>OW388082.2:36791679-42127209 GCA_936449025.2 Sarcophaga subvicina
ACTTGATACAGGTCTATTATGATCATAGTTTTTTTCATCATGATTGTCATCAGTTGTCATATTTTCATACTGAAAATCGTTATTATCACCATTTACATCATCATAATCATCGTCGTCATCGATAGTGTTGTCTATGTCCTTATGCTTATCTTCAAGTTTTCCGATGATTTCATTATCACCATTTACATCATAATAATCATCATCATCATCATCATCATCAATAGTGTTGTCTATGTCCTTATACTTATTTTCAATTTTTCTAATGATTTCATTATCACCATTTACGTCATAATAATCATCATCATCATCAATAGTGTTGTCTATATCCTTATGCTTATGTTCAAGTTTTCCGATGATTTTATTGTCACCATTTACATCATCATAATCATCGCCATCATCAATAGTGTTGTCTATATCCTTATGTTTATCTTTAAGTTTTCCGATGATTTTTTTAAGTGGTTTTGTTATTGGTTGAAAGGTATCTTCTAAAAAATTAACTCTATCTATTTGATTCAGTTTAATATTTTTTAACTTTTCCTTTAAAACAGCCTTTGTCTTTACAAGATCTTCTAATATTTTATTATGATAATTATTAGACATTATAATAATTTTTTATATTAACTTTGATCCGCTTTGTATCTGGTTACGATCTGCTTTATATCTGGTCACAAACTGCTTGATATCTGATCACGATCTACTTTATATCTGCTTGCGATCTGATTTATACCTGATCACGATCTGCTTGATGGCTTGGGTCTATATCCATTGATTTTGAGTACACTTTATCGTGCTTTCTACAAGCTGCATCCAATAAATTTATTCCTTTATCTCCTCTTGCTATTCGTTTTTGAAGTTTTATATCAGGTCCGCAAAACTGATAACCAGGTGGACGTAATTCAACATATAATTTGTTTATTAAGTTGTTTACAAATTTTCTTCCAATCTTATACTAAATAGATTTAATTTTTTTTGGTTTTGACTGTAGTTTATAACCATTTTTTTTTTTCGTTACTTTCGTACCTCTTCGTATGAAACAGTGGCTGGCTAGTTATATCAGCTATACTAGCTACACCAGCTATACGAGCTATACCAGCTATATCGGTTATACCTGGTATAGCTATACCTGGTAATAGCTGGTATATACCTGATATATACCTGGTATAGCTGATACAGCTGGTATAGCTGATATAGCTGGTATAGCTGGTATATCTAGTACAGCTTGCTAGTGTAGCTAGTACAGCTTGCTAGTATAGCTAGTACAGATTGTATTGCTTGCTGGTATAGCTAGTACAGATTGCTATTAGAGCTAGTACAGATTGTATAGCTTGCTAGTATAGCTAGTACAGATTGTATAGCTTGCTGGTATAGCTAGTATAGCTGGTATAACTAGCTAGCCACTGTTTCAGTGTTTCAGACGAAGAGGTATGAAATTAATGAATAAC
Source organism: Sarcophaga subvicina (assembly GCA_936449025.2). NCBI lineage: Eukaryota > Metazoa > Arthropoda > Insecta > Diptera > Sarcophagidae > Sarcophaga > Sarcophaga subvicina. The sequence continues at coordinate 36,793,122 of OW388082.2, forward strand.
AAAATGGTTATAATTTACAATCAAAACAAAAAAAAATGAACCTAATTAGCGTAAGATTGGAAAAGGTTTTGTAAACAACATAATAAACAAATTGTTGAAAATTCAAAATGTTGAATTACATCTACCTGGTTAACAATTTTGTGTACCTGATGCAAAACTTCAAAATCGATTAGCAAAAGGAGACAAAGGAATACATTTAGTGGATGCAGATTGTAGAAAGCACGATATACCGTACTCAAATTCAGAATACACAGACATAAGACATGAAGCAGATCATGATAAGGTATAAATCAGATGTGAGCAGATACAAATCAGATCGTGATCAGATATCAAGCGGTTTGTGACCAGATATAAAGCAGATCGTTACCAGATATAAAGCAGATCAAAATCAATATAAAAAATTATTATAATGTCTAAAAATTATCATAATAAAATGTTAGAAGATCTTGTAAAGACAAGGGCTGCTCTAAAGGAAAAGTGAAAAATTATTAAACTGAGTCAAATAGTTGAAGTTAATTTTTTAGAAGATACCTTTCAACCAATAACAAAATCATCTTAAAAAAATCATAGGAAAAAATCTAATGAAATAAAAAACTAATTTATTTTAATCAATCTCTTTATTATATATATAATTTTATTTATTTTAAACAGTAAAAACTAAATATATAAAATTTAAAAGGGAACTACTATACTCTGTCATATATGTTAAAGGAAATGATAAAATTAAGTGATTAATAGATTTTCTTAAAGGAGAAATAGAAATATGTGAACTGTAACAAAATCTGAAAATAAAATATACATATCTTAGGAACAAAAATCTAATTTGTTTTAATTAATCTCTTTATTATATAATTTTATTTATTTAAAACCTGACAAAAAAACTGAAAAAAAAGAAATCCTGCTCAAAACAAAGCGCTGTTATAAACACAACAACAACAACTCGTACAACTATATTTCTTACAATAAAAAATAATTTAAACATAACCACATCCAAAATTCTGTATTTGTTTACATTAAAAAAAAAAATGTAATATGAGTCAAGCGTTTTAAAATTTGTTTACATTAAAAAATATTCTTATTGAACTTATGCTTAAGAATAAGAAATCTTTAGGAGTCTGGCTGTTTGTTGTTGTTTTGTTTAGAACAAAGCACTGCTATTGTTTGTAACAGTGTGTCGTTGTCCCACTTTTCACCATCAGCAAATGCAAAAAAATTAAATAAACAAAAGCAAGACGAACCTACTCAATTTCAATCAAAGGAAGGCTAACCACACATTTTAAAAATGTCACACACACACACACACACACACACTCATTCTGTCCGTCCAATCATTCGTTTGTAAAGTAATACAAATAAAAGGAACAAGAAGAAGCAGGCATGATCCCAAATTTTAACACACACACACACACACACACTCATTCTAAATTGCACGACTGGGATAAGGATGTATGTCTTTGTCTTATATCAATATCTTATGAAATAGGTTTTTCTTAATCGTGTAAGGTGGTATTCTATATTTTATATGTAAGCGTATTTATCTTAATTAAATTAAAGTTCTTATAATTTAGAGGTTACTAATTAATTTTTACAAGTTGTTGGTATTATTTGGATTTTTTCTCACATTGTTAGCTTTGTGAGGAGGAGAGGAGGCGGTTACTGATGAAGGTAGTGACTTCGATCGCTATATATGCGGCCCCTATATGGGCCGGGGCCATGGATAAGAAGACCTATAGAGCAGGTATAGAAACGGCCTACAGAAGATCAGCTCTCAGGGTGATTTCTGCCTTCCGCACGGTGTCTACTGATGCAGCATTGGTGATTGCGGGGATGATGCCCCTGAGGCTAGTAGTGGATGTAGAGCGGAGAAAACATGACACAAGGAGGGGAATGGATCTCCCCAGTCCTGTTCAGTTAGTGGATGACGCTATGCATAGATGGCAGCATGACTGGGTCAATTCAACCAAGGGAAGGTGGACCCACAGACTCATACCGAGCATAGGCGAATGGACCAAAAGGAGACACGGTCAGGTGAACTTTTACCTGACACAGTTACTAACCGGCCATGGATGTTATAGAGCATATCTCTATAAGTATGGTCATGATGTAGACGAGGCATGCCCAGAATGCCCCAATGAAAGAGAGACGGCGGAGCACGTTTTCTTCACTTGCCCGCGATATGTTGTTCAACGAAATTGCCTGGAGAGGACAGTAGGATTGCAGGTAACGCCCGATAACATAGTTAACCTGATGTTAACCTCAAGTGACAATTGGAACGCAGTATGTGTTTTCGCAAGGAAGGTGTTGACGCAACAAAGATTGGCTGAGAGAGCAAGGTCAGCAGAATTTGAAGGCAGCACTCGCTGAATCTCCACCCCCCCGAAGTAATACTTTATTGTGGTCCCGGGGGGGCAAATGGTTGAAAGTGTGACGAACTAGGTTGGGTTTAGTACGTATGCGTTTAGCAAGCCGAGAGTAAGTCTTGCGGCGAATCGTGCACATTGGTAGGCCGGGCTACCAATGTCTTTCGAAGATTCCCAACCTTTAGCTCGTAAAGCTATAAAAAAAAAAAAACACACTCATTCTGTCCGTCCAATCTACATGTTACAAACCTATCAACTAACTTAAACTACCGACTGTAGCGTAGGCATGATCCCAAATTCGTATGGAGGGATTGAGCGCGAAGGTACATAAACATACTACTACCTCTATTCGTTTAGCCACAAAAAATATCATAAAAACCTATTAAAATTTCAAAAAAAAAAACCCAAAAACGCATTTAATTTTCTTCACTTTCCTGACTTTGACAGCGTCTGAAATCTACAAATCTCAACTTAACCTCGTCTTAAGTATTTCGATGAGATGAATATCAAAATAGCGTTTATTACTAACATGTTTCTATGACTGTAAATAAATAAATTCTGTCAACAAATTTTCTCTCTCTTATTCACTACTACACTACAGTGTTAAAAAATTCAAAACTTTTTTATTTTTTTCAGTACTTTTCATTTCAAAACTACCGCGGTACCCCCGCGACACCTTCAGTGCTCTTTCTTATTACATATTTTATGTCTTGCGCTTTTCAACTATTAATGCATTAGCAACATGTTCAACGTAATGCATGTTGAACGCAGGTAGAATTAGTCTTTAGCCCCGATTAGCCAAACGTCCACGGAACGTGCATTCGGTTTTAGAACACGAAAATCAATGAAAACGCTTGCCGAACCGTAATGTAATTTCGGTAAGCAACATATACTAAAAACGCACGTATGTTACATTACGTTCCACCGACGTTTGACTAAAACGGCGCTTTTACGTTTTGTTAAGTTCCGAATCAGCTGTTATTGTGTTGTATGTGAGGAACACGAATAAGTCGTTAGTTTTTCTGTTCCATGTCGTATATGTATTAAATATAAATAAATAAATAGTCTAGTAGGTAGTGTGCGGGCTTACTAGACGGAGCCCACGGTTCAAACCCCATGTCAGACATCTCCATCAAAACGAAATATGAAAAAATATTTCTCCAGCAAAAACTCTAAGAGTAAACAAAATTGTCATGATAAAGCTTCTCAAAAATCTGTCATTCGGAGTCGGCTTTAAACAGTATGTCTCGCCACTCAATGTATAAAATTAACACACACAAAATATGTGGTGTGAAAAGTTACATCATAATCCTGACTAAAGAGTTGTAATTACCAATTATGTATGTATGTATATGTTATAAAAGTACCATTTTGAAAATTTCAGTTTTGCAACACTTCTACACAACCAAAAAAATTTGGTAATCCCTGCACTACTTACTAGATTAAGGCTCCTTCTGAATTGCGGCACAGGTAATGGGGATATATCTATTCAGCGACTGGCAGCAGAATCTTTTGGCAAAATGTTTATGAACTATTTATATACAGGGAAAAAGTAAAAGTAAAATATTGTGCTTATGTTGGTGAGCGAGCAACAAATGCACGTTGAGAAGAGTTTAGTAAATAAGAAATTATTTTACTTAATTTACTATTTTTCAAAATATAAGTTGTATTAAGGTATTTAAGGTTTTAAAAATAAGAAATATTGGTAATAATGAAAAAAAATTTATTTATGATGTTATAATTGTCAACGTTTCGGACATGTTTCTACTAACTGCCGAATGCCTTACAGATGCGTTAAATGTGGTGAATCCCACGGCCCGGGAAAGTATAGTGTGCCTCCAAGGGAGGAGAATACGGGGGAGACTTTTGTCACGGACCCCTTGACTGGCCAGGTGACTAAGAGGATAGGTTTGCCAGTGCGATTTGCTAATTGTGCGACAGGAGGACATGCGGCTAGTTCGAAAGAGTGTCTTCGCAGACTTCAGCTTATTTGTAAGGTAGAGGAGAGGAAGATATCGGGGGTGGTTCTCGATCACAGCCGGTACTAGGTAGTAGTGGTGTGAGGGTTGGAGTCTGATACGCTGCGGCAGCTGGGACTGCTTCTAATGGAAATAGTGTGACGACCCGGAATGTGCCTGCGAATTCTCGTGGGGCCGACGTGTCATTGGGTTCTGCAATGGCACAGTACAATGTAGTGGACAGGGACTGCAAGCGCTTCTTTGGGGGTGGCCTGCTTCAATGTCTTGCTAAGATGGGTGGTTTTGCCAAGGAGTATCAGGGTTTGAGTAGTGATGAGGATAAGTCTCGTGCTCTACTTGGATTGCTAATGTCGTTGAGTCAACATGGCTAATACACTGGAGGCGATATTTGTGAACGGGAATTCAATTGTCTCTAGACACAGAAGACATTACTTAAATATGTTTTGTAAATAAGTTTTCCTTTCTATACTCTTTTGTAAATATCAGTATGTATGTAAGTGTTTTTGTGCAGCCCTTGCGCTGACCAACTTCTTCTTCCCTGATTTTGGTGGTCAGTACAGGGACTGCGTTCACCCGTGGCATCACAACGGGCCGCTATGCGTGCTAAAGTGAGCTTTGTGAAATCAGAGTTACCACTAAGACTTAACCTAACCTAAGTGTTTTGTGTTTAGTTTTAAGTCATTAAATAGTTTTAAGGAAAATACGAGTGCCTCCCTTTATATAACTTTTTTTGGGAATTCAGTTAATGATTAATAAGAATGGTGCTGCTAAGCTGCATATGACAGATTTAGAATAGTATGTAAGGAACATTGGTAGAGCATAATTGTAGTAGTTTTTAAGTTGGAAATTATTTGTAACGAAATGAATTTATGGGAATGAATAGAATTTGAATTTAATTTGACAATTGTGATAAAAAAATAGCTAAAAAATTTTCTGCATTAATCGCATTCTGCGAGACAAGTCGCAGTAAAATCACATTAATGACAATGGAAGCAATTCAATTAATTTATAATATTTTTATTATAATTATAAATTTTGTGTTAGTTCGAAATTTTTATTTATTTATTTATTTATTATAATTAACATAACACAATAAGATTTTAATCTTATAAGTTATAGTTCTATACTTAGGATCAATATGATATAAAACATAAAAAACCATAATTTTTTATTACAAATTAAACTTAAATTGATGCGATGAAGAATTAAGGAGCCCTGGTAACTAAAAATGATTTATTTAAATTAAAACAAATTTATCTCACAGAAAAAAGCTAGTGTGGTCAAATTCTTGTCTATGACTGTATTTATTAATTTTTATATCAATTATAGTTAATTAATTTTATGATTTTTTTTTGTGCATTTTTAAGGCAAATTAAGTTAAAGCGTTTGACCGCAAGCTTGAGCAATCTAATTTGTAACTCTAGATAAAAAGCCAAAAAATTTTTGTCATGGTTTTTGTATTTAAAAATTAAAAATAATCACCAATAAATGTTTTTCTAATTTGTGCAGTGGAAAACATAGCCTTTGTATGGGAAATCTTTCTAAAATACTACGATATGAATTTGTAGAATATTGATATAAAAGTCTGATGAACATTTTGCTACTCTGGAAGAAATCTGTTGGTATTAATCTTATCTACACAATAAGAACAGTTTTAAGGCAATATTATGAACGTATTTCTTCGTTTAATAGGTGTTCATCAACATTATGAAAATCTTCGACTGTGTCAACGGGTGCTATCAATAGAGAGTATAATTCCACCAAACCATTCAAAAGCCGAATCCTACACTACAAGTAAATAGTCAAATTCATTTACGGTTATCACTGATGAAAACTCGGAAAGTCACTTGTCTGTCATACTTTTCATCAAGGACATAATGCGGCCGTGTATAGCGGACGCGATACCCAGCTCACACTTCAAAACGGATACTTAGAATATGTCCTTGACCTTTTGTCGCCTGAAACAAGTTCCAAGAGATCTGCAATAGGATATTGACACACATTAATGTTGATAACATAGTTGTTCAATGTGTAGAAGCTTCAACTATCTGGGTAGTATATGAACTTCAAAGGGTAGTGCTAATCAGGTTGTTGGGGCCATTCGTCTTTCGCATACATATGTCGATGCTATAGAAGCAATGGTTCTAAATATACCAGTTTTCACATGGAAGAACGTAGTTTGCGTAATTTGCTCAAATAAAAGCTCTTTTATTAAATATTTTTGTTTACGATACATTCTCTCAATTGATACATACTATAACCAGATCATACTCATTGATTTACTTTTCAGTCGAATTGAGTGTACATACGACACTTCAAAATTTGTTCTTCACATTTCTCTTGTATTTTTGAACATTTCTTATTATTACGATTTCCCCATAATTGAGTCATTTAGCATTTGCTACAACAACAAAATAACTGACAATAGACTAACTGGCGTAAGTTGTGACATTTCAATTATTATATGTGGCTGGCTGGACAATAGTTTCATATGCCTGGTTGGAAATATAACTGTTTGGAAAATGTTACATTAAATGTATATGAATGTGATTTTAAAACATGTTTTTTAACTATGAATGAGTTTTTTTTTGAATTAAAATAAAATATTAATAAAACAAATTCCAAAAAAAATTTTTAAATTGTGAAAACCCATGAATCGTAGAGCTTTGTCAGAAAAGCTCAACATTACTAGAATTGTACAGACAAATAAATTAGAACAACCATAAATTACTCAACTACCTAGTTCAAATTGAGGACATTACCAAGAGATTAAGATGAACATATGTATTCCAAGGCACACGCTTTCGTAATCTTTCAGATTTTAGAAGTCTAGAGCGTATTTTAAATATACGTAACCTTGAATTTCACTTGATTATAATTTACCCTATACGGTAGAGAGCTGTGAAATAAATCAAAGAAAATTTCTTTCGAAAGCAACTGATGCCATGAAAAATAGAATTCCATTAATCAGAATCATATTAGTCGACATTTATGTGACATCTACTATGGAAGACACGGAAGGGAGCTAATCGCTTACGTTTTTTTTTTATTTAAGAAATCAATATATCCACCAACTGTATCGTTAAAAGAGTTCTAATTTATCTACAATATCTTGATTTTGAAATTATGTCTGCTGTAGAAATTCCGTGGTCCAAGAGGTGACGTGTTATGCTGGTTAGAAGCGTGATTACAAGCCCAAGCATCACAGATTCGCATACAGCATAATGCAACCAATATGACTGCATTATCCCAGGAGGATAGCATAAAAAATGAGTGTCACATGAAGGCCTAATGCTACATTCTGATCAAAAATTCCATGGAGAGAGTTATCGCTGAGTTATAACAAATGGTGAGGCTCTGCAATATCCCTCAATGGAGTCGAATAAGAATATAAAAAAATTTTGAATGTGAAACAAAACTCTTTACAATACCGCAAAGAACTGTGTACATCAACATTTTTGGGACACTTATTCTGACATATGTATACTCTGAGTACAAAGTTTAATGTTATTCACTTACAGACATTCTATTTTATTGTTCTATAAATTTTAATTTTTCTATTCTTTCGAATTACAACTTCATACATTTTTCTGAACGAAATTAATTATTAAAAATTCTTAATTTATATATAAGAAATTTTTAAAACTGAATTTTTGCTTTAAAACAATAAAAATAAAATAAATTAATCGATCAAGAGAATGCAGTCACAGACAATCTCTTGATCGCACTTAATTCTTGTTTCTATTTTTGCTTTTGGTTTACTTTAACATTTAAAGGTCACTTTATGTTTGAATTTACAATATTATTTTCATTATGGCAACTTCAATGAGCATATACAAAACAACAAAAAAAAAGAAGCCCGCGGTTGCCACTGCGTTAACAAAAAAACTTCTATAATTGAGCAGTTTTATCGACATACATAGCTCCGGCACTGCCATATTTTTGAAAAATGTTATCTGTAAGTTGTAATAACTAAAATAAGTTAAAGGTAACTTCACAGTTCCCTTTAGCTAAAGGTACCTTTAACTGAACCCAAGTTTAACGGCAAGTTGTAATAATGGCCCTTAGTAAATAAAATAATAACAATTAATGCTCTAACGGTATTTTAAACATAAATATGCTCTGATTTGGTAACACTACCATTTGATCGTTATATTCAAAGTGTTCAGTAATGTGTGCTATTGCTGTTATGCTGTATTTTGAGATCTCGAAAACAACTACTAAGCTAAATACGCATGTACTACTTAAATGTCCTGTTAAACGCTTGTGGAACCTGGAATCACATTCCTACCAAAGTTTACAACAAATGCCTACGATAAATGCTAAGCATACGGTGGCAGCATTACATAACTAACTTTGATCTTTTGAAACCAAAAAACCATACCACTACACCTAAGTATATAGATATATCCTTGGAAACAGTGGCGGTTAAGCTAAATAAATAATATTGCTTACCAAGTAATGCAGAGGAATCCGCAAGGACGCAAGGACACCGACCTGTTGGCGTAGTTACTAGGGAATGGAGAAGATCGATTGATGCTAGGTTATAAGAAATGTAAGGCATAACTTCAGCAAAACACTTGGCGTAAGAGCGTAAGAGGATGTTCTGTTTGGATAACAGGAGAAGTGAACACGCTATTTAGTACATAAAGGGTGCACCATTTAAAAGTTTAAATTTAAAAATGCAATAAAACAAAAATTCAATTTTCGTTGTAAAGCGAAATTGTTCCGGTTAGAAATGGAATATTATTTCATTCATATAGCTGTCGCAGCTGGCCTCACAGTACCTCATTCGATCGAACCAATTTTAGTTCACATTTTCGAGTGTGTGGGTTCGTATCTCGGCAATGGCATCATGCATGTTAGCCATCAAATGCGCAATTGTGTCTGGTTTGTCGACATAATACTTTTCTTTAAAGGCGCACCACAGAAAATTGTCCAACGGTATCAAATCACAGCTTCTTGGCGACCAATTGACATCACCACTTTGGCTAATTAAGCGACCATCAAACTTTTGACGCAATAAATCGATTCTTCAATCCAATTCTTTCTTTGGTTCAATTCTTAAAAACGATGACGAGTTGATGTTCATGAATTCCCACGCACACTCTTAACCACAGCTTCGATATTTTCGGCTGTACGCTGTGAACGAACTGTAGCATTAAACTTGTGTATACCAGGGACTGTTGGTTCTGCGCTGCGGCCATTTTCGAGCAATTTCCAATAAATTTTCTTTGTTATGGAAATAAATTTCCAATAAATTCCAACGTTGTTCAGGCGTAAATCAATGCATTACGTTCAGTGGAGACAATATACTGAATTTTGTGACAGAATAGAAAGACAAATATTTCCAGATTCGAAATAACCGATAATTCAAATTTAAGTCGATAGATGGCCCACCCGATATAATATTAAACGTGAATAATTATTGGCTGAAGGGTGCTACAAATTTTTGAAGTTTGTTGATTGTTAAACTGTTTACTACAATAAATAATTGGAAACTTTATGAAACGATCTCTAATAAAACCACACTTTACTATTAAATGTAGTATTTCTTATAGGTAGTATTTGCTATAAGTCACATATCATCTATTAAAGATGCTCGGTTTATTTTTCTCTCGCAGGAAAATCTTTTTAAAAACGTAAATAGGCTTTAGTTTCATTTGTTTACTCAACTGAACACAAATTTCAGAAATATTATCGCACAGTAAATTGAGAAAAATATATCTGAAGCAAAATGATAAATATTATCATAATAGCTACAATATTATTAACGGGATGTATTGTTGCAAGCGAAACTATAACGAACACAATAAACACGATTTTATTTACAACAAATGAATCAATTAACAAAGAAGGCGAAACAACGCCAGCTGAAAAGCGATTAAAGACAAACACCGGAAAAGATTTAAATTCAATTCCTATTGATTTGTTTGAAACCCGATTAAAAGATATTTTTACGGTAAATTATATACCAAAAGTCGAAATTAACTCTAAAACACCTATACCAGCTGGTGAATTTGACACAGAAGAGACAGTTGAATTCGTTGAAATAAAGTCAATTGAGCAGAAGCCAAGTGCGGGAGTGGGTTCTCGATTTAACCTTAAGGCCCGTATAAATTGCCATTGTAGAGTCTTCGGTAGATGTGTTGACAATGAACGATGTTTGCGAAATCAAAATGTTCCACAACCCGCAAATAGCACAAATTAATTCGTTGAAAAAAACATATTCGAGAAAGATATGTAAATAGTGATGACACAGCAAGAGTACAATTTAGATAATCAGACAAATATATATTATAAAACATATTTAAAATATATTTAAAACTTACATATTTAATTTAAATATGAAATTATGAAAAAATATATTCGATGAAATATTATTTTACAAATAAAATTTATTTTCATATTATTTCAGTAAAGTGTAGTTGATTTGTTTCAAGTGAAAACAACTTTACCACTTAGTGTAGTGCGAAGCCGTCGAAGTCTAGTAGATAGTGTGTTGGCTTATTAGACGGTTCAATCTCCAGGTCGGACATCAAAACGAAAATATGAAAAAAAATATTTCTTCGGCGACTGCCTCTCAGCAGATTTCTGACAAAAACTCTGATAGTAAATATAATTGCCATGATGAGCTTTTAAAAAATCTGTTGTGGGAGTCGAATTTAAACTGTAGGTCCCGCCAGTCATGTATAAAATTAACGCACACAACATAAGTGGTTTGAGAAGCTAGTTTGTAATGTATGTAATTATCAAAAGCTAAATGAAAAATCTAAATTTTTAAATCAATTGATAGCATCGTAATCAATAATGAAGACTATGACACCGCCACGGTTAACTAAAGCAGTAAAAGAATGGTATTTATCGATTTATATTTATTTATTTATCGAACACATTACTTCAGTTAAAATATTAACCTGTGAGACTATCAAAAATATAGAAATAATAAGAAAAATAAGAATATTAACACTCTTAAAGGACTGTCAACTCTTCTTGATATGTGTGAAGATAAATTAAATAAAAATTTTTATAGCGAGAAAATAAAGTATGCATGATAAAGAGCTTGCAAACATATACAATATAGAAACAACAGTCACTTTAGACAGACAGGTCAACGAATGCGAAGCGGAAAGTCTCGAAAACTAGAGCTCCTTTATCTAAAAATTTTTCAGAATCTCATTAAATCCTTATGTGCATGAAATACAACCTATTCAATATATTGTGGTGTCCACCGAATTCGGAATGAGTCTGTTTTTAAATTTTATCGATAGGTTACATACGGGAAAAGGAGAAGCAAAGGCTTACAATAGTAATAGGTGAAAATGCAACTTACTATGTATTTAACATGACATGCGGCGTCTTTTAATGTCTAAAAAATTATTTTTCGTGAACAAACTGAATAGCATATCACACTTGCAAAAGAATATGACTGGATAGGAGTTTTGTGTTGATAAGAGTGAATTTTATGGTTTTTAGGAAGGATAATAGAGTTCAGATCCATTTTTAGTCGATAAATAATAATTTTATAATATCGCCAAAAAGATGAAGAACGCAAAAAATTCCAATATTTTGGAAACTATGAATTTGAATTTTTACAAAAAATGTCAAAATTGTGTTTAAATTAAAGAAAAAAATTTAGGAAAACATATTATTTTGAATGTTAAACTTCCACAAAATATTTCTTAAAAAACCCAAGACATTTTCTAAATTAATAGTAATAGGTTCCAGGTAATACTGTTGTATGAGTTTGGTATAATTAATACAAAATTTCATTTTTTTTAATTTCATTTCATAATTATTAGTCATAAAATTCATTTTTACATATGTACTTACATCTACATTCTTAAATAGTACTTATCCCATCCTATTTTCTCCGAACATTTCAGTAAACCGCCCCCAAAGAAGCGATTGCAGTCACTGTCAATTTTTTCAAAATTTGACACAGCCATGTTCATAGTGACATCAGTCACTGTGGTAACCGATACCTTAGGTGAAGACATCGTTGTTGCAGGGATTGCACTCTTTGCAGCAGCTTCATATGACACTCCTGCACGTACATTCCTGGGTTCTATAATTTGCTTGCTCCTCTGAGGGGCTTTTTTCTCCTCGACTTTTTGAAGAAGTGCTCTCCGTCTCGGGCATTCCTTCGAACTAGCAACGTGACCTTCCACGTTGCAGTTAATACATTTCACAGGTAAGCCGATCATAAGACTGGCTTGACCCGTTTTGGGATCGGTCATCAATCTACCTTCATTATTCTCTACCTTTTTCGGTACTTTGCGTTTTCCAGGCCCATGTGGTGGACCACTACATTTAAAACACCTGTATGGCATGTTGCAATTTGAGGATACGTGTCCAAAACTCTGGCAATTAAAACATTGTGTCAACCCTTGTCTTTTAAATTTTTCAATATAATTCCTGCAGTGGAGGATATATCTTATTTGGTGGAATCCCTTTATGTCGGAGTCCCTAGTCAAGCAAAGAAGCGATTTGTTACCTCCAAGCTTTTTAATCTTTAAAATTTCCGCTCTAATTTGCAGACTAGCAATGTATTCCCTAACCTCCTTCTCATCGAAAGTGTCTGAGAGTCCCTTTACAACCAACGAATAGGGTGCTTGACTCTTTCGCGTATATGTGTAAAACGCCACCTTCTTCGCAGCAAACTTCATCTTTACCTTTTCATAGTCCTCAAGTGTGCAGACTTCAACGTTCGTCACTGTCCTACTTAATATCTTAATATTAAAGTTACTGTGTCCCATTGCATCCCTTAATCCGTCAGTCATATTCCTGACGTTCACATTATACGTCGTAAAGATTGGTATTGACTTACCACCTTTTTTCTCGCCATCATATTCTCTTGGCTTTTCTTTTTCTTTTCAGTTGGCTTCTTGGGCAGGCTTTCTTCTGCCTTCCGCTCAGAGCTGACATTATCACCCTCAGCGTGGGCCGTTTCTTCAGTTTTATCTGCACCTTCATCTGTGACGCACATTTATAATTCCTCTGATGAGGTATCGTCACTTCCTTCAAGACGCTTCATCAGGATCTCCAAATTTTTTCTCAGTTTGATATTCTCCGCAAAGATAATATCAAATTTTTCTTTCAAAATGTTGTATTCATCAGCCGAGGTCACCATTCTCGGCCGTTTATTTGTTGGTCGACTTTCCTCGCTCATTTTCGTTCAAGATTTTTCCAACTACCTGATGCTTTACAACAAGCACCCGGGAACAGGTATAAATTATGCACTGAACCTCAGCACTTTATTGTTTTGCACTTTTAATGCTTTGAAATTTTTTTATATATTTTTTATTCACTATTCTTCACTTCACTAGATATGAACACAAGCATTTATTCATTTCATATTTATTAGCCCTAAAATTCATTTCTACATATGTACATACATCTACATTCTTAAATAGAAATTATCCCATAGGTATCTAATTTACATTACATAGGCTTATCAACTAAGGAAATAAAATTGCAGCGTGCTGCAGACAATCATTTAACAGCTAATTTCATAATGTTACCACTAGTATTGTATACTGGGTCCTCTATATCTAAAGTGTTCACCCTTCTGTGGTAAAATAATAGCTGATCTCTCTTATTCACTACTACACTACAGTGTTAAAAAATTCAAGACTTTTGTACTTTTTTCAGTACTTTTCTTCTCAAAACTACCGCTGTATCCCCGCGACGCCTTCAGTGCTCTTTATTATTACATATTTTATGTCTTGCGCTTTTCAACTATTAATTCATTAGCAACATGTTCAACGTAATGCATGTTGAACGTAGGTAGAATTAGTCTTTAGCCCCGGTTAGCCAAACGTCCACGGAACGTGCATTCTGTTTTAGAACACGAAAATCAATGAAAACGCTTGCCGAACCGTAATGTAATTTCGGCAAGCATTTACATTACTTTTCATATGCTAAAAACGAACGTTTGTTACATTACGTTCCACCGACGTTTGACTAAAACGGCGCTTTTATGTTTTGTTAAGTTCCGAATCAGCTGTTATCGTGTTGTATGTGAGGAACACGAATAAGTCGTTAGTTTTTCTGTTCCATGTCGTATATGTATTAAATATAAATAAATAAATAGTCTAGTAGGTAGTGTGCGGGCTTACTAAACTTGAGCCCACGGTTCAAACCCCATGTCATACATCTCCATCAAAACGAAATATGAAAAAATATTTCTCCAGCAAAAACTCCAAGAGTAAATAAAACTTTCATGATAAAGTTTCTCAAAAATCTGTCATTCGGAGTCGGCATTAAACAGTATGTCTCGCCACTCAATGTATAAAATTAACACACACAACATGAGTGGTGTGAAAAGTTACATCATAATCCTGAATAAAGAGTAATAAAAAATTATGTATGCATGTATATATTACAAAAGTACCATTCGATGCAAAAAAGTACTCTTTCAGTTATAGTCCAGTGCCATTTTCAAAATTTCAGTTTTGCAACACTTCTACGCAACCAAAAAAATTTGGTAATCCCTGCACTACTTACTAGATTAAGGCGCCTTCTGAATTGCGGCTTAGGTAATGGGGATATATCTGTTCAGCGACTGGCAGCAGAATCTTCTGGCAATGTTTATGAACTATTTATATACAGCGAAAAAGTAAAAGTAAAATATTGTACTTATGTTGGTGAGCGAGCAACAAATGCACGTTTGAGAAGAGTTCAGTAAATAAGAAATTATTTTACTTAATTTACTATTTTTCAAAATGTAAGTTGTATTAAGGTATTTAAGGTTTTAAAAATAAGAAATATTGGTAATAATTGAAAAAAATTTATTTATGATGTTATAATTGTCAACGTTTCGGACATGTTTCTACTAACTGCCGAATGCCTTACAGATGCGTTAAATGTGGTGAATCCCACGGCCCGGGAAAGTATAGTGTGCCTCCGGGGGAGGAGAATACGGGGGAGACTTTTGTCACGGACCCCGTGACTGGCCAGGTAACTAAGAGGATAGGTTTGCCAGTACGATGTGCTAATTGTGAGACGGGAGGACATGCGGCTAGTTCGAAAGAGTGTCTTCGCAGACTTCAGCTTATTTGTAAGGTAGAGGAGAGGATGATATCGGGGGTGGTTCTCGATCACAGCCGGTAGTAGGTAATAGTGGTGTGAGGGTTGGCATCTGATACGCTGCGGCAGCTGGGGCTGATTCTAATGGCAATAGGGTGACGACCCGGAATGTGTCGGCAGAACCTGCAAATTTTCGTGTGCCCGACGTGTCATTGGGTTCTGCAATGGCGCAGTACAATGTAGTGGACAGTGACTGCAAGCGCTTCTTTGGGGGTGGCCTGCTTCAATATCTTGCTAAGATGGGTGGTTTTGCGAAGGAGTATCAGGGTTTGAGTAGTGATGAGGATAAGTCTCGTGCTCTACTTGGATTGCTAATGTCGTTGAGTCAACATGGCTAATACACTGGAGGCGATATTTGTGAACGTGAATTCAATTGTCTCTAGACATAGAAGACATTACTTAAATATGTTTTGTAAATAAGTTTTCCTTTCTATACTCTTATGTAAATATCAGTATGTATGTAAGTGTTTTTGTGCAGCCCTTGCGCTGACCAACTTCTTCCTCTTCCCTGATTTTGGTGGTCAGTACAGGGACTGCGTTCACCCCTGGCATCACAACGGGCCGCTATGCGTGCTCAAGTGAGCTTTCTGAAATCAGAGCTACCACTCAGACCTAACCTAACCTAAGTGTTTTGTATTTAGTTTTAAATTATTAAATAGTTTTAACGAAATACGAGTTCAGTTAATGATTAATAAGAATGGTGCTGCTAAGCTTCATATGACAGACAGATTGAGAATAGTATGTAAGGAACATTGGTAGAGCATAATTGTAGTAGCTTTTAAATTGAAAATTATTTGTAACGAAATGAATTTATAGAAATGAATAGAATTTGAATTTAATTTGACAATTGTGCTAAAAAATTAGCAAAAAATTTTCTGCATTAATCGCATTCTGCGAGACAAGTCGCAGTAAAATCACACTAATGACTACGGAAGCAATTCAATTATAAATTCATATTTTTATTATAATTATAAATTTTGAGTAAGTTCGATATTTTTATTTATTTATTTATTTATTATAATTGACATAACACAACAAGATTTTAATCTTATAAGTTATAGTTCTATGCTTAGGATCAATAAGATATAAAACATAAAAAAATAATTATTTTTTATTACAAATTAAACTTAAATTGATGCGAAGAAGAATTAAGGAGCCCTGGTAACTAAAAATGATTTATTTAAATTAAAACAAATTTATCTCAAAGAAAAAAAGCTAGTGTGGTCAAATTATTGTCTATGACTGTATTTATTAATTTTTATATCAATTATAGTTAATTAATTTTATGATTTTATTTTGTGCATTTTTAAGGCAAATTAAGTTAAAGCGTTTGACTGCAAGCTTGAGCAATCTAATAAAAAGCCAAAAAAATTTTGTCATGGTTTTTGTATTTAAAAATTAAGAATAATCACCAATAAATGTTTGATTAATTTGTGCAGTGGAAAACATAGCCTTTGTATGGGAAATCTTTCTCAAACACTACGATATGAAGTTGTAGAATATTGATATAAAAGTCTGATTAACATTTTGCTGCTCTAGAAGAAAGTGGTTTATATTAATTATATCTACACAATAAGAACAGTTTTAGAGTAATACAGTAGGACCTTGATTATCCGTGATGGTCGGGACCGGAAGCATTCCGGATAATCGATTTTCCTGGTTAATTGAGTACCAATTTTGCTTAGTTTTTTATTAGATATTTTTATTAATTAATAAATGAATACATATGTACATTTTTATATGAAGACTAAATAATTCAAGGATTTTATATACGTTTATTTTATTATATATATTATATTATGTTTCAAAAATATTAAAAAACCGCACTTCTTAAATTTCTAAATTAAACTAAACAGGTTTACATGTATGCTTCTGACTCTTCGTATACTAAAGAGGGAATTCCCCTTTTTTGCTTGTTTGTCCAAAATAATAGAGAAAATGTTTGCTTATAATTACGGATAATAGAGGTAATCACGGTTATACGATGCAGAAAAATTTAAGTCGATCCAAAAAATTTTCTTTTTCCATCCCGGATAATTGATGTTGCCGGATAATCGAATTACGGATAATCAAGGTCCTACTGTATTATGAACGTATTTCTTCGTTTAATAGGTGTTTATCAACATTATAACAATCTTCGACTGTGTCAACAGGTGCTGTCAGTAGAGAGTATAATTCCACCAAACCATTCAAACGTCGAATCCTACACTAGAAGTAAGTAGTCACATTCATTTACGGTTATCACTGTTGAAAACTCGGAAATTCACTTGTCTTTAATACTTTTCATCAAGGACATAATGCGGCTGTATATAGCATACGCGATACCCAGCTCACACTTCAAAACGGATACTTAGAATATGTCCATGACCTTTGTTGCCTGCAACAAGTTCCAAGCGATCTACAATAGGATATTGATACACATTATTGTTGATAACCCAGTTGTTCAATGTGTAGAACCTTCAACCATCTGAGTAGTATATGTACTCCAAAGGGTAGTGCTAATCAGGTTGTTGGGGCCAGTCATCTTTCGCATACATATGTCGATGCTATAGAAGCGATGGTTCTAAATAGAGATGAGCGATCCAGTGATTTTTAAAGAACGTTGTTCTCAGTGAACGTGATTTGTTAATCACTGTTCTTTAAAACAGTGATTGTGCTCACAGTATTGCAAAAGAAAACAATAATGACAATAACGTATTTTATTAAGTCGTAAGAAAGAGACAACTAGATCATACTACGAAAAGCCTACTAAACAAAATCAAAGTGGTGTCATCAATGTCATTATTTTTAATGTAATTTTTTTTTATATGAAGTTTGACAATTAAGTTTCACAGAAAGTAAATAATCAGCATCATCTAATAGTAATTCTGCCTCGCTCAAAATAAAATGAAATAAATTTGAGTATGTAACAATTTTGAAAGAACGACATTATTAGTAACTGTTATTCGGCAATTTCAATCACTGTAGTTACCAATGAATTATCAATCACCGTGATTAAATCACAGTTTTGAAAATATCGCTCATCTCTAGTTCTAAATGTACCAGTATTCACATGGAAGAACATAGGTTGCGAAATTTGTTCAAATAAGAGCTTATTTGTCTAATATTTTTGTTTACGATAGATTCTCTCAATTGATACATACTATAACCAGGTCATACTGATTGATTTACTTTTCAGTCGAATTGAGTGTACACACGACACTTCAAAATTTATTCTTTACATTTCTCTCGTATTTTTGAACATTTCTTATTATTACGATTTCCCCATAATTGAGTCATTTAGCATTTGCCACAACAACAAAATAACTGACTAACTGGCGTAAGTTGTGACATTTCAATTATTATATGTGGCTGGCTGGACAATAGTATTATATGCCTGGTTGGAAATATAACTGTTTGGAAAATGTTACATTACATGTATATGAATATGATTATAAAACATGTTTTTTAATTATGAATGAGTTTTTTTTTTTGAATTAAAATAAAATATTAATAAAACAAATTCCAAAAAAAAAAAATTGTTAATTGTGAAAACCTATGAATCGTAGAGCTTTGTCAGAAAAGCTCAACATGACTAAATTTGTACAGACAAATAAATTAGAACGACCATAAATTACTCAACTGTCTAGTTCAAATTGAGAACATTACCAAGAGATTAAGATGAACATACATATGTATTCCAAGGCACGCGCTTTCGCAATCTTTCAGATTTTAAAAGTCTAGAGCGTGCTTTAAATAGACGTAATATTGAATTTCACTTGAAGTCGCAGTAGTCTAGTAGGTAGTATGTTGGCTTATTGGACGTAAAGCCAGGGTTCGAGCCCCGGGCCAGGCATCCAGACAAAAATAAAAAAAGTATTTCTTCGGCGACTTCCTCTCAGCAGATTTCTGGCAAAAATTGTGTGTGAATAAAATTGCCATGAAAAAGTTTCTCAAAAATCTATCGTTCGGAGTCGACTTTAAACTGTAGGTCCCACCACTCATGTATAAAATTAACACATACAACATAAGTGGTGTGAGAAACTATGACGTTGTACAATGGGTCAATTCGACCTCCGGGTACTGTACTTGACTTAATTGACAAGTACACGTCTTCTAACCTA
Source organism: Sarcophaga subvicina (assembly GCA_936449025.2). Classification (NCBI taxonomy): domain Eukaryota; kingdom Metazoa; phylum Arthropoda; class Insecta; order Diptera; family Sarcophagidae; genus Sarcophaga; species Sarcophaga subvicina. Next base: position 36,812,655 of record OW388082.2, read on the forward strand.
ACCTTCAATTTCTGTTGATTATGGTAGAGAGCTGTGAAATAAATCAAAGAAAATTTCTTTCGAAAGCAACTGATACCATGAAAAACAGAGTTCCATTAATCATTATCATATTAGTCGAAATTTATGTGACATCTACTATGGAAGACACGGAAGGGAGATAATCGTTTTCGTTTTTTATTTAAGAAATCAGTATATCCACCAACTGTATCGTTAAAAGAATTCTAATGAATCTACAATATCTTGATTTTGAAATTATGTCTGCTGTAGAAATTCCGTGGTCGAAGAGGTGACGTGTTATCCTGGTTAGAAGCGTGATTACAAACCCAAGCATTACAGATTCGCATACAGCATAATGCAACCAATATGACTGCTTCGAATTCATTATCCCAGGAGGATAGCATGAAGAATTAGTGCTACATGAAGGTCTAATGCTACATTCTTATCAAAAGTTCCACAGGCAGAGATGTCGCTGTCAATGGAATCGAATAAGAATATAAAAAAATTTTGAATGTGAAACAAAACTCTTTACAATTCCGCAAAGCACTGTGTACATCAACATTCTTCGGACACTTATTATGACATATGTATACTCTGAGTAGAAAGTTTAATATTATTCACATACACATTCACATTCTATTTTATTGTTCTATAAATTTTAATTTTTCTATTCTTTCTAATTACAACTTCATACATTTTTCTGAACGAAATTAATTATTAAAAATTCTTAATTTATATATAAGAAATTTTTAAAACTGAATTTTTGCTTTAAAACAATAAAAATGAAATAAATTAATCGATTGTATCGATCAAGAGAATACAGTCACAGACAATTTCTTGACCGCACCTAATTTTTGTTTCTATTTTTGCTTTTGGTTTACTTATATTATTAAACTTAGTAAACGAAATAATAACAATTAATGCTCTAACGGTATTTTAAAAATAAATATGCTCTGATTTGGTAACACTACCATTTGATCGTTATATTCAAAGAGTTCAGTAATTTGTGCTATTCTAAGTTTTACGTTTCAATTGAAAATTGTTTTGATATCATACTTTTAGCCTGGATGCCAACATGTCAAAACTAAAATAATGCCATGTGGTGTGGTGATGCTGTGCAATTTATTCATTTCCCATCAGTTATCTAGCCAGTATAGTTGTTCCAAAGGAGAACATTGGTGCTGCATTCAGCCTGCTATGCTGTATTTTGAGATCTCGAAAACAACTACTAAGCTAAATACGCATGTACTACTTAAATGTCCTGTTAAACGCTTGTGGAACCTGGAATCACATTCCTACCAAAGTTTACAACAAATGCCTACGATAAATGCTAAGCACACGGTGGCAGCATCTCATAACAAACTTTGATCTTTTGAAACCAAAAAACCATACCACTACACCTAAGTATATAGATATATCCTTGGAAACAGTGGCGGTTAGGCTAAATAAATAATATTGCTTACCAAGTAATGCAGAGGAATCCGCAAGGACGCAAGGACACCGACCTGTTGGCGTAGTTACTAGGGAATGGAGAAGATCGATTGATGCTAGGTTATAAGAAATGTAAGGCATAACTTCAGCAAAACACTTGGCGTAAGAGCGTAAGAGAATGTTTTGTTTGGATAAAAGGAGAAGTGAACATGATTAGTACATAAAGGATGCACCATTTAAAAGTTTAAATTTAAAAATGCAATAAAACAAAAATTCAATTTTCGTTGTAAAGCGAAATTGTTCCGGTTAGAAATGGAATATTATTTCATTCATATAGCTGTCGCAGCTGGCCTCACAGTAACTCATTCGATCGGACCAATTTTCGTGCACTTTTTCGAGTGTGTGGGAATGTTAGCCATCAAATGCACAATTGTGTCTGGTTTGTCGACATAATACTTTTCTTTAAAGGCGCACCACAGAAAATTGTCCAACGGTATCAAATCACAGCTTCTTGGCGACCAATTGACATCACCACTTCGGCTAATTAAACGACCATCAAACTTTTGACGCAATAATTCGATACTTCAATTCAATTCTTTCTTTGCTTCAATTCTTAAAAACGATGATGAGTTGATGTTCACGAAATCCCACGCACACCCTCAACCACAGCTTCGATATTTTCGGCTGTACGCTCTGAACGAACTCGTTCACGTCTGGCGCATCAACACTGAAACCAGTTTCACGAACTTTAGCATTAAAGCTGTGTATACCAGCCACTGTTGGTCCTGCTCTGCGGCCATTTTCGTGCAATTTCCGATCAATTGTCTTTGTTATGGAAATAAATTTCCAATAAATTCCAACGTTGTTCAGGCGTAAATCAATTCATTACGTTCAGTGGAGACAATATACTGAATTTTGTGACAGAATAGAAAGACACATATTTCCAGATTCGAAATAACCGATAATTCAAATTTAAGTCGATAGATGGCCCACCCGATATAATATTAAACGTGAATAATTATTGGCTGAAGGGTGCTACAAATTTTTGAAGTTTCTTAATTCTTTCACTGTTTGCTACAATAAATAATTGGAAACTTTATGAAACGATCTCTAATAAAACCACACTTTATTACTAAATGTAGTATTTCTTATAGGTAGTATTTGCTATAAGTCACATATCATCTATTAAAGAAGGCGAAACAACGCCAGATGAACAGCGAATAAAGACAGACACCGAAGAAGGTTTAAATTCAATTCCTATCGATTTGTTTGAAACCCGATTAAAAGATATTTTTACCGTAAATTATGTACCAAAAGTCGGAATTAACTCTAAAACACCTATACCAGCTGATGAATTTGACACAGAAGAGACAGTTGAATTCGTTGAAATAAAGTCAATTGAGCAGAAGCCAAGTGCGGGAGTGGGTTCGCGATTTAACATTAAGGCCCGTATAAATTGCCGTTGTAGAGTCTTCGGTAGATGTGTTGACAATGAACAATGTTTGCGAAATCAAAATGTTCCAGAAAACACAAACAGCAAAAATTAATTCGTTGAAAAAAACATATTCGAGAAAGATATGTAAATAGTGATGACACAACAAGAGTTCAATTTAGATAATCAAACAAAAATATATTATAAAACTCATTTAAAATATATTTAAAACTTACATATTTAATTTAAATATGAAATTATGAAAAAATATATTCGATGAAATATTCTTTTACAAATAAAATTTATTTTCATATTATTTCAGTAAAGTGTAGTTGATTTGTCTCAAGTGAAAACAACTTTACCACTTAGTGTAGTGCGAAACCGCCGAAGTCTAGTAGATAGTATGTTGGCTTATTAGACGTAAGGCCTTGGTTCAAACTCCAGGTCAGACATCAAATCGAAAATATGAAAAAAATATTTCTTCGGCGACTGCCTCTCAGCAGATTTCTGACAAAAACTCTGATAATAAATAAAATTGCCATGATGAGTTTTTAAAAAATCTGTTGCTGGGAGTCGACTTTAAACTGTAGGTCCCGCCACTCATGTATAAAACTAACGCACACAACATAAGTGGTGTGAGAAGCTAGTTTGTAATGTATGTAATTATCTTCTGGATAATAACACAAATTCTAGGAATTTTGTCAAAAGCTAAATTTTTAAATCAATTGATAATATCGTAATCAATAATGAAGACTATGACTCCGCCACGGTTAACTAAAGCAGTAAAAGCATGGTATTTATCGATTTATATTTATTTATTTATCGAACGCATTACTTCAGTTAAAGTATTAACCTGTGAGACTATCAAAAATATAGAAATAATAAGAGAAATAAGAATATTAACTCTCGTAAAAGACTGTCAACTCTTCTTGATATGTGTGAAGATAAATTAAATAAAAATTTTTATAGCGAGAAAACGAAGTATGCATGGTGCAGGGATTACATTACATACATACAGTATAGAAACAACAGTCACTTTAGACAGACTCATATTGGGTCGACGAATGCGAAGCGCAAAATCTCGAAAACTAGAGCTCCTTTATCTAAAATTATTTCAGAGTCTCATTTATTCATTATGTGCACGAAATACAACCTATTCAATATATTGTGGTGTCCACTGAATTCGGAATGAGTCTATTTTTAAATTTTATAGATAAGTTACATACGGGGAAAGGAGAAGCAAAGGTTTAAAAAAGTAATAGGTGAAAATGTAAGTTACATGACATGAAGCGTCTTTTAATGTCTAAAAAATTATTTTACGTGAACAAACTGAATAGCATACCACACTGTGACTGGATAGGAGTTTTGTGTCGATAAGAGTGAATTTTATGGTTTTTAGTAAGGATAATAGAGTTCAGATCCATTTTTAGTCGATAAATAATTATTTTGTAATATCGCCAAAAAGATGAAGAACGCAAAAAATTCCAATATTTTGGAAACTGTGAATTTTAATTTTCAAAAAAAATTACAAAACTGTGTTTAAATTAAAGACAAAATGTAGGAAAACATATTATTTTGAATGTTAAACTTCCACAAAAAATTTCTTAAAAAACCCAGGACATTTTCTGTATTAATAGTAAGAGGTTCCAGGTAATACTGTTGTATGAGTTTGGTAAAATTAATACAAAATTGCATTTTTTTAATTTAATTTTATGTTTATTAGTCATAAAATTCATTTTTACATATGTACTTAGATCTACATTCTTAAATAGTACTTATCCTATCCTATTTTCTCTAAACATTTCAGTAAACCGCCCCCAAAGAAGCGATTGCAGTCACTGTCAATTCTGTCAAAATTTGACACAGCAGTATTCATAGTGACATCGATCGCTGAGGTAACCGATGCCTTAGATGAAGACATCGTTTTTGCAGGGATTGCACTCTTTGCAACAGCTGCATATGACACTTCTTCACGCACATTCCTTGGTTCCGTAATTTGCCTATTCCTCTGAGAGGATTTTTTCTCCTTGACTTTTTGAAGAAGTGCTCTTCGTCTCGGGCATTCCTTCGAACTAGCAACGTGACATTCCACGTTGCAGTTAATATATTTCACAGGCAAGCCGATCTTAAGACTGGCTTGACCCGTTTTGGGATCGGAAATCAATCTACCTTCATTATTCTCTCCCTTTTTTGGGACTTTGCATTTTCCAGGCCCATGTGAGCCACTACATTTAAAACACCTGTATGGCATGTTGCAATTTGAGGATTCGTGTCCAAAACTCTAGCAATTAAAACATTGTGTCAACCCTTGTCTCTTAAATTTCCCAATATAAAACCTGCAGTGGAGGATATATCTTATTTGGTGGAATCCCGTTATGTCGGAGTCCCTAGTCAAGCTAAGAAGCCATTTGTTACCTCCAAGCTTTTTAATCTTTAAAATTTCCGCTCTAATTTGCAGACTAGCAATGTATTCCCTAACCTCCTTCTCATTGAAAGTGTCTGAGAGTCCTTTTACAACCAAAGAATATGGTGCTTAACCCTTTGGCGTATATGTGTAAAACGTCACCTTCTTCTCAGCAAACTTCCTCTTTACCTTTTCATAGTCCTCAAGAGTGTAGACTTCAACGTTCGTCACTGTCCTACTTAATATCTTAATATTAAAGTTACTGTGTCCCAGTGTATCCCTTAATCCGTCAGTCATATTCCTGACGTTCACATTATACGTCGTAAAGATTGGTATTGACTTACCACCTTTTTTCTCGACATCACCTTCTCTTGGCTTTTCTTTTTCTTTTCAGTTGGCTTCTTGGGCAGGCTCTCTTCTGCCTTCCGCTCAGAGCGGACATTATCATCCTCAGCGTGGGCCGTTTCTTCAGTTTTATCCGCACCTTCATCTGCGACGCACATTTCTACTTCCTCTTCCACCGAACCTTCTGATGAGGTATCGTCACTTCCTTTAAGACACTTCATCAGGATCCCCAAATTTTTTCTTAGCTTGATATTCTCAGCAAAGATTATATCAAACTTCTCTTTCAAAATGCTGTATTTCCTGTCTTCACTGGCCAGCAGCAGCGGTAATTCTTCAGCCGAGGTCACTGTTCTCGGCCGTTTATTTGTCCGGCGACTTTCCTCGCCCATTTCTGCCAATATTTTTTCCAACTACCTGATGCTTTACAACAAGCACCCGGTAACAGGTATAAATTATGCACTGAACCTCAGCACTTTATTGTTTTGCACTTTTATTTCTTTGAAATTTTTTTTTATATATTTTTTATTCACTATTCTTCACTTCACTAGATATGAACACAAGCATTTATTCATTTCATATTTATTAGCCCTAAAATTCATTTCTACATAGGTATCTTATACATTACATAGGTTTATCAACTAAGGAAATAAAATTGCAGCGTGCTGCAGACAATCATTTAACAGCTAACTTCATAATGTTATCACTATTATTGTATACTGGGTCCTCTATATCTAAAGTGTTCACCCTTCTGTGGTAAAATAATAGCTGATCTCTCTTATTCACTACTACACTACAGTGTTAAAAAATTCAAGACTTTTGTACTTTTTTCAGTACTTTTCTTTTCAAAACTACCGCTGTATCCCCGCGACGCCTTCAGTGCTCTTTATTATTACATATTTTATGTCTTGCGCTTTTCAACTATTAATTCATTAGCAACATGTTCAACGTAATGCATGTTGAACGTAGGTAGAATTAGTCTTTAGCCCCGGTTAGCCAAACGTCCACGGAACGTGCATTCTGTTTTAGAACACGAAAATCAATGAAAACGCTTGCCGAACCGTAATGTAATTTCGGCAAGCATTTACATTACTTTTCATATGCTAAAAACGAACGTTTGTTACATTACGTTCCACCGACGTTTGACTAAAACGGCGCTTTTATGTTTTGTTAAGTTCCGAATCAGCTGTTATCGTGTTGTATGTGAGGAACACGAATAAGTCGTTAGTTTTTCTGTTCCATGCCGTATATGTATTAAATATAAATAAATAAATAGTCTAGTAGGTAGTGTGCGGGCTTACTAAACTTGAGCCCACGGTTCAAACCCCATGTCATACATCTCCATCAAAACGAAATATGAAAAAATATTTCTCCAGCAAAAACTCCAAGAGTAAATAAAACTTTCATGATAAAGTTTCTCAAAAATCTGTCATTCGGAGTCGGCATTAAACAGTATGTCTCGCCACTCAATGTATAAAATTAACACACACAACATGAGTGGTGTGAAAAGTTACATCATAATCCTGAATAAAGAGTAATAAAGTAATGACCAATTGTGTATGCATGTATATATTATAAAAGTACCATTCGATGCAAAAAAGTACTCTTTCAGTTATAGTCCAGTGCCATTTTCAAAATTTCAGTTTTGCAACACTTCTACGCAACCAAAAAAATTTGGTAATCCCTGCACTACTTACTAGATTAAGGCGCCTTCTGAATTGCGGCATAGATAATGGTAGATATATCTATTCAGCGACTGGCAGCAGAGTCTTCTGGAAAAATGTTTATGAACTATTTACATACAGGGAAAAAGTAAAAGTAAAATATTGTGCTTATGTTGGTGAGCAAGCAACAAATGCACGTTGAGAAGAGTTCAGTAAATAAGAAATTATTTTACTTAATTTACTATTTTTCAAAATGTAAGTTGTATTAAGGTATTTAAGGTTTTAAAAATAAGAAATATTGGTAATAATTGAAAAAAATTTATTTATGATGTTATAATTGTCAACGTTTCGGACATGTTTCTACTAACTGTCGAATGCCTTACAGATGCGTTAAATGTGGTGAATCCCACGGCCCGGGAAAGTATAGTGTGCCTCCGAGGGAGGAGAATACGGGGGAGACTTTTGTCACGGACCCCGTGACTGCCCAGGTGATTAAGAGGATAGGTTTGCCAGTACGATTTGCCAATTGTGCGACAGGAGGACATGCGGCTAGTTCGAAAGAGTGTCTTCTCAGACTTTAGCTTATTTGTAAGGTAGAGGAGAGGAAGATATCGAGGGTGGTTCTCGATCACAGCTGGTAGTAGGTAATAGTGGTGAGAGGGTTGGCGTCTGATACGCTGCGGCAGCTGGGGCTGCTTCTAATGGCAATAGGGTGACGACCCGGAATGTGCCGGCAGTACATGCGAATTCTCGTGTGGCCGACGTGTCATTGGGTTCTGCAATGGCGCAGTACAATGTAGTGGACAGTGACTGCAAGCGCTTCTTTGGGGGTGGCCTGCTTCAATGTCTTGCTAAGATGGGTGGTTTTGCGAAGGAGTATCAGGGTTTGAGTAGTGATGAGGATAAGTCTCGTGCTCTACTTGGATTGCTAATGTCGTTGAGTAAACATGGCTAATACACTGGAGGCGATATTTGTGAACGTCAATTCAATTGTCTCCAGGCGCAGAAGACATTACTTAAATATGTTTTGTAAATAAGTTTTTCTTTCTATACTCTTTTGTAAATATCAGTGTGTATGTAAGTGTTTTTGTGCAGCCATTGCGCTGACCAACTTCTTCCTCTTCCCTGATTTTGGTGGAACTTGATCAGTACAGGGACTGCGTTCACCCGTGGCATCACAACGGACTGTATTTATTAATTTTTATATCAATTATAGTTCATTAATTTTATATGTTGATTGCGTAATTTTAAGGCAAATTGAGTTAAAGCGTTTGATTGCAAGCTTGAGCAATCTAATTTGTAACTCTAGATAAAAAGCCAAAAAATGTTTGTCATATTTAAAAATTAAGAATAATCACCAATAAATGTTTGTCTAATTTGTGCAGTGGAAAACATAGCCTTTGTATGGGAAATCTTTCTAAAACACTACGATATCAAGTGGTAGAATAATGATATAAAAGTCTGATAAACATTTTGCTACTCTAGAAGAAATCGGTTTGTATTAATTATATCTACACAATAAGAACAGTTTTAGAGTAATACAGTAGGACCTTGATTATCCGTGATGGTCGGGACCGGAAGCATTCCGGATAATCGATTTTCCTGGTTAATTGAATACCAATTTTGCTTAGTTTTTTATTAGATATTTTTATTAATTAATAAATGAATATGTACATTTTTATATAAAAACTAAATAATTCAAGGATTTTATATACGTTTATTTTATTATATATATTATATTATGTTTCAAAAATATTAAAAAACCGCACTTCTCAAATTTCTAAATTAAACTAAACAGGTTTACATGTATGCTTCTGACTCATCGTATACTAAAGAGGGAATTCCCCTTTTTCGCTTGTTTGTCCAAAATAATAGAAAAAAATGTTTGCTTATAATTACGGATAATAGAGGTAATAACGGTTAAACGATGCAGAAAAGTTTAAGTCGATCCAAAAAAATTTCTTTTCCATCCCGGATAATTGATGTTTCCGGATAATCGAATCACGGATAATCAAGGTCCTACTGTATTATGAACGTATTTCTTCTTTTAATAGGTGTTCATCAACATTATGAAAATGTTCGACTGTGCCAACGGGTGCTATCAGTAGAGAGTATAATTCCACCAAACCATTCAAACCTCGAATCCTACACTAGAAGTAAGTGGTCAAATTAATTTACGGTTATCACTGATGAAAAGTCGGAAACTCTCTTGCCTCTCATACTTTTCATCAAGGGCATAATGCGGCTGTGTATAGCGGACGCGGTACCCAGCTCACACTTCAAAACGGATACTTAGAATATGCCCATGACCTTTGTTGCCTGAAACAAGTTCCAAGATATCTGCAATAGGATATTGACACACATTAATGTTGATAACATTGTTGTTCAATGTGTAGAACTTTCAACTATCTGGGTAGTATATGTACTCCAAAGGGTAGTGCTAATCAGGTTGTTGGGGCCATTCATCTTTCGCATACATATGTCGATGCTATAGAAGCGATGAATCTAAATAGAGATGAACGATCCAGTGATTTTTAAAGAACGTTGTTCCCAATGAACGTGATTTGTTAATCACTGTTCTTTAACACAGTGATTGTGATCACAGTATTCCAAAAGAAAACAATAATGACAATAACGTATTTTATTAAGTCGTAAGAAAGAGACAACTAGATATATACTACGAAAAGGCTACTACACAAAATCAAAGTGGTGTCATCAATGTCATTATTTTTAATGTATTTTTTTTTATATGAAGTTTGACAGTTAAGTTTCACAGAAAGTTCATGCATAAAAGACAAAATGAAATAAATTTGAGTATGTAACAATTTTGAAAGAACGTCATTATTAGTAACTGTTATTCGGCAATTTCAATCGCTGTAGTTACCAGTGAATTATCAATCACCGTGATTAAATCCCAGTTTTGAAAATATCGCTCATCTCTACACACGACACTTCAAAATTTATTCTTTACATTTCTCTTGTATTTCTGAACATTTCTTATTATTACGATTTCCCCATAATTGAGTCATTTAGCATTTGCATCAACAACAAAATAACTGACAATAGACTAACTGGCGTAAGTTGTGACATTTCAATTATTATATGTGGCTGGCTGGACAATAGTTTCATATGCCTGGTTGGAAATATAACTGTTTGGAAAATGTTACATTACATGTATACGAATGTGATTTTAAAACATGTTTTTTAATTATGAATGAGTTTTTTTTTTGAATTAAAATAAATAAATTCCAAAAAAAAAAAATTGTAAATTGTGAAAATGTCGTAGAGCTTTGTCAGAAAAGCTCAACATGACTAAAATTGTACAGACAAATAAATTAGAACAACCATAAATTACTCAACTGTCTAGTTCAAATTGAGAACATCACCAAGAGATTAAGATGAACATATGTATTCCAAGGCACACGCTTTCGTAATCTTTCAGATTTTAAAAGTCTAGAGCGTGCTATGAATATACATATACTTGAATCTCACTTGATTATAATTTACCCTATAGGGTAGAGAGCTGTGAAATAAAACGAAGAAAATATCTTTCGAAAGCAACTGATTCCATGAAAAACACAGTTCCATTAATAAGTATCATATTAGTCGAAATTTATGTGACATCTACTATGGAAGACACGGAAGGGAGCTAATCGTTTTCGTTTTTTATTTAAGAAATCAGTATATCCACCAACTGTATCGTTAAAAGACTTCTAATGAATCTACAATATCTTGATTTTGAAATTATGTCTGCTGTAGAAATTCCGTGGTCCAAAGGGTGACGTGTTATGCTTGTTAGAAGCGTGATTACAAACCCAAGCATCACAGATTCGCATACAGCATAATGCAACCAAAATGACTGCTTGGAATTCATTTTCCAAAGGCACCCAGGAGGATAGCATGAAGAATGAGTGCCACATGAAGGTCTAATGCTACATTCTGATCAAAAGTTCCATGGAGAGAGTTATCGCTGAGTTATAACAAATGGTGAGGCTCTGTAATATCCCTCAATGGAGTCGAATAAGAATATAAAAAAATTTTGAATATGAAACAAAACTCTTTACAATTCCGCAAAGAACTGTGTACATCAACATTTTTGGGACACTTATTCTGACACATGTATACTCTGAGTAGAAAGTTTAATATTATTCACATACATACATTCTATTTTATTGTTCTATAAATTTTAATTTTTCTATTCTTTCTAATTACAACTTCATACATTTTTCTGAACGAAATTAATTATTAAAAATTCTTAATTTTAAAACAAGAAATTTTTAAAACTGAATTTTTGTTTTAAAACAATAAAAATGAAATAAATTAATCGATTGTATCGATCAAGAGAATACAATCACAGACAATTTCGTGGCCGCACTTAATTTTTGTTTCTATTTTGGCTTTTGGTTTACTTATATTATTAAACTAAGGGCCATTATTACAACTTACCGTTAACTAAAGGTAGGATTTTAACGGGCAGATAAATTGTTTTTCATTATTATGAGTACCCAATAAAGCCTACTTTACACGGTCCCACAAGTAATATGATCTGTCAAAATTTTGTGTAGAAGAGTTCGGATGTGATCGTCTAAACGTACTATGTAATGAAACCATCACACATTGAGAGAAAATACGGATGAAAAGTTTGACAGTCGTATGGCTCTCTTCATTTTTTTGAAATGATTCAAAAAACAAGCAAGTCGCATTAGATCAGGGATGTATTTTTATGTAAACACATAGAAAAAAAGTGTAACAGCTGTTTTCATTTTACTTTGTTATTGTCTTATACCGATCATGTAAACGCAAAAAATATAAATCATACGACTTTTATTCTCTTTTTTGCCATACGGATGGAATTTCATTTTACTTTTTCATTAGACTTTACGTACGTAAAGTATTAACGTGTGAAGTGGGCTTAAGATAGAAGTGATCGTTAAGATAAAGTGAGGATCATCCTACCTTTAACATTTAAAGGTCACTTTATGTTTGAACTTGCCATATTATATATTATTTTCATTATGGCAACTTCAAATTTAAACAAAATGAGCATATGCAACAAAAAAAGAAGCCCGTGGTTGCCACTGCGTTAAATAAAACTTGTATAATTGCTCCGGCACTGCCATATTTTTGAAAAAATTTATCTGTAAGTTGTAATAACGAAAATAAGTTAAAGGTAACTTTACAGTGCCCTTTAGCTAAAGGTAGCTTTAACTAAAACCAAGTTTAACGGCAAGTTGTAATAATGGCCCTTAGTAAACAAAATAATAACAATTAATACTCTAACGGTATTTTAAACATAAATATGCTCCGATTTGGTAACACTACCATTTGATCGTTATATTCAAAGTGTTCAGTAATGTGTGCTATTGCTGTTATGCTGTATTTGGAGATCTCGAAAAGAACTACTAAGCTAAATACGCATGTACTACTTAAATGTCCTGTTAAACGCTTGTGGAACCTGGAATCACATTTCTACCGAATTTTACAATAAATGCCTACGATAAATGCTAAGCATACGGTGGCAGTATCTCATAACTAACTTTGATCTTTTCAAACCAAAAAACCATACCACTATATGTATATCATTAGAAATAGTGGCGGTTAGGCTAAATAAATAATATCGCTTACCAAGTAATGCAGAGGAATCCGCAAGGACGCAAGGACACCGACCTGTTGGCGTAGTTACTAGGGAATGGAGAAGATCGATTGATGCTAGGTTATAAGAAATGTAAGGCATAACTTCAGCAAAACACTTGGCGTAAGAGTGTAAGAGGATGTTCTGTTTGGATAACAGGAGAAGTGAAGCCGCTATTTAGTACATAAAGGGTGCACCATTTAAAAGTTTAAATTTAAAAATGCAATAAAACAAAAAATGATTCATTTTTCGTTGTAAAGTAAGTTTGTTCCGGTTAGAAATGAGATATTATTTCATTCATATAGCTGTCGCATCTGGCCTCACAGTAACTCATTCGATTGGACCAATTTCCGTGCACTTTTTCGAGTGTGTGGGAATGTTAGCCATCAAATGCACAATTGTGTCTGGTTTGTCGACATAATACTTTTCTTTAAAGGCGCACCACAGAAAATTGTCCAACGGTATCAAATCACAGCTTCTTGGCGACCAATTGACATCACCACTTCGGCTAATTGAACGACCATCAAACTTTTGACGCAATAATTCGATACTTCAATTCAATTCTTTCTTTGCTTCAATTCTTAAAAACGATGATGAGTTGATGTTCACGAAATCCCACGCACACTCTCAACCACAGCTTCGATATTTTCGGGTGTACGCACTGAACGAACTCGTTCACGTCTGGCGCATCAACAATGAAACCAGTTTCACGAAATTTAGCATTAAACTTGGGTATACCAGGGACTGTTGGTTCTGCTCTGCGGCCATTTTCGTGCAATTTCCGATCAATTTTCTTTGTTATGGAAATAAATTTCCAATAAATTCCAACGTTGTTCAGGCGTAAATCAATTCATTACGTTCAGTGGAGACAATATACTGAATTTTGTGACAGAATAGAAAAACAAATATTTCCAGATTCGAAATAACCGATAATTCAAATTTAAGTCGATAGATGGCCCACCCGATATATTATTAAACGTGAATAATTATTGGCTGAAGGGTGCTACAAATTTTTGAAGTTTCTTAATTCTTTCACTGTTTGCTACAATAAATAATTGGAAACTTTATGAAACGATCTCTAATAAAACCACACTTTATTACTAAATGTAGTATTTCTTATAGGTAGTATTTGCTATAAGTCACATATCATCTATTAAAGATGCTCGGTTTAATTTTTTTTCTTTCACGAAAATCTTTTTAAAAACGCAAATAATTTTTAGTTTCATTTGTTTACTCAGCTGAACACAAATTTCAGAAATATTATCGCACAGTAAATTGAGAAAAATATATCTGCAGCAAAATGATAAATATTATCATAATAGCTACAATATTATTAACGGGATGTATTGTTGCAAGCGAAACTATAACGAACACAATAAACACGATTTTATTTACAACAAATGAATCAATTAACAAAGAAGGCGAAACAACGCCAGATGAACAGCGAATAAAGACAGACACCGGAAAAGATTTAAATTCAATTCCTATCGATTTGTTTGAAACCCGATTGAAGGATATTTTTACGGTAAATTATATACCAAAAGTCGGAATTAACTCTAAAACACCTATACCAGCTGATGAATTTGACACAGAAGAGACAGTTGAATTCGTTGAAATAAAGTCAATTGAGCAGAAACAAAGTGCGTTAGTGGGTTCACGATTTAACATTAAGGCCCGTATAAATTGCCGTTGTAGAGTCTTCGGTAGATGTGTTGACAATGAACAATGTTTGCGAAATCAAAATGTTCCAGAAAACGCAAAGAGCAAAAATTAATTCGTTGAAAAAAACATATTCGAGAAAGATATGTAAATAGTGATGACACAGCAAGAGTACAATTTAGATAATCAGACAAATATATATTATAAAACATATTTAAAATATATTTAAAACTTACATATTTAATTTAAATATGAAATTATGAAAAAATATATTCGATGAAATATTCTTTTACAAATAAAATTTATTTTCATATTATTTCAGTAAAGTGTAGTTGATTTGTTTCAAGTGAAAACAACTTTACCACTTAGTGGAGTGCGAAGACGCCGAAGTCTAGTAGACAGTGTGTTGGCTTATTAGACGTAAGACCTTGGTTCAAACTCCAGGTCAGACATCAAATCGAAAATATGAAAAAAATATTTCTTTGGCGACTGCCTCTCAGCAGATTTCTGACAAAAACTCTGATAATAAATAAAATTGCCATGATGAGTTTTTAAAAAATCTGTTGTGGGAGTCGACTCTAAACTGTAGGTCCCGCCACTCATGTATAAAATTAACGCACACAACATAAGTGGTGTGAGTAGCTAGTGTGTAATGTATGTAATTATCTTCTGGATAATAACACAAATTCTAGGAATTTTGTCAAAAGCTAAATGAAAAAGCTAAATTTTTAAATCAATTGATTATATCGTAATCAGCAATGAAGACTATGACTCCGCCGCGGTTAACTAAAGCAATAAAAGCATGGTATTTATCGATTTATATTTATTTATTTATCGAACGCATTACTTCAGTTAAAGTATTAACCTGTGAGACTATCAAAAATATAAAAATAATAAGAAAAATAAGAATATTAACACTCCTAAAGGACTGCCAACTCTTCTTGATATGTGTGAAGATAAATTAAATAAAAAATTTTATAGCGAGAAAATAAAGTGTGCATGGTACATGGTACAGAGCTTGCAAACATACAATATAGAAACAAGAGTCACTTTAGACAGACAGGTCGACGAATGCGAAGCGCAAAGTCTCGGAAACTAGAGCTGTTTTATCTAAAATTACTTCAGAGTCTCATTTATTCATTATTTGCACGAAATACAACCTATTCAATATATTGTGGTGTACACCGAATTCGGAATGAGTCTGTTTTTAAATTTTATCGATAGGTTACATACGGGGAAAGGAGAAGCAAAGGCTTACAATAGTAATAGGTGAAAATGCAACTTACTATGTATTTAACATGACATGAATCGTCTTTTAATGTCTAAAAAATTATTTTTCGTGAACAAACTGAATAGCATACCACACTTGCAAAAGAATATGACTGGATATGAGTTTTGTTTTCGATAAGAGTGAATTTTATGGTTTTTAGTAAGGATAATAGAGTTCAGATCAATTTTTAGTCAATAAATAATAATTTTATAATATCGCCAAAAAGATGAAGAACGCAAAAAATTCCAATATTTTTGAAACTATGAATTTGAATTTTTACAAAAAATGTCAAAATTGTATTTAAATTAAAGACAAAATTTAGGAAAACATATTATTTTGAATGTTAAACTTCCACAAAATATTTCTTAAAAAACCCAGGACATTTTCTGAATTAATAGTAATAGGTTCCAGGTAATACTGTTGTATGAGTTTGGTATAATTAAACAAAAATTCATTTTTTCATTTCATAATCATTAGTCATAAAATTCATAATTCATAAATTTTTACATATGTACTTACATCTACATTCTTAAATAGTACTTATCCTATCCTATTTTCTCCAAACATTTCAGTAAACCGCCCCCAAAGAAGCGATTGCAGTCACTGTCAATTTTGTCAAAATTTGACACGGCAGTATTCATAGTGACATCAGTCACTGAGGTAACCGATGCCTTAGGTGAAGACATCGTTTTTGCAGGGATTGCACTCTTTGCAACAGCTGCATATGACACTTCTTCACGCACATTGCTTGGTTCCGTAATTTGCCTGCTCCTCTGAGAGGATTTTCTCTCCTTGACTTTTTGAAGAAGTGCTCTTCGTCTCGGGCATTCCTTCGAACTAGCAACGTGACCTTCCACGTTGCAGTTAATACATTTCACAGGTAAGCCGATCTTAAGACTGGCTTGACCCGTTTTGGGATCGGAAATCAATCTACCTTCATTATTCTCTCCCTTTTTTGGGACTTTGCATTTTCCAGGCCCATGTGGGCCACCACATGTATGGCATGTTGCAATTTGAGGATACGTGTCCAAAACTCTGGCAATTAAAACATTGTGTCAACCCTTGTCTTTTAAATTTTTTAATATAATTCCTGCAGTGGAGGATATATCTTATTTGGTGGAATTCCTTTATGTCGGAGCCCCTAAGAAGCCATTTGTTACCTCCAAGCTTTTTAATCTTTAAAATTTCCGCTCTAATTTACAGACTAGCAATGTATTCCCTAACCTCCTTCTCATCGAAAGTGTCTGACAGTCCCTTTACAACCAACGAATAGGGTGCTTGACTCTTTCGCGTATATGTGTAAAACGCTCAGAGCGGACATTATCATCCTCAGCGTGGGCCGTTTCTTCAGTTTTATCCGCACCTTCATCTGCGACGCACATTTCTACTTCCTCTTCCACCGAACCTTCTGATGAGGTATCGTCACTTCCTTTAAGACACTTCATCAGGATCCCCAAATTTTTTCTTAGCTTGATATTCTCAGCAAAGATTATATCAAACTTCTCTTTCAAAATGCTGTATTTCCTGTCTTCACTGGCCAGCAGCAGCGGTAATTCTTCAGCCGAGGTCACTGTTCTCGGCCGTTTATTTGTCCGGCGACTTTCCTCGCCCATTTCTGCCAATATTTTTTCCAACTACCTGATGCTTTACAACAAGCACCCGGTAACAGGTATAAATTATGCACTGAACCTCAGCACTTTATTGTTTTGCACTTTTATTTCTTTGAAATTTTTTTTTATATATTTTTTATTCACTATTCTTCACTTCACTAGATATGAACACAAGCATTTATTCATTTCATATTTATTAGCCCTAAAATTCATTTCTACATAGGTATCTTATACATTACATAGGTTTATCAACTAAGGAAATAAAATTGCAGCGTGCTGCAGACAATCATTTAACAGCTAACTTCATAATGTTATCACTATTATTGTATACTGGGTCCTCTATATCTAAAGTGTTCACCCTTCTGTGGTAAAATAATAGCTGATCTCTCTTATTCACTACTACACTACAGTGTTAAAAAATTCAAGACTTTTGTACTTTTTTCAGTACTTTTCTTTTCAAAACTACCGCTGTATCCCCGCGACGCCTTCAGTGCTCTTTATTATTACATATTTTATGTCTTGCGCTTTTCAACTATTAATTCATTAGCAACATGTTCAACGTAATGCATGTTGAACGTAGGTAGAATTAGTCTTTAGCCCCGGTTAGCCAAACGTCCACGGAACGTGCATTCTGTTTTAGAACACGAAAATCAATGAAAACGCTTGCCGAACCGTAATGTAATTTCGGCAAGCATTTACATTACTTTTCATATGCTAAAAACGAACGTTTGTTACATTACGTTCCACCGACGTTTGACTAAAACGGCGCTTTTATGTTTTGTTAAGTTCCGAATCAGCTGTTATCGTGTTGTATGTGAGGAACACGAATAAGTCGTTAGTTTTTCTGTTCCATGCCGTATATGTATTAAATATAAATAAATAAATAGTCTAGTAGGTAGTGTGCGGGCTTACTAAAATTGAGCCCACGGTTCAAACCCCATGTCATACATCTCCATCAAAACGAAATATGAAAAAATATTTCTCCAGCAAAAACTCCAAGAGTAAATAAAACTTTCATGATAAAGTTTCTCAAAAATCTGTCATTCGGAGTCGGCATTAAACAGTATGTCTCGCCACTCAATGTATAAAATTAACACACACAACATGAGTGGTGTGAAAAGTTACATCATAATCCTGAATAAAGAGTAATAAAGTAATGACCAATTGTGTATGCATGTATATATTATAAAAGTACCATTCGATGCAAAAAAGTACTCTTTCAGTTATAGTCCAGTGCCATTTTTAAAATTTCAGTTTTGCAACACTTCTACGCAACCAAAAAAATTTGGTAATCCCTGCACTACTTACTAGATTAAGGCGCCTTCTGAATTGCGGCTTAGGTAATGGGGATATATCTGTTCAGCGACTGGCAGCAGAATCTTCTGGCAATGTTTATGAACTATTTATATACAGCGAAAAAGTAAAAGTAAAATATTGTGCTTATGTTGGTGAGCGAGCAACAAATGCACGTTGAGAAGAGTTCAGTAAATAAGAAATTATTTTACTTAATTTACTATTTTTCAAAATGTAAGTTGTATTAAGGTATTTAAGGTTTTAAAAATAAGAAATATTGGTAATAATTGAAAAAAATTTATTTATGATGTTATAATTGTCAACGTTTCGGACATGTTTCTACTAACTGCGTTAAATGTGGTGAATCCCACGGCCCGGGAAAGTATAGTGTGCCTCCGGGGGAGGAGAATACGGGGGAGACTTTTGTCACGGACCCCGTGACTGGCCAGGTAACTAAGAGGATAGGTTTGCCAGTACGATTTGCTAATTGTGAGACGGGAGGACATGCGGCTAGTTCGAAAGAGTGTCTTCGCAGACTTCAGCTTATTTGTAAGGTAGAGGAGAGGATGATATCGGGGGTGGTTCTCGATCACAGCCGGTGGTAGGTAATAGTGGTGAGAGGGTTGGCATCTGATACGCTGCGGGGCTGATTCTAATGGCAATAGGGTGACGACCCGGAATGTGTCGGCAGAACCTGCAAATTTTCGTGTGCCCGACGTGTCATTGGGTTCTGCAATGGTGCAGTACAATGTAGTGGACAGTGACTGCAAGCGCTTCTGTGGGGGTGGCCTGCTTCAATGTCTTGCTAAGATGGGTGGTTTTGCGAAGGAATATCAGGGTTTGAGTAGTGATGAGGATAAGTCTCGTGCTCTACTTGGATTGCTAATGTCGTTGAGTCAGCATGGCTAATACACTGGAGGCGATATTTGTGAACGTGAATTCAATTGTCTCTACACACAGAAGACATTACTTAAATATGTTTTGTAAATAAGTTTTCCTTTCTATACTCTTATGTAAATATCAGTATGTATGTAAGTGTTTTTGTGCAGCCCTTGCGCTGACCAACTTCTTCCTCTTCCCTGATTTTGGTGGTCAGTACAGGGACTGCGTTCATCCGTGGCATCACAACGGGCCGCTATGCGTGCTCAAGTGAGCTTTCTGAAATCAGAGCTACCACTCAGACCTAACCTAACCTAAGTGTTTTGTATTTAGTTTTAAGTTATTAAATAGTTTTAACGAAATACGAGTTCAGTTAATGATTAATAAGAATGGTGCTGCTAAGCTGCATATGACAGATTTAGAATAGTATGTAAGGAACATTGGTAGAGCATAATTGTAGTAGTTTTTAAATTGAAAATTATTTGTAACGAAATGAATTTATAGAAATGAATAGAATTTGAATTTAATTTGACAATTGTGCTAAAAATTAGCTAAAAAAAATTTCTGCATTAATCGCATTCTGCGAGACAAGTCGCAGTAAAATCACACTAATGACAACGGAAGCAATTCAATTATAAATTCATATTTTTATTATAATTGACATAACACAACAAGATTTTAATCTTATAAGTTATAGTTCTATGCTTAGGATCAATAAGATATAAAACATAAAAAAATAATTATTTTTTATTACAAATTAAACTTAAATTGATGCGAAGAAGAATTAAGGAGCCCTGGTAACTGAAAATGATTTATTTAAATTAAAACAAATTTATCTCAAAGAAAAAAAGCTAGTGTGGTCAAATTATTGTCTATGACTGTATTTATTAATTTTTATATCAATTATAGTTAATTAATTTTAGATTTTTTTGTGCATTTTTAAGGCAAATTAAGTTAAAGCGTTTGACCGCAAGCTTGAGCAATTTAATAAAAAGCAAAAAATTTTTTGTCATGGTTTTTGTATTTAAAAATTAAGAATAATCACCAATAAATGTTTGTCTAATTTGTGCAGTGGAAAACATAGCCTTTGTATGGGAAATCTTTCTAAAACACTACGATAGCAAGTTGTAGAATACTGATATAAAAATCTGATCAACATTTTGCTACTCTAGAAGAAATCGGTTTGTATTAATCCTATCTACACAATAAGAACAGTTTTAGAGTAATATTATGAACGTATTTCTTCGTTTAATAGGTTTTCATCAACATTATGAAAATCTTCGACTGTGTCAACGTCAATCAGTAGAGAGTATAATTCCACCAAACCATTTAAAACGTCGAATCCTACACTACAAGTAAGTAGTCAAATTCATTTACGGTTATTTAAGTCGGAAACTCACTTGTCTCTCATACTTTTCATCAAGGACATAATGCGGCTGTGTATAGCGGACGCGATACCCAGCTCACACTTCAAAACGGATACTTAGAATATGTCCATGACTTTTGTCGCCTGAAACAAGTTCCAAGAGATCTACAATAGGATATTGATACATATTATTGTTGATAACATAGTTGTTCAATGTGTAGAACCTTCAACCATCTGGGTAGTATATGTACTCCAAAGGGTAGTGCTAATCAGGTTGTTGGGGCCATTCATCTTTCGCATACATATGTCGATGCTATAGAAGCGATGGTTCTAAATAGAGGTGAGCGATCCAGTGATTTTTAAAGAATGTTGTTCTCAGTGAACGTGATTTGTTAATCACTGTTCTTTAAAACAGTGATTGTGCTCACAGTATTGCAAAAGAAAACAATAATGACAATAACGTATTTTATTAAGTCGTAAGAAAGAGACAACTAGATCATACTACGAAAAGCCTACTAAACAAAATCAAAGTGGTGTCATCAATGTCATTATTTTTAATGTAATTTTTTTTATATGAAGTTTGACAATTAAGTTTCACAGAAAGTTCATGTATAAAAGACAAAAGTAAATAATCAGCATCATCTAATAGTAATTCTGCCTCGCTCAAAATAAAATGAAATAAATTTGAGTATGTAACAATTTTGAAAGAACGACATTATTAGTAACTGTTATTCGGCAATTTCAATCACTGTAGTTACCAATGAATTATCAATCACCGTGATTATTTATTTATTTATTTGTTTATTCAATTCCTGTACAACAAGATTTAATCTTATATTTAAAGTACAAGAAAGAAGTGTTCATAAACAACATTTGGAGATCAAACTTTTCTATTGATTAAAGTAAAAGAGAAAAAAATATAATAATAATAATAATAATAATAATAATAATAATAATAGCAATAAATTAAATTATGCAAATTATAAAAATTTTAAAAATTGAAAATTAAAATCACAGTTTTGAAAATATCGCTCATCTCCAGTTCTAAATGTACCAGTATTCACATGGAAGAACGTAGGTTGCGAAATTTGTTCAAATAAGAGCTTATTTGTCTAATATTTTTGTTTACGATACATTCTCTCAATTGATACATACTATAACCAGATCATACTCATTGATTTACTTTTCAGTCGAATTGAGTGTACACACGACACTTCAAAATTTATTTTTTTTTCTCTTGTATTTTTGAACATTTCTTATTATTACGATTTCCCCATAATTGAGTCATTTAGCATTTGCCACAACAACAAAATAACTGACAATAGACTAACTGGCGTAAGTTGTGACATTTCAATTATTATATGTGGCTGGCTGGACAATAGTATTATATGCCTGGTTGGAAATATAACTGTTTGGAAAATGTTACATTAAATGTATATGAATGTGATTATAAAACATGTTTTTTAATTATGAATGAGTTTTTTTTTTTTGAATTAAAATAAAATATTAATAAAACAAATTCCAAAAAAAAATTTGAAAATTGTGAAAATCTGTGAATCGTAGAGCTTTGTCAGAAAAGCTCAACATGACTAAATTTGTACAGACAAATAAATTAGAACAACCATAAATTACTCAACTGTCTAGTTCAAATTGAGAACATTACCAAGAGATTAATATGAACATATGTATTCCAAGGCACACGCTTTCGTAATCTTTCAGATTTTAAAAGTCTAGAGCGTGCTATGAATATACATAACCTTGAATCTCACTTGATTATAATTTACCCTATAGGGTAGAGAGCTGTGAAATAAATCAAAGAAAATTTCTTTCGAAAGCAACTGATACCATGAAAAACAGGGTTCCATTAATTAGTATCATATTAGTCGAAATGTATGTGACATCTTCTATGGAAGACACGGAAGGGAGCTAATCGTAGTCGTTTTTTATTTAATAAATCAGTATATCCACCAACTGTATCATTAAAAATAATTCTAATGAATCTACAATATCTTGATTTTGAAATTCTGTCTGCTGTAGAAATTCCGTGGTCCAAGAGGTGACGTGTTGTGCTGGTTAGAAGCGTGATTGCAAACCCAAGCATGACAGATTCGCATACAGCCAATTTGAATGCTTAGAATTCATTATCCAAAGGCACCCAGGAGGATAGCATGAAGAATAAGTGCCACATGAAGGTCTAATGCTACATTTTGATCAAAAGTTCCATAAAGAGAGTTGTCGCTGAGTTATAACAGATGGTGAGGCATTCCTCAATGGAATCGAAAAAGAATATAAAAAAATTTTGAATGTGAAACAAAACTCTTTACAATTCCGCAAAGAACTGTGTACATCAACATTTTTGGGACACTTATTCTGACATATGTATACTCTGAGTAGAAAGTTTAATATTATTCACATACATACATTCTATTTTATTGTTTCTATAAATTTTAATTTTTCAATTCTTTCTAATTACAACTTCATACATTATTCTTAACGAAATTAATTATTAAAAATTCTTAATTTTAAAACAAGAAATTTTAAAACTGAATTTTTGCTTTAAAACAATAAAAATGAAATAAATTAATCGATTGTATCGATCAAGAGAATACAATCACAGACAATCTCTTGACCGCACTTAATTTTTGTTTCTTATTTATTTATTTATTAATTACAATACAATTACAAATTATATTTAATTATATACGATCTGAGTAACTTTGACCATATGCTCGGTGTAGTGTCACAGACCAGAGTCCCTGGTAGGAATCGAACCCTCGACCCTTACGCTAATAGTTTAGACCACCAGTGCAACCAGATAATTTTTGTTTCTATTTTTGGTTTACTTATATTATTAAACTTAGTAAACAATATAATAATAATTAATGCCATAACGGTATTTTAAAAATAAATATGCTCTGATTTGGTAACACTACCATTTGATCGTTATATTCAAAGAGTTCAGTAATTTGTGCTAATCTAACTTTTACGTTACAATTGAAAATTGGTTTGATCTCATACTTTTAGCCTGGAAGCCAACATGTCAAAACTAAAATAATACCATGCGGTGTGGTGATGCTGTGGAATTTATTCATTTCCCATCAGTTATCTAGCCAGTATAGTTGTTCCAAAAGAGGACATTGGTGCTGCATTCAGCCTACAACAACTACTAAGCTACATATGCACTATTTGAATGTCCTATTAAACGCTTATGGAACCTGGAATCAAATTTCTACCAAAGTATACAACAAATGCCTACGATAAATGCTGAGCATACGGTGGCAGCATCACATAACTAACTTTGATCTTTTGAAACCAAAAAACCATACCACTACTTCTAAGTATATAGGTATATCATTAAAAATAGTGACGGTTAGGCTAAATAAATAATATTGCTTACCAAGTAATGCAGATGAATCCGCAAGGACGCAAGGACACCGAGCTGTTGGCGTAGTTGCTAGTGAATGGAGAAGATCGATTGATGCTGGGCTATAAGAAATGTATGGCATAACTTCAGCAAAATACTTGACGTAAGAGAATGTTTTGTTTGGATAGAAGGAGAAGTGAACACGCTATTTAGTACATAAAGGGTGCACCATTTAAAAGTTTAAATTTAAAAATGCAATAAAACAAAAAATAATTTGATATTTTGGCAAATTCATTTTTCGTTCTAAAGTACGTTTGTTCCGGTTAGAAATGGAATATTATTTCATTCATATAGCTGCCAGCAGCTGGCCTCACAGTACCTCATTCGATCGAACCAATTTTAGTGCACATTTTCGAGTGTGTGGGTTCGTATCTCGGCAATGGCATCATGCATGTTAGCCATCAAATGCCCAATTGTGTCTGGTTTGTCGACATAATACTTTTCTTTAAAGGCGCACCACAGAAAATCGTCCAACGGTATCAAACCACAGCTTCTTGGCGACCAATTGACATCACCACTTTGGCTAATTAAACGACCATCAAACTTTTGACGCAATAAATCGATACTTCAATTCAATTCTTTCTTTGCTTCAATTCTTAAAAACGATGAAGAGTTGATGTTCATGAATTCACACGCACACTCTCAACCACAGCTTCGATATTTTCGGGTGTACGCACTGAATGAACTCGTTCACGTCTGGCGCATCAACAATGAAACCAGTTTCACGAACTTTAGCATTAAACTTGGGTATACCAGGGACTGTTGGTTCTGCTCTGCGGCCATTTTCGTACAATTACATTTTACATTACACATACATTTTCGTGCAATTTCCGATCAATTGTCTTTGTTATTGTAATAAATTTCCAATAAATTCTATTACGTGCAGTGGAGACAGAATAGAAAGACATAAGTATTTCCAGTTTCGAAATAACCGATGATTCAAATTTAAGCCGATAGATGGCCCACCCGATATATTAATAAACATGAATTTTAACCAAACAAATTTTTGAAATTTGTTGATTGTTACACTGTTTGCTACAATAAATAATTGGAAACTTTATAAAACCATCTCTAATAAAACCACACTTTATTACTAAATGTAGTATTTCTTATAGGTAGTATTTGCTATAAGTTACATATCATCTATTAAAGATGCTCGGTTTATTTTTCTCTCGCATGAAAATGTTTTTAAAAACGCAAATAATTTTTAGTTTCATTTGTTTACTCAGCTGAACACAAATTTTATAAATATTATCGCACAGTAAATTGTGAAAAATATATCTGAAGCAAAATGATAAATATTATCATAATAGCTACAATATTATTAAGGGGATGTATTGTTGCGAGCGAAACTATAACGAACACAATAAACACGATTTTATCTACAACAAATGAATCAATTAACAAAGAAGGCGAAACAACGCCAGATGAACAGCGAATAAAGACAGACACCGGAAAAGATTTAAATTCAATTCCTATGGATTTATTTGAAACCCGATTGAAAGATATTTTTACGGTAAATTATATACCAAAAGTCGGAATTAACTCTAAACCACCTATACCAGCTGATGAATTTGACACAGAAGAGACAGTTAAATTCGTTGAAATAAAGTCAATTGAGCAGAAACAAAGTGTGGGAGTGGGTTCGCGATTTAACATTAAGGCCCGTATAAATTGCCGTTGTAGAGTCTTCGGTAGATGTGTTGACAATGAACAATGTTTGCGAAATCACAATGTTCCACAAAACGCAAACAGCAAAAATTAGTTCGTTGAAAAAAAAACATGATAAAAGTGAAAGATAAATAGTGATGACACAGCAAGAGTACAATTAATTTAGATAATCAAACAAAAACATTATAATGAATAAAACATATTCAAAATATATTTAAAACTTATTTAATTTAAATATGGAATTATGAATAAAGTTGATTTGTTTCAAGCGAAAACAACTTTACAACTTAGTGTAGTGCGCAGACGCCGAAGTCTAGTAGGTAGTGTGTTGGCTTATTAGACGTAAGACCTTAGTTCAAACTCCAGGCCAGACATCTTCAACAAATCGAAATATGAAAAAAATATTTCTTCGGCGACTGCCTCTCAGCAGATTTCTGACAAAAACTCTGAGAGTAAGTAAAAATTGCCATGATGAGTTTTTAAAAAATCTGTTGTGGGAGTCGAATTTAAACTGTAGGTCCCGCCAGTCATGTATAAAATTAACGCACACAAAATAAGTGGTGTGAGAAACTAGGTCGTAATCCTGACCAATTATGTATGTAATTATATTATCTTCCGGATAAAAACAAAAATTCTAGGAATTTTGTCAAAAGCTAAATGAAAACGCAAAATTTTTAAATTAATTGATAATATCGTAATCAGCCACAGCTAATTAAAGCAGTAATAGCATGGTATTTATCGATTTATATTTATTTATTTATCGAACGCATTACTTCAGTTAAAATATTAACCTGTGAGACTATCAAAAATATAGAAATAATAAGAAAAATAAGAATATTAACTCTCGTAAAGGACTGTCAACTCTTCTTGATATGTGTGAAGATAAATTAAATAAAAATTTTTATAGCGAGAAAATAAAGTGTGCATGGTACAGAGCTTGCAAACATACAATATAGAAACAGCAGTCACTTTAGACAGACAGGTCAACGAATGAGAAGCGGAAAGTCTCGTAAACTAGAGGTCCTTTATCTAAAAATATTTCAGAGTCTCATTTATTCATTATATGCACGAAATACAACCTATTCAATATATTGTGGTGTCCACCAAATTCGGAATGAGTCTCTTTTTAAATTTTATCGATAGGTTACATACGGGGAAAAGAGAAGCAAAGGTTTACAATAGTAATAGGTGAAAATGCAACTTACTATGTATTTAACATGACATGAAGCGTATTTTAAGGTTTAAAAAATTATTTTTCGTGAACAAACTGAATAGCATACCACACTTGCAAAAGAATATGACTGGATAGGAGTTTTTTGTCGATAAGAGTGAATTTTATGGTTTTTAGTAAGGATAATAGAGTTCAGATCCATTTTTAGTCGATAAATAATAATTTTGTAATATCGCCAAAAAGATGAAGAACGCAAAAAATTCCAATATTTTGGAAACTATGAATTTGAATTTTTACAAAAAATTTCAAAATTGTATTTAAATTAAAGACAAAATGTAGGAAAACATATTATTTTGAATGTTAAACTTCCACAAAATATTTCTTAAAAACCCAGGACATTTTCTGAATTAATAGTAATAGGTTCCAGGTAATACTGTTGTATGAGTTTGGTATAATAATTACAAAATTTAAGTTTTTTAATTTCATAATCATTAGTCATAAAATTCATTTTTACATATGTACTTACATCTACATTCTTAAATAGTACTTATCCTATCCTATTTTCTCCAAACATTTCAGTAAACCGCCCCCAAAGAAGCGATTGCAGTCACTGTCGTCAATTCTGTCAAAATTTGACACGGCAGTGTTCATAGTGACATCAATCACTGAGGTAACCGATGCTTTAGATGAAGGCATCGTTTTTGCAGGGATTTCACTCTTAGCAGCAGCTTCATATGACACTCCTGCACGCACATTCCTTGGTTTTGTAATTTGCTTGCTCCTCTGAGAGGCTTTTTCTCCTCTAACTACCAACGTGATCTTCCACGTTGCAGTTAATACATTTCACAGGTACGCCAATCCTAAGACTGGCTTGACCCGTTTTGGGATCGGAAATCAATCTACTTTCATTATTGTCTCCCTTTTTTGGGACTTTGCTTTTTCCAGGGCCATGTGGACCACCACATTTAACACACCTGTATGGCATGTTGCAATTTGAGGATACGCGTCCAAAACTCTGGCAATTAAAACATTATGTCAACCCTTGCCTCTTAAATTTCTCAATATAAATCCTGCAGTGGAGGATATATCTTATTTGTTATCCATTTGTTACCTCCAAGCTTTTTAATCTTTAAAATTTCCACTCTAATTTGCAGACTAGCAACGTACTCCCCAACCTCCTTCTCATCGAAAGTGTCTGAGAGTCATTTTACAATCCAAGAATAGGGTGCTTAACCCTTTGGCGTATATGTGTGAAACACCACCTTCTTCTCAGCAAACTTCCTCTTTACCTTTTCATAGTCCTCAAGAGTGTAGACTTCAAAGTTCGTCACTGTCCTACTCAATATCTTAATATTAAAGTTACTGTGTCCCGTGTATCCCTTAATCCGTCAGTCATATTCTTGACGTTCACATTATACGTCGTAAAGATTGGTATTGACTTATCACCTTTTCTTCTCGACAATATCTTTTCTTGGTTTTTCCTCTTCTTTTCTGTTTGCTTCTTGGGCAGGCTTTCTTCTGCCTTCCGCTCAGAGCTGACATTATCACCATCAGCGTGGGCCGTTTCTTCAGCTTTATCTGCACCTTCATCTGCGACGCACATTTCTAATTCCTCTTCCACCGAACCTTCTGATGAGGTATCGTCACTTCCTTCAAGACGCTTCATCAGGATCTCCAAATTTTTTCTCAGTTTGATATTCTCCGCATAGATATCAAATTTTTGTTTCAAAATGTTGTATTCATCAGCCGAGGTCACCATTCTCGGCCGTTTATTTGTTGGGCTACTATCCTCGCTCATTTTCGTTAAAGATTTTTCCAACTACCTGATGCTTTACAACAAGCACACGGTATCAGGTATAAAATACCCACTGACCCTCAGCACTTTATAGCTTTGTAATAATTTTTTTATTCACTATTTTTCACTTCACTTCACTAGATATGAACACAAGGACTGTCAATACACGAATGATCGATGTTGATGATATGATGATGATATTAGGCATTCATAAACTAAAATTGACCATTGACTTTTGAGAAGCGTTGTGGAAATAGTAGGCACTCTGCTTTATGCAATTGAACTGTGAAAGTGCATTAATTTGGCAAATTTTCAGTAAATGTTGATGTGATTTTTTTTTTTGAAATTGACAGCGAATAATTGAATTAAACTTGTGAAATAAGTGTCTTGGGGTATAAATTGATTATTCTGATATAAATGCGAATAGATACTACCCCTTAGCAGTGTATTTTAAGATAGCGGAAGACGTGGGTCTAAATCTGCTAAAACGACCTAGAGTTGGGATACCGCTGTGGAATTCCAAACAATTTTGGAGGCGAAAGATAAAGAACAAAACAAACAAATCTGGAGCCGAAGAATAAGGAGATCAATTTTTTAAATAAGAAATTTGACTATGTGTTAAAGGAGAATGATAAACTCAGAAAGGACATGGAAAACCTTTTGAAAAAGTTTAATCCTGAAAGCGAGGATAAAAGTTCGAGTGAGTATGAAATGGTTTTAGAGGAACAGGAGGTTACTGAAAGCTGTGAAACTAGTATGGATAATGAAGGTGCTGCTTTCGTTGAATGTGTTGAGAGTGAAGTTAAAGGCCAGGATAAAGCTGTTTCTGGTCCAACCTCCAAGGCCAAGCCCAAGGCAAAAAAAAACAGGAAAGCGGTAGATCGAGTGCTCATAAGGCCTCTCCAGCCAAGAAGCCATCTACCAAGGACAATGGAAGAAAGGGTAAGTCGGTTCCATTTATAACCACATATAATATTAATTTGAAATCTATGATGATATTGATAGAAATTTAGCCATAAGAATTATAATTTGAAAACTGTTGGTAAGAATGTAGTTAACATAGGACTCTGCACTTTAGAGGACTATGACAAGGTGAAAACTTCACTAGTGTACCAGAGGGTTAACTTCTATACGTACACCCTTAACGGTCTGCGTCCGTTTAGTGTTGTTGTTGAGGGACATCCACACTGTTTTGAGTCGGGGGACCTACTGGTGTTTCTGAACGGTCTCCAGATTACTATGAATATAATTGGCATTGCGAAATTAGGCTACGATAAAAGGGTAATTAGAATAGCTAGGAATTCTGACATAGGAATATTTTGCGCTGCAGAGTACATATTAGAAAGTTTGTAATGAATGGTATAGTATAACGCAATGTTACTATTGTCAACGTTTCGGACATGTTTCTACTAACTGCCGAATGCCTTACAGATGCGTTAAATGTGGTGGATTCACGGACCCTGTGACTGGCCAGGTGACTAAGAGGATAGGTTTGCCAGTACGATGTGCTAATTGTGCGACTGAGGGAGATGCGGCTAGCTTGAAGGAGTGTCCTCGCAGACTACAGCTTATTCGTAAGGCAGAGGAGAGGAAGATATCGGGGGTGGTTCTCGATCGTAACCAGTACTAGGTAATAGTGGTGTGAAGGTTGGCGTCTCGTACGCTCGGGCTGCTTCTAATGGCAATAGTGTGACGACCCGGAATGAGTCGGCAGTACCTGCGAATTCTCGTGGGGCCGACGTGTCATTGGATTTTGCAATGGCGCAGTACAATGTAGACAGTGACTGCAAGCGCTTCTTTGGGGGTGGCCTGCCTCAATGCCTTGGTAAGATGGGTGGTTTTGCCAAGGAGTATCAGGGTTTGAGTAGTGATGAGGATAAGTCTCGTGCTCTACTTAGATTGCTAATGTCGTTGAGTCGACATGGATAATACACTGGGGGCACAGAGAACATTGTTTGAATTTATTTTTGACAGGCCATAGACCTGACAAATCATCTTAATTCTCGGCACAGATTTGATATCAGGGGGTACAGGATTTCGTTTAGGGACTGCTTTAGTGGGAATAGAGATCTGGAGACCGTTCGGTTATAGAGGTACCTTTCACCGACAGACCTTTTGACTCTTAGGGGTGCCGGTCTTCTCTTCGAGGGTGCAGATCTCCTCTTTTATCACAGGAGAATAAATACGATGAATATTAGTGATACGGTGTACAACACTGCTCAATGAATTATGAGTGTTTTGTATTTAGTTTTAAGTTATTAAATAGTTTTAAGGAATATACGAGTGCCTCCCTTTTTATACCTTTTTTGGGGAATTCAGTTAATGATTAATAATAAACTATGAATGATGCCATTGATGAATCGGAAACATCGGCATAAATAAAAAAATTTGTAATTATTAACACAAATTAAAACAATAATTTTTAATAACAAGTAAAACAAAACATACCGTCAATGCTTTCCAAAGTCAGCTCAGTAAATAGGTTTGCCTTAAAAGCCAATAATTTGGTGGACAGTTCCATATGTCCATCAGGTGGAAGGTGACCCGCCAGATATTCCCATTGCCGCCTTTTCCTTCCTGCAAACTTGTGATTTTAAAACAAGTTTTTGCCCATATTGAAATACTTACTGTTTTGTCTTTTAAATACATTTTTTCAGAGTTCAAAATAGTAATCACAAATTATATTATGTAGATTTATATGTAAGTACCTGCACCGCTGGGTGAAATTTTGCAATTTCACCTGTACATACCTTGGGCTGCAAGAGCGTCCCTGCTGGCTGAGCTCCTCCGACATCTTTGCATAAATGTGGCCACCTTTAAGACGCAGCGCACCCAGTTAGCTTGGTCACATATCAAGCAGGGCTGTTTACTGACTTCACTCCAGCCCATACTGCTTTTCTTTTTTCCCCTATTTTAAATAAAAATAAATAATTTTAATAAAAACTTACCTTCCACCTAACTTGCCATTTATTGTTTATCGTTGTTGACATTTAAATTGTCAAATATCAATAAAAAATGTTCGGTTAAACCCCCTTCACACGAGCATACAAATAATATGAAATTCCATCCGTATTTCAAAAAACAGAATAATAGTCGTATCAAGGCGAATTCATTACGAGGTGGGAATAGTATTACAATAAGTACAACAATACAAAAACAACAGGGATTTTGTTTTTGTAAAAATGTACACATCTTGTCAAAAAAATTAACCCTCAAACCTCCATAGGAAATTAGTTAAAGCAATTAAAAAAAACTAAATAAATTTTATATATTGAAAATTCTTATGAATTTTATTATTACATTACATAATACTGCAGCACCTGTAAATTAAAAAAATATCAGCTGCAAACGTTATTTCTTATAATAACAAATTTTCAACAGAAGATTGGTCCAATTTGTTTTAATCCCTATATCCCAATCTTCAGAAAGAGAATTTGTTTTAAAAATAACACACAAGTTATTTCAGTCATAATTTAGGCACCTAGTTGGAGACATGAATTTTTTTTTTTTGGTAATTCATCACTCTTACCTAAATAACCTTAAATATATGTATTTAGTGTTAAAGGCTTAAATATTGTTAATCATCTTGCAACAATTTTAATATATACATACTCTTCAGTCAGGATTATGATCTAGTTCCTCACACCACTTATGTTGTGCGTGTTAATTTTATATATGAGTGGCGGGACCTACAGTTTAAAGTCGACTCCGAGCGACAGATTTTTGAGAAACTTTTCATGGCAATTTTATTTACTCTCAGAGTTTTTGCCAGAAATCTGCTGAGAGGAAGTCGCCGAAGAAATACTTTTTGTGTTTCAATTTGATGTCTGGCCTGGGGCTCGAACCCTGGCTTTTCGTTTAATAAGCCAACACACTACCTACTACGGCGACTTAATTCTAATATATAATTGGCTTTAAAATAGTAATCATAAAGAATTTCCAGAGTGCGTATCGTTAAGGATACATGCGGTACATATGAGGGTTTATGACTAATATGAATACGAAATTGAATATCGAAACAAAATACACAAAAAACAAACATTTTTTTTGACATTGTTACTTACATCAGCTGGTAAACAAAACCCACCTCGTTAATGAATTCGCCTTGAGTCGTATGATTATTATTTCTGTGTTTACCCGATTGGTATAAGACAATAATAAAGTAAGACGAAAACAGCTGTTAAAAAAACATAAACAAACAAAGTGAAAAAATTTGCTTAAAGTTTCTATTGAAATTCAAAATGCCAAATATTAAAAAAGAAACAAAATGAACTTGGTGTTTGACTTGCTATTGCCACAATTAAAAAATATGAGTGCAAAGATAAGAAACGGGTTAAGGAAGTAAGACTGTCCAAGCGCATTTGGAGCCGGGAATGGCTACTACGGTGTTATAGCGAAAAAGATATGACACACATTGCTATAAAGGAATTACAACTGGAGGACCCAAAAAGCTTTATAAATTTTGTTAGAATGTCCAAGGAATCACTTGAAGATTCGTTACAGCTTATTGAACCCATAATTTATAAGCAAAACACATATATGAGGGAATCGATTTCAGTAACAACACGGTAAGCGAATTTACAAAATATTGATCAAACTAACCTCCATTTTAATTTTTCAGACTTTTAATAACATTACATTTTCTTGCAACTGGAAACACCTACACAGACTTGTCGTATGGATTTCGTATTTTAGTGTCTGCAATATCTGATATAATTCCCGAAACCGCAAAAGCAATATATAATGCTTTACATAGTAAATACTTAAAAGTAAGTTTACATGGTTTAATAATTTTATGAGTGTATTTAACGTAAAACTAATTATTTAAGGTTCCTAAAACTACTTCAGATTGGAAAACTTTTACCACAAATGGGATTTTCCAATGTGTCTGGGTGCAATTGGTAAGCTCAATGTATATCATGGTTTAATATATAATAAACATTATTTTCAGATGGCAAACACATAGTTTAGCTGTCGACGAACAATTTTAGGCAAGTGTTTTAAGCATGCTAGCATAGGGTCGTCATAGTTCTTTAGATATTTCTTAATGCAATTGAAATATTTGTAGACGGCGTTCCTGTCTTTTGGTATTTTGTTAATTTGACAGTTGGCTTCGTCATGATCATCTTCGAAAGTAATGTATATACTTCTCCGAAAACAATTTTTAGCTCCATGGCTGTACATAGCACATTTTGTGCATTGTGTTGGTCCTTGGTTCCTTTATGAGGTTTTCTCTAATAGACTACGATTTAGCACAGTCGTGTAATTTTTAGGATTTGAGATTTAGGCTGACTTCATAAACGCAGTTTGCAATGCAGCTCTGAAATGCGTAGTGTTCTTACACAACAGATTTAGTTTTAGCAATGTCGCATGTTCATTATTGCATGGCAATGCTTTTCAATGCGCCACATTTGTCAAATTTGTACATTATTTTTATTTATGATTCTTTAGTGCTTAGTGTACGCCTATTCTTCTATTTTTCTTGGCGGTGAAACTAAAACAAATTTCAATTTGTGGTAAAAATTGCGGATTTATTGTAAGTTAAACTTTTATTTGTAATTCTACTATTATTTATAATTTTTTGTATATTTGTACATAGTGAAAAAAAGTGGAACCACGAAAGGAAGAAGCTGCTTATAGGAGGGACCGAAAATAACTGTTATTTTTGAATTTTGGATTAAAAAGCAACCGCAAGCAAATGTCGGAGAACAAAACCAAGTATGTATACCATTTTGATTGTCTTCGACCAACTTTTTATAAAATGCGATGCTTTTTAAAAACATGGTTATTTTTGCTCGAAAAAATAAAAGTCAAAAAATAACTTTTATTTTCTGATTTTTACGATAAGAGTTATAACAGTTACGGTCCCTGTGTAAGATATAGATAAGGATATTTGGTTTAAGATAAACGAATATTAAAATACATGAAAGGACTAGTTCAATTTGTGAAATTTAAGATCATTCGGAAAATTGAGGAGTCTATTATTTTCATTTTTTCATTTCATTCTATATAATCTATATAATATATACAATCTATATAATTAAATTTTTTACATGTTTCTTACGACTATATCTTTAAAGTACTTATCCTATGCCTATTTAATAAATTCCTAAGGTTTACCAACTAATTAATTTAAATTGCAGCTTGCTGCAGATAGTTATATAATATCTAGAATTATTTATATTCAATAAAAACGAAATTTTTTTCAAAATCTTACATACTAATTAAACACTTAAACCTAACTTAAAGACTAACTTAAATTAATTAACAAAAATAGAAAAAAAATAAAAAGTACCAAAACAAATTTTGACAAATGTTACTACTATAGTATTATTACTATATTATAGTATTATATTCTAATATATAAGCCAATACCAATCGTCACTACTGAGTAGTGTTGTACACCAAGTTGCCTAAATCAAGATTATTTACACGTCTGTGATAAAATAATAGTCTATCGTCAGTGTAGAGCAGTCCAGCGTCCCTCAATGTTAGTATGTCTGTTGGTGACAAATATCTGTGGCACCTGACACTCGAGATCAGAAGAATTCGTCAGACAATTCCTGACCAAGCTGCTCCGCAGATTAGACGAATTTTCAAGGAAGGCAATGGCCGTCCTCATCAAAAATACGTCTATTCTTTCAAATTTCATTTGTTCGTAAATCACAGAGTAAGAGGGTCTTCTAAAAATACCGTCGGAGCGCATTCTCGGTCTCAAATTCCGACATGCAGACATTATCCGCCTCTCTCATATCCTAAGCCTCTCCATCTGATGGGATGAAATACCAAACCAGATGGGAAAGGCGTAGGACATGAGAGGTTTGACAATTTGTTTATAAATAAGCAATCTCACCTCCCTACTAAGAACTCCCCGACTACGCAATAAATTGCAATAGAAGAAAAAGATCTTCCTCACCTTAATCAAGACATAATCTGTATGCCTATAGAACTCAAAATTACCATGAAAAATAACTCCCAAGTATCTTAAGCTGTCCGTTACCCTAATAGTAACGCCATCCAATTTAAGTACGGGTATAAATTTCCTCGCACTGGGGTACAACCCCCTGCGCTTTCCCTTAAAAATTATACAGTTCGTCTTATTCAAGTTCTGTTTCATGCCCCACTTACAAAAGAATTAAAAAAGTCCCTTAAGGTATTCGTCTCGCCTCGAGTTACAAATATATTGTAAAGAACAGGCCCTAGTAATGAACCCTGTGGGACCCTGCCTCTACAATCTTCTCCTCAGACAACGTGTCGCCGATCTTCACCCTGAAGGTGCGGTTTCGCAAGAAGTTAGCTGTAATCCTACACAATTCCTCGTCAAACCGAAGGACATTATTTTATAAATTATAGCATCCTGCCAAACTGAGTCAAAAGCCTTCTATTCAGTCCCTTGGAGACAAATTCCGCAAGTAGCATTAGCGCATGAGACGTAGAGTTTCCACCCCTAAAACCGAATTGGCAGTCCTTAACACCTCCAATTCCCGTATCTTGATCCTCATTCTGTCCAGAACAAAACGTTAACTTTCCCATACTAGAAAGAAGGAAGATTGGCCTATAGCCATCAGCCCTTTCAGGACTGGATCCAGTTTGGGGAATAGGCACAACCATGCGTTCGGGAAGTAACCTATATTAAAGCAGTGATTGAAAAGTATGGCCAAGGCACGCCATACTACCGTTCCTGTTTTCCTCAAGACAATGTCTGGTATTCCATCCGGTCCGGAGGATCTCTTATTCCGTCTGCCCCCAACTGCACAATAGGAGTGTGGTTCCCCAGGACCGCTACCCTGTTTCGCACCAAAGTGGTCAGCCAGGAGATTTGCCTTGTCCATTTCGTTGTTAACAGGGCAGTCATTAGCACCTAATAATCCCGGTAGTGTTGTTGTACGTCTTATTCCTGCCCCTCTCTTCACCTTTCGGAATATCGTGTGGTCAATCTTGATGTTCTCAAGGAACTTTGTCCAGTGTTCCTTCTCATAAAGAGCAATTGCTCCCTGTATGATTCTGTCCAGATTCCTGATAGCCTTCAGAGGTGAAGACTATGCCTAGGATTAAGCCTGTGCTCGGCCAGCATCATCACATCCGGTCTGTGTTCCCTTACAAACAAATTTAGATAATGTCTCCTGTGTCTCGAGACCACGGAGTTAACATTCACAAAAATACATTTACGAAGACGCACCATGTTGTCCAATTGTTAACAGCGTTCCCATCAAGGCACGGGACCTCTGCTCATCGTCCTTCAGTCTCCCGTATTCGCTGGCGAAACCTCCCATTTTGTTCAAACACTAACAAACCACCTCCAAAAAAGCGATGGCAGTACCCGTCAAACCTCTCAAAATTCGCCACCGCAGCCTGCATTGTAACGCCAGTCGTTTGGACCGTCGATGTCAGACGCCCGGAATTTGTCCCTGCAGCAACGGCTTCTCCCTCAGCGGCAGCATAGGATACACCCTTACGTACACCACTCTGTGTACTAATGTGTTCAGTCCTCGGACTGGCCCTTTTTTCCTCAATCTTCCTCAGCAAAGCCTGTCGCCTGGGGCACTCCTTAGAGCTCGCAGCGTGTCCCCCTACACCACAATTAACACATCTAACGGGCAGTCCCACTTTCAAAATTGCCTGGCCTGTCTTAGGGTCAGTGACTGGTCTACTTTCCGTATTGTCTCCCTTGGGTGGAATTTCACATTTACCAGGTCCATGCGAACCACCACACTTCACACACCTATACGGCATGTTGCACTTACTAGACACATGTCCAAATCTCTGGCAGTTGAAACACTGTGTCAAGCCCCTACGTTTGAATTTCTCCATGTGCACCCTGCAATGGAGAATATACCTAACTTCATGAAATCCTCTAATATCAGAATCCCTACTCATACTCAGGAGCCATTTGTCGCCACCGAGTTTTTAATTCTCAAAATATTCACGTTAATCTGGAGACGCTTAATGTGATCAGAGACTTCCTGCTCCTCAAATGTACAAGAAAGACCCTTCAAAACTAAGAAATACAGAATTTTTCCCTTAGGAGTATACGTATAGAACGCTATCTTATCTTCCATAAATCTCTTCTTTACCTTCTCGTAGTCCTCGAGAGTGCAGACCTCAACATTGGTCATCGTTCTACTTAATATCCTCATATTAAAATCTGAATGCCCTAATATTGTTTTCAATGCACTGGTCATTGTTTTAATGTCTACATTATATGTAGTGAAAATTGGTATTGACTTACCTAATTTTTTCTTCATATCTTTTCCTCTCGCTGGTTTCTTTATAGCCTGCTTCTCTGCCGCCACACGCTTGGATATGACCTCTTCTTTACTGGAGACAGCTTTCTTTTGTTGTTCTTGGCCTACTTCATCACCCATGGACATGGCATTGTCCTCGTCTTCAGAAATATCCGATACACTCTCGCACTCGAGCCGTTTTAGGAGATCGTCAACGGTTTTTCGAAGTTTATCATTTTCTTTCGAAATTATGTCAAATTTTTGTTGGAGTATATTATACTTATGGTCCCCATCTTGTAGGACTTGTTGCAATTCTTCGATAGTGGCCGCAGTTCTTGTCCTTTTAGGCTTTTCATCCTCCATTTTGGAGCACGAGGTGCTCACATTCTCAAAATGTGCACCCTTAAAGCGAAACAGGTAGCAAAAACAATGACCAAGTACAAAGCACAATTATAACTAATTCACTTCACAAACACTTTCAACACTGTTTAAATGATATTCGAATGATGAAAGGATATACCAATACTAGATACAAACTTCACAAACGATTCACAAGAACTCAATGAATGAAAAAAACCAAAAAGTGAACAAATAAAATTGCTCGTACTAGGCAAACCGCTCGTAAATCGACTGAAAACTGAAAAACTGTTTGTAAAGTCAAGCAGTAAAGAACTTCTAAACAGTGATACAGACATTTGTGAAAATTAATATATCACTCATAAAACTAAAATAGACCACAGATTTTTAAGAAGCGTGGAAAAACCTTGGGGTATAAATCGATTATTTTGCTAAATGCGGATAGAGACTATCCCTTAGCAGCGTTCTAAAGATGGCAGAGGACGTGGGCCAAAACCCGCTAAAACGTCCTAGAGTTGGGATACCCACTGTGGAATTCCAAGCAATCCTAGACGCAAAAGAAAAAGAATTCCAAACAATTCTAGAGGCGAAAAATAAAGAGATGAATTTTCTGAAAGAGAAATTTGACTACATAGTAAAAGAAAACGATAATCTCAGAAAGAACATGGAAGACTTTCTGAAAAAGTTCAACTACGAAAGCGAAGATTTAATCTCTAGTGAAGATGAAATGGTCCTAGACGAACAGGTGACTACCGAAACCCGTGAAACTGAAGGAGCTACTTCCGCTGAATATGCCAAGAGTGATGTTAAAGGCCAGGAGAAAGCTGTATCTGGTCCAACCCCCAAGGCTAAGCCGAAAACTCAAAATAGATGTACCCAAAAAGACTCTACAACCAAGAAGTCATCAACCAAGGACGAAGAAAAAAAGAGTAAGTCGGTTCCTATTATAACCACCTACAATATTAATTTAAAGACTACTATTAGTGATATAGATAAGATATTAGAGGATAGGAATTATAATTTAAGGACTCTGGGTAGAAACGTAGTTAATGTAGGACTCTGCACTCTCGAGGACCATGAGAAGATGAAGGCCTTACTAGTGGACCAGGGGGTCAACTTTTATATGTACACCCCTAGGGGTCTGCGGCCGTTTAGTGTCGTTGTCGAGGGACTTCCACACTCATTTGAGTCGTGGGAGATATTGGAGTTTCTGAAAGGTCTCCAGATTGTTGTGAATGTGATTGGCATTGCGAAATTGGGCTATGACAAGTGGGTCCGACATAACCAAATTTTATGAGATTAGGTACATTCTGCGCTGCAGGGCACACATTAGGAAGTTTGTCGTGAAGGGCGTAACACAGTGTTGTAATTGTCAGCGATTCGGTCGTGTGTCCACTAACTGCCGAATGCCCTACAGGCCCGGGGAAGTGCAGTGTGCCCCCGAAGGTTGAGAACACGGGTGAGACTTTAGTCACGGACCCCGTGACTGACCAGGTGACGAAGAGGGTAGGCGTGCCGGTACGATGTGCTAATTGTGCGGCTGATTGACATGCGGCTAGCTCGAAGGTGTGTCCTCGTAGACTTCGACTTATCCGTAGGGTGGAGGAGAGAGAGTCGTCCGGGGGTGGTTCTCGATCGCACCCGGTATCGGGTAGTAGTGGTGTGAAGGTTGGCGTCTCTTACGCTGCGGCAGCTGGGGCTGCTTCTGGTGGCAATGGTGTGTGCTTCTTTGGGGGTGGCCTGCTTCAATGCCTTGGTAAGATGGGTGGTTTTGCCAAGGAGTATCTGAGTTTGAGTAGTGATGAGGATAAGTCTCGTGCTCTACTTGAATTGCTAATGTCGTTGAGTCAACATGGCTAATACAATGAAGGTATTATTTTGTGAACGTGAATTCAATTATCTCTAGGCACAGAGGACACTACTTGAATTTTTTTATTTATTTTATAATGGTGCTGGCTGAGCATCATCTTAATTCTCGCCAGAGTTTTGATATCAAGGGGTACAGGATTTCGTTTAGGGACTGCATTAGTGGGACTAGAGACCTGGAGACCGTTCGGTTATCGAGGTACCTTTCCCCGACAGACATTTTGACTCTTAGGGGTGCTGGTCTTCTCTTCGAGAGTGCAGATCTCCTCTTTTATCACAGGATAATAAATACGATGAATATTAGTGATACGGTGTACAAAACTGCTCAACGAAATGTAAGTGTTTGGTATTTAGTTTATAATAGATTTAAGGAATATACGAGTGCCTCCCTTTTTATACCTTTTTTTTGGGGAATTCAGTTAATGATTAATAATAAAGTATGAATGATGCTGCTAAGCTACATATGAGATTTAGAATAGAATGTCTTTGTAAAATACCATTCGTATGTAAGGAATATTGGTAGAGCATAATTGTAGTAGTTTTTAAGTTGAAAATTATTTGTATCGAAATGAATTTATGGGAATAAATAGAATTTGAATCAAATTATCTAAAATAATTTTTTCCTTTTTCTTCCAGGCTCTGACGTACTCGGTCGAGGTGAAGGAGAACACAGCAATTGTGAATGGATATTGTTATATGTACCTCTCATTGATGAATCGGAAACATCTGCATAAATAAAAAATTTTGTAATTACTAACACAAATTAAAACAATAATTTTTAATACAGTAAAACAAAACATACCGTCAATGCTTTCCAAAGTCAGCTCAGTAAATAGGCTTGCCTTAAAAGCCAATAATTTGGTGGACAGTTCCATATGTCCATCTGGTGGAAGGTGACTCACCAGATATTCCCATTGCCGACTTCTCCTTCCTGCAAAATTCTGAATTTAAAACAAGTCTTTACCCATATTGAGAAACTTACTATTTTGTCTTTTAAATAAATTTTTTTCAGAGTGCAAAATAGTAATCACAAATTATATTATGTACTACTGGCTGAAATTTTACGATTTCACCTGTACATCCATTAGGCTGCAAGTGTCCCAGCTGGCTGAGCTCCTCCGACATCTTTGCATAAATGTGGCCATTTTTTCGGTGTCCACGCAGCGCACCCAGTTTGCTTGGTTACATATCAAGCAGTGCTGTTTCACTGGCGTTACTCCAGCCCATTCTGCTTTTCTTTTTTACTTATTTGAAATATAAATTCATTATTTCTTTATTAAAAATTATAACTAAATAAATAAATTTAATAAAAAACTTACCGTCCACCTGACTTGCCATTTTTTGTTTGTCATTGTTGACATTTAAGTTGTCAAATATCAATAAAAAATGTTCGGTTAATTGAAATATGCTCAGTAAACACACTTATGACAGTGCTGCATTTTAAATTTTACTGAATATTATAACAATTTGCGTATTTATTGTGCAATTATTAATTGAAACATTATATGAAATATTGAGTTCAATAATGGCGTTTATTGCTATTTCCGCAATAAAGTACATATCTGAACATAGTGTTAACAGATGAACGAGCTGTGTTTAGTTCATTAATGTGGGCCCCTTTAATAGTTTGTGAATTTTCTAATTCATTCATAATCTCATTAATACTATGTTCACGTATGCACCTTTATTGCGTAAATCGCAATTAACGCCAATATTGAATATTGATATCAATATTTCATATAAAATCTCAATTAATTATTGCTCAATTAATGGCTAATTGTTTTATTATTGATTAAAATTTTAAATACAGCACTGTCATAAGTACTTTCATTGAACATATTAAAATTTTCCGAACACTTTCCGTTGATATTTGAAAACTCAATTGTCAACAACGATAAAAAAATGGCAACTTGCAAACAAAAGAAAAATGGCCAGTCAGTCAGAAGTTAGGTTTTAATTAAATTTATTTATTTTTTATGTTTATTAAAAAATAATCACTTTATTTTCTCCAAATAGGTAGAAAAAGGAAAAGCAGGATGGGGTGGACTGACGCCAGGGAATCAGCCCTGCTGGCAATGTGGCCATCCAAACTGTATGGCCATCGGAAAAATGGCCACATTTATGCGGAGTTGGCAGAGGAGCTGATCCAGCAGGGACACTCC
The DNA here is from genome assembly GCA_936449025.2 of Sarcophaga subvicina. Lineage (NCBI taxonomy): Eukaryota > Metazoa > Arthropoda > Insecta > Diptera > Sarcophagidae > Sarcophaga > Sarcophaga subvicina. The sequence continues at coordinate 36,855,304 of OW388082.2, forward strand.
TGCGATCAAAGAGATGTGCAGGTTAAAATACAGAATTTTTCACAACGGTACAGGTATGTACATGTAATTGATTTTGTGATTATTATTATAATACAATTTTGCAGGAAGGACACATGGTGCCATTACCAAAGAGTCCACCAGATTATAGGTGGTTTTAAAGCCAATACGTTCATTGAGCTAACGATGGGAAGTATTGAAGGTATGTTTTTAATTTGTATTAAATTTTTTTGTTTTTTTTGGCTTCAGAAGCATTCTTCCTTCCCGATTGGTCACCGTCAGCTCGCCGGTGGAAGTGCAGCATTGTATGGTGCTCTTGTAAACATTCCATACACCTTTCTCTGCTCTGACACTCCTTGACGAAATAGGAATGTGCCAGGCAGTTTATACAATATTTGAGCCTTTTTACGACGCTCAATCGTTTGAAAGGACTCATGCGGTGAAATTTGAGACATTTCCGCAAAGAATGATGCTCCGAACACAACCGACATTTGGAGTGGGAGGTAGCAATAAGGTCGTCCAGTCTCTCATTTTTGGGACGTTCCACAGCTAGGCGACGGGGTGCAAGTTCCGACATCTGTAAATACAACAAAACAAAAAACGGACAAAGGAAGAGAGAAAAAATTAGTTCTGTTCATAATTAAGAAGCAGCAGTTCCCTAGTACCTTCTTTAATAGGGATGAATTATATATTTGGGAATCATTGCAACGTCCAGGAGCACCAATGTTCATTTATAAAAACCGGTACCTGTTGATAATGTATTAAATATTTTACAAACAAAAATTATATATTTTGTACTTGTAATCCACAAGCGCCAAAAGTACCATAGAATACCATCCCTTATATTTGTAGTAGTCAGTGGCATCGTTTTGATTTGGTTTAACTTCGATATGGCACCCATCTGAAAATATAAATTGGACTTGCTTGTCATTTGTGGATTTTTTTTGAGAAATTTCAAACTTACCAATGGGCCCTAGACATTGTGGAAAACTAAGCCTTTCGAATCCGTGAACACGTTCATTCAGAATTTCTTCATATATTTTGTGGACAACACCTGCCACACTCTGTATTCCCCAGATGAACTGAGGGTAAACAAAGCGATGGCTACGCGCTTTTCTAGCGTAATCGCTTTATGCCACTTTGTGTCATTCCTCCTCAATTTCCATAACAAACTATACAGAGGACGTCAAAACTACTACGGGTCATTCTAAAATGCATTTTAAAAAACTGATCGTCATTGGAATGACAATTGAGTTTCCAAAATGGGAAAAATCTAAAAATTGCAAATGTAGTTATTGTTCATATTTTACTTACCAATTTCCATAAACACCTTAGAGTTCCATTTCCCTCTAATATTGCCATTAATAAAAGTTTTCTTTTCAGCAAACTGTTCAGAATTACCAAATTTTTCTTTCTGATCCTTCTGAGTTAAGCCACTTCCGAATCAAACGTTGTTCTGAACAACCGCAACAGCTCGGTGTTTCTATTTAACACTAGTAAAACATTTTCAACAAATAATGAATCGTCTTCCATTTTTTTCACAATTTTTTTCAAATTTAATTAATTTTCGCGACCAATATAAAACCAATGTTGTTGTCTACCAAAAAATGTTTAATGTTTGATGTGTTGCTGGTTCGTTTTTTAATTGTTCCTTTAATTTTGTTTGAAATAAAATGTTTTTAAATTCAATATGTAGTTCTTATGGTATTTTATTTACAAAATTTTTTGTTTTAATTTGATTGTGTTTAATTTCAATTTATGTTTTTGTTATATTGTTTTTGTTCACAATTTTTACTTTGTATTTGTTTAAAAAATGTTTAATGTTTAACAAAAAAGGTCTCACTATCTAATGCCGAAACTAGAGTCTTAGAATTGTGCGTCAAGAAAGTATTGAATTGTTCCCAAGTTGGAACTTTTGTAATTTCCTTTAAAGGAGTCCGAGGGAGCTTTGTTGAGCAAATGTATACCAGAAATGGGTCCCAGGTGGCGGTTTCTATGCCTAAAGCATTTAACGCCTGAATGCCTCCATTAACTGTTCGCTGAAGTTTCTGAATTGATGAGCCTGAGTCTTCAGCTACGTTCGGAAGGTCAAATAAAATTTTTAATTGTTCATTTACTTGGATCCGATTATTCTCGTATTGGGCTACAAGGTTTTTCCAGGCTATGTCGAAGCCTTCGTTAGTCAATGGGGCATTTGAAACTATTTTTCTAGCATCTCCTCCAGTCTTTTGTATCAGATGAAAAAGTTTCTCAATTTTACTAAGTCTAGAATTATTTATGTATAATGCTGTAAAAAGATCGTGGAAAGTAGGCCATGTCACAAAATCTCCATAAAATGTGTCCGTGTCGCAAGGTGGTAACCGCACAAATGAGATGTCATGATTTTCCTTTGGTTGACTTTCAACATCAGAAATCCGTTCTTCCTTCTTTGGATTCGATAGGGCTTGAATTTCTGCATTAATTGACCCTAAAGACGTTTTGTATGCAGAAAGAACTTTTTTATAACGATCACGAAGCTTATTTTTATCAATGGGTTTTTCTTTTGAATCCTCATTTGTGTCATTACACTCTTCATATGTCCTTTTAACTTGTGTCCATAGAGAATCGAGTTCGACCCGAAGTACCTCAAGAGAGTGAATGTTGTTTTCGGCCGCACTTTGTATATACTCTACTTCAAAATCCAAAAGGTCATTTGTTCAATTTACAAATTTATCGAGTGCCATTGTTTACCGATGAATTAAATTTTAAAACGATCAAAATAAGAGTCAAATTGAAACAAAAAAGTCCCTGCTAGCGATTTCGCAACAAAAATTATCAAAAATAATAATTAATTTCCCGATTGGTTATTAGTTTGGGTGTATTTTGTTTCCCTAGTAAATTACTAAAAGAAGAATGGGTTTTTCCACTTCTCTTTCTTCTTTTACTCAACCGCGACAAAAAATTATAAGAGCGTTACTTGTAATAAAGAGTTTGTGTCTCTCTTTATTGTCTTATTTTTATTATATTTAGTACTTACTTATCGTTGTTGTGTCTTTGTTTAAGCTGTTGCTCTCTAATTTGGGTCTCTTCTTGCTTGTGTCTTTTGCTGTAATTTTGGTTCTTTTTTGTTTTTCCACTTTGCCTGTGGATTCTATTTTTGTTTTCAAAAAAATTAACTGTTTTTCACCGTTGCTTATTTTTTGTGCCTTAATATTTTTTCAATTTTTTTTAGCAAGTTTTTTGTTTTTGTTAAATGCACTACACATCACTATATACGGTTCGAAGTGACCAAAAACATATAAAGGGTGTTTTTTATAGAGGTAAAGAACTTTAAGTTGCAATAAAACAACAATGGATTATTCGATTGACATGAATTTTATTTATCCGAAAGATAATCTTGTGGCATTACATTTTAAATATGATTTCTGGCATATGACCGCCACGGCTGGCGCGGATGTAGTCCAATCTGGACGTCCATTTTTCGATGTCTTTTTCCAATATTTGTGGCCGTATATCGGCAATAATACGGCGAATGTTGTCTTCTAAATGGTCAAGCGTTTGTGGCTTTACCGCATAGACCAATGACTTTACATAGCCCCACAGAAAGTAGTCTAGCGGTGTTAAATCACAAGATCTTGGAGGCCAATTCACAGGTCCAAAACGTGAAATTAGGCGGTCACCAAACGTGTCTTTCAATAAATCTATTGTGGCACGAGCTGTGTGACATGTTGCGCCGTCTTGTTGAAACCACATCTCCTGGACATCATGGTTATTCAATTCAAGAATGAAAAAGTTAGTAATCATGGCTCTATACCGATCACCATTGACAGTAACGTTCTGGCCACCATCGTTTTTGAAAAAGTACGGACCAATGATTCCACAAGCCCATAAAGCGCACCAAACAGTCAGTTTTTCTGGATGTAACGGTGTTTCCACATACACTTGAGGATTACCTTCACTCCAAATGCGGCAGTTTTGTTTGTTGACGTAGCCATTCAACCAGAAGTGCGCTTCATCGCTAAACAAAATTCGCTTATGAAAATCGGGAACAACGGTAATCTCGTTTTGGGCCCATTCGACGAATCTACGCCTTACTTGATGATCGTTTGGCTACAAATCTTGCACGAGTTGGATTTTGTAAGCACGCAAACACACAGATCCAATTCCTGTGCTCGATGGCGGATGGACTCATTCGGGTCTTCCTCATTGCTACGCTCTACAGCAGCAATAGCTTCTTCTGTACGCACCGTACAGCGTCTCTGGGGATGCGAGTTATCAATAAGAGTAAACGTGGTGCGAAAACGTTCCATGGTTAATCGAATTAACTGCTCTGATGAACGATTTTGTCGACGATAAAATGGACGTAGTGCGCGATACGTTTTCCGCACAGAACCATTATTTTCGAAATAAAATTGCACTATTTGCAAGCGTTGTTCAGGCGTGAGTCTATTCATGATGAATTGCCAAACCAAACTGAGAATAAATCACTTGACAGCTGTTAAATCGGTCGCCATCTTGAAAAGTAATGCCAACTTAAAGTTCTATATCTCTATAAAAAATCACCCTTTGTAACATTTATTACATACACAATTAAAATATAAAAGGTTTGTTCATATTCCCTATTCTCACATACTAACCCTACCCCATAACCCGTTTGTTCATGGTTCTTCAAGGAAAAAGTAGAGACAGCGACACAAATATACAGTCCACAAAAAACCCACCCTTATTTTAAATTTTAATAAAAATCAAAAAGAAATCTTAGACAATAATAGAGCTGTGCATTAAATAAATCAGTGCAAAAGTGATATAAATAAACAAATTAAAATAAACACAAATACACTAACAAAAACAGTGTTAAACATAAATTACCCTCTACAAAAAACGTTACAAAATATCCTACAAACAAAAACGCATAACTCGACAGTCAACTAAATACTTAAATATATAAATTAGAAAACACAAATGAACAATTAACACAAACAATAATCACAGAAGTTCACATTAAAAGAAAGAGTGCATTAAAAAAAAACAACATACATAAAAACAGTAAAAAATTAGACATTGCAAAATCAAAAATAATAATACATCACATATTTAAAAATATCATACATATTAAAATTACAAAAATAGAGTGAAATTACATAGAACAGTAAAATAAAAGTTAAAAACAAATTTAAAATCAAAAGGCAAGCACAAAAGTTTACTAAAAGTTGGTTTTAACGTTAAAACCAAAAATAAAACCTGATTTTACCATACAAAATTATTGTGTTAAAACCAAAATAAAACCTTTTTTGAATTGGTTTTAAGTTGATTTTATGAAATACAACCTTGTTTTGATGTACTAAATGTACTAAATCAGAGCTACCAGCTCTGAACTCTTGAAAACAGCTGATAAAAACAAAAACAACTGTAAATAAATAAATAAATTTAATAATAATTTATTTTGTATTAAAAAATGGAAAATTTGGAATATTTTTAATTTCTTCAATGAAAATTTTAAAAATTTGTAAATATTTAATTATTAATCGGAATGTATGTGGTTTCTGGTCACAATGAATATGGTTTCTTGTGCAAAAAGTTAGTCAGAAGCTAAATATATCAAGATGAAATAAGGCATATTGCTCATAAATTTTTTTCTCGCAGTCATAAATGTCATGAATTTAAAACCAATTTTAATAAAACTTGCAGTGTGAACGCAAAATCAGCTGTTTATGGTTTTAATGCTAAAATCAGGTTTTAAATTTTGGTGTGAAAACACTATAAAGTTCACAAAAAATACAAACAAAACACATATTACATTAAAGAAACAAAAATTATACATTTTCAAAACAATACAAAAGCAAAAAATTTAAAGTCCAAAACAAATATAAATTAAAAAGGAAACACAAAAGTTCACAAAGGTTCAAAAAAATAGAAACAAAATACACATTATAAAAGAGGAACAAATATTGCACATTATTTGGAACAATACATAAGCAGAACCAAAGTGATAAAAGAAAAATAAAAAATTGAACAAAATACAAAACAAGTAGCAACAAAATACATAGTGACAAAAATTATAGAATTGGAGAAAATAAAGTGCACAAACAATTGCATTCCAATACAGTTCACTAACAAAAAATAAATCAAAAACAATTACAAATATAAGCAACTACTAACAAATTAACATTATTAACATTATTAACATTGCACACAAACACAACACAACAAACATCACACAAAGAGGAATTGGAAAAATAAAATTGGTTTGTACCCTACCCTCACCAGATAAGGTAAGTTGAGCATTTTCAATTTACATTTTTTATATAAATTATCGTATAATTTTATCGCGAATTTTGAAATTTATAAAAAAAAACTCACAATAAGAAATATTATCCTATAAAATCCACCCAACACACCCTTTTTTTTCGTTCGTTTGCCGTTCTCTTTGTGTAGTGCAACAAAAACACAAAGGATACCCAATAGGCAATTTTGTCTGCTGATTAGTTTTATTTCAAATTTGAAATAAACATTTTTTTAACCAAATCTACCCGCGATAATTCGATTTACTATCGCAATTTAATAACTTTTTCCAATCCTCTGCGTATTAAATTTAGAAAATAAATATGTCGGAAATAGAATTTTTAGCCGCCGATATTCTACGTTATATCCAACAGGATTTAAGTGCCTTTGAGGAAGATTTTAAGGCCAGTACAGAGAAGTCTCAATCACTACCCGCATTGAGATTCATGAAGAATGAATTGTAAGAGTTGTGGTCGAATATTGACGGAAAATTCAGACAGATCCGAGAGTCGCCACAACTCAATGAACCCGAAGTAGCCAATTCGATAAATTTTAATGGCCTCTCCAGGAATGTGAGATCGGCTAAAAAATTCTATAGGTCATCTATGATTTCCATAGATGAATCTATAGAAAATTTAACTCAACCCAAAAATTCAAACACCACCCCACCCGAACCCTCACAACCCACACAACTCACCCAATCAGTTGGATTTAACGTACCCCCTTGCGATATGCAAACATTCAGTGGGGATTTCAAGTTTTGGGACTCGTTCAGAGACCTATTCAAGGCCATTTATGCCAATAATAACCGCCTAAGTGGTGCAGAAAAACTTTTCTACCTTAAGAATAAGACTAGCGGCGAAGCTAAAGAAATAGTCAACAATGCACCCTTAACGAATGATGGTTTTCTTATTGCTTGGACCCAACTGGTAAATCAATATGAAAATAAAAGGATGCAAATTAACGCTCAGATTAAGACCCTTTTAAATTTACCAGCGGTAAACACTATGTGCAGTGTTTCAATAAGAAAATTACAGAGAAAGATTAATTGCTGTATTGCAAATTTAAATACATTAGAGATAGATACGGACAATTGGGATCCTATCATAGTATATCTCTGTTTGACAAAATTACCCAAGGAAACCCGAAGGGAATTTGAGAAAACCTCAAAGGGTTGTGCTGAAATGCCTTCCTGGACAGATGTGGATGTATTTCTAACAAATACATTCAAGGAACTCACTTCTGTCAATGATGTTCCGGAAAGTAACCCTAACCCTAACCCAAACACCCACCCAAAACACAAATTCCTCCAGGACATCAACAATCGAATTGACAGAAGAGTAAAAACGTTCCATAATGTGACACACAATAATAGGAAGGATACCCGATCCACAAACGTATTCCAGAGCAAACCCTCGAATTCAACCCAAACCCACCCAAATACCCATAATTACCCAAAAACCCGATGGTTCATTGTGCAAACTGTGCAAAAGTAACCATACTTTGAGGGAATGCTCATCATTTACTTCCCTGGGAGTAAATGAAAGAATTGAATTCGTAAGAAAGAATTCAATTTGTTACAATTGTCTGGCCATTAGTCACATGGTATCAGAATGTCGCAGTACATTCACATGCAGATACTGTGGCAGCAGACATAACACCCTTTTACACAAACCCAACCCAAACACTAACCCACAGAATGACGATAAACCCTCTACGGCAAGTGCAATACAGTCTTTCTCTACCCAAACCCAATTAGACGACAGAGCTAAATTATTAGGCACAGCTGCCTTGAATATTCAAATACACGGTGAAGAATTCCCTGCTAGAGCGCTTATTGACCCAGCATCAGACTTTTCATTCATTTCTGATAAGCTAAGGCGCAAATTACACATACCCACCCTACTCATAGTTGCTGAAATCTCAGGTTTAAATGAGGTTGTTTCAGCACGTTCGAACAAGATGTATGATATACATCTTGGTTCTAACACTAATAAGGAATTTTCATTAAATATTCAGGCAATTGTTGTCAAAACCCTCACCCGCAATTTACCCACCCAAAACTTAAACCCTACTTTCATAAAAGAGTTGGACAGAATCCCATTGGCTGATCCTAAATTTTATGAAAGCCGCCCAATTGATATTATAATTGGTAGCGATTTTTACCCACAAATTATCAGAGCTGGTGTCAAAAAAGATATTCTTGGCACATTAATAGCTCAAGAAACTGAGTTTGGTTGGATTTTAACCGGACCAATACAAGATTCTCACCCTACCCGAAGAATCGTCTCTTATTACAGTTCTGTCAAGCTTGATACATTTTTGACCAAATTTTGGGAAATTGAAGAAATTCCGCAAGAACCCATTCAATCCGAAGACGATTGTACTTGTGAAAAAATTTACACGACAACTACCCGTCGTTTACCCAATGGCCGTTATCAAGTAACTTTTCCATTTCCTAACCCTCAAATTGAGTTAGGAAACTCGCGCCATATAGCGATGGCTCAATATTTAAGAAATGAGAAGAATTTACTAAAGAAACCCGATCTAAAACTTGAATATGATAACGCGCTACAAGAGTATATTGACTTAGGTCATATGAAACCCATTATTTATAACCCTAACACTTCTTCAAACACCCATTATTATTTAACCCATCATCCTGTTGTTAAACCCGATCGTGTTACGACAAAAGTTCGAGTTGTTTTTAATGCATCGAGCAAAACTTCGAACGGCAACAGCTCGAATGATACCCTACACATTGGTCCTAGCCTACAACAAGATTTGGTTGTTTCGATCTAGAGATGGCACTTTTATAAGATTGTTTTTAATGCCGACATCACTAAGATGTATAGACAAATTCAATTGAACCCTACCCACACACCATATCAAAGAATTTTATTCCGTAAAAGCGTCAACGAACCCATTCAAGATTACGAACTGCAAACAGTCACATTTGGCGTTAACTGTGCCCTTATTTGGCTATTAGAACCCTACACAAATTAGCCGAAGACATTCAAGATACCCACCCAATTGCATCTCAAATTTTGAGAGAGAATATGTACGTCGATGATGTACTAGCCGGTGCTCATACTGTTCAAGAGGCTGAAATCGCTCAAAAACAGTTAATCACTGCACTTGAATCTGCTGGTTTTCCTCTACGAAAGTGGACATCAAATACCCAAAAACTCCTAGATAATTTACCCAAGGACCACCAACTCAATGCCGCCTTACTCACCCTTCCGGAATCGGAAAACCCTAAAACCCTAGGCATTCGGTGGAATCCAAAGGAAGACAATTTTTTCTTTGAGGCCCCAAAAATAGAGAGAAAACCATCCTACACTAAGCGAGCAGTTTTATCTGATATCGCTAAACTTTTTGACCCAGCTGGTTGGTTAGCACCAATTATAATATCCGCCAAAATGGTGATGCAGCAAACTTGGCAGGATAATACAGCTTGGGATGAATGTCTTAACCCTCTCACACTTATTAAATGGCACAAGTTTTTGCAGTTTTATGATAACATTGACAATATTCGAATTCCTAGATGGATAAATTTTTCACCATCAGCAAAAATTGAGTTTCATGGCTTTTCAGATGCTTCTGAAAAAGCATACTCTGCGGTTTTATACGCACGAGTTATACCCATAGAAACGGACCTATGTCCGTAACCCTACTCGTCGCTAAGACGAGAATTGCACCTATCAAGGTCATTTCTTTACCGAAATTAGAACTTTGTGGTGCAGTGTTGTTGGCAAAAATGGCACAGAACATAATTACCTAGCTGCAATTAACCCAATACCCAATGCATTTCTGGACGGACTCCGCAATAGTTTTGGCATGCCTCAACAAACCCCCGACTACCTGGAACACCTTTGTGGCTAACCGTGTGTCTGCAATAGCCGAAGCGGTAGGAACCAAGAACTGGAGTCATGTGGCCTCTTACGACAATCCAGCCGATGTTGCCAGTCGTGGATGTAACGCAGATGAACTGAAGGACGACAAGCTATGGTGGAATGGACCAACATGGTTGAAGGAAGATCCAACAAAGTGGCCAACAACACATTTACCCTACGAAACTCAAGCTGAAGCTAAAATTTGTCAGTCGTTCTCTACGACTTTGAACCCAAAAACATCTATGGACTCTACCCACCCTACCCAGGACATTTTGGAAAGATTTTCTAAATGGTCCAAAGCACTTAGAATATTGTCATATGTCTATCGATTTTGTGATCGCGCATCAGTTACTCGAAGAAATGGAATTCGACATGACAGCGTAGTTCTGTGTCGAAAAATTCCACAATTTATTGACGAAAGACTCAATAGATTATTAACCCACCCGAGTATTGAACTTGATGCGCATGAGATCAAAGCTACCCGTGATAGACTGGTAATTCTTTGTCAGACACAATATTTCAGTGGAGAATATTCTTGTCTGAAGAAATCGAACCCTTTGCCCAAGAAAAGCAATTTACCCTTACACCCTTTTTGGACGCAAAGAATATCATGCGCACAAATGGCAGATTGGCAAACTCCAACAACTTAACATATGATGAACGACACCCTATTTTATTACCCTACCCTAGCGCCTTTGCTAAATTATTAACCCAACACGTTCATCTTATAACCATACACGGCGGAAATCGTCTAATGTTGCGAGTAATTCGCTCGAATTTTTGGATTCCGAGACTGCAGAATCTTATTAGTTCTGTGGTCAATAGGTGCGTACCCTGCACGAAATATAGGAATCGTCAAACTACCCAATTTATGGCTACATTACCCCCCGAACGTACCCAAATTAGCAGACCATTTAATACTGTTGGAATTGATTTTGCCGGACCATTCGACATAAAATCCTACATTGGTAGAACATGTAGGATGTTTGCGTATTTGTTTGCTTTTCTACCAAAGCTATCCACTTAGAGCCCACATCTGACCTGTCTACCCAAGCATTTATGGCAGCATTTGCCCGATTCTTTTCGAGGCGGGGATGCCATGTCGCTGTGTATTCCGACAATGGAACCAACTTCGTTGGAGCTAGCCAACTAATTAAAAGGCAGCGACAGGAATTCCTCAAACAGTTGAAGGGATTGGTTACATCAACCAATAGCTTTCAAAACTTGACGTGGCACTTTATCCCACACGGAGCTCCACATATGGGGGGCTTATGGGAAGCCGGCGTAAAGAGCTTCAAGTCCCATATTAAGAAGCTAGCAAATTTTAAATACACTTTTGAGGAACTAGCTACCCTACTGGCTAGAATAGAAGGATGCCTCAACTCAAGACCCTTAAGCCCGTCAAGTGAAAACCCTCAGGATCTTAACCCATTAACCCCAGGTCATTTCTTAATTGGCTCACCCTTATTATCACCCGCTGAACCCGACTTTAGTAACGAAAATATTACCCTAGCAAACAGATGGCAAAATTTGAAAATTCAACACCATCAGTTTTGCAAAAGATGGAAGGATGAATATTTGAAGGAGCTCCATAAACGTTATAAATGGAAAAACCCTAAACGCCCTGTGGAGGTCAATGACATTGTCGTCATCAAACAGGACAATTTACCCTCAAATGAATGGTTATTCGGACGAGTAACCAAAACTCACCCAGGTTCCGATGGACTACCTAGAGTAGTTGAACTTCGGACATCAACCGGAACCTTGACTCGGCCTATAACCAAGGTCGTAGTCCTACCCACCCACTAATTAACTCCTTCAAATCTTCCATTTTCACCCTCGTGACACACCCATTACTCACCCGAACACCATCCTTACCTACCCAAATTTTTACCCAAAACACCCACAATTATTAATACCCACCCAGTCTAATTTCAGGTTCCACCCCACAAGAAGTTATGGTTGATCTCCAGGTCGGAATTGAAAATCTGTACCCATGGGAAAACACTGAAACCACGAGTGAAAAAAAAAATTAATACTCTTACCCACTTTCATCAACACCTTCAACATAATTATTTGATCCTTATAAGATCAGTTTGATTATCGATTCTTGGACGACACCAAACAACGCGAGTGCACTAAAGTGAATAAATATTTTGAAATAATAAAATTTGAATTATTAATAAATTATAAGATATATATATATATAAATTGTGAACTTACATATCTCCAAACCCAAATATTGTGAACTAATGTACAAACCATACAAATTGTGAACTTATATGCAAATACAAATAAAATACATTATTGCGTTTATAGAAAACACACAAATATAAAACTTCAAATAATATTTCTATATAACATTTATTATATACACAATTAAAATATAAAAGGTTTCTGCATAATATACCCTATTCCCACATACTAACCCTACCCCATAACCCGTTTGTTCACAATATATATTCAAAAAATGTTTAATGTTCTAGGTTTGATGTTCTATGTTTCACTGGTTCGTTTTTAATTGTTCTTTTAATTTTGTTTTAATTCCAAAAAAAAAAAAAACACTGATGGTTTTGTTGGTTTTGTAATTTGAATTTATTTAATTTATTAAATTCAATGTTTAAGTCTTATGTCTTTTTAATTCTGATTTTATTTTATTTTCTTCAATGATTTTGTTTTTGTTTTATTTATATTTAATTACAATTTACATATGTTTGTCTTTATTCTATGTCTTTGTTCACACTTTGTTTTTTAAGAAAGAACACTTAGACTATAAAAATAGTATAAATAAGGATACAAATAATGTGCTGTTATAATATTTAATATAAATTTTTTTTTTTTTTTTAACATAATTTTGAAAAAGAACTCACTTGGTGTTTGGGATTTTTTTCTAAAACCTATTACTAAGACAACATTGACCGTAAACCCAACACAAAATTAAATTTACTTATTCCCATTTATCTTGCCCATTATTTACCAAAAATCTTTAAAATATCTAACGGTTAATTTTAATTTATTAAAAAAAGTAAATATTATTTCTAGTGATCAATTTGTAAGATTAAGAAAAATGTAGTTGTTTGAGATCTGTTTTGTCCACCGTAGGAAGTGGACTCATTTTCTTAAATTAAAGTGAATTTCTTAATAATTAAGGTAAAAGTAATCGTAAATAAATTATATAAAATGTAATTAATAATAAATTATATAAAATTAATTAATTAAAATAAATTAAGTTTTAAATAAATATGTTTAAATTAAATAACATCAAGTGGTTTCTTTTCTTAACAGATCATGAGAATTGAATGAATAGCATTCATTTTTCTGGAAGAGATTTCTATACAATCTTGCCACATTTGGCAGTAATAACCGCTATTATTTCCTGCTTTCTGCACTTAATATTAAGGCGCAATGTATGATATCCTCTATTTTGGTGGAATCCAATTATGGTGAAGGTCTTCCCGTCAAGCTGTGTGTGACTCGACTGTGAATTGCAAGAAAAGAACAAATAAATGATGCAATGATGTAAGCTTGCATTAAAATTTCTGTCCCAAAATGATTCTATCGTCAAATCTTTTCGGATATGTATGATGTTGGTAATTTTTTACGCAATGAGAAAACGACAATAAATTCTGGCAACAATTTTTTTTGTGTTTTAGATCATTGTTAAAATTATGTGCGCAGTCTTCAGCTATTTGGCTCGAAAACGTGGATGCTGTCGCTCACTTGATGCTAAAATAAAACTGCCATGGTAGGTTTATATATCAATTTCTGTATTATTTAGCGTCATTTGGTGCATATTTTTGAATTGAAAACATTCTCAAATATTTTTCACAAATTCTTAGTCATTAACATATATCATAATCATTTACCCGATAAAGTGTACAGCGGTGTTTCACTTGATTACACGGTAAGATTATGTTCCGAAATATATTTGTCTTCGAATTTTTCTGAATGATATGATTTCGATTAAACTCGCCATATATGACCAGAATTTTGTTGTACTCTGCCTCGGCTTTCATTATGTCGCTCTGGGTACGTTATTATCATTATCGGTCCATCAAATTTTCAATAGTAAAAAAATCCGTAATAGAGCGTATGAAGAATTGAAGAGTTGTTGTTGTTGATTGGAAGCTATATTTTGTAATTCATTATATTTCAACTCGCAATAGTTTTGAAAATGATGCGCTTGCTATAAAAACGTCTCAAACTCGACTGCATTGTTTGTAATAAATGCTTTGTATTCATTAGCATATGACCTAAGTTGACCAGCTTTCCTGTTGGTGTTGTTGTACCTCTCTTTTACGTATTATAAAAATAGAGTATTTTCAATAATAAGAAAGAAACAACGAAATATTAGTATCAATGACTGTTTCGTCATCGTCTTGCTTCTTCCATTATCTTCCTTGCAGAATTTTTCTATATGTGATCCCGCTTTCATCGTCCATAATTATTAGTGGTTTCATTCGTCACCTTTTAAGAGTGAATCACTAATCACAATTCCACCTATTAAATTGCTAACTGTTAATTCACGTGATATCCAAATGTCGAAGATTCTTTGTGTGTCTTTCAAATGACGCATACGTCATAGAAATAAAACAACGCATTAGCAAGTGGTGTCTCTAACGTAAATGCATTTTTGTGAAGTCAGAGTACCAGATCTATTTATTTTATTTAAAATTTCTTTATAACGGCATTAATAAAGAACGACTTCAACTTTCGTTATAGGCTTTTCTCGAACATATTCGTTTTAAAAACCATTTCTCAACTGGTAAAATTCTAATGTTACGTTGCGATTAATTGTATAACAGGAGTATCAAAAAATTATGACTACAAAAATTTAATGAAAAAAACTTTCTTGATTTACGCTGAACCGACTATTTATTGTTTGTATACAATAATACACAGCCACTCGCAACGTGTAGGGTCCGCATAATGGACTTAAAGGGGTGTGCTGGACATATACTGTAGGTTATGATTTACGAAAGCAAATTCATCTTAAAACAACATAAGTAAAGAAAAATATGTAACTACAATATCATTTAAAAATTTGATTAGCAATACAACTTCCTGTGGAAGATTAGAGATTAATTAAGATTAAGACTAATTAAAACGTTTCTTGTTTTTAGTGTACATCTAAACGAAAGCAATCAAATAATGCAAAACAAAAACAAGCAAGACAAACAAACAACAACAAAACTTACATGTAATATTGTAAATTAAACAAGCTCATGGGAAATTGCTCAAAGAAAGCAGAATGAGGATCAAAGGCGCAACAGCAACACATGAAGAAAGACCGTGACTTTACCAGATTGCTCTACGATCCCGTCCGCACTCAAGGGTCCATCCTTCTTTCCAGAATCAGTGCCTCGTGAGAGGACACTGCCCGGGTATTTGTTTTCATACCGCGAAGCAGTGCCTCTGTGTCGAGCCAGCATCTTTTGTTCCTTGACAGAGAGGAAATCCACATCACGGCTTGCAAATCTCTTTAAGACTGTGCAGGCCCTGCGATATGAATTCCTTTCCCTATACATAGCGGAGCGTTTCCGCCCAATTTTACCCCCCTTGTCAGACAAGTCACCATTACCCATGCAGTCCGAATCATCAGATGATTGTACTAGTGGGTCCGAGGCATCCTGTCTGACAAGTGGGTTCCTTAAGGGGGAAGTCGCCACCTCATTGCTCCCAGCAGAAATTCGGATACGGGTGAAGGGGAGCCTTTCGATGACCGTATTGTCACCGTCTTCATCCGATAGTGGGGAGACAGAGTCTGACTCCACGCACATATCTTCTGTTGAAGTGGGGATTGCCAACGCAGTCTCCTCACTAAAGGACTCCTCCACAGTCGTAATCCTCAAGCCAGCTGGGGCGAAGCTCCTGACGATTTCGTTGTTATTGTCAACGATACTCGCCTAGATTCGCGCAATGAGCTGGGACACGTCCTGTCTAGTTTCAATAGCCATTCCTTCATCAGAGTTAGTCATGTTCGCTTCTTTTGTATTTTGTCTGTCGTCCATATAAGTCCCACGATTGAGGGGGAAAGGTGGTCGATCATGCCATAGCCCCCGATAGCATGACAAGGACTTGGTAGAAACCTAATACTCACTGAGGCGCCCAGGTATCAGTGAGGCTCCGTTATAATACAGTCTGAATTAGACCCCCGACTGCAAACCGTCCGATGAGCACAGGTCGCTTAACACTCCGGATTAGGGGTATAGAAGAAATATATGTGACAGGGCGAGTCGAAAAGATCACACAGAGACGTCGATTCGAAGATTGCCCCTCACGATATTAGGGTAATCTTTAGTCATGCACCACATCCCCAACGGGTTGGGGATAGGTACACTTAAGCCCCCACATCGCGACAAGATTGTTACCCAGGTGGAGGTAAAGGCTTACTAACTAATAAATTAAAATTGCAGCTTGTTGCAGATAGTTATCTAATAGCTAAAATTATTTCTATTCCATAAAAAAGGAAACTTTCTTTCTCAAAACTTTACATATTAGTCAACACTTAAACCGAACATAAAGACTAACTTAATAAGTATTTGTGGCACCAGACACTCTCGAGATCAGAAGAATTTGTTAGACAATTCCTCACCATGCCGTTCTGCAAATTAGACGAATTTTCAAGGAATGCGATGAGCGTACTCATCAAAAACACGTATATTCAATCGTCATGACCATTCCCATTAAAACACGGGACGTCTGCTCATAGCCCTTTAGTTGCCCGTATTCGATGGCGAAACCTCCCATTTTGTCCAAACATTTCAGCAAGCCAACTCCAAAAAAGCGGTGTCAGTCTCTGTCAATCCTCTAAAAATTCGATACCGCAGCGGCAGCATATGAGATTTCCTTGCGAACACCACTCGGTGTGCTATTCTGTCCAGTCTTTGAATTTGCCCTAAGTAACGCCTGCCGCCTGGGGCACTCCTCAGAGCTCGCAACGTGTCCCTCTATATTACAATTAATGCCCCTAACGGGTAGTCCCACCTTTAGAACAGCCTGGCCCGTTTTAAAATCAGTTATCAGTCTTGCTCTCAGTATTATCTCCCCTGGGCGAAATCTCACACTTGCTTGGTTCATGAGAACCACCACATTTCGCACACCTATAAGGCATGTTATAGTTGATGAACACATGTCCAAATCTCAGACATTTGAAACACTTGGTTCAACCCCTACGCTTGAATTTCTCCATGTCTATTCTGCAATGGAGAATGTACCTTACATCAGGAAATCAGACACCTCCTCCTCCACAAATGTGTCAGACAGACCCTTAAATACCAAAGATTACGGTACTTTTCCTTTAGGTGTATACGTGTAGAACGAAACTCTATCCTCCACAAATCTCTTTTTAACCTTCTCGTAGTCCTCAAGAGTGCAGACCTCAATATTAGTAACCGTTTTACTTAAAATTTTTATATTAAAGTCAGAATGTCCTAACGTTGTGTTTAAACCAGTAGTCACTGTCTTAATATCGGCCTTATGTGTTGTGAATATTGGTATTGACTTACATAACTTTTTTTGATTATCGTTTGCTCTCACTGGTTGAACCCTCTTTGTAGGCTGGTTCTATGCCGCTACCCGCTTTTAGATGATATCTTCTTTATTGGAGACCGCTTTCTCCTGTTGTTTAAGGCATACTTCATCACCCGTGGTCATGGCATTGTCCTCGTATTCGGACTTATCAGATGCACTCTCGCAATCGTGCCATTTTAGGAGATTGTCAACAGTTTTTCTAAGCTTATCATTTTCTTTAGGAATTATGTCGAAATTTTGTTGTAGTATATTATTATATTTTTTGTCCTCATGTTGTAGGACTTGTTGAAACTCTTCGACAGTAGCCACAGTTCTTGGCCTTTTATTGAGAAGGCGATTAGCGTCCTCCAGACAAATTCGCCATTCTCCAATGTGCTCCTCAAAATCTGCACCCTTAAAACCAATAATCAGGTAGCAGAAACGATGATCGATCGATCAGTGTGTGATGATTTTCATCATCATTCGTGTGTTGAAAAATATAAATAAAAATATTTCAAAGCAATAAAGCTATAAGGTGCTGAGGTTCAGTGCATATTTTACACCTGATACCGGGTGCTTGTTGTAAAGCATCAGGTAGTTGGAAAAAGCATTAACAGAAATTAGCGAAGAAAGTCGCCCGACAAATAAACGGTCGAGAAAGGTGACTTCGGCTGCTCCTGGCCAGTGGAGACAGGAAATACAGCATTTTGAAAGAGAAGTTTGATATAATCTATGCGGAGAATATCAAACTGAGAAAAAATTTGGAGATCCTGATGAAGAGTATAGAAGGAAGTGACGATACCTCATCAGAAGGTTCGGTGGAAGAGGAAGTGGAAATGTGCGTCGCAGATGAAGGTTCAGATAAAACTGAAGAAACGGCCCACGCTGAGGGTGTTAATGTCAGCTCTGAGCGGAAGGCAGAAGAAAGCCTGCCCAAGAAGCCAACTGAAAAGAAAGACAAAAGCCAAGAGAAGGTGATGTCGAGAAAAAAAGGTGGTAAGTCAATAACAATCTTTACGACGAATAATGTGAACGTCATGAATATGACTGACGGATTAAGGGATGCACTGGGACACATTGACTTTAATATTAAGATATTAAGTAGGACAGTGACGAACGTTGAAGTCTGCACACTTGAGGACTATGAAAAGGTTAAGAAGAAGTTTGCTGAAAGAAGGTGGCGTTTTACACAAATACGCGAAAGAGTCAAGCACCCTATTCGTTGGTTGTAAAGGGACTCTCAGACTCCTTCGGTGAGAAGGAGGTTGGGGAGTACATTGCTGTTCTGCAAATTAGGGCGGAAATTTTAAAGATTAGAAAGCTTGGAGGTAACAAGTGGGATCTTAGCTTGAGCAGGGACTCCGACATAAAGGGGTTCCACCAAATAAGATATATCCTCCACTGCAGGATTTATATTGAAAAATGTAAAAGACAAGGGTTGACACAATGTTTTAATTGTCAACGTTTTGGGCACGTGTGCTCAAATTGCAACATGACATACAGGTGTGTTAAATGTGGTGGTCTACATGGACCTGGAAAATGCAAAGTCCCGAAAAAGGGAGAGAATAAATCCAAAACGGATCAAGCCAGTCTTAAGATCGGCTTGCCTGTGAAATGTATAAACTGCAACGTTGCTAGTTCGAAGGAATGCCCAAGACGAAGAGCACTTCTTCAAAAAGTCAAGGAGAAAAAAGCCTCTCAGAGGAACAGGCAAATTACTGAACCAAGGAATGTGCGTGCAGGAGTGTCATATGCAGCTGCTGCAAGGAGTGCAATCCCTGCAAAAACGATGTCTTCCCCTAAGGCATCGGTTACCTCAGTGACTGATGTCACTATGAATACTGCCGTGTCAAATTTTGACAAAATTGACAGTGACTGCAATCGCTTCTTTGGAGGCGGTTTACTGAAATGCTTGGAGAAAATAGGGGGTTTCGCCGACGAATGTGAGAAGCTTAGAAATGATGAGATGATATCCAGGGCTCTGTTTGGGATGTTGATGTCGATTAGACATGGTACGTCTTCTTAAATGTATATTCGCGAATGTGAACTCCGTTGTGTCTAGACACAGGAGACAGTGTTTAAACTTTTTTTGAGGGAGCATAGACCTGATGTGGTGTTGCTAACCGAACATAAAGTTAGTCCCAGACACATTCTTAACCTTGCGGGATATAGAATCTTTAGACAGGACCGATCGAACGGACGTGGCGGGGGAGCTGCTGTTATAGTCCGGGGTAATTTATGCTGCGATAGGATACACCTAGAAATGGGTGGTATAGGGAATACTGCAGTAAAGATCTGGCGCGAGGATGGTTCAGCACTCCTTGCCATCGCCATGTATCTCAAACCTGCGCTTGCATTGAGAGTATCCGATCTCGATCCTCTTCTGGATTTGTCATCCAGAGGATCTATACTGATTGGAGCGAATCTAAATGCTAAACACCCGGACTGGGGAGGAACTGTTTGTAATAGCAGAGGCCTCCAACTTAGGGACTTTCTTTTTACATGTCCCAATCGCGGTGTCCGGCGTACTGACGGACCTACGCGTGTACTTGGGGAAACCCAATCATACATTGATATCATTTTGACAACACCTGATATCGGACCCGAGCATGAACCTACCAACGGACTACGGACACTTGACTACGAATCGGACCACAGAGCAGTGGAGATTGTTTTGGGTACGGTCGAATTTCGCAACAGGGAGAGGCCTGTCATGTTTGACTACAACAGGATCAACACAAGGCGTTTGAATGACGTTTTATCGTAGGCCTTGACTGGATGTACGCTTCCGTCGGACAGGAACGTTTTGACCTCTGAAATAGATCAGAACATCATCGACATGACTGGAATTTTTAACCGGACTATGGGGGAAGTAATACCCAGGGTCCCTGCGGGGAGTCGTGGTCTCTTGAAGCTCCCTCCAGATATCCTGTACTTTATAGCAGAGAAAAAACAGCTTCGCAGAATTCTGTATAGAACAGGGGACCTGACGAGGGTGCCTATCCTGAAGGCGGATATTAGAAACCTGGACAGTCGTCGTGAAAACAATTAATAGTGCGGTGTTATCAATTTAATTGTGTTGTTACTGCCGCCATAGTCTAGAAGGTCTCGTGTTGGCTTATTAGACATGAGGCCTTGGTTCAAATCCCAGGTCAGGCATCTCCAACTAAACGAAATATAAAAAAATATTTCTTTGGCGACCTCCTCTCAGCAGATTTCTGGCAAAAACTGCCATGAAAAGTTTCTCAAAAAATCTGTCATTCGGAGTCGACTTTAAACTGTAGGTCCCGCCAGTCATGTATAAAATAAACATACACAACATACGTGGTGTGAGAAACTAGGTCGTAATCCTGACTGAGGGGTTGTAATGGCCAATTATGTATGTATGTATGTTGTTATTGTTATTTTTAACAGAGCTTTTCTCGTAGCTAAATATAGCTTATTTTTAGTAGCTAAATAGCCTACGAAAATGTTAAATAATGGGCAAGTCATGAAATTATTTAAAATTTGTTTGTTGTTTTATATTTCTCATAAATTTTTTTTTGTAATTCTTTTCGTAAAATTAATTTCTCATATTTATGAGTAAAGGGATGGAAAAGAAAGAATTTTTGTGGGAGAAAAAAATATTTGGTTTTAGAAATGTTTCGAATACCGATAGAGTTATCGTTTATGAATTTATAAAGTTCTACAGATTAAGAGAATGTAGTCATGCCTTGAAAATTCCAGTGCATTTCCTTGAGATTGCTTGGAACTAGATTACATTACAAATTTTAACATCGGCATTGTTCAATTTTCGATCTGGGAATTTGGAATAATTCCCCGATACTGTAAAGTTCAGCTGTCGATGATCAATTTTGATCAAGTGTTTCAAGCATGCTAGAATAGATGTTAAGCGGGGTGGATGAATTCGACTCATTTGGAGCAAATGGGAATTTATGGAAAATCAACAGCGAATGCATCAAAGACAGCAGGTAAAGGACGGTTTTTATTATGAGACTTGTTCATTAGATTTTCACGAATTGTTAAATATTCTTTTACCGATGGGACATCGTGGGTCGTCAGCTCTATGGTTATTGTACTTCAGGACAGATAGCGGGGCTGCATTGTAGTATTTTGTTAATTTAACTGTTTACTACGTCATGGTCCCTCCGCAAGCAATGCACTTATATTTGTCCGAAAGCAATTTCTGGTTCCGTGGCGGTACTTAACACATTTGTGCATTCCGTCGGTTCTTTTCCATTATGAGGTTTTCTCCAATAGACTACGATTCGCACAGTCGTCTAATTTTTAGGACTTTTTGTGTTAACAGATCTATCAAATTCAACCATGTTAATATCATTATCAACAGATGAGCGAACTGTTTTTAGTTCATTAATGTGGAACCACTTTAATGTTGTCTGAACTTTACTAATTCATCTTTAATCGCATAAGAATCAAGTTGTGGTGAACTATAGAAGACCAACTTAAATACTTTAGTGTCTTTTTCGCCTATTACTTACTTTTTCACCTTTTACTTATTATTTTTAATCCGACTAAGCTTCGATCGGGCATATGAACTTAAAAAACTCTAAGAAATTAAAACAAATAATTTCCAATAAAAATTGTATTTCGTCGTCAAAAGGAATACACTTTACTTAAAATTCTTCAGATTGCTTCTACAGAAAACTTTGCATATGTACAAAATTTGAAGACGTTGACGAATTGAGAAACTAATATGCCCTCATGGAAAGTTTTTCAATTAGATTAAGGACATATATTCCGGAAAAAGGGATCAGGGAGAATATTGCGGCGAATGTCTCTATTTGGTTTTTCAAAGACGTCTGCAAAATCGCGTGGGTTTTACAATCCTTCAGTTAGGATTACTACAAGGTTTCTCACACTACTTATACGGTGTGTATTAATTTTATACACGAAAGGCGGGACCTACAGTTTAAAACTGATTTCAATCGACAGAGTTTGGGTTTGAACCGAGGCCTCACGTCTAGTAAGCTATTACACTACCTACTAGACTACGGAGATTTCAAGAGCTAAAACATTTATTCTATAAATATAGTATAAATAAGGATACAAGTACTGCGTTGTTAAAATATTTAATAAAAATTTTATTTATTTTTTGAACACAATTTTAAAAAGAATTCACTTGGTGTTTGGGATATTTTCCCCGAACCTATTATTAAGAGAAAAATTAACCGCATACCCTACACAAAATAAAGTCTCTAAAATTAAATTTTCTTATTCCCATTTACATATATTGTCATTTGTTTACCAAAAATGTTTAAAATACCTAACGGTTAATTGCTTTTATTAAAAAAAGTAAATATTATTTCTAGTGATCAATTTTAAACAAGTTTTTGTAAGATTAAGAAAAAAAGTAGTTGTTTGAGTTCTGTTTTATTCACCGTAGGAAGCGGACTCATTTTCTTAAATTGAAGAGAATTTCTTTATAATTAAGGTAAAAGTGATTGTGAATAAATTATATAAAATATAATTATGAATTTAAAATAAATTAAGTTCTAAATAAATATGTTTAAATTAAATAACATCAAGTGGTTTTTTTCTTAACAGATCATGAGAATTGAATGAATTAAATTCATTTTTCTTGATCGATTTTTAACCAAGCTTGCGGCATTTGTCAGTAATAACCGCTCTTGTTTCCTGCTTTCTACAATTTGGTATTGAAACGCAATGTATAATATCCACAGGTCTGCCCGTCAAGCTGTGTGTGACTCGACCAACATTTGAAAAAAAAAAGAACAAATAAATGATGCAGAATGTGACTAATTAATGACACAGTAAGCTTGTATTCCAATTTCTGTCCCAACATAATTCTGTCACCAAATCTTTTCAGATATTTATGATGTTGACAATAAATTCTTGCAACAAATTTTTTGTGTTTTAGATCATCACCTGTTATCTTCCGTTTGTTAAAATTATGTGTGCAGTCTTCAGCTATTTGGTTCAAAAACGTGGATGGTTGTCCTTCACTTGATGCTAAAATAAAACTGCCATGGTAGGTAGGCTTTTATACCAATTTCTGTATTATTTGGCGACCAAATTTTTTGTTGTATATTCATTTTTGGTATTTCGCCATTTGGTGCGTATTTCTGAATTGAAGACATTCTCAACTAATTTCGACAAATTCTTAGTCATTAACATACATCATAATCATTTACCCGGTAAAGTGTACAGCGGCGTTTCACCAGATTGTACTGTAGGCTTACCCTGGTAAGATTATGTTCAGAAATATATTTGTCTTTGCATTTTTTTGAACCATATAATTTCGATTAAAGTCCCCATATATGACCAGAATTTTGTAGTACTCTGCATCGACTTTCAGCATGTCGATATTATCGTTAATTTTCAACAGTCAAAAAGTCCTTAATAGAGCATATAAATTCTGAAGGGTTGTTGTTGTTGATTGGAAACTATATTTTTAATTTAAAAGGTACAACATTTCTTTTACGTGTTATAAAAATCGAGTATTTTCAATAATAAAAAAGAAACAACGAAATATTGGTATTAATCCCGGTTTTGCCATCGTCCTGCTTCTTCCATGATATTCTTTGCACAATTTGTTTTCATATGTGATTCATTTCGTCACGTGTTAAGAGTGAAACACTTATCTAAATTTCACTTAATATCACTAATAATCACTGTTAATAATAATCACTGTTAATTCATGTGACATCCAACTATCGCAGATTGTTTGTGTAACAATCTTTCCGGAAATGATTGATAATTTTTTGAAGCAGTTAAAAAAATTTAATCATTTTGGAAATTTTTGGAATCCGTTGTACTCTGCTCTGAATTGAAGCGTATTTCAGTGATAGAGTTCTGCGGCAGTCGAAATAAGGGGTTGTCAGAAGGGATGAGATTCGTGCTAAACAAGGGGTTTCCAAACAGGTTTTAATAGGCACCGTAGTATGTGAGTTAGCGTAGTCGCTATTTAAACTTATTTAAATAAGCAATGGGCACCTAAATATTAAAATTTCTATTCATTTAATTGTTTATGTGTTTTTGCAATTACGCGCAATTAAACCAGTTGTTGTAATTTTTGTTTAATCAACAAATGCCGTTAAATGCATCAGAGCTATAAAATTTTATTGAAGTAGAATCTAGGAAACACAACTTAAACACGTGCTTTAGTTTTGTCCGATACTGTACGTATGTATGCCTTTATAACTCTTGTGCGGTTTTCCCTATGTGCGAGTTATAGTACATGTTCATATGATTGTATTATATATTACAGAAAAACAAAAAATTATATATGAAATGTTTGAAGACTATCAGCTATCTTTGGAGAGCATTTAATTATATAACTTTTGTGTTTAATTATTACAAATATGGATATTAACGGTGACCCATAGAAAATAGTCCTGACGCCATTGGGCGTAGCTTCTTGATGGCCTGGCGGCTTGATGCGATAGGTATCTCAATTGACCTCATTTAAAGAAATATGGCCCAATGATGCCTCCGCTCTACAAGCCGCACCAAGCAGTCACTGTAAGGCCACGTGTGATTTTTCGGAGTCCAAAATATGGAAATTTTGCTTATTGCATACCCACAAAATTTTACTACAGTTAGACCTACGACACTACATCTTTAATAAGTTGTTTGCTTATTATGCCAACATTGCTGTTGTTGGGGTGAACGGGGAAGCGAGTAAAATAAAATATTTTATCGAGGAGAATAAAAAACAAATCGATTAGTGATTTCTATAAAAATTTATATTCTCAAGGACACTCAAAACGTACCTTACAATTCGGGGGTGGATTTTATAATAATCTCTTTTCGGGTTTTATAATTAACAATTCACAATTAATTTGTAAATATACACAGTTGTAAAATACCTTAAGGTTAAACTTAAAATTAGGGTGGCCAGCGTGAACATCCCGCCCCCCTTGCAATATTGCAACAAGAGGACCGAGAAGTCACCTGGCCAGAGATCATAGATAAATTAACATTTCAGGGTATATAGATTTGTATTTAAAATTCAGTAAAGTTCAATAAAATTCAGTATAATGGAAATTCAATAAAAATAAGATTAAATATAATACAGCAAGATAAGAATAAGAGTTATCAAAAATAAATTATCTACTCAGCACGTTAATTACGATTGTAGCCCCAGAAGCCGTGTTGGATGCTGCCATTATGGCCCCATTACCAGAATTCGGAGGTTGACCAGCACATGAGCAGGGTTTTTCCAGAGCCTGGTTGTGGGTTGCGCTCTTCTTGTTTTTGCTATGAGTAGAATTGGCGTTGTTAGCAGCTCTTCGTTTAGGATGGTTCCTTCTGCGATTGCTTCTCTTGGGCTTATTTGTCTCCGAAGCGTTGTTCTTGCCTAGTCTGCCGCCGTCAGCTCTACGATGAAAGTGCAGCATGGTATGGTGCTCCTGCAAGCATTCCATACATCGATCTCTGCTCCGGCACTCCTTTACAAAGTGAGAATGTGCCAGACAGTTGATGCAGTGTTTGTGTCGTTTCACTACACTTAACCGTTTAACGGGACTCATCCGACGGAATTTGGAACATTTGCGTAGAGGATGAGCTTCAGGACACAGACGACACTTTGAGCTGGCGGTAGCAATCACTTCGTCGAGGCTTTCATTTTGGGGACGCTCCACGGCTAGTCGACGGGGTGCAAGTTCCGACATCTGTAAATACAATCAACAAAACGGACAAAAGAAGAGAAAAAAAATTAGTTCTGTCCATCATTAGGAAGCAGCACGAGTTTGACAATTGGTCGAGTCAAAACGCCATTGGCGGTTCGAACATCGGCCACTCGCACCTTCGAATCGGGGCCGAGATAGACCCGTTCGATCCGACCTAGCTTCCATTCGTTAGGGGGAAGATTGTCATGACGAATGACAACAAAATCATTTACAACAAAATCTCTTTGGGGAACCTTCCATTTGTTGCGTTTATGCAACTCAACCAAATATTCGTCTTTCCATCGACGCGCGAATAAATGGTGCAAAATTTTCAGCTTACGCCACCGATTAGCATAGCTTATGGATTCGTCCGAAAAATCAGGTTCCGGTGGGGATAAGATGGCACTTCCTATAAGAAAATGTCCTGGGGTTAAAGGATTGATGTCAGACGGGTTGTCTGTCATCGAGCTAAGAGGTCTAGAATTCAGACAAGCCTCTATTCTTGTCAACATAGTTGAGAATTCTTCATAAGTGAAGCTTTGGGCGTGGGATATCTTACGCAAATGAGTTTTGAAACTCTTCACTCCTGCCTCCCATAAGCCACCCATATGTGGAGCGCCAGGAGGAATAAAATGCCAATCTACTAATTGAAAGACATTTTTGGTGACAATCTGTTGTTTAAGACTCTCAAGGAACTGAGTCTTATCTTTATTCAAGAGATTAGCTGCGCCAACAAAAGCAGTACCATTGTCCGAATAGAGGTGAGAAGGACAACCGCGACGAGAGAAGAATCGAGCAAAAGTGGCCAAAAAACATTCGGTGGATATGTCATTTGTCGCCTCCAGATGGATGGCTCGAGTAGCAAAACAAACAAATACTAAGACATATCCTTTCGTTATTCTACAACCACGCCCTATATATGACTTTATATCAAAGGGACCAGCAAAATCAATTCCGGTATGAGTAAAAGGGCGAGTAAGTGTAGTTCTTTCGGGCGGCAATGCGGACATAATTTGCTGACCGAGTTTCTTTTTATATAAAGAACACACTTTGCAATTGTGAACAACTGTCTTAACCAAATTCTTCAATTTAGGAACCCAAAATTCCTGTCGCATAAGGCGCAGCATCAGAGCGATATCCGCATGAGCCGAAAACTTATGAAGATGTTCCAGATAGAGACGCGTAAAACGGCCATTGTAGGGTAATAACTTCGGAAAACGTTCGTTGTAGGTCAAAGTAGGTGATTGGGAGAGTCTACCATTAACTCGTAGAAATCCACTAGAATATATAAAGGGGTTGAACACGAGTAGTGAATTCTTCGAGGTTAAGGTAGAGCCATTCTTCAGTGAAGAGTATTCGGGGAAATGGGTACTTTGGCAAAGAATGATCAAACGATCCTTTGCCGACTTCACCTCACTTTGACTCAACGTATGAGATAGGGGACTTGAGACGACCTTTTTCCGGGAAGTAAAGAGTGATAAAAGCGAAAGATGTAGGACATAACTCGCAGAGCACGAGGTAAGTCCGAATATCGACTCAAAAATTCTTCAGACGTATCCGTCTGGGCAACGTTAACCTGTATCAAACGCGTTTCTAGCTGATTATTGGGTTTAAAAGACGACAGTGGCCATTCAGACTGTGGACGAGATAACCATTCAGGACCTTTCCACCAAATATCTGATATAGAGAGCTCCTTAGCGCTCATACCACGACTAGCCAAGTCAGCAGGGTTATGATGAGATTCGACGTGATTCCAATTGTCAGTGCCTACCTGGTCCACGATATACGATACTCGATTCGCCACAAAAGTTGGCCAATGGCACGGGGGTTTTTGAAGCCAGGACAGAACGATAGTCGAATCTGTCCAATAGAAGGCTTCCGATCTGGTAAGATTCAGCTCCTTACGAAGTGAAAATACCATTTTCGCCAATAGAGTTGCGCCGCAGAGCTCTAAACGGGGTAAAGTTTGCACTTTTATAGGCGCAACTTTTGTTTTAGCAGCGAGTAAGTGGGTGACAAATTCACCAGACGGGGTTTGGACTCTACTGTACAGAGTGGCAGCATATGCTTTCTCAGAAGCATCACAAAATGCATGAAGTTGTACTTCACACTGAGGGTTAAAATTAACCCAACGGGGGATGTTAATCCTTTCGATGTACAAATAATCATCGACAAACTCAAGCCATCTGTTAAACGTCATGGGTTTCAAGCATTCGTCCCAATCCGTTCCGTCTTTCCAAATTTGTTGCATAAGAATTTTAGCAACTATGACTTTAGGTGCCAACCACCCAACGGGGTCAAATAGCTTCGCTATTTGAGACAAGACGGATCGTTTTGTGACTACAGAGAAATCGGGCGTTGGAGCTGGCTTGAAGAAAAATGCATCAATGCTCGCATTCCAACGTAAACCCAGAGTTTTAGCGGTGCTGGCGTCTGACAATTTTAGAAATTGGGAATCCAATAGATATTCAGGTGGCAAATCATCAATAAGACCTCTATCATTTGATGTCCACTTACGAAGGGAGAAGCCAGCAGAATTCAGAACATGAATTATCTCATCACGATTACGAGTAGCTTCGACAAAGGAATGCGAACCAGCCAAAATGTCATCCACATACATTTGGTTTCGCAAAATCTCAGAAGCAAAGGGGTGATCCGATTTACAATCATCAGCTAACTGATGTAGGGTTCTTATGGCCAAATAGGGGGCACAGTTAACACCAAATGTAACTGTGTTTAACTCAAAATCCTGGACATCTTCCTGGGAGTTCCGACGGAATAATATCCTTTGAAAAGGGGTGTGATCTGGCACGACCAGTATTTGCCTATACATCTTCTGTATGTCCGCATTGAAAACAAATCTAAACAGTCTCCATCGGAGAATCAGAATAGTCAAATCGGCTTGTAAAATCGGGCCAGTGTGCAAGACACTGTTAAGGCTTAAGCCATTAGAGGAGGGGCAAGAGGCGTTAAAAACGACACGCAACTTGGTGGTGGTGCTATCAGGCTTAAAAACGGCATGATGGGGTAGGTAGTAACTGGGTTTAGGAGAATAAACAGCGTCGTGATGGATCTTTGACATATGGCCCAGGGTAAGGTACTCCTCAATAACCTGATCATATTGACCCTTAATCTCAGGGTTCCGCAACATACGAGACTCATTTCTCAAAAATTGACCGAGAGCACCTTTTCGAGATGGACCGAGATTCAAGTCCGTCGAAAATTCGGGTTTAAAAGGAAGAGCAACTACATATCTACCCTCTTGAGTCCTATAAGTCGTACGACGATACAGATCCTCACAAAAGCGATCTTCAGGCGACAATACCTTCGACTTCGGTATTTCCTCTACTTCCCAGAACCGACTAATTTTCGCATCCAAGTCCAGTTGCCCAAAGAAGGAAGCAACGGAATCCAACGGGTTCAACTGAGGTATTCTACCAGTTACTATCCAACCGAAGACAGTTCGCTGAGCGATCAAGGGGTTTTTAGAATCCTTCCTAACCTCAGGAAGCATGATTTGAGAGTATATATCTCCGCCCAATAGCAAATCCATATGGGCACATTTCAAATCTGTCAACGGAAGTTCGGGAGTGTTGAGGTCAACAAACTTCGCCAAGGAGTAAGTGGGTAATCGACCAGTTAGCTTGTCAACCACATATGCCTCCGTAGTCAGACTAAACGCTGGATCCATGGAAGATCCCAGCGAAACGACACAGACCTTAGTCGAGTTTGCTGCTACTGCGCCATTAAGGCCCACAACAGTGGCAGCCGGTGCTAAAAGGGTTGGAAGATCTAGCTTCCGTTGCAACTTTCTGGAGATGAAAGTAGCCTGAGATGCCGGGTCGATTAGAGCTCTAGCAGGAAAAACTACACCATTATGCACTACATTCACCTGGATAGTTCCCAATAAAACTGTCGAGTACGGGGTGGACTGTATACGGGTGGCGAAATTTTGAAAAGATCGAGCAGCAGCGGATGTAGATGGGCCATCATCCACTTCATTTCGCCTTTGTGCAGGAGAAGACCGAGGGATTTCCGGAGAGCTAATAGGGGTAGAAGGGTCAGCGGGGTTAGTTCCAGTCCTCGATTTCTCCCGGGGGGAGGATTCGGTACGATGAAGTAGCGAATGATGTTTTTGTTTGCAGATATAGCAAACATTTGAGCTCTGGCATCTTTTGAATTCATGCGAGGCTGCCAAACAATTCGTGCAGCATTTGTGTTTCCTAACGGTTGCCAAACGAGCACTAACCGTCATTCTTAAAAAATCGGAACATAAACGAATGGGATGATTTTCGCTGCAAACCGGACATTTTCGTTGGGGTAAGCTAGGGGCCACAGTTGTCCCAAAGGTTTTCAATTTTCGAGGGTTACTAGAGCTGCTTTGGTTATTAACCCGTGCAGTACCTTGAGAAAAATTGTGGCTGCCGATAATGTCCGATACCGACTCCAGAGTTCGGTATCTGGCAGTCAAGAACTCATCCATCTTGCTCCACTTCGGCAGGTCCGAACAAGGCCCCTGAGTCTGTTCCCAAAGACCTAAGGTGTGTTCGGGGAGTTTGGTGGAGCAAATGTAGACAAAGATTATATCCCAATTCTGAGTCTGTATGCCTAGCAACGACAAATTCGTTATACAATCATTGATTGTCCGTTGCAAACCTTTAATAGAAGGGCCAGACTCCTTGGATATGGAAGGGAGGTTAAAGAGAGTTTTCAATTGAGAATTCACCAAAACGCGTTTATTCTCATACCTGTCTACCAGGTTCTGCCACGCCATGTCGAAACCATCATTCGTCATGGGGCAAGTTCGAATAATGTCCCTCGCCTCACCTTCCGTCTTTTGCAAAAGATAATACATCCTTTGGATGTTACTAATGTGAGGGTTGGTTCCATAAATGGCCGAAAACATATCCCTGAACGTTGGCCAAGATGCGTAATCACCGGTAAAGGTTGGGGTGTCACAGGGGGGAAGGTGAATCGGGATACTATTGGTAGGGGGGTTCGCGGCCTTGCTCTTAAGGCCGTCAGTTGACCCATCAATGAGCGAGATGCATTGAACATATAGTGTATATCCCGACATATACTTGGCCTTCAGGTCTTTAGCAGAGACCTTGGTATCCTCGGCATTTTCCGACAAGTCCTCGTAGGAGTCACGGAAAGCTTCCCACAAACGGGTTAACTCCTGCCGATGGACACTCAGAGTGTGAACCGAATGTTCTTCTTTAGGGATAGCTTGAATGAAACTGTCAAAATCGACTAAGCGATTGTAGTTTCTGGTCAAGTTTCTCAATGCGGCCATTTTTCACAATTGGGACGCACAATAAGGTTATTAAAAAACTGAGAATAAAAGGAGAACGAGAAGATAAGGATGTTCACGAAAGGGGACTACTAAATGTATATTCCAAACAAATAGTAACAAACGAGGAAAACTTCAAATCGCGAGAAAAAAAAAAAACCGAAAATTTCCAAAAAATTTACGAATAATACAATCCCAAAAATATAAGAAAAGGGGAATGTTTAAAACGATCAGCACGATCAACACGAAATTGATCCGAAAAAAAATGAGAAAAAAATATTCGCGAATACCGATATATAGGGAAAGTTATCAAATCGCAAAATAAAAGAATTAAAATCGCAATAAAAAATGATTACTTAAAAAGTCAATCAATAACGATTTGTTTTTTTTTTCACAAAAAAAATATATATATAAATATATAATAAAAAAAATATATAAGAAATATAATAAAAATATATAAAAAATATCAACCAAAAAAATATATATGTTTTTCTTTAAATTAAATCAGAAAAAAGAAATGTCTCAAACAAACCAAAAAAATAAGTCGAAAAATATAAAATAATATAATTCGCTTATTATATGGGTGCAAGAATATAAGATATTCGAAACAGCGGCCACCTTATTATGTGACTACCTTACAGCTGTTTATAAAGCAAGTACACAACAACAACACGCAAGATCAATGCACTCTGTGTTGTTTGTGTATCTTTTTCCGTTTGTTTCTATTCTCTTGCTTTATATTACTCTTTTATTCTTACACTTCACTGAGACACTTCACTAAATTTTATATTTTTGTCTATTTTATTTATATTTATTTCTTTTTCTTTTCACACTAATATTTCACAAAATTATATGTGTTTTACATACCTTGGAAACAAATTTTTGGGGAAAGGAATTACAAACAAAAAAGAAATTCCAACGGTGAAAAGGGTGTGGTCTCCAACAACAAAGGAATCCAAAATCTACAAAAAAGATCCTCGTTAAATATTTTATTTTATCTTGGGGATGATCCGGCTCGATTGGACCAAATGTTGGGGTGAACGGGGAAGCGAGTAAAATAAAATATTTTATCGAGGAGAATAAAAAACAAATCGATTAGTGATTTCTATAAAAATTTATATTCTCAAGGACACTCAAAACGTACCTTACAATTCGGGGGTGGATTTTATAATAATCTCTTTTCGGGTTTTATAATTAACAATTCACAATTAATTTGTAAATATACACAGTTGTAAAATACCTTAAGGTTAAACTTAAAATTAGGGTGGCCAGCGTGAACAGCTGTAAATTATACCAGAAATCTACTACGGTACAAGTATATTTGTTGTAAAATGAATTTCATTAGAAATAATAAAATTCATATATCCCAAGTACAAATAAGCTTTCTGTTGCACTCGAACATACAAGAATTGACAAATAGGTCTTGTTTTTCGCCTGCAGATTAGAGTTTGCTCAGATGATGGTACACGCTTTTATAGTCATTTGGACATAAAAAGTTGGAGTTACTAGAAATCGGCGGTAAATTCGAAGTAAATTTTTACAAGTACAGCAGTTTCCTTTTCAGCCGTCGTAGTCTAGTAGGCAGTGCGTTGGCTTATTAGACGTAAGTCTGTGTTTCAACCCATGTCTCAGACATCTCAAACGAAATCTAATAAAGTACTTCTTCGGCGACTTTCTCGCCACAGATTTCTGGCAAAAACTCTGAGTGTAAATGAAATTGCCATGAAAAGTTTCTCAAAAAATCTGCCGCTCGGATTCGACTTTAAACCAAATATTTTTAATTAATTTCAATCGTTTGACTGCTAAGCGATTCTGGTGAGAACTTTTGAAAACTGCGGTACATATTTTGACTTGATGTTGTCAAATAAAACACTCTCATTTAGACAAATATCAATCAATTTTAATAATTATTTTCGTATTATAAAGAAACAATATTAATTGAGAATGTGAATAAGAAAAAATAAACATTAAATTGTTTTTTCTTTGAAAATTAAAATTTATAAAAAGATAACTTTAAGTTTTTTGATCTTCTCTTATGATCAGCACATAAAGAATCATTTTGATTAGGGGAAGATCACTGACTCTTACATGAAAAATTTATGTATAACAACTATGTTTACGTATAACAACTATGATTTCTTACATGAAGGTCAGACTACGTTCATACCAACGGAACAACAATTAAACTTTCTTTACATAGAAGTCACAACCAAACAAACGAAATATCAATACCTTTGACGTCCAACATTGCGAAAATTTCACAAAACTTTTGCACAAAAATAATCAATAAATAATGATTGTATCAAAGCAACAAATAATTGAAGAGATAAATAAAAAAACTATTTAGACTGAATAATAAAAATATCGGACTGAATAGTTTTTTTTTTTAATTTGGAGAAATTGAAAGAAACTCTTTTAAACTGCTGGTAATAAAATTTGATTTCAATATAGAGATGGGCGTCAATTTTTATTTCGTAAAATTTAGTGTTGGAAAGTAATTACCCTAGAATTATAAGCGTGGTTAGCCTTAATTTTTGGAATCGGATCAGAACTTTTCTAACAAATTTACAAACACAATTCGGGTATGAATTATTAATTTTAGTAATGCGTATACCTAGAACAGGGATTACCATTTAATAGCACAATTGTGCAGAGAGAACTCACATATATTGCTTTTGCTCGTTTATTTAGTTGTCTTTCAAGCGCATATGTCAGCGGATGCAGCAATATTTTTTGTCAGGTTCAAACTCAAAAAATATTCTATGTTAAAAAATACTTGCACTAAAATTCAATGTCTTCCATGTTCTTAAAAGACATTTTGATTGGTTTAATATTCAAGTAAATAGTTTAAATAATAAGAAAAGAGAATAACTTTTTTATGGACATAAAGTAATATTTTGGAAGAAAAAATAAAAAAAAAACATTCTAAAAACATTCTCTAATTATTAAATCAAAGATGTATCATTTTATGTACACATAGCCACAGAAGTATACATACGGATAACAAATTTCAGAAATTTTTTTAACTAATCAGTTTTCGTTGAAAATCTTTGTAATTGTCTGACAACTTTTCTCGATTTTAAGACGGTCTTGGTTAAAAAATTTCTGAAATTTGTTGACTTTTGTGGGCCTGACGTACATACATAACACATAATTGGTCATTACAACCCTTCAGTCAGGATTACGACCTAGTTTCGCACACCACTTATGTTGTGTGTGTTAATTTTATACATGAGTGGTGGGACCTACAGCTTAAAGTAGACTCTGCACGACAGATCTTTGAAAAACTTTTTCATGGCAATTTTATTTACTCTCAGAGTTTTTGCCAGAAATCTGCTGAGAGGAAGTCGCCGAAGAAACCCTTTTTGTAATTTTGTTTTGATGTATGGCCTGGGGCTACCTACTAGACTACGGCGACTTTTATTCTAAAGTATAGTACATCAACAATTATTATGGATCACAAAAAGTTATTGTCAATATTTTAAAAAAGTACAATAAACGTTAGGGTATATTGAAAAATACATATTTTCTTAAGAAACATCATTTCACTAGAAAAATTATAAAAAAAAATATCAAATTTTGTAATAAAATTATTAATTTTCTATGTAAATTTCGGCCCACACTTTAAATGGGGTACTACAGTTTGTCTATTTTAATAATTAAAATTTTCTGGCAAACAAAGAAATTAAATTAAAAAACACACCCATTGTGCATGTGCTCTTGTCGCTTGCTAAGTGACTACTAAATGAAAGAGCACAATGATACGTGATTGTTGTTTTTAAACAATTGTGCTAAAAAGTTAGTTAAAAAATTAATCGCATTCTGCGAGACAAGTCGAAGTAAAATCACACTGAATGACATTGAAAGCAATGCAATTATAAATTAATATTTTTATTATAATTAGAAATTTTGAGTAAGTTCGATATGTTCATTTATTTTTTATTACAAATTAAACTTAACTGATACGATGAAGAATTGGGGAGCCCTGATAACTAAAAATGATTGATTTAAATTAAAACAAATTTATCTCAAAGAAAAAAGCTAGTGTGGTCAAATTATTGTCTATGACTGTATTTATTAATTTTTATATCAATTATAGTTAATTAATTTTATATGATTGTGTAATTTTAAGGCAGTTGAGTTAAAGCGTTTGACTGCAAGCTTGAGCAATCTAATTTGTAACTCTAGATAAAAAGCCAAAAAATTTTTGTCGGTTTTTGTATTTAAAAATTCAAAACAATCACCATGTTTTTCTAATTTGTGCAGTGGAAATCATAGCCTTTGTATGGGAAATCTTTCTAGAACACTACGATATGAAGTTGTAGAATATTGATATAAAAGTCTGATGAACACTTTGCTACTCTAGAAGAAATCGGTTTGTATTAATCCTATCTACATAATACGAACAGTCTTTGAGCAAAATTATGAACGTATTTCTTCGTTTAATAGGTGTTCATCAACGTTATGAAAATCTTCGACTGTGTCAACGGGAACTATCAGTAGAGAGTGGAATACCACCAAACCATTCAAACGCCGAATCCTACACTACAAATAGTCAAATTCATTTACGGTTATCACTGTTGAAAACTCGGAAAGTCACTTGTCTTTAATACTTTCCATCAAGGACATAATGCGGCTGTGCATAGCGGACGCGGTACCCAGCTGACACTTCAAAACGGATACTTAGAATATGTCCTTGACCTTTGTCGCCTGAATCAAGTTCCAAGAGATCTACAATAGGATATTGACACACATTAATGTTGATAACATGGTTGTTCAATGTGTAGAACGTTCAACCATCTGGGTAGTATATGAACTTCGTCTTTCGCATATGCCGATGCTATGGAAGCGATGGTTCTTGTTGGTTATTTTTTTTTTTTGTATTAAATGCACGATGGCAACCCAACTGCATATCTACTTTCTCTTTTTAAAACTTCTACTCCACTTTTTTTTATAAAATTGAATTCATTCCAATAAAATTCGTCAAACGAGCAGGCGGCTGTTTTTCTTTCTAAAATAAAAGAAAAAAAACTAACAAAGGTTATAGGCCCAGACCCACGCATTTTAAAAAATAAAATTTGGAATTTCAAAATTGGTTAATTTGGAGATTTAAAAAAAAATTAATTCTGTCGCTAGCTTGGAGAAGCTCAACGGTGAAAATTATGCGACGTGGTCTATACAGATAAAAAGCCTGCTCATCACATTGGATTTGTGGGATGCCGTCCAGGGTGTATGTCCGGCAGAGGCTGACAAACAAGCGGCATGGAATGTTATGGACCAGAAGGCTCTCGCAATGATTAATTTAAGTGTGAGGCCAGGCGAGCTGATTCACATTAAGGATTGTACCACAGCAAAGGGTGCATGGGATTCCTTAAGTGGGCTCTACAAGGCAAACACGGCCTGTAGAAAGGTGAATCTATTCAAAAAGCTGGTACGGTTCAGAATTAATCCTGGTGAGAAAATATCCATACAAATTGGCGAATTTCGTGGAATCATAGACGATTTAAAGACAATCGGTATTGCGTTGCATGAGGATTTTGTTGCGGTTTTGTTGTTGTGTGCTTTGCCAGAAGAAATGGAGAGTTTTGTTGTT
Source organism: Sarcophaga subvicina (assembly GCA_936449025.2). Taxonomy (NCBI): domain Eukaryota; kingdom Metazoa; phylum Arthropoda; class Insecta; order Diptera; family Sarcophagidae; genus Sarcophaga; species Sarcophaga subvicina. Next base: position 36,892,507 of record OW388082.2, read on the forward strand.
GCTGTTGAAAGCATGATTTGCCTGGTATAGAACAGTTAGTTTCGAAAGTTCTAGAAGAAGAGCGACGCCAAGGAGAAAAAAGCAATTTAAATGATGACAAGGTTTTTACAGTAAGCGAGAGGCAAAAACACGAAGGAGTAAACAAAAGCAACAACAAATTTAACAGAAAAAATATTCGCAGTGAGAAGGAGAATAAACGCAGTAATATTAAATGCTACAAGTGTGGACAGAAGGGGCATATTCGCTCTCATTGTAGAGTTGATGGTGGGGAGTCTGTTGCGTCGGTATTGTGTGCAGTGAAAAAACAAATTAACAACAATAAGCAATGGATTTTGGATAGTGGCGCGTCGTCGCACATGTGCAGTAGCAGAAATTTGTTTTCATGTCTGCAAAAGGAGAAACAAAGAATTGTGTTAGCGTCTGGTGAGACTGTTTTTGCAGAGGGAAAAGGCACGGTGACAATTAAGTCAAAGTATATGAGCATAAAACTCATCAACGTGCTATATGTACCCTGTCTTCACTCAAATTTTTTGTCTGTCAGCAAATTCATAGAGGCTGGTCACACTATTTGTTTTGCAAAGAATAATGCAAATATTAAGAACAAAGACAACAAAAATATGATGTATGCAGTAAAGGAAAACGGGATATTTGTTGTTAAAGTGGACACCGTGACATCGGCAGAATGTGTGTATGGTGCAGCAACAGAAAATGATTTTATTAAATGGCACTCTAGATTTGGTCATTTAAACAGTAGAGATTTGAGTACACTGTGCAACAAAAATATGGTTAGAAATTTTGAATGCGTTACTTGTGCTGTTGGAAAAATTACTGCAAGACTGTTTGACAACTACTCACAAATTAATTCAAGAGGGGTACTGGAGTTAGTACACACAGATTTGTGTGGGCCATTTAGAGTGAAATCACATGGCGGGGCATTATATATGATGACGTTTACTGATGACTTTTCCCGATATGTATTTACTTATTTTTTGAAGCAAAAATCGGATGCATTTGATGTTTTCATTCAGTTTGTAACGATGGCCCAAAAACAGACTGGCGAAAAATTAATGAAGCTAAGGAGCGATAATGGTAAGGAATACTTGAATGCCAAATTTAAATGCTATTTTCAAAGCAATGGAATACTGCATCAGACAACAGTTAGTCACACACCACAGCAGAATGGTATAGCTGAGAGGATAAACAGGACTCTTGTGGAGAAGCCATCAAGACTTCAACTTATATTAGAAATAGGAGCCCAACTAAAGTTCTTAGGGAAATGACACCATATGAGAAATGGCACAACAGGAAGCCCTCAGTTGCACATTTTAAAAGATTTGGGTGTGATGCTGTAGTTCTACAGAAAAATTGCAAAATTGGTAAATTAATGCCAAAGGGAGTGAAAATGAAATTGGTTGGCTATGAATCCATGACAAAAGGATATCGTTTATATAATTCCGCAAAGCGCGAGATAGTAAAGGCAAGAGATGTTATCTTTTTTGAAAATTCCTTTGAGAAATTGCAAAATGAACAATATGATGACGAGGAATTTTGTGTTAACATAGTAAGCTCAACAAACGAGAATAATAATAATAATGAGAATAAAAATAATGATGAAACTCATTCACTAAATGAATCCTTCGAAACGGCCAGTGAGGACAACGATCCAACCGAGAATACAAAGGAAGAGACCAATGAAGGATCCGTACCTGGAGAGAAGGTAAAAAAGGGTCGTGAAAGGCCAAAGCTTATTTCAACGCGACAGTCAGAACGTCTAAGAAAGCAGCAAGCAGTCGCCACCGAAATGCTAAACTCGATAGTAGAAATTCCATCTACATTATCAGAAGCATTAAATTCAGATGAGGCCTCGGAATGGAAAATTGCCATGGAACGTGAGTATAATTCATTAATTAAGAACAATACTTGGATACTCGTTGAAAGACCTAAATCAAGAAACATAATCGGTTCGATGTGGGTCTTTGCAATTAAACGCAAACCAGATGTCACTATAGAGAAGTATAAAGCCAGATTGGTGGCTCAGGGAAATACTCAAAAACTCAACGTAGATTACCATGAAACATTTGCGCCTGTGGTTCGCCATTTACCATATGAATTTTATTGGCACTCGCGGTGCAATACAAATTATTACTAAGACATGTAGACGTTGTGTCTGCATATTTAAATGCCAATCTGGAAGATGAAATTTTTATGGAACAGCCACCTATGTTTAAGGATCCTGTACATTACAACAAGGTATGCAAACTAATTAAGGCTTTATATGGTTTACGTCAGGCCGGAAGGGAATGGAATAGAAAGGTGTCACTAATTATTTCGGAGATGGGGTTCCAACGATGTCGAACGGACAATTGTATATATTTTCGACGAAACGGCTATTGTATAAGCATAATAGCATTGTATGTAGACGACATGATGATAGCATCTTCAACTGAAGCCGATATGAACCAAATCATCACTCAACTTAATGATCATGTGGAGGCTGAGGATCGCGGATCAATTTCTTTTTATTTAGGCCTTGAGATCGAACGAAAGGGCGATAGGGGACCCATACTTATTCATCAAAGGCAGTATACTTCCGAGTTACTTAAGACATGGGAAATGGTGAACTCTAAACCAGTGTCAACACCTTGGCCGAGTGGAGCTGTATTAAAGAGATGTGATGATATTAACTGTAAAGTAGATCGGCGTGAGTACCAAAGCTTGATTGGTGGTCTGATGTATTTGGCAGTAATATCTAGGCCATACATTGCCCATGTAGTTTCCAAACTTTCACAATTCAACTCTCACCCTCATGATGAGCATACGCGTGTGGCAAAACATTTATTGAAATATCTTGTTAAACATCCGGACAATGGAATATCTTTTAATGAAGACAAATCCATTCTTTCTTGTTATACAGATGCTGATTGGGGATGTGATACGTGTGACCGAAAATCATATTCGGGTTTTGTAATGTTTCTGGCAGGCGATGCGGTTTCTTGGGAGTCAAAGAAACAGACAGTAGTGGCTCTAAGCTCAATGGAGGCGGAATATGTGGCCCTTTGCCAAGGAAGTAAGGAAGTTGTTTTTTCAAGAAGCCTTATTGGTGAAATTGGATTTGAGGAACTAAACAGACAGCCGACAGTCGTCTTTTGTGATAATCAGGCAGCAAATTTTTTGGTTAGAAACCCAGCTATCCATAAACGCAGCAAGCATATTGACATAAGATTCCATTATGTCAGGGATAGATTCAACGATGGGTCAATTGATGTCGACTATGTACCATCTGAGGAAAATGCAGCAGATATTTTTACCAAAGTATTGACAAAACAAAAACATGCCAGAGCATGTGAACTTTTGAAAATGTAAACAATAATTTTAATTTTAGAAAAGTTATGTCTTTTAGTATTTTGTATTGTAAATGCATTTGAGTTGAGCCGGAGTATGTTGGTTATTTTTTTTTTTTTGTATTAAATGCACGATGGCAACCCAACTGCATATCTACTTTCTCTTTTTAAAACTTCTACTCCACTTTTTTTTTATAAAATTGAATTCATTCCAATAAAATTCGTCAAACGAGCAGGCGGCTGTTTTTCTTTCTAAAATAAAATAAAAAAAAACTAACAGTTCTAAATATACCAGTATTTACATGGAAGAACGTAGTTTCCGCAATTTACTCAAATAAAAGCTCATTTGTCTAATATTTTTGTTTACGATACATTCTCTCAATTGATACATACTATAATCAGATCATACTCATTGATTTACTCATCAGCCGAATTGAGTGTACATACGACGCTTCTAAATTTGTTCTTTACATTTCTCTATTTTTTTCTATTTTTGAACATTTCTTATTATTACGATTTCCCCATAATTGAGTCATTTAGCATTTGCCACAACAACAAAATAACTGACAATAGACTAACTGGCGTAAGTTGTGACATTTCAATTATTATATGTGGCTGGCTGGACAATAGTGTTATATGGCTGGTTGGAAATATAACTGTTTGGAAAATGTTACATTAAATGTATATGAATATGATTATAAAACATGTTTTTTAATTATGAATGAGTTTTTTTTTGAATTAAAATAAAATATTAATAAAACAAATTCCAAAAAAAAAAATTGTTAATTGTGAAAACCTATGAATCGTAGAGCTTTGTCAGAAAAGCTCAACATGACTAAATTTGTACAGACAAATAAATTAGAACAACCATAAATTACTCAACTGTCTAGTTCAAATTGAGAACATTACCAAGAGATTAATATGAACATATGTATTCCAAGGCACACGCTTTCGTAATCTTTCAGATTTTAAAAGTCTAGAGCGTGCTATGAATATACATAACCTTGAATCTCACTTGATTATAATTTACCCTATAGGGTAGAGAGCTGTGAAATAAAACGAAGAAAATTTCTTTCGAAAGCAACTGATACCATGAAAAACAGAGTTCCATTAATCAGTATCATATTAGTCGAAATTTATGTGACATCTACTATGGAAGACACGGAAGGGAGCTAATCGTTTTCGTTTTTTATTTAAGAAATCAGTATATCCACCAACTGTATCGTTAAAAGACTTCTAATGAATCTACAATATCTTGATTTTGAAATTATGTCTGCTGTAGAAATTCCGTGGTCCAAAGGGTGACGTGTTATGCTGGTTAGAAGCGTGATTACAAACCCAAGCATCACAGATTCGCATACAGCATAATGCAACCAAAATGACTGCTTGGAATTCATTTTCCAAAGGCACCCAGGAGGATAGCATGAATAATGAGTGCCACATGAAGGTCTAATGCTACATTCTGATCAAAAGTTCCATGGAGAGACTTATCGCTGAGTTATAACAGATGGTGAGGCTCTGTAATATCCCTCAATGGAGTCGAATAAGAATATAAAAAAATTTTGAATGTGAAACAAAACTCTTTACAATTCCGCAAAGAACTGTGTACATCAACATTTTTGGGACACTTATTCTGACATATGTATACTCTGAGTAGAAAGTTTAATGTTATTCACATACATACATTCTATTTTATTGTTCTATAAATTTTAATTTTTCTATTCTTTCTAATTACAACTTCATACATTATTCTGAACGATTCTTAATTTTAAAACAAGAAATTTTTAAAACTGAATTTTTGTTTTAAAACAATAAAAATGAAATAAATTAATCGATTGTATCGATCAAGAGAATACAGTCACAGACAATTTCTTGACCGCACTTAATTTTTGATTCTATTTTTGCTTTTGGTTTACTTATATTATTAAACTAAGGGCCATTATTACAACTTACTGTTAACTAAAGGGAGGATTTTAACGGGAAGATAAATTGTTTTTCATTATTATGAGTTCGGATGTGATAAACGTACTATGTAATGAAACCATCACACATTGAGAGAAAATACGGATGAAAAGTTTGACAGTCGTATGGCTCTCTTCATTTTTTGAAATGATTCAAAAAACAAGCAAGTCGCATTAGATCAGGGATGTATTTTTATGTACACACATTGAAAAAAGTGTAAATGCTGTTTTCATTTTACTTTGTCATTGTCTTATACCGATCATGTAAACGCAAAAAATATAAATCATACGACTTTTATTCTCTTTTTTGCCATACGGATGGAATTTCATTTTACTTTTTCATTATAGGCCATTTACACTACAGCGAAATCTAGTAGATTAGATTTCAAATCTTGCTCAAAATCTAGATCGTTTACACTGGATTTATTTGACAGTAGCAAGATTTCATTTTAATAACAAAAACAGCTGACTGAAATTTAAAAGAAAATAATAATATTTCCAAATTTAGTTTAATATCAAACAAAAATGAAAAATATAGGACATTTAGTGTCGTAAACATATATATAGGTAATAATATATAAATATTAAACCGCACTTTAATACAGGTTCGTCATTGGTCATTCTGGGAGCAAGATATTCCTAATATTTCATATGATATGTTCATCGAAAAGCCGCCAAACTTTTCATTTGTTACGCTTAACCTCTTCAGGGACGATTTTTTTATGGTGACAAAAAAATGATTAAATTTTGTTTTCTTTTTAAATTATTTAATTTTATTTAAATAGGAATTCTGAAAACAAAAAACAATGAAAATTTACAAAAAGGGATAACGTCCACATTTGTGGCCACTGAGCGTTAATGGTAATTTATGTGTGATATGATTTCATACATTCCGGGCATATCAGGCGTATATATTCTTAACATTTCTCACAAATGTAGAGAGTTCGTCTTACACAATTTTTGTCGTGACATCTGGGGAGATTTTTCAGTTCCTTGTATTTAGGATAATGATCCATACCGTCCAGTCTAATTCCAGGATTCACTTTAGTCCAGCTTTTAGAGTTTTTAGGTGGTGATGGTAAAACTTATTATATTAAATATAACTGATATTATTTTTTTTCAAATATTATTCTTGATATAATCCACTAAAACAGATTGCCGAAGAATTATTTCACATTTTTTTTATTTATCTAACTATGCGTCGGAAATAATATCATCACTGCAGACAAACGGTCTGAGGATTTGGTAGTCAATAACTTACTATAAAATTTTTGTTTTTTTTTTATTATTATTATAATTATGATTATAAAAAATTAAACGTACACATATGTGGCCAAGGGCGTGAACAGGTTAAAGTTTTGTTTTTAAATTGAAATGCCATTTTTTCCTGCTCAGCGTTGTATTTTTAAGTACTATTTGGCAAAACACATAGTTGCATTTCTATTTTTACTAGATTTTGAGTAGATTTTGCCGAAATCTACTAAATAAGTAGATTTTGTTTTGTATGGGAAATCTAGTTAAAATCAACTAGATTTGGCTCGAAATCTCATAAGTACTAGATTTCGCTGTAGTGTAAATGGCCTATTAGACTTTACGTACGTAAAGTATTACCGTGTGAAGTGGGCTTAAGATAGAAGTGATCGTTAAGATAAAGTGAGGATCATCCTACCTTTAACATTTAAAGGTCACTTTATGTTTGAACTTGCCATATTATATATTATTTTCATTATGGCAACTTCAAATTTAAAAAATGAGCATATACAACAAAAAACGAAACCCGCGGTTGCCACTGCGTTAAAAAAACTTGTGTAATTGAGCAGTTTTATAGACATTGCTCCGGCACTGCCATATTTTTGAAATATTTTATCTGTAAGTTGTAATAACGAAAACTTTACAGTGCCCTTTAGCTAAAGGTAGCTTTAACTAAACCCAAGTTTAACGGCAAGTTGTAATAATGGCCCTTAGTAAACAAAATAATAACAATTAATGCTCTAACGGTATTTTAAACATAAATATGCTCCGATTTGGTAACACTACCATTCGATCATTGTATTCAAAGTGTTCAGTAATTTTTGCTATTGCTGTTATGCTGTATTTTGAGATCTCGATAACAACTACTAAGCTATATACGCATGTACTAATTAAATGTCCTGTTAAACGCTTGTGGAACCTGCAATCACATTCCTACCAAAGTTTACAACAAATGCCTACGATAAATGCTAAGCATACGGTGGCAGCATCTCATAACAAACTTTGATCTTTTCCAACCAAAAAAACCATACCACTACACCTAAGTATATAGATATATCATTAGAAATAGTGGCGGTTAGGCTAAATAAATAATATTGCTTACCAAGTAATGCAGAGGAATCAGCAAGGACGCAAGGACACCGACCTGTTGGCGTAGTTACTAGGGAATGGAGAAGATCGATTGATGCTAGGTTATAAGAAATGTAAGGCATAACTTCAGCAAAACACTTGGCGTAAGAGTGTAAGAGGATGTTCTGTTTGGATAACAGGAGAAGTGAACACGCTATTTAGTACATAAAGGGTGCACCATTTAAAAGTTTAAATTTAAAAATGCAATAAAACAAAAAATGATTCATTTTTCGTTGTAAAGTAAAATTGTTCCGGTTAGAAATGGAATATTATTTCATTCATATAGCTGTCGCATCTGGCCTCACAGTAACTCATTCGATCGGACCAATTTTCGTGCACTTTTTCGAGTGTGTGGGAATGTTAGCCATCAAATGCCCAATTGTGTCTGGTTTGTCGACATAATACTTTTGTTTAAAGGCGCACCACAGAAAATTGTCCAACTGTATCAAATCACAGCTTCTTGGCGACCAATTGACATCACCACTTTGGCTAATTAAGCGACCATCAAACTTTTGACGCAATAAATCGATACTTCAATTCAATTCTTTCTTTGCTTCAATTCTTAAAAACGATGACGAGTTGATGTTCATGAATTCTCACGCACACTCTCAACCACAGCTTCGATATTTTCGGGTGTACGCACTGAACGAACACGTTCACGTCTGGCGCATCAAGAATGAAACCAGTTTCACGAAATTTAGCATTAAACTTGTGTATACCAGGGACTGTTGGTTCTGCGCTGCGGCCATTTTCGAACAATTTCCGATCAATTTTCTTTGTTATGGAAATAAATTTCCAATAAATTCCAACGTTGTTCAGGCATAAATCAATTCATTACGTTCAGTGGAGACAATATACTGAATTTTGTGGTAGAATAGAAAGACATAAATATTTCCAGATTCGAAATAACCGATAATTCAAATTTAAATCGATAGATGGTCCACCCGATATATTATTAAACGTGAATAATTATTGGCTGAAGTGTGCTACAAATTTTTAAAGTTTGTTGATTCTTTCACCTTTTGCTACAATAAATAATTGGAAACTTTATGAAACGATCTCTAATAAAACCACACTTTACTATTAAATGTAGTATTTCTTATAGGTAGTATTTGCTATAAGTCACATATCATCTATTAAAGATGCTCGGTTTAATTTTTTTTCTTCCACGAAAATCTTTTTAAAAACGCAAATAAACTTTAGTTTCATTTGTTTACTCAGCTGAACACAAATTTTATAAATATTATCGCACAGTAAATTGAGAAAAATATATATGAAGCAAAATGATAAATATTATCATAATAGCTACAATATTATTAAGAGGATGTATTGTTGCAAGCGAAACTACAACGAACACAATAAACACGATTTTATTTACAACAAATGAATCAATTAACAAAGAAGGCGAAACAACGCCAGCTGAACAGCGAATAAAGAGAGACACCGGAAAAGATTTAAATTTAATTCCTATTGATTTGTTTGAAACCCGATTAAAAGATATTTTTACCGTAAATTATATACCAAAAGTCGGAATTAACTCTAAACCACCTATACCAGCTGATGAATTTGACACAGAAGAGACAGTTGAATTCGTTGAAATAAAGTCAATTGAGCAGAAACAAAGTGCGTTAATGGGTTCACTATTTAACATTAAGGCCCGTCTAAATTGCCGTTGTAGAGTCTTCGGTAGATGTGTTGACAATGAACGATGTTTGCGAAATCAAAATGTTCCACAACCCGCAAACAGCAAAAATTAATTCGTTGAAAAAAACATATTCGAGAAAGATATGTAAATAGTGATGACACAACAAGAGTTCAATTTAGATAATCAAACAAAAATATATTATAAAACATATTTAAAATATATTTAAAACTTACATATTTAATTTAAATATGAAATTATGAAAAAATATATTCGGTGAAATATTCTTTTACAAATAAAATTTATTTTCATATTATTTCAGTAAAGTGTAGTTGATTTGTTTCAAGTGAAAACAACTTTACCACTTAGTGTAGTGCGAAGCCGCCGAAGTCTAGTAGATAGTATGTTGGCTTATTAGACGTAAGGCCTTGGTTCAAACTCCAGGTCAGACATCAAATCGAAAATATGAAAAAAATATTTCTTCGGCGACTGCCTCTCAGCAGATTTCTGACAAAAACTCTGATAATAAATATAATTGCCATGATGAGTTTTTAAAAAATCTGTTGTGGGAGTCGACTTTAAACTGTAGGTCCCGCCACTCATGTATAAAATTAACGCACACAACATAAGTGGTGTGAGAAGCTAGTTTGTAATGCTGATCAATTATGAAGATATGTATATCTTCCCGATAACAACATAAATTCTAGGAATTTTCTCAAAAGCTAAATGAAAAAGCTAAATTTTTAAATCAATTGATAACATCGTAATCAGCAATGAAGACTATGACTCCGCCACGGTTAACTAAAGCAGTAAAAGCATTGTATTTATCGATTTATATTTATTTATTTATCGAACGCACTACTTCAGTTAAAAATTAACCTGTGAGACTATCAAAAATATAGAAATAATAAGAAAAATAAGAATATTAACTCTCGTAAAGGACTGTCAACTCTTCTTGATATGTGTGAAGATAAATTAAATAAAAAATTTTATAGCGAGAAAACGAAGTATGCATGGTGCAGGGACTACATTACATACATACAGTATAGAAACAACGATCACTTTAGACAGACTCATATTGGGTCGACGAATGCGAAGCGCAAAGTCTCGAAAACTAGAGCTCCTTTGTCTAAAAACTATTTCAGAGTCTCATTTATTCATTATATACAAGAAATACAACCTATTCAATATATTGTGGTGAATTCGGAATGTCTATTTTTAAATTTTATCGATAGGTTACATACGGGGAAATTAAAGAAAAAAATGTAGGAAAACATATTATTTTGAATGTTAAACTTCCACAAAAAATTTCTTAAAAAACCCAGGACACTTTCTGAATTAATAGCATGAGTTTGGTATAATTAATACAAAATTTCATTTTTTAATTTCATTTCATATTTATTAGTCATAAAATTCATGTTTACATATGTACTTACATCTACATTCTTAAATAGTACTTATCCTATCCTATTTTCTCCAAACATTTCAGTAAACCGCCCCCAAAGAAGCGATTGCAGTCGCTGTCAATTCTGTCAAAATTTGACACGGCAGTATTCATAGTGACATCAGTCACTTAGGTAACCGATGCCTTAGGTGAAGACATCGTTTTTGCAGGGATTGCACTCTTTGCAACAGCTGCATATGACACTTCTTCACGCACATTCCTTGGTTCCGTAATTTGCCTATTCCTCTGAGAGGATTTTTTCTCCTTGACTTTTTGAAGAAGTGCTCTTCGTCTCGGGCATTCCTTCGAACTAGCAACGTGACCTTCCACGTTGCAGTTAATACATTTCACAGGCAAGATGATCTTAAGACTGGCTTGACCCGTTTTGGGATCGGTCATCAATCTACCTTCATTATTCTCTCCCTTTTTTGGGACTTTGCATTTTCCAGGCCCATGTGGGCCACCACATTTAAAACACCTGTATGGCATGTTGCAATTTGAGGATACGTGTCCAAAACTCTGGCAATTAAAACATTGTGTCAACCCTTGTCTTTTAAATTTTTTAATATAATTCCTGCAGTGGAGGATATATCTTATTTGGTGGAATCCCTTTATGTCGGAGCCCCTAAGAAGCCATTTGTTACCTCCAAGCTTTTTAATCTTTAAAATTTCCGCTCTAATTTGCAGACTAGCAATGTATTCCCTAACCTCCTTCTCATCGAAAGTGTCTGAGAGTCCCTTTACAACCAACGAATAGGGTGCTTGACTCTTTCGCGTATATGTGTAAAACGCCACCTTCTTCGCAGCAAACTTCATCTTTACCTTTTCATAGTCCTCAAGTGTGCAGACTTCAACGTTCGTCACTGTCCTACTTAATATCTTAATATTAAAGTTACTGTGTCCCAGTGTATCCCTTAATCCGTCAGTCATATTCCTGACGTTCACATTATACGTCGTAAAGATTGGTATTGACTTACCACCTTTTTTTCTCTTGGCTTTTCTTTTTCTTCTGCCTTCCGCTCAGAGCGGACATTATCATCCTCAGCGTGGGCCGTTTCTTCAGTTTTATCCGCACCTTCATCTGCGACGCACATTTCTACTTCCTCTTCCACCGAACCTTCTGATGAGGTATCGTCACTTCCTTTAAGACACTTCATCAGGATCCCCAAATTTTTTCTTAGCTTGATATTCTCAGCAAAGATTATATCAAACTTCTCTTTCAAAATGCTGTATTTCCTGTCTTCACTGGCCAGCAGCAGCGGTAATTCTTCAGCCGAGGTCACTGTTCTCGGCCGTTTATTTGTCCGGCGACTTTCCTCGCCCATTTCTGCCAATATTTTTTCCAACTACCTGATGCTTTACAACAAGCACCCGGTAACAGGTATAAATTATGCACTGAACCTCAGCACTTTATTGTTTTGCATTTTTGTTTCTTTGAAATTTTTTTTATATATTTTTTATTCACTATTCTTCACTTCACTAGATATGAACACAAGCATTTATTCATTTAATATTTATTAGCCCTAAAATTCATTTCTACATAGGTATCTTATACATTACATAGGTTTATCAACTAAGGAAATAAAATTGCAGCGTGCTGCAGACAATCATTTAACAGCTAACTTCATAATGTTATCACTAGTATTGTATACTGGGTCCTCTATATCTAAAGTGTTCACCCTTCTGTGGTAAAATAATAGCTGATCTCTCTTATTCACTACTACACTACAGTGTTAAAAAATTCAAGACTTTTGTACTTTTTTCAGTACTTTTCTTTTCAAAACTACCGCTGTATCCCCGCGACGCCTTCAGTGCTCTTTATTATTACATATTTTATGTCTTGCGCTTTTCAACTATTAATTCATTAGCAACATGTTCAACGTCATGCATGTTGAACGTAGATAGAATTAGTCTTTAGCCCCGGTTAGCCAAACGTCCACGGAACGTGCATTCTGTTTTAGAACACGAAAATCAATGAAAACGCTTGCCGAACCGTAATGTAATTTCGGCAAGCATTTACATTACTTTTCATATGCTAAAAACGAACGTTTGTTACATTACGTTCCACCGACGTTTGACTAAAACGGCGCTTTTATGTTTTGTTAAGTTCCGAATCAGCTGTTATCGTGTTGTATGTGAGGAACACGAATAAGTCGTTAGTTTTTCTGTTCCATGCCGTATATGTATTAAATATAAATAAATAAATAGTCTAGTAGGTAGTGTGCGGGCTTACTAAACTTGAGCCCACGGTTCAAACCCCATGTCATACATCTCCATCAAAACGAAATATGAAAAAATATTTCTCCAGCAAAAACTCCAAGAGTAAATAAAACTTTCATGATAAAGTTTCTCAAAAATCTGTCATTCGGAGTCGGCATTAAACAGTATGTCTCGCCACTCAATGTATAAAATTAACACACACAACATGAGTGGTGTGAAAAGTTACATCATAATCCTGAATAAAGAGTTGTAATGACCAATTATGTATGCATGTATATATTATAAAAGTACCATTCGATGCAAAAAAGTACTCTTTCAGTTATAGTCCAGTGCCATTTTCAAAATTTCAGTTTTGCAACACTTCTACGCAACCAAAAAAATTTGGTAATCCCTGCACTACTTACTAGATTAAGGCGCCTTCTGAATTGCGGCTTAGGTAATGGGGATATATCTGTTCAGCGACTGGCAGCAGAATCTTCTGGCAATGTTTATGAACTATTTATATACAGCGAAAAAGTAAAAGTAAAATATTGTGCTTATGTTGGTGAGCGAGCAACAAATGCACGTTGAGAAGAGTTCAGTAAATAAGAAATTATTTTACTTAATTTACTATTTTTCAAAATGTAAGTTGTATTAAGGTATTTAAGGTTTTAAAAATAAGAAATATTGGTAATAATTGAAAAAAATTTATTTATGATGTTATAATTGTCAACGTTTCGGACATGTTTCTACTAACTGCGTTAAATGTGGTGAATCCCACGGCCCGGGAAAGTATAGTGTGCCTCCGGGGGAGGAGAATACGGGGGAGACTTTTGTCACGGACCCCGTGACTGGCCAGGTAACTAAGAGGATAGGTTTGCCAGTACGATTTGCTAATTGTGAGACGGGAGGACATGCGGCTAGTTCGAAAGAGTGTCTTCGCAGACTTCAGCTTATTTGTAAGGTAGAGGAGAGGATGATAGAGGGTGACGACCCGGAATGTGTCGGCAGAACCTGCAAATTTTCGTGTGCCCGACGTGTCATTGGGTTCTGCAATGGCGCAGTACAATGTAGTGGACAGTGACTGCAAGCGCTTCTTTGGGGGTGGCCTGCTTCAATGTCTTGCTAAGATGGGTGGTTTTGCGAAGGAGTATCAGGGTTTGAGTAGTGATGAGGATAAGTCTCGTGCTCTACTTGGATTGCTAATGTCGTTGAGTCAACATGGCTAATACACTGGAAGCGATATTTGTGAACGTGAATTCAATTGTCTCTAGACATAGAAGACATTACTTAAATATGTTTTGTAAATAAGTTTTCCTTTCTATACTCTTATGTAAATATCAGTATGTATGTAAGTGTTTTTGTGCAGCCCTTGCGCTGACCAACTTCTTCCTCTTCCCTGATTTTGGTGGTCAGTACAGGGACTGCGTTCATCCGTGGCATCACAACGGGCCGCTATGCGTGCTCAAGTGAGCTTTCTGAAATCAGAGCTACCACTCAGACCTAACCTAACCTAAGTGTTTTGTATTTAGCTTTAAGTTATTAAATAGTTTTAACGAAATACGAGTTCAGTTAATGATTAATAAGAATGGTGCTGCTAAGCTGCATATGACAGATTTAGAATAGTATGTAAGGAACATTGGTAGAGCATAATTGTAGTAGCTTTTAAATTGAAAATTATTTGTAACGAAATGAATTAATGGAAATGAATAGAATTTGAATTTAATTTGACAATTGTGCTAAAAAATTAGCAAAAAATGTTCTGCATTAATCGCATTCTGCGAGACAAGTCGAAGTAAAATCACACTAATGGCAACGGAAGCAATTCAATTATAAATTCATATTTTTATTATAATTGACATAACACAACAAGATTTTAATCTTATAAGTTATAGTTCTATGCTTAGGATCAATAAGATATAAAACATAAAAAAATAATTATTTTTTATTACAAATTAAACTTAAATTGATGCGAAGAAGAATTAAGGAGCCCTGGTAACTAAAAATGATTTATTTAAATTAAAACAAATTTATCTCAAAGAAAAAAAGCTAGTGTGCTCAAATTATTGTCTATGACTGTATTTATTAATTTTTATATCAATTATAGTTAATTAATTTTATGATTTTATTTTGTGCATTTTTAAGGCAAATTAAGTTAAAGCGTTTGACTGCAAGCTTGAGCAATTTAATAAAAAGCCAAAAAAATTTTGTCATGGTTTTTGTATTTAAAAATTAAGAATAATCACCAATAAATGTTTGTCTAATTTGTGCAGTGGAAAACATAGCCTTTGTATGGGAAAGCTTTCTAAAACACTAAGATATGAAGTTGTAGAATATTGATATAAAAGTCTGATGAACATTTTGCTACTCTAGAAGAAATCGGTTTGTATTAATCCTATCTACACAATAAGAACAGTTTTAGAGTAATATTATGAACGTATTACTTCGTTTAATAGGTTTTCATCAACATTATGAAAATCTTCGACTGTGTCAACGTCAATCAGTAGAGAGTATAATTCCACCAAACCATTTAAAACGTCGAATCCTACACTACAAGTAAGTAGTCAAATTCATTTACGGTTATTTAAGTCGGAAACTCACTTGTCTCTCATACTTTTCATCAAGGACATAATGCGGCTGTGTATAGCGGACGCGATACCCAGCTCACACTTCAAAACGGATACTTAGAATATGTCCATGACTTTTGTCGCCTGAAACAAGTTCCAAGAGATCTACAATAGGATATTGATACATATTATTGTTGATAACATAGTTGTTCAATGTGTAGAACCTTCAACCATCTGGGTAGTATATGTACTCCAAAGGGTAGTGCTAATCAGGTTGTTGGGGCCATTCATCTTTCGCATACATATGTCGCTGCTATAGAAGCGATGGTTCTAAATAGAGATGAGCGATCCAGTGATTTTTAAAGAATGTTGTTCTCAGTGAACGTGATTTGTTAATCACTGTTCTTTAAAACAGTGATTGTGCTCACAGTATTGCAAAAGAAAACAATAATGACAATAACGTATTTTATTAAGTCGTAAGAAAGAGACAACTAGATCATACTACGAAAAGCCTACTAAACAAAATCAAAGTGGTGTCATCAATGTCATTATTTTTAATGTAATTTTTTTTTATATGAAGTTTGACAATTAAGTTTCACAGAAAGTTCATGTATAAAAGACAAAAGTAAATAATCAGCATCATCTAATAGTAATTCTGCCTCGCTCAAAATAAAATGAAATAAATTTGAGTATGTAACAATTTTGAAAGAACGACATTATTAGTAACTGTTATTCGGCAATTTCAATCACTGTAGTTACCAGTGAATTATCAATCACCGTGATTAAATCACAGTTTTGAAAATATCGCTCATCTCTAGTTCTAAATGTACCAGTATTCACATGGAAGAACGTAGGTTGCGAAATTTGTTCAAATAAGAGCTTATTTGTCTAATATTTTTGTTTACGATACATTCTCTCAATTGAGACATACTATAACCAGATCATACTGATTGATTTACTTTTCAGTCGAATTGAGTGTACACACGACACTTCAAAATTTATTCTTTATATTTCTCTTGTATTTTTGAACATTTCTTATTATTACGATTTCCCCATAATTGAGTCATTTAGCATTTGCCACAACAACAAAATAACTGACAATAGACTAACTGGCGTAAGTTGTGACATTTCAATTATTATATGTGGCTGGCTGGACAATAGTGTTATATGGCTGGTTGGAAATATAACTGTTACGAAAATGTTACATTAAATGTATATGAATATGATTATAAAACATGTTTTTTAATTATGAATGAGTTTTTTTTGAATTAAAATAAAATATTAATAAAACAAATTCCAAAAAAAATTTGTAAATTGTGAAAACCTATGAATCGTAGAGCTTTGTCAGAAAAGCTCAACATGACTAAAATTGTACAGACAAATAAATTAGAACAACCATAAATAAGTCAACTGTCTAGTTCAAATTGAGAACATTACCAAGAGATTAATATGAACATATGTACTTCAAGGCACACGCTTTCGTAATCTTTCAGATTTTAAAAGTCTAGAGCATGCTATGAATATACATAACCTTGAATCTCACTTGATTATAATTTACCCTATAGGGTAGAGAGCTGTGAAATAAAACGAAGAAAATATCTTTCGAAAGCAACTGATTTCATGAAAAACACAGTTCCATTAATCAGTATCATATTAGTCGAAATTTATGTGACATCTACTATGGAAGACACGGAAGGGAGCTAATCGTTTTCGTTTTTTATTTAAGAAATCAGTATATCCACCAACTGTATCGTTAAAAGACTTCTAATGAATCTACAATATCTTGATTTTGAAATTATGTCTGCTGTAGAAATTCCGTGGTCCAAAAGGTGACGTGTTATGCTTGTTAGAAGCGTGATTACAAACCCAAGCATCACAGATTCGCATACAGCATAATGCAACCAAAATGACTGCTTGGAATTCATTTTCCAAAGGCACCCAGGAGGATAGCATGAAGAATGAGTGCCACATGAAGGTCTAATGCTACATTCTGATCAAAAGTTCCATGGAGAGATTTATCGCTGAGTTATAACAAATGGTGAGGCTCTGTAATATCCCTCAATGGAGTCGAATAAGAATATAAAAAAATTTTGAATGTGAAACAAAACTCTTTACAATTCCGCAAAGAACTGTGTACATCAACATTTTTGGGACACTTATTCTGACATATGTATACTCTGAGTAGAAAGTTTAATATTATTCACATACATACATTCTATTTTATTGTTCTATAAATTTTAATTTTTCTATTCTTTCTAATTACAACTTCATACATTTTTCTGAACGAAATTAATTATTAAAAATTCTTAATTTTAAAACAAGAAATTTTTAAAACTGAATTTTTGTTTTAAAACAATAAAAATGAAATAAATTAATCGATTGTATCGATCAAGAGAATGCAGTCACAGACAATTTCTTGACCGCACTTAATTCTTGTTTCTATTTTTGCTTTTGGTTTACTTATATTATTAAACTAAGGGCCATTATTACAACTTACCGTTAACTAAAGGAGGATTTTAACGGGCAGATAAATTGTTTTTCGTTATTATGATTACCCAATAAGATAGAAGTGATCGTTAAGCGAAAGGGAGGATCATCCTACCTTTAACATTTAAAGGTCACTTTATGTTTGAACTTGCCATATTATATATTATTTTCATTATGGCAACTTCAAATTTAAACAAAATGAGCATATACAACAAAAAACGAAACCCGCGGTTGCCACTGCGTTAAAAAAACTTGTGTAATTGAGCAGTTTTATCAACATACATAGCTCCGGCACTGCCATATTTTTGAAAAATTTTATCTGTAAGTTGTAATAACGAAAATAAGTTAAAGGTAACTTTACAGTGCCCTTTAGCTAAAGGTAGCTTTAACTAAAACCAAGTTTAACGGCAAGTTGTACTAATGGCCCTTAGTAAACAAAATAATAACAATTAATGCTCTAACGGTATTTTAAACATAAATATGCTCCGATTCGGTAACACTACCATTTGATCGTTATATTCAAAGTGTTCAGTAATTTGTGCTATTGCTGTTATGCTGTATTTTGAGATCTCGAAAACAACTACTAAGCTAAATACGCATGTACTACTTAAATGTCCTGTTAAACGCTTGTGGAACCTGGAATCACATTCCTACCAAAGTTTACAACAAATGCCTACGATAAGTGCTAAGCATACTGTGGAAGCATCTCATAACTAACTTTGATCTTTTGAAAGCAAAAAATACTTACCACTACACCTATTTATGTAGATATATCATTGGAAATAGTGGCGGTTAGGCTAAATAAATAATATTGCTTACCAAGTAATGCAGAGGAATCCGCAAGTACGCAAGGACACCGACCTGTTGGCGTAGTTACTAGGGAATGGAGAAAATCGATTGATGCTAGGTTATAAGAAATGTATGACATAACTTCAGCAAAACACTTGGAGGATATTCTGTTTGGATAACAGGAGCAGTGAACACGCTATTTAGTACATAAAGGGTGCACCATTTAAAAGTTTAAATTTAAAAATGCAATAAAACAAAAATGAATTTTTCGTTGTAAAGTACATTTGTTCCGGTTAGAAATTGAATATTATTTCATTCATATAGCTGCCAGCAGCTGGCCTCACAGTACCTCATTCGATCGAACCAATTTTAGTTCGTATCTCGGCAATGGCATCATGCATGTTAGCCTTCAAATGCCCAATTGTCTCTGGTTTGTCGACATAACACTTTTCTTTAAAGGCGCACCAAAGAAAATTGTCCAACGGTATCAAATCACAGCGTCTTGGCGACCAATTGACATCACCACTTTGGCTAATTAAACGACCATCAAACTTTTGACGCAATAAATCGATACTTCAATTCAATTCTTTCTTTGCTTCAATTCTTAAAAACGATGACGAGTTAATGTTCATGAATTCCCACGCACACTCTCAACCACAGCTTCGATATTTTCGGGTGTACGCACTGAACGAACTCGTTCACGTCTGGCGCATCAACAATGAAACCAGTTTTACGAACTTTAGCATTAAACTTGGGTATACCAGGGACTGTTGGTTCAATTTCCGATCAATTGTCTTTGTTATGGAAATTAATTTCCAATAAATTCCAACGTTGTTCAGGCATAAATCGATTCATTACGTTCAGTGGAGACAATATACTGAATTTTGTGACAGAATAGAAAGACATAAATATTTCCAGATTCGAAATAACCGATGGTTCAAATTTAAGCCGATGGCCCACCCGATATAATATTAAACGTGAATAATTATTGGCTGAAGGGTGCTACAAATTTTTGAAATTTGTTGATTGTTAAACTGTTTACTACAATAAATAATTGGAAACTTTATGAAACGATCTCTAATAAAACCACACTTTACTATTAAATGTAGTATTTCTTATACGTAGTATTTGCTATAAGTCACATATCATCTATTAAAGATGTTCGGTTTATTTTTCTCTCGCATGGAAATCTTTTTAAAAACGCAAATAAGCTTTAGTTTAATTTGTTTACTCAGCTGAACACAAATTTTATAAATATTATCGCACAATAAATTGTGAAAAATATATCTGAAGCAAAATGATAAATATTATCATAATAGCTACAATATTATTAAGAGGATGTATTGTTGCAAGCGAAACTACAACGAACACAATAAACACGATTTTATTTACAACAAATGAATCAATTAACAAAGAAGGCGAAACAACGCCAGCTGAACAGCGAATAAAGAGAGACACCGGAAAAGATTTAAATTTAATTCCTATTGATTTGTTTGAAACCCGATTAAAAGATATTTTTACCGTAAATTATATACCAAAAGTCGGAATTAACTCTAAACCACCTATACCAGCTGATGAATTTGACACAGAACAGACAGTTGAATTCGCTGAAATAAAGTCAATTGAGCAGAAACAAAGTGCGTTAATGGGTTCACTATTTAACATTAAGGCCCGTCTAAATTGCCGTTGTAGAGTCTTCGGTAGATGTGTTGACAATGAACGATGTTTGCGAAATCAAAATGTTCCACAACCCGCAAACAGCAAAAATTAATTCGTTGAAAAAAACATATTCGAGAAAGATATGTAAATAGTGATGACACAACAAGAGTTCAATTTAGATAATCAAACAAAAATATATTATAAAACATATTTAAAATATATTTAAAACTTACATATTTAATTTAAATATGAAATTATGAAAAAATATATTCGGTGAAATATTCTTTTACAAATAAAATTTATTTTCATATTATTTCAGTAAAGTGTAGTTGATTTGTTTCAAGTGAAAACAACTTTACCACTTAGTGTAGTGCGAAGCCGCCGAAGTCTAGTAGATAGTATGTTGGCTTATTAGACGTAAGGCCTTGGTTCAAACTCCAGGTCAGACATCAAAACGAAAATATGAAAAAAATATTTCTTCGGCGACTGCCTCTCAGCAGATTTCTGACAAAAACTCTGATAGTAAATATAATTGCCATGAAGAGTTTCTCAAAAATCTGTTGTTGGGAGTCGACTTTAAACTGTAGGTCCTGCTACTCATGTATAAAATTAACGCACACAACATAAGTGGTGTGAGAAGTTAGTTTGTAATGCTGATCAATTATGAAGATATGTATATCTTCCCGATAACAACATAAATTCTAGGAATTTTCTCAAAAGCTAAATGAAAAAGCTAAATTTTTAAATCAATTGATAACATCGTAATCAGCAATGAAGACTATGACTCCGCCACGGTTAACTAAAGCAGTAAAAGCATTGTATTTATCGATTTATATTTATTTATTTATCGAACGCACTACTTCAGTTAAAAATTAACCTGTGAGACTATCAAAAATATAGAATAATAAGAAAAATAAGAATATTAACTCTCGTAAAGGACTGTCAACTCTTCTTGATATGTGTGAAGATAAATTAAATAAAAAATTTTATAGCGAGAAAACGAAGTATGCATGGTGCAGGGACTACATTACATACATACAGTATAGAAACAACGATCACTTTAGACAGACTCATATTGGGTCGACGAATGCGAAGCGCAAAGTCTCGAAAACTAGAGCTCCTTTGTCTAAAAACTATTTCAGAGTCTCATTTATTCATTATATACAAGAAATACAACCTATTCAATATATTGTGGTGAATTCGGAATGTCTATTTTTAAATTTTATCGATAGGTTACATACGGGGAAATTAAAGAAAAAAATGTAGGAAAACATATTATTTTGAATGTTAAACTTCCACAAAAAATTTCTTAAAAAACCCAGGACACTTTCTGAATTAATAGCATGAGTTTGGTATAATTAATACAAAATTTCATTTTTTAATTTCATTTCATATTTATTAGTCATAAAATTCATGTTTACATATGTACTTACATCTACATTCTTAAATAGTACTTATCCTATCCTATTTTCTCCAAACATTTCAGTAAACCGCCCCCAAAGAAGCGATTGCAGTCGCTGTCAATTCTGTCAAAATTTGACACGGCAGTATTCATAGTGACATCAGTCACTTAGGTAACCGATGCCTTAGGTGAAGACATCGTTTTTGCAGGGATTGCACTCTTTGCAACAGCTGCATATGACACTTCTTCACGCACATTCCTTGGTTCCGTAATTTGCCTATTCCTCTGAGAGGATTTTTTCTCCTTGACTTTTTGAAGAAGTGCTCTTCGTCTCGGGCATTCCTTCGAACTAGCAACGTGACCTTCCACGTTGCAGTTAATACATTTCACAGGCAAGATGATCTTAAGACTGGCTTGACCCGTTTTGGGATCGGAAATCAATCTACCTTCATTATTCTCTCCCTTTTTTGGGACTTTGCATTTTCCAGGCCCATGTGGGCCACCACATTTAAAACACCTGTATGGCATGTTGCAATTTGAGGATACGTGTCCAAAACTCTGGCAATTAAAACATTGTGTCAACCCTTGTCTTTTAAATTTTTTAATATAATTCCTGCAGTGGAGGATATATCTTATTTGGTGGAATCCCTTTATGTCGGAGCCCCTAAGAAGCCATTTGTTACCTCCAAGCTTTTTAATCTTTAAAATTTCCGCTCTAATTTGCAGACTAGCAATGTATTCCCTAACCTCCTTCTCATCGAAAGTGTCTGAGAGTCCCTTTACAACCAACGAATAGGGTGCTTGACTCTTTCGCGTATATGTGTAAAACGCCACCTTCTTCGCAGCAAACTTCATCTTTACCTTTTCATAGTCCTCAAGTGTGCAGACTTCAACGTTCGTCACTGTCCTACTTAATATCTTAATATTAAAGGTACTGTGTCCCAGTGTATCCCTTAATCCGTCAGTCATATTCCTGACGTTCACATTATACGTCGTAAAGATTGGTATTGACTTACCACCTTTTTTTCTCTTGGCTTTTCTTTTTCTTCTGCCTTCCGCTCAGAGCGGACATTATCATCCTCAGCGTGGGCCGTTTCTTCAGTTTTATCCGCACCTTCATCTGCGACGCACATTTCTACTTCCTCTTCCACCGAACCTTCTGATGAGGTATCGTCACTTCCTTTAAGACACTTCATCAGGATCCCCAAATTTTTTCTTAGCTTGATATTCTCAGCAAAGATTATATCAAACTTCTCTTTCAAAATGCTGTATTTCCTGTCTTCACTGGCCAGCAGCAGCGGTAATTCTTCAGCCGAGGTCACTGTTCTCGGCCGTTTATTTGTCCGGCGACTTTCCTCGCCCATTTCTGCCAATATTTTTTCCAACTACCTGATGCTTTACAACAAGCACCCGGTAACAGGTATAAATTATGCACTGAACCTCAGCACTTTATTGTTTTGCATTTTTGTTTCTTTGAAATTTTTTTTTATATATTTTTTATTCACTATTCTTCACTTCACTAGATATGAACACAAGCATTTATTCATTTAATATTTATTAGCCCTAAAATTCATTTCTACATAGGTATCTTATACATTACATAGGTTTATCAACTAAGGAAATAAAATTGCAGCGTGCTGCAGACAATCATTTAACAGCTAACTTCATAATGTTATCACTAGTATTGTATACTGGGTCCTCTATATCTAAAGTGTTCACCCTTCTGTGGTAAAATAATAGCTGATCTCTCTTATTCACTACTACACTACAGTGTTAAAAAATGTTGTACTTTTTTCAGTACTTTTCTTTTCAAAACTACCGCTGTATCCCCGCGACGCCTTCAGTGCTCTTTATTATTACATATTTTATGTCTTGCGCTTTTCAACTATTAATTCATTAGCAACATGTTCAACGTAATGCATGTTGAACGTAGGTAGAATTAGTCTTTAGCCCCGGTTAGCCAAACGTCCACGGAACGTGCATTCTGTTTTAGAACACGAAAATCAATGAAAACGCTTGCCGAACCGTAATGTAATTTCGGCAAGCATTTACATTACTTTTCATATGCTAAAAACGAACGTTTGTTACATTACGTTCCACCGACGTTTGACTAAAACGGCGCTTTTATGTTTTGTTAAGTTCCGAATCAGCTGTTATCGTGTTGTATGTGAGGAACACGAATAAGTCGTTAGTTTTTCTGTTCCATGCCGTATATGTATTAAATATAAATAAATAAATAGTCTAGTAGGTAGTGTGCGGGCTTACTAAACTTGAGCCCACGGTTCAAACCCCATGTCATACATCTCCATCAAAACGAAATATGAAAAAATATTTCTCCAGCAAAAACTCCAAGAGTAAATAAAACTTTCATGATAAAGTTTCTCAAAAATCTGTCATTCGGAGTCGGCATTAAACAGTATGTCTCGCCACTCAATGTATAAAATTAACACACACAACATGAGTGGTGTGAAAAGTTACATCATAATCCTGAATAAAGAGTAATAAAGTAATGACCAATTGTGTATGCATGTATATATTATAAAAGTACCATTCGATGCAAAAAAGTACTCTTTCAGTTATAGTCCAGTGCCATTTTCAAAATTTCAGTTTTGCAACACTTCTACGCAACCAAAAAAATTTGGTAATCCCTGCACTACTTACTAGATTAAGGCGCCTTCTGAATTGCGGCTTAGGTATTGGGGATATGTCTGTTCAGCGACTGGCAGCAGAATCTTCTGGCAATGTTTATGAACTATTTATATACAGCGAAAAAGTAAAAGTAAAATATTGTGCTTATGTTGGTGAGCGAGCAACAAATGCACGTTGAGAAGAGTTCAGTAAATAAGAAATTATTTAACTTAATTTACTATTTTTCAAAATGTAAGTTGTATTAAGGTATTTAAGGTTTTAAAAATAAGAAATATTGGTAATAATTGAAAAAAATTTATTTATGATGTTATAATTGTCAACGTTTCGGACATGTTTCTACTAACTGCGTTAAATGTGGTGAATCCCACGGCCCGGGAAAGTATAGTGTGCCTCCGGGGGAGGAGAATACGGGGGAGACTTTTGTCACGGACCCCGTGACTGGCCAGGTAACTAAGAGGATAGGTTTGCCAGTGCGATTTGCTAATTGTGCGACAGGAGGACATGCGGCTAGTTCGAAAGAGTGTCTTCGCAGACTTCAGCTTATTTGTAAGGTAGAGGAGAGCAAGATATCGGGGGTGGTTCTCGATCACAGCCGGTACTAGGTAATAGTGGTGTGAGGGTTGGAGTCTGATACGCTGCGGCAGCTGAGACTGCTTCTAATGGCAATAGTGTGACGACCTGTCATTGGGTTCTGCAATGGCACAGTAAAATGTAGTGGACAGTGACTGCAAGCGCTTCTTTGGGGGTGGCCTGCTTCAATGTCTTGCTAAGATGGGTGGTTTTGCCAAGGAGTATCAGGGTTTGAGTAGTGATGAGGATAAGTCTCGTGCTCTACTTGGATTGCTAATGTCGTTGAGCCAACATGGCTAATACACTGGAGGCGATATTTGTGAACGTGAATTCAATTGTCTCTAGGCGCAGAAGATATTACTTAAATATGTTTTGTAAATAAGTTTTCCTTTCTATACTCTTATGTAAATATCAGTATGTATGTAAGTGTTTTTGTGCAGCCCTTGCGCTGACCAACTTCTTCTTCTTCCCTGATTTTGGTGGAGTCAGTACAGGGACTGCGTTTACCCGGGGTATCACAACGGACAGTATTTATTAATTTTTATATCAATTATAGTTCATTAATTTTATATGATGATTGCGTAATTTTAAGGCAAATTGAGTTAAAGCGTTTGACCGCAAGCTTGAGCAATCTAATTTGTAACTCTAGATAAACAGCCAAAAAAATTTTGTCATGGTTCCTGTATTTAAAAATTAAGAATAATCACCAATAAATGTTTGTCTAATTTGTGCAGTGGAAAACATAGCCTTTGTATGGGAAATCTTTCTAAAACACTACGATAGCAAGTTGTAGAATATTGATATAAAAGTCTGATGAACATTTTGCTGTTCTAGAAGGAATCGGTTTGTATTAATTATATCTACACAATAAGAACAGTTTTAGAGTAATACAGTAGGACCTTGATTATCCGTGATGGTCGGGACCGGAAGCATTCCGGATAATCGATTTTCCTGGTTAATTGAGTACCAATTTTGCTTAGTTTTTTAATAGATATTTTTATTAATTAATAAATGAATATGTACGTTTTTATATAAAAACTAAACAATTCAAGAATTTTATGTTTCAAAAATATTAAAAAACCGCACTTCTTAAATTTCTAAATTAAACTAAACAGGTTTAAATGTATGCTTCTGACTCTCGTATACTAAAGAGGGAATTCCCCTTTTTCGGTTGTTTGTCCAAAATAATAGAAAAAAATGTTTGCTTATAATTACGGATAATAGAGGTAATCACGGTTAAACGATGCAGAAAAATTTAAGTCGATCCAAAAAATTTTCTTTTTCCATCCCGGATAATTGATGTTGCCGGATAATCGAATCACGGATAATCAAGGTCCTACTGTATTATGAACGTATTTCTTCGTTTAATAGGTGTTCATCAACATTATAACAATCTTCGACTGTGTCAACAGGTGCTATCAGGAGAGAGTAGAATACCACCAAACCATTCAAACGTCGAATCCTACACTACAAGTAAATAGTCACATTCATTTACGGTTATCACTGTCGAAAAGTCGGAAAGTCACTTGTCTTTAATACTTTTCATCAAGGACATAATGCGGCTGTATATAGCGGACGCGATACCCAGCTCACACTTCAAAACGGATACTTAGAATATGTCCATGACCTTTGTTGCCTGAAACAAGTTCCAAGAGATCTGCAACAGGATATTGACACACATTAATGTTGATAACATAGTGTTCAATGTGTAGAACCTTCAACTATCTGGGTATTATATGAACTTCGTCTTTCGCATATGCCGATGCTATAGAAGCAATGGTTCTAAAAATACCAGTATTGACATGGAAGAACGTAGTTTCCGCAATTTACTCAAATAAAAGCTCATTTGTCTAATATTTTTGTTTACGATACATTCTCTCAATTGAGACATACTATAACCAGATCATACTGATTGATTTACTTTTCAGTCGAATTGAGTGTACACACGACACTTCAAAATTTATTCTTTATATTTCTCTTGTATTTTTGAACATTTCTTATTATTACGATTTCCCCATAATTGGAAGTCGCCGTGGTGTAGTAGGTAGTGTGTTGGCTTACTATTCGTAAAGCCCGGGTTCGTATCCCAGGTCAGACATCAAAAATGAAATATGAAAAAAAAAAAATATTTCTTCGGCGACTTCCTCCTCTCAGCAGATTTCTGGCAAAAACTCTGAGAGTAAATAAAATTGCCATGAAAAGTTTCTCAAAAATCTGTCGTTCGGAGTCGACGTTAAATTGTAGGTCCCGCCACTCACGTATAAAATTAACGCACACAACATGAGTGGTGTGAGAAGCTAGGCCGTAATCCTGACTGAAGGGTTGTAATGGCCAATTATGTATGTATGTGAGTCATTTAGCATTTGCCACAACAACAAAATAACTGACAATAGACTAACTGGCGTAAGTTGTGACATTTCAATTATTATATGTGGCTGGCTGGACAATAGTGTTATATGGCTGGTTGGAAATATAACTGTTACGAAAATGTTACATTAAATGTATATGAATATGATTATAAAACATGTTTTTTAATTATGAATGAGTTTTTTTTTGAATTAAAATAAAATATTAATAAAACAAATTCAAAAAAAAAATTTGTAAATTGTGAAAACCTATGAATCGTAGAGCTTTGTCAGAAAAGCTCAACATGACTAAAATTGTACAGACAAATAAATTAGAACAACCATAAATTACTCAACTGCCTAATTCAAATTGAGGACATTACCAAGAGATTAAAATGAACATATGTATTCCAGGCAGATATGGAAGCAACTGATGCCATGAAAAATAGAATTCCATTAATCAGTATCACATTAGTCGAAATTTATGTGACATCTACTATGGAAGACACAGAAGGAAGTTAATCGTTTTCGTTTTTTATTTATGAAATCAGTATACCCACCAACTGTATCGTTAAAAGACTTCTAATGAATCTACAATATCTTGATTTTGAAATTATGTCTGCTGTAGAAATTCCGTGGTCCAAAGGGTGACGTGTTATGCTGGTTAGAAGCGTGATTACAAACCCAAGCATCACAGATTCGCATACAGCATAATGCAACCAAAATGACTGCTTGGAATTCATTTTCCAAAGGCACCCAGGAGGATAGCATGAAGAATGAGTGCCACATGAAGGTCTAATGCTACATTCTGATCAAAAGTTCCATGGAGAGAGTTATCGCTGAGTTATAACAAATGGTGAGGCTCTGTAATATCCCTCAATGGAGTCGAATAAGAATATAAAAAAATTTTGAATGTGAAACAAAACTCTTTACAATTCCGCAAAGAACTGTGTACATCAACATTTTAGGGACACTTATTCTGACATATGTGTACTCTGAGTAGAAAGTTTAATATTATTCACATACATACATTCTATTTTATTGTTCTATAAATTTTAATTTTTCTATTCATTCTAATTACAACTTCATACATTTTTCTGAACGAAATTAATTATTAAAAATTCTTAATTTTAAAACAAGAAATTTTTAAAACTGAATTTTTGTTTTAAAACAATAAAAATGAAATAAATTAATCGATTGTATCGATCAAGGGAATGCAGTTACAGACAATTTCTTGACCGCACTTAATTTTTGTTTCTATTTTTGCTTTTGGTTTACTTATATTATTAAACTAAGGGCCATTATTACAACTTACCGTTAGCTAAAGGGAGGATTTTAACGGGCAGATAAATTGTTTTTCGTTATTATGAGTACCCAATAAAGCCTACTTTACACCGTCCCACAAGTAATATGATCTGTCAAAATTTTGTGTAGAAGAGTTCGGATGTGATCGTCTAAACGTACTATGTAATGAAACCATCACACATTGAAAGAAAATACGGATGAAAAGTTTGACAGTAGTATGGCTGTCTTAATTTTTTGAAATGATTCAAAAAACAAGCAAGTCGCATTAGATCAGGGATGTATTTTTATGTACACACATAGAAAAAAAGTGTAAATGCTGTTTTCATTTTACTTTGTTATTGTCTTATACCGATCATGTAAACGCAAAAAATATAAATCATACGACTTTTATTCTCTTTTTTGCCATACGGATGGAATTTCATTTTACTTTTTCATTAGACTTTACGTATGTAAAGTATTACCGTGTGAAGTGGGCTTAAGATAGAAGTGATCGTTAAGATAAAGTGAGGATCATCCTACCTTTAACATTTAAAGGTCACTTTATGTTTGAACTTGCCATATTATATATTATTTTCATTATGGCAACTTCAAATTTAAACAAAATGTGCATATACAACAAAAAACGAAACCCGCGGTTGCCACTGCGTTAAAAGAACTTGTATAATTGAGCAGTTTTATAGATATTGCTCCGGCACTGCCATATTTTTGAAACATTTTATCTGTAAGTTGTAATAACGAAAATAAGTTAAAGGTAACTTTACAGTGCCCTTTAGCTAAAGGTACCTTTAACTGAACCCAAGTTTAACGGCAAGTTGTAATAATGGCCCTTAGTAAACAAAATAATAACAATTAATGCTCTAACGGTATTTTAAACATAAATATGCTCCGATTCGGTAACACTACCATTTGATCGTTATATTCAAAGTGTTCAGTAATTTGTGCTATTGCTGTTATGCTGTATTTTGAGATCTCGAAAACAACTACTAAGCTAAATACACATGTACTACTTAAATGTTCTGTTAAACGCTTGTGGAACTTGGAATCACATTCCTACCAAAGTTTACAACAAATGCCTACGATAAATGCTAAGCATACGGTGGCAGCATCTCATAACAAACTTTGATCTTTTGAAACCAAAAAACCGTACCACTACTCCTAAGTATATAGATATATCCTTGGAAACAGTGGCGGTTAGGCTAAATAAATAATATTGCTTACCAAGTAATGCAGAGGAATCCGCAAGGACGCAAGGACACCGACTTGTTTGCGTAGTTGCTAGAGAGTGGAGAAGATCGATTGATACTAGGCTATAAGAAATGTATGACATAACTTCAGCAATACACTTGGAGGATGTTCTGTTTGGATAACAGGAGCAGTGAACACGCTATTTAGTACATAAAGGGTGCACCATTTAAAAGTTTAAATTTAAAAATGTAATAAAACAAAAATGAATTTTTCGTTGTAAAGTACATTTGTTCCGGTTAGAAATGGAATATTATTTCATTCATATAGCTGTCGCAGCTGGCATCAAAGTAACTCATTCGATCGGACCAATTTTCGTGCACTTTTTCGAGTGTGTGGGTTCTTATCTCGGCAATGGCATTACGAATGTTAGCCTTCAAATGCCCAATTGTCTCTGGTTTGTCGACATAATACTTTTATTTAAAGGCGCACCACAGAAAATTATCCAACGGTATCAAAACACAGCTTCTTGGCGACCAATCCACATCACCACTTTGGCTAATTAAACGACCATCAAACTTTTGACGCAATAAATGAATTCTTCAATTCAATCCTTTCAACGTTTAATTCTTTTTTTTTTGTTCAATTCTTAAGAACGATGACGAGTTGATATTGATGAATTCTAACGTACACTCTCAACCACAGATTCGATATTTTCGGGTGTACGCACTGAACGAACACGTTCACGTCTGGCGCATCAACAATGAAACCATTTTCACGAACTTTAGCATTAAACTTGGGTATACCAGGGACTGTTGGTCCTGCTCTGCGATCAAATTTCGTACAATTACATTTTACATTACACATACATTTTCGTGCAATTTCCGATCCATTATCTTTGTTATTGTAATAAATTTCCAATAAATTCTATTACGTGCAGTGGAGACAGAATAGAAAGATATAAGTATTTCCAGATTCGAAATAACCGATGATTCAAATTTAAATCGATAGATGGCCCACCCGATATATTAATGAATTTTAACCAAACAAATTTTTGAAATTTGTTGATTGTTAAACTGTTTACTACAATAAATAATTGGAAACTTTATGAAACGATCTCTAATAAAACCACACTTTACTATTAAATGTAGTATTTCTTATACGTAGTATTTGCTATAAGTCACATATCATCTATTAAAGATGTTCGGTTTATTTTTTTTCTTGCACGAAAATCTTTTTAAAAACGTAAATAATTTTTAGTTTCATTTGGTTACTCAACTGAACACAAATTTTATAAATATTATCGCACAGTGAATTGTGAAAAATATATCTGAAGCAAAATGATAAATATTATCATAATAGCTACAATATTATTAACGGGATGTATTGTTGCAAGCGAAACTACAACGAACACAATAAACACGATTTTATTTACAACAAATGAATCAATTAACAAAGAAGGCGAAACAACGCCAGCTGAAGAGCGAATAAAGACAGACACCGAAAAAGATTTAAATTCAATTCCTATTGATTTGTTTGAAACCCGATTAAAAGATATTTTTACCGTAAATTATATACCAAAAGTTGGAATTAACTCTAAACCACCTATTGCAGCTGATGAATTTGACACAGAGGAGACAGTTGAATTCGTTGAAATAAAGTCAATTGAGCAGAAGCCAAGTGCGGGAGTGGGTTCACGATTTAACATTAAGGCCCGTATAAATTGCCGTTGTAGAGTCTTCGGTAGATGTGTTGACAATGAACAATGTTTGCGAAATCAAAATGTTCCAGAAAACGCAAACAGCAAAAATTAGTTCGTTGAAAAAACATATTGAAGAAAGATATGTAAATAGTGATGACACAACAAGAGTACAATTTAGATAATCAAATAAAAATGTATTGGAAAACATATATAAAACTTATTTAATTTAAATATGGAATTATGAAAAAATATATTCGATGAAATATTATTTTACAAATAAAATTTATATTCATATTATTTTAATAAAGTGTAGTTGATTTGTTTCAAGTGATAACAACATTACAACTTAGTGTAGTGCGAAGTAGGGATGCCAATCGGGAAATCCCGAATCACAAAATCCCGGGATTTTCGGAATCACAAGTCCCGAATCCCGGGATTTTTTAAAACATATCCCGGGAATTTTCGGGATTGTAAATTCATACATATACACTTTATAAAGTAAGAAAAATATTGAGTCTACGGCATTGTTTTTCTTATTTACTATTACATTAAATAGTTTTTCAAGTGTATCATTCAACAATGAGGTGAATATTCTATATCACTCGACATCGAACTGAATAAGAACCCAACTTCCATTGTTAAAAAGTTAAATGTTGCCCTCGAAGTCCAATAAAATCTGTTAATACAGCTGATGGTTTAGACAACCAACTTTCTAAAGAAGTATATTTGATTGAATCATGAGGTGTTAGAGGTGAATAGTTATATCCTGCATATAGCTATCTTGAAACCATTTTGCCCACAAGTGTAGATTGCGAAAAAAGTTTTTCAGCGAAAGGATGTTTTTGTTTGTATCAAAATTAAGGCTCTTCGATGAAATATTATTTTCTTCACTAATGTATGTATGTATGGAGACCCAGATGAATTATTTTTATTTTTGTTACTTTTTATTTCCTTTTTTTATTTTATAACATGTGTATTGTGATAAAGATCAAAAATTAATGAAATTTTTAGTAAAACAATTGTTTTTAGCTTTTTTTATTAAGAGAAAATCCCGAAATCGCGGAATATTTCGGGAAATCCTGGGATATTTCGGGATTTTTCGATCCCGAATTGTCCCGAAAAATCCCGGGATTTCGGGATCGGGATTTCAAAATCCCGAATCCCGGGATTTTCAAAAATGAATCCCGTTTGGCATTCATAGTGCGAAGACGCCGAAGTCTAGTAGGTAGTGTGTTAGCTTATTAGACGTAAGGCCTTGGTTCAATGTCAGACATCTCCAACAAATCGAAATATGAAAAAATATTTCTTCGGCGACTGCCTATCAGCAGATTTCTGACAAAAACTCTGATAATAAATATAATTGCCATGATAAGTTTTTAAAAAATCTGTTGTGCGAGTCGACTTTAAACTGTAGGTCCCGCCAGTCATGTATAAAATTAACGCACACAACATAATTAGTGTGGGAAGCTAGGTTGTAATCCTGACCAATTATGTATGTAATTTTCTTCCGGATAATAACACAAATTCAAAAGCTAAATGAAAAATCTAAATTTTAATTAAAGTAGTAAAAGCATGGTATTTATCGATTTATATTTATTTATTTATCGAACGCATTACTTTGGTTAAAATATTAACCTGTGAGACTATCAAAAATATAGAAATAATAAGAAAAATAAGAATATTAACTCTCGTAAAGGACTGTCAACTCTTCTTGATATGTGTGAAGATAAATTAAATAAAAATTTTTATAGCGAGAAAACGAAGTATGCATGGTGCAGGGATTACATTACATACATACAGTATAGAAACAACGGTCACTTTAGACAGACTCATATTGGGTCGACGAATGCGAAGCGCAAAGTCTCGAAAACTAGAGCTCCTTTGTCTAAAAATTATTTCAGAGTCTCATTTATTCATTATATACAAGAAATACAACCTATTCAATATATTGTGGTGTCCACTGAATTCGGAATGAGTCTATTTTTAAATTTTATCGATAGGTTACATACAGGGGAAAGGAGAAGCAAAGGTTTATAATAGTAATAGGTGAAAATGCAAGCTACTATTTATAACA
Organism: Sarcophaga subvicina; assembly: GCA_936449025.2. Classification (NCBI taxonomy): domain Eukaryota; kingdom Metazoa; phylum Arthropoda; class Insecta; order Diptera; family Sarcophagidae; genus Sarcophaga; species Sarcophaga subvicina. Next base: position 36,926,204 of record OW388082.2, read on the forward strand.
TGACATGAAGCGTCTTTTAATGTCTAAAAAATTATTTTTCGTGAACAAACTGAATAGCATACCACACTTGCAAAAGAATATGACTGGATAGGAGTTTTGTGTCGATAAGAGTGAATTTTATGCTTTTTAGTAAGGATAATAGAGTTCAGATCCATTTTTAGTCGATAAATAATAATTTTGTAATATCGCCAAAAAGATGAAGAACGAAAAAATTCCAATATTTTGGAAACTGTGAATTTTAATTTAAAAAAAAAATTACAAAATTGTGTTTAAATTAAAGAAAAAATATGTAGGAAAACATATTATTTTGAATGTTAAACTTCCACAAAAAATTTCTTTAAAAACCCAGGACATTTTCTGAATTAATAGTAATAGGTTCCAGGTAATACTGTTGTATGAGTTTGGTATAATTAAAACAAAATTTAATTTTTTAATTTCATTTCATAATTATTAGTCATAAATTTCATTTTTACATATGTACTTACATCTACATTCTTAAATAGTACTTATCCTATCCTATTTTCTCCAAACATTTCAGTAAACTGCCCCCAAACAAGCGATTGCAGTCACTGTCAATTTTGTCAAAATTTGACACAGCAGTATTCATAGTGACATCAGTCACTGAGGTAACCGATGCCTTAGGTTAAGACATCGTTTTTGCAGGGATTGCACTCTTTGCAACAGCTGCATATGACACTTCTTCACGCACATTCCTTGGTTCCGTAATTTGCCTATTTTCTCTCCTTAACTTTTTGAAGAAGTGTTCTTCGTCTCGGGCATTCCTTCGAACTAGCAACGTGACCTTCCACGTTGCAGTTAATACATTTCACAGGTAAGCCGATCTTAAGACTGGCTTGACCCGTTTTGGGATCGGAAATCAATTTACCTTCATTATTCTCTCCCTTTTTGGGACTTTGCATTTTCCAGGCCCAATGTTGCAATTTGAGGATACGTGTCCAAAACTCTGGCAATTAAAACATTGTGTCAACCCTTGTCTTTTAAATTTTTCAATATAATTCCTGCAGTGGAGGATATATCTTATTTGGTGGATTCCCTTTATGTCGGAGCCATTAAGAAGCCATTTGTTACCTCCAAGCTTTTTAATCTTTAAAATTTCCGCTCTAATTTGCAGACCAGCAATGTATTCCCTAACTTCCTTCTCATCGAAAGTGTCTGAGAGTCCTTTTACAACCAGAGAATATGGTGCTTGACTCTTTCGCGTATATGTGTAAAACGCCACCTTCTTCTCAGCAAACTTCCTCTTTACCTTTTCATAGTCCTCAAGAGTGTAGAATTCAACGTTAGTCACTGTCCTACTCAATATCTCAATATTAAAGTTACTGTGTCCCAGTGTATCCCTTAATCCGTCAGTCATATTCCTGACGTTCACATTATACGTCGTAAAGATTGGTATTGACTTACCACCTTTTTTTCTCGCCATCTTCTCTTGGCTTTTCTTTTTCTTTTCAGTTGGGTTCTTGGGCAGGCTTTCTACTGCTTTCCGCTCAGAGCTGACATTATCACCCTCAGCGTTTGTCGTTTCTTTAGTTACATCCGCACCTTCCTCTGCGACGCACATTTCCACTTCTTCTTCTTCCACCGAGTCTTCTGGTGAGGTATCGTCACTGCCTTCCAGACGCTTCATCAGGATCTCCAAATTTTCTCTCAGTTTGATATTCTCCGCCTAGATTATATCAAATTTCTCTTTCAAAATGTTGTATTCATCAGCCGAGGTCACCATTCTCGGCCGTTTATTTGTTGGGCGACTATCCTCGCTCATTTTCGTTAAAGATTTTTTCATCTACCTGATGCTTTACAACAAGCACCCGGTATCAGGTATAAAATACGCACTGACCCACAAAACTTTATAGCTTTGTAATAATTTTATTTTTTTTATTTGTATTCACTATTTTTCACTTCACTAGATATGAAGTCGCCGTGGTGTAGTAGGTAGTGTGTTGGCTTACTATTCGTAAAGCCCGGGTTCGTATCCCAGGTCAGACATCAAAAATGAAATATGAAAAAAAATATTTCTTCGGCGACTTCCTCTCAGCAGATTTCTGGCAAAAACTCTGAGAGTAAAATAAACCTGCCATGAAAAAGTTTCTCAAAATTCTGTCGTTCGGAGTCGACGTTAAACTGTAGGTCCCGCCACTCACGTATAAAATTAACGCACACAACATGAGTGGTGTGAGAAGCTAGGCCGTAATCCTGACTGAAGGGTTGTAATGGCCAATTATGTATGTATGTATGTAGATATGAACACAAGCACTGTCAACACACGAATGATCGATGTTGATTCATTTCATTTCATATTTATTCGCCCTAAAATTCATTTTACATATGTACTTAACACTACATTCTTAAATAGTATTTATCCTAACCGTATCTGATACCTTAATTAGGCTTACCAACTAAAGGAGTAAAAATTGCAGTATGGTGCAGACAATCAATTAATATCTAACTTATAGTATATTCCATAAAAAAGGGGGAAAAAAGGAAACATTCTTTTAGTTTTTAATATACTTACGAACTAATTAACACTTATTTACTAAATTACACACTACCTTAAAATCTAACTTAAAAATAGTTAACAAAATAATATACAACGTATAGTTATCACAATAGTCTATAAAAAATTGCTTTAAGGTAAGCCAATACCAATTTTCCCTACTGCGCAGTATTGTACACTATGTCCTCTATGTTCAAAGTGTTCACCCTTCTGTGGTAAAATAATAGCCTATTTTCCCTATAAACTAGTCCAGCGTCCCTGAGGGTTAATAAGTCTATCGGCGATAGATATTTATGGCTCCTATTCCCTTCGATATCAGAGGAATGTGCAAAGCAATTTCCTACCATGTCATTTTGCATGTTAGACGAGTGTTCAAGGAATGCAATGGCCGTCCTCATCAGAAACACATCTATCCTCTCAGAGTTAAATTCCCTGTAAATCACTCTGCAAGGGGGTCTCCTAAAAGTCCCACTGGGGTGCATCCGCGGTCTCAGACCCAGACACGCGGATAGTATGCGTCTCTCCCATATCCTAAGCCTCTCCATCTGATGAGATGAGATACCAAACCAGACTGGGAAAGCGTAGGACATAAGAGGTCTAATAATCTGCTTATATACAAGCAGTCTAACATTGTTATTGAGACCTCCCCTACTGCGTAGCAGATTGCAGGAGAAAAATATCTTCTTCAGTTTAGTCAAAACGAAGTCGATATGTCTATAGTACTCGAAGTTTTCATGAAAGATAACTCCGAGGTACTTGAAACTATCCGTTGTCCTGATGGCCACACCACCCAGGCTCAGGGACGGAATGACTTTCCTAGCATTTGGGTATAATCCCCCGCGCCAACCCTTAAATATCATGCAGTTGGTCTTATCCATGTTCAACCTCATGCTCCATTTACAAAAGAAGTCAAAAAGCCTCCCTAGATGTTCGTTGAGTCTCGAGTTGATCGTCAACGCTCTCGGTCCAGCTGCCGCTATCAATATGTCGTCCGCATAGATCAGTAGGAGATCAGCCTCAGGCGGAGGTGGAATGTCCGCCAAAAATATATTGTAGAGCACAGGCCCTAGCAAAGATCCCTGTGGAAGCCCTGCTTCTACAGTCCTCTACTCCGATATTATGTCGCACGCCCTTACATTAAATGTACGATTTCGTAAGAAATTAGCCGTAATTCTACATAATTTCCTATCGAACCCGAAGGACATCATTTTATAAATTATGGCATCTTGCCAGACAGTGTCGAAAGCCTTTGCAAAGTCTAAGCTCACCGCTATCGTGGGGCATCTTCTATTAAGTCCCATTGAGACATGATCAGATAATACCATAAGTGCGTGAGAAGTAGAGTGTCCACCTCTGAAACCAAATTGGCAATTCCGCAGCACGCCCATATCCTGCATTGACACCCTCATTCTAACCAGAATGAAGCGTTCCATTATCTTCCCTAGGCAAGACAACAAGGGGATAGGTCTATAACCACCCACCCGATCAGGACTGTAGCCGGGTTTGGGTATTGGCACAACCAAGGATCTCTTCCACGCGTTTGGAAAGTAGCCTATATTAAAACAGTGGTTGAATAGTATGGCCAATGATCGCCAAACAACCACCCCTATTTTCTTCAAAACAATATCAGGTATTCCATCTGGGCCAGATGACTTCTTATTTCGCCTACTTCGTAGGGCATATCCAATGTCATTTGGGGTCAACAACCGAAAACCATTCATGGGGCTGCCCCCGTCGTAGTGTTATCCGCCCTTAAGTACCGACCAAAGTTCACTATAGGAATGTGGTTGTCCAATGGGGCTACCCTGTCCCTAAAAGTAGGGGTTCGAATATCACCCACTCTCAGCTGTGTGCCATCAAAATGCTCAGCCAGAAGGTTGGCCTTACCTACTTCGTCCCTAACAAAGGTATTATTTTTCCCCAAAAGGTCAGGCACCGTTGCCATGCGCCCTCTTTTAACATTCCAGCCCCTCTTTTAAATTTCCGGAAGGTCGTGTGATCAATCCTAATATTCTCCAAGTATATAGTCCAATGATCCTTCTCAAGATCGCAATGGATCCCTGGATGATCCTGTCCAGGTTTTTAATATTCGTCTTAAGGATAGGCACCTTCGACAGGTCCCCTGTCCTATACAGAATTCTGCGAAGCTGCTTTTTCTCTGCTATAAAGTGCAAGATATCTGGAGGGAGCTTCAAGAGACCACGACTCCCCGCCGGGACTCTGGGTATTACTTCCCCCATAGTCCGGTTAAAAATTTCAGTCATGTCGGTGATGTTCTGATCTATTTCAGAGGTCGAAACGTTCCTGTTCGACGGAAGCGTACATCCAGACAAGGCCTGCGATAAGACGTCATTCAAACGCCTCGTGTCGATCCTGTTGTAGTCAAACATGACCGGCCTCATCCTGTTGCGAAATTCGCCCATACCTAAAACAATCTCCACTGCTCTATGGTCCGATTCGTAGTCAAGTGTCCGTAGTCCGTTGGTAGGTTCAGGCGCGGGTCCGATATCAGGTGTCGTCAAAACAATATCAATGATGATTGGGTTTCCCCAAAAATACGCGTAGGTCCGTCAGTACGCCGGACACCGAGATTGGGACATGTAAAAATAAAGTCCATAAGTTGGAGGCCTCTGCTATTACAAACAGTTTCTCCCCAGTGCGCGTGTTTTGCATTTAGGTCCGCTCCAATCAGTGTAGATCCCCTGGACGACAAATCCAGCAGTGGATCGAGATCGGAAACTCTCAAAGCAAGCGCAGGTCTGAGATACATGGCGATACAAGGAGAGCTGAACCATCCTCGCGCCAGATCTCTGCTGTATTCTCTATACCACCGATTTCTAGGTGTATCCTATTGCAACACAAATTTTCCCGGACCATAACAGCGGTTCCTCCGCCACGTCCGTTCGACCGATCCTGTCTAAAGATTCTATATCCCGCAAAGTTAAGAATGTGTCTGGGACTAAGTTTATGTTCGGCTAGCAACACTACATCAGGTCTATGCTCCCTGAAAAATAATTTCAAATAATGCCTCCTGTGTCTAGATACAACGGAGTTCACATTCGCGAAGATACACTTAAGACAACGTACCATGTCTAATCGACATCAACATCCCAAGCAGAGCCCTGGATCTCTCCTCATCATTCCTAAGTTTCTCATATTCGTTGGCCAAACCTCCTATTCTATCCAAGCATTTTAGTAAGCCTCCCCCATAGAAGCGATTGCAGTCACTGTCAATTTTGTAAAAGTTTGACACAGCAGTGTTCATAGTGACCTCAGTCACTGTGGTAACCGATGCCTTAGAAGAAGACATCGTTTTTGCAGGGATTGCGCTCCTTGCAGCAGCTGCATATGACACCCCTGCATGCACATTCCTTGGTTCTGTCATTCGCCTGCTCCTCTGAGAGGATTTTTTCTCCTCGACTTTTTTAAGAACTGCTCTTCGTCTCGGACATTCCTTCGAACAATCAACGTGACCTTCCACGTTGCAATTAATACACTTTACAGGCAAGCCAATCTTAAGACTGGCTTGACCCGTTTTGGGATCGGTCATCAACCTACCCTCATTATTCTCTCACTTTTTCGGGACCTTGTATTTCCCAGGTCCATGTGCACCACCACATTTAACACACAAGCTAAGAAGCCACTTATTGCCCCCAAGCATTCTAATCTTTAAAATTTCCGCTTTAATCTGTAGACCGGCAATGTACTCTTGGACCTCCTTCTCATCGAAGGTGTCCGAGAGCCCCTTTATAACAAACGAATAGGGTGCTTGACCCTTTGGCGTATATGTGTAAAACGCCACCTTCTTCTCAACAAACTTCTGCTTAACCTTCTCATAATCCTCAAGTGTGCAAACGTTCGTCACTGTCCTACTTAATATCTTTATATTAAAATCACTATGTCCCAGTGCATCCCTTAAACCGTCAGTCATATTCCTGACATTCACGTTATAAGTTGTAAAAATTGGTATTGACTTACCACCTTTTCTTCTCGACATTATCTTCTATTGGTTTTTCCTCTTCTTTTCTGTTGGCTTCTTGGCCAGTCTTTCTTCTGCTTTCCGCTCAGAGCTGACATTATCACCCTCAGCGTGTGCCGTTTCTTTAGTTATATCTGCACCTTCATCTGTGACGCACATTTCTACTTCTTCTTCTCCCACCGAGCCTTCTGATGAGCTTTCGTCACTTCCTTCCAGACGCTTACCAGGATCTTCAAATTTTTTCTCAGTAGATAATATCAAATTTTTCTTTCAAAATTTATTCATCAGCCGAGGTCACCATTCTCGGCCGTTTATTTGTTGGGCGACTTTTCTCCCTTATTTTCGTTAAAGATTTTTCCAACTACCCGATGCTTTACAACAAGCACCCGGTATCAGGTATAAAATACGCACTGACCCTCAGCACTTTATTGCTTTGTAATAAATTTTTTTTATTCACTATTTTTCACTTTACTTCACTAGATATGAACACAAGCACTGTCAACACACGAATGATAGATGTTGATGATATTAGGCATTCATAAACTAAAATTGACTATTAACTTTTGAGAAGCGTGGTGAAAATAGTAGGCACTCTGCTTTGTGCAATTGAACTGTGAAAGTGCATTAATTTGGCAAATTTTCAGTAAATGTTGAATTGAAAGTTAATTTTGTTTATTTGACACGCCAAAGTGGGCTGTGAACTTTAAATTGACTGCGAATTATTGATTTTAATTTGTGAAATAAGTGCCTTGGGGTATAAATTGATTATTCTGCTATAAATGCGAATAGATACTACCCCTTAGCAGTGTATTTTAAGATGGCGGAAGACGTAGGTCTAAATCCGCTAAAACGACCAAGAGTTGGGATATCCGCTGAGGAATTCCCAACAATTCTGGAGACGAAGAGTAAGGAGATCGATTTTTTAAATAAGAAATTTGACTATGTGTTAAAGGGGAATGTTAAACTCAGAAAGGATATGGAAAATCTTTTGAAAAAGTTTAATCCTGAAAGCGAGGATAAAAGTTCGAGTGAGGATGAAATGGTTTTAGAGGAACAGGAGATTACTGAAAGCTGTGAAACTAGTATGGATAATGAAGGTGCTGCTTTTGTTGAATGTGTTGAGTGAAGTTAAAGGCCAGGATAAAGCTGATTCTGGTCCAACCTCCAAGGCCAAGCCCAAGGCAAAAAAAAACAGGAAAGCGGTAGATCGAGTGCTCATAAGGCCTCTCCAGCCAAGAAGACATCTACCAAGGACAATGGAAGAAAGGGTAATTCGGTTTCAGTTATAACCACATATAATATTAATTTGAAATCTGATGATATTGATAGAAATTTAGCCATAAGAATTATAATTTGAAAACTTCACTAGTGTACCAGAGGGTTAACTTCTATACGTACACCCTTAACGGTCTGCGTCCGTTTAGTGTTGTTGTTGAGGGACATCCACACTCTTTTGAGTCGGGGGACCTACTGGTGTTTCTGAACGGTCTCCAGATTACTATGAATATAATTGGCATTGCGAAATTAGGCTACGATAAAAGGGTAATTAGAATAGCTAGGAATTCTGACATAGGAATATTCTGCGCTGCAGAGTACATATTAGAAAGTTTGTGATGAAGGGTATAGTGTAACGCAATGTTACAATTGTCAACGTTTCGGACATGTTTCTACTAACTGCCGAATGCCTTACAGATGCGTTAAATGTGGTGGATCCACGGACCCTGTGACTGGCCAGGTGACTAAGAGGATAGGTTTGCCAGTACGATGTGCTAATTGTGCGACTGAGGGACATGCGGCTAGCTTGAAGGAGTGTCCTCGCAAACAACAGCTTATTCGTAAGGCAGAGGAGAGGAAGATATCGGGGGTGGTTCTCGATCGTAACCAGTACTAGGTAATAGTGGTGTGGAGGTTGGCATCTCGTACGCTCGGACTGCTTCTAATGGCAATAGTGTGACGACCCGGAATGAGTCGGCAGTACCTGCGAATGCTCGTGGGGCCGACGTGTCATTGGGTTATGCAATGGCGCAGTACAATGTAGACAGTGACTGCAAGCGCTACTTTGGGGGTGTCCTGCTTCAATGCCTTGGTAAGATGGGTGGTTTTGCAAGGGTTTGATAATACACTGGAGGCGATATTTGTGAACGTGAATTCAATTGTTTCTAGGCACAGAGGACATTACTTGAATTTATTTTTGACAGGACATAGACCTGACAAATCATCTGAATTCACAGATTTGATATCAAGGGGTACAGGATTTTGGTTAGGTGCTGGTCTTCTCTTCGAGGGTGCAGATATCCTCTTTTATCACAGGAGAATAAATACGATGAATATTAGTGATACGGTGTACAACACTGCTCAATGAAATATGAGTGTTTTGTATTTAGTTTTAAGTTATTAAATAGTTTTAAGGAATATACGAGTGCCTCCCTTTTTATACCTTTTTTGGGGAATTCAGTTAATGATTAATAATAAAGTATGAATGATGCCATTGATAAATCGGAAACATCTGCATAAATAAAAAAATTTGTAATTATTACACAAATTAAAACAATAATTTTTAATACAGTAAAACAAAACATACCGTCAATGCTTTCCAAAGTCAGCTCAGTAAATAGGTTTGCCTTAAAAGCCAATAATTTGGTGGACAGTTCCATATGTCCATCATGTGGAAGGTGATCCACCATATATTCCGATTGCCGCCTTCTCCTTCCTGCAAAATTCTGAATTTAAAACAAGTCTTTACCCATATTGAGATGATTACTGTTTTGTCTTTCAAATAAATTTTTTTCAGAGTACAAAATAGTAATCACAAATTTTATTATGTAGATTTATATTTAAGTACCTGCACCGCTCGGTGAAATTTTGCAATTTCATCTGTACATCCCTTTGGGCTGCAAGAGCGTCCCTGCTGGATGAACTCCATCGACATCTCTGCATAAATGTGGCCATTTTTCCAGTGACCACTCACCGCACCCAGTTTGCTTGGCCACATATCAAGCAGGGCTATTTTACTGACGTCACTCCAGCCCATTCCGCTTTTCTTTTTTTCCCCTATTTTAAATATAAATTGATTATTTTTTATTAAATATTATAAATAAATAAATAATTTTAATAAAAACTTGCCTTCCACCTAACTTGCCGTTTATTGTTTATCGTTGTTGACATTTAAGTTGTCAAATATCAGTAAAAAATGTTCGGTTAAACCCCCTTCACATGAGCATACAAGTAATAATGTAAAGTCTGATGAAAAAGTAAAATGAAATTCCATCCGTATTTCAACAAGAGAATAATAGTCGTATGATTATTTTTTCTGTGTTTACACGATTGGTATAAGACAATAATACAGTAAGACGAAAACAGCTGTTAAAAAAACATAAACAAACAAAGTGAAAAAATTTGCTTAAAGTTTCTATTGAAATTCAAAATGCCAAATATTAAAAAAACTAACAAAATGCACTTGGTGTTTGACTTGCTATTGTCATAATTAAAAAATATGAGTGCAAAGATAAGAAACGGGTTAAGGAAGTAAGACTGTCCAAGCGCATTTGGAGCCGGGAATGGCTACTACGACGTTATAGCGAAAAAGATATGACGCACATTGCTATAAAGGAATTACAACTGGAGGACCCAAAAAGCTTTATAAATTTTGTTAGAATGTCCAAGGAATCACTAGAAGATTTGTTACAGCTTATTGGACCCATAATTTATAAGCAAAACACAAATATGAGGGAATCGATTTCAGTAACAACACGGTAAGCGAATTTACAAAATATGGATCTAAAAACTAACCACCATTTTAATTTTTCAGACTTTTAATAACATTACGTTTTCTTGCAACTGGAAACACCTACACAGACTTGTCGTATAGATTTCGTATTTCAGTGTCTGCAATATCTGATATAATTCCCGAAACCGCAAAAGCAATATATAATGCTTTACATAATAAATACTTAAAAGTAAGTTTACATGGTTTAATAATTTTATGAGTGTATTTAACGTAAAACTAATTATTTAAGGTTCCTAAAACTACTTCAGAGTGGAAAACTTTTACCATAAATGGAATTTTCCAATGTGTCTGGATGCAATTGGTAAGCTCAATGTATATCATGGTTGTGAAATATAATAAACATTATTTTCAGATGGCAAACACATAGTTCAGCTGTCGACGAACAATTTTGGGCAAGTGTTTTAAGCATTTTTCTTAATACAATTGAAATATTTGTAGACGGCATTGCTGTCTTTTGGTATTTTGTTAATTTGACCGTTGGCTTTGTCATGATCATCTTCGACAGTAATGCATATACTTTTCCGAAAACAATTTTTAGCTCCATGGCTGTACATAGCACATTTTGTGCATTGTGTTGGTCCTTGATTCCTTTATGAGGTTTTCTCTAATAGACTACAATTTAGCACAGTCGTGTAATTTTTAGGATTTGATATTTAGGCTGACTTCATAAACGCAGTTTGCAATGCAGCTCTGCAATGTGTAGTGTTCATACACAACAGATTTAGTTTTAGCAATGTCGCATGTTCATTATTGCATGACAATGCTTTTCAATGCGCCACATTTGTCAAATTTGTACATTATTTTTATTTATGATTCCTTAGTGCTTGGTGTATGCCTATTCTTCTATTTTTCTTGGCGGTGAAACTAAAACAAATTTCAATTTGTGGTAGAAATGGCGGATTTATTGTAAGTTAAACTTCTATTTGTAATTCTACTATTATTTATAATTTTTTGTATATTTATGCATAGTGGAAAAAAGTGGAACCACGAAAGGAAGAAGCTGCTTATAGGAGGGACCGAAAATAACTGTTATTTTTGAATTTTGGATTAAAAAAAGCAACCGCAAGCAAATGCTGGAGAACAAAACCAAGTATATATACCATTTTGATTGTCTGGGACCAACTTTTTATAAAATGCGATGCTTTTTAAAAACATGATTTTTTCGAGTAAAAAATAAAAGTCACAAATAACTTTTATTTTCTGACTTTTACGATAAAAGTTATAACAGTTACGGTCCCTGTGTAAGATATAGATAAGGATATTTGGTTTAAGATAAACGAATATTAAAATACATGAAAGGACAAGTTCAATTTGTGAAATTTAAGATCATTCGGAAAATTTAGAAACCTATAATTTTTATTTTTTCATTTCATTTTATTAATCCATATAATTAATTTTTGTACATGTTTCTTACGACTATATCTTTAAAGTACTTATCCTATGCGTATTTAATAAATTCCTAGGGTTTACCAACTAATTCATTTATATTGCAGCTTGCTGCAGATAGTTATATAATATCTATAATTATTTATATTCCATAAAAAAGGAAACTTTCTTTTTCAAAATCATACATTCTAATTAAACACTTAAACCTAAGTTAAAGACTAACTTAAATTAATTAACTAAAATAAAAAAAAAAATAAAAAGTAACAAAACAAATTATGACAAATGTCACTACTATAGTATTATTACTATATTATAGTATAATATATAAATATATTATATTATTATAGTATTATATTCTAATATATAAGCCAATACCAATCTTCACTACTGAGCAGTGTTGTACACTAAGTTGACTAAATCAAGACTATTTACACGTCTGTGATAAAATAATAGTCTATCGTCAGTGTAGAGCAGTCCAGCGTCCCTCAATGTTAGTATGTCTGTTGGTGACAAATATCTGTGGCACCTGACACTCTCGAGATCAGAAGGATTCGTCAGACAATTCCTGACCAAGCTGTTCCGCAGATTAGACGAATTTTCCATTTTCATTTGTTCGTAAATCACAGAGCAAGAGAGTCCTCTAAAAACACCGTCGGAGCGCATTATCGGTCTCAAATTCAGACATGCAGACATTATCCACCTCTCCCATATCCTAAGCCTCTCCATCTGATGGGATGAAATACTAAACCAGATGGGAAAGGCGTAGACATGAGAGGTCTGACAATTTGTTTATAAATAAGCACTCTCACCTCCCTACTAAGACCTTCCCTACTACGCAACAAATTGCAGTAAAAGAAAAAGATCTTCCTCACCTTAATCAAGACATAATCTATATGCCTATAGAACTCAAAATTACCATGAAAACTAACTCCCAAGTATCATAAGCTGTCCGTTGCCCTAATGGTAACGCCATCCAATTTCAGCACGGGTATAAATTTCCTCGCACTGGGGTACAACCCCCTGCGCCTTCCCTTAAAAATTATACAGTTCGTCTTATCCAAGTTCAGTTTCATGCCCCACTTACAAAAGAATTCAAAAAGTCCCTTAAGGTTTAGTTTCGAGTTGACCGTCAAAGCCCATTCGCCGCAATCAATATGTCATCCGCGTAAATGACCAAAAGATCCCCCGCAGGGTGTTGGAGTATGTCCGACAGAAATACATTGTAAAGAACAGGCCCTAGTAATGAACCCTGTGGGACCCCTGCCTCTACAATCTTCTCCTCAGACAACGTGTCGCCGATCTTCACCCTAAAGGTGCGGTTTCGCAAGAAGTTAGCCGTAATCCTACACAATTCCTCGTCAAAACTAAAGGACATCATTTTATAATTATAGCATCCTGCCAAACTGAGTCAAAAGCCCTCGCAAAGTCCAGACTAACGGCAATGGTAGGGTATCTTCAATTCAGTCCCCTGGAGACAAATTCCGCAAGTAGCATTAGCGCATGCGACGTAGTGTCCACCCCTAAAACCGAATTGGCAGTCTTTTAGCACTTCCAATTCCTGTATCTTGGTCCTCATTCTGTCCAGAACAAAACGTTCCATTAACTTTCCCACACTAGAAAGCAGGGAGATTGGCCTATAGCCATCAGCCCTTTCAGGACAGGAACCAGTTTTGGGAATAGGCACACCCAAGGCCCTCTTTAATGCCTTGGGGAAGTAACCTATATTAAAGCAGTCCACATCCGCTCAATCTGTCCTGTCTATAAATTGTATAGCTCGAGAGGTGAAGACTATGCCTAGGATTAAGCCTGTGCTCGGCCAGCATCATCACATCCGGTCTGTGTTGCCTTAAAAACAAATTTAGATAATGTCTCCTGTGTCTCGAGACCACGGAGTTAACATTCACAAAAATACATTTACGAAGACGCACCGTGTTGTCCAAGTGTTAACAGCATTCCCATCAAGCCACGGGACCTCTGCTCATCGTCCTTCAGTTTCCCGTATTCGCTGGCGAAACGTCCCATTTTGTTTCACTTTAGCAAACCAGCTCCAAAAAAGCGATGGCAGTCTATGTCAAACCTCTCAAAATTCGCCACCGCAGCCTGCATTGTAACGCCAGTCGTTTGGAGCGTCGATGTCAGACGCCCGAAATTTGTCCCTGCAGCAACTGCGGCTCCCGCAGCGGCAGCATAGGATACACCCTTACGTACACCACTCTGTGTACTAATGTGTTCAGTCCTCGGACCGGCCCTTTTTTCCTCAATCTTCCTCAGCAAAGCCTGTCGCCTGGGGCACTCCTTAGAGCTCGCAGCGTGTCCCCCTACACCACAATTAATACATCTAACGGGCAGTCCCACTTTCAAAACTGCCTGGCCTGTCTTAGGGTCAGTGACTGGTCTACTTTCCGTATTGTCTCCCTTCGGTGGAATTTCACATTTACCAGGTCCATGCGAACCACCACACTTCACACACCTATACGGCATGTTGCAGTTACTAGACACATGTCCAAATCTCTGGCAGTTGAAACACTGTGTCAAGCCCCTACGTTTGAATTTCTCCATGTGCACCCTGCAATGGAGAATATAACTAACTTCATGAAATCCTCTAATATCAGAATCCCTATTCACACTCAGGAGCCATTTGTCGCCACCGAGCTTTTTAATCCTCAAAATATTCACGTTAATCTGGAGACCCTTAATGTGATCAGAAACCTCCTGCGCCTCAAATGTACAAGAAAGACCCTTCAAAACTAAGGAATACGGAATTTTTCCCTTAGGAGTATACGTATAGAACGCTATCTTATCTTCCATAAATCTCTTCTTTACCTTCTCGTAGTCCTCGAGAGTGCAGACCTCAACATTGGTCACCGTTCTACTTAATATCCTCATATTAAAATCTGAATGCCCTAATATTGTTTTCAATGCACTGGTCATTGTTTTAATGTCTACATTATATGTAGTGAAAATTGGTATTGACTTACCTAATTTTTTTCTTAATATCTTTTCCTCTCGCTGGTTGACCTTTCTTTATAGCATGCTTCTCTGCCGCTATATGCTTGGATATGACCTCTTTCTCTGGAGACAGCTTTCTTTTGTTGTTCTTGGCATACTTCATCACCCATGGACATGGCATTGTCCTCGTCTTCAGAAATATCCGATCCACTCGAGCCGTTTTAGGAGATCGTCAACGGTTTTTCGAAGTTTATCATTTTCTTTCGAAATTATGTCAAATTTTTGTTGGAGTATATTATACTTATGGTCCCCATCTTGTAGGACTTGTTGCAATTCTTCGATAGTGGCCGCAGTTCTTGGCCTTTTATTTATTCCAGGCTTTACATCCTCCATTTTGGAGCACGAGGTGACGAATATGCTCGCAGACAAATTCGCCAGCCTCCTATGCGCTTCTCAAAATGTGCACCCTTAAAGCAAAACAGGTAGCAAAAACAATGACGAAGTACAAAGCACAATTATAACTAATTCACTTCACAAACACTTTCAACACTGTTTAAATGATATTCGAATGATGAAAGGATATACCAATACTAGATACAAACTTCACAAATGATTCACAAGAACTGATCAATGATCAAATGAATGAATGATGAATCAAGCAATGAAAAAAAAATGATTTTCACCCGATGACAACTCGTATTTATACCAATTTCAACAAAAACAAGAGTGAGATAGCAATATATGTTGTTAATGTTCTTTCTTGTGTTTAACGAAGCACACATTTTACCTACTGTGTGTATGGATACACAATCACACACACCCCTGTATTATTCTTCGTAAAATTTCTATAAAAGCCGATGCTCAATGCGAAACAAAGTTGGGTTGGCTAGTTGCTTGTGAATCGTTTGTGAAGTGTGTATCTAATATTGGTATACCCTCTCATCATTCGAATATCATTTAAACCGTGTTGAAAGTGTTTTTGTTCATATTATAGTGAAGTGAAAAAAGTGAATAAATAAAATTGCTCGTACTAAGCAAACTGCTCGTAAATCGACTGAAAGCTGCAAAACTGTTAAAGTCAAGCAGTAAAAACTTCTGACCACTGATTTTAAGAAGCGTGGTAAAAACATCGAATTAAATTTTTTAAATTAAAATTTTTGACTGCGAAACTGATTTTAAGTTGCGAAAACAAGAAAAAACCTGGGTATAAATCGATAATTTTGCTAAATGCAGATAGAGACTACCCCTTAACAGCGGTCTAAAGATGGAGGAGGACGTGGGCCAAAACCCGCTAAAACGGCCTAGAGTTGGAATACCCACTGTGGAATTCCAAGCAATCCTAGATGCAAAGGAAAATGAATTCAAATCAATCCTAGAGGCGAAAATTAGAGAAATGAATTTTCTGAAGGATAAATTCGATTATATAATGAAGGAGAACGATAATCTCAGAAAAAATATGGATGACCTTCTGAAGAAATTCAACGGTGAAAGCGAAGAATTAATGTCTAGTGAAGATGAGATGGTCCTAGACGAACAGGTGTCCAACGAAACCCGTGAAAATGATGGAGCTACTTCCGCTGAAGATGCCAAAAATGATATGAAAGGCCAGGAGAAAGCTATACCTGGTCCAACCCCAAAAGCCAAGCCGAAGACGAAGACGCAAGAAAGACGTGCCCAAAAAGACTCTACAACCAAGAGGTCATCAGCCAAGGGCGAAGAAAAAAAAAGTAAGTCGGTTCCCATTATAACCACATACAATATTAATTTGAAAAATAGTATAAGTGATATAGATAGGATTTTAGGGCATAGAAATTATAATTTAAAAACCCTAGGTAAAAATGTAGTTAATATAGGACTCTGCACTCTCGAGGACCATGAGAAGGTGAAGACCTTACTTGTGGAGCAGGGGGTCAATTTTTATACGTACACCCCTAAGGGTCTGCGTCCATTTAGTGTCGTTGTCGAGGGACTTCCACACTCATTTGAGTCGGAGGAGATATTGGAGTTCCTGAGCGGTCTCCAGATTGCCGTGAATGTGATTGGCATTGCGAAATTGGGTTATGATAAATGGGTACTTAGATTAACTAGGAATTCCGACGTGACCAGGTTCTATGAAATTAGGTACATTCTGCGCTTCAGGGTACATATAAGGAAGTATGTCGTGAGGGGCGTGACACAATGCTATAATTGTCAGCGTTTCGGTCATGTGTCCACTAACTGCCGAATGCCCTATAGATGTGTTAAATGTGGTGAATCCCACGACCCGGGGAAGTGCATTGTGCCCCCGAAGGGTGAGACTTTCGTCACGGACCCCGTGACTGGACAGGTGACGAAGAGGGTAGGTGTGCCGGTACGGTGTGCGAATTGTGCAGCTGAGGGACATGCGGCTAGCTCGAAGGAGTGTCCTCACAGACTTCGTCTTATCCGTAGGGTAGAGGAGAGGAAATCGCCCGGGGGCGGTTCCCGATCACGTCCAGTATCGGGTAGTAGCGGTTTGAAGGTTGGCGTCTCTTACGCTGCGGCTGCTTCTGGTGGCAATGGTGTGAGAACCCGGAATGTGCCGGCGGTGGCTACGAATTCTCACGGAGCCGACATGTCATTAGGCTCTGCGGTGGCACGGTATGATGTGGTGGGCAGGGACTGCAGGCGCTTCTTTGGGGGTGGCCTGCTTCAATGCCTTGGCAAAATGGGTGGTTTTGCCAAGGAGTATCAGAGTTTGAGCAGTGATGAGGATAGATCTCGTGCTCTACTCGGGTTGTTGATGTCATTTGGTCGAAATGACTAATACACTCAAGATGATATTTGTGAATGTAAATTCAATTATCTCCAGACACAGGAGACATTATTTGAATTTGTTTTTGATGGAGCATAAACCTGACGTGATGTTGCTGGCTGAGCATCATCTCAGTTCGCGGCATAGGTTTGATGTCAAGGGGTACAAGGTTTTCAGAAGGGATCGTTTGAGTAGACGTGGGGGAGGTACTGCTGTTCTTGTTAGGGACAGGTTTCGTTGTGAGGAGGTCATCCTTGATACGGGTGTTATTGAGAATACCGCGGTGTGTATACGCAGGGTGAATGGGAGTGATATTATCGTGGTATCAATGTATCTGTGTCCAGGAGTTGTGTTTGCTGGGGATTTCTTCAGTGCGGTACAGCATCTGGCTGTGGGAAGCAGTGTGATCATTGGCGCCGATCTCAATGCAAGACATCCTTACTGGGGAGACCCCTTCGCGAATGAGAGCGGTCGTAATCTTAGGGATTTTCTACTGACTAGTCCTGACTTGGACATCCGGCCGACTGAAGGACCGACGAGGAGTAATGCTGTTTTGTCGTCCTACATCGATTTTTTTCTGACAACTGTGGACATTTCGGTGGCGGGTGCCAATAGACTTAGGACACTGGACTATGAATCTGATCATAGGGCAGTTGAGATGGTCTTTTCTACTGGTGAGTGTGTGCTGCGTGGACAGGACAGGAGGTATGATTATGACAGGATTGATGTTCGGAAATTCAGGCGTGTATGGGCTGGGAAACTTGCGGACTGTGGGCTGCCTGTGGATAGGAATGTTTCTCGTGTTGAGATCGACGAGGCGATTGGACTGATGTGCGGCGCTTTTACTGATGCTATTGATGGGTCTGTGCCGAACGTATCCACCGGGAGAAGGGGATTGTTGGGACTGCCACCGTACATCCTTAGGTTCATAGAACAGAAGAAGAGACTCAGGCGGACAATGTATAGATGCGGGGATCCTGGGAGGCGGAACATCCTCAAGGCGGAGGTTAGGAATCTCAATAGGATTATTCAGGGCGCCATTGCCGTTTTCGAACGTGACTATTGGTCTAATTTCCTTGGCAGTGTTCGTCTGAACAATAGGACCTTTAGGAATGTGAAGATGGCTGCAGGATTGAACGCTCGTCCTGTTACTAGGAGTCTTGTTGGTGCCAATGGCACAATTGTTTCTAATGAAAGTGGGAAGGCGGATCTTTTAGCTGGGAATTTCTCTCGAGTACATCGGGGTGGACAGGGGGATCGTGTGGATCCATTTAGTGTGATGGTAAAGGAGGTTGTTTCGTCTTTGGACGGGACGACACCTTTGGCGACTTTTGGGGAGTACATGGGGGCTGTTGGGACTGAGGGCGACTTCCGGCGTTTTGGATTTATTGACTCAGCGTCAATAGGCGATGCATTGAGGAGGAGATCAAACAAGATATCTAGCGGTGTTGATGGAGTCCCGGAATTTGTCCTGAGGAAGACTGGAACTGATGTCTGGGGGTTTTTGTCGATTTTATTCAACCATTGCCTGAATGTTGGATACTTCCCGACGACATGGAAAGAGGCTGTAGTGGTTCCCGTATTGAAACCAGGGTCTGACCCTGGGGATAGTGGAAGCTATAGGCCAATTTCATTATTGTCGGCTTTCGGGAAGTTATTTGAATATTTTATATTGGCGAGGATCAATGATGTCATATCGGACAGGGACATATTGATGAACAATCAGTTTGGGTTCCGGACTGGGTTGTCGACGTCGCATGCACTGATGGTGTTTGCGGACTATGTGGCACAGGGACTGAATAATAGGTGCCCGACGATGGCCCTTGAGTTTGGACTTTTCGAGGGCCTTTGACACGACGACATGTAGGATGATTGGCAGTTTTCTGACTGACCGTAAATTTAGGGTTCGATTAGGGGACATTTTGTCTGAGGGGAGATCAGTCTCTGCGGGGGTTCCACGGGGCTCGTTACTGGCCCCTGTACTGTATAACCTTTATATGTCGGACATACCCCAGCCTACTGGGGGTGAACTTCTGCTGATATACGCGGACGATATACTCATTGCGTCTTCGGGGCCTAGGGCGGGGACTGTGAATAACAGACTTAATGGGTACTTGTCGAATCTGACGGATTACTTTACGAAATGGGGTCTTAGACTGAACGTACGCAAGACTGTGGCCTTGACGTTGAAGGGAAAGCGGAGGCATATATATCCGAATTGGAGGAAACATGTTCCTTGTCTGATGGTGGGTGGTGAGCCAGTTCCGACATCGGACAGAATGAAATACTTGGGAGTTACGTTCCATGGGAATTTTGAGTATTGTCGGCATGTGGATAATGTCCTACTGAAGTCGAAGAGAATATTTTCTGCGTATCAGACCATACTGAGTAGGAGAGGTGGTCTCGACCGGAGGATACGTCTCTTGGTGTATCGCCAGGTGATCCGTCCTATCATTTCTTATGCCTTTCCATCTTGGTTTGGAATCTCATCCTACCAAATGGAGAGGCTTAGGAGATGGGAACGAAGAGTCCTTGCTGCCTGTCTGGGCATAAGGACCCAATTGGGGCCTGATGGTGTGCCCCGTAAACCATCTTGAGCGTCGATCTATGGTGCGACCGATTTTTGCAGATTGGATGTTTTTATGACTGAGGGGGCCATTAGATTTCTGGAGCGTGCTCGTTCCTTGGAAAACAGTTTGGTTAGGGGCTGCTTTAACATGAATAGGGATCTGGAGGCCGTTCGCTTATCAGGGTACTTTTCCCCGACAGACCTTTTGACCCTTAGGGATGCTGGTCTTCTCTTCGAGGGTGCAGATCTCCTATTTTACCACAGGAGAATAAATAGATTAGACAATAATGATACGGTGTACAACACTGCTCAATGAGACCTTGTAAATATTAGTCTGTAAGTGTTTTGTATTTAGTTTTAAGTTATTTAATTAGTTTTTAAGGAATAGTTTTAAGGAATTTATGAATGTCTCCCTTTTTATACCCTTTTTTGGGGAATTTAGTTATTTGATTAGTAATAAGAAACGATTGATGTGGTTGAACTACCTATAACAGATTAAATAAGGAGAGTCTTTGCAAAATACCAATAGTATGTAAGGAATATTTTTAATTGTAGTAGTTCTTAAGTTGAGAATTATTTGTAATGTAATGAACTTATGGGAATAAATAAAAATTGAATTGAATTGAATTGCGAAACAAAGTTGATCGGGATTCGTGTGTTAACAGTGTTTGTGTTCATATACATATAGTGAAGTGAAAAAAAGTGAAGAAATAAAATTGCTCGTACTAGGCAAACTGCTCGTAAATCGACTGAAAACTGAAAAACTGTTTGTAAAGTCAAGCAGTAAAGAACTTTTAAAAAGTGATACAGACATTTGTGAAAATTAATATATCACTCATAAAACTAAAATAGACCACTGATTTTTAAGAAGCGTGGAAAAACCTTGGGGTATAAATCGATTATTTTTCTAAATGCGGATAGAGACTATGGGCCAAAACCCGCTAAAACGTCCTAGAGTTGGGATACCCACTGTGGAATTCCGAGCAATTCTAGACGCAAAAGAAAAAGAATTCCAAACAAGTCTAGAGGCGAAAAATAAAGAGATGAATTTTCTGAAAGAGAAATTTTACTACATAGTAGGGATGCCAAACGGGATTGATTTTTAAAAATCCCGGGATTCGGGATTTCGTAATCCCGATCCCGAAATCCCGGGATTTTTCGGGACAATTCGGGATCGAAAAATCCCGAAATATCCCGGGATTTCCCGAAATATCCCGGGATTTCGGAATTTTCTCTTAATAAAAAAAAGCTAAAAAAAAGTTGGAAGTTGGGTTCTTATTCAGTTCAATGTCCAGTGATATAGAATATTCACTAATTGTTGCATGATACACTTGAAAAACTACATGAGTGTTATTTAATGTAATATTAAATAAAAAACAATGCCGTAGACTCAATTTTTTTCTTACTTTATAAGGTGTATATGTATGAATTTACAATCCCGAAAATTCCCGGGACAAGTTTTAAAAAATCCCGGGATTCGGGATTTGGAAATCCCGAAAATCCCGGGATTTTCTCTTTCGGGATTTCCCGATTGGCATCCCTACTACATAGTAAAAGAAAACGTTAATCTCAGAAAGAACATGGAAGACCTTCCGAAAAGTTCAACTACGAAAGCGAAGATTTAATCTCTAGTGAAGATGAAATGATCCTAGACGAACAGGTGACTACCGAAACCCGTGAAACTAAAGGAGCTACTTCCGCTGAATATACCAAGAGTGATGTTAAAGGCCAGGAGAAAGCTGTATCTGGTCCAACCCCCAAGGCTAAGCCGAAGACTCAAAATAGATGTACCCAATAAGACTACAACCAAGAAGTCATCAACCAAGGACGAAGAAAAAAAGAGTAAGTCGGTTCCTATTATAACCACGCACAATATTAATTTAAAGACTACTATTAGTTATTTAGATAAGATGTTAGGGCATAGGAATTATAATTTAAGGACTCTGGTGTCAGATGTTCTTTTCGATTCTGATAATTTGTGCTCAATCATGTTCAAAACGTACTGAAAAGTCGATTTGTTCTATCTAAAATAACTAACGAATCTAAAAAGGAATATTATTAAACTTTTCTTTTTTTCGATACTTCTATTTACTTTGAATTTGGCATTAAAAATATATTTGATGAACCTTTTATTTCTTTTCGCAAAGCATTTAGCTCTGCCACTGTATATTCATTTTCATAACAATTAAATTTTATAACAATTACATTTTTTCAACAATTAAAGTTTTAATTTTTGTTTGACAGTTCATTACAGACTTTTTCATAATATTTAATTATTCTTTTCTTTTTATTCTGCTACAAATTCATAGCAGTCGAAAATTTTACGTAGTACCACAAAAAAAAATTCCTATAAGACTGTAGTCGAAGAATATTTTCGAGAACCATAATAAGGCTGGATATTCGTTACCTGGGGCCGTGATCGAAATTAAATGCGATTCTAAAATTATTTCGATAGCGAATAATTTTCTAATGATGTTACTCGATACGGAACGAATAGAAGTACAAAAAAAATACGAAATACTACAGATGTCTTAAGTTTGCAAAATAATGAGTAAGTACAATGTAGGTACACATAATATGCATAAAAAATTTAATTTAAAATATTTTTAGGTTTAAAAAACGATTCAGACTATCAAAAGAGGTGTTCTGTTATGTTTTTGGAATGTTAGAGTTTGACGGACAAATATCTACTGTTGTTCCATCGAAAACTCAAATGGCCGCAACGTTATCCATTTTGTCTTCTGGAGGTTTCCAGCACACATTTGGAAATGAATTTTTTATTGGAATAAGTCAAAGTTATATCAGCAGAATTATAAAGCGAGTGGTGGACGAAATGGAGCGTAAGCTATGTGGTCAATTTATTAAATTCGAACCCAGAAAAAGTGATACATGTAAAGAATATTTTATGCACAAATATAAAATTCCAGGATTTAAAAATGTGTATATATACATTTGTAATTATATCGACCACGTTTACAAATAAAATATTAATTTTTTCTTAAAAGTCATTGGCTGTATAGATGGGATACATTTTGGACTACAAAAGGCTTCTAACGAGCATATGTTTTTAACAGAAAAGGCTTCCTCCATAGCCTCAACTCGATGATTGTACGTTTATATTGTTTAAATCTTTGTTGTTTGTTTTTATATTATGTATTTATTTATTGAAAACTATTTTAGATATGCGACCATAAACACACAATTTTAGCCATCAATTCCAAATATGGATGAGCCGCTCATGACTCCTATATTTGGAAGGAATCGGATGAAAGATCGCTTCTTGAACAAGAATACAACAATAACTTGAGAAATTTTTGGTTCTTAGGTAATTAAAATAGATCTTTTAAGTAGTACGTAGTAGTTGATTCGGGATATCCTTGTGAACCGTGGCTTATAACACCTTACCGAAATCCCCAAAAAAATACATTCGAGTCGCAGTTCAACGAAATACAAGCCAAAGGAAGGAAGATTGTTGAAAGAATGATTGGAAGTTTGAAAGCCCGGTGGACAATTTCGAGCCACGATAAAAGAAGCCGTTATAGTCCGGAAAAGGTCGCACAATTATCTAATGTATGTGCTGCACTCCACAACATTTGCATTCATTTTGTATGGCGAATTACGAAAAATTGCTGCCGTGCGAACATAGCATTAGAAATTTCAATTGATTTTATTCGTTATTGAATAAGAGAATACCAAATACTCAAAAACTCGTTTATTTGAATAAAAATTCGTCGCATACGAATGCCAGAATTAGCCCCCTGAGCGTGCATAGAATAAAATCTTTCCACTTATTATGTTTTCCAGTTTTATTATGACATGATGTGCATAAATAGCTCCTATAACGCCAGGAAAGTTTCGATTTTCCTGAATTCCTTAGCTATCTTTGCCTCTGCTATTGCAGACACGAGTATTTTAGTCTTTTCTTGGCGGGCAACATTTGCACAAATTCTGCTCACTGTATGTTGGGATAGACCATGGAAATCACCAGCATCATCCCGAAATTAAATAATTATTAACTTTAAACATTATCTCTCTGTTTGTCACCAATAACGCAGAGCTATCAACATCTGGAATTCTATTGATATTCCGCCTCCTCTAGATCCAACGAAATTTTCGCTTTTATTTTAACCACAATTTTTCTTTATTAAATCGATATTTCTATTTAAGTTCTATATCCGGAATGAAAAATTGATTTAACCTTCTTTTATACATATATTTTTGGACGTTGCGGCGTGATTAGATATTTCAGAAAAGAATTCCGTAAAAGTGGAACATATATTATTTTATAATTATTTCCATATTTTTGGGTAAAATCTACAGAATCCGATTCTTTTCAATTTCATTAATTTTCTTTTTTTAATTTTATGATAATTGCTTTTCATTGTTTAACTCAGGGTTTTATTTGAAATTGTTAACAATTTTCTTCTGATTACTCAGTTGGTTTAAATTATGATGAAAGTGAACCTGCTACGTACTTTAAAATTTAAAATCATTTGCGGTTGTTTTTTTTTATATTTTCAAACCTTTAGGTATTACAATTACGTTATATTTACAATTATTTGCAAAATTTTTAGATGGTAATATTATAAATTGTATGTTGTTTTAAAAAGAAGCGCTACCGCCATAAGTATCATAAAATAATTTTTCATTTCATTTATTAATCCATACAAATAATGTTTGTACATGTTTCTTACGTCTATATATATATATATATCATTAAAGGTAATTATCCTATACGTATTTAATAATTTGCAAAGGCTTACCAACTAATGAAATAAAATTGCAGCTTTGCTGTAGATGGTTATCTAATAGCTATAATTATTTATATTCCATAAAAAAGGAAAAGAGGAAGCTAACTTAAAGACTAAATTAAATTAATTAAAAAATAAAATCCAATAAAAACAAATTATGGCAAATAATGTCATTAGTTTACTATTATATTTTAAGCTATAAGCCAATACCAATGTTCTCGTTGAAATCTTAGGTATAACCTCGTTAATGGTGGTGTCGAAAATTTCAATAATTGTAGGGAGTATACAGTAGGGAGGGACAAAATGGTATTCAGTCGTCTTTTGTCAATTCTATTGAAGTCAAACATGAACGACGGCTCACCGAAGCGAAACGCGCACATATTCAAAGTAATCTCCACCGCTCTGTGGGCCGATTCGTAGTCCATTAACATCCAAAAATAAATTCCCATCTGTTGCAGATGTTCCCTCCCCAGTCAGGGTGTTTAGCGTTTAGATCTGCTCCAATTAGCACGGGTCCCCTAGACGGCAGGTAAAGAAGGCGATCGACGTCAGTTATGCCTAGAGTCACCTGAGATTCATAGAGATGACATGAAGAGATGAGCCATCTGTACGACAAATTCTCACAGCGGTGCTCTCAACATTCCCCAAATTAAGGTGAATTCTGTCACAACTCAGAGTGTCACGGACAATAACAGCGGTTCCCCCGCCACATCCGCTCAACCTGTACTGTATGTAAATTTTATAGCCCAAGAGGTGAAGTTTATGTCTAGAGTTAAGTCTGTGCTCGGCCAGCATCATTACGTCCGGTCTGTGTTCCCTCAAAAATAAGTTCAGATAGTTTCTCCTGTCTCGAAATCACAGAGTTAACATTCACGAAAATGCATTTATGAAGACGCACCATGTTGTCCAATTGTTAATAGCATTCCCATCAAGGCACGGGACCTCTGCTCATCGTCCTTTAGTTTCCCGTATTCGCTGGCGAAACCTCCCATTTTGTTCAAACACTTCAACAAGCCAGCTCCAAAAAAGCGATGGCAGTCTCTGTCAATCCTCTCAAAATTCGCCACTGCATCCTGCATAGTAACACCAGTCGTTTGGACCCTCGATGTCATATGTCCGGAATTTGTCAATGCAGTAGCTGCGGCTCCCGCCCTTACCCGTACCCTTACGTACACCACTCTGTGTATCAATGTGTCCAGCCCTCGGATTGGCCCTTTTCTCCTCAATCTTCCTGAGCAACGTCTGCCGCCTGGGGCACTCCTTAGAGCTCGCAGCGTGTCCCCTCTACACCACAGTTAACAGTTAACCTAACGGGCAGTCCCACCTTCAAAACTGCCTGGCCTGTCTTAGGGTCAGTGATTAGTCTACTTTCCGTGTTGTCTTTCCGCAAATGTTTCACATTTCCCAGGTCCATGCGAACCACCACATTTCACACACCTAGAAGGCATGTTACAGTTACTGGACACATGTCCAAATCTCTGGCAGTTGAAACACTGGGTTAAACCCCTACTTTTGAATTTATCGCTACGCACCTTGCATTGGAGAATGTATCTAACCTCATGAAATCCCTTAATATCGGAATCCCTGCTCATACTCAAGAGCCATTTGTCGCCCCCGAGTTTTCTAACCTTCAAAATATTGACGTTAATTTAGGTCAGATACCTCCTGCTCCTCAAATGTACTAGACAGAAACTTCAATACTAAGGAGTACGGAACCTTTCCCTTAGGAGTATATGAGTAGAACCAAAGAATATGGATATAAAGAATGCGCATCATGTAGAAGGAAAATTTCTTATGGCGGGTCGTAACATCACGACCCGCTCTCACCAAATTTTTTTTAAAATCATTTCTTGGTGGTGCTGCGGATGCTTTATCATTTTATTTCAAAATAACACTCGAAGAATATTTTGTGTGAAAAATGTACTATGTCATTAGTTGGGCGTATTTTATTTTTTATTTTGTCCCATAGTATATTTTTTTAAATGCTTTGTAATGCTCGTTTTTTTTTCTTTTAATAAAAAATGGTTTTTTATTCTTTTAATTTATCTAAAAAACATGGCCTAATTTTTAAGCCAAATATGAATAGCTTCATGTTCTTTTAATAATAAAATCGATTTCTTATTTTGTTTTTATTTATCTAAAATTATTAAGCCAAAAATAGACAGCTTTACATATGTATGTTGATGAAATGAAAGTAAAAAAGAGTATATTACTAACACTTTTCTCTCTCTCACTCACCAATCCATAACCATAGACATGTGTTAACCTAGTGGAAAATTGTTAGTAATAATTTCAAGTCTACTTATTAACCCAATGATATGTATGTGTGATCGGAAAATATAGAAAAATTGTACGGCACTAAATCCCGAAAGACACGGTATTTAACTTGGAAAGTATTCTTCCAAAAATCGAAATCATTTCTCATTGATATTAGTGAATACTACTGTGATATTTCTTTGGGTGTATAATTGAAATCAGAAAAAAGCGACATGAACCTTATTCTTTAAAAGCTGAGAAGATTTTTACGCTCTTTTTAACGAACATTCTTTCTGTTCGTGTCCTATGTGTGTAAAAAGCCGAAGATGTTCTTACCCTGAGGGACATTGGTGCGACGTCTGTTTTTAACACCAGAAAAATAAATAAAAAGTGGTCAAACGACAAAAACGCACGATGAAAACAACGCATGATGAGAAGAACGCATTGTTACGCTCTTGGTTTCTGTCCTTCTATCTTTCCCCCCGCGTCATGAAATATTTTTGAAAAATATTCCAAAATATGTTAAAATTCTTTATACTGTATTTTCTTTGGTAGAACGCAATCCTATCCTCCATAAATCTCTTCGTAACTTTCTCGTAGTCCTCGAGAGTGCAGACCTCAGTATTGGTCACCGTTCTACTTTATATCTTCATGTTAAAGTCCGAATGTCCTAATGTTGTTTTTAAAGCACTAGTCATTGTTTTAATATCTACATTATCAGGCATGTTCTGAAAATCACTTCTTGTGATTTTAAACCGGTCAGCTAAGTGGCTGCCGATTTAGTATCACTTGCTTATTTTTTCAATCATTTTGTTTTGAGCTTCACAATAAATGAATTAAATGATATAGCCGAATAATAAAACCACGGAGGAATAAAACTACTTGCTTGCTTGGCGCCTTCTTGATCACGCTTCTTTTCTCTAAAGAATTACAAGCTTAAATCTACAAGGAGTGTATTACATCTTATTGTACAAGAAAGAAAGATAAATATATTCACATAGAAAGTTCTAGAACACTACAAACAATTATAAGCTTAAGAAAGAAAAAGATGAATATATTCACATGGAAGATTCAAGAATACTATACAATTATAAATACAATTATATGCTTAAGAAAGAAAGAGATAAATATATTTACATAGGAAATCACACATAATACACTTAAAGAAACATTGTAACAGGTACCCGCGACTACAACTAAAGTAACCGACATCATAGACTACTACAATGAATAGCTTAAAATGTTTTTTATTGATTTATTTATAGTTAAATGAACAAGTTTGGACCAAAAAAGTATAAAATTATGACAATTAAAGACACTTCCCATTTCAAGAAATTTTGTTATTTGGTTTTGTGATTTTGCTTTTAGTTGCCAGGTGTTTCAGAACTTCGAAAATACACCTAACCTTGACAGATTTGCAAAGTATTTCTACCAAAGACAAATGTATTTGTTTTTTTTTTTTAAATATATGAACTATTTCCAATGAAACTTAATTATTTTTGTTAAGTAATATTTAATTTAGTAAAAAACTATCAATTGTTTGCCTAATTTTAAAAATATGTACATATAAACTAATAACAAATGGCAACAATGAGGAATTACGAACAATGGCAGCTCCGGTGTGTACCATGGCAACTTCTTTGGTTTGTCAAATTTAAATTTTTGACTTCAAATTTAATAGTTCAGTTACTATTGTTTAGAATTGAATACTTGAATCATGTAAGTATTTTAATAGAATTTAAATGCAAAACTTCAATAAAATTTATTTATAAGGGGACAACATAAAAATAGCGCTCAAGTAAATATTTTTATAAAATTTATGGAGCAGCATCGACTTGGCAAGCGGTTTTGCGAAAGGTGACAGAGTGTACTATGAGCAATTGTGGGTAGAACTTGTCTTGCAATTGAACTCTTCGGGACCGCCAAAGAAGGATGTACAAGCCTGGAAAAAGGTTTGTATTAATTAAAGTTATACAAACCATTTAATTTTAAATATATTTTTTAGGTATGGTTTGGCATGAACTTTAGTGTGAAACATAGGATGGCTCACAATAAAGCAGTATCTTCTAAAGCAGGCGGTGGTCGTTTCAATAAATACATTTTGTCTCCTACAGATGAGCTGGTGGCAAATATATGCGGTTTGTACGCTTCAGTGGAAGGAGTACCAAACGCGAAAAGCTGTGGTGTGCCATCTATCGAAAAGCCTTCCACATCGTTCAAGATTCCACCAACTATCATTACTGATTCGCCAAAAAATAACAAAAGTTTCAACAGTAAGGAAACCGGCGATAAAACCCCCATTCATCACTCTCGCTGTCATCGTCTCCTCTACAATTGTGCGAAAAGCAAGATCCTATAACACCATCAACACCAGTGCAAAACCGAAAACGTAGAAGAATGCTACTGATATTGGTGATTTTATAGAAAAGGAAGCCGTGAACTTGTCAAAAATTGTAGAAAGCTTAGATACCATCAAAAAAGAGATGAAAGAAAATAGAAGTCATTTAAAGAAGTGTCGGGAAATATGAGAGGAATAAAAAATCAAAGAAAAAGAGTTAAAAGAGATGATCAGGCATAACTATGCTATGGAGAAAAGTGCGAAGACAAAAAACGAACTGAAATTGAAATTTTTAGAGCTGGAGCGAATAAAACTTGGCATTCAGTCGTCTAGTCCTTAGTTTTTAATAATAACGTATTTAATAATAATCTATTTAATGAATTGTTTTGTTTTTAATGAATTTTGTTATTTGTTATATAAATTTTTTTTATTTTTTTTGGAATGAAGTGTTTTTGATTTTAAATTTGGTCGCTTAAGTTTAAGGGCTGGTTACTCATGCGTAAGAAACGTAAAATGCTAACGTACGTAGCCTTAAAAACGTTTGTGTAGTTATAGAAACGATAAAAACGGGACATATGTCAACGAAGAATGTTAATAAAAACGAAACAGAATACAAAGCAACACTCAAACGAACACAAGACAATGCAAAGAAATTGATATACAAACATTTGCACGAAGTCAGCTGTTCAGAACAGTGTTGAGTGTTGTTAAGATAAAGCAAAATTCAAAAAGTACCAATTAGGTCTTAATTGGAAAAAGTTATATTTGCTTCTTAAGTTTTATGTTATTATAAATATTTATTCTTGTAATACTATATGATATTAAATTTTTGGTTCAATCTGAGTCAATATTTATGGAATTTACATATAAGTATACTGTCGAATATTGTTCTATTCAAAGTGATTTTTTGTGTTTTTTTTTATTACATTGCAAAACAATACCTCTAGCAGGAATAGTAATAATAAAAATACTCTTATAATTCTGTAACAACATTAGAATCATAAGAATATGCATTTGAAAATTTTAAAGATTAAAACAGATTTATGTATAAATAAGAAAGTACCAAAAAGGGCATTTGCATTACATTGCCAATCAAAATACATATTATTTATTTATTATGTTTCTATATTATTGTAATAATTGTAATTGTAATTGTAATACAATAATAATTAAAGAAAAATCATTTTTTATATACAAATTTAAAAAACTAATATATACGATTAATATATATGAAAGTACCAAAAAGGAGCATTCGTATCACTTCGCCACTCAAAATACATACATATTATTTATTTATTTTGTTAAAGTTGTTTTGTGAGCACAACAGAAACATAACAATAAGTATTTATTTCTTATAATATAACTTTTTTTTTATTATTTTAATCAAAAATTAAAAATTTCATTATATACATGTAACAATTGAAAAGTTTTATATAAATAAACTTGAATGTACCCAAGAGGGCATTTCTGCCGCAATGCAACTCTGCATACAATAGCCCTATCACTCATGTTCAAAAGTCACGTAGAAACGTGAGAAAATTCTGTTTTATACAGATCGTTCCGTTTTGTTAACGAGAAAGAACGTTCGCTACGATACGTTACGTTACGTATGGGTAACTGGCACTTTAGGGAGTAGGCAATATTATATCTTATAGTAACTGCTTAATTATCGTATTCATCTTGTTCAGCTG
The DNA here is from genome assembly GCA_936449025.2 of Sarcophaga subvicina. Lineage (NCBI taxonomy): Eukaryota > Metazoa > Arthropoda > Insecta > Diptera > Sarcophagidae > Sarcophaga > Sarcophaga subvicina. The sequence continues at coordinate 36,957,195 of OW388082.2, forward strand.
TTTCTAAATCGTCTTCGGCTGAACTCAATAATTTCTTCCTCAAGTGCTATATTATGTAGTGCACAGCATACATTTATTATTGAAACTACTTAACATGGAACATAATGCAAAACACTTTGAAGACATTTAAAACGACTATGGATCTTTCAACAACATTCCTGGCAGAGACACGTCTTAAATTAAATGCATGCTGAGCAGTTCCGAAAACAGGATTTTTGTTGGGGGTTATTAAATAAGGTTTTTGCTGGTAGCCAGAATCCTCCACGAACCAAAAATTTCGGACACCTTCGTAATGCATCGTGGAGAAGTATCTTTTGATATCACACATTTTCCAAATAAAGGAATCATGACATGAGCCAGGTCTGCAAGCATCTACGGTCTCAATACGCATATCATGATCACAAATCTGAAATTAAATACAATATGTTAAAAAATGCATTTAAGTGCATATAAGCCCACAATACTAGCTATCATTGCATTGAGAACTCTGCTAAAATATGCAGCATGATCGCACGGTGGTTTCATTATTCGGATGAGTGTGCCATCGATACATCCAATTCCTCCTGGGATGCCAAACTTTTGATATAAAAGAGATTTTGATGCAGTTTGTATCTGTTGGCGTACTGAAATTTTTATCCAAACTGGACACAGCCTCTCCTCTAATTGCTGCATTACGATCTATATAATTTTGGAAAAGGTTGATCGTCCCATGCTTAAGTTTACATGGTTCGCTATAACGCCTTGGAACGAGCCGACTGCCAATTATCTGAATACAGCTGCCAGGTGAATACTTGTCGGAATGGTACATTTGGAGAGGAGTAGTGCTATGTCATCCAATATCATCTTAAAGGCTCTTTATTCAACCGGTAAATTGATATGAAACCGAAAACGACCTAGCTTTAAATTGTTACTTCTAAATGTTACATTATTCTTTACTTACAATGTTTCGTTCATATATATATAGACTTAGTAATAAATATAATAAATAAATTTGATATTAAATTAAAATGAATATTTCAGGATAACGACGGAAATTCTGATCGGGGAGGCAGTAATTAAAAATATTTGTTGATAAGGCTACTCAATATACAATATCATCTTCTTGTAGAAGTAGTTTGTTCATTTAGGTTTACTTGTTGAATTTCAAGTTCAAAGTTTCTCAATAGTAGTTCGCAGTCGATTTTAAACTGTTGGTCCGACCATTCGTGTATAAAATTAACACCGCAACATAAGTGGTGTGAGACTGACGGATGCACAATCAGACACACCCATGTATTATTCTTCGTAAAATTTCTATAAAAGCCGATGCTCAATGCGAAACAAAGTTGGATTGATTCGTGTGTTAGCAGAAATAAAATTGCTCGTACTAGGCAAACTGCTCGTAAATCGACTGAAAACTGCAAAACTGTTTGTAAAGTCAAGCAGTAAAAAACTTCTGAAAAGTGATACAGACATTTGTGAAAATTAATATATCACTCACAAAATTAAATCACTCACAAAACTAAAATAGACCACTGATTTTAAGAAGCGTGGTAAAAACATTGAATTAAAAGTAAAATTTTTGACTGCGAAACTGATTTTAAGTTGCGAAAACAAGAAAAAACCTGGGTATAAATCGATCATTTTGCTAAATGCAGATCTCTATCTTTACTACCCCTTAGCAGCATTCTAAAGATGGAGGAGGACGTGGGCCAAAACCCGCTAAAACGGCCTAGAGTTGGAATACCCACTGCGGAATTCCAAGCAATCCTAGACGCAAAGGAAAATGAATTCCAATCAATCCTAGAGGCGAAGAATAAAGAAATGAATTTTCTGAAAGATAAATTCGATTACATAATGAAAGAAACCGATAATCTCAGAAAGAATATGGAAGATCTTCTGAAAAAGTTCAACTGTGAAAGCGAAGAGTTAATGTCTAGTGAAAATGAAATGGTCGTAGACGAATAGGTGACCACCGAAACCCGTAAAACTGATGGAGCTACTTTCGCTGAATATGCCAAAAATGATATTAAAGGCCAAGAGATAACTGTATCTGGGCCAAGCCGAAGACGAAGACTCAAGATAGATGTACCCAAAAAGACTACAACCAAGAGGTCATCAACCAAGGGCGAAGAAAAAAAGAGTAAGTCGGTTCCTATTATAACCACCTACAATATTAATTTCAAAAAATACTATTAGTGATATAGATAGGATATTAGGGCATAGAAATTATAATTTAAAGACTCTAGGTAAAAATGTAGTTAATGTAGGACTCTGCACTCTCGAAGACCATGAGAAGGTGAAGACCTTACTGGTGGAGCAGGGGGTCAATTTTTATACGCACACCCCTAGGGGTCTGCGTCCATTTAGTGTCGTTGTCGAGGGACTTCCACACTCATTTGCGTCGGGGGAGATATTGGAGTTTCTGAAAGGTCTCCAGATTGCTGTGAATGTGATTGGCATTGCGAAATTGGGGTAACTAGGAATTCCGACGTGACCAGGTTCTATGAGATTAGGTACGTTCTGCGCTGCAGGGTACATATAAGGAAGTATGTCGTGAAGGGCGTGACACAATGCTATAATTGTCAGCGTTTCGGTCATGTGTCCACTAACTGCCGAATGCCCTATAGATGTGTTAAGTGCGGTGAATCCCACGACCCGGGGAAGTGCAGTGCGCCCCCGAAGGGTGAGAGCACGGGTGAAACTTTCGTCACGGACCTCGTGACTGGCCAGGTGACGAAGAGGGTAGGCGTGCCGGTACGATGTGCTAATTGTGCGGCTGAGGGACATGCGGCTAGCTCGAAGGAGTGTCCTCGCAGACTTCGACTTATCCGTAGGGTGGAGGGGAGGAAGTCGTCCGGGGGTGGTTCTCGATCGCATCCGGTATCGGGTAGTAGTGGTGTGAAGGTTGGCGTCTCTTACGCTGCGGCAGCTTCTGGTGGCAATGGTGTGTGCTTCTTTGTGGGTGGCCTGCTTCAATGCCAAGGAGTATCTGGGTTTGAGTAGTGATGAGGATAAGTCTCGTGCTCTACTTGAATTGCTAATGTCGTTGAGTCAACGTGGCTAATACAATTAAGGTATTATTTTGTGAATTCAATTATCTCTAGGCACAGAGGACATTACTTGAATTTATTTATTTATTTTATAATGGTGCTGGCTGAGCATCATTTTAATTCTCGCCACAGTTTTGATATCAGGGGGTACAGGATTTCGTTTAGGGGCTGCTTTAGTGGGAATAGAGATCTGGAGATCGTTCGGTTAAAGAGGTACCTTTCACCGACATACCTTTTGACTCTTAGGGGTTCTGGTCTTCTCTTCGAGGGTGCAGATCTCCTCTTTTATCACAGGATAATAAATACGATGAATATTAGTGATACGGTGTACAAAACTGCTCAACGAAATGTAAGTGTTTGGTATTTAGTTTTAAGTTTTAGTTTATAATAGTTTTAAAGAATATATGTGTGCCTCCCTTTTATACCATTTTTGGGGAATGCAGTTAATGATTAATAATAAAGTATGAATGATGCTGCTAAGCTGCATATGAGATTTAAAATAGAATGTCTTTGTAAAATACCATTAGTATGTAAGGAATATTGGTAGAGCATAATTGTAGTAGTTTTTAAGTTGAAAATTATTTGTATCGAAATGAATTTATGGGAATAAATAGAATTTGAATTTAAATCAAAATTTCTAAAATAATTTCTTTACAATTATTTTTTCCCCCTTTTTCTTCCAGGTGAAGGAGAACACAGCAATAGTGGCGATGATATTGTAGGCATTGGTGTATCTGGTGATGGTGGATGGATGGATATAGTTATAACTGACATAGATGAATCGGAAACATCTGCATAAATAAAAAATTTTGTAATTATTAACACAAATTAAAACAATAATTTTTAATAACAAGTAAAACAAAACATACCTTCAATGCTTTCCAAAGTCAGATCAGTAAATAGGTTTGCCTTAAAAGGCAATAATTTGGTGGACAGTTCCATATGTCCATCAGGTGGAAGGTGAACCGCCAGATATTCCAATTGCCGCCTTCTCCTTCCTGCAAAATTCTGAATTTAAAACAAACCTTTACCCATATTGAGATGATTACTGATTTGTCTTTTAAATACATTTTTTTCAGAGTACAAAATAGTAATCACAAATTGTATTATGTAGATTTATATGTAAGTACCTGCACCGCTGGGTGAAATTTTGCAATTTCACCTGTACATACCTTGGGTTGCAAGAGCGTCCCTTCTGGATGAACGCCTTCGACATCTTTGCAAAAAGCCCAGCGCACCCAGTTAGCTTGGTCACATATCAAGCAGGGCTGCTTTACTGATGTCACTCCAGCCCATTCTGCTTTTCTTTTTTCCCCCTATTTTAAATATAAATTGATTATTTTTTTATTAAATATTATAAATAAATAAATAATTTTAATAAAAACTTACTTTCCACCTAACTTGCCATTTATTGTTTATCGTTGTTGACATTTAAGTTGTCAAATATCAATAAAAAATGTTCGGTTAAACCCCCTTCACACGAGCATACAAGTGATATGTAAAGTCTGATGAAAAAGTAAAATGAAATTCCATCCGTATTTCAAAAAAGAGAATAATAGTCGTATGATTATTTTTTCTGTGTTTACGCGATTGGTACAAGACAATAATAAAGTAAGAACGAAAACAGCTGTTAAAAAACATAAACAAAGTGAAAAAATTTTCTTAAAGTTTTTATTGAAATTCAAAATGCCAAATATTAAAAAAACAAACAAAATGCACTTGGTGTTTGACTTGCTATTGTCATAATTAAAAAATATGAGTGCAAAGATAAGAAACGGGTTAAAGAAGTAAGACTGTCCAAGCGCATTTGGTGCCGGGAATGGCTACTACGGCGTTATAGCGAAAAAGATATGACGCACATTGCTATAAAGGAATTACAACTGGAGGACCCAAAAAGCTTTATAAATTTTGTTAGAATGTCCAAGGAATCACTTGAAGATTTGTTACAGCTTATTGGACCTATAATTTATAAGCAAAACACAAATATGAGTTAATCGATTTCAGTAACAAAACGGTAAGCGAATTTACAAAATATTGATCAAACTAACATCCATTTTAATTTTTCAGACTTTTAATAACATTACGTTTTCTTGCAACTGGAAACACCTACACAGACTTGTCGTATGGATTTCGTATTTCAGTGTCTGCAATATCTGATATAATTCCCGAAACCGCAAAAGCAATATATAATGCTTTACATAATAAATACTTAAAAGTAAGTTTACATGGTTTAATAATTTTATGAGTGTATTTAACGTAAAACTAATTATTTAAGGTTCTTAAAACTACTTCAGAGTGGAAAACTTTTACCACAAATGGAATTTTCCAATGTGTCTGGATGCAATTGGTAAGCTCAATGTATATCATGGTTATAATATATAATAAACATTATTTTCACTTGGTACACACATAGTTCAGCTGACGACGAAACATTTTGGGCAAGTGTTTTAAGCATTTTTCTTAATACAATTGAAATATTTGTAGACGGCATTGCTGTCTTTTGGTATTTTGTTAATTTGACCGTTGGCTTTGTCATGATCATCTTCGAAAGTAATGCATATACTTTTCCGAAAACAATTTTTAGCTCCATGGCTGTACATAGCACATTTTGTGCATTGTGTTGGTCATTGATTCCTTTATGAGGTTTTCTCTAATAGACTACGATTTAGCACAGTCGTGTAGTTTTTAGGATTTGATATTTAGGCTGACTTCATAAACGCAGTTCGCAATGCAGCTCTGCAATGTGTAGTGTTCATACACAACAGATTTAGTTTTAGCAATGTCGCATGTTCATTATTGCATGGCAATGCTTTTCAATGCGCCACATTTGTCAAATTTGTACATTATTTTTATTTATGATTCCTTAGTGCTTGGTGTATGCCTATTCTTCTATTTTTCTTGGCGGTGAAACTAAAACAAATTTCAATTTGTGGTAGAAATGGCGGATTTATTGTAAGTTAAACTTCTATTTGTAATTCTACTATTATTTATAATTTTCTGTATATTTGTACATAGTAGAAAAAAAGTGGAACCACAAAAGGAAGAGGTTGCTTATAGGAGGGACCGAAAATAACTGTTATTTTTAAATTTTTGATTAAAGAGCAAAACCAAGTATGTATACCATTTTGATTGTCTTGGACCAACTTTTTATAAAATGCGATGCTTTTTATAAACATGGTTTTTATTTTTCGACCAAAAATAACAGTTATTTTTGATTTTTATTTTTGCGAGTAAAAAAAAAATAACTTTTATTTTCTGACTTTTACGATAAAAGTTATAACAGTTACGGTCCCTATGTAAGATATAGATAAGGATATTTGCGTAAGATAAACGAATATTAAAATACATGAAAGGACAAGTTCAATTTGTGAAATTTAAGATCATTCGGAAAATTTAGAAGCCTATTATTTTCATTTTTTCATTTCATTCTATTAATCCATATAATTAAATTGTTTACATGTTTCTTACGACTATATCTTTAAAGTACTTATCCTATGCGTATTTAATAAATTCCTAGGGTTTACTAACTAATTAATTTAAATTGCAGCTTGCTGTAGATAGTTATATAATATCTAGAATTATTTATATTCCATAAAAAAGGAAACTTTCTTTTTCAAAATCTTACATACTAATTAAACACTTAAACCTAACTTAAAGACTAACTTAAATTAATTAACAAAAATAGAAAAACAAAAATAAAAAGTAACAAAACAAATTATGACAAATGTCACTCTCCATCTGATGGGATGAAATACCAAACCAGATGGGAAAGGCGTAGGACATGAGAGGTCTGACAATTTGTTTATAAATAAGCAATCTCACCTCCCTACTAAGAACTCCCCGACTACGCAACAAATTGCAATAGAAGAAAAAGATTCTCCTCACCTTAATCAATGCATAATCTATATGCCTATAGGACTCAAAATACCATGAACAATAACTCCCAAGTATTTAAGCTGTCCGTTACCCTAATGGTAACGTCATCCAATTTCAGCACGGGTATAAATTGCCTCGCACTGGGGTACAACCCCCTGCGCTTTCTCTTAAAAATTATACAGTTCGTCTTATTCAAAATCAGTTTCATGCCCCACTTACAAAAGAATTCAAAAAGTCCCTTAAGGTATTCGTTTAGTCTCGAGTTGACCGTCAAAGCCCTCGGTCCATTCGCCGCAGTCAATATGTCATCCGCGTAAATGACCAAAAGATCCCCCGCAGGGGGTTGGAGTATGTCCGACAGCAATATATTGTAAAGAAAAGGCCCTAGTAATGAACCCTGTGGGACCCTGCCTCTACAATTTTCTCCTCAGACAACGTGTCGCCGATCTTCACCCTAAAGGTGCGGTTTCGCAAGAAGTTAGCCGTAATCCTACACAATTCCTCGTCAAAACCAAAGGACATCATTTTATAAACTATAGCATTCTGCCAAACAGTCAAAAGCCCTCGCAAAGTCCAGACTAACGGCAATGGTATGGTATCTTCTATTCAGTCCGTTGGAGACAAATTCCGCAAGTAGCATTAGCGCATGAGACGTAGAGTGTCCACCTCTAAAACCGAAGTTTTGGGAATAGGCACAACCAAGGCCCTCTTCCATGCGTTGGGAAAGTAACCTATATTAAAGCAGTGATTGAAAAGTATGGCCAAGGCATACTATACCATACTACCGTCCCTGTTTTCCTCAAGACAATGTCTGGTATTCCATCCGGTCCGGAGGATCTCTTATTCCGTCTGCCCCCAACTGCACTTCCAATGTCTGATAATTTCAGCACCTTAAAGCCATACGTATCAACCACCCCTTCTATAGTTCCATCCGCTCTTAAGAGCCGACTGAACTGTACAATAGGAGTGTGGTTCTCCAGGACCGCTACCCTGTTTCGCATCATGTTGCCAAAAGAAAGATAGCGACCTCTCCGACCCGCTAAGTGCGTCGCACCAAAGTGGTCAGCCAGGAGATTCGCTTTGTCCATTTCGTCGGTAACAGGGCAACCATTAGCACCCAATAGTCCCGGTAGTGTTGTTGTACTTCTAATTCCTGCCCCTCTCTTCACCTTTCAGAATATCGTGTGGACAATCTTGATGTTCTCAAGGAACTTTGTCCAATGTTCCCTCTCATAAAGAGCAATTGCCCCCTGTATGATTCTGTCCAGATTCCTGATATCAGCCTTCAGGATCGGAATTCTCGAAAAGTCTCCTGTCCTAAACAAAATCCTTCGGAGGCGTTTCTTCTCCCCTATAAAGCGGAGGATGTTAGGGGAAGGTTCAAAAGACCCCGATTCCCCGTTGAGATCCTACGTATAACCTCGTCCATGGTGGTGTCAAAAATTGCAGTCATGGACCTAATGCTCCGGTCTATTTCCGTTGTCGTCACATTTCTGTCAGTAGAGAGTGTACAGTCAGGCAGGGTCTGGGACAAAATGGTATTAAGCCGTCTTGTGTCAATCCTATTGTAGTCAAACATGAGCGACGGCTCACCGAAGCAAAACTCGCCCATGTTCAATGTAATCTCCACCGCTCTGTGGTCCGATTCGTAGTCAAATGTCCGTAGTCCATTAACAAGTTCAGGGTCGGGTCCAATTTCAGGTGTTGTTAAAACGAGGTCTATGTATGATTCCGCAACCCCGGAAATACGAGTTGGTCCGTCAGTGCGCCTGATGCTCGGATTGGGACATCCAAAAAGAAACTCCCTAAGATGGGTTCCCCTTGTGTTGCAGACGTTTCCCCCCAGTCAGGGTGCTTCGCGTTCAGATCCGCCCCAATAATCACTGGTCCTCTAGAGACCAGGTCCAGAAGGGGATCGAGGTCAGTCAAGCCTAGAGTCACCTGAGGTCTGAGGTACATCGAAATGACATGGAGACATGAGCCATCTGGGCGACAAATCCTCACGGCGGTGCTCTCAACATTCCCCAAATTTAGACGAATCCTGTCACAAATCAGAGTCACGGACAATAACAGCGGTAACTCCGCCACATCCGCTCAATCTGGCCTGTCTAAAAATTGTATAGCCCGAGAGGTGAAGACTATGCCTAGGATTAAGCCTGTGCTCAGCCAGCATCATCACATCCGGTCTGTGTTCCCTTAAAAACAAATTTAGATAATGTCGCCTGTGTCTCGAGACCACGGAGTTAACATTCACAAAAATACATTTACGAAGACGCACCATGTTGTCCAATTGTTAACAGCATTCCCATCAAGGCACGGGACCTCTTCTCATCGTCGTTCAGTTTCCCGTATTCGCCGAAACCTCCCATTTTGTTTCACTTTAGCAAACCACCTCCAAAAAAGCGATGGCAGTCTATGTCAAACCTCTCAAAATTCGCCACCGCAGCCTGCATTGTAACGCCAGTCGTTTGGAGCGTCGATGTCAGACGCCCGGAATTTGTCCCTGCAGCAACTGCGGCTCCCGCAGCGGCAAATCTCTGGCAGTTGAAACACTGTGTCAAGCCCCTACGTTTGAATTTCTCCATGTGTACCCTGGAATAGAGAATATACTTAACTTCATGAAATCCTCTAATATCAGAATCCCTACTCATACTCAGGAGCCATTTGTCGCCACCGAGTTTTTTAATCCTCAAAATATTCACGTTAATCTGGAGACCCTTAATGTGATCAGAGACTTCCTGCTCCTCAAATGTACAAGAAAGGCCCTTCAAAACTAAGAAATACGGAATTTTTCCCTTAAGAGTATACGTATAGAACGCTATCTTATCTTCCATAAATCTCTTCTTTACCTTGTCGTAGTCCTCGAGAGTGCAGACCTCAACATTGGTCACCGTTCTACTTAATATCCTCATATTAAAATCTGAATGCCCTAATATTGTTTTCAATGCACTGGTCATTGTTTTAATGTCTACATTATATGTAGTGAAAATTGGTATTGACTTACCTAATTTTTTCTTAATATCTTTTCCTCTCGCTGGTTTCTTTATAGCCTGCTTCTCTGCCGCCACACGCTTGGATATGACCTCTTCTTTACTAGAGACAGCTTTCTTTTGTTGTTCTTGCCATACTTTATCACCCATGGACATGGCATTGTCCTCGTCTTCAGAAATATCCGATACACTCTCGCACTCGAGCCGTTTTAGGAGATCGTCAACGGTTTTTCGAAGTTTATCATTTTCTTTCGAAATTATGTCAAATTTTTGTTGGAGTAAATTATACTTATGGTCCCCATATTGTAGGAATTGTTGCAATTCTTCGATAGTGGCCGCAGTTCATGGCCTTTTATTTATACGAGGCTTTTCATCCTCCATTTTGGAGCACGAAGTGACGAATATGCTCCTATGCGCTTCTCAAAATGTGCATCCTTAAAGCAAAACAGGTAGCAAAAACAATGACGAAGTACAAAGCACAATTATAACTAATTCACTTCACAAACACTTTCAACACTGTTTAAATGATATTCGAATGATGAAAGGATATACCAATACTAGATACAAACTTCACAAACGATTCACAAGAACTCAATGAATGAAAAAAAAAACCAAAAAGTGAAGAAATAAAATTGCTCGTACTAGGCAAACTGCTCGTAAATCGACTGAAAACTGCAAAACTGTTTGTAAAGTAGCAGTAAAAAACTTCTGAAAAGTAATACAGACTTTGTGAAAATTAATATTTTACTCACAAAACTAAATCACTCACGAAACTAAAATAGACCACTGATTTTAAGTTGCGAAAACAAGAAAAACCTTGGGGTATAAATCGATTATTTTGCTAAATGCAGATAGAGACTACCCCGGCCAAAACCCGCTAAAAAGGCCTAGAGTTGGAATACCCACTGTGGAATTCCAAGCAATCCTAGATGCAAAGGAAAATGAATTCCAATCAATCCTAGAGGCGAAGAATAAAGAAATGAATTTTCCGAAAGATAAATTCGATTACATAATGAAAGAAAACGATAATCTCAGAAAAAATATGGGAGACCTTCTGAAGAAGTTCAACTGTGAAAGCGAAGAGTTAATGTCTAGTGAAGATGAGATGGTCCTAGACGAATAGGTGACCACCGGAACCCGTAAAACTGATGGAGCTACTTCCGCTGAATATGCCAAAAATGATATTAAAGGCCAGGAGAAAGCTGTATCTGGTCCAACCCCCAAGGCCAAGCCGAAGACGAAGACTCAAGATAGACGTACCCAAAAAGACTTTACAACCAAGAGGTCATCAACCAAGGGCGAAGAAAAAAAGAGTAAGTCGGTTCCTATTATAACCACCTACAATATTAATTTGAAAAATACTATTAGTGATATAGATAGGATATTAGGGCATAGAAATTATAATTTGAAGACTCTAGGTAAAAATGTAGTTAATATAGGACTCTGCTCTCCCGAGGACCATGGGAAGGCGAAGGCCTTACTAGTAGACCAGGGCGTCAACTTTCATACGTATACCCCTAGGGGTCTGCGGCCGTTTAGTGTCGTTGTCGAGCGACTTCCACACTCATTTGATTCGGGGGAGATATTGGAGTTTCTGAAAGGTCTCCAGATTGCTGTGAATGTGATTGGCATTGCGAAATTGGGCTATGACAAGTGGGTGCTTAGATTGGCTAGGAATTCCGACATAACCAAATTTTATGAGATTAGGTATATTCTGCGCTGCAGGGTACATATTAGGAAGTTTGTCGTGAAGGGCGTAACACAGTGTTATAATTGTCGGCGATTCAGTCATGTGTCCACTAACTGCCGAATGCCCTACAGTTGTGTTAAATGTGGTGAATCCCACGACCCGGGGAAGTGCAGTGTGCCTCCGACGGGTGAGAACACGGGTGAGACTTTCGTCACGGACCCCGTGACTGGCCAGGTGACGAAGAGGGTAGGCGTGCCGGCACGATGTGCTAATTGTGCGGCTAGTGGAAAGAGTGTCCTCGCAGACTTCGACTTATCCGTAGGGTGGAGGAGAGGAAGTCGTCCGGGGGTGGTTCTCGATCGCATCCGGTATAGGGTAGTAGTGGTGTGAAGGTTGGCGTCTCTTACACTGCGGCAGCTGAGGCTGCTTCTGGTGGCAATGGTGTGTGCTTCTTTGTGGGTGGCCTGCTTCAATGCCTTGGTAAGATTGGTGGTTTTGCCAAGGAGTATCTGGGTTTGAGTAGTGATGAGGATAAGTCTCGTGCTCTACTTGAATTGCTAATGTCGTTGAGTCAACATGGCTAAAACAATTAAGGTATCATTATTGTGAACGTGAATTCAATTATCTCTAGGCACAGAGGACATTACTTGAATTTATTTATTTATTTTATAGTGGTGCTGGCTGAGCATCATCTTAATTCTCGCCACAGTTTTGATATCAAGGGGTACAGGATTGCGTTTAGGGTCTGCTTTAGTGGGAATAGATATCTGGAGACCGTTCGGTTATAGACGTACCTTTCACCGACAGACCTTTTGACTCTTAGGAGTGCTGGTCTTCCCTGCGAGGGTGCAGATCACAGGATAATAAATACGATGAATATTAGTGATACGGTGTACAAAACTGCTCAACGAAATGTAAGTGTTTGGTATTTAGTTTTAAGTTTTAGTTTATAATAGTTTTAAGGAATATACGAGTGCCTCCTTTTTTATACCTTTTTTGGTGAATTCAGTTAATGATTAATAATAAAGTATGAATGATGCTGCTAAGCTGCATATGAGATTTAAAATAGAATGTCTTTGTAAAATACCATTAGTATGTAAGGAATATTGGTAGAGCATAATTGTAGTAGTTTTTAAGTTGAAAATTATTTGTATCGAAATGAATTTATGGGAATAAATAGAATTTGAATCAAATTATCTAAAATAATTTTTTCCTTTTTCTTCCAGGCTCTGACGTACTCGGTCCAGGTGAAGAACACAGCAATAGTGAATGGATATTGTTATATGTACCTCCCATTGATGAATCGGAAACATCTGCATAAATAAAAAATTTTGTAATTACTAACACAAATTAAAACAATAATTTTTAATAACAAGTAAAACAAAACATACCGTCAATGCTTTCCAAAGTCAGCTCAGTAAATAGGCTTGCCTTAAAAGCCAATAATTTGGTGGACAGTTCCATATGTCCATCAGGTGGAAGGTGATCCACCAGATTTTCCCATTGCCGCCTTCTCCTTCCTGCAAAATTCTGATTTTAAAACAAGTCTTTACCCATATGGAGATACTGTTTTGTCTTTTATTTTTCACCTGTACATCCCTTGGGCTGCAATAGTGTCTGTGCTGGCTGAGCTCCTCCGACATTGCATTAATGTGACCATTTTTTCGGTGTCCACGTAGCGCACCCTGTTTGTTTGGTTACATATCAAGCAGTGCTGTTTTGCTGGCGTCCTTCCAGCCCATTCTGCTTTTCTTTTTTACCTATTTGAAATATAAATTGATTATTTTTTTTATTAAATATTATAAATAAATAAATAAATTTAATAAAAACTTACCGTCCACCTGACTTGCCATTTTTTGTTTGTCATTGTTGACATTTATGTTGTCAAATATCAATAAAAAATGTTCGGTTAATTGAAATATGCTCAGTAAACACACTTATGACAGTGCTGCATTTTAAGTTTTACTGAATATTATAACAATTTGCGAATTTATTGTGCAATTATTAATTGAAACTTTATATGAAATGATGAGTTCAATCATGGCGTTTATTGCCCGTTCCGCAATAAAAGTGCATATCTGAAAATAGTGTTAACAAATGAACGAGCTGCGTTTACTTCATTAATGTGTGCCACTTTAATGTTTTGTGAATTTTTTATTTCATTCTTAATCTCACTACGATTCCGTTGTGATAGACCCTAGAGGACCAACTTAAATATTTTTGTGTCAAGGGAAAAGAACGGATAGCCTATTTCTATTAATTTCCACTTGTTCAAATGGAGTCAATTGCCATTGTCAAAGGATTGTAAATATTACCAAATTTCACTTGTTTTACATTTTTCTTTTGGTACTCCGCCTGACATCTTAAGAACTCTTAAGCAACTAAAAATAAATTATTTTACAATATGCTTTAGATTGCTACTACGGAAAACTTTACTTAAAGAGAAAGTTTAAAGAGAAGAGTCAATATCGTTGACAAACTGAGGAGCCAATATGGTGTCATAAGAAGTTTAAAAGTTATTTATTTTAAGAGACGTCTATGGCAGTTTTCTTCACACATCTCTAAAACACAACAATCGTTGGCAGTGACTACATGACACCGCGTTACGATTTATTAGTGAGATTAAGGGCATCCATTACGGAAAAAGAGATCTGGGCGCATCTCTTTACATAGTTTTTTAAATAAGTCTGCAAAATCGCGTAGGAAAGAGTTTGCTCAAAAAGCCTCAAGAGCTAAAACATACGCACATACATATATGGTTGGGAATATTAATCCTTCAGTTAGGATTACGAAGTAGTTTCTCACGCCACTTATGCTATGTGAGTTAATTTTATACACGAGTGGCAGACCTACAGTTTAAAGTTGACTCCGAACGACAGAGTTTTAAGAAACTTTTTCATGGAAATTTTATTAAGACAGAGTTTTTGCCAGGAATCTGGTGATATGAAGTCGCCAAAGGAATATTTTTTTCATATATCGTTTTGTTGAAGATGTCTGACTTGGATACAAATACTGTGTGTGTTGTTATAATATTTAATAAAAATTTCATTTATTTTTTAACATAATTTTTAAAAAGAACTAACTTGGTGTTTGGGGGTTTTTCCCCAAACCTACGACTAAGAAAACATTAACCGTAAACCCAACACAAAATTAAATATACTTATTCCCATTTATCTTGCCCTTTATTTACCAAAAATTTTTAAAATATCTAACGGTTAATTGCTTTTATTACAAAAAATAAATATTATTTCTAGTGATCAATTCGTAAGATTAAGAAAAATGTAGTTGTTTGAGATCTGTCCTCAGGAAACGGATTAATTTTCTTAAATTACCGTTAATTTCTTAATAATTACACTTGTGGACATACAATTAAGTCATTTATGCAACATTTTACATTTTTGTAAAAATTAAAGAGATTTAAGAATAATGGAAACAAAAACAACTAATATTTATTAATTTCATATTCTTAATAATTAATTAACAACAAAAACTTAAATACTTATTCATTATAAAAAATGTTTTGGCACGGATTGATATCAGTCTTAAAATTTAAGTGGACACATAATTAAGTTATCTGAAAATTTTTTTGAAAATTTAATTTAAATTCTTTATTTTTTACCCAAACTATTTTCAACCTTTAATATTTTGTGGGGTACCCTTTTTGGCGTATTATTTCAGTACATCTTTGTGGCATTGAGTTAATTAAATTGCGACACTGCTCATGACTAATGTTATTCTATTCTGCCTGGATAAGCTGCCAAAGTGCTTGTTTGCTGCTAGTTTTTTTGGCTGCAACTGCTCGTTTTACGACCCCCAGATTTTCAATAGGGTTCAGATCGGGACTTTGAGCTGGCCAATCAAGAACCCCTATTTTTCCTCAGCAAACCAAGCTTCAACTACCCGAGATGTATGCTTCGGGTCGTTATCATGCTGAAATATCCACGCTAGTGGTAATTCGTCCTCATAATCTTTTGTCAAATTGTTCTGTAGATTGTTTTTATACATTTCCCCAGTTATTTTCCCATCGAATTTTACCAGAAAATTTTTGTTCCGAAACAATTCTTTTTGTATGTAGTTTGACGTTTCTCTTTTTGAGAGAGAGAGCGAAAGAGAGTAAGATTGCTTCGGAACAATTTCAGCTCGAATTGGTTTAATTTTAATTTTTGTTCTGAAACAATCGTACTGTGCTGCCACATCATACTATATGTATATTTGTATGTATATAAGTATAATAAAATACAGAGCGGTTGTTTAAAACTGTTTGTTTTGTTATAATATATAACTGTGGAATATTATTAAAGAAACTAATTATTTATTTACATATTTAGCTTATAATTAAAATTATAATATAAAGAATACCAAGAGCAATAGCATCTGAGGCATTCAGCTCCACAAAGTTTAATATATATTATAACTACAATTAAGGATGTAAATAATAAAGTAGCAAGTATAAGGTAATTAATATTTATATATCGTAAAACAGTTTTTTAATTTTAAGGAATTTTATTAATTTAGCTGTGTTTTCTGTTGTAAGATTATATATCAAAATGGATTTAAATGAAGCAGTAGCACTGAAGCTTATTTCGGAAATAAAAAACCGGGCAGAGAATGTTTATATGATATAAGTAATAAAAGTTATAAAAACAATCATAAACCTCTATTGGAATTGGAAATAAGTTAAATTTTGTTGATGATGATGGGCAGCTAAAAGCAAGTACAGTGGAAGAAGTGAAAGTGAGCGAAATGGACTACTTTGAAAAGTTCTGGGAAGATGATGTCTAAGTACATTGAAAACCATTTGTTTCATAGTATATTCTTAACCATTCATAATATATTCTTAATATTTTTTAATCATTCAGGCCTAATGTGACAAATTATGTTCACCTCCTTCTACATCAAAGGAAGCCCAAAAGCGGAAAAGATCACGGTTGGCTGACGCAGAAGCTACTTACGAGCAATCCTTAAAAACATTAAACGAACTAGCTTCGACAGTAGTACAATCCGCATCTGAAAAAGTCGATCCTTTTTTTTAAGTTTGCAAGAGGAATTTTTAAAGGTACCTGATAATCAAAGGGGTGCATTAAAATTAATGACTCTCGTTATTGAGCACCAGAGTACCTAATTAGGATTAAAATGGATTTACTTTACCTTTTTTAAATGAGTTTGTATTTGTGAACTTTCTTTAAAATGAATTTTATTTAGGTTTATCTTCTTTAAATGAATTTTTATGTTAACTCTTTTTTTTAACCAAATAAAAAAACAATCAATCATATTATTTTTACCATGTGTTATGGTTTTTATTTAATTTAAAAAAGGTATATGTAAGTATGTAGAAATGAATGAAATTTATGAAATCCGTGTTAGTTGTTAAAATAATTAGTGTATATATTTCTGACTGCTGCAGCTTCAGCAGATGATCGGTTTGAGCCAACGCGCCCTATCGACCGCAGACCATCATTACTTTCCCTGCGCCACGATCCAGAAGTGACAGCACCATCTATGTTTTCTCTGTCAACAAGTTCGGGTTTCATATAATGCGAGGATGCCCTCTCCCGAAGGAAGTTATGTAGGCAAACAGTTGCTTTTACAATATTTGTTACAGTTTCCTTACTGGCAATTATAGGTTTTCTATAAATTCGAAACCGATTTGCCATTATACCAAATGATTATTTTTATATTTGTTCTTAAGGGAAAAGCTTCATCAGCGAGAAACCCATACGGGGCTGATATATTAGTGCCAGGTAAAGCCTTTGCTTCAGGAAATTCCATATCCTCAGAATTCTCAAGAATAGCTTTTCCAAACTTACAATTTTTAAAAATTCCACCATCACTGTTGTGGCCCAAGGCTCCAATGTCAACTAATATAAATTTATAATCGGCATCAGCTACAGCAATCAAAACGATGCTGTGTGTGTGTTTATAGTTGAACGTTAGGGAATTGTGATTTGGAAATGCCTGTAAATAAACAGTTTCTTATTATTGCTAAAAAATGCCAGTCGATATTTAATTACCTGTATAACAACGTGTTTCCCATCTATTGCTGCCAAACAGTTGGGGAAACCCCAACTGGCATAAAACTCGTGTGCAATGCGTTACCAAGTGCCTTTCGATTGTTTTGGGAATACAAATTGAAATTTATTCCATATAAGTTCAGTTGTTTCTTTTATTATTTTCGATGTAGTGGATGCACCAATTCGAAAGCCATAGTATCCAATAGATTTCATTGAATCGCCACTAGCCATGTATTTACGGAAACAAAGCTTATTATCAATTCTGCAATATTTTCTGCATCACTCGCCTTAAGGTTAAAGACAATCTTTCTGCTAAAGTAATATGCTCTTGCTGACGGACAGGCACATATTGCGCATCAGGCCCTAATATTTTAAGAATTTCGTCGAATGTGTGGTGATCCATACGATGGAAATTTATAAATGATTCCGTATCATTTAATCGCATCTCTGGGACCAAAGCGTGAAAGTACCCAATTTTTCTCCTTTCTTTCAGCAGCTTCCTAACTGCAATTCTCATTTCTAATTTTTTTCATATATATATTTTGCAATTAAACGAGCTGTCTCCAACTCAATGGCTATTAAAAGAAGCACTTTACGTTTATCCATTTGTTTTCCACTAAGATTTCTTTTAATTTATAATTTCTTGTAACACAATAAAAAAATATACTCTCACTCAAGCCAAGAAAACAAACGAATTGGAATCATCTGCTACTGTGCTGCCTAATTGTAAAACTAACACGCATCGTTTCCAAAAATATTTCATATGGTAGCCTTGTTTTTACGGAACAATTGTTCGAAGTGGGTGAATCGTTTCGGAACAAACTCTCAAAAAACTGAACATGTTTCGGAACAAAAATTTTGGGTGAATCCAGCTTTACGGTCCTTGCAGATATTTTAACAGCGTGTTCCAACTCAATGCACGATCTAATCTGAGTAGATGTGAAGAATGGGTCAGCTTTACTCATCCTGGCTTTGATTCTATCTTCAGCAACGGTTGTTTTGCGTTGCTTTTTTCTTGGCAAATTGTTAAAAGTTTGAAATTGTTTGTAATGTTTAATTGCATTGACAACTTTTCCTCGGGATATTGATAAAATTTTTACCACTTTACCGACTGAACCAACGTTATGGAAGCAATTTCAAATTATCTCCCTTTCAGCTGGAGTGGAGCTCTTATTTTTACCCATAACTTATTAACTTCAGAAAAAACAACAGGAAAAGGTGCTAAAAGATTTTTCTAACAACAAATTTTATTGTCTACCAAAAACCTAAAAAAAAGTAAATATTTACCTTTTATAGTTAAAATGACTTAATTATTTGTCCACTCACGTCAGCAGATTGTAAAGAAATGAGTGATTATATGCTAAACTACATATTGAATGTAAAAAATATTTTTAGATTTTGAAGAATTCTAACGGTACTTCATATATGTAAAAGTTTAAATCATTGAACAAATAACTTACAGTTATTTTTGCACTGAGAAAAATATATTGCATGAATAACTTAATTGTATGTCCACAAGTGTAAGTTAAAAGTGATTGTGAATAAATTATATAAAATATAATTATGAATTTAAAATAAATTAAGTTTTAAATAAATATGTTTAAATTAAATAGCATCAGGTGGTTTATTTTCTTAACAAATCATAAGGATTGAATGAATTGCATACATTTTTAGGGAACAGATTTCTATACAGTCTTGCCACATTTGGCAGTAATAACCGCTCTGATTTCATGCTTTCCACAATTTATTATTGAAACGCAATGCATAATATCCACAGTTTCTCAATAGTCTGTAGTTCGCAGTCGCTTTTAAACTGTATGTCCCATCATTCGTGTATAAAATTAACGCCGCAGCATAAGTGGTGTGAGACTGACTGAAGGTTAAAATAATCTAAAAAAATGTGCTTAAATTATAATATACTTTATAATTTTCTTTGCAATATTTCTTACCTGGGGGGTTCTATAGCGGGGTTAGTCAGTTTTAGACTGATAGTAATTCCATCACACAAACATCAGAAAAATTATTATTCTTTTATTTCAGTTCGAAACAATGGGGTAAATAGAAATGGTATTAGTTTGTATCCAGAATTGCCTATTAAACAACCTCTATGCTCTTCGCTGCCAAACCGCTATTTATTTTGGATTGATTCGGAATTCGAAAATCTCAGTACTGTCTATATACGACTCATTCCAAAATTTTCATATACGATTAACAAATCGCCTAATAAGTAAATATGTAGACAGTACGTAAATTTGTTTATATTTAATTCAATAAAATGTTTGAAGTAATCACGGAAGCCATAATAATACAACAAAAACAAGAGTGAGATAGCAATATATGTTGTTAATGTTCTTTCTTGTGTTTAACGAAGCACACATTTTACCTATTGTGTGTATGGATACACAATCAGACACACCCATGTATTATTCTTCGTAAAATTTCTATAAAAGCCGATGCTCAATGCGAAACAAAGTTCTTCTACTGCAATTTGTTGCGTAGTATGTAGGAACATAATCTTAATCAAGACATAATCTATATGCCTATAGAACTCAAAATTACCATGAAAAATAACTCCCAAGTATCTTAAGCTGTCCGTTACCCTAATGGTAACGCCATCCAATTTAAGTACGGGTATAAATTTCCTCGCACTGGGGTACAACCCCCTGCGCCTTTCCTTAAAAATTATACAGTTCGTCTTATCCAAGTTCAGTTTCATGCCCCACTTACAAAAGAATTCAAAAAGTCCCTTAAGGTATTCGTTTAGTCTCGAGTTGATCGCCAAAGCCCTCGGTCCATTCGCCGCAATCAATATGTTATCCGCGTAAATGACCAAAAGATCCCCCGCAGGGAGTTGGGGTATGTCTGACAGAAATATATTGTAAAGAACAGGCCCTAGTAATGAACCCTGTGGGACCCTGCCTCTACAATCTTCTCCTCAGACAACGTGTCGCCGATCTGCACCCTAAAGGTGCGGTTTCGCAAGAAGTTAGCCGTAATCCTACACAATTCCTCGTCAAAACCAAAGGACATCATTTTATAAATTATAGCATCCTGCCAAACTGAGTCAAAAGCCCTCGCAAAGTCCAGACTAACAGCAATGGTAGGGTATCTTCTATTCAGTCCCTTGGAGACAAATTCCGCAAGTAGTATTAGCGCATTAGACGTAGAGTGTCCACCCCTAAAACCGAATTGGCAGTCCTTTAGCACCTCCAATTCCCGTATCCTGATCCTCATTCTGTCCAGAACAAAACGTTCCATTAACTTTCCCTATAGCCAGCAGCCCTTTCAGGACTGGATCCAGTTTTGGGAATAGGCACAACCACGGCCCTCTTCCATGCCTTGGGAAAGTATCCTATATTAAAGCAGTGATTGTAAAGTATGGCCAAGGCACGCCGTCCCTGTTTTCCTCAAGACAATGTCTAGTATTCCATCCGGTCCGGATGATCTCTTATGCCATCTGCCCTCAACTGCACTTCCAATGTCTGATAATGTCAGCACCTTAAAGCCATTCGTATCAACCACCCCTTCTATAGTTCCATCCGCTCTTAAGAGCCGACTGAACTGTACAATAGGAGTGTGGTTCTTCAGGACCGCTACCTTGTTTCGCACCATGTTGCCAAAAGAAAGAGAGCGACCTCTCCCACCCGCTAAGTGCGTCGCACCAATGTGGTCAGGCAGGAGATTTGCCTTGTCCATTTCGTTGTTAACAGGGCAGCCTAATAATCCCGGTAGTGTTGTTGTACGTCTTATTCCTGCCCCTCTCTTCACCTTTCGGAATGTCGTGTGGTCAATCTTGATGTTGTCAATGAACTTTGTCAGATCCGCCCCAATAATCACTGGTCCTATCACGGCGGTGCTCTCAACATTCCCCAAATTAAGATGAATCCTGTCACAAATCAGAGAGTCACGGACAATCACAGCGGTCCCTCCGCCACAACCGCTCAATCTGTCCTGTCTAAAAATTGTATAGCCCGAGAGGTGAAAACTATGCCTAGGATTAAGCCTGTGCTCGGCCAGCATCATCACATCCGATCTGTGTTCCCTTAAAAACAAATTTAGATAATGTCTCCTGTGTCTCAAGACCACGGAGTTAACATTCACAAAAATACATTTACGAAGACGCACCATGTTGTCCAATTGTTAACAGCATTCCCGTCAAGGCACGGGACCTCTGCTCAAACACTTTAACAAACCACCTCCAAAAAAGGGATGGCAGTCTCTGTCAAACCTCTCAAAATTCGCAACCGCAGCCTGCATTGTAACGCCAGTCGTTTGGACCGTCGATGTCAGACGCCCGGAATTTGTCCCTACAGCAACTGCGCAGCGGCAGCATAGGATACACCTTTACGTATACCACTCTGTGTACTAATGTGTACAGTCCTCGGACTGTGTGTCTACACCACAATTAACACATCTAACGGGCAGTCCCACTTTCAAAATTGCCTGGCCTGTCTTAGGGTGACTGTCTTAGTGACTGGTCTACTTTCCGTATTGTCTCCCTTGGGTGGAATTTCACATTTACCAGGTCCATGCGAACCACCACACTTCACACACCTATACGGCATGTTGCACTTGCTAGACACATGTCCAAATCTCTGGCAGTTGAAACACTGTGTCAAGCCCCTACGTTTGAATTTCTCCATGTGCACCCTGCAATAGAGAATATACCTAACTTCATGAAATCCTCTAATATCAGAATCCCTACTCATACTCAGGAGCCATTTGTCGCCACCGAGTTTTTAATCCTCAAAATATTCACGTTAATCTGGAGACCCTTAATGTGATCAGAGACCTCCTACTCCTCAAATGTACAAGACCCTTCAAAACTAAGGAATACGGAATTTTTCCCTTAGGAGTATACGTATAGAACGCTATCTTATCTTCCATAAATCTCTTCTTTACCTTCTCGCAGTCCTCGAGAGTGCAGACCTCAACATTGGTCACCGTTCTACTTAATATCCTCATATTAAAATCTGAATGCCCTAATATTGTTTTCAATGCACTGGTCATTGTTTTAATGTCTACATTATACGTAGTGAAAATTGGTATTGACTTACCTAATTTTTTTCTTAATATCTTTTCCTCTCGCTGGTTGACCTTTCTTTATAGCCTGCTTCTCTGCCGCTACACGCTTGGATATGACCTCTTCTTTACTGGAGACAGCTTTCTTTTGTTGTTCTTGGCATACTTCATCACCCATGGACATGGCATTGTCCTAGTCTTCAGAAATATTCGATACACTCTCGCACTCGAGCCGTTTTAGGAGATCGTCAACGGTTTTTCGAAGTTTATCATTTTCTTTCGAAATTATGTCAAATTTTTGTTGGAGTATATTATACTTATGGTCCCCATCTTGTAGGACTTGTTGCAATTCTTCGATAGTGGCCGCAGTTCTTGTCCTTTTATTTATACGAGGCTTTTCATCCTCCATTTTGGAGCACGAGGTGCTCACATTCTCAAAATGTGCACCCTTAAAGCAAAACAGGTAGCAAAAACAATGACGAAGTACAAAGCACAATTATAACTAATTCACTTCACAAACACTTTCAACACTGTTTAAATGATATTCGAATGATGAAAGGATATACCAATACTAGATACAAACTTCACAAACGATTCACAAGAACTCAAGGAATGAAAAATAAAAACCAAAAAGTGAAGAAATAAAATTGCTCGTACTAGGCAAACTGCTCGTAACTCGACTGAAAACTGAAAAACTGTTTGTAAAGTCAAGCAGTAAAGAACTTCTAAAAAGTGATACAGACATTTGTGAAAATTAATATATCACTCATAAAAATAAAATAGACCACTGATTTTTAAGAAGCGTGGAAAAACCTTGGGGTATAAATCTATTATTTTGCTAAATACGAATAGAGACTATCCCTTAGCAGCGTTCTAAAGATGGCGGAGGACGTGGGCCAAAACCCGCTAAAACGTCCTAGAGTTGGGGTACCCACTGTGGAATTCCAAGCAATCCTAGACGCAAAGGAAAAAGAATTCCAATCAATCCTAGAGACGAAGAATAAAGAAATGAATTTTCTGAAAGATAAATTCGATTACATAATGAAGGAAAACGATAATCTCAGAAAGAATATGGAAGACCTTCTGAAAAAGTTCAACTGTGAAAGCGAAGAGTTAATGTCTAGTGAAGATGAAATGGTCCTAGACGAACAGGTGACTACCGAAACCCGTGAAACTGAAGGAGCTACTTCCGCTGAATATACCAGGAGAAAGCTGTTTCTGGTCCAACCCCTAAGGCTAAGCCGAAGACTCAAAATAGATGTACCCAAAAAGACTCTACAACCAAGAAGTCATCAACCAAGGACGAAGAAAAAAGAGTAAGTCGGTTCCTATTATAACCACCTACAATATTAATTTAAAGACTACTATTAGTGATATAGATAGGATATTAGGGCATAGAATTTATAATTTAAGGACTCTAGGTAAAATGTAGTTAATGTAGGACTCTGCACTCTCGAGGACCATGGGAAGGTAAAGACCTTACTGGTGGAGCAGGGGGTCAATTTTTATACGTACACCCCTAGGGGTCTGCGTCGATTTAGTGTCGTTGTCGAGGGACTTCCACACTGATTTGAGTCGGAGGAAATATTAGAGTTCCTGAGCGGTCTTCAGATTGCTGTGAATGTGATTGCATTGCAAAATTGGGATATGATAAGTGGGTGCTTAGATTGACTAGGAATTCCGACGTGAACAGGTTCTATGAGATTAGGTACATTCTGCGCTGCAGGGTACATATAAGGAAGTATATCGTGAGGGGCGTGACACAGTGCTATATTGTCAGCGATTGGGTCATGTGTCCACTAACTGCCGAATGCCCTATAGGTGTGTTAAATATGGTGAACCCCACGACCCGGGGAAGTGCAGTGTGCCCCCGAAGGGTGAGAACACGGGTGAGACTTTCGTCACGGACCCCGTGACTGGCCAGGTGACGAAGATGTGCTAATTGTGCGGCTGAGGGACATGCGGCTAGCTCGAAGGAGTGTCCTCGCAGGAGGACAATATTTCAATATTTCATATAAAGTTTCAATTAATAATTGCACAATAAATTCGCAAATTGTTATAATATTCAGTAAAACTTAAAATGCAGCACTGTCATAAGTGTGTTTACTGAGCATATTTCAATTAACCGAACATTTTTTATTGATATTTGACAACTTAAATGTCAACAATGACAAACAAAAAATGGCAAGTCAGGTGGACGGTAAGTTTTTATTAAATTTATTTATTTCGTTATAATTTTTAATAAAAAATAATTAATTTATATTTCAAATGAGTAGAAAAAGGAAAAGCAGGATGGGTTAGACTGACGCCAGGGAATCAGCCCTGCTGGAGATGGCAGAGGACCTGATCCAGCAGGGACACTCCTGCGATCAAAGAGATGTACAGGTTAAAATACAGCGGTACAGGTACGTATATGTAAATGATTTTGTGATTATTATTATAATACAATTTTTCAGGAAGGAGAAGGCAGCGGTGGGCACATCTGGTGGGTCACCTTACACATGGTGCCATTACCAAAGAGTCCACCAAATTATAGGTGGCTTTAAAGCCAATGCGTTCATTGAGCTAACGATGGAAAGTATTGAAGCTATGTTTTTAATTTGTATTAAAAATTATTGTTTTAATTTGCATTGAAAATTACATTTTTTATTAATGCAGATGTTGCCGAGGTAGCCGTTGATGCTGCACCATCAGATGCACCATCATCGCCACTGTGTTCTTCGTCTGCACCAAGTACGTCCGAGTCTGCAAGGAAAACAAAAGAAATTTAATTTTAAGGAAATTATTTTAGAAGCACTTTCAAATAGAAAAACATTTAAATAAGAGCGAGGAAAATGAAAGGACCCTAATAGAATTAGAAAGAAAAAGGTAGAAATAGAAACAAAAAAGGTAGAAAGTCTAGATAGTATTGCTGAGCAAAATAAAAATTTTAATATTGCTTTAATTACGTATTTAAATAAAAAATAAAATAAAATTTTAAAAAATTAAATGAAACTTTTGTACTTACTAAAATAAGAACATAAGGTTGGTCTTATAGCTTCATCGGTTGGTTCGTTATCACTAGAGATGAGCGATATTTTCAAAACTGTGATTTAATCACGGTGATTGATAATTCACTGGTAACTACAGTGATTGAAATTGCCAAATAACAGTTACTACTAATGTCGTTCTTTCAAAATTGTTACATACTCAAATTTATTTCAGGCAGAATTACTATTAGATGATGCTGATTATTTACTTTTGTCTTTTATACATGAACTTTCTGTGAAACTTAATTGTCAAACTTCATATAAAAAAAATTACATTAAAAATAATTTTGACACCACTTTGATTTTGTTTAGTAGGCTTTTCGTAGTATGTATCTAGTTGTCTCTTTCTTACGACTTAATAAAATACGTTATTGTCATTATTGTTTTCTTTTAGAATACTGTGATCACAATCACTGTATTAAAGAACAGTGATTAACAAATCACGTTCACTGAGAACAACGTTCTTCAAAAATCACTGAATCGCTCGTCTCTAGTTATCACCAATCGCAGTGTTATAAGTTGGACTCTCACGATTTGTTTGAAAATCGTTCATGCTTTCAAGCCACAACAAGCTTGAACAATAATCGGCTCGTTCCCTACTCGATTGTCTATGCCCTTACCTATACGCCGAAATCGGGTTTTAAGGTGACCAAATGCGTTCTCTACCACTCTTCTACACTTCGATAATTAGTAGTTGAACAACTTTTGTTCACCTAATAAAGTCATTGAAAACGGGTACGGTTTCATTAAATTGGTTTAGAATCTAAATGCGGAGTCTCCCAAAATGCAAAACTGGCATTTTAATACCACCTATTTGTTTCGTATTGGATTTTAATACGTCGCAGTTCCCTAGTACCTTCTTTAATAGGGATGAATTATATATTTGGGAATCATTTCAACGTCCAGGAGCCCCAATGTTCATGTATAAAAGCCGGTACCTGTTGATAATGTATTAAATATTAGAAAAACAAAAATTATATATTTTGTACCTGTAATCCACAAGCGCCAAAAGTACCATATAGGCCATTTACACTACAGCGAAATCTAGTACTTATGAGATTTCGAGCCAAATCTAGTTGATTTCAACTAGATTTCCCATACAAAACAAAATCTACTTATTTAGTAGATTTCGGCAAAATCTACTCAAAATCTAGTAAAAATACAAATGCAACTATGTGTTTTTACCAAAAAGTACATAAAAATACAACGCTGCGCAGGAAAAATATGACATTTCAATTTCAAAACAAAACAAAACGAATGTGTAAAGGTATAAAATTTTGTATTGAAAAGTGAAAAAGTGTAAAATTTTGTATTTAAATTGTGAAATATATAGTATATATAAAATATTATAATGGCAGAAGAAATAATTTGTAACAAAAGGTAATCTAATTTTTAAATACATATTTCTTATTAATATCATATGTACATATATTACTCTTTATTTAAAGAAAACGAACATACAAAAAAAAAAATTGGAAAATGGAGGAGGAGTCTCTACTCATAACGCTTTGGGGAGACTATATTGATGATTTAAGAGGGTGCCGCAAAAACAGCCACGTCTATCAAGACATTTCAACTGGGATGAGGAGTAATGGATTTGAATTCAATCCGGAGGAAGTCAGAATAAAAATACATAATCTTTCCAATAAATACAGGTAATGCAGAATAAATAAATATTAACATACATATGTAATCAAATTATTTTTAGGGATGAAAAGCGGAAAGTTGGGCCCTCAGGTGGGTCGCCATCAAGTTGGCCATTCTTTGAGAGGGTCAACCAAATTTTGGGGACCTTTAAGTCAAACTCAATTGAATTAATCATGGATGAGAGCATAGGTAAACTACTGTCGGATAAAAATATTTTTTAATTACTTTTGATTATAATCTTTTTGTAGACACTCCCAGTACATCAACATCAATCAGCAACAACGGTAGAGAGGTGGAATTCGAATTCCTGAACGATTCATCGCAAAATCAATCGAATGAATCGTACGATGACCCTCCTGCGAAGAAAAGAAAAAGCTTTCAAACGGTAATGATTGAAAAAATCCAAGAGTCGAACGAAATTATAAGAAAGGAGTTGGAAAAGAGTGCTGAGGTTGACGCGAAAATGTTGCAACTTCAAGAAAGCCTCGTATCAATTGAAAGAGAAAGAAATATTTTGAAGGCCCTTCTCAACAAATAAATCAAAGCTTTTTATCATCTCAAAGAATCACCAACTTGATAGCGACCTACCTGAGGGCCCAACTTTTCGCTTTCCAGATATTTATTTATTCTGCATTACCTGTATTTATTGGAAAGATTATGTATTTTTATTCTGACTTCCTCCGGATTGAATTCAAATCCATTACTCCTCATCCCAGTTGAAATGTCTTGATAGACGTGGCTGTTTTTGCGGCACCCTCTAAAATCATCAATATAGTCTCCCCAAAGCGTTATGATTAGAGACTTCTCCTCTATTTTGGAATTTTTTTGTTGTAATATATGTACATACGATATTATTTAGAAATATGCATTTAAAAGATATTGAATTTTTTTATTTTATTAAATTTTTTATTAAATAAAGAATATGTTATTGTTTATTAATTAAAAAGTTTGCAATTGCGTTTCTTATTTCTTCAGATTTAGGGTTATAATCATAAGTAAAGTTTTCACAATTTGGCTGATCTCTGGCTGTTGTACTATTACATTGCCAGGTCTCATTAAATATTTCGTTGTTACTATTTAAAAAATTGTGCAGGACGCAGCAACATTTGATTAAATTATTTACGTTTTCAATTTTGTTGTCAATCCCTTACCGAGTCGCCGAAATCTTGATTTTAAACGGCCGAATGCATTTTCAACAACCCTACGAGTTTTTGATAAATTATAATTAAATATTTTTTGTTTTTCTGATGCATTTACATGAAATGGATAAGGTTTCATCATGCATTCAGATAGACGAAAAGCGGAATCGCCTATTAACAAAACAGGAATTTTCACCCCATCGTAAACAATTGCTTGTTGTTGAAATATTGGATTTTGCATTTTTTTCTGAATTGAGATCTCTCAAATATGGACGAATCATTGCATCGGCCTGGGCACCCGATATTAATGTATAAAAATCGATATCTGTAGTCAACAACAGCGAGCAAAACAACAGAGTACCACCCCTTGTAATTGAAATAATCACAAGCTTCCGATGCAGGAGGATGAATCTCAAAATGGCATCCATCTATTTTGAAAAAAAAAACAAAAAATTTATATAGTCTCTCCTTTTGTTCGTAGATTATGAAAAATATATATACCGATCGCTCCAAAACATTGTGGAAACCCAATTTGATTAAAACCGTTTACGCATTCCATTATTTTAGTTTCATTTATAAAATTTGATGGTAAATATTCTGCTGAAAGACTTTTCCAAACTTCTTTACAAAATTCTTGTAGTATAAGGCATACAGAAGCTTTGGATACTCCAAACATGTGAGCTATTGAAGCATATTCAGAAGAAGACTTAAGACAGTAAAGGGCTATAGCAATACGTTTTTGAAGTGGTATACATTTTCTAAATGTATCAGTTTTGTTCATGGATGTTAGCTTTAAGCATAATAGCTGAAAAGTTTGGCGGCTCATTCTAAAATTTTCGATGAACATATCACATGACATATTAGGAACATCTTCCTCCCAGAATGACCCATTACGAACCTGTATTAAAGTGCGGATTAATATTTATATATTATTACCTATATATGCGTATACTTACATGTATCCATTCCATTCTATTATTTAACAATTGTGTGTAGTAATACATTTGCATTATTTTTTGAAATCTTATATTCAACAAGTGCTGACGTTTTTTTTTCGCAACAACATTATTTCTGTTTGAATCTTATTTGCTCTTGATGAAAACAATACTAGCTGTCCTATATTTGCTATTTTTATTTGGTACTAAACTAAATTTGGAAATATTATTATTTTCTTTTAAATTTCAGTCAGCTGTTTTTGTTATTAAAATGAAATCTTGCTACTGTCAAATAAATACAGTGTAAACGATCTAGATTTTGAGCAAGATTTGAAATCTAATCTACTAGATTTCGGTGTAGTGTAAATGGCCTAATAGAATACCATCCCTTATAGTTGTAGTAGTCAGTGGCATCGTTTTGGTTTGGTTTAACTTTGATATGGCACCCATCTGAAAATATAAATTGGACTTTTTTGAGAAATTTCAAACTTACCAATGGTCCCTAGACATTGTGGAAAACCAAGCCTTTCGAATCCGTGAACACATTCGTTTAGAAATTCCTGCGTTGGAGGCAAATTCTTCATATATCTTGTGGACAACAGCTGCCACACTTCCTTACAAAATTCCAGCAAAATTGTGCACACCGTCGACCTACCAACACCAAAAAGCTCTTAAACCACTCTGTATTCCCCAGATGAACTGAGTGTAAACGAAGCGCTTTTCTATCGTAATCGCTTTATGCCATTTTGTGTTATTCCTCCTCAATTTCCCTAACAAACTACAGAGGACGTCAAAACTACTACGGGTCATTCTAAAATGCTCTTTAAAAAACTGATCGTCATTGGAATGACAATTGAGTTCCCAAAATGTCGTTTGGCGGTTCTGAAAATTGAAAATGTAGAAATTGCAAATGTAGTTATTGTTCATATTTTACTTACCAATTTCCATAAAGACCTTTGAGTTCAGTTTCCCTCTAATATTGCCATTAATAAAAGTTTTCTTTTCAGCAAACTGTTCAGAATTACCAAATTTTTCTTTCTGATCCTTTTGAGGGAACCCACTTCCGAATCAAACGTTGTTCTGAACAACCGTAACTGCTCTGTGTTTCTATCTAACACTAGTGAAACATTTTCAACATTTCGTCTTCCATTTTTTTCACAAAATTTTTCAAATTTAATTAATTTTCGCGACCAAAATAAATACAATGTTGTTGTCTATCAGCTGTCAAATGAATATTCAGTAAGCTGAATATTGCTTATATTTATTATACCTGTAGTGGGATTCAGTAACTTTTAACGATTCGACAATTGACATTATTTGTTGTTTGAAGTAACGATTAACTGATTCACAAACTACACTTTAACGACTGTTGTTTTTTTAATTAAAATCAAATGGCAACGCTGTGTAATGAAAAGTCAAAACAAAGTATTAAATTTTTTTTCCGATTTCCGTTTTTTTGCTGTATGAGGTAAGTAATTTATTGCGAATTTGTTATTTTAATTAACCATTTTCTTCTTTTCAGAATGACGTCCAATATAGCCTCCAAAAGAAGTCGTGCCACAGCAGAGCAAGTAAGCCAAATGGTAGATTTTATGCTGGATAACCCGAGATTGGCAGGAGGAAAATTTCAGAAGCTCCACGGAAAAGTGGAATGTGACAGAAAGTGGAGCGAACTATCTGGAGTCTTAAACAGACTTGGCGGAGCAGTAAAAACAGTTGAACAATGGCACACGGTATGTATATTATGCACTTTTTAGCAGTAGAAATATTTCTTTTATTTACAATTATGTAGGTATGGAGGGACTTAAAAAGTCGTACAAGTATAAAGATACGTGAAAAGAAAAAACAGAAGGCAATGACCGGAAACGGACCCATCAACCAAGAGCCCATTACTGAGTTGGAAAAACGTGTAATTGCCATTATTGGAAAAGACTACGTAGAGGGTCACGAGTCTGTTGCTGAAAATGTGCCCATGGAAGAGGTAGGTAAGCTATCGTAAAGTGATATTATCTATTAATTACTTTCCGTACATTTTCCCCCGAAATAAGGAGCTTCAACTGCTTCTTGAAGACGGTGAAGAAGACGTATTGGCATTAAGTTCAAGCACTCCCGAGTTAAGAGGCGATACTCCCAAATCCAACAGAAACGAAGACGAATTGGCATTAAGTTCAAGCACTCCCGAGTTAAGAGGCGATACTCCCAAATCCAACAGAAAGACACACGAAAGAGTTTGAAGAGAAAGCGTATGGATGATGTTGACGACAAGGAACAATTTTTGGAAATCGCTAGTAAACAGGCAGATGGTAGTAGAAGGTAAATTTGTCTAACAATAATACAGTGTTTCTTTGAATATGATTTTTTCAAAAGATACTGGCGCAATCAAGTGCAGAACATGTCGAAGTTGCGAAACAACAAGCAGATGCTTTGAAGGTAGTGTTATAATTTGAAAAAATTAGAAAACTTGTTATTTTTGTTTTCTAACATACACATTTCTTTACAGATGCTAGCTGAAGCCCGCGCAGTAAGTGTGGAAGTCAACAAAATTTTGTCAGATGCTATAAAAACTATGGGAGAAGGCTTAAAGGCATCCGCAGAAGCATTTAATAATCTTACAAATGCTATTTACCGCATATGAAAAATGTACAAAAATAGTTTAAGTGATTATTTATTATTATTTGATTTAGTTAACTTTTATGAATTTTTTTTGTTATAATGCAGTTATTTAATTTTAATTTTCTTTTTTTAAATTGGATTGTTTTATTGTTCTTTTAACTTTTAGTAAATTTTAACTTAAAAGACAGAATTTCTTTATTTTACTTTTTATTTATAATATACATACATACATATGTACATATGAAGTCATTTTATGCAACATACATATTTTAAATATAAGACTGAAGAAAAACATCGCTCTAATATTTTATTGATAAATAATTATAATAATAAAACTATTTAATGTTACTAATTATGTGATTTAAATTTTGTAGTTTCTATTTAAGTAAAAAAATTGCAATTAGCCTATCTTGGACACGTTTTGCTATTGAAGATGGTGTATCTTGGGGTACCATGTTAATACTTGAATCAGGCTCTGTGATCTTACTGTTAGTCTCTAATCTTTGTTCATCCAAATTTATTTTGTGTAAAACTGCGCATGCGTCTAAAATTTTTCCAGCAAATTCGGGACTATACAGGAGCATTCTTTACTGTGATAAGCATCGCCAAGTTCCTTTAAGGACATCAAAAAGACGTTCAACTGGGTTACGTGCTTTACACAGTGCCTCATTATAACGGAATTTTGGTGTCCCCTCTGGTTGGTTTGGTAGAGGAATCATCAGCCACGGCTCCAATGTATACCCAGAATCACTTATAGATATTTTTGACAAATAAAATAAAAAATAAAATAACTTACTACGAAAAAAGTACCAATTAAAAATATATTGTGATCCCCATTTTCAAAACACCTTTGCATAACTCTTCTGACTGCTGAAGAGCTCCAAATGTATGAATCGTGTCGAGCTCGCGGGAAATTGGCATTCACATTTAAAATTTTTAGATTTGAATCACAAATCTGCAATTTCAACAAAAATAATTATATTGTGAATCTCTTGTCAAAAAACCTTGGGTTTACCATTTGAACATTAATAGAATGGTACCCGTGATGGTTGACAAGCCTCCTCATGACTTTTTGGGGCCAAAATCGAGACATGTTTGCAATCGATTGCCCCAATAGTACCTGCTACAAAAGGTGATACTGCTGATGCAAAAACTAATTTTGCAGCTTGTCGTTCCACTTGAGTCATCGGAAACATTACTTTTGCGTAAAACATGGTATTGTTAATTGCATCCGTTACACGATGTATGCAACGGCTTATGGACGACTGGCTCATGGATATCCTCCACTGCTCTTCCACAGGTCGTTGATAACATCCCGTAGCATAGAAACGCAAGGCAGTGAGGACCTATAAATATAAAATCTTTTTATAAATTTTAGAGACTTAGGACCATTTTTTGAATGCAAGTTTAAAGATTAAGTTAATCTCCAGTTAAAGTTAATCTTCAGTTAACTCAGTTTTCATTTTTTGAATGGGAATTTAACTGGAGGTTAACTTTGTAGAGCTGCCGTACTTATAAGCAAAAATGGCAACATTTTATTCAAATGTTAAATTTGTTTTCGCACCAATTACCTTTTTATATCTGTATATAAGGAAAAGATCGTTATAAATAAAAAGTATACGTTAACAAAAGCAACATTTAATTATGGAAAATAAAAGAGCCGCGAATTTTACCGAAAGCAGAATAGATTTTTTATTGAATTTAGTTAATAAGAAAAAAGATAAAATAGAATGCAAGAATACCGATAAGACAACTGCGGCAGAAAAAATCGTTGCTGGATTGAAATCCAGGACGATTTTAATGCCCAGTTCACTTCATTCAGGTTGTATAAAACGCTCAGAATGAAGTACGAAAACCTACAAAAATCGGCCAAAAATTAAGCTTTGGAAAAAAGATATGTACAAAACGGGTGGTGGTACTAAACCACAGGCAAAAACAACGCCAACAGATGACGACATCATACAAATGCTGCAGATGGAGCAAGTTGAAGGGCTACCATCGATATATGATGATGACAGTAAGTATCATTATAGAACTCTTCATAGGATTTGATTTAAATTTATTTCTAATTTGCAGGAATTGAAAATGTTTTACCCACCATTGATGTGCATGAAGGTGATAATGATTGTCGAAGTAAGTTCATTTTCATATTGTATTTTTGTGTTTGTTATATGTATTTTGAAAATATTTCAGTTGAAAAACCTATGGAATCTTCTTGCGAAGAAAATTCACAATGGGACAAATACACCCCGAAGATGCTGAGCCCTCAAACATTCTGCACTTTCAGGAGTAAAAAGGAAAGCGACACGAGATGTTTGGGCTCACGTAGCTCGCATGAAAATAAAAAAATTAGAATTAGAAATGAAAGTGATAGAAGAGCATAAGCTCCGTAAAATAAAGCTGGGGTTAGAAATGGAAGAACTCAAGCAGAGTTGGGAAATGTTCTTCTATTTTTACTCCAGCCGTTATTAATAAATACCCAAAGGAATTGTAAATACATATTTTTATATTATAGTATTATATATTTTTAAGTAATAGTAATAGTAATGAATTTTAAATTATTTTCTTAAAATAATAAATAAATTAAGACTGTCTGTTGTCAATTTGTGTTTTATATAATTCATAGTTACTTAAATATTTATCTTATTCGACTTCCCCTCACTTAAAAGGTTTTTTAAAAAAAAATTTGTCAACTACTTTTCATAGTTAAACCAGCAACGTTGCTGGTTTAAACTCGAGATTAACTGCTTAACCCTAAAGTTAAACTCAAGATTAAGTGAATTCAAAAACTGAAAACGGATTTTAACTGGAGATTAACTTAATCTCGAGTTTAAACATGCATTTAAAAAAATGGCCCTTAAAGACATTCTAAATTACCTGTTTCTCAGTTGATATTGCAGTTATTCTGGTGCCTTTTAATTGTCCGTCAAGCTGGAAAACAAGTTCTTCAGCCAAGGGTGAGCGGTAGAGTTTCCGAAATTCCAATGCATTTAAGTTAAATGGGTTCTCCAAATCTCGAAGAACACATCTGTCAACCCTTCGAGCGTTGAAAATTGTCTCATCCACTGAAAAATTGCACCCTAAGTATTCAAAAGCCATTTTGATCTTAAAATGTTGCTTTAAATTTACTGAATCGATTGAAAAAACAATACAAAAATTATTGTCGTTTAGTTTACGACAACAGCTTAAATAACGACTTCGAATATCGTTTAAAAATTTTACAGAATACCAAAATCGACAATTTTGTTGTTTAGTATTTTAAACTATTCGATAATCGTTAAAAAAAGTTAGTGAATTACACTACTGAACTGTTAAAATATTGTTGGCAATAGTATAAGATTCCGTTGTTATAGACCATAGATAACAAACTTAAATATTTTAGTGTCATGGGAAAGGAACGAATAGTCTATTTCTATTAATTTTCTCTTTACTTGTTTACAAAGGGAGTCAAAGGATTGTATATATTAGCAAATTTCACTTGTTTTACATTTATCCGCCTGACATCTTAAGAACTCTTAGGGCCATTATTACAACTTGCCGTTAACTAAAGGCAGGATTTTAACCGGCAGATAAATTGTTTTTCATTATTATGAGTACACAATAAGATAGAAGTGATCGTTAAGATAAAGGGAGGATCATCCTACCTTTAACATTTAAAGGTCACTTTATGTTTGAACTTGCCATATTATATATTGTTTTCATTATGGCAACTTCAAATTTAAACAAAATGAGCAAATACAACAAAAAACGACATCCTCGGTTGCCACTGCGTTAAAAAAACTTGTATAATTGAGCAGTTTTATAGACATTGCCCCGGCACCGCCATATTTTTGAAAAATTTTATCTGTAAGTTGTAATAACGAAAATAAGTTAAAGGTAACTTTACAGTACCCTTTAGCTAAAGGTACCTTTAACTGAACCCAAGTTTAACGGCAAGTTGTAATAATGGCTCTTAAGCAATTAAAAATAAATTATTTTACAATATGCGTTAGATTGCTACTACGGAAAACTTTACTTAAAAAAAAGTCAATGTCGTTGACAAACTGAGGAGCCAATATGGTGTCATAAGAAGTTTAAAAGTTATTTATTTTAAGAGACGTCTATGGCAGTTTTCTTCACACATCTCTAAAACACAACAATCGTTGGCAGTGACTACATGACACCGCGTTACGATTTATTAGTGAGATTAAGGGCATCCATTACGGAAAAAGAGATCTGGGCGCATCTCTTTACATAGTTTTTTAAATAAGTCTGCAAAATCGCGTAGGAAAGAGTTTGCTTAAAAAGCCTCAAGAGCTAGAACATACTCACATACATATATAATTGGTAATTATAATCCTTCAGTTAGGATTAAGACGTAGCTTCCCACACCACTTACACGAGTGGCGGGACCCACAGTTTAAAGTCGATTCCGAACAACAGAGTTTTAAGAAACTTTTTCATGGAAATTTTATTTACTCAGAGTTTTTGTCAGGAATCTTGTGAGAGGAAGTCGCTAAAAGAATATTTTTTTTTCATATAACGTTTTGTTGGAGATGTCTAGTATCAATGACTGTTTCGTCATCGTCTTGCTTCTTCCATTATTTTCCTCGCAGAATTTTTTTATATGTGATCCCCTTTTCATCATCCATTTTAATTATTAGTGTTTTCATTCGTCACCTTTTAAGAGTGAATCACTAATCACAATTCCACCTATTAAATTGCTAACTGTTAATTCATGTGACATCCAAATATCGAAGATTCTTTGTGTGTCTTTCAATGCGTCATTGGTATAAAACAACGCATTAGCAAGTGGTGTCTCTAACGTAAATGCATTTTTGTGAAGTCAGAGTACCAGATCTGTTTATTTTATTTAAAATTTAATAAGATTTTAATTAAAATTTCTTTATAACGACAGTAATAAAGAAAAATCATTTCTCAACTGGTAAAATTCTAATGTTACGTTGCAATTAATTGTATAACATGTTGAATCATCAGTTAGTTGTCTTCATGAATATCAAAAAATTTTGATTTTACAAAAATTTAATGAAAAAACTTTTTTGATTTACGCTGAACCGACTATTTATTGTTTGTATACAATAATACACAGCCACTCGCAACGTGTAGGGTCCGCATAATGGACTTAAAGGGGAGTGCTGGACATGTACTGTAAGTTATGATTTACGAAAGGAAATTCATCTTAAAACAACATAATAAAAAAATATGTAACTACAATATCATTTAAAAATTTGAGATTAATTAATATTAAGATTAATTAAAATATTTATTGTTTTTAGTATACATCTAAACGAAAGCAATCAAATAATGCAAAACAAAAACATGTAATATTGTAAGCAGAAATTAAACTAACTCATGGGAAATTGAAGAAGGGAAATAGAAGAAAGCAGAATGAAGATCAAAGGCGCAACAACAACACATGAAGAAAGATCGTGATTTTACCAGACAAATAGTAAACGGACTACATAAGAAGCGTAGAACGATGATGTCCAGGCATTCGCGTATTATCACCGCAGGCGGGTGCCCTACAGTTGTATTTAAAACTACTTATTTCATATCATTTATTAATCCATATAATTCATTTTTGTATATGTTTCTTATGTCTCTACCCTTAAAGATTATCCTATACGTATTTAATAATTTTCAAAGGCTTACTAACTAATAAATTAAAATTATTTCCTTTCCATAAAAAACGAACCTTTCTTTCTCAAAACCGTACATACTAGTCAACACTTAAACCTAACATAAAGACCAACTTGATAAGTATTTGTGGCACCTGACACTCTTGAGATCAGAAGAATTTGTTAAACAATTCCTCACTATGTCGTTCTGCAAATTAGAGGAATTTTCAAGGAAGGCAATGGCCGTCTTCATCAAAAACACGTTTATTCAATCGTCATGAGCATTCCCATTACGGCACGCGACCTCTACTCATCGTCTTTTAGTTTCCCGTATTCGATGGCGAAATGTCCCACTTTGTCCAAACATTTCAACAAGCAACCCCCAAAAAATTGGTTGCAATCCCTGCCAATAATCTTAAAATTCGATATCGCAGCCTGCATTGTCACATCAGTCGTTTTAATCCTCGATGTCCCTTGTCCAAAATTCGTCCCTACAGCAACTGCGCTTCCCGCAGCGACAACATAAGATATTCCCTTACGAACACCACTCAGTGTACTATTATGTCCAGTCTTTGACTCCTTAGAGCTCGCAGCGTGTCCCTCCATATTAAAATTAATGCACCGTTAGTAATAGGGTAGTCCCACCCTTAGAACGCCCTGTCCCGTTTTAGAATCAGTTATCAATCTGCTCTCAGTATTATCTCCGCTGGGTCCTCAAGAGTGCAGATCTCAATATTAGTCACCGTTTTACATAAAATTTTTATATTAATGTCAGAATGTCCTCACGGTGTCATTAAACCAGTAGTCTTAATATCGACGTTATATGTAGTGAAATTTGTATTGACTTATCTAACTTTTTTTGATTATCGTTTCCTCTTACTGGTTGACCCCTCTTTGTAAGCTGGTTCTCTGCCGCTACCCGCTTTGAGAGGACATCTTCTTTATTGGAGACCGCTTTCTCCTGTTGCTCATGGCATACTTCATCGCCCATGGTCATGACATTGTCTTCGTATTCGGACTTATCAGATGCTCTCTCGCAATGGAGCCCTTTTAGGAGATTATCAACAGTTTTTCTAAGCTTATCATTTTCTTTAGGAATTATGTCGAAATTTTGTTGTATTGTATTATTATATTTTTTGTCCTCATGTTGTAGGACTTGTTGCAACTCTTCGACAGTAGCCACAGTTCTTGG
Source organism: Sarcophaga subvicina (assembly GCA_936449025.2). Classification (NCBI taxonomy): domain Eukaryota; kingdom Metazoa; phylum Arthropoda; class Insecta; order Diptera; family Sarcophagidae; genus Sarcophaga; species Sarcophaga subvicina. The sequence goes on from OW388082.2 coordinate 36,995,989, forward strand.
CCTTTTATTGAGAAGGCGATTAGCGTCCTCCATTTTCGAGCACGAGGCTCGAGACAAATTCGCCATCCTCCTATGTTCTTCTCAAAATCTGCACCCTTAAAACCAGTAATCAGGTAGCAGAAACGATGATCGATCGATCAGTGTGTGATGATTTTCATCATCATTCGTGTGTTGAAAAAAAAAATAAATAAAAATATTTCAAAGCAATAAAGCTATAAGGTGCTGAGCTTCAGTGCATATTTTACACCTGATACCGGGTGCTTGTTGTAAAGCATCCGGTAGTTGGAAAAAGCATTAACAGAAATTAGCGAGGAAAGTCGCCCGACAAATAAACGGCCGAGAATGGTGACTTCGGCTGAAGAATTACAGCTGCTCCTGGCCAGTGAAGGCAGGAAATACAGCATTTTGAAAGAGAAATTTGATATAATCTATGCGGAGAATATCAAAAAAAACAGAAGGTTCGGTGGAAGAGGAAGTGGAAATGTGCGTCGCAGATGAAGGTGCGGATAAAACTGAGGAAACGGCCCCCGCTGAGGGTGTTAATGTCAGCACTGAGCGGAAGGCGGAAGAAAGCCTGCCCAAGAAGCCAACTGAAAAGAAAAAGAAAAGCCAAGAGAAGATGATGTCGAGAAAAAAGGTGGTAAGTCGATACCAATCTTTACGACGAATAATGTGAACGTCAGGAATATGACTGACGGATTAAGGGATGCACTGGGACACTGACTTTAATATTAAGATATTGAGTAGGACAGTGACTAACGTTGAAGTCTACACTCTTGAGGACTATGAAACGGTAAAGAGGAAGTTTGCTGAGAAGAAGGTGGCGTTTTACACATATACGCGAAAGGGTCAAGCACCCTATTCGTCGGTTGTAAAGGGACTCTCAGACACCTTCGATGAGAAGGAGGTTGGGGAGTACATTGCTGCTCTGCAAATTAGGGCGGAAATTTTAAAGATTAAAAAGCTTGGAGGTAACAAGTGGCTTCTTAGCTTGAGCAGGGACTCCGGCATAAAGAGGTTCCACCAAATAAGATATATCCTCCACTGCAGGAATTATATTGAAAAATTTAAAAGACAAGGGTTGACACACGTGTCCTCAAATTGCAATATGCCATACAGGTGTGTTAAATGTGGTGGTCCACATAGATCTGAAAAATGCAAAGTACCGAAAAAGGGAGAGAATAATGAAGGTAGATTGATGACCGATCGTAAAACGGGTCAAGCCAGTCTTAAGATCGGATTGCCTGTGAAATGTATTAACTGCAACGTGGAAGGTCACCTTACTAGTTCGAAGGAATGCCCGAGACGAAGAGCACTTCTTCAAAAAGTCAAGGAGAAAAAAGCCTCTCAGAGGAACAGGCAAATTACTGAACCGAGGAATGTGCGTGCAGGAGTGTCATATGCAGCTGCCGCAAGGAGTGCAATCCCTGCTAAAACGATATCTTCACCTAAGGCATCGGTTACCTCAGTGACTGATGACACTATGAATACTGCTGTGTCAAATTTTGACAAAATTGACAGTGACTGCAATCGCTTCTTTGGGGGCGGTTTACTGAAATGCTTGGAGAAAATAGGGGGTTTCACCGACGAATATGAGAAGCTTAGAAATGATGAGATCAGATCCAGGGCTCTGTTTGGGATGTTGATGTCGATTAGACATGGTACGTCTTCTTAAATGTATATTCGCGAATGTGAACTCCGTTGTGTCCAGACACAGGAGACATTAGTTAAACTTTTTTTGAGGGAGCATAGACCTGATGTAGTGCTGCTAGCCGAACATAAACTTAGTCTCAGACACATTCTTAACCTTGCGGGATATGGAATCTTTAGACAGGACCGATCGAACGGACGTGGCGGGGGAACTGCTGTTATAGTCCGGGGTAATTTATGCACCTAGAAATGGGTGGCATAGAGAATACTGCAGTGCACATCTGGCGCGAGGATTGTTCAGCTCTCCTTGTCATCGCCATGTATCTCAGACCTGCGCTTGCATTGAGAGTATCCGATCTCGATCCTCTTCTAGATTTGTAAATGCTAAACACATGGACTGGGGAGGAACTGTTTGTAATAGCAGAGGCCTCCAACTTAGGGACTTTCTTGTTACATGTACCAATCTCGGTGTCCGGCGTACTGACGGACATATGCGTATTCTTGGAGAAACCCAATCATACATTGATATCATTTTGACAACACCTGATATCGGACCCGAGCATGAACCTGCTAACTGACTACGGACACTTGACTACGAATCGGACCATATCGCAGTGGAGATTGTTTTGGGTACGGGCGAATTTCGCAACAGAGAGAGAGGCCTTTCATGTTTGACTACAACAGGATCAACACAAGGCGTTTGAGTGACGTTTTATCGCAGGCCCTGCTTGGATGTACGCTTCCGTCGGACAGCAACGTTTCGACCTCTGAAATAGATCACAATATTATCGACATGATTGAGATTTTTAACTGGACTATGGGGGAAGTAATACCTAAAGCCCCTGTGTGGAATCGGGGTCTCATGAAGCTTCCTCCGGATATCCTGCACTTTATAGCGGAGAAAAAAATCTTCGCAGAATTCTGAATAGAATAGGGGACGTGTCGAAAGTATCTATACCGAAGGCGGATATCAGAAAACTGCACAGGATCATTCAGGGGTCCATTGCGCTTCTTGAGAGAGATCATTGAACTAAATTCTTGGAGAATATTAGGATTGATCACACGACTTTCCAGAAAGTTAGAAGAGGAGCTGGAATTAGGCGCATGGCAACAGTGCCTGACCTTTTGGGGACTAATAACACCCTTGTTAGGGACGAAGTAATTAAGGCCAATCTTATGGCTGAGCATTTTGATGGCACGGCGCATCTCCTTATTTGTTTTTTCAAAGAAGTTTCAAAAGCGGTTGGGATTTACAATCCTTCAGTTAGGATTACGACTTAGTTCCTCACACTACTTATGCGGTGTGTATTAAATTTTATGCACGAATAGCGGGACCTACAGTTTAAAACCGATTCTTAACGACAGAGTTTGGGGTTTGAACCGACGCCTCACGTCTAGCAAGCCATCACACTACCTACTAGACTACGGCGATTTCAAGAGCTAAAGCACTTATTCTATAAATATAGTATAAATAAGGATACTAATACTGTGTTGTTATAATATTTAATATAAATTTTATTTATTTTTTGAACACAATTTTAAAAAGAATTCACTTGGTGTTTGGGATTTTTTCCCTGAACCTATTACTAAGAGAAAAATTAACCGCATACCCTACACAAAATAAAGTCTCTAAAATTAAATTTTCTTATTCCCATTTACATATATTGTCATTTGTTTACCAAAAATGTCTAAAGTACCTAACGGTTAATTGCTTTTATTACAAAAAGTAAATATTATTTCTAGTGATCAATTTTAAACAAGTTTTTGTAAGATTAAGAAAAAAAAGTAGTTGTTTGAGTTCTGTTTTATCCACCATAGGAAGCGGACTCATTTTCTTAAATTGAAGTGAATTTCTTAATAATTAAGGTAAAAGTGATTGTGAATAAATTATATAAAATATAATTATGAATTTAAAATAGATTAAGTTTTAAATAAATATGTTTAAATTAAATAACATCAAGTGGTTTATTTATTAACAGATCATGAGAATTGAATGAATTAAATTCATTTTTCTGGATCGATTTTTAAACAAGCTTGCGGCATTTGTCAGTAATAACCGCTCTTATTTCCTGATTTCTACAATTTGGTATTGAAACGCAATGTATAATATCCGCAGGTCTGCCCGTCAAGCTGTGTGTGACTCGGCCAACATTTGAAAAAAAGAACAAATAAATGATGCAGAATGTGACTAATTAATGACGCAGTAAGCTTGTATTCCAATATCTGTCCCAAAATAATTCTGTCACCAAATCTTTTCAGATATTTATGATGTTGGGAATTTTTTACGCAATGAGAAAACGTTGACAATAAATTCTGGCAACAAAATCTTTGAGTTTTAGATCATCATCTATTGTCTTCAGCTATTTGATGCGAATACGTGGATGGTTGTCGTTCAAGTGAAGCTAAAATAAAACTGCCATGGTAGGCTTATATATCAATTTCTGTATTTTTTGGAGACCAAATTTTTTTGTTGTATTTTAATTTTTAATATTTCGACATTTGGTGCGTATTTTTGAATTGAAGACACTATCAACTATTTTCGACAAATTCTTAGTCATTAATATACATCATAATCATTTACCCGATAAAGTGTACAGCGGCGTTTCACCTGATTGCACTGTAAGCTTGCTCTGGTAAGATTATCTTCAGAAATATATTTGTTTTCGAATTTTTTGAATGATATAATTTCGATTAAACTCCCCATATATGACCAGAATTTTGTTGTATTCTGCCTCGACTTTCAGTATGTCGCTATGGGCACGTTATTATCGTTATCGGTCCATCAAATTTTCAACAGTCAAAAAGTGCTTAATAGAGCATATAAATTCTGAAGGGTTGTTGTTATTGATTGGAAACTATATTTTCAATTTAATATATTTCAACTTTCAATAGTTTTGCAAATAGTGGGTTTGATGTAAAAAACGTATGAATTTCGGCTGAAAGGTTTGTAATAAATGCTTTGTAGTCATTAACATATGACCAGCTTAGCTCTATAAGAATGGAGTATTTTCAATAATAAAAAAGAAACAAGGAAATATTGGTATTAATCCCAGTTTTGCCATCGTCCTCCTTCTTCCATGATCTTCTTTGCACAATTTGTTTTCATATGTGATTCATTTCGTCACGTGTTAAGAGTGAAACACTGATCTAAATTTCACTTAATAAAGTGCTCACTATTAATTCATGTGACATCCAAATATCGAAGATTTTTTGTGTAACCATCTTTCTGGAAATGATTGATAATCGTTTGAAGCAGTTAAAGAAATTCTAATCGTTTTTGGAAATTTTTGGAATCCGTTGTACTCTGTACTGAATTGAAGCGTATTTCAGTGAGAGAGTTCTGCGGCATTCGAAATAAGGAGTTGTCAGAAGGGACGAGATTCGGGCTAAACAAGGGGTTTCCAAACAGGTTTTAACAGGCACCGTAATATGTGAGTTAGCGTTGTCGCTATTTAAACTTATTTAAATAAGCAATGGGCACCTAAATATTAAAATTTCTATTCATTTGATTGTTTATGTGTTTTTGCATTCCTGCGCAATTAAAGCAGTTATTGTAATTTTTGTTTAATCAACAAATGCCTTTAAATGCATCAGAGCTATAAAATTTTATTGAAGTAGAATCTAGTTTTGTCCGATACTGTATGTATGTCTTTATAACTGTTGTGCGCTTTTCTCTATGTGCGAGTTAAAGGGCGTGTTCATATGATTGATTTATTTATTACAGAAAAACAAAAAATTATATATGAAATGTTTGAAGACTATCAGCTATCTTTAGAGAGCATTTAATTATTTAACTTTTGTGTTTAATAATTACAAATGTGGATATTAAGGGTGCCCCACAGAAAATAGTCCTGACACCGTTGGGCGTAGCTTCTTGATGGCTTGCTGCGATAGGTGTCTCCATTGACCTCATTTAAAGAAATATGGCCCAATGGTGCCTCCGCTCCACAAGCCACACCAAGCAGTCACCTCTAATGAGTGCATTGGTTTCTGTAAGGCCACGTGTGATTTTTCGGAGTCCCAAATATGGAAATTTTGCTTATTGCATACCCACAAAATTTTACTACAGTTAGTCCTACGACACTACATCTTTAATAACTTGTTTGCTTATTATGCCAATATTGCTGTAAATTATACCAGAAATCTACTACGGCAAGTATATTTGCTGTAAAATGAATTTCATTAGAAATAATAAAATTCATATATCCCAAGTACAAATAAGCTTTCTGTTGCACTCGAACATACAAGAACTGACAAGTAGGACCTGTTTTTCGTCTGCAGATTAGAGTTTGCTCAGATGATGGTACACGCTTTTATAGTCATTTGGACATAAAAAGTTGGAGTTACTAGAAATCGGCGGTAAATTTGAAGTAAATTTTTACAAATACAGCAGTTTGCGTTTCAGCCGTCGTAGTGAAGTATGTAGTATGTTGGCTTATTAGACGTAAGTCTGTGGTTCAACCCATGTCTCAGACATCTTAAACGAAATCGAATAAAGTACTTCTTCGGCGACTTTCTCTCCACATATTTCTGGCAAAAACTCTGAGTGTAAATGAAATTGCCATGAAAAGTTTCTCAAAAAATCTGCCGCTCGGATTCGACTTTAAACCAAATATTTTTAATTAATTTCAATCGTTTGACTGCTAAGCGATTCTGGTGAGAACTTTTGAAAACTGCGGTACATATTTTGACTTGATGTTGTCAAATAAAACACTCTCATTTAGACAAATATCAATCAATTTTAATAATTATTTTCATATTATAAAGAAACAATATTAATTGAGAATGTGAATTATGATCAGCACATAAAGGATCATTTTGATTAGGGGAAAATCACTGACTCTTACATGAAAAATTTATGTATATCAACTATGTTTTCTTACATGAAGGTCAGACTACGTTCATACCAACGGAACAACAAAGATACACTGAACGCAGCGCTTTTGCGCCGCGTAGCAGTCAAACGGTTAAAGTTGTTCTAATTAAACTTTCTTTACATAGAAGTCACAACCAAACAAACGAAATATCGATACCTTTGACGTCCAACATTGCGAAAATTTCACAAAACTTTTGCACAAAAATAATCAATAAATAATGATTGTATCAAAGCAACAAATAATTGAAGAGATAAATAAAAAAACTATTTAGACTGAATAATAAAAATATCGGACTGAATAGAGTTTTTTTTTAAATTTGGAGAAATTGAAAGAAACTCTTTTAAACTGCTGGTAATAAAATTTGATAGCAATATAGAGATGGGCGTCAATTTTTATTTCGTAAAATTTAGTGTTGGAAAGTAATTACCCTAGAATTATAAGCGTGGTTAGCCTTAATTTTTGGAATCGGATCAGAACTTCTAACAAATTTACAAACACAATTCGGGTATGAATTATTAATTTTAGTAATGCGTATACCTAGAACAGGGATTACCATTTCAGAGCACAATTGTGCAGAGAGAACTCACATATATTGTTTTTGCTCGTTTATTTAGTTGTCTTTCAAGCGCACATGTCAGCGGATGCAGCAATATTTTTTGTCAGGTTCACACTCAAAAAATGTTGTATGTTAAAAAATACTAGCACTAAAATTCAATGTCTTCCATGTTCTTAAAAGACATTTTGATTGGTTTAATATTCAAGTAAATAGCTTAAATAATAAGAAAAGAGAATAACTTTTTTATGGACATAAAGTAATATTTTGGAAGAAAAAAATAATAAAAAACATTCTAAAAACATCCTCTAATTATTAAATCAAAGATGTATCATTTTATGTACACATAGCCACAGAAGTATACATACGGATAACAAATTTCAGAAATTTTTTTAACTAATCAGTTTTCGTTGAAAATCTTTGTAATTGTCTGACAACTTTCCTCGATTTTAAGACGGTCTTGGTTAAAAAATTTCTGAAATTTGTTGACTTTTGTGGGCCTGACGTACATACATAACACATAATTGGTCATTACAACCCTTCAGTCAGGATTACGACCTAGTTTCTCACACCACTTATGTTGTGTGTGTTAATTTTATACATGAGTGGCGGGACCTACAGTTTAAAGTCGACTCTGAACGACAGATTTTTGTAAAACTTTTCATGTTAATTTTATTTACTCTCCAATCCGTATTTTTTTTTTTTGAAAATATTTATAATTGTCTGACATCTTTCTTCGATTTTAAGACGGTCTTTTGCTTTGGTTCAGAAATTTGTGAAATTTTTAAATCGGATGCATACCTTTGTGGGCCTGTGCAGGGCCGCAATTCAGTTCAATTTCAGAAATTTTTTCAGACATACATATCTTCACTTTTTGTATTGACCAATTTACACGACTTTGTATCGTGTATATTGTATTGAATACACTTGGTTGTTTGTGAACACTCAATGTTATGCTGTCGTATTCTTCTTCATAATTTTGGGCATTCAAACAATTTGATAGCACGAAACCAATACAACTTTTAAAAACATATGAAAAAAATGTGTATAAGTGTATCGGATTTTTATATGAAAATTATCAACAACAAGCATACACTGTTGTATATTCGTCCAAAAATACAATGGATACAACGATACAACCGCTTGTGTGAATTGACCATATGTCTTCCTCTCTCCATCTCTTTATCACTGTTTGAGCTAATCACTCTGCCACAAACCGAAAATGTAAACATTTTACATGCATAAAGTAACATAAAAGTTTAGCAAACGGTTTGACATTTTGCCAAATTTATTTTTTATTGTTAAGTACAATTGTTCCGGAATATTATTTCATTCGTACGGCTGCAGCGGCTGACAGCACAGTATCTCAGTCGATTGGGCCAATTTTCGTGCACTTTTTCGAGTGTATATGGTCGTATCTCGGCAATGGCATCACGAACGTCGGCGCTTATATGCTCAGTAATCTCTGGTTTGTTGGCAATAGATCAACGGTGTCAAATCGCATCTTCTGGGCGACCAATTGACATCACAATTTAGGTTAATTTAACGGCCATCAAACGTTTGACGCAATAAATCGATTCTGGCATTAGCTGTGGGGCAAGTTGAACCATTGAACTGTTGAAACTAAACATCGTCCATCGGGTACAAAAAATCGGTTATCATGGTACGATAAGTGTCTCTATTGACCGTAATGATTGCGTCATCCTCATTTTCAAAGAAATATGAGCCAGTGATGCCTCCGCTCTACAAGCCGCACCAAGCAGTAACTCGTTATGGGTACATTGGCTTCCCAAAATACTTCCATCACTGACAAACACATGCGCAGCAAAATTAAGAAATTATCGGCAAATACACTGTATAAGCTTACGTATACCACACATTGTGGCCACGGTTTGTTTAACAACAGTTAGTGCACACTACGTTATAATAAAATGTAATTATGTGAATACAAATATAAATGAAATGCAAAACCTGTATCAGATTGATTACAGCGTTATATGAGTGTGAGAGCATTTTTATTACGTTTGCATATACATACATACATACATACATACATATAAACAGTGGTAAATGTAAATAATGTAAAAAAATTTTAGTGAATTTGTACATTTTATACAAAATTTTATGGCACATGTAAATAAGGAGTCAAACTTATTTAAATTTGTCTGTTTTATTTCTGAATATACTTTACATGCAACTTTATTTTACAATAAATTTAATTGATGCTAAAAGTGCACCGTCTTATTCTATTGTATCGAGTCCTCCAACTGGGACCACCAAATAAATTTGTCAAATTTTCAAACCGAATTTGTTTTTTTTTTTCAAATTCAACTTTTAAGTGATTATATTGTTATATATCGATGGCTTAATATAAAAAGAGCCTAACTCGATTTTTGTTTACTTTACAGGAGAAGACAACTTAATGAAATCCGTAAAATTTTGATACAACAACAATTTTAATACAATTTTTAATAAGAAACAGCAACACATTTAATCTCTCATTTCAAATTAAATTTTGTTTGAAATTGTTTCTTTTTTTAATTGCCTTTATTGTTGTTCTTTCTTTGAACATGTATTTCTTAAATCATAATAGCGGTATGGACTATTGCATTAGGTACAGGAAATGTTTATGAAAATATTTCGGTCTTTTCAGGAACTTTCACTTATTAATTTTTTCGCAAACTAAACTAAACTAAACTAACTAGATTCAAACAATTAATTCAATATGAGCTCTGTCATTAGTAATAAATTTTTACAAAAAGCTTCATAGTAATACTGATAAAACAATAAAGCAAAGTCACATTGGCAATACGCATGAGATGTCGAAACAAAAGTTTCCCCAAGAATTATAGAATAAACAAACGGTCACTACTAAGATGCTGATACTAGATATTTCAGATTCCAGTGTGTTTCTTTCTTCATTCCTTGTTCCTTTTTGTAAAATAACATACATACATACATACGTAATTGGTCATTACAACCCTTCAGTCAGGATTACAACCTAGTTTCCCACACCACTTATGTTGTGCGTGTTAATTTTATACATGAGTGGTGTGACCTACAGTTTAAAGTAGACTCTGCACGACAGATTTTTGAGAAACTTTTTCATGGCAATTTTATTTACTCTCAGAGTTTTTGCCAGAAATCTGCTGAGAGGAAGTCGCCGAAGAAATACTATTTGTATTTTGTCTTGATGTCTGGCCTGGGGCTACGTACTAGACTACGGCGACTTTTATTCTTAAGTATTATGGATCACAAAAAGTTATTGTCAATATTTTAAAAAAGTGCAATAAACGTTAGGGTATATTGAAAAATACATATTTTCTTAAGAAACATCATTTCACTAGAAAAATTATAAAAAAAGATATCAAATTTTGTAATAAAATTATTAATTTTCTACGTAAATTTCAGCCCACACTTTAAATGGGGTACTACAGTTTGTCTATTTTAATAATTAAAATTTTCTGGCAAACAAAGAAATTAATTTAAAAAACACACCCATTGTGCATGTGCTCTTGTCGCTTGCTAAGTGACTACTAAATGAAAGAGCACAATGATACGTGATTGTTGTTTTTGAACAATTGTGCTAAAAAGTTAGTTAAAAATTTAATCGCATTCTGCGAGACAAGTCGAAGTAAAATCACACTGAATGACATTGAAAGCAATGCAATTATAAATTAATATTTTTATTATAATTAGAAATTTTGAGTAAGTTCGATATGTTCATTTATTTTTTATTACAAATTAAACTTAACTGATACGATGAAGAATTGGGGGAGCCCTGATAACTAAAAATGATTTATTTAAATTAAAACAAATTTATCTCAAAGAAAAAAGCTAGTGTGGTCAAATTATTGTCTATGACTGTATTTATTAATTTTTATATCAATTATAGTTCATTAATTTTATATGATGATTGTGCATTTTTAAGGCAAATTAAGTTAAAGCGTTTGACCGCAAGCTTGAGCAATCTAATTTATAATTTTTGTGATGGTTTTTGTATTTAAAAATTAAGAATAATCACCAATAAATGTTTGTGTAATTTGTGCAGTGGAAAACATAGTCTTTGTATGGGAAATCTTTCTAAAACACTACGATATGAAGTTGTAGAATATTGATATAAAAGTCTGATGAACAAATCGGTTTGTATTAATACTATCTACACAATAAACACAGTTTTAAGGCAATATTATGAAAGTATTTCTTCGTTTAATAGGTGTTTATCAACGTTATAAAAATCTTCGACTGTGTCAACGGGTGCTATCAGTAGAGAGTATAATTCCACCAAACCATTCAAAAGCCGAATCCTACACTACAAGTAAATAGTCAGATTCATTTACGGTTGTCACTGATGAAAACTCGGAAAGTCACTTGTCTCTCTTACTTTTCATCAAGGACATAATGCGGTTGTGCATAGCGGACGAGATACCAAGCTCACACTTCAAAACGGATACTTAGAATATGTCCATGACCTTTGTCGCCTGAATCAAGTTCCAAGCGATCTACAATAGGATATTGATACACATTATTGTTGACAACCTAGTTGTTCAATGTGTAGAACCTTCAACTATCTGGGTAGTATATGAACTTCGAAGGGTAGTGCTAATCAGGTTGTTGGGGCCATTCGTCTTTCGCATATGCCGATGCTATAGAAGCGATGGTTCTAAATATACCAGTATTCACATGGAAGAACGTAGTTTCCGCAATTTACTCAAATAAAAGCTCATTTGTCTAATATTTTTGTTTACGATACATTCTCTCAATTGATACATACTATAACCAGATCATACTCATTGATTTACTTTTCAGTCGAATTAAGTGTACACACGGCACTTCAAAATTTGTTCTTCACATTTCTCTTGTATTTTTGAACATTTCTTATTATTACGATTTCCCCATAATTGAGTCATTTAGAATTTGCCACAACAACAAAATAACTGACAATAGACTAACTGGCGTAAGTTGTGACATTTCAATTATTATATGTGGCTGGCTGGACAATAGTTTATAGTCTAGTATAATTTAGTCTAGTATAGTATAGTTTCATATGCCTGGTTGGAAATATAACTGTTTGGAAAATGTTACATTACATGTATATGAATGTGATTTTAAAACATGTTTCTTAACTATGAATGAATTGTTTTTTGAATTAAAATAAATAAATTCCAAAAAAAAAATTGTAAATTGTGAAAACCTATGAATCGTAGAGCTTTGTCAGAAAAGCTCAACATGACTAAAATTGTACAGACAAATAAATTAGAACAACCATAAATAAGTCAACTGTCTAGTTCAAATTGAGAACATTACCAAGAGATTAAGATGAACATACATATGTATTCCAAGGCACGCGCTTTCGCAATCTTTCAGATTTTAAAAGTCTAGAGCGTGCTATGAATATACATAACCTTGAATCTCACTTGATTATAATTTACCCTATAGGGTAGAGAGCTGTGAAATAAAACGAAGAAAATATCTTTCGAAAGCAACTGATTCCATGAAAAACACAGTTCCACGACGAAGCCGCCGTGGTCTAGTAGGTAGTGTGTTGGCTTATTAGACTAAAAGCCAGGGTTCGAGCCCCAGGCCAGACATCAAAATAAAATACAAAAAGTATTTCTTCGGCGACTTCCTCTCAGCAGATTTCTGGCAAAAACTCTGAGAGTAAATAAAAAATTGCCATGAAAAGTTTCTCAAAAATCTGTCGTTCGGAGTCGACTTTAAACTGTAGGTCCCGCCACTCATGTATAAAATTAACACACACAACATAAGTGGTGTGAGAAACTAGGTCGTAATCCTGACTGAAGGGTTGTAATGACCAATTATGTATGTATGTATGTATGTCTACTATGGAAGACACGGAAGGGAGCTAATCGTTTTCGTTTTTTATTTAAGAAATCAGTATATCCACCAACTGTATCGTTAAAAGAATTCTAATGAATCTACAATATCTTGATTTGGAAATTATGTCTGCTGTAGAAATTCCGTGGTCCAAAGGGTGACGTGTTATGCATGTTAGAAGCGTGATTACAAACCCAAGCATCACAGATTCGCATACAGCATAATGCAACCAAAATGACTGCTTGGAATTCATTTTCCAAAGGCACCCAGGAGGATAGCATGAAGAATGAGTGCCACATGAAGGTCTAATGCTACATTCTGATCAAAAGTTCCATGGAGAGAGTTATCGCTGAGTTATAACAAATGGTGAGGCTCTGTAATATCCCTCAATGGAGTCGAATAAGAATATAAAAAAATTTTGAATGTGAAACAAAACTCTTTACAATTCCACAAAGAACTGTGTACATCAACATTTTTGGGACACTTATTCTGACATATGTATACTCCGAGTAGAAAGTTTAATATTATTCACATTCATACATTCTATTTTATTGTTCTATAAATTTTAATTTTTCAATTCTTTCTAATTACAACTTCATACATTATTCTGAACGAAATTAATTATTAAAAATTCTTAATTTTAAAACAAGAAATTTTTAAAACTGAATTTTTGCTTTAAAACAATAAAAATGAAATAAATTAATCGATTGTATCGATCAAGAGAATACAGTCACAGACAATTTCTTGACCGCACTTAATTTTTGTTTCTATTTTTGCTTTTGGTTTACTTATATTATTAAACTAAGGGCCATTATTACAACTTACCGTTAACTAAAGGGAGGATTTTAACGGGCAGATAAATTGTTTTTCATTATTATGAGTACCCAATAAAGCCTACTTTACACGGTTCCACAAGTAATATGATCTGTCAAAATTTTGTGTAGAAGAGTTCGGATGTGATCGTCTAAACGTACTATGTAATGAAACCATCACACATTGAGAGAAAATACGGATGAAAAGTTTGACAGTCGTATGGCTCTCTTCATTTTTTGTAATGATTCAAAAAACAAGCAAGTCGCGTTAGATCAGGGTTGTATTTTTATGTAAACACATAGAAAAAAGTGTAACAGCCGTTTTCCTTTTACTTTGTTATTGTCTTATACCGATCATCTAAACGCAAAAAATATAAATCATACGACTTCTATTCTCTTTTTTGCCATACGGATGGAATTTCATTTTACTTTTTCATTAGACTTTACGTACGTAAAGTATTACCGTGTGAAGTGGGCTTAAGATAGAAGTGATCGTTAAAATAAAGTGAGGATCATCCTACGTTTAACATTTAAAGGTCACTTTATGTTTGGACTTGCCATATTATGTATTATTTTCATTGTGGCAACTTCAAACTTAAACAATATGAGCATATACAACAAAAAAAAAAACGAAGCCCGCGGTTGCCACTGCGTTAAAAAAATTGTGTAATTGAGCAGTTTTATAGACATTGCTCCGGCACTGCCATATTTTTGAAAAATTTTATCTGTAAGTTGTAATAACGAAAATAAGTTAAAGGTAACTTTACAGTGCCCTTTAGCTAAAGGTAGCTTTAAATAAACCCAAGTTTAACGGCAAGTTGTAATAATGGCCCTTAGTAAACAAAATAATAACAATTAATGCTCTAACGGTATTTTAAACATAAATATGCTCTGATTTGGTAACACTGCCATTTGATCGTTATATTCAAAGTGTCCAGTAATGTGTGCTATTGCTGCTATGCTATATTTTGAGATCTCGAAAACAACTACTAAGCTAAATACGCATGTACTACTTAAATGTCCTGTTAAACGCTTGTGGAACCTGGAATCACATTTCTACCAAAATTTACAAAAAATGCCTACGATAAATGCTAAGCATACGGTGGCAGTATCTCATAACCAACTTTGATCTTTTCAAACCAAAAAACCATACCACTACTCCTGTGTACTTAGATATATCAGTAGAAATAGTGGCGGTTAAGCTAAATAAATAATATTGCTTACCAAGTAATGCAGAGGAATCCGCAAGGACGCAAGGACACCGACCTGTTGGCGTAGTTACTAGTGAATGGAGAAGATCGATTGATGCTGGGCATAACTTCAGCATTCTTGGCGTAAGAGCGTAAGAGAATGCTTTGTTTGGATAACAGGAGAAGTGAACACATTTAAAAGTTTAAATTTAAAAATGCAATAAAACAAAAATTTATTTTTCGTTGTAAAGTAAAATTGTTCCGGCTAGAAATGGAATATTATTTCATTCATATAGCTGCCAGCAGCTGGCCTCACAGTACCTCATTCGATCGAACCAATTTTAGTGCACATTTTCGAGTGTGTGGGTTCGTATCTCGGCTATGGCATCATGCATGTTAGCCGTCAAATGCCCAATTGTGTCTGGTTTGTCGACATAATACTTTTCTTTAAAGGCGCACCACAGAAAATTGTCCAACGGTATCAAATCACAGCTTCTTGGCGACCAATTGACATCACCACTTTGGCTAATTAAACGACCATCAAACTTTTGAAGCAATAAATCGATTCTTCAATTCAATTCTTTCAACGTTTAATTCTTTCTTTGGTTCAATTCTTAAAAACGATGACGAGTTGATGTTCATGAATTCCCACGCACACCCTCAACCACAGCTTCAACTCATTCAGGTCTGGCGCATCAAGAATGAAACCAGTTTCACGAACTGTACCATTAAAATTGTGTATACCAGGGACTGTTGGTTCTGCGCTGCGGCCATTTTCGTGCAATTTCCGATCAATTGTCTTTGTTATGGAAATAAATTTCCAATAAATTCCAACGTTGTTCAGGCGTAAATCAATTCATTACGTTCAGTGGAGACAATATACTGAATTTTGTGACAGAATAGAAAAACAGATATTTCCAGATTCGAAATAACCGATAATTCAAATTTAAGTCGATAGATGGCCCACCCGATATATTATTAAACGTGAATAATTATTGGCTGAAGTGTGCTACAAATTTTTGAAGTTTGTTGATTGTTACACTGTTTACTACAATAAATAATTGGAAACTTTATGAAACGATCTCTAATAAAACCACACTTTACTATTAAATGTAGTATTTCTTATAGGTAGTATTTGCTATAAGTCACATAGCATCTATTAAAGATGCTCGGTTTAATTTTCTCTCGCATGAAAATCTTTTTAAAAACGCAAATAAGCTTTAGTTTCATTTGTTTACTCAGCTGAACACAAATTTTATAAATATTATCGCACAGTAAATTGAGAAAAATATATCTGAAGCAAAATGATAAATATTATCATAATAGCTACAATATTATTAAGGGGATGTATTGTTGCAAGCGAAACTATAACGAACACAATAAACACGATTTTATTTACAACAAATGAATCAATTAACAAAGAAGGCGAAACAACGCCAGATGAACACCGAATAAAGACAGACACCGAAAAAGATTTAAATTCAATTCCTATTGATTTGTTTGAAACCCGATTGAAAGATATTTTTACCGTAAATTATATACCAAAAGTCGGAATTAACTCTAAACCACCTATACCAGCTGATGAATATGACACAGAAGAGACAGTTGAATTCGTTGAAATAAAGTCAATTGAGCAGAAACAAAGTGCGGGAGTGGGTTCGCGATTTAACATTAAGGCCCGTATAAATTGCCGTTGTAGAGTCTTCGGTAGATGTGTTGACAATGAACAATGTTTGCGAAATCAAAATGCTCCAGAAAACGCAAACAGCAAAAATTAATTCGTTGAAAAAAAAACATATTCGAGAAAGATATGTAAATAGTGATGACACAGCAAGAGTACAATTAATTTAGATAATCAAACAAAAATATATTATAAAACATATTAAAAATATATTTAAAACTTACATATTTAATTTAAATATGAAATTATGAAAAAATATATTCGATGAAATATTCTTTTACAAATAAAATTTATTTTCATATTATTTCAGTAAAGTGTAGTTGATTTGTTTCAAGTGAAAACAACTTTACCACTTAGTGTAGTGCGAAGCCGCCGAAGTCTAGTAGATAGTATGTTGGCTTATTAGACGTAAGGCCTTGGTTCAAACTCCAGGTCAGACATCAAATCGAAAATATGAAAAAAATATTTCTTCGGCGACTGCCTCTCAACAGATTTCTGACAAAAACTCTGATAGTAAATATAATTGCCATGAAGAGTTTCTCAAAAATCAGTTGTTGGGAGTCGACTTTAAACTGTAGGTCCCGCCACTCATGTATAAAATTAACGCACACAACATAAGTGGTGTGAGAAGCTAGTTTGTAATGTATGTAATTATCTTCTGGATAATAACACAAATTCTAGGAATTTTCTCAAAAGCTAAATGAAAAATCTAGATTTTTAAATCAATTGATTATATCGTAATCAGTAATGAAGAGTATGACTCCGCCACAGCTAATTAAAGCAGTAATAGCATGGAATTTATCGATTTATATTTATTTATTTATCGAACGCACTACTTCAGTTAAAATATTAACCAGTGAGACTATCAAAAATATAAAAATAATAATAGAAATAAGAATATTAACTCTCATAAAGGACTGTCAACTCTTCTTGACATGTGTGAAGATAAATTAAATAAAAATTTGTGTAGCGAGAAAATAAAGTATGCATGATAAAGAGCTTGCAAACATACAATATAGAAACAACAATGACTTTAGACAGACAGGTCGACGAATGCGAAGCGGAAATTCTCCAAAACTAGAGTTCCTTTATCTAAAAAATTTTCAGAATCTCATTAAATCATTATGTGCACGAAATACAACCTATTCAATATATTGTGGTGACCACCGAATTCGGAATAAGTCTATTTTTAAATTTTATCGATAGGTTACATACGGGAAAAGGAGAAGCAAAGGTTTATAATAGTAATAGGTGGAAATGCAACTTACTATTTATAACATGACATGAAGAGTCTTTCAATGTCTAAAAAATTATTTTTCGTGAACAAACTGAATAGCATATCACACTTGCAAAAGAATATGACTGGATAGGAGTTTTGTGTCGATAAGAGTGAATTTTATGGTTTTTAGTAAGGATAATAGAGTTCAGATCCATTTTTAGTCGATAAATAATAATTTTGTAATATCGCCAAAAAGATGAAGAACGCAAAAAATTCCAATATTTTGGAAACTATGAATTTGAATTTTTACAAAAAATGTCAAAATTGTGTTTAAATTAAAGAAAAAATGTAGGAAAACATATTATTTTGAATGTTAAACTTCCACAAAATATTTCTTAAAAAACCCAGGACATTTTCTAAATTAATAGTAATAGGTTCCGGGTAAGACTGTTGTATGAGTTTGGTATAATTAAAACAAAAAGCCATAAAATTCATTTTTACATATGTACTTACATCTACATTCTTAAATAGTACTTATCCTATCCTATTTTCTCCAAACATTTCAGTAAACCGCCCCCAAAGAAGTGATTGCAGTCACTGTCAAAATTTGACACAGCAGTATTCATAGTGACATCAGTCACTGAGGTAACCGATGCCTTAGGTGAAGACATCGTTTTTGCAGGGATTGCACTCTTTGCAACAGCTGCATATGACACTTCTTCACGCACATTCCTTGGTTCCGTAATTTGCCTATTCCTCTGAGAAGATTTTCTCTCCTTGACTTTTTGAAGAAGTGCTCTTCGTCTCGGGCATTCCTTCGAACTAGCAACGTGACCTTCCACGTTGCAGTTAATACATTTCACAGGTAAGTCGATCTTAAGACTGGCTTGACCCGTTTTGGGATCGGAAATCAATCTACCTTAATTATTCTCTCCCTTTTTTGGGACTTTGCATTTTCCAGGCCCATGTGGGCCACCACATTTAAAACACCTGTATGGCATGTTGCAATTTGAGGATACGTGTCCAAAACTCTGGCAATTAAAACATTGTGTCAACCCTTGTCTCTTAAATTTCTCAATATAAATCCTGCAGTGGAGGATATATCTTAATTTTTATCCATTTGTTACCTCCAAGCTTTTTAATCTTTAAAATTTCCACTCTAATTTGCAGACTAGCAATGTATTCCCTAACCTCCTTCTCATCGAAAGTGTCTGAGAGTCATTTTACAACCAGAGAATAGGGTGCTTAACCCTTTGGCGTATATGTGTAAAACACCACGTTCTTCTCAGCAAACTTCCTCTTTACCTTTTTATAGTCCTCAAGAGTGTAGACTTCAACGTTCGTCACTGTCCTACTCAATATCTTAATATTAAAGTCACTGTGTCCCAGCGTATCCCTTAATCCGTCAGTCATATTCCTGACGTTCACATTATAAGTCGTAAAGATTGGTATTGACTTACCACCTTTTCTTCTCGACATTACTTCTCTTGGTTTTTCCTCTTCTTTTCTGTTTGCTTCTTGGGCAGGCTTTCTTCTGCTTTCCGCTCAGAGCTGACATTATCACCCTCAGCGTGTGCCGTTTCTTCAGTTTTATCTGCACCTTCATCTGCGACGCACATTTCTAATTGCTCTGATGAGGTATCGTGACTTCCTTCAAGACGCTTCATCAGGATCTCCAAATTTTTTCTCATCTTGATATTCTCAGCAAAGATTATATCAAATTTCTCTTTCAAAATGCTGTATTTCCTGTCTTCACTGGCCAGCAGCAGATGTAATTCTTCAACCGAGGTCACTGTTCTCGGCCGTTTATTTGTCGGGCGACTTTCCTCGCTCATTTCTGCCAATATTTTTCCAGCTACCTGATGCTTTACAACAAGCACAAGCGGTATCAGGTCTAAAATATGCACTGAACCTCAGCACTTTATTGTTTTGCACTTTTATTTCTTTGAAGTTTTTTTTTATATATTCTTTATTCACTATTCTTCACTTCACTAGATATGAACACAAGCATTTATTCATTTCATATTTATTAGCCCTAAAATTCATTTCTACATTGGTATCTTATACATTATATAGGCTTATCAACTAAGGAAATAAAATTGCAGCGTGCTGCAGACAATCATTTAACAGCTAACTTCATAAGGTTATCACTAGTATTGTACACTGGGTCCTCTATATCCAAAGTGTTCACCCTTCTGTGGTAAAATAATAGCTGATCGTCCCTGTAAAGTAGCCCAGCGTCCCTCAAGGTCAATAGATCTATCGACAATAAATATTTGTGGCTAATGAGCCATCTATTATCCCAAGTTTCCTAATTTATAAAATTTCTAACCTAATCTGAAGAAGTTGCCAGAGAGACCCTTTAACACCACAGAATATGGTGTTTGTCCCTTTGGTGTATACGTGTAAAACGCCACTTTCTTCTCTATAAACTTTGTCTTAACCTTCCCGTAATCTGTAAGTGTGCACAATTCTATGTTAGTCACCGTCTTGCTCAGAATCCTTATATTAAACTCACTGTGCCCCAGTGTAGCCTTTAGTCCGTCAGTCATAGCCCTGACGTTTTCGTTGTACGTCATGAAAATTGGTACTGACTTACTCCCTTTTCTTTTTGTCATCGCAATCTCTTGGTTTTTATTTATCAACACTTCGGATGTCTTTTTTGCTGCATACTTGAGTAGGCTCTCCTCTGCCTTCTGCTCAGTGCTGGCACTATCGCCTTCTGTGTGCCCCTCGTCTTCCCTTTCGACGACTCGGTCGTCTGCTACTCACATCTCGTTCTCTTCCATTACTGAATCTCCTGATGAGTCATCGTCTGTACCCTCGGGACGTTTCACTAGCTTCTCCAGGCTCTTTCTTAATTTGATGTTTTCTTCATAGATCACATCAAACTTCTCTTTTAATAAATTATACTTCCAGTCCTCAGTGGCCAGGAGCAGTTGTAGTTCTTTAGCCGAGGTCAGCATTCTCGGCCGTTTGCTTAAAATAAAATAAAATTTCGTGTGTTTTGGATACCCTGTTATAGCATTGACAATCATAGGATTTCCACACTACACTAGTACGGTGTACACACCGTACCTATACTACCATTAAACCACCAAAACAATATGGTTTCAAGCTTGTTCCTATACTACTAAAATGAAAGTGGTGTAAACACAGTATGGCATACTAAACACCATATGCACATTAAAAACAGCTATTTTGATTACGAAATGTAAAATTCTGTCATATAACAATTATTTTCTTCTTTTGTATAAAATATATAATTTTATTATTATTGTTTAAAATTAAAGTTTTTTTTTTCCAATTTTTAATCGACTTTAAAAACATAAATAGTAGTACGTATAATTCATGCATGTTACTCTATTGAATTTACATTGTGGAATTAAGAGGGGAGTATTCCCTTTCATAGATGGGACACTACAACATTATAAGGAAATAGAGAATCCGAAATCATAGTGATGGTCTTGTTTTCATTATTAATACATGAACGTGATGAGCATTTCAGTTCGCCCTGGAAATACTGAGATTGCACTCGCTAATGTTTATGTCTACATTCACACATATTGCAAGGAGGGAGTAATATAATCATTGAAGAGTTTAACGCACAGCATGAAAGCTAGTTTTCATTACTATCTGAAGAAGCTCGGGTGAGTCGGTTTGCTAATCAAATTAATGAGTCGGACTTCACGGCGATCAATAAGAACCAACCAACCAGAGTTACCAATAGATATTCCAGCTCAACTGACATCAGCATCGCCACGTCTAACACTTCATGCCCTTACTACCAGGCAAACGTATTGTGCTTTAATTTGGAACCACTTCCTTATAATTGTCATAAACCCGATATGAAAACTTGTATAAACTATAACAACGCAAACTGGGAGATCTTCATAAAACCTCTGGAAGGTTCCCTATTATGCGTAAAGAAAAGTTAGAAACATAAACTTAAAACAAAATATTCAAAAATTTCTTATAGTTTTGGACACAAATAAAAAAGAAAATTATTTCGTGTAAAAATGATATTTTATTACTACATAAAGTTAATTTATTTTCTTTTTTTTTTCAATATCAATATTGTTTGTTCCTGTTCTTCAACTATTACAAACATTTTTATATTTGATGGAGAATATGTTGGAATTGCCGTAAATTAATATGCAGTAAACGAGAAGCTCTCGACTTTCTCACAAACTGCATCCGCAACCAAGGAGAGTTTCGGCTACCTCCTATCTGCAGTTCTCTAGCGAATGCTCTGATGAAAAGCAAGTTTAAATGAAACTCATTACAGTTACCGTTAGGAGTCGAAAATAAACTATACATCCAGCCACAGTATTGTACAAAATTAATACAATCAACAAAGTAGGCGTGAAATGCAGAACTGAATGTAGGGTGCTAATAGCGCATAATGAATTAACATAAGCTGTATGAATGAGTGCAACACATATCTAAGTTGATTAAACTTAGCGTGAGGCCATGTTTCAAACCCCATCTCATACATATTATTTATTTTGCGACTTCCTTTTAACCAGTTTTCTGTCAAAAATTCAGAGAGTAAATATAATTGTCATGAAAAAAGCTTTAAATAGGTTCGAGTCTTCAATTTTACTAATAATTTAAGAGGAAAATACACTAAAATACATTTTTTAACACATTTATTTCATGAACAAAATGTGTATACTAATTAGTTATCGATTGTTTTTGTGTACCGAGTGTCGTCCCTCTTGAATATGTAAACAAAAACCGTGAATTTATTATTGTATATTTATAATAATAAACAAAGACCTGTTGAATTTTACTGTTTTCTGTTTATTAATTTGTGGTTTATTATTTTGTGGTTATTTAATTGATTATTAGTTTGTTTATTAATCTGTACTTATTCCTTTGTTCTTATTGTTTTGTGTTTATTGGTGAACGAGAGTTATGGGGGAGAAACTAATTGCGGCCGTCAAAAAACATGAAGTTTTATACAACAAGAATTCTCTTCTCTATAGAAATAAGTTTAAACGCGCAGCTGCTTGGAACACAATTAATAGGGACGTACATTTGTCAGGTAATATTAATACGAAATATTTGTGTATGTGAATGTGTACATGTATCTTTTTCAGAGGATGTTTGCATAACACGTTGGAAGTATCTCCGAGATAAATACGTAAAAAATATCTCAGAGAGCCTTCAAGCTTCAGGAAGTGGAGCTGAAGTAATGGAGGGCCAATGGCAATACCTAATCCAAATGGAGTTCTTACGAGAACATATCAGACCTCGAAAGTGAGATATTTCATTATATTATTTTTATATTACATTATATTTTTATTTCATATTATATTTACTTGTTTATAATACGATTGTAGGACAGTGACAAGTTTAAGTCATGGAAGCATGCTCACGGACTTAGTAGAAGAAGACCTCAGCGAAAATGTTGAAAGCATGCCAAAGGTAAGGGAATACAATAATGCAACATATTGTAATATTTTTATTTACAGACTTTTTCGGAAATTGAATTCCTGGACGACCTTCCATCTACGAGTGTATCAAACTCCTCCCCCCTTAAAGTTTCAAGCAGTATGTGGCATTTACCCCGAAAACGTGGCCAAAATTAATAGAAGTGTTTTATGAGTTAATGGCTGGAATTTTTGACAGTTTAAGTTATATTTAAGCCCAAGGATGAATCCAACTGATTTTGGTTCAAATCGGTCCGTGATTTCGCCTAGCCCCCATGCAAACTCCCCTCGAAATTGCACTTATTTACACGTAACTATGGTAATTATGCAACATAGATAGCATAGATCAGTACTGTGTACTAAGAAATCATTGTGTAAAGTTTGGTGAAAATCGGATCACATTTAACCCTAGTCCCCATATAAAGTGCCCGTTAGAAATTTACGTTTGCGCTTATAAATGGCTTAAAAACATCGGTATAGTGATGAAATTCGGTATGAACGTGTATTTTGCAAATCTAAATCATATTACCAAATTTTGTTACGGTCGGTCCATAATTGCCCCTAGGTTCAAAATAGGGTCCCTTAAGATTATAATTGACTTAAAAATTTTATTACCTCGATGAAATTCGACATGAACATGTTTAATATGAATGTGAATCATTTTACCTGATTTTATTATGATCGGATCATAAGTGCCTCTAGGTAACACATACGGTCCATTAAGAAAATCAAACATACATCTCATATTGTTATAATAGTCGATATATGTAATTAAGTATTTAAAGTTCTATGATAATTAACATTTATTCATAATATTTATTTTACATTATTTAATACTTAACTTAAAAATGCTTAAAAGTGAAACTAACTACATTCGCTGAAATCGTTATCATTTTCATCATCAATGTCAGGAAAGATCTAAGTAAGAATATCTGATGAAAATGCTTTTCTATTCCTTCGCGATTTTTGTGTACTGCAGCTTATAAAAGGGTCACTGCTTAAAAGTAACCTATTCAGGACTTCTCGACTGGTATCGCTTCTACTGAATTTCCTCGCATAATTCGTACGCCATATGGCTTTATTGCCTATGGCTTTATTACAGTGCGTCTAATTTTTTTAATATTTCAAAAGAAAGTAAAATTTTCAAAAAACCGCCAAAAATAATTGCGCAAATTTGCGCAAATTTTTTTTTATCCTGAATGTAGAGAATTCTTATTTTCTTGCGGTATATAACATTAAACTACTAAAAACTACTTTCACCTTTAAAATCCTTATCTTTTTTTGGGTAGGATAAAAAATGTGAAATTTTTATTATTCATAAATTTTGTACGAATAATTTTAACATTAATATGTGTCTGAGATATATATATATAAAACTAAAAGTAGAAAATAAAAAAAATCAATATAAAACCTCTATTCGTTTAGCCACAAAAAATATCATATAAACCTATTAAAATATCAAAAAAAAACACCAAAAACGCATTCAATTTTCTTCACTTTCCTGACTTTGATATTGTCTCAAATCTACAAATCTGAACTTAAAATCGTGAAAATTTTCTATATAATGCAGAATTGTTTTGTCTATCGAACTACATACTTAGTTTCTTAAAGTTCTTTAAATTCATTTTTGCCTTTTTTGGCCAGCTTTTCAGGGTAAATGCCACATAGTGCAGCGTCGGGAAAGTGGCACAGAGGCTTTCAATGAGTTTCTGAATAAGATGTCAAATATTGCTGAAGCAAGATTTTCTCGGACAGGAAGTGACCCCCACGACGGTTTTTTGAGATGGTCCGAGAAATCTTCGCTAAAATGGAGCCGGGAGCTGTCGAAGACGTCAAATTTTTTTTAAGTTATTTAAACGATAAACGTACAAAAAAGTGATCTGTAACATGTTTATGTAGTATTATTTGTTGTAAATTATTTTATTTATATTATTTTTATTTATTTCATTTATATTAAAAGAATAGATTTAAGAAATTATTGTTATATTTATTATTTACATACATATTTACAGAAAAAAGTTAAATTAAAATGAAATTAAAACTAAATTCAATAAAAATGAAACTTAAAACGAAAAACTTTGGATTTTATATTTTATTTATAAAGATGTAGTCGCAGAAAATATCCCTTTGTTGGAATGCATTCCTAGGCAAGTTATTAGAAAAAAATTGGGACTTCTGCGTAATGGTTGTGTTTCTCGTCTCCATAATCCTTCTATAACAGAATCATTTTCCTCTCGGTCTACAAAATCTGGTGGACAATAAGTTCCATCGTGTAATTTTAAGAAATTGTCAGGAACAACTGTATCGCAAACAACTTTTTCGGCGGATTGCGGAGTCATATTCAGAGTAGAACGCAATATTTTCCATCGAGCTGTTGAAATGCCAAAGGCGTTCTCTATGGTTTTGCGTGCTCTAGATAATCTTTTGTTATAATTTTGCTTCTCTTCACATAATAAAAATAACCGGGATATGGTCTCATAAGGTATGGTTTGAGAGGAAAAGTACCATCGCCAACTATGTAATGTGGGAACTTCACGTCCCTATTTGTAAATATATTGTCCGCCGGGAAATAAAGGTTTTCTGATTTTAAGAACTTTCCAAATATTAAGTTGTTTAGCACACCACCATCGCTATGACTGCCATAAGCACCTATATCGACTACGGTAAATGTATAATTTGCATTACACAGTGCCATCAGTACAATACAATATGTTCCTAAAATGTTGTATATTTTAAGAATATAGCAAAAATTATTTGATAAAATACATTTAAGAACATACCTCTATAATTATAAAAATTAGAGCCAGAACGCGGTGGGCATGTAATTTCTACGTGTTTTCCGTCGATGGCTCCAACACAATTCGGCATATCCCATATATTCTTGAAATCTTCCGCTATTAGCCTCCATTCATACGTACCCGGCAAAGACAAGTAAAAGCCACTTAATTCCTTCCATATAATGTCACACGTCTCCAAAACAATCCGTCTTACCACTGTAACCGATATTTTAAATGTGAGTGAAAGGTACTGCCTACTAGCGCCATGGGCTGGTAGCTGTATGGAAAATAAATTATTGGTTTGTTCATTATTGACATACTCAATTATATACTTACATTAAAGTCAAGAAGAGACTGCAATCTGGTGCAATAGCTCTCCTTTTTTCAATTCTTTTCAAGACGATCCCTTAGAATGTTGAGTACACAATCAAAGATGGCTGGAGACATTCTCGTCGCTGTATTAAACTGCTCATGGTCACGGTTTTTTAATTTATGAAATGTTGATACAAAAAACCCACTCACATCCCGTTCCAAATACAAGGGACGGACCCAAAATCTATTTGAATTCTTTTGAAGGTTTTCGTACGCCTTGGCAGCACTAATTCAATAAATTCTTTTAAAAACACAATTTCACTTGTCATTTTTCTTATCTTTATTTTTCTTATAATAATTCCACAACTATTCTTATTTTTCTTATGTATAATAATTTCACAACAGCTGATCATCAGTCGCATAAAACGCATGTATGTAACTTGTAATAAAAACGACTTAGAATGCAAGAATCACATTTAACGCAATAAAACGCATGGTATGGACTTTCGGCTTTATATAGTCCCTTTCTTATTTGTTATTTTTCTGGTAACGTCATGATTTTTTAAGTGTTGTTATTTCCGTTTTTGGAATTTTATTATTTCTGTTTTCTTTTCGCGATCTTCTATAGAGTTGGGTAGTTCGCGAACGAACTAGTTCAATTGAACTATTCACACAACTGAACTAAAAGAGCCGCTCATAATAATGAGTTTTTTTAGCTCCGTAGTCCAGTTGGCTCTTGTTCTCGTTTCTTATTCGTTCATTTCGTTCTTTTATTTTGTTTATCGTTCTCATGTGTGTAGTTCACGAACGAACTATGTAGTTCAATTGAACTATTCAATGAGAGTTGTGTAGTTCACGAACGAATTAGTTCAATTGAACTATTCATACAACTGAACTAAAAGAGCCAACTGAACGAATGAGTTCTTTTAGCTCCGTAGTTCAGTTGGCTCTTGTTCTCGTTTCTTATTCGTTCATTTCGTTCTTATTCGTTCTTTTCTGTTGTTTATCGTAGTGTTAAATGATAGTGCCATCATTGGCGGTGTTACCACATACTAATAAAATAACTTATGGCAACATTTTTCCTACAAAAGCGCGAAAATTGCAAAAAATAAAAAAATAAGCAAATTAAAATAATATATTTTTTCAATTTAACTCAAAGAAGGGTTAGGCGAGAAATATCCACAGAAATTCTTATTAAATATACTTTTATAAAAACATATGTAATTTAATTAAAATTAAAATTTTTTGCTTTTGAATTTCTTGAATATAATTCAAATTTTATACATTAGAAGTAATAGCACATAATAGTTAAAAACAATTTATAATATATTTCTTTTAATAAAATTTCTAAGTGGGGTCCATGGAAAGTTAGTGCATAGCGTAACGATTGTGAGTTTGACTCTCACAAGATAATCTGGTCTGTTACGCTAATAAGTATGTTTTTATAAATAATAGTGTCAACTAAAAATCTATAAGATTGAAAAAATTTAAATAAGCCAAAAGAGATTGTAAATGTATTTATTTATATATGTATATAACTAAATTTAAATTTATATTTTTATGTTTATGTTTTTCTTAATATTTATATTTTATGTATATATTATTGTTTTTAACGATTCAATTATCAAAATTTCCGCCAATCTATTGACTTAACTTTTTGATAGAAATTCAAATTTTTCGACACTGGTAGGTCAAAAAATCTTGCCAATAATCGGAAAAGGGTTCAATTTCAAAATCTGGATTTGCAAAATTCTCGCTAAACACTAGATTTCATTCATTTATTGCCGGGTATTCAAATTTTTCAGAGCAGGTAGGTAAATTGTCAAAGAAATAAATTGTAGGAAATTTCCGTCATAGCAATAATACCAAAACAGTGCTAAAAGGGCCGCATTTGAAAAATGGGTTGAATGTGGTCATGCTACCTACCCTACAAGTGTAACGTCACACAAAACAAATGTTATTCTCGTCATAGCAATAATGTCAAAAGAGTGCTAAAAGGGCCGCAATTGAAAAATGGGTTGAATGTGGTCATGCTACCTAACCGTACAAGTGTGACGTCACACAAAACAAATGTTATTCTTACTGAGAGTTTTCTGTAGCATTCACCCATTATGAAAAACTGCTCAATAGCTTTCTTCATGTTTTATTCTGGAAAAAAACATTCGACTTACAGAATCAGGGTAAAAAATCAAAATGAGAGTTATTTGTAATAAACATTTTTTTCTCAGGAAGAGAGCCACATATATAAATAGACAACATGGGTGAATCAAGCACTAGTTATTCGAAAGAGTTCATATTGGTATAGTGTCGGATGATCAAAGTGATCTAAGTGAATTTTTATTGGTATAGTGTCGGATGATCAAAGTGATCTAAGTGAATTTTTATATTTAAAAATGGCAGAAAAAAGAAAATTTAGCGCAATATGGAATCATTTCACGGCAGAAGAAGGTAATAGAGCAATGTGTAAATATTGCAAAATAAACCTAAGCATTGCTGGGGGTTCTCATGGGAATCTTTCTCGACATATGAGAACAAAACATCCGCTTACACCATTAAATCAAGAAAGACAGACTACAATCCCACCAGAGGTACTTGAAGAATACATGCCAGACGTACAACCTTCTACCAGCTTCCAATCCAGGCAAAGTGCAACCCCAACAAAATATAACACAATATTTTCATAGGCCTCCACCCGTACGTACTGTTGAGCTAATCGATAGACAAGTGTTGAAAATAATAGCCAAAGGACACCATGCTCTACGAATTGTAGAAGAACCGGAATTCAAACGGCTAATAGAACTTGTCTCAAATTGTCCGGGATACACGCTTCCTACAAGAAAAACTATATCAAATAATATTATGGAAGCGGTTTATGGAGATATCTTAAGCCAAGTAAAATCTCAACTATTATCTGCTACAGCAGTCTATTTAACTACCGATTTAACTGCTCATTATATTAGCGAAGATATGCAACTAAAATCACATTTAATTGCATGCGACAAATATGATGACAGACATGCTGCCGAAAACCTAAAAAATTTTATAAAAAACAGGTGCAAGAGTTTGGTATTCAAAATAAAATTACGGCAAATATTACTGCAGCGATACGTATGGGAAATTGGAGTGGAATTAGCTGTTTTGCCCATTCATTAAACCTGATCGTGCAATTAGCACTTGCGGAGGTGAGTGATACTGTTTCTAAAGTGAAAAAAATAGTAGAATTTTTCAATAAAAGCACACAAGGTATGAAAAAGCTAAGAGAATCTCAAAGGCAAATGAAACTCCCAGAGCTAAAATTAAAGCAGGATGTTCCAACACGATGGAACTCTACGTACGACATGCTTAACAGGATTGTTGCCGTAAAAGATGCTGTAATTTCAATCCTGTCGCTCACAAAACCCGATTTATCTTTGGCACTTCAAGATTGGGAGGTTTTAGACGAACTACTACCAGTTCTTGAGCCATTTTATGAGGTTACGAAAGATATTTCAGCTGAAAAAATGTAACCCTATCAAAAGTTTTAGTTTTGTGTAATCTATTAGAAAGTGTAATTTCTGATTTTAACGCAACTAAAAGTCAAATAAAAGTACTGATTTCCGTGATGAAAAGAGAAATTACTAATCGTTTTGGTGAACTAGAACGAAGTAGTTTATATGCAGAGAGCACAATCCTAGATCCCAGATTTAAAAAATTAGGTTTTAAAAATGACAGCTCCTATGAAAACGCTGTGAAATTATTGCGCAACAGAATCGGCCAAATTAGACTACCAAATACTGAAACACCTGATACGGAAGGAAGTATTGCTGAAATTCCACAAAAAAATATTTGGAAAAAATTCGACATGAACTTCAGTCGACTTACAAAATCTGACAATAACATAGCTGCTGGAATTAGAGAATACGATAAGTACCTAAACGAGGAGTACCTGGAAAGAAGGAAAGACCCTCTTGCGTGGTGGAATGAACGCAGGCATTTGTATCCAAGGGTGTACATGTATGCTTTAAAACGCCTTTGCATAGTAGCCACATCTGTACCATGTGAGCGAATTTTTTCATCAAACCAAATAGTTTCCACTCTTGTGTTTTTACACAATAACATGTGAGCCAAGTTACTATTAACTTTATATCAAAAATGTAAATACAATGTATATTATATTATTATATAAACATATTATAAATGTTTTTTTAAATTAAATTAATAAATGTGATTGCAATAGACTGAATTACTATTAGTTTCTATTTTTTGTATTTATTTTATTTTTGTGTTTTATGTCCCTATAATTAAATTAAGATTTTCAAAAGCTGCATTTATTATTTTTCAATTTATTTTTTTCCTTTTAAATATATGTATATATTTAGATAAGTTTTGTTGTTATTATTAGTTAGTTAAGTAATTTTGATTAAAAAGCGCTTCAAGCACATAAATGAATTAATAAAAATGAAAATGTGTTAAATACTATACTATATACTGTTTTTATTTTATTCAATAAGTTGATATAAATACACGGAATGCATTAATTCCTTTAAATGTATATATGTATTGTTTACATCATTTTAATTATAAATAAAATTGAGAAAGAGAGCGGAGTTGTTTAAAAGTACTGAACTATTGAACTAAAAGATCGAACTAGTTCAATACAGAGAGCTGAACTAGAAAGAGCGAACACTCAAAAGAGCTAAAGAACCCAACTCTACTGTCAACTCTTCTTGATATGTGTGAAGATAAATTAAATAAAAAATTTTATAGCGAGAAAAAAGTATGCATGGTACAGAGCTTGCAATCATACAATATAGAAACAACAATCCCTTTAGACAGACAGGTCGACGAATTCGAAGCGGAAAGTCTCGAAAACTAGAGCACCTTTATCTAAAATTACTTCAGAGTCTCATTTATCCATTATTTGCACGAAATACAACCTATTCAATATATTGTGGTGTCCACCGAATTCGGAATGAGTCTATTTTTAAATTTTATCGATAGGTTACATACAGGGGAAAGGATAAACAAAGGTTTACAATAGTAATAGGTGAAAATGCAAGTTACTATTTGTAACATGACATGAAGCGTCTTTTAATGTCTAAAAAATTATTTTTCGTGAACAAACTGAATAGCATACCACACTTGCAAAAGAATATGACTGGATAGGAGTTTTGTGTTGATAAGAGTGAATTTTATGGTTTTTAGTAAGGATAATAGAGTTCAGATGCATTTTTAGTCAATAAATAATAATTTTGTAATATCGCCAAAGAGATGAAGAACGCAAAAAATTCCAATATTTTAGAAACTATGAATTTGAATTTTCAAAAAAAATTTCAAAATTGTGTTTAAATTAAAGAAAAAAAGTGTAGGAAAACATATTATTTTGAATGTTAAACTTCCACTAAAAATTTCTTAAAAAACCCAAGACATTTTCTAAATTAATAGTAATAGGTTCCAGGTAATACTGTTGTATGAGTTTGGTATAATTAATACAAAATTTCATTTTTTTAATTTAATTTCATGTTTATTAGTCATAAAATTCATTTTTACATATGTACTTACATCTACATTCTTAAATAGTACTTATCCTATCCTATTTTCTCCAAACATTTCAGTAAACCGCCCCCAAAGAATCGATTGCAGTCGCTGTCAATTCTGTCAAAATTTGACACGGCAGTATTCATAGTGACATCAGTTAATGCACTTTACAGGCAAGCCAATCTTAAGACTGGCTTGACCTGTTTTGGGATCGGTCATCAACCTACCCTCATTATTTTCTCCCTTTTTCGGGACCTTGCATTTACCAGGTCCATGTGGACCACCACACTTAACACACCTATATGGCATGTTGCAGTTCGAGGACACATGTCCAAAACGTTGACAATTAAAACACTGTGTCAACCCCTGTCTCTTAAATTTCTCGATATAAATCCTGCAATGTAGGATGTATCTTATCTGGAGGAAACCCTTAATATCAGAGTCCCTACTCAAGCTAAGAAGCCACTTATTGCCCCCAAGCTTTCTAACTTTTAAAATTTCCGCCCTAATCTGTAGACCGGCAATGTACTCTTGGACCTCCTTCTCATCGAAGGTGTCCGAGAGCCCCTTTATAACAAACGAAATGGGTGCTAGACCCCTTGGCGTATATGTATTAAACGCCACCTTCTTCTCAACAAACTTCTGCTTAACCTTCTCATAATCTTCAAGTGTACAAACCTCAATGTTCGTCACTGTCCTACTTAATATCTTTATGTTAAAATCACTGTGTCCTAATGCGTCCTTTAAACCGTCAGTCATATTCCTGACATTCGCATTATAAGTCGTAAAGATTGGTATTGACTTACCACCTTTTCTTCTCGACTTTATCTTTTCTTCGTTTTTCTTCTTCTTGTCTGTTGTCCTCTTGGGCAGGCTTTCTACTGCTTTCCGCTCAGAGCTGACATTATCACCCTCAGCGTTTGTCGTTTCTTTAGTTACATCCGCACCTTCCTCTGTGACGCACATTTCCACTTCTTCTTCTTTCACCGAGTCTTCTGATGAGGTATCGTCACTGCCTTCCAGACGCTTCATCAGGATCTCAGTTTGATATTCTCCGCATAGATAATATCAAACTTTTCCTTCATAATGTTGTATTCATCAGCCGAGGTCACCATTCTCGGCAGTTTATTTGTTGGGCGACTTTCCTCGCTCATTTTCATTAAGGATTTTTCCAGCTACCTGATGCTTTACAACAAGCACCCGGTACCAGGTATAAAATACGCACTGACCCTCAGTACTATATAGCGTTATTGCTTTGTAATAAAATTGTTTATTCTTTATTTTTGTTCGCTATTTTTCACTTCACTTCACTTCACTAGATATGTACACAATCACTGTCAACACAAGACTGATGATGATGATATTAGGCATTCATAAACTAAAATTGACCATTGCCTTTTGAGAAGCGTGGTGGAAATAGTAGGCACTCTGCTTTATGCAATTGAACTGTGAAAGTGCATTAATTTGTCAAATTTTCAGTAAATGTTGAATTGATTTTTTTTTTTGAAATTGACAGCGAATGATTGAATTAAACTTGTGAAATAAGTGTCTTGGAGCATAAATTGATTATTCCGCCATAAATTCTTAGCAAAGATTGTATCAAACTTCTCTTTCAAAATGCTGTATTTCCTGTCTTCACCGGCCAGGAGCAGCTGTAATTCTTTAGCCGAGCTCACTGTTCTCGGCCGTTTCTTTGTCGGACGACTTTCCTCGCTCATTTCTGCCAATATTTTTTCCAACTACCTGATGCTTTACAACAAGCACCCGGTAACAGGTATAAATTATGCACTGAACCTCAGCACTTTATTGTTTTTCACTTTTATTGTTTTGAAATTTTTTTATATATTTTTTATTCACTATTCTTCACTTCACTAGATATGAACACAAACATTCATTCATTTCATATTTATTAGCCCTAAAATTCATTTTTACATATGTACATACATCTACATTCGTAAATAGAAATTATCCCATAGGTATCTAATACATTACATAGGCTTATCAACTAAGGAAATAAAATTGCAGCGTGCTGCAGACAATCATTTAACAGCTAACTTCATAAGGTTATCACTAGTATTGTACACTAGGTCCTCTATATCCAAAGTGTCCGCCCTTCTGTGGTAAAATAATAGCTGATCGTCCCTGTAAAGTAGTCCAGCGTCCCTCAAAGTCAATAGATCTATCGTCAATAAATATTTGTGGCTAATGAGCCATCTATTATCCCAAGTTTCCTAATTTATAAAATTTCTAACCTAATCTGAAGAAGTTGTCAGAGAGACCCTTAACACCACAGAATATGGTTTTTGTCCCTTTGGTGTATACTTGTAAAAAGCCACTTTCTTCTCTATAAACTTTGTCTTAACCTTCCCGTAATCTGTAAGTGTGCACAATTCTATGTTAGTCACCGTCTTGCTCAGAATCCTTATATTAAACTCACTGACTTTGACAGCTAACTTCATAATGTTATCACTAGTATTGTACACTAGGTCCTCTATATCCAAAGTGTTCACCCTTCTGTGGTAAAATAATAGCTGATCTCATTTATTCACTACTACACCACAGTGTAGTACTTTTGTACTTTTTCAGTACTTTTCATTTCAAAACTACCGCTGTCCCCCGCAACGCTTTCAGTGCTCTTTATTATTACATCTTTTATGTCTTGCGCTTTTCAACTATTAATGCGTTAGCAACATGTTTAACGTAATGCATGTTGAACGTAGGTAGAATTAGTCTTTAGCCCCGGTTGGCTAAACGTCCACGGAACGTGCATTCGTTTTTAGAACACGAAAATCAATGAAAAGGGCTTACCGAACCGTAATGTAATTTCGATAAGCAACATATGCTAAAAACGAACGTATGTTACATTACGTTCCACCGACGTTTGACTAAAACGGCGCTTTTACGTTTTGTTAAGTTCCGAATCAGCTGTTATTGTGTTGTATGTAAAGAACACGAATAAGTCGTTAGTTTTTCTGTCCATGCCGTATATGTATTAAATATAAATAAATAAATAGTCCAGTAGGTAGTGTGCGGGCTTACTAGACGCCCAAACCGCATGTCATACATCTCTATCAAAACGAAATATGAAAAAATATTTCTCCAGCAAAAACTCTAAGAGTAAACAAAATTGTCATGATAAAGCTTCTCAAAAATCTGTCTGCACTACTTACTAGATTAAGGCGCCTTCTGAATTGCGGCTTAGGTAATGGGGATATATCTGTTCAGCGACTGGCAGCAGAGTCTTCTGGAAAAATGTTTATGAACTATTTATATACAGCGAAAAAGTAAAAGTAAAATATTGTGCTTATGTTGGTGAGCGAGCAACAAATGCACGTTGAGAAGAAATTATTTTACTTAATTTACTATTTTTCAAAATATAAGTTGTATTAAGGTATTTAAGGTTTTAAAAATAAGGAATATTGGTTATAATGAAAAAAAAACTTTTTTATGATGTTATAATTGTCAGATGCGTTAAATGTGGTGAATCTCACGGCCCGGGAAAGTATAGTGTGCCTCCGAGGGAGGAGAATACGGGGGAGACTTTTGTCACGGACCCCTTGGCTGGCCAGGTGACTAAGAGGATAGGTTTGCCAATGCGATTTGCTAATTGTGCGACAGGAGGACATGCGGCTAGTTCGAAAGAGTGTCTTCGCAGACTTCAGCTTATTTGTAAGGTAGAGGAGATGATTGCTAATATCGTTGAGTTAACATGGCTAATACACTGGAGGCGATATTTTTGAACGTGAATTCAATTGTCTCTAGACACAGAAGACATTACTTAAATATGTTTTGTAAATAAGTTACCCTTCCTATACATACATAATTGGTCATTACAACCCTTCAGTCAGGATTACGACCTAGTTTCTCACACCACTTATGTTGTGTGTGTTAATTTTATACATAAGTGGCGGGACCTACAGTTTAAAGTCGACTCCGAACGACAGATTTTTGAGGAACTTTTCACGGCAATTTTATTTACTTTCAGTGTTTTTGCCAGAAATCTGCTGAGAGGAAGTCGCCGAAAAAATACTTTTTGTATTTTATTTTGATGTCTGGCCTGGGGCTCGAACCCTGGCTTTTCGTCTAATAAGCCAACACACTACCTACTAGACCACGGCGACCTACTATACCCTTGCTATACTCTTTTGTAAATATCAGTATGTATGTAAGTGTTTTTGTGCAGCCCTTGCGCTGACCAACTTCTTCCTCTTCCCTGATTTTGGTGGAACTTGGTCAGTACAGGGACTGCGTTTCACACAACGGGCCGCTATGCGTGCTCAAGTGAGCTTTGTGAAATCAGAGCTACCACTCAGACCTAACCTAACCTAAGTGTTTGGTATTTAGTTTTAAGTTTTAGTTTATAATAGTTTTAAGGAAAATACGAGTGCCTCCCTTTATATAACTTTTTTTGGGGAATTCAGTTAATGATTAATAAGAATGGTGCAGCTAAGCTTCATATGACAGATTTAGAATAGTATGTAAGGAACATTGGTAGAGCGTAATTGTAGTAGTTTTTAAGTTGAAAATTATTTGTAACGAAATGAATTTATGGGAATGAATAGAATTTGAATTTAATTTTACAATTGTGATAAAAAAAAATTAGCTAAACAATTTTCTGCATTAATCGCATTCTGTGAGACAAATCGCAGTAAAATCACACTAATGACATTGAAAGCAATTCAATTATAAATTAATATTTTTATTATAATTATAAATTTTGTGTTAGTTCGAAATTTTTATTTATTTATTTATTTATTATAATTAACATAACACAATAAGATTTTAATCTTATAAGTTATAGTGCTATGCTTAGGCTCAATATGATATAAAACATAAAAAACCATAATTTTTTATTACAAATTAAACTTAAATTGATCCGAAGAAGAATTAAGGAGCCCTGGTAACTAAAAATGATTTATTTAAATTAAAACAAATTTATCTTAAAGAAAAAAGCTAGTGTTGTCAAATTATTGTCTATGACTGTATTTATTAATTTTTATATCAATTATAGTTAATTAATTTTATGATTTTATTTTGTGCATTTTTAAGGCAAATTAAGTTAAAGCGTTTGACTGCAAGCTTGAGCAATTTAATAAAAAGCCAAAAAAATTTTGTCATGGGTTTTGTATTTAAAAATTAAGAATAATCACCAATAAATGTTTGTCTAATTTGTGCAGTGGAAAACATAGCCTTTGTATGGGAAAGCTTTCTAAAACACTACGATATGAAGTTGTAGAATATTGATATAAAAGTCTGATGAACATTTTGCTACTCTAGAAGAAATCGGTTTGTATTAATCCTATCTACACAATAAGAACAGTTTTAGAGTAATATTATGAACGTATTTCTTCGTTTAATAGGTTTTCATCAACATTATGAAAATCTTCGACTGTGTCAACGTCAATCAATAGAGAGTATAATTCCACCAAACCATTTAAAACGTCGAATCCTACACTACAAGTAAGTAGTCAAATTCATTTACGGTTATCACTGATGAAAAGTCGGAAACTCACTTGCCTCTCATACTTTTCATCAAGGACATAATGCGGCTGTGTATAGCGGACGCGGTACCCAGCTCACACTTCAAAACGGATACTTAGAATATATCCATGGCCTTTGTCGCCTGAATCAAGTTCCAAGCGATTTACAATAGGATATTGACACACATTATTGTTGATAACCTAGTTGTTCAACCATCTGGGTAGTATATGAACTTCAAAGGGTAGTGCTAATCAGGTTGTTGGGGCCATTCGTCTTTCGCATACATATGCCGATGCTATAGAAGCGATGGTTCTAAATATACCAGTATTCACATGGAAGAACGTAGTTTGCGCAATTTGCTCAAATAAGAGCTCATTTGTCTAATATTTTTGTTTACGATACGTTCTCTCAATTGATACATACTATAACCAGATCATCTTCATTGATGTACTCATCAGCCGAATTGAGTGTACACACGACACTTCAAAATTTGTTCTTTACATTTCTCTATTTTTTTCTATTTTTGAACATTTCTTATTATTACGATTTCCCCATAATTGAGTCATTTAGCATTTGCCACAAGAACAAAATAACTGACAATAGACTAACTGGCGTAAGTTGTGACATTTCAATTATTATATGTGGCTGGCTGGACAATAGTGTTATATGCCTGGTTGGAAATATAACTGTTTGGAAAATGTTACATTACATGTATATGAATATGATTATAGAACATGTTTTTAATTATGAATTTATTTTTTATGAATTAGAATAAATAAATTTCAAAAAAATTTGTAAATTGTGAAAATCTATGAATCGTAGAGCTTTGTCAGAAAAGCTCAACATTACTAGAATTGTACAGACAAATAAATTAGAACGACCATAAATTACTCAACTGCCTAGTTCAAATTGAGAACATCACCAAGAGATTAAGATGAACATATGTATTCCAAGGCACGCGCTTTCGCAATCTTTAAGATTTTAAAAGTCTAGAGCGTGCTTTAAATAGACGTAATATTGAATTTCACTTGAAGTCGCAGTAGTCTAGCAGGTAGTATGTTGGCTTATTGGACGTAAAGCCAGGGTTCGAGCCCCGGGCCAGGCATCCAGACAAAAATAAAAAAAGTATTTCTTCGGCGACTTCCTCTGCAGATTTCTGCCAAAAATTCTGAGAGTGAATAAAATTGACATGAACAAGTTTCTCAAAAATCTACCGTTCGGAGTCGACTTTAAACTGTAGGTCCCACCACTCATGTATAAAATTAACACATACAACATAAGTGGTGTGAGAAACTAGGGCGTTGTACAATGGGTCAATTCGACCTCCGGGTACTGTAGTTGACTTAATTGACAAGTACACGTCTTCTAACCTAACCTTCAATTTCTGTTGATGATGGTAGAGAGCTGTGAAATAAATCAAAGAAAATTTCTTTCGAAAGCAACTGATACGATGAAAAACAAAGTTCCATTAATTAGTATCATATTAGTCGAAATGTATGTGACATTTACTATGGAAGACACAGAAGGAAGTTAATCGTTTTCGTTTTTTATTTAAGAAATCAGTATATACAGATCGTTAAAAGAATTCTAATTTATCTACAATATCTTGATTTTGAAATTAGGTCTGCTGTAGAAATTCCGTGGTCCAAGAGGTGACGTATTGTGGTGGTTAGAAGCATAATTACAAGCCCAAGCATAACAGATTCGCATACAGCATAATGCAACCAATATGACTGCATTATCCCAGGAGGATAGCATAAAAAATGAGTGCCACATGAAAGTCTAATGCTACATTTTGATCAAAAGTTCCATAGAGAGAGTTGTCGCTGAGTTATAACAAATGGTGAGGCTCTGTAATATCCCTCAATGGAGTCGAATAAGAATATAAAAAAATTTTGAATGTGAAACAAAACTCTTTACAATTCCGCAAAGAACTGTGTACATCAACATTTTTGGGACACTTATTCTGACATATGTATACTCTGAGTACAAAGTTTAATGTTATTCACATACATACATTCTATTTTATTGTTCTATAAATTTTAATTTTTCTATTCTTTCTAATTACAACTTCATACACTTTCTGAACTGAAACTGAATTTTTGCTTTAAAACAATAAAAATAAAATAAATTAATCGATTGTATCGATCAAGAGAATACAGTCACAGACAATTTCTTGACCGCACTTAATTTTTGTTTCTATTTTTGCTTTTGGTTTACTTATATTATTAAACTAAGGGCCATTATTACAACTTACCGTTAACTAAAGGTAGGATTTTAACGGGCAGATTGATTGTTTTTCATTATTATGAGTACCCAATAAGATAGAAGTGATCGTTACTTTGTTTGGATAACAGAAGTGAACACGCTATTTAGTACATAAAGGGTGCACCATTTAAAAGTTTAAATTTAAAAATGCAATAAAACAAAAAATAATTTGATATTTTGGCAAATTCATTTTTCGTTGTAAAGTACGTTTGTTCCGGTTAGAAATGGAATATTATTTCATTCATATAGCTGCCAGCAGCTGGCCTCACAGTACCTCATTCGATCGAACCAATTTTAGTGCACATTTTCGAGTGTGTGGGTTCGTATCTCGGCTATGGCATCATGCATGTTAGCCGTCAAATGCCCAATTGTGTCTGGTTTGTCGACATAATACTTTTCTTTAAAGGCGCACCACAGAAAATTGTCCAACGGTATCAAAACACAGCTTCTTGGCGACCAATTGACATCACCACTTTGGCTAATTAAACGACCATCAAACTTTTGACGCAATAAATCGATCCTTCAATTCAATTCTTTCTTTGCTTCAATTCTTAAAAACGATGACGAGTTGATGTTCATGAATTCCCACACACACCCTCAACCACAGCTTCAACTCGTTCAGGTCTGGCGCATCAAGAATGAAACCGGTTTCACGAACTGTACCATTAAAATTGTGTATACCAGGGACTGTTGGTTCTGCTCTGCGGCCATTTTCGTGCAATTTCCGATCAATTTTCTTTGTTATGGAAATAAATTTCCAATAAATTCCAACGTTGTTCAGGCGTAAATCAATTCATTACGTTCAGTGGAGACAATACACTGAATTTTGTGACAGAATAGAAAGACATAAATATTTCCAGATTCGAAATAACCGATAATTCAAATTTAAGTCGATAGATGGCCCACCCGATATAATATTAAACGTGAATAATTATTGGCTGAAGGGTGCTACAAATTTTTGAAGTTTGTTAATTCTTTCACTGTTTGCTACAATAAATAATTGGAAACTTTATGAAACGATCTCTAATAAAACCACACTTTATTACTAAATGTAGTGTTTCTTATAGGTAGTATTTGCTATAAGTCACATATCATCTATTAAAGGTGTTCGGTTTATTTTTTTTCTTGCACGAAAATCTTTTTAAAAACGCAAATAAGCTTTAGTTTCATTTGTTTACTCAACTGAACACAAATTTCAGAAATATTATCGCACAGTAAATTGAGAAAAATATATCTGAAGCAAAATGATAAATATTATCATAATAGCTACAATATTATTAACGGGATGTATTGTTACAAGCGAAACTATAACGAACACAATAAACACGATTTTATTTACAACAAATGAATCAATTAACAAAGAAGGCGAAACAACGCCAGATGAACAGCGAATAAAGACAGACACCGGAAAAGATTTAAATTCAATTCGTATTGATTTGTTTGAAACCCGATTAAAAGATATTTTTACGGTAAATTATATACCAAAAGTCGGAATTAACTCTAAAACACCTATACCAGCTGATGAATTTGACACAGAAGAGACAGTTGAATTCGTTGAAATAAAGTCAATTGAGCACAAACAAAGTGGGTTCACGATTTAACATTAAGGCCCGTATAAATTGCCGTTGTAGAGTCTTCGGTAGATGTGTTGACAATGACCGATGTTTGCGAAATCAAAATGCTCCACAAAACGCAAACAGCAAAAATTAGTTCGTTGAAAAAAACATATTCGAGAAAGATATGTAAATAGTGATGACACAGCAAGAGTACAATTTAGATAATCAAACAAAAATATATTATAAAACATATTTAAAATATATTTAAAACTTACATATTTAATTTAAATATGAAATTATGAATAAATATATTCGATGAAATATTCTTTTACAAATAAAATTTATTTTCATATTAATTCAGTAAAGTGTAGTTGATTTGTCTCAAGTGAAAACAACTTTACCACTTAGTGTAGTGCGAAGCCGCCGAGGTCTAGTAGGTAGTGTGTTCGCTTATTAGACGTAAGACCTTAGTTCAAACTCCAGGCCAGACATCTTCAACAAATCGAAATATGAAAAAAATATTTCTTCGGCGACTGCCTCTCAGCAGATTTCTGACAAAAACTCTTAGAGTAAGTAAAAATTGCCATGATGAGTTTTTAAAAAATCTGTTGTGGGAGTCGAATTTAAACTGTAGGTCCAGCCAGTCATGTATAAAATTAACGCACACAAAATAAGTGGTGTGAGAAACTAGGTCGTAATCCTGACCAATTATGTATGTAATTATATTATCTTCCGGATAATAACACAAATTCTAGGAATTTTGTCAAAAGCTAAATGAAAACGCAAAATTTTTAAATTAATTGATATTATCGTAATCAGCCACAGCTAATTAAAGGAGTAAAAGGATGGTATTTATCGATTTACATTTATTTACTTATCGAAGTAGTGACTTCAGTTAAAGTATTAACCCGTGGGACTACCAAAAATATAGAAATAATAAGAAAAATAAGAATATTAACACTCTTAAAGGACTGTCAACTCTTCTTGATATGTGTGAAGATAAATTAAATAAAAATTTGTGTAGCGAGAAAATAAAGTGTACATGGTACAGAGCTTGCAAACATACAATATAGAAACAACAGTCACTTTAGACAAACAGGTCGACGAATGCGAAGCGCAAAGTCTAGAGCTCCTTTATCTAAAAATTTTTCAGAATCTCATTAAATCATTATGTGCACGAAATACAACCTATTCAATATATTGTGGTGTCCACCGAATTCGGAATGAGTCCATTTTTAAATTTTATCGATAGGTTACATACGGGGAAATGAAAAGCAAAGGTTTACAATAGTAATAGGTGAAAATGCAAGTTACTATTTATAACATGACATGAAACGTCTTTTAATGTCTAAAAAATTATTTTTCGTGAACTAACTGAATAGCATATCACACTTGCAAAAGAATATGACTGGATAGGAGTTTTGTGTCGATAAGAGTGAATTTTATGGTTTTTAGTAAGGATAATAGAGTTCAGATCTATTTTAAGGCGATAAATAATAATTTTGTAATATCGCCAAAAAGATGAAGAACGCAATATTCCAATATTTTGGAAACTGTGAAATTTTAATTTAAAAAAAAAATTGTGTTTAAATTAAAGAAAAAAATTTAGGAAAACATATTATTTTGAATGTTAAACTTCCACTAAATATTTCTTTAAAAACCCAGGACATTTTCTGAATTAATAGTAATAGGTTCCAGGTAATACTGTTGTATGAGTTTGGTATAATTAACACAAAATTTCATTTTTTCATTTCATAATCATTAGTCATAAAATTCATTTTTACATATGTACTTACATCTACATTCTTAAATAGTACTTATCCTATCCTATTTTCTCCAAACATTTCAGTAAACCGCCCCCAAAGAAGCGATTGCAGTCACTGTCAATTTTGTCAAAATTTGACACAGCAGTATTCATAGTGACATCAGTCACTGAGGTAACCGATGCCTTAGGTGAAGACATCGTTTTTGCAGGGATTGCACTCTTTGCAACAGCTGCATATGACACTTCTTCACGCACATTCCTTGGTTCCGTAATTTGCCTATTTTCTCTCCTTAACTTTTTGAAGAAGTGCTCTTCGTCTCTGGCATTCCTTCGAACTAGCAACGAGACCTTCCACGTTGCAGTTAATACATTTCACAGGTAAGCCGATCTTAAGACTGGCTTGACCCGTTTTGGGATCGGAAATCAATCTACCTTCATTATTCTCTCCCTTTTTTGAGACTTTGCATTTTTCAGGCCCATGTGGGCCACCACATTTAACACACCTGTATGGCATGTTGCAATTTGAGGATACGTGTCCAAAACTCTGGCAATTAAAACATTGTGTCAACCCTTGTCTCTTAAATTTTCCAATATAAATCCTGCAGTGGAGGATATATCTTATTTGGTGGAATCCCTTTATGTCGGAGTCCCTAGTCAAGCTAAGTAGCCATTTGTTACCTCCAAGCTTTTTAATCTTTAAAATTTCCGCTCTAATTTGCAGACTAGCAATGTATTCCCAAACCTCCTTCTCATCGAAAGTGTCTGAGAGTCCTTTTACAACTAGAGAATAGGGTGCTTAACCCTTTGGCGTATATGTGTAAAACGCCACCTTCTTCTTAGCAAACTTCCTCTTTACCTTTTCA
This sequence comes from Sarcophaga subvicina, assembly GCA_936449025.2. Lineage (NCBI taxonomy): Eukaryota > Metazoa > Arthropoda > Insecta > Diptera > Sarcophagidae > Sarcophaga > Sarcophaga subvicina. The sequence goes on from OW388082.2 coordinate 37,039,786, forward strand.
TAGTCCTCAAGAGTGTAGACTTCAACGTTCGTCACTGTCCTACTCAATATCTTAATATTAAAGATACTGTGTCCCAGTGTATCCCTTAATACGTCAGTCATATTCCTGCCGTTCACATTATATGTCGTAAAGATTGGTATTGACTTACCACCTTTTTTTCTCGCCGTCATCTTCTCCTGGCTTTTCTTTTCAGTTGGCTTCTTGGGCAGTCTTTCTTCTGCCTTCCGCTCAGAGGTGACATTATCACCCTCAGCGTGGGCCGTTTCTTCAGTTTTATCTGCACCTTCATCTGCGACGCACATTTCTAATTCCTCTTCCACCGAACCTTCTGATGAGGTATCGTCACTTCCTTAAAGACGCTTCATCAGGATCTCCAAATTTTTTCTCAGTTTGATATTCTCCGCATAGATTATATCAAATTTCTCTTTCAAAATGTTGTATTCATCAGCCGAGGTCACCATTCTCGGCCGTTTATTTGTTGGGCGACTATCCTCGCTCATTTTCGTTAAAGATTTTTCCACCTACCTGATGCTTTACAACAAGCACCCGGTATCAGCTATAAAATACGCACTGACCCTCAGCACTTTATAGCTTTGTAATAATTTTATTTTTTTATTTTGATTCACTATTTTTCACTTCACTTCACTAGATATGAACACAAGCACTGTCAACACACGAATGATCGATGTTGATTCATTACATTTCATTTCATTTCATATTTATTCGCCCTAAAATTCATTTTTACATGTGTACTTAAAACTACATTCTTAAATAGTATTTATCCTAACCGTATCTGATACCTTAATTAGGCTTACCAACTAAAGGAGTAAAAATTGCAGCATGGTGCAGACAGTCAATATCTAACTTATAGTATATTCCATAAAAAAGGGGGAAAAAAAGGAAACATTCTTTTAGTTTTTAATATACTTACGAACTAATTAACACTTATTTACTAAATTACACACTAACTTAAATTTAACTTAAAAATAGTTAACAAAATAATATACAACGTATAGTTATCACAATAATTTATAATAAATTGCTTTAAGGTAAGCCAATACCAATTTTCCCTATTGAGCAGTATTGTACACTATGTCCTCTATGTCCAAAGTGTTCACCCTTCCGTGGTAAAATAATAGCCTATTTTCCCTATAAACTAGTCCAGCGTCCCTAAGGGTTAATAAGTCCATCGGCGATAGATATTTATGGCTCCTAATCCCTTCGATATCAGAGGAATGTGCAAAGCAATTTCCTACCATGTCATTCTGCATGTTAGACGAGTGTTCAAGGAATGCAATGGCCGTCCTCATCAGAAACACATCTATCCTCTCAGAGTTATATTCCCTGTAAATCACTCTGCAAGGAGGTCTCCTAAAAGTCCCACTGGGGTGCATCCGCGGTCTCAGACCCAGACACGCGGATAGTATGCGTCTCTCCCATATCCTAAGCCTCTCCATCTGATGAGATGAGATACCAAACCAGACTGGGAAAGCGTAGGACATAAGAGGTCTAATAATCTGCTTATATACAAGCAGTCTAACATTGTTATTGAGACCTCCCCTCCTGCGTAGCAGACCGCAGTAGGAGAAAAATATCTTCTTCATTTTAGTCAATACGAAGTCGATATGTCTATAGTACTCGAAGTTTTCATGAAAGATAACTCCGATGTTCTTGAAACTGTCCGTTGTCCTGATGGTCACACCACCCAGGCTCAGGGACGGAATGAATTTCCTAGCATTCGGGTATAATCCCCCGCGCCGTCCCTTAAATATCATGCAGTTCGTCTTATTCATGTTCAACCTCATGCCCCATTTACAAAAGAAGTCAAAAAGCCTTCCTAGATATTCGTTGTCTCGAGTTGACCGCCAACGCTCTCGGTCCAGTTGCCGCTATTAAAATGTCATCCGCATAGATCAGTAAGAGATCACCCTCAGGCGGAGGTGGAATGTCCGCCAAAAATATATTGTAGAGCACAGGCCCTAGCAAAGATCCCTGTGGAACTCCTGCTTCCACAGTCCTCTGTTCCGATAGTTTGTCGCACACCCTTACATTAAATGTACGATTTCGTAAGAAATTAGCCGCAATTCTACATAATTCCCTATCGAACCCGAAGGACATCATCTTATAAATTATGGCATCTTGCCAGACTGTGTCGAAAGCCTTTGCAAAGTCCAAGCTCACCGCTATCGTGGGGCATCTTCTATTAAGTCCCCTTGAGACATGATCGGATAATACCATAAGTGCGTGAGAAGTAGAGTGTCCACCTCTGAAACCAAATTGGCAATCCCGCAGCACGCCCATATCCTGCATTGACATCCTCATTCTATCCAGAATGAAGCGTTCCATTATCTTCCCTAGGCAAGACAACAGGGAGATAGGTCTATAACCACCCACCCGATCAGGACTGGAGCCGGGTTTGGGTATTGGCACAACCAACGTTTTCTTCCACGCATTTGGAAAGTAGCCTATATTAAAACAGTGGTTGAATAGTATGGCCAATGATCGCCAAACAACCACCCCTGTTTTCTTCAAAACAATATCAGGTATTCCATCTGGGCCAGATGACTTCTTATTCCGCCTACTTCGTAGGGCATATCCAATGTCAGTTGGGGTCAACAACCGAAAACCATTCATGGGGGCAGCCTCCGTCGTAGTGCCATCCGCCCTGAAGTACCGACCAAAGTTCACTATAGGAATGTGGTTGTCCAATGGAGCTACCCTGTTCCCTACTATATCAACAAAAGTGGGGTTTCGAATATCCTCCACTCTCAGCTGTGTGCCATCAAAATGCTCAGCCAGGAGGTTGGCCTTACCTACTTCGTCCCTGATAAAGGTATTATTATCCCTCAAAAGGTCAGGCACCGTTGTCCTGCGCCTAATTCCAGCCCCTCTTCTAACTTTCCGGAAGGTCGTGTGATCAATCCTAATATTCTCCAAGAATTTAGTCCAATGATCTCTCTCAAGAAGCGCAATGGACCCCTGAATGATCCTGTCCAGGTTTTTAATATCCGCCTTCAGGATAGGCACCCTAGTCGGGTCCCCTGTTCTATACAGAATTCTGCGAAGCAGTTTTCTCTGCTATGAAGTGTAAGATATCCAGAGGGAGCCTCAAGAGACCACGACTCCCCGCAGGGACCCTGGGTATTACTTCCCCCATAGTCCGGTTAAAAATTTCAGTCATGTCGATGATGTTCTGATCTATTTCAGAGGTCGAAACGTTCCTGTCCGACGGAAGCGTACATCCAGGCAAAGCCTGCGATAAGACGTCATTCAAACGCCTCGTGTCGATCCTGTTGTAGTCAAACATGACCGGCCTCTCCCTGTTGCGAAAATCGCCCGTACCTAAAACAATCTCCACTGCTCTATGGTCCGATTCGAAGTCAAGTGTCCGCAGCCTGTTGGTAGGTTCAGGCTCGGGTCCGATATCAGGTGTCGTTAAAACAATATCAATGTATGATTGGGTTTCCCCAAAAATACGCGTAGGTCCGTCAGTACGGCGTACACCGAGTTTGGGACATGTAAAAAGAAAGTCCCTAAGTTGCAGGCCTCTGCTATTACAAACAGTTCCTCCCCAGTCCGGGTGTTTTGCATCCAGGTCAGCTCCAATCAGTGTAGATCCCCTGGACGACAAATCCAGCAGTGGATCGAGATCGGAAACTCTCAAAGCAAGCGCAGGTCTGAGCTACATGGCGATGACAAGGAGAGCTGAACCATCCTCGAGCCAGATCTTCACTGCTGTATTCTCTATATCACCCATTTCTAGGTGTACCCTATCGCAACACAAATTTTCCCGGACCATAACAGCGGTTCCCCCGCCACGTCCGTTTGACCGATCCTGTCTAAAGATTCTATATCCCGCAAAATTAAGAATGTGTCCGGGACTAAGTTTATGTTCGGCTAGCAACACTACACCAGGTCTATGCTCCCTCAAAAATAAGTTCAAATAATGCCTCCTGTGTCTAGACACAACGGAGTTCACATTCGCGAAGATACACTTAAGACGACGTAGCATGTCTAATCGACATCAACATCCCAAGCAGAGCCCTGGATCTCTCCTCATCATTCCTAAGTTTCTCATATTCGCTGGCGAAACCTCCTATTTTTTCCAAGCATTTTAGTAAACCTCCCCCAAAGAAGCGATTGCAGTCACTGTGGAAACCGATGCCTTAGAAGACATCGTTTTTGCAGGGATTGCGCTCCTTGCAGCAGCTGCATATGACACTCCTGCACGCACATTCCTTGGTTCTGTTATTTGCCTGCTCCTCTGAGAGGCTTTTTTCTCCTCGACTTTTTGAAGAAGTGGTCTTCGTCTCGGACATTACTTCGAACTAGCAACGTGACCTTCCACGTTGCAGTTAATACACTTTACAGGCAAGCCAATCTTAAGACTGGCTTGACCCGTTTTGGGATCGGTCATCAACCTATCCTCATTATTCTCTCCCTTTTTCGGGACCTTGCATTTCCCACCACATTTAACACACCTATATGGCATGTTGCAGTTTGAGGACACGTGTCCAAAACGTTGACAATTGAAACATTGTGTCAACTCTTGTCTCTTAAATTTCTCGATATAAATCCTGCAGTGGAGGATATATCTTATCTGGTGAAAACCCCTAATGTCAGAGTCCCTACTCAAGCTAAGAAGCCACTTATTGCCCCCAAGCTTTCTAACCTTTAAAATTTCCGCCCAAATCTGTAGACCGGCAATGTACTCTTGGACGTCCTTCTCATCGAAGGTGTCCGAGAGCCCCTTTATAACCAATGAATAGGGTGCTTGACCCTTTGGCGTATATGTGTAAAACGCCACCTTCTTCTCAACAAACTTCTGCTTAACCTTCTCATAATCCTCAAGTGTGCAAACCTCAACGTTCGTCACTGTCCTACTTAATATCTTTATATTAAAATCAATGTGTCCCAGTGCATCCCTTAAACCGTCAGTCATATTCCTGATATATAGATTATAACGTGAATGATAAGTTGTAAAAATTGGTATTGACTTACCACCTTTTCTTCTCGACATTATCTTCTCTTGGTTTTTCTTCTTTTCTGTTGGCTTCTTGGGCAGGCTTTCTTCTGCTTTCCGCTCAGAGCTGATATTATCACCCTCAGCGTGTGCCGTTTCTTTAGTTACATCTGTAGCTTCATCTGCGACGCACATTTCTACTTCTTCTTCTTCCACCGAGCGTTCTGATGAGGTATCGTCACTTCCTTCCATACGCTTCACCAGGATCTCCAAATTTTTTCTCAGTTTGATATTCTCCCCACAGATAATATAAAATTTTTCTTTCAAAATGTTGTATTCATCAGCCGAGGTTCTCGATCGTAACCAGTACTAGGTAATAGTGTGACGACCCGGAATGTGTCGGCAGTACCTGCGAATTCTCGTGGGGCCGACGTGCCATTGGCACAGTACAATGTAGTGGACAGTGACTGTAAGCGCTCTGGGGGTGGCCTGCTTCAATGCCTTGGTAAGATGGGTGGTTTTGCCAAGGAGTATCAGGGTTTGAGTAGTGATGAGGATAAGTCTCGTGCTATACTTAGATTGCTAATGTCGTTAAGTTAACATGGATAATACACTGGAGGCGATATTTGTGAACGTGAATTCAATTGTCTCTAGGCACAGAGGACATTACTTGAATTTATTTTTGACAGGACATAGACCTGACAAATCATCTTAATTCTGGGCACAGATTTGATATCAAGGGGTACAGGACTTTGGTTAGGGGCTGCTTTAGTGGGAATATAGATCTGGAGAACGTTCGGTTATCGAGGTACCTTTCCTTGACAGACATTTTGACTCTTAGAGGTGCTGGTCTTCTCTTCGAGGGTGCAGATCTCTTATCACAGGAGAATAAATACGTAGAATATTAGATACGGTGTACAACACTGCTCAATGAAATATGAGTGTTTTGTATTTAGTTTTAAGTTATTAAATAGTTTTAAGGAATATATGAGTGACTCCCTTTTTATACCTTTTTTTGGGAATTCAGTTAATGATTAATAATAAAGTATGAATGATGCCATTGATGAATCGGAAACATCTGCATAAATAAAAAATTTTGTAATTATTAACACAAATTAAAACAATAATTTTTAATAACAAGTAAAACAAAACATACCGTCAATGCTTTCCAAAGTCAGCTCAGTAAATAGGTTTGCCTTAAAAGCCAATAATTTGGTGGACAGTTCCATATGTCCATCATGTGTAAGGTGACCCACCAGATATTCTCTTTGCCGCCTTCTCCTTCCTGCAAAATTCTGAATTTAAAACAAGTATTTACCCATATTGAGATGATTACTGATTTGTCTTTTAAATAAATTTTTTTCAGAGTACAAAATAGTAATCACAAATTGTATTATGTAGATTTATATGTAAGTATCTGCACCGCTGGGTGAAATTTTGCAATTTCACCTGTACATACCTTGGGCTGCAAGAGCGACCCTGCTGGATGAACTCCTTCGACATATCTGCATAAATGTGGCCATTTTTCCAGTGACCACGCACCGCACCCAGTTTGCTTGGCCACATATCAAGCAGGGCTATTTTACTGACGTCACTCCAGTCCATTCCGCTTTTAAATATAAATTGATTATTTTTTATTAAATATTATAAATAAATAAATAATTTTAATAAAAAATGTTCGGTTAAGCCCCCTTCACACGAGCATACAAGTAATATGTAAAGTCTGGGGCCAAACGGTCGCTCTCGTGATCGAATAACTTGTATCGAAATTTTAAATTGTGACATTCGATAACGAGTAACTATCAAATGCCTTCTCTCGAAATGTCATTCGATAGGTTAACAGTTGTCGAAAACATAAATAATTTATTTTTAAAAAACTAATTGAATTTTGATCTTTTTGTGCTAAATTATAATATTTATTATTGGTATTTCAAATTAAAAGTGTAAGTATATATATTAAACTTATTTTTAGCAATAAAAAATATTTGTTTCCTAGGACAAATGTAAACAAAATTGATGGCAATCAGAAGGAATTAATGGTCCAATTTATAATGGACCATCCCAATTTGGCAAAAAATATAATACCAAATTCTGCACAAGGTAAGACACTTTAAAATAGGTAATGGAATGAACTTACTGACCGTTTGAACTCTTATGGTCCACCAGTGAAAAAGGCGGTAATGTGGCGGAAAGAATGTCAACTTTTTATCATATTTTATAGTCTCAATAAAATTTATTTTTAATTTTTTAGGTTTTTGCAGACCAAAAACATAACGCTAAAAAGAAACTATCCTTCAACAAAGAGTCCAAGAAAAAACCGGAGGAGGACCATACGAGGAATTGGTGCTATCACCAGCAGAAGAACAAATAATTCAAGCTGCAGGAATTGAAGCTGCTGGTGAAGGCGTCCCTTCTGTTAAATCATTCAGTGCACCAAAAATGTGGCAATTTCCAATGAGGAACAAAGTTTAAGTGTTTTGTTAGAAGACATTATGGAATATGACAAAGAGAATGGTATGTGAACGAGCGGAAATTCTCAAGAATCTGAAAATATGGATAACCAACCGTCAAGAATAAAGAAAGTAAACTCTAAGTCTGAAACTAAATTAAATCTTTTAACATCAAGTCTTTCCAACGCTGAAAAATACCATTTTGATTTGTGTTCAAAACTGGATCACCTCATAAAACTAAAAGAAAAATCTATCAAACTTAGAGAAGAAATGCACTCTGTTAATATGGCAACAAAAAATTTGGATTTTCAAATTAAAACTATTGAACTTGAATTGCTAAAAAAGAAACAGTAATCATTTTAGGCACATTTTAAATGATTGCATAATGTATATAAGAAAGCACAAATAATTTTAGTTTGTTTACTATTACTTTTTTATTCTAATATTTAATTTGCAATGAATTCAATTTATGATTTGTTAATACAAAAACTTGTTATGTAGCATAATAAAGGAAATCATTTTATTCTTCCCTTAATGTTAATTTTATATGATCCCTTATCTTATTCCCATTTTTTGTTAGGTTGGTTTCATTTTCAAGCTCAAAAGTTTGCTGGACAGGTTCTGCCACTGTTACATTTGTGTAACTAGGCACTTTGAAGTTGATACATACGTTATGTAACGCTGCGCATACATTTCCAAACGATGCCATTTTTTTGGACTGTAACAACTCCTTTTGTTATTAATTAGTATTTTCTAGCGCGCTTTCAGAATACCAATTGTTCTTTCTATAACGCATCGCGCCTTTGAATGTATGTTATTAAAACGAGCTTACATAGAGCCTTCGGGTGGATTTCTATATGGTGTAATACACCAAGGCTCAAGAGGATACCCTGAGTCGCCTGAAACGTATAAAATAAAAATATTTAAAAGTAGTACAGTAAATTACCGATTTATTTCACCTAGAAGCCAAAAATTGTTCGTTCTGTTGTTGAATAGTTCTTCCAAATGACTTCTTTCCTCCGAATGTTTCCAAATGAACGAATCGTGTGCTGCTCCTCCGTATTTGGAATTAATTGCCAATATTTTATATCCATGGTCACTTATCTACATATAAATTTATAATATTGTAAGATTTAATAAAAATATGAAAACCTACCACAATAGAGTTAAGGCTATGGAATCCTTTTTTGTTAAAAAACATATGCTCAATACTGGATGGTCTCTGTAAACCAAAATGTGTGCCATCTAAACAACCTATTACTGTAAATAGTCATTTTAGACACTAATTCAACATATTACAAAATTCCACTATTACAAACCTCCTGGAATCTTATATTTTGTGTGAATGCGTTCATACATTGATATGAGTTAGGTTCGAATTTAATAAGTTCCGGGCAGAGTTTACCCTCCAATTCTTTTATGTAGTTGTTTACATATTTGCACACTGTTATCTGGCACATGCCTACCAGATAGTCATTTCCAACAATGTATTGGAAACTTCCGCCAGCTAAAAGCGAAAGTGTAGCTGTAAGTTGGAGTTTTGGTGGCACTGAGGTTGACATGCAAGTTGATAAGGTTATTGTTATGTGTTTGAAAAACTAAATTTATTTTATTTATTCAATATAAAGAATGTTTACAAAGCTTACTGATCTAACTTAAAATCTAATAATAACAAGTGGTTATTTCATTTTCTATGTAAATAATATGATTGTAAATATAACTTTAATTATATACACAACAGTTATCTGAGACAACACAAAATTGAAAGCTTCTTTCGTCGATCTAAGTCGTTTTCGAAACCTAGAAGTATGGATTTTTAGAAGAAATATTTTTAAAAGTAATTTATTTCTTTAATACGCATTATCGGACAATGATAAAGGATCACTTTTGCTTCTCATTATTCTTCTCGTACGCATGACATGGCCTTCGTCTTCTTCATCAGATGAAGATAAATAAAATGAAAGCAAAGGAACCATTTTGCTAGAAGACAAAATCAATTTATATAAGAAATATTTAAGTTTTTACTTTTTTACTTACCATTATTTATTTTTACATTTGTTTACAAATGTACCCATCATATGTTTGTGTTCTTTTACTAAACAAAAAATCGATCGATACGACACGAAATTTTACTCGATAAGAATGCTCATTCGATCACGAGTGCCGCGATTTGTGCCCTGATGAAAAAATAAAATAAAATTCCATCCGTATTTCAAAAAAGAGAATAATAGTCGTATGATTATTTTTTCTGTGTTTACATGATTGGTATAAGACAATAATAAAGTAAGACGAAAACAGCTGTTAAAAAAACATAAACCAACAAAGTGAAAAAATTTGCTTAAAGTTTCTATTGAAATTCAAAATGCCAAATATTAAAAAAAACAAACAAAATGCACTTGGTGTTTTACTTGCTATTGCCATAATTAAAAAATATGAGTGCAAAGATAAGAAACGGGTTAAGGAAGTAAGACTGTCCAAGCGCATTTGGAGCCGGGAATGGCTACTACTAAAAGATATGACACACATTGCTATAAAGGAATTGCAACTGGAGGACACAAAAAACTTTATAAATTTTGTTAGAATGTCCAAGGAATCATTTGAAGATTTGTTACAGCTTATTGGACGCATAATTTATAAGCAAAACACAAATATGAGGGAATCGATTTCAGTAACAACACGGTAAGCGAATTTACAAAATATTGATCTAAAAACTAACCACCATTTTAATTTTTCAGACTTTTAATAACTTTACATTTTCTTGCAACTGGAAACACCTACACAGACTTGTCGTATGGATTTCGTATTTTAGTGTCTGCAATATCTGATATAATTCCCGAAACCGCAAAAGCAATATATAATGCTTTACATAGTGAATACTTAAAAGTAAGTTTACATGGTTTAATAATTTTATGAGTGTATTTAACGTAAAACTAATTATTTAAGGTTTCTAAAACTACTTCAGAGTGGAAAACTTTTACCACAAATGGAATTTCCCAATGTGTCTGGGTGCAATTGGTAAGCTCAATGTATATCATGGTTATATAATAAACATTATTTTCAGATGGCAAACACATAGTTCAGCTGTCGACGAACAATTTTAGGCACGTGTTTTAAGCATGCTAGCATAGGGTCGTCATAGTTCTTTAGATTTTTCTTAATGCAATTGAAATATTTGTAGACGGCGTTGCTTTGCTGTCTTTTGGTATTTTGTTAATTTGACAGTTGGCTTCGTCATGATCATCTTCGAAAGTAATGCATATACTTTTCCGAAAACAATTTTTAGCTCCATGGCTGTACTTAGCACATTTTGTGCATTGTGTTGGTCCTTGATTCCTTTATGAGGTTTTCTCTAATAGACTACGATTTAGCACAGTCGTGTAATTTTTAGGATTTGAGATTTAGGCTGACATAAACGCAGTTTGCAATGCAGCTCTGCAATGCGTAGTGTTCATACACAAAAGATTTAGTTTTAGCAATGTCGCATGTTCATTATTGCATGACAATGCTTGTCAATGCGCCACATTTGTCAAATTTGTACATTATTTTTATTTATGATACTTAAGTGCTTGGTGTATGCCTATTCCTCTATTTTTCTTGGCGGTGAAACTAAAACAAATTTCAATTTGTGGTAGAAATGGCGGATTTATTGTAAGTTAAACTTTTATTTGTAATTCTACTATTATTTATAATTTTTTGTATATTTATACATAGTGAAAAAAGTGGAACCACGAAAGGATGAAGCTGCTTATAGGAGGGTCCGAAAATAATTGTTATTTTTAAATTTTTGATTAAAAAAGCAACCGCAAGCAAATGTCGGAGAACAAAACCAAGTATGTATACCATTTTGATTGTCTTGGACCACCTTTTTATAAAATGCGATGCTTTTTAAAAACATGATTTTTGTTTTTTCGAGCAAGAATAAAAAATAACTTATTTTCTGACTTACGATAAATGTTATAACAGTTACGGTCCCTGTGTAAGATATAGATAAGGATATTTGGTTTAAGATAAACGAATATTAAAATACATGAAAGGACTAGTTCAATTTGTGAAATTTAAGATCATTCGGAAAATTGAGGAGTATTATTTTCATTTTTCATTTCATTTTATTAATCCATATAATTAAATTTTTTACATGTTTCTTACGACTATATCTTTAAAGTACTTATCCTATGCGTATTTAATAAATTCCTAGGGTTTACCAACTAATTAATTTAAATTGCAGCTTGCTGCAGATAGTTATATAATATCTAGAATTATTTATGTTCCATAAAAAAAGAATCTTTCTTTTTCAAAATCTTACATACTAATTAAACACTTAAACCTAACTTAAAGACTAACTTAAATTAATTAACAAAAATAGAAAAAAAATAAAAAGTAACAAAACAAATTATGACAAATGTCACTAATATAGTATTATTATTATATTATAGTATTATTATAGTATTATATTCTAATATATAAGCCAATACCAATCTTCACTACTGAGCAGTGTTGTACACTAAGTTGACTAAATCAAGACTATTTACACGTCTGTGATAAAATAATAGTCTATCGTCAGTGTAGAGCAGTCCAGCGTCCCTCAATGTTAGTATGTCTGTTGGTGACAAATATCTGTGGCACCTGACACTCTCGAGATCAGAAGGATTCGTCAGACAATTCCTGACCAAGCTGTTCCGCAGATTAGACGAATTTTCCAGGAAGGCAATGGCCGTCCTCATCAAAAATACGTCTATTCTTTCAAATTTCATTTGTTCGTAAATCACAGAGCAAGAGGGTCCTCTAAAAACACCGTCGGAGCGCATTCTCGGTCTCAAATTCCGACATGCAGACATTATCCACCTCTCTCATATCCTAAGCCTCTCCATCTGATGGGATGAAATACCAAACCAGATGGGAAAGGCGTAGGACATGAGAGGTCTGACAATTTGTTTATAAATAAGCAATCTAACCTCCCTACTAAGAACTCCCCGACTACGCAACAAATTGCAATAGAAGAAAAAGATTCTCCTCACCTTAATCAAGACATAATCTGTATGCCTATAGAACTCAAAATTACCATGAAAAATAACTCCCAAGTATCTTAAGCTGTCCGTTACCCTAATGGTAACGTCATCAAATTTCAGCACGGGTATAAATTTCCTCGCACTGGGGTACAACCCCCTGCGCTTTCCCTTAAAAATTATACAGTTCGTCTTATTCAAGTTCAGTTTCATGCTCCACTTACAAAAGAATTAAAAAAGTCCCTTAAGGTATTCGTTTAGTCTCGAGTTGACCGTCAAAGCCCTCGGTCCATTCGCCGCAATCAATATGTCATCCGCGTAAATGACCAAAAGATTCCCGCAGGGGGTTGGAGTATGTTCGACAGCAATATATTGTAAAGAAAAGGCCCTAGTAATGAACCCTGTGGGACCCCTGCCACTACAATTTTCTCCTCAGACAACGTGTCGCCGATCTTCACCCTAAAGGTGCGGTTTCGCAAGAAGTTAGCCGTAATCCTACACAATTCCTCGTCAAAACTAAAGGACATCATTTTATAAATTATAGCATCCTGCCAAACTGAGTCAAAAGCCCTCGCAAAGTCCAGACTAACGGCAATGGTATGGTATCTTCTATTCAGTCCGTTGGAGACAAATTGCGCAAGTAGCATTAGCGCATGAGACGTAGAGTGTCCACCTCTAAAACCGAATTGGCAGTCGTTTAGCACCTCCAATTCCCGTATACTGATCCTCATTCTGTCCAGAACAAAACGTTCCATTAACTTTCCCAAACTAGTTAGCAGGGAGATTGGCCTATAGCCATCAGCCCTTTCACGACTGGATCCAGTTTTGGGAATAGGCACAACTAAGGCCCTCTTCCATGCCTTGGGGTAGTAACCTATATTAAAGCAGTGATTGAAAAGTATGGCCAAGGGACGCCATCCTACCGTGCCTGTTTTCCTCAAGACAGTGGTCTGGATCCTCCGGTCCGGAGGATCTCTTATTCCGTCTGCCCCCAACTACACTTCCAATGTCCGATGATGTCAGCACCTTAAACCCATTCGTATCAACCACCCCTTCTATAGTTCCATCCGCTCTTAAGAGCCGACTGAGCTGTACAATAGGAGTGTGATTCTCCAGGACGTCTACCCTGTTTCGCACCATGTTGCCAAAGGAAAGAGAGCGACCTCTCCCACCCGCTAAGTGCGTCGCACCAAAGTGGTCAGCCAGGAGATTCGCTTTGTCCATTTCGTCGTTAACAGGGCAACCATTAGCACCCAATAATACCGGTAGTGTTGTTGTACGTCTTATTCCTGCCCCTCTCTTCACCTTTCGGAATGTCGTGTGGTCAATCTTGATGTTCTCAAGGAACTTTGTCCAATGTTCCCTCTCATAAAGAGCAATTGCCCCCTGTATGATTCTGTCCAGATTCCTGATATCAGCCTTCACAATCGGAATTCTCGAAAAGTCTCCTGTCCTAAAAAAAACCTTCGGAGGCGTTTCTTCTCCCCTATAAAGCGGAGGATGTTAGGGGAAGGTTCAAAAGACCCCGATTCCCCGTTGAGATCCTACGTATAACCTCGTCCATGGTGGTGTCAAAAATTTCAGTCATGGACCTAATGCTCCGGTCTATTTCCGTTGTCGTCACATTTCTGTCAGTAGGGAGTGTACAGTCAGGCAGGGTCTGGGACAAAATGGTATTAAGCCGTCTTGTGTCAATCCTATTGAAGAAAAACATGAGCGACGGCTCACCAAAGCAAAACTCGCCCATGTTCAACGTAATCTCCACCCGATTCGTAGTCAAGTGTCCGTAGTCCATTAACAAGTTCAGGGTCGGTCCAATTTCAGGTGTCGTCAAAACAAGGTCTATGTATGATTCCGCCTCCCCGGAAATACGAGTTGGTCCGTCAGGGTGCCTGATGCTCACATTGGGACATCCAAAAACAAACTCCCTAAGACGGGTTCCCCTTGTGTTGCAGACGCTTCCACCCAGTCAGGGTGCTTCGTGTTCAGATCCGCCCCAATAATCACTGGTCCTCTCACGGCGGTGCTCTCAACATTCCCCAAATTAAGACGAATCCTGTCACAAATCAGAGAGTCACGGACAATTACTGCGGTAACTCCGCCACATCCGCTCAATCTGTCCTGTCTAAAAATTGTATAGCGCGAGAGGTGAAGACTATGCCTAGGATTAAGCCTGTGCTCGGCCAGCATCATCACATCCGGTCTGTGTTCCCTTAAAAACAAATTTAGATAATGTCTCCTGTGTCTCGAGACCACAGAGTTAACATTCACAAAAATACATTTACGAAGACGCACCATGTTGTCCAATTGTTAACAGCATTCCCATCAAGGCACGGGAACTCTGCTCATCGCCCTTCAGTTTCCCGTATTCGCCGGCGAAACCTCCCATTTTGTTCACACTTTAGCAAACCACCTCCAAAAAAGCGATGGCAGTCTCTGTCAAACCTCTCAAAATTCGCCACCGCAGCCTGCATTGTAACGCCAGTCGTTTGGACCGTCGATGTCAGACGCCAGGAATTTGTCCCTGCAGCAACTGCGGCTCCCGCAGCGGCAAATCTCTGGCAGTTGAAACACTGTGTCAAGCCCCTACGTTTGAATTTCTCCATGTGCACCCTGCAATAGAGAAATCATGAAATCCTCTAATATCAGAATCCCTACTCATACTCAGGAGCCATTTGTCGCCACGTTTTTTAATTCTCAAAATATTCACGTTAATCTGGAGACCCTTAATGTGAACAGAGACCTCCTGCTCCTCAAATGCACAAGAAAGACCCTTCAAAACTAAGGAATACGGAATTTTTCTCTTAGGAGTATACGTATAGAACGCTATCTTATCTTCCATAAATCTCTTCTTTACCTTCTCGTAGTCCTCGAGAGTGCAGACCTAAACATTGGTCACCGTTCTACTTAATATCCTCATATTAAAATCTGAATGCCCTAATATTGTTTTCAATGCACTGGTCATTGTTTTAATGTCTACATTATATGTAGTGAAAATTGGTATTGACTTACCTGTTTTTTTCTTCAAATCTTTTCCTCTCGCTGGTTGACCTTTCTTTATGGGCTGCTTCTCTGCCGCTACACGCTTGAATATGATCTCTTCTTTACTGGAGACAGCTTTCTTTTGTTGTTCTTGGCATACTTCATCAGCCATAGACATGGCATTGTCCTCGTCTTTAGAAATATCCGATACACTCTCGCACTCGAGCCGTTTTAGGAGATCGTCAACGGTTTTTCGAAGTTTATCATTTTCTTTCGAAATTATGTCAAATTTTTGTTGGAGTATATTATACTTATGGTCCCCATCTTGTAGGACTTGTTGCAATTCTTCGATAGTGGCCGCAATTCTTGGCCTTTTATTTATTCCAGGCTTTTCATCCTCCATTTTGGAGCACGAGGTGACGAATATGCTTGCAGACAAATTCGCCAGCCTCCTATGCGCTTCTCAAAATGTGCACCCTTAAAGCGAAACAGGTAGCAAAAACAATGACGAAGTACAAAGCAAAATTATAACTAATTCACTTCACAAACACTTTCAACACTGTTTAAATGATATTCGAATGATGAAAGGATATACCAATACTAGATACAAACTTCACAAACGATTCACAAGAACTCAATGAATGAAAAAAAACCAAAAAGTGAAGAAATAAAATTACTCGTACTAGGCAAACTGCTCGTAAATCGACTGCACACTGAAAAACTGTTTGTAAAGTGAAGCAGTAAAGAACTTCTAAAATGTGATACAGACATTGGTGAAAATTAATATATCACTCATAAAACTAAAATAGACCACAGATTTTTAAGAAGCGTGGAAAAACGTTGGGGTATAAATCGATTATTTTGCTAAATGCGGATAGAGACTATACCTTGGCAGCGTTCTAAAGATGGCGGAGGACGTGGGGCAAAACCCGCTAAAACGTCCTAGAGTTGGGATACCCACTGTGGAATTCCAAGCAATTCTAGACGCAAAAGAAAAAGAATTCCAAACAATTCTAGAGGCGAAAAATAAAGAGATGAATTTTCTGAAGGAGAAAGTTGACTACATAGTAAAAAAAACGATAATCTCAGAAAGAACATGGAAGACCTTCTGAAAAAGTTCAACTACGAAAGCGAAGATTTAATCTCCAGTGAAGATGAAATGGTCCTAGACGAACAGGTGACTACCGAAACCCGTGAAACTGAAGGAGCTACTTCCGCTGAATATGCCAAGAGTGATGTTAAATGCCAGGAGAAAGCTGTTTCTTGTCCAACCCCCAAGGCTAAGCCGAAGACGAAGACTCAAAATAGATGTACTCAAAAAGACTACAACCAAGAAGTCATCAACCAAGGACGAAGAAAAAAGAGTAAGTCGGTTCCTATTATAACCACCTACAATATTAATTTAAAGACTACTATTAGTGATATAGATAGGATATTAGGGCATAGAACTTATAATTTAGAGACTCTAGGTAAAAATGTAGTTAATGTAGGACTCTGCACTCTCGAGGACCATGGGAAGGTGAAGACCTTACTGGTGGAGCAGGGGGTCAATTTTTATACGTACACCCCTAGGGGTCTGCGTCCATTTAGTGTCGTTGTCGAGGGACTTCCACACTCATTTGAGTCGGGGGAAATATTAGAGTTCCTGAGCGGTCTCCAGATTGCTGTGAATATGATTGGCATTGCAAAATTGGGATATGATAAGTGGGTGCTTAGATTGACTAGGAATTCCGACGTGACCAGGTTCTATGAGATTAGGTACATTCTGCGCTGCAGGGTACACATTAGGAAGTTTGTCGTGAAGGGCGTAACACAGTGTTATAATTGTCGGCGATTCGGTCATGTGTCCACTAACTGCCGAATGCCCTACAGGTGTGTTAAATGTGGTGAAGAATCCCACGACCCGGGGAAGTGCAGTGTGCCTCCGACGGGTGAGACTTTCGTCACGGACCCCGTGACTGGCCAGATGACGAAGAGGGTAGGCGTGCCGGCACGATGTGCTAATTGTGCGGCTAGTGGAAAGAGTGTCCTCGCAGACTTCGACTTATCCGTAGGGTGGAGGAGAGGAAGTCGTCCGGGGGTGGTTCTCGATCGCATCCGGTATCGGGTAGTAGTGGTGTGAAGGTTGGCGTCTCTTACGCTGCGGCAGCTTCTGGTGGCAATGGTGTGTGCTTCTTTGTGGGTGGCCTGCTTCAATGCCTTGGTAAGATTGGTGGTTTTGCCAAGGAGTATCTGGGTTTGAGTATTGATGAGGATAAGTCTCGTGCTCTACTTGAATTGCTAATGTCGTTGAGTCAACGTGGCTAATACAATTAAGGTATTATTTTGTGAACGTGAATTCAATTATCTCTAGGCACAGAGGACATTACTTGAATTTATTTATTTATTTTATAATGGTGCTGGCTGAGCATCATTTTAATTCTCGCCACAATTTTGATATCAGGGGGTACAGGATTTCGTTTAGGGGCTGCTTTAGTGGGAATAGAGATCTGGAGATCGTTCGGTTAAAGAGGTACCTTTCACCGACATACCTTTTGACTCTTAGGGGTTCTGGTCTTCTCTTCGAGGGTGCAGATCTCCTCTTTTATCACAGGATAATAAATACGATGAATATTAGTGATACGGTGTACAAAACTGCTCAACGAAATGTAAGTGATTGGTATTTAGTTTTAAGTTTTAGTTTATAATAGTTTTAAGGAATATACGAGTTAACGATTCAGTTAATGATTAATAATAAAGTATGAATGATGCTGCTAAGCTGCATATGAGATTTAGAATAGAATGTCTTTGTAAAATACCATTAGTATGTAAGGAATATTGATAGAGCATAATTATAGTAGTTTTTAAGTTGAAAATTATTTGTATCGAAATGAATTTATGAGAATAAATAGAATTTGAATCAAATTATCTAAAATAATTTTTTCCTTTTTCTTCCAGGCTCTGACGTACTCGGTCCAGGTGAAGGAGAACACAGCAATAGTGAATGGATATTGTTATATGTACCTCCCATTGATGAATCGGAAACATCTGCATAAATAAAAAATTTTGTAATTACTAACACAAATTAAAACAATAATTTTTAATACAGTAAAACAAAACATACCGTCAATGCTTTCTAAAGTCAGCTCAGTAAATAGGCTTGCCTTAAAAGCCAATAATTTGGTGGACAGTTCCATATGTCCATCAGGTGGAAGGTGATCCACCAGATATTCCCATTGCCGCCTTCTCCTTCCTGCAAAATTCTGATTTTAAAACAAGTCTTTAACCATATTGAGATACTTACTGTTTTGTCTTTTATTTTTCACCTATACATCCCTTGGGCTGCAATAGTGTCTGTGCTGGCTGAGCTCCTCCATTGCATTAATGTGACCATTTTTTCGGTGTCCACGTAGCGCACCCTGTTTGTTTGGTTACATATCAAGCAGTGCTGTTTTGCTGGCGTCCTTCCAGCCCATTCTGCTTTTCTTTTTTACCTATTTGAAATATAAATTAATTATTTTTTATTAAATATTATAAATAAATAAATAAATTTAATAAAAACTTACCGTCCACCTAACTTGCCATTTATTGTTTATCGTTGTTGACATTTATGTTGTCAAATATCAATAAAAAATGTTCGGTTAATTGAAATATGCTCAGTAAACACACTTATGACAGTGCTGCATTTTAAGTTTTACTGAATATTATAACAATTTGCGAATTTATTATGCAATTATTAATTGAGACTTTATATGAAAAGATGAGTTCAATCATGGCGTTTATTGACCGTTCCGCAATAATTATTGCATATCTGAAAATAGTGTTAACAAATGAACGAGCTGCGTTTACTTCATTAATGTGTGCCACTTTAATGTTTTGTGAATTTTTTATTTCATTCTTAATCTCACTACGATTCCGTTGTGATAGACCCTAGAGGACCAACTTAAATATTTTTGTGTCAAGGGAAAAGAACGTATAGCCTATTTCTATTAATTTCCTCTTGTTCAAATGGAGTCAATTGCCATTGTCAAAGGATTGTAAATATTACCAAATTTCACTTGTTTTCCATTTTTCTTTTGGTACTCCGCCTGACATCTTAAGAACTCTTAAGCAATTAAAAATAAATTATTTTACAATATGCTTTAGATTGCTACTACGGAAAATTTTACTTAAAGAGAAAGTTTAAAGAGAAGAGTCAATGTCGTTGACAAACTGAGGAACCAATATGGTGGCATAAGAAGTTTAAAAGTTATTTATTTTAAGAGACGTCTATGACAGTTTTCTTCACACATCTCTAAAACACAACAATCGGTGGCAGTGACTACATGACACCGCGTTACGATTTATTAGTGAGATTAGGGGCATCCATTACGGAAAATGAGATCTGGGCGCATCTCTTTACATAGTTTTTGAAATAAGTCTGCAAAATCGCGTAGGAAAGAGTTTGCTCAAAAAGCCTCAAGAGCTAAAACATACGCACATACATATATAGTTGGGAATATTGATCCTTCAGTTAGGATTACGAAGTAGTTTCTCACGCCACTTATGCTATGTGAGTTAATTTTATACACGAGTGGCAGACCTACAGTTTAAAGTCGACTCCGAACGACAGAGTTTTAAGAAACTTTTTCATGGAAATTTTATTAAGACAGAGTTTTTGCCAGGAATCTGGTGATATGAAGTCGCCAAAGGAATATTTTTTTCATATATCGTATTGTTGAAGATGTCTGACTTGGATACAAATACTGTGTGTGTTGTTATAATATTTAATAAAAATTTTATTTATTTTTTAACATAATTTTTAAAAAGAACTAACTTGGTGTTTGGGGGTTTTTCCCCAAACCTACTACTAGGAAAACATTAACCGTAAACCCAACACAAAAGTAAATATACTTATTCCCATTTATCTTGCCCTTTATTTACCAAAAATTTTTAAAATATCTAACGGTTAATTGCTTTTATTACAAAAAATAAATATTATTTCTAGTGATCAATTTGTAAGATTAAGAAAAATGTAGTTGTTTGAGATCTGTCCTCAGGAAGCGGATTAATTTTCTTAAATTACCGTTAATTTCTTAATAATTACACTTGTGGACATACAATTAAGTCATTTATGCAACATTTTACATTTTTGTAAAAATTAAAGAGATTTAAGAATAATGGAAACAAAAACAACTAATATTTATTAATTTCATATTCTTAATAATTAATTAACAACAAAAACTTAAATACTTATTCATTATAAAAAAAGTTTTGGCACGGATTCATATCAGTCTTAAAATTTAAGTGGACACATAATTAAGTTATCTGAAAAAATTTTTGAAAATTTAATTTAAATGCTTTATTTTTTATCCAAACTATTTTCAACCTTTAATATTTTGTGGGGTACCCTTTTTGGCGTATTATTTCAGTACATCTTTGAGGCATTGAGTTAATTAAATTGCGACACTGCTCATGACTAATGTTATTCTATTCTGCCTGGATAAGCTGCCAAAGTACTTGGTTGCTGCTAGGTTTTTTGGCTGCAACTGCTCGTTTTACGACCCCCAGATTTTCAATAGGGTTCAGATCGGGACTTTGAGCTGGCCAATCAAGAACCCTTATTTTTCCTCAGCAAACCAAGCTTCAACTACCCGAGATGTATGCTTCGGGTCGTTATCATGCTGAAATATCCACGCTAGTGGTAATTCGTCCTCATAATCTTTTGTCAAATTGTTCTGTAGATTGGTTTTATACATTTCCCCAGTTATTTTCCCATCGAATTTTACCAGAAAATTTTTGTTCCGAAACAATTCTTTTTGTATGTAGTTTGACGTTTCTCTTTTTGAGAGAGAGAGCGAAAGAGAGTAAGATTGCTTCGGAACAATTTCAGTTCGAATTGGTTTAATTTTAATTTTTGTTCTGAAACAATCGTACTGTGCTGCCACATCATACTATATGTATATTTGTATGTATATAAGTATAATAAAATACAGAGCGGTTGTTTAAAACTGTTTGTTTTGTTATAATATATAACTGTGGAATATTATTAAAGAAACTAAATATTTATTTACATATTTAGCTTATAATTAAAATTATAATATAAAGAATACCAAGAGCAATAGCATCTGAGGCCTTCAGCTCCACAAAGTTTAATATATATTATAACTACAATTAAGGGTGTATATAATAAAGTAGCAAGTATAAGGTAATTAATATTTATATATCGTAAAACAATTTTTTAATTTTAAGGAATTTTATTAATTTAGCTGTGTTTTCTGTTGTAAGATTATATATCAAAATGGATTTAAATGAAGCAGTAGCACTGAAGCTTATTTCGGAAATAAAAAACCGGGCAGAGAATGTTTATATGATATAAGTAATAAAAGTTATAAAAACAATCATAAACCTCTATTGGAATTGGAAATAAGTTAAATTTTGTTGATGATGATGAGCAGCTAAAAGCAAGTACAGTGGAAGAAGTGAATGTGAGCGAAATGGACTACTTTGAAAAGTTCTGGGAAGATGATGTGTAAGTTCATTGAAAACCATTTGTTTCATAGTATATTCTTAACCATTCATAATATATTCTTAATATTTTTTAATCATTCAGGCCTAATGTGACAAATTATGTTGATTCTAGCGCAAATAGTTTTCGTGAATTGTTTGATCAAATGGCTGAAGATCCTGAGATCAACGATACATTGGCAGAATTAGTGGAATATCCGACAGATAGTAGTCAGTCCATATGTTCACCTCCTTCTACATCAAAGGAAGCCCAAAAGCGGAAAAGATCACGGTTGGCTGACGCAGAAGCTACTTACGAGCAATCCTTAAAAACATTAATTGAACTAGCTTCGACAGTAGTACAATCCGCATCTGAAAAAGTCGATCCTTTTTTTAAGTTTGCAAGAGGAATTTTTAAAGGTACCTGATAATCAAAGGAGTGCATTAAAATTAAAATTAATGACTGTCGTTATTGAGCACTAGAGTACCTAATTAGGATTAAAATGGATTTAGTTTACTTTTTTAAATGAATTTATATTTGTTAACTATTTTTAAAATGAATTGTATTTAGTATTATCTTTTTTAAATGAATTTTTATGTTAACTCTTTTTTTAACCAATTAAACAAGCAATCAATCATATTATTTTTACCATGTGTTATGGTTTTTATTTAATTTAAAAAAAGGTATTTGTAAGTATGTAGAAATGAATGAAATTTATGAAATCCTTGTTAGTTGTTAAAATAATTAGTGTATATATTTCTGACTGCTGCAGCTTCAGCAGATGACCGGTTTGAGCCAACGCGCCCTATCGACCGCAGACCATCCCCGAAGGAAAGAAGTTATGTAGGCAAACAGTTACATACATACATAATTGGTCATTACAACCCTTCAGTCAGGATTACGACCTAGTTTCTCACACCACTTATGTTGTGTGTGTTAATTTTATACATGAGTGGCGGGACCTACAGTTTAAAGTCGACTCCGAACGACAGATTTTTGAGAAACTTTTCATGGCAATTTTATTTACTCTCAGAGTTTTTGCCAGAAATCTGCTGAGAGGAAGACGCCGAAGAAATACTTTTGTATTTTATTTTGATGTCTGGCCTGGGGCTCGAACCCTGGCTTTTCGTCTAACAAGCCAACACACTACCTACTAGACCACGGCGACTTCTTAAAGCAAACAGTTGCTTTTACAATATTTGTTACAGTTTCATTACTGGCAATTATAGGTTTTCTATAAATTCGAAACCGATTTGCCATTATACCAAATGAATTTTCCACTACTCGTCTGGCCTTGGATAGACTTTTGTTGAAATTTTGTTCCTGTGCTGGCATATTTCCGCTGCTACGTCCAGGGTAAGGGCGCATTATATTTGTTCTTAAGGGAATCATCAGCGAGAAACACATACGGGGCTGATATATTAGTGCCAGGTAAAGCCTTAGCTTCAGGAAATTCCATATCTTCAGAATTCTCAAGAATAGCTTTTCCAAACTTACAATTTTTAAAAATTCCACCATCACTGTTGTGGCCCAAGGCTCCAATGTCAACTAATATAAATTTATAATCGGCATCAGCTACAGCCATCAAAACGATGCTGTGTGTGTGTTTATAGTTGAACGTTAGGGAATTGTGATTTGGAAATGCCTGTAAATAAACAGTTTCTTATTATTGCTAAAAAAAAATGCCAGTCGATATTTAATTACCTGTATGACAACGTGTTTCCCATCTATTGCTCCCAAACAGTTGGGGAAACCCCAACTGGCATAAAACTCGTGTGCAATGCGTTCCCAAGTGCCTTTCGATTGTTTTGGGAATACAAATTGAAATTTATTCCATATAAGTTCAGTTGTTTCTTTTATTATTTTCGATGTAGTGGATGCACCAATTCGAAAGCCATAGTATCCATTGAATCGCCACTAGCCATGTATCTACGGAAACAAAGCTTATTATCAATTCTTCAATATTTTCTGCATCACTCACCTTAAGGTTAAAGACAATCTTTCTGCTAAAGTAATATGCTCTTGCTGACGGACAGGCACAGATTGCGCATCAGGCCCTAATATTTTAAGAATTTCGTCGAATGTGTGGTGATCCATACGATGGAAATTTATAAATGATTCCGTATCATTTAATCGCATCTCTGGGACCAAAGCGTGAAAGTACCCAATTTTTCTCCTTTCTTTCAGCAGCTTCCTAACTGCAATTCTCATTTCTAATTTTTTTTCATATATATATTTTGCAATTAAACGAGCTGTCTCCAACTCAATGGCTATTAAAAGATGCACTTTACGTTTATCCATTTGTTTTCCACTGAGATTTCTTTTAATTTATAATTTCTTGTAACACAATAAAAAAATATACTCTCACTCAAGCCAAGAAAACAAACCAATTGGAATCATCTGCTACTGTGCTGCCTAATTGTAAAACTAACACGCATCGTTTCCAAAAATATTTCATATGGTAGCCTTGTTTTTACGGAACAATTGTTCGAAGTGGGTGAATCGTTTCGGAACAAACTCTCAAAAAACTGAACATGTTTCGGAACAAAATTTTTGTTCCGAAACAATGGGTCAATCCAGCTTTACGGTCCTTGCAGATATTTTAACAGCGTGTTCCAACTCAATGCACGATCTAATCTGAGTAGATGTGAAGGATGGGTCCGCTTTACTCATCCTGGCTTTGATTCTATCCTCAGCAACGGTTGTTTTGCGTTGCTTTTTTCTTGGCAAATTATTAAAAGTTTGAAATTGTTTGTAATGTTTAATTGCATTGACAACTTTTCCTCGGGATATTGATAAAATTTTTACCACTTTATCGACTGAACCAACGTTATGGAAGCAATTCCAAATTATCTCCCTTTCAGCTGGAGTGGACTCTTATTTTTACCCATAACTTATTAACATCAGAAAAAACAACAGGTAAAGGTGCTAAAATATTTTTTTAATAACAACAAATTTTATTGTCTACCAAAAACCTAAAAAAAAAGTAAATATTTACCTTTTATAGTTAACATGACTTAATTATTTGTCCACTCACGTCAGCAGATTGTAAAGAAATGAGAATGTAAAAAATATTTTTAGATTTTGAAGAATTCTAACGGTACTTCATATATGTAAAAGTTTAAATCATTGAACAAATAACTTACAGTTATTTTTGCACTGAGAAAAATATATTGCATGAATAACTTAATTGTATGTCCACAAGTGTAAGTTAAAAGTGATTGTGAATAAATTATATAAAATATAATTATGAATTTAAAATAAATTAAGTTTAAATAAATATGTTGAAATTAAATAGCATCAGGTGGTTTATTTTCTTAACAAATCTTAAGGATTGAATGAATTGCATTCATTTTTCTGGAACAGATTTCTATACAATCTTGCCACATTTGGCAGTAATAACCGCTCTGATTTCATGCTTTCCACAATTTATTATTGAAACGCAATGCATAATATCCGCAGTTTCTCAATGGTCTGTAGTTCGCAGACACTTTTAATCTGTATGTCCCATCATTCGTGTATAAAATTAACGCCGCAGCATAAGTGGTGTGAGACTGGGTATTATTATTTCGTTGTTAACAGGGCAACCATTACCACCTAATAATCCCGGTAGTGTTGTTGTACGTCTTATTCCTGCCCCTCTCTTCACCTTTCGGAATATCGTGTGGTCAATCTTGATGTTCTCAAGGAACTTTGTCCAGTGTTCCTTCTCATAAAGAGCAATTGCTCCCTGTATGATTCTGTCCAGATTCCTGATAGCCTTCAGAATCGGTGTTCTCGAAAAGTCTCCTGTCCTAAATAAAATCCTTCGGAGGCGTTTCTTCTCCGCTATAAAGCGGAGGATGTTAGGGGGAAGGTTCAAAAGACCCCAACTCCCCGTTGAGATCCTAGGTATAACCTCGCCCATGGTGGTGTCAAAAATTTCAGTCATGGACCTAATGCTCCGGTCTGTTTTCGTTGTCTTCACATTTCTGTCAGTAGGGAGTGTACAGTCAGGCAGGGTCTGGGACAAAATGGTATTCAGTCGTCTTGTGTCAATCCTATTGAAGTCAAACATGAGCGACGGCTCACCGAAGCGAAACTCGCCCATGTTCAACGTAATTTCCACCGCTCTGTTTTCCGATTCGTAGTCAAGTGTCCGTAGTCCATTCACAAGTTCAGGGTCGGGTCCAATTTCAGCTGTTGTTAAAACGAGGTCTATGTATGATTCCGCCTCCCAGGAAATACGAGTTGGTCCGTCAGTGCGCCTGATGCTCAGATTGGGACATCCAAAAAAGAAACTCCCTAAGACGGGTTCCCCTTGTGTTGCAGACGATTCCCCCCCAGTCAGGGTGCTTCGCGTTCAGATCCGCCCAAATAATCACTGGTCCCCTAATCACCTGAGGTACATCGAAATGACATGGAGAGATGAGCCATCCGTACGACAAATCCTCACGGCGATGCTCTCAACATTCCCCAAATTAAGACGAATCCTGTCACAAATCAGAGAGTCACGGACAACAACAGCGGTCCCTCCGCCACATCCGTTCAATCTGTCCTGTCTAAAAATTGTATAGCCCGAGAGGTGAAGACTATTCCTAGGATTAAGCCTGTGCTCGGCCAGCATCATCACATCCGGTCTGTGTTCCCTTAAAAACAAATTTAGATAATGTCTCCTGTGTCTCGAGACCACGGAGTTAACATTCACAAAAATACATTTACAAAGACGCACCATGTTGTCCAATTGTTAACAGCATTCCCATCACGGCACAGGACCTCTGCTCATCGTCCTTCAGTCTCACGTATTCGCTGGCGAAACCTCCCATTTTGTTCAAACACTTTAACAAACCACCTCCAAAAAAGCGATGGCAGTCTCTGTCAAACCTCTCAAAATTCGCCACCGCAGCCTGCATTGTAACGCCAGTCGTTTGGACCGTCAATGTCAGACGCCCGGAATTTGTCCCTGCAGCAACTGCGGCTCCCGCAGCGGCAGCATAGGATACACCCTTACGTACACCACTCTGTGTACTAATGTGTTCAGTCCTCGGACTGGCCCTTTTTTCCTCAATCTTCCTCAGCAAAACCTGTCGCCTGGGGCACTCCTTAGAGCTCGCGGCGTGTCCCCCTACACCACAATTAACACATCTAACGGGCAGTCCCACTTTCAAAACTGCCTGGCCTGCCTTAGGGTCAGTGACTGGTCTATTTTCCGTATTGTCTCCCTTGGGTGGAATTTCACATTTACCAGGTCCATGCGAACCACCACACTTCACACACCTATACGGCATATTGCACTTACTAGACACATGTCCAAATCTCTGGCAAAGCCCTGTGTCAAGCCCCTACGTTTGAATTTCTCCATGTGCACCCTGCAATAGAGAATATACCTAACTTCATGAAATACTCCAATATCAGAATCCCTACTCATACTCAGGAGCCATTTGTCGCCACCGAGTTTTTTAATCCTCAAAATATTCACGTTAATCTGGAGACCCTTAATGTGATCAGAGACCTCCTGCTCCTCAAATGTACAAGAAAGACCCTTCAAAACTAAGGAATACGGAATTTTTCCCTTAGGAGTATACACCTAATTCTGTTTTTACACGGTAGATTGGTTCCAGAAAAAACCGTGTAAAAAACCGTGTAAAAAAGACACTGATCGTATGCAAAAATAGGTGATTGGTTCCTAATCTCTAAAACCTATTAAAATTAGTGAAAAACAAGGATTTTTTAAGAAGTTTTGTGTTTGACATTTTCTTTTAGGGATTCATAAAATATTTAACAAAATTAAAAATATAAATAACTTAATAAATATAAAATATTTTTTGGCTTGCCTTTCATTTTAATGCGTTAAATTTACTGTAACGATAGAAAAACAAATTTGCCAATAAAAAATTTCTTTACCAAACACAAAATATGAACACATTTCAATTGCTCTGACCTTTGTGCTTGTATGCACAAAAGGGAATTCCCTTAAATTTGTGATATGAACATACTTTGCAAAAATTAAATTTGACAAAAAAATTTAAGCACAAAAAATTTTAAATCGTGCTAAATGGAATAAAATCGTGTAACAAAAATTAAAAATATTTTATTTTCAAACCGTGTTATATCAAAACCGTGTTATATCAAAACCGTGTAAAAACAGAATTAGGTGTACGTGTAGAACGCTATCTTATCTTCCATAAATCTCTTCTTTACCTTCTCGTAGTCCTCGAGAGTGCAGACCTTAACATTGGTCACCGTTCTACTTAATATCCTCATATTAAAATCTGAATGCCCTAATATTGTTTTCAATGCACTGGTCATTGTTTTAATGTCTACATTATATGTAGTGAAAATTGGTATTGACTTACCTAATTTTTCTTAATATCTTTTCCTCTCGCTGGTTGACCTTTCTGTATAGGCTGCTTCTCTGCCGCTACACGCTTGGATATGACCTCTTCTTTACTGGAGACAGCTTTCTTCTGTTGTTCTTGGCATACTTCATCGCCCATGGACATGGCATTGTCCTCGTCTTCAGAAATATCCGATACACTCTCACACTCGAGCCGTTTTAGGAGATCATCAACGGTTTTTCGAAGTTTGTCATTTTCTTTCGAAATTATGTCAAATTTTTGTTGGAGTATATTATACTTATGGTCCCCATCTTGTAGGACTTGTTGCAATTCTTCGATAGTGGCCGCAGTTGGCCTTTTATTTATACGAGGCTTTTCATCCTCCATTTTGGAGCACGAAGTGACAAATATGCTCGCAGACAAATTCGCCAGTCTCCTATGCGCTTCTCAAAATGTGCATCCTTAAAGCAAAACAGGTAGCAAAAACAATGGAGACGTACAAAGCACAATTATAACTAATTCACTCCACAAACACTTTCAACACTGTTTAAATGATATTCGAATGATGAAAGGATATACCAATACTAGATACAAACTTATCAAACGATTCACAAGAACTCAATGAATGAAAAAAAAAAACCAAAAAGTGAAGAAATAAAATTGCTCGTACTAGGCAAACTGCTCGTAAATCGACTGCAAACTGAAAAACTGTTTGTAAAGTCAAGCAGTAAAGAACTTCTAAAAAGTGATACAGACGTTTGTGAAAATTAATATATCGCTCATAAAAGTAAAATAGACCACTGATTGTTAAGAAGCGTGGAAAAACCTTGGGGTATAAATCGATTATTTTGCTAAATGCGGATAGAGACTATCCCTTAGCAGCGTTCTAAAGATGGCGGAGGACGTGGGCCAAAACCCGCTAAAACGTCCTAGCGTTGGGATACCCACTGTGGAATTCCAAGCAATCCTAGACGCAAAGGAAAATGAATTCCAATCAATCCTAGAGGCGAAGAATAAAGAAATGAATTTTCTGAAAGATAAATTCGATTACATAATGAAAGAAAACGATAATCTCAGAAAGAATATGGAAGACCTTCTGAAAAAACTCAACTGCGAAAGCGAAGAGTTAATGTCTAGTGAAGATGAAATGGTCCTAGACGAACAGGTGACCACCGAAACCCGTGAACTTGTGGAGCTACTTCTGCTGAATATGCCAAAAATGATATTAAAGGCCAGCAGAAAGCTGTATCTGGTCCAACCCCCAAGGCTAAGCCGAAGAGGAAGACTCAAGATAGATGTACCCAAAAAGACTCTACAACCAAGAAGTCATCAACCAAGGACGAAGGAAAAAAGAGTAATTCGGTTCCTATTATAACCACCTACAATATTAATTTAAAGACTACTATTAGTGATATAGATAAGATATTAGGGCATAAGAATTATAATTTAAGGACTCTCGGTAGAAATGCAGTTAACGTAGGACTCTGCACTCTCGAGGACCATGAGAAGGTGAAGGCCTTACTAGTGGACCAGGGGGTCAACTTTTATACGTACACCCCTAGGGGTCTGCGTCCGTTTAGTGTCGTTGTCGAGCGACTTCCACACTCATTTAAGTCGGGGGAGATATTGGAGCTTCTGAAAGGTCTCCAGATTGCTGTGAATGTGATTGGAATTGCGAAATTGGGCTATGGCAAGTGGGTGCTTGCATTGGCTAGGAATTCCGACATAACCAAATTTTATGAGATTAGGTACATTCTGCGCTGCAGGGCACACATTAGGAAGTTTGTCGTGAAGGGCATAACACAGTGTTATAGTTGTCAGCGATTCGGTCATGTGTCCACTAACTGCCGAATGCCCTACAGGTGTGTTAAATGTGGTCAATCCCACGACCCGGGAAGTGCAGTGTGCCCCCGAAGGGTGAGAACACGGGTGAGACTTTCGTCACGGACCCCGTGACTGGCCAGGTGACGAAGAGGGTAGGCGTGCCGGCACGATGTGCTAATTGTGCGGCTGAGGGACATGCGGCTAGCTCGAAGGAGTGTCCTCGCAGACTTCGACTTATCCGTAGGGTGGAGGAGAGGAAGTCGTCCGGGGGTGGTTCTCGATCGCATCCGGTATCGGGTAGTAGTGGTGTGAAGGTTGGCGTCTCTTACGCTGCGGCAGCTGGGGCTGCTTCTGGTGGCAATGGTGTGTGCTTCTTTGGTGGCCTGCTTCAATGCCTTGGTGAGATTGGTGGTTTTGCCAAGGAGTATCTGAGTTTGAGTAGTGATGACGATGTCTCGTGCTCTACTTGAATTGCTAATGTCGTTGAGTCAACATGGCTAATGCAATTAAGGTATTATTTTGTGAACGTGAATTCAATTATCTCTAGGCACAGAGGACATTACTTGAATTTATTTATTTATTTGATAATGGTGCTGGCTGAGCATCATCTTAATTCTCGCCACAGTTTTGATATCAAGGGGTACAGGATTTCGTTTAGGGGCTAGAGACCGTTCGGTTATAGAGGTACCTTTCACCGACAGTCCTTTTGACTCTTAGGGGTGCTGGTCTTCTCTTCGAGGGTGCAGATCTCCTCTTTTATCACAGGATAATAAATACGATGAATATTAGTGATACGGTGTACAAAACTGCTCAACGAAATGTAAGTGTTTGGTATTTAGTTTTAAGTTTTAGTTTATAATAGTTTTAAGGAATAAACGAGTACCTCCGTTTTTACACCTGTTTTTGGGGAATTCAGTTAATGATTAATAATAAAGTATGAATGTGCTGCTAAGCTGCATATGAGATTTAGAATAGAATGTCTTTGTAAAATACCATTAGTATGTAAGGAATATTGGTAGAGCATAATTGTAGCAGTTTTTAAGTTGAAAATTATTTGTATCGAAATGAATTTATGGGAATAAATAGAATTTGAATCAAATTATCTAAAATAATTTCTTTAAAATTAATTTTTTCCTTTTTCTTCCAGGCTCTGACGTACTCGGTCCAGGTGAAGGAGAACACAGCAATAGTGGCGATGATGGTGTATCTGGTGATGGTGGATGGATGAATATTGTTATATGTACCTGCTATTGATGAATCGGAAACATCTGCATAAATAAAAATTTTGTAATTATTAACACAAATTAAAACAATAATTTTTAATAACAAGTAAAACAAAACATACCGTCAATGATTTCCAAAGTCAGGTCAGTAAATAGGTTTGTCTTAAAAGCCAATAATTTGGTGGACAGTTCCATATGTCCATCTGGTGGAAGGTGACCCACCAGATATTCCCATTGCCGCCTTCTTCCTGCAAAATTGTGATTTTAAAATAAGTCTTTACCCATATTAACATGATTACCCATATTGACATGATTACTGTTTTTTTAAATAAATTTTTTTCAGAGTGCAAAATAGTAATCACAAATTTTATTATGTGGACTTATATGTAAGTACCTTCACCGCTGGGTAAAATTTTGCAATTTCACCTGTTCATACCTTGGGCTGCAAGAGCGTCCCTGCTGGCTGAACTCCTTCGACATCTCTGCATAAATGTGGCCATTTTTCCAGTGACCACGCACCGCACCCAGTTTGCTTGGCCACATATCGAGCAGGGCTGCTTCACTGGCGTGACTCCAGACCATTCTGCTTTTTTTTTTACCTATTTGAAATATAAATTGATTATATTTTATTAAAAATTATAACTAAATAAATAAATTTAATAAAAACTTACCGTCCACCTGACTTGCTTTTTTTTTTGTTTGTCATTGTTGACATTTAAGTTGTCAAATATCAATAAAAAATGTTCGGTTAATTGAAATATGCTCAGTAAACGCACTTATGACAATGCTGCATTTTAAATTTTACTGAATATTATAACAATTTGCGTATTTATTGTGCAATTGAAAGTGCAATGAAATATTGAGTTCAATAATGGCGTTTATTGCTATTTCCGCAATAAAGTGCATATCTGAACATAGTGTTAACAGATGAATGAGCTGTGTTTAGTTCATTAATGTGGGCCACTTTAATGTTTTGTGAATTTTCTAATTCATTCTTAATCTCATTAATACTACGTTCGCGTATGCACATTTATTGCGTAAATCGCAATTAACGCCAATATTGATATCAATATTTCATATAAAATCTCAATTAATTATTGCTCAATTAATGGCTAATTGTTTTATTATTGATTAAAACTTTAAATACAGCATTGTCATAAGTACGTTCAGTGAACATATTACAATTTTCCGAACACTTCCCGTTGATATTTGACAACTCAAATGTCAACAACGATAAACAAAAATGGCAACTTGCAAACAAAAGAAAAATGGCCAGTCAAGCAGAAGGTAGGTTTTAATTAAATTTATTTATTTATAATGTTTAATAAAAAATAATCACTTTATTTTCTTCAAATAGATAGAAAAAGGAAAAGCAGGATGGGGTGGACTGACGCCAGGGAATCAGCCCTGCTGGCAATGTTGCCATCCAAACTGTGTGGCCATCGGAAAAATGGCCACATTTATGCGGAGATGACAGAGGAGCTGATCCAGCAGGGACACTCCTGCGATCAAAGAGATGTGCAGGTTAAAATACAGAATTTTACACAGTCACCTTACACATGGGGCCATTACCAAAGAGTCCACAAATTATAGGTGGCTATAAAGCCAATACGTTCATAGAGCTAACGATGGAAAGTATTGAAGGTATGTTTTTAATTTGTATTAAAAATTATTGTTTTAATTTGCATTTGTGTGGGTGAACGGGGAAAAATAAATAAAATAAAATATTTGGCAAAACAAGAGACAAACGAGTGTCAATTTTTCTATATAAATATATTTTTACGCTCAAGAAACGTACCTTTGATTTCGGGGGTGGATTTGATAATAATCTCTTTTTGTTTTTATAATTAATAATTCACAATTAAATTCATTTAGTACACACAGTTGTACATTACTAACCTAAAACATTACATTAGGGTGGCCTGGCCAGAGATCAATAAGTTTACAAATCAGGGTAATTCATATATATAACAATTCATAATATATTATAAACTCAAATAAAAAAGTTAAAAAAGAAATTAAAAATAGATAAAAAAAATTCAAATTGAAAAAAAAAAACAGAATAATAAGAGGGAAAAAACGATTTGGCTAATACATTAATTACGATGGTAGCCCCCGATGTCGCATTAGAAGCGGCCGCTACAGTTCTATTGCTGGTGGAAGGCTGACCTGCACACGAGCACGTTTTCTTGAGAGCTTGGCTGTGGGCTGCGCTCTTCTTATTCTTGCTGTGCTTCCGTTTGTTGATGTGAGCAGCTTGTTGTTTCTGTTGGCGTTTTCTACGGTGGCTTTTTTTGGCTTCAGAAGCATTCTTCCTTCCCGCTTGGTCGCCGTCAGCTCGCCGGTGGAAGTGCAGCATTGTATGGTGCTCTTGTAAACATTCCATACACCTTTCTCTGCTCTGACACTCCTTGACGAAATGGGAATGTGCCAGGCAGTTTATACAATATTTGAGCCGTTTTACGACGCTCAATCGTTTGAAAGGGGTCATGCGGCGAAATTTGAGACGTTTCCGCAAAGAATGATGCTGCGAACACAACCGACATTTGGCGTGGGAGGTAGCAATAACGTCGTCCAGGCTCTCATTCTTGGGACGTTCCACGGCTAGGCGACGGGGTGTAAATTCCGACATCTGTAAATACAACAAAACAAAAAACGGACAAAGGAAGAGAGAAAAAATTAGTTCTGTTCATAATTAGGAAGCAGCACGAGTTTAACTATAGGCCGAGTCAGAACGCCATTGGCGGTCCGGATATCAGCCACTCGCACCTTCGAATCAGGGCCGAAATAGACCCGTTCGATCCGACCTAGCTTGCATTCGTTAGGGGGTAGATTGTCATGACGAATGACAACAAAATCATCTACAACAAAATCTCTTTGGGGAACCTTCCATTTGTTGCGTTTATGCAACTCTACCAAATATTCGTCTTTCCATTGACGCGCGAATAAATGGTGCAAAATTTTCAGCTTACGGCACCGATTAGCATAGCTTATGGATTCTGGTGGGGATAGGATGGCACAACCGATAAGAAAATGTCCCGGGGTCAAAGGGTTGATGTCAGAAGGTTTATCTGTCATCGGGCTAAGAGGGTAGAATTCAAACAAGCCTCTATTCTTGTTAACATAGTCGAAAATTCCTCATAAGTGAAACTCTGGGCGTGGGATATCTTTTTCAAATGGGTTTTGAAACTCTTCACACCTGCCTCCCATAAGCCATCCATATGTGAAGCTCCCGGAGGAATAAAATACCAATCCACTAACTGAAAGGCATTCCTTGTAACAATTTGACGCTTAAGATCTTCAAGGAACCGAGTCTTATCCTTATTCAGAAGATTGGCTGCTCCAACAAAAGCTCGAGTAGCAAAACAAACAAATACTAAGAAAATATCCTTTCGTTATTCTACAACCACGCCCTATATAGGACTTTATATCAAAGCGACCAGCAAAATCAATTCCGGTATGAGTAAAGGGGCGAGTAAGTGTAGTTCTTTCGGGCGGCAATGCAGACATAATCTGCTGACCGAGCTTCCTTTTATATAAAGAGCATACTTTGCAATTGTGAACAGCTGTCTTAACCAAATTCTTCAATTTAGGAACCCAAAATTCCTGTCACATGAGTGAAGCATCAGAGAGATATCCGCATGAGCCGAAAACTTATGAAGATGTTCCAGATAGAGACGCGTAAAACGGCCATTATAGGGTAATAACTTCGGAAAACGTTCGTTGTAGATCAAAGTAGGTGATTGAGAGTCTACCATTAACATGAATCTATAAAGGCGTTGAACACGAGTAGTGCATTCTAAGAGGTTAAGGTAGAGCCATTCTTCAGTGAGGAGTATTCGGGGAAATGGGTACTTTGACAGAGAATGATCAAACGATCCTTTGCCAACTTAACCTCACTTTGACTCAAGGTATGAGATAGGGGAACTTGAGACAATCTTTTCCCGGGGAGTAAAGAGTAATAAAAGTGAAAGAAGTAGGACACAACTCGCAGGGCAGGTATGGCCAAGGGACGCCATACTACCGTCCCTGTTTCCCTCACGACAATGTCTGGTATTCCATCCGGCCCGTAGGATCTCTTATTCCGTCTACTCCCAACTGCACTTCCAATGTCCGATGATGTCAGCACCTTAAAGCCATTCGTATCAACCACCCCTTCTATAGTTCCATCCGCTCTTAAGAGCCGACTGAACTGTACAATAGGAGTGTGGTTCTCCAGGACCGGTACCCTGTTTCGCACCATGTTGCCAAAGGAAAGAGAGCGACCTCTCCCACCCGCCAAGCACGTCGCACCAAAGTGGTCAGCCAGGAGATTGGCCTTGTCCATTTCGTCGTTAGCAGGGCAACCATTAGCACCCAATAATCCCGGTAGAGTTGTTGTACGTCTTATTCCTGCCCCTCTCTTCACCTTTCAGAATGTCGTGTGGTCAATCTTGATGTTCTCAAGGAACTTTGTCCAATGTTCCTTCTCATAAAAAGCAATTGCCCTACAATATTAATTTAAAGACTACTATTAGTGATATAGATAAGATATTAGGGCATAAGAATTATAATTTAAGGACTCTCGGTAGAAATGCAGTTAACGTAGGACTCTGCACTCTCGAGGACCATGAGAAGGTGAAGGCCTTACTAGTGGACCAGGGGGTCAACTTTTATACGTACACCCCTAGGGGTCTGCGTCCGTTTAGTGTCGTTGTCGAGCGACTTCCACACTCATTTAAGTCGGGGGAGATATTGGAGCTTCTGAAAGGTCTCCAGATTGCTGTGAATGTGATTGGAATTGCGAAATTGGGCTATGGCAAGTGGGTGCTTGCATTGGCTAGGAATTCCGACATAACCAAATTTTATGAGATTAGGTACATTCTGCGCTGCAGGGCACACATTAGGAAGTTTGTCGTGAAGGGCATAACACAGTGTTATAGTTGTCAGCGATTCGGTCATGTGTCCACTAACTGCCGAATGCCCTACAGGTGTGTTAAATGTGGTCAATCCCACGACCCGGGAAGTGCAGTGTGCCCCCGAAGGGTGAGAACACGGGTGAGACTTTCGTCACGGACCCCGTGACTGGCCAGGTGACGAAGAGGGTAGGCGTGCCGGCACGATGTGCTAATTGTGCGGCTGAGGGACATGCGGCTAGCTCGAAGGAGTGTCCTCGCAGACTTCGACTTATCCGTAGGGTGGAGGAGAGGAAGTCGTCCGGGGGTGGTTCTCGATCGCATCCGGTATCGGGTAGTAGTGGTGTGAAGGTTGGCGTCTCTTACGCTGCGGCAGCTGGGGCTGCTTCTGGTGGCAATGGTGTGTGCTTCTTTGGTGGCCTGCTTCAATGCCTTGGTGAGATTGGTGGTTTTGCCAAGGAGTATCTGAGTTTGAGTAGTGATGACGATGTCTCGTGCTCTACTTGAATTGCTAATGTCGTTGAGTCAACATGGCTAATGCAATTAAGGTATTATTTTGTGAACGTGAATTCAATTATCTCTAGGCACAGAGGACATTACTTGAATTTATTTATTTATTTGATAATGGTGCTGGCTGAGCATCATCTTAATTCTCGCCACAGTTTTGATATCAAGGGGTACAGGATTTCGTTTAGGGGCTAGAGACCGTTCGGTTATAGAGGTACCTTTCACCGACAGTCCTTTTGACTCTTAGGGGTGCTGGTCTTCTCTTCGAGGGTGCAGATCTCCTCTTTTATCACAGGATAATAAATACGATGAATATTAGTGATACGGTGTACAAAACTGCTCAACGAAATGTAAGTGTTTGGTATTTAGTTTTAAGTTTTAGTTTATAATAGTTTTAAGGAATAAACGAGTACCTCCGTTTTTACACCTGTTTTTGGGGAATTCAGTTAATGATTAATAATAAAGTATGAATGTGCTGCTAAGCTGCATATGAGATTTAGAATAGAATGTCTTTGTAAAATACCATTAGTATGTAAGGAATATTGGTAGAGCATAATTGTAGCAGTTTTTAAGTTGAAAATTATTTGTATCGAAATGAATTTATGGGAATAAATAGAATTTGAATCAAATTATCTAAAATAATTTCTTTAAAATTAATTTTTTCCTTTTTCTTCCAGGCTCTGACGTACTCGGTCCAGGTGAAGGAGAACACAGCAATAGTGGCGATGATGGTGTATCTGGTGATGGTGGATGGATGAATATTGTTATATGTACCTGCTATTGATGAATCGGAAACATCTGCATAAATAAAAATTTTGTAATTATTAACACAAATTAAAACAATAATTTTTAATAACAAGTAAAACAAAACATACCGTCAATGATTTCCAAAGTCAGGTCAGTAAATAGGTTTGTCTTAAAAGCCAATAATTTGGTGGACAGTTCCATATGTCCATCTGGTGGAAGGTGACCCACCAGATATTCCCATTGCCGCCTTCTTCCTGCAAAATTGTGATTTTAAAATAAGTCTTTACCCATATTAACATGATTACCCATATTGACATGATTACTGTTTTTTTAAATAAATTTTTTTCAGAGTGCAAAATAGTAATCACAAATTTTATTATGTGGACTTATATGTAAGTACCTTCACCGCTGGGTAAAATTTTGCAATTTCACCTGTTCATACCTTGGGCTGCAAGAGCGTCCCTGCTGGCTGAACTCCTTCGACATCTCTGCATAAATGTGGCCATTTTTCCAGTGACCACGCACCGCACCCAGTTTGCTTGGCCACATATCGAGCAGGGCTGCTTCACTGGCGTGACTCCAGACCATTCTGCTTTTTTTTTACCTATTTGAAATATAAATTGATTATATTTTATTAAAAATTATAACTAAATAAATAAATTTAATAAAAACTTACCGTCCACCTGACTTGCTTTTTTTTTTGTTTGTCATTGTTGACATTTAAGTTGTCAAATATCAATAAAAAATGTTCGGTTAATTGAAATATGCTCAGTAAACGCACTTATGACAATGCTGCATTTTAAATTTTACTGAATATTATAACAATTTGCGTATTTATTGTGCAATTGAAAGTGCAATGAAATATTGAGTTCAATAATGGCGTTTATTGCTATTTCCGCAATAAAGTGCATATCTGAACATAGTGTTAACAGATGAATGAGCTGTGTTTAGTTCATTAATGTGGGCCACTTTAATGTTTTGTGAATTTTCTAATTCATTCTTAATCTCATTAATACTACGTTCGCGTATGCACATTTATTGCGTAAATCGCAATTAACGCCAATATTGATATCAATATTTCATATAAAATCTCAATTAATTATTGCTCAATTAATGGCTAATTGTTTTATTATTGATTAAAACTTTAAATACAGCATTGTCATAAGTACGTTCAGTGAACATATTACAATTTTCCGAACACTTCCCGTTGATATTTGACAACTCAAATGTCAACAACGATAAACAAAAATGGCAACTTGCAAACAAAAGAAAAATGGCCAGTCAAGCAGAAGGTAGGTTTTAATTAAATTTATTTATTTATAATGTTTAATAAAAAATAATCACTTTATTTTCTTCAAATAGATAGAAAAAGGAAAAGCAGGATGGGGTGGACTGACGCCAGGGAATCAGCCCTGCTGGCAATGTTGCCATCCAAACTGTGTGGCCATCGGAAAAATGGCCACATTTATGCGGAGATGACAGAGGAGCTGATCCAGCAGGGACACTCCTGCGATCAAAGAGATGTGCAGGTTAAAATACAGAATTTTACACAGTCACCTTACACATGGGGCCATTACCAAAGAGTCCACAAATTATAGGTGGCTATAAAGCCAATACGTTCATAGAGCTAACGATGGAAAGTATTGAAGGTATGTTTTTAATTTGTATTAAAAATTATTGTTTTAATTTGCATTTGTGTGGGTGAACGGGGAAAAATAAATAAAATAAAATATTTGGCAAAACAAGAGACAAACGAGTGTCAATTTTTCTATATAAATATATTTTTACGCTCAAGAAACGTACCTTTGATTTCGGGGGTGGATTTGATAATAATCTCTTTTTGTTTTTATAATTAATAATTCACAATTAAATTCATTTAGTACACACAGTTGTACATTACTAACCTAAAACATTACATTAGGGTGGCCTGGCCAGAGATCAATAAGTTTACAAATCAGGGTAATTCATATATATAACAATTCATAATATATTATAAACTCAAATAAAAAAGTTAAAAAAGAAATTAAAAATAGATAAAAAAAATTCAAATTGAAAAAAAAAAACAGAATAATAAGAGGGAAAAAACGATTTGGCTAATACATTAATTACGATGGTAGCCCCCGATGTCGCATTAGAAGCGGCCGCTACAGTTCTATTGCTGGTGGAAGGCTGACCTGCACACGAGCACGTTTTCTTGAGAGCTTGGCTGTGGGCTGCGCTCTTCTTATTCTTGCTGTGCTTCCGTTTGTTGATGTGAGCAGCTTGTTGTTTCTGTTGGCGTTTTCTACGGTGGCTTTTTTTGGCTTCAGAAGCATTCTTCCTTCCCGCTTGGTCGCCGTCAGCTCGCCGGTGGAAGTGCAGCATTGTATGGTGCTCTTGTAAACATTCCATACACCTTTCTCTGCTCTGACACTCCTTGACGAAATGGGAATGTGCCAGGCAGTTTATACAATATTTGAGCCGTTTTACGACGCTCAATCGTTTGAAAGGGGTCATGCGGCGAAATTTGAGACGTTTCCGCAAAGAATGATGCTGCGAACACAACCGACATTTGGCGTGGGAGGTAGCAATAACGTCGTCCAGGCTCTCATTCTTGGGACGTTCCACGGCTAGGCGACGGGGTGTAAATTCCGACATCTGTAAATACAACAAAACAAAAAACGGACAAAGGAAGAGAGAAAAAATTAGTTCTGTTCATAATTAGGAAGCAGCACGAGTTTAACTATAGGCCGAGTCAGAACGCCATTGGCGGTCCGGATATCAGCCACTCGCACCTTCGAATCAGGGCCGAAATAGACCCGTTCGATCCGACCTAGCTTGCATTCGTTAGGGGGTAGATTGTCATGACGAATGACAACAAAATCATCTACAACAAAATCTCTTTGGGGAACCTTCCATTTGTTGCGTTTATGCAACTCTACCAAATATTCGTCTTTCCATTGACGCGCGAATAAATGGTGCAAAATTTTCAGCTTACGGCACCGATTAGCATAGCTTATGGATTCTGGTGGGGATAGGATGGCACAACCGATAAGAAAATGTCCCGGGGTCAAAGGGTTGATGTCAGAAGGTTTATCTGTCATCGGGCTAAGAGGGTAGAATTCAAACAAGCCTCTATTCTTGTTAACATAGTCGAAAATTCCTCATAAGTGAAACTCTGGGCGTGGGATATCTTTTTCAAATGGGTTTTGAAACTCTTCACACCTGCCTCCCATAAGCCATCCATATGTGAAGCTCCCGGAGGAATAAAATACCAATCCACTAACTGAAAGGCATTCCTTGTAACAATTTGACGCTTAAGATCTTCAAGGAACCGAGTCTTATCCTTATTCAGAAGATTGGCTGCTCCAACAAAAGCAGTACCATTGTCCGAATAAAGGTGAGAAGGACAAGCGCGACCAGAGAAGAATCGAGCAAAAGCGGCCAAAAAACATTCGGTGGATGTCATTTGTAGCCTCCAGATGGATGGCTCGAGTAGCAAAACAAACAAATACTAAGAAAATATCCTTTCGTTATTCTACAACCACGCCCTATATAGGACTTTATATCAAAGCGACCAGCAAAATCAATTCCGGTATGAGTAAAGGGGCGAGTAAGTGTAGTTCTTTCGGGCGGCAATGCAGACATAATCTGCTGACCGAGCTTCCTTTTATATAAAGAGCATACTTTGCAATTGTGAACAGCTGTCTTAACCAAATTCTTCAATTTAGGAACCCAAAATTCCTGTCACATGAGTGAAGCATCAGAGAGATATCCGCATGAGCCGAAAACTTATGAAGATGTTCCAGATAGAGACGCGTAAAACGGCCATTATAGGGTAATAACTTCGGAAAACGTTCGTTGTAGATCAAAGTAGGTGATTGAGAGTCTACCATTAACATGAATCTATAAAGGCGTTGAACACGAGTAGTGCATTCTAAGAGGTTAAGGTAGAGCCATTCTTCAGTGAGGAGTATTCGGGGAAATGGGTACTTTGACAGAGAATGATCAAACGATCCTTTGCCAACTTAACCTCACTTTGACTCAAGGTATGAGATAGGGGAACTTGAGACAATCTTTTCCCGGGGAGTAAAGAGTAATAAAAGTGAAAGAAGTAGGACACAACTCGCAGGGCAGGTATGGCCAAGGGACGCCATACTACCGTCCCTGTTTCCCTCACGACAATGTCTGGTATTCCATCCGGCCCGTAGGATCTCTTATTCCGTCTACTCCCAACTGCACTTCCAATGTCCGATGATGTCAGCACCTTAAAGCCATTCGTATCAACCACCCCTTCTATAGTTCCATCCGCTCTTAAGAGCCGACTGAACTGTACAATAGGAGTGTGGTTCTCCAGGACCGGTACCCTGTTTCGCACCATGTTGCCAAAGGAAAGAGAGCGACCTCTCCCACCCGCCAAGCACGTCGCACCAAAGTGGTCAGCCAGGAGATTGGCCTTGTCCATTTCGTCGTTAGCAGGGCAACCATTAGCACCCAATAATCCCGGTAGAGTTGTTGTACGTCTTATTCCTGCCCCTCTCTTCACCTTTCAGAATGTCGTGTGGTCAATCTTGATGTTCTCAAGGAACTTTGTCCAATGTTCCTTCTCATAAAAAGCAATTGCCCCCTGTATGATTCTATCCAGATTCCTGATATCAGCCTTCAGAATCGGAATACTCGAAAAGTCTCCTGTCCTAAACAAAATCCTTCGGAGGCGTTTCTTCTCTGCTATAAAGCGGAGGATGTTAGGGGGAAGGTTCATAAGACCACGATTCCCCGTTGAGATCCTAGGTATAACCTCGTCCATGTTGCTCCGGTCTATTTCCGTGGTCGTCACATTTCTGTCAGTAGGGAGTGTACAGTCAGGCAGGGTCTGGGACAAAATGGTATTCAGTCGGCTTGTGTCAATCCTATTGAAGTCAAATATGAGCAACGGCTCACCGAAGCGAAACTCGCCCATGTTCAACGTAATCTCCACCGATCTGTGGTCCGATTCGTAGTCCATTAACAAGTTCAGGGTCGGGTCCAATTTCAGGTGTCGTCAAAACAAGGTCTATGTATGATTCCGCCTCCCCGAAAATACAAGTTGGTCCGTCAGTGTGCCTGATGCTCAGATTGGGACATCCAAAAAGAAACTCCCTAAGACGGGTTCCTCTTGTGTTGCAGACGTTTCCCCCCCCAGTCTGGGTGCTTAGCCTTCAGATCCGCCCCAATAATCACTGGTCCTCTAGAGTCACCTGAGGTCTGAGGTACATCGAAATGACATGGAGAAATGAGCCATCCGTACGACAAATCCTCACGGCGGTGGTCTCAACATTCCCCAAATTAAGACGAATCCTGTCAGAAATCAGAGTCAAGGACAATAACAGCGGTCCCTCCGCCACATCCGTTCAATCTGTCCTGCCTATAAATTGTATAGCCCGAGAGATGAAGACTATGCCTAGGATTAAGCCTGTGCTCGGCCAGCATCATCACATCCCGTCTGTGTTCCCTTAAAAACAAATTTAGATAATGTCTCCTGTGTCTCGAGACCACGGAGTTAACATTCACAAAAATACATTTACACACCATGTTGTCCAATTGTTAACAGCATTCCCATCACTGCACGGGCCCTCTGCTCATCGTCCTTCAGTCTCCCGTATCCGCTGGCGAAACCTCCCATTTTGTTCAAACACTTTAACAAACCACCTCCAAAAAAGCGATGGCAGTCTTTGTCAAACCTCTCAAAATTCGCCACCACAGCCTGCATTGTAACGCCAGTCGTTTGGACCGTCGATGTCAGACGCCCTGAATTTGTCCCTGCAGCAACTGCGGCTCCCGCAGCGGCAGCATAGGATACACCCTTACATACACCACTCTGTGTACTAATGTGTTCAGTCCTCGGACTGGCCCTTTTTCCTCAATCTTCCTCAGCAAAGCCTGTCGCCTGGGGCACTCCTTAGAGCTCGCAGCGTGTCCCCCTACACCACAACTAACACATCTAACGGGCAGTCCCACTTTCAAAACTGCCTGGCCTGTCTTAGGGTCAGTGACTGGTCTACTTTCCGTATTGTCTCCCTTGGGTGGAATTTCACATTTACCAGGTCCATGCGAACCACCACACTTCACACACCTATACGGCATGTTGCAGTTACTAGACACATGTCCAAATCTCTGGCAGTTGAAACACTGTCAGGCCCCTACGTTTGAATTTCTCCATGTGCACCCTGCAATGGAGAATATACCTAACTTCATGAAATCCTCTATCAGAATCCCTACTCATACTCAGGAGCCATTTGTCGCCACCGAGTTTTTTAATCCTCAAAATATTCACGTTAATCTGGAGACCCTTAATGTGATCAGAGACCTCCAGCTCCTCAAATGTACAAGAAAGACCCTTCAAAAATAAGGAATACGGAATTTTTCCCTTAGGAGTATACGTATAGAACGCTATCTTATCTTCCATAAATCTCTTCTTTACCTTCTCGTAGTTCTCGAGAGTGCAGACCTCAACAGTGGTCATATATGCTGCTTCTCTGCCGCTACACGCTTGGATATGACCTCTTCTTTACTGGAGACA
The DNA here is from genome assembly GCA_936449025.2 of Sarcophaga subvicina. NCBI lineage: Eukaryota > Metazoa > Arthropoda > Insecta > Diptera > Sarcophagidae > Sarcophaga > Sarcophaga subvicina. The sequence goes on from OW388082.2 coordinate 37,083,701, forward strand.
GCTTTCTTTTGTTGTTCTTGGCATACTTCATCACTCATGGACATGGCATTGTCCTCGTCAACGGTTTTTCGAAGTTTATCATTTTCTTTCGAAATTATGTCAAATTTTTGTTGGAGTATATTATACTTATGGCCCCATCTTGTAGGACTTGTTGCAATTCTTCGATAGTGGCCGCAGTTCTTGGCCTTTTATTTATACGAGGCTTTTCATCCTCCATTTTGGAGCACGAAGTGACGAATATGCTCGCAGACAAATTCGCCAGTCTCCTATGCGCTTCTCAAAATGTGCATCCTTAAAGCAAAACAAGTAGCAAAAACAATGACGAAGTACAAAGCACAATTATAACTAATTCACTTCACAAACACTTTCAACACTGTTTAAATGATATTCGAATGATGAAAGGATATACCAATACTAGATACAAACTTCACAAACGATTCACAAGAACTCAATGAATGAAAAAAAAAACCAAAAAGTGAAGAAATAAAATTGCTCGTACTAGGCAAACTGCTCGTAAATCGACTGAAAACTGAAAAACTGTTTGTAAAGTCAAGCAGTAAAGAACTTCTAAAAAGTGATACAGACATTTGTGAAAATTAATATATCGCTCATAAAAGTAAAATAGACCACTGATTGTTAAGAAGCGTGGAAAAACCTTGGGGTATAAATCGATTATTTTGCTAAATGCGGATAGAGACTATCCCTTAGCAGCGTTCTAAAGATGGCGAAGGATGTGGGCCAAAACCCGCTAAAACGTCCTAGAGTCGGGATACCCACTGTGAAATTCCAAGCAATTCTAGACGCAAAAGAAAATGAATTCAAATCAATCCTAGAGGCGAAGAATAAAGAAATGAATTTTCTGAAGGATAAATTCGATTACATAATGAAAGAGAACGATAATCTCAGAAAAAATATGGAAGACCTTCTGAAGAAATTCAACTGTGAAAGCGAAGAGTTAATGTCTAGTGAAGATGAGATGGTCCTAGACGAACAGGTGACTACCGAAACCCGTGAAACTGAAGGAGCTGAATATGCCTAGAGTGATGTTAAAGGCCAGGAGAAAGCTGTATCTGGTCCAACCTCCAAGGCTAAGCCGAAGACGAAGACTCAAAATAGATGTACCCAAAAAGACTACAACCAAGAAGTCATCAACCAAGGACGGAGAAAGAAAGAGTAAGTCGGTTCCTATTATAACCACCTACAATATTAATTTAAAGGCTACTATTAGTAATATAGATAAGATATTAGAGGATAGGAATTATAATTTAAGGACTCTGGGTAGAAACGTAGTTAATGTAGGACTCTGCACTCTCGAGGACAATGAGAAGGTGAAGGCCTTACTAGTGGACCAGGGGGTCAACTTTTATACGTACACCCCTAGGGGTCTGCGGCCATTTAGTGTCATTGTCGAGGACTTCCACACTCATTTGAGTCGGGGAAGATATTGGAGTTTCTGAAAGGTCTCCAGATTGCTGTGAATGTGATTGGCATTGCGAAATTGGGCTATGACAAGTGGGTGCTTACATTGGCTAGGAATTCCGACAAACAAATTTTATGAGATTAGGTACATTCTGCGCTGCAGGGCACACATTAGGAAATTTGTCGTGAAGGGTTATAATTGTCTGCGATTCGGTCATGTGTCCACTAACTGCCGAATGCCCTACAGGTGTGTTAAATGTGGTGAATCCCACGACCCGGGGAAGTGCATTGTGCCCCCGAAGGGTGAGAACAGGGGTGAGACTTTCGTCACGCCCCGTGACTGGCCAGGTGACGAAGATGTGCTAATTGTGCGGCTGAGGGACATGCGGCTAGCTCGAAGGAGTGTCCTCGCAGACTTCGACTTATCCGTAGGGTGGAGGAGAGGTAGTCGTCCGGGGGTGGTTCTCGATCGCAGCCGGTATCGGACAGTAGTGGTGTGAAGGTTGGCGTCTCTTACGCTGCGGCAGCTGGGGCTGCTTCTGGTGGCAATGGTGTGTGCTTCTTTGGGGGTGGCCTGCTTCAATGCCTTGGTAAGATTGGTGGTTTTGCCAAGGAGTATCTGGGTTTGAGTAGTGATGAGGATAAGTATCGTGCTCTACTTGAATTGCTAATGTCGTTGAGTCAACATGGCTAATACAATTAAGGCATTATTTTGTGAACGTGAATTCAATTATCTCTAGGCACAGAGGACATTACTTGAATTTATTTTATAATGGCGCTGACTGAGCATCATCTTAATTCTCGCCACAGTTTTGATATCAAGGGGTACAGGATTTCGTTTAGGGGCTGCTTTAGTGGGAATAGAGATCTGGAGACCGTTCGGCTACAGAGGTACCTTTCACCGACAGACCTTTTGACTCTTAGGGGTGCTGGTCTTCTCTTCGAGGGTGCAGATCTCCTCTTTTATCACAGGATAATAAATACGATGAATATTAGTGATACGGTGTACAAAACTGCTCAACGAAATGTAAGTGTTTGGTATTTAGTTTTAAGTTTTAGTTTATAATAGTTTTAAGGAATAAACGAGTACCTCCGTTTTTACACCTTTTTTTGGGGAATGCAGTTAATGATTAATAATAAAGTATGAATGATGCTGCTAAGCTGCATATGAGATTTAGAATAGAATGTCTTTGTAAAATACCATTAGTATGTAAGGAATATTGGTAGAGCATAATTGTAGCAGTTTTTAAGTTGAAAATTATTTGTATCGAAATGAATTTATGGGAATAAATAGAACTTGAATCAAATTATCTAAAATAATTTCTTTAAAATTAATTTGTTCCTTTTTCTACCAGGCTCTGACGTACTCGGTCCAGGTGAAGGAGAACACAGCAATAGTGGCGATGATGGTGTATCTGGTGATGGTGGATGGATGGATATTGTTATATGTACCTGCCATTAATGAATCGGAAACATCTGCATAAATAAAGAATTTTGTAATTATTAACACAAACTAAAACAATAATTAATAAAAGAAAACATAGCGTCAATGCTTTCCAAAGTCAGCTCAGTAAATAGGTTTGCCTTAAAAGCCAATAATTTGGTGGACAGTTCCATATGTCCATCAGGTGGAAGGTGACTCACCAGATATTCCCATTGCCGACTTCTTCCTGCAAAATTGTGATTTTAAAACAAGTCTACCCATATTGAGATACTTACTGTTTTGTCTTTTAAATAAATTTTATTCAGAGTGCAAAATAGTAATCACAAATTGTATTATGTAGATTTATATGTAAGTACCTGCACCGCTGGGTGAAATTTTGCAATTTCACCTGTACATACCTTGGGCTGCAAGAGCGTCCCTGCTGGCTGAACTCCTTCGACATCTCTGCATAAATGTGACCATTTTTCCAGTGACCACGCACCGCACCCAGTTTGCTTGGCCACATATCGAGCAGGGCTGCTTCACTGGCGTCACTCCAGCCCATACTGCTTTTCTTTTTTACCTATTTGAAATATAAATTGATTGTTTTTTATTAAATATTATAAATAAATAAATTTAATAAAAACTTACCGTCCACCTGACTTGCTTTTTTTTGTTTGTCATTGTTGACATTTAAGTTGTCAAATATCAATAAAAAATGTTCGGTTAATTGAAATATGCTCAGTAAACACACTTATGACAGTGCTGCATTTTAAATTTTACTGAATGTTATAACAATTTGCGTATTTATTGTGCAATTATTAATTGAAACATTATATGAAATATTGAGTTCAATAATGGCGTTTATTGCTATTTCCGCAATAAAGTGCATATCTGAACATAGTGTTAACAGATGAACGAGCTGTGTTTAGTTCATTAATGTGGGCCCCTTTAATAGTTTGTGAATTTTCTAATTCATTCATAATCTCATTAATACTATGTTCACGTATGCACCTTTATTGCGTTAATCGCAATTAACGCCAATATTGTATATTGATACCAATATTTCATATAAAATCTCAATTAATTATTGCTCAATTAATCGCTAATTGTTTTATTATTGATTAAAATTTTAAATACAGCACTGTCATAAGTACTTTCATTGAACATATTAAAATTTTCCGAACACTTTCCGTTGATATTTGACAACTCAATTGTCAACAACGATAAAAAATGGCAACTTGCAAACAAAAGAAAAATGGCCAGTCAGTCAGAAGTTAGGTTTTAATTAAATTTATTTATTTTTTTATGTTTATTAAAAAATAATCACTTTATTTTCTCCAAATAGGTAGAAAAAGGAAAAGCAGGATGGGGTGGACTGACGCCAGGGAATCAGCCCTGCTGGCAATGTGGCCATCCAAACTGTATGGCCATCGGAAAAATGGCCACATTTATGCGGAGTTGGCAGAGGAGCTGATCCAGCAGGGACACTCCTGCGATCAAAGAGATGTGCAGGTTAAAATACAGAATTTTTCACAGCGGTACAGGTATGTACATGTAATTGATTTTGTGATTATTATTATAATACAATTTTGCAGGAAGGACACATGGTGCCATTACCAAAGAGTCCACCAGATTATAGGTGGTTTTAAAGCCAATACGTTCATTGAGCTAACGATGGAAAGTATTGAAGGTATGTTTTTAATTTGTATTAAAAATTATTGTTTTTTTGGCTTCAGAAGCATTCTTTCTTCCCGCTTGGTCGCCGTCAGCTCGCCGGTGGAAGTGCAGCATTGTATGGTGCTCTTGTAAACATTCCATACACCTTTCTCTGCTCTGACACTCCTTGACGAAATGGGAATGTGCCAGGCAGTTTATACAATATTTGAGCCTTTTTACGACGCTCAATCGTTTGAAAGGACTCATGCGGTGAAATTTGAGACATTTCCGCAAAGAATGATCCGAACACAACCGACATTTGGAGTGGGAGGTAGCAATAACGTCGTCCAGTCTCTCATTTTTGGGACGTTCCACAGCTAGTCGACGGGGTGCAAGTTCCGACATCTGTAAATACAACAAAACAAAAAACGGACAAAGGAAGAGAGAAAAAATTAGTTCTGTTCATAATTAGGAAGCAGCAGTTCCCTAGTACCTTCTTTAATAGGGATGAATTACATATTTGGGAATCATTGCAACGTCCAGGAGCCCCAATGTTCATTTATAAAAACAGGTACCTGTTGATAATGTATTAAATATTTGACAAACAAAAATTATATATTTTGTACTTGTAATCCACAAGCGCCAAAAGTACCATAGAATACCATCCCTTATATTTGTAGTAGTCAGTGGCATCGTTTTTATTTGGTTTAACTTCGATATGGCACCCATCTGAAAATATAAATTGGACTTGCTTGTCATTTGTGGATTTTTTTTCAGAAATTTCAAACTTACCAATGGCCCCTAGACATTGTGGAAAACTAAGCCTTTCGAATCCGTGAACACGTTCATTCAGAATTTCTTCATATATTTTGTGGACAACACCTGCCACACTCTGTATTCCCCAGATGAACTGAGGGTAAACAAAGCGATGGCTACGCGCTTTTCTAGCGTAATCGCTTTATGCCACTTTGTGTCATTCCTCCTCAATTTCCATAACAAACTATACAGAGGACGTCAAAACTACTACGGGTCATTCTAAAATGCATTTTAAAAAACTGATCGTCATTGGAATGACAATTGAGTTTCCAAAATGTGAAAAATCTAAAAATTGCAAATGTAGTTATTGTTCATATTTTACTTACCAATTTCCATAAACACCTTAGAGTTCCATTTCCCTCTAATATTGCCATTAATAAAAGTTTTCTTTTCAGCAAACTGTTCAGAATTACCAAATTTTTCTTTCTGATCCTTCTGAGTTAAGCCACTTCCGAATCAAACGTTGTTCTGAACAACCGCAACAGCTCGGTGTTTCTATTTAACACTAGTAAAACATTTTCAACAAATAATGAATCGTCTTCCATTTTTTTCACAATTTTTTTCAAATTTAATTAATTTTCGCGACCAATATAAAACCAATTTTGTTGTCTACCAAAAAATGTTTAATGTTTGATGTGTTGCTGGTTCGTTTTTTAATTGTTCCTTTAATTTTGTTTGAAATAAAATGTTTTTAAATTCAATATGTAGTTCTTATGGTATTTTATTTACAAAATGTTTTGTTTTAATTTGATTGTGTTTAAAAAATTTTTAATGTTTAACAAAAAAGGTCTCACTTGGTCTAATGCCGAAACTAGAGTCTTAGAATTGTGCGTCAAGAAAGTATTGAATTGTTCCCAAGTTGGAACTTTTGTAATTTCCTGAAGTGAGTTTTCAAATTCCTTTAAAAGAGTCCGAGGGAGCTTTGTTGAGCAAATGTATACCAGAAATGGGTCCCAGGTGGCGGCAGGGATGCCTAAAGCATTTAACGCCTGAATGCCTCCATTAACTGTTCGCTGAAGTTTCTGAATTGATGAGCCTGAGTCTTCAGCTACGTTCGGAAGGTCAAATAAAATTTTTAATTGTTCATTTACTTGGATCCGATTATTCTCGTATTGGGCTACAAGGTTTTTCCAGGCTATGTCGAAGCCTTCGTTAGTCAATGGGGCATTTGAAACTATTTTTCTAGCATCTCCTCCAGTCTTTTGTATCAGATGAAAAAGTTTCTCAATTTTACTAAGTCTAGAATTATTTATGTATAATGCTGTAAAAAGATCGTGGAAAGTAGGCCATGTCACAAAATCTCCATAAAATGTGTCCGTGTCGCAAGGTGGTAACCGCACAAATGCGATGTCATGATTTTCCTTTGGTTGACTTTCAACATCAGAAATCCGTTCTTCCTTCTTTGGATTCGACAGGGCTTGAATTTCTGCATTAATTGACCCTAAACACGTTTTGTAGGCAGAAAGAACTTTTTTATAACGATCACGAAGCTTATTTTTATCAATGGGTTTTTCTTTTGAATCCTCATTTGTGTCATTACACTCTTCATATGTCCTTTTAACTTGTGTCCATAGAGAATCGAGTTCGACCCGAAGTACCTCAAGAGAGTGAATGTTGTTTTCGGCCGCACTTTGTATATACTCTACTTCAAAATCCAAAAGGTCATTTGTTCAATTTACAAATTTATCGAGTGCCATTGTTTACCGAAGAATTAAATTTTAAAACGATCAAAATAAGAGTCAAATTGAAACAAAAAAGTCCCTGCTAGCGATTTCGCAACAAAAATTATCAAAAATAATAATTAATTTCCCGATTGGTTATTAGTTTGGGTGTATTTTGTTTCCCCAGTAAATTACTAAAAGACGAATGGGTTTTTCCACTTCTCTTTCTTCTTTTACTCAACCGCGACAAAAAATTATAAGAGCGTTACTTGTAATAAAGAGTTTGTGTCTCTCTTTATTGTCTTATTTTTATTATTTTTAGTACTTACTTATCGTTGTTGTGTCTTTGTTTAAGCTGTTGCTCTCTAATTTGGGTCTCTTCTTGCTTGTGTCTTTTGCTGTAATTTTGGTTCTTTTTTGTTTTTCCACTTTGCCTGTGGATTCTATTTTTGTTTTAAAAAAAATTAACTGTTTTTCACCGTTGCTTATTTTTTGTGTCTTAATATTTTTTCAATTTTTTTTAGCAAGTTTTTTGTTTTTGTTAAATGCACTACACATCACTATATACGGTTCGAAGTGACCAAAAACATATAAAGGGTGTTTTTTATAGAGGTAAAGAACTTTAAGTTGCAATAAAACAACAATGGATTATTCGATTGACATGAATTTTATTTGTCCGAAAGATAATCTTGTGGCATTACATTTTAAATATGATTTCTGGCATATGACCGCCACGGCTGGCGCGGATGTAGTCCAATCTGGACGTCCAATTTTCGATGACTTTTTCCAACATTTGTGGCCGTATATCGGCAATAATACGGCGAATGTTGTCTTCCAAATGGTCAAGCGTTTGTGGCTTTACCGCATAGACCAATGACTTTACATAGCCCCACAGAAAGTAGTCTAGCGGTGTTAAATCACAAAATCTTGGAGGCCAATTCACAGGTCCAAAACGTGAAATTAGGCAGTCACCAAACGTGTCTTTCAATAAATCGATTGTGGCACGAGCTGTGTGACATGTTGCGCCGTCTTGTTGAAACCACATCTCCTGGACATCATGGTTATTCAATTCAGGAATGAAAAAGTGAGTAATCATGGCTCTATACCGATCACCATTGACTGTAACGTTCTGGCCACCATCGTTTTTGAAAAAGTACGGACCAATGATTCCACCAGCCCATAAAGCGCACCAAACAGCCAGTTTTTCTGGATGTAACGGTGTTTCCACATACACTTGAGGATTACCTTCACTCCAAATGCGGCAGTTTTGTTTGTTGACGTAGCCATTCAACCAGAAGTGCGCTTCATCGCTAAACAAAATTCGCTTATGAAAATCGGGAACAACGGTAATCTCGTTTTGGGCCCATTCGACGAATCTACGCCTTACTTGATCGTTTGGCTACAAATCTTGCACGAGTTGGATTTTGTAAGCACGCAAACACACAGATCCAATTCCTGTGCTCGATGGCGGATGGACTCATTCGGGTCTTCCTCATTGCTACGCTCTACAGCAGCAATAGCTTCTTCTGTACGCACCGTACAGCGTCTCTGGGGATGCGAGTTATCAATAAGAGTAAACGTGGTGCGAAAACGTTCCATGGTTAATCGAATTAACTGCTCTGATGAACGATTTTGTCGACGATAAAATGGACGTAGTGCGCGATACGTTTTCCGCACAGAACCATTATTTTCGAAATAAAATTGCACTATTTGCAAGCGTTGTTCAGGCGTGAGTCTATTCATGATGAATTGCCAAACCAAACTGAGAATAAATCACTTGACAACTGTTAAATCGGTCGCCATCTTGAAAAGTAATGCCAACTTAAAGTTCTATATCTCTATAAAAAAAACACCCTTTATAACATTTATTACATACACAATTAAAATATAAAAGGTTTGTTCATATTCCCTATTCCCACATACTAACCCTACCCCATAACCCGTTTGTTCATGGTTCTTCAAGGAAAAAGAAGAGACAGCGACACAAATATACAGTCCACAAAAAACCCACCCTTATTTTAAATTTTAATAAAAATCAAAAAGAAATCTTAGACAATAATAGAGCTGTGCATTAAATAAATCAGTGCAAAAGTGATATAAATAAACAAATTGAAATAAACACAAATACACTAACAAAAACAGTGTTAAACATAAATTACCATCTACAAAAAACGTTACAAAATATCCTACAAACAAAAACGCATAACTCGACAGTCAACTAAATACTTAAATATATAAATTAGAAAACACAAATTAACAATTAACACAAACAATAATCACAGAAGTTCACATTAAAAGAAAGAGTGCATTAAAAAAAACAACATACATAAAAACAGTAAAAAATTAGACATTGCAAAATCAAAAATAATAATACATCACATATTTAAAATTGTCATACATATTAAAATTACAAAAATAGAGTGAAATTACATAGAACAGTAAAATAAAAGTTAAAAACAAATTTAAAATCAAAAGGCAAGCACAAAAGTTTACTAAAAGTTGGTTTTAACGTTAAAACCAAAAATAAAACCTGATTTTACCATACAAAATTATTGTGTTAAAACCAAAATAAAACCTTTTTTGAATTGGTTTTAAGTTGATTTTATGAAATACAACCTTGTTTTGATGTACTAAATCAGAGCTACCAGCTCTGAAAACTTGAAAACAGCTGATAAAAACAAAAACAACTGTAAATAAATAAATAAATTTAATAATAATTTATTTTGTATTAAAAAATGGAAAATTTGGAATATTTTTATTTCTTCAATGAAAATTTTAAAAATTTGTAAATATTTAATTATTAATCGAAATGTATGTGGTTTCTGGTCACAATGAATATAGTTTCTTGTGCAAAAAGTTAGTCAGAAGCTAAATATATCAAGATGAAATAAGGCATATTGCTCATAAAATTTTTTTCTCGCAGTCATAAATGTCATGAATTTAAAACCAATTTTAATAAAACTTGCAGTGTGAACGCAAAATCAGCTGTTTATGGTTTTAATGCTAAAATCAGGTTTTAAATTTTGGCGTGAATACACTATAAAGTTCACAAAAAATACAAACAAAACACATATTACATTAAAGAAACAAAAATTATACATTTTCAAAACAATACAAAAGCAAAAAATTTAAAGTCCAAAACAAATATAAATTAAAAAGGAAACACAAAAGTTCACAAAGGTTCAAAAAAATAGAAAGAAAATACACATTATAAAAGAGGAACAAATATTGCACATTATTTGGAACAATACATAAACAGAACCAAAGTGATAAAAGAAAAATAAAAAATTGAACAAAATACAAAACAAGTAGCAACAAAATACATAGTGACAAAAATTATAGAATTGGAGAAAATAAAGTGCACAAACAATTGCATTCCAATACAGTTCACTAACAAAAAATAAATCAAAAACAATTACAAATATAAGCAACTACTAACAAATTAACATTATTAACATTGCACACAAACACAACACAACAAACATCACACAAAGAGGAATTGGAAAAAGAAGGGTTTGTACCCTACCCTCAGCAGACAAGGTAAGTTGAACATTTTCAATTTACATTTTTTATATAAATTATCGTATAATTTTATCGCGAATTTTGAAATTTATAAAAAAAAAAACAATAAGAAATATTATCCTATAAAATCCACCCAACACACCCTTTTTTTCGTTCGTTTGCCGTTCTCTTTGTGTAGTGCAACAAAAACACAAAGGATACCCAATAGGCAATTTTGTCTGCTGATTAGTTTTATTTCAAATTTGAAATAAACATTTTTTTTAACCAAATCTACCCGCGATAATTCGATTTACTATCGCAATTTAATAACTTTTTCCAATCCTCTGCGTATTAAATTTAGAAAATAAATATGTCGGAAATAAAATCTTTAGCCGCCGATATTCTACGTTATATCCAACAGGATTTAAGTGCCTTTGAGGAAGATTTTAAGGCCAGTACAGAGAAGTCTCAATCACTACCCGCATTGAGATTCATGAAGAATGAATTGTAAGAGTTGTGGTCGAATATTGACGGAAAATTCAGACAGATCCGAGAGTCGCCATACCTCAATGAACCCGAATTAGCCAATTCGATAAATTTTAATGGCCTCTCCAGGAATGTGAGATCGGCTAAAAAATTCTATAGGTCATCTATGATTTCCATAGATGAATCTATAGAAAATTTAACTCAACCCAAAAATTCAAACACCACCCCACCCGAACCCTCACAACCCACACAACCCACCCAATCAGTTGGATTTAGCGTACCCCCTTGCGATATGCAAACATTCAGTGGGGATTTCAAGTCTTGGGCCTCGTTCAGAGACCTATTCAAGGCCATTTATGGCAATAATAACCGCCTAAGTGGTGTAGAAAAACTTTTCTACCTTAAGAATAAGACTAGCGGCGAAGCTAAAGAAATAGTCAACAATGCACCCTTAACAAATGATGGTTTTCTTATTGCTTGGACCCAACTGGTAAATCAATATGAAAATAAAAGGATGCAAATTAACGCTCAGATTAAGACCCTTTTAAATTTACCAGCGGTAAACACTATGTGCAGTGTTTCAATAAGAAAATTACAGAGAAAGATTAATTGCTGTATTGCAAATTTAAATACATTAGAGATAGATACGGACAATTGGGATCCTATCATAGTATATCTCTGTTTGACAAAATTACCCAAAGGAAACCCGAAGGGAATTTGAGAAAACCTCAAAGGATTGTGCTGAAATGCCTTCCTGGACAGATGTGGATGTATTTCTAACAAAATACATTCAAGGAACTCACTTCTGTCAATGATGTTCCGGAAAGTAACCCTAACCCTAACCCAAACACCCATCCAAAACACAAATTCCTCCAGGACATCAACAATCGAATTGACAGAAGAGTAAAAACGTTCCATAATGTGACACACAATAATAGGAAGGATACCCGATCCATAAACGTATTCCAGAGCAAACCCTCGAATTCAACCCAAACCCACCCAAATACCCATAATTACCCAAAAACCCGATGCTTCATTGTGCAAACTGTGCAAAAGTAACCATACTTTGAGGGAATGCTCATCATTTACTTCCCTGGGAGTAAATGAAAGAATTGAATTCGTAAGAAAGAATTCAATTTGTTACAATTGTCTGGCCATTAGTCACATGGCATCAGAATGTCGCAGTACATTCACATGCAGATACTGTGGCAGCAGACATAACACCCTTTTACACAAACCCACAGTATGACGATACAATACAGTCTTTCTCTACCCAAACCCAATCAAGCAAAACCCAATTAGACGACAGAGCTAAATTATTAGGCACAGCTGCCTTGAATATTCAAATACACGGTGAAGAATTCCCTGCTAGAGCGCTTATTGACCCAGCATCAGACTTTTCATTCATTTCTGATAAGCTAAGGCGCAAATTACACTTACCCACCCTACCCATAGTTGCTGAAATCTCAGGTTTAAATGAGGTTGTTTCAGCACGTTCGAACAAGATGTGTAATATACATCTTGGTTCTAACACTAATAAGGAATTTTCATTGAATATTCAGGCAATTGTTGTCAAAACCCTCACCCGCAATTTACCCACCCGAAACTTAAACCCTACTTTCACAAAAGAGTTGGACAGAATCCCATTGGCTGATCCTAAATTTTATGAAAGCCGCCCAATTGATATTATAATTGGTAGCGATTTTTACCCACAAATTATCAGAGCTGGTGTCAAGAAAGATATTCTTGGCACATTAATAGCTCAAGAAACTGAGTTTGGTTGGATTTTAACCGGACCAATACAAGATTCTCACCCTACCCGAAGAGTCGTCTCTTACTACTGTTCTGTCAAGCTTGATAAATTTTTGACCAAATTTTGGGAAATTGAAGAAATTCCACAAGAACCCATTCAATCCGAAGACGATTGTACTTGTGAGAAAAATTACACGACAACTACCCGTCGTTTACTCAATGGCCGTTATCAAGTAAATCTTCCATTTCGTAACCCTCAAATTGAGTTAGGAAACTCGCGCCATATAGCGATGGCTCAATATTTAAGAAATGAGAAGAATTTACTAAAGAAAATCGATCTAAAACTTGAATATGATAACGCGCTACAAGAGTATATTGACTTAGGTCATATGAAACCCATTATTCATAACCCTAACACTTCTTCAAACACCCATTATTATTTACCCCATCATGCTGTTGTTAAACCCGATCGTGTTACGACAAAAGTTCGAGTTGTTTTTAATGCATCGAGCAAAAATTCGAACGGCAACAGCTTGAATGATACCCTACACATTGGTCCTACCCTACAACAAGATTTGGTTGTATCTATCTTGAGATGGCGCTTTTATAAGATTGTTTTTAATGCCGACATCACTAAGATGTATAGGCAAATTCAATTGAACCCTACCCACACACCCTATCAAAGAATTTTATTCCGTAAAAGCGTCAACGAACCCATTCAAGATTACGAACTGCAAACAGTCACATTTGGCGTTAACTGTGCCCCTTATTTGGCTATCAGAACCCTACACAAATTAGCCGCAGACATTCATGATACCCACCCAATTGCATCTCAAATTTTGAGAGAGAATATGTACGTCGATGATGTACTAGCCGGTGCTCATACTGCTCAAGAGGCTGAAATCGCTCAAAAACAGTTAATAAACGCACTTGAATCTGCTGGTTTTCCTCTACGAAAGTGGACATCAAATACCCAAAAGCTCCTAGATAATTTACCCATGGAACACCAACTCAATGCCGCCTTACTCACCCTTCCGGAATCGGAAAACCCTAAAACTCTAGGCATTCGGTAGAATCCAAAAGAGGACAACTTTTTCTTTGAGGCCCCAAAAATAGAGAGAAAACCAGCCTACACCAAGCGAGCAGTTTTATCTGACATCGCTAAACTTTTTTACCCAGCTGGTTGGTTAGCACCAATTATAATATCCGCCAAAATCGTGATGCAGCAAATCTGGCAGGATAATACAGCTTGGGATGAATGTCTTAACCCACTCACACTTATTAAATGGCACAAGTTTTTGCAGTTTTATGATAACATTGACAATATTCGAATTCCTAGATGGATAAATTTTTCACCCTCAGCAAAAATTTAGTTTCATGGCTTTTCAGATGCCTCTGAAAAAGCATACTCTGCGGTTTTATACGCACGAGTTATACCCATAAACGGACCTATGTCCGTAACCCTACTCGTCGCTAAGACGAGAGTTGCACCTATCAAGGTCATTTCTTTACCGAAATTAGAACTTTGTGGTGCAGTGTTGTTGGCTAAAATGGCACAAAACATAATTACCCAGCTGCAATTAACCCAATACCCAATGCATTTCTGGACGGACTCCGCAATAGTTTTGGCATGGCTCAACAAACCCCCGACTACCTGGAACACCTTTGTGCCTAACCGTGTGTCTGCAATAGCCGAAGCGGTAGGAACCAAGAACTGGAGTCATGTGGCCTCTTACGACAATCCAGCCGATGTTGCCAGTCGTGGATGCAACGCAGATGAACTGAAGGACGACAAGCTATGGTGGAATGGACCAACATGGTTGAAGGAAGATCCAACAAAGTGGCCAACAACACATTTACCCTACGAAACTCAAGCTGAAGCTAAAATTTGTCAGTCGTTCTCTACGACTTTGAACCCAAAAACATCTATGGACTCTACCCACCCTACCCAGGACATTTTGGAAAGATTTTCTAAATGGTCCAAAGCACTTAGAATATTGTCATATGTCTATCGATTTTGTGATCGCGCATCTGTGTCGAAAAATTCCACAATCTATTGACGAAAGACTCAATAGATTATTAACCCACTCGAGTATTGAACTTGATGCGCATGAGATCAAAGCTACCCGTGATAGACTGATAATTCTTTGTCAGACACAATATTTCAGTGGAGAATATTCTTGTCTGAAGAAATCGAACCCTTTGCCCAAGAAAAGCAATTTACTCACCCTTACACCCTTTTTGGACGCAAAGAATATCATGCGCACAAATGGCAGATTGGCAAACTCCAACAACTTAACATATGATGAACGACACCCTATTTTATTACCCTACCCTAGCGCCTTTGCTAAATTATTAACCCAACACGTTCATCGTTGCGAGTAATTCGCTCGAATTTTTGGATTCCGAGACTGCAGAATCTTATTAGTTCTGTAGTCAATAGGTGCGTACATTGCACTAAATATAGGAATCGTCAAACTACCCAATTTATGGCTACATTACCCCCCGAACGTACCCAAATTAGCAGACCATTTAATACTGTTGGAATTGATTTTGCCGGACCATTCGACATAAAATCCTACATTGGTAAAACATGTAGGATGTTTGCGTATTTGTTTGCTTTTCTACCAAAGCTATCCACTTAGAGCCCACATCTGACCTGTCTACCCAAGCATTTATGGCAGCATTTGCCCGATTCTTTTCGAGGCGGGGATGCCATGTCGCTGTGTATTCCGACAATGGAACCAACTTCGTTGGAGCTAGCCAACTAATTAAAAGGCAGCGACAGGAATTCCTCAAACAGTTGAAGGGATTGGTTACATCAACCAATAGCTTTCAAAACTTGACGTGGCACTTTATCCCACACGGAGCTCCACATATGGGGGGCTTATGGGAAGCCGGCGTAAAGAGCTTCAAGTCCCATATTAAGAAGCTATCAAATTTTAAATACACTTTTGAGGAACTAGCTACCCTACTGGCTAGAATAGAAGGATGCCTCAACTCAAGACCCTTAAGCCCGTCAAGTGAAAACCCTCAGGATCTTAACCCATTAACCCCAGGTCATTTCTTAATTGGCTCACCCTTATTATCACCCGCTGAAACCGACTTTAGTAACGAAAATATTACCCTAGCAAACAGATGGCAAAATTTGAAAATTCAACACCATCAGTTTTGCAAAAGATGGAAGGATGAATATTTGAAGGAGCTCCATAAACGTTATAAATGGAAAAACCCTAAACGCACTGTGGAGGTCAATGACATTGTCGTCATCAAACAGGACAATTTACCCTCAAATGAATGGTTATTCGGACGAGTAACCAAAACTCACCCAGGTTCCGATGGACTACCTAGAGTAGTTGAACTTCGGACATCAACCGGAACCTTGACTCGGCCTATAACCAAGGTCGTAGTCCTACCCACCCACTAATTAACTCCTTCAAATCTTCCATTTTCACCCTCGTGACACACCCATTACTCACCCGAACACCATCCTTACCTACCCAAATTTTTACCCAAAACACCCACAATTATTAATACCCACCCAGTCTAATTTCAGGTTCCACCCCACAAGAAGTTATGGTTGATCTCCAGGTCGGAATTGAAAATCTTTACCCATGGGAAAACATTGAAACCACGAGTGAAACAAAAAATTAATACCCTTACCCACTTTCATCAACACCTTCAACATAATTATTTGATCCTTATAAGATCAGTTTGATTATCGATTCTTGGACGACACCAAACAACGCGAGTGCACTAAAGTGAATAAATATTTTGAAATAATAAAATTTGAATTATTAATAAATTATAAGATATATATACATATATAAATTGTGAACTTACATATCTCCAAACCCAAATATTGTGAACTAATGTACAAATCATACAAATTGTGAACTTATATGCAAATATAAATAAAATACATTATTACGTTTATAGAAAACACACAAATATAAAACTTCAAATAATATTTCTATATAACATTTATTATATACACAATTAAAATATAAAAGGTTTCTGCATAATATACCCTATTCCCACATACTAACCCTACCCCATAACCCGTTTGTTCACAATATAGATTCAAAAAATGTTTAATGTTCTAGGTTTGATGTTCTATGTTTCACTGGTTCGTTTTTAATTGTTCTTTTAATTTTGTTTTAATTCAAAAAAAAAAAAAAAAAACACTGATGGTTTTGTTGGTTTTGTAATTTGAATTTATTTAATTTATTAAATTCAATGTTTAAGTCTTATGTCTTTTTAATTCTGATTTTATTTTAAATGCAATGATATTGTTTTTGTTTTATTTATATTTAATTACAATTTACATATGTTTGTCTTTATTCTATGTCTTTGTTCACACTTTGTTTTTTAAGAAAGAACACTTAGGCTATAAAAATAGTATAAATAAGGATACAAATAATGTGCTGTTATAATATTTAATATAAATTTTATTTTTTTTTTAACATAATTTTGAAAAAGAACTCACTTGGTGTTTGGGATTTTTTTCTAAAACCTATTACTAAGACAACATTAACCGTAAACCCAACACAAAATTAAATTTACTTATTCCCATTTATCTTGCCCTTTATTTACCAAAAATCTTTAAAATATCTAACGGTTAATTTTAATTTATTAAAAAAAGTAAATATTATTTCTAGTGATCAATTTGTAAGATTAAGAAAAATGTAGTTGTTTGAGATCTGTTTTGTCCACCGTAGGAAGTGGACTCATTTTCTTAAATTAAAGTGAATGTCTTAATAATTAAGGTAAAAGTGATCGTAAATAAATTATATAAAATGTAATTAATAATAAATTATATAAAATTAATTAATTAAAATAAATTAAGTTTTAAATGAATATGTTTAAATTAAATAACATCAAGTGGTTTCTTTTCTTAACAGATCATGAGAATTGAATGAATTGCATTCATTTTTCTGGAAGAGATTTCTATACAATCTTGCCACATTTGGCAGTAATAACCGCTATTATTTCTTGCTTTCTGCACTTAATATTAAGGCGCAATGTATGATATCCTCTATTTTGGTGGAATCCAATTATGGTGAAGGTCTTCCCGTCAAGCTGTGTGTGACTCGACTGTCAATTGCAAGAAAAGAACAAATAAATGATGCAATGATGTAAGCTTGCATTCAAATTTCTGTCCCAAAATGATTCTATCGTCAAATCTTTTCGGATATGTATGATGTTGGTAATTTTTTACGCAATGAGAAAACGACAATAAATTCTGGCAACAATTTTTTTTTTGTGTTTTAGATCGTTGTTAAAATTATGTGCGCAGTCTTCAGCTATTTGGCTCGAAAACGAGGATGCTGTCGCTCACTTGATGCTAAAATAAAACTGCCATGGTAGGTTTATATATCAATTTCTGTATTATTTAGCGTCATTTTGTGCATATTTTTGAATTGAAAACATTCTCAAATATTTTTCACAAATTCTTAGTCATTAACATACATAATAATCATTTACCCGATAAAGTGTACAGCGGTGTTTCACCTGATTGCACTGTAAGCTTGTCCTGGTAAGATTATGTTCTGAAATATATTTGTCTTCGAATTTTTCTGAATGATATGATTTCGATTAAACTCGCCATATATGACCAGAATTTTGTTGTACTCTGCCTCGGCTTTCATTATGTCGCTCTGGGTACGTTATTATCATTATCGGTCCATCAAATTTTCAATAGTAAAAAAATCCGTAATAGAGCGTATGAAGAATTGAAGAGTTGTTGTTGTTGATTGGAAGCTATATTTTGTAATTCATTATATTTCAACTCGCAATAGTTTTGAAAATGATACGTTTGCTACAAAAAAGGTTTCAAACTCGACTGCATTGTTTGTAATAAATGCTTTGTATTCATTAGCATATGACCTAAGTTGACCAGCTTTCCTCTTGGTGTTGTTGTACCTCTCTTTTACGTATTATAAAAATAGAGTATTTTCCATATTAAGAAAGAAACAAGGAAATATTAGTATCAATGACGGTTTCGTCATCGTCTTGCTTCTTCCATTATCTTCCTTGCAGAATTTTTTATATGTGATCCTCTTTTCATCATCCATTTTAATTATTAGTGGTTTCATTCGTCACCTTTTAAGAGTGAATCACTAATCACAATTCCACCTATTAAATTGCTAACTGTTAATTCATGTGATACCCAAATATCGAAGATTCTTTATGTGTCTTTCAAATGACGCATACGTCATTGATATAAAACAACGCATTAGCAAGTGGTGTCTCTAACGTAAATGCATTTTTGTGAAGTCAGAGTACCAGATCTATTTATTTTATTTAAAATTTCTTTATAACGGCATTAATAAAGAACGACTTCAACTTTCGTATAGGCTTTTCTCGAACATATTCGTTTTAAAAACCATTTCTCAACTGGTAAAATTCTAATGTTACGTTGCGATTAATTGTATAACATGTTGAATCATCAGTTAGTCGTCTTCAGGAATATCAAAAAATAATGACTTTACAAAAATTTAATGAAAATACTGTCTTGATTTACGCTGAACCGACTATTTATTGTTTGTATACAATAATACACAGCCACTCGCAACGTGTAGGGTCCGCATAATGGACTTAAAGGGGAGTGCTGGACATATACTGTTGGTTATGATTTACGAAAGCAAATTCATCTTAAAACAACATAAGTAAAGAAATATGTAACTACAATATCATTTAACAATTTGATTAGCAATACACCTTCCTGTGGAAGATTAGAGATTAATTAAGATTAAGACTAATTAAAACGTTTCTTGTTTTTAGTGTACATCTAAACGAAAGCAATCAAATAATGCAAAACAAAAACAAGCAAGACAAACAAACAACAACAAAACTTACATGTAATATTGTAAACAGAAATTAAACAAGCTCATGGGAAATTGCTCGAAGAAAGCAGAATGAGGATCAAAGGCGCAACAGCAACACATGTAGAAAGACCGTGATTTTACCAGATTGCTCTACGATCCCGTCCGCACTCAAGGGTCCATCCTTCTTTCCAGAATCAGTGCCTCGTGAGAGGACACTGCCCGGGTATTTGGTTTCATACCGCGAAACAGTGCCTCTGTGTCGAGCCAGCATCTTTTGTTCCTTGACAGAGAGGAAATCCACATCACGGCTTGCAAATCTCTTTAAGACTATGCAGGCCCTACGATATGAGTTCCTTTCCCTATACATAGCGGAGCGTTTCCGCCCAATTTTACCCCCCTTGTCAGACAAGTCACCTTTACCCATGCAGTCCGAATCATCAGATGATTGTACTGTAGTGGGTCCGAGGCATCCTGTCTGACAAGTGGGTTCCTTAAGGGGGAAGTCGCCACCTCATTGCTCCCAGCAGAAATTCGGATACGGGTGAAGGGGAGCCTTTCGATGACCGTATTGTCACCGTCTTCATCCGATAGTGGGGAGACAGAGTCTGACTCCACGCACATATCTTCTGTTGAAGTGGGGATTGCCAACGCAGTCTCCTCGCTAAAGGACTCCTCCATAGTCGTAATCCTGAAGCTAGCTGGGGCGAAGCTCCTGACGATTTCGTTGTTATTGTCAACGATACTCGCCTAGATTCGCGCAATGAGCTGGGACGCGTCCTGTCCAGTTTCAATAGCCATTCCGTCATCAGAGTTAGACATGTTCGCTTCTTTTGTATTTTGTCTGTCGTCCATATAAGTCCCACGAGTGAGGGGAAAGGAGGTCGATCATGACATAGCCCCCGATAGCATGACAAGGATTTGGTAGAAACCTAATACTCACTGAGGCGCCCAGGTATCAGTGAGGCTCCGTTATAATACAGTCTGAATTAGACCCCCGACTGCAAACCGTCCGATGAGCACGGGTCGCTTAACACTCGGTGTCAGTCTCTGTCTCTCCGCAGCGGCAGCATAAGAGATTTCCTTGCGAACACGACTCGGTGTGCTATTCTGTCCAGTCGTTGAATTTGCCCTAAGCAACGCCTGCCGCCTGGGACACTCCTCAGAGTTCGCAACGTGTCCTTCCCTATTACAATTAATGCCTCTAACGGGTAGTCCCACCTTTAGAACAGCCTGGCCCGTTTTAGAATCAGTTATCAGTCTTGCTCTCAGTATTATCTCCCCTGGGCGAAATCTCACACTTGCTTGGTTCATGCGAACCACCACATTTCGCACACCTATAAGGCATGTTATAGTTGATGAACACATGTCCAAATCTCAGACATTTGAAACACTGGGTTCAACCCCTACGCTTGAATTTCTCCATGTCTATTCTGCAATGGAGAATGTACCTTACATCAGGAAATCAGACACCTCCTCCTCCACAAATGTGTCAGACAGACCCTTAAATACCAAAGATTACGGTACTTTTCCTTTAGGTGTATACTTTTTAACCTTCTCGTAGTCCTCAAGAGTGTAGACCTCATTATTAGTAACCGTTTTACTTAAAATTTTTATATTAAAGTCAGAATGTCCTAACGTTGTCATTAAACCAGTAGTCTTAATATCGACGTTATATGTTGTGAAAATTTGTATTGACTTATCTAACTTTTTTTGATTATCGTTTGCTCTCACTGTTTGAACCCTCTTTGTAGGCTGGTTCTATGCCGCTACCCGCTTTTAGATGACATCTTCTTTATTGGAGACCGCTTTCTCCTGTTGTTTATGGCATACTTCATCACCCGTGGTCATGGCATTGTCCTCGTATTCGGACTTATCAGATGCACTCTCGCAATCGTGCCATTTTAGGAGATTGTCAACAGTTTTTCTAAGCTTATCATTTTCTTTAGAAATTATATCGAAATTTTGTTGTAGTGTATTATTATATTTTTTGTCCTCATGTTGTAGGACTTGTTGCAACTCTTCGACAGTAGCCACAGTTCTTGGCCTTTTATTGAGAAGGCGATTAGCGTCCTCCACATCCTCCTATGTGCTCCACAAAATCTGCACCCTTAAAACCAATAATCAGATAGCAGAAACGATGATCAATCGATCAGTGTGTGATGATTTTCATCATCATTCGTGTGTTGAAAAATTAAAAAAAATAAAAATATTTCAAAGCAATAAAGCTATAAGGTGCTGAGGTTCAGTGCATATTTTACACCTGATACCGGGTGCTTGTTGTAAAGCGCCAGGTAGTTGGAAAAAGCATTAACAGAAATTAGCGAGGAAAGTCGCCTGACAAATAAACGGCCGAGAATGGTGACTTCGGCTGAAGAATTACAGCTGCTCCTGGCCAGTGGAGACAGGAAATACAGCATTTTGAAAGAGAAATTTGATATAATCTATGCGGAGAATATCAAACTGAGAAAAAATTTGGAGATCCTGGTGAAGAGTCTAGAAGGAAGTGACGATACCTCATCAGAAGGTTCGGTGGAAGAGGAAGTGGAAATGTGCGTCGCAGATGAAGGTCCAGATAAAACTGAAGAAACGGCCCACGCTGAGGGTGTTAATGTCAGCTCTGAACGGAAGGCAGAAGAAAGCCTGCCCAAGAAGCCAACTGAAAAGAAAGAGAAAAGCCAAGAGAATGTGATGTCGAGAAAAAAAGGTGGTAAGTCAATAACAATCTTTACGACGAATAATGTGAACGTCATGAATATGACTGACGGTTTAAGGGATGCACTGGGACACAGTGATTTTAATATAAAGATATTAACTAGGACAGTGACGAACGTTGAAATCTGCACACCTGAGGACTATGAAAAGGTTAAGAAGAAGTTTGCTGAGAAGAAGGTGACGTTTTACACAAATACGTGAAAGAGTCAATCACTCTATTCGTTGGTTGTAAAGGGACTCTCAGACACCTTCGATGAGAAGGAGGTTGGGGAGTACATTGCCGGTCTGCAAATTAGGGCGGAAATTTTAAAGATTAGAAAGTTTGGAGGTAACAAGTGGCTTCTTAGCTTGAGCAGGGACTCCGACATAAAGGGGTTCCACCAAATAAGATATATTCTCCACTGCAGCATTTATATTGAAAAATTTAAAAGACAAGGGTTGACACAATGTTTTAATTGTCAACGTTTTGGGCACGTGTGCTCAAATTGCAACATGACATACAGGTGTGTTAAATGTGGTGGTCTACATGGACCTGGAAAATGCAAAGTCCCGAAAAAGGGAGAGAATAAATCCAAAACGGATCAAGCCAGTCTTAAGATCGGCTTGCCTGTGAAATGTATAAACTGCAACGTTGCTAGTTCGAAGGAATGCCCAAGACGAAGAGCACTTCTTCAAAAAGTCAAGGAGAAAAAAGCCTCTCAGAGGAACAGGCAAATTACTGAACCAAGGAATGTGAGTTACATATTTAAACACAAACACATACAACAAAACAGAAGTTATTGAAGATTTCTTAGCAAGCATAAAAAACACAAAATAAAAAAAAGAAATAATAAAATAAAATTGTAAAACAAAACCTATTTCCTGTTTGTCAAAATAAATCTAAAGAATTTAAAATTGAAATCAAAATTACAGACAAAATTCTAAGAAATAGAAAAGGTATCCCAATTAATACAAAGTACTCTAAAGCAAATTGTCAAAACTGCAAAATGCAGAATAATCATAAATGTAATTTAAATTAAAGTTTGCAAATGCTGAATAAACAAAAATGTAATTTAGTTTAAGTCTAATAATAATTATAATAATAAAGAAAAGACAGTTGTTGTTTGACTTCTTGATGTGACGGTACACTTCCTCCGAAAAAACTTTTGTGTCTTTTTTTTTTAAAAACTTATTTGTCCTTACAAAATACAAAATTGGCGCAGTCGGTACTCCTTTTAAGATAAAATAAAATAAAAGGAGAGTGACACAAAAAAAAATCGGTGTAAAGACCACTAAATAAGCGGAAAAAAGTGCAGTTAATACACACGAAAAAAAAAATCGGTGTAAAGACCACTATATAAGTGAAAAAAAAAAAGTGCAGTTAAGACACACGAAGGACAAATCGGTGTTAAGACCACTTAGATCATAAATAAATCTTGTAATAGTGCAGCAAACACTCAAATATAAATTTGAGTAAAAGTTACAAACAAATAACAAGATTCGACAACATTTAAGGAACAGAAGATTTGACGAGAGAAGAATGGACCAAGGTCACCAGGAAATAGCACCTGCAAATTTGGTGCAACAACTCGCAAGAAGGGAACAGCAGCTCGAACAACTGAGATCGGCGTATATGGAACTACAACAGAGACAGCAACAGGATCCAGGCAGGCTGGAGGGAGTGTTAAAAAACATAAACCACTTACCAGTCTATACGGGAGAGGGAGATGTCACAATCAACTCATTCTTCAGCGGCGTGGAATATTTAATATCAACACTCGATGACGAAGGACAAAAAAAAATGAAGCAGTAAGAGCTGTATATTACAGAATCATCCAAGGAGAAGCAAAAAATACAGTGATTAATATCCCAGAACCCGACAATTGGGAACTCATCAAGGAAACGCTGAAACTGAGGTATAAACCAGATACAGAGCCACACGAGATTTATAAACAAATCGCTAACTTGAGGATTAATACGGTAAGAGAATTAGTTAATACAGTACAAAATATCAAGTATAAAACAGATGAATTAATTGTATATTATAATGGAGAAAATGGAATAGATTTAACAAACATAGAAAGTTTGCTAGTGAACACTATAAAAGAAATAACACAGGGAACATTACTGGACAAAATTTACGAGCTTAGACAGTTAAAGGATATTTTAGGGATAATGACTACAAGAAGATTTGAAGACAGCTGTATAAGAGCGGAATATAGGAAATCAAAATTTAGAGAGGACATAATATTTAAGCAGAATAGGGTTTCGGACAAAAATAACAATAGCAACAATCGACAAACGTATTATAGAAATAACCAAGGATATACTTCGCCCAATTATGTGCAAAACCAACCAAATTTTTACAACATACATCGTCCATATCATAATCAAAACAGAGAATACAGGGGAAGTAACTCAGGTCAATTTAGGCCAAATGCACAAAATTTTAACAACTTACAATATCAGAATCGAAATATAGAAAACTTTTCCAACCAATTAAGAAGAAATCACCAACAGTTTAATAGAGACTTTCAATATAATAGGTCCGGACAATTTAGGAGAAATCAGGGTGAACCCATGGAAATAGATAATATTCAAATGAATAGGCAAATAAATAAAGCGAATTATAATGAAAATAATCAGGTAAATAATAATGCAAAACAAAAACAAGCAAGACAAACAAACAACAACAAAACTTACATGTAATATTGTAAATTAAACAAGCTCATGGGAAATTGCTCGAAGAAAGCAGAATGAGGATCAAAGGCGCAACAGCAACACATGAAGAAAGACGGTGATTTTACCAGATTGCTCTACGATCCCGTCCGCACTCAAGGGTCCATCCTTCTTTCCAGAATCAGTGCCTCGTGAGAGGACACTGCCCGGGTATTTGGTTTCATACCGCGAAACAGTGCCTCTGTGTCGAGCCAGCATCTTTTGTTCCTTGACAGAGAGGAAATCCACATCACGGCTTGCAAATCTCTTTAAGACTATGCAGGCCCTACGATATGAGTTCCTTTCCCTATACATAGCGGAGCGTTTCCGCCCAATTTTACCCCCCTTGTCAGACAAGTCACCTTTACCCATGCAGTCCGAATCATCAGATGATTGTACTGTAGTGGGTCCGAGGCATCCTGTCTGACAAGTGGGTTCCTTAAGGGGGAAGTCGCCACCTCATTGCTCCCAGCAGAAATTCGGATACGGGTGAAGGGGAGCCTTTCGATGACCGTATTGTCACCGTCTTCATCCGATAGTGGGGAGACAGAGTCTGACTCCACGCACATATCTTCTGTTGAAGTGGGGATTGCCAACGCAGTCTCCTCGCTAAAGGACTCCTCCATAGTCGTAATCCTGAAGCTAGCTGGGGCGAAGCTCCTGACGATTTCGTTGTTATTGTCAACGATACTCGCCTAGATTCGCGCAATGAGCTGGGACGCGTCCTGTCCAGTTTCAATAGCCATTCCGTCATCAGAGTTAGACATGTTCGCTTCTTTTGTATTTTGTCTGTCGTCCATATAAGTCCCACGAGTGAGGGGAAAGGAGGTCGATCATGACATAGCCCCCGATAGCATGACAAGGATTTGGTAGAAACCTAATACTCACTGAGGCGCCCAGGTATCAGTGAGGCTCCGTTATAATACAGTCTGAATTAGACCCCCGACTGCAAACCGTCCGATGAGCACGGGTCGCTTAACACTCGGTGTCAGTCTCTGTCTCTCCGCAGCGGCAGCATAAGAGATTTCCTTGCGAACACGACTCGGTGTGCTATTCTGTCCAGTCGTTGAATTTGCCCTAAGCAACGCCTGCCGCCTGGGACACTCCTCAGAGTTCGCAACGTGTCCTTCCCTATTACAATTAATGCCTCTAACGGGTAGTCCCACCTTTAGAACAGCCTGGCCCGTTTTAGAATCAGTTATCAGTCTTGCTCTCAGTATTATCTCCCCTGGGCGAAATCTCACACTTGCTTGGTTCATGCGAACCACCACATTTCGCACACCTATAAGGCATGTTATAGTTGATGAACACATGTCCAAATCTCAGACATTTGAAACACTGGGTTCAACCCCTACGCTTGAATTTCTCCATGTCTATTCTGCAATGGAGAATGTACCTTACATCAGGAAATCAGACACCTCCTCCTCCACAAATGTGTCAGACAGACCCTTAAATACCAAAGATTACGGTACTTTTCCTTTAGGTGTATACTTTTTAACCTTCTCGTAGTCCTCAAGAGTGTAGACCTCATTATTAGTAACCGTTTTACTTAAAATTTTTATATTAAAGTCAGAATGTCCTAACGTTGTCATTAAACCAGTAGTCTTAATATCGACGTTATATGTTGTGAAAATTTGTATTGACTTATCTAACTTTTTTGATTATCGTTTGCTCTCACTGTTTGAACCCTCTTTGTAGGCTGGTTCTATGCCGCTACCCGCTTTTAGATGACATCTTCTTTATTGGAGACCGCTTTCTCCTGTTGTTTATGGCATACTTCATCACCCGTGGTCATGGCATTGTCCTCGTATTCGGACTTATCAGATGCACTCTCGCAATCGTGCCATTTTAGGAGATTGTCAACAGTTTTTCTAAGCTTATCATTTTCTTTAGAAATTATATCGAAATTTTGTTGTAGTGTATTATTATATTTTTTGTCCTCATGTTGTAGGACTTGTTGCAACTCTTCGACAGTAGCCACAGTTCTTGGCCTTTTATTGAGAAGGCGATTAGCGTCCTCCACATCCTCCTATGTGCTCCACAAAATCTGCACCCTTAAAACCAATAATCAGATAGCAGAAACGATGATCAATCGATCAGTGTGTGATGATTTTCATCATCATTCGTGTGTTGAAAAATTAAAAAAAATAAAAATATTTCAAAGCAATAAAGCTATAAGGTGCTGAGGTTCAGTGCATATTTTACACCTGATACCGGGTGCTTGTTGTAAAGCGCCAGGTAGTTGGAAAAAGCATTAACAGAAATTAGCGAGGAAAGTCGCCTGACAAATAAACGGCCGAGAATGGTGACTTCGGCTGAAGAATTACAGCTGCTCCTGGCCAGTGGAGACAGGAAATACAGCATTTTGAAAGAGAAATTTGATATAATCTATGCGGAGAATATCAAACTGAGAAAAAATTTGGAGATCCTGGTGAAGAGTCTAGAAGGAAGTGACGATACCTCATCAGAAGGTTCGGTGGAAGAGGAAGTGGAAATGTGCGTCGCAGATGAAGGTCCAGATAAAACTGAAGAAACGGCCCACGCTGAGGGTGTTAATGTCAGCTCTGAACGGAAGGCAGAAGAAAGCCTGCCCAAGAAGCCAACTGAAAAGAAAGAGAAAAGCCAAGAGAATGTGATGTCGAGAAAAAAAGGTGGTAAGTCAATAACAATCTTTACGACGAATAATGTGAACGTCATGAATATGACTGACGGTTTAAGGGATGCACTGGGACACAGTGATTTTAATATAAAGATATTAACTAGGACAGTGACGAACGTTGAAATCTGCACACCTGAGGACTATGAAAAGGTTAAGAAGAAGTTTGCTGAGAAGAAGGTGACGTTTTACACAAATACGTGAAAGAGTCAATCACTCTATTCGTTGGTTGTAAAGGGACTCTCAGACACCTTCGATGAGAAGGAGGTTGGGGAGTACATTGCCGGTCTGCAAATTAGGGCGGAAATTTTAAAGATTAGAAAGTTTGGAGGTAACAAGTGGCTTCTTAGCTTGAGCAGGGACTCCGACATAAAGGGGTTCCACCAAATAAGATATATTCTCCACTGCAGCATTTATATTGAAAAATTTAAAAGACAAGGGTTGACACAATGTTTTAATTGTCAACGTTTTGGGCACGTGTGCTCAAATTGCAACATGACATACAGGTGTGTTAAATGTGGTGGTCTACATGGACCTGGAAAATGCAAAGTCCCGAAAAAGGGAGAGAATAAATCCAAAACGGATCAAGCCAGTCTTAAGATCGGCTTGCCTGTGAAATGTATAAACTGCAACGTTGCTAGTTCGAAGGAATGCCCAAGACGAAGAGCACTTCTTCAAAAAGTCAAGGAGAAAAAAGCCTCTCAGAGGAACAGGCAAATTACTGAACCAAGGAATGTGAGTTACATATTTAAACACAAACACATACAACAAAACAGAAGTTATTGAAGATTTCTTAGCAAGCATAAAAAACACAAAATAAAAAAAAGAAATAATAAAATAAAATTGTAAAACAAAACCTATTTCCTGTTTGTCAAAATAAATCTAAAGAATTTAAAATTGAAATCAAAATTACAGACAAAATTCTAAGAAATAGAAAAGGTATCCCAATTAATACAAAGTACTCTAAAGCAAATTGTCAAAACTGCAAAATGCAGAATAATCATAAATGTAATTTAAATTAAAGTTTGCAAATGCTGAATAAACAAAAATGTAATTTAGTTTAAGTCTAATAATAATTATAATAATAAAGAAAAGACAGTTGTTGTTTGACTTCTTGATGTGACGGTACACTTCCTCCGAAAAAACTTTTGTGTCTTTTTTTTTTTAAAACTTATTTGTCCTTACAAAATACAAAATTGGCGCAGTCGGTACTCCTTTTAAGATAAAATAAAATAAAAGGAGAGTGACACAAAAAAAAATCGGTGTAAAGACCACTAAATAAGCGGAAAAAAGTGCAGTTAATACACACGAAAAAAAAAATCGGTGTAAAGACCACTATATAAGTGAAAAAAAAAAAGTGCAGTTAAGACACACGAAGGACAAATCGGTGTTAAGACCACTTAGATCATAAATAAATCTTGTAATAGTGCAGCAAACACTCAAATATAAATTTGAGTAAAAGTTACAAACAAATAACAAGATTCGACAACATTTAAGGAACAGAAGATTTGACGAGAGAAGAATGGACCAAGGTCACCAGGAAATAGCACCTGCAAATTTGGTGCAACAACTCGCAAGAAGGGAACAGCAGCTCGAACAACTGAGATCGGCGTATATGGAACTACAACAGAGACAGCAACAGGATCCAGGCAGGCTGGAGGGAGTGTTAAAAAACATAAACCACTTACCAGTCTATACGGGAGAGGGAGATGTCACAATCAACTCATTCTTCAGCGGCGTGGAATATTTAATATCAACACTCGATGACGAAGGACAAAAAAAAATGAAGCAGTAAGAGCTGTATATTACAGAATCATCCAAGGAGAAGCAAAAAATACAGTGATTAATATCCCAGAACCCGACAATTGGGAACTCATCAAGGAAACGCTGAAACTGAGGTATAAACCAGATACAGAGCCACACGAGATTTATAAACAAATCGCTAACTTGAGGATTAATACGGTAAGAGAATTAGTTAATACAGTACAAAATATCAAGTATAAAACAGATGAATTAATTGTATATTATAATGGAGAAAATGGAATAGATTTAACAAACATAGAAAGTTTGCTAGTGAACACTATAAAAGAAATAACACAGGGAACATTACTGGACAAAATTTACGAGCTTAGACAGTTAAAGGATATTTTAGGGATAATGACTACAAGAAGATTTGAAGACAGCTGTATAAGAGCGGAATATAGGAAATCAAAATTTAGAGAGGACATAATATTTAAGCAGAATAGGGTTTCGGACAAAAATAACAATAGCAACAATCGACAAACGTATTATAGAAATAACCAAGGATATACTTCGCCCAATTATGTGCAAAACCAACCAAATTTTTACAACATACATCGTCCATATCATAATCAAAACAGAGAATACAGGGGAAGTAACTCAGGTCAATTTAGGCCAAATGCACAAAATTTTAACAACTTACAATATCAGAATCGAAATATAGAAAACTTTTCCAACCAATTAAGAAGAAATCACCAACAGTTTAATAGAGACTTTCAATATAATAGGTCCGGACAATTTAGGAGAAATCAGGGTGAACCCATGGAAATAGATAATATTCAAATGAATAGGCAAATAAATAAAGCGAATTATAATGAAAATAATCAGGTAAATAATAATATTCAAAAAACCGCCCAGTTAGGAAACCCTAGGACAAAAGGCAGCCAATATCGCTTGCTGACACCTAGGCAAGAACGAAACGGATTTTTTGAACGTAATTGTGAAAAAATAAACTATGATCAATTGGCAGGACACTCGGAACCAGACCTGTGTAACAGTAACACAGCTCCATCCCGACAAAGCCAGGATCAGTTTTTTTTAGAACGACATCAGACTATCTACCCATCATAACAATAACAATTAAAAATAAGAAATATAATGCACTAATAGACACAGGTGCAAATATAAGTTTAATTGATCAAGATATAAAAGGCCACTAGAATTTAGTACGATAAATGGAAAGGATATAATTAGGTATGAAGTATTGACAGACGCACCCTTAGAATTTAATGTAGAGAAAAATGCGAAAATAAAATGGAAAATGACTAAATTAAAAGGAAGAAAATATGAGTTCATTATTGGGATTGATCTGATGAATTGTTTCAATACAGTAATGGATTTAGTGGAAGGACAAATATCTTTTAATAATAAAAAAACTAGTTTTATAATAAATCCATATAAAAAAGTAAAAGTTTGTGCATTAGAAGCAGCTAACTTTGATTGGAACAGAATACAATTAGACCACTTAAATAAAGAGGAATATGACGCAATAGTAAAAGTTTTGAATAATTTCAAAGGACTATTTTTCAAAGAAGGTGATCAGTTAACTAGCACAATGAAAATCCAACACGAAATTAGAACGGTGACAAATGAACAGATAAATTCCAAACTATACCGATACCCCCCGCAACACGAAAGGGAAGTAAGAAAACAAATACAGGAAATGGAAGAACAGGGAATAATAAGAAAAAGTTGTTCAAGGTATTCGAGCCCTTTAATAGTAGTACCGAAAAAAGTTGACAATTCAGGTGAACAAAAATATAGGATCGTAGTTGACTACAGAAAACTCAACGAAGTGACTATTGACGACAAATTTCCACTGCCAAATATAGACTCAATTTTGGACAAGTTAGGAAGAGCTCAGTACTTCACAACCTTAGATCTCGCGAAAGGATACCATCAGATTTTAATAAGGGAACAAGATAGGGAAAAAACAGCATTTGTGACACCACACGGACTATATGAATTCATAAGGATGCCATTTGGGTTAAAAAATGCCCCGGCAACTTTTCAAAGACTTATGAATGAAATACTACGCGACTTCATTAACAAAACATGTGTAGTTTACCTGGACGACATTTTAATATTTAGTACATCTCTTCAAGAACATATAAAATCTATAACGGACATTTTCAGAGTTTTGAAACAAGCCAATTTAAAAATACAGATTGATAAGTGCAATTTTATGAAAAGAGAGACAGAATTTTTAGGCCATATATTAACAAAGGAAGGACTCAAACCAAATCCCAATAAAATTAAAACGATTCATAACTTAACTTTACCAAGAACCGAAAAACAAATAAAAAACTTTTTAGGACTTACGGGATATTACCGTAAATTCGTGAGGGACTATGCAAAAATTGCGCAACCTATAACAAAGTATTTAAAGAAAGGAGTTAAAATAAATGTTCGAGATCCAACATATATAGAGGCTTTTGAAAAACTTAAGTTACTAATAACTTCGCATCCCATTTTGAGATATCCAAATTTTGAGAAACAATTCACGGTAACAACAGACGCATCAAACTATGCCCTGGGTGCAGTTTTATCCCAAGAGGGACACCCAATTTGTTTCGCGTCAAGAACTCTAAATAATCACGAACGGAACTATTCCGCTACAGATAAAGAATTTCTCGCGTGTACAGTATCTACGACCTTACCTCTATGGAAGAAGATTTAAAATCCTTACAGATCACCAACCGCTAAAATATCTACACTCGAAATACAGAGGGAAAGATATGTCCCCAAGACATCAACGATGGTTGTTGAAATTAGGAGAATACGACTTTGAAATCGAGTATATCAAAGGAAAAGAAAATAGAGTAGCGGATTTTCTTAGTAGACTTGAAAATAAGAAGGATGAAAATAATTTGAAGGATACCGAATCCAATTTGAATTTAATACACAATATTGAAGAAGATAACGTATCAATGATAACAATTCACTCTGCCGATGAGAATCTTTTAGATCACTTTCCCATAAAAGAAGAAATAGTTAACAAGTACAAAACCCAGATAATATTGACTAATAATAAGACAGAGGAATCAAAGACATTGCATGGAAAAAGAATAATTTATATAGCGGAATGTGACTTTAATGTAATGGGTGATATATTTAGGAATTATATCACAAAAGGAAAGATAGGCATATATTCAGAACTTTCAGATCATAGTTATAACATAGTACAGGAAAAGCTTATAGATATGTATTCAAATGATAACCAAATTGAATTCATCAAGTGCACAATGAGGGCACAGGACATTGAAACAGAGGTAGAAGCGGTTAAGTAAATATCCTTCTATCACGTAAGGGAAAGCATACATTCGGGAATAAATGAAACCTATAATAATATCAAAAATAAGATATATTTTCCAAAACTTAGAGAACTAATTCAACTAGTAATAAATCAATCAACAGGTAAAATATTATAGGCATCCAATTAAAAATAAATTTCAGTTTACTGAGACCCCGTCGGATAAAAATCAAATTATACATATCGATACATATGTAATAAAAGGTCATCATTTTCTAACAACAATCGATAAGTTTTCTAAGTTTGGAACTGCTTATTCACTAAGCGACAGAAACCACTTAACCATAATAGAAAAATTGGAAGAACACATTAAAAAATTCGGAAAACCAAATAAAATAATAGCTGACAACGAATTTAAAACATTAGGAATAAAAGAATTTCTAATAGAGCAAGGGATAGAGTTACACTTAACAAAACCAAATAGTCACACGGGAAACTCAGATATAGAAAGGTTTCATAACACCATTGCAGAAAAATTTAGAATTTTATATCAAACAAACAGAGATTTACCGATACATCAATTAATTCATCGAACAATAAGAAATTACAATGAAAGGTTCCATTCTAGCATAAAATACACACCAAAAGAAGTACAGGAAGGGCGTATAGATTTGGATAAAGTCAAGCATAATTTAGAAGAATGTAAGAAAAAGAAAATTGATAAACTTAATTTAAAAAGAGAGGAGTACAGGGAAACAAGAGAAGAAGGATTTATAAAAAACTACAAGGCACTAAGGCATAAAGAACAACCGAAATACAAAAAAGCAAAATTAGAAGGAATACATCCGAGTAATATTAAAAGACCGTTAAAATTTACAGATAATAGCCATCTTCATGCTGATAGTAATATGGACACCGATGACTGAAGGGGAACTGACTACCAAACGACTTACAGAACAAGCAGGATTTATAAACATCTACATGAAAAACATAGATATAGTTAAGGAATCAGACATTATACTACACATAGTAAACTTACATGAAATAGAAAATATTCTAAACCAGATGAAAGAAAATATTAGTTTACTGAAAACAAAAAATAAACATTTACTTCAATTAGAACTGTTAGATGCAAGAAACAAATTGGTTACTTTGATACCAAAACAAAACCGACAACGAAGAGGACTGATTAACGGAATAGGAAGTGTATCGAAATGGTTATTCGGGACTATGGACGATGAGGACAGACAAAACATTCAGAAACATATTTTTAGTATCGACGAATTTAAAGAAAATAATAACCAACAAATACTAATTAACGACTATTTTAATGAAACTATACGCCATTTAAAAATGATCGTCAAAAATTACAGAAAAATAATAGAAAGGGAATTAAATTCTATCAATAAATTTTTAGAAACAGAAAATGATAAGCACATATATTTAGAACAGCTATCAAATATACAGTTTATTAAAAATAAAATAGAACATCTACAGGATAATGTAATGTCCACAAAATATGGTATTGCACATCCTAGTTTATTGAGTTCTAGTGAAATAGAAAAATATGCTATAGATTATAATAAGCTAAAATATATTCAGATAGGAACTACATTTTTTAATAATTCATGTTTAATTTTTGGGATAAAAATACCCAAAACATTTATAAATGTTAAGCTTAAATATATTGTTCCACTACCAAATGATCACAATGACGAGATAGACTCTGTAATAGAGCAAACAATTGAATTTGAAAACAGAACATACAAATTTGAGGAAAATAAACATTTAAAGAATTTAAAATTAAGTAATCACTGTCTAATAAAAAATAACTGTCAACTAATAAAGAATAATGACTTAGAAATTATACAATTAGATATAGATACAATTATAATTAAGAATGCAATAAATATAAGTATCATTCAAAATTGTAATTTTGAAAAAATTATGCTAAACGGAAATTATATTGTAAATTTCAATAACTGTTCAATTAGAATAAAATACTATTATTTTTCAAATATAATTGAAAACATAGAAGAAAAACAAATAATTGAAAATATTCACATAGAAAAAAAATTTTTCACATAAAATAACATTTCAAGAAATCAAAGAATTAAATAGCAATAATCTTAAAAATATTAGAGCACTACAATATCATAGTAATATATCGTATGGACTTTATCTCCTTTTAACAATAATAATAATTATTATCTTAATTTTTGTAATTGTAAAACAAAGATATATTAAAATAATATTAAATAAAAGAATTCAGGAGAATTCTAATCCAAAGGAGGGAGAAGTTACATATTCAAACACAAACACATACAACAAAACAGAAGTTATTGAAGATTTCTTAGCAAGCATAAAAAACACAAAATAAAAAAAAGAAATAATAAAATAAAATTGTAAAACAAAACCTATTTCATGTTTGTCAAAATAAATCTAAAGAATTTAAAATTGAAAACAAAATTACAGACAAAATTCTAAGAAATAGAATAGGTATCTCAATTAATACAAAGTACTCTAAAGCAAATTGTCAAAACTGCAAAACGCAGAATAATCATAAATGTAATTTAAATTAAAGTTTGCAAATGCTGAATAAACAAAAATGTAATTTAGTTTAAGTCTAATAATAGTTATAATAATAAAGAAAAGACAGTTGTTGTTTGACTTCTTGATGTGACGGTACACTTCCTCCGAAAAAACTTTTGTGTCTTTTTTTTTTAAAAACTTATTTGTCCTTACAAAATACAAAATTTGTGCGTGGAGGAGTGTCATATGCAGCTGCTGCAAGGAGTGCAATCCCTGCAAAAACGATGTCTTCACCTAAGGCATCGGTTACCTCAGTAACTGATGTCACTATGAAAACTGCCGTGTCAAATTTTGACAAAATTGACAGTGACTGCAATCGCTTCTTTGGAGGCGGTTTACTGAAATGCTTGGAGAAAATAGGGGGTTTCGCCGACGAATATGAGAAGCTTAGAAATGATGAGATGATATCCAGGGCTCTGTTTGGGATGTTGATGTCGATTAGACATGGTACGTCTTCTTAAATGTATATTCGCGAATGTGAACTCCGTTGTGTCTAGACACAGGAGACAGTGTTTAAACTTTTTTTGAGGGAGCATAGA
This sequence comes from Sarcophaga subvicina, assembly GCA_936449025.2. Classification (NCBI taxonomy): domain Eukaryota; kingdom Metazoa; phylum Arthropoda; class Insecta; order Diptera; family Sarcophagidae; genus Sarcophaga; species Sarcophaga subvicina. The sequence continues at coordinate 37,119,497 of OW388082.2, forward strand.
CCTGATGTGGTGTTGCTAACCGAACATAAAGTTAGTCCCAGACACATTCTTAACCTTGCGGGATATAGAATCTTTAGACAGGATCGATCGAACGGACGTGGCGGGGGAACCGCTGTTATAATCCGGGGTAATTTATGCTGCGATAGGATACACCTCGAAATGGGTGGTGTAGAGAATACTACAGTGCACATCTGGCGCAAGGATTGTTCAGCTCTCCTTGTCATCGCCATGTATCTCAGACCTGCGCTTGCATTGAGAGTATCCGATCTCGATCCTCTTCTGGATTTGTCATCCAGAGGATCTATACTGATTGGAGCGAATCTAAATGCTAAACACATGGACTGGGGAGGAACTGTTTGTAATAGCAGAGGCCTCCAACTTAGGGACTTTCTTTTTACATGTACCAATCTCGGTGTCCGGCGTACTGACGGACATACGCGTATTCTTGGAGAAACCCAATCATACATTGATATCATTTTGACAACACCTGATATCGGACCCGAGCATGAACCTACCAACGGACTACGGACACTTGACTACGAATCGGACCACAGAGCAGTGGAGATTGTTTTGGGTACGGTCGAATTTCGCAACAGGGAGATGCCTGTCATGTTTGACTACAACAGGATCAACACAAGGCGTTTGAATGACGTTTTATCGTAGGCCTTGACTGGATGTACGCTTCCGTCGGACAGGAACGTTTTGACCTCTGAAATAGATCAGAACATCATCGACATGACTGGAATTTTTAACCGGACTATGGGGGAAATAATACCCAACCCACTTATAGCGGAGAAAAAACGGCTTCGCAGAATTCTGAATAGAATAGTTGACCTGTCGACGGTATCTATCCTGAAGGCGGATATTAGAAACGTGGACAGTCGTCGTGAAAACAATTAATAGTGCGGTGTTATCAATTTAAGTGTGTTGTTACTGCCGCAATGGTCTAGTAGGTAGCGTGTTGGCTTCTTAGACAGCAGGCCTCGGTTCAAATCCCAGGTCAGACATCTCCAGCTAAACGAAATATAAAAAATATTTCTTTGGCGACCTCCTCTCAGCAGATTTCTGGCAAAAACTCTGAGAGTAAATAAAATTACCATGAAAAGTTTCTCAAAAAATCTGTCGTTCGGAGTCGACTTTAAATTGTAGGTCCCGCCACTCATGTATAAAACAAACACACACAACATAAGTGGTGTGAGAAACTAGGTCGTAATCCTGACTGAGGGGTTGTAATGGCCAATTATGTATGTATGTATATTGTTATTGTTATTTTTAACCGAGCTTTTCTCGTAGCTAATTATAGCTTATTTTTAGTAGCTAAATAGCATACGAAAATGCAAGTCATGAAATTATTTAAAATTTGTTTGTTGTTTTATATTCCTCATTAATTTTTTTTTGTAATTCTTTACGTAAAATTAATTTCTCATATTTATGAGTAAAGGGATGGAAAAGAAAGAATTTTTGTGGGAGAAAAAAATATTTGGTTTTAGAAATGTTTCGAATACCGATAGAGTTATCGTTTATGAATTTATAAAGTTCTACAGATTAAGAGAATGTAGTCATGCCTTGAAAATTCCAGTGCATTTCCTTGAGATTGCTTGGAACTAGATTACATTACATATTTTAACATCGGCATTGTTCAATTTTCGATCTGGGAATTTGGAATAATTCCCCAATACTGTAAAGTTCAGCTGTGGATGATCAATGGTGGATGAATTCGACTCATTTGGAGCAAATGGGAATTTATGGAAAATCAAATGAGTGCATCAAAGACATCAGGTAAAGTGCGGTTTTTATTATGAGACTTGTTCATTAGATTTTCACGAATTGTTAAATATTCTTTTACCGATGGGACATCGTGGGTCGTCAGCTCTATGGTTATTGTACTTCAGGACAGATAGCGGGGCTGCATTGTAGTATTTTGTTAATTTAACTCTTCACTGCGTCATGGTCATTCCGCAAGCAATGCACTTATATTTGTCCGAAAGAAATTTCTGGTTCCGTGGCGGTACTTAGTACATTTTGTGCAGTGCGTCGGTTCTTTGTTTCCTTTATGAGGTTTTCTCTAATAGACTACGATTCGCACGGTCAACTAATTTTTAGGATTTGAGATTTGGTGTTAAAAGATCTGTCAAATTCAACCAAGTAAATATCATTGTCAACATATGAGCGACCTGTGTTTAGCTCACTAATGTGGACCACTTTAATATTGTATGTACTTTACTAATTCATCTTCAACCTCAGGATCAAGGTTGTGATAGACCATAGAAGACCAACTTAAATACTTTAGTGTCTTTTTCGCCTATTACTTATTTTTTCACGTATTACTTATTATTTTTAATCCGATTAAGCTTTGATCGAAGCTTCATATTTATCAGGTGTATGAACTTAAAAAATGTAAGGAATTAAAAAAAATTATTTCCAATAAATATTATATTTTGTGGTCAATAGGAATACACTACTTAAAATTCTTCAGATTGCTTCTACAGAAAACTTTGCATATGTACAAAATTTGAAGACGTTGACGAATTGAGAAACTAATATGCCCTCATGGAAAGTTTTTCAATTAGATTAAGGACATATATTCCGGAAAAAGGGATCAAGGAGAATATTGCGGCGAATGTCTCTATTTGGTTTTTCAAAGAAGTCTGCAAAATCGCGTGGGTTTTACAATCCTTCAGTTAGGATTACGACAAGGTTTCTCACACTACTTATACGGTGTGTATTAATTTTATACACGAAAGGCGGGACCTACAGTTTAAAACTGATTTCAATCGACAGAGTTTGGGGTTTGAACCGAGGCCTCACGTCTAGTAAGCTATTACACTACCTACTAGACTACGGAGATTTCAAGAGCTAAAACATTTATTCTATAAATATAGTATAAATAAGGATACAAGTACTGCGTTGTTAAAATATTTAATAAAAATTTTATTTATTTTTTGAACACAATTTTAAAAAGAATTCACTTGGTGTTTGGGATATTTTCCCCGAACCTATTACTAAGAGAAAAATTAACCGCATACCCTACACAAAATAAAGTCTCTAAAATTAAATTTTCTTATTCCCATTTACATATATTGTCATTTGTTTACCAAAAATGTCTAAAGTACCTAACGGTTAATTGCTTTTATTAAAAAAAGTAAATATTATTTCTAGTAATCAATTTTAAACAAGTTTTTGTAAGATTAAGAAAAAAAGTAGCTGTTTGAGTTCTGTTTTATCCACCGTTGGAAGCGGACTCATTTTCTTAAATTGAAGTGAATTTCTTAATAATTAAGGTAAAAGTGATTGTGAATAAATTATATAAAATGTAATGAATTTAAAATAAGTTGTTTTAAATAAATACGTCTAAATTAAATAACATCAAGTGGTTTATTTTCTTAACAAATCATGAGGATTGAATGAATTGAAATCATTTTTCTGGAACGATTTTTAAACAAGCTTGCGGCATTTGACAGTAATAACCGCTCTTATTTCCTGCTTTCTACAACTTGGTAGTGAAACGCAATGTATAATATCCGCAAGTCTGCCCGTCAAGCTGTGTGTGACTTGACCATCATTTAAAAAAAAATAACAAATAAATGATGCAGAATGTGACTAATGACACAGTAAGCTTGTATTCCAATTTCTGTCCCAAAATAATTCTGTCACCAAATCTTTTCAGATATTTATGATGTTGACAATAAATTCTGGCAACAAATTTTTTGTGTTTTAGATAATCATCTATTATCTTCCGTTTGTTAAAATTATGTGTGCAGTCTTCAGCTATTTGGTTCGAAAACGTGGATGGTTGTCCTTCACTTGATGCTAAAATAAAACTGCCATGGTAGGTATGCTTTTATACCAATTTCTGTATTATTTGGCGACCAAATTTTTTGTTGTATTTTCATTTTTGGTATTTCGCCATTTGGTGCGTATTTCTGAATTGAAGACATTCTCAACTAATTTCGACAAAATCTTAGTCATTAACATACATCATAATCATTTACCCGGTAAAGTGTACAGCGGCGTTTCACCAGATTGTACTGTAAGCTTACCCTGTTAAGATTATGTTCAGAAATATATTTGTTTTCGAATTTTTTTGAACCATACAATTTCGATTGAACTCCCCATATATGACCAGAATTTTGTTGTACTCTGCCTCGACTTTCAGTATGTCGCTATGGACACGTTATTATCGTAATCGGTCCATCAATTTTTCAACAGTCAAAAAGTCCTTAATAGAGCATATAAATTCTGAAGGGTTGTTGTTGTTGATTGGAAACTATATTTTTAATTTAAAAGGTACAACATTTCTTTTACGTATTATAAAAATCGAGTATTTTCAATAATAAAAAAGAAACAACGAAATATTGGTATTAATCCCGGTTTTGCCATCGTCCTCCTTCTTCAATGATCTTCTTTTCACAATTTGTTTTCATATGTGATTCATTTCGTCACGTGTTAAGAGTGAAACACTTATCTAAATTTCACTTAATAAAGTGCTCACTGTTAATTCATGTGACATCCAAATATTGAAGATTGTTTGTGTAACCATCTTTCTGGAAATGATTGATAATCGTTTGAAGCAGTTAAAGAAAATCTAATCGTTTTGGAAATTTTTGGAATCCGTTGTTTAAAGTCAAACATTAATCAAAGTTTCAGTGAGAGAGTTCTGCAGCATTCGAAATAAGGAGTTGTCAGAAGGGACGAGCTCCGTGCTAAACAAGGGGTTTCCAAACAGGTTTTAACAGGCACCGTAATATGTGAGTTAGCGTTGTCGCTATTTAAACTTATTTAAATAAACAATCCCCAACTAAATATTCAAATTTCTTTCCATTTAATTGCTTATGTGTTTTTGCATTCCTGCGCAATTAAAGCAGTTATTGTAATTTTTGTTTAATCAACAAATGCCTTTAAATGCATCAGAGCTATAAAATTTTATTGAAGTAGAATCTAGTTTTGTCCGATACTGTATGTATGTCTTTATAACTGTTGCGCGATTTTCTCTATGTACGAGTTATAGGGCGTGTTCATATGATTGATTTATTTATTACAGAAAAACAAAAAATTATATATGAAATGTTTGAAGACTATCAGCTATCTTTAGAGCGCATTTAATTATTTAACTTTTGTGTTTAATAATTACAAATATGGATATTAACGGTGACCCACAGAAAATAGTCCTGACGCCGTTGGGCGTAGCTTCTTGAAGGCCTGGCGGCTTGATGCGATAGGTGTCTCAATTGACCTCATTTAAAGAAATATGGCCCAATGATGCCTCCGCTCTACAAGCCGCACCAAGCAGTCACTGTAAGGCCACGTGTGATTTTTCGGAGTCCCAAATATGGAAATTTTGCTTATTGCATACCCACAAAATTTTACTACAGTTAGTCCTACGACACTACATCTTTAATAGGTTGTTTGCTTATTATGCCAATATTGCTGTAAATTATACCAGAAATCTACTACGGCAAGTATATTTGCTGTAAAATGAATTTCATTAGAAATAATAAAATTCATATATCCCAAGTACAAATAAGCTTTCTGTTGCACTCGAACATACAAGAATTGACAAATAGGACTTGTTTTTCGCCTGCAGATTAGAGTTTGCTCAGATGATGGTACACGCTTTTATAGTCATTTGGACATAAAAAGTTCGAGGTACTAGAAATCGGCGGTAAATTCGAAGTAAATTTTTACAAGTACAGCAGTTTCCGTTTCAGCCGTCGTAGTCTAGTAGGCAGTGTGTTGGCTTATTAGACGTAAGTCTGTGTTTCAACCCATGTCTCAGACATCTCAAATGAAATCTAATAAAGTACTTCTTCGGAGACTTTCTCTCCACAGATTTCTTGCAAAAACTCTGAGTGTAAATGAAATTGCCATGAAAAGTTTCTCAAAAAATCTGCCGTTCGGATTCGACTTTAAACCAAATATTTTTAATTAATTTCAATCGTTTGACAGCTAAGCGATTCTGGTGAGAACTTTTGAAAACTGCGGTACATATTTTGACTTGATGTTGTCAAATAAAACACTCTCATTTAGACAAATATCAATCAATTTTAATAATTATTTTCGTATTATAAAGAAACAATATTAATTGAGAATGTGAATAAGAAAAAATAAACTTTAAATTGTTTTTTCTTTGAAAATTAAAATTTATAAAAAGATAACTTTAAGTTTTTTGATCTTCTCTTATGATCAGCACATAAAGGATCATTTTGATTAGGGGAAGATCACTGACTCTTACATGAAAAATTTATGTATATCAACTATGTTTTCTTACATGAAGGTCAGACTACGTTCATACCAACGGAACAACAAAGATACACTGAACGCAGCGCTTTTGCGCCACGTAGCAGTCAAACGGTTAAAGTTGTTCTAATTAAACTTTCTTTACATAGAAGTCACAACCAAACAAACGAAATATCAATACCTTTGACGTCCAACATTGCGAAAATTTCACAAAACTTTTGCACAAAAATAATCAATAAATAATGATTGTATCAAAGCAACAAATAATTGAAGAGATAAATAAAAAAAACTATTTAGACTGAATAATAAAAATATCGGACTGAATAGTTTTTTTTTTAAATTTGGAGAAATTGAAAGAAACTCTTTTAAACTGCTGGTAATACAATTTGATTTCAATATAGAGATGGGCGTCAATTTTTATTTCGTAAAATTTAGTGTTGGAAAGTAATTACCCTAGAATAATAAGCGTGGTTAGCCTTAATTTTTTGAATCGGATCAGAACTTTTCTAACAAATTTACAAACACAATTCGGGTATGAATTATTAATTTTAGTAATGCGTATACCTAGAACAGGGATTACCATTTCATAGCACAATTGTGCAGAGAGAACTCACATATATTGCTTTTGCTCGTTTATTTAGTTGTCTTTCAAGCGCACATGTCAGCGGATGCAGCAATATTTTTTGTCAGGTTCACACTCAAAAAATGTTGTATGTTAAAAAATACTTGCACTAAAATTCAATGTCTTTCATGTTCTTAAAAGACATTTTGATTGGTTTAATATTCAAGTAAATAGTTTAAATAATAAGAAAAGAGAATAACTTTTTTATGGACATAAAGTAATATTTTGGAAGAAAAAAATATAAAAAAAACATTCTAAAAACATTCTCTAATTATTAAATCAAAGATGTATCATTTTATGTACACATAGCCACAGAAGTATACATACGGATAACAAATTTCAGAAATTTTTTTAACTAATCAGTTTTCGTTGAAAATCTTTGTAATTGTCTGACAACTTTCCTCGATTTTAAGACGGACTTGGTTAAAAAATTTCTGAAATTTGTTAACTTTTGTGGGCCTGATGTACATACATAACACATAATTGGTCATTACAATCCTGACTGAAGGATTACGACCTAGTTTCTCACACCACTTATGTTGTGTGTGTTAATTTTAGACATGAGTGGCGGGACCTACAGTTTAAAATCGACTCCGAACGACAGATTTTTGAGAAACTTTTCATGGCAATTTTATTTACTCTCAGAGTTTTAGCCACAAATCTGCTGAGAGGAAGTCGCCGAAGAAATATTTTTTGTATTTTATTTTGATGTCTGGCCTGGGGCTCGAACTCTGGCTTTTCGTCTAATAAGCCAACACACTACCTACTAGACCACGGCGACTTCAATGATGTACACTTTTAAGAAATTTCAGAAATTTTTTAACCAATCCGTTTTTTTTTGAAAATATTTATAATTGTCTGACATCTTTCTTCGATTTTAAGACGGTCTTTTGCTTTGGTTCAGAAATTTGTGAAATTTGTAAATCGGATGCATACCTTTGTGGGCCTGTGCAGGGCCACAATTCAGTTCAATTTCAGAAATTTTTTAACCAATGCAAAAGACCGTCTTAACATCAAGGAAATTATAAAGATTTTCAACGAAAACGGATTAGTTAAAAAATTTCGGCAGTTTTTGAACCGTACGTATAATTTAGTAACTGTGTGTATGTTGATGAAATGAAAATCAAAATAGGGTATATTACTAACACTTTTCTATGACTGTAAACAAATAAATTCTTTCAACTTATTTTCTCTCTTACTCACTAATATACTACCAAAAAAATTTTGGTTACCCCTGACCTAGAAATTCCCAAAAGCATAACTAAGGCATATAATCAGGCATACATATCTTCACTTTTTGTATTGGCCAATTTACACGACTTTGTATCGTGTATATTGTATTGAATACACTTGGTTGTTTGTGAACGCTCAATGTTATGCTGTCGTATTCTTCTTCATAATTTTGGGCATTCAAACAATTTGATAGCACGAAACCAATGCAACTTTTAAAAACATATGAAAGAAATGTGTGTATGTGTATTGGATTTTTATATGAAAATTATCAACAACAAGCATACACTGTTGTATATTCGTCCAACAATATAATGGATACAACGATACAACCGCTTGTGTGAATTGACCATATGTCTTCCTCTCTCTCCATCTCTTTATCACTGCTTGAGCTAATCACTCTGCCACAAACCGAAAACGTAAACATTTTACATGCATAAAGTAACATAAAAGTTTAGCAAACGGTTTGACATTTTGCCAAATTTATTTTTAATTGTTAAGTACAATTGTTCCGGAATATTATTTCATTCGTACGGCTGCAGCGGCTGGCAGCACAGTACCTCAGTCGATTGGGCCAATTTTCGTGCACTTTTTCGAGTGTATATGGTCGTATCTCGGCAATGGCATCACCAACGTCGGCGTTTATATGCTCAGTAGTCTCTGGTTTGTTGGCAATAGATCAACGGTGTCAAATCGCATCTTCTTGGCGACCAATTGACATCACAATTTAGGTTAATTTAACGGCCATCAAACGTTTGACGCAATAAATCGATTCTGGCATTAGCTGTGTGCCATTGGACTGTTGAAACTAAACATCGTTCATTGGGTACAAAAAAATCGGTTATCATGGTACGATAAGTGTCTCTATTGACCGTAATGGTTGCGTCATTCTCATTTTCAAAGAAATATGAGCCAGTGATACCTCCGCTTTACACAAGCCGCACCAAACAGTAACTCGTAATGGGTACATTGGCTTCCCAAAATACTCCCAACACTGACAAACACATGTGCAGAAAAATTAAGAAATTATCGGCAAATACACTGTATAAGCTTACGTATACCACACATTGTGGCCACGGTTTGTTTAACAACAGTTAGTGCACACTACGTTATAATAAAATGTAATTATGTGAATACAAATATAAATGAAATGCAAAACCTGTATCAGATTGATTACAGCGTTATATGAGTGTGAGAGCATTTTTATTACTTTTGCATATACATACATACATACATATGGATAAACAGTGGTAAATGTAAATAATGTACATTTTATACAAAATTTTATGGCACATGTAAATAAAATTATTTAAATTTGTCTGTTTTATTTCTGAATACACTATACATGCAACTTTATTCTATTGTATCGAGTCCTCCAACTGGAACCACCAAATAATCTTAGGATAAACAACCAGTCACTACTAAGATGCTGCCTTCTTGAAATCAACTATTGAATATAACGTAGTCAGTGTAGCTATATATTTATGCTAAACATTTCAGATTCCAGTGTGTTTCTTTCTTCGTTCCACCATTATTTTAATACTATACTATACTAATAATATTTACACTAATACATGGTGAAATTATTATAAGGAAAATAAAAATAAGAAAAATAGCAAATGAAATTGTGTTTTTAAAAGAATTTATGGAACTATTGGATGCTGCTTTTCCTCTCAAACCATACTTTATGAGACCCATACCCCGGTTTATTATTATGTGAAGAGAAGCAAAATTATAACAAAAGATTATCTAGAGCACGCAGAACCATTTCAACAGCTCGATGGAGAATATTCCGTGTGACCCTGAATATGACTCCGCAATCCGCCGAAAAAGTTGTTTGCGCTACAGTTATTCTTCTGTTATTCTACTTATTGTGTGTTAATTTTATACATGATTGGTGGGACCTACAGTTTAAAGTAGACTCTGCACGACAGATTTTTGAGAAACTTTTTCATGGCAATTTTATTTACACTCAGAGTTTTTGTCAGAAATCTACTGAGAGGAAGTCGCCGAAAAAAATACTATTTGTATTTTGTGTTGATGTCTGGCCTGGGGCTACCTACTACCTACTAGACTACGGCGACTTCTATTCTTAAATATAGTACATCAACAATTATTATGGATCACAAAAAGTAATTGTCGATATTTTAAAAAAGTACAATAAACGTTAGGGTATATTGAAAAATACATATTTTCTTAAGAAACATCATTTCTGTAGAAAAATTATAAAAAAAATATCAAATTTTGTAATAAAATTATTAATTTTCTACGTAAATTTCGGCCCACACTTTAAATGGGGTACTACAGTTTGTCTATTTTAATAATTAAAATTTTCTGGCAAACAAAGCAATTACTTTAAAAAACACACCCATTGTGCATGAGCTCTTGTCGCTTGCTAAGTGACTACTAAATGAAAGAGCACAATGATACGTGATTGTTGTTTTTAAACAATTGTGCTAAAAAGTTAGTTAAAAAATTAATCGCATTCTGCGAGACAAGTCGAAGTAAAATCACACTGAATGACATTGAAAGCAATGCAATTATAAATTAATATTTTTATTATAATTAGAAATTTTGAGTAAGTTCGATATGTTCATTTATTTTTTATTACATATTAAACTTAACTGATACGATGAAGAATTGGGGAGCCCTGATAACTAAAAATGATTTATTTAAATTAAAACAAATTTATCTCAAAGAAAAAAGCTAGTGTGGTCAAATTATTGTCTATGACTGTATTTATTAATTTTTTATCAATTATAGTTAATTAATTTTATATGATTGTGTAATTTTAAGGCAGTTGAGTTAAAGCGTTTGACTGCAAGCTTGAGCAATCTAATTTGTAACTCTAGATAAAAAGCCAAAAATTTGTTGTCGGTTTTTGTATTTAAAAATTCAAAACAATCACCATGTTTTTCTAATTTGTGCAGTGGAAATCATAGCCTTTGTATGGGAAATCTTTCTAAAACACTACGATATGAAGTTGTAGAATATTGATATAAAAGTCTGATGAACACTTTGCTACTCTAGAAGAAATCGGTTTGTATTAATCCTATCTACATAATACGAACAGTCTTTGAGCAAAATTATGAACGTATTTCTTCGTTTAAAAGGTGTTCATCAACGTTATGAAAATCTTCGACTGTGTCAACGGGAACTATCAGTAGAGAGTAGAATACCACCAAACCATTCAAAAGCCGAATCCTACACTACAAGTAAATAGTCAGATTCATTTACGGTTATCACTGATGAAAACTCGGAAAGTCACTTGTCTCTCTTACTTTTCATCAAGGACATAATGCGGCTGTGTATAGCGGACGCGGTACCCAGCTGACACTTCAAAACGGATACTTAGAATATGTCCTTGACCTTTGTCGCCTGAATCAAGTTCCAAGAGATCTACAATAGGATATTGACACACATTAATGTTGATAACATGGTTGTTCAATGTGTAGAACGTTCAACCATCTGGGTAGTATATGAACTTCGTCTTTCGCATATGCCGATGCTATGGAAGCGATGGTTCTTGTTGGTTATTTTTTTTTTTTGTATTAAATGCACGATGGCAACCCAACTGCATATCTACTTTCTCTTTTTAAAACTTCTACTCCACTTTTTTTTATAAAATTGAATTCATTCCAATAAAATTCGTCAAACGAGCAGGGGCCGTTTTTCTTTCTAAAATAAAATAAAAAAACTAACAAAGGTTATAGGCCCAGACCCACGCATTTTAAAAAATAAAATTTGGAATTTCAAAATTGGTTAATTTGGAGATTTAAAAAAAAAATGAATTCTGTCGCTAGCTTGGAGAAGCTCAACGGTGAAAATTATGCGACGTGGTCTATACAGATAAAATGCCTGCTCATCACATTGGATTTGTGGGATGCCGTCCAGGGTGTATGTCCGGCAGAGGCTGACAAACAAACGGCATGGAATGTTATGGACCAGAAGGCTCTCGCAATGATTAATTTAAGTGTGAGGCCAGGCGAGCTGATTCACATTAAGGATTGTACCACAGCAAAGGGTGCATGGGATTCCTTAAGTGGGCTCTACAAGGCAAACACGGCCTGTAGAAAGGTGAATCTATTCCAAAAGCTGGTACGGTTCAGAATTAATCCTGGTGAGAAAATATCCACACAAATTGGCGAATTTCGTGGAATCATAGACGATTTAAAGACAATCGGTATTGCGTTGCATGAGGATTTTGTTGCGGTTTTGTTGTTGTGTGCTTTGCCAGAAGAAATGGAGAGTTTTGTTGTTGCTGTTAAAAGCAGAGATGATTTGCCTGGTATAGAACAGTTAGTTTCGAAAGTTCTAGAAGAAGAGCGACGCCAAGGAGAAAAAAGCAATTTAAATGATGACAAGGTTTTTACAGTAAGCGAGAGGCAAAAACACGAAGGAGTAAACAAAAGCAACAACAAATTTAACAGAAAAAATATTCGCAGTGAGAAGGAGAATAAACGCAGTAATATTAAATGCTACAAGTGTGGACAGAAGAGGCATATTCGCTCTCATTGTAGAGTTGATGGTGGGGAGTCTGTTGCGTCGGTATTGTGTGCAGTGAAAAAACAAATTAACAACAATAAGCAGTGGATTTTGGATAGTGGCGCGTCGTCGCACATGTGCAGTAGCAGAAATTTGTTTTCATGTCTGCAAAAGGAGAAACAAAGAATTGTGTTAGCGTCTGGTGAGACTGTTTTTGCAGAGGGAAAAGGCACGGTGACAATTAAGTCAAAGTATATGACCATAAAACTCATCAACGTGCTATATGTACCCTGTCTTCACTCAAATTTTTTGTCTGTCAGCAAATTCATAGAGGCTGGCCACACTATTTGTTTTGCAAAGAATAATGCAAATATTAAGAACAAAGACAACAAAAATATGATGTATGCAGTAAAGGAAAACTGGATATTTGTTGCTAAAGTGGACACCGTGACATCGGCAGAATGTGTGTATGGTGCAGCAACAGAAAATGATTTTATTAAATGCCACTCTAGATTTGGTCATTTAAACAGTAGAGATTTGAGTACACTGTGCAACAAAAATATGGTTAGAAATTTTGAATGCGTTACTTGTGCTGTTGGAAAAATTACTGCAAGACCGTTTGACAACTACTCACAAATTAATTCAAGAGTGGTACTGGAGTTAGTACACACAGATTTGTGTGGGCCATTTAGAGTGAAATCACATGTCGGGGCATTATATATGATGACGTTTACTGATGACTTTTCCCGATATGTATTTACTTATTTTTTGAAGGAAAACATCAAATGCATTCGATTTTTGAGTTTGTAACGATGGCCCAAAAACAGACTGGCGAAAAATGAATGAAGCTAAGGAGCGATAATGGTAAGGAATACTTGAATGCCAAATTTAAATGCTATTTTCAGAGCAATGGAATACTGCATCAGACAACAGTTAGTCACACACCACAGCAGAATGGTATAGCTGAGAGGATAAACAGGACTCTTGTGGAGATGGCTCGTTGTATGTTATATGAGTCTGGTCTGCCTCAAAATTTATGGGCAGAAGCCATCAATACTTCAACTTATATTAGAAATAGGAGCCCAACTAAAGTTCTTGGGGAAATGACACCATATGGGAAATGGCACAACAGGAAGCCCTCAGTTGCACATTTTAGAAGATTTGGGTGTGATGCTGTAGTTTTACAGAAAAATGGCAAAATTGGTAAATTAATGCCAAAGGGAGTGAAAATGAAATTGGTTGGCTATGAATCCATGACAAAAGGATATCGTTTATATAATTCCGCAAAGCGCGAGATAGTAAAGGCAAGAGATGTTATCTTTTTTGAAAATTCCTTTGAGAAATTGCAAAATGAACAATATGATGACGAGGAATTTTGTGTTAACATAGTAAGCTCAACAAACGAGAATAATAATAATAATGAGAATAAAAATAATGATGAACCTCATTCACTAAATGAATCCTTCGAAACGGCCAGTGAGGACAACGATCCAACCGAGAATACAAAGGAAGAGACCAATGAAGGATCCGTACCTGGAGAGAAGGTAAAAAAGGGTCGTGAAAGGCCAAAGCTTATTTCAACGCGACAGTCAGAACGTCTAAGAAAGCAGCAAGCAGTCGCCACCGAAATGCTAAACTCGATAGTAGAAATTCCATCTACATTATCAGAAGCATTAAATTCAGATGAGGCCTCGGAATGGAAAATTGCCATGGAACGTGAGTATAATTCATTAATTAAGAACAATACTTGGATACTCGTTGAAAGACCTAAATCAAGAAACATAATCGGTTCGATGTGGGTCTTTGCAATTAAACGCAAACCAGATGTCACTATAGAGAAGTATAAAGCCAGATTGGTGGCTCAGGGAAATACTCAAAAACTCAACGTAGATTACCATGAAACATTTGCGCCTGTGGTTCGCCATTCTACCATATGAATTTTATTGGCACTCGAGGTGCAATACAAATTATTACTAAGACATGTAGACGTTGTGTCTGCATATTTAAATGCCAATCTGGAAGATGAAATTTTTATGGAACAGCCACCTATGTTTAAGGATCCTGTACATTACAACAAGGTATGCAAACTAATTAAGGCTTTATATGGTTTACGTCAGGCCGGAAGGGAATGGAATAGAAAGGTGTCACCAATTCTTTCGGAGATGGGGTTCCAACGATGTCGAACGGACAATTGTATATATTTTCGACGAAACGGCTATTGTATAAGCATAATAGCATTGATGATGATAGCATCTTCAACTGAAGCCGATATGAACCAAATCATCACTCAACTTAATGATCATGTGGAGGCTGAGGATCGCTGATCAATTTATTTTTATTTAGGCCTTGAGATCGAACGAAAGGGCGATAGGGGACCCATACTTATTCATCAAAGGCAGTATACTTCCGAGTTACTTAAGACATGGGAAATGGTGAACTCTAAACCAGTGTCAACACCTTGGCCGAGTGGAGCTGTATTAAAGAGATGTGATGATATTAACTGTAAAGTAGATCGGCGTGAGTACCAAAGCTTGATTGGTGGTCTGATGTATTTGGCAGTAATATCAACTCTCACCCTCATGATGAGCATACGCGTGTGGCAAAACATTTATTGAAATATCTTGTTAAACATCCGGACAATGGAATATCTTTTAATGAAGACAAATCCATTCTTTCTTGTTATACAGATGCTGATTGGGGATGTGATACGTGTGACCGAAAATCATATTCGGGTTTTGTAATGTTTCTGACAGGCGATGCGGTTTCTTGGGATTCAAAGAAACAGACAGCAGTGGCTCTAAGCTCAATGGAGGCGGAATATGTGGCCCTTTGCCAAGGAAGTAAGGAAGTTGTTTTTGCAAGAAGCCTTATTGGTGAAATTGGATTTGAGGAACTAAACAGACAGCCGACAGTCGTCTTTTGTGATAATCAGGCAGCAAATTTTTTGGTTAGAAACCCAGCTATCCATAAACGCAGCAAGCATATTGACATAAGATTCCATTATGTCAGGGATAGATTCAACGATGGGTCAATTGATGTCGACTATGTACTATGTATTTTTACCAAAATATTGACAAAACAAAAACATGCCAGAGCATGTGAACTTTTGAAAATGTAAACAATAATTTTAATTTTAGAAAAGTTATGTCTTTTAGTATTTTGTATTGTAAATGCATTTGGGTTGAGCCGGAGTATGTTGGTTATTTTTTTTTTTGTATTAAATGCACGATGGCAACCCAACTGCATATCTACTTTCTCTTTTTAAAACTTCTACTCCACTTTTTTTTTATAAAATTGAATTCATTCCAATAAAATTCGTCAAACGAGCAGGCGGCTGTTTTTCTTTCTAAAATAAAATAAAAAAAAACTAACAGTTCTAAATATACCAGTATTTACATGGAAGAACGTAGTTTCCGCAATTTACTCAAATAAAAGCTCATTTGTCTAATATTTTTGTTTACGATACATTCTCTCAATAGATACATACTATAATCAGATCATACTCATTGATTTACTCATCAGCCGAATTGAGTGTACATACGACGCTTCTAAATTTGTTCTTTACATTTCTCTATTTTTTTTTCTATTTTTGAACATTTCTTATTATTACGATTTCCCCATAATTGAGTCATTTAGCATTTGCCACAACAACAAAATAACTGACAATAGACTAACTGGCGTAAGTTGTGACATTTCAATTATTATATGTGGCTGGCTGGACAATAGTGTTATATGCCTGGTTGGAAATATAACTGTTTGGAGAATGTTACATTACATGTATATGAACGTGATTTTAAAACATGTTTTTTAATTATGAATGAGTTTTTTTTTTGAATTAAAATAAAATATTAATAAAACAAATTCCAAAAAAAAAAAATTGTTAATTGTGAAAACCTATGAATCGTAGAGCTTTGTCAGAAAAGCTCAACATGACTAAATTTGTACAGACAAATAAATTAGAACAACCATAAATTACTCAACTGTCTAGTTCAAGTTGAGAACATTACCAAGAGATTAATATGAACATATGTATTCCAAGGCACACGCTTTCGTAATCTTTCAGATTTTAAAAGTCTAGAGCGTGCTATGAATATACATAACCTTGAATCTCACTTGATTATAATTTACCCTATAGGGTAGAGAGCTGTGAAATAAAACGAAGAAAATATCTTTCGAAAGCAACTGATTCCATGAAAAACACAGTTCCATTAATCAGTATCATATTAGTCGAAATTTATGTGACATCTACTATGGAAGACACGGAAGGGAGCTAATCGTTTTCGTTTTTTATTTATGAAATCAGTATAGCCACCATCTGTATCGTTAAAAGACTTCTAATGAATCTACAATATCTTGATTTTGAAATTATGTCTGCTGTAGAAATTCCGTGGTCCAAAGGGTGACGTGTTATGCTTGTTAGAAGCGTGACTACAAACCCAAGCATCACAGATTCGCATACAGCATAATGCAACCAAAATGACTGCTTGGAATTCATTTTCCAAAGGCACCCAGGAGGATAGCGTGAAAAATGAGTGCCACACGAATGTCTAATGCTACATTCTGATCAAAAGTTCCATGGAGAGAGTTATCGCTGAGTTATAACAGATGGTGAGGCTCTGTAATATCCCTCAATGGAGTCGAATTAGGATATAAAAAAATTTTGAATGTGAAACAAAACTCTTTACAATTCCGCAAAGAACTGTGTACATCAACATTTTTGGGACACTTATTCTGACATATGTATACTCTGAGCAGAAAGTTTAATGTTATTCACATACATACATTCTATTTTATTGTTCTATAAATTTTAATTTTTCAATTCTTTCTAATTACAACTTCATACATTTTTCTGAACGAAATTAATTATTAAAAATTCTTAATTTTAAAACAAGAAATTTTTAAAACTGAATTTTTGCTTTAAAACAATAAAAATGAAATAAATTAATCGATTGTATCGATCAAGAGAATGCAGTCACAGACAATTTCTTGACCGCACTTAATTTTTGTTTCTATTTTTGCTTTTGGTTTACTTATATTATTAAACTAAGGGCCATTATTACAACTTACCGTTAACTAAAGTGAGGATTTTAACGGGCAGATAAATTGTTTTTCATTATTATGATTACCCAATAAGATAGAAGTGATCGTTAAGCGAAAGGGAGGATCATCCTACCTTTAACATTTAAAGGTCACTTTATGTTTGAACTTGCCATATTATATATTATTTTCATTATGGCAACTTCAAATTTAAACAAATGAGCAAATACAACAAAAAACGAAACCCGCGGTTGCCACTGCGTTAAAAAAACTTGTGTAATTTAGCAGTTTTATAGACATTGCTCCGGCACTGCCATATTTTTGAAAAATTTTATCTGTAAGTTGTAATAACGAAAATAAGTTAAAGGTAACTTTACAGTGCCCTTTAGCTAAAGGTAGCTTTAACTAAAACCAAGTTTAACGGCAAGTTGTAATAATGGCCCTTAGTAAACAAAATAATAACAATTAATGCTCTAACGGTATTTTAAACATAAATATGCTCTGATTTGGTAACACTACCATTTGATCGTTATATTCAAAGTGTTCAGTAATTTGTGCTATTGCTGTTATGCTGTATTTTGAGATCTCGAAAACAACTACTAAGCTAAATACGCATGTACTACTTAAATGTCTTGTTAAACAATCGTGGAACCTGGAATCACATTCCTACCAAAGTTTACAACAAATGCCTACGATAAATGCTAAGCATACGGTGGCAGCATCTCATAACGAACTTTGATCTTTTGAAACCAAAAAACCATACCACTACACCTAAGTATATAGATATATCCTTGGAAACAGTGGCGGTTAGGCTAAATAAATAATATCGCTTACCAAGTAATGCAGAGGTATCCGCAAGGACTCAAGGACACCGACCTGTATGCGTAGTTGCTAGAAAGTGGTGAAGATCGATTGATGCTAGGCTATAAGAAATGTATGGCACAACTTCAGCAAAACACTTGGCGTAAGAACGAAAGAGAATGCTTTGTTTGGATAACAGGAGAAGTGAACACGCTATTTAGTACATAAAGGGTGCACCATTTAAAAGTTTAAATTTAAAAATGCAATAAAACAAAAAATAATTTGATATTTTGCCAAATTCATTTTTCGTTGTAAAGTAAAATTTTTCCGGCTAGAAATGGAATATTATTTCATTCATATAGCTGTCGCAGCTGGCATCACAGTAACTCATTCGATCGGAACAATTTTCGTGCACTTTTTTGAGTGTGTGGATTCGTATCTCGGCAATGGCATCACGAATATTGGCTTTCAAATGCCCAATTGTCTCTGGTTTGTCGACATAACACTTTTCCACCACAGAAAATTATCCAACGGTATCAAATCACAGCTTCTTGGCGACCAATTGACATCACCACTTTGGCTAATTAAAAACCGTCAAACTTTTGACGTAATAAATCGATTGTTCAATGCAATTCGTTCTTAAGAACGATGACGAGTTGATGTTCATGAATTCCCACGCACACTCTCAACCACACCTTCGATATTTTCGGGTGTACGCACTGAACGAACTCGTTCACGTCTGGCGCATCAACAATGAAACCAGTTTCACGAACTTTAGCATTAAACTTGTGTATACCAGGGACTGTTGGTTCTGCGCTGCGGCCGATCGTGCAATTTCCGATCAATTTTCTTTGTTATGGAAATAAATTTCCAATAAATTCCAACGATGTTCAGGCGTAAATCAATTCATTGCGTTCAGTGGAGACAATACACTGAATTTTGTGACAGAATAGAAAGACATAAATATTTCCAGATTCGAAATAACCGATAATTCAAATTTAAATCGATAGATGGCCCACCCTATATATTATTAAACGTGAATAATTATTGGCTGAAGGGTGCTACAAATTTTTGGAGTTTGTTAATTCTTTCACTGTTTGCTACAATAAATAATTGGAAACTTTATGAAACGATCTCTAATAAAACCACACTTTATTACTAAATGTAGTATTTATTATAGGTAGTATTTGCTATAAGTCACATATCATCTAGTAAAGATGCTCGGTTTATTTATTTTTCTTGCACGAAAATCTTTTTAAAAACGTAAATAAGCTTTAGTTTCATTTGTTTACTCAGCTGAACACAAATTTTATAAATATTATCGCACAGTAAATTGTGAAAAATATATCTGAAGCAAAATGATAAATATTATCATAATAGCTACAATATTATTAAGGGGATGTATTGTTGCAAGCGAAACTACAACGAACACAATAAACACGATTTTATCTACAACAAATGAATCAATTAACAAAGAAGGCGAAACAACGCCAGCTGAACAGCGAATAAACACAGACACCGAAAAAGATTTAAATTCAATTCCTATTGATTTGTTTGAAACCCGATTGAAAGATATTTTTACGGTAAATTATATACCAAAAGTCGGAATTAACTCTAAAACACCTATACCAGCTGATGAATTTGACACAGAAGAGACAGTTGAATTCGTTGAAATAAAGTCAATTGAGCAGAAGCCAAGTGCGGGAGTGGGTTCACGATTTAACATTAAGGCCCGTATAAATTGCCGTTGTAGAGTCTTCGGTAGATGTGTTGACAATGAACGATGTTTGCGAAATCAAAATGTTCCAGAAAACACAAACAGCAAAAATTAATTCGTTGAAAAAAAAAACAAGATAAAAGTGAAAGATAAATAGTGATGACACAGCAAGAGAACAATTAATTTAGATAATCAAACAAAAATATATTATAAAACATATTTAAAATATATTTAAAACTTACATATTTAATTTAAATATGAAATTATGAAAAAATATATTCGATGAAATATTCCTTTACAAATAAAATTTATTTTCATATTATTTCAGTAAAGTGTAGTAGATTTGTCTCAAGTGAAAACAACTTTACCACTTAGTGTAGTGCGAAGCCGCCGAAGTCTAGTAGATAGTGTGTTGGCTTATTAGACGTAAGGCCTTGGTTCAAACTCCAGGTCGGACATCAAAACGAAAATATGAAAAAAATATTTCTTCGGCGACTGCCTCTCAGCAGATTTCTGACAAAAACTCTGATAATAAATATAATTGCCATGAAGAGTTTTTACAAAATCTGTTGCTGGGAGTCGACTTTAAACTGTAGGTCCCGCCACCCATTTATAAAATTAACGCACACAACATAAGTGGTGTGAGAAGCTAGTTTGTAATGCTGATCAATTATGAAGATATGTATATCTTCCCGATAACAACATAAATTCTAGGAATTTTCTCAAAAGCTAAATGAAAAAGCTACATTTTTAAATCAATTGATAACATCGTAATCAGCAATGAAGACTATGACTCCGCCACGGTTAACTAAAGCAGTAAAAGCATGGTATTTATCGGTTTATATTTATTTATTTATCGAACGCACTACTTCAGTTAAAAATTAACCTGTGAGACTATCAAAAATATAAAAATAATAATAGAAATAAGAATATTAACTCTCGTAAAGGACTGTCAACTCTTCCTGATATGTGTGAAGATAAATTAAATAAAAAATTTTATAGCGAGAAAACGAAGTATGCATGGTGCAGGGATTACATTACATACATACAGTATAGAAACAACGATCACTTTAGACAGACTCATATTGGGTCGACGAATGCGAAGCGCAAAGTCTCGAAAACTAGAGCTCCTTTGTCTAAAAATTATTTCAGAGTCTCATTAATTCATTATATGCACGAAGTACAACCTATTCAATATATTGTGGTGTCCACTGAATTCGGAATGAGTCTATTTTTAAATTTTATAGATAAGTTACATACGGGGAAAGGAGAAGCAAAGGTTCACAATAGTAATAGGTGAAAATGCAATTTACTATGTATTTAACATGACATGAAGCGTCTTTTAATGTCTAAAAAATTATTTTACGTGAACAAACTGAATAGCATATCACACTTGCAAAAGAATGTGACTGGATAGGAGTTTTGTGTTGATAAGAGTGAATTTTATGGTTTTTAGTAAGGATAATAGTGTTCAGATCCATTTTTAGTCGATAAATAATAATTTTGTAATATCGCCAAAAAGATGAAGAACGCATAAAATTCCAATATTTTGGAAACTATGAATTTGAATTTTTACAAAAAATTTCAAAATTGTATTTAAATTAAAGACAAAATGTAGGAAAACATATTATTTTGAATGTTAAACTTGCACAAAATATTTCTTGAAAAACCCAGGACATTTTCTGAATTAATAGTAATAGGTTCCAGGTAATACTGTTGTATGAGTTTGGTATAATTAATACAAAATTTCATTTTTTAATTTAATTTCATGTTTATTAGTCATAAAATTCATTTTTACATATGTACTTACATCTACATTCTTAAATAGTACTTATCCTATCCTATTTTCTCCAAACATTTCAGTAAACCGCCCCCAAAGAATCGATTGCAGTCGCTGTCAAAATTTGACACGGCAGTATTCATAGTGGCATCAGTCACTGAGGTAACCGATGCCTTAGGAGAAGACATCGTTTTTGCAGGGCTTGCACTCTTTGCAACAGCTTCATATGACACTCCTGCACGCACATTAATTGGTTCTGTAATTTGCCTGCTCTTCTCAGAGGCTTTTTTCTCCTCGACTTTTTGAAGAAGTGCTCTTCGTCTCGGACATTCCTTAGAACTAGCAACGTGACCTTCCACGTTGTAGTTAATACATTTCACAGGTAAGCCGATCATAAGATTGGCTTGACCCGTTTTGGGATCGGTCATCAATCTACCTTCATTATTCTCTCCCTTTTTTGGGACTTTGCATTTTCCAGGCCCATGTAGGCCACCACATTTTACACACCTGTATGGCATGTTGCAATTTGAGGATACGTGCCCAAAACGTTGACAATTAAAACATTGTGTCAACCCTTGTCTTTAAAATTTTTCAATATAAATGCTGCAGTGGAGGGTATATCTTATCTGGAGGAAACCCCTAATGTCAGAGTCCCTACTCAAGCTAAGAAGCCACTTATTGCCCCCAAGCTTTCTAACTTTTAAAATTTCCGCCCTAATCTGTAGACCGGCAATGTACTCTTGGACCTCCTTCTCATCGAAGGTGTCCGAGTGCCCCTTTATAACAAACGAATAGGGTGCTAGACCCTTTGGCGTATATGTGTAAAACGCCACCTTCTTCTCAACAAACTTCTGCTTAACTTTCTCATAATCTTTAAGTGTACAAACCTCAACGTTCGTCACTGTCCTACTTAATATCTTTATGTTAAAATCACTGTGTCCCAATGCATCCCTTAAACCGTCAGTCATATTCCTGACATTCACGTTATAAGTCGTAAAGATTGGTATTGACTTAGCACCTTTTCTTCTCGACTTTATCTTCTCTTAGTTTTTCCTCTTCTTTTTTGTATTTCCTGTCTTCACTGGCTAGGAAATATTGCCATTATTTTGTTAAATATAGGATTAAGAAAAAAGGGGTCAAGGGGAAAAATGTATGAAACTTTATAGGAAAAATCTTCCTCTTACAACATTTTTCAATAAAATTTATATTTTTGAAGTTATAAGTCGTGATTCTTAAATTTTAAGGTTTTCCCTAAATTTCATCGGTCTTGCGGCACGTCTTAACCCCAACCGATTGATCTGAAACTTTGACAATATCATTTTTTTTTGCCAATATTCACCAAACTGGGGAGTGAGACTGAAGAAAATCTTACTTTTAATTTTAAGGGCCACCCTATGTCTCATAGTGTCATTAATGTAAACTAAGAACAGTAGAGGACCCAGAGTTGACTCTGAGGAACAAAATTAGATACGAGACTATCGGATCAATAGAAGGCGATAAGGATTTGTGAAAGAATTGTAAGCAAGCTTTTACATAAAATTTTATGATCAAGAAGTGCTAAAACCGTAGTATTCCTTCACTGAACTTGTCTAATATCTGCCGCAAAATCAACTATGGCCGTTACACAGCTGCGTTCTTTACGAAATCCAAATTGAAAAATTGTAAGAATGGTGTGATTTTCAAGGTGAAGCGACAGCTGATTATACATGTACATACATACTAAGTTTCAAAAACTTTGCTGATAAACTGTTGAATTGCTATTGAACTGTACTGAGAGTTAGATTTTTTACTGGGATAATTTACGTCTATTTCTAAAATATCCGTCGTAAAAATTTTGTCAAAAAAGAAATTAATTATAAATGGAACAAGTTGTGGCATGAGAATCTTAAGAAACATGGGATTAATCGCACCATTGGACTCTATTAACAGCAGACTAGAGATCATATTATGCCAGGCGGCATTTGTGAAATGAAAATTATTGTCGCAGAAACATAAGAGCAATAGTGATTTGGCGCTGGATATGAACACAGGGATATTAAAATTTTTGTATTCAAAGCATCAACTTTAATTCCACAAGAGTCATCGTTAGCAGATTTACCTATTCCACTGTTGTTTAGAGTCAGATGCAGCAGAAAACTTTGCCTTCAAAAATTCGTATTTGGCACTCTTAATTAGTCTATACGTTTCATTTTGAATATAAAAGTTCTTTCTCCTAATACTACATCCGTACGTTAAAGTTGGAAAGAAATATTCGAAGGCAAGAAGAATTCGAAAATTCATGGGAATGCATTGAATGCATATGGTGTTGTCAAAGTAAATTCCTAGATTGGTAGCAACGTTTACAATGAATGTGTTGGGTAATCAACAATAAGATTTTAAAGCATGTTTGATTTAATGTCATCTTTGTTACTATCTCTATGCTGTCATGATGTAATTTCTGTAAATAAGATAAAAAAATAAAAAATTTAAATAAGATGTTTACTGATTTTTACAATCACCCCTATCGCAAATAACTATTCCCATCAAAAAATTCCCAAATTTCCTATTGTGAATCATTCCCAAAAAAATTTTTTGGGAGTAAGTTCACAAACACAAAAAATATTGTATCGCCAATGTTTATTCCCAAGAATTATTTCGTAAAATTAATTCGCAACACTTGCCAATGGGAACAAGAAGGGAACATGTAAGTTATAAGTTGTTTTGGTGTTGTTTTTATAAAACTAAATACATTGATTAGTTTAAGGAACCCAAATTTAATACTAATACAAGTTGGAGTGTGATATTTTCAAAGAAGACTGTTTTTTAGGTTTAAGTATTCCAGAGAACTCTGGTTTTATTTTGTTTTGTTTTTATGTGTGTACATATATGTAAAAGTGATGAAAGTGAACTTGCTATGCTAGTATGAAAGCGTTCCTTGAATTACTTCATCAACTTACAATATATGCATAAATTATGTAACGCACTGCAAATATTAACCATTTGAGCACTTTTCTTTGGGGAGTAGTGTAACTCTCGTGCTCCATGCAAACAACGCCATCTGTTTTTAAGAACTATGTTGGTCCTTTTCACAATATAATGCGCTCGAGAATGCACTTCGTTAAATTTTGCTTCTGCTGATCCGTCTGCGGCATTTCTATAGGGTACTAACATCCATGGCTCAGAGGCATACCCGCCGTCTCCTAATTTATATTTGTATTATATGTATATGTAATAATTATTACAAAAGTATACCTAGATCTTCGGTGCAACCTCTCCATGAATTGTTTCTCCTCTTCCTGCACCAAAAAACGAAAATATACGCTACTAATTTTTTAAGATTTCTATTTTTCTTTGAAAAATTGTTGATGGGTAATTCACAATAATTTTTTTTGTTTATACAGCATTTATAACTAATTCACAATAAAAACTTTTATTCCCAATATATTCGCAATACCGATTTTTTGGGATGGGAAAAAAAGTTTACTCCCAAATAATTTATTCCCATAATATTCACGATAGGGGTGAATATTACTTTTTTTAAATTTGATATGATAGAATAACATTTTCAAATTATATTGTGTTACCTGTGTTAGAGAAGAACTATAAATTAAGAAAAAACATGTGTTTGTTGAATTCAGTGTAGGTATATATTTAAAACAGAAAAAAATAAAAAGAATTCATTTTGTATTGTCGTCCGTGCACGTCTTTTCTTTTCGCTGGCTCTCACTACACTACCAACTCTGTTGTCTTCATTTCATGTGCTTACAGTCGGCCATCCTGTCAGACAAGCGCCCTCGATTGGCACTCGCCTCGTCATCACCGAACTCGTTGTAGTCATCGTCGTTGTCATCGTCCTCGCCTGTTGGTAGGAGTCTGCACCACAGCTTGATCTTATCAGATGCGTACACCGATTTGTAATGACGCTGTGTGCGGGCAGAATATGGTAGATCTTCAACCACGTAGCGGTCTTTATAAGGCACTTCGTTAATAATAAAAGGCCCTTTGTAGCGAGGCTCTAACTTTCTCGACGTACCAGTGGCTGCTGGTTCATTCTCCACTAGGATCAGGTCGCCTTTGACATATCTCTTCGGATGACTATGTTTTGAGTCATACCTTTGTTTGGCCAGTTTACGGTGTTCGTCTATTCGTTTCGCAGTATCGTTACGCAGTTTTGCCAGGTTTTTTTCATCAACGACGTCGCAGCTATGTAAGGCAAGGACCAACTTATTTTGCAGTATGTCGCGCGGCTTGAATCCATATAACAATTCCTGAGGTGTCTTCCCTGTTGTTTTATTCACCGTAAAATTGAGTGTCCACTGCATTCGTCGCAGTTGTTCGTCCCAACGCTTGTCTTCCGCAGTTGATGGCAAGAGCATACTTAAAATAGTCCTATTTGCTCGTTCAGCGTGTCCGTTTCTTACGGCATTCAGTATATGTTTTATATCGTTATCCTTACAATATTGTTCGAACGCACGGGATGTGAAAGCTGTTCCTCGATCGCTGACTATCCTGGCTGGCATACCAAAGTATCCACTTAATTCGTTAAGTACATCTATAACGTGCTTTGTTGCTGTTCTTTTTACTGGTCTAATTATCGAAAACTTCGTGAATGCGTCAATGACTACGAGAATGTGCTCGTTACGTCGGGTGCTTTTAGGAAACGGGCCCAAATGGTCTATATGTATTGTATGGAACGGAACTGGGCTTATTTTATCCGAATGGTACTCCCCTCGTGTTTACCTCCAAAATGCTTCTGGAGGTTGGATAATGTTTTTTCAACGCCAAGGTGGCCGGCATTATCATGTTGTCCCTGGATTACTGGAACTCGTACAGCTTTTGTCACTACCCATAGGTGTTTATCGTTGATTTTGCGGAAGAGTCTGTCGTTTTTCATCGCGTTTTCGTTGCAAAAGTTTTTGTCTCCAGCCTTTATCCTTTCTATTATTTTCTGTATATTTTCGTCCATCGCGCCATGTTTGATATTTTTAAATTCCTCGTTCGCCCGACGCGCGACAGCTGTTTTAGATACTGTACAATTTTCGAATTTCAGCCCGTCGTCGTTGCATACTAAGCTTACTGTATTATTCGCGAATACGTCATTACCGATTATAACTTCCGGTGAGAAAATATCGTCGTCTGCAATATATAGATCAATGGTCAGCTCAACATCATCGATTATCAATGTGGTCGTAATCATTTCTTTCAAGACCCGAGTGCCTCCACAAACACCGCTTATACGCACGTAGCATGGTTTTATTCTACCGGATAACGACATTGCCTTCGACCTCTTTATCATACTACACTCACTACCCGTATCGATCAGAGCTAGCATATCTATTCCGTTGATTGTGATTCGTTTATCAGTGGAGTGTTTTTAACAGCGTTTGAGGTTCTAGCGTTTGGCTTGCCGCAATTTTCGGGCGTTCCTCTTGGGTGAATTCGCTGACAGTCTTTGCATCGCGCTCGTCTCTGTGGCTTGGGGCATGTGCTAGATATGTGGCCCGCTTCGGAGCAATTAAAGCAAACGATCGGTTTATGTTCCATTCCCGCCTTAATTATATTTTCATGAGGCCTGTGGGCGGCTTTACCACCATCTTCGTTAGGTTTAAACATTGTCGAAGTTTTACCCTTTGAGGAGCAGCTGGATATATTCGCAAAATATTCTTCGACTATCTCTCGCATTTCCTTCATTGTTTTAAAACGTACGGTTGCGATTGCGAGTTGTAATTCTCGGTGTTTTAAACCTTCGCGGGTGTATTTTATAATTGCTGACTCACTCAGGTTATGCCGTTTGCCCAACGCACTCATTCTAAAACAATATTCACTTACTGGCTCATCTGTTTTCCGCGTCGAGTTGGACAATTTGAAATGAATATCAGCTTCATCAGGCATGGTACCGAATTCTTCCTTTAGCGCCACAGACAACGCTTGCCAGGTCACATAAAGTTCTGCAGACGCATCAAGCCATAGCTTAGCTGGACCTTTTAATTTGGCGTAAACCGCTAGCAGCAAGCATCTTTCGAACCATTGGTATGCTGCCATGACTTTGCCCACACGATCAATAAATTGCTCCACACTGAAAATTGAGTCTTTCGTTGGGTCATATTCCGGTAGGGTGTCTGCGATTTCTCGAATGCTGCACATATTACGCTGACGCGGTTCCTCATTTGCTAATATGACTGGAGGTCTTGGCGTATGATCCTCGCGCACTGTTCTAAAAGATTGTTCTTTCGTAGACATTTGGCGCTGGATCAAAGCGGTTAAATTTTCCACCATACCGCGTAAACTCTCAATTTCTGACCGTAAATCGTCATCGTCAGGTGACACGTTAAGTTCAATTTCATCGGAACCGACGGTCTCAGTCAGGCGTTGGACCAATTCGGCCTTCGTTCCGATAGTTATTTGATTCCATTCCCGTAATAGTCGTTTAAGTTCGAGAACCCTTAAAGATGCTATTGCCGGCATTATATCATTTTATTTGTTTTCCCAGTAGTTTTTAGTTTTTTTTTTTATATCACTTTTCGTTTTATTTCGTATTATTACGTTTTCTTTTGTTTCGTATTGTTTTCCTTTTTTCGCATTAATCGTTAAATAGTTCTTTCAAAACTGTCCCTTTTATATTTTTTAGTATCGTTTCGTCAAGCGTTAATCGTTTTCATCAAATATTATGTCTATCTACAATTTTCATTGCTTCTTCCATTACGTATTATTGTGTTTTTTTTTCGTTTCATCAACCAATGAGTTATTTTCACAAAAAATTTGTATTTTCTTTTTTTATTGCCTTCTCATTACCGTTACTATATTGTTTTATTACAACTCGTATATACATATTTGGGCAATTCACACAAGCCGTTGTATCGTTGTATTCATTGTATTGTTGGAAGAACATACAACAGTGTATGATTGTTGTTGATATTTTTCATATAAAAATCCGATACACTTATACACATTTTTTCCATATGTTTTTAAAAGTTGTATTGATTTTGTGTTATCAAATTTTGTGAATGAAAAAATGTGTATATGTTTTGATGTTTTTAAAATGTTGTGTTGGTTTCGGGCTATCAAATTGTTTAAATGCCACGAGATACACAATACAGCATAACATTGAGCGTTCACAAACAAACAAATTTATTCAATACAACATAAACGATACAAAGTCGTGTGAATACCCTAATTTTTTCCTACCATCGTACACTCGTAACTCACTGCGTAGATTGTTTTTTAACATATGCGCCACATATGGTCCTACATATTATGCCACGCACAAGCATATGTCCATTTCTTTGTTCTTATGCACAGATTTTTTTCTCATTCATGTCCTTCACCAAATTTTGGTTGCTAACACTTAAGACATACATATGCACATATGTTTCTATACACAAGTGATTTTTTCAAACAACCGTTTTCATTTTCGTTGTTTTTTATTATTATTCATTTCTCTGTTTCTATGTATGCCTTCGCTTCTGTCCGTTTTTTCTGCGTTCCACGAAAAGTCTCTCTTAAACAATATTACTCAGAGCACAAAAAAATGTTCGTTTCGTTTCCGCCGTTACGCACACTCACATAAAATCTCTTCAAAACATTTTCTTTGTTCTTTATCGCGCACTATGGATATTTATCCCACTTCAGAACTGTTAGAGAAGAACTATAAATTAAGGAAAAACATGTGTTTGTTGAATTCAGTGTAGATATATATTTAAAACAGAAAAAAATAAAAAGAAATTCATTTTGTATTGTCATCAGCGCACGTCTTTTCTTTTCGCTGGCTCTCATTAGACTACCAACTCTGTTGTCTTCATTTCATGTGCTTACACCTGTAAGAAAGATTTGAAAATGGTGTAATATAACAGCTGGGGAGCATCTCATATTACGAGGAACCACACCCCTTAAGTGCCAGTTACCCATACGTAACGTAACGTACCGTAGCGAACGTTCTCTTTTTAGCATATGGAAAACAATGTAAACGCTCACCGAAACGTTATCTATCGTTAGCAAAACGGAACGTTTTTACATGACATTTGAACATGAGTGATGGGGCTATTGTACGCAGAGTTGCATTGCGGCACATAATGCCCTCTTTGGTACTTTCATGTTTATTTATATAAAACTTTTATATTGTTACAAGTATATAATAAAATTTTTAATTTTTATTAAAATAATAATAAAGAAATTATTTTATAAGATATAAATACTTATTGTACGAATTCTGCCTTTTGGTACTTTCATATATATTAATCGCATATATTAAGATTTTAAATTTGTATATAAAAAATGATTTTTCTTTAAATATTATTATGATTGTAATGTGCATAAAAATTATGAAACATAATAAATAAAAAATATGTATTTTGAGTGGCAATGTAACGCAAATGCCCTTTTTTGTATTTTCCTATTCATATATAAATCTTTTTAAGCTATAAAATTTTTAAATACTTATTCTTATGATTCCAACTTTCTTAAAGAATTATAAGAGTATTTTTATTATTACTATTCTAGCCAGAGGTATTGTTTTGCAATTTAATAAAAAAAACAAAGAAATCACTTTGAATAGAAAAATATCACTGTCGAATATTGTAATGTAAATTCCATAAATATTGATTTAGATTAAGTCAACAATGTAATATTCTGTAATATTACAAGCATAAATATTTGTAATAACATAATATTTAAGAAACAAATACAAATTCTTCCAATTAAAAGTATCCAATTGATACTTTTTGAATATTGCTTTATCTTATCAACACTCGTCACTGTTCTGACAAGCTAACTTCGTGCAAATGTGTATATTAATTTCTTTGCATTGTGTTGTATTCGTTTGTGTGTTGCTTTGTGTTCTGCTTCGTTTTTATTTACATTCTTCTTTGACAGCTGTCCCGTTTTAAACGTTTCTATAACTACACAAATGTTTTTAAGGCTACATACGTTACGATTTTCCGTTCCTTACGTTTGAGTAACCAACCCTATATGATATAAACACAATAAACGCAGCACACCAATTTGGAACAACAATTTGCTTGCTGTTGTGTGGCCTTTAAAATAACAATTTCCATATACACCCAGCAAATTTATTTTTTATCTATTACCTATAATTCCTTCAGAATGAGTGATAGTGAGTTTGCTAACTCTATAATAAAATCATTATTGATTATTTTTAATGTATTTCAAACTTCTATTAGGGAAATATTCTTGTTTGTTTTTCACAAGAGCTTAACTTACACTAAATTAAACAAATTTATAAATTTCCCCTTAAAAACCGCTACCACCGCATTAATCGACACAAAACTTCAACCTGCATATTTTTTTATTTTTTACGAATTGGGCACGGTATTGTGTTTATTATTTATAAGAATTCAAAATAAAAATTGTCGCATTTTACACGCTGTACTCGAGGTAAAGCAAATCATTTTTGGCTCATCGCAGTTTATGACATTCGTCTGGTCGTTTCTCGAAGTTATTATACAGTTGGAATATGTGGTCCTTAAATTTCTTTTTTCGGATGGCATTTCATTTCATTTCATTTTATTAATCCATATAATTAAATTTTTTTACATGTTTCTTACGACTATATCTTTAAAGTAATTATCCTATGCGTATTTAATAAATTCCTAGGGCTTACCAACTAATTAATTTAAATTGTAGCTTGCTGCAGATAATTATATAATATATAGAATTATTTATATTCCATAAAAAAGGAAAAAAGGAAACTTTCTTTTTCAAAATCTTACATACTAATTAAACATTTAAACCTAACTTAAAGACTAACTTAAATTAATTAACAAAAATAGAAAAATAATAAAAATAAAATGTAACAAAACAAATTATGACAAATGTCACTACTATAGTATTATCATTATATTATAGTATTATTATATATATATATATTATATTATTATAGTATTATATTCTAATATATAAGCCAATACCCATCTTCACTACTGAGCAGTGTTGTACACTAAGTTGCCTAAATCAAGACTATTTACACGTCTGTGATAAAATAGTCTATCGTCAGTGCAGAGCAGTCCAGCGTCCCTCAATGTTAGTATGTCTGTTGGTGACAAATATCTGTGTCACCTGACACTCTCGAGATCAGAAGAATTCGTCAGCCAATTCCTGACCAAGCTGTTCCGCAGAATTTTCCAGGAAGGCAATGGCCGTCCGCATCAAAAAATCCGTCTATTCTTTCAAAATTCATTTGTTCATAAATCACAGTGCAAGAGGATCCTCTAAAAACACCGTCGGAGCGCATTCTCGGTCTCAAATTCAGACATGCAGACATTATCCGCCTCTCCCATATCCTAAGCCTCTCCATCTGATGGGATCAAATACCAAACCATATGGGAAAGGCGTAGGACATGGACATGATAGGTCTGACAATTTGTTTATAAATAAGCAGTCTCACCTCCCTACTATGACCTCCCCTACTATGCAACAAATTGCAGTAGAAGAAAAAGATTCTCCTCACCTTAATCAATACATAATCTATATGCCTATAGAACTCAAAATTACCATGAAAAATAACTCCCAAGTATCTTAAACTGTCCGTTACCCTAATGGTAACGCCATCCAATTTCAGCACGGGTATAAATTTCCTCTCACTGGGGTACAACCCCCTGCGCCTTCCATTAAATTCGGTACCCTAGCGGATGAATGTAATTATTTTTCTTTGCACATTTTTTTTGTCTAAATTGTATATAGCAACTATAAATTCCTAAAAACTAAAGAAATTCAATACACAGAGCGAAAACTGCCTAATAAAATCAAGAAGATTTTCTCTAGGAAGCGTTTTTGGAGTGAGGGGTATTACAGCAGAAAGAAACGAAGATTTTTTCGTACAGATTTCTTATTATTTTTATGTGATAAATCTTTTTAATTTTTTCAAGAAGTAAAACACATACACTTAAAAGAAAACTTGTTATTTACCATTTTTTTACTCAAATTCTCAAATTCATTTTTGCCACAAAAAATACAATCCATAGAGAAAAACTTACTAATTCTATTGTGTTTTCCTCTAAATTGTATAAAACAAGAATTTCTTATTAATTTCATTGGGCTACCTAATCAATTTTTTCAAAAAGGGTTTTCTTATAGATTTCATCAGGCTACTTAATAATTTTTTTAAGGAGTATTCCTTATTGATTTTATTGAAATATTTGCTAACACTTTTATTACTAACAGTGGGTTATCAAATGTACTTGTTTAAATTATACTTATTGAATTCAGAAATTTTATATCAGTTTTACCTTTGCATTATGTATTTAAAATAAATTTTCAAAATTTTTTTATTGTCGTTTGTAAAATCAACAATTGCGAGATACAAAATGCCAAATTTTTGACGAATATTTTTCAAGAGTGGCCACGATATAATGATTCCTTAGGTTATGAACTTGTAAGTATTGACATTTTTTAATCTAATTTAATTTAACTTTTAATATCTATTTTATTTTGAATAGGTCGAAATAGATTTTGATTTTTTATACCCGGATAAAACTGATAATTTATTCTTAAAGTTGCAAACTTTTTATAAAAAGTTGCTTAAAATTTTTGTCCTTGAAATTAAAGACCAAGCATCAAGTGGATTTTGACGTACAATATTTATGTAATGAAAATATTACAAAAGGTACTATATTCTTTTAAATTTTGACATAAGCGATATTTTGATTATACATTTATTTATGTATATTTCTATTTAGATTCCAAGTAGTGTATGTACATGCTTCATGCTTTGTTACAGCCACAACGACTTAATAAGGAATATAGGCCCTCGATAGCCGATGCCCAAACAGATTACTGAAATTAAGGCTAATTTTAATTTTTATTATTACAAATATTAAATTAGTTTCTAAGTAAATATATCAATAAAAAATCTATAATAATATCAAGCAAAATCAAGAAGTATAATTTAAGAAAATAAACAGATAGTCTTATAAAATTAAGAAGAAAATCTTTTTGAAAAAAAAAACAAAAAGGGGGCCTAATAAAATCAAGAAGAAAACATTTTTGAAAAAAACAAAAGGAAAGCCTAATAAAATTAAGGAGAAAACCTTTTTAAAAAAATCAAGAAGACTATCTAGTAAAATCCCTATGATTTCTTCTTGATTTTTTCAAAAAGGTTTTCCTTATAAAAATAATAAGAATCTCTTCTTGAAAAAAAAAACCATAGAGAAATCATATAAACTTTGTTCTAATTTAATATGTATTTATTAGGTTCAGTTTTCTCTGTGTACTAATTTATATGTAAAAAAATAACATTTTCTCATGATCACTATCAAAATAATTTATTTAATCACGTTAATTGCTAAAGTTTAAACAAATGTGGAGAAAATTGATATTTTTAACACAAAAATGACTGAAGTATTAAACACCTTTTTATTGTAAACTAAAAGTTAGTCATGTTGGAACTCATAAATACATACAAAATAGGTCATTACAACCCTTTAGTTAGGATTGCGACCTAGCTCCTCAGACCACTTATATATATTGTATGTGTTAACTTTATCAATAAGTGGTGCGACCTACAGTTTAAAGTGGTCTCCGAACGACATATTTTTGAGCAACTTTTAACGGCAACTTTATTTACTCTTAAAGTTTTTTTTAGAAATCTGCTGAGGAGGAATATTTTTTTCATATTTCGTTTTGTTTGATATTTGAACCGTGGCCTCATGTCTAATAAGCCAACACACTACCTACCAGACTACCGTGACTTCAAACTCAGAAGTCAATTCTGCAATCTTGTTAAAATCTTTTTCATTTTCATTCATTTTTAATTTATTTTTCATTTTGGTTTTTTGTAGATATTGACGTAAACCCTCCTTTTTTATGTCTTTATTTTTATTTTTTTTATTCGAAGAGTCATTGCAATTATATTTTATTCTTTTTTTCTGTAGAAAAATATAATTAAAAGTAAAAAAAAAAATTATGGTTTAATTTTTAATTTAATTTTATTTGAAGTCGCCGTCAATATAAATACAAATACATGCGTAAATAATTAAAATTCAAAAATGGTAAAAATTCTAAATTTGTCAATTTAAAAAATAAAAACCCTAGAGTTATAGGTATAAGGGTCAATCACAAATGGAAGAAGGTAGAAGGGATAGGGTAAATAAAAAAAGAAAAGCAGAAGAAATATGTATGTATTTCAAATGAGTACCAATACTAGTTAATTATCCTAAATTAGCGTATATTTCAAGCTTTCTTTATTGTACGCAAACACTCATAACTTGTATATAATTCGCGCAGCATTGACCTTGATGCCCTTATGATATACTAGACATGTTTATGACAATACAGAAGAATTATATTTTAACCTATTACCAGTGTTGTAGGAAACATTTACTTTTTAACAAATATTCGTCCCTTGTTTTTCCAACAGAAAGTTTTTCATCTTTTTGATACGGAAATCTTCTATTCCTTTTAAATTCGAATTAATTTTATCAAAAATATTAAAATTTCCCAACTTGAAATGGTTATATTCTAGTATTTTGACTTTGTTGTCCTGTAATATGTCTTTTTTTTGTATATTAGGACCAAGACTTGTATCTTCTATTGGATATAATTTGTGTAATCTATCATCATTATTTTTTAGTAACTTTTTCAGATTCCAATTTCCAAATCTTTTATATTTGTGGCTTCTAACCCTCTTGAGATTAGAGGAATGTGCAAAACAATTCCCTATCAGGCTATTTTGCAAGTTAGATGAGCGCTCAAGGAAAGTAATGGCCGTCCTCATCAGAAACACATCTATTCTCTCAAAGTTTAAATTTTCATAAATCAAGGCGGTCTTCTAAAATTCGCAACGTGGTGCATCCGCAAACACGCAGACAGTATACGTCTCTCCCATATCCTAAGCCTCTCCATCTGATGAGGTGAGACACCAAACCAGACAGGGTAGGCGTAGGACATAAGACGTCTGATAATCTGCCTATAGACAAGCAGTCTATATCAGTAAACCACCCCAAAATTTGACACAGCAGTCATCATAGTCACACCAGTCTTAAGTGAAGATATCGTCTTCTCAGGAATTGCATTTTTAACACACCTGTATGGCATGTTGTAGTCCAAAATCGCTGACAGTTAAAACACTGTATTAACCCTTGTCAAAAAAAACGATAAAACGTCATTCAAACGCCTTGTGTTGATCCTGTTGTAGTCTAACATGACCGGTCTCTCCCTGTTGCGAAATTCGCAAGTACCTAAAACAATCTCCACTGCTCTATAGTCCGATTCGTAGTCAAGTGTCCGTAGTCCGTTGGTAGGTTCAGGCTCGGGTCCTATATCAGGTGTTGTCAAAATGATATCAATGTATGATTGGGTTTTCCCAAGAATACACCGAGATTGGGACATGTAAAAAGAAAGTCCCTAAGTTAGAGGCCTCTGCTATTACAAACAGTTCCTCCCCAGTCCGGGTGTTTAGCATTCAGAACCGCTCCAATCAGTATAGATCCTCTGCATGACAAATGCAGAAGTGGATCGAGATCGGATACTCTCAACGCAAGCGCAGGTCTGAGATACATGGCGATGACAAGGAGAATTGAACCATCATCGCTCCAGATCTTCACTGCAGTATTCTCTATACTACCCATTTCTAGGTGTATCCTATCGCAGCATAAATTATCCTGGACTATAACAGCGGTTCCCCCGCCACGTCCGTTCGACGGTCCTGTCTAAAGATTCTATATCACGCAAGATTAAGAATGTGTCTGCGGCTAAGTTTATGTTCGGCTAACAACACCACATCAGGTCTATTCTCCCTCAAAAATAAGTTCAAATAATGCCTCCTGTGTCTAGACCAGGGTTCGTCAAAAAATTTTTGGTTATGTGTTAGTGAGTAAGAGAGAGGAAATAAGTTGAGAGAATTTATTTATTTACAGCCATAAAAAGTGTTAGTAATATACGCTATTGTTATTTTCATTTTATCAGCATACATATGTAAAGCTATATAACTTTGGATTAATAATTTTAGATAAATAAAAATAAAATAAAAAAATCCATTTTTTTATTAAAAGAACATAAAGCTATCCATCTTTGGTTAAAAATTATGAAATGTTTTTTTAAATAAATAAAAATAAAAAGAATAAAAAACCCATTTTTTATTAAAAGGAAAAAAAGCGAGCATTCTAAACTATTTAAAAAAAATTATACTATGCGACAAAGTAAAAAAATGAAATACGCCCAGGTAATAACATAGAACATTTTTAACATGAAATATTTTTTGAGTGTTTGCTAAAATAAAATGATAAAGCATCCGCCGCACATGTGTTCTTGTCGCGGTCTGATCGACAACTAAATGGAAAAACACAAGAATGCGTGTGAGTTCTCTTTGCACAACTGTGCTATGAAATGGTAAACTATGGTCTAGACACAACGGAGTTCACATTCGCGAATATACATTTAAGAAGACGTACCATATCTAATCGACATCTACATCCCAAGCAGAGCCCTCATCATTTCTAAGCTTCTCATATTCGTTGGCGAAACCACCTATTTTCTCCAAACATTTTAGTAAGCCGCCCCCAAAGAATCGATTGCATCGCTGTCAATTCTGTCAAAATTGACACGACAGTATTCATAGTGTCATCAGTCACTGAGGTAACCGATGCCTTAGGTGAAGGCATCGTTTTTGCAGGGATTGCACTCCTTGCAGCAGCTGCATATGACACTCCTGCGAGCACATTTCTCGGTTCAGTAATTTGCCTGCTCTTGTGAGAGGCTTTTTTCTCCTCGACTTTTTGAAGAAGTGCTCTTCGTCTCGGGTATTCCTTCGAACTAGCAACGTGACCTTCCACGTTGCAGTTAATACATTTCACAGGCAAGCCGATCTTCAGACTGGCTTGACCCGTTTTGGGATCGGTCATCAATCTCTCTTCATTATTCTCTCCCTTTTTCGGGACTTTGCATTTTCCAGGTCCATGTGGACCACCACATTTAACACACCTGTAGGGCTTGTTGCAGTTAGAGGACACGTGACCAAAACGTTGACATTTAAAACACTGTATTAACCCTTGTCGTTTAAATTTTTCAATATATATATTGCATCGTATTTGATGGAACCCCTTTATGTCGGAGTCCCTACTTTCCCGAATCTCGGGATTTGTTAAATCTTTTCCCAGAATTTTTGGGGATTATAAATTCATACATATATACTTTATGAAGTAAGAAAAAATTGAGTCTGCGGCATTGTTTTCTATTTAACATTACATTAAATAACACTCATGTAGTTCTTCAAGTGTATCATGCAATATTAAGTGAATGTTCTATATGACTCAACATCGAATTGAATAAGAACCCAACTTCCATTGTTAAAAAGTTAAATGTTGCCCTCGAAGTCCAATAAAATCTGTTAATACAGCTGATGGTTTAGACAATCAACTTTCTGAAGAAGTATATTTGATTGAATCACGAGGTGTTAGAGGTGAATAGTTATATCCTGCATATAGCTATCTTGAAACCATTTTGCCCACAAGTGTAGATTGCGAAAAATGTTTTTCAGCGAAAGATGTTTTTGTTCGCATCAAAATTAAGGCTCTTCGACGAAATATTAGTCTGTGATCTTTTAAAAAAATTGCTTAAAACAATGAATATTATTAATATATAATACTACCGTGGTGTAGTAGGTAGTGTGTTGGCTTACTATTCGTAAAGCCCGGGTTCGTATCCCAGGTCAGACATCAAAAATGAAATATGAAAAAAAAATATTTCTTCGGCGACTTCCTCTCAGCAGATTTCTGGCAAAAACTCTGAGAGTAAATAAAATAGCCATGAAAAGTTTCTCAAAAATCTGTCGTTCGGAGTCGACGTTAAACTGTAGGTCCCGCCATTCACGTATAAAATTAACGCACACAACATGAGTGGTGTGAGAAGCTAGGCCGTAATCCTGACTGAAGGGTTGTAATGGCCAATTATGTATGTATGTATGTAGATTTTTATTTTAAAACATGTGTTTTGCGATAAAGATCAAAAATTAATGAAATTTTTAATAAAACAATTGTTTTTAGCCTTTTTTATTAAGAGAAAATTCCGAAATCCCGGGATATTTCGCGATTTTTCGATCCCGAATTGTCCCGAAAAAATTTTTAAAAATCAGTCCCGTTTCGGTTATATCGGTTTCAAATTGTTTTAGAGTTCTAACATTTTTACGTTAAAACGTAAACAAAACTCTTGAGTTTGTAGGAGAGAGGAGAAAAGCGAGCGGGGGTGATTTCACAATTTCATGTACTCGCAAAACTTGCTTTGTTCTTTATTCGTATATACACAGAGTTGTATTTGATTTCACATTT
The DNA here is from genome assembly GCA_936449025.2 of Sarcophaga subvicina. Lineage (NCBI taxonomy): Eukaryota > Metazoa > Arthropoda > Insecta > Diptera > Sarcophagidae > Sarcophaga > Sarcophaga subvicina. Next base: position 37,158,658 of record OW388082.2, read on the forward strand.
TATTTGACATTTTCTTTTATTTTTCCTTTCGCATAGTGAAGTTTATATAAAGTTCCGTTATTTAAAATAGCATTATTTTTTGTGTGTTTTGTGTTTATAATTAAATAAATAATTAAAAAAAGTGAAAATATTAAAATCCAAAGTTTAAATTTATTATTATTATTATTTATTCATATAAATCGAGGAATCTAATTAATTTAAATAAGGTAAATATATTAATAAATAATAATATATAAATATATGATAATATAATAACGTATATAATAGCACAATGGTATACAAGTGGCAGAAGGAGCAAATCGAAGAACTCATCTTTTTAATCCAGGAATTTCCATGTATTTATAACATAAAGTCGAGAGAGTATTTGGACAGGACAAAAAAACCGATGCCTTTCAGAAAATTACAGAAACTCTACATCAAAAAGATAAGGCCATAACATTCGAAGAGGTGAAAAGGAAATGGAGAAATTTACGGGTCCAATACACTTCAATGCAATGAACTTCGCGCAATCTCAAATTCAAGAAAAAGTGGGTGTTCTGCTGATGATTTATACCTGCCTAAGCTGTGGTGTTTTGAACAATTTAATTTCCTCAAAACACACACAGAAATTCGACAGGGCACTAATAACATCGAGGTATGTTTGAAAATATTAATATTTAAATAATTGATTAATTTTCAAGTTTGTTTAATTTTTCAAGTTTGGAATTGATGATGGCACGCCACGAACATCAACAGTCAGTAGCACAGATGTTATAGAGGTATGTTTGAAAATATTTATATTCAAATAATTGATAAATTTTCAAATTTGTTTAATTTTTCAAGTTTGGGATTGATGATGGCACGCCATGTACATCGGCAGCTAGTGGCACTAAAATCATAAGAGGGTCCAAAAGAAAAAACTCTGTATTTTAATTATTATGAGAAATTTATATAAAAAAAATATTTTAATATTGTGTTTATATTTCGTAGCAAACCGTTATAGACCTTCGGAACGAGTTGCAGCATTTTAAATCCGTTATAAAGGATAAAAAAAGAAGGGAAACCATATGCATGGCTGGGAGCGCTTGTCGTTTCTGAAATGCAGCGGATTAGGCCGGAAGACCAGCCCGAAGCTGCCTGACAAGTACAATGCCTAATGCGAAGGCTGACAGCGCAATCAGAGAGCAACCGAAGAGATATTTTAAAAAAATCCATGGAAGGAATTTTTGATGAGGATGATTTTGAGTGAGTATTTGATTTTATTTCAATATTATTTTTTATATTCTTTTTAATACATTTTTATTTATGTAGGCAATAATTTATTTTCGTTTATTTATTTTTTATTTGTATTTTTGTATTTATTTATTGTTTTTATTTACTTATTGTTTTCTTTTTTCATGTAATTTATTTTCAAATTATTTTTATTATTTTTTTCCAATTTATTTTGTTCATGTGAACTGTACCTGCTTTTGTTCATTTGAACTGTACCTGCTTTTGTTTTTATTATTTATTATTTTCTGCAAAACATAATTTTTGTGCATTTGAACTTTACCTGATTTTGTTTTTAAAAATAAAATAAATATACATTTTAAATTAAAACAAATTTAATGGTTTTTTCAATTCAATGGATACATTTAATAGTAATTTAATATTACATAGAAATTATTGGGGAAAAAAGTAAAATTAACTTGTGACTTTTTTCTTAGACTGTAAATCACTTCACTACTCTATGCTCAATAACGCCGAACTTTTATTGTTCCTAAAAAATGTAATTAATTAAATGGTATTTAAATTGCATAAAATTAATTATCTTACCATCTACTCTGCAAATAAGTTATATATTACAGCCGATCCAATTTACCCTCATTGTTGAAATATTCAGTGAATTACTGCCTAACAACTTCCGCACACCCTTTTCGTGGATTGTATGTGTTGTCTGAATGACCATTATTACTTGGTTGAGAAGAATTTGATATATTATTTGAATAAGTGCTAACATACGTATCATCAGTATTCAATGTCTTTTACATTGGTATGGTATGGGTAGGGCTGCATTCAATAGCATTGCAATGGGCATACATCATCACCAACTACAACATACGGAAGATACCTGTCATTTCCTACCATACTTTTTTGTGGTGCATCCTTCTCTTCTAATTTTTTTTAATTACTCTCAAGGAATACGTCAGCAGCGTTAACCCTCCAAAACAGCCAATATCCACATAAATAAATTTACAATTGGCGTCCACTAAAGCCATCAGTATTATGCTATCGCCTCCTTTATAGTTGTGGTAAAACGCACCGTCTTTTCGTGGTGGCCGAAAATGTATATGCTTACCATCTAAAGCACCTATACAATTTGGGAATTGCCACTTTACAGCAAATTCTTTAGCAATTGTTTCCCATTCTGTTGAGCTGCTAAGAAACTAATTTTAAGAAAAAATAAAGTTCACTCATGCATACATATATGAAATTTATATTTTCGGTGTATAACCATAAGAAACTATATGTTAGTGTACAATACCTTTAAATATATTCCGATCATTTTTTTTTTTCGTAATACTGAGGCAAACTTCCGGAACTATGGAAGATATCATGGAAACAGACACTCGTGTTTGATAATCTAAGCTAATAAAAGATTCACCTAAAATATTATATTTAAATTTTATTAAAATTATAAAAACATGATTTTAAATTATTATAATTACTTACCAGTGGCAAGAAAACGCAATGTTAATGCCAATTCATTACTGTATGGACACGCGTTATATCTTTTTCTATTAAATTTAATATGTATTTAAATTGTTCTTTAGTCATCCTTAAATATAAATAATATTTAAATATAATATAAGATGCTTTGTCGCCCAAAAGTAATTCATTTTCTAAAAACGAAAAAGAGCCTCGGTTCTTCCGGCACTTCCTCCAAGGTTTCATCCATTGTTTTTTATTTTTGTTGGAACTACGAAGGTATGCAGCCCTCTCACAAATTTGTCAGACCTTAAAATATTATATATTTCATTAAAAATATATATATATATATATATATGCACTACAAACTAAGAAGTATTTCCTCTTTGTCACTATCATCAGAATCCAATTCCATAGCTTCTTCAATACATTCAAATATATCTTTTAATATATTTTCTTTTTCCGTGGCCATTTTTGAAGCGTTGTGTTGCGTTTAAACCTAGAACAAGATGCCAAGTAAAGTAACAGCTGTCAACAGCACTGAATATATACAGAATGGAAACGTGATTTTGATAATTAATGTGATGTTTTTATAACACAGGCTATTTCACTTGCATGCCTGTTTCCATGGCAACTTTCAGCAAGAAACATTTTTTATGAGCAGTACGTCTTATTTTGATCTTGTAATATTTAGCTTCTTAATTACCTTTTGCACAAGAAACTATATTCATTGTGACCGAAAATCACACACATTTCGGTTAATAATAAAATATTTAAAAATCTTTAAGACTTTCATTGAAGAAATAAACAAATATTCCAAATTTTCCCTTTTTCAACACAAAATAAATGTTTGTTTACATTTTATTTTTCTACTTTAACTGCCAGTTTCCACTCTGTATATCTGTTGCTTCAAAACGTCAAAATTATCATATTTGCCAACAGAACTGTCATCATCATCAGAACGACGCGATAAAAGAAAACAAAATTTGTGAAATTAATTTTTTACATGCAAAAGCGAAAGAAAGTTTAAAAGAAAATGCAAAAAAGTTTTTCAAACTTGTTTCGAAACTAATTTCAACGTGCAAAAGGCGTCTATGCAACGCTACCTATTACCTTTCATTTTAATGCAAATCTATGCGTCATAAAAACTTAAATTCACCCGAGTAACGCTATTCACATTTACTTGAATAGAACTCAAAAATAATTTTTATATTTCTCGAACTCATATATATACTGGTCATTAGGATTACGACCTAGCTTCGCAAACTATTTATGTTGTATGTGTTAATTTTATATATGAGTGGCGGGACATATAGTTTAAAGTCGACTCCGAACGACAGATTTTTAAACACTTTTTCATGGCAATTTTTACTTACTCTCAGAGTTTTTGCTAGAAATCTGCTGATTATTTTATTTATATTTATTATTTATTTATTTATATTTAATTTGGTTGAAGATGTCTGACATGGGACTTAAGACGTGACCTCATATCTAATAAACTAATACACTACCTACTAGACGACGAACTCATCTTGATTTATTTGAAAAAAAAAATGTTTTTTACAACTTCACACAAATTTTTTCGTTAATCTAACATATTTAAAAGGGAAAGGATAAACTTTTAAAACGATATGCATACTATTTAAAGTAATATGTTATCAATATATATCTTGCAGTGAAGGATATATCGTATCCGATGGAAGCCATTTATATCAGAGTCCTTGCTCATGCTAAGGAGCCATCTATTATCTCCAAGTTTCCTGACTTTCAAAATTTCTACCCTAATTTTGGCGTATACGTGTAAAACGCCACTTTCTTCTCTATGAACTTAGTCTTAACTTTCTCGTAATCTGCAAGTGTGCACACCTCTATGTTAGTCACCGTCTTGTTTAGAATCCTAATATTAAACTCACTGTGCCCCAGTATAGTTTTTAGTCCGTCAGTCATAGCCCTGACACTTACGTTGTATGTCGTGAAAACCGGTACTGACTTACCCCCTTTTCTTTTGGTTATCGCCTTGATTGTTATTTATCAGCACTTCGGTTGCCTTTTTTGTCATCTCTTGGGTTGGCTCTCCTCAGCCTTCTGCTCAGTGCCGGCACTATCGCCTTCTGTGTGCCCAGCGTCATCCGTTTCGATGACCTCGTCATCTGCAACGCTCATCTTGTTCTCTTCGTCTTCTGAATCTCCTGATGAGTCATCGGCTTTACCCTCGAGACGTTTCACCAGCACATCCAGGCTCTTTCTTAATTTGATGTTTTCTTCATAGATCACATCAAACTTCTCTTTTTATATGTTATGCTTCCCATCCTCACTGGCCAGGAGCAGCTGAAATTCTTTGGCCGTTTACTTGTCGGGTGATTTTCCTCGTTCATTTCTATTGATATATTTCCTACTACCTGTTGCTTCACAACAAGCACCTGGTATCACGCACAAAATAGACACTCGAATTCGAATTCGCGTTGGAATATATTTCTTCCCTTTTTTCACTTCACAACACACGAATGAACAATCTCGATGATAGCACTCGTGGTGGTATATTTTGGATAAGCGGTATCTTAAGTCGCCATAGCGCCTAGTGGGTAGTGTGTTTGCTTGTTAGACATGAGGCCATTGTTCAAAACGAAATACATATGAAAAATAATATTTCTTCGGCGACCTCCTCTCAACAGGTTTTTGGCTGGCAGAAACTCTGGGAGTAAAAAAAATGTCCATTAAATGTGTCTCAAAAAGAAGTCTGTCGTTCGTAGTCGACTTTAAACTGTAACTTGCGCAACTCATGTATGAAATTAAAAAACAACACAAGCATTGTGAGAAGCTAGATGGTAATCCTGACTGAAGGATTGTAATAACCTATTACGTTTATTGTATGTATTTGGTTAGCGGATTGAAAATATGAAAATATATTGAAATGTTTTAAAAACATTCTAAATAAATGAGTTGAATTTAGTTACAGTAGTAACGTTCGATTTATTTTTTTATAATTTATTTGTTTATAGATTAGTGATGTATACAGATTTTCCTTATTTAATAATAATGTTCGAAAACGACTAGGAATTCTGCTATTAATGAAAAAAATTTTTGATTTAGATAGAATTTATCAATGGGCATCTGCTAATGGACTACTTCTTAATCCTATTAAGTCCAAATTTTTATTAATTGGAAAAATTCTGGCGGTATGAAAGGGAGTTTGAATATTTCTCTTAATGGGACAAAAATTCAATTGGTAAATACAGCCAAAAATTTGGGCGTTACTTTTAATAGCTCGCTGACATGGTTGGATCACATTAATCAAGCATGTGGCATAGTTTATGGGAAGATTAAAACCCTATGGCAGACTCAACACTTTACACCCATGAGGATAAGGATGCTGATTGCAAAAACGTATCTAATTCCTTCTCTTTTATATAATCCTCTGAGATTTTTGCTGGATGCAATATGACTTTCAAACGAAAGCTCAACATGACGTTTAATAATATTGTTCGATATAATGCTTTGAAAAGATTTGACCATGTATCTCCGTATTTAGTACATGTCCTTGGCATGCACCTCGATGACTATATGAAGCTTAAAAATCATATTTTTTACATAAAATTATGACGACAAAAAACCTGACTCTTTATAACAAATTGGTATTCACTTCGTCTGCGAGGAACAATAATATTCGAATATTCAAATACCGAAAGAGTGCTTCTTTTCACCAGTTTTATGTATATACCATTTATCTCTGGAACCATCTCCCCCCAAATATTCAATTTACTAGCAACGCAGTGCGATTTAAAAGCTTGTTAAGGAGTTATTACAAAAATTCATAAATTTATCGTTTCAATTTTCATTGACTTTGTTATATTATCTCTTATTTTTTCTTTTGTTTATTTTTTTATTAATATAATTTCAATGTATTATGTAACTTATTTGATTCTGGTGCTGTAATTTATAAGATAATTGATCTTGTTGCATCAGAAAAAACATTCATTATAATAAATAAATAAATAAAAATAAAAATAAAAACACTGATCACCACATTAATCGGTCCAAAACTCCAATCTACATAAATTGTTTTGCGAAATTGAGTGTCTTTTATTACTACATGTTTAAAATAAATAACAACTTTCAGGCCATCGTTTGCAGTAATTTTTTTAAAAAAGTTTTTATTTGTTTTCTCAGAAATTTATAAAAAAAATATAAAAATGGGCAATTTCGTGTCAAGTGACCCAATTTTTAAAATCGATGTCTTCCGATTTGGATGAATTTGCACCAAGGTTAGTACTATTGGATAGTAGGCCAGACACAAATCTCTCTATCAGTCAAGAACTGCCGGCATTAGAGGGGGCCAAAGTAGGACATGTTGGTCGTACAGGGTTTTTTTTAAACGTGTGTAACTTTACACCTATTTTTTTTTTTTTGCTCAAAAGAAAGCTTATACAATTTCCTTTAAGGCCTTTATAAGCGCTTAATAGGATGCGAGTGGGATATCTATCAAAAAAATTATTTTTTAACTTATAGTGCCATCACTTGTTTAGTTTTATCATTGCTAATCTAAGTAGTTTATTCGTTAAGTTTTATAAGTTTATTTGTTAAGTTTTAGCTATAAAAACAGAAATAAAATATTTATGAAGGGAGTTCAATTTTAACTGAAAACGAGTTTGTTTCTTTTAAATGGCGACCGTGACGAAAAAATAAAAAAAAAATTTTAAAATAAAAAAAGTACTACAAAAAAAATTTTTTTTTAAAAAAAAGGACTAAAAAATTAAAAAAAGGACTAAAAAATTATAAAAGAGGACTAAAAAATATTTTTAAAAACATTTTATAAAGGATAAAAAAAGGATAAAAATAAAACATTTTATAAAGGATATAAAAAAATAACAATAAAAAATAAAAAAAATTTCAATGTGAAAGATGGGAATTACCCACTCGAAGAAGAAGAATTTCCAAAATTAAGGAATCAACATTTCATAAAATACGGGCAAAAGAAAAAATTTATTCCTACAGAAAATGCCTTGACTCAGTAAATATGCAATTAAGACAAGATCTTTGTCGACAAAAAAAATTTTTTAATTGAATTAATACAAAAATTCGTGAAAAAATGGACTATAAAAATTAAAAATCGAAAATTGTCATTATATTTTCTTTTGAGGAAAAATAATTGTGGTATAGAGAAAATTTGTGAAAAAAAGGGAGACAAATGTAAAAAAAAATTTGAAATTTTGAGACAAAAAAGGTACTATGAAAAAAAAGGAACAACAATATAAAATATGTTGAAAAAAAAGGATAACAATATAAAGAAGTGAAAAAAGGACAACAATATAAAAGAAATGTAAAAAAAAGTTATTTGAAATGAAATAAAAACAAGTAAGTATATATATACAAAGAAAAAGTTATAATAAACTTGATAAAAAAAAAAGAAGAAACAAATATAAAATGACATTATTTAAAGAAGAAAAAAAATACAATAAGATGTGATATAGACTTAAAAATGAACAAAATAAAAATGATTTAAGCAAATCAAACAAAAACAAAAACAAAATATTTTATGTGCCTCATATCACATTCTTTTTATTATTTGTATTTGAAATAAAATGAATAATTTTTTTACGAACTTTAAAACTAAACAATAAAACTGAAAACAAAATTCTTGAAAATTCTTGAGGTTACGTGACTATAAGTGTAGAGAAAAGTTGGTGAAAAAATAAAGAAAAAGATAAATAAATACATATATTTAAAAAAAAAAGTATAACAGAACTCAATACAAGAACCTTAAAAATAGACAAATTAAATTTTTTTTTTGAAATTTTGAAAAAAAAAGAAAAGGAGCTATGTTAAAAAAAAAGACAACTATATAAAAAAAAAGTTTTTCTGAAATGAATTTTTACAAAATAAAAGGAATAAGGGATGAAAAAAAAATTTTTTAAAAAAATTTTGAATTGAAAAAACAAAACAAAATACAACAAAATCAACATTCAACATTTTTTTCTGAAATGAATTTTTACAAAAAAAAAGATATAAGGGATGAAAAAAAAATTTTTGAAAAAAACTTTGAATTGAAAAAAAAAAAAACAAAATACAACAAAATCAACATTCAACATTTGAAAAATATTGTCAAGCAAGTAAAATTTTTTTTTAATTATTACTGTTTTTATTATTTAATTAATTATATTATTATTAAATTAAATTATTGTTATTAGTTATAACATATAGTTGCTATAAATAAATATATATATTAATCTTCTTTTGTATTTAAAAAAAACATTATGGGGACATCATAAAGTTTTTAAATAAAAACTCATGTTTCTAATTTCTATTTTCACTTTGAAAAATAATTCTTTATTTCAAATTCGGTTTACAATTTAGAGTGTTAAAATTTTTATAAAAATTTACATATTAAATAAATTCATAAATAATATGATTTTTACTAATTTATTTAGTATGAATAGGGAGCAAACTTCTTATTACAAAATATAAGTACTCTTTTTACAGACAGTATTGTGCACGTGATTAATTAAAATTTTTTTGGCACTTGGAATAATGTTTTTCCCTTTCACATTAGTTTAACAGATGTCAGTTTAATACATATTTTAGTACAAGTCTACACTTGGAAAATTATTGTATATACATATATTACGATTGACAGTGGTGGTAACGATAATTCTAATAATTTTTAATTTTTAGCAAATGTCAAATTTTGACCTTGATGTTTTTGAAAAATTAATTACCGAATTTTGTGCTGTGAAAAAACGGGTTTTACAGAGTAGAGTTTTATCGAAAAATTCAGAAAAAATAAGTGAATACATAACACTTCTAATTGAAAATTATAATGCCATTTTAGGATATGCAAAAACAAATACAGATAGTTTATTGAAGAATCATAAAGCTTTAATTTTTTCTAAAATCGAAAGTTGTAGGGTAATTTTATTAAAGTGTTTCGAAAAACTTAATTGTAATATAGAAATTCCGGAAAATTTAGATTTGGTAGTTCATTTAAATAACAACTTTGTAATAGAAGGTGAAATTGAAATCAATATGGCAACCGTTGACCAGAAAAGGTCATACATTACTATGTGTGCTTCAATGATTCGAGAAAACTATGGTGGTAATCCATTAACTTTACAATCATTTTTGGATAAAATTGAACTTATTGAAGATCTCACTGAACCAAATTTACAAACTACTTTTATAAACTTTGTTAAATCAAAACTTGAGGGAAAAGCGCGTGAGACACTACCCGATAGAATTGAAAGAATTGGTGATATCAAAACAGCTTTGAAAAACGGAAACAAACAAGCAAACAACTGAAGTAAAGGAACAACAAGTTTTATCAATCCAAGGTCAGTCCAGAAATAGAAATAGTAATGTACGTTTTCATAATAATGATTTTCAAGCAAATCACTTTAGACAATTTCGGACCAATGCTTATCGAGGCAATAGTTTTAAGCAATTTCGTAATAATTCTCATCAAAGGAACTATCGTGGAGATTATAACACCCATAATTACTCCAGAACAAACTATGGACATAATAACAATAATCAATTTCGGAATAATCCAGGGAATTACACAAGTCGCTTTGCGCGAAATAACAATTCAAGGGCTTCTGTTAGGACTTTAAACTCAGAAGTCCCTCAACAACAGCTCTTGTTGAGGGAACAGCAACAAATGGAACAGCTTTAAAGCAAAATACAATTACTTCTTCACTCGATATTTTTAACAAACAATCAGTTCAAAAGTCTGTTTACAGTTTAAATTTAAATTATGCTGATTTCATTAAACTAAATTGTATAGATACAATTAAATCAGCTACTTTTCTTGTAGATACTCAAGCAGATGTCTCATTAATAAAAATTTCAAGTTTACAACCCAATATTATTTTAAATCAAAATGAAATTTTAAGTATTACCGGAATTACATCTGATGCAAAATCAACACTGGGAACTATTTGTACAAATTTAATTATTTCGAATAATATAATACAACAGGTTTTTCGTGTTGTTAATGATGATTTCAATATACCAGCTGACGGTATTTTAGGTAAAGCTTTTCTTAGAAACAATAAGTGTTACATTGACTACGAAAACATGATTTTATCTGTTACTACTCATATTAAAAGATTACAAATACCTATATTTCAAGGAACGAATAACTTTACTTGTATTATACCACCAAGAACCTAAGGAACCTATGTTTGTTGATTCGCAGGAAATTGAAAAGGGAGTCTTTATAGCGAAGGGAATTATTAATTCTGAGTATCCAATTTTACGAATAGTTAATATAACCGATGAAGTTAATGATAAAGTAAAGATGGAAAAATTACAAAATTATTACATATATTCAATTAACAAGCAGGATATAAATAACCAACGTGTTCAGGAATTAAAGGACATTCTAGAGAATCAAATGCCAAAAGACATCCAAAATGACTTAGTGCCACTATGTGAATCTTATTCGGACATTTTTGCACTTAAAGAGGACAAAATGACAATAAACAATTTTTATGAGCAGAAATTCAGATTAGTTGTTTCATCACTAGTCTATATTAAGAATTACAGGCTTGCCATGTCTCAAAGAGAGGAAATAAATAGACAGGTTAAGCATTTATTAGATAATGATTTAATCGAACCAAGTAGCTCGAATTTCAATAGTCCACTAATTCTTGTTCCTAAGAAGATCACAAATAATCAGAAATCTTATAGAATGTGTGTAGATTATCGTGCAGTAAATAAAAAACTTATTGCGGATAAGTTTCCCTTGCCTCATATTGACGATATTTTAGACAATTTAGGACGTGCGAAACATTTTTCAGTAATTGATCTGTTCTCTGGATTTCATCAAATTCCATTACACTCAGATTCAAGGGACGTTACAGCATTTAGCACTGATAAAGGATTTTTTAGATGGAAAGTTTTACCTTTTGGTTTAATATAGCACCTAATTCTTTTTCACGAATGATGTCTATTGCATTTTCTGGCCTTACGCCCAATAAAGCATTTTTATACATTGATGATATTATTATTATTGGCTGAAAGACGTTTTTAATATTTTAAGGCATTATAATTTAAAAGTAAATCCTTATAAATGCAATTTTTTCCGATCTGATTTTTAGGACATAAATGAACCGCTAATGGTCTTTTGCCAGATGATTCAAAAATAAAAGCAGTAGAAAATTATTCAACACCTTCTGATAAAGACGCAGTGAGACGTTTTGTAGCATTTGTTAATTATTATCGACGTTTTATTCCAAATTTTGCTACAATAGCAGCACCATTAAATTACCTGACCAGGAAAAACGTTCAGTTTAATTGGAATGATCAATGTCAAATTTATTTTGAAAAATTGAAAGCTGCATTACTTTCTCCTCAAATTTTACAATATCCTGACTTTACGAAACAATTTATAGTAACTGTAGATGCATCAAAACTAGGTTGTGGTGCCCTATTAAGTCAAAATTTTAATGGTAATGATTTACCTATATACTTTGCTTCAAAATCTTTTTCACATTCTGAACAGAAAAAACCTATAATTGAACTTGAACTTCTTGCTATTCATTTTGCTATAACTCAGTTTAGACCCTATGTCTATGGAACTTCATTTATTGCCAGATCAGATCACAAACCTTTAGTTTATCTCTTCAATATTAAAGACCCTTCTTCTAAATTAACACATATTAGACTTCAACTTTCAGGATATAACTTTAGTGTAGAATACATTAAAGGAAAATCGAATGTGGGAGCAGATGCACTATCTAGAATATCAATAGACGAGTTGAAGAATAATGATAATAATAAAGTATTAGTTACGACCCGAGCTATGTCGAAAGGACAAAATAATGATGAAATTAAATTTAACCAATCTTCCAATAATGAGAACATTGAACTAAAGATGTATGATAAATTTTCTCAGGAATTCAGTAAGAATATTCCAAAAATTAGAACCGAAATAATTGATCAGAATAATTATAAAAGACTACGTATAATTATTTATAAAAAATTTAAGAAACTGCTATCTGTTGAATTCGAAATTGTGAACGAAACACTTAGTTAAGACTATATGCTTTCGAGGTTACAAACTGAAGCCAACAATGGAAAAATTTACAGAGCAGAATGGCCAAAAAATGATGTAATTTTTACAATTTTCTCAATACAGGAATTTAAAAACCATGGTATAAAGATATTGAAAACTTTTGAAATTACACAGCGCTGCAAATTTGGACTTTTTTTGTGCAAATAAGATGGCTTCAGGTGTTTTCGAAGGCATTTGGCGCGCTAAGCACGAATCTGGTTTCAAAAATTTTCCATCACGTCAGGTTTTCGAGAAAAAGGAGGTTGAAAACCCTAAAAATAGCGTTTTTGGCCATTTTTGAAACATTGTAGAGCTCAACACTGACGTGCTAGAACCATCGCTATTGTTAGAAATTGACAATTGATCTTTGTCCTTTAAAATGAGTCCAAAGCCAAATTGTTTGCATACACCCTTAAAGTAGGGGGTGGGTTTATGTCAAGGGGTGCAAAAGAAAAAGAAACACATTACGGAGGTCCTTAAAAATTAATCAGATTTACTAGAAAATTGTTACTCAGGGGTTTTTGGGGCCGCTGATTACAGATCTTCATTCAGATTTAAAAAATTCAAAATGGCGGATCCAATATGGCGGTCGAGGTTTATAAAAATTAATCAGATTTACTTGACCGCCATATTGGAGCCGCCATTTTGAATTTTTTAAATCTAGAGATATAGCAAAATTTGTTAGAAACTGTGAAAAATGTATGTTGAATAAAGTTTAACCTCAAAATATAGAGAAACTTGTATTCACTCCAACACCCGCTAACGTTTTCGATATAGTTGCGATTGATACAATTGGTCCATTACCGGAATCGAACTTTGGTAACAAATACGCTTTGACTTTAATGTGTGATCTTTCTAAATATTTAGTGACTATAGCTATACCGGACAAATCAACGCGTACAGTTGCGCGTGCTATATTCGAAAATTTCATTCTTGTTTACGGAAAAATGAAAGTCATAAAATCCGATTTAGGTACGGAATTCAAGAACGAAGTTTTGTCGGAACTTTGTAAATTTTTAGAAATTGATATAAAATTCTCGACTAGTTATCATCATCAAACTTTAGGAACAATAGAACGAAATCATAGAGTTTTTAATGAATATATAAGAGCATACATTAGTGAAAACTTATCTGATTGGGATACATATTTAAAGTACTTCACATTTTATCATAATACTACATCAAACACTGTTTTTGATAATAAATTCACTCCTTTTGAGCTAGTTTTTGGAAAAAAAGTATCAATAATGAATGAAACAAATATGAATTTAGAACCAATATATAATATTGTTAATTATAAAACAGAAGTTAACCACAGATTGCAAAAGACAAACAGTTTAGCTAGAACTTTAATAGAAAAACACAAAAAAATAAATAAAATGTTTTATGACAAACATGCTAAACCTATTGAATTAAAAATTGGCGATAATGTTTTGTTGAAAAAAGAACCTTATGACAAATTTAACAATATTTATGATGGTCCCTATATTGTAAAAAATATAAATGATGTCAATGTTACAATTTATAATAAAAAAAAATGAGAAAATAACTGTTCATAAAAACAGATTGAGAAAAATGAAAAAAAAAAATAAAAAAAGTATATACTCAATAAATATTTAAATATTATGTTAAAAAAAAATTAAATTAAATTATTTGTAATTTTTTTTTATTTTCTCTAAAAGGGATGGAAATCCCTATAAATGTATTTATTTTTAAGTATAGTTTTAAATTTAGTGATAAAATAGTTTAAAAAAAAACATAATTATAAATTAATTTTTTTTATAAAAAGGGAGGTATAGTGCCATCACTTGTTTAGTTTTATCATTGCTAATCTAAGTAGTTTATTCGTTAAGTTTTATAAGTTTATTTGTTAAGTTTTAGCTATAAAAACAGAAATAAAATATTTATGAAGGGAGTTCAATTTTAACTGAAAACGAGTTTGTTTCTTTTAAAAACTCAAGAATAAGATTTTTCAATATTTGGCATAAAAACGTACTACCTACTAAATGATCTTAAAAAAGGAGAATTAAGGAGAATTTAATGAACTCTTTTGATCGAGAATGTATTGATGATATAAAATTTGAATCTTGGCTTCAGACTGAAAGATGTACCTTGAAAACAGTAATTTTAAATGTGGATGATTTTGTGGAAGAAATATGCAAAGGTTTGCTAAATTTGAGAACCCATGACTTTTTAGTCAAACAGCAGTGGTCATTTTTGAATGATTTTAAGACACATTTGAAGTCTGGTGAATTCGTGATTTCATATGATTTTGCAGAGAACTATAAATATGTTATTCAGGATGCCATACAAGGATTCCACTTCAATAATGACCAAGCAACTATATTCACAGTTGTTATTTACTACATAGAAGATGAAAAACTGGAACTGAAAATTTCATCATTTATGTACTACGTTTTTATGCCAAATATTGAAAAATCTTATTCTTGAAAAAAAAAATTAAAAACAAATTTTTTAAAGTTAAAAAAATTATTTTTGGAAAGACTGAAGAAATAACTATCTAATATCCTTTGGAAAATTTTAGCTAAGACCAATAGGTGAAAAGTTACACACATTTTAAAAAAACCCTGTATGACCAAAATGTCCAACTTTGACCCCCTCTAACTCCGGCAGTTCTTGAAAATTTGTGCCTGGCCTACTATCAAATAGTACTAACCTTGGTGTAAATTTCTTCTAAATCGGAAGACATCGATTTTAAAAATTGGGTCACTTGACACGAAATTGCCCATATGTTTTTTATATTTCTTGAACACTCCAAACTTGTTTTATTTGACAAAAAACAGAAGTTGACCAATGTTTGCGCAGAGAGAAATAATACTATTTGCAAAAAACACAAATATTAGCCGACTTCTGGCAGTCGTGCAAACTTGACACATTTTGCAATAATCAAGATTCATTAAAAATTCTGACAATTTTTGAACTAAAAGTTTATTTGATGAGATGGCATACTTATATAAGAAATATAACACGACTGTTATACTATTTAAATAATAATTTTTGTAAAATTTTATCAAACGGAGTGCCAATCTCTTCACAAGATAATGCACTTTCAGAATGTCATCACTTATTTTATATTTTTTTAAGTAAATTTTGCAATTAAGAATAGCTAAACTTCAAAAAAATGGGGAAAAAATCATATTTTCCAAGTTTACCCGATCAATACTCATAACATGTAAGTTTGAACCATATGTTTCTTTATACCATTTTAAAGGCTCATCTGTTGCCTTTTCAAAAAAATTTGGATTTTAAAAATATTTTATAAAATATTTGGGTAATCAATAATTTTGTGTGAAGAGAACAAAAAACAGTTTTTGTCAAATAAAACAAGTTTAGAGGGTTCGAGAAATATAAAGAAATATTTTTTGGTTCTACTCAACAAAACTCACAACCTACACTATGTCAGTAGCTGGGTGTATTTTGACTGTCGCACTGTGTAATGTGAATATTTCACATGAAATTATTTCATGCTTTATTATTGAATTTATTGGAAAAATTTAAAATTGAATTTTATTGAAAGTACTTGTTTTCTAATAAACCAAATTTAATGAATTCTTTGGTAACGATGTTTGAGGCTCAGAACATAAGTACCTATAATGTGTCATGGAAATTTTAATTGTTTTCACATTTTGCGTTATGTTCACGTGGATGAATAAATATGATTCGTTTTAATCCGATCGTAGTTTTGCGGAATTAATTTTTCCTGAAACATCTGAGCAAGGAATTACTCTTTTTTCATAGTCATCAACCTGTTCAAATTTGTTACCTTTAAATTTACTTCGAATGGCGAAATTTCTCTTTACTTTACTTCAAAATTCACCCCTTAACTGTATCTTACAAATTTATTGTGATATCGTTTACAATCCACATGCGTTATTAAAATTTCATTTTGTATTGCTTTGTATAGGCTTTCATTTTTTGCTATAAAAGTGCCAATTTTCTTCGCATGCTCTCAGTGCTTTTTTTAATTTAGCGTCGTAGAGATGTGGATGGTACTTTCTCACATTGACTGCCCTTTGTTGGAAGTCATTATGATTGTTGGATCATTTATTGCACTTCTTCGTATGTGGTTTGATATTATAGTTGAGTATGGCAAATTTTTCGAATTTTAAATTAAATTGTCATTTTTATTGTTTAAGTTTTTGTTTTTGTCTTGATGTAAAATGTATTCAGTTTAAGGTAATCAAAGGTTAACAGATTTTTAAAAGACAATTTCTAATAGAATGATTTATGATATTAAAATTTAAGAAAAAATATAGGGTGAGAAATTTAAAAGTTTAAATTTAAAAATGCAATAAAACAAAAACGGTAAGAAATTTTGCTAAATACAGTTTGTCAAAAAAATCTTTGCACAGATCAAAAAAATGTAAAATGTGATCTTCATTCAAGAATTCCAACAACAAAATCTTTACATACTTTTTTATTTTTGCACACATTCTATAACTGTACTTGTTTACGACCATAAGGCGCCAATAGTTTTCTAATAGTCACACACATTACA
This sequence comes from Sarcophaga subvicina, assembly GCA_936449025.2. NCBI lineage: Eukaryota > Metazoa > Arthropoda > Insecta > Diptera > Sarcophagidae > Sarcophaga > Sarcophaga subvicina. Next base: position 37,175,895 of record OW388082.2, read on the forward strand.
ATAATAACAACAATAAAAGAACTTTACACAATATAAAGGGTGTCAAAAAAATCTTTGCATATTGAATGAAGATAATAAAAAAATGACAAAAATGCCGTTATTTCCCAAGAATGTTGTGCATTTTGGGTTTTTTACAAATGAGATGGAATGTGAAAGGGGTAAACAAGGTTTTAGTAATGAAGTGATCGCTTTATGTAACAAGTGTTCTTATATTAGAATACAAAAAATTTCGGGAAAACTAGTTTCAAAAAATATTATACAATTGGTCTATTTCAACTACTACAAAGGCAAATCTGCCAAGTAAATCGCCGATATGTTCTCCTTGAACATCAGGACTGTATATAATATTATATCCCGTGCTGAAAAAGAAGGAGGACTAGACTTAAAAGATTTATAGGCAGGCCAAAAAAGGTGACGCAGTATATTTTACAAAAATTGCATAAGTCTTAATATTTTATCAAGTGTGCAAACATTTTTTTGGCAGCAGTAAAATTGAATTGTTTTTTTTTTTTTTAATATTTTACATTAGAATATTTTCATTGTTATAAAAGTTTTTTATTTATTATATTAACAAAACATATGTTTATAAAATCCTGTTTGAAAAAAATTAAAAAGTTAGTTATTTATATTAGAAATCAAAGAATTTTTCGAAGTTTTCTTTATTTTTCTCTATGTGCAAAGATTTTTTTTGACAAACTGTATATATTTTTTGTTGTGACGTACAATTGTTCCGGTTAGAAATGGAATATTATTCTATTCATTTGGATGACGCGGCTGGTCTCACAGTACCTCATTCGATTGGACGTACACTTTTTCGGTTGTATGGGTTCATATCTCGGCAATTGTATAAGAACGTTGGCCTTCAAATGCTGCAATGGCTCTATTTTGTCGGCAGAACACCTTTCTGTAACGGTGCCCTGAAGAAAATAGTCCAATGGTGTCTAATCGCAGCTTCAAATTTAAATCTATAGTTGGCACACCCGATACAATGACGAAAGGGGAAATTGTTTTCGTAAAAAGAACTTTAACATTTAACACCTATTAATTACTATTATTGGGTAGCCCCCGTTGGTATTGTTGTTCGTGTGCAAAACTTCAGTTGTAGAGGGCATAGGTTGGATTCCCACAAGAGACCTTGGGTATTATCTGAATGTTGACATTATATGATTAACTCTTTACCTTTCCTTTTTCTCTTCTTTAGCTATCTCTGTGTTAATCCAATACATTGCACTGAAAAAATAAGAATATTGATCAAAACAAAAAAAAAAATTAGAATTCGTCCTGTTGCTATACAAAATTTTATCAAACAAAGGGAAAAATTACACTCGATGCTGCTGGATAACTTTTATACAGCTGCGGTAAAAAAATAGCACTAAGGATAGAATAATTATTTCGTCGTCAATTTTTCTAACATTTAATTTTGGAATTTTATGTATTAAGTAAAAAGATAACTAATACACAGTTGTAAGTAAAATTAAAAATATTTCAGACATATTTATTTTAATTTAGTCCAGCGGTTAAACAAAATTAATTTGAAACTTTAAATTTGATCGGTAAAAAAAATAGCACTTCAACTAACAGGTAAAAAAAAAAATAGAAAATACATTAAATTGAAAAAAAATTTATATGGTCATAATACAGTTTTAAATAGACATTTTAATGTTTTGTGGCATGGCCTCTGTTGGCGATAACGGCGGCACAACGTCTTGGCATGGAGTGAACTAGTTCTTCACATCTTTTTTTGGGATATTGTTCCATGCCTCCTTCACTGTAGCCCATAGTGACTCATTATTGGTAGGTTTCATTTCCCAAACGTATTTTTTAACGTCAGCCCAAAAATTTTCTATTGGGCTTAAGTCTGGCGACTGCGCCTCCCACTCCATAACATTTATCTCATGTTCGTCGAACCACTTCTTGGCTGTTCGACTGGTCTGTTTCCTGTTGGAGGACCCATGACAATGGCATTTCCTCTGAGGCATACGGTAGCATAACATTCTCCAGTATATCAACGTAAACATGTTGATCCATTAATGTTTTGAGCCAGTATATTGGAACCACTCCGTAATATGAAAAACACCCACAAATCATAATGCTCGAACCTCCATGTTTTACGGTCTTACAGGTGAATTGAGGGTTATATTCAGCGTTTGGTGGGTGTCGTACAAAGTCTAGAGAGCCTTTTCCACCACACAAAACAATTTTGCTCTCGTCAGTCCACAAAATGTTTCTCCATTTACTTACGGGCCAGTGTTGATGCTCACATGCAAACTTCATTTGTTTTTTCACATGGCTTGTCGTAAGAAGCGGAACTTTTATTGGACTGCAAGCTTTTAAATGTATGTTCCCGAAGCCGATTTCGGACTGTTTCAACGCATGCCGCAATTTGGATCCTTTTTTCTCTGACGTACCAACCTCTTGACAAGAAACGGGGATATTGCAGGTTTTCTTCTACGTGTTTCGGTTTTTTTAGTATAAGTAATGGCATTTCTAATCATTTTGTTGTTGAGCATTTGAGAAACTGACCAATTTCCGCGTAAGTTTTTCCCTCAGAAATCATTTTTTTTTAATAATTTCTCTTTTTTCCTCAGAACAATGCTTTTCACGACCCATATTTATTGTTTTTTTTACTCAAATTTTTTTTAAACTCATTTTAAACACTCGCTTCTACAATCTGTTCACGAATAACTACATAATGTTTGCTTAAAATAAAATTGCAAAAGGAAAATCTTGCAAAAACAATGAGAAGTGCTATTTTTTTCACCGTCAGATTTCATATGTTACTCTTAAAATTGTTCGATAATAAAAAAAGTTTTCATATTTTAAGAAAAAAAATTATTATATCAGAGAGGTCACAAACTGCACTATATCTAGTGTTACCATGAAATCGAAATAAAATCTTAATAGGAATTTTATGTACAATGAAATAATATGTGCAGATTTGGTGCTATTTTTTTACCGGCACTGTATTTTGGTCATATAATAAGACTAAATGACAGAAGGGTTTTAATGGTGAATTTTGTATGTAATAAGACTAATCCTATTGGCATATGACGAAATTCAAAGCTAGATTTAATTCACAGCTTAGGAAACAAATTTATAAAAAACTGCACTTGTATGGACCCAAGGCTTTGGATGGGTTAAAATACCATTAGTTTGGTTAATTCTTAATGCAATGTGAACACAAAAACTAAGCTTTGGATCCCACGAAATGTCAAATTCTTTTTATACAAACTGTTCTTCAAAAGAAACCAGAAAAAGTTCTAAAAAATTAACATAATTTGATTTGATTTACTGAACAACAATAAAATTTTCAACTTCCTTAAAGAATAACGGAATTTGCAAAAGAAACATCATATAAAAATTTTTCATTTCAAAATTGCCAGTAAATTGTGTCTTAAGAACCTATTACACTCCTACAAACACTATACAGTCAAATAGCAAAAATGTTTCATATTCATCAGGTTAAGTTTACAAGCAAAAATTTACAAATTTTTCCGATTACATGAGATGGACGGCCGCTATCACATGGTGTTTGCAGGCGAAGTTCGATCGTGTAATAGGTGTTTTATAAATTTGTTAAAAAAGTTTTACCATAAATTTGTTTGTATTTTGCTTTGAATGTCTGTTAATTTTTTGCTATAAAAGAGGCAATTTGTCTCGAATGATTTCAGTACTTTTTCATTTGCTACGGTGACAAAATGGATGTTTTCCCATTTTTTTTTATCCCTGCTTTTATTTTGCTTCTGATAATACAGTTTTGCCTTGTGTTGGCAATAGGGTATGCCCTTGATGTTTGGCTAAGGTGATGTGAGTGTTAGTTGTTGAGTGTAATTATGTTTGTCGTGTTAAGAGTAAATATGTCTGCAAAGTGTATTCTTTAATGTTTTATTGTCCATTTTGAAATTGTTTATGTCACAACAGCATTTTTCATGGAGTCCTGTTAAAGTTAGGTCAACATTTTTTCGGTGGAATTTTCATTTTATAAAGATATCCTACCATTTCAGTTTAATTACTAATAAAAAATGCTTTGACTCCAGTTCCGCAATAACTTTTCGATTTTCGATTTCAAATCATAGAATGTTTATTTATTTTCTGCATTAACTTTTTCTTACAAAGTTTTGTATGTTTGATTAGTCGATTGGTTTTTAATAATTCAAATTTGATTGATAAAATTAATGATGATTTACATATGTGGACCATTCCATGTTATCGTTGAATGATGTAACCGAAGGATTTTTGATCGATCTAACAATTTAAATTATTTGTTTCTCTAAAGTCATATGAGATTGCGTAGTAAGTTTTATGGCTTTCAGATTTAGCACATAGATTTATAAATCCATATTATTTGTCATTCGTCTTCAAATAAACATAAAAGAGCCACTGTATTGAGTGCAGTAGTATAATACATAAAATTCAAAGATCAATTTAAAATTTAGTTTAAAATTAAAAATTTAGTTTCAGATTATTAAAATAATACAAGAAAGAAAAACAAAAATTTCTAAATTCGAGAAAGATCATAAATTTTACAAAAAGTAAAAGATTGAGGAGGAAGAGAAGTTTCAGATCTCCAGTCGAGCTTTTGTTTGTTTTCTTAATGTTTTTTAAGGAAATTATTAACACTTAAATAACTTATAAATTTTAATTTAATCGGACACTGTGAAACGCGAAAAAGATCAAATTATTTCGGAATAAAGAGAACCGTGCTCTATTGCTTGTAATGTTCAATACCCAAAACTTTGAAGTGAATTGCGTAGAGTTGACACTCGAGATACCAGTTAAATTGACGCGAGATTTCGATAATGAAATTGTCTCACCAATGCCATTTAAATTCAATCTGCCTCCTTCTTTTTTCAAACGTAGTAGTTGCGCTAGTTCCTCGGTTATCAAATTAGGTTGAGAACCGGAATCTAAAAGATCTCTCGCTGGTATAAGTTGGCCAGAACTACTTCTTACTCTTACCACAGCCGTCGCTAGAATTATGCGTTCATCTGACCCCGAATAGTTCACAGAACCATGAGAAGGCAAAGAGTAGTTTATTGCTGCGTTGTTGGAACTGTATTATATCGGTGTGTTATGTAAACCATTACATTACCGCGACTTAGAAGATAGACACCTGGCAACTGTGTGTCCTTTTTTAAAACAGCTGGCTGGGATTTTATGAAGTCAAATCGTTTGACTATAGGCTCAGCAGTAAAAGAAGGGCAATTGCTAGTCATATGTTGCGTCGATTTGCAAAATTTTGCATTTATCAACAGATTGTTTTAATTTTGTGCAATTTAGTGCAGTTTTATTTGCTCTAAAATTAAAATGTTCATTCTTAGGTTTGTTAACCCTCGGCTTTGAACTAGAAGACTCGTCAGCAGAAATATGCTGGTAACGTCTATTCAATTCGGCTTCGCAATCTGATCACAATGGAAGCTTCTCGAAATCAAGCTATTCCACCCACTTTGATTTGGTGGTTGGATCCACTTTCGACATCACTAAATGTATTAAAATGGCATTCGTTACTTTCTTGTCATCAGCAATTGATAACAACGAATCATAAATGGCAGAACATTATCAATCATGCTTCGCAAAGCAACAGCCGAAGGCTTGGTAATTTCTGGCAAATCAAAAAGTTTTGCAATATTGTCGAAAAATAGGACGCATTCATTATCATATACTTTTTTCAAGCTGGCTATTGCTTTGGGGTAATTCTCCTCGGCGATCTGAAAGGCCTTCACTGTACCCAAGGCCGATTCGGACAAGCATGAGATTAAGTGGTTGAATTTCTCAATATCCGCTAACGTCGGATCATTGTGGAGCAGGTTCTCCAATAAGCTAATGAAGTTCTTTTAATCAGAATATTTTCAATTGAATTTGGGAGTCTTGAATGGTGCGCTTGTACGCTGAATGAAGTTTTAGGCAGATTCGATTGCCTATTCTTGACCAACAAACTCATAACAAACTCTTGGTAGTCACAGAGATCTTCAAGCTCGGCTCTATATCGTCATTATCGGGATCCAAATTATCCACTTCTGACTGGAGCTTCATTGCTTGGTCAATATATGTTTTCAAAATATCCAATCGACATTCGAGCTCCATTGTATTCAAAGGAATAGTCTTATTCACAATGGATTGTCGAATTCTGTCGATGTTCCTGATGACCTTCGCTTTCTTCGCGAGTAATTTCTCCAAGCTTTCCGCTCTGGAAGGAGAATCTTGGCGTTTAGAGCCCCTACTAGTCATTATGATTTTTTATTTATAAAAAATAAAAATAACATGCCCAGGGACTCAAATGACAAATAACGCATTTATCGCCGCTATTGATCCTAGTTTTACACAAAAAGCACTTATCCAGAGTATGACCACACAACCCGTGCTTTTATTTCAGTACCTAATTTGCATTAATAATTAATTTGGTATTCCATACTGTGGAGGTATATAATTAAAATGATTTTTATTAAATAAAAAAAAAATATCTTAAAAATAAATTAAAAATATCACAAAATTCAAATAAATAAATAAAATTGTATCACAAAATACAGTCTTATGTATACATATAAAAAAATTAAAATTAACTATTTATATTATTAATATGGAATTTCTGACGCGAAATATTCTGTAATTGTACTTTCTGGCTCTATCTGATTCATTTGTGGGGTCATTAATGGTAGTGGTACTTGGGTCGGTTGCGGACTAAATGTATTTGGATGGGCTATTGTCGATGGTGTTGTCGTTAAGCTATATTCACTGCTTGGAGTATGGCCTAAAATGTTAAGCTGCATACAATTCCTATGCAGAGTTCCCATTTGTCGCTCTAAAAGTATATCATTTATGAATTTTTCCGCACATATCCTTTGAGTGGGATTCATTTTCCTTAATTTACACGCCATGCTTCCAGCAACCTGGTCGTATTCGTCCGGCGGCTGTTGGAGGCGTTTTGCTGCCAAACTTATCAGCTCATCAGCCGCATCGGACTTTTTTCGTTTCTTGTTCTCTTGATAATTCTAAAAAAAAAATTATATTTGGTTGATTATAACTAAATGAAAATATAATGCGTCGTATATATTGTATATCTATTTACAGCTTCCTACAAACGAAGATGAATGGAAAAAAACACGCTGCAGAATTTCGTCGCCGTTGGAATTTTCCTAACTGTTTAGGTGCTATCGATGGAAAGCACATTGCAATAAAAAACCACCGAACTCTGGGTCGTTATAATTATAACAATTACAATAAATATAAATATTATAATATAAACAATATTATAATATAAACGAAAAGTTCTTTAGCATTGTTCTAATGGCAATAGTGTATGCAAACTATGAATTCATTATGGTCGATGTTAACACAAACGGAAGAGTCTCTGATGGTGGTGTATTAAGCAATACAAGATTCGGAAGAGCACTATCTGAAGATGAATTTAATTTACCAAAACCATACCCATTACCATCAAGCGATAAGGAAATGTCTTTTGTTTTTGTTGGAGCTGATGGATTTCAACTAACTAGCAATTTAATGAAACCGTACTCCCAAATAGGGCTTACCGAGAAACAACGTATTTTCAATTATCGCTTATGCCGTACCCGACAAATTGTTGAAAATGCCTTTGGTATGTTAGTTTCTCGATTTAGAGTTTTACAAGGAGCTATTGAACTTTCTCCCGAAAAAGTTCAAACGATTGTATTAACTTGTTGCCATTTACACGATTTCTTAAGAAGAAAGAAGTCTAATGAATACATTACTGTAGGCGCAGTTGATAGTGAGAACTTGATAGAGAGTAGTATTATACATACATACATACATAATTGGTCATTACAACCCTTCAGTCAGGATTACGACCTAGTTTCTCACACCACTTATGTTGTGTGTGTCAATTTTATACATGAGTGGCGGGACCTACAGTTTAAAGTCGACTCCGAACGACAGATTTTTGAGAAACTTTTTCATGGCAGGTTTATTTACTCTCAGAGTTCTTGCCAGAAATCTGCTAAGAGGAAGACGCCGAAGAAATACTTTTTGCATTTTATTTTGATGTCTGGCCTGGGAGTAGTATTACAGAAGGTTTATGGAGAGAAGATTGCTCTTCTACAAATCAATTGCAAAGCACTCACTGCCGAAATTCTACAAGCACAGCTAAATTCTACAGAATCAGCTGTTTTTGCCTTGTATGTGTTTTAAATATAAATAAATAAATAGTCTAGTAGGTAGTTTGTTGGCTTACTAGACGTGAGTCCACGATTCAAACCCCATGTCAGGCATCTTCATCAACACGACGACGACTTCCTTCTAGCAAAAACTCCGATAGTAAATAAAATTGCCATGATGAAGTTTCGCAAAAATCTGTCGTTCGGTGTCGAATTTAAACAGTAGGTCCCTCCACTCATGTATAAAATTAACACACAAATAAGTGGTGCGAGAGGCTAGGTCATAATCCTCATTGAAGGGTTATAATAACCAATTGTGTAGGTACATCTGTATATATTTTTTTTACAAAAGTACCATTTGATGCAAAAAAAGTACTCTTTCAGTTATAGTTCAGTACCACTTCAAAATTTCAGTTTTGCAACATTGTTTTATGATCAATTTATTAATGTTCCAACGCGTACTACTACGTTCCACTAAAAAACCTATTTAGTTTTGTTGCTTTACAGAGCTCGAAGTTATAGAATGGTTTGTCTTTGGTAAAATCAAATGAAATTCGTTCTGATGATTTAAATCATATACAGTATTCCCTGGATATAAGCACATTTATTTATTTATTTATTTATTTATTTATTTATATAGTCATAGCACAACAAGATAATAATCTTATAAATGAAAGTGCTATGGGAGTACATCAAAGAAAAAAAAATAATAACAAATCATTGATTATATATGTATGTAATGAAATGTTTGAAATAATGTAGAAATAAAAATGAATAAGAACGCGTTCAAATCACAGGAAATAGCAATCGATACAAAAAAGGATAAAAAAATGAATATGTGCAAAAAATAAATTAGGAAAACTACAAAGAACAATATATACAAATATAAAGAAATATACAAACAATGTAAAAATATATACATATACTAAGATACAATGAAATTTAAAGATATATTAATTAAAAAAATGAAAAATTAAAAATAATAATCATTAATAGAAATAGGGAGAAAAAAATATACACAAAAAAAATCAATATATACTAAAAACTACTTGAACAGATTGTATAACTCCTTTTTGAACTTGACTGCATTGCCTATATTCTGAATATATTTAGGTAAAGTATTCCAAAGACTGATGGTGTATATAAAAAACTGGCGTTGTGACAAAAGAGTCCTATCTCTGTGTCGGATAATTTTCATACCGCAGTTGGATCTAGCAAATGTAATCCTACTAAATAAGTATATTGGCTGTTTTAGAGTAATAATCTTATGGAGGAGAATAAGGCATTTTATATTTAATAGATTATCAAAATTAACTCCGAATATCTGGTATGAAAATTGTGACATATGTCGAGACCATATAATAAATATATAAAATATATATAAAAACATATCTGGCTATATTATTATAAGCCAGGTTGAGTTTCCGCTTATCATCAGTATCACAGTTTGTGAAAATTTCAGATCCGTATAAAAGGGCAGGAATCAAAGGGAGTCGAATCTATAACAGCCCATAAGTTCCTAAGCATACCGTAAACTTTACCAACGATGACGTTAATGTGATTAGATCACGTTAGCCGACCATTAAAGATAATACCCAGATTAGATGCTGATTCAACAAAGTCAATTTTATTCCCCCTGAAACTAATATCCGGCACGACAAATGCTCTCTTAGTTCTGGAGAGCAATAAACATTTAGATTTAGAGGGATTTATATTTGGCCCTAGCCCAGTTGTCAATTTTACGTAAATCACAGTTGATGGTCTCTATACATAGTTGGATATCCTCTATAAGCGTGCTTCTATAGAGCTGAACGTCATCAGCGTACATATGTACGCTACAATTATCCAAAACATCCGGCAGGTCGTTAACGTATATACAGAACATATATATAATTCCCTGCATAGTAGCACCGAAACTTAGGCAATCTTGATTTTTGTTTTTAAATATTCTGCATCTATTTCGATATATGCATCCTCATATTGTAAGTAAACTTTAAAAAATTCGGTTATCTGAAAATTTTCTTTCCAAAATTGATCATGTTCTCAGCTGCCTCGTTCGTACGATTAAACGTTTCTGAATTTCTTTAAAAAAAACAATTTTGCAGCGCAATACAATTTCATTCTTCTTGATTCCTGATAGAAACCTACAATTCCCTAATTTTCATCTTTCGTAATTTGTAAAGTTCTTTTTCTCCTAATCTGACGTGGCGCAGGTCTCATGTAAGTCAACATTCTTTGCCCAGTTAATACTACAATAGGACTCTTGACTGTGTCTATAAAGTCTGCTCTGGATCCATCTCCTTCAGTAATTTCTTTGCTGTGATCCTGAAGTGACACGGGGGCCCAGCAAATTACATTTTTCACCCCATCGAGCTGTAGAAGATGATGGAACACCAGCCGGCATTCCATCAAATACGAAGCCATTGCTGTCAAAAGAACAAATAGAATCCTGTCAGTTTAAATGACACGCAGCTATTTGCCTTCAGGAGAGAGATTTCGATATAAAAATTCGCCATTTATAAGCACTGTCCTGCAAGTATTTTTGAAAGTGCTTATATGCGGAGAATACTGTATTTGTAAAAGCTGTGACACCTAGCTTATTGCCGTACTTTACTTATTTATTTAATAGAGTTTTGACTAAGTATACTTTCTCTAACCAGGGGACACAATCGAAAATCGAATTTTTCGATGTGTCGATAAGATATATGATGTGTTTTTACAACAACATCGATGTATATCGCTCCACAACAGACTAGACAATACTAGGATAACAAAAATGAAGCAGTAGTTCATACATATTCATTCAACCTATTAGTAATGTATTGGGAAATGATTAATATTTGAACAAATAATTTTTAAATTGTTTTAAATTTATTTATTGTCTGCTTTGTATGACTTTTCATTTTAGTTTTCCTTTAAAAAGAGTCAAATTGCTTCGAATACATTCAGTGCTTTTTCGTTTTTTGTGTTGATGAAATGGGTGCGGTATTTGTGCTTATGGCCTTCCCTCTTATCGAGATATTTTTTGTAATTGCAATAGGGATTATAATTGTGGAAATTTTTAGAGTGGGTATCGTATATTTTGAAGTAATGCCGTAAATTAAATTAATGTTTGACAAGTGATCTTCATGTGATTGTGATCTTAAATGTTTTAAATGTTTGTGTTCAAGTAGTTATTGTTATCTTACATCTGGATAATGCAAAAAATTATCACAATATGCTCTAGCGTTTGAATCATACGTATTATTTTCCACGAATACTTTTTGCTTAATTACGCCTGTGATGAATAAATTATTAAAAACTTAAAAAATGCAATAAAAATATCAAAAAAAAGTAATCATATGTGAAATAATTTTTCTTTTTAAAAGCCCAATAATATCACAACGATTTATAATATTTTAGCAGTTATTAAAATTGACACACTGTCAAAAGGATTTTAAATTAAAGGATCCAGAGCATGTAACACCTATTAATTGTTAATTATAAGTTAATCTCGTTGGAACTCAAAAATACTTTTTAACAAGCAAGAATCAACTTCTGAATAATTTCTTCTGATGGAAAAATGACACTCACTATTTACTGTACGGGTTTTTTGCTATCCGATAGAATTTGAAATAAAAATAAATTATTCAATTTTAACTAAAACTTTCTTTAACAATCTTATACTTGAAAAAGCTTAAATACACTCCGTGTTTTTAGGAAGCAAACGATTAGTCAGATGGCTGCCTAGCAGTCAAATTGTTTTGATATGTCCAGTATTTTTTTAACTTATCCGAGTTCAATTGCCAACATCTTTCGATGGTACACATAGGTCTCCGCCTGTCTCCCCATGGGCTCATAATATTTTATTCTGGGACCAAAAACTCCAGCTTCTGTTCGTAGCTCTCTTTTTACCATTTGTATACCACAAAATTTACCCTCTTTTAAAAAAGTATGCAGCTTTTAGGTTACTCATTAATTTCTGTAACAAAGTCTCGTTGCAAAGCATTTCCAAAACTCGTAGCCGCTACTAATGCTATTTAGAGGACAGATAAGGACGAAGCTGACTGCCAATCGATTTCTCTCCGAATGAATTTCATGTTAGACATGTCTGTCATTAACCTAACCATAATGTACAAAGCTTTTGCCTTCTCTAAGACCATATATACATACATAATTAGTCATTACAACCCTTGTCAGGATTACGACCTAATTTCTCACACCTCTTATGTTGTGTGTGTTAATGTTATACATGAATGGCGGGGACCTACAGTTTAAAGTCGACTCCGAACGACAGATTTTTGAGAAACTTTTCATGGCAATTTTATTTACTCTCAGAGTTTTTGCCAGAAATCTGATGAGAGGAAGTCGCCAAAGAAATACTTTTTGTATTTTATTTTGATGTCTGGCCTGGGGCACGATCCTGGCTTTTCGTCTAACAAGCCAACACACTACTAACTAGACCACGGCGACTGCAACCTAACCATAATGTACAAAGCTTTTGCCTTCTCTAAGATCATAGCAAACTCATAATTACATACAACCTATTACCAATTCTCAGATAATGTTCAGATATTTCAAATACGATCTGTTGTGGACGTTTAACATTCATTTGTTTTAGATTTTTTTCTGCGAACACTATTTTGACAGGAGAGAATTGTCTTCTCTATGATTATAAGAAACTCATATAGCGTAATTACATACAACCTATTACCAATTCTCAGAAAATCTTCAGATTTTTTAAGAATTATTTTTTGTGGTCGTTTAACATTCAACGTACAGTGTTTCTTTTAGATTTTTTTCTGTGGACACTATTTCGACAGGAGAGAATTGGGTAGTCGTGTCTCGTATTTCTCAAGGAATCCGTATATATTGCCTTTAAATATATTTTGTATTCCAAAATTTCGTTTCATTTTACTTTTAAACAACTCTTACAAATTTACTCACAAATATTTACTGTTCACGACAATTTTTGCTATAAAAGCGTCAGTTTCAATCGCATGCTTGCAGTGCTTTTTCAGTTTTTATGGTGACGAAATGTGGGTGCTACTTTTTTTACTCATTTCCTTCCCTGTGATGGAGTTCTTTTTTGTAACAGCGTCATTGGGTCTACTCGCGGTTCTTATTATAGAGGGTTTTTATGATTTATTTGGTGGACGTTAAATTAAATTGTGTTCTTTTAATATTTAAGTGTTCATTTTGAAGTAGTTGATGTTGTCTAAACAGTACAATAAAGTCCAACAAAGTTACCATTTTCTTTTACAACCAATTATTAAAATTTACATAAATTGGTGATGAATGGGGTCATTTTCTTCGCATAAAAATGTCTTTGTATTTAACATCTATTAATTGATAATTATGGATTATAATTTGTTCGACACTAAAAAGGAAGCGAAATCCGTTACAGATCGAGCAGTGTTTTAAAACTTCGCACATTACCACTTTAAAAGTCAATCTAGCCGAAGATAAATAATTTATAAATAAAGTGAATGTTTTTTCCAAATATTTTTTATGACATATTTAGGTTAGGTTTGAGGACATGTACTTGTCATTGGGACAAGAGGTCAAAATGATCTATTGTTAATTCGTACTAGAGAAGAGAAATAGAGAACAGTGAAGGAGATAGGAAATTGAAAAAGGAGAAGAGGTAGAAAAGGGAGGATATAAGAGACGGAGGAAAAATGGACCATAAGCATACAAGAGAGCGCAACTACAACCCTGATTCCATAGAACTTCTCAGCCAGATCATTTTATTTATGAATCTATGGTGAGTCCTAATGTCGGCTCTCGATAGAGTGCCCAAGTCTCTGCCTAGGGCTACTAAGGGCTAGACAGTTATAGGGGAGATGTTCGATAGTTTAGAAATATTTAAATTAATCTATAATTTAAAAGTTAAAATAGAGTATTGGTGAACTTACGCACGAAAAGACAAAAAGAAAGAAGATTAAATTAAAGAACCGCTCAGTATCGATTATATTATTCAACCTTTGATTTCTTAAGTAATTAATTTCTCCAATTTCTTTTGGATTCTCTCAATTCTCTCTCAATCAATTAACTTCTCCAATTTCTCTTGTCAACATGAGCACACTTGAATTATTTGAGTTACCGACACAAGTGTAAACACTCGATATGAAATTGAATTTTATTGCTAGTGTGAACGGTCACACTGCTGCGTAATGTATTTAATACATGTGGTAAAGGATCGCGTAGAATTTGATCACCTTACAAATTTAAATTTAACTTTAAGGCAAAACACAAATATGTATGCATTACACCTTTCACCTTGTAATCTGAGTTGAAGCTACTTCCCAGATTGTAATAATTTTTGCTGAGAATATAGTAGCACTGGAACATCTGGTCCAAACATCTTCCTTGTTAATAGTAACCGTCCAACGATCGTTGTTATGCTATGATGGCGCGGAGGGTGTTACGACATTTCTGTTATACTGATAAAACTGTTTTGTGCTGTTTCTTTTTTTATTGTTTTTGTTGTTTTTTACTTTATAAACACTTTTATTGTTTCTTTGTGTATTTTGTTTGACGCCTTTTGCACGATGAAATTTGTTTCGAAACAAGTTTATAATTTTTTTTGCATTTTCTTTTAAAATTTCTTTCGCTTTTGCACGTAAAAAATTAATTTCACAAATTTTGTTTTCTTTTATCGCGTCGTTCTGCTGACAATTGACAGTTGTGTTGGCAGATATGATAATTTTGACGTTTTGAAGCAACAGATATACAGAGTGGAAACTGGCGGATGAAGTAGAAAAATTAAGTGTAAACAAACATTTATTTGGGAAAATTTCGAATATTTGTTTATTTCTGCAATGAAAATTTTAATGATTCTTAAATATTTTATTATTAATCGAAATGTGGGTGATTTTCGGTCACAATGAATATAGTTTCTTGCGCAAAAGGTAATTAAGAAGCTAAATATAATAAAAATTTATTTATTTAAATTTATTTGGGAAAATTTGGAAAAAGTCTGACAAATTTGTGTGAGAGGGCTACATATCTTCGTAGTCCCAACAAAAATAAAAAACAGTGGATGACACCTTGGAGGAAATGCCGGAAGAACCGAGGCACTTTTTCGTTTTTAGAAAATGAATTACTTTTGAGCGACGAAGCACCTTATAAAAATTATTTAAGGATGACTAAAAAGCAATTTAAATACATTTTAAATTTAATAGAAAAATATATAACGCGTGCCGATACAGTAATGAATTGGCATTAACATTGCGTTTTCTTGCCACTGGTAAGTAACTATAATTTAAAATCATGTTTTTATAATTTTAATAAAATTTAAATATAATATTTTAGGTGAATCAGCTCAACAGAATGGGAAGAATTTGCTGTAAAGTGGCAATTCCCAAATCGTATAGGTGCTTTAGATGGTAAGCAAACAAATTTTCGGCCACCACGAAAAGACGGTGCGTTTTACCACAACTATAACGGAGGCAATAGCATAATATTGATGGCTTTAGTGGACGCTAATTGTAAATTTATTTATGAGGATATTGGCTGCAATGGAAGGTGTAACGATGCTGGCGTATTCCTTGAGAGTAATTTAAAAAAATTTAGAAGAAGAGAAGGATGTACCACAAAAAAGTATGGTAGGAAATGGCAGGTGTCTTCCGTATGTTGTAGTTGGTGATGATGCATTCCCACTGCAATGCTATTTAATGAAGCCCTACCCATACCATACCAATGTAAAAGAGAAGCAAATCTTTAATGCAAGACTATCTCGAGCAAGACATGTTGTCGATCATTCTTTTGGCATTCTTGCGAACCGTTTTATTTTTTTTATCGCCTATTAACTTAAAAGTTCAGACTGTGGAAACGATAACATTTACCTGCTGTGTTTTACATAATTTTTTATTGAATACTGATGATACGTATGTTAGCACTTATTCAAATAATATACCAAATTCTTCTCAATCAAGTAATAATCGTCATTCAGACAACACATACAATTCACGAAAAGGGTGTGCGGAAGTCGTTAGGCAGCAATTCACTGAATATTTTAACCACGAGGGTAAATTGGATTGGCTGCAATATATAACTTATTTGCAGAGTAGATGGTAAGATTATTAATTTTATGTAATTTAAATACCATTTAATTAATTACATTTTTTTAGGACCAATAAAATGTCGGCGTTATTGAGCATAGAGTAGTGAAGTGATTTACAGTCTAAGAAAAAAGTTACAAGTTAATTTTTACTTTTTTCCCCAATAATTTCTATGTAATATTAAATTACTATTAAATGAATCCATTGAATTGAAAAAACCATTAAATTTGTTTTAATTTAAAATGTTTTATTTTATTTTTAAAAACAAAATCAGATACAGTTCAAATGCACAAAAATTATAAATTGCAAAAAAAAAATAATAAGTAAATAAAAACAATAAATAAATACAAAAATACAAATAAAAAATAAATAAACGAAAATAAATTATTGCCTACATAAATAAAAATGTATTAAAAAGAAAATAAAAAATAATATTGAAATAAAATCCTACTCACTCAAAATCATCCTCATCAAAAATTCCTTCCATGGATATTTTTAAAATATCTCTTCGGTTGCTCTCTGATTGCGCTGTCAGCCTTCACATTAGGCATTGTACTTGCCAGGCAGCTTCGGGCTGGTCTTCCGGCCTAATCCGCTGCATTTCAGAAACGACAAGCGCTCCCAGCCATGCATATGGATTCCCTTCTTTTTTATCCTTTATAACGGATTTAAAATGCTGCAACTCGTTCCGAAGGTCTATAACGGTTTGCTACGAAATATAAACACAATATTAAAATATTTTTGTTATATAAATTTCTCATAATAATTAAAATACAGAGTTTTTTCTTTTGGACCCTCTTATGATTTTAGTGCCACTAGCTGCCGATGTGCATGTCGTGCCATCATCAATCCCAAACTTGAAAAATTAAACAAATTTGAAAATTTATCAATTATTTGAATATAAATATTTTCAAACATACCTCGATGTTATTAGTGCCCTGTCGCATTTCTGTGTGTGTTTTGAGGAAATTTAATTGTTCAAAACACCACAGCTTAGGCAGGTATAAATCATCAGCAGAACACCCACTTTTTCTTGAGTTTGAGATTGCGCGAAGTTCATTGGTGTATTGGACCCGTAAATTTCTCCATTTCCTTTTCACCTCTTCCAATGTTATGGCCTTATCTTTTTGATGTAGAGTTTCTGTAATTTTCTGAATCGTTTCTTTGTCCTGTCCAAATACTCTCGTGACTTTATATTACAAATGCATGGAAACTCCTGAATTAAAACGATGAGTTCTTCGATTTGCTCCTTCTGCCACTTGTATACCATGTGTGCTATTATATATGTTATTATATTATCATATATTTATATATTATTATTTTTTAATATATTTACCTTATTTAAATTAATTAGATTCCTCGATTTATATGAATAAATAATAATAATAATAAATTTAAACTTTGGATTTTAATATTTTTACTTTTTTTAATTATTTATTTAATTCTAAACACAAAACACACAAAAAATAATGTTATTTTAAATAACGGAACTTTATCTAAACTTCACTATGCGAAACCAAAAATAAAAGAAAATGTCAAATAAAATGTTAAATCAAATACAACTCTGTGTATATACGAATAAAGAACAAAGCAAGTTTTGCGAGTACATGAAATTGTGAAATCAGCCCCGCTCGTTTCTCCCCCTCTCCTACAAACTCAAGAGTGTTGAAATTTGTTTCGAAACAAATTTCAACGTGCAAAAGGCGTCTCTTACAATTTTGTGCCTTTTTTTTGCAACATCACTCTTCACTGTTTTATACATATACTGTCATTTTATTTCGTATGTTTGTATGTGTTGTTATTGTTAATATTTGGACAATTCACACAAGCCATTGTATCGTTGTATTGAGTGTATTGTTGGACTAATTTACAACAGTTTTTTCATGTTTTTAAAAGTTGGTTTCGTACTATCAGTTTATGTAAATGCCAGTAATCAAGAAGAATAATAAAAATACTAAATATTTTTTATGTAACTTGAGTAATCAATAAATATTTCAAAATTATATTGTTCGCACAGATAATGAATTAATTTACTTGTTTCCGTAATATTTTCCATTTTGTTGATTGAAATTCAAATCATTAAGGGCCATTATTACAACTTGCCGTTAACTAAAGAATTAGGATTTTAATGATAAATTGTTTTTCATTATTATGAGTACCTAATAAGATAAAGGGAAGATCATCCTACCTTTAACATTTAAAGGTCACTTTATGTTTGAACTTGCCATATCATATATTATTTTCAATATGGCAACTTTAAAAATAAACATGAAACAAACGTTTATATTTTAATAGTTTTTCAAATCAAAATGGAAAACTGATCACGTTTGTTTTATGCAATTGGTCTAGAGGATATTTTAGAAAGTCATGAATTAAAATTACAATGACATGGAATTTATACAAAGATTTCGTATATCGAAACATAAAGGGTGTTTTTTTTTATAGAGGTATAGAACTTTAAGTTGGCATTACTTTTCAAGATGGCGATCGATTTAACAGCTGTCAAGTGATTTATTCTCAGTTTGGTTTGGAAATTCATCCTGAATAGACTCACGCCTGAACAACGCTTGCAAATAGTGAAATTTTATTTCGAAAATAATGGTTCTGTGCGGAAAACGTATCGTAACTACGTCCATTTTATCGTCGACAAAATCGTCCATCAGAGCAGTTAATTCGATTAACCATTGAGCTTTTTCGCACCACGTTTACTGTTATTGATAACTCGCATCGCCAGAGACGCTGTACGGTGCGTACAGAAGAAGCTATTGCTGCTGTAGAGCGTAGCATTGAGGAAGACCCGAATGAGTCCATCCGCCATCGAGCACAGGAATTGGATCTGTGTTCATCCACTTTATGGAGGATTTTGCGGAAGGATCTTGGTTTGCGTGCTTACAAAATCCAACTCGTGCAAGATTTGAAGCCAAACGATCATCAAGTAAGGCGTAGATTCGTCGAATGAGCCCAAAACGAGATTACCGTTGTTCCCGATTTTCATAAGCGAATTTTGTTTAGCGATGAAGCGCACTTCTGGTTGAATGGCTACGTCAACAAACAAAACTATCGCATTTTGAGTGAAGGTAATCCTCAAGTGTATGTGGAAACACGTTACATCCAGAAAAACTGACTGTTTGGTGCGCTTTATGGGCTGGTGGAATGATTGGTCCGTACTTTTTCAAAATCGATGGTGGCCATAACGTTACAGTCAATGGCGATCGGTATAGAGCCATGATTACTAACTTTTTCATTCCTGAATTGAATAACCATGGATATGTGGTTTCAACAAGACGGCACAACATGTCACACAGCTCGTGCAGCAATAGATTTATTGAAAGACACGTTTGGTGGCCGCCTAATTTTGGACCTGTGAATTGGCCTCCAAGATCTTGTGATTTAACACCGCTAGACTACTTTCTGTGGGGCTATGTAAAGTCATTGGTCTATGCGGTAAAGCCACAAACGCTTGACCATTTGGAAGACAACATTCGCCGTATTATTGCCGATATACGGCCACAAATGTTGGAAAAAGTCATCGAAAATTGGACGTCCAGATTGGACTACATCCGCACCAGCCGTGGCGGTCATATGTCAGAAATCATATTTAAAATGTAATGCCACAAGATTATCTTTCGGATAAATAAAATTCATGTCAATCGAATAATCCATCGTTGTTTTATTGCAACTTAAAGTTCTATACCTCTATAAAAAACACCCTTTACATTTCAAAGGTTTGTTTGTATCTCTTTCAGGCATTATTCCATAGCACCAGAGACTAAATTACTAAGAGCATTAAGATTTTATGCAACTGGAAGTTTCCTTATTACGGTGGGAGACTTCGGCGGAGTTAGAGTTTCTACTGTATAGTTAAAGAAACGTCATTTGCTTTGGCTTCTTTATCAAAAGAATATATTAAATTTCCTTCAAACGAAGGAGAATTTCAGCAAGCAGCAGCAGAATTCTTTGCAATTACCAAGTTTCTAAAAGTTATCGGAGCCATTGAGTGCATCCACATTCGTATTCAGTGATCAGGAGGCAGCGACGGAGAAATTTTTCGCAACAGGAAAGGTTATTTTTCCCTCAACGTGCGACCTGTGTGTAATGCAAAATTAATGCTACCAGATTTGGTTGCAAGGTGGCCCGGATCAGCACATGATAGCAATATTTTTAAAAACAGCCGTTTAAAATTCCGTATGGAGAAAATAAATTATGTTATTTTAGGAGATTCAGTGTATAAACAATGTAAATATATGATGACTCCCTTGCTAATTCCAAGTTCAAGACCAGAAAATCTATATAATGAATCCCAAATTCGTACTTGTGATACAATTGAAAGATGTTTCGGAGTTTGGAAGAGACGATTCCCTGTATTATCAAATGGTTTGCGATTGGCTACTGAAACTAAAATGGCTGTAATTGTGGCATGCGCTGTACTTCACAATATGGTTATTATTGTAAAGCGTCCCCTTCCACCAACAGAAAGAACAATTTACCCCCAGTTTCTAGAAGAACTTACACAAGGTAACGAAATGGAACACCACAACATTTGAAGCAATTCAATGGCGAGAACTCTTTTAATAGAAAACTATTTTACAAAGTAAGTAAGTAAAGTACATTTTTTTGGTTTTTAAATTTTTTACTTTTATTTACTAAATATCACAGGTTTTAATAAATTTTTTAATTTCATTTACAGCCTTTTTTTATTGTTTGTCTTCTGTGGAAACATTCTTTTCACAAATCTAAAAAAGGTAAACAGAATACACATATAGTTTTTTAAAACAAATGGTAATATTTAAACTTAATTTATCACTCTCCACCTGCTTCATGTCAATATTTTCGTTAACGTTGACAAGGTCAATGACGTTTCCATCGTGATTAAGTGCTACAGGATACATATGTTTTATGCATAAAGATATGTATATATATATGTATGTACTTACATGCGTCACTGTCAAATCTATTTTCTAACCCGGTGGCTGAGTCTCCAAGCATGGACGCAATTTTTGCCGATACCGTGCTGACACTTGCAGGCCGGTATGTCTCTAATTTTTGTTGTGCCATTTCATGCTTGGACCTACGTTTGATGACATCATAGTTTTCTCTAAGAGCCTTCCAGGGCCTGTGAGTGCCTACCGTTGCCGCAAATTCGTCGTGTGCCTCCACCAACTCTACCAACAAAACCTCTTCCTCCGCTGAATAATTTTTCGATCTTTTGCCGCGGGGTATTAGCGTTCTCATTTTTTTTTAACAAAGAGCACAAAAATCACAATGTATAACAAAAATAAACTAAATTCACGACTCACAAACTTTGTAAACAAAATAAAAATAGTAAACATAACAAATAAGAAAGCACGTCGTTGCCACTGCGCTTTTAAAGAACTTTTTTAAAGTGACAAAAGTTATCGATATTGCACCGGCATTGCCATATTTTTGAAAAAGTTAATTTTGTTTTATCAGTAAGTTGTAATAACGAAAATAAGTTACAGGTAACTTTACTTTAAAGTTGTAATTATGGCCCTAATTCTAGTATTCTTCTTTATTTATTTATTTATTTGTTTCAGTCAATGGACAAATTCCTTACTGACTAATAACACAAATCGAATAACATTAAATAGGAAATAGTTACAATAAAAATAAGAAAAGTTAAGAATTGAGAAAAACAATAATGTTCCGTTTTATAACGCAACAATTTAAAGAAAAATCAATAAAGTCTGACAAATAATTAAATGGAATGCAAATTCTAGTTAACGGATCAGCAACAAAATAATTAGTTCTGCAGAATTGAATATAAATGAGATTATAACAGCGGAAGTTACGGCGAGGAACATTGAATTTAACAGATCTTAACAGAAATTCACAGCAAATATTACCATTGATCAGATTAATCATGAAGGATATATTTAACATTGTTCGACGACTCTTAAGGGTAGGCAGTTTTATTAAAGCCAGTCTGCTAGTATATGAAGGCATATCCAAGTAATTCTATCCAAGGCCACGCAAGCAGAAGAGTAGAAATTGTTTCTGAACAGATTCGATATGTTCGCTGTAAACATTATATTGAGTATCCCAT
The DNA here is from genome assembly GCA_936449025.2 of Sarcophaga subvicina. Lineage (NCBI taxonomy): Eukaryota > Metazoa > Arthropoda > Insecta > Diptera > Sarcophagidae > Sarcophaga > Sarcophaga subvicina. The sequence goes on from OW388082.2 coordinate 37,198,133, forward strand.
ACGATGGATGCATACTCCAAAATTGACAAGCGATACGTATAACTATTTAGTAATATATGGATCAGTAAATTCCTTTGTCCAACGTTTTATGAAGCCAAGAGTACTTCTTGCCTTATTTATGATATGTGATATGATCATTAAAGTTTAATTTTGTGTCTAAAGGATCCCAAGATCAATAAAAGAGTCCACTATTTCCAATCGATGACCTGAAAGCAAATAATTAACCGCAATAAAATTATTTCTTGAAAACCGCATACTTTTGCATTTTTTAATATTCAGCTCCATCATGTACTCGCACCACAAAAAGAAATTATTGAGATCACTTTGAAGATGAATATGCTCCACGAAATTATTAAATGAGAGAAAAACTTTTATATCGTCAGCATACAACAAGATATTGGCAAAATTAATCATGTTGGGAAAATCGTTCATAAACAACGAAATAAGAAGTGGACCAAGATGGCTGCCTTGAGGAACACCAGATAGCGCATAAATATACTTAGATAAGCTATTGTTCACACATACAGTCTGCTTTCAAATGCGACTCTAGCCATTTTAAACTCCTATGATTTACACCCATAAATCCAATATAGTTAACAGAAGTTTGTGATTCACTTTATCGAACGCTTTGCTTCCATTGTTGTAGTTGTTGTTGAACAGCCCTTTCGGAAACCATGTTGATAAGGTGATAATAACGATGAAGTATGATGAGCCAAAAAAGCTGCAATCAGTTTCTCGAACATTTTTGGAATAGCACTCAGTTTTTCAATGCCCCTTTAATTTGTAACATCAGATTTATTGCCAGATTTTAAAAGTGGTATAATATACGAGTTCTTCCAAAACACAGGAAAATATCCATAATTAATCGAGGTATTAAACAATATGACTAATGGTGTGATGAATGACTCTGCACATCGATTCAAAATACAACTTGGAACCCCATCGGGACCAGGACGAAAAGATATCTTTAAACTTTTCAGGTTCAACAAAATATCACAGTCACTAAATGTTGGAATAGATATTACTTGAGCTGATGTCAGCGAGTAAGGGTACATATTTGTATCATTGTAAGCAAATCTACAAACATATCACACATGACATCGACACTACATGATCGTCCATCACCAAATTTCATAAAAGATGGAAAACCAGTAGATTTTCTCTTCGAATTTACAAACGCATAGAAAGATCTAGGATTCTTAATAAAATTATTTTTCAATTTATCCATATAAGTTTTATATAATAAGTGATTTAGAATATTACATTCAGACCGACTAATCGAATATCTTCCATAATCAATAATGGAGCCAGAACTTTGGTATTTCTTGTAATACTTGTTCTTTCGATTTTGCAGTCGCGACAGTTATTTAGAATTCCATGGTGGAACAACCAGAGTATACGCAGGTTTTAAGGGAACACAAATTTCAATTATTGAATGCACTTTCTTAAATAAGTTAGAAATCATCAAGTCAATATCAGAATCATTGTTAACAGGAATAGATAAGATTTCATTCCAACAAGTATTTCTCATCATGTCATTAAATAAATTGTAATTGGTTTGATTAAAACAGTAGACTTTACTAACTTTAGAAGGCTCAGCTTTAAAATTAGTTGGAAAGAAAAATTTAGTTTTTAAAGGCGGATGATATCGATCCTCAGGCAAAATTACAGGTTCAGGACGTAAAATACTACAGTGATTAACATCATTAACAAATACAAGATCCAGTATTTTTTCAAAGTCATTACAAAGTGAGTATGTTTGATACAGTGATAGACCAAAAATATCATTTAGAAATTCGTCATGACAAGTCTCATTTTTAATTGGAATTAAGTAAGGCATATCAGGTACATGTTTCCAAGCAATTGAGGGTAGAAGGGTGCAGAAATACAAGACATTGTAATTTGTAAAAAATGCATAAATATATTTAAACTTAATAGAAAAATACTTCAAATTTACTTAAGCATAAATGCTTTGCTTCAAAAAAAAACGTGCTACCCACCGGCAGAATTAGACCAAGAAACGAAAAAGAGAAGCACTTGTATCATCACGGAATGGGCTGTTGAAAACTGTCGCTCCTTTAAAATAGTGGAGGACTCAGGTTTAAAAAATGTATATCTTTTTTGATCTCTGTTGGCGCACAATATGGCGAAAATATCACTATAGAGTCTTTGATTGCACATCCTACTACAATATCGAGGAATGTGGGTATATTACATGAAAGACACTTTAATGAAATAAAATTGGTAATAAAAAGCGTTAAACATAATGGATATATTTTATTTAGCGATGTTTTTGTTTTGTTTTTCTCTTTAAATCAATTCACAAATGTTTAAGTTTTTAAAGTTCCTTCTATTCTATATACATACTTAACTTTATCTGTTACACTTATTTCTTCTTTCTTACTTTTCTCATTTCAAATTATCTCTGAAAATATGAAATATAAACTATGTTTTTTACGTTTTAGTAATTTTAAGTGATTTTTTTATTTCAATTGTTTTTAGTTCATTGAAAATAAAGACTTTTTAGATTAAAAAGCCAAAACAAATATTTTCCAAAAAATTGGACTATTTTTGATTTCTATTTTTTTATTTCAATGATTAATAAATAAATAAATGCCTAACAAGTCGTTTATAAGTTTGTTCATACACATAAGCATTTATATATAAAAAACACATCAGTTATGTGTTGTTTTATGCTGCGAGTATTTGACGTACCACATGAAGTGAACATAATTTTAGGAGTACTTGTTTTTGCGGATATATTTTACAATGAGTACTCTTTTTACGGAACATAAGCAGCTTCGGATAAATTCTTATGCTAGAGTTATGCCTTCGTTACCCAAGCGTAGGAATCGTAAAATCGTAACGTACGTAGCCTTAAAAACGTTTGTGTAGTTGTAGAAACGTTCAAAACGAGACATATGTCAACGAAGAATGTAAATAAAAACGAAACAGAACACAAAGCAACGCACAAACAAACACAACGCAATGCATAGAAATTGGTATACAGACTCATCATCAGTGTTGCCTTTTTTTTCAATGTGTAGGTTATTCCGGATTTGGTTATGATTTTTCTTATAAAAATGATTTGTTAAAATTAATTAATTAGCAGGACTATAATTTTGTTTTCTTATATTTTGTTTATTTTTTCTCAATTATAATTTAAATTTGAAAAAAATAAAATAAAAAAGCTGTGAATTTAATTTCCATCATATTTTTCCTTATTTGGTGATTTTTTCATAAATGTTGGTTACAATATTTTTTTTCATGGCAACACTGCTCTCTCTCTCTCGTGTCTGCATAGACGCCTTTTGCACGTTGAAATTTGTTTCGAAACAAATTTCAACACTCTTGAGTTTGTGGGAGAGGGGGGAAAAACGAGCGGGGGTGATTTCACAATTTCATGTACTCGCAAAACTTGCTTTCTTCTTTATTCGTATATACACAGAGTTGTATTTGATTTAACATTTTATTTGACATTTTCTTTTATTTTTGGTTTCGCATAGTGAAGTTTAGATAAAGTTCCGTTATTTAAAATAACATTATTTTTTGTGTGTTTTCTGTTTAGAATTAAATAAATAATTAAAAAAAGTAAAAATATTAAAATCCAAAGTTTAAATTTATTATTATTATTATTTATTCATATAAATCGAGGAATCTAATTAATTTAAATAAGGTAAATATATTAAAAAATAATAATATATAAATATATGATAATATAATAACATATATAATAGCACAATGGTATACAAGTGGCAGAAGGAGCAAATCGAAGAACTCATCTTTTTAATCCAGGAATTTCCATGTATTTATAACATAAAGTCGAGAGAGTATTTGGTGGACAGGACAAAAAAAACCGATGCCTTTCAGAAAATTACAGAAACTCTACATCAAAAAGATAAGGCCATATAATTCGAAGAGGTGAAAAGGAAATGGAGAAATTTACGGGTCCAATACACCAATGAACTTCACGCAATCTCAAACTCAAGAAAAAGTGGATGTTCTGCTGATGATTTATACCTGCCTAAGCTGTGGTATTTTGAACAATTAAATTTCCTCAAAACACACACAGAAATGCGACAGGTATGTTTGAAAATATTTATATTCAAAATAATTGATAAATTTTCAAGTTTGTTTAATTTTTCAAGTTTGGGATTGATGATGGCACGCCATGTACATCGGCAGCTAGTGGCACTAAAATCATAAGAGGGTCCAAAAGAAAAAACTCTGTATTTTAATTATTATGAGAAATTTATATAATCACAAAAATATTTTAATATTGTGTTTATATTTCGTAGCAAACCGTTATAGACCTTCGGAACGAGTTGCAGCATTTTAAATCCGTTATAAAGGATAAAAAAGAAGGGAAACCATATGAACGGCTGGGAGCGCTTGTCGTTTCTGAAATGCAGCGGATTAGGCCGGAAGACCAGCCCGAAGCTGCCTGGCAAGTACAATGCCAAATGCGAAGGCTGACAGCGCAATCAGAGAGCAACCGAAGAGATATTTTAAAAAAATCCATGGAAGGAATTTTTGATGAGGATGATTTTGAGTGAGTATTCGATTTTATTTCAATATTATTTTTTATTTTCATTTTAATACATTTTTATTTATGTAGGAAATAATTTATTTTCGTTTATTTATTTTTGTATTTATTTATTGTTTTATTTACTTATTGTTTTCTTTTTTCATGTAATTTATTTTCAAATTATTTTTATATTTTTTTTGCAATTTATAATTTTTGTTCATGTTAACTGTACCTTCTTTTGTTCATTTGAACAGTACCCGCTTTTGTTTTTATTATTTATTATTTTCTGCAAAACATATTTTTGTGCATTTGAACTGTACCTGATTTTGTTTTTAAAAATAAAATAAATATACATTTTAAATTAAAACAAATTTAATGGTTTTTTCAATTCAATGGATTCATTTAATAGTAATTTAATATTACATAGAAATCATTGGGGAAAAAGGTAAAAATTAACTTGTGACTTTTTTCTTATACTGTAAATCACTTCACTACTCTATGCTCAATAACGCCGACCCACTATGTGGCATTTACCCTGAAAAGCTGGCCAAAAAGGCAAAAATGAATTTAAAGAAATTTAAGAAACTGAGTATGCAGTTCGATAGACAACAAAATTCTGCATTATATAGAGAATTTTCACGACTTTAAGTTGAGGTTTGTAGATTTGAGACGATTTCAAAGTCAGGAAAGTGAATAAAATTAAATGCGTTTTTGGTGTTTTTTTGCAATTTTAATAGGTTTATATGAAATTTTTGTGTGGCTAAACGAATAGAGGTTTTATATTGATTTTTTTTATTTGCAAGGTATAAGCAACTTCTACTTTCAGCTTTTTTTAAATATATATCTCGTATATTAATGTTAAAATTATTCGTTCAAAATTTAAAAATAATAAAAATTTCACATTTTTTACCCAAAAAAAAAGATAAGGAATTTGAAGGTGAAAGTAGTTTTTAGTAGTTTTGTGTTAAATACCACAAGAAAATATTAACTCTCTACATTCAGGAACAAAAAAAAAAGTTTGCGCAAATTTGCTCAATTATTTTTGGCGATTTTTTGAAAATTTTATTTTTTTTTGAAAAATAAAAAAATTAGACACAGTATAATAAAGCCATATGCAATAAAGCCATATGGCGTACGAATTATGCGAGGAAATTCAGTAGAACCGATACCAATCGAGATGTCCTGAATAGGTTACTTTTATAAGCTGCAGTTCACAAAAATTGCGAAGGAATTGAAAAGCATTTTCATCAGATATTATTAAATTACTCCTTCCTGAGATTGATGATGAAAATGATAACGATTTTAACGATTGTAGTTAGTTTCACTTTTTAAGCATTTTTAAGTTAAGTATTAAATAATGTAAAATATATATTATTTTATATATATATATAATATATAATTATCATAGAAGTTCAAAAACTTAATTACGTATGTATGTATATCGACTATTATAACAATATGAGATGTATGTTAGATTTTCTTAATGGGCCGTATGTGGTACCTAGGGGCACTTATGATCCGATCATGATAAAATGTGATCATAAATGATTCACATTCATATTAAACATGTTCATGTCGAATTTCAACGAGGTAAAAAAAATTTTAAGCCAATTATAATTGCTAAACATATTTTCTTAAGGGGCCCTATTTTGGACCTAGGGGCAATTATGGACCGACCATAACAAAATTTGATAATATGATTTAGATTTACAAAATACACGTTCATACCGAATTTCATCACGATATCGATGTTTTTCAGCCATTTATAAGCGCAAATGTGAATTTCTAAAGGGGACTTTATATGGGGACCAGGGTCAAATGTGATCCGATTTTCACCAAACTTTACACCATGATTTCTTGGTACACAGAACTGATCCATGCTAAATTGTATCATGATTGTTGCATAATTACCATAATAATGTGTAAATAAGTGCAATTTCGAGGGGAATTTGTATGGGGGCTAGGCGAAATCACGGACCGATTTGAACCAAAATCAGTTGGGTTCATCCTTGGGCCGAATTATCACTAACACTGTCAAAAAATTCCAGCCATTAACTCATAAACCACTTCTATTAATTTTGGCCAGGTTTTCAGGCAAAATGCCACATAGTGCGACCTTTTATTGTTCCTAAAAAATGTAATTAATTAAATGGTATTTAAATTGCATAAAATTAATTATCTTACCATCTACTCTGCAAATAAGTTATATATTACAGCCGATCCAATTTACCCTCGTTGTTAAAATATTCAGTGAATTGCTGCCTAACAACTTCCGCATACCCTTTTCGTGGATTGTTTGTGTCTGAATGACCATTCTTACGTATCATCAGTATTCAATGTCTTTCACATTGGTATGGTATGGGTAGGGCTTCATTAAATAGCATTGCAGTGGGAATGCATCATCACCAACTACAACATACGGAAGATACCTGCCATTCCCTACCATACTTTTTTGTGGTACATCCTTCTCTTCTTCTAATTTTTTTTTAAATTACTCTCAAGGAATACGGCAGCATCGTTACACCTTCCATTACAGCCAATATCCTTATAAATAAATTTACAATTGGCGTCCACTAAAGCCATCAGTATTATGCTATTGCCTCCTTTATAGTCGTGGTGGCCGAAAATTTATATGCTTACCATCTAAAACACCTATACAATTTGGAAATGCCACTTTATAGCAATTGTTTCCCATTCTGTTGAGCTGCCAGGAAACTAATTTTAAGAAAAAATAAAAACGTTACTCATGCATACATATATGAAAATTATATTTTCGGTGTATAACCATAAGAAACTATATGTTAGTGTACAATACCTTTAAATATATTCCGATCATTTTGTTTTCGTAATACTGAGGCAAACTTCAGGAACTATGGAAGATATCATGGGAACAGACACTCGTGTTTGATATTCTAAGCTAATAAAAGATTCACCTAAAATATTATATTTAAATTTTATTAAAATTATAAAAACATGATTTTAAATTATAGTTACTTACCAGTAGCAAGAAAACGCAATGTTAATGAAAATTTTTTAGCAGGAGTAATAGCATCTCTCATTACCGTATCGGCACGCGTTATATTTTTTTCTATTAAATTTAAAATGTATTTAAATTGCTCTTTAGTCATTCTTAAATAATTTTAATAAGATGCTACGTCGCTCAAAAGTAATTCATTTTCTAAAAACGAAAAAGAGCCTCGGTTCTTCCGGCATTTCATCTAAGGTTTCATCCATTGTTTTTTATTTTTGTTGGGACTACGAAGATATGTAGCGCTCTCACACAAATTTGTCAGACCTTTTCGAAATTTTCCCAAATGAATTTAAATGAATAAATTTTTATTATATTTAGCTTCTTAATTACCTTTTGCACAAGAAACTATATTCATTGTGACCGAAAATCACCCACATTTCGATTAATAATAAAATATTTAAGAATCATTAAAATTTTCATTGAAGAAATAAACAAATATTCGAAATTTTCCCAAATAAATGTTTGTTTACACTTAATTTTTCTACTTCATCCGCCAGTTTTCACTTTGTATATCTGTTGCTTCAAAACGTCAAAATTATCATATCTGCCAACACAACTGTCAATTGTCAGCAGAACGACGCGATAAAAGAAAACAAAATTTGTGAAATTAATTTTTTACGTGCAAAAGCGAAAAAAAATTTTAAAAGAAAATGCAAAAAAATTTTTGAAACTTGTTTCGAAACAAATTTCATCGTGCAAAAGGCGTCATACCAATTTCTTTGCATTGTGTTATGTTTCGTTTTTATTTACACTCTTCGTTGACATATGTCCCGTTTAAAACGTTTCTATAACTACACAAACGTTTTTAAGGCTACGTACGTTACGATTTTACATTTCTAACGCTTGAGTAACCAAGGCATTACTCGTATTTGTCTTGCACACATTCTCTTCTCTTCACTGCTTGTGCGGTTAGAGAGAGAGAGAGAGTAAGTACTCTATTTATCCGACAGCGAGTTGCACATACGAAGCAAAAAAGTTATTCGTTCCAGATCTTTAGTATTTAAGCCACGTTCATTTTGGTATATAATATTCAGAAAATTATTCGAGGTTATTAGTTTTTAACGTAGGTACATTAATTGATGGTAAACGGGCAATATTCGATTCATAGTTGTTTCTGGTTTTTTGTCTAAAAATATATTCACGAACATAAGTATTCACAGGCCAGAAGTTCGGGTTAAAAATAACGTCCTAGTTATCATTAGCGATCGAGATTTTAAGAGGAAATTGACCTTGGCGCAGAAAATTTGAATTTTTGTATCCAAATGTCCCAGTTTCGATTCTTACCACTTTTTGACTTATGGAATACGAAATATACAATACAGTATAACATTGATCGTTCACAAACGAAAAGTATATTGAATACACGATACAAAGTCATGTGAATTGGCAAATTATATTGTTTGTGTTTTTATGTGTTTTAATTTTTTAAATCTTAAATAATTTATAAAATAAGTCACAATTTATTTGAAGTAATTTATCGCATAACAAACACAAATTTCACTTTAACTTTTTTATAAAGTTCATCAACGACTTCTGGTCTTTTATATAGCCACGATCATTAATTCAAGTATGATTGGTATGTCTTTTAATTTCTTTTTTTTGCTATAAAACGAACAACTTGCCTCAAAAGTTTTCAGTACCTTTTCGTTTTCTATGATGATAAAATGGATGTTTTCCCATTTGTTTTCATCGCTGCATTTGTTTTGCTTTTGATAATCCAGGCATGCCTTGTAATGGCTATAGCAGTTATTTTAAATACCAGGTTAAAGTTTTAGGAAGCGAAAGTGTTCCTATTAGTTTGTCGTAATGGAAGTACTATAAATATGTATGTTTCTCAAGTAGAGTCTTTAATGTAGTTCGTTTTGAAATAATTTATGTTGCAACAGCATTTTAAAATGTGTTCTTGGTGGAGTTTTTCCCAAGGACAGTGACATTTTCTATCAGACATACTTCATATTTCAGTTAAATTATTTGTATCACATCGACAAGATCTTGTGTGAGATAAACTTATTCTAAATGTTAGCCAATGTTCAAGAAGTCCTTAAAATCTAAATAAAGCCAACGAAAATATTAACTGAAGCAGTGAAATAAATTTTCTTCTTTTAAAATTATTGGTTATCAAAATGATTTTAAAATTGTAATTAAAATTTAAACAATTTTAATGTAAAGTGATATTATTGGCATTAAGAAAATACATTATTCAGTACCTATTAACTGCTAATTGTGAGTTGGAAATCAAAAGTTCGTTGTACCAAACAGGAACCCTGAATCAACATTTGCCAAGTATTACTCCAAGAAGAAAAATTACTCTCAACGCTATTGGAAACATTTTCACCTCTTTCTTGAAGACAAACAATTTTAGACGAACGTCTATTTTTATCAGAAAGATTTGAAGAATTGACAATACAAATAAGCGTTCGTCTAAAATCGTTCATCTCACGGAAACAGGTTTGTTATGTATCTTTTTATAAAAATTGAGTCCTTTTCCTCAATAGCTTTAATATATTTGAGTTATTTTCATACAAAATTCAGGTTCGTCGTACGTCTTATGGAAACTGGGTGTTTAAGTCGACAAACTTTTATTACCAAGCCTATGGTCGTCACATTGTGGCAGCACGTTTGATTTCTATTTAAGGTCTCATAAATGGTATTAGCACATATGACATAGCTCGGTTCTCATGGAATTTATCCATACAAAAGAGAGGGCAAACTAATAGTGTTTTCACACCAAAATTTAAAACCTGATTTTAGCATTAAAACCATAATCAGCTGATTTTGCGTTCACACTGCAAGTTTTCTTAAATCTAGTTTTAAATTCATGACATTTATGACTGCGGAACAGCTGTTTTTGTTTTTATTTTGCCTTTTTTGTTTATTTATGTTTTGTTAGTTTTCGGGGTGGGTTTTTATTAAGATATTTTGGTAGAATAATAGAATAATTTTGAAAGGAGATGAACCATTTTATTACGGAAACGTAATTCATAACTATTGTATTCGGTGACACCTTTCATCGATCATCACTAATTTAGTATTTAACCAATTTAGAGGTATATTCACAAATTCCTGAAACAAAAAGTTATGAGTATATATTGTTATATTTTTCTTTTTACTTTCCCTTTGCACATGGAACTTTTTTCATTGTGAAGGGGAAATTGCTTATAAAGGGTGTTTTTTATAGAGGTATAGAACTTTAAGTTGCAATAAAACAACGATGGATTATTCGATTGACATGAATTTTATTTATCCGAAAGATAATCTTGTGGCATTACGTTTTAAATATGATTTCTGGCATATGACCGCCACGGCTGGCGCGGATGTAGTCCAATCTGGACGTCCAATTTTCGATGACTTTTTCCAACATTTGTGGCCGTATATCGGCAATAATGGTCAAGCGTTTGTGGCTTTACCGCATAGACCAATGACTTTACATAGCCCCACAGAAAGTAGTCTAGCGGTGTTAAATCACAAGATCTTGGAGGCCAATTCACAGGTCCAAAACGTGAAATTAGGCGGTCACCAAACGTGTCTTTCAATAAATCTACTGTGGCACGAGCTGTGTGACATGTTGCGCCGTCTTGTTGAAACCACATCTGGACATCATGGTTATTCAATTCAGGAATGAAAAAGTTAGTAATCATGGCTCTATACCGATCACCATTGACTGTAACGTTCCGGCCACCATCGTTTTTGAAAAAGTACGGACCAATGATTCCACCATTCCATAAAGCGCACCAAACAGTCGGTTTTTCTGGATGTAACGGTGTTTCCACATACACTTGAGGATTATTACCTTCACTCCAAATGCGGCAGTTTTGTTTGTTGACGTAGCCATTCAACCAGAAGTGCGCTTCATCGCTAAACAAAATTCGCTTATGAAAATCGGGAACAACGGTAATCTCGTTTTGGGTCCATTCGACGAATGTACGCCTTACTTGATGATCGTTTGGCTTCAAATCTTGCACGAGTTGGATTTTGTAAGCACGCAAACCAAGATCCTTCCGCAAAATCTTCCATAAAGTGGATGGACACAGATCCAATTCCTGTGCTCGATGGCGGATGGACTCATTGGGGTCTTCCTCAATGCTACGCTCTACAGCAGCAATGGCTTCTTCTCTACGCACCGTACAGCGTCTCTGGGGATGCAAGTTATCAATAAGAGTAAAAGTGGTGCGAAAACGTTCCATGGTTAATCGAAGTAACTGCTCTGATGGACGATTTTGTCGACGATAAAATGGACGTAGTGCGCGATACGTTTTCCGCACAGAACCATTATTTTCGAAATAAAATTGCACTATTTGCAAGCGTTGTTCAGGCGTGAGAGTATTCATGATGAATTGCCAAACCAAACTGAGAATAAATCACTTGACAGCTGTTAAATCGGTCGCCACCTTGAAAAGTAATGCCAACTTAAAGTTCTATACCTCTATAAAAAACACTCTTTAGTTCGATTAGTAATGAAAAAATGGCAGAATTTTAACTTTTTCATTTAAGAAATTAATAAATACTGATAATATACACAAAGTTCTGTGAGAAAAATGGTATGAGCAATATGCCTTATTTCATCTTGATATATTTAGCTTCTTATTTACCTTTTGCACAAGAAACAAACAGAAACCACACACATTTCGATTAATAATTAAATATTTACAAATTTTTAAAATTTTCATTGAAGAAATTAAAAAATATTCCAAATTTTCCCTTTTTTAACACAAAATAAATCGTTAGTATAATTCGCAAAGACGCTAAGTCCACTTTTTCATAAATTTAAGATTTTAATGCAAAAACGGTAACACTATATTAAATACATATTTTATGACAACAAAAAATGTCATTATGTAGTTTAAAGTTGTTGTAATTTTGTGGTTTGCAAAAACGCTAAGTCCACAATACTACGAAAAAAAATTAAAAGCACGTGCTAACTCCACGAATATTATTTATTAATTATTATTATTATTATGAGCAAGAGGTCATTTAAAGACAGCTATTTTGTAAAAATAATTGCATTTAAAAAGTTTACAAATTTTAATAACTGAAAAACCTACTACGTTTTTTGTGTCTCCTGTAAAATTTGAAAAAGGGACTTAACACATTTGCGAATTAGACTAATGAAATGTTTATTTACATTTATTTATTTATTTACAGCTGTTTTTGTTTTTTTCTTTTGTTTTTTTCGGCTGTTTTCAACATTTCTATGTTGGTAGCTCTGATTTAGTATATCGAAAACAAGGTTGTATTTCATAAAACCTACTTAAAACCAATTCAAAAAAGGTTTTAAGATGGTTTTAACACAATAATTATGTATGGTAAAACCAGGTTTTATTTATAGTTTTAACGTTAAAACCAACTTTTGCGTTAAAACCACTCGGTGTGAAAACACTATAAGGCACTGTATATGGGTTTGATTAAAGAGTTGTCAGAAAATTCTTTGGAACATCTTTGCATAAACAACCACCTATTACCTTTGTTAACTTAACCATATATTTTGAGAGACATGATAAAAAAAATTGCTGTTTTGCCAGCAAAAAACCATTGTTTGTCGTTTTGTTCCATACAGCTCTTGACACATTGGATATTCTGCACGAGCAATTTGAGGTCCAGATCATCTCACATGGAAGTGATGAGAACTGGACATAGATTTTACCCGTTTGAATTTTTCTTATAGGGTTTCCTTAAGCCGCAAGTGTAAGCGAATAAGGAACACAGGACAAACCTCAAAGCCAACATAACTCTTGCCATTCGTCAAATTCAGAATGATTTTTCAGCCAAAAATCATGGAAATTTGGACATTTCGAAAGCGTTTCACCTAAAGAAGCCGTAGCACACATTAAACGATGTTCCAACGAATAAAAAATTTGGATGGTGTCGCACACATGGATGAGTAGAAAGTTCTTTCCATCCATTCTAAAAAAGAAGCACAGTAGACTTGCAGCAGTAATTATCAATTTATTTTTTGGATTGTATTTAGATACAGGATAATAGTGTTTTCACACCGAGTGGTTTTAACGCAAAAGTTGGTTTTAACGTTAAAACCAAAAATAAAACCTGTTATTAACATACAAAATTATTGTGTTAAAACCAATATAAAACCATTTTTGAATTGGTTTTAAGTAGGTTTTATGAAATACAACCTTGTTTTGATGTACTAAATCAGAGCTACCAGCTCTGAAATCTTGAAAACAGCTGATAAAAACAAAAACAAATGTAAATAAATAAATAAATGTAAATAATCATTTATTTTGTATTAAAAAAGAGAAAATTTGGAACATTTTTAATTTCTTCAATGAAAATTTTAAAAATTTGTAAATATTTAGTTATTAATCGAAATGTGTGTTGTTTCTGGTCACAATGAATATAGTTTCTTGTGCGAAAGGTAAGCCAGAAGCTAAATATATCAAGGTGAAATAAGGCATATTGCTCATAAAATTTTTTTCTCGCAGTCATAAATGTCATGAATTTAAAACCAATTTTAAGAAAACTTGCAGTGTGAACGCAAAATCAGCTGATTATGGTTTTAATGCTAAAATCAGGTTTTAAATTTTGGTGTGAAAACACTATAAGACTGAATAGCACAGAAATCCCTTATTACCGCATTAATCAGCGCTAAATTTCATCCTAGAAACATTCTTTTGTGAATTGAGTTTCTTTTGGCAACTTCTAGAAATACATCGTTTTGTTTTAAAACGATCTTAGTTTCTTGAATTTATTTTATTTACAACCTCTTAAAAGGGAATTGTCTGGTCGTTTCGCATACTCATCAAGTTTCGAATTTATTGTTCATTAATTTAGTTTTAATGCCGAAATTTTATTTTTTGTTTCAATTGTTTCAAATTTGCCTGTATACTGCATTTTATAAAAATTAAAAAAAAAAATTTTTACTATAAAAGTGTGAATTTGCATGATAATGTTATCAGTGCTGTTTCGTTTTCTATGGTGATGAGATGTGGACGCTATATTTATTAATTGCCTATGCAATATTCGAGTATATTGTCATGGTTACGGGAATGGCGCTACTTGCTATTCTTATTATTGAGGGTATTTTCGAGTTGGGATTATTTGGCCGGAATTAAATACATATTTATGTTCAAAAACTGTTGTGACGTTTAAATATTTCGTCTTGTACTTTGTTTCTTAAGCCTATGAACAAATAATTAAAACTAATAATACAATAATTTAAAGTTAAAATTAAAAAAAAAAATTAATATATTTTCAAGATCATGGCTATCAATACGATTATATTATGTCAGCAATTAAAATTAAAACTTATACAAATCCAATAAAAAACGAACATTATTAGCATAAAAAGATTTACAATATTTATCACCTATTAATTGTTAACTAAGAGTTAATTTTAATTGGAACTTAAAAAATTATTTTGTTAAGCAGATGTCAAGATCTCGTCAAATAATTATTAATGGAATGTGATCATGAAATTTATGCTTTAATTATAGCAAAATGCCAAAATCATTATTTTTAATAATTTTTTTTTTTTTGTTAATTTAATAGTTAGAATTCAATTAATTAATTCTGAAATACGGAAGTCGCCGTGGTCCAGTAGGTAGTGTGTTGTAGAGATGAGCGATATTTTCAAAACTGTGGTTTAATCACGGTGGTTGATAATTCACTGGTAACTACAGTGATTGAAATTGCCAAATAACAGTCACTAATAATGTCGTTCTTTCAAAATTGTTACATACTCAAATTTATTTCATTTTATTTTGAGCGAGGCAGAATTACTATTAGATGATGCTGATTATTTACTTTTGTCTTTTATACATGAACTTTCTGTGAAACTTAATTGTCAAACTTAATATAAAAAAAGATTACATTAAAAATAATAACATTGATGACACCATTTTGGACTTTACACGGTCCCACAAGTAATATGGTCTGTCAAAATTTTGTGTAGAAGAGTACGGATGTGATCGTCTGAACGTACTATGTAATGAAACCATCACACATTGAGAGAAAATACGGATGAAAAGTTTGACAGTCGTATGGCTCTCTTCATTTTTTCAAATGATTCAAAAAACAAGCAAGTCGCATTAGATCAGGGATGTATTTTTATGTAAACACATAAAAAAAAAGTGTAACAGCTGTTTTCATTTTACTTTGTTATTGTCTTATACCGATCATATAAACGAAAAAAATATAAATCTTACGACTTTTATTCTCTTTTTTGTCATACGGATGGAATTTCATTTTACTTTTTCATTAGACTTTACGTACGTAAAGTATTACCGTGTGAATTGGGCTTCAGTAGTCTTTTCGT
This sequence comes from Sarcophaga subvicina, assembly GCA_936449025.2. Lineage (NCBI taxonomy): Eukaryota > Metazoa > Arthropoda > Insecta > Diptera > Sarcophagidae > Sarcophaga > Sarcophaga subvicina. Next base: position 37,213,961 of record OW388082.2, read on the forward strand.
AGTATGTATATGGTTGTCTCTTTCTTACGACTTAGTAAAATACGTTATTGTCATTATTGTTTTCTTTTGGAATACTGTGATCACAATCACTGTTTTAAAGGACAGTGATTAACCAATCACGTTCACTGAGAACAAAGTTCTTCAAAAATCACTGGATCGCTCATCTCTAGTGTGTCGGCTTATTAGACGAAAAAAGCCAGGGTTCGAGCCCCAGGCCAGATATCAAAACAAAATACAAAAAGTATTTCTTCTGCGACTTTCTCTCAACAGATTTCTGGCAAAAACTCTGAGAGTAAATAAAATTGCCATGAAAAGTTTTTTTAAAAATCCGTCGTTCGGAGTCGACTTTATACTGTAGGTCCCGCCACTCATGTATAAAATTAATACACACAACATAAGTGGTGAGAGAAAACTGACCAATTATGTATGTATGTCTGAAATAGGACTTAACATTTGGTTTGGTAGATATTATTATTACGTTCATTATAATTATTATAATCAGCGATGCCTATCTGCAGTATGACACATAATCTAGGTCTATGGGGAATTTGATCCTTGAAGACTGTGGCACGAAAAGACAATTAGATGTGCTACAATTCTCTAAATACCTCTATGATGAACTTGTACTCATGGGACGTCATGAGTGCTGGTCATCGCAAGCCATTAATGTAATCTGACTTAATAACATTCTGCGTCACACATAGAACACTGGAGTTATCATACAGACATGAAATTTAGCACATTTACTTAAATTGTTAAAAAAAACAAAATTTACAACGAAGATTCGTAATTTCATATAACGTAAAAATTAAAAATACTAAAAATTAAAAAAAAAATATTGTACACTAATTTTCGAGATAATTTTTAAGGATTTGATCAAATTTTGATCAATTTGGAGTAAGGATACTACAGGATTAAAAATGTTTGGTTTTCGTTAAAGTAATTTTGTTTTCTTTTGTATGTTTATGATTTTTATGTATGATTATAAACAATAATAAAAAAATAAAAAATAAAATAAAGGGCACTCGGTAGTTTAGTGGGTAGTGTGCTAGACTATTAGCGTGAGGGTCGTGGGTTCGATTCCCACCATAGACTCTGGTCTGTGACACTACACCGAGCATATGGTTAAACTTACTTAGATCGAATATAATTAAATATAATTTGTAATTGTATTGTAATTAATAAATAAATAAATAAAACTAAAGAAAAGTTGTTAGAACAAAGCAATTATCTGTCGAGTATATTTATTTATTATTTTGAGGTTAGTAGGTTTGTCTTTAGCGCCTCAGGAGCGTTCTAGTTACCTGATCTTTTGCCGTCAGCTCTTCGGTAGAAGTGCACTGGCGTAGGGTGTTCTTGCAAACATTCTATGCAACGGTATAGACTTTGGCAATCCTCTATAAACTGATGCAGTATTTTTACGAAGTTCATCTGTTTGAATGGGCTCGTTACAGGAAATTTAAGGCATTTTCGTAGCGGGTGTGATACAAACGATGGAAATTTTGAAAAGAACGGTCAGTAGCGGTGCAAGTGGGCGGGGGATTTCTGGGGTAGAAAAATTCGATACAAGTATCGAATGATGTTTCTGCTTACAAATGTAGCATACATTTAAACTCTGGCATCTTGTAAACTCGTGAGTAAAGACCAAACAATTAGTGTAACGATCCCTAACCGACATTCTCTAAAAATTTGAACATAAATGAATTGGGTAAGTTTCAATACAAATTTTATATTTTCTATGGGGTATATTCGAGGCAGTGTTCGAAAAATTATTCTAAAGTACGCAACGTTTATATACGGTACTGAATGTCGTGTGTAAAGAACACAAACGAGAGCAAAACTCTTCGTTTCTGTTTTAATGTTTATGAACATGTAACACTATTTCTTGCTGTTTGTGTATAAAGTTCGCTAAAACGATCAGTACACAACGAAAAAATTTGGTTTTAGTGAACTTTTTTGAGTATACTAACAGTTTTTAGTGTACGCGAGAGTTTATGTTCTTATTCAGTATTTTTAGAGATCGCGTTGTTCTTTTTGATGCCATTTATTATTCTTTAGGAATAATAGACATATTTCGCTTAAGAATACAAAGAAAAAACTGTGAATCAAACCCCAGGTCAGACATCTCCAACAAAACGAAATAGAAGGAATATTTCTTCCATCTATTATTAAATAAATTTATCAGTAGAATTCAATTTTCATAATAAAATTTTCCATTGGCTTTATCCATCAATATATGTTCAACATTAGTTGCTGTTAACCTGATTCGCTGATCTGATAAAATAAATTTAAGAGATGAAAATAATCGTTCCACGCTTACTTGGGAAGGAGGTATCGCCAATATTTATTTCAGCTAAGCTTGAAACAATACTATTTTTGTTATGCCAGTATTCCAAAATATTACAGTTCAGCGAAAGCCTTGCTTCCCGTTCGTACATCATATAAGCGTTTTCGAAGTCAGAAAGATAAGATGAACTGCCTTGAAGTGTACAAGGATCCAGAATCTGCAAATAATCTGCGAAAGATTTTCCATTGCCACTCTTTAAATTGCTGCTTAAGCCATCAATTAAATTTCCCTCAATTACAATTTTATGTTTATAGAGAGATATTATAAATTTTTTTGCTTTTTATTTTTGTTCCGATTCCAAACAAACTCTAATATGTGGATCAGGGTAAATTATTGCAGTGAACAATTCATTGTCGAAAATTTTAGATTTCTTTTCATTGATGGACTTCATTAAAATTTTCATCAAATTATTAGGCTGCATATTTTCCAATTGAAAAAGTATTGTATCCATTATAACAATATACAGTTCGCCAAAAACATTCCTGCTCACATTGAATTTTTTTGTGGCCTATAAATGGGTTTAAATACTTTAACAAACTGTTTTATGAATATCCAATCTTCGGCACTAATGCGTAAATTTTGAGTTTCAGTGCGTAATATACCAGTTATTTTCTGTATTTTCATCATCTTGTTGCACAATCAAGGATCGATTTTTTTGAATTGCTGCTTTTTAAAATATTAAAATAATTTGGAGTTCTTAGTTTTGTTTTACAATTGACGTACATAAATCTAATTTTAATTTTATGTCTGATGTTTGAAGGATTTCTAAAAATTAAGTCTAATGATGTTGGCCGAGATGACATCCATCCACTTTTTATAAAACTTATACTGCCTTATATAATACGTCATATCAATCACATTTTCAACACGATTTGAACAACTAGCACTTTTCCAATTGAGTGGAAGGCGGCGAAAATTATTCCAGTGCCTAAAAATGATGGTGACTACCGGCCAATATCTATCCTTCCCTACATGTCAAAAGTTTTTGAGAGAATTCTTCATAGACAAATTTATAAACACATACTCGACAATAATCTACTAACAGACCGTCAGTCTGGTTTTAGACCTCAACACAGCTGCGCTACAGCATTAACAGAGGTGGTTGAGAATATTCGTGGCAATTTAGATGAGAGTAAGTTAACATTTTTGGTCTTACTTGATCACTCCAAGGCATTTGACACTGTTGACCATCAAATGCTGCTATTGAAGCTTGGCAATATGTTTAAATTTTCTTCAACCGCAACAAAATTAATATCTTCATATCTAATTGGTAGATCACAGATAGTTGTCAATGGTAGTTTTGTTTCTTCACCCTTATTTACAAGCAGAGGTGTTCCACAGGGGTCCATACTTGGCCCACTTTTTTACTCCATGTATGCAAATGACCTTCCTTTGCAGATCAGATATTCCAAAATTCAAATGTATGCTTTATCTAAGTTGTTCGAAAACGACTAGGAATTCTGCTATTAATGAAATAAATTTTGATTTAGATAGAATTTATCAATGGGCATCTGCTAATGGACTACTTCTTAATCCTATTAAGTCCAAGTTTTTATTAATTGGCAAAATTCCGGCGGTATTGAAAGGGAATTTGAATATTTCTCTTAATGGGACAAAAATTCAATTGGTAAATACAGCCAAAAATTTGGGCGTTACTTTTAATAGCTCGCTGACATGGTCGGATCACATTAATCAAGCATGTGGCATAGTGTATGGGAAGATTAGAACCCTATGGCAGACTCAACACTTTGCACCCATGAGGATAAGGATGCTGATTGCAAAAACTTATCTAATTCCTTCTCTTTTATATAATCCTCTGAGATTTTTGCTGGATGCAATATGACTTTGAAACGAAAGCTCAACATAACGTTTAATAATATTGTTCGATATATTTTTGCTTTGAAAAGATTTGACCATGTACCTCCGTATTTAGTACATGTCCTTGGCATGCACCTCGATGACTACATGAAGCTTAAAAATCTTATTTTTTTACATAAAACGACAAAAAAAACCTGACTCTCTTTATAACAAATTGGTATTCACTTCGTCTGCGAGGAGCAATAATATTCGAATATTCAAATACCGAAAGAGTGCTTCTTTTCACCAGTTTTATATATATACCATTTATCTCTGGAACCATCTACCCCCAAATATTCAATTTACTAGCAACGCAGTGCGATTTAAAAGCTTGTTAAGAAGTTATTACAAAAATTCATAAATTTATCGTTTCAATTTTCATTGACTTTGTTATATTACCTCTTATTTATTCTTCTGTTTATTTTTTTGATTAATATAATTTTATTGATTAATATAATTTCAATGTATTATGTAACTTATTTGATTCTGGTGCTGTAATTTATAAGATAATTGATCTTGTTGCATCAGAAAAAACATTCATTATAATAATAAAATAAATAAAAATAAATAAAATGTTTTTATTACATCGTTCACGCAAGGCTGGATTGTATGAGCACTGCAACGTACACCTATTATATCCATTGATGAGAACAGAATTCTAAGTTCTTCAACTTTTGAGTCAAATCGATTGTCATCACAGTGTTCTTCGTCTAGTGTGACTTTTTATGATATTAATTTTTTGTCCAAATCCTCAATAATTTCTTCTTTTATGCTGTTGGGAATTTCGATTATTTTTCTAATAACATTATGCTCATTCACGCTTATACCCAAAATATTGAAAATAGGTTAAACAAGCACTTTGAAGGCACAATCTTCCACCATACGAAGTGGGCGTTCATTTTTTGTGAATAGCTCTACAATCGAATGTTCGATGTTATTTCGAATGTAATAACTTGATAGATTAGCGCTTTAGAGTCTAGGCTCTACCGAGCTATCTAAAACATATACTATTTAGGATTACTAGTACCAAACTCATCCAACAGAATTGCATACAACCTATTACCAATAATCCTGAAAGTGTTCAAAATTTCACGAATTATACATTTTTTTGTTTTGTTTTCCTAGAATTTTTTTCTCCAAATACTATTTTGATTTTAAAAATAATATTTCAGAATTCAAACTCATTATTTCCAAAATATTACTACGAATCTCTTTTTGTAATGTTCACGATTTGGCAATTTGTATGTCTCTCCACATTTTGCTATAAAAGTGACAATTTTCCTCGAACGCGTTCAGTGAGATTTCGTTTTCTGTGGTGATGATATGGACTTATACCCAATAATTTTCGTTCTTTGGATCTTTTTTATTTTTATAGTACAGATAATTCTTTTAAAGATAATTTGGGTTGCTTTGAATATTTAATTATAGTTCTAGGCGACATGAGTGTTCAAATGTAATTATGTTTCTAGTATTTGGGGTAAAAATGTTCGCCATCAGTTTGGATATTGTAATTTTTAGTACATGATACAGTTTATAAATAGTTTATGCTACAAGAGAATTTTAATATCATTGTAGTTATGTTAACATTTTTTTTCAGAAAACGGAGAACTCAAAAAATTACCAAAAAGGTAATACATATTGTATTAATGTAGATATATAATATAATTAATGTAGATATATAATGTATTTAAATTATTTATGCAATATTGCTAACAGTAAAATATTTTGCGAAGCTTACAATTAACTTTCTACCACTTGTAAATGTATTCAAAAAGATGTGTCTAAGTGCCCATCATCCTATCTTATACATTCCGGACTAATCTTATACCTGGGAAGAAAGTTTACAATGCCTGCACAACAGTAATCGACGCTGTTCGAGTTAAAGTAACGAATAGGTCGGCGCATGAGAGACGCCGTTCGTATGCAAAGGGTTAACATTTAAACAGATATGGTAAAAATTTTCATTATAAGTATAGAAAGATCTGTAACGTGAAACACCTATAAATTGTTAATTGCCAGTCACTTTGACTGGGAGTCTAAAATTAATTTTATCAAGCAGGTATTCCAATGTTGCCAAACTGAAATTTTGAAATGAAAGAGTCCTTTTTTGCATCAAATGGTACTTTTGTAAAAAAATACATACATACATATTGGTCATTATAACCCTTCAATCAGGATTAATTTCATACATGAGTGGCGGGACCTACTCTTTAAAGTAGACTCCGAACCACAGATTTTTGAGAAAATTTAAAATGCAATTTTATTTACTCTTAGAGTTTTTCCCAGTTTTTTTTATGGAGATGGTTGACATTGGGTTTGAACCGTGGGCTCACGTCTAGTAAGCCTGCACACTACCTAGTAGACAATTTTTTATAAAGGGTGTTTTTTATAGAGGTATAGAACTTTAAGTTGCAATAAAACAACGATGGATTATTCGATTGACATGAATTTTATTTATCCGAAAGATAATCTTGTGGCATTACATTCTAAATATGATTTCTGGCATATGACCGCCACGGCTGGCGCGGATTTAGTTCAATCTGGACGTCCAATTTTCGATGACTTTTTCCAACATTTGTGGCCGTATATCGGCAATAATACGGCGAATGTTGTCTTCCAAATGGTCAAGCGTTTGTGGCTTTACCGCATAGACCAATGACTTTACATAGCCCCACAGAAAGTAGTCTAGCGGTGTTAAATCACAAGATCTTAGAGGCCAATTAATAAGTCCAAAACGTGAAATTAGGCGGTCACCAAACGTGTCTTTCAATAAATCTATTGCGGCACGAGCTGTGTGACATGTTGCGCCGTCTTGTTGAAACCACATCTCCTAGACATCATGGTTATTCAATTCAGGAATGAAAAAGTTAGTAATCATGGCTCTATACCGATCACCATTGACTGTATCGATTTTGAAAAAGTACGGACCAATGATTCCACCAGCCCATAAAGCGCACCAAACAGTCAGTTTTTCTGGATGTAACGGTGTTTCCACATACACTTGAGGATTACCTTCACTCCAAATGCGGCAGTTTTGTTTGTTGACGTAGCCATTCAACCAGAAGTGCGCTTCATCGCTAAACAAAATTCGCTTATGAAAATCGGGATGATAGACGATTTTGACGATAAAATGGACGTAGTGCGCGATACGTTTTCCGCACAGAACCATTATTTTCGAAATAAAATTGCACTATTTGCAAGCGTTGTTCAGGCGTGAGTCTATTCATGATGAATTGCCAAACCAAACTGAGAATAAATCACTTGACAGCTGATAAATCGGTCGCCATCTTGAAAAGTAATGCCAACTTAAAGTCTATAAAAAACGCCGTTTATTTAATACCCACACGGCACGGAACAGAAAAACTAACGACTTATTCGTTTTCCTCACATACAGGACAAAAACAGTTGATTCGGAACGTAACAAAACGAAGAAGCACCTTTTAGTCAAACGTCGCTGGAACGTAATGTAACTTACGTTAATTTTTAGCATAAGAAGAGCAATGGAAATGCTTACCAAAATTACATTACGGTTCGGCAAGCGTTTTCATTGCTTTTCGTGTTCTAAAAACGATATACGTTCCGTGGGCTTTTGGCTAAGCGAGGCTAAAACCTAATTCTACCTTTAGCATTACGCTGAACATGCTGCTAATACGTTAACAGTTGAAAACTGCAAGACATAAAATATGTAATAATAAAAGAAGTAGTGAAAGCGTTGCGGGGGTACTGTGGTATTTTTGTAATGAAAAAGTACTGCAAAAAGTAGCATTACCTCAAATTATTCCAAATACTATCAGCATTTGACAGAGGCATTTTTAAATTATATTCGAAAGCCTGTATACACACTGATAAAGACTATTTTCCTTAGAATCAATACGATACTTGGAACAGGGTATAGCAGCACTTTCATAGAATAGATCAAATTAAATTGAATTGATTGAACTTAGGTGCAAATAACTTGTGTTATTTTAAAACAAACTCTCTTTTAGAAACAAATTGAGTCAATCTACTGCAGATAATTTGTTATTATAATAATAAGAGAAGAGGAAGAAGAAATGAAATATTATTATTCTTATTTGTTTTAAGGTTGTAATGAGAAACTTTCCTTGTAGAGTTGGGTATCCGAAAAGAGAAATCTTGTTATATTCGTAATAATTGTAAATGTGATTAAAAACAATTTTATTTATAATTAAGTATGTAGATGACAATTCGGTTGAGAGTTATAAAACGAAGTGATTTTTGAGTACAATTTTGATTTAAAGAAAATTAAGAATTTATGCAAAAGATGTAGCCCCACAACATGTAGTGTATGGGGCGGTACACTGGGTAATGTTCTGTTGCAGATATGTTTGTTGTGTGAATGGGTAGATGTCGATTGTGAGTTTATAGTCCCGGTAGGTTGCTTGTCCCAAGGATTGTGTGGCCGGAGGATCTGTGGGGCAAGGTTCCGATGTTCAGTGAGTGCGTGATGCAGGGTACCGTAAACTCATGTTGTCGACTTGTGCCGGAAACATAGTTGTACGTGTTGTTGTTGTTTTTTGTGCTATAAGGATCTTTAATATTTTAGTATAAATCAAATGCATTTTTTGATTTCTAATTACACGGTGCGACAGTGAAACTACACCCGAGTAACTACATAGTCTAAGTTATTCAGTTAGTTGAGTAGCACGCATGATTCTTTTGTATTGGGTATGGTAGAGGGATATACTGCGAACCTTTTATACACTGATATCGATTTATATTAATTTCTAACCGTACTATTTGTATTAATGTCAATTCCATTCTGGAATTCACTCTTATTTTTAACAATAACATCACATTGTCTAATGTAAATATTTAGAATATCATTTGTAGTTGATGATGAGAGATTAATTATAATCATTATATTTTTATTTTTTACTATGATGTTTTTGAATCATATTCCTAACAGCTTAACCACTTTGAATTTAATTTCCGATAAAAATTTCTCAGGTATTAAATCCGTTTTATTATTATTCTCAATAAAATACGTAATGATGCGATTATTAAATACAGGTCTAACATATTTTACTTCATCATCATCATCAATATCAACATCATTATTATCATTTCGTATTTTGTTCGCACAATTAAGTTTATGAGCATTTGTTCAAAAATGATCGTGCTAATTTGTTTTAGGAATATGTTGTTTGAAATCAGTACAATTAGCAGTACAAAGTGTTTCTCCTCCATCTTCAATCTTAGAATATGTTGTTAATATGTATGTGTTGTTGATAATTCGACTGGTTTGAGAAATATCTATTACATGGTATACATATAATTGAAGACGATGATTCTTCATGATGTAATCTATGATGTCTTCTTAGTGATTCATTCAACTTGAATTCTTTACAACAAATCTCGCAAATAACACCAGCCATTTTTTAATTTTGAACTTGAAAGTATAACTGTAGCGTTTTCTCACAAAAGAATGACGTCTAAATCCTTAAAACAAGTTTATATATTCTCTAGGATGTAGATATAAATCCATATAAAAAACCCGATATTCCACTTATGTGTGAAAAAATAACCGCAGACACAGCTGTACATTTCTTTCTTAGTAATTTAAAATTAAAGATTCTTTTAGCACAAAAAACGACAACAACACGTGGAAGTATATTTCTATTCCTTCAATATTAAATCTTACAAAAAATAAAATAAACAAAACCACAACATTCCACAAGTCGGCAAAATGAGTTTACGGTACCCTACATCACGCACTCAATGATCATCGAAACCTCGCTTTAGAGATCTTCCGGATACACAATCCTCGGGACAAACACCTTATGAACCTACCGCCACATATCCGCGGGAGTATGTACTCACAATCGACAACTACACATTCACAAAACAAACATATCTAAAACACAACATTACCCAGTGTATCGCCCCATACGCTACATGTTACAAACATATCAACTAACTAACTAACATTACCGAGTGTACCGCACCATAGAGTTCACAAACTAACACACCCCTCTGCACACTACATGTTACAAACCTATCGATTAACCGAACATTATCGACTGTAGCGTAGGCATGAGCCAAATTTTGTACGGAAAAAGTGATGCAGAACGTACATAAACTTAATATTGCGGTCTTCTTGGAAAAAAAATTGTTTTGTTATCTTCCATTCGTGTACAAAAGCAAACACAAAAAAAGTTTGCTTTATTCATTCATGTAAGATACTGTTAGTAATGTTTTTTTTTATTTTCGTACAACATTGAGATAATAAAAAACCATTATATCATGCACATGCACATTTTTGAGAAATAAAATTTTTGTAAAAATCTAACAAATGAAAGAACATAAAGATTTATTTTGCACTAGCATTCGAAAATGAAATGTAGAATTTTTTTATAGTTCTGTTGTAAATAAATGTAAAATGTTGAGAGTGTTCATGTTTTTGCATGCAAGAATAAAAGAAGAATATGTGCTCAGACTGGTAAAACAAAAATTATGTGCATTTTTATGATGCGTTGGATAAGTAAGAAGGGAAAGAAAGAAAGAAGAAAGAAAAAAGAAAAGAAAGAAGAAAAAACAAAACAAGAAATGCTCTTGCCTACATATGTACTTTCTTACATATAAGTGTATACGTATGTTTGGGTACGTTCGTAAATGCAGAAGTTGTGCAACATTGCAGCATAATAAAAATCAAATGTTCAAAAATGCAATTGCGTCGAACGTTTTTTTTTGCAGACAAATGGCAATGATGTCACAAATTTTTTGCAAATTTAGTAACAGTTTGATTTCAGTTGCAATAGTTCGTGATAAACCATTTGTTCGACAACATTGTAGTTTCGTGAAATAAAAGTAATAAAATTTAACCGATATTGTTATAGAAAATTTTAATTATTTATATTTTTAGGTACGAGGAACATACAAAAATTAATAATACGAACTAGACTGGAGTCGGATTTCCTAGAAGGGAGAAAGAAGAAGTCAGTATTGTGGGGAAAAATCTTATTAAAAACTAAAGAAATCAAACCGGACTTTGAAATGACAAAGAAACAAATAAGCCGGACAAATTTGCACACCACATACAAAAGAATTAAAGTTAGAAATAATAAGACTGGGCGAAACACCACATCCTGGGAATTCTACGACATGTTTGATGAACAGTCCAGACTGTAGTGTGTACGTGTCCCTACGTAATGGGGACGAGCCCTCCGCGGTCAGGTGAGGGTGGGTTAGTGTGAGGCCGGGGACGTTCGAAAAAAGTCTATGGTACAAAAATATGGAATATGCCTTCTTTTTAGTTTTAATTATTGTTTTCTTATTATAATTTAATAGAAAGCTCTCAGGTCCACCTTCTAAATTTTCAATAATATTTGCTATTGTTAATTTTGTGCAGTAGCAAGCATCTGCAACAGCTGATCATGCATTAGCAACAAAACTTGGCGTTACTGCCGCAGGGTGCACAAATTTGCTGAATTTACGAACGCACTCTTTATTTGCGTTTTTTTGCTCGGTACTTGTGCTTATTTTTATTTTTTCTTGCAAAAAATATGTTTGTTTACTTAATTTGATGTGACAAGCATACACACACAGAAGGATACTTCCAAATAAATTAGAGTAGGGTAAACAAGAATTTTTTTTGTTGTGCAAGCGAAAATATGTTGATCCGCACCGAAATAGGGATGTATGTATACACATATAATAGACTGTTTATACAGAAAACTGAAAAAATGTTGGACAATTTTTTTGCAATTTTTTTAAGTTTTCTATTTATAGGAACTTTTTAGAAAGTGTTTCTATAAAATTTCTCTGTTTAGAGAAAACAATATAATTAAAAATTTTTGTAAAATTCTTTATAAATAATTTATAGTTCTCAAAAAAACATATTTTTTTATAAAAGCATATTGCAAATTTTTCTATTTACAAACAAATATGTATATATATATATAGCAAATGCTGTTTTTATTAAAAAAATTTTAATAACCTAACATTTTAGAGTAATCTTTTACAAACTTTGTTTGTATGTACGCTAAATTGATTTCTGCATTATCTCTCAGATCTCTCAATGGATTTTTGATAAATCCAGTGAAGGGTTTTGATGAAGGATATCGTAATCCTGATACAACATGTATGAAGTTATTGATGAGGTATACAACAGGTTTGATATTATTTATAGGTTTCGTTAGTATCTATTGTAAAGTAGTTTATTTTCTGTATAGCGTTCAATGTGAAATGTAGTGAATTGTCTTGTGTAAATAAATAAAATTAGCTGTGTATACAAGTATATAAGAGTGAAACGAGTGCTACAGTACTCCAAATTGAAAAATTGGATGAGGACAATTATGATACATGGTGCATTCAAATGCGTAGCATCTTGATACATAATGGATTATGGAAAATTGTGAGTGATGCAATTCAAAATCAACGACGGAAGAGGATGCATCCGTATGGGTATCCAATGACGAAAAGGCTCTGGCTTCTATAATTTTAAGCGTGAAACCAACACAATTCGGGAACATCGCATACCGCGAAAATAATTAATCATCGGTTTGAAGGAAATGGGATCAAGCTTTTGTATTGTCGTCCCCAGTCACCGGATTTGAATCTGATAGAACACCTTTGGTCCATATTAGGCCACTAGTGGTGGAAGAATAATGCGTAAGAATACAACCATTTATTAAACGTGAACCAATGCCGTTTATATCTCCAACCAGCACCCTTTTAAAAAGAATGTTCGCATTGAAGTTACCTATTAAAATAGTATCCGTATATCCAAAGGTAAAAGCTGATAATTTACCTATAAAGATTTTATATTAATTCTATTATTTAGTCGCTAAATTGCACCCAATTGAAGTTTTTGGCAGCATTGTTTACGAAAATTGTTACATCACTAGCGGTGTCCTTGCAGATTATGATAACCAGACTTCGGCACCATGTGTTCCCCGTGCACAAATAATAAAAAGAATGTGAATACTCATTAAAACGACATCATAGAGGTTGTCATACTGATCTTCATTCAATAATGGGCTGCGAACGGGAACATTTGTTTAAGAAGTTAACGCAGGATTGTAAAGCTAAAATTTTGGGATATGAAAATAAAAGTCCCTTTTCTAGGAGCCAACAAAAGTCAACATATGCAATACGACGGTTGCCTTTTATATTTCGGAACTTGGCAACCCTAGTGTTGCAATCTGCCAACTGACAGCTCTATCGTAAAGCTTGACATTTTTGAGGTTATACGTACTAAGAACGTTTTGACATACGAGCGCTATTTGTGTTGTTTCCAATAACTTAAAAGATTCATCTCGCCCAAAAAATGGAATTAAATCGTGAACATTTTCGTGCGATTATTTTTTACAACTTTCGACGTGGATTAACTCAACAACAGTGCATCGATGAACTTAATTCAATTTTTGACGATGAAGCTCCATCAAGGACCAGTGTTTATCGATGGTATGGTGAATTCAACCGAGGTCGTAGTTCACTCCAAGACTAATTTCGTGAAGGTTGTCCAAAATCAGTTGTTGTTCCGGAAACCATTGATGCTGTGCGCCAACTGATATTGCAAAATCATCATGTGACCTATTGTGAGATTGAGACAACCTTAGGCATTAGTAGGACCAGCATACATTCAATATTGCATGAATATTTGACTGTTAAAAAAAATTTTCGCGATGGATCCCACACAATTTGTCAATCGCTCAAAAAAAAAAAAGCTCGTGTCGATTGGTCGAAAGAAATGCTCCAAAAATACGATCGCGGTGCTTCGAAACACGTCTATGACATCGTGACAGGTGCTGAATCGTGGATTTACGCGTGTTTCAAGATGAGCCAAATCCAACAAAAGTTGCTCGCACACGAAGCTCTTCCAAGGACTATACGGCGGATGACTCATCAAATCGATGTTTTGAGTGCTAAAAAATGCAGTTATTTGAGCCGATGTGTGAGAGCTCGCATTGTCGTGGTGAAGAGTGAACAGCGATCGCCTGTTTTTTCGGAAAAACTGGACATGTCGCAATCGTACCACTAGAACAACGCAGAACAGTCAATTCTGAGTGGTACACAACCATTTGTTTGCCAGTTGTCTTCCAAGAAATCAGGCAAACCAACCGCCGAAGACGGATCACTCTTCACCACGACAATGCGAGCTCTCACACATCGGCTCAAACAACTGCGTTTTTGAGCACTCAAAACATCGATTTGATGATTTGATCCTGACTTGGCTTCTTTTTATTCCTGTACGTAAAAAATAAAATGAGAGGTCAACGTTTTTCGACACCTGAAGAAGCGGTTGATGCGTTCAGAATGCATGTTTTGGAGATACCTCAATCAGAGTGGCAAAAGTGCTTCGACAATTGGTTCAAACGCATGCAAAAGTGTATAGATCTTAATGGGGAATATTTTGAAAAACAATAAAGCGATTTTCGATTATTAATATTTGTTTTTGTTCTCTAATCCCGAAATATAAAAGGCAACCCTCGTATATTGAAGATGGCGAATTTTTTAGAGATATGTTTCAATTAATTTTCCCCTATTTTGGAGAAGCAGGGTAAAATATGAACCAACTAACCTACGTTTTACATACTCATGGTTATGAAAAGGATGCTGAAATTTTAAATGTTTTAACTCCAACAGAATTTCTGTTGAATTTTGAATTGCTTACAGATATAACGCTTCAAATAAATCTTAGCTTAAACCTTATTCTTCAAGGCAAAAACAAAACCATTCTAGAAAACTCAGCCTCTTAAAAGATCAAATCGATTCCCATGTTTTAGACAATTTTCCAAGACTATATGACATATACACATTGTACCCAAATCAAACAAAACTTAAATTATTTAGTTCTGAAATTAGTAACATGATAGACAATTTTAATATGAGATTCAATGCTAGCACAAATATCGAATTTAGAACAAAAGAGAAATAAAGAAATTTGTTGCCAAATGTTTTTTTTTTAAATTTTAATAACTGTTACCCATATTATAAATCTGTTTAATAGAAGTGCATAAAATACAGAAAATTATTTCTTATTTGATTACTTTAAACAATGCCAATTAATTCATGCTCAATGTATTTAGTACGTAATGATCGACTGCGCTTCTTAAGAAAAAGAGTAATCTTGGTACTGGATACAATACATATAGGACAAATAATTTAATTGTAATAGAACCGTATACTGATTAATTATATCAAATTTGCTAAATAAAACTGTTTTAAATTTGTTACATAAATTAAATTTGTTACATAAACTATTTCAAGACGAACAATTAAACATTAAAGATCACTATGTTCCAATACATGGAAAAGAAAGTATATATCTTGAGGATAATAACACTGCCCTCCATAATAAAAATCTCCCATTTGCCATAACTTGCGCTATAACTGCAATAATTAACTCAAAAAACATTAACACGGTGCACATAGCCAAGATAAAAAATAATATCCAATCCATTTTGTCACCATAGAAAACGAAAAGACACTGATAGACTCTGAGGAGAATTGTCTATTTTATAGCAAAAAAATTATGAGACATACAAAGCAAAACATTGGTCATTGGAAAAAAGTAAAAATATTTTTAGAGAAAAAAAGTTATGATTGTAATAGGTTTACCAATTCGAAAGAATTTCTTCTTTAACAAAAACAAAATTCGAGAAACAAAAAATCACACTTGGTCTTTTAAAACAAAAAAAATGCCAATTTTCTTGAAACGAATTTTATACACAAAATTTTGCGAAACAACACTTATTTGTTAAATTTTTAACCCGAACATACAATGAATAATAGCTTATTTCGTATGCCCAATTTTCTATTGCAAATTAATCTCTATTAATATGCTGTGAGCCGCTGTTTGTATAGGAGAATGTAATGAACAAGGGTTTCGAATGCATTCAGCATTCAGCAACATTATTTTCTTTTCTGTTTGCAATTTGTACTTCACATAAATTTCAAAAGTCTACCTAGAAATCAAAACTAATTTCAAAGGATAATCGTTGATAACGCGGTGCGACAGTCAAAATACACCCGGCTAATAACATAGTGAAGGTTGAGAGTTTTGTTTAGTAGAACTCAAAAATATTTTTTTATATATCTCGGACCCTCCAAAGTTGTTTTATTTGACAAAAACGGTTTTTGATCTTTTCGAATCAAGAAAAATAAAAAATAAAATATTTTTGAGTTCTACCAAAGAATATGGATATAAAGAATGCGCATCATGTAGAAGTAAAATTTCTTATGGCGGGTCGTAACATCACGACCCGCTCTCACCAAATTTTTTTAAAAATCATTTCTGGAAGAGGGGAGAGGAAGACAGAAGGAAAATGAACACAAACAAAGAGCGTAACAATGTGTTGCTCTCATCGTACGTATGTACATGTGTATGTATTCTTGTGTTTTTTGATTTAGTTGTCGATCAGCCTGCGACAAGAATACATGTGCTGCGGATACTTTATCATTTTATTTCAGAATAACACTCGAAGAATAGTTTGTGTTAAAAATTTTCTATGTCATTAGCTGGGCGTATTTTATTTTGCCCCATAGTATATTTTTTTAAATGCTTTGGAATGCTCGTTTTTTTTTTCTTTTAATAAAAAATGGTGTTTTATTCTTTTATTTTTATTTATCTAAAAAACATGGCCTAATGGATAGGCCAAAGATGGATAGCTTTATGTTCTTTTAATAATAAAATAGTTTTTATTTATCCAAAATTATTAAGCCAAAGATAGACAGCTTTATATATGTATGCTGATGAAATGAAAATAAAAATAGAGTATATTACTAACACTTTTATATGGCTGTAATTAAATAAATTATCTTAACTTATTTTCTCTCTCTCACTCACTAACCCATAACCATAGGCATGTGTTAACCTAGAGGAAAATTGTTAGTAATAATGTCAAGTCTACTTATTAACCCAATGATATGTATATATGATCGGAAAATATAGAAACATTGTACTGCACTAAGACACTAAGACACCGTATTTAACTTGGCAAGTATTCTTCCAAAAATCGAAATCATTTATCATTGATATTAGTGAATACTACTGTGATATTTCTTTGGGTGTATCATTGAAGTCTGAAAAAAGCGACATGAACCTTCTTCTTTAAAAACTGACAAGATTTTTACGCTCTTTTTAACGAACATTCTTGATGTTCGTGTCCTATGTGTGTAAAAAGCCGAAGATGTTCTTACCCCGAGGGTCATTGGCGCCGACGTCTGTTTTTAACATCAGAAAAATAAATAAAAAAGTGGTCAAAAACCAAAAACGCACGATGAGAACAACGCATTGTTACGCTCTTGGTTTCTGTAATCTTCCCTTCTATCTTTCCCCCCGCGTCATGAAATATTTTTGAAAAATATTCCAAAATATGTTAAAATGCACATTCTTTATACTGTATTTTCTTTGGTTCTACTCAACAAAACTCACAATCTACATTGTCATTAGCTGGGTGTATTTAATTTTTTATTTTTTTCGTATAGTGTAATTAACCCCAAAAGTATCACGTTAAAATATATGATAAAAATATTGCTGACAATTGATACCTTTCCCCTATAAAGTCCTAATTTTGCAAAAAAAAAAAACTAAAATCAAAAAATGCAATGATAATAAAAGAAAACAATATTATAAAATAAATTAAAGCGCAAATATCTAATTGTCAGGACGAACTCGTCATTTGCGCATTTCGCACCAGAGTATATGTAGTTTACTTTTCAAATATAAATTTGTTAGAGAAGGTAAAATGTTACAAATTGTTAAAAAATTTCATTGATTTTAGCTAAAGTTCGTTCGGAAAAGAATATTGCTTTAGCCATTACATCATCAGGTATTGCAGCAACTCTTTTGGGTGTATTGAAGTCGCCGTAGTCTAGTAGGTACTGTGTTGGCTGATTAGACGTAAAGCCAGGGTTCGAGCCCCAGGCCAGACATCTCAAGGCAAAATACAAAAAGTATTTATTCGGCGACTTCCTCTCAGCAGATTTCTGGCAAAAACTCTGAGAGTAAATAAAATTGCCATGAAAAAGGTTCTCAAAAATCTGTCGTTCGGAGTCGAATTTAAACTGTAGGACCCATCACTCATGTATAAAATTAACGCACACAACATAAGTGGTAGGAGAAACTAGGACGTTGTACAATGGGTCAATTCGACCTTCGGGTACTGTACTTGTCTTAATTGACAAGTACACGTCCTCTAAATTAACCTAACCTTACCTTTGGATATAGGCAGAACTGCGAATTCTGCAATTACCCTTGAAAACACAATTTACTGAAGATTACTCATGTAATGGGTAAAATCCTACAAACCTGTAAGAATCCTACAGACGAATTGCTGGCAAATTTGAAATTAAAATGCGAATGAAGCGAAACTTCGAAATTTTTAGGAGGACGGACAATAATGTACAAAATTATTTTAAGTGGATCAGTAGTTATTTTAAGATTCCGTTTACCTAGCATGCTATCCCCAATAAAGAATATTTAATCGTCAAATAATATTTTTAGCGGACATCAGTTTTGTTATTTTTGTAAGCGCCATTGCCTACCCTGGTACTATTACATACATAATTGGTCATTACAACCCTTCAGTCAGGATTACGACCTAGTTTCTCACACCACTTATGTTGTGTGTGTTAATTTTATACATGAGTGGTGGGACCTACAGTTTAAAGTCGACTCCGAACGACAGATTTTTGAGAAACTTTTCATGGCAATTTTATTTACTCCCAGAGTTTTTGCCAGAAATCTGCTGAGAGGAAGTCGCCGAAGAAATACTTTTTGTCTTTTATGTTAATGTCTGGCCTGGGGCTGGAACCCTGGCTTTACGTCTAATAAGCACTACCTACTAGACTACGGCGGCTTTATGGTACTATTAAAGAAGATTTTTGTTCGAGTTCGAATACGAGTAAATCAATAAAACAAACTACAAAGTCGTTGATGGAAACGTTGAAAAATATGATTCCTAGTGACAAAAAAAAATCAAACCTAGTACGCATTATTTTAATGAAATCGATAAATTTTTGAATGTTAATTTTTTGTAATGGTTAAAGTTTGAGGATATATATATCTCGAGTTTGAAGCAAATATTGTGAATGTAAAGAGCAAAATAGGAAAAAAATAAAGAGAGGGTAGTTTGTGACAATCAGAGAACTGCAAAAATCACATTTATGTTGATTTAAACATGCTCACAAATGTTTATGCACGTTTAATTAGAACACTCGAACGACTTAGGCCTGGTTCACCCACAGGTTTCTGAAACATTTTTGTTTCGCACAAAATTTTTTTTATATGGAGTTTGACGTTTCTCTCAGAGAACGAGAGAAATTATTTTGTGCGAACAACTCTCAGTGTGTATTAAATTAATTTTAAATTTGCTCCGAAAAATTTTAGAAAAGGTTGTCACACAATATGAAATTTATACACCAGAAATTAATTACACCAATATTTGCAGAAGTTCATCGAAATTCCCAGGGTCCATGCGATGAAAATTTATAAGTGTATCTACGTCATTTAAACGCATTTCGGAAACTAGTGAGTGAAAATACCCTTTTACTTCTCTTTGTTTCAAAAGTTGTCTTACAGCCGTCCTCTTGTTTATCTTTGATTTTCGCTTTTCATAAATATATTTTGCAAGTAATTTTACTTTGGTCACTTCAATGGCGAACAAGAGTAGCAAATGATTTATATCCATCGCAGAACAAGATGTTTTTATTTTTATCAAATAATTCACCACAAATACTGTTTATTTTTTGTCATAAATATTAATTTTTTATTTCTTTATTTTGACACAAATATACTATACTAACTTTCTTAAGTTTATGCACATATGTATTTACTTCATTTTCAATTAAATATGGCAGCACTGTTTTTACGAACAAAGTTTCTGAAATGGGTAAATCATGCTGCAGAAAACTCTCAGTAAACAAGAAATTTCTCCGAACCAAAAATGTTTCAGAAAATTATGGGTGAACCCGGCCTTACTGCTAATGATCGCAGTTGACAGTCTTTCAATACTCGTTTTAAACAGACGTTATTTTTGCGGTGTCTGGATTGATCGAAACCAAAAAGCAATGATCATAAAAATCATAGTACTGCTTTGCAAAAAGGCATAAAATCAAAGAGTGTGCATATTTGCATTTATGCGTGTCATATCATACACAATTTCTACAATGGGACAATTCGACCTCCGGGTACTGTACTTGCCTTAATTGACAAGTACACGTCCTCTAACCTATCATAAACTCTTTTTACGACATCACAAATAAATGTATTTTAAAATAATGAGAAAAACAAAGTGTTTTAGTTAGAAATTTTTATTGTTATGAATGAAATATTTCATTAAAAAGGAAGTATTTTATTATAATAAATACACTACAGTTTTATAAGAAACAATATTTTATTACAAAAATATCTTACGATATTGAAAATTAAATAACAATAATAATAAAAATTAACTAAACATACATATAGGAAAACAATTTCAATAGGGAAAATAACAAAAAAATAAAAAAATCAATATTTCATTACATAGCATAAAACGCATTTTAAGACATAATAAAAACCAAAAGGGAAGTGATATTTTAATTTTCAAAATTCTTATGATAGGAGTTCATAAAAATTAAGCTGTCTAACGGCTTAGGTCCAATTCTGTTTCTTTTTTCGGGATGTAATAACATTGCCTGCTAAAGAGAAAGCTCTTTCGGCAGCAGCTCTGCTTGTAGGTTAAGTTAGGTTAGAGGACGTGTACTTGTCAATTAAGACAAGTACAGTACCCGGAGGTCGAATTGACCCATTGTACTACTTGTAGGTATGGAATGAACTTGCAAGGCAAGTTTTGATAGGTATGGACATTTTTCTTCATGTATTTTCCACCACTTTAATGCGTCAATATATGCAGTAATTTTCACAATTTTCCTACTATAACTCCCTACTTCTTCTTCAGGTGTTGCTGTAGTGCACAAAGTCGAGTTTTCCAATAGGTCAGGTAAAAAAACTCTATGTTTTTCATTTGTGATGACTGGCTTCCTGAAATCTGTGAATCATGTTCTTCAGTTATAGGTAAGGTTGTCAGAGTAGATGGATGTGGTTCTGAAGGAGAAGTAAAATTAAAATTTTTGGTTTCACTAATGCAAGACTTTTGAATATATAAAACAATGTCAACTAGAGCCAAAGTAACTCCAACGAAGTTTCTTTTAACATAATTGTCTGTCCAAATACCAATTGTTAAGGTCGCACCACCATTGCTCACCACCTCGCATATTTCCTCCTTTAATTTTGACTTGCAGTCAATTGCTAGTTTCTGTACCTTACGAGAAACCGTTGTCGAGTCTGGAAGGAAGTCGTTGACGTCTACGTTTTCAGCGTACTTTGCGCCTAATTTTATAAAAAAAAATAACTAACTTGGCAAAACCAGTACCGTAGACAGATGAAAATGGCCGACAATCTTCAACGACCCATGATGCACAGGTATAGATGGTAGCACTTTTGTCTTGAGGTTGGCAACATTTGTCTTATAATATTTGAAGATTGGTTCTTTATATATTTTAAAGCCTTAGAACACTCCGTGCTATATACCAGGCCTTCTAATATGGTTCCATCTTCTTTTTTATTTCGGCCAATATATTCCATATTCAACTCCTGCCTTTCCGTTTTTTTGAGGTAGAGTATTGACCATTTGCAAATTTTTTTCACGATTTCAGCTTGATCATTCGACATTGTATGATCAATATGAACTTTCAAATAACTAAAGCTTGATTCACCCATGTTGTCCGCCTTGTGTAAATACTTATGCCATGGAATGATATTTTCCACAAAAGAAAAGTGAAACAAAGTTCGCTAAAACAAATAATGAATATAATAATTAAAATTACATAAAGATTACATAGTTCTGTTTATCGTTGTTCAATCTGGTTTCCACAAACTATTCTGGTCTCTGTGGAACCTAAAACAAATGAAATAATTAATTTATGAATATACGATAAATTATTTGAAACTGAATATGAAAAATATACATATGCTTACGACTAAAGCTAGATTCACCCATTGTTTCGGAACAAATTGCTTCTTGTTCGCAATTCTTAGTAATCTGACCCTTCTGTCCACACTAGCGGCATGTGCCTAAGCGATTAACCTTACTCCTGCACCGATGGGCTACATGTCCAAATTGCAAGCACCGGAAACATTTCGTCGGAATATTCCTTTCGCGTATCTTACATATCACCCAGCCGATCTTCATCGTACCTTCCTTTAGGAGGATAGTCGCAGTGTCTGCATTAAGACTTACTGTGGCCATTTGCGTCCCACCATATGCTTTCCTAAGACCAACTATGTCGTGTTTACCGAAACCCTCGAGACTTGGAATGTGCTGTATGACATTATATACACTTTCCTTCTCAGTAATCTTATCGATGTACTAAATTTCAATCGTCTTCCTTTTCTTTAGAATGCGGATATACGCACATTCTCCAAAGGGCTCTCCAATGGTTCCTCTAAGGTCCTCCGTGTGCCCACCTTTGATGACCTCCGAATTTTGGTCACGTTCTCTGTGAATTCGCAAAGCTTAGGGTCCGTTTTAACCCTCCTCAGAATGTCGGCATATGATATGTGTACGTTGATATCATTATCACATCAGGTTTCTTGTCCTTCCTTTTCCTCTTCGTGACCTTTTGCCACCCAGGTTCTCCTTAGCCAATCGCATTCTTCATCGATTGATTTGTTGAATAGTTCAGGTTTGAATTTGATTATTAATTTGTATGCCCTTAATATGCAAAATTTGTCTTCCACCTCGGGAAAAAGAAAATTAATTGAAACGTCACTAAATAATACAGAAGCTTTTAAAAGGAAAATGGAGTCTAATAATCTCATGCAGTTAATAAAAGACACAATAAACACAAAAATTGATCTGGAGGAAATTAAAAACCAAATTTGTAACGTAAATACAGAAGTGTGTTGGAAATGGAAAATCAGCAACTGAAGGAGGAATTGGATAAAGTAAAATAAGAAAATGAGATTAATAAGAAGGATGTTCAAACGACGTTTGAACACACAATACCCTATAAGCAATTCCAACAATAACAATAGAACTTCCATCAACTAAAAGAATGCCCCATCATTCCAGTACCATTAAGCAAAGGGAATGTCTCCACATTCCCAGTAAAACCACATGGAATGTCTCCGTAATTTACTGTTAATCCAACCGGTTTAAGAAGAGCAAAAGTTTGGTGGAGAATGAAAATACATACAGAAATCACTTATCATCTTGCATTAATATAGTAAACATCATTAATATAACTACATCTCTTAAAAATCAACAATTAGTGTTATTTATGAAAGCAAATAAATTCAAAAAAAAATTATAAACTATAAATTGTGCTAAAGTTTTATAAAGATCTAATACATTTTAAAATTGTGCTAAAGTTATATATTAAAAAATATACTTACCTTTGAATTAAATATACTTACCTAAACCTATAATTTTGTACTTACCACGAAATAAAATTTGTGCTGGAATACTTAGTAAAATTGAAATCAACCAATTGTGCTTAAATATAATATGTATTAAAAAATATACTTACATGAATTGCACTCACCTGAATTATTTACATTAAAATTGTACAATTGATTTAAGTTAGACTCGCCACATACTGAATTTTGAATACCCATAATAAATTCATAATTGGAAAAATACAAAGAGTTTAATTGAATGCTGGAAAAAAGGTAAGAATCTCTTTCTCTCTCAATTCTCTAAAAAGAAATCGAAATAATTCCATTTCTTTCTTTTTCTCTCCCATACCACGCATCCCAACCAGGGATAGCAAATTGATATTAACAAATTGTACTAACTTTCACAAAAAATTTTACTTTTTTCAGCCCGATTGTACTAAATTCACTTTTTTCTTTTTTAAACTTTTTTATTAAAAATTAAATAAATATATAAATGAGAATTCATTTTACATACATATATTTATGTACATATATGCGTAAAAAAAAAACATAAAAAACTGCAGTTTCTTTGTACTAAGTAATAAGTATATATAATAGGTGAACTTGATAACTTACTTTAATACTTAACTAGAAAGGAACACAAAAGTTTATGAGGTCTAAATTTTAAATTACTATTTATGATATTTTTTTTGCTCGCAAACTATTTGTTATTTCAAAATTGTAGCAACACGAATTAAATGACTTCAATGAATCCCTTGTTTGGATTAAATTGGATACAGTCGAAGAAAACAGTATATTTCTCCCTTTGGTTTTTATTAAATTTTGGTACGAAAATATCCTTTTTACATTTGCAGATGAATGTGGAATGGAAAGTATTCCTTTTATAACTGACATTGAACATTGGTTCAATTAGTTCATTTTTTATTTCTGATACCTTCGACCAAAAGGTACATATGTTCTCATTTTTGAAAGCTTTAATAGTTTCTAAGTCCGATAGCGCACAAATTTGATTATTTATAGATTCAATATTCTTAATTTCCGATAAAACTAAATCAGAAGCATTTGCTTTACATTTATATAAAACTTTTCAGCCTCATGATATAAATAATGGTCCTGATACAGAAGATATAAATAATTTTTAAGATAGTCCTTGTCCGATGGATTGGCCAATTAAACACATCTCCCCACAGGAAGTTCAAGAAGAAATTAATAACCTTAACTGCAAAAAATCTCCAGGATACGACTCTATTAACGGAAAAGTTGTCCAAGCACTATCAAAGAAAGCTATTTTACTATTAACTCTTATATTTAATTCAATTTTAAGGCTAAACCATTTTCCTACACAATGGAAATGTGCCGAAGTAGTAATGGTACCTAAACCAAAAAAACCTGAGAATGTTGTTACATCGTATCGCCCAATAAGTTTGCTAGTCACTTTCTCCAAAATATTTGAGAAAATATTTATGAAAAGAATGTTACCAGTATTAGAAAAGCTTCATATAATACCCGATTACCAATTTGGATTCAGACATAAGCATGGTACACCGGAACAATGCCATCGTATAGTCTCTTATATACGAGATTCTTTAGAAAACAAAGAATATTGTTCAGGTGTATTCTTAGATGTACAGCAAGCCTTTGACAAAGTTTGGCACACTGGGTTATTTTTTAAACTTAAAAAGTTACTTCCAACACATTTTTATCTAATACTAAAATCATATCTCAGTGATAGACATTATTACGTAAAGGTAAATAGAGCTCATTCGGAAATATACCATATTCAAGCTGGAGTTCCCCAGGGCAGTGTCTTAGGGCCAACCTTATATACAATATTCACATCTGATATGCCAGTTACAAATAATATTTTGGTTGCAACATACGCTGATGATACGGCAATACTAGCTTCTAGCGCCGATCCTAACGTTGCCTCAATACAACTACAAAATCAAATAAACGAAATAGAAATGTGGTTAAATAAGTGGAAAATAAGAGTAAATACCGAAAAATCTACTCATGTAACATTTGCCCTGCGTCGTGGAAACTGCCCAAATGTATCTCTTAATAATTGCGTCATTCCGCAAAGTGATAACGTGAAATACTTAGGATTGCATATTGATCGTAGACTTACATGGCAAGCACATATTAAAGCTAAAAAACAATATTTAAATATAAAAAGCAAACGGCTCTCTTGGCTATTGGGCTCTAAGTCCAAACTGAGTCTTGAAAATAAACTAATAATCTATAAAACAATACTAAAACCGGTGTGGACTTACGGTATACAATTATGGGGAACCGCCAGTAATTCTAATATCGAAATGCTACAAAGATATCAATCAAAAACTTTAAGGTCAATTGTCAACGCTCCTTGGTTTATATCTAACAAAGCTATCCATGATGATCTATCAATTGCAATGGTTAAAGAGGAAATTTCCAGTTTAAGTGAAAATTACATACAGAGGTTAAGTAATCATTGCAGTCTGCTGGCTATAACACTTCTAGATGACACAAACGAAGTAAGGAGACTGAAAAGGAATCATATATTGGACTTGCCATTTCGACGTTAATTAAATGTGTATCAAAATTTCTTGTATCTATTTGTAAATAACCATTTATATATAAATACAATATAAATAATGTAAATATTATTAGCTAAAATTTAAATAAGTTTATAAAAATTGTATTTTAAGACATTATTGTTGTTCTCATTGGAGTTCAACAATCAATGTTACTGTATTTAACTTTATATAATTTACTTATTATCCTTTAGGATAGATTGTAAATAAAAATGAATTATTAAAAAAAAAAATATTCTTAATTTCATTGGGAAGCATTTTGAATATAAACGGTACAATACTTGAAGTTTTACCTGAAACAACGTTTTCTGGTGTACATTTTTTAAACCATAGTAACATCTCATTATTTAAATCACTTTTGCTTTTTGAACGTTACAGAATTTTAAATAAAATTTCTTTGCTATTTCTTTAAACTCCAAAATAATACTGTGATCAATATTATTTATGGATATGTATATGTACATCAATTTCTGTTCCATTTCTGTTGATATTGATTTTTAATATATCATTTTCATCTAATGCATCTTTTTGTATAAAATTGCGAGCTATTTGACTGAACAAAAATTTTAAGCGGTCTAAAAGCTAGCATCGAGTGGCAATATGAAAATGAAACAAAAACAAAAAATTATGCAGTGGTGAGACAGAATATTTAAGTAATGTAATGAAATAGGGAAAAAAATTTAAATAGTGCTAAATAAGTCATTGAGGTGCGATATTGTTCTTAACTTCCAAATAGTGCTAAAAAAGTACAATTGTACCAACTTTTCCATCCCTGATCCCAACGATTATAATTACTCATGAGTAATTATCATGAGTAATTACAATCCACATCTCCTGAAGATCTTTTCTTCAAAGAGATTTAAAACCAAATTCTCCTACATTTGTTTCATGGTCCTTCTCCCCGCGAACTCTCCGCAACCGGTGGATTTGTTTCATGGTCCTCTCCGGTTCTATAGTACTCAGCGAATCTCTTGAACACAAAATAAAATAAAAACAACGAGTGGGAAAAATTCACAAAAACAACTCTACACAACAAAAATGAGGTAAAGAAGTCAAGAAACTCTTCACTACAACAACAAACAACAAAACCGTAAGTGACGTACATTTTTTTACATATAAATATATGTACGTACCTAATGTTGAGTGATAAAAAGAAAGAAAGAAATTTACATACACAAATACAAATTATTCCGCGTAAAAAAATAGTGAGAGAAAAAACAACAAAATGAACAAGAAATGATAATAGGTTAAATATAAAATTTAACCCGTTAAAGAAAATATATGTAAAAGAAAAAAACCCAAAAAGAGTGCTAAAAAGTGGTGTTATTTGGTTAAAAATTAACCTCAGCAAAACAAAAAAGGAGTTAAAGTAGCGTATGCAGATTTAAATGGACATACAGTTTGTCAAAAAAATCTTTGCACAGATCAAAAAAATGTAAAATGTGATCTTCATTCAAGAATTCCAACAACAAAATCTTTACATACTTTTTTATTTTTGTACACATTCTATAACTGTACTTGTTTACGACCATAAGGCGCCAATAGTTTTCTAATAGTCTCACACATTACAATAATAACAACAATAAAAGAACTTTACACAGTATAAAGGGTGTCAAAAAAAATCTTTGCATATTGAATGAAGATAATAAAAAAAAATGACCAAAAAATGCCGTTATTTCCCAAGAATGTTGTGCATTTTGGGTTTTTTACAAATGAGATGGAATGTGAAAGGGGTAAACAACGTTTTATTAATGAAGTGATCGTTTTTTATGTAACAGGTGTCCTTATATTTGAATACAAAAAATGCCAGGAATACGAGTTTCAAAAAATATTATACAATTGGTCTATTTCAACTGCTACAAAGGAAAATCTGCCAAGTAAATCGCCGATATGTTCTCCTTGAACATCAGGACTGTATATAATATTATAAACCGTGCTGAAAAAGAAGGAGGACTAGACTTAAAAGGATTTACAGGCAGGCCAAAAAATGTGACGCAGGGAGTTGAAAGAAAAATTATTAGAATCGTGTATGGTAGCCCACAATCCAGTACGAGATGATTAGCTTTTCAAGTGCAAAAAGACTTTGGGTTACGTGTTTCCCAAGAAACCATCAGAAATGTTCTTCAAAAACACAAACATTCTTCAAGAGTGGCTAGGAAAAAACCCCTGCTGTCAGCACAAAATGTCGAAAAGAGATTAAGATTTGCCACCGAATACATTTCACTTCCTCCGGAGTACTGGGACTCTGTTATTTTCTCAGATGAGACGAAAATAATGCTTTATTATCATGACGGACCATAAAGAGTTTGGCGTAAGCCTCTGACAGCACTAGAAAATAAAAATCTTATTCCTACAGTAAAGTTTGGAAAACTGTCTGTAATGGTATGGGGCTGTATATCCAGCAAGGGAGTTGGTGTAATCAGGATTTTGGATGAAATAATGACTAAGGAAGTATATCTTGATATTTTAAAAAATGAACTGTCCCGCCAGCATTAAGAAATTTGGTTTTATTGACCCGGTTAATCCGAATAAAATTAATTACAAGTACTATCAATATAATGATTCTAATCATAAATCTTATTTATGTAAGTCCAGGTTACTTTACAACTGCTCCAAAGTTATTGATACTCCTGCCCAAAGTCCTGATATTAACCCTATCGAAAATTTGTGGGTTCATCTAAAGCAAAAGGTAGGAAAAAGATCGCCCACAGATAAAAACGAATTGATAAAGTTCATCAAAGAAGAATGAAAAAAATACCTTAGAATATGCCATTCCGAAGCTTATTCAATCCATGAGAAGGTGTCTACAATCGGTGATTGATGCTCAAGGTGGACACACAAAATATTAGCACTATAATTTAAAAAAAAATTGCATAAGTCTTAATATTTTGTCAAGTGTGCAAACATTTTTTTGACAGTAGTAAAATTGGATTGTTTTTGTTTTTTAATATTTTACATTAGAATATTTTCATTTTTATAAAAGTTTTTTATTTATTATATTAACAAAACATATGTTTATAAAATCCTGTTTGAAAAAAATGAAAAAGTTGGTTATTTATATTAGAAATCAATGAATTTTTCGAAGTTTTTTTTTATTTTTCTCTATGTGCAAAGATTTTTTTGACAAACTGTATGCTTAGGGTAAAATTACACTTTATTTAGAAAAAGCACATATTTCCCGTTTTTTCTCTCCTTTTACTCGTGTATAAGTACCGCTTTCCCGTGTATCCCATTTTTCATATTTATATATATAAGAAATAATTTTTAGAATACTAATATATTTAAGAACAAAATTTCTCACTAAAAAAAATTAAACAAACCCGTTTAATTGCATATCACAAAATATGTACATAAAAACGTTATACCGTTGCTCCATTTCCCGATTATAATTTCCCGTTTCTTTTATATAAAATACAGAAATCTCTTTTCTGTATATGTGAAAAAAAAACACTATTTTAAAATTCAACCTTTAAACAAGAAAAGAATTACAAAAAGTGAAGTGATCTCATCTCCCTTAATCTCTGTATAAATCAAACACATAGTGCAGCGTTGCCAGAATGATGATTTTATCAAATTTTTGATGATTTTTTAACTAAAATATGATTTGATGATTTTTCTCCAAAAAATATGATTTTTTTTCCAAAAATATGATTTTTTTAACCAAGCCGTTTTAATTCTAAAGGTACTTCCTTAATAGAAATGCCATCTATTGATCCACATAATATTATTAATAAGAAAGTTTCTTCATTGTCTCCACTAATAGAAAGAT
This sequence comes from Sarcophaga subvicina, assembly GCA_936449025.2. Lineage (NCBI taxonomy): Eukaryota > Metazoa > Arthropoda > Insecta > Diptera > Sarcophagidae > Sarcophaga > Sarcophaga subvicina. The sequence goes on from OW388082.2 coordinate 37,243,915, forward strand.
TTCCAAATTTAATTAATGAACATGATCCTCAAAACCCAGACGATGAATTTAGAGAGCTTCGTCACATAGATTTCAAACCTTAGAAAATATTAATTGTGAGTATTTTTGGGCCACAGTTTCTAAAATAACTCGTGTTGATAACGATTTAGTTTTTCCAACATTGACGAAATTTGGGTCCAGTATACTTTGTCTTCCCAGATCATCTGCAAACGTTGAACGAATTTTTTCTAAAATTAATTTAAATCAAACTTAGTACGGGAACAGTCTTGAAAATGCAACATTAGAAGGTATTTTGTTTACACAGGATTATTTACTAGTTAAATTTGATGAAGAAATTGTAAAAAATATGAAACCTTCCCAGAATTATAATTACATTATTATAGAAAACTACTAAAAGTTTTACAAAACTCTACTTTTCTATTTAGATCTCATTTTTGTACCTTATAAAATTACTACTTACATATCGTCGGCTAGCCTGCAAAATGGCCTATGTGCCTTTTGGGAAATTTCTTTTATTCGCCCATTTTTAAGTCTTATTTCTGGTCCATCTCTATAGCAAAAATTTGTCCAACGTCTCCGCTGGTTCTAAAAGTATTGCAAAAATATTTACTTAGTTTTGTATGACTTTCATATAAAAATTATGTTGTTTTTTTGGTCTTCTGAAAAGTTGTTGAAAATTATATATTTGAAGGCCGGACGACAATATGTATGTATGGATTTTTTAAAATTAATTTTATTTAAATTGAATTGTCCTTTATGTATAATATACATATTTATTTTTTGTTTTGTTTGTATATAATATTTTTGGTAAAACATGTAATTAATTTAAAATTGTTTGATTATCGGCTTATATCATATCCTCAAGAATAAAGTTAGTATATGATAAGAAAACCCGATAACCAATCAATGTAATACACTTTTATTTTGAATTGTTATTTATTTTTTAATGTTTTAAAAATAAAAGTTAAAAAGTGATGATTTTTTCCCCCAAAATATGATTTTTTTTTTCCTTAAAATTATGATTTTTCACCAGAATCTTCTGGCAACACTGACATAGTGTATTAATACACCACTCTCTTAATCACATAAGAGAAGTGTGTTTGATTTGCTATATTCCCGTCTGAGAATTCAAATGTAATTTCTATTGATTTGTAACAAATCTCTTTGTTACAAAATTCTAGCAAGAGAATAGCGGATTACTCAAAATTAAATCGACAAAGAAAAACCAAAAGAAGAATAACAAGAAATAAACCCAAGGAGAAAACATCACAACAGAGAATTAAAGGAGTGATATTTATAATAAATATCAACTGAAAATTTTTTATTTTTCACAATTTTAATAATTATAAATAAATATATTGAAAATAATAATAAACAAATAAATATTTATCCCATATACTTCAATTTGTTTCTGTTCAATTTCAAGAACATAAGTCGGAAAAATATAGAAAAGATTTATTCCTTTTAAACACCAGTGGTTTACTTCCAGTGGAAACACACAAATCAATTACAAATTAATCCATTGAGGCGAACGCTAGAAAAATTATATATTATGTTACGAGATTAAATTAAAATTTAATAACATAATTTTTGCAAAATTAATAATGAAACATATCTAAACTCAAAATAAAAAAAAAATATTTAAAAATATTTTTAAATTAAATAATAGAAATTTTTTTCAAATTTCAAAAAAATTAAAGGAAATTTAATGTCACCAATATTGGTTGATTAATATGCAAATTATATAGTGAGATAGTACTACTTCCCAGTAGCCCCAAATACCCTAAGTGCTAACTTCTCCTGGATTACAATATCCAGTATTACCATTTGTATACATTCTCTTTAAATTTTGCTATATAGCAGTTCTAGTATTACTTCCCAGTAGCCCGAATCTCTCGAATTCTACATTCTCTACATTCATTTTGCTAAATAGCAGTTCTAGCTCTACTTCCCAGTTTCCCAAATCTCTTATATTCTAAACTATTCGTATCTCATATACGAATCTAATATTTAGAACTCATTACTCTTTCTTCATTTCATTTCAACTTTCAATACCATATTGAAAAAATGTCCACATCATCTCCAACGAACTCCCACGGACGAGCAATCGGAATTGATTCTAGGGGTCAAGTTGAAACACTTGGACGCGATATGGGCAAAACTCGAAAGTTCATATGAGAACATAATATTGTCCCATAACAGAACAGTAACCTCGGAATTTAAGAAAGAGGCGAGGAAAAATTATGAAGCGTGAGAGGATGTCTACTACCTTTGCACTTCACAGATCCTCGAGTTAAGAAAGATAGCTCAATTAAATTCCTCTTGTGACCTTGGAACATCCCTGTGTTCACACGCCCTTACCCAAAATGCATCTAAATTCCCAGACAACTGTATGAAACTTCCCCCCTGCGATACAGAGGTATTTCAAGAAAAACCCATCATTCTCTACTCCACATGACAGAAACTCCACAGGAAGATTGCCATGGCTCAAATCATAAAGGTAGCAGTAATACCCCGCAATATACAAATGCTACCCAAAACAATCACGTTGAAACTCAAACTGAAAACCCTACATCGAATCAAGTACACTCTAATTACTTTACGAGTATATTCTATTCCGAACTGCTCTAATGCAAATAGAATATAGAGGTGAACTCTTCACCATTCGAACTCCTATTAACCCAGGATCTCGGCAAACATTCTTAACAGAAAGAATTAGAAGCCGACTTCGACTCCCCTATCAAAAATCTCATTTTGAAATTGTCGGTATTAGCGGACAAAGGCAGCCCGCAAATATCCCATTATATCACCTGGCAACTCCCGATTTTACCAGCTTTATCTGAACCATTTACATTACTCTCTATCTCACGCTGAATGCAGTCAAATGTGTCGGAGAATACAAGCTGAATTCTATATCTTCCGTCTCAAATCCCGAGTTAAGAAGATAATACGACATTGCAGAACTGGTATTATATACCGACAACAGCCCTGTTCTCGGATAATGGCATCACTTCCCCGAGAGAGATGTAGCCCTTCACCTCCATTTCAGGTCACAGGTATTAACTTTGCCGGCCTATTTGAAATTAAAATCTCAGCCCTGCTGAATTCAAAAACTACGAAAGCCTATGTTAGTGCTTTCGTTTGCTTGAGCACGAAAGCTATGCCCAGACCTGTCTGTGTCAGCATACCAAGCCGCATTCTCTCGTTTCGTTGGGAGGCGTGGACTACCCCAAAGGGTAGGAACTGACAATGGTCGTAGTTTTCTTGTAGCTAGTAGAGCACTCGAACGTAAATGGAAATTTACTCCCCCTCGTGCTCCACCGGACAGGAATGTGCGTACGGAGGACATTCGCACCTCATCGGGAATCATCACTAGACCGATAGTTAAACTATGCCGCCTTCCATTTCTGAATGATGAAAATTCTAATTGAAATAAATTCGAATTCGAATTCTCAATATAACTCGCATTTTTCTCAAACCACTAATATTTCCTAACTAACTCAATATCTCATTAATTCCAGCATAATCACTCTACCTTCTCTAATACGTAAAACATCTCCCTTAGAAATAACCGCAGATTTACCATAACACGGAACTACAAACCCAACTCCAATAGACGTCACCCAATATCTCGACCAGATCCGGAGATATATAAATGTAAATTATGCCGGAAATTTCATGCATTAAGGTTTTGCCGTCAATTCCTGAAGATGTCCATACATAAAAGGCAGGAAATAGTTGACAAGACAAACTGTCTGGGAAGGAGCCACGACTTAGGAGCCTGCACGTCGCTGGATACGTGCAAAAAATGTGACAGGTTCCATTACACCTTGCTTCATCCAACCCCTGAAAAGGTAAAACAAATAGACAAATTCGAAAGAAACCGTCAATAACAAAACCACCACCAGCTACTTTGTCCACACCATATGCCACGTCAAATGCCAAAACTTTAAAAAAAATACAAAGAGTTTAATTGAATGCTGGAAAAAAGGTAAGAATCTCTTACTCTCTCAATTCTCTAAAAAGAAATCGAAATAATTCCATTTCTTTCTTTTTCTCTCTCATACCACGCACGAGTCATTACAATCCACATCTCCTGAAGATCTTTTCTTCAAGGAGATTTAAAACCAAATTTTCCTACATTTGTTTCAAGGATATTGCACGGCTTGAAACCCAGATCAAAACAAATAGTATTTTTATAAGGGGTTTGAATCCAGAACAGGAAGTAGAGAAAATTTTTAAAGAAAAACTTAATGTTAATACCAATATAGAAATGGAAAAATGGCAGTTATAGCCGAATTGGATTCCGCTAGATCTTTGGATGAAGTATTCAAAAATACCCATAAATTGGCGGGAACATCGGTGTCGGTGGAAAAGGATTTAGCACCGAACAAGCGGGAACGTAAAAAGGCACTGCTTATATTAAAGAAAGAATATATTGAGCACAGGTAAAGTGAATAAAGTAATGGCCAGAGAAGATAGGTTAAAAATTAAAGATCGTTGGTTCTAGAAAACAAATTTGTTTCGGGGAAAGAGGATGGAAGATCAGTACTAATTAAAATATATGGAGATAAAATTAATACGTTGAATTTAAAATATGATGATATCATTTATAATTAAAAAAAATAATATCAAAGCCATAACCGTCACATTGACATACAATACTGCAGTAAAGGCAACTACTATATTTTCTTTTATTATTCAACCTATTACCATTCCGAATAAGTGTACTCTGAGACTACGCTGCCCTGTCAAAAGAGTGGTTACCAACGCGTTGGTTATTTCTGAATAGTCTAATGTTAGATATTGCCTAATGGTAGTTTCTCAACAAAAGTTTAATTGCCTTAAACCCCTTTTAGTTTCAGAAGAGTTTTTTCCCTCTTTGACTTCGCTTTTGTTGAGCATATCTTTCCAAACATCTGCCGTCACTCTACAAAACAAAATAAAATTTATTTTGCGAATTACACAACAAACCTAAATTCAAACCTAGTTTATTGGATTTTTGTTTCATTTGCCATCTCGCGGGAGGGAATTGTATGGTCGTTATCGTACCTAGCACACAGTATGAACATATTCTTTAAATTTATTTTGGGTAACGAAATTTCACTTCATTTTAAATTGAAATTTGTTTGCAAACAATATGTCACAAATTTATTGACAAATATTTACGATTCACATGCGTATAAACAATAATTTAAATGATTTTAGCTCAAATGAAAACAATTTAAATGATGTGTGTGAAATAATTAAAAAATCAAATCCAGCGAGCAAAAACCAGACATACAAAATGGTATGACAATAAATGGAATAATTCGAGCATCAAGAGCTTTCATTTCTTAAAAAAATACAGAAATTCTAAACGTACAGAAGATAAAGATAAACAATATAAAAGATATTAAAGATATTAAGTGGTGGACATTAGTAAATGAAATAAGAGATAATAAGTTTAAAATAAGCCTAAGTATAACGGCCTTGACAATTTCAATTCAATTTCAATTGGTCGATTTTAAGGCGGCATTTGATAGCGTGACTAGAAATTAATTAATATACAAACTCTATGGAACGGGAGTAGCATACAAATTTGTGAAATTTTTAGAAGCTATATATAGTACTACGCAAAGCTATGTGGGCTGGAAAAGAATTTTGTGAAAATTTTGAGAAACAAGGATGTTTGATGTCTCCTTTGGTCTTTGCTTTGTATATAAACGACCAACACGAATGCTTGGAAGGTGGATTGATGGTAGAAAACTTAAATATTCGTCTGTTATTATACGCGGACGATATAGTAATATTAGCCGATGATATAAGTACGATGCAGGGTATGATTGAAAATCTAGAAGACTATTGCAACATGTGGAACTTAGAAGTAAACTTAAATAAATCCGAAATAGTGGTGTTCAGGAACGGTGGCAGACTTAGAAATGAAGAAAATTGGTGTTTCAAAGGCACAAAAGTTAAAATCGCTTCTGAATTTAAGTATCTAGGAGTAGTGTTTACGCCAAAACTAAAGTTTAGCAATCATTTTGAAAAAAGAAACGCACAAGCAAAAAACGCATTAAATTCAATGTGGAAAACTGTAAGGGATAAACCAGAAAGAAATTTGGCAATGAAGTGGAAAGTTTACCTAGCAGTATGTAGGGCAATACAGTCATATACAGCCCTGGTATGAGGATTCAGTCTCTTTGAAGACGTGAATAAACTTCAACGCTATTTTGTCAAGAAAATTTTTTGGGTTTACCAAGTTTTATACCAAACTACATCTTAATGTTTGAAAATGCATCGGATGAAAGGCACTTATTTACATTGTCACTGAATCTCGATTACATCAAGAGAACAATGTTTACTTACACAGAAAATAGACTACCACACCAACTCTCATCGATTTTGTGGCTTCAAAATCACTTTTGGGCAAAAGAATTAAAACATATAGCCACAAAACTTAATATATTCTGGCCAGAAGTAAATCCTTTGCGAATACAGTGGAATAATTTCAGCACAGAGCTGTTAAAAAAGCTCAAATCAAATGCTCTAGATGAAAGACTGCGAAGAAAAAATGAAAGCAGGACGCGAATATATAAACACTTAGACCATCAAAGAGGTATACCATACGTCAATTCTAACTTAAACATAAAGACGATATGCTGGATTTTTAAAGCGGGCTGTGGACCAATTTAATTAAACGGCAACAAATTTAGTGAGCCAATTCTCAGGTTAACTACACGTTATGTAATATGAACGATTGTGAAACGTTAAATCGTTTCATTGGTATATGTCCAGCACTAAAGGAGTTTAGAATGGCGAATTTCGGAAAGTTAAGGCTCAGGGAGAAGGAAATTATTGACATACATGGGAGAGAAAGTGAAGACTGGCTAAAATTAGCCAATTATATAAAAAATGCACTGAATTATAGAAAGTTTTTTATTAATGAATTCAATTAAAGTTTTTAAAATTAAAATTGCATAAGAAAAATTAAAGAAAATCATTAGATTTAACAAACAAAGCAAATGGTGTTTTATAGGATCCCTACGTAACAAAACAATTATATAAATCTTTGGTGCGCCCTATTCTTGAGTATGGATCTATTATATGGGATCTACATTATCTCATTTACATTAACCTAATTGAATCTGTACAGAAGAGCTTTCTGTTATTTTGCTTGAGAGGACTTGGATGGAACTCGTTTGTTCTCCCTTCGTATGAAAGTAGACTCGCTCTTATAAAGCTACTTACACTGAAAAGTCGAAGAATAATGCTGAGTGTCTCTTTTCTTCTGGGTTTAATACGTGGAAATGTTTATTCTGATTATTTGTTACGTAAAATTAATTTTAATGTTCCAATTAGACCTTCTCGTAATTTTAATTTATTAAATTTACAATTTCACCGCTCAGTCTACGCTAACATCGGCTCTTTTCGTCAAATATGTTTAAAGTTTAATAATCTTTATCATTCAATTGATCTTTCTGAAAGCAATTATTCTTTAAAGAGAAAAATGATATTGTATTTAAATTATTGAATATTAATTATATATATTGTTTGTAAATTTAAATTTAGTCTGTAAGTAACTACTATCCATAGACATAAATAAATAAATAAAAAAAGATTTAAATTAGTATTATTTGCGTAATTATTAATGTATATATGTATAGTCGACAGAAGTTTAGTTATAAACATGTCGATAGTTTTATTTTTTAATTATTTTTATTTTTTATTTAAATCTATAAACCTGAATTCTAAAAACATGTATACAATTATTTATAATAAAGGAAATTTCTAATAAAAATAATAATAATAATAATAATGAAACATAATATGAATGTATAAAAATATAAAAATAAATATAAGGAAATAATGGCCCAACACTACTACTGCTTGATAACATTTTGTGTTTCAGCTAAACTAACTCCTAGTAGGCATTAAAACTACGGACATTTTTTTACAATATCATAAAACATTGTGTTAGAAACGATTTGGTAAAATGAAAATTAATTAACATTTATTGTATTGTTGATAGAACAACATCTGCTTTAAAACTTACCATTAAACATTCAAAGATCACAATGTACCATAATTAGGTTTGATCACCAAATAATCCAAACCGAATGAGACCATCTAACAAAAGACCTATAAGTAGAATAAAGGCTATCATTTCAAGAAGAAATTCCCCCACAGGGGCGAACATGACAAAATTTACCAAAGGCATGTTGCCAACATAGAAAACGTAACACCACTGAAAGCAATCAGTGCAAATTCACTCTTTTATAGTAAAAAAAAAATTAAAAGAAATACAAAACACAATTCAGACAAATTTTAAACATAAATTTGAATCGTAAGTATTTGTCAATAAATTTGTGACAGATTGTTTGCAAACAAATTTCAATTTAAAATGAAGTGAAATTTCGTTAACCAAAATAAATTTAAAGAATATGTTCATACTGTGCGCTAAGTACGATAACGAACATACAATTCCCTCCCGTGAGATGGCAAATGAAACAAAAATCCAATAAACTAGGTTTGAATTTAGGTTTGTTGGGTAATTCGCAAAAAAAATTTTATTTTGTTTTGTAGAGTGGCGGCAGATGTTTGGAAAGATATGCTCAACAAAAGCGAAGTCAAAGAGGGAAAAAACTCTTCTGAAACTAAATGGGTTTAAGGCAATTAAACTTTTGTTGAGAAACTACCATTAGGCAATATCTAACATTAGACTATTCAGAAATAACCAACGCGTTGGTAACCACTCTTTTGACAGGGCAGCGTAGTCTCAGAGTGCACTTATTCGAAATGGTAATAGGTTGAATAATAAAAGAAAATATAGTAAATATGCAGTATTGTATGTCAATGTGACGGTTATGGCTTTGATATTATTATTTTTAATTATAAATGTACATAACATACTAATGTTAACTACATATACAAGGTTAGATTGAATTGGTAGACGTCTTCAAGAACAATGTGCCCTATAAGATCCCGTTGTAACACCAATGTTTCCTATATCGGTATGTGAATTCTATACAAATTACCTTTTGCTAGACACGTTCTGTGCCCAAGAATGCTTCTTCTCAGATTCCCAAGCCCCAGACAATGACAAACAAAACGTTTCTCTTTATTACAGCTTTTACAGAAGTTGTTGCAAAATGATATCATTTATTGATATTTACGTACATAATTGGTTATTACAACCCTTCCGTCAGGATTACGACCTAGTTTCTCACACCACTTATGTTGTGTGCGTTAATTTTATACATGAGTGGCGGGACCTACAGTTTAAAGTCGACTTCGAACGACAGAGAAACTTTAAGAAACTTTTTCATGGCAATTTTATTTACTCTCAGAGTTTTTGCCAGAAATCTGCTGAGAGGAAGTCGCCGAAGAAATACTTTTTTGTAGTTTGTTTTGATGTCTGGCCTGGGGTTTGAACCCTGGCTTTACGTCTCATAAGTCAACACACTACCTACTAGACTGCGGCGGCAAAAAATAATATTCTTGCATGAAATGAATCTAACGCTAGATGATTGTAAGAAATATCGGAACATCAATTATGCAACAATAGAACATCAGTGGTGTGAGAAACTAGGTTGTAATCCTGACTGAAGGGTTGTAATGACCAATTACGTAAGTATATTATTTTTTGTAATATTTTGGAATCATGATTATGATAAATATTGATTGTTAAACATACTACGGCTTTCTTCGAAAGAGATTTTGTATCCTTTGGGGAGGTTTTATCATACGCTGGTGTTTTTTATTATTAGACTTTGTGGGATTTATTGGGGGTTGTACGAGTAGCAAAATCTTCTCAGTTTATTTAAGAATTCACAATAATAGGGACTTAAAAACTGTAGTGTTTGATAAACATAAACTAAACCTTTAACTAAACGTAAAAGTTGGGTGGCCAGCGTGATAATACGGCCCCTTTGCAACAAGAGAAGTCAGCTGGCCAGAGATCAAAAAATTTCGCTTCGGGGTATAGAATACAGTACTTCAGGGCATAGAAAAATAAAAATACAATATATAGTATGTGTATGTATGTGAAATAAAGATAAGGCTGCATTTGACCCCGCCATTATGAGTCCATCGCCGCCACCGGAAATATTGTCTGAATATTAGCAGGTTTTAACAATAGCTTGGCTGTGGGTTGCGTTCTACTTGTTTGTTTATCTTTAAACTGAAACCCAGTATAAAAAAATTCCGAATTAATTAAAGAGCAGCATGAGCTTTACAATTGGCCGTATTGAATCGAATATCGGCAACTCATACCCTCCAATTATCAGCTGGTAGGTTGGTGTTAGACCTTGAGATCTCCAAAATGGCCTGAGGGTCGGGCAGTTTACCTGGAATTCTTGCTGTCGACCTGGGTCGTTGTGGGATCCGGTTCAGAGAGACGGCAACAAGTCTAACTGCTGGTCAGACCTGACCAATCCTGCTGACTGGCGCCTTGTTGAGCTCCAAAGATCGGAGTTTAGAGCAGGCTACCACTTTAATATTCCCTTGGAACCGCCATGACCAAAAAAAAAAACTTTGAGAAGAGTGTGTTCTACCAACCTCCACTGTGTGGGTGCGATGGTGCCTTTCGGGTGGCCCTGATCAATTATGGTCAGGGTAAGGCTCTCCTTAATCACCTGACTAAGAGGGTTGGAGGGCCTGCTGTGGTCGGAATGTGTATGTGTGCGGATGGGGGTGGTTTGGAAAGCTTCAATGGGGTGTCCTTTGGTTAGCTACCCAGTGGCGTTTGGTTGGGATCTCTGCCTCTTAGGAACACCGTCTGCCGTGACCAAAAAAGCAGGAAAAGACTGAGTACTATCCTAAACGGATTGCTTTTGCGATAAATTCTCGGCTAAATAATCATTGTATACCAGAAATTGGAGTTGGTACAGTGAATGTGAACAAGCTTTTCCAAATATGCTGCAAGTGTCGATTGATACAAATTTTTATAGCTTTATAGATCTATGCTTACATAATCTGGAAACTGCTAAGAAATTCTTTGCATTTCATCGTCTGTATGTCTCAGTCTGTTTTCCTTTTATGTTTCAATTTAATTAAGTCGAATGCAGCAGGTTGTGCTCACATGCACATCCAAATATATATGGATGTTGAACTTTTGCGTCGGAGTGGAAATGTGCAAAATCTACTTGGGAAATTTCTTCATTTTCAAATGACATTTTACATCTGTGACAATTATTTTTTTGTCTGATAATCAATCAGGTTTTCGTACTAACCATAGCTGTGTTTCTGCCCTATTAGATGTGTCTGAAAATATACGATGTGAATCGAATGAAGGAAAATTTAATTTCTTAGTCCTTCTTGATCATAAGGTTTAGATAGCTTTTTAATTTCTCTGATACATCAACTGGACTTAGAACATCACATCCTTTGGATCGTCGACAATTTTTGGATTCAGATAACAGTTAATCCATTGCATTAAATTATTATAGTCAAATTCTTAGAGAAATTTTTTTTGCGATGTATATTAACGAACCAACTTTTGCGTTGTAGAGTTCACATTTACTGCAGACGATGTACAAGTATACTGCAATTCGATCAGCAAAAGGAAGTTTAACGTGTTATAGTATAATAACAGTGTTAGATATGTGTATGGCGGCCTAGATAAATATGACCATGTCCCCAATTTTGTCATTTTTGAATATCCGAACGCTATTATTTTTACATAAAATTATTTATTCAAAAATACCACAATACCTGAGGGTCAAAGTTAGAATTGCCACATACCTTGTATCCGAACTCCTATGGAATTAAAGGGTGTTTTCAAGATGGCGTCCGATTTAACAGCTGGCAATTGATTTATTCTCAGTTTGGTTTGGCAATTCATCATGAATAGACTCATGCCTGAACAACGCTTGCAAATAGTGGAATTTTATTTCGAAAATAATTGTTCTGTGCGGAAAACGTATCGCGCACTACGTCCATTTTATCGTCAACAAAATCGTCCATCAGAGCAGTTAATTCGATTAACCATGGAACGTTTTCGCACCACGTTTACTCTTATTGATAACTCGCATCCCCAGAGACGCTGTACGGTGCGTACATTGAGGAAGACCCGAATGAGTCCATCCGCCATCGAGCACAGGAATTGGATCTGTGGCCATCCACTTTATGGAAGATTTTGAGGAAGGATCTTGGTTTGCGTGCTTACAAAATCCAACTCGTGCAAGATTTGAAGCCAAACGATCATCAACTAAGGCGTAGATTCGTCGAATGGGCCCAAAACGGAATTACCGTTGTTCCCGATTTTCATAAGCGAATTTTGTTTGGCGATGAAGCGCACTTCTGGTTGAATGGCTACGTCAACAAACAAAACTGCCGCATTTGGAGTGAAGGTAATCCTCAAGTGTATGTGGAAACACCGCTACATCCAGAAAAACTGACTGTTTGGTGCGTCTTATGGGCTGGTGGAATCATTGGTCCGTACTTTTTCAAAAACGATGGTGGCCAGAACGTTACAGTCAATGGTGATCGGTATAGAGCCATGATTACTAACTTTTTCATTCCTGAATTGAATAACCATGATGTCCAGGAGATGTGGTTTCAACAAGACGGCGCAACATGACACACAGCTCGTGCCACAATAGATTTATTGAAAGACACGTTTGGTGACCGCCTAATTTCACGTTTTGGACCTGTGAATTGGCCTCCAAGATCTTGTGATTTAACACCGCTAGACTACTTTCTGTGGGGCTATGTAAAGTCATTGGTCTATGCGGTAAAGCCACAAACGCTTGACCATTTGGAAGACAACATTCGCCGTATTATTGCCGATATACGGCCACAAATGTTGGAAAAAGTCATCGAAAATTGGACGTCCAGATTGGACTACATCCGCGCCAGCCGTGGCGGTCATATGCCAGAAATCATATTTAGAATGTAATGCCACAAGATTATCTTTCGGATAAATAAAATTCATGTCAATCGAATAATCCATCGTTGTTTTATTGCAACTTAAAGTTCTATACCTCTATAAAAAACACTTATCTATCACATGCTTAGCAACTGAATAGCAACGCAGCTAGTTTTAGGAAATTTTTATAAAATTGTTTTGCTCAACATTAAATCCTAACAATGATAATTTATAGTTTTAATTAGTGGTTGAGTGTACATATAATTGTTTTATAATAGTATAACGTAAATAATTTAATGATTAATTAAATTTTAATTTATTTAATTGCTGAACTTTACTATTCTTTACTATGAGTATAAGATTATATGTTGTTGAGTAGGAATTGAGGAAGTAAATAAATAAATAAAATAACAAAGCTTAATGATCACATTGCCATAATCCTAATCCTAATATATATTATAAATCTTTCTGTAAGTCTGTTTTTTGTTTGTTTGTTAGCCAATCACGCCTGGACCGATTTTCTTGAAATTTGGGATATTGATCGAGCTTTTGTCGGTGCAGGTTATAAATTTTGATCAAAAGGGGAGAAAAAATGGGCAAAAATTAGTACTTTTATGCATAAATACTGTATTTTATCTGTTTTATAAGTAATTTTTAACGATTTAGCTTGGCTAAGTTTCCCAAATAGCTATTGGAGGTGTTCCGTTTCTAAAGTTGAATCAAAAGGGGTCCAAAAAGGGCGAAAGGGGCGAAAAACGGGCAAATTGAGTACATTTATATTTAGGACTTAGAGTATTCAAAAAACTGGGTTGTTTGTTAAACCGGTTTCCGAATAATTTGAAAAATTGCATTTTTTAAGAAACCGGTTTCGAGACCGATAAACCGGTTTTTTATTTATTGTTATTTTTAATGCAAAAATGACCAAATAATAATTTTTTTTTGAAATTTAAAGAAAAATTTTTTTGTAGAAATACCTTCCAAACGATGCCTGTTAATGCACTGACGACAAAAAAATATATTTTTTTGTAATAGTATTATGGTATTATGCTGTTTTTTTTTAACTTTTCACGAGAACATTTTAAAGTTTTGAATTTCAATACAAAACAATTGAAAATCACATTTAAAAATATTTTTTACAATTCTAAATTGATTTTTATAAAAAAACTTGCAAACTACATAACACGCGCAACGCCGAGTACAATCTGCTAGTAATTAATACAACTAACAATCTATTATGCATAGAGGCATTGTTGCTCTAGAAATAATTTGATGAAATGTTGACTCCTGATTAACAAAATAAATTTTTAAGTTTCATCGAGACTTACTAGTATTTAACAATTAATAGGTATTAAAAACTACAGATGTTTTTGTTGTATTTCATTGGTTTCGAGGGATTTATTTTTTATACCCGCGCCTAAGAAAAATTCTATTCGATATTTGCATTTTATGATAAACATTATGATAAGTGTATGGATTATCCATCTGACTAAAAGATACTGCTGAGACAACACGAAATACTTAAAAAACGAAACAAATTTTTATGAAGGATCAAAACACTTGTTGCACATCATACTTGATTTCGGCGAAATATGTTCAAGCCCGCAACACCCTCTATAAGAACATAGACAAATAGAGCCACTGCTTCAAATATAATAATTGCCTCGACTATAAAAAGAGCAGCGTAGTAAAAAGCTATCGTATACATTTTAACAGCATAGAGGACGAAAAAGCACTGAAATTATTCCAGACAAATTGACTCTTTTATAGTGAAAAACGAAAACACATACAAAACAACATCCAATGAAATTCTAAATATTGATGTTAATGGTAATAAGTCAATAAATTGTAAGAGACAGCTTACAAGCCAATTCAATACTAAATTAAATTAAACTTTGTATGTATATAGTAATTATGTAGGCTTGTATTCGTCCACAAAAAATTACTGGTAATAATAGATGATAATAGGTTGTTGGTAACTACACTGTATGAGTTTGCTGCGATGAAATCAAAATATTGGGCCAATTAGCACGACTTTGTATCGACTTTTCGTTTGAAAACAATTAATGTTGTGCTGTATTGCATATTTCATATTCCAAAAGTCAAAAGCGATAAGAAGTAGAACACCAGTATTCATAATTTGATTTTCAAGCAACAAAATGAAAAATATTACGGAAAAAAGTAAATTAAATTAAATTAAAATTATTAACAGCAATACAACAATACAAGGGCTGCTGTGAATAGCCCAAATAGTTTAGGATCTTTCAAGAGATTTGGGTATATAAATAATTGGACTCAAAATAATGTTAAATTCCTAACACTAAAAAATATCATCGAATAGTGTCGAGTGACATTTTGTGCCTTAAAAAGTACTCTTATTGACAATAAATGTTTTATAGATCATATTTTGAAAGAATATGTCTTTCAAGAAGTATTTCATCGGCAGTATCGACTTTTTTCCAACGTTTTTTATTTGCAATAAAATATACATACCTAAGAAAAAAAAAACTAATTTGTTTTTAATAAAACCTGAAAAAATGAAACCCGAAAAAAGAAAATTCCTCCTCAATAAATAAAAACACATTTTTTATATTTCTTTTTTTAAATATAATTTATTTATTTAAATATATTTTCTTTATTTAAAACCTGAAAGAAGAAATATCTAATAAAATTTTCAAAAAATAAAAAAAATAAACCTGTTTAATTGAGCAGTTTTATCGGCATTGCTCCGTCAGAAGTTAAAGGTGATTTTAAAGTTCACTTTAGCTAAAGTTACCTTTATCTAAACCCAACTTTAATCGCAAGTTGTAATAACGGTCCTAAAAATTGTATATAGAAATTTTTTGGATAGTTTCAAAAGGGTAGCAATGAATACAGTAAATTAAAAAAGAATTGAAACCGGCGAAAAAGTTGAAATTAAACGTCAACTATTTCTTTTTTTTCACAATTGGTGGCCAAGTCGTATGTACACATACATAAGGGGACCGAAATATGTTATTTTCATAATGCAAAACATTTTTATGCACAACAATTTGATCTTCCTTAAAAGAAAAAACAATAAATAATGCGCTCATAAGTTTGTCTCTAATTTAAGTTTTGACTTTAAGTTTTCATTATTTCATTTTAAAATTAAGTGCTTAGAGTTTAATTAACTTTATCTTTTAATAATCCTGATTAATTATCTCACTAATTGCATTAAATATAACTGAACTATTTGTTATTCTGCTAATTAAAATATGAATTTACGAAAGTGACAAAAAATCCGTTGATGTCATACTTCAATTTGTTAATTTATTTATTATTCAAATTCAGTACAACAAGCGTATTATCTTATTTAATAGTACTGTTTAGAGAATGGTAACAAAATTGATTTAATTAAATTGAATTAATTATGTGTATATATGTATATACAAATTTCACAGAAATGACTTAAGCTATATTAATTATTTTCTAAAATTTTTAATTAGGCTTGCAAAAAGATATGCGCTTTTGCTACATAAAATATGAATATACGAAGGTGTTATAAATCCTTTGAAGTCATAATTCAGTCAGTAGTAATAAGTCATCCATCGTGAATAAATCGCTTTCATATGCATACATGTACCATGCATTTTACATAACAACCTTAAAAATGGGCATGATTTTTCTAAAGGATACATTTGTGTGAAAAATAATAGAGCCACTCTCAAGCATTATTTTCAATACTTAAAAATTTAGAAACTTAGAACTTAAAAATAATTTTCTTAAAACACTTTTTGTTGTTTTTTATTAGGTATTATTATAGTGTAAAAAACATGAATTAAATATTTGAATTCATTGTCCTAAAAAATAAAATAAAAAATATTCGGTATATACATTTATTTTCTCTGTGAACAAAAAAAGAGCCATCAACAACAACAAACCTCCTAAAATTATTAAAAAGAAAAAGTAAACAATATTTTTAATAATATATATTTTAAATAATATATATACTACCTCGGTACTTTGTAGAACTGCCAATATTTTTTATTACTACGAAGCAGCGCTTCAGTATAGAATCCACTAACTTTTGACAAGTCGTGACAGAAATATTCTTCCATGCAGTCTCAACCATTGTCCACAGCTCATCTTTATTTGATGGATTCTTTCCTTTAAGAGATCTTTTAAACTCGCCCCACACGTTTTCGATGGGATTTAGGTCTGGTGACTGAGAAGGCCATCCCAAAACCTTCACATGGTTATCCCTGAACCATGCCTTTGCCAACTTCGATGAATGTTTAGGACCATTGTCCTGTTGAAATATCCATTCAAGCGGCATTTCCCACTCAGCATGACTACTCATGACTTCTCTTAAAATATTAGTACAAATTTTTGCATCCATTATAACCCTTAAGCGATATAAGGGTCCGACTCCATAATAGGAAAATCATTGGGAGTGACTCTATTAGTTTTCATACAACTGTATGTTTATAAAAATATACATTTTATTTCATCTACAGTAAAACATATTTTTAAAATGATGCCAAAATAAGTAAAGAAACTTGATATATCCTCTTCAAGTAACAATGAAACAAAAATATACATGAAATACATAAAACATTTAATTTCATTTTTCAATGATTAAATAATTAAAATTTAAGTATTTGCTTATAAAGGAAGTGACGAGTCTAGCATGAAAACTCGATGTTTAACTCCTATTGTGTTGTATTATGCACTATACTGTGTTAATTTAACTTATAATCCAGAATAGAACCACAATTATTTTGTTTGTTGATGGCTTCGGCTTTTTTTCAATAAATTTAAAACTCTAGAGCTGAATTAAATGTGTATGTAACTCTGAAGAGAAGGATTTCTTTTCCCAACAATATATTTTTTTAAACAATGACAAAATTATTATTACATATGTACATACAGCTGCGGTAATGGATGGAATAATTATTTCGTCGTCAATTTTTCTAACATTTCATTTTGGAATTTTATGTATTAAGTGAAAAGATTAATAAAACGCAGTTGTAAGTAAAATTAAAAACATTTTAGACATATTTATTTTAATTTAGTCCAGCGGTTAAACAAAATTAATTTGAAACCTTAAATTTGATCGGTAAAAAAAATAGCACTTCAACTAACAGGTACAAAGAAAAAAATAGAAAATACATTAAATTTGAAAAGATTTTTTATATGGTCATAATACAGTTTTAAATAGACATTTTAATGTTTTGTGACATGGCCTTTGTTGGCGATAACGGCGGCACAACGTCTTGGCATGGAGTGAACTAGTTCTTCACATCTTTTTTTTGGGATATTGTTCCATGCCTCCTTCACTATAGCCCATAGTGACTCATTATTGGTAGGTTTCATTTCCCAAACGTACTTTTTAACGTCAGCCCAAAGATTTTCTATTGGGTTTAAGTCTGGCGACTGCACCGGCCACTCCATAACATTTATTTTATGTTCGTCGAACCACTTCTTGGCTTTTCGTCTGGTGTGTTTTGGGTCGTTGTCCTGTTGGAGGATCCATGACAATGGCATTTCCTCTGAGGCATACGGTAGCATAACATTCTCCAGTATATCAACGTAAACATGTTGATCCATAAATGTTTTGATCCAGTATATTGGACCCACTCCGTAATATGAAAAACACCCCCAAATCATAATGCTCGAACCTCCATGTTTTACGGTCTTATATGTGAATTGGGGGTTATATTCAGCGTTTGGTGGTCGTCGTACAAACGCTCGAGAGCCTTTTCCACCATACAAAACAATTTTGCTCTCGTCAGTCCACAAAATGTTGCTCCATTTACTTACGGGCCAGTGTTGATGCTCACATGCAAACTTCATTCGTTTTTTTCACATGCCTTGTTGTAAGCGAAACTTTTCTTGACTGCAAGCTTTTAAATTTATGTTCCCGAAGCCGATTTCGGACTGTTTCAACGCATGCCGCAATTTGTAGCTCCTTTTTCAACTCCGTTGCTGGCTTAAAAGGATCCTCTTTGCTCTGACGTACCAACCTCTTGACAAGTAACAGGGATATTGCAGGTTTTCTTCCACGAGTTTCGACTTTTTTAGTATAAGTAATGGCATTTCTAATCATTTTGTTGTTGAGCATTTGAGAAACTGACCAATTTCCGCGTAAGTTTTTCCCTCAGAATTCATTTTTTTTTAATAATTTCTCTTTTTTCCTCACAACAATGCTTTCCACGACCCATATTTATTTTTTTTTCACTCCTTTTAAACATTCGCTTCTACAATCTGTTCACGAATAACTACATAATGTTTGCTTAAAATAAAATTGCAAAAGGAAGATCTTGCAAAAGCAATGAGAAGTGCTATTTTTTTTACCGTCAGATTTCATATGTTACTCTTAGTGTTCATATTTTAAGAAAAAAAATTATAATCTCAAAAAGGGCACAAACTGCACTATATCTAGTGTTACCATGAAATCGAAATAAATTATTAATAGGAATTTTATGTACAATGAAATAATATGTGCAGATTTGGTGCAATTTTTTTACCGGCACTGTATGTACGAATAAACATATGTATGTAGTTATATAGCGGTTCCTTGTCGCGTTTCCACACACCAATTTTACAATTAAATTTTAAAATTTTTCACAATTTCGAATACAAACTTTGTACGTTTATGATATTAAACGTTTTCTTCTCATCGACATTTTGCAATATTTTCGGAATGTAAATAAGTATGTTTGTCCATCGTATCAGTATTATAATATTTTGTTTCACTCAATTCCATCTTATCAATTCGTACGTAGACTTTAAAAAAATGTATCTTGAGTTATCTGTGATAGAATGCTTTTAATTATGCGACCTACTACGCATTAATCTACATACATATATTTAAGTTTATTATTTCCATGTAATTTTGTCAATAATAGTAATAGGTGGCAGCAGAGGATGGTACCAATAAAATAATTTCTAACTTAGGTTCGAACAATTCATTTGAGCTGACGTAAGACGCTTCTCACGTTCTGAGATTCAAACTGCACTGCTACATTTGGCGTCTTCATTACTATTTGAAATTGATGGATTCAATGACGAAAAGTAATCCAGCACAAGTCTATTCAGAACAAATTTCGTGTACAAAATCAGAAGAAAACGCATATTAGCAGCAACATTACGCATCTCATTCGATTGTTTATTACAGATCAAATGGTACTAATTAATATTAAAATAAGGCGACAACGTCAGTTAAAGACTTTGGTGCAGAACCGATTTTTTTTTCATTTTGCAGCAGACTTTGTTTTGCATTCCTGAGTTTGAATTTGGTCTATGTTTCTATAGGTTTTTGACACCTTATTAAATAATTTGGGGAGAGTAGTCCAAGCCTACTTTTTCTTTTTGTTTGTATTGGTGTAAATTTTTGAAGTTTCAATTGTTTTTAATTCCCCCAGCACTATGGTTGAAAGCAATTCCTTCTCAGAGTTGTTGTTGAAGATATTAGAAGACGAAAAAATTTGACTTTAAATAAACTCTATGTTAACTAATAAGTAAGGGTAATTGGTTGATCAGTAAGAACAACGTTGAGCGCGACATCTTAACAGTAGCAAAATTTTCATTATGAATTCGGGGGTTAGAACTTATGCTGGGTGTATTCTATCACACTACTCACTAGCTACCCGGGCACCCAAGTTAATAATAAAATATCTTCCTACATATTTAGATTCCAGCAATTCATTTGAGCGTTTCTCTCGTTCTCAGATTCAAAGTACACTTTCTAAGATTTTATCTCTGCTTCATCTAGGCGCTTCATTACTATTGAATGAAATTGATGACCCCAAGTACTTTAACACATCTACGTGGAAGCGCTGCTGGATAGTTTTCCAATTCCAAAATATTATTCGTGCACAAAATTCGAATAAAAATTATTTTAACAACGACATTATCCTCTTTTTGGATTTTTTACATACATATGTATGTATTAGCAGTATTCTATGTACTCACATGTGTTTATAACCATCTGCAGGAGCAAAAGTTGATATAAGAACATTAAATGCTTTAAATATCTCTCAAAAATGGAGATATTGAACTCCTTCCTGATATTTAAGTCAGCTGAATTTCCTTTCCATATCATAAAATTTATCTTCATCAGTTTTCTGAAGGACAGAACAGATGAACACTTTACATCTCTCTCCGCACCGCCTCCAACTTCCTTTGCAACACCTACTACTATTCACCGTCTCGTCTCTATCCTCCTCCTGTTCTTATTGGCAACCCTAGTGTTGCAATCTACCAACTGACAGCTCTATCGTAAAGCTTTTTTTTTCAAAAAAGCGCAGAGGGGGCTAAAATTAAAAAAGTCTTTTCAGATAAAAAACACCACAATTTTTCATTTTTTCGTTTCTGATTGTCTGACCAGGTCATAATGTTTAGCGGCAATTTCCGTGTTGCAGTAAATACATACTGCTTTAGATTAATCTTTACAAGGCTTTATCCATTTATCGTTTCCATTTACGAAAACTTTGAGTGTAGTGCTCCATCTAAACATAGCATAACATTTACATTGAAAACACATCCAAGAATATTAAATTATGACTTACTTAAAGTTATACATTCATATACTTATTAATATGTTTTTATCAATGCCTAATTATTAGGTAAATACAATATTAAACTTTCAGCATTGCTTGTGTTTCTCGGTACTTTTATTCACCGGTGCTTTTATTAATTCTATGCAAATGACAAAGAAGAAAACAAGAAATAGCAGAAAAAAGTGCTGCCACATTGGCTTACAATTCGACATTGCCAGAGAAACATAAGATAATATTGTCATACAGAGTTAAAGGAAAAACGGGCAAAAAGGGCTAAACAAAAATACTGAAAAGTGCTGAAATTGCGCGTTTTTATTTTAAATAATATAAATATTAATTATAAAATTCAAAGGGAAAAAATGTTTCAATAAAACATTACCTTTTGCTTTGGGGGTTAATCGAGAATATACTCCCAAGGCAAATTCAATAAGGTGATGGCAATAGTACAACAACTCAATTCGCAGTGTTTTTTTAACAAAAACAACATGTATTTTCTGTTGTTTTTGTGTGCCCGGTTATGTCAAATGAAATTCACCGTAAGCCAGAATGACAAAGGCGAATCCATATAATGACATAAAGTTGTTATTTTGTGTCATTATTTCTCTTTTGTTTCTTTTTGTTTATAAAAAAAAATTAAAAAAAAGAATTTTTAAAATACGGGCTGATTTGCGCTACCACTAAGGTATAACGACCTTCAGAGGGATTCTGGGAAGCATAAGAGCGGATTCTATAATAAAAGTTGTGCCAGAACATGAAGAATATTTAAATAAATTATAAATTGTGTAGAATACAAATATAAAAGGAAATAAAAAATAAATAAACAACGAATGCATATACAGTGAGCAAAAAAATGTGTTCACTTATTGTAAAAAACTATTAAATAAATTATTCCACAGGATTTTGTTTAAGATGACTTTCTAGAAAATCCGTTAGCCATAGTTAAAAAATCACCACTTTTTTGCCTAAAAATGTGGGAATTTCTTAGTTTCGATAATTATTTTCTTTATACGTAAACAATAGAGAAATGTTTATAATCAGAATATAGTTTTTAAGCATTTTGTTGTCTTAGAATATTGTTTTTAAGCTTTTTTTAGTCTTAAGCACAATAAATTTCTTTTTATAGAAAAGTTTTTGTTCAAAAATTATTTCGAGGTAGTGTGTTTTTTTTTGCTCACTTTACGCAAACACAATATTTGACAATCCCGTGTAATTAAAAAAGCAATCAGCTGGGCTAATAACATCACTTTCTACGAATTCGCCTTGATATACTCCCTTTTCTTTTGTTATATGATTAGTATACGATCCACAATTCACAATAATAAGGGAGTCGTTTTTACATACTACACTTACAACTAAGGTAACCAGCGTAAACAAAGTGTAGGGTTGAAAAATGCATTGGAAAATTACATTTAGTTTTCAGTTGTTTTTTGTCTCTTATGCCACGCATGCACAATGTCCCAATAGTTTAAATGACTCTGAGTTAAGTTAAATTATTAATTTTGTAGTCGCCGTAGTCTAGTAGTTAGTGTGTTGGCTTATTAGACGAAAAGCCAGGGTTCAAATCCCAGGCCAGACATCAAAACAAAATACAAAAAGTATTTTTTCGGCGACTTCCTCTCAGCAGATTTCTGGCAAAAACTCTGAGAATAAATAAAACTGCCATGAAAAGTTTCTCAAAAATCTGTCGTATGAAGACGACTTTAAACTGTAGGTCCCGCCACTCATGTATAAAATTAACACACACACAACATGAGTGGTGTGAGAAGCTAGGCCGTGATCCTGACTGAAGGGTATAGATATAGATAAATAATACAGTATTCCCATGATATAAGCACTTTCAAAAACGCCAGCAGAACTGTTAGCAAGGAACAGTAAGCAAGGAATGTTTATATCGAAATCCTGCACCTGAGAGCAAGTAGCCTCCTGTCATACAAGATAGAATTATATTTGTCATCATTTGCCAGCAACAGTTTCGTATTCGATGGAATGCCGGCTGGTCAAAGAGGGCTTTGACAATCTTCTACAGAGTGGTGAACAAAACGGCAATTTGCTGGGACCCCGTGTCATTTCGGGATATTTATAGACATAGTCAAGAGTCCGATTGTAGCATTAACTAGGCAGAGGATCAGGTGGTTGGCTCGCCCAAGATATGTACCAGACCAGATTAGTAGGAGAGTTTTACAAATTACGAAAGGCGAAGATTGATGGATTGTAAGTTTTCTATCAAGAATCAACTATTTGAGATTACGTTGCCTCTGTTGGTTATGTCTTCTGGATGGGACAGAGTCAAGCCCCTGCCTCTAGTACAATGAAACCATAGCATTCTGTGTAACTGCATTGCGTTGTCCAATTTTGTTAATACTTCTTCCAATAAAACTGCCGTTTATTTCTAATTGCTTCCAAAAAATCCAGAAATGTTTAATTGCTCGAACGAGGAGCTATATAACAGGATCAATTTTAGAAAGAAAGTTGTTACAAAGGTAACGAAAGATATAACGAATTTTTTCAAGTAAATTTAAAATATTAGGTTCAATTTTTCACGTTCATAAGCAGGAAATGCGTAAAAGCGGTAGGCATATAACGAAATAGTTCGGATACATTTTAAAGCAAAAATCAAGATAACCATAGTTTCACTGTAATTCCAACTTTTGATTTTGTTTTTAATAATAATTTCATGGATATTTTCGAATGCTCTATGACATCTCAACAATGACTGCTTTGGAGAACTTCGGCTACTACAATTAGAAATTCATCTTCTTATTTTTTCTATATAAGCAACCAAGAATATAAAAAACTGAGTTTTGTATTCAGGTCAACAATGCAACAAAAACAAATGTGCAGTTAAACTTAAAATGTTCCACAATTTTTTATGTAGAAAATTTAAAATTTTTTAATCTTAATAGCACAGATTTTATATTTATTGGGAATTTTCTGGTTACTGCTCACATTCATTAAACTGCGTGAAATTTGTCAACCTATTCCAATCGTAAATTTTTTCTCGCACAATTTCCTCTATGAAAAATATTATTGAGTTTCATTTCACAGCAGCATGATGGACATGGATGTTATCAGTAAAATTTTCAGTAATTTAGTTAAGTTTTTTTTTTGTTTTTCGTAGCCAGTGTTTTGCTTTGGATGTCCCATAACTTTTTGCTATAAAAGAATCGGTTTGTTTCCATTATTTTCAGTGCTGTTTTGTTTTCAATCGTGATAATATGGGTGAAACGGTAGTACTTTTCCTTTTCTCTGTGTTCGTTTCGGTGATAGCGCTAGAAATATTTCTTATACTGGCATTATCGCTTACAATGCGTGCGGAGTTAAGATTTTGGAGGATAGTGGCATTTTTTTCGAGATATCTAATGTAAATATTTGTTTGTCAGGTATTGTAACACTGTGATATTTGATGTTTAATTCTGCGCTTTGAAATTCATAATTATTACAACACCTACTTTAACATGAGGTTTTGGTAGAATTATTTAAACAGTTTCGCGACTACTCTTTCTAAGTAGGCTAATCCATAATTAGTTTTTCCATACTAAATAATGTATTGTTTAAAGTAATCGAATGGAAAATAGTTTTTCTTTGTTTTCTATTAAAAAAAATTTATAAGAAATTTTCTTATTAAATTTTAAAAAGATACGACAAAGAATATTTTAATTTTGCTTTTATTATATTAGGAAAATGGGTTGTTGAAGGAAAAAAGAGGGAGTGTGCTGTTGAAATTTGTTTGTATTTTAACTGAAAAATCATCTGTAGAAAAAGCTTTATACATATGAAAAGTGCGACTAAAGAACGTTTTCCTTATTTAAGAATCAGCACACAATAATTATTAATAATTAAAAACTAATTTATAAAAAATATATTCATAAATTCATAATACTTACACAAAAAGAGTTAACTAAGAATAAACTAAAGAAAAATAAAAGTAAATACATATGGGCAATTTCGTGTCAGGTGACCCAATTTTTAAAATCGATGTCTTCCGATGGGAAACATTAAAAACATTGAAGAGTAGATTCGACGCTGCTGTAACAATTGATGGTACAGCTCAGTACCATGCTTTTATACCACTTATCGATAGAAGACCCCAGTTGAAAAAGTTTTCTGCATCTACTCAATGCGATTTATTTCCAAAGCCAAAAACGAAAGCAGCAGCGAAATCAGCAGCTGAACCTAGTAACTCCAAGAAAGGATTGGCAAAAAAAAGCAGCAAATGAAGGCAATAAATAAGAAGGACGAAAGATTGGCAATTTCAAAATTTATATATTAATTTCATTAAATTTTTTTAATTATTATTGTTATTTCGTATTATAAGTAATAAATAAAATATTGAAATAATATTGAAAAATCTTATTCTTGAGTTAAAAAATAATTTTTTTGATAGATATCCCACTCGCATCCCATTAAGCGATTATAAAGGCCTTAAAGGAAATTTTATAAGCTTCCTTTTGAGCAAAAAAAAAGCCCATTTTGAAAAAAAATTAATTTAAAAATAAAATAAAAAAAAAATTTTAAAAATTAAAAAAAAATATTTTTAGAAAAATTGAAGAAATAGCTATCTAATATCCTTTGCAAAATTTTTGCTAGGACCAAAAAAAAACCTGTATGACCAAAATATCCAGCTTTGACCCCTTCTAACTTCGGCAGTTCTTGACTGATAGAGCTGAAAATTTGTGTCTGGCCTACTATCCAATAGTACTAACCTTGGTGCAAATTCGGAAAACATCGATTTTAAAAATTGGGTTACTTGACGCGAAATTGCCCATATGTATATAAAGGAATAAACTACAATATGAAAAGACAGTTTATAAATCATATGAAATAAAAATCTTAATATTAAGAATTTGAAAAGATGATTTTCTGGTTACCTGGTAATTTTTATGTAAAGAGATACTGCACCTAAATATTAGTAGATTTCCAAAGTTCACTTGATTAATTCAATAGGAAAATTGTGTAATTGGACCACGCAGTCCTATGTCATAGATATATCCAACTATACTATTGTAAGTAACTCTAAGGGCCATTATTACAACTTGCCGTTAAACTAGGTGAAATAACTTGTGTTATTTTTAAAACAAATTATCTTCCAAATTTCAAATTCCAATCTTCTGAAGAATATTTGTTATTATAATTACTCAAATGTAATTATAATTGGGATTTAAAAAGAGAGAAGGAAAGAAAGAAATATAAGTACGTATGTATTTCTTATTTTCTTTTAAGGTTGTTTTGTGCCCAAAAGAAGAGATCTTTTTCTTTTAAAAGGAATTTGAAATATTACAATTTTATTTATAATTGCTGTCAATGCGGTTGAGAGTTGTGAAAGCAAGTGATTTTTATGTACAAATTTGATTTAAAGAAAGTTCAGAATTTATCCAAAGGATAAATTATAAAAAAGTATCAAGATAAAATTGGAATGTTGGAATATTTTAGTGTTAGTTAATGTTAAAATGCTTCCCAAAACAATAACAAATTTCCAATAAATTTAATTCAAATAATTCACCATATAATTCAAGTTTAAATAAGTAATTTCAGTTCAAAATTCTATTCAATTCAAATTCAAAATTCAGTTTTAAAAGGATATATAAGTTTATAAGTTAGGTACAAATTGTTATTTGTACACTTGGATTTAGTTAATGGTAACTTTAGCTAAAGGGAACTGTAAAGTTACCTTTAACATCTTTTCGTTATTACAACTTACAGATAAAATAAAGTTAATTTTTTCAAAAATATGGCAATGGCGGAGCAATGTCGATAACACTGCTCAAATTAAACAACATTTTTTAAACGCAGTATTTGTATTTGTATTTCCTCACTTTGTTTATATTTGAAGTTGCCGTATTGAAAAGAACATATAATATGGCAAGTTCAAACATAAACTTAACTTTAAAACAGGGTTCGTCAAAAAATTTTTGGTTATGTGTTAGTGAGTAAGAGAGAGAAAATAAGTTGAGAGAATTTATTTATTTACAGCCATAGAAAAGTGTTAGTAATATACGCTATTTTTATTTTCATTTCATCAGCATACATATGTAAAGCTATATAACTTTGGCTTAATAATTTTAGATAAATAAAAATAAAATAAAAAATCCATTTTTTATTAAAAGAACATAAAGCTATCCATCTTTGGCTTAAAAATTATGCCATGTTTTTTTAGATAAATAAAAATAAAAAGAATAAAAAACTCATTTTTTATTAAAAGACAAAAAGCGATCATTCCAAAGCATTTAAAAAAATTATACTATGCTACAAAATAAAAAAAAAATGAAATACGCCTGGCTAATAACATAAAACATTTTTAAAATAAAATATTTTTTGAGTGTTACGCTGAAATAAAATGATAAAGCATCCGCCGCACATGTGTTCTTGTCGCAGTCTGATCGACAACTAAATGAAAAAACACAAGAATGCGTGTGAGTTCTCTTTGCACAACTGTGCTATGAAATGGTAAACTATGCTTTAAAAGTTACCAACCAGTAGGAAGATCTTCCCTTTAGCTTAACGCTCACTTCTACCTTATCGCCCCACTTATAATAATGAAAAACAATTTATCTGCCAGTTAAAATCCTTCCTTTAGTTAACGGCAAGTTGTAATAATAGTCCTAAGTCTGGTAAAATCACTGCCAGAGCAGATCGTAAAAATATCGCAACCATAGCAAAGGACAGGTAAAAGGTAAATTTTTCCGAGTATAATATATACTTCGGTAGGCGTTGAATGTTTAACAGTCCAATGGTTTCTCAGCTTTCTATCAACTACAGTCGATACATATTTAACGAATGCTTATCATTGAATACAATTCCTAAGTTCTAGTAGTGACTAGCAAATTCAATAACTTTATCAACTATCTTTATCGCGGGTTACATCACTTTTTCTGATAAAAATGCACTTCAATATAATTAGATTGATACAAGGTCCATGGTTCGCAGCTCACTTAATGATACTAGCAAAATCACTGTTTATATGATCCGCACAGAGATTGGTATCAATTGATACACAACTTTTATAAATTTGTACATCGTCAGCGTATATTTGTAGACTGCAATGCTCTATCACGACGGATAGTTCTTTGATCTACAGATAGAATTACAGAGGTCTGAGAATTAACAAGAGAGACACAACTATTTTAACGCTTCGGGCTAGCAAATAATTGACATTCAATGCAGCAGTTTAATGTCGTCCAGTCAGATAGTTATGCTAAATTTTATAGGCCATTGGCGAAAAGTAAAAAAGTTTTCCGAATTTTCCAACAAAATTGTATGATCGTCTGCATGATCAGAAATAAAATTATATGATCCAATGTTAAGATCAATTCAATCAGTATCATCTCTAAGCGCTGTGATAGAATTCAGTTAATGTTAATGCGATTATCTGAGATAACCGTTAATCTTCCGGCTCATAATACTCTTTATAATTTTAAATTGAGAGGAAAGAATAGCTGTGGTCCTATAATCGTTATTTCGGATTACATTTATGCTAAGCTCTAACAGAACATGACAATTGTCCTCTAAATTTCGTTTTCAAAGTTTTTATTTCCGCTGGTGGTATTTGCCAAGAAAGTTACGCTTTTGTTGTTTGGTTGAAATTTGTCCTTGTCCTTCGTAAATTTTTGTTGCTTGAATAACAGTTGTAATGATGTCAGAGGGTATTTATAAGCCAATGACATTATAAAATATTCCGTCCTAAATGTCTAGTAACTCTTGAATGGATCCACTCAACTAAACTATACTATCTTCGAGATCGCATGGATTCCTTATGCGTTAGTTCGTTGAGATGCCTTGTTGATTATAAACTAAACTTTGCAAGAAGTTAGTCATCTTGATTGGTTTTGTCCAGAGGTATTAATTGAATGTGTCCCTCTGGCGTGTCGTGTCATATAGTCCTTGCTGCTGGCAGAATTAAGGACATGGATGGAATATATCGAGAAATACAAAATGCTATCGAAGATAACCCTCAAAATCTTGGGGTATCCGACAGCAGTATCCAAACGCAGCTGTGCTTTTTTAATTCAGTTGTTGAATAAAGTTACTGTACGCTTTATCGGTGAAAGTTTAAATATTTCAAAAAATTCTCTAAAGTGTCTGGATATATGTCTATCCTAGGTTTAACATCGTTTTTTATATTCTCACAAGAGGCAATTACAGTAATATTTCCATACTGGCGCACACCCCAGAATTTCAGCTTTTCACTTCTATAAACACTTTTGAGGCACCCGGTTCTGTATAAGAATTTTGCAATTGCATTAATTATTTTGAAGTCGACAGCGCCAAGGTATAAGTAAAATTAATAAAAATGTAAAACCGATCACTTCTTATCAATGTTGTCACTTAAATGCTTTTTCGCAATTCCAATATTTTGCTGTATTGACTGCAGCCTTTCATTGCAGTGAACAAAATTAGAAATTAGACAGAGTGCGCAGCAGCCGCATCGAAGCTCTGCCTAAAAAATAACCATTTCCGTATACACATATTCGTTCTATTTTTGATAGGTTGTTGCGCATATCCTGATCCTTTTAGAGCCATTATTACAACTTGTCATTAAAGTTGGGTTTAGTTAAAGGCAACTTTAGTTAACGTTTGAAGGCGTCTATCTGGCATCACCATAAAAATACCATCTGGTCCCAGTACATTTAATAGTCTTTCTCTGTAGATTACCGTTGGGACCATGAAGACGGTGAAAAGATATCATGACATTCCCAAAAGAATGGAATGGACCCATCATTAGCCCAAATGCTTACATCACTCTCTGTGCATAAGCAAAAAAATTTTAAACGGATCCCGTGTTTTAATACTTACCCATTAAACTTAGCAGTAATTGAAATTCAGGTACAAGTTCAGGATCAAATTTATTGAGATCTCTTCTTAAAAGTCAAAACAATATTGAAGAACACTCTTCATCATGATATTCCCTTTACCTAGCATAACAGATAATATTAAATGTGTAATAAGCACAAAGTTTAGTGAAAAATCTTTGAATGGAACACCTGCAATATTAAATAAAGACGCAGTGTTCAAAAGTCCAACGTCCAGTTGGGTTTGGACAGATTCGTGACAGTGCTCAAACAGCAAAAAAATGCCAATGTCATCGAAGTTAGCTTCGATATAAATCTGAAGCACCTATTACGAATACAAAATCTATTAAACAACTTCCAACATATGTAAGGCAAAAAAACTCAAATGCCTTGAATAAAAAGATTAATTGCGACCGGATCTCGTTTTACGCCCAAAAAACTCATGTTGGGTCACCTCCATAAAATTTAGATGAGACCAAAAACCCACGTGAACTCAGAAAGCGATTACTTTGAACAAGATTATAGAATTCGAAATCTGTAAATTGAATTTCTATACTTACCAAATTAAATTAAAACGATTTTAAAAGAAAAATAAATGTGTTTTTATAAAGGGTGTTTTTTATAGACGTATAGAACTTTAAGTTGGCATTACTTTTCAAGATGGCGACCGATTTAACAGCTGTCAAGTGATTTATTCTCAGTTTGTCTTGGCAATTCATCATGAATAGACTCACGCCTGAACAACGCTTGCAAATAGTGCAATTTTATTTCGAAAATAATGGTTCTGTGAGGAAAACGTATTGCGCACTACGTCCATTTTATCGTCGACAAAATCGTCCATCAGAGCAGTTAATTCGATTAACCATGGAACGTTTTCGCACCACGTTTACTCTTATTGATAACTCGCATCCCCAGAGACGCTGTACGATGCGTACAGAAGAAACTATTGCTGCTGTAGAGCGTAGCATTGAGGAAGACCCGAATGAGTCCATCCGCCATCGAGCACAGGAATTGGATCTGTGTCCATCCACTTTATGGAAGATTTTGCGGAAGGATCTTGGTTTGCGTGCTTACAAAATCCAACTCGTGCAAGATTTGAAGCCAAACGATCATCAAGTAAGGCGTAGATTCGTCGAATGGGCCCAAAACGAGTTTATCGTTGTTTCCGATTTTCATAAGCGAATTTTGTTTAGCGATGAAGCGCACTTCGGGTTGAATGGCTACGTCAACAAACAAAACTGCCGCATTTGGAGTGAAGGTAATCCTCAAGTGTATGTGGAAACACCGTTACAACCAGAAAAACTGACTGTTTGGTGCGCTTTATGGGCTGGGGGAATCATTGGTCCGTACTTTTTCAAAAACGATGGTGGCCAGAACGTTACAGTCAATGGTGATCGGTATAGAGCCATGATTACTA
The DNA here is from genome assembly GCA_936449025.2 of Sarcophaga subvicina. NCBI lineage: Eukaryota > Metazoa > Arthropoda > Insecta > Diptera > Sarcophagidae > Sarcophaga > Sarcophaga subvicina. The sequence goes on from OW388082.2 coordinate 37,275,490, forward strand.
ACTTTTTCATTCCTGAATTGAATAACCATGATGTCCAGGAGATGTGGTTTCAACAAGACAGCGCAACATGTCACACAGCTCGTGCCACAATAGATTTATTGAAAGACACGTTTGGTGACCGCCTAATTTCACGTTTTGGACCTGTGAATTGGCCTCCAAGATCTTGTGATTTAACACCGCTAGACTACTTTCTGTGGGGCTATGTAAAGTCATTGGTCTATGCGGTAAAGCCACAAACGCTTGACCATTTGGAAGAATTATTGTCGATATACGGCCACAAATGTTGGAAAAAGTCATCGAAAATTGGACATCCAGATTGGACTACATCCGCGCCAGCCGTGGCGGTCATATGCCAGAAATCATATTTAAAATGTAATGCCGCAAGATTATCTTTCGGATAAATAAAATTCATGTCAATCGAATAATCCATCGTTGTTTTATTGCAACTTAAAGTTCTATACCTCTATAAAAAACACCCTTTATTTTTTTTATTACTAGAGAGATGGCGTGAGAACTAAGTAGTTCTTAAAAAAAAATAGCCATATGTTATCAGAAATGGTGAATGAGCTTAGAGTTCCAGTTTTTAATTATACGGCGGGCACGCTATCGGTAATATTAAGGGCCATTATTACAACTTGCCGTTAACTAATGGGAGGATTCTAACTGGCAGATAAATTGTTTTTCATTATTATAAGTGGGTGATAAGGTAGAAGTGAGCGTTAAGCTAAATGGAAGATCATCCTATCTTTGGCGCCAATATTACAACCTGCCGTTAAACTTGGGGTTAGTTAAAGTTGCTGACAAAATTTTTCAAAAATATGGCAGTGCCGGAGAAATGTCGATAAAACTGCTCAATTAAACAAGTTTTTTAACGCAGTGGCAACCGCGGGCTTTGTTTTTTGTTGTATATGCTCATTTTGTTTAAATTTATTCAAGTTCAAACATAAAGTGACCTTTAATTGTTAAAGGTAGGATGGTCCCCCCTTTAGCTTAACGATCACTTCTATCTTATTCGGTACTCATAATAAGGAAAAACAATTTATCTGCCGGTTAAAATCCTCCATTTAGTTAACGGCAAGATAATACCTTTAATATTTAAAGTTAAGTTTATGTTTGAACTTGCCATATTATATATTATTTTCAATGTGGCAACTTCAAATATAATCAAAATAAACAAATACAACGAAAAAGAAGCCTGTGGTTGCCATTGAGTGTAGAAATAAAACTTGTTTAATTGAGCAGTGTTATCGATATTGCTGCGGCACTGTCACATTTCTGAAAAGTTAACTTTGTTTTATCTGTAAGTTGTAATAACCAAAATAAGTTAAAGGTAACTTTACAGTTCCCTTTAGCTAAAGGTACCTTTAACTAAATCCAAGTTTAACGGCAAGTTGCAATGGCTGCTAAAAAAGAAGTTCGAAGAATGTTAACAGCACACATCCCCTCAAAATAAAATTGGTCTCAAGGAATGTACAAGGCCACTCAAAGAACTTTTGGAATCTCGAAAAACTATGCCGCTTGTAGAATTTTAAGTAGGTGTTATAATTGATTGTGGCGTGCAACTAGGAATCTTACTAGTCGTGTAAATTTTAAGCCTTTATTAACTCCCCAGGTTGGGCAATGATGCACGATGAGATTGTTCTACCTTCTGTGATGACTATAGCCCATGTTCCGGTAAGGTTTAAATCTGTGCTTTATAGGGTCAGCAACAAGATGCTTACAGAAATATCTCTCGCTTTATAGGGTCAGCAACAATATGCTTACAGAAATATCTCTTATAGGCGTAAGAGCTCATCTTACCTTCACTGCAATTCTACGAGTTGTATATTACCCAGACGGGTGGAAGATTGCTTTTGTCAAAATCTAAACCAGAAAAGGATCATATAAATGTGAAGTCTTACAGGTCTATAAGTTTGCTATCAACAGTATTAAAATTATTTTAAAAACTACTGATATGTTCCTCCATCTGGGTAACAATCTTGTCGAAATGTGGGATTTGAGGTGTACCTCTCTGCAATCTGTCATCTATTTTGGTTTGGGGAGCATGGGATCTTTTCGACACTTAATTTTTCCATACCCCTAATCTGGAGTGTTAAGCTTTCTGTTCTTATCAGATGGTTTGCAGTCAGAGGTCTAATCGGACTGTATTATGACGGAGCATAACTGATGCCTGGGCGCCTCAGTGAGTAACACGTTTCTTACCATGGGGTATGCCATGATCGCCTTCGCTTTCCCATCACTGGGAACTAAATGGACAATAATGTACCGGAAAACAAGAACATAGACAAGAATAAGAACATTGATGGCAACCTGGCTTCTGAACCTTTACATGCGCGTATTCAGGCGAGCATTGTTGAAACAAAAATCGTCCTGAATTTCGTCCCAAATGGCATGAAGGTCACAACTGTGTAGAAGTCCTTTAGTGAAGCGACTGCTTCGGCGATTCCCACTTCTTCAGACGATATGTGTATGGAGACTCTGTCCCCCGACTATCAGATGACGACGGTGATAGCACTATCATCAAAAGGCTTCCCCTCAGTAATATTCAACTTACCACTGGAAGCAGTAAGTTCCCCAACAAGAAATCCTCTCCTCAGACAGGATATATTCAACCCAATATTACAATCAAGCCTTCTCACTAACCTAGTTTTTGCATAAGACGTGATTTACACCGTATAAAAGCTCTCAACTGCTGATGAAAACATCAATATAATTCCATTAATTAAGGAATTATTTGCATCCGTATCCAAGAGAATATTGGTAAATTAAGGAAATACCATTAATTTCAGTTTTTTTGACTTGTTTCGTTTCATGGTTATTTTTCAGATGCTTATGTAAGGAAAATTTAATTATTTTATAAGGATAGTAATAAATGTATGCTAAGGAAGCGTGAAGGTGTCTTTCCATCTGATTATCTAGATTTAGAATCGTCTGAAGGAACTGTTGCCAGCTCGTTCAAGTTTCTTTTACAAGATTACGAATGAGATGATTATGAACAAGTTGAAAAGATTTGTAGCACATTTATTTGTAACACAATATTGTATAATCTTCAACTACATATATTTAAAAGTGATTGTTTTATTGCCCCTTTATTAATTCCGTTTTTCAAACGTGCATGTGGTGCTATTATGTATTAATAGGTTTGGACTTATTACATTACCAATCTTAGGGCCATTATTACAACCCGTTAAACTTGGGTTTAACTAAAGGGAACTGTAAAGTTACCTTTAACTTCTTTTCTTTATTACAACTTACAGATTAAATGAAGTAAACTTTTTCAAAAATATGGCAATGGCGGAGCAATGTCGATAATACTGCTCAAATTAAACAAGTTTATTTAAACGCAGTGGCAATGACGGGCTTCTTTTTTTATTGTATTTGCTCATTTTGTTTATAAAGGGTGTTTTTTATAGAGGTATAGAACTTTAAGTTGCAATAAAACAACGATGGTTTATTCGATTGACATGAATTTTATTTATCCGAAAGATAATCTTGTGGCATTACATTTTAAATATGATTTCTGGCATATGACCGCCACGGCTGGCGCGGATGTAGTCCAATCTGGACGTCCAATTTTTCATGACTTTTTCCAACATTTGTGGCCGTATATCGGCAATAATACGGCGAATGTTGTCTTCCAAATGGTCAAGCGTTTGTGGCTTTACAGCATAGACCAATGACTTTACATAGCCCCACAGAAAGTAATCTAGCGGTGTTAAATCACAAGTTCTTGGAGGCCAATTCAGGACCAAAACGTGAAATTAGGCGGTCACCAAACGTGTCTTTCAATAAACCTATTGTGGCACCAGCTGTGTGACATGTTGCGCCGTCTTGTTGAAACCACATCTCCTGGACATCATGGTTATTCAATTCAGGAATGAAAAAGTTAGTAATCATGGCTCCATACCGATCACCATTGACTGTAATGTTCTGGCCACCATCGTTTTTGAAAAAGTACGGACCAATGATTCCACCAGCCCATAAAGCGCACCAAACAGACAGTTTTTCTGGATGTAACGGTGTTTCCACATACACGTGAGGATTACCTTCACTCCAAATGCGGCAGAAGTGCGCTTCATCGCTAAACAAATTTCGCTTATGAAAATCGGGAACAATTCGACGAATCTACGCCTTACTTGATGATCGTTTGGCTTCAAATCTTGCACGAGTTGGATTTTGTAAGCACGCAAACCAAGATCCTTCCGCAAAATCTTCCATAAAGTGGACGGACACAGATCCAATTCCTGTGCTCGATGGCGGATGGACTCATTCGGGTCTTCCTTAATGCTACGCTCTACAGCAGCAATAGCTTCTTCTGTACGCACCGTACAGCGTCTCTGGGGATGCGAGTTATCAATAAGAGTAAAGGTGGTGTGAAAACGTTCCATGGTTAATCGAATTAACTGCTCTGATGGACGATTTTGTCGACGATAAAATGGACGTAGTGCGCGATACGTTTTCCGCACAGAGCCATTATTTTCGAAATAAAATTGCACTATTTGCAAGCGTTGTTCAGGCGTGAGTCTATTCATGATGAATTGCCAAACCAAACTGAGAATAAATCACTTGACAGCTGTTAAATCGGTCGCCATCTTGAGAAGTAATGCCAACTTAAATTCTATACCTCTATAAAAAACACCCTTTATTAGAAGTTGCCGTAGTGAAAATAACATATAATACGGCAAGTTCAAACGTAAACTTAACTTTAAAAGTACTGGTGATCTCCTCTTTAGCTTAACGCTCACTTCTACCTTATCGTTGACTTATAATAATGAAAAACAATTTATCTGCTCGTTAAAATCCTTCCTTTAGTTAACGGCAAGTTGTAATAATAGTCCTTAAAATATTATCGAGCAGAGTTGACTATCATTTTTTCTCTAGAAATAATTTTATAAGATATTGATTGTTTAACAAAATTCATTTTTAAATTTCACTAAATTAACAATTATTTTTATCAATTTTACCCTATTTACCTTTAAGAGCCAGAAAATAATGTTTTTTTGACATTAGAATTATATTATTATAATTTAATTATTAATTGGGTGCCCTGAAAGTCATGTTGCTAGTGTGATAGACTATTATCGTGAGGATTACTGGTCCCATTCTCACCAGAAATTTTGTGGTATTACACTACATAATAATTATAATTTTATTTGTTATAGTATTCTAATTAATTTCATTAGTTTTAAGGGATTTATTTTTCATAGGCCTACTCGGGAAATATTTTTAATCGAGAAATGATGCCCATTATTATACATTTTTTGGATTACTCCAACTACTTCAACACAAAACAATTAAAAATTAAACATCACATCACTTTTCACACATATTTAACGTCGGCCAAATAATATCAAGTGCAAAAGACCCTCCAAAATAAGAAACGCAGACATAAATATTGCTGACAGAAGAAGAAAAAACTCGAGCACATTAAAACCCAAAAGTATACAAGCTGGCCACATCTTCGCACCTTAGAAAACGAAAAAGCACTGACAACGCTTGAGACAAATTGAGTCTTTTATAGCAAAAAAAAATATGAAAAGACATATGAAGCCAAACGCAGACAAATTTTAAAAATTAATGTGGATCATAGCGATTGCCAATAAATTTGTAAGTTAAAAGAAATTATGATGGTAATAGGTTTAATAAAGGGTCCGCCAAATAACTTTTTTCTTAAATGCTTTAAAAAAAACTACTGAATATTTTCTCAAATTTCTTTTTTTATTTGAAAGTACAATCCTTCCGGTTAATAATAGAAAATAATTTCATTCAAATGGCTGCCTCGGCTGGCCATTTTTTGGCGGACCCTTTATATCATAGCGATTGCAAAAAGTTTGTTAGATTGTATAATAGAAGAACATATTATGGTGGTAATAGGTTTAATATAATTCTTTTGTATCAGTTTGTACGAATAATCCAAAATTATGCAAATTTAATCTCCTGTTTCTGTTGTGTGAAAGACAACACGACACGGACACGTGTCGCAAAGTCTTAGCGGATCGTAAAAATTATAATTTGAAATTGTATTAAAATAAGCGCCTATTACATGTATTATACCTGTTAAGTAATAATTAATAATCGTAATGATTAGTAATTAGATTACTTTTTTCGAATGGCAAAATAATGATTACAATTACGATTTTTTTGGTTTTAATAATTAATAATTGATTACAATTACAAATAATCAAAAAAAAAACAATCAGGATTACTGGCGATTAGTACAAAATAATCAAAAGTAATCCAACAGTAATCAAATTGTTTTCAATGATTCCTTTTGATTATTTTCAATAATAAAAATTCGTTTTTAAAAATTGTTGTTTGACCATCGTCCCGTAAATTTAAAAAAATTTTTTAAAAAAAAAGTCTGTATCCTTAAAATTATCATTTGAGAAAAAATCGCTTTCGAAAATATTTTCTGATATTTCAAAATCTTAAATTAAAATGTTATTTATAAGAACCTTTAACAACCAAAAAATAGAATGTGTTATACCGTGTTCAGACAGGCATTTTTATTAAGTCAATATTCGTTTATATGTGAACAATATTTTATGTGTTCAGACACAGAATATCAACATTTTTTTGACAGCTGGTAAACAAAACAGCTGGTTGTTTCAACAACATTTTTTTGTCGTTGTTGAGATTACAGTTGTCAAATACCAATAGAAAGTGTTCGGAAAATTGTAATATGCCCACTGAACGTACTTATGACAGTGTGTATTGAGCAATTATTAATTGAAATTTTATATGAAATATTGATCTGAATAATGGCGTTTATTGCGATTTACGCAATAAAAGTGCCTGTCTGAACACGGTTTTAGTAACAGAGTACAAACTGTTACACAATTGAATACAAACGCCAAAATATTCCGAAGAATTTTTAAAATATCTTCAAAAAGAAATTATTTTGAAAATAATGTCAATTATTGAAAATATTCAAAAAGAATTCAAAATAATCATTGACAATAATTTGATTACTTTTGGATTACTTTTGATTATTTTTAATTATTTTGTACTAATCGCCAGTAATCTTGATTATTTTTAGATTATTTGTAATCGTAATCAATTAGTAATTCGAAAAGATTGTTCATAGAATTGATTACTAATTGATTATAATCGTAATCGAAATTTAACAAGTATGTATTACATACATACATAATTGATCATTACAACCCTTCAGTCAGAATTACATCCTAGCTTCTCACACCACTTATGTTATGTGTGTTAATTTTATACATGAGTGGCTGGACCTACAATTCAAAGTCGACTCCCAAAGACAGATTTTTGAGAAACTTTTGGTAACAATTTTATTTACTATCAGGGTCATTATTATAAATGGACAATAAGCTAGAAGTGAGCGTTAAGCTAAATGGAAGATCATTCTACCGGTAACTTTTAAAGTTAAGTTTATGTTTGAACTCGCTATATTATATATTGTTTTCAATATGGCAACTTCAAATATAAACAAAATGAGGAAATACAACAAAAAAGAGGCCCGTCGTTGCCACTGCGTTTAAAAAGTCTAATTTGGCAAATGTTATCGACATTGCTCCGGCTGTGCCATATTTCTGAAAAAGTTAATTTTATTTTCTGATTAGATAGTAATAACGAAATGAAGTTAAAGTTTACTTGAAAGTTCACTTTAGCTAAAGTTACTTTTAACTAAACCCAACTTTAACGGCAAGTTGTAATAATAGCCCTCAGAGTTTTTACCAGAAATCTGCTGAGAAGAAGTTACCGAAGAAATATTCTTCATATTTTATTTCGTTTTGTTGGAGATATCTCACCTGGGGTTTGAACCGTGGCCCCCACGTCCAATAAGCCAACATTCTACCTACTAGACTACGACGACTGCAGCAACAGCTCTTATTCATGGAATAAATTTTTAGAACGATTTCTCTGCATTTGGACTATTTTAACATCCAATACCGCAAATTAATGACTTTAGACATTTTTTTAAAAGAATGTAGAATGAATTTTGGAATAGAACCCAACACCAACAAAATAGTCACAAGAAAAATAAAAGAACAGGTACCGTAACTGTTATAACTTTTATCGTAAAAGTCACAAAATAAAAATTATGTTTTGTCCTTTATTTTTTCGAGCAGAAATAAAAGTTATTTTTTGACTTTAAATCTTTCGAGCAAAAATAACAGTTATTTTTGACTTTTATTTTTACGAGCAGAAATGAAAGTTATTTTTGACTTTTATTTTTACGAGCAGAAATAAAAGTTATTTTTGACTTTTATTTTTTCTGGTGAAAATTACAGTTATTTTTGACTTTTATTGTTTCGGGTGAAAATTACAGTTATTTTTGTCTTATATTTTTGGAGCAGAAATGAAAGTTATTTTTGTTTTAATTCATGATGAATTCATAATATTTATTAAAAAATAGGGTTTGAAAAAACCAAAATAACTTTTATTTCTGATTTTAAAAATAAAAATAAAAAATAACTGTTTTTTTGCTCGATAAAATAAAAGTCAAATCATAACTTTTATTTCTGCTCGAAAAAATAAAAATCAAAAAATAAATATTATTTTTTCTAAAAAATAAAAATCAGGTTTTTAAAAAGCATCGCATTTTATAAAAATTTAGTCAAAGACAATCTAAATGGTATACTTGGTTTTGTTCTCCGACATTTCCTTGCGGTTGCTTTTTTTAGTCAAAAATTCAAAAATAACAGTTATTTTCGGTCCCTGTAAAAGAAAGCTAAAAATTTCTTCATAAATATATGTACATACATTTTAATCTCGTTGAATCATATAAATTATAAATAAAAGTAATTAATTTTCTTTCTTTGTTCAACCTTTATTTATTGAATCTTAATCTGCCTTTGAACTAACAATACGTAAAAATAAAATCTTAAAACTAAATACAATTAAATAAATCTAACAAGAGCTAGATAAATTAATTTAATTTAAAATAATTTTATATTCCCCCAGACAGCATACATTATTCCCGCCTGTGGATAAGAGCAAAAGTGTCCCTTCTTCTTAATCGAGTATTATTTTGTATGCCACGCACTAGCGGGTTTGGATGGGATTTGAGTGTCTTTAAATATTGTTCTGTATGTCTCTTGATTTCCATTTTAACCAACGGTACGTTGAGGTCCTTGTATAAATTTGAATTCGTGATATACCATGGGACAGAAGTCATCAAGTGTATACGTAAAAAAATAGGGGAAAAAATTGGATTCTTCAAAAGAATAAGAAATCAAATATCAACAATCACTGCAATTAATGTACAGTGCTGGACAATTCAATCGAAACTTTTCTTAAAATGTACTTTTTCATTGTAAGAATTCGACAAACAAAAACAATTTCTGAAGAATTTAACAGTTATTTAGGAGTTTTATTTTAAACATTCTGTTTGATGTATTAACAAACAAAAAAGAATTGAATAAAAATAACATTCTTCTAAATTTATAAAGAAAGTTTTCATTGTTTTGTCAATACCTCAAAATTGAATACATTTACTTTCCTTATAATTTTAGAAGAATGTTATTTTTATATAATTTTTTGTTTCTTAATACATCAAACAGAATGTGTAAAATAAAATTCCTAAATAATTTTTCAGTTTCTTCAGAAATTATTTTTGGTTTTCGACTTATAACAATAGAAAAGTAAATCTCAAAAAAAGTTTCCATTGAATTGTCCAGCACTGTATATAACACGATCATTAAGCTACACTTTGAATTTGGTTCTACAATATTATATACATGCTGAACAAACATACAAATAGATAGACTACAAAAGTTGCAGATCAGGGCTATGAAGTCTATTATTAAAGGCAACAGGTTTACACCAATACAACTCATGCTAGATACACAAAAATGGCTCGACATTAGACAAAGACTTCAACTAAATACGTTTACCTTTATTTATAAAATGAAAATGGGCAACACACCGGAATATCTAACGGATCAATTAAGATATGTCAACGAATGCCAACCTTACAGTCTTAGAAATGCAAATTATTTTAAGATACATCGAGCAACAAATAATGCAATGAAGACGCGTTTATTATATAAAAGACTACAATTATTTAATCTACTACCTAGCAGCGTAAAAAATTAGAGAAATATTAATGTATTTAAAAGAAATTGTGTTCAGTTTGTTAAAAATTGTACTTATCAGAGCAATTAACATATTGATAATATAATGTAATATAGTAAATAAGAAAGTACTCTAAATACTACTAAATAAATAAATAAATAATAATAATAATAAGTAATGCATTTGGTGCCTTCTTCTCAACCATGTATTCCACTTTGTCCTATGATACTGGAACATCTTATCCTTATGCAAATAATCTTTCATGTTAAATTTACTGTTCCTTCGAATTAACCGTTACTGAAAAGCTCGTTTAGTCCAGATCCTGATGGTGTACCAAGTTATATCCTATACCAAGTTACACTAGTTTGGAAAAAATCGTACACCATTCCTATATATATATATATATGAGATGATATATGAAACTACAGCGGGATTGCTACTTACCATAACATTTCGCCTCTTCATTAATACAGTTTTCGACAACTAATATCGTGGTACTCTCCACAATTTTTAATGAAGGTTTTTCAAATAAAATGCAAACTGTAGTGATATACACTGATTTTAGTAAAGCATTTGATAAAATTAATCATAAACTTTCGCTGCACAAATTATCACTTTAGTGATTCTATCAGTCAGAAAGAACTCAACAAGTCAAATTTAGAAATCTCATATCTAAGATTATTCAAGTGGATACCGGTGTACCTCAAGGCAGTCATTTGGGTCCTATCGTATTCACTTTGTTCATCATTGACATTCTCTCAGTTGTTTTGCGTTCTGAGGCACTGATGTATGCTGATGACTTTAAAACATTTAATACTTTTCATAATGTTAATGGATTAGAATTACTTCGTGTTGACTTTTGAAATTTTCATAAATGCGGATTCAATTTGTTGGAGTTGAATATTAAAAAGTGTTAACATATGGCATTTTTTAAAGACACTCCAAATGATACCTTCTACTGTATTGACAACGCTGTTTTGCATAAAGTTCAAACTTTTTTGGACCTTGGCATACTATTGAATCACAGACGTAACTTTCGTGATAATATTTCAATGATGATAAATAAAGCCTATGGCATACGGTTGTCAAGGTCGTATAGAGAGAAGACAGCAAGGTCAGAGCGGAGAAGATCGCAACCCGCATCGACATCCACTTCCATTCGATTGAAGGCTTCCACTACTTCAATGGGGCCGGAATGTTGGGTCATTCCAATCATTTTATTTTAGTAATTTTTCTTATATATTAATTAAGAATAATTCTAATGAATTCTATAATAATAATTAAGATTTATTATAGAAACTGTTATTATTTCTTTCACTTACGTGGCAAAACATTCCACACTTCGCAATTATAAGGGACTAACTTTAAAATTTCCAAAGTCTAAAACAACATGGTAGAAATCCATTGAGAGGAAGTCGCCGCAGAAATATTTTATTCGTATTTCGTTTTGTTGGAGATGTCTTCTCCTGGGATTTGAACCGAGGCCTCACCAATAAGCCAGAACACTACCTACTACGACTAAAATTCTAAAATTTATTACTAGTTTGTATTACATACAGTGATGTGAAAAATAATAAGGACAGTGCCCACCCAAACTTACATTATATTTAAAACCGGATAAGAACTCAAAAATTCTTTCTTGTTTAGACGACTTATTTTTTCTTAAGTGGTAGAAAAAAGATTAAAAACAAAATTTTTGCTATTCCTATAATATATTTTATATTTTTTGTGATTGTGCATGAATGTATGTAGTTTGAGGTGTAAAAAAAATAAGGACACTTCATGAAATCTTAAAGCTATAACTAACCTAAGTAAAACTAAATAGATATTTATGCTGAATATTGTTGCTTAAAGCCTTAGTGCCACATTAGTACTTCGTTGACGATCCTTTGAACAGCAGCACATCTTCTAGGCATTGAGTCGACCAAATTTTGACAAACATATAGGGATATTGCGTTCCACGCATCCTGTATAACATTCCAAAGCTCGTCGCAATTTGTTGGACACTTTCCCCTGATTGCCCTTTTAACTTCGTTCCATCAATTTTCTATTAGGTTTAAATCAGGGGACTGTGCTGACCATTCTAAGACATAAATTTGTTTGTCCTGGAACCCCTTCTTTGTGTACTTTGCCATATGCTTTGGGTCATTATCCTGCTGGAAGACCCATTTGAGCGGCATATTTTCTTAGGCATACGTCAGGATTGTATTTTTCAAAATTTCGGTGTAGTCAGCCGATTTCATTACATTCTGGATACGATATAGAGGAGCCACACCACAATACCATTGATGCTGCCACCACCCTGATTTACCGTCTTTAAATTATATTTAATTTGAATTCTTGATGGATAGGTCTTCTTACATGGTAAGATGTAAGAATTCAATTCAAAATATAATTTATATGGGTGGGTACTGCCTTATTATTTTTTATATCACTGTACATAATTTGGCCATTACAACCCTTCAGTAAGGATTACGGCCTAGCTTCTCAACACCACTCTTACTGTGTGTGTTAATTTTGTAAATGAGTGGCGGGACCTACAGTTTAAAGTCGACTCCGAACGACAGATTTTTGAGAAACTTTTCATGGCAATTTTATTTACTCCCAGAGTTTTTGCCAGAAATCTCCTGAGAGGAAGTCGCCGAAGAAATATTTTTTCCTATTTCGTTTTGATGTCTGGCCGGGGATTTGAACCGTAGCTTCGCGTCTAAAAAGCCAACACACTACCTACTAGACTACGGCGACTTCTTTGAATAATGAAACAAACTTGAAAATTAATCAATTATTTAAATATTAATATTTTCAAACATACCTCTATGTTATTAGTGCCCTGTCGCATTTCCGTGTGTGTTTTGGAGAAATTTAGCTGCTCAAAACACCACAGCTTAGGCAGGTATAAGTCATCAGCAGAACACCCATTTTTTTGAGTTTGAAATTGCGCAAAGTTCGTTAGTGTATTTGACCCGTAAATTTCTCCATTTTCTTTTCACCTCTTCGAATGTAATGGCCTGATCTTTTTGATGTAGTTTATCTGTAATATTCTGAAAGGCATCGCCTTTTTTGTCCTATCTAAATACTCTCGTGACTTTATATTATAAATGCATGAAAACTCCTGAATTAAAACGATGAGTTCTTCAATTTGCTCTTTTTGCCACTTGTATACCATTGTGCTATTATATATGTTATTATATTATAATATATTTATATATTATTTTTTTTTAATATATTTACCTTATTTAAATTAATTATATTCCTTGATTTATATGAATAAATAATAATAATAATAAATTTATTCTTTAGATTTTAATCTTTTCACTTTTTTAATTATTTATTTAGTTATAAACACAAAACACACAAAAAATAATGTTATTTTAAATAACGGAACTTTATCTAAACTTCACTATGCGAAACCAAAAATAAAAGAAAATGTCAAATAAAATGTGAAATCAAATACAACTCTATGTATATACGAATAAAGAACAAAGCAAGTTTGCGAGTACATGAAATTGTGAAATCACCACCGCTCGTTTTTCCCCTCTCTCCTACAAACTCAAGAGTTTCGAAACTAATTTCAACGTACAAAAGGCGTCAAAGAGAGTTAATCAAAACACTGGAAGTAATAAAATCGTCAGACAATATACGTGGTTGCTATAAAAAAGTGTTGAAATCATTAAGGAATTAAAATCCGTACAATACACTTAACTTAGAAACAAAGATGTTTACTGATGGGTTTATCGTAGCGAAACAAAGGTACGCCGCAATGCTAGCTTCATATTATGATACGCCAATAGAGCGTTTAAACTTTAAAAATGCCCAAGCACCAGCAGATTACATTAATAACTAGTGTAAGAATGTCACAAATGGTCGTTTGCAGAATCTTGTAACCACAGTATACACGGTATACAAAATAATGTACTCTTATTAACAAACGCTATCCACTTTAATCGCTTATGGCGCCGCCAATTTAATGCAGCTTATGAAGGCGTTTTCTTTAAAATACCCGAAAACCATTGCCGAGCGCAATACATAGAACAAACTGAATACTTTTACTGCTATGATCACATCCAGTCCTTGCAGCTCACTTCAATGACGTCACAAATAAGGACAGCCACCAAAAATTGGCGATACGCTTGCAAAGTGGTTTCTGGTAGGAAGAGATTGCAAAAGATGGCTCTCTTATCCAGGTAAGTGGCTGTTATTGGAATTTTAAAGAAGTTCCGTTTGGTTTCTGCGATGTACTTGTGACATTTGAATGCCCTATGGAATTTGTGTTGAAGGGCCTGCATTGGAAGAAAGCCTTGCTTAGTGCACCTTGAACAACATAAACGAAATAGGAAAAACTTAAAAACTTGACCAAAGCTCTTAAACGAACTGCTACGCCTGTATTAAAGCTCAGCTCGCTATACCAAAAAGGAGGTACAGCAGATGGCGTTACTACGGATGAGGATAAAGTGGGTGCAGGAGAAGACTGGTTTCGCCCTCGAAATCTTTATGAATATTTATCAGTTATCAACTACTCCAGAGTCTCAACAAGATGACCGCAAAATGCACTGATATTTTTTTATAGATAAACAAGTGCACAGTTTAAGCGTATACGATTATTAATTAAAAAAAATTAACATTTTTAGTCGACACTTATGAATTAAGTGTGCGATTTGTATGTAGTATTGTATTTACGACTGCTATGAATATTTACGCTTTATACAGTTGCATTCATTGCTTCTTGCATATTTTGAGTTCTGCTCTGTATTAGGTGAAACAAATAACGTTTAGCTAATACAACCACCACCTATCTAAACGGACAGTTCGTTGCAACTCACCAATAAAGCCCACTTCACACGGTAATACTTTACGTACGTAAAGTCTAATGAAAAAGTAAAACGAAATTCCATCCGTATGACAAAAAAAGAGAATAAAAGTCGTATGATTTATATTTTTTTGCGTTTACATGATCGGTATAAGACACTAACAAAGTAAAATGAAAACAGCTGTTACACTTTTTTTCTATGTGTTTACATAAAAATACATCCCCGATCTAATGCGACTTGCTTGTTTTTTGAATCATTTCAAAAAATGAAGAGAGCCATACGACTGTCAAACTTTTCATCCGTATTTTCTCTCAATGTGTGATGGTTTCATTACATAGTACGTTTAGACGATCACATCCGTACTCTTCTACACAAAATTTTGAGATCATATTACTTGTGGGACCGTGTAAAGTAGGCTTAAGTAATAATTACTTATTGGAGTAAAACAACTGATGTTCGTCTATCTTATTGTACAACAGTGGACTGTATATCTGTTTTAGGCAATGTTGTCAGGAAATAAAAATAATATGTAAAATTCTGAAAAAGAAATCCCCAAAGAGGAAAGTATTAACCAAATTTATTTAATACACAGTGTTTTTATTAATTATTCCTGGTGTTAAATTAAGGTCCTATATCCATACCTTTCGAACAAAGTACAAAAAATTATAAATTATTTCGACAAAGAATCTCAGTACTTTTTACTGGAAGTAAATTTTGTAAAAAAAATTTTTACTACTGCCTAGCCTGGAATATGCAGAAGAAAATAAAATAAAATTGGAAAATATAACGGTTCTTAGTACTAAATAAAAAACAAGTAACCATATGCTTATAAGTTGTCAAAATTATTTACACACGTTTTATTCTTTTCAAAAGTATTTACACGAGACTTAAGTCCGGTCGCAATCCCTATTTTAATTATTTTTTTAATTTTTATTTTTACATAGTTTATTAATAAACTTAACTAGTACTTTGCAATACCGCCTTTTGAATCAATGACCGCCTGTAATCATTCTGGAATTGAGTTAATTAAGTTTTGGGCAAATTCGGGAGATATTTTAGACCAAATTTCACTAATTTCTTGTATAGCCTCTTCGCGTTTTCGACTTTTATCTATAGTTCTATGATATTTTAGTAAAGCCCAAACATTTTCAATAACGTTTAGGTCAGGGCTCTGAGAAGGCCATGGAAGAACAGCCTGACCTACGTTTGCTAAGAATGTGGTAGGTAACCATCCTTTGTGGCAAGGGGCATTGTCGTGCTGTAAAATCCATTCACTGGTTGGAAAAAGGTTGTTTGCGAACTCGAAGGCATGGTTGTTTATAATTTCGAGATAACCAGACTGCTTTAAAGTCCCGTTTATCGGTACCAAATTGCCAAACCATACATATGATAATAAAGTGCAAAATGGTAGTTACCGTCATGTCGGTAATACAATGGCTCCGCTAATTAAAATCAAAATTATTATTTTAGACACACACCGGTTAATTCACCACTGATGGTACATTAATCTTTGGTATCACATTAACCATTTCGAATAACACTTTGATGAATTTCAATTTTATTTACCACATAGGACAAATTCGCCACACTTACGAAAAATTTACAGACAAGCACACCAGTGTTGCCCTGACGCAAAATATTCTATAATCAAATACAAAAAAATTCATATTTAATTTTTTACATACAAAATATTAATTAAAAAAGTACTTTTTCGAAAACAACAAAAAAAGGAAAATAAACCTTCAACAAAAAAATAACCAACTTTGATTAGAATAATCAAAAACTACTGCTGTCCAGCACAAATAAGTAGACAATTTAGTGTGACCACACACTACATAACTGTTCTTTTGGTGTTTCTTGGTACTTTTTGGTCACCTCATGTAAAATTTAGTGCACATTCGAAAAAATTATCAGGACATTTGCGTACAAGTCGCCCACGTCAGCTAACGCCAATCCATCTTCGGTTATCAACAACGCCTTGAGTGCTAGGCGTCAGGGCATATAGAAAGTGCAAATCCAAATCCAAAAATCCAAAATTGACACCACACGAGAAAAGGACGAGAAAACCGCTTGACTTGGGCACCTCTTCGTCAACGGCAGATTGGCAGAAAATCCAACCCAAAAGCACTCCCATTGAAACCTTCTAAACCTCACACGTCTGCGCAACCCAGACGCTGCGGCTCCACCTGATCCTTCAAAAAATCTCTTCGTGAGGTGATTAAGCAAACTCTCTTTAGCAGGCCACCCCCGGAAGGCACCATCACTTTTACTAGGCAAAAGTCGGCGGAGTCCGCGCTTCCCAAAGTATTTCTTGAGGTCATGGGCTTTAACCCCAGCTGTTCTAAGGGCATATAAAAATGGTAGATTGCTCCGACCTCCCATCTATGGAGCTCTATATGGCATATATCAGCGGGATTGGTGAGGTCTAGCCAGGAGCCAGGTATTTTGGAGATACTCAAGATCACCAACACTGATCTACCCCACCAATAATTGGAGGGTGACCAAAGTTGCCGACCAATGTGGTGACCTCCTCGATGCAGTGAGCATCTTAAACGATTAATTTCTCGTGTCAATCAACGCCCGCTGTGACGTGATCAATCGAGCTCAGGATTTATAAATCCGTTCCCGAGCAGCTTTGCAACTTCCATCAAGATTTATTGTTACATATTTTCGGTGTACATACTGGACAACATTGATTTTAAGATGGAAAGCGATACGTCTGACGTAAGAAAAAAAGGACTGAATTTTTACCTTAGACCACTCAGACTACGGTTAAGCATGTGGGGAGGTGTGGAAATGTGTTTCCAATGAAGAAATAGGAAATATTATTTTGTAGGTGAATAAAATTGATCGATTCTAATATTTCAACATTTTAAAACAAAATGTGAAACAAAGAACAACCATCCAAAGTACACTTCACACGTTGCGATTAGGTGATCATTATCCCTATTTCTACAAACACAAGCACAGTCGCCAAACCTCAATATTATTGAGCATGTCCTTCTTTAGAGGACTGAAATGGGAATGCAACAACATAACCTCGGAACTTTGTGCCAATCTCGTGCAGTCGATACTCCAATAGAAGCAAAAGGTCTTGCTTCTAAGTTTTAAAACAATTATATCCAATTACGCGTTTAATATTTATTTTTTTTTTTTTGTTTTAAAAATATTTTTGAGTAAAACATGAATTAATTGTATATATTGTTTAGGTTTTTAAATAAGTACAAAAACGCATTAAAAATTTTATAAATGTTTTGCATTGAAGTGGAAATTCGACATTTGAATAATCTCATACCAATTAATTACATGCTTCAAAATGTATGCATATACCTTTCAATTATATTACATGCAGCATCAGTATATGCGAATTAAATTTATGCAAAGTGCACAATATGCTAATCCTTCTGTTAAAATTTAACGAAAAGGCTGTCAAATGCGTAGGAAACTTCTTTAAGGCTTTTAAGTGGCTATTTTTGCTTTTTTGAATTTAAGTGACAGAATTAAATATGAAAGAAAATATAGAAAAAATAATTCACACGTCCGTTGCAACTGTTTGTTATTTTTATCGTACACATATAAACAGTTAAGTAAGTTGCGATCAGTTTCGTTATGTACTTAATGAAATTTTTTGAAGAGACAACGAAAAGTTCACTTCGCATGTTATGTTTTGGTAAATGGGATAGTGTGTGGTCGCAGAGTTGAACGAAACTGGATTAGCATATTACAGTTAGGCCTTTAAAGTGCCACAGGTTTTCATATGCCAACAAGCTTTAATACACTTAACAACTTAGTAGCAAACACTATAACCACAAGCACTCCAATGTTTTTGCAAGATTTAAAAAAATTATATTAAAAATGGTTTCTTGTCTATTGTTTGTAATCTTTTCTCAATATATTTATTTATACACATTGATCGCTAAAAACAAAAAATAAGTTAAACGGCATTAGAAAATTATATGATTCATAATATACGCATGTATTTGTCACAAAATAACTTAAATTTTACTTAATGTTGTATTTAATACGATAGACTGATGCAATAAACAGTATTAAACTCATACCGATTTTAAATTGGAATGTTAAAAATTGTCTAAGGTTTTCCCAATGGTATAATGAAACTCATATAATCTGCAGTTGCTCCCCATTGCGCCCGTTGAGTTTGGAATATAATTATCCATATGGTTAACGCCACTATCCACACAAATGTTCCAATGCCAGAATAAATGACATATTTTTTAATTTGCGATTGTTCGGGGTATGGTTGTCTGCTGAAAGCTTCCTTGAAGAACCAACAAAAATTCACCGCCCACAGGAAGGGCAACAAAGCGAAACCCGCACGAAAGTATGTTCGAGACAATTGAAGTTTTTGTTCACCGGTCGCTTTTGATATATTCATATTATTATTATTGCAACTATTTTACAACTTAAGATAATAAATAATTTGTTTGTATTAAATTTTTTTTTTGTTTCTCACTTTTTGTTTAACACTATGGAAGCAAAGAAGCAACAAAAGTAAAATAAAAACAGATGTTAACTGAAGTGTTGCCAATGCAATAGAAATTATTTTTTAGAAAGTGGAAATGCTAGGTGTTGCCATTTTAAACAGACGCAAAAGTAAGTAACGTAACGTCAAGCAGAGGGATACATAATGAGGACGTTAATTTTAAAAAATACCTTCATATAAATTATCAAATTAATTACAATAAAATTTTTGAAATTGAATTGAAAGAATAAAAATTGATATTTTTATACGCATGTATTCATAAAAGACGAACTGACTTCTATCGAGTGTTAACTATGAAAATCGATTAAAATAACAGAGTGTTCCAGGTAGTCAAAAGCAAATCTTATGGTTTAAGGACTACTTATAATTTGACTCATCTATATACAATGAAAAGTCTATCAAATGCTATCAAAGCTTTTCTTAAGAATTTTAATTTTAAAATTTGAAAATATTAATTCTTTTGGAGAAATTAAATTTAGCTAGTGTTAACAGATATGGGTACAAAACAAAACTATAGTCCCAGTCATTTTGATATTTAACCTATTTGCTTAATGAACTTTCATTTACAACAACAAGTCAATTGATGCAATATGTATCGTTATCGAAAAGCAAGCAAAATATGAGAATTATTCGTTGGAATTTTGAGTTCAATTACTTGTGGAAGCTATCCGTGTTTTTCATACCAAAAATTTTATAGACGTTTTCGAAAGATCGTTTTTTATTTTTTAAACAAATTGTGACACTTTTTTAAGGTAAAATATGGGTCACCCATTAGCGTCGTTAGAACTTAACTAATGTTTTCAAGTTTTACGTCAAAGTAAAAGTTGTAGGAAGATTTCTATGCTTCTCAATATTTGTAAATACAGCGTGTAGAGTGCAGAAGCCCTAGACAAATGCACCACTTTTATCCCCAGAGGACAGAAAAAAAAGAATGGTACCCGAATCCGCAAAACGGCCCATTTTAAGAAATGAGGTCTGAAAATTAAAAACTCAGTTCAAATTCAGATTCAGGATGCAGAAAATGAAGACTTTTATATTTACCTAGAAGAACGTGTCAAGGTGGAAAATCCAAAGCTCAACAAAAGGCATCAATAATTCTGTATCGATTAGGGGTCAGCGGAGGACTGAGAGAAGGTAATTTTGTCGGGATCACAAAGTATGGTGTTGGCAAACGCCAAGATCAACTACAAGCGCGAAATGTCAAATCAACTCTATAATTTAGCGGTGGATTCCATGATGGTATGAGAATAGTTAACGGAGTTGGAATAGTTTACAGACTAATTAGCACAATTGCTGCTCACCGTTATGTAAAGATTTCAAGCACTAACTTACAATATGCTGCTACATACAGTAGCTGTAATTAAGTTTTATTAATTGAACAGTTATTGATTTAAAAAAAACTGGAATTTTGAAATAATTTAATGAATTCCTAATGATGAAAAAAATTGGTTAGTTATTAATAACTCACCGTACATAAACGTCAACCACAACAATTTGAATGATACAAATGTGTGCTACATGTGTCTGCCAGTAAAAATTAGCACAAACTTACTTATGTATGTATAACAGCAAACAAAATTTAATATTATTTGTTTATAACATTCATTATTAGCAGGTATTATTATTACAGCATTATTATTTATTAGATTATTTTTAAAACGCCCAATCACCAAATTCTCAAGGAATTTCCTTCTCACGGATATATTTCTCGAGAAAAAAATCCTCAAATTATAAATTTCGGGAGAACAAAAAAAGTAGTAAAAAGAGGAGTCATACTTTGAAGTCAGCTGTTTTATTTATTGACATTTATTTTTTTGGGTACAAAAGTAAACAAAATTTATTGTTTGATTTAATTGTTAAAGGAAAATTAGATAATTAAATAATTAGATAATACTCTTATTCACAACTTTTTGTGCCGCTGCATTTCTTCTATTTGTTTTCTTTTCAGTCTTCCTAGTTCTTTAAAATGTTTTTATTGATAGTCGCCTAATTTGTCTAGCGATCGAGAAATTCGTTTGATCTTTTGATCTTGGACCTTTTGACTCGCCTCTACCAACTTTATTATTTCCAGAAGCTCTTTTTGTATATCAAGTCCGGCCTGTTGACTAGGTAAACATTTTTACGGTTAGAGTCTGCTTTTTCCACAGAAGTTTGAACCATATTATCGGTTGTTTCCATACTCCCTTCTGCTATATCTAAATCATCATCCATACATTCTATATCTTCTGAATGATCTAAAATTTCTTCTGTGATTGATGTGTTTGTAAGGCCAAATGTCTTCGAAGAAACACCCTCGACAGAAGATTTCATTCATGAGATTATAAATTGCCTTCTGTTGCGGAAAAATGTTGCTCTTTGTTTGCACCACCTATGTATAAGTAGAATTGGGAAGACTTTAGTGTATCAATTCGTTTCTAAATATTACCAACAAATCTTTTTCAATGACAGTCCACAAATTCCTAAGCATACTCTAAATTCTACTAACAACGACACTTATATGGTTAGACCACGATGAACTGACATTAAAGATAATGCCCAGATTTGTTGCAGATTTGACAGTCAATTTTATTTCCGCTAATGCTCAATTCAGGTATGACAAATGATCCGTTGGTCCTGGGGCCCAGTTGTCAATCCTTACTAAATCGCGATTAATATAATCCAAACAAGATTTAATATTCTCCCTAGGAGTACTGGTATAGAGCTGCATATCATCAGCATACATATGAACCTGGCTGTCAACCAAAACATTTGGTAGATACTTTATATTTATATGAACATACAAAACAACAGAGGTATTGACCCCTGGGGGAACACCTCTACTAATATTAAGTGGATCTGAAATATAGCCATTGAAATGAACTTTTTGAAGAATAAATTAGATTACAGGCAGAATTAGAAAAATAAAAGAGTTTCTGGAGCCTTTGCAATAGCACCTTATGATCGACTGTGTCAAAAGTCTTGGTGTGTTTATGCAGAAGCAGAAACGTTTACACTATTTTCATCTAGTTCCGACTAAAAATCCTCAACTACATTTATTAGAGCGGTAGTACAACTCCTACTTTCCACTAACTAACAGTTAATTAATTGTGACTTTCCAGATAACTATTGATTTGTTTAACTATAATGTTTTCCATTACCTTTGACAAGAAAGAAAGAATAGCAATTGGCCTGAACTCTTTGTTCGTTTTGTTTTTTAAAGCGTGCAGCTGTTTTATGAGTTTACACGACGGTGTTGTGTTGCACTATTATTTTGTAGCCACCAGCCGATAGCGCACGCTGTGGACAATATATAACGTTTATGTGTGCACACTTACACAGAGATAAGATGAATGTATGTTGAATTTGAATTTGCTTAGAAAGCATATTCCCTTTATCATCAGGGAAATCGTCAAGATTTAGAACACGCCATGGGTTTTTTTGAATTTTTAGTTTTGTGCGTAGTGCAGATAACCTTAATAACCCTGGTTTGAATTTTTTAGTTTTTAAACAGTTTTTTGCGTATAAAAGGCCTGTATATTCTAAACAAAAAATTAAATCTCTTGCTGAAGGGCTCGGTAAAGCAATCAAAAATTATTTTTCTAAAAAAATGTTTCAAAAAGATATTTTCAAAATACTGATATTATGCATGGCACTGGCACAGGTGAGATGAAAAACATTTTCTAAGAAATTTAAGTTCGAAGTAAAAAATAAAAAATATTTTTCAGTTACCACTTGGCTCCTTTGGCTACAGAGAATGTCGTTTCCCAACCAATTACACGCTAAGGCAACCAAGTGAAGATGATAAGAAACTGCCAGCCGTATTGCAATTGGAGAAATCTATTGTAGATGCAACAGCCAACGCATTTTTTCTTATCGAATTAAAATCCAAAAATATCTTTGAGACAATAATCAAGGAACTGCAAACAATGAACAATACAGAGTCTACTGTGCAACACCTTCAGAATAAAATGTTGGATTTTGAAAATCAGTACAAGCCATGCAAAACTCTACTAGAGCAAAAATTTATGTCTCTAATTTACCGGGAAATAATGAGCGATTATCCACTAGAATTACGGGAGTATGAGAAAGACGACGTAAAGTTGATAGTAAAAGTTATGAAAAAATTTGATGTCCATAACGGTAAAAGCTTATTTGAACCCAATATTGTTGACTTTGTTAAGATATTTGAAGAAAAATTCCAGCAACTTAAAGAACCAATCAAGAGAGAAAATGAAGATTTTGGTAACGAACTTAACAAGTGGTTTGAGGAAGTTTACAATACGGCAAATGATTTATATGATAAAGCAAATGCTATATCCGATTTGATTAAAAAGAAGAAATTTTTCCTTTTAAATGCTAGAAATAATTATTTCTCACTTCAATAAAATGAATTTTTTTTATTTAAAAAATACGATTAAATTGTACAATTTAAATAAAAAAAACAATCATTACTAGAAGAGACACACTTACTTACTCACTTAATTGGTCATTATAACACTTAAGTCAGGATTACAACCTAGCTTCACACTCTACTCATGTTGTAAGTGATATTTTTATCCACGAGTGGCGTAAACTGCAGTTTATAACCGATTTCGAACCACAAGTTTTTTTTGTGGAATTTCTCATTGCAATTTTATTTACCAGAAGACTGCTCTCATATTTCCTTTTTTTCTTTTGGAATTTCTGAGCCAGGTGTTAACCCAAAGGAGCCCGTCTAATAAGCCTATACACTATCCACTAGATTATGGCGACTTCGAGGAATATCCCGTTTTTTACTAAAAGCCCTGAAAGGTTTGCTGCTAAAGAATTGAATCAATTGTGCAAAGCCTTAATATGCCAATTTAAGGCTCTTATACGAGATTTTTATTCAGGCAGGTAAAAGAGAATTTCTTCTGTTACTCCTTAGCAATTTTCTAATATTTCCCTCTTTTCCTCTTAAATCTTCAAAGCTCCTGTTAGAATTACGGCCTAGCTCATGTTGTGTGTGTTAATTTTATACATGAGTGGCGGGATCTACAGTTTAAAGTCGACTCCGAACGACAGGGTTTTGAGAAACTTTTCATGGCAATTTTTATTTACTCCCAGCGTTTTTACCAGAAATCTGCTATCGATGAAATATTTTTTCGTTTTATTGGAGATGTCTGAACTAGGTTTTGAACCGTAGCCTCACGTCTAATAAGCCAGCACACCACCTACTAGACTACGGCTACTTCATTTGCCAGAATGTCAAATTTGAGTGCCTACCAAATGTAAAGTGCGCCGTTGGAATCGCTAACATCGAAATTAACTGAGGCAATCCGAATAACTATGCAAAGTAATATGCCGTAGATTATGAGCTCCGATCGGCCTTGTTTGGCTCATTAGCTTAGCTCATTATTTGAACGAAATTTTCTTGTCAAGTGTTGCTGTCTTCATCACTTACTCGAAAGGTGAATTGTTTTGATGTTGAATTGTTTTGCATTCGGATTGGTTTGTATTCGAGCTGATTGTAGTGTCCAAAAGACCTAGAGTCCTTACGCCACCAGCTTAATGAATCAAAACATATTATTATGTTTTTTTTTTTTCTTTTTAATATAATAATTAACATAAAACAAGATATATATTACAAGTGTTATGCTTAGGAGCAATAAGATATAAAATATAAAGAACTAACATTAATTAAATATAGGAAATTAATTAAAAATAAAAAAATTATTAGCCCAATCACCAATATTCTCAAGGGATTTCCTTCTCACGGATATATTTCTCGAGAAAAAATTCTCAAATTATAAATTTCGGGAGAACAAAAAAGGAGTAAAAAGAGGAGAATACTTTGAAGTCAGCTATTTTAATTATTGACATTTATTTTTCTGCGTACAAAAGTAAACAAAATTTATTATTTGATTTAATTGTTAAAGGAAAATTAGGTAATTAAATAATTAGATAATACTCTTATTCGCAACTTTTCTATAAAGACATTGTGCCGCTGCATTTCTTCTATTTGTTTTCTTTTCAGTCTTTCTAGTTGTTTAAAATGTTTTTATTGGTAATCGCCTAATTTGTCTAGCGATCGATGAATCCGTTTGATGTTTTGATCTTGGACCTTTTGATTCTCCTCCACCACAAGTTCGGCCTGTTGACTGGGTAAAATTTTTTGCGGTTAGAGTCGGCTTTTTCCACAGAAGTTGGAACCATATTATCGGTTGTTTCCATACTCTCTTCTGCTATATCTAAATCATCATCCATATATTCTATATATTCTGAATGATCTAAAATTTCTTCTGTGATTGATGTGTTTGTGAGGCCAAATGTCTTCGGAGAAACATCCTCGACAGAAGATTTCAGTCATGAGATTATAAATTGCCTCTTCTGTTGCGGAAAAATTTTGCTCTTTGTTTGCACCACCTCCCGTGCACTTTTTATTTTTTAAATTTTGCGCAGCCTTTTGCCGGACATACTTATTTTGATCTGCCCAAACCTATGTATAAGTAGAATTGGGAAGACTTTAGTGTATAAATTCGTTTTTAAATATTACCAACAAAAATTTTTCCATTCAGCAATAGACTTACTTGGAGGCCCCAAGGCGTTAACGTCAGATTTAGCGTTCCTCCAAAATCGTGCATGTGCCTCTTTGTTATTTGCATTTTATTTGTTGGTTTTGACCTACCAAAATAAAAAAAAAATTTATTTTATTTATTTGTTTTATACTTTATTAAAAATTACTTACATTTTTATACAAATTCCCTTCTGTCTTGCAAGTGATTTTTTGTTGGGGAAAAACTGAACTCGAATGTTTTGATAGTAGCTACTTTTTTCTCAAAAAACTTTTTTCCTCTTTTACATGGTTGATAAAAATGGTATAAAAACGTAAAGTGACGGAATTTTTATTATGAATAGAAGGAAAGGGAAATGTGAGAAATTCCTTGAGGAATTTTTATTGAGAATTGGGCTGATTATTATTGATATAACCAAACTTCCACATCAAACAATATGTGGATATTGCCTTTACGCTGTAAAAACTACAATTTATTTATTTCTTACAAACGAAAAAAGGGCGAAGTGGAGCACAATAGAAAATTTGAATGAGCCTGATAAAGTTCTGGTTATTTAGATGTCTTCTAACATACATATATGAAGGAGAGTATCATATTCAAAATTCCAAAAAAAGGGAGATCTTAAATTTAAAGTATAACATTTATCTGAATGTTTTATACCATTATAACATGGATGCTAAGTAAAGATATTAGATGAACTTTTTATATATCCAAATACATAACCAAAACATGGGTTATTCGATTGACTTCAACAGAATGTTTGGTTAATGGTGTGTGTTGTCTAGGCAGTAACTTCCATTGGAGCTTCAAGCGCAAATTTTTGTAACTGCTCTCCAAAAGTAAACAGACGTTTGGTGATTGGCGGAAAATATGGAGCACAACTACGATTATTCATCAACCTTAAACTTCTCCTTTGCTCATCTAATGTAAAAAAATCGAATTGGGCTTGATAGGTGAAGACACCGTAGTGACGAAATATCTCGAATGGCAAACATATAAAATTCAGGAGCTAATAAATGAATGGAAAAACCTGGATGTCTTTGGATCTACAAGCAAGACAGAAATATCCTAGTATGTATATATGTATGAAGTATGTTTGTATGTATGTCGTATCCGGGACGGATCTGATTAAAATAATGTTTTTGTGTCACTTTGTTCCCTATTGCAACTCTAGGAATAAATATATGTGGAGGAGAATAAAATTATCACTCCCTTTCTCATTTATTGTCGAGTGTTGTCCATGAACACTCTTAGTTACGTAGTCATGTGTAATTGTCAATTGTGTTTCTCGGGTGCAAGTCATGGAATGCAGCTTTTTGTGACCAATTCAGGTCTTCGTCAACAGATGACAGACGAATACAATGGATTTGCTGGTTACATTAGCACATTCATCTCAGTAATTACCCGCACAGAACACTAAAATTCAATTGCCTGGAATCTCCCAGATACCTCAAACATTAATATACACAATCAGCTCAACCAAACATTTTACCCGGAAAACTTTTAAACTTTGAACAATATATGCCGGTTTTATTTAGAGAGCGATGTTTGTTTACCCCAAAGTATCTTTCTAATTTGTTAATGAATTAATTTAAATGCGAAAAAGTTTAACTACATATGAGAATAAACTTCGGATTGAATGGAATCCATGAGTGAGATGTTGTTAAAAACTTTATTAATAATAAAATGTTATTCCTCTGCAAACGCTGCAATTATTGGCTCTTTTTAATGGCCAACAAAAATTTGACATTAAATCATTATTTTTTTTACATCATAACGGTTTTGTGATCTTCATTATCAATGCCCATATTGTTTATCCACCGGTAAGAATATGTTGAATTGCCGCAAAGTACCTGATCTTAAGTGTTAAAATTAAAAATTCAAGGTTGCAACGCGAAACAAAACAATATAAAAACGATGCGTTGAAAAAGAAGCACTCAGATCAATAGGCGTTTAGATACAACATTTAGAGAAATCGATTATTTCTCGTCTGTCTGTCTCTCTGTCTGCTCATATACAGATGAATAATGAAGAATAATGCAAATTTTACTCTACAAGTTAATGTTTGGTGTTGTTTTAGCAAGTGGGCAAGTCAATGTGTCAATAATGAAACCAGACGATTAAGAAATCTTATTAACAATAAAAACAATAACTTGACCTCAAAACTACAAATATGTAATTTTCACACGCTCAATTCACAGTGAGTCAGAAACTTATATTCAAACACGACTGTATGAAGGCCTACTTCTCAACAATAAAGTTTGGAATATTAGTTTCTAAAGGGTGTTTTTTATAGAGGTATAGAACTTTAAGTTGCAATAAAACAATGATGGATTATTCGATTGACATGAATTTTATTTATCCGAAAGATAATCTTGTGGCATTACATTTTAAATATGATTTCTGGCATATGACCGCCACGGCTGGCGCGGATGTAGTCCAATCTGGACGTCCAATTTTCGATGACTTTTTCCAACATTTGTGGCCGCATATCGGCAATAATACGGCAAATACTGTCTTCCAAATGGTCAAGCGTTTGTGGCTTTACCGCATAGACCAATGACTTTACATAGCCCCACAAAAAGTAGTCTAGCGGTGTTAAATCACAAGATCTTGGAGGCCAATTCACAGGTCCAAAACGTGAAATTAGGCGGTCACCAAACGTGTCTTTCAATAAATCTATTGCGGCACGAGCTGTGTGACATGTTGCGCCGTCTTGTTGAAACCACATCTCCTGGACATCATGGTTATTCAATTCAGGAATGAAAAAGTTTGTAATCATGGCTCTATACCGATGACCATTGAATGTAACGTTCTAAATAAAGCGCACCAAACAGTCAGTTTTTCTGAATGTAACGGTGTTTCCACATACACTTGAGGATTACCTTCACTCCAAATGCGGCAGTTTTGTTTGTTGACGTAGCCATTCAACCAGAAGTGCACTTCATCGCTAAACAAAATTCGCTTATGAAAATCATGAACAACGGTAATCTCGTTTTGGGCTCATTCGACGAATCTACGCCTTACCTGATGATCGTTTGGCTTCAAATCTTGCACGAGTTGGATTTTGTAAGCACGCAAACCAAGATCCTTCCGCAAAATCTTCCATAAAGTGGATGGACACAGATCCAATTCCTGTGCTCGATGGCGGATGGACTCATTCGGGTCTTCCTCAATGCTACGCTCTACAGCAGCAATAGCTTCTTCTGTACGCACCGTACAGCGTCTCTGGGGATGCGAGTTATCAATAAGAGTAAACGTGGTGCGAAAACGTTCCATGGTTAATCGAATTAACTGCTCTGAAGGACGATTTTGTCGACGATAAAATGGACGTAGTGCGCGATACGTTTTCCGCACAGAACCATTATTTTCGAAATAAAATTGCACTATTTGCAAGCATTGTTCAGGCGTGAGTCTACTCATGATGAATTGCCAAACCAAACTGAGAATAAATCACTTGACAGCTGTTAAATCGGTCGCCATCTTGAAAAGTAATGCCAACTTAAAGTTCTATACCTCTATAAAAAACACCAATTTGGCTTCAGGGACGGTTAGGCTAAGTTAGGTTAAATAGGTAGTCGCCATATCCTATAAGGCCCTATTGTAGTACCAATTTTACCTATTTCGCTATTTATCTTTAACTGCTGGCGGGCATTGCTCTACCATTCTACTTCACTCGTATTTTTTCAAATTTGTATTTACTTAATTAGACATTAAAATCCTTTAGATTATATTACAACCTAGATTATATCACACCACTCATGTTGAGTGTATAAATTTTATACATGAGTGTCGGGACCTACAGTTTAACGCCGACTCCGAAAGACGGGTTTCAGAAACTTTTTGTGACAATTTTATTTACTCTCAGACTTTTTGCCAAAAGAAATATAAAAAAGCATTTTACATTATTTCGTTTTGTTCGAGGCATCTGAACTGAGATTTGAATCACAAGGGCTCGTCTAATAAGCCAACAAACTACATACTACACTACGGGTTTAAAGTTGAAAGGTCCCGCTACTCGTGAATAAAATTAACTCACACCACATGGGTGGTGTCCCACACCACATGGGTGGTGGTAGAAATTATTGTATTAACCAATTAGTTAATAAAAAATAAGAAGCTTTCTTAAATATTTTTACAGTTACCGATTTTTTAGTTTTAAAAGATGTGCCACTATTTCATCGTTCACTGTTGCATACTCTGTCCATATTTTTCTACTTCTGAATCTTGATTTCAAATTAGAAGTAAACACTGATTAAGCCAAGATGTGCGTGTGTTAAATTTCGTTGGAATAAACTCCGTTTTCGAAACGTATAGTTGATTCAAATAGCGGCGACGTTTTCACATCTGCGTAACAGTTTCCTAGACTCTTTAATACATTCCCTCTGATGGTTTCAAGTTATCCTTAATGGAAAACACTCTGTTGAGTTTAGAGAAATATTTAGATTTTTATTACCGTTCTGTTCTGAAATTCCCCTTAACCCTATTATGGCGTAGATCTTGTAAAAATGTGTTAAAGGATGATGTATTGAAGCTGAGCTCTCAACAACATTATTAAGCGCATCAGTCCAAAGGTTTACCGCTGGTCCAATGTTATCTCAAGAATTTAATGGAGTTGCTAGTACTTAGTCATTTTTTCCTTTTTGATGTTCCAGAAATAAATATAACTGAGAAATCAGTGAAATCTAAAGTTGCACACTTGAAACTGCATGAAATTTATACGATATTCCAGAATAGGGCCAAAGTTTTTTGCCATTTGTAGCCCACATTTAATCGTCTCCTCTATTCCGATTATACGGTTACAGTGATATCTTTAGTTATATTGGTGATTGAAAAAGTTCAAATATTTGAAACGCGCTTTATTAGTCTAAATACACAGTCCCACAAAAGTATACTTACGATTAACAAATTTCAGAAATTTCTAAACCAATGCAAAAAATTATAATTAAATCGAGAAAAAGATGGCAATTTTCTAAATTAATTTAGAAAATGATTAATTTAAAAATAACTAATGTTTAAAAGCTGGGTCGCAATTCTGCCTGAGGGTTTGTAGTGTTGAAAAATTCAGTACTTTTGTATTTTTTCATTTCAAAAATACCGCCGTACCCCCGTTGCGCCTTTAGTACTTTTTTATTATTACACATTATATGTCTTGCGCTTTTCAACTATTAATGCATTAGTAATACGTTCAACGCAATGCTAAATTAGAATTAGGCTTTAACACCGGTTAGCCAAACGTCCATGGAACGTACGTTCGTCTTTAGAATACGAAAAGCAATGAAAACGCTTGCCGAACCTTAATGTAATTTCGGCATGCATTTTTATTGCTCTTCACAAGAACGTATGTATGTTAGTTACATTATGTTCCATCGACGTGACTAAACGGGGCATTTACATTTTGTTACGTTCCGAATGAACAGTTTTTGTACTGTATGTGTATTAAATATAAATAAATAGTCTAGTAGGTATGTGCTGGCTTACTAGACGTGAGCCCACGATTCAAACCACGTGGCAGACAGACATCTCCATCAAAACGAAACATGAAAAAATATTTCTCCGGCGACTTTCTGGCAAAAACTCTGAGAGGAAATAAAATTGCCACGATAAAGTTTTTCAAAAATCTGTAGTTTGGAGTCGACTTTAAACAGTAGGTCCCGCAACTCAAAAAAAATTGGTGTCAGAAGTTAGGTCATAATCCTGATTGAAGGGTTATAATGACCAATAATGTATGTATGCATCTCTTACAAAAGTACTATTTGATGCAAAAAAGTACTTTTTCAGTAATAATTTAGTACCATTTGAAAATTTCAGTTTTGCAACACTGGTAGTGACAAATTAAGTAGGTAAGTAATAGCGCAAGATATTATAAACATTTGGATTTGTTAAAAAAATATCTCAGATTTGTTAATCGTTAGTATACTTTTCTGCGCCGGTGTATTACAATTCAATATAATTCAATATAATCGGGCTAAATACATTATTCTATCAGTAGAGTTTCTGTATACTCAGAGCAAAAAATCTCATCCAATTGAGTTTTTCAGCACTCCACGGAATTTTGCTTTTACACCATTAAGGGCCATTATTACAACCGTTAACTAAAGGGAGGATTTTAACGGGCAGATAAATTGTTTTTCGTTATTATGAGTACCCAATAAGATACAAGTGATCGTTAAGCTAAAGGGAGGATCATCCTACCTTTAACATTTAAAGGTCACTTTATGTTTGAACTTGCCATATTATATATTATTTTCATTGTGGCAACTTCAAATTTAAACAAAATGAGCATATACAACAAAAAAATGAAGACCGCGGTTGCCACTACGTTAAAAAAAACTTGTATAATTGAGCAGTTTTATCGACATTGCTCCGGCACTGCCATATTTTTGAAAAATTTTATCTTTAAGTTGTAATAACGAAAATAAGTTAAAGGTAACTTTACAGTTCCCTTTAGCTAAAGATGACTTTAACTAAACCCAACTTTGACGGCAAGTTGTAATAATGGCTCTTAGGGCCGTTGGGTTTAGTTAAAGGTACATTTAGCTAGTGCTCTAGTACTTCCTTTGTGGCTCTAAGGGCCATTATTATAACTTGCCGTTAAACTTGGGTTTAGTTAAAGGTACCTTTAGCTAGTGCTCTAGTACTTCCCTTTTTGTATTGCTTGCTCATTTTGTTTATATTTGAAGTTGCCATATTGAAAATAATGTAATGACCAATTATGTATGTATGTATATTGAAAATAATACTTATATATGTTTGGCAAATTCAGACATAAACTTAACTTTAAAAGTTACAAGTAGGATAAACTTGTCTTTAGCTTAACGCTCACTTCTACTTAATTGTGTCCTTATAATAATGAAAACATTAAAATTCTGCCATTAGTTAAAGGCAAGTTATAACAATGACCCTAAAAGATTTTTGTAGAGATTGGAATAAAGGTACAAGATCAAGGCATCAAACCTTCCTAAGCAAGGCTTGTGAATTTCTGGCAGATTATCAAATATTTATCATTATCGTCGCATAGCATAACACCTTTAATTCTGGGCCTTTTTAATTAAAGCGTTTATTTCAATTTAATTAATTGTGTATAGTAAAAATCAAAATCAACCACTTGACTAGATTGTAGAAAAACAACGAACAATACGCTCCCAATTCCAATTGTCTTATGTACGTCCATACTTTTTTAGCTCCAAAGCTCATACATAATCCACTTTTTATAGCCCGGAATCATTCGTTTCATTTTAAATTTCAAATCGGAAATTTAATTCAACGTTAATGATTTAAAAATTCTTTTTATTGTATAAAGTTGACTTTGAAAGAATATTTGAAGGGTAGTGGAAATAATAATTCTTATTTTTACGCTTGACCCATTTCAAAGGAACGTATTAATGTATCTCTCGTGCCAAACATTTATTAATCATTTGAACCGTATTTTTTTCTGCCAATTTTGATGTCAATAAAAATTTAACACATGCAGATCGGAATTTTTTTTTGTTATTGTTTCTGTTTTTTTTCTTTATTTCACCTTTAAAAAATTATGAATAATAATGGCGATGTATTTATTTGTTTAAAAACAAATCTATTATAGTTTTGTATCACGTTTTATTAATACAATCATTGTAACATATTCTTTAATTGTTTAACCGGGGGCGTATCATACATGGATATTTAACGTTAACCGTATCCATGGGTAAGTTGTCTAAAGATAAGTATTTCTTTACAGTGGAGAACAAAAGTGTTGGTATATTGTACCTTTGCAAGAGCTTAATAATTTACTATAAAATAAGAAAACAAAATAATTGCAATTCCTATATGTATTGGCGTTTGGTCATGTAGAAAAACAAATAATAAAACTGATTTGAGCTTTCATGATAATAGAAGCTCTTAGAACTCCATTTAAGCATTGTTCACTCTCCTCAGATATCTGCCACCAGATACGTTGGCGAAACAAGCAGCAGTGAAAGCAATAAAGCTTTGAAGCAGTATCGAAATCTTAGATACTTGCTAATTCGGATTTTCCTTTTTCACTTCTTTTAACTCCTGGTTCAATTATAAAAAACCTGCAATAGAAAATCAAACAAGTATTCAATGACGGATCAAGGTCAGTTAATAGATCTTTTCGATTCAGTTGCATTAAATCTCCTTGAACAACCTGAATATTATAATGTTATTCAGTCTGAAACTATGACAGTATAGACGAAGTTAGATAATAGAAAAATCTTATCCTTTCCGAATGTACAACGGACACGAATTGCGACAAATCTAACTCGTATTCATCTTGAAGTCACCGTAGTCTAGTTGGTAGTGCGTTGGCTTATTAGACGTAAAGCCAGGGTTCGAGCCCCAGGCCAGACATCAAGACAAATACCAAAAATATTTCTTCTTGGACTTCCTCTCAGCAGATTTCTGGCAAAAACTCTGAGAGTAAATAAAATGGCCATGAAAAGTTTTTCAAAAATCTGTCGTTCGGAGTCGATTTTAAACTGTAGGTCCCGCCACTCATGTATAAAATTAACAGACACAACATAACTGGTGTGAGAAACTAGGTCGTAATCCTGACTGAAGGGTTGTAATGACCAATTATGTATGTATGTATTCATCTTAGAATTTTCATAGAAATTATAACGGAAATCTGGCACCTAAGCATTACATACCCATACATGACAGCAATCTGTGCAGGTCCTGTAGTTACGAGAAAAAAAATGGTGAGCATTTTCACTGCCATTAAACGGCACTTGGAAGTCTAAGCTAATTTTTGGGCACCCAGAATATATTGTGAGTGGTTATTATAATAAAATCCCAACGCTTATACATTTTAATATTAATTATATTACAATAGACATGCAGGAGAATAGGAACAACGGTATCAAAACGCACACTTTGAAAAGATCCAAGTAAGATAGGTTAAGGCGGCTACCAGTTTTGCCTAATGACCTTTGGGTCATACAAGCTTGAGGCTTTGCAAACTTTTTCTTTTCGTCTTTTCCTTTATCAAGTTCACTAGATGTACACATTCTTCTCAGCAGTTCAGAGGAAAATAATACCTCTTTAATAAAAAGTTTTCAAAAATACCTTGAAGCCTTTTTTAGTTTGTGATATACACCTAAAGCTTAAGTTGGAATAATCTCAGTAACTTCTGGTGCAAATAAGTCACCAAGTTCGTTGGATATAATGCCTATGGGCTAACTTGATTGTGGCTAATTTAACTAGAAACAACTGAGTTTAAGAACACACACTACGGTGTAAAGTTCTGGAGATTAAGGAACAATTATGTGA
This sequence comes from Sarcophaga subvicina, assembly GCA_936449025.2. Classification (NCBI taxonomy): domain Eukaryota; kingdom Metazoa; phylum Arthropoda; class Insecta; order Diptera; family Sarcophagidae; genus Sarcophaga; species Sarcophaga subvicina. The sequence continues at coordinate 37,310,637 of OW388082.2, forward strand.
AAAGGCATTCAACCAAAGAGTTTATATGTGTAAGCAAGCACTCGGGGACGGTGTATTATATTAACTATAATTTATAAATTACATACCATTTAGCACATATCGACGCCTCCGTTCTATAACATTCTAAGTCGAGTTATGAGCTCTCAAAGTTTTCACGCGACATACGACCATATGTGTATTCTAAGAAGATTTTTCCCTATAACTTCGTAACGGATCGCCGATTCATAACCAAATTTTGACAGTATTTAAGTTAGAGAATGTATAATTTAAAAATGCAAGAACATTAAAAACGTTCCAAGTACACTTAGAATGTTATAGAATGGAGGCGTCGATATAAGGTTTATTCTGGATAAGCCTTATATACCATACTCAAAAATTATCTTCAGTAAAAACTTTTTTTTTTTTTGTATCATGTACCATTTTCTACCAACACTGTATAAAACACACATGAATACATTCATTATCCCCCCCTCCCCCTCATTATATGATATGTATGATTAAAACACGCACCTATTATGTACGTACATATCGGTTGGTCCATTGATTTAACAAAAAACATTAAAACGTAGTTTTTTATAAAAAATAAAACAAAATTTGCACGTCATGCCAACTATTAAAGAGAAAAAAATTTTTTTTTTCTAAAATTATTTGCTTTTGAATTATGAATTGAATTAAAAATTTCAATGTCACTGAAGGTGGTGGTGGCTAATGCTGGTGGTGGTTTCTTAAGGTGTTGTGAATGAGTTTTAAAATTATGTTTAATTGATAAAAATCAAATATTAAATATTGCTCGGGGCGGTAAATGGCTCAATTACTAAGATCTACAAATTTTATCATTGAAATTTAAATTATCGTACAAAGATTTCGGGTGTGATTTTAACAATTTGTTTGTTTATTTCCATTGACAATTCAAATTACAGTAGCAAATAACTACATACCTCTTCTCTTATATAAAGTTTTCTACATTATTTTATTCATTTATTATTGCTTATTTTATTTGTTTATTGCTTGGTTTTGTTTTAAAACAACAAAATTAAAAATTTGACTTAATATCTTAGCAACTAATTATATTATAATAACGAGTATAATTTTGATTATTCAAATATATTTACAATCTAATAATCGCTTAGAAATCGTAGGAATTATTTTCATCGTCACCTTTGCGTACTTGAAAGAAGATTTTATATACCAAAGCAGCTACAATGCTGCCAGCTATAGGACCTGCCCAGTAAACCCAATGTCCGGACCACATACTATGCACTACTGCTGGACCAAAGGAACGAGCCGGATTCATACTGGCACCGGTTAATTTAATCTGTAATTAAAAAATAATTCGTTTGATAATAATTCGTAGTTATTGATATACAGTGTTTAAAGTAATAATATCGACAATTTTTTCATCTATTGAACTCACTTATTAGTTTTTGCGACGTTTCTTTTAAATTATAATTTATTTGCATAATATGAATAAAACTATATAGTAAATTATCTGCCAATAATTGCGTTTAAAATAAAAAAAATAAAAAAATTTTTAAAAAACGCCTAAGGCTAATTCCATAGACTAATTTCCTAATTACCATATAACAGATGCTGAAACAATGGATTTTAAAATGAAAAGTAATGGATTTGTCTATAAAAAATTTTCGGACTATGAAGTGCTCAAAAATAAAAATATCCATCATTATTCACTTAACGAAGATTGCAGAATGTAGGAGAAATAATTGCAACTGTCAACCGTTTTGAAAAAAACTGAACCCAATGCTAGCGTTTCAAGATGCATAATGATAAAAGAGACTTGAAGAAGCTGAACTTATAGGGCAGACAAATAAGGTACTAGTAATCGAGTGTACTGATCAATTGACGGACCTAAACCTTACCTCTTACGAGTCAAATGGGTTGTTTTTCGCTTAAAGCTTTTTATTTACATAGTAGTAATATAACTTAAGAAAATACTGATATTTTAGTGTATCCCTATTAATGTTTCTGTTAAATTTAGACTATACACTGGCTGCTTTTAAAAAATTTTCCATAGAAAGACCAGTTTTTGTGTAATTCTGTACCAATATTCCAAATTTGTGCAACAATTGTTTCCCTAAACATTTTATAATTAATTATTTTATGCTGTCAAATTTTTGTTATCCAAAGTACGCTATTGCCAATCGCCGTAGTCTAGTGGGTAGTGCGTTGGTTTATTAGACGAGAGGCCAAGGCTCAAACTCAGGTCAGACATCTCCAAAATATATACATATATGTATATATAAAAAATATTACTTCAGCCACTGCCTCTCAGCAGATTTCAGGCAAAAACTCTGAGAGTAAATATAAAAAATTGCCATAAAGTCGTTCGGAGTCGACTTAAACTGTATAAAATTAACACACACAACATAAGTGGTTTGAGAAGCTAGGTCGTAATCCTGACTGAAGGGTTGTAATGACCAATTATGTATGTATGTATGTAAAGTACACTATAAGTGTTTTATAGTCTTTGAGTCTTTGCTTTGGAGTAGATAAGGTATTAATCCCTGGTTACCCAAGCTTAAGAAACGTAAAATCGTAACGTACGTAGCCTTAAAAACGTTTGTGTAGTTATAGAAACCTTCAAAACGTGACATATGTCAACGAAGAATGTAAATAAAAACGAAACAGAACACACAGCAACACACAAACGAACACAACACAATGTAAAGAAATTGGTATACAGACTCAACATCAGTGTTGCCGTTTTTTGTTCAATGTGTAGATTATTCCGGATTTGGTTATGATTTTTCTTATAAAAATAACTTTTCTTTTGTTTGTTAAAATTAATTAATTATGAGACTATAATTTTGTTTTCTTATTTTTTGTTTTATTTTTCTCAATTATAATTTAAATTTGAAAAAAATAAAATAAAAAAACTGCGAATTTAATTTTGTTCATATTTTTCCTTATTTGGTGATTTTTTCACAAATGTTGGTTACAATTTTTTTTTCGTGGCAACACTGCTCATCCTCTCTCATGTTCAAATGTCACGTAAAAACGTGGGAGAATTCTGTTTTATACAGATCGTTCCGTTTTGCTAACGAGAGAGAACGAGAATTGTTTCGGTAATCGCTTACATTGTTCTCCATATGCTAAAAAGAGAACATTCGCTACGGTACGTTACGTTACGTGTGGGTAACTACAGCATTACTGTAAAGCAATAGTTCTTCCGCAACCTTTAATCAATTATTCGAATTCAAATGAAACAAATCGAAAATATTATTGCCATTGCACTTCACTAAACCACCTCCATATTCCACGATCACTTTAAAGTTCTTTAACAGCAAGTGTTTTTGCTCCGACACAAAACAGTTACCATCTTGTACTAATACTCCTGTGTTAAGCCCTGATTAGACAAACATCCATGGATCGTAATAGAACGTACGTTCGTTTTTAGCATATGAAGAGCAGTGTTAATTTTTACCTATTACGGATCGGTAATCGCTCTAATTGGTTTTCATATTCTAAAAACTAACGTAAATTCCGTTGCGTTCTGTGGACGTTTGGTAAAACAGGGTTTTAATTTTCTGGCATACATCATTATGCAGTTTAACAATCAACTCTTTTTTCGTCAATACGAATATTTCTTGCAATTTTTGTTATTTGCGCTTATTTTCATGTTAGTTTTTATGTTCCATCAAACCAAATAACTCTGAATAACGTAGATTTCGTAGATTTTACGAAAACAATACAAATCCCAAAAATTCTTATGTTAAAGAGGAGTACATCTATCTCTTTCTAAGCTGTGCAGACAATTGTGTGAGTTTATTTCTGGGGCTTTTTTGGTTTTATTTGTCAGACAAGTATAGTTTTTTACTTTCTTGAAAAAAATTTTTGTTGAAGGAAATCCAGCTGAATTTTTTTAAAATACAAAGTAATGTATTTTCAATAGCATCGTGTATGGACAACTGTGTGAGGAAGTGTATAGTATGTCACTAGGATCTATGCCACGATTAAATATTAAATCATGGTACACGGTGATGTTGGTTAAGTTGTTGTTTTTTTATTACGTCAAGTATTGATTCAAGTTCAATTAATGTTGCAGTATTTTAATGTTGCTGATACATTTGATAAACCAGTCAATCGAAAATTGTAGTTTTTATTTAAAATCTTCAACGAATTGTAAAAACGTTGTGTATTTATGTATTTTTGTGTGAAACTTATTTGCGTTAAAAGATTTTAAAATTTAAAATTTATAAGTACACTTACCGCACACAAATGACCAGTAACAATAGCTAAACCCACAGCCAGTGGTGCAGATCCCTTGATATCTTGTCGTTTTGGATCACTTACAGCTTTCACCACTAAAATCAAAATTGAAGTAATCAAAGCTTCAATGAGCACAGCTTGACCTTCACTTAAAGTGGCTGATTTTGTGGAAACTCCAAGACCAATACCGCCTATTGCTTCTGGTATAGCAACCTAAATAACAAACATTTAATCATTTCAATTAAAATTAGTCATCAGTAAACCACTTTAAAATAAAATTTCAAATATAAACTACATTTAGAAAATACTTACACTTAATATAGCAGCACCAGCAATTGCTCCCACACATTGTACAATGATATAAAAGATGCCTTTTAAAACACTCATTTCGCCAACAATCATGAAACTGATGGTTACTGCCGGATTTATGTGACAACCACTAATATGACCAAAAGTCTAAAATAATTCAAAAGATTTAAAGATTACATAATTGATATTCAATTATCAGTTGTTTAACTGACCTGTGCCAATGTAGCCACTGTTAAGCCAAACGTAAATGCGATTTGCGGCACTGTGGGTATCCAATCAATGCTGCCAGTACAACTGCCAACACCGATCACTACCAACAGAAATGTGCCAATCATTTCACCAAACAGCATGCGCCATATTTTCTTATTCTCCGTTATATCTGTAATACCCACAAATTTTGACATTTCTGAAATGAAAACAAAAAAAACATGGAGGTGCTAAAATATAAACGTTAACAATGAGCATAATTGACATCTCAACGAGCACATGATTAATTATTAAAATATTCATTATTTTGATTTATTAAAATGATTTATTACATGAAATTAATGATTTTAAAAATGATTTATTATCGTATTTTGTAAAGGTAAATATTTCAATTTTATTCACCACACTCTTGAGGTGTAGCATAAAATGAAAAATTTGCTCAAAATATTGGACCTGCTAGTGAAATTGGAATTATATTTGGAATTATATTTTTATGTGACTCATATAATTGCGTTTTTGAATTCCTGAAATCCATATTTTTATAGATTACATGATTGCAAATACAATAAAAGAACTTGTTCTCTTCCTATTCTCGATATTTTATTTGAATAAATCTTCTATTTATTTTAATGACGTCACTGCGCTATCAGCTTTATTACCTATCAGTGTTGAAAAATTCAGTACTTTGGTACTTTTTTCAGTACTTTTTCATTTAAAAAATACCGCAGTACCCCCGCTATGTTTTCAGTACTTTTTTATTATTACATATTTTATGTCTTGCTCTTTTCAACTATTAATGCATTAAAAACATGTTCAACGTAATGCTAAAGGTGGAATTAGGCTCTAGCCCCGGTTAGCCAACATTCGTATATTCGTTTTTAGAACACGAAAAGCAATGAAAACGCTTGCCAAACCGTAATGTAATTTCGGTAAGCATTTGCATTGCTTTTCATATGCTATAAACGAACATATGTTACATTACTACGTTCCATCGAGGTTTGACTAAAGGGGGCTTTTACGTTTTATTACGTGCTCTTGTCTTGTATGTGATGACACGAATAGATCATTAATTTTTCTGTTCGACTTCCCTCGAGCAAAAACGCTGAGAATAAATAAAATTGCCATAATAAAGTTTCTCAAAAATCTGTCGTTCGGAGTCGACTTTAAACTGTACGTCCCACCACTCATGTACAAAATTAACGCACACAACATAAGTGGTGTTAGAATTTAGGTCCTGATTGAAGGGTTATAATGACCAATTATGTATGTATGTATTTTTTTACAAAAGTACCATTTGGTGCAAAAAGGTACTCTTTCAGTTATAGTTCAGTACCATTTCAAAATTTCAGGTTTGCAACACTCTTACCTATCTACCTAACCCACCTAATTGGTCATTACAAGCCTTTAGTTAAGATTACCACCTAGTTTCTCACACCACTTATGTTACGTGTGTTCATTTTATACACGAGTGGCGAGACCTACAGTTTAACGTCGACTCCGAACGACAGATTTTTTTGAGTAACTTTTCATGGCAATTTTATTTACTCTCAAAGTTATTGCCTGAAACCTGCTGGGAGAAAGTCGGCGAAGAAATATTTTTTAAAATTTCGTTTTGCTGGAGATGTTTCTCCTGTGGCTTCAACCGAGTCCTCGCATCTAATAAGCCAACACACTACCTACTAGTAGACTACGGTGCCTACAGCTTTATTACACGATCATTAAATTTTAGAAATCAAATTTTCAGCACGATACCGCTGTTCTCAACGTCGATTTTATTAAAACAAATCTCTTTTTATTAAGGTCAGTTTAAATTTAACACAGCTTTTTCTCGATTACACGATTTGTAAAAATTTAATACAAAGTAAAACCGCTATTACGCTGTATATCTATATATATAAAAATGAATGTTTGTTTGTATGTAATTAATAGAATCGTAAACTATGCATTTGATCATGCTATGATCTTCAGCAAAGTTGTTGCGCATGAGCCGGGGAAGGTTTCTCAGTTGGTATGACCAATTTCCGACAGGTGGCGCCACTGAAAATTACTAAAAATGATTTAAATCGTAAACTGTGTATTTGATCATGATATGATCTTTAGGAAAGTTGTTACCCATAAGTCGACAGGTTTCTAAGTTGGTGCGATTAATTTCCGATAGGTGGCGCCACTAAGAATTACTCAAAATGAATTGAATCATAAACTATGCATTTGATCATGTGTTGATTCGGCAAATACCAGACGTTATAGCATTTATAATTTATGATTTTAATAACATTTAGTACAATTCATTCCCGTAAAATTTGAAACATTTTAATTTTGGAAAGTTTTTAAAAATGCTGTTGGTTTCAATTAGATTGGGTACATTGTGAGATTCTAATAAATTTAACACATTTTTCACGTCGTTTCCAGTGCAATCATGCCTTCAAAGCGGCAAGCAATTGGTCGGCCTACACCTAGGGGCACGGAAGAAAAGACCATTACGAGCCTCAGAATCAGACGGGCAACTAGCACTGAGACTGGAAAATCTTTGAGTACATGCCGCTGAGAACCGTTGGCATGAATCACTTGAACAACGAGAAGTGAGATTAGAAACTGATCGAATGCGTACTACTAAGACCCGTTCATCTGAATCCTCAGGATAACGGGAAGAAAAATCAATAAAATGATTCAGAATTAATCGGACATTTCTGTAATGTCTTTCCTTCAAATTTATTCTAGTTGGTGTCGCAGCAACACGCGCAGGGTACAGCTAGTTTTTACATAAAAATTATTCCTTTACATAAAAATGTATGCATGAACTAATAAAGTGTGTTGGTTTTTGAAAAATTTCAAAGTATTTTCCATCAATGTCGTACGGTATCCTTACATATTCGGTCTTAACGTCTAAACTGACCTTCACTGAACTGCCTTTTGCTCTTTTGGGAATTTTTGTGTGCAGAGATGTTCTTGTATTTTGATTTTCTCATTCCTATTCTCATACTTTCTTGGGTATTTGTTCTAGAAGTTCTTTGTATCGTACGATTTGTGTGTTTTTAATTACATTTGTTGGTCTTGTTTGGTTCTTTTTATTTTAATTTGTTGTACAGTTTATTCATCTGCATAATCATAAAATCAAACACCAAATGAGTGATACACATATGTAAAGATTGCACGTAGTGTTCCAGCGGCCTTAATTTGATTGTTGGGTAATCATAATACGGAAGTCGCCGTAGTCTAGTAGGTAGTGTGTTGGCTTAGTAGACGTAAAGCCAGGGTTTCGAGCCCCAGGCCAGACATCAAAACAAACGAAAGAGATTAAGCCATCTAACGGGAAGTCATGGCCATGTTGTAATGTTTAGTTAATCGTTCTTACAAGTCTTTTAAAACCTTATGCCTACGTCATTATCTAAGGTAGTTTAAATCTTTCAAATATAAAACGTGGGTAGTTCAATAAGACCGTGAAACTCAGGCTTTAAAATAAATTGCTTAATTTTTTTTAACATACATACGTCTAGCTTGCTTGGAGCTCTATACTCTTTGTCTAATGTTTCTTAAATGTTTTTGTTTCAAAATCATCGTAATAGATTTTTATGTGGTATGATTTCATCGTTGGAGTCAAATCTCTTTCCATCGAATCATTTTTTCTAATATGGAAGCAAGTGTTGAACTCTTGGGTTTTGGTTATAGGCTGGCCGTGTATTGGCCTGGTACAAAAGAAATTTTTTTAATTTAATAAGTTATCTTTACATTAGTGATTTATTGTTTTACCCTTTGTAGTTAATTCACGTGTTATACCGTTTGCATTCCAAAATTTTTTGTATTCACTAACAAACCCAACAAGCGCGGCATACATTTTACCCAAAGCTTTCACTGATTCAAGTAAACATTTATCTGTTTTAGAAAGAGTTGTTGCATACTGATTGCGAAAAATAAAATCGTAATAAATAATTAGTGAGCTATGGTTACAATTTGAAAAGCAAAGCTTTTTTATCTCAACGGAAAAGTAAAAAAAACATATCCATAGCTTTTGCATTACCTATATATTTACCGTTGCTTAGCACTCAAAATCTGTAACGAGCTTAGATCACTGCGACTTTTTCCACTCTCAATATTGAACTGGATGATGTAGAAGTATCATGGCAAAACAGCATAAAGAGCCGTATAAAATCACCAACGCTAGTCGTTAATCTGTGAAAAACACAATTTACAAAATTGTGAACATTTTTCATACTTATGTATGCTATAAACACAATAAACGCAACACAAGAAACGCAGCAATCTCTCAAAAATAGAATACGTGGGTGTTTGTAGAAGTGCTTATTTTAAATGCAACTCAGTTTTGCTTATGCTTCATTGCTACTGCCATTATTGTAATTAATGCGCATGCAGCGTACCTTAGGCTGCAATTGCAAAATTGCTGAGTTGCGTTTATAGCATTACATTCGTTCAACTCAATTGACAAGTTTAAATTAAATTCTACAAATAACACTGATGTATGGGAAATGATCCAAATCTGTCAATAGATAGATGTCGTTGTTACTCAACCCTTAAGCGATCGACTGCAACGTCTACAACTCATTTATAAGGACAGCGAACTTGTTTTACTGATTTTCTTTTGTTCTGCATTTATTTTTAATATGTAAGGTAACCTCTTTTACATTCCTTTCATACCCCTTTCAGATCAATGGTGTCACTGTTAAATTTTCCTATAAAGATGAAAATGAAATCTGATTTTACCTCCTCAATATCTAATGACATGAATATAGTTTCAAATAGGCGGTGGGACATGCTATACAACCAATAAAATGGTTAAAAAACTAGATTGGGTATTCAAACAATTGAAGTCTTGAAAAGCAATATTTGACATAAAATTGCTGAAAAAGGCCAACATTATAGCAAGTATGGATACTTATACTTATACTGACATCGGATAGCATTTTGACTTCATCAGGCCAGCAGGTGAGACATTGTAGGATGCTGGCAGTACAATAGAAACAATTATAACAATGGGTGTGCGCGCAAGCAAATATGGTTCTTCAATAGTAAAGTGTGGGTCACAGAAACTTGTTAGAATTTCATTCAAACTTGGTGAAACTGCATTTATTAAATAAATAACTAGGCCTTGATGAAACCATTGTTTCAACTGGAAATGGCGGGTCAATGAATTGAAAATAAAATGTTATAAATTTGTATAACTTTTCTTATCGGTTGCTTAACATTACAATGGAAACCTCCGCATTTTAATTACATTTTATTTAATTAAATGTAATTATATTAACGGACTTAATGCATGAAATATTCAAATTCACTCAAAACAAAAAAAAAAAAAACTTTACATATCCATCGCGATTGCAAAACAAGAAATAGAAACATTTTTATGCTTCAAAACACACGTTTGAGGAAACATTTTTAAAATTCCAATTTTAAAAATAATTTCAATTTAATGCATTAAAAATAATTTCGTTACCACTTTAATGTTTTCTTTAAAGCCTCTTGTTGTGCAAAGCCTCAAAATGTACAGGAAAATTAAACAGTTTGATATGCAAACATTTGAACACTTACTTGGGTATGAAAAACATAATGCTTGAAAGTCGGTTCTAAATTGGCAACTTCTTTCCAATATTTCATACTGTACTTTATTAATAATCGCTGTATCTACAGTAATTCTTCGATTTACGTCGCCTCGATTAACGTTTTTTGTTCCCTCTAACTGGAATTTGCGTCGTCATTCGATTTACGTCGCCTTTTTTTGGAACCAACTGCGACGTAAATCGAGGGATTACTGAGACTCTTTAAAGTTCCTTGTTAAAAACAAACTACATTGTGATATGAACAATATGAAATTCGATTTACGTCGTTTCGATTTACGTCGCCTTTTTCTGGAGGGATTACTGTATAGCATTCTAGGGCAACATGAGAAATTTCAAGTAATCATACAAAAAATATCCTAGTATAGCAAAATCGCATGTTGTTGGCAATCAAAGGACTGTTCCAAAACGTGAAATTATTTGCTCTTTTGCTCTTTTTCTCAGAAGAATTATAGCGTGTCGTGTAGCATTTGGCGGTGTCCTGTTGATATCACATATCAATCAAGTCTTGGCCTTACATTCTGAGCAAAATAAAGTCAATAATTATCGCATCCATTGACTATAACAAACCACACTAAACGGTGTATCTATTAGGGTGCATTGGGAGTACTTGATCCCATTGAACCAAAATTTAAAAAACACCTTTCTCACACACCACGAACTTTAGCTCGTCTATTCATGCTGGAGAGTAAACCCTACTGAGACTTTTTAGTGTTACCACATGTCACACATCTAAAATCTTAAAAAACAAAACTTTCAAACCAAAAAGCAGCGATATCTCCCGTTAGTTGCCAAGGCATACTTGATAGCACGGGTGATAGTTTTCTGATAGGGTATTACGCTGTCAAAAATATGTTTTTTTGTATTTTTTGTTTTGTGCATACTTCACAACTTGATTGATAACAACCCGATATCAACTTTATTAAACGATGCTTTTACTATAATGATCAATTTTGTAATGTACGTAAATTGAATTTTTTCTTTGTACTCTGTGTCAGAGGAACCTTCCCCTTGAAGTATGCTTTTTCATGCCATTTTTCGCCCTGGCTACTACTAGAACCTCACTGTTGATTTGTTTTTGTTGTTTTTTATTTTAAGAATAAACATTTAGTGTTTCCTTCGTCTACGTAACAGTATAAATATATATGTGGTACGTTAGAGAAAATAACTCCTGGGGCAGAAAGTTCGGATGTTGGAGACCATATCAAAGTATATTTATGTTAGAGCGGAAATGTTATTCTCTACTTCTACCCGAAATGATAAAAAAGATTTTTATCAATTGGAGGTCTTGACTTATCATAGATCCATGGTAGGAATACCCTTTTGTCAAAAAAAAATTTTCAATGAGTCTATATTGCGGGGCGATAATAAAATTAAAACTTAAATTACAAATATCACCGTGCTAGAATCGACTGCCACATATAGTATATTGTAATTTGGCAATCGAATCGTATTAATGTGATAATGAAGAAATATTGATCTTAAACAGCATTATAATTTTTATTTTTCGACGAAAATATATAAATTCAGATAAAATCTTTAAAGAAAAATAAAGTTTTTGTTATGAGATATGATTGTAAACTAAAACTTATTTTAACACGTTCATCGCCATGTCAGTCATATGTGTCTGCCGCTAAGAAGTTCTACATGAGCCATGTCAGTCATATGTGTCTGACGTACGCGATTTGGTAAATCACAAATGCCCGATGCAAACGACGCTCTGTTCAAAACAACAGGTTAATACTTGTTGTGTCTTGTTTGGAAGGGTCAGACATATAAGACTAACACGGCTTGTCGAAAAAAAGTTTAAATATAGGGCCATGTCAGTCATATATGTCTGACATAAAATTTAGTATTTTTCCGGGAATTTTGGCAAAAAAAAATTTTCCTGTGATACATTAAGTTTCCTTGATACATTTTGAACTAAATTATATAATAAAGTTACCGTGGCCCATGTGAAAATTTTTCTGATATTATCGTGGCGATGAACGTGTTAAACTAGCAGATTGTACCCGGCGTTTCGCGGGTTATGTAGCTTGTCAATTTTTTACAAAAATCTATTTAGAATTGTAAAAAATATTTTTAAATGTGATTTTCAATTGTTTTGTATTAAAATTCAAAACTTTAAAAAGTTCTCGTGAAAAACAACATAATACCACAATACTATTACAAAAAAAAAAATATTTTTTTCTCGTAATCAGTGCATTAATAGGCATCGTTTGGAAGGTATTTCTACAAAAAAGGTGGCAGTGGGACCCCCTATTGTATAAATTTTTCATTAAATTTTAAAAAAATCATTATTGGGTAATTTTTGCATTAAAAATAACAATAGATAAAAAACCGGTTTATCGGTTTCGAAACCCGTTTATAAACCGGTTTCTTAAAAAATGCAATTTTTTAAATTACTTGGAAACCGGTTTAACAAACAGCCCAGTTTTTTGAATACTCTAGCTGCTTTGCCCGTTTCTCGCCTCTTTCCCCCTTTTTGGACCCCTTTTGGTTCAACTTTAGAAACGGAACACCTCCAATAGCTATTTAGGAAACTTAACCAAGCTAAATCGTAAAAAAGCGCTATAGATAAAATTACTGACCAAAAATTATAAGGATTCACTTAATAAAGATGAAAATCGACATACAGGTGTTTTTGATGTAACTGACTTGAAATCTAAAGGCAAAGTTTTTAAAATTCAAATACCTAAATTTTAAAATTTCTACAGATTTACGTGAGAATCAGTGTAAGGGGCTTCTTGAGGATGCTGATTTCGAATCTGAGGTAAATTTTTTCAATTACAAAATCGCGGATCCAATATGGCGACTTAAACTTCATAATTTCTACAGATTTACATGAAAATCAGTGTACGGGGGTTTTTGAGATTGCTAATTTCGAATCTCAAATACAAAATGGCGGATCCAATATTCAATTATAAATTTTTTTTTCTGATTTCAGTGGGTAAAACAGTTAACTGTGTAAAATGCAACTATTTTGTCTAAAACCTCCAAAAGATTAAGTGGAAACTTTTGTAGAAACTATGAATTTTTTATTTTTTAATGAAATTATTAAAAAAAATTTTGGCCAGCATAGACTGTCTACAAAAAATTATATTTAAAAAAAAAACGCAAAAAATCGTAACATGAAATTGACAAAAATTTACTCAAAACTCTTCATTTAACACGTTTTTAATTGTTTTAAAGTTACCAAATACTCACATTTTTTAAAAGCTTATCCAAACTTAATTTTCAGAAGAAATAGTTTAATTAAAGGTTATAGCGACACCTCCATTCTATAACGTGCTAAGTGTACTTAGAACGTTTTTAATGTTCTCGCATTTTTAAATTCTACGTTCTTTAACTTAAATACTGTCAAAATTTGGGTAAGACGCGCCGATCCGTTCCGAAGTTATAGGGAAAAATCTTCTTAGAACACACATATGGTCGTACGTCGCGTGAAAACTTTGAGAGCTCATAACTCAAAACACACTTTTTCGAATGTTATAGAACGGAGGCGTCGATATTAGAAATGTGAGTTTTTCGCCTAGATCTTTTTCTTAAATCATTAAGCACCCCCTATCACTTTTGTTTTCCACATTTAATTTAAATTTATGTTGGTTTTTCATCTATTTATTTAAAATTATTACAAAAAAATTTCAAAAAATCGACCAAATCACACTGTATACACTGCCTTTAAACTTTGCTCACAAACAATTATTTTGAATACCCGCATAGCAGTCGTAGTTAATTTTTTAGAAAAACAAAATATGATATTATTAGCTTTGATATGTCCTTTATCAAATACCGCAACAAAAAAAGCTTTCTTGAAAGTGAAAAATATGATTTTTTGCCACAAAAATGGGTAAAATTACCTACAACTCGCTAGTGTCAATGGCCGAAATGGAATTCCACGTTATTGAGGGTAAAAAAATTGATCGCATATAAAGACTTTTGCCAGAAGAATGTTACATTTACAGTCAACGAATTTCAATTGAACTTGGAAAATGTGGAAGCCTTATTGTCTCTGCTAGTATCGGTTTATATAGACAAACAAGCGAAAGAAGCGTTATAACTCTTAATTCTTCTAAAATTACAGTTCGTAATTTTCGAATATTTCGCGACGATTCAACTTAAAAACAGGATTAAGCATAAAATAAGATCTTTGTTTAAAACGAAGTTGATTTTATTACAAAAAAACATCAAACTCTTGAAAACAGTTATAAATAAAAATACTGTAAAAATGGGTTTTAGTTTATGACTGAGAAATAAAACTCCCAAAACGATTTCTATTTTATGACTGAGAAATAAAACTCTCTTTTTGTCAATTTTAATGCATCTTTTTAATTTCCGTTAAAAAAATCTTTTTGTTGAAAAAACTCATTATAAAATAATTTTATAATCATTACGGTTTTTCAATGTCTTCTCTTCATCCGAAACAAACTTTCTGTTATTTTGAATTATTTTAAAACAAAGTTTTTTGTAGATGATTCGAGATAAGGCTTTAATTAAATTTATAATTTAAAGTTTTCAAAATTTTGCACTGAATAGCAACGAACGCTTTAGGAGTGTTTGTGATTTTATTGCTGTTACTTACCAACTTTTTCCACCATAATTATTTTGTTAGTTATTGAACAATTGTTGAATTAAATTTTTCTTTTTTGTTTTTCTTTGTATTTTTGTGTCTTAACAGACCAATTAAATCACTATTTACAAACGTATTAAATAATGTTTTTTTTTGTTATTTTTTGTTTTTTTTATTTCGTATTTTTATTGCTTTCAAAGAAAGTGTTTTTATTATCGTAAACGTTTATAAAATTTAAGTTTATTTTAACAACGAAAACAACGGTATTAAAGATTCAAGTGGGCAGCGCACATTCACTCGCTGGTCGAGTGTAAAGAAATGCTTTTCAGTGGCACATCAAGGCACATTAAGTACAATTTTGGCGATGTTGTTATTTTTGTAATTTCACTTTAATTTTAAAATTTCGTTTTTTTTGTTTTTCAAATAATCGACAATTATTCAACAATAATACAGTAACAAGCAAAGAAAATAAAAAACAGTCAAAATATGAGCATAAGTTAGCATTGATTGAATTAAATCTGACGCCGTTAATGAAAGTCAATTCTTTAAAAGCACAAAAACCGTTAATTTATGTTTTGCTTTGATTTGTAAAGACCTCTTAAGTGGTTTCGTACTGCGAAATGAATGAATGGGTAATGGAGTGGCGTTGGTAATGGCAAGAAATAAATCTTTGTGGTCTTAATAAAGATGTTGGATGTTGGTTGGCTGGTTGGTTGGTATTGTAGCACAATTTATTTTTTAATTTATTTTAACAATGATGAATGATCGATCGATCGATCTATCATTTCATAGATACGCTTCGTTCCAGATATGAATGAAATAAAAATGTTTAATAATTGAACTTGAGAAATAAATTGTTTGGTATCGCCGTAGTCTTCGTCGTCGTCAGATTGTCTAGCAAGCAGCCAGATCAGGTCAGGTTAATTTAATATCCAGAGTCTGATAATTTTGTTTTGCGTTGTTTACACGACCGATGTTAAAGCGCGAATAAAAGTTAGAAACACTTTGCAGACAACTAAATTCATAAATTTTATATTTTAACGTGTGTTTTTCTATCAAACAACTACAACATACTAGAAAACAAAACAAAACAAAATAAAGAAAAGAATATAAGAGTGACGGTGAAAAATATAAACAAAATTTGAATTTGCGCTTTTCAAGTAGTGGCGTTAAATTTGCGCGCAAGCTTTCTAGACAAACCACACACTCTACTCCACTCTGTACACTTGTGCACACTCGAAGTCAAGATACTTCATCAGTTCGGTTGTTGTATACAATTTGATATCCATGAAATGCTTTAAAGACATGAGATATGGCGTTTTAATAAAACACAATAAAAAAAAAAACATTTTCATATTCGTACAGAGAAAGCCATTAAACGCTATTACGTTTATTCGTTTTCGTTTCGCTTGTCGTCCATTTACAAACAATCCTACGGATGAGTGAATGCAAGACTGAATGAGTAGTTGGATAAAATAGAATTCAGCTGGAAGCAACATTGTGTTGTTGTTATTAACTATTATTAACTATTGCGATTTAGCTTCTTCCTTTAAGAAAGATAATGGATATGATATTAATCACACCATTATCATAACAACAGTGGCGAACAAAACTACACAGAAGAAATTTATTATTTTAATTGTGATGATAGTGTAAAAAAAATTTTTGGCCAGTTTTTTCTAATACCCTTGGATCCATTGCAATTAATTGCTATACTTATGCCTTAAGAAGAATTTTGAAGTCGCCGTAGTCTAGTAGGTAGTGTGTTGGCTTATAAAACGTAAAGTCATGGTTCGAGCCCCAGACCAGACATCAAAACAAAATACAAAAAATATTTCTTCGGCGACTTTCTCTCAGCAGATTTCTGGCAAAAACCCTGAGAGTAAATAAAAATTGGAATGTTTCTCAAAAATATGTCGTTCGAAGTCGACTTTAAACTGTAGGTCCCACCACTCATGTATAAAATTAACACACACAACATAAGTGGTTTGAGAAACTAGGACGTTGTACAATGGGTCAATTCGACCTCCGGGTACTGTACTTGTCTTAATTGACAAGTACACGTCCTCTAACCTAACCTAATCTCAACCTACACGTGGTCTCACAGAAGCCAATGCACCCATTACGAGTGACTGTTTGGTGCGCCTTGTGGATACGACCCCTTTGCGGAGATACGACCCCATACACTCAAGAAAGTGTACGTAAATTGGTCCGATCGAATTAGATACCATTTCTAACCGGAACAATTGTACTCCACAACAAAAAAATAAATTTGACAAAATTTCAAACCGTTTTTGTTTTATTGCCTTTTTAAATTTAAAGTTTTAAATGGTCCACCCTTCATAATTTGTTAGAAATAATTTAGAGGATGTATGTAGATGAGCAATTAAGAGAGTTAAAAATTTTGTTCTTTACTGTAATACCTATGTATGTCTGTTGAGCAAATAATAGAGGGTAATTTAATATTCAAATATTCAAATTACTTATTGATTGATCTATTGGTCGGCAAGCCAATAGGTAGCACAAAATTGGGCTCGATAATCTAAATTTTATCGCTTAATTACTTGCGTTGGTATTTTTATTACAAATTTTATTTCGTTGTTTATCAAATAGTTTTAGTATCTACTTCTGTAGAGTCTTCAAAAATATTATCTTGTATGGAATAAATTACAACTTCATTAGATATTTTTATGTTTTGCAAATGATACGATAATAATGTTTTGTAAAATGTTTTCTTATCTGTAATTTAACACTATTCTGTATATTTATTAGAATTACTACACATTTTTATTTCAACGATTAGGGAAATAATATTTAATTGTTATGCATTGATTATTAAACAAATTCGTGTGATTTATTCTCGAATTCAAATATTTGCTTTATGATTCGATACTTACTTGTAGAAATCATTATTTAAACAAAAATTAAATTGTAACAACTACGATAAGCCCGTAACAATAATGTTGAGGATACACTACCATTTTGAAGGACAAATATTGAAAAGTGCAGTTTTTAAGGTAAGTGATGTTTAGTGATGAGAGGACATAAAGTAAAAACGTAAGTACACTTAGAACGTTATAGAATGGAGGCGTCGATATTATCCATTAAAATGATGACAGCAAATGTTGCATTCTGCGAATAATTAAAGAAAATTAAACTACAATAATAACTGCTGTATAGAAATCATTAAGAAGGAAAGAGGTATGTACGAGGAAGTCTCAGTCCTTCACGACGGCATTAACAGTCGATCGTTTCATACTAATGTTAGAACAAAACAAATATGCCCTTTCTCTAATTTTCTGATTTCGTTCGCCAGCTCTAAATTTTTCTATTCACACTTAAGATTTTCAACATGCAATTAAAACTAGAAGAACCGGAATTATTGGAAAAAAGTCTTGAGAAAATACAAATGTTAGCATAGAAAACAGCATGCTACAGTAGGTTCTACAAAGCGGAAGCGGCATTTTGACGATTCGAAGAGCCTTACAAACATCCAGACCAACCAAGCTTATAATAATCAATACATGTGTGAAGCCCAATTTAACGTACAAAAGTGAAACGTGGTCTGTTTGGAATACAGGTATTCAGCAATACATACATCCCGACAACATAACCAATACGGATCTCTGAAACCTAACTAATCAGGAACTCATACTAAAACAAACGAATCGTGAAGGTAAATCGGCCATACCATTAAGAAGAATTTGGATGGTACACAAGGACGTTGCTACAATGAAAGCCTCTAGGCACAAAAAGCTAGGGTCGACCAACAACTAGATACAAACAATGCTCCGAGAACTAGGACATTGTGACCATACATGATTGGAAACAAAAATTACAGCTGCTAACCGTATAAGATGGAGGTATTTTGTAGAAGGCATATGATTACAAAATGTGTAATAAAATAACAAAGCTTATGCAAATAAACACAACGATAGGTTGGAACTGGTGGAATTATCATTTTAAGAAAAAAAATGCCATCATTTTTGGATATCGTCTTGATAGCACGTATAGGAAGGCCTGCGACCTAAGACCTGGACAAAGAGGATATCTTAATAAAAACAAATATGTTTCTGAACCTCAGAAATGTTTTACCACACCATCGGATACACGCCAACATGGAGAACGTACGACTAGCTTTCGAAATATTTACAGACTGTAGCGATTCTTCTTGTAACGAATTTAAAACAGGAATCTAGTCTAGATAATCAATATTGACTCTCGTTTTTATTAAACAAGTAAAATTGCTTGCCAATCAGTCTTGGATATCGCCTTTATAGCACGTATAAGAAGGCGCAATCTAGCAAACATATTTGACCTATGACCTGGATAAAGGGGGAAATCTTAAAAAAACAAATATGTTTCGAGCATAAGAAATTTCTTACCACACCCATACATACCAACTTGGAGGGAATTTAATTTCTTGTGAAGAATTTAGAAAAGAAAGCTTTGTACGAAAATCAAGCTCAGAAAATCTTCTGATCATGTAAGTTCTCAATGTTACACCGCACCTTTTAAAATAATATGTTAATTAAAGTGTATTAAGTGAAATACTGACTTTAGTCTTATATCTACATAGGTTCTAACATACAAGTTGTCCGATACACACGGATTTTGTTCATGCATAGATGTCGGAGTTCATTATCACTTTTCTTAATCGATTTTCCATTCTAGTATAATAAAGTAACACCGATTGGAGTTTATTTCAATAATATCTTGAAGTGCACTATAAAACATTTACTTCCAAATAATTAACAAACTGTGATGCGTAGTCGGTAACCCTCCAACTGGTGGCCCGTGAACTGTACACAAAAGAGCAGAATTTACGGACGTTGTTATATTTTATTTTGTTTTTGCTTAGAAGTAAATACATACATACATAATTTGCCAGTACAACCTTTCAGTCAGGATTACGACATAGTTTCTCACACCACTTATGTTGTGTGTGATAATTTTATACATTAGTGGCCGGACCTTCAGTTTAAAGTCGACTCCGAACGACAGATTTTTGATAAACTTTTTCATGGCAGGTTTATTTACTCTCAGAGTTTTTGCCAGAAATCTGCTGAGAGGAAGTCGGCGAAGAAATATTTTTCCATATTTCGTTTTGATGTCTGACATGGGGTTTGAACCGTGGCCTTGTGTCTAATAAGCCAACACACTACCTAGTAGACTACGGCGACTAAATAATTTTGTTTAATTAATATATTTTTTATAGTCTAAGTTAGAAGCGCAAGTTTTGTTTGACACTGTTTTCCAAAATTATTTTTTATTACATTCTTTCAACAGTTGGGTGATTTATCGAACAAACAATATCTACACAAATATTAAAAAAACACTTCCTACATTAGCATTTCACATCCTTAACCTGGATTTGTTTTCCTTTAATAAAGACTTTTTAATATTGATTGTTGTCATAGAAAAACCGTTAAATAATAGGATAGATGTGTACACGATATATAGGTAATAAACATTTATAGATTTATATTCAGATAAGGTTTCTCTAAAATATTCAAACCACAATCCATTTCATAGATTTTTAAAATATAATTTTCAGCTGTCGGCATTTCAAGTACCTGTTATATTCCAACAAAATGATTTCATTTTGCATGAAATATTAACGAAGCGTGAAAAGGAAATAATCTAGTAAAAGGTGTATTTCGTAAAACAAAAATCGAAATTTTAATGACCACAAAAAAACAATTGACTGGACCCACTCACAAACTTGTACTTGTACGCCTTAAAAATTGATTAAATTTCTGTGAAATTGCATGTACAGCAAGCGATAAAATAAGATGTGTTCCTACAGATTTATAAGCAGTTAGGACGCATGTTGAAGCCTATTAGTATTAATCTTACTTAACTTACTGTTGTCTGTATAAACCTTTAAGAAAATTTCGATTGAAGCAAACTATCTACGCACATTTCACCTTTGAACCGCTGTTTTCCTGTTAGGTCTTCCAACTTTTCTGCCGCCAAGTGTAACCTTTTGACTTTTTGGCGGCAGGTATATTGGGCTCTATAGGTTGCAGGTGACCTACCCTAAACATTTAGCTTTTCAATGTTTGACGGGTTATTACCGAAATCGATACCCAACGCTATCTACCAAAATGCTTAGTATTACATTTCACTTCATGCAGTATATCATAAAGAGTTGACATACATAGATTTCAATATCGTCTACATAAAAATACTATGTTAGTTTTCATCGCTGTGTTTTATGACTATGTTTGGTTTTTTCGCATGTTCAGTTGAATCTGTATATCGGTCTACTCTACATCGATTTCGTATGTTCAGCAATTAGTCATACTATTGCCATATCAGAATATTGTCAATTTGGCTTTCTACTCAATGACCATGGCAACCCATGTTACTTTATATACGCCTTTGTAAGGGATAATAAGCTGGTGCAAACGCGTGTTTCCGTAAGATCTCATAACATATTCAATATTTATGTTACCTAAACCCGTCTTGAGAAATTATGCCCCCGAGATAATATATGTAACTGATCTTTTATTTGATTATCCCATTCCTTAGAGTTCG
The DNA here is from genome assembly GCA_936449025.2 of Sarcophaga subvicina. NCBI lineage: Eukaryota > Metazoa > Arthropoda > Insecta > Diptera > Sarcophagidae > Sarcophaga > Sarcophaga subvicina. The sequence continues at coordinate 37,332,060 of OW388082.2, forward strand.
CATTACATGGGAGAGTTATGGTTTTAGCAGTATTTGTTTTAAATCACGTTCACAGTTACCATTAAGTTTGCAGAGTTGTGTCAAGATCTAAAAGCCTCTAAGCTTATTAGTGGCGTAATAGAGATCTTTCAGACGACTTTACATTTCCCCATTTAACTCACTTACCGTCAATGGTACCTTACCATCAAGAATGTGTCCAAGATTGTATTTAACAAAAATGGTGATAATTTCCAGTTCCATTCCAGTTGATGCCATGCCATGAATTATTCAACAGTTTACACTTTGATAAAGGCTTATATTAAGTATGATGTATTCCAGGGGGATATTATCACAATGCAGAGTGATTTATATGGCGTTGTGATTTAATTTGTATACATTTATATGCTTGATAGACGATTTTTGTAATCTGATTACCATCTGTTAATACCTTACAGACGGATAAACTCTTCAAAGTTGTGTATAATTGTTTACAGTATTCTTATAAGCATCTGCTTTTAATTAATCACCAGATATTCCGCCAACAACTGGCGACTTATTGGACAATATTTAACATGATTGCCAAATACAACAACTTTGTGATTGCGAGACATGAACCACTACTCCGTTACGTGCAGAAACTATTGTATCAATATCTTTTGAGAGCCTTGCTAACGTTTTGACCTGTAGTGGTTTCTAATATTAAGCTCTGGGTACACTCGAATCAATAACCTCGAAGATCCCATGACCACGAAAATAAAAAGTATTAAAATTGGCCACGCTTATAAAAGGTCATGAAACGAATTCACAGGAAATGTCGTAAACTGGAACTCGCAAGGTAGTTGAATAACGGTACGTTCAGGTCATACGTGAAGAAATCAAATTGCTGTAGAACAAGCCGAAATGGACAAAAGCAGACCGAAAGGAGACTGTTCACACAAGACAACAAACGAATTGGATATTTATAGAATCGATGGAAACACATAAAATACATGTAAATACAAGGATTTCCGAACCTTGGAAATAGACAATGGCCATCTTGTTGAAGCTACGTATGTCATAATTAGTTGTCATTTATTCATTCTGTTTTCAAAATCATCAGACGGATATAGCATTCAACAACACGTGCAAATAATAAAATTGTTTTATCAAAATGGGTATTCTCTTTAGGCAACATATTGCCCGATTCACCATAATTTGAGTCCACTAATTCAGTAAACGATCGACCAATACCCAAAAGTCAACGAAACCAAAATCTGCCGAAAATAGCACTGCTATCCTTAAGGCTGCTTAGAAGAATCCAAGGCAGTTGATTTCGAGTCGCTTACAAGAACTCGGACTTTCGCAGACGACAACTTCGCCAAATTTATGTCGTGACTTAGGCCTGCATCCGTTAAAAATTCAACTGACCCAGGACCTGGATATATACGACCGTAGACAACAACGTGTGTTCGTTGAATGATCTCTCGAGGAGTTGGCAACTGACCCTAATTTCCATCGACAAATCATCATCAGCGGTGTGGAGAATTTTTGGATGAATAAACAAAATTGGAAAATTGAGAAGCTTCTAATCCACATGAGATCCAAGAGTGTCGAACGCATCACGTGGTGTAGATTTTAGTCATTGGTCCACACTTCTTCAAAAATGACGCTGGCCAGGCCATCACGGCATGGTTATCTCACATGGAGTTTGTGTGAACTGGTCACAGAGATGAAGTCGCCGTGGTCTAGTAGGTAGTGTGTTCGCTTATTAGACGAAAAGCCAGGGTTCCAGCTCCAGGCCAGACATCGAAATAAAATACAAAAAGTATTTCTTCGGCGACTTCCTCTCAGCAGATTTCTGGCAAAAACTCTGAGAGTAAATAAAATCGCCATGAAAAGTTTGTCAAAAATCTGTCGTTCGGAGTCGACTTTAAACTGTAGGTCCCACCACTCATGTATAAAGTTAACACACACAACATAAGTGGTGTGAGAAACTAGGTCGTAATCCTGACTGAAGGGTTGTAATGACCAATTATGTGTATGTATGTGGTCACATAGATCGTTTATTTGACCTCGTTAGACTTCTTCTTGTGGAGATTTCTTAAATCGCAGGTGTATGCCAACTTAAAGCCATCGGTTAAATTCAGCCTGATTTATGCACCAGACTCGTGAAAATTTAACATTTCGGTTGTGCTCCACACAGAGTCGCCATTACAAAACAGTGAACTCTACTATATTCCACGTATAACGGCATCAATAGGTCTTTGAAACGAATAAAAAACGTCCATAATATCTCACACACACTTTGTTTTCTTTAAATTTAAAGATAGCTAGCTCTTAAAGTAAGACCCAATACTTTGAAGTGATATATTTTATACTTTATTGATAAATCATTGCCTTCGTTTAGAAAATACGTTTCCAAAATATTTAATTGTTTCTAGTAGTTGGCATATTAGTACGAAATGTGACGTTTCACCGCGTGTGAAAATAAAAACTACATATCATTTTTCACACGCCAATAAATTAACCACAGTTGGAATAGCTTTTATGAAATCAAATTCTTCTCAATACGTTTCAAATAAATTACTTTTAACACACACTTTGCTGCAAAATTAAACTTAAAAAATCATTTTTTTTCTTCTCCTCAACCATACTGTTTTTATCTGATTAAAGCTTTGCAAGATAAAATATTTTATTCTTCATTCCAAACCCGAATTTATATGATTATTACTAATGGAGAGATCCTAACCAGACTAATAGAAAACTTATGCGTATCTGTGGAATTTCTTAATTGTAAAGTGAAATTAATATCAGCTTATTGCTCTCGTTATATTTCTGATTTGATCAGCGATCTCGAAATGATGACATCCTCAACCTACTATTTCTCCATCCTGGGCGATCTAAATACTCGTCATATCAATTGAAACTGCCCTAAATCCGATACTAGTGGTAATCTCCTATTTAGATAGCAAAATAATAATTATTATTTATGTATATATTATCGATCTAATATCCTTAAAATCTCGCCTAAAGACAGGCATCGACAATTGAGCTTCCTCTATCTAACTCTACACTACTATTCATTGATTCAATATATTGCCCGCGTAATTTATATTCAAATCATGTTCCATGTTTAGATTCATGTTGCTTAGTCTAGTAGGTAGTGTGTTGGCTTATTAAACGTTAGGCCTCGCGTCAAACCCCAGGTCAGACATTTCCAACAAAACGAAATATTAACAGATATTTCTTCTATAACTTCCTCTCAGCAGATTTCTGGCAAAAACTCTGAGAGTAAATAGAAATTGCCATGAAAAGTTTCTCAAAAATCTGTCTTTCGGAGTCGACTTTAAACTGTATAAAATTAACACACACAACATAAGTAGTGTGAGAAGCTCGATGGTAATCCTGACTGAAGAATTGTAATGACCAATTATGTACGTATGTATGTCATTCTAGTCTGCAAATAAAGGGTCCGCTAAATAACTTTTTTTTTTGAAAATTCTTTTAAAAAAAAACTACTGAATATTTTCTCAAATTTCTTTTTTTATTTGAAAGTACAATCCTTCCGGTTAATAATGGAAAATAATTTCATTCAAATGGCGGCCTCGGCTGGCCATGCAGTAGCCTACACGATCGGTCCAATTTTTAAGCACATTATCGATTGTGTGCAGCTGTATTTCACCAATGGCTTCACGAATATAGTCCTTTAAAGCGTCAATTGTCTCTGGCTTGTCGGCGTAACACTTATTTTTGATAGCACCCCACAAATAATAGTCCAACGGTGTCAAATCGCAGCTCCAAGGTGGCCAAACGACATCAGCTCTGCGGCTGATAATGCGATCTTCAAAAACAGGGCGCAAAACATCGAGTATAACTTCAGCTGTGTGGCACGCAGCGCCGTCCTGTTTAAACCAAATGTTGCCAATATCCTCCTCTTCAATTCGTCCAACATGGCCCGATAACGATCGCCATTGATTGTAACGGCCACTCCTTGCTCATTTTCGAAGAAAAATGTCCCAATTATGCCTCCGGACCAAAATCCACACCAAACAGTGACTCGTTTTGGATGCGTCGGCTTTTCAATGTATGCGTGCGGGTTTTCTGTGCCCCAACTGCGACAATTTTGCTTGTTTACATACCCACCAAGATCAAAATGAGCTTCATCTGAAAAGATGATTTTTTTTTGCCAAAATCGGCATCTTCTGGTGTAAGCTACTGCATGGCACAGCGAGGCAGCCATTTGAATGAAATTATTTTCCATTATTAACCGGAAGATGATCTCGCGTTGTTTCTCTGGTTAATCACTTGTGCAGATTAAAAAAAATTATAAAATTTCTTTCAACAAAGTTCCCATAAAAAAACCACCCCTAAAAGAATTGCTTAGACTTTCAGTTATCCATAGCAGATCATTAGATTCATTAAATTTTCTGAATATTTCCGCGTTGCTGAACCTTCACTTTATATTTCTTATTTGACCATCGTCATATTCTACTGCATTTTTACATCTGAGCTCTTTTTCTGTGACCATTGTTTTTGACGTTTTTGAATTCATTACTCTTTCTTCATATTTTAATTGACTCGTACTAAGTCATATCTTTTTGGCGAGTTACGTCAAACGCATCTTCATATTTCAAATTTTGAGAACCTTTACGGATGGTCAGAAATTACTTTTTTGATGTGATTTAAATAAGACAATTAATATGTACGCGGCAAAAAATTTGTTGTAATTATTGATTCTTGAAATTGAGTAAGTGATTCTAAATGATCTTTAAAAAATTCTGAAATATTTATATTTTACAAAAATTTTATATTTACTGAAATTGTTAATTAGCCCTCGTTCTCTATAAAATATTGTAATGAGTGTAATTATCTGTAATAAAAAACCAACTTAAAAGTTCTTTTTTTTGGGAAATAAACTGGTTTTAATTAACAAAAAAAATTTTAATAGAAACAAATTTAGAAACAACAATAAAAATAATTATTAAATTATGTTTTCTTTGATTTCCTTTTTGATTTGTTTATTTTTTGCCAACTAATTGCTGTATTACATTATGATCATAAAAAAAAATAAACAATAAAACGAATTTTATTTAGAATTTTATGCGCTCATTGACTCGTTAATCACCAAAAAAGAAAATAAAAACAAAAATATAAAAAAAAATTTACGTAGAAAATAAATGATAAAAAAAGAAGAAAGAAACTTTATAAATAATTCCCATTAAGTGAAATTAAATTAAATTTGCTATAATGAATGCTGCGCATATAAAAATAACGATTTAATGAAATTTAAATATTCTTTAATGGCAATATTAAATTGTTTAACAAACTATAGCAAATGAAATGTATACGAGCATGAATGTATGATGAACGGCATAAAACAGAAGAAAAGAAAAAGAATAATAAGAACAATAACAATAGCAATCATAGAATAATAACAATTAATAAAATGTTGAAATTATTATTCTGAACTTAAATTCCCACACCCCGAACAAGGTATGAATGTTTGATATCCCACTAGGGTTACCAGTTTCAAAAATTAACAAAAATTTCGTTTAAAATACAAATACCAGGTGTAATAAATAGAAATCTAATTCTAACTGTTAATCTATTGCATTAATGTGACTCAATGAAGCTAAGTGGAGTAATATTAAATTTATTGAATTGAACTTCGTTGACAGTCTGATAAAGGCAAAGAAAAAAATTCAATATTCTCTTGATCTCAGCACCAGCCAAGGAATTGGTTGGTCTACCTTTAAACAACGGTCTCCGCCAAAAGTTTTCGATTGCTGTATAACGAATAGCTTAACATTGAAGCTTAACAAATGTACTAAATATCTTTTAGAACTACTTGAATAATACGGGTAATAAAAATCACATCAATGGACGCCAAAGCAAATAATAAGCTTTAGGGATTAAATATTCACCTGCGACTTTCAAATCAACTTTCAAATGAGAAGCTCTTCTAGAAGCTTAATATTATCACCCCGATTAAAAAGACCTCTATCGCTGTATTTACTTGCAACAAGGAAAATGGTGTCCTCCGCCAATTTAAACAGCGCGGATCAGACCCATCTTGACCTAAGGATAAGAAGGGTAAGAATCTCTTGGCAATATGACTAACCCGTGTCTCATACAGATGATACAAAAACCTGCGTGCATTATTAGAACATATGCGTTACGTAAGTGCATCAGCTTTTTTCCGCTAAACGAATACAGTAGGCTATGTTTTTATATAATCAGTCGAAGATCGAAAGCAGGCCTACAATTAGTAGTGATGGAAATATTTCCAAAAGACAGGATACAATCGCTAAATTTACTACTTCAGATTGCAGATACATACATGGCAATTTTATTTACTCTCAGAGTTTTTGCCAGAAATATGCTGAGAGGAAGTCGCCGAAGAAATACTTTTCGTATTTTGTTTTGATGTCTGGCCTGGGGCTCGAACCCTGGCTTTACGTCTACTAAGCCAACATACTACCTACTAGACTACGGCGGTTTCAGCAGATTGCGGATTGACTCTGTTAATGTCATATAGCAGCTACGATAAAGAACAATATATTTAACAAATCTTGCCAAAGCTATATCATAGGCGTAGCAGAGACCTGCTTAACGTCCAAAAAGGCATTCCTGGGTCATTGTTAAAGTTATTACTGGTCAATGCATATTAGGTACTCATACCGAACGTCTAGCACTATATTACCTAGCCAGGAATAGCTCAGAGAACAGGAGAAGGAAGACGCAGTCCTTGACCAACTGGGCACATACCCAACATTATGTTACCGTAGAAAGAAGCATATAGGCTTTTACTACGCGAACAAATTCACTAAGTTGCCAAAACGGACATTAAAAAATTCAACATCATAATGTGGTCCAAGTCGTTTCAGGTTTAGAGAAGAATGATATTTTTGTGGTATCAAAGCGGGACATACTAGCCCATGTACGTCATTTCCACCTATAGAAATCGTGCTGAATTATACCAGTCTACACAGCAACTACCCAAAAACATAAGGAGATGGATTGAGAATTTCTTACACTTCCACTTGTACCTCTCCATATCAAACCATTTTATTGGTAAAAAACAATAATTCCTTTACAAGCATAGACGTCTTTTTTATTATCTCTTATTTCTTTATTGAATTCTTTCCTCAGTTTTACTACCCGTATTAAAATTAAAATAGTCAATTCTCTCTCTTTTAATGTAATAAGACTATGCACAAACTATTTTAAGGAATGTTTCAAATTCGAATTTCGTTTTCAAATCCAAAGTGAACATAGATTCTGAAGTGAGAATTTATTGTGAATCTTACATTAATCAAGTTTTTCCTGCTAACCAGCATGTGGTTGGTCCACTGCGTCAGGTTTTAGGATAGTAGAGTTGCCAAATTTCGATGTCTTTATTCAGTGTGATTTGCCAAATTTCCATTGACAAAGACGTGTGTTCACCTGCTAAGATCTGGAGCAGAAACTTATTTTGATCATCTTCAAAAGGAACAAAATTGTCAAATTTGGGAAGATACCAATTCACATAACACCCCAAAAAATCGCTGTTTGGTGTTTTTGGCACTGCCAACGGTGAAGATTATCAACTTATTTTGGCCTTGATTGGATGATCTGGATAACTGGATGATCCATATGCCGCACAGGTCATATCAAGTTGAATATTCCGCATGAGCGACTTGAGGAGGTGTTGTGAACTGGTCATTGAGATCGTACGATTTTACCCTCATCTCTCTGTGTAATAAAGCAGCACAAGGAGGATGAGCGACTTATAGAGTATCAATTTTGTTGCATGAGAAGCTACTCTGCTCCATTACCTATTGATTCAATAAAGCTAAGAATAAATCTAAGATTGATCTCCACACTTGCAAATAATGACGGAAGGAATATAAATATATTCACTGGCAACATCGAAAGTATAAGCATCAGCCATAATCTGGGATCCAATAGGCCAACAAAATTTGTGCAGTTTTGCAACACCACTTAAATATCATATTTTAAATTTTCCAGTGCTGTATAGCTTAGACAAGTATGCACGGGACTTATTACGGTTTTTTTTAGCATATCGACTCAGAAGTTTTATTTATATTCATAATTTTGAGAATTGTGGGTACCGCAGGCCCTCCTCATAAAATTACGTGGTATTCCAAATAATATTGCATTGATTTTAGCAATTGTACGCTGTTTGCTAAAATATTTTGAAAAAAAAACCCGAACTGAAAACTGAAAGTTGTATAACAACACCCACTCTATTATAATAACTTGAAGGTATACTTATATCAAAGCCACTAGACTGTATAGATAAGTTTGTTTTCTGTTTAAGCCGTAAAGTATGCAATCGAACTCAGTCGTGAATTTTGATTTTTTTTTTTTTACAGAAATTTTGAATTTCTTCTGGCTGCCTGTCTGTCGCATTGTAGTGTAATAATATTTGATTATGATTAGTAATATGTACTCTAAACTTTTTAATATTTTTATCAATTAATCCCATGTTTTTTTAATATTTTTTACACAGTCATTGTTAAGTATTAATTCTCCTCGTAATCTGTAATGACAATAAAAAAAAAATGAATTGATAATTTCAATAATACGTATAAATAAACATATTAATTGTAAATTTATACGGGAAATGTCGAAAATATCATTTAAAAGTAATAATTTTCAAGTTTTATTGTAAGTTAGTTAGTTAATCATTGAAAAAAAATACTTGGCCCGACATTCTTCAATCGAAAACAAACATTACGAGTAGTTAATTCGTTGTTTATTGTATTTTTTTATTTTTTAAACAATACAATAGAATTGTCTCACTTTATTTGTTTATTAATTTGAAGGGTTTTATACTTGAATTTAATTTTTTATTACGATAATGATATGTTGCAGAGATCAAAAGGAATTAAATAATCATTTCACCACGATATCTTAGAAGAATGCAAGCATACCTAGTAAAAATAGGGCAGAACAATTATAATAATTTATCATTTAGATTTAAAGTTTTATTTCAATACAAAAAACTTTTTTCTTTATTTAAACAGGTTTTTGTTACTTTTTGACTCTAACTTATACGATTATTGTATTAAATGTTGTGTTATATTTTGTTAATATTTTCCTAAGTGGAACCGACTAATTACCGCTTAAACCCTTGAAATTTTTATAATTGCATTGTAAATATATGTTTTTTACATTATGTGAATAAAGAATGGAAATTAAAATTATATTGTTATTAACTTCATATTAAGCTAATATACATATATTGTTATTTATGAAATGAAATTTCAAAGCAAATTTATCTTTTGGACTTTCAGGAAATAGTTTTCAATTATTGTTGTTAAACTTTATACAGTGAACAAAGGTTAATATATGTATTGAGCGTTATGATAGATACTAATTTACTTTTACAATTTAAAAATCCACATTAAGGCCATTAAATCCTTTGTAATTACTTTTATTCTTTCCGTTTCTTTAGAGAACATATGGGCTGTACGAATCTTCCTCCACATCTTTATATTTTTATTATTATTTAATCACTTTATTTTCGTTTCATTTATCAGGCTTTTTCTGCTAAGCAGATAGGTTTGTTAAATGTTGTGAAAATGCATTGGGGTTTTGATAGTTGGTGAGGAATTTTAATCGTTCTCTGCAGGGGGCGCTGACATAGCTAATGTTCGTCGTTAATGTTATCCTCTTTGCAGGACTAGGTGACTTCTAAAGGGATTTTTCGAAGAGGAATAAATTCTATTAATTTTCTAAAATTCAAAATAAACATGATGTAAATTTTAGAAAATTAAAAGTGGACTCACGTAATAGTTCGCTTGTAACATTCTGGTAAACTCTCTAAATATGATTGATAATTGGATTTAATTGAAAAGAATGCAATAGATGCGATTAAAAATCGTGACCTATTTGATCTCCACATCTTCTACCTATTCGGTATGGTTGGAGAGCGACGAAACTGTTGAAATATACTAAGTGGGTTAGCATTACATGATCGTGTTTTAATATGTCATTTTAGGTAAGTCAAGATGCGTTTGATAAATACATTTCGTGTATTAAGGAAAGCAAAGAGGAAATTATACAGAATCTTCCATGTTACTATCCGAGTTCAGATCACTTCTTCGAAGGTAATGAATAAATTGAAAGTATTGACAGATTGTACGCTAGTTTTGAATTACGAACATTGGAACACAGCGTCGCAAAGAGCATGGAGTAGTAACAGAATATGAAAAAATTTTCACCACATTTATTTTGAATTTCAGAAAATGAATATAATTTATTCCTCTTATGAATATATTAATTTCTTACATTAAATTTTAATTTGATTTTAAACCCTTCTTCAATGTTTAACTATTTACATTAAAATATTTATAATACAACATTGGTTAGTCACAGTCTTTCAAGGTTCTGCTAGATATAATAGACTGCAATAAATACGTTGGTTTCTTGATGATACAAAACATCGATTGTATATTATTTTATAATTTAATAACCCATTCGATAAGTTTCAAGGTGTGATATTCCTCAATTTTATATCATGTGACGCTATCTATGGGTTCATAAACCTATAAATTAATTTGGGTGAACTCCCTTAATTCTATTGGGATAGGTTCATAGAAAACTTTGATAATAAAACAAAAAAATAATTTTAACTTATTTTATACAAAATAAATAAAGGAAAATTTTATACTTATTAAATATAAATTAAAAAATATGATCAGCATAAATAATTGAAACTGCGAAAGAAAAGAATTCTTTAAGAAATGAAACCGTATTGGAAGTAAAAATCAGATTTAGAAAAATTTATAAAAAACCGTGTATTAATGTATAAAAATATTTTTTATACATACATGTTTCAATATAAGTTATAGATTTATATTTAGAAATTTAATTTCTATTGATTCAACATCTATTTATACACTTATAACTCCGTTTAAGACAACAAAATTTTAAAACAAGAGAGGTCTCTGCTACTCAATTGCCTTTTGAGACCATAATAGCACCTGTTGACAAGAGATATCCTGCGCTTGATCTCCACAGGCTTAATACTCTTGCACAAATTCCCGATATGACTCCAAGAGATTACTTAGGAGATCATTTGGAAGAGCGAAAATCTTGCTCATGAGTGCATGGCGGCAAATATCAACAGAAAACACTAAACAAAACTGGTACATTCAATTCCAAATGAATTTAATCTAGTGCTTGACCTTAAGGGACATCCTACTAAATATAAGGGATAGCATTTTCTTATATGTAGTATGCCTTTGAATTTTAAATTTACTCTGAGTTCTTCTTGGTACCCCTCACTTTTGCGACGCAAAAATATTAGAAATTCCACATTTTTCTTTTGGTTTATGAAAAACATGAAAAACTTTTATGTTTCGTAATAAAATGGATTAATTAAGTAAATATAAAAACCTCAATTATTTTTACATATTATTGTTTCAATCTCATGAAATTGCTAAAATACATTAGGGTACTAAGACTTTTGCTGTACACTGTATATTGAAAAAATTGTTACAGTAAATATTAAGTAAGATATCATCAATATTTTTTATTCGTTTGTATAATATTTCTTAAGAGATAATCACATGGGAAAAAATAATACTGTTCCACTGTGTTTTTAAGTTTATTGTAAAGTATGACATATAAATACAATATATATATATATATGTATATATAATACGATGTGTATATATAATACGTTGTGAGTTACTTATCACTTCGATCGTCCAAAGCACTAACCAAAACACTGTTTTGTTCAAAAAAAGTCTTTTACAAGGATAATGTTAGGTTGTTGATGTTGCCATTGCGATTTCAGCACACTCGTCAACTTTTATGGACACAAACCAGCGAAAAATAAACTAAAAAAAATTAAATACTTACATATTTAGGGTCGTTAAAGTTGGGTTTAGCTAAAAGTAACTTTAGCTAAAGTTAACTTTAAAGTAGCCTTTAACTTCTTTTCGTTATTACAACCTTTAGATAAAATAAAGTTAACTTTTTCAAAAATATTTATTTATTTTATTTTATTTTATTTGCCTATGGAAATATTCCTTGCAGGCAATTAAGTAATATTACAAGATATTAATTCTAAAAAACTATGAACTTAAATAAATAATTAAATTATTTTTTATAACATTATTCGATAAAGAAAAACCAATTAGCATATACAATTTATTAAATTCTTTACACATTCTCCTTATTGGATCAGCACTAGCGTAGTTGGATCTAAAAAATTTTATTGATAATGGGGGAAAATGACGTGACGGACGTTGAGGAACATTAAACGTGATATTATGGATTAAAAAACTGGAGCCTATATCACCAGTAATTACATTGAATATGAACGAGATATTTAACATAGTTCTGCGGCTTTTAAGCGTCGGAATTTTGATTAATGCTAGTCTGGCAGAATAAGAAGGTAAACTTGTGGGATTAAAATTCAGTCCTCGGAGACAAAACATCAGAAATTGCTTTTGTACAGATTCGATGACGTCGGAATATTTTTTATATAGAGGATCCCATATTATGGATCCATACTCGAGATATGGCCTTACAAGAGATGTGTAGAGCGATTTAGTAACATAAGGATCGTTAAATTATTTTGCCCACCGTTTTATAAAACCAAGTACGCTTCTAACTTTATTTACTATCATAGTTATGTGCGGAATAAAATTGAGTTTGGGATCAAGTAGAACTCCTAGATCCAGGAAGCATAGTTTGCAGGAATCCGATTCTTTCTTAAAAATCTCATGTATTTACATTTTTTGAGATTAAGCTGCATTAGATTTAAATTACACCATAAATGAAAGGAATTAGGTCATTTTGAAGAAGTTTCTGATCGGAAATTTTGCGATAACTTAGGAAAATGTTTACGTCATCAGCGTACATTAGGATATTGGAATAGTGAATCATATCAGGTAAGTCGTTAATAAACAATGAAAACAGAAGCGGTCCAGGATGGCTATCCTGAGGTACACCAGAAAGGACATCAATACTTCTGGAGCAGCAGTTTTTAAAAAGTACGATTTGTTTTCTGTTAATTAAATATGAGTAAATCCATTTTAAACTAAGATTAGTAAATCCTATTAAATAAAGTTTCTTCTTCCAAAGTACATTATTCACTTTATCAAAAGCCTTGCTGAAATCCGTGTAGATAACATTTGTTTTTGCTGATGGAAAAATCATCGATAAACAAGTGTTGAAATATGAAGCAGGTTTGTTGTAGTAGAACACTTCTTTCTGAAACCGTGCTGATAAGGAGATATCAAGTTAGAAACTTGATAACACAAATAGTTTTGGAATTATGCTCAGTTTGCAATACCATGATAATTTGTAACTTACTTACTTAATTGGCCATAACAACCCGTTTATCGGATTTCGGCCTGCCGCAACACATCCTTCCAGGCGCCTCTGCTCCGTGCGCGCCTACGCCAGTTGGTCACTTCAATCGATGACAGGGCTTCCTCGATTTGGTCCTTCCAACGGATGCAAGGTCGTCCTCTTCGCCGACTTCCGCAGATTCCCGCATCAAATACCCGTCTCGCCGGCGCATCCTCCTCCATTCGAACGACATGGCCGAGCCAGCGCAGCCGCTGGATATTAATACGCTGTACAACGTCCATGTCGTTGAGGAGCTCATACAGCTCACTGTTGTATCGGATACGGAAATCATCGCCAACTCGCACTGGACCGAAGATCTTGCGCAGTACTTTTCTCTCGAACACTCTCAAGGCCGCTGCATCTGTACTTAATAGGGTCCATGCCTCTGCGAAATAAAGAAGCACGGGTAGGATGAGTGTCTTGTAGAGTGTTAGTTTTGTCGTACGAAAGAGGTCTGTGCTACTCAATTGCCTATTGAGACCATAGTAGCACCCGTTGGCAAGAGTGATCCTGCGCTTGATCTCCAGACTGACATCATTTCTGGTGGTAACGGCGGAGCCAAGATAGATGAATTCCTTGACCGTATCAAAAGTATAGTTATCGGCCGTAATCTGAGAATCAATACGCCGCGCGTCTCGACTCGTCGATAACATATACTTTGTTTTGCCCTCATTTACTGCACTAAAGGCAGCAGTAACATCTCGCTTCGTACGCCCTATGATGTCAATGTCGTCAGCGTACGCAAGCAACTGGACACTTTTTTGAAAAATAGTGCCACTGCGATGCACTCCTGCCTTTCGCAGAGCACTCTCCATGACAAAGTTGAAGTGGTCGCATGATAAGGGGTCGCCTTGTCTGAAACCTCGCACGGTATCAAAAGGCTCGGAGAGGTCCATTCCTACCTTGACGGAGCTACAGGAATTGCTCAACGTCATTCTGCATAGCTTATCAGTTTCGCAGGTATACCGAGCTCAGACATTGCGGCAAAAACACGATCCCTTATGGGGCTATCAAAGGCAGCCTTATAGTCGACAAAAAGATGGTGTGTGTCGACTTGTTTCTCGTGGGTCTTTTCCAGGATTTGGCGTAGTGCGAAGATCTGGTCGATGGTGGACTTGCCAGGTCTGAAGCCGCACTGATAAGGTCCAATCAGTGTTTTGACGAGTGGCTTCAGCCGTTCACACAATACGCCTGTAAGAACCTTATATGCGATAGGGAGAAGGCTTATACCCCTATAGTTGGCGCATATAGTAGGGTCTCCCTTTTTCAGGACAGGACAGAGGACACTGAGGTTCCAATCGTTGGGCATACTTTCCTCTAGCCATATTTTGTAAATTAGCTGGTGCATGCGCCCTACCAACTCATTACATCCATAATTTGTAACATCGGATTTATTTCCTGATTTGAACAAAGGAATATTGAATGAATCCTTCCAAACGTTAGGAAAATAACCACATTTAATCGATTTATTAAATAAGTATGATAGTGGAACAGCTATGGCGTCGGCGAGTATGGCAGTATCAGAGCAATGTCAATAAAAATGCACACTTAATCAAGTTTTTTTTAAACACAGTGGAAACGACTGGCTGCTTTTTTGTTGTATTTGCTCATTTCGTTTGTATTTAAAGTTGCCATATTGAAAATTATATATATATAATATGGCACTTCAGGCATACGTTTAACTTTAAAAGTTACCTTTAGGATGATCCTCCCTTTAGCTTAACGCTCACTTCTACCCTATTGTCCACTTTT
Organism: Sarcophaga subvicina; assembly: GCA_936449025.2. NCBI lineage: Eukaryota > Metazoa > Arthropoda > Insecta > Diptera > Sarcophagidae > Sarcophaga > Sarcophaga subvicina. Next base: position 37,347,147 of record OW388082.2, read on the forward strand.
AATAATGAAAAACAATTTATCTGCTAGTTAAAATCCTCCCATTAGTTAACAGCAAGCTCTAATAATGGACCTTAGAGATATAAAAAGTTATTTGCGAACGCGAAAAAATAACATTTGGGAATCACTATTAAACATTGATTTTGATTACTAATACAATACCACATGGAGACGAAGTTTACCTATAAAACTGATTATCATTGTACACTAATTGGAAAACCCACCATAAAATGTTGTTTAATCTAATGTAAGGACAATGTCTGGATTGATTTCAATTAATAAATTTATTTTGAATTAATTGACAAAGAAAAAATGAATGGGAATGAACAGTCTGGTTGATGCATAGAATTTGAGATCAACAGAATTATTTTCCACGATCAAATAAATAGTATACCGTAATAAATTCCAATGAAGAGGCTTCGTCACTGTCATCACGTTTTTTGCTCACTACGTCATGGTTCATGTGATAGGAAATGAAATGTGTAGAACATGTAAAATAAATACAATATAAATTAAATAATAAACGCTAAGTAAACTATTTAATACTTATAGAATTATAATAAAACAATTTAAAAATTTCCTATATTTTTACAATGTGTGATCGATGCTATTCTGCTTTGCGGTAGGTGTAATAGTTTTCTAATTTAGAAACCAATCGTTTCGAAAATCAGAATTATTTATTTACATTTATTTTTTTTTTTTTTGGAAGAACATTATAAAACCCACACCTAATTATTGATAACTATTGGGAATTTCTTGCACATAATGGTGTTAATATTGAGAGTTTTGATGTTTTATATGATAACATAGATAACTTCTTGATTGATTTCAGTAGATATCATGCTCACTGAAAAAAAAATAAAAAACATTAGAAAAAACCTTAATATCTGCGAAATATATTTTCATACAATGTGCAACTTACTCCTTATCTGACATTAGAAAACTTTTACGCCACATCAAGGTGATGTAAAGTTATTAATAAAAAGATTCGTATATTGTATAAAAAGATAAAATATTGATAAATTGTAATTTTTTTAATTGAGTTATCACTATGATGTTCACACATAGCGCAATTAAGCTTATTGAATTAGAAAGTCTGATCCACTGTTCTCAGGACAAAAATCGTCTTAGCTCATAAAGTTTTTGGTATTGATAAAATACAAAAAAACATATGCATATATAATAATTTCAATAATATATATTTTTAATTTTATTAAATTTACTGGTCATTTTTATTTAGTTTTTTAAAAACGTTATTTTTATTACGTATTGCCATTTTCGCTTTTCACTGAACACACTTGCTGCTCCTTTTGTATAAGGAATTAAACTCAAAGCTTTAATTGCATAAAGTGTCTTAACACTAGATTTACGGACCGAGCCAATTTAACTTATTAAAAATTTTATCATTATATGTATATATAGAAAACTTTAATATTACTTTTTAAAATCATACGTTGGTTTCTAGTTAAATAATGAACGATGTTTAAACGTTCATTCGTCTTCCCCACACACCCCTTCATTTCGCATTATCGAATGTGGTATACCTATTTTCACGACTGTGAGCCAATTTGACTCATAGAATGATTTAATAGTTCAACAGCCTGGGCAACAGTCAAGAACCCTGTGATTTTATTTCTCTGATTGTTACTTGTTTTCGATACATTATTACTCACTTCTGTCATCATTCCGATTTATACGTTGCGTGTGAAAAATCAGAAAAATTATCTTCTGTTGAAAAAACTAAAAATAAAGAAAGACCAATCAGATAATGAATCGGATACAACTGATGTAGACCAACGGCATAACGAAATTGAATTAGAAGAGGAAGTCAATAATATTCAACCTTCAAGCAGTGAAGATGAATATCTTTGTTATATAGCTTCTAACAAAAAAAGAGCTACGGTTTTTTCTGATTCTGAAACCGAAAATGATTTAGACGCTATCGACATATCATCTGATAAAGAGGTTTTAGCCGAAAAAGTTGCTGATGGCACTTTATGGGAAACATTGAACGAAGGCAGAAACGTAGGCAGATCACCGATTTATACCATATTCAAAGACGTTTCTGGTCCAACTGCATATGCTAAAAGGTATATTATGCTTGGTTCGCCAATTAGCGCATTCAATTTCATAATTGACGAAGGTATGATGGCATATGTCAAATCATGTACCAAATGGCCGGAAAATATAGCGTTAGAGCAAGTTCACACAGATGGCCTCTACAAGTTTTCTAAAACATTTTAGTTTTAGCAGTTATCCATGCTTGTATTCTGTATAAAGAGACGACTCAAGTTAATAGTTCACGAAAATATTTTATTTTCTAATTGGCTGAAGAGCAAAGACTTAAATATAGAGAAGAAGTCGAGGACACTTGCACTCCAATGACAGAAATCCAAGCTACTGACACACGGAAGAATTGTCAAGTTCAACAATCATGCAAAAGAAACAGATCTTCAAACTATTGCACTAAATGTAATAGAAATGTTTGCCGAAAATGTGTTTAAAAAAGAGAGTCTAATGCTTTCAATGAATTTTTTGATAATAAACATTTCATTTAAATTGATTTGGAACTATTTTCTTTCGAAAAACATCAATTTTCTTGTATCAGTCAAATTGGCTCACTTCAGTAAAAATAGGTAGATAATCAACATCCGTAAATCTAGTGTTAATTACGCATTTAACGTCTTTGCGAGAACATGACTGAACTCGTTTTTTGAATTTGTTTTATTGTAAATTTTAATTTATATTTTTGTAGCAAAATGTTCAACTTCATTTTTTTCAAGATATCAACATGCCCAATGTTTATCCATATTTTATATTCTTTTTTAAAAAATACGATATGTCGCGGTCATCAAAACCGATTAGTTGGCGACACGATATTATCGTTGCAGTGAAATCTATCTCCTTATTTCAGTTTTCAGTCACCCGATGCTAAATCAAAAGGTAGGGCACATGAATGAGCAACTCATAACCTAATTGATGAATTTTTCACTTGGTAATCAGCTATTAATGACTGTCAACCACAAACTAAATCACACAATTTTTTCAACAGTTTTGACAGCTGTCAACTCACATATGCCTTTGGCAGGAGCAGTGTTGACCTCTTCAGTTAAGAGGCGGTAAGAGTGTAAGTCGTTTGTATAGTCGTGATATTTTTTCTTGTATTCGAAATAATTCTTGAGAGAGAGTACAAATAAATATCATTTGAATTTACATAATAAAACATTAGTTCGATTAATAGCACTATGCGACAAAATGCAAAAAATTAAATACACCCGAGTAACTACCTAGTCTAAGTTGTTCAGTTAGTCGAGTAGAACCCACAAATACTTTTGCTATGACCAATTTCCGACAAGTAGTGTCACTGAAAATTACTCAAAATGAATTAAACCTGTAAACTGTGCATTCTTTAAAAAAAGTTGTTGCGCAGGAGTCGACGGAGGTTGGTACAATTAATTTCCGATGGATGGCGTCACTGAAAATTATTCAAAATGAATGACAAGCAATTGGTCGACCTACACCTCAAGCACGAAAGAAAAGAGCATTACGAGCCTCAGAATCAGACGAGCATTGAGATTGGAAAGTCTTCGAATATACGCCGCTGAGACCCGTTCGCTTGAACAACGATAATTGAGATTAGAAACTGATCGAATGCGTACTACTCAGGTCCGTTCATCTGAATTATCAGGACAACGGGAAGCAAAATCAATAAAATGATTCAAAATTAATTGGACATTTGTGTAATGTCTTTCTTTCAAATTTATTTCAGTTGGTGGCGCACCAACGCGCGCAGTGTACAGCTAGTAACATATAAGTTTGAACACAATGTTTATGTATACCGTTTTAAAGGCTAATCTCTTCTCCCCTTTCTAAAAAACGTTGGATTTTTAAAATATGTTCAAACATATTTGGGTTATCAATAATTTTCAGTGAAGAGATCAAAAAAACCGTTTTTGTCAAATAAAACAAGTTTGGAGGGTTCGAGAAAAATAAAAAAGGTATTTTTGAGTTCTAGTCAACCTAGTGAATAACTTAGACTATGTGGTTACTCGGGTGTATTTTAACTGTCGCGTAGTGTAATTAATCACAATTAGTTCATTCAGGCTACATATAAACCGTTAACCCTATCAGCAAACAACTGTGTCAATCAAACTTAACAGTATAATCTATACTGCTTAAACTTTCCAGTGGTAGATTAGCCCATAGAAAGTCTGAACAAATGTTTGCACCGCCCTCTGCTAATTGATCCTGACTCTTTTCACATAACTCTGTCGTAAGTGACCAATTTCACTTCAAGACCTGTTTGCAAAATATACCGATCTCGTTGCAATTCATCGGCGATTTGTAGATGGAAATTGGGTTCATAGAGCTTTTTGTTCCAACTGGCGTAAAACCTATATTTCGAACTATGTTTTCTGTACAAAACCATTCAACAAATTCCATTTATTTGTGTTTAGCTTTCAAACAATCGATGAAGACTTGCATTACGATCGAAATTGACGATTTTCATTTTACATTATTTACTTCAAAGTGACTGAAACGTACTAGAAGGAAACAAAGTTCTACAAGGTAGTGTTTACAGTATCGGAATTACAGCCAATGTTTACTTTGTTAGCCGCTTGGCTTTCGATTTCATTATTACGGAATCTGATATTTCTAACACTATCTAGTTTAATAAAATGACGCTTATGCAACTTGAATATACATATATATACTGCTACAGTCAAATATCATAAATTTGTTTTTACTACACCTTATATGCCTATTATGTATTGTTGAAAACCATTTTTCTGAATATAATAATAAATTCCAGACTACTCCGGGTTCAAATTCAATACAATACAGAAATCCTCAATATAGGCTTTAAATTTTTAAAATTAAGACGTTTCAATCGCTCTCCAAATCATCTCTTCAGAAATTAACCTTTGCGCTAATCTCCCACCAACAACGAAGATCTTAGAAAAGTCGTATATCACCCTTTCTTGAGAAAGGGAAGATCACAATGAATGAAGTTCATTGCCTATATACCCAATAAATTTTCACACATGGTGTTCTCTTCAGACGACGACAGAAGGTAGAATCAATCACGTGCTTTGCTGGAAATATTTTATTGAAACTGAAACAAAGCAAAAAGAACATTTAGAAGACAAGGCAAATGCTTCGTGACGGTCTTATGGTCCTTAAAGAAACGAGCAGTAATAAAAAATAAAAATATAATCCCAATATGCTCCATTCAATTCAGCAGAATTGCAGCTTCAAATTGTATGGTTATCTACTTTTGTTTATAAAAATCGATAGCGTTACGCAAAGTTTAAGGAAACTTCTTGAAATCACAGTTTACGCTACCAAGTTGACAGTATTCATAAATGATTATTAAACACTTTATTATTAGAATTTCAATTAACATTCCCTATTTTTATTAAACACATGCATACACACGCCTTTAAGTGTTTTAACTACTCAATCCAAAGGTATTTTAGGGCATTATCATCGCAGCTATCGAAACGTTCCTATTTGTTTCCATTTATTTCTTAATGATCGAACTGCCCGTTTAACACGCACCCAACGCCGCGTAATATCGTCGATATTGACAACATTTAGCGCGAATACACCGGTTGATAATATTTTAACCAATATTTTAAAACGTTTTTGTTGTTACTGCTGCTGCTGCAGCTGTTGGTGCTGGTGCTGGTATCATCGTCAAACTGCTACTATACGACGTCGTTACTGAGACTTTTCCATCTTTAGTGTAGAACTGCTACAGCAGTTGTTGTTGTGGTTTCTTTATACACAATTGATACTCTGCTAATTAAATTTGTTTTTGTTTTTGTTGGCTCATTGACTGAGTACGGCGACAATGGTCGTACTGTTGTTTTAGTCTTAACGCTGTTGTTGTCTTTAGATTTGCGAATTTTCATCGCAAACAGTTCAAATTTAAAAGCCAAAGCGCGCGCATCGCTCAATTTTTATTGTGTTGAAAACAACCTGAAAGAAATAATAATTCTTTTTATTGTGTTTTAATAATAATAAAAAAATAATTTGACAAAAAAAAATTGTGTAAAATAAATAAAAATAATAATCCCAAATAATTATCAATAGATAACAACGGTGTTATTATAAAATAATAAAAAATATTAAAAAGGAATTATTTATTTTGAAAAGGATTATAAAAAAATATTTATTTAAAATTGATATTTTTTTAATTCCAAGAAAATCATTGCTGATTAGCTTGTTTAGGTAAGTGCAGTAAAACCAAGGATTCGGCTATAAGCCATACAAGTGTTTCAATAACTTTTTAATTTAATATAATTGTTTTACTTTTTAACAAATAAATTGATTTCATTCAATTTTGTTTTTATCGTATAAAAAAAAGCTTAACATGGTTGTATAAAGTAATTGATTATTTTTCATATTTAAAATTGTTTGTGTGTCACACCATATACCTACCATACATGTAACATTACATAGTATTTACATTTCTAATTAACATTTACTAGCTTAAAGTAAAAAACTATAAAACTTTGGTGTCGTTAATTTTAATTTTAAAGTTAATATTTAAAGAAAACTAAAAAATAATTTCAACTGCTCAACAAGTAATTTTCTAAAACAGATGCTAACATACAAGATCTTTCAAGTTCGATATTATTATTTAAATAGATATTAAGCAACCGTTGAACAACATTCACTCTAACACTTGCCGAACTTTGACTATTTACCTGAACTTCAACTATTTCTGGTGTATTTGACCACACTCTTTAAGATTGAACCAAAGAAACTAGCTAAACCGTGATAAATTTTACTATTTTAACGACAAAATTTTTCATGAATTTCGTTGCACCATTTTGTTGAAACCATACCTTATAAACAGATAAGGAATGCCTTCTCTTTAAACGAATGTGCATGTGAAAGTCAGAAATGTTACGGGTTTGGAAATTTTATTTTAAATGTTGGCGCGTTGAAGTCTTTATATTTCAAATACACGTTAGAGTTCCTGACGAATCAAGCAGTTGTCTTTCAAGTTGTATGCCAAGCCACTTAGCATTGGATTATTGAGACAATACTTGATTATTCGTTGGAACTGCAAAATAAGTTTCACTCCATACTTACGCAAACTATGTTTAACGGCCTGAAGGTACTGATATATTTCGCGAGTGTTCTGAGGAAAACAATGTCAGCAGCAACAAAAAATTGAAAATGTTAGTACTTTTTGACTTTTCTGAAGCACCAAATATGTAAAGTATAGGACGAGTCCAGAAATTCTTTCCTGTGTTAAACAGCCTGCAATTAACTGGGGTACACACTCAATTCAAAGTATCTCTTACTGCGTCAAAGTTTGGTTTATTAACTGTCCTTTCAATCATTGAGTATTAAACGATACCCGAGTTAAATTCAACTCGTTTCAGTACCTGGCAAATGGAAAATCAAAACAAATCTCTCCAAGGAAATAAAAATCTACTGAAAGGATACTTCACAAATGAAAGTTATATTTTATGTACAGAATACTTTTATTTTTATTTTGAGATCAATAAATCGTCTCGCCGATACCACAAATTTTCTCAAAGTGTAGATGTTTTCTTTTCAAATTTTAATTTTTAATTTAATAACTTTTTCTGTACAATTTACAATACATTCCTAATAAAAATACAAATTTAATTTTACGAGCATTTTTTATTACTAAAGCATTATTATTATTATTTTGAAATATTCATTCAAATTTTACTTTAATACCATGCTTCTTGTAATGAAATATTTTCTTATTTGTTCACTTTTTAATATTTTTAATACATATGCGTTTTGAAAAAAATAGAACTAAACAAACATATTTACTTTGTAAAATTATTATAAATTTTAATATTATTTTGATTAAATTTTCAAGCAACGCACCAACACTAAATTTAGGTTATGAAGAAAGTATTTATTTTTATTTATTAATTTATTAATTGCAATAGAATTACAAATTATATCTAATTATTACGAGAGGAGAAGCTTAGACCACATGCTTGGTGTAATATAACAGTCCATAGTCTCTGGTGGGAATCAAATCCACGACCCTCACGCTAATAGTCCAGCAGACTACCTCGAAGACTGCCAGAGTACCAATATTTGAATATAGATTTTCCCACTAGACCACCAGGATACCCAATGAGAAAATTAAATCAGGATTAATGCATTCAATAGGAGAGGAAAACAATAAATTTAATTCGTATAATTTAATATCATCATTAACAAGCCCTTTTGATGATAAAAATAATTATTATTTAAAGGAAAGCAATCCACTATTAGCAGACCAAACTCGAAGGGTTATTCGTAGTTATTTTTTATAAATTTTATCAGTCTAGATAGTTAAAACTGTTCATACAAATCGTAAAATATCGTATTGATTTGCGCAATATTATTGTTGCTGCAGTTTTTTCAGCCATTTGAAATGTAAAACGATTTGAATATTCAACACAATGCTCTGCATGATCTCCTGTTAGTTATTATTATTCCTATTACACTTTTGTATGCTTTTAAGAAACATAAGGTTGTCTCAGCCCATTTCCGTCATCTTCTTATTATTTATATGATTTGTTTAACTTTAATTTAACAAGTTTTTCAAGTTAACCAGGTGTTAGTATACTGTAGCTGGTTATACAATGATAGGGTTGCTATCTGCCCTTGATTACTAACCACGCTATCTGTGGTTTTGGTACTTCAGCCATTAAACTTTGACCAAATACATACTTTATGGTTAAGTTTGGGTTAGGCTTACTTACTTACTTATTGCATACAGTCAGGATTACGTCGAAATATGTTGAGAAGTCGCCGTAGTCTAGTTGGTAGTGTGTTGGCTTATTAGACGTAAGCCCACGGTTCAAACCCCAGGTCAGACATTTCCAACAAAACGAAATTTGATAAATATTTCTTCGGCGACTTCCTCTCAGCAGATTTCTGGCAAAAAGTCTGGGAGTAAATAAAATTTGCCATGAAATGTTTCTCTAAAAATCTGTCGTTCTGAGTTGACCTTAAACTGTAGGTCCCGCCACTCATGTATAAAATTAACGCACACAACATATGTGGTGTGATATACTATGCAGTAATCCTGACTGAAGGGTTGTAATGACCAATTATGTATGTATGTATGTATGTATGTATGTTGAGAAACGTTTTATGGGAATTTTATTGAAGTTAAGTATTTTTGCGAGGAGACTGCTTGAAGATATTCGCCGTAAGAAATATTTTTCCTATTTCGTTTTGTTCGCAATGTCTGATATAACATTTGAATACTCTGCATCTACTAGACTAAGGAGACTTCAGAGTTGGTTAAGCACAACCATTAAATTTATAAAAAAAAATATTTATATATACTTTGCGGTTAATTTTAAACAACAATATATATTATGATGGCAGATTTTTTAAATTTTAGGCTTTTAAAATTAATTTGTTTTTAATTACAATCAAAAATCTGAATAAAGCATAAAAAATAAAGACGTACAAACGATCGTATTTCATTTATATGCGCAATTGTTATTGTTTATTACCTGTTATTATTAAAATATAATTAATTAAAAACTCATAAGATTTTTAATATTTTTTTAAGTCTATGTAATTAAATATAAGAATTCTATTTTATAATGTGTGGAACATTAAAATATTTCGAATATTATTTCAGAATTTGTAGGCTTTAAAATGAATTCGAATATTAATAAATAATATATTAATTCCTTTAATTTGATCATTAAAAAAGGCATGTTTTGTTTGAGAATACATACTAGAAAATGTTTCGTCATAAAAGCCAAAATAAACGTTAAAAGTCAGAAACGAAAAATGTTGATAAAAACTATCGAAGACACTTGCCTGTCGAATTACTGTGATTAAAAACAAAATCAATCGATCACTTTGCCATATGACGGCGCTTAGCAGTATTAAAAAACTGGTAAAACATAATAATTATGGCCAAAGGGCTTCCAAATTTGCTTTTATATTCAAATTTTTCTATGGAAACAAAGTATCAAGTAATTTTTTTAACATTTATAACACGTTTTCTGTAATAAATATTTACGAAAAAATCTGAAATAAATTTATAAATTATCATAATACATAATTATAAAACTGAAGTATAATAGTAATATTTTCCATCACCCAGTATTTACTTTGTGATATCATAAATAACATTCCAGAATATAAAAACATTAAAAAGAACAATCTTCAACTTTTTTGTTTTGCATGGTATTTATAAAAATAAAGTATGAAAATGAGATTAAAAGGTTTCTTTATTGTTGTGGTTTTAATTGTATTTTAAATAATATGTTTTACTAAATAAAGCATAAAATGATTAAATTATATATTAAATTATGTATTATGATTCAGATTATTAAAGGTTTCTTTATTGTTGTGGTTTAAATTATATTTTAAATAATATATGTTACTAAATAAAGCATACAAAATGATTAAATTATGTATTAAATTATGTATTATGATTCAGGTTATTAACGACATTGTACACTTCGTCTCTTAAATAGCCAAAAAAAATTTAATACTAATTGCTATGCAATTAGTAAAACTAATTTATGAAAGAGTTATCCGGGGAAGCTGACAACCCTTACCAGAACTAGAATCAATACTGTTAAAAAAGTTCAAGTTTAAGTGTGTTTTTCGACACCCATTTCTCTATTCGGTAATCTTTTTAATGCCTTATAACGTATCGGTAATTTCTTCAACCTTATTCTCTATGAAGGTCGTGGCAAATATGATCGAGACGAATCTTATTGCTTTTGGATGTTGGATTTGAAGGTTTATACCATTCCTCAAAGAACGATTTTAACAGTGGATCTCAACTTTAATCCAGAAATAACACAAGCTTCCATTCTGCTTCGAAGGCTATTTTTGTGTACATATTCGTTTTACATATTTTTTTAAAGATGGCTCAAGGCCTATGAAAAATTACCAGAACGTTTTATATTAAAACGCACATCTTATACAGGAAATCTTCAGTTTTTAAAATTTATTCAGAATATGAATTGCTTTAAGCTTAATGTGTAGATTCTGAGATGACGGAAACAAATCACCAGAATATATAGTTGGAGCTATTGCTTCAGACATCGAACAGCATCTTGAGACTTATTAGAGAAACAAATTTTTGAAAGACGTCATAGATGATCCCTACATAGCGGTATTGAGGACGGTACAATAGATTTATCTAGTAGTACCACTCCTCTACAATACAATACAGCCAACAGCTAATATTTTCTATTGAGTCATAACTTTCCTATTGACGATTTGTCTAGATATAAAAGACGAATTGTTAATGAAAATATAAAGGAGACAATAGTTCTAGTTGTTCTGGCCTTGACTAATTTAATATTACTTGGAAGCAGCATATTTGTAAAGTATCGAAGAATCGATGCGATCTTGATTGCGTTTCTATAAATTTATTTGAATTATCCAATCTGGTCCAATTTCTTAAGAGCATCAAGTATTTATTTAATTCGGTTTGTTTCCATGAGATTTTAAGGAATATAAGCGATTGTTGGACAACAATTTATGTGTATGAGATGTATGTATATATAAGAACTTAGTTGTAATAAACGATTACGTAGAAGCAAAGAAAATTAAGTATAAAGAATGTGCATTTTAACATATTTTGGAATATTTTTCAAAAATATTTCATGACGCGGGGGGAAAGATAGAAGGGAAGGATACAGAAACCAAGAGCGTAACAATGCGTTGTTCTCATCGTGCGTTTTTGTTGTTTTACCACTTTTTTATTTATTTTTCTGGTGTCGGCACCAATGTCCCTCAGGGGAAGAACATCTTCGGCTTTTTACACACATAGGACACGAACATCAAGAATGTTCGTTAAAAAGAGCGTAAAAATCTTGTCGCTTTTTTCAGACTTCAATTATACACCCAAAGAAATATCACAGTAGTATTCACTAATATCAATGAGAAATGATTTCGATTTTTGGAAGAATACTTGCCAAGTTAAATATGGTGTCTTTAGGGATTTAGTGCAGTACAAATATTCCATATTTTCCGATCACATATACATATCATTGGGTTAATAAGTAGACTTGAAATTATTACTAACAATTTTCCTCTGGGTTAACGCATGCCTATGTTTATGGATTAGTGAGTGAGAGATTTTCTCTCTCTTGAGAGAATTTATTTATTTACAGCCATATAAAAGTGTTAGTAATATACGCTATTTTTATTTTTATTTCATCAACATACATATGTAAGGCTGTCTATCTTTGGCTTAATAATTTTAGATAAATAAAAATAAAATAAAAAATCGATTTTATTATTAAAAGAACATAATCCATATTTGGCTTAAAAATTAGAATAAAAAACCATTTTTATTAAAAGAAAAAAAACGAGCGTTCCAAAGCATTTAAAAAAAATTATGCTATAGGACAAAATAAAATACGCCCAGCTAATGACATAGAACATTTTTAACACAAAATATTCTTCGAGTGTTATTCTGAAATAAAATGATAAAGCATCCGCAGCACATCTATTCTTGTCGCAGTCTGATCGACAACTAAATCAAAAACACAAGAATACATACACATGTACATACGTACGATGTGAGCAATACATTGTTACGCTCTTTGTTTGTGTTCATTTTCCTTCTGTCTTCCTCCCTCTCATCAAGAAATGATTTTTAAAAAGATTTTGGTGAGAACGGGTCGTAATGTTACGACCCGCCATAAGAAATTTTACTTCTACATGATGCGTATTCTTTATATCCATATTCTTCGGTAGAACGTATTAAAAAAGTGAGTCCCTTCTAACTAAACTTTATAGATTACTTTATTTAAATGCAAATACATATATAATTTCATTGCAAACATATATCCTACATTCGATCGGCGATCGATTTATAATTAAGAAATCCAACATCTTTGTGTGGATAGAACATGTAAGTCTGTCATACCTCCGAAAAATGTGAATGTAGTACAAATAATATTTATCTTTCTAATTTATAACAAATTTTTTGCGTTTTAAAATACACGCTGAAAGAGTCAATCATAATAGCCTGTTTGTTCATGTTTCTTCATGTTATAATAAGATTGTAGTACAATGCCCAAAAATGCTACATTAAGAGATACCTAGACAGATTTAACTTTACCTTTCTTGAATGAATTTGTTTTCATCAAACAAGTTTCTTTCACCCTTTTTTGTGTATATTTCTGCCACCATATGAACCCTAATCAGGTAGAAAATTTTAATTTTTTCACAATTGAAAAAAGAAATCTCATATTTTTAATTTTTAACAGCTTGAAATTAGTAAAATATTTGTATTGAAAATGATGCTTCAAGGGAACACTTTAGTTGGCTGACTTTACTTTGGGTTAAATTTTTTCAAGTAATTTCTTCTTTTTAAGTTTTCCTATTTTGAGTTTTTAAACCCTGAATTAACAAATAACTGCGTCATTTTATATTTTAAAAAATAGCAAATAAAAGTAATTGTTACAAAATATGTTAAAAACTCCCCTAAAATATTTATTTAAGGAGTGTGTTGGAAAAAAATTATGCAGACGCTTTTCTTTATAAAAAGGTGAACTAAATAGTAAAATTATTTTAAACTTTATTTAAATTAAAGAAAATATTACTCTTATGCATAAAAATATATCCAGTCTTCCAATACATTCCAACAATTTTTTTAATTTCCCTGGAATTTCTTTCATTAAGGGCCATTATTACAACTTGCCGTTAGCTAAAGGGATGCTTTTAACGGGCAGATAAATTGTTTTTCATTATTATGAGTACCCAATAAGATTGAAGTGATCGTTAAGCTAAAAGGAGGATCATCCTATCTTTAACATTTAAAGGTCACTTTATGTTTGAACTTGCCATATTGTATATTATTTGCATTATGGCAACTTCAAATTTTAACAAAATGAGCATATACAACAAAAAAACGAAGCCCGCGGTTGCCACTGCGTTAAAAAAGTTGCATAATTGAGCAGTTTTATCGACATTGCTCGGGCACTGCATAATTTTTGAAAAATTTTATCTGTAAGTTGTAATAACGAAAATAAGTTAAAGGTAACTTTACAGTTTCCTTTAGCTAAAGGTACCATTAGTTAAGGTACCCAAGTTTAACGGCAAGTTGTAATAATGGCCCTAAGACTTTTATTGTGCTATCTGTTACCAATTTGTCCCTAATCTTTTAAACCTAAATGATTAACGGTAGTTTTTTCAATTACAGTAAAAATTTTTCGCTCACACTCATTACTACTGTATATTCCATTACATTTATTTCTTTATATAAACAACAGTATCACGTTTATTTGTTAGCTTTCTTTAAAGCTTTCTTCAAAACAGAGTACTTTTCCATGCCGACTCAATTCCAAGATTTGCAGTTGAAAACATTGTAAAATTTTTCCATATACAGTTACAGTAAATTCATTTATATTCAGATTGATTGTAATATTAAATTACTAAGAAAACAAAATATCTTTAGGGTGCTAAAGGAACTTGTTTTTTGTGTAATTTTATTGGAAATTTTTAACATGATATGAATATAGGGTGCTAAAGGAACTTGTTTTTTTTTTTGTAATTTAATTAGAAATTTTTAACATGACCTAATAAATGTATAAAATAATAAACGTATAAAATTCAATTTTAAAACAAGTATTAAATTTCATAAAATAATACAAGTTTAAGTATATGAAAGAAAAAATAATGAATAAGAAGCAGACAAATAAATTAAGAAATAAACAACAGAGTGGCGGTACAATCAAGAATATTATTATTCACAGACCCAGACACAATCACAAAACATTTTATTGTTTTATCTTTAATAAAAAAATAAATAAATAACAAATTTAAAGCGCATAATATGAAATAATAGGAAAGTTTTAAATACTTTTATTATTTATAATTATTTGCTTAAATCATAAACATAAGTAATTAGTTAATAAATGAACTGGGATTGGTATTAATAGAATGAATGAATAAAAGTAAAGAAGTAAAAGTAAATTATTCACTACAGGTGTCTTTCGTTCTAAAATCATTGCATATATTATTTTTATCATTCTTATTATTTTTGTTAATACAAAAAAATTCTTTTGAGCATTCAGACAAGTAGACCATCGTAATAATATAAAATATTTTCATTTTCTATCGAACGCACCCTCTGTTATATGATGTATATAACGACAGCATTTTTAAATTTAATTCAAGAAAAACATTTTCGAATGTTTTTTTCTTGATTGTGACCTCGAAATTTTAATTGTGTAAATTATTTTGAAAATAATAAAGTAAAATAAAAGCATTTAATTGTAGATAATTTTAAGTAAATATTTTCTTAAATAAGCGCCAAAAAGAACGCCTAAAATTCAAATGATAATAAAGAAAGTAATAAAAACGACAGAATTATTTTACCCAAAAATATAGGATAACCCAGCAAATAATTTGTTGACTAAATTATTGTAGCTCTATGGATAGAAACTTCACCTTGTCTTTTTACCTTAGTCACTTTCAAACACAAAGAAATGGTTGCCTTGTCCGTACACAATGAGTATGCAAACTTATGGAATGTGGTTTTTGCCCAAAAATTGATTTGATAAGATGTTCGTTTTTTGTTCCTTTAAGAAAATTACCTTTGTCAGTCACTCACTAAGCATATATCTGGGATTTCATTAAGAGCTTCCTATCTTTAAATTTTGAAGTCACCGTAGTCTAGTGATTAGTGTGTTGGCTTATTAGACGTAAGGCCACGGTTCAAACCCTAAGTCAGACATCAAAACGAAATAAAAAAAATATTTCTTTGGTGACTTCCTCTCAGCAGATTTCTGGCAAAAACTCTGAGAGTAAATAAAATTGCCATGAAAAGTTTCTCAAAAAGTCTGTCGTTCGGAGTCGACTTTAAACTGTAGCTCCCGCCACTTATGTATAAAATTAACACACACAACATAAGTGGTGTGAGAAACCTGGTCCATAATCCTGACTGAAGGGTTGTAATGATCAATTATAGATGTATGTATCTTTAAATTTAAATTAAGCAAAGCACCGCCATGTTTTCCATGGGTAGTGTGCATTTTATATTTTAAATTTTCTTGACTCTGGCTAATAAATCAAGCTAAATTTGATCGATGGCATGGGTTATCTTGACTTTGAGAATAGCCGTTTGTTGTCTATTCAAATAAACCTGCGACATCAGAAAAGCTCACTAGTAAATATATAATATAAAATATCGAATTGCACGATCTCAGTGCCCATTTCACATAAAATCTACGTGTGATAACAATGCCTTCAAATTGCACGTGCAGTATATTCAATATGGTGTGCTACGTAGTGACGTATTGTTGAAACCACATGTTATCGAATTCAGACCACAAGAAGTTGATAATAATCGACCTATAGTGCTCGCCGTTGGCAGTAATTGCCTGGCCAACGTCGGTCTCAAAAAAATATTGACCGATGACACTGCCAGCACAAGATTCACATCAAACAATGACTTTTTCAGGATGCATTGACGGTCTTGGATCGCTTCCAAGGTATTCCAAATAACATAATAGATTGGTACTTGCTTGAAAAGTCATGCTATTGTTATCTGTTTAGCAACGTAAAGATATAAAAATAGTTGGAAAAGCATACAAAGTTCTTCTTTGCCTGAAGAAAACTTTGATCATTTGATAACAAGGTCACTAAAATATCTTTATTTTAAGATCCCCTTTCGATACGTATTAATGTAATCAATTTTTGTTCTTATTGAATTTAATTAAAACCGGTGCATAACCAACGTCTTGCAAGTTCAATATCATTTACTGAACACAAAATACAACATTTTTGAAGAGTTAAATGATCTGATCTTTTTTAATGATTTAAAAATTTATTGCAATCAAAATAAAAAATTTTGGTACATACAATGGCGAGTAAAAGCGATGGTATATTCAGTAAATTTAAAAGTTTACCAAAAATTTCGAGCATTCAAATAACAAGCATCAAGCCCCAACCAATCGACCTACTAAGAAGACAAATATTTTGATGTGAACATTTGGTGGAAAAAGTACTTTATTCTATGCAAAACGATAACTGTCTTTAATTATTACCTAATAGTTGATAACAAAACTGGGTGAAAAAAATATTTTTGTTTTTATTTTATTATCATTAAATTGACTAAAATTAAATTTATTGCCTTATGGGCTAAAGAATAACTGGTGAAACATTTATAAAGTTTTGTTTATAATTTATCCAATGGATTTCGCAAAATATTTTGAACAAGCACACACTTTTGCTGGCCAATGTAAGTGGAAGTTATTATTTATAAAGTACGCATTTTCGTATTGCATTCGATTTGAGCACAGTTAAAATTAGAATTCCTGTATTTCATTGTACAACCAAAAGCAAAATGTTGATTTTTTTTAAATGTTTTTGATTTGTAAAACATACGGGTTAAGAACGTTCAACAAATTTTTGTACAGATCTTGTTTAAATAAAACATTAAAAAAAGATTTATTTATATTTGTAAACATACATATGATCTCATATGCTTTGTTTACTTTACAAAATACTCTTAAGTGTGACCTCATTTGCGAATGTCAGTAATCAATTTAAATGAAAGTAAATCTTGAACGTAATATACATATACAGCGAATAGCTTAAGTTTAAAGTTTTTATTTATATTACAATATTATTAGATATTATTATATATAATTTTTAAACTTCTTAAATTTTTTTTTATTAAATTTCTTTTATTTTTTAAACTACACAAATGATTGATTACTCTCTGTTTGTCTGTCTGATTCTCTAGGCGACAAATATGGAAATCAATTTTGAATCACCATAAATCGCATAACAATTATTCGTTTTTAATTTTAATAAAATTATAATAATAAATCACT
Source organism: Sarcophaga subvicina (assembly GCA_936449025.2). Lineage (NCBI taxonomy): Eukaryota > Metazoa > Arthropoda > Insecta > Diptera > Sarcophagidae > Sarcophaga > Sarcophaga subvicina. The sequence continues at coordinate 37,364,981 of OW388082.2, forward strand.
AAAAATCATATAAAGACAAAAGATAGCAAAAAACATACTCGTAAAACGCTTAATCAACAACATTATAAATATAGAATACGAATACAAATTTGGCGTTTTTACGACTTTTTAAATAGAGCCATGCCATTTGAATATGAATAGAATTTATAATGTGCGAAGAACACACACTTCCAATAGATGCGTAAAATATTTTAACACTTAATATCTAAATAATAGCACTACTATGAAATTTATTTCAATTTTAATCAAATATATAAATATAAAAGACTCAACTATAATTTTGATTAAAATCTTATAATTGATGACAACGTATGTAAAGTATGTAACATTGAATATAACATTTACTCTTGTACATATTGTTAAAATAATATTTATTACTTTAAAAATAATCAGGGTAATGGATATGTCGCCGTAGTCTAGTAGGTAGCGTGTTGGCTTATTAAACGTGAAGCTATGATTCGAACTCCAGGTCAGACATCTCCAACACAGCGAAATATGAAAAAATTATTCTTCGGTGATTTCCTCTCAACAGATATCTGAAAATAAATAGAATTCCCGTGAAAAGTCTCTAAAATGTGTCGTTCTGAGTCGCCTTTAAACAGTATGTTCCGCCACTCTTGTATAAAATTGACACACAAAACAAAAGGTTGAGAAGCTGGGTCGGGTATCAGAGTAATAGGTTCAATTTCTGGCAAAGTCTTTCCCTTTTTTAAATTTTCAGAATATTATTTTAAAAATAATGAGATATAACACTGACGTCTTTTATCACTTTTATTTGCCTCAAAGAGACTATTGATCTGCAATGGGCTGTGGTGTTACAAAAAATGCCATTTTTTTAATTTTTCCAACGTCAATGAAATTACGGGATGCCTTTCATATATATTTACTATATTTATAGGGAATAGGCACATGCTTAAGTTTCTTCTTCAAATTCACAATAAGCACACCTTCTGAGTCGAAATTTCTAACGTACAGTCAGAGAAACAAGTTCAGATACACCGGTATATGTATGATTTTTATCAAATACATACACCGGTGTATGTAGACTTTGTTCTTTGACTGTAAACACTAATAATTTTAGTATAATACCATTTTAAGATTTTCTTAAATTAAAAATGAAGCAAAGTGGTTTAAAAATATTAAAATTGCATGGATAAGAAATTATAAAAAAAAAACAATCACTCTTTCGTCGTGAAATTATAAATAATGGCCTTTTGTGATTGTGTAGACCTCGGAAATACGCTAAAATAAATTATTTTATTTCGCAAGCATTCCTATGGAAGTGCTCCATATGGTTTTAATCCGACTTTTGAAAGGGCCACTCTATTACGGAGTCCTTGTTTTCCTGAATTCCGATCGCATTTCTGCAAATATTGCAACCTAAATGACTTTTCACCCTTAGCAAAGCATATTGCGCTGTAAAATATTCAGATGATCATCAGGTTTTATTTTTCCTTGCATTCAGATAATAGGATCAGCTCCAAATAACCTGAAGTTATCAAAAATATTAACCGCTCTACGCTGTCGTGTTTAAGTTTCTTATTTATTTATTAATTAAAATACAATTGCAAAATATATTTAATTATATACGGGCTGAGTATCTTTGATCATAGTAGTGTCACAGACCAGAGTCTCTGGTGGGAATCGAACCCACGACCCTCACGCTAATATTTTAGCACACTACCCACTAGACTACCAGGGCACACGTTTAAGTTTCTTATTTCCGTTTTTGGGCATGGTTTCTTTGGGAGCGGCATTTGAATTTAACAACAATTTTATATATTAGTACATTTAATTAAAAAGTAAATATGTCTAGTGGGAAGAGAGGTAGGAATCAATAATCAACAAGACTCCACTACATCAAATACTCGAAGGGCATTGTTTCTAAGCAACGATATATGGCAACCCCATTATCTTGGAACTTGCTACAGCAGACCAATCACCTGCTTAACTGAAGCAACAAAAATATATTAAAGAACCGGAAACAAGGCAGAAATGCATTCTGGAAGCCATGCATTAATATAGAATTTGAAGCTAAAAATATATAAAATAAAAAATAAATTGTACTATTTTTACTATTATTGCATCCAAAACTGCAACATTTTTTAAATGATGTCTTAAGTTACCACGGAAATTTAACTCTGTTGTCTATCAAAGTTTAAAGTTAACTTAAAGATATTTCATTATAGAACTTTGGCCACGGTGAATCTTACCTCATAATATATTTTATAAACTACGTACCTGCATTAAAACAATTTAACCTGCGCAGCTTCAATAAAATTACAATAAAGGCATTAAAATTAATATTATAATACTGATGACAAAAAAAATTTTAAATGTTTTAAGAATTCAAAATTATTTTCGTGGTATTTATTAAAAAAATTTGTCAAAAACATTAACTACATGTATACATGTTCGTAAAAAACAAAATTTTACATTAAATAGACACACAAGTTCATAAAAATGTATTACGTTGTTATTTTAATGGACAATTTTTCTAGAGAGTAAAATTTAAAGACAAAAATTCGCTACCTATTAACGGCTGACATAACTTATAATGATCATTATGCTCATATGATTATCATTATATTCATCGCAATTATTTGACGGCTCCTACACACACTTTATGTTTGAAATAAAAAATATGAAAAAAAGAAAGAAAATCTCTTTATTTATTCACTGCACTAAAATGGAAATTAAGGTTAAATATGTGATCTAAATGAATAAAATCCTCTTTACAACACACTAACTGTAGGCATTTGAATAATCCAAAGCAGTAGGTAAGTCGACCACTAAAACGGTTTAAAGACAAAGTGAAATATGATCGTTGTCACATGACATGACTGACTAACTTACTGACTAATTTACTGACGGCAGCCTATTGTCTTTTGCTATTAGAAACGTTTCGAGTCTATAAATAAGTATGAAATATATAACAGCGTCTAATTTTCTCACTCACTATTCACTTGGGGCTTAATTTAAGTTTTTTTTTCAACCGTGTGTTTTTGATCACGCATTCAAATAAAAATGCATTCGTAACTTGTCATTCACTGGATTGTTTTTAATTTTTTATTTTCTTTTCATTTATTTTATTTTTCTTTCTCATTCAAATAAAAACAAAATTATTTTATTTTGAATTAAAATTTTTATACATATTTTGTACAAATGTCGATTAGAGGATGTTTAATCAAAGTAGATTATCGATGTCTTAAATCGATGGTTTATTAATTATTATTTTTTCAATAAATATTCCAACGCAATGATTTTAAAATTCCAAAGGTATACGAAGAGCACCTGTATAGGCTAGGATAGAACGAAGTGACAGCTTCATTAAAATCAAAACTTACTGAAGCACATAAACCAATTCCACAGAACTAACTGAGAAGATCTGATTAAAATCTCGACAATTAGAAACAAGGCTTTGCATTAAACATGATTCTCTTAGAATTAATCTGAAGTTCAATGAATTTAGTGATCGATTTGATACTAATCAACGTTAGTTCCATTAGATAATCAAGAAAGTGTAAGAATTAAAATGAGTGGAGTCTGTTTCGAGCTAAAGACGAATACTGGCAAATAAATAAGACAATATATTCAATCTCCTCGACAGGTTTACAATTTTTGCAGAAGTCATTTACAAGTAAAGGAAGCCTATCCTATAGTAACCGCCGTAATCTAGTAGGTAGTGTGTTGGCTTGTTAAACATAAGGCCCGGGTTCAAGCCCCAGGTCAGACATCAAAACGAAAATATGAAAAAAGATTTGTGGCAAAAACTCTGAGAGTAAATAAAATTGTCATGAAAAGTTTCTCAAAAATATGTCGTTCGGAGTCGACGTTAAACTGTAGGTCCCGCACTCATGTATAAAATTAACACACACAACATGAGTGGCTTGAGAAGATAGGCCGTAATCCTAACTAAAGGGTTGTAATAGCCAATTATGTATGTTATGTATGGAAGCCTATTCCACAGAGATATCCCTACGGTACAGTTAAAACTAGTACGTCTCCCATTAAATTTAAAACCAGATTCTTAGTCAGCTTAACATTTGTCAGCGGGCAATCGATGCCTAAAGTAAAAGTAGTACTTATTTTCGTATATGGGTTGGTATTCGGTCGGATTGTGATCGCTCTAGCAAGTTCTTCAGCTATACATTTAGCCCGGAACCCATATGTTGTACAGTCTATGTTATTCTCAATAGAACTCTAGTGTGAAATCTCAGATCAAAATTCACTCAGACCCTAGGAATTCATAGATAGGATAGAGATGTGATCATAAGGAATAATGTACCTGCGTAACAAGGCATTAAGTATTTTACTATGTGGCAAGTACTCTTCTATGTAAGCCAATTAAGTATTACAAAGAAGGTCTTTTGTAAGGATAGTGCGCAACGCATTCGTAGTCTGTATAGCAATAGATGACCTACTTTAACAAGCAGTTTCACATTGAAAGTTTAATTGCGAACTGACCACCAGAAAACAACTCGATAAAGAAGATTAAATTCGATAAACTTCACCTCAGAACGAAATAGTTGGGGTAAGATACCAATGAACAGTTAATTTCATAATTTAAGTTTTTCAATTGCTTACGTGTTTTTGATTCCATAAAAAAAGATGAAAATTGTCATTTAATTTCTACAAAGTAATTTTAATGATAAAACAAAATATTTTCTATTATTATTTAATTACATATTGAGAATCTGCCTTTTGTCATTTATACATTTTATGGCTCATTGAAGATAAAATAAAAAAACAAACAAACACTCAAAACATCTATTTGCCAGCTAATTAACATTAAAGTGTTAATCATGTTTGTCTTGATATTGAATCTTGAAAAGAAACAAGAAAAATAAAAACAATTTTTTTTATTGTAAATATTTATTGGCATATTTATCAGAAACAATAAAAACCACACGCATTCACTTATTTAATGTGAGGCAGGCACGCGTATGAATGAACGGTCACTAGCCCCATATACAGTAAAAATAAACATAAAAAAACCTCAATTTACTGCGTTCATGCATTTTAATTTAATAAATCTTTTCAAACAAAGCATTACAATTATAAGAAGTACACTTAAATGAGTTCATTTCAAATCAAATCATATAACATCATACAAGATATCACTTTCAATCACATCAATTGTACAGGAGGATCTTAAAAGTACAAGTTTGCAAATTAAAAACTTTTTTTTTGCAATAAAGGCGCTACAATTTAGAATAATTTATTTTAGTGAATTGACAACATTTCGATTATTATCTTAAAATTTTCTATTTTTCACAATTTATTTGAGTTGACAGCTTTAGAACATTCTAAAAAATTTTCAGCCTTAGCGATCGACTTGTTTTAGAATTTTATGAAATAATTTATGTTTTCCAAATGCCTTGTCAAATTCACAAGTTGACATTATCAAATGTCCAAAAAAAAACAGTCAACATGTTAGTAAGTAGTAATCCGTAGACTACTAAACATTGCTCAGTGACACCTCCAAACTGTACACCAAATACTAAAACTAGGGCATTGTTAGAATTCCTTTATTCATATGTCTGTATATATGTTGAGTTTACCATTTGCCAATCTTTTTGGTCGCAATTAAACAGAAACTCAGATAATACACCCACTCCTGCAGTACAATGTGTTGGAACTAAGAAAACAGCTTGTGGAAGGAGAAAGGAGGGAGTAACTCGCTATGCACAAATCTAGAGAAGTGACGGAATATCTGAAAAAGATGTAGTTCCAAGAAGTTGTACCATACCGCACTTTGTAAAATTCCACAACATTGCTTGTTGTCTGGACTTCATCTTTTTGAAAATACCGCCAACGGTTCACCTTACAAAAACCATTCTGCCTATCGTTGGACAGATAGTTAGACAACAAATATTTCACAATATTGGCATAGGGCGGTAGGTCACTACTATCTTCTTCTATGGGATTGACATGACGCAAGTCCTGAAAACATGGATTACTAGCCTTTATTCAAGATTTCAGCCTTGTTTCTTACTTTACAAAATTGTGTGTATTAATTTTATCCATGAGTGGAGTGACCTAAAGTTTATCGCCGATTCTAAAGATATATAATGACAAATAGTTACATACATACATATACATAATTGGTCATTACAACCCTTCAGTCAGGATTATGGACCTAGTTGCTCACACCACTTATGTTGTGTGTGTTAACTTTATACATGAGTGGTGGGACCTACAGTTTAAAGTCGACTTCGAACGACAGATTTTTTAGAAAAATTTTTCATGGCAATTTTGTTTGCTCTCGGAGTTTTTGCCAGAAATCTGCTGAGAGGAAGTCAGCGAGGAAATATTTTTTTATTTTTCGTTTTGAACCGTGGCGTTACGTCTAAAACTACACACTACCTACTAGACTACGGCGACAAATAGTTACAATAGTTAGTTGCGAAAAGGCTGCTGAAAAGGGATTGTGAAAGTAAATATTTATTTATCAGTGAATCTGAAATAAACACAGAAAGAGGAAACAAAAATAAAAAAATGGGAAAAAAAATTATAATAGCCCCATGGAATTAAACAACAACCAACTATGCTCAGTCTCGTTACAGAGACGTTATTAATGAAAATTGATTCCAATCCGACTTGTAATATAAATTTAAATTTAAAAAATCAAAACCTATTAATCAAATCTTATTTGCTTTGTTAATATTTAAAAGGGTATTCGAATTGTCACGCATACCCTATCGAATTGGTTACTTCATAATTTCAATGGAATTTTAATTGCTTTGGATAATATTTAAAACAAATAATGAACAATAATCATAATGTCTACTTTATTTCACTTCAAGTATGTAAATATACATTCAAATATAAAAACAAATTAAAGTAAATATTTATTCCATTTAACAACAAAAAAAAAAAGATCAATTGTAGCAGCCACTTGTGTTTGCTTTAATTGTGACGCCGAAGCTTAATAATAGAATTAAATTAATAATTTTGTTAATTTCATTATATAATTACTATCATATGGTATGTATGTATATATGTTTAAGTAAAAACATACTCAAATAATTTATTTAGAAATATTTAAAAGTACATAAATATATGTATGAGTAGAACTGAGGATTTATATTTCTATTACTTTGGGCACAATGTGTATTCAAATAAAATAGAATATGTTTTCCGCTTTATTTAAAAATTTAATTTCCATTCACATTTTAATTGTTCTTTAAAATATTTTTAAGCAAAGATTATGTCATTATCGAAATGTTTGCTTATATACTTGTAACCATAAAAGTCTGGAGATGATTTCAGTTTTTCATTTCTAATTGAACATTCTATGTACAACACATATGTATACGTATACATATATACTTCATATTTGTTAGCAATTGGTTTGTTTGCCATTTTCAACACTTGTTTTTTGTTTTTGTATTTTTAATTTTATTTTATTTACCAATTTGGTAATAAAAACAAGTATTTGTTTTCTCAAAGACACTTATGTATTTCCACCGAATAATGGTTACGTTACATTAAGAGTTTTAATGTTTTAAAATAAAGCTTTGAAATACAGAGATTCTAAAATATTAAATTTAAAAAACTTAAACTTTGACACACGGACAAAAGACTGAAACAACTGATATTCTCAGCTGCCACTTTCTAAATTTTTGACAGTACAGATGCTGCTTACACTAGACGATTTCCTCCAATCGTCAATCTCACTGAACAAATAGTAAAGCCGTTTCTATAACGCTTTTAGCTGGTTCAATGCATTTCTATCACGGTCGTTTTCGTCTGTCACAGTGATGAGTCTACTTGGTGTTTTTTCAGAAACTTTAGACAGATGAAAAGTTAATCAAATTAGTTGTTTAATTTTTAGCTCCGTAAAAACAGTATGGGTGACTGTCCCAGGAGTACGAAAGATTTCTCTCATATAGTTCATCCTTTCTCGATAGTCTAACGATGTTTTAGTTGTTCTATTAATCAAGTTTTTTGCAGAGAAACAGTAGCATGTTCTAGAATGCTAGGGTTGAAATCTACCGTTGCCTAAAAATAAATGTACGGGTTAAAGTTAAAACCCTTACTGTGTTTGATGTTATCCTCTATGGGTAATCAGAGAATTTCTGAATTGACTATTTGAAGGAGATATGAAGTCTCTTAAATTCTTTTAAACTCCAAACAATCGATGGTAAAATGCTTGTGTTCTGATTAGGTTGGCAGTCAAGCATTTTAATCACTATACGACACCATCTCTTAAAGAGTAAGAGACAAAATTGCTAGATAAAGATGTTGCGTACTGAGAAGGCAAAACAAGACAAATACTGTGTCAACAACCAAGACTAATTTAGCTATTTAGGCAACGTTATAACAAAGGCTGGCAGTTCCAAAGATGGTATTGAAAATCCCAGTAAAATGATCAAACCAACTTTTAATAGTTTGAAATCTATTTGGAGGTTGCGAACACTTTTCCAGCAACTGAACATAAAAGTAATACTGAATACCTAGCATTCGAAGGTATCTAGAATAGAATATATTTGATAACTAGTGTCTCCACAGAATAATGCGTATCTTAGTGGTGAAACAAAACAACTGCAGTTGTAACCGACATTTGGAGACATAAGTTGAACTAAAGCGAACACATACTATTGAGATTGTCAAATAACAAATCCAGAAATGCCACCGTAGAAGGAGACGCCAAATCGACATTGAAATTGCAGCCATGAACAGAAGTTGGAATGAAATAAAATTCGTGTTATGTTCTTTAATTATTTCGTTACTTTAAAATATTTTTAATTAAATTAATGAATTGTTGTTTATTATTTTAACCAATTTTCTTTTTTTAAAAAGTGCCTAAAATTTGTTATTCTATTTTATTGTTTAAAATAAAGACTACAAAAGTAAATTCAAGTTTAAGAATGCCTGACTGAATGTGATTCATTTAATATAAGTCGTCGTTCATAATCATATTTGGGCTATTGACCCAATTCTACCTACTATTGTCTATGTATCACGCAATTTTTTTTCCATAAACTTTTACACAAAACGAGAATAGCTCCACGTATTTTAATAATAACAAGAGATCAATTTCTTATTACAAATTAAAAATGAAAACATTTATAATTGCCGGTGGATTTACAACCAATTAATACTTAATTGCTATACGGACAATACAATGCGACAGAAGCAAATAAAAAATCAAAGTTTAATTCCCAAGAATATCTTATGATGAACAGACATTCACAATTTAAATCATGATTTGAATTCAAATTTTTATTATAAATAAAACTCCAATGGAAATATTTTGTTTTAATATGTATTGTCATGTCATATGGTACATGTTATTCATGGTTTTATTTTGCGGTTAACTGAAAAATGTAAACTACACTGTAAGAAATATCTTTCGGTATATAACTGAAGTTTTCAATATAGGAATACATATATTAGACGTGGAGTAGTGGCTCAAGTGTTTGAATACAAATGTAGAAATACATATTCGAATCCAAGTAAACACTAATTTCAAGATTATCGAATTTAAAAAATTAAATTTCAACCCGAAAAATCAATCAACTCGAAACAATTTATTTAGCAAGTTTTGCTTAAAGGGAACAATATCAAGAACGAACGCCACAGGAAGTAAGGTCTGGCAGCACCATTTCTTCAGAAGCACATCACCCTGAATAAAACACAGTACATGTTCACAGTCGTCGTCCCTTATAACTTCCTACACCTGCTTTGTTTGACACATAAAACCAAATTAAGTAGAAAATAATTCATGTTTTAGTAGATAAATTAAAATTTAAATAATTTTATAATTTATCTACATTAGATATTGTTTATACTTACAGTAGTTGCCGTAATCTAGTAGGCAGTATGTTGGCTTATTAGACTTGAGGACGCAGTTTACACCCTAGTTCACGAAATGTAAAAATAATATTTTTTCGGCGACTTTCCCTCAGCAGATTTCTGGCAAAAACTCTGAGAGTAAATAAAATTGCCATGAAAATTTTCTTAAAACTCTGCCCTTCGAAATCAACTTTAAACTGCAGGTCCCACCACTCATGTATAAAAAATTAACAAAAGTGGTGTAAGAAACTAGACCGTAAAGGGTTGTAATGACCAACTGCGTACAATGAGTTGTTTATACTTCAAAAAAAAATTCTGCTTCATATGACATTAAATTTTTTCAGTGTATTTTAAGTTTTGTTTTCGGAAATTACTAAATTAACTTAATCATTATTTGATTGTATATTTGACTAAAAATATTCCATTCTCTATACATATTAATTAAATTATTAAAGCATTATTATTTTCATTGTTTTTTATTTATAAAACAAATTAATTTTAATTACATTATATTTCAGTTACTAATATTTTTAATTGCCAAAAAGAAAGAAAAACCAAACAAAAAATTACCAATTTTTAATTATAATTTGCGTGAAATTGTATGTAGAACTATCAAAGTAAAATTTTGTAAATTAAATCTACTTTAGAAATAAAGGGTGACGGTGTCAATCTGTTTTTAATGACTAACAATTATTACTCATGGGATAATCTCATAGTAAATGAATGCAATTAATATTAAAATATTTTATAATTGAAGAAAATAACAACTAATTTTAATGATTTTGATTTCATTACTAAAATAACACAGAATATACTCTATTTAAGCAGGAAATTGTGACAAATAAAACGTTCGAATATTGTAAAGTTATATCAATATGAAGTCATGATTAAATATAATAATATTTAGGAAAAAAACTGTTAGCATCTAGTAATTACCAGATGTTGATCAAAGCGGGTGCGTGTTCAGAATAATTTTACTTCTGTTAGTTATTCAGTAATATATGTATATCGTTAGTCTAATTCGCAAATGTGTAAGTCCCTTTTTTCAAATTTTACAGGAGACACAAAAAACATTGCGGCTTCTTCAGTTTTTAAAATTTGTAAACTTTTTAAACGCAATTATTTTTACAAAATAGCTCTCTTTAAATGACCTAGATCAAAAATTAAGAATACTTAATAATTAATATTCGTGGAGTTAGCACGTGCTGTTCATATTTTTCGTAGTTTTGTGGACTTAGCGTTTTTGCTAACCACAAAATTACAACAACTTTAAACTACATACAGACATTTTTTTGTCGTAAAATATGTATTTTGTATAGTGTTAACGTTTTGCATTAAAATCTCAATTTTGGAAAAAAATGGACTTAGCGTCTTTGCTAATTATACTAACGATATGAAATTTTACAAAGCTTTCTGCAATTATTCTTTAATAAATAAAAAAGCAAACTTAATGTTAAATTTATTGATAACATTAAAGTCGCCCATAGTCTAGGTAGTGTGTTGGTTTATTAGACGTGAGGCCACGGTGCAAACCACAGGTCAGACAGCACCAGCAAAATGAAATTTGAAAAAATATTTCTTCGGCGGCTTCCTCTCAGCAGATTTTTGGCAAAAACTGTGAGAGTAAATAAAAATTGTCATGAAAAGTTTCTCTAAAAATCGTTCTGAGTTGACCTTAAACTGTAGATCCCGCCACTCATGTATAAAATTAACACACACAACATAACTGGCGTGAGATACTAGGTCGTAATCCTGATTGAAGGGTTGTAATGACCAAATAGGTATGTATGTATGTATGTAAATAGATTAACGGTTTCTCATTGTATTATGACAACCCTGACTGAAGCGGTTACTCGTTTTGTAATCAGTCATAGCACAACTTATTATTACGACCAGAAGATTAATACCGCACTTTATATAATTCTGAAACATTCAGTGAATGGTTATAGTTACGTTTACTTTTGTTACATTTAAAATGGAAATTCAAAAACTTTGAAACTCATTAACACTTCTCACAGACAGATGATGACATTACACCGACTAGACTTAACCATTCCAAGTTCAACTCCATTTAAACTTTATCACGAAAATACATAAAAAACCTCCTAGTTTGGAAATGAAATAAAAATAAATGAATGTTAAATCATTTATGAATTAATTTAAAATAAATTAAATTTTTTTACACTATTTTCTAAAATCTTATTTAATTTCATGCAACAAAAAGAACAGAAGTTGATATTTTGTTTTTTTTTTTTTTGTTAAACAATAATTGATATAATCAGCTATGAATGCATTTTTCACACAGCTATAGTAACACTTCATATATTTATGAGTTTTGCTACGTTATTTCAAGTTATTAAATTACAAAAATGGGGAAATATAGCCAATAAATATAAAACGCTAATACATATCTGCCTCACATTACAATAAAAAATTCAGACTCCGTTTAGTTGCACCATTTCATTCAACATGAAATGAAGAATATATGTATGTATGTAATATATGTATGCTTCAAATATATAAAAATGTCTTAAACTGTTTAGTAATGTCCATTAGGAAACTTCCCTTTCTATTCTTACATAGTTTCATTGAGAAAAATTATTTCATTTTTCATTTACAACTGCAGTGTCAGATTATATTTTATATTTGTGTATAGATGTGTATATATGTATGTATATACATATTTCGATCGTAATACATCATTGTAAATACTTGTAGTATTCATAGTAAAGATAGTAATCAATTTGTTATTGCATTGAGGGTTTGTAAATTTATTTGCTCATTCACACCTTTCTGAATGATGTAAAATGATATGGAATTAGTCGATTAAGAAAAAAACCAACAAATAAATATAAAAACTATTAATTTCAAATTAACAAGATACTTATTACTAACAATTATTATAATAGAGAAAAATATACTGTTCACTGAACACCCTATAATTACTGGAATAATGTTAGAAATGTTTTCTGTATTGTATTGTTGTAATGTTAAAAAAAGTAATTTTAATTTGTCGTGTTGCCACCATACGAAAGGTAAAAAAGTAGTTTTGAATTGAAAGTAGAATACCAAGCAGCATTGCTCACGTTTCATGAAGCTAAACTGTATCTCCCCCAAAAGCTGTTCGCATTCTAGATTTCGATTTTTTTTAAACTTTGTCGTGAAGAGTGAAAATTAAAAATGAATTTTTTCATTTCCGGAATTGAGTCTGTCTATCGGAGTCTGAGATATAAGACAGGATTGTAAGAATTGTTACACGGACCTATTTAAACGTGGGGATAGGACTGGACTAGATACACATATTGTAAAACCAAAAACAAGGCTATGCTTTCATCAAACCACGACACCATTCTTCAGACGGTGATACATATGTGTAGTTAGGGAATGTGAATTTCGCTGCAACAGATATTATTTTTACTGTTTGCCAGATGACAATTAGACCAACTTAAAGCGATATTTTGAACTGTAAGGAGCCTGGCTGCCTTCCAAAATATTAGTTGCTTTGTGTTTGAACAAAGTATCGTGTTTCAAAATGCCGCTGTACAAAATATATACAATATATTCTATTTCAAAACGTTGTCAATGTGTATTTTTAACGCAGGCAAAAAGCAATCCGGCATCGGTTTTATAGTTGATGCATTGTTTGGTTACTTTGCATATCTACATAGTTTATATACAGTAGTAGAACTGTATACAAACTTTGTATTGATACATTTTGGAAGGCAGCTTCTATGTGTGATGCAGTACGCATAATCTATGTATGTGGTCACTAGAGAGTAGTCATGTAAATGGACGAATGATCTAGTAAATATATCTGTAGAATCACACAAAATTCAAGAACTTTGGATACACTGAAGACGTAATGTTCTCATTTGAGCGACATATAACAATGACTACAGGTCTCGAGGTGAGAACTTCGAAATAGTAGAACTCTTTGTATGTCATTATCCGGCTTTTGGATGCACGAGATCGAAAAATGTTGTGCATGGTACTTAATCGAACATTGATCATTTTAGAAGACTGAATAAAAGAATTGAGAAAATACCTACCCGATATGGAGCACACAACAAGCCGACATTAAATTCTCCCTGAATATTCGTAATGACTTTATTATTTTCACTGCTTTATTAACTTTTCTGTAAATTTTATCGATTTTATCATCATCTACATCACATAATGAAGTGTAGACCTGATTTGTATTCATATTAAGCGGTTTCGTAGATATTTTATATACTATGACTTTATCAGATGTGTTCTGCCTCGAAAGCTTTAAAACTATTTCCATCACACACATACATAATACATAATTGGTCATTACAACCCTTCAGTCAGGAATACGACCTAGTTTCTCACACCACTTATGTTGTGTGCGTTAATTTTATATACGAGTGGCGTGACCTACAGTTTAAAATCGACTCCGAACTACAGATTTTTGAGAATTTTTTCATTGCAATTTTATTTAATCTTAGAATTTTGGCCATAAATCTGCTGAGAGGCAGTCCTCGAAGAAAAATTTTTCATAATTCGTTTTGTTGCAGATTTCTAATAAACCAACACACTACCTACTAGACAACGACGACTATATCTATTCCTATAAATTAATGTATTTTCGGTACTTAAAAATCATTTAACTTTAAAGTAGTTACAGACTATTAATATTAAAAACAATTCGCTGTACTAATATACTTAGTATTTTCATCTTCAAATCCGGCATATACAGTGTGAGGAAAAATAATAGGTACGGTATCTTGCTGTTAATTAAAATCTGAAATTTTTTTCATATAAAAAATAAAGAGATTCATGGAATTTTATAGTCAGTTTCTTTCATTATTCTCTTTAAATGAATAGCTTCTTAACTTCACTTAGGAGAAAAGTACTTAGGAGTATTCATACAATACGTTATACGTATCAAGGTTTCACTGTATATTTCCTGTAATATTTTTATGCATATTTATTTGAAGCAGCCTGAGCCAAACATTTAAGTGTATGCCGATAAGTCATAGGACAGATCATTTAAACGATAGCGTACACACCTTAACCTAACTACCTGTTACATTAGGTTAGGTTAGAGGATGTGTACTTGTCAATTAAGACAAGTACAGTACCCGGAGGTCGAATTGACCCAATGTAACCTGTTACATTAATTTTTCAAAAATTGCAAATTCATTATTCATCATTTATTTCATTTTATTAGTCAACATTATTTGTCTAAAAACAGATAAAAATTTAAGCATAAAATTAGAACGACCGTATAATATTTTCAAGCACTGTACGTACATATGTACATAATTTACAAAATTTACAATTTTCTTCAAATCAAAAATTAAACGGAAATGTTTATCACGCAAACGCATACACTTAATACAAATTGGAAAATATTGTCCAAATCAAACGCATAATTTCAAATAAAACATGAAATTTGAAAAGAAAATCAAGTTGTTTTTTATGGACTCTTTTTGCATTCAAATAAAAAATAATAATTTTTTTTCTATTTTGCAGTTTTGGAAATAGTCACGAATTTGTAACAAGACCGACACAATGGCAGGCAAATATGAATACTCATTAGGCGTCAATGAACTCAAATCGAAAGAATTTCGTTTATGGCAATCACTTATTGGCGAATTTATTGGTAAGTCTGTAATTTGATTTCTGCTTCTTTTTTTATTCTCTTAAATCTCACCTAACACAAATTACTTACAAGCAATACATTTTCTACATACATTCATACAATATTGATTTGGTTTTCTTTTTATATTTTAGGAAATTTAATATTAAACTTTTTTGCTTGCGGTGCTTGTACTCAAGACCAAGACGGTACATTTAAGGCGTTAGCATTTGGTCTCGGTGTTTTTATGGCCATCACTGTAAGTGGTAACATACATATGTAGATACTTTACACATGTTCATATTCGACTCTATTATTGTTAACAATACACTGCTTCAGGTGTCAATCATTTTTTATATTTTTTTTTTATCTTTTTGTATCGACTACAAGTCCAAATTAAATTGTGTATGAAAAATGTTTTGACCAAATTTGTCAATCTTTTTGTTTTTGTTTTCTTTTATTTTATTTTATTTTATTTTATTGTATTCACTTGTTTTATTAGTTGAATGTCCTTAAATAGCAATTTGGTATGAAAACGTAAACAACTGACAAGCAGTTGACACAATTTAAAGTTTGACACTCAACTACCATCCGTCGATTTATAGGAAAATGTATATGAGTATGCATGCCACAATAAACATTTTAGCATAGTTGTTGCACAAATTAAAATTTATTATATTAATACACATATATACATATGTATTCTCTGTAGGTTATAAATTATAATAAGGTGTAGTTCAATTTATTATGTTCCTTCAGGGCAAATATAATTCGTTTTCTTAGGTAAACTGTTGGAATTTTGAAAATAAATAAAACACTGTGAAAGATCATTTGATTATAGTCCTGATACAGTATGTATACTATTGATTTCATAGATTCCATTTTGATGACAATTATACACCCTGCTTTGACAGATCGATCGTCGAAACTATTTATAAGACAATGAAAATCTGCAATTTAAAACTTCTTGCAAGCACTGATTCGATTGTATAACCATTGCCCAAAAACTGTTTAGAAACACTTAATAAGGCCGCATGTAAAATATAAATATAAGCCCGATATACTGTGGATCGAATTTCTATCTGCTATGCGCTTCTGACAGCTGCGCAGTGTAATTGTTAAAATACTTAAAAACAAACACAAGTAATTCAATTTCTATTTTGGAAAACAACGGAAAAATGTTCATCATGAATATCGAAATTTCTAAATAAGAAACTTCAATTCCTCCATAACAAGCCCATCTAAGGAGATGGCAACCCTATCATTGTCCTGCTGTACTTCCATCATCTTCAGACCTGCTTCTGCATACCAACCAATTGCTTAGAGGAAAAAACCTCATCATAATTGAACTGAGTCATCAAAGATATTAAAAGAAAAACGATTCAAGACTTTAACGAATAAATTGGTATAAAAAATATTTAGCAATTCTTAATTTTGTGACTACTTATCAGCCACCTTTAAGATTTCCACCAAGACAATAGAGACTTCATTTTGTGTCTCCGAACATTGCACGACTTATTGAACTTAAGTGCTTTGGTGACCTAATCGTCTAGTGCTATTCATTTATTTATTTATTAATTAGAATGTAATTACAAAATTTACTATAATTATGACGAGCTGCATAACATAGGCCTTATGATAGGTGCCACGTAACAGGCCAGAGTCTCTGCTGGGAATCGAACCCACTACCACAACACTAATAGTGTAGCACACTACTCATTAGTCGCCAGAGAACTCTGTCTAGTGCATGTGTTGGATGACTCCAAAGCCTTAATCCACACGAGTCTATTTACATAAATATTAATTTCTATTGCTTTGGAAACCAAATTATGTGTTAAATCTTCTTCTTATGCTATGGCAATAATACACAGAATAACATTCATGGAGCCTAATATCTACAGATAACTATCACTGAAAACCTAGTCAGCAGTATATTATATCGATAACTTATACTACAATGCACCCATATTTATGACTTTTTCAAAGTATTTTATTATATTGAGCGGAGCAGAAATATCTAATAAATAGTTGTTTGTTTAAGTAGGCGTGGCATCTCCTACACAAAATTAATATCTTAATAAACTTATGTCCCAGAAAGTACAAGAGATAAAATTTTCAAAATTGGTTTCTAAAACGTAGATACTTTTATATCCACATTGGATATTCATAAACTTACTCCTACAGTTAAAATCAGATGATTATAGATGATTGAATTTTTTACATACATACATACATACAGAATTGGTCATTACAACCCTTCAGTCAGGATTACGACCTAGTTTCTCACACCACTTATGTTGTGTATGTTAATTTTATACATGAGTGGTGGGACCTACAGTTTAAAGTCGACTCCGAACGACAGATTTTTGAGAAACTTTTTCATGGCAATTTTATTTACTCTCAGAGTTTTTGCCAGAAATCTGCTGAGAGGAAGTCGCCGAAGAAATACTTTTTGTATTTTGTTTTGATGTCTGGCTTTACGTCTAATAAGCCAACACACTACCCACGAGACCACGGCGACTTCGAATTTTTTAATTGAGGCCAAATTCAATATCTTAGATTCAATATCCAATTTTGAGTGACTTAATTTAATTTTAGAAGTCGCCGTGGTGTAGTAGGTAGTGTGTTGGCTTACTATTCGTAAAGCCCGGGTTAGTATCCCAGGTCAGACATCAAAAATGAAATATGAAAAAAAAAAAATATTTCTTCGGCGACTTCCTCTCAGCAGATTTCTGGCAAAAACTCTGAGAGTAAATAAAATTGCCATGAAAAGTTTCTCAAAAATCTGTCGTTCGGAGTCGACGTTAACCTGTAGGTCCCGCCACTCACGTATAAAATTAACGCACACAACATGAGTGGTGTGAGAAGCTAGGCCGTAATCCTGACTGAAGGGTTGTAATGGCCAATTATGTATGTATGTATGTAATTTAAACTGAAAAAACGTGAAAAGAGCCACGCAAATTGGAACCTATCAACTCGGCTATATAATAGCTAAGGTATGAATGTAATGCTAAGCTGGACCATAGGTTAGAGGACGTGTACTTGTCAATAAAGACTAGTACAGTAGCCGGAGGTCGAATTGACCCATTTTACAAAAAGTCAGCATAGTTGCCTTCCAAGCTGGACCATAACTGTAAACAATATTGAATGTATCCTTTAAAATATATACAAATACATATAATACTCTATATAGTGTCTGGCTCTTTATCCTAAGATCGGCCGCTCTAATCGATGGGGTTGATCATAGAATTTTGCTTCTTAAACTTTCACTAATTGGTATTCCTGATATTTTTCATCGTTTGCTAGACTCCTACCTCTCCCTTAGGACCCAGAGGGTATTGTTTAGGAATGTATTGTCTAAGACTGTATATGTTACTTCTGGTGTTCCGCAGGGTAGCCATTTGGGTCCTTTGCTGTTTTTATTGTTTCTTAATGATCTTCCTTGTGCTATTTCTGATTGTAATATTCTGATGTATGCTGACGACGTTAAATTATTTTATACTTTTGATGATGATCATGGTCAGGCTGTTCTTCAGCGAAATATTGATTTGTTTGTAACTTGGTGCAGGATTATTTTAATGGATCTTAACTTGAAAAATGTAAACGCATAGTTTTCTCTCGCGGGGGCGTAATTTCGTCCACTTATGTAATTGATTCTTGCCCTTTAGAAACAGTGACTACATTTCTTGATTTGGAAGTATTATTGGATATGAAACTGTCTTTTATTGATCATATTAGTATGATGATTGGCAGGGCTCGGGCTGTTCTTGGTTTTGTGAAAAGATGGGCTAGGGAATTCATTGATCCTTATATAACAAGACTGCTATACATTTCACTTGTTAGACCTATTTTGGAGTATGCGTCTATTATTTGGAATCCATACTATCGTTGTCATAGTGATTCACTAGAGTCTGTGCAGAAGCAGTTTTTATTATTCTGTTTACGTGGCTTAGGATGGGATTGTGCCAATGGGTTTCCGTCATATGAGGCTAGATTAGGTTTGATGAAACTTAATTTTATGCAAGAGTGGCGGGACCTATAGCTTAAAGTCGATTCCGAACAATAGTCTTTTGAGAAATTTTTTATGGTCATTTTATTTACTCCCAGAGATTTTGTCAGAAATCTGCAGAGAGGAAGTCGCCCAATAAATATTTTTCATATTTCGTATTGTTGGAGAGGTCTGATATGAAGTTTGAACCGAGGCCTCTTGTTTTATAAGTCAACAAACTACCTACCAGACTACGGCCGCCAACTTTGGTCGTTTTGGAAATGTGGTATAGCCAGTGGTGTTGTGCTAATTTTTTTTTACCGGAACGCGTCCGGACTCCGGTTCACGGTTCGGAAAAATAAGCCGGTTCGTTCCGGTTTTTGTTCCAGTTCGGGTTCGGTTCTAACCCTTGTTTATAAGAATACATATAAAAATTCGTCAAAAATTAGAAAAAAAAAATCAGCAATTCTTTTTAATTTTTTTTTTTCAAAACGTCAGCCAATTCTCGTTATCAGAAATCATCTTTAGTTCCGGAACGCGTTCCTGTCCAAAAAGGAAGTACCGGAACAACTTTCCGGAGCGTTTCGGCTCGACAACACCACTGGGTATAGCATATTTTGCATGCCGCGCAACATCTGAAATAGTTCGGGCTTGTAGTTTGCATAACAAGTGACTTAAACCGGTTATGTTGAATGAGGTTCCAAACAATTCCTCGTACATAGTTGATCAATTCCCATACAGAAAGAATATTTATAATGGTATAGGAAAAAAAGTAATATCTTCGATTTTGAGCTACATCTATGATATCTCCTCTACAGTTAGGATCTCAAAATTGCCTACTGTTTCCTTAGCTACGCAAAATGAAGTAGAATGAGAAAATTTGTAACATTTGACACTTTTAATGCAAAGTAGACAACGTTCACAGTTGTTGGGACTGTAGAAGCTGGTATGACTCAACCCATTTAAGTATATTAAAAAAATATAACGTAATTTAAACAACCTTTAAATGATTTGAATGCTCTGTACCTCTTGTTTAAATAGAAGCAAATCGTACCGAATTGTTATAAAAACTAATATATTACCTGTAAAGATGTAAATTTTTTTAATTTTTTATGACGTTATTTATGACACTCACATCTTTAACTGAAATCAATAAAAAAAAAGAAAATAAATTTGAATTCTTATTCTCTTCTAGATTGTTGGACATATGAGCGGTGGTCACGTAAATCCTGCTGTAACATTGGGCATGTTAGTTGCAGGTCGAGTAAGTGTATTACGAGCTGTACTTTACATAATTTTCCAATGTCTGGGATCAATAGCTGGTACAGCTGCTATAAGGGTAAATATACATACATATATACATATATTGATCACATGGTTATTGTGCATTTATTTATTATTATATGATAAATTTATATCCTCATTATTTTTGTTTTTTAGACCTTACTTGATGAATCATATTACCACGGTTTGGGTCACACTAATTTGGCTCCCAATATAACTGAACTACAAGGACTTGGCATTGAGTTCTTCTTAGGTTTGGTTTTGGTTCTTACTGTTTTCGGTGCTTGCGATGCTAATAAGCCTGGTAATAAGATTTATTTTCTTTTTAATATTGTATAAAAATTTATGAATATTTATTTTGATAGACTCTCGTTATACTGCTCCTTTGGCCATTGGTATGGCTGTAACTTTGGGCCACTTGGGCACCATTGGCTATACTGGTGCCAGTATGAATCCAGCTCGTACTGTTGGTACTGCTTTTGCCACCAACAACTGGGATGCTCATTGGGTCTACTGGGCCGGTCCAATTTTGGGAGGTGTTGCCGCTGCCTTGATTTATACACAAATTTTGGAGAAACCAGCTGCTGCAAAGGTTAGTGAAGTATCGGACAAATACAGGACACATGCCGATGAACGTGAGGTGAGGGTTTTATATTCATCAGATTAACAATTTGCATTTGTGTGACTCTTTTTTCCTTTTATCGCTCCTAAATTAATATGTATTGCATTTTGGGGGAAAACCTACACTGAATGAAGTATAAATAGGAAATTGGCTGACATATACATGCATACATACCGTACATACAAATAATTAATTACAGGCTAAATTTGTTATATCACAATGAGTATTTCTAGATTACTTTCCATAAATTTTATTGTAATTAATAATGAATTTTACACTTCATTGTTTCGAAATATAAAAGACTCGACTACTTCTACAAGATATTCGGTGGACAATAAGTCACTCATTTCATTAAAACCCATTCCGTTGGATTAGCGATGGAAATGTGTTCGTAGTCAAATGAATTTTGTAACCTGGTGTTATGAAAGAAACATATCTTCAGAGTCAACTTCGAGTCATCAGCAGCTGTTATACATTTGCAATCGAATTAAATATAGCCCACTTAGGTTCAATCAATGATCCCGTTGTAATCATATTATGATTATTGAACCATAGACCTATAATTCTTTGCTAGCATCATTTCTCAGCCGTTGTGAGAATTCTAAGATGTATTGATTATACTAAAATCATTCGTAACAAGACTACAAGGGTCGAAAAGTGATGCAGAAGGTATTCTTTGGTCTCCAATTCTTCCTATTCATTACAGCTTTAGCAAAAGTCGTGGTAGCATATCCTCAGTGTTAAGGTTTTCCATTAAGACCGCTATGAGTTTCCTAAGTTGGATTCTACCTCGTATATTCGTAAAAGATTTGATTTATTTGGGCTCTCTGTAAATGGATACAATTTTATCTTTGTGATCTCACATTCGAACTAGTAGTTGAACCAGCTTTCACAAATACGTCTGCTATGTTCCCATAGTCCACCACCAAGTCTCCGTAGTCTAGTAGGTAGTGTGTTGGCTTATTAGACATGAGGTTCAAACTCCAGGTCAGACATCAAAAAAAATATTTCTTCGGCTACTTCTTTCAGCATATTTCTGGCAAGAACTCTGAGAGTAAATAAAATTGTCATGGATAGTTTCTCAAATAATTTGTCATTCGTAATCGACATTAAACTGTAGGTCCCATCACTCATGTATAAAATTAACACACACAACATCAGTGGTGTGAGAAACTAGATCGTATTCCTGACTGAAGGGTTGTAATGATCAATTATGTCTGTTTTGTATGTTTCCATATAAAATCGTTAAGAGCTGTCTTGTATGAAGTGAATTTCGAAATATAATGTAGATATGGTTGAATACACACAAAGATATTTTTTGATATATGTACCTCAGTATAGGATCTACAACGTTTGGGTAGAGGTTCGGATGACACATCTGATTACGTACAAGATGAAACAGCTTCGAGAGAATAATGTTGTTTGTTCTTCGTGTCCTCGGGCAGGTGTTTGTTTCACTGACTGACTAAACTCATACGTGCTGGTCTATTTGGCATAGTGTACACACATACAATAACAGTAGGAGATATTGCATACCATACCATAATTTAAACGCAGTACCGGGGTCACTTGTTTACTTTTTCATTTCAAATTGATGACACACACATTTCAATATTTTTGGAAGTAGCGATCAAATAGTGCATTGGTTTTACCCAAGTGCGGAAAATAAATGGTGGGACCATTAAACTTGTAATCCAGACTCACAAAAACTTGTACAGAATGAAAAGATGGGGGAAAAGAAGAAATTAAATATTGTAGCGTTTTCTATAGTAATATGTCAGTTTTTATTCATATATCTCATTATATATATATATATTTCATTATCATTATATTCATAGTATGCAACATGAAAATTTATTATTTTATTCATTCGTTTAAAATTAAAAATAAAAAATTAAATTTGTTTAATTGTTTATGTCAGCCAAACATACAAATCCATCTACATTTTTATGTTTACACTCATACACATGCACTCATGCACACACACAAACCACATAACATATGCTATTTATTAAAATACACTTTCGGCACATATTTTTAATTTTTTAAACAAAACCGAATAATAAATTTTATTATCCCAACAGGATTCTTAAATTAAAAACACTTTTTCATACATTTCATTTTCAGAACTGAACACAAACTGAATCAATCAAAACCACAAACAAAATAACTTTGTCTATTAGAATTTTGTCAAGTTTTATACGTCTTTAAACACAGTCAAAAAACAAAATACAGCGAATTTATACGAATTTTATATTTTCTCAGCTTTTAAGTTATACAGTGTATTTTATATTATTTTATTTTATTATTCTATATACTATGTTTTTATAAGTGCTTGCTTTTGTTTGTGTAATATAAAAAATTTAATAATTTTTAAACATTTAATATCATAGATTTTTGTGTATTAAAAATCACATCTTTCTTCAAATACAGATGAGAAAATTGGAAGGTGGTCATGATTATGCTTGAGTTTTAAACTGATAGAAACTGGTAATCTCTGTATGTTTGAAGAAGACCTATCTACGTCAACAGCAATTACAACGAACTTTTTTATATTGAAAATTTCCATTAAGCGTTCAAAAATACACAGTATTTGGAAATCGAATATGCAAAATTAATATTTTTTGGTATAATTTAATACAATTTCATTAATTCTTTTTAATTTATTTATATTTTAAGGTCAATGCAAAAAAAGAACAATTATTTATTTCTATACATATACATACATATATATTCATACGTATTATTTTGACAAATATATTAAAAACAAAAACAAGTATCTTGTGTTCCACATCTCACAATTTATTATAAAGGATCATTTATAAGGATCATTAATAATAATCATTTCATATTATTTTCAAACCAATATAAATATTTATAATTAATTTATAAGTTTTATCTCTATATACATGGTATTTGAATATTTATGCTGGAATTCATAAAAATTATTTCGATTTATAAAAATTGTAAAAATTTAATTAAAGGAAAATATTTTCTTATGGATCCTAGACGTATTTTGTATTGTATTTATTATTTCCGTAAAAGAAAATAAATTACTAATTAAAATTTTTTATAAAATTAAGAAAATATTTAAATCATATACAAACTAAAACCAAATATACTCTTTCAAAACAAATAACTGCATTGGAATTTAATTTTGCATGAGGTTTATAAAAGGTAAGTTCCTAAAAATTCAGTATTCCCCAACCGTGGTGGGTTATTATAGTAGGGAGACTAAAGTCAGACTGTTTAATGGGCTAAATAGCTCTTTAAAATGCTATAAGAATGATGCCCAAAGAGCATATTAACACACACACGGACGGATCAATAGGCTTGTATTTTTTTAACGAATTTCCATTTAAGCTCTATACACTGTAACTAACATTTGTCAAATTGTTTTATTCTATCCTAAAAATATCAAACTAGATTCGTTCACGAAATTATTTCATCGTACGAAAAGATTAACTTGGGCTCACAGTTCAGTGAGATTCATTGCTCGTACTTTCAGAGCCGAACCACTGTGAACACATTTATTTTCCATTTCATTGCCACGAAAAGCTGAGGTTAACATTCATTTCAATATTTATCTACGGGCCATCCACAAACAAAACATTATCCCAGTTAATTTCTCCAATTATTTCTAGACGACAGGAATACAACAAACGGTTTATCGAATAACATAATCAATGAGGAGAAATTCGTGGTAACATTGGACTCAAAATAGCCATCTGTCCAACCCAAACACACAGCAGACAACTAGGCTGTAAAAGTCTCTGTATAATATTGACTGCGACGTTGAAAACGTATAAATTGTCTCTAGGTAACTTATTTAAATTTATTAATGCCTATTTCCGTTTGAAGAGTATCATTTCCTTATTCGAAGCTTTTAATCCATTGGCTATAACCCACTGTAAAAGTTACCGCAACGACTTAATTCAATTCCCTATTATTGATTAACACTTATGTTTTACAAAGAGCAGATAACCTTTCCGACAAATTATCTATCAAAATAAAGTAATTTAAAATACAATGTGTTGCATATCCAACAATGCTCTTGTTTAAAACTCCCGACAATCAAAGACTCAAATCGTTTGTGTCCAAACCACCAAATTTGATTAATTAAGATAACATTAGCTTCACAATCCATAATTGTATGAAAAGGAAACAGGAGATGCATTTCGAGTTATCAACAATGGTCATATTTAAATCTCGAACAAGAAATAATTCTACGTAAATTTAATTTTTAAAAATCCTTTTGAAGGCATAATTTAATTACTATTTAAGATTTTCAACTTAATTGTCTCGTATTTTAATAATATCTACAATAATTAAAAAAAGATAAATTAACAAATTTAACCGAACCAGTGAGCACCCATACAATCTCTAGTCCATTCAGTTTGGCAAACCCAACACCATTCGAAACCACAACCAGCTCGAGTGCAAACCATATGCATACAACCGCCATCTCTTTCGGTAGGAGTACGACATTTAGGGCAGGGTTTGGTTGAAACTTTAATGGTAACATTACTAGCTTCATCCCAACGAGCTTCAGCAGCGCGCTATTAATTGATATTAAAAAATTGATTATACACTTAACACTTTAGCTCTTTTTACTTTTACTTACGTTAGGATCAACGGTGTATTCACAACTGCCAGTAGTATTTCCAATACCATTTTCTGGTAAACAATCGCCTAAATGATAACCTTGCAAACAATTGCGACAGAAGACATACTAGAAAATTTGTTGCCTCTATTAATAAGAAGTATTATAATGTATTGTATTTTAAACTTACGCCGCATCCATTTTGACAGGTAACCTTTTTACAATCAGGTTCTACTAATAGGCCCATACCACAGCCAGGCTGTGGGCACAAAACACCGCCTGCCTGTAATACATATTCCTCAGTGGCAAATCTTTGGTAACGATCATATTCATCTCGAGTCAATAACTTAAAATGATGTATTTCCTCTATAAAAGAATTCTCACATCCAGCTGGACAAGCCAAAGTATAACCAATATCCGGGTGAGGCATAAATTGCCGCTCCAATAAACGCGAACGACAATAGTGTAAAAAACATTCAATACAGGTTACATGTTTAGATTCGCAAGGGAAGACTAAAACCGTTTCACTGTAAGTATAAGTCAAAATAATACACTTTTAAAAATTAACGTAAAAAATATCGAATAAAGTTGATGTTAAAAAATTATTTGTTAGAATCATTCATTTCAATGGAAGCGTCTGCCAAACCTGTTGTGAATAACGGTATAGGTTGGATTCTATGGAAATCAAGAGTGTTTTTTCCATATCTTCCACATACGATCCCACAATATTGAGGATTAATCTCCTTCTTTTCAAACTTGCAATCTGATAGCTATAATATCTCCATGTCCAGGTATCCAAACAAAAAGCAACCGTATTTGTTTAAAATGCTCAACTCCTAAATTAGATATCGCATTCAGTCTAAAGTGCCTTCGCAGGAATGAAGTAGAATTTAAGGTTTATAGCATTTTTAAGAGATGAATGCTATGCTGTCCATATGGTTCTTGCTGTTACCCTATATGCTCAAGAGGTTCAAGTCCAATGTTGTCGGTTGATTTCGTCTACTTTTGTCCAATTTAGCATTCTAGCACGCGGATATTAAAATGTTAGTCCTCCTACATGCATCTAAAGGACGCATTGCTTGTGTAATGTTCAAAGTTCAAAGTTTTTCTGTGTTTTGTTATTATTTTATAGATTAATGTCATGTAGAGCGCACTCGATTTATTGAATTCATATATAGTTCAATTTCATTTGGGAACCATGTAAAATCCATTAGAATTTAAAACAAAACTAGCAGATCTTTGAAAGGTGGATTTTCTGTGAGGATATCTCAACAATAAATCAGAAAAGAATGAATAAACATTACACATGTATAAACATTATATCTTTACACTAAAAATTTGAAGGAACTGCATTTGAAAAAAACAAAAACTTTCATCAAAACAAATATTTTGTAAATGTCTATATACATGTATATTAAAAATGTGTTCTTAAATTCAATGCATCAGAATAGTCGTCACCTTACCTTACATCAGTGCAGGCGAGGCAGGGAATATCTTTAATATTAATTTTTATTAAACTTAAAGGTGCAGCAAAATCTTTTTCGCCTCCTGATATGTGTTCTGCACACTTAAAATAGAATTCCGCAAATGGTGGATCTCCAATATCATTATCCACGCATGCAATTTCCAAAGATTCGCAATGACCACGAATGCGTCGTGATTTCAATACATCATCCCAACACTCCGGATCGCGATGTACTGTAAATGCGCCACCCTTACACAGAGAGCAACGCACACGTAACTTGCCCTTGCAAAGCTTATTGCACTGCGAACAGTGGACGAAGAAATTAGCTTTTGAACGTTCTCGATCTAGAAAAAGAAAAATATTACTTTCCGCAACAAACTTGAATTCAAAATTTTGTCTTGACATACTTTCCTCTGTTATATTGGACCTCTCCTCACTCAGTAACTGAAGGTCAACAAGAGTTTCACATAGAGGTTTCGAAGGCTGTTCGTCCACTGGTTCTTCTTCGGCTACCGTTGAATGCAAACGTTTCCTCTGAGTTACAGGTCTAGCCTGTATCGCATGAAGAATACTTTGTTGTCCCAAATCACATTCCTATTGTAATAAACATCATTAATTGGGGCAATTTTTTTTCTAAATTTTCACTTGCAATCATTTTTCTAACCTCAATTGTCGTTGCATCGCTTAGCTCTTTGCCAGCAAAAATTATTTTCACTTCTTCTGGCTGCAAGCCCAATTGGGGTGCTACTAACTCTTTAACATTTTTTATATCCCATTGTGGTTCTAAATTCACCGATAAGGTCCGACCAGTATTGGTTTTAACATAAATGCTCAGTGTGTTGGTAATTGTTTTACGACTAAACGATAATAATGCCAACATTTTATCGATAAAGGCTCTTATTAAATCGATTAGAAAACTCATTTAACTTAATACAATAATTAATTATTAAATGGTAAAACATTTATTTAAAAAAAAACACTTTAAATATCTTAAGCACAAGCACGCACGTAATGTTGTTAAAATAATTAAAATAATAACAATAACAAGACATGATCAGCTGTTTTTATTTGCAAAACAGTGTTGGGAAATTGAATCTTAAATTTGGAATCCGGCAGCATTGCAAAATAGAACAGTGAGCATGAATGTGAATAATCATAATAATTTTTTTAATAATAATTTCAATCAATATAATTAGATACGCTGCTATAAGAATAAAGAAATTAAATGAAATATTTGTATTAATTATATCTTCCATTTCTTTGATGGAGCAAAGTTATGACCCCTAAACACTTCCTACATATTTTGAGAAGCTAAAAAGAGTTAGACAAAGTGGACTTTGAACAACTCCTGAAAAGCGCTTATGATATTAATTTTTCTTCTTACTGATCTGATAAATAGGCTTTGAGGCTAAATATCGCAGAAATGTCAAGATTTTGTTTTAGGAAATATGAACTAATCATATGGATTATGATTTTCCATCATGTGTTAGATCTACAGCAAGTTGAATATATTAAAGATCTGTACCGATTGCAAATGAATAACATTTCACCTGTCAACTGGCTAACGTTTTACATATTAAGTAGGACTATATAACGATCAGTAGCATCAAAAACAATTAAATCTTTGAAACATTTGCCTTGACATTGTTACAATTATAAAATGTTAGATTCAAAGCGAATAAGTGTACATGTATGCTTTTCTAAGTTCGATTAATTTATATCTAAAATTCATGTTTAATTTGGATTTAAAAAATGATCTAATGCGGGCCATACACGCCTCGATTTGTTGTACAAGAAGTTGAATAAACAAATTGGTCTCTTTTCATACGTTTCAATTTTTCAGCCAACTGTTTACATATGTATTTAACTTTGCAAATAAACCTATGGCCGATTGGACACATTACATGAACAAAACGTTCAAACCGGTCGTGTAGCTGTAATTAAGAATAACGAGCGCTTTATATATCATTTGGTCACAAAGCCTCAAAATTGTGATAAACCAACGTATGGAAGTTTAAGATCATCCTTGAGTATAATGCGTGAACACATGGTAAAAAATTTAGTGGATTTATTTTATATATATGGAAAAGAAACTTAATTTAGTTTTTATTTGATGATATTAGCGCTCTAGTAACGTCAATAAATTTGCTATACTCGGGATTGGTTGTGGTATTGATGGACTCGAATGGGAAAAAGTGAACAGTGAACTGAAGTGTTTTCGATTGAGGATTTGGAAATTGTAGTTTATAACTTTGTACCAAAATAAAATATATTTATGTATGTAGAAAACAATAAAAACAAAAAGAACTAAAACGTACATATATATTAATTATAGTTTAATTTTTCTGAAGATTCTGCTTAGCCAGATTGGGGTGGTGAGTAATTATAAATGACAATAGAGACGACATCGTTATAAAATATTTCCTTAATGATATCCTTGACTTTAGGCCACGCGAGACCGTCTAAGCCGCAGCCAATTTTAGGCATGGCCAACTTGGTAACATTATGTTTTAACTGCAACACAAATAGCTTTTATAACAAGTAATGAAATTTATTGTTATTTTCTTACGGACTTACCATATGTTCCCTCATTGATGACAGGGAACTGTGCATCAGTTGATAAGTTGGTTTTCCCCAACTATTTTGTTTTGTAACCAAATTATAAATGAACCGATTTTTATCGGTTAAGAAGGCCACACCGCCTGGTTTAACATTTTGTTGTTGTAGAATGTGAATACGCCCAAATTTATTGCTGCAAGGAGAATGTTTTAATAATTTCTCTTCAAAAGATTTCCTTGGAATTTTACCGAAATTTGACGGCAATTCCTTTGCCCATTTTCATATCTGCAGCTACACAATGCGCCATAGAGTAGCTATCGTCTGCAGAAAATAAATCTCCATTTATTTCCTTTATTGTACAGATCATTTCAGGCACCGGTGATTTCAGGTTTTAAATAAAAGGATAAAATTTTTATAAAAATTTAAAATGTAATTACTTTTTGCAATTGCCACCAAACTCAACACAGAACTGCCAGGTTAAATTATTAAAATTGTAAAATTAACAGCTGAAATCAGCAACACTATCAGATCTATGTTTATTGTTGCCCCTAAAACTTGATGAAGTCGTACAACAAATTTAGACGTTTAATGGCTGGTTGGCCAACGAAAATTTTGATTTTATATTATAGAATTATTATATTATAGAATGATAAAGGCAATGTTCATTGAAATATAAATATGAGTCCATTAATGTAAAATTTCCCCAACACATTTTTGCACTAACATTCAAAATACAGTAGCTGTCAAAATGAGTTGGGAAAATTTTGCATTACTGGACGTATATTTATATATATATTTTCGTTGTCCAACTAGCCATCAAACGTTTAAATTTGTTGTACAACTTCATCAAGTTTTAGGGGCTACATAAACCTTCATAGATCTGATAGTGTTGCTGATTTCAGCTGTTAATTTACAATTTCAATGTTTTAACCTGGCAATTCTGTATGAAGTTTGGTGGCAATTGCAAAAAGGAATTACATTTTAAATTTGTGTAAAAATGTATTTCCTTTTATTTAAAAACTGAAATGTTTTGTACAATAAAGGAAATAAATGGAGATTTATTTTCTGCAGACGACAGCTATTCTATGGCGCATTATGTAGCTGCAATTATGAAAATGGGCAAAAGTATTGCCGTCAACTTTCGATAAAATTCCAAAGCAATCATTTGAAGTAAATTATTAAAACATTCTTGCAGCGATAATTTAGGAGTGTGTAATTCTAGAATAGCAAAATGTTCAACCAGGCGCTGTAGCCTTCTTAACCGATAAAAATCGGTTAATTTATAATTTGGTAACAAAACAAAATAGTGGGGAAAGACCAATTTATCAACTGATGCACAGTTCCCGTCATCCATGAGGGAACATGTGGTAAGTCAGTAAGAAAATAACAATAATTTGCATTACTTGTTATAAAACTGTTTGTGTTCCAGTTAAGGCATAATGTTACCAAGTTGGCCATTCCCAAAATTGGCTGCGGCTTAGACGGCCTTGAGAGGCCTAAATTCAAGGATATCATTAGGAAGTATTTTATCACGATGGCGTCGCTATTGCTACTTACAATTGCTCACCACCTCAATCGGGCTAAGCAGTATCTTCAGAAAAATGAAATTATGGTTAAAATCTATGTGCGATTTAGTTCTTTTTGTTTTTACTGTTTTCTACATACATATGTAAATATATTTTATTTTGGTACAAAGTTATAAACTACAATTTCCAAATCCTCTTTATCGAAAACACTTTTCAATTCACTGTTTACTTTTTCCCATTCGAGTCCATCAATACCACAACCAATCCTGGGTATAGCCAATTTATTGACGTTATTAGAGCGCTAATAATTTCATTAAAAAAGAAAATTAAGTTTCTTTTGCATTAACAAAAATATATCCACTAAATTGTTTACCATGTGTTCACGCATTGCATTCAAGGATGACTTTAAACTTTCATACGTTGGTTTATCCCAGCTTTGAGACTTTGTGACCAGATAATATATAAAGCGGTCGTTATCCTTAAGGACAGCTACGCCACCGGTTTGAACGTTTTGTGCATGTAATGTGTCCAATTGGCCATAGGTTTGTTTAAATTTGACAGCAATACCAGCACCCATTCCAAGGTCAGCCGCAACGCAATGTGCCAAACTATATTCTTTTGGTGCGCTGAAAAGATCACCTTCTACCTCTGTTAATTTGCAGGTAGACGTAGCCATGTTGCGTTTACTTGCTAAAAATAATGAAAACTTAAAATGAATTGCAATTGAATTTAAGAGAATGAATATAGTGAAAGAATGATATAAAAACACGTTAATAAAATCACGCTATAATAAAAAACAAGGTAGTAAAAAGCAGTATTATTTTTTTAAATGATCTTTACAATCCTTACACCACCTACGTTACGTTTGTTAATTTTATACATAAGTGGCAAAACCTACCGTTTTAAGTCAACTCCAAACAACAGATTTTTTGAGAATCTTTTCATGCCTATTTTATTTACTCTTAGAGTCCGAACAAATATTTGTTTTATATATATTTTTGTTCGGAGTTGAACCACGGCCTCTCGTCTGCTAAGGCAACACACTACCTACCAGATTGCGGCCACTTCAATAACGGTATATTTTCACGAATTTTCGAAATGGGCAAAAATAAAGACTTGAATTCATTCCACAATGACAGGTCAACACCCATTGCGTTTTTCGTTTTCTTTATTTCCAGCGTTTGCTTTGCACAAAAACAATTTGGTCATTAAAATATGACATGAAGATACCATTTAATTAAAAATTGAGCAAAGCGTGAGCGTGAAATTGGAAATTTTTTAGTTATAGTGCAAAGGTGAACGCTGGAGTTGTTTTATTTGTAGTTATTTGTGCCAATCGATGTCTACATACATAATTGGTCATTACAACCCTTCAGTCAGGATTACAACCTAGTTTCTCACACCACTTATGTTGTGTGTTTATTTTATACATGAGTGGCGAGACCTACAGTTTAAAGTCAACTCCGAACGACAGATTTTTGAGAAACTTTTCATGGCAATTTAATTTACTCTCAGAGTTTTTGCCAGAAATCTGCTGAGAGGAAGTCGCCGAAGAAATACTTTTTGTATTTTGTTATGATGTGTGGTCTGGGGCTCGAACCCTGGCTTTACGTCTAATAAGCCAACACATTACCTACTAGACTACGGCGACTTCAATATATCGATGTCTAACTTACAATAATTATTTGGAATAGGAAGTTCCTTACATTCGGTGAGGATCGCTATAGTGTGTAAAATAACTTCCTAATAACGATTTCGATTCACAGGTAAAACAATAAAACATGCGGTCGACATGTTAGTGTAGGTCTACTTTCCTTTCTTTATGTTGATACAGTTCATTGGTATCAAAATGCCATGGATCTCAATAAGTAGTAATTTTGATAAGTGAACACTTAATGATTGAAAATTGGAGATTGCAAAATCTCTGTCATGGCCCACATTTAGCCCTGGACATCCTTAAGAAGTCTATATGAACCTTGAACATTGTTTTTCAACTCACCATTGTACTCTGAGACCGAAGATTAATTTTAGTAAAAGAGGTATCTCTTATTTCTAAACTGTTTATAGAAATGTGGGGGAGCCTGTACTTTCTAGCACATTCTGTGTCTACATTCTGGCTTACAGAGACGAAGACTCAGGACACTTGGTTGGGGTTTCTTTAATGACTTGGTGAAGTTAGTTTTAATTAGGATTTCTAACATGAAGAGTTGCATCTCAAGCAGTAGATGGTTGATGGACAATGAATCTCTCTGGTGGCGATGTATTTTGCTCTACCTTCGCAACCAAACCATGCTTAATTTTTGTGTGCTAAAACAATACAAATTATTCTGAATGAAAGCTGGTGAAATAGTTAGTTGCGATCTCGAAAAGTCATACTATTTTAACGACAAATTTTATTTATTGCGAATAAAATTGGCTAAAGTAATCATTCGTACCTGGAAAAACCACACAACACAAGACTAAAATTGGCGACTAACTAATGCGCATGTATCGAAGCAACAATAGGAATATGGAGATAAAGCAAAAATATGATAATAAACAAAAAGGCAATGATAAAGACAAATAAAAACAACAATAAAATACACGGAAAATATATGCGAATTTACTCATGTTGTTTATTATTATGGAACAACTATTACGGCGGGGAATATGGGTCGGTAGTATTAATATTTAAAACGAGTGGCAATGGTTTCACTTCTATTTTCACTTGGTATTTTCTTTGAAAACATTAGCTAACCAACAGTTCTAGGCAGTTCAATTGCTCGGTGCTTTCCCAGTCAAGTGTTTGGAGCGAAACAAAACAGAGTGCCTTTTATAAACCGTAATAAATTGATTTTGTTTTTTATTATATAAAATTACATCAAACTTTTCAATAGAATATTTTTACACGCGTGTCTACATAATCAGAACAAATTTTTCAAGGAAGTTCTTATGCAAGATCTATGAGCGTTATATGTATGGAGTACAACTTTTTTTGATTTCTTACCGTTGCTTAAGATTACTGTAACAAATTCTGAATCGTTTAATAAATTTTGCGAATTGATATGTTTTACCACAAGATTATTTGATAATGTCAATAATTTTTGAAGAGACAGCATTTATTTAACTTTCAATCAATTCGTATTATTTCAAATATAAATAATTTTCTTTTCGCTTATATTTAGAACACGACAAGAGGACAAGGGAAACAAAACAAACCAAAATTAAGAGTGCAAAAACCTTTAAAAGACTGCAGATGGTACAGCGTATGAATGTGTGTTCGTAGTTTTGTTGTGAATACAGAGAGAAACAAAACGTTAAAGACAAAAAACAACAACAAATCAGCTGACTGTGAAAGCAGAAATTATAAAATTTCAAATTCATAAATTGGGGTGAAATAGTGAATTAACAATGGCATCCCTAAAATTATTCACCACACTGAAGTCATCAAAACCTGCCGTTACCATTAACAACGTTCAACGTTCGTTATTGACAAAATATTTAAAAAATCAAAAACGTTTTTATGCTATACTCTCATCGGTACACTGTAATTTTCCTCAGCAATTATCTTCAAGTGATCTTATGAAAAAATGTGGTAAGTTTTATTGTTGCTTACGTTAATTTTATTGTTAAGAAATGTGTGCCAAACTTGTTTACTGATAAAGGAAAGTACTCAGAATCATTATTAATTATACCCCTTAAAGCTGTATGTGTATTTCTTTATACCATATTATAAGTTTGCGTGACCGTTTTATTTATTTTAAGAGCTGTTTACACTATTTATGTTTCTTGTTATTTATTGTTATTTTATTGATTAAATGGTTTTTTTTAGCTTTAAAGAAAATAAGCAAGAAATCTTATCATAAATTCAATGTCAAATGTTATTAACATATTACCGTACTATATACAAACAAATCTGCATGTACATAGTTACTGACCTTATGTACAACATTATTTGTTAATCTCGAACTTGACATTTTAACTGTACTCATTTTAACTAACTCTTTACACAATGCTGCAGATACCTTAACAATGGACTTCTGAAAATTTCCAAAGCGGTTACGTTAAATATTTTAACAGCATTTAAATAAAAGTCAAATTGTATAGTAATTTCAGCACACTTCAGGAATAAATTAAATATTCATTAACAAAATAATAGTGACATTAGGCCTTTCTATATTTTCTCCTGTGAAAGTAATATCGAACAGATAGAATATATTAAATTATAATTTTGAAATAGTTTAAAGGCTAAATACACACTAATATTTTATAAGATGTCAAACGTTGTCTTACTGGATCACAGCACCTTTTGTGTTGATCAATTCTGGCAGTTTTAATTGAATTGGTTGCTTCAATTTTGTTGATTGCAGACAGTTTAGATCAGAATCAATCATTTGACCTAGTTATAGAACCTTGTAATGAGCAGTTCTATTACAATCTTACTGTACAATCTTACGCACGTTATTCAATTTTCATTATCACTCGCTTGCGAAATGGTTCTAATTCTTTCGTTATAGCAGTCAATTGCAAGTGATATCTGACCAACTAAATTTTTACTAAATATATTTCATAAATATATAAAGTCTTTGTGTATCCAAATTTCTTCAAATGGTTACAAATTGTTGTAGTTTTTATTTACAAACTGCAAAAATTCTTGCATGAGCCTGAGATGCATAAGTAATAGAGAAATCTAATTGAGAAATCAAAACGTAAATAACTTTTCTCAGAAAAATAATCTCTTCTAACAGAAACTTAAATGTCAATTTTAAAAGAGGTTGCAAAGTAGCCTGATGCAAATAATATTACCAAAGATATTAAGTTGTATACCCATCTGTCGATAATTTGTAAACGGCCAATAGTCGAACGCCAATAGTCGAATGCCAAATAAATAATAAATGTTATAATTACAAATTTAGCAAATTCTATTACGTTTATATTTTTAATGTGTTTAACATTTCATTCTGTGTTTAAGATTCAGATAATAGGTTAAGTATATTATACTCAAATAGTAGTATAATATACTAATATATATTATATAACATAGTATATTATATACAAAATGAATTTAGCAAAAACTCATTATAAATCTCATTAGCATCAATAACATTTTTTATGTTTTTAAATAATTTTAATTCAATTAGAGTTAATTATTGTTATACGAGTAACGGATATACATAAATAAAGTAGCATATGAAAAAAGTAATTTAGAGTTAATTATCTCAGTTATAATAACAAAAAGAAGTTTATATTTTTATACAAATTGTAGTAAAATGAAACCAAATAGTTTTCTAATAGATTGTTTTAGTAATTTCCATTTACTACTACTATTACTTTTCTACTACTTTTCTATATATCGATAATTAATAATTGTGTGGTGTGAGAAAGTATAAGATTTTGTATTGCGGAAAATGTTGGTGGTTATTTACATTTATTCTCTCGCCTAGATTAAGTTCGGCATCAGTAGACGCTATTTTTAAACTCTTTAGTCGTGACTATGGTGTCCTTGTGTGGGCTTCCCTAATGTATTCCTTGGAGGATATTAATGTAATAAATTTGGAAACCATGATAAAATTGTTTCGCCTTCTCCTTATCTGTCGGGATCTGTTCTGGGTTTTTAATCTACCACCTTAATCTCTACACCACGTCCCCTCTTTTTTCGTTATGCTGTATATAACCCTCACTATACCAATTTTTTAATTTCTTTCAAACTTTTAGTACAAAAATTACTCACAAATAAAATGTCCAGCTTTTTCTGATATTTAATAATAATTATTTATTATTTTGCATGGGATGTTCAACCAAATCCCATTATGTTAGTTCTCCCAGTATTTCGTCTAATGTGGCTGAATACCAAATTACTTTGTGGAAGATTTATAAATTCCAGGTACTTTCGCAGGCCTGAGATTATAAATATTCACTTTGTTTAGAAGACACCAAGACATTTTTCTCAATAATTATAATTTCATATTAAACTATGGAGCCCAATACAATTTTTTTACTAAGAATTAGAACTTATTTGCTATATTTGCTATAAGTTTCTAATTAATAAAAAAGAGATAAACAAACAGGGATAAATAAGTTAGTGTGTATATTCACAGATAAACAAACAAAATGTTTATAGAATATGTATCTTTTTACTAATTTATCATCACATTTTAGTG
This sequence comes from Sarcophaga subvicina, assembly GCA_936449025.2. NCBI lineage: Eukaryota > Metazoa > Arthropoda > Insecta > Diptera > Sarcophagidae > Sarcophaga > Sarcophaga subvicina. The sequence continues at coordinate 37,402,577 of OW388082.2, forward strand.
TGCAGTGTGAGTATATATTTAAAACATAAACAAACTTAGTCTATCTAATTTAATTGCCCAATGTTATAGCTAATTTAATTTAAATTTAAGTATAAAGTAACAAAAATCTTAACATGTTAATAACAGGGATTAATATAATATATTTTCACCGTATATGTCTAAGCCTAAATTTGTACCAAAAAAAATGATCTGAACTAAGCTTTTTATATATACATAAGTACACACATACATATATTTCCTTTTAACGATTCTTTGTGAATCGTAGTGACGATGTACGTTGGGTTTGTACACACTTTAGTTTTAATTGATATTTAATTAAGCCCATATAATATTAAAAAAATTTAAAAAAATCTTTTATAAGTATTAGAAATCGCACTGCATTCATTTCGAAAAAATCGATATAATTTAGTTAAACTAGTTTTTCTTAGAATATCGTTAGAACAAAAGGAAGACAATTGCAATATAGAATTTAAATGGAAATAAATTTCAAATTTTGCTGTATTATAATAAACTAATAATTGAATACCACAATGAATACACATACATACATTCGAATTTTTGTATAGAAAAATAAAAATTATTAATTATATAAGAAATGAGACAAAATTATTTTGTAAGATCAACAACATTTATACAATCTAGTGCCGTCCTTTGGTTACATTCCAATTGAGATATTGTTGTACTAAATATTTCTCATTTTAAGAATCTCATACTTTTTCTAGTATTAAACTGACATATCTGCAGGACTACTTAAGATGTTCGAACGAAAGAAATTTGGGTGTACTTTCATTTTTACATCTTTAACTGGGATGGGAAAAATTATTACCCTTTTCTTACTTTTCTTATTTATAAGAATAATAATCGAACAAGAATCACGTATGACTAAAACTATTTTTAATAAAAATCCACTTCGTTTAAAGGATTTACAGAATATAAAATAAAAATTACTTTGTCACAACAATATTATACTTCTGGAAGAAGATAAACTCTCTAAATCTGTTGTCAGAAAAGTTTAATAAGGAGCTGGTTTTAGATCAAGTATTGCCTGTCAGAAATATAAAAATTGGAAATAAAATGGAGCGAAAAGTCAATAAAAAGACTTAAAAAGAAATATGGATGCTGTCTAATGGACGATCATTCATATATGTTGGTTGAATTCTGTGTCGCTTAGCCAAAGAAAATTTTTGGGAGAAAAATGGTTAATATAGCAAATAATTTGCACAAGTAGTAAACGAATTATGTCATTATCAACGGCTCTAATAACATTAAAATTTATGTTAATATGTGTCTGTTACCATTTTAAGCTTCCCTTTTTCTGACCAGATCTTACCATTTGCTAATACTGTTGTTTACTAGGAAAACCAATCGACCGAATTGAACAGACTCCACACCTGTATTGGGCAGTTAGTAGACACAAAAAGGCAGATAAAAATTAAAAACGAGTTTAATAGAAAGTAGAGAGCTGCTAGAAAAATAATAACATATAATTCACTAAAAACTTTAATGTGGTATGGGAGAATATCAGAGAAAAAAATTATAAGAACCTATTAAGAACTCGTTTTCAATGCATTTTAACTTAAACAATATTTTCTTTAAGATTACAATAACTTCACCTTTAAGTTTAGTTTTTATGAAATTTAAAGACTAATACGGAATTTACATCCAAATTGTTTTAATTATTATGATCAGAAATTAAAAAAAAATCGAAATTAATCTATAAAAAAAAAGAAAGTTAAACACTGGTTAGCTGCCTTTAGCCCGCAGCTTTTAAATAACTAGACCTTTTTGGGTAGTATTTTTTATATTCCTTAGTGCTTTATATACTCGAAAAAATAAATATTCATTTAATACCTAAAGTTAAACATTTATCGTACTAGCATTTTTACTACTGCTAGAACGTTTGTATGAAATTTAATACCACTTAAGACCAGTATTTACGAATTTTATATTATAACCACTTATGCAAATAAAAACAAAACAAAACAAATATTAAAAACAATATATTCATGAAATAAAATAAGCTTTCGTCTTTGCTGTACTCTCAAATTATAAAAATTTAGTAGACTTATAAACTTCTAAGAGAAAGGTTCGTAGAAAAACTGTAAGAATTCTCAAAATAAAAGAAATTAAAGATATTCTCAAATTATGTAATGTATTTATTATGTCAAAGAAACAATTCATTGGATACTTATTCCAGTACGACCGAGTATTTTCTTCTCAATCAATAAACATCGTAACAAATTAAACCTCAAACTTTATTACATACATATGTGGAAATAGTATTTTAATTAACTTTTATAAGTTAAATTATAAATTTTATAATAATAAGTTAAATACAGTGTTAAAATTTAAAAAATCAGTCAATATGATTAATTATAATTCAAATGCAAATTAAACACAAATTTAAAATTGGAATTTGTCATGTTTTCTAAAATAAGTGCTAGAGATCCAACATATTAAAAGTACTTGTGTACATAAAGTTCAGTTTTTTTCAATAACTTGTCAGAAAAATTTGTTTACTGAGCTTTTATTAAAATAAAAAATTATTTCATTATTTTGGTGTGATTTTGTTTTAAGTGAAAATTTATTTGTTGAAATGTACATAATTGGTCATTACAACCCTTCAGTCAGAATTACGACCTAGTTTCTCACACCACTTATTTTGTGTGTGTTAATTTTATACATGAGCGGTGGGACCTACAGTTTAAAGTCGACTCCGAACGACAGATTTTTGAGAAACTTTTCATGGCGATTTTATTTACTCTCAGAGTTTTTGCCAGAAAACTGCTGATAGGATGTCGTTGAAATATTTTTTCACGGTTTTAGGTCCAAAATGCTAACACTCTACCTACTAGACTACAGCGATGATCCTCAAACCATATATAACTCAAAAACAAAAATGCACTCAGTACCCTTTTTAAGTCACACAATAATAACAAAACTTCATGAATCTGAATTTATAGGTGGTATTCCTTAAACAGTACATCTTCTCTGAAAACGAAATGTTCTGCATAGATTGAGGTTTGATAGGCAACAACGTGTTATGGTCTGATGAAAGAAGAAGAATATATTTGTTTCAGAAAAAAAATCTCACTCCTCCAAAAAAGCACATATAAGTTAAAATATATAAAATATATTCTGTTTACGTAATGGTAAATGAATATTTGATAGAATGTTCCAATTTTAGCTTATGTATCTATTATTTCTCGCGATACTGTGTATACTATACAATTTATGAATGATATAAATAGCATTCAGCAAATGTCCACTCGCATACGTAATGGATGACGTTGTATCATAATTATAAATCCATTTTGTTAATTTTATGCAGAATGTTGTCTAATAAAGATTCAACACGATTTAGGTACTAAATTTGACAATTTTGAGAGATAAACTGTTTCAGAATTGTATGAAATTATTCTTCCTAGGAATTTCCATTAAAATTTGTATTTCCAAATTATTATTTCAAGAACTGTGTGGCGTTATGCAATCTTTCGTTATAAAGTGTCGCGTATGCTTTGAAAGAGGCACGGCTATTCATCATTATCAAAAGTGTAAACAAATTCAAATTCAATGGTGATATTGTACATGTATATTGTTTTTATCAATTTATTGTCTTGTTATAAAATACTCGCTATTAATTTTCTACAATAATTTGTTACGGAACAAGTCGTATTCTTCAATTCAGGCCTTCAATACAGGCTTCAATTACATCAACCAACACAAGTTCAATGTCAAGAACCATTCGAAATTTTATTTTCGAAATCCATAGAAATATTTATAAAAATAAGATACACATGAAATGAAGGTCAGTGCTAGTAAATAGAGGCTAGATAGAAAGAGAGAGATGAGATGAGATGAATATGTATGGGCGAGTGTAGCATATTCCAACATTTTTTATTTGCCAGTTGTATAAAAGAATAACGTTCTCGCTCCATGCTACCGGCTTACCTACGGACTGTCACGATAAAAGACTGAAATAAACAAATTATTATTTGTTTTTATGAGCTTCTATTTAAAAGGGGTAAAATTCTGTATGATTATTCACCAAAAAAAGAAAAAAAATTATTATAAATAAATAAACAAAAACAATAACAAAAAGCTAAATAAAGAAGATATAAAAAAAGTATGTATTATAAGTGTGTATCTTTTATAGATTTCTTTGGCGGTCCAAAGCATTTGAAAGCAAGTTTGTTTTTGTTGACACATGCTGGCATTGTTTGTGTACGATAATAATTCTGATAAGAATTTTAAAATCGAAAAGCTTTTTATTTATTTGTTTTTGTTTTTTTAGTTATTAATTATTCACACATATCTAAACGATAGTTGTTGTTTTTAGATCGTTTAAGATTCTCTTTTGAACTCTCTTCTGAGTAATTCTACAGATGATCATTGATTCTCTCGTTTGCTTCTGGAATTGCTTTAACAAAAATTTAATTTGGTATCAAAATAGATGCCGTTTGCTTAGTTGTTCTTGAACCATAGAGGCAGGCGAATAGTTTCGCATGTTCGCAAAAGTCATATTAAATTTCAATTAATTTTTATTTTTAAATTTTTAGATCGTTTAAATTTATTACAAAGAAATATGGCATCAGCTGGGGACAAGCAAAAATTAGTGAAGGTAGAGGAGTCTAGACGTTTTATGATTGATTGTTTTAAAGCAGCAAAAGTTCCACAAGCTCATGCTGAACAACAAGCAGATTTATTGGTGGGAGCAGATTATCGCGGCCATTTCAGTCATGGCATGAACCGTTTGGAAATGTACCTCAACGATTTGTCTATCAACTCTACTAATGGTGCTGCTGTGCCCACAATTTGCAAGGAAACACCATCGACAGCTTGGGTAGATGGAAACAATGGTCTGGGAGCTGTTGTAGGCAATTTCTGTATGGATTTGGCTATTAAAAAGGCTAAACAAGTTGGTGTTGGTTGGGTATGTGCCAAGGGTTCAAACCACTACGGCATGGCCGGTTGGTATCCCATGCGAGCTATGAAGGAGGGTTTGGTTGGTTTATCCATGACCAACACATCACCTTTGATGGCACCTACCCGCTCTAAAGAAGCCGCTTTGGGCACAAATCCAATAGCTTTGGGTGTTCCCGCAAAGGATGATAAATTTTTGCTTGATATGGCTACCACAGCTGTTGCTGTAGGCAAAATTGAAATTCAACGTCGTAAGGGTGAAGCATTGCCTCCTGGTTGGGCTCAAGATCCTGAAGGAAACGTAACTACCGATCCTGAGTTAGCTTTCAAAACTGGTTGCCTTATGCCATTGGGTGGTGCTGAAATCAACTCCGGCTACAAGGGTTTTGGTAAGTTGATTGCTAAAGAAAATTCTTACAGCTTAGAGCTACAACTGAAATTTTTAAAATTTTTAGGTATGGGCGCTTTGGTAGATATTTTATCTGGCGTTATGGCTGGTGCCAATTATTCTACTAAAGTCCGTAAATGGACTCATGCTGGCGCCAATTCTGCAGCTGATTTGGGTCAAGTCTTCATTGCTGTCGACCCCAACTGCTTTGCTCCCGACTTTGAAGACAGAATGGTCGATTTCAACTGTCGTCTACGCGGTTGCAAACCTGTAAATACTTTTCCTAGCCTAATACTCATATTATTCGCAAAATAATTTTTGTTGTTTATTTTCTTCACTCTTACAGACTGACCCCAAAAAACCTGTAATCATTGCTGGTGATAAGGAAGCTATGAATATGCAAGCTGTTGATTGTGCTGGTGGTATTCAATATTTGCCAAATCAATTGCAAACATGCGAGAGCTTATCTAAACGTTTCAAAGTCAAACCTTTAAGTTTCGTTTAATATTTTTCTTTTTTATGTTATAATCGAAATTATTATGTTATAATCGAAATATTTAAATTTTTTGTATATACATATCATTTAACTTCGTTTTTTTTATAAATTATTTGTAACGTTTCGCTTCTAAAGAGTCTATATTTTTTTATATAGTTATTAATTTATTTAAAATCGATACAAATGAGTTTGTATCATAAAGCATTTATTTACGTGTTACATTATTTATAAAAAAGATTTTTATCATAATTTACAAACGAGAGTTTTATTTTTTAAAAAATGATAGGCAAGTTTAGTTTATGTGTGGGAACTTCAATGGAAGTGAATCGAACCGAATCTTAGACAAGGGCTTAGACAAGAACTCGTGCTTGACATTGAATCGCTAGCTGTTATAAATCTGTGGCCCTGTTTTTTCTTCGCATCTTTTATAGATTCAATCTTAGATTGCACTGGCAATGAATTTTTAAATCTAAATTCTAAATAAAAATTTCCCTCGACCAACGCCAGAAATAAATTCTGCTTTTATAGTAATTTTTACAGTTTATGTGGGGATGAGAGCTGTAGTGCACCGATAATTGTCATGCCTATACTGGGCGGCTCTATTAGCAACTTGTTAATGATTTTATCTATACCGGCAGCTTACTTAAGATTTAGATTTGAGGAATATACATGTCTTCAGAACAAGTAGTGCTTTAAAACCTTTATTTAATAGCCTCCCATAACCTAGAGAAAAAATTAAGGAATTTATCAACTAACGTTGAAAATCTTCAAACCGTTTACTTGTAGGTGAAAAATAATTCTCACAAAAAGAATACATTAGATAAATTTTCAATTGCGCCCTTCTCGGTATTGCCGAGCCTCCACACAAGATCATTCTCAAGAAGACTTTGTGTCGTAAATATTAATTATTAAGAAATGTTGAAGCTTGTTCTTATATTAGCGTATGATTATCGAAACAAATTTTGTTTCTGTATGACCACATTCCTGGCAGTTTTGATATTCTGTACTTATTCGAATGTTCTTTTTTCAGTGTAGTAAGTACTTTAAGCGGCTATTACATCATCGATCATCGCCAGCAGACACAACCTGATGAGAGTAAACCTTTTGCTAATAAACTACTCAGTCAGGTTTGTCAAGTATCATGTAATTTACACAAGTATCATGTAATTTACACCGCGTTTGTGTGTGTATAACATGAGTTGAATGACCTTATAAAAAGGTTTGGTTTGAAAATTTTTTTGCACTGTTTCGCCTGCAGCGAAAACCTATAATGTAATAACCGCTTAATATTTTAACTAAAAGAATGAATTTAAATATTTTTTTACTTTTACATTACCGGGCATCTATTGTATACGAAATTGTATTTAAGTGTTCGTTCCAAGCAATCACTGCTTGGAGAATTTCACTAAGGATATCCTTATAAGGTTTAATCGACTTTTAGAACAGTTTTATAGTCTTCCTGAAAGACTTATTCGTCATTTTCAGAAGAAACGCTCTTCCAATAAGAAAGTTAACAAGAAAGTTATCATCTTAATGCAAAAGAAAATCTACACCAATGTGTTAAGAAACCTTAATTATATATTTTCCTCGTAGTTCCTGCGATCGACTTACAGAAGATACCGATTTTGGCAATGAGCTTCAGAGGACGGCGCTACGTGCCACACAGCCGAAGCTACACTCGATGTTTTGCGCCCTGTTTTTGAAGATCGCATTATCAGCCGCAGAGCTGATGTCGTTTGGCCACCTCGGAGCTGCGATTTGACACCGTTGGACTATTATTTGTGGTGTGCCGTCAAAGATAAGTGAAGCCATTGGTGAAATACAGCTGCACACAATCGATAATGTGCTTAAAAATTGGACCGATCGTGTAGGCTACTCCATGGCCACCCGAGGCAGCCATTTGAATGAAATTATTTTCCATTATTAACCGGAAGGATTGTACTTTCAAATAAAAAAAAGAAATTTGAGAAAATATTCAGTAGTTTTTTTTTAAAGCAAAAAAAAAAGTTATTTGGCGGACCCTTTAGTATTTCTTGCAAATGAAATTAATAGGGACAATAATATCGAGATATTTTGAAACAATTTAGCCGACAAGGTACGGTGATTTAATGCCTATGGCCAAATTCCTGTGGAGCATTGAATATATACAAAACTTTAGAGAAAAACATTTGGAATGAAAATGATGGTAAGAGAGGATTTTTATTGAGTCATATTCAAAAGTGTACACTATAGTACATACATATAAGTAGGAAAGGATCTTAGTTAATTTTTAAAGTTACTTCTGTCATGTGCCAACGCATTCACTTCGCCTGATGTCGTTCCATAACCTTCCTAAAGCCTAGTCAAATACACTATTTACGTCTTTCTATGTTCATAGTTCTATACTTAGCCTCCAGCCAATGTCAGAATATTCATAAAATTGTGCGAATATTATATTCATAAACGCCCGAAACTTTTGCATGCTAGCGAAACAACCTTCCACGTCTCAAAATCACATTTGTGTTAAATGTAGTCAACTTAGACCGCTCAGGAATGGGAAGATGATACTTGCCAGTGCTTTCGTTCACTTCTCCATTTTGGGCTCCCTAGATAACTAGAATTTATAATTTTTTACTATAAATAACACGGAGGTCTTTGGGGCTGTTTTTAGGCAAGGTTCGAAAAGCTTTGAGCTATAAAGGAAATATTCATACAAATAAATTTCTATTCAAAATCTATGTGTACTTTGCGTTTGAAGTAGTCAGCAATTGAGCAATTAATTAAAAATAATACTTAAGTATTATATTTAATTGAATTTAGATAACATTAGGTTTAAGATTTGTAATAAAGATTTAAAAAAATGTTTTTTTGTGTGTAAATTTTGTATTTATTAACTGCTGTCGGCAGAAATGAGCAGAATGAGATGTACATACTTTTAATTATCTTACCATCTCACTTTAATGATTATCAGTTAAAGTAATTAACAGGCAGGGAGATTGTTTTATAAGCGACTCTCTTTTCCCAAGTAGTTCACGATTGGAAAAATAACTGTTCTAACAATCTTTATTTTGAAACCGTAAAAATTTTGTTAACTTAGTTGATTGGGAAACGTTTGGGCAGTTAGTCTAACAAGTACTTTTCAAAGTTCACAAAAGTATTATATTGTGTTGGTATAAAAATTTTCCACAAAGAAGTATGTCGTCAGTTGTAGACAAGCCAAAATTAGTGAAAGTAGAGGAGTCGAGACGCTTTATGATCGATTGTTTTAAGGCGGTAAATGTGCCACAAGATCATGCTGAACAACAGGCCGATTTATTGGTGGCAGCCGATTACCGTGGTCACTTCAGTCATGGCATGAACCGTTTGGAAATGTATCTCAACGATTTGTCCATTAACTCTACAAGTGGTAGTGCTGTGCCCACAATTTTAAAAGAAACACCATCGACAGCCTGGGTAGATGGCAAAAATGGTCTGGGAGCGGTTGTAAGCAATTTCTGTATGGATTTGGCTATTAAGAAGGCTAAACAAGTCGGTGTGGGCTGGGTATGTGCTAAGGGCTCTAATCATTATGGCATGGCCGGTTGGTATCCCATGAGAGCTATTAAGGAGGGTTTAATAGGATTTTCCATGACCAATACCTCACCAATTATGGTGCCCACTCGTGGCAAGGATGCTGTATTGGGTACAAATCCATTATCTATGGGTGTTCCTGCTAAAGATGATAAATTTTTACTTGACATGGCCACCACAGCTGTAGCTTTAGGAAAGGTTGAAATACAACGGCGTAAAGGTGAAGCATTGCCTACCGGCTGGGCATTAGATCACAGTGGCAAAGAAACAACTGATGCCGATTTAGCCTTTGAAAGTGGTCGTCTAATGCCTTTGGGCGGAGCTGAAGTTAATTCTGGCTACAAGGGATATGGTAAGATAATTACTATAAGATTTTCTATTAATATATAGAATTTAAAAAACTAATTATTAAATAATTCGATTCAAAATAATTCGGAATTTTTTGGGTTCTCTAAGCGTTTTCTAACTGAAATAGACTAAAAGAGTATTCCGAAAACATTAGGCATTTTTTTATGCCTATTTTTAGAAATTTATATGAAAAAATTCGACCTTTAAAAAATAATTAAAAAAAAACCGATATTTTTGAACGATTCAGAACTTATGGAATTTTCAAAACAGGAATACAAATTTAAAAAATAATAAATTTGATTCAAGTCAAGTCTTCTAAGCATCGAAAATTTTTTTGAATGTAAGATGTTGTTAAAAGAAATTCTATATTTTGAGAATAACTGATAATTAATTAATTATCCAAATTAAATTCCATATTAAAAAATAGTTATCTGTTGGATTGCCTTAGCACGCATCGAATATGTACACCAGCAAGCTAAAATTAGCCCATATTATTGAGCTTTAATACAAGCTAAAACACATATGATATAACATTGGAACGTAGCAGCCAATTACGCGTGAGACTGTCGATCAAATAATAAAATCGAAGGCGACCACATTACGTACTCGTTCTCCGAAACATATGCGAATTAAAAATTCTCATCAACAAATTGCGAAAAAGCTTGTGTTAACGAGTGATTAAAACCAAGGATTTTCTGCTAGTCGGAATGGAACACACAATTCTGCGTGCCGCTGTTCACAACTTGATATAACAACAACAATTGCTTTTCTTTGTTATTCCTCTGTTTATACCCTTTGCATAAACAATAACAATTACTAAACAATTATTCGACAGATCTTTGTAACGGAGATCTTCAAACGCACCGCGTCTTTACACAAATCTGACTGAACTTCTCTAACTCACTCGCCTGCTTTGCATTGCCTTTTATGTGGCAGGGTAAACAGTCTGATGAATGTTCTTGAAGGCGAATGTTCGTGACTTCGCCTTCTCGAGATCTCTATAAATGTAAACATCGTTGTTTACGTTTATTCTTGAGGTGTTGTCGTTGTATTTTTGTTTACTTGTTTACCTTTTTTATGCTGGTGTTTGTTGTTATATTAAGCAGTACGATAATTTGTAAACAGGTTTGTTTACTGCATTGTTTTCTTTATAATTTTAATGTTAAGCGATGTAAAAGCAAAACACCAGTTTCTTGATTTTTTTTCATTTTCGTAACAATATGTTAGATGAGATTGACTTCTACGGCTTAAATCTTAACTCGCAAGCTTCTATTACCAAACGAAACAAATTCAACAATTCTAACGTGTATGGTGCCTTGTGGTTAAAAGTGTGTCACATACGACAACCAGCGTTGACAATCAGATTTATGATCTATTTGGGGAGATTGGGGGAAACTTCACCATGGCCAAACTCTTAATGCGAATGAGCACTAACAATTATTATTATCGTGTGACATGTCAATTACTATAATTCTAAGCATGAATATGAAAGTTTAAATCAAATAAGTAGTTTTTGATAAACTATAGTTTCATTATAATTAAAATACATGATTTGTGTTTGAAGGTTTGGGTGCCTTGGTAGATATCTTAACTGGCGTTATGGCTGGTGCCAATTATTCCACTAAAATTCGCCACTGGACACATAATGCTTCCGATGCCATTGCTGATTTGGGACAAGTATTTATTGCTGTGGATCCCAATTGCTTTGCACCCGATTTTGAAGACAGAATGGTCGATTTTAATTCCCGTTTACGTGGTTGTGAACCTGTAAGTTCTTTACCTCTGCGTACTAAAACTGAATTGATTTGACATTATCTTTCATTATCTATTTCTTCTATTAACAGATTGATCCCGAAAAACCTGTACTAATTGCCGGTGATAAGGAAGCTATGAATATGCAGGCTGTGGATGCTGCCGGCGGCATTCAATATTTGCCGAATCAATTACAAAATTGTGAAAGTCTCTCACAACGTTTCAACGTTAAGCCTTTAAGTTTCGTTTAAAGTTTAAAGTTATTTTTTTTTAATTTTACTGTCATTTAGTACATTCTCAACAATTCTAAAGTTTAAAAAATTAATATTTATTTTGCAATAATTTCTCCCACACCTCTTTTTTATATTAGAATTCAATTAAACAGTTTAAAATTATTTTTATATTCTAATATAAATAAAACTTAAGATTATATCAGTTTTTTTTCATTACTAATCTTATTTGAAAAATAATTTCCATAAGCTATGCAAGCAGACCATTTTTTTATAAGTATATATTATTTAATAGATTTATTATCTGATAGATACCATATATCTAAAGTGCTTTGATAAGATTAAAGCAAAGAAAGCAAATTTAACATATCATTCTATACAAAAATACTAAAATTTTGCGAACTAATGTCTTCGTAACTAAAGCACATTTATTTGATATCCCTGCATTTATCTCAAGATCTCTTTAAATGGAATGCCTATATGGAAGCATTGTCATTTGTTTAAAATTTTGAGAACAGAGCAACACGTTGGAGGGAAAAAAATATTTTTATTCACACATTTTTGAAGCAATTCGAAGGAAACATACAAATGGTCCGTATTAAGTATTTGAATATATATTTGGTTTTTAAATCAGTCTGAATTCTTAAAAGAATTCTTGCATTTAATTAGCGACTCTCTTCTTTTTTATTCGAAAGGAGACGTTTTGATATCTATGTATAGTGTGTGTGTTAGATTTCCCTTTTAAATTATATAGTGATTTAAACATCAGTTCGATTCAATTAAAGATTTTCTCCAATCTTCTGGACGACCGCGTTATCTTCTTTTATTACTTAATTTTCAGACTTTCAACTAAATTCTTTTCTTCTTTTTTTCAATTTTTGTATTTTTGATTTTTTGTTTTTACGACCAACACTCAGGGTATAGCCCCTGCTCATGCAATGCATTGTGTTGGAAGTAGGAAAATATATTAGAAGGAGGAAGAAGGTGTAATATTTGCGGACACTATGTTTTATATCTATTTACATATATTATAACTGACAGGAAAGACCTCTGGATAACTGGATAACTACCATTATTAATTAGCACTCTCCTCGGTCGGGATCGGGAAACCTCAAAATAGATTTCGAGGCATCGCCCATATATGAGAGTTGTATTCTATTGTCGGTACGATTTAAGTCGTATATATAGTAAGAATATCAGATGGAAAGAAACGAGGCACTTGAATGCTTCTTTTGACTTTTTGTTTTCTAACAAAAGAGGTTATTCCAGTAACTTTAAATTTTCAATAAATCAACGTGAAATATTTCAATAAATCTTGTATATTTTATTAGTCCCGGGCAAAGGTAGCAAAGAAACACAAATCACCGGACTCCAGTGATTTCTTTTAAAATTTTAATCCTTTAGTAAAAAACAAGTTTTATTTTTAAAGCTTAAAAAATACTAATAACGCTGTCCACGACTGCAAATGACGTAATATTATTGCTGCGCTTGTATCTCAATAAACAACAACTGGAAAAAACCATTTTAAAAAAACCATATTTAATCTACCTTAGACAGAAAATAATACACACTCCAAATTCCTGTAATGATGTGAACGATTTAGAACCTGCTGTTGCTATGCCTTTAGTAATCTTAAATTATGAGTTTTGTAAGATTCAAAAAACTATTGCGAAACTCAATCCAAAAATACCTCTTTGAATTGATAAATTCAGAAGCAAGAAGGTGGTAGAGGCAATAGTATTTTACGACTAATACATTACCCTCAGATATTGAAGGTTATAATGATATCTAAATCCGTCAAAATTCTTTAAACAACATTAGCGCAAGTCATAAGAGCGACATTTGGAGAAGATTAGTGAAGCTACTCTTTTTATAGATATGTATGTATGTTCCAAGCATTCGGTAAAGTATAGTATGATGGCCTTACACAAGATAGAAATTAAGTTTTATTATTGTTTTAATGAACAGAACCTGTTTGAAAGCTGTTACTTTGTTATTTATGAATATGACACCGATGATACCGGTTTTCTCAATACGCATGTGAACATCACGAAGTATCTCTATAATTACAGGGACAAATTTTCCATCAAGAGATGCAGTTAAAACTTTGAAGAATAAAATTAAGTAAACAAAAATGTGTTCACACAACACTTTCGTTACGAAGGTGGGGATGACCTTCCGTTCGAAAATAAATAAATACTATGGCTGCCTTCCAAAATGTTAGTTGCTTTGTGTTTGAACAAAGTATCGTGTTTCATAATGCCGCTGTACAAAATATATACAATGTATTCTACTTCGAAACGTCGTCAATGTGTATTTTTAACACAGTCAAAAAGCAATCTGGCATCGGATTTATAGTTGATGCATTGTTTGGTTACTTTGCATATCTACATAGTTTATATACAGTAGTAGAACTGCATACAAACTTTGTATTGATACATTTTGGAAGGCAGCCTATATGGTTAGTACCTCATCAATCTATGTATCTATCAATTCTATACACAATGAAAGCAAAATTAGCTCATATTGGTTAATTAGTTAAAACTCACGCTTAAATTGTTAGTGTGTTAGAAACAAGTGTATATCGATTATAAATCATCACAATGAATTTAGTTATATGTAGTTAATAAACATAGCGAAGAAGACATTGCTCTGATTTGGCATACCATATGACCTTCCGTTCGAAAATCGAATATAAAATATGTATTTTGGCATTCAGAGTAATAGACTCCCGACTTAGTAATTCTATACACAATGATATAAATATTAGCTCATATTGGTTAATTACTTAAAACTCACGCTTAAATTTGAACTCTTACTATATAGTTCACTTCTAAAACCAAAACAAAACAAGTACATCGATTATAAATCATCACAATGATTTTAGTTAGTTGGTTCGTAAGTGGAACAAACTGCGCCGAGATGGATTATATTTTTTTTGTACAGGTATAATAAACTTAGCGAAGAAGAGATCGCTCTGATTTGGTATAAGTAGCTTTACATTACTTTTTTATAATTACTCATATAGTCGAGTCTACCCAATAATATTATTTTAGTTATTAGATCTGAATATATCATTCATTCAAATTTATAGGCTATTTTTTTTATTAAAAACAAATACATTTAGTATTACTATAATTAAAAAAATTACTAAATTAAAAATAAAAATTAAAAGTCATAAAAAAATTAATCGATTAAACCGGTTATTATGTATACAACAATTAAAATATCCAGTATTAAAATCCATTTCTTTTCATTATATACCAAATTCCCTACTGGGTTCTATGCCGACAAAACAAACTACTGCGCATGTTACTTAACCATGTGCCGTTATGTTTTCCTTTATTTCATTTGTTTTTAAATTCCACTATACACGCAAAAACTTACAATACAAATGCAAACGTTTAAATAGTAAAGTGGATGTTCAAAGGAAGTTTTGTTTACAACACAACAACCCCCCAAATAAACGCAAGAGAGATGAAAACAAATGTAGGCATCATTATTTTTGCTCTGTTTTTGTTTTTATACACAAATTCGTTGTATGCCAAACTTTAAGAGATTTTGAGAGAAATAATCAAACTGTATACATTTCAAATAAGAAGAGAAAACAACAACAACAAGAAAAAAACAACAAGAATAATAATGAAAATAGAAACAAAAAAGCTTCAAGTGTGGATTGGAAGTATTTGTGAGTAATTGAAATCAGTGTTTCGCGAAGCTTATGACGTTGAACAGCTTGTGACTGAAGGTGGAACGTCGATTATTATTAATAATTTTATTTTATGTGAAACCACAAAGGGGGTGGTTGGTGATAAAAGTGGTTGTACTTAATGGAAACAACAATAGTTGAGTGTTTGTGTTTTTTTGTTAATAAAATCCATGAGAAATATAACTAAAAACAGTTCAATATTAAGAAATTTCAGCTAAATAACAACAAAATTATTATTTAATTGGTGTGTTTTGTGTTTAACGTTAATTCGTAATGGCCGATTCCGGTGGTAGGCAATACCAAAAATTACCTCCCGGATGGGACTGTAAATATGACCAGACGACCGGAAATTGGTAAGTGGACAAGAAAACGACTTTATACCACTATTTCAAGATGGCGGCGTATAAGAGAATTTAGCTTAATCTACTGTTATGTATGTGTGCTGTATGCCAGAATTAAAATATTTTACTTGGCATCAAATTATATACAATTTATGCATACTTTAAGGCCGTCATTAAATAAATTTTTTTTTGTAATATTGTGACGTTACATTTCGTGATTTTACGATTTAACCTTAAGAAAATAAAAACAGAATTGGGTCGTTGGAAAAAAGTACCCACTTCTTGTCTCCTTGATACTTAAAGGCTTCAAGTGGATACTCTGTTGTTTCTGTTGTTATTTATTTCTTGTTTTTATAGCTTCTTCTTCTTCGTCAGCTAAAGTGAGTGTATTCAGACACTTGTACATGCCTATGAACGTACGAATGTTGTGCATATGTGTGGTATTTGTATATGTTAATTTAAAAAATATTTAATATAGACAAATTTCAAAACAAACAAGGACATTTGAAATAGAATGGAAATAGAAGTGGGTGAAAAAGGATGTTGAATGTTTTATGCAAGGCATGTTGATACTTCAAACTGTTGGCACATTTCGCTGCACACAATTTTATATGTCAATAGACACTGAGTACTCGTATTAAAAAATAATTTAGTATCATAATTTAAAATTTTTTATAAATCTTTTAGCATTCATTATAACACAAATCATTATATAAAGCCAAATTTAAATCCTCAAAGATTTTATTATTTTATACTTTTAAAAATTTTAAATTTTTTATGATGCCCACTGTTGACCCCACTTATTACCAACTAATGCCCAAAAATTATCTGTTGCTTAGCTTTACATATAAAAACAAACATTTAAGAGACTAAATCTGTTAATGCTTTACTAATACTATAATGAAAATAAGTTCATTCTTCTTCGAATGTATTTGTATATTTAAGAATAATTCCATTATAATTATAAATTAACATAACCTATCCTTCTGCTTCTAAAACTCGCAAAATATCTTAATTTATTACACGGCTTGGACTACTTACTAAGTATCGATTTTCTCCGTGTAGTTTTTGATATTCCTCTCTTGCAGATTCTTCTGTAGAGTTGACTGGTACAGTTCTTATTGGTCTTAGCTCACACTATACGCAAGACAGCGTTACCGCTTCCTATATACATATTTCAATCCAATAGACGATTTTAGAAATCCATATATTGCCTAATACAAATCATATTAGGTGGTGTTAATGTTCATAGATCTACTAAAAATGTAAAAATATCGCAAATGACAAACGTTGTCACCAGTATACAATTAATGTTACATTGCGCTCTTATATTTTCTTTTTTTATTTCAAGCTTGCTAATAAAATAGACAGACATCGTCTAAATCAACAAGAGTTTGGTTTATAATAATTTGTGAGCCACTTTCCCCCGATTGTTGTTTACACAATATTCCACAAGTTGTCGATCAAATTTGCATCTGAAGATAGTTCGGCCTAGTATAATACATTGATATTGTTATTTTCGAACAATTTGATATTCGAACCAGGTCATTATCCTGATGGAACACGGATTAAGTTATTCGGCATTACTCGACAAAATGAAACATACAATTTCATATTGTAAAAAGTATTAAAAAGCATTCATATGATCGATGCTAAAGACACATGAAGTTAAACTTAAAATCAAAAGTTTTGTTTATAATACCGACCATTTAGGCTCATTTCTGGATGAATGGACGTGTGAACAATGTGGCAATGTCATCGGTCCATATTTCTTTGAGGACGACGTTGATCAGATCATGGCTGTCACCGACAAGCGCTATAGGTCAATGATTACCAACTTCTCTTGGCACGATTTGGATGATTTGGACACAAAAGACATGTTGTTTTGACAGAAAGGCGCTACATGTCATACAGCTTAAGCCACATTAGAGATTCTCCGCGGGGGATTTGATGGTGTTGTTATCTTACGTGGAGGTGTGAACTGACCACTGAGAGCGTGCGATTTGACCCTGTTAGGCTTTTTCTTGTGAGGTTTTTTAAAGTTGCAGGTGTAATGAAATAAAATACAAGCCACAGCGAACCGCAAAACCAATATGCTATCGGTCAAATTGAGCTTGATTTAATTTGACATTTCAAGTGCGCGTTACCTAGACAAGCTGTGGCGAACATTTGAAGAATATTGCCTCTCACACATCCTTGTATCAACAGGTATTTCAAACATATAAAAAATCAAAAAATCATAAATAACACACACACTTTGTTTTAGATTTAAAGATATGGAGTGTTTAATGAAATTGTTTTTTTTTTGCAAGCAAAGCCTTTAATACAATCTATTTAAAAAAACTGCAGGGGTTTTAAAGAAAAACGTCTAACAACTGGCCGTTTCCCATAATTTATTTACTGAATCATTAAATTGATATTGAACTGACGATAAGTTTTCGAATCCCAGTACTAAATAAATATTATTTATTCCCGGTCATCACTACGAACAAATTTACCTTTTTTTGTTGTCTATATACCATATGTAGTGGATCTGAGCTGCAGCTTTCAGTTACTTTACAACGATCGTGCCACTGTATGTTTGTTATTTGTTTTTTTTTTTTTTTTTGTTTTACTTTTATATGAAATTTTAAGTTACGGGAATGCCTTAATATTTTATGTGTGTAAATAAATATCAAGAAACTATTTTATTATATATTCGGACGGAGGCAGACTACGCTTCGTAACGTGAATGTGAGTGGAATACATTTTGTGCGTTAACTTTAATTTCCACGAATTTGTCCACTTCTCACATGGAGGTCACTTCATGTTTCTTGTTGCTTTATGTATCGAGAGGGTTACCAGGCGTCCTTATAAAGGTAGTATCATCAGAGAAGATATACAATAATTGTTCAGTGGCATATCCGAAGTATACAAAAGAAAAAAAAAACTGGGCGTAATACACTACTCGCTGAGGTACTGGCTCCAATCAGCTGGGAGTAAATCACATAGTCGCCTACATAAGCTATACAGTTGATAACATAATTATAAAATAGCATAACAATATTATTAGGCAAATTTCATTATAATTTATGTCTCAGCCATTCGTTGCAACCTCTCTCAAACGCTTGAGAAACGTTTGTACTTCTTCACATCGAATGTTCTTTTTTTGACTTGCACCAATCTATGGGTTGATTCAATAGTGCTCTGTTGTTTTCTTAAGTAAAATGTGTGGTTCAGAAATAAACGTGTTTTAATTTAATTACATACTTAATTGGTCATTACAACTCTTTAGTTATGATTACAACCTGGATTCTCACTCCACTCATGCTGTGTGTGTTAACTTAATACAAAAGTAGGGAGACCTTCATTTTAAAGTCGAGTCCGAAGAACAGATTTTTGAGAAACCTTACATGGCAATTTGGTTTACTGTCAGAGTTTTTGCCAAAAGACCGCTGAGAGGAAGTCGTCGCAAGAAATATTTTTTTCATATTTCGTTATTCTCGATATGTCTGAGTCAGGGGTTGAACCACGGGCTCTCGTCTAATAAGCCAGCATAACATAATGCTATCACATGGCTGTCTTATTACTTCTTTGATTTGTTTCAATTAAATTCACCAAATTTGGTCAACTGTTGTAGCAGGTCGTCTGTCGTTGTCTAAATACTGCGCCGTCTGGGACAATACATTGGATTATTGTTGTTTGGCATAAACGTAAGAAAATTTGTTCATTGTTTCCTGGATGTATGTACACAGAGTAGGACTAAAATTTCTTAATTTTAAAATTTCACAATGTTTTCTCTCGTATATGAATTTTGACAGATCAGGTTCGTTATAAAGCAACACTATAAATCCAGCATGCTACACCTGTATTCTAACGACTCACACAAAAATTAGACCCTTTGTGGTTTATCCTTAAATCCTGTTCTTACTTTCGTTGTGATACTATGATTCTATAAAATGTTCAAAAAGCTCATTGCAGCGATGCAGAAGAAGGCAACTCTGCTACATATGATAATCAAATGCATGCCCAAGGCGAATTGTAATGAATTCGCCTTGTGCATGCCTTTTAAAATAACAGTAAACAATTAACCTCTTCTTTTCACTGTCTTATAATTTTAAATTACCTGCAAGTTATTTAACTTTCTTTGTACAATGCTATACTTAGGTTAGAGGATGTGTGCTTGTCTATTTCGACAAGTACAGTACCCGTTGTACATGTTAAACTTAACCCATATGCGCTTATCGCCCCATTTTTACAACGGCTGTGTGGTATATCATATAGATTCCAATAAATACAAAAAATCCATGTTTTTACGAGAAAAAAGTTGGACACATACGGGTTAAGTTAGAAGGAATTATCATCTGCTATTCATATTATCGTTATTAAACATTTACGGACAAGAAATTCCTTTCGAAATTTTTAACAGTCTTTTAATACAAGAAAAATCTGCGGCAAACACGGCATTATCTTGATTTCAGTTCAGTAGTAATTCAGAATTTTTTAGACCAACAATTAGGGGATGACCACTATTCATGCTGTGTATTGTGTTGGAATACAGGAAATATAGTTTACCGGAGAAATTAAAGAGGTAACAATTGCGTCGCAATTGTTTTTTTTTCGAGAATTGCTTTTTAGTAGTAATTCTCAATTTTAGTGTTAGACAAACAATTAGGCATTCAGAAACGCCCTGAGCCTCTGGTGAAAATCGAACACACGGTCTCAGACGTTGAAAAATCTTTCAAAGAGGCTTACAAAAAATGTCATCAGGTGCTGCTACTTTCGCAAATGAGAGTATATATTTATTTGCTTGAACATCGACAAAGAAACTGTCGGATGGTCTTAATTTTGAACGCAGGATACCATTAGGTATCAACTACAAAAAGTTGAATTATGGTTTATATTATTATACGATGTAGTCGACATTGTCTAGTAGGTAGTGTGTTCGCTTATTAGACGTGAGACCTCGCGTCAAACTCTAAGTCAAACATCTCCAACTAAACGAAATATGAACAGCGACTGCCTCTCAGCAGATTTCTGGTAAAAACTCTGAGTGTAAATAGAAATTGCCATGAACAAGTTTCTCAAAAAACTGTCGTTCGGAGTCGACTTTAAACTGTAAGTCCCGCAACTTATGTATACAAATTAACGCACACAACATAAATGGTGTGAGAAACTAGGTCATAATTCTGACTAAAGGGTTGTAATGACGAATTATGTATGTATGTACATATGTATTATTAGGCGATAAACTTAAATAAAGATTACAATCACTTATTTGAAAGTACATTGTCACGTGGTGGAGTCAATCACATATATGTATATTTCTAAAATATATTTAGTTCTACAAAATATAAAAATTAACTTGGTTTAGTTGTATATAAATATGAAAAAGAATTAAATACTAATAATAACTTTTCTTTTTTTTCAGTTATTATATAAACTATTTAACGAAGGCCATGCAACTTGAAGATCCCCGAGGTGCACGTTATAGACCATTACAAAATGAACGGTGTTCCAATGAATCTATAGCCATGCATGTAAGTTTATTTTCATTTTCAAAATTAAGCTGAGAACGCAGGGAAATATTTTTTTGTTTTTATTTTTAGTCATTTCATGGACCAGGAGGATCACCATATCATGTCTATCCCACTAACAATATGCCAGCTATGAGAGCCTTCCAAACACCAAACTCAAGTGTACATCATATGTCTACCAGTCCGCTATTGGCTTCTTCCAGAACACAATTGATTAACGTAAGTTTAAAGTTAAGTTAATCTATGTGGTGTGTAACCAAAACTCGATTATAAAGAAATATAGGGAAACATAGACCTAACTTTTGTCCGACATAACTTAAGAAGGAACATCCCGTAGTCTTATAGGTAGTGTGTTGGCTTATTAAACATGAAGCCATGGTTCATTCTTCAGGTCAGACATCTCGAACAAAACGAAATACGAAAACAATAATACATCTGCGAATTCCTCTCAGCAGATTTCTGGCAAAAACTCTGAGAGTAAATAAAATTGCCATGAAAAGTTTCTTAAAAAAAACACTGTCATTTGGAGTCGACTTTAAACTGCATGTACCTCCATTTATGTATGTATAAATTCAACACGCACAACATAAGTCGTGTGAGAAGCTAGATTGCAATACTGACTGAAGAGTTGTAATGACCAATTTAAGTAAGTAAGTTACGTAAGTAACTTAAGACTTTTAGACAAAAATTCAAATTTTTTTAGCAATATTGTAATATTATATATAATATATATCTTTTAATATATATGGATTAATTTAATTAAATTGCATTATTTTTTTCCAGGATATGTCTCCATTACCAGTACCAAAGACTCAATTTGCTCAAGCTCCACGCACAGTCAATATGTCCAGACGTCAAACTATACAGGAAACATCATTTACAAATCAAATCGAGACGGATGCAGTTGTACAAAAAATTCAAAATATATTTCCAACGGCTAGCGAAAATCATATACGATTACTTTTAAAGAAGTAAGAAAAAATTCAAAACGTAAAGTGTAGTAAAAAGAAATCCTTTGTTTTTATCTGCAGATAGTTTTAGTATCTGTGTTGTTTATTTCCAGGCTAGGTTACGTTAGGAGAAATTATAAAAAATCTTTTACTAACAAATTTCTTTGACAGTTTTTGGTTGCTTGGTTTATAATATTTGACCTTGCGTCAATAACGGAGGTCCCGGAATGAAAAACTAATAAATGTTATAGTTTTTTTTTTACCGTTGCACCCAATCACAAGCAATTCCGCAATTCTATTCCAGTCATAGTGATGTCGAAGACACACCATACTCTGGTAGTTCAATTGTTAAAATTGTCGATGAAATAATAGAAACCGACAGCCATGTTGGACTGTCCAAAAAACTAAGTTTGAAATGCTAAAAAATTAGCCACTTTTAAAGTGAGAAGCATTTAAGTTGGACGGCTTGAACTTGGCTATAGCAGGTTTGAAAAACATTTGTTTGATTATCATAATATAATCTAAACATCTATTGCAACGTCAGAAAGAAGCCATCGTCCATAAACGCTCTAATGAAAGGGAAAAGTCAATATCTATATCTCACATAGATATTGATTCGTGTGAAGATCAGTGTGCTTGATGGTGAGTTTCTTATGTATCCATGTTATAGTATGGACCTGGCTATAAATGAATAACACCTTTTATACCATCGAGCATTTTTTAATAAACAATTATCAGCATATGAAGGTTATTAAGCTGTATAGTACATATTTGATCTGAATGATAACATATTAAACCTATTAAAGGTTTTAGTCTTTATTGAGTTCAAACATAACAATTTTCTTTTTACTACACCTTACAAATTAAAATATTATAAATGAACGAAAGAAAGTATCAATAGAAATAATTTCATTACTAATCATTAGAATAACTAGAACACGTATATTCATATCTCTACTAATATTTCATTTGCACGCTTTCTAACATGCTTTCACTCTTGTAAATGTGGATACAAATGTAGATATTATAATCGTGAGGCTGTTGTCATCAGTGCTTTGCAGGTTGAAAAACATCCGGTCACCATGCCTGGACCGTACGTCACACCACCAGCTCAACGTCATTTATTTCATAGCAATTCGGCCATTCATATGACACCACCAGCACGTCGTGTTGATACGGCTACACATTTGCGAGGTTGTCTTGAATACGCCACCTATTCGCGTACAGGCAGTCCAGTACCACCAGGACGTCTTGGTAGTGTCGTGAGTGTTAGTAGCGGTGGTCATGGTATTATGGGTCACATGGCAGTACCGCCATACCAAGCATCACCTCGTTTTGGTGACCAAATACGTAATTCACCAAAACCGCATTCATCACCAAAAATGAAATTGAGGTTTGCAATGAATTTTTCTTTGCCATTCTTAAACATAGTAAGAATTGAACCCCTGCACTTCTAAACAGTGGACAGTAAACATTCTTGTTATGTTCAATAACGCCAAACAACATTGTTTTTATTTTTGTATGACATTTTAATTTTATATTATTTGTAATTATTTTAGCAAAAAAATTTTATTTTTTTTTTCGTTAAAAATATTATTGTACATACTGTACAAATTTCGTTTCACCAATGGTTAATAACGAGGAATTATAGCGTCTATATACCTGGAGATTGCTGAGAGTAAGAAATAAGAAAAGAAATACTTCAGATTTTGTTTTTATTCGGGATGTCTGAGGAACATAAATATTTCTCGGAAACCTTTTATTCCCTTGCAAAATCCGAATAGATGGATATTGACAATAATTGTAGGTTCTGAATTCAGATTGAAATGCCAAACTTTTTACAAATATAAATCTAAATAGTATAAGAAAGTAAAGGGAAAACTTCACATTCTACCAAGCCTTAATATTTGAATCTATTAGGAGTTACCGACAAGTTTTCTTTGGTAGAAAATCGCATTTCAATCATAATTGACACACAGACTTTAGATCGGACGCCCTGACTATATAATAGTGCAAAATGTAATTCGTGAACCTGCTAAGATCAATTTTAGATCGAAGTTCAATAAATCCAAGGTTTGTAAAAACAAAATGCATTTCGTATAGAAAACACTGCAATAATGAGTTACAAGTGTGACTAAATTCGTCTTAACCCATTACGAATTTGTTCTCAGATTTCACTTTTTTGGTTTCACTGTTAATTTTTATTATTATTAATTTTTGTTTTATTGTATTTTTTGTTTAATTCCCTTTCTGATTTCGGTCTTTTAGAAATTTAGTAAGAATAATTAATATACATATATTTAAACATATAATTTATTCAGATATATGAAAACCATATTCCCAAAAGCTGATGAAACTCTACTATTGGATGTATTGGCTAATGCCGATAATAATGTGCAAAAGGCTTCCGAAAAATTAATAACATTGGGTTACACAAAAAAAGATTTTGCTCCACCACCCAAACTTACCAATCGACCACAAGGTTTAGTGACTGATTATACAAAACAGGTTAATGAAGACGGAATAAAAGTAATACCTTTGCGTCCCAAAGAATATACTGAAGAAGAAAAGGAGACTAGTAAGTAATAAAAGAGTTACATTCAAATTTAAATATGTTTTAGTCGTAAAAATAAATTTTTGTTCTATATACTTGCTATAGTTAAGCAACATTTAAAGGAAAAATTTCCACAAATTGTGGATCGCATATTGCTTATGGCTTTAGATTCGGTCAATTATGCAGAAGATCGTGCCATGCAAATATTACAGATCGTACAAGATGAGGAAGAGCAACGACAACAATTAAGAACCAATTTGCCGTCCACTACACATTTTCCAACAAGCTTGCCATGTGAACGTGAAGATATTGATGGTGGTGATAATAAAAGTTCCCGATCTGCTAGGTATGTAAGAACATCAAAATAACCATACAAATTAGCTTTACTAGCTGTAAGTGATCATCAACTACATACACACATTACATTATATCATTACGCTGAGATTTTCTTTTTTGGTAATCCTTATTTATTTCGCTTTAACATTATAATTCATCAACTTTAACGCTTTATTTTTACGCCATAAATTGCTATTCCAATAAAAAAAAAGCAGAACATTAACATCAATTTTAAAAACAACTGAAGCCTGTTCACGTAAAGGGATTTCAATCAACAAATACCCAGAGATTATTGATGATAACAATAACAATAAGGAAAATAAGAAGATTGCTAATAGTATTTTAGCACCATCTATACAGTCAACTTTAAAATTATCGTCGGTTACCATGAGCACAAAAAGTATTTTAGATCGTTATCGTTTGAATAATAAAATCACGGCTAATGATTTTATACGTGGCACATATCCAGCAACATCACAGATTTGGGATAAATTATCCCCACATTCGCGTGATAAATCAAATTCCTTAAAGTATGACCATATTCTTTTTAAAGTATTTTAACATGTTTATGTTAAAAGGCATATTTATTTATATGTATATTTATTGCATATACAGTGAGCATTAAAAGAAACTGCACGTTTAAAAAAAATATACATTAACAAAATACCGCTATTGTTATTTTAAATTTTTTCATTGCCATTTTTTAAAATTGAAACAAAAAAATTACAAAAAATTTTGAAATATTGCCAAATTTTTTCGGGCACTCTCCTTAAGTGGTAACAGTTAACTTTGGTGATTGTTAGAATTTTATCCTTAGTGTACAGTTTCTTTTGACGCTCACTGTACATATATTTTTAAAATTATTACAATCCAATAAGTGTTCCTTGTAGTTTACGTATTTTTTTAAATGTTACTTTTTCAATGCACATTATTTATTTGATATTTTAAGCTGTTATATTGCATTTTGTACACATAGAGTTAATAATTATATAGAGTTATAGAAGGAAAACATTTGAAAAAATTTGGCCATATACTTTTCTATATAAATACTAAACTAAATGGTAAAATTATTTCAATCTTTATTTAAATTAAAGAAAATATTGTTTAAGGTGAAAATAGGTTTTAATAGGTTCTAACAACTTTTTTCAATTCCTTCCATTTATACCTATTTTCTACTCTCGGTTTTAACTGACCCAAGGTTTTTGAATTTGTCTAACACGTTCTTGAAGATAACAAACACAAAAGAAATTTATTGTCAAAAATAAATGAAAAATAAATTCTTGTACCGTGAAATCATAATTACTATGTATGAAATTACAATGAGGATAAAAATAATCAACAAAATGGATATTTTTGCATATAAATTTTTTTTTGAAGTCGCCGTAGTCTAGTAGGTAGTGTGTTGGCTTATTAGACATAAAGCCAGGGTTCGAGCACCAGGCCAGACAGCAAGACAAAATAAAAAAAGTATTTCTTCGGCGACTTCCTCTCAGCAGATTTCTGGCAAAAACTCTGAGAGTAAATAAAATTGCCATGAAAAAGTTTCTCAAAAAAAAATCTGTCGTTCGGAGTCGACTTTAAACTGTAGGTCCCACCACTCATGTATAAAATTAACACACACAACATAAGTGGTGTGAGAAACTAGGTCGTAATCCTGACTGAAGGGTTGTAATGATCAATTATGTAAGCTCTTTATACATATATTTCTTTTCTGTAGACTTAACCCTCATACGCCTTTCTATATACATACATAGTTCATTTCTAAAGCTTAAATAACAACTAAAAAATTCATTAAAGAAAAAATTAATTAAAACTAATTAAAGAGCTTAGGGGTATTAAAAAAAATATGAAAGTGAAAAAAACAAAGAATTTACAAACCTTACAAAAGCAAGTAGAATATGTAATAAGAATCTTGCAAAACGTTCTAAACATCTTTAGAAAGATGGGAGACCAAAAACTTAAAAAGTGACAAATCTGATTTTAAGACAAACAAAGTTGAAAAGTCTTTGACTGAAATTCAAAATAAAAAATGGAGGTTATAAAAAAACTATAAAAAAAAAGTTTTTATAAGTATACTCGTATAAGGTCTGTTTACATGTATTATTTGATTTTACCAAGCTTCTTGTCCAAAATCAGTGTTGCTGTTTTTGGGTATTTCTAATTAAAATGAATTTTTTTATTGATTTATTTACATTTGTATTTGTTTATTAATTATAATACCATTACAAAATATACCTAATTATTACGAGCTGAGTAACTACAATCATATGTTCGGGGTAGTGTAACAGACCAAAGTCTCTAATGGGAACAGAACCCGCGATCCTCACGCGAATACCTAGCACACTACCCACTAGACTACCAGGGCACCCTAAAATAAATTATTTTTTGTTCAATCTTTATATTTTTTTTTTTTGTTGTCAAAAAAGGTAATTGTGAAAAAAAGTTGAATTTCAATCAGTGTTAATTACTTATTTTGGTCAGCTATTTTAAATATAATAATTTAAATATGAAAAGTAAAAAACTATGAATTTAAATTTGGTCATTTTTATCCTTTGTGATGATTTTGTTTACAAATTTACAAAAAAAATTTTCTTCTTGGCTGCACTGATCCTAACATAAGGAATTTCAGAAAATATAAAAAATAATTGTTAGAACCTATTAAAAACTTCATACATTTTTGAACATTAGAACTACACCAATATTTCTATTCGGATTTAAATAAAGATTGAAATAATTTAACCATAAATTTACTTTTCTTTATGAAAAGTATTTGGCCCTTATGAAATTAAAATACAAGAATAAGTTAGCAAATTGAAATTAAATTAAGTTAAATTAAATTACATTAATTGATTAATTAATTGAATTAAATTAAATAATTAATTAATTGATTAATTAAATCAATTAAAAAATTATAATCCCTTTAGAGAAAATTCAGTTTCGAGAAAATTCAGTTAGGAATATAATTTAATCAAAACGCCAATATTATTAATCATCAAAAATGAAACATCCTGAAGTATCCTTATTTCTGAAACGAACTTTATTCAAACAAATGTGTCCCGTCTGTATGGTTAAATTTTGTAATTTTTGTTGTACTATTCCTTGTAAATATTTCGGTTTTCTGAGCGAAAAACAGCATTTTAAAGTCGCCCGGCCGCGTTTCAAATAATGGATCAAACTCGCCTTTTTTTTTTGTTAATGTGTTGGTAAAAATATACTCACACATATAGACTGAAAAGATTTTGAAGAATATCAAAATACTTTTGATGTTCGCTACCTGCGTTGCATAAATCATATCGACGCCTCCATTCTATAACGTTCTAAGTGTACTTAAAAAAAATCTGTTTAGAATACACATATGGTCGTATGTCGCGTGAAAACTTTGAGAGCTCATAACTCAAAACATACTTTTTCGACTTAGAATGTTATAGAACGGCGGCGTTTTCTTCTTCACAACAAAAATACAATGCAGTTTGAAGGTTCAATTGTGATGTGTTGCTGTGTTAAGCAGAACAAATATTACCAACACATATACAAATTTGATCAGTTAAATTTGATGTGTCGCCATGCGCCATTAGACTTCTACAGTTCGAAACAAATGATCATCCTAAGATTCAAACACGTGTTCATGACGGAAAGCAAAAACTTTTATCTTTATCAGTTCCAGACGTTTTTATTGAATTGTTTGTTTAATCTCGTTATCTATTGATAGTAGGAGTCAAAAGTCAATCGTTTAACCCGATTGCAGAAATTCGTAATGAAGAAATCTTTTCCAATCTTACCAGATACATTGCATTACTTTTCTGCGTGACAATACTACTGGCATTGTAGCCTGCTTGCTTCCTTCGTGAACTTTTCCACACATTGTTGTTTCCTGTGATTCTCTCCCCATCGTCAGAAATCATTCATTTGAGAAATGGTTCAAGTTACGTACAAGTGCATTCCAATCCTTCCGTGGTGTGCTTGACTACTAACTCGAGTACTCCAGTTTTCGAGTTTTAAGAGTTCTTTCGCCTCCAAAAATAATCTATTCAGGTATCCCAAAATCAAAAAATTGTTTAAATTATAAAACTAATCAATAAGTACATATGTATATACGTCAATTTAAAAAAAATAAATAAAAATAAAAGAAAGAATAAAAACTTTTAAAATTTTGCATATGTATGTATATTATAATATTTAGATAACCTCAAAAATTTTTAAAACTTCACACTTTTTTAGATAGAGAAAAATTTTTCTTTTTTAATATCTCGACTTTAAAAGACTTCATATTTTGAAACGAAAATTAAACATTAAACATTTTATCATAGATATTTAAGTATTTTAATTAAATATGTTAACATTTTGAATATTCTTATGTATGTACATATGTACAGTAGCTGTCTTGTAATTAGCACACCCATCCACGAAAAAGTTTGTGCTGAATATTTCATTCTTAAAAAAATAAATTTTATTGCCACATACTTAATTAATTAAAAAACCTAGTAAACAAATTGTAATACGAGCAATAAGTATTAAAATTAGCTTTCTTTTTTTGAAAACATCAAAAAAATTACAAGACATATAATTAGCACACCACGGATTTGGTTATTTTCTCAGTGAGATGAAAAAAAGTTACCTAGATCACATGGTTTCGTATTAATTGCATTTACGTGTTGTCTTACAAAAAACAATATTTTTGTATTAAACTGGGTAGAAAAAATTTCTTTACACTCAAGTTTAGCAAAATTATAAAAAATATGCACTAAAATGGAAAAAGACATTTCTGAAATTGCAAGTACTAGCGGCATACACCTTACAATTGACCGATAATACTGTCGTATCAAAAATATCACCAAACATCTGCGATAATTAGAAGAAAGCTCCGACCAAAAAACACTACTAGTACTGCAGATCGTCTAATAATTATTCATACAAAAAAGAATCGGCAGAAATACAGAAACTCGTAATAGAGGAACACAACATGTTAATTTTAACAAAAATCATCCGTTGAAGACTAAAGACAGCCAACAGCAAAGTTGAACAAAAAACTAAAAAATCTTCAGGACCTGTATAAAGTAGTTCGGGCGATATGGAATGACACACAATTTGCAAGATGCCAGAGACTTGTTGAAAGTCTTCCTGGAAGTTTATAATGGACTACTAAACAGAAGGATTGCCTCCATAAAATATAACAAAATTAAACTCAAATGGTGGTTTTTACTCACTTTTAATGGGGGTGTGCTAATTATGTGACCAGGGAAGTTGCTACTTTTATAATTTAGTGTCGTTTATTGTTAAATTATTTTATTGAAGTTTCCTTTACTCTATACATCGTTTAAGTATATCCCATATAATATATAACCGCCCTTAAATTAATTTTAAAAAATATTTAATTTGTGTTACTGGAAAAAGGTCATATGGATGAGTATGCTAATTATAAAACCACCACTGTATATCTCCTATATGAAACTTTTTCACATAATTTAGAAATCAGTTTATTTTATATTGCAGGGTCTTCAAGATTCGAAAAACTTTTTCAAGTGTTAGCGTATACACAAACTTTCAATTAAATTTTATCATGTTTATTACCACATGTACTATAGTGTCTACAGCAATGCTTTCTGACAACTATGTTTCTTAAAGGAACCTAATGTACTCAAATTCATAAAATTTTTTACGTAATTTCGGCATAATTGGTAATTAAAATCTGAAAAGTTCATACAAAATAGTAATTACTCATGGGCTTTATATAGCTCTTATTCCTTGTTCAAAACCGAAATGATCAATATCCATATCGTCAGCGACATCATAACAACTGCACTTTAAAAGAAGAATGGCCCAATGTCATTAAATGTACAGTAAACAGTAAAACTACAAAAATGTCAATATATCTGGTGCGGATTTTCTAATGAAGGCTGTGGAATTTATTTATTATAAATACCCACTCAAATAAAATAATTAAATAAAAGACAACTTGGCCCGAGGAAAAGATTTTATAGACATTTTTTCGATTGTTCTTTAATAAATCTAATGAGTTTAATAGCAAAAGGGTCCCATTTCTGCTGCAATGTGGGCGATATGCGATTGAAATTGACAATTATTCAGTATTTTTTTTTTTTTTTTCTATGACAGAGGAAACAAATTGTTGGAAGAACTTTTTTTATTTCAGTCTCAGTTGGTAAATACACCAAATATGCACAATTTAGTGAAATTTGTGGTTTTCACAGATCCACTAGTAGACATTGTTACTAATTATTCTTATTTAGCAATCTAGTGAAAATAAACTTATTTCAGTTCGTTTGTACACTTGCCGCCTAAAAGAAACTCGATCTTGAAAGACTCTGTACTATTTTAATATATATATATACATATATATATATATATGTAAATATTTTTCTAATCAAATAATATAGATTTTAAACTTAAATATAAAATATTGCATGCCTTCTTTCACTTCATTAACTCATTAGATCATATTTATATTCAGAAACAATGTTATAAAAATCTTAAGTTTGTTGTATTTTAGACGTAACTAAAGAACTATAAATTGTTTTCTTAGACGATTCAAATGAAACAAAAACCATTGGATATTGCCCGTAAACTAAAGACATTCAAAATATGCGTATGCCTTTCTACAAGTCTTAAGATTTTTAAAACATATTTTAACCTGTATCATGAACGTTTATATTACAACTAAATTACAATAGCATAGATACATATATCATTTACATAGATAGATATAATATACTTTTGAAATATTTCTATGATAAAATAAAAAGGCATTCACATCGTGACCAAACGGAAGTAGCCACCGATAAACTTTGTAAGGAGTTTAAATCATTAATGGGACGCATACCAACAAATGGTCCAAATGCCAATTTGGCGAAAGGCGCTAACGAAGGCCTATTGCTGTAAGTAGACATTTTGTTTAAATACTATCTTAAATTTAATATTTTATTTGACTAAATTTAATTTTTTAATAGAGCCGATTATGTTACTTGGAATGGTGCAAATCCAGATTTCTATCAAGGTCAACGAAATTTTGCTCATGGTCCTGATACTTCTTTAATCACCGAGCGCACTTATAAGCCTTTCGGTCATAATAACGATTTATGTAAAGGACCTCAATCCAGTTTAGCCAAGGGCAGTATTTATAATCAATCAAATTCTACAGCTGCTAGTAAAACAATCGATATTAAATGCAACTAGGAAGCAATTGCAACTGTTAAGAATTTAAGAGCCATTTTTTAATAAAAAAAAAAATTCAAGCATTTGTGCCAAAAATATCAATACTTAATGCTTCTTATTTATATATTCCGTCTAATTACTTACAAACATACATACATAAATATTTAGTAAAAACAATTTCTTATTCATTAAATACAATAAATGTACGTATATATATATATATATATATATATGTATATGTAAAATAATTTTATTTCTTGTTTCACTTTTTAAATATAAGGTGTAGTAAAAAGATTCTAATATATATCGTTTTCGATATTTTGTATTCTGCATTGCACCTCAGAGAAGAAATGTGTAAACTCCGCTGAGGAAGAAGCGCACATCAAAATTCTAAATATTCTGCACAACATATTCTATTCCCACTATTCTGTAATCTATTAGAAAATAAGTGAAGAACTCAGAATTCCAACACACCCCTCAAAAAACAAACTCAACAGATAATACGAAAGTTTACAAATATTACTCGACCATTACAACTTAAAAAAACTTAGGCGTTTAGAATGTATCGCCGTGAGCTATTGTGTATTAACTTACTAGAAGAAAACGAATTTGAAACGAGGGAAGCTCAAACTGTGATACGCACGGACAGGTTTATTACTGAAAGCGAAAAATTTCCAATTAAATCAAAAAAGCAACGGACATTGGTATCTCTGCCGAAATAATTAAATTGAGAAATGGTAATAGAATCAAATTGCTGGCGACTGTTCTATCGTATTTACCATAGAAAACAATATTCACAAGACTGGCATAAGTAGAAATAAGTTCTAACTTTTTTTTTTGAAAAACACAGCTCATCCTCAGAAAGCATATCTTTAAACTCCAACATTATTTAGATACATAACAGCTACCTTTCTCAACTACATAAAAATTCCTTAAGCAATTAATACTCAAGTTTCATTGTTAGTAGAGTCCCAATCATCAAATTCGAAGCAGGAAAACGTATTTGTAAATTGCAGGGACCGTAACTTTTATAACTTTTATTTTTTCGAGCAGAAAAACAGTTATTTTCGACTTTTATTTTTAAGAGCAGAAATAAGTTATTTTTTGACATACATACATATTAATCCTCTTGTATTTTATTACTTCGGATAGTGTAACATCGTACAGGACACAAGAAAGCTATTTAACCAAACTATAAAATTTAATCAAAAAAATGATAATTTGCCCGTTATACATAGAATATCGCAACCCATTCTGCTATGCATATATGCCCTTAGTGTAAATCCGCAGTTGAATTCCCATCATAATTGCGTGCTCTTCATCTGACCAGTGCCAACGAATTCTTATAAAATTTTGCAAGTTTGGCTTTAAAAAACAATTAGCTCGAAATTAGCAACATATCCAGACATCTTGATCATAAACTATAAAACTTTAAACTATTTTATTCTAAGTTTAAAATTCACATTCCTAATAAGAAGTCTGCTTTACATCCGCACAAAATAAATTGGCTATGATTCTCATTACTTTTCCTTTGATATTACCGAAATCAGCACATTTCACTAGATCATAGGGGTGCTGTTTCTAGAATCAAAACACTGCACAATTTGTTTAAAAAATAAAAATTTTTCACACTATTTTGTTTTTTATTATAAAACTATAGTTTTATTAAAGACCATTACTAGTTTACTTTTTCTTCTCATCAACATTCTCGGCAGCTTCACGGGCTTGCTTGGCACGGATACCAACAAGACGAGCATCAGTACGAGCCTGAAATTAAAAAAATAAAAAATAAATAAAATCGTAAGAATTACGTATTATATCTAAAAATAAGTGAATATACCTTGCGCA
This sequence comes from Sarcophaga subvicina, assembly GCA_936449025.2. NCBI lineage: Eukaryota > Metazoa > Arthropoda > Insecta > Diptera > Sarcophagidae > Sarcophaga > Sarcophaga subvicina. Next base: position 37,436,684 of record OW388082.2, read on the forward strand.
AAGTAGCGAAAGCCTTGAATTTCTTTTCGTCCTTGGTAACTTCACGGAATTCAATGACGGGTTGCTCCTTCTTAATGGGCATAACATCACCCTTAAGTTGGGTGGCCAACTTGCATTCTTCAACTGAAGATTCACCCTTGCGGATCTTCTTCTCATTAATGGGGAATAGAATCAATTTGCTCTTGTATTCCTTCAAGCGTTGGATATTGCGTTGACGGGATTCAATGGATTTGTTCTTGCGTCTGCGGTCAACAGCGATGCCAATAGTCTTGGCGAAACCAGCAGGGATACCAGCACCCTACAAATAACACGCATAAACTCCATTAATATGAATTCATTAACGATGAGAAAATTATTTCCGAAAACATACCTTCAATTCCTCCAAAGTGAAACCGCGACCGGCACGCAATTTAGTATGATAACGGATGGTGGGGCATCTGACAACTGGGCGGAGGGGACCAGCGGCAGGACGGGGGAAAACTTCCTTAGCTTTCTTAATACGGTTATTACGCCTGCGGATTTTGCGGGCGGGTTGATTGAACCAAGTCTTAACATGACGCTGCCACCACTTGTGGAAGTGAGCATTTGGAATCATATTATTTCCCTTACCCATTTTGTTGTTTAGTCTGCAATTTGTATGGCAAAAAGAAACATATAATTTGTTATTTAAAGCACTTTTAATATGACAGCATCAACAAGAATTTATTAAAAAATAGTTATAACCACAAAAAAACACAATAATTTACTTTAAATCACACACCACGTGGCCCCGCGGTTTTTTCACATTTTTTAGAAGATTTTCACACTACAACATCTTGTTTGATGACTATTATATATACTGGCATTAACCTTGATTCTTTTTATTTCAATATTTTCACAATATTTCCTTAATTTATTATATTTTCTTAAAAAATCAGCAGCTAAAAAATTTTACAAACCTTTTCTTCCCAACAACGAATCAAAAAGGAAAAGTGCAGCCAACTTTGAAATGTCCAAAAAACATTATTCGCTTTATAGTTGTTTATTTTGTACAAAATATACAACTCTGTACGCCATTTTTAGTATTGAAATTACATCCCTACAAATAACCGATTCATAGTCGATTATTCATGTGGATGGTCGATATTGATAAAATTCGATGACGCGATTGTAAAAGGCCAATTATCATTTTTTATCAAAATTTTTGTTGACAGTTTGAAAAATTTCTAAAAAATAAAAAAATATTAATAATGTCGGATCCTTTACAAGATCCTCCTGTAACGCCACATATAGCTCAGTTAAAATTTGCTAAATTGCATAGTCCTAAAATGAAAAGTGTCTACTGGCGTCATTTTGGATTTCCAACAAATGAAGATAACTGCATCATAACAAAACAAAACGTTGTTTGCATTCTCTGTCACAGGGTCTTAACTAACCATGGAAATACTACCAATCTAAGAGCTCACTTACAATATCGCCACAAGGATGTCTTCAATCAAATTATACAAGAAAATGGTATACGGGTGCCACCAAGGAAACCTCAAACAAAGGCGGGAGTAACAGGTACATCTAAAATCAAACGGGAACCGCCGGAACGTAAAACTAAAATTAAAATGGAATATTCCTCGCCTGCAATTAGTGACTCGTATTCGAATGATGCCTCCATTAGTGGCAATGATGACCACTCGATTCTGTATGAAACTGTCGTTCCAATGACTTACGACGATGATGAAGTTGTAGATAATAATCACTTTACAAAAATTGAAGTATCCAGTGGTGCCAGTGATATTAAGCCTTCATGTAGTGATCTCTTACAATTAAGTAATCGTAATGTGGAGCATTCCAAGTTTCGTATAAATAACATTAACTGCTTATCTAATGATATGAGCATCGATAATTACCAGGTTCAAGAAGCCCTAACGAATTTTGTGATAGACGACATGCGGAATGTGGAGAGTTTGTATGACTCTAGTATGACAAAGTTTATTAGAACATTATGTGGAGGAAGTACTACAATACCGTCAATGAAAAAGGTAAACTAAATTCATTTTAAACAAAACTAAGAATTAGTAATTATAATGAATAGAATTAGAAAAATATTCTTTTTCATTGTTCGCATCTTTGGGCTAGTGTTCAAATTTAATACCTTCCATAAAATGCCTCCAAATAAAATGATTTCTAGCAGAAATCGGAAATCTTTGAAACAATGTTTTAACCAGTGTAGACGTCTGAAATTAAGAGTACATGCAATTAAAATGAATCATGAATCTGCTTTTCAACCTGATAACATTGTTTTCACTTGATGTATCCTAAACGCAGTAAGCTGGCTGACTAAATGAAAACGACTATGATTCGATTTCCATATAATTGTTTGCATTTCATAAAATACAAATTCTTAAAAAGTATGAATAATTGTGTAAAATATAAAAGCAACAGAGAAACTCATTCTTAAAGTTTTGTATAAGAAAGTTTATAGGATAAATGTTCTTTTGAATAATTATAAAAATTGTAGAAAAGCATCTTTACTGGTGGTTTATGGTTTACTTATGTACGCATAAACATATGTGCATATTTATATACATACATGTTATTTCATATTTATTTCTTTTTAGATTGAACTTTATATAAAAGAATTGCATAGCGATAAACTTACAACGCTGGCGGATCAAATAAAAGTACATTCACAGATTAAACCTTTCTCACTGGGTTTTGAATTGTGGACGAATGTAGAACAAAAAAATTTCCTTTCAATATTTTTTAACTACACTACAGATGCTCCCGATTACAATTTAGTAAATCAAATCTACTGTACAATAGAATATAATAAATTCACAGCAATCGATTCAATATTCGAAGAGTTTAATTTACAAAATTGTACAGCGGCTATACTCAATTGCGATCATGATGACTATTTAAAACATTTTCTAAATAGTAAAGGTAAAAAATAAAAAAAAATATATAGAAAAAAGTTAAACATTTTCAATAACTTCTCTTTTTTTTAGATATACCGGTAATATTATCCTACGATACTATTGTTAACCATTGTATTAAAGATGTGATTGCCTTGCCTGCCGTATCATCCATTATTAACGAAATTAAGGATACTATAATGCGTTACAATGTAGAAATTACATCAAAGGTATTAATTTACTTTACCGTTTAACAAACTCATTTTGATCATTTTATTTACCCTTTTCTGTAATTTAGGATGTTGAAATACCTACGATATGTGATGATTTCCCTTGGACTTATTACGAATTATTGAAATTTTTTTCTGAAACGTTATCTTGGCCCGAAGAAATCGAAATTCTTGTAGCTTCCGCTAAAGCAATATATGAAATTTTAAATACACTTTCGGTAAATAGTAACTTATCATTAGCTTAAAGTCAATAATCAATTTAAATTTATTTATCTAGGTAACTTTGGACACATTGAAAGGAGAGGATATACCTCTAAGTAGTATGTTATCTCCGATTACATCCAAAGTCATAACGAAAAAACTTGCCATACATGAAACTGATGATAATTTCGTAGAAATAATTAAAAATACCATTAGCACGACATTACATAAATTGTAAGTATACAACTTATTAAATATTTTTAAAACTTAAGTAAAGATCTTGCGTGTATTAATGAAATTCGTTATATATTTACAGAGTTTTATCGGACAATCATCTGACCATTTCAGCATTATTAGATCCTAGATTTCATCGTTTGATTAATATCAATAACTTGAGTAACTGTGTAAAGCTTTTAATTGCAAAATATGAAAAAATCATTGATTCCCAAGGTATTTCACCAGCGATTAGCTCACCCAAGTCATCACAAAATCGTCAAAAAACTGCAAATACAGTCACAACGAAAAAATCAAGTATGTTTGTGGTTTTTTGTTTCCAAAATTAAATAATTAATGGAATTTTTGTGTTTTTTTAGATTTAGAATTGTTCTTCGATTTAACAGAAAGTCATGCCGAACAACCAACTGTAATTGAACCAAACACTGTTGAGAGTGATTTAAAACGTTATCACAGTGATGTGTATTGCAGTTTGGACGAGTCACCCTTTATATGGTGGAATCGAATGGGTCATATGTATGGTTCTTTAAAATATTTGGCACAGCAATATCAATGTGTACCCTGTGTTGTGAATATGACGTATAGAAAAAATATTAAAGAACAAATTTCTGAAAGTCAAAAGCGCTACATGTTGACCGGCAATCTTATAGATGCTATTTTGTTTTTACATTATAATTAATCAAAGATAGATTTTAGAAAAAATATTATTTTCTTTAAAAATGTTAATTTTCTTACTTTAAGAATGTAGCCTTAAGTGTTTTTTTTTAACAAATATCACAAATGTTGTTGTATATTTATGATGAAATAAACTTAAAATTGTCTATTTTTATTAAAATAGTAAATAGTTAAAATGAAATATCTTTCTATCCTTATAAAATATTTAACATTTTATTGAGACCGTAAAATATATTTGAAATAACATCTACTTAAAACTATAACTATTCTTTTGCAGGCTGTAACTCTTCGCTAGTCTCTGTGTTCTGAGCAGTTCTATCTTTATTCCTTAGCTTAGTTATTGTTTCAAAACGTTCACCAATAGTTATAGGTAGACGATCACCCCAACGGCTGGCTTTGGCACATCTGTACGCAAGTCTAAAAAATGAATTGAATTAATGAGATTTAATTTTTATGCTTTCAAAGTATACTTACTTTCCATGTTTAGATTTGGTAAATATTATTTCTTGTAATTTTCCTTCCGACGTACACATTCTGCAAATTGTATGCTTTGAACGTACTAAAGTGGGCCGAACAATACGTGGCCAGGAACGTGTATCATCTTCGGGCAGTCCTTTTTTAAGGACAACGTAACTAAATCTGGCGCTCTTTGTAATCTGTGATTTTTTACTTAAATTTGTGGGCTCAAAATTAATTTCAAAATTACAAGGTGTACGATCCTCTGGACTTGATATACGAGGGCAAATATTATCATGTGAACACTAGAAATTATATAACAAGAAATTTTATATACCTGATATAAATTGATAATGTAAAACTAAACAATTTAATTATTATGTTATGTGAATGTTTTTTAAGTTTAACAAATTTATAGAAAGTTTTACCAAATATTTTATTTTTCCTGATAATTTCTGCAAAAATATTTTGCCTTTTCGGAAAGTTCGTTAAAAAATTTGTATTATTTTCAGATTTACAATTGAATAAACAATAAACGACAGTATAAATTGTGTATGTATCAGAATCTAATAGTGCGGAAGGTCTTAAAATAATATATTTCATTCAAAATGTCAAAATAATTAATATCTTAAGTTAATAACTATGACATCTGTCCAAAAGTATGTAGATAAGGAGGTTATTTTAATAGAAATTGAAAATTATTTACACGTTACTATTCGTATTGAAGACTTTTTACCAATTCTTCAAATTATGAGATCAGATCGCGGTCAATTTCGAATCTCTGTTCCAAGAGAAACCACAACAGTCCGTTTAGCTGGAATAACTTCCACAAGCATCATTTTTAAGACACTATGCATTCACTTTTTTTTTACCTATTTAATATATCCAAGATGTGTTTTATCAATTTATTAAATGAAACTTTATTCCACAGTTGTTCCAATTTTCACAAACTTTTTGACGTAGTGCATGTTTTACCTTTCTTTTTTTAATAAATAAATTTTATATCTACGTAATTTGCATTACTCACCGGTGAAAAAACATGACCCACTAGACTATGTTCTTCTAAAGACAAAATATAATCTCTAGCCTCGTTGATCAGTTCAAAACCTTTTCTGCTTCCTTCCTCTACTATAACCAGATAACCATCGCATTTCTTCCACAAATTTAATATTACATCCAAGCGACTTTCTGAGCTGGCCAATTCAAACAATGTGTGGGAGCAAATAACCAAATCGTATTTTGTCTTAAATTTATAATTGTTTGGTAATTAAGTTAGGAATTTTTAAATACTTTTCTTGTTAATTACCTCTAAACCAGGTAAGAATTGCCTATAGAAAACATTTTTCAAAGTCATTTGTTGATTTTCATTACCATCCCTTAATATTAAATCGGATAATTCGTTCATATGCTTAGAACTGTCTACATTGAAATATTCAAATATCGAGTCCTTCCATAAACTGCTTGCTGCCCACATGCCAGTGCCAACACCAGAACCAAAATCAAAAAAGCTTTGTGGTTTATATTTCATGTCACGAGTTTTTATCTCCTGAAGCACACGCATTAAAATTGCATATTCTTGAGCACCTCTCCCCACAGCATATGCAAGAGATTCGTAATCCCCATATTGCATAGGTTTCCACGCAAATGTTCTTTCTTTAAGACGCTTCTGTAGCAATTGTTCCTTTCGTTGTTGCCAACTCTTAAGTTCTTCTTCTTTACTGAAGTTTTCACATTGTTCTTTTGGCATTAGGACATCAATTTCTGCAATAATCTTTTTCAGTTTTGAATTCAACTCTTCAGCTTCTGGGGGTGGATGCCTTGACGATATGAAGCTATTTAACTTTTTGCAATCCTCTACCAGAGCTTTTATGGGGTAATCACCCACAACTTTTTCCAACGCCCGACTAATGTTAGTAGGCAAAAGCGTGCGATTAAATTTCATAACCCCTGGATGCTGTCGTTCTTTATATTCTTCATTTTCAATCTTTTGTAAAACTTGAGCATCAACTTCAACAGCAATTTTGCTGGTACATCTTATCAAATGTTCAAAGATTTTATATCTCAAAGGTTGTATTACATTTTTCATAGATAAATTCATATTTTTTAACATTTGTAATTAACAAACTTGAAATTTAAAAACAAAATTATAATTTTATGCTATCAGCTGATTGAATAAGTTATGTTTAACGATGGTAAAAATTTCGATTATTATTCATTGATAAAGACGATAGTTATTAGTAAGTTAAATTAATTTTTCGCATCAAAAAGCATTCATATACTAACAGTTAAATAATTACTAATAATATGAAGTATTTAGCTTTTTATTACTGAGATTTTAAGAAAACCTGCATCTTTTACATAAAGGAAAAACGCAAAATATAAGCGTATCAAAGTCAAAAATTTTTAACATAACAGAATGAAAGAAAAACAATTCATGAACACCGGTAACTTTTTTTCTTAAAAGTGTCCCATTCGATTTTCGAATTATTCTAAAGATATCTTACTACAAACCAATAAACTTAAAAATTTGCAAAATATAGTTTTTATGACGAATATAATATTTTCTTCATTAGTGATCGATTTTAATAACCACTAATTGACAAACACTACTCTTTTAAGCAACGTTGCACTCAGCTCGCTCGTTAAGTTTAGTCTCAGTAGAGATGCCAGAATTATTTAATTTTATTAGTAAATTGGACAATTAATTTTAAATATTTAAAATTTAAGAATTATACCAATTTTTGGTTCGAGAGCAAATATCTAAGATGTCAAAAGATTGGAACTAAGCATGTTGATATTAAACGAACAATTAGTATAAGTACTAAGACTTTTTTACTTCATAGACGGCTTAGAGTTATTGATATCTGCTGTTACTTCCACTTCCTTCCCGTTTAAATTGCGAATTTTCCATGTTCAGAAAATGTAGTTGCCAGGACTATGATTCATATAGGCCGATTATGTTTTTCTTCGTTTTTTTCCACTTAACCATGTTGATTTCAGGATTACGGATGCGTGGTCTATACTCCCAATTCTGGTAGAGTGATGGCATACTCAAAGTTTGAAGTGAATTATTGAAGTGAATTATTTATTTTTTAATGTGTAGAATGTTTGATTCCTGAATTGTACATTAATTATGGTACTACAGTGATCCATACTCTGAGTTAGTTAGAACATAATCTTCAAGAAGGTTCGCCACCTGTATATTAAAATACAAAGAGAACTATGTGTTAGAAATATATGCCCAAAAATATAAAACTATCACGAAACTAATGACAATTTTTAGAGCTTTGATTTTGGCAACCCTATGTGATGGACAACTCATAGTCAAACTGAACGAAAGTAAAATTTTCATATTCCGCTCGCGAAAAAAAGTTTGGATATTTTCATCTAAACAAAGAAAATTATTGTTTATTTATTTTTCATTAGTGCATAATTTAATCTTTAACTAATAAATTTGCCAATTTCTATTGAATTTATTAGCATAGAAAATGACCAGCATTCGGTATTTTCATAGTAAAAGTGCTAGAGAAAAAATTGATTAAAAAAGTGCCAGCGAGAAGAGGAAAACAAGAAAAATATAATCAGTGAATAAAAAACAGCAAATATAAAGTGCCAACCAATTAGAAATTTAACACCAATTAAATGACCACCAACAAAATTTAATAAAAAAAATAATGTGTATAAAGATATCCAGAACTTATTAAATTACAAATTCAACGATTTGGACATTTTCTTCACATACTCGTATTTTCCATTTAAGATAAAGGCAGACTCTTGAGGATTAACGGAACAATTAAAACCGATAAAAATATAAGTAGCAGTAGCAGAGGTCATAGCAGTAAACATAAAAAGCGACAATAATAATAAGAATATGTGTCAGAATTATTCATTGCGAAGATTCTGTGAGGAGTGGCGCATATGGATACGACCATTACTTATCGTAACCTATGGCATATTTGCGATAATCGTTGTTCCGCTACTCATTGTTAATTCAGTCAAAGATGGTTTTAACCGGCGCGATCAATTGATATTAATCGGTGGTCTTTTTGTTTTAACAGCAGTGCCCATATCAATTTGGCATATCATTCAACACGTTATTCATTTTACAAAACCCATTTTGCAAAAGCACATCATACGCATATTGTGGATGGTGCCTATATACGCCTTAAATGCCGTAAGTTAAAATGGTATCCATTCATAAGTGATTGTTATCAAAGATTAATGTCTGTCCTTTATTTTAAGTGGATTGGCTTGTTTTTTCCAAAACATTCGATATATGCCGATTCCTTACGTGAGTGCTATGAAGCCTATGTGATCTACAATTTTATGGTTTATTTACTTAACTATTTAAACTTGGGTATGGATTTAGAAGCTACCATGGAATATAGACCTCAAGTACATCATTTCTTTCCGATGTGCTGTATGCGGCCCTGGGTCATGGGTCGGGAATTCATACACAATTGTAAACATGGCATTTTGCAATATACGGTTGTGCGACCTATAACAACATTTATTTCAGTGTAAGTAGAAAAATGTCAAGTTCAATTAAATACTGTTGCATATTAATTGTTGTCAGTTGCTCAATCGCTTTTATTGTTGGCAAATTTACGTAGAAAAATGTTAAGTAATTATTATAAGCGCATATGGGATTTATAGTGATATTTTTAAATAATTGAATATTGTACATATGCATGTATAGAATAAGCGGTTTATCAAACATTTCTTTGCGAATCGGCAAAGATAATACAAAAAAATTTGCGTCCATAGTGCACACATACTTATTGTTTTATTACATACATACATTTGCATGTATTCGAGTTTATTAAGTAATATCTATACAGGTGATTTGCCAAAGGAAATTGTTTTAAAATGGATCCCTTTTTATTTCTATTATTTATCCGCTTTTAATGATTAAGATTTTAAGAGCTATAACTTAAAATCAAATACATAAATTTTTGAGACTGATATTTTTTGTGTTTGTCCAACATCAAAAGGATTTTTGTCCTTTAATGTTAGGATATGATGTTGATATTTTCTAATAATATTTGTGTTTCTGCACATACAAGATTTCGATTAAAGTAATGAAATAAAAGCTAATGTTATTACGTGTATTCTGAATTAATTGTATTTTGAAACTTCATCCTGAAAAAGTCACCTTCCATTCCATTGTTTGTAGATAAATTGATTCTAAAACGAGGAATCAGAAGACTAAATTTGAATAATTTCGAAAGGGAATTGAAAAATGTTCAATTGTTATTGTTACCTATGAGTCTTGAACTTAGTATTCTTTTCCAAATACAATTAGGCACACAAAACAATGGAAACTTTTTCAAAAAATTTATGTATTTATCGCAGGAAAATTTTAAAATTTTCTTAAGAAATTGATAAAATAATCGTGCAGTTTATTAATACACACTGTGTGTAACATTTATGTATTTTAAAATACATAAAAACAAGATTATTCACTCTTTCGGTGTTGTCAAAACAATTGAAACTTTTATGATTTTGCAAAACAGGGACTAAGAAAAATATTTCAATAAAGAAAACAAGAGTTTATTCGTGATATCGTGTTTTTGTTGATATCGTTATTGTGTTTTAAATTCACTGTTTTAAATATATAATTACCAAAAAATCGCGAAAGTGAAAAGTAAAATTAGAATAATAAACAATTAAAAATTAGAATAATATACGATTTTAATGCCGGAAATAAGCAAAAAAAACTATTTGCGCTTAATATGTACTTTAAAAAATTTTGTGAACTAGGTACTGTGAAGACTCATCATTTGGGAGGAAGACCTCGAAACCTACTCCAAGACAAGATAATGTATGAGTACATAATGTCTTTTAAAATTGATCTGCATTCAACACCAGTCACAGCATCTTTTATAACATAAATTGGACCCATTCCTTTCCCTGAAAAATAACCCCAAACACTAACAAACTTGACTGTCTTATTCGTGTAATTAAAATTCAGTCTTTTTCCTTCTGGTTGCCTAACAAATGCTCTTTCATCATTGCCCTTTAGTGTGCTATTGGATTTTTTCGAATAAAGAAATGTATTCCATTGCTGTGTGAACTCGCCGTGGTCTAGTAGGTCTCGCGTTCGTATCCCAGGTCAGGCATCAGAAGGAAATATGAAGAAAAGAATATTTCTTCGGCGATTTCCTCTCAGCAGATTTCTGGCAAAAACTCTGAGGGTAAATAAACCTGCCATGAAAAAGTTTCTCAAAAATCTGTCGTTCGGAGTCGACGTTAAAATGCAGGTCCCGCCACTCACGTATAAAATTAACAACATGGGTGGTGTGAGAAGCTAGGCCGTAATCCTGACTAAAGGGTTGTAATGGCTAGTTATGTATGTATGTATTCCATTGCTGTGTAGACCAATTTGTGTGCTCTTTGTGCAATTTGAAATTACAACATTTTTTAATGATACATAATAACTTGCATTAGCAGAGGTCGATTTTTTTTAGTGAAATGTTTGAATTGAATGTTGTTTTTGCATCATTCTGGTCTAGTTCGCAAGTTTCGAACCGAATATTATCTGCCAAAGCTTTGTTGTTGTAACAGTTCGGCTGTTGTCTCCGGAAGCTTTTCCCTTGGGAAAAAACTTCCGGTTGATACAGCTTTCGCTGGGTTGACAATCCTTGGTCGATGTTGAGTCGGGTCGTTCCGGAGCATAGATCCGATTGTCATGGACCAAAGCCAAAGCTTTAATTGTTTCTGTGTGTATGAATATAATTTACTGTTGGGGTAGAAACTAGCCAATAGAAGTTAGAAGTAGTGATAATTTGGTCAAAATGTTCCGGATTTTTTTAAATTATTAATCCAAAGATTTTTAATTCGTATTTTTACGACCTAACTTATGTGGGGTATCATTGTGTTGAAGTCAATATTTATAAACATTGTCCAAAGGAAGTATTAACATGAAGCGGTATCTTAATTCTTTAATGTTAATCAAAAAAGCAGAAGATTAAAATACCCTGCGATGCGAGGATTATAAACGTTTATCTAGATGTTGATGCAGCTATTTAGATATCTATTCAAATGCGGCAATTTTGTTTGTTTAGGTGCTCATTCATTTAATATTGAATATTATATGTTAAACATATTTTGCAAACACTTCCTCGGAAAAAAGCTTCCCTTTGTCAATCCCAGGGAGTAAGCAATGAATTTATCAGGGCAAGTCTAACAAGATTTCAAGTCAACATTTTTCCAGTTTATGGTTTATTTGTTAAATAATAAATATTTTTACAAAGTAGTCTCTGAAATTTTATTAGTATAGTTCAAATAAGATTCTGAAGCAATGTCGAACACAGAATCATATATCTTAAATCGCTATTTTGTTGTATAATACAATATAATTCTCTCTAATTATATAATTTTTAGTATTTGCGAACTATGTGGTGTCTATGGAGAAGGTACTTTTGCGGCGAATGTAGCATTCCCTTATATAGTTGTAATTAATAACATCTCACAATTTGTGGCAATGTATTGTCTTGTATTATTTTACAAAGCGAACAAGGTAAGCCATATAAATTTTGTAATTCTTAATTTAATAGCCATTGTTTTTGTAGGAGGATCTAAAGCCAATGAAACCAATACCGAAGTTCTTATGTATTAAGGCGGTAGTATTCTTTTCATTTTTGTAAGTACAAACATAGGAAAGGAATGAAATACAAACAGTAATAATAATCGATTATGTTTCTTTTTCAGCCAAGGAGTATTGTTAAATGTTTTAGTTTATTATAATATAATTAACATTTTTGGAGCTGATGAATTGGGAAAAGATACTAATTTAGCGTCAATGTTGCAAGTAAGTATTTGAATAAATTATAAAAACATAAGTTTCAATTCTTCTGTAATATTATCAATTAAAACTACGTAGTATCTCTTGCAATTACTCTGCAATTTTTAAAATCAATTAATAATTTTTCTTTTTAGAATTTCATAATATGCATTGAAATGTTTATAGCAGCGGTAGCACACATTTATAGTTTTCCCCACTATCCATTCCATATTAATTCTCCACAATACTGGAATAATCCGAATCATAACTGGTGTCGCGCTTTCTTGTCTATGATTGACATATCCGATATACAGGAAGATGTCTCCGAACATTTAGGTGTCGTCACCGGTTCAATAAGCCGACGGTTCCAAGGACGCAGTACCTATCAGCCGTTATCACGTGGCCCTCGACGTTCAAGCAGTGAATCAGAGTACTTAATAAATAGACGACAAGAAGGTGATGGCACGGTTGGTAGCCAACTGCTCGTATCGGATGGTGATTTAAACGACAAAACAGGTAATAAAAGAAATCAATATCAAACGCACTATGCCAAACCACTGGCCAAGGCCAGTCGCTATGGAGCTACAGATAGTCTTGTACTACCCGTTTGTGATGCTGCAATAACCAATGATTTTCAATCTCAATCCCAATTAGCAGGTAACCGTCCCACAACGTCCAAAGCTTCCATAACCGCAGGCAATACCACAAATATTGGCGCCGCCATCATAGCTACCAACACTAACAATCAACCCTCCGCTACCCAGTCAAATTTCGGTGGTATAAGTATACAGAAACGAGAGTCGTCTGTTAGAGATTTTCCTACACATTATGGTGCACCCTTGGCGGGTGGTACTAGTTTCCTGCAGGCACGTAACGTTTCAACTACAAACGCCCCCAGTCCCATTCCAGAGTCCGTGGATGATTTCGCATCATTCATCGGTTCCTCAAGATGACAGCGTTATGATAGTAATAGTTTAAATTATAATCCATCCGCAAGTGAGTCGATTTCCATAGGGTTTTCCAGTAGTCTTAAACTATCGACGGGTGGGAGCAACAGTAACAATAGTAATAATTCATTTGATTGGTTAAGTTCACCCGCAGATGGCGGAGGTATTAATAAGACTTTTGATGATGTAGAACCCACAAGTTCTGCACAACCAGAACGGCATAAAGAATTTTTAAATCCTCAAATTAGCCAATCAAATGAGCATAATAACTCATTTCAGTGTTTACGTTCGCCCACAGATAGGGCGGTCCAAAATACATTCGATGATGTAGAACCAACAAGTTCAACAGAAAGCGAACGAATTTGCCACCCACCACCAAATGAACCTACAGAATACATCACTTAAATTGATCACTAACACTAATAACAATCACGACATCTAACACAAATGAAATAACTTACAATTTTCTTTATATTAGATTAATAAAGCATTGAAATGAATGAAACAAGCTTACAGATCAGAAGACGGGTAGACAGACCAAAAATTAATGAAAAAAGAACTATTAGCATTGTTTTATACTCTGATATTTTTATTAATTTAAATGTTTATTTATCAAATGTTTGTTTTTATATCAAGTTCGAATTTGCACTGTTTTCATTTGCCAATATTATTAAGGGGTGTTAAAACATTCAGACCAATATATAATTGTATTTCCAAATTTGCAAAGTATTGATTAAGATTTAGATCATTTTAACATGCCTTTGCCTTTTAATCGAAATAATTCCCACGAAGTTCTCATTGATTGTGTCTATCTTTAAGACAAATACATTTTCGAAACATTTAGTTTTTTTATTTGAAATTGAAATTGTTTGAAATCATATTTCCTATGGCAAAGGGAAGCAATTCGTTTACATGCTGAATTTACATATGGATTGCAATAAATTAATACACAATTACATAATTCGGATCGAGTAAAACAAATTCCTTGAGAAAACAAATGAATACGAAAAGTTGAAAAAAGTAATAACGACGAAATGACAGATAAATAAAAAGAATAGAAATAATTATTCTTATTTTCTGTACCATTCAAAATAATAGCTGTAGGTCAAGCTTAGAAATCTCATAGTATTTTTTAAAACTATTACATATTTTTAATCTATGATTTTAAAAATAAATGTGTTAAATTTTTACACATGTTGTGTATGCATTTAGTTTATATTTTTAAGGCAGTTGGAAATGAAATTATACATTAATATTTTCTGGAGTATTCATTTTTTCTTATACTGTATAAAAAATTACAATGTTCTGCTAGCAAACCAGAATTATGAAGGTATGTTTGCATGTTTTGTGTTGGAACAATATATTATCGCGCCTCCTTGTTATACTGTATTTAAAGCGAAGTTTCAACCGGCAATATTCTGCACAAAACATGGTGACTTTAGTCTCATCTGTTAAGACAACTTTACGTCATTCATATATACATAGTACTCTGGTTGAAATTGTAATCGGTTTTCGGTATCTCTTTTTCCGTAAAGCTACTTCACTGGAATATTTTAGTATACATTATTGTCAAGTAGTATGAATTTTCTTGTTGTATAAGAAATAAGTTCATGATTAACTTTTTGTTTCAACACCAAGTTAATTTTTATTAATTTCTATAAGTTCTCAAGATAATTTGTAAATACGCGAGTTTTTTACTTGCTTCTGCTTGCCAGCTGAACATTTAAGTATTTTGAATACGTTTTGTGTAATTTTCCTTTCGGAATTAACTGCTTATATTTGCTTCTTTTAAGCTTTAGTATATACAATAAAAGGCAGAGAGTTTATAATCGCTTGCAACTGCAATATTTTTGCGAGGTTCATATAGGTTATGAACATTATACGTATTTCTTCTTTAACTCTATACACTTAAATACTCAGTTTTAACACCTTTAAGTTATATTGTTGAAAATATGTGTGCTCTATTAATTTCAACTCTTCTTTGTATTTAAATAGGAGCAAAAGAAAAAAAAGAAAAACAAACATTCAGGTTATAATATGTAACATTTTATTTGATCTGTACAGCTTAGCTTTTCAATTTGTTTTAATCAGATTCTAGCTAAAAAAATTGTATTTTTTCTTTAATCATTATTTACTAATTTTAATATCGTTATATTCTTACAATTTCTGATTTTGTATAATTAAATTGTTCTGATTTATTGCATCTGTATTGATTTTGAATTTTACTCATATTTCTATTACTTTTTTTTGTGTGCACTAACCACTGTTTTAAATACTAAGAAAATAAGACTTATTTTTTTTATAGATATTGTGTATAGGTATTAGAAATTATGTTTAAAAAATGTATAGCAAGTGGCCTTTGTTTAAAATAAACAAATTAATAAAATTTCCATCATTAAATTCACCTTAAATCGTTCAGAAATAAAAAGTCTTTAAGACAAATTAGTAATTTTGTAAGCTTTAAGCTAACAGATTGACAAATATTTTTTCTTTTTAATTCTTAACAGCAGATGCATTTTCAATTCATTTAAAAGAGAACAAATTGGAAATCAATCAATAAAATTCTTTCTTTTGTATTGTTTGAATAGCAAAGAATATAATATAATTACAGCTTTCCTCAATTCTATGGCGGAAACAATTTGTAAACGAATTATGAAACACAATAATTAAGCGTCGTGTACATTTAAATAAAATTATGTAGTTAGTTATAGTTTTAGGTCAATATTATAAAAAAACAAATTGATTTTTATTTTATTTTTCTATTTATTTTAAATAAAATTTTAATAACTGTGAAAAAAATATAAAACCCTTTGAATTATTTTAAAAGTTTGTTTTATTTCGTTATTTTTTTCTATTATTATTTAAATAGGAATGGAAAAACTTTTACTTAATGCACAGTTTATCTTGTGACCTTGTAAATTTAAGACAAATATTTAAAAAAAATATAGTAACAAAATGTGTGCATTTATAAAATTTGCGTTATACATCGATATAATGATAGGACACATAATGTGATGAATTGAGCTAGACGTTGTATTCACATTCAGATTTATTTTTGTTATTAAGTTGAATCTTTATTTAAATTGGTTTTTTTGTAAATTAATACTTTATTTTGCTTATCATTTGCTTATAAAAATTAGACTAATACAGCATTTCATTATTAGGAGACAAATTTAAGTACAATATTAACAATTCGTCAGTTGTATAAGACAAAAAAAAAAACTTAAAACACAAGGCATTTAGTTTTCTTTTTAAATTAATTAAAATTTCTAACAAAAATATAATGAAACATATTTAGAATAGAAAAATTTTAACACTATTTGCAAGCATTTCTATTTATGTCTTTTATTTTGAAAACAACAAAGGCACAATAATATATATTACGGTTTATTTTAACAACAATTTCCAATATCACCTTATATTTGTTGTTTCTATGAGTTTTCTTAATTTTTCATCTGACACACCCATAATTTTATATTCTTATCAAACTAAATAGTAAACTGAGTTGTCCCTCTGTACCATTATCAAGCAACGATTATGGCTACTCACTTTTCGTTGTTGGTGTTTATTAATTGTTATAGTTTTGTCGTCCACCCAATTCTAAAAGGAAACGATCCGGATGATCCATCCAATCTGCGGCAGTTAATTTAACTGTACGTTGACGTTCAGCTTCTTTTATTTGCCATTTTTTAATATCCAATTGCACTTCACGTGATGACTTATCTCCACAACCCCATACCTAAAAAAACGAACAATAAAATTTATGGCATAAACATATAAAAGCAAAAACAAAGTAAAAAACAAAATTAATTAACAAAAGTATAACATTCGTGTGTTTGTTATGGAAGCTTTGATGCGTGATAATTATTAATAATATTTCTATATTAATAAATATGATTTCTATTGTTTTTATATTGTGTGAATATATTTAAAATTAAAACTAACGAAATTTAATAGCTGTAAAAAAAATGAATTGCATATTTAACAATTGTTCTACATAAAATACTAAATCAAATATATTAATTTAATTATATTAAATAAATAAAATAATAAAAATGAAATGTTCAAAAATAGCAATTTTTAATCGCCTGTTTAAACTGAAATTCATTATAACTACGTAGACATAAATTGAATTTATATCAGGACAATGCCTAACTTGTTTACACTGAAAAGAACTAAATGAACCGCACTTTTTTGTTTGTTATCTGCAAATTGTAGTGATCCCTTATGAGAGATTATAGGAAATATGAGTCTAAGGACTAAATTATAAGTGATTTCTAAATTAAAACTAAAAACGTTCACAATTAATTAAATTGCGAAAGCAGTGAATTTCTACAAAAACAAAGTACTATTCAGAATTCAGTAAAAGACACGCTCAACTTTGGTATTATTAGAAAAAACTGAGTGATTTAAGTGATCTTTGAGCTCTAGTGACAAATAGTAGACTGCGAGAAACTGGACTTATGAATCGGAATCAAAGTAAATTATCTCCCCTTGGCAAGAGTGTCATTATGACACAAATATTTATTTCAATTATATGGGAAATCGTTTGTACATAGGCTGATTAACAGAGCTTAAATATAAAAAAATCGCTTAGCGAAGGTTCAATTTTATGAATAGAATTACAGTTGAGAATTATTTGCTTGTACAGCAAAACAATATGATTATGTTTATCAGATTTGAATTCCATTGAGCACTCTTAAGAAAGTCCTAAAATTTAATTTAGTGCATGTGCAGGTAAATGTAAAAATTAGAAGAATACTTTGGATAAAGTTCAAGAAGTCAAAACATAATTGAAATGAAAATAGCTTTAAAAATACATTGAAATAATGCAGATATTAGAAAGTTATATTTAACATAAATTAATTTCGTGGTGTTAAACATTTAACACACATTTCTCAAACGAAACAGGATTTCATTTCTTGATGTGTTCTCATTATTCATAGCGACACTGTATTTGTTATGATTTTTTATATAGCTTAGATGTAATTGCATGCTTGATTACTTTTATTGTATATTACATATAAGTGTATAATTACTATTATATACATACGTATGTATGTATGTATGTACGTACCTCAATCGAAAGCAATACTGCTGCAATACCTTTACAATCAACATTCTCAAAATGTTCATCAACTGCTAATATCGGTTTTCTAGGGTCCGAACCAGCTCGCAAACCTTTAGGATATCCACGTATACTTGTGTTCAAATATAAAATATTAGGCTTCTTTTCCAAAATTGAAAATCTATAGCAAAAATATTAAATCATTTTTGAAATATAATGGTTAGTAGCTCTTAAAAATATTTACTTGGGCCATAACTGAATAACGCAACTTCCTTCACCACCTGTGTATAGATGCGTTTCTTTCCACTCATTGGGCGAAGCAATTAAATACGTTTGATCGTCTTTCGTGTGTATTAAAATCAATGTTGGTCCTCGGTAGCCTAGAACGTGATGCAGAAACCGATTTGCTCCCAGACCATGTTCATTTGAATCGTATAGCAATGTCCAATGCGAGGGCATCATTGATAATTTTTCTATGAAAATTTGTGAAGCCGAGGCTTTGTTAGCACTAGGTGAAGATACCTTTTGCGGTTTCGAATACAGTGGAGGTAAAGCGCCAGCTACTAACCAGGCTTCTGATAATGGCATCAAATTTGAAGAGGCGTCTACAATATCAATCGAACTACCATTGCCATCATTTGATGATGTCGATGATTTATCAGAAGGAAATGGATTACGCTGTTCCAGAACAGGAGTTTGCAATTCAATTCCACAAGACTGACCCTCTTGTTCAAGGCCGCGATATGCGGTAGATAAAGTATGAACACAATATTTATGTACCAATAATACTAAACGAATTAGGTTTTGTTCGAACCAGCGACAAACGTAACCAATACTAAGGGTATCATGACTAAAGAATATTGATTTCGTAACAGAGCTGAACGTGCGATTGATCTGTAATATAATAAATTTTAATATTTTTTTATTAAGCGTATATAAAAATTTATGAGTGTATTGAGTGTATAAAACTTTCAACCTTTAAATGTAAGGAGACTAAATTAGTGTTACCAGGCCAGCATTAGTAAATAAGTCCCAAATAACTAAAATACATACTCTCCTTTAGCAAGCAACTTCAGAAGGAAAATTAATTTCTTATTACAAACAGAATTACTGTCTTACTTTTCCAACCAAAGATATAACAGCAAGAATTCTAAATGATTCAGAAGAAGTGTCATATTGAAAAATGATGACATCCTTATATAAATACAATTTTTTATTAATATTTACAGGCTCGTCGATAGTCCAATCTCACAAACACTTTCCCTTCTTACACTATTAAGGACTGTGAGACAATAAAGCAATTCCATCCTTGTTATTATTGCAGTTGATGTAAAATATTTATCACCCGACTAAGTGTCAGAGAAAACATTCTTTATTTTGTTTAGAAGTCATTTGATGATGAAACTTTTTCAACGAATAAAAAGGATGTATAATAAACCAAATTTACGCTGACTTAATATTCTATTTATAATTATTTGATCTGACAACGGCTTCCAATCTACACTCCGTAAGGGACCCGTATTCAGTTCGACCAAGGATAACTATCACATCGGAATCGATACCAACCAGACTTATGCACAGTTATTACACAGTTATTATGCAGATTATAATCAAGATCATCGAGTCTGAACCGGATATCAACTGATCTAACGAGTGCTAATTATTTAATTAAAACAAAAAAAGGGATCAACAAAATAAATCAGGTTGTCAAAAATATCATGTAGAAAAGATTCATCAGAGTCCGAAGTGCTCTACGAACTTGAAGAAGCTTGTTGAAAGTCTAAATTATTAACGTGTTTTTCGAAACCTCATAAGTTTGCTCTATCTGTCGCTCTGCCTATACTCCGACATTTCTAAAAGGTTTACAATCTACTGGCAAAAATAAGTCTAGATGAATAAATGACATTGGTAACTGCTTAATTAAAAAATGCTATACACTACAATAGCAATAGCTATAACAATTATTTACTATCTCTATAATCAATCACACATATGCTTACCAATGGACAAAGTACAGAATTGCCTGAATGTTGCATTGCAATAGTATAGCATATGTGCAATAGGCGTGTAACACCCTCCTTGTCAATAAAATCAGGATTATCATGTTGGGCGTACATTTTAATATAACATTCCAAAGCTTTAGCATCATCCATTATGCCCAAGAAACGTTCACACTGTTGACGAAACGCTACCGCACCCAAGTGAGCAGTTGTTGCTCGTGATGTTGTATGCATTAATTTGAATAGACGTTTACCCAAATCACTGTAGCGCGGAAAAACTTGAGACTAGAATAGAAAATTAACAATTTAAAATGTCAAGTCAAATTCAATTAATAGATACACAAACATTACTGAGGGATCATTAAAGTCAATTAGATCAATCATGATCTTTAAATGTACGGTCATATATCAACTTACCACAAACACCTCTTCTACTATGCCGTTAACGCCACATTTAGCTGTAGATTTCTCTTTAAGAATCTCTGATAATTTTTCAATTGGCACCAACTGGGTAAAATATTTCTCAGTGACGTCTGAGCCCGAAGCTGAACGACTTATAGTGTTTTCAGCCTTTAGCATAGCTGCAGAAGAAGCACTGGTTATAGCGTTAGAATGTCCACCATTGGTATGATGATTGCCTTTGCTACTTTTAGCTTTCCCGTCTGGTACTTCAGCCCCTCCGTCACTTACACCATCAGACTTTGATGTTGAATTGCCCATGTTAACAGAAAAAATCAAATACCAAGTTCGACTCCGTTTAGTTCTATTTTTTTTTCCAAAAAATTTCTATTGTTTGTTTTCTTTTTATCGGGTCGTCGTCAGATCCGCACGTGAATATGAACAATCAAATGGGTTGTCCAAACAAATTAATCACTTTGTTTTACTCGAAACGAAATGCGCAATATATAAAATTGCAATTGCAGAAGGTGCAATATGAAAAAAAAACAGTTGAGAAAAATATGAGAGATACTTTGTCGTCCAGTCACACAAAACTGCAAAAGTCAATTTGTTTCTTATCTCTACAAATTCGTAACAGTGCCGTTGAGTGTCGATTGAATGAAGTAAAAATTAAAAACTAAAATAAAACAGCCAACAATGCGGGTAATCGGTAATTGTTGTTTGTTAAAGGCCGAAACACATAGAATCCGTAATCTGTAAAGCGTAAATTTTTTCAACTGACAGCTAAGCTGAAGTACATATTTTCTTATGAGAGTTGTTACATTTAGTAGATATGCGTGTAAACAACGCAGAAAGTTGGACAAATTTAAACTTTTTTACTTACGTAAAGTACTTTGAAAATAATTAACTGTTTTTTGTTTGTTTTTCTCTATTTTTTGTCGTTTGGAGGAAAAATAAACAAAAAGTTGAAAACCTTTATATAGCGCAATTATAATTAAAATAATATCCAGAAAGTCATCAATCTCCATTTAAAACGCTTAAATGATTAAATTATTCCATTCAATAGCAAAAACATGCAAAAGAAACAGCTGACCTGTCGAAATACTCATTGTGGCTTACACATGGCTTTGTTGCGTTGTTGTCAGTTAGGAAAATTTACGCTTTACGCATTATGGATTCGATGTGTCACGGCCTTAAGAAATAAATAATTACTCGTTAAGAAATTTCGTTATTCGTTTTCTTGAGTTGTTAAGGAATTAAAAAAATTAAATAATATTTAAAAAGGATGTTTAAATATTTTTACTATTGTGTGGCCCCTACACATTGCAATTTACTGTACAAACTTGTTAAAGTTCAGAGTGAAATAGGATTTGTCGCCGTAACAGTAAACGTTCTTAAACCTATCAGACCATTAGCCGTTCATGATGAGAACAGACGATATTGGATTTAGGGTTGTGGACAGACTAGACCTCCGAGCCGCCCCAACTAGCGAAACAGACGCTAATATACATTAGAGCTAGTTCTTAGTTTTCTCCATAGCAGTCCTCTGACATGTGTGTCATCATCTCGGTTTTAAGCACTTAAGTCTCACACCAGGGCGATATATCATAAATGCTAAAACTAATTTGTTGACTTTTAAAACATTCAGCAGACACCACTTTTTTAAATTGTCCACTTTAAACCACAACCTGTGCTTTAAACGTCAAATCAGAAATGAAAACTAAAAAATTAAGAAAATGTACCAACACAAAGACTTTGGCTCTACAGTACAAAAATTCTATAAAAAAAAACTACAAAACCACTTTAAATTCTATGTGGTTAAATTTTCTTTAATTGAAATAATAAGGTAACCTTGTAGTTGAAGCTATAAACCAAACGCTAATATTTTTGAAAAGTTCTAAATAGCGTTTTTTGCCCATGTTTCATCTCTAAAGTATCGATTACTTAAACTTATTTCCCACGCAAACACTAAAGTTTTGAAAATTAAATATTAAAGTCTTAAAAAGATGAATAAGAATAATACCACAAAACCAAAGTCTATCCCGAAGAAAGGGTCAACGTGTACAGAGTTTTGTAAGTGTAAACATAAAAATACTTGGGCATGCTCCTTACACTCGGAACAGAAATTATCAAAGCCAGTAATTAACTCATCTCATCGCCACTTGCATTGTATGGAACAATTAAGTAAATTGAAACTAAATGCAGTTCCCGATAACGAGAATCCAGCAGTAGCGTCTTCCTCAAAGGTATGTAGTGTCAATATACATATATTCTCTTAATTTTTTTCTATTTTAGGTTACAC
Source organism: Sarcophaga subvicina (assembly GCA_936449025.2). Lineage (NCBI taxonomy): Eukaryota > Metazoa > Arthropoda > Insecta > Diptera > Sarcophagidae > Sarcophaga > Sarcophaga subvicina. The sequence goes on from OW388082.2 coordinate 37,459,870, forward strand.
AAAAACTTAATTTTGGTACTTCTCACAAAGTGTTTAAAAATCTAACTCCGATAAATGTAAATGATTCGCTCTTGTTGCCAAAAGAGAAGGTACCCATTCCGAAAAAATATGTTCGTAGTAAGGAGAAAATTCCGGAACCAGATTTACGTGATTTTATTGAGCCTGTTGAACCATTCGACTACTTTATACCTGAACCAGAGATAAAGTTGGATTTCCCTGAATACGAATTTGACGTTTTGTCATATGTTCATAGATTTGTGGATAACTAATACCTTTGATGTTTTTCAACGAATAGAAATTAAACTGTTATTTAATATTTAAAATATATTTGAATTTTAATAATATACTATACGTTGCAAGAAAGTAAAAGTTAACAATCAGGAAAGATGAGTTCGTTTCTGGTATTCGTCAGAGAAGATTGTCTCCCAAACTGTAATTCGCTACTCATAAGCGTAGTTCTGATGACAACTGATTAATTTCCTTTCAGCTAAAGTTTGCTGTTCCTATTATCTGTAGTTTAGAATTACGGATTGGGTCAGGTTACAGCCGATTTCACTTGTTATTATAAGGTATTCATGGGCACATAAAAAAGGTTATTATGTTGCGAATTGCGGAGGGGAATTCGATCACTGATTTTATTTTTGGTTTAATTCGCGTGGGATTATTTTATGGACAATTTCGAAAATTAGCATTCCATGCGTGGTACATCATCAATTCAATCGAAAATAAAATAAATGGATTTGGATCCCCATAAAGACTGAATGTTTGGGAATAAAATTCATTTATGTTCTATTATTGTTTTTCTTTCAAAATTACTGAGTTCCAACTACTCACTCGGTTTTTTTTATTATCCGTTAGTGAATGAAGCTGTTGTTTTATCGTCAGACATCTAGAAGCGCATTCGGTGGGAATTTTTCAATATACCTCTCCTAAAAAACGTTAAAGTATGATAAGAAACCATGAATCGATATAAAATCTTTAGAAAATATGTTTTCGTTCTTCTTTTATAGTTGAATTTGGAATACATACTTATGCTAAGTAAGTTGCAAATATTGAAATAATTTGATAATATATTTTTAGCCGGATCTCAAGTTTTATGATGAACACGAAAGGCAAAAAGTTATGTCAAGATGGTGTTTCATAGGAATATTAAGAAAATTTGAGTTGAGGTGTCATGGTTCATGCCTGAAAAGCTTTGACTACATCGCCTATCGATCTCATTAAAATTCAAATGCTAATACAATATTAATTACATTTCTTAATATATTTTCAATATCAAAGAAAATTTTCTAATTATTTGTAACTTAACATAAACTTTGTTGTAAATTAATAAAAATAATCGTAACAACACAAGCTGCTATTAAAAAACGCATAGTTTTTCTTTTGTTTTTCGTGTTGCTTGTTCACGCGTAAGGGATTTTTCCTCACGTTGCAAAGCGTTTAATTCTTCGTTTTTTACGTAAAGTTTTTGTTTTAAATGATCATGAATTTTCGAACCATTAGCATTACGCTTTAACGATCTTTCCACTTCAGCAATTTCGCGTTCTTTACGGCGAATGTCATCTGCTATACGTACACTTTCTACATTGAGTGATTTTGAGGAATGACTTTGTAATGATGACTTGTTTTTCGGGGTTTCATTGGTTTTGGGTGTTGCTAAAATTGTGTCATTAATAAACGAGAAAACATCAGTGTTAATTTTTTGCGACTCTCTTTCATAGGCTTTGGCGTTCAAGATTTCTTGTTTCTTTTGATCTTTTCGCAACTTTTTCTCTACGCTAAATAAATCTTTATCACCATTTGCTGCTTCACGTAATTCCATGCAGTGGTCCAATGAACGGCCAGGAGGTAAAATTTGTGCTGTTACAGGTGTAATTATTCCACGACCACCAGAGCCTAAACCGGTGCCGTAGACATAGCCCATTTTTTCCATTAACTTTGAACCAATGCCCTGCAAACAAAAAAACATATTTTTTTAAATTTACAAATAAAACACTGATTGTATTACTCTGGTATGTTTCTCCCAACTGCCTAGAGGTTGCGTTAATTGATAAGTGAATAAGTTATGTAAAGTATTTTGGGTATTCAAATAACCAGCTGCATTGCATTCATCAGATTCAATATCCGAATCGCTTGAAGTACCGCTAGATAAATCCTCATCTGCCAAATTTAGTATGTATAATTATTAATTATAACAAATAGATCAAAAAGTAACTTTGTTCCGATTTAGAAATACCTTTCACCACAACGTTTTTGAAGTTTAACATTTTACTCTTTATCCTTCAGAACAACAGGCCTTGCTGTAAATTATACAGTAGTTTTTCAATAAAGTCTCATAATGCCGACTGATTTCAAAATAAAGTGTAAATAAAATCTCTTCAAGTTCTCGAATATTGGAGATTTTATTGTGTAATGGCACTAGATGTGTGATTTTGCAAGAGAAATTTCTACATTCCACATTGTATTAATAATATCTAGGCTGGGTATATTTCTGAGTATCCACTTTTTATTGAACCCGGGATAAAGCAATTAAAAAACTTAATCATCATTCATCAAATGTCATCGATAATAACAAAGATATAAAATATTTTCATTAATCTTTTACAAAAACACTGGAGTGCATGATTGCTTTTCGTACAATTAAAATTTCAAATTAAATCCTCTTAACCATTGTAAAGCATTTTATAAAACATTAAAGCTAGTTTTTTTGTACATAAATTTAGTGGTTCTGGGTATGCTGAGTCATCGATCATAACACCAAGATATTTTAAAACGGTTCAAATAAATTTTTCAAAAAAGTGTCTAAGTAGTATCTTTAGTCTTTTAGTGGTGAAAAGGTTATTAATAAATCGAATAATAATAAAAAAACATATTTACCATGAAATATGGGCAATAAATCCTCAAAATTAAAGTCCTTTTCTCTTTCTTTGTGTTCGCGATTGTCCAAACGAACTCGACAAATCTTTTCAATAAAATTAGCACATAGCACTCTACCTTGATGCCATATGTGGTCATTTAGTTTAGCTAAAACAACGCAGTTTCTGGCTAAACGAGAAAAGTCGGGTACAGTATAATCCTTAATATCAGCCGCTGCCACACTTTCTCCATGTGAAAAGTGGCAATTGGCATCATCAAAACGACAATTTCCTTCAAAGTAATAATTACATGGTACCATTTCTCGATGGGTCGGATTTGTGAAGAGAATTCTTAATTTAACATCCACATTGCCTTCTTCGTCTATGTAGGATTCATCCTCTATGCCACAAATAATAGCATTGTGATATGCTACAGCCCCCCAAGTGTGTTTATGTGGCGCAGAACACTTTTCTCCTATCATTTTTTCGAATTTCTTTTTCAATTCCTGCAGTTTAGAGTTGTCATCCCGTTCTTTATCCTTGCCAATTTCGTTTATTTCTTTCATGAATTTTTGCATTTCATCTTCATAAATTTCGCTTTCGTTAAAGGTGGTTTTATTTTGTCCGTCCTTCTCCTCCTGTGTTACTTGTGTTAAAGCTATTAACTCGATAAGATTGTCTTTAAGTGTCCGTAGCTCCTTACGTGCATTTTCGTCTTGCGTTGACAAAAGAGCCTGCTCCACAGTCAATAGCTGGAAGAATTAAATAATAATGATTTGTTTTATTGTTATACCAACTTTTGTATACCTGATGCCCATATTCCTCCATGTTTTAAGAGGACTTTATTCGGAAGAAAATAAATTTTAATTTAAGAACTGAGCCACAGAGATTTTGTTAAAGGAAAATGTAAACAAACCAGTGTTGAAAAATTTAGTACTTTTGTAATCTTTTTAGTACTTTTTGATTTCAAAAATACCGCAGTACCCCTTCCAAGCTCCCAGTACTTTTTTTCATCAAATTTCGTTTTTGTTCGTTCAAAAAAATAAATATATATATATAGTATAAAATTCGCACATACTTTTTTCGTTTCCGGGTTTATTAAGTAAAAATTAACCCCGTTTGTTTAATGTACTATGTGGGCCTGTCTAATAGGTAGTTAATAGCCTTATTAGACATCCAAAGGCCATTGTTCAACCCCAGGTCAGACAAAACGAAAACAAAAAACATAACGGCGTAAGTAAGTGTGTGAATGTTGTAAGTAGAAAAAGAAAAAGAAGGAAAACAAAAACATATAATGGTTTGTTTGTCTGGATGATGTTGTTGTTGTGTGGGGATAGTTGATGAGTTGGCTCGCCGCTGTTGTGTGGAAAAGGAAAGAGGAAAAACAAAAAATTAAATTTTTTTAAATTATTTTTTGTGAAGTGAAGATTTTGTTGTCGTTGTGGTGAGTTTCTAGTGTGGTGAGTTTTTACCAAATGTGGTGAATTTATCCGGTGTGGTGTATAAAATCGAAGTGTGTTGAGTTCTTACATCCAGTGTGGTGAGTGAAATCGAAACTCACCAAAGTGCTGTTATTCGAAATGGTATCATATATCCATGTACAATATATCGTGATTTGGACGGTGTATATCTTGGATAAGTAGTTTCACATCTGTTAGTGGAGGCATTCACCGAAATGTCTGCCCTAACAATGTTGCCATTGTGTCATTCCATTTAAAATTCTAAAAAATTAAAATTAGAAAACTGCATACAAAAAATAATTAAATTTAAATTATTTTGTAAATGAATTTTTGAATAATTTCTTTCTTTTATCCCCAAAATGCTTGCAAATTGGAAATTCTTATAAAATATTTATAACTTTTTGTGCTTTGTTCGAAAGGCATATAGGATTCTAAATATGACATCAGAAAAAATTATTAAAGAATTCAGAAGTTGGTTACAGATTTTTAGTTTCCTGGCAATATTTCCATTTCAATATACTTCAGTACTCTTATTATTACAGATTTTATGGTTTTTTCAACTATAGTTTATATTTATAAATGGGGTGAGGCTAATGCTAAAGGTCTTTTTAGCCCTTATGTATGTTCGCTTTTATATTACGAAAAGCAATGAGAGAGCGGTTGCCGAATGCTGTCGTTACGTCGTCATTTGAATAAACCTTTCGTTTCGAATCAACTGTTTTTGGTTTGTATATAAGAAACATGTAGTTAAGTTCGCTTTTCTAAATAATAATAAAATAAATATATTTTTATAAAAGTACCATTTCATGCAAAAAGGTAATCTTGCAGTTATAGTTCAGTACTATTTTAAAATTTAAATTTTGCAACACTGATGTGAACTAATCAAATTTCCTGCAATTCGGCATTGAACATACCATTGATTTAGATAGGATTGCCACATCGTTTGTTATGAAATTCCTGTTGATATTGCCACATCTTTATTTACATATTTTCTGTTAAGAAATTTTGAATACAAATTTAGTTATTAGTTGGGTATATCTTTTTGAAGATAATATCTATCTTCTATCTATCAGTTTTAAAAATTATTAAAAAATTTTGTGAGTCAGGTACTGTGGAAACTCATCATTTGGGAGGAATTCCTTGAAAAACTACTTCCAGGCAAGATTCTGTGTGGGTTCATAATGTCATTAAAAATATTTAGCGATCCTATTTTATTATATTTAATTATTAATTCGTACATACATACTTGTTTTAATGTTCATGCCTTTACAATTGGAATGAAGATACCTTTTGGACGTTCCGATTTATTTTGTTAAGGAGGAAAAGAAACTTTAAAAACATTTATGCCAAAGTAATCTTAGAAGTCGCCGTAGTCTAGTAGGTAGTGTGTTGGCTTATTAGACGTAAAGCCAGGGTTCGAGCCCCAGGCCAGACAGCAAGACAAAATACAAAAAGTATTTCTTCGGCGACTTCCTCTCAGCAGATTTCTGGCAAAAACTCTGAGAGTAAATAAAATTGCCATGAAAAGTTTCTCAAAAATCTGCCGTTCGGAGTCGACTTTAAACTGTAGGTCCCACCACTCATTTATAAAATTAACACACACAACATAAGTGGTATGAGAAACTAGGTCGTAATCCTGACTGAAGGGTTGTTGTAATGACCAATTATGTATGTATTTAATCTTAGATTGTATAAACGCGTTTAATATTCAATCTTTAAAATATTTGTAACACAACAACAGAAACAATTAAATATATTAAATTTATCGACCAGATCTTATATACATTTTATATGTTAGTGAGCCATCTTGGTTATCTGCTCCATTATAATTTTTGAGATGTTTTGTGCAACGAAGTCTGTTCCGAAATCGCATAGTTTCTGGTTATTCGTCATAGTTTCTGATTTGATTGATTGATTAAAACCCAATTTTAAATCTAATTGTGAACAAAACCTATTTGTGAACTTAAAATCAAATTGTGAACACAACATATATTATAAAACAAATACATACATAAATACGTTTTATAATGTTTTAATTCGCAAAAGAATTATTAAAAAAAAACAAAAAATCAACAATCAATCAATCTATCTGCCCAATTAATAAAAACGCAAAACAAAACTAAAAATCGATAGACATAAGACAATATTCTAAAAGCTTTGGATAATTCAGAAAATCTTTCCAAAAAGTCCTGGGTAGGGTGAGTGAAGTTCATAGATGGTTTTGGGTCTACAGTTTTAACTTCAGCTTGAGTTTCGGAGGGTAGATGTGTTGTTGGCCACTTTGTCGGATATTCCTGCAACGAGGTTGGTTCATTCCAGAACTTGTCATCCTTCAGTCCGTCTGCATTGCAACCATGACTGACAATATCGGCTGGGTTGTTATAAGAGTCCGCATTTCTCCAGTTCCTGGTTTCTCCCGCATCGAAAATTGGATACAAACGGTCTGTCAGACAGCTGTTTGAAGTAGTTGGGGTTTTGTTGAGCCATGTCAAAACTATCGAGGAGTCCGTCCAAAAATTCATCAGGTGTTGGGTTAGCCTTTGCTGGGTAATCAAATTGTGTGCCATCTTTGCCAACAACACTGCACCATAAAGTTCCAATATAGGCGGCGAAATTACTTCGATAGGTACAACTCTTGTCTTAACGAAGAGTAGGGTTACGGACATAGGTCCACTTATGGGTATAACTCGTGCGTATAATCACAGAGTATGCCTTTTCAGAAGCATCTGAAAAGTCATAAAACTCAATTCCTGCTGAAGGTGAATAATGTATCCATCTAGGAACCCGAATATTGTCATTATTACAAAACTGCAAAAACTTGTGCCATTCAATAAGGGTGAGTGGGTTAATTAATGCACGAAGCGGGTGGGTGTTCAATTTCGGGTGGATACTGTTAGTGGGTTTGGGTAAGTAGTTAATATTCTGCGTGAGTAACGGGTGTGTAACGAGGGTGAAATATGGAAGGTTATTTGAAGGGAGTTGACTAGTGTATGGGTAGGACTGCTACCTTAGTTATGGGCCGAATCAACGTTCCGGTTGATGTTCGTAGTTCGATTATTCTAGGTAGTCCATTGGAAACTGGGTGAATTTTGGTTACTCGTCCGAGTAACCATTCATTCGAGGGTACGTTGTACTTCTTAATGACTACAATGTCATTGACTTCCACCGGACGTTTAGTGTTTCTCCGTTTATGGAGCTCTTTTAAATATTCATCCTTCCTTCTCTTGCAAAACTGATGGTGTTGAATTTTCAACCTTTTCCATCGTTTCGCTAGGGTAATATTCTCGTTACTAAAGTAGGGTTCAGCTGGTTCAAGCTTGACAGAACTGTAATCATGAACAGACGGGTTATGGGGTAGGGTTAGTATGAGGGTAAGAGGGGGTAGGGTGTATATAAGTAGGTAACGCACAAACCTTTGGTATTAATTTTATATATATTCAAATAGATGTTAGTTAGTGTTTGATTTCTATTGATTTATTTAAAACGTTATAAAACGTATTTATATCTGTGTTTGTTTTACAATATATGGTGCGTTCACTATTTGATTTTAAGTTCACAATTAAAGTTTTGTTATTAGATAAATACGTATTTAATATGAATGCATTAAATGTTATAAGTAAATCACTTTAGCACACGCGTAGGGCTTATTGGGTATTTGTTTAGTGTTGTTTGAAGATCGATAGTCAACTGATCAACCAGGATATAAACAATCCTTTTGAACCTGTTGAAAAATGTGTATATGTGATGTGTGTGGTGAATGTTGATATGTATGATGAATGTTGATGTGTGTTGGTGTTATTATTGTTATTGGTTGTTAAAGATGTTTGTGTTGTCCTATTGGAAGTCAGGGTTAGGGTTGTGTATTTGTTCACTCGTGTGAACAGTCTTTATTAACTTAAAATATACATAAAGTGACTGTTAGTATTTTAGGAAAGTAAAATGAACACTCGGTTAAATTGAATAATTTCTATTTTGTAAATGCCAATTTACTAAAAAACTATAAAAAAACCTTAAATTCTGTAATAAAGTTAATTAATTTTCTAGCTACATCTCGACCCAGACTACAATTAGTCTGTTTTGGTGTTTAATTATTACAAAGTTACGGTTTTCTGGCAAAGAAATTATTTCCAAACTCAAATTATTTTTCGCAATGCACATTTAATTTCTTTCAGTGCATTGAAAAAAATAAAAACGCACCTGCAACGCATGTGCTTTGGTTGCATAATAGGTGACGACAGAAGGTCGATCACATAGCTTCCGTCACGCTTTGAACTTCGATATTTTTAACTCACTGCAAAGTTGAAAAATATGTTTTCGTATGTGCTCTGTTCATTCGGTACTTCTGCGTTCAGGCGCCAAGTTGGTCAACTTTGACTTGTGTTGAGCGTTAACTGGTTTGATTTTTTAGATTTTTTTAGATTCAGAAAATAGACAGGGAAATTCAATACTTGTCAAAGGACTAATTGTGTCAACCTGTTTTCAATCCATATACATATATGTATATACTAGGATGGTCAATACTATATATGCGTCTTATGGAGTGTCAGTATTATTTGTCGGGAGAGGGTATTGTTTCTTAACTACCCGCTTAGCCCAAAAATAGCATCTACGTTATGTCTAAAACCTTATGTCATTAGTTATAGCTATGCCAGTACTGAGGTAAATGAGTAGTATTAACATAGGGTGTGTTAAAAATATTCCCTTTACACTGTCAGAATAATTTTGTTTTAATCTAGAATTTTCTTGCCGACTGAGGTTCCTATTGTTTTTAATATTTTTCCTCCTTTGTATCCGCACTGCAGAAGTATCTAAAGGAACATGACGGGAACACTGCATTTGTCTATTTTCCCTTAAATTTTAACATAATTTTCATTATAAATAAAACTGCATTAATACAATTATTTCAACAGTACAGCAGATTAGATGTAGTGTGTTAACAAAACAATTAAGACAAGTTAACGATGATTGTTTCCATATCTTCAATTGTGTTCATAATTTCGATACTCCGGTTAATACGTGATCCTCCGGTTATATGTTTAATAAACCGAACAGCTTGAGTTCCGTGTTATTGGCAATAAACTTGAAAGGGGTACCATTGGTAATGCTAGGAACCTTCATTTTTGCCAATATATTTATGAGGTCTGACATCGACTTCCATCTTAACAAAGGGAAAATTATGAGCGAGCGGCCAAATATTACCGACCTTGTCTAGATCTTTCACCACTTGTACCCCATTTAATATGCTTTGTAATGTGGGGTACTTGCTGCATAACCGAATCCGAATGCTATTTGAATAACAGCGGTAACGAAAAACACTACTGTGGTATGGATTATATATTTCTGGCAAAATGTAATTTCCAATAAAAACCTTAATCGGCAAGGAAATTCTAAAGAAAAAATTTTGTTGTGTTTTTATCGGGCCTTTCAGAATGTACTTTTTATCTTCAAGACATACTTAATACACAAAATAAGTGAGGTATCATGCAATCGGCCTTGTATCCGCCAATACTTCTCTGAGTGACGGCGCAAAAATCAGGCTTAATAAGAACGATAGCATGTGTTGTATTGATTTTGAGCACAGTCGAGGTTTGTGGCTTATTCGCTTACACATGCAACTTGCGAAAACACGAAAAAAAATAGTCTAACGGTATCAAATTACACGATCTCAGTGGACATTTTACATCAAATCCACATGAGATGTCCATGTTGAGTTTTAACAAGATGGCTGTTATCAACTGTCAAAGTTTTGAAAGCCCTGTTAGAAGACCTGTTATAATTGGATTTCTCAACAAGAATTCATAAAGTTTAATCGACAAGTTCAGATAGAACTTCCTTGAACTGAAGTGCATGCTAGATCGTCTCATGTCGATCATGATTACATATAATGAAAATCGTAATTTCATAGATTTATGTAAGTGCTCAGAGCAGAAACGATGTGGTATTAAGTCGACTTATTTATTTCGAATATGTGCTGTAAGAGATAATGGATAGTAGTAGTAGTGTATTGTCGACCAGTTGTAGACCATCCGCCAAGGTAGATCTAAAGGGTGTTTTTTTATAGAGGTATAGAGGTATAGATATATATGTAGGTATATGTACACACACATATATATATATATACACCTAATTCTGTTTGTACACGGTAGATTGGTTCCAGAAAAAACCGTGTAAAAAAACCGTGTAAAAAAGACACTGATCGTATGCAAAAATAGGTGATTGGTTCCTAATCTCTAAAACCTATTAAAATTAGTGAAAAACAAGGATTTTTTAAGAAGTATTGTATTTGACATTTTCTTTTAGGGATTCATAAATATTTAACAAAATTAAAAATATAAACAATTTAATAAATATAAAATATTTTTGGCTTACCTTTCATCTTAATGCGTTTAATTTAATGTAACGATAGAAAAACAAATTTGCCAATAAAAAATTTCTTTACCAAACACAAAATATTAACACATTTCAATTGCTCTGACCTTTGTGCTTGTATGCACAAAAAGGAAATTCCCCTAAATTTGTGCCATTTACATTTGCTTTGACCAGTAAATTTGCTTGTCGCGCAAAAAGGGAATTCCCTTAAATTTGTGATATGAACATACTTTGCAAAATTAAATTTGACAAAAAAATTTAAGCACAAAAAATTTTAAATCGTGCTAAATGGAATAAAATCGTGTAACAAAAATTAAAAATATTTTATTTTCAAACCGTGTTATATCAAAACCGTGTAAAAAAAGACCGTGTAAAAACAGAATTAGGTGTATATATATTGTATTTATATGCCATACTTCATAATAAACTTCAAAGTTGTCTATAAACACGGTGGAACAGTATTATTTTTTCTCATATGATTATCTTTTAGGAAATATTATACAAACTAATAAAAAATATTGATGATATCTTACTTAATATTTTACTGTAATAATCTTTTTAACCCTTTCATGCCCGAATTTTTTGTGGCAGAGCTAAAATTTTTTTAAGGAAATGTGTTTGTTAGTCATGGCCTAAATATGAAGTTATATTAAATTCAGAGTCCTACGTATTCAGGTTTTACAGGTTTTTAACCAAGCTTGTTTGCAAAAAAAATCTTTTAAAAAAATTAAAAATTACGGAATTTATGAACAAAAATGTAAAGGGTGTTTTTTATAGAGGTATAGAACTTTAAGTTGCAATAAAACAACGATGGATTATTCGATTGACATGAATTTTATTTATCCGAAAGATAATCTTGTGGCATTACATTTTAAATATGATTTCTTGCATATGACCGCCACGGCTGGCGCGGATGTAGTCCAATCTGGACGTCCAATTTCGATGACTTTTTCCAACATTTGTATATCGGCAATAATACGGCGAATGTTGTCTTCCAAAGGGTCAAGCGTTTGTGGCTTTACCGCATAGACCAATGACTTTATATAGCCCCACAGAAAGTAGTCTAGCGGTGTTAAATCACAAGATCTTGGAGGCCAATTCACAGGTCCAAAATGTGAAATTAGGCGGTCACCAAACGTGTCTTTCAATAAATCTATTGTGGCACGAGCTGTGTGACATGTTGCGCCGTCTTGTTGAAACCACATCTTCTGGACATCATGGTTATTCAATTCAGGGATGAAAAAGTTAGTAATCATGGCTCTATACCGATCACCATTGACTGTAACGTTCTGGCCACCATCGTTTTTGAAAAAGTACGGACCAAACAGTCAGTTTTTCTGGATGTAACGGTGTTTCCACATACACTTGAGGATTACCTTCACTCCAAATGCGGCAGTTATGTTTGTTGACGTAGCCAATCAACCAGAAGTGCGCTTCATCGCTAAACAAAATTCGCTTATGAAAATCGGGAACAACGGTAATCTCGTTTTGGGCCCATTCGACGAATCTACGCCTTACTTGATGATCGTTTGGCTTCAAATCTTGCACGAGTTGAATTTTGTAAGCACGCAAACCAAGATCCTTCCGCAAAATCTTCCATAAAGTGGATGGACACAGATCCAATTCCTGTGCTCGATGGCGAATGGACTCATTCGGGTCTTCCTCAATGCTACGCTCTACAGCAGCAATAGCTTCTTCTGTACGCACCGTACAGCGTCTCTGGGGATGCGAGTTATCAATAAGAGTAAACGTGGTGCGAAAACGTTCCATGGTTAATCGAATTAACTGCTCTGATGGACGATTTTGTCGACGATAAAATGGACGTAGTGCGCGATACGTTTTCCACACAGAACCATTATTTTCGAAATAAAATTGCACTATTTGCAAGCGTTGTTCAGGCGTGAGTCTTTTCATCACAATGTAACATTGTGCTATTCATGATGAATTGCCAAACCAAACTGAGAATAAATCATTTGACAGCTGTTAAATCGATCGCCATCTCGAAAAGTAATGCCAACTTAAAGTTCTATACCTCTATAAAAAACAACCTTTATTACTTGATATGCTTTTTAACGGAAGTTCAAGGAAACTTGCATTTGGCAATTTTGTTCCAATCTCTACTAAGTATTACACGCTATATCCAAACGCTTTTATCGTACCTCGCAATGTATTGAATCTAGTAGATTAAGGTAATTTACTGGGCTTTCAGACAAAATGTAAAAGCCAATGCTGATTTCTACTAAGATGTGCCAAGCACTCTCTTAGAATACGCTGTCAATTAAAATACAAAAAATGCGCTGTTATGATCTTCACATTCATTTAATTTAAAAGGGTTACAAAGGGGAAGCAAAGCGCACCGGGTTTTCTCTATATTTATAAGAAAAAAAAACTTCATAGAATATAGAATTAATATTTAATGTATGGGAGTGTGTTTGTGTTTGTATTCCTCGCCGATGGCCTTTTTTTAATACTATTTTAATGCCTTTGGTTTTTTTCCCGACTATTTGACTGGTTGGCAACACACCTAGTTAAAGGCCAATCCTTAAACTGCCAACAAAACAAACACACGTACTCACTAACACCTACACCCGAACAATATGGAGTCCTTTTAGATTAAAAAGGAAAAATATGTCTTTTCAAGCCTCTTTCAATACGTATATGTGAAGGTGCGCATATGAGCTTAGGTGTTTACGTATGGAGGTGTGTGTGAAAGACAGATATTAAATTTGTATACAAGCACATACAAAACCAACAGTTAATGGGTTTGCGGGAGTATGGGGGAAGGTTGATCTGGTCATCACTTTGAAAGACTGTTTTTCCCTTACATACTTCTGTCCCCTAACAAACACTCGTACACATCAACAAATACGCGCACTTACACACACACATACAAAATTTATTATAGATTATTTAGATATTTATTCGTTTTGTTATTTTGTTTTGTTGTGTTTACCAACATCATTTAGTTTGGTAGTTGTTGTTGTAGTTGCTGTTGTTGTTGTTTAAATGTTGTTAATTTGTATGAAAAGGGAGAGTTCATTTCACATGACAACATCAAACAATACCAATGAGAAGAACACTAACTATTACAACAAAAACATCAGTTTATAATATTTTTTTAGTATTTTTCTCTTTTTATTTTATTTAATTTTATTTTTTTTTGTTTAACACTGTTGTTTTTGCATTTATTTTTCGCTGTTGTTGGTTTTGTTTTGCAAAACGGGGTTTGGCCGTCCAGTCAAGTTGACTACGTTTACTTTCTTTTGTATATTTTCCAGTATAATTCCATTTAAAAATACAATTTAGAACAAAAAAACAAGGAAAATGGAAAAAAAACAGTTAAAAAGTTTCATTAGATGTAATATAAAACGAATATTTACGATACTGGGCCATCTATACATTTGAAACTTGTTTTGCGATTACTTTCCATAGCAACAACATTAAATAATATTCTTTTCATGGTTTCTCCTTCTCCTGCCTTGAGTTCCTGATCGGTACCATGAATAAAAGGATTATTCATTTAACCAGTTCATTTCGACGCCTCCGTTCTATAACATTCTAAATCGAAAAAGTGTGTTTTGAGTTATGAGCTCTCAAAGTTTTCACGCGATATACGACTATATGTATATTCTAAGTAGATTTTTCCCTATAACTTCGAAACGGATCGGCGCATCTTAACCAAATGTTGACATTATTTAAGTTAGAGAACGTAGAATTTAAAAATGCAAGAACATTAAAAATGTTCTAAGTACACTTAGAACGTTATAAAATGGAGGCGTCGATTTGACCAACTTCCTTCCAATTCCGTCAAACATACAATATTACCTTTCTTGGTATCAAGCCTTGCTTTGACATCGTCTACAAACCGCTACCTTTCTACTTTTCAATGCTTTTTCGTACATTATTACGTGATTGATATTTTATTGCCCTTCATCTTTTGCTTTCGGAATGGTTCGCCTTCGTTCCTTTTTAACATAAAACTACAAATAGAAATTCTGCGCATTATATGTTTCACTTTTAATTCATGTGGCATCGAAATGCCGTAGTGTTTTGTGTATACAGGTTTCTTGTACTGGTTGAAAAGTGTTTGGTGATAGTTTTTCTAGTTCTCTAGCATTATATGGCAGTCTTTCTCAATTTTATCCATGATTTCATTGGCTTTTATGTTTGGTCGATTAGAGCGAGGGCCATCAATGGTCAATCAACAACGAACGGATGTCCGAAACTATTTCGAAAAAGGAGTGAAACAAAACCCGACTGTTATAAGAATATATAAGAATACTAGAAGAACATTAGAATGTAACTTACAACAATTTTTACCTTTCTTCTTTGAGAATAGGATAATGAAAATAATGTACAATGTATGTACAAAAAAGAATAAAATAAAAATCTGCCGGGTGAAATATTGCTTGTTCTCGAAAGTTAACAATAACTTTATAACTATGTATTAATTAATCTCGCAAATAGGCATGGAATTTGGATTACAAACGTATAAACAGACTATGTAGTGGATCTTTGAAGTTTGTTTGATACTTCAAATCAATTTTTGGGCACGCTATTTATACTCTTAAATTCAATTTGTAGTAGATGTAGGTGTTGATAACGTCATTATAGATCATTTCATGTAGTGTTCAGCAGTGCAGTGAGATAGTAAGGCAATTCACATTGATTTATGTCCGGAGTTCAGATGAACATCAAGAGCAGTTTCACAGCAGATGAGAAGTTAAGATTCGCACAAAATTGTCTGATATGTAGGAAACTTCTATATGTGAATTCCTGTGGATAGAGACTGGTGATATACAGCTGTTTATTTACAAAATGATAGCGGTAGGATTGATATGTGACAATGAAAACGTTGGATAAATTGAAATTGATGATCAGAAAGGTTTTGTTGGATGTTAGGAAAGAATCATGTAATATGAGTTGATACGAGCAAAACCGGAGTCTTATTAAAAATGTTCTTAACCATCCACCTTGTGGCCCAACCTGGCAAATGTTCTCTATTATGAATAAGTCTGATATTGAAAACATCAAATCAACAGCATCATGTTAATAGCGTGAATGCTGGAAAAAAATTTAATAAAACGACACATTTTATCTAATGCTGAACTTAATCGAAAGATAATGAAATTCTTTTAATTGCTTATTATACTTATATTCTATGTTTTATTGCGAAAACAAGGGATCAAGTGTTATTAGGCACATCAATGTATTTATTACTAAATACGTGTATGTTTAAATGTATGTGTTTTGTATAATAATATCGTTAATTTTTTTACGAGTTGCCTGTATAAAAGGGGATGAATGGTTACATTTGTACTAACCATCGGTTTCATTAGCAAATTTAACATTTATGATCTATTTATTACCCGATTACAAACCCATTTGTTTACAGTCCATACAAACGTATACATACATATAGCTACATGTGTGTATATGAGTATAGACATAAGTAAATGTCAACTTGTTTTTCTATGTCATGAAATAAACGTGTATGCAATCATTGAAAGATAAATTACTTGCTACTCTGAGTGGATTATCCCTATGGACATTCGTTTTATCGATCATTTTGTGTTTAGCATTTAGAAATTTATTTACCTGCGCATAAGTGGTATATTATACGAAATAATGGCGACTATTTCTAAAGAAATTTCTTCTATACATTTATTATTTAAAGCAGTAAAATAATAAGTTTAAGTTTTCTAATAACGTTACAAAGATATTGATTGAAATTGTTAAAAAATTTCAAAAAGCATTGATTTCGGTCAGTTTAGTCGCAGGCCCTTTAATTAAGTTCATTAGAAGCTTTTTCATACAGATTGTCTTCTGTATTTTCCGGAATTATTAACTGCTTCACTTAGAATTAAGTGGTCAGAATATGAGGTAAGCTTCAGGGAGGCACAACATCTTAAATAGAAATTGCCGCGGGATTTTTTCTGTTTGTTTTATCGGATAAGATTGTGGATCGTTTGTATTAACTCCCACTGGGGAAAAGTTCAATTTTATCCATGCAGTGTCCAAAAATTTTTTGTTTAAAAAAAAAATTGAGAAATTAAAATGTTTCAAATTTAGATGAAAGCAACTCATTTAATATTTTTTAACTTTTCATACACAACTTAAAATCTAATTTGATTTGCCCTCGAACATTTCAAAAAAACGTTGCCTTGACTGATGGATAAAAATTTTGCCGTTTTGGCAAACATTAATACAATAATGCGTCATCATGCCACTTAGACACTTAATACTTTATATATGTATACTGATGCGTTGCTTGGAAGAAAATACTATCGACGTTTTAAAATGGCGACCTCAGTAACAATACCTCAATTCTTTAAGAATACTCACAGTTGTACAACGTAATAAGTAATGCTGCGAGCTGATTGCTACTTTCAGTTCATCTTTGTCCGGTACTGCTCGTTGTCTGCATGAAAATTACTCACAAGCGGACCCCATAAATTTTCCATGGGGTTTAAATTGGGGGAACGTGCTGGCCAATCAAGTACTTTAATATTGTGCTCCGCTGTCTGGTCGACTTGCTGCGTTATCTTGCTGAAACGTTAGTTTTACCTAAGATTTCTCATTTCTGTGGCAGGGCGAATCAGATTTGACAGGAGGTGCTCTTGACAAAAAGCAACAAACACATGTTGTTTTTGAAACAAATTCAAAGCGAAATGAAGTGTTGTAATGCTGCAACATAAATATACATATGTATCTTGTTCTAATTGATGTTAACAGCATACGTTGGTAGTCGCAGCAGTAGAAGATGAAGCACAAAATTTGAATTTTTAAACTTTTTCGCGCCTCATGTCAGCTGATTGTTAAATTTAAATTGTGACGAGAATTTATCCGTTTTTCAATAAATTCAACATCAAATATGTAAAATATAGAATTTAATGATGCTAAAGAAAAATATTTAGTTGGATGTACATTTGTTATTAAAGTTGATACGAATTGTGTAAGAAAATTCACGTAATATTCTTGCAACCATATACGAGAGTTTCACTATTCTGTTCACATTTTTTTATTCCTACGCTACTGGTTACATAGTTATCATCAGCCTCTACTATTCCGTTCAAACCTTAAACCCAAAATCTTGAACAATTTGTGAATGGGAATCCAGAAGGCTGATTACACAATACCAAAGGAACGATATATGACCCTGTTGAACAGTATGCAGAGGAGAGTGCATGGCACTTTTTAACTACGTTCTAAAATGATATTTCGAATGCTGTACGGCTTTTTTTATGAACAGTGTTTATAAGAGGTCATGTCAGCATTGTGAGATTTCTTTATGTTTCACTAGCAGAATTATAATTTACGGTTCTGGGAACATTTTTAATGTCGTGGTAACAGTTTGAAAATCATTATCAACTGATCATCAATGGAATGTTGCATTAAATAATCTTTTATAACCTATTTTGATTTTAGTATACAAGTAATCCTTTCAACTTTATTTTCTCTATTTGCACAAAAAATATTATTATTTTATAAGGATTATCTGCATACTGCCTACATAGGTATTCTTTACTTCAACGAAAACATTGTCCAGTAATTCTACAAAAAAATGATACCCAAACCACGATTGTCCCCTATACCCAAGGCAGCCAAATTGGCTTTCGCTGAAAAATACAAATTTTGGGAAGGGGAGTGGCGTAGTATTATATTCAGTGTTAAAAAAAATTCAACCTTGATGGACCTGATGGATTCAAATATTATTGCAGGGAAAAAGGAGGTGATACGCGGACCAGAATCGCACGTAATTTTCAGGGAGGATCTTTAATGACTTGGGTAGCTTTTGAATATAGAGCACGTTCTCCATTCTGTTTTATTTCTCATAAAATGAATGCAGAAAACTATGTGGAATTACTGGACAATGTTTTCGTTGAATTTGCTGAAGAAAATTATGGAAATAATTTTACTTTTCAGCAAGCCAACGCCCCTATACATGTAGACAAAAGGACCAAAGCATTTTTTGAAGAAAAGGATATAACGGTTTAAGACTGGCCACCACTTAGTCCCGATCTAAATCCTGTTGAAAACCTCTGCGAAATTTTAAGTGCCGAAATATACAAGAGTGGAATGACTTATAACTCCTTAAAAGACCTGAAAGAAGCTTTAATAAAAAAATGGAACGAAATTCCCCAAGATGAGTTACAAAAATTAATAAACTCTATGCCACTATGGTTAAATGAAGTACTTAAAAATCGAGGAGGACACACGCATTATTAAAATTAATATCTTATTTGAATATATTTAATTAGCTTTAAGTTTTAAATTTTTTCTTATTTTGTACCATATAAATATTTCCTTTGAGAATTTGAATTAGCTATAAGAAATATTTTATAAAATAAACAAACTCTGCAAATTTTTTATTTTAATTTTTTGTTTCTCTTTATTGAATATAAAAAATATATAAACTTTTAAATTAGCTTTAAAACCAAAGAGATTTTTAGAAAAAACACATGTACCATATAATTTCTTGATTGGCTGTATAAAATTTAACACACACAACATAAGTGGTGTGAGAAACTAGGTCGTAACCCTAACTGAAAGAATGATCAATTATGTATGTATGGTTCAGATAAAAAGCAGTACGTTTGGCGTAAGTTAAATACTGAGTTTTTGCCTAACAATACTCAGGCTATTTTCAAGCATGGGGGAGTGTCCAATGTTTGGGCATTTTAAAACAAAAAGTGGAGCAAAGTGTCGATAAGATAAATATATTGGAGACATTTGTTTCTATCCGGACAACGATCCAAAATACGTTGCGAAGTTCTAGCTTATCCATAATTGTTCAAAACTACTATAAACCCCTCCCCCTGATCTCAACATTATTGACAATGTTTTGGAAAAACTCGCTCATAAGCTGTATAAATCTAGTATCAGCACAGTGAAGGAGTTAAAACAAGGAATTAGGCGAGATTGGAACAACCTAACCCCGGAATTTTACATCAATACCGTGCAGTCGATGCCTCGAAGTTTGGAAGCAGTAATAAAAGCAAAAGGTTTTGGTTCCAAGTGTTAAAGCAGTGCCTTTTAATTGGCTGTCCAATTATGCGGTAGACTTAAAATTCGTTAATATTGTTTTCGTTTTTGTTTTGAAAATATTTACATATATAAAAAATGCTAAGTATTATACATTATTTGAAATATTGCCATTGAAGTAGAAAAATCGACATTTGAATAATCTCATACCTAGTGTCCAATTATGAATTTGAGCAACTGTATATATATATCTTAGTTGTGTGTTATCGGGAGCTTCTGATGTAACGACTTAGACATCCAGTATCCATACTCGACAGATCCGTGATATCATCTGCATGCTTCCTTTTCTTACGATATAATGCTCAATACGTAAAGAACATCTTTTTCTCTTTCTCATGTCTGTATCTGTTGCATAATTTATTGGACTTTGGAGTTTGATCCGATTTAGAGAATTCAGCAGAAAGTTCAATTGTTGTTTAACATCTGGGCAATTCATGCGCTCTTCAGTCTCTCATATTATTACTGTGTTCAAATGATGAGTATGTCGTAACGCTTTGCATTTCTGGATGTCGGTATTTTAGAATCCAGTTTTTAATACCGCACTTCCACCTGGAAGACGCTGCAATGGGTGAGTTCAACTTGGCGATTCCGAAAAAATCTCTTCACTAACAGCTACAGTCAGCCACAGTGGCTTTAGTCTTACGAAACACACATAAATTAGTGTCCTAGTTATCGTTTATACCGCTTTACAACTATTCCATCGAAATCAATTTGACGATTTACCGTCCAATTAAGTAGTGTTTTGCTTGTTTAATTATTTTATAGCTGTTTTAGCCTGTCAATTGGCCGACGAAAATCCTCTACCAAACCCTCCACGTGGGTGTCGGCTGGTAATGGTGGTTGCCCGATGGGGTGTCCACCAGCCAAGGGGGGAGTCCATACTCATTTGATTGTAGGTCGAATGAATTGTGGCTCTCACCATAGGATAGAGGTATGGGCTGGACTAAGGTGTTATACGACCCGTGCCGATAGTCAGCCTGGCTGGGGGCCCATCAAAAATATCCCAGTCGTTAACGGAGTATCCTGGATACCGGGCGACCTCCAGGATTAACTAGCCTTACCTGGGCACAGCGGATCCCTGCTCAGGTGGACCTTCCCCTTATCCGCAACTCGTGGGACCAAAAATGAATAATAAAAATAAATTAAAGGAAAATCAGGAAACCGCCTCCACTAGTGAGGACGAGAACGGAACTCGTAAAAATCCGCGTACGGGTGTTAAGCCGACGCCCGTCTCCACAGAAGAGGGAAAAGACTTGGTTGATGCTAAAGCAGACCAAGAACCTAGTACCTCAAAAAATAATAGAACACAACAAGCCAAAAGCGTCGGCCTTTCCAGAAGCAAGGTTGCTCCAAAAGCCGGACCTTCGTCCAGCAAGAGTGGCCTTGGTAATGTAAAGGTTGACACGGCTCAGAAAATGAAAGAATCGAAGCAGAGGTACAGGGAGCGATTGAGCGCAAAGCGGGTTCTAGACAGGATCTCCAAGATCCCAATAGATAACCGCACGCAGCGCGAAGCACAATCACTGGCCTGGGCCAAGGAAAAGCTCGAAGAACTAGACAAGACGTCGACCATGGAGGTGGCTGTCAAAAGACAGCGATCTTCTGATGGAGACGCTCCAGGCGCTAAAAAATCACGCAGCTCGCATCGCACCAACACCTTATACAGTGAGGTGCTAAAAGATAGTATAGAAATGGCGGTTGTAGATCGCTCAGATCCAGACGGCAGTATTACACCGTCGAACTGGAGACTTGTAGCAGACGCCCTTGCAGACGTCTTCCTAGAAGTAATGGAGGAGAATCCGGGACCAGTTCCAGTCTACCAAATGTGTGGCTGGCACCAAGGACACGTGAAGCTAGTAACGTGTGCCGATAAGAGAGCCCTGGATCTCTTCTCCATCGCCATAATGAGGGTAGGTGAAATCTGGAAGGGCGCCAAACTAGAAGTAGTGCCCAAGGATGCCATACCTAGCAGACCCCGAACACGCTCTTGGATACCTTTAACTCCAAAGGAGCCAGAAAAAGTGCTAAAAATAATAAAAATGTGCAATCCAAAGTTACCAACACACAATTGGAAAATTGCAAAGTTGGAGGAGCGCCATGGATCTCGCTGTGCGACTATCATAATCAATCAGGAATCCCTGGAGCACCTGGCAAAATCCAATGGTGTGGTGGCCTTTGGATTTGAACACATTATCCTAAAAGTATATAAAAAGGATAATCGCCCCATGGAGTCGAGTGACAACGCCCCTCAGGGGGACAAGCCACAAGACGAACACATGGGCGCATCAGTCAATGAAGAAAAGGAGGAGGATAACCTTACAGCATCCTCAACGCAGATTCATACCCGGTCCAGAGTTAGCTCTCTCTCTTCCACTGGGTCGGATATAGCATCTGCCTTTGATATGCTGTTAAGGGAATCTGATCTCCTGGACGAGGCTGATCAAGAAGATTATGGCCTAGACATTACGATGGTGGAGAAGAGAGAGGATGAAATCCAAATAAATCTCCATCACTCTAAGGCAGCATCGGCTGCACTACTTCTCCGGCTGGCGAACAGAGGAGAAGACATAGCCCTGATCCAAGAACCATGGTCCATAGCCAATAAGGTTTGTGGATTAGGCCACAAAAATTATAGGCTGGTCCATGCGAAATGTGTAGGTAGACCCAGATCCTGTATACTCATTAAGAACAATTTAATGGCATATTTGCTTCCTAATTTCAGCAATGAAGACCTAACCACACTAACGGCGGAGATCAATGGTAAGCAACATTGGATCTCCTCCTGTTACATGCCGCATGACCTAAGCAATCACCCACCACCAGATCCAGTGAAGAGACTGGTTACAGAGGCAAAGCGCTCAAATGTTGGCCTGCTGATTGGCTGTGATGCCAACTCTCATCACACTATATGGGGCAGCACGAACGTCAACGAACGGGGTGAGTCTCTTTTTGATTTTATTATATCTAATAACCTATTAGTTTGTAACACGGGTAATAAGCCCACATTTATAACGAAAAACAGAAGGGAGGTTTTGGACATAACCCTTACCTCCGGCAATATTTATGATAGTGTCAGAGATTGGAGAGTCTCGGAGGAGCACTCCTTTTCTGATCATAGGTTTATTGAATTTTCCCTTGGTAGGGAGAACAATACTGTAAGGGCGATTAGAAATCCTAGAAATACGAATTGGGATCTTTATGATCGCCTTGTCAGGCTGGGCTTGGACCCACTCACGAGCTGTAGTATAGATAGTATTTCTGGACTTGAGGCTACAGTGGCTGAATTCACAAAGGTCATAGTAGGGGCTTTTGAAAAAGCATGTCCGAAAAGGGTCAACAGGGGTGGAAAAAAACCACCCTGGTGGGACCGGGATCTGGACATGCTCAGAAAGGAGTCAAGACGACTCTTCAATGTGGCGAGAAAGTCCGGTAATGCGGATCAGTGGAGGGACTATAAAGTGTCCCTTGGAAAATACATGAGAGTTCTAAGACGGGCTAAGAGGGACTCGTGGAGAAATTTCTGTAGCAACATGGAAACTATCAACGAAACTTCTAGGCTAAGGAGAATTCTCTCGACAACATCCTTTATACCCAGTGTACTGCAAAGGGAGGATGGCTCATGGACCAACTCTGAGAAGGAAACTTTGGAACTTCTTGTGGACACCCACTTTCCACCGGGACAAGGTTCGGATGTGCGAACAACCGTCTCGGGGAGTGAATCACAGTGGGAATACTGCTCGATCATGTCTGCGGACGCGATAAAATGGGCGATAGACGGATTTAGACCGTTTAAATCTCCGGGACCGGACGGAATATATCCGGCACTCTTGCAACGTCTGGAAAGGAAACACATCAGAATGCTTGAGGCGATGTTTGTCGCCAGTATTCGGATGGGCCATATACCGTCGGAATGGTGTAAAGTGGGGGTAGTCTTCATACCGAAGGCTGGAAGAAACTCTCATACTACACCCAAGGACTTCAGACCCATAAGTCTATCCTCCTTCTTACTGAAGACTATGGAGAGACTCGTGGATGTGAATCTGCGTCAGACCTTGGATGGAAATCTCCTTTCCGGGGGACAACACGCATACATTAAGGGGAGGTCTGTTGAGACTGCCCTACATAGCCTGGTGTGCAGGATAGAGAAATCGCTGGCACAGAGGGAATACTCTTTGGCTACTTTCCTTGACATCGAAGGAGCCTTCAATAATGTGGAACTTTGCGCTATAACCAGGGCGCTGGATAGTCTGGGTGTACGATCCACTATAGTGAACTGGATAACTAAGCTACTTTGTGGGAGAACAATCTACCCCACACTTGGGAGCTCACAGACAACCAGGGCTATAGGGAGGGGAACTCCACAGGGCGGAGTACTCTCTCCTCTTTTGTGGAATCTGGTGATGAATGAGCTACTAGTGATACTAGAACAAAATGGATGTGAGGCAATTGCCTATGCGGATGACATTGTTCTTGTTATCTCCGGAAGATTTGTCGACACTATCAGAGATAGGATGCAACTGGCTCTGAGAAGGGTCTGCGCGTGGGCATCTGAACGTGGTTTGGGTGTTAACCCGGTGAAAACGGAAATAGTACTCTTCACAAGAAGGTACAAGCCACCGACATTTCGTCCATTGAAACTTAACGGGACGGAACTGAAACTCAAACAGGAGGCACACTTTCTAGGACTTATTCTGGATAGGAAGCTGTCTTGGAAATCGAATATCATTAACAGAACTAAAAAGGCTTCCATTGCCCTGTATGCTTGTAACAGAGTGTTGGGGAGAAAATGGGGCCTAGGACCTAGGATGACACACTGGATCTACACAGCGGTGGTCAGACCTATCTTAACCTATGGATGCCTAGTTTGGTGGGAATCCCTTGAAATTAAAACTAACTCGAAACTAATACAGCGACTGCAGAGATCTGCCTGTATTATCATTAGTGGTGCCTTGCGCACTACACCTACGTCGGCACTGGAGATAATTTTGGGCCTCTTTCCGCTTGACTTTTTCTGTAGGGGAGTGGCTGCTAAAATAAGTAAACGTCTCTGGGCGACTGGACAGTGGCATGACTCGGGCATAGGCCACGCAAGAATCCTGAGGGAAGTTGGAGCTGTCGGGAGCAGTGACTACATGACACCGAGGTACGACTTCACGAAGAGATTCAGGACATCGGTTCCGGATAACGGAGCCTGGAAGGGTGGTGTGACCCACCTGTTTAGAGACTCCGTACAAATCTACACCGATGGCTCTAAACTGAACGGAGCGGTTGGCAGTGGAATTTTTTCGGAATCAGTTGGAATAGCTCAGTCTATAAGACTACCAGACCACTGCAGTGTCTTTCAAGCGGAGGTGGTGGCCATACAGGCTGCGGCGAGTATTATTGGGGATGGAAGGGTCTCCAAGCGGAACGTTACCATACTTTCTGATAGCCAGGCGGCTATCAGGGCTTTGAGTTCTAACGTGATGAACTCCAAGACGGTGTACGGCTGTCGCAGATATCTCGACGAGATAGCGGAACGATATGACATCCATATCGTATGGGTACCGGGACACAGTGGTATTCCGGGCAACTGTA
Organism: Sarcophaga subvicina; assembly: GCA_936449025.2. Classification (NCBI taxonomy): domain Eukaryota; kingdom Metazoa; phylum Arthropoda; class Insecta; order Diptera; family Sarcophagidae; genus Sarcophaga; species Sarcophaga subvicina. The sequence goes on from OW388082.2 coordinate 37,485,176, forward strand.
GAGCTGATGAACTTGCCAGGCGGGGCACGACCATCGAGCTCACCGCTGAGTTCTCGAATCTAGGCATACCAATGAGGACCTGCAAGCTCATAATTGATAATGCGATCGTCGATTCCGTCAACGACAGGTGGGCGGCCTCGGACACGGGTAGAACGGCTCGTAAAATCTGGCCAAGGCTGGATGAGGGGCGCACAAAGAGTCTACTTAAACTCCAAAGAGGCGCGCTCAGTGTAGTTGTCGGTGTCATTACGGGGCATTGCATTATGGGTACGCATGCGAGGCGCATTGGACTTGGACACCTTGCCAACGACTTCTGTAGAAGCTGCAGAGATGAGGAAGAAGAGGAGACTGTCTCTCACCTGCTGGGTACATGCCCGGCTCTATGTCAAAGAAGAAGGAAGTACTTGGGTACTTACTACATGGAGGATCTGGAGGAACTGTCAGAGATTGACATTGGCAGCCTAAATCGCTTCATCAGGAGCTCCGAATGGTTTCGAGACTAGGGGATAATGGATGACTGTGGTAGCACAATGGGCCCAATGCGGCCTAAGTGTGTCCATCAACAAGAAAAATTTTTCTTGGATGGGCAGCCACCTCTACCTACCTACCTACCTAGCCTGTCAATTCTCCATCAAAATTACCAAAAACAACATCTAAGAAATTAAAATTTCGCTTGATTGACTTCCAAGATACAGTTTTTTGACTTACGTATTTACTTTTATCGGAGAAATACTGTATAATATGGCGTTCAAATAAATATCTTCTTTCTTTATTTACTCATCCGCTATTCAGATAAGTGATCGTACAATTATTTGTTTATAAATATGTATATGTATTCATTTTATATTAAAATGGTTAGCTCTCGGTTCCTAGCGGCGCAAAGGAGGGTGTTTTCATCACTATACCCTGTCCAGTCTTGTATGTTTTTAAGTCATGATGTTTCCATTCTGCCTCTACCACGTCTTCCTTCAATTTTGTATTTAAGGATTCGTTGTAAAATTTTGTATTTGTTGTTTCCAATACGTGTCCTAGGTATGAAGTTTTCTGTTTTTTTTATCATTCTGATGGGAATTTTTTTATTAATAACCATGTATTTAGTCTCTTTCATATTGATTCTTAATCCATACATCTCACTTATACGTGCAAGCTTTTCCATCAGTTTTTGTAGGTCGGATATACTACCAGCCACAATTGTGGTATCATCAGCAGATCTTATATTATTGATGAATTCCCCATTTACCTTTATCCCTATATGTATTTTCCCCTTCAAGCGTTTCTTGGAATATTTTCTCCGAGTATATGTTAAATAATAATGGGGATAGTATGCACCCCTGACTGACTCCTCTTGATATGTCAATTTCGTCAGTTTCTTTCCCACAGACATCAATTCGTGCCGTCTGATTCCAATATAAGTTTTTAATACAGCGTAGTTCTTTATCTTGTATTCCGATAGAGCTAAGAACTTCAACTAGCTTGTCATGTTTGACTGTATCGAAAGCCTTCTCATAATCGACAAAACACATGAAGACATCTTTTTGGGCATCACGACAGTTCTGAATTAATACTTGAACACAGAATAAAACTTCTCGTGTACCCATAGGTTATGTTAGGTTAGGTTAGAGGACGTGTACTTGTCAATTAAGACAAGTACAGTACCCGGAGGTCGAATTGACCCATTGTACAACGTCCTAGTTTCTCACACCACTTATGTTGTGTGTGTTAATTTTATACATGAGTGGTGGGACCTACAGTTTAAAGTCGACTCCGAACGACAGATTTTTATTTATTGAGAAACTTTTCATGGCAATATTTATTTACTTTCAGAGTTTTTGCCAGAAATCTACTAAGAGGAAGTCGCCGAAAAAATGCTTTTTGTATTTTTGTCTTTGATGCCTGGCCTGGGGCTCGAACCCAGGCTTTTGCGTCTAATAAGCCAACACACTACCTACTAGACTACGGCGACTTCTAATCGTGTACCCATACTTTCTCTGAAACCAAATTGCTACTCTCGCATGGCAATTTCACATTCGGTATAAATCCTCTTGTGTATAATTTTTAGAAATATTTTTAACACATGACTCATCAGACTAATTAGTCTGTATTCATTGCATTTCTTTGTATTATTTTTCTTTGGTATGGCGATGAATGTTGATTTTACCAATCTTCTGGATATAGACCCGTGTCGTATATATAATTGAATAGTTTGACTAGAAGTTGTACGTTATTGCTGTCTATTAATTTCAAAAATTCAGAGGGGATTTCGTCTGGAGCTGTTGCCTTTTTGTCTTTAAGAGATTTGATCGTTCCTTGTTATTGGTGTTCCTGTCATTTTGCTTTCCATATTATGTTCAAAGGCCGATCTTCCATTATCAGTGAACAGTTTTGCTACATAATCCTTCCAAATCTTTTTTCTGCCCGCCAGATCGAATACAGCTTCATTATCGTCATCGACTAGGATTGAAGGCTATATTTTTCTATACACTCCGGAGGCTTCTATTTTTGCATTTATTTTGAAATAAATATAAGAAACAATAAAAAAATTAGAAAAGTTTTTAGCAAATTGGACGTTACACAGTGTGATCCAAGTGTATTTATACGCTATTTTGCATTTATTATAAGAAAGATGTTTCTTTTTGCTACCTTTTATATCGATCGTATGAAGCAAATGACAATTAGATACTGTTTATAAGAAGTGTCTACCTGGTTGACTACTTGTGGGTGGTGAAACCATTGTATAACAGCAAATGAAACAGTGGCAAATATCAATTGCAATTTAAAGAGTTTAAATGAACTGAACACGTAGTGGAAATCCATTGAACGAAATGTACTTTAATGGTGAAATGTATTTTAATGCATACATACCATATGTATGTTTAAAATATATTTCCATTAAATTTTTAACAAAAAAATTTAATTTAATTTAATTAAAAAGTTGACCACTACAGTACAGAACAACGGTGGGGATCAGTTTTAAGGGATATCTATTTAAATAAATTTTATAATAATAAACGAATTTAATTGGAGATCACATTTAAATCTTTTAAAAAAAAGAAACCCTCTATTTATGTATATAAAAATGTTTGTTTTTCATACACATACTATTTGAACAACTGACATAAAGTATACATACATACGTATAATATAAATTTTCTAATTTTAGAGCCTTCTTGTGAGTTTTTTCAAATTTTTTCCCTCCAGTATATGGATGTAGAAATGGACATTATGCGTGATGACGTAGTCACTGTCCTCGTACGCGATTAAAGTGGATAAGGACCATCATATAATGGTATCCTTAAGTATAATACACACCTTCTATATGTAAAACGTACAGCGTATAACGCGGAAAAAGGCGATAAGTGTCATATTTAAACAACAAAATATTTAAGGTTTGGCGCCTTACATAGTCACATTACACGGGGTTGAAATGATATGTTCGAACTCGATTTTTATTTTTTTTTTCGTCTATTTTCGTTTTGTTGTTGTTGTTGTGGGTAACTTTATTCTTTTTTTTTATAGAATAAAAAGAAGTCAATTAGTCGATGTCAGTTAAGAAGGTGCGACCATTTCTACAACAACATACCATATGGCCAAAATTATATTTAATTTCATGGGATAGTAGTTGGTGTGGATAAATGTTCCGAAAAATTCTATTGAAAGCATGCGCCAAAGCAGTATAATATCAGCAATAACAATGACAACAACATCAACATCAGCATTAGTGACAGCATGTTAGCACTGTCTGATACTGTTCACTAAAGGCAGCGTCATACGGCTTTTAGTTAGTCTCTCTCTAAAAAGAAGCATTTCAATAAACAAATTTCTAATACCGCGAATTTAAGTGAAAAATAAAACACAAAAGTTTGGTGGCATAATAGTTCTAATGGGACTATACACTGCGGTATTGTGTTTGTATTCGCATTATTGTGGGTGGGTCATCCACTAAACTATTCACTAAATTTAATTTCCATCAAAAAAAAAAAAATTGTGCATTTAAAAGATGCGCAAGTTCCAGTTACAAATGAAACCCTCCATTAGCGTTTCAAGTTAACAACAGAAACTTTGGCAGTTTGGAATCATCAGTGTTTTTTAAAGCGTCAAAGAGAAAGGTTCCCTTAAAACTAAATAAAAAAAATTATTAATTAAACGCATTTAAAAAGTTTTCATTTACCTACCTTTGAAAGGATTATTTATTTTAAATATAAAAAAAAATAAAAATACTAATCAAGTAATATTAAAACGATTTATTTCATTCGCACCTGTATCTTGCTGAACCGTATTTTAACGATTCCATTTCCGGTTGAGCAAAATTTCAGGTGTGTGAGAAATTTATCTAGAGATCTACAATTGCATAAATTCGTGTATTTTGTGTTTGGCATAAAAATACGATCACAATAAAATGGATAATTAATTAATTAATTATTGGAAACCTAATTAAAAATTAAACTAAATAACCAAAAAATAAAATAATAATCGATCATCCTTGACAATAGACCAACTTAAACCTACTGTTAGCGCAAATATACTCCATGAACACCGTTCTTACGCATTCTAGAACGGAAAAATATAGAAAAATATATGTTGGGCATTGTGTTTGAAGTAGAAAAATAGATTATGGGAAGAAGGAAAGCGGAAGTACTGTTTGTGACATTACAGGAAAGGCCTCTGCAGGAAAGAAATCCTACTTAAGGACAGTTCGGCTAAAACACAAATACTGACATATATACAATACAAATGCTGACCCACTGACCAATCGATCACAAAAGGATGTGTTCTGCGAGAAAGACGAGTGTTACGTAAGAGCAGAGTGTTATTTTACTAAAGAAAAATACATTGTAGTAGTGATAGGATAGTGAAACACAAGCTAAGTTGCGACGGTGCTCCAATGAATCAATAGAGTTAGATTCCTATCAATGTTAATGAGCACTTGAAGTCGCCGTAGTCTAGTAGGTAGTGTGTTGGCTTATTAGACGTAAAGCCAGGGTTCGAGCACCAGGCCAGACATCAAGACAAAATACAAAAAGTATCTTTTCGGCGACTTCCGCTTAGCAGATTTCTGGCAAAAACTCTGAGAGAAAATAAAATTGCCATGGAAAAGTTTCTCAAAAATCTGTCGTTCGGATTCGATTTTTAACTGTAGGTCCCACCACTCATGTATAAAATTAACACACACAACATAAGTAATGTGAAAAACTAGGACGTTGTACAATGGGTCAATTCGACCTCCGCGTACAGTACTTGTCTTAATTGACAAGTACACGTTCTCTAACCTAACCTAACCTAATGAGCACTTTCGGCCTCTCCTGTATGTGGTTAAGGATGCTCACATGAAAGTCGTATTCCATTTATCGGTCATATAAAAGTGGTGTAAATAGTAAGGAGATCAGAAACACAGCATTTGAATCCTCCTTTCAACATTTGAAAAATGTGCTGGTTCCAGCGGACATTATATTAAATTTTCATGATCAAAACATCAAGAGCTTCTGACTCATTAATATTGACACCACCAATGAATACAGATGACGTATTATTATTTCATACAAGAATTTAATGAATAAAAAATAAAATTGACTTTATTCATACGACCCGATTAAAAGATTGCCTATACGTCTGACGTGAGATGTTCTTCATTCATAAATACATCAAAACTATAACATAAAGAAATAATTTGGGGCGCAGAATCCAGTCAGCTCGACTAGGCCTTTGTGAATGTGGTGTGATAGTGCAGCTAAGAGGAATTTTTATTTGCTGATACTTTAGCCTTCACAGTGGATAAATCCACTGTCCAACTTAAATACTCTATTATTGTGAAGATAGTCTCACGAGTTTCACGGCTATATGTTACGGGCATGAGTAATGACGAGTAGTGGTGAATAAGCTTTTACGGTTGATTTAGTTTTATAACGACTGCAACAAAAACAACATTGAGCAGGTTGTTGTTTTCACAATGCTTTTCAGTGATCTGAAATGCTGTTTTATTTACATTAAAAACACGTACGATCATTTAGTCTTCTTCAACCATAAAAATCAATTTGTTAAGCTAGACAAGGTGTATGGGTTAAATTATTCACAACAGTATTTTGTTACCTGGAGATGCATTGAGAAGTCTTGCAATTGATCTTCTTCCTCTCGGTATTGTCGTTTTCTAATGCTGCCAGTATCATTTTAATGAATAATAATGTGATACATATACAGAATTTTTTCCAACGTTAAAATTGAAAACAATAGAATTAAACATTTTTGAGATAGCCATACAAAAATAGTCTAAAAGTTTGAGAGTTTACTAAAGTTATGCCTCCTAAGCTGTGACACATGTAGCGTTGTCTTCTTCAAATCATACGTCGTCAATACTCACATCATAAATTTGTCATTTTATTGCAATCCATTTACGGTGCTTTTCCTTATGAATTTTTGAAAAAAAATAGCTTCGTAACATTACTGCGTGGAAAAGGGAAGAATGTAAAGAATTCTCTACTTATTGGCGCACATTTTTGAGTCCAAATACAGAAACTTCGTTGGTTAACGTTCCCAACTAAATTGAAATGATTGAACAATCCAGTTCCTAGAAAAAACCCTATTTGTTTCATCTATATCTATTTATTAAGATTCTTTGAGCGATGCAGTCCTGGAAGCTATGTTGTATTATTGTTATGAGAAAATCATTAATTATTTTCTGCTCCTTTATCCTGTAAAACGATACATAACCCATAATAATGCGCATTATTGATCATACAATCTTTCAAGTAGTTTTGACGAAAGGCAGGTAGATAATCAAAGAAAACAGTGGTAGAATTTCATGAGTTTTTCAATCTTCCTTCCTTTATGTCTTTCCAATCAGGAATTAAAATCATCCTTGACATTACTAAACGGTGCTAAATGCTATAACATATTTATTGTGTTGAACAGCTTTGTTATACATTCATTCGGAATTATTTCCATTTCAAACTCCAAGGCAAACATCCAAAGAAGTTTCGGATATCTGTAACGGGCTTAATGCTAACTTGAAATAATTCTTATCACAATTTTCTCTTCTTCATAAAGTTTTCCTTTTGCTATTGATGTACTATTATATCAGGTCCATTGTTGATATCTTCTTGGTATTCATTTAATTAACTTCAGGCAGGAAATCATAGCGTCGAAAAGAGAAAAACAGTTAGTATCAGTTAAAGGTTAAATAAGCTCTGAAAAGGGAAAAACCTCGTGATCTTTTTTGTGATTAGTGGCGATGTTAATAATCATACATACATGTTGGTATTATCTACGAATGTTTTTAATGGTACGGATTTTCAACGTTTGATTTAATTTAATATTGGTTCATAGTTTATTACATTTTAGAGCTCCGTCATGCTAATAGTGTAGAGTCGGGATTTGCATAACTTTTAACTACGTTTCATTTGTGCCGAATATTCTAACTCCCACTGAATAGCAAAACATCAACAACGAGTAGGTAAACTACGGACAATCCCTTAACAAAAAAGAGGACTCGAATGATGTGCAAAGCAAATTCTTCTCGTCAACACTATATCCAACAAAACCTCACGGCAAATTAATAGCATGTCAATAGAAATTGATAATCCCCATAGTAACTAGCAGTAATAGAGATGAGCTATAATAAGTTCCTTTTAAATGTCATATTGATGTCCAAACTTGTCGATTTCTCCGTAAATGGCAGATTATTATGTAGACTCTTGAGCATATGTTTCACCTAGCAACTAAGTTACGGATGACAAGAGGGCATAAGAAATTATTAATTTTAATATGAAACCATATATCTTTGGTGTTCAGATCATCCAATTCCGGCAAATGGAAGTTGAATCGACATGTAGTGCGCGCCGTTGATGGTCTGGTCAATATCGTTCTCAAAGAAATATAGACCGCTGGGCAAAAACCCACACCATACAGTGACGTCTTTGGGATGCATTGGACGTTCTTGGATCTCATGTGGATTGATATCATGTCAAATTCGACAATTTTATTTGTTGATGCAGATGATTTTCGATGAAAATTAGTGTCAGTTGGCAACTGTTCCAAAGCGCATTCAGCAAACAGATATTGTAGGTTATGGTCGTTCATGGCGATTTGGCAAAAGAGACAACTAGTTTGACAGATGTAGCCTCAACAAGATTACCGTTAGCACCTGTCGAAGTTCAAAAGTCGAAATTCGATTTATTATGGCACTATTTATCGCCACGCAGGGTGGCACCTAAATAAACATATTTCAAAGCAGGTTTTTTTTCGTCTTAACTGGAATTTGTTAGAAATACGATGTAGCAAAGAATACATTCTATTAGATATACTGATTTAAATCCTATCGAATGCTAATATGGTTCTTAACACACAAAATTTTTTTTTATCACCTTTTCATAATGTTTACAGGCAAATCGACAATATTCTAGTATCTCTCATAAAAGCTAAAAGACAAAACAATAGTTTACATCTTTCATCAAATTGAATATTATCTAGCAAACGCTTCAAAACAATACATATGGAGCGTCATATCAATAGTTTGTTTTTCTTCTTTGTACTAATTTGTTAATTTATAGGCTGTAAGCAAATAAAATTAAATTTTATTTATATTTAATACAATAGAATAGAACAGATAATACTATTTGTGAACAATTAAATTGTGTTTACGTATTGTATTAAAATATCTGATTTAAAGTGTGTCAATTATATACCAAATTTTTTCAAATTCTTATCCTCCGCATATCTGCTAAACGCCTCCAACGAAAACTGAAATTACTTAAATGATAACGAAATTAAATTTCTGAATATTTTTAAAATTGTATTTCATATTGAAGAAGTATAATTGGTGTAAGGATAAGTGGTGCACTAATAATAAAAAATAAAAAAGGTTTACGCACTTATCAATTCGGTTTCCGAAATGTATGAAATGCAATGTAATTTAAATGTCCGCTGTAGTCAATTCTTTTGTGGTAGTTATCGATCACTTTTTCTCACATTTCAGGTGGTATGTCTGCGATAACTTGACGAGAGGTGATTATTCCCCTAGACACGGTGCTTTACCATCAAAAAACTCTTACGGTATTAAGTCGCATGGTTATGATAGTAAATGACCGTCGCTTAAACGTGAAATTGCTGTTTTTGGCAAATTATCATACAATGAAGTAAAAATCAGTAGCGTTATGAGGCTCATAGCGCAGTTCTGTTGAAACCATCAAATAATTACTTTCTCCGTTATCAATGAAATTCTCATTTTGTTTTTTGATAGCGAATGTGAAATGATATTCATCGAAAATTTAGTTCGAAAAGTCAGCATTACAAGCCTGTTGCTCTGGCACCCAGTGAATGGTTAGCCGACTTTAATTGATGCGTCAGTTGGAAATTCTAATAAAATCTTAATGCAAAATACGCCATAGTAAGTCGCAGGATAAGATAAACCCAATTACTGAGAACGCCGTGGAATTGGAAAATTCGAATTATTACTAAATTCGAATTATTACTTTACACGGTCTCACAAGTAATATGATCTGTCAAAATTTTGTGTAGAAGAGTATGGATGTGATCGTCTAAACGTACTATGTAATGAAACCATCACACATTGAGAGAATATACGGATGACAAGTTTGACAGTCGTAGGGCTCTTCATTTTTTGAAATGATTCAAAAAACAAGCAAGTCGCATTAGATCAGGGATTTTTTTTTTATGTAAACACATAGAAAAAAACTGTAACAGCTGTTTTCATTTTACTTTGCTATTGTCTTATACCGATCATGTAAACGCAAAAAATATAAATCATACGACTTTTATTCTCTTTTTTGTCATGCGGATGGAATTTCATTTTACTTTTTCATTAGACTTTACGTACGTAAAGTATTATCGTGTGAAGTGGGCTTAACGACGAAAACTGTGATTATCACGAAGACTCGAATTTCGAAAATCGTTTATCACAATCGGCCAGCCGAAACAACGTCAAAGTTCAATAGCCATGTCGTCAAAATAATAATCTGTGCGTCAGGTGGCACCAGATGGGTCATATCTATTAGGGGTACTGGAATCGGGAGAAACGATCATAGATGATCAAAATTGTTTTGCATAAAGCGAGCATTGGTCCAAAAGCATCTCCCGTTTTATAATTCAGACCTTGCTCTGGCGATTACCATAAAGTAACACTTCATTGTTGCTAAAGGAGCATAACAATACTTTGATTAATTTCATATTGTATCGGCGTTTAACTTCACACAATTTGCGAAAGTTTATTTATTATTTAAAGATTAAAGTCGAAAGCTAACGATTGATAATATTGTAAAACTAGACATCACTCTGACAAATCACTGTAGAATATTGTTACTGTAAATACTAGCTTCTCTTTTCAGAGATTTTGATACTAAAATTAATCAAATGTCTAGAGCAATGAATCACTCATTTTTTCTATAAGCAGCTTGGTTAACAAATTCTAATTCATCCTACTCATAGTCGGGATTTTGGGTATAAAAACAATGCGGAGAAAAATGTGAAAATAGTTTATCTGTTATTATGTTTTTAGTTAACACGTTCATCGCCACTGTAATATCAGAAAAATTTTCACGTGGGCCACGGTAACTTTATTAGATAATTTAGTTGAAAATGTATTAAGGAAACTTAATGTATCACTGAAAAATTTTTTTTGCTAAAATTCCCGTAAAAACACTATTTTTTATGTCAGACATACATGATTGACATGGCCCTATATTTAAACTTTTTTTCGACAAGCCGTGTCAGTCTTATATATGTATCTGACGAATCCAAACAAGATACAACAAGTATTATCCTGTTGTTTTGAACACAGCGTCGTTTGCGTCGGACATTTGTGATTTACCAAATCGCGTACGTCAGACACATATGACTGACGTGGCTCATGTAGAACTTCTTAGCGTCAGACACATATGACTGACATGGCGATGAACGTGTTAATTAATCTGAATTAGAAAAATATCGAAAATATAGATTTCGATTTCATAATAATATTTTAGATTCCTTTATTACACCTTACACGAGAATTAATACAGAAATATATTAATCTTAAGAGGATATCCGTATTAATAAGAAATCATTTCTTCTCTATTCTGCCCTTTGTTTTTTTATAAAACTTGAGTAAAACGTGAAAACATTTTCATATAACAGGTTATTTTAAAGTACGTAGCCTTTGTACATGCGTTTGAATTACTCTCGACTGTAAACAATAAGTAAATAAAATATTAAGACATTTTTGGACTTTGATCCTACAATTTTACGATTAGAAATGACGCATCACAATGCCACCAAGAAAGATTTTTGATTTCATTGTTTCAGTGTTATCTCGACTCTACATAACTGTAGGGAATTATTAACATGTTTAGTTTTTAATATTATATGGAACGCATAAAATTTAGTAATTCAATGTAGAGTTCGATTAACTCATAATCACATTCTAATTTTGGGGTACATTGTTAGAGTTGTTAATGTCAGCCTCTATGGTCTATGCATTGTGATCGATCTTAGAAAAGTAGGTTGTGGGAACAATTAAAAAGAAAAAGAGGGAAAGTAGCTGCAGATATTAGTTTGAATACGATTATATTACAAGAAATAGGGAACTCTATCGAAAATACAATTAAAAAAAATTTATTTATTTATTAATTATAATACAATTACAAATTATATTTTAATTATATACAAGACTTGACCATATGCTCGGTGTAGCATCACAGACCAGAGTCTCTCGTGGGAATCAAACCCACGACCCTCACGCTAATAGTCTAGCACACTACCTACTAGACTACCAGGGCACCCAATTAAAAAAATAGAGTTTAAGTTATCGAAAATCCTCAAAATAAACTTCAAATTTGTATTTCGAATTGTATTTCAATTTCCATTAGGTATTAGTATGATAACCATTAGACGTGATCATGTTCGTACTGTGTTGGCTTATTAGATGTGAAGCCATGGTTCAAACACCAGGTCAGACATATTCAACAAAACGTTATATGAAATAATATTTTTGATTATAATCTTTAGAATATTTCTGGCAAAATCTGTAATAGTAAATAAAATTGCCCTGAAAAAGTTTCTTAAGAATCGGTCGTTCGGAGTCCCGCCAATCATGTATTAAATTAACACACACAACATAAATGGCAATGCCTGAAATGCTCAGTAAGGTTTATCATCTCACCATGAATACACTGGTAATCGAACAATGCTTGCAAATCATAGAATTATTAAAATTCGTGCTTCATGAGAAATATTTTTTGTAAATTGAATAGCCACTACTTGTCTTCAATCGCGTAGCCCATTTTTTGCTCAATGAATATGTAAATAAATATAACTGCCACTAGCATATATCAGCCAATATATGCCAATAACAATCTAGGCTTCAGCATCATTGTACTGCAGTTCTTAGAGAAAGATGAGAGACTTTATTTTCATAAAATGGAAGAATTGGAGTTAGTTGACATGTAGTTTCACGCGGCAAACGTTGTCGTGAACTTATTAAGAGCATGATGACCTCACGTTTTGCAGCAGTCCATTGGCCTCCAAAACGATAAAATTTAACCCCATTGTTAGAGTATTTATTGTGGAAGATAATATTGTAGCTAATATGGTTTAGATATGCTGAAAACAGCGTACCAAAACTGGAACTGGCAGAGAGATCAATAACAACGTAGACACGAACAACATTTACATGAAATGATCTTTTAAATTTGTCAAGTGTTTAAAAAATTACCTGTTAGTAAAAAGCAACCAAAGTTAAAATTGTCTTGTTCAGAATAACCTTTATAAAGCTAAATACATTTTATTAGGAATGACATCTCATCAAGATATCGCAACACCAGTATCAATGATGTCGAAACTGTAAAAAAGATCGTCAGAAAGAGGACGCCACATGGAAACGGAATACGAAATTTCTAACGGTATGTATTCAGTGCAATTGATGTTGCTGTCCGTGATGAAAAAGGTGATGATGAACACAGAGGACGCAGCAACAATGCCAAGACATTCTATGTGCGAAGGAATAAGTATTAAATAAGCATTTCGGCAGAGCGTAATTATGACGAAGAAGTTTACTTTTGCAGGTAAGAATATCATGGACATATACACTGAGCGCCAAAAGTGAGTAAACACCACTGAAATAATTCATTTTCTTAGGGTAGCGAGAAAAGTAAATGAGAATAGTCGAATAAATTTCTAAGAATAAAAACGTTTATTGATTACTTATAAAATGTTAAAACAAAAACCACAATTCATGATAAACGAACTTTTTTATACTTAAGAACAAAACTGTTTTATACTTAAGAACAAAAGTGTTGACTCACTTATGGCGCTCACTGTATATGTATGTAAGGTGAACTATACAAGAAAATAAAAAAATTAAAACGAAAATTGTTCATATTTTAATCTAATTCATAGAGCTCATTAAATATTTTCGCTTAGAAAAAAAAATTTGATAGTTGTGTAGGGTATCCAGTGGTCGTACTTGACCGTTATTTTCTTTAAAATAATTTTTGTTTTTTAACACTTTGTTATTTTCTACCCTATGTTTCTTTTGCTCCCTACAATTACCTTTATCACTTTGCGGTTCCATGTATTAGAAGAGGGTGTATTTATATTTCAAAATAAATGCGAAGTTTGTTTATAAGAAAGTGTCAACAACAATGAGAATTGAATTAAAGGTACCCACAAAAACATTGTGTTGGTATAGAATGTGATTGATTAAATGAGTGTGTTAGTATGCGTAATTAAATATAAGTAGTAGCTCTCACTTATTCCTTCTATTTTAAATTTATTTATATATGTTTATATGTAACGATGTCAATGCGACAACGCTAAACGATAAGTGATGGTATTGTAGTGTCGATATCTCAGTAGGTATGGTATAACAATAAAAAAAACAAAATACTTATACAAGCTTTATTTTATTTATTTTTTTTGTTGTAAAATATTTTAAATACTATTTATTGTAAAGAATAGTACATTTTTTGGTGAGAAAATATAAAAAAAAATCTACGACTTATTTTGTGCCGCCAAAGTTCAAAACATAATATACAGCGTTTGGCAATCTGTAAATAAACAGCGTGACAAAAATTGTAAACTAACGAAATTTGTTTTAATTATTTTTTATAAATTTACCTTGACAATACCGAAAGTACTGAACTTAGCAAGCAATTGGATGAGCATACATACATAATTGGTCATTACAACCCTCCAGTCAGGATTACGACCTAGTTTCTCACACCACTTATGTTGTGTGTGTTAATTTTATACATTAGTGGCGGGACCTACAGTTTAAAATCGACTCCGAACGACAGATTTTGAGAAACTTTTCATGGCAATTTTATTTACTCTCAGAGTTTTTGCCAGAAATCTGCTGAGAGGAAGACGCCGAAAAAATACTTTTTGTATTTTATTTTGATGTCTGGCCTGGGGCTCGAACCCTGGCTTTTCGTCTAATAAGCCAACACACTACCTACTAGACCACGGCGACTTCAATTGGATGAGCATTATGACATTAAATATCCTGGAAGCTAACTAGGAGGCGTCAAAGATGCCCCGATAAACTGATCGCACTTGTTAAACCAATGCGCAGTAATGCTAGGTGTAGAATTAACATTGGAAATGGTCATTCCGAGAAGAATTAAGCTTCCAAGCTATCCGAAAAGTGTGTATTTTGTCACCACGTTCTTTAAACATTGTATCGTTTTTATGATGTCATTGATGTCATTATGATGATCACCTAAGAGCCCAAGGCAGGTTGGAAGACCTTGATTATACAGATGGTATTTATTTGCTCGCTAATATACATCAGAATATGGTGAATAAATTATTGTAAGGTTATGATAATGCTCTGTCGCATGAATGAAAATTAACGCCACCAAAACGTAACAATGTATACTCATCTGAACAAAAAAAGACACTCCTTTCTAATGATTTCCCAATCGATTTGCTAGTTTCGCTCTGTTGTTGATAAATGGGGTGGCACTTGAGCTTTTAAAATAAGGTCTGGAAGTAATAACAGCGAAATTCGTTAACTCTTAAGCCTTTCATCACTTTAATTTACAAAATCCTTGAAAATAATGCATAAAAACGTAATTGGTTTAAAAAATGTTTTTCTTTTTTTTGTTTATTATTATTTAAATTTATTTATTATTTTAATAGTTGGTTAAAGTTACCCTTATTTTTACGACCTTTTTGCATCTTTTCGGCGGTGCATTGTATTTACACGATTATAACGAGCTTTCGAGGAAATATAATTCAGTGGTCTCCACGATAACCGCACGGTAGGTTTTAGGTCCAGAGATTGAAAAGGCTAATTGATTGTCCTAAAATCACTATTATACTAGAGGAATCCTTGGTATCGTTGTTAAGCACAAATTGCCATTTCTTTAGCTTTTAGCGTTTGGGAGAGGGGGAGGGCATAATAGCATAATGCTGTGCAGAATATCCAAAAAACAAACTGCGGTAATTTTTTTTGCTTTAATTATTGCAACGAGACAAAGTATGCACCTTGAGATACATAAATAATAGAACTAAATTCTTTCATTATCCACCATCATTCGCTGTAAATTAATTCTGTTTATTACCTTGTTAATAAACTTTTCAGGAAGTAATCAGGGATAGCAGGCATTGTAGTCGCCGTAGTCTAGTGGTAGAGTGTTGGCTTATTAGACGTAAAGCCAGGGTTTGAGCCCCAGGCCAGACATCAAAACAAAATACAAAAAATATTTCTTCGGCGACTTCCTCTCAGCAGATTTCTGGCAAAAACTCTGAGAGTAAATAAAATTGCCATGAAAACTTTTTCAAAAATCTGTCGTTCGGAGTCGACTTTAAATAAAATTAAAATTAATTAAAATTAACACACCACATAAGTGATGTGAGAAACTAGGTTGTAAACCTGACTGAAGGGTTGTAATGACCAATTATATTATGTTATGTTATGTAAGCAGGCATAGCTCATGTTCTGCTACCTTGAGCGTTCCAGTTAATTTAGGCCTTTACAAAACATGGTCAACTCAGGCTAAGTCCTACCGCTCTTTGCCATCTGTGTATATTATAAATATTATTAAATAATCACCACAACTAAGCGATAGTGTAGAGTAAGGTCTACTTTTTCACCTTAAACTTGTAAGTGATGCCGATGGCAATGGGTTGAACATTTTTTTTTTGCTAATATGAGACGACATCAGGCACTGTCTGCTATATTTCTGTGGCATTAAATAATAACAGCTTAAGTCGAAATTTCGTGTTTAGAGATATTAAGGGGTTTGTCTAAAATAAATTGTGTTTGGTAAATACAAATACATAAAAAAACATGAAATTTAACTGAGTGATAGATCTTGAAGAAGAGAATAAGGATATATAAAAAAAATGTAAAAACACTTATGTCAACTTAAGCCATTATAATTTATTGCAACAGATTTGATTCAATTTGGCAGAAGTCGGATACAGTGTAGACTAGAAGTTTCGCTTGAAAAGCAGATGGCCTAGTTCAAAAGGACTTATTAATAGAAATGGTTGTAATACTCGGTTGGATCTTTGAGATGAAAAGTTCTTATGAGTGCGGTTAATACGACTAGAACTCCTTTACATTGAAATGCGAAAATATCGTCTGATGATGAAACGATCGTCGTGCTAATGATTGCTTTACTATGTTTGGATAACAAGACTGGAGTGACTAAATAATGGGTCTGATCGTTGCTGAACTGATAATTCCGCACTGTTGTTGTAGGTAAAGGTAGGTTTTTATTATACCGTCTATTCTTACGTCGATTTTGTTTTATGTTAAGAAAAATGTTAGCGACAGTCAGCTGTATGTTTTGAGATTGATGGTATGTTTGTATTATATTCAGAATGTATTGTAAAATGCAGTTCTGCTGTATCGAATGTTTTTGTGAAAACGCGGCTGACAAAGGTTTGTTTAAATCTGTAATATACGGAAATCTTATTAGTTGTCTTGACTTAAAAGTCATACTCATTTCAATCAAATGGTTAATGCAATGGGCAGTGTGTTTGACTAGGCAATCATATACTGAACAAATAGTAAAAATATTGAGAATATATACCATTAAAGAAATTTATTTTGGTGCATTTAACAAACATTTTTCATATTACGGCTAATCGATCACCAACTTAATGGTTGAAAAGTTCTAAACAAAACAATAAATTAATATACGAATAATTGCAATTGCATTGGTAATATTTACACTGCAATATTTTTTCTACTGTCCTAAAGTCGATAGTAAATTAAACGTGCACTCTTATATATAAAATGTATATAAATTGACAACAATTAAGTGTGGGTGGCAATTATTATCAAACAGAAACAAACAAAGTTAGAGAAACACTGTATTTCACATACAAACGATATCTACAAATTAGAAATACAAACATTTAACAAATCATTATCAAATTCAAATGGAACATTGTTTTTTTTTTATAGAATTTTATTATTTTTATTCATTATAAATTCGTTAAGTTTGGACTCTAGACTCTCCACAACTGAATCGTTTTACTATGACAACTATTGTAACCAGTAGTTTCGAATAAAGGCGGTACATGTTTTACAATTTCAATTTTAATCTTCTGTTGTTGTATTAAAATTTTACAATTTAGTTATTGCTATTGATTGTTGTACAATTTTTCAAAGAATTTGTTTTCAATTGTTTAAGATTTTCTACCCTACATATAGCAAAACTAATATGATAGTGGCATAAAGCATTTTTTCTTATATTTGTAACATCTTAGATACTAATTTCTAAAAATTTCCTTAGCTTTATCGATTATCATTGAGTTAGTTTAAATGAAATTAATTGTAATTTCACCAAGTTCCTAAGTTAAACTCACGAGATTGGTGCAAATATACGGAAAAGCAATACTAAATTTCTAAATATCACATGATCTAGTTTCTATATTAATTTAAATAAATTATTTTAGATCTATTTTTTCTTAACTTTAAAAAACCTTTGCAGGCATAACGAGATACTAACTGGATGGAACTTTAATTCAATAAGTAAGTATGATATGGGGATAAGTGAATACAATAAGCCATAACAATGATGCATAATGGAGTACATCTCTAGTATTTCCTTAATTGTAATTAACTTATTTTCTTTAAGAAAAAAATTTCAAGAGAATGATGAATTTTCACAGTGCCTGAACCACAACATTTTTTAATAACTTTTGAAACCACTGTCCAGTAATAATAGAAAATTGTTAATCGAATGTATACTCTTGTGGGCCTGTGTATGTTTTGGATGATTTCTTACAGCTTCCTGAACTATTGGATTGAAAAGGAAATGTTAAGTGAAATTCTGTGAAAAACATGCAAGTACACCAAAAAACTTAAGTAAAAAAAAATAATTAAAAACATACATACATAATTGGTCACTACAACCCTTCAGTCAGGATTACTACCTAGCTTCTCACACCACTTATGTTGTGTGTGTTAATTTTATGCATGAGTGGCGGGACCTACAGTTTAAAATCGACTCTGAACGACAGATTTTTGAGACACTTTTCGTGGAAATTTTATTTGCTCTCACAGTTTTTGCTAGAAACCTCCTGAAATCATATTTCGTTTTGTTGGAGATATCTGACCTTGCTAATGAGTGTATGTAAAAAGATTTTTACATTTTTAAATAACCATAAAGAGTTCTTATTTTTCTGGTTTGTCAGTATAGCAAAAAAAAAAATGAGTAGTTCCATGCACATCATTATATTTTATATAACCAGGCAAAGTAAATAAACCTGCCATGTAAAATTTCTCAAAAATCTGTCGTTCGAAGTCGACTTTATGCTGTAGGTCCCGCCACTCATGTATAAGATTAACACACACAACATAAGTGGTGTGAGAAGCTAGGCCGTAGTCCTGACTGAAGGGTTGTAATGGCCAATTATATCTGTATGTATAACCAGGCAAAACTATTCACCAAATTTCCCAGAATTCCACTCTATTAAGAGATATTGGCCAGTAGAAAAAAAAAGAAGAAGAGTTAAATAGGAATTCAAGAACAACCTGCAAAATGGTAACAGAAAAGAAAGCAAAGACCTTACAAAAGGAATTAAGCTATGATTAGGCATTCGCATTAGATCCTAAATAACATTTTCTTTATTACAAGTAAATATTGAACAGATTTTACCACTAATTTTGGTTTTAATAAAGAAAACTATATTCTCAAATTTTTTCGTGCCCACTCCTCAGTTTCATTAGGCATTCGCATTAGATCCTAAATAACATTTTCTTTATTACAAGTAAATATTGAACAGATTTTACCACTAATTTTGGTTTTAATAAAGAAAACTATATTCTCAAATTTTTTCGTGCCCACTCCTCAGTTTCATTAACAAAAGTTCAAATAAAATTTGAAGACTGTGAGATAGGGTATCACATAACAGTTTTGGCTGTCTATAACGGTTCCATTTAGTTGTTTTTGCATTTTAATAATTAATCGCTGAACGAAAAAAAAAATTGATCGAAAGCAGTGTGTATATTGGAAAATTCTATGATTATTAATTCAATATTGTTTTTATTGTTGCAATAACTGATATTATTTTAAAAGCATAAGTAAAACAACAACACCAATCACAACAAACAGCTAAGAAAGCAAATACTAACACAATTTAAGTAAAACACATGTACGTACATGCCATTAAACTTTTTTTCGTTTACACGTTACGATCATGTTCCAACACTACGACAATAAGCAACAACAACTTGACGGCAACGGCCATAAACAATAACAGCGCTGTTAGTAGTGGTAGTAGATGATTGTTTTCTTTTCAGTGTCGTTTATAACAGAGTACTTCCATATTTTACTTCGACAAGAAATAGCACAAAGTGTTGACTACTCTCGATCGGTAAGGTTGGATTATAATTTCAATTGTTTTTTTTTTCGTTTGTGTTCCATTCATTTGATTTGCATTTTTACTATACTCGAGTACCTTAAAACCTTTCCGCTCAAATTCATAATTATTTATTTACAATTTACAGCCCGGACAGTACAAACAAGCGATCGGTCAGTTCTTCGTGTTTTATTAAAAAAAATTAATAAAAAAACGTAGAGAAATTTAAATAAAAAATACAATCGAGGATTTGTCTTTTAAAATTTCCTTGATATTCTTCGTTTATTTTATTGTTAAAAATCAGTTCGTTTGCAAATTATTAAGTGTTCCTTGAATGCTGTGTAACAGTTTTCGGTGTTTGTTTATTTCCGAGTAAGTTAATGTTTCTGCGTTGTGTTACTTAACAAATTATGTGAGTGAGTGCAAGAGCTTTAACAGTCGCTGTTGTGAATCTGCAAACATCTGCCTTATTTTCATTGGTTTTACTATTTTATTTTAATAACCATTGTTGTAGTTGTTGTATCTTATTTAATGATGTGTTTTTGATTGTATGTTTTGCAGTGTGTATATTTTTTTTTGGTAAAACTGAGTGTTAAACCGGTTTTGAGTTTAATAAATGAAAAACAACAAAAAACGAATAAAAAGATTACTCAAGAGTATCCAGTTTTTCGGTTTAACAAAATAAGCAAACAAATTAAAAACTCCATAACAACAACAAAGAACGTAAAAAAACTGTGGCATCATATGTGTAACAAAAATCAAAACAAAAAATAAAGAAAAATTACAATAATAAGAATAAATAACTAAATAAAAACAAAATCAGCTGTTTGCCATACAAACATAAATGTTATAAAAATCAAATAATTTACTTTACATTACAAAATATGTACATATATGTACGAGTAGTAAACAAAGAATACAGTATTAATGATAATAATTTATTTCAACTTAATCAGCAAAATCGTAACAAAAGAAATTGCTTTCTTGTCGTATTCAAAATAATCGAAAAGAAAAAATTCATCAATGCATGAAATACATATAAAAAAAAAATAATTAAATGAAAAGAATGAATATAAAATTGATAATATTAATATTTCCTTTTTTTTTTTTTATTAAAAAAGACCATCAATTCAACCTATTTATTTTACAAAAATGGTTTAATTTAAAATATTATAATTTACAATAAATTTTGCAAAATAATATTGTATGTATTTACACTGTTTCCATAAAATAGCAAAAATAACAGAAAATTGAAGGCATTGTGTGTATTGCCATTGTTGTGTAGAATTTTGTGCAGTTTATGGGTAAAATAATTAAGAAAATTTATTCAAAATCCTTTGATCTAATGACAAAGGAAATATATTCTTAATAACAAAGGCTTAAAAGTATCTTCTTTTTGAGGTTAAGTTAAGGTTCAGACCTAGTTCCCGAATTTATAAAATATAGTATATTTTGATCGTGGTGAAGTCGCGTAGTATAGCAGGTAGTGTGTTGGTTTATTAGAAGTGAACTGCGGTTCAAACCCTCTGTCAAAAATTTCTTCGGCAACATCTTCGCAACAAATTTCGGGCAAAAACTGAGAGCAAATAAAACTGTTATTCAAAAATCTGTCGTTCGAAGTCGACTTAAACTGCGGGTCCCACATTCATGTATAAAACTAACAAACACAGTTTAAGTGGTGTGAGAATCCTGACTGAAGGGTTGTAATGACCAATTATGTATTAATGTATGTATGTATGCATGTATGTATGTATGTACTATTTTTTGCTATACCCTTTCGTTTTAAAGCAGTTTTTGGACTAGATTGCTTTGACTGTACTATTTTCTGGGGTTCTAATTGCATTATTGGCGATCGCTTCTTCGATTGTTAAAATTTTTCTGTTTTTAGAGAACTCTCAGTTTTAAATTTTCGTAACATAGATATTTGATGATTGAACAGCCGTTGTTACTAGCCATATGTGCACCAAGTTATGACTTGTTTTAGATTTGTTTTTAAAAGAAAGAATATTTTAGCTAACAGTATTATCGATACCTGAGGTTCCCGATACAACACTATGGCAAGATCACAGTAATTTCAAAACAAACTTTTTAGTTGCTGTGGCCTTTTTTGGATCCACTAGTCATTCATACACATGTATTACTTACAGCCGTATTCAACAATATTAGATATAAACGTGGTCTCAAAGACTTATGTGCTGTTTCTGTAAGACAAGTGGTATGAATTAAATACCATGAAGTGTCACGTTTCAAGCTCTAACCATCTAACATCAGAAGATTGTCATGGCCAATATTAAATACGCTCATCATTTTCGCTTGCAAGACTGTAAGCTAAGGTTCATGAGTTCTAATATGTATGTATATACCACCAAGTGCTATTTCTACAAGAGTGGCATAATGCAACTACCTTTGAAATGACAAACTTTAAATATTTTCCCTTAAATAAAGTTTTCAATATCGTTTAATTTAACTACGACTTATATGCCCCTTTCTTACTCTAATCTGAAAAATTTTGATATTTAAATGGTATAGTATTTATATTCAACTATAAAAGACCTTTAACATCAAAACTTTCACAGATTGAAAACATTCATGGCACTTTGTTTGAGCTAAGATCACTATAATGTTGCTACATTCTAAACAGATTTTAATTGCATTATCACTTTGAAAGAAAGTCATTGTATTTAAATTTTCCGTAGATTGGTTTATAAGTAAATAGAAATAGAAATTATTAAATACAAGTCTATTAATCAACTCAAACAAATGACGAAAATGATCAAACAGTTGCTATAGGTAAAATAAAGAAAATGACTAAGAAGTGTTGAAGCAAGCGTCTTGATAAGCAATGCTAGGCGGTATTGTTTGTTTTAATTATACCCACCCGATATAAAAATTTATATTTTTCTTTTTTTATTTTTGTTATTTCAAATTGAAATTGTACTTTAAATCATACAAGTGTTTGATTAGTTATACGAGTAAACGCTTTGAAATTTAAAAATATGTGTGGTCAAGGTACAAAAATAAAACGATAAAAATTCGAGGAATTAAATTAAACGCTTAACTACAGTAAATTTTATTATACTAGTAATAATTGTATTTAGATATGGATAATGTAAATTTTTGTTAGCTACAGGTATTTATAGGTTTATGATAAGTATAAAGTTTTTAAAATAGTTGCAAAATTAATTATTTGAACTTTTACCGATACACTCTATTGTAAAATCTTACCTTCTTTCATTTGTATGATTTAACGGGTGAATTTTTTAATCATAATGGAAAAAAACTAGAAAATTTTCAAAAGTTAATCAAATATTTACTTTGGGTGATAAACAAGTGCTTGTCATATACACATGATGCCCGCGGCTATGGCGTCTATTTGTAAACTTCAATTTTGATATACATACATACTTTTTTCAGCATTTCGTCTGGTATTGTTATCATCTAGAACTGACTTATTCCCCTGTACATCAGATATTTCACGTATCTATATAAAATGAAGGGTTGTTCCGAAACCAAAGATTGATATAAGAAGTACTACGTTGAGGTACGAGATGCTCTTAAATCCATATTCTTCATGCCAATTTATCAACATACTTATACTTTTTTAAATTCCACACACAATGGTTTTTAAAGTTTGTTAGTTTGTTAGTCAGATCGTGTTTAAATGACAAATTTACTGATCATTTTTGGCATTGGCATATAACAAGAGTATTACACGTTTTG
The DNA here is from genome assembly GCA_936449025.2 of Sarcophaga subvicina. NCBI lineage: Eukaryota > Metazoa > Arthropoda > Insecta > Diptera > Sarcophagidae > Sarcophaga > Sarcophaga subvicina. The sequence continues at coordinate 37,508,705 of OW388082.2, forward strand.
TTCGTTCTTTGTTTATTTAAAAAAAAGTATATTCTCCACAATTCATGAAAAAAGGGGACAAAAGTCATAATGTGAGACTCTGCTCTGTGACACTCAATCGAGCATATTGTCGAATAATGAAATCAACTCCTATATATAATTAAATATAATTATATAATTAAATATAATTAATAATTGAAGTCGCCGTGGTGTAGTAGGTAGTGTGTTGGCTTACTATTCGTAAAGCCCGGGTTCGTATCCCAGGTCAGACATCAAAAATGAAATATGAAAAAAAAATATTTCTTCGGCGACTTCCTCTCAGCAGATTTCTGGCAAAAACTCTGAGAGTAAAATAAACTGCCATGAAAAAGTTTCTCAAAATACTGTCGTTCGGAGTCGACGTTAAACTGTAGGTCCCGCCACTCACGTATAAAATTAACGCACACAACATGAGTGGTGTGAGAAGCTAGGCCGTAATCCTGACTGAAGGGTTGTAATGGCCAATTATGTATGTATGTAATTAATAATTGCATTGTAATAAATAAATAAAAAGTTATAATGTATCGTAATTCATTTTCCGACTATTTTGCATAAAAATTTTGATTTGAGCACTAATTGAGGAACAGACCCACCAATATTTATGGTGGCAAATGAACTAATTTGGATTATTAGGCAGGCTATTTATTGTGTAAAGTTATTAAAATTTGCTTGGCAAATTTGATGTGGCTTTGCCAGGAATATTCACACTGACTCACTGTCTTTCAAAATTTATATTATCCTGTTTTGTTTTTTTGCAATAATTCTTCGGGATAATAATACAGAAAACTGTTAGTAGGTGCTTAGTTTCAGAATTTTGTGATATGATATGATATTTAAGCCAATGGCAAAAGGTTAAAAAATTCAAAAAAATGTTCGTTATTTTTTTGAATTTATAAAACTAATATATCCGATTAAAATAATCTCCATCAGAGATCCTAACATCATTAACAAACAGATTTGGAAGCAAACAAGGCACAAAAAAGCTTACTCCATTCATTGAGGTGAAGGTTTCCACAAAAGTTTTAAGTTACCTTTGTAGTGTAATCCACTTACTGATAATATCTTCATTCTATCTTAATATTGATTTTGGAGGTTATAACATACATAATTGGCCAGTACAACCCTTCAATCAAGATTCCGACCTAGTTTCTCACACCACTTATGTTGTGTGTGTTAATTTTATACATGAGTGGCGGGACTTACAGTTTAAAGTCGACTTCGAACGACAGATTTTTGATAAACTTTTCATGGAAATTTTTATTTACTCTCAGAGTTTTTGCCAGAAATCTGCTGAGAGGAAGTCGCCGAAGAATTTTTTTTTGTATTTTGTTTTGATATCTGGCCTGGGGCTCGAACCCTGGTTTTACCTCTAATAAGCCAACACACTACCTACTAGACTACGGCGACTACTTGGAGGTTATAATCTGCTCCTAAATAGCTTATAATCAGCTCGAAAACTTAGAAGTAAAGTGCTTTGTTATCTTCTTCTCTTTGCAATTAAATGACTAATATGGGTTCATCAGTTGTAAAGTATTCTCTCTAACTTGTATCTACAACGTTAAATAAATGCTAAACCTAATCGTCTAATTGACAAGAATTTATTATTCGTTTTTTGATTAAGAAAAACATTAATCGTTAAGCATTACTAGTATTGAAGTGATAATGGTAAGAGGTGATAAAGTCGAAGCTAGTAGTGCGCTGGCTTATTTGACATGAGACCTCAGTTAAAAACCCCATGCCAGACATCTCCAACAAAATGAAATTTGAAAAAATATATCTTTAGCGACTTCCTCTCAGCAGATTTCTGGCAAAAACTCTGAGAGTAAATAAAAATTCCATAAAAAAGTTTCTAAAAAATCTGGCGTTTAGAATCGACTTTAAACTATAGGTCCCGCCGCTCATGCATAAAAATTAACATACACAACATAAGTAGTGTGAGAAACTAGGACGTAGTCCTGACTGAAGGGTTGTAATGACCAATTATATACATATGTATGTATGTGTAGTAAGAGGTGATAGTTTTGCCAACTTCAACTTATGTATTGTTGAATAAAAATGCTTAATGAACGTTTAATTATTGTTTTACAAAAAGTTTACCGAGAAATTGGATCTGGAAACTTATGTATTTATATATACTGAGCAAATAGTTGTTTTAGATCGAACTTAAAACGATTTTAAGAAAAAGCTTAAAAACCTATTGCATTATTTTGTGAATACTGCTGAAATGTAGGATCAACAAACGTATACATCATACCTTTTATTATGATTTTTATAAAAGCAGACTGTGGATGTAACCATTTTTTTCAAGCATTTGATAATGAAGTAATTTTTCTATAATTTTCAATTAAACACAGAGGAATAATTTAAAACGATTTAGAGGTTCGATTAGATATTATCTTTCAAACATGAAATATATTGAAAATATTTCCTTTGTTAGTTAAGTTTTTGAATAAAATCCTTATTAAGACCTTATAAGTTCGTGTATTCAATGCAGGTCCTATCACCGTGTTATACCGTATAATTATTCTCTTTTTGTTTATATTACCATTGGTGTCTTGCCATTTATGTTGTAAATTCATTTGAAATTTGTAAATTTAAGTTTAATTTCTTTAATGCTTGGTGTTTTTATTACTAAATTAGTTCAATTAGTGAAACAAAAGGACTACTATAAATTAAATTCTTTATCTCCTGTATTCTGAAAACTTAAACCTGTAATAATCATATGTTTAGGTTGTTATGAACTTCGAATTCTTTTCGATAATAAATTCTATTAATTAAACTGCAGCTGTTTTCTACTAAATTGGGTCAATAATTGTTAGAAACTGTAACACATAACAAAAACGCAATTTGATAACGATTTTCCTTCGATGAACTTTGGATTTGGATGACGAAATTATTTTTTTGATTTTAAACAATTGCACAACAATATTTTTCACATTTTCAACCATATCGTGATTACAAGAATTGCAAATAAAATAAAGTGAAGAAGTATCATAATGCGTTTATGCATATTTATTAATAATAATACCATAATAGTGACTATTACAGATTTTGGTTTTAGTTTTATTAACGTTAACTTATTAATTCAAATATGGCTGACAAGCTAATGTATTTTCTGACAAGTGATTGACATAAGATGTATTCTATTTGGTGTGTATTTACAGAATATTAGTCTCTATTCTACTAAAAATGATTTTATAACAAGAACAAATCATTATACAAGCGATATAACGAAATAAACATATTTAATGTTGGAATAGGTACAAAAAGGGGCTCCCTTCTTATTTAATCAGGAATCTATAATTGTTAATGAAAATCAAACCACAGTGAAGTTACTTTCTCTGTTGACTGTATTAATAATCTCCAACCTACAATTGCAAAACTTTGAACTTTAATGTGACGTGTTAGGAAACAGTGTATTAGTATTTGTTTTAATAATTAATAATATTCGAAATGTGATTTAAATACAATGCGTATATTGTTGTGTTTCGTTTTCTTTCTTTAATTATTTCTTTTTTTAATTAAACGAAACAAAATGCAATAATTACAAAAACAATAGCAATAATAATTATAACCACAACGACAATAACAACCATAACAACCATAACAACCATATTGCAAATAAAAAAGATCAAGGTACAAATTATCATCAACAACAACAACAACAACAACAACAACAACAACAATAAGTAATTAAAAAAAGTATTAAAACAGTGCTCCTCTTCATTGTTCGCAATCAATAAAAGAAATAAATCACACAGAAACGTTCATAAAAATAATTTTTAATCTCTTGTGTTTTAAATTTTTATTCTTTGGTTTGTGACGATTTGATTTTAATCGAATGTATTCATTTGCTTTTGTTGGTATAATGTTTGTTTGTATTCCTTTACATAATACAGTTGGTATTAAAAAATACCGCGTTATTTTAGATATAAAATAAAAATTAAAATAAATATAAAAAGTTATATTTTTATTGAAATAAATTCTTATTCTTATAAAATTATATTTCACCTCAGAAGCACCACAAATTGCAAACAATTTTCTTTGTCTACCTTTTAAAAATAACAATTAACCGCAGTCTCTTTAACAACAAACCATTTTTCAAGTTTTTATAAAGAAAATTAAATGAGAAAGCTAAATAAAACTAACTGAAGCAATTCGAACTGATTGGTTTTCGACATTGCAAAGAAATAACACGTTTTTCCCTTAAGCACTGCAATTAATTAGCTTAGTACTTAGCTTTTATTGGTTTCTCTTTTTGACGATAATGAATAAATATTATTCCAAAGAATAAAGACACCATCTCTGAGAATGATACTGTGTCTGCCTTCATCGGATACGATATACCTCATCTAGTTCATGCCTTTCATTCTTCTTCTTTTGTCTCCGCTGTGAAGAGGTGAACCCATGTTCCCACCATGGTCACAAATTGATGGAAAATATGTCATGAAATATAATCAAACACTGTGTTAAAACATATTTTCGGCACCGTTTTTGTTATTTGTACAAAATAAGCAGTAAAACACTACCACATCTCGTAGCAACTTCCACACCACCTTCTGAATGTCAGGTCTGCTAATTTAGATGAAGCCCTCATACTTATTGGTATTTACAACTTTGTTATTTTAATCATGGTGCCAAATACCGCAAATAAATCACTGATTTTATTTTAAATACATTATTACTGCCGTTATTGGCTTGCCATCAAGTTTAATTGAAGGTAGAACATGACTACAGCTAAAAATTAAGTTCAGCCATGGTAGAATGATATAATTGAATTGGAATTTTGTTTAATGATTGTCAGCACTGCGATATAATGCAGAATGTTCCATAAAATGACACTAAGTAAAAATATCTTGGACCATTTTTGCTCTCCAATGTAGATACATGAATTATTTTCTCACCCACTATATGCAAACTGTTATTACTTTTATGATCTGTTATGGCATTTTATAATAATAAATTTGTAGACTGATTGTTTCTTTTTGTTATTGTTCTTGTTGTTGGATTCTTTTTTTCTTTTAACAATCGTTCCATTTGAATTATTATTGAGTATTTGATCTTTTATTTTTCTTGTAATCTCTCTTTGTAACATGCAATTACACTTTAACATTGCAAAATGGAAGAAAAAAGAAATACTCACACACACAGTTATAAAAGTTTTTGTTTATTTACATTTAAATTGAGTATAAAGAGTGTAAATTTACGGCTAAAACAACAAAGAAAATTTATTAAAAGATAGTGGAGTCATTGAATATTTATCGAATCATCATTACTCGATAACAGAGGCTTTTAAGTTACCATAATCAAAGCCGGAAAGTGAAAAAAGAATATTAAAAAAAACAATTACAATAATTGGAGAAAGTAATGAAAAAATTAAAAGAAAATTTTAATTTTTCTCTTTTGTTAATGAATCGATTACGTTAGCCTCTGTGAGCGTAATATTCGTTAAAAAAAATAATATTATATAGACGCATCACTAACTAGTTAGATGCAACCGTAGTAGCTCTTTAAGAGAAATAACAGCTTCATAATGGATTTACAAAAATTTAGGAAACAAAAAGTAGAGAATAATCGACAGTTAGCCCACTTCCAACGATATGAGTTAAAAAGCTTTTCTTATAGATGAGCTTAATGAGCTATAGAACACACTGGTTAAAGTGTTATTTTAAAGCGGTGAAATTTGAAGGAAACATATGACCGATATATGTATGTATGTATGCCATTATGAGTCTTCAAGTACCCATCTTTAGGGTGGCAAGAAACAGAAAAGTTATAGAAACGTGTTCACTTGTTTTAAAAACTAATTTTACATTAAAAAGTTCCAACCTTCACAAAAATTGTCTTATGGAGCCTTTCTTTACAAAAAACCATCTTTATCCAAATGTTTGTTTTCCTTTGTAGACGATGGGAATAGACCACAATTTTTTAGTGAAAGTTGACCCGGCGCTTTAGAATAACTATTGAAGTAACTCCATTTTTTTTCAAAAATTTAAAGACAAAAGTTCAACCACTTGACCTTTCCCAGATTTTTTCAAGAGGTAACTCGAATTTTGATTTCAGCATGTCACTTGATATCGGTAAGTTGTTTGCTTTTTGATCTGCGAACTATTTCCACAAGGATTTGTTAATTTTCCTAAACCCAAAGAATCTAAATATCATTTTTTTATTAGGATTGAATTCGGACTTTTTGAATGACAAGTTTTACTTTTAAAACATCATCGTTTTTCCATTAAAACATCATTTTTGTTTTTCAATTCAATGCGTCATATGCTTCATACTATGGAGGACTTCCCCGAATTGAGATTATACTGTAAAAACTTGTAAATGTCATTGAATTAATAACTTTTCATTACAAGTATTATAAATATTCAAGTAAACGGTCATTCACCCCTTTTTACAATTGTTCAACTTATTCTAATTGTTATCGGCTGTTGCACAATTAATGAAATTCAGCAACAAAGAAAAATAAAAAAAAATTAAAACTATTGCATGATTTTATTTCCTAATGCAAGTGTAATAAATGAAAAAGCTTAATATGTAAATAAATGCTTTCATTAGCATAGTTGAATGGATTTAATTCAAATATTCACGGTTTGATTCGATTTACATTTCGACATTATTGAGGTGAAATTTTCATCAACAGAAACAGTGCCAGGTTGGAGCTATAAAATGGTTGTATTTGAAGCATATTTGTGCTAGGCATGGCATTCAACATATGATACACAATTTCTCACCTATCAACTAAAACCAATCGCCGTAGTCTAGTAGGTAGTATGTTGGCTTATTAGACATGAGGCGACGGTTCAAACCCCAGGTCAGACATCTTCAACAAAACTAAATATGAAAAAATATTTCTTCGGTGACTTCCTCTCAGCAGAATTCGTGACAAAACTTCGAGAGTTAAAAAAATTGCCATATATAGTTTTTCAAAAATCTGGCAGAGATCTTCTTCTTCTGTTTTCCCACAAAAGGACATACAGTGGATTTTAAAATCTGAAATCTCAGAAAATTTCAAAATCTACTATGAAAACTCGCTCTGTTAAGGATTCTGGCGATTGATTTAGTTAAAGAGACGTAAAATGCTTTAAAAACAATATACTTTGTCCGCCCATGTTGTCCTGTTTTCTCACAAAAGGACACTTAGTGGATTTTAAAATCTGAAATATTAGAAAATTCAAAATCTACTATAAAAACAATTTACTTTGTCCGCCCGTTTTTTTTCGGATTACAATAGCTTTCGGAAATGCGTGATTATCTGTTTATTGCAGTTCTTATTTCCCAACATTTTGTAACAGTGACTATAGGACTTATTTTTATCAACTTTTCCTTTTTTTCTTATTTTACCCAGGAATTTAATTAATTTTTCCTTTTCCGGCCTTAAATTAAGTGTTTTACAGAGTTATGTTAGTAACATAACAGAGCTCTGTTAACTGATTTGGTTTGCGTCTGGGCAGATAGATTTTAAAATCTATCTTCACACACATGTTGTTATCTATATTGAGCATTCCAAATTATTTCAGTTATCACCACGATAACGAAAACCGTATCGCTATTATAGCGCTATTTAAATGTGATATAAGAACATGTGATAATTCAAACGCGGCAAGTTATCAAAGCTATCAAATCAAGAATTCATCTGTAAAGGAATGCCTCGCAAAAGTCCATGAGTACAAGGAATCATAATATAGGCTAAAAGTTTACCCACGATCCGTTTTGTCAGCTGTTGTAAAACCACTTAACCGTTCTATATTTGTAAAACCAAATCTTGCTCTGAAACAATTTAACCTTCTCTGAAAAACGATCTTTTGACAGCCCTAATTTGAAGCTGTAGTTCTACAAACTGCGAACAGTTTTAGATAAGATGTTTCGCCTCAAATGCTACCCCATTTTTGATTCTCTTAAGACAGCTTTGATTCGTGCAGTTTTTGGTGATCGAAAATCCTGATTTGTTTTTTGTATAAATTATATTATATTTATAAATTTGTAAAAAAATTGGTTCTCAATCATCTATAATAATAGTATTTATGTTCCTACTAAGTACAATATTTACTTTTAATTTTCAACTTATTGTTTAAAATCGTTTAGACAACAATGTATCAAAAAATGTCTATCAAATTAGTAATGATGCCTTAAACCGAACTTTATCTCCCTTGTTTAGCTGCTTCCATATGCTATACTTAAACTATTAAGTATGATCAGTATGATCTCCTGTATAATTAAAATTTAATTACTTTTTTTTTACTAAATTCTCTAGACAATTGTGTAACGTGACTCATTAAACGTTGTGCATTCTTTCTATTTTTTTATGGTCTAAACTTTAGCTTTCGTTCATTTTGAATGGACTTTTAACTTGAGAAACTGCTATTGGATGTACATAACTTTTAGTTCATTCTACGGAAAACATGAATTAAAATCTACTGAATAGAAAAGTCTGTAACCCATTCCGAATTCTATTTGAGTATAAAGTTCAACAAAGAAAACAAAAAAATTTCTTTGTTTAAAATTTAAACGCGGAAAAATAATCATTGTAGTAATTATTTCAAATAAAACAATGTTGATGACATTTTAATGTAGACTTTTTCAAACAAAAATAATTATTAACTTATTAATTATTTAATTTATTATATTTAATAAGTACAGGCTTTGTTAGTTAAATATAATTCATGTATTGATTTTAATCCCAGATAAGGTACGTCTGTTAGACGTACGAGTATGTATACCGTTTTGAATTTTTTCTGTTTCTCAGTCCTTTCTTATGAGAGAAAGTGTTTGTTCCCAAGGTTTTAAAATGATATGTAATAGTTGCGTATGATGGTTATTTTCGGGCGATAATTTGGTTATATTTCTGGAAAATTCTAAACTATGCGTCTCGGAGACATATTTGTTTTGAAAGTTTTAATTATTTTACGAACTTTTATTCTAAAAATTGGTAATAATAATCACATGTAAATTTAGTTTGGATGAGAGACGAATTTTTGCTTTGCTACAGAAGCTGTAAGTAAGCTGGGAAAGAAATAAAGCATTCGTGAATCCGACCCGTAGGAACTACCATGTTTTATTACGATCATATCTTCAAATTTTTATCATACAAGCCTAAGACATCTAAAGTTTTTTATCTTCCTGTAATGAATGAAGATAATTTTATACAGTAGAAGTCCGATAATCCGGCACGTTCGGGACCGGCCCGGTGCCGGACTATCGAAAATTCTGGATATCGGGCGGTAATTATAAGAACAATTAGGTTAATAATTAAACTACAAATACAGTATACAAATACATACAACAAGGTTTATTTTACATTTCATACAATGTAAGTATGTACATGTACTGTAAACATATTTCACTTAGATTTAAAAAAGTCACGAATGTCTTTTTGTTTTCTTGACTATTGGCTTTTAGTGTAAAATTTATTTCAATTGATATGGAGATCAATAATTTCTGAAGCACTGTAGCTAGTACCAGTCTCAGCAAAAGAGATGGACTTATTTAGTGAATCCGCAGGTTCTTGTCAGCTGATTTTTTCCTTTCCTTCCGTTTCGGCATCTGAGTCACTTTCTTCAAGATTTTGAGTAGGCTGAGGTCTACTACAATGATGTGTTTTCGTTTCTCTTCTTTTGAACTCGAAGTCGTATGTTTTGAAAACATGGTGACTATACAATTAGAAGGATTAGAGGAAACAGTTTCAAAAGTTACGTTTACTGCGATGTGAAAGGACACAAAACAACAACGCACAAAAAAATGGCGAAGACGTTTCGTGATTGATTAACGGAGCTGCACTGCACCTGAATTTGTTGTGACAGCTGAGACTAGCCGGCCGCTAATTATTTCCGAACAATACCGAGCTCTTCCGGAAGATCCCGAACTACCCCGAAAACTTCCGAATAGCTCTCGAGCGTTTTTATTTGCTTTAAAGGCACACTTTTGGAGAAAACCAAAATTTTTACAATTTTCCGAAGCGATGCCGGACTATCGGGGATTCCGGACTATTGGATGCCGCACTAATGGACTTCTACTGTATTATAATCAAACAATCAAATGTTTTCCAGTAAATGAAAAGACTTTCAGTCGGAAGTGGCTTTACTTTTCTGATCCTTGAAAACACCTTAGATTCAATATAGGCTTGAAACGATCACTCTGACGAAACAATTGCGTGACAATTACTTTAACGTACACAAATATAACGGTAGTTTTAAGTTCTTAGATCGAGAGATTTTTAGATTTCTTTGGCTTAATGTTGCAGGAAGGGGTAGCAACAACATATTCTTATTAGATTTATTTTATTTCTGATAAAGACATTCCGTTTTTGATAATTTCGAATTTTGGTACCGTTTTGCAATCTAATTTTTCTACAATATTCACCATCCTCCCTATTCTTATTTCAAAAAGCAGATTTTCCACAACTTACTAAATCACATACAAACTACCATTCACCAGATGCTATTAGGGATCCATTGGATTATGCTCTCCATATATATACATGCAGACCTCCGAGGGGAGGAGGGGGCGCTGCCCAAGTTGAGATATGAATGAGCTTAGAAAAGATTTGTCCTATCTGCCAATAAAAAGGAAATATATTATCTTTGAGAAATATTGGGTAGCGTTCTAACGGATTAGACACTACATGTTTAGACGTATGTATGTCCTAACGTATGGGTTACTCCATATTATGGCTATTGTAATAATTTTCAGGATGAAGAAGAAAAGGTCCATATCTATTCTGCAATATTTACTGTCAGAAGGATATATCTCTTGAGATGTCTCGTCAAGGGCATCAAAGATTTCACGCGTAGACTACGTAGGTTTCTACGTTTTCTGGTTTTTGTGAGAAAAACAAAGCTCTTTTTTGGCCCTTGACAAAAATTCATTTAGGGTCCTAACGAATCTAATTACTCGACATATGCCTGGACATATGGCTGATCTAAATTACGACTAGAAGTTGTTTTTGGATTAGAAGGAAGAAGAATCGGTACAACTGATAGTTCTGTTCCACGGAAAACTGTCTTACAAGTTTGTAAAATTTGGCGTGTGTAGTAGTGGAACTTTAGATTATCAGAAAGTTTATATCGACGCCTACGTTCTATAACATTCTAACTCGAAAAAGTTTGTTTTGAGTTATGAGCTCTCAAAGTTTTCACGCGACATACGACTATACGTGAATTTTAAGTAGATTTTTCCCTATAACTTCGGAACGGATCGGCGCATCTTAACCAAATTTTGACAGTATTTAAGTTAGAGAACGTAGAATTTAAAAGTGCAAGAACATTAAAAACGTTCTAAGTACACTTAGAACGTTATATGGAGGCGTCGATATATAAGTTTTAATAAATTTATCTTTCATTTAGAAGTCGCCGTAGTCTAGTAGGTAGTGTGTTGGCTTATTAGACGGGCATCAAAGACAAAATACAAAAAGTATTTTTTTGGCGACTTCCTCTCAGTAGATTTCTGGCAAAAACTCTGAGAGTAAATAAAAATTGCCATGAAAAGTTTCTCAATAAATAAAAATCTGTCGTTCGGAGTCGACTTTAAACTGTAGGTCCCACCACTCATGTATAAAATTAACACACACAACATAAGTGGTGTGAGAAACTATGACGTTGTACAATGGGTCAATTCGACCTCCGGGTACTGTACTTGTCTTAATTGACAAGTACACGTCCTCTAACCTAACCTAACATAATCTTTCTTTGTTTATCACTGTTTTAAATCCAGACTGAATAATATTTTAGTTTCAGAATTAGAAAACAATTAATTGCCATAAATTATAGATAAAGTTTTGCATGAGTAAAGAAATTATCTTGAAACAGATGTGACAGTATTAACCTTTAACAAAGTTATTTAATTTGTTAACATTAATATACTATTATTTAACGTATATTATTACAAAAAAAACTATAATATTTTTATTGAGTAATTAAAAATAATTACAAGCAAATATACAAGAAAAAACTAACGCTTTTCATTTACGTCACAATTAAATGTTGCACTTTGAAATATTTCGAATATTTTATGATTTCAATTCAAAGTCAAGTTTAATACTTTTAATAATTTTATAAATAGTTAGATTTCCTTTGTGTATCACGTTTTAAACCAGTCTTAAAGTTTAATAAACTGATTTTTTTTGTATTAAAAATTTTAGAGAAACATGTACAATTAAAATCTAAAACGCTGTAATTAAAGCAATTAAAATACTTTACATAAATAATCTTGGCAAATATACACTAAAGAATATGACATATTGACAGAATGATTGAAATTATTAGTACAGTGTTATCAAAAGTTACATACATACATATATAATTGGTCATTACAACCCTTCAGTCAGGATTACGAGCTAGTTTCTCACACGACTTATGATGTGCGTGTTAATTTTATACATGAGTTGTGGGACCTACAGTTTAAAGTCGACTCCGAACGACAGATCAAAAATTACTGTATTTAATTTATTAAAATATCATAATATTTTAATTTCATTTTGAAACATAACTTCTCATTTACCATGTGAAAAATTCTACGTGAAATTTTTATAAAATTGAATTTTTTTTTCTAATTTACAGCAACAAACGCGCCGATTTATCCTTTAATTTTCTTGCCTGCTCTAGTAATAAGTTCTGTTGTTAGTCTGGTCCATCGCGAAAGTTTTGCCTACTGATGTTATCGGCCAGAGATCAATTTTTATCCAGTACAACGTCTTCAACGGCGGGTATTGGTCTAGGCGTTGAAATTGTCAGTTCAAGTCAGCAGCCACCAGTATACAGTCCCACTACAATGCCTCTTGTTAGCTCGAATGGACATACGGAAAAAACTAATGGACGCACGCCGGCAAATTCACCTGTTGACACTCAAGTACCTAAAATCAAATCAGAAATGGATAATGGTCGTTTTTCAAATTTACCCTCCCGAAATCCAATCGATATGGAATTTAAGAATTTATCATTAACAGTTAAATTGGGATTTAGAAAAGGTAAGTAATTTTTATTATGCATTATTCGCAATCTTATATATAAAAATGAATGTGTGTTTATTTGTTTGTGGGTTTGTTTGTTTGAAGTCTATGGACGGCTAAACGGCTAGACCGATTTTCTTGAAATTTTCACAGTATCTTCCTGTATGTCTGGAAGTATTTAATGTCGCATATGTATGTCATAAACTGCAACAGCTAGAGTCCTCAAATGTTTTATGGACGACTTTGACGTATATATGAACAAAATGGGCGGATTAGCTATAGTGGGCGTGTCACCTCCCATAGTCTATATATATAAAAATGAATGTTTGTTTGTATGTACCTTATAGAATCGTAAACTATGCATTTGATTATGTTATGATCTTTAACAAAGTTATTGCACATGAGCCGGGGAAGGTTTCTAAGTTGGTATGACCAATTTCCAACAGGTGGCGCCGCTGAAAATTACTCAAAATGAATTAAATCCTAAACTGTGCATTTGATCATGATATGAGCTTTATTAAAGTTGTTGCGCATGAGCCGACGAAGGTTTCTAAGTTAGTATGACCAATTTTCGACAGGCGGCACCACTGAAAATTACTCAAAATGAATTAAATCGTAAACTGTGCATTTGATCATGATATGAGCTTTATTAAAGTTATTGTGCATGAGCCGACGAAGGTTTCTAAGTTGGTATGACCAATTTCGGACAGGAGGTGCCACCGAAAATTACTCAAAATGAATTAAATCGTAAACTGTGCATCCTTAACAAAGTTGTTGCGCATGAGCCGACGGAGGTTGGTGCGATTAATTTCCGATGGATGGCGTCACTAAAAAGCAATTGGTCGACCTACACCTACACCTACAAAAGAGCATTATGAGCCTCAGACTCAGACGAGCATTGAGACTGGAAAATCTTCGAGTATATGCCGCTGAGACCCGTTCGCTTGAACCACTTGAACAACGAAAAGTGAGATTACAAACTGATCGAATGCGTACTACTCAGGCCCGTTCATCTGAATCATCAGGACAACGGGAAACAAAATCAATAAAATGATTCAAAATTAATTGGACATTTGTGTAATGTCTTTCCTTCAAATTGATTTTAGTTGGTGGCGCAGCAACACGAGCAGGGTACAGCTAGTGTCTATATAAAACACAAGCTTTAAAAAAAAAAAAAGAAAAAAGCCAAAACTAAGGACACAAAAATTAATAATTCAACAATTATAAATCTTCCGTTACGTTTTAAAAACATAAAATAACAGAAGGAACCGTTTGAACAATGTATGAATAACACAACGATTTCGAGTGTATATTTTTTAACCTTTTGTGGCCATAAAACTGTAGTATATGTTTTAAGTTGTGTTTAAGTTTACTTAAGTATTTGCTGAAGTTTAATTTGATGTCATGTGGAATGGTAGGAACATTTATACGCATTCCTCTGCGCGAGACTAAATCCGGAGAGTAATTCATGAATTATTGTCATTTTTGCATTAAATGGTGAGTCAACTGAAAGATGCCTGTTGACAAGTGGCCGTAGGTCTATTTCCACTGATTTTACTCGATTTTTATCTGTAAAAACCTATTCAAACGATTGTTCGCCATAAGCACTTGGCATCATATCTGGATTACATACAGTGAGCGCCAAGAGAAACTGTACATTAAATAAAAATATACAGTAATAAATTACCGTTATTTTTATTTTAAAATTGTTTTTTTTTGCCAGTTTTTAAAATTGAAACAAAAAAAAAATTACAAAAAATTTCGAAATATTGTAAAAAAATTTTCGGCTCCTCTCCTTAAGTGGTCAAAGTTGTGTTTAGTGATTGTTAGAATTTTATCCTTATTGTACAGTTTCTTTTGACGCTCACTGTATAATATTTATGTATAGGAACCACGTAAGCAAGCTTTCGGAGATACATAGTACATTAAGTTTTAGTTCATGGATACGCTACACTGAAATTTATGAGATTAAAAAATGCTCATTACAATTGAATAGATTTCATTGCGTTTTCACCCTCGGCATGACGTAATAATAAATGATACTCTCTCAATAGTATCAAACACTCTACAAAATTCATTTTTGCCTATTTTCGGTGCTATAAATCAAGTTTTTTCTTTGTATAGATTACTGTAGCGGATCCTATTATAATAAAGTTTTTATCCGACAATGCCAACAAACGCTGCTCTCTGTAAAAATATATTGGGTGTAGGGTTAATGATGTAAACCTCTCCTGGGAACAGTGGCATAATGGATTTATTACTTGGAAAGAGAATTACGATCGATTTGTAGAGCCCTCTGCTGACAGTGAAGAAACATTCATTCCTCGCAGCGAACTCAAGCGATAGGTTCCTAGACCGAACAGAACACTCATTTTGAAAAAATTTTTTTTTATTATTTTCACACGTTGTTGAATGCTACATATATTCGTTCATGGCGACTTACCAAAACAGACCGAATAAATGATAAGAAATTTGTCAGATGTAGCTTTAACATGATGGCCGTTCGCAACTGTCAAAATTTGAAAGTTCATCAAATATAAATTTTTTAGTAATAGAGGGTTAGGTTATAGACACCTTTTTTCATTATTTGTATAAAATGTTACTGAAAGTACCAAAGTATTTTAGAGAAATGATTCCTTTCTCTTTACTAAAGTTAGTTAATGCCTGTTAAAAATTCTAGCATTGCATTTGTTGTATACCATAATAAAGTAATTTATTATTAATTTATATCTCATAATTAATTGCACTTAAAGATTAGTTGAATGGAAATTGTTTCCATTTGCATAGCCTTGAACTTTATAAACTTATCAATTCCTATACAATAAAAAAAATTTCAATTGTTGTATGAAACGTAAATTATTATTTAATTGAAATGATATCGTTATAAACTAATGCCAACAATTATTCATTATCATTTAGAATGTTTTATTAAAGGAAATATTTCTTTATTACTCTTTCATTTTGTAATTGAATCACAATTTAAGTTAACAACAACCTTTAAACGTTATCTTATCACAACAGCGGTAAGAAATTTCGTATTTTATCACCTAATGACAGGCAACTGCGATCATAATTTCGGTGTTTTTTTGACCAAAACATCAAAGAAGTTTAAACAATAAAAGAAGTTTAAAATGTTAAACACGCATTGCTGATACTAATAACAATTTTATTTAAAAAAGAAATATAAAAGCATGCAATTCTTTTTTTCCTTAATATGCCGAATAAGACAAATATAAGTCATATATTTAATATTCTATTTGAATCTTAATACTAGAAAAAAGTAAAGTGATCTTTCCATTTCCCACAGAACATAATCTCTCACTGGGCTAAAAATTTGTAACAGATTTTTCGCTTAAATTCTGACTTTGTCATTCATTTCGCGTTAAATGCGATGATCAAGTCTGCCACTAATGTCGTATATTCTAAATTTCCATGAATTGGAGACTAATTTTGATGCGAAAATATATTAAACTGATACCGTTACTCATAGAATATCCCCTATTCATATTGTTTATTGTGTGTGGAATAACGGAACTTAACTTATAGGGGGACGAAAAAACTTTTTTCTTTCGAAAAATTTTTTGAAAATATTTTTTCTGCCCAAAAACAATCTATTGGCTGCCGATAGCCGGTCACGAATACCATGCTATACTGTGTATTTTGTCTTCACTGCAGTTACGATATGTATCTTTGATATTTTGGTAATTTTATCCGCATAGGCTATTGTCAGGGAGGTTGTTAGCTAATTAACTTACCCGATTTTATCTGGGCAATGAAAAGCCAGATTGAACATCACCGCAATGAGCGAGTATCGCACACGCGGTAGGAAGTTTAGCAAAATAGTAGACGTAACTCGTCGGGTCACCATAATCTGGTATGTAGTTTCTTCTAAGACTAGAGAATGTGCTGCAAACCCCAACGCAGACATCTCGAACAAAACGAATTATGAAAAACTCCCCTTAGTAGTCTTCTGGCAAAAACTTGGCGAGTAAATTGACATGTCGTTAGGATTCGAAGTTAAACTGATGAATAACATTATCAAACACAATATGGGTTAGAACGTAGCTTCTAATAATGACCTAAGGGCTCTAGTGACCAATTAAATAAATAAGTAAGTAGACACAAACTGAAAAAGGTTTTCCATACGCTTAAGCTATCTAATGCAATTGACATTAATCAAATAGAGGGTGCTAGTCTGTGCAGTTCTTTGTTTTAACAAGATATGTGGTTATTTTCCTAATGTTTGGAAGGATTCATTCATTATTCCGATGAATCCGATGTTACAAATTATCGTGGTATTGCAAAACTTAGCACTATTCCAAAACTATTTGAAAAAATGGTTAGTGATGATTTATGTTATCAAGTTTCTAACTTGATATCTCCTTATCAGCGCGGTTTCAGAAAGAAGTGTTCTACTACAATAAACCTGCTTCATCTCAACAGTTGTTTATCGAGGATTTTTCATCAGCAACAAACGGACGTTATCTACACGGTTTTCAGCAAGGCTTGAGATAAAGTCAATCATGTACTTTTGAAGAAGAAACTTTATTTAATGCGATTTAATAATCTTAGTTTAAAATGGATTTACTCATATTTAACTTACAGAAAACAAATCGTACTTTTTAAAAACTGCTGCGCTCCAGAAGTATTGATGTCCTTTCTGGTGTACCTCAGGGTAGCCATCTTGGACCGCTTCTGTTTTCATTGTTTATTAACGATTTATCTGATATGATTCACTATTCCAATATCCTAATGTATTCTGATGACATAAAAATTTTCCTTAAGTTATCGCCAAATTTCCGATTAGAAACTTCTTCAAAATTACCTAAATTCGTTTCATTTATGGTGTAATTTAAATCTGATGCAGCTTAATCTCAAAAAAAGTAAATACATGAGATTTGTAAGAAAGAATCCGATTCCTGCAAATTATGCTTTTGATGGATACGAGCTTGATCTAGGAGTTCTACTTGATCCCAAGCTAAATTTTATTCCGCACATAACTATGACAGTAAATAAAGCTAGAAGCGTACTTGGTTTTATAAAATGGTGGGCAAAAGAATTTAACGATCCTTATGTTACTAAATCGCTCTACACATATCTTGTAAGGCCTATACTTGAGTATGGATCCATAATATGGGATCCTCTATATAAAAAATATTCCGACGTCATCGAATCTGTACAAAAGCATTTTCTAATGTTTTGTCTCCGAGGACTGAATTTTAATCCCACAAGTTTACCTTCTTATTCTGCCAGACTAGCATTAATTAAACTTCCGATACTTAAAAGCCGCAGAACTATGTTAAATATCTCGTTCATATTCAATGTAATTACTGGTGATATAGGCGCCAGTTTTTAATCCATAATATCACGTTAAATGTTCCTCAACGTCCGTCACGTCATTTTTCCACATTATCAATACATTTTTTTAGATTCAATTACGCTGGTGCTGATCCAAAAAGGAGAATGTGTAAAGAATTTAATAAATTGTATATGCTAATCGGTTTTTCTTTATCGAATAATGTTATAAATTCAGAAAAAAATTGAATAAAATATATTTTGTATTTATAATACTTATTTATGTATGTTCTTCTAATTAAAGGAACCAAGGAAATTTTGCACAATGTTTCGGGAAAGTTCCCTGGCAGTCAATTAATAGCAATTATGGGCCCATCCGGTGCTGGCAAATCTACGCTTTTAGATGCATTATCTGGTTTTAAAACGACTGGAGTAAATGGTTCCATATTAATTAATGGTAGAAGACGTGATTTAGGTAAGCTTTTAAATTAAATAACTTTCATTTGAAAACAAACAAAAAAATAGTACTTATTTTTGTACAAATATTACAGGTACTTTTAGAAGAATGTCATGTTATATTACGCAAGATGATCGTTTACAGCCGTTGCTAACGGTAAATGAGAATATGCATATAGCAGCCGATTTGAAATTGGGTCCTAATGTAACATACGAAGATAAAGAAGCCAGAGTAAGATTAAAAAATTAAATGAAAAATTTAAAATTTAAGTTGATGGTTTAAATTGCTCTTTATTTTAATAGATTGAAGATATTTTATTATTATTGGGCTTGTATGACCATGATCAAACCTTGGCAAAACGTTTATCGGGCGGCCAAAAGAAGAGGCTCTCTATAGCTATGGAACTTATAAATAATCCAACTGTGATGTTTTTAGACGAACCCACAACGTAAGTTAAGTAAAGTTTAAAAATAGTTGCTTATACCTAAACTTGTATTCCTTTTTTTGTTTTGCTTTTTTACTTAACAGAGGTCTAGACAGTAGTTCTTGTACCAAAGTTTTGGAATTGTGTAAAAAACTTGCAGAACAAGGACGCACTATTATATGCACTATACATCAGCCCACTGCCAAATTATTTCAAATTTTCGATCAAGTTTATGTCTTGGCTGCCGGCAATTGTGTCTATCAAGGTAGCACCGAGTGTCTGGTGCCATTCTTACAGACAGTTGATTTACCCTGTCCTGTATATCATAATCCCGCTGATTATAGTATGTATTCAAGACTGAAATTATAAACGGTTTCTATTAACAGTTCATTTTTCCCTTATTCAGTTATTGAATTAGCCTGTGGTGAATACGGTCAAGATAAAGTGCAAACTTTAGTATCGGCAACCCAAAACGGCAACTGTTTAAGTTGGTTTGACAATCCCGATAGATTACTTAAGTCGGAAGAACTTATGCGCCGATATCCCATACCAAAAAAGACGAAAAAACGTTCGTTGGAAGACACCAGTTACATGAATCAGTTGTCTGTTCTCATGCATCGTGGCTATATCAAAGCAAAACGTGATACAACCATGACCCATTTGCGTATAGGCGTTAATGTAGTCGTGGCCCTTATGTTAGGAGCAGTTTATGCCAATTCCGGCAAGGAGGGTTCTCGTGTGATAGACAATTATAATTTATTATTTGCTATATTAATCCATCATTCCATGACCACCATGATGTTGACAGTTCTAACATGTAAGTTAGCATTGGAATGTAAGGAGTAGAAAAAAAAGCATTTTGCCAATTGGTTCCTATCTAATTTACAGTCCCTATTGAGATGTCTATATTGCTAAAGGAACACTTCAATCGTTGGTATTCTTTAAAGGCCTATTACACATCAATAACTTTACTTGATCTACCCATATCGGTAAATTAAAAAAAGAATATTATTTGATGCATAGATTGATTACAAGAGATATTCGTATGTTTTTTTTTCTTTAGATTATTGGCAGTTTATTATTTTCAATTATAATTTATTTGTGGAGCTACCAACCCATGGAATGGTTCCGTTTTTGGATGTTTTTCGCCATTAGTGTTCTTACCGTGTTTGTTGGTCAAAGTTTTGGTTTAATGGTGGGTGCTTGGTTCGATGTAGTGAACGGCACTTTCTTGGCACCAGTCTTAACCATACCAATGATGATGTTTGCCGGTTTCGGTGTAACTCTGCGTGACATGCCTGGCTACTTGAAATGGGGTAGTCACATATCATACTTACGATATGGTTTAGAAGGTTTCGTTGGCGCTATTTATGGCGAAGATCGTGGTACTTTGGACTGTGAAGAGGCCATCTACTGCCATTATCGGTATTTAAATGTTTGCTAATATTTTACTTTTCTTAGTTAGTCTAACATGTATTTTCCTTTTTTACAGTTATCCACGAAAATTCTTAGAGGAAATTACCATGGAAGGTGATCGATTTTGGTACGATTTTATAGCCTTATGTATTATAGTAGTAATATTTAGAATAGCTTCCTTTGTAATACTTCAAGCCAAAATTAAGTCTGTTAAATAAATTTGTCTTTTATTATATCTTAGTTTGCGCTAAAAAAAGTTTTTGTGCAATTAAAATAAATGTATGTACGTATGTATTTTTTTATTATAATTAATTCAAATGAATTATTGTATTTTTCTTTATAATTATTTACGTTTATATTGTAGTAGTAATAAAATTTTATATTTTGTATTGTAATTTTATTAGCGTATTTTCCTTTCTGTTTCTATTTTTATTTTTAATTTAATTTTTATATACATAAACATCAATTTTTAGCGTAATTATATTTCAAAAATTTTAATTAAACTTGTTAATTATCATTTAAGTAAAACAAAGTTGTTATAAATATGTAAGTATGTATGTCACACC
The DNA here is from genome assembly GCA_936449025.2 of Sarcophaga subvicina. Classification (NCBI taxonomy): domain Eukaryota; kingdom Metazoa; phylum Arthropoda; class Insecta; order Diptera; family Sarcophagidae; genus Sarcophaga; species Sarcophaga subvicina. The sequence continues at coordinate 37,529,827 of OW388082.2, forward strand.
TTCATTAAGAGCGAAATATTGACAAATGTGTTATGTACTTGTAATTGTAATTAAATAAATTGCTTTTATATAAATGTACACTTTATTTGTATTTATATGCACATGTTTCTACATAACATTTCAAATAAAAATACCGAAATCTACCTAATTAACCTGGTTTTGTATAAATACCACTTAAGTTTTGCACACGTTTTTGTAATCGTCATAACTGATTAACTTAGCTATTCGATATACTGAAAATATTTCTATGCATGTCTTCATTTAAATAAATTATACAGTGTCTTTCTAGTTTGAGTTTCTTCAAAATGCTAATTAAATCCATTTTGTGACAATAAATGTATCACTGCTATGTAAGCAGTAAATCTGGTGTAAATTAACAATTGTTAACAATTGTCAACAAAAAAATTATGAATAAACAGTGATATCGTTAACAGTTGACCATAAGCGAATTTACAACAGTTCTTGAAGAAAACAGAAGAATGATTCAACACCAATTCGGCGTACACAACTCATTCCTTCCCTTATCCTGTAACTTACTATCTGGTCTTCTAACAGAATGAACTGCATGAATACAGGTGATGGTCTCAGTAAAAAAAGAAAACTTTCTAATGACGCCTACTCATCAAGCGATACTGCTAAGAGAATTTGAACAGGAATTCATGTCACTTACTAAGTCACTCCAGTCAGAATGACATCAGGGATGTTCTTTCTTCTATTATAGACTCAACATTCGCTGTGGATAAAGCTCCAAATAAACGTTTCTTAATTTGACTGACCGCACTCTTTAATTACGGCAAAAATCGTGATAAAGATATGAATTGCACATAGCTAAAATGACCATAGAAAAGAACCTACGATAAAGAAGATAACACCACTCTTGTAGATAACACATAAGTAAGGTGGCCATATGGCACAAGAAGAGCTGGAATTCCTTAAAGGTATTAGCATTGGTAAGATCTCAAACATTTAAACGTTTGTTTCATATTGATTTCTGTTTTATTTTTATTTTTTCTATTGTAAAATATTCCAACTACTTTGTTCATGGTCGTTATATTGAATTTATTTTACTAGGTACTTAATAAAAAAACACATAAAATAAAAAAAAAAAACTTTAAAAAATTTAAATCATATAAACAAATTAAACTTTAATACTTTTCTTGGTGGGTTCGTTAACAGGCTCCTCTTGTTCTACGCATTCTTTAAGAATATTTTTTAAATTTTGAGAATCAACAATAGCGCTCGGAGATATCTAGAATAAAAACCAATTCAATAAAATCTTTTAATTTAAATTTCCATTCAAAGATTTGTAACTTACCACTTTAACTTTGCAACACTTTGCCTGTAACAGACGCAATTTCAATCTTAAAATTCCCACAGGCTCCTTGGAAAAATGTAACATTTGGCCAGGCGTTAAAAATTCTAAAAATATTTGACTGTCCTCGGGTAAAGAGAACTTGATATGAATGCCTGGTATATTAATGCCATTAATGGGACAAGAAATATTAGCAGAAGCTACTGCTTCTTCGTTTAATATTTGAGATAATATATCTTGATAAGGAATATCATGATTATTTAAGAGATATGCAGGCACCTTAGCTGTGGGTTTAAATGATTCAAAACCTTTTATCACAGTTGAACACCAGGTAGGCTCTTCAATTTGGGCTGCCGAGAGCAATACAGTAAGACGACTATCTACCTTAGGTTGATGGCGTTTTGAGGAGGATTCCGATTTGAGTTGCACAGCAGCCTGTAAAAGTTCTTTAGCTTTAAATCCCAATGTCCATAAGGAAAGACAACAGTTCACCAATTGATCCGGGAAATAATTAAACTCCTTGGCTTGCAATTTTCCAATGAGGCTATTCTCTATCGAGCGCAACTGTACGGAAGACAACGAACAATTTAATTGGGCACATGCCCACAGGAAAGTGTCAATATCTTTTCCTCTCATGCTCTGGGCATATGTGCTATCATTCCGACGTGCAAGTGTAATGTGCTCAGTTATTGATTCTATTAAGGGATGAGTACAATCGTTACTATCCCATAGGTTATCAGCTAGATAGGCAAACAAATGCACTTTGCCTTTAGGTTGTAATTGTTGTAATTTGACTGGATTCTGGCATATATTCGTGATGTACTCACATACTGTAGGGGAATGTAAACGCTGTAGCCGCATGGATTTTATAAACGTTACCAGAAGTGCATCATCCACATTGGCTGCGGTTGAAATATCCGACACTTCTTTAAGTAAACGTTCATCAAATTCTTTGTCTTTAACGATGGTCGAGGTTTTGTAAGCTGCATTACTTACTAATGCCATATCTAATGTACTCAATTCCTTTAAGTACCCTCCAAGATGTTCATTTAAAAGAGTTCCCAGCATTTTATTTACACTAAATCTCGTTTGTTTTTTACTTAAACCCATGTAAAAACACATCTGAACAAAATGTTCCTTTGATTTCCCTTCGGACTTTTGAAATTCTTCAAATAAACGTTGCATAGCAGGTCCATAAAAGTCCAGGCGAGTCATCCAATTCGGTATGAGGAACAGAAACGCATACAAAGTCCTTAGAATTGTATCAGCATTCATTTCTCCAACATTATTTACCGCATGTCGATCAAGTTCATTCAGAATGACTGCAAATTTAGAGGGATCTGCATTGGAGCGATACGTGAAGGCATAAATTATAACGGCTGCCAACTGTTCGTTGGACGTTTTACGCAATTCCTTTTCGAAATATCTCAGATCACTTATGGGGAAATAATCAGAATATTTCACATCAGTCGGCACTTGACCACAAACTTTCTGACGCTCCAAAGCAATATGCTTGGCAAAACGTATTGACAAAGTACCGGCTTCGTCCGATGTCTCGTACAGAATATCTTTTACAGCAAATGTTGCATAATTTTGCATGGCAATAACTCCAAATTGTTGTCTGCTGACCCAGCATCTCAGTAAAGCTTTCTTGCAAATATTTATCATATTTTTTATTTAAATTTTTTATTTTATTTATTTCGTAATATTTTGTCATCAACTTTTGCAGACTTATCGGAGGAATGTGTTCTGTTCAATAAAGTTAGATCAAAACAAATGAAATGATGACATGTGCTCAGTCAGCTGTATAACAGCTGCTTAAGACAGTGGGCTAAAAATACAAAAAGTATGTGAAAAATAAAAATGAGTGTTAAGATGTCAATAAAGCGATTTGTGATGCGATTCCTGTTTGTGATCAGTGACCAGTGTGTAGCCAGCCTGTGCTTTTGAACCAACTAATTAATTTCACGTTAGCAATACATTTAGGACTCTGAAATAAATGATGACTCAATACATCTGGTAAGGTTTTTCTTGTAATTAAACTCGTCCGTATTATATCTCTGAAACTGAAGTTTATTATTTAATTGTCTAATTAAAAAATAATTTAAACTTAAGCCCTGTAGTACTGACCATCAAAAAACGTCAAATTTTTTTTAAAAAACTTTAAATTTTATTTAAAACGTATTTTCTTTCCATTACCGCTCTTGGGAGAATATGGCTCCCACAAAAAGCATTTCAGCCTTGTTTCCCTTTCGTTAATATTTTGTTGTTCCAGTTAAGCATTTATTGCTCTGCTGTAGCAGGATCGAGGATAATGACGCTGCCATCTATCGTTGCCTAGAAAGTATTTGGTGTAGTGGAGCGAAATTTTGCCTAACGTTGATTCTTACCTTATTTCCTGCTAGGTGGCGGTACTGCCTGACCTTCCTGTAATGTTATCCCTTTTTTTATTTCTAGGAGGTGAGGGGCTTATTAGATGGATTGTATTTGTGGTGATTGAAGCCACTTAATTTTAAAATTCGAAAACTATGTTGAACAATTTTTTCTCTAGTGGGACTCCAACCTTAGTTTTTCTTCATAGGGATTCAAAACTTCTCGGCTTGTAGACAAACTGTTTGACCAGTACACCTATTTAGGATCCTCTCTTTATCCATTATAAATGCAGAGATGCTGATTCATTTTCCTGCCGTGAGAAAAACTAACACTGTAACATATCAACTTTCTAGTTTTAAATCACACCTAACTGGTTACGGATTCAATATTGTTTTAATGTCTAAAATTTTTTTAAACTCTACTATGGTTCGGTTAGATCATACCATTTTGTAGGGCTTGAAGAAACATAATTTTCGCGTCGATTATATTTAAATCTAGCAACTCCGTGTTGAGTTCCGGAAATAACTAAAACTCCGGATTGAACAGTATAACGGGAAGTGTAAATGCTTTAGTAGTGCTAACTTTGTCTGCGAAGATATTCAGGAATTCCTGACATATGTCGGTCTTATGTAAAATAATTCTTAAGTAAGTATGATGCTTACATGCTGCGACAAGCTGCGTAATCTCATTGTCTAACTTTTCCCTTTTCGTTCTAACCATAAAACTTGCCTAGGTAAATCTCTAAAAATATCCAAGGCAATTCTAAAACAGTGTTTTATTATAAATTTTGTTTTTAATTTCAATTCATTGATTCCTGGCCTTTGTATTGGAAAAATGTAAATTTTTTTGAAATCAATTGGATGAAAATTTAGCTCATCTTTTCCAAAAATGTGCTTATCTCACCCGATATCTCACCCTACATCTTGTTGGTTTTATTTAATTAATTGCAAATGAGAATGCTTTCAATTACAGAATTTCACAATGCATAGCTTTATTTATGAGTATTTAACATTTACCAAGCGTTACTTCTTTGGTCAATAAATTCATAAATTCATCTTTGGTATAATTTTTGTTGATCTTAAAAAACTTTTCGAATAAAATTGCTTTACATTTCCCAATAGACATAACCGAAAGCCATTCATCATGATTGGATGGCTTTTTAGGCATGGGAGGATAAACAGGTTCTTGTGGACATTGATAATGCAATTCATTGGCAATATGTTTTTGTGTTGCTTCGGAATGTTCGTGTACAAAAGAACAGATGGCACATTCAAAACTTTGAAATTGATTGTCAGTATACATGGCCGTTTTGCGGCGGGCTAATTCATTTAAGAGTCTTTTATTTGTAATCGGCGTTAAAATGTTGTATTTATGATTTAAATACGAGTTATAAGCTCTGTCATTTGAGTTCAATTCCTTTAGAAACGATGCTAACTCTTTAGGACTGCTGAAGTTGGAGATGTCTATGAAGGATTTTTCGTTAGGAGCCCAATCCTAAAAATGGTTATTGTTAAAATTTAATTTTTTGTTTTATTTTAAGATGTACTTACTTTGGCTGAAGGCGAACCGAAATAAACAGGTATTGAACCAGCAATGAGAGATCGCCAAAATTTCTCAGTGATGTAATCCTCACAAACACCATTTTCGTAGGATATAACAAACTTATAACGAGCCATTAATTTCAATAACTCTGGGGCATATAAATTATTGAGATAATCATGCTGGACTTTTTGTAAACTGAAATGAAATTCCATGGGAAATAAGTAAAAATAAGATCTTATTCATGAGGTATAGTAAATAGAAATCTATAATTTTTATATGAAATAGTTTTGTTTTTTCGATAAATAGTTGATATTGTAGAACATGATTTCTCTCCAACCGGTCAAAGCTGACTGCTTAAGAGAATTTTAGCTATAAATGGTATAAATGTTATGGCATGGATCTGAATTATTTAACGTAAAGAGGAACTGGCTAACAATTTGTACTTGTAAAAATGGATTCATGTTTCTCATATGTAAGCGTCTTTCTATAAAAGCATTTTGTACCCACCCAACCAATTCCAGGCGAACTTAACATATGATAAAGTGACGCAGTATGTACTTGATGGCCTGATGGAAAAATAGTTCCCGACTATTCGGTTTAGGTACACAGTTATATTTGGCATCGTCAGAGCCACTGAAATGTACACATATTATGCGGAGTTAAAGCACAATATTTCCTATGCCGCACTATACTTTTGTTATAGTATCAGGAGCGTAAACACGATACATATACACATTTAAAGACAATACATACTTTTCAAATTTAATTCAATTTTCTGGAATCTTCAACACGGAAATACTTTCGGGACAGCAGAAGAGTTGTTACAACAAAAGATTATTCAATCTTCTCGTCAATCTGATTCAGTGGAATCAAGTTATGCACTGTTTTTAAAGAAATATTTTTAGAATAAAATCTCATAATGCATCCTGGAGTGATTCATTGAGCTTACTTCATACGAGAATTACCCGTTATTAATACAGCTTACATAAATTTCTTCTTGAATTTGAATAAATTTGTTCATTCTCATTGGTTTTTTAAAACTAAATGACGAATGATTATATTCTATTGGTTTTATAGAAACCAACCGAACACGAAAATGTAGAATATACTTACGATTATAATTATGTTTACCTTTCGGGTAACTCTTTGTTCTTTAGGCAGGCACCATATGAATCTATACTGATGTAGTTCATAAGCTCTTTTATATAATCATCTCGTCCTGACATTGTATCACAATCAGATTGCATAAATAAAACAAGTCCTTGATCTTTATTTAGAAGAGATTTTTGTCCAACAGGAACAGTATAGGCGGGGCTAGTTAAATTATCGGAATGTGGTAAATAATATGTTGTCAGTGGTAGATCGCTGTGTCTACTAAATGTGGAGGTGAAATTAAAATGTTGCAGCCATTCATTATATGGCATAAATGCTACATTGCGTGGTGATTCTTCGTGCATCAAACCCCACAGTTGATTTGGCTGCCGTGGCAGCGGAAAATCATCAATTTTTATATCCGATCCATAAAATAGAAACGCCTAAAACAGTTGAACGCAATAATTAATTTACTAGAAAAGATTTATAATATTTTTATACTAACTTTGGCATTTTTTATTCCTTCTCTGCTGGTTGTGAATTGGCAAAAGTATTTGTCACATATGCGAGTATCTTCGTAGCCACTCAATAAGGGTGTCCACCAGATTATTAGCGGAATTTCTTTTGTTTTCTGCCACTTACGCGATCCTTGCTTTCCATTTTTTTCGTGCAAAAGCTGGCCGAGAATAAAGAAAAACACGACCAACAGGAATAAAAAAATAAATAGTTTTTTCCATTTATTAATGCTGATACTTAGCATTTTTTTACAGCTTTCGAGCTGACTTAAGATTAAGACAAAAAATGTAGTACATAACGTAAGTTTTTATTGGAATTATATTTGAGATCCATTTTTAATACACTCATACACATGTAGGAAATGATGTGGTTTTAATTTTAATACGATAATATAAACTTTCTTATCATAAACTTATTTTATTTATTTATCATTGTCTAATTTGTTTTGGTCAACATATTCTTGTTTTTCTCAAATTCATTCATTGATTATTCATTTTTACAGCGTAATCGAACAGCTCACATCTCTAATTTGAATAAGTCACAATATAACACAGCTGTAGCGTAATTAATTTGGAACACTTGTCAGCTGTTGCTAATAATTAAATTAAGTAAATAGAAGTTTTGCAGAATTGAAAAATATAAATTGATTGACAAAAAGTAACGTTAGTATGGCAAAGCGTGCTGCAGGTTTCGTTATATTTCGTCGTTTACATGAACAAATTGAATATCTGCTGTTAAAAGCATCTTATGGTGATTTTCACTGGAGTTCGCCTAAGGGCCACGTTGACCCCGGTGAAGACGATTACACTACTGCTGTCAGAGAAACAAGAGAAGAATCGGGGTAAGTACAAACAATCAGAATTTAAATAGGGTGCATTCGATCTGTTCAAAAGTTCATAGTATCTATCCGTACTTACAATATATATTTATACAGTGATGGATAAAATTAATCGTTTTCTTTTATATGGGTTGAATATTCTATGAAGCAATAAAAGATTAAAAATTAATTTTCAAGTGCAAAATTAACCCTTGTATATATTACTAATATATATGTAATTTGAAAATATTAGAATTAATGCTGATACTATATATTTAAATAAATTTTAAGACAACATGCAGAATAAAAATTTAACAAAAACAATTGGGTTAATTTTTTATTTTTGCAAAACTTTGAATAATTAATAACTTAATAAAAAATGATGTTGAAAGTGAACATCTCTTAACCTTTCATATCCTTCTGACAAAACTTTTATTTCGAATTCCAACACAATGTATTCCATGCATATGACATTGCATATCCGAGAAGTTAGACATTTGATGTGTTACTTACAATTCGAATTTGTTATCTATATATACTAAGGTTACTTCATTAAAAATAATTAAAGTATTTTTCCGTTTACAGTTACACCGAAGATGATTTAATTATATACAAAGATAACCCGATATCGTTAAATTATGAAGTCAGAGGTAAACCTAAAATAGTTATCTATTGGTTAGCTGAATTAAAAGATCCATCTAAAGAGCCTGTACTATCAAGAGAACATACACAATTGAAATGGTTGGCAAAAGACGCAGCAATGGAAATTGTCGGTTATAAAGATAATCAGCAAATGATTGAAAGATTTCACGAATTTATTTTAAATAAAACATAATTCCAAAAGTCATTCCGGGCAACTTGAAAGAATTCTGAAACAACATTTATAATTACACTGCAGAAGATGTAGCAATAAAAATAGTTTCATTTTAAAACAAATATTTTATACGTCTTTTATTTTGCTGTTAACTATAAGTGAAAGTGTGACAAAATTCGAATACTGGCCCTAGTCCAATAAAAAGATAAAATTATTTGTCTAAAACTATAACAATATATAAAACTGTCTAAATTCCTAATACTGACCTGAGAGTACAGTGCTCTACATGCAAAATATATTTAAACAAAAATTTGGTAGCCCCAAACAGCTGATCACAATAATAGTCAATAAGAGTAACTATTGTGAATGGTGATTAACATATTGTTGACATTTTGTTTGACATGGTGTATAAAATTATTGATTTGGAATAAAATAAAAATTCCTGTCTACATCAAAATGACAAAATTTATGAAGAACTTAAGAAAATAATAATTTTAACAATGTTAAGACAAGAGAATTTGGCAGCTAACTTTTGTGGATTGCTCGCAAGTCAAGGATGTACAGGTAAATAGAAATAATCGAATACATTAATTCACACGGCCAACAATGTAACGGAATTGTTTTTGTTTGACAGACAAGGCAATTGAATGGCGTGTTTTGGGACAGGAACAAGATGGTTCTATGCTAACTTCTTGGCAATTTGAATACTTGGATTTGAACATTAGTGAATCCTGTATTGGTCACTTTAATGCAGTTAAGAAAACTCTAACAATTTTACATCGCCTTGGAGAACAAGTGGAAGTGGTGCAGGCAACAGTCAATAATACTTTAAGTTTGCTGGCATACGTTGTGAAAAGACCCTGGGCGGAAGATAACGACAATGGCGAAACTAAACCACCGATGCTCCATTATTTTTCTTACATAGTGGAAATTCGTAAAAGTGCACGAAGTGAACCAACAGCAATAATCAAGCAGCCAAGTAGGCGTCAAGTGATGACACAGTTTTTATGGCGATCTGAAAATCGTGTTGATAAAATCTTGCAGGATAAGCTTTTGGTGATGATACATGGTCAAAGTGAGTAACGTAAAATAAAAACATTATATTTTTACATGTCTATTCAGAGAGTGCTAGATCTGTATTGTTGGTAACTATTAGGTGATTCTATCGTCATGGTGATCTGTCGTTCTTGAGTCTTGTTGTCCTGAAAGATTTTAAAAACTTGGATCTTGAACGACATGTGTTTGAAGATGTGTTAACATAAAGGTTACGCCGAATGTAGTCTTTCAAGAAGTCATTTGTTTCTAGTTTGTTTTGAGATAGTATTCGGAATGCAATGCACAGACGTTAAGTCTGTTGATCTTGCTGATCTAATTCTTTCCGTATCGCAAAAAATTATTCTCATTAATTTATTTTGAATAAATACTTTTGCAGTTTTGGTGAAACTATAGATTGTCAGTATCCTTATCATCCGAGAGGCAAGTATGGCCTGTTGTGAAACCGCAATTCTATCCACTGCTTCTGATGCAGTCACTTAGTTGCCGTCCTCTGCAAATTATTAATATTGTAATAGAGATGCAGGTACCTCAATTTTTTTCATTATAACGGTGAAATAATACCCACAAGGTGAAGAACCGTTTCTCTCTCCTGCACAAGACATTAACCATATGGCCAGATCAGAGCGTTTCGCATGAGTAGACTTTCTGTGCGCTCTCTATCCAGTCTTGACTAGATTTGCTGTGCCATCTTGCCCTTATCCGATGTTGCCCACACGTCGTTGACGAAATCTATTGCTTCATTGTCAATCATAAGTTTGCAGAATGTCAATGGGTTTCTCAATTTAGAGAATTCATCCAAAATTTCGATAGATTGGCATCATTTGGCAATTTCATCTGGTTTGCTGTTCCCTAGAATACTACTATGTTTCGGTATGTATATGATGTTAATATTCTACTGCTCTTTCATCTTGTTGAGCCTCGCGGAGACGTTAACAGTTCTATAGGTTGCCATTTTTTTATATGAAGTTGATGTACCATAAATATATTTATTTTTTCTTCTGATATAGTTCAAAATACGCAAATAAAATTTTTAATATCGGATTTTCATGTATTTTTTTCAGATATTCTTCAGTTCACTTGCACTATTAAATCAAAAGATCCTGGTGCTTTGAGTTTAGACTTTTCGCAAGAAGATATGTGGTATTTGGATACATCTATATTGGTCTCAGAGTGTTTGGCTAAAAGTTTTACATGGGCTCAGTGGGATAGCGAAAATCAGGCTCTCTATTATATTCACATGAAACCTAAAGCAAAAAGTATCAGTTTGTTGGATCCAGAGAATGAGAATGAGGTTATGGAAAACTTAAGTCCGACTCTATCGGCATTCCAGTTCAATGATAAGCTGCCCACAGAAACGGTGGTAAGTATCACAATAATAACGAAACTTTAATTTAAAATTTTTCTAATATTTATTGTTTTACAGCTTAACATACCTTTAAACTTACCAAAATTACCAGCCGGTTCGTTCAACGACGATGATCCCACTTATGAAGATGATGTAATGCCGCTGCGTGTCCATGACGCTTCGTTGAATTTGATTATACTGGCAGATTCTAGTGGCATGCTATTTGTTTGTCATTATTACTTATATCAGCCCATACAACCCAAAAATGTAGATGAGAGTGAAACACCTTCAACGGGCAGTTCTACAGCAGGTTCATCTGCATCTTCCGCTACAAACGCACGTAAAGTTGATGTACACTTTGCATATTCTGTTACCCTACTCCATCATGGGTGTGTTGTTCACTGTGTTATGCCTGGGGTACCATGGGAAAAAGCTCGTTTGCTTAAACCGACATTTGCTTTGCATGGTAATCACCATTTGCTGGTCTTTCAACCTGATCTGTTTGTACATCTTTTGGATGTGGGTTTGACCCACGAACCCTGTTGCCATATAGTATGTCCAGCTCACAATCGCAATCCCTTGACACAACTGGTTCCCTGTCGTAAATGGGGTTCTTTGGCTTTCGATACAGCTACTTTAGATTTGGTTTCCCTATCTGTACCGCGTTCTCATTTAATTGAAGCCTTTCGCAACGACACTTCTGTGGATAATCGTCTCAGTATTATACATCATTTCTTGGCACATTCTTCCAATGATCAGTTGGATGTTCTATCGGAACTGTTGAGTATTATAATGGAACGTCCTTTGTCTTTGGATACTGTGGAGTTATTGAAAGAGTCTTTAGTGGCTGGAAGTTATGCAGCAGCTTTACGAGGATTGCCCGCTGAGGCTATGGCAATGTGTAAATTTTTGCCTCTTACAACGGGTGATGCTACAAAACCCATACAGGCTAGAGTGGCTGATATAAGTGTGGGTATTTCACATGAGAGCTTGTATAATACGAGCATGATGTTATTATCGCCTCAACAAAGGCTGTCTCCTTATAAAGCTGATATATGGACACGCTTGTGGGAGCATTTGAATGAAGCAGGTCAAAAAGAAAACACAAATTGTGCCACCAGACGTTTTACTGTGGAACAAGTGAGTGAAAAACTTATGTTTTCGTTGGCCTGCTATCAGCCAGAAGCTCTTTCACGTTGTACCACACCGCAAACGCCCAGTACAGCAGGTAACAATTTGAATGATTTCTCATCGGCCAGCCGGCGTAACTGCAATGAAGTTATGCCTTTCATAGAAGTTGAATCCTGCACAGCTACTAAACAGGAACATGTTATGTCTGTGGTAAGGTAACTGAAACAATATATTTACATGTAAAATAAATATATTCTTTCTTCGAAAGACATTACGAGAATTAAGTGTTCATTTGGTAAAGAATTCTTCTAAACCAAATTCTGGCTTCCGTTGGCTCAAGGAAACTTTCTTTGAACGATCTCAAGCACCGGCACATGTGCATGCTGTCGCTTCACAATATGTGACATCTCAATTAGATCTTTCACGTTCTTTATGTTCGCTGGTATGTAGAGCTGCCGGTTTGGATGCTCGTCATGAAACAGCTAGAGGCTTTCAATTGATGTGAGTATTAATCAGCACGGAGAGAAGGAATTTAATTTGATTGAATGATTATTATTGTGATATTGTTATTAGCGATCAAATGAGTAATGGTCAGCAGTATTCGCTATTTTTTATATTGGAGCGTTATTGTTTAGCAGTGGACTCAATTGCATTTCCTCTGCCACAAGGCTTTGCTTCCTTCTTCACTTATTTGGGCTATCGGGCTCTATCGTTTGATATGTTCTTGCAGTATGTTCAGAATCATGTTTTCGAACTACAAGTTGATGTTATGAAAACGATTATTAATGGTATGTTTTTTTTATTTTGTTTTATTTTTCAATTGCAAGTTGTATAAAATTTTATTTTTGGTAAAGATATTAATGATTCTGAGGAAGGCATAGAAAGGAAACTTTCTTTATTGTCGGCTTTGCCAAAACAGCGTGCTCAACGATTGTTAAAGAATTGGCACCATCCGGAAAGTTTAATGATTCGAGGACGTGAACATGCTGCCAATATACTTTCCGGTAATCCGGTGCAGCAACGCAAGGGTAGTGTTTGCAATGCAAACACCCAAGTACGATCAAATATTAGAAGCGGTAAGTTGTAAACATATGTATATAAAATATCTTACAGGTCTCAACTATCGAAGTGTTATCATTAATAATAGAATAATTTTAAAATGATTTCTTTATTTTTTATTTATAAACTGAACCATTATTCGAGATGGCTTCACACAGTGAACTCATATGGCCTAATGATAGATTGTCACATTCTCCACAAAGAGCAGAGTTTAAGATGTATCCTGTTCCATATTTCTTTTGAGTTTTAGGCCTACAGAATGACGTGTAGGAAGCTTAAGTCAGGAGAATTTAGTTAAGTAGTAAAACTGGATACATTTTCCTGTAAAAAGGAGGAATTTAATGCTGACTATATCACGAAGGTCTTTTTATAGCTCCCTTAGAGCAATAAACGAGTAACGCTGGCGCTTGCTTTTGATGAAGATTTAATTGGACTTATTTGACATTTGTTTTCCGCTTTGTGTGTGACCACTATCATGGATTGTACACATCTTCTCGCCATAAAATGCTAAATTCTTAAACTTGCCAACATGCCAACATGCTAGTGTTTTAACGTCTTTGTGTTACAAGACGCCATAGTGCGCAAGCAATGTGTTGACTTATTAAACATGAAGCCACGGCTCAAACCACAGGTCACACATCTCCAACAAAACGAAAAAAGTAAAATATTTCTTCGGCGAGAAAATAAAATTTCTCAAAAATTTGTCGCTCGGAGTCAACTTTAAACTATAGGTCCCGCCACTCATGTATAAAATTAACACACAAATTAACATAAGTGGTGAGAGAAGCTAGGTCGTAATTCTGATTGAAGAGTTGTAATGACAAATTATGTACGTATGTATGTAGGTATCAGAGACCTGCATGATTGTGAATCAAATGGCATAGTTTTGTATTTTCTAAAATGAATATTGAGCTAGCACATGACAGTAAAAAAAATAAATATTCTAATACATGATTCAAATAAACGAGACTGTTGTCAAGAATTGCTTGTCACTGCTTGCTACTTCTGTTTATTTATATGATTCACTAAAGCAACGAATCGGAATGAGTGTTTTGAATACTTTTTAAAAAACTCTTCTAACATATGTTGTTTTATGTAACATTTGAAGTGAACCGAGAAGTTTTATAATTTACTATAATATAAATATTATTAAATAATACAAAATATATTTGAATTTTTATTTTATTATTTATATTCCGGAAAAAGAATAAGTTACATAGGCTATATCTATGTATAAAAAACGTAATAAAATATTCTAATTCGTGTCTGAGTTTCACCAAGTAAAGTAGACTAAGTAATTATTTAGTACATACATATTATGTACATTTTGTAAATATAATAAATAAATAATTGCGTTACTCATACTTATAAACTGAATTCAGGAAAAGTAAATTATTTACAGTTTGTGGATCAATGCGATTACGCTATTTGGTGATTATGTGTTACCTGCGGCGGAAAATACGCGTTCGGAAGCCGCACTGCTTGCGGGGATACTCAAAATGTTTTGGGCAATTTTGTGTAAACGAGGGTATTCCGAAGTGTGGTTTTGCCACCATTGCAACACATCAAAGTTCATATCAATATTCATTCTTAAATAACTGTAACGATTTACTTCATCGGATATACTTTCCGTAGCGGATAGGTTTGCTTGAATAAAATTTGAGAAAAATAATTGGAATTCTTGTGGTGGTTCATCAAACGTTAAATAATGAATTGGACTTGGAGAAGACGATACAAACTTCGTAATTTCGGAAATACAAAACGCTTTTACTTCTTCTAAATTGATATCATTTAGGTAAGAATTGGTTGGTGGATACAGGAAACAAGCCGTGCTTCTAGTATTTGTGTTCTTTTTTATACGGTAAACTCCATATTCAATATTTCTTAACAGTTCGGAACTCATTGTATTGAATTTTTTAAAAACTTTTAAATTGTTTTTCAATTTTTCGTTTAAAGTTTAATACTGAATCAACTCAAAATTTCATATGCTTTTGTGAGTTATTTGATTTCTATACAAAACAATCAAACAACAGTAAAATTTTTTTATATATTCATGCTAACAGTACATAAAAAACAAAAGTGAGTATATTACATTCAGTTGTTAGATAGTCAACAGTGCAAGCAATATCATTAAAAAATATTGATGTTAAACAACATAACAAAAGCAAATTACATGTGAATGGACAGTAAAAGTGAATCAACTCATGCAGTTCTCTGGTAGGTATGTATGTTAGCAGTTTGCTGTGAAATACATCGAATTTTGGCCTTCAGTTTTCAAACGGATTTATAGAAATTTTGTTGTTTTTGATTGTCCATCTTCCTGTCGATTTTTAATGCTGCCGGTGCCATTGGTCCCTGCATTTCCCATTGATTGTGATGTTGCGATTCAAACAAGTCTGTTTGTTGGAGAACTCCCTAAGCATGCATTTTGATAACGATAGTGTTGTTCGCTTGTTAGTCTGCCTATTCAGGATCAAATAGGAAATCATTCCGAATATTTTAGGCATGGAGTCATAATCAGAATTTTTTACATTAAAAGTCCACTAAAAATAAGCCATTTAGTCGTTTTAGCAAATGAAATTTGGTAACACTTCGAGCGTCTATTCCTGTATTTGGGAAATTCTTAAGTTTGCTTTTAAGTTAATCATTTAACATAAAATTTCTTCACAATTAAAAACTTGTTTGTTCACCTAATTTATTTTTCATTTTCATTTTCATTTTCATGTAGATATTAAAGAAATATACGTACTATTATATCATTTCATACTGCTTCTAATGATTGTTGCATTTATAATAGTAAGTTTAGGATACGCGATTGTATCAATTATTCTGAAATACGAAATATAAATGGTAAGATATCTGTTAAATCTGTATGTGTGTGTATTTGTGTAAACTGTACATGTATATGTAAAAGCAGATAATTCTTAAAAATTTTTATCTTGAAATATATGCGATATTTGTGTAAATTTTCTAAAAAAAAGTTTTTGTTTCCGAAAACTAAACGAATCGAAAGACAAAATGTTTTTGTGCACGTCATGTGAAGTTGTATTTAAAGATCATTATATTGTTCATTTCATTGTTTCGTTGGACGTAATCTAAACGTAATGTTTAAGAACTGTTCTCTTTATTTTTTTTTTGTCTTTAGGCATTGCTGCTGAAAAATTATCTCCATTGGATTCATTTTTGGATCTCTTAACTGCCAAAGCTAGTCTTAATGAATTGGACTATAATTTACTTATTGAAGCTACAGTGTCATCCATGGATCATTTAAATGTTAATTAAATATCCAATGTGCCATTCGTGTTATAACATTGTGCTAAACATAACTAAATAACTTTATCATGAGTAGTAGTATTTATTAAATAAGGATTTAAAACACTTACTGTATTGCATTTGTCGGGTATTATATATAAACAAGGTTTTTTTTTGTTGTATTTTATTTTTGAGGCTATTATATAGTTATATTTAGTTGTGTTTTATTATTAAGTTAATATTAAGTTTTGTTTTTATACTACATTCCATACTGTTTTGCTGTTTTGTTTGTTTAAGTACTATTTATACGACATTCGGGTGTTTTTTTTTCAATGAGTATTGGATTTTTTTTGAAATGATATTGTTTTCTCAACAGTAAATAATAAAACTCTTATTCAAAACATAAATATTGTTTGTTTGTTTGTTTTACTAGAAAATAATTTGATTGAGTAATTGAGTACTAAAGAGAAAAAGTTCTGCGACCTGACAATCAATCTTACAGCCTTGTCTCTGCGTAGTATAATATAAGTTTAAATCCCCTTCTACTATAACCGTCTAGCATAAATTTAGATTTGATTTGAGAAGAGTCTCCGTCTCTCAATTCGCAGTTTTTGATATTTCGAAGTATTAATGCCTCTTAAGTTGACATGAGATCTGCTGTGTCTCTCTTTTGGGTGGATTTGTGTCGAACAGAAACTTTCTAGGCCTTAGAATATTTTCTAATTTCTGATTTGACCGAGGGCACGTTAAGACATTTTTGGAGTAACAATGACACTGGACACTGAAGTCGCCGCAGTCTAGTAGATAGTGTGTTGGCTTATTAGACATAAAGCCAGGGTTCGAGCCCCAGGCCAGACATCAAAACAAAATACAAAAAGTATTTTTTCGGCGACTTTCTCTCAGCAGATTTCTGGCAAGAACTCTGAGAGCAAATAAAATTGCCATGAAAAGTTTCTCAAAAATCTGTCGTTCGGAGTAAGTAATGCTATTCAATATTAATGAGTCCGAGAGGTCGTGTATGGGTTTAAAAGTAATTATAATATATATGAGCAGCTAATCTGATGGCCAATAGGTCGACTGATATTGATATCTCGAAATGTATCTTCATTCTATTCGACAACTATTATTACTGTAGGCACAGCCTCTCAGTCTCTAATTAATTTGGGAAGATAGACCCGCGAATGAATTGGTTGAAATATAGTAAATGTTGGAGCACTTATTACTGAGAGAGTATACCCTTAAGAGGCTACCAACATTGTCCAAGCGGACAGACTATAAGTTAAGGTCATCCAGATCAACCTCCACCAGCGCAAGAAGGCAACTACCGATCTTTTGGATAAAATAAACAGAAGTGATATATCGATGGCTTAATATAAAAAAGGCCTAACTCAATTTTTTTCAAAATAAGGTTTTTTGTTTATTCTGGTAGACAAATGTCAGATGCACAAAAAATAAACATTTTTTAATCACAGATTAAATGTGTTGCTGTTTCTTATTAAAAATTGTATTACAATTTTTGTTGTATCTAAAATTTTACGAATTTTATTAAGTTTTTTCCTTCTCCTGTAAAGTAACCAAAAATCGAATTAGGCCTTTTTATATTAAGCCATCGATATACATATATTGCTTTAATCTAGGAACTCTGGACCCTCCGGAACAGGATTGCTAGACTTAATCATAAGAATTACAAACTCTTTTATGAAAACACAGAACTCGTTCGAGCTTATGTTTTCTTTTCTCCCCAGAGTTGTCAACATCTGATGCAACAGAGCTGCAACAGGGCGGTGAAAACATGTACCTAGTTTTAGCCTATTTAGGCGGCACTGCCACCAAGGCTGGGAACATAACATCTGGTCAGAGAAACAGATAAGGAAATATTCATAGGATGTGTTGCAAACGCTCACTATCTTGCTTAGGGTAGTACTAGCTGTTAAATAGAGGGGTAGCCCTGATAAAATATCTAAACACATAAGACCTCATCAATCTTAGTTAATACAGGTAACAATGATATTTTTGTTAGCAAAATTAGGGAAGAAGTGTAGGAAGGAAATATTTGGTCAGAGAACCTTGTACACATGACCAAAAAGGGAAGGACCTCGATGAACACTCTTTATTAGACATACAGTTTAAAATTGATTAAAAATATAGGAATACCACCGGGAATAACACTGATATGGAGGGCAAATCTGAAAACAGTTTTAACGGATTTGGACTAGATACAGAGACTAGCGTATGTTGGTATAGCAGGGACAATGAGAATCTGTTCTACATCGGTGCTAATGATTGTGTTGGTGGTAAACACAAAAACCTTGGAGTCTATGGTTAGGCTGATGGGAGACAAGTCTAACATTAAACTTTATTATTGGTTTTCGGGACCTATGGAATCGATTGGCGAACACTTCCTTTCTTAACTGTCCCGTGTACAGAACCAGTAGACTATGATTTTGGGTAATATTTTGCTGCAAGACTTAGCAACTAAAATAAATGCAGCAATTTGGAAGTGTTGCAAAATTGGAATTTTGAAATGGTACTGAACTATAACTGAAAGAGTACTTTTTTGCAGCAAATGGTACTTTTTAACTCTACAATCAGGATTATGTCCTATTTTCTCACGCCACTTATTTTGTGCGTGTTAATTTTATATATGAGTTTCGGGACCTACTGTTTAAGGTCGACTCCGAACGAAGGATTTTTGAAAAACTTTTCATGGTAATTTTATTTACTCAGAGTTTTTTGCCAGAAATCTGCTGAGAGGAAGTCGCCGAAGAAATATTTCCGTATTTATTTATTTCTGAATGGATTATATGGAGTAATGGATTATATGTGGAGTAAGCCACTTAACTTTTTTATTTCTTAAAATTGAAAAGTGAGAAACTCATGACAAATAGATTGTTTCTACATACATACATACATACATAATATGTCATTACAATCTTTCAGTTAGGATTACGCCCTAGCTTCTACCACCACTTATGTTGTGTGTGTTAGTTGTTTGTATTCTGCTGGATTTGAACCGATGAGGATTGGCTTTTGCGCGCTCCCTTGCTTATACAGAACGCAGTGTATAATAATGCCTTTAACAAAGACGTTGAACGTGAGCAGAGAAATTAACGACTTATTCGTGTTCCTCACATAGAAGACAAAAACATCTGATTCGGAACGTAACAAAACGTAAAAGCCCCGTTTAGTCAAACGTCGATGAAACGTTCGTTTTTAGCATATGAAGAGCAATGTAAGTGCTTACCGATATAACAATACGGTTCTACAAGCGTTTTAATTGCGTTTCGTGTTATAAAAACGAAGGTATGTTCAGTGAACGTTTGGCTAACCGGGGCTAAAGCCTGATTCTACCTTTAGCGTTAACATTAAAAAGTACTGAAAACGCCGAGGGGGTACTGCGGTATTTTTGAAATGAAAAAGTACTGAAAAAGTACTAAAGTACTGAATTTTTCAACATAGCTGCATACTTTTTTAAAAGAGGTACAATTTTGCGGTACACAGATGGGTCAAGAGTGGATCTTGGAAAAGCAGCAGAAGTTCTTGCTTCCAGATTGAAATATTTCGAACCCATGAAAAAACGCGGGTATTTGTCAAGTAAAGATTACGCAATCGGATGATGTGCTCAATTCAACTTGGTACAAAAGACAGGATATAGCAATGCCATTTAACAGTCAGGCCGCCATTCGAACACTCGGGGTACACTTATTCAGAATGGGGTTGTATAGAGCCCAACAAGTAGATTTTGTGTTGGTGGCAATAATCACAATCGAAACACAGTCTTGGAAGCAATTACAATAATAAAAACGAACGATTAAAGTATGCTATTATTTGGATAAAATTTGTTATAATTTGGAAATCTTTACTACCTATTTTTTTTCTAAATTTTTTAACTACATTTAGTCAAACCTTTAGCACTCAAACGATTGAATATAAAAATACAACATTTATTGCAATCACGTAGCTTCAGTTCTATCCTATATCCTAACAGTTTCATCATAAAGTAGGACACTAAACTGTATATGTTGTTATACAATATACTGTTATACATAAACAGTTCTCCTTCTTCAGTATCCCAGTTTTCACTAACAAACTTTTATACAGAAAAACTTTTATAATCGCAGTTAATTATCCCACATTTGTTTTAAAGGAGAAATAATAATACGTTCCATAATTATTTGTTATAAAGTCATAATCCAAATCTACCCCATCCTAATAGAGAAGAATATTCATTACCTTTTTAGTACATATATTTTGCTGTAGGTGTCGCAATTCATATTAAATTAGTTCGATGGCATTATTGCTATCCACATTTCCCCACTAATTTTGAAGGAGTTTGTATGAAAGTAATATTCTCTTTAATGCTTAATTTTTATTACAGATAGCGCAGTGTGTCTTAAAAATTCAGTTACTTCCATTACTTTTACATGGGAGATAGAAATTGGGAGAGTAATTTTAATATTACATTTGCTGTAAACAGAGAGTATGAAGAGAGTAATATGTTTTAGAATGCATTTATCTCCCCTATTACAATAAGACAATACACATACAAACTTAAGTACACACTCGCTACTGAAGTTGTTGGTGTGGATGGATGGATATTTTCCTTAGCTGGCGCTATAGTGTTGTTGTTTTAATGTTTTCTCGTTTTCTTATAGTCACGAATATTTTGGTGGCTGGTTGGTCGGTCGGTTGGTCGATTGATTACTGCTGCTGTTGCCTTGGCTCAGATGCGATTTGTTTATTTATCCAGTTGACAGTTCTTGGAAACTCGTTACGGTGTGCACATTAAAACTCGGATGCTCGCAGAGCCGAACGGACTGTAATCAAAAAAGAAACAAAAAATATCAGATAAAAACGAAATTTAACGTGAAAATTCGAATAAAAAATAAACGAGGAATGTATTCTAAGGTTATTGTAAGCATCTATTCGGTTACAACAGCTCCATTACAGCAGTGATGGTCGTTAAAGGAATAATTATTGCAATCATATCAAAAGGAATTGAAACGGAAGTATTTATTAAATAGAGAAAAAAAAGAAAAAATAAAATAAAATATTTTGCAAAAAAAAAGAAAATAAATATTATGGTTGGATTACAGTTGTTAATCCAGAATTTAAAGTGTTTATGAGAAGAATAAATAATAATAAAAGAAAAATAATTAAAGAGTTTTAGTGAAATAAAAATTTAAAAATTTAAAAATTATTTATTAATTAATAATTAATGCCACAAATAATTTTGATTATAATCAAATAAAAGTTATATGTGAATATATTTTTATGAAATAGAAACTAAAAATACAACCGCAATTTGCGTTTTTTTAAAAAGTTTTTTGGTTTCAAAGTAAGCTCAATCAACTATCATGCATAGCGGCACCTGCTTTACCATTGGATTACTATTCCTGGCCTTAAGCTCTATGACACAATGTCATCTCAACGTTTATCTAAATCTGCATGAGGTGATGCGTCTAATAGGTAAGTTTTCTTGAAATTCTGTTTGGTTTTTAATGCTGGAAAAACCTTTTAAATTGGCCTTACCTTTGCGATGTGAACAAGGTTAAGGAAATGTGTCACAGGCAACACTGTAAACCTATAGAAATTTGTTTTCACTTGGATACTAATACATTGTAAGGGGCCTTCTACTCCTAATTGAATTGAACTAAATACAATATTGAACAAAGAATTGTTTATAGTTTCAGCTTTTTTGCTAAAAACATTAAACAAAGTTTTTTATGATTTATGGTTTTTTCAAATTCTTGAAATTGATTTGATGTTTTGTATTCTTAATGTATATGCTATATTTTG
Organism: Sarcophaga subvicina; assembly: GCA_936449025.2. Taxonomy (NCBI): domain Eukaryota; kingdom Metazoa; phylum Arthropoda; class Insecta; order Diptera; family Sarcophagidae; genus Sarcophaga; species Sarcophaga subvicina. The sequence goes on from OW388082.2 coordinate 37,551,935, forward strand.
GCATTGAATAACTAATTCCAAATTATACTGGGTCGATTATAGATGACAACCGAACTTTAGTTGACAGTTGCCGAAAAATATAGCTATTGCGGGTGGCGATTGACTATCGAGATTTTAAATTTTGCATTGAAAAATATTTCTTTTTCGTTAACTTAAATTCGACTCATGAAATTAAAAAATAAAAAATTATTAAAAATTTATAAATTGCCAAACACGTTTGGTGGCACAAAATAAAAAAAGGGAAATTTTTTAATTTTTTAGTTTTAATAAAATTCTAGGGAAATAGAATATCAACCTTCATGAGTTTTGAGATGCTCGTAAGGGTTTACACATACATACATACATAATTGGTCATTACAATCAGTTTCTCAAACCACTTATGTTGTGTGTGTTAATTTTATGCATGAGTTGCGGGACCTACAGTTTAAAGTCGACTCCGAAGGACAGATTTTTAAGAAACTTTTCATGGCAATTTTAAACACCCTCAGAGTTTTTGCCAGAATTCTGCTGATAGGAAGTTATCGAAGATATATTTGTTAATATTACGTTTTGTTGGAAATGTCTAACCTGGGGTTTGAACCGTGACCTTACGTCTAATAAGTCAAAACGTCTAATAAGATAGACTAAGACGACTTCAAGGTTTTAGACCTGTTAATTGAGAATTTCACTGTATTCCTAAACCATTTTTGTTGACCTCAGTGGCATTTCGACCTCGACAAAGGAAGGCATTTTGTTGTGTAGAAAATCCACATATTTTTTTTCCAGAATTTAAACTATTAGGGCCGTTTTTTGAATGCAAGTTTAAACTCGAGATTAAGTTAATCTCCAGTTAAACTCCGTTTTCAGTTTTTGAATTCACTTAATCTCGAGTTTAAACTTACGGTTAAGTAGTTAATCTCGAGTTTAAACCAGCAACGTTGGTGGTTTAAACTCGAGATTAACTATGACAAGTAGTTGACAAATTTTTTTTTTTAAAAAAGCTTTTAAGTGAGGGGAAGCCGAATAAGACAAATATTTAAGTAACTATGAATTATATAACACACAAATTGACAACAGACAGTCTTAATTTATTTATTATTTTAAGAAAATGATTTTTTTACATAAAGATCAATAGTATTCAGCTTTTGTTTGTTTGTTTTTGTTATATACAAAAGCTAATTGTTGTGAAATAATTTGCAAAAAGTAGTAAAAACAACAATATAAACGAAGAAAATGTTGCCATTTTTGCTTATAAGTACGGCAGCTCTACAAAGTTAATCTCCAGTTAAATTCGCATTGAAAAAATGAAAACTGAGTTAACTGGAGATTAACTTTAACTGGAGATTAACTTAATCTCGAGTTTAAACTTGCATTCAAAAAACGGCCCTTAGACAAACACCATAGGACTAGACCACATGTGAGTTCTTCAAAATCCATATGCAATAATTTTGCTTATTGACGTAAACAACAAGTGAAACCAGCGTTAAAGCATGTTGCTCTAGCAGGCCAATAAGCATATCTAAGACATTGTGAATGATCAACCAGCTTTAATTGTTGCTTTAGTTGGACTTTATATAATTGGAGAAGCAAACCCAAATAGAAAATACTCCATAAAGTGCTGTAAGATAGCTCCACAGAAAATGCCGTTGACAGTTTCCCTAACAAATTGCGATAATACGTTTTCAGCCTTTTCAAATTTCCTTATAATCTTTTCAATTTTTTTTTACACTATTCTACCCCGTTATGCTTGAAAAACAGCTAATTTTGAAACATAATTTTTGTATTAAGCATTCTTTGCTTCTTTAACGATCCGTATTCGTAAATTTCATAATTTTCTCTCAAGAAATTTCACTTTAGATGGAAGATATTTAACAGCTAACGAACTGGCCTCACCAACGATTTTGAAACCACTAAATCGATAACTTAATACATTTCGAGTACCATTTAGCTAACAGCAGCTATTCTTTTTTACTCTTAATTAAACAAAAAATAAAAACAATTGCTTCTTGTACCTCTTAAGGTATTTTATTTCTTGCTAAATCCAATATCCTTTCATAAGTATAAATGTGCACAATTGTGTAGTTATCTTAGGTGTATTCGAAAACAAATTTTATTGTAGGGTTAATGTACACATTAGTTATTTAACACTTTGAGCTTAACGAACGTTTATTATTAATTCTTATTCAAAAATAATATTTAATAATTCTTATTCAATTAGCCAGGACAACCCTTGTCATTTACGGCTTGAAATATAATTTTTCACGAGGTGTCACTTCATTCGTAATTGTTTCAATTAATTACCCCTTGCCTTACGATTTAATTCCGAAGAAACATGAGTGTGCACACTATTGAAATTTAATGCAACTCTGTGCATGTGTTATCAGAAAATGAAACAAAAATATTTTAATTTTAATTTTAATGAATATATTCATAAAAATATGGAAGCCTATTTTGAAACATTTAATTATGCGGCGGACATAGCTCGTCATTGTAGAGTTTGACACAGAAAATATTTGCGAGCGACTCTCATCATTTTCACTTAATGGGTTAATAACACAAACGGTTTTAAAGTTTAAAAGTGAGTGTGAACATTTTTAAAAAATTGTTGAATTGTTCACATTTTCAATCATTTTGAGCCGTATAAAAAATGTAAACGAATCGAATAAAAGCTTGATTGAAAATTTCTTAAAAACGAAGTGCAGACCGTTTGTTTTTGGCCAACATTTCTTTGTAGGAAAATTACCAGTAGATTGTCCCTGTTTCTTGTCAATAAGAATAAAGGAATCTATGGGAATTCTCTTTAAAATATCAACAATTTATCAAACAAATTATTGTCTACCTAAACGGAATGAGAAATTTTTATTAAATAATCAAATAAAGTCTGTTTTAAATTTCATGCAAAAATCATGTCATGTCATGCATGTCATGTCATGCCCTTTTTTTTATCACAAATATATGAATAACAACTTTTCTTTTATTCGTATTGATTTTTTTACACATAACTACACAATATGTTTCATTTTGAAATTAAAAATAGTGAAAACATTTCATAGGAAAAGTGGAGGATTGAGGTGATTTAAAAAATTGTTCTATTATGTTGTTGTATTTATAGATTTTTTTATTTACGTCGTTGTATATATTTATTAAATTTTTATAAAATTATAAAAGTTTTGTGAAATTTAAATGTTTCAAGAATACTTAGTCATACTTTAAGTTTACTATACTGTTGGGTAACGTTTGTTAAAAAAATAATCATATTTTAGTAAAGCTTTGGAAATCTAAAACTTCATTCGATGATAGTGCAGCTGTATCATCTGCATACGGTTGTATAGTTAAATTCTCATATACAGTTAGGGACAAAATTGTTCACAAAACAACCATTATTAAATATAAATAACTTGCTTTTTCTTATTCATTGTTTTTATTGGAATTTTTTAAATTAATTTTAATCTTTACATTATGCTTTAATAAAAAAAAGATAAAACTAACAAAAAATATTAAATTCACTTTTTAAATTTAAAAAAGTTTCACATGTTAGCTGTGAACAATTATGACCCTTGACGGAAATCCTTACGTTTTTGGCTATTAATATTTCGTGCGCCTCCTCTTGCAGTTTTAACACCTTTTATTCGTTTTGTCATACTATTTACAAGATTTATTAGCACCTGTGGGTTAATATTTACCCACGCCTCGATAGAAGGCTCCCAAAGTTCATTGATGTTTTTCGCTGGGTGTTTTTTAGCCAATATTTTCTTTTTCAATATTGACCAAAGGTGTTCAATCGGATTTAAATCCGGAGACTGGGGTGGCCAATCTAAAAGTTTAATCCCATTTTCTTCAAACCCCTTTTTAGTAATTTCGGCAGTGTGCTACGGGTCGTTGTCTTGCATGACGATGTTATCCTGACCCGGCTCTAAACCAAATATATCCAAACTTGGCATGTATGAGTCTTCAAGGATTGTAATGTAATCTTTGGCACACATTCTGCCAGTTATTCGGCGTAGTACACCCAACTGGTTTCCACGAAAACAGCCCCAAGCCATCAATGATTCACCTCCAAATTTCATTGTGCTTGTAATATTTCGCTCTTGGACTCCAATTCTTTTATCAACCCATGTCCATTGGCGCCCATCAGACCCAATACGTTTATTTTTTGTTTCATCTGACCAAGTTACCTTCATCCAGTCGTCAGTCGTAAAATGCACGTACATTTTTGCAAAAGCCAACCACTTTTTTCGATTTTGTTCGCTTAAATAAGGTTTTTTAAGTTTTGTTCTTGGCGCTAGGCCGCTGGAGTTTAAACATCTTCGAACGGTTTTGGAACTTATGTTTAAACTATACTCTTGGTTGAGTATTTGTGTGACCTCTCGAGCATCGGCAAGCGAAAGTTTTTTGGGACGAACATATTTATTTCCCGTGGTGTTTAAACTATTCTGATTCTTTATTTTATTCACAAACTCTATTGATATATTATATTTTTTTAGCAATTTCGCGATATGGGACACCTTCCATTATGTCTTTTGCCACATTTTGTTTCAATAGGGGAGTCTTAGCTTTTCCCATTATAAAAGGCTAAATAAATTATTAAAAATAGGGGTAGTATTTTATTTAAATAACTTTAAATAATGTCCTTTACTTACGTTATTAAAAAAATTACGAATTTTTTTTTTATTTTTTTTTTAAATTGAGAAAAAGATCTGAGGGTCAAAAATGTTCACACACGTGGATATAGTTGTTTAATTTGTTTTTGGTAAAAAAGTAAAGGTACTCCAAAAAAAATGTTGGCATACAATAAACAACATTGCGCCAGACTACGTAACACAAAAAGGGTTTCCAAAGAGGGAAGTTTGTACAAAAATTTTTTCTAGTCCCTAACTGTATTGGCATATCTAATCTGTAGATAGCTCCAAGCACACTTCCTTAAGTTATTCCAGATTTTATACATCCCAAAGAGGAATCATATCTATTTAAATGGACATACAGTGATCTGTCATGTAAATATGATTTTAATAACATATAATATGGCCTAGGAATTAATTTCTTTAGTTATTCAAGAGACCATTATGTCATATTCTATCAAACGCTTGACTTACAGCTGTGTTCAAAATAATAGGAGTGCTACCATGTAATATTTTTAAAGTTAAAATTTTTTATTCTACCAATTTGCAAGACATGATATATTTTAATGGTAGTTACAATGATATATAAGAAATAAAATACAAAACAGAATCACGTAAAAACTTTAATATTTACGATGAAATTGATTCATTTCTGTGTTTGCCCTTGAATTCAGTTGATCAAAAAAATAGGAGTGTAAGTATTTTTTTTAAATAAAAATATAACAGCACATGATTTAAAGAAAAAAGTGAAAACTAAGTAAGGAAAAATGTACTTAAAACTTTTTCTACAATGATTCACATACATTTTTGTAATAGTGGGCCGAGGAAAGCACTGTACTGAAGAAAAGAGAAAACTAATTAAAAATCTTCGAAAAAAAAGGCAAAACTTCTAAAGAAATTGAGGAATCCTTAAGTTGCTCCAATCAAATGATTGCAAATGTATTAAAATATAAATAAAGCTCGAAACGAGTGGGTGCAAGAGCAAAACATCAACTGTCGATGACCGCAGGATTGTACGATGCAGTAAAATTAATCCTTCGGCGTATGCAAAAAAAAAAATTCAAAAGCATCTGAATTTTGCTATTCGTAGGCGTCTGATGGACAACAATTTATTGGCAAGAAGTCCACGAAAGGTGACATTGCTGACAATAAACAGGTAGCAGCACGCTTAAAGTTTGCCCAAGAACATATCAATTGGCCGAAAGAAAAATGGAGAAACATACTGTCGATCGATGAAGGCAAAATTGTTTTATTTGGTGGTATTGGGTGTAGACAGTATGTTAGATGTCCGCCCAACACCAAATATAAAGCTCAGTGTACACAAAAGACAGTTCAACATGGTGGTGCAAAACTAATGATATGGGGAAGATTTTTATATAATGGTGTAGGCCCAATACATCCAATTAGAGACATAATGGATAGGAACGTCTATGTTGGCATTTTGAGAGAAGTGATGCTACCATACTCTACGCCTCTAAAATGGATATTCCAACAAGATAATGACCCACAAACACAACAGTAAATTGGCAAATGAGTGGTTTCGAGTTAATGGGGTAAAGGTTATGGCGTGGCCAGTTCAGTCTCCTGACCTTAATCCCACAGAACATCTATGGGGAGATGTTAAAAAGTATGTTGCAGAAAAAAAATCTTCAAATGCAAATTCCTTTAAAGAGATGCCAAGATCTTATTGACTCAATGCCTCGTAGATGTGCTGAATTCATAAAAAACAAAGGTTATTCAACCAAATACTAAAATAGCGTTACTAGTTTAAGATAATATCAAACTTTTGTGCCTTTTGTTTAAAAATTATTAGGTCTTTAGGACTTCTATTATTTTGAATAATTAATTTTGAGAGTAAGCTTTATTTACATAAAATATTTTTTGTTTTCGTAGTTTTAATTAAATAATTAAGTGTTAAAAATTAGAAATCGATTTTAAGTCAAAAAGAATTTGATATTTTCTATTTTATTTTTCTTAATTTTAAACTTTGTTTTTAAATGAAGCGCGCTCCTATTATTTTGAACACAACTGTATGTCCAAGAATACAGCTGAATAGAAAAGTTCTCTTTCCAAAGAACTTTTTATTGCCTTAGGATACGGGGTCATTGTCCTGGCGTGCCATGTTTGTGCCTAAATCCAAATGGATCATAAGGAATTATGTTGCCTAGCTTCAAAATTGGAGGTAGTCTCTCCGTAATAAGATTCATTTAGAAAATTTATAAAATATGAGCAAGAGACTTATCGGTTGGTAGAAAGATATTTCGATAAATGTATTTAGTACTCGCCGTAGTCTAGTTGGTAGTCTGTTGGCTTATTAGACGTAAGGCTTCGGTTCAAACCCCAGGTCAGATACCTTCAACAAAGCGAAATATGAAAAAGTATGTCTTTTACGACTTCCTCTATCAGCAGATTTCTAGCAAAATCTCTGAGAGCATATAAAATTGTCTCGCCACTCATGTATAAAATTAACAGATAGGTCGCAGTCCTTATTATGTATGTAAATTATTTAAGTATAAAGATATTTCATTTTCTGTTTTATTGATTTTATTTGAAATCACATTTAGATAACATATGTATTTAAAATTTTATTGTTCTCAACATATGTTGTAAAAGATTAAGCATTTGTTCTATTATTAACTAAATTTAGATCGATAACATTGTTTAGTGTAATTTTTAATAAATCTCAGGCCATCTTAGCCTAATATATACATATAAACCTTTATGCCTATTTTATTTCTACTTTCAGTAGTTCAATTATTTTATTTCTTCGCCGATAAGAATGTCTTTTCAATATTTTAAAGGCTAAACTAACCATATCCTTTTTATAGATCTTTCTTGTATCATGATTATTAATTTCAACCTCAAAAAAGTATAATAGCCGATGCGAACAATCGCATTCTTTTAAGTCTTGATTGTGCTGTTATCAAGTTTTAAGCCTTTAATGTTAAAGTTTGTAGTAATAGTATTAAAATGTTATATAATTCGACCGATTTGTAGACAATATATGAAAGATTACTCATACGTTCACACTACGGATGCCAAACGGGATTGATTTTTAAAAATCCCGGGATTCGGGATTTTGAAATCCCGATCCCGAAATCCCGGGATTTTTCGGGACAATTCGGGATCGAAAAATCCGGTAATATTCCGGGATTTCCCGAAATATCCCGGGTTTTCTGGATTTTCTCTTAATAAAAAAAGCTAAAAACAATTGTTTTATTAAAAATTGCATTAATTTTGATCTTTATCACAATACACATGTTATAAAATAAAAAAACAGAACAAAAAGTAACAAAAATAAAAATAATTCATCTGTGTCTCCATACATGCATATACATATGTATAAACACATTAGTGAAGAAACAAATACCTACCATTTTAAGAACACTATTTAGTGTCCAAAATATATATATTAATTACATTCATTGTTTTAAGTAATTGTTTAAAAAGATCAAAGACTCTAATATTTCATCGAAGAGCCTTAATTTTGATGCAAACAAAAACCTCCTTTCGCTGAAAAATATTTTTCGCAATCTACACTTGTGGGCAAAATGGTTTCAAGATAGCTTTATGCAGAGTAAACTCTTCACCTCTAACACCTGGTGATTCAATCAAATTTGGGAATCCCGAAAATCCCGGAATTTTGTGATTCGGGATTTCCCGATTGGCATCCCTAGTTCATACCAATTATTTTATTTTAATTAACAAAAAATTGCTTATCACCTCCTTTGCTTTAAATCTCTCTCGAAAATTACAAAAAAAAAAAGAAATACTTTAGGTTTTATTCAACTTAAAATATTTTAACACTTTTTTACATTTCTTTAAGTCTATTTAACACCAGCATATGCAATAACAACACACATACACAGACATTTATTTATAGTTTTGCATGTCATTCGAATATTTTTATTTGTTTAACAAAAAATTAAAATTGACTTGTGCTCTTATTTACATAAATTTTGATTTTATAGTTTTTTTCTTTTAAGTTTTTTTTTTCTCTGTTAATCCTCACTTTTTTATTGTTGTGGTTGTAGTTGTAGCTGTAGTGCTCTTATTTTTTATTCTTCATGAGATTTACGAGAGCACAGTATAATTCTATGCAGATTTTATATTTAAACAATAAATTTTACTCTAACACACGCACATGAATAATCGTAAAATTGATTTCATATTCATACATACATTCATAAGTATATACATGCATACATATGTGTATAGTTTTTTGTAATACTCGTATTAAAATAATGACAAAAACAAAAACTCTCATGACGTTATTTATTCAGATATTTTAATAAATAAGAGAAGTTGTAAATATAAGCACCCACACATATGCACGCATGTAGTGGTATAAAAATTTATGTTTATTTACATATTCATACTTATAAACACAAATACATACAGTATAATGTACAAATGTGTGTGTGTGTGTGTGAGTGGGTGTTTAATTTGCGGTGCTTGTTTAAATGCAAATCACGCACAAAATGCTAACACAATACCAACAACAATACGATAACAATAATAACAACAACATTAACGATAATAGCGTCAAACCAAAATCATACAACAAATAACATTAAATTTGTTTGACCACTATCAACAACGTCATCGTAATCGTCATCATTAACCAGTCTTGTCCACTCCAGCTATCGTCTCTCATTAAAGTGCCATCGTTATGTTGGTTGATCATTATCATTGTAAATGAGTGTTATTTAGTATTGGCGTTGCCAACATGTTTTCCTTTAACGTTATTGTTTTTTGTCCATTCACATACACATTTAAAATCAACAGTTAATGGTTTTTCATTTCAACTTAAACTGATTAATAACGATAAAAAAATTGTTTGTAAATGGAAAACCTTTATTTTTAACGTTATTGTGTGCAGTTTTATTTAAAAATTTAAAATTTTATCATAAACAAACTCATAATGTCTTAATAATTTAAAAAAGGTTCACTGCAGTATGGATCATTAAGTATTAACTTCGTGTTAAACTTTTAAGAAAAATTTGTTTATACTCTACACAAATGTAGCCTAATGGGTTGCGTCTATTACACTATGAGACTAAATAAAAAAAATAATTATACCCAGCTAATGGCATAGTAAGTAAGTTGTGAGTTTTGTTGAGTAGAGCTCAAAAATATTTTTTTTTATATATCTTGAGACCTCCAAACTTGTTTTATTTGACAAAAACCGTTTTGTTTTGGACTTTATGGACAAATTTATTGATTACACAAACATTTCTGAACCAATGTCACAAATTTAAACTTTCTTAGAAAGGGAAGGACTGGGTCTTTAAAACGGTATACATATATATATATATATTGTTTGACTTAATATGCTATTAAGTTTGATGAGGTAAACTTTTTGTTTCTCCGTTCATGATAGCAAACGTTAATTAAAAATATGAAATAAGTGATGCCATTCTGAAAGTGCATTATCTTGTGAAGAGATTGGCACTTCGTTTGATCAAATCGGACAAAAATTACCGTAATTATTATTTAAAGAGTCTAACAGTCGAGTTATATTTTTCACATATACATACATATATTTTTTCATATGAACTTTTAGTTCAAAAATTTTCAGAATTTTTGATGGATCTTGATTGTTTATCGGAAAATGTGTCAATTTCACGTTTGCACAATTTTTGCGCTTTTGGAAAAAACTCTGAGAGTAAATAAAATTACCATGAAGAGATGATTAAAACTGTCGTTCGGAGTTGACGTTAAACTGTAGGTTACGACATTGATGGATAAAGTTAGCATACACAACATGGGTGATGAAGAATGCGATTCCTTATTATCCATTAGCCTAAGCGATGCCCCGTCTTACTTCAGATATCTGATATCTTCAACGCAGTTCCCTGCTGTAGCAGTGCTTTATGTCCAATACAATAAGCGAAATTTATGTTCACACTTGTCAATTTTTTACTTGGCCGTGGATCGTTTAATATCACAGTATTGTTCATGTCCCACACGGCGTGACTTACCCGCCTTATGAGTTCATCAGTTATTTTATTTTCCACAACATCTCTAAGTCTAGGGATCCTATTCCCCAATGACAGATAACGGATATTAATAAAGCATTCCTATAATTATGTCGAAACTATTAAATCTAAAGAAGGAGTTCGATCCATGGTTCATTTTTTCAATGGTTGAATAATAATAATCCAACATCTTAGATTTTACAAAAGATATGTAAGTAGTATTAATAGCATTTGAATTTAAAATATTTTAAATATTGCTTCAAAACTACCATGTCTAATATCTTCATTTGAAACATTTTATTTTTGGTGTATCATTATGCTTCTTTTACAAATCGTATCGTATCAAATCATCTGAAATAACTTGTAAATCATTAACTGTGTAATGTTGAACTACTTGAGGGACTCCTTCAACTGAGTGTGTTGTGTTTTAAATTGTAATAAATTTTTCATTTCTATTTATTTTACGAAATTAATAATAAAAGCGAAGAAACTTCAATTGCATTCGATAAATAAACAAATCGAAGTGATTGATCGATTGATGGCCCTGCCAACCCATAGAACCACATTCAAATATTTGATTTTGATTTGCTCCCGTTGATTTCTTTTGTTTAAAAATGAGGGGCTGATAAACGATTTGTAGGCTTTTTTTATGTTTGAAGGGTTTAAAGTATTAAATAAATTATATTTACCAGCGATTAGAATTTCAAAGTTAATAATTGAAGTGTTTATTTTCAAAATTGGTGGCGCAATAGCAGGCCCTTGGCATTTAGACAACAAACATGCAACATGATGACGTACATATGCACGTTACACATACGCATAGTAAATGCATTCTTATCGGTAAAGCATAAATTGTGTACGACGTATCGTTATGTTTATTTTAAGAGAAAAAAGAAAACAAGAAAACTACCTGTTTATTTTGTCGTTTTTTTATGCTGATTATTTACCTTCATTTGCTTTTTATGACATTTGTTCGTTGTTATCGGCGTTAACCCAAATTGCATATGAAACACTTACACTTCCCTTTGCTTCTTTACTGCATTCAAAATGCAACAAACATTATAAAACAAAAAAAAAACAAAAACAAAACAAAAAATAGTTTATCTTAAACTAATAATGGTTGTTTTCAACATGTGTTATTTAAAATTTATTATTTATTTACTCAACTACAGAAGTACAGTGGAAAACAGTTTTGATTTATTTATAATGTGCTATAATGTCACCACCATACATACATATTTATTTAAAGCATACAAAACAAAAAATGCTAGATAAGCTCTTTACAGTAGTGTCAGATTTATCGATTAACATTTAACACACATTGTTTCTGAAGGTACAGGGAAGAAAAAGTTTGCTGGCAGTGACCTGATGAAAATACTTTACGACATTCAAACAAATTTAATATTATCCAGTATTTTGTATACCGAGAAGAAAGGCATACATACATACATACATAATTGGTCATTACAGCCTTTCAGTCAGCTTTTCAACCTAGCTTCTCAACCACTTACGTTGTGAGGGTTAATTTTATACATGAGTGGCGCGACACCAAACGATAGATTTTTGAGAGACTTTTAACGTCAATTTTTACTTTACACTCAGAGCTTTTACCAGAAGACTGCTGAGAGGAAATCGCCGAAGATAATATTTTTCGTGTTTCATTTTGTTGGAGATGTCTGATAATGGCCTCACGTCTAATAAGCCAACACTCTATCTACTAGACTACGGTGTCTATAATTCCAATTAATAGAAGTAAATATGTGCGCTCATGAAGTTCTCTCTGTTCATCACAACAAGCGCATCAATCAATCATTGAATAAGAAGGCTGGAGTAAAATTAGGATGCTGCCTCTTTCAGTTCAAGTGCTTAACATCGTGCTGGATGGTATCATGACTAAAGTTTGTTCAGTGAGAAGAGAATTTACAATATAAGATATCATCTACTATGTCAATTACAGTATTTGGAATTATATTTAGGCCCCTTCAAAAATAATTCATTCACAAAGTCATATTTCTGTGGCCTTTAAAAGAACAAGGTTAGCAATGAACATTATTTTTCCAGACGGCAGTCCCATCATTATAGAAGCTGTTACAAAAGATCCATCACATCCACTGTATATCCACACCAGAGATCAGCAATGAATCGCCTTTTCGCTACTCATAAGTACTCATGAAATTTTGAGTATGAGTGAGTAAACAGTATTGAAATCCAACTACTCTGATTCATTCGTACTCAGTACAACATTGATTTATAAGTACAAGTTGCAATGAGTATGAGTATAACGTTGACATCAAACTCATAACATTCGAACTATGTTTGATTCATACGCCGACTCATTCAGATTCATAAATTTAGAAAAATTCTTATAACACTTATAAATGATTCGAGTGATTCGAATCATTCGTCAAAATTTACAGTCTTAGTTGTTGTTGCATTTACAAAGAAAGAAAAAAGATACACAAACAAAAAAGAAAACGACAGCAAGCAGAGCAAGCACACAACCTTCTTGTGAGTATTGTAGTGTTCGTACGCGAATCATACTTATTTTGTGATTCGTGTATACGATGAGTCGTGGAGAGTCGAAATCAATAACATCATGCGTATTGTTAAGTACGAGTACCATGAGTATTTCAAACTTTGAGTATGAGTAGTTTGAGTATGACAGTAAAATAAGTATGAATGCGTATAAGTATCAGAAATTATAAGTATGATTCGAATCTACTCATCGTTTTGAATACTCATTGCTGACCTCTGATCCACACCAAAATTTCTTTTTAATTGTAGCAGGGAAGCATGTCTGCAGTTCCGATTCCTTCTCTCCAGGTCTGTTACAAACTGTTTTACAAATTCATAAGACCCTTTAAATTAATTGTAGCGCCATGGGTAATACATATTAAATAAACACTTCGTTAACACACACACACACGTCAGTATAAGTTAGTTTTTGTATGATACTTCTATGCCACTAGAAGAATGGATAGATTTACGTTGTAATTGTGGTCGTAGTGGTGGTGGCAAATGGGCTATCAGTGGCGTCTTAACGGTCTGCACTCCAACTATTTTCAAAGTAAATAAATGCAATACAATATCCATTAGCCCTTTCCTATCAACTATCGCAGTGGAGATAGACTTTTTGTGACCGACAGCGTAAACAATCACAACGTTTGTGTTGTGTAGTAGAAGGGAGAAGGGAGTATCATATTTAAGCGCCAGTGCTAATTTATCGCTTTTGTTTTCTTCTTTTTTTTCCTATTCCGTATGTCATAATGAAAAAATTCTAAATACATACATATTCTCGTTAATATGTCATCAGTTAAACGTTATAAATGTTAAAACGTTTTTCAAATTGTTAATGATGAATGTCCGTCTGTATGTGAGTGTGAATGTGTGGTAGAAACTAATTTTCATTCCTCTTTTATGATTAAATACTGATAAAAATCAAACCAAGAAAGAAAAAAAATTAAAGTGCAAAATATATCACTGACATCGTTATTATCATTATCATTATCATTATGGTCATTATCATTATTATACTCATCATTATTATTGTTGTCATGTGTATATAAATATTTATGTCACTCATTCATAATTTTTATCTGGCATCGAAATGGCCAATGAGGCAACAACATATCACAACGACAAACAACTGACAGTCATTCGTTTCATTTCATTTCATGCCTTTCGTCATTTCATCAGTCAGTTAGTCAAAATAGTAACTCCTGCTCTTTGTTTTTGTTTCATTTTGTTGTTGTAGTTATTTTTTTTTTGCCTTTTTTCCTTCATTTATCCATTCAATCATTTTCGACCAACCAACCATCGATCGATCAATCATTTCACTATGTTTGTACGAGTATGATGATGTCAGTCAGTCAGTTTGATTCCGCTTTTTCTGCTTTTCATACAATTTTATTCTTTTTTTTTTTATCATTTATTTACTATCAGCCGTCATATATTGTAATAATTTTTGTTTTGTTTGTTTGTTTGTTTCTTTTTATTAATCAATCCTAGAATGTCTGAATACGTACATACAAATGTATGTAGAGATACTATGCATGGTTATTATGATATTTTTATGATTTTTCCAACACTATGGATGATGGTGTATCATTATTGTGTGACACACTTTTTAATTTATGACGGATAGATTGATGGTGGAAAGTGTTAATATTCATTGAAATGCATTCGTTTGCTAATTGTCTGGCCTTTCATCGGGTTAAAAAGAACCCTCAATATATTGTAATTATATTAAGGAAGACTAAATGGCAGAAAGTGGCGTCGACAGGTGTAAATGTGCATAAACTTTATTAAGATTTAATGCCTACAAACAATCGAGGGGGTTCCCCACACAAAATGAACATAGATTTGCCGAATATTGTAATTGTAATCAGTAATAAAATTTCAAATTTATTACGTTTACAAGGGTTGCGTTTTATATTTCGGAATAAGAGAACAAAAACAAATATTAATCATCGAAAATCGCTTTATTGTTTTTCAAAATATTCCCCATTAAAATCTATACACTCTTGCATGCGTTTGAACCAATCGTCGAAGCAATTTTGCCACTCTGATTGAGGTATTTTCAAAACATGCATTCAGAACGCATCAACCGCTTCTTCAGGTGTCGAAAAACGTTGACCGCTCATTTTAGTTTTTACGTACGGGAATAGAAAAAGAAGTCATTCGGCCCCAAGTCATGACTATACGGCAGATGAGTCATCAAATCGATGTTTTGAGTACTCAAAAATGCAGTTGTTTGAGCCGATATGTGAGAGCTCGCATTGTCGTGGTGATCCGTCTTCGGCGGTTGGTCTTCCAGATTTCTTGGAAGACAACTGGCAAACAAATGGTTATGTACCACTCAGAATTGACTCTTCTGTGTTGTTCTAGTGGTACAATTTCGACATGTCCAGTTTTTCCGAAAAAACAGGCGATCATTTGCTTGGAAGTGCTTCGTGCGCGAGCAACTTTTGTTGGATTTGGCTCATCTTGAAACACCCATACAGTCGACTGCTGTTTACTTTCGGGCTCATACGCGTAAATCCACAATTCATCACCTGTCACGATGTCATAGACGTGCTTCGAAGCACTGCGATCGTATTTATGGAGCATTTCCTTCGACCAATCGACACGAGCCTTTTTTTGAGCGATTGACAAATTGTGTGGGATCCAACGCGAACAAATTTTTTTGACAGTCAAATGTTCATGCAATATTGAATGTATGCTGGTCCCACTAATGCCTAAGGATGTCTCAATCTCACGATAGGTCACATGACAATCTTGCAATATCAGTTGGCGCACAGCATCAATGGTTTCCGGAACAACAACTGATTTTGGACGACCTTCACGAAATTCGTCTTGGAGTGAACTACGACCTCGGTTGAATTCATCATACCATCGATAAACACTGGTCCTTGATGGAGCTTCATCGCCAAAAATTTAATTAAGTTCATCGATGCACTGTTGTTGAGTTAATCCACGTCGAAAGTTGTAAAAAATAATCGCACGAAAATGTTCACGATTTAATTCCATTTTTGGGGCGAGATGAATCTTTTAAGTTATTGTAAACAACACAAATAGCGCTCGTATGTCAAAACGTTCTGAGTACGTATAACCTCAAAAATGTCAAGCTTTACGATAGAGCTGTCAGTTGGCAGATTGCAACACTAGGGTTGCCAAATCCGGAAATATAAAAGGCAACCGTCGTATTACGTATTCGGTGCATTATATTACATACATATATTGGGGTTCTAGAGAATGTTTGGTTACAAATTATAGACAATAAGGTCTGAAATATAGTTTCTCTGGTAATCATGTTAATTGCCGTTCGCTACACAAAATAATGTTATTCTATGACTAGTTAACTACGTTTACAAATGAAAGAAAACTCGGTACATTATCGTTTTATTATGCTTTTATATCCCAAACATGTATGAATAATTCGCAGGCTGCTTAACAAATTTGAGAAGTTTATGGAAAAGCTGCTGTATATAGTTTGCTCGTTTGCGATGTGATGATTTTAATGTTCAGGATTTATTTGGATTTTATTGACAACTGACCTCTAAAAAGTTGATGAAAAAAGTCACATGCGCAGAGTATACGTTACTATAGGACTAGACATACACACATAATTGGCCATTACAATCCTTCAATCAGGATTACGGCCTCGCTTCTCACACCAGTCATGTTGTGTGTGTTAATTTTACACATGAGTGGTGGAACCTACAGTTTAACGTTGACCCCGAGCGACAGATTTTTGAGAAACTTTTCATGGCAAATTTATTTTACTCTCAGAGTTTTTGCAACAAATCTGCTGAGAGCAAGTCGCTGAAGAAATATTTTTCATTTTTACGTTTTGATGTCTGACCTGGGGTTTGAACAGTGGCCTTACGCACACACTACCTACTAGACTACGGCGACTAAAAGTACTAGGCATCCATCATAAAATAGTTATCATTTAAGCATTTAAAGAAAGCCGGATACGCTAATATAAGCTAAATGTAATGCGATTTCATGCTAAAATCGAATCATTTTTTAAATGAATGATAACGGGGGTGCTGATAACTATATCGACACAACAATAATGTGCGAAAAAGATCGAGGATTGAAATGAAATTGTTCATTATGAGCGTTTGAGTTCTCTGTCAATACTTAATGAAATTGTAACAAGCAATTCAATTAGAACGGTCGGAATCGATTGCCTAGGTCCATCGTTAAACCACGTACATCGTTGATAATCTGACGGAAAATGGGAAAGCTTGAGCCTACAAATCGTAATCTAATCATTTTATCGCTCAGAAAATGCAGAAATTCTACACGGTTGGGATAGTTGCATAATCCCATAAATGATAAAAACTCGAAAGAAAACATAGAAAACAGTAGAATAATAATGATTTTGTCTAACAATTGGGTGCAAAATGTGAAATTCTTCGAGTTTTTTGTTTTTTCATTTGACAGAAGGACAAAAATTAAAAAAAGATTGGAGTTTAAAAGAAAAAAATTTTATTGGAAAATTTATGAAGAGAGAGAAACGAAATACTCTTTAAAAAGGTAGTTTGACAAGTACTTTGCAAATGTGTTAAAATAAGCACTTCTTTCATTGCCATTTTAAATCTGAGAGAAACACAAAATGCTCATTGGAAAATATAAAATCGTTTAATAAGAAGTAACTGTCATAAAAATGACAGATAGCAACCCTAACACATAGCAACCCTAAGGACCCGCCCTTCCAGGCGGAGGTGATGACCATCTACCGAGCCGCGCAGTGGATCCTCGCATGCGGTATTCCTTTCACCCACATATCGATCTTTTCTGATAGCCAGGCTGCCATAAAGTTCCTGTCGGACATTGTGAATAATTCCAGGATCGTCAGGGAATGTCGCCGCTGCCTCAACCTTCCGGAGTTCTCTTCAATCAACACAGGAATGCCACTTAACTTGTTCAAGCTGCCCATCGCGTGGAAATTCTTCCGAGGCGCCAACCTATCCTGGTTCAATGAGGAGTCCTGCTCCACCTCTGGCTCACTTGGCCCTCAATGGATAGAAGGCGCACCAACCAGTTACTTGGACTTGGTCGTAACATCATCTCGATCACAGTGGCCATGCTTACAGGTCACTGTGTTATGGGCAGACACGCGGAAAGAATGCGGCTCCCATTTAACGACGTCTGCCGTGGGTGCAGATCCGCTGAGGAAGAGGAGACTGTTATCCACTTTCTTTGTCAATACCCATCTCTTGCGAGGTGCAGATATAGGTTATTTGGCTCTCCAACCCTTGTCAGCTTGTCAGAGCTATCGTCCATTGATGTCAAGGATATAGCCTCGTTTATCAAGGTTTCTGGCTGGTTTTCCTGCGTGGGGTAGTCGTGCTTTAAAATGTGCAGCCCTTGCACTTACCAACTTCTCCCTCCTTGGTTCAGAGGAACTTAGTACAAAGACTGCATTTCACCTGTGGCGTCACAACGGGGCGCTATGCATGCTCAAGTGAGCTTTTGGTATGGAAGCTTGCACACTAACTTAGGTTAGCCTAACCGAACCCTAACGAATGGAGTTCTAGAAAAAAATGAAACCTAAGGAAATTGAATACTTTTTTATGCATTAGGATTTACTCGTAATATTTTTGTTAATTTAAATAAATTTTAGTTTTCATAAAGCGCATATCCAAATTCTTATGCGCGCTTTGCTTAGATACTTTGAATTCATTTTATAAATGATTTCATAAATCGCAGGCAACTTGATTTTTATATCAGTATTCTATGGTTAATATAATACCACTTTAGCGTAACCCCGTATAACATTCGCAAAAAACGTTCACCTTGTGCGATTTGCTTTTATTCTTGCGCCTTTCCATGTAACGACTTACTGTTCTAGTTCCTGTAATATAGCGAGTCTCCAGATGTCCTTAGGTTGATCCCGTTTTCTTGGGACTGTAGAATAAGAGATATAATCAGAGTTCCTGATGATATGACCAATCCACGTTAAGCATCTGCGTTTAATTTGCTTCAATATGGATTTCTTGTTGGTTAGGTTCCTGAGATCCGTGTTGGTGATATCTGTTTGGCCTATAATACTCTGTAAAGTACTTATTGATGAGTTCCTATAGTTATAGCCCAATTGACTTTCAAATTTTCAAGGTTCACTTCCGCAGAGAGTAGACTTTACGTATGTGTTGGATATTCCAAACTCATACTGATTGTAATCGTTCGAAATCGGCTTCTGTTTTGTTGTTCTTCGTTACTGGTGTATAGAGCGGATAGTAAAAATGTGAATTTTGTGTAATAAAGTGTCCGCCAAATAACTTTTTTTTTGAAAATGTAAACAAGCAAAATTGTCGCATTTGGGGCACAGAAAACCCGCACGCATACATTGAAAAGCCGACGCACCCAAAACGAGTCACTGTTTGGTGCGAATTTTGGTCCAGAGGCATAATTGGACCATTTTTCGTGGCAAGGAGTGGCCGTTACAGTCGATCGTTATCGGGCAATGTTGAACGAATTTTTGTTCACAAAAATTGAAGAGAAGAATATTGGCAACATTTGGTTTCAAAAGGACGGCGCTACGTTCCACACAGCCGAAGCTACACTCAATGTTTTACGCCCTGTTTTTGAAGATCGCATTATCAGCCGCAGAGCTGATGTCGTTTGGCCACCTCGGAGCTGCGATTTGACAAAGTTGGACTATTATTTGTGGAGTGCCGTCAAAGATAAGTGTTACGCCGACAAGCCAAAGACAATTGACGTTTTAAAGGACAATATTCGTGAAGCCATTGGTGAAATACAGCTGCACATAATCGATAATGTGCTTAAAAATTGGACCGATCGTGTAGGCTACTGCATGGCCAGCCGAGGCAGCCATTTGAATGAAATTATTTTCCATTATTAACCGGAAGGATTGTACTTTCATATAAAAAAAGAAATTTGAGAAAATATTCAGTCGTTTTTATTGACATCTTGAGCAAAACGAACTAGGAACAAAATATTTCTTTCGGTGACTTCCTCTCAGCTGTCTGAGCGTAAACAAAATTGTCATCAAAAGTTCCTCAAATCTGTCGTACAGAGTCGACATTAAGTTGTGGGTTCCGCTACTCAGGGATGAATTTAACACTTAACACATAACTTGGGTGGTGAGAGAAGCTTGGCTAAAGGGTTGTAATGAACAACTAAGCAAGTAAGTAAATCTTTTAAAAGTTAAACACCACATTATTTATCAATTTTAATTCGTATTAAATTTAAAATCTTTTTAACATATTATCAGTTGAAAAGTTTGGCATGTATGTATGTATGAATGTACAAACACATTTAGACGGATTGTCACTTAATCAAAATCCAATTTCCTTCTTTTTTACATTTAAATTAGATTTACTTTTTGCTTTCGTCGATAATAAAACTTTTTGGTATAAGAGGTTAAACATTTCTTAATAAAGCAATTCACACATGCATACATAAACAGGCATGTATGTTACATGTATGTATACATATGTATATGGAAGTGTGTGTTAAATATGAAAAAAAGGGGGAAAAAGATGTCAGTTTTTGAAAAGTTTGAAAAACGTGATTGTTGTAATGATTTGAAAACTTTTAATTGAGATCTATAAGATAAGATGACAATGTACATATGTATGCGTATATGTATGTGTGCATATGTGTAAGTATGAGTATAATTTACATACATATTGTAAAGTTTATAAAACATTTCGATTATAGTAAATCACGTACTTATTTAACGAAAACAAAAAAGTCTTCCTCAAAACCATCAGTCTTATGCCACCAAAACCCTATGACAACATATGACAATATGACGGACAGACAGGCCGACAGACAACCTAATAATAGACTTCATAGTCATAGACATCAACGTAGATGGAATTAACTTGTAACAGATTTTCTTTATACACACACATACACACACAGTGATTTATGTTTGTCTTGTTTCACTGAATTCAAACATAAGCGGGTAAATGCAAAATCATTTCTAGGAGTTATAGTAGTGAGCGAAATTATAGCAGTGTTTAATGAATATATTTTGCTTTTTGCTATTCTTGTGCTCTCTTCTGTTCTATTAGCGCTTATATTAGTCTATGTCATCCATTATTCCTGCATATTTTTGTATGTTCTGTGTATTTAAGCTGTTCTCATTGTCACAATCGTACTTTGTTTCAATATATTAGACGTGTTAAAAATTCAAATGAACTCATACAAATAAACATCTAATAAAGTAAATCCGAATAAAAAACAACAACAACAACAACAACAATATTATCTAAGCATATTTGATGTTTTTTTTTGCAGCGAAGCACACGAAAAAGTAAATTTGAATATTGCCAACAGGAAGGATATTTGCATACTTTTGTATTATAACCAGAAGGGTCTGTCTGATACAGGGTATGATAATCAAATCTCAAAGTCACTTTTCATAGTACCACAGTAAATTGAAATCCATTTGTTTTGATTAAGGGCTAAGCATTGCATAGTTAGAAAGATCCTATTGAGGTTAAATATGCACAGTTTTGTTCTTTATCATGTGGTAAGATTGCATTTCATTAAGCTTCTCTCATATAGAAATCCTCATCCTCTTTGTAAAGTATTAAACTAATCGATATTCACAGGCAGAAGTGTGACGTTCGGATTATTAACTGGATCCTAAGGAACATTTTAAGCAATTTTCCGAATCCTTCTTTGTATTGGAAATGAAAGACCTTTTGTAGATCTCATTTCTCATTGGGTATATCGGATTTTTAGTGATTGAAACCAAGATCATCTCCAACATCGCACTTTTCTCACATGGATTGTGTTAACGTGATAGATTTGAAGATTTCCTTTGCAGTGCTTTCATGACCATTCTAATTGCACTTAAAAGAACTTGTCTATCGTATCTCAGTTCTTCATGTACAGTAGCCTCTCTCTACTGTCACCTCTTTTATCGTATTAAACAAAAGTACTGGCTGATCACGGATTCAATTTCTATTGAACGTTTGCCAAATCCTGAGTCTTTAAATACAGTTGGCAAAATCACACGACTTTGTATCGTGTATGTTGTATTGAATACAATTTTTGTTTGTGAACGCTCAATGCTATGCTGTATTGTGTATGTCGTATTTTTCTTCATAATTTTTGGCATTCAAACAATTTGATAGCACGAAATCAACAGAACTTATTAAAAAGATATGAAAACATATACACATTTTTTTAATTCACACATTTGATAGCACGAAACCAATACAACTTTTAAAAACATATGAAAAAATGTGTATAAGTGTATCGGATTTTTACATGAATATTATCAACAACAAGCATACACTGTTGTATAGTCGTCCAACATTCAATGAATACAACGATACAACGGCTTGTGTGAATTGACCAAGTGTGTTATGCAGTGTCCTCTTCATTTGATAGCTGAGCTGTCACGCACATAGCAATATAGTTAGCTCTTGTAGCCAACATTCTCTGGATTAGATTATACTTGATCTTTCTTAACTTCTATTAATTGCTGTTTTAATATATGGAATTAATTTGCAGGTCTACGGAAAATTTTAATTCTTTTATCACTGCTATTTTAGCAGTGATGTTCTTTTTTCAAGGGCTTTTCTTCATCGGATAGTAGATCTCCATATACCATGTCCAGATGTCATATATAGAAGATGAGATATCCTCTACACATCTTTAAAAATTAAAAACTTACTCCCTTCGACTATACTTTTAAAATATAATCTCATATTGCTGAAGCATAAAGTAACAGTGCGGCTGTTACCTTCACTACTAATAACGGCTGCCTTCCAAAATGTTAGTTGCTTTGTGTTTGAACAAAGCATCGTGTTTCTTAATGCCGCTGTACAAAATATATACAATGTATTCTATTTAACGCAGTCAAAAAGCAATTGGGCATCGGATTTAGAGTTGATGCATTGTTTGGTTACTTCTCATGTCTGCATAGTTTATATACATTGGTAGAACTGCATACAAACTTTGTATTGATACATTTTGGAAGGCAGCCAACATCTTCTTATTCTGCCTAGATTCGCTTATTGACATTTGATACCAATTCGAAGGTATTTAAAACGTTCATTATCTGGCCTCAAGAGCAGTTCATATGAAGCGTGTAGTT
This sequence comes from Sarcophaga subvicina, assembly GCA_936449025.2. NCBI lineage: Eukaryota > Metazoa > Arthropoda > Insecta > Diptera > Sarcophagidae > Sarcophaga > Sarcophaga subvicina. Next base: position 37,575,109 of record OW388082.2, read on the forward strand.
AACAGACCTCAGAGTTTTAAGCAAGTGATTGTTGTGACTGTTAATACGAATCTAACGTAGCGAATTTTGTAGCACAACAGATCGTATATGAACCTCTTTTGGTGTGCATCACAAGTAGGTTGATTTTATTGAGAAGCACAGATAATGATTATTCATATGGAATCTTTAAAATCGACGTTTCAACCAAGCGGTGTTTCTAAGATATACAGTAGATAGCAAAAGTCTTAGTACTCCAATATATTTTGACAATTTCATGAATTTTAACCAACAGTTTGAACAAAAAAATAAGGTTTTTATATTTATTTTATTAATTTATTTCTGTTTTATTATAAAACAAAATTTTTTTAATGTTTTTCATAAAACAAGAGAAAAATATGGAAAAGTTTCAGAAGACTATATACACACAGTTACTAAATTATACGTAGGGTTAAAAAATTGCCGAAATTTTTTAACAGGTCCGTTTTCGTTGAAAATCCTAATAGTTTCCTTGATGTTTAGACGGTCTTTTGCATTGGTTAAAAAATTTCTGAAATTGAACTGAATTGTGGCCCTGCACAGGCCCATAAAGGTATACATCCGATTTACAAATTTCACAAATTTCTGAAACAAAGCAAAAGACCGTCTTAAAATCGAAGAAAGATGTCAGACAATTATAAATATTTTCAAAAAAACGGATTATTTAAAAAAATTTCTGAAATTTGTTATCCGTATGTATACTTTTGTGGCTATGTTCCCCAAGGAGAACCCTGAGTAAATTTAAAATTCAAAGGCCTAATATATGAAAATGTTATCCCTTGTATTTAGTAGAATATCCCTTAAGCTCAAGTACTCCATTTAACCCATTTGTAATTGAATATAAAAGTTTTGTTTAGTGTTTTCTGGTGGCACCATAAGCAAGTTTTTCGGTTGGCTTTTGTTTGAGGTTTAGCGATTACGTAACCGTTCTTTCAAATGAGCTCCTAAAACCTCTCTTGAAGTCATATCGGAATTCTGTGCAAGAGTATTAAGTCTGTGGGGACTTTTTTGTCAAAATATGTTGGAGTACTAAGCCTTTTGCTGTCCACTGTATATATAGATATCATAAATTATATACGGGTTCTGACATATAATGTTAATAAGTATGATAAACTCAAAATGAAATTTGAATATTTTTTCGGCGACTTCCTCTCAGCAGTTTTCTGGCAAAAACACTGAGACTAAATGTAATTGCTATGAAAAGTTTCTCCGTCATTTTAACGAAATAATTCATTTGTAAAGGGTGTTTTTTATAGAGGTATAGAACTTTAAGTTGGCATTACTTTTCAAGATGGCGACCGATTTAACAGCTGTCAAGTGATTTATTCTCAGTTTGGTTTGGCAATTCATCATGAATAGACTCACGCCTGAACAACGCTTGCAAATAGTGCAATTTTATTTCGAAAATAATGGTTCTGTGCGGAAAACTTATCGCGCACTACGTCCATTTTATCGTCGACAAAATCGTCCATCAGAGATTCGTCCATCTTGTGATTTAACACCGCTAGACTACTTTCTGTGGGGCTATGTAAAGTCATTGGTCTATGCGGTAAAGCCACAAACGCTTGACCAATTGGAAGACAACATTCGCCGAATTATTGCCGATATACGGCCACAAATGTTGGAAAAAGTCATCGAAAATTGGACGTCCAGGTTGGACTATATCCGCGCCAGCCGTGGCGGTCATATGCCAGAAATCATATTTAAAATCTAATGCCATAAGATTATCTTTCGGATAAATAAAATTCATGTCAATCGAATAATCCATCGTTGTATTATTATTATTATTTATTTATTAACTTAAAGTTCTATACCTCTATAAAAAACACCCTTTACATCATTATTGACTATTTTTGATTTACACACCCGGTATATGTATATACGTTTTATATTTGTATAGAGGAAATCAAACTGTTTTTATACTAGGGAAAGGAAGAGGGGGAGCTAGGGATAGAGTTAATAAAAAAAGTTTGTTGCGATTGTTCAAACATTAAAGTTGCATGAGTGTTTCTAAAGCATTTAAAACAATGGAAAGTTAATTTATTTTCTTTTTTAATAAATACTTTAAAATAAGAGTTTAACTTTTCGATACGATAACATACATACATAATTGGCCATTACAACCCTTCAGTCAGGATTACGGCCTAGCTTCTCACACCACTCATGTTGTGTGCGTTAATTTTATACGTGAGTGGCGGGACCTACAGTTTAACGTCGACTCCGAACGACAGAATTTTGAGAAACTTTTTCATGGCAGTTTATTTTACTCTCAGAGTTTTTGCCAGAAATCTGCTGAGAGGAAGTCGCCGAAGAAATATTTTTTTTTTCATATTTCATTTTTGATGTCTGACCTGGGATACGAACCCGGGCTTTACGAATAGTAAGCCAACACACTACCTACTACACCACGGCGACGACAATAAGCTGGATTAAAAAGGGCATTAAGTATCAACAAATTAAAAAGGAAATCACATGTCCATGCATACATAGGAATAATAAATGATGTAAACTTTTATAAAAAGAAAGATGAAATGCTTATAAAACAATCGAATGCTGTAGCATTTTTAATATTTTTAAAATAAATTACAATTTTATTAAATGCACATGATTTGCTGGGCAATTCGTTGAAAAAATTTCATTCCATTCCTTGCCTTCCGATACCTTCCGATAACCATTACCTGCAGTATAATGGCTGGCCCATTATAAATGGCTTATAATGGTTAAATTTCATTCACAATTTAACATTAAAGTTTATCCGGTGTTTTGTTCAAATTTTATTATCTGAACATTTTATTTTATAGTGTACGTGCGGTTTAGTTTGTCTGTCTGCGGTTTTAAAAACCCAACTCATATGAACGAACCGTCTGAGAAAATTTTGTGTAAATTTTTGCTTTAGGCTGCCCGCAATACTATGCTCATATTTTGCATTGCAATGAAAAACAAAATGCAAATTTATGAAATACGAAATTAAATTAAAATGCAATGAAATCATAATATTTATTATAAAAATAATATATTTTATACAATACGAGTACGAGTGTATTTGCAAAGATTTTATGATGGTTTATGGCAAATAAATTATTTAACAGCTGTCCGTATTTGTTTGTGTTGAAAAAATAACAGCTTAAATACAATCATATTTAATATGCAGTGCTTAACAAAATTATTCAGACGTTGGAAAACAGGAAATATTTAAAAATGTTGTATTGTAATCTCAGCAATTGGTATAGTTTTGTTAATGGCTTCTACCACATCAATTAGGAGTGTCTTTAACAATAGTAAGGATTTTGCAAACTGTTTATATATCGTTTTCATCTGTATACAAAGCATCACCATTTTGCATAGTTTACTGCTGTTATTTTTGCCTTTTAATATGTAAGTTCGCAGTATCCAAGTTCTAGAAGTATCGGTGGTAGGACTGATTCACTTTTTTACATTTAATTTGCTTCTGCATGAGTTCCTTGTTGCTTAAGTTGGACCAGAGCACTGTGCATACGACAATGACGAATGCCTACTTGATTGTGTTTCACTTTCGTACAACGAAATAGATTTCACATATGTGAGTTATTCTAAACATGCTCCGTATCTTATAGAAGTTTTCCAGGTATGCACCTGGCTAAGCTTGTTGTGTTGTGTTCTCTCTGCTAACGATATTCACTCTTTATATTTAATTGAAGTCCAACCTTAAGCGCTAATCTGTTCAGAAGATCTGATTCAGCTTGCACGTTAGAGGTCTTCCATCCGAGTAGATAGGTATTTACTAACACATTTCGCATTTTTGACGTATTTTTCCGCACAATGTCGTCAGAATTTTATTTAAAGTATGACAGTTCTAAGTATAATTTTTGTGTTTATGGAAACGGGCCTTATGTGAGAAATTATTTTTCATAAAAATCGTGTCTTGAACCATCTGAAACGATTATGAGCCAAATCTCTACGTAAAATTCGCTCTGAAATGGTTGCAGATAAGCCGCACAAGTGATAAAAGCTTTCCTTACAGCGACGTTATTTTCAGTTGGAACAACAGGAGAACTATGCACTGGTCTGTTTATGTCTTTGCCGAGCAACTACCGAAAATGTTTCTATTCGAAACTCGTATTTTCTTATGTTAGCTTTAATATTTTTATAATGATCAATACTTAGGGGATGGCTCCTATTCATGCAGTGCATTGCTTTCGAATTCGAGAAAAATTGATTTGTGAGAGGGAGCAGAGTCTTATGGGTATTAGACTTGAGTGGTTTATATTGTAAGCTAGAACATAGATATCCACAGCCACAGTGTAATGGATTCATGTAGCATCCATTACTACGAAATGAAATAAATAAAATCTTGTTCATACTGAGGTTGACTAACGTCAATCACTATTCTAAAGTCAAAACACTATAGCTTGTAATACCTAATGAAAACATGTAATTTACACGTAATGTAGTGTAGACATTCTTTAGGGATTTTATGGCGGCTTTACTGTCGATAAATATGCGTACATCACCATACGATATACTCCGATACCGGATTTACACAGCGAAAATCTTTATTTTAGCTGAATGGCACTACAGTAATCTGGTAGTGGATAAGCCAATCCAAAGTTCAGTTTTGTCGTGTAATCTGGATCCATCAGTGAATACTTGGTGTATATCATTATCATAAATATGTTTATTTATTAAAAAGCAAGGATCGAAAGGGGGTTGTGTAGTCGATAGGTATATTCATATCAACTGTACCAAAGAGTTTGACATGGCCATAGTCTCTATATTTCCGTGCATCTGTAGCGTTTAGTCTCATTGCCCCTTTCACAGTTAATTGCTTCGTTAATACGTCTAGAGGTGGCCAGTTAACCTGAGAGTCAACAATGCATTAGATGATGTAGTTTTAAGAGCATTTGTTATCAAAATCACCACCATACTAATAATCTCAACTCAAACCGGAATTATTGATTTCTTTTCTCTAAAGCCAACCACCACATGACACTATTTGGAAATTGGAATCCAAGAGGTTCCTAATAAAATCCAATAAGAGGTATATCCCAAATTATTTTGTTATTCAATAAAATGGGACTTGAAAAATTAACGATGTTGTCCAAAAATGTGATATACTGTAGGTACTATATACAAAGTGTAGTCTAAGAAGTCCCTAGTAAAACCGATTTCTCAAATTTGGTTTTATTTGGGACCCATCCTTTAGAATTTTAGGGAGTTTTCGGGAACACTGGCAAACTATTACATACAGACATATATACATACATTATTGGTCAGTACAACCCTTCACTCAGGATTACAACCTAGCTGCTAACACCACTTATGTTGTGTGTGTTAATTTTATACATGAGCGGCGGGACCTACAGTTTAAAGTCGATTCCAAACGACAGATTTTTATGCAACTTTTTAATGGTTTTGCCAGAAATCTGCTGAAAGACAGTTACCGAAGAAATAACGGGTGATTTTTTTGCTATTATCTTTTTGGCAACACTGGTTTAAACAGCTCACGCACGTTTAGTGTTTCGTTTCACTGTCAAACATCTTCAGTTTGGTCTATAACTTAACCATGAATCGTCTTACAAACGAACAACGCTTGCAAATCATTGAATTTTATTATCAAAATGCGTGCTCTGTTAAGAAAGTTCATCGCGCGGTTCTTCCATTTTATGGTCAGTTTAATTGACCCACTGAAGCGGCTATTCGGGCTATTGTGACTAAATTTCGTACCAAATTTACATTGTTGGACATTAAACCATCAACACGCTTACGTAGAGTGCGAACTGAAGAAAATATCGCAGCTGTATCGGCCAGTGTTAATGATGACCATCAATTATCGACTCGTCGCCGTTCGCAGCAATTCGGCCTCTGTTACTCAACAACGTGCAAAATTTTGCGGAAGGATTTAGGTGTGAAGTCTTTCAAAATATAGCTGGTGCAAGAATTGAAGAAGAAGTTGGCCGAAGATCCAAATAAATAAATAAGCAAAATTGTCGATTTTGGAGTGAAGATCAGCCAGAAGCATTGCCAAAGCTACCAATGCATCCAGAAAAAGTCACAGTTTGGTGCGGTTTATGGGCTGGTGGCATCATTGGGCCGTACTTCTTCAAAGATGCTGCGAATCGTAACGTAACTGTGAATGGTGAGCGCTACCGTGAGATGATATCCAACTTTTTTTTTGCCGAAAATGCAAGAGCTTGACTTGCATGACATGTGGTCTCAACAAGGCGGTGCCACATGCCACACAGCACGCGTAACAATGGACTTATTGAGAGGCGAGTTCGGTGAACATTTTATTTCACGTTCGGGACCGGTCAATTGGCTGCCAAGTTCGTGTGATTAACGCCTTAAGACTATTTTTTGTGGGGCTATGTTAAAGCTTATGTCTATACAGACAAGCCCGCTTCAATCGACGCATTGGAAGACAACACTGAAGCATTTATTCGTGAGATACCGGCCGAAATGTTGGAAAGAGTATGCCAAAATTGGACTAAGCGGATGGACCATTTGAGGCGCAGTCGCGATCAACATTTGCATGGAATAATCTTCAAACATTAAATTATATGGACCGTACTATCGATTCAAATAAAGATTTCATGAATTTTTCTGAATTTTATGTTTTTTTTTTTGAAAATTTTTCCTATAGCTCTTAAAAATCACCCATTAGTTGTATATTTCTTTTTGTTGGAGATGTCTGACCTGAGTTTTGAACCGTGGCCTTAAGTCTAATAAGCAAACATATTATGAGACTACGGCGACCATCAAGATGTTTAATGGACCACCAGTGCATTTATAAAATAAAATATTCGGATAAGTTTAATTTAATTCTGTGCGTATGTGTATACTTTTTGCTGGAACTGTTCAAAACATTTAATTTAGAAAAATCAAATGCAAACAAGAAAATATTTCTAAATCTCCATTTTATAACATTATTATTATTATTATTATTGCCAATACCATATATATACATACATACATACTCGTATATACATATGAATGAATGTGTTATTCAAATGAAAATATTTGTAATACTTGTGAAATCCATTTAAAATAAATTTGTTCATAAAATATGCATGCATTCATTGACATAAAATTCTATCCTATATGGGAATATGATTGTAGTAAATAGACAATAAAATATTACTTTAATAATCACTAATTAAATTTTTAAAATACATACATATTTTTTTTTTACTATTATTTGCAATTGCTGCAGGAGTATGTACGAGAATGTTAAATATTTGCTTTGCTTTTCACGGAATAAATGCAATTAAAAACAAAATAGAAAAAAAAAAGATTTACAATGTTTGTAAATTTATTTATTTTTTTTGTGAAGAGTATGCCTGCCAATTTTTCTAGCCTTAGCAAATGACACCATAAGCAGTTGACTGCTTTTATTTGAAAGAAAAGAGAGAAGAGGAACAGTTTACTGTTGGCTGGTGCATAATAAGTTTACAATTTATTTTTTTTCTTAAATATTTTTATTGCGGCAGTAAATTTTTTTTAAATAAATTTTTTATTTTTATGTTCATTCATTCATTCATTCATTCGTTCGTTTGTTCATTCCGTCATTCATTCATTTAAATACTTCTTCTTGATATGACAATGTATGGTATGTGTATACAACAATAAGAAATTAAAGTCTTCTGAAAATAGATAATAATAATGATCATGATGATGATGATGATACTGATGATGATATTGTAATAATGGTTGGTCTAGTAAAAATATATTTTATTTTAGCCTCTAGTGACCCATCATTATAATAAATACGAGTATAATGCGATAGAAATGCTGATGGTGATGGTGGTAGTGCCATCTATCCACTTCAATCACCATTATCGTTGTACGTTGTATGAAAATCTATTAAGTTTTCTTATTATTTTTTCTTTTTTCTTTTTCTTTTCCATTTTTTTCCACTGTTCGGTTCGTGAGTAATGGCCATAAATCACATTGAGTGGACACAAGCAATTGAATTTAATTAAAATGAATTTATTTATAAAGTATGCCCGACCTATATTAAATTATATGTTTAATTTCTTTCATCTTTTTTATTTTTCTATTCCCTGTTTTCTTTTTGGTTGTACATATTTTCCCTATTATTTCCTATTATTATTGTTATTTATTGGAAATAAAAATTTAAAAGCTTTTAAAATAAATTAAAATAAACTGGGGAAAAAAATAAATTTAATGTTAATGCAATCAAATCATTTGAAAAAAAATTATACGTACATATATTGATTGCCACCAATAATGCACACACATATTTAATTATAAATTGATTTCATATTAATTGATTGGTTTTTTCTTAATGACTAATAGGCACATAAATTCATTCCCATCAGTAGTTTTTATTATTTTTTTTTATGATTTTTAATTAATACGAGTGGAGAGATTATAGGTTAAACAAATGAAATAAGTACCATAAAATAGAAAAACAGTGCTGCTAAGTTTTTAATCGTTTAGGTCTTGAAAATTTAAAAAGAAAAAAAACCCAGGCAAAATCGATGAGAAAGAAATGAGAAACATTTTTCTTATACATACATAAATGTTTGAAACGAGGTTTATTATGAATACGTATGTACATATAGTTCGCCATTTTTTTCTAATTGCATTTTCTGGCCTTTACGGAATTAAATTTACACCACTGAAGGTCAATTTGCACGATAAGGATTTACATCAGTGTTGAAAAATTCAGTACTTTAGTACTTTTCCATTTTGAAAATACCGCAGTATCCCCGTAACGCTTTCAGTACTTTTTATTATTACATATTTTATGGGTTGCCCTTTTCGACTATTAATGGGTTAGCAACATGTCCAACGTAATGCTGAAGGTAGAATTAGTCTTTAGCCCCGGTTAGCCAAACGTCCACGAAACGTACGTTCGTTTTTAGAATGCGAAAAGCAATGAGAACGGTTGCCGAACGGTAATCTAATTTCAGTAAGCATTTACATTGCTCTTCATATGCTGAAAACGAACGTATGTATATTCTATTACGTTTCGACGATGTTTTCCTAAACGGGGCTTTTATGTTTTGTTACGTTCCGAATCAGCTGTTTTTGTTTTGTAAATGAGGAACACGTTAGTTTTTCTGTTCCATTCCGTACGTGTATTAAATATAATAGACGTGAGCCCACGGTTGAAACCCCAAGCAAAACGAAAAATGAAATAAAAAAAATATTTCTTGGGGGACCTCCTTCTGGCATAATCTCTGAGAGTAAATAAAAAATTGCCAAAAAAAAAACAATCCGTCATTCGTTGTCGACATTAACATTTGGTCCCGCCACTCATGTATAAAATTAACACACATGAAATAAGTGGAGTGAGAAGCTAGGTCATAATCCTGACTGAAGGGTAGTAATGACCAATTATGTATGTATGTATTCTTTACATAAGTACCATTTGATGCAAAAGAGTACTTTTTCAGTTATAGTTCAGTACCGTTTAAAAATTTCAATATTTACATACATACATATGTACATAAAGAGAGAAAATATTATAGGACTCCATCCGCATATTAAAATTGAGAGTACAACATATTGAATCAACAATTGATCGTAAAAAATGTTTCTTATAAATTGTTAGCATAGCATAATATTGGTCGTTGGAATGGAAATCCAAATCTTTTGATCTTCAACCAACTAACGACCAACCAGCCATTCAACATAACAATTATTTGTACAAAATAATAAAATTGCACAGCAAGTCATAACTTCTAGGAGCCGCATTACGACACATTTTTTTAAGTTGACACGATTCATAAAATACCAAAACAAAGTAAAATAAATGCAACCCTGATCTAATGAAGTGCCATCGTTTTCAAAAAATTTCAAAAAACGAAGAGAGCCGTACGCTTACCTTATCTACCTCTTTTCTCTCAATGTCGTACGCTCTGTTACATACTGAGCTTACACGATACTACCCGATCTCTTCTACACAAAAAGGCCAGGTCACATAGAATCTGTCATACGTTCTATTTTAAAACTTTTAACTGACAAGAAAGTAGCAATGTTGACACAATCAGTACTTTGACGTTTATTAAATTTGATTTTATGCAACAAAAAAATCTAAAGAAAGAAAACTCATACAAATCAGCTGATAACTGTTAAAGCTTTATGCGTTGCATTAATGAGGAGTATCGAATGAAACAGAGTACATACATACATAAGAAAACCTGTCTTTCAACTCTGTTGTCTATTGGAAACGTCAAAGTTTAATGTATGACGAATTCTATGTGTCTCGGCCTTTAATCCCCTTTAAGAGTGTTCTGCAGAGATAAGAAATGATTATCTGAATACCTGATTGTATTTAATCTTCCCAGCCCAGCTCTCGCGGTAGCTATTGGATTAATAAAAATGTGTGAGGTTAGATAATGTCATACATCTGTTGATCAGTTCTGGCCGATTTAATTCAATATCGTGCTACAATTCGTTAATTGTTGTCAGTAGAGATCAAAATCAATCGTTTGACTGGGTTATTATGAACATTTCTGTTTTAATCCCTCCAGATGCATGATATTAACTTTTCTGCAGTAAATTCAGGCTTTGCCATAGTCTGTGTTGCCGCAATTTCCATATTCAATGATCTTTTTTGAACATTATTATCGTATCTCGGAAATAGCAACTGATTGTTGCTTTCCAGAGCTGGAATTGTGGATAGCTTGTCCATGTATAGTATATGAGACAATTTACTTATCACCATAAAAAGGTCTAATGGGTCAAATCGCACTATCTTGGCGGGCAATGAAATGGTCCAAAATATGGGATTAATTGACTATCGAACTTTACTCTCAGAAAGTTCGGTACATACGTTTCGTGTAGCGTATGACGTGTCGTATTTAAACCTCTTGACACCTAACTCCAACTCTTCTAGTTTGTATAAAAAATCAATTTTCAACGCACTGCACCCAGTTCCCTTGCCTGAATTAAAACTGAAATTGAAGATCAAACTTATGCGCATTTAAAAATCATATTTGAATCTTAATTTTTTACTCATTCATTCATTACTGATTTTTGTTTAAATTGAGCAACTCTATCAAGACCATGTTAAACGCCTATAACTATGCTTTAATATCTAAAATATTTATTTCTTCAAATATTTAACTGTCAAACTGTTTGACAAATAAAATGTGACAAGTTGTCACAAGACTTTTAATAAAATTTGCTTTGATTTGATTCTCACTTTGGCAATATTAGATTTACTCTCGATAAGCAATTATGGTATGAGTATGAGTAAATAAAATAAATACGAAAATCTCATTTCGTCTAAGTAAATTTAAATAAATGAATTCCCAGTATTTTCTTATAAAAATTATTTCCTTTTTTTTTTTTTTGAAGTACTACGAATGGAGTACTTGTGTTTCCTCTTATTATTATTTTAGGTACTTAAACAACAGCAACAACACCAAATAAATTGGCATAAAAGCACGCATACATGTATAAAACTAAGGAGAGAGGGAAAGACAGAGAGAGAGAGAGAGAGAGAGACAGACAGACACTTGTGTAAAAGCAATACATTGCTAACAAAATAATGCGAGAAAAGTTGTCTACGGTCTGACAACTTTGACAAACATTTTTTGCCATGCCATTCCCTTTTTTCTATGCTTTGCTTAATCGAGCAGAATATCCAATGTAAACAAAATATACACACACTTTATGTACACTTAGAAACAAATGAAATAAACAGAAAATAATACATGTGTGTTGTCAGTTGTATGTATGTATGTATACGTATATATTCAGGATATACGGATATACATATGTATGTATGTAGATGGTAGAGTCAAAGAAATCCACAATATTGATATAAACTGGTAGACAAACAAATTCACTCACTTTTCTATTGAAAACACGCACACTTTAATACTTGAACATGTGTAGCTTCAAGCAACCAAAATGAAAAAAAAATACGGGAGAGAAATAGGAAAGGAAATGTGTTTTGTACCAATTTCAAGCCAAATTCATGCCTCTATTGCAGTGCTATGGTAGCACTGCTACCGTAGAGGAAGACAGTCAAACACAAATAAGAAAATTAAAGTTATGGTATAGAACAGTTCTGAAATACCCTAGACTAAGATATTTTGAAAATTATATCTTAGAAGGTAATATTATATTGTCACTCGTATCTTTTTAAGGGCATATTGAACCACATTATGTTTTGACATAAAAATTCTCGTCATTTTTTTATTTTTGGGAAATGGCATCAAAGTTCAAGCAATCAAACTTTAAACAAAATTGAATGTTTTGAAGTCGTCGTGGTCTAGTAGGTAGTGTGTTGGCTTATTGGACGTGAGGCCATGGTTCAAACTCCAGGTCAGACGTCTCCAACAAAACGAAATGTGAAAAAATAATTCTTCGGCGACTTCCTCTCAGCAGAATAAATAAAATTGCAATGAAAAGTTTCTCAAAAATAAACTGTAGGTCTCGGCACTCCTGTTTAAAATTGGCACAAACAACATAAGTGGTGTGAGAAGCTAGGTCATAATCCTGACTGAAAGGTAGCAATGGCCAATTATATATGTGAATAGTTTAGAGACGGTCGCCATGATTATATTAGATTAGGTTAAGCCGTCTTAAGTATAGTTCACTTGGGTACGTTCTGGTACTAGAGGCTTAATCAGATGAAAAGGAATTCGTAGCCTAATTCATTAATTTTCACAATTTTTATACAAAATTAGGTTTTTTTAGTCTATAGTCGCTATCAATTGCTGTTAAACATAAACCAAATTGACACAGCTCCTTCAAATTTTGACATCAGCCATCTGAGAGATAACTGTTATCAGAAACATTTTCCATTTTAATTAAGAGAAGGATTAATTTAATGACCATTGTAGCCCTCTTTTGAGCATTTTGTATGATTTGTTCCGTACGTGCTGTTCTGAAATATTGAAGTTGTATTCTGGGTAAATTTAACTTAAATCGCGATATTCGTGTATCAACAACGTTGTCATTTGGCAAGTTTTCCCTTTTTAAAATTTTTTGAGATACAAGAAAGTTTTCATTTAATTAAAAATAAAAATTTAAAAAAAAAATTTGTTGGCAATAACATTCCGAATGGGCCCCTTTTCCCATTTTTATGTTGCGAATAAGTGGAGTTTGTGTGAGATCATTTATTTGCTTCTCAAGAAATCTGTGCTAATTTCATATTTGATTTCATTCGAATAAATTAATGCACCAGCTTTTGTATTTGCATCAGATATGTTGATGCCGTCTACATCAGGAATCTAAATGAGGATAAATCCTAAACATCTTGCTATCTGCTACAAAAACATCCGGTAATCTGGCACAATTTTCGAAGTGCTGTACCCTGTAAACTAGGGATCTTATGGTCGCTTTGCTTTCAATTTCCCTGTTCCATATCAATTGTTACTGAATTTTTTTTTTCGAGGATGTCTTTATGGTGTTATTAATTAAGTTTAAATAGTACAACAATAATTGCATACTCTAAGAGTTAATCTAAAACTGAAATGATCCTCGATTATTTCTTTGTCATGTAATTCTGATCCGTCAGTGTATATTGGGAGGTAGATGCCATTGTCATAAGCGAATACATAAACGTGTCTAGGTGTAGCCAAGAGGGAAATCCAAATCAGTAGTACCTTAGATTTTTATATGAGCATTTGTCGAATTTGTTTATTGGAACGTCAAGAGGTAAATGAGACTTAAATATTTCAGTGAAAAATGTACAAGGATCTTTACTTCATAATGTAGTCGTTTAAGACACTATATACATTCTTGTTCATTCAGTAATTACATACATAGATAATTGGCCATTACAACGCTTTGGTCAGAATTACGACCTAGTTTCTCACAGCATTTATGTTCAGGTGCTAGATTTATACATAAGTGACAGGACCTACAGTTTAAAGTCGACTCCAAACGATAAATTTTTGAGAACATTTTCATGGCAATTTGTATTTACTCTCAGAGTTTTTGGCAGAAATCTGCTAAAAGGAAGTCGCCGAAGAAATATTTTTTCATATTTCGTTTAGTCGGAGATGGATGACATCTAATAAGCCAACACACTACCTGCTAGACTACGGCGAATTCATTCCGTAATTACTTGAATTAATTGTACGTGTGAATGCAACAAAATATTTTGAATTTAGAGTTGCTGACTTGAACTGAACTTGACTGTTTGGCTAACTCTCAAAGATGCTCTGTACTGAATCGGAAGGGGATTCGAAAAAAAGTTTTCATTCCGTCTTTCAGTTTTAAAGATATATTCCAAATGAGTTTCATAAATGATGTCCCAATTGTTGATGGATTTTGGTGATTAACCTTATGGTCTGTATATTGCAAGGCCTTTATGGAAAATAGAAGATAGTTGGAACTTGCTACTTTAGTTTGCAGAAATCTTGTGTTGAATTCCAATTATTTGATTTTCGCATAAGATGAAAACAGTCTGCCAATGAAAGTGATGCAAAGAGGAAATCTATTTTATCTATTTTTATTTTATCTTCATTAGATAGAAAAGATTTACGATTAATTGTCAAATCCTTTATATCGACGCCTCCATTCTATAACGTTCTAAGTGTACTTAGAACGTTTTTAATGTTCTTGTATTTTTAAATTCTACGTCCTCTAACTTAAATACTGTCAAAATTTGGTTAAGATGTGCCGATCCGTTCCGAAGTTATAGAGAAAAATCTACTTCGAATACACATATAGTCGTATGTCGTGTGAAAACTTTGAGAGCTAATAACTCGAAACACACTTTTTCGACTTAGAATGTTATAGAACGGAGCCGTCGATATCTCTAATAAAGAATCGATAGTGGCTTTATGTGGGAGTCAATGTTTGGTGCATTTTTATCCATTTGAGTACCTACAATATAGCATTGGTAACCACTACTTCACCAAAATAATTTCATTAACTTCTAAACATTCAAGAAAGAAATATTAAATGATGGAGTATCATAATACGATGAAACACCGATGTGTTGCATCTGTTGTATCTCATATTAACACTTAAATTCCCGATAATTATTGTTTTTTAACTGAACTAATGGATATCAAGACAGCTGCGGAACTAATTCTGTATCAAAATGTAATGAATAGAGGTATACACATATGATCTGCAAAAGAGTGCGCGTATAATACAGAAGAATGTGTAAAGATACAGGTTATCTCTGGTGAGAATAGTGAGACTATAAGCCCAGGATATGGAGGCGTAGTAGGTAATAAAATAATCGACGCAATTGCAAATTATATTAAGGCGTAAGCAAATGATCTGATAATTAATTCGTGCGGAATCCAGGTAAATCTAGTCCGTTCTGTGCATACGAATAACATTATTCGTTTTAGATTTCCACAGAATCCATCTTAGGCGTTCCATAGCTATCTTAACGGAATACTGGCGCTTGGGCATACACTGCATAACACATACAACACCTTTTGAAGAAGTTTTAATGAATTTTTTGACATAACTTTTCTAGTCAAAAATGATTCTTATAAATTCATAAGTAAAATAAACATAACTGTGTTACAGCGGTACCTGTGATAGGGCCTTTAAGAGCTATGCTTAAGGCAACTGTCAATTAAACTTACCAAACCTTAAGTGCCAACTGGATTGGTATTTACCAAGGTTATTATAGACATTAAGGTGTTCGAACGTTCAACATTAAAACGAAAAAAAAAAACACAGAAAAAAGAAAAAAAAAACGCGCTAACAACCCTAATCTAATGTGTTTGAAATTGCTTTAAACCTTCCCCGATATGGTACTTCTTTCAAATACATTCACTTTAAAATCTATGTACGTACACATCTCTAAAGTAAGAGCTGACATTGCAGTCACACTCACTCACACATTCACATACTTAGTGTCGTTCTATTTTATAAAGTAAAGCATTAACGTTTAAAATAGCAACGAGCATACCAATGTTCTGTTTACTTTACTTTATTGTGGTAGTATTTATGCTCTCTTCCTTGTGTTTTTTTTTCATCTGTTTTAGGTTTGGTTAGGATGGTAAAGATTTAATGTAACTTTAAAAGTTTTATGGTGGAGATGTGAATGAGAAAAATATGTGCAACAGCAACAAACTCCCCTTGGCATTTTGTAATGCCTGGTTCGGGATTAATAAATATTTAATTACCCCTGTTCGTATTTACCGTGTACTTGCACAACATTCTTATGGTGGCTGTTTAAAAACATATTTTGTTACTGTGTGGTTGGATATTATTTTCAATGATTTATAATAATTTAAAATTAATTAAACAATTTCATGGCATCAACATGCCATAAAGTAAAATTAAAAAGTTCTCAACTTAAAATTCCTACAAACCTCTTCACTTATATTAGAGCAACCAGGCAATAAAATGCAAATATTACAACAAAATCAGTAGCAGCAGCAACAGCGGTCACAGAAAATGTATTCAGGGGGAGAAAAAAGTTTTTAAATTTAATAATTAAAATGTAATTATAAAAATATACGCTCTATAAAGAGTGTAACTACTGTTATAAAATAATATTTCACTTCCGCTTTTAGCTCTGAAATAAATACCCATACACACACACACACACCCCCACACATGCCATACATCTTACATGGTTTTTGCCCTTAACAGGATTATATTTATTAAACGTGGGTAAATTGTTCAGTTAAAAATAAAATAAAGGAACGAGTATAAGAGCGTAAGACAACATTTATATTTTCTTGAGAAGTTTTAATTTAAATTCATATTTTATTACCTTCAATTAAAATTTTTATAATCATATGAGAAATTAAAATTTATTATTGTACTTATCAATGTATACCAACGTAGCAACTACTCTGTGGTTGCATATATGTATGAACGAACAAACCAGAAACAAATAACATTTCATGTCAAAAATATTTTTAAATAAATAAACGTGCAACATGGGATATCTGCGCGAACATACTCAAACATACCCAAAGTAATGTTCGAGGGCACAGTAGTTTTAATGGGAAAAATAATTGGTTTTAAACTTATCTTTATATTGGCTATTGGAAGAAAGGTAATGCTGGTGGGAACATAAGATAATTGCTCATTACGAGCAATTGAATTAAACAAGCCACAAAAAGTGTTGTCTTCCATTATCACAATTCTAAACCACTTACATCTTTCATGACAGAATATGAACAGAAAAAACTTGGTGGATAATTTTGATTCATTTGATTTGACCCGGAACTTGAACCTTCAGATTATCCGTTGTTTCGAAATTTCCAGAACAGGCGTAAATATAAAGTCCGTGAAGTAGTTCTGGCAAAATTATATCCATCGTCCAAACGTCAAATTTTAGGTTAATAAAGTTAATTGCAAGTATAAAAAAAGTAAAATTAAAAAGTGCTTTCCTTATAAAGACAGCAGCTGCAAATGCCATTTCCCTGGAGACTACCAGTCTTACTTTGAATTCCAAAGCAGTTCCCATGTCTTATAACGACATAATGTCTTATTAAGATTTAATGCCAGTTAATCGTCTAGGTAAACGTTTGACTTCTTTGTTTTAATTCAAGCTGTGTCCGCCTTCATTTGTTTAAATGACTTTGTCACAAACTATTGGTCTTTGACTTTATTTGGAATAAAATTTCGAGCACTTCTCCAAATTTTTCACAGCCATCTTCTATTAGGGTTTGAATTTCTCTTTTGCATTTTCTTCCGGTACTTTATTGATATATCTTTTTGCAGCAGCACAATTAGTCACTATGCGCAGTAATAGTCAAGCTAACAAAGCCGTTGCAGCTTCTAGCAAATGCTTTGATTATATCAATGCAATGAAAAGCTCAGAGTTCTGGTACCTAACTGGTATTCCAGCTTAAAAGCTATTTCCAGTTAATCACTCTACTAAGTGAATTCAGTTGTAAAGGGTGTTTTTTTATAGAGGTATAGAACTTTAAGTTGCAATAAAACCACGATGGATTATTCGATTGACATGAATTTTATTTATCCGAAAGATAATCTTGTGGCATTACATTTTAAATATGATTTCTGGCATATGACCGCCACGGCTGGCGCGGATGTAGTCCAATCTGGACGTCCAATTTTCGATGACTTTTTCCAACATTTGTGGCCGTATATCGGCAATAATACGGCGAATGTTGTCTTCCAAATGGTCAAGCGTTTGTGGCTTTACCGCATAGACCAATGACTTTACATAGCCCCACAGAAAGTAGTCTAGCGGTGTTAAATCACAAGATCTTGGAGGCCAATTCACAGGTCCAAAACGTGAAATTAGGCGGTCACCAAACGTGTCTTTCAATAAATTTATTGTGGCACGAGCTGTGTGACATTTTGCGCCGTCTTGTTGAAACCACACCTCCTGGACATCATGGTTATTCAATTCAGGAATGAAAAAGTTAGTAATCATGGCTCTATACCGATCACGATTGACTGTAACGTTCTGGCCACCATCGTTTTTGAAAAAGTACGGACCAATGATTCCACCAGCCCATAAAGCGCACCAAACAGTCAGTTTTTCTGGATGTAACGGTGTTTCCACATACACTTGAGGATTATCTTCACTCCAAATGCGGCAGTTTTGTTTGTTGACGTAGCCATTCAACCAGAAGTGCGCTTCATCGCTAAACAAAATTCGCTTATGAAAATCATGAACAACGGTAATCTCGTTTTGGGCCCATTCGGCGAATCTACGCCTTACTTGATGATCGTTTGGCTTCAAATCTTGCACGAGTTGGATTTTGTAAGCACGCAAACCAAGATCCTTCCGCAAAATCTTCCATAAAGTGGATGGACACAGATCCAATTCCTGTGCTCGATGGCGGATGGACTCATTCGGGTCTTCCTCCATGCTACGCTCTACAGCAGCAATAGCTTCTCCTGTACGCACCGTACAGCGTCTCTGGGGATGCGAGTTATCAATAAGAGTAAACGTGGTGCGAAAACGTTCCATGGTTAATCGAATTAACTGCTCTGATGGACGATTTTGTCGACGATAAAATGGACGTAGTGCGCGATACGTTTTCCGCACAGAACCATTATTTTCGAAATAAAATTGCACTATTTGCAAGTGTTGTTCAGGCGTGAGTCTATTCATGATGAATTGCCAAACCAAACTGAGAATAAATCACTTGACAGATGTTAAATCGGTCGCCTTCTTGAAAAGTAATGCCAACTTAAAGTTCTACACCTCTATAAAAAACACCCTTTATATGAAATTTTAAGTTGAAGACTCTGGTAGCCACAGTCTGGCCGGCTTATCAACTTCAGCAATTAAAAATATGTAACACAGTGGCACAGTTCACTCAGTGTTACTCTCAGTACCTTTTTGTATGAGATGATCTTTAACACTTAAAAAACACTGTATCTAGCCTAGTCTGTGGCTTAAATTTCTTTGCATTCTTTATGACAAGGTAAGCAAGTCTGTATATTTTATTTAGCATGTACAGATACATATGTATACCTACTCTCTAGACAATATTTATAACCAAAAATCCTTTGATGCAAATAAAGACATTTTGTTTTCAAAATTTTATTTTCACATGAGTAAAGTTGGTTGTCTATTGCGTTTAATTTTTAATTTGTCAAACGTTTATATTTCAATAGAATGCACTGTGCATAGAATCTTCTCACGCACCGACATCACACATTTCCTCATATATTCAAGCACTCACTACTCACTCGCAGTTATAAAGCGAAAGGAAAAGGAAAAAAATGTATAAAACAAGTAGAGAAATTAAAAACAAAACCAAAACAACTGTTACAAACAGCAACAACGAAAACATCAACAATATCGCTATGATGATGATGATGGCAATAAGAGGTGCTACAAAAAACAATAACACCAAACACCCACACACTCATGCACTTAAACTCCTACTCTGTATTAAAGTTTTCTTTTTTATTCAATATTTTAACTCTCGTAGAGTATTTAAAAACATCTGCTATAACAACAACAGCACTTGCAACTCTCTTTAAAAATTGTGCAGAAAAAAAAACTTAATTATAGCTATTAAACGTACACTAACCGAAACTCATACTTACACAAGCAACAATACACAGCATATATGTATGTATGTGTGTATAATTCGTACAACACGATTTATAAATACAAAAATGTAAACAAGTTTAATAAAAACAAAAATAAAAGAGCGTTTGCATTAAACACACACTAACAAAATAAATAACAAAGTGTAAAACTTGTTGTTGTTGTTGTTGGTGTGTTATGAATCAATTTTTAGTGTGAATATTATACTCCCCATAGCCCTACCAATCATGATTTTAAATATTCTCATGTGAGATTACCAAACACTCTGTAACATACACACTTACATTTGCATGAATAAATACTCTGGAGTGTTGTTATATTATAAAACACTTAAACCAACTGATGATGCATTTCTGTTGATGCTGCTTGCTGTTGTTCTTGTTGCATGATTAATTTAGAAGGGGCGTATGGGTGGGTGTAACCATTAAATAAACAGCATGAAAAGCAATAACAACAGTAACAACAGCAATATTAACAGCAACATTAATAACAACAACTATTGCAATAATAAAACTTAACATCATCACACTCGTATATCTTTAAGTGACGCATATGTGTTTAAATGTATTTCCTCTTCTGCTATACACTCACACTTTAACGTTCTCTTACACTCAGTTTTTACTGAGAATAAATGAATGTGCATATGCACACTAGTGCATAAACTTTTGCATTCAGGCGCTTATAATCAATTTAAAGAATAATTTTGCATAGGAAGCCAAGGAGTGCATTCATTAATTAAATATTTTTGTTTTTTGAAAACTTGAAAACAATGTAGCATGTTTTTAGTAGTAGTCGGAATTTTGACGTATTTGCTAAGGGTTAAAACCGCTCACTATTTATTGAGACATTCTATTAAACTTAACGGGCCACATGTCATCAGCGTAGCCTGACTCGATATTAGAGCATTAACTTGCCGAAAATCTCTGATAATATACAATTCTTAAAATATTTTTCTCCGCCATCTTTCATGCAACCCCAAACATTATTTATTTATTTATTATTTATTATTAGTCACAGCACAACAAGATAATAATCTTATAAATGAAAGTGCTATGGGAGTACATCAAAGAAAGAAAATAATAACAAATCATTGATTATATATGTAATGAAATGTTTGAAATAATATAGAAATAAAAATGAATAAGAACGTGTTAAAATCACGGGAAATCGATACAAAAAAGGATAAAAAATGAATATGTGTAAAAAATAAATTAGGAAAACTACAAAGAACAATATATACAAATATAAAGAAATATACAAACAAAGTAAAAATATATACATATACTAAGATACAATGAAATTTAAAGATATATTAATTAAATAAATGAAAAATTAAAAATAATCATTAATAGAAATAGAGAGAAAAAAAATTCAAAAAAAAAAAAAAAAAATCTAGATATGCTAAAAACTACTTGAACAGATTGTATAACTCCTTTTTGAACTTAACTGCATTGCCTATATTCTGAATATAATTAGGTAAAGTATTCCAAAGACTGATGGTGTATATAAAAAACTGGCGTTGTGACAAAAGAGTCCTATGTCTGTGTCGGATAACTTTCATACCGCGGTTGGATCTAGGAAATGTAATCCTACTAAATAAGTATATTGGCTGTTTTAGAGTAATAATCTTATGGAGGAGAATAAGGCATTTTATATTCAATAGGTTATCAAAATTAACTCCGAATATCTGGTATGAAAATTGTGATATATGGTCTCGACGTCCCCTAATAAAAACATATCTGGCTATATTATTATAAGCCAGGTTGAGTTTCCGCTTATCATCAGTATCACAGTTTGTGAAAATTTCAGATCCGTATAAAAGGACAGGAATCAAATACGTTTTAGCCAGTTGCATACGTATGGCAAAGGGAGTCGAATCTAAGCATACCGTAAACTTTACCAACGATGACATTAATGTGGCTAGACCACGTTAGCCGACTATTAAAGATAACACCCAGATTGGATGCTGATTCAACAATCAATTTTATTCCCCCTGATAATAATATCCGGCACAACATGTTCAAACTCATTTGATAAAATTTGAGAAATGAGAATGCTTAATCGCTTAATAGCTTTGAATACTTAATTTCGTTGAAATGTACCATAAACCGTGTCAAACGGACCTTAGTGTGAAAATCTGATGAGATGTAGAGCAACCAATAATGAAACCACATTTGTTTGAATGACAAATACGGTTGACATTACTCTTGCATATGCCAAGATTAAAAGATTTTATAAGAAATATTGAGAGTCTTATTTAGACGCTCTACTCTTTTGACATAATCTTGGCGTTCTAAATTTTTAACAGAAGTTAAAAAAAGCATCGATGAAACATGTGCCTATCATCTGTAAAAGAACTATTGTTGCTTTTTCATTCTCTGCATATTATCTTGAATATTGTGTGGGAATAAGTATCTTTTGTGTTGGTGTAATCTACTGAGTTAGAAAATAAGCAGTCCTTAGAAAAATTTTCTCTACTGAACAAAAAGATCAGCCTATTTGTTATACATACATACATAACCGGTCATTATAGCCCTTCAGTCAGGATTACAACCTAGCTTCTCACACCACTCATGTTGTGTGTGTTAATTTTATACACGAGTGGCGGAACCTACAGTTTAAAGTCGACTCCGAACGACTAATTTTTCAAAAACTTTTTCTGCTAGTTACTCTCAGTGTAACTGAGAGGAAATCGCCAAAGAAATATTATATCATATTTCGTTTTGTTGAAGATATCTTGACCTTGGGTTTGAATCGTGGTCTCGATTCTAATAAACTACCTACTAGACTACGGCTACTTTTTGTTATAACCATGCTGTTTTTATCATTACGGGCTGAAATGTAATGTAATAGATACAAAATTTTGAACATATTTTTGACAAAACCTTATCGTTTCATTGTTGCATCTCTTTATACTGCATGATTTTCGATTTTTTTTAGCAATTGTTTTGGCTTGGGCACCAGTGTAAGCTATAAAGCGACAGATCTAGTGCTTATAGACCGTATTTTTTCATAGAATTGCCTTCTGAAATTATGCCCGTATTGTGTTTTTTATATAATTCTGAAGACTCCATCCTTTTCTTTCTGCCCGCTACTACATCACCTTGTGTTTCTCTCTGTATGTAAAATATGCGGGTGTTATTCTAATGGAACACAATTCTTCTGGATCAAAGTGAAGGGACCAAATCGTAGTAGAAATTCCTTGTCAAACAAATAAAAACAGCTTTCTTTTCATAAATGATTGTCTTCGCTATCAATCGTCGACGTAGAGAGACAAATTTTATGCTTGATTTCGTAAGTAACCTACTCTCTTCAGAAACAGTCAAACTTGTTGAGATGTTTACTTTTATTTTAAACTATTTGATACTTTTATAAGGTAGTGTGTTGGCTTATAAGACGTAAAGCCAGGGTTCGAACCCCAGGCCAGACATCAAAACAAAAACAGATTCCTGGCAACTTCCTCTCAGAGTAAATAAAATTGTCATGAAAAGTTTCTCAAAAATCTGTCGTTCGGAGTTGACTTCAAACTGTAGGTCCCACCACTCACGTATAAAAATTAACACACACTACATAAGTGGTGTGAGAAACTTCGTCGTAATCCTGACTGAAGGGTTGTAATGACCAATTATGTATGTATGATACTTTTTTAACCCTATTGGAGTCGTTTTAATAAGTTTCACTTTTGACCAATCGAATTAGTGTTGTTATGACATGACATTTTCGTCAAATGTGATTCCAGAAAATGGTTACATATGTCATACAACCATATTTATTACCAATTATTTAACCAGAGATTCGAATTCCAAAACTTATCTATTTCCACTTCAATTGACGAATGCATTCTTTGTTTATTCTGCACTGATACCCCTATTTATAATACCTTCCAATTGCTATAGAATATAACATGTTTTTTTTTATTTAATAATATAGTCGTACGTAAGTTTCAATTACACAGTTAATGTTGATGACAATGATAATACCGATCAGCGATTACAGATTTGCTTTGTAATTGTTCCAAGCACAATGACGACGGGGTCTGTTTAATATCTGTCTACGGTGCTGTCACAGTTGATAACTGTGCTACACATCTATGTGTGCACGTCGTAGAATGTAGCAGAACGAATGTGTAACAATGTTGTTTATGAGTGGCAAAAACCGTATCAAATCAATGTTAATAATTATACGATACGTTTATGTTGCCAACTAGAAAACAATTATTTGGACTTACCACCACTAAGTTTTCTATTTTCTAATTGTATTTGCAACATGTGTGGCATGCTGCAAAGAAAAGAAAAAAAAAGAAACAAAGGATAGGAGGTAGAAAAAGTAGAAACAGATTTTAAATGCTTTTGATTAAGCATTCATGGACAATATTCATTCGTTCCGATGCTTTAAAACAAACGACTTGCACGTGTCACATTCTATTACGAGTATTATTGCGCTTCTCTTTTGTTGTTGTTGTTGTTGTTGTTTGTCTCTATGGTTTGTCTGGCTACGTGTGTATGCAACTACTTGAAATAGCTTTTATTACCCACACAAGACAGGATTGGATTGTCTTGTTGCGAATACTACCCTGTTTATATAATTTTTACCTCACTTCCAACTTTATTTGTGGCTCTCTTTGTACGAGTCTGTGTCTGACTGAGTCTCTGTCTGTGGTGTGGTCCGTTTTCCATTTTGTAGAGAAATTTAAATTTTGTTCCTTTGTTGCTGTAGCATACCGTTATGCTACGTTTTGTTTATTAGTTTTTTTTCTTTGTTTGTTTCGTCGTTGTTGCCACATTCCACTCTTAATAAGTGTCAATTTGATTTAAATTGCAATATTGTCAGGTCTTTCTATGTTCATTAGTCTAGTTATTGTTATTGTTGTTGTAAATTTATTTATGCAGATGTTAATTTGATTAGACATTAAGAATGACAACAAAAAAGCCGGTCTAAATTGAAATTGTATTGACAACATGCCTGCTGCATGCATGCATGCAGCAACTAGTCAATTAAAGCAAACATTTTAGTCAGTCTTTTGAAGTTTCTGATGAGCTAAAGTTAGCAAAAAGGCTTTTTAAAATAAAGTTTTCTTGTTTTTTTTTTTTTTGTTTTAGAAAACATAGGCCTATTTATTGAACTGTAAAGAAAGAAGCAGTCAAGAATAAGTCTTTCTTAATTGATAAACAACACATTCAGAAAGTTTTATAAGAAAAAAATCTTTCGCTTTAAATTTTGCGATTGATTTCAATGATAATTTAGGGTTATTTAATAGAATATCAACTACAATCATCGTAGTCTAGTCTAGTTGGTAGTGTGTTGACTTATTAGATGTAAAGCCAAGGTTCCAGCCCCAAGTCAGACATCTCGAACAAAATGAAATACGAAAAAATATTTCTTCAGCGTCTTCAGCAAATAAAATTGCCATGAAAAAGTTTCTGAAATCTATCGTTTGGAGTCGACTTTAAACTGTAGGTCTCGCCACTTATGTATACAAATTAACGCACACAATATAAGTGGTGTGAGCAGCTATGTCGTAATTCTGACTAAAGGGTTGTAATGACCAAATTATGTATGTACAGATGTATCAACAACAATAAGCGAATTATTGCCTGCCTTCAGTTGGCCTCTGTATTGTTGGCGATCCGTTTGAAGTAGTTTTCGCTTATTTCAAGCAATATCTCTACATGAACTTAAGGAATGTGAATTTTAAAACGCCTCAACACTAGGCAATTATCCGTGTAGACTCGATCTTTGGCGTAACGCCACCAAAAAAGTCTAACAGCGTTAAACCACATGATTATGGTGGCCAATAGGTAGGCAGGTATAAGTGGCCGTCCCCCCAAATAAATTGCATAGACGCACTTGGACTCCATGGGGCCCATTGTGATACCACAGTGCGCGTCTACCATCCCCTAGTCATGGAACCATCCAGAGCTTACAATGAAGCGACTCAAACTGCCAACGTCAATGTTCGACAAATCAATCAGATCATCGATGTAGTAGGCACCAAGATGTCCCTTCCTTCTCCGACATAGTGCCGGGCATGTTCCCAGTATATTAAGAACCGTCTCTTCCTCCTCTTCGTCCCTGCAGCTTCTACAGAAATCGTTCGCGAAGTGTCCTAGACCAATGCGCATCGCGTGGGCACCCATAATGCAATGATCCGTCGTGACTCCAACAACCGCACTGAGTACGCGTCTTTGGAGTTTCAGCAGCCTTGCAGCGCACCTTCTATCCAGCCGCAGCCAGATCATGCTCGCTACCCTGCCCTTATCCAAAGCTGCCAACCTGCGGTTGACAGCGTCCGTGATATCGCCTTGAGGTCCCCAAAGGGACCCCAATACCTAAGAATTCCTCGGAGAGCTCGATGATCGTGCCGCGCCTGGCCAATTCATCCGCTCTGCAGTTTCCCGGGATATCATTGTGTCCCGGAACCTAAGCGATATGCATATTATACATGGTGGCCAATAGACGTCGTCTAAACGTGAAACTACTCCTTCTGGAAACTTAGTAGCACTAAAGCAAATACGATGTTGTGCGTGTCATAGCATCGTTGAAACTTTGTTGAAACTTCAAACCGTGATTTCAATTGCTTTCAGTCAATTGCTGTAACAGTTCTTCCAGGATTATTTTCGAAAAGATTCCGTCCAATGACACCTTCAGATCATAATGTGCACCAAACTGTCAGTTTTTTCGGATGCAATGGCTTTTCCACAATGCCTAGTCGACAAGTTTGCTTGCAGACATAACCAACGAATGGAAAGTGACTTTCATCACTGATTATAATGAAAAAATCGGTATTAAAAGCCTGATTCTCAGCTACTAATTAAAAAGGATCCGCAAAAATTAAACAAATGGTGGTATGAAGGGTCTTTGACACAGTGGTACGGCAATATCTGGTAGAGTTTTGGAACAAAAAGCTGTAAAAGAAAATTTTAACTTGGTACACTTACTCCACTGTGTATAAATAGTAATACGAAGAGTCCTCTTTCCAACAGTAGTGCTGCAATATCTGGGATAATATTAATTTAAATACACCCAAACCTTTTTTTACACGGTAGATACGTTCCAGTGGATACCGTGTAAAAAAAATAACGCGTAAAAAAAGACAAATATTATGTATGTATGTAAGTGTGTAAACAAACTAGAGAGATATACATAGGATTGATGCAGCAGCCTACATATGCCTATAAAATTGAATAACTTTATAAAAACGCACGGATTTAGTTCAATAGTATACACAGAGTTTTTATTTTATTAAACGTTTTTATCCGTATAAAAAGGAGCGACCAAAAAAAATGGTAAATTTGTTAAAAAAAAAACCGTGTTATTTCAAATTCGCGTAAAAAAAAACCGTGTAAAAACAGGTTTGGGTGTAATTAATTTAATTATTTGCAAAAACAAAATGCTTTTTTTTAAAGGATTTTGCGAATTTAAACGATTTTTAAAATTTAATGATGAAATTTATTACCGAAAATAAAAGTTTTCTGTAATAAAATAAATTTCAAAAATTGTTACCACTCACAAGATAAATAATACCGGTACCAGATGTGTCACCAGGGGTTGCATACTGCACATATTGATGCATGTACATGTGTATGTATGTATGCATACAAAGGCAACCTTTACAAATACATCACAATACATTACAACTCATAGAATTGGCATAAAGTAACTGGGGGTATAAATTATGGTCAGTCAGTCGTACAAATTATTCTAATCATCATTATGATGTTAATACTAACGATGCATATATGTAAAGGGTGTTTTTTACAGAGGTATAGAACTTTAAGTTGCAATAAAACAACGATGGATTATTCGATTGACATGAATTTTATTTATCCGAAAGATAATCTTGTGGCATTACATTTTAAATATGATTTCTGGCATATGACCGCCACGGCTGGCGCGGATGTAGTCCAATCTGGACGTCCAATTTTCGATGACTTTTTCCAACATTTGTGGCCGTATATCGGCAATAATACGGCGAATGTTGTCTTCCAAATGGTCAAGCGTTTGTGGCTTTACCGCATAGACCAATGACTTTACATAGCCCCACAGAAAGTAGTCTAGCGGTGTTAAATCACAAGATCTTGGAGGCCAATTCACAGGTACAAAACGTGAAATTAGGCGGTCACCAAACGTGTCTTTCAATAAATCTATTGTGGCACGAGCTGTGTGACATGTTGCGCTGTCTTGTTCAAACCACATCTCCTGGACATCATGGTTATTCAATTCAGGAATGAAAAAGTTAGTAATCATGGCTATATACCGATCACCATTGACTGTAACGTTCTGGCCACCATCGTTTTTGAAAAAGTATGGGCCAATGATTCCACCAGCCCATAAAGCCCAATGCTACGTTCTACAGCAGCAATAGCTTATTTTGTACGCACCGTACAGCGTCTCTGGGGATGCGAGTTATCAATAAGAGTAAACGTGGTGCGAAAACGTTCCATGGTTAATCGAATTAACTGCTCTGATGGACGATTTTGCCGACGATAAAATGGACGTAGTGCGCGATACGTTTTCCGCACAGAACCATTATTTTCGAAATATAAGTGCACTATTTGCAAGCGTTGTTCAGGCGTGAGTCTATTCATGATGAATTGCCAAACCAAACTGAGAATAAAACACTTGACAGCTTTTAAATCGGTCGCCATCTTGAAAAGTAATGCCAACTTAAAGTTCTATACCTCTATAAAAAACACCCTTTACATATGTACGTATACATATGCACATGCAATTTGATATATTTTCTACTTTTTAATAGGGTTCCTATGAAAAATTTACTTCTTTTTTTTTTCTTGTTCATTTTCCATTTTCTAAAATATTTTATTTATTTACTCGACATGTTTTGTTTAGTCAGTCTTCTTTGTTTGTTTATTTTCCTTTGATTTCGTTGTTTTTTTTGTTGTTTGTTTTGCTACAAAATTTTCTATTTCCTGTAAAATAACTGTATTGTTGGTGATGTCAACTGCTGCTGCTGCTGCTGCAGCACTGTCACCCATATTACCGTTCAGCTGCTTCGTTAAACTCTATGTTTGCTTGTGCCTGTGTCCACAACCAGTGCAGTTCGCTTCAATTCATTTCAAGCTGTGCACACTCTTTTCCTTTTTCTTTTTTTTTTTTTGGTTTTTAGTAACTGACGTTTTGTGTTTATTAATAATGCGGGTGACATTATGGCTTTTAGTTTCTCTCGTCTTTCTCTATTTATTTATTTATTTTTTATTTATGTACTCTATCCATTGTTATTTAAACAATAACTATAATTTATTTTTTTTTTTGGTTTTTATTTTGGAACGTGCTGCTCATAAAAATTTTATGTTGGCAATTGAATTAAATTTTTCTGCTTTTCTTTTTGTTTATTTTTAGCACAAATTTGGTGGTCATGGACCACACAGTATATTTTTTAGTTCCTGTTTTAGTTTCTTTGTGTTTTCAGATGAGGTGTGTTATTATCTCTTTGAGATCGCTGCAGTCACTGTTCAGATTCACATGGTTTTTCTAATGTTTTCTCCGAATAAATGCTTTAACTGGTTTTATGCCTCAGACTAAAGCGAAATACCGTTTTAAATCTCTTTTTCAATAAACTAAAACAAGTTTTGAGATCTTAACTCTATTTTAAATAAACTTGAGTATCCTTCTTATGGAATTCTTTTACTATAACCAGACACCCTCAGATTTGCACAATGTTGGTAGTTGGGCAGCAAGCCATAACTGGATTACGTAGCACCGCATGAATTTTAACACTAAATGAAGTTGATTTTAAACTTACTAACTAACTGCAGCTATGTTCATTTTAATTTGTACGAATTTAGCTTAAATGCGGAGTTTCTAGGTTAAACACTGATCAAGGTGAATACGTAAGTACTTTACATTCGAATGGGGTGGCATGGTTTCATTATTGCATCGAACATTTCCATTTACAAAATTTCACAAAAAAGTTATGGCTACGTTTACACTTTAGTTGTTGGTTTTTATTCTACATTGTTTCAGACAGTTCTTTAATACAAGTGCTTGATCTTGCTGTCTTGAATCTAAGACAAATTGTGAACTCTAAATCGAAATAAATAAGTAACACTTAAAGGTGATTATTATTATTGTAGTGAAGATGCAGTTTAGTACTGCGACTATACAATCTACTGTAATCCCCTCAAACTTTGTAGGGTATTCCTATAAAAGCCTTCTCCAATCTTATTTCCTCGACAAATTTCTGAATGCTGCTCGCGGTCAACAATGACAATACTCTGTCCAGCACCTGATT
The DNA here is from genome assembly GCA_936449025.2 of Sarcophaga subvicina. NCBI lineage: Eukaryota > Metazoa > Arthropoda > Insecta > Diptera > Sarcophagidae > Sarcophaga > Sarcophaga subvicina. The sequence continues at coordinate 37,605,315 of OW388082.2, forward strand.
GATGTCTCATGAAGGAATACAATCGTCACAGAATTTGTATATTAAGCTCAAGACAATCCCTATTCTATCCTAAGTATAGTCTTAGTCTACAATGTCCTATCAAAACCCCCGATTACCAACCTCAGGTTATTCTTGGAGAGTCTGACCTCAGATCCCCTCTTATTTTAATTTCCCAGCAAAAGTTTAGATCGCCTCGCTTGGTTTTCAGAAGATTCTTTGTCCCTTTTTATCTTTAGTGGTAAAAGTGTCTGTGTTATGTGAGAATTCGAGCAAAACTTTTCTTCTCGTTTTTTTAACTTAAAATCTCCATATACAGATTGTTTACGTCCGGTACAGGATCGTCCTACGTGGTTAACTTGTTGACACTACCTAGAACTGCTGAGCTTAATTAATATGCGAGTTTCAAGTCTATTATTTTGGGCAATCTAAACATACGATAATTAGGGCAAAAAGTTAGATCATTTTATGATACCATTGTGTCTACGTTACCAATATGTTGATTTAATGACTGAATGGTGATCAGTGAAGGATTTTAACCCATTCGCTGCCAAGGACGAGTATACTCGTCTTAGCAGTGCGGGATACCCTGTCAAAGACGGGTATACTCGTCCTGCTTTAAGTTTATTATAATATGCAGGCTTTTGAATTAGCAAATTTATTTTGCCACAAACATGATATAAATATGTAAAAAACTTGAAAAATACTGCAAATAATTTTTTTTACAAAAATAATACTTTATTTGTTATATAGAACTTCATCGTGTATTTATAACAAAATTTTATAGCAACTGAATCACTTATGATACCTTATCTTCATGATAGGATTTGTAACAAAGTCCAATACATAATGGAGGTTTATCAGGACAGCTCGGACAGTAATATCGAGTCTCCTTTCGAATGACTTTCGTTGCACAAGCTCTACATTTGCGAGTTGGGTTTTTCTTTTGTTGTGTGGGAGGAATAGCATCAAGATAATGAAGGGAACTTTGTTCTTGCGGTATGACGGACGTAGATTGATGAGATTGAATGACTGCATCTTGGCTTCCATTTAGCCATTTGGTAAACAATAACACTCAAAATATAAATGGCAATGGGAATGACTTCATATAATTTAGGCTTGGCAGCGAATGGGTTAAACATCTAAAATGTTTGCTTGATCAACCTTCAATTAAAGTGTAACCACTATATATGCTTGACACTAGTCGTGATCAATTAAAATCTCATCCTTAATTAGAGGGGAAATTAATTAAAAAAATTTCTGTAATTTCTCAAGAGTATAAGATGACGTGGTGTGGTGGTTGAAGTCCTCGAATAATAATCCGAACTTTCAATTCAACAGAAGACGAAAGCAAAAAATGTTCAGCATAGTTTCCGAATTAAAAAATTAAAAATATTCCAGCCTCAGACCTAAATAGTAACATTAACAAGAAATCGGCTCTCAGTTCAGTAGCTAACCTCAATAAAATTTTTGTGACATTTTTGGTATGGCTGGCTAACTAAACTAAACTACTAAGATACGGACTAGATCCCTTTGCATAATGTGTTTAATAAATGTATCTGAACGATACATATTTAGTGATTGAATTAATATTTTATTTTATTTTTTCGATAGCTATTCTATTTAGAAGACACCGTAGTCTAGTAGGTAGTATGTTGGCTTATTAGACTTGAGGCTACGGTTATAGCCCCAGGTTAGACACCTCCAACAAAACAAAATATGAAAAAATTATTCTTCTTTGACTTCCTCTCAGCAGATTTCTGGCAACTCTGAGAGTAAATAAAATTGCCATAAAAAGTTTTTCAAGAATCTGTCGTTCGGAGTCGTCCCGCCACTCACGTATAAAATTAATACACGCAACATACGTGCTGCGAAAAGTATCATATCCTCTGACTGGTTGTGATGACCAATTATGTATGTAAGTATGCAATGGTAGTAATGATGGTGACTATATCCTTAAAACTTTTGTATTATAATGTATATCGATTAGACTTTAATCATTTAACTTAGGCTGCAAAACTAATTGCGAACAACTTATTATCAAGTTTTGGTAATAATACTCTGTAATCACTTAAGATCAGATATCATTCATTGGGATTATACTTTTCTCGATTATCTGTTAATCTTAGTTATTGTACGATACATAAAACTGTTTTTAATTATTGTTTCGTCAGTATAAATGACATTCAATGACTATTCTTACATACTTGTCAACAAAACTCGCTGGTTTCGAACACGAAAATTTCTACTTTCTACTTAAAAAGGAAAGTAACATCAACACATGTCAAATACAACCCTGTATTAAGTACTTGTCAGAGTGAATTAACAAATATTTCACGGTCATTTAATTTCATTTTCATTCACTCAACGGAGAAATTATAAAGAGTGTGCGAGTGTTAGAGAGTGAAAGCAGAATTAAATTTATTTAGAGTTCACACATATTATAAATTAATTTGTCTCTGTGTTTGTGTGGATGTGGTGTTAACGAATGAAGTGAGAAGTGATCATTTAATCCGATTAAGATTAAACTCATTATAATGGAATGAATGTTCTGTTTCTATCACTTCCGTTCTTTTTTTTTGTTTTTTGTTTTTTGTTCTAACAAAATGTCATTGTTGTAACATTGTTGTGTTAAAAATAAGGACCAAAAGAGAAACAACAAAAACAACAACAACAACAACAATAACAATACAATACAATACAGAAAAATTTCAAACATTTAATTTGATTATCTTCACATGTCAAATTAAGAAAAATTAAAAAAGGGCTCTCAACTCAAATAAAATAAAAGTTTTCTTTTTTCCAACAAATACAAAAACAAAGTCTTCACACACACATATTTAGACGCACATACGCATATACCATACCTATGTATGTATATGTAGAATATTTTAAATTACTTTTGAAAGTGTGCACAAACACACATAAATTGGTTTTAAACAATTTTCACTTATACACTCACATGCACTCTTTCGGCTTCCGTGTACAATAAAAATCAAGACAGTGGTGTCAATCACAGAACGAGTATAAATTCTAAACTATCTTCCCGTTTCAAGCGATTAAAATTTTTTATGGAAACAACGACTCATGTCCCGGAACCCATATAAGAGTTAACTTTGAATGATCCGAGATTTCCCTGAGAAATCTTTGGCGTTTATTTACAATGGCGGACGTTAAAAATACGTTCGTTAAATACTTATTCGGGACGGGTGTCTGAGTAAGTTAAGAGATTTTCAGGAAAAATTATTTTCAAGAAAATCAATATGTCCATTACCTCTGTCCGGAAAACACTGCAGTGGTCAGGTAGGTAGCCTTTAAGAAAGTTAAATATCAGAACCCTTAAGAAATATAACACAGCCCATACTGCCATATTCATTGAGTCAGTGGTATAAGCCTTAAGGGTATTATTGGGAACCTCCGGATCTTTATATCAGAAGTCCTTGGTTGGAATTCTAAAATCAAATCTTTTATCCACAAAGTTATAAGGAACCATTCAATCGACACTAATATGTCTATGTCTTTCTGAAATAGCATCATGTCCATAGCCTAAGTTGGATCAGTTTTTAATTGCATTAAATCTTACCATCGCCGAAACATCCATCTGCTTCAGTAGAAGGTCAGAGAGGAGCCAATTGAGTATAGCAAATAAAGCCTTGGTAGGAGTGGAACAGATCGCGCTGCTGATCACGATGATTGTCTGTATTCTCTGCTTTTCAGTGGACACCATCTACTAATAATGTGCGCCATTAAACAATGTTGGTTCCGACACGTCCCGATGGAGCCAGTGATGGTTTATGTAGACACCAGATCTTGTCTACGGTTCATTTGCAAGTGTAAACCGCTATTATTGCTTTCTTAGCTCTCTCAATCATGTTGTTTTTCCATGAGAGCTTGGAATCAAGAATGATCCCCAGATATTTTATCTCCTTGGATAAAGGAAGTTAAGTCCTAATAAGGGTCGGTAGGGTCAAAATAAGTATCTTTCTAGTATTGACACTTAAACCACACAATGAGCACCATTCAGTTGTGTATTGTATGGCCTGGTTGCAACTCAAAGAAGGAATGCGCAGATCGAAACATGATACAATAATGGCCAGATAATCGGCATAACAATACAATAGACTTTAAGAACATATAGCTACAGATCTTCCAACAAGCCCTCTACTATGATGCTCCACTACAACGCTATCAGAACACCATTTTCCTTGCTGACTAAGCTATGAAACTGACCAAGAGAGGTAGTAATAATTCGTCCCGTTAAAAGTTCAGTAACGACTGTTGTAACGAATAAATGCCGATCCAAAGTGACTACGTTTGGTTCACTGTACTTCCGTTTTCTGTGAATGATAGTTTTTTTTTTCAACTAAACTAACGAACAGTTGGCCACACTTTGCTCTCATATTCCAAAAGAAGAGTTTATATATATACATGTATGTATGTATGTATGTATGTATGCGTGTCGATTTTTTATGGAAGAGAGCGTGTCATTGAATATTTAGAACAGAATAAAAGAATCCTTTTATTTCCATTAATTCCTTTTTGTTTTTGTTAAAATCTAAATCTATTGTTTATTTTTAGAAATTCTAAGGTTTTTTTTCTTTTTTTTGAATTTTAAATCCGTAAAAGAATTTTTAAAATTGGAGGGTAAAAATAGTTTTCAACATTTTTTGTTCGCCTCAACTAATAATAGAATTTGTTTGAATAAGGTTAGAAAAATAATCTTTTTTTTTGGTTTTTGAAGTATTTTTCTTACCCTTATTGAGAGGGCAACCAAACAACCACTCTAGCAAAAAACAAAAAAAAAAAAAAATAAAACAAAAAAAGATTTTTTTGAATGTATAATAAAAATATCCTCAAAAATTCTTATACAACGAAGGCCTTTTAAAATATTCTTGTAAAAAAATAATTGAAGGACTTTGAAATCAATTTTTGTTGCTGTTTAAATTAAATTTTATTTCAATTATTTTTCAATATTTTATGGCTACAATCATTATATAGAAGAGCCTTTGTTCTTTATTATTTTCATATTGTTTTTATTGTTGTTATTTAAGAAGACATAAAAACCCCATTTAAAAATAAAGAAAATATGTGTTGTCAACTTTATATTTCATTATTACTACTTGCCGTTAAAGTTGGTTTTAGTTAAAGATAACTTTAGGTAATGTGAACTTTAAAGTCACCTTTAACTTCTTTTCGTTATTATAACCTAGAGATAAAATAAAGTTGACTTTTTCAAAAATATGGCAGTGCCGGAACAATGTCGATAACATTGCTCTATTGAATAATTTTGTTTAAACGCAGTAGCAATGACGTCCTTCTGTTTTTGGTTTAATTTGTACATTTTGTTCACATTTGAAGTTGCCATATTGAAAATAATATATAATCTGACAAGTTCAAACATAAACTTAACTTTAAAAGTTACCAGTAGGATGATCTTCCCTTTAGCTTAACGCTCAATGCTACCGTATCGTTCACTTATAATCATGAAAAACAATTTGTCTGCCCGTTAAAATCCCCTCTTTAGTTAACGACAAGTTGTAATAATGGCCCTAAGTGTAACATTTCTTTATTATTACATATGAAATCAGTTTTGTTTAATTTAATACAGTTTTTGGTGGGTCAAATAATCGTTACGATTGAAAAAAATAAAAAAGAATATTTTATTTATTTGTAAATAAATATTTCAGAAAAATCAAAGTGAAAAAAGGAACAAGTTTTCGTAATATTATAAGAGGATAGATTAGGTTAAATGGTTAGTTAATTAGTATTACAGTGCCATTTTGAAATTAAAACTTTAGGAAAAGGTCTACATAAAGAAAACGGGAAAGACCAATTAATAAATGAGTTCTATACTAAGCCTTCGAAGCAGTTTAATTATATGAGCGATTATCTTCCTTTCAAAAATGTTTCTGCACCTTCTGCCGTAAATGTTAGAAACTACACCTATTTTCCTTATGGGCTTCCCTATAGACTAGTGGCCCTTGTATACCGCTTTGAGTTTATAGAGTGGCGGCAGGTTGTTTAAAATTTCTATGTCCGGCCGCTGTTATATAGAGAAAAGAGAGGAAAATTTAAATTCCATTTGTCCTGTATCATTACGGGGAGTATGAGTAGTAAGTTTATCATCGCTTTCATTTCGAATGATATGTCTCTGTCCTGTCCTGGGACCTAGATTAAGGAGGTGGTACATGTATTAATCTTCCCGTCGTTTTCAATGTCATTTTATGATGCTCATGCCTGACAAAGGTTAGATTTGAGCTGATTTAAATCTCTAGGTTTAGAAAGAAAGACAGAACTATTGAACAGACACACAGATTCGTGCAGACTATACGAAGGACATAATATGTGAGTTGAAACGTTCCTATTGTATTAAAATTTACCACCTGATGGAAAGTTGTGTTATCGGTTGATGATTTGTATTTAATGAAGGTCCCCTTGTGTGTTCTACTCAGCTAATAGCAGATGACGGAGGCGTCATATAACAGTCGCGGTTACAGCACTGACTTTGCTCATAAAACTGCTTTTCTTAGCAGTAATGAAAAAGCCCATGCCGCGCCTTGGTACTTGGAACTGAAGCACATTATATAACTGAACTACTGGTTAAACTTTCGAAGAGTAATAGTTAAAGAACAAATGTGTTACGAAACAAAAAAAAAATGCTCTTTCGGTTGAATAAATACTCAAATAGTACATCAGCAATTGTTTATAAAATATCTCGGCATTCGCATTGATAGACGTATGACATGGAAATTTCATATGTAAGTCGCATAAGTTACGTCGAAACTCATAACTGATAGGTTAGGTTAGGCTAGAGGACGTGTACTTGTCAATTACGACAAGTACAGTACCCGGAGGTCGAACTTACCCATTGTACAACGTCCTAGTTTCTCACATCACTTATGTTGTGTGTGTTAATTTTATACATTAGTGACGGGACCTACAGTTTAAAGTCGACTCCGAACGACAGATTTTTGAGAAACTTTTTCATGGCAATTTTATTTTCTCTCAGAGTTTTTGCCAGAAATCTGCTGAGAGGAAGTCGCTGAAGAAATATTTTTTCGTATTTCATTTTGTTCGAGATGTCTGACTTGTGGATGGAACCGTGGCTTTACATCTAATAATTCAACACACTACCTACTAGACTGCGGTGATTGTAGTTGATATTCTACAAAATAACCCGATATTATCATTCAAGTCAATGGAAGAAATTCCTTTTTTGGATTATGGTTTGATGCCTGGCCTGGGGCTCGAACCCTGGCTTTACGTCTAATAAGCCAACACACTACCTACTAGACTACGGCAACTTCTACAAACTCATAACTGATACTGGACCATAAACTCTTATTGTACCATATAATTCTCTTCTAAAACCCATACAGATTTATGGTAAAAAAAAAAATAACGTTTCTTGAAAGCAACGCGGGGTACCTTTTCCCACTGCCACTCGGTAAATTTTCAGTTGAATAATACAAATACGTATCCTAATTCTACCAACAGATCTATGGTTTGTTTTAAATAGAGAATCTACTTTGAATGTGTTACATATACTTGAAATGTTTAAAATTCGATGAATATGGTGTTCGCGGCATGTTCGTAGTTTTATTTCTGGTCAACAAATTAATCGTAATCAATGATTATTGAATGTGATGCACACTGCATATGCCACGATTACTATCCTTTGAATTTCGAGCGTTTTATTATTGTTATTGCTTCTTTCCAATGTTTTTGAGCATTAAATTCTGCCCACTCTTGTTTCAGTTTAACAGTTGAAACAAAGTTCTGGACGAGCTAATTTTAGAATTTAATTTTTAATATTTCAAATTTTGTTTAAAAAGTAAATTTCGAATGAGAGATACTATTACTAGAATTCTACGAATGAACTGAAAAAATATTGACCATGTATTTTGCTAAACGTTCTATAAATATTTCCAAAAGCGTTGAATTGACAACTTTGACAATCAAAAATATTTTTCTACAAGCCTAGTAGCAGTTGTTAACAGAATTTTTTTCTAAAAAAAAAATAAAATAAAAGAACGCCCTTAAATTGCCAAACAATAACCAAATTTATGAGTATGAAACAAAGAACAACTGATGACGAGAGTAAGAAAAAATGTAGAAATATTCGTAAACAATAATAATACGAGCAATAAAAGAATAAAAAAAAATAATAATTCCATGAGAGAAAACCTCCAGAATATTTGACAGAAAAAAGAGGAAATATGAAGAAGAAACGAGAAAGCAATATGAATTATTCAATGAAAAACGCAGGATATTTTAAGTGAAAATAATATATTATAATGGTATTGGTGTGGCAATGTTATTACCATACATATGTAAATTTGAATAATAATCAATAACAGGAACAACAACAACATAAAGTGACAACAATATAAAATGTAAACACAAATATTAAGAAAAAAAACAAATTCAAAACGAACAAACAACATCATTTAAGTTAACAGTATAGTCACAGTATGTACTTTTAGTATAGCATCAGTGCGATTTAGTATAAATGTGAACAGCATTCTTCAAGTAAATAGAAGTGAACAACAGTCTTAATTTTTTAATAGGGTTTAATTTGGTCACTTTACAAGCATTAAAATTTAAGAAAAGGAGGTAAATTGGAAGTTTTGTTACGTATACATAAATACAGTAGGACCTTGATTATCCGTGATGGTTGGGACCGGAAGCATTCCGGATAATCGATTTTCCCGGTTAATTGAGTACCAATTTTGGCTAGTTTTTTAATAGATATTTTTATTAATTAATAAATGAATATGTACATATTTATATAAAAACTAAATAATTCAAGGATTTTATATACATACCTGTTTCAAATGTTTCAAATTACATGTTTTCATTGTAAAAATAAACACTGACAAACCGCACTTCTCAAATTTCTAAATTAAACTAAACAGGTTTACATGTATGCTTCTGACTCATCGTATACTAAAGAGGGAATTCCCCCTTTTCGCTTGTTTGTCCAAAATAATAGAAAAAAATGTTTGCTTATAATCACGGATAATAGAGGTAATCAAGGTTAAACGATGCAGAAAAATTTAAGTCGATCCAAAATAAAATTAAGTCGATGCAAAAATTTTCGTTTTCCATCCCGGATAATTGATTTTGCCGGATAATCGAATCACGGATAATCAAGGTCCTACTGTAATTGGCCATTACAACCATTTAGTCAGAATTAAAGTCTAGCTTCACACACCACACATGTTGTGTGTGTTAATTTTATACATGCGTGGCGTGACCTACAGTTTTTTTTAAAGTCGACTCCGAACGACATTTTTGAGAAAGTTTTTTTGCCAGAAATGTGCTGAGAGAAAGTCGCCGAAAAAATATTTTTTCATGTTTCGTTTTGATATCTGAACTGAGCTTTGAACCGTGGCCTTACGTCTAATAAACACTCTATGTTTATTCCAGAAAAAGAATAAGAAAAACAAACAATAACAAATCAACAAAGAAATTACAAGAACAGGAATAAACTACAGCAAATTAAAAACGATATGTAGATCGAAAATGAATGCACTATAAATAGTGCATAGTCCTTAGACTTGTTAGACGTGAAGACACGGTTTAAACACCAGGTCAGACATCAAAACGAAAATATAAAAAAAGAATATTTCTTTGGCGACTACCTCTCAGTACATTTCTTGCATAAACTCTGAGAGCAAATAAAACTGTCATGAAAAGTTTCCGAAAAATCTGTCGTTCGGAGTCGACTTTAAACTGTAGGTCCTGACACTCATTCAGAAAATTAATCGACACAATATAAGTGGAGTGAGAAACATGGCCCATAATCCTAACTGAAGGCAACATAAGAATATTTATTCGGTGGTAGATTTTTGGAGTCTAAATCAACACTGACATTGTCCAATTAGCTTTGAAAGATCTGGTATCAAATCATTGCTCAATTAAAACTGCGTAATTACTGTGGCTAAATAACGAACTAACTAATCAACAAACATTTCTCAAAAAAAAGTGACGAAGGTACATGATATATACTGGTCATTATAAACAAATTGTTGCACACTACCCCCTCTTTCCTTTGTCCAATAGAGAAGCTTTCCTGTAATCCAACACAATGCACTGCATTAATAGGGATCATCTTCTGAGTGTTGATCTAAAAAATCTTTTTTATGAGTTTCTTCCTATTCTCCCAACCAGGTTGTTACATAAGAAAGTTTAATTCTTTTCCATTTTAATAACTATTCCGTCAGTTTCGTCAGCCTGCAATGTTTTCTTGTAAATGGATTCAAGACAATGCCCGAATGTCATAAAATTTATGAAAACTCTATATTCTTGGTACACTTACTATAGAATAAATTTCTTTGCTTTATTTAATTTTTATTCTATTAATCATGTTCTTTGATGTTTGGTTATCTGAAACAGGATCTAGGATGACAGGGTTGCCATCTGTCTTTTGCCTATAAAAAACGTCCTATACATATTATTGCATTTGATGTACTTTAGAACTTTGCCCTTTGGAATTTTGAATAATTTTTGCTTCAGAGTACGCTTCTTGTTAATGTATTCTTTTCCCTCAAGTCAGGGCTCAGATAGTTTGCTGTTTCTAAATACCCCATTTATACTTTATAATAATGGCAGATAATATTTTAAAAACTTGTTGGTATTTAAATTATTGTTATCTTCTGTACATTAGCTTCAGTTATTTTTCTAAAAGGTAATAATGAGGGTGCTTACTGCTATGCAATGATTCTAATAAGTCGCAGCAAATTTTTCAAATTTAACAATTCCGAGAAGTAAGAAGCCTCTTTTTTAATTTTGAGATAAAATTTGTTATAAAATAAGCGTATCCTGAGAAAATTTCTAAATATATTTTTATTCCCATAATTGTTTTCTTTTTATTATTTTTTTTTTATCAAATTTATCTTCAATTATTTCCACAAGAATATTTTTTAATTGTTTTTCCTTTCAATAATTTTTCTAAATATTTTGTTCACACCCAGCTCATACTACTTTTATGAGGGTAATCATTTAAAATGCCTTCTTTTTTGTTTTTTTTTATCACATTTTCTAATAATTTTAGATTTTGTTGATTAAAAAATAAATTTCGTTTTTTGAGGACAAGCACGTTTTGTATTAAGAAAATCCAATTAAAAACATTTTTTTTGTTAACGCTATTGCCGTCGAGAGGAGAGAATTCAATTTAATAATCGTATGACTAACGAATTAAAAGCATAATAAATTGACCAAAAGAAGTTGCTCAAATAAAAAATTAACAATTATCTAATGGATAAGAAATGACACTCACATACTTGCACACTGTTATACATACAGTATACAGCAGTGGGGTGTATGTACAGCATACCCAACCCCAACTAACTAAATGTCATTCAGTATTTCATTTTCAAGATTTTTATTTAATTTTTCAGTTTCTATATTTCTCTACGAATTTTTAATGCACGAAACTTAATTACAACAACAATAAAAAATAACCATAAATAAATAAAATGAAAACAGAAAAAACTGAAACTGATAAACCAGAAGCAGAGCAGAGCACAGCAGAATAAATATGAAAATATTTTTAATTAATGAAGAGTGAGTGGCAAGTAGGCAATAAAGAAAGAAAAATAATTTTTTTTTTTAAACAAATTATAAAAGAAGTGAAACAAAATGGAACAAAATATGATTTATTAACGGAAAAATATGAGAGAAAAATGTTTTTATTCGAGAAAAAAAAATTTAAAATTGAATAAAAAGGAATTTAAGAATTTATTGAACTTTAGAAAACACAATAGATTGATGGTCGAAAAAGTTCGCTTAGAAATTTGATCAATAGAGTAGAATAGAATAGAAGCTATCTCTATTAAATCAAACATGTGACGCTGTCATCAATAATTCATCATTAAGAGAGTGCTGCAAAGATCGAAACAAATTGAAAAGTCTAAGGTCAGTGCTATAAGGACAATGTCCTGCCATTAAAACTTCACAGTCAAGCTTCCTCAGTATCTGACGGGTCATAAAGAATGTATTTGGTCTGGAGTTCTCGTCGCACTTTTGTTTAATCCAAGCCGTTTGGATTTAGTTGCTTACTTCAATCCCGTTAAATACTGGTAGTAGAAATCGAAATCAACCGTTAAATTTGGATTTCCTACCATTGATACTTCACTCCTGCTTCGTCCAAAATCTTTTTCGATAAGAGAAATGTATTGATTGATTACACAGCCCTGCATGGGTTTTGCAAATAAGATGGTTCCAGATGTTTCCGAAGGCATTTTGCGCGCTGAACACTAATCAAAAACTTTCCATCAGTTTTCGAGAAAAAGGGTGGAAACCCCTAAAAATAGCGTTGTTGGCCATTTTTGAATAATTGTAGAGCTAAACACTGACGTGCTTGAACCATCGCTATTGTCAGAAATTAACAATTGATCTTTGCTCTTGAAAATGAACCCAAAGCCAAATTGTTTGCATGCACCCTTAAAGTAGGGGGTGGGTTTCTGTCAAGGGGTGAAAGAGAAAAGGAAACACATTACGGAGATCTTTAAAAATTAATCAGATTTACTTGAAAATTGTCACTCAGGGGTTTTTGGGGTCGCTGATTACAGATCTTCATTCAGATTTAAAAAATTCAAAATGGCGGATCTAATATGGCGGTCGAGGTTTATAAAAAGTAATCAGATTTACTTGACCGCCATATTAGATCCGCCATTTTGAATTTTTTAAATCTGAATGAAGATCTGTAATCAGCGAGCCCAAAAACCCCTGAGTAACAATTTTCAAGTAAATCTGATTAATTTTCTCGAAAACCTGACGTGATGGAAAGTTTTTGAACCCAGATTCGTGTTCAGCGCGCAAAATGCCTTGGGAAACACCTGGAGCCATCTTATTTCCAAAAAAAGTCCAAATTTGCAGGGCTGTGTTATGTAAACCTCGCTGAATTGCAATTTTATGTTTCATATTCAAGGGAAGATGTAGAGGCAAATTTTTGTAAAATAATAATTGGCCAAGTATTGTAAAAAATTTCTTAAAACATAAAAGCAATTGAACGGTAAATTAGTTCGTTCATATTGGGTCACTTCAGGTTATTTATATTCCAAAGGCAATCAACTATAATGTCAATAACTCCACTCTTTTGTGAGGTAATGGGCATTAGTGGAAAAGCATATCATATCGGGAAGTGGAGAACTGCTTAGAAGTCTCACAATTAAGTTGCTAATGGAAGGAGTAGTAAGTGTATAAAAAAATTGTTGTTAGAACCTATTAAATAATTCGTACTTCTATATGCATTAGATTGTAGTCGCCGTGGTGTAGTAGGTAGTGTGTTGGCTTACTATTCGTAAAGCCCGGGTTCGTATCCCAGGTCAGACATCAAAAATGAAATATGAAAAAAAATATTTCTTCGGCGACTTCCTCTCAGCAGATTTCTGGCAAAAACTCTGAGAGTAAATAAAATTGCCATGGAAAAGTTTCTCAAAAATCTGTCGTTCGGAGTCGACGTTAAACTGTAGGTCCCGCCACTCACGTATAAAATTAACGCACACAACATGAGTGGTGTGAAAAGCTAGGCCGTAATCCTGACTGAAGGGTTGTAATGGCCAATTATGTATGTGTGTATATGCATTAGAACTTAAATAATATTTTCTTAATTTCAATAAAGAAAATTTTATGCCCATTTTTTTGTGCGCACTCCTTATATAGTATATACAATGGACAGCAAAGCTCTAAGTACCTTAAAATATTTTAAAGATTTCATGAATCTTAATACATATTTTATTAATTTGTTTTTATTTTATTATAAAACAATGCACATTGCAATGTTTTATAATGATTTCGGTAGTACGATACTGTGGGGATGTGTGTCGGCACCAAGTGGTGTCAGTGTGGAATTTATTTTGATTTGATTTACTTGTTACTTCCAACGAGTCAATGAACTCAATCATACTGCCGCTAATGTGAAGCTGTGACAATAGTCTTCACAGGTTTAATACTCTTGCATAAAGTTCCGATATGACGCCAATAGAGTATTTAGGAGATCATTTGGAAGAACGGTTACGTAGTCGCTAAGCCTTAAACAAAAGTCAACTGAAATATTTGTTCATTAGTGAACGAAAACCAAAAACACAAAAGAACCGCCAAATAGGTTAAATGGAGTGCTTGAACTTAAGTGATATGCTACTAAAAATAATGAATAACATTTTAATATATTGGGCAAAAATTTACTCTGAGTTCTTCTTGGGGGTACCTCCACATTTACGGTACAATAATATGGAGAAAGTTTTCCTTATTTTTCGTTTGGTTGGTGAAAAACATTAATTTATTTTTATTTTATATTAAAATAGTAATATATTAATAAAATAAATATAAAAATAATAATTAAACTATGCGACAAAATACAAGAAATTATATACACCCGAGTAACTACCTAGTATAAGTTGGTCAGTTAATTGAGCAGAACTCAAAAATCCTTTTTTTTATTTTTCTCGAACCCTCCAAACTTGTTTTATTTGACTAAAACTGTTTTTTGGACTTTACGCAAAAATTTATTGATTACAGGAACATTTCTCAACCGATGTCTAAAATTAAAATCGGACAAAAATTACGGTAGTTATTATTCAAAGAGTCTAACAGTCGAGTTATATTTTTCATATATATATTTTTTCAAATGAACTTTTAGTTCAAAAATTTTCATAATTTTTGACGGATCTCTTGTCAATTTCACGTTTGAGCGACCACCAGAAGTTGAACAATGTTTGCACAAAGCGAAATAATAATATTTGCAAAAACACAAATATTAGCCGACATCTGGTAGTCGTACAAACGTTAAATTGACACATTTTGCGATCAACAATCAAGATTCATCAAAACTTTTGAAAATTTTTGAACCAAAAGTTCTTTTAAAAAGATGACATATATAAAAAATATAAGACGAGTGTTATACCATTTAAATTATAACTACGGTAATTTTTGTCCGATTTGATCAAACAAAGTGTCAATCTCTTCACAAGACTATGAATTTTCAGAATGTCATCACTTATTTTATATTTTTTAAAAAAATTTTACAATTAAGAATAGCTAAACTTGAAAAAATAAGAAAAAAATAATATTTTCCAAGTTTACCCCATCAAAACTCTAAACATATAAGTTTGAACAAAACGTTTATGTATACCGTTTTAAAGACTAATCTCTCCTCTTTCTAAAAAGCTTTGGATTTTTAAAATAGGTTCAAACATATTTGGGCAATCAATAATTTTGTGCGAAAAGATAAAAAAAACCGTTTTTGTCAAATAAAACAAGTTTGGAGGCTTCGAGAAAAATAAAAAAAGTTTTTTTTGAGTTCTATTCAACCTAGTGAATAACTTAGACTATGTAGTTAGAGAGGACGTGTACCTGTCAGTCAAGACAAGTACAGTACCCGGAGGTCGGATTGACCCATTGTACTAGACTATGTAGTTACTCGAGTGTATTTACACTGTCGCACCGTGTTATTATTATATATTATTGCTTAAAATTTATGAAATTATTAAAATCTATTGAGGTATCTAAACTTTTGCTGTCCACTATTTCTCTGCATATTTTCAAAATATTTCGATTAATCGTACATTTCTTAAATATTAACCATTTTAAGGATGTAAATTATAATAAATTTATTCATCGCAATTGAATAAATTATCACAATATTTGTTTTTAATTTACTTTTATAAGCACTGTAGTTATACTATATAGATGTAGGAGTTAACGAAATCATAATTTTAACAAAATTCCTAAATTGTATCATATTTATTTGGGCTTGAAATTATTTCGTATATTTCACATATAAAATCATAAGTTTGTTAATAAATTTGAAATAATTACAATAATAAATTTATAATAAAATATTTCTTTAAACTTAAAAGATATTTAAAAGAATAGATACTTTCACATATAAGGAAATTCCTATGCTGATCGGACATTGTAGCTAATGGAACATACAACTATGGCCGATTTTTCTTAACACAATTAATTTCTATTTTACATGTCCTTTTCAAATGTGTATATCCCTACTCCATATACTCTGATACTCTAATAGCTTCCGCCTTTACGTTCATTATTTCGGCGTGAATAGTACTAGAATAGTCGGGTAGTTTAAGGGACAATTTAATATTTAACTGTTCCGAAATGTTATGCATCTTCTGTATTAAATTTAGAAGCGAATTCATATATGAAAAGTTACTAGGGAAGTAGAACACATTTATAGCCGCTTCATTATCGATGTCGCTTAAGAAATTTTTTTTAATATGACGACACAATGATAGCTCTTTATGATATCGTCTAGCAATTTATTTTTATCTGTGAGATCTGGGCTGAAATATATATGGTCTTTTTTAAGCGCTTCCTGTCTTTAAATTTAAACACATACATAATTGGTCTATACAACCCTTTAGTCACGATTACGACCTAGCTTCTCACACCACTTATGGTGTGTGCATTAATTTTATATATGAACGAATGACAGACTTTTGAGAAACTTTTCATGGCAATTTTTATTTATTGTCAGAGTTTTTGCCAGAAATCTGATGAAAGGCAGTCGCCGAAAAATTTTTTTTATATTTCGTTTTGTTAGAGATGTCTGACCTAGGGTTTAAACCGTGGCCTTACGTCTAACAGGTCAGCACACTACCCACTAGATGCTACGTATACATCTA
This sequence comes from Sarcophaga subvicina, assembly GCA_936449025.2. Classification (NCBI taxonomy): domain Eukaryota; kingdom Metazoa; phylum Arthropoda; class Insecta; order Diptera; family Sarcophagidae; genus Sarcophaga; species Sarcophaga subvicina. The sequence continues at coordinate 37,621,967 of OW388082.2, forward strand.
TGATATAATCGAAATATTTTATTCGTTTGCAAGATGCCATTGGCGCCATTATGTGTGGAATATAAAATCGTTCAAATGTCTGAACGTATTTGAAATCTTGGATTATCCATGACTCCGGCGCATAAGTCAGGCTGAATTTGACGGACGGTATGGGTAATATTGTGTTCAAGGATCGCTGTGGCTTATTCGCATACATTTGCAAATTAAGAAAACCGAACAAGGAAAAGTTTAGTGGTGTCAAATAGAATGATCTCAATGTGGCATGAGCTGTATGACCCGTAATACCGTTTTGGTGAATTGAGACCAACAGAAGTTGATGCTCATCGAACCATAATTTTCACTGTTGACAGAGATGGCCTGGTCTATGTCGTTCTAAAGGAAGTACCGATCGAAGAGGCCGCAAGCCTAAAATCCACACCAAAGAGTTCGAACACACGTCATCCATGGCGATCCGGCAAAACAGACTGAATAAATGAGAACAAATTTCATAGAATTAGCTTCAACAAAATGGCCGATATCAACTGTCAAACATTGGTAATAACTGTTTAAAGACCCTATAGAAGACACATACTGGCCGTTCGCTGTTGGTTTTCAAGTATCTTTCAAGTCGAAAACCATGGACAGATGTCGTTCGGAAAGCGGAGAAGTTGCCATTTCAGTGGGTACATACTGGGCGATATTTCGATACACTGATGACTTGTTATACATTTTTTTGATGGATAGTTTACGCTTTACATTATTAGTTCCAAAGATTATTGGATTTATTTAAATAAATTATCAACTTTTTTAACTTTTTAAAGTATTTCTTATAGACATTTCATCACAATTATATTTAATTAATGATTAAATTACTTTAAATATGTTGATTTCCTAAATGCATTTGTACATATGTTTGTGAGCGTATTACGTCTTTAATTTCTTAATTACCTTCTTCGTTATATGGTAACGGTTTTAATATTGTAATTATTGTTGTTTTAATGAATTTATTTGTTGTTAGTGTTGTTATTGTTGTTGTCTTTTAAACATATTAAATGTTTAACAATAAATAAGAAGACTTAATTGTTGTGCTTCAGCAGCATGATGCAAGACACAACATACATAATTATCTATAATCGTTACAATATTGCGTGTGTGTGTATGTGTGTTGGCAACGTAAGGCCATAATAAAAATGCAATTTAGTTTTAATGTAGCAGAACTAATTACCATAAGAATATTTTGTAAAACCAATAACAAGGACATCAATAACTAATTCTCCTTTAAATGCAAGCAGCAAGCAGCAAGCAGCTCTCAAATATATTCTGTTTTATGTACATATGTACATATGTAGACTTTATAGGATTTTCTATTGCCTATCGTTTGTTATTGTCTGTGATTTCCTTTTCTTTATTAATACCCAGAATTACGAGAAAAATTTGTAAGGCTTGCATAGGCTACATACCACACATATAATTGGAAACAGACAAAAGACCATTGGACCGACGGACATAGTGAACGTACTGAAAAAAAAAAACAGTTAGAAAATGTTAAAATGAAAACAAAAACAACATGAATATGTTGTAGCAACCGACATGCAGCAACGGTTGGTTATACGCACTCTGAATTTCATAATGACATACAAAAGCACCTGCAACAAGAGAACCTAATACATGCTATAATGAACATTTTATTTTAAGGTGACCATCTCAATACGTATGTATGTTAATTCAACATTTTTATGCGCTAATGAATTGGAAAAGTTTCTGAAGCATTTTTATTCTTAAAATCATAGTTTTTTTTAGTGATTTTTGTTTGAAAGTGTTCTAAACTTTTTTAAGACAATTATTTGTTGTTACCAACGTCACTTGCATGGACTTCCAAACTTTGATGGCTGTCTTGTTGAAACTAAGGGCCATTATTACAACTTGCCGTTAAACTTGGGTTTAGTTAAAGGTACCTTTAGCTAAAGGGAACTGTAAGGTTACCTTTAACTTATTTTTGTTATTACAACTTACAGATAAAATTTTTCAAAAATATGGCAGTGCCGGAGCAATGTCGATAAAACTGCTCAATTATACAAGTTTTTTTTTTAACGCATTGATAAGTTGTCATAATGAAAATAATATATGTATAATATGGCAAGTTCAAACATAAAGTGACCTTTAAATGTTAATGGTAGGATGATCCTACTTTTAGCTTAACGATCACTTCTATATTATTGGGTACTTATAATAACGAAAAACAATTTATCTGCCCGTTAAAATCCTCCCTTTAGTTAACGGCAAGTTGTAATTATGGCCCTTAATCCGTCAAAGTAATTATCTTTTATTCAGTCTGTCTTGCAAAATCACCATGGAGCGATATAGTATTCAACAATACATGCATGCAAAAAAATGGTTTTATCCAAACGGGTCGCTATAATAGTGTTACCGAGAGGATTATTTGCAAAGTGTTGGTGGTCGCCGTAGTCTAGTAGGTAGAGTGTTGGCTTATTAGACGTAAAGCCAGGGTTCGAGCCCCAGGCCAGACATCAAACCAAAAATACAAAAAGTATTTCTCAGCAGATTTCTGGCAAAAACTCTGAGAGTAAATAAAATTACCATGAAAAAGATTCTCAAAAATCTGTCGTTCGGAGTCGACTTTAAACTGTAGGTCCCACCACTCATGTATAATCCTGACTGAGTGGTTGTAATGACCAATTATGTATGTATATGGATAAATTTGAAAATTTGAGTCCAGTGGTTCAGTAAAGGACGGACCAACATCCGTACTTTAATGAAACGCAAGATTTGCCGAAAACATTGTCACTGTCAATGAGAGTGTTCAGGAGAATCCAAGGTATTCGATTCTGCACCGCTTTAAAGAACTCAGGCTTTAACAAACCACACCTCAGCGTATTTTTCGTCGGGATATCTCGCAGTCGTGAAAAATCTTCACTGTGGTATTCACACTCTCTAGGGATCTAGTGACTACTTTTCAATTAGTATGTATATTGTTTCTCCGCTGTCTCTTTAGCTATTATTTCACCCCTAAGCAGACCCGTAGCCATCAAAATTATTCCTAAATTGTTTAATATTTCCATAATGCCCACAATATAGAAGAGAGGTTTTTTTCTCCGAAATTCGCAATTCGAATATATTTGGAATTAGTAATACACTAATAACTATAGCCATGTACCCATTTCTCCTTCTAGTGAATCAAATCAGTTTAACCCCTTCGTGTTGGTGTTTGTCATTAAAAAGTAAGTGTACAATTTCATTTGAGATCTTTACAATAAAAATAGTTTTGACTACCAAAATCGATGGATCTTTAGAAACCACATCTAAAAAAAGGAAATTTAATAGATTTGCCGATTTATCATAAGATAAGAAGGTGGGTCAATAAGCCATTTTTTTTTTGGATTTTGTTTTTCTTTTAAAAAAATAAGATTTGTCGAGGTTAACGAAATGGGTATGTGTTTGCGAGTTGTCTTCACATTTGAAAGCACATCTGTGTACACAAAGCCATTTCACTAGATTCAGGAAAAAGGAAATAGTCACGAGATAAAATCCCTAGCATTGGCTATATAAGAGAGTAATACGTCCCTTAATTCTTGGAATTTTGCTATAAAAATAACAGACGTAAGCGCGCTGTGTTGTTGTGGTGCAATAATATTTTTTTCTTGGCCAAATCCGATCATTTTTTCAATTTAATCATCATAGCAACCCAAGGTTAGGTTAGGTTAGAGGACGTGTACATGTCAATTAAGATAAGTACAGTACCCGGAGTTCGAATTGACCCATTGTACAACGTCATAGTTTCTCACATCACTTATGTTGTGTGTGTTAATTTTTATACATGCGTGGTGGGACCTACAGTTTAAAGTCAACTCCGAACGACAGATTTTTGAGAAACTTTTTCATGGCAATTTTTATTTACTCTCAGAGTTTTTGCCAGAAATCTGCTGAGAAGAATTCGACGAAGAAATACTTTTTGTATTTGGTTCTAATAAGCCAACACACTACCTACTACGGCGACTTCAAGTATTTATTTTCCTGTAGTCTTAAATCTAATTGTTGACAATAGTTTCCCACTTGTAGATGTATTCTCTAACAAGTTGAGGTTACGGCACACAATTAAGGGATGTGAAGACCAATCTTTTCATTGATCATAGACGTTTGGACCACCGAAAAAGCAACCCAATATGACGGTGTAATATTCGTCATTGATTACTTTGCTTTGTGGTTTATATGGTGGAGACTAGTATTAATCAAGCTTAGGCTTATTTTGGTGATACCTCTTTTCCACAACTACCAGAATTGCTGCTTGACAATCACAGTGTTTCTCATTCAATTAAGAGACAGGAAATTAAGATATCACAACCTGTTCTCAATGCTTGAAGTTTTTTTTTTTATCAAAAGTTCTTGTCATTAAGAATGTTGGCGAGCTTTGGTTTGAACATAAGTAATCTAAGATCTTTCGAAATTCTGAAACAATTTGACTAAAAATACTGTCAAATTAATATGGGATTCTTAAATAAAAGAGAATAATAGTTGAAGCCTTGGAAAACAAAAAGTGTGAAAAGGGCCGCTTGGCCGGATATCGAAAAATATTAGAAGAAAACAAACCGATTATAAAAGATTGTATGCTATGTTCCTTAAATAAAGTTTTGCCAAAAACTCAGTTAAACAGTATGTTTAATGCAAAACAATAATCTGGTCACTCTTTTGAAGTGTAACTTCAATATTGCGTCAATGTTTTTCGAAAAAAGTATCAGTAACAGTTTAATAAGCGAACATACGTACACCGAGCAAATATTTCTGATTGTATGGCGTAACTGTAAATTTTATATTATTTTTCTAGCCAGCTAACATTTTCCTTGCATGTGTGAATTATATTTCAAACCATATCAGGAATTTTTCTCAGTGTATCACAACACGTTGTTTTTTTGTAGTCAGCTTTACTTTTGTTATGCTGCTACATAAGCCTGATCACATACATATTTATTTAAGCTTTTTGTATCTTTTCTATGCAACTCTATTTGACTCTTGTTTGTACTTGTAATCGCATAATGATGTTCTTGTTATTTTTGTTGGTTGTTGTTGTTGTTGTTTGTAGTATTGTTTCTTCATTGCCACAGCTTTCGAAATCTGTTCTTCTATCTTTTTGTAGTTCATGTTGTTGTTGCTGTTGTTGCAGTTGTTGTTATTGTTTTACTAACAAGCAAAAATGTTTTACATCTTTCAACCTACAAACATGGTTATGCGATCGAATAAACGTGTGTGCTGTATACATGGCTCAATATATAAACGAAAGGTGTATTGCATTCAGCTCAACATTAGATGCCTCATAATTATTATGCATCAGGCATCAGCATCAGCATCAGCATCATAATAATGTTAGACGTACGTTCCTTTTTCCATATTATGAAAGTAGATGTACAGCTTTATAAGGATTTTCTTATTGTTGCCACAAATACTTATTTTACCTCATATGATATGATGTGCGTGTGTGTGTTATGGAACATGCAATATGTGGCATGTTGAACATATTTTCCAATTTACCATGTTAAGCTTTCCTATGCTCTTGTTCAGAGTTTCTATTTCTCTTCACTGATTCTTAGAAGAAAATTGCCTGATGCCTGATGCCTGATGATGTTGACGATATGATATTTGTTGTTCGTACTGCTGTTGCCATTTATGCCTTTGGGTGTACTGGCTACTGTTGCTGCCACGTCACAAGTGTTGGTCTATATCAGCAATCACCACACATAAGGCCTCATTTACAGGCTTTCGTGTGTCTGCCTGCTAAAATTTTTTTTGCTTTTTTTTGTTTTTTGAATGTTAAATCTTGTAGCTTAGTCTAGTTGTGCTTTTATTTCGCAAAAATCTGTTTTTGATGTGCAAACCGAAAATTAAATGAAGACAAGGTATCCATCCATCTGCCATTTTTGTTTTTATGCTAAACTTGGAAAAGCCAATAAAGCGCTAAAGCAACAGAAGCAGACATTACTTACAAAGAATGCAGTCTTCGAGGAAAATTACGATTTAATCAAACAGAATTACAGTATAAGTGGGCAAACGGTTTTAGCATAGTTCTCTGGATAATACCAAATGCTGTGAATAATTTTTTTCTTTATTTGTGGTTCATTGTACGAGCAGACTTGCGAAAATTAATTGTTATCAGAAGATTTTAAGGAATATTCTTGAATTTATGACACCCAAGCAATTGTTGCACTTGTCTGCTAATATGATCGATTAAGACTAAAGAAATGTAATTAAAGGTCATTTAACCTCTTCGAAATTTATAATGCTGCACCATTTAACATTGAAAAGCGGGAAGAGATGGTAGCAGAAACATTTATTATGAAGAGAACGGCAGCAGTGTGGATCTAGCAACTATTCCCTTCACAAAAAATACAGAGTGTGTTTATTTCTGTGTAGAGCAGAGTCTTAAAAGATAGCCACTCTTTCTAAGTTCTCTCCGCTTGAGAGACATTATCGTTTTAATAAAAAGCATAGAAAAAAAATGTCGCCGTAAACTAGGAGATAGTAGATGAGGGCTGGTGAGTTGAAACCTTAGCTCTGACTCAGCCCTCGAATAAAACGCAATTTGAAAGGATATTGAGATTGGGGAATCAATATTTCTTGCAAAATCTTACAAAAGGCACATGAATAATTTTTTGAAGGGTACCCTGGTAGTCTAGTGGGTAGTGTTCTAGACTATTAGCGTGAAGGTCGTGAGTTCGATTCCCACCAGAGACTCTGGTCTGTGACACTATACCGAGCATATGGTCAAGTTACTCCGCTCGCATATAATCAGAATATAATTTGTAATTGTATTGTAATTAATAAATAAATAAATTTTTTGAAATTTGAAAAATCTGCTGTTTTAAGCGAATTCAGTAATGAATGTTCAATAAATATCACTGACATCTGTAAGAGAATTGGAAATTAAAATAAGAAAATTATTAAAAAACAGCGTTGAAAATATAACAGAAACTTTTAGAAGTCGCCGTAGTCTAGTAGGTAGTGTGTTGGCTTAATAGACGTAAAGCCAGGTTTCGAGCCCCAGGCCAGACATCAAAACAAAATACAAACAGTATTTCTTCGGCGACTTCCTCTCAGCAGATTTCTGGCAAATACTCTGAGAGTAAATAAAATTGCCATGAAAAGTTTCTCAAAAATCTGTCGTTCGGAGTCGACTTTAAACTGTAGGTCCCACCACTCATATATAAAGTCAACACACACAACATAAGTGGTGTGAGAAACTAGGACGTTGTACAATGGGTCAATTCGACCTCGGGGTACTGTACTTGTCTTAATTGACAAGTACACGTCCTCTAACCTAACCTAACCCAACCTAACCTTGTGATACACCAGTTTTTCACCTACACGGGGTAAAAAAAATGAAAAACTTGAAATAAATCGAGAGAAGTGATTTCCCATACCAATAGCAAGTGTGAAACTTGCCACATTCTTTTGCTTTCGAAATCTCCAAATAGCTAAAGCCATCATCTCACCAAAATTGTTTTGAATGGATGTGAAAAGGGTCGTATAAAAGGTGCAATGCTTATCAGATTCGAGCTATTTCACAAGTTAATCATACTATTTTATTAGTAATCTTCAAGAAAAATGAAAGAACACCAGCACAATATGGGGCACTGAAAATGTTGGTTAACGCAAAACCTTGTATTGGATATCAACAATTCACGACTAATGAAGAGATGCTATCTGGCCCAGAAGAAGCATACATACACTCAGTCACAAAAGTATACATACGGACAACAAATTTCAGAAATTTTTTAACCAATCCGTTTTCGTTGAAAATATTTATAATTGTCTGGCATCTTTCTTCGATTTTAAGACGGCCTTTTGCATTGGTTCAGAAATTTGTGAAATTTGTAAATCGGATGTATACCTTTGTGGGCCTGTGTAGGGCCACAATAAAATACCGTCTTAAGATCAAGAAAACTATAAAGATTTTCAACAAAAACGGATTGGTTAAGAATTTCTGAAATTATTTAACCGTATGTATACTTTAGTAACTGTGTGTACGTACAAAATTGGTCATTATAGCCCTTTAGTCAGGATTACGACCTAGTTTCCCAGAAAATGCATTTAATATTAAAAAGTATGCCGTAGAGAAGCAGCCTACAGTGGATGATTCCCTTGCAATACAACCAAATGCATTTCCAAAACTTTCTGGATCATCAGTTCTGGTTTGACAGCTCTATACTGTCTAACCACTGCTAGGCAACAACTATTTCTAGTTAACTTTGCCGCATATATTTCACTTTACTTTAGCAGTCATCATCAACTTTAGAAATGGTAGAAATTATTGAAAATTTAAATTTCTAAACATCAATTCCGGTTTGGACATTATTTTGTCCACGACATTGTTGTAAGTTTTCTACTTTTCATAATCAATCATTTATCCCCTTCAGAAATAATAAAATTTTGTTGTTTTCTGAGAATGAAAATTCAATTCATTTTGAATTTTGTGTTGATTTCTAAGGCATCTCGAGATCAAACTTTTCCTATATTCAGTTTATTCATTTGCTTACAAACGGTTTATATCAAGTAAAAAAGGGTGTTTTTTATAGAGGTATAGAACTTTAAGTTGGCATTACTTTTCAAGATGGCGACCGATTTAACATCTGTCAAGTGATTTATTCTCAGTTTGGTTTGGCAATTCATCATGAATAGACTCACGCCTGAACAACGCTTGCAAATAGTGTAATTTTATTTCGAAAATAATGGTTCTATGCGGAAAACGTATCGCGCACTACGTCCATTTGATCGTCGACAAAATCGTCCATCAGAGCAGTTAATTCGATTAACCATGGAACGTTTTCGCACCACGTTTGCTCTTATTGATAACTCGCATCCCGAGAGACGCTGTACGGTGCGTACAGAAGAAGCTATTGCTGCTGTAGAGCGTAGCATTGAGGAAGACCCGAATGAGTCCATCCGCCATCGAGCATAGGAATTGGATCTGTGTCCATCCACTTTATGGAAGATTTTGCGGAAGGATCTTGGTTTGCGTGCTTACAAAATCCAACTCGTGCAAGATTTGAAGCTAAACGGGTCTATGCGGTAAAGCCACAAACGCTTGACCATTTGGAAGACAACATTCGCCGTATTATTGCCGACATACGGCCACAAATGTTGGAAAAAGTCATCGAAAATTGGACGTCCAGATTGGACTACATCCGTGCCAGCCGTGGCGGTGATATGCCAGAAATCATATTTAAAATGTAATGCCACAAGATTATCTTTCGGATAAATAAAATTCATGTCAATCGAATAATCCATCGTTGTTTTATTGCAACTTAAAGTTCTATACCTCTATAAAAAACACCCTTTATTTAACTCTTTAGCAATCATTGCAATCATTGCAGTCGGTCTACCAAATGTTCCTTATTTTTTATTAAAATTTTCGGCATTGAAATTATTTTTTTTTTTTTTATAATTGGCCATTAGAACCCTGCATTCAGGATTGCGACCTAGCTTCTCTCACCTCTAATTTTATATACGAGTGCCGGGAATACAGATTTTTATACTCGGGACTGCGAACGACAGATTTCTTGAGAAACTTTTCAAGTCAAATTTATTTTCCCTCGGAGTCTTTACCAGAAATCTGCTGAGATGCCAGTCGCAGAAGAAATATTTTTTCATATTTCGTTTTGTTGGAGATGTCTGACCCGTGTTTTGAACCGTGGCCTACCTACTAGACTATTGCGACTTTATTGGAATTATATTTCGAAAAATTATGAAAAAATCTGCATTTTTCTGCAGGTGGAATATCAAAACAATTTTCTCAGGAAGATAACGGGAATAGAGTTCTAGATACCGTCTTCTATTTGAAGTTTTTTTAGAAACGTCTGTTTACAAGTGTTCTTATTTTATGTCCTTATAAGACACATAATCTAACGATTTTATACCTTTGAAATTATGCTTATAGTAGACCAGTACATACGTAAATATGGTAATCGTAAGAGGCTGTGTCACAAGTATTTTATTCATTTTGGTATTAAAATCCATTTTTACTGTCGTAATATTTGGTTAACTTTACTGCCAACTATTTTAGAAGGATTGATGCTTTTTGGATATACGATAGAGATAACAACAACAGCAATAACAAGACAAAAAAAAAGAAACCTTCTTCCGTCACATGAGCACATCATTGGTTTTCTTTTTACATGAAAAAAAGGAAGAAAAAAGCAAATTAAATAGAAACCAGAGTAGATGAAAACAGAATATGGCTGCAAAAGTTAATATCATTGGAAAACTACGACAATAAAGGAATTTTAGTTTTTCTCTCTTTTCTTTTTTTTGTCTATGTATGAGTGACATGTGTTTGTGTTTGGGTTTGAACATATTTGGCCTAAAGTTTTTCTCTATTTTTTATATATTCTGGCCATATACTTTTGGTGTTTGTTGTTGATGATATTTTCTGTTTCCTATTTAAGCCATGATGATCATTGAAGTGTAAATTTTTGTCTTTTTTTTTTTCTCTGAATACTTTGGCACCAGAATGTGTTTGCTTTAGAAAAATAAAAATAAAATGAAAAAAAAAACGAAACCTTATGGTACAACCAACACCATCACACTGCCATCAACATTATTATCGTTCATCATCATCATCATCCTCGTCATTATTATTACAGCCATTATGGGCAATGTCTGGTGTTGCTGGCTGTTGGATGGCTCATCAACATTCATGGCCTTTTTCATACGCTTGCATATGGATGAGCAGCAGCATCAGCCCGGTCGTATATGTTTTTTGGTCATTGAATGTGGTAGAATAATTCAAGTGCTGGAGCTTAAGGCATCAATGTCTTTGCTCATCTCTTCTGCCATTTTGATTGCCAAATACGTCCAATAGAGTGTTGATACGTTTATCCATAAGTCTGTCCCTCTGTTTATGGAATTTTATGTTTCAGTGAGCGTTTGTCATTTAAGGTGATGCGTTTTTAATTGGAAATATAAAGTTTGTCTTCTAATAAATCTATTACGAATACAGTTTTTTTTGTTTTTGCCTCAATTCTCGGTAAGGTAAACAGGAAAAAAGCCATTAAAAATAAAATATTTTTTCTTATTGCTGTTGCTGTTGTTGTTCTTGTTTTATCTATGTAAACCATTTCAGAATAAATTTTCAAACAATGCCAATAACAAAAATATATTCGAATAAAAAGTTTCTCTCCAATTTTTTTCAACCTCTCTCTCTGTGTGTGTGTGTGCAAGTGTGAAAGTGTGTGAAATATGTAGGAAATTAATTTTAATTGAAAATGTCTTGTTTTTTTTTTGAATTTTATTTTTTTTTTGTTTTTATTTTTAATTCTTATCTTTTGTATACAGACAGCATCACTATGGTTACAAATAAATCTATGAAAATTGATGAGATAATTTTAAATAAAAATATTTGCATTTTATTGCTGTAATAAATTTCCCAAAAGAGCAGATATCATATGTTAGAGAAGAAAAATTTCTAAGCCGAAGGTGTTTTATTTGACACTTTCTCCTTAAAGTGTAAATTTATAGAAATATTTATTTTTACTATTCTATAGTACATATATATTCTTAAAAAAAGAATGATGTATACTTCATAGAGTTTATTATAAATTCGCAATGAATTTAAAAAATTTAAATTTAAAAATTTATAAAAATTTAGTATTCGATTAAAACGAAAAAAGTTCTTCTGTTTTAGAAGCGAATACATATTTCTAAGGATTCGAAATTATTATTTGTGAAAATCGAACTTCACAGTGCATGTTATAGTACAAAATTGTTCATATAGCAGGCTTTTCTCTGCATATGACTGTCAACTGGTTAATTTTTTCCCTTTTTATGCCTATTTATCATTTATTTTCGATCTGATAACTTCTAGAATCTAGCTGTTGATTTGTTATTGTAATTTTTTGAACCAAAATTATTAACTAAATGGTGCAACAATGTATCATTGTGTAGAATTTACTAAATTCAATGACAACAAATACACTCAATCCAGATCTATATTGCTGAAAAAAGCGAAAGGCTTAACCTAAGGCTTTAACCCTAAAAAGGTATACTGACTGTACGATTTTGTAATCAGAACAAGTGGTTAGCTTGCAGTTGGCCTGGAAGTCGCCAAAGTGTTATGAAAATGATAATGAAAATGAGATAATGAGATGATATCATCGACATTTTTATTCATTTGAAATATAATATCGTTCAAATGGCTTTTCTGGGTTGAGAGCATCCGATTTGTTCAATTTTTGATAAGCCTAGTCCATACATTAGGTCGAATTTGGGCAATTGCAAATGTTATGTTTGCTGTCAGAACCGCTGTGGTTTGTGGCTTGATCGCATACACCCGCGACTTAATAAAAGTGCACAAGAAAAGTTTATCTCGGTGGCCAGTTAATATGAGCTCCACGTAGTATAATCATATGCTCAAATCGTTCGTGCAAAATGTCCAATGTGGTATAAGCTGTGTGGCACGTAACGCCGTCCTGTTGAAACCACAGGTCGTTGGTATCAAGATCATCCGATTCAAGTCGAAAGAAGTTGGTAATCGTCGACTTATAGTCAGTGATGACCTGACCAAACAAACTGCTTCAGAGACCATTTGGAGGATATAAGCCATTGTTGCCGGTCGTCATGGTGATTTGGCAAAACAGACTGAATAAGTGACTAATTTGAAGCTAGTTGAAGCTAGAACAAGATGCTCGTTATCAACTGACTAAGTTCGGAACTGCCGATATAAGCAACTGCAAATACAGAAGTAAGATTAAAGGCCACGAAAGCATGAAAGCATAGATAGAAATCTTAGGTATTGTTGATGAAGTTGGATAGTCGTTTAACCCGTTTAAATTTTATTTAAAACAGCTTAAATTTCACAAAGTGATGTGCAATAGAGATTGCAGCATACTCAAGCAATTCGCTTTCGAATTTGGATGAAAACGACATACTTTTTATTATGTTTTCTGAATTATAAAAAATAAAGGCTTTAATTTCCCTATAAATAATCTTGATCGCTACGGAAAGTAACCACTGCCATGATAATCGTAGTAAAGTAACGTTAACTCCTAATGAAGAGTATAAATTAATGAGAAAACTCCTTCAGTACACTCAGTTCAACCCAGTGGTGTTGTCGAGCCGGAACGCTCCGGAACGTTGTTTCGGTACTTCCTTTTTGGACAGGAACGCGTTCCGGAACTAAACATGATTTCTGATAACGAGAATTGGCTGACGTTTTGAACAAAAAAAATTAATAAGAATTGCTGATTTTTTTTTTCTAATTTTTGACGAATTTTTATATGTATTTTTATAAACAAGGGTTTGAACCGAACCCGAACCGGAACAAAAACCGGAATGACCCGGTTTGTTTTTCCGTACCATGAACCGAAGTCCGGAACGCGTTCCGATAAAAAAAAATTAGCACAACACCACTGGTTCAACCACCTTGTACATATTTGTAGAGATTTTTTCTCTCTGCAACAACGAATGACAACCCTTTAATCGGAGAACCTACTAAAGCAAATCAGCTACTTAACTGGAACTTGAAAGGCTTATATCTGACCGATTTGACTACAGTTCCATGTGTATTTTTACCTAACTGATTCTCATATACTTGTATGATCAGAGCACAGTGATAATGTCGGTTTTATCACACGTTATGTGAAATAACCTAAGTGCGAAGACCATTATAGAGCTCATTCGTTTTTAAGCGGCCCTATGTTAAATCAAAGAAAATAAATTCTTTGGTTATATGTACAATATGAGAGCGATATTTTAGGACGTTTGCAGTTCAGAAATAATTATGATTTAATGTCCTAAAACACTACTACCGTTTTCCTTCCTTATTACGGCCATTGGTTGCTTAAATAATTTAAATAATGAACGTTTGATAATGGCATTTGACATTCTCTTGAATACCCCTCAGATACAAAATTAAATTTTATTTTTGACAAAAAGAAATAAAAATTTAGAAATACTTTTGCTTTTATTACAGAAACTTTGTCGATTTATTTTTAAGCTTTGGCAATAATTTTCAAAAACTTTTTTAATACCAGCTACGAGTCGCATTATTACAGATTCTCTTAAAAGTTTGATTTTTTTTATTGTTATTTTTTTGTATTTTTTTTTGTATAACAAATCTGGGGTCATTCTTCAATTATTGTCATTCATTAATCGTTGACTTTTCAGATTATTTTTGTTTCTTTACCAAACACAAAACCTCATCCGTACTAGCCCCCCTTACAAATTCAATTAAAACGAAAATGTAAACAAAATTATAACAACGACAACAAAAACAGTAAAACTTTTCTGTGATGTTTTTGTTACTGTGATTATTGTTGTCATTCTTTATTATTAAAAACATCAAAAAGTACAAAAAAAAAATTGTTTTTCCTGGAAAAAGAAACATTTAAACAACCATCAATTTCTCTCTTCTCAAATGGAAGTGTGAAGCCCAAAAATGATGCAAAATGGTTACAAAAAATATTTCCTCCCTTTTATTATAGCCTCAGGCAAGTTAGGGATACAAAGGGAACAAAAGTGTATGGCGTTAAATTTTAGGTGTTGCTTTGAATGCTGCTCCAGCATTGAAAGGAAAAAAAGAGTGTTTTGGGAATGGCTGGGCCACAAACAGAAGGACTTCAGAGGCAAGCGTATTTTGACAGGCAGTTTGATAAATTTGATTAAACAACCATTATATTTAGAATATTCGTTTATTTTTTCGTTTTTTTTTTTCATTTTTGGTTGAGTGAGGTAAGGTGGTCGATTCCATTTACAGCCGTTTTGCTTTTGGCATTTTGGCAGGTAAAATGTTTTTCGTGCTCGAGAGTTTTGTACTGTTTTACGCCTGAGTGTTGCACAAATGTTTACATTTTAAGGATTTATGACTTTATTTTCTTCTAACCAACATTTCTTTTCAGTCACTCATTTTGATTCATTCGTTTATTCGTTCTCCTCTATTCATTCATTCAGTCAGTCAGTCAGTCAGTCCTTCATTGTGTGTTTATTACGCCTAGCTGGTCGCGATACGTGTGCACACAATGTCATCATGAAAATTTTCACTGTTTTTCCATTTTGTTGTTAGTGTTCGTTTTTTGTTGTAAATGTGGGGGAAAAGTGTTTACTTTTATAAATTGAAAAACTTTAACGGTAAATAAATTATTAAAAACGTTTTTTTTCTTCTTCTGTTCTGTCGTAGTCGTTAATAATAACAATGGAAGAAACGTTATTTCAGTTCTGGTAGCAGCAACGGTAGTAATATTAACAAAAGAGCCGTTATAAGTTAATTTGATTTGATAATGTAAAATATATAGCCGGGATAAAAGAAATATTCAACTTTAGAGAATAACTTTTCAAATAAAATTATCAGTTAGAAAAAGGAAAATCGAAAAAAATACAAACAAACAAATAATTATTAATAAGAAGGAAGTAAATATCAAAACAAAATGATAATTAGTTCTTACCCTGTAGTATTTTCATTGCAATGTAATAAATATAGGTGCCTTAAGTTTGGGTTTCTTTTTCTAATGAATTTAAAAATACATTATTAGTATAAATTGAATTTACTCCCATATTCATAAAATTATTTTCAATCAAAATATGAAATGAAATAAAAATTCATAAATTAAAAATAATTTCTATGAATATGAGTGAATTAGATCACAACAATTCCGAAAGAAGGGACCGTAAAAAAGTGTGCATCAGCTGAAGAGCCATTGCATTGACTCTAGTAGTCAGAAAAAATATTGTTATGATGAGTAAAAGTAAACTTAACGAAAATTAGTATGCAAAACAAACAGTCAACAACAAAATACACATACCGTACGGTACACAGAATTACACAAGCAAATGCGTACGCAATTACGAGAAGGGTACAAAATAAAGAATAGAAAATCCAATAATATACATACATAAAGAAATATTGTGAAGTTACTACGCATGAAATAATGCTTTATAAATCCAGCGAAGAACGATGCTTCCAGTGAGTAGAGTCAATCTGTTTTTATTTTATTTTAATTACAATCATCGAATTCAAGATAAATAAACGTTTTGCAGGTTTAAAAAACATAACAATATTTACAAGATCTTGCTCAACCGAACTTTCGACCTTATAGATCAGCACATAACATATCTTGTATTGACTATATCACCAGCCTCTGGTTGATAAAGCTATGCAATGAATACAGCTCAACTTTATACCTCACATTCATCGATTTTTCGATTAAATATACCACACTTGAAGATCTGCGTTTAAAAGTACAGGAGAAACATTTAAAATAATCATACACAAGGCAATACAATACTCGATATAAGCAGGAGAATCAATCAGAATCTTGAAAACTTCGACTACTAGGAAGAAAAGAACACTAAAAGGGCAAAGTTAGAGATCTCGCGTCAACAGCTGAAAAAAATTGGCTTTCGTATAAAAATAAGAAAATAAAAATAAAGACCTTTGTTGCAGCCGTTATACAACCGATCTCTTAATATCAAAAGCACTCGTGCAGAAAATGTAAAAAATTTACTTATTTGAGTCGCATCATCATTTGACTAAGGCGACTTAGCAGACATGGAAAATCGAATACGCAATGTCTAGAATTCAAACAAACTCTCTCGAGTGGCTACATATATAATGCAAGTGTTAAATCCGTCTTGTCTTAACCCTTTCCACTCCAATGTCGAGTATCACTCGACATTGATTTTGTTCCACCAGTTCCACTGTCGAGTGACACTCGACATAGTGTAATACTTCTTTTTGCGGACAATTTTAAAATTTTTTGATAAAGCCGTCTCATACTTACTACGAATCGTGGCAACAGCGCTCATTTCTAAAACTGTCACTGATTGCACTGTTATAATAATTCTGATATAGTTGTTATTACATTGTGATACTCACCGCGTCGTAAACAATTTATCTCTAAGCATTATCGTGCATTTATTATCAATAAAAGAAAAAAACCCAAGTTGCCGAGGGGAGAAACAATTGCTTTTCGCAAAGACAATACCCTTTCACTAGCTTGGCGTGATACCAGAGTAGTGACAGTGCTAAGCACTTTTTATACATCCGATTCACAAATTATCCAAAGGAGACCTGCAAGGGCTAGAGGAAGAAACATAGGAAGTCGTACGCCAACTATAAACACAAGAACCGAAGTAAAAAAATCAATCCTGATTATAATAAATACATGGGTGGTGTTGATGTGGCCGATCAATATACCTCTTCGTACTGCTTTATAAGAAAAACTCTAAAATGGTGGAGAAAACTATTTTTCTGGGGGCTAGAAGTCTCTATTATAAATTCATACGTGTTGCATAAAGAGTGGAGTGTAAAAAACGGAAAAGTTGCAATGAGTCTATGAAGTACAGAAAAACTTTAGGGCACCCGAAACAAGTCGCAAAACCGCGGCTGCGGCAGAGACAGAACAACGTCTCGATGGAACCCCTCACTTTATTTATTTACAACCTGAAGGTTGTGCTGTGTGTTCTAACCGAGAAATAAAAGGGGAAGAAAAGAAACATGCTATTTTTGCAAAACATGTGAGGCAAAACCTTCGCTTCATCCCGGTGTTTTTTTTTCGAAAAATACCATATCAAAAGGGATTATAAAGATTAGAATTAAGAATTATAATACAGTATCCTGTAATTACTCATAAAATAAAGTTTGTCATATAAGAAAAAATCAATTTTATTTACAAAATACGAAAAAGCCCCTAAAAGTTAAAAAACGCAATTTTAGCGTGGAGCTGGTGGAATAAAAAGAAAAAAGCCTTGGAGTGGAAAGGGTTAAGGAATTGCGGTCTTTAGCAAATGTTGGAGAGCAATGATCATTCTGAATTCTACGTGTTTGTTCGCGTAATTTCTATTTACCGTACGATGTGTGTATTTTGTTGTTGACAGTTTGTCTTGTTTGTTTATTTTTGTTGAGTTTGTTTTTGTCCTCTTAACAGTATTAAGAAAATCTTTTTTCGAAAACATATTTCTTTAAAAAATTTTGAATTTCTCTGCAGAATGAGAATTTATTTTTTAGAAGTATAGAATTGCTTTTGCACGGTGCTATATACAAACCGTAGTCCAAGATATCAAATATGGAACAATTTTAGCGATATGTTGGAAATAATTTCAGAATAAAAAATCGATTTTGAAATTTTATAGGCAATCACAGGCCATGTTTGTTTCAAATATGGAATTGCTTTTATGTGCCACATTATGCAGAATAATATATTCAAGTAATTCCGTATCATTTCTATACAAGTTAAATAATACAATTTTAAATAAACTTTCCAACACATTACAAACAATCTGAATAAAATTTTATTTGAAAGAAAACTGCTCCTGCATTCACAGCTCCTTCCTGTCAATTTCCTTTAACGATTTGTGTGGAGCCATTCGCCATCATAGTTTGCGTATGAAATTTAATTTCACTTTTTAGAAAAATGAAATTGAATTTTATGTTATTGCCATCCAAGAGTTGTTTTTTCTTTTTATCTTTTTAGAATTCATTTTCCATTTTCCTTGTTTAGTTGTTTTTCACATTTTCTTGCTTTGCAATGCAAATAAAAAAGGATCCTTTCGTAAATCCTTACATTTTTTTCTTCATGAACATTTTAGTTCAACTTACACATACTTGTGCAATTTTAGTCTGAACCTGTATTCCTCTACACAACGGCAAAGGTATTGGATTTAAAGGATAAAAGGATAAAGAGTCTCAGTCTACTGAAGACTAAATACTGAATACTGTAGACAGTTATTTATTTCACTGATGGCTTTGCCTTGGCCACCAACAGAGGCGGCTGTGACATAGACAGCCGAAGGGATGGTACTTTGGTTAGGCAGACGGACGCCTTGACAGATATTACTCGTACACTAATACTCTTCAGCTTTTGCTGTTTTCATTTCCTTTTTTAGTTTCGTAATTCTCTTGTACTCATTTTGATTTCTTCTTTTTGTGTGTTTTTTTCAGGTGTTTCAGCGGAATTATATTATGTACGTGAAGGCCAGGTTAACGATTACGCCTTAAACTTTGCGGTACCAGTGCCGGCAAACATTAATGAAATATCATTTACATGGCAAAGTCTGGCCCATCATCCTCTACCCTACAGTCTGAATATAGTCAGTTCGGATGCGTCAGTATTGCCACGGCCAACGGTGAATATTTCACGCATCGGTGAAATACCATTAGAGCCACAAACATTCGCCATTAGTATGAAGTGTTCGGGTGTGCGTGATGCTGAAGTTGAGGTGACCATTGCCGTTGAAATAATACTCGACCAACATACAAACAACATTACAGATTTGATATTTAGACGCAAGAAAATTTGTTTGGCTGGCGTACAAGAGGACACTGGCCATCATGTTAACAATGAACCCTACAGTACACTGGAGCAGGAGCATAAATATGGCCTGGGCTTAGGTGATGGCGATGGTGGTGGTGGTAATAATGGTTTTATGCACGACACATCATCTGTGGTTGATGCAACACACGAACAAAATCGCATTGATGAGCATTCATCTGAGACAGAAAATAATCATAATCATCCACGTAACCGCAATAGTGTTACGAGCAGCAGAAACAATAACGAACAAATGCCCGTGGGCATTATGAATGAATTTGATCCAATGTTAAAGGAAACAATAGCTCCACCCACTGGTGGGTTAATAACTTTAATAATTGGCGTTATTTTGGCTTTAATCTTGGTTACTACATTGATCTTAATTGCCTACTGTGCTAAGGGACCCACCAAACGGCCCAACCATGGTGTTCATCTCATAAAAACTGCCAGTTTCCAGCGATTACCCACTATTTCTTCGACGGCTCATAATTCCATTTATGCCTGTCCCTCAACCATAACACCCACTTATGCCACCTTGACCAGACCATTTCGTGAATATGAACATGAACCCGAGGAATTTAATCGCCGCCTCAACGAATTGAATGTGCAAAAGTGTCGTGTGCGTCTTTCGTGTCTAGTTCAAGAGGGTACCTATGGTCGTATTTATCGTGGTACATACAATGACTGCCAAGAGGTGTTTGTTAAAACCGTTGCCCAACATGCCAATCAAATGCAAGTTACTCTGCTTCTGCAAGAGGGTATGATGCTGTACGATGCTTCCCATCCCAATGTTCTGTCAATATTGGGTGTCTCCATAGAGGACTATACGACACCATTCGTTTTATATGCGGCCGGCAATAACACACGCAACTTGAAGCTGTTCCTACAGGAACCAACATATGCACGCAGTGTCACTACAATACAGACAGTCTTGATGTCATCTCAGCTGGCCATGGCCATGGAACATTTGCATAATCATGGTGTGATACATAAAGATATTGCTGCCAGGAATTGTGTGTAAGTATTTAAGGGGAATTTAAATGAATTGGGTTTTTAAATGTTTTTTTCTTTCTTTTTTTAATGCTTTACGTGTTATAAATTAATTAAAACAGTGTGGAATAAAATTATAGCACACAAATAGTTTCGAGTTAGTTTTTCATAAATCGTTTTAATTTTTTCTGTATTTTTCTTTTCGAATTTTCCATTCTAGCATTGACGATCAATTACGCGTTAAACTTTGTGACAGTTCCTTGAGCCGTGATCTTTTCCCCAGCGACTATCATTGCCTGGGCGATGGCGAAAATCGTCCCATCAAGTGGATGTCACTCGAGGCCATACAAAAGAAACACTTTAATGAGGGTAGCGACGTGTGGTCGTTCGGTGTTCTCATGTGGGAGATGTGCACGTTAGCAAAAATGCCTTATGCCGAAATCGATCCATATGAGATGGAACATTACCTTAAGGATGGCTATCGATTGGCGCAGCCTTTCAATTGCCCGGATGAATTGTAAGTAGCACGATTATTTAAAGTTCCTTTTTTTTAATGTTGCAGCAGAATTCTTTAACTATTTTTATATAGCTTCAGTTAATCTACCAAGATTACAAATATTAATAGCACATTAAAATGAAAACCTTGAGTTGTAGTTAGAAGCCTCTTCCGCTTGCGAAATAGGGGAATTTTGATTAAAGTTTGTCCGGAGAAGTCCGTATATACACGCTAGGAATTTTTATAATCTTAATGTTTTGGACGGGAGATTTCATTTTCTGATCCTGAGCAGGGACGACTGGATCTCTAACATTATCATCTCCCCGGATTCCTTGGATATATATACCGATAACTCCAGACTCGATAGTAGAGTTGATAGCGGTGTCCTTTCCGCGAAAATTGACCTGCACATTTTCGTTCGACTACCGCATCACTGCAGCATGTTTCAAGCTTTCACTTGTCTCCCAATTTTTTCTCCAAACGCGTAAGGAGGCGCTTCATTGTCTCACTTGTTTGATTCCCTCGGCCCAGAGAGGCAACTATAGAGCTAATGCGCTCGTTAGAGCAAGTACTATCTTTCCGGAACCCTCGCCAATAGAATTGGGAGTGTCACTTACCTCGTTTAAACTGGCCATTAGGCAAAAATTCTTCTGGGACTCTTGTTCCATTGTCAGACTCACTTGGCCCATTATGGATAGGAGAGTTACCAACCAACTACTCAAACTTGATCTCAATGACATCTCGATCACAGTGGCCATGCTTACAGGTCATTGCGTTATGGGAAGTCACGCGGAAAGGCTGAAGCTCCTATTAAAAGACTTTTGCCAAGGTTGTGGGTCTGCTTATAGACTAACGGAATTATCATCCATTGATATCAAGGATAAAGCTTCGTGTGTGCAGCTCCTGCCTTGACCAACTTCAGCGATGAGTTCGGTGAAATATCAAGAATATCAAGATTCTATCAGACAAGTTGAATAGTGGTGATTTGATTTTGTGTAATGTCTTGTGCGATTACGGGATTACGGATTGTGGCTATTCTTTCGTTGACAGGCGTGAACCCAGAGACAAGGTGGGGAAGTCTCTTATTAACAACAAATCCGCATCCGAATTCGTGCTTATCAGCATAGCAGCTGTAATACACATCGCAAGATACTAGCCTTTTGCATCCTTGCCCTATCCATCGCATTTCCTGTATGGCAGTGATGTCCGTCCTACATTTCATGAGGGCATCCGCCATCTGGGCGGAAGCGCCTACCCTGTGAAGGGTGCGGACGTCCCATGTGCCTATTCTTAAACAGTTGTCCTGGAAGTATTTGCCGTGGTCGTTAACTTTTGAGGTGATCTTTCTGGTTTTCATTGGATAAAATTTTCACGTGGTGGGTTCCAAGCCCTACGCACAACCCATATTTAATATCAATGGGATTGGACTTCGCTGCACGCATTGGTTAACATCTAGCAGGTGCTAGAATACCATCCAGGAGGGGCCACGAGGAGGCTGAGTGTCATCTTGACTACAGCAAGACAAGGATCGCCCTGGTGGTCGCCACGTTTACCACAGTCAGAAACTTTACCTTGGTTTCATGCATTCCATCCCTCCCGGTATATTATATTCGTGATTGAATAAATGTGGTGTGAAGGTCAGATTAAGTGAAGTTTAAGAAGAAGGTATGCGGCAATTTAATATAACCCAGATATCAGTCGACTACTCATCGAAAAACTAAACGTGTTATAATCAGTTACACGTTACGTTATAAAAGTTGAGAGTCATAGCGATTCTGGATGTGAATTATACAGTAAAAGTCTTCAGAACTCTCTCAGACAGAAGATCTTACTTTGGTATTATTAAGTCCCCCGCCTATTATCTATAATTCATGAGTTGTTCTTCTCAATCACAGCGATAGTTTTTTCTGGTAGGCACGTCATATCGTAGAATTCATGTCGCCAAGAAAGATATACTGTCGATATACTGTTAAGCCCTCAACTCGCACTCTGTCGCATGCTTTGGAAACGTCAGAATTTCTTCTTCTGACTTACATTAGCGTTATTTTTCTTTGAAGCCAAACTGCTAATCATGAATACAATTGTTGTATATCGTTGGTCTCATGTTGAATGTGTATTTGTGTTAAATGCATTGGAATCACAAAAAAAAATCAATTTCGAAAAAAGTGTGAGTTAGGGCCTTTCTACATGAGACCAACGATATATGAAACCTAAATATTTTTTCTTAATGGTAATATTATGAAGTCAATAATTTTATCCTGTAACCAAATAATAAAGAATTTATGATGGATTTAGAATGGTTGGATGTCGGGCTGGTTGCATCATCGATTCATACTTCTTTGAGAACTAGTTTAGTCAGGTCTTCACTGTCAACGACTATAGGTCGATGATAACCAATTCCTTTCTGCCAGAATTGTATGGACACCAACCACATTTGGTTTTAACAGGATGGCGATATGTGCCATGACAACGTTCGAGCGTTTTGAGGTCATGGTCATCTCACATAAGGGTGATGTGAACTGGTCACTGAAATCGTGCAACTTTACCTTTTTAGACTTTTTGCACGGGGGTTTTCTTAAGTCTCAAGTGTTTGTGAATAAATCAGAAACCAAATAAACCCATTCTATCAGTCATATTTGGTCTCATTTAATTGTCAGAGTCTTCGAAAATTTGACATGTCGAATGCGCTCCAACGAGGGAAACTGCGCCGGACGTTACAACGATATTATATTTCAGATGTAATGACATCAATAAGACTTGCAAACGAATAATAAATTTCAATAACATCTCACGCATACTTCGTTTTATTTATGGAAGGCAACTAAGCCCTAGTTGCGTTGCTAGCTAGCAATTAAAAATTTGTAGTTGCCAAAAAAAAAAAAATGTTTCTGTACGTGAAATGTTTTTAAATGTTGGTTGTTAGTTGGCGTCTGTAAAACCAGTTTTTTTTTTGGTTTCTGTAATCTAGTAATTAAATTAAAGATTAGGAAGCACTTAAGGAAAGACACGAAAGATATTACCAGACCGAAAGTAAGCGAAGTACAAATAGAGAGAAACATAGTGTTGCCAATGAGTACCATGTATATTTGTTTTTTTTTCATCGAACGTCCCCGGCCTCACACTAACCTACCCTCACCCGACCGCGGAGGGCTCGTCCCCATTACGTAGGGACACGTACACACTACAGCACGGACTGTAGCGGGTAAGGGAAAAGTAATGGCAACAAGAACATAAATCAGCTACAGAATCACAAGCTGAATAAAGTAACAATAAACATGAACTACCTATGACAAGAACGAATATACATTTTTATATAATAATTTACAAATTAATGCCAGCATATAATCTACGTTTTATATTCCAAACACTACAATTAAAATCAATAAAATCATAATATAAGTTAAAATCTTTACATAATCTACGAAGAGGATAATTACATCCATAGTTCGTTCTATAAAAATCTAAAGAAAGAGGACGATAGTACCGTGAAAATCTTGCTGGAATACTGAAATTCAGGTTACAAAGCAAAAACTCAGAACCGATATCACCTTTAACCAGATTAAAAACAAAACAAACCTCTAAAACAGCCCTTCTACGTTCTAAAGTTGGAAGTTTTATCAAACCTAATCTAGCCTCATATGACGGGAACCCATTGGCACAATCCCATCCTAAGCCACGTAAACAGAATAATAAAAACTGCGTCTGCACAGAATCTATTCAATCACTATGACAACGATAGTATGGATTCCAAATAATAGACGCATACTCCAAAATACGTCTAACAAGTGAAATGTATAGCAGTCTTGTTATATAAGGATCAATGAATTCCCTAGCCCATCTCTTCACAAAACGAAGAACAGCCCGAGCTTTGCCAATCATCATACTAATATGATCAATAAAAGACAGTTTCATATCCAATAATACTCCCAAATCAAGAAACACAGTTTCCAAAGGGCAAGAATTAATCATATAAGGGGACTAAATTACGCCCCCGCGAGAGAAAACCATGCATTTACATTTTACAAGTTAAGATCCATTAAAATAATCCTGCACCAAGTTACAAACAAATCAATATTTCGCTGAAGGACAGCCTGACCGTGATCATCATCATGTCGTCGGCATACATCACAATATTACAATCAGAAATAGCACAAGGAAGATCATTAAGAAACAATTAAAACAGTAAAGGACCTAAATGGCTACCCTGCGGAACACCAGAAGTAACATATACAGTCTTAGACAATACATTCCTAAACAGTACCCTCTGAGTCCTAAGGGAGAGGTAGGAGTCTAGCCAACGAAGAATAATATCAGGAATACCGATTAATGAAAGTTTAAGAAGCAAAATTCTATGATCAGCCCTATCAAAAGCTTTACTGAAATCAGTATAAATTACATCAGTCCGAGCTCTGGCAAGAAAACCCCTGAAAACATGTGTAGTAAATTCAAGAAGATTAGTGACAGTCGAGCTACCTTTTAAAAAACCATGCTGGAAAGGGGATATAAAAGATCTCGTATTAAAAAAGAGATAATCCGTCACCAGTTTCTCCATCAACTTGGGAATAGCACTGAGTTTGGCAATACCCCTGTAATTGAAAATATTGAATTTATTACCCGACTTATGCAAAGGAATTATAAACGAACTCTTCGAAATAGATGGAAAATGCCCTGCCCTCAGAAGCCCATTGAATATAAAGGTCAACGGACCACTCAAGACAACAGCGCACTTTCTTAAAATACAGGCCGGTACCCCGTCAAGGCCCGGCAAGTATGTAAGTTTTAGTCCAGACAAAGACTCAAGAACAGACTCCTCATCAAATGAATATATTAGAAATATGTAGGTAGTAAAATTTGTTAAATTTAAATAAATGAAGGATTTCTGTTGCATATAATAAGCTGGGTTAAGTTGTGTTTGGTTTAAAATTTAATCATCACTTTAGAATCAAACACACTTGTAGCAACTCGGCTTTAAAAAGTAAAAAAAAATTTAAACCGTATTCATTATATTTACACTGAAGGTCAACAATGTTTGAATTGAGAACAATCATATGATTTGAGAAAAAAATTTACATTATATTCCCCTTTGGTTTTATCATTGCAGGTTTACTATTATGGCCTATTGTTGGGCATCTTTACCCACAGAACGACCTTCATTTAGCCAGCTGCAGGTCTGCTTATCGGAATTCCACACACAAATCACACGTTATGTGTAAACCATGAACAGTTTTACCCACTACTGTTAATCCTTCAATAATATTTTAATTTAAAATCATTTTATTTTCTTTTTATCTTTTGTTTGTTTGTGTATACAAAGTTTATAAATATCGTATAAATAAATAATAAATAAGATAAGGAAAGTAAGTAAGTAAATAAGTACATAAGTAAGTAAATAAGTGACAATTAAATTTATTTACAATTATTATTTGAATTTTATTTCAAATATAAGTATAAAAAAATAATTAAATTAACAATAACTTGTGTAAATAAAAACCATAAAATATAATTAATTACAGATGAAAAGAAAGATGTGAAACCTTATATGAAAAAAAAAGAAAAAAAAAGAAAAAAAAATAAGAAAATAAATTAATTGATAAATAAATTATTTATTTTTGTAGTTTGTAGATAGTATTCCAAACACCATCCTCAATTCCTTAAAAAAAAGAAACTGAAAATACATTTATTTTCTATTGATTTTATTTTTAAAATTAAAAACAAAAAAATTCTTTTTAAACTGCCATGGCAAATAAAATGCACAAAAACGATTCGCATGAATATTTAATGCATAGAAATTAAAATTTTATTATACTTTGGATTTGAAAGCATTTGCAAAATTTTAAACATGAATTGTTGTGTTGCAAAGATTTTATGAAAAACAAAATTTATTCTAGATTAAGTTGTAAATAAAAAAAAAAATTTTAATTTTATCTTTTCATTTATAAGTCATCGTGAATTGTTAATAAATAACGGGTCATTCAATTTAGAGTCTCTTTTTCAAAAGAAAATTCAGGGCACATTTTTGGTAACGCCAGGCCGAGGAACCTCATTAGAAAGAGTAGGCCGCACTCACCAAAGTTCTTCACTACCATATACATGATATTGTTTTCATCCAATGAAGGACTTGCTTAGCTGAAGATACAAAATGGAATAAAAAATGTATATTTTACATAGAATATGGTTTACATTTGATGTACATCGATCAAATATTCTCCGTATTCTTCTTTTAAGATACTTCTCGTGCAGAATAAATATTTAATTGTATTTAACTGTTTGAGTGCGAATCGTCGCTATAGCGAAGAATAGGTTATGCGCCAAAATCGCTGTTCGTCGAATTAGCGACGATTGCGTCAGTCAGAGTTTGGCGTTCAGTTAAGCTGGAGGTCCACACCACACGTTTTCGCGTCAAAGCGTTGCGTGCATTTCATACCTTCTTCGCATTCTACGCTTCAAGTTACATGCAACGCTTTTTACGCGCCAATGTTTGTTTTGATTTAAACAAATTAAAACAAAACAAGCTGTCAAAATCAGCTGTTTCGTCCGCGCGCCGCTTATGATGCTTACAAAAGTAGAAAGTAGATTTACTTTTCGCGTTCTATGCGTCATGGCATTCTACGCTTTTGTGCGTGTAACGTGCACCAAATAAATACATTAATTCTACTTTTTTGACAGCCGCGCAGAATGCGAAAACGCGTAGAACGCGTGGTGTGGACCTCCAGCTTTAGTGAGGACTGCTGGAACTGTTATGAATAAAAAATAAATTTTACTTAATTTCTCATAGCAATTTTCAATTAATTTATCCCAAAACCATAGCACTCAAACGGTTAAAAATGTCAATTGTTTCTGGTTTATATGAACAAACTCTCACTTTAAGTGTGAGATCACTTTCAGAATTTCCGATTATTTCAGATTTACGTAAAATTATTTTTTCCAATACACCGTTAGGCCGATTGCCTAAACACATGTTGCAACGCATTATTTAAAAAATGTTTACATAAAAACATCCTTAACACGTTGACTACCGCGGCAATTTTTAAAAAAACTGGCCACGCAAGCCAACATTGACTTTTTGTTCTTTTCCCAGAAGCCATTTATCGATACTAGCACTGATATAATACGATTTTATTCGTAGCTACACAAAAATGGCAGGTTTAGTGAATACGAGATAACTCGTAGTTGGCTCCCTAGAAGGCAACGTAATCTACGAGTTATCTCGTAGTCGGCTGTCAACGTGTTAAGATATATGACTGAAATAAACCTCTGCAAACAAATGCATTTTAGCAGCTAAAGCTTATCAAACTGAGTTGCCATGCATAAAGCATTGCCAAACGTATCAAATAAGAGCTTACGAAGTCTATTCATTGTAAATATGCTTTGCAATTTGCGTTTAAGATGGCGGAATATATTTTGATCATAAAAAAATGGCAAAAATAGGAACTCGTTGTTCACATTTCCAGCTAATGAAAACTGAACTAAGAGCAAAGAGTACAGCATACAATAAAACAAGAGACCTGCGCTTTCCAACGCCCAAAAAGGTGCAAAAACTTGATTTTTCAATGAAATTCAAGAATTATTTACAAAGCTGATGGCCGCTTAGCTTTCACTTTTGCATTAAGTGTATCGAAGGAAAATTCCCAAGTAAAATTTGTCCCGAAGTGATTACAGACGGTCCGAATAACTAAGAACGCTCCTTTGGTGCAATCTCTTATAGCCGTGACATTTTCACGTGAATGACTGGAGCTCAAATCCATAGTTAAACAATTACAACAGCTAATAATATAATGCATTCAAAGAAATGTGGTTTCCATTTAGGCTGCCTTCCAAAATGTATCAATACAAAGTTTGTATGCAGTTCTACTACTGTATATAAACTATGTAGATATGCAAAGTAACCCAAAAATGCATCAACTATAAATCCGATGCCTGATTGCTTTTTGACTGCGTTAAAAATACACATTGTACGACTTTTTGAAATAGAATACATTGTATATATTTTGTAAAGCGGAAGGCAGCTTTATTCTTAACTTAAATGACTATATTAAAAGTTGGTGGCGTTTTGTTTTAATCCGAAACGATTTTCAACCCACTTCGATCTTTTTTTCTTTAATAATTTTCATCAACTGTTTAGTAAGGCAACATACTACTCAGGTCACAGAGAAAACAGAACTTATTTTTCTATTGGAGTTTTTTCATTCTCTTCTCCGATTTCACTTAGATACATATGTATATTAACGAAATATTTTTCATACAACCGACGTGGCCAAGCAGCTGTAGTCGTTGCTATTTAATGAGTGCGACTCTGAGTCGCCATAAAGATAGTATAAGTCATGATTCATGCGATATCTGTATACCTTAATTGCTCTATGAAGTATCTTTTTCGAAATCAACAAAAAAAGCTGCGTCTGCTTGAGCAATTAACAGCGTATAAGTCTCATTTAACAGCATATGCTATAATAACAGCTTGTGCAGTGAGATGCTTGAACACAGCCTTGTCTGTTTAGACCGAACATTTTGATGACATCAAGATAGATAACTTCTCCGACTGTAGCGAGGTGGTCGATTCCAAATTTTGCGTAGTGTCTCGCGAATTTTTTATATGTTAAAATCAATAACTTATTTCTTTTCCTTATTTACTGTTACACGCACTTTATTTGATTTCTTTTCGAAATGTCAAAGACCTCAGATAAATCTCGTAAAGTTTGACTCATGATATCAATAACATTGGCATACGTGAATAACATATGTTTCTTTACAAACATTTTGCCAGCATGTCCAACGAAGTCTTATAATTGATGAAAACGTTCTTGTCAATTGCAGATTTAAGCATAAAGTAGTCATCTGGTTCGTGGTATACTTTCCAGTGTCAAACCCTGGCGTTCTCGCAATTATAACTTTAAATTTTTACTTGACACTTGTCAAAACAAAAAGAAAATCTAATAAAACCAATAAAATTCTATTGAAAAAGAGACCTTAACTAGAGAGACCCTGTACTCGCGTTAGCTGGGTGAGATAAAGGAAATCCCATCCCAAACATTTCCCAGCTTTATTCCCAAAAGATCCTCCTACTCAGGTGTAGTAGTGTAGTCTTCTGTAGTGAAAATCTGTTCGTAATTTGTAATAGTGGTCAGTTTCCCATAGAATGTTTATGATTTTTTATTTAAAATTTTTAATTTCTATTTTTAATATCGCATAATTTTTTATTTCCAACACTAGTTTTTGACTTATGGATTAATAATTAAAAGTGTCTCTTTAATGTCTCTTTGTGAATTTTTAATTTGTAAGTCAAAAACTGCTCCTTTATGTTTAAGTTCCCAATGGACTGAATGTGTATCCTTTTGTGTAAAAATTTATAGAAATTAATTATAAACAAAAAAGAAAAAAAAAACAAGAAAAATAGAAACTTCTTTAAGCTAATAACACTAAACACTCACATACATATGAAATAAAATAATTAAAAATAATTATAAGAATAATTCAATTGAACATAAAAACCATACAAAACTAATTTAACAATAAAATGAAATGAAGAAAAAGAAAACATTTTAACGTCCGACAAATAAACACAATGAGAGTTTCATTTCCATTAAAATTACAAAACGAACGTAAGTATTCCTAGTTCTAATATTCCTTGCGAATTGTGACGCAGACACAATAAACGAATAATAAACAAAGACAAGAAAAACAAACAATAACACAGCATCAAAGAAATTACCGGAATGGGAATTTAACTACAGTTACAAATGTTTTTATGTCAAGAAATGTGCAGCGCCATACGTCCGAAGGAATCAGTCTGCTAGAAACAGCACTCGATAGGGAACTCTGAAATTCTGAACGTTGTCTTTACTAAGGGAGAGAAAATTTTCGACTATATTGTGCCTGAGATGATGTTTCTGCTTTGTTTGAGGATTCTAATACTAGATAGGGCACTATGAAATGACGGGGTACACCGGGGGTGGAAATATATACAAATCTCCACAGATGGCTCGAAGTTGAATAGAATCACAGGTGCTGGGATTTTCTGTAAAGATCTCAGACTTGAGCTTCACTTTAGGTTAAATGATGAATGTAGCGTCCTCTAGGTAGAGATTTTTAATATCTTGAATGCTTTTGAGGCCATACCTAATATGGCCACTTCAAATTCGGAATCTTATATGAATGTCATTGACAGTCAGGTTACTCTAAGGAACATTGAGTCAGTCTGGTGTAAATCACTGCTTGTACGTAATTGTAAGAAGTCTACAAAGGGCTTTGACCAGGGTTATGCTGGGTTTCAGCGGTATTCTTTGCAACGGAATGGCGGATGCTCTCGCTAGGTTAACGAGGACTATTTGATATTTAGTCCTGATCCCCTAATCTGCCATTTATACATTCTCGTCACTGGACGGGTCAGGAAGAATGAGCAAAAGTGTTGGAGAATAAAGTCTATGGTATGATGTAGGTAGTGCTAGAACAGATTTGTGACAAGACTTGTATAAGGTCAGCTGGGTTTATTACAGGGTACTGCGAAATTAAATGGCTGAAAAGTAATTGGATGAGATCCCATCCGGACTATTGCAGAAGGAGCAGTTGAAGACTATCGAAGCAGCAGTTGAGGAGCAGTTGAAGACTATAGAACCCTGTGCGAGAGATGCTTTGAGAATTCATATTCTCTATCGACAGCCAACTGACCCCAGGTCAGACATCTCGAACAAATAGATATATCAAATAATATTTCTTCGGCGACTTCCCCTCAGCAGATTTCTTTCAAAAACTCTGAGAATAAATAAAATTGCCATTAAAAGACTCTCAAGAATCTGTCGTCCGGAGTCGACTTTAAACTGTAGGTTGCGCCACTCATGTATAAAAATTAAATTAATCCTGATTAAACGGTTGTAATGTCCAATTATGTATGTACATATGTGTAGATTAGAACTAAGAAAGGGAAGAGATTTTATTTAACATTCAGAATTTTTTTTGCCAGAAATCTGCTGAAAGGAGGTCACCGAGGAGGAATTTTTTTTCATATTTCTCGGATTAATACCAGCAAAACATACTTACAGTCTCTATTACATTATAAACGAGTGCCTTAATTTTTAATTCTCTTTATTTGCAGTAGTTTTTTAAATTGTATTTTATGTCGAGCCTTTTGTTGTTCTGTTTCTATTTTTTAGTCAGAATGGTAAACAACGTCTAAAATTATTGCCTTGCATTGACTGAAGGATTGTAATGACCAATTACGTACATATACATGCATTTATATAAATAACAACACAGACAAATAAACAATTTCTTTTATTTTAAATTGCAGTCCTCGAGAGCACACGAAATACTCGCTTTGTTTTGATTCGATACATTTTTCCAAACGTTTAGGGTTAAACGATCATAGGGTTTAGGGTTAAAAGATCATATTTATGTTTGTTGCCCAAAGGACTTTCTTCGTCAAACCTACACGAGTGGTATTTTTGGAATGCTCAGAAATTTTTGGATAGATTTACAAAATTCAACATTTTTCGAAAAGGGAATGAAAAAATCTTTAAAACGATGTATCTATATTGTTCGAACTATCTCTGTCCATTGGATTAAGATTTTAAGTAGTTTACATTCAAGGCAAATATTTTAAATGAATGAGTTCTTCTGGATTTTTTTTATTGAACTCATCTTGGTTTTCGTATTTTGAAAAGGTGGAACGGTAATCTCTGCTCTAATAACACTTCATACAGCCACGTCCCACAGAAACGACGGACACCATAGGAAGATCAGCCAGAGCCACTTCTTGAGGAAGATTAGAACTTAATGGGCAAAGCTCCTTACATCTTTATCCAACAATTCGAACATCTTTAAATTAAAATATTGTTTTTATTAATGAACTAGTAATTGAAATTTATGAAAATATTGAAATTTTAGCGTGACCCTATTACACATGAAATTTCACGTTGAATACATGTTTTTAATTTTGCATTAAATAAATTCATTCAATTTCATTGGAAGGAAATCTTGTCTATTGATTAAAGAAATTCCAAAAACTAAAACCGTTGACAAACAGTTTTTGCAACAGATGAAGAAACATGTACTCCTCAAATAATAAAAAAAATACTAAATGAAGTTTGAATTGATTTCTTTTAATAGATACAACAGAACAACAATTTGAATGGCATTACCAGTAAAGTAGAAATGAGCGAGCCAGTGATTTTTGAAGAACGTTATTCTCAGTGAACGTGATTTGTTAATCCCTGTTCTTTAAAACAGTGATTGTGATCACAGTATTCCAAAAGAAAACAATAATGACAATAACGTATTTTATTAGTCGTAAGAAAGAGACAACTAGATACATAAACAAAATCAAAGTGGTGTCACCAAAATGTTATTATTTTTAATGTAATTTTTTTTTTATATGAAGTTTGACAATTAAGTTTCGCAGAAAGTTCATGTATAAAAGGCAAAAGTAAATAATCAGCATCATCTAATAGTAATTCTGCCTCGCTCAAAATAAAATGAAATAAATTTGAGTATGTAACAATTTTGAAAGAACGACATTATTAGTAACTGTTATTTGGCAATTTCAATCACTGTAGTTACCAGTGAATTATCAATCACCGCGATTAAATCATAGTTTTGAAAATATCGCTCATCTCTACAGTAAAGACTAGTTTACGCGATAAGAGTGTCTTGTACAAAAATTAAAGCAGCTCCCAGTCTAATGTTTTGATTGTATCCTGAACCAGGTTTGCTTTGTGTGGAAGAGCATTTTCATATTGCTAAATCACTTTGTCGTGCTTTAAGGCCCATTTTGGTGGTTTTTCACTCAATGTATGGTTCAAATTGATCATTTGCTGTCGGTAGTGATCTGTATTAACGGTTGCACCCGGTTTTAGGAGCTTTTGGTACCCACACGCTTCTGGTCCCACTAGACACACAAGCGTTGTCTTTCTGCCGAATCGGTCTGGTTTCATAGCCGCAGTTGAAAATAAATCTATTTTTCGTTGCCAGTAACAATTCAATGCAACACTGATTATGACTTATCGTGTCTTTGAAATAAAATTTCGCAAGTAGTTTCTCGTTTTTCAGTATATCTGTTATTCAATGTGGCACTCATTTTATAAATTTTTTAATTTTTTAAATTTCGCAACTAGTTTTTCAGTTTTTTATACGTCTGTTATTCAATGTGACACTCATTATCTAGATTTTTGGATCTTTTAAACGCCCAGAAATTTTTTGTTGTTCAACATATAACATTTCTGAAATTTGTTTCAGATACAAATTCTCATCTTCAGCCAACATTGTTTGCAATACGGCGTCTGCAAAATTTTCTTGGCGGATTTCCACGTGCTCCATTTCTCACATTAAATTCGTTATCCCTGAACCGCCCAAGCCATCAACTGCATGGTCGAATATTTAATGTTTTCTGCATAGTCATCATTTTCTGGTAAAAAATTCGCCAACTTTAAACGGTGAAAAACATGATCTTGCTTGTACATACATACATATATGTTTACATTAAGGCGCATTCACGATCTAGTGAAGGGAGATGGTTTTTGAAAAATTTCAAAAAACCTAGAAATTTTGCCAAATTTTCATACGTATTTTCTCCTAATGTCGTATGTTGAGTTACCATGATACTATCAGCCCTGTTCTGCACAAAAACTTGACATGTCGTATGACTTGTAGAACCGTCTAAGTCGGTTTACATACATCTTACATACATATGTATATGTGTATACATATGCTATACATAATTGCTCATTTCAACCCTTCAGTCAGGACTACGAACTTGTGACGGTACCTAAAGTTTAAAGTCGACTCTGAACGACAGATTTTTGAGAAACTTTTCATGGCAATTTTATTTACTTTCATAGTTTTTGCCAGAAATCTGCTGAGAGGAAGTCGCCGAAGAAACATTGTTTTTTCGTATTTCGTTTTGTTGGAGATGACTGATCTGCGGTTGGAACCATGGTCTCACTCCTAAGTAGTCGTCATTTAAATAAACATTTCATCGTATAGGAATTTTGAAACAGAATAGAATTATTGAACCATATTTTGCTGCACAATTAATTTGTGAAATTTTCGTAGCAAAGGCTCTTAAGAGTACACATTTTTCTATAAAAAACTTGAATTGCTTGGATATACGGTATCATTCAGTTGACCTTGACCAGCTGTAGTTGGCTTAGTTCTTTCCTTATTGGCTGGTTCTCCCAGTTGTTTAGCCGACTGGTTAGTTTAATGGTGGATGTGTTACTGACTTTTGTGTTTCTGTTTTCATGTCTTGTGTATTCTCAAGTGAAATGTGAAACTTTATTGTCTGAGTTGTGTCTAACAACATCGTTAAAGCAGTTTGAAGTAAATAATCTATTAAAACAAATACACACACATAGTAAAAATACATACATACAAGGAAATGTTTGTTGTCCAAATGCAATAGTGGTTGGGCATAACAATCAGGTTTGCTTTCGTGACAACTCAATAAATATGTTCTGCTTTGGCAATTGGATTTAGTGATTAATTGTTTTAAATCTTACGACCAGCAAAACCAACTTACAGTCTCTATTACATTGTACACGAGTGTCTCTCTCTCATTTTCACTTTCTTTATTTGCAGTATTTTATTGAATTGTATTTTATTGGCTAGGATTTCTTTTTGTTCTGTTTTTATTTTGTGGTCCGAATGGTAAACAATGTTTGAAAAATTATTGTCTTGTTTTGATTATTGAAAATACGATGGTTTTGTGAAATGACTTTTTGAAAACTATTTTCATTTCTATCTAGTTTGATTTCTTCCACCCATTAATTCCACAGGCTGGCGTTGCAAACTAGTCAATGCGTCAACAATGCTTAGGCATGATAATGTCAGTGACTGGTGAATAAAAGAAACCAATGTCAATATATTACTACCTTCCGTCTTTGAGGGCAGGCTTGTCTCTCACTACACGAGACCATAAAGTGGCCACAAAAAATAGTCTAGTGTAGTCAAATTGCATTATTCTAGCGGTCATCTTGAGGACTGTTTCAAAACATTAGGTTAACTACTTAGTAAACTTGCCCTTCAATAAGAACCAGGTATTACGGGCCTGTTTGAAGCCAGTGTGCCCCAATAGCCTAGTTGGTAGTGGGGTAAATTTCAAGTGCGGACTGTATGTTATATTCTCATCAAATACTTTGGGTATTTGCGATTGTCTGATTGTTTCTCTAACGTTACACATTACTCACAGTAGAAAAAAGAAAGTGAGAATTATTAATAAAAAAGAATTCTCAAAAAAAAGGAAGTGACGGAGATATACACTGGTCATTACCCGCACACTACCCTCTCTTTCTCCTATAAACTATCTTTCCTTTTTCCTTTTTCAACCGAATGAATTCTTTCATTTTGCGCGAATAGTCAGTAATTATCGCAAAGTAGCTTGCTCTGTTGTTTGAACAAATGCGGTCCAATGATGCCCGCCCACCAATCGCAACAAATAGTGAATCCTTCTTTCTTAAGAAAAAGTAAAACTCAACATCATCATCGTAACCAATTCACCAACAATATCTGTCAATAAATAACATAACTCAGCTAGTAACCTCATAACTACAAGAGGTCGACAGATGTCAAATCTTGTGATCCTAGAAGAGTACATCCTGTTATTAGTAAATCCATCACGTCTTTAGCGGAAAAGTCTTGGTTAATGAAATTGATACAATGCGAACAAATAATAGGAAATTGGCGATATGCTTGGTGACACTCAACATACAAAAATCTGGCAATTCTGTTCTTTGATATTCAATCAAAAATGAGCTCCGAGGTCCGTTATTCCCTTACACTTACTAAATAGCATAAATTTTGATAGCAAAATTCAATGTTTCATAATAATTGTTCGTTTGATAGTCTGTTTATGGTCGAATGGTAAAACTTATTGAACATTGTCATGTCATTAGCACATGTCTGAATCTTTGTTTACACTGAGAAAATTTAAACTGCAAAACCAAAGTGCAACCAAAATGCCAAAGTAGATCAAAAGATCTGTATCTTGGAAGATAACTCCGCAGTTTTTTTAGTTTCGAGGACTCTCAATATTAGCTCAAGAACAGAAGAGGATACAAGTTGGGAGGGCGCGCAGTTAAAAAAGGAGTACAGAATTTAATCTCATGCCGTAAATTCATTGCGGGGCATAGTTGTGGAAGAACTATTGCCAAACCTATCTGAGAATATTTAATAGCTGGGCGAGATAATATCTCAGAAAATAGAGGTCAATGGAAAGTAAGTTGGCTTGAAAATATCGTACAGAAAGCATCTCAGGATGGTGTACACAAAGCTTGTAGGAAAATCTAAAGAATTCAAGTCAGGTATTATGCACAGACGAATACTAACCTATTGGGCAATTGTCTAGGCAGAGAGAACAAATTCGAAAACAGCTCAAATGGAGTTGTACAAGATACAGCGGCTAGCATGTGTTGGCATAACAGGCGCAATGAGAACATATTCTAAAGCGGCACTAGACGTTCTAGTGGATTTAAGTCCGTTGCACATGGTAGAGAAGACTAAAACTTTGGAGTCTATAGAAAACAAGACCAACATGAAATTCATTAGAGGATTTCGGGACTTAAGAAATCGATTATCTAACATTGTTTTAAATACTTTGCAACGAGACTTAGTAACAAAAATTTATGGAGTAATCTGTAAGCTGCATACTTTTTTAAAAGGAAACTATTTTATGGTAGACAGTTGGGTCAAGAATGGATCTTGGAACAGGAGAAAATGTCTTGCAAACGAAAGCCTATGCCATTGAAAGATGTGCTCAATTAAACTTGGATAGGAAGTACAAAAGGATATAAATATATTATCAACAAGATATAACAATACTATACAACATCAGGCGGCTATTCTAGCACTCGGTTCTTATGAGGTTCAAACGATTATAGTGTGTGACTGTCCGGGGAAGAAGAATCAACTAGATAGCAAAATAAGGTCGCCTTCTGAGTTTCAGATCATGTAGGACTTTTCGGCAAACAGATGAGTTTGCGAAGAGAGAAGCTTCCATGTCGTTGATTGAGCTGGGACCCTTCGATTGAGTGAGTGAGCATATCTTGAAAGGTATGCTCAATGAAAAGTAAAATAAAGAAAGTCAAAGACTCTTCTCAAACTAAGAAGGTTTAAAGCAATCAAGAGGAGGATATCTGAGTCGAACATTGGACAATCCTGGAATAACATGAGGTTGTCTTTTTGCAGGCACTGTAGACTCAGGGTATGGCATGTTTAACACTTGGACGTGCATGTTTATCAATTAGAAACTGCAAGGAAGAGTAATTTCTTTTTTTTTTTTGCTTGATATTTGTATCGTTAGAGCGTAATATTTTTCCGTGAACTGAATTGTCGAGTTTAATTACAACTTCTGACTTGGGTTCCTTCCTACTTGCTCCGATTTCAAGTCATATATAAGGCCTTAATAATTTGAAGTCAATTTTAATTTCATAAATTAAATTAAATTAAATTAATAAACAGTCAAGGAACTTCTTCTTGTTATCGGCTACTTAAATTGGTGTTCATACAAAACATTTTACTTCATTTTTTACTTCACAATTTAACAACACAATTCCGAATCTTACAGATATTGTTTAAATTTCATAAATATTGTTTAAATTAAATGCTTAAAAATATTCCATAATAAATTTTGAGTAGGAAACATAGAATATTTCGCTGTATTATTATCCAGTGGTGTTTGAATAAATAAATTTATTGAAATAAGTTTTACATCAATAAACACATTTAAATTGTATTTCATTGTTGTTGTTGTTGTTGTTGTCAAATTGCAAAACATTCACATAAAATATGACAAGAAAAAAAAAAGACAGACAAATACCACAATAATACATGAGTAAAATAATAACACAATGAAAAAAAACTTACAATCGGTCAAGTACGATTACATGATACTCTATACTCTATAGGCGTGGTGTATGGAACATAAAATCCTTTCTATATTTGCTAAGAAAAAGTATTGTTACGTTTCTACCTTTTTAACAACGTTTAGAATATGATTGCAAACAAAATTAAAATAAATTGGTGTTTAGTTTCAATTAAACTCATTATTGTTTGTGCCACTATTTACAACTTGATGAATTTAACAATAATTTGATTTATTCGTTATTCTTCTTTACACACTAACAAATGTTCGGCAGATCTTTTCAACGCCGATCTTCAAACCACGACGCAACACGTCTTCACACAAGACTTACTGAATTCTTACTACCCGTTGCCTGCTTTGTCTTGCCTTTTTATATGTCCACGTAATCAGTTTGATGAAGGTTTTTGAATTAGAACGTTTGGGGTTTCGTTTTCTCGAGAACTTTATCGCGACTTTATTGTTGTTTTTGTATTTTGTTCATATTGCTTGTTGTGGCATTGTCGCTGACTTGTCTATCCCCTTTTCTTTCATGCTGATGTTGTTGGTTTACTTGTAACAAGTTCGTTGTATTTGGTTGTGTAGCCTTTGCTCATTTTAATGTTAAACGATGTACACTGTTTTCATTTTCGTAACGGTATATACCGGTAAAATCGCTACCATGGTTGTAGGCTACTTATCACTGCTGAGAATTTTCAAGGCTGTTACAGGCAAAAAGAAAAAAAACATTTTAGGAATTCTTATATAGTTTTATAACTGCCACTGTTCGAGCAGTACCCTGGCAAATATCATCAACAGACAGAGATTGGGACGCGGATATGGTAAGCGATGCAGTAAAAAGTTCCAAAATGGGATGGATATTTGAAAATGGAACATAATTATATCTAAATCTAGCAAAAAGCAAAGGTTTTGTGTCGAAATCTTTTCGTTCTTGGTTAAAACTATGCAAAGTATAGTTGAAACCTTGCTGAAAATCATGATAACAGGTGAAAGGCTGGTGTGCAGATCGAATAATCCTTAAAGCAAAGTTTACCCACTTGCAGTGTGCATTAATATTGAATATTATATTCAATACTATTATCCAATCATTGGGCAAAATATCGGTTGACCAGACGCAATGAGACTAGCTGACTATATCCTATGGGTGGATAATTTTTTTCGTTAATTTGGCATAAATCTGAGAAAAAAGGTTCTGTGAAATTTTACTGATTTCCTAGGGAAGTTGACCGATGGAAGACTTGAATGTTGTCGTAATACTTCTGTGTGAAAAAAATCTCGTTTCGATTATGTAGGAGAGCGGAGAGGACTTGAACATAACACTGAACTGGTTGTTTACACAAGAACTGGTTGTTTACACTGAAAACGAAGATACCGCTTTACAAGGAAATCAAGATATTCAACCAACGTACTTACGAATTTCATTGTATCCGAAACTTTTTATATTATTACTCGGCTTTTCCACGAATGAAACCCAAATATTTTAGGGGTGACACTTTACCAAATATTACTCATCTAAAACAAGAGGTTTAAGAAAAATACGTACTTGTTACGGATAGTATTTCTCATTGATGAGCGCATTATAGGCTAGCGCGGTGGATGTTGGTCTATTATATTCAAAGTATTCATGTATCTATTTTCCACCGGGTGCTCGCTAAGAGCTAGTGTGACGACTACAATTAATAGTTAACAATTTTTGATGTTCTGGTTAATGCCGTCTTGTGGCTTTAACAAGATTCTGCAACATGACACATAAAACAATAAATTTAGTAAACTGTGAAGAACAAGTTCACGAAATTCAATTTAGTCAGCAAACCGTTAAGAGCACTGACAAAGGACTATTTGTTGTCGAATTATCACCACACATAGTTCGTCCAAATAAAACAAAAAAAAATTCAAGCCTTCAAAAACAGATTTGGTGTAAAACTACAGAGATTGATTATTATTTTGATGTATTATTTTGAAATTTGCAAAAATATTTACCAGGTGTCCTATAAAATTGATAAATTTGTTTTTAAAATGTGTGTTTAATTTTTATCTTTAAAGATACATAGTTAACATATTAGTAGAACATCTGCATATACTGAAGCTTTTGGTTTAAAGTATAATTTTATAAATACCAGAGTTTCCTAGTCAAAATATTGTAAATGAAATGAAATTCGAAAAACGCAGTTCTGAACTGAATGGCTCTTTTAAGGTAAAACTTTAAATCTTCAAATATTCGCACAAAAGAGACTAGTGTGTTGGATAGTTCGTTGCTATGACAACAACAATTGTTCCCAGTTAGACGCTTAAGAGAACTGCTATATATCGAAGGAAGATCCTAACATCCGTTGCTTTCTCCCAGCCGTCTTCGAAGACGAAGACAGCATAATCCCTGATAATAGAGTTAATAAAGCAGACTTTCAGCTCCGCCAAGACGGTTTAATGTCCAATTCAGTGTGCATTCCGTTAACGGGAAAAACGAACTTGACAAAAAGTAATCGGAGAATTCACAGAAAATTTCTGTCTTTTTAACGGCAAAAACGTTGGTTAAATATTTCTTTACAGATTCAAGGATAACAGGGTTTTCTAGACAAAACGTCTACTCTGAAAATCGATTGTTAATAGTGAAATACTTTAATAGGGAGCTCGAAAAAGGTAGAACAATTTAGGTCACATGGGGCTTATTGTGACATCACAGTTTTATATTTTCTTTTAGTCCCGAAACCCTTCGGATTAAGAGCCTGCTAATGTTATCGTCTGGTGGTTAGTTCAGATCGTCTACCAAGACATCTTTTCCTCCTCCAACATAGTGCTGGTCATGTACAAAATAGGTGAAGAATAGTCTTCTGTTCCTCCTCAGCTCTACAGATTCTGCAGAAGTCGTTTGCCATATTTCCAAGACCAATGCGCCTCGCATGAGAGCCCATACTGCAACATTCTGTAATGATTCTACAGTCATACTGAGCGTGCACCCTAAACAGTTTGAGCAAACTTTTCGCGCTCCCTCTATCCACCTTTCGTCAGATTTTTGCAACGTTCTTCCCGTATTTGAAGTCGCCATCCAGCGTTGTAGCACTCAAGCCTTATCCATTTATTGAATTTTAGTTTATAAAGTAGCTAAAATCATTTAATGAAAAATATTAATAAGATTCAAAATAGTAATAAATTTAAATTACTTGACTGTCCAAGTAAAAGACAAGAAATCAAGTCATTAAGGTAGGTTAGGTTAGGTTAGAGGACGTGTACTTGTCAATTGAGACAAGTACAGTACCCAGAGGTCGAATTGACCCATTGTACAACGTCCTTAAAGAGAGAAGGATAATAGAGGGAATATGATAAAAAGGATCGGATGTACAAGAGGGGAGAAAGGAAGCGGAGGAATTACACAGACCAGACACAACAAAAAGGGAGACTACACTGATGAAGCCCTAGCATCTCACAACCAGCCCAAGCCACTCATGAATCTGTGGAGAGCCTTGATTTCGGCTCTCGACACAGAATCAAACTCTCAAAGAAGGCCCTGCCAAGGGTCTTCAACCTCAACCTACCAATGGCTGGGTAGTTACAAAGGAGGCGTTCGATAGTCTGCAACTCCTCCTCATCGCAACATGCCCTGCGATAGTTCTTCTGGGATCTGTCCCAGATCCCCGTCAGCGACCTAATCTCGCAGTGAACCGTGATAAAACCGACAACCAAGCTTAAGCTGGCCTTATCCAAGCCCAGCAGCCAACCTGTTCTCCTACTGTCCACAGCAGGCCATAGACATCTAGAAACAAAACAACCCAATCCGTTCCCCCAACGCCTCTGCTCTTACTTCCTGACCCATCCATTGATGAGGCCGTAGAGGTGTCAGCCTGGGGGTCAGGACCAACGGTCAAATCGTCCTCAGAAAGCGAAGCTAACATAGCGAGAGCATCCGTCGTCTCATTGCCCAGCATTCCGCTATGACCCGGAACCCAGCATAGCCGGATACGGTCCAGTTCC
Source organism: Sarcophaga subvicina (assembly GCA_936449025.2). Lineage (NCBI taxonomy): Eukaryota > Metazoa > Arthropoda > Insecta > Diptera > Sarcophagidae > Sarcophaga > Sarcophaga subvicina. The sequence goes on from OW388082.2 coordinate 37,664,547, forward strand.
AAAGTCCTCAACGACTCCTTGCACTCGCGAATGAGCCGTGATTTGCACCAGACCGACGCAATGGCTCTAAGGGCAGCCCGACTGTCAACGAAGATCCTGTAAAATTACGAATCCGAAGCTGGGTCACCAGCTATGACCTCAATAGCCTTCAAGATTGGAAAAATCTCCACCTGAAAAACGCTGCAGTCATCCAAGTCATTAAGTCACCATTATCCAGTAGGTAGTGTACTGGCTTATTAGACATGAGCTCGTGGTTCAAACGCCAGCTCAGATATCTCGAACAAAAACGAAATATGAAAAAATATTGCTTTCGACGACTTTCTCTCAGAGGTCTTCTAGCAAAACCTTTGAGATTAAATTAAAAATTATCAGAAAAAAGTTTCTCAAAAATCTTTCGTTCGGAATTGACTTTTATTTTGTAGATTCCACTACTCACAGATTAAATTAACATACACATTATGTGTGATGTGAGAAGCTAGGTTGTAATCCTAACTACAGAACTAACTAAGCAAGTAGACATTAAGGCATTTGAAAAACTTTTTGGGTGAATTTTTTAATTTGAAATTTTGTATCAAATTTATTCAAAAAGAATATCTGTCTTGTGACAAGAAATTTGTCAGAAAATATGTCACAAAATTTTCACTAAGCCTAGCACCTTAATCTATGATGTGTATAAGACTAGTTTTTGAAGTGTTTGCCTGTTTAAATGGACAGTCAAATCGCATTGGTTTCTCTAAAGTGACTGAAATATTTAAAATTTCGAGTTGACCCACTTCAGCCTAAGTATACCGTTCAAAATTTATAATGCGCCTACAATACCTACTTTTTGAAGGTGTAAAGCACGTTGTTATAAACAATATACCACCTATCATGGAGTAGGGCATGCGAATATACATAAGTGGTTGAAAAACAAAACAAAACAAAAAAAACAAAACAACAATTGAAATATAAAATAAATATGGATCTCTGGTTTCTGTTGTCATATAAAATAGCATTTAGATGCGGTATTTGTATGAATATTAAAGAGCATATTCATGGGTGCGTGTGTCTGTGTGCATGTAGTTCATAGTTTACCATTTCATAGCACAGTTGTGCAAAGAGAACTCACACGCATTCTTGTGTTTTTTCATTTAGTTGTCGATCAGACTGCGACAAGAATACATGTGCGGCGGATGCGTTATCATTTTATTTCAGCATAACACTCAAAAAATATTTCATGTTAAAAATGTTCTATGTTATTAGCTAGGCGTATTTAATTTTTTTATTTTGTCGCATAGTATAATTTTTTTAAATGCATTGGTATGTTCGCTTTTTTTCTTTTAATAAAAAATGGGTTTTTTATTCTTTTTATTTTTATTTATCTAAAAAAAAACATGGCCTAATTTTTAAGCCAAAGATGGATAGCTTTATGTTCTTTTAATAAAAAATTGATTTTTTATTTAATTTTTATTTATCTAAAATTATTAAGCCAAAGTTATATAGCTTTACATATGTATGCTGATGAAATGAAAATAAAAATAGCGTATATTACTAACACTTTTCTATGGCTGTAAATAAATAAATTCTCTCAACTTATTTTCTCTCTCTTACTCACTAACACATAGACAAAAATTTTTTGACGAACCCTGATGTAGTTTGTCCTTCAACTTAAAATGCTGTCATAAACAATATCCTTCTGGCTGATGTCATATTATGTATGTGTGTGTTTGTGTGTGTTTGTTTGGAAATGTTTTCGTATTCAACACAAATGAACTTAAGCACGCAAATACATATGCTTTTAAGTGTGTTTGTATTTGTATAAGGGTTTACATTGCTTGTGTGTGTATGTATGTATGTATGTATGTATATGTAAATATTTATTTTCATGTTCAGTCTACATTCTGTCAAAACATTGAAAATAAAACGAAGAAATAACTTAAATACACCCGGATTCATTTTTAATCCCATCAAGTGAAAGAGAGAAAAGTTAAGTGGAATTATGGAGATATTGAGAAGGAATCTGGGAAAAATAGAATATGAATTCCCATAAGTTAACGCACATTACACAATCTACGTATGTTTTGTTTTGTTTTATTTTCTTTTAAGTTTTCCTTTTTCAGTGTGTATTTGTTGTTGGCCTTGTATTTGAAGAACTTAGTTGTTGTCCGCTACAATATAAAATACAGAAGATACTCGGAGACGCCCTCAAAAGTAAAATGAATTTAAAAAACAGAACGGGTCGTGTATTCGAAAAAATAAAAAAAAATGTAAGGCGGCATACTAATGGCACGTGGAGTCAAATTCAGTGTGCTTGTAATACGTATGTACGTGATTCAATTCATTAGGGTTTGTTTTTAAGCACCTTCCAAAGCACCTTTTTTTAAGGAAATCGGAAGAGCATAGTGATTGTAAAGTAACTGAACTAAATATTTAATTGACAAGAACGGTATTCTATGTTTTGAAGTGTTTAAATAAAATTAGTCTGACCCCATGTAAATAAATAAAATTCAAGTTTAAATGCTTACACGTGTATTGATTGTCGGCTTCAACAAACGTTGAAATTATTGAAAGATTTATACCCACAAATAAAACGCGATGAGCATTTTAAATTAAGGTTTTAAACGTAATTGGCTTAAGGAATTAATTTTGATTTTTAGTTAAAGCCTGAAAAGTTTATTTTCGAAATCTTAACTCAACTTTACTTAATTTAAAGAACTAATCAATTTGAGAGAAAGGTTGGAAAAAATTTAATATTTTGGGGTGTTACAAACATCAGCACAAAAACAACATTATCCGATCACCTGTGGTGGTGTGATATTATCCGTAGCTAATATAAAGGGTGTTTTTTATAGAGGTATAGTTGGCATTACTTTTCAAGATGGCGACCGATTTAACAGCTGTCAAGTGATTTATTCTCAGTTTGGTTTGGCAATTCATCATGAATAGACTCACGCCTGAACAACGCTTGCAAATAGTGCAATTTTATTTCGAAAATAATGGTTCTGTGCGGAAAACGTATCGCGCACTACGTCCATTTTATCGTCGACAAAAGCGTCCATCAGAGCAGTTAATTCGTTTAACCATGGAACGTTTTCGCACCGTTACATCCAGAAAAACTGATTGTTTGGTGCGCTATATAGGCTGGTGGAATCATTGGTCCGTACTTTTTCAAAAACGATGGTGGCCAGAACGTTACAGTCAATGGTGATCGGTATAGAGCCATGATTACTAACTTTTTCATTCCTGAATTGAATAACCATGATGTCCAGGAGATGTGGTTTCAACAAGACGGCGCAACATGTCACACAGCTCGTGCCACAATAGATTTATTGAAAGACACGTTTGGTGACCGCCTAATTTCACGTTTTGGACCTGTGAATTGGCCTCCAAGATCTTGTGATTTAAAACCGCTAGACTACTTTCTGTGGGGCTATGTAAAGTCATTGGTCTATGCGGTAAAGCCACAAACGCTTGACCATTTGGAAGACAACATTCGCCGTATTATTGCCGATATACGGCCACAAATGTTGGAAAAAGTCATCGAAAATTGGACGTCCAGATTGGACTACATCCGCGCCAGCCGTGGCGGTCATATGCCAGAAATCATATTTAAAATGTAATGCCACAAGATTATCTTTCGGATCAATAAAATTCATGTCAATCGAATAATCCATCGTTGTTTTATTGCAACTTAAAGTTCTATACCTCTATAAAAAACACCCTTTATTAAGTGACTCGGAATCGTGTGCAGGATTTTCTGGCATATCACCATTAGCCTTGCAGCTCTCATCTAACTAGTTTTACTGTGAGTGTGGGTCTGCTAAAGAGGAGGAAACTGTTATCTACTTTCATTGTCAATGCCCATCTCTTGCTAAGTGTAGATATAGGTCATTTGGCTCTCCATTCCTTGCTAGCTTATCTGAGCTATCATCCATTGATGTGAGGCACATACATAGCTTCGTTTAGCTGGTTTCCAGCATAGTCGTGCTGTTAATGGAGACCCCATGCGTTGACCAACTTCATCGATTAGTTTGGTGGAATTCGGTCAGTACAGGGACTGTGCTTATCTGTGGCATCACAACGAGCTGCTATGCTCAAGTGTGCTTTGGTAATTAAAGCAAACACTTTATACTAACCTAACGTAACGTAGCAAACGCGGAAATTTAATCATCGAGAAAACCCGGTTGAGACAAATCGAATACAATACAAATTTCTACTATTACGCAGGAATGGAATCCTGTAAACTCACGACGTCACTTGAAAGGGCAGAGAAACAAAATCAAGAAACAGTCAAAGATGGTGATTCCTTGTGGAAGTCTTATGTTGATTAAAGGGATCAAGAATAGAAAAAAGTATTAAGAGAGCGGAAATTAAACATCAATGAATTTCTGATGTGTTGCAAAAAAATCGATTGATTTCTGGAAAGAGATGCTAATTGAAGATGATTGACTTATGGTAACGTCAATGTTACAATGATACAAACAATAGTTAGGATTGACGATTATAAAATGTGATTTTGCTTAACAGTTTGATCGTCTAAAGGCAACAAATGAATTGTGTTCTGACAGGCATATCTGCAATACTGATGATAATACTCAAGCTACGTCAGATTTTTAGGAGATACTTATTTTCCGGATTTGATACGAATTGATTATCACCTGTTACTGCTTAAGGAGAATAATTTTTTTGATAAAAACTTCGCATCAGTTCTGTTTTCCATTAGCCAAGTTTTCTAGCAAACAGTTAGGTAGATACGCAGTTAAGTGAGCAGGCCATTCGTCGACCTATTAGATGCTCACCAATGGTGGATTCCAACCGCGTAACAATTCATTGGAAATCAATATCGTGTATGTTTTACAATTCACTCCACTCCCTACTTTCACATGCGATAGCTTCTGTAACTCGGTTGTCAATACATCGGAGTTCTATTCTTCAAGTTTACTTCATGTAACTATTTCCTGATGGCCATTTATTCAAAAAATTTACACTGTGCCATAGACAAAAATTTTATCAGTAGCTTTCTTATTCAAAACAGTCCTAGCCTTTGAGTATTTAAACACCACTGCTGTAATTGTAATGTGAATGTGAATAAAAATATTAATATTTGCGCTGAAGAACTATATTTCCAAACAGTCTATCTTTTTATGGTATTTACCGCGCTATTAGATGCCAGAACGTTTAAACATTTTGGGCATGGTGGCGAACGTGCCACTAAGGTAACTGGCCGGATTCATCCGGAGCTCGGGGTGGTGCAAACCCACCATCAGCGGATCGTGATAAGGGGCTTATCTCACACAGGGTAACCCAATGGGCTATATGGGCCACTGAGTGAACTTGCCTGTAAATGGTAAGCTACCCGCTAACCTGACCTAACCTAACCTACCGCGATACAGAAGCTTTTGTTAGTAGGGGTCTAACTACACTCTTTTAGGTCCAGTATATTATCCTTGGATTTACAACTTATGATCGCACTACGTATGATACAACTTCTATGTAGTATGACGTTTATTCCTCTCGACTCTCATTTTATTTCTATGGAGAAAAATCTCCGTATTATCCGTGTTTACGTTAAGTTCACTTGGACACATCCAGTTCAGTGCTTTAGAGTTTTTTTCGCTTTCCTAAACATTTGATTCGGATATTTTTTATTAAAAAGTATTGCTCTATCATCCATTTAATAGGCCGGTTAAATTATTTCTTGTAGCTTCATGAACCTTATCTCTTAGCTTTATGTCAGATGACATAATGAGCATATTGTAACGTTTTTACCTTTTTAAAAAAGTTTAAAACATGAGTTCGTTGATTGGAAACAAAATAAAAAGAAATTGGTGTTTAGTTTAAATTAAACTCTTTATTGTTCGCACAATTTTGTGTGCCACTATTTACAACTTGATGAATCCAACAATAATTTGCTTTATTCGCTATTATTCTTTGCATATACGCAGATCTTTTCAATGGGAATCTTCAAACCACGATTGTTTTCTTCACACGCAATGCGTCTTCACACAAGACTGACTGAATTCTTACTACTCGTTGTCTGATTTGTCTTGCCTTTTAATGTGCCCACGTAATCAGACTGATGAAGGTTCTTGAAATAGGGCGTTCGGGGTTTCGCCTTCTCGAGAACTCTATCGCGACTTCATTGTTGTTTGTGTATCTCCTTTTCTTTCACACCGATGTTGTTGGTTTACTCGTAACAAGTTCGTTGAATTTGTTTGTGTAGCTTTTGCTCATTTTAAATTTAAACGATGTACACCGTTTCCATTTTCGTAACAATATGCTTCTTCTTAGCCTATGTTCAATCCACTCTCTCAGCGTCTAAGTAACTGGCTTAAGTATTGGATGATAGTGTCCCTTCGTACATTGTCGACATGTATATGATTTCAAACAGTGGAGTTTCCAATGATCGTCCACTGACGTAAATGAGTTGCCTGAGCCTCAGACACATAACTGATATCGTGCTTATCACATCTTCGTTTTTTTCATACAAATGGATGCATATATCAACTGAATAGGATCACTAAAATGTGGAACATCTTAAAATTATTCAAAAATAATGAATTTATTTTCACTGCACTTAATGATATGTACATTCATTTATTAGAAATATTCAGATAATTTAAATAAATTTTTTACTTCCAATTGAACCAAGCGAAGCTTACAGTCAATGATTTCTCATCAATCGATAATATTTTCAATTGAAATATAAAAAAACCACATCAATACACAATACCATCCAGTTTTCTGTAGATATCGTTTGGAAATTTTAAATTTTTACACAATTTTCGGAATATTAAGTTTTATATTAGTTTTTAATATGTTTATTAATGTGGTGAATATGTATGTAAATAAATGAAAATATATTTGCTTTAGCAGCAACACATCCTCCTGTAGTCGTACGTACATACATACATATCAATTTAAGTGGTTGTCGTGTATAAATTTAAGATTATTCTACGACTTTATCTGACTCTCCGGCCTCTGGCAAATTCATTTGTTAAGCCGTACTCCACATATGTATGTACGTACGTAAGTATTTTTCATTTTCATTTACTCATTTCATTTTTAGTTTTTGGTTTCGTGAGTCGTTTTGTGGTTTTGTTGATTTTGTCCGGATTAGTTTTGTTTTCTATTTGCTTTACGTCTTTTCCTGCTTCAGCTTCAGTTGCTTCCATTTTCATTCAATTCGTACGTTCCGTTTGGTTTCCTTTTCCATCGTTTGTCTGTATTTCTTCCTCGTACTATTTGGTAAACGTGACTTGCGATGACAGATTTTCTTTCATTTTTTTACTTTGTTTTACTTTATTATACCCTACATCCGATTAGTTGGTTGCGGTGCATTGAGTTTGTGTTGATTTTTTTTTGTTGTTAGGCATTCCAAATGTAGTCCAAGACTTATTTTTAATCATACTCCTCAGCTTAGATTGATTTTTTAATTTCAATACAAATTTCGCACAAGGAGTCTTTCTTTTTAAGCCAATGGGCAAAACCCGCGTACTGTTTTTCAGCGTTAAAAACACTTGGTAAAAATCACGAAAGAATAAGTTAGGCTACTTAAATATATATGTAGATAGGTTAGGACATTTAAAAGTTTAAATTTAAAAATGCAAAAAAAAACGGATTGAAATTATACCAAATGTACAGTTGTTCCGGCTAGAAATTGAATATTATTTCATTCATATGACGCGGCTGGCCACACAGTAACTCATTCGATCGGACCAATTTATGTGCACTTTTTCGAGTTTTCGAGTGTATGGGGTCGTATCTCGGCAATGAGAAATAGTGTCGCCATAACACTTTTCTTTAACGTCCCACACAAAATATAGTCCAACGGTGTCAAATGGCAGTTTCTTGGCGGCCAATTGACATCACCATTTCGGCTAATTAAATGGCCATCAAACGTTTGACGCAATAAATCGATTGCGGCATTAGATGTGTGGCAAGTTGCACCATCGAGTTAAAACATCGTTCACATCAATACCAGGAAGAGCAGGTACAAAAACATCGATTATTATGGTGCAATTAGGTTAGGTTAGGTTAGGTTAGAGGACGTGTACTTGTCAATTAAGACAAGTACAGTACCCGGAGGTCGAATTGACCCATTGTACAACGTCCTAGTTTCTCAAACCACTTATGTTGTGTGTGTTAATTTTATGCATGAGTGGTGGGACCTACAGTTTAAAGTCGACTCCGAACGACAGATTTTTATTTATTGAGAAACTTTTCATGGCAATTTTATTTACTCTCAGAGTTTTTGCCAGAAATATACTGAGAGGAAGTCGCCGAAAAAATACTTTTTGTATTTTATCTTTGATGCCTGGCCTGGGGCTCGAACCCAGGCTTTTGCGTCTAATAAGCCAACACACTACCTACTAGACTACGGCGATTTCTATTATGGTGCAATAGATGTCCTCATTTTCAAAGGAATATGGCCCAATGATTACTCCGCTCCACAAGATGCACGAAACAGTCACTAGTAATGGGAGCCCGATAAATTGCAACGTTGCTCAAGCGTAAATCGATGCATTACGTTCAGTGGAGGTAACATACTGAATTTTGTGACAGAATAGAGTGACATACGTATTGCCAGATTCGAAATAACCGATTATTTAAATTTAAGCCGATAGATGGGTGACTCGATATATTGAGGAACTAAGGCTGGCAATTTTTTTTGCATTAATACGGTTAGTAAAATACCAAAAAAAGCAAAATGAATGCAGCCCTGATCTAATGAAGTTAAAAAGGTATTATTTTAAACTTAAAAAATGAAGGGACTACGAGTGCCGAATTTCCATTCGTATTTTCTGTCAATCTCGTACGATTACATTAATTACTTGATCAATTCACACAAGCCGTTGTATCGTTGTATTCATTGTATTGTTGGGCGACTATACAACAGTGTATGCTTGTTGTTGATAATTTTCATATAAAAATCTGATACACTTATACATACTTTTTTCATATGTTTTTAAAAGTTGTACTGGTTTCGTGCTATCAAATTGTATGAATGACAAAAATGTGTATATGTTTTCATATGTTTTTAATAAGTTGTGTTGGTTTCGTGCTATCAAATGGTTTGAATATTAAAAATTATGAAGAAGAATACGACATACACAATACAGCATAGCATTGAGCGTTCACAAACAACCAAGTGTATTCAATACAACATATATGACACAAAGTCGTGTGAATTGGCCAACTGAGTTTACGCTATAGTATCCCCTACCTTCTATGCAAGTCGTCGTAGTGTAGTAGGTAGTGTGTTGGCTTTTTAGATGTGAGGCCTCGGTTCAATCCCCAGGCCAAGACATCTCCAACAAAACGAAATACTCAAAAATACTTTGTCGCAGCAATTTTTCCGGCAAAAACTCTGAGAGTAAAGAAAACTTCCACGAAAAGTTTGTCGGAAATCTGTCCTTCGGAGTAGACTTTAAATTATAGGTCCCGGCATTCATGTATAAATTAACACACGCAGCATAATTAGTGTAAGAGTCTAGGTCGTTATCATGACTGAAGGGTTGTAATAACCAATTATGTATGTATGTATGTATCTGGTATGCAAAAACCTGACATTTTGTACGACTTGTGTGATCGTCTAAATCCCCTTTAGAAAGAAAGAAACAGTTTAGTGGAAAGGAATTTGTCTTAAGAAATATTATTTTTTCAGGGAATTGTAAAATAATGCAAAAACATAACACAAAGTGAGCAAAGTCACTGTCTTATTGACCTGGATCACTATTGCTGAATTTTGGAAAGAAAAATTGGAAACCACTTCCACTGTGAGCTCGCAGATAATACTGTAGTGGTTGTGTAAGTACGACAATTGATAGACGTATTGCTACATGCCCACACAGCTCATAATGACTCAATTCTGGCATCAGTCAATGAACATAAATGTGACAGAGCAAAGCACATGAAGAGTCATTATTGCAAGGAGTTTCGAACGCAATCTCCAGAACGATGCTAAATGTGGAAGCTTTTATGTAAAGTAATTTTCGTTTGGTACCAGTATGAGATACAACCAAATTAAGGCACAGGTCATAGAGTTATCTATCGTATGGTGAATTATGTATATAAGGGGAGGGGCTGACTTTATAAAGAGTACCACTATAAATCTAATGGCTTACGATGCATCAATTTCACAGCAAAGAAGGTTAGTATCCCTTATTTTAAATTTATCACACCGCCATCAATGTTACTTGAGTATTTGGATTTGTTGTTAACATACTACCGTTCATATTGCATTAAATTTCAGATTGGGTGCCCTGGTAGTTTAGTGTGCAGTGTGCTAGACTATTAGAGTGGCGGCCATGGGTTCAATTCCTACCAAAAACTCTGTTACACTACACGGATCATAAGATCCATGTTACTCGCCTTGTATATAATTAAATATAATTTGTAATTGTATTCGAATTAATTAATAAATAAAAATAAATAAATTTCCGATTATAAGATAACTATGGGGGAAATAAGTTATTTGGCCATAATTTCATATTGTAGGGTATCACCCAAACACACATTTAACGGACTGTAATTATTTCCATTTTTTTTGTATTATTTTCAAAAACTAATTAAATTTTTCTTATATTGTTTGAACATTAGAAGACTCAATTCTTGTTCTCATATTTAATAACAATATAAACCGTAAGACAACTGCCTTTCACCAGAAGGCAGTCCTGGTTGCAACAGCAACCGCAGCATCAGAGTACAGCAATGTTGAGAGTAAAAATAAAATTTTGAAATTAATTGTTAACTGAACGTACATACGTACATGAGAATCTACAGATTTTTCATCTGCAATTTAAAGTAGTTGAGTCACGTAGGCAAAGCGTCATAACATATGAATTTATTTTAGTTTTTACTTTCTTACCCTCACATCATATAAACATCATAAAAACAGAGTCATGTAGCCGTAAGTATGTTTTTTTAAATTGCAGGGAACGTATTTAATGTCAAGCGAATAACACGTTTAATTATTAAAAATTTTTCCCATAGAAATGAGTAATTTTGTTTAAAAATAAATGGTCGTGCCGTAATGGCATAATTTTTAAATGAAATGGTCAACTTCATTAAGCTGATGAGTCAAATACTAAGTATGAATGAAAAGTTTATAAAAGTGTTGCAAAACCCGTGCAAATTAAATAATAAGAACTGAAACATTTTTGAATTCTATTTACTGTAATTCCAACAAGCAATATTTAACCTCGTTGAATGAAGGCTTTGATAGAAAAAGTCGTAAAATTACGTTTTATTCTTTGAAATGTTATCAAAGTTGAAGTGGTAGAAATGCGTAGTAGATTGCTAACACTGTACTGTAACTATTGGGACTTTCATTAAGGATTTCCAATTTTTAAATTTAAATAAAAACAAAGTGTGTTATAAAGGTCAACACTTTGGTGTCATTAGTGCCCACATCAACCAATGCAAACTAAAAGAAGTTGATAACCATCCCCCTACAGTGACGGTGTGGCGAACGTCGTTCTCAAAGAAATATGAACCGATGACGCCGTCACAGCAAATAGAGATTTTTCCGGGATGCATTATATATTCCTGCATCTCATTTGGTTTGGTGTCGTCCCACATTCGGCTATTTTGCTTGTTCACGTTTTTTGTCGATGAAAATCAGCTGCCAGCTGGTCGTTTACCTTCAGTTCCTGGGTTAGTTGAAATTGTGCGGGTGCAAGTCCAAGTAAATACACAAAAAATCGCCAAGTAATTGTTTGAGAGAGGAAGAGTTCTTGTGAGCGACTCGTAATGGAGTGCCTCGGATACACTCGTAGACTCTCATGAACGGGTGCGATGTTTCCGGCAGATATTGTCGAGATACGGTGTTGGTCAATTGTTTACTTAACAAGTTTGAGACCTCTCAGTGGGACGATTATGGCAATCGTAATATGGACGTAATCTAATGCCTCGGGTTCACCTGTACACCCTCAGATCTCTTCATCGGCAGATCTTGCGTTTCGTCGACGTACGGTGTTGATCGATCGTTTATTCAACCAGTGGAAGTTCTCTCGGTAGGACGACTTGGGCGAATTGTGCAGAATACCCATTTTAATAAAACAATTTTATAATTTACATACCATGTACGAATTTTCCGTCCTAGGTGATTGGGTTCAACAAACTGAATAAATACCAACTAATTTGCCAACAAGACGTCCGTTACCTGCTGTGAGAGTCATAAAGTCCCTGTTGGAAAACCTGACACTATAAAAAAATAACAGTGGAATAGTTTCCTCGCTTCTGATCTGTTTTTTGATGGTAAAGACACCTGGTTTTCGATGATCAATCGCAAATAAAGTTATAGGAAGGGTGGATACATAAGGAACCTCTATTCGTTGCAGCCACAATGAAATTTAAAATTTTCGTTTACAATCCACTGGTGAAATGGAAAGAAATTGAGCCATTTCTGTGGTGAATGATTGCGGACATTGAGGAGTGGATCATGTATGGCAATGGTGTGTAACAAAAAATCATATACAAGGCGGGCGAAGCTTCGGCGAAACCAGAGTTAAAATAAAAATATTTATGCAGTGTTTCTGGCGGTATTGGAAGAGAATTGTTGCTTAGGAGGTTAGCTAAATTAGTGAAACGAATGAGTTTGTCTCTAGTCCCAGCAGTTAACTATAGTTAACTATATTAAAGCAAGCAATTCAATTAAAACGGTCAGAATTGATACACAGAAAATTTGTTAAGTTTCATCATGACAATGGCAGACCATTACATCTTTAATAACACAACAACGACTGAGAGAGTCTATATAGCCCGGACCCTACGCCATTCAATTACTTTTTTCACTTAAATTTTCTATGTTTAATTTGTTTTTCTCTGAATTACTGGTTGGTAAAGTTCCAAAGTTTCGAATTTTTGACGATGTTGGACTCGATTATCCTGCATATGACTCAGAGGCACTTCCTAATATACCTGGTTTACCTTCCTTATAATAGTGTCTACTTTACACATGCATATAAAATTTGAAGCTGGGTTTCTGTAGATATATTTTTGAGTTTTTTCTGATTGTAATCTTCGAAATTCTTAACTTGTTAATAATGCTTTTTGAATATTTTTCTGCGCTGCAGCTACTTCTTAGGCAACAAAAGCAATCTGTGTACTCGACTGGTTCGAGGGTTTACTACATTACTCGAACCATAAAATGTTGCTTGGAATTTAAATGTATTTCAATCCTAAATTAATGCAATACTTTAAGCGGATTTTGACAAAGATTGGCCAGCGCTCGGTAAGTACTGCAACCAGTCTATATATGTCAACTCTGCTGTGAACTATGCGTGACCAGAGTGCCAGATATCACATTCGGGGCAGATAAGTCTTAACACTAGCAATCTTCCACTAGCAATTTGTACTTTTTTTTGGAAATTGTTGCAAATATCTCTTATAATCGAACCTAAGGGGAGTTTCATCGAGGTTTGTTATCTAGTTTTCGCACGAGTCATATCCAACATCTGTAAATTCATTCATTCGAGGTTAAACCCAGTATTCAATACATTTTTTCACTCCGTAACTAAACGAGAGTGAGCAATGTGCAAAGGGCAGACAGAAATGGTTATTGGGATGCCAGATGTTCCTGTACAGTATCCTGAAGTAGTAGTGAGCGGTTATTCTTAAAGATCAACTATAATTCAGGTTTGAAAGATATCCCTGTAAGCTATGATATAGAATCCATTATAAAATTGATATTACAATTTCATACAAAGCGTGAAGAGACCTTGAACGTTTTATCGATTTCTAGCGCGACTATATGTACTAGCATTCCAGGCTCCTAAGGACATTTTTCATATTTTCCGTTGTTGCTGGAATAAACAAGTCGATGAGGAGCAAATGAAGCAGCATATTGGGAGCACCAATAACGGCTGACTTTTGCAATATCCCAAACATTCTGGCATTTGTAGGTTTCACCATTAACGACTACCATACTATCACGTCGTGGGTGAGTATATTTAAATTCATTTAAAATATTTTTTTATCATAATTTTATTGTGATTTGTTATATTGAAAGGTTTTATTTATTTTAAACAAAAAAAAAACTACACTTTATGAGATCGATGAGAGATTTGAATGTTTTTAAACGAATTTAAATCCATTAAATTATTGTTGAAAATATCAAAAACTTCGTTGCGTACTTCGGATTTAAATTAAAAACTTAAATGAAGCATTCCAACTGAGCGCAACATAAATTAACGATTTCATGAATGTGGTATGGCTGCTATAATATACTCGTAGTATATTGATCTTTCTATTGTATCTACTATAGAAATAATGAAAAAAATAACACTTTAATTTAGTATAAAAAAAAATTAAATACAAAAAGAACGCATCATCGGCAGCAGCATCATCGTCACCTGCGGCCACAATGTGTTCAAATGTTTATTTAATGAGGGAAAAACACACTGAATGGGTAATGGAATGGAGTTGGCGGTGTGAGTGGCCTTAGTGGCGTTAGCATTGGTTTTAAATCAGAGGTTGCAACAGTTTCTCATTTAAAGAGTGTTGAAATATTTACAAGTCTTTTAATGTTTCATCGTGTCCATAATTAAAAATTTTATTTATTTTTTTTGTATTTTCTTTTCATTTCATTTAAACAATCGCATTCGAATACGTTGGTTTATTTTCATTCCATTCAATTTCATTTAATTTTTGTTTATTCAGCAGCTCTTCTTCATAAACTTCCACCAATAAATTGTAATTTCCAATTACCGTAAAATACTATATTCTGAGAAGTTAAAGAAAGATTAAAAATATTTCGTGATTTAATTGAAAGAAATACTTCCGTTGTTATTCATGTATGTTGCATTCCATATTGGCTTGTAGAAAATTCGTAAGAATTGTATCAAATTCTTAAAAAGACGAAATAGTTATAGTTCTGCTTTAGTTTATAATAAGGATATGTAAACGAATATACGAGTATAATCATACAAAAATACATAATTGGTCATTACAACCACAATATAAAATTACAACCCTTTAGTCTAGACTACGACTTAGTGCCTCACACCCACTTGCGTTGTGTGTGTTAATTTTATACATGAGTGGAGAGACGTACAGTTTACAGTCGCTTCCAAACGACAGATTTATTGAGAAACTTTTCATGGCAAATTTATTTACTCTCAGAGTTTTTGCCAGAAATCTGCTGAGAGGAAGACGCCGGAGAAATATTTTCTTTTATATTTCGTTTTTTATTGGCTATGTAAGACCTGGGGTTTGAACCGTGGCCTCAGGTCTAATGAGCCAACACAGTACCTACTAGACTACGGCGAGTACAATTTATAAAATCCTACAATTGATAAAAACTTTATTTAGTAGAGTTACAAACCACATAATCGCCTCACCAATGCGAACATCAAACAAACTTTCATCAGAAGTGCGTACGGAGCAAACTGCTTTTTAATAAAACAGTCTAAGAATGATTGTAGAGCAATTGGTGATATAACATCCCCACTGGTATTTAATATTTATGGATTATAAAGACGTTGTTTAGAAGTGCTGCAGTATTCCCCATTGTTCATTCTCCTTTTACCGATTATAGTCATGAATAAATCCATGCAGATGAACAGGCTACAGATCGGGGGCAGAGTAGGTTAGATGAGGTTGGCGGCTAACTTGTCGTTCAGACGCTAGTTCACTCGGAGGCCATACGACCTATTTTGTTATCTAGTGCGAGCCCGCTGACAGTGATCGTTACCGAAACTGCCAAAAGCGCATTGTCCCATTAGAATTCCTGTTAGAACGCGAACCGTTTTTCTGTCGAACTCAAGTAGTCCCCTGGTTTTCCCGCTGTCCCATGCTGGGTACAGCAGTTTTGAAATTCGGGAACCAGATATGTCGGACCACCTACGGTTTGTTAAATTCCGTGTTGCCTTTCCAATGTGGAAAAGTATTTCTGTAGAGGCGCATATATACCCTCTATCATCTCCTCCTGAGACATCTCCCATTCCTTCCGAGCTATCTAAATACTTACGAAATCTATATTTATTTGTTGTCGAGCAACTTCTTTTCTTGTACATGCCTAAAAAGGGGAATTGAAAATATATGTGGAAAAAACGAAAGCATTAAGAATTCACAGTAGTTTGTTATAGAACTGAGTCAGGGATACGTACGGTCTCAGCTCTTGAATATAGAAAAAGATGTGCGACATTGACAGTAACATCAGTAACCATCAAAAATTTTGAAAATTGTAAACTTAAAGTCTATTTGATAAGAGAACATATATAAAAAATATGACTCAGCTGTTATACTCTTTAAATAATAACTACTAAGTTTTGTCCGATTTTATCAAACGAAGTGCCAATATCTTCACAAGAGAATGCGTTTTAAGAATATCACCACTTGTTTTATAGTTTTTAATTAAATTTTCCAATTAGGAATGGCCAAACTTGGAAAAGTAAGAAAAGAGTAATATTTTCCAAGTTTACCCCATCAAATCTGACAATAGATAAGTTTGAACAAAATGTTTATGTATACCGTTTGAAAGGCTAATCTCTTCCCTTTTTAAAAAACTTTAGATTTTTAAAATAGGTTGAAACATATTTATGTAATCAATAATTTTGTTTGAAAATATCAAAAAAGAGTTTTTGTCCAATAAAACGAGTATTTTTGAGTTCTACTCAACTTACTGAATAACTTAAACTAGGTTACTCGGGTGTATTTATTTTTTTGTTTTTTGTCGCATAGTGTAATTTGAAAATAAATTTCGGATCACTTCTTTCTTTCTCAATGTGACAGCAAATGGCATACAAACCACAATGTATGGACACGCAGTCATTTCCTCTCTTTTTACAATAGAATGTCAAAACGTTAATTGTGTTTAATGTTTTAAATACATTGTAATAGAATGCGTGGTAAATAATAGTTCCTCCTCATATAACATATCCGTTTTCGACCCTTTGTTTCTTTCTTTGGCTTGTATTTGAAAGTAAGGAGTAATTCTAGTTTAGTTTGGTTAGGTAAGTTAGAGAACATTCCTTGCTTCAACTTAGACCAGCATTCAGGCTCATTGTGATACTGTAGTCAATATTCAACCCGGGATCCATCCTTTCCCTAAACAAAACCAACCCAAGTCCACAGCTCTTGCAAAAGTCATTTGCCGGAATGCCAAGTCTTTTGGCATGCCTATCAAAAGAACAGTGGCCCGAGAGAATCCCTATTTTGCAATGGATAACCAATGCGATTTAAGGATAAAAGTGAGTTGGTACCTTCTTATTCATATGTGATACCTTCTTGGCCACGAGATTGAGCCTGCACGTAAAAAGAGTAGAGAAATTACAATTTAACTGAGCTAATCTGGTTATCTATGGGTTGGAACATGACAGTTCTGTACCGATCCTTGCCAGTTCATCAGCAAGCAATTGCTAACGATATCCCTATACTCCGGAACCCGTGTCAAAGTTACCTTTGGATGGTCCGAAACTTCCCTGAGAAATCCTTGTACAAGGGCGGACGTTAAAAATGCGTTCATTAGGGACTTACTCATAGCCGGGCTGTCCGAAAACATTGAGGTTTTTATGGAAAATCCGAGTTCAAATTGGTCATGATGTCTTCCTGGATAATACTCCAGCGGTCAGGCAGTTTGTAAAAAATTTAATATCAGTACCACAGCCCACCCTGTAATTCCACTTTGAGTCAACGGTGTTAACTTTAAGGCTTCCATTGGGATCCTTCGAACCTTTAGATCAGAAGTCTGTAGTTGGAATTCTATATACACGTTCTATTCTGAAAGTTATAAGAATCCATATAATTGACACGGATATATCCATGTGTTCCCAGAAGTCAATAATCCATGTTGTGTAAGGATTTAATTGCATTGATCGTACTGCTAATAACTCAGCTCTCTGCTTTAGTAGAAGAGCGTTCTATTGATCTGAATAGCTCATTGCTATGTCCTCTGTCAATCAGTCGGCAGTGGCATTAGTGTTTGCATACCATTCACCAAACATGTACATTATAAAGCAAGGTTGGTTCCCCACACTGTTAGATAGAACCAGTTTATGGTGGTTTATATAAGACGCCACACCTTGTATAAAGCGTTATTGTTACTTTCTTAACCCAGTCAATTATATTTTCCTTCCATGACAGTTAGAAATCCAGAATGGCTACTATAAGTTTTACCCTCTTGGATTAGAAAAGTTAAATTCCATTAAGAATTGATAGGTTAATGTTAAATATCTTATATTTTATCAATCGCATAAGGATTGACACTGTAACTAAACAATACAGTTGTAAGATTAAGGGCTTAGGGCAGGCATCTCAAAGAGATAGTGTCAAATCAATACATGATACCATAGGCCTTATACGGTGTTCAGATATGCACCTTTATTGCGTAAATCGCAATAAATGCCATTATTGAACTCAATATTGCGTATAAAGTTTCAATTAATAATTGCGTAATAAATACGCAAATTGTTACAATATTGAGTAAAACTTAAAATGCAGCACTGTCATAAGTATGTTCAGTGAGCATATTACAATTAACCGAACACTTTTTGTTGATATTTGACAACTTAAATGTCAATAACGGCAAACAAAAAAAAAAAAAAAAAAAAAAAAAACAACCTGCTGTTTTGTTTACCATCTGTCAAATGAATATTGAATAAGCAGCTGAACTGCTTATAATATTATGCCTGAACACTTAGAATATTGTACTCAATTAACCGAATATTGACTCAATAAAAGTGCATATCTGAACATAGTATTAAACTCAAATTGAGTAAATTTAAGGAAAAAAATATTTTATTTTAAGTAAGAAGATAAGATTAAATTTAGGTCCAATCACCAATACAACTCACTAAATATCTTTCATCAGTTTTGTATGTTCTAATGGAGGGTTTTTAAACCTAGTCATTTGTGTTTTATTCCATACATACAGTATTACATTATGCTACAAGTACTTTACAAATGCTTTCAATTATTGAACAACAAACAATATTTGCGAAGAAATAATACCTAATGTTAGAAATTCTAATGAAATGCCTGCATATTTTAGCAATATAATGTGAATGGAAACTAAAATAAAATAAATAAAAACATTTCCTCAAAAACGTAAATTGCTATTTAAATAACAAAATTTCCAAAGAAAATTATTTTCTCGTTGAATGAGGGTGCATACCATAAAAATTTTAAATGGAAAACTACTTGAGTACGAGTATGTAAATATTCGAATGAATGTTTCAAAGTTTGTTTTACAAATTAACATTTTCTGTTCTGTTTGTCTGCTTTATATTCACTTACTTACGAATATGATGATGCAATAACAACAACATACTCTATACAGTATTATTGTTATTGTTGTTCATAATTATTCTTGTATTGTTCGTATCGTAATATATTCATATGGTGGCAACGCCAATTAACTGAAATCAATTGCCGCTCTTTAAATAGAACACTTAAATTCATATTAAATTTATAATTTACTTGTGGCACACGGTAATTAAATCAATTGACACCCAAAGCTGTGTCGAGTTGTCAGAATTCTGAAGTAGAAGGATGCTTGCTATCATGTGGCTTAAAGAGTAAGAAAAATCAAAGACTATAATGCCATGAGGTGGCACATTATTTGGGGGAAAAAGAGATAGGAAGGTAATAAAAATAGAAGTATCGTTCTAGTAAGCATTAAAAGAAGTTAGCGTTTGCTGTACATTGTTTGAAGAATATATTTGAAAATATAGTAAAGTCTACACTCACCAAAGAGAATTATTTGTTCCGCTAGTTTAAAGCCATGCAATAGTGAATAATTAGGCATTAACTTGGAATATTGCCAGCATATCGTGAAGATGTTAAATGCGCCTAGTGCTTCTTCTCGAAGAGGATGGATGTATGGATATTCAGAAATTCGCAGATGACGTTCTGTAGTCGTATAACCACAATCTTGGAAAAACTATAGGGATGGTTAAGCCATGGATACTTTATCCACAAATCTAATTTTGGCAAGGCATAAGACTAAAGCTATTCTTATAAGTTGCAAGCAGCTGAAGAAAACGCTGAAGATTCAAAGTCTTAGACGCTATTTAAACTCTTGAAAGTCAATCAAATATTTCGCAATAGTTTAGTAGGTAGTGTGTTGGCTTATTAGACGTGAGGCCACGGTTCAAAGCACAAGTCAGACATTTTCAACAAAACGAAAAAATATTCCTTAGCGAGTTCCTCTCAGCAGATTTGTTGTAAAAACTCTGCAAGTAAATAAAATTGCCATTCAAAACTTCTAAAAAAATCTGTCATTCGGAGTTGACTTTAAACTGTAGGACCCGTCAATCATGTATAAATTTAACACATGCAATATAAGTGGTTTAAGAAGCTAGGTGGTAATCCTGACTGAAGGGTTGTAATGACAAATTATGTATGTATGTATGTATGTATGTAAGTATACATTTCCGATTGTTTTGACTTCAAGTCCTTAATTACTTCAAATGGCAGAGCACCTAAATAAATAAAAAGAGGCTAAGACTGTCGGGAGTAAATAAATAACTCTTTATAGAGGCTTGTGTTGTGGATTTCATTGGAAAGAAACCCGAACTTAAAGTCCAAGGGGTCGGACTGCACTTAACAATCTGGTGGGTGCTATTATGCCATCTAGGAGAGGCCACGAAAAGGATATGTGTCAACTTGAATACAGCAAGACAATGACTGTTCTGAAGGCCACCATATTTTCCAAAATCAAAAAATGTACCCTGTTTGCATGTATTCCCTCCCAATTGTTGATTCACCAGTTTAGGAATGAATCGTACAAATATAGAGAATTTTATTACATCGCGCTATAGTTGGACACACAGATTGGGTGATCGTAATGGCTTTGAGGATTTCTTCTACTATTCTCAATGCTTTTTTGATTGTTTTAACGAATTTAACTTCCACATTTCAATTGTTCTGGGGCAGCTGCAACATCTGTATTATAAACTTCACCGTCAGGATCTGACCGACAACGTTTTCCATTTCTATTTGATTCGTTTAACTTTGGGAATTAACCCATATGTGCTCATCGCCCCATTTTTAAAACGGCAAGATATTAATCAGCTGTGTGGTTAAAAAATAACGTATTACATATTTATTTTTTTTTTTTTCGGAAAAAAAAAGTTGGGCACATACGGGTTAAATACATTTTTGAACTTTATACTATGCTTAGACATGTCCTTTTATTGAATTAATATTCGGTTTATTGATAACAATATTTTTAGTGTTCAGACACAAGATTTATTTGACAGCTGGTAAATAAAACAGCTGATTGCTTCAACAACATTGCTTTTAATTTAATCGCCAAAATTAGTGCCAAAAAAATTTGATAAAAATGGAAAACAATTTAACATTGGAAAAGGTCTTACTAATGATTAACCGAAACGCCGAGCTGTTGCGATTGGTAGGGAATATTTCTGACTCTAAAGTGGTTTCTCTCAGAAGGATGAGAAAGAAAAATTTGATAATACTGCAGAGCTTTCTTTGTCTGTCGTTGTTTTGTTTTTGTTTGTTGTTGACATTTGAGTTGTCAAATATCAATAGAAAGTGTTCGGAAAATAGTAATATGCTAACAGAACATACTTATGACAGTGCCGTATTTTAAGTTTTAATTAATATTATAACAATTTATGAATTTATTGAGCAATGTTTAATTGACATTTTATATGAAATATTGATATCAATAAAGCTGTTTATTGGGATTTTCTCAATATACGTGCATGTCTGAACATAGTATTAGTCTTCATTTCAATATCTGGTACAAGGTTTTAGAGCAATCGATGATTAAGATTGTGTTCCATTTTTATTGACATTACTTTCTTTCCGTAGCATTTACATTTCTTCCGATGACTTTCAAAATTTCTTTCATCTTGTTATTTAGCTCGGCTGTTTTCTGGTCGTAAGACTGCATCTTTCCTGTGCTTCATGATATTTGGATTTCAATACCGTAAAGGTCTCGTTTTAACATTTCCAAATGACTTGATTACAGAAATATGACAGAATCAGAGATGCTGTTGCTGCTGTCCTAAAACATAAGCTTGACTAAATCGTAATGCATTAATGCATGACTCACCACCTTTATTGAATTCATAACTTAGGATACGTTAAGAAAAATAGTTCTTAATTATTTGGATATGATACTTTGAACCTGTGCAATGGCTTTAGGATGGGCTTCCAGTTCATGCAGTTAAATCGATTTTAAAACTTATGGTAATAATAGCAAACAGTTTACCGTCATTAGCGTTATCCATTCTCTGAATATATTGTACTTTTATCCCTCATTTCTATTTACACTATCTCTCGAAAGTGTTGTTCTCATAAAGATTAATCTACAATTCAGTCATAGCCTGATCTTTCGTATGGGAACAACGTCGAACATACAATGTGAGCATGAGGGTTGCAGGTTCGATCAACACTAAAGACTTTGATATTGTAATTCATTGGATATTTGGATAAGAATTTCGATTGTAGGGTATTTTTATGCAGAATTAGCGGCTTGTGAAAACTAATACTCATCTGTTATGGGCTCCTTCTATTATTTAGAACCTAAAGAAGTAAACAGAAACTAATTTGAATACAAAATACCCAGAAGAAGTCATACAAAAAACACTTAAAATATTCAAAACGTGACACGAACGCAATAAATATTTATTTAAAGTCACTTAAAAATAGGGTCAGGGTATACGCACTACAAACCTATAAGCAAACTCCTGTAGACATACATATTTATATCAGGAATGTGACATGAAATGTGAGTTTGTGTTTGTGCCTTTCCACTGTGGAATGTTTATTAAATATTTATAAGGAAATATAAGAAGAAGAGCAGGCAGTCGGTTAGACCGACCGACCGACCGACAGACGAACGAATGAACGAATGAATGTGTGTGTGTTTCGGTATTTGTTTAACAAACTTACCGGTAACAATTAACACTTCCGTAATTGAAGGCGCACTTAAATAAACGAAAACAAACATTTACTCCTTCACACTTACACACACGCAAATACACTCACTACACATACCCACTTACGCACGCACACTCTTCATTTATTTTTCATTTTTCGATTTCATTTCACTGTCATACCAGCGCAAGTATAGGCAAATATTGCTGGTCCGCCAATGGCAGAATACATTAGCATTTCAAACGACAGTTGTTGCTTGTTCTTCTTTAAAGAGAAATTGTTTGTTTTCAGAGAAAAAACAAAAAAGAAATGTTTTAGAGGATATAATTGAAAATAAAATAGAATTTAATTGCAATAGAATTGCTGTTGTTGAAGGCATGAGAAGTTGGGTCGATAAATAGAATTCTGATTGCCAAGTAAATGACAAAATTGCAGATTTACAGTCAAACACATAATTAAGGATATCAGCTAATGAAAAGATACATTTTTTGAGAAAATATTCACTACAAAGCGTGCACAATTAGATGTTTTTATTTAAATGCATAAACTATGAGAAATTTCAGTGCACACTTCTAAATGGCGGCAAAAAATTTAAATTTAAATTTTCGACCTTAACTCAGTGTTTGGCGCCGCCTTTTTTCTTTCTTACTGTATTGATTCTACGTGCGATTGTATGGTGTACCTTCAAGCCGGACATTAGAAACTTGAGAAACTTTCTCAATAGTCGAACAAAGCTGGTCTCAGAAAAAATTTTACTAAAAACAAAAAGATTCAGATTAATTCGAATGAGCTGAATGTTGTCCATATTTATGTGCACCATGTGGTTATGAAGTCGCCGTGGTCTAGTAGGTAGTGTGTTGGCTTATTAGACGAAAAGCCAGGGTTCGAGCCCCAGGCCAGACATCAAAATAAAATAAAAAAAGTATTTCTTCGGTGACTTCCTCTCAGCAGATTTCTGGAAAAAACTCTGAGAATAAATAAAATTGCCATGAAAAGTTGCTCAAAAATCTGTCGTTCGGAGTCGACTTTAAACTGTAAGTCCCGCCACTCATGTATAAAATTAACACACAACATAAGTGGTGTGAGAAGCTAGGCCGTAATCCTGACTGAAGGGTTGTAATGACCAATTATGTATGTATGTGTTACCTGGTTATAGCATTACCTAAAATTCAAAAAGGGTAAGATTAGATCTTCCAGATACTAATACAACTCGAATTTCCAAGCTGAGTGTGTCTTTGAGAAATTTCTGATCATTCATAAGTAACCCTTGTATGGGTTTCGAGACACAGCGATATCGTTGAAAATTGCATTGCTGATGAGTTGGCAATCTCGGACATGTTACAGGGCATAGGTATTCCCTTTACTTCGGTTAATTTGGATATTATCCTCCCGTTCTACGAGGCGCTTTAATCTCGTTGGCAGGAGGAGGGTACGTAAAATATTGCAAGACTCTGCTGGACACTTATGGATAGGAAGAGGGCTGACTCCTTTCTGTTCTTAAATTGTATGGCGAACCAACTAATGATTTCTGTAGGAGCTGTGGATCTGAAGAGGAGGAAGAGACTGTTTTTCAGCTCATGTGTCAGCACCCTGCTCTTGTCATGAAGAGACGAAGGTTTCTGACCTCTAATTGTTGACCGAGCTCTCTAATATAAAGATTGCTGCAATAGCAAAATTTATTTTGGGCCAGGGATGGTTTTCTCTAGGGAATGGTTGACCATCGGGTAGAATTAATTGTGGTATCACAAAGGGCCTCAATGCTAGCCCAAGTGGGATCTCTTCCTTCGAGGGGGTCCGCCACCTAACCTAACCTAATACAACGCAAATATAGTCGAAAACAATGTTTTTTACGCTGGTTCCTAGGTTATTAATTTTTAAACAAATTCGTCGACGTGTGCTATTATTGCTGCATTTTTTTAAAAGCCAAATACAGGGTCTTCCGACAAGAACTTCTGGACTTTGACAGTTAATAAAGGTAATCTTCTTGAAGATATATCTGTTCTGTTAGTTGTCATTTATTCCGTCTCCATCATTGCCGGATATAATATTTAACATGCATGAAAATAATAAAACAATTTAACAAAAGGGGAATTTCTCCTCGGGCATCATTTTCATAGAAAAGTCATCTTCAGCTGCAAGGTTTACTTCCGGATCAATGGGTAAGTGAACAAACAATATTGGAACGAAATAAATAAATTTCGGAATAAACTTGGAAATAATAAATTTTGTCAGGCCATCATTGTCAACGGCACACACTATAGACCGATGATTACGAACTTCCCTTGCCTGAATTGACTAGAATTGACTGGACTATAACGATATGTGGGTTGGATAGGACAAAGCTACCTGCATGCATGAGCGATTTAAGGGAGATAATGTGAATGATGTGGCCAGCGAGATCGTGCGATTTGACAACGTTAAACTTTTTTTGAAGAGTGTTCTTAAGTCGCAGGTGTATGCAAATAAGCAACAGCAGTCCTAAAACCCAATATAACTTATGCCATCGGGAAATTTCAGTCTGATTTATGCCCCGTATAAAATGGGATATTTGATGTGCTACCCCTAGAGAACCCATGGCGCACATTTGAATGATTTTATACTCCACATCTAATTGTAGCAATAGGTCTTTCTAACAAATAAAAAAACAAAATCTTAAGTGCTCTTACATGATATGTGAATCTAAAGCCTTTTTAAAATGGTTCTATAAAAAACATGAGGGAAATATCGTGTTGTGACAACAAGCGACACTTACTAGAGTACATTATTAAATTATTCACTAAAGAATCTAAGATTGTCCCTTAAACTACCTGATTGCGGTAGCATTATGTCGGCTGAAATAGGGATTATTGATGTATTTAAATGTTAAAAAATAATCCAGACAATTCGGGTGCCCCTGGAGTAAATTGAAACACATTAAATGGTTACCCTCATGTGAGTTCCTGTATAAGGAGACATAGCTGACACATATGTGGTATATGGTTCATCAAAACTAATTCGAATGAGTACAGAAGCGATTGGCATTCCTCTCTTAACAGGTAAACAAGTGATCTCACATAGACTTCGCTTGTTTGTGAAGGAAAATTGCCAAACAAATTTTTATGGATTTACGAAGGAAACGATTAGCATTAAATCTAACCTGAGTCCATTTTTGGAACTTCATAACCATAATAAGGGGGTGCAAATACTTTACAATGACTTGAATAAAAGGAGTACAATTGTTCTTTCATTGTGCAGCATTTGGGAAGCCAAATTTATTGGAATTAAATTGTAATGATGGCTGAGGAATGGTATTAGGACCTCAGTAAACTCAGTATACCGTCAAATTTCGCCTCTTCTATAGAAATGTCACATCTAGAAATATTAAAATGCAATCTGGTGTACCTCAGGGCAATCATTTGGGCCCAATCTCATTCACTTTGTTTATCAATGATCTTCCCTCAATTGTTTTGAGTTCTAGGGTACTGATGTACGCTGACGACGTTAAAATATTAAACATTTTTAACGATGTTAATGGATTTGATCTATTTCGTGCTGACTTTTGCAGTTTTTATAAGTGGTGCAGATTGAATTTGTTGCAATCTTATATATAAAAATGAATGTGTGTTCGTTTGTTTGTTTGAAGTCTATAGACGGCTAAACGGCTGGGCCGATTTTCTTGAAATTTTAACACCTTTTTACCTTCCTGTATGTATGGAAGGAACTATAGACTAAATTTCTAAAATTTCAAGTAGTCGAGGTGCCACGCCCACATACCCAATAAGTATTTAATGTCGTATATCTCATAAACTGCAACAGCTAGAGTCCTCAAATTTTATATGGACGACTTTAACGTATATATGAACAAAATGGACGGATTGGCTATAGTGGGCGTGTCACCGCCCATAGTCTATATATATATAAATGAATGTTTGTCTGTATGTAGCTTATAGAATCGTAAACTATGCATTTGATCATGTTATGATCTTCAGCAAAGTTATTGCGCATGAGCCGACGAAGGTTTCTAAATTAGTATGAGCAATTTCCGGCAGGTGGCGCTACTGAAAATTACTTAAAATCAATTAAATTGTAAACTATGCATTTAATCATGTTATGATCTTTGTCAAAGTTGTTGCGCATGAGGCGACGAACGTTTCTAATGTATGATGAATTTTCGACAGGAGGTGCCACCGAAAATTATGAATTAAATCGTAAACTGTGCATTCTTTAACAAAGTTGTTGCGCATGAGTCGGCGGAGATTGGTGCGATTAATTTCCGATGAATGAAAATTATTCAAAATGAATGACAAGCAATTGATCGACCTACACCTAATGCACGGAAGAAAAGAGCATTACGAGCCTCATAATCACACGAGCATTGAGGCTGGAAAATCTTCGAGTATATGCCGCTGTGACCCGTTCGCTTGAACCACTCGAACAACGAGAAGTGAGATTAGAAACTAATCGAATGCGTACTACTCAGGCCCGTTCGTGTGAATCATCAAGACAAGGGGAAACAAAATCCATAAAATGATTCAAAATTAATTGGACATTTGTGTAATGTCTTTCCTTCAAATTTATTTTAGTTGGTGGCGCAGCAACACGCGCAGGGTACAGCTAGTAACATATAAAAAAGTGTAAACACATTACATTTTTTACTCACACTAAGATTGATACCTTCTATTGCATTGTGAATGCTGTTTTGGATAGTCAATAGTTGAAACTATTTTGGACATTGGTATACTAATGGATCACAGGCTCAACTTTCGGTCATAACATATCCATGATGGTGAATAACGCTTATGGCATACTCGGATACATGAAACGCTGGTCTAAGGAATTTCTTGATCCTTATTTAACAAAATTGTTATTTATATCTCTTGTTCGACTTATTCTGGAGTATGGTTCTATCATATGGAACACTTGCTATGCAGTTCATATAAATAGCATTGACTCAAAAGTGCAAAAACAATTTTAAATTTTCTGTCTACGAGGTCTTGGTTGGAACTCCTATGATTTACCGCCATATCGGGGTACACTAGCATTGATCAAACTTCTTTAAAGTGGTCGTTCTATGATGAGTAGTCTTTTTATTCTGGTTTTAATACGAGGTGATGTTGATTCAATGTTCCTGTGCGACCAACGCGTAATTTCGAACCGTTATCATTAAAATACTACAGATCGGACTGTGATAATAATGATTCCTTTAGATGAGCCTGTAAAAACTTAGATATATGATTAAACACTGCTTTTTTATACCCTCTCTGTATAAATTTTCATTTATGTAAGAGATGGCTATGAAATAAAGTACAATTTGTTTTTAAATATA
Source organism: Sarcophaga subvicina (assembly GCA_936449025.2). Taxonomy (NCBI): domain Eukaryota; kingdom Metazoa; phylum Arthropoda; class Insecta; order Diptera; family Sarcophagidae; genus Sarcophaga; species Sarcophaga subvicina. The sequence continues at coordinate 37,692,685 of OW388082.2, forward strand.
TACATATATAATATTCAGCAGATTTCTGGCAAGAACACTGAGAGTAAATATAATTGCCATGAATAGTTTCTCAAAAATCTGCCACGCGGAGTCGATTTTAAACTGTAGGTCCCACCACTCACGTATAAAATTAACGTACACAACATGAGTGGTGTGAGAAGCTAGGCCGTAATCCTGACTGGATGGTTGTAATGGCCAATTATGTATATTATGTTACGTATTCTTTCTTTGTTACTCAACGTTCATACGAATGTGGTTTTTGAAATCGCAGCAGTGTAAACGAAACAGACTAAAAACACATTTTGAAATACGACTAATAAATGACTCAAATTATAATCATAAATGACGCAAAAAGAAGTCCAAATTAATACAAACAGGACTGATAAATGACAAAAAATGCTGATAAATTACTCATAAAAGGCTCGTATGCGATTAAACGATGACTGAAAGACGACCGAAAAAGAATCATAAACGAAGGTAAATAAGACTAATAAATGATCTTTCTGATTCGAAAATGATCATAAAACTATTAGAAAACGGGTCTAAAATTACTCTTAACTAATATAGAAAATGACTCATAAATGACTTTTTAGAAGAGTCTTTTATGATTAGAAAATGAGCGCATATTCTAGCTTTTCAATCGCACAGAAGAATCAAAAAAGACTCGAATTTCCAAAAATGCTGGCTGGGATATTATTTAGTCAGTAAGGATAAAAATATCTATTGACATTAACAAATAAATAAATAAATAAATAAAAAGACGGCCTCATCTTTTTAACTGCACAAAGCGAAAAAATTTGTGCCATTGTATTTGCTTAGCACTGTAAACAGTGCAACAAAATGCAAAACATTTCTGAATGTATAAAAGAAAAATTCATTTTTTTTGCCTTTTTTATTTTCTTTTGCATAAATTAAAGAAAACTCAAACTACCATCAAATAAATTTCCAAAGAAGGCAAAGAACACAAAACAATAATAAAATTTTAATATTGTATGCCCAGAAAACTGCAATTGAACGTACAAAGAATTGCAGTAAATATTGACGTTTCTTGACAATGTCTGTCTAAGTTGACAATGTTTTGTTTATTGTTCGTCTTATTTTTGTGTGTTTGAATATAAATTTGTAGTTCGGAGATGTATTTGTATATTTTCTTTTCTTTTTTTCTCTTTTCTTCGTATTTGTATTTGCTTTTGAATAATTTATGGTGTTTTCCTACACTGTCAAATTTTTAACATGGCGATTAGTTGGATATCATATTTCATTTCCGTCAGAGTATACGACGAATACGGGCCCATATTGTTAGAGAAAGCAAAGGCATGTCTCGCGTAAATATGTTCAATATGTTTTCATTCAGGGAAATTTCTCCATGTCCGTCCGTCCCGTGTATGTGCCCTTGTAAGTCGTATGGAGAAAATTAATTGACATGTTAATTTCATGTGAACTCAAAAAGAGGTGTCCCCCCACAAATACTGACTGCATATCAATTTTCTTGACATGTTTATGTCGTCTACTGTCGGAAAACTCTATATTCGTTTGAATATGTGCTTGTTTGTTTGTTTGTTTGTTTGTTTTCAAAAATGTCTGCAGTTAATTATTGTGTAAATTTTTTAAACATTGCTTTAGTAAATGCCCAAAAAGAAAAAAAAAGAAATTTAAACTCCACTCAATTTGATTTGATTTGAACTGGAAGCAACAAAACAATTTGAACGTATTTCTCATATGCTATCCCAGACGCATACAAATTACTTCTCGGCCTGTACACAACGGAAAGTCAGTCTTCGAATGTCGGTGTATTTCAAAGATAAAGATTTTTTAAAGTCGATCTAACGGTTTAATGTTACCCAATGTTGATTGAGTAGAAATGAGTCTTAAAGGAATTTCAATGAATAATTTCCACACTTCAAATTGGGGATTGTAATCGTAGGAAGCAATAAATTACTTGAAATTTTCAGCTGCTCTCTTGAGTTTTGCCTGTATTTGTTTTATTTGGACACAAATAATCATGATGTTATGATCGTATGATAGGATCGTAATGATAATGAATGTTTTGAAGGTGTTTGCATGTGATGTGACAGTATACGGGCTGAAGGGCTACGTTGTAATGAGTGTTGAATATATTAGTTTGGTACTGAATGTTAATTATTGCATAAGCAATTCAATTTTTTTTATTTTAAATTTAATTTATTTTAGAGTAAGGCTTACTAAACTGAAATCCATTTTTAAAAATCCGCAGATTAAGTAGACTGTTTTTTTCCCAAGCGGAAGAAGGAAAAAGTCAAAGTTAGAAAATCGCACAAAGGTTTGTACTCCTCGTCTTCAAGGTACTTCTTGCAAATGACATTTCCCGATAGTCCCATGTAGACATGCAATCAAGCGTATCTCGCTTACACACATAATTGGTCATTACAACTCTTTAGGCTGGATTACGACCTAGATTCACATACCACTTATGTTTGTAAATTTCATACAAATTTCTTGCAGTTTAAAGTCGATCCCAAACGGCAACGATTTTTGAGAAACTTTTTCATGGCAATTTTATTTACTCTCAGAGTTCTTGCCAGAAATCTGTTGAGAGGAAGTCGTCGAAGAAATATTTTTCATATTCCGTTTTGATGTCTTACCTGGAATTTGAACCGTGGCCTTACGTCTAATAAGCCAACACACTACCTACTAGACTACGGCGACTTCATGCTCCCACTATTTGAACTGCTAATTCGCCGTCTCCTTTATTTCTTTTACCGTCTGAGTAACTAAGACTATGGCTGGAGATGACTGATTTGGGGGTTTGAACCCTTACCGCACGTCTAATAAGGCAACACACTACCTGCTACACACCCAAGTGTGTGTGTCACAATCATAGGAAATTGAGACAACCCCGCTCTTTGAGAAGTAGCTGCACTCAACTAGAAAAAGTTTCCTACAGTAATGCAGCATGTTAACGTAGATTGTTGTTTCTACAAGTGCATCTGCTAGGGTCTAGGGTCTGCTACAATGGAAACAGGAAAAACTTGATTACTAAAACGGAAATTAGGTTAGGTTAGGTGGCGAACATGCCCCGAAGCAAGAGGTCCCACTTATACCAACATTTAGACACATTGTGATACCATTCATTCTGTTCGGACCATCCCAAGTCCAAAATAAATCTTGATATTGCAGCAATTTTTATATTGGAAATATGGGTCAACGGTGTCAGAAACCTTTGTCTCTTTAACACAGTGTAGGGCACTGACACATGAGGTGAATGATAATATCTTCCTTCTCCTCAGACAGACAGCTCCTGCAGATATCATTGGTCTGACAATATCCACCAGGCTACGGCGACTCTCGCTTACCAAAATTTTAACCTTTCATTGTCCTCTTGTCATTCCGTCTAGACTATAAAATCTTTGAAACTCATTTGGGTGGTGAGGTAGTGGGTGTTAGTGCAGAATACTAATCTGCCAATTTTAACACACTCCTCTGCACGATTGGAAGAATCCCATGATTAATCAATGAAAGAGAAAATCTTCCACTTTGTGCCAGACATTTTGCCAATAGTAGTTAGTGAAAGTCGCCGTAGTCCAGTAGGTATCGTCTTGTTGTATTAGACATGAAGCCACGCTTTAAACCTCAGGTCAGACATCTCCATCAAAAAGAAATAATAAAAAATATTTCTTGGGCAGATTTCTTTCAAAAAACTCTGTGAGTGAATAAAATTCCAATGAAAAGTTTCTCACAAATCTGGCATTCGGAGACGACTTTAGACTGCAGGTGCCATCACTCATGTATAAATTTAACACACACAACCGTAAGTGGTATGAGAAGCTAGGTTGCAATCCTGACTGAAGGGTTGTATATGAGCAATTATATTTGTTATGTAGTCTTTTGTAAGATAGGATTAAAATGCGATATAAAACAAAATCGTATTGTTGTATTATTTAGAGAAATTTGATTTTAATCTCCTTTAAAAATAAAATATAAATTAAATAGATTGCAATTTTTCCTGTTCAAAATTTTCTATTTAAACAATGATTTTTATTTCAATCCTTTTCATTTTTTGTTGTATCTTTCGTTAGACAACAAGTTCTTCATGTACATAGTTTTGCCTTCAGGCTCTCCTTGTTTGTGGCTGTAAAAAGATTGAAAATAATAGGGAATCTTAAATGCATGAATGATTTTTCATACTCCGTATATGAAATAATATTGAAAGCAATAGTAACAATAACAATAACAACAACAATAAATTGTTGTTGATGATGACCTTAATGTGAAAAATCTCTTAAAAAACGAAACAATCAAAAGCAATTTTCATTTATTCTGTTGCCAACATAAACAACAACAACTAACAACACCAATAACAAAAATTGCAACAATGAATTTTTATTTCATTTTTTAAAAAGAAATTCGTTTTTATTTCGTTTTTATTAAAAATCAAAATGTGAATGCGTATGAAGACAAAAGGGCATAAGTTACATTTATTTTGTTTGGAAATTGAAATTGATTTTTGAAATTGAAAATAATGCTAGAAGACGTCAATTTCATTTGAGATCGTTAAGCATTTTTTGCCAAACTTTTAAAAGAATTACGAGAGCATCGTCAGTATTAACCGATAATTTAGAATTGTTAGAGAATTCTTTTAAAATCAGTGGCCGTTTATACAACATAAGCAAGTTATAAGTGGGAACCATTATTTTCTAAAAGTTATATAATAATTTGCACTCGCCGTGACCTAGTAGGCAGTGTGTTGGCATACTAGACGTGAGGCCATGGTTCAAACCCCAGGTCAGACAACTCAAACAAAAAAATATTTCTTTAGCGACTTCCTCTCAGCAGATTTCGGGCAAAAACTCTGAGAGTAAATAAACTTAACATAAAATTTTTTCTCAAAAACCCTTCTCTCGAAGTCGACTTCAAACTGTAGGTCCCGCCCCTCATGTATAAAATTAACATATAAAGCTATTATATATGTGTGAATATAATGCCGTGGTCTAGTACGTAGTGTGTTGGCTTATTAGACGTGAGGCCTCGGTTCAAACCCCAGGTCAGGCATCTCCAACTGAACGAAATATGAAAAAATATTTCTTCCGCGACTTCCTCTCAGCAGATTCTCTCTCTCTGAGAGTAAATAAAATTACCATGAAAAGTTTCTCAAAAATCTGTCGTTCAGAGTCGACTATAAACTGTAGGACCCGTCACTCATATATAAAAATTAACGCACACAACATAAGTGGTGTGAGAAACTAGGTCGTGATCCTGACTGAATGATTGTAATGATCAATTATGTATGTATGTATGTATGAATATAAGGATTACGGTTTGCCAATACATTTAACATTTTGACGGAATATTGCATCCAGATTCGCTGACGATTACTGGTGCCATACACCCATAAACTCCCGTGCTGCATCGTAAACATTATACTACGGTAATCCATAAAGCTAGAATCTACTTTGAGACTATATAGCACTGGTAGATTATCTGTTGGGGTATTGCTAACATGTATCGATCCTGAATAAGTTCGCTACACTCGTCTTTACTCTTGGTAAACTTCAAAATCGTGAAGGGATTTTGAGTGTTCTGCTATTTTTATTCCTTTCCATTTGTATAAGAAACTTAGGCCTTTCTGAAAGCGTCAGACCTGTCTTTTTATTATTTATTTGGTTTGTTTCAGGTCAACAATGGTTGGTCTACTATAGAAGGTCGTTTCATGGTGGGTTTATCACTTGAATAATATTCTCAATGAAAAAATATTATGTTGCTGTATTGAGTGTAGAGTTTTTTTAGTTTAGTTTTTCTCAAGATTTACTCGTTATTAATAAAATTTTATCTTCCCTGGCTGTTCGGGAGCAGACAATTTCATGGATGTCTGGTTGATTATGACGATAATTTCAATCTACTCATTTCTAAAATTTGTAAAACTCTAATCCAGTATTGTTTGTAGTTAAATTCTTAAAACACTTTACTGTTCTAATTTCAAAAATAATTCTTTCAAGTTTCGTTCTCAGTCTATGATATGAGTTCATAAATGTACAGGAGTGTGCATCCGCTTGTCAGAGAATATCAGATGTCTTTAGAGAAAATTAAACATTCCGTGATGAGCTTGTTGAGTATTCTAAACCTCAAAACAAACCCAAATTTACAAATAATTCAAAATACGTTTCAGTCCATACTTCCTTATCTCCAGGAGATACCGACTCATTAATGCAGCAGACATCAATCACGCAAATCACGATTACGGAAAATTATACAGGGTATGGTTTCAATATATCTTTTCTAAAGAAAAATCTGCGCTTCAATATGGTTGTGTAGAGTGGAATTGCGTTGCACATGCTATTTTGTTATACTCACTGCAAACATTTATTGATCGCTTTTTGAGAAGAGTTTTAAAAATATTTAACTGGGATATAATTTCTAAAGAGGAAATGCAGCTGGGTTAAGACAAACCCAGAATAAAATATTGAAAATGGCGATTGATATTAAGGAATTAGAAGATAAAAAAGGAATTAAATACCTACATCTACATTGAAGATTATTGGAATCCGTGGCCAGCTAAGCGGGATTGACTGGGTAGAGATATTAAAATTTGGTTTAAAATTTTCGGTTTAATCTGGAGGATTATTCTTAAGTACAAGTCCAATGGCTTAGATTTTTAACCTATTAAAGAATGTCCATATGGTTTAGAGCATTTTACGTATAGAATTATACATCTTTGACTTTATGTTTGACTTGAAGAACAAAGGAAGCTAATATAGTTCTCTAGGACAGTAAAACAAGATGGTGATATTTTGTAGATTAAAAGGCAAAGCATGACCAAGAGTGAGATTCTCATTTCTCACTGGAATATATATAAGAGACGATATATTATCGGGAGCACTTACCGTGCAAGTATTTCCACTAATCCATGCTTTATCTGGACGCGATAATCTTAGCGATTCTTTGTAGTTCCGGTATAAAGGAACGAATTTTTTCAGACAGCGTTGTAAAACATGCGAAGTAAATACATACATACAGCAAGACAATATGTAACAGAGATTTAGGATCTTGTAGACTTCTTGGCATTCGGTTATCTTGTGCTCTAAGTTACAAACGAAATTTCAAGTTATATTATTATTATAAAGTTCAATCCAAAGTTGTACAAAAAGTGATTTCTACACTTTATCGAACGTGTCTACAATTACGGACGACATTGCTATAGCCTCAGCTCCTTGGACGGTAAAAGAAATAAAGGAGACGGCGAATTAGCAGTTCAAATTGTTAGAACATGAAGTCGCCGTAGCCTAGTTGGTAGGGTGTAGACGTAAGGCCACGGTTCAAACATGAAAAAATAGTTCTTCGGTGATTTCCTCTCAGCAGATTTCTGGCAAAAATTTTGAGAGTAAATGAAATTCCCATGAAAAGTTGCTCAAAAATCTGTAGGTCCCGCCACTCATGTTTAAAATTAACACACACAACATAAGTGGTGTGAGAAACTATGTCGTAATCCTGACTGAAGGGTTGTTATGGCTAATTAAGTCATAGTTGGAGGATGGCTTGATAAGTCTGAATTGACACTTGCTGCACATTAGACAGAGGCTGGTGAAAAATAGTAGAGAATATGGAAGTGACCATTGCGGACACTAAAATAGAATCGAAAAGGGCCATATCGGGGGATTATCGGGGCCAGGTTGAATTTCAAGGGCTACCCAAGGTTCTCTGATGGGGATAATGCCAAATATTGAGGGACCAAATCCACTGAATACGAATGTAGTATTGAGGGTTATAATGCCGACAATGTTATATGATTGACTAATATGCTCCGAAGCAGTTTTCGTGCAGACGACAAAGAGGAAATTGCCTTAAATGTATCGTCTAAGTGCGATTAGACATGTAAGTGGTTTCCGGGCAATTGTTTAATAACTTCGAATAACTTGGTTTGAAATATGACAGATTTGAACAGAAGAATTTAGTTACGGCCAGTGCTCCAACTTGAAACCGCGTGAAAGAAAATATTTTTGCAGATATTTTTAGGAACCGCGTCATTGTGGTACATTGGAGAGAGGTTGATGAACGTTTGCATCGAACTTTCGAATGTTAATAAGTGAAATAACGTATGTTGGTTACCCCTATTGCCAATATTAGCTTCAGCTAACGTACACCTGACTAACGAAACTGAAATATAACAGAAAAATATAAAAAGGTGGGGGAGATGCTCTCTCGTTAAAGGAACAAAAGAGAATTGGAAAACGTTAACCGCTCTGCTTGTCTCCTTTGCCTTTGGGACAAAAGGATGTCCCTAAGGAGCTATTGGATATTTAAACGGCGTCGATGGCTTGTCATGTCGCCTCAATGATATTAATACTCAGAGTTTAATCGACCTGAAGGTCCAACTGAACTAAACTTAGAAAGTATGGGTCTTTTTTTGCAACATGCAAACTTACTCATAAAACTTACTCATAAAATTTTGGTATTTACGAGTATAACCGAATGTGGTGGCTATAAATTGTTTTCGGTCAGATTCACTGATGGATGAACGATTGAACGATTGAATGAATGAGTGAATGAACGAATAAAATTGTAAGAAAAATAATGACTGAATGAACGATTTGTGCGTTGTTTGTATTGTTTACATTAGTAGTAGTAGACGATTATGTTTGATTTGTTTTGCTCATTGTTCTTGTTGCCACATTTGTTGTAATGTTGTTGGCAATCAATGATTATTACTTTCGCAGAAATGATACATGGTCGGATGAAATTTATTATTGAAACATGTCCATTGTAAACATTCACAAAAAAAAAAAAAAAAAGAAATTGAAAGAATCACAGCTCACAGTCTTGTATATCCAATGGATGAACTTCTAATGTCCAAGAAATGTTTATAAATTGTTTGCAATACAAATACAAACATTCTTTAAATTTCTTTCCACATTATTTCATGCTCCTTTATTTTTCTGTTTTTTGTTTCATATTTCCTACCTTATGAGAGAAGAGCGTATGAAACGGAAGAGGAAACAACATGGTATTAATGTAGATGAAAGCGGTTATATTACTTCCTGATAATTCATCTTTCCAGCACGTTTTCATTTTCGTACTGAACGGAATACAATTCCCATAAAAAAAACAAAGAAACGAAAATCAAAACTTTATCAACGTTTTTATGTTCGCAATAGAAAAACTTTCACTTCATTAGTTTTGTTTGCTTTTCTACTCTCTATTATTTTTATGGTTTTTTTTGTCCAACTATCAAAGTCGCTTTTCCCCTGTTTAACTGGAAAGTAAATCAAATATTGAAGGCAATGTATCTGCTCAGACTTTATACTTTCTGTTTAAAATTGTAACGATTGTGACAAACTTTTTTGAAGTTTAAAGTTTACGAACAAAATTTATTAAAGATTTAGGGAAAAGAACCCTCGTATAAAAATTTACGGAGGAAAAAAACCACCTATTACTGATGGTCCTTTTGTATTTTGGCCGCCATGGTGCTTCCCAAAAAAAATGTGATCATGCAATAAGACCAAAATAAAAATAAACGGTGAAAACGATTACCTCAAATCCTAACCGAATGCGAAACGAGTAAAATGAGCTTCGATAATTGGTCATTACAAACCTTCAGTCAGGATTACGACCTAGTTTCTCACACCACTTATATTGTGTGTGTTAATTTTTTAAATGAGTGCTGGGACTTACAGTTTAAAGTCGACTTCGAACGACAGATTTTGACAAACTTTTCATGGCAATTTTATTTACTCTCAGAGTTTTCGCCAGAAATCTGCTGAGAGAAAGTCGCCGGAGAAATACTATTTGTATTTTGTTTTGATGTCTGGCCTGGTGCTCGAACCCTGGCTTCTAGTCTACTAAGCCAACACAGTCTAGTAGGTAGACTACGGCGACTTCTTCGTTACTTACCAACTGAAAAGTGCTAAACGCCTACAAATCGTTCTAAAAGCTATTGAAGTCAAAACCTCCATGGGGTAAAAACTGTTTTTGTGAACCAAAGTCTCAAAATTAAAAATTTTTTTAATAAACACTTTCGAGTGTAGCCCTTTTCGAACTAAGTTTTGAGAAGAGCTTTTTTAGGTTCTAACTAAAAATGATTTGAACTCATGTGGCGGAATTATTTTTGATATTTTTGCTTTATGGTACAAACACATTCAAGGCGACCGGCCACTGACTGCTGGTCTACTAATGTTGCAAAATGATTTCATACAAAAAAATATTTCTTTTTTGCAGAAGCAAAACTTCACAACTACTGTATTGTCTGAAATTTTAGCCACCTGAACAAAAAAGAAGCGTACTGCGAGTTTGCCGCTGTATGTGTTAAGTGAGGTGATGGAATGAAGACATTTTTTTTTGCTTGCTTGCTTGGCATGTTATAGAGGTTACCTCGTTTGTCAAATACTTCACGATCCAGTCGATTGGCCCTCCAGGCTAGTTATTTGAATGTAGTAAAATATTCGCAAATAGCCATTTCCGATACAGCCAATTACCCTGTTATAAATCAGAAAATATTCAGCCAGGTATGTGAATTCTAATTTGAATAGAAAAAAACAACCGAACCGAAAGTGACGCTCTTCGTTTACAATTTCAGTTGTCTTGAAGTAGCATTAATAAATTCGTGCAGACAATGAGTAACTACGTCTAATATTATAAGTCTAAACTTTAGACTCAAAAGCATTATATGTTGAGAATTTAGTCTTTATTGCTGCAATAACCGATTTGCAACTTATAAACTGCTTGATGACATGTTCTCGAATCCAAGCGATATCCGCAAAAATAAAAGAAAACAAATTGTCATTATGCTAGTACTTGAGACACATTTTATGTTCACTTTGCTATACTCTAACCCACTATTAAAGCAGAGGGCTAAAATAGTGATAGTAAGGCTTAATTAAATTAAATGCTGACCCAATGTTATTGTTGTTGGATATGTTGTTTTTCTGGGAAGGTACGGATACATCTGGGTCAATTAAAAGTTTTCTTATAACTTTCTGAATAGAACATTCGACTTTAGAATTCCCACTTAGGGCTTCTGAACTAAAGAACCGGAGGTACCCAAAGTTAGCTCTGTGGTTTATACCGGTGGCCCACTCATGAAATGGTGGCGTGTGGTACATTTATGAAGGACATTAGACATTATTTTAGGCTGCCTGACGACTGCAGTGTCTTAAGGCAGAGGTCATGACCATTTGACAGTTAGGTTACGATAAAGTCCCCAACGAACATATATTCAACGTTCGTCATGGTCCTTGACTGCTAAGTATTTCTCAAAGAAATTGCTTTCAAAGGTAACTCTTATATGGGTTCCGGGACTTAAGGATTTTTTATTATTTTTTTTGGCCTCGGCGGTATTTTTGGGGTTAAAGAGTTGGCCAGGTATGATGCTTGCAATTTCCGTTATGTTATAGTACATAAGTATTCGAATTATCTCAGTCAAATTGGATATTATTCAAGTTTTGCTGGGATGCCTAATCTCGTTGACAGGAATAGTTTAAGTGCAATATTGCCAGACCCTGCTGGACACATATGAATAAATCGTAAGCATTTCATGCGATTTTCGTGCCCTACTGTTCTTTTGGTAGGTGTGCCGAAACGAAATTAGATCAAATGATTTCTGCAGGAGCTGTGAGTTTTGGATGGAAGAAAATATTGCCCTATATCCCATGTGTCAGCAGCCAACTCTTTTCGGAAAAAGACGGCGATTTTTGACTTTTCACTTTCTGGTATCCTTGACAGATGATTCCTACAATAGCTAGATTTAGGTTGGAATTGGATTGTTTTCTCTACGGAATGTTTGATCCTGGGATGGAACATTGATTGTGGTATCACAAGGGGCTTAAATGTTGGCCCAAGTGCGACCTCTTCCAACAAGGAGTATCCTGATATGATTAATTCCATATAATAAGATAGAAAGAACTCTAATTTGAAGCTCGGGAGCAACCTGAAAGGAAGTTACGTGCACTCTAAGACAACTGCATTGAAATCTTTCAACAAAATTTTGTTATATCATCAATATAAGTGCGTCGTAGGATTTTCTATTTTTCTGATAGAATGTAGATATTTCTCTAAGGCCTCATTTTTGTTCTCTTTGTATACGTCATATTCTTACGATTTGTTAATATACTCATACTTTACAGTCATATAACATGTTAGGTTGGTTAGACAATTTCTTTTTTAAGTGCTTTACTTTCATATTTATTTTCAATACTCAAAAGCTGTTTATATTTGTTTATAAGCAGGGAAACAGCGTAATGGTTAACACTTGTAAACTTGGCTATTGCTTTTTGCTAGCAAAGCGGATTTTTTATAAAAAATTTGGATTGTCCCTTACGCGGCGCAATTTCAAAGGAACTAATTTTGTAATCAGAATGAAACCTAACATGTAACAATAATTATGTTTTTTCACTAAGAATTGAGCAGAAATTTCTTCGTGCGCACTTCTTAAACATTACATATATCACAAGTACAAAACGTATTTAATTTTTATTCCTGTATTAACAATTATTTTACAAACCAACACAAAAACCGTTCTCAATCAAACTCAATCATAGAAATTAAATCATTTATTGAAAATGAATTGATAAAAACACCATAAATATAGTCATTAGAACCAATCAAACAATAATGAACGAATTTTGAAATAATATTTCAAACAATTGCTTCCATGTACGCATATTAAATGAATGCCATTGCTGTCTATTAAATATTTTGAAAATATTCGAATAAATATCGGTTATGCTGTGTATTTATAATAACCCCATCTGAAATACATACATACGTTTCATATATATTCTCAATTCAATGTTCAATGCTTGTTGTATTGATTATTTGTTTCAACTTTCAATGATGAATCGATTTGGCAGGCGTTTGACATTTATTAGCCACATGGGTGTTGAATGTGTCACACGTAGGCCGTTTGTGAACTACAAAAATTATTGTCGTATTGTCGCCGAACATTAATAATTTCTTTGTTATACAAAACTAAACAAATCAATTCATATGTATACAACAGCACTTGCATAACTACTCTACCATAACAATTATATTACCACCACCACTATCACCAACAACAACAACAATAACAACAGCAATAACAATAGCAATATTATTATAAAATATAATAAAAAAAATTTATGAAAATTTCCAAAAAATGATTGATTTCATTCAAAATGATTGAATGACTGGTTAGTTGTCTAATTGGCCGTCTGATTAGATCAGCATTTATTGTGTTGGTTGAGTTTGGCAGAACGACAACATCAATCAATCAACATCTCATTTGGCAAAATATTGATGAGAAAATTTCTGTAAACAACACAAGTTAAGGCTTAAATACAAAATGCCTGTTAATTGTCAATAATGTAATGCAAATGTCCTTATTACTGATATTTGATGACAGATGATGACAGTCCCCTTAAAATGGGCTTTCGTATAAAACGTATACAGTTTTAAGTAGGTTGGTTAAAACCGACACGAAGAAAAGTAATCGTTCCTGTCTCTCCAATAATATGAAATGGTGTTTTAAGCTCCATAGAGAAAAATCAGTCACAGAAAAATCGTGATATCATGCTTGCAGAGCAGGGATGGGAAATTGATCTTAACAAATTGTACTAACTTTCACAAAAAATTGTACTTCTTTCAGCCCGATTGTACTAAATTCATTTTTTTTTCTGTTTTAAACTTTTTTATTAAAAATTAAATAAAAATATAAATGACAATTCATTTTACATATATTTATGTACATACAGTGAATAAAACTAAAAGTAATAAAGAAAACTTCAAAAGTTAGAAATCATCAAGCCCTAAGAAAAAAACGAACAAAGCAAAATCAACTCGCATGTATTCAATTTTGCAAGTGTCCATTTTATGATATGTTTGCAAAAACGAAATCAAAAACTATCGTTATTTTTTCATGTTTTTGCACTACTTTGACTTTTTAAGAAAATATTAATTTAATATTAATTACTTAATCCCGTTGAGCGACTATGTTTTGCAACTTATCGAACAAAAACCAATTTATATTAAAAAATGAAGAAACAACTGAAGATAGTACTGTAGCTTTGACTGAAAGTGACTGTTCTACCAGGGAAATTTGTAAACAACTTGGAGTTAGTCAATCAGTAGCCATCAGAGTCCAAAAACGGTCTGTTCTTCCCTAGCTTCAAAACAGACGTCGTAAAAAACTACTATCGAATGCGGATACTCGTTTCGTGCTAACAAAAATGAAAAGGAACACATTTTTAACATCCAAAGGAGCTTTTTGGCAATCGGGAAAACCGCTAGTCGATGGACGGCAAGTAGAGCTCTTAAAGATATTGGCTATACCTCGGCACTCAAAAAAAACCTGCACTTTCGGGTAAAAATGTAAAGGCACTATTAAAATTTTCCCAGAGAACACAGAAATTGGACAAAGTCCCGACCCCAATCCAATTGAGAATTTGTGGCCATTCGCGAAGAGACGGTTGGGACAGTACTGATCAGTCCCAACCAATTTAGGTGAGCTTTGGCAACGGAGTCATCAGGAATGGACAAATATTCCGAAAGAAATTATAGAGAATTTGGTAGAGAGCATGCTAAGTCGCGTAAAGAAGGTTTTACATAACAAGGGTCTTTGGACTAAATATTAAAAATATTTGTATTCCCTAAAATTTTGGAATGGTGCAAAATTAAGTACATCCGAGTTATTTTCCTCTTGATTGTTTTTTCTTAGAATTTGATCATCTTAGTTCGGAAACTTATATTATTTTTTTAAGTACTAAATTTAAATTGTTCAGAGTACAAACATATACTCATTTGTGCACCCCATATGAGTAAAAAAACATAAAATTTAACAAAAAAGTACATTGCAGTTTCTTTGTACTAAGTACTTGTTTATATAATAGGTAAACTTAACAACTTACTTTAATACTTATCTATAAAGGAATACAAAAGTTTATCAGTTCTAAATTTTAAATCACTATTTATGATACATTTTTTGCTAGCAAACTATCTGTTATTTCAAAATTGTAGCAACACGAATTTAATGACTTCAATAAATTCCTTGTTTGGATTAAATTGGAGACAGTCGAAGCAAACAGTCTATTTCTCCCTTTGTAGGGAGGGATTAGGGAAATTTTTTAAATAGTGCTATATAAGTCATTGAGGTGCTATAGGGTTTTTAACTTCCAAATAGTGCTAAAAAAAGTACAATTGTACCAACTTTTCCATCCCTGTTGCAGAGGCAAACTATTATTATAAGAATTCTACATACATACATACATACATACATACATACATACATACATACGTAATTGGTCATTACAAACATTCTGTCAGATGCCTAGCATCTCACACCTCTCATGTTGTGTGTGTTGTGACAGATTTTTGAGAAACTTTTCATGGCAATTTTTATTTACTCAGAGTTTTTGCCAGAAATCTGCTGAGAGGAAGTCGCCGAAGAAATACTCTTTGCATTTTGTTTTGATGTCTGGCCCGGAGCTCGAACCCTGGCTTTACGTCTAATAAGCCAACACACTACCTACTAGACTACGGCTTGTTTTTTATGCCTTTGCCAAAATGTCATGTAATCGTTAAGATTCTATAATATCACTCGCCTATCCATTTACCTAGTTTTTTCTATGTTAGCTTAAGCTATTTTGACTGTTATCTGAAGGGTTTCTTTGGCTCTTTTGCTTACATGATTTTTATATGGTAGCTGCGCTCGAATTTTCACAATCATTTTGACAATTTTATGAAGGTATGGACTTCGGTAACTAGTTCTACTATCCAATGTTCAAGGGTATCCTCCTCTCCACGTTTTATAGGTTCTGCAGAAGTAATTTTCGAGTATTGACCGCTGTGTGGTACCTAATATGGATTCTTAATCCGTATATCAGTAAAGTGTCAAAATTGGCTGGTATCTCTATAAGAGTGTTCAATTTTTCACAATCTTCATTGTGGTGCAGATTCCCTCTATGAGTCACCATAAGACTCTTTCAGAAGTTTCTTCACCATAATACAGTGCAGAAAGTAAGATTTCTTATCACTACACCCAGTATAAAAATATTTTTTATATTGTATGACTAACTCTCAGAGAATGTCTGCTATCATGCAGGGTATTGACACAGAGAATATCATTTATGGACAAAGGCAGATGGTAATTATAACCGATGTTCTCAAAGATGTTTGAAATTGCGAGTTGTGGTATATTTATTAAGCGTTCTGATATAAATTTTTTTTATAGGCTGCCTAAACACTGCAGTGTTTTCCAGGTGGAGATCATATCCAATTTTAAAGTTTCACAATGTTTGTTGAGTAAAATTTTCAACGAATATCTCTTGATTTACAGTCAGAATGCGATTAAGTACTTTCGATCATGTCCATTACTGCCAAGGATTTCTTAGGAAAATTACGGATTATGTAGTCCGGGACTTACACTATGTTCAGATGTGCACCTTAATTGTGTAAATCACCATAAACGCCATTATTGAGCTCAATATTTCATATAAAGTTTTAAGTTTTTTAAGTTTTATAATTGCGCAATAAATATGCAAATTGTTATAATATTGAGTAAAACTTAAAATACAGCACTGTCTTAAGTGTGTTTAGTGAGCGTATTACAATTAACCGAACACTTTCTGTTGATATTTGACAGCTCAACGACAAACAAAAAACAAAACAAAATAAAAACAATGTTGTTGAATCAACCAGCTGTTTAGTTTACCAGCTGTCAAATGAATATTGAATAAGCAGCTGAACTGCGTATATTATTATGTCTGAACACATAAAATATTGTACTCAATTAACCAAATATTGACTCAATAAAAGTGCATATCTGAACATAGTATTAGTGATATTACATTGCTGACCAGGGAAGGGGGCAGCACGTAATCTTTGACATGTTACAAAGCATAAGTATTCTGATTGCCTCAGATTGCGTTCCCTTAAATGGCTTCTGCAGGAGCTGTGAATCTGAGGAGGAGGAAGGAACTATATTTTCTCATAAATCTAATGAATGATGGCATAGATTCACCACATCTTTTGGGAATGAGAATGGGAACGTCAATGTACCGACGAGGCAACTTAGTTGGCTCTTATCAGTTTGATGGTTTTTAAATTTTTGTAATATTACTACGTTCGTAAATGCTTTTGTATGTATTTTTGAAGCCATAATGTATAATTAGCTTAAATTAATAAATAAATATAGGAATTGTATATCAAAAGCACTGAATTTACTCTGAATTTCTATAAACATTCACCCATTCCAGCTCATTGAAAATATTTGAAGTCTTTGCTGCACAGTTCGATGCTCGAAGCGACCTGCTCTTTGCGATAAATATTCATATTGGGCATGTACTCCTACTTCAATATTTTTTTTTTTAAATATTTCCAAAGTAATTTTTTTTTATTTGCCGCCTTATTTAAATTGAGCAATAGTACCCCTTAAATATTTGCAGTTTTACTATTCTAAAGCAAAAAAAAAACCAAAAAAAAGGTTTTCGAATAGCATAACCATTATTCACAATCAAAAGCATTTTATAAAACGAAGATAATGGTTTGGCAAATATTTCCGTAATAAATATTTACTATAAGCACATCTACTTACTCTTGATAGATCAAATAAATTATCAAAAACCATTTGTTTTAACACAAGCAATTTTGATCCTGCTTATAAATTTATCACACATACATACGACAACAATGTGGGAATGAATACTTGTTCATGAGAGTAGAAGAGTATTTGTTTGGTTGCATGTTAGCACAACTGCAGTGCAGCGCAAAAAAATATTGTGTTCGTTTACATTAAACAGGCGTAGAGGCATTCCTAATAAACAAGGTATATGCCGAAGAATTTTTATAAAGGGTTTTTTTATAGAGGTATAGAACTTTAAGTTGCAATAAAACAACGATGGATTATTCGATTGACATGAATTTTATTTATCCGAAAGATAATCTTGTGGCATTACATTTTAAATATGATTTCTGGCATATGACCGCCACGGCTGGCGCGGATGTAGTCCAATCTGGACGTCCAATTTTCGATGACTTTTTCCAACATTTGTGGCCGTATATCGGCAATAATACGGCGAATGTTGTCTTCCAAATGGTCAAGCGTTTGTGGCTTTACCGCATAGACCAATGACTTTACGGTGTTAAATCACAAGATCTTGGAGGCCAATTCACAGGTTCAAAACGTGAAATTAGGCGGTCACCAAACGTGTCTTTCAATAAATCTATTGTGGCACGAGCTGTGTGACATGTTTCGCCGTCTTGTTGAAACCACATCTCCTGGACATCATGGTTATTCAATTCAGGAATGAAAAAGTTAGTAAGCATGGCTCTATACCGATCACCATTGACTGTAACGTTCTGGCCACCATGGATGGCCTCATTCGGGTCTTCCTCAATGCTACGCTCTACAGCAGCAATAGCTTCTTCTGTACGCACCGTACAGCGTCTCTGGGGATGCGATTTATCAATAAGAGTAAACGTGGTGCGAAGAAGTTCCATGGTTAATCGAATTAACTGCTCTGATGGACGATTTTGTCGACGATAAAATGGACGTAGTGCGCGATACGTTTTCCGCACAGAACCATTATTTTCGATATAAAATTGCACTATTTCCAAGCGTTGTTCAGGCGTGAGTCTATTAATGATGAATTGCCAAACCAAACTGAGAATAAATCACTTGACAGCTGTTAAATCGGTCGCCATTTTGAAAAGTAATGCCAACTTAAAGTTCTATACCTCTATAAAAAAAACACCCTTTACATGCACCAAAAGCTTGGCGAAGGCCGAGGGTTATGTTCATTCCGTTAGTGGGAAAAAAGGATTTTACTCAGCCAATATCTTTTTGACCAATTAGTTTCACGCCTTTCATGTTGAAAATGCTTGAGAAAGTTGTGGACAATCATATAAGATGCGGGGTATAAGGAAGGGTGCCACTGCATCCTACATATCGTGTTTATTAGGCAGTGTAAATCATTCAGGAGTCCATGAATGTGAAGAAGATAACCAAATATGCATTTGTTGACATACATGTATGGCGCATTTGATAACACTCCTCACGATGTTATAAGGCCACTGGACAGAAGAGGTATAGAACCTATGATATCCAGATGAATGGCAGAAGTACTATACATACGATCTGCGGAAACATATGCAGGAAATGAAATAATAAGAGTCCACACAAGATACAGAGATTAGAGTATGTAGGTATAAAAAGTGGAATGAGAACCAGCCCTACAGTGACGCCTGAAATTCTTTTAGATTTAAGCTTTGGAGACTAGGTTATAGGGAAACATGTGCAATATGAAATTCATTTGGGGATTTCGTGACCAAAGGAATCAAATGGCTGATAGCTAACTTCCTTCTTAATTATCTTCTGGACAGAATCAGTAGACTTTATAATTTTGAGTAGTGATTTGCAACGCCGAAGTCGCCGTAGTCTACTAGGTACTGTGTGTTGGCTTATTAGACGAAAAGCCAGGGTTCAAATCCCAGGCCAGACATCAAAACAAAATACAAAAAGTATTTTTTTCAGCGACTTGCTCTCAGCAGATTTCTGGCAAAAACTCTGAGTAAATAAAATTGCCATGAAAAGTTTCTCAAAAATCTGTCGTTCGGAGTCGATTTTAAACTGTAGGTCCCGCCACTCATGTATAAAATTAACACACACAACACAACTAGGTCGTAATCCTGACTGAAGGGTTGTAATGGCCAATTAAGAAGAAGAAGAAGATTTGCAACTACACTTAGTAACAACAATCAATAAAGTAATCTGCCGTGTATACACTCTTAATAGAGGGTCTATTTTGTGGTATATAGACGGGTTAAGAACGTTAAAAATGAAATATTTCGAATCCATGGGGATACTCGCAGTGTCTATCAAACGGAAGTCTATGCCGTCAAAAGATGCGTTCAATTCAACTTGTGTAGGAGGTGCAGAAGTCAAGACATAGCATGGTACTTATAATATTAAATTAAAGATAGTATGGCACTGTCTGGAGAAGCTGAATAAGGCAAAGTTTCTTCTTAAACCAAGTGAGTTTCCGGCAATCAAAACCTTTGTTGGAAATTACAAGGAAATGTTATTTGAGTCATGAATCAAATTATACATGAATAAGCCGTGGTCAATAACCAGTTTTTTGGCACTGTAGACTGAAAGTACATTTGTTCAGAATGGGGGTTGTCTCGAGCCCAACATGTATACTCTATAAAGATGAGAAAGAGTGATGGGAACATTTTCTGCTAACCTGTAGGTCACTAATGCATTTTAGAGGGAAACACATGAGTGCATATCAGGTGCTGGCCAGGAAATTGATATTGCTAACACCGAGGAGCATCTTGCAATTTGTCATGAAAATAGACTCGGAAGAGACTTTATGCCTAAAGGAATATGGGCCGGACCTTTATGGATCACGTTAACAAATTTTTTTGACGTTTTAGACACTTGCTCTTCTTGGAGCATCTTGACTCCAAAATTAACAAAACAGAATCGATATATTGAGTACCAGTATTATAACTCAGTTCACTTCTCCAGCCGCCTGACTTAAGTTTTTGTCTTGAACGCAAAATTATCAAGGAATGTTTTGAAAATAATTTTTTTTCTGTGAACGAATGGTGAAATCGTCCAATATATTCACTGATTGCTATTAATAAAAATGATTGATTTGTTTAAATACACATGCATGCATATTTGATCATTACAACTCTTCAATCAGGATTACGACCTAACTTCTCGCACCACTTATGTATGTTGTGTGTGCTAATCTTCTTATATATAAAAATAAATGTGTGTTTATTTGTTTGTGGGTTTGTTTGTTTGAAGTCTATAGACGGTTAAACGGCTGAACCGATTTCCTTGAAATTTTCACAGTATCCTCCTGTATTTCTGGAAGGAGTTATAGGCTAATTTTTATTTTAAAGTTACAAGTAGGCGAGGTGCCATGCCCACACATCCAATAAGTATTTAATGTCGCATATCTCATAAAGTGCAACAGCTAGAGTCCTCAAATTTTGTATGGACGACTTTGACGTATATATGAACAAAATGGGCGGATTGGCTATAGTGGGCGTGTCACCTCCCATAGTCTGTATATATAAAAATGAATGTTTGTTTGTATGTACCTTATAGAATCGTAAACTATGCATTTGATCATGTTATGATCTTTAGCAAAGTTGTTGCGCATGAGCCGGGGAAGGTTTCTAATTTGGTATGACTAATTTCCGGCAGGTGGCGCCACTGAAAATTATTTAAAATGAATTAAATCGTAATCTGTGCATTCTTTAACAAAGTTGTTGCGCATGAGTCGACGGAGGTTGGTGCGATTAATTTCCGATGGATGGCGTCACTGAAAATTATTCAAAATGAATGACAAACTATTGGTCGACCTACACCTCAAGCACGGAAGAAAAGAGCCATATGAGCCTCAGAATCAGACGAGCATTGAGAATGGAAAATCTTCAAGTATATGCCACTGAGACCCTTTCGCTGTAACCACTTGAACAACGAGAAGTGAGATTAGAAACTGATCGAATGCGCACTACGCAGGCCCGCTCATCTGAATCATCAGGAGAACGGGAAATAAAATCTATAAAACGATTCAAAATTAATTGGACATTTGTGTAATGTCTTTCCTTCAAATTTATTTTAGTTGGTGGCGCAGCAACACGCGCAGGGTACAGCTAGTTTTATACAATTTAAAGTCGATTCCGAACGACAGATTTTTTGCGAATTTTTTTATGGAAATTTTTGTTTACCCTCAGAGAGACGTCTGATCTGGGGTTTGAACCGAGGCCTCACGTCTAATAAGCCAATACACTACCTCCTAGACTGTTTGAATACACACTGTAGTGAAATATAATTTACGTTAGGTTAGGTTGGTGTGGTAGCTTTAATACAAAGTCTCACTTGAGAACGCATAGCTGCTCGTTGTGACACCGCAGGTAAACGCAGTGAAATAAAAAATATTTAATAACGATTACGAAACGTATCTTTATGAACGTACTCAATAATTAAAATATGAAATCATAATTGTAGATTGTTTTTGTGCCCACTGTATAAGAACTTGAGAATCATACTAAAAACATGTCTGCATGCGTGAAGCCTTAACTTAGGTAGACGTCTGCTGGTAAAGAAATATCGTATGTACTCGTATGTGCATAAGTAAGTTCCAATATCTATGCATATTCGTCTGTCTCTAGTTGTCTGCACCGACTGCATATTTTTATAGCCAAAAAGAAAATAATAAAAACACAGACACCAACAACAAATAACCCATAACGTTTTAATCAAAGTGACATTATCCATATTCATACACAAAAACGGAAGTGCAACAATAAATTTTTATAAATGCAGCACAAGATCTGCATTGAGAACAACAATGTTGTCGCCCCAAAAATCGAACAAGAAAAGACAGGACCTGGAAACGTAACGGAATCAAAGGAAACAAAACGAAACGAAAAAAAAAAACTGTAGCAAATAGTAAAAATCTCTCAAGGATAAAGATATTTTAGTGGTACGTAAATGAAAAGAAAAAAACGATGAAAGAAGAACGAAGTATGAAAAACAATTTTTAAAATTTATGGCGAAAAAAAAATTCGATTTTTTTTTAAATTTAAAAAATCTATAAGCAAACATACACACACACGCATTTACGAGTAAAAAAGCCATGGCTATGTAAACCTTTAAGTGTATGGGTAAATATGTATTGTTGAGTGTGTGTCAGTAAGTGTAGTTAGTTTTACCCTGTATTTCCAGCCTCAAGCACTCTCTCATGTACTATATTCGACGAGAAAGTGCGCCAAGGCAATCGATGGGTTAATACCGAAATAATTTATGATTTTTTAAAAAAACTATTCATATTACACACACATGTATACATATAGCCATACATACATATACACGCAGTATCCTATTTACAATACAAAAAGAAAAAAACGTATACTTTCACACGATTTGTAAAAGAAAATGATGAAGGAAGTAAAACAAAATACAGGCTGTATACAAAATTCGAGCGCCGGGTAATAAATTTGTTGCTACAACATCCTCTGTTGCTAGTACTAACACAACAACAACAACATTCGACTATTAAAAAGTATTTTATGGGGAGAAAGAACGTACAAAACCCTTTTAATTTCAAAAGGATAGGATTTGGTATACGTTCACTTATTCCCACAGCATACAGCTATGGGGAAATGTGTAGTATATATGTGTGTATGTGTGCGTGTGTAATGACATTGGTGTGAACCGCAGTGGTTGTGTTTGTGCACTCAAGTGCTTTTTCCACTTCCCACCCAAACTGAAAACATGAAAAGAGTTTTTCACACACTTAAACGCAAAAAAATACAAAAAAGGAGAATGAAAATTTTGTTAAAAAAGAAAACAAAAAACATTAAAGTTGAGTTAAAGGAAACAGTAGTTTGCAACAAATTCGCCTTCAATTAATATTTCACTTCTGCACTTCGTAAGCTAATGGGGCTTTAAGTAAATACTATCGGATTAAATTAATTTCATCCGATACACAAGAATCGAAAATGTTTAATGAAATTGTGATTAATTGTATGCTTGTTGGTGTCTATAATGAACCGATGAAGAATGGCAGGTAATGGCAAATGAGGAACTTTTATGCGCATAATTGATCTTAACATAACTGCATACAATAAAGGCTCGTATTGATAAAATATCAAATAAGATTATTCTCGTTAAGTGATTAGCTTAGTTTTAATTGCAATTGTGATCATAACTCTAAACTTCTGTTTTAACGAACGTAGAGTATTTTCAAGTCTATAAGTGCACAATCAATTTTGCCAAAGATTTCCGAGAAACTTTTATAATTAAGTTGTCAAAACCAATATAAGCCGAATCATAAATTTACGTACACATACATACATATAGTAATTGGGCATCACAACCGTTCAATCAGGATTACAACCTAGCTTCTCACACCACTTACTTATGTTGTGTGTTAATTTAATTCATAAGTGGCGGTACCTACTGTTTAAAGTCGATTCCGAATGACAGATTTTTGAGAAACTTTTTCATGGCAATTTTTTATTTACTTTTGCCAGAAATCTGCTGAGAGGAAGTCGCCGAAGAAATAGTTTTTTATATTTTGTTTTGTTGGAGATGTCTGACTTGGGATTTGAACCCTGTCGTCACGTCTAATAAATCAACTCATTACCTACTACACTACGGCGACATAGTACAAAAAACAAAAAATCATGGCACCGTCGATCAGACTCACATAGAAAATTGTTTGAAGGTTGGAAATACTTTTCACTGGCATACCTCGTGACCATAGGTTTAACTCTATAAAAGCGCATATTTCCTCCTGTACCTACTTCCAGTTTTAAAGAAAGCCTTCGATACCATCAGACTAACTGCCATAGGAAAGCATTGAGAAGAAAAGGAATACCCCAGAAGATAATACGAGTCATCAAAACTATGTATGAGAATGGAGAACGTTGAAATCTTCAGCAAAACAAGGATGCTCTCTATCACGTCAGCTATTCACCAACGTGCTGAATGATATAGGAGAGAATAGAGGTATAAGATGGAGTCTCTCTCATCAACTAGAGGATTTTTATTACGCGGATGATATTTGTCTACTCTCGCACAAAGTCCCCAACATGCAAACAAAGCTATTGGATTTAGAAAGAATAGCGCGGAATGTTGGACTTGAGGTAAATATCAAGAAAACCAAACCGTTGAGAATTAATGACGCGTCTTGTTAGCTCTTCAGGGGAACAAGAGTTTACAAGATGCTTTGTTTTAGATTGCTTAGATCCTTCTCCTATTTCTAAAATCGGTATAGATGGTCGTCCGTATTTTGACGTTGGCGGTCCGTCAATGGTATTTTCGTCCGAGTTTTCCTTACTAGGAAGAACGAAATATTCATCCAACCAACTTTTAAATGAAGACTCGAACACACTCTTTGTTCGATGTACCATGGACCATTTTTTCGACAATTGTGTGATGAAATTTCTACCTGCTTGCTTTAATTTTTTTGATAGCTATCATTTTCATCATTTTTTATACCAATTTTCATAAAAATGTAATATATAACAGCATTAAAATTTTTTTCTTGCACCTTTTCAAAGAATCAAACATTAAACAATACCCTTTTGGTGATAGACATCGCAACTAAATGATTTGATATGAAAGCTTTCAAGCAGAAATCGGCAGAAAATTTTTTTACCATTTAACTGGCCACATATCATAGATGATAACAATATAAAACATTTTTCTAAATCGGGTTAAATTCACAATTAAAACTCTAACACAAGTTATAATGCAATTAAAATTGCACAATTAACGAATACATCTCAGTTTTCACGTATTTCTTTCTGAACGAAATGCAAAATCGCCGGCATATTAGGAATTATAAAAATACATACCCCATTTGTATAAATACATACATAATTGGTCATTACAACCCTTCAGTCAGGATTACGACCTAGTTTCTCACACCACTTATGTTGTGTGTGTTAATTTTATACGCAAGTGGTGGGACCTACAGTTTAAGGTCGATTTCGAACGACAGAATTTTGAGAAATTTCCATGGCAATTTTATTCACTCTCAGAGTTTTTGCCAGAAATCTGCTGAGAGGAAGTCGCCGAAGAAATACTTTTTGTATTTTGTTTTCATGTCTGGCCATGACCTCGAACCCTAGCTTTACGTCTAATAAGGCAACACACTACCTAATAGACTACGGCGACTTCATATAAATTTGTTGTATAAATAAAAACCCTCAAATAATAAGGAATATACTTTCGCTTTATTTGACAAGATCTCCAAATCAAACAAAAATATTGTCTAGTCTGTTATTAAAAAAAAAACTAAATCTATTGTTTGTGTTTAAAACAGTACTGCAGTATTAATATTGCTGATATAATAAAAACTTTTATACCGTTATGTAGGCCGAAGACTTGTCATTACAAAACCAAACAAAAAATCCACATATGTATGTACGATCCGACTAAACGACTTTTTTCGGGTTAAACTCGACATTGGGACCACCATGTGACGCAAGCATCGGCAACATCATGCTACAAGGCCAACCAATCAAATACGTGGATATCTTATGGTATCTAGCCCGTATAGTAAGTAGCATCAAATTGAGGCGCAGAAGCAGACGTAATCAATAGTCCCAATAAAGCGAGAACGGCATTCGGATGACTGCAGTCAATAGGGAGAAGCTCATAAATATCCAAACGTA
This sequence comes from Sarcophaga subvicina, assembly GCA_936449025.2. Classification (NCBI taxonomy): domain Eukaryota; kingdom Metazoa; phylum Arthropoda; class Insecta; order Diptera; family Sarcophagidae; genus Sarcophaga; species Sarcophaga subvicina. The sequence goes on from OW388082.2 coordinate 37,718,836, forward strand.
CTAAGCTAAGAATATTCATGTCTGTGTAAAATCGACCTTGTTGTACGGAGGTGAAACCTAATCATGCAAAAACAACAGGTATTCATCAAGAGGTGCCTCAGCATCATATACAAACTATTCTGGCCTAATATCATTTACAACATGGATGTTTGGAACTTTACTAACAAGGAGCCCATAATAACGCAGATAAAACGTAGGAATGGAGATGGATCGCCATTACTCTCAGAAAGAATACTACTAGTACAACAAGAATGGCAATTGGGTAGAATCCTCATGGCTCAAAAAGCCGTAGCAGCCCAAGGAACATTTGGAGACGTTCGAAGCAATCTTACATGGGAAGTTGCAAAAATAAGAGCAGTCAACCGTATAAGATGGAAATGCTAAGTGGAAGCCAAGAGGGGTAGTGGAAAAAACAAAAATTCTGCCATGAAAACAAACTGCAATAATATAACGTACCACTGTGCACGTCTTAAAGTCACAGTCGATATATTTATTTCTCTGTTTTCATTATTGGTTTCGTGTATGTATTTATGCAAGAAGCTGAAGTTGAAAAATATTCAAGAGTTCAACAATAGCAGGGCAAAAGAAAATGTATACGAATGAATGGAATTCGTGAGCTAAAAATGCAGTGAAGAAAGAAAAAAAAACTGCAAGCAAAAGCAAGTTACGTATGGACGTGTTCGTAAGCCAAGTTAAAAAGGATGTGAAGAATATGTTGCTTCCGGGTTATGTTTGCATACACTGCAATCAAAGCTGTTGTGATACTCTCACACTAACACGTACAAAGTTAAATGAAACTGGCGCGTGTGTGGCATATATTTCTTTTCAATATTTCACTCTCTGCATGCAGTTGTTGCAACCCAATCCATTTCAAGCTCATTGCAATCCCAACATTTTATCCCTTTTCTGTATGTACTCGTAGTAGCATGTTGTTGTTAGCAATGCTGCACAATTTACGTTCATCCCCCATTGTTCATTATGCTACTTTTCTTTTTCATTTGTTGATATTACTTTTGGTGTTGTTGTTGTTGTTGTTTTATATTCTGCTTGTACGCGGTTATTTACATTTGTAATTCCGCTCGATTAAGCTCGAAAGGCAATGTGAAATATTTGTATGACTTTTCCCACTTGTAAACCGTGAGACCGACCACTCACTCACTCACACACTCACTCACTTTTGGACTACGCTGACTACGTTGCATGTGTTGTGTACTGTGTTTGTTTTTTTGTATTTGTTTTAGTCACGTGCAATGAACACTCGTACATATGCTTTGTCTAAAGGATTCCATGTAATTGTGTCTTTAATAGATACTCTGTTGCCATTTATTTGCTTTTCTATCCCATTCCCGCTATGGCACTTTTCCTATTCTATCTGTTTATTTATAGATTTATAATATTTTTATTGCCATTTTACTTACAGGCTCTCTTCAACTCTCTCTCTCCGTGTTCTTCCACTCTTCTTTGCGAAGGTTTTTTTACAAAAGGGATGGGAATTTTATATACGTTTCGTTTTTTTTCAATTTTTTTTTTGAAGTGAAATAATTTCAAGTGATCATAGTCATCATAATTTATTGTCAAAAGCTATTTAATCGGGCAACGGTACATATTGTGGCTTAATAAAATATTCAATATTTCTTTTTATTACTCCGGTTTCCCCCTTTTTTTATTATTTTAACTGTCCCCTTTAGATGAGTAATAAAAATAATAATTACGATGATACTTTATTGCGACAGTTTGGCATCATGGCATCATGACTTGAGCAGTGGAAACTATAAAAATTGTTTTCTTTCATGAGAGTCAATATGGTACGAAGAAAGAAAAGTACTTTAAATAAAATAGTATGGTACAGTTTTCCCTGAAGCGTGTACGAGGTAAACTACATCCCTTTCACTTTTTATACAAGTCTTGGTTGTTTATTACGAATCATTTTGTGTTGGCGTAATCGCAAGGGAAGGGTTATTATCTTTTATAATAAAAATTCATAAGAATTTATCTTCAACGTTATAGGTCGACGTTATTTAAACTTACCTTCTTACTTAGTCACCTAACATTTGATGTAGTGAAAAGAGGATTTTCCTGGGAGTACAGTTCAAAAATACAATGCTAGCGTCACTCCCCAATAGTTGTTCAATTAACACGTTCATCGCCACGATAATATCAGAAAAATTTTTACATGGGCCACGGTAACTTTATTAGATAATTTAGTTAAAAATGTATCAAGGAAACTTAATGTATCACAGAAATTTTTTTTTAAATTCCCGGAATAACACTATTTTTATGTCAGACATAAATATATGACTGACATGGCCCTGTATTTAAACTTTTTTTACGACAAGCCGTGTCAGTCTTATATGTCTGACGCATCCAAACAAGATACACCAAGCATTAACCTGTTGTTTTGAATACATTTGTGATTTACCAAATCGCGTACGTCAGACACATATGACTGACATGGCTCATGTAGAACTTCTTAGCGTCAGACACATATGACTGACATGGCGATGAACGTGTTAAAGCCTCTTTTGTGAAAAGTTATTGCAAATTGATCAGTAGAAAACTTTTCTTTCAAGCCATGGAAGATAAAATATTTCTTGAAAATTTCAACAGAGATCTTTTCAAGCCGGTATTTTCCACTCGAACTTTAAATTTGCTAATGTAGCGGTAATCATTCAATAACGTGAAATAGCTCAGAAATGGTACAGACAATCAATTTGTTGAGGGTAAGATTGCGGTTCAGTTTATAATTAAAATTGATATTTACAGTGGGGTGTTCAAGCCATTCACTGCAATTTATGGCAGTCAGTTGCACGTTCCTATGTACTTATCCTTAAGTCGAGCTACTGGAAAACAGAACTGTATTATGAAACATAATGCATGCATTTCAAATACACAGACTCCGTCCTGCGCGATATAATGTTTGTAACCAGGATATATCTTTGCTTTGGACTTCAGTTCCTTTAGAAATTTGTTTACAAACACCTGGAATATCATTGCAACAAAGTTGGTTTGATTCTCGAAATGATAATACAGTCCATACTTAACTCTTTCATGCCCGATGTTGCCTATAGGCAACATTGTACATTTTTGTTCATAAATTCCGTAATTTTTAATTTTTTTAAAACCTTTTTTTTGCAAACAAGCTTGGTTAAAAACGTGTAAAACCAGAATACGTAGGACTTCGAATTTAATATCACTTCATATTTAGGCCATGACTAACAAACACATGTCCTTAAAATTTTTTTAGCTCTGGCCCAAAAAATTCGGGCATGAAAGGGTTAAGTAAGTTAGTTTGGTGGTCATCTTATGAGAGAAATGTAATTCTAAAGATCGCCAGATTTACTGCTCACTGATGCGCTTCCGGGAGTTTTAAGCTTAGCGTTTTGGAGATGATGGTGATTATCAATACCTTGCACTTTATTGATGTTTGATTTTTAGTCTGAGACTATGTTGAAGACCATGTTTACGTTGTCCCCTAACGTTGAAGCGTTAAAAAGCTAACATTCTTTAAGTTGTCGACGATATATGGCGCTCGAAAGGTGCTTATAAGTACTCGAAAACTATTTCAATCAATCCAGAGCTTATCTCATAAATAATATTAAATTTGGTGCAAAAGTCCAAGCATACATACAAAGGTCATTACAACCCTTTAGTCAGGATTACGACCTAGTTTCTCACACTACTTATGTTGTGTACGTTAATTTTTATACATGAGTGGTGGGACCTACAGTTTAAAGTAGACTCCGAACGACAGATGTTTGAGCAACTTTTCATGGCAATTTTTATTTACTCTCAGAGTTTTTGCCAGAAATCTGCTGAGAGGAAGTCGCCGAAGAAATACTTTTTTTCATATTTTCTTTTTGATATCTGACCTGGCCTTACGCCTAATAAGCCAACACACTACCTACTAGACCTTGGCATAAGTCCGAGTGTGATAATGAAATCATATTTTTGATTGAAATCAAAGCATTTGGCTTAACTTTACTTTTGAAACCGAATAATGGATAATCCTTTGGTTTTAATATTGTGAAAAAAAAAATTTTCAAAAATTGTCATATCAATGCGCTCAGAACTGCTGAATGGCAAACATTTTTGATCGTGGGTCTCTCCAGTATTTGCTTATCAACAGCTGGCAAATACGACACTGAAGAATATCAAAACGTGAATATCGTAACGTGAAGATCAAGAAAGAGTATTACATTTTCTGTCAGTTACCCTTCCACACACCTCGATGCTTTGAAGCCTCTTGTTCTGTTATATTTATTGATTATAACAGACATTGGAGCTTTACTTGATTAAGTTTATGTATCACTGAAATGAAAAGGTACTTTTTCTCAAATAGTACTTTCATTCAATGCTTTTGGTTCAGCCTATTCCAAAACCTACAAAATGTGGTTGAAACGTAATGTTCGCTATAAAAGTAATGCCAACGGTTACGAGTATTTAAAACTTGAATCAGTCAACTCATGAATAACAACCACAGAATAGCGGCAAACGACCGATACAAAAACAAAAACGTAAAATAAACCGGAAAATCCTTAATAATACTTTACATAGATATTTGCAATACTGAGAGCGTTTGGGTGTGTGCGTTTGGCTGTGTGTGTGAGTGGCAGTAATGTCGAGGACGCAAACGACCACGACGTTTATGATAATGATTATGATAAGGAGGATGATTTTAATATTAAAGCGGATGCTGATGGTGATGACGATGATGCCTTTAAGGCCTATTCGCAGCACTCATGCCATTTGTTTGCTTTGGATTATTTTCATAAAAAAAATAAAAGAAGATAAACGATGTCGGTAGATACTATTGTATCAGTTGTTGCTGTAGTTGTTCTATCTCACCATCATCATCGTCAGTTTAGTGTAACAGAGTTAAAGAGAGAGGAGGAGAGTGAGACAGTGGGAATATTTTTATAGTTATCGCTCGTGCCTGTTTCTACTTATTCGTCTCATTGTATGCCTGTTGTTTAATAAAATTATTCATGGCTTTTCGTTTTGCCTTTCCCCGCACTGGCTGTCTATTAACATAATGAATCTATTAATTAATGTTTTATTTGAATATCTTTTAACCACCATTACGTTCAAAATGTTTCGTCCCTAATCAAAATTGTAATGTTGTTGTTTCTGTCGTTGTTGTTGTTCATAATCATAATTATTGTCAGAATCATAAGAAAACATACGTTTTTTATGCAAGGGAGTGAGCCAAATAAACAGACAGTCATTTAGTTGGATAAATTTTCCCAGTATTCCTTTGTTTTTTTTTAATGATTTTCCACTTTTATGTTTAATAAGTTTGTAAACAGAATACATACTGTTGGCGTCCTTTACGCATTTATGATAAATCGTTTAATTGAAGTCTTTTGACACTCACATTGTATTCGGTCTTCTCCATTTTTTTATTGCTTTCAGGGAAGAATTATACACGCATATTTAATGATTGTTTTTTATTTTTCATCATTCAATATCAAATATCCACCCTTATGATCTGTTTGCTAATCATGAGTAGAATTAATTGTTTTATTGATGAAACGTTTTTTATTGAGTATTTCAATGAACATCAATTGTCTGACACACTTCAGTCATGTTGTGCCATATCCGGTGTTGATTTTTAGCATTAAGTACCTGGTTCCTGGTTTATGGTATTCAAATTAGTTTCTGTAATTGAATACTTTCTATAGAGGGGAATATATTGAATAGTTTCTTTCATTTACGTTAATTTCCTATTATCATGTCTGTTCTGTAAACCGAATCCCAGTAAATTTCTCGTTTAAAAACGAATTCACATTTTTTGGTGTTCTCTAAACCGAATACATATAATTTTTCTCGTTTTAAAACCCAGTAAACAAACCCTGTCGAAAGTAAAGAAATGAAAATGAGTTGTGTAAATAAGAACACTTTTTTGAGCGAAGTTTAAAGGTATCACAACACAAATCTCTCTAAAACAACAGTAAACAATATATTTTTAGTTTACCGACTTTTTAGATTTCCAATGGTTCTTTCAATGATATTTCGTGCCGAACAATGTTTTTTTTTTTTGTTAAAAACATGTTCGTTTGAGCCAGACTGTGGATTCCTATATGGAGTCTTTTAAAAATTGTCTTGCATCGGACATTCTCCAAATGAATGAGTCATGAGTAGATCCTGGCCTACATACATCAACAGCACGAATCTTCATCTTAAAATCACAAATCTGAAATGAAAATACTTGTATATTAGAAAGTGTTTGCATTTACTAATCTCAGTATACTTACAATCATTATATTAATGCTGAAATAACCTTTTCGATTATAAAATAACGATTCGTCCACTGTTGGTTTTAAAAGTCTTACATGACTCCCATCGACGCAACCTATAACGCACAGTGGACCAAATCTAGCGCGAAATTGGTCGAGAAATTTTATGTTTTAAAATTAAAATTGTTGTGGCTTTTACACTTGTCATGTTCCCAGTGATCTTAACGGTAATTATTATTTTTTGTTTACTACCAAATTAACAACGCTGTATGCTTTCAAACATAAGCAATAATTTGAAATAAAAACTTCTCCAAATTCCGACGAGATGTGTTGATAGTTTTAAGTCTTTTTTCTTATAATTGTGAAAAGGTAATTAATAAATAAATTTATTATTTTTTAACTCTAAGGTATTCTTAAATAACGGTTAAATTTATTATTTTTTAACTCTAAGGTATGCTTAAATAACGCTGTATATATATAGTATGTTTGTGTCATGGTTCGCCAGAAAATTGCGATCAAACGTAAGCCTCTTTTGAAGTTATTTTTGAAAAGATTTTGAATTTTATTAAAGTTTTTAATTACTACTCCCGCTTACTTCTGTCGATATTTTATATACATATATTCGAAAGAATAGATCCTAAGCTTTAAAATAAAAAAGAAAAATTTGCTGCCACCTTTTGCCCCTTTCTTTGTTATTAGTTGAAATGTACATATTAAAACTCGAATTATTTAATATTTGGGTAAACAGTCATGGCAATAAAAATAAATGTGATACCGTTATTGAATATGTAATGGAAAAAATCGGGTTAAGCAAGCAACACAAAAGTGTTGATTATGATAAGGCGAAGCAAGTTGTATATAAATTTGTCCATGATCTTTCCGAGAAATGGAAAAGTGTGAATAGAACTAGGCAAAAATTGGAATCTAAATATGTAAACTGGTTAAATAGTGACATAGTTTTACTAACTAATTCTGAAGTTCCTGACCGAAAAATGATTATTCTAAAAAAGTAAGAGGGCGCAACTTTTAGATGTTTCTCCTCTTGTTAATTCTAAATCGAGTGATGAATTGGTTCTTGCATCAAAAGTCGGTTTATATAAATTAGGAAAAAGAGATGATGCAAAAATGTTGCAAGGATTGGCTGCCTCTCCAACGAGAGCAAACAAAATAAAAAAAACAATTTTTTTAGCTCATCAGCTCGATTTAGTTAACTCTTTGGACGAAGAAATGAAAAGTATTTTATTTTTATTATGTTTTTATATGTATTTTTTCTAAATAAATCCTTTTTTAAACTAAATGAAATGTTAATTTTTTTTATTTAAATAAATGTACTTTGTCAAAGAGGTAAAATAATAAGTTAAAAAATATGAACTTTGAACTTCGATAAAATCTTAACCGTAATGAATTTGGAAATTTAGGAGAACTTTGAATTTTGTATTTATACAAAGAATGTGTGTACCAAATTTCATCAATATCGGAATGGTTTATGATCAAAACCCGATTTTTTGTTCAAAATTGTTTGTTTTTCCCCTATTTCATTTTAATTAGTGCCACGCCCCTTTAGATGTCAAATTCCAAATATCAGATTTCTAAGTACTTTCAAAGTCGAATTAAACTCTCTTGCGCGCTAGATTGGGAATTTGGTCCACTGTGTAACGCCGGACAATCCAAATTTTGTTAAAATATGTAATTTGGATTCTCTGATTTCATCTCTAGTGAGTTCAAAATTAATCCATAATGGACACAAATTACTTACCAAAGCTTCAATTGTTTTCCACAACACTTTTGAAATCGTACTACGCCCAAGACTAAGATGTGTTTCATTTCCAAGAGCACCTTGAAATGAACCAACAGCTAAAAAACGAAGAGTTGCTGCGAGCTGAATTTTTGCAGGAATAGATCCTTCTTGTATAAAGTGACCAATACTGTCCAATATCATTAAAAAATCTTCCTTATTATCGCGGTAAAGTTCAATTAATCTTAAAAAGGAAAAATAACTTACATCTGGACAAATTGCATTTCTACTCTATGTACATATGTACCTCTCATTTGTAACACTCATAGGATGAAATGCATCCCTCAATTGCCTTCTTTGTATATTTAATTGGCGTATTTTTTTGTTTTTAATACATTTTATATAACTTAACACGAACGCTCCAGGCATTTTAAATACTTTTCTATGCTTTTAGAGCCTTTTTAATTGAAAATATTTTTATTTTTCAATCAACAGCTAATTTTGAAGTTTAAACTAAAAATCTTAGTTAATTTCGAATTATACCAAAACGAGAGATTTGTGGAACACTAAACAGCAATTTATTCGGTTTAAAAAATTTCTCGTTTTTCGATAAGAGTCGATTTATAGGACAGAACATGTATATTTTTATTTATTCGTTAGTTGCTTCGAAATTTTAGTTAAGATTTATTTTAAACTAACTAAGTAGTAAGTAATACACTTAAATAATTGCTTTCAGATTAAATACGCTTCATTCAAAGAGGATTTGTTTTTAGTTTTTTATAAAAAATAAAAAAGTTTAGCATTTTAATAAAATAATTAAAGTTTTTAAGAAAAATTGTGTTATTATTCAATGTAACAGATGACTATTTGCAAATTTGTTAAATATAAGAAAGATTCTTGGCATGTGGCAATATCAAAAATCCTCAGTAATACTATGTTCAGATATGCGCTTTTATTGAGCCAATATTCTGTTTATTGCAGTACAATATTTTAAGTGTTCAGACATAATAATATACGCAGTTCAGCTGCTTATTCAATATTCATTTGACAGCTGGTAAAAAAACAGCTGGTTGTTTCAACAACATTGTTTTTATTTTGTGTTGTTATTTTTTTGTTTAGTTTTTTTTGTCGTTTTTGACATTTGAGTTGTCAAATATGGACAGAAAGTGTTCGGATAATTGTAATATGCTCACTAAACACACTTATGACAGTGGTGCATTTTAAGTTTTACTCAATATTATAACAATTTGCGTATTTATTGCGCAATTAGTAATTGAAACTTTATATGAAATATTGAGCTCAATAATGGCGTTTATTGCGATTTATGCAATAAAGGCCCTTATCTGAACACCGTATAAGATCTGTTATTTCATCATGAGTAGACTTACAAATGAACAACTCTTGTAAATCGTTGAATTTCATGATAAGAATCCTTGCAGTGTGAGAATTGTATCGTAAAATTATCTTCAGCAATAAACTCTGGCTCAATAGGTAAAATCTGGTATGAAAATCAGCCGAATTCAGAACAACAGCTACCAATAGACCCTGAAAGATGTAACATATAGTGCGATTTGTGGTCGCTGGCATTATTGGAGCGTACTTATTCAAAAAGTAATTTTAATTGCAACGGTACAGCCAAGAAAGTCCCGATGGTTAGTTGGTAGTGTGGTAAACTTCAAGTGACGAGGCAGTGATAGCAATTTCCACCAGCAACTCTGAGTGTTTGTTATCGTCTAATTTTTTGTCTGAAATTAGATGTGATCACTCACAATAGAAAAAAGAAAGTGAGAATTGTCATTAAAAAGCAATATTAAAAAAGGTGAGGAAGGTATGTTCACTGTTTATTAAAAAAAATGTTGCACACTACCACCTCTTTTCTTTTTCTTTCCCGTATTTCAACACAATGCACTGCATAAATAGCGGTTATCGCCTGAGTATTGGTCTCAAAAAGGAAAAAAAGAAGAAGTATTGAACTTGTTTGACATGTAGATTCCACAGGACGGTAACAAATGCTACACGTCACGCAACACTATGAACATATTAAAAGGTGAGTTTGACAAGCAATTAATCTAACATTTTTGAGCAGTTCATGGCAAACACCATATGTGGGGTTTAACACCACTAGGGCTATGGAATATATTGTTATAGCTGCCATTGGAGAGATACTGGTCGAAATGCTGCATGAAACATTTACTTAAAATAATCTCTAATGCGACTGGCTGTACGAATTTATTATTTTGTACCAACAATTATTATATTGAATAGCTGGTCGGTCGTCGGTTGGTTAAAGATCAAAAAATGATTTTCATTCAACCGGCATTCAATAACAATTTATAAGTAAATTTTGTTGAAGTGAAGAAGAAGACCAGCCGTTGATTCAACATATTGTACAACTAATCGCAACGCGTAGGGGCCGCATGAAAAGTTAGTAACAGATATTCATTTATTTCTTCACCGAAATATAAATATTGCCTTCTCTTTTGATTAATTGAATCACGTTTACAGCAGATGGCAAAAAGTATGCAGTAGAATATTTATTAATGCTGAAAAAAGACGTCGTATTAAAAACAAAAACTGTTTTTTTTGGGATACTAACACATTCAGCTTATTTCTATGCAATTGTTTGTATAAGAAAGTATGTGTTAAAATATTTTCATATATTGATATGTAGAATAATCATTTCGCTTTGGGTAATAAAAACTAGTGGCAGTTATTAGTGCCCAAAATCGTTTGCTTTTGCTAAGTGATTTGATAGTTTTAGCTGCCATTTGATGTTCACCCTTAACATTAGAAATGATGAGAAAGATCGAGAACTTTAATGGGAGGCAAAATCTTTAAACAATTTTTTAAAATTGAACTTTTTACGAGTGGCGCTGACTCACCTACGTCACACTTCATGATTCCTGTTGTTTCTGTTTCTGTTCCTGAATTTTAATTAGAATTACTCGGATGAGTCTCTAGTGCGTTGTGTGTTGGATTATTAGACGTCCACGGTTCAAACCTTATGCCAGACATCTCCAACAAAACGAAAAATTAAAAATACTTTTACGGCGATTTGCTCACAGCAGACTTCTGGCAATAACTTTGAGAATGAAAAAAATTGCCATGAAAAAATGTCTCGGAAATCTGTCGTTCGGAGTCGACTTTAAACTGTAGTTCCCGCCACTCGTGTATAAAATTAACACGCACAATATTTATGTATGTATCAGTTTTTAAATTTTTTTTTCGACATGTATATCAGTAGAAGGTCTCATTTAGTGTGGGATTTCCACACACTGAAATCAGTCTAGTGCTCGGCAGTAATATCAATACAGGATCACAGGTTAGGTTTTATGTGAGGAAGACGTCCAGTCATGTTCGTTGCAGTTCCTTTATCGTCTTCCTGGAACATCTGCGTGACCAGTTGTCAATGTGGTTATAGCTCCAGTTGCTGTTGCATTATATATGCTAAATCTTTTATGTTGAATCTGGGCAAAACCATCTTGTTGAGTAATTGACTGGATTCCATTTGTTAAATATCGGAAATTAATTTTTAACTAATTTTCAACTTTCAAAAACCACATTCTTATGTGAATCTCTGGCACTAAAAAATTATGCATGTGTTCCGTTGCTTCGCGGTTACCCAAGCAGCGTTGGTGTAAAAGACTATCTGTTAGCTTAAATCAGTGCAACTATTAATGACCGGACAGGACCTGTGTGAAGTAATAATTCAGTTTGCTGTACGGCCTTGTATTCCAAGGCAGAATTTAAGACCGGATAGGATCTGTATGAAGTAATAATCCAGTTTGTAATGTGGTCTTGTAATTTACGGTTGACCATCTATCAAAGCGGTGCGTTTTCCGCTCTAAAATATTGTAGGTATCTCTCTAATTTCAGCTCTTACGACTGTGGTGCAACTTGAATATTTTATAGAGTAGGCTAAGCTGTTTCGCATGGATGTCTACAGTATCTTACTGGATGTTATTTTCTTTAGCTAATACATCACTTTACCGTTACTTAAAAAAGTAAAAAACTCTTAAAAGTTTGAAAGTTATGCGATCAAAAATTTTTAATCTTCTGCTACATTTAAACATGATATGCTTGGGTTCGTACCACTTCGACCACTACACTTATCCACCTCATTTATTTTTTATTTTTTTATTTTTTTATTTTATTTATTATTATCTTTGTTTTTTTTTTATCAATTTTATTCATATCTTTTATCAATTTATTCATATACGAGTATATTATATGAATGAATTACAATATGTTTGTTTACAATGAATATTGATCGTTCATATTCGTCTACGATGAATAAAATAATTAAGCAATCAGAAAATGTTTCTTAATTTCCAGAGTACAATTTTATTTTCTTTAATTAAAAAAAAAATGAAAATGAAAAAATAAACATTCATTCGTCACAGATTGACAGCAGCAAGACGGACAGACAAATAATCATCATGGGATCACTTCACATCAGACAAAATAAAAATACAGACTCAAAGAAAATATTTTGATTTCATACACTCCTACTCAACGGCGATGGTCGAATGAAAACATTAATTGCAGTCATTATAAACACAAGTATACATACATACGATAGGAATATATATACATACATGCTTACAAATATGTAAGTACTGAGTGTAGCCCCTAGTGACATACTGTGAACAAGAGAATGAACACGATGCGTACTCGTATATCATACTTATGTACATGCACTCCACAACCACGCAAACAGTAAAATAAATAAAAAAAAAACACAAATAAAACCAATGGTTAGGAACACGGTGGATGATGATTAACAGATTTCTTATTGAAAAAAAAAAGATTAAAATTTCTTCTACAAATATTCTGTAGTATGTGTGTGTCTGTGCGTGAGTTTCGATTATCAGCAACGGCAACAGCAACAGTATAAAATGGAAATGCAATGCAAGTTTTTATTTTTGCAAAATATTTTCACACCGACAAAGTGTCGTGCGATTTTATTTATGTATTTATCTCACACCATTTACTACATTTAAACGCTCACACTCTGCAACGCACATTTAGACACTCACATACTTACATACTCGTATATACTAAATCCGAATAAACAGTGTGACAGAGACGCTTGCACAGTGTCTAAGCAAAGTTAACAAGGAGCACACACTTGAGTTATGTGTTGAATACGAAATGTGTAAAGACTTGCAACAATCGAATGTTGGAAAAACTTAATTGCAAGGGAGGGTGTTGACTGCAATAACCGCAAAGCATTGCACGAGACAAAATGATGCGGTCCTTATACTGTATTTGTTTTTGTTTTTGTTTTACTTTTTGTTCGTTGTTTATTTTTAGCACAAAATTCTCATCACATTAGGGTGGCCAATTTAAGAAAAGATGAAATTAATTTCAAATTCCAGAATCTCAAGATTTCAATACTGGAACGATCAATCATGTGAAATTTTTATGGATTTCCTTCTGTTAAATTTGATTTCAAATTTAAAATACATTTTGGAGACCAATTTTCCAAGACGGCGGTAAAAATTAATAACAGTCATTGACTACGATCGCTGCACAAAGGCTTAACATAGCACAGAAAACATAGAATTGTTTTGTTGCATCGATAAGTAAAATCGAACGTTTTTAAAACATCGAAATATTTCGTTCACTACTACGGGTGATTGGTCATGTGACCAATCATCAATACCCGCACGCATTTTGGCAATTAGAAAATTTGCCACAGTATGAATCAAGTCAAGAATTAATCTTCGGGTATCTTCTGTAGTAAACCATATCCAGCGTTTTCAAATCAGGACTGTAGCAAATAATTTTTCAGAAAAGATGAACGCTGGTAAATTGTTTCGTAGCTAGACTTGGGTTCTTTTGGCTTTACTCTACTACTCTAGAATCCACGATTGGTTTTGGAACACATAGAATGATTAAGTGGATGTACAAAATGTTTTCTGGGTAAACTTTGGTCGATTTTTTTAATCCAGAGGTGCAACTTAGTGACAACATCGTAAGAGAGGTGTCCGTTGATATACCTCTTTGGGTGACCAGATGCATATACCCTTCAATATAAAAATTGTTTATTGGGTAAAGAAAATATTTCACCAAAAGACTTTTGCAGTTTTTCGTTCTATTTTATTTTTTCAAAACTGCATGGCGACTCATGGATTTGTGCAATCTTTAACGTCTCCAGTTTCGAAAAACGGTTTTATGCACCGTTTATGGTAAATAAAATTGCGACATATTGTGGGTGGACGAATCATTTAGGAAATATCAGCCGTTCTCAAGTCCCACTTAAATAGCGCAATAACAGCGATGCGGTTCTCGTTGTCTGCCGACTCTAAGGTGACCACTTTAAATAGAAATCTATTTAGCCCATATAGTATTACTGTGGTATGTTCAATTTATCCATTATATTGAGGTAACCTCTTAAGTAAATATTTTGGAATTAATTTAGAATTTTTAATTGAATTTTACAAAAATTTATATTCTATTTTGCTACATATAAACATATACATTTGAAGATGGGTCACAGAGAATATGATTTTTTACGTTTCCCTCCTCTTAATGGAAGTCAATTGTCTTCTGTCAAAATTTGAACATAAATTTGAGCAAACTATGTCATTTAGTTTATGTTTCACTGTTGTTGACAGTAAACTGTCACTTGATTTTAAGGGAAAATGGACAACATGAATTTACTTGGTTGGTTATTACAACCCCTTTACCCAGAATCTCGATATAGCTTCTGCCACCACCTATGTTGTATGTGTTAATTTTATCCATGAGCGGCGGGATCTATTTTTTAATTTCGATTCCAAGCTAGAGATTTTTGGAAAACTTTTCATGTGAATTTTATTTACTCTCTGAATTTTTCCCAGAACACTGCTGAAAGGAAGTCACCGAAGAAATATGTATGTTTTTATATTTCATTTTGTACGAGATGTCTGAGCTGAGATTTATTTATTTATTTCTTACGGTTTTATAAACCTAGGTATATATAAAGGGTGTTTTTTTTATAGAGGTATAGAACTTTAAGTTGGCATTACTTTTCAAGATGGCGACCGATTTAACAGCTGTCAAGTGATTTATTCTCAGTTTGGTTTGGCAATTCATCATGAATAGGCTTACGCCTGAACAACGCTTGCAAATAGTGCAATTTTATTTCGAAAATAATGGTTCTGTGCGGAAAACGCATCGCGCACTACGTCCATTTTATCGTCGACAAAATCGTCCATCAGAGCAGTTAATTCGATTAACTATGGAACGTTTTCGCACCACGTTTACTCTTATTGATAACTCGCATCCCCAGAGACGCTGTACGGTGCGTACAGAAGAAGCTATTGCTGCTGTAGAGCGTAGCATTGAGGAAGACCCGAATGATGGTGGCCAGAACGTTACAGTCAATGGTGATCGGTATAGAGCCATGGTTACTAACTTTTTCATTCCTGAATTGAATAACCATGATGTCCAGGAGATGTGGTTTCAACAAGACGGCGCAACATGTCACACAGCTCGTGCCACAATAGATTTATTGAAAGACACGTTTGGTGACCGCCTAATTTTACGTTTTGGACCTGTGAATTGGCCTCCAAGATCTTGTGATTTAACACCGCTAGACTACTTTCTGTGGGGCTATGTAAAGTCATTGGTCTATGCGGTAAAGCCACAAACGCTTGACCATTTGGAAGACAACATTCGCCGTATTATTGCCGATATACGGCCACAAATGTTGGAAAAAGTCATCGAAAATTGGACGTCCAGATTGGACTACATCCGCGCCAGCCGTGGCGGTCATATGCCAGAAATCATATTTAAAATGTAATGCCACAAGATTATCTTTCGGATAAATAAAATTCATGTCAATCGAATAATCCATCGTTGTTTTATTGCAACTTAAAGTTCTATACCTCTATAAAAATACCCTTTACAATACATTAATTATTTTTACATTTTAATACATTTATATTAATACATTAATTATTTTTACAATACAATTTAAACCGCGGCCATGCATCTAATAAGCCAACACTCAACATACTAAAGTACGGCAAAATGAATTTCACTCAAAAATGCTTCCAAGAATTAGGCTATGAATCGCTTCTACATCTGATCCGAGTGACTAATTCGTGTTTCAGAACTTGGATCAATGGCTCAGAGAGACTTAATTTAAACTGTAGAAAAATTTAAGAAATATAGGAGACTATAATATCATATAAAATATTGATTTAAAAAAGTTACGACCTTATTGATCCGCTCACGTATCAGAGTGACATTCTAAGTACAATTTTTAATGCAAGCAGTAGAATGCTTTTTTTTATCAATTGCAACAAAATTATTTCTTTCATGAATAGTACAATTTGTGCCACATTACTAAAAGTCTGGTCACCCTAAATAAATTCTTCACGTATTTGAGGTATGAGTTGAATGTATAAAATATGGTTTGTGTGTTAAAGAGCTTAAGGGAAGATGGAAATAATGATCGCAAAAATAATAACGATGTGCAGTTGAATGCCATTTAGCGGTTGATACATTTAAGCACATACGGGATGCACGTGCTTTAACAACATGTACCAGCAGCAACAAAGTGAACATTTTCAAAATGATATTAAAAACTGCAAATGAAAATCAACAACTGCGAAAACAAATCAAACTATTTTAGGTTTATTTGACGAGATATTTTAAATTTTAAACTCGATAAAGTTACCTTTAAAAATGTGTGTTTGAGGTGAAAAAGATTAAATAAATTATTACTAATAAACATTACAATCTTAATTAATTTTATTTTCACGTTTTTAATCGCCGCCTCTTAACAATTGATTGCCTGAACCTTTCTAACAACAAACAATTCCAGCTCATTAATCGACAGTTTAAACAGAAGTCATAAACACTTTTCTTAATGTTTCACCTCTTTTTTCTTGTTATTTTCGTTGTGTTGTTTTTGTTTTGTTTTTTCAATGTTTTTTTGTGCAGCTCATTTAAGATAAAGACCAGCCTCACATGCCAGCCTTCGTAGAAAATCACGTACAAGAACAACAAATAAAACTAAAAGATATAAATTAATTGTGCAGCAGGAAAATAGAAAAACAAGAAAAAAAGATTAAAAATCGTAAAAGACTTTAAGATGCAGGTCAAAACAACAGAAAAAGGTCTGTAACAAGATTTATGAGGCTAATCAGCATTTGAAATCGCTTCATTACACCATCAACTCTATTTATTTTGCTCCAAAAGCAGAAAAAATGTTTAGAAATAATCTTGCTTTAAAGATTAGAAAAACAGAGTCTTAAAAGTATACAATCTCTGAGTTATAAAAATTGAGTTTTTTACCGGCTCTTCTCTACTTTCCTTTTAATATCATCAATTCAATTTGCCAGTTAATCAGAGGACCTGCAGGTATTATACTTTTGTTGGTATTATACTTTTTGGCGTGAGCGTTTCCTGGGTTCTTTCTATTTGTATGGGTATTTTTTAAGCGCTTTCTATCTTTAAATTTAAATAGAGAAAAGTGTCTGTAAAATATTATTTTTAAAATTTTTTATTCGCCTACAGAATCTGTTGATGCTATTATGTGAGGAATATTATAGGGTGGAGCGCATTCGAAATGTTCAAATTTCCATGATTCTGGCGCATAAATTAGAATAAATTTAAAGGATAGCTTTGGTTATGTAAGCTTTGATGATCGGCTGTGGTTTGTGGCTTATTCGCATACACTTGCGACTCAAGAAACCCCCACAAGAAAAAGGCTAATTGGATTAAATAGATCGATCTCGGTGGTTAAGCCACATCACTCCCTGGTGAGATTACCATGCTTTCAAATCGCTTGTGCAGGATATCCAAGTTTTTTTATCCTTCCTTAATTCAGGACAAATTAAATTGATTATCATCGACCTATAGTGCACGACGTTGGCAATGATTGTCTGACCGCGTTAAACAAATATGGAGCACTTTCTGGAAGCAGGAGGCTAGATAAATTATAGTTTGTAGTCGAGCGCTCTAATCACTACATCACGCCATCTCTTAAAGCAAACGGTCCCCCATAAAAATCATTCAACTAATGGGTAAATGTCTCCTAGAGTGACAAATATTGATGAAACCTTATTATCTGCAAAGCATATTGTTTGACGTCAACTGCTTATTTCTAAAGATGGTTGTTTAATAATAGTTTTAAAAATCCCAGAGACCTGATCTGCAAAAGATCAGAGACCTAAAGAATGATAGAATTCAATGTAATTAGTCACATAACTTTCAGAGAACGACGTGATAACAGCAAACATCTAGCAAGAGCGACAGAAGTATTGATCCGGCATAAGTTCGGTGACGATATACAATCAAATTTAGATCCCTAAGAATATTTTTAATAACACCCCAGATACATATATATTGATGCTGGTAGTTCAATGATTTGGGTCTAGTCAGTAGATTTGTTCCTTTTGAGTTACACGAAATCATCTGCAAAATCATGCACAGTTTCCGACCAGCGGTTTCATGCCAGTTCCATAGGTAGCTTCACTGATGTAAAGGGTGGGCCATTTAAAAGTTTAAATTTAAAACTGCAAATAAAACAAAAAATGGTTTGAAATTTTCCCGAATTCATTTTTCTGTTGTGGAGTACAATTTTTCCAGTTAGAAACGGAATATTATTGTATTCATATGGCTACCGTGGCTGGCCTCACGGTAACTTATTCTATCGGACTAATTTTCGAGCACTTTTTCGAGTGTATGGGAACGTATCTTGGAAAGGGTATTACGAATGATGGCTTTCTAATGCTCAATTGCCTCCTGTTGGTAGGCATAACACTTTTCTATAACGGCGCCCCACAGAAAGTAGTCCTACGGTGTCAAATCGCATCACCATTTTGGATTATTAAACCGTCATCAAACGTTTGACACAATAAATCGATTGTGGCATGGAATGTGTGGCAAGTTGCACGTTGACATCAATACCATGAAGAGCGGGCACAAAAAAATAGGTGATCATGGTGCGTTAGGTGTCACCATTGAACGTAATGGTTGCGCCGTCACCATTTTCAAAGAAATATGGGCCAATGCATTGGCTTCTGTAAGACCACGTGTGGGTTTTCTGAGCCTCAAATATGGCAATTTTGATTATTTACGTACCCACCAAGATGAAAATTAGCTTCATCCGAAAAGATGATTTTTTGGCCCATCTAGCGAAGCACAAACGAAGCGTAAATAGACTCATTACGTTCAGTGGAGATAAAATACTGAATTTTGTGACAGAATAGAATAACACAAATATTGTCAGATTCGAAATAACCGATGGTTCAAATTTAAACCGATAGATGGCCCACCCTATACAACTTCTGTGTTCTGTATTTTGAACTCTACCACCAATAGGAGAAAAAAATATAAATGAATGCAGGAACTATTAAAGAACTGCTCATTATTTATTTCTTTATTTTCAGTTTCAGTTTACAGCATCTAATGATTTAAGTCTTTGAAACTCTGACAATAACTTAAGCAGCTCAAAAAAGAAAAAAAAAAAATAGGAAAAAAAGGTTTGAACGAATCAAAACAATAATTTACCTTCTCTTTAGATTTTATTTTTTCCATTCCATTGTCATTATTTTGTGAGTGTGTATTTTATTTTTAATTGATTGTGTACGTGATTATCGAGACACATCTAATAATGCAACAATAACAAAAACAACAACAACAATAACAATAAAGTATTCACGAGTAAGCTAAACAATGAACATTTTCAGTTTAAAGTTTTCCAACGTACGTCCGTGTGAAGGTACCGTTTCGTTTCGTTCCTTTGTTTGGTACATTCAACAACATGCCGTAATAATTCTTAAACAGTTTATGTCTTTAGTAAGACAACAACAACAACAACAACAACAACAACAACAAAGGAATTGAAATTAAAAATGAACACAAAGTCAGAGTAGCACAGATTAAAATCAATTTTTACCTTTTTTTCCATTGGGTCGGTCGTACGTTTTCCTGGCGTATTTTTTTTCCTTACTTCTATTTGGTACGGAACAATTTGGTGTGTTTCAATGTTGGCTACATGCTGTGTATTGTTATTGTAGTTTTTGTTGCCGTTTTTTTCCTTTTTGTAATGGTGTTGATATCTCTGTCCCTCCCTCTATCAGCAGATCGATCATGATAATGATTGTTGTACTGTAGTCGAGAATATATAGTGTTTGTTATTGTTTCAATATTTTAACTCTTGTGGCCCAACACGATTTTTATCAGAAACATTAAATGTTTCATTACAACAATAATTTTATTTGTTTTTGTTGCCTTTTTTTATTTTTCATTCCGGGCTATAGGACAGATGGATTTATTCGTCCATACCAATGCCCTATTGAAGGCCCTATTGATGACGGGTTAATACAGAGTTAACCAGCTTAATTGATGACGGTATACGTATGTACATAAGTATCTTATTTAAGATTGACTTTATGTACGCTTGAGCATGTGTATGTATGTGTGTATGTGTATTTAAGGTTATTTATTGGGAATTTCTGATTGTATTTTGTTACAAAGATTTTGTTGTGATTTTTCCCCGAAAAGGAAACAAATAAACGGAGATGATAAAAACAACAAATAATGTTTAAACCCCCCTTCGTAATTTTTGTTTTTTTTAAGAAAAATCTCAAAACCGTTGTCGTCTTGTAACATTTTTCGATTTTAATTTCTGAAAAACATAATAAATGTTGACAATTTCAATGAAATTCCCAGGAACATTAAATGTGTTTAAAAGCGACACTTCTTTTCGAATCTGAGAAATTAATAACGAAACTAAATCGTTCACACACTCAATTTATAAAGAAAGATTCAAATTTCAAAAAATTAATCCATTTCAATCCAACAACACAGTCGTTATTTTTGATTCAAATGCGAGGTAAGATTACTAGGAATTTCGATAATCATATGTGGGTAATACAGAGAAAACTCTATAATTTGTTATTGCTTTTCTTTATTACTTTTCACTTCTAATGGGTGATTTTTTAAGAGCTATAGGAAAATTTAAAAAAAGAAACATAAAATTCAGAAAAATTCATTAAATCTTTATTTGAATCGATAGTACGGTCCATATAATTTAATGTTTGAAGATTATTTCATGTAAATGTTAACCGCGACTTCGCCTCCGCTTAGTCCAATTTTGGCATACTCTTTCCAACATTTCGGCCGATATCTCACGAATAAATGCTTCAATGTTGTCTTCCAATGCGTTAATTGAAGCGGGCTTGTCTGTATAGACATGAGCTTTAACATAGAACCACAAAAAATCGCACGATCTAGGCGGCCAATTGACCGGTCCCGAATCAGAAACAAAATGTTCACCGAACTCGCCTCTCAATAAGTCCATTGTTGCACGTGCTGCGTGGCATGTGGCACCGTCTTGTTGAAACCACATGTCATGCAAGTCAAGCTCTTGCATTTTGGGCAAATAAAAGTTGGATATCATCACGGTAGCGCTCACCATTCACAGTTACGTTACGATTCGCAGCATCTTTGAAGAAGTACGGTCCAATGATGCCACCAGCCCACAAACCGCACCAAACTGTGACTTTTTCTGGATGCATTGGTAGCTTTTGCAATGCTTCTGGCTGATCTTCAAAATCTCCAAAAATGAGCTTCGTCGCTGAACACAATTTTTCGATAAAGAAGTGGATCTTCGGCCAAATTTTCCAAGAGCCCATTCACCAAAAATTGTGCGTTGCGGTAGGTCGTTCAACTTCAATTCTTGCACCAGCTGTATTTTGAAAGGCTTCACACCTACATCCTTCCGCAAAATTTTCCACGTTGTTGAGTAACAGAGGCCCAATTGCTGCGAACGGCGACGAATCGATAATTGATGATTATCATTAACACTGGCCGATACAGCTGCGATATTTTCTTCAGTTCGCACTCAACACGTAAGCGTGTTGGTGATTTAATGTCCAACAATGTAAATTTGGTGCGAAATTTAGTCACAATAGCCCGATCAGTGGGTCGATTAAACTGACCATAAAATGGAAGAAGCGCGCGATGAACTTTCTTAACAGAGCAAGCGTTTTGATAATAAAATTCAATGATTTGCAAGCGTTGTTCGTTTGTAAGACGATTCATGGTTACATTATAGACAAAACTGGAGATGTTTGACAGTGAAACAAAACACGAAACGTGCGTGAGCTGTTTAAACCAGTGTTGCCAAAAAGATAATAGCTAACAAATTACCCGTTATAAGAAACATAGCGCTGTCGTCACAAAGTATCTTCTCTACCTTAGATTTCATTATTTATTTGCCTTGTTGCAGTTGCATTCATCAGATTTTGTTTGCTAAGCGCTCCAAAGATCGTAGGGAATGGTAGGGTAACCTACTAGACAAATATTAGTCGCATCTGAAAAAATATTTGGATTATGAAATTAGAAGCTTACAAGAGCAGATCAGTAAGAAATGTATGAAATAAAGTTGGAGATAGAACAGAATCTGATGAAATTCCATCTACAACAAGCCGTATAGTACAATTCCTGAGGAAGCTCAACAGAGAAAACATAAACACCAAAAGCAATACGTTTCGATGGTAACTCATTGTGTCGCACTATGTCTGCATCTTTGGATATGCCAAGAGTTACAACTTTAATCTCAAATCTTTAGGAGAATAATGCCAACAGGTTGCTAATAGCAAAGGACTTATGCAAACCGTACAGCCTGCGGGTTATAAGCTTATTTGGTTTTAAATATTTTACAAGTTGAATAGTGTGGAACATTGCACTGCGATATTGTGTTGTAGTTTTAGGGATGTCGTTACATTTTAATCTTCTATCAAGATGGAAAAATCCTACATAATGGACGAGCAACATTCAATAATACTGCTTTTGGGCCAATGATGGAATACCAGAATATCAGTTTCATAAGAACTTCTTTTAACTATTAACACCCTTTCCAGTTTGTGTGAATAATTCAGCTAACGCTGTTGAGTTTGCGGTCATTCTTATTCTTTTCATGAGAAAAGAAACTGGAAACTGATAAAACTTTTTTCATTTATCTTGTGTGGCTTAGTGCGAGATCCTCTTTTCTTTCAATTTAAATAAGTCGAATAAAATAGGTTGCAATGACATGTACCCTAAAATTTGGGAACAAATTGCTGTCAGTACGTTTACCACATAGAACACATTTATTCAGCACAATAATTTATAGACATTGTATTCTTTTCTAAAGTACTTGAGAAAATTCTACATTTTCAAATGTTAACTTATAAATGATAAAGAATTAGAACAAACCTAGCTGTGCTTTTACATTATTCGATATGTCAAAATATAAGCAGACGTGGAGAAAACTCGATGGAGAAAACTAAACTTCTTGCTCCTAATTCAAAAGCCTTTGACACGGTTGATCACATCTTGCTTTCTACTAATCTTTGATATTCTCTAAAGATTCATCAAATACTTCAAATCTTTCGTAATTTGTGCATTCAAACATCGAATAATCTACCACATTAAGTAGTCTAGTAGGTAGGGTGTTGGCTTATTAGATTGAGGAAACGGTTCAAACCCCAGGTCAGACATCTCAAACAAAACGAAATATGAAAAAATATTCCTCCACGGAATTCCTCTTAGCAGATTTCTGGCAAAAAAAATAAACTGAAATTAGTAATAAACTTGAAATGAAAAGTTTCTCAAAAATCTATCGTTCGGCCTCGACTTTAAACTGTAGGTCCCGCCACTCATGTATGAAATTAACACACACAACATAAGCGGTCGTAATCCTGACTAAAGGGTTGTAATGACCAATTATGAATATGTATGTATGAGGGAGTGTCCCTCAAGTGTCAATTCTTGGACTTTTCCTTTTTGCAATTCATATTTACAATTTGTGAATACATCTTTTGTATTGTAGAGTTCATATATACGCAAACGATACCCAGGTGTATTTAAGAAGTTCTGTACAATCCCTTGCTACAAATATTGTGAGACTTGACGAGGAAGTGGATAAAATTTATGTGTCCTTCATCGTTGATCCACGGAAAATTGGCTGTGTTTAAACATCATGCATAATAATGACGAAGGAACACTTGAAATACATCCCGGTGAGAGAGCCACCTAATAGGTGCACCGGTATGAAATGAGCTTTTTCTTTACGTAAATAAAACAAACATTATTAATGGGAAAGTAAGAAACATTTAATTTGTTTATTCCACGCCACTGTTAGTTTTTTGAAGCAAAGATCGGATGACGATCTTTCTCGTCAAGATCGAATTGCTGCTCAGTCCGTGTGTGTCCCACCGATGAAAACAAAAAAAAATAGTAATCGGAAGGAGCCAAGTCTGGTGAATATGGCGAATGGAGTAGTAGCTCCCAGCCGAATGCTTTGATTGTATACAGAACCGGTTTTGCTTTGTGTGCTGATACATTCTCATGTTACAAAATGACATTGCTGTGTCTTGTGGCCCTTTTTCGTCGTTTTTCGATCAATACATGATCGCCGTGGTTTAGTAGGTAGTGTGTTGGCTTATTAGACGTAAAGCCAGGGTTCGAGCCCCAGGCCAGACATCTCAAGGCAAAATACAAAAAATATTTTTCGGCGACTTTCTCTTGGCAGATTTCTGGCAAAAACTCGGAGAGTAAATAAATTGCCATGAAAAGTTTCTCAAAAACCTGTCGTTCGGAGTCGACTTTAAACTGTAGTTCCCAACACTCATGATAAAATTAACACACACAACATAAGTGGTGTGAGAAACTAGGTCGTAATCCTGACTGAAGGGTTGTAATGACCAATTATGTATGTATGTATGTACATGATCACACAGTATTGTCTTTATACCGAATCGATCTAGTTTTGCAGCCGAAGTTGTTGGTTGTGCCCGATGAGCCCATGATTTTTTGCTCTTAGCGTTCTGAAAATAAATTCTTTTTCATCGTCAGTCACAATTTGTTGCAACCCTGATTTTCTATCGTGTTTCTGACTCAAAGTGTCATCATCATCCAATAAAGTTTGCAATTCGAAGTCTTCAAACTTTTTTGTTCTTTATTTCCCACATCAAAACAGTTATTTTTGAATCGTCTTCTGCAGGTCGCTTCTGATAGAGCATGACCACCATATGCCTCGGAAAGCATTCGATGCGACTCTTCAGCACTTTTCTTCAAATGAATACAAAAAAATTAGTGTTTGTCGCAAATCATCATTTTCTGGTATAAAATTCCCCATATTTAAAACGATGAAAAAATGTTGACGTTGTTTGTTTGAATATGTTTGACAGATGATAATGCAAACAAAACAAAAATTATTACACATTCACAATAAATATTTTTTATGCAGACATTTATATCTTGACGCTCACTTCATACAGGTGCACCTATCTTCCTTTAAATTAACAATCTGTGATTTAAGGAAAAAAACTTTTTTGCCTTCTATTTCAATCAAAAATCTCGAATTGTATTCACTACAGGCAGCTTGCTTTGTTTGTATCGTAATGGTGTTGAAACGGATTAGTGGTAGTAGTAGTAAATCAAACTCAAATTCATTATTTTATTCACTCGTATTGTGTTGGGTCATGTTTCGATGGCATATCAAGTAGATGAACTTGATTCTTCCCAAAATTTTACATTTTATTTAAATTACTTTCTCAACTATTTTCATACTCCAAAATCTATGAAAAACTATTGACTGTATTGTCACCAGCTCTCATGCAGAACTGAACAGCTTTTGAACATTTTAGATTAAAAACTTATTTGTTTAAAAGTTAAAAATTAGAAAGAAAACAAAGGAAATGAAATAAAATGAACCTGATTATATCACAAAAATAATTTGTATACGAAAACAAAGGAATTTTATTATTGTTTTCCAGCTGGACCCTCTTTCAACTTTTTCAATTGGACTGAAGAACTTCATTGAAAAGATAGAAACTTGAAAGAAAAAAGTCATTCAACTATTAAGTTTTTTGCTATTTGACCGAGTTTAAGTGCACAAAATACTACAAATATTTTACACGCAAACAAATGCCATTTTTTTCAAACAATTTTCTTTTTTTGTTTT
This sequence comes from Sarcophaga subvicina, assembly GCA_936449025.2. Taxonomy (NCBI): domain Eukaryota; kingdom Metazoa; phylum Arthropoda; class Insecta; order Diptera; family Sarcophagidae; genus Sarcophaga; species Sarcophaga subvicina. The sequence continues at coordinate 37,744,766 of OW388082.2, forward strand.
TGTTTTTGTTTTCTAAAAACAAAACTTCTTTTTTCTCAAAATGATGAAGAAAAAAAAAGGAAAAATCAGATAACTTTTCTACACAAAGTTTGTTTGCAACTCCTGGTTAGAAAACTAAAAGACGAACGTGCAACAGTGGCAAAAGAGCTCAGGCAGAATAAAATGCTGTGGCAATGCATACAGGTTATTGCAAATTGCTACTTTCCTTTTTTTCCTTACAACAACGGATGTAATGCCAAGGGAAAAAGCAAAATGGAAAAAAACTGCAGGAACACAGGAAGAATTTATATTTTAGAGGTGTGTGTGCTATAAAAAGAGAAAAAATGAAGTCGCAAACTGCCCTTGAACACCTCATAAACTCTAACGGGTCTCCAACTGGCAGCCAAAAATACCGACAAAAAGTGACGCAGTGTGCAATCATTGCCAACTGCTGCTGCCTCTGCTGCTGCTACTTCTCATCCTCCATAGCAATTGATGTATTGTCTGTTGAAAAATGCACAGGCTATAAAAATACAGGGTTTACAAGTTTAAGTTTCATTTGTAATAGTTGTGAGTAGAAAGTGTAGAAGTAATTGGGTTAGATGATGCACGACGTATTGAAGGAGGATCGTACACTCCATATAAATGAGTGGAACCTATCAACACGATCCCATTGTGAGGCAGAACAATAGTCACAAAAAATTAATACGGAGAGGATTTCATTAGGAAGAAGCCATTTATATATTCTGATGAAACTATAAAACCCACTGAAGCCAATTGACAGCAGCCCTGCTGTACGAACAAGAAATTAAAATATGAAGGAAATTATAAAGGCTGAAAGCCTTAAGAAGTGGTTAGGCCTGTGCATTATTGAAAAGTACCCACTGCTGAAAATATTGCTTCTGGTTTGTCAATTCCATAGTGTTTTCAGCAATTTACCTAAAATCTCATTGTGGCGTATTTAGGATTTACACCTCCAAGTCCAACGTACACACATAAAAATTATAGAAATATTCTTAAAAAAAAAATCAAAATTGTATCATATTTGGTTTGTAGAATCCTGAGATGATTGTGAAAAACGCACTGCATTCGGAAAAAACGGACTGCATAGTGCGCGTTACGGTCTAGAGCAGTAATTGGGTCGTATTTGTCCGAAAATGACTATGGAAGAATCATTGCCGCCTTCATTTAGCCCGCAATTGATGTCGATTCAGAACTTATTCTCAGAACTTTAGGGAGCAAAACTGCTGAGAGGAAGCCGCCGAAGAATTATTTTTTCACATTGCTTCGCTCGAGATTTCTGAGTTGAAGTTTGAAAAAGGGGCTCTAACCTACTAAGACAATGCACTACCTACTGGGCTACGTTTTTATTTTTTTCAATACAGTATGTGGTTTTCATTATACAATCCACGTAATGGTAAATTTTTGAAAACAATTTTCACGCTCTTTCTGAAACAGTAGTCGTCAGTATCATCTTCAAGAAAACGTACTTGGATCCTGGGTAACGTTAATGTATTTCAAAACAAATACATGAAGTTTTATCAAACGGAAAGTTATCCGCACTAACACTGGGTAGTATTCTGAGACCCGATTGGACAACAGATTTGAGGAGTCATTATAGCTTTAGGTCAGTATAATATATCGTTTGGTCGCAACATTTTAATGGCCTTGTTTTAAAATTAAATGAGAGATATCATCGAAATCGTTTATTCGTTTAAAAGACCTATTGATGCTATTAGATTTAGAATATAACATCGGTGTATGTCCACCCCGGCATCTTTAGGTTAAGTGCGTTCAAAATGTCCAATTACTCTGATGCTTAAATCAGTCTGCATTTGACCGATGGTTAGTATTATGTAGGCTTTCACGTCCGCTGGGGTTTGTGGCGCATTCGCATATACCTCTGACATAGGAAAACTAACAGAAGAAAAAGTCTAATGAGATCAAATCACGCGATATCATGCCACCTTGTCCTCAAATCACTCGTGGAGGTTATCAAATGTGGCCAACGTCGTTCTCAAAGAAATATGGACCCATGATGCCGCCAACCTAAAATCTACTCTAAACAGTGACTTTTTCGATATAAAATATTGTTTATTCATCCAGAAATGAGCCCCATTGCTGAAGATTGCCAACTGCTCCAGAACCCATTCATTTCCTTGACTCATACGGGTGCAAGCCCAAGTCGCTATGAAAAATTCACCAAGTTATAGTCTGTGAAAACCGAGATCTTATAAGTGACGCAAAATCTACTGCTTGAGATTCTATTGTATACTCTCACGGATACGGACGATGTTTACGAAAGATTTTGCCTTTCGTCCATTGTACATACATACATACATAATTGGTCATTACAACCCTTCAGTCAGGATTACGACCTAGCTTCTCACACCACTTATGTTGTAAGTGTTAATTTCTATACATGAGTGGCGGGAGCTACAGTTTAAAGTCGACTCCGAACGACAGATTTTTGAGAAACTTTTCATGGCAATTTTATTTACTCTCCGAGTTTTTGTCAAAAATCTGCTGAGAGGAAGTCGCCGAAGAAATATTTTTTCATATTTTCGTTTTGATGTTGACCTGGGGTTTGAATCCGAGCCTTACGTCTAATAAGCCAACACACTACCAACTAAACTACGACGACTTCAATGCCGATTGTAAAATGAGCAAAATGATCTGCAAGTCGCCCGAACAGAACAACCATTTTAATATAGCAATTGTGTTATCTGTACATGTTGTTGAGTGAAATATAAGTCCATGATGATTTGTCAAATTTGGTCTAATTTGATAGATGCAACTTCAACAAGGTGGCCGTCATGAATTGTTAAAGTTCAGAAGTCTCTCCTTGGGTAAACCCGATGTAAGGCTCTTCAATCATCAGATTAAAGTCTCGAATTTGATTACTTTTTTGCGGAGTTATTACACAGTCAGAATTTGTTCAAATATCATAGAAAGAATTGATTAGAAAATATAAAATCAGCAGGAACAACATTTTTCTAAAAGAATTGATTTGCTTGGGTGTACCATGGTACCTTTGTCGGATATACTGTTAAATTATAGTGTCTCCGATACGTATTTAAAATCCATGTTAAATTTGAATTTGAATTTGTGTGTTTTATTTGCATTTGGCCTCGATAAATGGTAATGAAAGACCCTTTATAGGTATGGAGGAAGAACAGTAAAATTTAGTTTTTATTATTGTTTGCACCATAAGCAGAATTAGTGTTGTTTCTGTAGTTTTTGTGTCGGTTGGTTAGTTTTTGTTGTTTGTTTGCAGCATTTCTGTTTGGTTCACTTCACTTACGTTCAGACTCAACCGGTACAGGCCAGACCATACCAGACTGACTGACATTCATGTCTGGCCTGAAGCCAATGTAATGAATGTGATAATACAGGGTAAACTTTGACACTTGCCAAGTGCAACTTTAACAAAAACAAAAAAAAAAGAGAAAAAAAAGTTGAACCGATTGTTACAACTTCTGTTGCTGCCACAACTATTACTCTATCAGTGTTGCTGTAGCATTGCTTTCAATATTTTTACAAAAATTTTTGGGTTGTTCAACCAACTCGAACTTTATATTCAAGATTATAGGATTTACATACACAATTACATTTACAGTTATTTAGCATGTGCTACAAATAAAAGCAACAGTAGCATCATCATCATCATCAGCACAAAAAAAAAAGAAAGAAATTCGCTTAAAAATCCCATCATATTTGACTTTATTTTTTAAGAGGATTTACATTCGCTAAACATGTTTTTTATTATGATACTCTCGATACACTTTTACGTACGATAAGAGTTTTTCTATGTATGTATGTCTGCCCTTTTTTTAAACATATTGGCTAAAACAATGAATTTTATATTGTAAGCCGTTTTAAAAAAACTTCACACACACCAAAAATTAATGCCAAACGAATAAAGTGTAAAATAATAACGGTAGAGTTTTCTAAGGACAGGAAATAGTTCTGATGAAAATGTTGAAGTCACCGTAGTCTATGTAGTAGTGTGTTGGCTTATTAGACGCGAGCCCGCAGTTCAACCCCTGACGCAGACATCTCGGACAAAGCGAATTTTGAAATAACATTTCTTTCGCAACTTTCTCTCAGCAGTACTCTGGCAAAAATTCTGAGAGAAAATTAAAAGGCTCTCAAAAATCTCAAAATACAATTGTCATGAAAAACTTTCTCAAAAATCTGTCGTTTTAAATCGATTTTAAACTTTAGGTCCCACCAAATGAGGCAACAAATCGTCAAATATTTGAGAAAAAATAGTCAAAATCGTTACAGACGTTCATGGAAATCGTCAAAAAATCGTCAGAAAAATAAATACATAAATTAAAAGTTTTAAAAAACCGAAATTATTTCTATTGTAGTAAAAGATATAAAGTCAATGTCTGTATATGTATCTAAGTCCAAAAAGAAAACATTTAATAAAAATTTATTAGAAATTAAAGCTAGCGTCCCTCATCTTCATATATTAACTTTTTTTTCCAAAAATGGAGAAATTTTACATCATTTTCAGGAAAATATTGTTTAAGGTTTAAACAATCTATCCCAGTGTTGTTTATTGACACATCAGCGCAGCAATAATATTGCATCATCTTAATCTATAGGGGCGGTGTAAATATTAAGGAGTCAGAAGCTCTTGACATTCTATGCGTGAAAATTCAGTGTAATGTTGGCTGCAACCGACACATTTTTCAGTTCCTTCAGTTCCTTCATAAGATTTTATTTATACTATTTATGAGGTCGGTGCCTCACCTTCTATTTTTAGGTTTCTCGATCGTGTACAGGAGAGGCCGTAGTAGCTCGGTAATGACGGTAGTGTATCCAACTCCATTGAATCATTGGTGCATCGTTGCAATGTTGTTTGTGTTTCTCTGTTCTATCACTACTACAATAGGAGTTTGCTCGAACGAAATAACGAAAATCATATAGTCTTTCTCGGCCAGGACATCCGTATGTGGTCGATTGGCCAGTGGATCGCACACTGCATTACAGAAAAAGTAAGTTTTTTATTCGAACTATTCGTATGTAGAACTTGATTCCTGCAGAGGTCTTTCCTGTTACTTATGCCTAGTGTCCATAAACGCTGTTCTCTCTTTCCTTCTTCCCATAACATATTTTCATAGTTCCAAACATAATGCCATCCATCCCCTGAGTGTTGGTCGTACCAAACAAAATAACGGCGCTTGCCTTTGTTCATCCGATGGTAATATTAGAAGCTGAACTCGAATTTTGAAATTGTCTGCAACGACAAGTGATAAATTATTCTCAACTACGAGGTTATTTAGGAGTAATTTTTTGGCTTTTAAGGGATTAAAAAGGAATAAAATACAGAAAAATCATCACAGGTATTCAAAAATAACTTAGAAATATAATACTTTACTCCTTGCTATTACTAACATAAATTTCCAATAGTAACAATAGCAATGCAAGTACAAAGCTTAAAGTGACTTTTAATGTACTAAAGTAAAGAATATGATGTAAATTTTTAATTTCTAAAAATCGTCAAAATAAGGGCATACATCGTCACATCGTCAATATGATATTTTTGGAGCTCAAAATCGTCAAAATGGCGATAAATCGTCAAATCTGGCAGCTATGCCCACCACTCATATATACAAATTAACACACCCAACATAAGTGGTGTAAGAAGCTTAGGTTAAGTAAGTAAGTAAAATGTTTTCCATTTATATCTTAAAGTTTTCATGTTCGCTAAGGTTGTAGATACTGTTCGTCAATATAGGGCACAATATTTAACTGAACTCTTGTAAATAGCTAGAAAGATAGGGGCAGATTCCAACTTGAATAAAGGCCTTCATTGAATGAATTCCAGAAAATCTAAACAAAATTTTTAAACCAGTCTTAAACGCTCTTGTACTGTGACTGAAACACTTATTTTAAAAAAGTTTTTTCATGCGCACTCCTTATATCGGGTATTCTAGCAGGAGCTACTTAATTGGGACAGTTGATAAAAGGCTTCTCTTTGATGCAACATCAGTCAAATTAGTTGTAATTTAGTCAGTCTGTTCCGCCAAACCGCCATAACGATTGTTTTTCTTGGGTCCACAGATATCATGAATAAAAATTAAAAGTTTACATACATTTATACAGACATAGTGTAGAACTGACCATGAGTCAATTGCCATTTTTCCTAACTATATCATACACCTACATTAAGCAAAAATATTACATTCTAAAGATCATTAATCGACAATTATTTTTTTGTATATAATTGTATAGTATTTATACAATTCTTATGCCAGCTAGAATTCATGAATTACTTTAGCCTGCCCTTTCCTCGCGGCCCTTACTTTATTTTATGCAACAAATTGTATTTCTCTTCATTCGTAGCAAGCAATCATGAAATAATGCCAAACGACAAAGGGGGGAATACATTCATATTAAAACAATATTGTTTGGCATTTAAAGCATTAAAATCTCCATAAAGTGGCTCATAATTATTCCTACACCCACTATTATTGGGAATTCCCCCCTTTTCAGTAGCAAGAAGCAAACGAAAGAGACAAAAATTTGTCGCCACCATGACAAATTATGAACGGAATTCGACCGCCACTCCTAAATACCAATGATAAATATGACAAGCAAAAAAGAAAATATATTCGTCTGCACAATATATTCTTTCGTTACAACCGATATATCATGCACAGTTCTATTCTTAACCACTTCACCCAATTAAAATTTGACATTTAATAGTTTCATGGCAATCTGTACCTCTGTCGAGCATCCATAATTGTTTGTAGTCTTGATGTTGATGAAAATAATTCTTTACTTGTACCGAAAAATTTGAACCACGGTTCAAACTCCAGGTCAGACATCTTTAACAAAACGAAATATGAACAAATATTTCATCGGTGGCTTCCTCTCAGCAGATTTCAGGCAAAAACTCTGAGAGTAAATAAAATTGTCATGAAAAATGTCTCAAAAATCTGTCGTTGGGAGTCGACTTTAAACTCATGCATAAAAATTAATGCACACAACGGGTGCCTTCCAAAATGTATCAATACAAAGTTTGTATGCAGTTCTACTACTGTATATAAACTATGAATGTAGATATGCAAAGTAACCAAACTATGCATCAACTATAAATCCGATACCTAACTGCTTTTTGACTGTGTTAAAGATACACATTGACGACGTTTTGAAATAGAATACATTGTATATATTTTGTACAGCGGCATTATGAAACACGATACTTTGCTCAAATAGAAAGCAACTAACATTTTGGAAGGCAGCCAACATAAGTGGTGTGAGAAACTAGGTCGTAATCTTGACTAAAGGGTTCTAATGACCAACTCTGTATGTAAGTATGTTATATTTTTGTAAAAGAAACTGGTAAATACAATATATTTTGGTTTTCTCGCTTTTTGTTGCAAATTTAATTGAAATTATATATATTTTTATTTAAAATATAGAATCTTATTTGAAAGTCTGTGTTTTAATTAAAATTCATTTAAGAATGTGGTGGATGGTGGGGTATGAGACAAAGAAAGGCTGGTGTAGTGTTATGTACACCCTGTTATAAGCAGATGGTTTTTTTGGAATCTGTATACTTTATACGTGAAATATGTATGTCACTAGACCTATGATTATGTGTATACATATATCACACACATGTAAATAAAATACAAAAAAAAAATACACAACGGCAATGGTTCTTGTTCATCCGAAATTCATATAAAAAACATTTTGAAAAAAAATTTCCTACATTTTGTTTCTCACCCATAACTCCTCAAAAGTTCCTTTTTAAATCCAATACAGAAAGCATTTGAAACAACGGAGACACTTAAATAAAACATAAATATGTATTTAAAATGTCTTTTGACACATTGAATTTCCTAAAATGTGAATACATAGCCCCACAGACGGACAAGTGATGCGGAGAAACAAGGAAACATTAAGAGAGTGCCAGACGAAATTCCTTAAGTTTTATTTCATTATTTTTAAACTAAATGGGTGGCCTTAAAACAAAAAGAAAAAATAATAAAAAAGGAAACCAAAAACTAAACAAACCAAATAATCTTGGGGGAAGGAGTGTTTGCCATCCAACCAACCAACCATATTTCCAATTATACGTAGGCATACTTGTGAGTATAGTGAGCTCTTAATGATGATGATACTATGACGAGATCATCATCCTCCAAGCATTTAAACAACCGACTAATATAGAGGATGACAATAAAATTAAATTCAAATGTTTTGTCTTTTTAAGCCCATCGGATGGGACAATGAGACAATGGGATGAAAAGAAAATTAATGTGATTCTCTTTATTATTGGGTTGTGTCGTCTTATTTCAATCAGATAAATTGAAAAGGGTTCCACCATAAGATGTGTAAATATTGGGTATTTTTTGTATTTACATTCGCATAGATTTTAAGTAACCTTTTTTTCTAGTAGGTAGTGGCTTATTAGGCTTGAGGCCACGGTTCAGCTCCTAGGTCGGACAACTCCAACCAAAATAAAATCAGAAAAAAATTTTCGTTGGCGACTTCATTTCAGCAGATTTGTGCCAAAACTTCGAGAGTAATTTAAATTGTCAGTACAAGTTTGTCAAGAATCTGTTGTTCGGAAACGACTTTAAACTGTAGGTTCCGCCTCTTATGAATGCACACACAACATAAGTCCTGTGGAGAAGCTAGGTCGTAATCCAGATTGAAAGATTGTAATGACCAATACGGTAAGTAATGCATTTTGAAGTCGCCGTAGTCTAGTAGGTAGTGTGTTGGCTTATTAGACGTAAAGCCAGGGTTTGAACCACAGGCCAGACATCAAAACAAAATACAAAAAGTATTTCTTCGGCGACTTCCTCTCAGTAGATTTCTGGCAAAAACTCTGAGAGTAAATAAAAATTGCCATGAAAAGTTTCTCAAAAAAAAAATTTGTCGTTCGGAGTCGATTTTAAACTGTAGGTCCCACCACTCATGTATAAAAATTAACACACACAACATAAGTGGTGTGAGAAACTAGGACGTTGTACAATGGGTCATTTCGACCTCCGGGTACTGTACTTGACTTAATTGCCAAGTACACGTCCTCTAACCTAACCTAACCTAAGTAATGCGACATTTTTTAACGCATAATTTTAAATATATCCGAGAGACATATTGGATATGCCCAGATCGATATCTTATAAGCCGATGAATGGCAAAGTAATTTTTTCCGACGGAAAATGTCATGATTGGCATGATCTTTGTATGATACAAAGGAGATTTTGATAAAGGAAGCTTTAAGGTGGGGAGCATTGTATTTTAACTTCAAGCATATCTTTTGTCATCCTTTACCACAAATTTCGACAAAAATTTTGTCGATCGCTAGATATTTTTGAACGAACTAATGGGGCTATAGATGCTATGTTACGCATAAAAGTAAGAAATCGTTTTCTTCAAAAAATGTTGATCTTCTTCAAATGGACTGAATAGAGTCCGGATCTTAATCTGATCGAAAATCTATGAAGAATCCTGGCAGCTAAAGTTTACGAAAAGAGCCGACAATGTTCGACCTTAAATGTTTTTGGAGAGAAGATCTAGAAATGCTGGTTGATTATTGAAATTCAAAGCCTTCCAAACAAATTTTAAATTTACTATTAAATTTTACTACGTATGTGTTTGTCTATGATTCAAAAATATCTCCATTATTATTTTCATGACAGGGTGATTCCATTTAAGTCAAACTACTTTGGTTTTTTCGTCAGTCTGACGGTAAAATTAGTCTTTATACTCCAAAAATATTCGATATTTACTCTTTTTCGTTACACCCTTTAATGTCCCCTGCATATACAATAATTCACAAAAGATCACTCAGAGATTTTGTTTTGAATGTTTTTTCCAAAAACATTCCAATTTTTTCACTCCATTTTTTTTAGATTTTATTTTATACAAGCGCCGATTAAATTCTTCCATACTTTAATTAAAACAGTCGTACGTTGAATTCCATTTACTAAAGATCATTAAAAAACTTTCGATTTGTTTAAAATTTTTGGTTTGATTGATATTTTTCATAATTTGTGATTCAATTGATTCGAATATTTTTTATCTAAAAAGTGTAGGAGAAGAGAATATTGCGCCAGCTGTAAAATGCTTGTGCAGACCTTATATTGTGGCATGATATGTGTGGCAAGTTGCAGCATCCTGTTGAAACCAAATATTGTTCACACCAATATTATAAAGAGTGGGTAGAAAAAAATCGATTATAATAGTGTGAGAGGTGTCTTCATTGACCGTAATGGTTGCGCCATCTTCATTTTCAATGAACACCAGAAGCCATACCAAACAGTTTCATTGTAATGGGTGCATTGGCTTCTTCAAATACGGCAATTTTAGTTATTAACACGTACCCACCAAGATGAAAATGAGATTCGTCCGAGAAGATGATTTATTTTGGCAAAATCGACATCATCATGAAGTTTCTCGTTGGCCCAATAAATCCCAATGTTGCTCACGCGTACATAGATGCATTATGTTCAGTGGAGATAATATACCGAATTTTGTTACAGAATAGAATGACATAAGTATTGCTAGATTCAAACAAACCGATAGTTCAAATTTATACCGATAGATGGCCCACCATATACAATATAATCTTCGAAAAATTTATGTGCGAAAAGTTCGACAACTTTTTTCTATGCACATGAACTCAAAACTTTGCTTCCTATACGAGGTAGTTGAAGACATGGCGTAAATTGCTCAGAGAAAGGAATAATGTGGCGGCGGATGATAACTTTAATCACTATTAATTTTTTTTATTTTGATTTATCGAACGAAAGAATACAGAATATTTTTTTTAATTATGTTGATATGTAATTATGTTCCATTAAAATAAATGTCTTACTAACATGCGGTCATATGAAATCTATGAATAGATCGTGTAACCCTGATTTATTTCTAAACTTACAAGTATTAATCGCATGATTTTTTTTTGTTGGTAACTATGGTTTGATAGCTAAGAAGGTCAAACTATTTTGAAATTTTTGTTCAGTAAATGCAAGAAGAACGCCACCAAATTCCGGATATTAACTTTGAAGAACAAGTCTGTTAGCGTTCTTCAAATAGCACTGTGTCCATATTATTTAACAAGCAATTAGTGATATTGATCGTATTTTATACGTTTCGTTTCAAAACCATAAACAGTAGAGCAAAGCTTTGAAAACAACGCAAAATTGGGGATTGGTCCTCTTTATCACGGACTTATGTCGACAAACAAGCTCAACTCTTGTAGTATTGAAATCTAATATTCAGGACAAAATTGACACCATGCGGCCATATTAATTGAATATGGTAGTCACAATTTGGACTGATCGGACATATTCCTGCAATCAGATTATAAAATAAATGCCATTAAATTATTTACCAGCTTTTAATGAAGAAAACTTCCAAGAAAACTTCGAAGTTCTCAAGCTCATAAAAAACGCTTTATAGATTACTTAAGAAGATTTCTAAAAAACTGTCGACATTGATTGAATAGCTTTTTTAACTTAATTTAATTGTGTTAATAAGACAATTGCTGTCATTAAAATAGAGCGTATTACACTATAAGTTTTAGTTATTTAGTTATTTATTTATTTATTTATTATTACAAGCGTAGTAACTTGACCTTATGCTCGGTGTAGTGTCACAGACCAGAGTCTCTGGTGTGAACCGAACCCGCGACAATCACGCTAATAGTCTAGCACACTACCCACTAGACTACCAGGTCACCCATTTATTTAGTTATTTATATCGGGCCTTTTATTAATTGCTTCCTATGTTTGTAGTTAAATAAAGTCGGTGTGTGACACCGATCAGTTGAAACCACAACTCACGCCAAAAGCTTATAATCATCGACTAATAGCTTTTGCCGTTAGAACTGATATCGTGACCGACTTCGTTCTCTTAAAAATATAGTAGAAGGATTGCGCCGCCAGCCTAAAATTTACACCATTTACATTTTACACTTTGCAAAATACATTGGATGCTCTTGTATCTCATGTGGATTCGTATTGTCCCAAATTCGACAATTTTATTTGTTCACGTACCCATTCGTCCAGATATGGAACTCTTCGCTGAATATAATCTTATGACGAAAGCTGAGATCTATTACCTTGAGTTCCTGAGTCAGGAAAATGTCACGACTCAAAATCCACCAAGTTAAGGTCTGTGAAAGACCGAGATCTTGTTAATGACGTGAAATATACTGTCTTCAATTCTCAAAACAGACTGAATAAATGAAAACCAATTTGGCCTTCAACAAGATGGCCTTTATCAACTGACGAAATTCATTGTTAGAAGTCCCACAGTTGTGAAGAGTTTCACATTAAGAGAGGTTGTATTATCTCAGATTAATGTATTCATAGTAAAGCGAAATTGAATAGAAATTGTGTGTGTTGCCAGATAATTAAATAGTATCACCCTCCAATAAAGTTGCCGTTAAAACTTTTTAAAAAAGACTCAATTATCCAGAGATTCTTGTTGTTATAATACAACTACAATGTACAATTCTGTTATACAGACTTCTCCACTACAATTAATATTCATCGATCTCGTCAAATAATACTGAATACTTCGGCAGCAAGTGATCAGCTTCACTCTTATTCCAGGGGTTTTCCAGTAAAACTAATCGGCCATGTTATAGATTTGTATACCATAAGTCAACAATCAAAGTACTGCCTTAACGATTGTTTAACTATTGTTATGCAATATGCCATAAATAAAGAAATATGTTCTCAATATCAATGAAACGTACTTTTTTTGATCGAAAAGACCACCAATGAGAAACGAATTTTCACAAACTCTTCGCAGCATTTGCGGTTGAATTTCGTCAACAACTCTTCGAATGTTAATTTCCAGGTGTTAAATAGCCTCTGGTTGATCAATAAAGGCAAGGGTCTATATATAACCTTAAAAATATAAATCAATGTGGTTGTTTCAACAAAAGTATCTTTGTGCAAATCAATTGTAGCACCTGCTGTGTGGCATATGGCTCCGTCCTGTTGGAACTACATGTCAGGAAAATTTATTCCCATCATTCACAATAACGTTCTGACCATCATTGCCCCTAAAGACATATGAACCGAATATTTCCCAATCACAAATCGCACCACCAATAGTTTTCCGTGAATGTTCAAAAGCTTGTGGAAATACGACAATTTCGCTTTTAACGAGAAATGGGATTTATCAGAGACCTAATTTTGAACGGGAATACAATATCAATATGAATTTGTGTGTCAGTCCAATCACCGAAATGGTGGCGTATATATACATTAGTAGATTGGCATAATTTAAATCTAGAAAGCTTTCAAGAGAAGATCCTTTCATAAAATCTTTCATACAGACATTACAAGCCTGCAGTAAGAATTACGACCTAGCTTCTGCTATGTTGTGTGTGTTAATTTTATATATGACTGTTAATCTATATATATCTATATATAAAAATGAATGTTTGTTTGTATGTAATTAATAGAATCGTAAACTATGCATTTGATCATGCTATGATCTTCAGCAAAGTTGTTGCACATGATTTCCGACAGGTGGCGCCGCTGATAATTCCTAAAAATGAATTAAATCGTTAACTGTGAATTTGATCATGATCTGATCTTTAGCAAAGGTGTTGCGCATAAGTCGACGGAGGTTTCTAAGTTGGTGCGATTAATTTACGATAGATGGCGCCACGAAGAATTATTCAAAATGAATTGAATCGTAAACTATGAATTTGATCATGTGTTGATCAGGCAAATACCAGACATTTTAGCATTTATCATTTATGATTTTAATAATATTTAGTATAACTCATTCCCGTAAAATTTGAAAGATTTTAATTTTGGAAAATTTTTAAAAATGCTGTTGGGTTCAATTGGATTGGGTACATTGTGAGATTCTAATAAATTTAACACATTTTTCACGTCATTCCCGTGCAATCATGCCTCCAAAGGGGCAAGCAATTGGTCGACCTACATCTCAAGCACGGAAGAAAAGAGCATTACGAGCCTCAGAATCAAATGAGCATTGAGACTGGAAAATCTTCGAGTACATGCCGCCGAGACCCGTTGACATGAATCACTTGAACAACGAGAAGTGGGATTAGAAACTGATCGAATGCGTACTACTCAGGCCTGTTCGTCTGAATCATCTGGACAACGAGAAACAAAATCAATAAAATTATTCAAATTATTTGTGTAATGTCTTTCCTTCAAATTTATTTTAGTTGCTGGCGCAGCAACACGCGCAGGGTACAGCTAGTTATATATATTATTGAGAATCTTTTAATTTCATTTTTATTATAGATTTTTGCCAGAAGTCGTTGAAAGGAAGCCGTTGAAGAAATATTTTTAATATTTCGTTTTGTTGAAGGTGAATAAACTGGGGAAACCTGATGAGTAAAAGATCCCTTGTTAATCGAATTAGCCGCTCTGAATAACGATTATGTACACCTTAATCGCCCACATTGTTTCACGAACAGAATCAATATTGTGATGAAATCTTACAGCAATTGGAAACCGTTGCCCTGGTATAGTTTTATCGATAATGAACTACACGAATATAAACCATCAGCTTTCAAATCAGTTTATGAACCTTTTTGCATTTCTTCTATTGCTTTATTATATTTTTTTCAGTACAAAAAAAGGAGCAGATGACTACAGTAAAAGCATGTCCATCTGTATTAAATTCTGTGAAATTCTTAAAACAACATTTTGTAATCGATACCACTTTGTGTAAGTCTTTAATCATATTGTAGAAAAACATTTAAAAACCCATCATAATTCGTACTGAATAAAACAATAATTATTCTTATGTGCAGCAATATTCGACTGCAATCAATAAGCTGGGAATATTGAATTACTTCAGATAACAACATGATCTTGACGAGAGAATGCAAAGAACAATAACTACGACGAATGCAAAACACACAATAAAACAATGTTTGAAAAACTATTGCAAATAGAGGAAATGAAAAATGAAGGGCAGTCAAGTACAATGTTCTTGAGTCTGTAAATATATTTTTTTTTTTTGGTTTTACAATTGAATACAATTAATCTCAAAATCCAATTGCCAAACAAAACATATTTATTGAGTTGTCATGAAGGTGAACATGATTATTAACATACAAAACCATTTTTGTGCACAGACACAGTTTACTGTTCATACAAATATTTCCTTGCACACCAACTGCTTTTTTACTTTGTCTTGCAATAGATTATTTACTTCAAACTATTTTAATTGTGTTGTTAGACGCAGCTCAGACAGAAAAGTTTCAAATTACACTCGACAGTTCACAACCTGGACACAGAAAGACAATAAACAGTTAAGCAATCAGCTGCTGTCCAGTTAACAGAGGAAAAAAAATGTAATTGTTGTTGTTGGTCAATGCCAACTGTTTTATGCCGTACAAATAAATTAATCCGATTGGTTATTTTATCGGGTCATGCAACAAGGACTTTCGACTTTTGACAATTAATAACGGATATCTTATTGGAGCTACATCTGCCAAATAAGCTCGCACTTATCCAATCTGCTTATAAATGTAATCCGCGACGGATATAATATTCAACAATGCACGCACATAACAGAATTGTTGTTCTATTCGGATAACGGATAGCCTGGAGGTTTCGTTGATAGTTTCCATATTACTACAGAAGCTTCTCCACGAATCTCTTTTGGCGCGTCTCAAGGTCTTTTTGTAGTCGCCTAGGGACACCTTATATTGCTCCCAATGTTCCGCATTACCGGATTTCCTTGCCGCGTTGAAAAGTCTACGCGACTCTTTCCTGAGCCTGTCCATATCCCGTTTCCACCAGGGAGGTTTGTGCCCCCTCTGCTTGTCTTGGACATGCTCTCTTAAAAGCCTCTAATATGACCTTCGTAAAAACAGCCACAGTAGCTTCCAGTTCCAAAACACTATCAATTCTACTGTGCGTAAGTGGACTGATGCCCAGATTGACAAAACGTTCATAGACATCCCAATTCGTGTTTATGGGATTCCTAACCGTCCTCATACTTCTGATCTCTCTATCTAGAGAGAATTCAATGTATCTATGGTCAGAGAAGGAGTGCTCCTCAGAAACTTTCCAATCTCTGACTTCTTTAGAACTACTTCTCGAGACAATGGTTATATCCAGCACCTCTTTTCTACTTTTGGTTGCAAACGTAGGCGTGCTACCCACGTTGCATACTATTAAATCATTCGGGATTATAAAAGCAAATAGTGACTCACCCCGTTCATTAACGTCCGTGCTGCCCCATGTGGTATGGTGAGAGTTACCGTCGCATTCAATGAGTAGGCCAAATTTAGTGCGTTTGGCTTCGGTGACCAGTCTTTTTACTGGATCTGGTGGATGATCTTCTGCTGGATGTGGCATATAACTGGAGGAGATCCAATACTGCCTTCCATTTATCTCCATAGCAACCGTAGTTCATTACTGAAAGAAGGGAGCAAATATGCTATTAAGTTATTCTTAATTAGTATACAGGATCTGGGCCTACCTATAAGTTTAGCGTGAACCATCCTATAATCTTTGAGCCTTTGGATTAGGGCGATGTCTTCTCTGTGTGCCAGCCGGAGAAGCAGTGCAGCCGATGCTGCCTTAGAGTGATGGAGATTTACTTGGATTACTCGGTCTGTTTCATCCTCTTTCCTCTCCACCATCGTTGTATCCAGGCCATCATCTTCCTGATCAGCCTCGTCTAGGAGTTGAGATTCCCTCAGCAGCATATCAATGACAGATGTTATATCCGATCCAGTGGAAGAGAAAGAGTTAACTCTGGATCGGCTATGGATCTGTGTTGACGATGCTGTAAGGTTATCACCCTCTTTGTCTTCTTCGTCCGATCCGCCCATGTGTTCGTCTAGTGGCTTGTCCCCCTGTCCACGGGGCGGTTATCCTTTTTGTATACCTTTAGGATAATGTGTTCAAATTTAAAGGCCACCACACCATTGGATTTTGCTAGGTGTTCCAGGGATTCCTGATTGACTATGATGGTCGCACAGCGAGATCCATGGCGCTCCTCTAGCTTTGCAATCTTCCAATTGTATGTTGGTAACTTTAGATTGCACATTTTTATCATCCTAAGTACTTTTTCCGGCTCTTTTGGAGTTAAAGGTATCCAAGAGCGTGGTCTGGGTCTGCTAGGTATGGCATCCTTGGGCACTACTTCTAATTTGGCGCCCTTCCAGATTTCACCTACCCTCGTTATGGCGATGAAAAAGAGACCCATGGCTCTCTTATCGGCACACGTTACTAACTTCACGTGTCCTTGGTGCCAGCCACACATCTGGTAAACTGGAACTGGTCCCGGATTCTCTCCATTACTTCTAGAAAGACGTCCGCAAGGGCGTCTGCTACAAGTCTCCAGTTCAATGGTGTAATACTGCCGTCTGGATCTAAACGATCTACAACCGCCATTTCTATGCTGTCTTTTAGCGCCTCTCTGTATAAGATGTTGGTGCGATGTGATATGCGTGGTTTTTTTAGCGCCTGGTGCGTCGCCTTAAGAAATCGCTGTCTTTTGACAGCCGTCTCCGTGGCCGACATTTTATCGAGTTCATCGAGTAGTTATGGTGACTATGGTAACTTTAAATAACAGTTCGACGGTAGTTTGGTTAGAGGTCTGCCTTGTAAGCATTTCAGGCGAAGGGAAACTTTCAGAATATTAACGAGCAAACGAACAGTCGAGTGTTGAAGAGGTCTACTCGTGTACAAAAAATTCTTTTTATTGAGATCTCATACCAATATATTTTCATTATTTATTTTAAGAAAACTCTATGCCTATTTCCAAAAATTCCACTAGGTTTTCTTGCCTGCAAACTTCGCATAGCCTGCACGATTTTATCATGTATAAGTATCCTATTAAATATTTTTTCTACGAGCATTTACGACTACTTCGACTGTCATTTAAAATAATTCGAAATGTCCTTATCCATTTACATACCAGTGTATTTAAGTATAAAAGCGATATTGTGTGTTGAGTTAATTTTTTTCGTTGAGTTACTTCACTAATTACTTTGCGATTAACTGTAATATACTCCCATTGTTAATTGTGCAAAACATGCTTAAACTCTACTCTAAGGTTGGGGTATTAATAACTAAACACAACAGACACAAATGCTGGTACATATTTCGTTCGACTGGTTAGTTGCTAAAGCAGTCTATCGTCGTGAGTAGTCAGTCAAGAGTTTGAATTTTCTTTTTTACTCGCTATTCATACATATTCCATGCATTGTTGTATTTGTTAATTCCAGACAGTTATTTGTAATACAATATTTTCTAGTCTCAAATCTATAGAAATGCAATTGGGTATTGGAATGGAACACAGCATATTTTCAATGAAGAGAGAGAGGTAATCTTTTTTAAAAAAGTATGAGAATAAAACGAGAAGGGAGCTGATTGATGAAGGTATTGTTGTAGAACAGTCCTGTGAATGAATTGCTTTTCATTGTCAATTGTTTTCAAGTGTAAAATAAAAATGTTTTTCTGTTTTTTTTTTTAATTTAAAACAAATGAAAGCAAATTATCGGATTTAGATCGAGATGTGTTAGGTTTCAATTATAAGTGTGGTTGCTTGTAGATTTATTTCTGTATTGAATGCATTTTTCAATTGAATTGGATTTTCTTGCATTTTCCTTAAAAAATTTATGTATGTATGTATGGTTGTATCTTAATCCCTGTCTGAGAAATACAATCTACAATTATTTTAAAGTAATTCTGATAATAAATTTTGTTGCACCAACTGGAAATTATTGCAAAAGCCTATAATGTCTGATGGAAAAGATTACAGGCGATTAGAAAGAAGATGGTGAAATGAACAACTCACCGTAAGAAAAACACTGTGACACCACAATGTTAAAAATATTGTACAATTTAAATTTATTTTTCTAATTTTTTTTTTGTGTAAAAACAGTAAGACTTAGTATCCAATCAATACAGATCCTTCCAAGTTTTATTTGATGTTTTTATTGCAAATTAATCACGGTCTTGAATTTATGTATTCATAATTTTCATATATTTTGTATTTATACTTACATATGTACATAAATAAATGAAACAAACGATGCAGTTTAGTTAAAAAAAGTTAGAAGAAGCCTGCATTAAGAATTTCAAAAATAGTATGTAATTATCAAGCATTCCTTGTGGAAATCAGTAAAATCCTTACAAATAATGTCTGGGATATCTTGAATTTGTAAAACAAAATAAGTCTTGCAGATATTATTCAAACCATTTATTATTTCATTTATTAAAGTGTGTCTCAGAAAAAAAGGAAAAATTTTCGGGATGTGAATTTTTCATTGGACTGTTAGTATGAAATTAAATATTCGAAAAATGGATGCCATTACTCTTGAGTACAGGAAATTTTTCATAAACCTGAGATTCCACAAAAACCCAAAGAAAAAATCAGTTGATATTAAATGACATGACCCTTTTTGTAGTCAGCTGACGAGAAAATTTCTTAAGATAAGACACGCGTGGTGTGTCAGATGGCGAGAAATCTTAAAAGACCAGTAATAAGCAGGCCTCCGTTGTGATAGTCGAATGGAGACTGGGCGAGAGATGACCTCGAAAAGACTAATTTATTTTTCGAACACTTAAAGCAGGTATTTACTCTAAATGTTGCAAAGGTTGAAAAGGTTAATTCTCTTCATATTTAATGCTGTTTTACGCCTAGAGTATTACCCACGAATTTGGAAAATTTCACTTACCTCGATGATCTCCAAACCTTTTTTGAAGAAAAAAAGTATTGCTCCGCTCTTTTTATCGACGTTTCTCAGGCATTCGATGAAGTATGGCACGAAGGCTTGATTTATAAATTGAGACGCAATTTACCACCAAATGCCTGCAACCTATTACTAAGTTATCTATCAGAACGAAAATTTAGAGTGAAGGAAGGCGATTGTGTAAGCGAATCCCAGAAAGTTAAGACCGGTGTACTTCAGGGAAGCATCTTAGATCCTTTTGTCCCGCGCTGGCGGGTCTTAATTATTGTTATTGATATAATAATTGTTAGTACACTTTTATAGCGAAGATTCAATTACATAAATAAACTGTCAGAAAAAAAGTGGCAATGTTTTGCTGAAACCACAAGTCGCCCAGATGCATGCCATTCAACGGACGCTGCAAGAACTTCATTACCATGTTCACACCTACTGAGAATTCATTGAAGTTTGCGAACGGTTTTACAATAAATGTTTAAATTTATAACGCATAGTCGTTTCGCAAGCACCCAATTTTTATTGCTTCCAAGTTCAGAATTGTAAATTGCACCAAAAAAATACAGTAAATTTAAAAAACTTACGCCCAGAAGTCTCCCTTCCAAATTTTATTGCACATTCCTTGTTTAATTTTATTATCGTAAAGTTACGCGATATTATTTTCATAGTTTGATAAGATTTTGTTTTATATTAACTTCAGCATCTACTTTATGCACACCTCATTTCATTTTAAATAGATCACAAGATTATTACATCGTTTTTATTTTCAAATTTAATTTTTAACCAAAAATTTCAATTTCTCCCAATATTGTGCTGTTTAGGATACACGCCTACACGCATGTATAGTCCCCTGAAGTAATCACACGAAACTATAATTGTGGTTCTCTTTGGGTTGCTTTAACCCGAATATAATCTCACAAGACTTTAATTGCTTGGATCGGGTTTTCCAACATGTTCTTTCAAACTTTGGTAGTTGATAACGACCATATGGAGAAAATTTAAAAATATATTTTTATCAAAATGGGTGTTCTGGTCGGGTAATGTGACCCCTCTCTGCTGAGAGAACTATTCGCAATATGATGGATAAGTTCAAGTTCACTGGTTTACTAAATGATCGACCACCAGCAGTACGTCGATGTCTGTCTGTTGAAACAACGTCACTGTCCGTGAAAGTGTGCAGGATAATCCGAAGTTGTCGATTTTGTGTTGCTTACAAGAACTCGGCCTCTCGTAGACCACAACTACGTCAATTGTGTCGTGAATTTTTAGGAGTCAAGGTAAACGACTATAGATAGCAGCGTGTGCTCGCTTAATGTGCTCTGGGGCAATAGGCAGCTTATCCACAATATCATCTCCAGCGATGATAACCGTTTCTGGATGAATGGGTACATGAACAAAATAAAAAAGTTGAATTTGGGACAATACCAATCCATATGAGATCTATCGGTCCACATTTGTTTGAGAACGATGTTGGCCAGGTCATCAGTGTCAACGACAAGCACTATAAAGCGATGATTACCGAAGTCAGACATACATACATACGTAATCCTTTGGTCTGGATTACGACCTACTTTCTCACACCACTTATGTTGTGTGTGGTAATTTTATACATAAGCGGCGTGACATACAGTTTTAAGTCGACTCCGAAAGACAAATTTTCTAGAAACTTTTCCTGGTAATTTTATTTGCTTTCAGAGTTTTTGACAGAAATCTGCTGAGAGAAAGTTGTCGAAGAAATGCTCTTTCATATTTCATTTTGATAGAGAAATCTGATTTGAATCGTGGTCTCACGTCTAATAAGCCAAAACACTACCTAAGTTTCCTTAAGTCGATGGCTTATGCGAATGTCTTATAAACCATAGCGGTTCACAAACCGATCATAATCGATGCCATCGGTTAAAATAGACTTTATGCGCCACCGTCATAGAAAATTTGTCATTTTTGATGTGCCAGAGACGGATATTTGAACAATTGATATTTGCCATTCCTAATGGCATCTATGGAACTTTTAAATCATGATATCTCACTTCTTTAAATTTAATAAAGAACCCGATATGTTACTTATGTAAGTATATTTTATCTTTGGTAATGATTTGTAGAACATATTCCATAGGAGTTGAATTACGTTTTTTACGGTAATTTCGACATCGATAGTCCGGCAAAACAAGACACACGGGCAAAACAAATTAAATTAAAATTTATTATCCTCAGAATATGTAAGAGCAGTCGAGTTAATATATTAAGTTCATCGATTTAAGAAATGATATTAAAGTATTTCGTTCCAATTAGTTTGAGTGCGATCCTCGTATTTTAGACTTCTATTTAAAGTAGTGAGTTTTTATTTTCCTTATCAAGAATATTCATGAATTTTATTATTAAATTTGATGTTTACGCTTGACTGCGAAATGAAAATACGTTCGAGCACATCCAATGAAGTCAAAAAACAAAAAAAAAGGAGAAAGAGAAAGAATAAGGAAGATAATAACAAAATAAAAAGAAAAAATAAGGAATACTTATATACAGTCATTCACACTTCCAAACCATGCGTTTTATTATCCTGCCATCGACTCTTTCATTCCCATTTTCCATTTCCATACCCATTATGTGCTTAATTGTCGGTCTAAGGAAATTGTTTTGTCAATATTTTCACAACATGCATGTACGTACGATTGTATGCTAGTGGAGTAGATAAAACAGAAAACTTTATAAGTCTGAAGTGCCATTATAAGAATTCCTCTCTCGCACTATCTTTATATTCGCAGCAACATAAATTAATTAAGATTTTAACATTGACCCAAGCAATTGAGTGGTTTCTTCTCTATCGTCAGTGTTATAGCCTGTTTTGTTTTTGCTTTTATTCGTTCTTATTATCTTAACTTTTTATGACCGTAAAGTAAAATAATCTTAAATACTTGTACATACTTGTACTTGTATACGTATGTATGTATATAAATGATAGTTAAGTGTTTACCGTATACAAAAATATTTATAAGTGACTAACACTTACTTACATATGTTCAAACACATACACTTCTGCACGTTCCACTAATCAACAGGAAGTAGCATCATGCCATGTAGACCGGAATTAACAATTAAAGACTTATTTACAAAGATAGCCGTTAAATTCTTTTGACTCCTTAATACAGAAAATTTTGTCAGTCATGTAATCTGCTTACTGGGCTTTCTAAATTGTTTCACATTAATTTGTATTGTTGTTGTTTAACATTAAAATGAGCAAAAGCTACACAAACAAATACAACGAAGTTGTTACAAGTAAACCAACAACATCAGTATGAAAGAAAAGGAGATAGACAAGCAAGTGAGAACGCAACAACAAGCAATGTTAACAAAATACACAAACAACAATGAAGTCGCAATAGAGTTCTCGAGAAGGCGAACACACGAACATTCGATTTCAAGAACATTCACCAGATTGAATATGTGGGCATATAAAAATGCAAAACAAAGCAGACAACGAGTAGTAAGAATTTAGTCAGTCTTGTGTGAAGACGCGTTGCGTGTGAAGAAGACAGTCGTGGTTTGAAGTTCGCCGTTGTAAAGATCTACCGAACAGTTGTTAGTACTTACACGAACAGAAGTGTAAAGAAGAATAGCGAAGTCAACAAATTGTTGTTGTATCATCAAGTTGTGAACAGTGGCACATAAACGCAAATTTATTTTTATTTTGTTTGCAATAAACGAACTCATATTTTGAACGTTTTTAAAAAAGGTAAAACGTAACATTATCCTTTGAAGCACAAAGCATCAATAATACAGTTTTCTTTAGTCTACTGTACTGTGTGGTTGCCATTACAATCCTTCTGTGAGGATTACGACCTAGCTTCTCACACCACTTATGTTGTGTGTGTTAATTCATCCGTAAGTGGCGGGACCTATAGTTTAACGTCGACTCTGACAGATTTTTTTGAGAAGCTTCTCATTACTTACTTACTTATTTAATTAATTTACCATAACAACCTGATTAACGGATTTCGGCCTGCCGCAACACAGCCTCTGCTTCTTGAGGGCCACGCCAGTTGGTCACACCAATCGATGACAGGGCTTCCTCGATTTGGACCTTCCAATTTATGACATGGGGTTCGAACTATGGCCTCTCGTCAATAAGCCAACACACTACTTATTAGACTGCGGCGGTCTTCAATAGGACTTAGAATTATGATATTTTCCCCATACAGATTTACTGTTTCACATTAGTTTGCCTTGTCTGTTCCCCGAGGAGTCAGTGCTAAACAGGTTTCCTGGATAGATTTGAAGACTTTTAGCGCTATATCCACTAGACAATATAACCTCAAAATAGTTGTAACATTGATAATAATAATAATAATACTGTTTTTTTTGCATAAAACTATTTGTACTTGTACAATATTGTTACGAAAATGAAAACATCATTTAATATTACCGATAAACAAAAGCTACAGTAACAAATACAACGAACTTGGTTGTATATACCAACAACAACAGTGTGAAAGAAAGGGATACAGACAAGTAAGAAAGAACCCAACAACAAACAACGTGAACAAAATACACAAACGACAATGCCGTCGCAATAGAACTCTCGAGAAAGCGAAGACACGAACATTCTACTTCAAGAACTTTCATCAGACTGTTTACGTGAGTATATAAAAAGTCAAGACAAAGCGGGCAACGAATAGTAAGAATTTAGTCGGTCTTGTGTGAAGAAACGTTGGGTGCGAGGTAAACAGTCGTGATTTGAAGATCGCTATTGTGAAGATCTATCGAAGAGTTGTTAGTGTTTGCGCGGACAGAAGTATAAAGTAGAATAGTGAACAAGCAATTATTGTTGGAGTTGTAACAGTGGCACATAAAACTAGTGCGAACAGTAAAGAGTTTAATTGAAACAAAACACATATTTGTTTTTACTTTGTTTGCAATCAAGGAACTCATATTCTAAACTCATATTTTTAAGAAGGAAAAAAACGTAACAATACTATACCAATTTACCTCCAATCCAAATATGATATTCACAGGGTAATATAACCCTTTTGATTTATTTGAACGCTCATATAAAAGTTGTCCTGATTCGAAACATTATTGCGAAAAGAGATTAAGAACTGAATGTGTTTATCTTAGAAAAAAGATGAAACAACAGTAAATAAATAATGGGAAAAGAGTTACGCGCAACCAAATTACAATAACAAATTAAAAGTAGTTTCTAGAAGTTGACATACATATATAATTCGTCAATACAACCTTTCAGTCAGGATTTTGACCTACCTTCTCACACCACTCATGCTGTATGTAATTATTTTATACAGTAGTGACAGGACCCACAGTTTAAACTCGACTTCGAATGACAGGTTTTTGAGAAACTTTTCATTTTAATTATTATTTACTCCCGGAGTTTTTGCCAGAAATATGCTGAGAGGAAGTCTCCGAAGAAATATTTTTACATATTACGTTTTGAACCGTGGCCTCACGTCTAATAAGCCAACATACTTCTTACTAGACTACGGTATCTACAGCTTTGAAAACTTGTTAAAAACCATAATTTATAAAACCGACTGAAAATTTTTCCAACCTGGTGTATTTCATTGGAAATTTCATTGTAAAGTATACAAAGTATCTTTCAAACAACAAAAGCAAGGAAAAATTAAGAAAAATTCCATGCAAACTTGATGCTTTTGATAAGGATTGTATTTTCTTCCAAATAAAATATCCACACACACTTTAAGGTTTTTATAATTTGCTGTAGTTGTGGGTACACATGTGTACATACAAGTAGATACACTCCCACCAAAGCTATCTATTTTTGAATTGGTTTCGGAGTATTGAAATTAAGAGCACATGTGCCATATCAATCTGACTATGCTCACCACACGCGTAAGAGTATTTCGTACGTCTGCCTACCATTATCATGCCGTCACTATACCGCCACTCAATATTATTTGTGATTGAATGTCTGTTTGATACACGAACGTTACACACTTCTTAAGTGTGTGGTTATATCTGTCAGCCATACATAGCATATATGCACGCTATTGTAATAATTATTTTCTCAAGTAGGGCATTAAACAAGCCACAATTAAAGACAGAAGATGAGATAATGAAATGCTCTACAAAAGTTAAAAATGAAAGGGAAGTGAATTTTTTAAATTAACGAAGAAATTTCTTAACCCTTTCAGACATTGATTGGAAATAGTTGAAATCAAATTCTGAAAATTTAATTGTGATGTAATATGAGGCTGCTGATTAAGTATCTGCAGTCAATTTTTTGTATAAGCCGACGAACCTGGCTGTCAGGTGAAGTCCAATATATTTGACCAAGTTGGTCAGGGGCCATGGTTCTCATAGACATAAATGTAATTTAATAATAAAAAAGGTTATTTTAAGTGTAATTGTGTACTCATTTATAAAGCAATTAGTTTCGCGGTTTACATTGGGATAAACTTTGCAGTTTTCGTTAATAAAAAATCACCCATTTCGCATCAAACGGCATTTGTTCAAAATAAAGTTCAAAATAATGACATACGATGCGTGCATAAATGGATGGATACAATAATTGTGATATTGTTGTCTATCATACTTATTCGAGCCGTGCTCCACCGATCATATATGAAAAACATGGCATGTCTATCACACGTAGGTGGATTAAATTTATTTGATCGCCAAATAGTTTACTTTTGAAGTGGAAAGCGTACAAGAAAATGACTGATAAAAGTTTTCTATAATTTTTTTTAAACCAGATTGTGTTTAGCTTGGGTAACATATATCCATTGTCACGTTCAACAACACATTCGGAAGTATAAACTTAGTTTATTCGAAAATTGTTTGAAAAAATTTCTCAAAATCATATCCGAGCACAAAGCCCTTTGCTAAATCTAGTCTAAATTCTGCGAGCTACGGAGATTATTATTCGGATGAACATCTTGCAAAGTGATAACGTGCACGTCCATAACCAGGAATTGAACTGGATAAAGCAGGTCACCTGAATTGTCTACATTCGATGTGTTGTCTTTCTTCCATACTAAGCGCTTGAAATGCAATCTTTTTTCAAGTACTTTAAAAAATAACTGATGGAAAGTTTAACGTACTTTTATGTGGGCTTATATGCACCATACTTTTCTATTACTTGATTCATATTCTGATCTTTAAAGGTTAATATGTTAAACGAACATTTTGAAAATGAATCACTAGCGCTGAAAAATGAATTCATCACGATAATTTACTTAATTGGTCATTATAATCCTTCAATCAGGATTACAACCTAGTTTCTCATATCACCCATGTTGTGTGTGTTAATTTTAGCCATGAGTGGCTGGACATACTGTTTATATGTCTACTCTGAAGAACAAATTTTTGAGAAACTTTTCATATGGCAATTTTATTTACTCTGAGAGGAAGTCACTGTAGAAATAATTTTTCATATTCCGTTTGATCCCTTTCGTTTAATAGTCGAACACACTACCTCCTAGATTACGGCGACGTAACTATATAACGTATGCACCTCTAGTGCACCAAATCTTATAAGAAGCCCAGCAGAATATCCTTTGCACAAAAGTAATGTTTTGTATTTGGTGGGATCAGAAGAATGTGAAACGTAATGAGCTGATAAAATGGGCCAGATTCTCATGAGAGAGCTGAAATTCGTTTAAAACGAGTCCCGAATATGCAAACAGACACGAGGCCATAATATTCCATGATGACAATGCTAGACTATATGTATAATGCAGCACCCGTCAATAACTATTTGGATTGGAAGTTTTAAGTCGACCGCCTTGATCTAGCCAATTCTGACTACCGTTTGTCCATGCAGAACGCTTTACTGGCATAGGCTTCACTTCAAAGCAGAGTACTAAAAATTGGCTCGATTTATTCTTGGTGTCAAGAGAAAGATGGGAAAAAGTCATTGCTTCCGATGGAGAAACTGATATCAATTTGAATTGAATTTTCTTTCGGCTTTAATAAAGCATTTATTACCCATAAAAATAATGATTTAAGTTGTACCACCAATAGTAAGATTACTTAACTTTGGGGTGCTCTGGTAGTCTAGTGGGTCGTGTGCTAGACTTTTAGCGTGAGGGTCGTGTGTTTAATTCCCACCAGAGACTGTGGTCTGTGACACTAACCGCGAATATGATCAAAGTTAATCAGCGCTTATACAATTAAATATAATTTATAATTATTGGGTGCTCTGGTAGTCTAGTGGGTAGTGTGCTAGACTATTAGCGTGAGGGTCGTGGGTTAGATTTCCACCAGAGACTCTGGTCTGTGACACTACACCGAGCATATGGTCAAGTTACTCCGCTCATATATATAAATTGTAGTTGTATTCTAATTAATAAATAAATAAAATACTTACCTTCGGCTGTGAAAGTCCGAGAAGAAGTAGGTTTAATGCCCAGGTTGTGAACCTTTCGCAAATTAAGATTCTATCAGCAAAAGAAAGTTGAACGGGTTATTTTGTATAAAAATTTTCTCAGATATTTTTCAAAAGCTATAATAATGGTCAAGAACCACTCAAGATGTTCTCTGTCATTGTTGCCACTTCTGTAATCATCAGTGCATCACAAAAAAAATTTCATACTCCTTATAATGAAAACAAATGCCTGGTGACTGCTACTACTGCTGAAATTCTTTTCAAGTAATCCTAGTAACAATCCTAGAAACAATTAAAAATTTAATTTTCCCTGCGTAATTTAATTAAATTTCTTTAATTATTCCCACTTACAATATAATTTTACACTTCAATAAAATCTAGTTGTGTTTGTGCGTGAGCATTTCATTTGCTTAATAAGATGTCTCTTTAAAAAAGAGAAAATTAAATTCATTTGTAACGATAAAAATCTCCACTTTTAGAAGTAAAAGAAGACGCAATTTCCGTTACATGCCAACGTGTAAGATTTAAAACGGAAGTAGTAACGACGAAGTAGTCCCTTTTATACTATCAACCATTGGCACTTAACTTAATTCGAGAGTTCATGGATAGAGAGACAGAGAGAGAGAGAGAAAGGAAGAGAGCGTAGGAAATAAGCTTTAAATGCCTCATCTTCTATTATGTCATCGTCTTTATCTTTTTCTTCTTCTAAGGCAGCTGCTTTCTTCCTTTGTCCAAAGTTGAGGGAGTACTCACAATATTCTCCCGCATCTCTGCTATGGCAGACAGTATTTTACAGTTTTTTTTATGAATTTTGCTTTTGTTTTCTTAACGTTTCCAAATACAACTTCAAACTTCATTCTGTCGCGGCTCACTTCAATGTAATCGAGACCATGATTGCCAAAGTGTTGCTGCTGCCGGTGGCAGTGACTAGATCTTGGCGATGACGGTAAAGGTGATGATATCATCCCTTTTAAACGCTTCTATTTTTATGTTTTCTGAATTTTTTTATGAGTTTTACAATTCATTTTCTTAACATGCCTTCTATCTCATATTGTTACCTTCCATTTGGGCATTTTTTTTATCTTCAAAGTGCTTTACTTTGGCACTTAATAAAAATGTAAAGTTTCCCTTTTATGCTGTGTTTTTATGACATTTACGTTCACCCACGTAGAACGAACACCGCTTTTGTAGAAACGAAATCATTTATTTGGCATGTTTGAAGTACCAGGTTCTTTTCCCTGAAGAAAATTACTCATAAATTTCTTGGTTGTATCTTTAACTCTATTATCTTAATTCGTATCTACTACTCGAATCCTATCTTTTGTTTGGCAGATGAGAGGTATATTTGATATTCATATTCCTTTGACCAACCGCTTTGGAGATTCAAACGATTTCAGATTATATTGCAGGGGTATAAGCCTTCTCCCTATCGCATATAAGGTTCTTAGAGGCGGATTGAGTTAACGACTGAAGCTACTCGTCAAAACTCGTCGTTATCAGTGCGGCTTCAGACCTGGCAAGTCCACCATCGGCTAGATCTTCACACTACGCCAAATCCTGTAAAAGACCCACGACACACACCATGTTTTTGTCGACTATAAGGCTGCCTTCGATAGCCCCATAAGGGATCGTGTTTTTGTCGCAATGTCTGAGCTCGGTATACCTGCGAAGCTGATAAGGCTATGCAGAATGACGTTGAGCAATTCCTGCAGCTCCGTCAAGGTAGGAATGGACCTCTCCGAACCTTGTGATACCGTGCGAGGTTTCAGGCAAGGCGACCCCTTATCATGCGACCTCTTCAACTTCGTCATGGAGAGTAATCTGCGAAATTCAGGAGTGCAGCGGAATGGCACTTTTTATTTCAAAAAGTGTCCAGTTGCTTGCTTACGCTGACGACATTGACATCATAGGGCGTACCAAGCGAGATGTTACTGCTGCCTTTAGTGCTATTGAACGCGAGTCTACTAAGATGGGTTTGGCAGTAAATGAGGGCAAAACAAAGTATATGTTATCGACAAGTAGAGACGTGCGGCGTATTGATTCTCAGATTACGGCCGATAACTATACTTTTGATGCAGTCAACGAATTTATTTATCTTGGCTCCGCCTTTACCACCACAAATGATGTCAGTCTGGAGATCAGGCGCAGGCCAACATGTGCTACTATGATCTCAATAGCCAATTGAGTAGCAGAGACCTCTCTCGTACGACAAAACTAACACTCTACAAGACGCTCATCCTACCCGTGCTTCTATATGGCGCAGAGGCATGAACCCTATTAAGTACTGATGCAGCAGCCTTGAGAGTGTGCGAGAGAAAAGTACTGCGTTAGATCTTCGGTCCAGTACGAGTTGGCGGTGATTTCCGCATCCGATACAACAGTGAGCTGTATGAGCTCCTCAAAGACATGGACGTTATATAGCGTATTAATATCCAGCTGCTGCGCTGGCTCGGCAATGTCGTTCGTACGGAGGCGGATGCTCCAGCGAGACGGGTATTTGATGCGGGGATCTGCGGAAGTCGACGAAGAGGACGACCTTGTATCCGTTGGAAGGACCAAATCGACGAAGCTCTGTCATTGATTGGTGTGACCAACGGGCGTAGGCGCGCAAGAAGCATAGGCACCTGGAAGGATGTGTTGCGGCAGGCTGAAATCCGTTAATTGGGTTGTTATGGCCAATCAAGTAAGTAAGTAAGGCAGATGAATTAATGTTATGTACAGCCATTGGACTTGGTGTATACGATTAGCGCACCTATTTACTTAATTAATTTTTTTACAGTAATGCAGTTTTAACGCTACTATCAAATTACGACAGTTTTGTTTGGAAGCTAATATCGTTCGTCGTCCAAACGTTGTATAGAGTCTGTAACGCTACTATGTTAATTTAAGTGTCAACTTCACGACCGCCATCATTAGATGTTCTGCTATCGAGGTAATAAAAAGAATTCGCATTATTGTCGTGTTTCGACGGCATTAATTGTGTTTTCTCAATACTTTTTCTAAGAACTATGATTGCAGCGCTTTTAGTCAAATTTTGAACCCATCGAAGCTGTGAGTGATAAAGCAGTTGATAACTGCATAATCGTTAAGTGTTAAGTGCTCGAAAAGGATCCATTACATCCTGCTATTAACTTCACTATTCGTTTTCAGTATTACTACATCTCATAGGAGAAAGAATAGTGTTGAGGAGAGTATACAAAGAAAGTCGTGAATGACAAGCATTTCGTTAAGGAGATTATACAAAGAAACTCGTAAATGCAAACTTTTCGTGTCCATTATACCGGATTTGGATGTCCGCATTTACGAATAGATCACGTGTAAAGAGTACGACCTAATTAAGGATATTTTCATCTGTCAGTATACCCCACATGACGTCACGTAAAATGATGTCAATTGACTTTTCAAGCTGAACGAAAAATAGGAAAAGGTATGAGTTGTATTCTTTAGATTGTGATCAATAATTGATATGATCAACGCAGAACATCCAAGACTCAAAGCCATCGTGTTCACAACGTAACACCGACTCCATAGCTTACGTCGCATACTTTGCATTAATATAGTAGGCATAAAATCATTTTGAGGTCGGGAT
Source organism: Sarcophaga subvicina (assembly GCA_936449025.2). Classification (NCBI taxonomy): domain Eukaryota; kingdom Metazoa; phylum Arthropoda; class Insecta; order Diptera; family Sarcophagidae; genus Sarcophaga; species Sarcophaga subvicina. The sequence goes on from OW388082.2 coordinate 37,776,392, forward strand.
GGGATTCTTGCAAACAAGATAAAGTTTCTGGCGACCACGTGGCCCCTCCTGGATGGGATACTAGTACCCATTTATTAACTAGTGCGTGCAGCGTAGTGCTATCCCCTGGAATTTAAACTGGGTTGTGTGTAGGACTTGCAACAAAAATATCCAATGATAACCATAACACAAGCCTCTATAAAGATCCACTCAAAAGTTGACGACCACGGCAAACGCTTAAAGGACATCGATTTAAGACTAGGGACATGGAACGTGCGCACCCTTCACAGGGTAGGCGCTTTCGGCCAGCGGAATGCCTCATGAATTGTAGGACTGACATCACCTCCATGCAGGAAATGCGATGGATGGGACAAAGAAGCAAAGGGCTTGCATCATCTGATATGCAATAAAGCTGCATGCGGATAAGCACGAATTCTGATGCGGATTTATGGTTAATAAGAGGCTACGCCATCTTGTCCCTGGGTTCACCCCTGTGAACGAAAGTATAGCCACAATCCGCAGCAGAGCAATATTTTATAACGTCAGTCTTATTTGTGCGATGCGACGCGATTAAATGCCTTAAGAACAATAAATCTGCAAGTCCTGATGGCCTTCTCACCGAATTGTTTGAGACCGTAAGTAATGAGTTGGTAGGGCGGTATTCCCAACGATTAGAAATTCAGTGTCCTCTGAGACACTATGCTTTGCGCCAACTACAGGCCTTCTCCTTATAGGATATAAGGTTCTGTGTTAATGACTGATTGGATCTTATCAGTGCGGCTCCAGACCTGGCAAGTCCACCACCGACCATATCTGCGACGTAAAATTGTATGTCCCGCCGTTTATGGATAAAATTAACACACACTACATGGGTGGTGTGAGAATCTAGGTTCTAATCCTGACTAAAGAGTTGTAACGACCAATTAAGTAAGTAATATTCTATTAAAAGAGAAACATGAAGCTATATTATACCTACAATTATAAGTTAGAAGTATAATTCATCATGTAGTCATTAACAATTGCATTCTTTTAATTCGCTGCCTAGTCATACACTAACAAAAATTCTTGTCAAACTTAAAAGTAAGAAACCGTTGATAGGACAAAATCAAGAGAGTTTTTCACTTGTCGTCTCCTTTCTTTTGTGATTTGGAAGATTTTGTGTGAATATGCTGGTATTTTTTATGACCGTAAAATTCTTTTACGATATCGCGTCTTCAAATTGGAACGATGACATTTTGATGACTGCGTACAGTTCGTCAAATACCAAAGGGATGGGTTTTACATGTCAAAGCATTTAAAAGTGTCGGTGTCTTTTTGTAAATTTTGTTTTTGCTGTATAAGAAACATGCTTTTTAAATTTACATTCACCGGTTTCCTCTTTCCCTCTTTTGCTAGCGCTAAGCCTCTTCATCAACTTCCTCTTTACACTTTTTGTTTTGTTATTTTTTTGTAAAAAGAATGCAAAAAGATGAGTATCACTAACACATCATCATCGTCATCTAAAAAGCACTTTTGGAAATACAGTGAGAGGCAAAAATATTGTAGGCAGACGACATACATTACTTTTCGTACGCATTGACTTTGTAATAAAAATAATGTAGTTTTCAAAGTACACCTAATTCTGTTTTTACACGGTAGATTGGTTCCAGAAAAAACCGTGTAAAAAAAACCGTGTAAAAAAAGACACTAGTCGTATGCAAAAATAGGTGATTGGTTCCTAATCTCTAAAACCTATTAAAATTAGTGAAAAACAAGGATTTTTTAAGAAGTTTTGTATTTGACATTTTCTTTTAGGGATTCATAAAATATTTAACAACATTAAAAACATAAATAACTTAATAAATATAAAACATTAACTCATTTCAATTGCTCTGACCTTTGTGCTTGTATGCACAAAAAGGGAATTCCCCTAAATTCATGCGATTTACATTTGCTTTGACCAGTAAATTTGCTTGTACGCGCAAAAAGGGAATTCCCTTAAATTTGTGATATGAACATACTTTGCAAAAATTAAATTTGACAAAAAAAATTAAGCACAAAAATTTTGAATCGTGCTAAATGGAAAAGAATCGTTCAAAAAAAATTAAAAATATTTTATTTTCAAACCGTGTTATATCAAAACCGTGTAAAAAAGACCGTGTAAAAACAGAATTGGGTGTATATTTAAAGAAGTTTTTTTCATTTGTGGCAAGCAATACGATGTTTTAAGCGATTTGTTAAGATATGAAAGCTTTTCATCATATTTTGTATGGTTTCCCCTGATCTGCTTTATTCTCCGGATTTAGCTTCGGTACCAATTTAGTCATGTATTTTGGTGATGTTAAAAATAGAATTCTTCATTTCAACTGATAATACTTTGCTATTAATTTATTTCATGGCGCTTTGCGCGAACTTTTTAATATAACTCTCGTATATTAACCACTGACTCATGTGGCATCACTGTCGTTCTATAAGGGTTGCTGTAAGATTTTTGTTTTGTTCCTTTTACGTATATTCCTACGTATTTGCTTGTGTAATTACGTGTACCGTACGATAGGTAAATTTTGTTGTTGTCTATATGTCTTGTTTACTTATTTTCGTTTATATTATTTGAAATCATCGAAACAATATATTTGAATTTAACTCTTTAGAAGATTACAGTTCTAGTTACAGTTCTCGATTCATTTCCACCTTTTTGCTCATTACTGTAGTTGATTTCACAATATTGAATCTTGGCAACCCTTATAAGTTCAGATAGAACATTCTAAACCGCATTTTCATTTAGTTGAACCTCGCTAATCGTACATAATGGATGCCAATTATTGTGGTTTGTAATGTTTAATATCGTACCCTCTGGTTTCCAATCTCTTTTAAGAAGGGGCTGACAAGAAGGATAGAAGGCTTTCATTTACAATAGAAAATGTGAAGGGTATCAATACTAAACACACCACTCGAAAAAAGAAATCGTCTATTAAGTACAATCAAATACCTGTTAGATAACGGTTGTATTAATCAACAGACATGAAATCCAGAGGCTAACTCTATGAACTTCATTTTTGTTAATAAGATTCATTGTGAAGCATTTTTCAAAATCATTGAGCCAGTTAAGTTGAAAATTATCAATCACTCAAGTATTTCAGGTCACGAAATCCCGCCATGGATTTGAAGTCCCTCATTATCCTAACCATAGCCTTTAAAGCCCTGGAAGTCACTGCCATGTGTAGCGGATTTAAAAACAATAGAGCTTTCAGCGTCGCTGAAGGACAGGACTACATTTTCCCATAGTGTCTGTGTCTTGCCCAAGTCCAAGGCAATGGGTCCATAGGTCAATTCAGACCTGGCTACCATTATGTACCTTTAATGAATAGTTCCTGGGTTACATTCTCAGCCTTTCTTCGCAAATCTTTATGGCATGTCTAGCCTTGCCTAAGTTACTTTGTTTTGTATTGAGAAAGTTTTCTCCTTCTTAACCATAAAGACTATATCGTCTGTATATTTTTGGCTGTCAGATAGTTCTGCTAGAAGAAGAGTGGATCTAAAGATGAATTAAAATATGTACGAGCTCAAAGAAGAAGCTTTCTAAATACCCTTAAGTAAACGGCCTTATTTCCTAGGGTATCATCTTATTCTATTCTTTATTTGCTTACGATACTAAATTTCTAAATGTATATGAAAAACTGAAGTCGCCGTGGTCTAGTAGGTAGTGTGTTGGCTTATTAGACGAAAAGCCAGGGTTCGAGCCCCAGCCAGACATCAAAATAAAATACAAAAAGTATTTCTTCAGCGACTTCCGCAGATTTCAGCAGATTTCTGGCAAAAACTCTGAGAGTAAAATAAAATTGCCATGAAAAGTTTCTCAAAAACCTTTCGTTCGGAGTCGACTTTAAACTGTAGGTCCCGCCACTCATGTATAAAAAAATTAACACACACAACATATGTGGTGTGAGAAACTAGGTCGTAATCCTGACTGAAGGGTTGTAATGACCAATTATGTATGTATATGAGAAACTACAAAAGTACTAATTACTATTAGGCTCAATCCGTAAACATATGTTTTTTAATTATCGGGTCTTTCACCAGGAACTTCCGAACTTTGACATTTGATAGCAGCCATCTTATTGAATCTATATCTGTCAAATTAATTGACATTTATTGAGATTGTTTTGCCAAATAATCCACGATGGATATAGTTTTCAACAATACGGTCGCCATAATTGTCGCATCAAGAGGACTATTTGAATCCCGGCAAAGGATTTTCGAATCCCCTGGTACTGTAAACAATCGACCATCGTCGTTTTTGGCGAGAATGTGTAAGAGGATCCGAGACCGTCGCTCATAAGTACTCTTCCTTTCGTAAACCCTAACTTGGAAAATTTTGCATCGTGACTTGGGCCTGCAACCGTGCAAAATTCTGCTAATTCAGGAAGAGAAGGCATATAGTTATATATACTGACCAGATATCAGCAATGAATCGCTTTTTCGCTACTCATAAGTACTCATGGCAACAGTATTGAAATTCAACAGTATTGAAATTCAACTACTCTGATTCATTCGTACTCACTAAAACGTTGATTTATAAGTACAGGTTGCAATGAGTATGCGTACAACGTTGACATCAAACTTATAACATTCGAACCATGTTTGATTCGTACGCCTGTCTACTCATTCAGATACATAAATTGAGAAAAATACTTATAATACTTATAAATAATTCCGAGTGATTCGAATCATTCGTCAAAATTTACAGTCTAAGTTGTTGTTGCATTTATAAAGAAAGAAGAAAGAAAATGACAAAGACAGCAAGCAGAGCAAACACACAACCTTCTTGTGAGTACTGTAGTGTTCGTACGCGAAGCATACTTATTTCGTGACTCGTGTATACGATGAGTAATGGAGAGTCGAAATCAATGACATCATGCGTATTGTTAAGTATGAATACCATGAGTATTTCTAACTTTGAATATGAGTAGTATAAGTATGACATTAAAATAAGTATGAATGCGTATAAGTATCAGAAATTATAAGTATGATTCGAATCTACTCATCGTTTTGAATACTCATTGCTGACCTCTGATACTGACATGTGTTCTTTGAATTTGCTTGGGAGCAGTAGGCAACTGACTCTAATTTGCATCAGAAGAACATCTTCTTCAATTAGGTCCATATTTGAACAAATGCGTACGGAAACAAAGTTAACGAATTTTGTCGACACAATATATCCAAGTGCTTGGTAAGAATTATGGGTTGGCGCCATCATCGTAACATAACTCTTTGAAAAAGACGCTGACAAGGCAGCCACTAGAGTGGCGAGCACTTTAGGTTGTTGATTATCGAATTTTTTGATACACAAAATCCAAAGATCTGAAAATCAAATTCTACCACAAATTGGTGCCGCTAGATTGGCGGATGAAAATTGAAATTCTAAGACAACGTAAAACGTATTTAGAGAAACTCGTCTTCAGCAAAAAAAGGTAACTTTATTCTTTACAACTAAATTTTTTTTTAGTATTTTCGCTAGTATTTAAACACTTTTGTTTCGTACTGTATAGTACGCCAACGCTGTGCTAAGTCCATGAATACGTTTTTGTTAAGTGCGTATGTGTATGAGCATGTAAAAGGACCAGAAGAAGAAGAGTGACTAGGCTAAAAATTATAAAAGATACTTGAGTTGCAGTTTTATTTTCGAATGTACGAGTACATGCATTTTGCATTCAAATTAAAGCAAAATGCAGAAGTAAAAGAAAAAAATGGAATTCATCATCATTATTATTATCACCAGCAGAAGCAGAAACAGAAGCAGTAGCTGTAGTGACACTGTAAAGATTATTATATTGCCAAAGGATCTCTCTGTGTGTGTGTTTTTTTTTCTCTTTCTCACTGACTGTATATAAATAAAATCCTTAATTTACAGAAATGCTGCTGAAAACAAAACATTGGGTTTTTTTTCGTTTTGGTTTGTTTTAGAACATCACAACCAACAAAGGCTAAACATTAAATGCATACAAAGCGACTTAAAACACTCATAATTGCAGTTGCAGTTGCCAAAGAAAATCCCATTCGCATTTGCATTTATGTACGTTTACATCATTTAAATTGTACGTGCATTTCTTTGACACAAGAATGTACATAAAATTACACAAAGAAACATCATGTCTATGGCATTTGTCATTCTGTTGTCATTTCTAAAAACATACATACTCGTACATACATACATACATTTTTAATCTGCTTAAGGTTAATTTCAACAAACACGCAGTTTTGCAAATGCATACACATACATACATACGAGTATTACAACAACTGGCTTAACATTGCAAGCAAACATTGCAATTGAATGACGAAGTAAAATTCAAAGAAACACTGCAAAGGGTTCTGTTTTACAACCGTGAGCCTAGAAACTTATCAAATACACAGAGAGAGATGGAAACAATTCATTATAAAAGGAGGTCTTTTTTGTTAACGGTGGATGGTAGTCCATAAATATGAATAACATTATACGGGCGGCTAACAAGTAATTGCAATTCTTTTATTTCTGTAAGCTTAACAAAGGGCGTAGATGACCTTTTAATTGTATTTTAATTTCTATGGTAATCAAAAATGCAACAACTTTTGTTAATTTTCTTCTTTTTTTATTTGCTTTACGGCATAATAAATTAGTTTTTAGCGAAGTTAATGTGAAGACTTTAAACTTTGGCAGTCACTTCCAATGGGTATTGCTTTTGTAGTTTTGTATTCTAAAATCTTTAAAGTTCTTACAGTCTTACATGGGAAAAGACTGAATAAGATAATTAATTGTGAAAGGCTTGAGGTCTCAAATACACAATATTTTGAACGATAATTACTTCTTCTCCTAATATACATTCTCTTCTATTGATATAAAATTATTACTTTGTAGATATTTCATCCTAGAGAGATCTACAGAAGTTAGGGTTGGTATTGTTTGAAGTTATTCTAATGGAAAGAAGTGCCTACTCAATTAGATTCGAGGATCGAATGTCTCTCTAAGGGTGTATTAATTTTAAGAAAATGGATTTATGAAACGCATTCAGCTGCAGTAGATGAGTCTCTGCCAATGTCATTTGTCTTTATTATTGTCAACAAAATTTGTGTAAAAAGTTACGATTCGATTCGATTTTTGCGATAACTTATGTGTATACATGTGTTGTATGCATAGCTGCCAGATAAATGAGGCATTAAATTGTCAAATATTTGAGAAAAAAAATCGTCAAAAAAAATATTAATTAATTTTTTTTAAATTTTTTTATTTTAATTTTTAATTTTTATTTTAATTAAAAATATCATTTTCAGGAAACAATTATTTAAGGATTAAACAGTTGTTTATTGAAACATAAGCGCAGCAATAATATTGCATCATGTTAATCTACGGGTGGTGTAAATATTAAGGAGTCAGAAGCTCTTGACATTCATTCTGAGCATGAAAACTCAGTATAATGTTGGCTTCAACCGACACATTTTTCAGTTCCTTCTTATTTATTTATTTATTAATTCATTACAATACAATTACAAATTATATTCTAATTATATAAAGGGTGTTTTTTTATAGAGGTATAGAACTTTAAGTTGGCATTACTTTTCAAGATGGCGACCGATTTAACAGCTGTCGAGTGATTTACTCTCAGTTTGGTTTGGCAATTCATCATGAATAGACTCAGGCCTGAACAACGCTTGCAAATAGTGCAATTTTATCTCAAAAATAATGGTTCTGTGCGGAAAACGTATCGCGCATTATGTCCATTTTATCGTCGACAAAATCGTCCATCAGAGCAGTTAATTCGATTAACCATGGAACGTTTTCGCACCACGTTTACTCTTATTGATAACTCGCATCCCCAGAGACGCTGTACGGTGCGTACAGAAGAAGCTATTGCTGCTGTAGAGCGTAGCATTGAGGAAGACCCGAATGAGTCCATCCGCCATCGAGCACAGGAATTGGATCTGTGTCCATCCACTTTATGGAAGATTTTGCGGAAGGATCTTGGTTTGCGTGCTTACAAAATATAACTCCTGCAAGATTTGAAGCCAAACGATCATCAAGTAAGGTGTAGATTCGTCGAAGGGGCCCAAAACGAGATTACCGTTGTTCCCGATTTTCATAAGCGAATTTTGTTTAGCGATGAAGCGCACTTCTGGCTGAATGACTACGTCAACAAACAAAACTGCCACATTTGGAGTGAAGGTAATCCTCAAGTGTATGTGGAAACACCGTTACATCCAGAAAAACTGACTGTTTGGTGCGCTTTATGGGCTGGTGGAATCATTAGTCCGTACTTTTTAAAAACGATGGTGGCCAGAATGTTACAGTCAATGGTGATCGATATAGAGCCATGATTACTAACTTTTTCATTCCTGAATTGAATAACCATGATGTCCAGGAGATGTGGTTTCAACAAGACGGCGCAACATGTCACACAGCTCGTGCCACAATAGATTTATTGAAAGACACGTTTGGTGACCGCCTAATTTCACGTTTTGGACCTGTGAATTGGCCTCCAAGATCTTGTGATTTAACACCGCTAGACTACTTTCTGTGGGGCTATGTAAAGTCATTGGTCTATGCGGTAAAGCCAGAAACGCTTGACCATTTGGAAGACAACATTCGCCGTATTATTGCCGATATACGGCCACAAATGTTGGAAAAAGTCATCGAAAATTGGACGTCCAGATTGGACTACATCCGCGCCAGCCGTGGCGGTCATATGCCAGAAATCATATTTAAAATGTAATGCCACAAGATTATCTTTCGGATAAATAAAATTCATGTCAATCGAATAATCCATCGTTGTTTTATTGCAACTTAAAGTTCTATACCTCTGTAAAAAACACCCTTTACAAGCGGAGTATCTGGACCATATGCTCGGTGTAGTGTCACAGATCAGAGTTTCTGGTGGGAAACGAACCCACGACTCTCACGCTAATAGTTTAGCACACTACCCTCTACACTACCAGGGCACCCTCCTTTTTATGGTCTTATGATCTTACTATTTACAACATTTGTAACCGACCGTGAATGGAATACAACTCTCATGTATGGGTCGGTGCCTCAACGTCTATTTTGAGGTTTCACGATCGTGTACAAATTAAATTTTTAAAATTGTCTGCAATGACAAGTGATAAATTATTCTCAACTACTGGGTTATTTAGGAGTTGTAAGTTGTTGGCTTTTAAGAGGTTAAAATGGAATAAAATACAGAAAAATAATCACAGGTATTCGAAAGTAACTTAAAAATATAATACTTTACTCTTTGTTTTTACTAACATAAATTGCCAATAGTAACAATTGCAAAGTAAATACAAAGCTTAAAATGGCTTTTAATGTACTAAAGTAAAGGAAATGATAGAAATTTTTAATTTCCAAAAATCGTCAAAATGAGGACATAAATCTTCAAATCGTCAATATGATATTTTTGGAGCTCAAAATCGTCAAAATGACGATAAATCTGGCAGCTATGATTGTGTGGTCTAGAAGCAGTGGTGTTCCACAATTGCTCATCTAATAGATATCCGTCATGTCGTTCCGTTATATTTCCGTCTTGTTGAAAAGCTTCTAAGGTAACACCAATGCTAAGTACAAATTTTCGAATCGTTGCCCAAGGTCGATATACCTTGGTTCAAAGCCCAGGTCAGACATCAAAACGAAAATATGAACAAATATTTCTTCGGCGACGTTCTCTCAGCAGATTTCTGGCAAAAATTCTGAGAGCGAATAAAATTGCCATGAAAAGTTTCTCAAAAATCTGTCGTTCGGAGTCGACTTTAATCTGTAGGTCCCGCTACTCATGTATAAAATTAATAAACACAACATAAGTGGTGTGAGAAACTAGGTCGTAGTCCTGACTGAAGGGTTGTAATGACCAATTATGTATGTATGTATGTATGCAAAGAAAATTAAAAAAAAAGAAAAATATTAAAAACTCGAACCCAAAACAACGCAACTTCAAAAATCTAACAACGAGCAGTGAAAATTAGTACTAATTCGAAAAAACTCAAAACAAAACGACGCAAATCGAGGTATTGGTGTATTATAATTATTATTTTAACTGTGCTGTGTCTATTTTGAATTTCTTTCGTAACCAGCACAACTGTTCTGTTATGATTTATTATTGTGCTGAAGAGGAGACATTGTACTGCGACCATACGATCTATTATACTGCCCTCAAACTATATAGCTATTGCTATTGACTTGCCCTAGCAAACAAGGACAACTCCCTCCCTAGAACTTTACATACTCCAATGTTTCCTCTAGGTATTCGTCAGTGTTACACAGGTTCCAAGATGTATTCTGTTGTTTCATTCTCATCATCACAGAATTTTAAAATTGGTTTGGATACGATCCCCATTCTGAACAAGTCCACTTTGTGTTTTCAGCGCCACGTCAAAAGATTATCCTCAAATAGTTTGATGCATACGTCAATACTCGTTCTAAATAAAAGGTTTGTTGGAACGTTTGGTCTGACAAGAGACCACGATTTATCTTTTCTTGGAGTATACCTTTCCAATTGTCTGTTCTGGTAATATCAGCGACGTTGAAGGTCCCCCCATGCAAGCGAATTTGCCTCCTAGATGGCATAGACTTCCGCTTAAAAAATACTCGTGAGTTTTCCCCTAAGTTCGAAATATTTCAAAAACTTCGGCTCCTATCCCCAGATCTATTCTTGAATTACATGTTTATCACAAAATGGTCAGCGTTTCATAGCTCTATGAATCAAATTTATCATAGAAGTTTACGGTGAAAAGGGAAATTCATGAGCTAAATAAGCCCGCGAAAGGTGGTATAACTGGAAAGCACCACCCACACAGCGATAACGTTATAGAACATTCGAACATGCTTCAGTAAAAACACTCAATATAGTTTATTTAAAGAACTGCTACAGATATTTTATGCTTTGAAAGTATCATTGTGTTATGGAACTGAATATAAATGTAGGACGCCCTATATGCATATGTTACTGATGGTAAAGTGTGCGAAGCAGCGGAGAGGCCAAAGTATTCTTTGATACCTGGGCTTTGAACCGTGGCCTCACGCCTACAGCGACTTCTAACACAACACAAACAAAAGGAAATATAAAGAATTACACAAACGAAAATACAAATTCAAAAATACAAGAACAACACAAATAGTAAAATCTCGAAGTTGCCAGTTGTAAAAAGGAGTAAAAATAGAGGAAAGAGTAATGATGCCAATGAGGAGTAAGTTATGAGTGAGATAATGCCAATCAGTACACAGAGATTTGTAATAAAAGTGCACTGTTATGCAGTGTGTTTAAGTAAAGTATCGTGAATAAAGTTGATAGAACAGTGGTATCAAACTACAGTATTCCCTGGATATAAACATTTTCAAAAATGTTCGCAAGGTAGTGCTTATATGGGGAATTCTTGTATCGAAATCTCGCACCTGATAGCAAATAGCCATGTGTTATTCAAGCTGTTAGAACTGTCACTGGATTCTTATTCGATGGAATACCGGCTGGTCGGTGAGTTTTGATCATCTCCTACAAGTCAGTGTGGTGAACAAAGCTGTAATTTGTTGGGTCCACGTGTCATTTCAAAATTACTGCAAAGAAATTGCTAAAGGAGGAAGAGAAATGTCAAATTTTTGACTACTTTTTCCAATATATGAGTCGTATGGTTTTCATGGTGAATATTGGCTTCCAATAGCTCAAAAGTTACAATTTATCAGCATAACCCAATGACTTAAACTATCCTTATACAGAAAAATTTAGAAACGTTTAATCGCACGAACGGAAGAGCTAGTGAACAGGACTAATTTTGAAAGCAATGCAATTTTTCGCGTTTATAAGCGGGATACATATGTATATCGAAATAGTTTCAGTTCACTTTAAAGCAAAAATCAAGATTGCTTAAGTTTCAGTGATACTTAGCGGGTATTTATTATATCGGTGGTGCTTATACCGGGGAGTACTGTATCTGTTGTTGTTATATGAATAAATTAAGGATTTATTTAAATAAATAAAGAAATGTTTGGATGCCCTGGTAGTATAGTTGGTAGTTTGCTAGACTATTAGTGTGAGGGTCGTGGGTTCGATTCCCACCAGAGACTCTGGTCTGTGACACTACACCGAGCATATGGTCAAGTTACTCCGCTCGTATATAATTAAAATATAATTTGTAATTGTATTGTAATAAATAAATAAAAAATAATTAAAGAAATAAAGAAAGTCGCCGTGGTCTAGTAGGTAGTGTGTTGGCTTATTAGACGAAAAGCCAGGGTTCGAGCTTCAGGCCAGACATCAAAATAAAATACAAAAAGAATTTCTTCGTTGACTTCCTCTCAGCAGATTTCTGGCAAAACCTCTGAGAGTAAATAAAATTGCCATGAAAAGTTTCTCAAAAATCTGTCGTTCGGAGTCGACTTTAAACTGTAGGTCCCGCCACTCATGTATAAAATTAACACACACAACATAAGTGGTGTGAGAAGCTAGGTCGTAATCCTGACTGAAGGGTTGTAATGACCAATTATGTATGTATGTATGTAAATAAAGAAACCACGATGAAAATGTACAAATTGCAACCTATAGTGAACGAAATTTTAATAGTCGCAATAACAGATGTAATAATACTTTCATGTAGTTGGTTTACCTTGTTTCCAATTTACTAATATTTCCCTATATTCAGTAGTTGGTAATTAGGAAATATTTTTGTATGCATTGTTGTTGGAATTTCCTCTCGATATATTAATAATGGGACTTTTACTCAAAAAATTACCAAATAAAGAGTGAAATTTAAATAGGCGCAAGTACTTTTATTTAATTTTTACAGTTACAAAATGCAGATTTTTTGTAAAATAAACATGTGAAGAAGGCTGTTCAAAAAGGGAAATAGGTAGAAGAATTGGAAGATCAGACCATCCAGTTCGTTCGTAAATCAGGCAAAAAGAAATAAGAGAAACACAAAACTAAGCAAATGCCAAATTCGTCAACTTAAACTAAAGGACACTAAAAATAAGCTTTATTCTTCCCACATTGTCCTTAAATTAAGCTTACCTGTAGGAAAACGGCGAGTTCAACAAATTTTATCATCTGACTGTAACATTAGATGGTAAAAGTCAGTCAAAATCCCACCGTTATCATGCTCTCATAAATCGCGGAGATTGGAATTTGCCAAATATACCATGTCATGGACAGAAGACTGGAGAAACATTATTTTTCCGCCGAAAAAAAAATTCAATTTGGATGGCCCGGATGGACACAGTCATTATTGGCATGATTTGCAAAAACCGAACGCACCCAGATTGAGCAGAAACTTTGGAGGAGGTACTGTAATGGTATGGGGCGTTTTCAGTTACTTTGGGAAGCTTTAGTTGTGTTTCATTTCTACTAAAATGAACTCCGAAACCTACGTGGAAATGTTGGAAGATGTTTTAGTAAATTATGTAGAAGATAATTTGGATAAAGACATGACTTTTCAGCAGGATAACGCTAGCATCCACGTCTCGAAAGTCTCAAAAACATTCTTTTCATCGGCTTCAATCCCAATTCTAGCTTGGCCTGCTAAAAGTCCGGAATTGAATCCGATAGAATATCTTTGGGGAATCATGTCAAGAGCTGTTTATAGCAACGGAAAGCAATACAACACAGTGAGTGAGCTGAAAAGGGCAATTCTCCAGTCCTGGATAAATATTGAGCTTAGAGTATTAAAAAAATCTAGTAGAATCAATTCCCAGCCGTATATTTGGTGTTATTCAAAATAAAGGAGGGATTACTAAATATTAATCAGTTATTAATTTATTTTTACTCTACATGAAATTAATAATTTTAATATTATTTAATTGCGTGTAATTTAGAATCGCATACAACTTCGTATTTCTATTATGTTTTAATTTATCGTTGTTTTTATTAATTTAAGTTTGAAAAATGTTATTAATTTGGCAAAAAAATAAAGTTCTTTTGATTTGAATAATATACCGAAATATTAAATGCGACTATTTTAATTTGGCACACTGTATCCACAGAAAATTTACGTAACAATAGTTTATCCAACAATCTACTGCAGTCGTAGCTACATAATTGGTAGCACTTTCAATTACAATTGAATACATATTAGCATGATAAGGACAAAAGAAAAGTAATCGTTTAATGCTATTGTCATCATTTCAAACTGAAATTTTTTAATGAAATAAAATTATTTAAATGCAAACATTGAGAAATTCGATGAAATATCTGAAGTTCTGTCAGAATAAAAACTTTCAATCTTTGTGTTTATAATTTTCCGAGTGGTAATAGATAGAAAACAATCTCAAATAACTGTGGAAATGTTAACATTCTATATTGTACAGACAGAGACATGCATGTAAATTTAAATTTTGGAACTTAAAGGAAATAAAATTCCAATGATATACATCTATACAAGCATCCATTCATAGCTAACGTAGGTACGTACGCATAAATGTAAATTTATATTCGCTTGAATATGTATGTAAAAATGCTTGAATACAATGGAATATTTAATAATGAACAATTCTTTTGGAAAATGGAACAAAACTCGTTATTGAAGATGTCATTGTCATACGGAAACCGACAGATAAAAAGACCCTTTTTTCTCTCTATGGGGAGGCAAATAGTCAGGCAGACAGGCAAAGATACACAACAACAATACAAAGACAATATAATGCTTGTATTAAATATGCAGAATAAAGGGACTCTCTTTCGCGTTTAATCACATACATTCCTGCATATCCAGTATATCCTGTATTGTTTCGTTTCATTCAAAATCATAACATACACACATACTGCCGTACATTCATATACTGGGGCATGAATGTACATCCTTTCAATAGTTTAAATGAAACAAAAAAAAAACTCTCATTCTCTCTTTTTAGATTTAAATTTGAAACAATTTATCAGATTTTGAAATAAATTTTTGTTTTTTTTATGAATGCGTGTGAACTTTATGAATAAATGAATTTAATTTAAACATAAAGGCGTCGAAATGATTTTTGATTCGATTTGGTTTGATGTCTGTCGTCGCATGATAATGAAGTTAAATAAGGGGTGCGCAAGTCAATTAAAATTTTATTGTTCAACGCGAATCTTGCACGATGTACAACCTTAGAGTGGCAGAAGACACAACTGGAATAGCATTCTAAAATTCAATTGTGATGATAATTAAAACATCACAACATTTAAGATAGAGATAGATAGATAGATAGATAGTAAGATAGAGTAAGATAGACTTCCAAAGAGAATCACAAGTAAGGGTCATTGTGAAATTTGTAAAACATGTTTTACTAGAGTTTCGAAATTGAATAGAGGACATTCTTTGTTTGTATTATATACTGATATTAATAGGTTTCAATCCCAAACAAATACTGCTAATTTGATTTACAAAATATTCTCTAGTTGTGCTGAATTCGTTTACTGCTGATTAGAACAGCAGTAATTTTTTTTTTAAATAAATTGTAATGTATCGTTATTAATCCACAAAATATAGTCAACACTATCGTAGAATAATTGTTTTTCGTATGACCCAATCAATACAAAATATATCGAACTTCTTCGAAATTTTTATTATAAAACTACCATCGAACTTGGGTTCAGGTATCACGCTGTTAATAAAACGATAAATCTTAGTCGACTGAATTTTGCTTTATTTCCTTTTACGATTTAAGGTTCTGTGTTTCCCTCTAACTGGACTTAACTCCAGTTGCATTGCTTTATTGCCGTAACGATATGTCAGGTATTCTTTAGAGTGTCAGTATTTTATACTGCCACCGCTCTACAAGACGACAATGAGGGAGATATTATGAAAAACAATTAGAGTAATGCGAATATTTGCCTACCAAGTCTGAAGAGGCACTTGTAAGGCTCACTTATTTCCAATTTCCGAACTTCTCCAGCCTTTCACACAATACACTCGTGAGAACCTTATATGAAATAGAGAGAAGATTTAGATCACTGTAGTTAGCGCTAGAGCATATTGTTTCTCCTTTTTGACAATAGAGAAGATTAGCACAATCGTTGGGTATACTTTTCTCTAGCCATACTGTGCAAAGTATGCACCTTACCAGTTGGTTGCCTCTACTTTTGAACATAACAGTGGACAGGCCATCAAGGCCAGCGGTAGCTGAGCATCGGAAACTGGATGCCATCGTACTGTTGCTTCTCAAATGGTAAAGTTGGTGTCCTAATAGCTTCCATTACCTCAGCAACTGGAGTTTGTACACAAGCCACAGTTTTTATTCTTGCATGTAATTGTTCCATGCTTGTAACTGTCAGTCAGACATTCTTGAACCTTTTGTTTCTAAATTTTTTGGGCATCACGTCCATTTTATGCAACCCACCCAATCTATACTCTAGACTTTTCTGCAATTTTTTGCTGCTTCTTCTTTTCATCTCTCTATGTACCCTTCAACAATTTTATTTGCTTTATAGTATAAGCTGTCGTGTGGATTTTTTTTTAGCTGTAAAATCACCCGTAGCCACAAAATTAGTACGAAGAATCTCTCCTGGCATTGTTCTAAATTCGTTTGACGTCGTTAACTTTAGATGTTAATGGTCGTATTGTAATTCATAAAAAAAGCGTCCAAGGTCAATCACCCAAGTCAAAAAGAAAATATTTTTGCATTTACATTTTAATAAAAATAATCCAAATACACTTCCTTAATTTTCCAAATCACAAAAGAAAGTGAAAAACTCTCATGATTTTGTCCTATCAACGGTTTCTTACTTTTAAGTTAGTGTATGAGTAAGCAGCGAATTAAAAGAATGCAATTTTTAATGACTACATGATGAATTATACTTCGAACTTATAATTTTGAGTCTAATAGAATATTGCTAACTTAATTGGTCGTTACAACCCTTTAGTCAGTATTGTAACGCAGCTTCTCACACCATCTATATTGTGCGTGTTAATTTTACTGTTAATTTGGAAAATTTGGGAAACTTTTCATAGCAATTTCATTGAATTTCAGAGTTTTTGCCAGTTTTTTTACTGCTGAAAGGAAGTCGCCAATGCCAATTGAAATATTTTTTTCATATTTGGTTTTGTTCGAAATGTCTGAGCTATGTTTAAAATGGGGACTAACCAGCCAACACACTATCTACTAGACTACGGCGACTTAAGCGATATATGTATATTATTTGTTAATTTAAAGGCGTGCTTAAAATTTTAGATATTGTTGAAATTTTTGAAATGTCTTTTAACTTATTTTTTTTCTTTCTCGTTGTGTTCCTTTCATGTTAAGTTTCAGTCTTAAACTTTTCCTGTCTTGTTCGAATTAACACCGTCTTGCGATACCTCCAGAGAAATAATCTATTATAGGCTTTAACACGTGAACATGTTCCTTTGGCAAATTGTCTCGCAATAATTTCATTATATAGCGGACTGAGTGACAGTTCCACCATCTTGTTGGCCAAAATGATGATGTAGGATGTAGTTTGTAACTAAGAACTGCTAACAAAAAAAAAAAAAAAAAACCGACATAATTCAAGGGAATATAATTACATTTAACAATCTCATTTTTTTTGTTAATCATCTGTCTCAATAGTCACCCGTAAAGTATCTAAATTCAATTTGTTTATCGATCAAGAATCACAGAAGTAAAGAATTGAAACTTCTGTGAAATTTCCTTCTGCACACAGCTGTTGAATACAAAACTGTTTGACTGGTTAAAAAATATGAGTATTGAAAGACCAGTACGTAAAATTCTAATGATTTTATCAATATAAAATCAATAATTTTAGTATAGTGATGAAAAGTGCCTAGACCAGGAAAAAGTAGACGACCTGAAGACATTTGAATTTCCAAACAATTAAGATGCTGAACTAGAGCGAAAAGTTTACACAAGAATATCTTGAAAATATTATGTGATGATCGAAAAAAGAATTCTGTGTCGGGAATTCAAGACAAAATGCTGATGAAAACATTCAACAACAAAAAAATTAAAAAATTCGAGATACTCTAAAATAGAGTAAGAAATTTGCAAGTGTGGTAAAAGAAGTACGTCTTTCATTTCTAAAAACCCTATCAACACCGATGATTTTGTAGTACGTGCTGCAAGCAAAAAAAGTATCATTTTAAAATTGCTTTAGTATTAGTGAAGTCGAAATATAAAAACAATTTCAGCGGCGACTTCCTCTCAACAGACTTCCTCTGAGGGTAAATAAAATTGCCATGAAAATTTTTCAACAATTCTGTCGTTCGGAGTCGACTTTAAACTAAAGGGCCCCGCCTCTAACGTATAAGATCAACACCCACAACGTAAGTGGTGTGAGAAGCTAGGGCGTAAGCCTAACTGAAGCGTTCTTATGACCAATTACATATGTTATGTATGTGTTTTTAAGGCCAGATCTATCGAAATAAGCAACTGAGTAGTCCAATATTTATATATAGTCAGGCATGCCAACCCAGCAGATAGTCTAGAATCCTACTTTGTTGAGATTTATTGAATCCTAGTAAAAGACAAAAAAACGTTTGAATAATTCAAAAAGCTTTATTAAAAATAAAGTTAATTTTTAGGAAGTGGGGAACTGATAGCAAAATGGTAACAATGAAGGCCTTAATAGAGGGTCTTCCACAAAAAAAAATATAAATTTAAATTATGAGAACTTATTAAAAACTTTCCAATTTTTGATGAAATTGAATTTGAACAATATTTTCTTAAATTTAAATAAAAATTTTAATTATTTAATTAATTAATTATTTTTTCATGAACGAAATTCATATCGAAAATTTCTCATTTCATTAACTGTAAACACAAAGAGCTTCACTGTTGGAATTTTAAGAATTTTCTTAATATTAGATTCTTCGTGAAATATTCTAGTCACTATAAATAAATTAATTTTGATTATTTTGTTTGTACCTTTAATTAATTTGAAATTCGCAGTTGCTAATGGACTTTCATTAATGCATTTACTAAACTTAATAAGCCTTACAGAAACAATATTTACAACTGAACAACGTGCCGTTTTCTTTTCGCAAGTCTTTTTTTCGCTAAACTTTCTTATTTTTATCCCTGTGGCTCTCTTGTTTGTTTGTAACAGATTTTATACAGCTATCGAGTCAATTTTAACACACGTTACTTTTGTGCCCATTTTACCCGAAAAAAAACATAAGCATACATACATAATTTGATCATTACAACCTTTCAGTCAGTATTACGACATGGCTTCTCACACCACTTATTTTGTGTGCGTTGATTGTCTACATAAGTGGCGAGACCTACAGTTTAAAGTCGACTCCGAACGACAGATTTTTGAGAAACTTTTCATTGCAAATTTCAGCGATGACAACTTTGTAGATGCAGAAAGCGCCAGGGCAACAAGTAAAAAGAGCTAAAAAGGGCTAAATTAAAATGTAACGTTTTTTAAACTAATTTTATTTGTCCTTTGGATCTAAATTAATTCTAAAATAATAGTATATTAAATAGTGTTCATAAATATAAAAAAAATATCATTAAAAGCAAACATTTGATTCATACAAAATTGTATTGTCTTCTTCCTCATCGATCCACAAAACAGTTTTGATAAAGTATTTTGACTTTTTGTAGGTTTCATTAGAATTAATTTTTAGACAAACATTTTCTGGTATTTGATAGTCCAAACAGCAGCATTTTTTCATTTTAAACCATACTTTATATGAATTTAGCAATTAGATGTATTTAACGACATTCTGTTCCTTATTTTATTTTTAAAAAAATTCATAACGCTAAATGTGCGTTCTACTTCTGTATTTGAGTAGGGCAGTGTCAGAAGTCTTAACACAAAAGATTAAAGTTTTCCAAATGGATTTTCGTTTGTTGAGTTTTTAAATTGGTTTACTTCGATCCAAAAGCTATCAGTTCTATCCAGATTTTTCCCCTTATATAGTTTGAAATTTTGTATACAATTTTTAAGTTCCTCAATTTCTTTATAGTCGTTTATAAATTCTTTAATAACAACCTCTTCTATATTACTAGAGAAAATATTTGTTATACTAAATGCAGAAATTTTTTCCAAAATTTGAAAGCTTGATAGTAATTTTGCCCTTATTTCATAAATTAAATTCTTCGTAAATTTTATCAAGTTTTTATTGATATGTTAGACTCTGCACAAGCTTTCTCAAAGCTGTAACCAAGGTAACAATTTTCGTCTAATTTTGGGTCTATTTCGCCACTCATGTAATCAAAATACAAATACGATACAAATCACTAAAAAGTTTTGTGTGGTCAGCAAACTGGGCCTCGAAGGCCAGATTAACTTTTTGTACATTAGCTAAAACTGATGCCAAAAACGTAATATATATAAAATTTTTCTCGTCGTTATATATGTCTTTTAATAATGATGTTTCAAGAGATTTTTCCTTTACGAAAGAAAAATGTGTCCTTTTTTTGCAAAAAGTGCTAAAAGTGCTAAAAACTAAACCAAAAAGTGCCATTCCAGCTCTATTTTTTAAAAAAGGGCTAAATAGAAAACAAAACACGCAGCGTGCTTTCAAAAGGAGCTAAAAATAGCGTAAAAAGTGCTAAGTTGGCATCGCTGGCAAATTTATTCACTTCAGAAATCTGCTGAGAGGATGTCGCCGTAGAAATATTTTTCACATTTCGTTTTGATGTCTGACCTCGGGTTTGAACCGTGGCCTTACGTCTAATAAGCCAACACACTACCTACTAGACTACGGCGACTTCATAATATTTAATACATAAAGCAGTCTTTAAAAAGAAACTCGAACAAATTCTGCATAAATGTTTAATTTTTAGCATCATTTCAATATTCAATAATTTTATACACTTGAGGACTATACATTTATGGACGTATTTAATTTAAAAATGTCTTACAAACGTCTTTAAAATATTTTATTTCTTAATAATATTAGTAAGACAAGGTTGGTTCTACCAGAATGCGTTTAAAGTTTCCAACGTACGTACATATGTGGTGTTGTCGCAAACAAAATATCCTTGAATCTTCCCCTGATGACTTTGTTTTTTCACAATTAAAGATTGAGGTCATATAGTCTGTACATGTGATATTGAATGCTGGAGAGGAAATATTTTTATTGTGTTTTTATTTCTCCATTTGGTGTCTTTTATTTGTCATTTTATCCCTTTTCAGAAGAGCTTTTTTTTAAGACTTTAAAGCAACATTATTTATGACGTTTTATTGTTTTAAGCGAAATTTATTTGCCATTTAGCCTTAATCCTTTTTGGCTGGGCTAAGTTGATGCAAATATGTTTAAAAGGCTTTAATTCCTTAGAATTCCTTTAAAGGCTTTAAATTCAAAAATAAAGAACAAAATAACAAAAAATTGAAAGAAAAAATCTGAAATAAAACTCATATGAGCACCATTTCTATTATTTCTGCTCTCCTTGTTTGTTTTTTCATTATTTTTTTTTTACAGACTTTCTTTCTATTATGCTGTACTGGAAAATTGTTTTCCTTTTTCCTTTATTTTCCAAAAAGGCAAGACAATGAGGTCAGCATTTATCGCAAATCAAATACAGAACATGTGCCATTAGAATGTAAGGGATACTCTACAAAAAAAAAACAAAAAAATGTGCTCCCATCTCTGAACATATGCAGTAACAAAATGTTTCTCCAATCGTAGTCCTTTTTCTTCGTCTTTCTTTATCCTCCCTCCCATATATATTTGGTTTCTGGTATTTTAACTCTTCAGGCAGTTGTTAACAAGAATAAAATACCAACTGACAATACCAAAATATTTATATTCATGGTGGCAAAGAAACCAAACAATAAAAACAACTTTTCTTACTTTCACATCCCTTCCCGTTGAACACCGGTAACCATTTCTCGGCAAATGTGTACCGACCAGTTGGGAAAAAATAAAGA
The DNA here is from genome assembly GCA_936449025.2 of Sarcophaga subvicina. Lineage (NCBI taxonomy): Eukaryota > Metazoa > Arthropoda > Insecta > Diptera > Sarcophagidae > Sarcophaga > Sarcophaga subvicina. The sequence goes on from OW388082.2 coordinate 37,798,150, forward strand.
AAAACTGAAAAAGTGAAAAATTGAATAAAGGACACGTCGTTTACAAACATTAACTAGTAAAACTCTGTATGTTACTGTTATAACAGAGTGAGTGGTAAAAATATTAGGTACAGTGTAATTAGTATTTTGGAAAAGAAATAATTTAAGTTCGATTTCGGCACTCTGCGTCAGAGGCTACAGTGCCTAAGTAAAATGCTAATTCTTATTCAGAATTCGTGGGCAATAATAGGCTGAGGTGATAAATGGCGATGAAGTCGGCGGGGTCTAGTAGGTTGTGTGTTGGCTTATTAGACATAAGGCCTTGGTTCAAACCCCAGGTCAGACATCTCGAACAAAACGAAATATGAAATTATATTTCTTTGGCGACTTTCTCTCAGCAGATTTCTGGCAAAAACTCTGAGAGCGAATAAAATTGCCATGAAAAGTTTCTCAAAAATCTGTCGTTCGGAGCCGACTTTAAAACTGTAGGTCCCGCCACTCATGTATAAAATTAACACACACAACATAAGTGGTGTGAGGAACTAGGTCGTAATCTTGACTGAAGGGTTGTAATGACCAATTATGTATGTATGTATGTATAACAACCTATATAGAGCAATCCTTGATCATAATATATGTAAAAGCCGAAAAATGGCTTCCGGGACCAAAAGTTAATGGCTTAGAAATCACAAGTTTGATCTCACCAACGGCGGATAGAGCGATTCCACCTCTGTTATAGTAATACCAACATGTCACCCGTATAATGTGTCTTTCGGACACCTTACTGCTGATCACTGGTTAAATTGTTGGTCCTTAGATGCTTAACAAGTTTGATGGCTTACCACTCTTAGTGGACTGTAGTTTTCAGGGTTAAATTGCTCACACTTTTTGGCATTTGGCAACGTTCCAGAAAAGAGAAAAAATACCTGTTAGCTAGTAGAAAAGCGAGCTTCAAAGGTAACTGCTTTAGAATCAGTGCTAGGTACAATCTGGCCCAGCACTTTTATTTATGTTGAAATCGGTAATTGAGCTGTGATTAAGAAGTAATTTAATTTTGATGAGTTATGTTACCACTTGATAGTAACAGGCACTGGTGTTCCCAGTTACCGTATAAGAAGAAGAAGATTTCGTTTTCGGGCATGTTTTGATAGGATCCAGTGACTTGTTACAATCAATCTTTTAAATACAAAATAAATATTTCAACATTCCTCAAGTTTGGATTCAAGATTTGATCACTTTTTGTTATTTGATTACGATGTGACTAGAAAGGCGTTACTGGAAAAAAATTAAACAAATCGACTAAAACACTGGACATTGAAGAGCTTTTAACTTGGCGGTATAGGTATTTGAGTATGTAATGGCTATTAACGTATCCAAAAGATTACGTAAATATGCAATCGATAACTTCAATCAGTTAATCGTCATACTACCGTGTTATAAATCTGCCCGAGGTACACAGTCTGGAAAACAGATTCACACGAAAAGATATGGAACTTAATTTCTGAAAGCAGGAAACTTAAGTTGCATTTGAACAATAAAACTGTATCGAAGCAGTAATATCAACTGCTGGCTAAGAAAGCAAAGGAAGTTGCAAAATCTATGCTGGGACAGATAGTAATAATAGCATCATGTAGCTAGAAAAATATAAGACAACGACACCAGACTATAGATTGTCCAACTAATTGAAAATCATAAAGTCTCTTATCACAGTGGGGCGATAATAACAGACAAGATGCAAGGAGGCAAGGATACAACTATTGAGGATAGTAAAACCAACAAAAGCAGCGATGCAGAAATAATTTAAAAACATATTCTAATTGAATACGTTAAAGAAGAGTATCGGGACATGATGAAATATCAAGGCAAACCATCTGAAATCCTACGAGCAACCGACTATGAAGGAATATTTTTTAAAATTTAATTGTAAGAGAAGTGGTAAATAGTGTCCTCAGCCAGATAACCGGCGACTGTAAATGGAAAATGAAAATATTAAACGTTTTGTATGAAATATAGGTGAAAAGAAAGTTTTCATCTGTGAGTAAGAGTACGTACGTGTATCAGTACGTGTATCAGCATTCGTACGTGTGACTGTGCTAAAACTTTTCCCTTCATTTCGATGATTTTGTTGGTTTGAAAGTTGCAAACAATTTTACTTTTTCTTCTCTATTATGATTGTTGTTGTTATTATTATTATTGTTGTTGTCGTAGTTGTTGTTGTTGTTGGTGTTTTTTCTTCTCATTTTTATTATTCAAAGGGATTTTTAGAATAAAATATTCATTTTACTGGATTATGCATTATAATTGTGATTTATGGTGACTGTAATCACTGGGATTAGTTTCACACAAACAAACATACTCCCGTATGCTTTTTTCTTTTTATTCACGAACACAAGTGTTGGGTGTTATGTGGGTGTTTGGGGAAAGTTTCAACTAACTGGCCACGTAAAATACACATACACACACATATGCATACGTATGCATACCATTTAATTTTTATCATCTTAATGCTGTTATAATAACCTGATTATGTATAAATTTTTCATTTTTTTTGTTTGTTCTATAAATGTGTGTGAGTTTGTATAAATATAAGGTATGGTAACAAGGAAACCATAATTTCGGAATGATAATTTGAAGACTGAAGACACATGCTTCCGTATATGCCTTTATGAACATAAAGTACGGCTTTAGTAAGCAATTGAAAAATTATAGATTTCCAACCTTAATTTTATAACGCCTCCCAGCTGGGTAACAATCCACTGCTTTTTACTACACCTTTTCATAAAATTAAAGCAACACAGACCCACATATTTAAATAAAACTGTTGTTGTAGCACATACGTTGTTACAGTAATCCCGTTTTATCTCTATTTGCATACGCAATATGTATGTATGTATGTATGTATGTATGTATTACAATCGTATAAGAATTAAATTTAATTACATTTTCATTGTTTATATTTACAATTACAGAAGAGATTTAAAAATTATTTTTAATTAAAATTCAATTTTCTTTTGTTTACCATAGTTTTTCTTGTCAATTATATTTCACTCAATCATAGTGGGATTGAAAGTTTTTCCTCATGTTTGCAATGCTTATCGATAATGGGCACAAAAACCAATTTTAATTTCTACGAAATAAACGATAAGACCCTCAATACCTATTAAATACTATACTGGTGTTGGCGCTAAGTGCTGACATATGCATATATGTACGTTCTAAAGAAACTACAGGATTTGATAATGTAGAAGCAGAAGAACATTTAAAACGAATTGTACAATGTGACTTTAAATCTAAGGCTGAACCTGTTTGTGATAACAATTCTTTCCATATTTCCAGAAGATATTTAAGAGAGTATTGCAAATTCCTTTAAAGCGAATTTAAAAAATGTGTAGATAATGTGGATTACCATATGAAGGCTCATAATTTTTTCTTTATATTGACTTTTTTACATTAAAAAGAGCTTGACCGATGTCGTAAAAAAGGAATTTGGACCTTCCCAGACAAGTGGCAGGTCTATTTCTTCGAACAGGACTGAGGATCTTTTTTAATAGAGAGTTCTGATGTTAACAGTGAGCATCCAAAAAAACTGTACAAGGATAAAAATCTAACAATCACCAGACTCAACTTTTATCACTTAAGGAGAGTGCCGAAGAAAGTTGACAATATTTCGAAATTTTTTTGTTTCAATTTTAAAAACTCGTAATGAAATAATTTTAAAATAGAAATAACTGTAATTTAGTAATGTACATTTTTTAATGTACAATTTCTTTTCATGCTCATTGTACGCAGCAATAGAATAGACAGAGGTTCAAATGCGCTTCCTGAAAGCATGCCTTACTCGTACCAATTTGCTTTCTGTCTATTCTAAAAAGTATTTTTACTTACTGAAAAGGCACCTCTGATATCACAGTTTTGATTACTCTTAATATATTATTTTATCCCACTCATCTCTCTCTCTTTCATTCCATCATTCCATCCTGACTTTTAATCATCATCTTTTGTACCTGTGGAACGATTACATTGGGTCAAATAACCTCCGAGTGAAATTTTTACTTCTCTTCATTACGGTACAGCTTCTCATAGCTATCTATCTATCTACCTACACTTATTCCAGTAAATTAGGAAAACCGAACAGCATTGAAGTCTCCGTAGGCTAGTCTAGGCTTATTAGACGTAAGGCCACGGTTCAAACCCCAGGTCAGATATCAAAACAAAAATATGAAAAAATATTTCTTCGACTACTTCCTCTTAGCAGATTTCTGGCAAAAACTGTGGTAGCAAATAAAATTAATATAAAATTAACACACACAACATGAGTGGTGTGAGAAACTAGGTCGTAATCCTGACTGAAGAGTTATAATTACCAATTATGTATGTATGTATATATGAACGGCATTTTCGCTGGAGAAAGCATGAACACTTTCCAAACTGCTGCAGGTGGCGTTCTAAAACATTTCTAAGACGGCTAATAAAGCATTTTTGGTAATATCTTCGAGCGCATTCTTACAATACAGAAAACTTGTTGGAATTTTTATTTATGGCGGCAAAAAATTTTGCTAAATTACCAATACATAAAAATAATAAAATTGTTTACGATCCTAAAGAGGGAACTATTCGCAATGTGGTGGATAAATTCGAACAATATCCGTACTTCAACGAAACGCAGAATCACAAAATTATCGCTGCTGTCAGCGGTCGTTTACAGGAGAATCTGTGCCTGTTGATTTAATGTCGCTCACAAGAATTCGGCCTTTGTGTAACGCAATTTGTTAAATTTTGCATAATGACTTTGGCCTGAGCTCCTACAAAGTTAAACTGTCCCAGGACCTGAAGTTAAACGTCTAAAGACAATAGCGTGTGTTCGTTTAGTGGGCTTCGAGAGGGAGTAGTTGGCAAATGTGCTTAATATACATTGAAAAATCAGCTTTAGTGATAAGGCTCATTTCGGGTTAGATGGGTACATGAACAAATAAAATTGTCAAATTTAGTACGATACCAATGTACATGAGATTCAAGACCGTCCAATGCATTACGAAAAAGTAACTGTTTCATGTGGATTTTGAGCTGACGGCTTTGTGGGTACTTATTTTATTGAAAAAGTCGTTGGCCAGGCAATCACTGTCAACCATGAGCAATATAGATCACTTCTTTTGGCCTACGTTGGATAATTTCCACAGAACAGCTAGTTGTAAACTGGCCACCGAGATCTTAGATTTGACCACGTAAAACTTTTCTCTTGCGAGAATTTCTTAAGACGCTGGTGTATGGAAAATTTGAATTTTCAAATGCGCTCCTATCAGAGAAGCTGTGGCTGACGTTTAAAAGATGTTTGATTCCACGGCTAAGGCACCAAAAGGGCTTTCAAAGGAAAAAAAAGCGCTGATATCTCACTCTCATACATACATACATAACTGGTCATTACAACCCTTTAGTCAGGATTACAACCTAGCTTTTCACACCTCTTATGTTGTGTGCGTTAATTTTATACGTGAGTGGTGGGACCTACAGTTTAAAGACGAACCCGAAGGACATAGTTTTGAGAAACTTTTCATGACAATTTTATTTACCCTCAGAGTTTTTTCCAGAAATCTGCTGAGAGGAAGTCGCCGAAAAATACTTTTTGTATTTTGTTTTGATGTCTGGCCTGGGGCTCGAACCCTGGAGACTACGGCGGCTTCAGACTCACTTCGTTTTATTTCAATTTAAAGATGGTAATGAAATGAACGACGCGATATAAACAGATGCCTAAATTCAAAATTGAAGTTTTACAGTGACAGCAACATAAATGCTGGTGGATATGTTTAACCATAATGAGCTTTAAGTCACTAAAGTATTGGAATAATTATAGTTTTTTATAATGAGAGAAGTGTACTGGCCGTATGTGTAAATGATTTTTCCATGCATGAATGAATACATACACTTAACACTTTAGATGATACAATAGCATCAAAACAATTTATTACAATTTTTACGAATTTTGTTTAACCATAAGGAAAATTTCATTGAGTATTTATTTATTCATTAAATACTTACAACAAACAATAGCACGTTTACTGTACGCAAACAAACAATCAATCAATCAATCAAATATTGCCAATCCTTTTTAAACTCCATAACTTATACACAAGAATGAGACTTTCCCAATACGCACATGAGAACGTTTCATCCGTCAATGTATCTTTTAAATTTTTTATTTATTTTTCTGAATTGATTACTTTCCATAAAAATTACAAAATTAATCGATGTATCCCTTAATTGTGACATGTTTTGTATAAAATGGAATGAATATGAACTTTTTAAATCTTTAAAAACTAATTCGTTAACCTTTTTTGTTTCTTGATTGGTTTCTTTTTTTATTAAAAAAAAAAAATAAAAAGTAATCAAAAAGTTTTTAGTTTGTGCAACCTTTTCCTACGAAACCATTTATTACCACCACTACCACTATGGGTTTATGAGTAATTTTTTCTACAATAAATCACAATTATCCATCGAATATGAACGAAAGAGTGAGTGAAAGATGGTAAGGAAGGTTATGAACTTTAATGGGAAAATAGCATTGAACATCTAATAACGATGAATGGATTCTGTTTTCTTTTTTTCCTGTGGAAATTATTTTACTTTTTTTTTAATATTTTTCTAGTTGTTGTCTTCGACGAGTTATAAAATAGAACGTCTAACATGAAACCGTGACTTTCACATGAACCGGAGGCCAAACAACAAGTCAAAGTGCATAATGACTACGATGATAGAAACTGAATGCCAGAGAGAAGAGTTGAAAAATCATAAAAAATTTATACGGGATTCAACTGCATGAAATTTATTTTAACAATTGCAAATAAAATATTGGTTGCCTTTCTCTTTATTTTCAATTATTACAAAAAAAACTTTTGTTTTTGCAAATAATTGCTTAAAATTTCATCAAATACTTGTGCTATCAATGAAATTATTAAAAAAAAATTTTAAATTTTTCATTGCAAATCTTTGAAATCATATGGTACAAGAGGAAATGCAGCAAAACAACAGATTGATGGGAAGTTATGTTATTTGTCAAAAGTCTTTTTGAGGCGAATTCTATATATACTACCAAAAATTTTCGATATGAGAATTATAATGGGTCCGCCAAATAACTTTTTTTTTTTTTGAAATGCTTTAAAAAAAACTACTGAATGTTTTCTCAAATTTCTTTTTTTATTTGAAAGTACAATCCTTCCGGTTTATAATGGAAAATAATTTCATTCAAATGGCTGCCTCGGCAGTAGCCTACATGATCGGTCCAATTTTTAAGCACATTATTGATTGTGTGCAGTTGTATTTCACCAATGGCTTCACGAATATTGTCCTTTAAAGCGTCAATTGTCTCTGGCTTGTCGGCATAACACTTATCTTTGACGGCACCCCACAAATAATAGTCCAACGGTGTCAAATCGCAGCTCCGAGTTGGCCAAATGACATCAGCTCTGCGGCTGATAATGCAATGTTCAAAATCAAGGCGTAAAACATCAAGTGTAGCTTCGGCTGTGTGGCACGTAGCGCCGTCCTGTTGAAACCAAATGTTGCCAATATCTTCCTCTTTGCGAACAAAAATTCGTTCAAAATTTTTTTTGTTAAAACCAGCACTCAGGGGATGGCCCCTACTCACGCAGTGCATTGTGCAGGTTTAGGAAAATAGGTTATAGGAAGGTAGAAAAAGAGAGTATTGTTTGTGGACATTTGATTTAAACTCGAGATGCGAACGGCAAGGAAACGAGTTGCTGCTAGGTGACTATAACATGGCCCGATAACGATCGCCATTGACTGTAACGGCCACTCCTTGCTCATTTTCGAAAAAAAGTGGCCCAATTATGCCTCTGGACCAAAATCCGCACCAAACAGTGACTCGTTTTGGGTGCGTCGGCTTTTCAATGTATGCGTACGGGTTTTCTGTGCCCCTAATGCGATAATTTTGCTTGTTTACATACCCGCCAAGATCAAAATGAGCTTCATCCGAAAAGATGATTTTTTTTGCCAAAGTCGGCATCTTCTGTAAGTCGATCGTAGGTCCACTTAGCGAAGCGAAAACGCATTGGATGGTCAATTGGCTGCAACTCCTGAACCAATTGGACTTTGTATGGCGTCATACCAAGGTCTTTATGCAAAATTCGTCTCAATGATGTCTCCGAAATGTTCAATTGTTGAGAACGACGGTGAAATGATGTTGATGGCGCTTCACGCACACTTTCTGCCACAGCAGCAATATTCTCAGATGTACGCACTGTTTTTGGCTTTTCACGCTTTGGTTTATCGATGAGGATGGCAGTTTCTTTCACTTTTTTTCACAAGATAACGAACATACGGAGCTGACGGTGCTTCTCTTCTTCCAAAATCCGTACGCAATTTTCGCACACATTCTGAAACATTACCATGATTTTCAAAGTAATGTCGCAATATTTCCCAGCGTTGTTCAAGCGTATACACAACCATATTCGTTCAGCGGAAGGATAAAACTAATTATCTGTCAAATCAGACATGAGCTAAGTGTTACCATTCACGAAATAAGCACTAGTTGAAAAAAAAACGTTAGATGGCGGACCCGATATAATAAAATTAAAAGGGAAAAGTCGCCGTGGTGTAGTAGGTAGTGTGTTGGCTTACTATACGTAAAGCCCGGGTTCGTATCCCAGGTCAGACATCAAAAATGAAATATGAAAAAAAAAAAAAATATTTCTTCGGTGACTTCCTCTCAGCAGATTTCTGGCAAAAACTCTGAGAGTAAATAAAATTGCCATGAAAAGTTTCTCAAAAATCTGTCGTTCGGAGTCGACGTTAAACTGTAGGTCCCGCCACTCACGTATAAAATTAACGCACACAACATGAGTGGTGTGAGAAGCTAGGCCGTAATCCTGACTGAAGGGTTGTAATGGCCAATTATGTATGTATGTATGTAAAAGGGAAAATAATACATACATATGTATGTACATATGGGATTACGACCTAACTCCTCGCACCACTTATGTTGTGTGTATTAACTTTATACACGAGTGGTGGGACCGACACTTTAAAGTCCACTGCGAGCTACATTTTTTTTTTTAAACTCGTTCATCCAATTTTATTTTCCGTGGCCTCACGTCTAACAATCCAACACACTTCCTACCAGACTGAGGTAATTATGTGAGAACACTCATCATCTTAATTTCTATCTATTTATCATGAATTATGCTAATACCTCTCAAAGATGTTGTCATTCTTAATAAACATCACCACCGCTGTTCGTACGCCGACTCTTCCGCCTGTTGTACTATTTCACTATCTTTTTGAAGTTTGTCTACCGACTCCGTATAGGTTCGCACGGAGTCGTTGGTGTGGTCCGTCACCTGTCTCTGGATTACAAGTCTTAAACTTCATTAAAAAGTCCTAGTGTGGAGTTATATAATCAAAATTCTCAAAAGCTCTCAATTCTTTTCCGAACCTAAAGTAACCAATATTTGTTTCATTGTTCAGTCGCCTAGAGGCACTGACCAGTAACAGCTGCAGTGTCCCTGCAGTAACTATACAGCGGTAAGAGTTGTAAAATTCTTTCCAGTGCCGACATAGATGCAGTGCGTAATGAACAGATAATAAAGATGTTAGCGATTCTTTGTATCTACCGTATCGGTCTCACAAGGGATTCCTATCATACCAAGTATCCATAGATCGAGAAAGGTTTGAGTGCAGTGTGTCCTAGATGTAGGTGCAGCGCTTTGGACGCCATATTCGCCTTGAAAGTTTAATTCATAAAGACAAAAACAGGCTTTTTCAACTTTTCAATCAAAAATCATTCGTATCCGGTAAAATAGAAAATTACACTTCCTTATATCTCCCGTACATGTTGGAAAGTGCAGGGCAGTCCCCTGGATTTTTTAGTTTTGCTCATCCAGCTTTTCTATTAATTTATTCACTGTTCCGTTACCTCAAGACTGAGTGTATTTAAATAAGCAAACATCAACGGAAGTCTCCACAGACAATATTCGGCAATAATATAATAATAATAATGTGATAAGATATTGTCTGATAGAAAATTCCTACTGAATTATGGACATTTTAAATTTCAAATTTTTAGATAAGGATTGGCAATGACCAAATCTTACTATCAAACGATTCAATTATGAATAATTCTTATCTGTAGTCAAGAAATCCAATTTATTTCTAAGGAATCGGGAAAGATAATTGGCATCTTCCTTCAAATCTAAGCTCACTTGAGCACATATTACGGCCCTTTATAAAGCTATGTTCCAGATCTGATTCTAAGCTTCTGATTAATCAGTCTTGACTTCAACTCTAATACGGTTTGATTTTACGGGACCTTCAGAATCTTCAGTTTATCGTCTAACTGGAAATTACAGACAATTTATATGAAACAAGTATCGGCAGTACAGGCTGAGACGTGAATTATTAAAAACACAAATATCCCTGGTGGAGAATATTGCTCTAATAGCCATGCGGCTATTTGAATACAGACATTCAACATAATAACCTTCAAGACGGTGTATAGCTGTCGCAGATATCATAACGAGGTTGCGGAACTATGAGATGTCTATCAGAGATCAGCAATGAATCGCATTTTCGCTCACTCATAAGTACTCATGAAATTTTGAGTATGAGTGAGTGAACAGTATCGAAATTCAACTACTCTGATTCATTCGTATTCACTACAACATTGATTTATAAGTACAAGTTGCAATGAGTATGAGTACAACGTTGACATCAAACTCATAACATTCGAAATATGTTTGATTCATACGCCTACTCATTCAGATTCATAAATTTAGAAATATACTTATAATACTCAAAATGATTCAAAATTTACAGTCTTAGTTGTTGTTGCATTTACAAAGAAAGAACAAAGCCACATAAACAAAAAAGAAAAAAGACAGCAAGCAGAGCAAACACACAACCTTCTTGTGAGTATTTAGTGTTCGTACGCGAATCATACTTATTTTGATCAATAACATCATGCGTATTGTTAAGTATGAGTACCATGAGTATTTCCAACTTTGAATATGAGTAGTATGAGTATGACATTAAAATAAGTATGAATGCGTATAAGTATCAGAAATTATAAGAATGATGTCTATGTGTAGCACAACCATTTGAACTCTTCTAAGATTTTTCTACTTTGGTAACCTCTTAAAAGGCCTGCGAACTTATAATTAACAATTCAATCATGGATTTCGAATGGGCAGCATGGCGTAAAATATCTGGCCAAGTTTGGATAGAGGCATAAAAAGTTTTCTTAAACTCCAAAGGATCACGCTCAGTATTGATTAATACGCATTGATAAACGCGCTCATCCCTATGTCTTGTAACGAAAAGGCATCATGGTGTCTACCACATAGACGATCTAAGCGAGCTGTCAGACATGGACCTTCGCAGTCTGAATCGCTTCATCAAAAGCTTCGAAGACGCCATGTAGTCTATGTATGTCTATCCAACTTCTTTTTGGGTACACAACTGCCTTTACCTTCCTTAATAACCTAACAATCAAATGGGTATAACTTTAGAAAGTTAAATACTAGCGACCGTAGGGACCAAGAGTTAACTACCAAAGAGGAGATACCTATCTTATCCAATATGAATTTAATTTTAACGATATAATATGTAAATAAAGTTATAAAAATTCACATTCGTAAGTGAATAGATACAGCTATCCTTAATTTTTCCAGGATATTCAGCAAATTGTTTAAGCAATAATTAATAATGCGAGCAGATCCAAAATTAAAGTCGGTTTTTGCAAACTAGAATGCGGCATAGTCTAGTAGGCAGTGTGTTGGCGTATTAGACGTAAGGTAACGTTTCAAACGTCAGGTCAGATATCTCCAGCAAGACAAAATATGGTAAAATATTTCTTCGGTGACTTCATCTCAGCAGATTTCCGCAAACTCTGAGAGTAAATAAAATTTCCATGGAAAGTTTCTCAAAAATCTGTCGTTCGGAGTCGACTTTAAACTGTAGGTCCCGCTACTCATGTATACATTTAACGCACACAACATAAGTGGTGTAAGAAGCTAGGGCGTAACCCTGGCTGAAGGATTGTAATGCCCAATTATGTATATATGTCTGTATTGTTTGCAAACAATCCATTACACAGTATCCTTAATAAGTTGTTTTTATAATTTTAAAATAATAATGCTAATGGTAACTTTTCTGCAGTTTGGGTTTTCAATGAAATTTTCTACACTGTAAACAAAAACATTTTTTTTCATTACGCCTCTTGGAGCAAACAAAGCATTTTTCATCTCTTCAGGTTTGTTGCTATTGTTGCCATAAGTTCCGTTTGGTTGTTATCCTGGCTGTTCGTTTGTATTGTTGTACCAGCTAAGCAGGTGATTCTAGAATTTTTTATTCCAAATTCTTGCTGTGAGAGAATTGATCACTTACGAGAGCAAAAGTTATTTTTAGAAAGTTGATGGAAAAATAGATATTTGACTCACGTTTGGTTAAAAATCACCCTTTAGAAGACTTAGGGCCATTATTACTACTTGCCGTTAAAGTTTGGTTTAGTTAAAGGTAATTTTAGCTAAAGTGAACTTTAAAGTTAGTTTTAACTTCTTTTAGTTATTACAATCTAATGATAAAATAAAGTTAACTTTATTAAGAATATGGCAGTGCCGGAACAATGCCGATAACATTCCTCAATTGAATAATTTTTTTTTAAGCGTAGTGGCAATGAAGGCTTTCTTTTTTTGTTGTATTTGCTCATTTTGTTTATATTTGAAGTTGCCATATTGAAAATAATGTATAATATGGCAAGTAAAAACATAAACTTAACTTTAAAAGTTACGGGTAGGATGATCCAACCTTTAGCTTAACGGTCACTTCTAGCTTATTGTCCACACATTTATCTGCACGTTAAAATCCTCCCTTTAGTTAACGGCAAGTTGAAATAATTGACCTTAAATTATTGGTTGTTGTCGAAAAGAGTGAAAAGAGTAAAAGCATTTCTTAGTTTTTTAAACTACCGCTCCTTACTCATACACCAGCATATTTAAAAGATGTTTGGTTAGTTATTTTTCAATTGACCAACACAATTTGAAGGATTTGAGGGATATGATGGTTTATAGAATGATTTTAATTTAATACAAATTGCTTGTCATCTCTGTTACAGAATTTTCTGTAGAAACAAAAAATTTTCTTTGATTATGTTTGTTCATGCAAACAGATGTACGACTATATGCAGTATTTTAGTAAATAAATGTGAAGGCCTTTTTGACGTTTATTAAGTTTATTTCACTAACAGTTTTTGCTCCCATAACCTTTAAATATCGGTTTGAAAAACTTTAAAACATTTTTTTCAGCTGTAAAAAGGATTTTTCTCAAGGCCCTTTTGTAAACTCTTTATTATGCTTGTTTAATGTAAATTTTTGCTTTTTTCTTTTATTTCAATTTAAATTTAAAAAAGTAAAATTAAAAGAAAAAACATTCAATAGAAATCAAACAAACCAAATCTAAAAAGAGAAACAGCAACAACAAAAACAATTTATTTGTTTAGTGCACAAAGTTATGCTGGGCCAGATGTAAATGATGATGAGCACAAGCATTCAATCAATCAATCAATAAAAAAAACAACAAAGATTGTACATGAAAACTATATATTAAAACGAACAGACATTGGATGTATCGTGGATGTACCATGGCCGTACCACATAACCACATAATAAAGAAATGTTGGTTTGCCATTTGAAATTCGATACAATTCCATAGTATTTTTATGTCATTTTCGTTATATTGATTGTTTTTGTTTTATATTGGCATTGAATACTTGCTAGCTAGTACATGTATGTAGATAGATACAGAGTGACAAGTAGTATAGACAAGGCTAAATAGATGGTCAATAATAGTCGTATGTGTTATACCAGAAATGCTTTATTTTCCCTTTAAGAAAGAAATACGTGTCCATTACAGAACTGATGGAGCGCAAAAAGCAATGTAAACCACATCAACTGACACTGCTTTACATCTCGAAATATTTTAAAAATGCCGAATTAAGGTGTACAAAATATATACATGAGGACCTCAACGGGTCATCCGATACATCAGAGATTGGAAAATATATTGATTCCATCTAAATCTGCTAAGTCGCAACATGTAGAAGTACCGTGGTTATATTTGCCTAAAGAGAATGTTGATTGGGTTTTTTCAGATTGTAACACTTATTTTAGGTCCATTAATACTTTGAAGGTACAATAAACAAAATTGGGTGTCCTGGTAGTCTAGTGGGTAGTGTATTAGACTATTAGCGTGAGGACTACACTACACCGAGCATAAGGTCTGTGTTACACAGCTTGCAGTAATCATAATGTAATTTGTAATTGTATTCTAATTAATAATAAATAAACAAATAAATTTAATGTTTCTTTAGTGGATTTGATAGGAAATCGTCTACTATAAACTGCGCCTTTGGGATCATATTCTTATAGTAAGTAGGAGTAATACTATCTACATGTTATAACTAAATGTGGAACTGAATCTGGGTCCTTTTCCATACAGATTACATAACCAACCCAACCAAGCGCAAATTTCTGCTTTTGAACAAGCTGCACACATGATTGAAATCGAGGTCCTACCTCCTTCGATCTTTATCATATGTGTGAACAGTGAAGCAGCAATCGAAGTGCTGAGATGTCATCTAGTCAAATCAAAGGGCGTCAGAAGTTGCATGGACTCTCTACATCGTATACACAACACAAGCCTGTGTTCTGGGCCCCTGTGGCATAGAGGTAGACGAAAATTGGGACAAACTGGCATGGAACTGATCGGTAATGACTGAGGTGGAGCCGATAGGCGGGATATAAGCGTCTCTACAAGGATACTTTTTCAAATTGAAAAAGGCAGCATGAAATGCAATAAACCTGGTTGCCGAATTTCAAACTTGCTGTATCCAGCAGTAAACAGCAGGAGAACCAGGGAATGAATTGAGTTCGAAAAGAGAACGGTTTGCATTCTAACAGCATTTCTAAAGGGACACTACGCTATTGGCAGTTTCGCTGACAAACTCGGTCTGTCCCAGCAGGATTACTGCATAAGTTGCCATGATGTTGAAGAAACGCAATCGGTACAACAACTTTTATGCGAGTGTTTTGCACTTCAGAAAATTTTGAAGATCTGGACATGGTGGCGATGGTTGGTTTCATCCGGATTTCGGGATGGTTCAAACCCACTACTATCGGATCATTACAGTGAATGGCAAGCTATCCGCTTACCTAACCTAACCTAACAAAATCAACACTTGAGTTATCTTATGGAATTAGCGTACTCTAGCCAATTATAGAGCAAATGTATTCCATGAAAACAACGGCAAGAAAAACATTTGAAGAGGTTCTTATGTATTCACTTTTCTATTCTGGTACGAAATCCAAGTTACAAGTTGTGGTCACCAGTATTGTCCCACTATACGTAATTTTATCCATTTTTGTGGCATTAAATGAATTTCCTCACTTACAAAAAAACTTTATGTTTGCTTGTGTATTTGATAAAGAACATATCAAAGCTATTATGTTTTTCGAAAAAATTAACGACGACTGATTAGCGGGTGTTCAAAATCATTTTTTGTGAGCAAAGTTTAAAGGCAGTATATACAGTGTGATTTGGTCGTTTTCTTGAAGTTCTGTAAATAGTTGAAGAACAAACATAAATTTAAATTTAATGTGGAAAACAAAAGTGATAATAAGTACCTAATAGTTTGAGAAAAAGGGTTTTTTAAAAAATATTTTTTGCAATAATTCCGACATAACCTTTAATTAAATTATTTTTTTTTCTGAAAATTGAGTTTAGGATAAACTTTTAAAAAATTGTCGAATTTGGTCGCGTTTAAACAATAAAAAACGTGTTAAATGAATAGTTTTGAGTTAATTTTTGTCAATTTCTTATTGCAATTTTTTGGGTTTTTTGAGAAAAATCATTTTTTGCAGGCAAAAAATTTTAAAGTTTTTTAAAATGTAAATGTAAATAGTTTCTACGAAAGTTTCCACTTAATTTTTCATTTTGTTTTTGAGGTTTTAGTCAAAAAAATTTAGCACAGTCAACAGTTTTACCCACTGAAATCGGAAGAAATTTAATAATTGAACCCCTATTTTGAATTTGAAATATTTTACCTCAGATTTGAAACCAGCAATCTCAAAAACCCCCGTGTACGATTTCCATATTCATTTTACCTATAGTGCATAGGAAGGATCTAGGCTTACTACCAAAATAGAACAAGTTATTGTAAAAAACGGTGCATGCTTTCATGGTAAGAGATGGTAGGGCACCCCATATTTTTTTATTCCTTTCTCATTTATTGAGAGAACTAAGGGCTTCATAACACATTTTCCTTTTTTTTATTATTTCCTGGCTTTATTTCAGTTTAGTTAATTGCGTTAAGCGTTAAGACTTTCTAGCTATGCAAGTGATTGCTTTACTGTACTACATAAAATTAAGTGTTAAATTGCCAATCGTATAGGTCGTCTTTCAAACTTCTTCCTTCTGAAAAATATGAAGAAGGTTAAATTCATTTCAGTAGTTGTAGTCTAGTAGGTAGTGTGTTGGCCTATTAGACGTGAGGTACAAACATCAGGTCAGACATCTCTAATAAATCGATATATGAACAAATATATCTTCCGCGACTTCCTCTCAGCCGATTTCTGGCAAAAACTGTGAGAGTAAAATGAAATTGCCGTGAAAAGTTTCTCAAACTCGAAGCCGACTTTAAACTGTAGGTCCTGCCACTCAAGTATGAAATTAATACCCACAACATAAGTGCTGTAATATATGTATGTAAGAAAGTCATTTAGTTTTATTACTTTTATTAAGTTGTATGATGTAAAATATCGCCTTTCCGAGATTATGAATTTTACTTATTCTGTAAGTTCAGAACATAATTTTGTTTGCAGTATTTTGTAAATGATGAATATGAACTCTGACTGAAGAGCAATAATTTCAATGGTTGCTTAAGAAACTAAAGCCTTTACACAACATTACATGATATTCACATCTCAGATGATGGTATGAAATACACTTTGTCGCACTGTAACTGATTCTGTGGTGTTACCATTTGCCAGTGAATATTGATTTTTATTTAATGTTGGCAGAGAATAACGAAAAAATGAAAACATGGATTCTGCTTTAGTTTCTATTTTCTTTTTATAATAAATATTTACTGTTGTTTTTGTAGTTCTATTGTAGTTTATTTTTTTTTTCTTGTATTTATTTTTCATTGTCTTTTAGTTATTGCTCTTGCTGCTGGTAATACGTTCGAAATACATCCGACAGTGTGTAAAGACAGAAATGAAAACTACATCATGAACGTGAAAGAAGTTCTTCCGTCAAACGGATATGTGAACATGAAATAATTTATCAATCAGGGGATATCGAACAAAGAGGAAAAAGAAGAAAAAAGATTTGAGGGACAAGCTTAAGCAAAAGATTTTCATGTTCATTTTTCTTTCTGCATTCTGATGTACTGAATGTATCGTATGTATAGTATGTATCGTATGTGTGTGTGTATTACAAACATAAACTATTTTGGAATTAAATGTGTCACGTGTTTTTTATGTTTATTTTTTATTTCATTCTTTGTTTGTTTGTGTAAAAGTAGAATTTATTACCAGTTACGACATGTAACTTGTAATTTATTTACACAAAAGTTGTTGGTTTTGAAAAATTGATTTTTTCCAAAAAAATTTTGAAATTCTTCACAAATTCTTCTTGAAATTTTGATTTAAAATTTAATCTTCAAATATGATAAAACATTGGTTCAAATTAAAAGAGAGTTATAGTGTCTTCACACTGAGTGGTTTTAATGCAAAAATTGGTTTTAATGTTAAAACCATAATTAAAACTATAATTAAAACACAATAATCAAAAATTATTGTGTTAAAACCATCTTAAAACATTTTTTGAATTGGTTTAAAGTAGCTTTAATAAAATACATCCTTGTTTTCGATGTACCAAATCAGGGGTCAAAACGTCGCTCTCGTGATCGAATGACTTTAGTCGAAATTCTATTACTTGAGATCGCCGCATTCGTTATGGAATAACTTGTATCGCAATTTTAAATTGTGGCATTCGATAACGAGTAACTATTAAATGCCTTCTCTCGAAATGTCATTCGATAGGTTAACAGTTGTCGAAAACATAAATAATTTATTTTTAAAAAACTAAAAACTAATTGAATTTTGATTTTTTGTGCTAAATTATAATATTTATTATTGGTATTTAAAATTAAAAATGTAAGTATACATATTAAACTTATTTTTAGCAATAAAAAATATATTTGTTTCCTAGGACAAATGTAAACAAAATTAATGGCAAACAGAAGGAATTAATGGCCCAATTTATGATGGACCATCCCAATTTGGCAAAAAATATAATACCAAATTCTGCGCAAGGTAAGACACTTTCAAATAGATTATGGAATGAACTTACGGACCGTTTGAACTCTTATGGTCCACCAGTGAAAAAGGCGGTAATGTGACGGAGAGTATGTCAACTTTTTATCATATTTTATAGTCTCAATAAAATTTATTTTTAATTTTTTAGGTTTTTGCAGACCAAAAACATAACGCTAAAAAGAAACTATCCTTCAACAAAGAGTCCAAGAAAAAAATCGGAGGAGGACCATAGAGGAATTGCAAATTGCAGGAATTGAAGCTGCTGTTGAAGGCGTCCCTTCTGCTAAATCCTTCGGTGCACCAAAAACCGTAAATGTGTCAATTTCCAATGAGGAACAAAGTTTAAGTGCTTTGTTAGAAGACGGTATGCAATATGACGAAGAGAATGGGATGGGAACGAGCGGAAATTCTCAAGAATCTGAAAATATGGAAAACCAACCGTCAAGAATAAAGAAAGTAAACTCTAAGTCTGAAACTAAATTAAATGTTTTAACATCAAGTCTTTCCAATGCTGAAAAATACCATTTTGATTTGTGTTCAAAACCGGGATCACCTCATAAAACTGTGCACTCTATTAATATGGCAACAAAAAATTTGGATTTTCAAATTAAAACTAACAGTAATCATTTTAGGCACATTTTAAATGATTGCATAATTTATATAAGAAAGTACAAATAATTTTAGTTAGTTTACTATTACTTTTTTATTCTAATATTTAATTTGCAATGAATTCAATTTATGATTTATTAATACAAAAAGGTTGGTTTCATTTTCAAATTCAAAAGTTTTCTGGACAGATTCTGCCACTGTTACATTTGTGTAACTAGGCACTTTGAAGTTGATACATTATGATGATACATATTGATACATTGATACGTTATGTAACGCAGTTGGAGTTGGAGTTTTGGTGGCACTGCGGTTGACATGTAAGTTGATCTGAGACAACACAAAATTGAAAGCTTCCTTCGTCAATCTAAATCGTTTTCGAAACCTAGAAGTATGGATTTTTACAAGAAATATTCTTAAAAGTAAGTTATTTCTTTCATACGCATTATCGGACAATGATAAAGGATCACTTTTGCTTCTCATTATTTTTCTGTTACGCATGACATGGCCTTCGTCTTCTTCATCAGATGAAGATAAATAAAATAAAGACAAAGGATCCATTTTGCTAGAAGACAAAATCAATTTATATAAGAAATATTTAAGTTTTCAAAAACTTTACTTTTTTACTTACCATTATTTATTTTTACATTTGTTTACAAATGTACCAATCATATGTTTGTGTTCTATTACTAAATCAAAAATTTTTTACAATCTTTTTGCAAATTTCGATACGATAGCTATCGAATGGCGTAATTTGGTTATTCGATACGAAACGAAATTTTACTCGATACGAATGCTCATTCGATCACGAGTGCCGCGATTTGGGCCCAGAGCTACCAACATTGAAATGTTGAAAACAGCTGAAAAAAAAACAAATTAAAAAAATAAATATAAAAATACAGAAAGCCGGTTGTGTGAACTACTTAATTTCCAAGCACTACTTCACTTTTTATAAATAGATTCACTATTTTAAAGTATTCTTTTACAATATTTAAAATAATTTTTAATTTGTTGTTCATTTCTTAATTTTTCTTATTTTTTTTCTTTAAAAAAAAAAACAGCTGTTGCACAGTCATAAATGTGATGAATGTTAAAACCAGATTTAAGAAAACTTATACTGTGAACGCAAAATCCGCTGATTATGGTTTTAATGATAAAAGCAGGTTTTAACTTTAGGTGTGAAAACACTATAGATACAAATTTATTTCCTCTTTATCAGTAATAATGAATAATTATAAAAACAAAAAATAAACTGAAGCCCAGGCATTCATTTTCATTCCTTATTATATGCGGCTGCCTTAGTATGTCTTAAAATCGCGTGCTCTATGTACAAACTTTTTCGTGTCAATGTTGGGTATCGATTGTAACTTCCGTGTTCGAGATCATGTTTGGCCAACCACTTTAATTAACTGTTTTCTGCAGTCAAATCTAATGACGCCATCAGACCGAAATCCACACCAAACAGTGATTTTTTCGAAGCTAGGTTGTATCCTAGCTTGTAATGATCAATTAAGTAAAGTAAGTAAAGAAATAATTGTACAAAATGTTTTAATTTCAAAACCCCAATACTTGAATAGATTAGATTTCCAAAACTTATTCGAATAATCCGATATGATAACTGGGAAGTTGACTCATGCGAACTAATATAAGGTTTATATATATCGGGATATACAAAGTCTGTTAAAGTCACTGTCGTAGCAGTTTGCAAAAATCTCAAAAAAATTATCACGTAGAAACATGGTTGTAACGTCCATAGGAATAAAATGTCGATATGTGAGAACACAATGAAAGCTTACTATTGAATACCATATCCAAACTTTTACAGCGATTAACAAATTCAATATTTTTATAAACTACATTTATCCCAACAATACTACGGGATTTACGTGATTATTATTAATAGATATGCACTTTAATTTGATTGGATGATGATGAAAAAGTCCATTGTTCGCAACTTACTTGTTAGTTCTAGCAATATTACTGCTCATATGACCCTCAGCGGTGGATATCATTTGCATTTCGTCGGGTAAATCATTGATGAACAGACAGAATAACAGAGGCGCGAGAATTGGTCCATGTGGTAAACCTTGTGTCATGGCTCGGACTGCTGAATAATTGGCATTCAATACAACTGTTTGAGCAAGTCAATTAGATAGTTATGCAAAAGTCTACAGGCCATTGGCGAAAATTAAAAAGTTTCCCAAGTTTCTCCAGTAAAATTGTATGATCAACTGCGTCAAATGCTTTACGATGATCCAACAGCCCTATAGGAATCACGATTAGGTCTCTAACTTTCAATAACATTAGTAAAGCTAGTTTGACTATCAGTTAAAAGATCTGTTGCGTGAAATAATTTTTATTTTGGCTACTCATTATACTCTTCATAACTTTAGATAGAAAGGAAAGAATAGCCAAGGAATACAATCACTATTTGTCTTCAGAACAGGGATAATTTTCGATAGTTTCCATTCTTCTTGAAAAACAGATTTTATGAGCATAGAGTTAAATAAATGTCTGATTAGTGGCAATAGCATCAGCGAAATAACTCCAAGAAAGATGGGATTAACCGTATTAGCACCTCTTTGGAAACCTTTGATTCGTCCAACCGTTTAATATCCAGTTGCCTCATGGAAAGCATCCTCGATACTTGACCAACTGATGAATGTAGGTAGATTCACCCTTAGTGTAGACGTGTAGTACCGCTCCAAGAGTATCCAAAGCGATAATTCTTTCAAGCGCCTTAAGCAGCAATGAGGAAAGCGTGTTGGGTCTAATATCTTCAGTATTCGTGTGAAATACTTTAGTTCCCTTGGGAATAAAGACAATCTTGTACAACGTCCTTTTAAACGGAACATGAGATAACGGTAAAAATGCCCTGAAAATTACCATAAGCTACGTCATGAGGATGACTATGTTCTTCTGTAAGTTTGCTGGTATGAATCGAATCAGAATCTAGAGATATAAAGTGATGGAAGCTTTTCACTGCTTATCTAATGCTATGTTCTGAGATCGGTATACTCGAGATATCATAAGCATCTTTGTTTGAGCCGACTAGTGTCGGTGGAGTGAGCTCACAGGCCAAGGAATTGAGTTTCAAAGAGTACATTCAAGGTATCTTTACTATTAGTAGTCTAGGATCCATTATATTTTCAAATACGATTGCAAGATTTTAGATGAAATATTCGGAAGCCAACAACCTACTTTGCAGCAAAAATTTCTCTACATACGCACACACATAATTGGTCATTACAATCCTTCAGTTAGTATTACGACCTAGTTTCTCACACCACTTATGTTGTGTTAATTTTATACATGAGCAGCGTGAACTCGACTTTGAACGACAGATTTTTTTCCAGAATGTTTTCATGGCAAATTTATTTACTCGTAGAGTTGCCAGAAATCTGCTGAGATGACGTCACGGAGGAAATATTTATTTATTTATTTATTACAATACAATTACAAATTATATCCTAATTATATACGAGCGAAGTAACTTGACTATGTGCTCGGTGTAGTGTCACAGATAAGAGTCTCTGGTGGGAATCGAACCCTCACGCTAATAGTCTAGCACACTACCCACTAGACTACTGGGCACCCGTATTAGTAAATAATCATGATCAAATCTTATAATTTCATGATTTATTTTCTCTTTTTCCGCTTATTTTTAAGCCTTTACTGAATTTTAAAAAAGTTTTGCTTTAAATCCGTATTGAAATATTTAAATTTCAATTGTTTAAATCAGTGTGAAACAGGAACAAATTTGTAAACCAACTGACTTTTATAAACCATTTTGATAAATGTTTTCAAATGACAAGCGAATGTCTAAAATCTACAAAAAAAAAGAAACAATTTGTCTAAACGCATCAGCTAAATATAAATAATCGCACACAGCTTGAATGGATCGAAATAAAATAGAAATTTCATTTCATTTCATTCGTTCATTAAAATATATTTTCCAATACTATGTATGGCAAGTTATTGGACTAAAATATCGATTTGTAGTTACATTTGTTGTTTCAGGAATTATTTTTTTCTTCTTCTTCTTCTATTCCATTTTGACCCAAATACGTATGAGCTTAAAATGGCTAAAATATTCAACAACATTTAACAAAAGAACGACAACAGCAGCATACGTAACAGAATTTCAATACAAAATACGGATTCAAATACAAACTCAACAACAGATTGAAATACAATATGGTTATTGGATCAACAATATTGCCATCGACCAACACCACCATTCTATGCTTTCGAATATTAAAAAGAAAAATCTTTGATTCTAAATTATTCACATAAGAAACGAATGAATGGAAAGGATTTTTTGCCACCGTTTTTTGCTTCTCATCAATTCAACAATTTGGCGTGATTTTGATTTAATTGTTTAAGGACTTCGTTTTAAATTTTTGATTTCGATTTTAAATTTTTAACTCAAATCTACAAACTTTAAATTCAATGTTATCGTTATCGTTTAACCACGTTATCGTTTACGAAAGTTGAAGAGAAAGAATTGCTTACTGTTTTCATTCGAGGTTTTTTTTCATGTCTTCAGTTTTGGTTCTTTTTTTTGTAACCATTGTTGTTGTTGTTGTTAGTTTTGCAAATTTTCTTTACTTAACTCCTGTGTTGAACTAATCATTTATGATTTATTAGAACTGCAGTGCCATATCAGAATAATGAAAAGAAGAATATTTTGTTTCTATTTTCGTAACATAGGATTTCTCATGAAATGAAATATTGCTTCTATCCGTAGATAGAAAAAACTTTCGTTTACACTCAAGATATATTACAAGTAAAATTGTTAGAATAGAAAGAAATAAAAATGAGAATCGAGAAGCATTTAAAATTACATATGGGTTCATCATAAGTATTCCCTTTCTGTGTACTGCATAAGCCAATCTGTAGTTAAATTAGTAATCTCATGTTGTAGTAACATCCGGTTTTTATTTGGTCCATCGTTAGATCAGCATTGAAAGATCAACCCATGTTCTAGGTTTTTAAACCACTGTAAGCTTAGAATCATTCAGTATGTAGCAGATACATATTTGGTGACGCTACACAATATTATATTTACCATATATTCGATATTCTAATGGAAGTTCCCTCTTAGTAAAAGTCACAATAGTCTAGTAGGTAGTGTATTGGCTTCTTGGACCAAGTACCCCAGCTTAGAAATCGGAAACCAAACGAAATATGAAACACATATCTTTTTCGGCGCCTTCCTCTCAGCAGTCTTCTGGCAAAAACAGAGAGCGAATAAATTGCCATGTTTCTGAAATCGTCGATCGGATTCGATTTTAAACTGTAGGTCCTGCCACTCCTGGATAAAATTACCACAAACAACGTGTGTGCAAAGCCAGGTTGGATTCCTTACTAAAGGTTTGTAATGACCAATTGGGTAATTTACCTCTTAAATATTCGAAATCCGACAGAAGATGTTCATAGTTCCACCTTGCCGATGCAGCTTTTCATAGTTTCTAACAGCTCATAGTTATCGTTTGATTAGTTTGGTTTGACATTTCATTATTTTTATATCAAAATAATCACTATGGTTTTCCAATTTCCATTAAAAAATTCTTCGATGAAGTGAATTTTTTATTGAATTGGTACGACAATCAATCACAAACTTTCGATCAATTGCGGAATTACGGATTGGTACGCTTTATAGGCTGGCGAAATCATGGAGCAAGATTGATGATGGGCAGAGTGCTACTGTCTATGGTGATCGGAACAGAGAAATGATTAAAAATGTGTTCATACCTTAATCAGCTGACATTAATCTTTCAACAAGAAATGCTATAAACACAATTGATGCAACGCAGCATACACAGCAATCTCGCAAAAATACAATACGTATAGGGAAGTGATTATTTTAAAGGTAGCGCAACAACAAGCAACGATTGTGCTGCTTCGCATTTAGGCTAACTTCTATTTTAATTCTCCGCAATGAGTGAATTAACGCTAAGAGCGAGAGGATTTGTGTTGGCAACAGAGGTTAGCAATGAGTATTCAAAACGATGAATAGATTCGAATTATACTCATAATTTCTGATACTTATACGCATTCATACTTATTTTAATGTCATACTCATACTACTCATATTCAAAGTTTGAAATACTCATGGTACTCATACTTAACAATACGCATGATGTTATTGATTTCGACTCTCCATGACTGATCGTATACACGAATCACAAAATAAGTATGATTCGCGTAGGAACACTACAATACTCACAAGAATGTTGTGTGTTTGGTCTGCTTGCTGTCTTTGTATTTTTTGTTTATGTGCCTTTCTTCTTTCTTTGTAAATGCAACAACATCTAAGACTGTAAATTTTGACGAATGATTCGAATCACTCGAATCAGGCTGCCTTTCAAAATGTAGCAATACAAAGTTTGTATGCAGTTCTACTACTGTATATAAACTATGTAGATATGCAAAGCAACCAAACAATGCATCAACTATAAATCTGATGCCTGATTGCTCTTTGACTGTGTTAAAAACACACGTTGACGACATTTTGAAATAGAATACATTGCAAACATTTTGTATAGCGCCATTATGAAACACAATACTTTGTTCAAACACGAAGCAACTAACATTTTGGAAGGCCGTAGTCTAGTAGGTACTGTGTTGGCTCATTAGACGTAAAGCCAGGGTTCGAGCCCCAGGCCAGACATCAAAACAAAATACAAAAAGTATTTCTTGGGCGACTTTCTCTCAGCAGATTTCTGGCAAAAGCTCTGAGATTAAAAAAAATTGCCATGAAAAGTTTCTCAAGAATCTGTCGTTCGGAGTCAACTTTAAACTGTAGGTCCCACCACTCATGTATAAAATTAACACACACAACATAAGTGATGTGAGAAACTAGGTCGTAATCCTAACTGAAGGGTTGTAATGACCAATTATGTAACTAACATAAATGAGGCTATAAGTATTATAAGTATTTTTCTAAATTTATTAATCTGAATGAGCAGGCTTATGAATCAAACATATTTCGAATGTTATGAGTTTGATGTCAACGTTGTACTCATACTCATTGCAACCTGTACTTATAAATCAATGTTGTACTGATTACGAATGAATCAGAGTAATTGGATTTCAATACTGTTGACTCACTCATACTCCAAATTTCATGAGTACTTATGAGTAGCGAAAAAGCGATTCATTGCTGATCTCTGGTTGGCAATGAGGGGAATAGTGCTGCCAACATAATAACATACATAAAATAGAGGTTTAAAAAACGCGATGTATGAGATGTAACGTGAATAAATGTTTTAGGGAAACCATTGCAACCAAGAATAAATAAACTGTTTACTTTTTATTTGTTTTGTTTATGCTTTGCCGATTCTGCCTTTACATACATAATTTGTCATTACAACCCTTCAGTTAGGGTTATAGACCTAGTTTCTCACACCACTTATGTTGCGTGTGTTACTTTTATACATGGGCTTCTGCACATGGCATATTTATAATAGGTAGGAGCATCTCTACAACAAATACAACAATGCAAAAACAACAGGCATTTTCTTTTTGTAAAAGTGCATTTGAAGTGTCAAAAAAATTAACCCTCAAACCTCCATAGGCAATTAATTAAAGCAATTAAAAAAACAAAATAAATTTTATATATTGAAAATTCTTATGATTTTTATGTCATGCTAAATAGAGCAGCACCTATAAATTAAAAAAAATTATCAGCTGCAAACGTTATTTCTTATTTATTATTGTACCAATTAAAATTTGTACCTAATTTATATTTATTTCATGACTGTATTTTGAAATTGAATACTTATTTAAACTATTATCTCTTGAATTATATTGTGAATTATTTTGAATTAACTTTAGTAGAAAATTGAAATCAAAAGTTGTACTTAAAATTCACTTGCTTCCACAACACTCAACCAAATTGACAGATTCAAAAAAGAAAATAAGAAATACATACTAATACTTCTTTCTTTCTTTCCCTTTTCTTAATCCCAATTATAATTACGTTTAAGTAATTATAATAACAAATTTTCAATAGAAGATTGGCCCAATTTGTTTTAATCCCTACATCCCAATCTTCTGAAAGAGAATTTGTTTTAAAAATATCACACAAGTTATTTCAGTTATAGTTTAGGCACCTAGATGGAGACATGGGATTTTTTTTTTGGTAATTCATCACTTTCATCTAAATATCTATAAATATAGTAAATCAAGGTTGTAGTTTAAAAGATATATGTATTTAGTGTTAAAGGCTTAAATATTGTTAATCATCTTGCAAAAATTTTAATATAATTGGCTTTAAAATAGTAATCCTAAAGAATTTCTAGAGTGCGTACCGTTAAGGATATATGATATATATATATATGACATATGACATTTTTTTTTACATTCAAAAATTTGTCAGCTGTTGAGATGCTCCTACCTATTATAAATATGCCATGCTTCTGCCTTTATTATAAACCTCATTTGAGGTTTCAATATCAAAATTGTTGTACTTGCTGCATTGCGTCTATTAATTCACACGAAGAATGGAATATTAATGGAAAGTAAATTTCATGTAATTCTCCAATTAATTCTCAAATAAATTTGTCCCCATGAACGTGTGATTTAACACCCATTGTATTATTTTTTTATCACTCAGAATATCGCTCCTATCTATGAAGCACATTGTGTTGGAATAACAGAAAGATAGTTAGTTATAGGAAAAAGGAAAGAGGGATAGTTTACGCCAAATTTTATTTTTGAAACACTGTTTTATTTATTTTTAATGACCTGTATAAAACCTTCTTAACTTCTTTTTCTTGAGAATTGCTTTGTAAAAATTCTCACTTTCTTTTTCTATTACGTTTAATTGTAAATAAAGTTAACAATAGAACCCAGTGCCTTGGCAATTGAAGTTTAGCACACTACTAACTACATAGCGAGCCATCCCAATTATATTCTTTTTGGGTTTGTGTAAAGTCACGTGCATTTGTCGATAAACCGGAGGCAGTTGACCACATAGAAATCAACATTGTCATCTACAGCGAAAGCTTGTGATTTGTGTTTCTGATTGCATCTTTTCGGACTCCTCTCATAACGATCACATAGCCGAAATCATATGTAAACATTAATGTCATAAAATATTCTTTGTTTTATTATAATTTAAATTTATATATCTTTAAAAAAAGCTGTGGCATCAGCTAACTTTTTCAAGTTCGGAAACTATGCTGAACATTTTTTCCCTTGTTGTATATTCGCAATTCGCTTTGTAGTCAAACACTTTAAATATAGCTACACGCCACCAATCGTTGTTCTTGGAGTGTATATTTTCGAAAGACAGACGAATATTTTTTGTTGTCTAACTGAGTCACTAATCTACAGGTCTTAAGCGTAGAAATAGAGTTCTCATTACAATCTTTAAGCCATCTTTAAGCAGAGAGGAAATAGTGTAATGACTTACTAAGCAAGAGATTGTGAATTCAAACTTCAACTCTAATAGGTCGAGAAAAAACAAAAAATATGAAAAAATTATCGACCTCCTCCCTGGCAAAAGTTCTGGGAATAAATAAAATTTGCAATCTGTAGTAGGCAAACTGTAGATGCCGCCACTGTGTGAAACGATAGGCCATAATACTGTAGTGGTAAAAAAAATTTAAGGAAATATTATGTCTAATGAAAGAGCCCATAATGGTGAAACGAAGTTCCCACTTAGTTCCGACAAAATAACCAGAACGAACATGCTTAAACGAATCCATCTGAGATTCCGTCCTTTTCAGGATAAGACTTTCCATGTGGTATGTATCGAGGAGTGTTAAAAAAATTGTTTCTTAGGTTAGGTTAGATTAGAAGACGTGTACTTGTCAATTAAGACAAGTATAGTACCCGTACCCATTTTACACTTATGTTGTATGTGTTAATTTTATACATGAGTGGTGAGACCTACAGTTTAAAGGCGACTCCGAATGACAGATTTTTTGAGAAACTTTTTCAGGGAAATTTTATTTACTCTCAGAGCTTTTGCCAGAAATCTGCTGAGAGGAAATCGCCGAAGAAATATTTTTTTTCATACTTCATTTTGATGTCTGGGCTGGGGCTCGAACCCTGGCTTTACACGTCTAATAAGCCAACACACTACCTACAAGACTACGGCGACTTCAAATTATTTCTCGCTTCCACATATTTCTGTGTAATAGATTTCAGAGAGAAAGGAGAGAGGGGACTTTTAAAATTAATAGTTCGTGTTTAGAACGAAAAACTCTTTTGTAGAAAGAGCTTTGAGTCTAAAAGCACATATGTACGTTCATGCATACATAGTAAAAACAAAAAAAATTAGAAATTTTCGAGTGTATAAGCAAAATAGAGAGAATGTAGGTAGTTTGCACATGTCCCAAGCAAGACAGACTGAATAAAACTTACAACGAGAAAAATGAAAGACTTTGTTTGGTTGGTCTGCGTATATGAACTTTTGTTCACATTACTTTAAGATTATTATGGCCATCATCAATTATATTGTGATACAATCTGCAAGTAATGACGCTTTTCTATCAATATGTTGTTTTTGTGTCCATATGGTCCTTGTACAAAATGTTGCTGTCGTTGTTTGCTTTGTATTATAAAATTTTGTAGGGATCTGTGTGCAACAGCAAAAAGATAAATGAAATGTTTGTCTCTCAAACACCTGCAAAGATAAATCTCGTGAGCAACATAATCCTCATCGTGGTTGAAGCACAATACCTTGGATTCCATTGTTGGTGTACGAAATATTTTCTTTTTTTTATTAAAAATAATTAATGCCTGGAAACAGTTATTTTTAATAAATGGGACGTTACAAGAAGGCATGTGTACGAGTATTTCGTATAAAACAAGCAATTTGAATTTCATTTTTTAGATTTACAGATATTTTCATATTCAGAATAACAAAATTAGTGGGAAAAGTAGGTGTTGTAAAGTAAAGAACGTGGGTAGTTTGCAATACAATAAAACTAATTTCATTTTCAAAACTTCTATTGTCCATTTTCTTATAAAAATCTTATAAAAAAGCGTCTACCGACAGAAATCTTCACAGCCCAATAGGCCCAAGTTGTAGAATATTTATCAATACTATCGCTAAAGTGATGTTAAATTGTTTTTTTTTTGCAAAACCCTTAAAGTATTTTACTTGTTGGGCTACTTTTTGTTCCAAAGTTGTTTGTATGTATGTATTCTGAAAAAAAATTCTCATTATTTTGTTTAAGTTTCAAATTCTTTCTTTTGGTCATTTTCAGGCTCTTTTCGAATACTGAAAAGCTGCTAATAATTTTAAAGAGTTTTTCGATGTAAGTACATCTGAGAGCTTGGCTATTTTGATGCAAGTACAAATATGCTGAACAAGAAGTCGCCGCAGCCTAGTACAGTAGTGTTTTGGCTTATTAGACATGAGACATGACATGAGTCAGACATCACAATCAAAACGAAATATAAAAAAATATTTCTGGTGCGACTTCCTCTCATCAGTTTTCTGGCAAAAACTCTGAGGCTAAATAAAATTGCAATGAAGAGTTTCACAAGTGATGTGAGAAGCTAGGTCGTAATCCTAACTGAAGGATTGTAATGACTAATTCTGCATGTTATGTGAACAAAACCTAACATTTGCTGCCAGGTGTGGGATTGCAAATGATCTTGAAGTAGATCGGCTAAAAACAGATCCAGATAAACTGGAGTTACTTCCACGCGATACAAGCAGAATGAGGAGAAGAAAATCTCTATCAGTCGTTGAAAAGCCAGCAATATAGATCTTGAGATGATCTTGAGACCAAAAGAGAATTTCAAGAAGAGTTTAAAGCTCGGATAAAAAATCTATCCGTAAAAATATTGGAGGATGATAAATATTTAAGTTGAGACATGCATTGGAAACAAAGGACAAGATTAACGAAGTCAAAGAGGCGAGTCACCACCCAAGAAGTGGTAGGAAAGCCTATGGGAGCTTAGGTCTGAAAAGATAATCATAGAGCATGTATATAAAAAATATGAAGGCGTTGAAAAGAAAGGAGAATACCTTGCGAAGGAATGGGTAGGGGTTGCAAAGAGGAGTTGAAAGAACTGAAAAAAATAGAAAACCTTGTAACGGAAGTTAAGGAGTTGAAAATAATGGTGAGGGCATTGAGGAGTGAAGTGGAGAATTTTCTATCTTAGAGAAAACTATTGAGACTGACGTAGATGCCAAGACCTCTACTTTAAAGAAAATTGATGTTCATAGTTTTGGTGATACGGAGAAGCAATCCTTCTGTCTGCAATACAAGCATGGATTATTGAGCGCTAAGTTGAAGAACTTCGTCTTGTTTTAAAATTTCGGCATGACAAGTGTATAGAAAGTATGGAGTGGCAGTATGATCTAATCTGTGGAATGTGCCAAAGAGTCAACAGAAACATTCATACAGGGCAGCTGCTCAGAATTCAACAACTATAACACCTGTCAAATCCCTATTCGGCAATAGGCTAAGACTGGCCTGGTGATTTAAAATTTAGTGTCAAATATGTAACAGTAATGAGTGACGAGTTTGATGGAGCAGGTCCATCAACTGGTTTTACCGAACAGCCCACAACAGAAAACTAGATTATCTCCCCAAATTACAGACTTGCGGAAATGGTTTAAAGTAATCGGAAGGTTAAATGATGTGTTATTAAGGGTTCAAGAGATATGAAATTCAATCAAATACATAGAGAAGGCTTAAGTGACCTGCACAAAATGGCAAAATAAGACAAAAACAAAATACCACACCGTACGGCACACAGTATTACACAAACAACTAAATGATGTTAAGTACGACAATATACGATAAGGGAACGAAAGAAAATTTAAAAATTCAACAACAAATCTTAAAATATGTGTCGCGAGGTTGCCAGACATGTAATAAAGCATTAAAGTGGAGCAAAGAACAATGCTACCAGTTAGTCATAACTTATTAGTCAGTGATTAGACCTGAGCCTGAGTTTAATATCCGAGGGATGTATAGCATGTAACTTGGGCCTCTGTTACTCAACAACGTGGAAAATTTTGCAGAAGGATTTAGGTGTGAAGCCTTTCAAAATACAGCTGGTGCAAGAATTGAAGCCGAACGACCAACCGCAACGCAGAATTTTTCGTGAATGGGCTCTTGGAAAGTTGGCCGAAGATCCACTTCTTTATCGAAGAATTGAGTTCAGCGACGAAGCTCATTTTTGGCTCAATGGATACGTAAATAAGCAGAATTGTCGATTTTCGAGTGAAGATCAGCCAGAAGCATTGCAAAAGCTACCAAATGCATCCAGAAAAAGTCACAGTTTGGTGCGGTTTATGGGCTGATGGCATCATTGGACCGTACTTCTTCAAAGGTGCTGCGAATCGTAACGTAACTGTGAATGGTGAGCGCTACCGTGAGATGATATCCAACTTTTTTTTGCCCAAAATGTAAGAGCTTGACTTGCATGACATGTGGTTTCAACAAGACGATGCCACATGCCACACAGTACGCGTAATAATGGACTTATTGAGATGCGAGTTCGGTGAACATATTACTTCACGTTCGGGACCGGTCAATTGGCCGCCTAGATCGTGCGATTTAACGCCTTTAGACTATTTTTTGTGGGGCTATGTTGAAGCTCATGTCTATACAGACAAGACCGCTTTAATTGACGCATTGGAAGACAACATTGAAGCATTTATTCGTGAGATACCGGCCGAAATGTTGGAAAGAGTATGCCAAAATTGGAGTAAGCGGATGGACCATTTGAGGCGCAGTTGCGGTCAATATTTGCATGAAATAATCTTCAAACATTAAATTATATGGACCGTATTATCGATTCAAATAAAGATTTCATGCATTTTTCTAAATTTTATGTGTTTTTTTTTGAAAAATTTTCCTATAGCTCTTAAAAAATCACCCATTATTAAAGAGCGATCGTTAAGCACCGAAAGTTTAATCTTTGTTATTAAGAAGTGCAAGTGAAGTGTGTTGGTATTTAAATAAATAAAGGATTTATAAAATTAATAAATAAATAAAGTAGCGATTAACAAAAAAGGGTTCGTCATCGAATTTACCAAAAAGAAACGCTTTCAGAAATTTAAAATCCTAACAGTATTTTGTTGGACGAATCTAATTTTTAAGGAAAATTTCAATTAGGTTAGAAGTCGCCGTGGTCTAGTAGATAGTGTGTTGGCTTATTAGACGCAAAGTTAGGTTAGGTACAGTAATGTCCATTATTTTTTTTAAAAAGATATCAGCTTTAAAATCAATTCATTTTTTTCTTAAATTTTAACTTTAAACATTTAATCCCTAGTCTTCGGTTTCAACCTGGTGAATTATTTCTGCGAAATCATTTCATGTGAATTTTTTTCCGGTTGGTGGTAGTGTTGTTATCAAGACTATGAGTACGTTCATATGTTTTTTCCTTTTTTTGGATTTTAAATTTTGTCGACTTCCTAACAAACAACATGAGATTGTTCTTACATGGAGTGTTGTGCATTGTGTATGTATTTTTTTTGTATTTCTTCTTTAAAATGTTCATCCTTTTATCTTGAGTAGTTACATGAGTTGGCGAATTTCAGGCATCCTTTTATGATTTTGTAAACATTTTTTTCTTTCCATTTTTCATCGAAATTGTAGTGAAAAGAAAAATGATGGAAAGAATAAGAAACCAAAATTTAATGTAAAACGTTTTTACACATTTCAACCAGCAAGTTAGTTGAATGGAGAGAGAGAAGAGAGAGATGCGGGCGGAATGAAGGATATTAAATATTACCCGGAATGTAGTCATTGCGATGGCTGAAAATGGAATTTAGAAAAAAAGGTAAAATTGCTGTACAAATGATTTTTTCTTTTACGGAAATGGTTATAAAAATAGAGAAGAATAGAATGAAATGAAAATAAAATAAAAGAAAGAGTAAATGTAACCGCAGAATCGGAAAATATGCTGAGATAACATGTTTAGGCTTATTTCACATAAAGATTACATAGAAAGCCACATACATACACTGTTACTGGTTTAACATGCAATTTCATCATCATGATTAACATTCACACAGACACCATTATTCAAATTTTTTTACACATACTTGTATAGAAATGTGTATGTATGTATGTATGTGTTGGAATTGCGAATTCTTTCGTCGACACATTTTACGAGTATTTGGTTGGCAGTTTCAAATTCATGACGGCATATAAAAATAATTCCAAATTGGCTTCGATTGTCAAAAATAGTCGTTTTCTCGTTTTCTTTTTTATTTGTAACTTTTTATTTCGGAGATACCCTACTCTGTCAGATATAAAGATTGAACGACTTGCGAGTCCATTTGTTCAATATACGATGAGACTCCAGATTTTTATAGTTGTGGGGAAAATATTTCCTGTTTTTTATTTACCTAACGAAAATCACAGTGGTTTGTACGCTTATTGACTTAGCTTTCCTTAGACCACAGAAATGCTAGTTTAAATTTTGGAGCTTAAATAATCATAAAATGGTCTTGGATAAAATGGCAGTAGAAATTTAATTTAATTTAATATATGGGGAAAACTGCAAATTTTTGTAATATAAAGAAGAAATCTAGACCATACCGGACAACACGTTCTGGAACAAAGTTTCTTTGTCAAGAGAGAGAGAGAGAGAGTTCTTTGTCAATCTAAAAAAATAATAGTCAGCCTATATATCGCAACATTGGCCCTAAAGCAGTTTGAATATTACGGTTTCATACCTCTTAGGTGACACATTTTGTGTCGGTATAGGTCCTTTGAAAAAAAATATTTCTTTGATGACTTCCTCTCAGCAGACTGTTGGCAAAAACTCTGAGAACAAATAAAATTGCCATGAAAAGTTTCTGTCGTTCAGAAAATTAACGCATACAACATACATAAATGGTGTGAGAAACTAGGTCCACAATCCTGACTGATGGTTTGTAATGACCAATTATGTATGTCCCTTGGTATTGTACAACCTTATAATAAATGTATTTGAAAGAACTCGAAGTCGCCGTAATCTAGTAGGTAGTGTGTTGACATTTTAGATATGAGGCCACGTTTCAAACCCCAGAACAGAACGAAATATGAAAAAATATTTCTTCGCCAACTTCCTCTCAGGATTTGCCTGACAAAAACTCAGAGTAAATAATATTGCCATGAGAACTTTCTCAAAAATCTGTCGTTTGTGGTCCGTATGTAATGACCAATGACCATTTCAAGTAGTAAGTAAGTATGAGTGAGTCTACTCGTACCACTAAATGGAACCATGGACATTCAGTCGTTTGGCCGAGTTATACTTACGAAGTTCTTCGGATTGTTATCGTCGGTGATAGTCAATTTTTTTATTTTCTTGACGTTCATCTATTACCACATTCTTGCATGGAAAATTGTATATCTAAGGCTGTAGGTTTTCGTTCACGAGACACCTAATTTTTGGTTGAAGTTTTTCTTCAGTTTGACGAAAATCTTCATGAGGTAATGCAACCAAATCTTACTGCTTAGCTATTTTTGTCCGTTTGTGATAAAATCATCACTTTTGAACCTCAAAAACCATTTACCTCACTTTGAAATACAGTCACACAGATAATTATACGTACCCACATAAAAATAATTTTTTTTAAAATGATAATATATGGACAAGTCAACTGATTTATGCCCCAAATATTTTGTTTTCCGTCACAACCGAACAAATTATATTTGTTCTCATCACTAAATATTACATTCCCCCAAAAATCAGTTGACTTGTGCATATATTTTTGGGCGAATTCCAATCGTGGTTTTTTTCTCGGCAATCGTCTGCGGAAACCGTTCTTTCTCAAAACACATCGAACTGTTTCGGAATGCACAATAACACTGTGATCACTTTCCGCGGTATTACGTATTTCTACGGCTGTAGTCCTACGATTTTTATCCACAATACTTTTTATATACCGGGCTACTCTTGGAGATATTTTATACGAAATATACGTTGCACGTAAAATTTTCTGCGGTGCCATATTGGTTTTAAGCAAACTGCAGTCACAAATTCATAGATTTTGGGAATCTTTTTTCTTTATTTAAGTAAATGTGTCGTTACAGACGCTAATGTAAAGAAATTTTAGATTAGAAGTTCATTACTTAAAAAAAAATTATTTTTAGGGGGGTACGTATAATTATCGGTGTGACTGTATAGTGCACATGTAGAGGATAAGTTTGGGATACACATTCCACAAACAGAAAATTTTAGGTAATCATCCATAATTCTATAATAATATAATAAACATATATATAATAAACAAAAATTACCCGAATTGTTAACACTCTAGTCCAATTGGTTTTATCGACCAGTCCACTACAGAAGAATTACAAATTTTCGAGGATGGATATTAAAAAGTAATTGGAATGTTATATGACGACTTATTCACAATTCAAGAGATTCAAAATGAAACAAACAAACAATACAAATTCTATTCTGAAGCATTTTTTTTAATGACCAGTATATATACCTTCGTCACTTTGGTCTGCAATAACACGATGCAACGGTGAAAATACACCCAGCTAATGACATAGTATAGGTTTTGAGTTTTATTCAGTAGACGTCAAAAATATTTTTTTTTTATATTTCTCGAACCCTCTAAACTTGTTTTATTTGACAAAAACGGTTTTTGATCTTTTCATAAAATTATTGATTTTCAAAATATTTTTTAACCTATTTTTAAATCTTTTTTTTTTTTATAACGGGAGAGATGGGCTTTTCAAAAGGTATATATAAACATATGCTTGAAACTTAAATGTTATTAGTTTCGATCGGGACAACTTGGATAATAACTTCGACAATTCTGGTCCAATTATATTGTTACGAAAATGAAAATGGTTATTTGCTTTTACATCGTTTAAATTGTAAACGAAAGCTACAAAAACAAAAATAATGAACTTCTGTACATGATAAACAAGTAAGCAAATACATACAAAAAATTATAATAAGTAAACAAAAATACAACAACAACACTAAGAACAAACGTAAACAAAATACACAAACTACAATAATGTAAACAACATGTTTACACTTATAGATATTTCGAGAAGGCGAAGTCATTCGCCTTCAAGAGTATCCATCAGATTGTTTACCACAAAGTTTGTGCTGTTTACCCTGCGATATAAAAGGCAAGACAAAGTAGGCAACAGAGTCAGTAAAAAATTCAATCTGCCATGTGTGAAGATACGGTGTTTGAAGAAAGTAATCGTTGTTTGAAGATCTCCGTTATAAAGAACAATCTATCGCACAAATTGACTATCAGTTATAATTGCTTACGCAACAGAGTTCAAGAAGCAATAACTAAGAAAGCAATTGTTGTTGTTTACATCATGTTGTGAACAGTGGCACACAGAATTGTGCGAACAATAAAGAATTTAATTAAAACTGAACACAAATTTATTTTTATTTTATTTGCTATCTACGAACTCATATCTTAAACGTTTTTTAAATGTAAAAACGTAGCAATATCAAACAAAGTGCCTATCTCTTCGCAGGATATAAAATGTCACAACTTATTTTATAATTAAAGTTTGCTATTATGAATGAGTCCTTAAAAATTAATCAGATTTACTTAAAAATTGTTACTCAGGGGTTTTTGGGGTCGCTGATTACAGATCTTCATTCAGATTTAAAAAATTCAAAATGGCGAATCCAATATGGCGGTCGAGGTTTATAAAAATTAATCAGATTTACTTGACCGCCATATTTGATCAGCCATTTTGAATTTTTTAAATCTGAATGAAGATCTGTAATCAGCGACCCCAAAAACCCCTGAGTAACAATTTTTAAGTAAATCTGATTAATTTTTAAGGACCTCTGTAATGTCTTTCTTTTTCTTTTGCATCCCTTGACATAAACCCACCCCCTA
This sequence comes from Sarcophaga subvicina, assembly GCA_936449025.2. NCBI lineage: Eukaryota > Metazoa > Arthropoda > Insecta > Diptera > Sarcophagidae > Sarcophaga > Sarcophaga subvicina. Next base: position 37,835,935 of record OW388082.2, read on the forward strand.
CTTTAAGGGTGTATGCAAACAATTTGGCTTTGGGCTCATTTTAAAGAGCAAAGATCAATTGTCAATTTCTGACAATAGGGATGGTTCTAGCACGTCAGTGTTTAGCTCTACAATGTTTCAAAAATGGTCAAAAACGCTATTTTTAGCGGTTTCAACCCCCTTTTTCTCGAAAACCTGACGTGATGGAAAACCAGATTCGTGTTCAGCGCACAAAATGCCTTCGAAAACATCTGGAGCCATCTTATTTGCACAAAAAAAGTTCAAATTTGCAGGGCTGTGTTATCCATCTGTCTGTCATTAAATTCATGAGGTAACCAATGCCAAGACTTTTCGATCTTTTCCATAGCTTTTAAACTATCAGAAATTGTTTGTTGTGCTACATTTCTGCGATTTGTTTCTGTCTCTAAATTCTTCAAACTTTTTTGATGGTCTTCCGCATTCTTCAATTCTCAAATCTGAACCATCGAAACCATTTTCTGAATGTTTCTTCTCATAAGGCATGATCACCACATGGCTAGACAAGCATTCGGTTCAATTCTGCAGAACTTTTCTTCAAATGAAAACGAAAAATCGTCATTTTCTGGTATAAAATCCGCCACGAATTAACACGATGGAAATATTTGGCATTCTGTTGTTTGTTCATTGAATTGATGCGTGTAATATGGCGTGGTTGCCAAAAAATTTTGTACCATGCCATCGAAGTAGGTGACTTGAAAGCCGTAGAAACCAGCTGTTAGAAGATTCTTTTTTTTGGTTATTTTTTGCGTTTTTTGGCATTATTGGTGTTTTTACATCCTCGTAATTTTGTTTCCAGATTCCGTTTTGTATAATTTTTTGTCTTTCATTTTTTCTAGTTTTTGCTCAAATGCCAGCACATAGAATCAAAGGAAAAAAAATGCAGATGTATGCGATACAACAACGATGAATACAGCAGCAATAGAAAAAAATATCATAGATTTTCTGGTGATGACAACTGAAATTCAATTTTTGAAATCTCGTAATTGGTTCCCAGTTTTTTTCTGTTTTTTTATTCGTGAATAGTTTTTCTATTACATTTTGAGGATTTGTATGTTGTATGTGTGTATGTATGTATGTTTGTATGTGTGTGTAGGTTTGGTGATTTTGTCGGTTTTATTGTCTCACTATTTATGGTGGTCTTTTATTTTTTTTCAAAATTTTTTAGGATTTATTTCCAATATCATCATAAAACACCACACTGCCAAATTGCAAGCATTTCATAAAAAACGAATCCAATCAAATGGAATCAAACTGACTGCACATAAAAATTAATGTCTGTAAATGTAGTTTTAATTTTTAATTTTATGATTTCCATTCTCGGTCTGTTATTCTGTTATTTTTTTTTAGAAAAATATTGCAAAACTATTTGCAAATTCATTTCATACATTTTATGAACTTTAATTTTAATCTATAATCTCCAACATGATTTTTATATCACGCTAATAACGAATTTTTGTTGACTTCATATATTTTTTTTTTATTTTTTCATAGAAATCTGTTATTAAGAGATTAAATATTCAACAAAATGTTTATTCGTAAATTCGGATTTTGAACGTTTGAACGTGGAAATCCTACTGAATTCAACTTAAATGAACTTCATATAAGAACGCATTTACATCGAACTTAATTTAATTTTATTAGACTTGAAGGGGTAGTAGCAACTAAATTTCCGAACAACGGCCAATCTTGTTGAATTAATTGTCATATATTTTGCTACAAAATGAAGTATGACTGTTCGTTGAATAGGTTTTGACGCAGTTGGCAACTGACAGTAATTTTTATCGAAAAATCATCTCCAACAACGAGGTCCATTTTTTGATGAATGGGTACGTGAACAAATAAAATTATAGAATTTGGGATGTTACCCATCCACATTATTGCAATGATGATACTAAACCACAATGTGGTATAGAGATGAGTCAAGTAAGTGTCTTTGAACAGGAACAGTAGTTTTTGGTTTCAGACCCCATTGCGAAACATGTGGGTATCGAAAAATGTGCTGAATACATTTTAAAGACAGGACATATCAATATTATCTGTTAGTCAGGCCGTCATTGGAGCATGCCAGTTTGCGAGGAGGGAAGCTTTGACAATATATAACACATTTTCAGAGCCCAACATGTAGATTCTGTGATGATGGTAATGAATCATTGGAACTCATTCTTAGAGCCTGTGTGGCATTAAAGCAACACAAAAAGAAACACCTGCGTGCATGTCAGGTGCTGATTACGAGCATCCAAAAGTTAGTCGGGGCAATAGGCATAGAGAAAATAATAGGGGCTTACTCCATAAAGTTGGGTGAGAGTAAAATAGTTTGTATGGTACCGTACCAGTACCGCACCTCTTCACTACATTCAGCATAATAGCTAGTAAGATTTTTCGCACTAATTGTAATCGTCCGAACGCAGTCCCTGTTTGTGTTTACTCAGTCATGCATTGCCCATGTTCTGTCCCTGAAATCGGCAATACAATTACAATTATACGACTTCATTGTTCAAATATAACTTTTCTCTTCCCGATACCTGGCTCTTAGGCAGACGTATTCGTTACTGTGAGTATGAGCGTATTGTCAACGTTCCGAAGTTATATTGCCAGCTTTCGTTTGGTAGGAGAAACCCGCGAGTATTTTTGCGGATCGCAGAAAAAAGGCATATCTTTGAATAGACAGCATAACACTCGTGCGAATGCTTTCCGGTCTCGACGGATTCACCCAAACTACTTTTCGACTCGATTTTGAGACTTTCCTGGTCTAAACATGAAGTCACACCCACTTCTTTAGTCAGAGTAGTGGAGATTTATCCAAACTTGTGGATACTTGGCGAATTCGATTGCAGTTTAATGATTACAGTATGCTGTGTATGAGAGGGCTGTGAATGAGAGGGATACACTTATGTATCGCGATCTGACGAATGTGATGTGGTAAGGACTCAAAAGGATGATTAATCAATGATAGTTCCGGTTACTTAAACCAAATAACCATACTGTCCAAGTAGCAGTATTGCAGTATTTCATTGATTAAACTCCCAGTAAAATATTGTTACGCAAATCGAAACGACCTAATATCGTTTAACAACACAAACGATAAACAAAAGCCACACGATACAAATACACACTAACACAAGGAATACAATGAACGTGTTGATTATCTAAAGCTGCACACACACATATGTATGACGAACCTGGTTGCGGCTGGTACCAACAACAACATAAAGTAAACCAGCTACGACAAATATGTAATAGACAACATAAGCAAAGTACACAAACAACAATGTACTAGCAATAGAATTCTCGAGAAGGCGAGAGCAAGAACCTTCCACATCGAGAACGTTCATCATACTGATTACGTGCGTGCGGACTATAAAACGGCTGGACAAAGCAGGCAGCAGCCGGAGTTAATTCAGTCAGCCTTGTGTGAAGTTGCGTGTGAACAAAATAAGTTGTGGTTGTAAAGATCCAGTGAATACTTGTGTGAACTAGTAAAGTGAATAAACAGATTATTATTGTAGTATCGTTAAGTTCTATACGGTGGTACACAAAAGTAGTGTAAAGAATAAAGAGAGTTTAAGAGAAATTAAACCCATATTTGTTTTTACTTTGGTTGCAATTAACGAACTCATATTTAAACGTTTTTAAAAAGGTAAAAACGCAACAATATATTCTGTGATAAGGTTTATGTTACCGTAACTCGTTATACTTTCGGTATCTTCAAATATTTTCCGCAGTAATCCAAAGCCCTGAGTTGGAGTGAGAAAGTTCATGTAATTTGTCTATTCTCAAGAGACTAACATTATGGTATCATACTATACAACGGTGAAGGCTATTGTTTGCCTTAAAATATAAAGCAAAAGAAAACATTCAAAATTGATTATTTAACTGTGATCACAACAATTAAGTGTACCTCACGGCATTAAGTGATAACCGGCGGATTTTATTAATGACCATAAGCAAACTTTACAATGTTTAAGGAAAATGACCAGCAGTTAACTTTCTAGTTTTCTGAGTTTTCTAGCTCACTAGTTTCAAAGCTAATCAGACAATCAACCGGCGTGTTACGGGAAATTGTTTTAATCAGTTCATTTTTTCCCATTGGAACAATTATGTAAACAAACAAATTTGTAGTATGAGTGAATCGCTGGAAATTCCACGATAATATGTAAATAACATTTAACGGGAACAATCCCAGGAACAATCGGGCCTCCAAGCAAATTATTTATCGTTTATAAATTGAATACGAAACTTTCATTAAATTAGGATACAAACAGAATCCTTCTTCTCTTTACAGTTATTTTTTGATTCGAATGCTTTTTAATCATTTTTTAATAGCCGAGTTATTTTATTAAATTAAAATTATTTATAAAGAAAAATTTCATATAAAACTTTTGATCTCTATTTATACATCCTTTAATAATCATTATTTTTATTTCATTTTTAATAAATGCTTAAAGTGTTCACATTTTAAAAATAAATTTCCCTCATAAATTGTTACATACTTTAATATCGATTCACCCACATAAAGAAACTATCTCGTGTATACATATGTATGTATCTGTTTATGTGGTCATACAATGTTAAATGAATCTGTTCCACTTACTTTATAAAGTGAAAATATTTTACTCCAGTTTCTATTTCCATTTCACTTAAAATGTGCACAAATTTACTCCCCCGCACCTTTCAACATCTTCAGCCCACTCGTTGCATGTATGCAGCCACGCGAAGTTGTGGAACTGATTATTTTTACAAACGAACTATTTTTCATATACCAACTGGTTTTACATTTCCCGTAACCAACAGAAACTGTTACATTTCTAAGAGTACAACAGACCGTCAATGAGCTAAAGTGACAGCCAGACTGGGACACCACATAAGTAGCATTGGCATGAGAATTTTACACGAAAGTAAACAACATCAGCGAGAATACAGTATTGATTACTTTACGAATAAAAAAAATGTAAAATAATATTGGCATCAAACATTAATTAAAAAAAGAGAACAAAATTTTTGACGGTTCGTCCAACACTCCTTCAGCATTGCTATCCATTCTTGTGATATCCCCTGGTGGTTTTCTGTGCGCGTGACCTATCCATTTAAATAAATGTTTTTAAATAAATTTAATACGTAATTATCCACAAAGTCGGTAGCGGCGAGGTGTAGTGGTCAAAATAATTTGTCTACAAGTAGAAAAACCCAGGTTCGAAACCCAATGAAGGTGAAAAACCTCTGTTCGAATACCAAGGGAATTAAAAAATCATTATCAAATTATGTGGTGAAGCCATAAGTAAATAAGTATCCATCCAAGAAGCTCCCTCATCCAATGGAAATGGAAAAAGGGGAGGACAGACAGTGCAGCTACCTATTAGGGAAAATATAAGGTATCAACGGTTATCAAAGTCGACGTAGTCTAGTACGTATTATGTTGGCTTATTAGACGGGTTGGTGCCCCAGGCCGGACATCAAAACAAAATACAAAAATTATTTCTTCGGCAACTTCCTCTCAGCAGATTTCTGGCAAAAACTCTGAGAGTAAATAAAATTGCCTTGAATAGTTTCTCAAAAATCTGTCGTTCGGAGTCGACATTAAACTGTAGGTCCCACCACTCATGCATAAAATTAACACACACAACATAAGTGGTGTGAGAAACTAGGTCGTAATCCTTACTGAAGGGTTGTAATGACCAATTATATATGGTTAGAAAAGTTCTCCACCACTACAGCACATACACCGAGGTCGTTCTATCTAGACTACGATAGATGATAGCACCATTATCCTAGGGCCTGCTACAGCACACCAATAGGTTGCTTTGCTGCAACAACGATAGATTAACGAAAGGCGGCAACCCGAACTTACGGCAACAACACCATCCAATCGGAAATTATTGAAAATGCTTTATGAAGCCATATGCTCCCAAGAGGAATAATGGAGAAAAAATGCAGTAAGACACAAGACAAATAATTCCCAAACCCCTATGCAAACCACAAGTGACAAAAGATTGCATTATACCGACAAGCTTTGCGGCAAGATTCCATATTTCACTTCCATGTAGCAATGTGGACTTACCATTACTATTGAATATTAGGATCCACCGAACGACAACTGGGAAAATCTACATATTAATGTGATGAGGTTAATTAGTCTTAATTAGATTAAATTCGCAATCGTGTCAAGCATAGCCCACTGGGTTTCTAATAAAGCGCCACTTATAATACCATTGAAATGTATGGAATTATACAAATTTTCATCCGAATGAAATTTCATTTCAGGCGATAAATTCTGGGTCGAAAAAATCTGAGGTTCCTAACAGCCACTAACTGGCAGATAAGTGTTTTCCTATTTTTCTCGGAGTTAGAGTTTCATAAGAAGTTGTACTAACAGCTAATCGGCGTGTTTTCTTAGTGGCAAATGTCCAATAATTATAGGCGAGAGATACCTAAAATCGAATCTCGGTAAATTTAACAAACATATTCTCCTCCAAATATCTATAACGGGCAAGATTCATCCAGTCTCTATAAAAGTGCATTAATTGTTCTATTGCGTCTCGTTAAGAGCTTCCTATCATTAAATTTGTTTGTTTATTTGAAAGTCCATTTCATAATATTAAGAGTGACTTCGGCGCATAAATTTGAGTAATTTTGCGCATTCGCATGGTCTATGTTGGATTAAATTCCATCGGTGATCATCATCACGTACACGTGAGATGACCATGCCTTCAAATTGCTCGTGCAGAATTCATATTATTGCATAAGTTTTGTGGTACGTGATGTCATCTTGTGAAGATCCAGATCATCCAATTCGGGTCAAAACGAAATGGTAATCATCGCCCTATAATGCTCGCCGTTGATAGTAATGAAAACGTTATTCTCATCGGTACCATATTGCCATTGACACTGCCAGCATAATATCACACCAAACCGAGACTATTTCGGCATGCATTGGAATCCTGTATATCAATTGGATTAGGCTTTAACTCTAGAATTTTGTTTGTTAACGCACCCTTTCATTTAGTAGCAGGCTTCATCGCTGAAGATGATTTTTTGATGAAAATAAAGTCAACTGCCCATTTCTCTAGACATCTTCGTTGCTTAAGATCGTCATAATATATAGAATGAATGACAACTAATAGCTAGATAGATGTAGCTTCAACAAAATGGCCAATTATCAAATGTCAAGATTCAGAAGTACTATATTATATAATTTGGTCTGTGAATGAGTGATTCGGTGCAAAATGAAATGTCCACTCGTGTTACGTACAATGTCCCTGTGCTAAGAAACCCAAATGTGTCTTTGTGTGTCTCGCTCAGTCAAGCCTCGATTTGATGTTCATACTCTTTAGGGGTCTTACGTCCCTTTTGCTATGAGTTAATATTTGTATATGCCTGCAATATAAACTGATACTGGAATGTTTCCGCGGCTTTTATAATATTGTTACGTTTTTATCTTTTTAAAAACATTTAAAATATGCGTTCGTTGATTGCAAACAAAATAAAAATAAATTGGTGTTTAGTTTCAATTAAACTCTTTATTGTTCGCACTACTTTTGTGTGCCACCGTTTACAACTTGACGAATTGCTTGTTCGCTATTCTTCTTTGCTTACAACGCAGATATCTTAAACGGCGATCTTCAAACCACGACTGTTCTTTTCACACGCAACGCGTCTTCACAGAAGACTGACTGAATTCTTACTACTTCTTCTTACTGTTGCCTGCTTTGCCTTTTTATATGCCCACTAGAGTTGTGTAGTTCACGAACGAACTAGTTCATTTGAACTATTCACACAAATTAACTAAAAGAGCCGGTCATTATAATGAGTTCTTTTAGCTCCGTAGTTCTTTTAGTTCTCGTTTCTTATTCGTTCATTTCATTCATATTCGTTCTATTATTTCGTTTATCATTCTTATGTGTGACATTCCTATTGGAATGGTGGTTTAGAAGAGAAATACGAACAGAAATTTTCATTAAATATTTAAAAATAAATCACATGCTTTTACAGTGCTTCAAGCACATAAATGAATTAATAAGAATGAAAAACCGTTAAATACCACAATTTATTTAAAATGAAAAATCATATTACAAATACAATAAATTACATGGAATACATTAATTCCTTTATTGGTATTGTTTACATAGTTTAAATATAAATGAGCAAACGTTGCCATAAAGAAGTTACACAAATTGAGGAAGAGTACGGAGTTGTTTAAAAGAACTGAACTATTGAACTAAAAGAACGAACTAGTTCATTACAGAGAGCTGAACTAGAAAGAGCGAACACTCAAAAGAGCTAACGAACGCAACTCTAATGCCCACGTAATAAGTCCGATAAAGGTTCATGAAGTCGAACGTTCGGTGTTTCGCTCTTCGAGAACTCTATCGTGACATTGTTGTTTGTGTATTTTGTTCACATTGCTTGTTGTTGCGTTCGCTTACTTGTCTATCCCAGTGTTGCAAAACTGACATTTTGAAATGGTACTGAACTGTAACTGAAACAGTACTTTTTTGAATGAATGTTACTTTTGTAAAAAAAATACATGCACACAAAAAATACAAACGTACTGTTTAAAGTCGACTCCGAACAACAGATTTTTAAGAAACTTTATCGTGGCAATTTTATTTACTCTCAGAAATTAGCCAGAGGGTAGTCGCCGGAGATATATTTTTTATATTTCGTTTTGGTGGAAATGTCTGACATGGGGTTTGAAACGTGGGCTCACGTCTAGTCAGCCAGCACCCTACCCACTAGACTACACACGGAGCAAAACACCTGATTCGGAACGTAACAAAACGTAAAAGCTCCGTTTAGTAAAACATCGATGGAACGTAATGTAACAACGTTCGTTTTTAACATATGTTGTTGGTTTATTTGTAACAAGTTCGTTGTATTTGTTGTGTAGCTTTTGCGCATTTTAATGTCAAACGATGTACACCGTTTCCATTTTCGTAACAATAGTTTTCTAACCTCAATCACCGCAATTAACAAAAGAAAGTGTTACGTAACTTTAAAAGTAATTTAAATTTAAAATATATTTAATATAATAAAAGTCAAATCTACATATTGAATTGTTTTATAACATTTACGACTTTTAATGTGTTTAAATACATACATATGTACAACATGTTGCTCCAGATTGCCTTTTTGAATGAAGCTGGTATTGTGAACTGGAATTTCATGAACATTTCACACAGTATTTCCATCAAAATAACAAAAACAAACTGCACTTACCAGAACTATGCAGATTTCGTTACATTTTGTTTACACTGTGAATGATGAAATTGTAAAATTCTAGTAACATTGTATGTAATGCTTGTTCTTCCCAAAAAAATATATATGAAATATAAATTTTTGGAGTTTCTTGTATACGTATGTAGGTCTCAATGCAATGTATGTATGGTTATGTGAATGTGTGTGTTATTTTTATTCTGATAAATAAGCTTATCACCTGCACAGTGTCGATTTCTACACTTAAGGTGTAAGTTCCCTTTTTGCACTTTGTAGACTGTCTGTTGTGTATATGTCTTCAGGTATTTTTTGAATGTTAAGACATTAATATAATACAGTGTCGATTAAAAGTAAACTATCATATTTTTCAAAATATTTATTGTAATGAAGTGCTCGAAATTAGTTGGTATAAACGCTATGGATTTTTAAAATAAGCAACTCACTACGCGTTAAAACAATTTGGACAAAATGGTGAATGCCAAAACGAAGAGAAGGAATACTGTTATATATTATATTTGGAATATATGGTAATATTTTTAAATGGTTGTTACAATTACGACAAAATAGTTTTGATTTTCAAATTGCATTTCATCTGATATGATAATACTTACTTACTGAATTAGTCAATACAACCCTTAAGTCAGTATTACAACCTAGCCACACATGTTCGGTATTTAATTTTATCCATGAGTGGCGGATCTTACAGTTTAACGTCGACTCCGAACGACAGATTTTTGAGAAGCTTTACTGATGAGAACGAAATATTTTTTTTTCACATTTCGTTATGTTCGAGATGTCTGAACCACGAGTTGATCCACGAGCTCTCGCTTATTTAGCCAGCACACGACATTAATTATTCTCGTAAGTACATAACAGTTGAGCTGAAAATTTCCTAGGTTGACACACTGATGGCGCTACTAGTTATTAAGAAAAAGAAAGTGCTCCATCAAAACAGTACACAGTGTCAAATTAATGAGAACGATGGCGAAAATTGAAATATTTAAGCCTCGAATTGCTACTGCAATCACCGTACTCTCCAGATCTAACACAATTCATGCAGTTTTGTACAAACAAGAAATGGTCAGATCAACTCTTATGCATATCCTATTAATAAATAAAGAACTATAATGCAACAAGTAATTCATAGTAAAAGACGGTCAAAAGGAATTATTGTAAGACAGGATGCTTGAACTGTTTTAGAACATGTAAAAAATCAATATAAGTCAGCTCCAAGTATTCTCAAGTCTTAGATTTCAGGATAAACCCTTGTACAACTTAAAAGAAAACACTGTTGGTCTGTAAAAAAAACGATAAAAAAAACCTAGCTTCACCTAAACTTGCTGTAAGCTTAGGTCTCGATATAGTTTTCTGTTTTTCAACATGGACAAGACTTGTTTTACATTCATAGATAATATGCCCCGTCTTCTTACCGATTCAGTATGGATTTAGGTATACACCTGCCCTGCAGCAATTGCCCTGTAGATCCAACCAAAATGCATTTAATGCGGCGAATAATTCCTAATGCGAGAGGATTTCTTAGAAGAAAAATGTTGGCTGCAGTAATCAAAAATATTCTAGTGTATGCTGTACCCATTTAAAAAGAGTGTCTAAAAAGGAATATCGAGTATGAGAGTATGTAGTGGTTATCGGACTATATCCGACGAGATAACATCTGTAATTGCAGGCATGATTCCCAATGATATACGAGTATCGTCCAAATGATGTATGAGGATTTATTATGAACAGTGTTCGTTGGTTGAAGTAAGAGATTAAAGTATTTAAGAATGGAAGAGAACATGGGCCAGCACACCGATAGGGAAATGAAAATGCACGATGATGCCTAATTTAAACAGTTGACTTCAACGCAGTCATGGAGATGTAGACTTTTACCTGCTTTAGCTTTGGTCGGGCATGGACCAGGCAGACAAAATTTACATCACTTCGAGCTTCACCGTTCGCCTTGCATTGTGAGTGTGTTATCAGAGTGTCAGATATGTGTTCTTTAAGTGCAGGAAATGTAGGGATCACAGAATTGTTCAGTAGTTGGGGTAGAGGATATGATTAGCAATGTAGGATTGGCTATGTAGGGTAGGTTAGATATGTAGGATAGGGTAGCTATGTACGATAGGGGAGAATTTAAGACTGGTTCTAAGTAATTTATAACAGGTAAATTTAATGTAATGTGCTTAGTTCGACGAAGAATTCCTTAACTTTAGTTCAATTAGACTGAGTTGGAGTATTGAGGTATTTTAGATCGTAGACTTTTTTGTTATTAATTCAGAAACTTAATACCAGAACATTATGTATTAGTTTTGACCGAAACTGTACATAAATATGGTATATCATAAGCAAAACAGAATACTCCCAAACAACATTTAAAGCAACATTTCATATTATAATCGGATTAAAAGTACGTACATAGGAAGGATACGTGGTATTAATGGCAATAAACTTAAGCGTATAATATTAAGGGGAATGTATGCAAGTAAATATATTTGCAAGTAGGAGTATGCAATAGTTTGAGGGTTTTCAATTAAATAATATTTGAAATTAAATTTGTCCACGATGTATTTCAAATTTAAGTAACTGTAAAGAGTTTTGTAAAATTTATTCCTAATTCGAGCAATTAGTAACGCATTAGAAAGGCATCGAATAGACATTGAATTATCACTGGTGACGAAAAAGTGATCCAAAGCGGAAGATGTCATATATGTGTACGAACAACGAAGAAAAACTACGATTAACTAACTACCAAACGTAATGCGCTGTATTGGGTGGGATCAGAAGGGTGTGATCCTTTATGAACTGGCTAGACTATAACGGCAGGTTCCTTTAAAGCATATGTTTCTTATAAAAATTAACAGTTTTTAAGTTACGCCTCCAAAAAAATACCGAGTTCAAAGCGAATTCAGTGCTGCGTCTTTTAAAGATTTACTGGACCTTAGTCTTTAGGTAGAGAAATTCCTGTTTGAACATGATTTTCGGCCTCTTATTCTTTTATATTGCGGGTAAAATTGAGTCAGACTATACTAGTTATTGTGGTTAACTGAACATAATATATCAGAATTGTAATTACGATAATTATGGACTTTCTATACTAGTCTATTCTATATTGCTCTCTCAAATAACACTATGCAACAGAATACAAAAAATTAAATACACCGGAGTAACTACCTACTCTATAAACTTGAAAAAAATACGAAAAAAATAATATTTTCCAAGTTTACCCCATCAAAGCTTATAACATATAAGTTTGAACAGAATGTTTATGCATAACGTTTTAAAGGTTAATCTCTCCCATTTCTAAAAAACTTTGGATTTTTAAAATAGGTTCAAACATATTTGGGTAATCAAAAATTTTGTGTGAAAAGATCAAAAACCGTTTTTGTCAAATAAAAAAAATGTGTAGGGTTGGGGAAAATTAAAAAAAAATTATTTTTGAGCTCTACTCAATCTAGTGAATAGCTTAGACTATATACATAGTTACTCAGGTGTATTTTCACTACAGCACAGTGTAATTTACCCATAACTTACTCACAGACTTACTTAATTGGTCACTATAACCCTTTAGTCAGGATTACGATCTAGCTTCTCACATTACCGAAGTTGTGTTTGTTTATTTTATCCATTTGTGGCGCGACTTACGGTTTAAAGTCGATTTCAAACGACAAAAACCTAAACAACTTTTCATGGCAATTTTATTTACTCTCAGAGTTTTTGTCAGAAGACTGCTGAAAGGAAGTCACTGAAGAAATATTTTTCAAAATTTCGTTTTGTTGATGTCTCAGCAGGAGTTTGAACCACGGCTTCGTTTTTAATATGCCAACACGTATTCGTTTCTCATACCGCTATTGTTGTGCGTGTTAATTTTATAAATGAATTGGAGATGCCTGACCTGGGGCTTGAACCTTGGACTTACATCTACTAAACTAACACACTACCTACTAGACTATGGCGACTTCTTTGGAACTCCACTGATCGCAATATCCATAATTTGTTATAAAATTCAATCCTAATTTTGAATATCATATACCTGACTGTGAAGTAAAATATTTAAGTAAAAAGGAAATTTTAAAGAAAAAATTCTGTTTTTCCATTTGAAGACAAAATTTTGTTCTGAAACTACTGTAACTAATAAACTTTAATAATTTTTAATATTTTGATTCAAATTTAACATTTTAACCTTTAACCAATTCCTTAAACCAACAAAAACAAAAGTATATGTATATAAATAGCAAAAAGAGGAATTAATAAAAATGAAAGCCAAAATAAAATAAAGAAAACGAAAAAAAAACTTTCGTACACAGTGACCCAAATAAAATGTTTGTTGATGGCAGGAGTTGCATAAATTTTGTTGATGCCACAAAAAATAATCCATGAGTTGTTCTTCTTTAATGAAAAACGTATTTTATTTAATTTACAACTTTAATTAAATAAAACCATGAGACTCAAGATAGGTATAACCGTACTTCCTCGCCATGTCTTCTGGTACATGAATATTTGTGGATGTAGGATTACCATCCAGAAACCAAAATTCAAATTAATAGCATGAGACTTCTGAATATTTTTCTGAGAACTAATCTAAAATTATTTTCAACATGTAGATGTTTTCTCTTTTTTCAACATGTTAAACATATCCTTGCGTACATCAACCAACAGCAACCAAAAAGTCAAAAACTCATCAAGGAAACGGAAACTTTATGTACGAGATACTCTACCTTTCCCTCTCCCCTATTTCTCTGCTTCTCTTACATTTCAAAGTTTACAATTTGTTGGTTTTAAAATCTGTTTGAGTACTTTACTTCTCATAATAAGAGCGTATTACATTCGCATACATGGGGTATATCGGGATCACGACAAGAATAGGGGAATAATAATTTGACAAACTCTTATTCAATATGAAACGTGTGTTAAGATGACACAAATTACCACCTCCTGCAACAGAACATGTATAATGTTTATCAAATATTACACGAAAAGCCTGTAGTATGAATTTAAAACATGCTGTGGATACAGAGGTTTGCAAGCAACGGCGATAGAAATCAAAACAAAATACAAAAAGTATTTCTTCGGCGACTTCCTCTCAGCAGATTTCTGGCAAAAACTCTGAGAGTAAATAAAATTGCAATGAAAAGTTTCTCAAAACTCTGTCATTCGGAGTCGACTTTAAAACTGTAGGTCCAACCACTCATATATAAAATTTATACACACAACATAAGTGGTATGAGAAACTAGGTCGTAATCCTGACTGAAGGGCTGTAATGACCAATTATGTATGTATATTTTTACGTTGTCACCTTTTGAAAAACGTTCAAAATATGAGTTCGTTGATTGCAAACAAAATAAAAACAAATATGTGTTTGGTTTCAATTAAACTCTTTATTGTTCTCACTATTTTTGTGTGTCACTATTTACAAATTGGCGAATAGAACAATAATTCCTTGTTCGCTATTATTCTTTGCTTACAATGCAGATCTTTTCAACGGAGATCTTCAAACCACGACTGTTTTCTTCACACGCAACGCGTCTTCCCACAAGACTGACTGAATTCTTACTACTCGTTGCCTGTTTCGTCTTGCCTTTTTATTTGCTCACGTAATCAGTCTGATGAATGTTCTTGAAGTCGAAGATTCGTGTGTTCGCCTTCTCGAGAACTCTATCGCGACTTCATTGTTGTTTGTGTATTTTATTCACGTTGCTTGCTGTTGCGATCTCGCTTACTTGTCTATACTCTTTTCTTACACATCGATGTTGTTGGCTTACTTGCAACAAGTTCGTTGTAGCTGTTTGTGTAGCTTTTACTATTTTAATGTTAAACCATATTACACCGTTTCCATATTCGTAACAATATGAAGCCATTCGACATAAAACAGTATGCTTCCGTGGCCTTATACTAATACAATAAACTTACGCTTGACACAATGTGTTTGCTCGGTGCTAGACCTAAAATCAATCGGCAATCGGCAACTTTATCAACTCATTTATTTTTTTTTTCTGAAAAATTAATTTTTTCAGTAAGTTACCCTTATGGGTAAAGGGTAAAAGATTATCAAAAAATATTCTAAACTTTATAAG
Organism: Sarcophaga subvicina; assembly: GCA_936449025.2. Classification (NCBI taxonomy): domain Eukaryota; kingdom Metazoa; phylum Arthropoda; class Insecta; order Diptera; family Sarcophagidae; genus Sarcophaga; species Sarcophaga subvicina. Next base: position 37,851,238 of record OW388082.2, read on the forward strand.
AACTGTCAAAGCAAGTCGTCATTCAAATTAATAATTGAGAGTTGATTTAGAGAAATGTGTAAAGTTGAGTGAACTGAGCAAAAATAATCTTTGACGACGAAGATTGTTTTGTGGTCAATAAGTACAGAAGCATCAAAATTACCGAATTAATGCAGTCTAAAACATACTTTGTGTGGTTCGGCTTGTGCGCCGGAAGAATCAGTTCAAAAGCAAACAAGATTATAACATATTGTTACTCATATCGAAACGACCTAATATCGTTTAACAACAAAAACGATAAACAAAAGCCACACGATACAAATACACACTAACACTAAGAATACAATGAACGAGTGGATTATCTAAAGCTGCACACACACATATGTACAACGAACCTGCGCTTGGTACCAACAACAACATGTATGTGACAAAAAGGGATAGACAACACAAGCAAAGTACACAAACAACAATGTATTAGCAATACAGCTCTCGAGAAGGCGAGATCACGGACCTTCCACTTCAAGAATGTTCGTTAGACTGGTTGTGTCGGACTATAAAAGGGCTGGACAAAGCAGGCAGCAGTCAGTAATAATTCAGTCAGCCTTGTGTGAAGTTGCGCGCGAACAAAACAAGTCGTGCTTGTAAAGCGAATAGTTGTGTGATAAGAACTAGTAAAGTGAATAAACAGATTATTATTGTTGTATCGTTAAGTTGTATACGGTGGAACACAAAAATAGTGTAAATAATAGAGTTCAACTGAAATTAAACACATATTTGTTTTTACTTTGTTTGCAATTAACGAACTCATATTTAAACGTTTTTAAAAAGGTAAAAACGTAAGAATATACTATGTTCAGATATGCACTTCTATTGATTCAATATTTGGTTAATTGAGTACAATATTTTACGTGTTCAGACATAATAATATACGCAGTTCAGATGCTTATTCAATATTTATTTTACAGCTGGTAAACCAGCTATTTGGTTGTTTCAACAACATTGTTTTTATTTGCTTTTTTTTTTTTTTTTTTTTGTCGTTGTTGATATTTGATAACTCAAAGTGTTCGGTTAATTGTAATATGCCCACTGAGTATAACAGTGCTGGATTTTAAGTTTTTAAGTTTTACTCAATATTATAACAATTTGCGTATTTATTGCGCTATAATTAATTGAAACTTTATATGAAATATTGAGCTCAATAATGGCGTTTATTGCGATATACGCAATAAAGGTGCATGTCAGAACGCATTATGACAGTCAGCAGTGTGATGATTACTGACTTTTTATGTCCAAACTGGAATAATTATACCCGATACCATTAATCTATTGAGATGCGAATATAAAGAGAATCTCACGTTTTGATCCTGACTATTTGTGTGATAGCGACCGAAATGCTGTTAGGTTAGGTTAGGTTAGAGGACGTGTACTTGTCAATTAAGACAAGTACAGTACCCGGAGGTCGAATTGACCCATTGTACAACGTCCTAGTTTCTCACACCGCTTATGATGCGTGTGTTAATTTTATACATGAGTGGTGGGACCTACAGTTTAAAGTCGATTCCGAACGACAAATTTTTTTTTTTTGAGAAACTTTTTCATGGTAATGTTATTTACTCTCAGAGTTTTTGCCAGAAATCTGCTGAGAGAAAGTCGCCGAAGAAATACTTTTTTGTATTTTGTCTTGATGTCTGTCCTGGGGCTCGAACCCTGGCTTTTAAGTCTAATAAGCCAACACACTACCTACTAGACTACTGTGATTTCTCGCGATCTTAAAAACTCCACCTGAAAAAGTCTAACGATGTCAAATTGCATAATCTCGGTGGCCAGTTCATATCACTTTAATGTGAAATGAGAATGCCTTTAAACTGCTCGTGCAGAATATTTATCTATTGTGGCATGAGCTGTGTGGTGAAATCACAAAGAAATTTGTGACTACTGACCTAGAGTGCTCGCCGTTAACTTTGATGGTCTAGCCAACGCCGTTCCTAAAGAAATATGAAGCGATGACGCCGTCCGTCCAAAATCTAAGACAAAAAGTGACTTTTTCCGGACGGATTAACATCATCTCGAATTAGACAATTTTATTTGTTCAGGTTTAAAATGATTTTTTGGTGAAAATTAGGTTCATACATAAAAAACTTATTATTTGCACATGTTGTTGAATGTTATATCTGCCCACTATGATTTGACAAAACAAGCTGAATAAATGACAACTAATTTGACAGATGCAGCTTCAACAACATGACCGATAACAACTATCAAATTTCGGAAGATCCTGTTGGAAGACCCCAAATTTAATAATATTCGGTAAACAAATTTTTCAATCAATTGAACTTTTATTTTTATTATTGTGAGTATATGCCTTTGGTATACCAACGTATGCGTCAAATACTTTTAACGTTTACCATTGAGGACAATTAAAGGCAGAAAAATAATTTTGAATTTCACTATTGAGCATTTATAGGACTACAATTGGTACATTAGTTGCTCATTTTTTGAAACACAGTCATACAGATACTTGGGCGCAATTGTGAAACGTGCAAGAGTAGTATACCACCATAATAACTCTTAAGTTTTATGGCATGAAATGAACCAATATTATAGGCAGCCACAATATGTAGCTTGATGTAGTACTATAACATAAATATGTATGTACAGTGTTTCAAAGTTAAATTTACATGTTAAGCGCCATTATTACAATTTGCCGTTAAGTAAAGGCCAGACAAATTGTCTTTCATTATTATAAATGGACAATAAGCTTAAACTTAAATTTAATTTTATTTTTGAACTTGTCATATTATATATTATTTTCAATACGGCAACTGCAAATATAAACAAAGTGATCAAATACAACACGAAAAGGAAGCTCGCCGTTGCCACTGCGTTAAAAAAACTTATTCAATAGAGCAATGTTATCGACATTGTTTCGGCACTGCCGTATTTTTAATAAAGTTAACTTTATTTTATCATTAGATTGTATTAAAGAAAATAACGCTGACTTTAAAGTTCACTTTAGCTAAAGTTTCCTTTAACTAAACCCAACTTTAACGGCAAGTTGTAATAATGGCTCTTAGTGTTTTAAATAAATTTTTAAATTTCCAGTACCACTTTCAATTTTCACAATCTTTAATGGACTGTTTTCAACTTCAACTCCATTGAAAGTAATTCTATTAGAAAAACAGTTTTTCCGTTTTACCACTCATTGTTAACGATTTGTTGCTGTTGCAAAAATGCTGGTCACAAAACAATAAATCAACTTGTATATGAGATCGTGTACTTGTATATGAACGATTCAAGTTTTTTCATTTTTATTCTGGCAGAATTTCCCAGCTAGCATTTGGAAGATTGTTTTTTGAAAAATCACCTTGCTGAGTCTTTTTAGAGTACTTTTGGCGATCAAAAACTTATTAGTCAGTTACACGATTAAAAAAGGACTCATAAATGATTCGCGCCAATGAGTAAAATAAGTTCGATTTAAAATACAATAAAAATTGTATAGCAATCGAAAATTAATCATTCAGATGTTTAAAATGTGACTATTATTTACATTATTTATTATTATATTCTACTTATACTGTAGATTGAAAAACGATTAATCAAAAACATATCATGCAGGTGTTGGAAAAGTGATTATAAGTATGTATTTATGATCATATTTTGAACAGATGGATGATTAAACAATGCTTTTTTTCACCCTCTCTATATAAGTTTTCATTAATGTAAAAAGATGGCTATGAAATGAAGTACAATTTGTTTTTAAATATAAATATAATATTCTTTCTTTGGTAGTCGCCAACTTCCTTTCAGTTTAGTTTCTCACGTATAAAATTAACGAACACTGCATGAGTGGTGTGAGAAGCTAGGTTGTAATCCTGACTGAGGGGTTGTAATGGCCAATTATGTATGTCCGTATGTATGAAGACCCAAGCTCTTATTAGCCTGGGGGTAGGCTAAAGTCGGATTTTAACAATCTTTTCGTTGTATGCCTTTAAAGATGGTCAATGCATTTTAATTTTTTGCCACCTTGATTAGTCGTTGGGGTCGGCTAAAAACACATTTTGAAACACGACTAATAAATGACTGAAATTATAATCATAAATGGCGCAAAAAGGAGTCCAGATTAATGCAAACATAACTGATAAATGACAATATAAGGACTCCTAAACATACTGATAAATTACTCATAAAAGACTCGCTTGCGATTAAACAATGACTGAAAGACGACTCGAAAAAGAAGCATAAACGAAGTTAAATACGACTAATAAATGACCAGAAAGCGATTCAAAAATGATTACAAAACTATTCGAAAAGGCATCGAAAATTACTCGAAATTAATACAGAAAATGACTCACAAATGATTTTTTGAGAAGAGTCGCCCGTAGTAACACTTTTCTCCCGACAAATGAGTCTTTTATGATCAGAAAATGAGCGCATATTCTTACTTTTCAATCGTGCAGAAGAGTCAAAAAAGACTCGAATTTGATTAAAACTTTCAAAAAATGCTGGCTGGGTTACTCCACAAAAGTTTATTTAAACTTCACAGAAATCATATGCACATACATACCTAGGAAGAAATCATTGTTATCACAGTCCCATACAGGGCGATAAAGGTCAATTTGTTAATTTCACAGTGAGAACTAAAAGTATTGTTACGTTTTTTAAATTAAAATTAATCGTAGGAATATGAAGCTATTGTTGTTTTTGTTGTTATTCAATTTTTGATCTTGGTGTTCGTCCTTTCTCGCAAATTCCTACATATTTGTTTGAATAAATTGTGTTTACCGTATGATATGTGCATTTTGTTATTATTTGCTTGTCTTGTTTGCTTACTTAGTTTAGTTTGTTTTTGTCATCATAAGAGTATGGAAATTGTTTTAAAAATATTTTCCGTCAATCTAAAGATAGTTTTTAGATAAAAACTATAGAAAATACCACGAATATTTTATGTATTTTATTTTATTTATTATGCATTTTTGAAAAACTGAATTAGGATTTGCAATAAAACGCCATTACGTTTGGAACTATGCATTAATACCAGAGCATGTTCCATATTATGCTCATATTATATATTGAATATATAATTTTATTTTTCAATAAAGATTTATAATGTCAACATAGATGTACACATTAAGGACGCCAGACCAATGTGACACATACAAGTTTGATTCGAAATAGCAAGGTTATATAGCCGCTATGTAAGAAGAAGCCCAAGCGAAAATTGTCTCATAAGAATATTGCCGCCTGTTTCAAATTTGGTCAGGATGAGCAAAACCAGAATATTAAGAATCGGATACGAGTTATTTGTTAATACAATTTGATGGAATATGGTAATATTGGTTCCGCAATGAAAAAAAAATTGAAATCACCACGTTATTTGTATATTTCTTATTTGGATATTCTGCTAATCTACCTTCCTGAATTTGTGGACATGCATGCATATCCTGCGTTGAATTTCTATAGGATGATGACCGCGAACATACCTCAGAAATTGTGAAGGTGAGATGATTCGAATTTATAGACAATGTATTAGAAGGTGCAAATTTTTTGTCTCAATCTGGTTGATAATTTAAAATAAATCGGCAAATGAAGTCTTGGACAATATTATACGGCAAAATCTTTATTTATTCTTTCTCTTTTTTTTATAACATGAGTATTACAATTTAACTTTAGAATTTTTTCTATCAATTGATTGTTAAAAAATACTACGAACGTACTGGGAGACTCAATTTCGTTGACAGCAGGAATATTGCCAAACTTTGTTGGACACGTGTGGACAAGAAGAGGACGGATTCATTTCAGTCCTCAAATCGTATGGCCACCCATCTCACAATAGTGATTCTTAAGCTGGATTCACCCATTGTTTCGGAACATTTTTTTATATGTAATTTGACGTTTCTCTTTTTGAGAGAGAGAGCGAAAGAGAGTAAGCTTGCTTCGGAACATTTTCAGCTCGAATTGGTTTAATTTAAATTTTTGTTCCGAAACAATTGAACTGCTACTTTAATTTTTTAAGTAAAGTTGAACTGAGCTGCCACATCATATTAAATGTACATTTGTATGTATATATTTATGTATGTATAATATCTATTATTATCCATTTTTTTCACTTCAACAATTTCAGATTTGTTTTAATTTACAATTTCTTTGTAACACAATAAAAAATATGATCACACTCAAGCCAAGAAAACAAAACGAATTGCAATAATCTGCTACTGTGCTGCCTAATTGTAAAACTAACACGCATCGCTTACAAAAATATTTCATATGGTAGCCTTGTTTTTACAGAACAATTGTTCGAAGTGGGTGAATCGTTTCGGAACAAACTCTCAAAAAACTGCATTTGTTCCGGAACAAGCATTTTGTTCCGAAACAATGGGTGAATCCATCTTTAAGGGCCGCTGTAGGCATGCCAAAAGATTCAATTTTCCAACTAATGACTACTGCAGGAGATGTAGATCTGATGAGGAGGAAGAGACAATTTTTCATCTCAAGTGTCAGTGCCCTACTCTTGCAATGAAGAGACGAAGGTTTCTGATCTCTCATTTTCTGACATCGTCTCATATATAGAAATTGGTGCAATAGCAAGATTTATTTTGGATTCGGATTGATTTTCTCAAGGGAATGGTTGACCCCAAAACATATTTCATTGTGGATCTTCAAACCTGGTGAGGAGTTAGGAATTATGGTGGCGTTTTGAATTATTTTCCCCTGTTTTCGCCTATTTTCCTACCTTAATTGTTTAACAAAATTATTAATTATTGACGGACAAAAAAAAAACTAGTACGAGATAAATTACTCGTCTTAGGGACATTGTCTCAAAATTTCAGAGAATTCGGTCAAGTAGTTTTTGCTAAATCGTGATCGTCAGACTGAAAAAAGAGATTTCGTGAAAAACGCGTTTAAGTTTTGCAGATCTCGAAAAATTGTAATGTTTTGCGTTTTCCTCCTTCTTTTCCTATCGTTTAAGGGAAAATAAATTTCTAAATGGCTCTAAAGTAACTAAAATCATGAAAATTGGGGAGTATACTAACATACATACATACATAATTGGTCATTACAACCATTCAGTCAGGTTTACGACCTAATTTCTCACACCACTTTTGTTGTGTGTGTTAATTTTATACATGAGTGGTGGGACCTACAGTTTAAAGTCGACCCCGAACGACGGATTTTTGAGACATTTTTCATGGCAATTTTATTTACTCTCAGAATTTTTTCCAGAAATCTTCTGAGAGGAAGTCGCCGAAGAAATACTTTTTGTATTTTTGGTTTGATGTCTGGCCTGGGGCTCGAACCTGGCTTTACGTCTAATAAGCCAACACACTACCTCTGGCGACTTTACGAAATATACTAACCCCTTAAGATATTATCCAAAGTATCGACATTCCTAGGACCAAGGCAGTGGTAATTTTCAGTCATTATCTATATTTTATAAATTAAAGAGGGCAGGATTTAGTAAATACGAAATATGTTTATTTCAAAATCCGTGTGACCTAGTTCATCGGAAATGCAGTTTCTACATCCATGATTGTAACAGAATTCTGAAATGTAGTTCAATTATGGCAGACACATACATACAAAATTGGTCATTACAACAATTTTGCCAGGATGACGACCTTGTTTTTCACGCCACTGATGTTGTGTGCGTTAATTTTTTTATACATGAGTGATGGGACCTACAGTTTAATGTCGACTCCGAACGAAAAATTTTTGAGAAACTTTTCATTGCAATTTTTATTTACTCTCAGAGTTTTTAGCAGAAATCTGCTGAGAGGAAGTCGCGTAGAAAGATTTTGTCATTTTTCATTTAGTTGGAGATGCCTGAACTGGGGTTTTACCGAGGCCTCACGTCTAACAAGCCATAGCACTACCTACAGAATAGCACTACGACAGAACTTTTATAAAATCACAACGTTCAAAATTTTAACTTATGATCAGCACTGTATTGCAACCATTTACAGTCTAAAAATCATTGCCCCATGGATTCCTCCAATAATTTCACTCCTTTTGCTTGTCATCGTTTTATTTAAACGTTGAAAATGTTCACATATTTTGCGTTCTTCGTAATGGTGATTGGTTGACTGAGTCAGTAGCCATTTACTGAATGACTATTTGTGTTCATTTATTAAGCAAAAAACGTTAAAAACCACAAGCATTTGTAGCCAAATTCACAAGTTGCCTGTGGCTACTGCTGGTGATCGATTTACCGTTATTCACGCCTATTTTACCTTTCAGCGATTGGAGTTGCAATTGGAATTGTGGTTTAAAGGCATCAAAAATCATCATTTAAAAGAAAAGAAAAAAATATTTAAAAATTACTCTCGAAAATCTGTAGTAAAGTTGAAAAGGATACACAATCCATTGTCATTTCCTTTTATGAGCGACTTTGTTGTGGGTTCTGTCTGGATACATTTACGTTTGCCGCATTAATCTATACATACATGTCGCATGGTATTCTTTTTTGTTTTTGTGTCATACAGTTTTCCAGTCTAGTAAATGTGGTGCGATAGCGAACAAATTGCCTCTTAAACGGTCCATGAACAGTCTTGAATTTAAATGTGCAAATAATTCTTCCGAAGACGGAAGTTAAAATGCCCAAACATTGTTGTTGTGAAGCGGAAAATGAAAAATAAATTTATATCCTTGTATGTATATGTTTCTAGAATAACTTCTTATTAAGAAAACTTTTTTTAAATTAATTTTAAAAAAAAAGTGTGGTTCCACCAACTACCTGTAAACGTTTTATGGTAAGTTCAATTGACTGAATTTAAGATTGATTTTGAAATATTTTTCAGAAAATATTTTTAAATTTGGGTTGAAGTTCTATTTGACAATATAAACTTTGTAACTGAATTAATTGTCGAAAATTACGCCTTAATCCAATTAATATTAATGGGGGTGCTATTCCTTCAATTTCTATCGACAATAAAATATTGAGTCATAGAATTTAAACGAAACCGCACTATCTGTCATAAGCAATACAACGAATCATAACCGGCTAAAGACGTGTTGTCTAGCTGGTATGATAGGCATGTTTGCGCCAAATCAGTTCACTTCTATATCTAAACATTTGTTTTAGGTAGATTTTAGGAAGGTATACCATTTTCCTCAAATGTGTGACAATTGTCAATAACTCATGTACATCGCTATGAATTTTAAAAACGAAGAGGTTTGTAATATTAACCTATTAACCCATGCCATAACAGACGAGTATACTCGTCCTTGGCAGCGCGGGGTACGCTGTCATATTATAACATGCAGGCTTTTGAATTAGCAAATTTTTTTTTGCCACAAACATAATATAAATATGCAAAAAACTTGAAAAATACTACAAATAATTTTTATTACAAAAATAATACTTTATTCTTCACGCAAAAATCAACTTCAACGTGTATTTATAACAAAATTTTAAAGCAACTCGTCTTTGGGTTTCTGCTGGTAAATGATTATGTATGATAATATATGTGCTCTTACCAAGAAATAACAGGGTTTTGGTAAACAATAACACTCAAAATATAAATGGCAATGGGAATGACTTTATATAATTTAGCCGTGCAGCGAATGGGTTAAGAACTCTAATCACACAGAAGTCGCTGTAGTCTAGTAGGTAGTGAGTTGTTTTATTAGACGTGAGGCCAAGGATCTAACCCCAGGTCAGACATCTCAAAAAAAAAAAAAAAAAGAAGTATGAAAAAAATATATCTGCGGCGACTTCCTCTCAGCAAATTTCTGCCAAAAACTCTGACAGTAAACAAAATTGCCATGAAAAGTTTTTAAACAATTTTTCGCTCGAAGTCGATTTCAAATTGTGGGTCCCGCCACTCATGTATAAAATTAACACACACACAACATAAGTGGTGTGAGAAGATAGGTCGTAATCCGGACTGAAGGTTTGTAATAGACCAATTATGTATGCAATCACAATGTCCTTGAAATAGCGCTTAATATGTCACTTTCTGGGTAAAAATCTTAATTTTGTCTTGTCCACAATTAGAGGAGGAAGTGATGGAGAAAGTATTGTTACGAAAATGGAAATGGTGTTTTGCTTTTACATCGTTTAACATTAAAATTATAAACAATGAACTTGTTTACATGATAAACAAGTAAACAAAAATATACCAACAAAAACAAGTATAAACAGAAAGGGATAAACAAGTAAACAGAAATGCAACAACAAACACTGCAAGAATAAATGTAAACAAAAATACACAAACAACAATAGCAAAACAAAGATTTTTATATTGAAAGAGTTCACCAGAAGACGAAGCCACGAACATTCAACTTCAAGACCATTCATTAGACTGTTTATGTTGCCATATAAAAGGCAAGACAAAGCAGGCAACTAAGTTAGTAAAAATTGAGTCGGCCTTATGTTAAGGCGAGCGGTGTTTGAAAAGAATAATCGTGGTTTGAAAATCGCCGTTATAAAGATCTATTGAACAATTGTTATTGCTTATGCAAAAGAGTGTAAAGAAGAATAACGAACAAAGCAATTGTTGTTGCAAGGCAAGTTCATAGATTCCGTGAATATGCCTTGTGTTGTTGTTTACAGTTGTGCGAACTAGAAATAGTTTAATTAAAAATAAACACAAATTTATTTTTATTTTATTTGCAATCGATGAACTCATATTTTAAACGCTTTTTAAAGTTAAAAACGTAACAATATTTTAATTCTACTTACAATCATCATCTATTCCTTAGCAGTTAACAAAAAGGCGCAGGTCACATTCTACATACATATGTATATTTTCAGAAACTTAATGTCTAAAAAAAAAGTTAAGAGGAGAGAAAAAGTATGTTTCGATAACTATAAATAAAAACAATATTTTTTAATTCTGTTAAAACTAAAACAAACTTTAATTGCAGCACATTGCTCTTTACCAGCACCTGGTCGCTTCATATGTAAAACTCATGCTTGTGGAAGATTCATCTTAAGTTGGAGTACGAAAAAGACCATGTTAGCCTTTTTCCATAATACTGAAGAACTAATCAGGTGTTTCTAAGTTTTACTTTTTTTATTTTTCTTTTGGAAACTTTTTTCTTTTAACAGACATTTTATGCGCACAAAAAAATGTTTTCAACATTTCCAAAAGAATAAAATAAAAATAAAAACAACGAAAAGTTTTCAAAGGCAAAATGAAATAGAAGCTTAAGATATGCTTTGCAACCACTCAAGAAAGGAGTAGAAGAATATCGATAAATGATATCTAAATTACGGGGACTATCCGGTTGTAAGTTAAATGATATGAAGTAAAATAGAAACCTTTAAAGTCTTTACTTCGTCTTAGAATCATACCAGATAAGTCAAAACGTACAGATTAATTCGATAAATCGTTACCGCGTTGAAGGTAACATTAACCATTATTCCTTTCAAATAGAAACATCGACTCTCATTGCAAATTTTTTCTTTAAAATGTGTAAATACTTCTCTTATTCTTTATTTCCCCAATAAATTCCAAACTGCCCTCACCTGGTGCCGACAAGCATTTGTTGGCAAAACAGGGATAATGGCAACCTTTTCTACAGCGGTGCTGGAAATTTTGTGGTTTTATGGAATCCTATGGCTGATAGCTTCCTCCTTAACTATCTCATTGGATAGAAACCGTGCACTTTATGATTTATGGAAGTGGTTCGCTACGGGCTTAGTAACATAAATTAATGTATAAGTCTGAAAGCTTCATATTGGATTTTCTTGTTGTATACAGATGGGTCCAGAATGAAATGTTTGGAGCCCATGGGCAAAAACGAAGCTATCTTCCAAGCGGCACTATATGCCATCAAAAGATATACTCAAGTCAACTAAGATAGAAGGTACAAAAGACAGGACATAGCAAAATTTCCTGACAGTCAGCTCACCATTCGAGCACCGGCTCTTATGAGGTTAAATCGAAAGTAGTATAACCTACGTGTAGGGAAAATAAGGTTACCCTCTGCTAGGACCCAGGTGATTTGGAAATTCTCGGCAATAAGCATCCATACGAGATTTTCGTGGAGTAGCGGAGAATGTTGGAAAAGTAAAATTAACGAAAAAGGAGAAAAATAGAGGCATTCTTTTAAAACCAACTGGGTTTGAGGCAATCAAAACTTTTGTTGAGAAATTACAATCAGAGGAGTTTATCTGAGGTTGATAATCCGTCCAATAACTTAGTACTATAAACTCAGAGTACGCTCATTCAGAATGGGAGATGTCCCGAACATATTCTTGCAACCTGTGGAACATTAATGCATCGCAGGAAGAAACACCTGGGTGCATATCAACTACTAGGCACAGAATTGTAATCGTTTGCACCTGAAATTTGTCAGGGCAATAGGCTTCGTGCAGACATTATAGGGATAACCGGTCAAATTTGAGGTGAGTATAATAAATGGTTGCAGCGTGTTCCAGACGGAAGTGATGGCCATCTACCCAGCCGCGCTGTGGATTCTCGCATGCGGTGTTCCTTTCACTCACATCTCGATCTTTTCTGATAGCCAGGCTGCCATAAAGTCTCTGTCGAACGTTGCGAATAATTCCAGGATCGTCAGGGAATGTCGCCGCTACCTCAACCTTTTTCTGGCCGCTTCAGTGTCACACTTGTCTGAGTCCCCGGACATTGTGACATTACGGGAAACTGCAGAGCCGATGAGCTAGCCAGAGCTGGCGCACTACTTCCGGAATCCACTTCAATTAACATAGGAATGCCACTTACCTCGTTCAAGCAGGCCATTGCGCGGAAATTTTTCCGAAACGACAACCTATCCTGGATCAATGAGGAGTCCTGCTCCACCGCTAGACTCACTTGGCCCTCAATGGATAGAAGGCGCACGAACCAGTTACTTGGACTTGGTCGTAACATCATCTCGATCACAGTGGCCATGCTTACAGGTCACTGTGTTATGGGTAGACACGCGGAAATAATGCGGCTCCCATTTAACGTTTCTGCCGTGGGTGCAGATCCCCTGAGGAAGAGGAGACTGTTATCCACTTTCTTTGTCAATGCCCATCTCTTGCGAGGTGCAGATATAGGTTTTTGGCTCTCCAACCCTCTTGTGAAGTCGCCGTAGTCTAGTAGGTAGTGCGTTGGCTTATTAGACGCAAAAGCCAGGGTTCGAGCCCCAGGCCAGACATCAAAATAAAATACAAAAAGTATTTTTTCGGCGTCTTCCTCTCAGCAGATTTCTGGCAAAAACTCTGAGAGTAAATAAAATTGCCATGAAAAAGTTTCTCAAAAAATCTGTCGTTCGGAGTCGACTTTAAACTGTAGGTCCCCCACTCATGTATAAAATTAACACACACAACATAAGTGGTGTGAGAAACTAGGACGTTGTACAATGGGTCAATTCGACCTCCGTGTACTGTACTTGTCTTAATTGACGAGTCCACGTCCTCTAACCTGACCTAACCTAACCTAACCCTTGTCAGCTCGACGGAGCTTTCGTCCATTGATGTCAAGGATATAGCCTCGTTTATCAAGCTTTCTGACTGGTTTTCCAGCATGTGGTAGCCGTGCTTTAAAATGTGCAGCCCTTGCGCTGACCATCTTCTCCCTCCTTGGTTCGGAGGAACTTGGTCAGTGCAAAGACAGCGTTCACCTGTGGCGTCACAACGGGCCGCTACTGTTACCAAGTTTACGAATCGCTTACCATTTTTGTATCGAATCTGTTGCAGCAGAAATCTTAAATGCAAAAAGCTCTCATTTTGGATTTTTTTTCCATCGTCCGTAACGATCAGTATAAAAGACTCATTTCTGTAGTTCTAAAATGCCTCCAGTGTGAATATAACAAATCCGTGTGATAGTCAAAAAGTAACACAAAATTTTTAAAAGAAAAATTTCGAAAAATTTGTCAAATGTCTACAACTCATTATTCATCTGCTGTTTTTATCTTCCTTTACAGTATATTTTATTTAACTTTCGATTGAATAAATTCTGATGGTAAAACAGAAGAAAAAAATCCCCAAAATACGTCCACTTGCTTTATCAAATATTGTTCTTGTGGTTATTTAAAATAAAACAGACACTTTCGTTTGTATGAGAGAAAAATATTTGAAAGTACATACTCGTACATACAGTATTTTTTTTTATTAACTTGTTTAGTTTTTATGTTTAAATTTGTTATAAACAAAAAACAACAACAACAATACAGACGACTTCAGAAAGTTTTATTGCGTTTTAAAAGTTTATTTCCGCTTCAGTTCTTCAAATCAGCCAAAAGAACACTTAAAGTCTCTTAAAAATAAGTACCAGACCCCCGCGCACACACATATGTACATACATACATACAAGAGTACATATGTATATATAACAAAATACAATAAAAAGAAAAGTAAAAAAGAAATGAATTTCCCAAGAAGAGTAATAAAAACAGCAAAAAAATTATCAATAAAAAGCATTGCAAACAGACAGACAGACTTGTTGACTTTCATTCATATTTTCAATGTTAAAAGTTAAGTTCAGCAAAAAAGAGAAAACGCGCTCAGCGAATTATTTTCAGAAAATTTTCTTTTAGGAAAAGTACACAAAAATTTGTCATGTTTAGTACTAAAACAGAACAATGTCTTCATTTGTAAGTTCTTATACCCTACACTGGCATACGTAATTGAACTATGGACCTTGTACTAATGTATTGTAATTCATTGGAATTTCATGTCACATTTCAGGTCACATTCCCTTTTGGTTTTTGATAAAAATTTGTGGATTATCTTATTCACACAGATTAGCATCTTTGGTTGTCATCTACTATAAACGCAACAGGTGAGTGACTTATGTATGTATTACAGTATACATACATACATACATAATTGGTCATTACAACCCTTCAGTCAGGATTACGACCTAGTTCCTCGCACCACTTATGTTGTGTGTTAATTTTATACATGAGTGGTGGGACCTACAGTTTAAAGTTGACTCCGAACGACAGAATTTTGAGAAACTTTTCATGGCAATTTTATTTACTCTCAGAGCTTTTGCCAGAAATCTACTGAGAGGAAATCGCCAAAGAAATACTTTTTGTGTCTTTTTGTGTTCTGATGTCTGGCCTGGGGCTCTAACACTGGCTTTACTTCTAATAAGCCAACACGCTACCTACTAGACTACGGCGACTTCATTATGTATTACAGTATTCCCCGGATATAAACATTATCAAAAATGCAAGCGGGGAATTCTTATATCGAAATCTTGCACTTGAGAACAAATAGCCGCGTGTTATTCAAGCTGAAAGATTTCTTTTTGTCTCATTGCTGTCAATGACGTTCCTATTGGAAGGAATGCCCGCTGGTCGGTGTGGTGAACAAAGCGGCAATTTACTGGGCCCCAGCAGCAGACTTTATAGCTATAGTCAAGACCTGCACCAGATCCGATAAGTAGAAGAAGAGCTTTTCACATTACGAAAGGAGAACATTGGCGGATTGTAGGAATCAATTATTATCAGGAATCAATTATTTGAGATTGCGTTGCCCCAGTTGGTTATGTATAGGAGACAGGCACATTCTATGGAATGCACTGCGCTGCCTAATTTTTTTTTACTATTTTTTCAATAAATCTGTTGTATGGCGTTATTGGTTACCAATAGCACCGGAAATCCAGAAACGTTTAATCGCACAGTATCAATTTTGGAAAGAAAACTGTCCAAAGCGGGTACATATAAACGAATTTTTTTTAAAGTAAATTTTATAATATGATGTACAATTTCTCGTGCTTATAAGAGGAAAATCCTTAAAATGCTTATATTGGAATAGTTGCAGTACATTTTAAAGAAAAATCAAGATTGTTTAAGTTTCAGTGCTACTAAGCGGGGACTTATTATATCCGGGGAATACAGTATTTCACTGGTCACTAGTGTTGAGTATAAAACAATCGTGCTTGACTATAATTTCCTTATACGTACATAAGTGTACATGGGAGTACAATTTGGCAAATTTTAATGTATAGTAGTTGGATTTATAATTGTCTTAACATAATTTCTCATAATAGCCCATTTACACTATAGTGAAATCTAGTAGATTAGATTTCAAATCTTGCTCAAAATCTACATCGTTTACACTGGATTTATTTGACAGTAGCAAGATTTCATTTTAATAACAAAAACAGCTGACTGAAATTTAAAAGAAAATAATAATATTTTAGTTTAACCCTAATCAAGTCAGGAAAATTTTTTACAAATCCAGTCAAAATGTGTCTCAGAGGCACATACAAAGAATTTACATATTAATTTTCTTAACTTTTTATTTATTTTTATTTTATTAAATTTTTTCTTCTCAGTTACATAAATAAAATATTATTTATTTATTTTCGCACTTTAAGCAAACTAGGACTTTTGAACAATGCTCGTTGCAAGTATTTTTGTGGTAAGTACTGCAAGACTGCTTGCACACTCTGCATATCTTCGGTGGGCACATATAACATCTACGTCGCATATCTGTCTGCCTTGGCTGGTTTGAGAATTCATCCTCGTGTTGTATGGACCGAACATTGGAAAAATTATTTTTATTTAATTTTAGAAGACTACGGCAAATAATGGGTGCCAGAACTCTTGGTAACTCATTATAACTCATTATTATATTTTATTTTGTTGTTCACCAACAATAGAAGTAATAGATAGCGTTCCCATATGTGCCTCATAGACACATTTTGACATGATTAAGAACATTTTGGATTGAAACAAAATAAAAAGAAATTAATTTATTACTTGAAATTTGTAAATTCTAAATAAAACAATTGAAAGTAGGAATTCAAGAAGCAGTAAGAACTAGAACCTATATTTAAGGAAGTTACAACATGACAAAGTGAAATATGTGTCGGAGAGGCACATGTTGACTTGATTAGGGTTAAATTGAAATGTCATTTTTTTTCCTGCTCAGTGTTGTATTTTTAAGTACTATTTGGCAAAACACATAGGTGCATTTCTATTTTTACTAAATTTTGAGTAGATTTTGCCGAAATCTCCTAAATAAGTAGATTTTGTTTTGTATGGGAAATCTGGTTAAAATCAACTAGATTTGGCTCGAAATCTCATAAATACTAGATTTCGCTGTAGTGTAAATGGCCTATAATATAACAAAGTCAATGAAAATTGAAACGATAAATTTATGAATTTTTGTAATAACTCCTTAACAAGCTTTTAATTCGCACTGCGTTGCTAGTAAATTGAATATTTGGGGGGAGATGGTTCCAGAGATAAATGGTATATATATAAAACTGGTGAAAAGAAGCACTCTTTCGGTATTTGAATGTTCGTTCCTCGCAGACGAAGTGAATACTAATTTGTTATAAAGAGAGTCGGGTTTTTTTGTTGTTATAATTTTATGTAAAAAAATAAGATTTTTAAGCTTCATATAGCCATTTGTATGGGAAATCTAGTTAAAATCAACTAGATTTGGCTCGAAATCTCATAAGTACTAGATTTCGCTGTAGTGTAAATAACTTAAATTTTATATTAAAATTCCAAACACAAAATCCAAAAAAATCAAGTTAAGATAATGAAAATTTAAATTAAAACAGTGCAGCATAATTGGAATGAATCCATTCGATCGATTTGTATCAACAAATTTATTCTTCTTACACAAGAACAATTAATATTTATAATATGGGTGCATTAGAGAGCTATAGGAGTGTAGCGCATATTACATAGACAGTACTTCTAGTCGCGGTAGTCTAGTAGGTAGTGTGTTGGCTTATTAGACGTGAGGCCATGCTTCAATCCACAGGTCATAAATCTCCAACATAACGAAATACGAAGAATTATTTCTTCGGTAACTGGATCTCAGCAGATTTCTGGCAAAAACTCTGAAAGTAAATATAAAATAAAATTGCCATGTAATCGTTTGTCTAAAATCTGTCGTTCGGAGTCGACTTTAAACTGTAGGTAACACCACTCAAGTATAAAATTAACACATGCAACATAAGTGGTATAAGAAACTAGGTTGGAATCCTGACTGATGGATTGTAATAACCAATTATGTATGTGTATGTGTTTCTTTGTAACCGTAATGTTATAATTTTTGACGTAATGATTAATTTTTGGGCAAGTTCAGTGAAAATAAATTCTAATTCGAATACCCCGGACATAAACCTACAATTTCTACTCACCAAGTGATGGGAAAGACATCCATTAGAAACCGAATTCTGTCTGTATGAATTACATAGAATTAGCTGACAATAATTAATTTTTAGAAACAAGTGTCTCTATTTCATGAGAGGAATTTCATTTGGAAGTCACCGTAGTCTAGTAGGTAATGTGTTGGGTTATTAGATGAGAGAACTTAGTTCAAACTCCAGTTTTATATAAAAAAAACTATTTCCTTCGGCATCTTCCATTCAGCGGTCTCCTGAACAAACCTGTGATGGTAAATAAATTTACCATGAAAAGTTTATCAAACGTGTCGTTCGAAGTTGAAGTTAAACTGTAGTTTTAGCCAATCATCGAGAAAATTAACACACACAACATGGATGGTGTGAGAATCTAATTTGTAATCCTGTTTAAAGGTTTATTGAAGAATTGCATAAATACTGGCAACATATTGAGGTTGTTTTCTGCATTGCAAGTAATTTGCAACAACCCCACGCGAAAACAAATCAAGTACAAACAACAAAGGAAATACAACAAAAACAAAAAATATGATCCCACGCGACAATCTCTGGAAAGTTTCACTCAAACTAAAAGTCAACTTCCGCTTGGGGTTACAAATAAGTTGTACGAATATGTGTTCAGCGTTAAATCTATAAGATGCGTGCGTGTGTATATGCATGTGTGAGCATTTCTAACCGCAGGAATGTCAGTCAGTATGAGTTGTACGAAGTTACAAAAACTTTGTTGAGCATAATTTTCACAATTTGTGTCAACAAATTGTACTGCCAACATGACGTTCTGGCGGTCTGGTCTGAATGTCTGTCAGGCAGCTTATCTGTCTGAATAAAAGTTTTTCTTGAAAATAAACTTCAGTGTGTGATTAAAACCCCATTGTATACCGAAAACTTTAATGAACTTTAGGCAAAGAAAGAAAAACAACAACAAAAACAATTTCTAAAAAAAAAACATGAACGTTTTATTGTTGTTGTCGATTTCTGTTTCAATGCCATTCTTCCTGATTGTTTTCTATTTTGATTTCAATGCCTTGTTGAGATTGCATGATTGATGATTGGTTAAACACAAGGAGAAAAAGAAAAACTGCAGCAACATTTACTGATTTTTGCTTTTTATTTGCTCAACAACACTTTGCCTTTACGATTAAACTGTTCGTAAAAAAATAAAATAAAATAAAATAAAACAAGTGAAGAAAAACGTCTTAAAGAAGTTGAAGAGTTGGATTGAAGTTGAAGTTTGTTGAAAACGCTCCATCAATTATAAGCATTTATTTTCTGCAACGTGCACTAACAATTATGCACTTGTACATATGTTGCACGAAGATAGCAAATTGCTGCAGTAAGCTATAATAAACATCTATCGTTTCCTACACATGGATCTGCTTTCAATTGTTTTATTGTTCAATGGGAAACCAATGGAAACAAATTTTAGTCCATAATCAAACGAAAATTGGATGACTTTGTAGGTTTAAGCCAAATTTCATTGAGTCTTAGCCCAATAAATAAACCAAAATAGAAATATTCTGATGTGATTTCACTAAAATTTAGTCTTATATAAGAGTGGTCTCATATAGTGTGTTGGCTTATTAGAGGAGAGACCAACAAAACGAAAAAAAAACTTCTTCGACTACTCCCTCTTAGCAGATTTCTGGCAAAATCTCTGAGGGTAAATAAAAATTGCCATGAAAAAGTATCCTAAAAAACTTGTCGTTCGATTTTATAAACTGTAGGTCCCGCCATTAGTTGTCTGTATGTGTCTACAGTTATAGTGTGGCCCGGTTTATCCTACTATGGGCTAGGCACTTATAGAGGAAGCGTACTGCCACGTCCAGCCAGTTTACGCCACAGAATTTCTATAATGAATTTCTACTATGTATCTCCTTGTTCCAATATGATATTAACGCCCGGCATCTTAGAGATTGTCTAAGAGTCTTAGTCATCTCAGTCTCAGTCTTAGACATCGTTACATTAGAATCCAGAGCTCTCAATATATCACAAGCTATACATTAGGTCTTCCAATATGAACTTACTAGCTTTGACAGTTGATAACGTCCCTCTTGTTTGAAGCTAGATTTGTCAAATTAGTTGTAACTTATTCAGTTAGCTGTGCGAATTCCTCACGGATGGATATAGTATTCAACAACACGTTAAAATAATAAAATTGTTGTAGGGGTGTTCTCCTCGGGCAACGTAGCGCACACTTGTTACCGAAAAATCATTTTCAGCGATTAGACCTATTTGCGGATGAAAATCAGACTCTAAGAATTTGATTCATTTTTTTTTTAAACAATATCCTACTTTTTAAAAGAAAGTTAACACTTCAACACGACAATTATCGCAACAAGTATTTAAGTAAGAAATGAAAATCATTGCAGGAAATAACCAAAAATATTCTGGGCAGGAATCATTGGACTATTAAAAAATATTAGACAAGTACGCGAAATATTAAATGATTTACTGCGCAGAAGGCGACTAAAGGGTCTAACAGACTCAAAGAGTAATTGCGTGAGAAGTAAAGACTAGTAAGTCATTTAGAACAATAAAGATACCTGAGAATATCTCCCTAGCTTCTGGAAAATCAGGATGTGTTAAATGATCCCTAAATAAAGACCGCAGATTGTCACCCAAAAAGCCTTACATACATATTGTGACGTTTTTACCTTTTTAAAAAGTTTAAATATGAGTTCGTTAATTGCAAACCAAGTAAAAACAAATAATTGTTTATTTTCTCTTACACTCTCTTTATTCTTTACACTACTTTTGTGTGCCACCGTATACAACTTAACGATACAACTATAATAATCTGTTTATTCACTTTACTAGTTCACACAAGTATTCACTGGATCTTTACAACCACGACTTATTTTGTTCACACGCAACTTCACACAAGGCTGACTGAATTAACACTGACTGCTGCTTGCTTTGTCCAGCTCTTTTATAGTCCATTACAACCAGTCTAACGAACATTATTGAAGTGGAAGGTTCGTGACACCGTATAACCAGTATAGAAACGAAATTTTGACATTTACCAGCGAATTATGGAAGGGACAGCAAATATTACCAAAAAGTATTTCTGACCCTCTCTGATTGTAACTCCGTTTTGTTTATTTATGTTTTTTTTTTAGTTTTTGGGGTGGGTGCTTTATATTAGCGATAGTTAATTTTTGTGTGAAACTATTAATAAATAATAAAATAACTAATAACAATAACAAATTTTGAACAAGAAACTATATTCATAGTTACCAGAAACTATACACATTTTGATTAATAATTAAATATTTAAGAATCTTTAATCTTTTCATTGAAGAAATTAAAAAATATTCCAAATTTTCCCTTTTTTAACACAAAATAAATGTTTATTTATATTTAATTTTTCTACCTTATCCGTCAGTTTTCAGTCTGTATATCTGTTGGTTCTAACACATTTGATTCGCAAAACATTATAACATTTTTTTCTCCCTCTAAATTGACTGGTAATTTGCTGCTATGAGCGTTTGTCAAACGTCAAAGGTTTCTATACTGGTTATACGGTGGTTCGTGATCTCGCCTTCTCGAGAGCTCTATTGCTAATACATTGTTGTTTGTGTACTTTGCTTATGTTGTCCATCCCTTTTTGTCACATACATGTTGTTGTTGGTACCATGCGCAACCAGGTTCGTTGTACATATGTGTGTGTGCAGCTTTAGATAATCAACACGTTCACTGTATTCCTTCTGTTAGTGTGTATTTCTATCGTGTGGCGTTTGTTTATCGTTTTTTTTTTGCTAAACGATATTAGGTCGTTTCGATTTGCGTAACAATATCATAGACAAACCAGAGTAAGTATATAAATTACCCAAAAAAATTAAATGAAAGTGCCCCTGTCGTTTTGGGCGAATATTAAATAAACTGATGAAATAAATAAATACGTATTTAGTATTTAGTTTCGAAAGTCCCCATAGACATTGCAAAATAAAAAAGCCTGCAGCGATGAAAGCAGTATGAAAAGAGTAAAGCATGTGGTGGTGTGTAGAAGCAATGAAGTATCGACAGTTGCCAATATAAGTTTTATTGGATCAACGACTAAAAAAGGACTATCTGGATATTCTCCAACAGAATGTAACTCCTAGAGTGGAGTAATTTGGTTTATCACACAACTGGGCGTTTCAACAGAACAACGATACTAAACACATCTCCAAAGTTGTAAAGAAATGTTCAAAAGATCTATTTATACAGGTAGTGTTATCGCAGCTGGGTTTTTCTTTTTTTATTGTTGTATTGTTTCAAACTTGTCAGTTTTAGCAGGCTGAATAGGCAGGGCGAATCATATTTGGCAGGAGGTGGACTTGGAATAAAGCATCGAATACATCTTGTTTTGGCAGAAATTTAATGCAAAATGAGTTGTTGTAATGCTGCTACTACCTGTATAAATACTTCTTGAGAAGTGATTCTTTCCAAAAATACTCAACAATCTGCCACGTTCTTCAGACTTAAATCCAATTAAGTACATAAAGAAGTCAGAGAGAGAAAAATTTTGAATAAAGTGAACTATAGGACCGAAAACTTGTGGATTCAATTCCCAGGAGACTAGAAGCCGTAAAACATCAAAAGGATGTATTAACAAGTATTGCACTGTTTACATTCATTTGATGCTTAAAAATCGTAGTATTTTTATGAATTGAATTAATTATTTTCTGCCTGAAGTCGCCGTTGGCTTATTAGACCTAAGGCCACGGTTCAAACCCCAGGTCAGATATCTCAACGAAACGAAACCGAAAATATGAAAAAATATTTCTTTGGCAACTTCCTCTCAGCAGATTTCGGAAAAAAATTCTGAGAATAAACAAACAAAATTCCATGAAAAGTTTCTCAAAAAACCTGTAGTTCGGAGTCGATTTTATAAACTGCAGGTTCCGCCACTCATGTATAAAATTAACGCACACAACATAACTGGTGCGAGATGCTAGTTCGTAATGCTGATTGTGAGGGTAGTAATGACCTTTTGAAAATCAAAAGACACTACTGTAAAAATTACAAAAAAAAATTAGCCCTTAGTTTATTTAAGAAGCGTATGACTATCACACAACAAATCCTTCCTGTAATTTGGTATTTCGTTTTTAGTTTCTTTGTTTTTTATTCATTTCTGTTAATTAATTTAAGTCCAAACAGACTATTAGCTTACTGATCAATAATTTAATTTAAGCAACGTTATTATTGTGCAACTTTATCATTTGTTCAAAGGACTCCATTATTAATCAAAATTAAATCACATTTGATATCGAACCAGTATATCATCTGAAAAATATTTTTTTTTACAATTTAAACTAAAAAAAATCCAAATACAGAGTCAACGAAAATAAAATGAAATAAATAAAATAAAATAGTTTATCTAGTCTATCTAAACATTTTCATTTAATATTTGATTTTATACTTGATTTCATTATTTACTTATTTCTCAAAATCTTATTTGGAATCAAACGCAAGAGGTACACATTTAAGATGATGTGACTTACAACGAAGAACAGTATGAGTAGCATGAGTAGCATGAGTAGTCAATCTATAGGATCTCAATCAAACGAACAAGACTTTTTAAATTTGATTTTATTCCTCTAAAATTGGATTACAAGTAAAACCAATAAAAACAAATAAGGATGAAGGTAAACATGACCAAAATCAAAGAAAAAATAAGAAAAAAAGTAAAAAAAAACATTCAGTCCTAAAATGAAACAAACAACCATACGGGCAGACACGCCAGTTTATAGGTAAAATCTAATAAGCAGCCGAAAGATAAGAAAATAAAAGAAAAGAAGGAAATAAAACTGAACGAAAATAAAACGACGAAAAATCACGTTGACTTTTGGTTGCAAATGGTCGAGGATGACTCTTGTTTGAGGCAACAACAACGAATTTGTAAAACGTTACAACACTAAGTTTTAAACATCGACATCACAAATAATTTTTAACATACGAGCACAAAATTCATAAGTGAACGTCTTATAGCTCTTCATTCAAAGCCGGAAACCGATCAAACCATATTTGATCATTAGAACCCTTTCGGCAGGGTTACAACCTAGCTTCTCACACCACTTCTGTACGGTGTGTTAATTTTATACATGAGTGTTGGGACCTACAACTTAAAGTCTATTCCGAACGACAGATTTTTAAGAAGCTTTTCATGGCATTTTATTTCTACTCAGACTTTTTGCCAGGAATCTGCTGAGAAAAAATTGCTGAAGAAATATTTTTTCATATTTCATTTTGTTTGAGATGTCTGACCCTGGGTTTAACACGTGACCTTACGTCTACCCACTAAACTACCCACTAGACTAAGGCGACTTTAACGTACTTGCATAAAATTTACTAGTGAACCCTTACAGCTCCTCATGTAAAGCCGTTTTAACACTATGCGGAAACCGATGTACATATCCTTTTATTCTCAAGTCCACACAGAAAGTACCGAAATAAATTCGATGTATAAGGGGATGATGTAATTGCTTGTTTTCTAATGAACTCTTATCAAAAAGTTTTTCAATGTGGGTTCCCTAGGTTAGCAGGTTCACTCGATGGCCATATGGTCAATTGTGTTACCTAGTGTGAGGTTAGGTTTTCTAAATGATGAACAAATTTAATTTCACATCGATCAGTAGCGCTTTCTTCCACTATATTTTGTATTTACTTACTCGACACTTTAAAATTATTTCAACAACAATTTGAATTAAAAATTTTCGAAGAATTTTAACTGTAAATTCGAATATCTAATATAAAATCGTTTATTGGTTTAAATTATCTGCGATCAAAAACAGCCTATCTACCGAAAAACATATGGCCATATAATCAGGACTGTTATCCTAAGCCTGTGGGAAATTGAGGCTATTTTTGTCTAATAGGAACTCCACCGGTACGTTGAGTACATTTATAAAGAAGATTTATAACATCTAATTTCTATCAGGTTATCAGGAATTCTGCATCCCTTTCACTCAGAGACCTAATACATTGTAATAACATGAGATTCGAAATAGAGTACAGTTTTTCAATTCAGTTTCTTTGAAGAAAGTGAAAACATTGTGATTGGCCTTTTAAAAACATTGCTTTTGTTTCGATTTATTGTAGCAACGATATGCAGAACGAGTTATCTTAAGACATCTCTGATGCCAACTAACCACCAAGAACATGTGCTGTAATGATATGCGATTTTTTCTTTCGGGTCTTATAAAATCAAAATCACAATTATCTATAAAATATGTGTTTTAATTTTAATTTTCGAAATTACAATCTTAGTCAGACACCCTCTAAAGGACTTTTATCAAAATTAAAAATTCAGCGGCTTCATTGAACAAAAGCGTTATGTTTTAAAATCATTATGAGAATTTTTTATAATTTATAATAAGTTTCATGAAATTTATTCGTGTTTAACTTTTCGTTTTATTTTGATTATTACGACCATCTATTATTATACAAAGAATGTAATAACTATCGAATCTTCTAACAGGAGCTTCAGAAGTTTAACACTTGATAACGGCCATTTCCTTGATGCCATATCTCACAAATTAGTTCTCCATTGTTCAGCCTCGTTTGGCAAATCACCATAGGTGGAGGCGGCATTCAATAACACGTGCAAACAATAAAATTGTTTCATAAAACGGCCTGTTCTCTTCGGGTAATGTATCGTGCGCTTCGGTCATATTCCCAAAGTGGTGGATGATTTTGAGTTCAATGGTTCAACAAATAATCGACCAGTACGCGTACATAGACGAAAAGCGAGATTATCCGAAAACATCGCCGTTGTTAGCGAAAGTGAGTAAAAGAATCTGGGGTAGTCGATTTCACCTCAATCACAAAAACTCGGTCTTTCGCAGACCACAACTTGGCGAATTTTTCATCATGAGTTGCACCTGCAGCCGTACTAAATTTAACTGACTCAGAGACTTGATACAACGAAGTACATTATCTGAATAGCCTCTGGAGCAGTTGGTAACTGTCCATAATTTTCATCAAAAAATTCTTTTCAGCGATGAGATTCATTTATAGATGAATGGGTACGTGAACAAACATAATAGTTGAATTTCCAAGAGGGTTCAATGCATCCCGAAAAAGTCACTGTTTGGTGTAGTTTATGGGCTGGTGGAATCATTGATCCATATTTCTCTGAAAACGACGTTGGCGATCACTGTCAACGGCGAACACAATATGTCGATGATTATTAAATTATTTTTACCCCGAGGTAGATGTCAACGACGTGTGGTTTTAAAAGTACAGTATTAGGTGCCAGACCGAAAGTGCCACATTGAATATTCTCCAAGAGCGATTTGAGGGATCTCGTGGGGGCCACCGAGATCGTGTGATATCTCACACATACTTTTTTCAATTAATTTTTTACTAATAACAAAGAGCAACATTAAATACTTCATTAATTTTTTTAGTTATCTTTTTAAAAATATAACTTTAAGCAGTCGTATCAGTAATCTTTCTGAGAATACAAATCATTGAAAATGTTACATCGAGATTGAGTTCAAAATTTTTAAGGATCAGTTAAATTATTGTACTCATAAACTCGACTTAAACTGGAACAGCCACAACTGGAACATTTTCAATAGCTTTCTATATTAAATAGAAAATTTTATGTTAACATATGTAGCAGGCAAGACCCAATGTTTTTTAAAGATTCATCAGCGCAGCATTATCTAACCTGCAACTAGCGGCAGTATAACATGGGAGAGTTTATTAATTTGTTTCTTAATTAATCGAAAATCTTTTTTCTTATAAATGCATCGACTACTGGAAACTGTAAAAAATCGGTGAAATAAAACGCGTATCTAGTATTTTAATTCAAAACATATTCGATCGATAACCAATGTTATCGAATAATATTAGTGCAGGGTGCTGTTCTCCTTAAAAGAATGAAAAATCAAAGAAAATAGTAGAAAGACATTGGGAATAAAGCGAAATCAAAAGATTTTTTCCAATTCTTTTTCCTTTCATTCCTTCCATTTAAAGCACTTCTACCATTTTGGTAAAGCATTTTAAATCGATGACTATGTGTGTGTGTGTTATTTTAAACTATCTTGGTAAAGGACGTAAGGACTGCTTGTGTGTGCGTATATTCTGACTTATGGGAGACACAAAAAAAGAGGAATGAAAAGAAAAACTTAAAATTAAATCAGAAGTAAAATGTGATGTCGTATCCTTTACTAGTTTGTGTGTAAAATGAAGAACAAAAAATAACAAAAAATTTAAAAAGAAGAAAATAATATCGAGAAGAAAATAATAGAAAAATCATTTTGGAGTCAAAAATATAATGTTTGTACCAAAAAAAAAAGAAAAGAAACAAAACCAATAGAGGACGTGGCAAGAAACAATTCCTCTGGGCATAAACGAAAGCAGAACTTGAATGTTGCTACTCTTACTAATGCTTCGATTTTAAACACTTGATACACAGAACTCAGAAAATTTTATAAAAATTTAAAAATACATTGAAGGTTTACGGTGTTTTGTTTTGTATTTTTGGCCTTTAAAAAGGTCTTGATGTGGCCTTGCATTTTCTTTAAATATTAAATATTTTTTCTCAAAGTAAACAATACAAGTTGACAAAATTGTTAATATTTTTTAAAGTGTTTGATATTTAAATCGAAAGGATGTCGTAGTAAATGTGTTTGAAGAATGTCTTGTAAATATTTTAAATACGAGTTTGCTTAAGAAAATTAGTGTTTATTTCATCGAAATATATGACAAATAAAATTCTAAATTAAATCTCTTCAGACTAGATATCTTGCAAGGGACGCTATGTATTTAGAATTGAAATGAGAAGACAACAACATACCCTACTTTAATCACTCTAAAGAGAGCTGCCTATGAGGGCTGAAAATCGAATTCGGTGCCATACAAATACCTGTGCAATGTTTGGTTTCATCTCTTAACACTTTCATGTCCGTTGTTGCCTACAGGCAACATTGTACATATTTGCTCATAAATTCCGTTATTTTAAATTTTTGTAAGATTTCTTTTTTGCAAACAAGCTTGATTGAAAACGCGTATTCTAAACAAAAAATTGAATGAGTTATCATTAATGGTGTTCCGACAATCGGTGTTTGAATTTGAATGCCAAAATGAAAAAAAATAAATTTTTCAAACTTAAAAAATAACGGTAAATTTTTGAATATTTTTCATAAAAAGTGTGTGAATAATTAAAAATCAGTAAGAGAAGAATTATAAATCAAAAAAGTGGAAAATATGTTATTAGTTTTATACCAATATTTTTTTAAACTCAATGTTGCCTGTAGACAACATTAGTCCATAATGTATAAAACTTACATTAAACTTTTTCTGCAATAGGTTTTTGTCCAAAAGGCTTGTCTCAAAGAGAAATACAAATAATTGTGGAATTTGACTGAAATGGGTCTGAGGATGATGATGATAGTGACAGCGGAATAGATATTGCTAACAAATTATTAAACTCTACAAATGAAGTAACTTTATCAGGAAGGAGAAGCAGCCCTTTAATACTGCAGAAAACAACTGAAGAAGTCTCAAAACCATCAGATTCATTACCATCAACATTTACCAAAAGAAAATACGTAGCTGATCCACCAAAAGCCGTACATTTTGATAACAAAAGAGACACTGGATAGAATGGGGAGCAAAAGGCCGATGTAGACTATGCAAAACCGGAATTCCAAGATCCAAATTTACTAAGTGTAATGTACATTTGTGCTCAAAAAAACTGTTTCCTTTTATATTATAATAAATTGGAATAAAAATAATTTAAAAATTACGAATATATAAAAATAAGCCTTTCTTTAAAAATTTTCCACTACTGCTCAATGTTGCCTGTAAATCAGAATACGTAGGACTCTGAATTTAATATCACTTCATATTAATGCCATGACTAACAAACACATGTCCTTAAAAAAATTTTAACTCTGACCGAAAAACTTCGGGCATGAAAGGGTTAAAAAATATTGGAAACTGTGTGATACTACACCAGAGAAAAATGAATCATTGTGGTGTTCTACCAGGAAATGTCATATTAAGTTGACCACCTAAAACCCTCTTCCTCATTGATTTCAACATGATTCCCTTACGCCTGTAACTTTTGGGGCATCAAAAAAGCTCCATCCAAAGAAATCTTCACGTACAGGAAATCACTGACATGATGCCAATTAAATTATTTAATTCTCTTGTGTGCTGACAACATTTTTATGAATGCCGAGGATTTCTCGGAAAAATTTCGGATCATTTAGAGATAATTTTTATATGGGTTCAGGAACACAGGGATATCGTTAAAAATG
Source organism: Sarcophaga subvicina (assembly GCA_936449025.2). Classification (NCBI taxonomy): domain Eukaryota; kingdom Metazoa; phylum Arthropoda; class Insecta; order Diptera; family Sarcophagidae; genus Sarcophaga; species Sarcophaga subvicina. Next base: position 37,880,540 of record OW388082.2, read on the forward strand.
GTGTTGATGATGAGCTGGTTAGGGCCTGTGCGGGCAATCTCCGACATGTTACAAGGCATTTTGGTATTCCCAAAATATATATAATACATACAATACTACTTGACAAGTATGGACACGAAGAGAACTGATTCAATGCTGTCCTTAAATCCTTAAATCATATGGGCATCCATTGCACAATAGCGATTCCTACGGGACACAGACCTTTTGGTAGGCATGCGGAAATACTCGGCATTCTAACTAGTGACTTCAGGAGGAGACGTGGGTCTGACCAGGAGGAAGAGACTGTCTTTCATCTCATGTGTCAATGTCGTGCTCTTGTATCAAGGGACGGATGTTTCTGACATCGTTGACCGAGCTCTCTCATATAAAAATTGCTTCCATAGCAAGATTTATTTTGCATCGAGATAGTTTTTTCTAGAGAATGCTTGACACCCGGGTAGAATCACTTGTAGTATCACAATGGGCCTAAATGCCAGATTAAGTGGAACCACTTGCTTCGAGGGGGTCTATCACCTAACCTAACCTAACGACTTGATTAGTGCTCTCAAGATGATTTTTAGTAACTAAAACGTTTTCGAATCTTGTCAAGAATTGCGGTGGCGGAATCATGTGGTACAGACAATATGAAAACTTCTCCTAACACTGCTTATGTCTGAACTACTCTGCCAGTACTCTGTAAATTTAGCTTCTGGAGAACAAAACAGTACAACAAAAGTAACCTATAACAAGTAAGGTTAGGTTAGATTAGAGGACGTGTACTTGTCAATTAAGACAAGTACAGTACCCAGAGGTCGAATTGACCCATTGTACGAAAGGTCCTTAAAAAGGAAAGATAAAAGAGGGGATAGGAAAAAGGAGAGGAAGTAGGAAAGGGAGAATGGGAAGCGAACTAGTAGCAGAACAAGTAAAATATTCTACGAAATAAAATATTGTTACGCAAATGGAAATGGTGTTACATCGTTTACCATTAAAATCATAAACAAAAGCTATAAAAACAAAAAGCAATGGACTTGTTTACATGATCAACGAATAAACAAAAATATTGCAACAACATTAGTATAAGAAAAGGGATAAACAAGTAAACAAACAACAACAACACTGCAAGGACAAATGTAAACAAACTACACAAACAACAATAACGTAAAGAACATGTTTACAAAGTCATTTTTCTTCAAAGGCATTTATCAGACTATTTACCCTGCGATATAAAATGCAAGACAAAGCAGGCAACATGATCAGAAAAATTCAGTCAGTCTTGTGTGAAGACGCTTTGCGTGTGAAGAGAATAATCGTGGTTTGAGTGTTTACGCAGAAGAGTGTAAAGAAGAATAACAAGACAAAACAAATTGTTGTTATTTAAATCAAGCCAACAGTGGCACAAGGAATTGTGCAAACAATAAAAAACAATTTAAAATCTAAAGCTAAACACAAATTTATTTTTATTTCTCATATCTCATATTTTAAAACTTTTTAAAAGGGCAAAAACGTAGCAATACATATTGTTGTTCCATCTGTTTATCATCGTCTTAAGCTTTTGTCAAAGGTTAAATTTACTATTAAATATGAATATTTTAGATTTATTGAAAATCTGCATATCCAGCCGAAGGCTTTTATTAATGAAGTTGAGTATGAATCGATTATGGTTACTCTCAAGCTAATTGTATCTGATAGGGGACTATACTCTATTTAATGTATACTTTGAACATACCAATAGGAAGTCACATTAACACTTCAACCTTTGTGGATTAGTCTGTTTTCCTTGGCATATATGAATATACCCACGAAAAATTTCGGTACCTAACTTTTACATCTTCTAGGCAGGGTAAATATACCTAACCGCACCATAGAGGAAGTCGTCACATCCTCCGTGTGTGGGGCCCGCACCCACTAAATCCTTCCCTCGTCTCTTTTGGACTTGTTTATGCCCACTCTGGAACTACGGTGGTATTACTTCGGAGTGGAGTCCTTTTGGCTCTTCGGCCTCTCCATGTATATATCCGCGTCCGGATTGCGTATCGAAAGTTGAGGTGACATCTAAGCGTCTCCACTATTCCTTTCGTCTAAATCATAGTTTCGGTTTCGCTTGGCACGTGTGACAGTATCACCTATGCCGACATGCTTACTTGTTCTTCAACCTCAAGATCTCTCTTTTTCCGTCTCAAAATGCGCTCTACGCAATTCACCACCGATGTCCAATTTTCACTACTCGCAATAATAACCCCGACAATGTCAGCGGCTGTGATCGTTCCAACTATTGACGTAAGTACAGAGCGATAACTCTGCCAGCGTGCACACTCGAAAACAGGCTGGCAGAGCTATCGCTCTCATTTTCCACGCAGTCGTATTCCTTGATTTATCATTGCCGATTATTATTCTTCCAAGCAGAGATACTTCAGTGGTTTCCCATGGTCTCCTGAAACGCTTTAATGTTAAGAAATAAAATATTTAAAATATAGCTGACAGTCCTTGAAACAATCTCAATATATAATGACCCAAAAGGCAAAATGCTAGAAGAGTAGCAACTCAAATGAAATTGGAAATTTTAAGAACTTGAAATAACATGTTCGTGCTACTAAACAATAATATTTACTTAATATTCCCTGAAGCAAAATTAAAAAACAAAATAAGAAAAGAAACATTTGGAAATAAACAAACAAACGAATAGAAAATAAATAGAAAGAACGAAATTTCAATAAAATTTAGTGGCAATTAAATGGACAGTTTAATGAAATTTATTCGAGTTGTATTTGTATTTGTTTCGATTATAATTGCTTTCGAGGTCAATAAACAACACAAAATAAGGCTTTTTATTGGTATTCATAGTAGGCAACAACAAAAAATAAAAGCAACAGGATATGATAGAAAAAGCGCTATGTAGGCAGACACAAACTAAAAAATTAAAAAAAACGAAAGAAATTATTGAAAATAAAAAAATAATTTAAAAAATATTGAAAATATTTACCAAACATTCTTTAAAATAAAATTCGCCATGGTATGACTACCTACTAATAGAGGATTACTAAATCCATCAGTGCCTCCATCAAAAGTAACAACACAATATCAACCAAATTATTTATACTCAATTGGGGAGAAAAGAGCAGTTTTTGGTAGGTTTTTCCCCCAGTAAATGTACACGTTTTCGATATTATTGCTCCGCTATTTGATGCTTTTAACTGAGATGCTGTAAAACATGATTCAGAGAATAGTGTTGCCTGTTGTTAGTGTAAGCACCAGAGATTAGCAATGAATCGTTTTTTGCTACTCATAAGTACTCATGAAATTTTGAGGGAGTCAACAGTATAGAAATTCAACTACTCTGATTTATTCGTACTCACTGTAACATTGATTTAGTACAAGTTGCAATGAGTATGAGTACAACTTTGACATCAAACTCATACCATTCGAAATATGTTCAATTCATAAGCCTACTCATTCAGATTCATAAATTTAGAAAAATACTTATAATACTCATAAATGATCAAACATTCATCAAAGTTTACAGTTTTAGTTGTTGTTGCATTTACAAAAAAAAAAAAAAAAACAAAGACACCAAGCAAAGCAAATACACAACCTTCTAGTGAGTATTGTAGTGTTCGTACACGAATCATACTTATTTTGTGAGTCTTTTAAATGTTGAGTCATGGAGTTCATTCAAATCCTGAGTATCTTCATATAAAATATAGGAGTGTCCAATGGCCAATTGGAAGCAAATTAATCATCAAGTGAGGGTTCATACGAATTCTATGTTCTTACTAAAGATCAGCAATGAGTATTCAAAAAGATGATTAGATTCGAATCATACTCATAGTTTCTGATACTTTACGCATTGATACTTATTTTAATAGCATACTCATACTATTCATATTCAAAGTTTGAAGTACTCATCGTACTCATTCATAACAATACGCATGACGTTGTTGATTTCGACTCTCCTTTACTCAACATATACAAAAATCACAAAATACGTATGATTCGCGTACGAACACCAAAATACTTAGTAGAAGGTTATGTGTTTGCTTTACTTGGTGTCTTTGTCTTTTTTCCTTATGTGTTTTTTTCTTTTTTTGTAAATACCTAACAGGTCAGGTCAGGTCAGCTCAGGTCGGAGTGGTAGTTCTAATATAACAAGTTCACTTGAGCACACATAGCAACCCGTTGTGATGCCACAGGTGAAACGCAGTCTCTGTACTGACCAACCATCAACTGCCTAACAACTAAGACTATAAATTTTGAGTGACTCGAATAATTTATAAGTATTATAAGTATATTTCTAAATTTATGAATCTGAATGAGTAGGCGTATGGATCAAACATAGTTCGAATGTTATGAGTTTGATGTCGCCGTTCTACTCATATTCATTGCATCGTGTACTTATAAATCAATGTTATACTGAGTACGAATGAATCAGAGTAGTTGAATTTCAATACTGTTGACTCACTCATACTCAAAATTTCATGAGTATTTTATGAGTATCGAAAAAACGATTCATTGCTGATCTCTGGTATTAATCATCCTAGTGTTGATCGTACATAAAAAAATGCGTGGGAGTGATTCCTCACGAAAACATCTAGCAACTCTGATTTGAAAATTTAAAGGGAAAAACTTTTAAACCTGGATAATCTCAAAGAAAAGTAATAGAACAATTAATTAATTTTTAGTTGAATAAAGACAGCTTAAAAGCAAAAGTAAACCAAATAGAAATGTTTTGAAAACAATAAAAAATTATTATACAATAATAACAAACAGAAAATCTTCAATAAAATTAAACTTAATTGGTCACAAAACACAAAGCAATCAAATCTGCTGAATCAAGAGAATTTAAATTTTTTACTCTTACAAAACGAAAAAAGTCTTTCTAATGCCGTAAAGGGGCTTCGTTTAGTCAAAAAGTAAACGTTTTAATTTGATTCTTTTAAAAATAATTTCTATATATGTACACACTCTGTTGCTTTATACAGGAGAATACTTTGTGGTTTTTCAAAGTGAATTTATCTTTTTCTTTTAAAAACATCGTTTAAAAATTATATAAAAACTTGCTCACACACACAAACACAAAGAAGCCAAACTCTTCAAAAAGAGTATGGATTTCCTCTGTCTATCAAAGAAATAAAAGAACATTTTTAGCACACAATTTAAAACAATTTAACTTTGCTTTGTGCACTCTTTTTTACTCTTTTTCTATGACTGTTTTCATCTTCTTCTTCTCTTTTTCTTGTTTGTTAGTTATGTTGCATTGAATTTGTTGATGCTACTGACTTACAAAAAGTGTATAAATCAGGAACTTAATGACTGTGTGTGTGTCTGTGATTATAAGTGAGTGTAACACAAATTACTTTTCCCACAAAATGCAAACCAGCTGCAATCATTGCCGACTACAGTCAAGGATTTTTACCAATCCATTCCCTCCCTTAATAGCAACGAATAAGAAACAAAATATGGAGCACTTACACTCAAAAAGTTTTAAAAGTTTTGGAAGAATTAATTCATTTAAATGCAAAGCTAACGTTATCGTAGCGATTAGTAAAATTAATGGAGATAATTATTTGGATCCTCTCAAGTCCTATTGGATTCAACAGCGTTGCAAATCTGAGGAAGCCCGTTCCTGAATATATGAGCAGGACATTCTTTCTGATCCAAAACAACTCCTACAGCAGTAATGATATGGATGTTGTATACTCATAGACATGAGTCAATTAATTGCATTAGTAATTGAGTTCCATATTGAGTTCCTGCCGAGAACCAAATAAAAGTTTAGTTCCCGCCCCAGCCAGTGCATCATGGATATAATGTGAATGGCAACAGGGAACACCTGCGTCCCATTATTTTCTCGCAATAAATGTCTAAAGCAAAAATTGTTGCCAATGTAATACGAACGAGAATTAAGCGGTATCCTTAACAGAATTCACCAGATTTGTTAGTGATATATCACTGACACGTTTCAAAAAATGGCATAGACAGACACTTAAGTGTAGGGTACCTTAAAGCGGTAAAAACGGTCTTGTGCCGATCTGGTTCCTAATTCTAACATCTCACTCAATACCCGAAATATCAGTAAATATCCCACTGGAAGACTAATCGATTCTGTTCCCAAGAACAAGAATGATCTCGTGCTCTCCTTTGGCAGAAATGGGTAGAAGATTTTGCACGTTTGCAGCACCCCCTGCCTAAACACCACACCCTAGTAGTAAACTAGCCATAAATGTTGTATGAAATCCGAAAAAATAGACACATTTATATATAATTTCTCCATGACGTCGGTCACGCGGAATCACACTGAGAAGACACTTCGATCACTACGTTGAAAATGAGACTACTGAACACCATGCGGCCGATGCATCTATTGACAGTCAGTGTTGCAATTACAGAACACTTAGTAAGCTGAGAGAAACCGAAAAATTAAGTTTAAAGCTTCTGTTTTCATCAGTAAGATTGCTTAGAATACGCATACAAATCTTATTTGGAAGGTATTTTAAAACCAGGCTAGGTGTTACATGACCCGTCCGATCCATCAAAATCGGCCCGTCCACATTCCACAGAATGCTGCTGCGATCGATTTAAGAGTCCACCTGACTGTCCGTTTTACAGACATTTTTACCAAGAGAAATACACTTTATTATCATTATCCTCAGACTGGCTTGAGGAAGTCCCCGGAATCTAGTAGGTAGTGTGTTGGCTTATTAGACGTAAGCCAGGGTACGAGCCCCTGGCCAGACATCAAAACAAAATACAAAAAGTATTTCTTCGGCGACTTCCTCTCAGCTGATTTCTGGCAAAAACTCTGAGAGTAAATAAAAATTGCCATGAAAAGTTTCTCAAAAATCTGTCGTTCGGAGTCGACTTTAAACTATAGGTCCCGCCACTCATATATACAAAAATTAACACACACAACATAAGTGGTGTGAGAAACTAGGTGGTAATCCTGACTGAAGAGTTGTAATGACCAATTATGTATTATGTATGTATGTTCATGCAACTGCATGAACAGAATATTGGGTTTAAGACCCCATTTATTCCCACAGGTCCTTTCACAAATATTAAGAATTATTTCTTAATTTGTTTTGACAGAAGAAATGCTCAGGTTGGACTTGAGAAAGTAGCGCATATAATGAAGAACGGTGGTAGGTGATACGACAAGTATGGAAATCGAAACTGCATCTCCCACTAGATGACCAGACAGACCACTCTTCTCTGTTATAATTATATTCTATTGTTATAATTATTATTGGATTGCAGGCCCCAAAATGTATGATCTTCTTGAATAGTACCTTCGCTCACATTTCTTCATCTGTTGTCTGAATCTGACCTATCACGTACTCCAATCCATTTTGATATTTGCTAAGTTCCACAATTTTTTCCTTGTTTAGTAGACTTTGGCGAAATGCTACGTCGCTCGATAAGTAACTTCTGTAACCACCAACTTTTTTTTGTCAGAGTCTTTAGCTCAGTTCTGCATATAATTCGTTTTAATAGTCTTTTGCGCTGATTAAATACTCTTACATAATTGGTCATTACAACCCTTTAGTCAGGATTACGACCTAGGTTTTCACACCACTTAGGTTGTGTGCGTTAATTTTTTTACATAAATGGCGGGACTCCGAACGACAGATTTTTGAGAAACTTTTCATGGAAATTTTATTTACTTTCAGAGTTTTTGCCAGAAATCTGCTGAAAGGAAGTCGCCGAAGAAATATTTGTTCATATTTCGTTGAGTTGAAGATGTCTGACCTGGGGTTTGAACCGAGACCTCACGTCTAATAACCCAACACACTACCTACTAGACCACGACGATTAAATACTCCAACTATTCATATTATTCGGGAGAATGTATTTGAAACTTTTGTTGCCTTCAAATCCAAGTTAATCTTGATATTCGATAGATAGAAAACTTTTTGGAGGGGACTGAAGTCTTTTAGTTTTTGAAAATTTCGAAACCTCAATGGAAATTTGTTCGGCTTCGCTGGAACCATTCTTCCTTCTAGCAAAACACTTTAGTCTCTACACCTCGTTTAAAAAAGTCTTTTAAATACATACATTTAATCAATACGTGTTCAGAGCAACTTTTAACATTTGTCGGAGATGTAATGCAACCTCTGCTGCAATATATGGCTCCATATGAGTTTGAAGTAAGCTTTGCGATGTTAAACACACCTCTTTAGGCGTGAAGACAATTTTGTTTACAAAAGATGTAACGGATCAGGAGAGCTCAAGAATTGATTGCAACGAATGCAATTAATGTTGTGTCCACTCCTATTGAAGAAAACATTCATTTATGATACTGAAATGTGACATACATATGTATGCTTTCCTGAGCCGTTCCGTCTCTGCTTGGAGAATCTGTATGAATGGATTTTATTACGGCTCTGAGTGAGTGAATATGTGGCGCAGCAAGGAAATTTATTGTGACTACCACTGCAAAACATAGGACCAACAACATAATTCATTATTATATGGCATGTAAATACAACAACACAATGGTGAGCTAAACTAAACTAAAAATAGAAAAATTACTACAAAAATATAAAACATTATAAGTGGATGAATGCAAAAAAAATGGAAACAGAAAGAAAGAAAGAAAGATTTGTTTAAAATAACTAAGAGAAGAAGCAAATGGCACAAATGTTTTGTAGCGTTATTTACTGAAACTCACGTATATTTATGGCCATACTTTTCTCACTTGCAAGAAGAGTTTGAGTTTCTGCTAAAAGTTTTATGGATGTGGAATGCATTTCTTTAATGTCCTAAGGTACTGGCGAAATTTACATAATTTTCTGCAAGCCAAGATTTGTCCGATAAGTAATATGAAAGAATATTCATTTACATTTCCTGATATTTCATACATTTTTCAGGTTTCAAAACAATCTGAACAGGACATACAGAAGCTATATTCATGATACGAATACCAGTATACCAGTAATTTAATTAGCATCAAATGTTTTTGAGCAGAAATATTTTTATGAACGTCAAAAACTACTAGGAACCGGCTTATTTATATCGCACAGAACCTTAACACTAACAATTAAAATTGGGCCGTCATAAGTAGACTTTTACTAATTTTAGTAAAATCCTGTCTATTTATTTAAAATTTATTATCAAGTAAATAATTTAGATTGAGGCCCTTGACTCAATTTACAAAATATTTTAATTGACTAAAACTTTATATTCGGTGTGGTATACCGGATCATTTTTTGGTTGATAATGGGTTTGTTGTCATATGGTAGAGAGTTTTGTTTCTTTTTCGCAAGGTTTAATTTTTTTTTAATTTAATAAAATGCTATCGATTTTACTCGAAAAGCCTCTAGGCAAATTTAAAAATGAAAATAGAGAGAATCTTTCAGGTCCAGCAAATTTTTAGTTGATTAAAGAGTTATTAAAGGCCGCTGTGTTCTGTTACCTAGCTAAACCAGAGATCAAGTTTTCAAATCCTAGCTCTGACACACCCTCGTCTCAGCAGTTTATTGGTAAATTCGCTGAGGGAAACTAATTGCCATAAAAAGCTTCTCAAGTCTATTGTTCATATACTGTGTTCAGATATGCACTTTTATAGGATCAATATTCGGTTAATTGAGTACAATATTTTAAGTGTTCAGGCATATACGCAATTCAGCTTATTCAATATTCATTTGATAGCTGGAAAACAACAACATTGTTTTTAGTTTGGTCGCGAAAATTAGTGTCGAAAAAATTTGTGAAAAAAATGGAAAACAATTCAAAGTTTAAAAAGGACTTACTATTGTTTAATAGAAACGTCGAGCTGTTGCGGTTGGTAAAAACAACTTTTAATTCCAAAGTGGCTTCTCTCAGAAAGATCAGGAAGACAAAGTTGTCGACGTTAAACTCTAGATCCCGCCACTTGTGGACAAAAGCCTGGCTAGGTCCTTATTAAAGAGCTGTAATGCCCAGTTAAATAAGTAACATGAAATAGTTCTTATTGTCTGTAAAATTGTATTTTATTCGATATTTTTGAATATTTTTAAATATATTCTAAATATTTTTTTTATTTGGGAGCATCCGGCTACCACTAGCCACATAGCTTGAATTCTCCTAGCTCTTGCAGCAAGCAATGTCTCAATGACTCTGAGACATAATTGAGATTACTTGCATAATTAACTGACCTTTAACAACCCGATTAATGGGTTTCGGTCTGTCTTAACACGTCCTTCCAGGCGCTTCTCGATGAGAGGGCTTTCTAGATTCGATCCTTTCAACACAAACAAGGTCGTTAGCTTCAACGACTTCTGCAAATTCCCACAACATTTATCCGTCTCGCCAAAGCATCCTTTTCCATTCGAACGACATGGCCAGACAGCGCAGTTGCTGAATGATAATACGCTGCACAACGTCCATGTCGTTGGAGAACTCGTACTGCTCGTTGTTGCATCGGATGCAGAAATCACTCGCACTGGACAGAAGATCTTTTGTAGGACATTTCTCTCGAATACTCTCACGTGCTTAATAATGTAAATTGTTCTGCGCCATAAAGAAGCACGGGGAGAAGTAACGTCTTGTAGAGTATTTGTCGTACTAGAGAGGTCTCTGCTACTCAATTGCCTATTGAGACCATAGTACCACCTGTTGACAAGAGTAATCCTGCGCTTGATCTCCAGATTGACATCATTTTTGGTGGTAACGCATATAAATAAATTCATTGTCTATATAAATAAGATAAACAAATTCACTAACTACATCAAAAATATAGTTATCGTCCGTAATCTGGAATCCAATACGCCTCAATTGACGTTCCCTCATTATTTTAAATATCCCCAAGCAAAAAAGTCCAAAGGTGTAAAATCACATGATCATAGCGGCTAATTAAGATAACACGACCATTGAATTCCTCGTGCAAAAGAGTTATTGCATCGTTGGCTGTGTGGCAAGTGAGACCATCCTATTAGAACCATATATCGTCCAGGCCCATGTACTCAATTTCTGACCACAGGAAGTTCGTTATCATATTGCAATAGCTAAGCGAATTCACGGTGACAGCTTGGCTGACCGCACTTTCGAAGAAGCACGGCGATATAACAACGAAAGTCCATAAACTGCAATAAACAGTCACTCTTCGCTTTTCAACAATCATTCGTGGATTCTCATTTACCCAATTGCGGTAATTTTGTTTGTTAAAGAATCTAACGGGGTGAAAGTATGCTTCATCGCTGAAGAATATTTTTTTTGTAAAAGCTCCATTCACTTGTCTATTCAATCAATCATTCGGCGCATTGTGGACGCTTCAGCTCTTGAACCTTGCTACACGCCTACAAATCTTTGTCAAAATTCTTCATTTAACATTTGCATCAGTGATGCTCGTAAATTGTTCAATTATTAGCCACGGTGACGAGAACAACAATGCACAAGTGTTTTTACAAATCCAACAGTCCCGGTTAGAACACAATTCTCCCGACTTTGGACTCATTTAGTCGAATACGCTGACCAAAAAAATCATGAATTGCACGAAATGCATTCTGATTTAAACGCCCATTTTCGTTAAAGTCTTAGTGGTTGAACCACTCTTGCGTCAAAGAGTGTCATGCAGACCATGTTGGTTGCACTTTTTAATATTTCTCTACCATCCACTGACACACAGTTTTATCTCGAAGATAATTTGCACCATAAAATGGTGAATAAAAGAATTTTTTTTTTGCAGCATTCATATTTTGCATGTGGACATGAATTCTTTGTACATTTAAATTTGTATGCACATTTACATTTACATATGTATGTATGTATGGTAGACATTTTAAAATAATACATTTATTACTCGTACTTATTTACACATGTTGGTATGTGGGTGGGTACCTGCTTAAAACAACAACAACAACTTTTTGAATTTTTACATCAAGTAGTTCTTCAAAGTAAAAAGTTGTGTGTAAATGGAAAATTTAAAATGTCATGTTACTTTTCATTTACATTCTACTTTTCATATGATGTCGGTTCTAGCCTTTGCTCTCATTACCATATACTTTACGAAAAGCCCCAAAGGTTGAATGCCACTTAACAAAGTTGCTTTCAAGAAAGTTACGTTTAATTATGAGAAAATATTTTCTTGTTATGTAAACATAAACTTATTTTTATTTCAAATACTTACACCTTAATTTTAACTTTAATTAAAAAACGAAGTGAAAATTCTTTACCGATGACCATGTATCTTATTTTGGTTTTGATTTGTGTTGCCTTTCAGAAATACACATAAATTTCCTCTTTTTATAGTCAAAGGTTGCCACAATCTCCTAACATACCATGCGGTTGTCCTGAAAAGGTGACCATGATACTCATTTCACGCCACTCGCTACATTGAGAGTATAGTCATATGAATTATGGTGTCTTACATCGTAAAGTAAGGTATGAGAGTTAGTCTGACTAGAGGTCTATCTGGACACGATCACGGTGACCAAACAAATTTAAAAACAGATAAAGGAAGAAAAGTTGAGGAGAAGGTCTGCAATATTATGGCCGAGAACAGTACTCGAAAAAATCATAGCATGGACGTAGCAATAAAGTCGACGCATTGAGTTCTTACGTAACAAACGGTTCATCGCTGTCGCAAATCTCTTAATAAACAAACCAGGCGCAGCAAATTGATTAAACTTCCTGGAGAGTTCTCTACATTTCAAAAATTTTTGAAGTCTTGTGAACTCATAATTGGTTGTTGATTCTGTCAACGTCACGTGAGCGGCTTCGAATACGTGGAATATAATGTACCGAATCTATCGACATTAGGATAGATGGCGCAACGAAAGTCTTCGCAAACTCTAAAGGAGTTCAGCAGTAGACATTCCATGTCTGGAAAATTGGCAAGAGTTGTAGAGACGAGAAAAAAGGAAACTATTCTTCACATATTGGGTACATGTCCAGCGCTATGCCAGAGAAGAAGAAATGACTTCTGTATCCTCCATGCCCGCGATGTAAATATAATAAAATAATCTGTCAGTAATAGGCATTAGAAGTAACAATCTCCTGTACCTACTTACTTTCCTACTTACACTTACGCACTAGTTATGTAGCTTAAACTTGAAAAACTATTAAAATAGATAAATATCCTGCCTATTTTGTGATTTATGTTACAAAGTATATGTGAAGTACCACGGATTGTCTGGTTTATGTTGTCTTTGAGGTTTGCGGTTTATTCGCTTCCCCCTGCGACTTAAGAAAACCCCAAAAGAAAAGGTATAAAGGAATTAAAATGGACTATTACGATGGCCAGTCCGCATCACCACGTAAGATGACCATGCCCTTAAACCACTTGTTCTGGATATCCAATATGGCGTGAACTCTGTGTCACATAGAGCTTTCCAGTTGAAACCACGTGCCGATGATTTTCGGTCTAAAAGAATTTGAGATTTATTGACTTACTTTATCGTAGTATAGTAGGTAGTGTGTTGGTTTATTACATGAGAGTCAGTGATTCAACCCCTGGCTCATATGTCTCATATGTCGAACAAAACGAAATTTGAAAAATTATTTAATTCTGCAACTTTCTCTCAGCACTCTTCTGGCAAAAACTGAAAAACTGAAAAATAAAAAAAAAAAATTGCAATGAAAAATATCTCAAATCTGTCGCTGACGTATAAATTTGACACACACGGCATGTGTAGTGTGAGGAGCTAAGTTTCAATTCTGACTAAAGGGTTGTAAAGACAAATTAATTAAGTAATCATTGACCTGAAGTGCCCAACGTTGATAATGATGTCCTGGCCCATGTGATTCACAAAAAATATGTTTCGACGACGCCATTAGCCCAAAATTCACACTAAAAAGTGACCTTTCGTAGTCTTGGATAAGATTGGATGTGTGAGATGGAATTATTAGATTTGAGAAATTCGAAATTTGCAGAAATTTCTTTGGGATTGTGTTCTTCTTCAGATTCTTGCAACCGTGTGTCACCCGTTTTCCTTTCGCAGTAGTTTTCCGACATGATTTTTTCCGTGCTTCAGCTAGCACTTAAATAAGTAGTACCACTTGTGTAGTCTAATTTGAGCGTATCGTTATAAAGGACGGACACAAAGGTGATTAGCCATTTTCCTATTTAGGGCCATTATTACAACTTGTTAAACTTGGGTTTAGTTAAATGAACCTTTAACTAAAGGGAACTGTAAAGTTATCTTTAACTTATTTTCGTTATTACAACTAACAGATAAAATTTTTCAAAAGTATGGCAGTGCCGGCGCAATGTCGATAAAACTGCACAATTATAAAATTTTTTTTTTTTTAACGCAGTGGCAACCGCGGGCTTTTTTTTGTTGTATACGCTCATTTTGTTTAAATTTGATGTTGCCATAATGAAAATAACATATAATATGGCAAGTTCAAACATAAAGTGGCCTTTAAATGTTAAAGGTAGGATGATCCTCCCTTTAGCTTAACGATCACTTATATCTTATTGGGTACTCATAATAACGAAAAACAATTTATTTGCCCATTACAATCCTCCCTTTAGTTAACAGCAAGTTGTAATAATGGCCCTTAAAGTGTAGTTTATCTGTCGCTACAAACTGTAATACGAAGAACTTCCGTTAACAACTTTTTGTGAACTATAAAATTGGTTTGATATACTTTCCGAGGCAAATACTATGGTGGCCAGGCAAATTAAAATAATTATATTCGGATTATTATTCGTATCGGATTTCTGCTTTTTATTTTATGAAGATTATTGTTATTTCACAAATACTTAGGTAAAGATGTTGTATTCTCCGTAATTATAAATATCGTGCTGTTATTGCATTGTTTATGTCAATCTAAGGAACTAAAAGACTCTTTAATTTGTTATCATTGTACTAAATGGCAAAATTAATAGAACACTCATCATACTTTCTTTCCTTTGTCTTCAAAAGCTTTAAATTTAATTTAATCATGAGAAAAATTCATTTAATTTTTATTCAACCTCCTTCATAAAAATTAAATGAGCAAAGAAATTGCCGACCCTACTGCTACCCATGAATGAATGCTTTCAGATAAACTACTCATACTATCTGTTGCTATAAAATAAGAACCATCGCAAGTATATCTCGTCAATTTGCCTTTTATTAATAACTTTTTTATGATTATTGCCGCGGGGGGTTAATAATGACGCTGAAGATTTCAACTCAAGTTTAATTGCGTGGAGAAAACTGAGAGTATTTTGTAACTTTGAATTCATTTGGGCGCAAGTTTAATTTTCTTTCAAAATATATATAAAAATACTGTTTTATTAAAACAGTTACTCTGCGAGTTTATTTGTCGAAATATATGGGCCATTTCGTGGCAAGTGGCCCAATCATATTCTTGAGTTAAAAAATAATTTTTTTTATAGATATCCCACTCGCATCCCATTAAGCGATTGTAAAGGCCTTAAAGGAAATTGTATAAGCTTTCTTTTGAGCAAAACAAAAAAAAAGGGCCCATATTGAAAAAAAAATTAATTAAAAAAAAATAAAAAATTTTTTAAAAAAAAATATTTTTGGAAAGATTGAAGAAATAGCTATCCTTTGGAAAATTTTTGCTAGGACCAATAGGTGAAAAGTTACACACATTTTAAAAAAACGCCGCATGACGACCAAAATGCCCAACTTTGACCCCCTCTAACTCCGGCTGTTCTTGACTGATAGCGATGAAAATTTGTGTCTGGCCTACCATCCAATAGTACTAACCTTGGTTCAAATTACATCCAAATCCGAAAACATCGATTTTAAAAATTGGGTCACTTGACACGAAATTGCCCATATGTATACCATTAATATGGTTTCATCAAAGAACACACAATTGGTTTTTTTTTACTGGAATTCACAGTTTTACTTATACATTCGTTATTGAGTTAATTACGATGAAATTTATTAGAGGTTAGCGAATGAAACGCAACCTGAATCGGCCACACTCTTACTTACTTACTTAATCAAAACACCACCCATAGGTAGGTAGGTAGGTAGAAGTGGCTGTCCCCTCGATTGAGTCATGAGCGGACACACTTAGGCCGCACACAAGGGCCATTATGACGCCACAGTTCCTCATTTCCCCTACTCCAGGAACCATTCGGAGCTTGCGATGAAGCCAATATCCATACATGACAGTTCATCCATATCCTCCATGTAGTAGGCACTCAGGAACCTATTTCTCCTCCGACTAAGTGCCGGACATGTGCACAATAGGGGAAGAATAGTCTCAACTTCCTCTTCATCACCACAGCTTCTGCAGAAATCATTTGCAAGGTGTCTAAGCCAATACGAATCGCATGCGCTCCTATAATGCCCCGTAATAACCCCAATAACAGTGCTGAGCCTACTTCTTTGGAGTTTAGGCAGAGTCGTCGTGCGCCTCTTATCCAGCTCGGCCAGATCTTTTGCGCCGCTCTGCCCTTATCCGAAGTTGCAGTCCACATTCTGTTGACGAGATCTACGGTTACATTTTCAATTATAAGTTCGCAGGTCCCCAAAAGGCTCCCCAACGTAGAGAATTCATCAGCGAGTTCGATGGTCGTGCCCCTTCTGGCCAGTTCATCCGCTCTGCTGTTGCCAGGAATATCATTATGTCCCGGTACCCATGTGATACAAACATAATATCGGTTCGCCACCTCATTGAGATATCTGCTACAGTTGTACACCGTCTTGGAGTTTAGTACACTGGAATCCAATGCCTTGATAGCCGCTTGGCTATCGGAAAGTATGATGAACATGAAACACCACCCATGCTGCGTGTGAAAATTTTATGCATGTGCTGCGGAATCGGAAGATTTGAAAAGCTTTTCATGATATTTTTTATTTACTCTCGCCAAAAGAAAAATTTTTTTTATAGAATATATTTTTTATAGAATATTTTTTATCGAGATTTGATTTCACGAACTTTCGTCGAGTCAACCACCACACTGTCCCACTAGGCTACAAAGAAACCGAACCGAACATCGAAAACTGAACAACGGGAGATTTGGGCCAACTACTAAAAGGAACTTCTGTGTTTGAAGTTGCTGACAACATTCCGCCAGAAATGCTGTACGAAGATGCCTATATCAGCGTGCAGTTAAGTTACTTACTAACTTAATTGGTCATTATAATCTCAGGATTTCACTCTAGCTTCTCACACGAAGTCGTCGTAGTCTAATATGTACTGTGTTGGCTTATTAGACGTAAAACCCGGGTTCGTATCCCAGGTCAGGCTTCAAAACGAAATATGAAAAAAAATATTTTTTCGGCGATTTCCTCTCAGCAGATTTCTGGCAAAAACTCTGAGAGTAAATAAACCTGCCATGAATAAGTTTCTCAAAAATTTGTTGTTCTCACTCATGTATAAAATTAACACACACAACATGAATGGTGTAAGAAGCTAGGCGGTAATGTTGACTGAAGAGTTGTAATGGCCAATTATATTATGTATGTATGTATGTTCTCACACTATTCACGTTGTATGTGTGTATTAGTTTTAACCACGATTGGCTGGACCTACTGTTTAACTCCGATTCAGGACAACAGGTTTGAAAAACTTTTTATAACAATTTTATTTTAGTCTTAGAGGTTTTGACAGAAGGAAGATATATTTTCGAATATGAGATGACTAAGCCAGGGCTTGACCATGGCATAAAATAAAGCAACACACTACCTATTAAACTGCGTTGACTTGAACATTATTGGTAAAATTGCAAAAGAAGGGTAATTTGTCGAATTACGTCAACTGGCAGTGTATTACAGTTTTGAGTGTGGTAAATAAGAGTTAGCTTAAGATGTTAGCCTATAACATCGCACGTCACGCCGCGTCTATACTGGAGAAAGCTATCCGACCTGTGTGGGCTAAGTAATCTTTACAGAATTGAGTTAAGAAAGGAAGGCGTTATATCGCCCATTCTGTTTATCATCGTTCTTGATATTAATACGAAGAATGCTACGTTAGTGCCCAACAGAATTCAATTAACTTTGACTATGCCAAGGACATTTGCGTACTCTCACATACTTTCTGTGACACTACTGCAACTATTAGACTCTCTCACTCTTCGATATATCTACGCGTAGCTACAGTTAGAGTGAGCTTTAAAAGAATCTGGGGAAGAAAAAAATGCATGCACGAGTATACTGATAACCTTCAAGCTCAGCAGGTGAACGATGTCGTTCTTGAAGGTGTTGGCACTTTTCGCTATTTCCGTAGGCTAGGATTAAGGGTGCAGCCATGCCTCTTTTTATCTATTTTTTAATTTGTAAAATTAGAGAATTTTAAATTAAAATTAATGCGAACTTAAATGAGTGTTATGACATGGCATTAGAATTTTATTAACAAATGTAGAAAAAATATCGCTGAAGGAGCATATTCAGAATCAGTTTTGCAAAACATACGAGTATTTAAAGTCACTTATTTCTTATTAAAGACAATTTCCCTTATAATACATATTATTTTACGATGACAGTTTTATTTGCTTTTTATCATTTAAATATTGTGTGCAATGTTTTATTGTACGATTTTTTTTTATTTTTTTCTGCAAAATTTTTATTGGAAAGTAGGAAGCTAAAGTAAAATGTAAACATATTGCCACGCACCATTAAGCTTTACTTTAAAAAGACTATCAATTGGAAGACGAGACTGGCAATGGCAACCACCATCCTAAATTGTTTTGGACTCTTGCTTGCTTGTGTGTCATATACATACGAGTACATAGTCTTCCACAGTGCCATTATCGTTCATAAAAAGTGTATAAATTTGCCTCGAAACGATAGATGTGGGGGCAGATTTTAATGCTTCAATGATTAAGATGAACATTTAACTTCAGTTTCATAAATAACTGTGTTAATGATGATTTACGAAGTTTTCATTGAATCCCTGTGCTCACTCAGTACAGTATCACGCTGTAGAACTCTTCCATGCAGGGGATATGTCTTCTTTTGAATTTCTACCGACTTTATGGATTATAATATTGAAAATTCCCCTCTTCATTAAATGACAGACGCTATAAAAAAATGCATCCCAATAACATTAATAGTATCTGGCGTCTATAAACATTTTAATGGTCATTCATCTTGTACGCCGCCTATTGGACGAAAACAAAGCATCTGCGTATCTATACAACAGAGTTAATTGTAAATGATTTCAAATTAATTTGCTTTACAGATAATACTTGCATGTACGTATGTATGTATATTTTATGAAAATTATTTAAAATTTCTTCTATTAATGAAGAGTAGAAAGAAAGATTAATTACTCCCTTTAATTACACAGGTCATATAAAAAGTTAAAATGTCACAAAACATAACATCATTAACCTAAAATTAGTCCGTATGCAAGTCTTCAAAAAGGCATTACAGTAGGCATTAAAAGTCTGCGTACATTAACTCAGCTTAGTATCATCAAAATTAAAAATAACTCAAAAAGGCGTCTATTAGTCGCTTGAAATAACAAACGGCATAAATTAAAATGAGTTTCTGGTAATAAATGCAAAGGAAAATCAATCAAAAATGCACCAAAAAGACGGCGAACAATTTTAATTTAAAACTTATGCCAATTGATAATTTTTCCTTTTCTTAATAGCTTCAGGTTTCAAATTCTCTGCCAAACATTTTGGCATACTACTTTAGTAGGTAGTGTGTTGGCTTGTTAGACGCCATGCCACGATTTAGGCCCCGTGTCAGACATCTCCAACAAAACGAAATATAAAACAATTTTTCTTTACATCCTCTCAGCAGACTTCTGGCAAAAACTCTGATAGTAAATAGAATTTTCGTGAAAAGTTTCTCAAAAATCTGTCTTTCGGAGTCGACTTTAAACTTTAGGTCCCGCCACTCATGTATAAAATTAACACACACAACATAAATAGTGTGAGAAGCAAGGTCGTAATACTGACTGAAGGATTGTAATGACCAAGTATGTATGTATTTTTGGGTTATATTCACTATTCCTACTAATATTTACTATGGGTTATAATTACTTCAAATGGAAGTCTAGCAGGCATAGCTGGTAGATAGATGAGGTACCAAATCGTCAAATATTTGAGAAAAATCGTCAAAATCGTCAAAGACTTTTATTAAAATCGTCAGACAAAATAAATAAACAAATTAAAAGTTTTTAAAAACCAAAATTATTTCTATTGCAGTTAAACATATAAAGTCAATGTCTGTACATTTCTGAGTTCAAAAATAAAACATTTAAAGAAAAAATTTGTAGAAATTAAAAGCTAGAGTCTCTCTTCTTCATTTATTAATTTTTTTCCAAAAAAGGTAAAATGTTATATCATTTTCAGGAAAAAATTGTTTAAGGATTAAACAATCTGTCCCAGTGTTGTTTATTGACACATAAGGGCAGCAATAATATTGCATCATCTTAATCTATGGATGGTGTAAATATTAAGGAGCCAGAAGCTCCTGATATCCTGAGCATGAAAATTCGGTGTAATGGTGGCTTCAATCGACACATTTTTCAGTTCCTTCTTAAGATCTTATGATCTTACTATTTACACCATTTGTAACCGACCGAGACTGGAATACAACTCTCATGTATGGGTCGGTGCCCCAACGTCTATTGTGAGGTTTCTCGATCGTTTACAGGAGAGGCCGTAGTAGTAGATGGTAGTGCATCCAACTCCATTGTGTGTTTCACTGTTCTATCGCTTCGACAAAAGGATTTTGCTCGAACGAAATGAGGTGACTTTTCCAGAAAATCATATATTCCTACGTAACGCTTGTCTTTCTCGGCCACCAATTTCTTATGTGGTCGATTGGCCAGTGGATCGCGCACTGTATTACAGAAAAAATGCGTTTTTTAGTCGGACTATTCGTATGTGTAACTCAAGTCCTGCAGAGGCCTTTCCTGTTACTTGTGGTATAAATATACACAAGCCTAGTGTCCATAAACACTGTTCTCTCTTTCCTTCTTCCCATAACATATTTTCATAGTTCCAAATACAATGCCATCCATCCCCTCAGTGTTGGTCGTACGAACGAAAATAACGGCGCTTGCCTTTGATCTTCCGATGGTAATATTAGAAGCTATACTCGAATTTTTGAAATTGTCTGCAACGACAAGTGATAAATTATTCTTAACTACGAGATTATTTAGGAGTTGTAATTTCTTGGATTTTAAGGACTTAAAAAGGAATAAAATACAGCAAAATCATCACAGGTATTCGAAAGAAACTTAAAAATATAATACTTTACTCCTTGTTATTACTAACATAAATTTCCAATAGTAACAATTGCAAAGTGAATGGAAAGCTTAAAGTGACTTTTAATATACTAAAGTAAAGAATATGGTGTAAATTTTTAATTTCTAAAAATCGTCAAAATAAGGGCATAAGTCGTCACATCGTCAATATGATATTTTTGGAGCTCAAAATCGCCAAAATGACGATAAATCGTTTGTAGTGTGTTGACTTATTAGACGTAAGGCCCGTGTTCAAATCCCAGGTCAGACATCAAAACGAAAATATGAAAAAATATTTTTTCGGCGACTTCCTCACAGCAGGTTTCTGGCAAAAACTCTGAGAATAAATAAAATTTTCGTGAAAACTTTCTCAAAAATCTGTCTTTCGGAGTCGACTTTAAACTATAGGTCACGCCCCTCATTAAATAAACACACACAACATAAGTGGTGTTTGAAGCTAGGCTGTAATACTGACTGAAGGGTTGTAATGACCAATTAAGTATGTATGAATGTATGCATTTTTGGGTTATATTTACTATTCCATTCCCCTTTTAGCATAGATTTTGAAGCTACTTGGAAGTTCTAATTTTCTTTCAAGGACATTATTACATAGGAACCACTGTTTCATAATATCAGCGGTATGATTAGGGTCATTATCTTGCTGAAAGATCAAATGACTATGAAGACTCAACTTTGTTACACTTTGCTGTTAATGACTTTTTAAAATATCTTAACATTAAAAATTGTTTTGTAAAATTGAAACAGAACTACTTACCTAGCATCAATACCATGCTTCATAGAGGTAGACGAATGTTCTTTATATAGAGAGCAGTACTTATTTTTTCCATACTATTTGTCGCCCTTTGGTGTCGGAAAGTATTTGCTAACATCCGAAAAAAGTATCTCTTCTCAGAACTCTGAAGATTTGCTTAGCTCCTCGTCAAGCTATTTTGTTTGGATTATTTCGCGCTGCGCGGTCATGGTATTCATTATTTTATACTTTTCGAATAGTACCGCCTTTGTTTGCTTGAAATTGCCAAGATCTTTAATTTGAATAATGAACCTGTTCTCTCATGATGTATCTTTGGTGGTAGGACTTTGAGACAAATTCCTTTGCTTTCTTGTAATTACGTATCAATGTTTGTGAAGTAACGTAAGATCGTCCTATCGTATGGCAAACAATTTTTAAACTTTTTTCCACAAATTTGTAAACAGTTTTCGCTCTGCTGGGTTCATTTCTTTAACTTAAGAACTCATATTTAAGAATGGATTTAATCTTACCTAATTGCTCCGGTGACAGCCAGATTGTTAGATAGCATTTCTTTGCACCGCCCTGTGTACTTCTTGTTTTTAACTTTCGCTTGTAAGCAACTGAGGAATTTCCCCATGGACTCTAAATGTTTTACTGTGGGTTCCCGATGCTCTGGTATTATATGTCTTTGACTCAACTGCTTTGGCAACCCAATTTTTCCTTTTATTCTAACTCGTTGCGAAGAATTTCCCAGAATTATAGAGTTTATTGACACTTAAGCCATACAACGTGTCAGGTCATGATACCCTCTGATGAATCTCATGTTAAACTTGTCTTCCATTAGCCTGCATTCAGTTTTCATAGCTCTGATCCTCATTTAAAAATATTTAAAAAAAAAAATTTGCTTTTGTCTACCTCTGTCAGTAATCTTCTGGCAAAGGCTGGGAAATTGCCATGAAAAGCCTGCACTCATCTGTCGCGGCACTAACCGATAAAATTACCAAACACAAAATATTTGGTTCGAGAACTAGGCCATAATCCTAACTAAATTACTGTAATAGCAAAGACCATATAAGACAAGTCTTTGGTAATAGCCAACAGTGTAATATACATATATTGAATTTGAATTTACCTGGAGAAGAACCAACTTATTATTTTTTGTAGGGTATATAGGGAATTGTGGACATTGGCTCAAACTCTACCGCTTATTATCGTATCGTGGTTGTAGGTTAGTGTAAACTGATAGATGGCCCACCCGATTTTATAACGCAGCAGATCTGGCATTAAGAAGCCATTTGCTTTGACGCAATGAAACGCTTGCGGTCTGCGGTGTTTGGGTTTCGAGAGATTTTTTTCCGCATGAATGATAAGTAAGAGTGTGTGACTATCAATCACTTCTTCTATTATTACTTAGCGTTGCACATTGGTATAAAATCGATTTTTTGGCCAAAATTATTTACGGCGAGAATATAATAGTTTTTTATTAATATTTGAATTATTATTAATTATTGATATCACATTTTGTCAATTCTGTGAAATTTAATTAAAAATTGTGTTTTCTCTCTACACATATTAATGAAAAACGACGTATTTCAAATATTTCGAAATACTAGTTTTATTTATAAAGAAAAGATAAACAATTATATTTCAAAAAGGAATAGTATTTGTTAGTTTCAAAAACTCTTATTACAAATTAATTGTTAATTACGTCTAATGGTCTTAATGGTATTACTGTTGTTGCAAAAAGACTTGAATCACTAATATGGGATGAGCTTGGTTCGAGAAGTCGTTGTTTAAACTGAGCTTGACCAGAACTTCCATCGAATCCATAGCTCAGAATTAACTCTGCAGAAATTGAATTTTTTATCAATATTCATTGCAGGTGAAATTACATCTTTCTGCATTTCTACAATTCTTTTTGCAGTGTGTTCTAGTAGCATTTGTAATGGTACTTTTGCTACCGTTTCGCTAACAAATACATTCTTAGGTCGGCACATGTTTTTTATTCCAAAGACCTTATAGTAAGGAGGAAATATATTACAGTTTCTTTGTTTATTCTCCATACGGATAGCACAGTACTGTTTTTTTGAGAAATTGCTTTCGATAAGAAAAGCAAGTGATTCCTCGCTAGAGAGAGCAACAGGCTCCTTTGAGTTTTTCCCGCACAGTTTTCGTATTTTTGATGGTCGTGTTGGACTTTGCACTGCTTCCTTTAGAACAACAGCTAAGTCTTTTTCTCCCGTTTTACGAGCAGACATATGCGCTATATTTATTAATAAATCTGTCGTAATTTCTTTGGATGAAGACATAACTGCTGCTTCTCTTCTCTTGCTACGATTCGACATTTCATTAAAAGACATTCGTGGCCGACCTGATTTAGATGTGCTTGGTACTTCAGTTAAAACTTTTTTAAAAAATTTCATTTCATGTTTCGAGACATAAATACATTAGTGTTTCTGAAGCATTCTGACCACTTTGCATCCAATTTTACGCAATATATCCTTATTTTTTATTTTAAATGTTTTAAATAATCCTCAACAGCATTTGCAGTTCCACTTTTTTCTAGAACGAAGTTCAAAAGTTCCTCCTTTTTCTTTTCTTTAGCATTTGTTTTTTTTTTTTTGCCAAATTTTTAAGAGCTATTCATTTCTGAAGCCAAGGTAGTCTAGTAAAAAGCAAATATCTTAATTAATTGCAAGTTATTGCAGGAAAAAACTTTAGAATGTGTTGCACAAGACCACATGCTATTTTCGAATTTTGTTTTTCCACTGGACAAAGTTGGACATTTTTTTAAAAGTTTAAATTTATGGAAAAACAAAATAATAATTGAATGCGCGAATTACATGCATATTCGTTATTTTTGTCTATTTATTTTTTTAATTTTTTATTTTACAATTAGTTAATAAAGGGTGTTTTTTACAGAGGTATAGAACTTTAAGTTTGCATTACTTTTCAAGATGGCGACCGATTTAACAGCTGTCAAGTGATTTATTCTCAGTTTGGTTTGGCAATTCATCATGAATAGACTCACGCCTGAACAACGCTTGCAAATAGTGCAATTTTATTTCGAAAATAATAAATCGTCCATCATAGCAGTTAATTCGATTAACCATGGAACGTTTTCGCACCACGTTTACTCTTATTGATAACTCGCATCCCCAGAGACGCTGTACGGTGCGTACAGAAGAAGCTATTGCTGCTGTAGAGCGTAGCATTGAGGAAGACCCGAATGAGTCCATCCGCCATCGAGCACAGGAATTGGATCTGTGTCCATCCACTTTATGGAAGATTTTGCGGAAGGATCTTGGTTTGCGTGCTTACAAAATCCAACTCGTGCAAGATTTGAAGCCAAACGATCATCAAGTAAGGCGTAGATTCGTCGAATGGGCCCAAAACGAGATTACCGTTGTTCCCGATTTTCATAAGCGAATTTTGTTTAGCGATGAAACGCACTTCTGGTTGAATTGCAACGTCAACAAACAAAACTGCCGCATTTGGAGTGAAGGTAATCCTCAAGTGTATGTGGAAACACCGTTACATCCAGAAAAACTGACTGTTTGGTGCGCTTTATGGGCTGGTGGAATTATTGGTCCGTACTTTTTCAAAAACGATGGTGGCCAGAACGTTACAGTCAATGGTGATCGGTATAGAGCCATGATTACTAACTTTTTCATTCCTGAATTGAATAACCATGATGTCCAGGAGATGTGGTTTCAACAAGACAGCGCAACATGTCACACAGCTCGTGCCACAATGGATTTATTGAAACACACGTTTGGTGACCGCCTAATTACACGTTTTGGACCTGTGAATTGGCCTCCAAGATCTTGAGATTTAACACCGCTAGACTACTTTCTGTGGAGCTATGTAAAGTCATTGGTCTATGCGGTAAAGCCACAAACGCTTGACCATCTGGAAGACAACATTCGCCGTATTATTGCCGATATACGGCCAAAAATGTTGGAAAATGTAATCGAAAATTGGACGTCCAGATTGGACTACATCCGCGCCAGCCGTGGCGGTCATATGCCAGAAATCATATTTAAAATGTAATGCAACAAGATTATCTTTCGGATAAATAAAATTCATGTCAATCGAATAATCCATCGTTGTTTTTTATTGCAACTTAAAGTTCTATAATTCTATAAAAAAACACCCTTTACATACCATAAACTTTGTTATCCATTAAAAATATTTTTTTTAACTTTTTAATTTTATTCAAAAACACTATTTGACCAACTACTTAAATTAAACTACTTGCACTTGATTAGTCAACAATAGTAAAAGTTCTATGTTTGTCGCTCTGTAGACTAACGCTAAATACCGGTTTATAAAAACAAAATTTATTTTCTGATAACTTGAAGTGTTGTCTATCATGCATTTGGCCAAAAAACTGAATTTTAAACCAATGTGCGTTGCTTGTAAAGAGTTTAGTTCAAATGGCATGTTTAGACTTCCGAAGGTTACATGGGTTCTTTGGAACCTCAAAATAGCTTAACTAGGATTTGTTGCATATTTAATAAATTCCTATTATGTTTAGGTTTAAGTTACTTTCACATGTCTTTCCAAAGGGAATGTTATTAGCCTAAACCTAGATGTTATAGTTTTTCGATCTGTATTGGTTGAGTTGAAATGTGATACATTACCTCTGTTCCGAAGGTTGGATCCAAGATGAATTGGAATATATTTATATATATATACTATATATGGAAGGAAAAACACAAAAAATATTTACAATAAAAACAAAAAATTGGAAAACAAATAAAAATACTGCGTTAAAAAATATCCATATGTGAGCTTTACATTGATGCTTTTTAACCGTAGAGCATTACCAAGTATTGTAAACTTTATGG
This sequence comes from Sarcophaga subvicina, assembly GCA_936449025.2. Classification (NCBI taxonomy): domain Eukaryota; kingdom Metazoa; phylum Arthropoda; class Insecta; order Diptera; family Sarcophagidae; genus Sarcophaga; species Sarcophaga subvicina. The sequence continues at coordinate 37,907,219 of OW388082.2, forward strand.
TATTTCCTTATTTAATTTACAAAGAGATTTTTTCTGCATGCCCACACTATAGTACCACTTATAGCAACTGGGTTACACAATATATTCACTCGTATGTCATAAAAGTAATCTTTTGTTTGCAGAAAATTTTACTAAAAAATTCTCTTTTTCAGGCATTTGGGTCATATTTAGTTGCATACAAGCAAGTCAGGCTACAATACCACATGCTATATACATAGCTTGCTGCCAAGTAACTTTAATGAAAGGGCTCTTTATACATATGTTAAGTTTAGAGCTATGCTCTCTGAAGAGCATGCAATGCTCTCAAAGTGAATTGTAAATGAATACACATTCCGACCGGCAAACGTAAAGCCTTATTGTCGTTATTATGCAACAAATTAACAAACATTTAAAGGAAAACGCATTCTTTAACGACAATGTTGTGCCTCATGTATTAAAATATTTAATAGTATAATTAAGATTTTTAACATCGGAATGCTAGTGACTGAAATGCCTTCTTAGCTTATTCATGTAAAGATTTTCATTTGGAGCAACTTAACGGCGGCATGAAATTCAACATTTACCAGCGTACCATAAAATCTTCAACATTAAGATGCCTATAAAAATATTGGATTGAATAATAGGTGAATGTGTAGGTGTAACCACAAACATTACAGCAACGGCAATAGCATTAACAACAGCAACAAGAGCAATGACAAGCAACTACCACAGCAACAAGCTAAAATTATTACATCTTCAACATCAGCCTCTTCATAGCGTTCATTGTTATGCTCTTCATAATGGCAGTTTTGTAACATGAATATGTATGTATGTAAGAGTGTACAACGCGTGTATGTATATTGTCGCCTGGCAACCATATTTTTGATATAGTTTATGATGTTGTTGTTGCTCTGTCCTCCCATTTACATTGCAAGCAACATTTATTCTTCTCAAAAACATACACAATCAAATTCATTCACTTCTCTTTACGTTTCGGTTTGAGCGAATTTAGTGAAAGTAGCATGTAGAGAAGGTAGAATCTTGTGTATCGACATTCCTTGTAAATGTCGCATATCGTAAAATGCATTCATAATAGACAATATGGCAGACAAGGCAATACACGTACTCTTACAGGCCCATTAAATAATTTGAGACATCCTGTACTTGGATTCTTTAGAGTCTGCAAATATTTATGTTTCCTGTTAAAAGTAACTGGACGAACTTTTGAATGCTGATGACGATATTAGTGTCGTGGTCATTTTGGCTTAAAGATTTTTAAACTTTGACAGCTTTTTCATTTTATTTCTGCCTAACTTTCAGTAGAAAATATAAAGGCTGACTGAACAGCAATGCTCATGTTATCAAATACACAGTATCGGTTATAACTAAGGCACCCCCCAATAACCTTTTTGAATATCATATATTTTTTCACCAAAACGATTTGTTTTTTTCGTTGTTTTGAGTTATTACGGGTGATTTTTTAGCTATTATCTTTTTGGCAACACTGATTTAAACAGTTCACGCACGTTTCGTGTTTTGTTCCACTGTCAAACATCTTCAGTTTGGCATATAATTTAACCATGAATCGTCTTACAAACGAACAACGCTTGCAAATCATTGAATTTTATTATCAAAATGCGTGCTCTGTTAAGAAACTTCATCGCCAGTTTAATCGACCCACTGAAGCGACTATTCGGGCTATTGTGACTAAATTTCGCACCAAATTTACATTGTTGGACATTAAACCACCAACACGTTTACGTAGAGTGCGAACTGAAGAAAATATCGCAGCTGTATCGGCCAGTGTTAATGATGACCATCAATTATCGATTCGTCGCTGTTCGCAGCAATTTGGCCTCTGTTACTCAACAACGTGAAAAATTTTGCAAAAGGATTTAGGTGTGAGCCTTTCAATATACAGCTGGTGCAAGAATTGAAGCCGAACGACCTACCGCAACTTTTGGTGAATGGGCTCTTGGAAAGTTGGCCGAAGATCCACTTCTTTATCGAAAAAATGTGTTCAGCGACGAAGCTCATTTTTGGCTCAGTGCAAATAAGCAGAATTGTCGATTTTGGAGTGAAGATCAGCCAGAAGCATTGCAAAAGCTACAAATGCATCCAGAAAAAGTCACAGTTTGGTGCGGTTTATGTGCTGGTGGCATCATTGGACCGTACTTCTTCAAAGATGCTGCGAATCGTAACGTAGCTGTGAATGATGAGCGCTACTGTGAGATGATATCCAACTTTTTTTGCCCAAATTGCAAGAGCTTGACTTGCATGACATGTGGTTTCAACAAGACGGTGCCACATGCACACAGCACGCGTAACAATGGACTTATTGAGAGGCGAGTTCGGTGAACATTTTATTTCACGTTCGGGACCGCCTAGATCGTGCGATTTAACGCCTTTAGACTATTTTTTGTGGGGCTATGTTAAAGCGCATGTCTATACAGACAAGCCCGCTTCAAATGACGCCTTGGAAGACAACATTGAAGCATTTATTCGTGAGATACCGGCCGAAATGTTGGAAAGAGTATGCCAAAATTGGACTAAGTGGATGGACCATTTGAGGCGCAGTCGCGGTCAACATTTGCATGAAATAATCTTCAAACATTAAATTATACGGTCGGTATTATCGATTCAAATAAAGAATTCATGCATTTTTCTGAATTTTATGTGTTTTTTTTTTGAAAAATTATCCTATAGCTCTTAAAATATCAGCCATTATTTTAGTTTTTATTTACTTGTTATTCAAAAACAAAAATTTTTTTTAACTTTCGTTATTTTAAAACATGTTTTGATTAATAAAGAGTTATAGAACAAAACTAAAGCACCCCTTCGTGGTAGCAAGAAGAAAATATTTTGAAATTAATAACCCTTTGTTCTGAATAACATTCGCACATCTTTTTGGCATTAAGGATATTAAGGATGATAATTGTTGATAACTACAGGCGAAATTCCTTCCTAGGCTATTTTGAGAGCTTGAAATAAATAAATCTTCTTTATTTCGGCAATTTTCTCGATTAAGTTTCATATTAACAAACTCCCACAAGTTCTCAATAGGATTGATCCTATTGTTCAATAACCATTCCTTGCAAACTTTAGAGGTGTGATTAGATTCGTTATCCTGTTGGAACCTCGATAGTAATGGCATCTCTTCCTCTGCATATGGCAGCATTACATTTTGCAATATGAAACGGTACATGATTCGATCCATTATTCCATCAATCTTAAAAATCGGTCCAATTCCTTGGCCAGAGAAGCAACCCCAGACCATTACACTGCCCCCACCATATTTAACAGTTCCGTTGTAATACTTGGGGTTTAGCAGAAACTTAGAAATAAGTCTGGAAATTACTGGTCGGTTGATTGAATATTTTTTACTTAGTTCATGCCGTGATAGACCAGACTTTCATCTTATGCCTTTTTAAAGTTTATTTTTTAAAAATTTTGAATAAAATTGTTAATTATTAAACTTGTATTATTTGCATGATAACTATAAAATATCATAAAAATAATAGGAAACTTAAATATAAAAAGAGTGGCATGTTCTTATGAAAAATTAAGATATATAAAAATCTTCCAGAGGGGTGCTTTATTTATGGCCGATACTGTAGATGATTATCATTACATTGGCAAGATGAGAGGCCTACAAAAATACATATTTTATCTCTAATGCTGGCAGTTTTAAAATTGAACAACAGAACAAGAGTTAGTCACTATGAAATCTAAAACCTTGAACGTCGGCTAAGTAGATCAGATCTGTTGCTCTATATGATAAAAGTAAATATTTTGAAAAAGTGGCGTCAGAAGCTGAGGGCGCAGCGTATATTAACTTCACCGTATTATTGGTTAACCAACAGGAGAAGAACCATAAAACGAAGCTAAGTAGTAAAGCTTTAATGCTATGGAGCATAGACGATTGATATATACGAACGTTGGATATAAATGCTACCGGGGTAGCCAAATGAGCAAATAGAGAACACATGGACGAAAGGGGCGACAATAAAACTAGAAAAAAAGGGGCGAACGAATAAACTACAACAACTAGAGATTCAATGCAATCTACAAAATCTACAAAGTTGTTAAAAGTACAATATAAGTATCCGTAGAGGAATCACCAGGAGATGCATAAGCTGGTTTCCATCCATAGTACAGTTTTCATTCCTAGCAAAGGCACACTCAGAAGCCGTCGTAGTCTAGTAGGTAGTGTGTTGGCTTATTAGACGCAAAGCCAGGGTTCGAGCCCCAGGCCAAACATCAAAACAAAAATACAAAAAGTATTTCTTCGTCGAGTTCCTTTCAGCAGATATCTGGCAAAAACTCTGAGAGTTAATAAAATTGCCATGAAAAAGTTTCCCAAAAATATGTCGTTCGGAGTCGACTTTAAACTGTAGGTCCCAACACTAATGTGTAAAATGAACACACGCAACTTAAGTGGTGTGAGAAACTAGGACGTTGTGCAATGGGTCAATTCGACCTCGTCTTAATTGACAATTACACGTCCTCTAACCTAACCTAATCGAACGTAAAGGCACCCTGGATTTGATTGACTAATTAATGGAACAAACAATATGTATTTTACTCCCTAAGTTGTATATGGTAGTGATTGAAAGCAAAATGTCCCTGGTAATGTTCACACAAAGGAAAGACCAGCAAAGAATTTGACACAAAGTTTGAAAAAAAAAAATAAAATAAGAACACTCTGAAAAATTGCGAAATTGCACATGCGTGCCGTTTAATTTTTAAAGATTATTTTATGCAAGCATTTGCCCAGGGGTACAGCGAAGTTGGTAGTGGCACGTGTAATGTTGTCTAATACGGTGTTCAGATATTTCTCCTTTATTGCGTAAATCACAACAAACGCCATTAATATTTCATATAAAGTTTCAGTTAACAATTGCGCAATAAATACGCAAATTGTTATAATATTGAGTAAAACTTCAAATGGAGCACTGTCATAAGTATGTTCAGTGAGAACGTTACAACTTATGCTAACAATTTTTTTGATAGTTGTATTTTCAAATGAAAGTCAAATGAAAATGGTGAGTGAGGTGGAAGGTAAGTTTGTTTATATTAACACTAAATCTACCGATACTTCTTGTATTTCTATTCATATTCCATTCTCGTTCTACTATATATTATTTAAAGTTTCTAATGATTTAAAATATTTTGAATGTTTCGAAATCTTGGAGATAAGGAATATATAATAATAACAATATATAACAATAAAATAAGAATTCTAATTAACAAAATAGCACTAGAAATATTTACTGCAATATTTGCTTGGAGTAGAGTGAATCTGCCAGAAAACAAACAATATATCTCAATATACCGAATCATGCCAGGCAATGTCCAAAACAGTGCTCAGGGCAAATAACTTCCCGCAGTAGTTAGTGCAGATTACATGCATTCCTCAGTAAAAAAATACAAGGTAGGAGTAAACCTTCAAAAATTTATTCGATGTATTTTTTAACAGAAGTCTTAAAGGTAAATAGCGATGTTTTAATGTTATATTCAAGAAATTCTGATAAAAAAATCTCAAATTAGTAATTTTTCCCGTCAGGGTAGGTTTAGTGTTAAATTTATGAATTGTTATAAAAAATTTAAAAGAAATCTTGTTGTTTTTCAGTTATCAAATGATTATTGAATAAGCTGATTTGCGTATGCCTGAACACTTAAAATAATTTTGTCAATTAAACGAATATTGACTCAAAAAATTACATGCCTTATGTTAAGGACAGTAATTGTGAATAATTTATTCTTGTACGCGATAGGTGGTGGTGGTTCGCACTAAACACTATACTTTTAGAGTGAAATTTATCTTGAGTGACGAGGCCTAGAATTTAATATCTGAACTACTGATTTGTGAAGTTTTTTTTTGCCATAGCAATTAGTAACACTGAGTTTTTAAAAACTGCTTAATTTTAAAATATTTCAAGCAGTATTCTCTAGTATCAAGTTTTTATACAAATATGTATGTGTTGATTCTCGTATCTATAATCAGCTCTTTCCAGTTGGCTTTTTTAATTCTCTATTACGCTTAAGATTTTCAGTAATTAATGGCTCGCTTAAAACAAAAAACTCACTTCACTACAATTTTGTTTTGTATTTCTCGTCTTTCTTTTGTATAAAATTTTGACAACGTGATTTCTGTTGTGGTGCCCTTTTGCAATCTTACGTTACTCGTATATTCACATAAAATTTCTCCCAATAGATTTCACGATTGATTTTTTCTGCTGCATGCTGTTACTGTTCCAGTTATTTTTTGTTTTCTTTATACATTTACTGAACACCCTACACTTTAATGTAATGAAGAGGTGCTACCGCTTTCTGGTTTCAGCATGAAAAATGGTAAATGGATCACCTAACATTAGAGAGACTACAAGGTTTATTGTGATGATCACCAAACTTTTTTTCAAAGTTTTTATTCTGCGTTGTGCTCTAGAGAACTGTATATTCCAAGTAAAGAAGCATGAGATTTGGAAAAATAATTCCTAGTTTATACAAGAACTTAAACGGATGTCCTATTAAAAACTGCCCTGCAATAACTTTAATACATAATATTAAATGTATCTTACGAGACTTGAATTAACGACATGATCCTACAGGTCAATCTCCTCCATTTTTATAGTAAACAAGACAAATAGAAAACAACAAAATACACACATCGTACTGTACATCAAATAACACAAACAAATACGTATGCAATTAGTAGAAGAGAGCAAAACAAAGATCAGAAATCCAACAACAGGACTTTCAGAAAGATCGCAAAGTTATCAGACGTTAAATAATACAGTGTTAATAGAGCAAGAACCATGCTGCCAGTAGGCCGTGAATTGTCAGTCACTGACGATAAGGGAAAGTTATATTAAAAGCGTGGTTTAGGCATCTATCAAAGCTAATACCGAATTACTTTACTTCCGAGTGTTGAAATACTATTTCGTTATACTACAATAAAGATTAAATAAATTGTATTCGGCTGGAAACCGCCGAAAAATCACCTTCGTAAACAAAATACTTTCAATATTTATAAAAATTTCGGCATTAGTATTAAGACCAAGTATTCGTTTCTAATCATTTTTCATTTAGATTTAAGAGAACCCAGCTAAAGTCCGTTTTTCATGGCCCAATGCAGATTTTTAACCAATTCATTATTAAGAGCCATTATTACAACTTCCCGTTAAAGTTGGGTTTAGGTAAAGGTAACTTTAAATTCACATTTAACTTATTTTTGTTATTACAACCTAATGATAAAATAAAGTAAACTTTTTCAAAAATATGGCAAGTTTTTTTTTAAATGTAGTGGCAACGACGCTCTTGGTTTTTTTTTTGTTTTGTTGTATATGCTCATTTTGTTTATATTTGATTTTGCCATATTATGACACGTTCAAACATAAACTTAACTTTTAAAGTTACCGGTAGGATGATCCTCCAGTTAGCTTAACGCTGACTTCTAACATTTTGTCCACTTATAATAATGAAAAATAATTTATCTGCCCGTTAAAATCCTATCTTTAGTTAACGACAAGTTGTAATAATGTCTCTAAGTCTCTGAATATTTTCAGTAATCTACGTGGATATGAACTCTGCAATGCGAAGTTTGTTTTAGAAAGTACTATCCAAGAAATATTCCTTCAAGTACGTTTGCATACAAACTTATGTTAATACAACATAAGAATCGCTCTTTAAAGGATTTACTTGTGACTAATTCAAGGAGATGGCAATGATAAATTAAAAAAGGTACTAAATATCATTACATTGCTATTGCAACACTTTAGTCAGAGTGGCTTTATGCCAAAAAATGCGGAGAGGGGATTTCTGAAGGAAATATTTTCTTTTGATGATAGAGTTACGGTTTGAACTCTAAAGCCCTCTTGCAGTAAACCAACCCACCATTTGCTAAAGTACGGTGGGTACCGAAACATTCATGGAATGTGATAAGTGATCGACATTGTTGAAGGCATTTAAGACACTTTCGCTGAGGCTATGATTAATGCAAGAATTTGATTGTTTATCAGATTATTGTTGTTGAAAACTTTATCTACTACTCTAGGAAACACAGTACCGTTATTGGCCTAAACACGATAATGAAAACTGATTGTGAATTTAAGACGTTTGCTTAACTTGCATATAGAATTTTGAAAATTAAGATGTCGCGATCAATAAGGTATCAAAGTATATCCGCTACCATTGCCTCCAAAGAGAAATTTTAAGAACGAACATCATAGAAAGATCGAGCAACGTCTTCTCTCGTTAAAAGTAGAATAGAATGAGCAAAGTTCATCTACGTTACACCAAATATAAAAGCTCGTTATATGCAAACCGAGAGCGTTGTAATAAGAGTTGGGTGGTGAAGAATATGGCCACTGTATCGTTCTACAATACGCTACAGTAGATTAATACCTGCCCAACTAGAAAAGTTTGATTGATGAAATTGAAACAAAGTAAAGCTAGTAATGAGAAGAAGGAAGAAATGTTTTGTGACAGAATGGAATAAAAAAGTATACAAATAATAAATTAAGTGAATAACTCCCTACAGCTTATGACGAATCCCTATCGATATGACTGGCCTATGACTGAACTAGCAAAATTCGGCCAGTTTATAAGGTTCCAGCAATGATTCGTGCATATAAATTGAAATTTTAAAGAGGGGAACCATTTCCTACTGCTTATAACATGCCAATAAACATGAAACTAAAGTAAAGTAGGGACTCATATAGGCGAACCAGTCAACTGTTACTTTTTTAACTCGTTTTACTGTGTATAATTCGCAAACAATATAAAATTACGAGTCTCACAATATTGGCACGATTTTCGCTGCAAGGTAAAGCCCACCTTTTAGTTTTGCTTCTTCCAATTGGACTAAGGAGAGGAGTGACTATTGAAGTTAGTGAAGTAATAAATTTTCTTTTACAAGGTTTAGTCTAACGTTGTTGTAGTTAAAAAAAAGAAAAACTCTTTTTCTTTAATAAGTTGTTTAAAATTTTTTTTGTTGTTTTCGTTCATGTTTTTAATGTTAGTCATGCCGGTAGTTTGTTGTTATGAAAGGAGATGACTATGATGACAAGATTATTTTATTACAAGATCACGATATTATTCGGGACCAAAAGGTTACAGTTGCTGCAAAAAAGTGGTTTTTGTTTTCGTTTTGCTTTTTTCCTTTACTTGATTATTAAAGTATAAATATGTACGAGTATGTATTAGTAACGCTACTTTAATTAACATACAATTTGACATGGATTTGTAAAAGAATTTCTTTTTTTTTCTTAAGAAAGTAATTGCAGTATTTGGGGCTTTTTTAATTGCCACTAAAGTCAGATATAAACAGTACGTATCTGTGTCTATTGAAAGTTTTATATTCTTCCATCACGTCTACCATACATATATCCTTGAGTGTATTATGAAGTTCGATTTATTATAGCATGAATGAGTATTAAAAGTTTCAAGTATCTTACTCGTATTAAATGAAGAAGCTTTCAAGCCGACTTTATTAGCTGAATAACCGCAAAAAAATTTATTGTTTTTTTATATTTTTGTACTTGTCTAGGTAGCAAATATCCAATCATCATGAATATGTTAAATTATTATTTATTTATTTTATTTATTTATTTATTACAATACAATTACAAATTATATTCTAATTATATACGAGCGGAGTAACTTGGCCATATGCTCGATGTAGTATCACAGACCAGAGTCTCTGGTGGGAATCGAACCCACGACCCTCACGGTAATAGTCTAGGGCACTACCTACCTGGGCACTCTGAAATTGATTTGCTTTTAATAGTTGCTAGATAAGACCGTAGTCCTAGTAAATACCTAGGAAACTTACACGATTTTTTTGGGAATTATTTGGTTAATTGGTTACAACATAGCTTTTCACACCACTCATGTTGTGTGTGACATAATTTTATTCATGTGTGTGACGTGACCTACAGTTCAACGTAGACTGCAAACAACCGATTTGAAAAATTGTTTCATCACAATTTTATTTACTCTCAGAACTTCTGCTGATAGGATATCGCTCTACGAAATGCCTCAGTTGGAGTTTGAATCACGTGCTCTAGTGTAATACGCCAACACACTATCTACTAGACTACGGCGAATTGTTGAAGAATACTTTCCTTTTTCTCTCAGAAATAAAACCTTCACTCTAGGAACAACCGACAAGTAGTTTGCTCCATTGATTCCGATCTGCTGTTAGAGGTTTGACTTGGTCCAACTTTTGTTAGTCTCATTCCAAATGTCACAACTTTTCTTAATTAATTACCGTTTGAATTAAATATTGAATTGCATTGGAGGATACAATTTTGAATAGAAATTCAATATCAAATCGCTTGTCATCGTATTGATGATGCATGGAATGGTCGCTTGGTTTTCCTTTTTCCTGTAAAGTTGACCCAAGATTCTTAATTCCTCAATGCTTTCCACTACAGCAACTACAGCGTGTTTAATGTGCCACGGAAAATACATTATCAGACTCATTTGAATTGGTCACTCAGAAGGATGATCATGTCGCCATAATATGGACGCTGTGCTCGACAAGTTTGACAAACAGTGTTTTCTGCTGTAAGTCTATCCATATTAAACTAAACTAAAGAAAAGTCAAATAACAGCTGTTAAGATGGTTGTCAGATAAAGCTGGGTTGTAAAAAGCCCATCACATTATACCTGCAAGAATTTTGCAAAGGATTCGAATTTCAATTCTTTACATTGTTTTCGAATGAAAATGTAATGGAAACATAAATAAAAATGACTATCGTTACGATGGTATAACGAATCCTGAATACAAAATCGTAACGCCTGCCGAGCAGAATGCTTCTCACGCCACCTATGTTGTGTGTGTTAATTTTATAAATGAGTGGCGGAACCTGCAGTTTAAAGTCGACTCCGAACGACAGATTTTTAAGAAATGTTTCATGGCAATTCTATTTATTTTTAGAGTTTTTGCTAGACAACAGCTAAAAGGAAGTTGCCGAAAATTTTTGTTCAATATTTGGTTTTGTTCGAAATGTCTGAGCTGTTGTTTGAACCATGGATTTGTATCACATATACCTGCTAGCATATTCATGAAACATTCATGCTTCTAAACGCACACATTGTTTATTTAAGATTTCTTAATTCTACTTAAGGAATTACAAAGTATTTAGCAAATAAACAAACAAACAAACACAAAAAAAAACAAACGAACAATAAAATTTAGTGGCAATTAAATCGACATTTTTCGTGAAATTTATTTTTGTTTAACAACTTGTGGTATAATTGTTTCGATTATAATCGATTTTAAGTCCAATAAACCATACAAATTACGATCAGCTGCCAGCATACATAGCACCGAAAACAAATACAACCACAGAGTACAAGGTAGGGGGGAAAAAGTGGCCAACAGCTAAATAATCAGCGCCAGAAATTAAACAAATATTGTGAAACCATTAAATAAACAAAAAAAAGAAAAAATAAAAAAGAATCATGGGCAATAGCAAAAACAAAAATTAAAAACATTAAGTCAGCAGAAATCATTCCAATCGATTGCCATCCATTTAAAATAGCGCCCCGTACGTTAGCCAGCACATAGAAGATGCCAAACAAGCACTGCCACATTCATATTCTATTTGAACGTAATTGTTGAAGAGGAGATCAAGCGGGTTTTGAGGTTATGTTAGTTTATTAGTTCAATAATTGGAATAGTTGTTCTTGTTGTTGCTGCCCTTATTGCTGTTTTCAACAACAAGAACATATAACAAGACTGTCTGTCTGTCTGTTCTTTTGTTCATTTAAAGTATCCAACTGTGATTATTACGACAAGTGTTAGAATTTCAACAACAATACAGAGTTGTATGGCTTCTATCTGCACTCATCTAATAACGTTTGTAGATAAAATCAAAAGCAGGCTAAAGACTCCCATTGCGAAGAAAGTCGTCACATTAAATTTACGATATAAACGCCACTATCTAATGGAATACAAAATAAACTGTTGCACTTGAATGGACCACCCCAATTGTTAGAGATGGAAAAGAAAAACAAGAAAACAAACAAACAAATATTTATTTTTATCGTAATATCGATAAAGCCGATATTTTTGTAAAGAAATTTAAAGTATTGAAAATAGCGAGAAGGATCCGCTGCAGATGTCGGAAACTGTGTCGGATATTGAAGAACTTTCAGGTAAAAACTTTTTGGAAAAAATGAGACTCATGAAAGCTTTGATATGTATTTCTACTTAAAATACCATTGGGTAACCAATAAACTTGCTTAGCTTCCCTCTCCATTAACAAATTGAAAATTCATCAAGTTTTTCCAGAAAATCATTTTGGAACGAATGATAAATCAAGTTGTTTGAAAATTATGCGTCAAAATTCGTTATCTCTAGAAGTGATAGGTCTTATAAAGATTGGTATCATACAGTCTGGAATATATGTATGTATGTTATACATTCCATTTATCGTTTATGAGTAACATTTAATTACGGTATACAAGAGTTCCAAAGAAAATTATTTCAATAATCTGTAGCAGCTACAACAGCATTCAATGTACTGAACTACACGAAGGGACAGTATTTAAACCATTTTCGGTCAGAAAGAAACAGCTTCTATGACTGATACTGGTACTCGCTGGATGTTTGTAAACACATAAATGACATCTACGGCCGGGAATTGTGTTCAGATCTTCTTTGGTCAATAGCCGGCTTGAATTGGTAGGCTATGCAGAAATTATTTCGAATTATTTCGGATCTTGTGATCTGATATTGGCTTCAGAAATTTCCTTATTAACTAATTAGAATGCAATTGCTTGCCCGGATAGTCTAGTTGATAGTGTGCCAAACTACGACTGTCGAGGCCGTTAACTCGATTTCCACAGTATACTCCGTTAATCAGTGTATTTCGCTGACGTAAAATTTAATGTGGAAATACAAAGTGTGAATTATTGTGATTTATAATTCCAATTATTATATTAGAAAGAAGGTCCGATTAATAGGTCGATGATTAAGAGTCATTGGTTGATTACAATGTAACAATGTCTTCACTTCTACATTAACGAAAACTGCCAACTCTGTCGTCGTGGTCTAGTAGGTAGGGTGTTGTCTTATTAGACGGTGAGGCCTCGGTTCAAACCCTCAACAAAAGGAAATATGAAAAATATTTCTTCAGCGACTTCCTCTCAGCAGATTTCTGGCAAAAACTCTGAGAGTAAATAAAATTGGCATGAAAAGTTTCTCAAATATCTGTCGTTCGGTGTTGACTTTAAACAATAGATCCCGCCACTCATGTATAAAATTAACACACGCAAAATAAGTGGTGTGAGACACTAGGTCGTAATCCTGGCTAAAGGATTGAAATGGCCAATTATGTATGTGTATAATAATATGATCTTAAAAATTAATTCATCTAACAGTAAACTTCATATCAGGAAAGAAAAAAAGCAATAATTGAACTTGTCGCACAATTGAACTTACTTACATGACTAGGAATCATCTCTTGAGTGATTATCTTTGGGCCATTATTACAACTTTCCGTTAAAGTTGGGATTAATTAAAGGTAACTTTAGCTAAAGTGAACTTAAAAGTCATCTTTAAATTATTTTCGTTATTACAACCTAATGATGAAATAAAGTAAACTTTTTCAAAAATACGGCAATGCTAGAGCGATGTCGATAAAACTTCTCAATTAAACAAATTTTTTAACGCAGTGGCAACCGCGGGCTTCGTTTTTTTTGCTCATTTTGTTTATATTTGAAGTTGCCATAATGAAAATAATGTATAGTTTGGCAAGTAAAAACATAAACTTAAATTTAAACGTTAAAGATAGGATGATCCTCCATTTAGCTTAACGCTCACTTCTACCATATTGTCCACTTATAATAACGAAAAACAATTTATCTGCCCGTTAAAATCCTCCCTTTAGTTAACGGCAAGTTGTAATAATGGCCCTTAAAGTAATAAATATTTACCAGTGCTTTCTCATCAGCGAAAGTCCGATAGCTACAGCGTACTCTCAAGGCGTCAAATCTTGTGTACTGACTCCATACTACCACGTTGTCTTGTACTTTAATAAATCTGCCTAAATATGTAAGTGCAGCATAATGTCCACTGTGGCTGATTAATGTCATCTGGCAAGCGATTTGCACGTTCCGATGGCAGTGTTAGCCCTAAACCACAACAAACACGGACTTTTCGATATTCATTAGATGCTCGTGGATCTCATGTGAATTGGTATCGTCTCAAACCCAATAATTTTGTTTGCTTACGTACTTACTTAACCAGATATGGGTCTAATCGCTAAAGACAATTTTTCAATGATAATTAGGATCAGCTGTCAACTGCTCCAGAAACTTTTCAGCGTAACCGTGTAGTTGTCTATGGTCACCCAAGACGATTTGATAAAACAGACTGGATATACATATGTCAACTAGTTTGACAAGTAGTATATATGACTGTTATAAAACTGTCTGAAGACCTTATGCTTCATCCTTTTTACTTGACAACTTCTAGAATGCCTCGTTCAAATCAAATTGAAGTCTCTGAAGGCAAAGAATAATGGAATACATGCCTCAAAAGGTAATTTTTTTGTGTATAAGTCAGAGACTCAATAAGTAAACAAACGTTTCTCAATGACTCACAACTGTTGCCTAAGCATTAACCCAGTAAAACTTCACCAATTAAAACTTTTACTCAAAAACAATTTTTTTATTTACGGGTTTGAAAAATAAATTTGAGCGCTAACATTGCAAATTCAAAAATTTGTGCAGGTTATTTAAAATTTTACTATCGATTGCTTGATTCTCGCCACAATCATCTGATTATACTACGAGCGGTAACTATTGGATATCGATAGCATATTCTTAATTTAATGTAACTGAAATTAAAACACTTGACCGTTTTTAAGATATTTTTAGTGTCATTACAACCGTAGCTTCTGACACCACTGTGATGTTGTGTGTGTTAATTGTATACATAAGTGGCGGGACGTAGAGTTTAAAGTCGACTCCGAACAACAAATTTTTGAGAAACTTTATGGCAATTTTATTTACTCTCAGAGCATTTGTCAGCAATCTGTAGAGAGGAAGTCGCCGAAGAAATATTTTTTCATATTTTCGTTTTGATGTTTGACCTGGGTTTTCAACCTAGGCCTCACGCCTAATAAGCCAACACACTACCTACTAGACCACGGCGACAGATTTGGCAGTTTTCGTTAAGTGTAGAAGTGAAGATATTGTTACATTGTAATCAACCAATGACTCTTAATCATCACCACGTCGCGCTCTAGACTATTTTAGGTAATGGAACACTGAAAGTTGTCACATCCGGTTGCACAAAACTCCACTGCGGATTTTCTTTCTAATACAATAATTGGAGTCCGGAATAATTTCTGATTCAATCAGACCAAGATATGTTGGTTGGTTTATCCATTTAACAAATTTGTGACTTAAGATATCTCCATAAAAAACATTTGATTTTATATTTCAAAATCACGTCATAAAGAGATATATTAAATCCTGGCGTACGATCTACACCAAAATTGCTACCATTCCGTTTTGTATTGCCAATGATACGTAAGAAAATTGTCATTTCAGCATTCAAACGTCCAGCAACATATAAATGCGAACAGCCGAGGAAACGTTTTACTCAGATCAATATAGACTCTGTGGGTGCCTTTCCGATGTCACGACGACAGTCACCAACCATTGTTTGACCATTTGGCCATTTGACGATATAAATTAAAAAAACATTTAAACTATTAAAGCACAAGATCGTTTTGATTTATGATTGTTAATCGTAAGAATTACTGAATATGTAAACAAAATTAAAAGTTCACAATTTAAAATTGATGTCAATAAACTTTTTAAGTTTTCCGCTTTCCGCAAGAAAGAAAATTTTAGCTTTTAAACTCAATAATGAAATTACGAAAGGTGAAGATTCATATTCCAAAATATTCATTAATTTTTACAAAAGAACAAATCCTCTTATTCCATATGAAAGGTGTTGGTGTTAAAAAAGAATACATATCCTGATTATTATGATTTCATATCGTAAAACTTCAAAAGGTACTGACACTGCCATTATAAGTCATCGTTTTAATCATCGTGTGGAGTATTTATCAAATCTTATTATGAAACACATTGTATGGATGGTATCATCCACTACCCACCCATCATTCATCACCACCTGTAGGTTGGCAGAAATATGTATGTGCAATTGTGTGGTTGAATGAATCAATCAATCAATACATATGTACCTATTTGAAGTACATTTGTGTGTTGCAGTGTGTGCGTGTATGATTATTAAATAAATCCTGCCTTAAATTGGATTCTGTTAACGGCTTATTTTATCCTACTCTTTATATTCCGTTATAAGTGAAGCATCATAAGCAAAATGGAAGAATAGAATGAAAAGTCTTCTTTAGCATGAAGACAAACAAATCAGTTCAGTTCAGGTGATATTAAATTTTTGAAAAGAAAAATAAAAAATATATCCTGACATCAGCAATTTGAACAGATGGTAAAAATAGTAACAAAGCATATACACTAGCCCACACTGGCAAGGTACAAAGAAGATGACATCATTGAAACTAGAATAAGATGTGGAAGAGTATTATCATCATCAATAACATGTTTTACTCCATAACATGGAAGATGATGATCCTGAAAAGCCTCTTATATGCGAACAATACTACTCTCCTTATGCAATATGAATCTACATTTTTAGTTATTTAATCGATTTTTAGGTTTCAGACACTAACTTTTACGCATGTACTCACACACACACACACACGCATTAAAACCCATAGTAAATCACTTATATTTACAATACACACTTACATTATAGGATTAAAGCCATACAGTGTGGTTCATACATTGTATGTGGTATAGTTTCCGTTACAACACAACCATGTTATTCTTTTTATACTCATCACTTACGATTTAGAGAGCATTTCGGGTGCATTATATCGTTTGGAACATTTTAGAAATTTAATTTTGAAAAACTGTAAATTCTACTGGATTAGAAACATTTTCAATTTTCGTTTAAGACTGGTATTTAATTTATTATGTAGCAGTGGAAATCGGAGCCTGATATCCAATAGGAGTTTCAAAAATATAAAAATTAATGTATATTATCGTAATCGTAGGAGAACTCGTGGAGAACAGCTATGTGGGCAAAAAACACGGAGTAGTAAAATGACATGGAGGCGTCATATAGAGGACATCTAATGAAAGAAACGTGTTATAATGCTATATAAAAAGTTTGCAAGGAAATTCTATTATTTTTTACGCACTGAATTCATACTATGATTATCCGACCAAGCCTGGCCGCTATAAGGCCATTGTCTGTGCAGATAGAACAAATGGAGTTGAACAAAATATAGAGACTAGCGACCGTTAATATAACAGGGGCAATTAAAACCTGACCTACAGCAGGGCTGCAAGCTCTGATAGTTTCAAGTCCGCTGAATACCTAAGTTTTAGAGCCTCTGGCTAGGTTAACGACAGACAAACCCAACATAAAATTCATTAGAGGATTTCGTGATTTTATGAATTGAGAGTCTGCCGCTTCCTTAACTGCCCACTGAAGAGTGATATACAAATAGGTCAAGAACAGATCTGCACACAGGGGCGAAAATTTTTGATCACATTTTGACGAATACTTCGCAACGAGACTTAATAACAAAAGTGAATGAAGTAATCTGGACGCTTCATACCCATTTGTGATATAAAAATAGGTCAAAAACAGATCTGGACACAGGAGCGGAAGTTTTTGGTCACATAATGAAATATTCCGAAACCATTTGCATGTATTTTTCAAGAGGAAGTATATTCCGGTAGATTGCCTGTGGAAGGTGAATCGGTGAGGTAGAAAAAATACTTTTACCTTCTGCTGGGTCGCAGTTCATGTGGGAATTCGCTGCAATGAAGACGCAAATAAACTTTCATAAGAACCCTTCTATTGAGCGGGGTTAAATATTTAAAAATGTATACTCTACGGAAGGGAAGATAAAGAGAAGCAAAAATTACAAATCGGTTTGAGGCAATTAAAATTTTGTAGAGAAATTTAATTTGTAAGAGATTTGGGATTTGACTATCAAGTAATAAGCTGAGGTTAGTTGACGGTCTTTTGACAGGGTACTGTCAAAAATATACTTCAGAATCGCTATCGTATCGAATCCAACATGTAGATTGTGTAAGAACGAATCATTATAACACATTCTTGCAATCTGTGAGGTACAAGTGCATGTTAAAAGAAAACACCTGAATGCTAAAGTTAGTTCCTCAAATATTGCACTAATCCATGGAATGATTTGGTGAGAGTAAGGTTATAACCTTTGCCATTTCCAAAGCTTGAGAGTAGTTGGTGTACTATTAAAGACAGATTCTGTTTTATATCCAAATCTATTTCTTATTTTTCTGAACGATATTATCATTTTAACATCCAATCCTATCTCTTCCTTTGCACATGACAGAAGTATTTATCTTTCACATTCCTTTGCATCATAAACGAAGGTCTTTAAAGATTGAGGCAAAAAGTCTTAATATGAGTGATTCATTTATTTCCGACTCAGGGCCAATTTCAGAGTGAAGTCTTGTTAAACAGGGCGATTTTAATGTGTGAAATACTCAATGTTGTTTGCTAACCTACAAGCTTTCCATTCCTAATATATCATCTGTAACTGTATGTTGTGATAATAATATTGGGGAGTCAGAAGCTCTTGATGTTACAAAATTTCTATGCGATATTCACTGGAATCGGCATTCAATTGTGTTGGATCTTTAAGTCATACTTCACTTGATAGGATCTACGCAACAATTCCATGGTATTTAGAATAAAACTGTCTTAAATGTAGGCCGGTGCTGCGAGTTATATTACTGGTCTCCTCGATCGCGCGTAAACAGTTTATGTAATTATAAATTATTTATAAATGAATAATAACGATGAACATATGTAGGACGATTACGAATTTTCTACACTTTCTTCTGTCATTACACACATACATATATAATTGGTCATTACAACCCTTCATTCAGGATTACGACCTAGTTTCTCACACCATTTATGTTGTGTGTGTTAATTTTATATATGAGTGGCAGGACCTGCACTTTAAAGTCGACTCCGAACTACAGATTTTTGAGAAACTTTTCATGGCAATTTTATTTACTATCAGAGTTTTTGCCAGAAATCTGCGGAGAGGAAGTCGCCGCAGAAATATTTTTTGTATTTTCTTTTAATGTCTGACCTGGGGTTTGAGCCCTGGCTTTACGTATAATAAGCCAACACACTACTTACTATAGTTCTGTTATTCGCAAGGCAAAAAATGATAGTGCTCAGCAATAACGGTAAGCTATCCAACGCTACTGATTCATTATTACGCCGTCGGGATATGGAAACAAAGGAGGTTGTTCAGAGAAATCCACTCGTGTGGATTGCACTGTACATTACAGAGATAATTCATTGTTTATAGGCAAACCTTGTGTGTGAAACGTTCTTTCTACAATATATATTTTTTTATTCATAAACACTACTCGCTCTTTCGTCCTTCCCACAACATATTTTTTTAGTCCAAATACAGTGCACTACTTGAGCAGGGGGCATTCCCTGAGAGTCATTATACGTTGACAAAATTTTTGAGATGCAACGCAATAATCTGTCGCTGTCTACCTACAGTAAGATATACAATTTGTTCTTTTTAAGCTAAGTATACACACAAATATATAGTGAATGCATCCCATTGATATATGTATGTATGTATGTATGTACGTATGTACATTATAGGTATCATTTTGCAATTATAGTAAATCAATCCCTAACCTAGGCATAAATGCTAAAGAACAGAAAAAGAAAAGACAGTAAAGAATAGAACTTAGATATGCTTTTCGTTTTCATGTGGAAGTCACTGCGTTTGTGTTTGTCCTCGTTTTTTTTCTTTTTCTTTTGCTGACAACACATGATACACCAACCATGAATTCGACATTGAGCCAGTAATTCATGTCTGCGTTACTTGCCACCGTTTGTGAATATTGTTTAACAATCATTTGTCATAAGGCAGGCATAAGCAGCAGGCAGATTACGTGTAAGAAGTTCTTGAATGCATCAACTGGTTGTGGTAGTAATAGTAGTCCTTTATTAATCATCACTTAATAGGCTTTACTTTCTACCACCTATTCGGTAAGCTCAGGGGAGATTTGACTGAAACTGAACATTAAATATTTGTCATGCTATGCTGATAATGTATGTAGTTTGGGTTTGAAGGTCTTCATGTATGATTAAGTTTAATCACATTAATGCTCGTATTTGACTTTAACACTTAAGATTGTTTAGCTTCAAAATCCTTACAGATGTTTAAAGTTTAATTATGTTCACTGAAAGTAATAAATTTCATTAATGTAAACACATACATACATACTTATGTACGTATGTATGTTGCAAGAATTTTGGTAATGAAAGGCTTTTGGGAAATAATTAATTTTATTACTTTATTGCCATAAATGTAAACTAAATGGTGGCAAATTTTATCATTTCTACTTGACTTGAAGGAACTATAAAGATATTGTTCTCACTTAAGATTGTAAATTAAATTTAAGTTCATTTAATTACTGCCTATTTAGACTAGAAAATGTCTCCAAAAGCATTTATTCGTATAAAATAGCATGTAAACATTAAAATTCTGTTGTAAAGGAAGTGCAATATTGTGTTCGTTACATTTTTTATCTTTGAAAACATTGCCCTTGTTCTGCAGAGCGTGCAGAAGAATCGGAGGCAGTCGATTTCGCAGACCACAACTTGTGCAAATTTCCACTCTTATAAAATTCAACTAACTTTCTGAAAGTAAACGACCATAGACCTGTGTTCCATGAATGGGCTCTGGGACATTTAACATGGAAAAATTCTCGTTAGCAATGACACTCAAATTTAGCGCGATATTAATCTGGATGAGATCTAAGAACATCCAAGGCTCTTCGAAAAGGTCAGCGTTTGGTGTGAATACTGACTTCTTTTGGCTTAATTGGATGGTGCTATGTGGCGGTGCTATGTGCCTCATAGCTCATGACACATTCCATATTCGCACGATTGATTTGATGTGCTATGAACTGTGGCCACCGCGATTGTTCGATTTCACATGTTACAGTTAAATGTTGACTCCGAACCGCCGACTTTTTTGGAGATACTTTTCAAGGCAATTCTATTTACTCTCAGAGTTTTTGCCCGAAATCTGCTGAGAAGAAGTGGCCGAAGAAAAATTTCTCCAATATTTCGCATCGTTGGAGACGTCTGATCTAGGATTTGAACTGTAGCTTCACGTCTAATAAGCCAACGCACTACCTATTATACTACGGTGGCTATTCCAACATAGTGCATCTGTTAAATTTAGACTACTTTACGTTACTGCTTGTATTCATTTCATCAAAGTTTATGACCCTTCTTTAGAATCGAATACGTATTACGATTGTGTCCACTTTGCGGACACGATCGCACCGTCGGAATTATGAAGACATTTTACAGTGCGCATGTAATGCCTCCTTGATTTTCTAACACGCTTTATGACAACCTGTAATGCGCTGCTAAACAACATTAAGTCCTGTCGTACTCCTTATATCACTTATACATTTTCATAAAATTTACAGTAGATTGCTTTAAAATAAACGTATTTTATAAAGTCAAACATATTTTCTAGGAAGCATATACATCTTAGCGCAGACTTTATCGTGAACTAAATAATCAAATGTTTTCCCGAAATTAAAATTTTGCTTCATTATTATAAGAAAGCGTTTGACATGGCCCACACAAGTTTTATGTGTTCGGAAGCCTGCGTATTCCTTACGCAATAGGACGTTGATTCTTTTCTTGATGACATGCATTGATTTGGGCAGATTCACTTCAATAGGAATGTAGAAGAAAAATTCTGACTGCAATATAGTGCATAGTCTATTAGGCAGTGTGTTGGCTTATTAGACGTAAGGCCACGGTTCAAACCCCAGGTCAGACATCAAAACAAAATTCAAAAAATATTTCTTCGGCGACTTCCTCTCAGCAGATTTCTGGCAAAAACTCTGAGCGTAAAATAAAATTGCCATGAAAAGTTTCTGAAAAATCTGTCGTTCGGAGTCGACTTTAATGTGTAGCTGCCGCCACTCATGTATACAATTAACGCACACAATATGAGTGGTGTGAGAAGCTAGGCCATAATCCTATGTTGTAATGGCCAATTATGTAGTATAGGGTGTTTTTATAGAGGTACAGAACTTTAAGTTGCAATAAAACAACGATGGATTATTCGATTGACATGAATTTTATTTATCCGAAAGATAATCTTGTGGCATTACATTTTAAATATGATTTCTGGCATATGACTGCCACGGCTGGCGCGGATGTAGTCCAATCTGGACGTCCAATTCTCGATGACTTTTTCCAACATTTGTGGCCGTATATCGGCAATAATATGAATGTTGTCTTCCAAATGGTCACGTTTGTGGCTTTACCGCATAGACCAATGACTTTACATAGCCCCACAGAAAGTAGTCCGCTAGGTGTTATTTCACAAGATCTTTGAGGCCAATTCACAGGTCCAAAACGTGAAATTAGGCGGTCACCAAACGTGTCTTTCAATAAATCTATTGTGGCACGAGCTGTGTGACATGTTGCGCCCTCTTGTTGACCCCACATCTCCTGGACATCATGGTCATTCAATTCAGGAATGAAAAAGTTAGTAATCATGGCTCTATACCGATCACCATTAACTGTAACGTTCTGGCCACCATCGTGTGGATGAACACAGATCCAATTCCTGTGCTCGATGGCGGATGGAATCATTCGGGTCTTCCTCAATGCTACGCTCTACAGCAGCAATAGCTTCTTCTGTACGCATCGTACAGCGTCTCTGGAGATGCGAGTTATCAATAAGAGTAAACGTGGTGCGAAAACGTTCCATGGTTAATCGAATTAACTGCTCTGATGGACGATTTTGTCGACGATAAAATAGACGTAGTGCGCGATACGTTTTCCGCACAGCACCATTATTTTCGAAATAAAATTGCACTATTTGCAAGCGTTGTTCAGGCGTGAGTCTATTCATGATGAATTGCCAAACCAAACTGAGAATAAATCACTTGCCAACTTAAAGTTCTATACATGGCATATTCATAGAAGGTAGCCTTAACTAAACAGCTGACGACATTTGGACTGTCAAAAAAATTGTTTGTTTTTTGTGTATTTTGTTTCGATATTCAATTTCGTATTTATATTAGTCATAAACCCTCATATGTACAGCATGTATCCTTAACGATAGCTCTCTAGAAATTCTTTAGGATTACTATTTTAAAAGCCAATTATATTAAAATTTTTGCAAAATGATTAACAATATTTAAACCTTTAGCGTTAAATACATATATCTTTTAAACTACAACCTAGATTTACTATATTTATAGTTATTTAGATGAAAGTGATGAATTACAAAAAAAAAAAAAAGAATTCCATGTCTCCAACTAGGTGCCTAAACTATGACTGAAATACCTTGTGTGTTATTTTTAAAACAAATTCTCTTTCAGAAGAATGGGATATAGGGATTAAAACAGATTGGGTCAATCTTCTGTTGAAAATATGTTTTTATATAATTCAAGAGAAAATAGTTTAAATAAGTATTCAATTTCAAAATTCAGTCATAAAATAAATATAAATTAGGTACAAATTTTAATTGGTACAATAATAAATAAGAAATAACGTTTGCAGCTGATATTTTTTTTTTTAATTTATAGGTGCTGCTCTAATTTAGCATGACATAAATATCGTAAGAATTTTCAATATATAAAATTTATTTAGTTTTTTTAATTGCTTTAACTAATTTCGTATAGAGGTTTGAGGGTTAATTTATTTGACAAACTGAGTGCTCTTTAACAAAAACAAAATTCCTGTTGTTTTTGCATTGTTGTACTTGTTGTAGAGTTGCGGCTACCTCCTATGAATATGCCTTGGTTCTATACCTCTATAAAAAAACACTCTTTATATAGTGCATAGAGAATGGCGTCAAAGCTGACATTACATTTATTATATTACGATAACTATTGATTTACTGTCAAAAGAAATAATAATAGTTGGTAATTCACAGGTACGGCCAAAACGTAAGCTACGAATGCATAAAAGTAGTTCCTTGTTATGATTATGATCAGCGAGACTTTTCTCTGATATTGTTACATGGAGCGTAACAAGTTCTTCGGGCACTTGTTCATAGTGAGAACTTTTTAGAAAAGGCATTTCTAGTTTGCAGAGTAGCTAATTGCTTTTCGTGTTAATAACTCAATAAAAAGCCTTTGCTACCGGGGTATCTGACGTGTTTTATATCAAATATCTAAGTATCGAACTAATACGTCTACTATCTCTCTTAAGAAATAACCAAAAGTTCTTACTTCACCGTAAGTAAATTAAGAGCTTTAGTAGTAACCTTTATTTTCTGAAGGTGTTCTAATAATATAATTAATGTTTTCTTTTAATAGAATTCTATATAATACGAAGGACAAATATTCACGAATTTCCAAAAAAAGGAAACAAAATGTAAACGGGAACAATCTTATAAAATTTTGAAATTGATGTTGATTCGTGCAACAGCGTTTGCATGTTATACCATGTTCACACGGACAGTTGAATCACTTAATTCGGACACTGAAATACAATAGCCAATTCACCCGTTTCCACGACATGTTCGTCATTCAGTTTGAAAGTTATTTATTTCTTCTTCTTGTTTTTTTTCTTGTTTACGTTTTGTTTTTTCTTTATTTTATTTGTTTGTTGGGAATTTTAAATTTTTAATTTGGCAATGGAAAAAAAGGTAAGAAAAATATAAAATTGTAGCAATAATAAGCAAATATTATTTAATTATTATTTTCAATATTAAAAAAAAGAAAAAGTGCCAGCAGGTGGGACTAGGGCAGTGAGCGGGCGTTATTAGAGGTATGGGCTGAAAGGTTGGTAGAGCTGCGTGGCTTCCGTAAGAACAGCTCGAACAGATCGAGTAATGCCACGGTGCACAATGTTGTCTCCTCTACAATCTTTAATGTAGCCAATAATCTTCGGGACATTATAATTTTTTTATAATTTTCTTTTTTTCATCCATTATCTTATATTTTTTAAAATACTTCCACAAAATTCACAAATAATGAGATTTTTTATTTCTTTTAATTTATTTATTTAATGCTAAACTGTTTTTCTTTATTTTGTTTTGTTTTGACAGCTGATTTTGATACATAAATAATCGATAGAAATTAGAGATGACAGTCATTCGTTCGTCATTCATAAGGCCATTCAAACTGAATGCCGTACAGCTTGTGTGATTCGCAGCTAAAATTTTGTATGGCGAAACATGTCATTCAGTTCGTAACTGGGGGTTGAATGACGAATGAGAGCGTGAATGACGAATAATTGCGTCGTGTGAACGTGCTATTATTCTTCGCAGTTCGTAAATTCTGCGGTATGTGTGGGTTTTAAACTGTGTTTTTGGAACGTATTTTTTTATCAAAGCAACAATTATCCACAAATAGTTTAAAAACTGGTACATACATACGTACTATATATTAACAAATTATTATACAACAACACTACCACAATTACATATTGGCCGTGAGCTATATATCTCTAGGAATATGCGTTGGTAAATGTTGTCGGAGAAGTTACTTCCGTACAGAGCAATAGGCAGATATTTTTACTCATCCAGATGTGAAAGAAGACTTACTCTTGCAAGTTTAATTTTAATGGTTCATTGCTTTCCGTCTCTTTCCTGTCTCTATAATATATATGTACATATATGTATAAAAATATATTGTGATGCGGTATACAACAATTTCCCCCACAAATAATACAAACGATTACTTTTGCTATCGTTTAACTAAAAAATAGACACACATGGACTTTGCAAAACCACGATGGCCGTTTTATAATTTCTCCAGTATGTAATTTAAACGATTAGCTTCAGCAATTTAAGTGAGGTTTATGAGACAATAAATTCTTTATAGCATTAAAACTTAGCTCGGAAGTTACCTGCGCAGCACTAACGAAATCTATAACCTAATTGGTAATAATTATCTTGCTGGCTTACAATTGGATTCCCTGTGAAGAGGATTTGGTGGTTGTGTCTCATTTGGTCAATTCATCTGCTCCGCAGTTTCCCGCATACCTCTGTTTCAAGGAAATCATATCATATATGTACATACATATTTTATGGCTTTGTTGAGAGACTCCCTTCAGCCGATGTCATTATATAACAACCCAATGCCTGACAGGCACCTGACCATCAATAAGTATGGTAATATATTTCCTTAACACCACAAGACGAAAAAATATTAAATCCGAACTATACCTTTCCAAAGGATCTTGGTACTCTGAATACGACCTTCGAGTTGCTTAATTAACCTAGGTTTTCGAGATATCTTGCCCTAAATGTGCCAAAAACTATGTAACCAGGAACATTTCTCATACATATTCGAACATATTCGAGTGGATATTTGATATCGGAAACAAGTTTAGAAATGGTAGGATTATCTATTCGAATATAGCCAAAACCATATCTGTTTACACATTTTGGTTAAGATATCTTGAAAATATGTGAATTCAGATACAGAGCACCGAAAACCTTTTTATATAATGACTGGTTCCCGGGTTACTCTTTTTTAAGTTTGTAGCGCTGTGTTATCATGTGATGCTAATATGACCGACATTTCTGCGTGAAAGGCATCGAAAAGATGCTACCAACCACAGTTTCATTTAGTCTCGGTGCTGTCTACGAGATGCGTCAATATCTATCTAAGCGGGGTAGAAATCATAGTCTGGTACCTCGTAATCAATATTTGCGAGACTTCTCAACTTTGTTAAAATACGGAAGTATTCGTTTCGCGGTATTATACAATGGCCTAGTGGCATTGACTAGTATTAGCTCCTGAGTCCCTTTAAGAAACGTCCAGCGGAAAGGGAGGTAAAATTGTCTGCAGTGTCGACATAGACACACAGCACAATCACTATGATGCAGGAGGATTTGTGTATCGGTCGTAACAAGATGAAGTTAATCAGTTTGTGTTGTGATTAACACCAAACCAGATGAAATAGTTAAGTCTGGTCAGTGTCGTGCAGATAAAATGAATCATCCTTGGTCTGAAGCCTCATTTTCTTTTCATAGAAAGTAATGGGGACCTCTTTCGAGAAATCATCTTCTGTGATGAGATTGATATGTACAAAAAACTCGCTGTTGGATGTGGATTTTGGCCAGACAGTGTCATCACTCAAAGAAATATGAAAACAAAGTTGGACAGACCATCTTATAACAACGGTGAGTACTATACGTCGATGATTAACAAATTATTTTTTTCTGAAATTCATGGTCTGGACATTAACAACGACATTTGACTTTAACAAGACGGCGGTACACACAACGAGGTTTTATTAA
Source organism: Sarcophaga subvicina (assembly GCA_936449025.2). Taxonomy (NCBI): domain Eukaryota; kingdom Metazoa; phylum Arthropoda; class Insecta; order Diptera; family Sarcophagidae; genus Sarcophaga; species Sarcophaga subvicina. The sequence continues at coordinate 37,934,608 of OW388082.2, forward strand.
GTTGAAGAGTAAGCCACAAATCACAGAAGTTCTGAAAGCCAACATAACCCTTGTCGTCGGTCAAATTCAGACTGACTTGTCCACCAGCGTCATGGAAAATTGGACATTTCGCATGTGTTACACCCATGAAAGACTTGGCACACTTTTGACTGAGCAGAATGGCATCTATAGCACTTTCAAACGCACAAGAAATTTCTATGATATCCTACTTACGTAAAGATAGGAAACCTTTAAGAAGGGTATACGTTTAACAGACGTAAGGTTAAGCAGCTGTTAATGAACCCTCATAAATCATTTTAAAATACTACGGGGAGTTTTGATCCATAAGAACCTCCAAATGCAATCTGCCACTATTAACATAAAACATATATGCACCGGATTAGTTCCGATAGAATACAATTCTCGGCCAGCTGTATTCTGTCCTCTCGATTTTTAAAAAAAGGTTATGGATGATGAGTGTGTACCAGATTTATCACCCTACCGTTTTACAACTAAAAGCAAAATTAATATCTTCGCTGTTGTGGAAGTTAGTAGTTGGTCGATTGCTTTTTTTTTGTTTTTTTTATTTTCCATAGTTTTTGTTGTTGAAGTCTTACTCACTGTTGCTTCTTCTGCGTAGTTTATCGTTGTTATTTTCATAGTTTTGTTTTAGTTTGAAAATAGTTTCCGTTTTAACAGTTTACTTAACGTATATTTGTGGTCTGGCAAAAACGCATGTTATGCGGGTGTTTTGTTTCCTCTGGAAAACAATTTCAATTTTAAAGTAAAAGTTTTCTAATGTTAGCGGAGAATCTAAATTTAAAGTAACACACGTTAGCGGGAAATGTTATGACGGACGATAAGGGCGGAATACCACAATAATATTAAAAAAACTATCGAGTGTCTACAAAACAACCAGCGTTTCTTTACACTTTCCCCTCTCTTCCATATTCTTTGGTAGATTCTTGTTGTTGTTTATCTCCATTCTTTTATTTTTTTTTAAGTAAAGTTTAGTGTTTAATGGAGTTGAAAGTAAAACTTTAAGTTGCTATATACTCGTACACTTGCTTTTCGTTCGAAGTTATACGATCATAAAAGTGATGAATGAGCCAAACAATAAAAAAAGAAAACTTTGTGAAAAACTAAATAAGTTAAGATTACTCTTTCATAAGCTGCTTTCTGATGCATAATCACCAATTCATATTTATTTACATAGGAGGGGATGATGTTGAAGTCGAGGCCATTTTAGTTTCACATAGAGAAACGAAGTGATATTGAACGAAGAGAGTTCATTATTAATAAGTACTTAATTAGTCTTTAATGTTTCTGTTAACTGGCCTTTAATGCTGTTCTTTTCTGTTCGATTAGGGGTTTTGTTGAGTTTTATTACACTAAGCGTCAAAAATCAAGGAATAAAATACACTTGAACAACAAGTTAAAGTTGTAGATTTAGTTGAGAAGAACTCAAATATTTGTATATTTCTCGAACCCTCGAAACTTGTTTTTTTTGCAGTTTTCACACGAATGCATTGGTTGCTAAAATATTTTTGCACCGATTAGGAAAATTTAAAGTTTTTTTGAAAGGTGAGTGATAAATCTTTAAAACATATATAAGAACATACATTAACTACCACAACTGTTCACAAAACTAACCACAAGGCCAGGCTAATGATAAATGGCTTGCTGAAAACAACTTTAAATGTCTATATTGGCCTGCACAATCGCCGAATCTTAGTCCTATAGAAATTTGTGTGGAATATACTGAAGAAGAAAATGATAATATGAAGTCCAATTCCACAAAATCTGAAAGAGAATTGGGTTACTGTAAGAAGAAGAATGGGCTAAAATTGATCAGTATACAATATTTTACAGTATTCAAGTTAAGGAAGCAAAAAGCGACCACATTAACCGTAGATTGATCTTTGTATCAAAAATGATACATTTCAATTTTTGAGACGATATACATAAATTTAATTTAGAAAAAGTTAGACTTGATATTCTTTAATACGTTAGTATTGTGATTGTCGTTATTTTAAACCAACTGAAAAAAGAAAATTTTGAGCAGGACTTAAAAAATTCAAAAACTTCATAATTCTGGCTTATGTATCATTTTTGATACATACGACTGTCCTAGAGATTCTTTGGTCTTGTGTATGTAATTTTTTTTAATTTTCAAAAGATTTTGTGAAGTTTTATCGGGAATAAAACATTATTTATGATATTTGATAAGGAATTGAAAGTTAAGTGTTGGATGAAATTGAAAAAGTTGAATTTTTGTTTTCTTGATATTGACTGAAGTAGTCATAGTCTAGTATGTACTTTGTTAGCTTGTTAGACGTCAGACCAAGTTTCAAACCTTAGGTCAGACATTACCAGTTTACAAAGAAAGGTTGTAATGACCGATTAAATATGTACATATATATGTAATATTCCTACTACTGAAGATTCTGAAGAAGAAGAAAACAGAAGTTCCTTTTATGAACTGACGCAAGTATTGACAGCTGCAAACATGACAACAGGAAGTTAATCGAAAAAGATGGTACTACTTGGAATAGAGAATCGCATTAGTAGTTTGGGAATAGAAAATATTACCAATTTTCACGTAGATTGCTAGCAGCTGCAGATGAAATGTTATAGAGTCTTTCTTACTGCTCTTCTCATATTTATCTTCCGTGACAGACAAACATTAGAAGAAAGTGTTGCTCCCTATGTTTTATTTCTGAAGGATAATATTTTGGGCAACTGTGTGCGCATAAGATAACAGAATTATTCGCTTTAATAACGGTTACTCGGAAGTGATGATAAATTTACACATATTACGCATCTTCGAAAACTGAGCTGAAACTCTTTCAGCTTTTAATAATCCCAATAATTTTGTCGCTGTAGATTAGTGATTAATTGAATTTTATGGTCGTTATAAATTTCGTGGTCCACCGGAATCGAATTGGCAGTTTTAGATTCAAGTACATGCTACGTGCGTAGCCACTACTTACAGCCGTATTTGGGGAAACTTGTAGCCGGGACACCAGAGAGGAATGAAACAGAGAACATTGTTATTGACATAATCGATCTTCTATTGCAACAGGAAACTTTTTTAACTCACTTGACGTCGACAACAAATGTTTCTAGCGAAATATAACAATGGTTTGTACCATCAGGTTTCAGCTAGCTCTCGATTGGAAGCGTTACTGATGGGAGTGACAATAAGCTGCCCCATCTAAACATTTGGCAACTTATAAATCGCCACAAAGCAAGGGTGCTAGATGTCAAACTACTACCATTTAGAAAAAAATAAAACCAAGCTGACATGAAGTGTTTAATTTTTACTTAAAAAACCATGCTGCAATGTACATCATGTCAAAAAAATTTTCCGTAAATTTCATAAAAGTGTTAAAATGGAATAAAATAAAATAATTTTATTAAAATGAATTAAAAGAAATAAAAATATTTACATTTTTTGACAAAATCTATGAATAATTGCGAAAATTCTATGAAATACAAGTATGTATCAAAAGTGATACATAGCTAGAATTATGAAGTTTTTTTAAGGATTGATATACGGTTAAAAAAAATACATTTGTGCTATCCCAGGTCAGACATCTCTCCAAGGACGTTAATCCGTGGTTCAAAATATGAAAAAAAAAATTTTTTCTTCTGCGAATTGCTCTCAGCATATTTCTGACAAAAATTGCCACGAACATTTTCTTAAAAATCTGTCATTCGGATTCGGCTTGAAATTGTAGGTCCCGCTACTCATGTATAAAATTAACACACATATCATGGGTGGTGTGAGAAGCTTAGTTGTATCAAGTGAGAAATATAATTCAGGAAAATTAATTAACAACATTGTGTTATGAAAAAGTCTTATAGTTTTTATGAACAGTTGTGGAAGTCACTGTATACTTCAAATTTATATGTTATGAGTTCTAATCGGGTAAACTAAGAAGACATGCTTTTAAGTTTAACAAATTTTAATGGCAAATGTTAATTAAAAACCATAAAATATGTGCTGGCATTCGTAAAGTGCATTCTCTTCGTTTGATAAAATCGGATAAAAATTACCGTCGTTATTATTTAAAGAGGGTAACAGTCGTGTCATATATTTCAAACATGTTTGTTTACCACATGAACTTTAATTTTATATGTTTTCAAAATTTTTACTGGATCATTGTTATTAATCGGAAAAGTTTCCAATTTCACGTTTGAGCGAAGTCGGCTAAATTTTTCAAAAATATTATTATTTTGTTTCCCGCAAATATTAGACGCACAACAAACTGCAGAAATGTTAAATGATGCAGAAGAAACAATTTCCGACCGTTTAAAAGCTATAGAAAAGATAAAAATATCTGCAAAACGGATGCCACATGAATTAAATGACAGTTGGGAAGCCAAAAAACTACTTGTGGCATTTTGCTTCAAAGACATGATAAAAAATTTATGTAGAGTAGAATTGTTACTGGCGATGAAAAATGGATTTAATTTTAAAATTCTAAATTACAGGAACAATCAACTGAAAGACTATATCGATTCACCAGAAAGAACTGTTGTCTGGTGGAACCAGAAAGGTGCACAGTAAAATGAGTTCCTAAAACCTGGTAAAACCGGTAATACAGTTCGCTACTAACAACAAATGGTAAATTTTAACCGAAGAAGGACAATAGACTGCAAAGTAATTTTCCAACATGACAACACACAGAGAAAAATCGGTTTAGCATACAATCAAAGCATTAAGTCCTTCCGACTACTATTTACTTTCATAGATTAGAAAAACGACCAGAATTGGCCACAGGACACGGCAAAGTAATTTTGAAACTCGACAATGCATCTGTACTCAAAGGAATAACGGTTCAGTATACAATCATAGCAATAGGCTGGGAGCTGGTATCCCACCCGTCGTATTTACCAGACTTGGCGCTTTCCGACTGCAGCACTTCGAGTTGTACACGGAATTCGTCGCCGTAGTCTAGTAGGTAGTGTGTTGGCTTATTAGACGTAAAGCCCGGGATCGCATCCCAGGTCAGACATCAAAACGAAATATGAAAAAAAGGATTTCTTAGACGACTTCCTCTCAGCAGATTTCTGGCAAAAACTCTGAGAGTAAATAAATAAAATAAAGTTTCTCAAAAATCTGTATTTCGGATTCGACGTTAAACTGTAGGTCCCGCTACTCATTTATAAAATTAAGACACACAACATGAGTGGAGTGAGAAGCTAGGCCGTAATCCTGACTGAATTGTTGTAATGGCCAATTATGTATGTATGTATGTATTCGAAGCTTAGGTGACTAATTGCTTTGCAGTTTTGTTGGCATGGAATCCACAAATTGCATGAAAGGTGACAAAAATGTTTAGCAGGAAATGGCCAACACTCTAAATAAAATATTTTTTATTTTCATATTAAAAATTTCCCATATTCGCAAAAAAAACGCTTATTTATACCGACATAACTGGTATAACATTTACACAAATACTGAGCAACTAAAGGGCGTTAATAAAAACTGCTGAAATCTAATCGCCTTCCATCTTTAACTTTTCCATATTCAACTAATGAAAGAAAATGTTAAAATTCATTTCCTGACTCAATGTAAAATGGCACCAAACACTTGGGTCAAAAAAAAGGAATATAAATACTTAGTTTGTAGCCAAAATTCACTCCTTAGCTTACCTGATATTGCCACAAATGATTATTAAAGTACTCAATTTTTCAAATGTTCAATGTCCATGTGGGTCACATAAACAAAAACGAAAATTGTTTATTTTCGAACTGTTATAGACAAAATTCATGACAAAATTTATAAGCAAGAGAGTCGTTTTACATATACGTCCTCAAAACACCTTTTACTAGAAATAGTGAACACATTAGAATGCTCTTTACAAATTCACATCTAATCGTACATTATTATTTAAAATGTCTCTTTTGGCATTCTACAATGCCCGCTTCTATGAAATCTTACTCGCATGTCAACTATAATTGTGCAGATGAAGTGAAACATTTCAATAATTTTTTTTGTAATTCCCTTGTATTTTATAAATAAAAGAATGAATTCATTATTGTGGAATTTAATTAAAAATTTAATTTAATTCAGATTATCTAATTATAATTTAGAAATAAGATGATTTATTTTAATTTTTCATTTTTACTTGATCGCTTTGTTTTGTTTATTCTTTTCATAATTGCTTTCCCAAACGACACTCCTTTGTTGTCGCATTAATGTCGAAGCAAATTTTTTTCTTTTCACCAACATTTTTTGGCCATTGGGCTTATGATTACGTATGCCATACAATGAAAACATTCAACGCAATAACAATAACTACAACAACAATAGCAACTACAACAATAGCAACAACAACAATACATTGTGTCTGTCTGTACATTGCTTGTTGTTATCATAAATATTTACCTCTGCAGTTTGTAATTATTTGTTGACAACATAATGCTCTTCTTCATGTAAACAACACTTTGTTGTTATTGTACCCAGAATTATTTGTTATTAAAATATATACATGAAGGTAAACGTAATACATACATATGTATGTATACCTATGCATATTCATTCATGTTAGTATTTGTTTTTGTATGAATCTTATTATTTCATGTGAACAAAAAACCAATTTTCATCCGCAACAGTAAACAATGACGATGATGATGATGAGGATAATATTGTTCTGGGTCCTGCTGTTGCTCCTCAAATAGTCAAGTGGCATTATTAGCAAGTGACAACAGATTTTGCATAAATTCGAATACATGATATCAGACGGGCACTCACTAAATTTTTATGAAAATTTCTGTAATACTTGAAGTGTTATCGACTGATTTTTTACATGAATTAATTAAATTGTAATATTTAAGCAAACTGTACTTATAATAGCAAAATAGTAGGGTAAATAAAAATTGCCATGAAAAGTTTCTCATAAATCTGTCATTCAGAGTCGACTTTAAACTGTAGGTCTCGCCACTCTTATATAAAATTAAACACACACAACGTAAATGGTGTGAGAAACTAGGTCGTAATTCTGACTGAAGGGTTGTAATGACCAATTATATATGTTATGTATGTACTTATAAATTGAAATGTTATGATGTATTTAGTATAAATTCAGAAGTACCAAAGAAATAGTGACGCCAACCGAAAATACAAATCTCTATATATATGGTATTTCTTTAAGCGCTTTTTGTCTTTAAATTTAATTAAAACAAAATGTATGCGATATAAGTTGTGATATAAGTCCATTAAGTAGTGTGTCTTATCAGACGAGAGGCCATGGTTCCAAACCCAGGTCAGACATCTCCACCAAAACGAAATATAAAAAAACATTTCTTCTGCGACTTCCTCTCAGCAGATTTCTGACAAAAAAATCTGTAAATAAATAAAAGTAAATGCAGGTAAATAAAATAGCCATGAAAAGTTTCTCAAAAATCTGCTATTCGAAATCAACTTTAAACTTGAGGTCCCTCCACTCATGTACGATTATAAATATAACACAAACAACATATGTAAGTGGTATGAGAACCTTGCTCAAAATCCTGACTGAAGGGTTGTTATGACCAATTACGTATATGTATGTATGCATGTGATATGGCATTGAAATTTTTATTCGTTCGATGCCATTATGTTCGGAATATAAAATCGTTCGAATGTCCGCCGCGACTTCTCCGATCCGAATATATGAATTACCCAATCTTCCATGACTCTAGTGCATAAATCGGAATGAGGGCGGTGCTATTGGGTATGTTGACTTTGAAGACCGCTATATCAAGCGGGCTTAAGTCGTACAATCTCGGTGACCCACATCATCTCCACGTGAAATGACCCTCAAATCGCCCCTGCAGAATTAAATGTGGCACGAACTGTTTAGTATATAGTACCGCCCTGTTGAAACGAGATTTTGTTGGTGTCCGGCTCACGCAATTCAATCCAAACGACCTTTGGTTTTAGCAGTTGGCAGAGAAGGGCTCGCTAACGCCGTCCTTAAAGAAATATGGACCGATGATGCCACAAGCCCAAGATTCACACTAAATAGTGAATTCTTCGAGATGGATGGTATATTCTTGGAAATTTAACGATTTTGTTTGTTCACATAACCATTCTTTCAGAATGTTGCCTAAACCAAGCCCCCATTTTAATAAAATAATTATTTTATTTAAATGCGCTACTGTACAGTATTTCTACACGAAGCTACCCTTTCACAAATAGTGTGTTAACAACCAATTCTTAACAGATTCTTACTGTGCTAATATACCCATACATTTGGCATCATTCATGACAATTTATTTGAAATATTTGTTATTTTCCTCCAATCATAGCCCATACGATTTTGTCAAGATGAACGTGCAGTCAATTGATAGATTCTGGAAGGTTAGGTTATGTTAGGTTAGAGGACGTGTACTTGTCAATTAAGACAAGTACAGTACCCGGAGGTCGAATTGACCCCTTGTACAACGTCCTAGTTTCTCACACCACTTATGTTGTGTGTGTTAATTTTATACATGAGTGGTGGGACCTACAGTTTAAAGTCGACTACGCACGACAGATTTTTATTTATTGAGAAACTTTTCATGGCAATTTTTATTTACTCTCAGAGTTTTTGCCAGAAATCTACTGAGAGGAAGTCGCCGAAAAAATACTTTTTGTATTTTGTCTTTGATGCCTGGCCTGGGGCTCGAACCCAGGCTTTTGTGTCTAATAAGCCAACACACTACCTACTAGACTACGGCTACTTCAGTAGACTGTGGAAAGTTTCTACAAGTTTCATCAACTTGAATTTTAGCGTGTCCTTTTTTTACTTTCGACTTATAAGAACTGTTTCTGTTTTATTCGCTATCAAAATCAGGTTCACCGAATCAAATTAGACACCAGATATCACAATAGCTTCCTTCTCTCCGTCGTTACCGTAGTTTTAGTAGAAAACATTGGCCATTGCTCGAATCAATAATTCTTCGCATGAATGCCCAGAGTTCAATATTGAATTAGACACTAACAACGACACTGAACGTGCTCCATTGTAGTTTATGCGCACCATCTACATATCTATGTTGGGGCAATTGGCTGCTCTATCTTTCCCGTATTCGAAACTATCCACGTAGGGTTAACGAAATATGTTGCGACGTATCATAAATAATTGGTCATTGCAACCTTTCAGTCAGGATTACGACCTAGCTTCTCACACCACCCATGTTGTGTGTGTTAATTTTATTCTAAGCGGTGGGACCTACAATTTTAATTTAATTCTATTTACTCTCAGAGTTTTTGCTAGAAATCTGCTGAGAGGAAGTCTCCGAAGAAATTATTTTTCTTATTTGGTTTTTTGGAGATGTTTGATCTGGGGTTTGAAACGTGGCCTTACGTCTAATAAACCAATATACTACCTACAAGACTACGGAGAATTCATATTTATATTATGACATAGTGAATGATAAACTTGCTGGTTACCAATGGGATTCATTTGCATCTTCGCTCTACAGTTTCCAGAAACACCACTCTATCTTTGTACTCTGCCATATAGATGAGAGTCACGTCGCATAGAAACCATCCTAGAGATCATTATTTAAGAGGACACTTATGCCATGCATTCAGAAATTTTGAGAACATCTCAGCAGATGTAACGAGCCATACTCCCGTTTAGAAGAGTCTGTAATTTCCATGTAGTCTTGCGTCCTGCTATATATAATAAAAAGCATGTATCTATTATTCAGACCGATGAAACATTTATTCGAATAACATATGCAAAACGTCAACACTAAGAGTAACTGAAATTATATGGATGGCACAAAATATTTTAATAATACAATGAGGTGTTGAAGCAGCATTGTTTGAATTTTTCATTTGCCTCCCCCATTACTGGTAATGTTTATGCCTGCACAATAATTTTCATTCTTTCACAAGAGATAATAACTTCAATCTAATTTATACAATAAGACCGAAATGTGATGAAAAAAGATTATCATCTAATTGTCCACTGATTAGTCTGCAGGTGTAGACCATGCCACAAATACCCATAATAAATTCCCTTACCAGAGATTAGAATATCCTGCAATATGGTAATGAGCCTTCTGTGGAAAATTTAGATTCAAATACAATGGTCTCCTCCTTTATAAAACCACGCCTGCTCATTTACTTTATGAATGAATCGCAATGCTTTTTTCTTCCATCCAAAAGTGAATTTATTGTCATGGGGCTTGAAGGAGCAACTGTATGGGATGGAAATATTTAATTTGAATTGTTTTGTACTGTTTTATAGAATGTATTAAGCAATTTTAAAGATTTATGCTGTTATTAAAAACGATGTTTTTTTAATTCCTTGTAATATGTCCATATTGCCAGTATGGAATACATTTATGGCTAATAAGGGCCTTCTTTCATATTCCGATATCGCTTGTCAAAATGAAGGCACATAAAGTGACTCCTTAAAAATTTGATTAACATTTATAAGAAATTTGTTTAATATAACAATGTCCGTAAACAATTTTTAATTAAAATTATTTTTTTAATTCCCTTCTAACAATTATTTTAATCTTAACTTGCTTTTAATTGGTGGTTTTATTAATTTTAATTTTGTGTAGGAAATAACTCATACACATACATATGTACCTGTGGTCTCTAGCAATAACAGTCAAAGTCGAAAATTATAGTTTCGAGGAAAATCACTTTTTATGTACCGAAGTGAGTTTGGAAAAATTGAGAAATTGCTTTAAAAAAAATTTGTTCCCATAGTAAAGATGCTTATACGGGGCAAGCATAAGATAAGTTCTAAAACGATAATGACATATAAATGCGATGGGGCTTCAATACGACTTATACGGAGTTCAGATATGCATCTTTATTGCGTAAATCGCAATAACCACCATTATTGAGCTCAATATTTCATATAAAGTTTCAATTAATAGCGCAATTAATACGCAAATTGTTATAATATTGAGTAAAACTTAAAATGCAGCACTGTCATAAGTATGTTCAGTGAACATATTACAATTTACCGAAAACTTTCTGTTGACAACTCAAATGTCAACAACGACAAACAAAAAAAAAATGAAATAAAAACAATGTTGTTGCAACAACCAGCTGTTTTGCTTAAATCTGTCAAATGAATATTGGATAAGCAGCTGAATTGCGTATTTTACTATGCCTGAACACTTAAAATATTGTACTCAATAAACCCAATGTTGAACATAGTATTATCTGAACATAGTATTAGATCAACAAGTTTTTATTAATAACCTTTTAAAAAATATTGTTTAGAGAAATTCAGGTAAATATAAAGTTTAGTTAGTATAGGGTGGGCCATTTAAAAGTTTAAATTTAAAAATGCAATAAAACAAAAACGGTTTGAAATCTTGCCAAATTTATTTCTTTATTGTAAAGTACAATTATTCTTCACACTCTCTCATTCGATCGGACCAATTTTCGTACAATTTTTCGAGTTTGTGGGGTCTTATCAGCATAATGCTAATAAACATTATTTTTGTGGCTACAGGTTCAGAATTCAAAACAAATACAGTAGAAGTCCAATAGTCCGGAATGCCCGATAGTCCGGCATCGCGCCGAAAAAAATTGTAAACACTTTGGTTTTCTCCAAAAGTGTGCTTTAAAGCAAATAAAAACGCTCGAGAGCTATTCGGAAGCTTTCGGGGTAGTTCGGGATCATCCGGAAGCGCTCGGTATTGTTCGGAAATAATTAGCGGCCGGCTATTCTCGGCTGTCACAACAAATTCAGGTGCAGTGCACCTCCGTTAATAAATCACGAAACGTCTTCGCCATTTTTTCGTGCGTTGTTGTTTTGTGTCCTTTTACATCGCAGTAAACGTAACTTTTGAAACTGTTTATAAAAAAGAGATTTTCGTTCTAATTGTACAGTCACCAAGTTTTCAAAACATAAGCCTTCGAGTTCAAAAGAAGAGAAACGAAAACAACATTGTAGTAAACCTACAAAATCTTGAAGAAAGTGACTCAGATGCCCAAACGGAAGAAAAGGAGAAAATCAGCTGGGAAGAACCTGCGGAATCACTAAGTCTATCTCTTTTGCAGAGGCTGGTACTAGCTACAGTGCTTCAGAAATTATTGATTTCCATATCAATAGAAAACAAAAAGACTTTCGTGACTTTTTTAAATCTAATTGAAATATATTTACAGTACGTGTACATACTTACATTGTATGAAATGTAAAATAAACCTTGTTGTATGTATTTGCATACTGTATTTGTAGTTTAATTATTAACCTAATTGTTCTTACAATTACCGCCCGATAGTCCGGAATTTTCGATAGTCCGGCACCGAGCCGGTTCCGAACGTGCCGGATTATCGTACTTCTACTGTACAATTTTTGAAGGCGTATTGAGTTATCAAATGTACCTACATACATGTTTAATTTGTACTTGCGTAAATTCAAAAATACTAAAACAGTTTTCTCTCTGTTTTCTTATGTATTTAGTTGTGTAAAATAATGCATCAGTATTCCCATATGAATACAAAACAAACTCATCATCCATATTAAAATTGCTGTTCTTATCAAATATAATACAAAATATGGAAGCATTATAACTAGTAAACACCTTTGACATCTTATTACAATATTATCGTACTACGGATGGATTTAACTGCAAATAATTTTGGCTTTTAATAGCATTATGGTCGTTGTGCACATTTACTAATGCTTACACCTGAATAGCCTCTTAATACAATGGAAGAAATAACGGTAACAAATGCAATCAATTGTACTTAGAATTGTAAACATTTGCGCTTACTATGGCTGAGTAGTGGGAAAATATCCGCTCTATAATCTTGCATTTTACACGACTGAAGTCTTGCCGTTTCATTGTGTGTGTTGTCTGAATACGATTCACGTTATAAATGCAATGGACTGTCATGTGGTATGAAGTAATTCTTTGAAACATCTCAACTCGTTATCCTACAACAGCTACTTTCGATTCTATTGTTTACACTATAAAGTTAAGACGGCTGCATGAAGCACTGCCTTTATCAGTGACATTATTATCACTTGTAATAATTGTCAAGACCGCATTAATAGAAATGTTGACTGGTCATGACACATTCTTCACTTGTAGATAGCACTGCCGAACTAAATGGCAGATTCAGAAATGAATTCAAATAGGCAATGAATAACAACTATCAGTTCGTATCGTATTATAAACGAAAATTGTATTTAATATTTCGTTTCAATAGAAAGAAAGGAACTTTAAACGAATATGCTCTCATTAATCCTGCTTAACAAATGCATTCAAACATATATTTACAATGATAGTTGTGGTAATAACAAAGAGCTAAATATTCTATCGCTGCTTTTGTGCCTGACTTGTGTACGTGTCATGAAGATTCTAGGCCGGCGATTTGTAGGCTGTTAATTTTCAACGCTTATCAATATAGAACGGAATTGCAACGGCACTGAAATGATAACACAAAAAAGCGGCAAACCAACAAGTAGACATATATAATTCATATGCATGCAGCATACAAGGAGATACACCATAACACTTACAGCAGTGTTGTTTTGTGTTATTTTCTTATTAAATTTTTTTAAATTTATTTGTGTGAGGCAATTGGTAAAATTTATTCGCAGTTTTCTTTACCACCAGCAGAACTTAGGGCCTTAGCATGGTATCAACATTCTCTTTAGTTTCGTGTCACTGATTTTATCCTGTTGAAGTTGTATCACATTTGGTTCATGTCTTCAACAGTATTTCGCTGTGGTTTGTGGATTTATTCTCATACATCTTTAGAAAAAACCACTAGAAAAGCTTAATGGGGCCATACGCTATGATTTCGGAAACCAGTTCATATCACCTCCACGTTAGACGACCGTTACCTCAAATCAGTCGTGCCAAAATATCCAGTGTGTCATAAGCAGTATATCACTTTGCGCCGTCACACATCTCGCGTCCTGGTCACCCAATTCAGGCCAAAATAAGTTGGTAATCAACGACCTATAACACTCGCCATTGGCTGCGACTCGCCACTGGCCAACAGCGTTCTCAAAGAAATACGAAAATCGACATCTAACAGTGCCTTTTTGAGGATACACTAGACGCTCATGATCTCATGTGGATTGGTATCATACTAAATTCAACAAGTTTGTTCGTTCACGTACCAATCCAAGCAGATGATTCAAATGATTTCAGATGAAAATTAGGATCCGTTGGCAACGACTGCAGAGCCCATTCTGCGAATACACGTTGTCATACGCCAACCCAGACATATGGAATAAAACGAAAAATGAAAAAAAAATATTTCTTCGGCAACAAATAAAATTGCCATGAAAAGTTCCCAAAAATCGGTTGTTCGGAGTCGACAATAAACTTTCATGGATAAAATTAACACACACAACATAAGTAATGTTAGAAACTATGTCCTAATCCTGTCTGAAGGAACGTAATGGTCAAATAAATAAATTACGTAACTAAGCTTCAACGCGATAACCGTTATCAACTGTCTAATTTCGAAAATTCCTGTTGTAAGACCCTGTACAATTCGGTTAAATGTTCGATGCTGATATCTATTGCTAGAAAATAACGAGTTTAAAACAACAATTTGAAGTACAATGACAAAATTAACACATTTTTTGTTCCATCATGATTAAGACAGACTGCACACAAGTTTGGTACAAACTAAGAAAATTTGGCTGGAAAGATGTTATGTGTCTATCACGTTATTTCAATGTTGCTGCGATTTCTGCAGAAGTCCCTTAATGGCATAAATTAAGCTAATTAAGTATACAATGGTCGAATATTTGCTTTACACATACAAATGGCATAAAATGGCGATCAAACCGTTAATTTCTGGATAAAAAAAGCATGTTAAATTTGTAACTGGAGATACAGTGTTGAATAGCAATATTCAAAGTTAAGTTGCCAGCAACTTGTGAAATGACTTAAAGAATTTCACCAAAAAATTCCACATGAGATATTTATTAAGAACGGGCCACTTGTAACGTAAATAAATGACACATTCATGGTATGTGTTCAACTTAAATTAAAAATAAAAACCTTATGTTGTAAGACCCTGTATTGTATAAGCAAAGTTAAAACTTTAAAATAAGTTTTTCAAAAGCAACAATAGAAAGTTTTACTCTTTCGTTTCATGCTGTTAATCGTAATCATAATTATGAATAATTCATCCGTGGTGATTAATAACGCCATAATTCATTACTAAATTCATTAAATGCAATACCAAAAACAAACATACAACAACAACAACATGAAGTATTAATTATTATAAAAACTAATCAACAAACTAACTAAAGTAGACCAAAATGATGCTTAATATTGGCTTTGCATGCTGAACATTTCCACTTTAGACGAATATAGCACAAGGTTAGTTAGTCGGTTGGTAGGTTGGTCGGTCAGTTGCTTAATGGTTGGTTGCATCACTTAATGCCTCTTCTGTTATAATTTCTACTCATGTCTACATTTTACTTTAAATAGCGTTAATCCATCGATTATGAAACTAATATACCGCAGAGTTGCAATGAGTTTCCTGCGTTTACAAAATGAAATTTAAACAAGTACCGCAGCCAACATTAAAAGCATGATTATAGGCTTTAACACAAACAAGGAGATGCTTTCCAGCACTTCTATTAAAATGATATTCAAATAATGTGACGAGTATGATGGTTAATAATAACGTGTTTTAAACAAATGGAATATTTTATCACCATGAATAATGCAATGGTGGAATTAATATTGATAAGCTCATATCACAAGCAGTTTTATTAACTTCATTATATAAGTATGCAGCTTTGAAAATTCTGTGAGATAATAAAGAAATTTCCAGCGATTACCTATAAAAGGAGAAGAATTTGTACGAAACAACGAATAGTTAAAATAATTACTTCAGTTCACTTTTTACTAGATGTGTAGCATCTTTTAACAGTATTACTTAATACATTGCTTGCCACTTGAATAGCACAGCTCTTTTTTCGCAAATGTGGCAACGCTTTAATCTTCTATGGGTTGTTATATTATTTTATCTCTTCTTCGAGAAAAAACTTTCTCTACAGGAATGTATCGTTACATAATTTTTTCATATTGTTACGTTTTCACCTTTTTAAAAACATTTAAAATATGAGTTCGCTGATTACAAACAAAATAAAAACAAATATGTGTTTGGTTTCAATTAAACTCTTTATTGTTCGCACTACTTTTGTGTGCCACCGTTTACAACTTGACAAAACAACAACAAATTGCTTATTCGCTATTTTTCTTTGCTTACGACACAGATCTTTTCGACGGCGATCTTCAAACCACGACTTTTCTTTTCACTCGCAACGCGTCTTCACACGAGACTGACTGAATTCTTACTGCTAGTTGCCTGCTTTGTCTTTCCTTTTTATATGCCCCCGTAATCACTCTGATGAAGGTTCTTGAAGTAGAATGTTCGTGTCTTCGCCTTCTCGAGAACTCTATCTCTACTTCACTGTTATTTGTATATTTTGCTTACGTAGTTTGTTGTTGTTTTCTTTCTTACTTGTCCTTATCTTTCATACTGATGTTGTTGGTATGTATATGCATGCAAGTTCGTTTTATTTGCTTGTGTAGCTTTTGTTTATCGTTCTAATGTTAAACGACGGTACACTGTTTCCATTTTCGTAACAATATTTTGTTTTGTTACTTACCGATTATTATAAAAAATACATACCATTCGAATAGAGCATGTAAGTAAAATTTGAATTTTCATTAAGTATTTGTACCAGAGTACTCAAAAAGATGTGCAGAATCGAATCATACTCATAATTTCTAATACTTATACTCATTCATACTTCTTTTAATATCATGAAACCTCTACTCATATTCAAAGTTTGAAGTACTCATCATATTCATTCTTAACAACCTGTATGATGTTGTTGATTTTGCGTACGAACACTAAAATACTCACTAAATGGTTATGTGTTGGCTCTGCTTCCTGCTCTGTTTTTTTTTTGCCTACGTGTCGTTTTTCTTTTTTTGTAAATGCAACAACAACTAAGACTGTAAATTTTTATGAATGATTCGAGTCACTTGAATTATTAAAATAAGTATTATAAGTATTTTTCTAAAGTAATGAATCTAAAAGAGTAGGCTTATGAACCAAACATATTTCGAATGGTATGAGTTTGATGCCAACGTTGTACGCATACTAGAGTTGGGTTCGTTAGCTCTTTTGAGTGTTCGCTCTTTCTAGTTCAGCTCTCTGTAATGAACTAGTTCGTTCTTTTAGTTCAATAGTTCAGTTCTTTTAAACAACTCCGTTCTCTTCCTCAATTTGTGTAATCTCTTTATCGCAACGTTTGCTCATTTATATTTAAACTATGTAAACAGTACCAATAAAGGAATTAATGTATTCCATGTAAATTTATCGTATTTGTAATATGATTTTTCATTTTAAATAATTTGTGGTATTTAACGTTTTTTGATTCTTATTAATTCATTTATGTGCTTGAAGCACTGTAAAAGCATGTGATTTATTTTTAAATATTTAATGAGAATTTCTGTTCGTATTTCTCTTCTAAACTACCATTCCAATAGGAATGTCACACATAAGAATGATAAACGAAATAATAGAACGAATAAATATGAAATTAACGAATAAGGAACGAGAACTAAAAGATCTACGGAGCTAAAAGAACTCATTATAATGACCGGCTCTTTTAGTCCAATTGTGTCAAAAGTTCAATTGAACTAGTTCGTTCGTGAACTACACAAATCTAGCGCATACTATTGCAACCTGTACTTATAAATCAACGTTTTAGTGAGTACGAATGAATCAGAGTAGGTAAATTTCAATATTTGTGACTCTCTTGTATTCAAAATTTCATGAGTGCTTATGAGCAGCGAAAACACGATTCATTGCTGATCTCTGATTTCTACACGGGTCATCACTTCAGTTCACAAGTGCCTTAATACAACTAATTTTATACAAATTGAAGGAGAAAAAACGAGATGTTTTAAACTTCAGGGGGTGAGCTATTTAAGTGGCGTGCAGCGTAACTGGTTATTATTATTGGAAATAAGTGAAATGCATTGAAAACTATGACCTTTTCCCGTCTTTTTGGAAATTTATGGATTATGTATCCAAAAAAATTGCTCTTTTTTGGGGCCAAAAACGAATGGCGCCAATTGTTTATACACTGCTCTGAAGTGCAACCTATTCCAGTGAGAGCTTTTTCCATGGATGAAAACAAATGGCTGTCAGAAGGGGCAAAATCTAGGCTATACGCCGTGTCTACTTATTTTAGCAACTCATAATGGATAACACCCTCCTGATTCCCCCAAATACAAATCATTAAATTTATATTTGGCCGTAGATTTTGCTCGTAGCCACATATGATTTCATACTCTTGGGATTAATGAAAAGGAGTAATGAATTTTGTCGCCAGCGATAATTCGATAAAAAAGATTTGATTTTAAAGAAATCAAAAAGCAATAATCCATCGGCTCAGTTCATGTGGCACCCAATTTATTTTCTTCAAATTTTAGTGTATGCTCAGATAATTCTATTTTAGCACAGAGAGCACTCGCTTCGCGCTCTATGGCCCTGTGATATAATCTAATCATAACTCGGTGCGACAATCAGAGTACCGCTTTGCTGCATCACGGCTCACTTCGGGATCGCTGGCAGCAAAATACTAGTGTATCCTTATAGTGGAATTATCTGAAACAAATCAAGTAGGGCCTTTATATCAGGTACCGCATCTCTGACGAGATTGAAAGCTTGTTCTGTCTAGAGGAAAATGAAACCTCAGATATATTTTTTGTTTAATTGTGTTACACTGACTAAGACCATATTGCACGTTTTTAGCCGGTATCAAGTCTGATCCGGTGGAAATTAGATCAATTCCTATCGAAAAATTATTTCACTTTATTCGGAAAGCTGGCAAATTGCTGTTTGAAAAGGGAGATGGTTTCGGCCTATCGCTCTTTTTCAGGGGAATTATTGAGCGGGAGGATACCTATGCCCAATTGTGGCTAACTGGGTATAAAATGTTGTAGGTATAGCACTGCTAATTGCTGTAGTGATTATTAAGTGATAGCCTGCCGTTATGCTACTTATTGAGTGTAAAAACCAGTAAAACATGATTTACTTGGAGTGTAGAATGTCAATTTTTTAAATAACTTTCATAATCCATAAATAAATTTCACATTAAGTAAAAATATTCCACCAACGTTTTCCGCTTTTACATTTGCTAACTGTGTTCGTAAACTTAAAACTCAATGCAGAAATTATCATTTGCTTTCCATTCACAGGTAATGAATTGGAGTTGCAAAAATTAATTTCCTTAATTAGACATTTGAGGAATGAATCTACAGCAAGCAACAAACCAACCAAGAATTGCTCAATATTATCGTTATTATACGTTCGTAAGAAACAAAGGCATTACGGTTACAAGGGAAGTATAAAATGAGCTTGTCTTTGTCGTTTGGTTCTTATCCCCTTCAATGATTCCTGCCACTAATCTGGTTAAATAAAATGCGAGTAAAATGGAAGAAAATAAACGAAGATTGCAAAAGAAAAGATGAAAACAGGAAAAAAGTTGTGGGAATTGGAGCAGAAAATAATCACAATATGAACGAACAGTTATTCTTCAATGTAAACGTGCATGGCACGGAGTTTGTTCGAACATGTTTGAGAAATAATACGAGGGGGTTTTCTGTTAAGCTGAGCAAAGTTTCAATAAAAAAAGCCAATTTTGTGGGATACGCAGGGAATCACTTGTGCTTGTTAATTTTGTTTTTTTTGTCTTCTTTTATTAGGAGATTAAATTTCAAAGCAAACGAACGATTACAAATTGTAATGGAGGCAATTAATACACAGGTAAGGCAATTTCTAATACCTTCATTAGAGAACCAAACGAAAAAGGTTGTTTAAAGATAAAGATAATTTAAGAACTCTTTTTCCTGCCACCTTAAAGTAGTATAGTGGTTAAAATGCTTGCAACACAGAGTACTCCAGTATCGAGTGCGGGATAAAAAAATGTTCAACACGGTTTTTATACTCTAAAAATTAGATAACTTTACTCACTTTCAGTAATCCATCCAGGAAGCTCTCTGATATCATTTCAGGAGCATAACACAAACAATGAACATTTTAGCAAGGGTAGGTTGAGACAGCCACTAATGGCTAAAGTTTCTCACCACTATACTTAATACAAAAACCCAACACTCTTATTATACTGTGTTCAGATATGCACTTTTATTGAGTCAATATTCGGTATATTGAGTACAATACTTTAAGTGTTGATGCATAATTATATACGCAGTTCAGCTGCTTATTCAATATTCATTTGACAGCTGGTAAAGAAATCAGCTGGTTGTTTTTATTTTGTTTTTTTTTTGTTCGTCGTTTTTGTCATTTGAGTTGTCAAATATCAACAGAAAGTGTTCGGTTAATTGTAATATGCTCACTAAACACATTTATGACAGTGCTGCATTTTAAGTTTTACCCAATATTATAACAATTTGCGTATTTATTGCGCAATTATTAATTGAAATTCTATATGAAATATTGAGCTCAATAATGGGTTGAGTTGCATATCTGAACACCGTATTACAGAGAGCACAATCTCTTGCACAGACTGAAAATCGCGACTGTATCTGCTACAATTGGCCAATCAGCTGCTTATCTGCAAAATATTTATTAAGGAAAATGAAACAAAGCTAAAATAAAAACCGAAACCGAGATAAAAGATGGATATGTTTGCTAACTACCCAATATACTTATAAGACACACACATACAATATTCCTCAAATCACTAACAGCATATAGAATAATAAGTAAGCCAAGACGTTATTATAACTCCTACTGATATAATTGCAGGATATCAGGATATCGTACAAATTCACAGCAAACTTTAGCGCCTTAGTATTATTAAGTTGGAAGAAATATTGTACCGTAATTATCGTCACAACCGTATGAACTTTGTCAGCTATTCACACTATTTTCTTCGTCGTTAAAAGAAACTTTTTGATCAAGTTCAAATCAAAATAAGATCTCTTGGATTTTGAGTTCAAATTTCGATTAGGATTATTTTATACTCGACTTCTCTGTGATTTTCCACATATTTTTATTTGAAATTACTTTATCGGTCCATTGGAAGAGTAGAGATGACAGAAATATACCCATAGTTTGTTCAAAAGTTATTACGATTTTTAGTTTTTTGAACGCCGTATGTAAGTCTTGAAATTTAGGCGATTGTCAATAGAGTAACTAAAAAATATTGAAAAGATTATCTCTCTTTTATAACTTTGAATCTATACTTCGCTTTTGAGAACAGCATGGAATCCAGCCAGAGATCAAGAACCCTACTCTGTACGTCGTCTGAGTGGTTTCACGTTGAAATATACCACCAGAAATGCCTCTCTCAGTTTTGTCGCCACAAACCCAATAGGTGTTAAGTTATTCGTAATACATCCTTTAATAGGTTTCTAAATAGATGCTGCTAAAAAGGAACTACTTTCCATTCGGATGAGTTACTGAGTACATTTAATTACAATTGTACATTTAACAATAATAATGTAGTCGTCATAGTGTAGTAGGTAGTGTGTTGGCTTATTAGACATGAGGCCACGGTTCAAACACCAGGTCAGACCTCTCCGACAAAACGAAATATTAGGCGACTTCCTCTGCGCAAACTAATAGAGCAAATAAAATTGACTTGAAAACATTTTCAAATATCTGTCAATAGAAGTCGACTTTAAACTTTAGTTCCAGAAACTCAGGAAATTAATACACACGTCGTGATTGTTATGATTGTTATTGCAAAACTACGAAATAAATGAGAACTAGTTTGACAGATGTAGCTTCAAAAAATGGCCGTTATTGTAACATGTGTGTGTTTATTAGTAGTGACGAATGTCATGAGCAGGAAGAATCATAAAATAGTGCAAGCATACAGTACACGCATATGCCAATTCTTCGAGGTAACGTAACTAAAAAAGGAAATGTAATTTGACACTGTTGTCAAGCAAGAAACATTGTAATTTGAATAATAAGTTAAAAGCTTAAAATATATTAAAAAGCGTATTTATTTTTAATAAACGTTGTCACATTACAGTTATCATCTGGCAAAGATTCCTATTTGAAGAACCTATAGATCTGAAGTGCCAAAACTTCTTATCAGTAAAACTATACATACATAATTGGTCATAACAACCCTTCAGTCAGGATTACGACCTAGCAATCCAATGTATGTATGTTTGTAAGTAATTAAATAATATTTTCTTACATTAATTAATTGATAAATTACCCTTCTGATAATATAAACCTTTAGACAATTCGCGAAAAGGTCGATTCCAATTGGTTGATAACGATACATACGATCTTTCCTTCAGTCCAATCATTAGAGCTTTTTTTTGCGCTCAAGTTTAATTGTCGCCAATTCGAGGTATCTTCTTCAAATTCATTACATTTTCTTTATTTCCATATAATGCATCGGTCTAATGTGATACGCCTTTATCACTAAATAGTTACATCACAAGGATATGTTGCTTGTAAACATTTTGTCTCTTTATACGCCTCATTCGAAGTCGATTCCTTTCACAGTTAATCTTAAATTTTCCGCTTTGGTTAATTATTTTTTGAACATACTCTTGTGAATTCTTTCAATGTTGATATTTTTATTCATTTAATTAAATTCGGCTTTATTGTCATGGAAAAATAATAGTTTCTATAGTCTTACTGATAAGAACTTTTTGCACTTCAGATCTATAGGGTCTTCAAATAGGAATATTTGAAATATGATAACGGCCATCTTGATGAAGCTACATCTGTCAAACTAGTTGTCATTTATTTCGTAAGTTTGTCATATCACCATGAACAAACATAGACAACTGCGAATTTTGGACCATATAAATTCACATCAGATCCTAGGGTGCGCAATGCATCCTTAAAAAGTCAGTGTTTGGTGTGAAGGACAGCATTGGTCAGGCCATCACGGTTAATGGAAAGCAGTAGAGATTGATTGCCAACTTTTTTTGGTGTAAACTGAATGATATGGAAGACGCTGTTTGTCCGACACCTCGTTCCATATTGCATATCCTGCACGAGGGCATGATCATCTAAAGTAGAGTGGATGTGAACTTGACCTCGAGTTCATGCGATTAGATTCCGTTAGAATTTTTCTTGTAAGGTTGTCCTAATTCGCGGGTATAAGCGAATAAGCCACAAACCAGAGCGTCCTCTAATCAAACATATCCCATGCACTCTAGACTATGTCACCCATTAGCCATGAATAAACTGCAAAGTATACTAAGTAATATCACAATATCAATATCACTCTGTTTTCAGATCCAAATCCGATCGAGAACTTCTAGAAAATAGCAAAAACAACAATCAGGGGAAAGTGTCCTACAAATTGTGTTAAGCTTTCAAAATTAATTCAGACGGCGTGGTATGCCAAAATATTGTTACCTACATGCTTAGACGATGTCTACCAGTATAGTCTAAAAAATCTTCATCACTCTAGAAAAACAATTGAACTGAACTCTATTTTGATGCGAAAACGGGTGTCCTTATTTTTTTAACGTGGTGAATATTTATTTTAATTTAATAAAAATTTAAAACCAACAAAATAATTTTTTAAACTGTAATGAAATTTATTTTCGTGAGATATAAACGGAGAATTTTCTCATTTTACTTACATTCACATCAAACCTAGTGACCTTATTATTTTTCACATCACTGTGTTTTAAATATTTTTCATTCTTATTGCTACCCGCTACCATTCGTCTTGGGTCTGGTATTTCGAGAGAAACATTACAAATCCAACATTAAGATTAATATCCGTCCAAGATCAATTTGAAGTGATAATTCGAAATTCAAAATCTAATTACATTCAATTTACAGTTAATACGCATTACAAATATGTGTTTATGTATGTATGTATGTATGTACGAGTGTGTTGAAACAGTTGCAAGATCATTAATTAATTTTTATGTATTTGCTTACGACACTATCTCTTAAAAAACAAACTCCTGGCTTTACTAGCACATAATGAATGGAAGACTGTTTTTTTATTTGAAGTGGGTAAAACGATTTCTCTATTTCTGGTATTTTCTGTTCGTTTAATTTACAATGAAGAACGTATAAATTATTTTTAAATAAATATTTGATTTATTGGCAGCCTAAGGCATTTCAGGTATTTATAATTTTTGTGAAATGTTGCAGGCAACCTGCGGCTACGTACCGTACCACATCCATTACATTGGAGTCGTAACAGCAACAGCATGCAGCAGTTGCAAACCAGTAGATTACGACTAACGAGCGATCAGACAAGTAACAAATTATCTTCATTTTCAATCTCTTTTTTTACCTATGGACTGCTCAATGTACATAAATGTTCATAGATGAAGTATACAAATGAGAGGTGTAGATGCAGATACTGGCAGACAGATAAAACATGCATGTATTTACCGCAGTTACCCGTGGTGTGATCAACGGATTTCTTGAAGGTAAAATAATCAACAAAATAAAAACCAGAAGAATAAATACAAAACAATCTATAATCGGTCGATCTCTTCTATGTGATACCACACATAATATTATGTGTGTTTGTTTTTATTGTGCAATATGACATGTTATGCTTTGTTTAACTTTAGTTATGTTGATCATAATTGAAATCAGAAAAAAATTATGTTTCGGGTCTTCCTAATAGTAAACTCCGAACTTTGACTGTTGATAATGGCCATCTTGTTAAAGCTAAATTTCTTGAACTAGTTGTCGTTTATTCAATAATACGAGCATATAATAAAATAGTTTTATCAGAATGGGTGTTCTAGTAGGGTGTTCCAATTCTTTGGGAACAACTTTAGCCAGGCCATCACTATTAATGGCGAGCACTATAGGTCAATAATCACCAACTTCTTTTCACAAGAACATTAACAACATATGGTTTCAACAGGACTGAGCTACGTGCATATAGCTCATGTCACATTCGATATTCTGGACGAGCGATTTGAAGGCATATTCATTTCACGTGGAGCTGATGTGAAATATAGTTCGATTTTAGCCGTTTAGCCATTTTCTTGCTATATATAAGTCGCTGTCAGCCAAAAACCACAGTGGTTCTTAAAGCACAACCCATGTCATCCGCCAAATTCAACCTAAATTATTTGCAACGATTATTCGAAGTCGCCGTATTCTAGTAGGTAGTGTGTTGGCTTATTAAACGTAAGGCCACAGTTCAAACACCAGGTTAGACATCAAAACGAAACGTGCGTGGTGTGAGAAGCTAGGCCGTAATCCTGACTGATAATGGCCAATTATGTATGTATGATTGTTTAAACGAAGATAACGAATAAAAATTTCGATAATATTGTATACACTTTTAAAATAGGAATTGATTACTCAAAGACCCAACGTAATTTAGCGAAGATAGAGTAAACACTTATGCAATAAAAATATTATAAAAAAGCACGAGGTTAAGGAAGTAAACAGACATCAAATTATAAGAAGAACACTACGTTCAGAGCTTCCTAAGTTAACAGACATTAATAAGGCAGCACACAGTGGTGGCCACGAATTTAAGACACGACATATGACTGACTTAGTTGTGATAATATTTACAATCCTGTAATATCAAATTTGATATTCATTATTCTTCTATGTACTCTGTAATGTTAAGAAAAAGTACCATTATTTTATTTTGTTTCTTTTTACATTTTGTTGCTTTTTGATCATATTATTGTAAAAACGTTTATTTGAAATTGGCCACGAATTTAAGACATTTCAGAAATATCTGGTTTTTAACTGATTTTTTGGTGTTGTTTGGAGCTAAACGTTGAGCAACGAATGTTTTATTTTATTTTCTGTTGGAATACATAGAAATATTTAATTATAAATGGTCAGAAGTACCTGGAATACCGATGCCGAGCGAAAACTGATCCAACAACTAAAATTTGATGGAAAAATAATAATGGAGATATCCAAGCTGCTTAAATCTTCTAGATGCAAGATTTATAACGCGCTGGAACACATCAAGCAACATAGTACCACCAAAAATGTCAAACAGCAACCTAGAGCCCGAAAAACCACACCCTAAAGTAGCTGCTAATAATCCTTTCACGAGCTCAAGTAAAATAAAAAATAAAATTGTATTGGATTTTGGTATTGATATTTCGTCTAGGGCGATATGAAGATGTCTAAATGAAAAAGATTTGCGTGGGTGTATTGTCCATCGTAAACCACTTGTGCCAAAAAAATATCAAATCCCGACTAGCATTTTGTCTTGATCTATATAATATGTAAATCAAAATTCTTAACCAAATATAGGCAGCAAAATATTATTACTTTTTCATCCTAATATTACTATAATCTTAAGAAAAATATCATGGACCTAAAATATTTTTGATAAGATGTAAAAATTATCACAGATGTAGAAGTAAAATGTCGTGTCTTAAATTCGTGGCCACCACTGTACGTAGATCGTTCGGCAGCGTTGTAAGTCAGTTAAAATTCAGTCTACGAGTAATCAGTCTGTTGTCCCTAAGTAGAGAGCGAGTACTTAAAATTTGTAATAAAACCGCGACTATCAAATACAGTTACATTTGTGCACTTGGCGTTTGTTCGTTGTAATTTAGAGATCGTGTAATAAAGTTGCCAGAAGTTATTTAAATAAATAAAAACAACCTATTTCTTTTATTTAATTGGCAATCATCGAATCCACGATAAATAAACGTTCTGAAAAATAAATATCTTATGAATGTTGCATTTCCGTTCAACTTTAGGATTTGAATTGTGGTGGAGAAATTTTGCTCTCCATCTGTCTATATAAAT
This sequence comes from Sarcophaga subvicina, assembly GCA_936449025.2. Lineage (NCBI taxonomy): Eukaryota > Metazoa > Arthropoda > Insecta > Diptera > Sarcophagidae > Sarcophaga > Sarcophaga subvicina. The sequence continues at coordinate 37,961,342 of OW388082.2, forward strand.
AGGTTACTGCCACTTGGGTCATAACTTTTAAGGAGATACAGACAAAGCACCAACGTCAGTAGTCACCAAAAATTGTGAAGTTGCTCATTGAATCAATTTCATTATGTAGTGTAGGAAAAGCTTTTAAATTACGGCTGAAGTTGAAACGAAAACAAATTAGAATGAAAAACTTATATATTTACTATAAATACTAATATTTTAGGGTCTGAGGTATACTGCTTGATGTAAATGGTTAGTTGTGAAATTTTGGTATGCAGAGTTCGACAGTGATAACAAAACTTTTAATAAGGAAATCAATAAAGGGGAGTATTCATAATCCACTTTGAACTGAATTCAGTTTCCTATTTTCAGAATAAATATTTATAATTTCACACTAACAGTTTTCTCTAAAGTAGACTGATTAAAGACTGATTAAGACAACGATTCAAATGCCAATGGTTTCATATGGGTCATTCACAAAGATATTCTGTGTATTTCTACGTCCGCAATTCGTTCTTTCTTATGCAATTTTCAGATTGTGCGAAAAAAATGTTTTTCTTTATTTCAGTATTTTATTTTTTGCTATTGTAAATTTCATTTACTTTCAGAGTTTTTGCCAGAGTTTTTCCCTGCTGAGAGGAAGTCGCCGAAGGAAATATTTCTTCATATTTCGTTTTATTCGAGATGTCTGAGCTGGGGCTTGAACCACGGCATCAGGTCTAATAGGCCAAAAAACCGCCTATGACGACTTCGAATGAGATAATAACTACAGTTAATTATCAAAACTTTTAATTGCTTTCTCATTAAATCTTTAAGTGTCAAATTTAGGGTTTTTCCCGGGAATTGTCAGGACGGGAAGCTAACTTCATTTCCCGCTTTCCAGTGATTTTTATGCATTAAACTCGGTAATTTTTTTCTTAAAATAAAAAATATACCGTGTAAAAATGGATTTGCTGAATTAAGATTTTTAATGGAAACTCTCTTGAAAGAGTATAAATTGGTATTTAAGAAGAACATAATCGGATTACGGATGGTCCCAATGTTAGGAAAAAAGATAACTTGGTTGTCATACACTTAGCCTTAGTAAATGACTTTTATAAAATCTAGCTGTACCCAGCGCGTGTTGCTGCGCCACCAACCAAAATAAATTTGAAGGAAAGACATTACACAAATATCAAAATTAATTTTGAATCATTTTATTGATTTTGTTTCCCGTTGTCTTGATGATTCAGACGAACAGGCCTGAGTAGTACGATTTCGATCAGTTTCTAATCTCACTTTTCGTTGGTCAAGTGATTAATGCCAACGGGTCTCAGCGGCATGTACTCGAAGATTTTCCAGTCTCAATGCCCGTCTGATTCTGAGGCTCGTAATGGTCTTTTCTTCCGTGCTCGATTGGAGGCTTTGGAGGCATGATTGAACGGGAACGACATTAAAAATGTATTAAATTTATTAGAATCTCACAATGTACCCAATCCAATTGAACCCAACAGCATTTTTAAAAATTTTACAAAATTAAAATGTTTCAAATTTTGCGGGAATGAGTTATACTAAATGTTATTAAAATCATAAGTGCTAAAATGTCTGGTATTTGCCTGATCAACACATGATCAAATGCATAGTTTACGATTCATTTCATTTTGAATAATTCTTGGTGGCACCGTCTATCGGAAATTAATAGCACCAATTTAGAAACCTCCGTCGACTTATGCGCAACAACTTTGCCAAAGTTCATAACATGATCAAATGCACAGTTTACGATTTAAATCATTTTTAGTAATTTTCAGTGGCGCCACCTGTCGGAAATTGGTCATACCAACTTAGAAACCTTCCCCGGCTCATGCACAACAACTTTGCTGAAGATCATAGCATGATCAAATGCATAGTTTACGATTCTATTAATTACATACAAACAAACCTTCATTTATGTATATGGGGAATTTCGTGTCGAGTGACCCAAGTTTTTAAATCGATGTCTTCCGATTTGGATGAAATTTGCACCAAGGTTAGTACTTTTTATCATAAAATATTGAAATAATATTGAAAAATCTTATTCTTGAATTAAAAAATAATTTTTTTGATAGATATCCCACTCGCATCCCATTAAGGCCTTAAAGGAAATTGTATAAGCTTTCTTTTGAGCAAAAAAAAAGGCCCATTTTGAAAAAAAATTAAAAAAAAAATTAATTAAAAAAAATTTTTGGTTAGGACCAATAGGTGAAAAGTTACACACATTTAAAAAAAAAACCCTGTATGACCAAAATGTCCATCTTTGACCCCCTCTAACTCCGGCAGTTCTTGACTGATAGAGCAGAAAATTTGTGTCTGGCCTACTATCCAGTAGTACTAACCTTGGTGCAATCGGAAGACATCGATTTTAATAATTGGGCCACTTGACACGAAATTGCTCATATGTATAATATACCCACAGTTACTGAATTATACGGACGGTTAAAAAATTGCCGAAATTTTTTAACTAATCCGTTTTCGTTGAAAATCTTTATAGTCTCCTTGATATTAACCAATGCAAAAGAATTGGTTAAAAAATTTCTGAAATTGAACTGTTTTGTGGCCCTACACAGGCCCACAAAGGTATGCATCCGATTTACAAATTTCACAAATTTCTGAACCAAAGCTAAAGACCGTCTTAAAATCGAAGAAAGATGTCAGACAATTATAAATATTTTCAAAAAACGGATTGGTTAAAAAATTTCTGAAATTTGTTATCCGTATGTATACTTTTGTGGCCATGTGTATATGTACAAGAACATAAAAAGCAAATATGTCTTGATTTGTATGTTATAACTCGATGAAAATCAATCGATGATTGAAATGCTAACATTTGGATTGAAGAAAATATTCCCTTTTTAGAAGAATCAACTCAAAATTATCTCAATTGGCGGCGGAGGCCCTGAGTAAGCGCAACACAAATTTATAAGTAAGTAGGCTTTCTATTATGTATAATTAATACATATATATTTAAATTTATCTTAATTTAATTAATTAATCATTTTGAAATTATTAATTTATATTCAATAATTATAAACAACAATAAAAAATTACATTTTTAATTCGTACTCTTTTAAGTAAACATACAATTAATATAACGATAAACGATTATTATAAATTAAAAATAAATTTAAAATTTTTATTAAAAATTATATACGTCTAAAGCTTTCATTGTTATTCTGTGTATATAAGTTAAAACTGTTTACGGATACGATATCAGTTGTACGAAAAAAAAAAGGGAATTGAAAACCCTACAAACTTTTATAAAATTAACTAGTTTGTTTTTTCGTAATCTGTTTTAAGAAACTAGCGTTTAAATTAATTAATTTATAATTTAAACTTTTAAATGGGACACTAATAAACTTACGAAGGCCAACTTTCTCGATTTTATTATACCACACGGTTGCGCTTACGTTTTACAACTAACTTTATTATTTTACTTTCTACTTAATCCTAACATGCTCTATATACTTAATTCTAACTATGTAATTCTATTCAGCAACTCCGTTGCCTGGTTAACCTTGTACTTTATAGGGTATTCAACTTAAAATTAACTTAATATTAAAAAATAGAGAAAAAAATATTGAAATGATCCAATATATCGTTAGTCTCATTCGCAAGTGTGCTAAGTCCCTTTTTTCAAATTTTACAGGATTCAAAAAACATTGCGGCTTCTTCAGTTTTTAAAATTTGTAAACTTTTTAAACGCAATTATTTTTACAAAATAGCTCTCTTTAAATAACCTAGATCAAAAATTAAGAATAATTAATAATTAATATTCGTGGAGTTAGCACGTGCTGTTAATATGTTTCGTAGTTTTGTGGACTTAGCGTTTTTGCAAACCACAAAATTACAACAACTTTAGACTACATACTGACATTTTTTTTGTCGTAAAATATGTATTTTGTATATTGTTAACGTTTTGCATTAAAATCTCAATTTTGGAAAAAAGTAGTCTTAGCGTCTGCGAATTATATTTACTAACGATATGTAGTTCTCTTAGTAATCAATAGTAGAGACAACTAGAATGTATGGCTAAACCTCAACGCTACACCAGAGTCAAGTTTAAAATAGACGTTTCCCAAGGATACGTTACAATTTATGACAAATTTATCATACTGAGCTTGAAAAGAAGTGTTTCTATTACTATTCGGAAGCCGTTGTAAACCTTTATTATTGAACAAAAAGAAGTACGTGCCTTACCTACTCACTCCTCTATTTTTGCATATGACACTGAGTTGCTTTGTATGGAAGAGAAATTTCACTAAAAGTCACGTTATTGGATTACATTTCAACCAGAGAAGTGATTAACTGAATGGAAAATAAGAGTGCATTAAAAAACTAGGCTTATGCGTCATTCACGTTACGAAATGAAACATGACTTTATATTTAAATAAATAAACAAGAAGTACCTCAACAATCACCTATAAAACTTCGTAGCTTTCACTTTAACAAATTAACGAGGAAGATGCGTGACAATAATTCCGTTTATGGATTTTATGTTAGGCTTGTCTGTGTATTTGCTCCAACACTATCTGAGTTGCTTTAAAATTAGTTCTGTCTGCCCAAACACAGACTTCATAGATCACTATTGTTTAGATCATATGATGAATGAATACTACACCCAGTGCATAATTTCTGAGTTACATCCACAGGATTTTCCTGCTTCATTTTTGTGCATCAGTAGGGCTGCAGTTTCCTAAATGCTGTAGATTAAGATTTCAATTGTCAATTTACTATCTACCAATATTTGTGATATTATCTCACCCAGAGGTTCAATATTTCGATTTAAGAAAGATTTCTCTTTCTTGCAAATAGTATTGTTGTAGTCTTGGACGGGTTCATCCTTGACATGTCAAATCGAGGTACAATCTGAGATAGTTTTGTATGTTCTTCCAAACCCATGATTCACATTAGTGGCGAAAAAACTTCCTGTGGGCATCATATGATTGTATAATCCTTATTGTTTTATTCCTTGCGTATGTTTCTGGGTTTATTCGATTTTTGTGTCAATTTTTTAATATATCACACGTATTATTATTATTTATCCTCTTCTATTTATAATTTTTTTCATTTTTTATTGGCATAGAATTCTAAAATTGGGTCTTATACTGAATATATTGAAAGAAAACAAAAAACTGAAATTGAATAAGAATATAAAAATCCTGAATGAAAGCCAAAAAGTAAAAGACAGAAATATCGAATAAGCGATTTTTGATACACAATTTTATTTAACATTTCAATAATACATACATACATACATACATATATTGAAAAGATAATAAAAAAGTTCATTGATTTACAAGCAAAAAGTCACACTCTTCCACATGAAAGGCAAAGGCATCATCAACGTCAGTACCACGTTGTTCTTCATGTTTAAGGAAACAAATGTAAGGAAACAAAAGCAAGTTTTATTTAAAAATAAAAAAAAATCATAAAAAAAGAAAACAGAAAAGAGTACGTCTTCTTTGAAGACAAGTAAAAACATTCTTCCTTAAATGCCTTTAGAAAATTTCAAGGTGGGAAAAGAGGAGATAGACAGTGGGAAAGTGAATATAAAAAGGATATTTGAGACATTTTTCAAAGTGGCTGTTGTCGTTGTTGTTGTACAACTACAATTATAATAACGAAAATGTTTTGTTGGCAAAACAACAAAAAAAGGTGCAAGAAAATAGAAATAAAGAGACGATAAAGTTAAACGATGATGATGTCAACGATTATTATGACAAACTGCATTGTTTTTTGTGTTACTTTTCATTTTTTTTCTTTCCTCTCCCCTGTAATTTCATTTTATTTTTCGAAAATGAAGTGCTTCAGCCATTAAGACCTCTTCAGGAAACAAGCTTTGTAGCAGGAATAAATTTGTATTTGCTTGGGATTCCAAATAGGGAGACATTAGTAAGAACAGACTGAGTGAGGACGTAAATATTTTTACTTTTCTTTCGTTTGTTTTGTTGAATTTTCTTTTCATAGTAAAATGCATTTTCTTTGCATTTTTTCTCTTGCTTGTTTTTTATGCTTGTTTTTGAATATTTTATTGTCATTGGCTTTTAGATTTTATTTGCCTTTTTTGTTTAACAATTACTTTCTTGAGTGCTTCCGTATTGTATTGTTGAACTAACTATTGTTCCAGTTTAAAGACAATTTTCTATTGAAGTGAAAATGTAGCGCATTGACTCATAGCCTGCATTTACTGAATTGTATTTCCATCTGTCAGAGACCAACACTAAATAAGAGCATAGTTTTGCCTTATCATTGTTATCAATTGATATTCAACAGTAAATGCAAAATATAGTGAATATTTTAAATTATTTTTTGTTACATCTTTAACTCTTTAATATAATTCTCCGTAATTTACTGTAAAAACAACTTTCCGCCTTTTTTTAATTTCTTAGTATATGACTGACTATAGGAAATTGCTTTTTTATTTTCTTTGCTTTATTTCAGTCTCACTAATTCGGTTTTACCAGCTAAGCAGGAGATGCATTTTTCGTGGGTTCCTTAAAAATGTCTGGGCTTGTTGTTTTGAGTCTCACGCACTAGCTACTAAGGTGGCACTACATGAACTTCGAACTTCTGGATGACCGATAGTTGCAGACATCTTTTGGCCTAAAGTGGACGATCTGAACACAAGATGAAACGATGTAAACTAGACATCAAGATGTTGCGATTCGACTTCCAATTTTTCTTGTGTGGTTTTCTTAAGTCACGTCACAAACCACAGCGGTCCTCAAAGCCAACACAATCCATAACATCGGTCAAATTCAGCTTGAATTATTAGTCAGAGTCAAAATTAAACAATTCGGATGCGCTCCACAGAAAAAAGCCGCGGCGGGCATTTCAATGATGTCATATTCCATACATAATGAAATAGATATCTTACTTACTTAATAACCCATCGCAACCCTTTATGATTATTATGACCTAGCTTCTCACACTATCCACGTTGTGTGTCTTAATTTAATCTATGAGTGATGTGACCTACAGTTTAACGTTGACTCCGAACGATAGATTTGAGAATCTTGTTCAAGCAATTATTTTTCCATATTTCTGGCCTTTATTTTGAACCACGGCTTCGCGTACTACTACTAGGCTACAGCGACTTCATCAATTGGCATCAATACCTTTAAAATTAAATAAAATAAACTGTGCGTATGATATCAAAGAAATTTTTTATTCATTTGATTCGAAGGAAACTATATATAAATTTTATAAATTTTAATATATAAATTTTTGTGAATTTATTGCACAGAAAACTGATCCAAATGCGTTCTTGAGTTCACTAATTAATCATAATTTACACTACTAAGGGCCATTATTAAAACTTGCCGTTAAAGTTGGGTTTAGTAAAAGGTAACTTTAGCTAAAGTTAACTATAAAGTTGCCTTTAACTTTATTTCGTTATTACAACCTAATGATAAAATAAGAATAACTTTTTCAAGTTAACGGAGTAATGTCGAAAACATTTATCAAACTAAACAAGTTTTTTTAAAATTACCGCATAACCAGTGACAACCATATATCACCTTTCAAGCATTACATTTTGGAACTATGGACCGACAATTTCTCAGAGAACTTTTACAAACAACCACAACGCATTTTTATGTTTTCTGAAATATTTTACTTATAAGTGTGTCTATATATATATATTTCTATATTCCTCTAAATACCGATATAATGTACCAGTTATGAATATTTATTTTTCAAACTAATACCCAGATAGTGACCCCATTAAAGCAGTGCATTGTGCTGGAATTAAGAAAATGCGTTATGGGAATGAGGAAAGATCAAATAGTAATTGTAGATATTAGATTTGAATTTCTTTATATCTATAATATGTGACAGGAAATTCTTTTAAAAAAGGAATTCTATCTGTAATGCGGTCAATCGAATACAAATGAAAGTGTAGGCCCCTATTGCATAAAAATATGTAAACAATCGGTGCTAAGCCCGTTTATTTCGAGCACATTTCATTGAAGTAGAGGTAGAAAAGTTGAGCACAAGCACATTGCAGCGGTGTACTGTGAACATGAGAGTTGCATTAGCGATTGAACAGATCCTCGTAATTACCAACACCAAAAGCAATAATTTTCGATATAAACGCGCCACGACAGAACGGCCCTTACAGAAACCGTACGGTGTATCGCTGATCAAGTTATTAGATTCGAGGTATTTCAGGATAGTTGATTATTATTCTTTTCATAGCCTTTGAATACACGAAACATATTGCTAGTTGTAGATTTCAGGGTTATTATCCTCATCAATGTTAGCCCACATTCTGTGTAAATGTATCCTGATTATACTGTGCCCTGTCAAAACTCCGGTTACTAACCTCGGGTAATTCCTGGGTTGTAAGACCTCCTCATATTACTGTTTCTCGAAAAAGGTTCTGATGGTCTTAAACCCTTCTCGCAATTTCGTCTGCCTCCTCATTGCCGAAAATTACCGCATAACCTAGGACGCAACAGTAACCGGTAACCTACCGATTTAGATACTCTAAATATGGTTGATTTAATCTCATAAGAGCCGAGTAATTAAGTGGCTGCCTGACATTTAGATAGTACTCCTATGTCCTGTTTTTTGCTTCCACGACCTAAGTTAACTTGAGCACATCTTACGATGGTATAAACTTCTGTTTGGGAGATACCCGCGAGTTCTTCCAAGGACTCATTTTATTTTATATTGGGATCTGAAAAACTACTGATCCTGTCACAAGATCCTTTTTTAACACATCTGTATCTACCAGATTACTCCTAAAATCGTAGAACCTACTGATCCTGTGCAGAGAACAGTTGAGAAGAGGGATTAATTTCCTGTAATAAATTTTAAATTGTGATCAACCTAACCTAACCTTGAACTATTTTCAGATTTGTTTTGTGACATCTGCCAATTTTCAAAGTTGATTATACAAAAAAAAATCCTGACGCTAAATTTTAAAAGAGAGCTCCTACTGCGACACTGTTATATATGTTTTTAAATAACGTAGAGCTTTTTTAAAATTCATTCAATTTGTATTATTTTAAATACTCTTTGGTGGTTGGTTACTTTTCCATGCTTTTTAAATTTAAATTTTGATTTTTATCATTTTCCAATTCGGTATTAAACTTGTTTGCCTTTCAAGCATTGATTTCATACGGACTATAGACAGCGGGGCGTATTGTCTCTTTACAATAAAAATTTCCGATTCAGTTTCATTTTATGCTTTTGTGCTTTAATATTTATTTGTGGGCACCACAGGAAAAAACACAAAAATTTAATGGTTTTTTAAAAATTTTTAAATGAAAATTTTGTGGTCGTTTTGATTTTATGTGACAAAATACATGGAAAGAAATTAAGGTAAGAATATATTCGGGTAGAAACATGGCTATAAAATTAGTTAATTGAGTTGAAAAAATGTATCACAACAGATAACAACCGAAAGACATTTTTAAAGCCCTTAAAGTGTTAATTGGTAAAATGTTTGAAGACGTTAATGGCAATGCCGTTAAAGTTACGAACATATACGAAAATAACATAAATTAAGCAAGTCGTGCTGTCCGCCTTTTTAACCACTACAGACTAAGCAAATTTCGGTTTTAGACTTCAAACCATTTAATGTTTAAATTTAATAATATAATAATAATATTATTTCCATAGATTACCGCCTTGATCTCCTACAATATATGGGAAACTAGAATGAAGATGCATTCCACACAACCCACTCTATTTTGTTTAATTTTTTTACAACAGCTGAAAACAACTAAAAAAATCTTTTAAACACATTTTCTATTTAATATGATAACATATTTTATTTCACGCATTTTTTACTCTGATTATACTTCCATTTATTTTTTTGTTTTCATAAAAATATTGTTGTTTTGAAGTTTTTTCTGAAAATAACAATAATTTGCTGCCTTTCATCACTCAGTTATTAATGGCAGCCACACAAAGTTTTTTAGATTTATTTATTTTAATTTAATTTTTATTTATTAGATTATAAATTTTTTTAAATGGCTGTTGTTGCTGCTGAACTGTTTTCTAAAATAATTAAAATTTAGTTATACATGCTACTACTAACGAGACTCAATAAGCATAAAATGCAAATGTCAAACATTGTGATCTTTTTTTCGCTTAATTTTTTTTTATTTAATATATTTATTTAATTTTTTATGCATATCAACCGTATTTAACAATTTATGTACAAATACAATTTATGTAACGTACTCGTATATGTTTAATAGTTGCATGACTAATATAATATTTGTTTTGTTTCTAAAAGATCTTTTGGTTTCGAAATACATTGCCGTATACATTGTTTCGACATTGAAAATGAGAACACAAACCACGTATTTTTTTATTTATTTTTTTTAATACATAACATAATTGGTCATTACAACCCTTCAATCAGGATTAAGACCTAGTTTCTCACACCACTTATGTTGTGTGCGTTAATTTTATACATGAGTGGCGGGACCTACAGTTTAAAGTCGACTCCGAACGACAGATTTTTGAGAAACTTTTCATGGCAATTTTATTTACTCTCAGAGTTTTTGCCAGAAATCTGCTGAGAGGAAGTCGCCGAAGAAATACTTTTTGTATTTTATTTTGATGTCTGGCCTGGGGCTCGAACCCTGGCTTTTCGTCTAATAAGCCAACACACTACCTACTAGACCACGGCGACTTCGATTTTTTTAAATATTTTTTTAATATTTTTCTAATACTAATTTTTTAATACTTTTTTTAAAAAATTTTTTCTTTAGTTCTTAATTCTATTCACTGTTTTATTGAAAATGTCAAATCAAATACAACACTAAAAAATCAAAGTAATGTTATCGCTAATTAGTCTGCTTGTTCCTTATCGCAAATTCTCGCTTGATCTGGACTCCAGGTCTACTTTGATAATATAGCTTTCCATTTTATTAGTGTTGAATGGTGGCCTGACTGTAATAATGGGTGATTTTTTAAGAGCTATAGGCAAAAGTTTCAAAAAAAAACATAAAATTTAGAAAAATGCATGAAATCTTTATTTGAATCGATAGTACGGTCCATATAATTTAATGTTTGAAGATTATTTCATGCAAATGTTGACCGCGACTGCGCCTCCATCCACTTAGTCCAATTTTGGCATACTCTTTCCAACATTTCGGCCGGTATCTCACGAATAAATGCTTCAATGTTGTCTTCCAATGCGTCAATTGAAGCGGGCTTGTCTGTATAAACATGAGCTTTAACATAGCCCCACAAAAAATAGTCGTTAAATCGCACGATCTAGGCTGCCAATTGACCGGTCCCGAACGTGAAATAAAATGTTCACCGAACTCGCCTCTCAATAAGTCTATTGTTAGGCGTGCTGTGTGGAATGTGGCACTGTCTCGTTGAAACCACATGTCATGCAAGTCAAGCTCTTGCATTTTGGGTAAAAAAAAGTTGGATACCATCTCACGGTAGCTCTCACCATTCACAGTTACATCTTTGAAGAAGTACGGTCCAATGATGCCACCGGCCCATAAACCGCACCAAACTGTGACTTTTTCTGGATGCATTGACAGCTTTTGCAATGCTTCTGGCTGATCTTCACTCCAAAATCGACAATTTTGCTTATTTACTTATCCATTGAGCCAAAAATGAGCTTCGTCGCTGAACACAATTTTTCGAAAAAGATGTGGATCTTCGTTCGACTTCAATTCTTGCACCAGCTGTATTTTGAAAGGCTTCACACCTAAATCCTTCCGCAAAATTTTCCACGTTGTTGAGTAACAGAGGCCCAATTGCTGCGAATGGCGACGAATCGATAATTGATGGTCATCATTAACACTGGCTGATACAGCAGCGATATTTTCTTCAGTCGCACTCTACGTAAGCGTGTTGGTGGTTTAATGTCCAACAATGTAAATTTGGTGCGAAATTTAGTTACAATAGCCCGAATAGCCGCTTCAGTGCGTCGATTAAACTGACCATAAAATGGAAGAAGCGCGCGATGAACTTTCTCAACAGAGCACGCATTTTGATAATAAAATTCAATGATTTGCAAGCGTTGTTCGTTTGTAAGACGATTCATGGTTAAATTATAGACCAAACTGAAGATGTTTGACAGTGAAACAAAACACGAAACGTGCGTGAGCTGTTTAAACCAGTGTTACCAAAAAGATAAAAAATTCACCCATTATATTGTATCTTTTATTATTCCTTTTTGAGTTGCCCCATGGGCTCTGGATAATACATGTCGACCTTTCTGTTTACAATAGGATAGTCCCTCTCTTAAGAGATTATGAGGTCCTAGAGTTTACTGTTAGGCAACAATTAAGGAAGTAACTTTCATTCGTTGCCCCTTGATGATATTTGTTCGCCATTAACCTAACCGTAGTCGCTATTGTTCTGGTTCTCACAACCATATGTATAACAAAGTCTGCAGCGCCATTATTGGAAAATTCCCACTGCAACGTTAATACAAATGTAAACTCTCTTTCACTTTCCACACGACAGGGATTTAACAGTTTAAATATACAGCACCAGGCGAAATACACTCAGGCAACACCTGAAAGCTTCTTAGGGTGTTATTCCCCACCAGCCTTCAGTTGAATCACATTCCATTGGGATTGAATGGAATACAACTCCCACGGAACTCTTAATGATTGTAGATCCATTAGTCTATAACCCTTGTTGTAGAAAACCATGAGTAGATTCGTTAATGCGACAGCCCTTTAATGGTAATTTCCTATTCAAAGAACAACACATATACAGAAAGTACGAAATAGAGAAGCCGCTGTCACAATTGACACTAGTGTATCACTATCCAAATTGGGTGTAGAAAATAATTAGAACGCAAAAAATTTTATTTTCATAACATTTTACTTTTCGAAATTAAATAATTTCGATGCGAGTTAATCTGTTTGCCTAAATATTTCCCTTCTTATCACAGTTCTAGCGTGCATGTATCAAATTAAAATCACTTTATAAACTGTAAAATCCATTTATCACGTTCTTAAAGAAAATTAAAACAACAAAAAAGCAGCAACACATGAAAAATTCCTATTTACCACTAAATTACCCATACAACGGAATTGAAACGTCCATTATGGTATATTAACTGTAATGTTGCATGTAAATTCTAAAAAAAAAAAATTATTTTAATTCCCTCTTTCTTCTGTTTGTCCGCTTTATTCGTTTTTACTTTTCCTCGTATAATTAAATGAAAGAATGTAAAAGCGGGTAATTTAACATGTTCGTTTTTCTCACGAGTAAAGTAGAGTTCAAGATAAGAATTTTTCTGGCTTGTACTGTGCTATCGAAATAGTTTGAAAGCGATTAGAATGAAGGCGTTATTTTGACGAAGGCATAAAAATGAAATCGCACAACGTAAGTAGACTTATGTCGTTTATTGTAGCTCTAGATTTAAATTAAAACAAACAAAAAAACATTTTTTTTAATTGTTTACAATAATTATTGTATGGTGATGATGACATTATGATGACATTAATAATATTTTAACTCCCTTCTTTGTTGTAGAATTGAATGTTTTATTGGAAACTCACGTTGACATAATACGTAAAGAATAGAATTCTATACGGTTGTTTATTGCCGGCAAAATGGCCTGTATATACCTCCTGGTACCTTTATCAAAATAATTCGATATTTAGTGATCTGGTTATTGAACGCATTGTGATGCAGATTGCTTACACATCAATCTCTTCTATAGCAACGTTATGCATTTTTTTTTTCGAAGATCGTAAGGGTGATTGTTTTAATAAAATATATATGTATGTATGTATACATATTGTTACGTTTTTACCTACTAAAAACGTTTAAAATATGAGCTCGATTGCAAATTAAATAAAAATAAATTTGTGTTTAGTTTTAAAAAAATCCTTTATTGCTCACACAATTCTGTGTGCCACCGTTCACAACTTGACGTTAACAACAACAATTGCCTTGTTGTTTATTCCTCTTTACATTCTTCAAATCACGATTATTCTCTTTAAACACACAGAGTCTTCACACAAGACTGACTGAACTTTTACTCACTCGTTGCCTGCTTTGCCTTGCCTTTTATATGACAACGTAAACAGTCCGTTGATCGTTCTTGAAATCGAATGTTCGTGGTTTCGCCTTCTTGAGATCTTTACAAGCGTCAACATCATTATTGTTGTTTATGGATTTTGTTTACGTTCATTCTTGTAATATTTGTTGTTGTATTTTTGTTTACTTATCATTTTTTTATGCTGGTGTTTTGTTGGTATATTTTTGTTAACTTGTTTATCATGTAAACAAGTTCATTGGTTTTGTTTTTGTAGCTTTTGTTTATAATTTTAATGTTATATTTTCATAACAATATACATACATAAATAATTTTACTTGCAAATCCTCTTCGCATCATATATAGCTTCGTAGGTTTGATCATTTGAGTGTATGTCCAGTTTGGATTTTAGTACTCAGATATTGTGACAGAAATGGTGCATCATATAAGTGTACATACATCATTACAACTCCTCAGTCAGTATTACGAATCAACTTCTGACACTACTCGTGTTGTATGTGTTAATTTTATACAGGAGTGGCGGGGCTTACAGTTTAAAGTCGAATCCAAACGACCAATTTTTGAGAATCTTTTCATTGCAATTTCATTTACTTTAAGAGTTTTTAACAAAAATCTACTGAAAAAAAGTCGCTGAAGAAATATTTTTTTGTTTTTCGATTTCGTTTTGTCGTTTCTGACCTGAGATTTGAACCGTGACGTCACGTCTAATAATCCAGCACACTACCTACTGGACTACGGCGACAAGTTTCCTATCGTTTTAATATTTTTAATTTACATAATGCTGTCGCAGATGCCTTTCCCTACAATTTACAGTGTGTGCCGCAAATTCAGAGAAGTTCCTTTCATTCTATGGTTATGGTCCTGTAATTTCTTAATTGTCCTTACTAGGAATAACGGTGATATATTGTATATGCTTATATATGAACATTATCCTTAGTTCTCTTCACTTCATTGTTAGACTCGATTCAAATATATCGATCATTGACTTTAAAATAATAGTATTTACCTTAGGTTGGGAAAAGGTTTGAATCCTACATCCCATTCCACAATCTCAATGGTTATTATTCTTCTGATGCAGTCAAGTGGATCTTAGGAATGTCTCGTAGAAGATTCTAGTATAGGCCTTTCGATGCCCTGAGTGTGCCCATCGAATTTTTATTGCTTTTTTAAATGGGTGTTAAATAATCTGACTACACCATGATCATCTATGATTTTCTCACAGACATATTGCATGAATCTATGTCTGTCTCACCTATTAGTTATTTGGCCCTGTCAAATTCTAGTTTCCAATATTTTTATTTCATTAAAATTAGGATGAAACCAGGTCGACAAATTTTATGACGAAGCGTCCTTTGTTGATGTGACAAAAAAAAGTGATCTTTGTAATCCTAGGCTGTAAATATTCTGAAGAGCTCAAAATATTATAAGGTAACGCGGCCAGATTTCAGGTTCTCGGAGTACAAGCAGGAAGAGTTTTTCTAGTTTGTTCATATAAAGCCGTGATTTCACAATATTTGAAAGAAAAAAGATTGAGCTGTATTAAACCGTATTATCATGGTAGAAATATGACATCGTTGCTGCAACATTCTTGTAAAATCGGCGTGGCATTTGTGTATACTGGCTGACACACTATGTTGTGCAGTTGAATCCACAAAATCGCCGTTATCAGGTTCCTGTAGTGAATGCCGGTAAAATCGGCACCATGGATTCACTAAGCTTTTCAGATGGAATTGTGCTTCTCCAAGGAAGATGACTTGAAAAATTTACCTTGGAATTCACTTTTCTCCATTAATCATTCAACGAATTGCCGGCCTTTAAAATTGTCTACAGTTCTGAGTAAGCTGAATTTTGTATTACATGGAGACAATTTTGACAAAATTCACTGTATAGTGTTTCGTGAACCTGTTGAGAATGATGCCGTAACGATGTATTTCAATTTTAGGCGGCACGGTCATTTACAGCGGCAATGTTTTCAAAACTCCGACGGGCACGTTGTGGTACAAGAACCTTAGTGTCTATAAAAGATACAGTTTTGGTGCATTTTCTCGACTAAAATTTTATTCGAAGATTAGTTTCCAAATTTTTGTAATAAGTTTTCACAAATTATAACGCTTTGTTCTTTCTTAAAGCGCTTCATTCTTAATAATCGGTATAAACATTTGTATGTGAACGTTAACAAATTGAAAAACATATAACACTGAATTTAAAAAGTGCACTCTTACTGTGCTCGATACAGTATGATTCTAGCTTGAAAAAAATTCCTTTGGCCATACACTGTTATTCCATTACTTGTAATTGGATTAAAAAATTACAATGTTTGAACAGATTTTAAATTGAAATTACATTACAACAAATTTTTAATTTTTTTTTACTTCTTATAATAAAACACAGTGTACATCCGTCTATTAATTCAATTGCATGTGAGTATTTTTACATGCGGCTTTTAAATAAAAACCAAATAAATGTTGATGTAATTTTAATTTTTATTTAAATTTTGATAATTCAATCAGACTCTTTGAAAATGGTGGCAAAATGTACATGAAATGTGTTTTTAATTAAACGATTAATTCATGATAATAACAACAGTATTTCTACAACTGTTCTGTGGGTATATTTTAAAAATATTTATATAGAATATGTATTGCTATTAAATTAATTTGTATTTTCTTGTTTTTACAGTACGGCCACGGTTCAAACCCGAGGTCAGACATCAAAACAAAATATGAAAAAATATTTCATCGGCGATTTCCTCTCAGCAGATTTCTGGCAAAAACTTTGAGAGTAAATAAAATTGCCATGAAAAGTGTATCAAAAATCTGTCGTTCGGCGTCGACTCTAAACTGTAAGTCCCACCACTCATGTGTAAAATTAACACACACAACATGAGTGGTGTGAGAAGCGAGGCCGTAATCCTGATTGAAGGGCTGTAATGGCCAGTTATGTATGCATGCATTTTGTTGCCTGTACTCTTGGAAACCATGAATTATGGTGGACCCCTGTGCGAACAACGTGGAACTATAAAAATTTAGTAGATTGCCGCACTGCAAAGAAGCCTCTACAAAATACTGAGCTCAAAAAAGTCATACAATTTATTAAAAAAAGCAAACTCAAAACACTGTCCCAACGTCTAATTACACATGTTTTTTGCTCATTTTTCAAAAACGGTAAATATAACAAGGATGGTAAGATGGCAATTGTAACAAGAGTGCAATAAACACATGAATCAATTATCAGAACAATTGGAATTATACTTTTGTTGTTGTACCTATATTTGTTAAAACTAGTTAAACACTGGGATGGTACTTTGAGTGCCTGTATATATACATCATCCGTTATCTGCCTGGCAACTTTTAGAAACTTTCTGAAATATGCTATTTTAATTTTTTTTCTTTATCTTTTAGTCTTTTAATGTTGTTTTGTTATTGTACAATGATTTGATACTTTTTATGGCTAAACATTTAGTTTTCTTTTCTTGCCTATTATATTCTAAATTGTTGGATGTTGTTCTCATTTCATTATTGAGTGATAAAATGAAAAACAGGATAACACGGAATGCCATTCGTTTGAAGCCAACTTAGGGAGTTCATGCCACGCAAAGTCTACTAACAAATAGCGAAACCACGTTAGAGCCCAAATTTTGGACAGATTTAAGTCGCTAAATACTAGAAAATTTAGTGACGTTGATCCCAAATCATGAAGAAAAATTGTTCGTCAACTACAAATGTTTGGCTGAATGATGTTCTCTGGAATGTTTAACTACCCAGTATGGTATTTGCGTTACAGAACCAAAATAGAGAGAAGGTTATGTTTAGTGTTGCTAATAGGGCGATCTAGGTCAACTATAGCTAAGGTTTTGACAAACAATTAACCCATTTACGGTCACTATGCCAATTTGGGAACACTTAATTATTAGGGCTGTAGAAAAAACTGTTTACTCAAGTCTATTTATTTTTGCATTATTGAATAGTGGAAAGTGCCCTGAATAAATATTAAATTAAGCAATTTAAATACATTTATTGTTACTGTTGTAATAATCTATTAAACGTCATTAACAATACACATGTAGAGGCCGGTCAATAGTAATCAAAGTTGTATTTTCTACCTAAAGCTTATAGTCGTTATTTGTATTATAATATAAAATGCAATAAACAGTGAAACATTGAAAAGCATTTTTAGTTTCATACAAAAAATGTATAAGATCTTAGAAAACATATAATAATGCTGTTCCAATTTAGGTACAATGACCACAAGTATGCTACTAACGACGCTGCAAAAACTAGTGACAAAATGTTTAAAGTACGTCAACTTGCTGATATTCTTATCAGAAAATTTAACCAATGGGGTGTTTTCCAAGAACATATTTATATCGACGAATCCATGGTGAAATATTACGGTCGCCATTCAGCAAAACAGTATATTCGAGGTAATCCTATTCGGTTTGGTTATAAAAACTGGGTTGCAGCAAGTTCCTCTGGATATTGTTACTGTTGTTACTGTTTCTGAGCCATTGGGTACTAGGGTTGTGAAAATGCTGCTACAAAAATTGACCATGAATCCTGCCAACCACAAATTTTTTTGATAATTTTTTTACAAGTTTTGAGTTACTCAAGCTCCCTAAGCGTGTGCGTTGTGTCATCTGCCACAATAGAAGCCGCTGCAGTTGCAAAAAATGCAAAAAACACTCTGCGTTGAAAAAAATTGTTTTGCAAAATATCACTCATAAGTGGCCAGTGTATTTGGGTACACCCCTCTAATGTCCTGAATTTTATTTTTTTTTTAATTTTTTTACGTTTCTTTTTTTGCATTGTTAAAAATAAATAAACATTGAAATTTAAAGAATTTAATTTGTAGTTTTTGTTTGGCTGTAAATGGGTTAATAGGCACTAATATACCTATCTTAGTAATTGGAACATAAGTCAAAATCAGTAGTAAAGACAGCAAACAACAACAAATTGATCTGATAAATTTTCTTTACTCAATAGGTGGTAAATTCAATACGTTTATGGCATCTTATAAAAAGCTATTGATCATAGTGCTATAGAAGTAGCAAAGTTAAAGGCAAATTAAGATAGATTTTAACGTCATTTTAACATGGTTCGTTAATTACTACTTTCTTGTGCTTATTTAGTCTTTTTCAAACTTATTTGATCTGTTTTGCCAGACTGAAAAGTCTTGCTTTACGTGCGTAGAAGATGAAACAGTTAAAGCCACACACAAAAAAAAAACATGTTCATCTTAATTGTGCATTGTATTATGATTACAACATACCCACATATGTATCAACAATAGTGGCATGAATATGTATCCTACGTTCGAGAATATAGTTCGCGGTAACTATTGAACGTGCATTTAAATTTAAACGCAGCTTGTTTAACTGTTTAAACATTACAACTGCATGTTAACTGTGGCAGGCAAACAAAGTGAACGTGTTGTTATCTTTTTAATGTGGGTTATTCATATCGGCATTTATCTTTTGGACTGTTCCTACTGTTTTCATCCTAAATATACACGGTATCGTCGTCAGCATGAATATTCATCAGATGCACACTGTGTTGGGTTAATTATTTATTGTATAATTAACGTTCATCTCTTTCATTTATGAACAATAAATAATTTGAACAAGTGAAAGCTTATCTGATCATGTTACAGTTAAAAATTAAAATATATTTTGTGTATTACAACAAAACAAAAAAAATTACTTGAAAAATTACCCGCTAAAATACGATTTAAAGGCTATCTTCAAGCATTTCATAATAGTTTTTTTTTTCTTTAAACTGATAACAAAATTCTGATATCAAAATTATAGGTACTTCTTTATTGAAATCGACATTCTTCTTTTGTCTTCGCGAGCATATGTTAAATACACAGCTTTCCTTGTTTGCATCAGGACTAACTTTGGGCAGTATTAGTAGTACTAGCAACAGCAGTAATAGTAGTAGTAGTAGCTGCAGCTGTAATAGTAGTAGTAGTATTAGCAACAGTAGTAATAGTAGTAATAGCAGTAACAGTAGTATGTGGTAGTAGTAGAAGTATGTAGCAGTAGTAGTAGTAGCTGTAGCAATAATAGTAGTACTAGCAACAGTAGTAGTAGTAGCAGTAGCAATAGTGTGTAGTAGTAGTAGAAGTGGTAGCAGTAGTAGTAGTAGTACTAGCAACAGTAGTAGTAGTAGTACCACTAGTAATAGTAGTAGTAGCACTAGTAATAGCAGTAGCAGTTGTAGTAGAAGAACTAACAACAGTAGTAGTAGTAATATTAGTAGTGTGTAGCAGTTGTTAATTGTATTTTCTTTTCAAGATTTTATATCGCGTACTCTCCAAAATTCTGTCGCCATTACTTTGCCAGCTGACTGCTACCTCTTTAGAGTCCATTCGTTACTTATAATTAAAATTATTTAATTAAAATAAATATTCTATCGAAAAAATCGATGTTTCTTCTATTGTCGTTCACTAAATGAACTTGATGATAGCGTCTTGTGTATAACATTCGGTAGACAATTTTTTGTTGAAGTAGTCCTGATGCTGATAATAGTAATGTTTTTTCAATTATTTTCTTCCGGTCATTATGTAATACTTTATTTAAATAAATATTTTATAAATTAAATACTTTATATCTTTATATAACAACACGATCATTTTAATAAAGATCAAATTTTTGGGTGTTCAATACTACTGTGCTCTGGATAGGCTACTTTTTGGCCAACTGAAAAATAGAAAATTCCTGACTTAATCGACTTTACAGTAGTAAGGAACATTTCTAGGGTCGTAGCCCATAAGGCCTATCTGCGAATTACACGTCTACAATTGAAATACTGTGGAACCAGCGTGTATCTCTAGTTGGTTATTTGCGTGATTACGAGAGTGGATTTGATAGAATACAAGAACTAGATCAGTACTCACTGTTAAGAAAATGTCTTTCTTAGGATCACTAATGACTTAAATCAGGTTATCCATTATTTAGAGGAAACTCTCTCGCTAGCCGTCCAATGTGCTATTATGACAAGTATTCCGCTGATATCGTCGAAGTCGTGTTGGAAAAAACAAGAGTCCGCAGAGAGTGGTAACTATGGAGATCGCTTAATAGAAGACTAAACGATAAGATGACGATGATGACGAAAAGTTATCAAATGTTGAATACAGATGCCGAAAGCATTCATTTACTAACAGTTATTTCTAAAACTTCCAAGCCTATAAAAATTAAGCACAGCGGCATTGAAAGTGTCTAAACCCAAAAATAACCTTCTGTTATTGACAAGCTTAGCAATAAAATGCTCTCAGATTTATCTCGACAGCAGTAAGAATTATCATATTCATAATGAACGAGTCTCCAGTACTATTTCACAAATTGGAATGTTTCTCTCATATCCGCAGCCATGTGCATATATGGTCAATAACTCTTCTACCTAACTTGTTCGAAAAATTATTTATACTTATTTGATAGTCACATTACCCACTATACTACCAGGGCACTCAGGAATGCACAGTGGCTTGTGAGGTTTAGTTGAAAAATGCGCAAACAAACATCAAGATAAATCAAACCCTATGGTGATTTTGCTATTTCGGCTTGGTAGCTGCAATATAATATTGTTACGTTTTTATCCTTTTAAAAACGTTTAGATTTCGAATTCGTAGATTGCAAATAAAATAACACATTTATTTGCACAATTCCGTGTGCCGTTCCGTGTTCAGAACTTGATGTTAACAATAGCAATTTATTATTCTTTACACTCTTCTGCGTAAATAATAAAAATTGTGCGTTAGATCTTTAGAACGGAGATTTTCAAGCCACGATTATTCTCTTCACAGGCAACGCGTCTTCGTACAAGACTGACTGAATTTTTACTGATCACGTTGCCTGCTTTATCTTGCCTTTTATTTTGGAAGGTAAACAGTCTGATGAATGATGTTGAAGGATAATGAAACTCTATAAATGTAAACATGTTGTTTACGTTATTGTTGTTCGTATATTTTTTTTACGTTTTTGTTACGTTGCCTGTTTGTTTACTTGTTTATTCCTTTTTTTATACTGATGTTGTTGCTATATTGTTGTTTATTTGTTGATCATTTAAACAAGTCCATAGTTTTTGGTTTTGTAGCTTTTGTTTATCATTTTAATGTTAAACGATGTAACACCATTTCCTTTTTCTTAACAATATCAAATTTTTTATCCCTAAGATAATGACCCCGAAAATGTTTTACTCTGTAATTAAATATTTTTCAAATAAACTGAAATATACGGTATATGATGTCAATATAGTTTAGCTTGAATTACGAATTAGCTTCTCATACCACCCATGTTGTGTTAATTTCATCCACGATGCTCTACATTTTAACGACGACTTCGAAAGACAAATTTACTTAGCATTTAAAAACAAATAGTTACTCTGAGCTTTTTAAGGAAGTGTTGTTTCATACTGCTGTTTTAATATGTCAAATACGAGGTTTGAACTCAGAGCCCTCTTCTAGTACGCCGTATAATTGAATAATTTAAAAAACTAATGCGACCTCTACTAGATGAAATTGCCGAGTTCACGCTTTGGCTCTGATATCTTGGCAAAAAGGATTATGCAGCAAAATATTACTTTCGTTAAACCCCTTTTCGGTGTGCGTATTTTAGCACGTGTGTAGTTTTAATATTTCTAACTACACTTGCACTTACTGCACGCAATTGGTTTTTACAAGGACACCATTTTCTTTCCATTTTACAGATTTTAAATTTTTTTGTTATCATACACTACTATTGACGCTATTATTGTGTTTGTTTTTTCTCATTTCGTTTCAACTCTTTGACTTTCATTTGAACAAACTGAGCAAAAGTACAACAAAACATACTAATTGTGTTTTCCCTTTTCTTGTCTCTCTTTTGTTCCTATTTTTTTATATAAAAGCAAACTTTTTTTCTTTTAAAAAAATTTTTTTCTCTAAAAAATATTTTCTAATCCTACAAGCACCTTACAAGTAAGTCTGATGTCATTTTCATCATTGTTTTCATCATCGTCATCATACTGACATTTCTTCTGTTCAGCTGCATTACAATACTTAGAAATGACAATCAGTATTTGTGTCGAGCGACACTTAAAATCCTGGCAAATGCTTTCAAGTTAAGTTTGAAAATGTTCAGAATCTAAAAAGGAAGAGGATTGGAAAGAAAGAATTTAAATTGCTTGAAAACCTTGAAGAGAGAAAATCTAATAAACAGGCTGATGTCAAGTGAAACTGAGTCAGCTCTACCACTTGTTCTTTTCTTTGTATAGTAAAAGGTGTTACTTTCTTTCTTCGTTCGTTTCCTCTGAGTTGTATTTTGAATTCTCTTTGTACACTTCAATGATTGCTTTGTGTTTGAAACGTTTTTTCTATTTAAGAATTTTTCTTGGCTCTTCTGCTTCTTAAAGAATAAAGAAAACTTTCTATGTGGAAAGCAGAGACAAAAGTAAACAAATTTTCTTTATTTGAAAATCGAAATTTTATTGGGTTATACAGAAAGTAATCGCGGATGATGTACTTGTTCATTTACGAGGCAACACGAAATCGATTGTGTAGAACTGATTTATAAACTCAACTGATCTAAAATGTTAGATTGATTGGAAGACAAGTGAAATGTTTTCGACTATTAAGTACAAGAAAAAGCCGAGAAATCACTTGAGCGACATACAAGAGTGGTTTTCTCACATGTCACATAAGATACTAAGGGCCATTATTACAACTTGCCGTTAACTAAAGGGAGGATATTAACGGGCAGATATGTAAATTGTTTTTCGTTATTATAAGTGGACAATAAGGTAGAAGTGAGCGTTAAGCTAAAGGGAAGATCATCCTACTGTTAACTTTTAAAGTTAAGTTGACATATTATATTTCATTATCAATACGGCAACTTAAAATATAAATAAAATGAGAAAATACAGCAAAAAAAAGAAGACCGTCTTTGCCGCCAATGCGTTTAAAAAAAAAATTGTTTAATTGATTTGATTTAATTTAATTTTTTGATAGATACCCCACTCACATCCCATTAAGCGATTATAAAGGCCTTAAAGGAAATTGTAGAATCTTCCTTTTGTGAAAAAAGGCCTAGTTTGAAAAAAAATTAAAAAAAAATTAATTAAAAATCAAAATATAAAAATTTTTTTTTAAAAAATTAAAAAAAATAATTTTGGAAAGATTGAAAAAATAGCTATATAATATCCTGTGGAACATTCTTGCTAGGACCAATAGGTGAAAAGTTACACACATTTTAAAAAACCCTGTATGACCAAAATGTCCAACTTTAACTTCCTCTACCTCCGGCAGTTCTTGACTGATGGAGCTGAAAATTTGTGTCTGGCCTACTATAGTACTAACCTTGGTGTAAATTTCATCGAAGACATCGATTTTAAAAATTGGGTCACTTGACAGGAAATTGCCCATATGTAAGTTTGAATAAAATGATTATGTATACCGTTTTAAAAGCTAATCTCTCCTCTTTCTAAAAAAACTTTGGATTTTTAAAATAGGTTCAAACATATTTGGGTAATCAAAGAAGATATAATTAAAAACCGTTTTTGTCAAATAAAACAAGTTTGGAGGGTTCGAGAAAAATAAGCAAAGTATTATTGAGTTCTTTTCAAGTGAATAACTTAGACTATGTAGCTACTCCGGTGTATTTTCACTGTCTCACCGTGTAATTAATGCTTTCCATGAATCTTCATTTTCTGTTACAAAATTCGCCATCTTTAACCCGATGAAAAATATGTTTCTTTATTGATTTGATGCATACTGAAAATGTTTGCCAAACGTCGCCTAGTATACTTATAGAATGCCACGAAGAAAGTGACAGTGGCATAGTTGTCTGAATTACATTAAATTAAACTTTGGAAATACTTCGCAGTGCTATTTTACAGGGAACTTCTACAAATTTATACTGTTGGGTTGGTGCCTTCCCACCAAGAAATAGCTTACAGCCTGACCCACAATAATAAACGCTATCGTTTAAAACGTCAAACAGCTGATTTATGACTCACTAATACTCTTTAGGCGATATAAAATACATGCAAATGTATAACGTAAGCATTATAGAGGCACGATATTTTTTGGATTTTGTGAAACCTCAGGTTTATACAATTCTTGAGCTCAAATCAACTCAGAAAAACCATGGAATATTTATTGAATAAAGCCATGGGCTGTCGTCAGAGCTGTAGCGGATATTTGATGGATATTTTATTTTGTACCTAATTGGAACATGTCTTCTTGCAATCCAATAATAAAAATCAGAACTATTTCAAAAAAATCTATGCTAATTGCATACACAACTAACTTAGAATCCCATGTCAGATTTGAATGATACTAGATGAGAAGAGCGGAAACTACCGCTGCAATAATTTTAGAACTTTTAAGACGATCGCAAGGTCTTGCTTTTTTCTTATATAAAAATTGATTGCATTCGTTAGGTGCAACATTCCCCTGAAATATCTGTAAATAATTATTTTCTTAATTTCAGAGTGAATATCAATTTTCAGTGAAATCGACGTTTTTTGTGTAATGGACGCAAAATTTCTTTAAATATACGCCATTGAATTCCATACGAATTTATTACTTAAATGATCCACATACTAT
The DNA here is from genome assembly GCA_936449025.2 of Sarcophaga subvicina. NCBI lineage: Eukaryota > Metazoa > Arthropoda > Insecta > Diptera > Sarcophagidae > Sarcophaga > Sarcophaga subvicina. Next base: position 37,986,927 of record OW388082.2, read on the forward strand.
GTGTATATAATTTACGAAAATAAATAAATTATCTAATGACACACAAAATTATTTCGTTATGTCGTTTGCATTTAAAATTTTTCTGTTAATTTTCTTACAAGCAGTTGTGCATGTGAAACTGAAATTTACTTTTTGCATGTAATTTTAATTTATGGTTGTAATGAAACTTTGTTATTTTATTTACAAATATCATTTAATTATTATTGTTTTTTTAATTTTTAATTTATTGTTTATAAGTTTCTGTTTTCGTTATTAAAGTTTTCCTTTTTTCCATTTTGAATATATATTTTTTAGATTTATAGCTGAAGGAACAAATAGAAAACGAATGTAAAACTAGAAACTAATTTTCCTCTTGTGCACTCTACTCTCTTTATAAATTTGTTAGTTACACTATGCAACAAGCAACAACTTTAAACAGCTGGTCACCTAATTTCAAAAATCGTCAGATTCTAAACAAGTTGTTTTTGAGTATGTTTTTGTTAAAATGTCTGTAAGAGGCTCCTTCATACATCTTATAAAAATTTGAAATGACATATTCGAGTTTGTTACGCTTTGTGCCAAAAAGTCGGCGTCGTCTAGGAGGTAGTGTGTTGGCTTATTAGACGTAAGGCCGCGGTTCAAAACCCAAGGTCGAACCATCGACATGTAAAAAAATATTTCTTCTGCGACTTCCTCTCTGCAGATTCATGCCAAATTTTCAATGAAAAGTTTCTCAAAAGTCTGTCATTCAGAATCGTCCTAAAACTGTTGCTTCCAACACTCATGTATAAAATTAACACACACAACACAAAGTGGTGTGGGAAGCTAGGTCGTAATCCTGACTGAAGTGTAGTAAATAACTAATAATGTATTTGTCGGTATGTATAAATCCGTTGTTATCATTGAAATGACAATGTTTAATCGATTCTTAAAAGTAAGAAAATCTATTTATACGTAGTCAGCACCAGGTAAAAATTCTGCATAACTTATATCAGAATGTATTACGTTTCTAGTGCGAATATGAGTGCTGGTGTGTCCCACTTTTTTATGTAAAAGTCCCACAGTATTGCAATATGTACTAAACCAGGAGATTTGCAAAAAGTAGGAGCCTTTTCAAGTATTTCTCATAATATTTTATAATCTCGATGACATATAGAGGTACTTATGTGTATTCGAGTTTTTGATTACTACGGAGATACTTTGATCATGCTCAAAATCTTGTTTTTGCCTCCTTGAATTGTTTCAATATATGAAGCAGAGACAGGCCCCATAAGTGAATAATATTGTTACTTTTTACCTTTTTAAAAACGTTTAAATATGAGTTCGTTAATTGCAAACAAAGTAAAAACAAATATGTGTTTAATTTCGGTTAAACTCTTTAATCTTTACACTACTTTTGTGTGCCACCGTATACAACAATAATTATCTGTTTATTCACTTTACCAGTTCACACAAGCATTCACTGGATCTTTACAACCACGACTTATCTTATTCACACGCAACTTCACACAAGGCTGACTGAATTCTTACTGACTGCTGCCTGCTTTGTCCAGCCCATTTATATTCGGACACAACTAGTCTAACGAACATTCTTGAAGTGGAAGGTTCGTGATCTCGCCTTCTCGAGAGCTCTATAGCTAGTACATTATTGTTTGTGTACTTTGCTTATGTTGTCTATCCCTTTTTCTCACATATTTGTCGTAGCTGGTTTTCATTTCATGTTGTTGTTGGTGTGTGTGCAGCTTTAGATAATCAACGAGTTCATTGTATTCTTAGTGTTAGTGTGTATTTGTATCGTGTGGCTTTTGTTTATCGTTTTTAATGTTAAACGATATTAGGTCGTATCGAATTGTGTAACAATATATTCCATAATATAATTCCATACATTAAGAGTTTACAGTCTAGTCTTAAGCAGGTGTTTCTAGCAATTATCCAATAAATTTCGAACAATTTCAAATTATTTTGTACTAATTTTGGCTCTTTGTTAAATTTTACAGTATCAATATAGACATCAAGATATTTGATGGTCGAGCTCAACTTTATTATTGTGTAACGTGAACACATTTTTGTTCATTCACTGTAATTCTCCAGACTTTTAACAATTCCATCATATAGAAGATTAATGTAATGAGGAAACGATCCGAAAGTCGGTATGTGTATGAACGTTCAAGGGCGTGTTCAAAGTATATTATACTTAGTATACCTACATATACACATATTGTTACTTTTTTACCTTTTGAAAAACGTTTAAAATATGAGTTCGTTGATTGCAAACAAACAAAAAAATTGTGTTTAGTTTCAATTAAACTCTTTATTGTTCGCACAATTCTGTATGACACTGTTTACAACTTGATGTATCCAACAATAATTTGCTTGTTCGTTATTCTTTTTTACACTTCTGCTTGCGTAAGCACTAAAAACTGTTCGGTAGAACTTCACAACGGCGATCTTCACACGTTCTCGAATACTTGGCCATCCCCTTTTCTTTCATACTGGTGTTTTTGGTTTACTTGTAACTAGTTCGTTGTATTTGTTTATGTAGCTTTTGCTCATTTTAATGTTAAACGATATTACACCGTTTCTATTTTCGTAACAATATTAAAAATAATCCTGGTCAAGTTCGAGAAGCACTAATAAAATCGCCCTTGTTAACGGCTAGCGTTCGTTTGATAATATAACTTTTCAACAATACCACAATATTATAAGCGAAATCTAGGTTCAGCTTACGAATCAGATCCTCGTAAATCTCATGGATACACGTGGCTTCTCCATATATAATCATCTTGTTGCTGAATTAATTAATTCCAGGAATTTTTATTGGATTACGTTGAGCAATAGATGTCTGAATAAATTGAAACTTGAATCTTAGTAGAATATGAAATATGGCAACATTGGTGGAGTGTCGATAGTACTATATTTGGTGTGATTATTGATTATTTTTCTCAGTAGTAAGTCGGTATTCCCAGAAGATTTGCTTAGTGTTGTAATATCTTTGTATATAACAAATGCTAACTATTTTTGATTTTTAAAAATGTACAAAAAATAGAAAGCAGCAAATACTTAAAAGTTAATTCAATTTAAAAAAATTATTAAAGAAACATTTGTTTTTCTTCTTCCAGTAACTAACATTCAATTACTTATTAAAGTAGGGTGCTCAAGAGAAGGCATAAATTATAAAAAACTTTTCAAGTTTCACATCCTGGACTACGGCATTGTAAATCAAACACGAATGAAACAACAGAAGAACCAGAAACAAATGGAAGAATGTGCAAATGACATAAAAAAGAACTGGAAATTTGAAATTTAAAATTTTATTTTTATGACTTGAAGAATTTAGTATTATGATTCCTTTTGTAGCAATTTGCACTGACAGTACACTACAGTACAGAGAAGATGCTGAATATATTACCTCTAAAGACCATAATAGCCGTAACTTTATAAAAACAGTCTGACATCATAATTTGTATTTTTCTCTATTTTGTCGCAGATAGGTAAGTACAGGTGGCTGTCAACGAAAAATTTAAGCCGTGTATGGCCAAATGTGATACCATAATCATTCCTTTGCGATATTGCGGTGCTTGTGATGAAACCACTTAAATTCCTAACGCCCATTAACGATGCATCATTTAGGTCATCTACACGGTAAACAATAATTTCTTTCCTCATTCTCCTTTTCATACCTTGTATCCAAGAGCAATATGTCTGGCATGAGTGAACATAATGCAATTTTCAACCACGCCTAAACCTCCTTCTTTAGATTCTGAACAGACTTTTCGTGTACGCTCTCTCTCTATATTGTATATATATGGAATGAATAGCGTGTTACTCAACGGAGTAACGACCCATTAACGGGTTAACGACCCGTTTAGCCCATTTGTATTAAAGCAGGATAATGATACGCCGAATCTGAAAAAGAACGCTAATAAACAATGCACTGAAATTGAACGGACAAGGCAACCAATGCTACAAAAAAATTAAAGTTAATCTTATAAGCAACCATATCACGAAGTGTTTCAAAATGTAAGTTGTTTATGCGACTCTCTTAATGAAAACTGGAGAGACTGGAAGAAAAAAGCGTGGACCAACTAACCATTTTGATAGACTTTTAACTTGGATTATTCTCTTCAAGTCATAGCTCCAAAAACAAATTTAACAACCCTGTACCAAACTGTGCTAAAAGCTGCTGCTAAACTGATCTCCTAAAATCGGGCAAGATAGACACGTGACAGTTCTATCTCTACACAAAATATTCGCATTTAGCCTTAATAGTCTTTTTAGATGCAATATAAGTACAGTATATAGCGTTAACATCAAAACAATAATCTTTCCTAGATCACACTTATCTGTAATACAGTTTCTATGACATGTATGCATGGACAGAACTCCAAGTTATTCATTTTCGCACAGAACCCTATCACAAAAAGTGTATTTAAATAACTTAAGTTTACTCAAACTTAAATTATTTTCAACCGATATACGTGGTGCGCGCTAATCTTACATTCTTCAGGTTCTTTACGTACGCGTTTCTTACCACAAAATAAAATAAAAAATAGGTGTGTGTGAGATATCATCGACATTTTTTATTCGTTTAAAAGACGTATTGATGCTATTATGTGTCAAATATAACAAGGACACGGCTTCTCTGGGTAGAGCGCATCCGAAAAGTCGATTTTTTCATTACCAATTTTTTCGTTTTGATCGTTTTCATTGACCTATTCGCATACACCTGGGACTTAAGAAGAAAAGGTCTAACAGGGTCAAAACACACGATCTGTATGCCCAGTTGACATTACCCCTAAATTATTTGTGCTATAATGTCCACTGTAACATGGTGCCGTCCCAATCAACCCATAAGTTGTTGGTGGTAATCACTGACCTATTGAGCTTGCGGTTGACATCAGAGATCAGCAATGAGTATTCAAAAAGATGAATAGAATCGAATAATGCTAATAATTTCTAATACTTATACGCATTCATACTTATTTTAATATTATACTCATACTTTTCAAAGTTTGAAGCACTCATTGTACTCATAATTAACAATACGTATGATGTTGTTGATTTCGACTCTCCATGACTCAACATTCACAAGAATCACAAAATAAGTATGAATCGCATATGAACACCACAATACTCACTAGAAGGCTGCGTGTTTGCTTTATTTGCTGTCTTTGTCTTTGTCTTTTTTTTGTAAAAGCAACAACAACTAAGACTGTAAATTTTGATGAATGATTTGAGTCATTCGAATCATTTATAAGTATTTTTCTAATGTTATGAATCTGAAATAGTAGGCATGTGCATCAAACATACATCGAATGGTATGAGTTCGATATCATCGTTGTACTCATAATCATTGTACTCATAATTATAAATCAACGTTGTAATGAGTACGAATGAATCAGAGTAGTTAAATTTCAATATTGTTGACTCAAAATTTCATGAGTGCTTATGAGTAGCGAAAAACGATTCATTGCTGATCTCTGGTTGACATTGATTACCTGGCCAACGATGTTCTCAAAGAAATATGAGCCATTGACGCCGCCTCCCTAAAATCTACAACATTAGGGATGCCAATCCGAAAATCTCTTTTGGGATTTTCATGATTTCTCAAATCCTTAAAACTTCTCCCAGGATTTTCGGGATTATAAATTCATACATAACTACTTTAGAAAGTAAGAAACAAAATTGTATGTGGCATTGTTTTTTATTTAGCATTACTTTAAATAACACTCATGCAGTTTTTCTAGTGTATCTTGCAATAATTAAGTTTGTATTCTATATCACACGGCACTGATAATAGGCCCTATATACGCTCTGGTATTTTTATATTAAAAAGATGGAAAAAGTCACACAAAAAAAAGTCATCACAAAAATGGAATCAATTCAAAACCGTTTGTTAATCGTTGAGTTCTGTTTTTTTTTCTCTTGTTATATACTTGAACGAAGTGTGCCGCTATACCTTGTACATCTTTATTATTGTGTATACATTTTTCTACGCAAGGGCTAGCGGAGGTCTTACCCCTCCATTTACTCCTCTATTTACTTCACCACTTTACCGCTTCATTTACTTCTCCTCTCAATTTTAAAAGAATCAGTAAGCATTTTTTGGGTATGTTTCGCGTTGACTCGTTAGACGACAGCTAAATACAGCTGTTTAGGAATGGTAATTATTTAAAAAAACTAACGAAAGCAATAAAACATATGGGGAATTTCGTGTCAAGTGACCCAATTTTTAAAATCGATGTCTTCCGATTTGGATGAAATTCGCACCAAGATTAGTACTATTGGATAGTAGGCCAGACACAAGTCAAGAACTGCCAGAGTTAGGGGGGGCCAAAGTTGGACATTTTGGTCATACAGGGTTTTTTAAAATGTGTGTAACTTTTCACCTATTGTTCCTAGCAAACATTTTCCAAAGGATATTAGATAGCTATTTCTTCAATCTTTCCAAAAATTATTTTTTTTTAATGAAAAAAAAAAATTTTTTTAATAAATTTTTTAATAAATTTTTTTTTTTTAAAAATTTTTTTAATTAATTTTTTTTTTTAAATTTTTTTTCAAAATGGGCCTTCTTTTTTTTTGCTCAAAAGAAAGCCTATACAATTTCCTTTAAGGCCTTTATAATCGCTTAATGGGATGCGTGTGGGATATCTACCAAAAAATTATAATTTTTTCAAGAATAAGATTTTTCAATATTTGGCATGAAAACGTACTACATAAATGATCTTAAAAAGGTATTTATATGCTCAGCAACCAAGTTTTTAGCAATTCTTGCTTTTCGTTGGGACGTTCCAAACTCGGTCATTATTTTTGAACAACTCAATGACGATGGGGCAAGAGTAAGAAGTTGAATTCTTTCAGTTCTACTCTGTGACGTGTTGTACTTCTTTTTTATTTGTTCAAAAACTTCTACTGCATCTTTGTGATGTTGATTTTGGCATATAGGTTCTACTGAAAGGTTAGAAAAACCATCATCTCCTGCAGAACTGTCATAATTTTCAGAATTGATTTTGTTCTCATCTGGAATAAACGGTAATGTGTCCAACTTTCCCATCATTTTCCTGCACGATCCACAAATTAGCAAACGTTTTGAAAGCGTTGGGAATTTTTTCAATAAGTTGTCGGAAATATTTCGCAAATCTGATGATCTGTGCTTCATTTTGTTTAAGGGATTACAACAAAAAGAAGTCAACATTTTCTTTTTGGAAGCGGAAGCCATTGTGAATATTAATTATGTAAGTAATTACTAAATAACGCACGTCCCAACTTTAACACTGTTTATAAAAAACTAATTTCCGAATGCATTTAGAATGCAAATACTTTTTTAAGATCATTTAGATATTGTGTCTCGCCTACTATCCAATAGTACTAATCTTGGTGCAAATTTCATCCAAATCGGAAGACATCGATTTTAAAAATTGTATCACTTGACATGAAATTCCCCATATGTATGTACATTATTAATTATATCGTTAGTCTAATTCGCAAATGTGTTAAGTCCCTTTTTTAAAATTTTACAGGAGACACAAAAAACATAGTAGCTTTTTCAGTTTTTAACATTTGTAAACCTTTTGAACGCAATTATTTTTAAATGACCTAGATCAAAAATTAATAACAATTAATAAATAATATTCATGGAGTTAGCACGTGCTTTTAATTTTTTAGTAGTTTTGTGGACTTAGCGTTTTTGCAAACCACAAAATTATAACAACTTTAAACTACATACTGACATTTTTTGTTGTTGTAAAATATGTATCTTGTATAGTGCTACCGTTTTGCATTAAAATATCAATTTTGGAAACAAGTGGACTTAGCGTCTTTGAGAATTATACTATATATGTATATATAACGAAGAAAAAAATAAATTGTACTTTGTTTTTATACTAAGTACCTTTTTTTCTGAAGCTTTAATAACAAATTTACTTTAATTTCTCCAAACAATGGTGGGAACCCCACCACTGTATGCAAAGGTTTAATATATCTTCTTTGATGCGGTTTCTATGTTGAATATTAATTTTATTTTAATTGTTTATTTATTTTATTTATTATTTTTATTTGTTTATATTATTTATTCTATTCTTATTGGCGAAGTCATATATTTTAGTCGGTCGTTTCTATTTCTTGTGAAAACTACACGTATTTTTAAGCAATTTTTTATGTTAAAAATATCTGGTAAACGTAATTCTTAAATTTAATTGTAAATATTGAAAATAAATTATCAGAACGTGATATAAAATTATAATGATTGATTAACATTTAAATATGTATATAAGTTGAAAAAGTAATCATACATGAAATTGTTTTTAAAACTTTACTCCAACCATAAATTTTTATTAAATTTTTTTGTTGCAATTGTGGCTTTTGGCAAACAAGAATAAAAATTGCGTTTTTATGTAATTTTAATTTGTGTGAAAGCTTAAATTTCAATTTTTTTTTAAATTTTTTATTAATACAATGAACGTATTTAAAAAAACGGGTAAACGACAGCAAATGGGATTTTAATTAAATATTGATTTAAAGTCAATACAAACAAACAATTGTGGTATTGCTTTTACATAAAAAATATGGTTTTCCAAACGAATTTAAGGCTTTAATATTGAAATTAAATTAGCATTGAAATTTTGATCTTTATTGATGTTTTCTGTATGTCTTTGTTATTGTTGAAATTAGATTTAGTATTTGTTCAGACTATAAACATAAAATCTAACTCGAGAACTGTCTGAGAACTGGAGGTAAAGCAAGTGATGAAAATAAAACAGTGTTTGGTTAAACTGTTAAATACCGCCATTTATAATGTATTGAAATTGAAATGGAGGCAACATCTATAAGATAGGACAGCAGCACAAGCCCACAGATGTTAAATCATATGTAAAAGGTTCTAAGAATTAACAATGTAACAATCGACATCATGCTATTGCAAATGTCTAGTCAGTGACAACAAAAGGCAGCGCAGAATCAGACGTAATCAACAGGCTTAATAAAGCGAAAGCAGCATTCCAACGACTACAGCCAATATGGTGAAGGTTATAAATATCCAAACGAACCAAGCTCAAGTGGCCTACCAAGGAAAACCTGGAAACGTTCGACACTTCAAGATCTAGGACAGTGCAAAAATAACAGCAGTCAACCATATAAGACGAAATGCTTTGTGGAAGCCATATGCTCCCAGGAGGGGTAATGGAAAAAAGGTTCTAAATCTGACTTAATTTCAAGAATGGTACCTTGGTCCTACAGGAACGTAATTAGATCTTTACTGACCTCAGAATAATTCCGAATGCACAAAGTTAGGGATAAATGGCGTGAAGAGGACACCTGCAAAGGCTTTAGAAGTACTGAAATTCAATATGGACGAATGGATTATCGAGAGCCCCAAATCGTATTACCAGAACATAACTGGGACCCTGGACACCATATTGACTTTCATGATCAAAAAAAAAAACTATAGCACGTGTTATCAAACCATATTGCTGTTACAAGGACAAAAACAAACTCACCGAAAATAAGTAAACAAGATAAACACAGAAGTTATACGAACAAATACGAGAAGGAAACAAAACAAAGTTCAAAAATTCAATAACAAAAATTTTATCGACTAAGGGCCATTATTACAACTTGCCGTTAAACTTGGGTTTAGTTAAAGGTACCTTTAGCTAAAGGGAACTGTAAAGTTACCTTTAACTTATTTTCGTTATTACAACTTACAGATAAAATTTTTCAAAAATATGGCAGTGCCGGAGCAATGTCGATAAAACTGCTCAATTATACAAGTTTTTTTAACGCAGTGGCAACCGCGGGCTTTGTTTTTTTTGTTGCGTATGCTCATTAAATTTGCTGCTTAAATTTGAAGTTGCCATAATGAAAATAATATATAATATGGCAAGTTCAAACATAAAGTGACCTTTAAATGTTAAAGGTATCTTATTGGGTACTCATAATAACGAAAAACGATTTATCTGGCCTTTAAAATCCTTCTTTTAGTTAACGGCAAGTTGTAATAATGGCCCTAAGGTTAGCGGATATAAAATGAAGAAGTATAAATACATCTACCGGTCAGTGATGAAGGATTAATAAATAATAATGAGACGTGAGTCTGTGATTAATAACACTATGCGACAAAATAAAAAAAATTAAATACACCCAGCTAATGACATGACGTGTAAGCTGTGAGTTTTGTTGAGTGGAACTCAACTTATTAGAAAGGAGAGGAATGCGCCTTTAAAACGATATTCACAAATATATTATTCAACTTAATATGCTATGAGGTTTGATAAGGTAAATTTGATATATACGAATTTTTTTCATATTTTTTCAAGTTTGTCCGTTCTTAGTAGCAAACTTTAATTAAAAAATATGAAATAAGTGATGACATTCTGAGAGTGAAAAAATTGACATTTCGTTTGATCAAATCGGACAAAAATTATTGTAGTTATTACTTAAAGAGTCTAATAGTCGAGTTATATTTTTCAGATATACATATTTTTTCAAATGAACTTTTAGTTCAAAAATTTTCTGAATTTTTGTTGGATCTTGATTGTTTATCGGAAAATGTGTCAATTTCACGTTCGAGCGGCCATCAGAAGTTGGCCAATGTTTGCGCAAAGAGAAATAATAGCTTTGGTAAAAAACACAAATCTTAGCCGACTTCTGGTAGTGGTGCAAACGTGAAATTGATCCATCACGACAACAAAAAAAATCTAGACATTATATTCAATAATAGCTTGACTTGGACTGACCATATAAATTAAGCTTCAGAGAAAACTCCTTCTATGATTATAAGTTTGTGGAAAAGACATTACTTTACTCCACTAAGTGTGCGGCTATTCCTCGCTAAATCATATTTAGTGCCAATACTCTTGTACGGATGTGAAATCTTCGCTGTATGTCAATGGTCTATCGAAGAACGACCGTGAATCTAAATTTGCAATTAAACTTTATGGTGTAACATTTAACAATCTGCTCTTACATTTACAAAAATTCACCCGTGAACCAACAAGGTAACTCTTTGAAAAAAAAAAATATGCTCTTCTTCGGTCTCAGAGACACAGAACTTTAGTATCAGTACAGAAATTTTGTTTCTCTGATATTTATCTTTGGAGTTCATACCAACGGGGACAAACTTCTATGCAATGATTTACAGTTCTATTTTCAAATATTATTCTTCATCACAATATAATTAAACAACAATATGTTGTTTAATTAATTATTTTAGTATAATCATTTTTATTATTGTTATATGTATTGTATTACATACATAATTGGTCATTACAACCCTTCAGTCAGGATTACGACCTAGTTTCTCACACCACTTATGTTGTGTGTGTTAATTTTATACATGAGTGGCGGGACCTACAGTTTAAAGTCGACTTCGAACGACAGATTTTTTAGAAACTTTTCATGGCAATTTTATTTACTCTCAGAGTTTTTGCCAGAAATCTGCTGAGAGGAAGTCGCCGAAGAAATACTTTTTGTATCTTATTTTTTTGTCTGGCCTGGGGCTCGAACGTTGGCTTTTCGTCTAATAAGCTAACACACTACCTACTAGACCACGGCGGTTATATGTATATGTATTTATTTATTTAATACCATTACACTACAATTATAGGACTGTAGGCCTTGATGCATAGAACATCAAGTAAATAAATAAATAAAATAAAGCCAAGGAGAGGAATTAAAAAATTTTAAACAAATATAAATGATTTTTTTAATTATTTATATACGAATTCGTTTTATTGTATGAGTATAAATTTAACGAATATATGGAAGTCATCTTCCTGTTATTAAAACCATGAAAAGTGACACGTTTTAATTAAGGAAAACATTTAAATGAAACAAGAAAACATTTTTACTGCTGTGTTTCATAGTCATCCTCAACAGTTTCGTCATTGCCTACGGCCACAATTTTTTTAAATGTTGATTTAATGAAGAAAAACACTCACGGTTTTCATGGAGTTAGTGGGCTTAGTGGCATTGGCATTCGTTTCAAGCCAGAGGTTGCAACAGTTTTTCATTTAAAATGTATTGAAATATTTATACGTCTTTTAATGTTCAATCATAGAGTTCATAATGAAAAATTTTTAAATTTTTCCTGTCTTTTCATTTAAAAAATCACATTCTCATACGTATTCTTTTCATTTATTTAGCAGCTCTATATAAATTAATGATAAATTTAAATGCGATAAAAATATCTCTCTATTGAGAACAAATTAGTATAAAATCTATAAATTTTTATATTGAAAAGATTTCGGAATAACTTTAATTTATGGTTGAGAAATGTAATGCACACATAATTGCTCATTACACCCCTTTAGTCAAGATTACGACCTAGCTTCTTACACCACTTATGTTGTGTGTGTTAATTTGTATACATAGGTCCCACTTTAGTTTAAAGTCAATTCCTAACGAAGGATTTTTGAGACTTTTATCAGAAATTTGCTGAGAGGAAATATTTTTCGTATTTCGTTTGAAGATGTTTGACATATGGCTTGAACCGTGACCTCGCATCTAATAAGCGAACACACTACCTACTAGAATACGGAGGGAAAACATAGTGACGTGTCGTAAAATTTTTTTAATTAGAATGAATGTCAAAAATAACAGAAAACTTATGAGAAACTTCATCAAATGGTAAAACGCAGAGAAAATTTTACAGCAGTAACTTATTAAATCAGTAGCTAACAATGAAATCAGAGAAGTTATAAGTTCTGCAGACCATTTTAAAGTGAATTAAATTTTTAATTAAATTCAATTCAACTTACCAAACGATTTTCTTTACATTCCATAACTAAATTTTTGTAAAACTTTTTTTATGAGAATTTCGGACAATTTGGCCTTATTAGACGTAAAGCCAAAAAGTATTTCTTCTCACACCACTTATGTTGTGTGAGTTAATTTTTTTTATACATGAGTGGTGGGACCTACAGTTTAAGGTCGACTCCGAACGAAAAAGTTTCTCAAAAATCAACTTTTTCATGGCAATTTTATTTACTCTCAGAGTTTTTGCCAGGAATCTGCTGAGAGGAAGTCGCCGAAAAATATTTTTTGTATTTTGTCTTTGATGTCTGGCCTGGGGCTCGAACCCTGGCTTTGCGTCTAATAAGCCAATACACAACCTACTATACTACGGCGACTTCAACACATTATCTTTTTCTTTTGTCAAAAATAATGCTTTATTAACCCACAAAATATCATTTTATCCATTCTGTTTACAGTAATAAAAGTTGCTTCCCTTAAAACCTTAAAATACACTGGCGCAATCTGTCTAAACAATCTAATAGCTTTCTTTCGAAGCTTGACTCAGAATCATATGTATTTAATACTACTAGTGCCATCAGTGTGTTCGCCCTGGTTTCCTATCATGAAATGTTGAGATGAATTGGTTATTGGTCACTCACATCCGACTCGAGCTAAATTAAGCATCCATTTTCGCTTATACATTCATTAAATAAGCGGCTTCAGCGGGCTAAAATCTGTCGAAGTAAAAAACCCAGCTAAGGTTAATTATACTACCAAATTTTTCTTCAAAATCGCTCTTAGACCAAAACTTGCGAAGTTAATGTATCAACATAGATTTAAAAATCTCCAACCACTCCGTCTCCTGTAGGCTGGACAATATTTCTTAGTCTTAGTGCAATTGGCTTGGATGGTATATCTCAGAGATACTTGCTACGTTCAGAAAATCTTATAGTTTGTTTTGATCATTGTCATGTTCTGAACCAGACGAATTCAATTGAGGAATATTTATTAATATTGAAGGCATAACAAAAAGCTTGAACCTTATCATGCCGACTATTTACAGCAAATGCAGTGTACTTTTACAGAAGAATTATTTTCACACCAAAATTTTCTTCAAAATGGTCCGAATGGTCACGTATGACTAAGACACGTAGACAATGATATTTAAAAACCAAATCCGTCTGATCAATGAGCACCTCTGAGGATATTTTTTTCCAAATTTTTCGTCCAGTACGACTGGTGGAATGAACTATCAACTGCTCGTTAAGAAGATATGGAACAGATGACGTAAAAGACGATGATAAACCATGAAATCATTTGATCAAGATGGACGGATTACGTTCAAGAAGGCCCATTAAAAAACAAAAATCCGAATATAGAAGTATGCAGAAGAATAGCGAAACAATCTTATTTAGAGACGTAACACTATGACATGATGATGAAAAATGTGTATGAATGCTTATAGTGTTTTCATACTGAGTGGTTGGTTTTAACATTAAAACCATAAATAAAACCTGGTTTTACCATACAAAGTTATTGCGTTTAAACCATTTTAAAACCTTTTTTGAATTGGTTTCAAGTAGGTTTTATGAAATACAACCTAGTTTTCTATGTACTAAATCAGAGCTACCAACATAGAAATGTTGAAAACAGCTGATAACAACAAAATAAAAACAAACCAAATGTGAAAATACATTGTGTAAAATTTTAAATAATGAATGCTGCAACAACAATAAATTTTATTATTTTTTATTAATATTTCTTAATTTTTCATATTTTTTATTTTTTCTTAAACAAAACCAGCTGTTGCACAGTCATAAATGTCATGAATGTTAAAACCAGATTTAAGAAAGCTTGCAGTGTGAACGCAAAATCAGCTGATTATGGTTTTTATGCTAAAATCAGGTTTTAACTTTTGGTGTGAAAACACTATTACATACGTTTCATACAAATTGAAGTATATTAAATGCTGCACTCTTCTGATGTGAGACCAAAGAACTAAAAATTGTGCTACTTAAACTTGTTTTAATATTTTAAATTAAATTAAATTTTTAAATTAAACAAAACTCAGACTACGATCACAGAAAAGTCGGAAAACGACAAGACAAGAAAGATAATTTGAAATTACAAGCGTGGAAAACCAAAAATTTGATGTAAAAATAATAGACAGTAAATATTGACTTTCCTTGACAGTGGCTGTACAACTTGACAATGTTTCGTTAATTGAAGGTCTCATGCCATGTACTTCGATTTACCATCTTATTCAAAGACGACACGATTCAAATGTTATGTTTTTCTTTTATTTTTTTATTTTTGAATTCATGGTGTTTCTCTACGTTGTCAAATTTTTAACATGACGATTAGTTGAGTATCATATTTCCGCCACTGTGTGAATACAGCCCAATGTTGTTGTATGAGAATGTAAATGCCTCGTAGAAATACGTTCAATATGTCTTCGTTTGTAAAATTTGTTCATGTCGTGTTTGAACTTGCCCATGTACCGCAAATAGACAAATTTAAGGTGGCATGTTAATTTCATGTGTACTAAATAACTGGTGTCCTCCTTTTGCTGTCGGCTTAACATGTTTATGTTGTCTACTATCGAAAAACCGTACATTTGTTTGTATTTCAAACTGCCTAGAGTTAATTAATGTCTAATTTTTAAAACATTGTTTTAGTAAATGCCCATGAATATTTAATCCCAAGTCAGTTTGATTTGATTTCAATTGGAAGTGAAAGAAAAAAAAATAATTTAAAAATGCATACAAATTACTACTGCCTGCTCATAACAGATAGTCATGTTTGGAATGAAGGCGGTGGATTTCAAAGATTGGGATTATTTTTATAACAATCTAACGGCTTAACGTTATCCGATATACATACGTAGGTTGAGCAAAATATCCCCACCTCGAAGGTAATAAGTTTCTTGAAATTTTTTTTTGCCGTTTTTGTATTATTTTGACCGTAATAATCATGATGTTATGATCATATATGAACATAGCACAACAAGATAGTAATCTTATAAATGAAAGTGCTATGAGAGTATATCAGAGAAATAAAGTAATAAAAAAATCATAGATAATATAAATAATGAAATGTTTGAAATAATGTAGAAATAAAATGAATAAGAACATGTTAAAATCTCGGGAAATAGCAATCGATACGAAAAATTAGGATAAAGAAATGAATATATGTAAAATATAAATTCGGAAAAATACAGTATATATAAATATAAAGAAAAATAAAAACTAAGAAAAGAATATATGTATATGTACATATACAAAGATACAATTAAATTTAAAGACTAATTAGAAAAATGAAAATTATTTATCACTAATAAAAATGTACAAAACAATCAAAATATGCTAAAATCTACTTTTGAATACAATTAGGTAAAGTATTGCAAAGACTGATGGTATGTATAAAAAACTGGCGTTGTGACAAAAGAGTCCTATATCTATGTTAGATTATTTTCCAATCTAGCAAATGTAATCCTGCTAAATAAGTATGTTGGCTGTTTCAAAGTAATAATCTTATGGAGGAGAATAAGGCATTTAATATTTGATAGATTATCAAAATTGTTTACGCTGGTCACCCTAATTTAAGTTAAGTAGTGTAAGTACGCTTAAAGTTGTGGAACTTAAATAAGAAAAAAGAAAAGAGAAGCAATAAAAGAATTGATCATTATTCTCGATCAACCCCCAAACAATAAGGTACGTGTTTGTTTTTCTTAACATAAATCCTTTTTTCTAATACTTTTGTATTTTATCTCTGTGCTCATATTAAATATTTTATTTTGGATTCTTACCCCTATTCCCCCCGAAACATTTGGTCCTTCGAACCGGATAAAACCAAAATAAAATATTTTAATTTGAGCTATCTCCTTCCAGATTTGAAGAGACAGCCATATTGGCCAAAATTAAAGGAGTATTTTTTTTTAAATCATCCCCATCATCTATCACACAACAAAACCCCCCCATTTACAAATATTATTTTATAAAAAAAAGGTATGTTCGTGAATTTTTAAAGAAAAAAGTGAGAAGTGAGAATAATTAAATAAAATAATAATTAAATAAAGTGTAAGAATATATATGTATGTGCTGAATATACGGGATTATAAAGTGAATTGTTGTTGCG
This sequence comes from Sarcophaga subvicina, assembly GCA_936449025.2. Lineage (NCBI taxonomy): Eukaryota > Metazoa > Arthropoda > Insecta > Diptera > Sarcophagidae > Sarcophaga > Sarcophaga subvicina. Next base: position 38,003,775 of record OW388082.2, read on the forward strand.
ATTACATCAAAGTGCGTTTTGTTGTTGGTGAAAGCAATAAGTACAAAAAGTGTTGTTGGTTGTTTACTTCTTTTTTTTAAGTAAACAGTTTATTGCTTTCTGCGTGTGTTGTCAATCTTCGTTATTGACATTATTTTTGCGTTTTTTTTTTTTCGGTAATTCAGCAGTGCACTAAAAGTTATATTCTTACACTCAACCAAATTTATTATTAATTTTGGAAAATTTTAGTAATTTTATTACTTTAAATTTATTTCGTATTATTTCATATAATTTTGAAAATTTATAAATTCATTTATTTATTTATTTTTATATTTTAAATATTTTTATTATTTTGAAAATTTTCGCGTGAACGGTTTATGTCGAACTATTTTTGAACGATTCCAATTTTTTCGGATTTTGAATATCTTTTATTTGCTTTTTTTTCTTAAATCATTTGTGTCGAGATATTGCGAAATTTTTCGTTACGTATCGCGATTTTTTTTTTTGGGTTATTTTTTTACGAGAGGTTTTCGTAACTCTACATTTCGTGTCGGAATATTGCGAAATTCACGTTACGATCCGTGTTTTTCTTTGGTTTCTTTTTTTACATAAAGTTTTTTTGTAACCCTTTTTGAAGTTCCTGACTCATACGAAAATGGAACGGAATTTAAGAAATTTCAGTAAAAATTTCAACCGCCTAGCGGATTTTGAAACCTTTGTTCGGGCTATTCCGAAAGAGGAACATTCCGTTCATTCGTTGAACACGCATCGGCAGGAATTAGTCCGTTTGTGGGAGGTCTTCCGCGATAGTTATGAAGACCTTCTAGAGAATGCTGAGGATACCAAGATGTCGACAAAGGACATCAAGACAAAGTACACGTCGGGATATACTTTGTATTTCGAACTGGTATCATTTCTCGATAGTTTAGTTGATACTTTTAAGTCTAAACCCGCGAACCCTAGTGATACTATCCCCATACACCTTCCCCCGTGTGACACCCAAACATTTTCTGGGGATTACGCGTCCTGGCCAACCTTCAGGGACATGTTCACGGCCCTTTACGGGACTAACCCCCATATCAGTAATATACATAAGATGTATTATCTTCTACAAAAAACGGAAGGCGAGGCTAGGGATATAATCCGCACATGCCCTATGACGAACGATGGGTTTGATATGGCGTGGAAAAATCTGGTAGACCGGTACGAAAACAAGCGAGTACTGGTAAATTCCCAGTTGAAAACCTTATTCAATCTTTCCGTTATTGAAAGAGAATCGGGTCCTGAAATCAAGCGATTGCAGAGGACGATCAATGATTGCATAACTAATTTATCCTTGCTCGGGATTGAAACGCGAAATTGGGACATCATATTCGTTTATATTTGTTCCACCCGATTACCTGAGAATACTCTTGGTCTTTGGGAACAGTCCCAGGGCCCTAACTCATGCTTACCCAAATGGAGCAGCATGGACGAGTTTTTGACTGCGAGGTATCGGACCTTAGAGTCTGTTTCTGATATTGGCAGTCACAATCCGAATCAAGTGAATAATCGTACCCGAAATTCTCCTCAGGAGAATCGAAAGTTTAAGAGTTTTGGGACAACGGTCACTCCTAATATACCCCCGAAAAAATGCACACTGTGTTCGGATAATCATCACATTCGATTGTGCTCCAAGTTTCTCAGGATGTCAGTGAGCGAAAGGATAAATGTTGCCAAAAGGAACAAAATTTGTACGAATTGTTTGGCAACCTCCCACGAATTTCGAAGATGCCAGAGCACTAACGTTTGTTATATGTGCAAGCAAAGGCATCATTCGCTGCTTCATCGCACTGAAGCCCCTAACCCTTCTCGACCCAAACCCGGAAATAATTCAACAACCCCCGCGACATCAAGTCACTCTGCTCCTATTCCGGAGCACACCTCTCGTTCTGAGCAAACCTTGGTAGAGAAACCATCAACTTCTGCAGAGGCTCGCTCGTTTAGAAATTTTTCGACACAACTACAGTCCACCCCGTATTCTACAGTCTTGCTGGCCACGACTGTAGTAGATATCATGCTCAACAACGTAAGATATTCTGCTAGAGCATTGATAGACCCTGCCTCTCAGGCTACCTTTGTCTCGAAGAGACTTCAGAGAAAGCTGGATCTTCCAACATTCTCTGCCCCTGCTGCTACGATACTCGGTTTGAATGGAGCGATAGCAGCTAATACTACTAAAATCTGCTCGGTTTCCTTGGGTTCGTCCATTGACCCAGAATTTCACTTGGAGACTGATGCTTATGTGGTCGAGCAACTAACTGGCCGCCTACCTACGTGTTCACTGAAAGACACAATTGATTTCGATTTGTCCGAAATCCCTGCTTCGGATCTCAAATGCTGCCATATGGATCTACTATTGGGAGCGGATGTATATTCGCAAATTATGTTGACCGACGTAAAAAGGGACCCTAAGGGTTCTCTTATAGCCCAAAAGACCGTCTTTGGATGGGTCCTTACTGGTAGAATTCCTCAGCCGCATTCTTTACACTCTATCGTGTCATTTTTCAGTCATTTGGACTTGAACGACCAAATCACTCGGTTTTGGGAAGTGGAGGAAGTTCCCAAATTTATGAAAGTTTCGACTGAGGACAAATTTTGTGAGGATTTGTACCATCGTACCACCACTAGAAATAGGGAGGGACGTTATGTGGTTACCCTGCCTTTTAGGTCCGAATTTCCGACCAGTTTGAACCTTGGGTTCTCCCGGGAAATAGCCCTCTCGCAGTTCATGAGGAATGAAGCGAGATTACTTAAATCCCCGGAGGTTAAGAGTCAGTATGACTCGGTTATTGAGGAATATTCTACCTTGGGTCACATGACAAAGGTCAGCGCCGATTTAGCTCATTCTCCCAACTCTAATTATTACTTGCCACATGACGCTGTTTTTAAACCCGATAGTACTACGACTAAACTTCGGGTAGTCTTTAATGCCTCAAGCTCGTCTTCGAACGGTGTGAGTCTCAATAATGTTCTACACCCTGGACCAATTTTACAGTCTAACCTAACTATACTGATTTTGCGTTGGAGACTGTTCAGATATGTTTTTAACTCTGATATAGAGAAAATGTATAGGCAGATACTGATCAGACCGGATCAGGCGCATTTTCAGCGGATATTATTTCGTCGAAACCCCGAGGGAGATATAGAGGACTATGAATTGAGAACAGTGACGTTCGGAGTGAACTGTGCTCCTTATTTGACAATTAGAACGTTGCACCAATTAGCTAGCGACTGTGAGCCAAACTACCCTTCTGCGTCCACCATTTTGCGTACTCAAAAGTACGTGGACGATATTTTGTCGGGTGCACATTCTATTGAGGAGGCCATTCATAATCGCGATGAATTAATTCACGTTTTGAAGTCGGCTGGTTTCTCGTTGCGGAAATGGACTTCGAACGAACAAAGTCTTATTCGAGACCGAACATTTATTGGATTCCAATTTTTTGAAATTTTCAGATGCTAGTACTGCTAAAACGTTGGGTTTACGTTGGAACGCGAGCTTGGACACATTCTTCTTCAAGCCATCTCCAACGCCCGATATTACCCAAGTCACCAAACGTTCTGTCCTTTCTCAAATAGCCAAGCTATTTGACCCTGTTGGGTGGTTAGCACCCAAAATAATTGTCGCTAAAATACTTATGCAACAAATTTGGAAGGACAAAACCGAATGGGACGATTGTTTGAAACCCATGACGTTACACAGGTGGCGCGAATTTGACGATGATTACTCGTTCATCGACAGGATTAATTTTAACCCTGAGTATGAAGTACAACTTCATGCATTTTGTGGTGCTTCTGAGAAAGCATATGCTGCCACCCTTTATAGCAGAATCAAAACCCCGTCAGGTGAAATATTCACTCATTTGCTCGCTGCCAAGACAAAAGTTGCGCCAGTAAAGGTGCAAACCTTACCCCGTTTAGAGCTCTGCGGTGCAACTCTGTTGGCAAAAATGGTACATTCACTCCTCACGGAGTTCAATTTTACCAATGCGAAAGCTTTTTATTGGACAGACTCGACAATAGTTCTGTCCTGGTTTCAGAAACCCCCGTGCCATTGGCCAACTTTTGTGGCGAATAGAGTTTCGTATGTTTTGGATACTATTGGCATCGATAATTGGAATCATGTGGAATCTCATCATAACCCTGCTGACCTGGCTAGTCGAGGTATAACAGCCAGAGAACTCGTCAATTCTGACATCTGGTGGAAGGGCCCTACTTGGCTAAGACTTCCACGTTCTGAATGGCCGAAATCGTCATTCCAACCCTGTACCCAGCTTGAAACACGTGTGGTTCGAGTGAACGTCAATACGACAACGTTCACTGAGGAAATTTTGAGCCGATTTTCGCACTTATCTCGCGCGTTGCGAGTATTGTCCTACGTTTTCCGGTTTTACCATTCCGCCAATAAAACCCATGAGTTATCTGGAAAATACTTGTCAACAGGACTTACTCAGGACGAAATCAGTTTCGTGAAGCGTCGGTTAATTATTTTGTGTCAAAGTTCACACTTCCCCGAATATTCAATTTTGAAGGAGAGAGCTGCTTTGCCTCGTAAGAGCCCTCTATTGACCTTCAACCCCTTTATTGACTCGAATGGTTTTTTGAGAGTCAATGGAAGACTCTCTCGATCACCGACTTTGACCTACGACGAACGCTTCCCCAAATTACTCCCCTACAATGGTCATTTTACCCGACTATATTTGGAGCATCTTCATAAATGCTCTGTACATGCTGAGTTGTCTTTAATGTTGCGCCTCATGCGGCAGGAGTTTTGGGTCCCTAGGCTTAAAACCCTAATTCGAACAGTTATTCATAACTGTAAGATCTGTACGATTTATCGTAAGAATTTGGGTCAGCAAATTATGGCTGCGCTACCCCCAGAAAGAACGACATTGACTCGTCCTTTCACCCATACTGGTCTAGATTTCGCTGGATCTTTTGAAATTAAATCCTATATTGGACGTGGTTGTCGAATCACTAAAGGATATGTGCTGGTGTTTGTGTGTTTCGCCACAAAGGCAATTCATTTGGAAGCCACCAATGAAGTATCGACGGACTGTTTTCTGGCCGCATTTACTCGTTTTTCCTCCAGACGAGGTTGCCCCGCACATATATATTCGGATAATGGAACCGCGTTCGTTGGCGCAGCGAATGTGATGAAAAGGGATCAAGCTAAGTTCTTTACTGAACTGAAGCATAAGATTATATTGGATAACGTTTTTCAATCAGTCGAATGGCACTTCATTCCTCCTGGAGCCCCACATATGGGTGGCCTCTGGGAAGCTGGTGTGAAAAGTCTTAAAACTCATCTGCGGAAAATATCTAATGCTCAAAAGTTTACTTTTGAGGAATTTACTACCATGCTGGCAAGAATAGAAGCTTGCTTGAATTCCCGTCCACTCTGTCCCATGACGGATAACCCTTCAGACATTAACCCCCTGAACCTGATTTATCATTGGAATCTCTCACCTACGCTAATAGGTGGCGAAAATTGAAGGTTCTGCACCATTTGTTTGCGCGTCGCTGGAAGGACGAGTACTTAGTTGAACTCCATAAGCGCAACAAGTGGAAATGTCCCCAACGCGATTTCGCGATTGATGATTTTGTCGTGATTCGACACGACAACTTGCCTCCGAGTGAATGGAAACTCGGTCGTATCTCGCGCGTTTATGTAGGATCGGATTCGAAAGTACGAGTGGCTGACGTTCGAACTGCCAATGGCTTTCTAACACGGCCTATTGTTAAGCTCGTATTACTCCCTAGTCAGAACTAATTCGTTCTTTCTTTTTTCCTCGTTTGTTTTGTCCTTTTTATTTATAGATGTCCGAAGCAGTACCCAGAAAATTTACGGTGGAACGTCCAGAAACCCAGAGTCTGGATGAAGTGGTCAAACGCACCCCCTCAAAGTGCCTTTTGTGCAACGGTCACCACTCCCTCCAAAAATGCCCGGCATTCCGCCGCTTAAACCCCTACAAGCGACTGGGCGCAGTAAAGAGACTGAAGTACTGCACGAACTGTTTGGCCCAGTCCCATTTTTCGAAGAGCTGCCGCAGTAGGGAGCGGTGTATGGAGTGTCTGGGCAAACACCACACAATGCTGCATTTCCGGCATCGAGACGACCGCAAACCTAACACTACCAAAAAAAGGGTTGTTCAACGGAAAGACAACAATAAGAGCGCAACCCGCAGCCATGCTCACGAATGTTCCTGCCAAACCCATAAAAGTAAGGACAACAACAACGTAGTTGCGGCACCCAGCTCTACAGGCGCAACAATCGTTATTAACGTACTTAGTAAATAAGTAATTCTCTTTCTTGTTTTCTTTAATTGTTACTTAAATGAATTGGTTTTTTTTTATGAAATTTTGTATAAAATGAAATTTTTATTTGAAATGTATCGTAACCCTAATTGAATTGTATCTTTATTTCATTTTACTATAATTGAATTTGTTATTTTATTCCTATTTGACCAGGTAACTTCTCGTGTCTACTTGTTGCACCCTTGCAAGGGGGGCGGGATGTTTACGCTGGTCACCCTAATTTAAGTTAAGTAGTGTAAGTACGCTTAAAGTTGTGGAACTTAAATAAGAAAAAAGAAAAGAGAAGCAATAAAAGAATTGATCATTATTCTCGATCAACCCCCAAACAATAAGGTACGTGTTTGTTTTTCTTAACATAAATCCTTTTTTTCTAATACTTTTGTATTTTATCTCTGTGCTCATATTAAATATTTTATTTTGGATTCTTACCCCTATTCCCCCCGAAACAAAAATTAATTCCAAATATCTGGTAAGAAAATTATATATATATGATATATGGTCTCGACGTCCCTTAATAAAGACACATCTGGCTATTTTATTGTAAGCTAAGTTGAGTTTCAGGCTATCATCACTATCACAGATTGCGAAAATTTCAGATCCGTATAAAAGAACATGAATCAAATACGTTTTAGCCAGTTGCAAACGTACGGCAATGGGAGTCGAATCTATTACAGCCTATAAGTTTCTTAGCATATCGTAAACTTTACCAACGAATACCTTAATGTTGTACAATGGGTCAATTTGACCTCCGGGTACTGTACTTGTCCTAATTGACGTCCTCTAACCTATGACCTTAATGTGGTTAGAGCACGTTATCCAACCGTTAAAGATAATACTCATATGACTCAAGTCATCAGAACCGATCGCATTCGGTTGTGTTAAATATGCTTGCAAGTAATGCGAGAACTGTTTTTCTATAAAATATGACGTCTCTGTGTCATGTGGAATTATGGGATTTCAATATTTTATAGCCAATTAAATAATTTGTTTGTTGTAAATTTTTTTTGTATTTATTTAATTTATTTGCTAGTTGACTTGAGAAGCACAAACAAGAAAATTAGACTGCATTTCTGTATTAAAATAATTTGACTAAAATCAGTCGATAAGTCGCCGTAGTCTAGTAGGTAGTGGGTTGGATTATTAGACGTAAAGCCACGGTTTAAACCCCAGGTCAAACATCTCCAACAAAACGAAATATAAAAAAATATTTCTTCGGCGACTTTCTCTCAGCAGATTTCTAGCAAAAACTCTGAGAGTAAAATGAAATTGCCATGAAAAAGTTTCTAAAAAATCTGTTGTTCAGAGTCCTGACTGAATGTAAAATCAGTCGAGTATTCATTATTTTAGTGAAATTATTATGTGGATGCCAACAATGGCAAACAAGTTGTTTCTCAACGTAATTAATGATTTGCTGATTTTCATGTTTGTGTCGGTCAATTAGTTCGCCGTATCCTCGGTGGCAGTCTGTTAGCTTTTTAGACAAGAGTCTGTGGTGTAAACCCCAGAGCAGACATGTCGAACAAAACGAAATACGCAAAAAAAGTATTTCATTCGGCGACTTGCTCACTTCAGACTAGATGTCTTTAAAAACTCCGTGTGTAAATAAAATTGTCATGTAAAGTTTCTCAAATCCGCCGTTTGGAGTCAACATTAAGCTGTAGGTCAAGTTACATCATGGAAATTAACACACATAACATGGTTTTAGTTAGTGAACAAATTCAAAGCAATTGCATGCCTTTATGCAATGTTGTCAGTCTTAAGTTCCTCAGCTCTCACATATATATGTTTACTCCGATTACAAAAATTGAACGCTTTTAAAAGTATAACGCGTTATAACTGCAACAACTTAGTACAAAATTTTGAAGGTACGCTGAGACTACTTGCAAACTTAAGTATAATTTTCAGTCGAGAAAGTGCGCCCAATGTGTCGACCATTCTATGAGAGTCAAAAAAATTAAAGAAACAGGGTCGGTTCTGAACAGAAAGATTCTAATGCAAGTGAGAGTGTCGCCGAAAACATCAATTCGGCAGCGTTTTCAATAAATTCGAAGTTTTCACAATCCGTGAAAAGCGTCGACAATTGGTTCAACGGGTAATGGTGAGAAGTGAAGTCAATGAGAATTTTTCGAAAAAAGTCATCTTGGCCGATAAGCGCATTATCATTTGATTGGATTTGTGAATGCAAAAAATTGTCAAATGTGGTGCTCCTCATGGATTATGAGAAATAAATGCACCCAACAAATGCATTTATAATCAGACGGAGTGATTTCGCAATCTTTTATTGTAGATGAGTCCAAAGTTGCAGTCACTGTGAAGTGTATTCATTATAGGAGCATGATAGCGAAGTTCTTGTGTCATCAACAAGATGGCAAGAATCGTTGCAGCTACGATTTTCAGAATAAATTTGGGGGTGTTGTTAAAAAAATATTCAGAAGCACTAACTATTCTCAAATGCGATATTCCAAGTGACATGGGTGAGATACCGCCACACATCTGCGAAAAATTATTGAAATTTTCATTCATTTGAGGAATATTTTATTGAATACTAAATCAAAACATGTCTTCTTGATTGTAAATCCAATCAAAAATGTAAATTAACTCAAATGAAAAATAAAATTCTTAGTGAGCCAATATATTTTGTAAGTGTCATTTTATAGCTCCATTGTATTTGAAACTCACTATTTTGAGTGAGTATTCAGCATATTGAGTGCAGCATGTAAAGAGCAGATGCGTAAAAGCTCTTATCATACGTAAAAGTGAAACGGCGAAACTTGTACCAGAAATCCCGAAAAAAGTATCATAATAAAAAACATGTTAAAATGTATGTAAATCCGCTTAACAAATAAAGTCAAATATTATGAGATTTTATACGAATTTATTTTTGTTGTTGTCGTTATTGCTGTTGCATCTTTAGCACATGTTAAATAAATAACTATGAATGTAAGCAGTAGAACACCCCAAAAATATTTTTCAACTCCACGCCATCAGCAACAATAACAACACAAAACTACTGATACACTAATAGTTGTGGTAGCAGCAGCCGTTGTTGCAGCAGAGTTGTTCTTGTTTTTTTTTCCATTTGGAAAAAGGTTGTACTTGGCAAGTGTCAAAGATTATCGCATTCATTGCATTGGCTTCCAGCCAGACAGGAATGTCAGTTAGTCTAGTACAGTATAGTCTCGTCTGCACCGGTCGAGTCTGACTAAACTACCAAATGAACTCAACCAAACAGGAATGATGAAAAAAAAACAAAACGGGCAGACACCTAAACTGCAACAAAAAACTTAAAAATAAAGTGAGCTAAACTCTGCTAATGCTGTAAACAACAATAAGGAAAAAATACTAAATACTGGGGTTTTCAAGATCAAGTGTATAATAAAAATAAAAACTATTCGAAATCTAAAGACGACTTTGAAGGATAAATTCAGAAGGTTCTTTGGGATTATAAGCTTACTTTCAGACCTTTTGCTAGAGGACTATTTAAAGAGGAATACTGAAAGAAATATTTTTACGTTACAATTTATCAAGAAACTTTTCATCTGTTTACTCTCAGAGTTTTTGTCTCATTAAGTCTCGAAATGAAATATTTTTTCATATTTTGTTCCACTTGTTTGAGCTGGGGATTGAACTACGGGCTTTCGTCTAATAGGGCAACATACTAGCTACTAGAATACAACGCCCTTAATCGTCTCACATACTACTTTTTAATGTAATCCGATAGTACACTCAAGAATGTCGACGAATTCATGTACGTGGGAACATGATTGTACCATCTGTCGTTAAATGACTTATCGCCGGAATAATAGTCAATATGGATAATGCATGCGTTAACTGTATTTTACTTTGGCTTCAAAACGTGGTTGCTCAACGGTGAAATTAAAAGTGTGTCCTGACGCTTACTGAAGAGGACAGGATTACAGAGAATAGAAACTGCAAGTACAACTTGCCTGTTCACATGCTCTAGTTGAAGTTTAGGTTAGAGAACGTGTACTTGCAAATTGAGACAAGTACTGTATCCGGAGGTCCAGTTGACCCATTGTACAACGTGCTAGAGGGGAAAAGATAAGAGGGGAGATAGGGAAAAAGGAGAGGAAGTAGGAAAGGAAGCAGATGAAGAGAAGGAGAGCGCAACTACACTATTGATAGCTTAGCACATATCAACCAGATCAAACTAATAATGAATCTATGGAGAGCCTTTATGTCGGCTCTCAACGCAGAATTCATACTCTTAAATAAGCCCCTGCCAAGGGTCTTCAATCTCAACCTATTAAGGGCTGGACATTTACGGAGGAGATCGCAACATACCCTGCAATAGTCCGGCTGGCATCAGTTCCATGTCTTTGTCAGCGACCTAATCTTGCAGTGCCCTGTAATAAACCCAATAACTCATCTTAAGCTGGCCTTATCCAAGCCCAGCAGCCAACCTGTTCTTACACTGTCTGTAGCAGACTATAGACGCCTAGAAACATAACAACGCGATCCATTCCCCCAACGCCTTTGCTCTTCCCCCCTGACCCATCCATTAATGAGGCCGTAGAGGTGGCAGATTGGAGGATCAGGACCAACTATCACATCGCCCTCAGAAAGTAAACCTAATTCACATGCTCTAAGAGCTCCATAACCAAATTTACCATGGTACCCTGAGGGTGGAATCCGAAAGACTTCCGAACTAGACTAGAATGCGCAAGGACCACTTTAAGAAGGAGAACCAAGGATCATTTTGAATAAAACCTACCAATCCTTTCCGTACCCAAATTGTTAACTTCAAAGCCTAAGATTCTTGTAAATTGATAATATTTCTGACAGAATATGAGTCCAGGTAATGGATTTTAATTATTTTTTTTTACGGTTGGAGAATAAAATTGAACTCATGCTAATAAATTATGCAATTTCTACCTGACATCGAACAGAAAGAAAAAATAAAAAACTTATACTATGAAGACTCTGTATTTGACATTCCAAGAGAGGTTATAGAATGAGGGGTGTTGGCAGCAGTAGCTGTTGGCACCGATTACATACTGCGCCATTTTTTCTTGGTCTATTTTGCTGACACTTAGAGATTCGTTCGAGTTTATGAGGTGTTCAAGGGCAGTTTATGAGTTTTTTTTTCCTCAGAAGTTATACTTAAAAAATTCTTTTTTTTTCTTTGTTCTGTTTTTCGACGTTTACTTTTTTGTTTGGCATTATGTCCGCTGTTGCACAGTAATAAAGGAAACTAACAATTTGCAACAACCTGTGAGCATTATTACTCCATTTGAGTCTACTTGAGTACTTTTGCCACTGTTGCACTTTTTGCCTTTTTGCTTTATGACCAGCAGTTTTAATAAACTTTCTATAGAATAGTTGCACGACATTTTTTTCTAATTTTTGAAACAATAATTTTTGTTTTTACAAAAAAATATTTGAAAAAAAAGAAAAAAAGGTTTGATTGAAAAATATTTGAAGTTTTTTTTTCACTTTTTATAAACTCGGTCAAATAGCAAAAACTCAGAACTTAAATGACTCTTGTTTTAAGCCAATTTGTTTTCTTGTTAAAATTGAAAACTAAAGATTAAACAAACACCATATTGCTCGATAGCTTATCGTCAAAGGTAACACTTATACGGGTTCCGGGATGTCATTAAATGTTGCATTGCTGTTGATCTGGCCGAGGCCGGTATAGAACTCACAATCCTCTACATGTTACAGGACATAAGTATTCCGCATATCTCAGTTAAATTGGATATTTTCCACTCGTTTTACAGGGAAGCTCAATATAATTGTTAACCAGAAAAGATAGGAGCAGTACTACTAGATTCTGCCGAACACGTATGGATAAGAGGGGAACCGATTCACTTCTATCCTTAAATTCTCTCTTCTTTTGGTAGGCATGAGAGAAGACCTTACATCACCATAAAACCTTCATGCATACTTCAATGCTTCACGCACATTAAAATGTCATAATCTTGGATTAGAATTAATTTAAATTTTTAATTCACGTCTATTATTTTATACAATAAATGAGAGCAGCTTGGTTTATTTTTAAGGTTATTACCAATTGATAAAAACCAGCCAAGACAATAAGTATTCCTCATAAAGAAGAATAAGATTTAATCAAACTTTTAATGGCCTAAAACTGATTGCTTGTCAATGATTACTTGTTTTAGGCGTTCTAACTGTTGCAAGTTAATCACTCAAACGACTTCAAAAAATTTTATAAAAACAATCCTGACTTCACCACATCCTTCTCTAGCTCATAGTAACGATAAACCGATTTCGATTTATTTTATCAAAAATGCAAAATTTGCATCACCGTTTAAATACTTTTTACTGGAGATTCGCAATAGCAAATGAACCTCATGATGTTGGCCACAAGCAGTTTATATCATCGTTTAATTTGAACATAAAGAATACATAGCCTAGAAAACCTAGAAGAATACCAAAAAATTAGCGGGAAAAAGTCTACATAGTGCGGTGTATGTAGACCGTTTTTCTTTGACTGTATGCAATATTTAATGTTTTTGTTAAAAAAACCTGTTGGGTCGAAATTAAAAATTTTAAAACAACTACTATAACAATATATTGACCACTGTAATGCGCACAACAATAATCATGATTAATCTGCTGATAACGAGAGGCATAGAGGTGCCACAACCACTATAAAAAATCAGCAACAAAATAAACGATAACTCATACAATTTCCGCATGCAACCGCAATAAAAAATAATTGGCCAATTCACACGACTTTGTATAGTGTATGTTGTACTGAATACACTTCTTGTTTGTGAACGCTCAATGGTATGCTGTATTGTGTATTTTGTATTCCAAACGTCAAAAGACGATAAGAAGAAGAAGAAGACCTGTGTTCATATTTTGATTTTCAAGCAACATAATGAAAAATATTACGAAAAAAAAGTAAATTAATTAATTATCTGTGTGAGCAATTATAATTTTGAAATGTAAACTGTTGACTAAAGTAACAGAAAATATTTTGTATTTTTGTTCTTCTTCTTGATTACTGGCATTTACATAAACTGATAGCACGAAACCAATACAGCTTCTAAAAACACATGAATAAAAAGTGTATGAGTGTATCGCATTTTTATATTAAAATTATCAACAAAAAGCATACACTGTTGTATATTCGTCCAATAATACAATGAATACAACGATACAACGGCTTGTGTGAATTGACCAAATGTCTTATCAAAGGAAACAAAGATAAAAAACTTAAAAACTGATTTTAACCTGTGTTACTTTGTTTCTTTCGTGTTGCTGTTGCCTTACTAAGAAACTTAACTGGTAAAAAATTATTTCTGCATGTTAAATATATTTAACAACGGTATCTTCAATTCGTAAGTTGAAAACTTTTAAACTGAAAAAAAAAAAATTTGGTTTGGTATAATCTTCATTGTTAATGTTGTCGTATAAGCCTTGCTAGAAGTGTCCCGTTAATCACATGCACAATCAAATATAAATGTAAACTACACACACAAACAACTAAAAGAATAACAACGACAATAGAACAAAAACAAATCTAAAGAGAAGGTAAATTATTGTGATACCGTAGTCCGGTAGGTAGGGCGTTGGCTTAGAAGACGTGAGCTTCATACCCTAGGCCAGACATCTCCAACAAAACGAAATATGAGAAAAATTGTATTTCTTCGGCAGCTTCCCCTCAGTGGGTTTCTAGTAAGAACTCTGAGAGTAAATAAAACTGCAAAGTTTTAATATATTTTTCTCGGACGACTAACTGGTCGCAATCGGCATAACACTCAAAGTTCAAATAAAATAAAAATAAAAACTATATTCAGTTGCTCCTTTCGCATCCGCATAGTTAAAATGCTTTTGACAGTTCAAGTTAAAAAATTATGTGTATGAGACATGTTTGAGTGAAATAAATACTCAAACATTCCTCATGTGATCTGTTCAGTTTTATTGTTCTTCTTTTCATATTTCTTTTTCTTTAATATGTTAGACCAGAGAATTGAACTCGTCTACTAACGACAAGACTACGACTGCACCACAAACGTTATATCGAGACTTTCAACAGGGTCTTCTTAATTTTAACGGTTGATAATGGCCATCTTATTGAATCTAAGTCAGTTAAATTAAGAAATTCGTAGTTTATTTAATCTGTTTTGCCAAATCGCCATAGACGGTCATATTCAACATTATTCGTTCATTCAACATATTTTGTGAGCCCCGTAATTGTTTACCTGAAGGTATAAGCTCATTGCTGTGGACAAATTAGAGTTCATTGGTTTAATAAACGATCGACCAACAACCGTACGTTGACGAAACGTAAGATCTGCCAAAAAAATCGAGGCTGTCGTAAGAGTATTCAGTAGAATTCGAAGCAATAGATTTTGCGTTGCTCAAGTGAACTCGGCATTTCATCAAGACAACTTGGCGAATTTTACGTCATGTCTTGGGTCCATAATAAATTCAACTGACCCAGGAGCTGAAGGGGAGCAATTGGTAAATAACCATAATTTTTATCGAAAAATCATAGTCAACTATGAGGTCCACTCCTGAATGAATGAATACATGAATAAGCAATATTGTATAACGCATCTTAAAAAGCCACTATTTGCTGTTGAATCTTGGCTTTAGGCATCATTGATCCGTACTTCTTGGGAGACGACTTTGTGCAGGCCTAGAACTCAAACGTGAGACTATATATATATATAGTTTTTTATTTGACATTGTTTCGTGAGGTTGCTGATTGGCATCCGGGACAGTTCTCAACCAGATTCTTTAAGAATATGTGGGGTCGTGAAGTGGCAGATAATCGATGTGCTTGGCTCGCTCTTGGTAGCAGAGGCTCAATTTAGGGTATCGAATCTCTGTCTATAGTCGATATTTAGACTTTTCTGAAATTTATCATGTGAAAACCTTGTCTGAGGGATGTGCATCCATCCTTGCGTAGCTGATCTATCTGCTACTTGTCCACGTTTCTCTGCTTTACATCCTTTTTAATTTTTAGGCTTTCGCTCTTCTATAATGAACTCAATGGTTTGCAATATCTTCGGATGGTTTATATTGGTTTTTATGACTACTCACGTCGTCGTATTTGCCTTCTTAATATCACATCGTATACATCATTAATGCCGCATCCCTCACCATTATCCTTACCATTTCCAGTGATTATCAAAAAAATTTTAATGATTAAAATTCTAAATAAAAAATGATTAATCCATAGAACAATTGAGTCTATAAATTCTTACCAAATAGATCATAAGGGTGGATATTTGATATTTATCAATAAAATATAATAAATGCCATGAATTAATTGAACGTAATTGAAAAGGATGAATAATAAAGAATGTATGGAATTTCCTAAAGTAGTGAGGCTTGACAGAATGGTTTTTATGTTTTAGTGGCTAACTACTACAATTAAACGACTTATCATTAATATGGGACTGATAACAAATTTAATAAACATAAAAGTTTAATTAGATAAAAAGTAATGTACTGGGAAAATTAATTACCCGGTTTTTTTTTATCTGCCTCAATCCCTTGTTAGGAAAATGTTTGTTTTCCTGTGATTATTACAATTATGACTGTGAGCAATGACAGTTCATGGATTTTAGTTATTACACTGACATTTCGCACGATGGTGGTGAATATACTTATATTTAAGTTACATAAACAAATGGTGTCAGTTTATTCACAGACACCAGAATGGAGGAGAAACCAAAATAAACACTCTTTCAAATATACTGAAGAACACTTCTAACGATTAGATGTAATAACAACACGAACAACACTAAAAGTATGCATGAACATTATTTATCTCTCACGAAAAAAATATTCACAATAAACAACGTAAACGTAGTTGATTTCTACACAACCCCATTGTCACTTAAACCACAATTTCGGCTACCAGAACCTATGTGAAGAATAGTTTAGAATTTTTCCGTCAATATTTTATTTGTTTTCAGTGCTGGTAGCTCGTCTTATGCGACTGTTTTTCTATGTCTTTGGAGATTTACTCGTAATTCGTCGCTTTAGTCAACCATTTTTCAATCATTATTTCAATGACTCAACGTTTTCTTTTGAAATATGTAGAAAATAGTATTGATAAATTGAACAAAAGGACTTTTTAAAAGACTTAACGGGATATTTTAAATTCCATACCATTTAATAAAGACATAACAATTGTTATAATACTAAGCACACATACATTCTAATAAAAGAACTGATCATAGCTCGTTGTTACCACACGGAATATATTCCTGTATCGGGAATTTTGAATAATCCTTTCGTTCTGAAATAGTCTCGGCAAAACTCTCTACATAAACAAAAAATTGTCTCCTGAAAGATGAATATTACTCAATATATCACGAGACCTTTTAATCAACAAACTCGTTTCTTAGCGACCTTAATACGGTTTATATGTAGAAGACTGATTTCTTTCATATCCCTACATTCCACGGTTTATATGTAGAAGACTGATTTCTTTCATATCCCTACATTCCACATAAAGGGTGGGCCATTTAAAAGTTTAAATTTAAAAATGCAATCAAACAAAAATTGTTTAAAATTTTGACAAATTTTTTTTTTGTTGTGAAGTACAATTGTTCCCGTTAGAAATCAAATGCTCAATTGCCTTTGGTTTGTCGGCATAACATTTTTCTTTAACGGCGCTCCACAGAATTACGGCTAATTAAACGGCCGTCAAACGTTTGGCAATATAAATCGATTGTGGCATGAGATATGTGTGCAAGTTGCAACCAAACATCGTTGCCATCAATACCATGAAGAGCGGGTATAAAAAACGGTGCAATAGATGTCCCCATTAACCGTAATTGTTGCGCCGTCCTCATTTTCAAAGAAATATGGACCGATGATGCCTCCGCTCCACAAGCCACACCAAACAATCCCTCTTGATGGGTGCATTGGCTTCTGTAAGACTACATGTGGGTTTTCTGAGCGTCGAATACGGAAATTTTGTTTTTTGCAAAGCCAACATCATCGTTTCACGTTTGCCCCATCTAGCGAAAACGAAGCGGATGGTCATGCGACTTCAACTCTTGAACTAATTAAAATTTGTAAGGTGTCATACCTAGATCATCGAGCAATTTCTCATTGGCCCATCTAGCGAAGCGAAAACGAAGCGGATGGTCATGTGGCTTCAACTATTGAACCAATTAAACTTTGTAAGGCGTCATACTGATATCTTTTCGTAAAATTCGACGTAGAATGGTGTGTGAAGTAATCAATTCTTAAGAACGATGACGAGTTGATGTTGATGGATTCTCACGCACACTCTCACCTTCGATATATTCGGGTGTACGCACTGTACGAGCGTTTTGTCGCATCAACAATGAAATCATTTTCACGAATTTTAGAAATAAACTTGCGTATACCGGGCACTGTTGGTTCTTCTTCGCGACCAAATTTTGTACGGCATTTTCATGCAATTTCCATTCAATTGGCTTTGTTTTTTAAATGAATTCCCAATAAATCCCAAAGGTACTTAAGCGTTAATCGATGCATTACGCTCAGTGCAGATAACATACTGAATTTTGTGGCAGAATAGATTGACATTAGTATTGCCAGATTCAAAATAACCGATGGTTCAATTTTAAACCGATAGATGGCGCACCATCTCAATTAGCATTAATTGAGCACCATTATCACCTTAAATCTTTACAGATTTCTTTGACAAGGGCTGCAGACAAAATATTAGTATTATACACCTAGAGATTCTTCTTTGTAGTTCAAGGCATTAATTTTATTTGTAAATTTTTCTAATTCCTTTTAAAATTCTTTATTTACGCGCAATATTTTTAGAGTTTTTGTATTGTTTTTTACTCTCAAGTATTAAAAATATTTTTAAAATTTCAACCCCTCCAATAATATCGTAATAGGAAGCAGTCACAATAAAATGTCATCGTAATTATCATTCGTATTACTCATCTGAAGAAAAAGGTTGAAATAAGATGAAAGGAAAAAACTGAATATATTTGAGGACTACAACAGTTATGTACGGTCGTTGACTTAATAACTCTTGCCAATAAATTATGATGACAATTGTGACTTGTAATTATTTCACTTGGATTTCGCAGCCTTCAAACAGGAAAGTGCGCGCTAAGGGAGAGAGAAGAATGAAAATCCTTAAGTTAAATGTAAATAAAAATATTTGAAATCTACAAATAAACAATCAGAATAGAATAGCAAAATAACAATAGACTGCGATAGAAAAAGAAAATAAATGGCAACAGAGTATTGCTATTAAAAACAATTAAATGAAACCCTTTCAGCAAATCACAGATACGCGTGTGTCTATTGCACGTGACTAAAACAAATACATACAACGTTATGTGCTACGGTAGAATGTACTCGTATGTAGAGACTGTGTGTGAAATGATCCTGCCGCGTGGTGCGGTGTATAAATGGGAAAAGTCAGACAGACACAGTATATCGCATTGCCTTTCGGTCTTAATCGAGCAAAAATCGTATGTAAATAACCGCTTGCAAGCGTAATAGAAAAACACCAACAACAGAAGGAAACAGTAACAAATGCAAAATAAAATAGGAGAGGGGTGGGTGTGAAAGTAAATTGTGCAGCATTACTAATGCCCAGATTGGATTGCCGCATACTAGCCACTTTCATTTAGCTTTGAATGTAAGTTTAAGTGTGTAAGTGAACTTATACGTGAACGAATGAAATGCAAATAAAACCCGGAAGCATCACATTCTTTACATCCTTTTTAGCTTGGCTTACGAATACGTCCACATGTATTGCTTTTGAATTTTTTCCCATGTATTTTTAGATCACGTATCCCATCTATTGATTATTTTTCAACTACTTTCCTCTACAAATATATACAAAACCAATAACAAAAATTAAGAAGGAGCACAGTGGAGACGCTCTTGAATCTCACATATGACAATTTTGTTGGTTCATGTACCCGTTTATCCAAAAATGAGCCTCATGGCTTAAGATGAATTTTCGATGAAAATTATGGCTGCAGAGCACCTGAGTGAGTTGAATTATGTACGGGTGTAGAGCCCAAGCCGCTGAGGTCTAGTAGGTAATGTGTTGGCTTATTAGACGTGAGGTCTCGGGTCAAGCTCCAGGTCTGGCATCTCCAACTAAATGAAATATAAAAAATTTTCCTTTTGCGACTTCCTCTCAGCTGATTTCTGGTAAAAACTCTGAGAATACATCCAAAATTTGCATGAACAGTTTTTCAAAAATCTGTCGTTCGTAATCAACTTCAAACTGTGGGTTCCGACACTCATGTCTAAAATTAACACACACAATATAAGTGGTGTGAGAAACTAGGTCGTAATCCTGACTGAAGGGTTGTACTGACCAATGTATGTATGTATGTATGAAATCGCCAGCACAGGATTTTTCTGTACAATCTCTCTTACGGCGGTGTGATATCACGAGAGTGACACAATCCGTTTTTATTGCTATTTTTCCAAAACCGCAATTTAAAGGCAAATTAAATTCATTTTTTCTTTGGTTTTTTCATTAAAATGTGTAAAAAACTTTCTCCGTGCTCTTACGTTCGAGTTTAACTGGGTTTTGTTCGTTGTTCCCGCCATAAATACTTTTTAAATGTTGAATATTGTTTTATTTTTTTATTTTATTGAAACGAATAGTTTCCCAGAAGTAGTGTTGTAGTCTGGAACAGTGAAGGTTGTAGCAACAAATTTATTACCTTGCAAAATTCGGCACTCAGACGCCTATGGTTTGTTCCAGTTCCTTCTTCATTCTCTTATAAATTGTATATTTGTTTTCCTTTCTATACTCATCATTCTGTGATACACATGCACATACAGTTAGCGATATAATTTATCCAACACAGCAGACTCACATGTTTGTTTAATTAAATGTTTATAAAATTTTTTAAAATTTAACACTAATTAAGTAAAATTTGATGTTAAAAAGTATTTGTGCATAAAAATGTGTACGAGTAAACTTTTTTTTGTAGTTTCACGAGCTAAAGGCTAGGAATCTCTCGGCTTGCTGAGCGTCACACTTCCAACCAGTTGCCCCCTCCGGGACCACAATCAAGTATTACTTGGAATATTCAGCGACCTTGCTCTCTCAGCCAATCTTTGCTTCATCAATATTTTCCTTGCTAAAACACATACTGCGTTCCAATTGTCATATGAGGTTAACATCAGGTTAACTACATTATCGGGTGTTACCTGGTATCCTATTGTCCTCTCCAGGCAATTTCGTTGATCATCGCATCGCGGGCAAGTAAAGAAAACATTCTCCGCCGTTTCCTTTTCATTCCGGCATTCAGGGTATGTTTCTTCGACATAGTGGCCATATTTACAGAGATATGTTCTATAACATCCATGGCCTGTTAGCAACTGCGTCAGATGGAAGCTCACCTGGCCGTGTTTCCTTTTGGTCCATTCGTCTACACTCGATATGAGTCTGCATGTCCTTGTTCCCCTGGTGGAACAGTCTTGCTGCTATCTGCCCAGGCATCATCCGCTAATTGAACAAGGTTCGAAAGATCTTTTCCCCTCCTTGTGTCGTGTTTCCTGCTCTCTACGTAAACTACTAACTTCAGAGGCAACATACCCGCAATTACCAATGCTGCATCAGTAGACACCGTGCGGAATGCAGAAATTACCCTGAGAGCTGATCTCCTGTAGGCCGCTTCTATTCCTGTTCTATAGGTCCTCTTATCCATAGCATCGACCCATATAGATGCAGCATACGAGTATATAGCGATCGATGTCACCATCAGGAACTGCCTATTCTCCTATTTTGAGCTCCCTAGATTAGGCATTATTCGGGCAAGTGCACATTTTGTCGCCGCACATTTCCCACCGATGTACGTCAGGTGTTCCCTAAATGTGTGCCTGTTGTCAATCATTACTCCCAGATATTTAATCGCCTGCTTTGATGTTAAACACTCGACGCCCACAGTTATGGTAATAAATTCCATCCTCTTCCTGCTGCTTACAAGTAGAACATCCGTTTTGTGGTTAGCAAGTTTGAGACCTATTCCCGTTATCCAGCTTTTGACAACCGCAATGTTACACGTTCTCACCAATTCAGCCAAATGTTTTCCTCTTAAAACCAAGTCAGTATCGTCCGCAAATCCAATGATCCATGTACCGCTAGGGAGTTTAAACTTCAGCACACCATTATACATGACGTTGCATAGTGTAGGGCCAGCACGGAACATTGTGGGACTTTCTGCCATCATTTCTGTCATATAAGAGTACTCTATCCTTAAAGTAGTCTGTAATGAGTTCCATTAAGTAGTTCGGTACGCCGTTTTCATCCAATACAACTAGCGTGGCATCCCAATCCACAGAGTTAAATGCATTTTTGACGCCGAAGGTGATGATAGCGCAATATTCTTTATCGCCCTCCAGCCAACGCTCACAGCTGATTATTGTCATTACTGTATTAAATGCATCCACAGAGGAACGGGCTTTCCGGAAACCAAATTGGCAATTCGACAACCCCCCTTCCCCTAGGAATGTTTGCAGTCTCCTACAAATTATCCTCTCCAAAAGTTTTCCGGCCGTGTCGATCATACAGAGCGGGCGGTATAACGAAGCATTCACAGCATTGTTACCCTTCGGTATGAGAACCAGCCTCTGCCTTTTCCATATCCTAGGGAACATCCTCTCCTGAATACAAGCATCAAAAACTTGTCTAAATAGCTCAGTATTACTCTCACGAGTACGAGTACATTTGTCCCTAACTGTATGTGTGTGCAACCGCATGAATGGTTTTATAGGAGATCATAAATTATATCGATATTAACCCATTGATTACTTTGGCGCTCTCTCTCATCGAAAATATATATGAGAGTGCTTGAATGTATGAAAATAAAGGATGCAATACCAACACGCACATACAAGAACACCATCAAACAGATACACTTTAAAGTTTATAAAGCCAAGGCATTTTTATGTATTTGTTAAGGTGTTCACATATAGATTTTATGTTTCTGAACAAATTATTTCGTTTTTTTCCCATAAATTTTAAAGAATGTTTTTCATTTGATTTTGCCTTCTTTTTCATTTTTGTACGACAAAAAAATATTGCCATCCTTGAGAGGTTTTTATTATTTGCTACATATTAATGTTTCCTATTGCTATCTTTTCTGGATGGATTTTGGGGCATTGTTGTTCTCAGTGCAGATCTGCTGTTGTATTTATACAAATTTATTATTGCACTTTCGTTTTTGTGTGTGAATATGGATGAATTCACTTTGATTAAAATATTATGTATTCCAGTGTTACTACTGCTTTTATTTTCCGCAATGAAAATATGCAGTCGTGGCAGACAGATACTCCTAAGTCCCTTAACACATATTTCTTTAACTGCAGACATCTATATGATCTACAGCTTCATGAACACCGACTCATTTCAGTAAGATTCTCGGTGATTGTATTATACAGTTGACTGAAAAACAATCTACAGGTTTAAATTCATGCAAAAATATTTGCATAAAATGAAATGTATTCCACAATATTTGGCAAGAGTTAAAATAATATGTAAACCTCTAGTAATAACGATGTATAAAATTTTAATAATTTATAATTTATATATATTTATATAATATATAATTTAATAATCATTCATTAAGCATTTAAAGATAAGAAATTTTTTAATTGAAAAAAACAAAGTGTATGCCGCTAAGTGTGGAATATAACATGATTCAAATGACAGTCAAAGCTTTTCTGGATCATATATTGGGCCGAATTTGACCGTTCGCATGGGTAATATCGGCTTTAATGGCCTCTGTGGCTTAAGAATATCCCACAAGGAAAAGTCCAACTGGAATAAGCGACGTCGGTGACCATTGAGTATTGTTGTATTTTTATTTTTTGTTACAACTTACTATTGTAATATTTTCCACCATAGTGAAAGGTTGCTTTGGATAAACCTAAAAATGATCTCAAGTCTTACAGCCCTGCAACATTATACAGCTTCGTTTATCAGACGTAAATCTATAGCACTTTTGTGTAACCTTAATCTCCTATCAACTAAACTATTTGAATCAAAGTCTCCATGTTGTCGATTCGGAGCACTAAATTTATACTCTGGTTAGTTCTGTAAATAGTTTATAGTAAGAGTTTCTTCTCATGCTTACTCTTGTCAACATGGGTTTAAAAATAATGTCTTCATTCAGCTCCTGTTTGCTATCGGCCTTATGGGAATATTTCTAAGGTACATATTATGTCCATTCTTGACCACCCAAATAAATAACGAAATTCACATTTTTATTAAGGCTTTGAGTATTAATGTGATATATAGTAAGACCCTAGTGTCTGTCTCTACAAAATAAGTAGTAATTTGTGTAATTCCGATCATCAGGATGAGAAATTAGATTTGTTTCGAAGTCGTATTTTAAAATCAAATATTTTAACAGATACCGCTGTTCCAACACCAAATATAAACAAAAATTTTCAAAAATTATATTATATTGCGGATATAAGCCACCCGTTTCCCTTTTAGTAGCACTGAAATTTATGCACTCTAGATTTTTGCCTTAAAATGTACTGAAACTATTTCAATATATGCATCCCCCTTTTAAGTATTCCCCACTTATAAACACAAAAAAATGTACTTCATATTAAAATTTACTTTTAAAAAAAATTGTGACAACAACTTCTTCAAAATTTCTTTTCTTTTACTATCGCCTTGCAGTAGATTTATTGGAAAAAGCATTACAAAATTGGACAGCCCAATGCATTTCCATAGAATTCGAAATGAGACAACGCAATCTAAGACAATTGATTCCTGCTAGAAAACCTACAATCCACCAATGTTCGCCTTTCGTAATTTTTACGGTTTTTCTACTACTAATCTGACCTGGTGCAGGTCTCGAAAGAGTCATCCATCTCCTTCAGCAATTTCTTAGCAGTGATTCCGGAACGATGAGGGAGCCCAGCAAATTACAACTTTGTTCATCACACCCCGTTGTTGGAAAGGATCTAAGCACTCTTCGACCAATCCGCATTCCATCGAATATGAAGCCAATGTTGTCAATGAGACAAATAGATTTATATCAGACTGAATGACACGCGGCTATTTGCCCACAGGTGCGGGTTTTCGATATAAGAATTCTCCGCTTATAAGCACTATCTTTCAAGCATTTATGAAATTGCTTATATCTGGAGAATGCTGTATAATAAATTCTTGATGGTGTTCGAGACATTCTTTAATAAACATATTTCAAGTAAGATGTGGAGTGCTATTCCGCTAATAAAAACACATTGAAATTAAAACTAATAATTATTAAGCAATCAGTCATGGTGTTGAAAAATAATTTTTTATATTTTATTTTTATATTTTAAAACTTATATTTTTTATTTGCCATCATAGGAATCTGTTTCCTAAGAATTTTTCTTTAGTAATGTATGACAAAGAATTTATTCGAATATGTATTTGAATAATTATAGAACTTATTTTTGTACTTCATAATCAGCTTATGTGCGATAAATGTTTCACTGATGTGACCAATAAATTTCAATATGATGCCAAATGTGTGCCGAATCAATTGATTATTGAAGCATTGAATCATAAACAATAAAATCTGCCATTGATTTGAAAACATATGCATTTTAGATGTGGCTATTATGAATACATATGGGAAATTTCGTGTCAAGTGACCCAATTTTTAAAATCGATGTCTTCCGATTTGGAAATTGTATAAGCTTTCTTTTGAGAAAAAAAGGTCCATTTTAAAAAAAAAAATTTAAAAAAAAAATTAATTTATAATATAAAAATATAAAATTTTTTTTTTTTAAATTAAAAAAATTATTTTTGGAAAGATTGAAGAAATAGCTATCTAATATCCTTTGGAAAATTTTCGCTAGGACCAATAGGTGAAAAAAACCCTGTATGACCAAAATGTCCAACTTTGACCCCCTCTAACTCCGGCAGTTCTTGACTGATAGAGCTGAAAATTTGTGTCTGACCTACTATCCAATAGTACTAATTTTGGTGCAAATTTCATCCAAATCGGAAGACATCGATTTTAAAAATTGGGTCACTTGATACGAAATTGCCCATATACGACATAATGGTGATATAAAATGGTTGTATGCACATACATGCATATGTTTCAAAATGTGTTATCTTATACATATATATTGATCGATATGCAATACTAAATTTGTTTTATTATTATTGTAGTGGACACAAGTATATATTTTATAATTTTCAATATGTGCCTTCATTCAGTTCATGGTAAGTAGAGGATTACATTTGCCTGGTGTTTTGGAATAGAATTTTCTGGTGTTTGAATTACATTTTATGTGACGAAGGGCCATTATTACAACTTGCCGTTAACTAAAGGGAGGATTATAACGGACAGATAAATTTTTTTTTCATTATTATAAGTGACAATAAGCTAATGGGAAGATCATGCTATCCGTAACTTTTAAAGTTTTTATGTTTGAACTTGCCAGATTATACATAAAAAGAGCCCGACGTTGCCAATGCGTTTAAAAAATTTGTATAATTGAGCACTGTTCTCGACATTGCTCCGTCACTACCGTATTTTTAATAAAGTTAACTTTATTGTATCATTAGGTTGTAATTACAAAAAAAAGTTTAAGGTGACTTTAAAGTTCACTTTAGGTAAAGTTACCTTTAACTAAACCCAACTTTAAAGGCAAGTTGTAATAATGGCCCTAAGAATGAGGGATATTCCATTGTAATATTGATAAACCAGGCTATAATACAAATCACATATCGTTGGCGCTCCGCTGATTGCATACTAATTGTTGGTAGATGGATCTAAAATGTAATATTTCTGGTAAGTTTATTGTAAAACCCGATACTGCAGATTAAACAGAGGACATTACATAAATCCCATTATTTTGAGGAAGTTGTCTACGTTTAAAAAGGATTGAAAATTCGGTATGTATATTATTATTCATTATATTTATTTATAAAAGTAAAGAATGCCCCGCAGGATGCTGAGAATGGTTTGAAGAGTTTACGAAAGAAGTGCAGAAAAATTGTTTGCCAGTTTTCGATCTGATAAGTTTCAGTTTCCTTCTTCTTTGACCAACGTATCCAGTCTTAAACACAAGGTAACGTTCAGCTGTTTCACAGGGAATTGGTCCATTCTGCGTCTTTGGTACCACCCATGTGAAAGTAAACATTCATGACTTGGTAATTACTTACCCTTCATGCGAAAAAAATATTTTCATAATTTCAAT
This sequence comes from Sarcophaga subvicina, assembly GCA_936449025.2. NCBI lineage: Eukaryota > Metazoa > Arthropoda > Insecta > Diptera > Sarcophagidae > Sarcophaga > Sarcophaga subvicina. The sequence continues at coordinate 38,030,280 of OW388082.2, forward strand.
AAGAAATTTATTCAGCAAAATTTGCATTCCATTTTTTTCTTGAAGATTTTTTTCGAATTCAATTCCAATTTACGTTTGTATTATATTTACAGCATAAACACTATTACGATTAAATCAACTGCATTTTATACAATCCTCTGACTGGAACGGTACTTTTGGTGAAGTTTTTAAAAAGGTGCAACTTGTACTGTCTCAATGGCATTTTATTCTGCGACTTTTGAAGTGATTTTAGTTTAATTGTATTTGCATAGCCATAAGCTATTGGAATATAAAATAAATAGCTGTGGACCAAGGTGGCATAAATTAACTTCCTGGTACGATAATCAATCTACCTTCTAAGTTTGTAGTGGACGCCTACAGCTGACGATATTTTAGAATTAATACTATCAATTGTCGATCAAATTGAAGATTACTTGAAAAACGCAAGTATGTGACATATTCATATGCACCTAATTGGAACACCATCAGTATGAACTGTCAATAGCTGGTCATTCATCAATGTGTAAGGTTTAAAGCGAATAAATTATGATTTATATTTAATTTGATGAAGTTGCCGTAGTCTAGTAGGTGTTGGCTCATTAAACGTAAAGCCAAGTTTCGAGCCCCAGGCCAGACATCAATCAAAACAAAATACAAAAAGTATTTCTTCGGCGACTTCCTCGCAGCAGATTTCTGGCAAAAACTATGAAAGTAAATAAAATTGCCATGAAAAGTTTCTCAAAAATCCGTCGTTCGGAGTCGACTTTAAAACTGTAGGTCCCCCTACTCATGTATAAAATTAACACACACAACATAAGTGGTGTAATGTAATGTTGTAATGACCAATTATGTATGTATGTATGTAAGTTTTTGCTTAGTTCATTTATCAAAATATACATGCTTCTTCTTATCAGTTAATGAAAAGGTTAACGAATTCATTCTGTCTTAAACACAATGTAACCTTTAGCTCTTTAACAGGGAATAAGTCCATTCCGTGTTTTTGATATCGCCCATGCGAAGATAGATGATTCATGCACTTTTCACTTTTAATTTACCACGTTTTTATTTTTATTAATATAGTCTGAGAATGTAAACTTTCTCTGTGATAACAAAGAACATTTCCACATGATACTTTCACCCGTTTTTTCCAATTAAAGTGAGGAACAAAACGTTATATTTTATATTTTTTAGAACAAAAAAATTCAAATATTGTTATAATAATATAAGAATGGTTGTATAATACGAGAGATTATACAATGAGAAGTTGGATAAGTTGCGGATTAAAGGCAGATGTTTTTGAAATCCATTTATTTTGTATAATTAATATGACACTTGACCTGCGAACATAATAAATACATTCACATTTTGAATACAACTCCTTTTATCCTCTTATTGTAATAAAAAAACACAATAATCGTTTAGTGTTATAATTCCTCAAAATGATTATTTGATATTCTGGTTCATCTTCGCCTATAACTCACATGAAAAACTTGTCATAAAAATACTTTTTTTTGTCTTACCCATGACTCTTCAAATGTTCCTCTATAATCCAATACAAAAGACAATAAAACAATAAAAACATTTCAACAAAACATGCATTTTTAATATGGCTTTTGACACTTTGAAATCTTTAAAATGAAAGGAGCCTCTCAGACGGACGAGAACTGGGAAAGATTAAGAGTGCCAGACGAAATTCCTTAAGTTTTATTTCATTACTTTTAAACTAAATGGGTGGCCAAAAACAAAGAGAAACAAAACAAAAAAAAAAAAACGAAAAACTAAACAAAACAAATAATCTTGGGGGAAGTAGCATTTGGCATTCAACAAAATACTTTCAGGGCACTTAATGATGATGAGACAATGCTGGCATCATCATCATCATCCAATCATTTAAGCAATCAACTTACATACATATGTGGAGGATGACAATAAAATTAAATTTGAATGTTTCGTCTTCTTAAGCCCATCAGATAGGACATTGAATAAAATGAAAATGTTTTAATGTAATCAAATAAATTGAAAAGGGTTCTACCAACACATAACATATTTGGGAATAATCCTCCCTCCATCGTCGTGTTGGGCAACCTCTCCAAATATATGGGGAATTTCGTGTCAAGTGACCCAGTTTTTAAAATCGATGTCTTCCGATTTGGATGAAATTTGCACCTTATCTTATTCTTCAGTTAAAAAATAATTTTTTTTGATAGATATCCCGCTCGCATCCCATTAAGCGATTATAAAGGCCTTGAAGGAAATTGTATAAGCTTTCTTTTGAGCAAAAAAAAAAAAAATGAGCCCATTTTGAAAACAAATTTTAAAAATTAAAAAAAAAATAAAAAAAAAAATTTTAAAAAATTAAAAAAAATAATTTTTGGAAAGATTGAAGAAATATCTATCTAATATCTAATAATATATTTTTGCTAGGACCAATAGGTGAAAAGTTACACACATTTTAAAAAAAACCCTGTATGACCAAAATGTCCATCTTTGACCCCCTCTAACTCCGGCAGTTCTTGACTGATAGAGCTGAAAATTTGTGTCTGGTCTACTATTCAATAGTACTAACCTTGGTGCAAATTCATCCAAATCGTAAGACATCGATTTTAAAAATTGGGTCTCTTGACACGAAATTCCCCATATACTTAAGCCAGTCATAGTACAAGAAAAAACCGGATGCATATCGTTTGTTAGGCACAAATATCCAGGGCAAGGGTTTATAGTCCCTAATTTATTTGATGATTAACTATTACGTATCCTTAATTTTAGTAGAACTCCAAAATTTAACAGGATTTAATTATTTAGTCTTGATGTTGCCTATTAATGGAACTCAGATAATACGTCTAGAGATGATGAAAGAGGAAGCAATGATATAAAATTTATTGTATTTGTTATTGCGATATAGTAATTCATTGTTAAATAGCTTATAACTGAAGTAATTTCAAGTCATCGTGGTCTAGTAGGTAGTGTGATGGCTTATTAGACATGAGACCTCGGTTCAAACCTGAGATCAGGCATCTTCAACTGAACGAAATATGAAAAAATATTTCTTCGCCTATTTCCTCTCAGCAGATTTCTTGCAAAAACTCTGGGAGTAAATAAAATTGCTATGAAAAGTTGTGCAAAAATCTGTCGTTCGGAGTCGACTTTAAACTGTTGGTCCCACCACCAATGTATAAAATTAACACACACAACATAAGTGGTGTGAGAATTATGTTATTATATATGAATTTGATCGATGACATGAGTTATGTTGTCTCTAACGACAGCTGTGAGATAAGGGAGGCAATGCCAAATGATTGAAGCAAAAATATAGCTCAAGAAACCCATTTCCTTGTTCTAGGGCATGTACTCTTTCAGTGAGTTTGATAGCATTTATCAAACGATCGAAACTTTTTCCATAACTTCCAAAAATATTCACAATTTCGAAAATTGCGCTTATCGAGCTAAACTCATGTTTTTTTTGTTTTGCCAGATACGTATAAGAAAAGAATCTCGAAACTCGAAAAACTCTGTTTTTTTCTCTGTGTCTGTAAAACGGAATTCGTTTTGATTTAAGGTTGTCTACCAACTATTTTTTAACTTTCCTTTTACTCCGCTCTTGATTGAAACAATAATTGTTTTGACCGTTTTTTGTTGGTCTCTGTTTTATTTCTTTTTTGCTTAAGAATCCTTTAAATTCTATTCTTTTATTGATGTCCTATGAAGTTAGAGAAGTTGAGGAAATGAAAACATGGCGGGAATTGTTTGTTTGTAGCTCTACGAGGACTGAAGGATAAATTTAATTGACATTAGTTAAAAAATTTGTTATTTTTTGCTGTTTTATTTCCGTAAAAGGACAAACGATAACAATTAAATTCTCCCGATTTATGTTGTGGTATCATAAAAATAGTTAACAATTTCTGTACTATCCTCGTATTTTGATTCAACATCTAAAAAACCTTCACGTATACTTCAATATTATTAGGAATATATGTACATGACTGTATGTAGATTTCATATACGATTTATTATTTACACTTGAGTGCGTCTTGAAATTGCTATTCAACCACAACAAATTTAAGAAAAACTAACAACATAAGATTAAAAAAGAATGGGAATAGTATTCACACTTGGCAACCCATTCATCTTATCATCCTGTCATTTTTTCATTCGTTCGGCACATTATGTGCATAATTGTTGGGCTAAGGAAATTGTTTTGTCAATATTTCTTTACATTATGTACGATTGTATAGGGTTTTCAAAAAGGGTATTCCGAAATTTGGCTATATCTTTGAATCTAGTTTCATTTATTCAATCTGTCTTTCACCATGGGCGATCATAGGCAACGGCATGTGTTCGTTGAATGTGCTCTGGAATTGGCAACAGACCGAATTATTTTCGGCAATGAAGCGCATTGCCGGGTAAATGCGTACATGAACAAACGAAATTGTCGAAATTGGGATGATACCAATTCACGTGGCAACAACAGCATCCATTGGATTCCGAAAAAGTCGCTATTTGGCGTGGATATTACTTTGAGAACACCATTGGCTAGGCCATCACTGACAACGGCTGGCATTTAAGTTCGAAGTTTACCAACTTCTTTTGGCTTAAACTCTATGATCAGTAATTTCAGCATAGCGCTACAGCTCATGCCATATTGGATGTTCTGCACGATCGATTTGCAGGCAGCTCACCTAAAGATGATGTCAAATAACCACCAAGATCGAGCGATTTGACCGTGTTAGACTTTTTGTTAGGGTTTTCTGAAGTCTCAGGCACAAACCACAGCGGTGCTCAAACTACTTATAACCCATCTATCGGTCAAATTCAGCCTGAATTATTCACTACAATCATGGAAAATAGAGCATTTCGGATGCTCTCCACCCAGAGAAACTGTGGCGGACATTTGAACGATTTTGTATTTCCCACATAATGACATCAATAGGTCCTTCAAATAAAATTTAAAGATGGCACCCGCTTAAAAAGGACCCCAAATATGATAATGTTGTAGTGAATATACATACATAACAGAAAACTTAATGTCTTAAGTATTGAGAGTTTCTTTACTACATTATTTACATTCACACTTACGTCAATCAATTAAGTTTTTAACATTGACCCAAGAAATTAAGAGGTTTCTTCTCTGTTTTCTGTATTGTTATCCCTTTTTCTTTCTTATTATATTTGCGTTTTATGTCCATAAAGTATGATACCATACTAACATCTAAACATGTTTTTAATTGTTTACCCGTATACCATAGAAAAATATTTATTCAACACTACTTTAGTACAAGAGTACTTACATTTATGCTTATGTATGGCATCTAGAATTCTGTACATACCACCATCCCAACAGGAAATGGCACTGAACGTGTAGACCGGAACAAACAAATAATTGCTTAAGCACAAGGGAAGCTGTAGATTGTTTCCGTTTTCCTAGAACAAAAAACGGTTCTCTTAGGCAAATTGTTTTCCTATTGACTGAAATAATATTTAATATCGACATTAAAATGGCAGTAAAATTAATAGGATGAATATGTCAGGATAAAGAGCTCGATCCAAAAGCAAGACATGAAAATAAAAGAACAAATTTGAAAAATTATCCTTTTACGTAAGGATTAGGCTCTAAAAGCCTGCAGGGTTAAGAAGCGGCTGGATTGGGCTACATCGATAAGTTATTAATCTAATGGAAGGACCACAAAGTGTTTTTGTTGAAAAGACCATTTTATCAAACAGAACACAAATTTTAATATTTTGACAGTTGGAAAATCATCGCAACTAATAATAATGTGTTGATAACCTTCTTTTATCGATTGTTGATGATAATCGATATTGGCGATATTCGAAAAGAAAGAATTGCCGTTTGTGTTTTGGTGTGAAAAGCTAGGCCGTAATCCTGACTGAAGGGTTGTAATGGCCAATTATATTTGTAAATATAAAGAAAGAAAAAAGAAAAAAAGTAAGAAAAAAATAGAGTCATTCCAAAAAGGTACAAACAATTTTGGAAACACTTAGCCAAAGTTTAATAATAATGGACTTGAGGTACATATTAATTTTATATAAGTAAAGAATGTGAATATGCGTTGTTCCTAGGCAATGATAGATGGCAACTCCATTATCCTAGGGCCAATCACCTGCTTAGCAGGAACAACAAAAATAGATTAAAGAAACGGAAACAAGGCAAAAATGCTTTGTGGAAGCCATATGCTCCCAAGTATGAGTTGTCTTTTCTACACATAGTATAATAAACTTGTAGAGACACACAACCAGTTTATAAGCAATGTTGTGGCATATACAGAACAACAACTCTCTTTGGAAACTTTCTAGATGTAAAGGCTTGCATCACAAGCGAAAATTGCAATTGGAAAATTATCAGTAAATAATTCTTAGAGCGACTTGATATTATTATGTTCTCGATATTTGTAGAAAAAATTGCACCACTTATAACCCTTTTTAAAGCACTTCATATCTTTAAATTTAAATAAAACAAAGTATGTGTGAAAGAGATATCATTGAATTTTTTTCATTCATTTGAAAGCCCTCTTGATGTCATTATGCGCGGAATATAACAATGTTCAAAATTCTGCCATGTCTTCTCTACAGAGTACCTAAAATGTCTAACTTCTAGTGCATAAATCAGAAACGATGGCTTGAGTTATATTGACTTTGAGGACTGCTGTGGCTGATGGTTTATTCGCATACAGCTGCAACTTACGAAAACCCATCACCAACGGATCATGTTTTATCCCATAGTGGGTAGCACAATGGGCCATATGGGCCATCGTGCATCGGACCTGTGAACGGCAGGTTATCCGATAACTTAACCTAATTTATTGAGAAGGAAAACGACCACTGCGCTCAAAATAGTGGCATGTTAATAACTTTTGCAGTACAACTATTATTTGCTTAAGTGAGAATACTTGATTAATTAAACTGAAACAAAGCAGAGAAATAATTCGAAATGCTGGATATATTTCCAACCTGGTGTTTTTCTAAAGACTACGGTTCCATCAGTAAGGAGCAGAAGGACGAAAAAATAAAAAATTATTGTTATAAGAAAACCAATAGTCATTCAAATTTTATGATGTTGATAAGGGTCGTATTTTCCTTCAAATCAAGTGTGGTTGATTGACGACTTTCTTTAAATAATGCACGCACACATCCAACTAAAAGATATTATCCTATACGATGGATGAGGGTAAAAATACGACATCCATCGATTATATATGAATAAGAGAGTATTTTGCAAATAAGAAAATGTGTGTCATATTATTCCGACTATGTCTTCGCTTATGCTCAATATGCACATATAAGTAGTTCTTACGTCTGTACTTTTTACCCACTTACTGCCACTCAAACTTACTTGGGATTCAATATATTTATTACAAGACCATATAATTCTGTGTGTGTCATTCGAATTAACAGCATATATTTGTAGCGATTATTTTCCCAAGTAAAACATTAACAGGACGATGGTTAAAATCAATTTGTAAACAAAAAGAAAAACGCAAACACTCCTCCGCTTGTCTTAAGCATTTCTATGACGATGGAATTTGAATACAAATTCAAAAAACAAATTTTTGTATTCCTTTCGCTCCTTTAAGAAGCGTAGAGCCGCTATAAAGAATTTTCAACAATTTTCTCTTTATTATCATTTTACTTCAGATACATTAATCAAGCTATGTCAAAGGCCGATGAAAAATCTTGCTTTATTTCCGCTTGGCTTGATTAAATAGGAATTTTGTTCTAACGGGTTTTTGCGTAATGACTTCTGCTGAGGTTAAGGATCGTTAGAATATGAAAAGAAGATTTTCAACTTTATTTATTATTGCCTTGCCCTGTTCGTTAGTCTAATAAAGATGTCTTTACTAAATATGAGATGGATCACTAAATTTATTAAACTTGTAGGCTGAGGATTGTCACAATTCGTTTCCTATTGAGAAAAGTATGTCGAAAGTTAGGTCGAAATTTAAAGTATGAATTTATAAGAGCAGCTTATAATAGATGACCTAGTTTAACTATAAAAGATCCATATCTATTGACAATCTAAACAGTATCTCCCACACTCTTTCTATTTCTCTTATTATATGATAAAGAAGACTTTAGTGCATTATTAGTGCATAAATCATTGCCTAACCTCTCTGATAGGCTTACTGACTAACTTTTTAGATATGAAGCGACAAAATAATTGTTGAAGTCGAAAAAAGAATTCAAATTGGAAACTCGACTCGAGAAGTCCGAAGTAATTAAAAATGAAAAGGCAATGAGAATCAAAAAAAAATATGTTTTTCGCAGTCGACAATGCGAAAATGAGCGCCCAAGAATAATTTGTAGAAGTGATGCGAGTAACACGGAGCTATCTTTAATGACAGAAAAGCGAAAACTCCAAGACATTCGGTCTGAAGCTAGCTTATGCATTGTGAGACATTCAGACAAGGATGTTAACCGCTTTTGCCGAAAAATACTAAATATTGTTTACCATTTAGGCGACGTCATCAACAATGGACCACACCATGTTCTGTGGTCGAATGAATCTTGAGCATATCGATTCAATTCAATTTTCTCTGGTCCACTACGGGCAAAGCTACACAAAAACATCGGGTAGTAGAGATGGTAAAATATGAGGATGAGTGTTTCTCCGAATTTAGTATTGGCCAAATATAAATAAGGAACTGTACCTAAATACTCTCAACAAAAATTTACCAGTTGCAATACATCAAATGCAGTTTTGCTGAGTTTTCGTCACGATAATAATCCAGAACTGTGCAAAGCTCCCTATAAAAAGGATCAGATCTTAATCCAACTGAACATGTATGATCGATTGTGAAATTACTATTAGAAAGACATAAAAAAACTCTCAATCAATCACAATTAAAGAACGTTGGATATGTGGAGCAATAGATCAATTGAAACTTTCCAAAATTTATCAGCAAGCAAACTGAAACATGTAGTGTTAAAGAGCAAAGGAGGCTTCACATAATTATATTATGGTGTTGCTAAACTGAACACCACAAGTTACAGAACTAAATTACAGAAAGAATTCGTTACCTTTTTTTGTGCATAAACATAATATTGTGTGTTCCACCTATTTAATTTTTATTTTCAAATAAAAATGTAAAGTTTTCTTAACTTTAAAAAGCGTCATTTTAAATGTTCAGTTTTGCTCCATAGTGTATTGTAAGATTTATTGCGGACGGCCGTAGATACCACAATGTAATGTAGATACACCTCTCTCTTCCCTCTATTTTATGTTCTAGCAATTGGCAATTAGTTTAATTTAAATGGTTAAATAAAGAATTGGAAGAAAGAATTAAATTTTGCTTTACGTTGACGTCGTTATTCACTCTTCGCGTGACTATCCACAACATCCTACCTAATCTCTTCAACGGCATACCGTACTTTCATTTAATTTTTTAAATTTTTTTCGCTTAAGTGTAGGAGAGACTAAATGAAATATTATTATTAAAGTGTTGATGCTTGAGGTCGTAGTGACGTTACCTACATATGATGAGTTAAAGATGGAAACAATAACACTGAATAAATATTGTTACGAAAAGGGAAACGGTATATCATCTTTTTACATTAAAATGCTACACAAACAAATACAACGAGCTTGTTGCAAGTAAACCAACAACACCAGTGTGAAAGAGAAGAGGATAGACAAGTAAGCGAGAACGCAACAACAAGCAATGTGAACCAAATACACGAACAACAATGAAGTCGCTATAGAGTTCTCGAGAAGGCGAAACCGTGAACGTTCTACTTCAAGAACGTGTATCAAACCAAGCAACGAGCAGTAAGAATTCAGTCAGTCTTGTGTGAAAACGCGTTGCGTGTGCAGAAAACAATCGTGGTTTGAAGATTGCAGTTGTTAGTGCTTACGCGAACAGAAGTGTAAAGAAGAGTAACGCACAAGCAAATTATTGTTGGATACATCAGGTTGTATACGGAGGCACACAAAAGTAGTGCGAACAATAAAGAGTTTGATTGAAACTAAACACATATTTATTTTTATTTTGTTTGCCATCAACGAACTCATATTCTAAACGTTTTTAAAAAGATAAAAACGTAACAATATGGTTTTTCTTTTAAGCTTTATGTTCTATTATCTATAAATACACCTTCATTTTACAACTTTATTTACATTTTTCAAGTGGCCTACTTTTTACTTTAAACAATTATTAGAGTTCCCGTTACTTAAATGGATTCTAATTTTAAAATTAGGAATTTTTGTGATTTAAGATTAAAGTTGAATGAAAAAATCGTTGAAAATTGATTTTTCGTATTTGTACGAATGCGTAGAAATTTTATGTAACTCTCGCATTTTCAATTTGATGATTGCATGCAGTTTGTCAAATTCAAAAGGAATAGAACTTCCATGTCAAAGCGTTTACAAGTGTTGGTGTCCTTCAGTAAATTTTTTGTCTTTAATTTACATTCACGGTTTTCCTTTGTAGCTACGAACTTTGAGTTGTATTCCTTTTCACTTTTCATTTTTCTTTTTTGATTTTTTCATTTCAAAGTCTGAAGAGTTCAAAAAAGGGGGAAATACATCATCTAAAAAGTACTTTTGGAAAGTCTGCGTGTGTGAGCATTGAAAAGTACAAGAGAATGTATGATTAGGCTAAGTGAACTTTTTTACTTTCGATTCGCCATCAATATGAGCAGTGTTAATAGTATCACTGCCAAGTTTATTTGATTGTTTATTGTTGGCTTTCTCCCTTGTGTACAGAGTGAACGAATAAAATTCTTTTTAGGAAACAGCAACAAAAAATAAACACATACAAAGCCACTTAAACACTTATGAATTGAGCGGTATTAATTAAAACAAAAAAATACAACCCAGTTTACCAAAAAGGTCAAAAGAGCAGAAATTCTCTCTTTTGGATATTTCTATTGCACATATTTTTTAACAAAAGTCATAATAGAAAGAAGACAAATTTGTCTTTCTAAAATATTTTAAAGCGTACAAACTTACATAAAGAATGCATAAGAACTTGATTTTAAATCACTTTAAACTTTTGTATTCGGTTACAGCATATTTCGATGTTGATTTGACTAAGACTAAAGCAATTATATCGGGTCTTCCAACAGGGACTTAATAGAATTGCCAGATAATAAAGACCACGTTGTTCAAGTTTTTTATCCCAAATTGGATGTAATTTCGCCGTGGTCTAGTATGTAGTGTTTTGGTTTATTAAGGCTGAGGCCTCGGTTCAAACCCCAGGTCAGGCATCTCCAACTGAACGAAATATGAAAAATTTTCGTTTGGCGACTTCCTCTCAGCAGATTTCTGGCAAAAACTCCTGAGAGTAAATAAAATTGCCATGAAAAGTTTCTCAAAAATCTATCGTTCGGAGTCGACTTCAAACTATAGGTCCCGCCACTCATGTATACAAATTAACGCGCATAACATAAGTGGTGTGAGAAACCTAGCGCCGCCCAGATGAGACTACATGTCTTTTATGTGTATATCATCCAATCTAGAACAAAAGAAGTTGGCAATCATCGACCTTTAGTACTCACCATTGACAGTGATGGCCTGGCCCACGTCGTTCTCGATGGTATATGGACCGAAGTATAGAAGTCGCCGTATTCTAGTAGATAGTGTGTTGGCTTATTAGACGTAAAGCCAGGCCAGACATCAAAACAAAATACAAAAAATATTTCTTCGGCGACTTCCTCTCAGCAGATTTCTGGCAAAAACTAAATAAAATAGTACATAAAATTGCCATGAATGGCATGGATCTGTTTGACCATGAAAGTCGATCTGGTTGGCGATGCAACTGGTTGTTATTGATATGTTGGGCATAACTGCGCTCCAAGCGGGAGACCGTCCAGTTTCCATTTATACACTCATAAGTCGCTGTAGATCGTTAGATTTTCGAAGCTGTGTTGTTTTGGGTTCGAGTTTTAAATATTTTTTTTTTAATTTCTTGACTTTTTCTTTTTTCTTAAAAGAGAAACTTGGGGATTCCCTTTCTAACTAAAAATAATACTGTTTTATTTTCAACTCGTTTTTGTAATTTTAGTTTCAATTAGTGTTTTATAAATTAAATTTATTTAAATATAATTTGAAGAAAAGAAAGGGATGGTTAAAAAAGTTTAATTTGTTGAAACGAAATATAATCTTTCATTAAAGCATAATCTTAAACATTAAATTGTAATGTTTCAGAAATATTGTACAAAAGTCATTGCATTGGAAGAAAAAAATTAAAGTAAACCATTGTGAGTGAGTATTCACTTCTATTACTTCTTTTGGCTCAAATGGATTTTATTACATTTTTTTAAACGATTTCTTTTCACTGTAAAATCACAAGACAATAAGGTCAGCATATAATACAAATCAAAAACTGAACATATGACATTGGAATTTAAGAAAAACATTCTAGAGAAAATTCTCTCATCTCTGAGCAAATAGTTCTACATATGAAAAGTCATAGTTATTCTGCTTTTTTCTACTTCCACTTGTTTCTGGGGTTTTAAATCCTTGCACAGTTGCTAACAGAAACCAAATACCAACTGGCCATGTCGAATATTTATATTCATGGTGTCAGAGAACGTAAACAATAAAAATAACTTTCAATGTCCATCTCCTCTGAAAGTTATTCATTTCTTCGTGAAGCTCTATCGGCCATCTGGAGGATATAAAGAAAAACTGAAATGAAAAAATTGATAAAAGAACTCGACATTTAAGAACATGTATATCATAGTAAGCGGCAATATTATTAGGTACAGCGTTCTTGGCGTTATTTTAAAGGTTAATCTATATTTGGAGGAGGTCTAACTAACTCACCAAATCGATATATCATAATATTGTGGAGAGTTTAATACTTCGTAACCATGATACACATTTCTCTAGTTTTTGATTGGGTTCCTAAGAAAGCACAGTAAGATTTTATAAAGCGACGACTACTGAGCTACCTAATTAAAGTTCTTAGCAAGTAGAAGAAATTACAGTCTATCCTTATGTATGCTGGAAAGATGTTAGGAAAACTGGAAAAAGGGCCACTAGTGTAAACAGCTGTACACAAAACACCTGATTCTTATTTTGAAAGCAAAGAAGGTCTTTATCATAATACAGTAGAAGTCCGATAATCAGGCACGTTCGGGACCGGCACGGTGCCGGACTATCGACTATTATAAGAACAATTAGGTTAATAATTAAACTACAAATACAGTATGCAAATACATACAACAAGGTTTATTTTACATTTCATACAATGTAAGTATGTACACGTACTGTAAACATATTTCAATTAGATTTAAAAAAGTCAGGAATGTCTATTTGTTTTCTTGACTATTGGCGTTTAGTATAAAATTTATTTATTTGATATAGAAATCAAAATGGAAATAGCTAGTATCAGCCTCAGCAAAAGAGATAGACTTATTTAGTGATTCCGCAGGTTCTGCCCAGCTGATTTTTTTCCTTTTCTTCCGTTTCGGCATCTGTCACTTTCTTCAAGATTTTGAGTAGGCTGAGGTTTACTACATATTTACTACTAATGATGTGTTTTCGTTTCTCTTCTTTTGAACTCGAAGGCTTAGGTTTTGAAAACATGGTGACTGTACAATTAGAACGAAAATCAGTTTCAAAAGTTACGTTTACTGCGGTGTGAAAGGACACAAAACAACAACGCACAAAAAAATGACGAAACGTCTCGTGATTGTTTAACGGAGCTGCACTGCACCTGAATTTGTTCTGACAGCTGAGACTAGCCAGCCGCTAATTATTTCCGAACAATACCGAGCGCTTCCGAACGATTCCGAACTACCCTGAAAACTTCCGAATAGCTCTCGAGCGTTTTTATTTGCTTTAAAGCACACTTTTACAATTTTCCGGAGCGATGCCGGACTATCGAGCATTCCGGACTATTGGATGCCGAACTAATGGACTTCTACTGTAGTAAATGATTCGCATAATAGGTCCCAAGCGACATTATAGTATTTCAGTATTTCATACTTTTTATATTTTATAAATATAAAGGCAACAAAAAATCCTGCACGATTAAGATCTTCCCGGGTTTATGATGACTTCTTTTTTTAGCTACTTCCACTCGGAATAATATGAAATACAGGCAGGATTTCGAATTATTTTCTCATACCACTCATGGTGTGTGTGTTAATTTTATACACGACTGGCGGGACCTACAGTGTACCTGTGTACACTGAATAACGGAATAATATAAACTTCTTCGTGGACAACCATTTTTTTTATAAATAACATCATCAGGAACATTATCCCCTAAAATATCTTCTCAATTTTTTTTTTTATTATTTTTGGTTTTGAATTTGATTCTAAGTCATGTTCTAATGAGAACATTCAATGCCGATAGTAAAGACTGGTTAATCGGGACTTATCAATTAGCTCTGGAGCATCGCTTAATATGGTATCAGAACGCGCCAGTATGTGTGCTTCAGAAAATTTAACGTAAACAAAGCTTCCATTTGCTTCTAATCTATTCCCTTAGAAGAATTCGATAGTGTCCTTAATCATATAGCCGCCAATTGTTAATGGGAAAAGAAACAGCAAAACAGTTTGTATGAAATACAGGTGAATTCAGAGTTATCGCATATAAAAGTGAAAATATATTAGATACGAGTATTGTATATGTGCTCCAATTTTTTCTGTCCATTCGTATTTTGCTGATTCCAAAGCTGAAAGTAATTTTGAATTTTCCCCTCCCATATAACACTTTAGTTTTATATTGCATGTGCGGGTGTTTGAATAAAATATGTCCAATCATTTTCATGTTTGTTTTTCTTGTTGTTACTATTGCTAGATTTTTTTTCACATATTGTAGTTATTATTCAAAGGAGGTCCAGAGTAAAATATTCAATCTCTTGGATTATTCATCATAATTGTGATTTATTATTTGCTTGTGTATAAAACACATGTCTTCTCTGTTCTGTACGTGTCCTTGTATTTTATCTACTGTGATAACTGATCAACATATACTCAGATCTTGAAATTTTATCATCAATTTATCATCAAGCAGTAATAAACTGCTTCAATAATTTGAATACATTTTTCGCTGCATTCTTGCTATTGTGGGGCTATTAAAGGTGAGACCGTGATACAGATGCCTGGGCTGGGGCGTCTCGAACAAAACAAAATGTAAATAAATATTTCTTTCGGTGATTTCCTCCCAGCAGCCTTCTGACAAAAAACTCTGAGAGTAAATAAAATTACCATGAAAAGTTTCTCGATTATCTGGTGTTCGGAGTTGATTTTAAACTGTAGGTTCCGCTGTCCATGGATAAAATTGACATTGGTGATGTGAGGTTGTAATCCTGTCTGAAGAGTTGTAATAATCGATTAAGTAAGTAAGTTTTTCCGTCTACTTTTTATCCTTAAGGAGATTTGATGACCTCAATTGATTTAATTTTCAAAAACTGTTTGGACATTTTTTCTACAATTTCAGTCGATATATGTTTCCCTTTCTTTGTAATTAGACTCAGGTCATTTGTTTTCATTGTAATATCCACCATTAACTTAACTTTTTCTAACCATTTATCGTTTACTAATTCGAGATGATTAATACGTTTTCCTTTTCGGAATGTATTTATTTCATTTAAGGATTCTCCTGTGAGAAGGAGATTGGAATACTGAGTCTATATTTTGTTCAAAAATTGTTTAAACTGATGATGGTAAAGAGCTTTTAACAAGATGCTATCAACAAATTCATGACTTTAACTCTTTCGATCAAAAATGATTGAACGCAAAGCTCTTCTTGGTGTATTATGAAGTGAAACTTAAGAATTTCATGGATTATTGCTATATGGATTATATTTTACTCTGAAGGATGGTCGTTGTTTCCCTTTTTATGTTTTCCCGGCTCCAGCGGTGGCTATTGAAGCGATTATATTTAAAGCGATTTACCTTCAAGGCACTTTTTCACACTATTCTATATATCTTCCCCTCTAGTTTGTATCTAAAGCGCTACCAATTTTAGAAGTTCTTCTTTTGGACCTTGAAAAGACGCATATTTGACTAAAAGCGCAACTTGGGCCGTGCCTTTTATGTCGCAAGACTCATCTGTAGCAAAGTTGATAATGGCAAACCTTTAATGTCTGGCGGGATATTGAAATTACGAAATAGTTCTTCAGATGAACGTATGTAGCAATCTTTGTCTGGTTTGCCTTTTTTTGCAAACGTCTAGTTACTTAATATGGAACTTGATTACAGTTTCTGTTTTTGAAGTTCGTAGACAGATTTTAGTTGTTCTTCAAATGGCTGGATATTTACTAGAAACCATCTAGTTGCATATTACGTTCAATTCCAAATTGAATTTTCGTTTATCTTCTTCAGTTCTCCTATTTTTATTGTGAAATTAGAATTTTTAAAATTATTCATTACTTATCCAAAAGAGCACATATCAAGTTACTACGTTGTTTGCCTTTACTCCAGTTTTTTTTGTTTGTTATTATTACATATGAATATATATACATACATATATGCATTTACATAACTTTGAGAAGATAATTCGTTACTATGTCACAGCTAAAACACTGGTAAAGACGCCAAATTATCTTTTAAAACCGGCAACGGCGTCAACGGAGAGCTTCCGACGGTCTGACAGCAGTGATGAAGCGTATTATGGTAAGATATACGGTTAAAACCTAGTGCAAGTAGATGAAATATAATAGGTACCTAAACTCCGTTTATCTATTCAGAAAGTTGTTTCTATGGTTGCCGACCCCTGGTCTAGTGGGATACAATCGTATGACCTTGGCGGTTAAAGTTTCAAATAATTAAAATAATTGCTCAAAAAATTCGTTCATAGTACCGCGTTTTGGACAAAAGAGTCAATACATATCGTGCGATACATTGACCCGTAGCCATATAAATCGCTTTTGGACTCTAATTGCTTCTTCTTTTGAAGACAATTTTTCGGACGAAACACATTTCTCACATAGCACGAATTTTAAAATAATAAAATCCAAATGAAAACAATCGTGTCTAAATTGCGTCGAGATGAGAAAATTGGATGTTACAGAAAGTAACCTCCTTTTCTTAAAATGTCATCATTGAAAAATTTTTAGTTTCGTTGCAAATTTTAAACAACAATGATAATAGATCTTTTGTGTTCTCTCTTGACTTCAGACTTAAACTGCCAAGTCGGACTTTATATTAAAAAAAAATTGGACGCTAATGTCCAGAGTAACAAAATTCTGGAATGAGGAATATAAATTACTGACAAATATTCTACCCACTAGCCCTCTCGGACAGGCAAAAGTTCACTATTCAATAAAACGTCTGAAACGAGGTTGGAACTCGAACTGGAACTGAAGGTAAACGACCATAGACATAGGCATAGGCTCTGACCCTAATTTTCATCGAAATAACATCTTCAGCGCTGAAGAAAATTGAATGAATGTGTAAAATATTTTTTTATTATTATTGAATCTTTCCTAATGAAATTTACAATAGTTTTCAAATCTTAAAGCTAGTTTTGAAGGTTAATGGTTAGCACCAGCGTGTTAACTATATATTGTATTCTAATCTTATAATAATACTACATTAAAAATTAGGGTCAGTGCAGCCGTCGAGCGACGCTCGATGTGTCACTTCGTTTTAACCTCTGATGGCCGTCGAATTGAAGCAGGTCCCTTGCCAATGCGTTGGGGTGAATCGTTAGTTTACTGACGTATTTTATCGCGAATTTTTTAATTTCTTCCTGAATTGTAGAAATGTTGAGATCTCTATGAATATTGTCGTTACGAATATACCATAGAGTACAGACAATTTGTGGTAATAGCTTGGACTGTATTCTTTGTAATCTCAAAACGTTAGACGCGCAAGCACAACATTGGCTTTATAATGCATTTGTATAAAAGAACCTTGTATTCAAGGTCTATTTATTCATTTGTGCAGCTTAATGTCCACTAATTTGGCCTCGATGTGGTGGGACCACGTTAGACGCCGGTCTAAGTGAACTCCCAGGTATTTGAAGTGATTTTCAAAAGGGACATCAATATTATTTGTTTTCATTTGTGGGCAGTCTTATCTTTCGAGGGTGAAGGTTACATGAGCATACTTGGATGGATTCACCTTTATTCTCCATTTTTCAAACCATTTTTCCAAATCGTATATGTGCGACTGCAGTTGTGTTGAAGCTACCTTCTGTGGGCAGTCTTGTCTTTTCAGTGTGAAGGTTACATGAGCATACTTGGATGGATTCACCTTTATTCTCCACTTTTCAAACCATTTTTCCAAATCGTATATGTGCGGCTGCAGTTGTGTTGAAGCTACCTACGGCTTATAAATGCGGTGTCGTCTGCATATGTTGATGTGTATGTGTTAGGATTTGTGGGCATGTCTGATGTATAAATTAAATATAGAATAGGGCCTAGTATGCTTCCCTGGGGGACACCTGTAGAGAGTTCGTCCTTCAATTTCACCTTAAAATTTCTATCAGTTAAATAGCTTTTAAGAAGTTTGTGTGTATTCTCGGGGAGCAGTCGTGTTATTTTGCTGATTAGACTATCATGCCAAACCTTATCGAATGCTTGGGAGATGTCGATAAAAGGAGCTGAACAATATTGTTTCTTTTCAAATGCCGATCTAATTATGGTGACGATCCTATGAACCTGCTCAATGCTACTGTGATTAGCTAGAAATCCAAACTGATGTTCGGGGATAATTTGCCGTTCGTCAAGGAACGTGGCTAGGCTTTGGAGAAGAATGTTTTCGAACACTTTTGATAATATTGATAGCAAGCTAATAGGTCTATATGATGTGATTTGACTAGCATCTTTTCTCGGCTTGGGAATCATAACAATTGTAGATATCCTCCAAGATAGTGGGAAGTAGCCAATTCTTAACCTTGCGTTAAATATGAAGAGTACAATTCTTATAGCAATAGTGGGTAACTTGATTAATATTGAGCCTGTAATACCATCAGAATGTGTACATGAATAAATAAAATTGTCGAATGTGTGGCAATACCTTTCAATATGAGATCGAAAATGTAGAAACTGTAAGGTTTTAGAAAATGGAAACTCATTTATACTATCTTTATTTAGTGTGCCGAAATACTTTTCATATCCCTATGTCAGATGTTTTTAAGACAGTTTAAGACAGTTCAGACGCATTTCGTCAGAAGTATGTTTAGACTTGTCATTCAATTCAATTCAATTTCTAAAAAATAATTCCTTTAAATTGGGGAAAAAATTTGACCACTTTTTTGTTGGATGTAAAATACACATTTTTAAATTTATTACGAAATAGACCCCCATAAATAGCACCCTTTTAATACCTTTTTCAAAACGTTAAAATTCTTTTGCATGGATTATCCCATTTTGCATTCATTTTTTTTAGCACAGGAATTCGGTGAAAGATTATGTTATACCTCGCATCTAATATGCTATTGTAGTATCAAGAAATTTTAAAAAATTATAGAAAATTTTATTATTTTCGGCAATTCATTTTAATATTTCATTATTCATCAAAACCTTAAACAGTAGGACTGTCATTATAAATGAATAATCAATCAATCAATTATTGTTTAGAAATATTACCAATCATTCCAAGAATTAAAATACGTATGCTACAGTCACAGTAAGCGTATATAGGAATATGTTGTCTGTCAGTTTGCCAGCGTAGCCCATTTTCTCTACAGCTGATAATCATTCATAAGAATTACGAAAATTAATCGATGTATCCCTTAAGTGTGACATGTTTTGAATATAATAAATAGGTAAACAATAAATAAATTATGGGTATAGGGTGTGCCAAAAGAAAGTTTATATTTTTGTAAGATTATACTATGAACACAATGTATTTGGGAGGCTTGCGGAGTATACATTTTAGTTTGTTTTGTGATATTTTAAAACTTAGTACATAAAGTGCGCCTCGGGGATAGAGGCAAGAGAATCCGCTACTGGAGTAACACACCAGAAGTCTCTTCATTTGTTTAAAGTAACCGTATGCCTGTTAACCGTATAACGATTCGTCATATGAAACTTTTCTTTTGTACAATATTTTACCCTCCATGGACGATAGTTATAGTAATTATCCAAAATGTAAATTTAAATAAATAAATATGTTTTTTAATTTAAATATAATCGTCTAATATACTTTTCTTAATGGCTTAATATCGGGTCTCTAAACTCTTACATACATACATATGTATATACATAACTGGTCATTATAATCTTCAGGATTACGACCTAGTTTCTCACACCACTTATGTTGTGTGTGTTAATTTTATACGTGAGTGGAGGGACCTACAGTTTAAAGTCTTCTCCGTAACACAGATTTGTGGGAATTTTTTCATGGCAATTTTATTTACTCTCAGAGTTTTTGCCAAAAATCTGTTGAAAGGGAGTCACCAAAGAAATATTTTTTCAGATTTCGTTTTGTTGGAGACGTCTGACCTGTGGTTTGAACCATGGGCTCGCGTTTAATAAGCCAACACACTACTAGACTATGTAAATGATGCAAATTTCGTTTTACCCTAACAAATTATGTCTAGTTTTTCCTTAAATATATTTTTTTAGATTTGTCGAAGTTTTCTGTGGCGGATTCTACGTGAACAATGCTTTAAATCAACAACCTATAGGGTCTTCCAACTGAGTCTTACGAAGTTCAACATTTTATATCGGCAACCTTGTTGAAGCTGCATCTGTCAAATTACATACACAATATAATTGGTCATTAAAACCCTTCAGTCAGGATTGCGATCTAGTTTCTCACACCACTTATGTTGTGTGTGTTAATTTTTATACATAAGTGGCGGAACCTACAGTTTAAAGTCGACTCCGAACGGCAGATTTTTTGAAGAAACTTTTCATGGCAATTTTGATTTTCTCTCAGAGTTTTTGCCAGAAATCTGCTGAAAAGAAGTCGCCGAAGAAATACTTTTTGTATTTTGTTATGATGTCTGGTCTGGGGTTTGAAACTTGGCTTTACGTCTAAGAAGCCTACACACTACCTACTAGACCACGGCGACTTCAAATTAGTTGTAATTTATTCAGTCAGTTTTATCAAATAAAAATATCGTTTTTGGGACGATACCGAGATCCAAGAGTGGCCAATACATCCCAAAAAAGCATCTGTTTGGTCTGCACTGACGGTGTCAGTGATTCATATTTCTTTGAGCAAAACTCTAACCGGCCCATGGCTGTTAACGCCGACCACTTTTAGTCGATGATTACCAATTTTTTTTTACAGACCTACGCTTAAATTGACTATCGAATGTTTGAATTTCATGATCTAATATTTGTCTTATTCCATTTATGAATTTGTATTGAATTTTAAAATATGCCATCGAAACTTAAATTCTTTTAAAATGTTTCAGTTTTGCTTTCTTTTTGAATTTTTGTGGCCAACATGCAGCAAGCAATTGACTTTCATATCCTATCAGTAATAGAAAAGCGAGACGAGAATGCTCTGTTCCAAATAAACTTTTGAATTTTGGCCATTTTGATAAATGTTATCGAATGACAAACGACTGACTAAAATCCGATAAAAATAAAGCAATTTGTCTAAACACAGCAGCTTGACATAAATAATCAAACTGTATGGAGTGAAGCAAATGGAACAGAGGTTTCTTTCGTTCATTTATTCATTGCGTGGTTATGTGACTGAAATATCGATATTTTTTTAACATTTAATTCTATTTCATCCCAAAAACTAACGAGCTTTAAATGGCTGAAATTCAGAATAAAAGTTAAGAAAATGTTAGCAGCACAATGAAATTTGTAGACAAAATAAACTGAAATACTAAACACTTTTGGATACAACACATTAACAAACATTGTCTTACGTTTTCAAATATTCCTGTATACACATCGAAATTCTGAACAAAGATAATAAAAACTAAAAATGAAAAATAAAAAAATTTTTCTTACTTTTCAATATTTCCTGCCGTCAATTGATAAAAATCAATTCAACAATTTGTTCCAATTGGCAATGACATTCATAAATTGAGCACGAAATTAATTGTGTTTGATGACGACTTTTTTTACCTATTTAGTTTAAGTATTGAAGGACAAAAATTTTGAATTTTTGTTAAACACTTGACCTAATCATCTCTTGAAAGTTCTAATTCCTTTGGTTTTATTAAAAATTATATGAAACAAGCCTGTGTTACTATTTTAGTTGGTACGATTACATTTTTTTCTTTACTTAACTCCGGTGTAAAACTAATCATTTATGATTTATTAGAACTGCAATGCCCTATCACATAAGTAATGAAGTTTTATTTTTGTTTTCTTAACATAAGATTCCTCATGATATGAAATATTGTTTCTGTCTGTAGATACATTTTTAGATACACTAAAAAAATTATTGTTTAAAAGCACTTAAGGTAGTAACAACCAATGTGATTTAAAATCACTTGTGAGTATAAAAGTTCTATCAATTTAAAATCTTGAGTAGGAAACATATTTTTCCCAATACAGTCTCACAGTATATTCGACTTAACCTCATTCTGCCTTTTGTATTTCATATACAAGTTGAATTGGGCACATTCGTTGGCATAGTCTTAGGCCTGAAAAATATCCGCGTGTATCCCCGTGGCTTGAATATTTTAGTCTAGTGCTCTTGCATTTCTTTCAAGATCCGTTCTTAACTCATCTGTATACCACATACTAGCGCCTATTTTTAAGAATATGCGGCTTTAGCAGTACTTTATTAATTTTTGTTACTAAGTTTCGTTGCGAAGCATTTTCCAAATCACAACGCCTACTGGTTTTGTCCAGGGAACAGTTAAGGAGGGAGCTGTCAGCCATCGAATTCTAAACATAGTCTTCAAAATTATGATGATCACTTCCATGTACAGCAGAGCTTCTATCTTTTCCACTCTTCTCCCAACCAGTCGTCCAACTAATCGAATGAATTGGTATATAAGGTGGATTATGTCCTTGTGATAGATATGCATTTAACTTTTTATCACATATTATAAGTGGAGAGGTGTAATGCGTGAGGTTTTTATGATCTTCTCTGACTGAAGTCGTGTACAGATAGATTAAAAACCATTTCACAAGCGGCATTAAGTTGCAAATTTGGGTATTCTCCGGTGCCAGAAAAAGCATTACTAGTAAACTAGCCAGAATAAACCGAACAAGACGTGATTATTTAAAGGCTGAAATTTGTGAGACAAACTTTTCTCTTCTCGTATCGCTTAGTACGGTTAAATTTTATTCAAGTTCAGTTGTTATTATTCTAAGACTTCACGTCGGTTGGTGGCAGAGATCAGCAATGAGTATTCAAAAAGATGAGCAGAATCGAATCATACTCATAATTTCTAGTATTCATACGCATTCATACTTATTTTAATATCATGGAACCTCTGCCAACATTCAAAGTTTTATGTACTCATCATATTCATACTTAACAACACGTATGATGTTGTTGATTTCGTCTCTGCATAACTCAAATCGAATCACAAAATGAGTATAAATCGCATACGAACACTAAAATACTCAATAAATAGTTGAATGTTTGCTCTGCTTGCTGTTCTGTCTATTTTGCTTTTGTGTTTTTTTTTTTTTGTAAATGCAACTAAGACTGTAAATTTTGATGAATGATACGAATCACTGGAATCATTTATGAGTATTATAAGTATTTTTCTAAAGTTATGAATCTGAATGAGTAGGCTTATCAATTAAACATATTTCGAATAGTACAATTTTTGAACGTTTTACGCATACTCATTGCAACCTGTAATTATAAATCAAAGTTGTTGTAAGTATGAATGAATCAGAGTATACTCATAACTCGCTATGGGTCTTTTCGTTTTGCGTATTTTCGAAGTGAGTCGCTGCTGACTTTGTACTAATTTTCACTGTGCGTCCTTGGATTTTCGAAGTTGCGTTGTTTTGGTTTCGAGTTTTAATTTTTTTTAACTTTTTGGAATTTCCTTTTTTTTCTAAAAGATGGAACGACGTTTGTTTCTAATTGCGCCATGCTATCAAAACTTAGAGATTCCCTTTCTAACTGAAAATAATACGGTTTTATTTTGCTGTTTGTGTCTTGTATGTATGTAAAGAAATTTTATTTTATTTTTGTTTTTTAAATGTTTAATTTGTTCAATTTTATTTTTAAAAAGTAGTATTTTCGTAATCCTGAAACCTATCTTCAATCTTTACATGGTTTGCTATAGAAAATCATACTTCACTTTGTGTCGTGTTTTTTTTTTGAACGTAATCACGACGCAAAGTGAAGTATGGTTGTATTTAAATTTCAATATTGTTGACTCACTTATATTCTATATTTCATGAGTGCTTATGAGTAGCGAAAAAACGAATCATATTTTGTCATTGCAATATAATGAGGAGCTGTATCGTAATCCTAACTAAAGGGTTGTAATGGCCAATTATGTATGCATGTATGTAGTATAATGAATAACAATATACGAATAATATACAATATTTGTAGGACGATTGTAAAAAAATTATGTGTGTTGTAAGTAGTGTTTTTCACGGGAAATCCTGGGACGGGAATTCCCGGGAATTCAGCAAATTTTTCTATCCCGAAATCCCGGGAAATTTGTTCGGGAATTCCCGGGAATTATTGTGAATGAAAAATTTTTACTATTTGGCAACATTTTTCAATACTAATTACAAATTGGTATTAGAACAAACTCGTCGTGTTATTAAATTGTTTAGAAAGAGTCCAGCAAAAAATTGTGTGTTACAAAAATATGTATTGGACGAATTCATTAAGGAAATCTGCCTTGTATTGGATAAAATGGAATTCTCTAGTTCCAATGATCGAAAAAATTTTACTTATAAAAATGCAATAAAGAAAAGCCTCATTGATTTGGAAATGGGTGATCTATTAATAGAATTCAATATAAATAATTTGCAGAACCTTTTGGACGTTGTAAACCCAATAAAATTAGCTGTGGAAGCTTTATGTCGGCGAGAAGTTAATATTATAACAGCTGATGTGATAGTGAATACTTTATGCCAACAAATTTATTCAACTAATATTTCACTAGGAAAGACAATGTTTGAATCTCTTATATACCGAATTGGAGAAAGAAGAGATATAAAATTGTATACCTTGACCAAATACTTGAATGATCCTGAAATTTTTAATAAAAATAATACATTTTTTCCGAATGCTTCAAAACACTCAATTATTTTATATGCAGAACAAATTTATAACCGTCTTTTTACTGAAAATAATATAGAATTAGAAGAAATAGAAAAAAACGATAATGATATTTTAGAAGATAAAAATTTTCAGGACATTTTAAACGATGCAATAAATAACATTAGTGAAATATCTACATCAAACACTAATGTACCTACCCGTTCGATAAAAAAGACTTAAAAGTTTTTCGAGAATCTGGTAAGCAAACGGAAAACACAAAAAAATTTTTAGAGGCCTTGTTAACTACTAAGCCAACATCTGTTGAAAGCGAGAGAGTTTTCTCTCTCGCGGGTCAATATGCGAATTAGAAACCGACTTTAAGATGAATCAATAAACTCATTGTCGGTTTTAAAAACTCAGTTTAAAAGTATTAAATAAATATGTTAATAGATAGTTTTTTTAATTGAATAATTTATTTTTTTAAAGGACTGTACCTTTTATATGTTTCTATTGTTCTTTTGTTTTATGTTTTTGATCTCATTAATATGAATTTAAAATAAAAAAAATTATTAACAAAGTAAATAAAAATTTTATGTTCCAGGCGGGAATTCCCGGGATCCCGGGAAATTTCAAAATTAATCCCGTTTCCCGGGAAATGAATAAGTCCGGGAAATGAAAAACACTAGCTGTAAGACATTTACAGGCTCATTGCTCTCAGTTTCTTCGAGCTCCGTCTAAATACTCTAGAACCGCCATATGGAGTACTTTGACATTTTCAACTTATCGTCAAAGTTGATATGAAAAATGATGAAAACTTATCAGGTGGACACAATCAGTACTTTAACTTATATACTTGTATTGAATTTGTCTGCGCACAACAAAAAATCTAAAGAAAAAAAAAAATACAAAACAAGTCAGCTGATAGCTGTCAAAATACTCAACGCCAGTTAAAGTTGACCAACTCTATGCGTTGCTTTAACGGAGAGATACCGAATGAAATGAAGCACATACATAAGAAAAAAGAAGTATTTTAACTCTGCTGCATACTGCAAATGTCAAAGTTTAACTCAGAACGGATTTTATTAGATTTCGTATTTACTAAAGGACTAGCTGACATTACTTGGATATAAAGCACTGCTGCAGTCTGTAATAATAGAAAATAGAAAATTGAACAGGATTTAAATTTTCAGATGTAATTGTGGTTGTAGTTTTGGAAATGGTGACGACTGTAGTTATCTAGGTGGGTTTGTTTGATTTTTTCCAAAAGAGTAAACGAAGAGTCTTTCCTATATCCTAGTATTTTAACTCTGCTGCATACTGCAAATGTCAAAGTTTAAGGCAGAACGAATTTTTACTTTTACTTTTACTTTTATCTTTACTAAAGGACTAGTTGACATTACTTAAATATAAAGTACAGACTGCAGCATCTCTAATAAAAAATTAATCAGGATCTAAATTTTCAGTTCAAAATTCAGTATTTAATTTAAATTTTAAATTTTTAATTTCTTTTACCAAATAAATCCGTAAATTCTGTAATTGAGGTTGCAGTTTTGGAAACAGTGACGGCTGTACTCAACTAAGTGGGTTTGTTGGATTTTTTCCAAAGAAGTAAAAGAAGAGTCTTTCTTATTAGATGAGTTACTGGCACCATCTATTTCAATTGCAATTAAAAATATTCACAACCCGTTAAAAAGATGTTACGCCGCACTTTTTCCACCAAAATACGCATTAAAAATGTGTCGTTATTATGTCTTTCGCAATGTCAAAGTACACTACACACAAACTTTGCTTGACAAACGTTTGTATATTCGTTGACAATAAAACCGAACATTTTATTTTTAAGACTGATTTTGTACTTCTTGTCAAAAAAGCCAACAAAATAGCCTATAGGTTTAATGATCGGCAAAAGAATCGCAGTATCGCCAAACCTAAAACTAACAAGCAGTTTAAAAACATAAGGTCATTGAAGTATGGTGCGTTTATTTAGAAAATTAATGACTTTGCAAATATTTGGGTATCTACTGATACTCATAATATATTTTCAGTGTAGCAAATAATTCAATAAAACAAGAGAAAAATATGAATGAAACCTTCAATCGAAAGAATGAAAGAATTCTTCATTGTGTGTGAATTTTTGATCACAGTCATACATACATACATACATACGTTGAGTTTATTATGACCATCATCAATTATATTTCAGATACAATCTGCAAGTAATGATGCTTTTTTTTCTTTCTTTTCAATGTTTTGTTTTACTGCCCATATGGTTCCATACATGGTGTTATTGTTGTTGCTATTGTCTGATTAGTTTGTAAGGATCATTGTACGAGTGAAAAAGATAAATGACACGTTTGCCTCTTGGACACCTGCGAAAATGAATTTCATAAGAATTCTAATCATCATCAGGATAGATCTACAAAAAAAAAAAAGTAAAAGACTTAAAACCAGATTAAATTGTTGTTGTTGGTGCAACGGGAATACAATGAAAATAAATTAGACGTGGTTAGTATTAAATATTATTTATCTTTTATATTTAAGAGGTAATGTTAATATATCCAACGAACCGTCAATAATATGAAACTAAGCGCTACTTCTGGAGCATATACAAGATTGGGTATACCGGACACTATTGCCAACTGAACAACAAAACTAGTTCGTAGAAGAATGATCCATGAAACTCGCATACCACAGAAAGATATTCGAGGGAACTTCATTCAGTGAGGAGCTTTCCCCATCCTATGGAATTTTCTGATGAATGAGTAACTGGTGTTGTTGTAACACGTTGAATTTGAGGCTATTGCCTATGTGGATTTCAGACAGATTTGTAGACTTATATAGAGATAGGCAACAGGCTCTTTTGAAGATCAGCAATCTGGTAGCGTTTTAATCCCGAAAAAGCGAAGATGGTACTCTTCACTAGAAAGAACAAGCTGCCGCCTTTTCTTTCACTACAACTGCTAGAGACGGAACTCGAAATCAAGGATGAAGCATATTTTCTTGCTCTCGTTCCGTATATAAAACTGTTTTGAAAATCAAACATAATTCACAAATTAAAAAAGACTTCCATTGTTCTCTACGCTTGTGACAAAGTGTTAAACTGGATCTATACAGCAGGAATCAGACCTATCTAGTGAAATGTGGATCCCTCGGTAGAACAGCTAACTTAAACCTAATTCGTCCGTTGTAAAGATATGCTTGCATAATTATTAGTGGTCCCATGCCCTGCGTTGATATTGGAGATGCTTATTATGCTTTCTTACGCTTGAACCTAATTGTAGGGACTTGACGGCCGTGGTACGACTTCTTAAGGGATTCAGGACATCCATTCTGGGTAAGCTGGAAATAAAGTGCAGCACATCTCGTAAAGGACTCCGTGCAAATCTTCACCAATGACTCCAAATTGAACGGAACTGTTTCGAAATAGTTCAGTTTAAAAGGCTAACCAACAAGCTTTCATGTTGAAGTGTCGTAAGTACAGGAGCTGTGAGCAGATAGGCGACTTCTGAGACTGATACGACGGCGAAAAAAATTTGTTCAAAACTGGATGAAAAGGACTACGCTCAGTATAGTTGTTGGAGTTATTACTGCGCGTCGCATTGTGGGCACGCATGCTATGCGCATTGGTCTTATACGTACTTATGTAATTGGTTATTACAACCCTTCAGTCAGGATTACGACCTAGCTTCTCACACCACTTATGTTGTGAGTGTTTTAATTTTGTACATGAATGGCGGGGCCTACAGTTTAAAGTCGATTCCGAACGACAGACTTTTGAGAAACTTTTCATGTCAATTTTAATTTACTTTCAGAGTTTTTGCCAAAAAACCTGTTAGCAGGAAGACGCTAAAGAAATGTTTTATCTATTGCTAGACTACGGCAAGTACACCTGGCAGATAATTTTACCAGGCGCTACGGGGATGAAAAAGAGGAGAGTTTTCTTCACCTACTGAGTACATGCGCAGCACTATGAGAAAAGGGCATCGTGGTACTTACTATATAAACGATCTGGAGGAGCTTTCTCGTATTGGCAATGGCAGCTAAATAGAATTTCTCGGGACTAGCGGATAACAAAAAACTATGGCATCACGAGCATATGTTGCCTTAGTGTATCTATCCCAATTCCTACCTACCTATCATTAAGCGAAAAGAAAAGACTGTTCACCTGTTCGCACTGTTAAAATAATTGCAGATTTAAAATTAGAATCATGAGTATAATTAAAATTATAGGAAGAATTGACCTAGATTTCAAGGAATACAGTATGAATGTATCTGCAAATAAACGAACAAAATTAATAATTTAAACCATTCAGATGGAAATGTGTTCAGTGATAAAAGTGATTTTTGTTTTTTATAGTAGGTTACATACCTAAAAATCGATAAAACCGATACTTGAAATATGTTTACGAAGTTTTCTTGTTTTACATCTTTTAACCTTTTTTTGGTGTTTAATTTCACACAGAAAACGACAAAAGAAATAAGTGCAGATATGCAGTGAGCGTCAAAAGAAAAAAATATTAAAAAAAATTTACATTAATACATTCCCGTTATTAATTTTAATTGTTTTATTGATAGTTTTTAAAATTCGTTGATTCTACTCTCGAAGAGTACGGACGTTTTTTTTTCTTATCGCAGCGCGAGTTTTTCAGTGTGGTAAATTGTAATAGGTGAAAATAAAGTGAAACATCGTAATAGGTGAAAAGCCGAATCAAGCGAATGTTTTTTAATAGGTGATAAACTTTATACAAAAAGAAAAAAAAAGAACAAACAAGTGGCTAAAGAATAAAATATCTAACGGTATTTTATATACACTTTTTATATTATTTCTAAAAATAGAAATAAAACAATAACAACAATTACATCGTTACAAATAAAAGAAATAAAAACTTTTTAATTGATGAGTAGTGAAAACGCCAATAGTGCAAGTGGATCTAGCCGAAATGCTTACTATGTAATATGCTCTGCAAGTGCTAATAACGATAAAATTACAGACCCCGAATATAATAGGAACTATCTATCCGTGAGACCAAATATAAAGCAAACTACAAATTTAAGTGCAAGCGCCCCGAACTTAAATAAATGTGTCGAGCAAAGCTCAACCTGCGCAAAAAACTTATTTAACATAAATAAAAAAAATAACGAAGGGTCTTCCTCTTTGCGGTCTTCTTTAACTAATTTTGAAGAGTTGTCGGCAGTTTCAGTGAACACGGTAAGTCTAAAACCAAAGGACGGTACCTGTTTGGATCATAAAGAAAAGACGAAAGTCCAAACAGGTATGGATCGCTATATCCAAGTGCTCAAGAGAGGAAGAAGTCCGAAATCGGCTAATATTGCATCAGTTTCAAAATTAACAAAAGAAATCGTTAAACCGCCGTCACAAAATCGTTTTGCTTTACTGCAAGATGAGAAAGATGCCCCAATTTCTGAAACCAGGTCCTCTAAGCCACCTCCAATTTTCCTTCGTGAAAAAAATACAAACGCCCTAATTAAATTAATCATTTCATTGATTGGAGAAAATTCGTTTTTCGTTTCCCCAATTAAACGAGGTAAAATTGATGAAACCAAAATCCAAGTTAGCCATGAAAACGAATACCGTAAAATCGTATCAGAGTTTGAAAAACTGAAAAAAAATTTTTATACTTACCAGTTGAAAAGCGCAAAAGGCCTCCAAGTTGTGATTAAGGGTATAGACTCATATGTTGATCCTGATGAAGTAAAGGCCAGTTTGGGCGAAAAATGCTTTAAAGTTAAAGCCGTTTCTAACATTAAAAATAAAGACAGAGTCCCTCAGTCTTTATTCCGCGTAGAATTAGAGCCGGGCGACATCAAACTTAAAAAAAATGAAACGCACCCAATATATGATCTGCAACTTTTTATGCATCGCAGAGTCACAGTTGAAGAACCTCATAAGCGATCTGGGCCTGTTCAGTGTTTAAACTGCCAGGAATATGGGCATACCAAAACCTACTGCAAGTTACCTTCAGTTTGTGTTGTATGCGGCGATCTCCATAACTCGTCCAAGTGCGACAAACCAAAGAACGACACCACGGTTAAGAAATGCAGCAATTGCGGAGGCAACCACACTGCCAACTATAGGGGTTGCCCTATTTTTGACGTTGTTAAACGTTCCACGGCCTACGAAACTGTATCCACCCCTGCTCAGCCAACAAAAATACCTACTCTAAGTAATCCGCCACAAGCACAAGCAGTCACCAGCCAATTTTCGTATGCCAACATTTTGAAATCTAATGAGCTAACAGCGCAAAAAGAGACACCAACTAACGAACAATCAAATTCCAACTTCAGTCGTCTAGAAGGGATGATGGAAAAACTTTTACAAACGATGAATCACTTCATGACGAGTATGAGTAGTATGATGCAGGAAATGCAAAAAATGCAGACTTCGCTTCTGCAAGCCATACTAAGCAGGCCATGAACTCTTTAAGAATATGTTTCTGGAACGCAAACGGCATTCGCCAACATAAAAACGAATTAGAATGTTTTCTAATTAACGAAAAAATTGATGTCATGTTGATTTCTGAGACCCACATGACATCTAGAAGCTTTTTTCAAATACACGGTTACTCTTTTTATGATACCAAGGACCCGAGAGATAGATCATGTGGTGGCTCAGCAATACTAATCAAATCACGTATTAAACATTATTTACTGTGCGGACTTTCTGAAAATTATCTCCAAGCGACAAATATTTGTATTAAAAATTTTTATCACAAACTTGTTATTTCCTCTGTATATTTTCCGCCCAGATTTTCGATAACAGAAAATCTGTATCTTAACTACTTTAAATCATTGGGTCCTCGTTTCATAGCGGCTGGTGATTATAATGCCAAACATAGATTCTGGGGCTCTCGTCTAATTAGCCCAAGAGGTCGTACTTTGTATGATACCATTTCCAAAATGGATTTGAATATCATCTCAACTGGGAAACCAACTTATTGGCCAACTGACCAGCAAAAAATACCCGATGTTATTGACTTCGGCATAGCAAAAAATATACCCGTTGAACTTATCCAAACTGAAGCTTCACTGGATCTATCTTCAGATCATTCACCCACAATCATCACCGTTTGCACCCCTCTGCAAATTGAAGCAGACGATTTATTTTTTGCCAAACGCATAAATTGGCTAAAGTACAAAAAATATATTAGCACCCATTGTACAGAAGACCTATTGCTAAGGACACCAGGGGATATTGATACTGCTATTTGTAGCCTGAATGAACAAATGAAGAAAGCTTCCCATAATGCTTCTTCCTCCTATCGTCAGACTAGATGCACCAAAGTTTTTTCGACAGATATAGAACAACTTTTGTCCGAAAAAAGAAAAGCTCGAAGAGAATGGCAACTACACAGATCGCCACAGCTTAAAGCAAGATTAAAAAATTGTACAAGCCAGCTCAGAAAATTATTATAAACGCAAAGCATCTCTAAGAAAATTTTTGCAAAGTCTAGATGCGACAGAACAGTCAAATTATTCGTTATGGCGTGTAGCTAAAAATTTAAAAAGACCCATAATGGCAATTCCTCCACTGCGTGATCCCAGAGGAAGTTGGGCGAGAAATGATACTGAAAAAGGTAACCTGTCTGTAAGTCACCTAAAAAGTGTTTTTACTCCCAATTCAAATATTGACATGAGTGAATTACCACCTGTTGTGGCTCGACCACCTGTAAAAATAACATTTCAATTTAAAGATATTGTAAATGCTATTGACAATTTGAACGTTAAGAAAGCTCCTGGAATTGTTCGAGTCAGCAACAGGATGATTATTGAGTTGCCCCATATAGCAAAGAAAATCATTCTCTATATTTTTAACGCGATTTTGCGGCTTGAATACTATCCGCCAGCATGGAAAGTTGCTTTACTAAAAATGATTCCTAAGCCTGGAAAAGATCCTTCGAAAGTGGAATCTTATAGGCCAATTAGTCTGTTACCAACTATGTCGAAATTGTTCGAGAAATTGTTAATCAACAAGCTGACACCTATTTTGGATCAAAACAACTGTATTCCTAATCATCAATTTGGCTTTAGACGAGAACATAGTACCATTGAGCAAACACACCGATTGGTGCAGGTCATACGGAAAACGTTTGAAGAAAAGAAATATTGCTCAGCTCTTTTCATTGACGTATCTCAAGCTATCGACAAAGTGTGGCATGAAGGCCTGTTGACAAAATTGAAGCAAATCTTGCCAATAAACCACTTCAACCTATTCAAAGAATACATTATCGATCGACAGTTCATAATTAAAGAAGGTGATTATTTAAGTAGCCCACAACCGATAAAGGCTGGCGTCCCACAAGGTAGTATCCTAGGTCCTATATTGTACTTGTTATACACTGCAGATATGCCAACAATCAGTACTATACTCACATTAACTTTTGCTGATGACAAAGCTTTTCTTTGCACACATACAAATCCACAAGACGCCTCAAGTCAATTACAGCACCATGTAACCCAAGTCGAGATATGGGCTAATCAGTGGGGAATTAAAATCAACGAACAGAAATGCGTCCACATAAACTTTACCCTACGGAAAGAAACATGTCCGTCCATCAGTATTAATAACCAGATGGTGCCACAACACACTCATGTTAAATATCTCGGTATCCATTTGGATAGACGTCTCACATGGAAACATCACATCGATGCAAAATTTACCCAAATGAAACTGAAAGCAGCTCAAATTAATTGGCTTATCGGTAGAAACTCCGTCCTTCGGCTTGACTGCAAACTTTTAATCTACAAGTCAATATTGAAGCCAATATGGTGTTATGGTATCCAGTTATGGGGCACAGCTTCTGCCTCTAATATTGAAAAAATTCAACGCCGTCAAAATAAAATCCTACGAATGATAACTGGTGCTCCTTGGTATTTAAAAAACAGCAACATCCATAAAGATCTTGATGTCCCACTTGTCAAAAACGAAATATCAAAACACGTGGTTAAGTATTTAAAGAAGCTGGAAACACATCCAAATCCTCTCGCTCGAAACATCTTACAACATCGTGGACGTACCCGCTTGAGAAGGAGGGATACCATCGCTCTCAGATGACCGACTTAGGAATACTGCGCTTTATTTTTATTTTCTATTTTTATAAGAGTTGAAAACTAGATTTCTGTCTGGCATTGGCTGGACATTAACATTTATTAACTATAGATATAAGATCTGAATACTTATTGTTAGTTCATAAATAATGAAGATACAATAAAAAAGAAAATTCCAAAAAAAAAAAAGTTTTTAAAATTCCAACAAAAAAAATTCCAAAAAATATCGAAATATTGTCAAATTTTTTCAGGCACTCTGAAGTGGTAAAAGTTGAGTTTTGTGATTGTTAGAATTTTATTCATAATGTGCAGTTTCTTTTGACGCTCACTGTATATACAAAGTAAAACCAATAACAATAATAATTGTAAGAGCAATAAGATTTTAGAAATATTACAGATTTTATGGTGATGACAACAGAAATTCTCTTAATTGATTCCCAGAATTTTCTCATGAATTTGTTTTCTATTTCACATTGTATTCTTTGTCTTATGCAATTTATTTGGTAATTTTGTCAGTGTTATCTTCACCTATATTTGCAAATATAGGTGTTTTTAGGAAAAGAAAATTCCAAAATCATAAAAATCCACATTTCATAAACCAAAGAATCCAATTAAGTTGCATGAAACTGAATGCACACAATAACGAAATGAAATTACTTCCAGTTTTTATTTTTATGAATTTTATTTTCCCTCTTTTGTTGTTGGTAAAATTTTTTAAAACTATTTAAGAGTTTATTTAACACATTTTAAAATGAGTTTTAACCTTAAAGTACCATACTATATATATATATTTTCAACGTTTGAAGAAATATGGGCCACTAAGAATTTTAAATTTGAATTTATTTCAATTTCATCAACATCAAAATAATTATGTATGTATGTATATATGTCAATAAAGAAACCCATAATACCGAATATTGAATTTTTTGTTGTATAAAATACAGTATAGTGCCCAAAGAACGTAGTCTCAACGTGCTGAGGATTTTTCAGGATTTCGGATTTTCGTATTCTTTAAAGATTCCTTAAAGATTTCGGTTTCCGGATATTGCATTGCTGATGAGTTGACCAAAGCCGAAACGGAGTTCACAATCTTCTACATGTTGCAGATCATTTCAATTACTTCCTTACTTAATTGGTCCTTTAGTCAGGGTTATAACCAGACGTCAGCCCCAATAGCCCCCGGGGGCCGAACATCTTCGGCTTTTTACACACATAGGACACGAATATCAACAATGTTCTTTGAAAACAGCGTGAAAATGCATTCAGTTGCTTGTCAGTGTAATCGGTGCTTGTCAGCTTTCAGTGAAGCAGGTTGTTGTCACTTCTTTTTAAAATTGTTTTGGATTTTAATTATATATAATCAATTAAATATATATATATAAAGGGTCCGCCAAACAACTTTTTTCTTTTGAAAATGCTTTAAAAAAAACTACTGAATATTTTCTCAAATTTCTTTTTTTATTTGAAAGTACAATCCTTCCGGTTAATAATGGAAAATAACTTCATTCAAATGGCTGCCTAGGCTGGCCATGCAGTAGCCTACACGATCGGTCCAATTTTTAAGCACATTATCGATTGTGTGTAGATGTATTTCAACAATATTGTCCTTTAAAGCGTCAATTGTCTCTGGCTTGTCGGCGTAACACTTATCTTTGACGGCACCCCACAAATAATAATCCAACGGTGTCAAATCGCAGCTCCGAGGTGGCCAAATGACATCAGCTCTGCCGCAGATGATGCGATTTTCAAAAACAGGGCGCAAAACATCGAGTGTAGCTTCGGCTGTGTGCCACGTAGCGCCGTCCTGTTGAAACCAAATGTTGCCAATATCCTCCTCTTCAATTTTTGTGAACAAAAATTCGTTCAACATGGCCCGATAACGATCGCCATTGACTGTAACGGCCACTCCTTGCTCATTTTCGAAGAAAAATGGCCCAAATATGCTTCTGGACTAAAATCCGCACCAAACAGTGACTCGTTTTGGGTGCGTCGGCTTTTCAATGTATGCGTGCGGGTTTTCTGTGCCCCATATGCGACAATTCTGCTTGTTTACATACCCGCCAAGATCAAAATGAGCTTAATCTGAAAATATGATTTTTTTGCCAAAATCGGCATCTTCTGGTGTAGGCTACAGCATGGCCAGCCGAGGCAGCCATTTGAATGAAATTATTTTCCATTATTAACCGGAAGGATTGTTCTTTCAAATAAAAAAATAAATTTGAGAAAATATTCAGTAGTTTTTTTTTAAAGCATTTTCAAAAAAAAAAAAGTTATTCGGCGGACCCTTTACAATAGTTTGTAAACAATAGCAGTGTTCGAACTGCTTGAAGCAATAATTACTAACAATTTTCCTCTGGGTTATACACGTGCCTCTCACAAATACACTCACATTTTTATCATGTTCTCTTTGTGCCAACGTCTGGTTATAACCCAGGTTTTCAAACTATCCCTGTTGTGTGCGATAATGTTATCCATTATGGGCGGAACCTACAGTTTAATGTCGGCTCCGAACGACAGATTTTTGAGAAACTTTTCATTGCAAGTTTTATGTACTCTCAGACTTTTTGTTTTTTTATATTTCGTTATGTTGATATCTGAGCTGAGGTCTGAACCACAGCGTTGCGTCTAGACTACGGCGACTTCGATTCCGATTGCCGCAGTTAATTTGGACGTTATTCGCTAGTTTTACAGGGAACTTCCTAGAGGATACGTGCAATATTACTATTCTCTGCTGGACATGTATGGATAAGAATCGTAAATCGCATGGGCACCCATCGCACTATAGCGATTCTTATGGGCCACTGTCCTTTCGACAGGCTTGCCGAAAGCCTCAGCATTTGACATACGACTTCTGCAAAAACAGTGGGTCTGAGGTGGAGGAAAAGACTGTCTGTCAACTTATGTGTCAGTGCTCCGATCTTGTCATAAAGACACAGAGATTTATGACCTCTCACTTTTTGCTATTCTTAACCACGATCTCTAATATAAAGATTGCTGCAATAGCAAGATTTATCCACTAATTCACAGCAGTAATAAAAACAATTTATATATATATATATATATATATATATATATATATATTTATATTTATTTTGAGGACAAGTCAAAACGTACTACACATCGGACGTAGAATTTTTAGAGATCTATGATCATTGTTTAGAACCTATTAGAACACTTAATAATGCCTTTAATGCAAGCAACTAAACAAGTTGATCTTAATCGATAAGGCGGAATACTAAAAAAATCCATATTTGTTCAAAATAGACTGTTTTAGTAATCCGTTGTAAATATATGAAAATTCAAATATGTATTATACAGTACCGTGTTCGACCATTTTGATTTTGAGTTTATTCCTACTTACCGAGTCATAACTGGAAAATAGTTCACATTCGTACAGTAAACTGGGGATGAGATATGTTTTTGTGTGCAGCATGAGAATATTAAGCGGAGTAGAATATTGCGTTAGCCAAAGATTTCGCAACATGGCAACCGTTTTACCACAAATAGCATTTACATGGTTGGATCAGTTAAGGCTATTGTTAAAGATAACTCCTAGATCCTTAACGTTATGTCTCAATAGTAGAATTATAATTCTGTAAGAGTGTAAGATGTGCTGTAGAGTTTACTTTGCCTATTGTCAAAGCTTTCAATTTCCGCGGATTGAGGCAAAGACCATTAAACACATTAAAACACATTATGCAGACCACAGTTTATTTTTCTATACAATTTGTAATATCAGACGGCAAGCAAGCTGATCATCATCTGCATACATTTGTATATTGCAGAATTTCATATGTGTTTTAACTTTTGGCAGAGAATAGTATGATTAACGATGTGAAATGCCTTAGAATGATCGAGTAAAACCAAAAATGACGTCATATTGTTGTCCCCCCTTAATCGCAACTCTTCTGAAACATCAATGAGAGCAGAAATGCAGCTGAACCAGACTGACTCTCAGAAAGCACGTCATTGCCATACAAATATTGGGTCATCTGCTTTTAAATTAATTTCTCGAAAACTTTCGATAAGTATGACAATACTGCGACTGGGCGGTAAGTTTTATTCTGTTTAGCCACAGGTATTATCTTGGCACACTTTCACATTGGAGGAAAAGTAGATGATGTAATTATCGTATTCAGTAAATGGGTTATGTACGGTAGAACATGTATTATGTATGTATTATGTGTGTTTATAAAAAATATCATATTTAAATATGATCATATCAATTACAAAATAAAAACAGCAATTAGCTGTGTTCCCGCGCCGGGAATTGCCTGTTATTCACATCTCTATTGAATCATTTTCGTTTCCGTCATAGCAAACTGTTCTAGAAGAACTACGACATACACATTAACGACAACTGTTTTATAGTAATAATGCTGAAAGTAGAGTATAAGATTGCAGGAACTATTTTATTCTACTTTCGTATTATAACAATAAGCAAGACTGGGGAGAAAGAAAAATTGCTGGATTACTGAGGTCCTTTTCTGTGCACTAACAATATTGGAATAGTGAAACTGAAGTTAACGGTACCAAGTAACATTGTAACGGTCATAATTTGTATGGTTTCACGCATATGTATTAATGCCGGTATGTGTGTGGATATGAATGCATTTGTGGTTTTATTTGCTTGTATTTGATATTTAAGCTTATCACCTGTGCAGTGTCGATTCCTACACTTAAGGTGAAAGTTATAATTCTATATATTGTTTATGTATATCTGTATGTACGACTGTGCATATATGTATCTTGTTTATTATAGTCACACATTCATTTAATGTGTATATTTCATGCAACACGAAATACTTCTAACCGGCATTTAATATTTTAAAGTATTATAGTTAATCCGATTAAAAGTGCGTACGTTAGAAGAATGTGTGGCATTAAAGGTAACCAACTACTTTAGTCTATAAAGCAAGTACGATGGTTGTTCGAATTTTTCAACAACAAATTATTAGAAATTCAATCTGTGTGAGTATTTTAGTTAGTAGTAATTATAATTGGCTTATAATTTAAATAATTACATTAGAACCTGTTAATAGATAAGAGTAACAATTCAAAAATGAAATTTATCCGCTTCTTCAATGCCTGCT
This sequence comes from Sarcophaga subvicina, assembly GCA_936449025.2. Taxonomy (NCBI): domain Eukaryota; kingdom Metazoa; phylum Arthropoda; class Insecta; order Diptera; family Sarcophagidae; genus Sarcophaga; species Sarcophaga subvicina. Next base: position 38,069,451 of record OW388082.2, read on the forward strand.
TTTTAAATGTGCATTCAGATGGTTTATAATGCAGTTAATTGGCTACTTTTTCGACTCATATGTTTTATCTTTAAATACAAAAGCAATAATCAAAAATCTTGACTTGCACAATATATACTGTACACTAAACCTGCATTAGTCCGTTTTGAAAGCCATGAATTTTCTTTGGTATAAAAGAAAATGGAAATGGTGTTATCGTTTAACATTAAAATAATAAACAAAAGCTACAAAAACAATAACAATGTACTTGTTTAAATGATCAACGAATAATCAAAAATATGGCAACAACAACGGTAGTGATAAACAAGTAAACAAACAGGCAACAATGACACTGCAAGGACAAACGTAAACAAAATACACAAACAACAATAACGTAAACAACATGTTTACATTTATAGAGATTTCGCGAAGCCGAAGTCATTCTCCTTCAAGAGCATTCATCAGACTGTTGACCCAGCGATATAAAGGGCAAGATAAAGCAGGCAACGGTATTAGTAAACAAATTCCGTGACGCTTGTGTGAAGACGAGTTGCGTGTGAAGAGAGTAATCATGGTTTGAAGATCTCCGTTGTAAAGATTTAACGAATAATTGTTAGTGTGTTCGCGGAAGAGTGTAAAGAAAAATAGCAAATAGCAAATAAAGAAAATTGTTGTTGTTTAAGTCAAGTTGCGCACGGTGCCACACGGAATTGTGCGAACAATAAAAAATGTATCTAAAACTAAACACAAATTTATTTTTATTTGCAATCCACGAACTCATATTTTAAACGTTTTTAAAAGGGTAAAAACGTAACAGTATTATAAGTTTCAGGTCCTTCTTCTGCATCTACTTTTTAAAATGTACACTCACTCCAACAATTGTCCGTACACCATGCTACTGATTGTATTGTAAATATGTTACATTGTATTTCAAAAATACGTACATAACGAAATTGGTCTTTACAACCCCTCAATCAGATTTAGATCTAGTTTCTCTTACCACCTATTTAATTTATGTCATGTTAATTTTATACATGAGTGGCGTAGCGTGGCATACAGTTTAAAGTCGAGTTCGAACGATAGATTTCTAGGAAGCTTTTGAAATTTTTACAATATTTATAGTAGTATATAGTATCCACCTGCTTAGTGTACAATAAATGATTGAGAGTGTGTACATATATTATGCAGCCCTCGTATCTTGCACAAGCAAAAAGATTTCGTAAATCATTTGCATTTCGAGTGTTTGTATGCATTTACTTACGTTATAATAATACCAGTTTTTTTTCATATTTTTATCGATCTAACTTTGTCTTAGATCCTTGAAGTAATTTTAGAAATTTCTTATAATAACATAGAGTGTGTGCTTTTATAATGCCTTGCAATATATATACATACATACAGTGGTGGACATATAATAAAAACACTCGTAAGCATTGTAAATTATTCGTTTTATATCCAAAATTACAAAAAAAGATAATAAAACATATTTTTCAGTTCTTACATCTAAAAATTAAACAGTTTCCAATACAGTTGTAAAAATGGACAATTTCCACTTATGTATGTAAAGATTAAGATTAAATATTATTTTATTCTCTATTTTTATCTTATGCGATAACTTTTATTTTTAATAACATTTTCACACCGACAGCGAGACTCTGAAGTAAATCTCCAACGCATTTCGATTTTCTGGTTTTCACAGTCCACAGGTTCTCAATTCGATTAAGTTCAGGAGCCTGAGTTTAAAATATTTACGTTATGCTCCTTTAATCAGCTTTCCACGAATCGTGATGTGTACTTAGGGTTATTGACAGGGGTCAACGTGCCATATTAACGGGTAAATTTTCCCCGCGTGTGATATTATTATATTTTGTCTAATGTTCTTGTAAACATGTGGGTCTATTTTGAACTGGCCTTCAAAATTGCTACACACCATAATGTTCTCGTCATCGAATTGTTTTGATGGTACGTTTGCAATTAATATGTGGTTAATTGTTGCTTAGCTGAACGCCATACTTACCATTTTCCATTTGATCTTCATCGGCAAAATTTTAACACTATTTCTACCACGATTTTGTGTATACCTATTTCGACCAAAAGGCGTCTTTTGACACCTTTGCGTTTGGATGCAAATAATTATGGAAATAATTATTACAACATGTCCTTTTCCTATTCCTATTGTTCCCAAACAACAATCGAATAAAAAAATTATAACGGGAAATTCAGTGTACCGAAAATTTCGGGCATTTTTGAAAACTTGCTTAACAGAAGAATTTCACAATTTCACAGAATTCCAATGGCATGGCATTTCGCAGTATTTCCAATTGCACAGAATTTCCATACCTTGGTATAATAATACGAAGAGGAAAAAACCAAAAACAAATTATAGCTCAGTCCAAATATATATATATATATATGTGTAGTTTCTTTATATTTTTTATTTCTTGCTGTAAGAAAAATCGTAAAGGTGTCCAAAGACACCTCATGGTAGAGATAGGTATATCATGTACGCATTTACTGATCCGGGATGAGCTGGAGGAAAATGATAACGCTAAATAAATTTAACAATTATTACACGAAAAGTCAAAACATTAACTGAGAAAAAATAAATAAATTTCATGTTTTAAATTTAAAAGGTGTCTTTTGACACCTTTGGTTGAAATAGTGTTAATTCGTCGCTCAATGAAAGGTATTTCTAAAAACACATTTGCTTCTTCATGTTTTGTTTAGAAACAACGAATATGACTTTAAATTTTTATTTTTTTATATACGTAAAGACGAGTAGGATGCATTGACGTAAGAAGTTTCATTAAGTCATCGTTTAAATGTTCTGGATGATATACTTACACAATATGATGCGGCTAATTAAATTTTCACCTGCTGAGAGCTTTTAAATGAGTCAGCCTTACACGCTCCTATGATTATTGCAGCTATCATGGCTTTGTTTTTCTGGGATTTGATTGCTTTAGGCACGTTATTTTATACGGTGTTCAGATATGCACCTTTATTGCGTAAAACGCAATAAACGCCATTATTGAGATCAATATTTCATATAGTTTCAATTAATTATTGCGCAATAAATATGCAAATTGTTATAATATTGAGAAAAACTTAAAATGCAGCACTGTCATTAGTATCTTCAGTGTCCATATTACAATTAACCGAACACTTTCTGTTGATATTTGATAACTCAAATGTCAACAACGACAAAAAAAAAAAAAAAAAAACAATGTTGCTGAAACAACCAGCTGTTTTCTTTACCAGCTTTCAAATGAATGTTGAATAAGCAGCTGAACTTAAAATGTTGTACTCGATTAACCGAATATTGACTCAATAAAAGTGCATATCTGAACATAGTATTAGGTTACAAATGTAAAGGGTGTTTTTTATAGAGGTATAGAACTTTAAGTTGCAATAAAACAACGATGGATTATTCGATTGAAATGAATTTTATTTATCCGAAAGATAATCTTGTGGCATTACATTTTAAATATGATTTCTGGCATATGACCGCCACGGCTGGCGCGGATGTAGTCCAATCTGGACGTTCAATTTTTGATGACTTTTTCCAACATTTATGGCCGTATATCGGCAATAATACAGCGAATGTTGTCTTCCAAATGGTCAAGCGTTTGTGGCTTTACCGCATAGACCAATGACTTTACATAGCCCCACAGAAAGTAGTCTAGCGGTGTTAAATCACAAGATCTTGGAGGCCAATTCACAGGTCAAAAACGTGAAATTAGGCGGTCACCAAACGTGTGTTTCAATAAATCTATTGTGGCACGAGCTGTGTGACATGTTGCGCCGTCTTGTTGAACATCATGGTTATTCAATTCAGGAATGAAAAAGTTTGTAATCATGGCTCTATACCGATCACCATTGACTGTAACGTTCTGGCCACCATCGTTTTTGAAAAAGTACGGACCAATGATTCCACCAGCCCATAAAGCGCACCAAACAGTCAGTTTTTCTGGATGAAATGGTGTTTCCACATACACTTGAGGATTACCTTCACTCCTTCACACCTTACTCGAATTAACTGCTCTGATGGACGATTTTGTCGACGATAAAATGGACGTAGTGCGCGATACATTTTCCGCACAGAACCATTATTTTCGAAATAAAGTTGCACTATTTGCAAGCGTTGTTCAGGCGTGAGTATATTCATGATGAATTGCCAAACCAAACTGAGAATAAATCACTTGACAGCTGTTAAATCGGTCGCCATATTGAAAAGTAATGCCAACTTAAAGTTCTATACCTCTATAAAAAACACCCTTTATTAAAATGACGCATTACATTATAAATTTTCGTCTAGAGCAACAAAGCAGCTGGGAAATTTGATTTACCTTCTTCTCGGCTGCTCTGAGGGTGATTATTATCTTACATTTGTCTTCGAAACAACTTGAACAACATGACCTTTTCCCACATCTTTTGCTTAATTTCTGTAAACATTTTTTCCAATAAATACCAATAAAAATAAAAATAAAACTAAATCAGAGATTAAAAATGCATTGTAGCAAAATGAAAAATGTTTTAATTGTTTGTCCACTTGAAGAACAACACTTTCTCTAAATAATGACTCATTTTGTAAGAAAATTTGTTGGAATAGAAAAATAAAGAAGGAATCAAGTGTAAAAGGGATACATATGTTGTAATTATACGTCCACTACTGTACATATGCATGTACATGCCTTAAAATTTTCGATATTTGTTTTAAGTTTCTTCATCCTCACTTGAAGAATAGAGTGGGAATATTGGAAATTATTCAATTTAATTTTGGTTTTCTGAACGTAATTACTCAATGGTTGACATTGTGTTGATTTATTGAGTTCAGTGCACAATATTTATTGTCTGTACTTCCTAAAGTTAATAAATATGGTAGAAATATAGCCAAAAATTTATTTGTCTATTCAAGGAATCTATGCTGATGTTAAAATTTTATAATGTGTTATGTTTTTGGCAATATTATTGTTTTATTGTTTACATAGACAAAACTTAATACAATATTTCACTTCACTTTAAATATAAAGCAACTGATTTGAATCATTACATTGGCTTGATTATTGCTTTTTTATTATTTTGATATAAAGACACCTGTATGAATAAAACGTGAATCAAGACCGGAGGTAATCATTACGATCAAACCTTTATTAAAATGAGTACTTAAGTTACACTCCACATGCCTGTCTTATTTCTTATTTCAACAGAGATCTGCAAACCACGACTGTTTTCTTCACTTGCAACGCGTCTTCATACAAGACTGACTGAATTCTTACTACTCGTTGCCAGCTTTGTCTTTCCTTTTTATATGCTCACGTAAACAGTCTGATGAAGGTTCTTGAAGTAGAATGTTCGTGTTTTCGCCTTCTCGAGAATTCTATTGCGACTTCATTGTTTTTTGTGTATTTTGTTCACATTGCTTGTTGTTGCATTCTGGCTTACTTGTCTATCCCCGTTTCTTTCATACCGATGTTGTTGGTTTACTTGTAACAAGTTCGTTGTATTTGTTAGTGTAGCTTTTGTTAGTCAGGTTAATGTTAAACTATGTTTCCATTTTCTTAACAATATATTGGGAATTTTGAATTTTGCCATAAAAGTATCGTGTAATAAAAGTGGTTGCGCTATGTTTTCATTTATCTGAAGGTATTCTTTTTAAAAGGTTTTATTGAAATATTATTTTAATTTATTTATTTATTTATTATAATACAATTACCAATTATATCTAATTATTACGAGCTGAGCCTATGGTGGGAATTGTTCCCACGACGCTCGCGCTAATAGTCTAGCACACTACCCACTAGACTACCAGGGCACCGTTTGTTAAAATAAAGAAGAACCAATGAAAATAAGCAATTTATTTTATTTCAGAAAGGCAATCTTCAAATCTATAGGTAATACGTGAATAATTGGTCATTACAGCACTTCAATCAGGATTATGATATAGTTCCTCACACCACTTAGGTTGTGTGTGTTAATTTTATGCATGAGCTGCGAGACCTACAGTTTATAGTCGACTCCTAACGATAGATTTTTTTGAGATTTTATTCATTGCAATTTTATTTACGCTCAGAGTTTTTGTCAGAAATCTGCTGAGAGAAAGTCACCGAAGAAATTTTTTTTCAGATTTCGTTTTGTTGAAATCGTTGAATCGTGGCCTCACGTCTAATAGGCCAGCACACTACGACCTAGACTACAGCGACTTCTATCTATAGACAATACCAAGTATAAAAAGGTAAAAATGTAACAACACCTATGCAATATTTCAAAATTAACTTCGATGCCTGTCTCACACATGAGTGTTCTCATTTTCGATAGGATAAGGATATTGTATTTAGTAAACGAAATATCTGTTGTTTCTGTAAAAATTGAGAGAGTGCTTAAGAAATTTTTTTTGGTAAAATTAAAGGTACTAATGCTTCCAAGCATATGGACAAAAATAAGATAATGAAAGGTGATTATTGTGAATGTAACTGTAAAATGTTAATGCAACTTTTAAAAAAACTGTTAGATCAATAGGGATTTCACGTAAATATAAAACGTTGTTAGTAGAATATCGTATAATGTTATATATTCTATAGTATACTTAAACTTAAATTCACCTAAAACGACTTGGCACCACAGATATTTCTATTACTGTTTTAAGAATTCATGATACTAGAATGCTTGTTTCGGTACTAAAAACATGTGTCATATCCAGAGAATATCGCACTGAATTTTTATAGCCAGCAATCAAGTGCATCAGACTTACTCCAATATTTTCATTTCACATTCTACCCATAATTGACGTACTTAAACAACATTTTTATACCCTCAAGATGCAGAAACAACTAAATATATAAAGAATTAAATCACTGATATTCGGATGCAATCTGTATTTTAATTTTGCCAATGCCAGTATTCTTCTCATGCATGTAATAGAGAATAAAATGAATTTGGTGACACAATATTTGAAATTATTTTTTAGTAGCTTATTAGCTTGATTGGCTAAGAATAATCCATATCATGGTTTAACTTTGTAGATAGTCCCATAAGGCCTCAAAAGGAGACTTCAAAGAGGAACCTACTATTTGTTTCTTTGACATGAAGCAATTGCACAATACGTGACAGTCACATTAGACAATGATATTTTTCAAGTAAATGTGGCAACAATAACAAGACAAAATAGAAGAGGAGATCGTCATAATATCTGGTCTTTGATTAAGCGCAGCCTATTTTTCAATTTAAATAAAACAAAGTTTGTTATTCGTTTGAAAGACCAACTGATTCCTTTATGTGTGGAATATAATGACATTAAAATATGCACCACAACTTGTCTGAGTTTAGCGCACTCAAATGCCTAAATTTCCATGACTATTGTTATTACTTTTTCCTCTTTGATGTACTCCCATAGCACTTTCATTTATAAGATTATTATCTTGTTGTGCTATGATTAATAATAAATAAATAAATATGGCATATAAATCGGATTGAATTTGAAGTACGACATGGATACGTTAACTTTGGCGACCTTTGTGGTTGTGACTTATTTGCATACAATTGTGACTTAAGTAAACCCCACAAGGAAAAGTCTAACGGTGTTAATTAGCGCGATCTGGGCCAACACGTATTACCTCCACGTGTGATAGCTATGCCTTCAAATCGCTCATGGAGAATATCCAGCCTGGAATAAGCTGTGTGGCATGTAGAGCCGTTGGTGTTAAGATCAACCATTTCAGATCAAAAGGAGTTGCTAAGTTCATAATGACAATTAATTGGTTCCAACTCTTTTCCTAACTCTTCCATTTCAAATAAAACGCGCTCAACCAAATGATTTCCCAGTAATGTATTGAAATATATTTTCTTTATTTCAGCTCATTTAAATTCATCGTTAAACCAAGAATTATTTTCCACAAACTGCAACTGCTGCTTTCACTTGCACATTACATACATATAAGCAAAAATAAATAAAATACTGTTCTGTGACCCAAATAAAATTTTCCTGAATCAGGGAGTTACACAAAACATGTTGAGAATAAAAAAAGCCAAAGAAGCTGCATAACCATTGTAGTATGTTGTAAGCATATGCACTATATACTTATGGCCATTGGAATAGGTACACCTCAATTAATATAAAAAAGAAAATGTTAAAATTTTGTTAATGTATTAAAAGCCTATTCGGTGTTAATGGTTAGCGATAAGAAATAAAATATAAAATTCGAAATAAAAATTACAAAAAATTTAAAAAAAAAGAAAAATGGAGAATAAAAAATAATTTTTCCATTACAAAACATATATAATATAAAAATATAAATAAAATCAGTAGCCGCTTTATCTTCCACCATACTCTGTTCAGTTGCTCAGTACTCAGCGAGGTTGAGTAACTTTCAAAAATTACAAACTTCAGGACATTAAACTAGTAGAAGGTATAGAATACAATTAGGTACACATAAATAATGGAAAACCAAAAAAATTTCAGTTTGGTTCTTATTAACGCTCTTATTTCTTTTTTTAATTTGTTGTCATTTACTTAAAAATACTGTGTTTAATCTCCAAAATATGTTCAGTACGTTTAGGATCCGTTAATTGAATTGATCACTCCATAGTATGAATCGTATCATCAAGAAAACAATCACCCGCTTGCCTGAAGGAATTTAGGAACAAAGCCAGGAACCTAATACTTAAAGTATTACATGAAATTGAAAATTATGCCTGACATGGGATATGGGATAGAAAATTTCCTTTCAAGTGAAATTGTAATCTGTCTTCAAAGGAAGAAGTCATATGATACTAATGGACCAGATAAACTCATATTTGATATTTCAGAACGCCACTGCATCATCTCAGATCCAGATTTTATAGTCGTTTTTTCACTAGAAAAATAGATTTTTAAAACTTCTTGAATTCGATCTTATATTTTAGAAGTTTTCAATAAATCCAATAAAATTTTGTAAGATACAATTGACTCTTAAATTTGTAAATTTTGACATTTCTTATTCCATTACTTTTATGGGTTTAGCGCAGTAAAAGTGGTTGTGAAATTTTTTTCGATATGTGAAATGCCCATACACTGTTCCCAACTTGATTTAAACAACAGCAATTTGCTTTATTTGTTATTCTTCTTTACACTTCCGCGCACACACTAACAATTGTTTGTTAGATATTTACAACGGAGATCTTCAAACCACGATTATTCTTTTCACACGCAACGCGTCCTTAAACAAGGCTGAATTTTTACTAATCCCGTTGTTTGCTTTGTCTTGCCTTTTATATCGCTGGGTAAAAAGTCTGATGAATGCTCTTGCAGGAGAATGACTTTACCTTCTCGAAATCTCTATAAATGTAAACATGTTGTTTACGTTATTGTTGTTTGTGTTTACGTTTGTCCTTGCAGTGTTGCTGTTGCTTATTGCCCACGACCCTCACGCTAATAGTCTAGCGCACTTCCCACTAGACTGCCAGGATAACCATTTTGTTATTAGTTAATAACTTTCTGTTGGTGGAGAAGCATTAATCGTCATTTTACAGAATTCTAGCCAAAATTTAGAGCTTAATCAAGTTATAATCAATGAATAAAACGTTACCTAATTTTATTCAACGTCAATTTTTTGTCCAAAAACATTTCTTCTACAAAAAAAAATATATTATTTCCTTTCGTATTGTAAGGGAGTAATGTATTTAAAATCTGTCAATAATTGTTCCAAATTTTTGCATGTGTCGTTTATAAAAAAGAGATGTACTTACTTTAATATCCATATGTGTACATCGATCATTGCGATATCCAGTATGTGAAACCAAAGTTTAAATGAATAGCAACATACATCTCTACATTGCTTTAACCAACTTATTTAGAAATATTCCTAAGTTGTATACATTTTCTGTTAATTTAATTTTTTTAACTTCTACCCATATTCCTGATGAGCTGAAAGGAACATTATGTTGAACATATTCTTACGCCAACCACCAGCAACCTAGTTACTTACGTCTCCCACTCTATTCTACTTCTCTGTTTCACATTACAAATTTGCTTCTTTTCAGTATACGTGTGTAGTTTTCCTGTCGTAATAAAAACCAACATCTCAGGATATGAGCAGGTCGGATAGACAAACTTTTATTCAATACGAAACGTGCCTTAAAATGGAACAATAATTCGACAAAAAAACCCAATTTGGAATTACAAGGTATAAAATAATACCAACACAACCAGCATAATGAATAAAAATTAAATTTAAGGTTTGTACCGTGTTATAAAAATAAACTTAAAAAACGAGTATTTTATACAATATATTTGTAATTTAAAAACATATAGATAGATCAGTTAAAATTTATATGTACGTATATATTAGACTTAAACATTTTAATCAAATCCGCTACAATATTAAAGCCAAAACAGTTATAATTGCCAAGTTTTTTTATATAAAACTGCTTCTAAAGAATTTAATATAAATTAACTTGATACTCTCTCTACATTAGCTGAATAATGTGATAGTACTAATACTTTTTAATAAATTTAGTCGAGAATGGAAATTAAAAGCTACCATCCTTAATTTACATTTATTAATTTTTTTTACAAAAATGGAGAAATTTTATATCATTTTCAGAAAAAATTTTTTAAGGTTTAAACAATCTACTCCAGTGTTGTTTATTGACATATAAAAGCAGCAATAATATTGCATCATCTATAGCGGTGTAAATATTAGGGAGTCAGAAGCTTTTGACGTTCTGAGTATGAAAATTCATTTTAATGTCGGCTGGAACCGACACATTTTTCAGTACATTGGCTTCTTAAGACGGTGCAACAAAAACTTCTATTCATATGACCTTCTTACTATTTGCACCATTTATAACCGACCGAGAATGGAATACAACTCCCATGCGTGGGTCAGTGCCTCAACGTCTATTTTGAGGCTTCTCGAACGTGTACATGAGCGGCCGTAGGAGAGCTCGTTAATGACGGTAATGTATCCAACTCCGTCTTTCTCGGCCAGCATATCCGAATGTGGTCGATTGGTCAATGGATCGCACTCTGCATTATAGGCAAAATTCGCTTTTTAGTCGGACTATTCGTATGTGAAACTTAATTCCTGCAGAGGACTTTGCTGTTATTTATGGTATACAAATATCCAAACCTATTGTCCATAAACACTGCTCCCTCTTTCCTTCTTCCAATAACATATTTTCCTAGTTCCAAACGCAATGCCATCCATCCCCTGAGTGTTGGTCGTACGATGTTAATGTTAGAAGCTATAATCGAATTTTTAAAACTGTCTGCAACGGAAAATGATAAATTATGCTCAACTACGAGGTTATTTGGGCTTTTAGGGTATTAAAAAGGAAAGGAATACAGAAAAACTTAAAACTTAAAAATATAATACTTTACCCCTTGTTATTACCAACATAAATTTCCAATAGTAACAATTGCAAAGTAAATACAAAGCTTAAAGTGGCTTTTAATGTACTAAAGTAAAGAATATGATGCAAATTTTTAATTGCTAAAACTCACCAAAATAAGGACATAAGTCGTCAAATCGTCAATATGATATATTTGAAGCATAAAATCGTCAAAATGACAATAAATCGTCAAATCTGGCATCTGTGATTACGGACCTAGTTCTCAAATTTCTGTGTTAATATTATACGAGTGGATTTTTACAGTTTAAAATGGACTCCGAACGACAAATTTTTTGAGAATTTTTTTACGTAAATTTTATTCGCTCCCAGAGTTTTTACCAAAAATCTGCTGAAAGGCAGTCACCGAAAAAAATTTTTTTTTTATTTTTATTTTGATGTCTGACCTGGGGTTTAAACCGTGGCCTTATATCTAATAAGTCAACACACTACCTACTAGACTTGGAGTTCACTCATGCCAGGACTGTTTATCTGTTTTATTGATATTTTAAATTGTGGGCGATTGACAAGTGCATAGCACAGCACATTACAAAGATAACTCGTTCCTTAACAACCCTCTTCGTATGTGAAATACTATGCTTTTTTCCTTTCTCAGCTCTTTCAGTTTCAACGCAATGCACTGGGAGAGTAGACGTCCTTCCTAGAGTGTTGATTGTGTTTGTAAAAGACAAAGTCGTACATAAATAGCTATTTTGAAAACGATAATCGATAATTACTCAACAGTATCAGACAGGAAACCTCAGCAAATACGAACTTAATTGTTTACAGAAGAGAAGACGATGAAATCTGCAGATTCAATGGATTTTCGTGTTTAAAACTTTTTACTCTGAGAAAACAAAAAACTACTCCGAAAGTCTTTAGTTAAAAGGGAAACTATTCCATTTTGGATAGAATATGTGTTCCATACATAGAAATTAGAAAAAGAAACAAACTTAATTGTTCTTTTCTTTTCTTTTCATTGCAATAATCGAAGATAAATTTTATAAAAACTTACCTTCCCAAAGCCACACTCAGAGTCAAACTCATGCAAAGACTTTGTGATGTTTTAAAAAAATGATTGTATTTTAGTACACGCTTTAAAACTATTCAATTTTATTAAATTTTCTTCTATTTTACAGTTATTTTTTGCTCTTCTCTTTATATGCTTCGTTGCATAGAATTTGTTGATGCAGCGAATTTTAAAATCTATATAAACCAGCATACATATATTTACGTACGCATGTGAGTGTATGTGAAACAAATTATTTTCCCACACAATTCAAACCAACTGCAATAATTTCATACCGAAGCCACACAACTACCATGATTTCACCATAAAATTTATTGCGTTAATGAAAGTGAAAGATTTTGTATAAATATGGAGCACCCACATGCAAGAGTTGAAAATGAAAAACATGGCTGCAGCATTTACTATGGGTGAGACGATGTTACAAAATATTCTTTGAGACTTCTGGAATTGCTGTACGCAGCATTGCTTGAACGCGTGAAAATGTTTATAAAAGTTCAGTTTTATGTCCCGGTTACTTTAACAATCAATAGAGCTTTAATTTATTATATCTGGTTGGCCATCTATAGGTTTAAATTTGAACTATCGGTTATTTCGTATCTGACAATATCTGTTACAAAATTCAGTGTATTATCTGTATTGAGCGTAACGAGCCGATTTACGCTGGAGCAACGTCGGGATTTATTTCGCAAAACAAAGATAATTGGTCGGAAATTGCACGAAAATGGGGTACATAATTTGGTCGCAGAGAAGGACCAACAGTGCCCGGTATACGCAAGTTTATTGCTAAAGTTCGTGAAACTTTTTTCATTGTTGATGCGCCAAGATGTGCTCGTGCAGTATACCCGAAAATATCGAAGTTTTGGGTGAGAATGTGCATGAGAATTCATCAACATCATCTCGTCATCGTTCTTAAGAATTGAACACTTCACGCACCGGCTTACGTCGGTATGACGCCTTACAAAGTTCAATTGGTTCAAGAGCATGACCATCCGCTTCGTTCTCGCTTCGCTAGATGGCCCAACGAGAAACTGCATGATAATATCGATTTTGACTAAAAATCATCTTTTCGGATGGAGCTTATTTTCATCTTGGTGGGTACGTTAATAACCAAAATTGGCGTATTTGGGGCTCAGAAAACCAACATGTGGTCGTACAGAAGCTAATGCACTCATTACAAGTGACTATTTGGTGCGGCTTTCTTTGAAAATCAGAACGGCGCAACGACAACCGATTTTTTTGTACCCGCTCTTCATGGTATTGATGTGAACGATGTTTGGTTTCAACAGGATGCCATATCTCATGCCACAATCAAATTATTGCGTCAAACATTTGAGGTACGACCCCATACACTCGAAAAAGCCCATGAAAATTGGTCCGATCGAATGAGGTACTGTGAGGCCAGCCGCAGAAGCCCTATGAATGAAATAATATTCCATTTCTAACATATTTCTAAATAAATTTGGCAAAATTTCAAACTGTTTTAATTGTATTGTATTTTTAATTGGCCCACCGTTAAGAATAAAAGTAATATAAATCGTCGAGGTGCAACGTCATCGACTGCGCCATTGTAGAAGGATAAGTTCTTCCACAGGAACCAAATTTGCATCTGCAATTCAATGTTGTGTATCTGATTGTAAGAAGTAATCACTTACTACAACCTAAAGTAGAAATAGTCTGTATGTTTAACAGGACTGACAAAGAATCTTCTATTGAAGCCACGGCCAAGCACTGCCAACAGTTCTATTTGAATTCGGATCGATAGATACTGAATGAACGTTTTGGAATTTGTTTCCGAGGTTCTCAAGTACCCACATTAGCCACATACCCACAAGAGTATTGATCTGGCTTAAGGAGATTACCACCTGTTACTAGCAAATAATTCTTTTGACAAAGAATTATTCTCAGTAGTCCTATAATAATATAAATCCCATTATCCTAGATTTTTCTAAAGGTTTTAGCCTCGGTATAGAGCGCATCATAGTATTATCAACTAATCGAACAAAATGATTTGTGCAAGCCATATGCTTTCAAACGTGATAATGCAAAAAAGGACAACAAGAATTAAATTAAAGAACTTCGTGCAAGACTTTATTTTTCTATATAATACGTACATATACTTACTTAAATTGGACATTACAACCCTTTAGTCAGAATTACGACCAAGCTTCTCAGGCCACCCATGTTGGGTGTGTGTTCATTTCACTCATAAGTTGCGGCATCTACAGTTTAAATATAACAATGGGTTAAGTTTGTTTAAACTTTAAAGCGATATACCATATTCGCAGTTTAAACACTTGTGTCATCTGTGAGTTCGACTGCTTGTATTCAGTGCAATGTGTGTGAGTGAATATGTTTTGCAACAGAACATTTATTCTTCTGTAAAATATGGAACCGGAAACAGATATTTATTTTTGTACATCATGCAACTACAAAAAAGCAACAGCACCTAATATAAAATGCAAAAAAATAGCCAGTAAAACAAAAAGATATGTGATGCATTATGTCTTCATTTTTGCTTGGAACATTTACGCTGTGTCTGAACGAAACCAAGAATTGTTGTGTAAGTATATGGTCGCAATGTAAACAATGTAACAAACACTTTTAAATCAAGACAAATTATTGATCCTTTACTAACAAAAATTTTGTAGCATTGTTAAGGATTGAATGAATAAACTGAATTAAAAAAGTATTCCAATAATTTCACCCTAAAAGAGATTCTTTGAATGAATTTCCGCAAAATACCGGAACATGATGGATATTGACAAAAACTAAGATGCCTAAGCTTTGTCTCCATAGAGCGGGTCAGTCATAAAGGAGGCGTCTTTCTTATCCTTATAATTTCTACAATAGCCATAAAATGACTCAACTTTAAAATATGTGTGTGCCTGTAAATATTCCAATAAAAAGTTTAACTAATTCTCCCCAAAGCATATAAAGGCCACAGGAGTCTAGGCATTCTGCAAGTAGTTATACACGAGTTCTACCTTCCTTAATGTACATCCACCTATCAAGTTCAACAAAAGATGAGATATAAGTCCTTCTGCGTAAGACAGTCCTCTAGTAGCATGCTGATCAGCGTTATCATTCCCTCTAATACCCGAATAACGCAGATACAGATAAATTCTACATGTTATCAGTCAAGCTGTGCAGTATACGAGGATATCTGAGAAAATATATCGAACTCAGTACGTAGGATTTTATATCGACGGCCAAAATTTTGAAGAATTAGTTTTCGAATATTTATCGCAGTCCTTTTAAATGGTGTAGAACTCCATCTAAAAGTGTACCTATCCGGCTTTCTCAGAGACCCAAACGGCATGTTTATCAGAATAAATACCCAATCCTGTATGGATTTGCGTCTTGGAGTCATCAATAAAAACTGAGATTATGTCGTTTCCGTCTCCATAAACTATCTCTGCGCGACTTTATCTTCTCTGGAAGAGTTTTTAAACCCATGAGGCCTAAATATCGCTTCTCAGCCAATGTGTTCGACATTTTTTAATCCTCATTTTCCTCAACTTCAAATGATAACGTATTCATTAAAAACACAAGTTGCATAATCAGATCGAGTTTTGTCATGTCAAACAATACGCATGAAACGGTTGAATATCAAATTTCATGAAAGTACCTCCTAAACATCTGTCTTCGCTTATGAGCATTTAATTGGTGAAATTAAACAACGTTTTCAAATGTTTGTCAACAACAAATCATCGCAACGTAGTATTGTTTTATCAATTAAATTTGACGTCAAAGGATAGTCCAGAAATTAGTTGAAGACTTCGTTTCACTTATTATGTCTTTTTAAAATGAAGTGAAATCATCTCATTCAACCACTGTCACGCTTTAATGGGCAGAACAAATTTATTTCTTCGTATTTCTGAATCTCCTTCCTTGTTTATGTGAATAGAATTCCTCTAAACGAAGCATGATTTAAAATTCAACATGTTCTCCGTTGTGTACAAGTACTTTAAACTTAATTTAATCATGAGAAATTTTTTAATTAATTTATATGAAGGAAGTTGAAGAGGAATTAATTGAACAAAGAATTGACCGCCACTGATGTAACACTTAAACGAATACTTTTAGAAGTAGTCTCTGCTACTTCACTATGAAAGTCACCGCAAGTATCTTGTCAATTTAAAAAATATTGTGGCATTGAAAGTTTCTGTCTTTTTTAGTTTCTTCATATAAGAGTAGGGGGTTAATAATAAAGATGACGACCTCAACTTTAGTTGAATACCCTGCAGGAAATTTAGAATAATTTTTTTAAGTAAAAGCAACCTGGTTTAAGTCAATCAAAATAAAATACTGTAAAGTAAAAATGTTGGCATAATATTCTGAAAGTTATTTAAATCTTCTGCATTTGCATTTAAGTGTCACAAACAAACGTAATTAAATTCGCGAGAAGGAAGCAACCATGGAAAAATGTAGAATGTAAGTAAGTTGGGACCCTTCAAATTTCAAAGATGAGTGAGGAGTGAGATGAGATGAGGGTGGGCTGTGGTATCTTTATTAAGGGTTCTGATATTAAAATTTCTTATTGGCTGTCTAATCACTGCAGCGTTTTCAAAGCAGATGTTGTGCAAATTTTGAAAACGGCGCAATGCTTGTTATGTGGCAGGATTTTTCCTGCCTCGCGAACATAGGTTAAGGATTTCTCGAAGAAAATACTTTTTTTTA
Source organism: Sarcophaga subvicina (assembly GCA_936449025.2). Classification (NCBI taxonomy): domain Eukaryota; kingdom Metazoa; phylum Arthropoda; class Insecta; order Diptera; family Sarcophagidae; genus Sarcophaga; species Sarcophaga subvicina. Next base: position 38,086,507 of record OW388082.2, read on the forward strand.
TAGTTTCCGAGACACAGGGATATTGTTGGAAATTGCATTACTTATGAGCTGCCAATCTCCGACATGTTGCAAGGCATAGATTTTTCCTGCTTCGGGTAATTTGGATATTGCCCACACGTTTTGCGGGGAGGCACAATTTCATTGGCTTAATCTCGTTGGCAGGAATTTATGTGAAATATTGCCAGACTCTGCTGGACACGTTTGGGCAAGAAGACTCACTTCTGTCCTTAAATGAACGACCATCCATCGCACAAGAACGATTCTTGGGGCCACTGTCCTTTATTGCAATCTACGAAATACTAAAAATTAAATACAGTGTACTCTCTCCTAATCCACACCTCTCCTAGGCAAAAACTTCCCATATACGGAAATTTTTTTTCATTACCAAAAAAGATTATTGAAATATTACCCTCTTAAGCACAACAAGATACAAACACTTTTTTCCACGACGTATGACATTTTAGTTCCCCATAAGCGGAAAGCTTACAGCATGGTATCACAATTTTTTCGTTTACATTTCTCTTTATTCGTAATTTGGTTATCTGGTTATTTTTAACCAAATTTGATTCTTTTTTATTTATTTTTTAATTGCTTCCTAAGAAACTCTGGAAAACTTGTCTGAAGATTAACCAGAAACTGAAATTGAAGACAAGTTAACTTCTCATAACGAGGCCTTAGAGACCTAAAAAATGTTAAAATACAAACTGATCTTCAAATACATCTCCCGGACATTGAAGTTAAAGGAAAAAACTCGCCAACCTTATTCGCAGATATAAAGTCACAGAAACAAATCTACATACACAGTTGTCCCCCTTATTTGTCTTTTTTCTAATATTTTATAGGTTATATTTTTTATATTCGTTTCATTCTTCCAACGTTCTTAATTGAATAATGAATAATTGCATTAAAGAACGCTATAACACCTTTTTCAAATTGATAAATATCACCGGGAAAAAGTCTACATACAGCGGTGTATGTAAACTTTTTTCTTTGACTGTATACATGTTTTTGTTTTTAAAATAAAAGTGTTTAAAGATTGAATTAGATTATTAATTATTATTATTGTTCTTTCATAAGCGGACACCTCTAATAAGCGAACATATTTGTCAGTCCCTAAGAGAGATTATACCTTATCAATTTATAATAAAAATATGAATCAATAACAATAAACTTTTTTTGGTATAAACTTTATTGTTTTTTTCTCACAGAGATTACTTTTTAAATTGTACAATTTTACATTAATTTATTCAAAAGAATTGCGTAGCATGCTATTAGCATTACTCTGCTTAAAGTGTGGGTTGCATCATTATTACATACATAAGAATCCTTTTTAAAATACGTATTAAAAACTAAGCAGCTCTTATTAAAAACCATTTTCCCCTTCATTTATGTGTGCATTTCACTACATGATGATTGTTATTATTATAATAATAAGGGGAATTTTTTTTGTCTATTGTTCGTAAATATTGCTCCACGCTCCATTAATCTCTAGTTTATAGGTACAGTAGTTGACGAGTACTGCAGAGACTATAACCATCATAAATAGTATATGGTTCTTGCTTGTCTACCATAAACTTTGTATTCAGGTTTATTGTGATCATCAATAGCACTATTAACGTTTATAAAATGCCGCTAAATAATTGCGGTGGAGGCAAAATTTAATTCGCAATGACTCCCTTCTTTCTCCCCTTTTTCCTGCACCAGAGTATATTGTGATTCAATATTCTGCGTTCCATACTTGCTTTGAATTTATGCCGACTGATTATGGCATTCAAAATTTCTGTACATTATATGACAAACTCTGTATTAAAATGTGAATTAAAAAGCTAATGACTGATTACATTGTCATGGTTTATTAAAAGAAAACAAAGCATATTTAATAGCTATTGACTTTAAATCCTTTTGTTTAATCCATCCACCCATACTAATGAATAGTGGAAAGTATAATTACTCTGTTCAATTACTCTGACACATAGCATAACTCTGACACATAACACAACACAACAGAATACTGTTAAGCATAAACTTTTTTTTAGTGAAGTACAGGGAAACTTTCAACACATGTCCAATTAAAACGTACATACATACAGAATTGGTCACTACTGTCCTTAAGTCAGGATTACGACCTAGCTTATCACACCAATTAAGTTGGGTGTGTTAATTTTATACAAGAGTGGCACAACCTTCAGGCGACTTTGAACGATAAATTTTTGTGAAACTTTTCATGGCAATTTTGGTTACTCTCAGAGTTTTTGCCAGAAATCTGCTGAAAGGTAATCGCCGAACAAATATTTTTTCATATTTCGTTTTGTTGGATTTGTCTGACTTGGGGTTTGAACCGTGGTCTCACGTCTAATAAGCCAACACACTACCTACTAAACTACGGCGACATTTTAATATATGTATTTACTCTGTTTTTAAAGATCGAGTATATATTTTCATTACCTTCTCCTCCACTCCCATTTTACAACATATCGTTGTAGCGTAACTGCCTACATTCTCACCGATTTCATCTCTTGCAATTAGTATCAGTCGCAGCTATTTCGCGTCAAACATGGGCCATGAAAACTTAACATGCTAGGAATATTCGGTTATACTATATATATGATCAGACTGGATAATTAGGTAGGAAACGAGATAATATTTATGCCCACGGGCACAGGGTGGTGTCCTCTCACCAGTCATGGGGCTGGACTTTCTGACTAAATTTTTTGAGGCGAAGGAACACTGGCTAAAGGAACACTTAAAGGACCTCTCTGCGACATTATTCAAAGAAGTCTTGGGATTGTAGGTCATTGGACATGACAGTGGGCCTGACCACTGGTCAATATTATTCACAAAAAGAAGAAAACTTTCTAAATAGAAGAATATATGACTCCTAGGTAAGATAACATCACAGCAAATGCATGTGAAATATCTAAGAATAACACCGGATAATTAATTGACATAGAAAACTCGTATAGGGAGCATGTCTTGAAAGGCTCTACATATCATAATGACATGCAAAAGACATACAATCCAGGAATTTTACATTGGAAGTACGCCATAATGGTCACACCAATCGTCTAAATCGATAGAATAAATCTGAAAATAGAACAAAACTCATAAGGAATTGAACAAGATACAGAGGCTAGAATGTTGTGTTGGTATAATAAGGGTAATGAAAACCTGCCCAACGTCGGCGTTGAAAGCTCTTTTATATTTAAATTCGATTCACATGGCAGGGAAGACCAAAGTTGTGTAAACTGTGGTTAGGTTGATGGGAGGCCAGTCTAATATGGAATTCATTTAGGAATTTTGTGATCTAAGAAATCGATTATCTAACAGGTAACTCCTTCACCACTGGACAAAACCACACGACTCTGAGAAATGTTTCGCAACGAGATATGGAATATATGGAATATAATATGGAATCTCCATACTATTTGAAAAGAAGGAGTATTTTGAATCAAGAGCTTATCCATGGACAAAAGTTTTTGTTCATAGAATAAAATATTCCGAGCCGGTGGAGAAACTTGCAGATATTTTCCAAGCGGAAGTCTATGATTTCGATAAAGATGTGCTCAGTTCGGTAGGAGGCACAAAAGACTGGACATAGCAATACTATCTGATGGTCAGATCGCCATTCAAGCAGTCGGCTCTCATGTGAAAAATGTCGGCAATAAGCAACTATATGAGATTGGAAGCAGGGGAGCATCCACGACTTCGAGGGAACCAAAGAACTTCTGTGGAGAAGATGGTAAAGACAGGCGAAGACTCTCTCAAAACCAGACATTTCCAGATTTAAGGTTTTTTGTGGCAGCCTCGAGTTTTCAAAACCTCGCGATTCAAATAGTGGCGAGTAAAAATCTTCAAAAAAAGAAGGAACACATGGGTTAGAAATTTGTATTTCAAAACATCTACTTTTGAGAGAGATATTCTAGTGATTACTCCTTTCAATAACTTGCTTTAAAAACTCATTGGTAGCCTGAACGTAAAGCTTAGTATGATATTTTCTGCGTTGTCAATTGTAAACAAAAATAACCAACAAATACAAGGCGTTCTTCATTTTTAAATGAAAGTTCTGCTCTTGATGTCACTTGGTTTTACCTCATTTAATAGGACTTCGTTTTGTATCCAGTCTTGTTTAATCAAAATTAAGTTTACGTGATGGTTGACCTCGATTGTATTCTTGATTTTATTGGTACTTTCGGTTTACTTTTTCTAGATCCTCTTTTATACGTTTTTAATTTTCATTTCAAATATTCCTGACTAAAATTACTTAAGTATTAGGCAAATCATTAAAAAATTATTCCGTTCTTTTTGTTTTAAGTTCGAAATTCTATCAAAACAACCACTTAAAGTCATTGTTTTAAAATTATTTTTGTTTTCACATTAAAACAACCCCCTGAAGAAAAACTTTCAATGGCTTTCATTGTTTAACTAGCATTACCAATTCCAATCTAAATGCCAGATGATAAGTTTTGAAAAGATTAAGTATCCATAATACTCAATACTGTTTGTCTCTTTCAATGCCTAAGGGGGAAAACACAAACAAGGTATTTATTTAAAACAATATTTGTGTTTAATTTTTCTTTTCTTAACTTTTCGTTTTCAATTTTCACACTTTCTCATTGGAATGTAAAAAAGTGTCATACATTTCTTACCCACTTCAAGTATCTGTTTGGCATACTCGGTTTGAATGAATAATTTTTTTAAAACAAAACCTACAACAAACTGTTAAAGAAAACTTTTTTGAATTTAATTAATTTCTGAGATTTGATGAGTATAATAGAATGTGTTGATTTGACAAACTTTTTTCAGATTTGATCAAAATGCAATGAATGGTTTTATGAAATTTTGATCAAATTTATCAATTAATGATCGTTTCATTGCTAAAATTCAGCCCAATAGTCTTCTATAAAATTAATATTTTTGTCAAATTTTTAACTTTTCAATATTATAACGAATGAGTTTTAAGGCCTTAAATAGGTTTTCATTTATGCTCGTTCAATATCCACAGTTAATTAATTTCTCGATTTTGTTGGCATTTGTCGAGCTCACTAGGAGGAAATTGTCGTAATATATAGTATTAGAGATTAGTCGTTGCGCGCAGTAGCCAAAAACTCAAATTAAAAAATGTCTCAGAGGTCGACATAGACAGATAGTCTATGGACTGTGAAACATTTTTTTATTTTTTAATTTATTTTATTTATTTATTTAAGTCAATGGACAAATTCCTTACTGACTACTAATAACAATAGGTACGAATAAAATTAAATAGAATTACAAATAGTCTCAACAAAAATACAAGCAATTGTTACAATAAAAGTATGAAAAGTTATGTATTAAGAAAAACAATAATGTTCCGTTTTACAATGCAAGAATTTAAAGAAAAATCGATAATGTCTGACAAATTATTAAATTGACGGCAAATTCTAGTTAACGGATCAGCAAGAGCATAATTAGCTCTGCAGAATTGAATATAAATATGACTATAACAGCGGAAGTTACGACAAGGAACATTGAATTTAACAGATCTTAACAGAAATTCACAGCAAATATTACCATTGATTAATCACGAAGGATATATTTAACATTGTTCGACGACTCTTAAGGGTAGGCAGTTTTATTAATGCCAGTCTGCTAGTGTATGAAGGCATTTCCAAATAATTCCATCCAAGGCCACGCAAACAGAAGAGTAATAATTGTTTCTGCACAGATTCGATGAGTTCGCTGCAAACATTATAGTGAGGATCCCATACAATGGATCCATACTCTAAAATTGGTCTGACAAGTGATACATAGAGCTGTTTCGTAATATATGGATCAGAAAATTCTTTTGCCCAACGTTTTATGAAGCCAAGAGTGCTTCTTGCCTTATTTACAGTCAAAGGGACATGATCATTAAAGTTTAATTTTGTGTCCAATAGGATCCCCAGATCAAGAAAAGAGTCCACTATCTCCAATTGATGACCACCAAGCAAATAATTAACCTTGATAATTATTTCTTGAGAACCGCATGCATTTGCATTTTTTAATATTCAGCTCCATCATGTTGTACTCGCACCACGAAAATAAATTATTGAGATCATTTTGGAGATAAATATGTTCGATGAAATTATTAAACGAGAGAAAAACTTTTACATCGTCAGCATACATCAAGATATTGGCAAAATTAGTTATGTTAGTAAAATCATTTATAAACAATGAAAAAATAAGTGGACCAAGATGGCTGCCCTGAGGAACACCAGATAGCACATAAATATGCTTAGATAAGCTATTGTTCACACATACTGTCTGCTTTCTACCAGTTAAATACGATTCAAGCCATCTTAAACTCCTATAATTTACACCCATTAAATCCAATTTTGTTAAGTTTGTAATTCACTTTATCGAACGCTTTGCTAAAATCCGTAAAAATTACATCAGTTTGATTCTGTTGAGAAAAGACCGCATTTATCATGGATGTTAACTGAAGTACATTGGTTGTTGTTGGACAGCCCTTTCGGAAACCATGTTGATGAGGTGACAATAACGATGAAGTATGATGAACCAAAAAATCGGCAATCAGTTTCTCGAACATTTTTGGAATAGCACTCAGTTTTGCAATGCCCCTATAATTTGTAACATCAGACTTATTGCCAGATTTAAAAAGCGGTAAGATATATGAGTTCTTCCAAAACACCGGAAAATATCCATAATTAAGAGAGGTATTAAACAATATGACTAATGGTGTGACGAATGACTCTGCACATCGATTTAAAATACAACTTGGAACCCCATCAGGACCAAGACGAAAAGACATCTTTAAATTTTTCAGGTTCACGAAAATATCATAGTCATTAAATGTTGGAATAGATATTACTTGAGCTAATGTCAGAGAGTAAGGGTAAATATTTGTATCATTGTAAGCAGAATTAGAATAAGTACTGGCGAAGAAATCAGCAAACATATCACATATGACATCCTCACTACCAGATTCTTTATCATCAAATTTCATAAAGGATGGAAAACTAGCCGATTTTCTCTTGGAATTTACAAACGCATAGAAGGATCTTGGATTCTTAATAAAATTATTTTTCATTCTATCCATATATGTTTTATATAATATGTGATTTAGAATGTTATATTCAGACCTGCTAATAGAATATTTTCCATAATAAAATAATAGAACCAGAACTTTGGTATTTCTTGTAACACTTGTTCTTTCGATTTTTCGCGTCAGTTGTTTAGAATTCCATGGTGGACCAAACATAGTATGCGAAGGTTTAAAGGGAACACAAATTTCAATTATTGAATGCACTTTCTTATAAAAGTTAGAAATCATCAAGTCAATATCTGAAACATTGTTAACAGGAATAGATAAGGTTTCATTCCAACAAGTATTACTCATCATGTCATTAAATAAATTGTAATTGGTTTGATTAAAACAGTAGACTTTACTAACTTTAGAAGGTTTAGCATTTAAATTAGTTGGAAGGACTAAATTAGTTTTTAAAGTTGGATGATATCCATCCTCAGGCAACGTTACAGGTTCAGAACGTAAAACATGACAGTGATTGACATCATTAACAAACACAAGATCCAATATTTTTCCAAAGTCATTACAAAGTGAGTTTATTTGATACAGTGATAGTCCAAAAATATCATCCAGGAATTCGTCATGGAAAGTCTTATTCTTAATCGGAATTAAATGAGGCATATCAGATACATGTTTCCATGCGATTGAGGGTAGATTAAAATCACCCATAACAAAAACAGAATCATTTTTTTAGCACATTGGACAACAGATGTTATTGCGCCAACATGATCAGAGTAAACAGCATAGTCAGAATCAGGAGGAACATATGAACAAGAAAAGTAGACTTTAGACGTTTTTAATTTTACAACAACAGCAACAAATTCAATATTAGAAGTCTTGGTAATAAACTGTTCAGATGGATATAATGAAGAGACAGCAACTAATACACTACCTCCTCTGTGTGTATTACGATAGTATCTATAAATTTGATATTTGTTATAAAGAATTTCCGCATTAAAAACACTGTCATTAAGCCAGGGTTCAGTAAAGACAATCACATCATACATAAAATCATGACTATTAACGAAGAGATTAGACAATTTAGTATTTAATCCACGAACATTTTGATAAACTAATGATAAACTCTTACTATGGATATTTAGTTTTTTGGAATTTGAGGTGTAGGTAGACGAACAGTATTTTTTTATCTTTCAGAGGGAACATATTCTCGGACATATGTAAGAGCAGGCCAAAAATTGAAATCCTTCATTTTTTCAAAGTATTCGTCCGAAACTGTAATTTTAAAGGACGATATTGTTCTCGGCTGCGAATAAACAAATTTTATTATTTATTTATTAATATTTATTATTTATTATTTTAGAGCGTTCAATGTCCTTTAATGGACATAAAGTAATGGTGTCTTACTTCTTGGGGCAAAATCAATGACATTATGAGGCAAGAAGATTGGTGGAAAATCCTCAAATAATAAGCTTCCGTAAAGAGATAACATGTAACTTCTCTTTTGAAACAACATACATATTTCGAACACTTGCTCTGTATATCATCCTCAAATTAAATTAATCTCGTTAAAAGTCTACACTCAAGTTTTGAACACAGTCGTCATCACGCCTAAAATTAGTACAATATATTGTAACAAAAACATGGAGGGCCATTATTACAACTTGTCGTTAAACTTGGGGTTAGTTAAAGGTACCTTTAGCTAAAGGGAACTGGAAGGTTACCTTTAACTTATTTTCGTTATTACAACTTACAGATAAAATAAAGTTTACTTTTTCAAAAATATGGCAGTGCCGGAGCAATGTCGATAAAACTGCTCCATTATACCAGTTTTTTTAAACGCAGTTTCAACTGCAGACTTCGGTTTTCTTGTTGTATATGCCCATTTTGTTTAAATTTGAAGTTGCCATAATGAAAATAATATATAATATGGCAAGTTCAAACATAAATGACCTTTATATGTTAAAGGTAGAATGATCCTCCCTTTAACTTAATGATCACTTCTATCTTATTGGGTACTCATAATAACGAAAAACAATTTATCTGCCCGTTAAAATTCTCCTTTTAGTTAACGGCAAGTTGTAATAATGGCCCTAACAATAATATAAAAAAGAGAGTACCCTGGTAGTCTAGCGGGTAGTGTACTAGACTATTAGCATGAGGGTCGATTCCCACCAGAGACTCTGGTCTGTGACACTACACCGAGCATATGGTCAAGTTACTCCGCTCCGTGTAATTAATAAATAAAAAATAAAATAATATAAAAAGAATTTTACTATCGCGAATATTGAGGAAAATCTTGTTACGCAAATGTAAATGGTTTTACATCGTTTAACATTAAAATGATAAACAAAAGCTACAAAACGAAAAACTATGGACTTGTTTACATGATCAATAAATAAACAAAAATATAGCAACAACATCAGTATAAAAAGAAGGGATAAACATGTAAACAAACAACAACACTGCAAGACAAACGTAAACAAAATACACAAACAACAATAACGTAAACAACATGTTTACATTTATAGAGATTTCGCAAAGGCAAAGTCATTCTCCTTCAAGAGCATTCATCAGACCAGTTTACACTGCGATATAAAAGGCAAGATAAAGCAGGCAACGGGGTCAGAAAGAATTCAGTCAGTCTTGTGTGAGGACGCGTTGCGTGTGAAGAGAATAATCGTGGTTTGGAGATCTCCGTTATAAAGATCTATTGAACAATTGTTATTGTTCACGCAAAAGAGTGAAAAGAAGAATAACTAATAAAGCCATTGTTGTTGTTTACATCAAGTTGTGAACAGTGGCACACAGAGTTGTGTGAACAATAAAGAATTTATTTAAAACTAAACACAAATTTATTTTTAGTTTCATTTGCAATCTACGAACTCATATTTTAAACGTTTTTAAAAAGGTAAAAGTGTAACAATATGATAAATTTTGCTATAATACTGACTTTGCATAGTACTTAGAATTTTACAATAGCATATACTAACTTGGTAGACGGCTGCATCCTAAAATCGATATTTGAACATTAAGTGCCGCTACAATAGCCAATTGCCAATCAGAAAGTTCGTAACTTTGAATTGTGCAGAAGTGCGCACAAAATTTTTATTTTTCGGTATCTGTTAGACTGAGACGTCAGCAGTTACTGACGATGGGTATAGATATGCTTATGGGCGTTATTGAAGCTATTTATATTGCTTGGGGACGACAAGATACTACCAATGCCTTAATGAAAACAACATTATGGAACATATTGCATTCACATGTCGACGATTAGGAAAACATAGAATGGAAGTGAAATTCCTTGTCAAAACATAGTAATTTCGGGTGACAAATGTAAGAATAAACCGAATGCCCTACGGAGGAATTATTATTATTGTTTCTAAGACGTATTATTGTACAATGAGCCTGTGATCTATTTATAATGTATATCTGTAATGTCTCCTCGCAGTCTATTGATTTGATTTTGAGTTTGGACAAACTTTAGGATGCATCTTGGTGCCTACAACGATAATTCTTTGTCTACTTCCTAATATGCATTCAGGTGTTTTCTCCAGGAATACATTAATGCCGCACAGGTTCCACTCCACTTTGTAAAAGACTTCTAACCCTTCTGGTGAGCTCTTTTGCTTTCTCATTGTGGAGAATTCCACCCAGCGTGTCTGCGGACCCAACCGTATCACAGTCTTGCGAACCGTTGTGTTGAGAACGAAGGTGATAAAAATCTGAAATCAAAAAAAAATTATTTTTGATTATTTCATTGAGACGTAGAAACGATACTACTGAAAATATGGACTCAATACTATTTAGGATTCGACGCAGTGGTTGTATTCGAGATCCTACTTAAAGTGGAAAATGTAATATTTTGCATCTGTGTTGATATAACACCACAACAGTGGATATCAAGAGTAGGACTTTAATTTGAAACCGGGCTAGGTATTTAGTAAAACTTATATCGGCTATTTTGTAAGTGCTTTATTTTGCTATTTAAAAAAATACGTGTGTGAATGTTATCGAAATTTTTAATTTTGAAGGCTCTATTGATGTTACTAGGTATGGAATATAATATATTTTCAATATCGCCCAATACGTCTCAGTTCAATGTTCAATTTTGTATGAGTCTGGCGAATAAATAATTTTACCGCCGGTATGAGATATCTTGGCTTTAAGGACTGTTGTGGCTTGTGCGTTACTCTCAAATATCTGCGACTTAAGGAAACCCGTCAAGGAAAACTATAATGTGATCAAATCGCACACTTTCGGTGGGCAACACCTCCACGTGAGATGTCCATGCGCTCAAATCGCTCGTGCAGAATATCCAATGTGAATGGACCTGTGACCGTCCTGCATGCAATTCGGTCCAAAAGAAATTTGTAAACTTCCTTCTATAGTGCACACCGTTCGCAGTAAATGTTGTAATCCAAGAAATATGTACTGACAATTCCGGCTGATAAAAATCCTCACCAAACACTGTGGACCTTTACGAGATGCAATGGGAACTTTTGCATCCGATATGGATAAGTATCAGTCCATTCATCTAAAAATGTTTTTAATCACTGAAGATGATTTTTCGATGATAATTAGGGTCATGCTATATCCATCCTTGGTGGTTTGGCGAAAGAGGCTGAATAAATGTCTATCAATTTGACAAATGTAGCTTCAACATGATGGCACTTAGCAACTTTAAAATTTTGGAAGTTCGTGTGGAAAAACTCGCTAATATTAAAGAAGAAAATGAAATAGCGAAATATAATCTACGCCGATGTCAAGCTTTATCAGACCACCGTTATCATCACTCATCAATAAAATATGCCTGTGCGTCAGTAACTTTCAAATAAAATGTTCTAAAATCAAGGGCACGTCAAATAAAAATCTCAACCTAAACAAAGTGAGCTCAATAAAATTAGAAAAAGTATCAGTTTTCGAATAAAATTGGACATGAACCATGTTTTAAGATGATTCATGTTGGTGCCTTTAAATGTCTCATTATCCCATTCGAAGGGTATCCATAGAGAGACTAACATTTTGCATGCCATCATTTTCCTTTCTGGTGTTTGTATCTGTTATGCATGCTTGTGCTATAAATTTGCATACTAAAGACCACTTCGAAGTGACATAAAAAAAAAAAGCGTTAAATCAATGAGAGGACATGAATTTTTTTTGCCAACCAGAGACAACAGCAACAACATCCGTAAAACAATCACCATAAAGTTTAACGAAAGATTTCAAAAGAAAACCAGAAAAGTTAATTAAAAAAGTTCTTTTAAATAAAATAACGAAAATCACAAACAACAATAACAACCAACAATAGAGCGAAAAATTACAACAATGACAACAATTAAAAAGGAATTTAATTTCTGACAATTTGACTGCCAACCTCAGAGTCTCCTTGCACTATCCACTGAGTAGGCTAGTGGGTTGTCTGCATTGCTTAAGGCAAATATTGGGGTTGTTTACTTTACTTTTGGTGTTTGAAAAACAATTCGGTTTTTACAAAGGGTCACAGCAGAGGTACAGAATAAATTGCAGAAGATAAAGGATTTCTATTTACTTATGACAAGTGGCATTTTAATTTTAAAAACAATTTCACCCAAATCCACCTTAAGAATGTTAAGTGACGCTATTAATATGTCAACTCAATTAATTTCAATTTTTTATTCCTTTTCTTATTCGATTTATCCTCATTCTTATCGATACTGTATTATTCTCAATTAGAAATGTGAAAATGACAGTTTCAGTTAACAATGCAAAAAAGGTCACCACCACCTTTGGCTTCTTTGAGGTTAATTTTTATTGTTGGCCATTGAGCAGTTTAATTTCGAATTTTCCCTTTCTTTTATTGTTAATATTTGAGGTAAGGAGCGCTCACGAAAAAATTTGGGCCTATATTATTCCTTATAAGAATCAAGTTTCAGGTTAGATTGTTTTAATATTTGCTTACATTAATGAAAATGTTGCATAAAAATATTAAGTCGTTAGTAAACGTTCTCATTTATTTTTTTGGGAAATCTTTACATTGCACTATGGGCGGAATGACCAGTTTTTGAGGCAATAAATCACCCGAAGCAGCTAGACGCTTGAAATTTTGTACATCTGTTTATTAGGTCAATCAAAAAGTACAGTAAAAATTTCATGACGATCGGCAACTGTCATGCCCACTTTTAGAGGAATGTGCCAATGTATCTAAGTAAAAAATATTACTTGAAAGAATTTGAAGTTTAATTATTAAGATTGCTTTTAAATTTTTTTCCAAATTATTGTGTTATTCGACGATACTAATTTCAATGGAATAACTGAAGTTGCAAAGAGTGAGCTATCTAAACTTTCAGGGGCATCACTATTACACATTTGCTTAAATGAACTTTGTCCTGTGGAGTCATTGAAACCATAGCTAAGAACTAATGTAACTTCATTGAGTTCAGTCATTAGTAACAAAACTTCTTCTTGGTGTAATAATATTTTCTTCGCTGTGTGATTAACCAAGTTTTGTAGAGCAATTTCTGCTAACAAGTCTGTTACAATTAATCCTTCCGGTCTACATTGTAGCTTGTATTCTTGTACTTTTTGGTAGCTAGGATAAATGTGTTATGTGATTTATTCAATTCGCTCATATTAATATATTGTCGTTTTCTCAAATTATTTTCTATCAAAAACACAAAGGCTTCTTCAGGTGACAGCATTAACGGCTTCTTGTCATCACAACTAAGCATTTGTCTAATTTTAGTTGGCCGTGAGGGAGATGAAACTCCTTTTTTCAAAACAAAATTCAAATAATTTTCTTTTGATGAATGAGCTGCAATTGAAGCAGCATGAAGCAATAACTTGGTGTCATTTCCCTGTGCTGACGAGACTACGGAAGCAAGTTTTCGTTTTTGCCGCACACTTCCTTCGCTATATTTAACACTGGGGCGCCTCTTTTTGTTTGCGACATCACTGTGTGTTAAAGTAAGCTCAATCATACCAGATAACCACAATTTTTACTTTTTTCGAATCTAATCCGGCTTCTGCAGTTTGCGATCCACTTTTGGTTAGCACGTGCACAAAATTGTTAATTTTTTTCTAACAGCTATCATGCAGTCCTCACTAGATTTTTTTTGAAATTTATCACAAATCCAATTAATAACAGTGGTAGCATTTCGATTATTTTCCAACCAAAAGTTAACTATTTGCGCATTTTTGATTTGTATGCTATCTAAAATCGTAAATTCTGCTTCCTCTCAGCAGATTTCTGGCAAAAGCTCTGAGAGTAAATAACATTGCCATGAAAAGTTGCTCAAAAATCTGTCAGTCGGAGTCGATTTTAAACTGTAGTTACCGCCTCTCGCGTATAAAATTAACACACACAACATAAGTCTTGTGAGAAGCTAGGTCGTAATCTTGACTGAAGGGTTATAATGATTAATTATGTATGTATGTAAGTATGTAAGATCTGCTACTTTTTAACTTTGCAGAGAAAAGGCTGGATACACTTCCCTATTTGCTCCAGTTTTTTAGAAAAAATCTTTTTTGTTTAGAAAAAAATCTTTAATACTTTACTCTAACATTTCATAATTGTTTGCAAATTCTTTCTTATTTCGACTCCATATTTTTATTTTTTCGGTTAGCATAATGGTTACTGGCCCATTTCACAAGAAACACAGAAAAAGTAGTAATTGTAATAACTTTTTCAATCACAGTAAAAAATGTAAGTCTATGCTCATACCGACATTATAATTTTTTCGTGTGTTCACCTTAAATTGTGTTACACAATGATATATACTCGAATTATAAATAAATCAGAACCCTTTTAAAAGCTCAATTCAATGATTGTTTAGTCATTTCTATTGAGTCCATACTTTATTTAGAAGTACAGTATTTGGGTAATGAGCTGAACATGCTCAAGAAGAACAATGCTTTTAGAAAACACACCGGTGATGATGAAATCGGCTTTAATTTTTAACAAAAATATCAACCCACACCACAGAATAAGTTTATATAGGGTCAAGAGCGTTTTCTATCTTTAAAAGTTAAATAAAACAAAATATTTATATGTGAGCTGTTAAGGAAGTTTTTAGTCGTTTGAAGGACGTATTGAAACCATTATAAGAGGAACATAAGATCGTTCAAATGTTCGCCGCAACTTTTCTGATTGATGCTCCACCGAAATATAAAATATTCCGGGATCAAATCGCACGATCTCGGTGGCCACTTCTCTACATGAAATGACCATGCCCTAATGTGACTTAAAATGGTCTTATAAAATTCTTTTTTTGAAGTTTTCAATGAAAAAGAAGAGAGGAGAGTATGTTCTTTGCATTGAGTCAAAAAATTCAATCAATTTTTCTCGATCCCTAACATACTAACAACATTTTTTGAAGACTAACTTAGATTTTATGCGAAAATATCGAATTGCATTGTATGGGCGGCGGGAAATGGGCGTGACTATTTTTGATAGAACTGGCCATTGTTTGTATATGGACATAAAAATTTGTATGTGAAAAAATCAATTCTGATTGCAGAGGCGTTGGTAATGGGTGTAGATAGGTAGGTAGGTTGGAGTGGTAGCTTTAATTCTCAAAGCTCCGTTGTGACGCCACATGGGTGTAGATAACTACGATGAAATATGGCATGCATCTTGTAGTTTTTTTTTTCTGAAAGATTTACATACGAAATTTTAGAATTTTTACTTGGGTATTAACAATTATTTTGCAAAAAAAATAAAATAATTTGGTTTGCATTAGCGGTTATAAATTTCCTTTAATTTTTGAAATTTAATCATAAACTGCTCTGTGCCAACTTTAAATGATCTAACACCACTTCTTATATTTTTTGCACAGAAATATATGACGTAACACCTCTGTGCACCGTCTTGTTAATGATAAACAGATGATTCTGTTCTTCTAGCGATGATCAACTTGTGTGGACTCTGCGGTAGTATTCTCTTCAATAGTAATAAAAAGGCCTTTCCAAAGTAGGACTTAAACCTTATCGAGTACTACTAGAAAGTCTTCAAGAATAAAATGGATCGCTGTGATGGCTTTATTTTTTCTTTCTGTATGATTTTCTATCAAGATTTTCATATGAAAATCGCCATTACTCTTGTTACAAACAATGATAAACAGACACACAAAGATGCAGAAAAAATTTTAAAGGAAAGCGTAATGTCATCTGAGACGCAACTGCTGCAGAAAATAACGTAAACAAGGAACCAAAATAAAATAAAACCAACTTTCTCATTCGTTTTTTATGCGAAATTTCTCATTTAGTTAAACGAAAAAAAAAAAATAAACGAATAAAAGGGTTTTAAAAATATTTCTCTGTGGTGCTCCACGTTGCAGCCTCTCGGGCAGAAGAGTATAACAATTAGTGAAAACTTTACGACATTTCCGTATTTAATCTATAAAGAGATTCCCTCTTCTTGTACACACTTTAATACTGCCATGAGCAACTGGAATACATACATTCATATGTGTGTGTTCTGTTATCATTTTATCCAAGCGTTTTGGCAATATTTATGTTCCACATAAACATTCTGTAGTGAGGCTGCAATTCACACACTTGAATATTCGTTACTCTCAACTTTAGAGGAATCTTCACCAAGTTTATTACTCTTACATATATGGTTGTGCAGAACTGTGCTCTCAAGAGGAAATGTAACATTTTTAAAGGGTCTTGTAAATGAGAACGACAAACGAAACGACAGATAGTCGTTATTTTGCAACAAATAACAAATTTTTAAAGGAAATACATTCCATTTAATCACATTATGCCTCATGTATTAAAATCTTTAATTGTGTACCTGAGATTCTCAATTTTAAAATGCACATGAACTAAAAACGCCATTTCCTGCGTTCTTCAAACTCCAAGCAAAAATATATACGAAATCTTATGATGTTGGAATTTTAATGGAAGAACAATCCAACAACTACCAACACACAATCCTTTAACATCAGATGACTATAATCATATTAAATTTAATAACAGTTACAACTTTTATGGTTGTAACCGCAAACGTTACAGCACAGACAGGAATAACTGTCAATAACACACTGGAATCATTAGCATCCACAACATCAACCTCCTTATTATCGGTAATAATTTATTCTTTTCATATTTTTGCGGCACATGAGCGGAAGTACTTTTAGCTGTGGGTATTACTTTACGTGCATCTGTCACTTGTGTGCACAAGCGTCACGGACTGTTAAGAGAAGTTGCAGTAGAAAGCAAGTTAAGCAAGCACTCATTCAGAAACACTGAATATCTCATGTAAAATTTGTCTCAATCCTATTGTGGACGCCTTAAAAGGCTGAATAATTTTTCATTTTGTTATTATTTTGGACGCTGTTGTAGCTACGAAGGCGGTCTTCCAATTAGTTCAATTAGTAATTCGAAATTTTTGTGAAGATGAAATAAACACTGAATATGAAGAAAGAAATATCAACTTACTATAACACAACATGAATAAGATCTTATAACAGGGACTTCCGAATTTATCAGTTGATAGCGGTTTGTTGCAGATGTAGCTTCTGCCAAATTAGTTGTCATTAATATCGTCTGGTTCGCCAAATCAACTTAAACGACCGCAGACATCGCTGCATGTGCTCTGAAACTGCAGACCCTAATTTTCATCGAACAATAATCTTCAGCATTGAGGATCATTGCTGGATTAATTTTCACGTGAAAAAATAGAATTATCGACTTTGGCATGATACTAATCCGAATGAGATCCAATCCCGAAAAAGTACCTACATATTTGGTTTCTATTCTTATGATGTTCAGCAAAGTTGTTGCGCATGAGCCGACGAAGGTTTCCAAGTAGGTATGACCAATTTCCGAGATGTGGCGCCACTGAAAATTACTAAAAATGAATTAAATCGTAAACTATGCATTTGATCATGTGTTGATCGGGCAAATACCAGAAATTTTACCATTTATCATTTGTGATTTCAATAACATTTAGTATAACTCATTCCCTTAAAATTTGAAACATTTTAATTTTGGAAAATTTTTAAAAATGCTGTTGGGTTCAATTGGATTGGGTACATTGTGAGATTCTAATCAATTTAACACATTTTTCACGTCGTACGCGTGCAATCATGCCTTCAAAGCGGCAAGCAATTGGTCGACCTACACCTCGAGTACGGAAGAAAAGACGGCAACTTGCATTGAGACTTGAAAATCTTCAAGTAGATGCCGCTGAGAACCGTTCGCATGAGTTACTTGAACAACGAGAAGTGAGATTAGTACTACTTGAGTACTACTCAGGCCTCCTCGTCTGTATCATCTGGACAACGGGAAACAAAATCAATAAAAAGATTAAAAATTAATTGGACATTTGTGTAATGTCCTTCCATCAAATTTATTTTAGTTGGTGGCGCGTCAACACGCGCAGGGTATAGCTAGTAATTTATAAAAATACAAATTATAAATTTATTATAAAATACAAATAGTGTTGCAGGAACTTGACCAAATCTTTCACTCTGCAAAATTCGTAAATCGTACAAAACTATGAGAATCAGAAATTTAGCATACTTTTCACTGCAAAGTTCTACCTCCTTAGTTTTAAATGGTTTTATTTACAAGTGTGTTAAAACAAAATATATTTACTTCAATGCCTGGTAAAAAGTAAATCTATTAGTAATTATATAGAGTTTTATTCTGATCAGTCTCAGTATATATTTTCTTTAATAACAACAATAATTTAATTTTAGGTAGGGTAGTCAAGTGGGTAGTGTGCTAGACTATTAGCGTGTGGGTCCTGGGTTCGATTTCCACCAGAGACTCTGGTCTGTGACACTACACAGAGCATATGGTCGAAGTTACTCAGCTCGTATATAATTAGGATATAATTTGTAATTGTATTGTAATAAATAAATAAATAAATAATTTTAGATAGTTTTATGCTCAGCAGCTTACTTAATGCTGAAGTATACTCTCATATAAATTTGAAAGTATTGTTGTTATTCTTTTTATAGACTGACAAGACTGAAATTAAAATGTTCACCTGTTAATTTGCGCATGTGTTAGCGAAGTTATTCCGAAATTTCATTTGCTTGAGTCATATCAGTCAACAAATGTTCAGTTAAGACTGTGATAAATTCAATTTACTCAAAAGAAACTTAAGTGGTAATGAAGCAATTGCTTTCGCTAGAAGGGCATAAAAATGAAGTGTATTTTAATGTTAACGGAATAGAAATAAAAACGAACACTCTTTTAAAACTTCGTGTAAGCTTATGTCAGTACTGGCATGCTATCATTATTTTATCGTGTTTTTTGTCACATTAATACCAATTGAACTCGTGGAAAATACCAATGAAATCCACCACAATTTTTTTTGAGTGAAAAACACTTCATATTTTCTGTATCAATCAATACGTATGCTTTTGTGTTGGCAAGCTATTCTACAAATTCAAACAATTTTTGAAGATTTTTTCAAATGTGCTCCCCTCTTAAAAATTAATCAAATTTTCTTCCCTTCAATCCAGCAATAGTTTAAACAGATAATTTGAAAAATTCTATGAGAAAGAAGAAGAAGGTTAAAGCCTTAAACTCTGAAATGAACACACATTCTCGTATGAAATTTTGTAATTAAGCATGTGTAACTAAGTTTCAATGTAAATCTTGGCCATTTGCAAATTGTGCGGCTTGTGTGGTTTTTAAATTGTGTTTGCAACATATTTTTATTAAAACAACAACAAACCGCAAATTGTTGAAAAGCCAGCATTGTTGTGAACAACTACACAAAATGTTTAAAATTACAACATAACCCACAAGCACATATTGGTAGTGTAGTAGTCTATATGGATGTGTATCTATGTATGTATGTAATTGGTTAAATGTTGGAAAACTTTTAGTAGAAAACTAATACATCTAACTATACTACATGTACAAGAAGTTTCCATATTGCTATTTTCATTTTAGATATTCACACACAACTTTTCCATCCCTGCAATTGAGATAAATTCGTATGTATGTATGAAGTTCACGTGTTGTGATGTGATGTGATGTATTCTAATGTCGCATACAATTTAATGTGATTATATGGTGATATAGTATGATGGGCGTATTATAATTCGTTGTATGGTTCAGTTTTAAAAATTCAGTACTTTAGTACTTTCTTTAGTACTTTTTCATTTAAAAAATTAATGGGTTAGCAACACGTAGCTAAAGTTAGAATTAGTCTTACGCCCCGGTTAGCCCAACGTCCATGCAAAACGTTCATTTTTAGAATACGAAAAGCTATGAGAACTCTTGCCGAATCGTAATGTAATTTCGGTAAGTATTTAATTTGCTCTACATATGATAAAATTAATACATTCCGTTATGTTCCGTGGACATTTGACTAAACGGGGCTTTTACGTTTCGAATCAACTGTTTTCGTTTTTTATATGATAAACATGTATAAGTCGTTAGTTTTTCTATTCCATTCCGTACGTGTATTAAGTATAAATAAATATTTTGTTTATAAAAGTACCATTTGATGCAAAAAAGTATTATTTCAGTTATAGTTCAGTACCATTTAAAAATCTCTATTTTGCAACACTGGTACGGATACATATGTATGTAAAACAGATAAGCCATCGAAGAATACTTCGTAAGGCTTTATTAATTTAAAATCTTTCATACAAGTTAACAACAATAAAATTCATTCAATGACTGAAAGTAAAATATCGAGCACTCTGTTAATTACATACTTAAGTGGTCATTACAACCCCTTAGCCAAGATTACAACCTAGCTTTTGGCATCACACATATTGTGTGTGTTAATTTGATTCATGCATGTCAGTACCTACAGTTTAACGTCGGCAAACGACGCATTTGAGAAATTTTTCATGGCAATTTTTTTTAATCTCCCACAGTTTTTGTCAGTAGGCTGTTGAGATGAAGTCGCCGAAAGGAATACTTTTTTCATATTTCGTTTTGTTTGAGATGCCTGAGTTAGTGTTTGAACCATGGCTTTACGTCTAATAAGCTAGCACTGTACTGAATATATAAGATTCAGGCTGAGGCTCACTCCTTATTTAAAAAGCTCAAGAAAACAAACTAAAAAAATCCAACAACTTGTCAGCTTTGGAAAATATTTCAGGAGATTTAAGTTCGTTGTAAACTGCAAGTCTCTCTTTAGAAATTTTATTCTTCTTCTTCTTCAGTTTATTGTGAAAATTAATTGAATATTGAATGGTTTAAACTGATAAGTTTTTCACAATAAAATCCTGGTTTGTAAACATTTCCAAAAGGTAACTTTTTGTATGCCAATCCATTGTCTTTCTATCGACAGCTTTCCATTCTGGAGTAATATTTCGCTTTTCAGGATTCTCCTTATGTACGGTAAACTATCATTTATCTGTGTTTGTTCAGTCACCATAGTAACGCGACCTATTGTTGGCACTTTTAGAAAACTTAGTAAAATTCAAATGCTTTTAGTCCTGCATATCAGGAGTGAAGAGTAAAAAGAATGTGACGCTGTCTTACACCTTTCTCGCTTATTTTCTACGAACCACTTGCATGACAATTTCCACATGCAAAGTTGTTTGAAGCAGATAACGACAGAACAGAAACCAATACTCTCTCACTCTCACTTTCACTCTCAAATAGTGTTAACAGCATCTTCTGCATGTTGCTTCTAATTGAGCATGATCACTATATGCCTCATCAAGTATGCAATCCGACTCTCCGGCATTTTTTTGAAATGAAAAAAAAAAATAATGCGTCCCGCAAATTATCATTTTCTGGTATACAATTCGCCATCTTTAGCTCGATAAAAATATACGATGTTGTTTGTTCATTGATGTGATGTATTCTGAATATGTTTGTCAAAAAATTTTTTGTCGCCAACACAAAAAATAATAAAAAAATAAAGCCCGTTCACAATAAAGGTTCCCTATGGAGAGATTTGTATCTTGACACTTCCTTCATACCTGGTACATAACTTATTGCGATAATTCGTTAGGGTGACATTTAGATTTAAGGGTCTTTTTAAAGCGCTTCTATCTTTAAATTTAAGTAAAAAAATGTGTGTGATGATATCGCATCGAAATTATTTATTCGTTTGAACGAACTATTGTTGTCATTATGTGTGGAATATAGCACCATTGAAAATTTTCCCAAGGGATCTCTAGCTGGATCACGTCAGAAATGTCTAAATGACCTATGACATGACCCATGGCATTGAGAACCGCTATGGTTTGTGAATTATTCGCATACACCTACCGTTTGACAAGACTCTACAACAAAAAGTGTATTCGAGGCAAATCGCTCGATCTCGATGACCAGTTCCATATTACCTCCATGTGAGATGACTATGCTTTCCCAACACTAGTGCAGAATATCCAATGCGGCATGAGCTGTGTGGCACATACAACCGTTCACTTAAAACCACACGCCGTTGATGTCCAGATCACCCAATTCAGGACAAATGTTGACAGTGATGGCCTGGTTTGCATTTACGGCCCAAAATATACAACAAATAGTGACGTTTGCATAATGTATTGGATGATCTTGGATCGCATGTGGGTTAGAATCATCTGAAATTCAGTACTTTTGTTTCTTCATTTACCTCGTCTTCCAGAAAAAGAACTCATCGCTGAAGAAGGTTTTTCAATGAAAATTTAGATCAGTTGTAAATTAGCCCATCCTGAGCCCATCCAGCGAATGTCCGGTCATCCATAATTATTTGGTAAAACAGACTAAATATATGACAACTAATTTGACATGATGTCCGTTATCATCTGGCAAAGCACGGAGGTGTATTACTGTGCTATGCACTTAAAAGTAAAATGATTTTTCCGATGTAGAAATTAATATTGGTATGCTCTATTCGACCACGTTATTCCTATTTTTTATAAAAAAATTATTTTCATTTTAGAAATTCTCTTCAAGTGCATTTGTGTGGTCTGGTAAAAACTCAAGTTATGTAGCTGTACTCTACCCTTTTGAAAAACAATGTTAAACTTTTAAAGTTTTCTAATATTAAAGAATGAAGACAACTTCATGCAGTACATGTTGTTAGTAAGTAAGAAAAGGTGGAAACACCATAAACTAACAATCCTTTTGGTTCCTTTTCCTTCACTCATGTATAATAGCCTGCGTACCACTTTCTTGTTGTATTTTTTAAGAATTTTGTAGGACGTGGAGTGGCGCTATGTAAACTTAGGCGTATCTAATGGAGTTGAAACCAAATCTGAGAGCTGATTTAAAATTGCTTTTTGGAATTCTGCAAAGTGATGAATGTGGTCAACCAGCCAAAAAATAAAAATAAAGAAAAACAAAAGACTTTTGGAAAAGTTTAAATAACTTCCAAAAGTTGTTTTTTCTTGCATTTTTCAAATAATATTCACTTTATAAACTGTATGTTTAGTTAAAAAAAAGTTACCAAAAGCAATGCCAATAAAAAATATTGTTACGAAAGTGGAAAAATCTAGATACTGGTGTTTTGATTTCACATCATTTAACATTAAAATTATAAACAAAAGCTACAAAAACGTTTACAAATTATCGCACTGGGTAATATAGCAACAAACACTAGCATAAAAAAGTGATAAACAAGTAAACAAAAAAATATACCAACAAACACCACAAGAATAAATGTAAACAATGTACACAAACAACAATAACTAAACAACGATGTTTACGTTTATAGAGATCTGGAGAAGGCAAAGTCACGAACATCCGCCTTCAAGAACATTCATCAGACTGTTTACATTGCCATATAAAAGGCAAGACAAAGCAGGAAACGCAGTCAGTAAAAGTTCAGTCAGTATTGTGTGAAGACGCAGTGTGTTTGAAGAGAGTATCGTGTTTTGAAGATCTCAGTTACGAAGATCTGCCGAACAATTGACTAGCAATTGTTATTGTTTATGCAAAAGAGTGCAAAGAGGAATAAGAAACAAAGAAATTGTTGTTGTTTACATCAAGTTGTGAACAGTGGCACACAAAATTGGGCGAACAATAAAGAATTTAATTAAAACTAAATACAAATTTATTTTTATTTTATTTTCAATCTACGAGCTCATATTTTAAACATTTTTAAAAGGTAAAAACGTAACATTACTAAAATACACATCAATGTCTTAACGCTAAAGGACTAATTTTGATTTTATGTCACCTAGAGTTGGGAGAAAAAACTAAACAAACTTTAAAGCCATTCAAATAATATGGGCATGTAGGAGACCTATCATATCCAAATCTGTACAGGTATTTTCTGAAGTAGCAATGAACTGGATCATGTACAAATTCAGTACGCAGTTTTCGTTCTCCATTTAAGAGTTTTTACTTGAAAGAAAGTGAAATGTCCAACTTCAAACAGTTACTACTATTAGCACATGGAAATCGTCGTTCTTCCCTTTTGTGGTTTTTGGATAAGCATCAATTACTGCCCCATCCATTTATGTGGAAAAATATTTTGGAAACATGTTGTACTGAATTCTATGGTACATGCCGGCCTTCCTTATATTATGTGTAAAGCAAGCTTAATTTCAGAACTCAAAAATTCTTTTTAATATTTCTCGAAACCCTTTACCGTTGTTGTTATTTAAATAGTATAACAATCGTGACACATTTTTAATGTATATGTTTAATGCCTATTCTCCTAGGGCCATTATTACAACTTGCCGGTTGGGTTTAGTAAAAGGTAACTTTAGCTAAAGTGAACTTTAAATTCACCTTTAACTTCTTTTCGTTATTACAACTTAATGATCTCTACGTCCTCATCAATGGATGGGTCAAGAGGGAAGACCATAGGCGTTGGGGGCTATAGACAGTGTAACAATAGGTTGACTGCTGAGCTTGGATAAGGCGAGTTTAAGGTTAGTTATTGGATTTATTACGGGGCACTGCGAGATTAGATCATTGACAAGGATCTGAAACAGATCCCAGCCGGACTATTGCAGGGTATGTTGCGATGAGAAGGAGTTGGAGACTGTCGAACACATCCTCTGTAACTGTCCAGCCCTTAGCAGGTTAAGGTTGATGACACTTGGCGGGGGCTTCTTTGATGGTTTGAATTCAGTGTCGAGAGCCGACATCATCTCCATATATTCATTAATAGTTTGAGCTGGTTGAGAAGTGTTAGGGCTTCAATAGTGTAGTCTCGCTCTCTTGTGTGTTTGTTAGCCTGTGTAATTCCTCCGCTTATCTCTTTCCTACCTCCTCTTCCCTTTCCTACCTCCTCTTCTTTTTTCTCCCCTATTATACTCTCTCCTTTAGAACGATTGTACAATGGGTCAACATGATCTCCGGGTACTTTACTTGTATCAATTGACAAGTACAAGTCCTTTAACCTAAACTTAAACCTATACAACCTAATGATGAAATAATGTTGACTTTTTCAGAAATGTGACAGTGCCGGAGCAGTGTCGATAACATTCTTCAATAAGTTAAAAAAGTTTTTTTAGCCGCAGTGGCAACGACGGGCTTTCTTTTTGTGTTCGCTCATTTAGTTTATATTTGAAGTTACTATATTGAAAATAATAAATATATATAAATAAAGCTAAAACATAAAGTGAACTTTAAAAGTTACAAGTAGGATGATCTTCCTTTTAGCTTAACGCTCACTTCTTCCTTATTATCCACTTATAATAATGAACAATTTATTGCTCGTTGAAATCCTCCCTATAGTTAACGGCAAATTGTAATAATGACCCTTAGACTTCTTCTTGTTGGGTTTTCTTAAGTCCCAGGTGTAAGGAAACAGAACACATGTCTTCAGTCAGAAACAGCCTGATTTGTGAGCCAGAATTATGGAAAATTTAACGTTTCGGTTGTGATATACCCAGAAAAGTAGAGTCAGGATTACGAATTGGCTGCTCACACTGCTTATGTTCTGTGTGTTAACTTTATACATGAGTGACGGGACCTTCAGTTTAAAGCCGACTCCGAACGACAGATTTTTGAGAAACATTTCATTGCTATTTTATTAACTCTGAGATCTTTTGCCAGAAATCTGCTGAGAGAACGTTGCCGAAGAAATACTTTTTCATATTTCGTTTTGTTGGAGATATCTGACTTGGCTTTTAAACCGTGGCCTCACGTCTAATAAGAAAACACTATCCTGCTAGGCTACGGCCACATTACACCTCGCGTAATGGCTTCAATAGATCTTTGAAAATATAAAAAAAATAAAAAATTTCGTTCGTATCACATTCTCACTTTGTGTTATTTGAATTTAAAAATAGGAAGCAAAATAATAATAATAATAATAAAAAAATAAATTTCTTTTAACTCGGGTTAATAGGCTCTGCGTAATGGAACCTAGAACCAATATACTCGCCTTAACCTTACATTACTGCAGCGAATTAAAAGTTTTTATAACGAGAAACTAGTGAAAATATTTACTACTCGTTTTATGGTTTCAGTATTTGAAAAATCTAAAAAAAAGTTTTAAAAATTCTTTACCAGGTGCTGCAAATTCTTCTATTCAGCTGTCCATAAGTCCATCAATTACTCATCTTGACATTGAAAGAAGGAACAAATCAAACCTCTTTCAAGGAATATGTAAGTAAAATTTATATTGAAATTGAAAGGGGATATATTTTATTTTATATTTAAATTTCAGTCATAACGAAATTTAAAACAAGACGAAATTATCTTTTTATAAGACCCAAGCAGTCATGGCAAGGCATATTGATTTAAACTAAATTTCAGTTTTATTTTTTCCTTCCACTAACAGATTCATACCGGACCAAATGTTGTTATTTCAGCACAGAGTGTTACTTGATATTTTAAAATAGAATTTATTTAATTAGATGACAACTGTAATGGTACAGCAATTTTTAATATGAATGAAATAAATGTTTAACACTGACTGCATAATTATAAACTAAATGGCAGAAGACACATTTTAATTTGTTTATTTTGTTCTCATTTGCCAACTAATAGAACATTTTTCTTGTCACAATTAATGGAATAAACTGTTTATTTTTACCACGATTTTAGACCTCTGGACCCTGGCTATTCTATGGCAAACAATATACACAAATTGACACAATAACAAACCAACAACAAAAAAACATGTGTAAGTATCCACATTTTGTTTCTGTCATTCTAAGTACGTCCGCAGTTTGTAATTAGTTGTTGATGTAACAATGCTAATAAACGTTATTATTTGTTATTAAAATATTTCAGTATAAACGGACATACATACTTATATCATATACACTCGTTCACTAACGTGAAACTAATTATTATTTCACGAAAACAATGTAAACAAATTTTGACTCTCAGTAAATAGTAATGGTGACCATCATGTTGGCCTGTCTTTTATTGCCAGTGATGCATTTTCTCTATATATATATAGATGACTGGCATTATTTCGAAACGATAATACATTTCGAACAATTTAAAAAAATATTTGTTGATGCTTAATCAGATGTCTATAACAGAGTAGAGAAGTGAGTGAGAAAATATTTTCTAAAATATTTATATGATACATGAGCCCTAAAAATTATTCGTCGTCTATCACAGATCATTTGCTTCAGTTTCATAATTAAGTTTGTCTAGCTAAGCAAGTAGTTGTTCACTGCAGAAGATCCCAGAAGAATATGATTGCTTCTGAATGGGTTACTTGGAGGAGGATATAAGATAAGCACTGTAACTATTACGTCCTTTGACTTCTCATGTGCATTTTGTATATATATATTCCCAGAGATTTAGTGGCTAAAATTATATGTTGATAAAACACTTTTAATGTCTTAAGTTCCCATAAAAAAATCGATCCTTGAATGAAAAACCTCATTCGAAAATTTTTAAAAAGCAATAAATTATTGAACATATAGCTTTAGTTGGTTCAATGAAGTTTTAAATAATAGTTAACGGAAACTCTATGTTTATGTCTGACGGTCCAAACTTCCCATCCTTGGTGACATAAACAGGATTGTTTAAATGATGGCAAATTAGCAACAGAGGGCGCTGCAGTGTATAATTAAGCTTTTTTTATATTTTAATATTATTGTTGTTTTTGGCTTAAAATCTTTGTTTGTTTTTTTTTTAATTAAGTTATTCGTTTTTTGATCGCCTGGAGGTACTTAGAACCCCAGAAATTTTGAATAATAATTTATTTTGAATTGAAATAGTGATAGTGAATTTAAAATTACATATTGTGTAAAGAGAAACATAAAAATAAAAGAAATACCATGAACAACATAAAATTTTACATATAAAAAGGAAGTGTTGTTTTTGATCATTTTGCCTTTGTTTGCCAGAAATCTGAACAAAATTTTGGTTCCAAGGAGTAGCCACAACTACCCACCCCTTTACATACAGTCCACAGATTTATCATTTGGTCCTTCGAGCCGGATTTTGGAACCTTTTGATTGTTTTTATGCCCCCAATTTACACAAGGTAAAGTTTGTTTTTGTTTTTCTTTTTGCTAATTTTCTATTTGGTGGTGATTCATATACTTGTAAAGTTTTGTTGTCTTGTCTAACAGAACTTTACTTGTATATAATATAACAGTGTATAGTTCCATAAAGTATTGATGTTATAACTTCCATAGCACAGACATACTTTAGGAATTTATCGAATATTAAAACCGAACTGGTTTTAATATACACTGTTAATCCCTTTTGTCTTGGAATAGCAGCAGGTAAATTTTAAATAAAAGGATCAAATTGCGGTGAGGATAAATGGTTGAAAATTGAGTTCAACAACCCATTTTGATTTTTGTCCCAAGTTTTGTAATATTGGTAATTGTAGTTTGTGTGGATGACAAAGTCTATTACCATTAATGACGATCCTTGGAATCCACCTTTTACATGACAGAGCTACCCATTAATAAATGTTATTTATTTTTTATTATTGGTAGATTTGAATTTTTTAATAAATCTTTAAGTTAATGAAAATTTTAAATTGTTTGTTAAATTTTTTGAATTGAATAACCAAGTAAAATTTATTTATGGGTTTCGTTTCGTGTTCTTTAATATTTCGATCTATTTACCTTTAATTATTTGTAACTTTCAATTAGATTAAAATTTATTAAACTAAATTTATTGAATAAGGAAAGTTTACATATATATAATTTTTTTTTTTTTTTTGAAAACAAAGTGTGGATAACTAGGTATACGGAACTGAACGTAATAAGTAATTCTTGTACTTTTTTGATATTTGATTATCAGAGCTTTTGCCATTGTAAACTCGTCCTTTTGCTAAATCTTGAATTGCGCGTAATATTGTGGATGTATATGTCCGTCTATTAGCGTACTTTTCGGTATCGAGCACGTGGTTAATTACATCTTGTTTATTTTTCGAAATATTTTCGTTTAATTGTAAGTCGTTGAATTGATAGCGATCGGGAAGCTAATATATTTCGATTTTATTCCGTCACAGTTTATTATTTATTTAATAATTTCGTGAGAGGATTTTTAGTTGGATAGTGTGAAACTTATTCAATCATTCTCTTATTTATCTTGCATTTTTACTGATTAATTTATTTTGTAATTTAACTTGTTTAATATGCCAAAGTCAAGGAAATTGTTGACTTTTGAGACATTTGCCCAAATGTTTCTAGATTTCGAAAGGGAATTGAATGCGACTCAGGAAGGTAATACGGCCTTCTCTATAGAAATTCAGAGGGAAGAATTTAAATCGTTATGGACAAAGGTCAAGAACGCTTATGAAGCCTTTGCCACAGGAGATGAGGAGGATTTAGAAGATGAACGAGAGGCAGCACGGGAACTTTTCGGCCATTGTCGTTTGGGCTACATTACTGCAGCTGCCCTAATGAGTGAGCTCTCTCAGAATTTTGTCAATCGACCTGCGATGTCCGCGACCCATTGCCCAAATGGTCAAGGTAACGGGAATCGAAATAGGAACCACATACAGTTGCCACCTTGTACCACGGAGGTATTTCATGGCGACTACAAATCCTGGCCATCTTTCCGGGATATGTTTACAGCGGTGTATGTGAATGGTGCCAATATTTCACCTGTCGAGCAGTTATTTTATTTGCGGCAGTTTACGCGAGGTGAGACATTGGAAATTGTAAAAAAATCATCTTTGACGACCCATGGGTTCCAGGAGGCCTGGAACAATCTTAGGGATAGGTTCGAGAACAGGAGAATACTGGTGAATTCGCAATTGAAGACTCTTTTTACACTGGAACCTATAAAATTAGAATCGGCTCTTGAGATCAAAGGAATCCAAAGAGATATCAATAATTCTATATCAGCACTTCGGATGCATGATATTGATATCTCTAATTGGGATCCGATTTTAGTATATCTGTGCTCCACAAAATTGCCCGTACTAACTTTGTCACTATGGGAACAGACAATTCGGGACAAAATGCAGATTCCCAAATGGAAAGATTTGGATGAATTTTTAACTTCGCGGTTTCAGTCTTTGGAAACCATATCTGACCTTAAGAATTTCGAATCAATGGATAATTGTACTGCTAGATCTCTTTCTAATCCGAAAAGGGGAGTTCGATCCTTTTCCACTAAGTTAAATAGAAAAATTTGTAGATATTGTTCGGAAGACCATTTGATAAATATTTGTCCCAAATTTTTGAATTTATCTCCCGAGAGACGGTTTGTGGTTGTGAAGAGGTACAGCCTTTGTATCAACTGTCTCACAAGTGGTCACAGACTCAATGAGTGCAAGAGTACTTTTGGTTGTTCGGTGTGTAAGTTAAAGCACCACACTCTACTGCATCGAGAGGTGTCTGGATCCTCTTCGGAAACGGGCGTTTTGGATGCTCCAAATTCTAGCGGTGCAATCGGGTCGATTGGTGAGGTCCAGAGTTGTTTTGCTGCTACGTCGAGGCAGATACTTTCAGGAACTGCGGTAGTTGGTATCTATCACCGAGGAGAAACGTTTAGAGCTAGGGCTCTAATAGATTCAGTGTCTCAAGCTACCTTCATTTCGGAAGGATTACAGAAGAAATTAGGATTGCCAACAGTTCGGATGAGTGCCGAAGTTTCAGGTTTGAATGGAGCTTCTACGGGTACAGTTCAGAGGCAATGTTCGTTTGTCCTGACTACGCCTTTGGACGACAGGATTAGGGTACAGACAACGGGTTTAGTACTACCCAAATTGACGGGCATGTTGCCCAAGTCGACGGTCGATATTTCTGGATCAGTAGCCTTTTCGGGGATTTCGTTGGCTGATCCGAAATTCGATAAAAGCGGTCAGATTGATATTCTTATTGGTGGTGACGTATACCCTGACATCTTGTTGGAAGGTGTCAAGAAAAATATTTTAGGAGACCTAATGGCACAAGAAAGCGTATTTGGCTGGATTGTAACCGGGCCTCTACCAGCACTGCATTCGAAGGAGCTCTCAACTTATGCGTCAGGTTACGCGAGAATAGAGGTCAGCGGAAAATCTAGGAGAATTATGAAGCCGAATAATCGAGGGCATAAATTTTTCTCAAATGGTCCTAGGCCCCACTCCGGTGATATAGATAGGTCTTTTCGTAGAAAGACTTACTGCCAATATTTAGGGAAGGATGTTAAAGTTGGTGACACAGCAGCAATAAGAGAAGGTATAGGGCCTACCACTAAATGGCGTTTGGGTCGCATTCGAAATTTACGTTTGGGTAACAACGGTACTGTAAAAGCTGTGAATTTAGCAACTGACTGTGGAATAATTACAAGGCCGATTGGGAATCTTGTAATTCTTCCAACTAACTGAATATTTTAATACGCAACTCTAGCTTATAGTATCATGGTACAACGAGGAAATCCCGCAGTGGTGAAGATGTCGAAGGCGATGAATTGTAAGGTCGCTTGAGCCACGATCATACCTGGTGGACGTGTGCGCAGCTGAAGTTAAACCTTCCATTTACCGGGCAATAGACCTAGTCCGTCTGTCCCTAGGAAGGTTAGGTTAAAAAACTGAAGCACCGAAGAGGACTGTCCGCCCACTAGCCAAGAAAAATATCGGACCTCGTTCGTCCTGATAATCCACCAGTGGACCTAGTTCGTTAAATGATCGTGAGAGCGGAAGACCTAGTTCGTCTGAAGCTCTAGTTCCGATTTAGCAGAGGAACAATAAGCCTTAAGATTCAATACCTAATTTTAGACCATGATACTTATTTCTGAATATATTTTTCGATTGCAACGTTTTTCTTTCTGGAGTATCAGACTTGGAACTGCTGCAAGCTGTCAAGTTTTTGGTGTTTGGTTTTCTATTGTTTTGAAATAAGAAACTAACATGAGAGTTTTTCTTTTGATTTTTTCCTTTCTTTAGTTAGTCATTAGATGGAGGACATCTTTCTTGGTTGCAGTACTGCAAGGGCGCCGGCATGTTTATGTCTGACGGTCCAAACTTCCCATCCTTGGTGACATAAACAGGATTGTTTAAATGATGGCAAATTAGCAACAGAGGGCGCTGCAGTGTATAATTAAGCTTTTTTTATATTTTAATATTATTGTTGTTTTTGGCTTAAAATCTTTGTTTGTTTTTTTTTTAATTAAGTTATTCGTTTTTTGATCGCCTGGAGGTACTTAGAACCCCAGAAATTTTGAATAATAATTTATTTTGAATTGAAATAGTGATAGTGAATTTAAAATTACATATTGTGTAAAGAGAAACATAAAAATAAAAGAAATACCATGAACAACATAAAATTTTACATATAAAAAGGAAGTGTTGCTTGTTTTTTTATTCTTTATTTTGAACCATTTTTTTTGATCATTTTGCCTTTGTTTGCCAGAAATCTGAGCAAAATTTTGGTTCCAAGGAGTAGCCACAACTACCCACCCCTTTACATACAGTCCACAGATTTATCACTCTACAATACCTTCTAATGCATATACACAATTCAAGATGTCCTGAGAAGTACGACCCAACGTGAACCGTAAAGAGATGAACATTTTTTAAGTAGATCTTATTGTATAGAAATTAACGCATAAGCTTACATTGCATTCCTTGACAGTTTCCTACAACTGTTTCAGATATAAACACGTCACGTAATTTTTTTTCTATGGTCTTATGTATATTAACTGTTGTGTAATTTAATGCACGCAGCACTAGATTTATGAGATAAATATGCGCCAAAAAAAACCCGTATATATTGAATTCGCATAAAACAATACTCTAGCTTCATATAAAAACTCAAAAATTATTATTTTAACTAAAAAATTAAAACAAAATCGCATCAACAAAAATATATTTATTTCATTTGCTTAAGCAATTAAAACAAATAGTGTCGAAAAATATAAGCAAAAATATAACATATCTTATGTTTATTTATTTTTAATATTTATATTAATTTTTTATTAAAACTTCAAAAATTTAAATAAATAAGCTGTAAACTGTAAAAATAAATCCTTATAAAATAAAACAATACTTTTTTAATATAAAATATGCAACAATTTGCTAGTCAACTGTGACCTATATAAACGTCAACCGTGATCGATATATTCATCAACTGTGACCAATTTTCTATTCCACTTTGACTAATGTTTACATAAACTTTGATTTAATAACAGCGGTAAACAGGTTATACACATTTGTATGTATGTTTTTTTGTCGAGAGAATTCATACGTTAGAAAGAGAGAGTGTTCTTCATATTGCCTTTGACAACATTATGACAGATAAAACTAAAGCACGGAGTTGTGTTTGCTAGTATGTAGTTCAATAAAATTTTAAATCTCTGATGGATTTAAGTTTTTGTTAATGATTTATTAAGACTATACTCTCTACTCACTAAAATTGAAAAACCTATCAATATTCTTCATTTAAAACAAAAATATTCATAAAAACAATAATACTCATTTTCCAGGCGGAACAAAGCACATGTTCAATTAAATTAATTCAAATTTTAAAATATTTAATACTTCTTCGTGGCTTTGACTCAATTAAGTTAGAAAAAACTCCATATGAAATGCCTTTGCAAGTGATATGCACCTGCTGGAAAAGTCTCTTCCTTTTTAACTTTTCAGGTACCGCGTAATATTTGATGATCTACAGTATCGCATAAATTTTCTATCGGATTGAGATCAAGTGATTGTGCTAACCACTTTATTACGTTGATCTTATTACTAGCAAGCCACTCTTTCGGGCCATTATCCTGCTGATATATCCACTTAAGTGGCGGAAAACCAGTAAAAACGAGGACAGGGACATAACTAGAGTTGTAAAAAGCTATTAAACATTGCACTCTGATCCATCCTAAGACGAATAATCATACATAAGTGTTGTCATTATATGGTAAAATATAATTTTATTATATCAGTGATGTGTCGATTTCTTAGTTGACAGTGTACTAAACTCGAAGTTGCAGAACCAATGGTACGATTTCCACCAGATACTCGGGGTGTCTGTAATTGTTTGTCTGACATTATATATGATTACTCGCAAAAACAAAGAGAAAGTGGCCATTAAAACTGCATAAATAGGGTCATCAATGCATGAATATGATCTCAAAAAAAAAAAAAACAAAAAAATAAATAAAAATCAGAAACCGTGAAAAGTTTAAATATATGTACATCTAAAATATCAAAATCTTTTAAAATTATAAAAATAAAAAACGTTAAATTCATTTAATTTGTATTGTACCCATTCACTATAACTTTTCGTAAAATATGTAGTCTTTACAATTACAATAGTTAAGTACTGGGAATTAGAGTTGTGTAGTTCACGAACTAACTAGTTCAATTGAACTATTCACACAATTGAACTAAGAGAGCCGCTCATAATAATGAGTTCTTTTAGCTCCGTAGTTCATTTAGTTCAGTAGTTCCTTTAGCTCAGTAGTTCGTTTAGCTCAGTAGTTCGTTTAGTTCAGTAGTTCTTTCAGCTCAGTAGTTCGTTTAGCTCAGTAGTTCGTATAGTTCTCGTTTCTTATTTGTTCATTTCGTTCTTATTCGCTCATTTCATTCTTATTCGTTCTATTATTTTGTTTATCGTTCTTGTGTGCGACATTCCTATTGGAATGGTGGCGGTGTTACCACATATTAAAAAAAGAACTTATGGAAACATTTTTTACAAAAATAAGCAAATAAATATAAAATATTTTTTCTATTTAACTAAAAGAATGGGTTGGAATAGAAATACGAACAGAAATTCTCATTAAATATTTAAAAATAAATCACATGCTTTTCAAGTGCTTCAAGCACATACATAATTATGAATTAATAAAAATTAAAAAATGTTAAATACCACAAATTATTTAAAGTGAAACATTTTTTAAATGAAAAAAAAAAATATTACAAATATGATAAATTTACACGGAATACATTAATTCCTTTATTGGTATTGTTTACATCAGTTAAAATATAAATGAGCAAACGTTGCCATAAAGAAGTTATACAAATTGAGGAAGAGAGCGGCGTTGTTTAAGAGAACTGAACTATTGAACTAAAAGAACGAACTAGTTCATTACAGAGAGCTGAACTAAAAAGAGCGAACACTCAAAAGAGCTAACGAACCCAACTCTACTGGGAATGGATTTGTTCCACAGTTTTATAATCTTCACGGTTATAAATTAATTTGTTTATTGTGTTAACAATTCGTTTGATTCGAAGTACATTTATGTACATACCTATATAAGCATCCCAACTCATTATCTTAATATTGCAATTATTTCATTAATTGTTTACACTACAAACATTACGTAGTGACCTCCAGTTGAAACCACATTTCTTTGGTGTCCAGATTATCCATTTTAGGCCAAAAGATTAAATGTCATTCCCAAAGATATATGGACCGATGACGCCATCTGCTGAAAACCTATACCCAAGACTTGTTCGTAAGGTGTTGGACGCTCTTGGATCTCATGTTGATTGATATTGTCACAAATTTAACAATTTTTCTTGTTCACATTCATTCAAAAATAGGCCTCTTCTCTGATGACGATTTTTCTTTGAAAGTCACCAACTTCTCAAGAGCACACGCTGCTAACAGGAAAAGGACTTTGTATCAATTCAGCTACTTGTAAGAGAACTTCGTCTATACCGCATCTACTGGCATGGCTGTTCAGCACAAGTTTTTCTCTTGGGGTTGTGTATAGCTAAACTGATGCACTGGTATTGCCTCGATTTCTTGGTTTGCTCATGCAAGAAAGCTACAAAATTCACCAACTGCAGTATAGATTGGTATCAAATACTGTGCTTTAATACAGCTGAATTTTCGTAAAGGTCTTTCCGTGTTGCCAATTCTAAAGTATTGATATACATTTTCATATTTTTAATTTCTTTGGTTTTGACATCTGCTGCATCAACCTGTCAACCTGTCAACCTGTTTGAAGCAGGTGGTGTGTTGGCTTATTAGACGTGAACGGTTCAATTCCCAGATCAGACATCTCCAATAAAATGAAATATGAAAAAAAAACATTCCTTTGGCGACTTCCTCTCAGCAGATTTCTGTCAAAAACTCTGAGAGTAAATACAAATTGTCAAAAATCTGTCGTTGGGAGTCGACTTTAAACTCCAGGTCCCACCACTCATCTATAAAATCAACACAAACAACATAAGGGGTGTGAGAAGCTAGGTTGTAAAGATCAATTATGTATGAAAGTGTTTATCAGCTTGTTTCTCTTAGTGGACAGGCCTACCACTAAAATGCCTACCCATTTGCTTCTTCTAATTTTTGTTCGATTAGCATTTAGTTTGGAGATTGTATTAAACCAGAAAATTTTCTGTACTCTATACATGTATTACTGTATATCAAAATAACATTAGGCTCGAGCTTTAGTTCTCACAACCATACAAAACTATTGGCTTTACCTTTGAGTTGGATATTCTTATTAGTCAACATTTCCGTGATCTTGATTCATTTGTCCAAATGCTTGCTTTGCAGACTTAATGCTAAATGCAATGACGCGTTGTAAGAAAATTTTTCTTATTTACTTATTAACCAAAAATATTCATAACAAAATACTCAAAGTATGAGAGCCTATTTGGTCGACTGTGATTGAAAAACATCACACGTATGTGAGCATAATACTGAACCAGTTTTTTGGAAGTCTGTCTTTACTTTACTGCTTGATGTTTACTTACTACCTTGAAATGTCTCTTTAACCAATTGCTTTATCGAGTAACAAGATAAAATTCGCAAATGGCCACCAATGTACTTTCAAATCCAAAAGCTTAACTTAACTTCAATTTCTAGACAAAGCGTAATATTATGAAACAGTTGCAAGATCGTAAATTAATTTTCTCGTAGTTGCTTTGGGTGTTGAACCCAATAATATTCGTAACTTTACAGACATCAAATGAATTGGTTGGTGTCTCTCTTAAAACCGTTAAAATTTCATGTTTGGTTTTTTTCTGCTGGTTTATGAAGAATTTGAAAATTATTTTGAAATAAATATTTGATTTATTGCCAGCCTGTGGTATTTAAGACTTGAAAATTTTTTTAAAATGTTGTAAACAACCTGTGGTTACAATTACAGAGGCTGCAATTCAGTAGTCGTACGTACATACCTATGCATGTGCTATTACACAAACTGTCTTTACTTTAAAATGGAGATATTGGCGCACGGATAAAACAAGCATTTAATGCAGTTACCCAAATGTTTTTACCAAATGCACTAACTGAACCAAAGTATTGAAGATTGTT
This sequence comes from Sarcophaga subvicina, assembly GCA_936449025.2. Taxonomy (NCBI): domain Eukaryota; kingdom Metazoa; phylum Arthropoda; class Insecta; order Diptera; family Sarcophagidae; genus Sarcophaga; species Sarcophaga subvicina. The sequence goes on from OW388082.2 coordinate 38,124,012, forward strand.
TTTTTTTTCAAAAAGTACCAGCTAAATTTGAGTCAACTAAAATGATTTCAAGAGATAAAAAACGCTATAACTGAGACAACAATTTTGAACATGTATTACAAAAACAAATAAAACCAATAAACTTGAGAAATAAGTGCAAGCGATTGTCCGCACAGCTTAATTAAAGAGAACGATAAAGATAAAGACAATGGCCTCACATAACGATTTTATGATATTTGTATTGTTTTCGTATGATATAAAAATTCTGTATTATTGTGTGTTATTCGGTTTGATGGGCCATAAAAAATAAAATCAAAAATTACAAAAAATTTATATTGACGTCAAGGAGTTTATTGTTAGAATGCATAATGATGGCAAAAGTTTGTGGAAAACTGATGAAAATATTAGGTCAAGATCATCGAAATGTTCGCTTCAATTTTTGCCAGGAGGAAAATGAAAGATGCTTCTTTGAGGAGGAAAATTTAATCGAATTTATGAAAACATTTTATTAATTGCACAAATCTTAAAGAATATTCGGCTTATTAGTGATTTTTTGTTCATTTCTTCCATTTATGAAATTTATTTTTTATATCGGACAAGAACATAAAAATTAATAAGTCATAATAAGTCATATGACTTCTGAAAATTTAAAATTTTTGAATCAGACGAATATGTGTAGCGGAAAGAAGACATTGCGTAAAAGAACTAAAAATCAATCATAGAATATGAAGGTGGTTTAGTGGTGGTGTGAGGTGCAATGACCAATGCTAGTACCTCAAATCTGCTATTTGTGAAAATAATAAGGCAAACATTATACAAACATTTTAAAAGAAAATTTAAAAAAATGAGCGATTGAAATTTTGCTAAACACCGTCATTTTCAATTCCTTTACGTTAAAGATTCGAATCTATTATGAAAGGATGATTTGTATACAATATTAAAGAAGTAGTACCTAATCGACCCAGATCACAAATGTAAACATAGTAAAGTATTTATGGGACATTTTATTAAGCGCAAATCTAACAGCACACCGTAACTTATAAGTAAAAGCCCCAAGCTACAATTGCTGCACAAGTGTGGTACATTGGGATAGAATTAATAAAAAATTTGGTTTTTCCCTTAAACAATTGTTTAGAAGGAGTTCATGCTGCCGAAGGACATCAAACACATTACAAAAAATAATTGTTGTATAATTTAAATGTCCTTTGCTGTACGGATAATTTTTTACGTCCGTATTTTGAATTGTTTTTCTGTTTTTTATAAAAAAAAATAAGGAAATTTTTTAAGCAAATTTTAGTTTAAGTTTGTTTTAATTGGTTTTGTACAATATTTATTAATTTGTGATGTATAAGAAAAGGTTATTTTGATTTATTAGGGCTAATTGTAAACTAGCATGAGATTGGCTGATGGACTATACCTCACTGAATGAGACAAACGAAGCAATATTCTGATACTCATATATGGTTAATTGGTTAATTCATATGACTTCTTCCTTGGGAGTACAATTAGCGTTTAGTGACAGAAAACTTCTTATAACCCACGTCAGCTTCTGTCTGTTTCCTAGGCTTTGTCGAAACCGCAATAACCAACCGCGAGCGTTTGCAAAGCCAATGATTTTCTTCAGTTTAATTTATTGCATGTTTTTCGTATGATATGTGTATCATATCATATTTATAAACCATAGTTTACCATTTCATAGCACAGTTGTGCAAAGAGAACTCACACGCATTCTTGTGTTTAGTTGTCGAGCAGACTGCAACAAGAATACATGTGCGGCGGATGCTTTATCATTTTATTTCAGGAAAACACTCAAAAAATATTTCATGTTAAAAATGTTCTATGTTATTAGCTAGGCTTATTTCATTTTTTTTATTTTGTAGCATAGTAGAATTTTTTAAATGCTTTGGAATGCTCGCTTTTTTTCTTTTAATAAAAAATGGGTCCTTTATGCTTTTTATTTATCTAAAAAACATGGCCTAATTTTTATGCCAAATATGGATAGCTTTATGTTCTTTTAATAATAAAATCGATCTTTTATTTTATTTTTATTTATCCAAAATTATTAAGCCAAAGATAGACAGCTTTACATATGTATGTTGATAAAATAAAAATAAAAATAGGGTATATTACTAACACTTGTCTCTGGCTGTAAATAAATAAATTCTCTCAACTTATTTTCTCTCTCTTACTCACTAATACATAACCAAAAAATTTTTGGTAAACACTGTTATAAACACACTTATTGAAAATTAAAGACAATGGCCGATAATCATAGTCAAACACTAAAGTCGGTTCTTTTTAAAAACAACTTTAATATTTAAACCTGTTACTAACTGTTTCTTAACTATAGTGAAAATTAATAATAGCTTTTAGTTGAATCAGCTTTAAGTGGGTGATTAGTATAATGTTTGAAATTTTGCATACAAACTGGTATAAATACTGTATAAGTGGCATCTCTGCACAGCTGATGCAATAAAAACACGAAAAAATAAACAAAATATAAATTGTTATTTTGAAAAAAAAAAAAAACAATTGCATAAAATTAATCCGGGGCAAATAAACTATTATCTCAATGGAAAATTTAGAAAAGGTATGTACATAAATCTAATGTTCTTACATTTATGGAGTTTTACATACTTATGTATCATTGATTTATAAATTGTCAACAGGATCAAAAGAAAAGAGAGCGAGAGGCAAACTGGAGCACCAGTAAACACAATTTATAAAAAAAAAATAATAAAATAAAATATATAATATAATAATAATGTAATATATAATAAAATATTTATAAAAAATTTAACACAATTCATACAACTTTTGTTTTTGGTTAGTTTTGATTTTGTAACTTTTGATAAATAACAAACAGCTGACAGAGTTAAAATGATGTTAACTTTGTTAAAAACAACTTCAGCTTGTTTTAACTATAAAACTGACTTTAGCTTAAAAGTAGACATTTGAATAAATGATACTTAAAGTATACTTTTTTGATGACTATGGTTATGGCCCATTAATTTTCAAAACCAGCTCTTGTTTTGTTATTCATTATAACCCCTTAGGAATAACTTCGTTCGACTATAACACAATTCAATAAAAAATTTTGCCAATGACAGTTTATGTAAACGTTAATTACGTAACTGAATATTGTAGTTCTTTGAATTTCTTGTCATAGGGGACCTCAACTCATAAGCCTGAATACAGAGTGGGTATTTATAATCACATATTTTGGAAAATGTCACTGTTGCATTATGTCTAAACGTTTGACCCTTGGACCAATAGAAAGGCCACTTATTATTTTAAGAAATTAATTATATTCATGTAATAAGTTTTTTTCGAATTTATAAAATTAATAGCCTTTAGACTCCTCTAAATAATCTATTCTGTTACCACGGTAACTGATATTCCCTGGTATAATAACACATACAATAAACATAATAATAATTTCAAGTAGCTCCATCTCTTAAGAAAAAATAGGCCAATCAGCTAAAATATTTACACACCGCTACAACTAATATAATAAGATGTTGCTTCTACACAACGATGAATAGATTTGCTATCATATTGAAGTAATAAATATTTAAAAAACATAAAATTGCAAGAATTTTTAAATTTTAGATAATTTTCCTTAATGGAAGGACACATCATGTTTGGCCTTAATCCGCACTAACTTTCAAATATATACGGCCTATCAACAGGGGCTTTCGAACTTTGGCTGTTAATTGTGGCGATTGTTGAGGCTACATCTGTCAAATTGGTTGTCATTTATTCAGTTTGTTAACCTAATCGCCACAGAATACGACGTGTGTTCGCTGAATGGGCTCTGGATCAGTTGGCAATCTGAACCTAATTTTCATCATATAATCAGTTCAGCGATGGATCCCATTTCTGAATCGATACGTGAAAAAGCAAAAAATTCGAATTTGATACGATACAAATTCATCTACAAGAGCATTCAATGTATGTTAAAAACATCACTGTTTGTTATGGGCTTTAGGCTGATGGAGTCATCGGTCAATATTTCCTTGAGAACGACGCTGACCAGGCCATCACTGTCAATGGTCAATGATTACTAAATTCCTTCTCTTGAATTGAATGATCGGGACGCAAACGACATGTTGTTTCAAAAGGATGCCGCGACATCAGGTGCAACTCAAGCTACATTTAATATTCTGTACAAGCAATCTGATCGCATGGTCATTTCACGTGGAGGTGATGTGAAATTGCCGCCAAGATCGTGCGGTTCTCAAAGGTAACACAACGCATGCTATCACTGAAATTCAACCTGATTTATTTCCCTAAAGTCTAGGAAAATTTTACATTTCGAGTCGCTCCACCCTTAGAAATCGTGGCACACGTTTGAACGATGTTATGTTCACACATAACGCCATCAAAAGACTTTTAAAAAGAACAACATGTTTCAAACATGTTGTTTAATGTTGAAATTAATTCTATTTTAAAGGACCAAATTTTGTTATTACCCATCTTGGGGGCCTTTGGCTTCCACCAAACATATCTGCGTTGTTTCCGTTTCTTTAATTTTTTTGTGCTTTCAGCTAAGCAGTCCTAGGATAATGGGGCTGCCATCTATCGTTGCATAGAAATAATGCCCTCCATTATATTCGTTTATTTCTACCACTTTTCCACATGGTGACGGCACTTCCTGACCTGCCAATAATGTTATCCTTTTTCCATTTCCAGGAGGCGATGGGGCTTCTGACATTGATTGTATTTTATGTTACCCTCCTTATACACTTAATTTAAAATTCGGAAACCACAATGAATGATTTTTTTTGGAATTCGAACCTGGGTTTCTCGGTCAATGGACGTAGTCTTTCACCATTACACCACAGCACCATCTACTAACTTTACAGCAATATGCTCAAAATGGAAATGGAAATGGTGTTATCGTTTAACATTAAAATAATAAACAAAAGTTACTAAGCCAAAAACAATGGACTTGTTTACATGGTCAACGAATAAACAAAAATATAGCAACAACATCAGTAAAAAAAGGGATAAACAAGTAAACAAACAGGCAACAACAACACTGCAAGGATAAATATTAACAAAATACAGTAATCCCTCGATTTACGTGGCAGTTGGTTCTAAAAAAAGGCGACGTAAATCGAATTTCATATTACTAATAAGACAAAATATTATGTTTTTAACAAGGAACTTAAAAAAGTTCCAGTAATCCCTCGATTTACGTCGCAGTTGGTTCAAAAAAAATTCGAACGACAACGCAAATTGAAGTTAAAGGGAATAAAAAATTTGACGACGCAAATTGAAACAACGTTAATCGAGGCGACGTAAATCGAAGAATTACTGTACACAAACAACAATAACGTAAACAACATGTTTACATTTATAGAGATTTCGCGAAGGCAAAGTCATTCTCCCTCAAGAGCATTCATCAGACTGTTTACCTAGCGATATAAAAGGTAAGGCAAAGCAGGCAACGGGACCAGTAAAAATTCAGTCAGTCTTGTGTAAAGACGGGTTGCGTGTGAAGAGAATAATCGTGGTTTGAAGATCTCCGTTATAAAGATCTATTGAACAATTGTTATTGTTTACGCAGAAGAGTGTAAAGAAGAATAACGAACAAAGCAAATTGTTGTTGTTTAAATCAAGTTGCGAACAGTGGCACACGGAATTGTGCGAACAATAAAGACTTTAATTGAAACCAAACACCAATTTATTTTTATTTTATTTGCAATCTACGAACTCATAATCTAAACGTTTTTAATATGGTAAAAACTTAACAATAGTATAGGTAGCATATATGCTTAAATTTTAAATTGCCTAGAAATAAAATGCGAAAATTCTACAAAATATGTACATCATCATGCACTCACTAACAAATTTCGTCCTCTTTCAATACCAGTCTGGTGAAAGGAACAACAGTTACTATTGCAGCTACCCGGGTAATAAAGAGGAATACAGAGAAAAAACCAAGAAAGAAAATAAAATCGACAACAGTACACCTTGTCACAGAAACTGCTTTACTCTAAGTACTTGGAATATCAATTCTTTTTTTTTATGGTTTATCAACAAAACGTTTTTATTGCTCTCGTTGCGTAACAGCAATAAACATTTGATGAAGTGTCAAATATTCTTCTCATTTTTTCTCTTCTCGTTTTCATACCTTCTTTCTTATGCTTTTAACTTTTCTGAATTTTTTCCCTCTAAAAGAAGTAAAATACTTTTATTGTTTTTCCTTTTTATTTTTGTTTGATTGCTTAAACAAGATGAAGAAAATGATGATGATGACACTGATGTAGTCTTTTCGACTGCCTTTCGAATGGTTGGGGGAGGGAAAGTGGTTGCATAGAACACAATCAATGCGTTATTGTGAAGGTTGAGAAATCATTCATTTTATTGTTTTTCTTTCAACTTCTTGGCTTTCAGTCAAGATTTGTCAATCCTCTATTAAATCTTTTGTTCATTTATTCAATAAAAAATTTTATGCCAATAACAAATCGAACGAAATTGATGTGAAATAAAGTTATGATTACATGTGTGATATCACAAGAGAGAAATACAGAAAATCGAAATTAAACTAAATTTATTTAAATGTTATTAAATTTGCTTGCCTTTAAATTTGTAAATTGTCTTTACTTTTATAAAATCGTAAATGAAACACTGCAGTTAGTAATTTCTACATGAATGTCTATCTCAATTGTAGGCAACCAATTTTTACCCTTTTCTGGAGTACTACTCAAATTAAAATCTTTGCCTCCAATGAATATAAATTTTAATTTGAAAACCGAAAACGCAAACCAAATTAAATTTGCTGTGCTATCCAGAAAACATCCATTCGTCATCGTTCGCGGCAATTAAACACCGAACGATTCACATTATTCAACATTTTGCATAGTGATCTCCACTGAAAGCCTTGTAAAATTCAGATGACTCAAGAATTAAACCCAGCTGGTCACTCATTACGTCGAAAATTAAACAAAAAACAAGAAGCAAATGAGAATTTTTTATCTTTACCAAAAAAGTCCAATCTACCTTAATAGCTGCGTCCACAAGCAGAATTGTCGCATTTGGGATGAAGAGCATCGACAAGTTATCTTCGAGAAACCGGGTCAAAGAAATGAGAAAAACAGTCATACTCTTTCTACTTCGAGAGTAAACCACTTGTAGATCATAGAAAATCTATGCATGCTCATCAATTACTGTCATTTTATATTTTGGACGGATTGAATGTCAATGTCAAAGCTTTTACATCCATTCGTTTAACCATGGATCCTTTATCATTCCCATTTTTCGAACTTTTAGCTGTTTGTCTGCTGCTTGACCTGTTCTATTTGTCATAACACTTCAGGTCATAAAATTTTATTGAAATAATCCACAAACTTCAGAATTTTGTAAAAATTTTTCGGTGTACCAAACGCAGCTGAAGTTAAAACTTTGTCCGCGATATCGCTCACAGACAGATTAGGATTTAATATATCAATAAAAATCTCGAACTCTAAATGTTGCCAACAGAAAATGTTGTACCAAAGAAAATAATGTATAAAGAATGTGCATTCTAACATATTTTGGAATATTATTCATAAATATTTCATGACGCGGGGGGAAAGATAGAAGGGAATGATACAGAAACCAAGAGCGTAACAATGCGTTGTTCTCATTGTGCGTTTTTGTTGTTTGACCACTTTTTATTTTTTTTCTGGCGTCGGCACCAATGTCCCTCAGGGGAAGAACATCTTCGGCTTTTTAGACACATAGGACACGAACATCAAGAATGTTCGTTACAAAGAGCGTAAAAATCTTGTCAGTTTTTAACACACATGCCTATGGTTATGGATTAGTGAGTGAGAGATTGAAAATAAGTTGGGAGAATTTATTTATTTACAGCCATATAAAAGTGTTAGTAATATACTCTATTTTTATTTTCATTTCATCAACATACATATGTAAAGCTGTCTATCTTTGGCTTAATAATTTTGGATAAATAAAAATAAAATCGATTTTATTATTAAAAGAACATAAAGCTATCCATCTTTGGCTTAAAAATTAGGCCATGTTTTTTAGATAAATAAAAATAAAAAGAATAAAAAACAATTTTTTCTTACAAGAAAAAAACGAGCATTTCAAAGCATTTAAAAAAATTATACTATGGGACAAAATAAAATACGCCCAGCTAATGACATAGAACATTTCTAACACAAAATATTCTTCGAGTGTTATTCTCAAATAAAATGATAAAGCATCCGCAGCACACGTACTCTTGTCGCAGTCTGATCGACAACTAAATCAAAAAACACAAGAATACATACACATGTACATACGTACGATGAGAGCAACACATTGTTACGCTCTTTGTTTGTGTTCATTTTCCTTCTGTCATCCTCCCTCTCATCAAGAAATGTTTTTTAAAAAGATTTTGGTGAGAGCGGGTCGTAATGTTACGACCCGCCATAAGAAATTTTATTTCTACATGATGCGTATTCTTTATATCCATATTCTTTGGTTGTACTTTGACTGTCAATTGAAATGTTTGGAACAAAACGATTTCTGGATCTGGAGGCAATTTACCATTTCACCATTACCTCCACAAAGATCACTTTCATCACTTCATTGGGAATATCCGCAATCTGTGATTAAGAACCGATTAATATATAGTCGAGACTCAGGTGTGTATGAGTATAAAGTAAACAATAAAAAAAACTTAGAAAATATTATTTGGGCATTCTTAATTGCAAAATTTAATTAAAAAATATATAAATGAAATAAGTGGAGACGTTTTTAAAGTGCATTCTCTTGTCAAGAGTTTGACACTTTGTTCGATAAAATTGGAGAAAAATTACCGTAGTTATTATTAACGAGTATAATTTTTATATAAGTATGCTGTTTCATCAAATGAATTTTTATATAAAAAATTTTAAAACTTTTTGATGGATCTTGATTGTTTACCTCAGAATCTGGTTTTTGCGCGTTTGAACGACTACCAAAAGTCGTATGATAATTCCTTTTTTTGCAAATATTATTATTTCGCAAACATTAGCCAAATTCCGGTGGTAGGTCCGACGGAAAAAGGACACAGTTTTCTATAAAAACTTAAGATCTATTAAAAAATTTAAAAATTTTTAACTTTTTTTAAGTTCATTTGATAAGACAGCATATACAAAAAATATGACTCAGCTGATATACTCTTTAAATCATAACTACTGTAATTTTTGTCCAATTTTATCAAATGAAGTGACAATATCTTCACAAGAGAATGAACTTTAAGAATATCACCAATTATTTTATAGTTTTTAATTAAATTTGCCAAATAGGAATGGCCAAACCTGGAAAAATAAGAAAAAAATAATATTTACCGAGTTTACCCCATCAAAATCTCATAACATATAAGTCTGAACAAAATATTTATGTATACCTTTTGAATGCCTAATCTATCGCCATTAAACTGAACTTTAAATTTTTAAAATAGGTTCAAGCATATTTGGGTAATCAATAATTTTGTGTGAAAAGATAAAAAAACAGTTTTTGTCAAATAAAACAAGTTAGGAGGGTTCGATATTTAAAAATAACTATTTTTGAGTTCTACTCAACTAACTGAAAAACTTAGACTATATAGTTACTCGTGTGTAATTAATTTTTTGTATTTTGTAATTGAATTAAAATTCCTTTAAATTGTGATGTGTACCTGATTGATTTTACTTTCTTTACTAAGCGTTATTTCATCTTCTATTATTTTACTTTTGCAATTTAAAATTTTTATTAAAATTGTGAGAGTTGGATGTAATGCATCAGTTAAAAGCAAATGAAATTTGTGTACGAAAGAATAAAAATTTAAAAAGAAATCGAATAAAACAATATTGCTTAAGCGTTAACGAACTAAACATAAATCTGTCCCACACTCTCTCTCTCTCTTTAGAAAACTCAATAATTTTATGTTGAATTAAATTTTTTTTTATTTTTTATTCATTAAACTGTTTAAGTTTTGTTGTTTTTTTAACATTATTTTAAGTGTGGTTATGTAAATTTAATAATATTAAAAATATTTTATTGTAGTTGTTGCGTTCTTCCGTTGTTGTGTTATTGGTTTATTATGCAAATTTAATTTTTGTTGTGTTGAAATTTGACGACGTTTCTTGGCATTCAGTACTACTGAAGTGTACATAGTGCTTCATTTAATTTATTTTTTTATTTGCAAATGCTAAGATCTGTAATACTTTTAAAACTTGCGGATGTTGGCTTAAAAGAAAAAGTCGTTATAAATCTTTTTTTCTTTTTAATATTGAGTGTAATGACAGTGGGACATCAGAACAACTACAAACTAGTCAGAATACATACATACATACATAATTGGTCATTACAACCCTTTAGTCAGGATTACGACCTAGTTTTTCACACCACTCATGTTGTGTGCTTTAATTTTTATACATGAGTGGTGGGACCTATAGTTTAAAGTCGACTCCGAACGACAGATTTTGGGGAAACTTTTCATGACAATTTCATTTACTCTTAAAGTTTTTGCCAGTAATCTACTGAAAGGAAGTCGCAGAAGAAATATTTTTCATATATCGTTAGGTTCGAGATGCCTGCCCTGGGGTTTGAACCAAGTCCTCACGTCTAATAAGCCAACACACTACCTACTGGACCACGGAGATTTCAACTAACGTTTAACGTTTAATTCAATCTCACTTTTAGATACTGTTCGACACTGAAATATTTGTTTGTTATTGCTTTGTTTGTTTGTGTTGCTTATTAACTCCATAAAGTTTAAACGTATGATATAAAAATTACTGCATTAGGTATCTGCAACTTAATAAGTTTACAACACGGCTCTACGATAGTAGTGTAGAACATGGAATTGTATTCAAGAATGATCCAGTTTATCCGTTCGAAAATTTTCGAACGATAGAATTAATTTACATTATTTTCTGCTTTATTTGTCTTTCATTAGGATCTAGACTTGCCTACACAAATTTGTTACAAAAATATCAGATGGTACAGAATACATAATTGCCTACTGCTTCCGATAAAAAATACTTTGCTTGATATGTTGTTTCAAGAAACAATTTTAATAAAGCATTTATTTCCAATAAATATGACTACAATTATATTTTGTTAAACTTTAATTGCGAATTGAATAAAGATGTATGTTGAGCAACTTTATATGAGTGGTTTTCTTAACCCTCTATTAAATATTGGAGTATTTAAGCCAATTAATAGACCAATCCAGAAATTCATAAGGATTTCAATAAGTAGCAATAGTAGGCGAGTTAATCGAACACCAATAGAGTTGAAGTCTTAAAGCCGGTCATTAGGTTCACAAAGCAATGAGACGATTGCCGAGTCGTTTACATATGCTCAAAACAAACGTACATATGTTCCATTACGTTCCGTCGACGCTTGAACGGAGCTTTTACGTTCCGAATCAGCTGTTTTCGGTTAGGCCATGCAGTAGCCTACACCAGAAGATGCCGATTTGGGCAAAAAAAATCATCATTTCAGATGAAGCTCATTTTGATCTTGGCGGGTATGTAAACAAGCAAAATTGTCGCATTTGGGGCACAGTAAACCCGCACGCATACATTGAAAAGCCGACGCACCCAAAACGATCACTGTTTGGTGCGGATTTTGGTCCAGAGGCATAATTGGGCCATTTTTCTTCGAAAACGAGCAAGGAGTGGCCGTTACAGTCAATGGCGATCGTTATCGGGCCATGTTGAACGAATTTTTGTTCGCAAAAAATTGAAGAGGAGGATATTGGCAACATTTGGTTTCAACAGGACGGCGCTACGTGCCACACAGCCGAAGCTACACTCGATGTTTTGCGCCCTGTTTTTGAAGATCGCATTATCAGCCGCAGAGCTGATGTCGTTTGGCCACCTAGGAGCTGCGATTTTACACCAATGGACTATTATTTGTGGGGTGCCGTCAAAGATAAGTATTACGCCGACAAGCCAGAGACAATTAACGATTTAAAGGACAATATTCGTGAATCCATTGGTGAAATACAGCTGCACACAATCGATAATGTGCTCAAAAATTGGACCGATCGTGTAGGCATGGCCAGCCATTTGAATGAAATTATTTTCCATTATTAACCGGAAGGATTGTACTTTCAAATAAAAAAAGAAATTTGAGAAAATATTCAGTAGTATTTTTTTAAAGCATTTTCAAAAAAAAAATTATTTGGCGGACCCTTTATAAGATTAAATCACACAATAACTGGTGTGAGAATCTAGGTCTATAGGTATTTTTTTACAAAAGCACCATTTGATGCAAAAGTACTCTTTTAGTTATAGTTCAGTACCATTTCAAAATTTAAATTTTGCAACACTGCTTTCAACTATTCGAAGAATTTAGAGTACAAGCCGCTTATATCGAAACAGGCACATGGTGAAAAAACTTTATTAGGATGCATACTTAAGGGCTGTTTTATCAGGGACTGTTTATTTGTTTTACTGAATTTATTCATTGCTAACCAATGCATATATATAAACGCCGTTTATTATCCCCAAGCAAGTGGCGTACCCAAAGGCCTACAGCTTGGACATAGCGAGTACGCTTTTAATATTTCTGCAATTTATATGAAGTCCTATTTTGTTATATTTTTCCATGCTTTAATCCCATGGTCTGTTGGTAAGAATACAGAATAAAACGAAATATTTTGTTGGTTTAACAGCCTCCATTTACCACAAACATAGTCTTTACATTTCTTCAACTTAATGTGAGCGTATCTAATTAAGTTTTATTCCGCATTTAAAGCCTTAAAAATTTATAATGAAATGAAAACGTAAAGACTGAATGAATAACTAAGTAAAGGAAAAACAAAACAGAATATTTTTTTCATTGTCTTTACTGCAGCCAGAAAAGTAAACTTATGGTGATAAAGAAAAAAACAAGAAAATGATGTGAAATCTTTTTTTTTGCAAAAAATCAGCAACAACAATAAATGGTATAAACAACCGCAAGCGCAATTTATAAATACTATTACATTTTATTGTATTGTATTGTATTGTATTATTGTATTGTATCGTATTATTTTATTTATTGTAGTTTTGTAGCACACAATAAGACAATAATTTGAAATCGCTGGTGTAATTTTTTTTTGGGTTTTTAACGACTTCATTTTAAGGCCAAATAAACATACGTTTGGCAAAACTTTATTCACTTAAATGCAGTTATTTTGCTGATGGCTTTAGTAAAATATCATTAAAATAATTTTCCGTGTTGTTGGGGATTTGGTTCGCCATTTGGTTAAAAGATTTGATTAAATATTACGAAAAAATTTTTGTGAAGCACAAAAATGAAATGAAACTTTATACGAGTATTCAGTTATGTTCGCTGAAAGTAGAGTAAATAAGCAAACAAATTTCAAAAGATGTAACCCAAAAGAGTCATTTATATTGATAGATAGTAAACTACAACTTTTCAATCATAACGTCCATACTACTGAATACTATACTATTTTTTTACTAACATTTAAAAAAATAATAAATGAAGTCATTGATAGAATCTTTATAAAATTATCGTGCATTGCGTAAGTTTTGCAATAAATAAACTTTCTTATCTAGAGATAGGATTGTTGGCATCATTGATTTATCGTATTCTCTTTGCTGATTTATATGTCATTCTTAATTTTGGTATGGTGAGACTGTTGTAGATTTCTTTTCAATTTCTAAGCATAGTGAGGAAATAACTTTGAATTCTATCATCCTATTATTATTGGAGTCTTTGAAAGTGCTTCTTGATTTTAAAACTTAAATAAAACAAAGTGCACGTGAGATATACTCAACATTTTTTCAATTTTTATTTTACTATCATCTTTAAAATTAAAATATATCATAAAATATATACTATATACTAGGTTTGAGTTTTTATTTAAAAGGTATTGCAATAAATATTAGCCTAATTTAGTAAACATAAATATACATACAAACACACATAATTGGTCATTACAACCCTTCAATAAGGATTACGACCTAGTTTCTCACACCACTTATGTTGTGTGTGTTAATTTTATACATGAGTGGTGGGACCTACAGTTTAAAGTCGACTACGAACGACAGATTTTTGAGAAACTTTACATGGGTATTTTATTTACTCTCAGAGTTTTTGCTAGAAATCTGCTGACAGGAAGTCGCCGAAGAAATACTTTTTGTATTTCGTCTTGATGTCTGGCCTGGGGCTCGTACCCTGGCTTTACGTCTAATAAGCCAACACACTACCTACTAGACTACGGTGACTACTCTTCCTTGAATCGACGAAAATTAAAAAAAAATATTTTTACGTCTGCTCACTGCAAAATTTCGTTATTAGCTAACGTTGTTGAAAATGAGAGCGAAATTTGGTCAAAAATAAAAGAGTTATGTGTCCAGGGTTAATCCAATCTCTAGGCACACCTTTGTACACTTCAAAATCAATAATATCCGGAATCTTCTGCGTGTCTGAATGCAAATAGATTGGTTGTCCACTCGAAACGACGTCTAATTATATCAACGTCATGTTAATAAAATATTTCATGACCTCTAAGTGTTAAAATCTGGGATCCAAGAACGTATGTTTGGCATTGTAGTCTCTAGCTGCCAGAAAATGGGGTCTAAGAGATTTATAGATACGATATTGATCCTCTGTAATCGAAAACCTGGGAGACTAGGAAACTGAGGATATTAAAAATTTTTGATGACAGTCGTGAATACAGTAAGTAACCTTCTTACAGGGCTTCCAATAAATGTTGTTTAAGTATTCACTTAATTAAAATAGCTGATACTCCGCATGCTCTACCACAGGACTCCTTACAATCATTAATAATGATATTAAGAAATAATGCTCAGATACAAGCATTATATTCTTACGCAAATGGAAACTACCTAATATCATTTCACATGAACACATCGTTTATCATTAACAATAAACAAAAGCTACACACACACCAATATAACGAACTTGGTTGCATATACCAACAACAACATAAAAGGGACCAACAAGTATGAAAGAAAAATGCAAGTAAATAAGAAAGCAACACAAACAACAATGTAGTAGCGATAGAGTTCTCGAGAAGGCGAGAACTCGGACCTTCCACTTCAAGAATGTTCATTAGACTGGTTGTTTCGGACTATAAAAGGGCAAAGCAAAGCAGTCAGTCAGTCAGTAAGAATTCAGTCAGCCTTGTGTGAAGTTGCGTGTGAACAAAACAAGTCGTTGTTGTAAAGCGAATAGTTGTGTGAACTAGTAAAGTGAATAAACAGATTATTATAGTTGTATCGTTAAGTTGTATACGGTGGCACACAAAAGTAGTGTAAAGAATAAAGAGAGTTTAACTGAAATTAAACACATATTTGTTTTTACTTTGATGGCAATTAACGAACTCATATTTAAACGTTTTTAAAAAGGTAAATTAAAAATTAAATTAAATTAAAAAAGGTAAATTTTTTCTCGTGATTATAATGGGGCATATTAACTGCGTTCCAGTAGTATATTGGAGAATCACCTCATTGGAGAATATGAATTTTGTTGATTTATATAAAGGATCTTTTGCCTAACAATTAAATATATCCCTAGACCCGCAAAGTCAAACTGCATGTTGGCAGAAATATAAGTCTAATAAGTTCTGCTTTTGCAATTAATAAAGGAAACTAACAATTATTTCTAAATCATTTCGTTCTTATAAAGAAGTTTTTCAAACTTTCCGTTCTACAGTTTTTATACTGAATGTGTAGCGTTACTCCAAGGATATTATTTTCGTAATTATTCCGACAGCTTCCATATTTTTATCTGGTTTTTACATTTCAGAAGACAATCCTCAAACAGGTCATCGTTTTTCAGTCCTTCGCATAATTTTAATTTCTCAGTTATTTTTTTTATTTTCAATTATTGTCCTTAACAAATATTGAAGACTTGCTCTTCCCGATATTATACAGTGTCTTTTTGTTTTTAACCTCTTCGTTTTCTTATATCACTCTTATTGCTTTCCTTATTGTTCTTTCACTCCTTCGTTCAGCTCGTTGACTTTCATGCAAACAGTCAAACTAAAACAAGTACAACATTTTAAGAGGACCCTTTTATTGTTTCTCTTTCTTATTTTAGCACAAATATTTTACTATGACTGAAGCCAGTCAGATGACATCGTTGTTTTAATCATTGTTAACATATTTCTCTCTTTTTCTTCCGTCTGTTTAACAATGTTTGGGATGACTTAAACATTTAAAGTCTTGAAAAGTTCTTTTCAGTTCAGCTTGACAATCTGCAAAAGAAAAAAAATTCAAAAAAATGTTGAAAAATACCAGAAAAATAATCTTCTCAACTGACTGATGGTAAAAGACAAAAAAATCATTCTGACATCGTTGAATGCCCAAGTCTAAGTAATTTTGTTAACGATACTTTAACTCTTTTTTTATAATTGTTTCTTCTAAGTTATATTTTTAATTCTTTCAAACGCTCAAAAGCTTATTTTCATTTAAAGGTTCTTTTTGTTTCTTTTTTTAGCTTAAAAGTATTGGGATGAGTAAAGCAGAAAAAATTAAAATTTTCTTATAAATTTAAATTCTAATTATCAATAACTTGATCAAACTGCTGGGTGGTAGTATGTTAAAATAAAAACTGAATATTTTAAATTCGAATAACGTAAAGTCAACCATTCTTTTCAGAGGGTCGAAATATTAACAAAGCCACCTGGAAAGCGGAGAAAATTGGGATTACTTTTATGAAGCTTACTGATGTTATTGTTAAATTAGCCTTGGCTTGTCCCCTTCTTAGCAGATGCCTCTTATATATAAATGAGAATAAAAAAGATTCTTTATCAGCTAAAGAGCCGTTATGATCATCAATTTTATTCTAATTTCATCAATCAATTTACAGCTATTTATACTAATTTCTTAAGTCTAGTTTCTTTGCGTATTAATACTTATGACCTAATTTAGTTTTTAATTAACTTAGCAATAATTACTTTGCAATTATTACATACTAAAAACTTGTATAATGCAATTTGATACTTCGTGCCGTCATAATTTGTTGGTCATTGAGCCAATTCACACCAGAACAATTGTGCTGGCAGCAAATGATAGTTTGTTGGCAAGAGGGTTGAAGAGAATGGTTTTTCGGTGGCGTAAAGTATCCACCAGCTACAACCCCGCATCACCAACATAGAACTAATAAATACACATTTTTAAAAATCATGGTTGCCAATTTTTTTTTCAAGAGAGTTGATTTAGTCGTTAGTTGCATTTGAAACAATGAACATGATCACAAAGAAAGGGGCATGGCCGCATAAAATCATTTCCCTTTTGGATTTTTTTCTTTATTACACGTCTTTGTTGTTTTTCCATTTACAGATTCCTCTTTCTTATTGCCTTTGCTATACATTGTGCTATCATTTAGAAATTCGAATAAAATATTTGTGAATGAACAAAAAGATTTTTGTAAATAATTAGTTTAAATAATCTGCACGTAAAATTGCAAAATTGTAAAACAAAAATAAATGCATTGAAAGCAATTATTAGTCGAAAAATTGTGAAATTCCGCATAGAATAATTTTAAAATTATTCGTTTATTTGTGTACACCTAAAAAGCCAAACATCAAATGAATGCAAAAACACTAATACATAAATACAAAGCTCTGTATACGTATTCATTTGTTGCCAAACGAATATTCATCCCGTGTAAATTGAAAAGAACAAACATTGTGCGACTAAAAAATGTGCTAATGTGAGTTGGCTCATTGACGTCATAATTTGTCATTGACAGTTTTGTTTATATTATTGAGGAATGTATCGAAATGCATTTTTAAGTAGCACAAACGTAACCAACACACAACAGTGGATAATTGTGAACAACACACTACAATACGGACACCTTTTCCTGGATTAAAAAAAATTTTAAGGGATTATTAAGAAGTATCCCTCTTAAGCAGACACCTCTTTGCACGACGTATGACATTTAAGTCCCCCATAACCGGACAGCTTACAACTCGATAACATAATTTTGCCGCGTACAATTTTCTCTATTAGTAATCAGTGTTATTGTTGTGATTATTTTTATCCAAATTTAATAATTTTTTTATAATTTTTTAATTGCTACCTATGAAACGCTGGCAAATTCGTCCGAAGATAAGCTGGTAACTGAAATTGAAGACAAGTTAGCCTCATATAAAGAGGGATTCTTTTGCCATAACAAAATTAAAAGGTATTTTTATGTTAATAGGGACAGGGACAAGGTGTTAATACATTGATTGATCTTCAAGTGCATCTCCCGGATATTGAAGTTAATGGAAGAAACTCGCCAAGCAAAAGTTCTGACTTTTTTAAATCCATAATACTTCCGCCTCCAAAGTTCAAGGTAGGTTTAACATGTCTTGACTTTAAAGCGCTTTCAGGTTTGCGCATAGTCCTATCATCTGATTCCATCCGATTAGTAATGGTTTCTTCCGATAATGTGACCATCTTCCAATTTTTCATTGTCGAATTCGAGTGCGGTTAAACGAAGATATTGATGGCATTTTGTGAGCAGTGAAGTTTGCAAGCGGTAGTGCTATGGTGTGAAAAAACATGATGGCTGATGGAGTTGGAAGACGACTGGCAACAATTACAACAAAATTTTCTCAATGAATCTCCATGCGACTTGCCGAAAACTACATATGTAATCCCCATATGTTTTCCAGTATGACAATTATCCCAAACACAGTGCCAATACAACTCGAAAGTTGTTTAAGAATAACGGGTATAAGTGATGTCAAGACCACTACAGTCACCTGATTGTTGGAGTAACTGTATATCATTATTATTATTATTATTAATTGCACTCTTCGTTGTTTTTTTTTATAAGCGGGCACCTCTCATAACCGGCAAATTCGTCAGTCCCACTGTGTACGCTAGTAAAATATAGGATAGCTTATAAAATGTCACGAAGTCGCCGTAGTCTGGTTTGTAGTGAAGTCACGGTTCAAACGCTAGGTCATATATCTTCCACAAAATGAAATACGAAAAAAAACATTTCTTCGGTGACTTCCTCTCAGCAGATTTCTAGCAAAAACTGTGAGAGTAAATGAAATTGCCATGAAAGGTTTCTCAAAAAAAAAAAAAGTCCTTCGGATTCGACATTGAACTCATGTACAAAATTAACGCATAGAACATAAGTGGTGTGAAAAGTTAGATCGTAATCCTAACTGAATATTTGTAATAACCACATATACTATGTATTACAAAATGTTATAAAAATCGTAAATTGCAGGTTTTCGAAAACGAAATTATTCATTCGGTTTTGTTCTAAATGCACAAAAAACAGGCAATCTGGCTTTTACAAAAAACTGTTTAAGGCTGTATTATCAATTTTGGCGAATTCGTAAGACGTCTTTTTAAACGGAAAATAATGGGAAATATATTGCATTGACAAATAATTTCAAGAATCACACGCGTTTAATTGTTAATTTATTAACACGGTAGTCAGCAGGGTGTGATGCTAGCAAACCCTATTTCCTATAACAATTAAGGAAACTATCAAAACGATAATGATTTTAAGCCACAACAAAACAAAAACTTGTTCTAATAACACAATAATTTCCGTCGATGTTACTTGGTTAAGCGTGTGGTTAAAGTTATATTGTTCGTCTGATTAATTCTTAATGCCATGATACGCAAAGAGTTAAGACGTGAATGAGTATGAACATGAAATTATTGAATATTCGTTATAGATGTTCGTTTCGTTTGTAGATGTTTTAATATGTATCAGAGATCTGCATGATTGTGAATCAACTGGCATAGTACATGACAGTAAAAAAATTAAATATTCTAATACATTATTCAAATAAACGAGACTGTTGTCAAGAATTGCTTGTCACTGCTTGCTACTTCTGTTTATTTATATGATTCACAAAAGTAACGAAAAAAAATGATTGTTTTGAATACTTTTTAAAAAACTCTTCTAACACATGTTGTTTTATGTAACATTTCAAGTGAACCCAGGAGTTTTATAATTTACTATAATATAAATATTATTAAATAATACAAAATATATTTGAATTTTTATTTTATTATTTATATTTCGAAAAAAGAAGAAGTTACATAGGCTATATCTATGTATAAAAAACGAACAAAATAATCTAATTCGTGTCTGAGTTTCACCAAGTAAAGTAGACTAAGTAATTATTTAGTACATACATATTATGTACATTTTGTAAATATAATAAATAAATAATTGCGTTACTCATACTTATAAACTGAATTCAGGAAAAGTAAATTATTTACAGTTTGTGGATCAATGCGATTACGTTTTTTGGTGATTATGTTACCTGCGGCGGAAAATACGCGTTCGGAAGCCGCACCGCTTGCGGGAATACTCAAAATTTTTTGGGCAAGTTTGTGTAAACGAGGGTATTCCGAAGTGTGGTTTTGCCACCATTGCAACACATCAAAGTTCATATCAATATTCATTCTTAAATAACTTTAACGATTTACTTCATCGGATATACTTTCCGTAGCGGATAAGTTTGCTTGAATAAAATTTGAGAAAAATAATTGGAATTCTTGCGGTGGCTCATCAAACGTTAAATAATGAATTGGACTTGGAGAAGACGATACAGACTTCGTAATTTCGGAAATACAAAACGCTTTTACTTCTAAATTGATATCATTTAGGTAAGAATTGGTTGGTGGATACGGGAAACAAGCCGTGCTTCTACTATTTGTGTTTTTTTATACGGTAAACCCCATTTTCAATATTTCTTAACAGTTTGGAACTCATTGTATTGAATTTTTTAAAAACTTTCAAATTGTTTTTCAATTTTTCGTTTAAAGTTTAATACTGAGTCAACTCAAAATGTCAAATGCTTTTGTGAGTTATTTGATTTCTATACAAAACATTCAAACAACAGTAAAAAATGTTTATATATTTATGCTAACATTACTTAAAAAACAAAAGTGAGTATATTACATTCAGTTGTTAGATAGTCAACAGTGCAAGCAATATCATTAAAAAATATTGATGTTAAACAACATAACAAAAGCAAATTACATGGACATAACTAAAGCAAAGAAATGGACAGTGAAAGTGAATCAACTCATGCAGTTCTCTGATATGTATATTTCCTAAAACATTTATTTTTAAGCATTTTGAAATTATTTTATTACACAATATCGAAAACTATATTTTTTGGGAGGAGTAGGTATTGAAGGGAGCTGTTCTAGATGCCTATCGACATATACCTACGCCATCATATCATGGCCATAAAAGAGTACCTATAGCAAATCTGTATCATATATGGAGTTTGTACTTTACTGTTTACTGTTTACTTCTTCCAGTACACTCAACCGCGATGGTTACATTGTTGCGATGTCCTCTCCGCAAGTGTTGTACTAATTATTCGTTGGATTTAAATTTTGTTTTTGGATAGAATTGTTGAGTCGATGTTTAAATCATATTCGAATCGTCACTGCATACATTTTCAGATTCCGTAACCTCAATATCATTAAACAGGCGATAATATTATTGCGAAGTTAGTCCTTTTGTCTCACTTTTGATAGAATATTTTAAAATTCATCACATGAAGCTATCCAGTGCTCAAATATAATGCTAAAGTGTTTAGTATTTTAACAAGACGTTCCATTAAGGCTGATAGCTTCCACTTATACGGAATTGTGATAGTCATAGGGTTCAAGAGCAAATGATTTACGTATTTACGAAATTTTTATAAATTGTGATCTCATTTTTACCATAGAATTCCGTCTATACCTCACTATACCATGAAGCAGCTTTTGTTTATCAGACATACACACATAATTGGCCATTACAACCCCTTAGTCAGGATTACAACCTAGTTGCTTACACCATTTATGTTGTGTGTGTGTTAATTTTATAAATAATTTTTATGGTAAATTAACGTTCATGACCTCATGGCAAAAAAAAACTAATAAAAAAGAAACAATCATAACGAATTTTATTGCCTCTTTTTTTTTAATAAATTTGGATTCTTTTTTTCCTAAAAGAATAAAAAGTCGAAATAGCAAAAAGTTTTAAATAAAGACTGTAAGCTATTACTTTAAACTAAAATTTAAATTATGAAAATGAATCTGACTCACACTTCATTAATAAAATCGTCAAGACCATTCTCTTGCAAAAAAATGAAAAAGCTTATTGACATCACTAAGAGAATGCTTTGCTTTTCCTATAAAATATGTTGAACGATAACATTACTGTTGTCATTGTTGAAATACCGGCCTAAATTCTTGAGATTTCTTCGTCTTGGCTCTGTTATTTCTTTATATGTATAGGGTCTTTTTTAAGCGCGTCTGCCCTACGAACTTAAATAAAACAAAGTGTCTTAGTCTTGTAGGTACAGTGTTAACTTATTAGAGGTGATGCCATGGTTCAATTCACAAATCAGACATCTCCAACAAAACGAAGTATGAAAAAATATTTCTTCGGCGACTGCATCACAGCAGATTTCTGGTAAGAACTCTAAGAGTAAATAAAATTGACATCAAAAGCTTGTCAAAAATCTGTTGTTCGGAGTAGACTTTAAATTTTAGGTCCAGCCACTCATTATCGAAACATTTTTTAAAGATCTACTGATGCCATTATGTGTCGATAATATCGTGGTTCACATGGCAGCTCGTCAAATTCTACTGATTTTCTTTCTCAGATAACTCTTTTCTTGTTTGTATCATTTAACTACACTACACTGTGACTACATTTTCAACACAAATTTAATTGTTTTTTTTTTAATATTTCTTAATGGGACTACCTCATTGGCGGAAGCCTTTTACACAGAAACAACTTATAAGACACAATTTTATTTTATTCAAATCTGGCAAGTGGTTTTTGAAATGTTCTACAGAATATCTCTGCCTTCTTGGTGGAGACTTATTTGGGCCAGTGTATTTTGACATTATTTTGTTTTTTTTCCGAAAATTTAGCTGTGAACTACAGTAAGTTGGGTGAGCATAATTACTGCGAGAATAATATATTTGCGTTAAAAAGCATGTGTGCTTTAGATTCGCTACGATAGCCTTCAAATAACCAACTGCCTGAATTTTTATTAAGATCCCAAACACCGAGATTTTGCCGAGATTTTTGAATTGTATGACTGAACCAAATAATTTTTTTCCATAAACTTCATTGTCAGTGTATCCAAAATCTGTTCTGATCCAAAGATGCTCACTATTTGTTGTATGTGAACGATCTAACTTGGTATTTATATGCCAAAGCCTGTCATATAAGACTGAGTATGATTGTTAAAAATTTCCACTTTCCTCTGGAAATTGCACCAATAACAATGAGAAAAAGTAATGTTTAAAGGATAAGATGTCTGCAGTTATGCAACGGTTCTAATTAGCATAGACATTTTCCATTTGTGTTGTACAGTCTATCAAAATCTACTGTAACTGCCACGTAGTATTAAACTAATGGGACTCATGCTACATTTTATACGGTCAATATAAGGTTGCTGTTAATTCAATCGAATGCTTTTCTATGGTAGATAAATACGATATATAATGAAGATTGCATTTTCATCGACTGTTCTGTTATAACTCTGAGCGTACTCGTCTAAACAACACAAAACTTGACAATTCTCAAACCAGCTTGTTCTCGTTCGCAATATTTAGAAATTGTTTCCACAAAAACTGCATTTCTTGGGCAAATATTGTACGATTATCTAAATCCTGGTGTAAGCCGTATTATACATTATTCGTTCATAGATTGGTATCTAAAAACCGAACTCATAAATACTTTTTTTATTTTTCTCGAACCCTCCAAATTTGTTTTATTTGACAAAAACGGTTTTTTTTATCTTCTCACACAAAATTAATGATTACCCAAATATGTTTGAACATATTTTAAAAATCCAAAGATTTTTAGAAAGGGGAGAGATTAGCCTTTAAAACGATATACATAAACATTTTGTTCAAACTTATATGTTCTGGGTTTTGATAGGGTAAACTTAGAAAATATAATTTTTTCGTATTTTTTCATGTTTGGCCACTCTTAATTGCAAAATTTAATTAAAAAATATGAAATAAGTGGAGACGTTTTTAAAGTGCATTCTCTTGTCAAGAGTTTGACACAAATAAAACAATTTTGGAGGGTTCGAGAAATTTAAAAAAAGTATTTATGAGTTCTACGCAACTAACTGAACAACTTAGACTAGGTAGTTACTCGGGTGTATTTAATTGTTTGTATTTTGTAGCATAGTGTTATTATTAAATATTAAATTTCTACATTAGGTTCTCACTGTTGGTGATGCGGAATGAGTAATACACTGACATTGTTTTCTCTCAATCTAACCTCAAATGCGTAATTTTTAAAAGGTATTGGCTATCGAAATTTACTTGGTTATTGCGTATATTACTTTGGCTTGTCGGTCAAGTCTGACCGTACTTCAACTGAATCAAATAGAAACCGTGAACAAAAGAAAACCAAACAGACTTGTAAAGTTAAAGTAAAATGAGCAAATACTGAAAAAGAAAATAAGAAAGAAAAACAAAAACTTATTCATGTAATGATTGTCGCCTGATTTTAGTTTTTTAGAGTCGACAAACCAATTGTGAGGCAGAGTTATGAGATGAAAAGCGATGAACACAGCAGTAGTAGCGTTTGGCAATAATTGTCCGCTACGCCATTTATTATTCGTCTGCTTTGTTGTCAGGTGAAAATGTTAGTGTTAGTAGGTGTTCAAGGGCAGTGAATAATTTTACATTCTTCCTGTTGGTTTGCTTTTTCCTTGGCATTACTCTGCATTAAGGAGACAAAGGAAAACTTACAATTTGCAACAACGTGCAAATGCGACAGCATTTTATAAAATAACTAAAGGATTTTACTATTGTTGCACAATCGCCTTTTTATTTTATATCCAGGATTATCTAGTAAACTCTCCGTAGATAACATTTCCATCTTCTTTTTTTCTTTTTGAAAAAAAAATTCTTCTCAAAAGAGTTCAAACTTTTGTTCTTGTGTGTGATAAATATTTTTAGTTTTTTATGTGCTTAAACTCGGTCAAATAGCAAAAACTTTAAAAGTTCCATTGATTCAATAAAAAGTTTTTGGTAAAATTTCGGAAAGATAAATTAGAGGCCAGCTGGAATGTTGTAATAGAATTCTATTGTTTCTATTCTATTCCCTTTTTGTGTTTGTTTTCTTTTTTTTCTAAAACAAATAAGTTTTTAAATTAAGATTTTCGTAAAAAACTTCTTATAAGCGTTACGGATAAAGATAAAGATAAAGAAACCAGTAGTCTATCGATATTTTGAGAAAAAAAATTTAAATTGAATACTAATTTTATAGTAAAAATAAAATGAAAAATATGTGCTGAACTTACAGTTAGTCAAGTTCAACTATTTGATACCCGACTTCACTCAATAAAACAATCTATCGTCCCATTGATATATTCAGTGCGTCATAAGAAGTTCGAACACAAATTAGAGCGTGTAATAATGCGAAGCGTAAGTAGTCTGTTGACTTATTAGACGTGAAATCGCGGTTTAAACCCCAGGTCAGACATTTCCAAAAAGCTGAAATATGAAAAGTATTTCCTCGGTGACTTTCTTCCCCTCAGCAGGTTTCTGGCCATAATTTTTTTCTGACCCAATATTTTTGAGAGATTGCTGTGTTTGTTGCGTTGTATTTATTGTGTTCACTGCATTAGTCTGTCTATTGTCACGGCTGTGTTCGCGAAATAACTTTCTTATACAAATTTGCACACAATTTAACCAAATTCAGTGTCAGAGTAACATAAACTTTCTTTTGGAAACTTGAAGCGCGTTTTTCACAAATCTTATCTTGGAGCTTTCAAGTCATAAAACAATTGATTTCGTCTTAGAATTCTTTATCACTTTCATTCAACTATACAAAGGGCAATATTTGACGAATATTTTCCCATGCTGAAGTTCAATTTTTTTCCTCTGTTATCATTCAAATCATATTTACACTCAGAACTGAGTGTTATTAAATTTTTTTCTCTAAATCAAAACAGTGATGTCGAACGTCTGGATTTTAATTAAAATTGATTTAAGAGTTTGATAAAAAGAGGGAATATTAAAAGCTACAAAAACGAGAGAAAAAAATTGTTGTTTGTACATCATGGTTCATATTAATCTGTAGTTCTCATGAGAATATATCAACCATGGCTCAGTAGATGTTCTTTTTGCAACCAAAATGGTAAGTAATGAGACAATAAAGACACTTAAATAAGACATAAATTTTTAGAATGCCTTTTAATACTTCCACATTAAGTATCTTACATTGAGAGTCATGCCGCAGATGAGTAAATTTAAAGCGTCGCTTGAAATTGCTTATGTTCTGTTATATTATTTTTAAACAAAATGGGTGGTCGCAAAGAAGAATAAAAACCAAGAAACTAAACAAATCAAATAATTTTGAGGGTAGAAGTATTTCTCATCCTCCTACAAAAAAAAAAAAAAAAATTACGATTTAAATAGGGTATGTGTGAATAAATGCCCCATATTAACAATGAGGCAATGACGGGATCATCATTATTCAATCATTTAAGTATCATACTAGTGTTGAGGATGATAATAAAAAATAATTAAATACTTTGTCTCTTTACGACACTAGATAAGATAATATGAATTGTGAAGAGCTAATGAATGTGATTCTTTTTAAGAATGGATTGTTTCTTCTTTAATCTTACATCATCCAACAGGATCGAAGGGGTAATTCATCATTAACTGGTCATGACTAGCATATAACTCGTAGCGTAACTAAGCCTGCAATCTGGCTTTACTCGACCTAAGTTCTGAGGAACATTACGTGTACAGTCTATACTTCTTATTGAATAAAATAAGAGTCGATTAGAAATTCTCTGCAATCTTTTATGTACACTTTAATTTATTCTCTGCATGCGACTTCAAAACATATCATCAAAACAATACACAAAACAATAAAATTTGTTAAAAAATATCTCTTGGATGTCATCAATAAACAGTTAACGATCTCAGAAATTTGGTAAACATGGAAAAATTGGTCACAGTGATGTAACCAACACATAATTATACTGCATACTACCAAAGAATACGCATCATGTAGAAGTAAAATTTCTTATGGTCGTAATGGTACGACCCTCTCTCACCAAAATTATTTTTAAAAATTATTTCTAGATGAGAGGGAGGAAGACAGAAGGAAAATAAACACAAACAAAGAGCATAACAATGTGTTGCTTTCATTGTACGTATGCACATATGCATGTATTCTTGTGTTTTTGATCTAGTTGTCGATTAGACTGCGACAATAATGTATGTGTTGCGGATGCTTTATCATTTTATTTCAGAATAACAGTCGAATAATATTTTGTGTTAAAAATATTCTATGTCATTAGCTGGGCGTATTTCATTTTCTTATTTTGTCCCATAGTATAATTTTTTTTAAATTCTCGTTTCTTTTTCTTTTAATAAAAAATTGTTTTTTTGTTCTTTTTATTTTTATTTATCTAAAAAACATGGCCTAATTTTTAAGCCAAAGATGGATAGCTTTATGTTCTTTTAATAATAAAATGGATTTTTTATTTTATCTTTATTTATCTAAAATTATTAAGCCAAAGATAGACAGCTTTACATATGTATGTTGATGAAATGAAAATAAAAATGGCGTATATTACTAACACTTTTATATGGCTGTAAATATATAAATTCTCTCAACTTTTTTTCTCTCTCTTACTCACTAATCCATAACCATAGGCATGTGTTAACCTAGAGGAAAATTGTTAGTAATAATTTCAAGTCTATTTATACATTTTTCCGATCAGATATTGTTGAAGATTAACGGTTTAATATATAGATATCAACATCAAAATGTTTGCCTTGAACCGTAATGTCAGCAATGCCGTCAAAACTGCCGTACGCGGCAAACATACTTTGCCTCAACTTCCCTATGACTATGCTACCTTGGAACCCAATGTTTGCCGTGAAATAATGGAACTGCATCACTGCAAACATCAAACTTATGTGAACAACTTGAATGCTGCCGAAGAACAATTAGCTGAGGCTCAAAGCAAGAAAGATGTCACCAAAATCATAAGTTTGGCTCCCGCTTTGCGTTTCAACGGAGGTGGTCATATTAACCACTCGATTTTCTGGCAAAATCTTTCACCTGAAAAAACCCAACCCTCAGCAGAATTGAAAAAAGCTATTGAAGACCAATTTAAGGGATTTGATCAATTCAAAAAGGAAATGACTGCCTTGACTGTGGCCGTACAAGGTTCCGGTTGGTGTTGGCTGGGTTATAATAAGAAAACCCAAAAACTTCAAATTGTTGCCATGCCCAATCAAGATCCTCTTGAAGCTAGCACTGGTTTGGTACCTCTCTTTGGTATTGATGTTTGGGAACATGCCTACTATTTGCAATACAAAAACTTGCGCCCCTCTTACGTTGAAGCCGTTTGGGATATTGCCAATTGGAATGATATCTCAAAACGTTTCGCTGATGCTCGTAAATAGACCACGAGAACGCAAGCGTTGTTTGTACGTCATTATATGTAAAAAAAGAAAAATAAGAACATCAGAAACATTCCAAACTGTGAATGGATAAAATATATCTGAAAGTAATTAAGTAGAGTTGTCTTTATAAAAGAAAAAATAAACCCAATGATATGTATATGTGATCGGAAAATATAGAAAAATTGTACTGCACTAAATCCCTAAAGACACCTTACTTAACTTGGAAAGTATTCTTCCAAAAATCAAATCAATATATCAATGAATAGTACTGTGATATTTCTTTGGGTGTATAATTGAAGTCTGAAAAAAGCGACGAAGGTTAATGTCGCTTACGTTTCTTACGACTTAATAAAATACGTTATTGTCATTATTGTTTTCTTTTGGAATACTGTGATCACAATCACTGTTTTAAAGAACAGTAATTAACAAATCACGTTCACTGAGAACAACGTTCTTCAAAAATCACTGGATCGCTCATCTCTAGTGTAAACTCTCGGCTAAATATAGAGAGACAAATTCATATCGCAGATTGTCTATGATCTTGCATAGCTATGCCGACTTCTCTGAACAAATGATGTTTGCTCGTTAGGGATATAATGGAATCTCTCACTTTATCGCTTTTGTTCACCTGTAGATATTCCCTTATTGAAGACTAAGATTGAGGAGCCTTAGACAAGGGAACCGCAAATGCTCTTATCAGTAACTGGAGGAATAGATGCATGTATTAAAAATGCCATTCTGGTACAAAGTTGCGCTGTAGGGGAATTATGATCCTCCTACCCCTTAGCGACCTGCCAATTCTAACTTTATCTTTATGGTATTGTGGTGTTTCTGAATAAATAATTTTATGTATAAATGTAGTCACCGTAGTCTAGAAGGCAGTGTGATGACTTATTACACGGTTCAATTTCCGGATCAGGCATTTCCAACAAAACGAAATATGAAAAAAAAATATTTCTGCGGCGACTCCCTCTCATCAGATTTCTGGCAAAAACTCTGAGAGTAAATAAAATTGCCATGAAAAAGTTTCTCGAGAATCTGTCGTTCCAAGTCGACTTTAAACTGTAGGTCCCGCCTCTCGTGTATAAAATTAACAAACACAACATGACTGGTGTGAGAGGCTAGATCGTAATCTTAACTGCAGGATTGTAATGAGCAATGATGTATACAGTGGACAGCAAAAGTCTTAGTACTCCAATATATTTTGACAATTTCATAACTTTTAACCAACAGTTTGTATAAAAAATTAAGGTTTTTATATTTATTTTACTAATTTATTTCTGTTTTATTATAAAATAAACAATTTTTTAATGTTTTTCATAAAACAAGAGAAAAATAAGGAAAAGTTTCAGATGACTCCAAGGAGAACCCTGAGTAAATTTAAAATTCAAAGGCTTAATATATGAAAATGTTATCCCTTATATTTAGTAGAATATTCCTTAAGGTTAAGCACTCCATTTAACCAATTTGGAATTGAATGTACATATTTTGTTTAGTGTTTTCTGGTGGCACCATGAGCAAGTTTTTCGGTTGACTTTTGTCTGAGGTTTAGCGATTACGTAACTGTTCTCTCAAATAATCTTCTAAATACTATCTTGAAGTAATATCGGGATTTTGTGCAAGAGTATTAAACCTGTGGGGACTTTTTTTGTCAAAATATATTGCCGTACTAAGACTTTTGCTGTCCACTGTATATGTATTTGTGTTACATTTTTAATGAAACAAAAATTTATGAAAGGAGCTTCGTTACATAAATTTTTAAAACAATTTAAAATTTATTTTTTTCAATTGTTTAGACTGTCTATCAATTATTCTTTAATTTTTCTTTTACCCATAATATCATCAAAATAATAATTGTTCAGATCATTTCTTGGTATATCATTCGAATATTGTGCATCTTCTGACTTCTATGGTTTTCCATTTAAAAATTCTGTAAATTCTTGTTGATTTTGTATGAAATAAAAGTTCTACCACCATGCGAGGGAAGTATGGTAAATTTTACTTACAATAAAATAACTTTTAAAAAAGAAAAATATTGTACTTCTTTAAGAGAAATTCCAATACAATAATAAATGCACACAATTATTAAGAAAAATTTCATGGATTAGTTTTTAATTTCCTTACGTATAATCCTCGTATTAAAAATACTACCATTAACACATGCTTAAAATATACATGGTTGTGTGTGTGGTGTTCATGTTGAATTTGTTATTTACACTTGAGTGCGTATTGAAATTGTGATTCAACCACAACCGAAAACATAAGAAAAATTAAAATAAAAATAACAGTAAAACAAGATAAGAAGAAGAAGAAAATAAGTGTAGTAATACGGAAATAAAAGAAGAAAACTAACCATTCACTTGCTATCCACCCAAACACTTCACATATCGCCATCAATTCAATGGTTTGTTCCATTATGTGCTTAATTGTTGGCCTAAGAAAATTGTTTTTTCAATAGTTCTTCCTAAGAATAGACTTTATGAGTGTGAGTGGGTGGTATGACTGTGAGAGTATTTCTTTATTACTTTATCTTCATTCGCACCGACGTCATTCAATTAAGTTTTTAACAATTACCCAACAAATTAAGTAGCTTCCACTCCATCTGTATGAAGTATTTTGTATGGGGGGATTCATCCCTTTTTCCTTATTATTCACACATTTTATGGTCATGAAGTATATAACAATAAAAAGCATACACCATCAATATATGAATACGTATATCACATGAACAAGGAATATTTAAGTGTTTACCCATACACAAATTTATTTTTTAGGGACCACATAAGAGTCCTTAAAAGTATTCATACATCTACACTTCCGCACGTTCTACTAACCTAACAGGAAATAATACTACGCGTTTACAACAAACGCTTAATTACAAGGCTAACCGAAGTTTTTTCGTTCCCGAACATAAAAACTTTTTTGCCATGTCGCCTCCTTGGAAATTTGATCAGAATTTTAAATAAGTTTTCATGCAAAAAATTTACTGTACAGGTGCTCTACTTATCGTCCCGACATAACATTTTCAGTTTACTTGCATCTAAAATTGACCGTCTGTGTTTAGTTAGCAAGCTCTCCAAACACTTCAACAATCGTAATCAAGATTAAAGAACTTTTTAGTTCAGTTAGTCAAGTTAGAGTTTCTATTGCAGTGCAAGTAAATAAATATTTTTAATGCTAGTTTATCATCCTTATTAATACATCGAATATGTTGTACTCTACATTATATTCCTATAGTCTTAAATCTAATTGCTGTTTGATTTGAGAGAAGTTTCCCACTTGTAGATTTATTTTCTAACAAGTTGAGGTTACGGCCTCCGTTATGGTTACGGTTACGGTGGCCGTAGTCTAATAGATAGTGTGTTGGCTTATTACACGTAAGATCGCTGTTCAAACCCCGAGTCAGACATCAAAATGAAATAAGAAAAAATATTTCTTCGGCGACTTCCTCTCAGCAGATTTCTGGCAAAAACTCTGAGAGTAAATAAAATTGCCATGAAAAGTTTCACAAAAATCTGTCGTTCGGAGTCGACTTTAAACTGTAGGTCCCGCCACTCATGTATAAAGTTAACAAACACAACATGAGTGGTGTGAGAACCTAGGCCGTAATCCTGACTGAAGGGTTGTAATGGCAAATTATGTTATGTATATGTTATTACTAGTTACTTACTTAATTAGCCCGATTACCGGACTTAACAACCTGATTACCGAATTTCGGCATGCATTAACCCATTCCTCCAGGCACCTTTACCGAGCTAGCGCAGCCGCTGCACTACACAACGTCCAAGTCTTTGACATTGCTTTTGCAGCTCTTTATTGGATTGGATGCGGAAATCATAATCAACTCACATTGAACCGAAGGACTTTTTACGTAGGGCTTCTCTTTTGAATAATAATAAAATGTCCATGCTTTAGCGCCATTAAGACCACTGGTCGGCCACTTGTAGAGTATACATTAGAAAGGTCTCTGCGACTCAATTGATTGACTTGATACCATAATACCATTTTTTGACAAGAGTGATCCTATACTTATTCTGTAGACTGTCATGATTTTTGCTGGTAACGGCGAAACCAAGATAAATAAATTCATTGAAAACATAGAAAGTATAGTTATCATGATCTGGTATTCAATATGCTACAGGTCGTTTTGCCCTCATTTACTGGCAAAACCCTCTATACTACAGTGGCTGAAATTAATTACGAAACGCCAATGTGACAGTGTTTTCGGAATTTCACGCCGAATGTTATGTTTCCAGGCTTCACTTGTTTCTGTTTTATCTTTAAAATTGTCTCACAGGTAGTAGTACAAAAATTCATAACTTCGTAAAATTCATGAAATATTGCGCAGTTTTCATGTAATTTTTTAATTAAAATCCAATCATCTAAAATAGACAAAAAAAAGGTTATTTTTCACCGAAAGTTTTTTTCTATTTTTGATGGTAGTTTGACTGAAATTTTTTTCGCATATGATTGCATAAGTACGTCGGCTAAATTTTTAAGATCGTAATCAGTTCAGTGCCTCTCACTCTTCCTCTACCTCAATTAATCTCGATTTAAACAGACTCATGACAATTTATACTTTAATGATCCCCACCCAATTCAACGGTTCTTATTATAAATGTTTTATTGACAAACAATAACAGAATTTTTGTTATGGGGGGAAACCTCAGACCCCACCATATACCCATTAATTTTTTGTCAAATAATTCAAAAATTCAACAAAACTTGAATTAATAAATGATAATAATATTCGACATCAGATCTGCGTCATCCAATTAATATACCCAAAAAATAATGTATTACTCCAGACTATTGTTTACCATTTATTTCTGTCATTTATTTGGTGGCTTTATTGTGTTTCTGATTAACCGGCTTGGGGAATATCGTTTGGATTTTTTCTATGAAGAAATGTTTAATGCATACAGATATGGTATATACATATATGTACATGTATAGATACAGATCTTTGATTAATTAGGATAGGTTAGTTGAATTGAGAGAACTTCCTTAGATCCATTGTGATACCACAAACAATATTTAACCTGGGAATTAAACATTCCCTAGAGAAAACAGCAGGTCAAGGATGTCAGAAAGTGAGAGGGCAAGACCTCCGTATTTTTATGACAAGAGCAGAGCACTCACACATGAGATGAAAGACAGTCTCTTCCTCCTCCTCAAAACTACAACTCCTGCAGAATTTATGAGTTGGAATACCAAGTCTTCTTTCGTCATGCCCACCAAAAGGGCCTTGTTAATTTTCTTTCAAACTATGTGTCCTAATTTTGACCTCATTTACATAAAACTAAGGTTCATAATACACTCTGCACTGGGAGAATTCATATGGTCAATTCACACAAGCCGTTGTATTGTTGTATTCATTCTATTTTTGGACGACTATACAACAGTTGGTCAATTCACACAAGCCGTTGTATCGTTGTATTCATTGTATTGTTGGAAGAACATACAACAGAGTATGATTGTTGTTGATATTTTTCATATAAAAATCCGATAAACTTATACACATTTTTTTTCATATGTTTTTGGAAGTTGTATTGGTTTCGTGCTATCAAAAAGTGTGAATGAAAAAAATGTGTATATGTTTTCATATGTTTTTAAAAAGTTGTGTGTGTTTCGGGCTATCAAATTGTTTGAATGCCACGAGATACACAATTCAGCATAGCATTGAGCGTTCACAAACAAACAAATTTATTCAATACAACATACACGATACAAAGTTGTGTGAATTGCCCAAGTGTATGCTTGTTGTTGGTAATTTTCATGTACAAATCCGATGCACTTATGCACATTTTTTCATATGTTTTTAATAAGTTGTGTTGGTTTCGTGCTATCAAATTGTTTGAATACCAAAAATTATGAAGAAGAATACGACGTACACAATACAGCATAGCATTGAGAGTTCACAAACAACCAATTGTATTCAGTACAACATACACGATACAAAGTCGTGTGAATTGGCCAATAAATTCACTTTGGACCATAATTCTTCATTAGACTTTGAGTTTATATACATACATATATAATGCATCAACTGCCCTCAATTTATTTTATAAATTTTGATGCTTTTCGACAGATACTGAGCAATATTTGGTCCACTATCCTGACTTAATTTCTATGCTGAAACTCGCGTTTATCTGTTCTCCTTGCAATAGCCTTTGCCTTTAATTAATATTGTCTTTTATCCAATCTGAACGAAATATTCGTTATTGTTAAAATTTCGTACGTTAAAATTTCCAACCTGGTCTTTTTCATAGAAAGTTTCATCACAGAACATTTACAGACATACGTAAAGTATGGTATAAAATTACAAAAAATGCAAGTATGTAGTCATTTAAATTAAATGATGTTGATAAGGGTCGTCTTTTCTTCCGAAAGCACACACACACATATACACATAAGTGCTAAAGATTATTTACAACACACACATACACAACCTAAAAATGTTATTGTTTGGGTTAGAAATACGATACGATATTTTCTAACAATTACACGACTCCCAATGAATTCTGCATCTTTGTTTATAACAATTCACAGTTAAGATTATATGTGCCGTATCTGCCTAACTGTATCTTCGACTGTGTACACCATACTCGCTTGAGTGGTATCTGCATTTTCGACAAATTTATACACACAGAGATTTGCTTGTGATTCATGATTACATGAACGAATAATTTGTTAAGTTTGTAGCTGATTCCTCTAACCGCACAATATTTGCACACATTTGTTGTGATTATTTCCTTGAATACAACAGAGTAGAGAAGAAAACTAAGCGAAATCAAGAGTGTTTTATTTAAAAATCTCTTTTTAAAGATTATCGTCATCAGTTATTTTTATTTTATTTATTTATTTATTCATTAATTAGAATACAATTACAAATTACAATTACTATGAATTGAGTAACTTAGACCATATGCTCGCTGTAGTGTAACAGTCTCTGGTGGGAATAGAGCCCACGACCCCCACGATAATACCCTCTACTCTCTAAACTACCAGGGCACCCGGTAAATTTAATTCGTTATTGAAAACCTCACAAGAAAAGCCTAACGGGGTCGAAGTGTACGATTTTGGTGACGTGTACGATTTAGGTGATGTGAACTACCTACACGTGACGTGATCGTGCATTCAAATCGCTCGTGCAGAATATAAAATGTGACATAAGCTGTATGGCACGTTGCGCAGTCTTGATGTAATCACAAGCCGTTGGTACGTAGATCTTCGAATTCAGGCTAAAAGAACTGTGGTTTTTTCAAAATCCAATGTTGCTTGCCGACGTGACTGCCCCAGAGCCTGGTAATTTGGCAAAACAGACTGAATAAATGACAACTAACTTAACCATAGCTGCCAGATTTCACGATTTTGTGCTCCAAAAATACCATATTGACGATTTATGCCCTTTTTTGATGATATCTAGAAATTAAAAATTTACATAATTTTCTCTACCAAGCACAAAGGTCAGAGCAATTGAAATGTGTTAATATTTTGTGTTTGGTAAAGAAATTTTTTATTGGAAAATTTGTTTTTCTATCGTTACATTAAATTTAACGCATTAAGATGAAAGGTAAGCCAAAAAATATTTTATATTTATTAAGTTATTTATATTTTTAATTTTGTTAAATATTTTATGAATCCCTAAAAGAAAATGTCAAATACAAAACTTCTTAAAAAATTTTTGTTTTTCACAAATTTTAATAGGTGTTAGAGATTAGGAACCAATCACCTATTTTTGCATACGATCAGTGTCTTTTTACACGGTTTTTTACACGGTTTTTTCTGGAACCAATCTACCGTGTAAAAACAGAATTAGGTGTACATTGAAAGCCTCCTCAAGCTTTGTATTTGCTTTGCAATTGTTACTTTTGCAAATTTAAATTAAAATAATAAATTTATTGATGAATCCAACAATAATTTGCTTTATTCGTTATTCTTGTTTACGCTCCTGTTCGCGTACACACTAATAAATGTTCGGTAGATCTTTCCAACGACGATCTTCAAACCACGGCTGTTTTCTTTACACGAAACGCGTCTTCACACAAGACTGACTGGATTCTTACTAATCGTTGCCTGCTTTGTCTTGCCCTTTTATATGCCCACGTAATCAGTCTGATGAAGGTTCTTGAAGTCGAACGTACGGGGTTTCTCCTTCTCGCGACTTCATTGTTGTTTGTGTATTTGTTCACATTGCTTGTTGTTGCGTTCTCGCTTACTTGTCTATCGCCTTTTCTTTCATGCACATGTTGTTGGTTTTCGTTGTATTTGTTTCGCTCATTTTAATGTTAAACGATGTACACCGTTTCCATTTTAGTAACAATATTTTTAAATTATTTACGAACACCTGTGATGATACTATATTAAATGCTAAATAACCTAAATAAAGCGCCAATTAGTAAAGAAACTTAAAAAGAAATGTTCAGATATTTAAAGAGAAGTCGTAAACTCTGCAAATATCTGCAAATACCCTAACATTACCCAGCAAATAATAACAATACCAAGAATTTTCAAATAAGATTGGCACGTTTCGTAGTTGAACATGATTTAACATTTGCCTTTGCAGTCCATTCTTAAAGATTCGAATATAGCTTCCAGTATTACTCTAGGAAGATCTAAGGCAAATGCCAATATTTTTTTTCGCACGACTAACATTCAGGGGATGGCCTACACATGCATTTTGTCTGTAATGCATTGCGCGATTCACTGGCCAACCGACCACAGACGGAGGACCTCACCGAGAAAGACGAGTGTTACATGATTCTCGGGGACAAGTCCCCTTATTTCACTGGAACAAAATCCGTTGTAGTAGCGATAGAACAGTGAAGCATAAGTCACATTGCAACGCTGTTCAAATGAATCAATGGAGTTGGATATCCTACCGTCATTAACGGGAACCTTCGCCCTCTCCTGTATGCAGTCAAGAAGTCGCAAAATAGACGTTGTGGCATCAGCCTATACATGAGAATTGTATTACATTCTCGGTCGGATATAAGTAAGTGGTGTAAATAGGAAGAAGCTCAGATGAAGTGAAATATTTCTTGCACCGTGTTAAGAAGCCAAGCCACTGTAAAATATGTCGATTCAAGCGAACATTACACTGAATTTTCATGCCTAGAACGTCAAAAGCTTCTCACTCCCTACCATTTACACCACCGATAGATATAGATGATGCAATATTATTGCTGGTCTTATGTGTCAATAAACAACACTGGGATAGATTGTTTAAACTTTATACGGTGTTCAGATACGCACCTTTATTGCGTAAATCGCAATAAACACCATTATAGAGCTCAATATTTCATATAAAGTTTCAATTAATGATTGCGCGATAAATACGCAAATTGTTATAATATTGAGTTAAACTTAAATTGCAGCACTATCATAAGTGTGTTTAGTTAGAATATTATAATTAACCGAACACTTTTTGTTGAAATGTCAACGACGTCAAACAAAAAAAAAAAAAAAAAAAAAATGTTCAAATGAATATTGAATAACACTATTTCTACCAAAGGAGTCAAAAGACACCATTTAAAATTTTAACTTGAAATTTCTTTCAGTTTAATCATTTTTTCTCAGTTAATGTTTTGACTTTTCGTATAAT
Organism: Sarcophaga subvicina; assembly: GCA_936449025.2. Taxonomy (NCBI): domain Eukaryota; kingdom Metazoa; phylum Arthropoda; class Insecta; order Diptera; family Sarcophagidae; genus Sarcophaga; species Sarcophaga subvicina. Next base: position 38,162,001 of record OW388082.2, read on the forward strand.
AATTATTAAATTTATTTAGCGTTATCATTTTCCGCCAGCTCATCCTGGATCAGTATAAGCGTACATGATATACCCATTTCTACCATGAGGTGTCTTTTGACACCTTTACGATTTTTCTTACAGCAAGTAATTAAAAATATAAAGAAACTACACATACATACATTTGGACTGAACTATAATTTGTTTTTGGTTTTTTCCTCTTCGTATGGAAATTCTGTGCCATTGGAAATTTTGTGAAATGCCACACCATCAAAATTCTGTGAAATTCTTCTGTTCAGAAAGTTTTCGAAAATGCCAGAAATTTTCGGTACACTGAATTCCCTGCTATAATTTTTATATTCGATTGTTGTTTGAGAACAATAGGAATAGGAACAGGACATGTTTTAATAATTATTTCCATAATTATTTACATCCAAACGCAAAGGTGTCAAAAGACACCTTCTGGTCGAAATAGGTATACACAAAATCGTGGTAGAAATAGTGATAAACAGCTGAACTGCGTATATTATTATGCTTGAACACTTAACATATTGTACTCAAGTAACCGAATATTAACGCATAAAAGTGCATATCTGAACACAGTATTAAACAATTGTATCCTAAAAATTTTATGAAACTTCTCGGTTTTTTGGAAAAAAATATCAGAAATGAAATTTAGAGATGGTAGCTTTTAATTTCCAGTCTTGACTAAATAGGTTAGTATTATCACATTCTTCAACTAATGTAGAGAAAGTTTTAAGCCAAGTTAATTTAAATTAAACTAAATTCCTTAAAACCAATGTTGTATAAAAAGATTATAGTTTTCGTTAACAGGTCCCACTAAAAAATTATTCACACCAATAAGATTGGCTCTTTTAAGTTAAAATCTAATCTGTGAAGAAAATTTAATAAAAAAAAAGAATTGCAAAAACTAATTGAATTCATTAGCAATGATGAAAATCTTAACGTTTAAAGAAATTAAATGAATTATTTCCATTACATTGCCAAAGTGAAAGCATTTAAATCGGAAGTCGTAGCAATAAAAACGCATCATGACACTTTTATTTTCACTCTTAGACATCCCTTAACAATTGCCACTTAAGTTTTCTAAGAGTTTAGAGAGGGAGTGTGCTGGAGTTGCCACGTCTTTATCTTTTATTATGCCATCGCCTTTATCTGCTTTTAAGACAGCAGAAATTATTCAAGTTATTCCTTTGTACTACGTTGACTGAGTAGTCACAATATCTTCTCCCGTCTTCTTCATCTCTTTACTTTTAGTTTTTTCTCATTTCAATTTCAATTTCAATTTTTTAAAATTCCTTTTTAAACATGGTTGGACTAAGATTTCTATGATTGACAAAGGGCAGCGGCTTCAATGGGCAAAAACTTTGACAATGTTGACGGCTCGATGCCGATGACCAGTGTGACCACATATAACAAATGTTGGTGCTGAATATGGTTTCAAACAACGCAAAAAACAAAACTGACACGGCTAAAAATTATTGCTAAATTTAAAAATAATTTATTTTGCTTATTATATGAGCTTCAGGAGTTCGTTTGTTATGGTGTCTTCATAAATATGTATTTAATTTTATTTTACTGAAACAAAATTTATGAAAAAAACAACGTTTACTCAGCCTCCTACATATTCTAAAGCACTAATATGTAATAAAATACAGTATTCCCCGATATTTTTGAAATATTTTTAAAAATTTTTGCTGGACAGTGCTTGTAAGAGGGGAATTCTTGTATCGCTCCTGAGAGCAAATAGCCACGTTTCATTCAAACTGACGTAATTCTATTTGTTTTATTGATAACACTGGTTTATATAATTATTTCCAACAATTCGGTCTGATGAGCAAAGTTGTAATGGGATAACTGCGAAGAAATTGCAGAGGGATATGGATCCGCAGCAGACCTTACAGTCGTAGTGAGGAGACCTATTGCAGCACTAGCTAGGCAGAGATTTAGTTCATTGAATCGATGCCTTTTTCAAGCCATATTAGTAAAAGATCTTTACAAATTGCGAAAGTTAAAACATTGGTGAATTGTAGGTTTCCTATAAGTAATCAATTACCTATGATTGCATTGCTTCAGTTGGTTACGTCAACGTGAACCCTCTGCCCCGAGGATAATGCAACCATAAGGAACATTCTGTTGGAATTACATTGCGCTGTCCAAGGTTTTACTGTTTTTTCCAATAAATCTGTCGTATGACGTTAACGGTAAATATTGGTTCAAATGCTCAAGAGTTGCTAAACTGGGAATGCTTAAAAGCGGGAATGGTTTCAGTACATTTTATAGCTAAAATCTAGATTGCATACGTTTCAGTGCAATTTCAGGGGAATTATTATATCCGGGGTACTTATATCCGGAGAATACTGAACTTAAAGAAACAATGATAGAAACGTAAACAATGTATTTCAATTGTAATCTTCGAATCCCCTAAACATACGATCATGCTTCAGGGCTAGATCAATAGGATAGTGGATGCTCACCTTAGTATTTTAGAAACAACAAACGAGGTACCTCACCTTTTAAGCTCTGATAGTTATGTATAACATATTGGAAATAGTCTTTAAGTATTTCTTTCCTTTTTTTTTCCAAATTCTTGATATTTTTTTTATTTAAGCATAAATGACCTTAATCAAACATAAGAAGTGTTTACTCTGGCAAAAGCTCGCACGAATTTCGATTGCTTTAAATTTTCCACTTTAAGGATTCGCGTCATTTCTGTTCATTTCAACCAAACATAAATTATTTCTGCAAAATCATTTCATAAATATTCTCTCCAGTTGTAGTGTTTTCACATCCAGCTTTATCTCGAGATTTATTTAAAATTTATTCGACTTCCTAACAAGCAACACGACATAGTTCTTACATCAGTATACACACTTTTTCAAATTATTCACTTAACATGACTTGGCGAATTTTGTTCTTTTGCAAGGCATTTTTCTGTAATCTTCGCCAAAATTGTACACAAAGAAACGATGATAGTAAGAAAGACTTGTATAAGATTAAGAAACTTATATTTCGTATTAAACGTTTTTCAATTTTAAACAATAAATTGGTTAGTGAGATGAAGAGGAGAAAAGCTTTTAAACATATCCTCGAATGTATGTAATGAGTGTCTCAGTAAGAATACATTTTTTCATTTTATGTAACATACATAATAAAACGTCTTTTCTTGAGAAGTTTGTGATTTCATTTTGATTGGATTGTTGAGAAGAAATGTTCTGATTAAGTATGGTATAAAAATTCGTCAATATATGAGAGACCTTTCCTCTTTTTATGAAATTTGTTATGAATCTTCACAGTGGCTATGTTACTGTAGTCGAGCACGTAGTGCCTTGGTTTGTTAATCGTGAGGCCACGGTTCAAATCCAAGTCAAACATCTCGATCGAAAACGAAATATAAAATAAAAACATATTTTCTGCGAGTTTCTCTCAGCAGATTTCTGAGAATAAATAAAATTGCCGTGAAAAGTTTTTCAAAACCTGTCGTTCGGAGTCGACTTTAAACTGTAGGTCCCACCACTTATGTATAAAATTAACACACACAACATAAGTCGTGTGAGGAACTGACTGAAGGGTTGTTATGACCAATTATGTATGTGGCTGAATCTTACAGAAGACGCATTGGATCTTTGATTTAGACCTAGAAGCTGTTTTCGATTTTATTGAATTTCGAAAAGCACACTCGTCTCTAAAAAAATATATTTAATCTTATGACTATCTAGAGATAATTTGTTTTGGAAATCGTTGCTGCTAGCACTTGATTGTTGAATGTACGGTGTGGCAGGTCACCACTGTGTTGCTGAAACTACATGTAATTTTGTTGAGGCTCCCAGGACTTCGTTATCATGCGTTATCGAATGCTATTCGAAGTCGCTGTAATTTCGGCCTCTTCTTCAAAAAACTAAAACACAATCACAGTTGCTCGTTGGGGGTGCATTTGTTTCTTATGAATTACATGAGTATCTTCCAGGTTCCAAATCCGATAAATTTTTAAATTCTCTAAGTAATTCAGATCTACTTTCCATCGTCTGTTGTTTTAAACTCCTTAGTAGACTGAGAGAGTCTGGAGAGGGATGGAATGCATGCAAACAAGGTAAAGTTTCTGATTGTGGTCAACTTGGCGACCACCAGGACGATCCTTGTCTTGCTGTATTCAAGTTGACACGCAGCCTCCTCGTGGCCCCTCCTGGATGGCATTCTAGCACCCGCTAGATGTTAACTAATGCGTGCAGCGAAGTCTAATCCCCTGGACGTTAAATTTGGGTTGTGCGTAGGGCTTGGAACCAACCACGTAAAAATTTGCTCCAATGAAAACCGGAACAACAAACCTAAAAAAGATCCCCTCAAAAGTTGACGACCATGCAAACGTTCAAAGGACAACGATTTAAGAATAGCCACTTGGAACGTCCGCACCCTTTATAGGGTAGGCGCTTCCGCCCAGCTGGCGGATGCCCTCAAGAAATGTAAGACGGACATCACTGCCATACAGGAAATGCGATGGACATGGCAAGGATGCAAAAGGCTGGCATCTTTCGATGTGTATTACAGCTGCCATGTTGATAAGCACGAATTCGGATGCGGTTTTGTGGTTAATAAGAGACTTCGACACCTTGTCTCTGGGTTCACGCCTGTGAACGAAAGAATAGCCACAATCCGCATCAGGGCAAAATACTACAACATCAGCCTAATTTGTGCTCACGCCCCGACGGAAGAAAAGGACGATGTGGTTAAGGATGCCTTTTACGCTAAACTCGAGGACGTATATGATAAGTGCCCGACCCATGACGCCAAAATCGTCCTCGGAGATTTCAATGCGAAGGTCGGGCGGGAAGGTATCTTTGGCCCCACTGTCGGACAGTTCAGCCTCCACTCGAACACTACCTCCAATGGTATGAGGCTGATCGATTTCGCCGCGGCGCGTAACGTGGTAGTATGTAGCACTAAGTTTCAACATCTCGACATTCAAAAGGCCACATGAATGTCCCCTGATCGATCAACATCCAACCAGATCGATCATATTGTGATAGACGGAAGGCACGTATCCAGTGTACTAGATGTGCGCACATTCAGAGGTCCAAACATCGACTCGGACCACTACCTTGTCGCAGCCAAGTTTCGATTGCGCATTAGCGCTTCGAGGTCTGCGCACTCTAGTGCATTGCGAAAGCTGGACGTTAAGAAGCTGCGATCACAAAGGACAGCTGAGGCGTTCTCCGCTCAACTCTCGGATAAGCTCCGTCGTTCCCCATCTAATCTCAACGACATTGGCGGACTGCATACAAGAAAACGTTGCAGTCAGCCGCTACGCGAGCCATTGTCGATAACTATAGAGAGAAGAGAAGGGAGGACAGACGCCTTTTCAGACGCAAGAAGAGGGAGCAGGAAAGGCGTGAGCGTGAGGAAGTCGAGATGTATAGATGTAGAAATGACGCTCGAAAATTCTATCAAAAGGTTAAGCGTCTAACCGAGGGTTATAAACCCGGAGTGTCTTCCTGCAAGGACGAAAATGGAACTAAGTAACAGATCCGCAGGGAGTACTGAGGTTATGGAGGAAACACTTCTCTACTCTGCTACAAGACGATGACGACACCAATACCGCCTTTAAAGATGATGTTCCGAACCCGATCGATGATGACGGCGTGGAGATTCCGCCGCCTAGCTATGAAGAGGTCAAAGTCGCGATTTCGCGCCTTAAAAACAATAAAGCGGCAGGTCCTGATGGCGTCCCCGCTGAATTGTTTAAGACCGGATGCAATGGGTTGGTAGGGCGCATGCACCAGCTTATTTACAAAATATGGCTAAAGGAAAGTATGCCCAACGATTGGAAGCTCAGTGTCCTCTGTCCTGTCCTGAAAAAGGGAGACCCTACTATATGCGCCAACTATAGGGGTATAAGCCTTCTCCCTATCGCATATAAGGTTCTTACAGGCGTATTGTGTGAACGACTGAAGCCACTCGTCAAAACACTGATTGGACCTTATCAGTGCGGCTTCAGACCTGGTAAGTCCACCATCGACCAGATCTTCACACTACGCCAAATCCTGGAAAAGACCCACGAGAAACAAGTCGACATACACCATCTTTTTGTCGACTATAAGGCTGCCTTTGATAGCCGCATAAGGGATCGTGTTTTTGCCGCAATGTCTGAGCTCGGTATACCTGCGAAGCTGATAAGGCTATGCAGAATGACGTTGAGCAATTCCTGTAGCTCCGTCAAGGTAGGAATGGACCTCTCCGAGCCTTTTGATACCGTGCGAGGTTTCAGACAAGGCGACCCCTTATCATGCGACCTCTTCAACGTCGTCATGGAGAGTGTTCTGCGAAAGGCAGGAGTGCATCGCAGTGGCACTATATTTCAAAAAAGTGACCAGTTGCTTGCGTACGCTGACGATATTGACATAATAGAGCGTACGAAGCGAGATGTTACTGCTGCTTTTAGTGCTATTGAACGCGAGTCTACTAAGATGGGTTTGGCAGTAAATGAGTGCAAAACAAAGTATATGTTATCGACAAGTAGAGACGTGCGGCGTAATGATTCTCAGATTACGGCCGATAACTATACTTTTGAAACAGTCAAGGAATTTATTTATCTTGGCTCCGCCGTTACCACCACAATTGATGTCAGTCTGGAGATCAAGCGCAGGATCACTCTTGCCAACAGGTGCTACTATGGTCTCAATAGGCAATTGAGTAGTAGAGACCTCTCTCGTACGACGAAGCTAACACTCTACAAGACGCTCATCCTACCCGTGCTTCTTTATGGCGCAGAGGCATGGACCCTATTAAGTACTGATGCAGCAGCCTTGAGAGTGTTCGAGAGAAAAGTACTGCGTAAGATCTTCGGTCCAGTACGTGTTGGCGATGATTTCCGCATTCGATACAATTGTGAGTTGTATGAGCTCCTCAACGACATGGACGTTGTACAGCGTATTAATATCCAGCGGCTGCGCTGGCTCGGCCATGTCGTTCGAATGGAGGAGGATGCTCCAGCGAGACGGGTATTTGATGCGGGGATCTGCGGAAGTCGGCGAAGAGGACGACCTTGTATCCGTTGGAAGGACCAAATCTAGGGAGCGCTGTCATCGATTGGTGTGACCAACTGGCGTAGGCGAGCAAGAAGCAGAGGCGCCTGGAAGGATGTGTTGCGGCAGGCCGAAATCCGTTAATCGGGTTGTTATGGCCAATTTAGTAAGTAAGTAAGTAAGACTGAGCATGCATATGCAGTAAAAATGTGAAAAATTTTGAGCCATATTTACCCGATTTAGTTGGAATATATTTTTTTATACTAAGTACCACCGATGACAATGCGCTCATGTGGCCTATATGTTCGTCATGCTCATGATTCGTTACATACCTTTTAGAAGAACTTGGAAAAGCTTGTTCTGGTATTTGTTTGTGCGAATATTTTAAAACTTTTGTAGCTTTTCAATTTATTTCTATCATTATAACTTCATGTAATTTTGGATATAATATTGACTTAAAAAGTTCTTTTTCTATAATTGTCATGCACTTAGCATAAAATGTCCACTTTAGGATAACTTTCACGGACTAAGGGCCATTATTACAATTTAAATTTAGTTAAAGGTAACTTTAGCTAAGGTGAACTTTAAAGTCACCTTTAACTTTTTTCGTTATTATAACATAATGATGAAATAAAGTTAAATTTTCAAAAATATAGCAATGCCGGAGCAATGGCGATAAAACTGCTCAATTAAACAAGTTTTTTTTTAAACGCAGTGGCAACGAAGGGCCTCCTTTTTTTGATGCACTTGCTCATTTTGTTTATATTTGAAGTTGCCTTATTGAAAATAATATATACATATGGCAAGTTGAAACATAAACTTAACTTTAAAAGTTAAAGGTAGGATAACCCTGCCTTTAGTTTAACGCTCACTTCTACCTTATTGTCCACTTATAATAATGAAAATCAATTTATCTGCGCGTTAAAATCGACCCTTTAGTTAATGGCAAGTTGTAATAATGGGCCTAAAAGACTTTGTTTTACAGACTCTTTTTCTCTCCGACTGTACTTTTTTAAATATTTAAAATTTTTTTCATGTTTTATATTCGGCGTAATAGTGAGATATTTTGTGTGTCTATAATCAGTAAAGCATAAGCATTTGAAGCCATAATTTGATGATGATAACTGTGGTTGGCTTATTAGACGTGAGACCACTGTTCAAGCCCCAGCCCAAACATCTCCAACAAAACGAAATATGAAAAAATATTTCTTCGACGATTTCCTCTCAGCAGATTTCTCGTAAAAACTCTAAAAATATTTAAAAATTGCAATGAAAAGCTTTCCAAAAATCTGTCGTTCGGTGTCGACTTTAAACTATAAGTCCCGCCACTTATGGATAAAATTTATGAGAAGCTAGGTCGTAATCCTTACTGACGGGTATTAGGTTTGTGTGTATGTACCTGTGATTTATAGCAAGTGACCAATTCGCCGGTTCTTCGATTTTCAATTATAGTTGTTATTTAAACCTCTCAAAAACCATAGTTTAACAGTTGAAAGCAAACTAATGAGGAGTATGTATCACTTTAATTTCTATTTATAAAAGTGTTGCAGAGTTCTTGTCTGAACACACATTAAGTTTATTCTGCACAGTATGCGCTTTTGTTTTCAATGCAAAGTTCATAATGCTAAACAGTACAGTCTGATAAATAATACATAGTCGTACATACACTGAGCGCCATAAGTGAGTCAATACCCACTATAATTTTAAATGTTCTATTATAAAAAAATACTTGTAGCACAACAATAACCAACTCTCACCACAAAATAAAAATTAAAAAAAAAACAAAAACATTTTTTACTGGTTTAACTCGTTGACGCTCACCTCGAAATTGACGAAGGCACTCAGAAACACACTTCGTTTTGTTTGTTTAGTTATTTAAATCTTGGCGAGTTTGATGGAGATTTAATACTTATAAATTAAAATTATAGTTTTTTCTATAAAATTTTTTAAAGTAAAGGTGGCCGTCTATAGCCGTCATTTGCTTTTCATAATATTAGTTCCATTGATGTGCAAATGACGGCATTACACGTCTGGATACCGAAAGATATTTTTTTTAAATAATTTAGAATATCATGATTTATACTAACTTTTATTAACTTAAATTCATTTTTTTCGAAATTTAAGTTTGTGCAATTTCTGCAGCGGCGATATGAAGAATCTCTTTTACAGTTTTCCGGTGTAAGAATCTTCTCAATATAATGTTGGTCACGTAAACTTACAAAAGATGTGTTAGATGTTTTTTGTGGTCTGCCATATGTCACTTTAGATCATAGTTTACCATTTCATAGCACAGTTGTGCAAAGAGAACTCACACGCATTCTTGTGTTTTTTCATTTAGTTGTCGATCAGACTGCGACAAGAACACATGTGCAGCGGATGCTTTATCATTTTATTTCAGCATAACACTCAAAAAATATTTTATGTTAAAAATGTTCTGTTATTTCAGTTTTTTTTTTTATTTTGTCGCATAGTATAATTTTTTTAAATGCTTTGGAATGTTCGCTTTTTTCTTTTAATAAAAAATTTTTATTTATCTAAAAAACATGGCCTAATTTTTAAGCCAAAGATGGATAGCTTTATGTTCTTTTAATAAAAAATGGATTTTTTTATTTTATTTTTATTTATCTAAAATTATTAAGCCAAAGTTATATAGCTTTACTTATGTATGCTGATGAAATGAAAATAAAAATAGCGTATATTACTAACACTTTCCTATGGCTGTAAATAAATAAATTCTCTCAACTTATTTTCTCTCTCTTACTCACTAAAGTGTGAATTAGCCACACGTAACGTAACGTACCGTAGAAAACGTTCTCTTTTTAGCATATGGAGAACAATGTAAACGATTACCGAAACGTTCTCTCTCGTTAGCAAAACGGAACGATCTGTATAAAACAGAATTCTCCCACGTTTTTACGTGACATTTGAACATAAGAGAGAATACATGAGAGAGAGTGCAGTGTTGCCACGAAAAAAAAATATTGTAACCAACATTTGTGAAAAAAATCACCAAATAAGGAAAAATATGATCAAAATTAAATTTGCAGTTTTTTTATTTTATTTTGTTCAAATTTAAATTATAATTGAGAAAAAAGAAACAAAAAATAAGAAAACAAAATTATTGTCTCATAATTAATTAATTTTAACAAACAAAACAAAAGCTATTTTTATAAGAAAAATAATAACCAAATCCGGAATAATCTACACATTGAACAAAAAACGGCAACACTGATGATGAGTCTGTATACCAATTTCTTTGCATTGTGTTGTGTTTGTTTGTGTGTTGCTTTGTGTTCTGTTTCGTTTTTATTTACATTCTTCGTTGACATATGTCCCGTTTTAAACATTTCTATAACTACACAAACGTTTTTAAGGCTACGTACGTTACGATTTTACGTTTCTAACGCTTGGGTAACCAAGGCATAACACATAACCAAAAATTTTTTGACGAACCCTGCTTTAGATCATAGTTTACCATTTCATAGCACAGTTGCGCAAAGAGAACTCACACGCATTCTTATGTTTTTTCATTTAGTTGTCGATCAGACTGTGGCAAGAACACATGTGCGGCGGATGCTTTAGCATTTTATTTCAGAATGACACTCAAAAAATATTTTATGTTAAAAATGTTCTATGTTATTAGCTAGGCGTATTTAATTTTTATTTTGTCGCATAGTATAATTTTTTTAAATGCTTTGGAATGGTCTCTTTTTTTCTTTTAATAAAAATGTGTTTTTTATACTTTTTATTTTTATTCATCTAAAAAAACATGGCCTAATTTTAAGCCAAAGATGGATAGCTTTATCTTCTTTTAATAAAAAATGGATTTTTATTTTATTTTTATTTATCTAAAATTATTAAGCCAATGTTATATAGCTTTACATATGTATGCTGATGAAATGAAAATAAAAATAGCGTATACTTTTCTATGGCTGTAAATAAATAAATTCTCTCAACTTATTCTCTCTCTCTTCCTCACTAACACATAACCAAAAATTTTTTGACGAACCCTGCTTTAGATATTAGTTGGTTGCCATTGGAAATATCTTTGGGTAACCTTATTAGAGATCTAATAAGAGACTCCCGAAACTCAAGGAACTTTACATTTTTGTGGAATTTTTTATACAGGTAATATGAATTCCAAACACATAGATCTAATACATGGGAAATTACTTTTTTGTACCAACGAATGCTCTTTCTTGGTGAAGAATAATATGAGATCATCTGATCGCATCTATCTATTCCTGACATATTTGAATTGTAATCCGCTATGTGATTTGGCTTCATTTTGATTTTTTTATGTTTATTAGTAGTAGCAATCATAGTTGGGTGATGATGTGTAGTTATAGAGACTACTTCATGCTTATCTCTCCATTTAGACACATAAATCCGACCCTGTCTGCGCCAAATATGCTCACCTTTTTTTAATTTTTTGGACGTAACAACTTTGGGGTTACCTTTCCTATTCGCACGAATAGTTCCTGTTGAATGAGTTTTAAGAAGCAATAGCTGCTTAGATAGTTCAACACTATTGTAAAAATTATCCATATCTAAGTTATGTCCTTTATTTAAATAGGGTTCCATTAATCGTAAAACAAGGCTGTTTGTTTTCGATGACGTGTTTGCTAGTTCTTGTTTTCTTTTGTATATTTCCAAATTTAAAACGTAGCCATCACTAGTGGTCAATTCATATAATTTAATTCCATATTCGGCTTTTTTTATATATTGCCGAAAATTAAGTCGGCCTCTAAATAATAACATAGATTCATATAGCGAAATGTTCTCTTCAGGCGAATATGCTTTTTGAAAATTATTTAAAGCAAAGTATGTAAAAATTGAACATATCATTGATAAAAAATTTACAGTAATAATTCCCAATAAAACCAAAAACAAACAGTTACCTTGGTTCAAAATAAGTCAGACTGAAAGAGACGCTAAACATAATGAAGTATGTATTGACGGCTATACACGTCGTTAAAATCTACATACATAGCGACAAAATCATGAATCTAAAAATAAATGAAGAAATATAAGTATAATATTTTCCTTTTAGAATATTATTGAGTGAATTTGTAGAAATCTAAATCAAACTCAATTACAACAAAATTTTTGTTTTATAACTCTAAATTTTTCGACCGATATAGACGTCGTTTGCATTTACGTGCACTCATACATGCCGTCTATAGACGTCATTTACGTCAACGTGTTAAAACAAAAACTCAAAACATTTCGCAGCAAAGTGAGTATACACTTTTCCTCTCATTACATTTTTTGCTAAAACCGTTAGATTTACTGCTAGTTTTCTTCAATTTTTTATAAGAAAATAAAATTTAAACATTCTTTAAGTTCATTAGTACTCATCACTTGTTGTGTAATAATCTGACAAGAAGTACAAAAGGTTTTAAAAAGATGACAACTAAAATTTTAACTGAAACTCGAAAAATTATTCTAGAACTAAGGGAAAAGGGAAATCTTATCGTGAAATTGCAACAATTGTAGGAAGGCATCACACTTCAGTTAAAAAAATCGTCGATAAATATAAAAACTTTAAAAGAATAGAAAATTTTAATCGAACTGGTCGGCCAAGAATATTAAATGAAAGGGAAGAAAGGAAGATTGTTGCCACAGTAAACAAGAATCCTGGTTCTAGCGCAGTGCAGATTGCCAAAGAGATTAGTGAATAGTTGGAAAAATCTGTAAGTGGAAGTACAAAATGACGTGTATTGCACAAATCCGGCTTTCATGGCAGACTTCCCAAAAAAAAGCAAAACGCATAAATTACGCGAAAAAATATGAAAATAAGGACATTAACTTTTGGGAAAATGCCCTGTTCACGGATGAGAGTATGTACGAAATCTTTGGAGGTAAAAAATGAAAAAAATTTGGCGGAAAAAAATGAAGAGCTGGCCGAGCAAAATATCCAGTGTACAGTTAAGCACGTAGGAGGCTCAGTAATGGTTTGAGGGTGTTTTTCAGCGTCTGGAGTTGGAGAGCATGACTTTATTGACACGACAATGAATGCTCAAAGCTACGTAAACCTTTTAGAAAGAAATTTTGCACCAAGTGTTTCCAAATTGAATTTGCCTGGACATTGGATCTTCCAACAAGACAATGATCCCAAGCATACCTCCCGTTTGGCAAAGGAGTGATTGCAACAAAACACTCCAAACATTCTGGATCACCGTGCACAATTCCCGGATTTTAATCTAATTGACAATCTTTGGGATCATTTAGCCCGCCAGATCCGAAAAAGAAATATTACAAGCAAAGAAACACTAAAAGGAGCATTATTAGAAGAATGGATCAAAATTCCACCCGAATTGACCAGAAAATTAGCGGAATCTATTCCAAATAGGCTAAAATTTGTCAAAAATTCCAAGGGAGGTCCAACTAAATATTGAAACTTATTTTCTTTTTATATTTTTAATATTTATCTTAAGTAACCATTAAAGTGTATACTAACTTTTGGTGTGCAAATTTAGAGATAGTTTTGTCCTTAAGTATAAAAAAGTTCCTTTATCATGAATTGGTGTTTTTGTTTTAACATTTTATAAGTAATAAATAAACGTTTTTATTTTTGAAAATTTATTCGACTATTCTCATTTACTTTTCTCGCTATCCTAAGAAAATGAATTATTTCAGTGGTGTTTACTCACTTTTGGCGCTCAGTGTATGTATGTATGTCAAATACATTGTTTTTTGAACGGTCTATCAACTGTTTAGAATTTAAATGACCAAAGTTGCGAACTTAACTCAATACGTCTGGCTGTTGAACGAAAATTGAAATCAAAATTGTAAAAATTTATCAAATAATCAGCCATCAGTCTATCCATCCCTTAAGGAAAATACATGAAAGTACATGAGAAGAATAAATAAATAAATCGACGAAACGATTTTTGATTTTAGACAAAACGAAATTCATAAAACTTAAATAATTTTGCTTGAAGCTAAATTCCGGTTTGAAGGAGGACAGTTTCTCATAAAATGAATACATTTTTGTAATTTAGGTCTTGTTTAGAATTACATTGAATACAGTGACCCATTTAATGGGCGACTGAAAACTATTATTGTAATTTAATAACAAGGCATTTGAATACATTTTAAACTGTTCAAATAAGAGAAAAAAGTAAAGTATTTAGTTATTGAACAGACAGATATTAAAATTAAGATCTAATAATTGATAAATATAAAAAATAATTTTAAATAAATTTACCACGAAATTATTAAAATTGTAAAATTGTTAAATATTGTAAACAGAGTACCCCAAAATTTTGTACCCCATTAAACTCCTTATATATGTCGTCTACGTTATATTATATACAGGATTCAAGTCAGACCAAATAAACATATATACGTTAGGATTACAGCCTTGATTCGCACACCATATATGATGTTTATGTTAATTTTATTAATGAGTGGCGGCATCTACTGTTTAAAGTCGACTCTGAACGACAGATTTTTGAAAAACATTTCATGGCAATTTTTCGTTTACGCTCAGAGTTTTTGCCAGAAACTGCTGAGAGAAAGTCGCTGACGAAATATTTTGTTTCATATTTCGTTTTGTTGGAGATGTCTGACCTGGGGTTTGAACCGTGGCCTCACGTGTATTAAGACAACATACTCCATAAGGCGACTTCATACATACAGTGTTGGAAAAAATAATAGAAACGATTACTAGTTCATCATTAAAATATTGTATACTTTTTCTTAATAAACTTTTATTGTTGGAAATTACTGTCAAATGCCTGCTAATGTAAAAGGATTTTATTGTTTGTTTACTTATTGCTTTCTTCTCTTTTAATTTATTAGTTTTCAGGAAAAAGTCAGAAAATACGTAATTCAGCTGGAAAAGTTAATAGAAATGCCTTTCTAAAACCGTGTTCAAATAAATAAACTTTGTACATGAAATATTTAGAAGTGGTAAAAATTAAGTTAAAATAATTTCTTTTAGAACATTTGCAAAATTTTCGTGTTGAGTGGATGTTTTAAATCTTTTAAAAAATGGATCGAGATGTTATTACCACTGATGCTAAAAGAAATGTTATCCTTAAGTTAAAATCTGATGGCTTATCACTTGGAAAAATAGCCAAAATAATGATGTGTTCTAAACATTAAGTATTTAACGTGATTCGCTATACAAAAATATCGAAACTAGAGGAAGAAAGAGGAAAAAGTCCACGCGTTTTGATCAAATTTTAGTACGTCATTCCAAAAAACCCTTTTGAGTCATCTAATGGAATTAAAAAATATACTAGATACTTCAGTAACAAGCCGTACTATAAGAAACAGGCTCCAAAAGGCTGGATTTATGGCTCGAAGTCCAAGGGCAGTACCCCTTTTAAATAAAAAAAAAATATACAGAATAGGTTAAAATTGGTCAGACGACACCAAAGTCGCAAAAATTGGAGCAACGTGCTCCATCAGACGGAAAATGTTTTGTCGTCGTCCTGCCTATAAAGAGTATGATCCAAAATACACAAAAAAGACAGTCAAACATGGTGGCGGGTCCCTAACGATACGGTGATATTTTTCAGCGTTCTTCGATGCGTTTTTATTATTTTTTCCAACACTGTACATATTCACATTTATTTAGTTTAAATTTGTAACGCAAAAAAAAAATCCAAGCACTGCCCGAAGCAAATTTTAATTTTGCGTACAAAATGAAAGTTAAAGGAAAACCTCTAATTTCGTTCAGTACGAAGGCATGAGAACACAAATGAAAATAAATGAATGAATGAAACGCTTTTTTTTATGATGAAAGGAGATCAATTTCTACAAAAAAAATTGGTACATACTGCCTTCTGCGAACACAAAAAAATTAGAGAAAAAAAAAAATTGAATATAGTTAGAGAAAGTATTATGACTGAAATGAAGCGAATTAGAAGATTTTTAATTTTTAATGGATGCTTAAAAATAACACGAATACTTGTGCTCACATAATATAACATATATTTACTAGTTTTTAAAAAAGAAGAGACGAACATAATGTTTTATCCTATTTAAAAAGTTTATTTCCGCCTTAATAATCCGCAAGAGGACACTTAAAGTCACTTAAAAGAAGCGACAGGCAAACAATAAAAAACGAATAAAATAAAAAATTTTAAGTGGAATAATTCTAAGAAAGCTTAGAAGGCAGTGCTGTTGCATTTCATTAACATATTAAAAATGAAATTAATTAACCGTAGATATACAGTGTCATTCCTTGCAATAAAAGAATAACGACTGTTTGGGACTGTACCACTTTTTCCAAGAGTTTGCACAATAAACGTCCAGATATACATGTTCTTGCTGCTGTATTTAAATAGATTTAAGCCGTTGACATTTCATTCAACAGTTGTCACTTTACAACCAACAATATTGGCCTGGATGATTTGACACTCCATTTTTTAATGGCTTTCAATTACGGTTTTATAATAACATGTTGGGAAATTTCACATTTAAAAACCTATCACAGCCATAGCAAATTAGCGTATCAGTAGCAAGTGCCTTGTGGTTTTTCTTTCTACAGAAAGAACATTTAGACTGAGTAACGTCTTTAAACGCTGATGGTCTCTAAATAATGTCTTTGTTTACCTGATTAAGCAATTCAATATCGCGAGTTTTTGACATTAGGTCCATGCTTCCACTAGGAATTTTCGCAAAAATCTGGATATTGATTAAGGAAAAATTCATATTTATTTTTGTGCTTTCTGACTATCTGTCCTTCAGCTGAACAAAGAAAACACTCTGTGAACATAAGAAACTATCCGTTGATTTAAACGTATTGTGCTTGTCCTGAAAAATTTGGAAATATATTCTGTAATTAGGTTTTGGAGAAGCAAATGTAGAAGCTCTATGGCATATTCAAAGGATTTAGCCTCATACTTAACACCTTGCCACCAGAAGGATGCATCTGCCTCTTGCAAAAGGGGTAAGCTGCTTAAAGCCATTGAATCTGATATTCGTTCAGCATCCTTGAAGACCAAAGTACTTTAACTAAAATCTTCATCCTTGCGATCATTGAAGTCTACACTAATATTAAACTATACTAAAAGTTGATATTAATTCTTGTCGATACTATGTGGTACTTTCTGCTTAATTTTCCAGCTAAAATATTCGGATTTCAAATTTATTTCAGATGTATGTTGCGCCTTTGTAAAGGAGTAGAAGGATGAGCTATTATTATAATCGTATGGGGTTTTATTTACACACAAGTTTGAATAAGGCACGCTTAATGCTACTATTCGTCCTCAGTATTAATGTAAGACACAGCAGTCCAAAAATATGTTCATGCGTCCTTACACTATTTAATTTTTGAATTTAATTATTATAACTTATTACGGTCCTAGCCTTACTTACCTATTTTGCTACGCTGAACAGGATACAGAAGTTGGGATGCTTGGGCATCATGGATGCTCTGACGTCCATGCCGCAGGCTGGCCTCGGGGTCATCTTGCCTCTATAACGATTGGACATCTTCCTCCGAAACGTGGCTGCTAGAACTGCACTGAGACTTAATTTCTCTGATTTGTTTAGGCCATGTACAGTGGGCCACGCTTCAATCAGGTTTTAGATGTGGCCACACACCAGAGACTGTTTATTTATTTTATTTTATTTCAGATGAATGTACATTATTTACACACCCACACAGGAAAATGTGTTGTTGCAGCTGTCATCGGTGGCGGTGATATAACAATCTTCACCAATGGTCCCAAAATGGTATGTGGAACTGGATCTGGGATCAATTCCGATAATCCTGCACTGAACGGATTATACAGATTACTTAACCACTCCGAGATTTTTGTTATATAACAAGCTACACGCATGGTTGAAACCGAGAACGAACTTCCTTCAAACTTGATCACATGTGTGGTCAATCAATCTGCAATCCCATCTCGTCAAATCAAAGGGTGACAGGAGTTGCATGGACTCTACACACAGTACGTCGACCCAGCATCCGCCCCTGCTGGGTTCCGCGCCACTGTTGTATAGAGGGGAATGAAAAGGTGAACGAACTGGCACGGAGGGTATCGGATATGTCTGAGGAGAAGACGATAGAAAGGATATATGCGCCCCTACAGGAATACTTTCCCAAATTGGAATTCAACAAACCGTGAGTGGTCCCCCACACCTAGTTGCCGAATTTCCAAACTTCTGTATCCAGCAGTAAACAGAGGAAGGACAGGAAACTACTTGAGATTGACAAGAAAACGGTTGGCATTCTAAGAGGAATTCTATAGGAACACTGGGTTATTGGCAGTTTCGCTGTAAAGGTCTGTCTGCCTCACCAGGATTGCTGTAGAAGCAGCCATGATGGAGAATGAACGGAACTTTTTTCAAGTGCCTGGTATTTCAGAAAAGACTTCAACGATTTTTGGGTCACAGAAGGGAACTGTACGGATTCATTGGGAGCTAGGTTATTCAAACCCACCACTAACGAATAATGGCAAGGCGGCTTACCTCACACTAGGTGATATTATGGGCTGTATGGGCAACTGAAAAGCAAGCTACACGCTAAACTTATCGAAAGATCGTACATTAAATTAAGTAGGCCATAACATTTAGGGCCATTATTGCAACTTGCCTTTTTCAAAAGGCAGGATTTTAACGGGCAGATAATTTGTTTTTCATTATTATAAATGGACAATAAGGTGGAAGTGAACGTTATCTCTGAACTTACTATATTATATGTTATTCTCAATATGGTAACGTCAAATATAAATAAAATGAGCAAACACAACAATAAAATAAGCTCGTCGATGCCACTGCGTTTAAAAAACTTGTTGACGAATGTTATCGACATTGCTCCGGCACTGCTATATTTTTGAAAAAGTCAACTTTATTTTATCAATAGGTTGTAATAACGAAAAAAGTTATAGGTGACTTTAAAGTTCACTTTAGCTAAAGTTACCTTTTATTAAACCCAACTTTAACGGCTAAATGTAATAATGATCCTTAAACGATTAATAAAAGTTATCTCCTGTGTTAACCAAGTTATGGTTGCTGAGTAATTATGGTTACAAGTTTTACAAGTAACTGTAATTGTAGGATATTTAATATATTTTATAAAAAGGTTATGATAAGAAGTAATAGTAAATACAGGGTAGTACAATTTGTGCTGCTACAACTGGTAAATGTTTTAATTTTCTGGATAGACCGACAAAACATACTTTTAATACTTCTTTAAGGTTTACATTTAAGCACTGAATTATAAATTCTGTTATCTTTTTTTCATTTTGCAGATAAAACGAATAATTTATTTTACATTTCGAATATTTTAATTATTGTAGCCACCACTGTATATGTCCTGCACAATTGCTACCTAAGAATTCATAACTGTGAATAGAGCAGTTCGGTATACTTTATTACATAGTATGTTATACATACATATGTACATAGTATTGCAAAAAGTTTTCATAAGTCAACAACAACAACAAAAAAGAGATAACAAACGCTCTTTTAAATTTATTTTTAGAATTTATTTTAAAGTGCTTGCTATTCGTACTGTTTAGTTTCACAAAATAATTTGCACTTTAGAATGGTGAATGTAGTTCCTTAAAAGCATCCTTATTTACATGTATGTATGTGCATACGTATATATATGTTTCTGTATATGCATTGATAAAAATTGCATGTATTACATATTCTTCTCACTCATTTGCATGCTGTTAGTCAAGTACTTGTTAAAAATACAAAATTTTTATGAATATTTTGCAGAAGTAAAGTTAAAAGTTTTGCAAATTGAAAAATTTAAATGTCATGTTACTTTTCATTATCAATCCACTTTCTAATGTTGCAGGGGCCATGTCATACACATAAACAGATGCTTTGCGAATAGCCTAAAACGTTGTATGCTATTTAGAAAAGTTGTTTTAAACAAACTCATAAACACTTACATGGACTAACTTTCAACAAACTTGCATTGCTTTAATTAAGGAAAAGTTACTTACTACTATAGGAAGTAAGTACTTTAATAATTTCAATTGCAAATGATTTAGAATATAAGCATACCAGTACAATTATTTCAATTCTATGACCACATAACAAAACTCAACCCAAATGGAAATTTTGTAGCAAACGTAGTGAACAACCACTTTTAATTTTTTTTTTTTTGAAACTTTGACAAAAAAATACAATTTTAACCATGACTTTCCTAATTGACGCTGTTCCATAGAGAAGTGTATGACTAAGAAAAATTATAATTCCTTTTAGTAAAAAATAATATTTTGTCTTAGAAAAAAATTATTAAAGTGCAGCCAGTAGCTCCTCGCCTCAGTAAGGGCATATTTATGTATGAACAAAGACGGATCGCTGAGGTTACTGTGTCTATTATGTAAAATGTGCATCGGCACTGATTGCAAGAACATTCATTTAAATTAACCTGAGCGTGATATTAATCCGAGCACTCTAGTGCTGCAAAAGTACAATCCGAAGACTTAGCAATAACAACAGGAAAGTAATATTGGATAACAGACAGATTTTACGCAGAGCCTGCATCTTTATGCGACAATATTTTGATTATTTTTGTCTTACAGAATTCATGTCGAGTGTACCACCATACCATATCGAGAGTTCACCGCTCTCTGTGGCTCTTGGAGTATGTGGCATGCAAAAGATACTGTTTCAAATGCAATGCGATGCCAATACTCACACTATCATCTGGGATAGCATATCAGTTAATAGAGTAACTTCCAATTTAGAACTTTTAAATGTTACATCGAAAAAAGTATCGACAAAATTTTGGCAAAAATAATTTCATAACATATGTACATACATAATAGGTCATTATAACCCTACAGTACGGATTAAGACCTATCTTCCCAGACCAATTATATTGAAATCTGTTATTAGGATAACCATTTGACGGCAGCAATAGAAATCGCATTTTGGTTTAATTTATGAATAAGAAGACCATGACCGCATTTTTAAGATGATTTAGATAAAGGAGTTATACACGACTGCAAATGGGTAACAGTATTCGTTTTTAGTTTCCAAGTGTTCAGTTGTCATAAACCGTATCCCACAAATTTAAATCCTAAAAAGTCAATCATATAAGTCATATGATTACAATTTCTGTTTTATATCTTTGAATATTTAAGTTTCAAAAAATCGTCATATTGTACTACTAAACTATTTACAATCTGTCCTTTACCTTGGAATATTAAAAGAGACTGAAGTAAATTCTCTTAAATTTCTAAACGATATTCTATTATTTGTTTTATCATGAATATTCATTCATTCAAGTGTATCCATTGGGTAATAAATTACATGACACATTCGACACGGTTTTCTTTGCCTTTAAGGGCTTTCAATTTAATTTAATTTTATTATGAGAACATTTTCACTTAATTTAATTAAGATAGCTTGAAGTGAGTTAATCGAATAAAGAACGAAAACGTTTAGACGTACTCTTTAAAACTTCAAATAAAAGTTGTCGTAAGTTTCTTGACAATTAAAAATAGAATAAAATGGCATTTAATATGTCCGATTATATGCTTCCTTTTTTCTGCCATAAATGTCAATGCTGTGCCTAGTTAGTGGTAGCACATTATAGAATTGTATCTTTTGAACTGTTCCTTGTAGCAAATGAATAATTCTACTGCGAAATCATATTTAAATTTTTATGTTTCAAAATTAATTGTAAACTAATTTGAATTCGATTTTGCTATCGAACAATTGACAGACATTTTGATTCATGTTCACAAAGTATTCTACTGTACTAAGTAAAGTGGTCAGCGTAATGGCGGGAATATGCTTTACTTTCCAAGTTCTGCAGATTTCTCGTTAAATGGTTTGCTTAATGAGCAACATTTCACGTAGGTAGCGCTATACTGGCCACTTTTAAGCATTGTTTTCAGAATGTTGGCGAGGTCCTACAGAGATTTGCCAAAAAAATCTGATTACAAATTGAAATTCATTTTTAAGAGCCTCCTACCAAACATCTCCAACAAACGTGTTATGACAAAATTTGTCGGAGTCTTGTACTTAGCAGTGTTCTTGCAAAAACTCTGGGAATAAATAAAATTGCCATAGACATACATACATAATTGGTCATTACAACCCTTCATTCACACCACTTATGTTGTGTGCGTTAATTTTTATACATGAGTGGTGGGACCTACAGTTTAAAGTCGACTCCGAACAACAGATTTGTGAGAAACTTTTCATGGCAATATTATTTACTCTCAGAGTTTTTGCCAGAAATTTGCTGAGAGAAAGTTTCCGAAGAAATTTTTTTCATATTTCGTTCAGTTGGAGATGCCTGACCTGGGGTTTGAACCGAGGCCTCACGTCTAATAGGCCAACACACTATCTACTAGACCAAGGCGAATTGCCATAAAACCTTTCTCAAATCTGTCCATCGGAGTCGACATTACACTGTAGAAGTGCATAGAACAGCTAGGTTATAGGAACCATACAAGCTAAGTAAGTATGAGTGTAGGATAACAACAACCTTTTTTATTTGTTCGAAAGACCTGTTGGTACCGTTATGTTTGGAATATAATATCGTCAAAATGTTGGCTGGGGTATTTCTGAAACGCATGTGAAATCAGTTTGAATTTGACCGATTGCTTGGGTTATGTTGGCTTTCACGACCGCTGTGGCTTTTTCGCATATACCTCCATATTTTTCGATTATATTATCAAAATTATACAATTTTCATGTACATACTAAGTACTACTCCCAGATGATTTTTCCTTTTTTTGTTTTGCATTCTCAAATTGCTTATTTGTAAGACAATGGGATTTCTTTATATTTCATGAAACGTTTTATATTTTTGAGATATAATAAATCAGTCTTAAATTAATCCATAAATAAAATATTTTAATAAGTTTAAAGCCGTCTTAGGTTCTCTCCAAGACTTTAAATTAATAAATTTTTATTATCGGCTTACGAGCTGTATATCTTATTGTTACAAAAATGGAAAATAAATCTAGTTTTGCTTTTACGTCGTATAACATTAAATTTATAAACAAAAGTTACAAAGACAAAAACAAGTAAACAAAAATATACCAACAAAACACCAGCATAAAGAAATGATAAACAAGTAAATAAAAATGCAAAAAAACAAACACTAAAAGAATAAATGTAAACAAAATACGCAAACAAAAATAATGAAACAACGACGGTTACATTTATAGAGATCTCTAGAAGGCGAAGCCACGAACATTCGCCTTCAAGAACATTCATCAGAATGTTCCAGTGTTGCAAAATTGAAATTTTGAAGTGGTACTGAACTATAACTGAAAAAGTACCTTTTTGCATCGAATAGTGCTTTTGTAAAAAAAAATACATACACACATAATTAGTCACTAGAATCCTTTAATCAGGATTACGTCCTAGCTTCTCATACCACTTATTTTGTGTGTGTTAATTTTAGACTCCGAACGACATATTTTTAAGAAACTTTTTCATTGCAATTTTATTTGTTTCCAAAGTTTTTGCCAGAAGGAGCTCGCCGAAGAAATATTTTTTATTTAATTTTTCGTTTTGTTGGAGATGTCTGACATGGGGTTTGAACCGTGGACAGACTACCTACTAGGCTCTTTATTTACTTATATATAATACACGTACGAAATAGGACAGAAAATCTAATGACTTATACGTGCTCCTCATTTACAAAACAAAAACAGATGATTCGGAACATAACAGAACGTAAAAGCCCTGTTTAGTCAAACGTTGACGGAACGTGCGTTCGTTTTTAGCATATGCAGAGCAGTGTAAATGCTTACTGAAATTACATTACTGTTCGGCCAGCATTCTCATTGCTTATCGTATTCTATAAACGAACGTACGTATCGTGGATGTTTGGGTAACCGAGGCTAGAGACTAATTCTACCTTTAGCATTACGTTGAACATGTTGTTAATGCATTAATAGTCGAAAAACACAAGACAAAATACCTAATAGTAAAAAAGTAGTGAAAGCGTCGCCAGGGTATTGCGGTATATTTAAAATGGAAAAGTACTGAAAAAAGTACTAAAGTACTGAATTTTTCAACACTGAACTGTTCACATTGCCATATAAAAGGCAAGACAACGCAGGCTACGGAGTCAGTAAAAGTTCAGTCAGTCTTGTGTAAAAACGCTGTGTGTTTCAAGAGAGTAACCGTGTGTGTGTTTGAAATCTCCGTTCCAAAGATCTGTCGAACAAGTGACTAGAAATTGTTATTGTTTATGCAAAAGAGCGCAAAGGGGAATAACAAATAAACAATTTACATCAAGTTTTGAACAGTGGCACGCAGAATTGTGCGAACAATAAAGAATTTAATTAAAATTAAACACAAATTTATATTTATTTTATTTGCAATCTATGAGCTCATATTTTAAACGTTCTTAAAAGGTAAAAACGTAACAATATGTTCAATAAATAAACATTTAGATTACAATCAGTATGTAATTTTTTTATTTCGTATTTATTGCTTCTCGTTCAATTATTTTTAATCATTAAACCAATGACGACATTACCGCATCCACCATTTTTCTTGTCATTCTTTCCTTTCTGGTTATAGACTAGCGAGTACCTGGTGGGTACCTTAGAACCTTAATTTTAAATTTGCATACGAAAGACTACTTTGGAATAAAATTGAAATCATTAAAATCACTGAGATGAGGTGAAATTGAAAAGGAAGATGGTCATTCCGGTTGGTGTTTTTATATTTTTATTACAACGAAATAAAAAAATGCCAACATTGAAAATAAAAACAACATCAGTAATGACAAACGCAATCACGTTTAACAAAAGAATCAAAAAGAAAATTTGGAAAATTAATTAAAATCTTCATTTGAATAAGAATACAAAAACAAAGCAAACCTTACAACAATGAAAACAATTAAAAAGAAATTTAACTTTTGACAATTTGATTGTCAACGTTACACACTCATTGCCTTATACTCTGAGTAGGCTAGTGGGTTGTCTGCATTGCTTTAAGCAAAGTGTCCTGTTTACTATTCTGTTCATGATTGAAAAGGCCGACGGTTACCCAGCGGTTGGCAGCAGAGGTTAAACAGAACGTGCAAAAGATAAAGGATTTGTATTTACTCATGAGAAGTAGGATGTTAAACTTAAAAATATTTTCACTCAAATAGCTGGGGACACAGTTACGACGTTAACTCAAAAGATTCCATTATTTAAACCTTTAATCGATTAATAATAAGTGTATTCGGCATTCTACTTTTTTAAAATTGTGTAAATGACAGATTTGGTTAAAAAAAATATAAAAATAATATTTCTTCTCCTTTCATGGTAGAATATTATTGTTTGGCTCTGGGTAGTAAAATTTCTAATTTTTCTTTCTTCTAATGCATACATATATACATACATAATTGGTCATTATAACCCTTCATCAGGATTACGACCTACCTTCTCACAACACTTATGTTGTGTGTGTTAATTTTATACATGAATGGCTAGACCTATAGTTTAAAAGTCGACTCCGAACGACAGATTTTTGCAATTTTAATTCAATTTTGAGAGAGGAAGTCGCCGAAGAAATATTTGTCAGACTTTGTTTTGTTCGATCTGGGGTTTGAACTACGGCCTTACGTCTAATAAGATAATACACTACCCACTGGACTACCGCAATTTTCTGCCAATAGTTTAAAGTGTAAATCGTATTACACAGTGATATTCAAAAATTTATTCTATTAAACTGTAAAACAAACGTAATTTAAAACTCAGTTATATATTTTATTTACATACATAATTGGCCATTACAACTCTTCAGTCAGGGTTACGACCTAGTTTCTCACATCACTTATGTTGTGTGTGCTAATTTTATACATGAATGGCGGGACCTACAGTTTAAAGTCGACTCCGAACGACAGATTTTTGAGAAACTTTTCATGGTAATTTTATTTACTCTCAGAGCATTTGCCAGAAATCTGCTGAGGGAAAGTCGCCGAAGAAATATTTTTTTTCATATTTTCGTTTTGATGTCTGACCCTGGCATTACGTCTAATAAGCCAACATACTACCTACTAGACTACGGCGACTAATATTTTATTTACGATAACGTGTATCGCAGTTTTCGTTTAAAAATGACAGAAAGTGTGATCCCAAGAAAATCTATCTCTTTGTAGGAAGGCGTTAACGTATGAGGTGAAAGATATTCTTTTCTTTCTCCTCAGGACCATAACAGTCATTTGAATTGCAGTTAAGCGATGGATAGTGTTGCCGAAAATATATTTGGCAACAGAATTCTAATACAGAATTTATATACATATATATTTTTTATACATATATATTAGCAAACATAATTCCTTTTAATATTACTAATTAGATAACTTCAGCTGTACACATTAAAATATTTTAATACGTTATCTAAAGAATGTAGAAAACCCAGTTTTATTTTTGTCTATTATCTTAATCCCTTTTTCCCGTATTAATTATTTATAATATCTCTCATTAGTACTACATTAGTGAGAGATGATCCCGTTACTTTATTTAGTACAATTGCTTACAAGTAATATTACTTCAATTTAGTAAATCACTTGTGCTTTGAGTTTGTATAAGAACAGTTTACTTGTCTTGAAATATAAAATAAATCTATACTTAAAATACTTTACATAAAGTTCGCCCATTCACTCACATTCACAAACAAAATCGGCTCTCTTCTTACCCAGATTATTCCAGTAGAGGCTAACACGACTGCACGTTCCTAATGCGGCCAAATAAGTGGACCTTCCTTATATATGAAGGGTCTTCGACATTTAATAACAGCTATGTAGTCAAATTCTTATCAAATTTATTGTCATTCAGAAGCTAGGTCGTAAACGTGAATGAAAGTTGTAATGACCAATTATGTATGTATGTATGTATTGTCATTCACCCAGTCTTCTTATCAAAACCGTCGTTCAGACTCTATATAGAATCTGCAATTCACAGATAACAGAATATAATTAATACACATATGTGGTGTGAAAAGCTAGGTTGTAATCCTCACTAAAGATTTGTAATGACCAATTAAGTAAGCAGATATCTTACTAGGATCAGAATTTGGAACGAGTTTCATAATCTTAAAAATTAATTTTTGCGTAAAGCAGCTGAATGTCTTCTGGAAGTATCTTTGGTACTATTTCAGGATGAATTATTTACTTTTTTATAATCATATTAAAGTTCTAAAATTCTCATTCACTTTTATTTAAAATAAGCTCTCATGTAGCAATTTAAATGAAATAAATAAAAAAACAAAAGAATTAAAGCAAATACTTCTCTGTGAGCTTCACGTTGATGTCTTTAAGGCATACGAGTTTAACAATTAGTGAATACTTTACAACGTTTCCTTATTTAATCCACAGAGAGATCTTTCTACTCTCACACACGTTAGTACCGCCATGAGCAACGGAGTTATATTTGTACTCTTATGACTTTTTTTGAAGCATATGGGCCATATTTACGTTGCACGCAACACAATCTTCAGTGATGCTGCAATTCCATAGACTACAATACTACTTTCCGAGATAGCTTTAAGGAAAATGAAAAAAGTTTATTTTTTATTCTTTGTACGGGTTTGTGTAAAATTATGGTACATATCTGAAGAAATTTGCAATGTGTTCATAGGGAATTTTAAATAAGAGACTTACCGAACGACAAACGAAACGACAGATTGTTGCAGGGGGTATGCAACAAATTAACAAACATTTAAAGGAAAACGCATTCTTTAATGAGGCAAAATGTCTAATGTATTAAAATATTTAATTTTATAATTAAGATTTTTAATACAGAAATGCAAATGAACGAAAAACTTTCATTCCTCTGTCTGCCTCAGGAAGAGAATATTTTAACTTATACTGAAGCCAAAAACTTTCAAAGTACATACGTACACAGTCTATTTAATTCAGACGCCTATAACCATATTGAATTTAATAACAATTGCAACCGCAATCATTACAGCAATGGCGACAGCATCAAGAACAGCAACATTAACAAGACCTGCTAGAGCAGCTATGTATGACAACATACTGGAAGAATAAATATCCTCAGCATTATAGTCCTTATAGTTGTGTTTCTCAACGTGCCTTCAGTAGTGAGTGGCGGCATAAAACGAAATAAAACTGTCGTGTGCCATACTAATGTGCAACATGTGTTCTTACTTTACTACTCTATTATTGTTGTTGCATTAAATGTTGTTTCCAACTTGTCTGTTGCATTTTCTTAAACCGTCCTTCCTATGGCCTTATATTTAATGAAACTAAACCTTCATTCTCCTCAAAAACATTCACTCATATTCATTTAATTATTTTACATACTTGTGCGGCATTTGGCTGTTATGAGTACGTGTACCAATCCCATCCCATCCATATTCAATTAATTGCGATATGAATACCT
Source organism: Sarcophaga subvicina (assembly GCA_936449025.2). NCBI lineage: Eukaryota > Metazoa > Arthropoda > Insecta > Diptera > Sarcophagidae > Sarcophaga > Sarcophaga subvicina. Next base: position 38,190,328 of record OW388082.2, read on the forward strand.
AAAACACTGCAGGTATTTTCGGTTTGTTATTAAAAGAAGCTGGACGCATGATATAGTTGTCGTTGTAGTCATATTGGTTTAACGCCATCAGAATATTTAACTTTTGTGCTGTTCTTGTTTCAGTCTCCTTAAACCCCAATAAAGCAGTTTGTTTTTATATTAGAGACGTCTGCATACCCAAAGAAGTTGTGGTAGACTTACTTAGATGAAATGAATCCTACAGTTGTCTACTTTCCCGCATTCTTGAAACAATTTGAAGATTCTGATGAAGCGATTCAAACTGTTTATGTTCTTTTACATCATCTATATAGTAAAAGGCCTTGGTTCAAACCCCATGCCAGATATCAAAACGAAATATAAATAAAAAAAAGTATTTCTTCAGCGACTTCCTCTCAGCAGATCTCTGGCAAAAACTCTGAGAGTAAATAAAATTGCCATGAAAAGTTTCTCAAAAATCTGTCGTCCGAAGTCGATGTCAAATTGTAGGTTCCGGCACTCATGTATAAAATTATCACACACAACATGAGTGGCGTGAGAAGCTAGGCCAATTATGTATGTATGTATGTATGTAGACACCTCCGGTATAGTGCTGAGCATGTTCCCAATAAATAAAGAATAGTTTCCTCTTCTTTTTCTTCTCTGTAGCTTCCGAAGAAATAATTTGCCAAGTGTCCAAGACTAATGAACTTCGCTAGAGTGCCCATGATGCAATGGCCATATAGAGCGCGCTAATTTAGAGTTTAAGCAGACTTATCGTATGATCTCCACGCGAAAGTTGGTCCCCTTGGTGGTTGTCTTTTTATTCGCTCGTTTTATTCGCCTTTTTTTATCCGCCAAATACTTTAGCGATTATTGGTTGAGTAAGATGATCGCAGAACAAGATCCATGGCGCTTGCTTTAGATCTTACACGTTGGTCATTCTTTAGACCTTCTCAGGCTCCTACGGATATAAATCATTCAGCGGCATGTGTTTGGTTCTACAAATAACGGTGGCGCTACGCTACGCGCCAGCAACAGTATACTTCTCCATTACCTCTAGGAACATACCTGCCAATAAGTCTAAAGACTTCCTTAGTCATCATGCAACCTCATACCATCAGGCATTCACCGCCAAACTTCAAAGTGCGCTTGACTCGTTTTACTTGCTAATTTATTTCTGGATTTTGCCAGGACTACTACTCACTATCAGCCCCAAGACAATTAATTTTGGTTTCACTTGATTAAATGACCTTATCTGTCTGCCAAACGGAAAAACATTGCAAGCAAAATTATTCAGATCACTTTTAAAGTTTGGCGGTGGATCTGTAATTGTATGGAGTTGCTTGCCGTAACGGTATGGAGTCCCATGGTTGGAATAGTCTACAAAATATTTGGTACGACTATCGCTCAATCCTATATTAACATCTTAAGCACTAACTTACGTTCCATTAGAGAAAAACCTAAATTATAGAAGACGGATATCGTTTTCCACCATGATAATGACCCTAAGCATACCTCTAAACACTAAGCATACCGCCAAAAATGGATTTATGACATGATCTAGAATCTACGAGGGCTTTCGTGGGCAAAGAAAGTGAGAACGTTTCAAACTTATCGGTCTACTGTCGTACAACTAAAAGTAAAATTACTCCACTGATATTACATTTAATGTTTCTGATGTAATTTCAATGCATTTGTGGTTTGGGAAAATGTGGAAGTTTTGTTTTTTCTGGTAAACACTCAATGTTCAGATTTTCAATTTTAAAGTTTAAGTTTTCTAATGCTATTAAAGAAGAAGTCAAACTTTCACCAATATGGGGGGACAAAGTGGCGACATCACAAACAATCTTTTCGTTTCCTCTTCGTCTATCCCGTAAAAGTTTTTCCTGGTTACCAAATTAAATTTGTTTTTACTTTTAAAGGTTTTTTCGAATATTTTCTGTACATAGAGTGGGTAGTTGCTTATGTTTGGTGTAGTTAATGGAGTTGAAACTAAAACTTACAGTTTGGAGTTCTTTTCAAAATTATGCAATCGAACGTATTGTATTGTATCGTAAGTTTTGAATGGGGCAAGAAAGAGAAATTTGAAGTGTAAGGTTAAGATTGCGCCGATGAGTTGTCTTCCTGTTTATTATAAATTCAGCAACTAATATTTAGTTACAGAGCAGCAATCAGTTTACATTTTCAGAAGCGGGTTATAGTATGCCCTGAGAATATTTATTTGAAAAATTTTGGCTTACTACTATGGATGTAGCACAATTATGATGTGCTTATGAGGGTGATATAAATTTTAGAGACAAACTATTGCAGAAAAATAGTCTACAAATAGTAAAGAACATTTTGAAATACTTCGTCATTGAGTGTAATGGTTAAAGATTTAGACTCTGGAGAAAATGAAACTATTTTCATTATGTTTTTGTATTTTAATACGGTGTTCAGATATACACATTTATTACATAAATAGCAATAAACGCCATTATTGAGATCAATATTTCATATAAAGTTTCAATTAATAATTGCGCAATAAATACGCAAACGGTTATAATATTTTGTCAATTCACACAAGCCGTTGTATTTATTGTATTGTTGGACGACTATACAACAGTGTATGTTTGTTGTTGATAATTTTCATATAAAAATCCTATATAGTTATACACATTTTGTCCATATTTTTTTAAAAGTTGTATTGGTTTCGTGCTATCAAATTGTGTGAATGAAAAAAATTATGAAGAAGAATACGACGTATACAATACAATATAGCATTGAGCGTTCACAAACAACCAAGTGTATTCAATACAACATACACGATACAAAGTCGTGTGAATTGGCCAATTGAGCAAAACTTAAAATGCAGCACTGTCATAAGTACATTCAGTGAGAACGCTACAACTTATGCAAACAAATTTTGTTGATATTTGAAAATAAAAATATCAACAACGTCAAATAAAAATTGCGAGTGAGTTGAAAGGTAAGTTTATTTATATTATCACTAAATTTACCGATACTTTTTGCATTTCCTTCTCTTTCTACTATATATCTGTGGCATTAAATAATAATAATAGCTTAAGTCGAAATTTCGTGTTTAGAGATATTAAGGGGTTTGTCTAAAATAAATTGTGTTTGGTAAATAAAAATATATAAATATAAATGCGTATAGTTTTATTAATAATGACACTTTATACATGAAATTTAGCTGAGTGATAGATATTGAAGAAGAGAATAAGAATATGTAATAAAATGAAAAACACATATGTCAGCTTAAGCCGTTATCATTTATTCCACAGATATTATTTAAAATTTCTAATGATTTAAAATATTTAGAATGTTTCGAAAAACAGTGTGCATATATCACAAAATATGCAAATCAATATACAGAACCTGTGCTCAAGGCAAATAACATCCAGCAGTTTACATGCATTCCTCAGTAAAAAAAATACAAGATAATAGTAAATCTTCAAAAATATATTCGATATATTTTTTAATAGAAGTCGTAAAGGCAAATAGCGGTGTTATAATATTATATTCAAGAAATTCTGATAAAAAATCTTAAATGAGCAATTTTTCCCGTCACGGTAGGCTTAGTGTTAAATTTATGAATTATTATATATATAAAAAAATAAATAATGTTGTTTTCCAGCTGTGAAATGATTATTGAATAAGCTGATTTGCGTATGCCTGAATACTTAAAATTTTTTTGTCAATTAAACATTAGTTAACACTTTCGCGACGGCTTACCTGTACCACATATTGCTACTTTTCACGTCCGCACGACTAATACTGTGTTCAGACATGCACTTTATTTGAGTTAATATTCGGTTTATTGATTAAAATATTTTAAGTGTTTAGACATAACAATATACGCAGTCCAGCTGCTTATTCAATATTCACTTGACAGCTGGTGAACAAAACAGCTGGATGTTTCAAAAACATTTTTTTTTTTTTTTTTGGTTGTCGTTGTTGATATTTGAGTTGTCAAATATCAATAGAAAGTGTTCGGAAAATTGTAATATGCTCACTGAACGTACTTATGATAGTGCTGTATTTCAAGTTTTAATCAATATTATAACAATTTGTGAATTTATTGAGCAATAATTAATTGACATTTTATTTGAAATATTCAGATCAATAATGCCGTTTATTGCGATTTACTCAATATAAGTGCATGTCTGAACACGGTATAACCATACCGCATTCGCAATAACACAAATGAACAAATATGTAAATGACCGCCAATAAAGAACTGCCGTATTTTCCTGACGACAGCCGCTATGATGCACCAAGTGAGTTTCGTATATACACGGTACTCGGGGCCAAATGTTTAAAAATTAAGAAGTTCATTCCCGTCTTAACATCAGAACATTCTTGATTCCAGAAGGTTCCTGATGTTAGGCTTCACAAAATATTAAAATATTATGACTAAAAAATATTTCTTCTGTTACTTACTATCAATAGTCTTCTGGCAAAAACACTGTTAAGTTTCTCAAACCTGTAATTTGGTGCCGACATTAAACTGCAGGATAAAATTATCACACACAACATGAGTGGTGCAATCCTGACTAAAGGGTTGTAATGATCAATGAAATTCATTGGATGAACAAGAGTTCCAGGAGAATTTTGTATTGCAGGAAACCTTTCTGTTTATCTTACTGATTCCTTTATTCCTTTAGTATTTATTTCAAAGTCTGTCTCGTCTTACGACTGTCAGCATAGTGTATTGTGTTAAACATGGAAACTTTCCCTTTACTTTACAGTGTTGACAATTCCATCTTGAGGGCAGCCAAACTATTAGCCTTGATAAGCTAAACTAATAATCGGAAGGTATTTCCATGTGTTTTTAAAATTTGTGCAAATAATATTTTGTTATTTAAAATCAATATTTTTATTTAAAATAAAATGGAATCGGAAGTAATAAGATTTTTTTTGGTGTTTTTGTATCTTGATCAGAACTATAAACTCCTCCTTCGATTTGAATTATCACGCGCTTCTGTCTGAAATAATTTTTTTTTTTTTTTGATATTTGTGAAAACTTTTTCCATAAAATTTTTTGTTAAATATTAAACCACAATAAATAAGTGGTCTTCGAGTTTAAAGCATCGTAAATCCTATGACTGCTGCTGCAAAAATCTTTTTTCTGTGGTTATTACTTGAAGAAAATTCATATTTTGAGTTGTTTTCCTCTAATGAAATCATAAAACAAATGAAGTTTTATGAAATAAACTACAACAACTAAAAACAAAGTTTTTATTGTACATACATACCAAGTTTATAGAAAACTGGAAAATTAATGAAAAGCCAAACGACGGTCAAGATAACCGATAGAAATTTTTGCTGAAGGAAGAACTAGTTTTAATCAAACTTATCGAACTTGTAGGTAGCAAACAAGTGTTTTATAGTTTAGATTAAAAGGAGTTAAGGAAACCAACAAAAGCTAAAACCTTAATAGAAACATCCAACATTCCATATTCATCCAAAAATAGTGAATCTGTCGAGGTCATCATAATAGTTTTGGAAAACAAAAATAGTCACTCGGGAATAAATCCGGAAAATAGAGCAGATAAGAGCACAATGACTTAGTCATCGACTTTTGGCATAAAACTGCACATGTGTACGTCCTTTCACTGCCCTTGTGCAAGAGTTCTTCTTTTTAGGTAAATCGTAAAAAAAAATTGAATGAAAACCAAACTGTGAACATCCTTGGCTATTTGCTTCGAGAATTCCTCTGATACGGTTGTTTCTGGGTCTGCAATACGGGTTGTAGTGCCCTTAAAGTACATGGCGTAAAGTTCAAATTACTTACTTAATCACTACAACCCCTTAGTCAGGATTACAGCCAAGCTTCTGACACCAACAATGTTGAGTGTGCCAATTTTTATCTATGAGTGGCGAGACCTACAGTTTAAGATCGATTCCGAATGATAAATATTTGAAAAAATTTTCAAGGAAATTTTATTTACTCTTTAAGTTTGTGCCAGAAGAAAGAAATGTTTTTCAAGATTCGTTTTTGTTTGTAATAGCTGAGCTCGGGATTAAGCCGATATAATAAGACAACACACAACCTACTAGACTATGAAGGCTTTAGTTTAAAGTACTACAAAACCGAATAATCCAGATTTAAAATCTGCAAAAAATATTATCATTGTTTTCGAATTAAAAAAGAATATGACAATTCACGCGGTAAAACCTGAAACTGAAACCTTAACTCCTTAAGGGTAACAATAATAAAAATATGTAATTTTGTAGACTGTAAAACCTAACGATTCGACCCTAAATACCCCAGTTTCTTCTCTTATTTGGTCCTTGATGTTTTGCGGTAGATCCACAGTTTTTAACGGCTTTTAAACAAAGCAAATCATCGTTGATATGACATTTGAACAACGTCAAGAACTTTAAAGAATTGATCGTACGATTGCGTTTGTGCGCGATTGTGAGCAAATGTGGCAACCATTTTGAAGAAAGTTTTTTCGTATTCAAATTAAAATTACACCTTTAAGAGTAAGTAAATCTATTTTTCATCGCCAGTTACAATCCTATGCAACAATGACTTTCTATAATCGCGAAATTTCACAATTGGTTTTTAGGTTTTTCATCTGTCACCCATTTTCAAGACTTTTGTATTATCATAATTTTTAAACGGTCAGAAAGTGTTTGTTGCCCAACATTAACCATTGAGCCTCAAAGTGTTATCCTCATCCAATATTGCTTCCATTTCGGCCCCTTAAAGCCTTCTGAGATTCATTCACGCTCTTCATTTCTTACTTCAAAATCGCTATCTCGGAACGGTCGAATTCATTTTCTGCACTTTGCTTCCGATAGAGCAAAATCACCATATTACTCGACAAGCATAATAATACTAATACTTTCCTTAAATCAATATTTTCTGGTACAAAATTTATGATCTTTAACATGATAAAAACTACCATGTCTGTTCACTGATTTGATGAAAAGTGAATATGTTTGACAGGTACCATAGCTAACACAAAATAATTTAAGGTTCGTTCACAAAAAAAAAAAACTAAATTAATTTTCGTTCACAATAAGTATTCCCAATGGAGACATTTGTATCTTGACGCTCACTTCATACTGATACACCTGGCGACAACTTTGAATTTATATAATGTCTTTCGACGTGTTACTCATGCTGATGTAATATATTGTTGTGCTTTTACCTTTTTAAAAACGTTTAAAATATGAGTTTGTTAATTGCAAACAAAGTAAAAACAATTATGTGTTTAGTTTCAATTGGATTCTCTATTGTTCGCACTACTTTTGTGTGCCACCGTTCGCAACTTGATGAATCGGAGATATGGCAAGAAATCCCACTTATACAGACTGGAAGAAAGGCTCTTCATTTAAACAACAATAACAACTTGATGAATACAACAATAATTGCTTGTTCGCTATTCTTCTTTGCTTACAACGCAGATCTTTTCAACGGCGATCTTCTAACCAGGACTGTTCCCTTCACACGCAACGGGTCTTCATACAAGACAGACAGAATTCGTACTACTCGTAGCCTGCTTTGTCTTGCCTCTTTATATGCCCAAGTAATCAGGCTGATGAAGGTTCTTGAGGTAAAACGTTCGGTGTTTCCCCTTCTCGAGAACTCGATCGCGATTTTGTTGTTTGTGTATTTTGTTAACATTGCTTGTTGTTGCGTTTTCGCTTACTTGTCTATCCCCTTTTCTTTCATACTGATTTTGTTGGTTTACTTGTAACAAGTTCGTTGTATTTGCTTGTGTAGCTTTTGCTCATTTTAATGTTAAACGATGTACACCATTTCCATTTTCGTATTGAACGAAATATTTATTTATATACTTTAAATGAAAATTGTCATACATACTCTAAAAACTTGCGGTTCTCATTGAAAAATTTTTAGATCTGAGGTATGTTTTTCTATTACGTTGAATTAAATCAAAAGTAAAGTAACACAGGAAAGTTTAATTTATACCACAAAGAACTGATTGGTTCATGTTTATGTATTAATAAATTAAGACTCCTTTAATTGATTAACACTGATACTCAGCCAGGATATGAATAAAATTCATTTGAAATCGTTTATAACGCATTCATGAATATTTATGTATTCATTAACTTGCATAAGCATTTTCAGATTGACCCACATATTCACATTAATATATGGTACACTTTGTTGTAATATATGAGCATTTGATCCAGTCTAGTTGGTAGTTTATTTATGTATATATATGGTACTTACACTACTTAGTATTGGAATAGAAAAGGTATGTTCCTGTATTGTATTGTGAATATTCATAACTTATGCACACGTAGTGTGTGTATTCTAATGTGTCCATAAATTTAAATGTTTTGTCAAATGCACGTTGTTACAAAATATTTATTTTAAACAGGAAACTAAATTTATAGTTGAAGTGGTTATGAATTAAAACACATATTAAAAGTAAACGAAACCCATTTTTTATGAGAGTATTTAATTAGCAACGTAAACATTAAATGTGGAAATATTACATGCCGGTAACAGACATACTTTTGCCAATAGTGTTATACGGTGTTCAGATATGCACCTTTATTGCGTAAATCGCAATAAACGTCATTATTGAGCTCAATATTTCATATAAAGTTTCAAGTAATAATTGCGCAATAATTACGCAACTTGTTATAATAATGAATAAAACTTAAAATACAGCGCTGTATTATTGTTTTTATTTGTTTTTGTATTTAGTGAGCATATTATAATTAATCGAACAATTTTTGTTGATATTTGACAACTCAAATGTAAATAACGACAAAAAAATAAAGACAATGTTGTTGAAACAACCAGCTGTTTTGTTTACCAGGGGGCTAATTGTGGCAGTGGTATACGAACGAATTTTTACTTGAACGTGCGAGTTTTTTTAGTTTTGGGATTCTCTCATTTGTAATCGAGTAAAGTGTATCGAAATTTCTAATGATGGCATTCGATAACGTGTGATCATTCGAATTCCACCTTGCGAGTTTTTACTCGTAAGTACTAAAGCTTTCGAATTAACGTTTTTCTGCTGTAAAGAACAATATAAAATATGTGCGTAAGAAATTTATAATTATTCATTAATAAAAAATTAATTGCAGTATTTGTAGGTCAAAACTTTTAAAAATTAATTACACCCAGAAAGAAATTCATGGAAGTTTCATGGTTAATCATTCAGAATTGGCAAAGAGTATTATACCAAATACTTCTCAGGGAAAGGCAAGAGCTAATCAGCTATGGGACCAGCTCACAGCTAAGCTCAATGCTTCCGGCCCACCAATCAAAGATGCAAAAATGTGGCGCAAGGTTGTTTAGTTTAAAATTCTGTTGAGGGTCTAAAAAATGTCCAAACTTTTGGGTCTTCAAAAACAAAAGAGAATTGCGATAAAGAAAATGTTACACCAACAACTTCACCAAAAAATAGTATTCCTGACGTCTCTCCCTGCTCTTTATCGGATTATGAAGAAGACAAAATGCAGCCTACCATTTCTTTTATAGAATTTGAAGATGATACTGCAGAAGAAACTTCAGCGCCGGCTAATAATAATAATACATACAATTTTAATAAAACTTTTCTTCCTTGGATTAATTAAATTTCTTTTATTTTTGTAAGACAACATATGTTTTTTGTTTACAATTTTTGCATTTTAGTCAGTGCTGTAAAACGAAATAATTAACTCGTTTCACAACACCTAAGCAACAAATCGATTCGTTTCGTATCGACGAACATCATCAGAAAATTTCTCGCTATTAATTATTTTCTATTCGAACACAACTTCGATCACGACTGCAAGAATTAGGCCCCTGCTGTCAAATGAATATTGAATAAGCAGCTGACCTGCGTATATATTATGCCGGAATCTTAAAATGTTGTAATCAATTTACCGAATATTAACTCAATAAAAGTGCATATCTGAACATAGTGTTAGGAAGGAAGTCATAGACATCAATATGATTAGCCCAAGTATTGCTAAGATTATCCTGAAGCTTGAAATTATTATCGGATCATGAGATAATTACATCCTCTCCGCACGATTTAGACTCTACGATATTATCGTTTAGAACCCTACTGAGGACTAGGCATTTCAAGAAGCAAGTGTAACTCAATTGAATTGGGCAATACCAGATTTTACCTTTCCTTGCAGTTGCCCAAAAAAAAATCTGAGAACAAGGAGAAGAACTTAAGGTTCTTAAGGTATATCACCTCCTCCTAGACAACTGTAGTGGTTTCAGACCGGCACAAAGGACGTTAATTACGAATTGATTCTCCACCTATTAGAATTTCTGTCTTCACATTCCATTCCATTATATGTACACTTTCTTAATGTTTAATGCAGAAGCAGCAGAGATGAGGAAGAAGTGGAGACTGTTCTACAACTACTGGGTACATTCCCATCACTATGTGCCTACTACTACTACTACTACTACTAAACAATCTGAAATAACTGTCTTGTATTGACTTTGGCGGTCTCAGTCGCGCCATTAGAAGCTCCCGGTGTTTCCTGGCCTAGGTTATAATGGAAAATTGTGGTATGTGGCTTAAGTGTGGCCATCCAACCATCTTAGATGGATAGCTGGCTTTACATACCCACGTTCCTTTACAATTTTTCGATGTCCTTTTTTAATTTTTTTGGTTTTTTTGAATTGTTCATAAAATAAATGATGTTTCATTTCCGCTGTTACCATCCTTATAGTAGCCATTGTAACTGTAATTTTTCTGTTGTGGTCTTTATTTCATACAATATTTGTATACATAGCCAATTGAGAAGGCTTTTAATATTATTGTTGTGGTAGTTACAGCAGGCAAGCATAAGTTATTAACTGTAAATTAAATTTAAAGCCTGAATGCGTCTGCCAACAATATCCGTTAACAATATTTTTTTATTATTTCATATCCGCGAACATTCATAATGGTTGCGCTTATTTGGCAACCGATGCAGTATTTACTATACATTGGCATATTTACTGAAACCATATAATATTAGGTCATAGAACTGGCTTGATGCTGGAAAATTTTTTAATTATTATCTTTTTCCAAAATAATTTGTTTTTTGAAAACGTGACAGTCATATACATATATGTTAAATATATTATCTCTGGTAGAAAGTTCTTGGCCTGCTGTTAGGTCAAAAGAGTACTTAATAATAGTACTTATAATTTTTATAAATTATATTTTATTTTATTTAGTTTTAATTCAAAGAAATATTGTCCTTTAATCTGTTTGTCGCTTTATACTGATTTATAAAATAAACAAACATGCACTCAATTTAAGGGGTGACGTCTGCAACGTCGTTTTTTTCTTTATTCTCTTTTGATGCAAAATCATTAAAAAAAATTTCATTTTTTTTCTAATATAACCAAAAATATTGATTACAAAGGGTGGTCCAACCCTAAACCCTTCAGTCAGGATTACGACCAAGCTTCTCACACTAGTTGTTGTGTGTGTGTTTATTTTATACATGACTGGTGGTTTAAAATTGACTCCAAACGCTAGATTTTTGAGAATCTTTTCATGGTAAGTTACTCAGAGTTTTTGCTAACAATCTGATTAGAGGCAGAAGCCGAAGAGAAATTTTTTCATATTTCGTTTTATTTGAGATGTCTGAACTGAACTAAATACGCCAACACACTACGGCGAATTCATCCAACCATAAAGCTGAAAGTTCATACCATGTGCAATGTTGCCAACTTTTTTTCCAAAAAATATCGCTAAAGTCGACTAAAAAATAGCTAGAAAATAGCTAAAATTTTAAAAAATTTAGCGATAAATCGCCAAAACAATAAATTTTAAAAAGTTCTTAAGAAAATTTACTTAAAACATAGCTAATTTTTTGGGAATTTTAATATTATGTCAAAAAGAACGATTTATCGCTTAATTCTGAAAAAATACTCGCAATAAATTTAAATCAATTTTTTTTTTCATTTTAACCTTGTCAACAATATTTACATTTGGTGAAAATTCCAATTTTTTCCAACATGATCCCCTAAGCGATGAGGCTGATTTTTTTTAGTTTCCGCGTGACTTAATCGGTCGTAAAGTTTTCCAGACAAAGAGCATCTGCAATACTTACAGAATCATTTTTTTTCATCTTTAGCCACCCATTTTTTCATTTTTCGTGATTAAGCCACTCACGGCGAAATTTTTGGTTATATTTAGGCCGCATTCTTTAAGTTGTTATAGTTTTTGACAATATTATTAAAATCTTACAACTTAATTTTATACTTTAACTTTCATTCACTGAAACACTTGCCACAAAATCACAGTAGAAAGAATTCGCGTTGTTTGTTTATGTTTTTCTTTTTTTTAAAAACCGTTATTTGAGCAACTTAAAAGTACTTTGTAGCAACATAAAAATCGCTAGATTTATAGCTAATAGCTAAATCATATTTTTTCCCGCAAATTGGATTTAAAAATCGCTAGATTTGACGAGAAAATAGCTAAACTGGCAACAGTGACCATGTGTTTCATGCGACTTGCATTACATGCTTTTCGCACATTCTATGCAAGTTACGCAATACAATACGTTTATGCGACTGGTTGTGGTAAAATAATTATCAAACAAACAGTTTTGGGAAAAAGGGACAATCAAATTGTGATTTTAAAAGAATTTATGGTATTAATTACATGTTTACGAATTTATATACTCGTATATGATATTTTGTGCTGCCTACGAAAAGCTTCAAAAGAACACAAGACGAATGTTTTCAATTAATTCCATTCACAATAAAATATAATGCCTGATGCGTACTATGCATTCTGTGCATTCTATTTTCTCCTGTAACTTATCACAAACAACTATTTCTGATTCTACTTTTTTGACAGACGCATGAAGCGCAAGGTAGCATGAAACGGTTGGTATGGACTTTCGGCTTAACCCTGGACGGTTACTGTTTGTCGAATCTACGAAGCTCATTTACTCTTTAACATATAAAAGCTTGCAGTCAGTAGACGAAAAAAAATTTTTTGTTCATCGATTCAACGAAGAGTAACCTTACTGTAAAAAATGACCAAAAATGACCATCCAGAATTAAAAAAATGGCTGGCCAGGGTACGTTTACTCTCTACAAGATTTCGTTATCAACCAACATTGTTGATTAAAACAGCGAAATTTGGTCAAACATAAAAAAGTTATATGATAAAGAGTAAATGAGCTTCGTCGATTCGACGAACAGTAACCAATTAGGGGTAAAATGTTCGTTGATTCAACGAAGAGTAACCTTAATGTATAAAAATGAAGAGTAACAGTACAGGGTTAAGTGACAACTGTTCTCAGTTGCTGTACATAATATGAATTTTTATTTCAGTTGCATTGCCAGATGCAAACCTAACTCGATTTCGGTAATAGGCACATAGAGCATTGTCAGTAATTTTTTGTAAAAAACTTTTTATTTCTGTGAAAAAAAATTTTTACCAAAAAAAACTTCTTTTCTATAAAAGCACCAAAAATGTTTAAAGGAAACACCGGAGACCGGTACTGTTGGTGTTTCTTTGCTACTTTTGCCTGGGAATAATAAAATATAACATTACAATAAACAATAAAATAATAACAAAAACAAATTTAATGAACTTAGTCAACGTTTTGTCCTTCCGCTGTTGTATGACTAGGGAGATAAAGTTGCCCGGCCGCGAATCAAATAATGGATCAAACTCGCCTTTTTTGTGAAGAATTTGGTAAAACTGTACTCACAGGTATAGACTGAGAAGGGCTTGAAGAATATCAAAATACCTTTATTTTCGCTACCTGCGTTGCATAAATATTTTCTTCTTCACAACAACAATACAATGTAGTTTGAAGGTTTAATTTTCATGTGTTGCTGTGTTAAGCAAAACAAATATTTCCAACACATGCAAATTTGATACGTCGCCATGCGCCATTTGATATTTAGCTAACCAATAATGGATTAAAATTTTCGTTGTTATGGAGAATGTGTGCTCATATTAATAAAATGAGTTGCTGGGATTCACAAAACTTGCATCCAAAAATATGAACATATTTGCATTGATGCCACCGATGCTGCCTGTTATAATAACAGACATTGTCAGTGAAATATTTAAATAATTGTCCACATGGAATAACAAACAACCTCAGTAATAAGTCGCTGTTTTGTTGGAAAAGTTTTTAATTTCAACATGATTATGGGATAATTACATATGGATGTGCGTGTATGAACACAATGTCAAAATATTATTCTTTACAAAATTCGGATTTAAATCGATGTGATGTGGACAAAAGATTTTAAATTAAATTCATTTCGGGTGAAAAATAAAATCGATAACGTGCATATTTAAATACACAGTGACACATATCGGTATGAACATGCAATTAATTTTAATTTTGCTACCTTTTATCTGGTGAGTGCATTACTCAAAACAAATTCCAACTCATATTGTTTACTAAATTAACGGTAATTTATATGGAGTCTACAAACTTATTTTCGTTGTTGTTGTTATCTGTAACAAGTAGCGACTATAAATAATATATTTATTTAATTTTTGTAAATAAATTTGTTTACAATTTTTATTATTGATTTGGAGTTTCTGTCTTCAAATTTTGTGGGAAATTCTTTGCCGAATCCCAAAATGAATTCGAATGAATGCCTTATGCAGATTATTTTCTAAGTGGAATGTTGTGCTCTTCAAATCATTTCATTGACTCTGTAGACGCTATTGCAAAATGCCACCAATTACTAGTTTATGGGTCATAACAAGTTCCTCTAAATGCAGCCACTCTTTTAATATTTACTCTGACAGATCGACTAGCTCTGTTTTTGAGCCATTACGTACTAGGTTAAATGACAATCGTAAAGCCAATTTTTATATATATTTTCGAAGTTGAAATTTGCTAAATGATTTACGTAATTTAGCTTACCGTTCTATGGAAGCAATAAAAAATAACCTCACAAAAAATGTTCCCGGAAAAATTTAAAAACTTACTTACTTACTGCATTTGTCATTACAATCCTTTAGTCAGGATCACGACAGAGTTTGTCACACTACCCAAATGTGTTAATTTTATCAATAAGATCAGATAAGAGACCTACAGTTTAATATTGACTCAACACAAGAAATATATAAAATTTTTCATGGTAAGACTTCTGAGATTAAGTCTCCGAAAAAAAATATTCTTTTTCATATTGCGTTTGGTTCAAGATGTCTGAGACTAAGCTGAAACCACTGGTCATTCGATACAGGTTCTAAAAATGTCTTCTCATGATTCATTCTCATCATCACAGAATGTACAAGTTGGGCTCGATACGATTTCCATTCTGAACAAGTATACTTTGAGTGTTCCATCAAAGGGTAGGTTACGTACTTATGTAATTGTTCATTGCAGCCCTTTACCGAGGATTACAACCTAACTTCCCATACCACTCATAATTGGCAATTTATTTAGCCTCAATTTTTTGCCAGAAGGCTGCTGAGAGGAAGTCACCTAAAGTTATATAGTATTCACAACTCGTTTTACTTCGTTCTGAAAAGATAAAACTGACGCGCATTTTTGTATTCGAAAAAAGGCTTTGATTCCAATATTTAACATCGGAAATATCGCTATCCTGCACGGTAATTTGTTTGAATAAAATCTTTCCTCGCAACGACTTTTGCAGGAATGTGGTAACACCTTAGCATTTCTATGCTGCTATTAAAGGTAAGAAAACGCTCGATCATAAATATCTGATTTCGGCTTTATTCGTTCGCTGTTAACTTATACCATGGCCACCCTAATGTACATATGTATGTATGTAGTTCGTGTATCGTAGCGTAACATATAGCAAAAAAATTAATATCTATTTATATTTCAAGGTACAAACAATAATAATATAAGTTTAGTGTAAAATAGTATTTTGAATGTTGCAATAGCTGTTATGTACTCGTACATGTGGCCGTGTGGTATATGCCTGAAGTCAACAGCAAACTAAATTTATTGTCAAAATACTGGAGTATCTTCACAGCCATGTTTTATAAAATCACTACGAGCGATAGTTACAATCGGCGACTTAAGGTTAATATGTACATAAGTTAACAAATAATGCTTTGAAACTACTGGAGCATTATTTTATCGACCAAATGTTTGTTGTTTTTCATTGTGGCCACAGGTAAGTATTTTTGTTTCAGCGTTGTATTCATAGCTGACAGATAAATGAAGCATCAAATCGTCAAGTATTTGAGAAAAAAATCATTAAAATCGTCAAAGGCGTTTATTGAAATCGTAAAAAAATCGCCAAAAAAATAAATAAACAAATTAAAAGTTTTTAAAAACCAAAATTATTTTTATTGTAGTAAACATATAAAAAGCCAATGTAAAATTTATTGGAAATTAAAAGCTAGCGTCCTTTTTCAAAAAATTGAGAAATTTTATATCATTTTCAGGAAAAAATTATTTAGTATTTAAACGATCTATCCCAGCGTTGTTTATTGACACATAGGCGCAGCAATAAGATTGCCTCATTTATATCTATGGGCGGTGTAGATATTACGGAGTCAGAAGCTTTTGATGTTCTGACCATAAAAATTAAGTGTAAAGTTGGTTGGAACCGACACATTTTTCAGTCCCTTTGCTTCTTCAGACGGCGCAAGAAATACTTCACTTTATATATCCGACCGAGAACATAATACCACTCTCATGTATGGATCGCTAACACAACGTCTATTTTGAGACATCTTCAGGAGAGGGTTAACTTGCTCGTTAATGACGGTAGGGTATCGAACTCTATTGATTCATTGGAGCATCGTTGCAATGTGGCTTGTGTTTCTATCGCTACTACAACGGATTTTGCTCGAGCGAAGTAAGGGGACTTGTTCCCGAGGATCATATATTCCTATGTAAAACTCGTCTTTCTCGATCAGCATCTTCATATGTGGTCGATTAGGCAGCGAATCACACACTGCATTACAGACAAAATTCCTTTTTTAGTCGGATATTCGTATGTAAAACTCAATTTCTACACAGGTCTTTTCTGTTACATGTCTTTTCTATAACATAAATATATCTGTTACTTATTCAGTATATTATTTATGTCCATAAATACTGCTCTCTCTTTCCTCTTTCCCATAACATATTTTCATATTTCCAAACACAATACCATTCATACCCTGGGTGTTATGTTAGGTTAGATGACGTGTATTTGTCAATTAAGACAAGTACAGTACCCGGAAGTCGAATTGACCCATTGTACAACGGCCTAGTTTCTCACACCACTTATGTTGTGTGTGTTAATTTTATACATGAGTGGTGGGACCTACAGTTTAAAGTCGACTCCGAACGACAGATTTTTCAGAAACTTTTTCATGGCAATTTTATTTGCTCTCAGAGTTTTTGCCAGAAATCTGCTGAGAGGAAGTCGCCGAAGAAATACTTTTTGTATTTTGTCTTGACGTCTGGCCTGGGGCACGAACCCTGACTTTGCGTCTAATAAGCCAACACACTACCTACTAGACTACGGCGACTTCATCCCCTGAGTGTTGGTTGTACGAAAAAAATAACGCCACTTGCCTTTGTTCTTTCGATATGCTAGAAGCTATACTCGAATTTTTAAAATTGTCTGCAACGATAAATAATAAATTGTGAGCAACTACGAGGTTACCCAGGAGTTGTAATTTTTTGGCTTTTAAGGGATCAAAAAGGCATAAAATACAGAAAAATCCAAAATAACTTAAAAATATAATACTTTACTCCTAACAAAAATTTCCAATAGTAACAATTGCAAAGCAAATACAAAGCTTAAAGTGGCTTTTAATGTACTAAAGTAAAGAAAATGATGCAAATTTTTAATTTCTAAAAGTTATCAAAATAAGGGCATAAATCGTCAAATCGTTTTTTGGGGCACAAAATCGTCAAATCTAGCAGCTATGGTTGTATTTGATATATACTTCGGAGTAGTAATACGCACTCTTCTTCATTTGTTGATCATACTGCTTTTATTTGCATGTATGAGAACGCGCACGTCCTGGCAACGTACGGGAAGACATTTTCCAATTATTGGCTAAATCTACGGAATATAAGAAATAAATTCACTTAACATTCACATTAGAAATAACTAAACAAATAACTAAATAGAGCCTCAATATTCGCACATAAAATAACTCGACATTCATCATTCGGAAATCTGATAAGAAGAATTCTCGGACTCCTGGAATTTAAGGTTAGAAGGCACATAAACACAAACATTCAATAATTGTTTGTAATTTTTATTTAAAAGTTGCTTTGTTTTTTTATTATACGTATACATAACTTTACTGAAGAAGTATTAAGATTTTATTTAAAAAAAGCTATCTGCATAGCAGATTATCATATTATATCCCGGTAATTCCCTGGATTTCCGAGAATGGAAAAATTCGTGGAAATAAAAAACACTACTGCTAATGCACCTGCTCTTATTCAACGCATAGATGAGAGCGCTGTTGTATTTTGGGAGGCGTTGTTTGCAACGACACACTATTTGGCATTTTGCCTGAAAACCTGGCCAAAATTAATAGAAGTGTTTTATGAGTTAATGGCTGGAATTTTTTGATAGTGTTAGTAATAATTAGGTCCAATGATGAACCCAACTAATTTTGGTTCAAATCGATCCGTGATTTCGCCTGGCCCCTATACAAATTCCCCTCGAAATTGCACTTATTTACACATAATTATAGTAATTATGCAACAATCAAGATAAAATTTAACATGAATCAGTTCTGTGTACTAAGAAATCATAGTGTAAAGTTTGGTGAAAATCGGATCACATTTGACCCTGGTCCCCATATAAAGTCCCCTTTAGACATTCACGTTTGCGTTTATAAATGGCTTAAAAACATCGGTATCGTGATGAAATTCGGTATGAACGTGTATTTTGTAAATCTAAATCCTATTACCAAATTTTGTTATGGTCGGTCCAAAATTGCCCCTTGGTCCAAAATAGGGCCCCTTAAGAAAATATGTTTAGCAATTATAATTGGCTTAAACATTTTATTACCTCGATGAAATTCGACATGAACATGTTTAATATGAATGTGAATCATTTATGATCACATTTTATTATGATCGGATCATAAGTGCCCCTAGGTACCGCATACGGTCTATTAAGAAAATCTAACAGACATCTCATATTGTTATAATAGTCGATATACATACATATGTAATTAAGTCTTTAAACTTCTATGATAATTAATATTTATTTATATTATTTATTTTACATTATTTAATACTTAACTAAAAATACCTAAAAAGTGAAACTAACTACAATCGTTATCATTTTCATCATCAATGTCAGGAAGGAGTAATTTAATAGTATCTGATGAAATGAATGCTTTTCTATTCCTTCGCGATTTTTGTGTACTGCAGCTTATAAAAGGGTCACTGCTTAAAAGTAACCTATTCAGGACATCTCGATTGGTATCGCTTCTACTGAATTTCCTCGCATAATTCGTACGCCATATGGCTTTATTGCCTATGGCTTTATTATACTACGTCTATTTTTTTTAATTTTTCAAAAAAAAAGTAATACTTTCAAAAAATCGCCAAAAATAATTGCGCAAATTTGCGCAAACTTGTCTTTTTGTTCCTGAATGTAGAGAGTTCATATTTTCTTGTGATAGATAACATTGAACTACTAAAAAATACTTTCACCTTTAAATTCCTTATCTTTTTTTGGGTTGGGTAAAAAAATGTGAAATTTTCATTATTTTTAAATTTTGAACGAAAAAGTTTAACAATAATATATGAGATATATATATAAAAAAACTGAAAGTAGCAGTTGTTCATACCTTTCAAATAAAAAAAAATCAATATAAAACCTCTATTTGTTTAGTCACAAAAAATATCATATAAACCAAATAAAATTCCAAAAAACACCAAAAACGCAGTTAATTTTCTTCACTTTTCTGACTTTGACATCGTCTCAAATCTACAAATATCAACTTAAAGTCGTGAAAATTCACTGTATACTGCAGAATTTTGTTGTCTATCGAACTGCATACTCAGCTTCTTAAATTTCTTTAAATTCATTTTTGCCTTTTTGGTCAGCTTTGCAGGGTAAATGCCACATAGTGCGACAGTGTGAAATACTTAGGAATCTTATGGCCTGATTTGTCCCATGCAGAATGATTTTCAGGTAGAGAAGATTCAATCATAGTTTACTTTGGATGATAAGCAACTTACCAACTCCTAGGCAAAAGGCAAAGGTACTTTGGATTTCGGTTTTTGGAAATATTGAATGGTTGTAATGACCAATTATGTATGAGGAAAGTGTTAAGTCAGCAAAATGAATAGGAAGTTCAAGCCTTTATATTATATTATAGAGATTTGCATGGAAAGAAGAAAGAAAAAATTATTCACATTACAGATGCGAATTTTATTTTTGTTAGTATGGAAAGTATATCTAACACTGCTTTCAACCATTAAATTTAAAGTTTTTCTCTATCTATTATTATTACTATTAGACTGAATTTATACACAGCGAAATCTGCCCTTATTGAGACCTCCAATAAGTGTATACTCCCCGATAACGAACAAATTTCTCAATCCCATGCTTTTGAAGGCAATTTTGGCGGACAGTACTTTTTTGTAAACCACCTAATAACACGGTGCGACAGTCAAAATACACCCGTCTAATGACATAGCGTAGGTTCTGAGTTTTGTTGAGTAGAACTCAAAAATATTTTATTTATATTTCTCGAACCCTTCAAACTTGTTTTATTTGGTAAAATAAAATAAAAGATAAATACAATACATAAATATATACTTTATAAAAAGATGTAATGCAGTATATTTTATTTAAATTATATAAAAAAATATATTTACAAGAAATACGAGTTTGGATTTCATAACTACATAATAAAATTTGTCGGAAAATTTCAAAATCTACTATGAAAACTCGCTCTGTTAAGGGTTCTGTCGATTGATTTAGTTAAATGGACGTAAAATGCTTTAAAAACAATTTACTTTGTCCGCTCATGTTGTCTTGTTTTATTCCTATATTGACTTATTTATCGGATTACATTAGCTTTCGGAAATGTGTGATTATCTGTGTATTGTAGTTCTTATTACTTACTTGATCAACTTATTTGATCAACTTTTGCTTTTTATCTTATTTTACCCAGGCATTTAAATCATTTTTCCTATTTTCCTTTGCCAGCCTTAAATTAATTGTTTAACACAGTTCTGTTAGTAACATAACAGGGCTCTGTTAACTGACTTGGTTTCCATCTGGGGAAATAGATTTTAAAATCTATCTTCACATACATGAATTTTACTCCATTTTAATTCGAATTTAATAAAATAAATTTATATTAAAAGCGTTATAAAACTGGAATGAAATTTGTTTTTGTGATATGTAAGCTGAGCATAAATGCATTTACTTATCACCTACATTCTCATTTTACTTTCTTTCTTATTAAATCTCTAGGTATCATTAAGTGTCTTTATTATTTTTCACATCAGTGTAGTTGGGTACAAAACATAGTGTGCTAATTTTGTTTATTCTATTTAACATTTCTTATAAGACGGAATTTGAAGTGAGTGCTTTCCATTTTTTTCACAACTTTTAAAATAGCAGTTCAGTATTTCATGTATTGAAACAGACGACAAAGGAAAAATAGATTGGGAAAGAATCCATTGCTGGCAATGAAAGTCTATTATTCGGCTTAAAAAACTTTTTAACATAATCAATTAAAAACCAAAAAAAAAGTATTAGACAGTTTTACATTTATAAAACAGATAAAAATAAGATTAAAACACACAATAAATGCATAAAATTATTATCGTACTTTGCACCTTTTGCAGTCCATTTTATTAGGAAAACGATATCTCACTCCCAATAAAATTCCCTCCAAACATCTGTAGTCTTTTGTCACTACTGCGATGTCTCTTTAAATGACAGAAACACAACACACCTTCATCAGTAATAGAATGAATAACAATAGCAACAAAGGAATGCATGACATGATGACAAGTTGTGAAGACACGTTAAAAGAAGAAGAAAAATAAACTGAAAACGTGCAACAACAACAAATAAAGTATAAGAGGATTTTCTCAACAATAAGCAGCAAATATATATGACAACTGACAGTAATAGAATGAAATTTTGTTGAATAAGGTTAAAAGGAAAATCATTTAAGTAAACATAGAATGCATACATATGTATGTACATATATGCACGTACATTTTCATCATTTTAATTGATTTATTTTTAATAAAAAAAGAAAAACAGAAAAAAATATAAAACTCCCAACAAAATGTAGACAAGGTAAGTATTATTATTATTATTTGTATTAAAAAAATTGAAAAAAGAGGCAGAGTGATAATAAAAAATCAAACACTTAAAGAGTTTCGAACATTTTGTTCTCAATTTTTAATCACTCAAAAGAGAAAACAATTTTAAGCAGATCTTCACACATCTAAGTATTACAATAATTAATATGTGCTCTTCATCGAGGTCAAAGAAATATTTTTGGAAATTACTTTACCAGCAAATATTGGATCATTTATAAAGTGCTTCGTGCCATTAAATTTAAATGAAAAAAAAGTATGGAGGTGTAACCAGGTTTAACAAGCCTAACAAGTTCAAATCGCACGATCTTGGTAGCCAGTTCACAACACCTCCACGTGAGATAAGATCGCTGTTGCGGAATATCTAGTAAGGCACGTATCAACGTTCTATTGAAACCACATGCCATTGGTATTCTGATCATTCAATTCAGGCCAATAGAAGTTGGTAATCTTCAACATTTCGTGCTTAGACAGTGATGGTCTAGCCAACATCCACACTAAACAGTGACATTTTGGAATGCATTCGATGCTCTTTTATGTCATGTGAATTAGAATCATCACAACTTCGACAATTTTTTTTTTGCCCACATACTTATTTATCCAGATATGGGTCTCATTGCTGAAAATGATTTTTCGGTGAAAATTAGAGTCAGTTTGTTTGATATCTCGCAAGCGGCGCAAAATCTACTGTTTCAAATTCTCCTGCACACTCTATTGGTCGATCGTTCCTCAACCAGTTTATTCACCACATTGCGAATAGTCCTCACGGTAGGACGATTGTAACTAACTTAAATTACACATACAATCACTCGTTTAAAAAAAATTATTATTTGCACATGGAATTGGCAAAACAGACTAAATAAACGACAACTAATTTAACAGATAAAGTTTCAACAAGATGAACGTTCATTTCGAAAGTGCCTGTTGGAAGACCCATAGTGCTTACTGTCTATTCTATCGGATATAATAAAAAAACTTAAATTCAAAAGACACGACTGTTCTACACCTTGCATACATATACTGAAGTTTAAATCTAAATCCGACGAAAACCAAAAAAAAACAAGATCCGGACTCGAAGCTCCCCGCGATCGACCATCTATTGCAGAAAGAAAAAATTTTCTTTTTACGGAGCTCCACGTAAGCAAATATTTTTCAACGTATGGTAATCCAGCACTGATCTCTTAGCACTGTAACCTTGCTCATCTAAAGGGTCCGCCAAATATGATGATATGAAATGAAATTATTTTCCATTATAAACCGGAAAGATTTTATTTTCAAATAAAAAAAGAAATTTGAGAAAATATTCAGTATTTTTTTTAAGCATTTTCAAAAAAAAAAGTTATTTGGCGGACCCTTTATAAGGAAAGGATTTCAGCGCGTAATATGTTGTTAATATTTTTCTATCATTTGTAGCTTGCTAATGAAACATTACTGCCAACAAAAGAATAAATTTATCTTTATTCTTACCATCTAACAGCAATTTATATCAAATCTTCCAACTATGATTAACTTGCGAAATATCTAAAGTCACACAACTAATTAGATAGAGGCAGAATATACTTTCTACTCATGAACTGCTGGCGTTATTTCCCGAAAGAACCAGTTTATCACCCGATTTGATGAGTATAATATAGCTCTAAATATTTCCAAATCTATTGTCAGATTCACTTCTCTTGATTTATATCAAGAGGCCTTAATTTCGAGATGCCTTAAACTTCTGTTCTACTACTACTGTATTTCTCTTTTTTCGAAAGATCTTCTCTTTTCTCCCAATTCTTGATGGTTTTTCGGGATTTGAGACGAAAAGGTTTAATAGAACTTTGGCCCACTCTTGTTCGACCTACAAGAAATTTGTTCTATATTATTATATCTGTAACCAGGCTCTTGATGATTATGAAAAATTAATGAATCTGCAAAGGCCAGTCTAATGCCTCGGGTTCTTATGACAGTGCAAGCAAATTCAAGTGCATTCCATCTAATCCCTTTACCATGTATCATACACGTCTTACATCCCACCAAAAATGGTCTCATGTATGCGCCAGTGCCTCTGCGTTCATTGTGCGCTCATTAATGCATATTAGAAAATCGTGGCGTTTTTCTCTGTTATAGCGCTTCTACAACGGACTTTACCCTATTAAAATAAGTTATTCTATAAGATCACATTGTCTTCCTCGTGTTACACACCCAATTGTATTCAGTTGGCCAACGACTGGGACAATTCGTTCTTTAGTCGCACCATCTATACGTCGAATGCTCTTCTTGCAATAATTTTTCATGTTACTTTTAATATTAACAGATTCGAATTTAACTCAATTTCCCGAATCCCAACAGATATTTATTATGATTTATCAAAAGACTCAAGGCCATCTCCTGACTGATTGCATAAAAAAATCATTCCAAATGACTAGCAATTTGTATAACAGTAGTCAGACAACTTATATGCTCTCGCAATGATTAGCACTGGGTCGAGTAAAACCACGCTCACATATTTTTTTAAGTTGACTTTTTTTTCTAAATTTTCGACAATAAATCTGGATTCACCTATGTTGTTTATTTGTGTGCGGAGTTTGACACTGTCAGCTGGATTTGGTTCAATTTTATATTTTGTCCGGACAATCGTGAACAAAACTGCCAATAGGTTTTATTTTTCATACAAAGTTAAACTGGCTTGCCCACATAAATCTTGTAAAGTTTAAATTTACTGTAACAGTTCTGTGAAAACCATACAGAGCGATAATAGACAAGAAGCCAGTAATCATTTTTGCGAAATTTCAGGCTCATAGCCAGGTACTAGCCTAAGAAGTTCATACTTTGAGCGTTAAAAAAATTTCATTTTATTTCTTTGCATAAAAAATTTTTTACTAGACAGTTGTTAGGTATTAAAAATTAGAATGTTTAATTTAATTAATTGGATATAATACGAGGACATAAGACCAATTCCTATTGCTCTCTTGTCTGACGGAACACAGCAAACATCAGACCCTAACTCTCTATTCTGATAAAAGTTTAGAAATTATACTGTCTTTTTATTATTGGATATATAATAAGAGCCCAGTCTGAAGCTATGTGCCTCTATGAAGTTGACGCTAAGTTGTTTCAGGAGAATTAAGGCATTCTCGCATTAGTCACAGCAGCAATCCCTACCAAGGGATTATGTAATATCTACTCTACTCCTTTATAGATAATTATCCGTGGTATTTGCCTGTTACGACTACACGATGACAGAAATTGGTTGCAGTAACATATAGCGGTAGCTTGACCAACATACAGTTGAACTGATCTGGGTCCTAAGTCAATTGGGCATCCGAAGAAATGATAATGATAACTGACGCTAAGTAGTGCATTACTACACGGTTGTCCCTTGGATAACACACAGCCTGCGTAGTTTGCACTTTCGAACTTGGCCTTCGATTTCGATAGAAAGGATGAAGATTCTATTGCCACTTGGAAGAGTGTACTTTAGTCTTCTTATATAATTACAGAATTACTTAATTATGGCTTTTGTAGGAGCCTCAACATTTTATCAGTTAAGTTAAAAACTGAAAAATATGCTATATTATATTCCACCATATTCTAGGGTACCGAGTTACATTCCTCTCAAAAAAAAAGACAGTACAGATCTGATCAGAAATTATTCCTTGTGTTGGCTGGAAGTAAATTATTTGTGCTTTGGGGTTAAGATTTGAACATTTATTTTTATTTCAATTGTTGAAGATTTTTAAAAGATAAGAAAACCATAAAATTCTTTTAAAGAAGCGAAAGAAGATGTAATAAAAAGTACGAGCAAATCATTTTGTCTAGATGTTAAGTAAAAAGCAGCCAAAAAAGAGTGACAGATAAAAAATTCTTAAAATAGTTGATAATTTTTCGTTTAACACAATATTTTTAAGGTTTTATCACATCTTTTTAGTCTTTTTTGTGTTGTTGGTTTTCGTCGTTTCAGAGTTTTTTCTCCGAATGGTGTTTTCAGTAAATTATGGAGTTTTATTATGCAACTTAAACGGCAAAGAGTGGTAAATAAAATTATAAAGGCAGTCGAGTACAATAAAGGGAGATGCCAGTGACATAAAAAAGTAATAAAGTTTACTTATTCATTATTATTATGATCATTGTTAAATTTGGTATTATATTCCCTTTACTTCTTTAACGTTTAAGACTTTTCATGCAAAGAAAAGAAAAATTGTTATATTTTTTTGTTTTTTTATCATCAGCAAATATTCTTAAGCTCTGGCTACGGTGCCGGTTATAAAATTATAATTTAAACAACTTGATTTCAAATTTTTCGGCGTTGTTGCTTTAGTAGGCACTGCTACCTATAAAAGGACCTCACAAAAAAAGCCCACAGCTTTTATTGTCAATTTCAAAACGAAAATGCACATAAAGACTCATATACTGGCGGATAGTGTCACCTATACAGATTGAGCAACAAACATCCAACGAATAATACAATCCAGAACTATAGTGTCTGCAAATGAAGTTCTTGATCAAAGTTTCTGAATTTTAGCAATGAATAAGTATCTTTGGCAACCTTGCCTTGTGCTTTATACATCCGATTGAATCCTCTTGAAACAGTTGATTAACAAGAACATAAAAAATTCACAAAAAATATTTTGAATAAGGCTCTGTATCGCGACAGGACCGATTACCTGATAATCTCATGCTTACTGATGGATATTATAAATCCATTTTAAATCCAGATTTTGCGGCAATTTACTATTAATGGTTATTCAAAATCGTTACGTAAATTATGCAACATTTTACGAAGAACAATGTATACAAATTTGTATCTTTCTAATTGGCATTCAAACTTTACCATATCACGTTGCTTAAAGTACTCAAAGATGTGACCCAGTAACCGAAATTACGCGCACAAAGCATTACAGAAAAGTCTGAACAAACGAGATACAGCACAATGTAATTTTATCAGTCAATAGTCAGAGATTTTTAATAAAATGTGAAACCTGTAATCACTATTATATTGTAGTGGATCTTTCAACAGGGCCTTCCGAACTTTGACAGTTGATAATGGCCATTTGTTGAAGCTACATCTGCCAAATTATTTCTCATTCATTCAGCGTGTTTTGCCATGGCACTCGAGAACACTAGCAAGTAATAGAGTTGTTTTATCAAAATGTGTGCATCGTTTGGGCAATGGATATCGATCATCGCCTTTTTTATATTCGACATGTGGTGGATAAATTCGCGTACATTTGCTTAGTAAGCGATCGACCAACACTCTACCGAAAATATCGCTATTATTAACACTTTCATGCCCAAATTTTTTGGGCCAGAGCTAAAATTTTTTAAGGACATGTGTTTGTTAATCATGGCCTAAATATGAGGTGATATTAAATTCAGAGTCCTACGTATTCTGGTTTTACATGTTTTTAACCAAGCTTGTTTGCAAAAAAAATTTTTAAAAAATAAAAATTACGGAATTTATGAACAAAAATGTACAATGTTGCCTATAGGCAACATCGGGCATGAAAGGGTTAAGGAGAGTGTGCAAGAAAATTCTTGGCTGTCAATTTCGTGTCGTTTACTAGAATTCAGATATTCGCAGACCACAACTTAACGAATTTTTGCACTGTACTACTGAACCAGAAGTTGCAATTAAGCGACCATAGACAACGATGCGCGTTCGTTGAGTGTTCGCTGTAGCAGTAGGCAACTGAACAAATCGAAAAATCTCCACAGCAAATAAAGAATACGTACGTGAGTAAACAAGTTTATATTTCAATATAAATAAATACAGTGGACGGCATAAGTCTATGTACCCTAATATATTTAAACAATTTTGTGCATTTTAGGCAAAAGTTTCTATAATAAATTAAAGTTTTAATAAATTATATTATTAATAAATTTTTTTATAATATAAACTATTAAGAATTCAATAAAACAAACGTAAAATAAAGAGAACATGCTGGTGATTATAAATTTATACGCCACAAAAATGTAGGTACCTCCAAGAAGAACAAGGAGTAAAGGACCAATGCATTAAAATCTTATACTGAATATTTAGTAGGATGTTCCATAAGTTCGGGCACTCCATTTAACCAATCTGGAATATAGTATAACAGTTTTTTTTGATGTTTTTGTAAATATTTGCTGTCAGTCACTCATATGCAAGTATTTCGGTTGAGTTTTGTCTGAGATTTAGCAACTACGTAACCATATTTCCAAATGATCCCCTAAATACACTCGTGGAGTAATATCGGGATTTGGTATACAAATCACATCTTCATATTATAAACTAAAATTATAAACTATAAATTATAGGATCATTGCCCTGTTAAAGATAATAATCACTTTTTGTTGGAGATTTCCCCTAAATACAACTCTGCATATTTCTTGCTTCTGTTTATCTGAGTTGCATATTTGTTTATCTAAGTTTACAGTTATATTATAAGATAAGCGTCATTGTATTTTTCTTTTATACTTTTTCTTTATTCTTAATAAAACGTTTGAATCAACAGGTTATGGGCCCAGGAGCTTAATCAATTTTTGGAGTGTGAAACTAAGAATAAATTTGTATTTTTCTGTGTAATTATGATGAGTTCGTCAATGTTCCAAATAGACAAATTATATGTCGGAAATTACGACACATGGTGTGTCCAGATGAAGTGCATTTTGGTACATTCGGATTTATGGACAATTACAAATGGAAATTTTGTGAAACCAGTTGCTGCAAATGAGGCTGAACTATGGAGACAAAAGGATGAAAAAGCCCTAGCCATGATTATGCTTTCCGTGAAAACTACACAATTAAGCTACGTACAAAATTGTGCAACAGCAGTAGAAGCGTGGAAAAAACTTCAGGAAGTGCACAAACCAAGTGGTCCATTAAGGAAAGTTAGCCTGTATAAGAAGTTACTAAGTCTTCGAATGCTTGAGTCAACAACTATGACTGAATATTTAAATGGTTTTACGGAAATTTCGGAGAAGCTAGCGAAAGTCGGAATTGAAATGGCTGAAGAGTTATTGGTAATTATTTTGCTGTCAAGTTTGCCAAAGGTGTTTGAAAATTTCGTCATTGCCATCGAAACTCGTGACGCCTTGCCCTCATTGGACGTGCTGAAAATGAAATTAATGGAAGAAGGTGATCGCAGGATACAAAATAATGCAGTTAATGAGAATGTTGTTGTAAGTCAACAGGCTTTCGTAGCCAGATCAAAGCCAAATGTGAGAAATAAAAACAACAACAACAATAACGGACGAAATTTCAAATGTTTTAACTGTGGTAAGCGTGGTCATATTGCAAAAAATTGTAAGAGCACAACAAAACATGGCGACGAGAAAAGAGAGCAGCATCGTTCATTCGCAATGCTTGCAGCTAGTAGCAGTCACTCATTCGATAAAAGCTCTTGGTGTATCGACAGCGGTGCTACGTCTCATATGTGCTGTCAACGTCAATTATTTACAAATTTCGTAGAGACAAATGAGAGGATTGCTTTGGCTTGTGATAGTTACATAGAAGCAGAAGGTAAAGGCGATGTGAAGATAAAAATTCAAGATGGCGATATAACTTTACGAGAAGTTCTTTATGTTCCTAACATGGTTGGAAATTTTATATCAGTTGGTAAAGCTGTTGAAAATGGATGCACTGTGCAATTTGAAAAACATTCAGCGAAAGTGAAAAATAAAATGGGTGAAGTAATTTTAAAAGCTGAAAATAGATTAAATTTATTTATCTTTTCAGAATGTACTCATTCAAATTTTAATTTGTCAACTGAGGAGGCTGTACGTTGGCACAATCGATACGGACACCTTAATTTTAAAAGCATCAATGATTTAATAAAGGAGAAAGCAGTTGATGGTCTGAAAATTAAGGAAATTCCGAATAATATAAATTGCACAACATGTATGAAATCCAAAATTTGTTCACAGCCGTTTACATCTTCTAATCAGCAAAGAGCAAAAAATTTGTTGGATGTAATTCATTCGGACGTGTGTGGTCCCATGAATAAACCTTCATTATCAGGTTCCCGGTATTTCGTTACTTTCATCGACGATCACTCCAGACGAATATTTGTTTACTTCATGAAGAATAAGAACGAAGTTTTTGATAAATTTAAGATTTTTAAATCGTTTGTTGAAAAACAATTGGAAAAGAGTATTAAGTGCTTAAGAAGTGACAACGGAAGAGAGTACGTTAATTTTCAGTTCAACAAGTTTTTAGAAGAAAATGGTATCCAAAGGCAATTAACTGTACCGTACACTCCGCAACAAAATGGGATTGCGAAACGTGCAAACAGAACCATCGTGAAAATGGCACGTAGTATGATTCTTCATGCAGGCGTTGATGAGGTACTTTGGGCAGAAGCTGTCAACACCGCTGTATATATAAGAAATCGCTCAATTACCAAGGTTTTAACAAACAAGACTCCCTTCGAGATATGGTACAATAAAAAACCTAATGTGTCACATTTTCGAGTATTTGGTTCACCTGTCGTGGCACTGGACAAAACCAAAAACAAAATTTTCAGCAAAGGGAAAAGAATACGTTTTCGTTGGTTATTCTAATACCGCAAAAGCTTACAGACTGTTCGACGTAAAAGAAAGAAAAATTTTGGATAAAAGAGACGTAATATTTTGTGAAAAAATTCTCATTCCAAAAACAACAAATGAAGTTTTAGAACTGACGGTTAATCAGAATAATGTGTCAACAGAAAACAAACAAGATGAAGACAATGTAAGACTTATTGCTGATGGTGCAACCGATGAAGAATATCAATCCAGTTCCGAAAGTGATTTTATGGGTTTTGAGTCTGATAATGAAACTGAATGTCAACCATCAGCAACTAGCACGAAAGAAGCCGGATCGCGTGGTCGACTTAAAATAATTCGTACGGGTAATGTTGAAAGGCCGAGAAGAATCAATTATGCTGATGAGATTCCAACTCCACAAACTTTTCAAGACGCAGTTTCAAGTAAAAATTCGGATAGATGGAAAAATGCAATGGACAAGGAGTACAGTTCACTCCAAGAAAATAACACCTGGTGCTTAGTTTATCTTCCCCCTGGTAAGAAAGTCATTGGTAGTAAGTAGGTATATAATTTAAAAAGGGATGAAGAAGGTAAAGTAACCCGTTTTAAAGCCCGTCTAGTTGCAAAAGGGTGTAGCTAACAATTTGGTGTTGATTATAATGAAACCTTTTCCCCAGTTTTAAGATATTCCAGCATTCGAATGATTTTTGCGTTGGCGGCTGAGAAAGAATTATACCTTCATCACGTTGATATATCTACGGCTTATTTAAACAGCAATTTAGATGAAGAAGTTTACATGAAACAACCAGATGGATTTGGTGATGCTAGTTATCCAGATCGAGTGTTGAGCTTAAAGAAAGCTATTTATGGACTTAAGCAGTCGGGTCGTTCATGGAACACAACACTTGATGCGGCAATACGAAATATGGGATTTAAGCCTTGTGAAAGTGAACCATGCATTTATAGCAGACAGGATAATGGAAAATTTAATTTTATTGCGGTCTATGTAGATGACATTTTGATTGCTTGTTCGGATGAAATAGATTTAGTTGCAATCAATGAAAATATCTCGAGGAAATTCAAACTAGTGGACAATGGTAACGTAAAATATTTGTTGGGAATGGAAATCGAACGAGAAGGTAATACTGGAAAGATAAGCATAGGTCATTCTCAGTATATAGATAGAGTTTTACTGGAGCATGGAATGCAAGATTCCAGACCAGCTTCTACACCCCTCGATCCAGGATTCCAGATTTATTGCAACAACGAAAAATGTGAACGAGTTGATGTAAATTGGTATCAATCAATAATTGGTACTCTTATGTATTTGGCGATAAGCACAAGACCAGACATTCTACATTCTGTTTGCAAATTGGCGCAAAGAAACCAAAATCCTCATGTGGAACATGAAAAAGCAGTTAAACACATATTACGTTATTTGCGATTAACAAAGCATCTTAGACTACAATATACGAAAACAACCGAACCGCTTGAAGGATTCGTTGATGCAGATTGGGTTAGTTGTCAAGAAGATAGAAGATCTTACACCGGCTTTACATTCTTTTTGGCAGGATGTTCTTTCAGCTGGGAAAGTAGAAAACAGCCAAACATATCACTTAGTAGCACAGAGGCTGAATTCGTGGCTTTATCAACAGCAGCTAAAGAGGCAATATATTTAAAAAGACTCTTAAGGGAGATGAATTGTTATCCAGACGAAAAGCCAATTGTTATTTATGGTGATAACATTGGTGCACAACATTTAGCAAAAAATCCTGTATTCCATGGAAGGTGCAAACACATAGATGTCAAGTATCAACATGTAAGGGAGGTCGTGAAATCGAATCAGATAGAGCTGCGCTTTTTATCAACCGATGAAATGATCGCTGATATATTAACTAAAAATTTAGGCAAAATTAAACATGAAAAATTTGTGAAATCTTTAGGATTAAGATAATTTTTTAAATGTTATTGAAATTAATTTTTTGTTTGTTTCAAATATGCAGATTTGAGAGGGCATGTTGGAGATTTCCCCTAAATACAACTCTGCATATTTCTTGCTTCTGTTTATCTGAGTTGCATATTTGTTTATCTAAGTTTACAGTTATATTATAAGATAAGCGTCATTGTATTTTTCTGTACCTTTTATACTTTTTCTTTATTCTTAATAAAACGTTTGGATCAACACTTTTAATTCGAAATTGTTCCACACTTAACCTTCTGTTGTGCTGTACAATATTTAAATACACTTTCTTATTCATTGTTCTCAATAAGTTCCAAAAAGCCCACACTTGATGCCGATACACATCCTCCCAGCATTATACTACCACGACTATGGTTACCCGTTTCTAGGGACAGAATTCTTAATATACTTGTGCTCACAGCAAAGCACTTCCGTTCGAGTCAAAAATGATACATTTGGATTCGTCTGAAAGACTCATTTAACGCGGTGAAAGTCAAATAAAGATTTCAATCTTAAAAACGTGCGCGGTTAATGTGCCATAATACCGTAGGTATGTGAGCCGTTTATAATTATTTTTCTGCTGGAATTTTGCAAATTTGTCAGAACAGCTGGTAATATTTTTCGATCCGTGCTGTTTTTAGAGGAATAGTTTACAGCCAAACAAGATGCATGGGTGGAATCTATTTTTATGTTTACTATGAACTAAGATAACACCAATAGTCCTATGACTTGCTATGTTATTGCTGTTAAATGTAATGCCGATTATTTAGCCAGTCGTTTCAAATTTAACTTCGAAAATACTTATTATTTACGAAATATATAGAATTAATAGATATTTCACTCATTGAGGGTAGATATGAAAAGTTTCGAAACAATTTTAATTCTTGAATTTTTTCTTTTGTAATTAGAGTTCAGTGGCGTATACGTATCGTGGGTATTTATTGTTTAATGACAACAGTCATACGCTGCAGCGCGCTGTAATTAATACTGCATAAAGGGCGCCACTCAGTAGAGTGTGCGTAGGATTGGTGCCAGCAATTAATTAGTGTGTGAGTATTTTGTGTTATTAAACTTTATGGTGTAGAGACATCCAATAAAATTTAATGTATATACTCCGTGGTATAATAATTTTAGAATGGTTGAGAAAAGTTGGCAAAAAGTAAACCTCAGAGATTGCTGTGCGTAATGCATTATAGTAACTTATATCCAAAGCGATTAATTTTGTTGCAAAACCTACAGGTGGTGTGAACTGTGTGAACGACATCGTGCGATTTGTTTCAGTTAAAGATATTCTTGTGCAATTTCCTTAAGTCGTAGGAGTATCTGAAGAAAGCCACAAATCACAGTGAACTTTAAAGCTAGCAAAATCAATGCCATCGGCCAAATTTAGGCTGAATTATAAATCAAAATTATTGAAAATTGGACATTCCGTATGCGATCCATCCGTGGCCTTCAACAAGTCTTTCGAACTAATAAAAAATTCCGTTGATATTTGCACAGACTCTGATTTCTTTACATTTAAAAATGGGAAGCACTTGCAAAAATTATCAGAACTTTTTAAGTTTTACTGCCAAAATTCAGTCAGAATTTAACTCGCTTTTTAACCCGTTGCTCTCGTAGAGCTTTTTGCGTGATTTCTTGGATAGTTGCTCTCCATTATTTTTTACATTATCAAAAGGTAATTGTTGGTTTACTTGATTAACCTGTTTGTCGGATTTCGTTCTGCCATAAAACTTCCTTCCAGGAAGGAGCGTGCCCTCGCCAGTTAGTCACATCAATAAAAGACTATACGTCCTTATATGAGACCTTTAACGCAGAAAAGATCGCCCTCTACGTCAACTTCTGCTAATAACTGCATCACTTACCCGTTTCTTCGAAACATTCTCTGCCATCCGAACCACATGTATGACCTAGAGTAGGCGCTGCACGACGTGCATATTACTAACGAGCTTACACCTCATTGTTATATCGGATGGAAAAACATCGCAGAATATTACGTAGTATTAGTTCTGCGCCATAGAGAATCTTTGAGGGCATAAGGGATAGTAGAGCTTCAAATTCATTGCTAAGAGAGAGGTCACTGCTACTCATTACCTATCGACACCTTTAACCTTGAGGTGTACACATGTACATATATATATGAAAAAACACTTAAAAAATCCTTGAAGATTCTTATATTCATTTTTTTTGTAATAAAATTCCACCAGGTATAAAGAACAGTAAAAGAGAGTTAACAAAGCTACAACTTGTAACAGTAATGAAGGAAAATTTACTAGTATTGTCAACCTAATCAAAGCCATGAGAAGGGAGTGAACATATCTACAAACTTACTTTTATTGTTATTTGTTCTTTCCTTTTTTCTTATTCTTTCAGAAAGCAGAGTGCTGCTGATTGACTTCTTTTTAACATTTATTGAAAGCGAATAAAAATTGATGAGAAAATATTGAATTAAATTTGATTCGATTGGATACGTAATTTTGTTTTAAAAGTCAACAAAAAATGTGAAATAAAGGCACTCTTTAGGAGAAAAACTGAATCGTGTTTTATTAAGTGAAATAAGAAGACTTAAACGATTTATTTCAATTGTGCAGAAGAAAGTGAAAGAGGTAGAAATACTCTTAAATATGTTGTACATCGTTTAACATTAAAATGAGCAAAATCTACACAAACAAATACAATGAACTTGTTACAAATAAACCAACAACATCATTATGAAGGAAAAGGGGATAGACAAGCAAACGCAACAACAAATAACGTAATCAAAGTACACAAACAACAATGAAGTAGCGATAGAGTTCTCGAGAAAGAGAAACCCCGAACGTTCGACTTCAAGAACCTTCATCAGACTGATTACGTGGGCATATAAAAAGGCAAGCCAAAGCAGGCAACGAGCAGTATTAAGAATTCAGTCAGTTTTGTGCGAAGACGCGTTGCGTGTGAAGAAAACAGTCGTGGTTTGAAGATCGTCGTTTTAAAGATCTACCGAAAAGTTGTTAGTGCTTTCGCGAATAGAAGTGTAATAATTGTTGTTGTATACGTCATGTTGTAAACCGTGGCACACAAAAGTAGTGTGAACAATAGAGAATTTATTTGCAACTAAACACCAATTTATTTTTATTTTGTTTGCAATCAAGGAACTCATATTCCCATAGTTTTTAAAATGGTAAAAACGTAACAATATTGTGTGTCTGCATTTGAAATAATTTGCATGTGATACAAGATTGCTGACAGTATAGCTAAGAACGCAATTAAGCCCTAAACACAGGCATTTACGATATGATCCATATTGCTCCTTAGGAAGGATAGAGCAGACTAAATGGGAGAGGGTGTATATTTGTGCCATAATGCGGCACATCTGTTTGTTCTATGAATATAACTAATATTTTGCCCTCAAGTAGATTTGACACAGTTCACCTCGTTTATATCTTAGTTTCGATAAGAATCGAAAATAGGTTACAATTTTATTCAGATGACTTTCTGTGACGACATTACCTGAATAATTTATAGTATCGACAGATATCATGTACCATTTTATTGATTTGGAAATCATTGCTGCAGAATTCCGCTATTCTCACCTCAGCGTTTGTCAAACGTCTGGTTCAATTATAATTCTAGATGCAAGTACAAAAGTTATATTGAACTTGTACAACATATTGCTGAAAGAGTCTGAGTTCTTTTCAGGGCTACGTTTGGGTCCCACTTTTCGGCCTCTTTTTGTATGAATTTGACAATTTGTAGTAATTGTTGTGAGAAGACATTCCATAG
Organism: Sarcophaga subvicina; assembly: GCA_936449025.2. Classification (NCBI taxonomy): domain Eukaryota; kingdom Metazoa; phylum Arthropoda; class Insecta; order Diptera; family Sarcophagidae; genus Sarcophaga; species Sarcophaga subvicina. Next base: position 38,226,749 of record OW388082.2, read on the forward strand.
CTAAGCTACTAATCGTCGAAAAATGGACGATTGATAAAAAATAGGTTGAGTTGTGCGAGCAAAATGTTTCATAGGGTGGTCATAAGCCTTCAGAAGTTGAAAGGAAAAAAATTAAAACACCACTGCAGTGGTACAGTGCACTGTCCGTAAAAGTACTAAAATTTTATTGCTCTATCAGTTTGTTAAATAAATAAGAAGACTTCTTTAGCAGTATTGAAAACCGCCAGAGATCAAGATGGCATTATAATAGAAATTAGGATTTAAAAACCTTCAGTCAGGAATACCATCTAGCTCCTCCCACCTCCCATGTTGTGTGTGTTAATTTTATCTATGAGCGGTGGGATCTGCTATTTATAGTCGACTCCGTATGACAGGTTTTTTGAGAAATTTTTCATAACGATAGTATTTACGCTCAGAGTTTTGCCAGAAAACTGCTGAGAGGCAATTAGGCTCGCGCCTAATAAGCTAACACACTACCTACTGGACTACGACGACAGTTACAATAGTAACAGTATAACAAAATATAATTCAGTTTCTGTATAACATATGATGATAAAAATAGTGGCAAGATTGAATTTTCGCATTAATTTTGCTTATACGGACATTTCATACTATGTCGTATATATCTAAATATAAAAGTATGAAGTATTTACAAATATTACGGTATGTCCAATTCCCTAAGCACATACGGTAATATAACCTTCTATGAACTCAACCAGTTGATTTTGCCCAATATTTATAACCTTCTTACATAGATGGGTACTTTGCAGTACCAGTAAAATTTCAGTAAAAATTGATTTTTACTGATTACTGAAAAAAATTACAGTATTCAGCAATCTAAATTTCATTACCAGTAAAATTTTACTGATTACTGGAAAAAAAAATGCAGTAAATCAGTAAATTTTTACTGAATACTCTAACAAATCAGTACCAGTAAATTGAAATCCATTATGCATTACCAGTAAATTTTTATGAATTATAAAAAATTGTCAACATTTCTAATAGATGTTATCAGTAGAAATATTTATATATTTGTAAAAAACAAAATTAAAAAAAAAATAATGTCAAAATTAAAATAATTCCAAATTTGCCGGAAATGTGCTTTCGTTTAAAAATTCCTACAATTCTTTGTAATGAACTGGAATAGTTGCAGGAATATATTAAACTTATGTGGCCTATAGCAGAGGCGGTGGATTTCCTTCAGGGAGAAAATACAATGTATTTTGGACACTTTGTCCCAACTATAGTCTCTTTAAGAATAAAACTGAGGCGTTTTGAGGTGTCAAACTTTAAGTTTTAAGCCAAAGTATGCGCCAAAATGCAAGAGGCTTTACTCAGAAGATTTGAGAAATATTTTTTAATTCAGCCTGATGCTTGGGATGCTATTATTGCAGCTATTTCTGTTCCAGAAATAAAATTAAGATTTCTACAAGCTCTTTTGGAAACTGCAACAGAACAATCAGAAGATGAGGTGAAGAAAATGTTTAATAATTACGTAATAAAATATGGCAAAGTACCCGATGCTGAAACTCTTGTTTTACCACAAAAACCGGAAAAATCATTTCTTGATTTTGGGGAAGAAAGCAAAGGTATAGTTTTTATACTTATTTTTTATTTAAATATTTGTTTTAATGTATTTGTAAATCTATTTACTTCTTCCAAACAGATGTTAGTGTACCATGTGTTTCCAGTGAATCGGGAAATTATCTACAAGAAACCATTTTTTACCTGGCCTGCCATTGCAATAAAAAATTTGTTTCTTAAATACAATACCCCATTACCCTCGTCCGCCCTGTAGAGCGATTATTTTCATTCGCTGGAATTGTAAATCGTTCAAGAAAGCAGAAACTCAGCGATGCTAACTTTGAAATGTTGGTCTTAAGAACGATGGACACTAATAAAAATTTGGTGTATTTGAAATTTTTTTAATTTTATTAAGAGAGTGAAAATAAAAAATATGGAAAATGTATAATTTTTGATTAGTCGATATTATAAAATATTTTGATTTTAAATTGTTCTGACAATAATTTAAACAAAAGATAATTCAAAATAGAACTTGTAATAATTTGCAACGATAAAAAATGTTGACAATTTTAGTTTTTTGTTCTTCTTGCAAGTTTTTTGAGTTAATGAATGTAACTGGAATGAATTTCCAGTAACAATTGTTAATAATTCAGCTTATTGAACAGAGCAAATTTAATTCGAATCCTTGAATTGTAGGCAATTTTTCCAGAAAATAATTCCACTAACATGTAATTAATAAATTTTACTAATACTGATTTTTTTCAGTAATCAGTAAAAATTTACTGGTAATGCAATCTAAATTTCATTACCAGTAAACATTTACTGAATACTGAAAAGCTTAATGCATTAGAATTATAATGCAGTATGTCCATGTATGCCTTCTTATATCTTCTATGGTGTTAATAAAACAATCACATGTTACTTTATTTTAAATTTTCGTTGGAAGAAATAGAAAGGCCTTAAAAGTTTGATAGGCTTAAAAGTATATAAAAAATATATTTCAAGTACATATTACCGAAGCTATATACATGCATATTGCAGTAGTTGACTAGCATTATCCAGATCTATTTCTGGTTGCAGATGTGATACTATTGCACGATGTATCTTTGCCAGATGTTCATCTACACACTAATCTCCGCTGCCTGTAAAGTTTAAACTGGATTTAGCAGAGGTGCATGTGCTTGGAAGTAATTTTGGCACATTTGGTTAAAAATGTTGATGAACACATATTACATCACATCTTAGGCCAATTTCAATATGTACTCATTTAAAAAGTTTATTCTACGGCGAATGTATTCTTAGACATAGCATAGGATATTGTTACGTTTTTACTTTTAAAATGCTAGTGTTTGTTGGTATATTTTTGTTCACTGGTTTACCATTTTTTATGCTGGTGTTTGTTGTTACATTAAGCAGTGCGATAATTTGTAGTTCATTGTTTTGTTTTTGTAGCTTTCGTTTATAATTTTAATGTTAAACGATGTTTAATGTAAAAGCAAAACACCAGTATCTAGATTTTTTTTATTTTCATAACAATATACATTACCCAACAACCAGGTCAAAAAACGAGAGAAAACCCTTATCGGTCATTTTCTTATACGTTTTTTACTGCGAGAGTAAACTATTTGTCGATCAGATAAGCCTATACAACATCCATGTTCATTTCCTGAATGGAGTCTTGAATAAGTGGTTAATAAAGTGATAGTTACTGAAGTCATCCATTTATCTACGCATCCTTTGTCATTATTTCAAACTTTATTATCCCATTTTAATTTTTTAATTAGCTGCTTGTCTTTGGTTTTTGACCTGCTTGTTCCATTCTATTTCTCATAATACTTTCATAAAATTTCCGATTACCCATTAATTAATTCATTCATTAATAATCCACAAGTTTCACCTTGTCAGGGTGAAAGACGTCATCGAAGTTAATTGTAATACAAAAATTTTCCACAATACCGTCACTAAACCAAGACTTTTCAGTGCATTAACATAGATCACGAATTCTAAAACCATTCCACTTCGTGCAACAATGACGTAATTTTCTAGTTCTAGTGGAATTGGCTTGACAAGCATATATTAGTGATACCCGCAACATCTAGGTTATGTTGGAATTTGCTCATCGACTGAAATGTTTGGAATAAGGTGCTATCTGAAGTCAAGTAGACTTCATCACAACAATCTCCACAGATCACTCTCATTAAGAATACGCGCAATATGCTGAAGCTTCTGTAATCCGCGTAAAGAACAATTTTGCAAACCAAAATTAATATTTACATCTGCAATTCGACAAAGCCGGCAAGTTATAATCATTAGTTTCGCTAATAGTTTTAGTGCTATTTCTTTACATTAAAAAAATTGCGAACATTTTTCAAATGAAAATTCTACCGGAGACCAGTTTATTAGCCGTAGTGACTATACAAACATTTTTAGCAAAAAATAACTATTTCAATATTGTCAGATAGTTCCGATCATCTTATCGCCTTAAAAACTGTTTATCTTAAAATTTCGCTTTACGATCTAACTGAATAGACTTTCACATGCCTGAAATAGATTTCAAGATACGAAAAGCACATGAAATGACATGAAAACAGTCGAAAGAAAAACTTGTTAAACTTTGTATTTAATCAAGTCACGCACACATCATTAGCATCATCACTAAACGATGTGTAAATGTGTTGATTTATTACATGACTTCACATGCATGTACGGATGCATGACTATTTCTACATCCATGTTTTAAGAAACACGATTTACTTAAACTAAAACAAGAGAAGTTAAAGGAAAAAAAACAATTTTAGAAATAAATTTACACGTACGCACGATATAACGAATGAAAACGCAGAAGAAAAATATAAAATTGTGAAACAAATCTTAGTGATTTTCAAAATACCGTAAGAGTAACAGATAGAGATGATGTACACCATAACTAGTGCAAATACTTCTTCTTTTTAATTTGAATTTTAATCAAGCACAGGCTCTAATTATGCATTTCAGTTAATTGGTAAACATGAAACTAAAATTATGCAATGAACACAATAAACGCAACGCAGCAATTACAACAATTTTGAAATTGCATCCTAAGATAAGCTGCATGAGTATTAATTATAATACATACAGACATCAGCAGCAAAGTATAAGCAAAACCCGAATAAAAACTAAGCAGTTCATTAATTCTAAACGTTTTTGCTCATTACATTTCATACATCATGTTTTTATAACCCCTATTACATGCATGTTATTGTATTGACAGCAAAAATCATCTCACTGTGAGCACTAATTCTCTCACATTGCTTCGAATACATACATAATTGGTCATTACAACCCTTCAGTCAGGATTACGACCTAGTTTCTCACATCACTTATGTTGTGTGTGTTAATTTTTATACATGAGTGGCGGGACCTACAGTTTAAAGTCGACTCCGAACGACAGATTTTTTGAGAAACTTTTCATGGCAATTTGTATTTACCCTCAGAGTTTTTGCCAGAAATCTGCTGAGAGGAAGTCGCCGGAGAAATACTTTTTGTATTTTATTGTGAAGTCTGGCCTGGGGTTAGAACCCTGGCTTTACGTGTAATAAGCCAAATCTACTAGACCACGGCAACTTGTTGCGAATAAAAATATAAATTAGCCCAAAAGCAAAGCAACAGAATCTTTGCATGTTGTCGCGCTACCTTTAAAATTATCACTTCCATATACAGCGCTGTTTTCTATTTTTGCTGCGTTGCATTTATTGTGTTTATAGCATTAGTCACTTGAAATAATTCAATAATTTCATTAGAAATGCCTCAGTTTAATTCAAGCCAAATTCGTTACCTCTATAAAATATTGGGTTGCAGAGTTTAGTGGTCGACCTGCTGACTTCTCCATCCCAGACAAAGTTTAGAAGATCATCAAAACCTTATTGAATAATAGGCTGATGAAAGAAAATTTACAGTGTTAGACATCACATATTGAATGAAAATTTGGAGATGAAAAATCAGTCTTCAAGATAGGTACCATTTTTGCTCACAATAGAGCAAAAATATCATTGGGTAGCAGTTTTAAAAGAAAAAGTATTGTTGAGTTGACCCTGCCTCACCTCATAAAATGGAATAAACAAAGCTCTGGACTCAATTGTGAGAATATACACAGAAAGTGAAGGGGCCCTAACCGCAGGGAGGTCTATAGTGTCTATTTTATTGGATTCATATGAAATTCGTATGGGAATCTCTTCTAAAAGGAAGAACAATCGGTGGTTATTATATTAATATATTGTGACGTTTTTACCCTTTTAAAAACGTTTAGAATACGTTCGAACTACATACTCATTCCAAGCTTTAGAAATTTGGTTTATTTTATTATTTTATATTAAATTTTGTCAACACACAAAAATATTGAGTGTACGTTTGCTGCACATTTGCAATTACCTGGAAAAGCTAAGTAGGGAAACTATAGTGTCTTTTCTAAGAGATACCGACCATCTTGTTGCAGCTAGATTTGTCAAATTTGTTGTTATTTATTCCGTCTGTTTTGCCAAATCACAATGGACGACCATGGTCAATTGCAAGGGTTCCCGAAATGGGAAAAAATGAGACGAAATTGTTAAAATTGAGACGAAGTTCAAAAGTACTCTATTAGTTCAAAAACAGTAAATGTTTGGTGTAGTATTTGGGTTGACGACGTAGATCTATATTTCTTTGAGAACAATGTTGGAGAGGTCACCACTGTTAACGACAAGCACTTTCATTTCAACATCTTTTAGCCTGAGTTGGAAGATCTGTAAACCAACGACAATATCATCGGGTTGACGTTACGTGACACAAAATCATTCGCATATTCATCATTACCGTAGATGTGATTTAAATTGACTGAGATCATGCGATTTAATGACGTGTGACTTTTTCTTGTGAGTTTTTTTAAGTCATAGGTGTATGCTAATAAGCCGCAAACCACAGTGTTCCTTAAAGGCAACAAAACGCATGTCATCTGCCAAATTAAGTCTGATGTATGCTCCAAAGTCATGAAAAACTAAAAATTTCGAATGCACACCCTGAGAAATCGAGGTGAACATTTGAACGATGGTGTATTCAACTCATAATGCCATCAATACGTCTTTCAAATGAATAAAAAGAATTTCTTTGATATCTCACACATACTTTATATTATTTGAAAATTAATTGAAAATTTAAAGATTTTATTAAAAAACATTTCATATTGCAAACAAAAAAAAATAATTCTTTTTTCAAATTTTTTTTGGTGTCGTAAGCTTCAAGTCCAAATATTTCGCGCAAGACCTGATTCGTATCAATTGAATGAAATGGAAGAAGTTAATCAAGTTTGTACAATATGCAATGGGCTTGACGCATGACAAGCCTATTTAATCAGATATATACAAATCGGCATGAAACGCTTGACGCTTTGGTTGATCTTATATTTTTCTACCATTTAACAAACTTTATCAAAATTTTTTAATTGACTAACCGAAATATATAATAAAGCAATGGCTATGGGCCTCGATGAAAGAGGAAATAAAATGCAACATATATGTATATGCAATTCAAAGATATTGAATTATATCTCGCTAGTATATCGATAATCTTCATAGCTCCGATCCTCAATACCGTATGCAGCAGGCTTAACATCGCCAGCAGCTCCTTTATAGAAAGGTTTCTTATTGGCACGATTATAGCAATACAAGCCCGTTTCGTATTCAACTGTATCTAAACAGTTTTCAGGAATGCATTCACAAAACGTTTAACTAGTAAATGCTACTGTATTTGTATAAGTTTTAAACTTCAATGTGTCGGATAAACTTCGATAGTTTACATCGATTTATGTGTAACGTCCTCCACTAAATCAAATCTAATAGACCATATTATAGGAAAATTTTATCGGCGCATTATTATCAGTTTTTCTAAGGTTCTGGAAATATATGGTGGTAATATTTCTTTTCAATTTTAAATTTAAAGAGAAACGGTCCATGTGAGGATTTTGTTTGTAACTACCAATCATGTATGTATTGTTACATTTTTAAATTTTCAAAAACGTTTAGAATATGAATAAGTTCGTTGATTGCAAACAAAATAAAAATAAATATGTATTTAGTTTAAATTAAATTTTTTTGTTTGCACTACCTTTGTGTGCCACCGTTTGCGACTTGATGAATCCAACAATAATTTGCTTTATTCTTCTTTATACTTCTGTTCGCACACACAAACAAATGTTCGGTAGATCTTTTCAACGACGATATTCAATTTACGACTGTTTCCTTCACACGCAACGCGTCTTCACGCAAGACTGACTGAATTATTGCTGCTTGTTGTCTGCTTTGTCTTGCCTTTTTATATGACCGCATCATATTCATCACTCTGATGAAGGTTCTTGAAGTCGAACGTTCGGGTTTTCATCTTCTCGAGAATTCTATCGCGACTTCATTGTTCACATTGCTTGTTGTTGCGTTCTCGCTTACTTGTATATCCCATTTTCTTTCATACTGATGTTGTTGGTTTAGTTGTAAACAAGTTCGTTGTATTTGTTTGTATAGCTTTTGCTCATTTTAATGTTAAACGATGTACACTGTTTCCATTTTCGTAGCAGTATGTATGCAATAATAAAAGCGTCATTAATAATACATTTATAACCCATAAGCGCAAGTAATAATTCTGTTAGAAACACATAAACGCCTCTTAAAGACTCATTTTTAATGTCAAAATATTCCAATCGAACGATTCATCATAAACGCGGAGCGGACACAAATGTAAACAAAATTATAGAATTTGTTAAACAAAATTGGTGAACAATTCTTCAATCTAAACGGCCGTCTGTTTATTGTACATGTATTCTTATGATTATTACGGCATTAATGGTTACGAACTTAACGATGATACGATTTCGATCAGGGAAGAAACACTTTTGACGCTGGTGGTAAACAGATTTTGAAATAAAAAATTAATAGTTTCATTATGTTAATAGCCGACCAGCGGAGTGAAAACAAAAACCATGAATAATTCTATTAAATAACAGACACATTACGCGACGGAGAAATGGCAAGAAATCTAACTTATACAGACTGGAAGATATACTCTTAACTTAAACAACAATAACAATAAATTTCAAAAACAATTCTTATCTTTTTTTTCTAAAATAATTCAAAATAAACAAACGGCATGAGCACTACGTACAGACTTTAAAGGCATCATCGTCCTCAGCATCAGCACGCATTTTATAACTCATTTTCATAAACGTTGGGACCGTTTTTGTCTTCCATTTCACAGCAATTCTCCCACACTCACTATTACTTGAATTTAAAGCAAGAATCGTTTTGAATTTTCCTATCTATTTCAGTTTTGTATTCGTGCTGGACATTTGCCGATTTTTTTGCGGTTGTTTTTGATGAGTTGGCTTAATCTAGTTTGAAATACTTGTAGCTTGAGGCTTTACATATTATGTTTGTATTTATTTTATAGTCAACATAATATGCTTCAAATAGTTATCGTTGCTTTTGCTATGGATAATAAACTGTATTAAAGAATTGGGTGAGTACTTATTAAACGAAACAGTACCATTTCAATTTCCAAGACTAAATTGTAGGCTCTATCATTAAAAGTGCTATTAATGGCGCAAAAAGCAGCAGCAAGTGTTTTACATTTTATAATAAAGTTTTAGTCAATCATTTCAGTTGACTGTAAACCTCAGCAATGAAACAAAATGGCCACACATACTTAAAAAATATAATTACATACAGGATTACGACCTAACTTCTCATGCCACTTATGTTGTGTTTGTTAATTTTATACATGAGTGGCTGTAGGTACCGTTTCCTAGCGATAAATTTTTGAGAAACTTTTTATTGCAATTTTATTAACTCCCAGAGTTTTTGCCAAAAATCTGATGAGAGGCAGTCACTGTCTGACCTTGTGTTTGAACCGCGGCCTCATGTCTAATAAGTCAATATACTACATTCTAGACTGCAGCGACTGTAATTAATTCATTTTATTTTAATTCTAGTAGCGCCATCTGTGTTAAGTCGAGATCACAACTTTTGTTAAAAAAAAATTAGTTTGCGTTTCATCAAGATAATGTAACGTGTTACAAATCAATGATCGCAGTATTCCATATTCCATAATACGGATCTTAAATTACTTCTACAACCACCGTATTCATTAAATCTGGCCCAATTTATTTAATTTTGCCAGCACTTTCTTTTGCCTAACAAAAGTTGGAGCACCTTTAACAGAAATTTTTTTAATTACAATGGTAGTCTAGTGAGTAGTGTGCTAGACTGCTACGGTGATGGTCGTGGGTTATATTCCCATCAGAGACTCTGGTCTGTGACACTACACCGAGCATATGGTCAAGTTACGCTCGTATATGATTAAAATATAATTTGTAATTGTTTTTAATTTTAAATTATGGATTTGATTGTTATCAAAAGTACTGTTTGAAGTTAAACTATTTTTTTTGACAAAATAACGCAGTAAACAGCCATCGTAATTATAAATTTTATTACTAACCGAACCGCTATTATAACTTGCCGTTAAAGTTTGGTTTAGTTAAAGGTAACTTTAGGTAAAGTGAACTTGAAAGTCACCTTTAACTTCTTTTCATTATTACAACCTACAGATAAAATAAAGTTAACTTTTTCAAAAATATGGCAGTGCAGGAGCAATGTCGATAAAACTGCTCAATTAAACGAATTTTTTATAATAATATATAATATGGCAAGTTCAAACATAAATTTAACTTAAAAGTTAAAGGTAGAATGATCCTCTCTTTAGCTTAACGCTCACTTCTACATTATGGTCCACTTATAATAATGAAAAACAATTTATCTGTCCGTTAAAATCCTCCATTTAGTTCACGGCAAGTTGTTATAATGGCCCGAAAAGGGATAAAAAGTATTTTAATAAATATTATTGAGCTGCAATATATTCGCTGATCAGTTGAATAACATTTGGCAATAAATTATAAATATAATTTTAACAATATTCACTTGTAAATATTTCACTTAAAAATATTAATAAAAATCATATGAACATAAATTAACTTCTTGCGAAATAAAAATAATCTATAAGGGTGAGAACAGGAAAGTTAAAACAAAAACCTTAGCAAGTGTGACAATCAGAATATCAGAATATTTATAAACTAAGATGCTAAAACAAACAGAGCAAAAACAATACATTTTTAAAAACAATACATTGGTATGAAAATATCTGTTAAAAACGAATTATTAGGAAACCTATCATTAAATCATGTGTACGGATATCCATTGAACGTGACTAAGGCAAATGTAACAAAAAACTGAACACGTTAAACTATACATATAAACGAAGACTCTATTAGATATAGTACGAGTATGAAACAGCGTACAAGTGTTAAGAGTTGTGCCACATTGCCCTTCGAGCTTAATTGAGTGTAATTCCAAATGTAAATAACATACAGACAACAGAAATTAATGAAAAATGAGAAAATAATGTCGAAGTAATAGTAATAAAAGAGAGGAACGAAAGAGAAATAATAGGATTGCAATGGGTTTGATTTGAACTGGGATGCAACATAATTGTATGCTATACACGAGCAGATTTGATTTAAATTTATACGTGTAATTGTGTGTGATAATATAAAATAGATTTGGTATGAAATAAATACAGGCACAACTCCAAAATAAAATATTTTTCATATCTTTCACATCCATTCATTTTGCATTTCTAATAACATTTTTTCAATTCCAATGCGTATTCCATTGCAAATTAAGTTTTGCTTTTGTATAGTTGAAGTGTTAATATGAATGACTTACTCGCAACGGGCGAGCAAGTAAGGTCGAAGCAATGCATGATTGACATTACTTAGTTTATCGACTTATAAGAGCGCCATTAAATCTTTAGCTTGATATTCATATTTGAGATAAAGAAGCTTTTGATATGCAATCAGCTTTTCAAGTGTCAAAAGAAGCGTTCAAGTGCCTTCATTTCTTATACATGAACTTATATTGAGTAAATCGCAATAAACTCCATTATTGAGCTCGATATTTCATATAAAATGTCAATTAATTAATGCTAAATGAATTCATAAATTGTTATAATATTGATTAAAACTTGAATACAGCACTATCATAAGTACGTTCAGTGAGCATATTACAATTTTCCGAACACTTTCTATTGATATTTGACAACTCAAATATCAACAACGACAAACAAAAAAAAAAAAAAATAAATAAAAAAAATAAAAAAGAAACAATGTCGTGGAAACAGCCAGCTGTTTTGTTTACCAGCTGTCAAATAAATATTGAATAAGCAGCTGATCTGCGTATATTGTTATGTCTAAACACTTAAAATATTGTAATCAATAACCCGAATATTGACTCTATAAAAGTGCATGTTTGAACACAGTATTAGACGTCACGCCATCTGATCGCCGTACTATTACACAACTTATATCCGAAATAAAAAAACGGTATAAAACTCTCGCTTTTTCAAATTATATTTCAAGAAGGAATGCATTTTTTGCGATTTGTAGGGTATCCAATTCTATAGATTTTTTCGTCCATTTCAACGAAAAGTGTTCAAGGAAAATAACGCAACTTGAAACCTATAGCCTGATATTTTTAGTCTGTATAATATAGCATAAGCTTTCACAGTCAATTCGCAGGGTGATCCCATAATACAATTCTATTATTTTAACAGCAATATCTACTCTTGTCTTCCTAGTCATTTCCAAAGACAGATTGGAACATAATGTGCATTAAGACTAATCTCTTAATCGCTGCTTCTTTGACTAATTCCAACAGAATGCGTTTCATAAGCGGAAGCTAGATGCTGCAAAATAAGTCTTTTAACTGTAATAATGAAATTCTCAAATTAATCAGGAGATTTCTGCATTACAGAAGGAGCAAACATAATTTGAAAGCCATTCAATTATTAACCTTTAAAACAGATTCAGTTGGATCGTTATTTACTTAAATATTATTTATTTAAATAGCATAGTTCAAGAGATAACACTACGATCCTTATTAACGAAGACAATATTTTCGCTATAAAATTATTGGTATTGGATGTTTGATTTTTATTTTGTTCCCTTCCCGTAAATTCCTAATTATTTGTTTGTGTATTTCTGTTTACCGTATGATGTGTGTTTTCTGTTTGTTCATTTACGTTTAGTTAGGTTTTGTCTGCGTAACTGTATTATATGATATGGTATACTAGGATTTTTGTATTGCGTTCACTTTGGATCACGTACGGACTATATGGTGGACGCATTAAAACCTCCTTTAAATGGTGTGGTGTTTTAAATGATTCACTATCGCTGTAAATGGCATCACATATTGGCAAAAACTACTCGATTCTGGACAACAATTTTTTTAGACGGATTGAAGCCGAATTGAATTCTAATAGTAATCCAATTTAGATATGTTTCTATTTGGAAATTTACTTTCGTTCCATTTTTCTATCTATTCTTCGGTCATGTTCGTGTGTAGATTAATTCAATTCGTTCTGTTCGTACTAGTGTAAAATGTTTTTTTTTAAGGGAACATTACAAACGTACTTAGACCATCAATGTAATCCACGATTGTTAATATCTATAAATATCTAATGTTTGTTATTAATTTTAGGCTGCCTGGAGCATCGGTTCATATTTCTTCGAGAATAACGTTGACCAAGCCATCGATATCAACGGTGTAGCATGGTTATCTCACGTGGAGGGGATGTGAACTGGCTACCAGCATAGTATGATTTGACTCCGTTAGATTTTTACCTTCTTCAAGTTTTTTTACCTTCTTCAACATTTTTTACCTTCTCAAAGCCAAAATGACGCACGACATTGGTCAAATTTCGTCTGATATATGCGCTAGGAACTCTAATTGGTAGCGGGTTGGCTTCTTAGACGTGAGCTCGTTTTACAAACCCCTGTTCAAACCTCTCGAATAGAAACGAAATATGAAACAAATTCTGCGGTGACTTCCTCTCGGCATCCTTCTGGCAAAAACTTTGAGACTAAATAAAAAAAATTGCCATGAAAAGATTCTCAAAAATCTGTCGTTCGGAGTCGACTTTACAATGCAGACCCCTCCGCTCATAGATAAAATTAAAACACACTAAATGAGTGTTGTGGGAAGATAGGTTGTTGTGCTGATTTAAGGATTATATGTAGTAATAAAGAATTATGTAACGACTTAAAAAGAGACCCATTCCAATTGACATCAATTTTGCTTTCGCTCCTTCCTGTTTAGTCAAGTCAACTAATCATAAAACTATCACCCATTTGGAGTGATCTAATCTAAGCTATTTATTGGAGACTGAATTTTTAACTACTTTGAGTTAACTTTACTTGTTCGTTATTACATATTTTTTCGTTTACTAAGATTTTCAAATTTAATTTGTTTAATTTTTGTGCTGGTGTGCCATACTTCTGTTAAATGCCATGGTATTTAATTGAAATCTGTTATGCGATTTTCTTTTTAAATTGTTAATGGTCAGGGTTAGTTTTGTCAGCCAGAATTCCCCGTACTATACATTTTATTGGGACACTGACAAACTGGGCTTGCATTTTCCTTTGACGATATAATTTTTTTTTTGTTTGTTTTTGTATTTACAGATTGAGGTCATGTAGTCTACGAATTTCTTTCTGACTGTAAAAAATTGTCTTTAATTTATTCATGGCTGCTCTTTTATTTGTTTTAATTTTGTTTTTATTTTTTTAGTCAGACACAATACATGCTATTAAGGGGAATTTATTTACCATTTAGCCTTAATCCTTTCTGTTTGGCAAATTTGGCGCAACTTGAATAGAAATACGTTCATAAACAACTTTAAGTTGTACAAAAAAGAAAAAAGTATTTTGCTTAAAAACAAAATTTTAAACAGAGACAGCAGAATTAAAAGAAAATTTAAAAAATCGTTTCAGAAATTATAGAAAATCGAAAGGAGAGAATGTCCTGTCACAGTGTTAAAAGCATACAAAGGTTAGAGGACGTGTACTTGTCAATTAAGACAAGTACAGTACTCGGAAGTAGAATTGACCCATTATACAAGTATACAACAACAATACACACAACATAAGTGGTGTGAGAAACTAGGACGTTGTACAATGGGTCAATTCGACCTCCGGGTACTGTACTTGTCTTAATTGACAAGTACACGTCCTCTAACCTAGAAGTCGCCGTAGTCTAGTAGGTAGTGTGTTGGCTTATTAGACGCAAAAGCCTGGGTTCGAGCCCCAGGCCAGGCATCAAAGACAAAATACAAAAAGTATTTTTTCGGCGACTTCCTCTTAGTAGATTTCTGGCAAAAACTCTGAGAGTAAATAAAAATTGCCATGAAAAGTTTTCTAACCTAACCTACAAGTATACAAAAAAGAAATTTCATCTCTAAAGATATCCTTTAACAGAAGGATTTAATATGTCAATCTTTGTGTTTTCTTTCTTGCTTCGTACTTCATATATTCCATTTCTATTAATCCATACCTTCAGGCCTGTGTTAATAGGAGAATATACCAATTAATATTAGCAAAATACAAAAAAAATGTACCCTTCCAATATTTCCCTTTTCCATTAAATAGGTAACCATATTTCAGAAACAATGTACCGATCATTTGGGAAAACGAAATAAGAACCGAAAGTGAAAAATTAAAAAATGCAGTGACATTTAGAATCACTTCCATAAAGCCCGATGTCAATTGTGAATCACAATTTAACGTCAAGTTTTTTACTCAACTTAATTTGACATTTTTTTGTTTCAGTGTTTGACAAATGCAATCATGATGAGGTACACAATTGATCCTTCTACGAAAATGGGTGGTCAAATCGAAATGCATTTTGAGCAGTTCGTAATTTTTTCTTTGTTCGCATAATCGATCAAATGCCCTATGCATGCCCGCCCAATTCGTTCTGCCTTTGTTTGCGATAGTGTGACAGAAGAGCCGTCAACCACGTTTTGTCGTCATATCCAACCACTGAGCATCTCACGAGTACCATTGATGCGAATTTTGAAATAAATTTGTAAGGTTGACTTAAGAGCCTGCTAATCATTTCATGCGTCATCAAGATGCTAATTGGTTGGCTGAACAGACAGAAGTGAATGGTGACCTCAATGGATTCGCTCAAAAATAGAATTGTTGCATTTGGTCAAATTGTTTGTTTGATTTCTTGAAAAGTCGATACATCCACCAAAAGTGACTATTTGATGCGGTTTATGGGCTGTAGCGTACGTCTTCGAAAATGAGGTCATCCAAGCAGTTACCGCGAATGATGTTCACTATCGCGAAATTATAACGGCCTTATTGTGGCCAGAAATTGTGGTTTGAAATTCAATGACCGTGTCATCAAGAGCTAAACATTAAAGTTATTAACGTTCAGCATATTGTTACGTTTTTACCTTTTTAAAAACGTTTAAATATGAGTTCGTTAATTGCAAACAAAGTAAAAACAAATGTGTTTAATTTCAATTAAACTCTCTTTATTCTTTACAATATTTTTGTGTGCCACCGTATACAACTTAACGATACAACAATAATAATCTGTTTATTCACTTTACTAGTTCACATAAGTATTCACTACATCTTTACAACCACGACTTATTTTGTTCACACGCAACTTCACACAAGGCTGACTGAATTCTTACTAACTGACAGCTGGCCTTGTTGCCCCTTTTATATACGCACGCAATCAGTATGACGAACGTTCTCGACATGGAAGGTTCTTGTTCTCGCCTTCCTGAGAATTCTATAGCGACCGCATTGTTGCTTGTGTATTTTGCACGCTTGTCCATCCCTTTTTGTCACATACATGTTGTAGATGGTTTATTTTCATTTCATGTTGTTGTTGGTACGAGGTGCAACCAGGTTCGTTGTACATATGTGTGTGTGTGCAGCTTTAGATAATCAACATGTTCATTAGTGTGTATTTGTGTCGTGTGTATTGTGTTGGTGTAGCTGGTGGCTTTTGTTTATCGTTTTTACTGTTAACGATATTAGGTCGTTTCGATTTATGTAACAATATTAAAGACATTGAACCTCATAAAGTCATTGAAAATATGGACCATCGGGTAATGGCGAGTAAATAGTAAATATTTTGTTTCACATATAATTGTCTATCATAAATAAAAAATTTTAAGGGAATCCTCTGAAAACTTTTTGTTTTGATTGGACCAACCTTTAGAAGAGGAATACATATGTGTGTTATGTTGCAGCACACAATGAGAATGTGGCAGTACAAATGAGTATGAATATGCTATACATCTGAAACAAGGTCCCTTGTAACAAATTTCAGATGTTTGAAATCATATGCCATTACGCCAAGTGAGTTCTATTATAGGACCACCACCACGTCCATCCATCCACCTTACACGGAATAATGGAATAAGATCCGAAGTCAAGCAACCATGGTATGTGCCACCAATTCGGCGAAAGGGCTTAATCACAAATTAATATTGAATTAATTTCTGAGGTGAATTTTTGTTTAATAGGTTCGTAAATAGGCAGAATTGTCCTATTTGAAGTGAGAATAATCAACAAGCGTTAGTTCAAATGCCATTACATCCATAGAAAATTACAGTTGTATCGAAAGAAAACTATACTAGACATTTTTTCATACCTCAACTAGCTGGTATTAATCTTGCTGATATGAAATAACAGGATGGAACTACATGCAACAGAGCGCACGCTATATACTCACAGCAACTTTTGATGAAACAGTAATTTGACGTAATGGTTCAATTAATTAGTCAAAAAATCGTGTAATGGATTATTTTTTTCGAGCTATGCAAACTATGTTGCTAACAAGAGACAACTGAACACCTGAAATTAATATTCAAAGAGTTATTGATGAAATACGGCCGCTAAAAGCTATGAATCTTCATCAAATGAAAATGGTTTACTCCTGTATTGAATATTATATGCAAGTGAAATCAAAAGTTTCTATGTATGGGTATGAGAACATATCAATATTTGTACTGTGTGTGTTTTTGTGTGTTTAAACATTTTCCTTTATTTTGTTTTTATTTTAATTTTTGTGTGGTTTCAAAGTAGAAAACAACTTCGGTTTTCCACTCCATCAGGACCATCCCTGCGTATGTATTTAAGAGTAAAGTTTTGTGTTAAGGGATGTTGTGTGACGTTCTGTCTTATTAACTTTATTTGGATTACAGTTAATTCTAACCACTCAAAAAATCGACGTAGGTACGGTATTGACTTATTAGATACCAGGCCGTTTTGCTTATTACAGCTTGGTAAGCCTGTTTAAAGTATTCTTTTTGAGTTTTATGTTACGCTGTAATGATTGTCCCACGGAAACTATTTTAGTGGTTTTATATTTTCAAATTCCATATCGATTTTTATTTTTTATCTTTCATTTGTTTTTTTTGTTGGTTCTTTTCGTATATTATTGTTACAGTTTTTTTCTTATCTATTTTCGCACACCAGTCAGCATATATTTTTGGACAGCACAGAAGTTCTTCAATCAAACAGATATGTGAACATGAAGTAATTTACCAATCAGGGGATACTGAAAACAAACAAAATAAATATTTTTTGGGTTAAGCTCAAGGATTTTCATGTTCATTTCACTTTAAGTGTATATGTGTGTGAAAATATGTATACGTTTTTATGTTAACCCATTTTGCAATTTATGTGTCACGTATTCTACATGTTTATTTTGGCAAAAACAAAATTTATTGATATTTTTGGCTCGTAGACCGGTAAAGAATTCTTGTAATAAATTTGAAAAAATCGATTTTTTTCTTACTTGAGTAGCATTTTAAAATTTGAATTGCGCTAAAATACGTGTATCATACAAAATTCCTTTTCTAAATTTTGTTTCTTCTTGTGAACAACTTTCTATACGAAGTTGGATCAACAAGTTCGAGTCTTTTTGAACGAAAACATATTTTTGAAAATACGTAGCAAGGTAATAAAACAGGCGGAAAATGTAGTAGAAGACGGCCGTGCTTTTGTTGCTAATTGTCCATCAAATTATAATGCGGCAAAGTTATCCAATAAATGGAAAAAAGCTATGGATGAAGAAATAAATTCGTTAAAAGAAAACAAGACTTGGGAACTAGTTGATTTTCCACAAGGGTGTAAAGTTGTTAGTACAATGTGGGTATATACAATAAAATAAGCAACTGAATATGAACCTAAACGTTACAAAGCAAGCCTGATAGCTCGTGGTTTCAATCAAGAATATGGTATTGCCTACTTTGAAACATTTAGCCCCGTAGACAAATTTACATCGATAAGTATGATTTTAAGCATAGCCGCATCAGAAAAACTAAAACTAAAGAAAATTGATATAAAAACAGCGTTTTTATATGGATACATAAATGAAAACGTTTACGTCAATCAACCAGAAGGCTACTCTGATAATACGGGCAGAGTATGCAAACTTCTTAATAGCTTATACGGTTTAAAGCAAGCGTCAAGGTGCTGGAAACTTACGTTTTCAAATTTATTAAATGTATTTGTCAATAATGACGTCAGTAAGCGAATAATGATCGCAATATATATAGATGACGGTTTAATTGCCGCAAAACATGAAGCAGACTTTAAACGACGGTAGTATTCACGTGAATCAACAAAGCCATATTGAGAAATTACTAGTAAGTTTTGATATGGCCGAATCTAATTCCGTGAGTACACCATGCGATACATCCGTAAATAGTAGTATGTTTTCAGATCAGAGTTCGGAAGTCAAAAGCTATTCCTACAGACAAGCAGTCGGCAGTTTAATGTATTTAATGCTGGCACCACGGCCAGATATAAGTTTTGAGATTGGTTATGCTAGTAGGTTTTTGGAAAAACCTTTAAATGTTCACGTTAATACTATAAAGAAAATTTTAAAATATTTAATAGGCACTAAAGGATACGGTTTAACATTTGCAGCTGACAATGAGCCTATTTTAAAATGTTTTAGCGATGCTGACTATGCTGGAGACGTAGAAACTAGGAGGTCAACAAGCGGTTTTGTAGTAATGATGGGATCATCCAGTATTTCCTGGTCATCTCAAGGACAAAAGAGTGTTTCCTTGTCCACCACCGAGTCTGAATTCGTAGCAAGTTGTCATGCAATAAAGGAGGTGATTTGGATTCAGCAACTTATTTCTGAATTGGTACCAGATAAAATCAAAATATGTTTATATATAGACAATCAAAGTGCTATACGTTTAATTAGAAATTCCGAATTTCACAAACGTAGTAAGCACATCGATGTCAAATATAAATTCATAAGACAAAAATAAGAAGAAAAAATTTTTGAAATTAATCATGTTTCCACTAATCACCAAATTGCTGACATTTTTACTAAACCTTTACCTAAAGACAAATTTTTAGTTTTTAGAAATTTAATAAATATTGTCAATTATGTATTATAAAAAATTTAAAAAAAGGTTTAACAAAAGTAGAGTATTGAAATATTTGTTAAAACTTTTATTACCCACTGTTGAACTATCAAATATACTTGTTTAAATTATACTTATTGAATTCAGAAATTTTATACCAGTTTTACCTTTGCATTATGTTTTTAAAATAAATTTTCTAAATTTGTTTTATTGCCGTTTGTAAAATCAATAACTGCGTTTTATTCATTAGTTACTTTTTGTTGTATCGACGAACACTTTAACCCTAATTGGGTTGATCTTTTCTAGCGAAAATTGGTCAAACATAAAAGAATTATATGATAAAGAGTAAATGAGCTTCGTCGATTCGACGAACAATAACCGTTCAGGGTTAAGAAAAAAAAGTATTCCATCAAAGTTGACCAAATACATCGTCCACCGCTCCCACGATATAAATTGATTTTTTTTAATTTGGTGATTACGCTTTTCATAATAAAGAAAGACATATTCCAGGCATCATCAACATCCTTCATAATATCCCAATATTTGCATAAAACGCGAAAAAAGTCTTTAGAGATCGCGGCTAAATTAAAAAATAGTCTCTTTTCCTTGATTTGGTTCCAATCAGAAGACGGGGCGAGGTTATGGTTAACACGAAATTTAAAAGATAATCACTCATATTCCCTAAACTATATATTTAATCTGAATATTTATTTTTTTATTTTACTATGAAGACTGTAAATCTGTTCAATTTTTAATATTCAATGTTATGTGATCGATTTATCGAATAATCAAACAAAGTTTTTGTTTCTTTACAGACTGACGTCATTTCGTATCAGTCCATGTCATAAAGGATATTCAGCATAAGCGATTTAAGGGTCGTCTCACTTGAAATGATGGGCACCGTCGCAGATATATGCGAATATGCCACAACCCACTGCGTTCCATAACATATGCGATCGGTCAAATTCAGACTAATTTTTACGCCACACGCATGGACTATTTTACATTTCGGATACGCTCTTGCAAACCAATAAAGAACTTCGATGATACCTTACACACACATACTTTTTATTTAAATTTAAATATAGACGACGTTTTTAGATTACCTTATATGTTGCCGACTTGCGAATTCGGTATCAGAGTATATCGCAAGATGATATATGTACATTTACCGACAGTAAAGCTAGCATTAGATCCCTAGAGAATGTGTACACCACATCTAAGATTATCTAAGCATGTCGGATGTCACTGGAGGCGACATCGATGGTTACCCTCATTGGACATGTGGGCATATGGATAACGAAGGTAACAACAAAACTGACGCACTTACTAAAGCTGACACCACGGAATTTCCAAATGAAATTGGATTTCCTTTTTGGGGGCAAACAAATGGTCTCACAAAGCCTCCATTTATTGGCAGATGGTATAGTCAAGCCAATTGTAGAGGCACCAGACAGATCCGGCCCCACCTAGATATCTGTAGTACAGAATTTGCATTGAACCTGTCAAGATTCCATCCGAGGATCCTCAAAACAGTGATATCGGGACGCTGGGTGTTCATGTCAGGAGATTGGGAGTACCTCATAACGACTTCTACAAAAGAAGAACATCTTTTCAGGCATTGTCTTTTACACACTATTTTTATTGTTTATTAGAATTACTGATGAAAAAGTGACGAAAGTATAAAGTGATGATAAAAATGAAAAATAAGTCAATGAATCATAAAAAAAATTTAAAATTTTGCATTTTTGCACTAACGGGTTCCCAAATACACTCCACGAGTAATTTGGATAAAGAGCAACATAAATGAAGGAGCCATGAAGGATATTAAACATGGTGCTGTTGTATTGTGTTGACATCGCAGGAAAAAAATAAAAAATTAAATTTCTTTACAAGGGTTTTTTTTCAAAAATTGGTTACAGAAATAGGGGAGAAAAAGGGGAGAAATGAAACCGCATAGAAAATATGCTGAGACGACATGTTAAGGCTTATTTCGAATACAGATTGCACAGATGTACCAAGTGTATCATACAGTTCTACTGGTTTTATTATTCAAATTTTTCTTACATTTATTGTATGTACACCACATAATATACATATGTATGTATGTAGATGTGTGTCTGCTCTTTTAAAATTGAGAATTCTGTCGTCGACATATTTCACTAGCATTTGATTGGAATTTTCAAATTCATGACGGTGTATAAAAAATAATTTCAAATTGCCTTCAATTGCCAAAAATAGTTGAATTTTCTTTATTTTTTTTATTTCGAAGATACCCTAGGCAATGAATTCTAAATATTCGTTGAACGGTGAATTTATTAGCTGTATTCAAAGCGATGTTGCTGCAAAACTATGCAAACCATTTCAGAAATGTGGCCATATTTGTTAAATTTACTCTGTAGATAGCATTTTTCAAATCATTAATGTGAGCCATATTAATATGGCGCCAAAGATTACAACTTTTTTGTTTCACGTTAACTCTTGAACGCAGTAAGTTATGAACGTTTTTAGCCCGCGCCGAGGAAATAGACGTCGATGACACAAGTCAATATAACTTTTAGGTTTACAATATCACTCAGTAAAAATTGAAAGGACATAAGAGCTTCAAACTGTAAAATCCTTCTTTCTCTATATTAAGTAATCAGCAGCTGAGATTATTAGACTTGTTATTACTTACTTAAGTGTTACAATATTTCGAAGAACCAAAATTTGAACAGAGTTCGAAAGGAGCCACTCAGACTCTTCAGTAAAAGACGGAAATCGGGAAATAATAAGATGGTTTTGTGGAGAAGTCTCTATAGCAACATCCAAATTGTCAAAGAAAACTTTAATCTAAGGGCAACAGTTATATGAGTCCCAGAGATAGAAACTAGAAAGATACCCACTTTCCATCGGGTCAGCACTCAACTATTGTGTCCAGAAAGTGCTACGCCAAAATGGGTGTGTTGAGAGAATAAATTTGGCAATTTCTGGATTTCAACACGTTAAGCGACTGTACAGTCCTTTTACTGCGTATAAGGCTGGAATAAGTTGAACTCCACTCTACTTTAGTGTCTGATTTAATCATAATCCATCAGAATAGTGTAGTGCAAGAGTAATCTTCATATCATATGGTGGTTTGTCTTTCCCCCTTCTTATTGAAGACCACGAGCCACCCATTGATAATCCAGACCTTACATGGCATTCTTCAATCGAAGGAAACGCCTCCATAATGGGTTTCGTTGCTCAAATGTAGAACCAGGTGTTATATAAGGCTGGACATCAAAACTGTTGGGAGGAAAGAAAGCTTATCCTGATCTAGGAAATTCAGTATGTCGGCTATAGGGCAATTACCAATACGCACTTGGTTCCCTTATAATTTTTGGAACTTTTGTGGACCCCTATTAGGGCATGAAATGAGAGCTAGAGTGGTTTATGTGTATGTCTAAAAAAATAAAAGCGGAGGTATTAATTTTCACCCGAAAGCAATAACATGGATCGAAAACTGCATCGTAACGGTCCATTCCTGCTAGAAAGTAAAGAGAAAATGATATGATGCACTTCGTCAACTACTACTTAAAGTCTTTCATTTGAAATTGGTTTGGCTACATGGTTTGAGATTGAGTTCAGTTGGAATGGTGGCATAAGTGCGAATGTCCGCAGTAGGTGATTTTAGAGTCGCTAAAATTGATCCTTTTAATATGTTTTGTATTCCTTTTTTCCAAATTCTTGACATTGTTAGTACTTTTACATCCCAATAATTTTGATTTTTCAGATTCCGCTTTGAAATTTTTCTTTTTTTTTCCATTTTATTTTCCTAGTGTTTGCAAAAATATCCACAATAAGCGATTGAATCAAACCGAAAACAACAACAATGAAACCACCAGCAGTTATAGCGAAAAAAACCACAGTTTTTCTGGTGATGACAACTGAAATTCAATTTCGCAAATCTGATAATTGGTTGCCAGCTTTCTGTTCGTGTATTTGTGCGTATTTTTATTTGGTACTTTTGTTGGTTATATTTCCTGAATATTTGTGTCAGTGGAGTTTTTGTTTTTTTCAGTTTGTGGAATTTATTTTCCAATATCATAAAAATTCACATTAAAGTTATGAGTTGCGCTTTGTAGGAAACGATCACAATCAAATTGAATCAATCAATTTATGTTCATAAATTTTGTGTGGATTTTAGTATGCCTTAATGCTGTAGTCTAGTATGTAATATGTTAGTTTATTAGACGTGATACTACGGTTCAAACCCCATGTCAGACATCTCCAATAAAACGAAATATAAAAAAATATTTCTTCGACGACTTCCTCTCAGCAGATTTCTGGTAAAAACTATGAGAGTAAATCATGTCCAAAAATTAACCCACTCAGCAGTAGTGGTGTTAGAAGCTAGATCGTAATCCTGGCTGAAGGGTTGTAATAACCAAATTATTGTTCCATTCTTCCTTTATTTTTAAAAAAAATTCAAAACTGCCTGTGCATTTATTTCATAGATTTTGTGAGTTCTTAATTTAAAGTGGTATAAAATTTATTCTTGATTTCATAATTTTTCTATTGTAAACCTGTATTGGGATATTAAGGGCCATTATTACAACTTGCCGTTAACTAACTGGAGGATTTTAACGGGCAGATAAATTGTTTTTCGTTATTATGAGTACCCAATAAGATAGAAGTGATCGTTAAGCTAAAGGGAGGACCATCCTAAATTTAACATTTAAAGGTCACTTTATGTTTGAATTTGCCATATTATATATTTGGGCAATTCACACGACTTTGTATCGCGTATGTTGTATTGAATACATTTGTTTGTTTGTGAACGCTGAATTCTATGCTGCATTGTGTATCTCGTGGCATTCAAACAATTTGATAGCCCGAAACCAGCACAACTTTTTAAAAACATATGAAAACATATACACATTTTTTTCATTCACACAATTTGATAGCACGAAACCAATACAACTTTTAAAAACATATGTGGTCAATTCACACAAGCCGTTGTATTGTTGTATTCATTGTATTGTTGGAAGAACATAAAACAGTGTATGATCGAGTGAAGACAATTTTGCTGCCAATTAATCGCTCAAAGGTCGTATGTTCCATTAGATGATATGATATTTTAGAGTGGTGAATTTGACGACTAGTTACACAATCGTTTGTTCTGCTTCTAATTCTTCTCATGTGCCAAATTTTAAATGTTGTGATAATTTCAGCCAATAGTTCCAAAATTTTTTAATAAAGTATACATAATAAGAAGAAGAGTGACACGAAAATGTATTGCCTTTTGTGCTATTTTTGAAAAGGCTAAACCACCGGTCCTTAGAACGTTTTGACTCCGAGAAGAACTGGTTCATTGCTATGGCGTTAGGTTAGGTTAGGTTAGAGGACGTGTACTTGTCAATTAAGACAAGTACAGTACCCGGAGGTCGAATTGACATATTGTACAACGTCCTAGTTTCTCTCACCACTTATGTTGTGTATGTTAATTTTATACATGAGTGGTGGGACCTACAGTTTAAAGTCGACTCCGAACGAGAGATTTTTATTTATTTACTCTCAGAGTTTTTGCCAGAAATCTACTTAGAGGAAGTCGCCGAAAAAATTCTTTTTGTATTTTGTCTTTGATGCCTGGCCTAGGGCTCGAACCCAGGCTTTTGCGTCTAATAAGCCAACACACTACCTACTAGACTACGGCGACTTCTAAAAAGCGTTAAGATCATAAAAACTGTATTATTAGATTTGTGAAGATATTGCGGATGATGCATATGGTGGAGCGTCAACGGGGGTCAGAGAAAAATTTATTAATGTCAGTGAACGGGAAAATTATTTGCGGATTCAGTGAAATCCATTTGGCGTGATTTTTAGTAACTGCATTTGAAATTCAGATACGATGTTTACAGAAAATAGGCTTGACGAAACGTTGGCTCAATTTTATAAGAAACCTATCATGATTCTTCATCCTTTTTAAATATCTTTTAATCACAAATTTTATTTAATTTTCGATTTCCAAGCGGCTGGAGTCTAGTGATTGCATGATGCATTTTCTTTTCTTTTTAACATGCATTTTTAAATAAATGAATTACAATTCTACAAGTAAATGAAAAACTCTTTTCCTTGTTTCTTTTATTGGACTGATTTAATGCTAATCATGGAGAAGTAGTTCATATTCTTAATAGTAGAACAGCAGAGCGCCTGAATCTTTTTGTCTGAATTTTAATATTTTTCAGTATTAAAACTACATTTAAATATATGAAATAAACATTACTTTTTTTTATACTGCACAAGTGCTTAATTTTTTTTTTTTTTTAATATTTTATATTCACTTCATAAAATATTTCCTTAATATCAATTCACCCATTCGCACGTATGTAACTGTGCTTGTGTTTGCAATGTTAAATGGTTCTGTTCCATTTACTCTTTTATGTGGAAATTTTCTACTCCAGTTTCCGTTCTCATTTCACTTAAAATATAAATTAGAATACCTGAGCATTTTTTCCAGCATCTTTAACTCCCGCTGCACAAGAGCATGTGTGCAACAATACGAAAATTATTTACTTCCAACACAGCTATTGTTCATATCCCAAGTGATTTTACAAGACTCGTAACGAATAAAAAAGTGAAACTTTTCCAGGTGTGCAGTAGATTGGCACTGAACATAAATGACAACCACGCAGCAAGTCAACTACACAACAGAAGTAGCAACAGAAGTACCACAGCAGCATTAAGAAAATAGTACGAATTACTTTACGAACATTTTGAAAAAGAAAATAGTTGTTGATGTTAAATCATATTTTAAAAAAAAATATTAATATCACAACATATTTATCTTTTAGTTACATATTTGTGAAGAAAAGCCATTTTAATCTGTCACTTCCTTTCTAGAGTCAAAATTTTTCATTAGTAAAAAATTGCGAAATATTTAGCTATGGCCACAGACACTGTTGACTGCGGTGTAAAGATTCTGATTTCGTACTAAATGGCAGACTGTAGTATTTTTCAGTCGTCAAGTCATGATCATTTTGAAAGTAACGCAATATTTTTTGCGTGGTGAAGTTTTTTTCTGGCAATCTCCTAATTTACTCCGACAGTTAGGCTATGATTAAGTACCTAACGTATGTTACCTCGTCTCCTCTCATACATGAAAACCGGAGACTTCTAAGTAAAATTTCAGACTATTCAATGGAAAGTCTTATAGTGGTACAAGCATACACATAATTCGTCATTAGAACCTTTCAGTCAGGATTACGACCTAGCTTCTCACACCACTTATGTTGTGTACGTTAATTTTATACATGAGTGGAGCGACCTACAGTTTAATATCGACTCCGAACGACAGATTTTTTTAGAAACTCATCATGGCAATCTTATTTACTCTCAGAGTTTTTGCCAGAAATCTGCTGAGAGGCAGTTGGAGAAGAAATATTTTTCGTTTTGATGCCGGAAAGTGCATCGTTGATAAATTTGACAGGGTCGCTAACAGGTCACAATCTCCGACATATTCTGATTACTGGATCAAAATTAAATTGGCCCATTTACAAGTAAGACCTTAAATGTAAATCTCAAAAATCGATATTAAATTCTAAAGACTAGGCTTTAATCGGTTAGATCGTTTTGTTTAAAAATTAAAACAAAAATATATAACAAAAGTTTTATAAGAAAAATTGTTTTGGTATTTTGTAAAAAAGTGGTAAAAAATTCAGGACACAATAAAAATGATTCACTGTCAGCTACCATGAAAAATAAGGGATCTTTTCACATTTTTCTTTGGATTTCAAACAGTCATTCATTGATTTAATTATTTAGTTTTAAATTTCAATAAAAAGTCAAAGGGAAATTGCAAAAAACGTAAACGGCGAGTTAGAAAACAAACTCAAAAATCAGCTTGAAAAAGTATTTATGCAACGTCGAGAAAAGAGTTCTGTCAAACAGATCAAGATCAACCCAAGATGAAATGTCCCTAAATTGTGCATGTAATGGAGAAGAACTATGGTTTTTATTTATTCTACAGACTGTATTAAGCACAATGTAATTAAGCCGAGGGAACACTGTACTATAACACGACAAGTAACGTTGTAAGCTCAGGTTCCATGTGCTCCAATGTTGTACAGACTCACATCGTATCGACAAGATGAATTGCTATGCAAGTGAACAACAATCGTACAGATAATTTTAATGAAATACAAATATAATGTATACAAAATGTATATATCGTGTAGATTCCTGAGACTATCATGGACAACGGGATCCGGACTTTAAGAATTCAAAGCTCTTTTTCGACAGTTGCATTGTTTAACATTTATTTTCATAGAATCTCTACGATCAATGTACTCGTATACGTATATTCCCGAATAATTTGCAACCTGCATTGGAAGCATTACTGAATTTTGATACGCTAACGAGCAAAACGTTCGTCTCCACGAGCACTACCCGTTAGCTTCCATTTTTTATATTTCGTTGTAAAATGTTTGCATTTATTTCTGCCCCCTGTTTCGTTCAGTTATTTTGTTTATATTTGAAAATATTGTGTGATAAGTTAGGTCGAGTAAAATTAAATAAAAAGTTTTTAAAGACTAATTCATACGTAATAATCGCTGTAAGAATTGTTTTTCGAAGGAGCCAAATTTACTTTGGCTAGACATCTTCTGTAAATAAATTTAAAGACTAAATTAGAAACTTAAGAATCCTAATCATAGATTCCCTAGTGCCGAACAATGACTAAGACTATGGTATATGATCCCTTCTTCTTCTTAGTGATTACAGACTTTACAGAAGAAGGTATATCCAAACTCTGGGCATGCATACACAGAAACCAATGGCCCGTGATTACAGTTATAAAGTTTTTTAGATTAATTCAAATCTTATATACTTTATGGGTAGGATTTCTCTGCTCGCAATACAAGTGGGTTCACTTTCATATCTTTTGATTGCAAATCAGAAAAGTCTGTGTGAGAATATTTATTTGTATCTCTGCAGAGGAATATGAATTTCACAATTAAGATTGTCTAATGCAACAGATAGAAGTCGCCGTAGTCTAGTAGGTAGTGTGTTGGCTTATTAGACGTAAGGCTGCGGTTCTAACCCCAGGTCAGACATCAAAAAGCAATATGAAAGAATATTTCTTTAGCAGATTTCTGGCAAAAACTCTGAGAGTAAATAAACCTGCCATGAAAAAGTTTCTCAAAAATCTGTCGTTCGAAGTTGACCTTAAACAGTAGGTCCCGCCACTCACGTATAAAAATAACACACACAACATGAGTGGTGTGAGAAGCTAGGCCGTAGTCCTGACCGAAGGGTTGTAATGGCCAATTGTGTATGTATGTATGTAATGCAACAGATATCGTTTGCCAGTGCGTCAACTATATTGTAATTATCATATGATAACCAAATTAAAGACAGAAATCATGTTACTTTTGATTGATCTTTTTTTGATTAATTGTCTCGTAACACTACGCAGTAGCAATGTTTTACTCAGTTCGGGTTCTCACGCTTGTCATCTATCTGGATAATACATATACAGGTTTCGTTAACTTTTGCGGCACAGCCCACGTTTACTCCCAAAACAGATTTCGTAGAAATTATTTATTCTTGTATTTTGAGACAGATCCTAACATGCGGACTGCTAGGCTCCTACCATAGAAATATTTGCATGCCTAGTCTACAACATACTGCCCTCTGATGACACTTATTTATGATATCAAGGTTGCAAAAGCACTCTCATGGACAACACTTTCACTATTTCTTATCAAAAATCTCCCTGATCCCCTTTGTTTATTACCACATCTTCCAAACTATCTGTGACGAATTCAAAGAAATTTTATACCAGCAATCCATATTCTACGCTCATGATGTAAAAGCAATAAAAAGTTTATCCTGTAACTGCTTGAAACTATCAGAGTCTGTCTGATATCTTTAATTTAAATGCAAATAAAAGTTTTAATTTCAGACATAGAAATCTCCTTTTCATATTAAATTTTATTTTCTTTTAAAGATGCAAAAAAACTCGAGCATAAAAAGAAGGAAAAAGGAAGAAAACATTTTGCGACCCAAATAAATTTTTATAGATGCCAGGAATTAAAAATAAAATTTTGTTTATGCCGCAAAAAAGAATGTAAGAGTTGGCTTTGGTTTAATTGAATTCCGCTCTGTTTAATTTACAATTTTAATTAAACAAAAGCAACAAAACCAAGGCATGCAACCGTTTCCCATGTTGGTTGCGTCAGATATTTGACGAAATAAAAGTTTAAATTAATAGCAGCACACCATACATACATATATGTATCTTAAAGTTTTTGTAAAAATAAAAGCAGGGGTAAAAATGCTTTATAGAATCAGAATTTGGAGCGATTTACAAGGGAGTCTCTCAAACTCTTCAATATGATATGGAAATCAGAAGATACGGGACACAGGTGATGCTGTAAAGTTTCTTTAAGTACTTACAAGATTGTTCAGGCAGCCTCATCCTTTGTGCCTTATAAGCTACAAAGGACGGATGAGTAAAGGATCGCCATGAATAAGAAAACTCTCAAGCTTTTTCTGCATACTCACTTTCTACTGGGACAAGAATAAAGAACGCGACTACTTAATCCGAGAAGAGGAGTATTTGTGGATTACAAGACAACTGCGAGGAGAGTTGCTAATTGTGAACCATTGAGATCTCCAGAGCCTGACGGAATATATTTTAATTTCCTATAACATCTAATACTGAAATCCATCCTTTTTAATTATTCAATCTGAATTGTGTAGGTCAGGTAGTTTCATATCGAAGGTTGGATTGTGGTTCCATCACTCTTTTTCCTTATTGCTAAAAGTCATGGAAAAATTCTTTAATACTGGTATTACGTCAGGATTTCAATGATAATTTCCTGTTACCATACATACATGAGCCATTAAAAATGTGTTATCAAGGAATCACTAACAGGATTGGGTTTACAGAACACTATTTTGAACTGAATGTTGAAAATGTTTCAGGAAAGAACAATGTACACGAAAATGCAAACCGTTGTCTTAACGCCTATTAAGGCTTATGGAAACCTTAAGATGAAAAGGGGTTCCAAATGCTTTTTTATTTGTAAGTTGTTGTGAAGGAAGTATGTAGATATGTATAGTACATACATAATTGGGCATTACAACATGTTGTGTGCGTTAATTTTATACATGAGTGGCTGGACCTACAGTTTAAAATCTACTCCGAACGACAGATTTTTGAGAAACTCTTCCTGGAATTTTATTTACTCTCAGAGTTTTTGCCAGAAATCTGCTGAGATTCAGTCGCCGAAGAAATATTTATTTATTTATTTGTTAATTACAATACAATTACAAATTATATCCTAATTATATACGAGCGAAGTAACTTGACTATTTTCTCGGTGTAGTGTCATAGACCAGAGTCTCTGGTGGGAATCGAACCACGTCACACTACTCACTAGACTACCAGGACACCCAAAAAAATATATTTTTTGTTATTTTCGTTTTGATGTCTGACCTGGGATTTGAATCGTGGCCTTACGTCTAATAAGCCGATACAATACGCTTACTAGACTACGGCGACTACATGGAAGTAGGAAATATGTACGAATATATGACTCTTACTAACTATTCTATAATTTTCCAGGTCATACAAGCTGCTGTAATGATTTCTGTTACTTCGGCAGCTGCTAAGGCTTTGGATTTTCGCATAATGGTTTAAAATATTCACATCATATGACTACTCCGAAAAATAATAATAAAACAAGTTTGGAGGGTTCAAGAAATATAAAAAAAAATATTTTTGAGTGCTACTCAACAAAACTCACAACCTACACTATGTCATTAGCTGGGTGTATTTAATTTTATTTTTATTTTGTCGCATAGTGTTATTTCTAAACATAAATTACTTAAAACTTCTCTGTGCGTATATTAATAACATTATTTTAAAATATCTTTATATTCCGAGTGTAAGCACACAATATGCAATATTTAATAAACATTTATTTTTCGATCAATTGAGTATCATATTTTATTATATTTTATACTTATATGCATGTATATGTCTATATCAAAAGATATATGTCTACGTAGGGTACGTTTTAAGTTTTCCTTCGGGGACAATAAAATTTCTTTTTATTGCGGAAACAAAAAAGTATTTTGTATTGAATTATTGAATATTTTAAATTACTGTAATACCTAGACACAGATGCTCAGATGTATAAATGGAAATAAGTTTTATGGTTTTATGGTTGTAGGCAACCACAACAACATCCATATGGAGTGTTCATAACAAGCAAATTTTATATATTTTAAAAACTTTAATTAAATTCTTAAAGATGTTTGAACGAATCGCTCAAATTAAACTCTCATTGAAAATAATTTAAAAAGAAATACAGTTCAACTACATTTTTTAATAATTTCGTTAATTAATTTTGTTAATTAATTTTATTTATGAAAATTTATTATGATTACATAGTAAAAATATAATTTAAGGGCAATAATTCAACATGTGTCGCCGTAGTCTTGAAGGTAGTGTGTTGGCTTATTAGACGCAAGGCCACGGTTCAAACCCCAGGTCAGACATCAAAACGAAAATATGAAAAAATATTTCTTCTCGCAAAAACTCTGAGAGTAAATAAAATTGCCATGAAAATTTTAAACCACTCATGTATAAAATTAACACACACAACATGAGTGGTGTGAGAACCTAGGCCGTAATCTTGGCTGAAGGGTTGTAATGGCCAATTATGTATATATGTATGTCTGTTATTACAATAGAAGAAGTTCATCAGTTTATCTAGAAAAAAACTAAGATAATTTTGACAGGACAGACAAACTGAAACGAACATTAGTTCAGGAGGTGAATCTACTTATACGCAATATGTAGATTCCTTGACGATGGAATCCATACTTGGCACCCGTGTGCCATTATTGCATCCCATAAGGAAACACTTATGTGCATATGAGTTGCTGGGCACGGAATCTTCCAGAAGTACATACTTTGAGAGCTGAAGTATAGATCACGCCTCCATAGGACAACATTAAAAACTAAACGAGAGGGCTAAATCCACAAATTTTTCCTGAAATTGAAGGCAATATTAAGCATACTCAAGGCGACCTCGTTCTGGCTTAGTTTGTTTCATTATGAAAGTAAATCTACAATGATCCTGTCACATAAACGTTCAATATCTACCCCCCGCCACATTATTTGGAAAGTTTCACTAAGGTTAAGGCCCAACTTCTTGTTGGGGTATACAAATGTGTTTTGCAAGCAACCCATACTCGAGATTTCATTAACTTCTACGAGATTAAAACAACCGAAATACGTTCAACTCTTCCGAACAAGTACCACTGTATTCTACGCAACACGCAGATCTATTAAAGTGTCATTGAGCAGGTGACTATTTCCGTTTTTCTTAATACAGAAGATATATTGGATAACACTGCTCACGATGCATTAAGTATAATGTATAGAGGTCCTATACACACCGGCATAGCAAACGAAATAATAAGTAGCACCACAAGTAGATTTTCCTTTCACCAATAATGAATTCGTGATGAAAAAAACTGCGTCTCGCATACCCTGCCAAGGGTACACAGATGATAAAACTCAATTGACTTAAGGAAATGTGAAAAGACTCCTTGTGAGATGGAGGAAATTTTTTAAATTGAAAAATATTTAACTCCTGAATGTGATGATATCACGGAAACTGGTTTCTAAATATTGCTGGATAGTAAAGGCTTATATAGCGAGTATTTTAAAGAAGGTCACACATGTCGTACTAATATATAAAAGAGTTGGGGTAAAATTCTAGAGATATAAACTAAACATAATGCACTGGATGTATGTATAACATGATGGTCACCCCAATAGTGACCTAAGTATGTGATCATTGATTTGGTAAACAGAATGAAATTAAAAATGGCTCTGTTGGAGTTGGACCAGGTGGATAAAGAATGTCATTGGAAACTAGAAACATTTGAAGTTGATCCAAAAAAAGCAATCGTCTAAATGCTGACTGGGTAAATACACATGATGCACAAGAAAGTGTGTTTGAGTTCGAGTGTGTGTTATAGTGTATCTTTAATCAGAGAAATGTCAATAAGAATTTTATGGAGTCACCAAAAGTATTTTGAGCATATTTTTCACAAATTGTGGCAGTAAACCATGCACAAACCATCTGTAACGCAGACTATCTAATATCTAATAAAACTTTTGCTTAAAACTTTAAACTTCTGTGTCTCCTTAAAATCCCATTGTGGACGGAAAACTTTAATCAACTTTAGACCGCACAATAAACAGCAGAAAATAACTGTAAAAAAAACCATGAATTAGTTCCTTATGTTCTTGCTGGTTTTTGTTTCTGTTCCATATTTTATCTGCTTCTTCAATACGTTGCTGGGATTGTTTGATTGATGAATGATTTCGTATAGAACATCAAGTCAAGTAGCGGCTACATTCTCAATATTTATTTTTTTTTTTGGTTTTTGCTCTGGAACTTTCATACTTGTGCGAAGCCACTTAAGAAGTTAAAGAGTTGGATTGCAGTTGAAGTTTGTTGACAAGATTTCCTAATAATGGGCACTTATTGTCTTCAACATTTCAGCAGACATACATAAATAAACATACATTAACATTCACGTACACCATGCACATGCAGACTGGCATATTGCACCAAAATGACAAATTGTTGCATAAACGATAAGATGTTAGAATCTGTTTCCCTTCATGTACTTCAGAACTAATGATGAAAAAAATGGCAACACCAGCCAGAAGTGAAAATTTTTAAAAGTTTTCCAACAAAATTCAATTGTACAATTTAGGACTTCAATGTTAAGGTAAAAGTTAATTAATGTGTTGTTCGAAAACAAATTCATTACATACAAGCTAAAAAATAGAAATTGATCACTAATTTAAGTAAATAACAAAAAGATGGGAACATAAGTTATATTTTGATGGATATTTTATCGCGCTTACGGCAAAACTGTAAAAGTATTTCAGATGTCATCGAAATTTATTATTCGTTTGAAAGAATTACTTGCACCATTACGTGCAGAATATAATAATGTCCGCCATGGTTACTATGTATTAGTGTATTCATCGATGTTTTAAAAAAAGTTTATGTAACTTATCGATGAAGTGAAAACATGAAAATATTTTACCGTAGACGGTAGTCCCTGTAACTCTCATCTTTAGACATGTAACATAAATACAATTGGTCAATTCACACAAGCCGTTGTATCGTTGTATACATTGTATTGTTGGACGACTATACAACAGTGTATGCTTGTTGTTGATAATTTTCATGTAAAAATCCGATACACTTATACACAAATTTTTCATATGTTTTTTAAGTTGTTCTGGCTTCGTGCTATCAAACTGTTTTAATGCCAAAAATTATGAAGAAGAATACGATGTACACAATACAGCATAGCATTGAGCGTTCACAAACAACCAAGTGTATTCAATACAACATACACGATACAAAGTCGTGTGAATTGGCCAAATGTCTAAAAACATAAATGTTGTTACTTGAATTCCTGATGACTATAACCAAAGAAAATAAAGTATAAAGAATGTGCATTTTAACATGTTTTGCAATATTTTTCAAAAATATTTCATGACGCGGGGGGAAAGATAGAAGGGAAGGTTACAGAAACCAAGAGCGTAACAATGCGTTGTTCTCATCGTGGGTTTTTGTTGTTTGACCACTTTTTTATTTATTTTTCTGGTGTTAAAAACAGACGTCGGCACCAATGTCCCTCAGGGGAAGAACATCTTCTGCTTTTTACACACATAGGACCTGAACATCAAGAAATTTCGTTAAAAAGAGCGTACAAATCTTGTCAACTTTTAAAGAAGAAGGTTCATGTCGCTTTTTTCACACTTCAATTATACAGCCAAAGAAATATCACAGTAGTATTCACTAATATCAATGAGAAATGAATTCGATTTTTGGAAGAATACTTGCCAAATTAAATACGGTGTCTTTAGGGATTTAATGCAGTACAATTTTTCTATATTTTCCGATCACATATACATATCATTGGGTTAATAAGTAGACTTGAAATTATTACTAACAATTTTCCTCTAGGTTAACAAATGCCTATGGTTATGGATTAGTGAGTGAGAGAGAGAAAATAAGTTGAGAGAATTTATTTATTTACAGCCATATAAAAATGTTAGTAATATACTCTATTTTTATTTTCATTTCATCAACATACATATGTAAACCTGTCTATCTTTCGCTTAATAATTTTAGATAAATAAATATAAAATAAAAAATCAATTTTATTATTAAAAGAACATAAAGCTTAAAAGCTTTGGCTTAAAAGTTAGGTCATGTTTTTTAGAAAAATAAAAAGAATAAAAAAACCATTTGTTACTAAAAGAAAAAAACGAGCATTCCAAAGCATTTAAAAAAAATTATACTATGAGACAAAATGAAAGAATGAAATACGCCGAGCTAATGACATTTTTAACACAAAATATTCTTCGAGTGTTATTCTGAAATAAAATGATAAAGCATCCGCTAAACATGTGTTCTTGCCGTAGTCTGATCGACAACTAAATCAAAAAACACAAGAATACATACACATGTAGATACGTACGATGAAAGCAACACATTGTTACGCTCTTTGTTTGTGTTCATTTTCCTTCTGTCTTCCTCTCCCCTCACCAGGAAATGATTTTTAAAAATATTGTGGTGAGAGCGCGTCGTAATGTTACGACCCGCCATAAGAAATTTTACTTCTACATGATGCGTATTCTTTATATCCATATTCTTTGCTATAACCTAACTTCACACCAACCATGTTTTTGTGCTAATTTTATTTACTATATAAGCTTGACTATAAACGACAGACTTTAGTAACATTTAGTGCTACTGTTCCCTGGAAACAGCTGATAGGCTTCTGTCGCAAGAAATATAACTTTTTAAGATCAAATTTTTAAATCATTAGTGGTCGGAATACTTTACAAGACGCTCATCCTACCCGTGCTTCTTTATGGCGCAAAGGCATGAAGTCGAAAGAAAAGTCCTACGTAAGATCTTCGTTCCAGTGCGAGTTGGCGATAATTACCGCATCCGATCCAACAGTGAGCTGTATGAGCTCCTCAACGGCATAGACATTGTGCAGCGTATTAATATCCAGCAGCTGCGCTGGCTCGGCCATGTCGTTCGAATGGAGGAGAATGCTCCGGCTTGACGGGATGTCGGGATCTGCGGGAGTCGGCGAAGAGGACGACCTTGTACGCGTTGGAAGGACCAAATCGAGGAAGTCCTGTCATCGATTGGTGTGATCAACTGACGTAGGGGCACAAGAAGCAGAGGCACCTGGAAGGATGTGTTACGGCAGGCTGAAAACCGTTAATCGGGTTGTTAATGGCCAATTAATTAAGTAAATAAGTGGTCGGACTTCTTATTTAGAACATTAACAGATCGCCTACTAAACTTTTCTAACTTACCAATTTACTTCCTTAAATAATGAATAATCAAAGAGATACATACATAATCGCTAATTACAACCCATCATGTCGACCATTAAAGTCGACTCCGAACGAAAGATTTTCGATAAATTTTTCATGACAATTTTATTTATTCCCAGAGTTTTTGCCAGAAATCTGCTGAGTGAAAGTTGCCGAAGATATATTTTTTATACTACGTTCTGTTGGAAACGTCTGAGTTGGTGTTTGAGTCGTGGCCCTACGTCTAATTAGCCAACACACTACCTTCTAGACTATGGCGACAATAAAATACACAAAAAATAAAATACTAGAAATAGAGAATAGAAATTGCTACATCTTTCCCCAAAATTCTTCAATTATAAGTAGTATTTACAGTATTTCAATCGACTTATTTTTGTGAGTTTGGTTTTTTGAAAAGAAACAATTCTTCTAGACATAAACGAAAGAAGTCCATATCTTCTGATACTCTTAATGGTATTTAGAAAAAAGTTTTCATCTACATGAGCCTTAAGGTAGGCCTGTTTATGGAAGTTGTTTTTGAAATTTTTCAGTTTAAAATTAAAATTAACGAGAATTTAATTGAATTGCGTACCATATCCTTAACATATATGGAAATACTTGAGAATTAATATTTCACATACCATGCCCATACATGTTAAAAACTATTTATTTCTTATTAAAGTTATAAATGTAGACTAAACATTTATTTTCCTTTATGTTGACAGCTTAATTTCCCATTTTGTCATTTAAATGATGTGCACTTTGCTTCATTATTATTGTTTTACAAATTTCCTCCGTAGCAAGTTGAAGCATAAATGCAGCTACATATACTGTCATACTCCATTAATCTTTAATTCAAAAGACTAACCAGTAAATGACGCGTCCAGTAAAGGGCAACCACCATCGTAACTTGTTTTGGGTTCTTACTTGTATACTAAATATTGCCATCATCCTTATTATGATCACCAACAGCACTATTATCGTTCGTAACGTCACCCCTAAATGATTGCTTTAGTGACAGAGATGAAAATATAGATTGAACTTCATAAATAACTGTAAATAACTGTACTAATAATGTTTTATAAGATATTCTATCTTTTCATCAATTCCCTGCTTTCTGCACCACAGCATATTGTCGCACTAATTCATGCGCTCCAAATATTCTTTGAATTCATACCGACATCGTCACTTGTGGAATATAAAAATTTCCCTTTCATTTCACAGCAGACGTTGTAAAAAGTACATGAATTATGAATAATTATGACTGGCGTCTAAGGGGTGCCCAAAAGTAAATTTACTAGGTTGTTGGTGACAGCATATCAGTTTTAGTAAATTTAAAATCATCTTGATTCATTTCCAAATTTAAAAAAATAAAATGTTGATGGATTTTAATCAACTTTTATGGCGTAAATGTTGAATATTTTAAAACTTCAAAAATGATAATTGATCTGGAGAAGTTTTTGTCTTACGTTTTAACTTAAAATATGATTAAATTAATATTATTATTGTTATTAAATTACTATTATTGGTTTATTAATTAATTAATTCCAATTTTAATCTTTCGCATAATTATCTCGCCGGTACTATTGAATAAGCTTTTTATTCTGAATTGAATTAATAAATAATTTATAATTTGTTTTTATATTCAAACTTTCAATAATAACATTAAATAAATTCATTTATACGATATTGTTACGAAAATGGGAACGGTGTAGTATCACTTCACATTAAAGTTTAATGATTAAACCAATAAACAACAAAATACACACAAACACATACACCGAATTTGTTACAAGTAAACCAACAAAGACCATGAGTGAGAAAGAGAAAGGGATTGATAACGAATCGCAACGTAAGCGAGCGCAACAACAAGCAGTGTGAACAAAATACAGAAACAACAATGCAGTCGCTATTTTTTTTATTTTTTTTCACGCCGAGAGGGGGTAAATGTACCTAACCGCACCATAGAGGAAGTCGTCACATCCTCCGTGTGTGGGGCCCTCACCCACTAAATCCCCTCGTCTCATGGACTTGTTGTGCCCACTCCGGAACTACGGTGGTATTACTTCGGAGTGGAGTCCCTTTGGCTCTTTGGCCCCTGCATGTTCATATCCGCGTCCGGATTGCGTGTCGAAAGTTGAAGAGACATCTAAGTGTCTCCACTATTCCTTTCCTCCAGGTCCCTGCTTCGAATTTCGCTTGACACGTGTGCCAGTTTCATCTATTCCGGCGTGCCCACATGTTCCGCAGCCTCAAGATCTCTCTTCTTCAGTTTTAGAATCCTCTCCACGTAATTCGCCACTGAGGTCCAATTTTCCCTACTCGCGGTCATAACCCCGACTATGTTACCGGGCGTGATCGTCCCAACTATCGACGTCAGTGCAGAGCGATAACTCTGCCAGCGTGCACACTCGAAAACGGTGTGCTCTGCGTCATCAATTATCTCCCCTTCCTCGTAAAGACAGTAAGGTGAGGCGGTCTTGCCCATTCTGTGCAGATATTTCCTAAAATATCCGTGGCCCGATAGCATCTGTGTAAAGTAATAATTTACCTCTCCAAATTTCCGACCAATCCATGGCCTTATGTCCGGAATAAGTCTCGCCGTCCATCTTCCTCTATCTTCCTCTTTCCATCGTTGTTGCCATTTTGAAATGGTGTTTTTCCTGAAATGAGCGGTTATGTGACTTCCAGCCGATTTCGCCTTATAAATCTTCATCCGCTACGCTGCCAGCAGATCCACAGGGATAATACACGCAATATATATATGCAGTCGCCGTGGTGTAGTAGGTAGTGTGTTGGCTTACTATTCGTAAAGCCCGGGTTCGTATCCCAGGTCAGACATCAAAAATGAAATATGAAAAAAAAAAAAATATTTCTTCGGCGACTTCCTCTCAGCAGATTTCTGGCAAAAACTCTGAGAGTAAATAAACCTGCCATGAAAAAGTTTCTCAAAATTCTGTCGTTCGGAGTCGACGTTAAACTGTAGGTCCCGCCACTCACGTATAAAATTAACGCACACAACATGAGTGGTGTGAGAAGCTAGGCCGTAATCCTGACTGAAGGGTTGTAATGGCCAATTATGTATGTATGTAGTCGCTATAGAACCCACGAGAAGGCGGTAACAAGAATCTTCTGCTTTAAGAACGTTCACCAGACTGATTCTGTGGGCATATAAAAGGGCAAGACCAAGTAGACAACAGTCAATAGTAATTCAATCAGTCTTGCGTGGGAAGTAAACAGTCGTGGCTTGAAGATCGCTATTGTGAAGATTTCCGCTATACAGACCTAACGTGCAAGTGGTATTGCTTACAAAAAGGTTGTAAGCAGAGAAAGCATAACGAACTAAACAAACAGATTATTGTTACATACGACAAGTTGTATAGGGTGGCACACAAAAGTAGTATGAACAATAAAGAGTTTAATTGAAACTGAACACAAATTTATTTTTACTTTGTTTGCAATCAGTGAACTCATATTCTAAACGTTTTTAAAAAGGTAAAAACGTAACCATTGGTGTCAGAAGTGGGATTGCAAACTCCAGAAGTAAAAATAAATATAAAAAAATATAAAAAGAAATAAATAAATAAAATGAAACTCTCCGAACTAAGAGTGGACCGGCTTAAACGAGAGCTGGGTAAACTCGAGCTGCCAACAACGGGCACGAAAAATTAAATCCAAAGGCGGTTAAGGGAACAACTGGCTTTAGGGCATTGACATTGATTCCTACGAGTTCGAGGATGAAGAGGAACGAGAGTTACAGAAACCTGCAACTCCCAGCGGGGTCGACATAAATTCGTTGCTAGCTATGATGGAGAAAATGCAAGTAGCAAACCAAAAGCTATTTGAAGCTTCTAGAGCCGAAAATCAGAAACTTCTGGCAGATGTACAAAAAGCTTCTAGAGCTGAGAACCAAAAGCTATTTGAAGCTTCTAGAGCAGAAAACAAAAAATTACAAGCAGCAATTTTGTCAAAAATTTGAAAGGAGCCCGAAGCTACGTCAGGGAAGCTGCAGGAGATACATGAGTCGGTCAGCAGAAGAATCACTGGTGTCGAGGAAAGGTTGTCACATTTAGAAAAGACCGTGGACAGGAAAGTAAACGATTTGGAAAAGACCGTTGACACGAAAGTGAACGTTTTTAAAAGACCGTCGACGGAAAACTCCTTATGATGGAGGAAAAGATCAACAACCTCCCGAACCAGTGCGAGTCGTATCAGAAGGTACCGGCGGGATAAAACCCCCTTGCTTTGATGGGTCCTCAGCCCTGTCCGTCATCAGAAGCGGATGGGACGATGACGAGAAGGCGTTGGATCCAATTTTGGGTTTAAAATGTGTAGCAGCCGAGATACTAGAGACTGGTGGCGTTACAGCGCAAATTCGGCGATGAACACAAACGAGAATTGTACCGCATGGAGTTAAGGTGCCAAGCGCAAAAGGCTAATGAGTCGCTTCAAGCCTTTGCAATGGAGGTCGAGAGATTAGTGCAGCTCACTTACCCAGGAGAAAACCACCCATTGATAGACAACTTTAAAACCGAGGCGTTTGTTAACGGCATGCGCGACCCAGACATCAAACTTGCGATATGTTCCAAACAGAAGACAACATTTTCAGAGACCGTGGCCTTCGCACTAGCCCAAGATACCGCTCGCACGATTTCTAGGCCACAAGTAAGCAAAGTGCGCAGAATGGAAGTCGTGGAGGAAAAAGAATGCCTTTTAAATAAATTCAAAGAGATGTTGAAGCAAGTTTTGGAGGAAAACGGACAAAAGGCTAAACCTAAATGCTTTAACTGTGGAAAGGGTGGTCATTTGCAAAGAAACTGTAAAGCGCCACGGAAAAGATCAAGACCTGTCTCACCAACAAGACGACGTGCCATTGCTACACCTAAGGTTTCTGATGAACATTACGTTGATGCGAGTAGTTCCAAGAGAAGGCGCGGAAAGCCTGAAAATAGTGAGGATCATCCTGTGTCGAAAATACCGAAAATAGAGTCTAATATTCAAATCGAACAGTCTCCGGACACGTATACGGCTGTAGAAAAGACTGAAGTTATAAAAGTCAGAAGAGGTGTAAAGCAAAGAGTTGTAAAACATTAGCCTCTCAACTCGACCTCGTAATTTGGAGCGTAATCATTATGTTAAGGCTGAGAAGAAGGAATCCATCGTTGGTGTCCGGCGAACGCAGATCGAAGCCAAAGAAGACTGATCCGAAGCACAAAGAAGTGACCCAATATTGGCGAAGATTATAGCAGCGAAGGAAGGGGACAAACGGCCTATCAGAAATTAGATATCCACAGAGAGTCCTATTAAAAAATATAACACGACTGTTGTACTATTTAAATAATAACTGTGGTAATTTTTGTCCGCTTTGACCAAACGAAGTGTCAATATCTTCACAAGATAATGCACTTTCCGAATGTCGTCACTTATTTTATATTTTTTAATTAAATTTTGCAATTAAGAATAGCTATACTTGAAAAAATGAGATAAAAATTATATTTTCCAAGTTTATCCGATCAAAACTTATAACATGAAAGTTTGAACTATACGTTTATGTGTACCATTTTAAAGGCACATCTGTCCCCTTTTAAAAAGCTTTGGATTTTGAAAATAGGTTGAAAAATATTTGGGTAATCAATAATTTTGTGTGAAAAATACCGTTTTTGTCAAATAAAACAAGTTTGGATGGTTCGAGAAAAAAAAAAATATTTTTGAGTTCTACTCAACAAAACTCACAACCTATTCTATGTCATTAGCTGGGTATATTTTGAGTGTCGCACCGTGTTATTATCTGTTACATGTACAGTAAGTAGATTAGAGGGTTATTCCAAAGAATACAAAATGCTTCCTAAGGGATAAATGAATCATATACCAGAAGAAAATTTTTTTCAACCGATTAACAAACATTTAAGAAAAGACCTAGTCTTTTATGTAATTGTATAATTAAGATTTTAAATGTTGGATGTACATGAGCAAAATACTTGACTTCCTTCTGCTACCACCGTCTCGTCTACTAATTTTTTTTTATTCAAATAATTTCTATTCAGCAATCAGCAAACATACAATCTCTTAAATTATGCAGATGCAGATTATCATATTAAATTTAATAATCGTTTCAAAATTTATAGGTGTAACCGCAAACTCAATACCATTGGTAACATAATAAAATCATTAACATTCTCAACATCAACCTCCTCATCGTAGTGTTCCTTATTATGCCTTTGCAAAATAAATAGGTTTGCTGCCACGCGTGGCATGTTCTGTTGCTGTAGTTTTCAACGCATGAGATCTATTTCTTTACATTGGCCTACCATGCATTTCTTCCTCGTTTATGATGAAACCGAACATTTATTCTTCTGAGCAGCACTAGCTGTTTACGTACAATAATTGCTGGTTGGTTTGTGCAGCATATAGGAAATGTTCTATTGGGTGAGAGAGAGTGTGAGTTTGCGAACATCTATCACTTCATGTCTTATAAGTGTCGCATGCCGTTGAATGTAATTATAGCAGCAAACCTGCCACAAGGCAATAAATGCTATGCAAATCAACCACGTACCCACAGATATACCCTGAACACCTTCTATCAACTCGCATGTATGTAGATGCCTCATTGCTTGCATATAATTTCGGTTTCTTATTAAAGCGAAGTTGGACGAAGTATGGAATGTTGCTGCCACTCTTGT
Source organism: Sarcophaga subvicina (assembly GCA_936449025.2). Lineage (NCBI taxonomy): Eukaryota > Metazoa > Arthropoda > Insecta > Diptera > Sarcophagidae > Sarcophaga > Sarcophaga subvicina. Next base: position 38,270,675 of record OW388082.2, read on the forward strand.
TTTACTTACGGTATGTATATGGAGTTCATATCCTCCAAACGTATATCATCTGGAAATTTCAATTTAATGTTGCTCTTGTTTCTGTTTTCTTACACCTTCGTAAAATAATTTATAGGGTCGTGCAAGCAGTGATGTAATTTTGAAATAAATAAAACGCTTTAAATATTTCCCAAAATATTAAACCCATTATGAGATAATACTCCTGCTATGCTGAAACTAATTTTTGGATTCCAATGACCTTTGCTCTCCATTTTTGTTGTCAGAACATTAAAATCTTCTGACACGTACAATAGGTACAACACACATATTTAAATACGGTATGTCCATTAATGTCACATCTAACTACTATAGCGCCGGTATCCGGCTTTAGTCAGTTGTATGCAATTGAAACTGGAGTTTGTTCTCACATCCGTGATTCTGTTTATAATCTGTTTCAGACTCTATAGGTCAGACCGCGAAATTGTTATTTACGATATAGAAGTCGCCGCAGTCTAGTCGGTAGTGTGTTTGGTTATTAGACGTAAAGCCAGGGTTCGAGCCCCAGGCCAGACATCAAGACAAAATACAAAAAGTATTTCTTCGGCGACTTCCTCTCAGCAGATTTCTGGCAAAAACTCTGAGAGTAAATAAAATTGCCATGAAAAAGTTTCTCAAAAATCCGTCGTTCGCAGTCGACTTTAAACTGTAGGTCCCGCCACTCATGTATAAAATTAACACACACAACATAAGTGGTGTGAGAAACTAGGACGTTGTACAATGGGTCAATTCGACCTCCGGGTACTGTAATTGTCTTAATTGACAAGTACACGTCCTCTAACCTAACCTAACCTATAGAGACACAATTTGAAAGTGTTTGGTTAGCTATTTACGTCCATGGTAGCATAAAATGTGTCTTAAAGCTTAAAATCGATCGCTGAAACTGATATTGAATATAGATTTGTCGAAATAACTGCTGAACGAAATCACAAAAGCTTAATAGGGAGTGTATATAGAGCTCATTGAGACATATGTACATACCTGTCGATAGTCCCATGAATGTTTTAAATATTATTTCTGTACAGAATATTGTAATCATTGGTGATCTGAATAACAACTTATTAGCACTTAACCTTTTTATTGATTCAATGTTATCACTGGGCCTGATTTCAGTGAATACTATCACACCAACACACTTCCACCGATGTGATGGAAACTTGCAAAAATCGTTCCACTACCAGTACAAAACAAAATGACTATGAAGCAATCGCTATCCTGCCTTATACATATGTATGCACATATATCTAAAGTTATACATCTAAAGTTAAAGAAATGAACGATACCTTGAACAAGAACACATTTCATTCGGCTTTGCAAAAGGCGGAAGTTGCATTCAAGCTCTTACGGACATGATTTAAAATTTGTGAGTTGATATTGATAAAGGCTTGATGACAGCAACGCTTTCGATGCAGTTGACCATGCAATCTCACTGACAATATCGGAGAATATTTTACCCAAACAACCCATAAACCCGACAGCTATCTTTCCGGACGTTCTAATATTCAAATATTATAAATTTCGTATGTAGAGAGGGGAGTATCATAAGGTTCAATATTTGGATCTCTATTATTCAACATACTTATATATTAAAGGTTTACCTGATGTGGTTAGGCACTGTAAAATTCTTTTATATGCTGACGATTTCAAAATGTATTATAGTAGAAGGAAAGACAATATTCATTCTTGTGTGGACATTTTAAACACCGAATTGGCAGTGATCAGTATTTCAAATGCAAACTGTACTTTTATAAATAATAATACAATAGTCGCCGTAGTCTAGTAGGTAATGTGTTGGCTTATTAGACGTAAAGCCCGGGTTCGTATCCCAGGTCAGACATTAAAACAAATTCGTCGACTTCCTCTCAGCAGAATTCTGGCAAAAACTCTGAGGGTAAATCAAATTGCCATGAAAAAGTTTCTCAAAAATCTGTCGTTCGGAGTCGACGTTAAATTGTAGGTCCCTCCACTCAAGGGTTTTAATGGCCAATTATGTATGTATATATGTAATACAATGGTATAGTCCTGAATAACAACATTCAAATTAGAAAAAGTTATGAAGAGATCGAATTTACAAATGCATGAAAAAACTTTGGCGTTAAATTTAATGACAAACTTATGTAGTCCAACCACATATCGGCAGTCGTCGATCGTATATATGTCATGCATAGGAACTTACGGGCCGTAAATGATTCTACACCTCTTATTATATGAACGTTTCTGGCGAAAATTTATCTAATATCCGTCCACTTATATGGATGTGAGGTATTCCCAATTGTTCCAACAACGAATTCAACTAAAATTTAAATACATTATCTTTATCCATAAAATGTTAGTTACTCAGCCACCAAACTATCTTTTCCAAGTCCTAAGATTATGAAGACCAACTAGGGAAGACCCCAGCCATTGTTCTTTATTAACACTATTTACCTTTGGAACCAACACCTAATCACATCCAAGCAATTGGCAGCGCACAGAGGTTTGAAAACAACTTACGGAATATATTAGCCAACCCTATTAAAGTGTTAATATATTCCCCGTAGTCTAGCAGGTAGTGTAGTAGATTCTTAAACCCCATATGAAAAAATATTTTTTCGGCGACTGCCTCTCAGCGAATATTTGGCAAAAAATTTGAGAGTAAAATAAAATTGCCATAATAAAGTTTCTCAAATTTTATCGTTCGGAATTGACTTTAAACTGTAGATCCCGTCACTCATGTGTAAAATTAACACACACACTAGGTCGTTACCCTAATTCACCAATTATCGTTTCAAGATCTCCGAAGCATCTCTCTCCTCCAAGGTAAAAGGATTCCGTCTTCAAAAATTTAAATCGGTTAAGTCATAAGGCCCTATCCTCCCTAGAGGAGTAAGATGAACATATAAGTCATAAGCCTGCCGATGAGTTCACGCAGCAACAGGACACTGTCTCCAGTAGGTTAAGAAAATTATTAAGTTGGAAGTGATATATAATGGTGACGTACTTCTGGAAACTGACGACGATTCAGAGGACACCACTGTTGTCAACAACGATCAATTGTAGTAAAGTTTGCTGAAATTAAGCATTCGTCGTTGCCTTTATTCTCTAGCTGATTTCACTCATGGCGAAACATATATTTAACCAGCAACACATGTTATATAAGGACAGGATTTGTGGGTATTCTGACATCGCATAATGACCAAATATACTAGAGTTTTTATTTCATCACATTTTAGCTATTGAGACATCTGTACTATCACACATGGTATATAATGAGGAGGAGAGAAGAAGAAGAAGAAGAAGTTGTCATATGCAAATAATAGGAATGTCCTTATCTTAATATGTGAGGATGTAAACGAGCACCATACCATTTGATGTGCGCTTAATATACCGATTGGCAGAGTAGCTCCGTTAGAACGACTCCTACAGAAACTCCAGACACTATTTTGTTGCAAATCAATTGACTCCATATATTTCACGAGTTTAAATAAGAGCCGGTGTTATTATTTTTAAGAAATAAGTTTTCATATATCGATAAAAGTATGGTAATTTTTTAATCCATCCTAAGTTGTAAACTCATGAAAATCAAATCACTATTGGATCACCATATATGGAACTCGCTATGTCACCTTATAATTAAGCGAGCACATTCAATCTAGGTTGTGGCGTATTTAATAGAAGACGTTATAGTCAACCACATAGAAAGTCGTAAATGCTTTAATCATTAAACGTGATTGATGTCCTAGATGCTACTCTCTCTGCCAGTTGGGATAACAAGAAATTCATGCAAATCAATTTTTATTGCTTACGTCTTGTATGCTTGACTGTACGTCTGCCAAACAAACAGAGTAACTGACTTATTGGTTGTCTTATTCGATTTTATTGTCGCACTCGAGTGAATGAGAAATCAATATAATCAGTTTAATTTCTTTCATTTCATTAAACATTAAGGCGCTCCATTTTAAGTAAAGGATCTTAAATCTCTAGCAGTGCCCCTAACAGTCTATAAAATGTTTTATTGTCCAAAGGAAAGCTTCATCTGCTTGCGGAGACAGCAGGTATGCCAAATTAAGGTAAAGTATGCCAAATGGATTTGGAAAACTTGGCTTATATCGGTTTGTCAAAGGCGGCTTTGCAGTCTACAAACAGGTGGAGCAATGTGAATAGCTGGCCGCTTTAACAACTCTAAAGTTGCACTGATAAGACACGTACTTTAATTGAATTTTATGTGTTGTTTGAAACAGAGTTACATACAATTTACTGTGGCTGTTACACACATTCTTGTCATCTTTCTTATTCACTGAATATAGACGTTGTCACGCCAGTCAACAGTTCTTCCAGATAAGTGGTGCGTAAAATTCGATGGATGCTTCTCAACATCTTGTTACTTCCAGCTTTATTATACTATATCGGCTTTTTAAATAAAGACATTCGAAACTTGAAAGTAAATATCGGTCATCTTGTTCAGACTACATCTGACAATTTATTTTTAATTTATTCAGCGTGTTTTATCCAATTGTCAGACATACAGGGGTGGCCTTATAATTAGAAACGATGTTTCTGGAACAGAGTTCTCTGGAGTGACGAATCTAAGTTTAATTTTTCCCAATCTTGTGGAAAAACGTATGTAGACGTCCTCCAAATAAAGCCTTTGATTCCAGGTACACCGTGAAAACTGTAAAACAAATTAACAAACATACATGTTGCTAAGTAGTTTCTAATTATAAGGCCACCACTGTATCAATGGCCAATGTTGCCCGCGCTGTGCTCATTTTACAATCGCCATAATCGGATTACCGTGTGCCCAATTCACAATTCTAGTCCAGTTCAGTAAACAATCGCCAGCGTCTGGCAGCCGATTATAAGTTGCTTACAAGAAATCGGCCTTTCCCAGGCCACAACTTTTGAGAATTTTGCGTCGTGCCTCGGTGGTCTTAGTCTAGCAGGTAGTGTGTTTGCTTATTAGGCGTAAGGCCAGGGTTCAAACCCCAGGCCAGGCATCTCCAATAAAACGAAATATGAAAAAAATATTTATTCGACGATTTCTTTTCAGCAGATTTCTGGGAAAAACTCCGAAAGTGAAATAAAATTGCCATGAAAACTTTCTAAAAAATCTGTCGCACGGAGTCGAATTTAAACTGTAAGTACCGCCACTCTTGTATAAAATTAACATACACATTAGAGATGAGCGAACCAGTGGTTTTTGAAGAACGTTGTCCTCAGTGAACGTGAATTGTTAATCACAGTATTCCAAATATTCCAAAAGAAAACAATAATGACAATAACGTATTTTATTAAGTCGTAAGAAAGAGACCACTAGATATATACTACGAAAGGACTACATACTAAACAAAATCAAAGTGGTGTCAACAATGTTATTATTTTTAATGTAATTTTTTTTTTATATGAAGTTTGACAATTAAGTTTCACAGAAAGTTCATGTATAAAAGACAAAAGTAAATAATCAGCATCATCTAATAGTAATTCTGCCTCGCTCAAAATAAAATGAAATAAATTTGAGTATGTAACAATTTTGAAAGAACGACATTATTAGTAACTGTTATTTGGCAATTTCAATCACTGTAGTTACCAGTGAATTATTAATCACCGTGATTAAATCACAGTTTTGAAAATATCGCTCATCTCTAATACACATCATAAGTGGTGTGAGAAGCTTGGTCATGATCCTAACTGCCAGGTTGTAATCACCAATTGTGTATGTATGTAGGTATGTATGTATGCATGACTCGGCCTTGCAGCCGTATAAAATTCTATAGATCTAGGAACTGAAGATAAACGATTTAGAATGAACTCTGGAATAGTTGGTAATCCTAATATATATTATAAATCTTTCTGTAAGTCTGTTTGTTTGTTAGTCAATCACGCCTGAACGCCTGGATCGCCTGGAAATTTGGGATATAGATCGAGCTTTTGTCGGTGCAGCTATAAATCATTTCAAAATTTTGACCAAAAGGAGAGAAAAAACGGGACAAAGGGAGAAAAAATGGGCAAAAATTAGTACTTTATGCATTAATTGCTGTATTTTATCTGTTTTAAAGGTATTTTTTTACGATTTAGCTTGGTTAAGTTTCCCAAATAGCTATTGGAGGTGTTGCGTTTATAAAGTTGGACCAAAAGGGGTCCAAAAAGGGGAAAAGGGGCGAAAAACGGGCAAATTGTGTGCATTTATATTTAGGACTTAGAGCATTCAAAAAACTGGGTTGTTTGTTAAACCGGTTTCCGATTAATTTGAAAAATTTAATTTTTTTTAAGAAACCGGTTGTTAATGCAAAAATGACCTAATAATAATTTTTTTTTTTAAATTTAAAGAAAAATTTATACAATAGGGGGTCTCATGGCCACCTTATTTGTAGAAATACCTCCCAAATGATGCCTGTTAATGCACTGATTACGAGAAAAAAAATATTTTTTTGTAATAGTATTATGGTATTATGTTGTTTTGTTTTTAACTTTTCACGAGAACGTTTTAAAGTTTTGAATTTCAATACAAAACAATTGAAAATCACATTTAAAAATATTTTTTACAATTCTAAATTGATTTTTATAAAAAATTGACAAACTACATAACCCGCGCAACACCGGGTACAATCTACTAGCTCACCATAATTTTAATCGAAAAATAATCTTGTCATGGGGCCATTTCAGAATGAGTGGATACGTGAGCAAACAAAATTGTCGAATATGGAACGATATCAATTCACGTGATATTCAATGACGCGCAATGCAACACTCTTTGTTGTGGATTTTGGTATCGAAGCATATTTGTTTGAGGATGACATTGGCCACCACTATCAATCGCGAGCATTAGAGGCCGATGACTACCAATTTTTTCTTAATTGTTAATACGGCATTACTTCACGGACTGATCAGTTGGATAGTGTCAATTGAACACAATTAATTGTTATCAAAATCAAGGACCAGATAATTATCATTAAGAATAAATTGAATCATTGGAGTTAGATGGACCAGTTCAGTAACTACTGCTGACCAAGCCCTCTTTGTTTTTTCTGAAGCGCTTGAATGAATTTCATTAAGTAAACTACTAGTGGAACATTATTTTTTTACTACAATTATGGGCAAAAAAACTCCAAAATTTTTAATAAATAAATAAATAAAACTCCACATTAAATTAAATTTACAAACATTTCAAACAGTATGCTGTCGGCGTTCATACAAATAAATTTTCTCATATCGGTAATCAGTACTGTGCGGTTTCTTTTTTATCTCGCTATTGCTGTTTAGTTTTTTTTCGGTAATTAATGTCTTGTTAAAACAAAAACAAAAACAAGAAAACAGACTCTCATTCCACAACAATTTTGTCTTGTATTTTCCGTTTTTCTTGTTTATAAATTTTGACAACGTGACTTCTGTTGTGGTGCCCTTTTGTTACCTCACGTTACTTGTAAATTCACATAAAATTTACTTCAATCGCTTTTTTTCTTGGATGTTTTTGTTTTTTCAGTACTTTCTTGTGTTCCAGTTAATTTTTCCATAAAATTTTCTTAACCAACCAACCCAGGCTGTTTTTATTTTTTTCTTTGTGCATATTTAATACCCTACAACAGCATGAGGTACGTGCTGTGTATGCAATGTGTTGTCTTCATTTAAAAATACAGTAATCCTTCGACTTACGACGCCTCGATTAACGTTGTTTCAATTTACGTCGTCAAATTTTTTGTTCCCTCTAACTTCAATTTGCGTCGCCATTTGATTTACGTCGCCTTTTTTGGAATCAACCGGGACGTAAATCGAGGGATTACTGCAACTTTTTTATGTTCCTTGTTAAAAACATACTACTTTGTAGTATAAGCAATATGAAATTCGATTTACGTCGTTTCGATTTACGTCGCCTTTTTGTGGAACCAACTGCGACTTAAATCGACGGATTACTGTAGTTCTGCTACCATTTCTATTCAAAACTTAATTTTAGAAACCTTACCAAAAAACTCAATAAATTTATGGATGGGCGGAATAGGTGCAGATTCTAAGATTACCTGTTCCGAATACTCAGGAACCACTTCTCAAAGAGGTTTCTATGTTAGGAAGCCGACAGAGATGATATTTCTGGCGTTATCATTAATTCCTTAAAGTTTTGTTTCAGGACCATTGATATGTAACGAAATATTTGACGGCGTCCTGTATTTGATAGGTCCTAAAGCGCCAAGTATTACGCTTAGAAATTGCGTAACTAAATACAAACGAGAATTAATTTAAATCTTGCAGAGTCTAACACAGGCTGTCGGAAGCAGAAGATAACGCAGAAGATTCAAATCGGTAGGACATATAAAAATTCGTCAGCGTGTATCAAATATATGGGCAGTGGTGGTTAACTTCAAGCGTCATATGAACTATATTGAAAGGAAGCCAACTAGACTTCCAAATACATTCTACATTCGCCCAAATGATGCCAAGTGTAGAGAAAAAAGCTGTTACTATTGAGAGTTCACTGTTTGAGTACTGTTCCATTATTTATGAGTTAAGGTATGGAGATGGTTCTATTCGGTTGGCTTTATTCGATAAGAATTCATTGTAAACGATATGGATTGGGGCTCATAAAAAATTTTCTAAAAACAAATTTTTCATTTAATTTTTTATTTATTTTCACTTGCGGCTTTGTCAACAGTCTTCTGGTTAGATGGCTGAGAGTAAATAAAATTGCCATGAATATGTTGCTCCTTGCACCTGTATCTCTATCTTTTCTGATAGCCAATCTGCTATTAAATCCACCGTCGCGATCAACTCCAAACTTGTCAGGAAGAGTCGCCGTTGGCTCAACGTTTTCTCTGGGTGCTTCAGTGCCTCACTTGCCTGGGCCTCTGGGCTCAGAGACATTCCGGGCAACTGAAGGGCTGATGAGATCGCCAGAAAAGGTACACTCCTTCCAGAACCTTCGCCAATCGAATTGGGCATGTCGCTTACTTCTGTTAAAATGGTCATTAGTCAAAAATTCTTCCGGGACGCCAACCTATCTTGGATAAATGAGAAATCTTGCTCCCTTGCCAGACTCACTTTGCCCATTATGGACAGGAGACTTACCAACCAACTACTCAAACTTGAATGCAATGTAATCTAGACCACAGTGGCCATGCAGACAGGTCATTGCATTATGGAAAGACTGCAGCTCCCATCACTTTTGCCGAGGTTATAGAACTGATGAAGAGGAGGAAACTGTAATTGACTTCGTTTGCCAATGCCCATCTCTCCCAAGGTGCAGATTTAAGTTATTTGGCTCACCATTCCTTGTTAGCTTATGGGAGTTATCATCCATTCATATCAATGATAAAGCTTCGTTCATAAAACTTTCGGGATGGTTTCTAGCTTAGGGGAGTCGTGAGTTTAGTGTGCAGCATCTGTGTTGACCAATTTCTATAATCAGTTCGCTGGAATTCGGTCAGTACAGGGACTGCGCTTACCTAGTTGATATGCGTGGTCAAGTGAGCTTTGGTATCAAAGCTACCAACCGAATTTAACATGACTTCGGTGTTAAGATATACGATATCCAAATCGCTTAATTATATCAATACTTTCTTATATCCAAAAACCGCACAACGAGCGAGGATAGGCTTCATCATTTCGTAGGGAGTCATGGAAGCAGATTGACCGACAGTCAAATGTTTTTGTTTTACTTTGTAAAATTCGTACAGAGTACAAAATTACGAGTATCACTACTTTGGCACGATTTTTACTGCAAGGTAAAGCCCACCTTTTAGTTTTCCTACTCCAAAGGTACTGATGAGAAATAGTACACCGTCGGTGATTTGTAGTTGAGGTTATAAATTTTCTTTGGTGAACTTTACTCGTGTTGTTGTTGTTGTTGCTTTTAAAAGTATATTTTTAGTAAGTTGTTTAGAAATTCTTTAATAATGTTTCATGGTTTTTGTGTTTTTTTCTTTTTTGTTTCTGTTGCTGTTTAACTTCATGGTTTTAATGTTGGTCATGCCGATAGTTTGTCATTAACAAAACGAAAAAGAGATGACGATGATGACAAGAGTATTTTATTATGAGATCACGATATTATTCAGTACCAAAAAGGTTACAGTTACCACAAAAAGTTTCCCTTTCTTTTTTTTTTATTTTTATTTGTGACTTGATTTCGTTACTTTAAGAAACTCTTCAGTTAAAAATTTAAAAATTAATTGTACATTCACTATTTTCACATAGAAATTAATTTCGAGTTTTAGAATCATAACAAACTATCGCATAAAAAGTCGCCGCAGTCTAGTAGGCAGTGTGTTGGTTTATTAGACGTAAGGCCACGGTTCAGTCATCAGAACGAAAACATAAAAAAATATTTCTTCGTCGACTTCCTCTCAGTAGATTTCTGTCAAAAACTATGTGAGTAAATTAAAATTGTCATGAAATGTTTATCAAAAATCTGTCGTTTGGAGTCAACTTTGAACTATAGGTCCCAACACTCATGTATAAAATTAACACACACAGCATAAGTGGGTTGAGAAGCTAGGTCGTAATCCTGAATGAAGGGTTGTAAGTTTACAATTAAGTATGTATGTACATCCGTTCATGCTTGATTAGCCTGTGTAAGATATTTTGACCAACGAATCTTAATCACACAATTGTTAACTAAAAATCCCGCATTACGGAGGGAAGAAGTGAAAGGCCTTATTTCTGTGGTAGTTTTTTTTTAGTGGAAAGGAAAGGAACACAAATCATGTTTATTATCTGTTTAGTTCATACAACAGAAAACTTTCTCCAGCTCAAGAAAATATTTTTGATCACAATAAAGTATTTTCGATCTCCCAATAAGCTGCTCTATTAATTCAGTAAGTTTACTAACAAACAATCCAAGCATTAGATTACATTGTGAGTAGAACTCCTTCTGTGGTTTTTATATCAGTTCTACGCAAGAAATAAGCTGATAAGATTTTATCAGCATAGCCCGAATCCAGATCACATAAATTTCCTCTAGATCATGATTGTTTAAATCTGTAAATAGTCTTCCTAACGTAACCTTGTACTTCTAAATTTTTTTGAAAAATCTTTTGATATCCTTGCTCAAATGGCTTTCTTTGATGTACTTCCATAGCACTTTCATTAATAAGATTATTATCTTGTTGTGCTATGACTAATAATAAATAAATAAAATAAATAAATAAATGGTGTCAGGGTAAGCAGAAGCAGAAATGGATATTTGGACTGCATTGTTGCTCCGACAATGATTGGTATAATTAAGGCACTATACACGGATAATACTGCAAGACTGCTAATAGGGGGATCAAATATGGAGAATCTGAGAAAATCCAAAGATGTCGTAGCGAAACTGGTCATTGTATGTAAAAAAATCATGTGATAAATAGGTGCATACTTACATATGCAGTAGGTGTTATTAGTTAAATGAGAGATCAAAGTAAAGCATTGAAAGAAAGAAAGCATTGAAAGGTTTATGAAAATCATTTTCTTTTTTATCTGCACAAATTCAAATTTCAAATTGTTTTACTTATTAAACTTTAATGTTCATGCGAATATGTTACGTCGAATTCGTTAGAAATCACGCTACACCCAATAACGAATTTATGCTTAATATTTACAGTCTGAATGAAACCCACATTTCACGTGTAATAGTAGTGTTCCTATTTGTTCCTTTCTAGTTCTGTATTTATGTGTGTATATGTAAATATGTAAACTATTATTATTCGTGTAATAATTATATGAATGCATATTCATGTATTGCAAATATTTAGTGCTTGTAAGTACGCGCATTTTCAACATACAATTTACATCAGCGGGTCATAATTTAATTGTTTTGCCAAATGCACGATGTTGTTAATAAAATTTAATTTTTAACAACTAATAAAATACTTCTTTTTTTAATTTTTTTTAAATATTTAAATTAAAGTATCTAAAAGAAGGCTGTGTGTTTAGAAATTTTGCTAAATTTCTCATACAATATATACTTGGGTGACCAAACATTTTTTTTTGAAGTTTTAAATGTGCAGCCTCTTACTTTTCTACAATATAGAAAATTATAGAAAATTGTGTTTTGTCTTGATACTTGGGTCAACAACTTTTGGATCAATCGTTTCTTCAAGTCTATAACTTTTCTGTGAATAAATTTCTGATTAAGTTGGCAATAATTTTAGGTTAAGTTTCCTTATCAAGTTCATCATCAAAAAGTGATAAGACAGTGTCTTGCATTGGAGCAAGAGTTTGACGTACTACGTGACAATAAGTAAACAAACGTTTTGTGATTGCAGGAAACACATTTTTAAGGAATTGATCGCCCTCGCTATACACCGTTCCTGGTGCATGACTCCAAGAGGCTCGAGTTTAGGTATTCGCCGTATCGGCTTCTAAAACTATTAACCACAGTTCAACCAATACGCGGTAATCGCCCCTTATAAAATTTTTGTTTAATTCTTCCTTAACAACCATTAAGAATGTTATCCCGGTAACTGTTTTCCATCCCAATGGGCTGTGTTTTTTCAGGCACACTGTTTTGAAAGCCAGGCAAGTTGAGTTCATCTATTCGGCGCCCGAATTTTCTGTATATGTATTCCAAATTGTCTTTAGTGGAAGTAGATGTAACATTCTATTATATTAGCTAGCCGTTGAAAATATGTTTGTGTGATTATATTCACATAAATCAAGCCAAATGATAACATCAGATCAATAAAGAGGTTACGGGTTAATAAGTTGTTATTCAGAAATATGATTTGAAATATTTATGAGACTATAGATACTCCTCTCTAATGGGATTTTTCGATTTCGTTCAGCAGTTATTTCAACAATTCAATATTACTTCTAACGATCGATTTCATCTTTAAGACACATTTTACGGTATCACAGGCATAAGCATCATCTTTAAATTTTGTCTCTATACCCTTAAAACCTATTGGAAATGTCTGACCTATACAGTCTGAAACTTTCCAAATTCTAAACAGAATCGTGAATGTCAGAACAAAACTAGTTTTTGTAACCACTCAACAAATTCCGCTTTCAATCGCACGCAACTGACTAAAACCTGACACCTGCAATATAGTAATTAAATATGGTATTAATAGCTAGTAGGGAGTGTGTCGGCTTATTAGACGTAAGGCCACGGTTCAAACCCCAAGTCAGACATCAAACGAAAATATGAAAATATTTCTTCAGCGGCTGCCTCTCATTAGATATCTGGCAAAAAATTCTGCGAGTAATTAAAATTGCCATAAAAAGTTTCTAAAAAAAATCTGTCATTCGAAGTCGACTTTAAACTGTATGACCCGCCACTCATGCATAAAATTAACACACACAACATAAGTGCTCGTAATCTTGACTGAAGCGTTATAATGACCAATTATGTAACTATGAATGTATGTATGTAAAGGGTGTTTTTTATAGAGGTATAGAACTTTAAGTTGGCATTACTTTTCAAGATGGCGACCGATTTAACAGCTGTCAAGTGATTTATTCTCAGTTTGGTTTGGCAATTCATCATGAATAGACTCACGCCTGAACAACGCTTGCGAATAGTGCAATTTTATTTCGAAAATAATGGTTCTGTGCGGAAAACGTATCGCGCACTACGTCCATTTTATCGTCGACAAAATCAGAGCAGTTAATTCGATTAACCATGGAACGTTTTCGCACCACGTTTACTCTTATTGATAACTCGCATCCCCAGAGACGCTGTACGGTGCGTACAGAAGAAGCTATTGCTGCTGTAGAGCGTCCACTGTGTCCATCCACTTTATGGAAGATTTTGCGGAAGGATCTTGGTTTGCGTGCTTACAAAATCCAACTCGTGCAAGGATTGAAGCCAAACGATCATCAAGTAAGGCGTAGATTCGTCGAATGGGCCCAAAACGAGATTACCGTTGTTCCCGATTTTCATAAGCGAATTTTGTTTAGCGATGAAGCGCACTTCTGGTTGAATGGCTACGTCAACAAACAAAACTGCCGCATTTGGAGTGAAGGTAATCCTCAAGTGTATGTGGAAACACCGTTACATCCAGAAAAACTGACTGTTGGTGCGCTTTATGGGCTGGTGAAATCATTGGTCCGTACTTTTTCAAAAAGGATGGTGGCCAGAACGTTACAGTCAATAGTGATCGGTATAGAGCCATGATTACTAACTTTTTCATTCCTGAATTGAATAACCATGACGTCCAGGAGATGTGAATTCAACAAGACGGCGCAACATGTCACACAGCTCGTGCCACAATAGATTTATTGAACGACACGTTTGGTGACCGCCTAATTTCACGTTTTGGACCTGTGAATTGGTCTCCAAGATCTTGTGATTTAACACCCCTAGACTATTTTCTGTGGGGCTATGTTGGTCTATGCGGTAAAGCCACAAACGCTTGACCATTTGGAAGACAACATTCGCCGTATTATTGCCGATATACGGCCACAAATGTTGGAAAAATCATCGAAAATTGGACGTCCAGATTGGACTGCATCCACGCCAGCCGTGGCGGTCATATGCCAGAAATCATATTTAAAATGTAATGCCACAAGATTATCTTTCGGATAAATAAAATTCATGTCAATTGAATAATCCATAGTTGTTTTATTGCAACTTAAAGTTCTATACCTCTTTAAAAAACACCCTTTATGTATGTAGATGTACCATCTTGTAGGTCTCTTTGTCTTTCCTTTATTCCTTTCGTCTACTTCTAATCGCCTTTAGTTAGCTGCAATCGAAAGTCAGTACGGATTATAGTTGATCAAACGGGCTAATAATTTTTCATTTCATTATTAGGTTGGTTCAAAAGGAAACTGTTTGTCACTCAGGACTGTTTGTGTTCTTTATGACAGTCAATGGTTTCTACTCCAGTGGCTGCAAAAAGTAATATGTTTCTTGGCTTTTTAAAATCCAATTGAACCTCAAATGTGAGCAATAATAATACGGCAGTAGTCGCTCTATCTCATCTTCCTCTTATCTTCGAGAGAGCAGATATAACCTTGGCTGGTAAAGAAACGGAATTATTTCGAAGATTTTGCAACAGTTGAGAAAGCTGCACCAAACTGATATCAAAGAATTGTAGCAGTTGAAATTTGTTATCCACCTATAGGTGAAACATGGATCAATGAACGACTTCAAAATAAGAGCTGCAATAGTGAAATCGCCCAATAAAAATGACCTTGGCAAATATACGAAATAATAACCTTCATTGTTAACAATAGACTGCAACGTATTGAAAAATAACACATCATTTAATAGTCTTTGCCAAAATTAGAGCAACACCCTGAGGGTAATAATAATGAGTGACTAACACCTTTATATTTATTCTCCATTAAGAAAACTTTTAATACAATCAAACTGAAAGCTACATGAACCATACTTTCGCGTGAAAAAATTACCCAATTCTTGTACACAAATGAAACAATTCGTCTTCTAAACAAAGAAATGACTAGTAAAAGCTGTGTTAAATAGGGATGACCCTCACCTCGCCACCGTTTTTGATCGATTTTCTATATGAGATTATGCTAAAATTGAATGAAATGAGTACAGGATTGTGTAAAGAAGGATGAGAAGACCGGCAGACGATATCTGCTAATTACCAGAAAATGTTCATGATATTGTTACGAAAATGGAAATGGTTTTACATCGTTTAATATCAAAATAATAAACAAAAGCCACAAAAACAAATACAATGGACTTGTTTACATGATCAACAAATAAACAAAAATATAGCAACAACATCAGTATAAAAAAGGGATAAACGAGTAAACAAAAATACAGGCAACAACAACACTACAAGGATAAACGTAAACAAAATACACACAACAATAATGTAAACAACATGTTTACATTTAAAGAGATTTCGTGATGGAAAAATCATTCTCCTTCACGAGCATTCATCAGACTGTTTACCCAGCGATGTAAAAGGCAAGACAAGGCAGGCAACGGGATCAGTAAAAATGCAGTCCGTCTTGTGTGAAGACGCGGTGCGTGTGAAGAGAATAATCGTGGTTTTAAGATTTCCGTTGTAAAGATCTAACGAACAATTATTTGTGTGTACGCGGAAGGGTGTAAAAGCAAATTGTTGTTGTTTAAATTAAGTTGTGAACAGTGGCACAAGGAATTGTGCAACAAATTTATCTAAAACTAAGCATAAATTTATTTTTTCTTTATTTGTAATCTAGGAACTCATAGTTTTAACGTTTTTAAAAGGGTAAAAACGTAACAATATGCAAAGCATGCATTGTCAAAGAATATCACGTTCCATTGTCGTGAACTTCAGAGAGAGATGAGAATTGAAGAAAGATCTCTTTTCAGACGCAAGAGGAGGGATCAAGAAAAGTGGAAGCGTGAGAAAGTTGAATTGAACAAATGTAGGAATGGTGCTCGAAAATGTTATCAAAGAATTAAGCATCTAATCGAAATTTTAAAAAACTTGAACATCTTTCTGCAACGATGAAAATGAAAAATGAGCTACAGGTTAGCTAGGGATGCTGAGGTTACAGAGGCTACACTTCTATTGCGAAGCGATTTCGACACCAGATGATGTTGTACCGCATCCAAATGATAACAGCGACGTGAAGATTTCGCCGCCCAGACATGCAGAGGTCAAAATCGCGAACATGAGAGGACAACATCGATTGGCAAATAACAAGAAGAGAATCGAACGGAAGAGATCGACCACTTTATACAAAAAAATTACAAACGCATCGCAATAATTTTCATGGAATTTTATGGAATCTCCTAGGAAAAATATGCCTAGATTGTTCAAACGATATGACATCAATTTAAAATTGATAGGACTGTTTTGATGATTATTTCAAAAAATCTTTAACGATAGAGTTGACCCTGGCTAAACTTGGCATGAAACAAAAGAAATTAAAAAAAGCTATAAATCTGGCACGTTTTGTGAGTAACTTATAAAGTAGAAAAAAAATTAAAAATTTTTTATTTAACACAACAACATCGTGACTCTCTTTCACATCACTTTAGCCTGTTAAGCTTTTTGTTGCTTGCTTCAGTTGTTAAGATGTTTTGGCTTCAATATCCTTCTGGCATTCTTAGTAAATGAAGATATTTTATTCCACAACTTAAGCACCAAGAAGACCAAATCTTGCATTCATTGATGAAAATAATTTTAAGGACAGTTTTGCAAGATAAGAAAATACGCTACAGGTAATGAGAAAGTTATAAATAGTCTTTGTTCTTATTATCTCTTCGATAGCAAAAAAGTATTTTTTTATTTAATTTCAGTTCACTATTAGCTTTAACTGTCTCTGCCTACAACTGAAAAGGCGACTCGAGTCCCTCTATTCAACTTACCAAAATCAATACATGAACGAAAATGGGTGTTTGTCTTGACAGACAATTTAGAAGAAAAACAACGAAACAGACACTTTATAAATAAGACAACTCTACCATAAACTTCAGTGCCTTCCAGGCAAGATTGGTGAATCATTTCCGTACCATACGATACTACACACTTTCCATTGTGGTGCTTAAGCACCCTTACTTAAGTAAATTTTCAAAACTTTTGTTTAGAATTCTTATACAATTTTTTTAGACAAAAATTAAAGACAGAGAAATCAATGAATGAAATGTTACTAAATTTTAAATTATTATTACACTGAGTTTAGGCAGGTAAATAAACATAACACAAATATGTTCTCACACCACTTATGTTGTGTGTGTTAATTTTATACATGAGTGGTGGGACCTACAGTTTAAAGTCGACTCCGAACGACAGATTTTTGAGAAACTTTTCATTGCAATTTTATTTTACTCTCCGATTTTTTGCCATATATCTGCTGAGAGGCAGTCGCCGAAGAAATATTTTTTGTATTTTGTTTTGATGTCTGGCCTGTGGCTCGAACCCAGGCTTTACGTCTAATAAGCCAACACAATACCTACTAGACTACGGCAGGTAAATAATCCATTTTAATTTGAACAAATTTCAATAGTTTTTAATGCGAGAAAAACCGAATATTTTTATAATCTTAACTTATAAGTACAATATTAATAAGTATATGCAATCTCTCTAAAAATAGCTGAGGAGCCAGAGGTTCTTGATGTTGTGGATGAAAGCAGGAAATTTTTTTTTGAGTGTCATATTAGCAATGAAGATATTCCTTAAGATGGTTCAATATATAATTCACTCCCTCTGACTTCCGTACCATTTTCATCACTTTTATCCAATTAAAATTGAATACAAGTCTCATGTACGGGCCAGTACCACAACGTACAGTTTGAGGAACTGAAAACGAATGACCACAGTGGATCCAACTCTATACATTGATTCATTGAAACAAATTGTGATTAAGAGAAATGAAGAGCGTTGTTCCCCAAATTCTCATACTATAGAGAACATCCATTCTGGGTTAATTGGTCAGTGATGGCTCAAAGTATTGCTATATGTACAACTATAGGGTTTTCCGCTAAAGTCTTTCGAAATCTAACCCTAATTTTCAATGAAAAATCGGCTTCAGAAATGAGGTCTAATTTGGGACAATAGCAATCCACATGAAAATTAAGAGCGCCCGAAAAAGTCATTGTTTGGTGTTGAATTAGGTTTGGCGACGCTATCGGTCCATATTCCTTTGACAATGGCATTTCCTAAGCCACTACTTTGAACCGCGAGTGTTATAGCTGGTCAATTACTAACAGCTTTTAGTTTGAACGGCACTATGAGACACAGTTCACGCCACATTTTACATTCTACACAAACGATTTAAGGGTATGGTCATCTCAAACGGGGGTGATGTGAAGTGGTCGCCGCGATAGTGTTATTTGACCCCATTAGAATTTTTCTTGTGGAGTTTTTTTAAGTCACCGATGTGTGCTAATAAGTTATAAATCGCAGCGGTTTTTAAATTAAATTTAAACATAATGACGGGCAAATTCAGGCTGATTTATGCACTAGACACGGAAAATTTTACATTTTAAATTCACTTCGACCAGAGAACCAGTGGCGGATATTTATACGATGTTATATTCCACAAATAATGGCATCAGTAGTTCGATGAAATGAATTCAAAATTTATATCATCATCAACAAATAAGTTAAGCATAATGTAGCAAAACTGACTTTTTGTGAGACTTCCCTTGAATGAATACCATCTTACGCAAGAATTTTCAATTCGGCAGCAAGATGTCTTGCGGTTCATAAGAAGAAAAAAGCGTTGCAAACTTGGTGGTACTTTCTGTACTGTAGGTATTAAAGTAATGTTGCAAAACTTTAAGACGATTTGTTGCTTTGCCTTTTTGTCACTTCTTTGGCTCCATCACGCTGACGTGGCATTAAATTGTTGCAGTGTACTCGTATATGTTTCAAATACACAAACCATGCGTTTGAAAATCTTCTTTAATTTATTAGAAACCTGTTAAAGAAGATACTATACAGATAAATAGGCTAACAACAAGCTGAAAAACTTAGAGAACGGAAATAAAATTTCAGAAAATTTTTGGTGAAAAAATTAAAAGTTTAAGATGCTCTTTCAAATGCATTGAGGAAAGATGGAAATAAATTAAGTCTAACAACGATAGCAACAGCTCATCAAAAAGGCGCAACAATCTTCATAAGAGCGCAAGATAATCTTTGAAGTCAGAGATTTTAGTGCGGGCTAAATAGTAGACTTTTGATAATTCACGAGGACGGGTGCATAAACGAATATATATAAAACTAATCATGAAGGGTATTCCAATCCATTAAGTTGGACTTAAGAAAGTAAGAAACTTACACGGATGGTTCTACTAATCCATCAAGTCTTGCGTAGACCAATGAAAACAATTTGCAATTATCAAAAAGCGTTCTTAGCCTTATCTACTGCACAAGCTTTTCTTAAAAACCGATAAAGTTGTACGAATTAATATGAATCTTGTTAAAATGAAATAAAATTCTGGGCAAGTAATAAGCTAATATTAATTATTTATAACCTATCTTTTAACACCACCTATGTTGTAAATGTTAATTGTCATTATAAGTGGTGGGATCTACAGTTTAACGTTGACTCCGAACGACAGATTTCTGAAAAAATGTTCATGGAATTCCTTAATTCTTTATTTTCGAGATGTCTGGGTTGGTGTTTGAACTACACACTACCTACTACCACTATAATGACTTTAAGATGTAAAAATTAAAGTATCCTAATTATTGTACATGTAACTAAATAGCCGCCGTGGTCTAGTAGGTAGTGTATTGGCTTATTAGAGGAAAAGCCAGGGTTCGAGCTCCAGGCCAGACATCAAAATAAAATACAAAAAGTATTTCTTCGGCGACTTCCTCTCAGCAAAAAAAACTCTGAGAGTAATAAGTGGCGTGAGAAAGTAGGTCGTAATCCTGACTGAAGGGTTGTAATGACCAATTATGTATGTATGTATGTATGTATGTATGTATGTAAGTATGTATGTACATATGTAACTTAATAATACGCTATTCATTTTCCTTCTTTTATATGTTTACGTTTTTTTGTTGTTGTTAATTGTCGAAATGTCACTGGATGTCCATTTACATGGACATGCCAAAAGTAAATAGAAAATCATTATGAATTTCATATTTTACGTCTCGTCCAACTTAACTACGTTATTTTTTATTTTTGTACCTTTAACTTGTTTATTAACAAGAATCGCTTATTTACCGAGTTTATTTTGTATAATATTTATTTGTTTTAATTATGTCTGACCAATAAATTGTGAAGAAAAAAAGAAAACTAAAATTATTATATTCTATTACTTTTATTGTTATTTATCCATTTGTCGCGTAATACTATACGTCCGCATGTCATTTTCACATAATTAATTACATTTATTGTCTAATTTAAAATTAAATTAAAGTACAATTAAATAAATATAAAATATTAAAATAAAAATAAATGTTTAAATCAACAGCCATAAATTGTGAGGCATTTTTGTGAACGTAATTTACAAAAATTTTTTTTTTTTGAAATGCAATAAAAACATGATTTTTAATAATAATTTTATAAATTCGAGTTAATTTATTGGTAAAAATTTATTAAATCAAATATTGCTTTTCATTTTTATTTGCGTTTTATTTTATTTAATTTATTTACTGTTTGTTTATTTAAATATTTTCTATTTACAAAAAAATTAGTTTATAGCTGATGGGAAATACTGTCTCCATTATAATTCAACTGAATTTTATATTAAATTTTAAAGTAAATTAAATTACAAAATTTCATAAAAATACTTGTTTATTTATAAAGCGTAAATCGTAAATGTCACAGTAAAAAGCAAAATTAATAATATTGATGACACATTTGAAAAACTACGTACAGCATCAATATTGTTTGAATGAAATTTTTTTTAGCATAGTCTGATAGTCTTAGTCTAGTAGGTAGTATGTTGGCTTTTCAGACGTGAGGCCACGGTTTAAACCCCATAACATACATCCCGAACAAAACGAAATTTGAAGAAATATTTCTTCGGCGACTGCCTCTGAGCAGATTTTTGTCAAAAACTGTGAGACGAAATAAAATTTCCATGAAAAGTTTTTCAAATATCTTTCGTTCGGAGTCGACTTCAAAATACAGGCTCCGCCACTGGTGTAAAATTAACACAAGCGATGTCTTAATCCCGACCTAAAGGTTGTAATGACTATGTATGTATCCATTAAGGTAGAGCTGTTCATGTAAAAAAAACATCGATGTTTTTTGCCATTCGATTCATCATTAATTAACATCGATGTCATTCGATGCATCAATTAAAAAAAACATCGATGTTTGCGATGCATCGTATTTATTCTAACTGGAACTTAACAAAATTAATTGAATAAAAGTCGAATTATTTTAACATATTGAATATAAGAATTGTTTATTTTATGAGGAATTTTTTCATTAAATTCAGTGTTATTAGATTATTAAGGTCCTAATTGTGTAAAACATGACATCAAGTTATATTTATATGGATAGAAAAAAATTTTTAATATATATACAAAATTTGAAATATTGTTTTCGCTATCCATATAAATATCACTTTGGTGACGTGATTTACAAAATTAGGGGTTAGTATTATTATATTATTACATGTAAAAGAAATATAAATTCTGATTGAACTAAAATGTTTATAAATGAATTTGTGGACGAATGTCAAATAAAAATAATATAAAATAAAAGTGGAATTTAAAATTTTTCAAAGATTAGGAAATTTGTTTTACTAAATGTCCCAATACTTTTTATTTAAGCTTTGCAAAAACAATATTTTGTTCACCCTCTCTGCCTGCAAACTGCTTCTTTTTTGGGACAACACTAATGAAGTCTTTGAGAAAAGCCTTTCAGATGGCACGGAACTGGCAACCACTGTTAAATATTTGTATGCTATATTGTACAAACTGGGGAATTGAATTTTATAGTCGGCCCACGCTTCTAAAGGATTTTCATTAAGCCGACTTACCGGACTTCGCAAATAAACTGAGAGTTCATCAGAAGTGTTCCTTTCAGTCCTATTTGTTTTCCAATTTCTATGAACTAATTTGTGGTGATCACTCCATAGACTAAATTCGTCTATCGGCTTGTCTGAAATATCGGAGTCGCCATCCCCAGACTTTTCGTCTGCCATATCTCTTATTATCATTTCTTGGATTTTCCCAACGGCTTTCGAACATGCAAGTGGATCTTCAAAATGTATTTTTTTAAACCGTGGATCCAACAATGTGGCGATAGCCAGAATTGATACATGTTCGATAGCACCCATTCGCTTGTTGATTTCAGTAAGAGCAATTTCATGTACTTCTTTTAACAAGGGTTCTTCAATTACAAGAGATTTTAGTTTCGATACCATACAGTGAACTAGCGGAATAACTTTGCTGCTATTGCAATATGTATCACCGGATATTTCTTTTGTAGCTGCCTCAAAAGGCCGTAATATGTGAAGTAGTTTTGAAGATGTGGATAATTCCATACCAGTCAACATGGGTGGGGCAGTTTTGTGTCAAAGTAATATTTCACTTACGGCATTTCGAAGTTCTAGAAACCTTTCGATCATATAGAACGTACTATTCCAACGAGTAGGTACATCTTGGATAAGTTTTGCATCAGATTTTGTCGTTTTTCTTAATTCGTCGTTAAACTTTGTTTAAAGAAAGTGACAATATTTTTTATTTTAGTTACTAATGCCTGCAACTCTGAGACACTTAGTACTTTTTGCGCAACTAAATTTAGTGTGTGTGCAAAGCACGGTATGTGCTTCTTTTTTCCAAAGGCCAATTCTACAGCTTTTACCATATTGGCTGCATTATCTGTTACTACTGCGGTAATTTTATCTTTTGGAAAGCCCCATTCATTGCATACCTTGGTAATAACAGTTGATATGTATTCAGAAGTGTGTCTTTCATCGAGGTGGTATACTCCCAACGTTATCGACTGAAATTCAGTTCCAATACCAAAATGTGCTGTGACACCCAAAAAACTTCGCATTTGAAAATCGGACCAAATGTCAGTTGTCAATGTAATATTGTCCACTGTTGGTAATTTACTTTTCAGTTCTTCTGATAAAACTTCATATTTTTTATCGACCCAACGTGTCACAGTAGCTCTACTTGGAACTTTAAAATGCGGTGATAGAACTTTTATTAGGTGTTTAAAACCTTCATTCTCTACCAGTGAGAACGCGTGATTGTCTTTACAAATCATATATACAATAGCGTTGTTAATTTTTCTTGCTTTGTCACCACCGGAATAAGAAGCAATATCTTCAAAACTTTTTTGTATAGACCTCTGACGTTTTAAAGGTACTAATTCAGTAGTAGTGTCAGCATTTACCTCAATACATGATACAGAATGTACACTACTTGAACTACCTGTAGACGGCACACATGAATCGGCAACAACTGGTGTATTTTCGCCTAACACTCTTACAAAATTTGTATTTATTAATGTTTGCGTTCCAGGATTTTTTATTTGATCAATTTCCAAAAATGTAGCCTTGTGAATGTGTTTAATATGACCCATCAAGTTAGAAGTATTACCAGCGGTCCTTATATTTTTTTCGCACAGCTTACACTTTCCAGATTTATCGCCATTTTTTTCAGATTATTTCCAAACCCAGCTCGACGTTGACGGTGCCATTATTACAACCTGTAACAGTATAATAAAGACAAATATATTATTGCTGTTAACATCAAACACACAAAAAGAACTTACATTGCTGATTAATACCATAAAAAAGAAAATTTTGTTCGCTATACAAATATACTTTTGATTTTTTCTGCAAACGCTGTTGCTTCGATGATGGTTTATGAATATAACGTATATTTTTTACTGTGTTGTTACATCAAGCGATTTTAAAACAAATTAAGTCATTCTTAGAGGGTTTTTGTTTAAAAACATTGTCACTACTTTAAATGAGTTGCAATCTGCTACTTAAACAAGCTGTCGGATGTGTAAATTTAAAATTCAGCTTTTCGATACATCGAATAAAAAATATCGATGTATCGATTAACATCGTATGATGTATCGAAATCAAAACATCGATGTTTACGATGCATCGATTAACATCGAACAGCTCTACATTAAGGTCAAGCACTCCATTTAAATCATTTGGCATTGAATGTACCATTTTCGTTTAGCGTTTTTTGTTGATATTTGACGTCATGTACTCATGAGTTTTCAGTTGTCTTTCGATTTGGACTTAGCGACTACCGTAACCGTTCTTTCAAATTATATCCTCTCTGGGAGTCATATCCAGACTTTGTGTAAGAGTAATAACACGATGGATTTTCGTATTATAAGAGGTATGATTGGCTTCATTTACTTGTTAGAAGTAATGACCATTAACTACGAGTATTCTTAATTCTTTCGATGAATTTGTTGGAGAATTTGTTTAAATACTCTCCCTTATTTATTATTTCCTCAATATATTCCAAATTCCCTACATCTGGTGCCGACACACATCTTTACAGTTTGTATATTTTGACACGTCTGAAGAAAAACTCATTTGACATGCTTGAGTATGGAGGGAGAAAAATAAAGAGCTCAATCTAAAGAACTTGCGTAAAATAGTTCAGCATGTCCTCGGTAGTAGAAACACCAAGGGCTATGATAAAAGCTTCGGAAGATAAACTGCTTAACATATAGACGTTAAGCAAAAAAATTTGGAATGCTTTGAAGTTATCTAACAATTGCTTCAAGAATAACTTTTGCCAGGAAAAGGAGAAATATTCATAGACAACTAATTTGTCGCAAAAAGATCGGCTCATAATCGATATCCCTCGAGCCTAGTACA
The DNA here is from genome assembly GCA_936449025.2 of Sarcophaga subvicina. NCBI lineage: Eukaryota > Metazoa > Arthropoda > Insecta > Diptera > Sarcophagidae > Sarcophaga > Sarcophaga subvicina. The sequence goes on from OW388082.2 coordinate 38,295,849, forward strand.
TTAATTTGAACAACATAGTCGACAATATTAAAATCGTTCATTTTAAAGGTAATAATCATAATTCAACATGCCTGAGTACAGAACTGAGGGTGGAATTGCCTACAATTTTAACGATACAAACAAAGAGACTGCCACAAAGTAGAATTGCTGATTAACTTGGATGATGAACCAATTACAAAATTAGAGCTCTTTCTTGTAAAAACACAGATATTTCAACTATCGAAGCTTATAGAAACAATTGACTATTCGAATCTTTGACTGCTATTGAATTGCTATTGACATAGCAGTACATAGCATAAAATAGTTCTGCAAGGGCATCAAACAACTTCAGAACCTAGCATATTGTTTCGAATCAAGGAACTGTAAGCAGTGCTAAAATAAATCTGTTCCTTGACCATTGCATTATTTAACACCCAACCAAACAAAATCATTTTTAAAAATATACTAACGGGTGATTTTTTAGCTATTATCTTTTTGGCAACACTGGTTTAAACAGCTCACGCACGTTTCGTGTTTTGTTTCACTGTCAAACATCTTCAGTTTGGTCTATAATTTAACCATGAATCGTCTTACAAATGAACAACGCATGAAAATTATTGAATTTTATTATCAAAATGCGTGCTCTGTTAAGAAAGTTCATCGCGCGCTTCTTCCATTTTATGGTCAGTTTAATCAACCCACTGAAGCGGCTATTCGGGCTATTGTGACTAAATTTCGCACCAAATTTACATTGTTGGACATTAAACCACCAACACGCTTACGTAGAGTGCGAACGGAAGAAAATATCGCAGATATATCGGCCAGTGTTAATGATGACCATCAATTATCGATTATTCGCTGTTCGCAGCAATTCGGCCTCTGTTACTCAACAACGTGGAAAATTTTGCGGAAGGATTTAGGTGTGAAGCCTTTCAAAATACAGCTGGTGCAAGAATTGAAGCCTAACGATCTACCGCAATGCAGAATTTTTGGTGAATGGGCTCTTGGAAAGTTATCGAAAAATTGTGTTCAGCGACGAAGCTCATTTTTGGCTCAATGGATACGTTAATAAGCAGAATTGTCGATTTTGGACTGAAGATCATCCAGCATTGCAAAAGCTACCAATGCATCCAGAAAAAGGCACAGTTTGGTGCGGTTAATGGGCTGGTGGCATCATTAGACCGTAATTCTTCAAAGATGCTGCGAATCGTAACGGAACTGTGAATGGTGAGCGCTACCGTGAGATGATATCCAACTTTTTTTTGCCCAAAATGCAAGAGCTTGACTTGCATGACATGTGGTTTCAACAAGACGGTGCCACATGGCACACAGTACGCGTAACAATGGACTTATTGAGAGGCGAGTTCGGTGAAAATTTTATTTCACATTCGGGACCGGTCAATTGGCTGCCTAGATCGTACGATTTAACGCCTTTAGACTACTTTTTGTGGGGCTATGTTAAAGCTCATATCTATACAGACAAGCCTGCTTCAATTGACGGATTGGAAGACAACATTAAAGAATTTTTTCGTCAGATACCGGCCGAAATGTTGGAAAGTGTATGGCAAAATTGGACTAAGCGGATGGGCCATTTGAGGCGCAGTCGCGGTCAGCATTTGCATGAAATAATCTTCAAACATTAAATTATATGGACCGTACTATCGATTCAAATGAAGATTTCATGCATTTTTCTGAATTTTATGTGTTTTTTTTTTGAAAAATTTTCTTATTTTCCGTTCACTTTATAGAACGTACGTCGCTTTGATTTACGTCATTTCGATTTGCGTCTTTTAGGAACCAAACGCGGCGCAAATCAGGGGATTAATGTAATATTTCTACACTTAATATTCACAAGAACTCTTGCGGAAATTCCGAAGTTGAGGGACTGAAAATTTTGTAGAATTCCTATATCGGAATTCTCATTCCGAGAGTTTCCTCGAAAAAACAAAGGCAAACAATTTTTATTTAAAAATTTGCAACTTTCGGATCTAAATTAATAAAATTTGTTTATTTTTACAACTATTTTGTGGATAGATTTGATTTTCGTAATTTAATTTTTTATAATGTCCCTTTTTTCCATTTTTTGTTTATATGTAAAGTATTCAAGTTTTATTACAAAAATTGTTTTTCACATTTTATTTTACAATTCAAAAGTATTGTCTGTGTAGTTGCATTCATCTGTGTTTGTAAATAATGTTGAGACTCATTTCCTGGCTTCATGAATTGTTATGAAACTAAGCTTGCGTCATAGATGCATGGGTTGGTTGTTCGTTCATTAGCATAAAGTAATGGTAAAGTATACAATAAAAACAGCACTAGGTGCAGATATTCTTCTACACTGTATTACTTTTCAATTATTTAGCCAAAAAAATAAACGAACCATCTATGTAGAGAACACATGTGCTAGTTACTGCCAAGGCAAACTGAATTGACTTTTGCAATACTGTTCGTACCATACCATTCAACATGTAGTCATGGCTAGGAGCGAGTGTATTCATATATTCATAACGGGTCAAGGCAACATGTGGTGGGCAAAATTGAATTTCCGCTTTAGTTTTTCTTCCTTCCGCTGTTAGGATTCATACCCAAGTGCATATTGTCAAAACCTAACAACTACCACTACAACACCTACTACTACAACACCATCCATTTTTCTATTGTGTTGCAAACAAATCTTTGTATGAGTACGTTTTATAAATTTAAATAAATTTAAAATTTAATAACAATGCACGTATTACAAAATCAAGCGATTAAATTTAAATATTTCTTTCGAGTATTTTTATTTCATGTTGAATATTTTAATTTATTTTTATGATAAATTCATTCGGACCAACTTTTTAATGGAAATATTGATTGCAATGAAAACATTTTATTTCCATAATTATCCACAATAATTTTACAGTGTTGACGTTGCAGTGCGCGATATAAGAACGTACCTGTTACATGTACATATCCTCTAAAATCTAAAAACACTGGGCTGTCACAAAGCATCTCCCTCCAGCGTATAATTCTAAGTTTTCTAGCTAAGCGAGTGATTGGTCTATTTTAACAGGTCCTAAGATTGTATCTGATCCACCTATTATTGCAAACATGTGTATAGTGGTAATGAAGTTTTTGTTAATTCTGTTCTTTTTCAAGAGGAGATGATGCATGACCACCTTCCCATGAAATTCGTTCTTGATGTTAACCTCTCTGAAGATGCCATGAGTCATAAGGCTTCCTAGATCGATTATTTGAAGACTATTTATGCCCCTATTTTATAAGTTTCGAAACAACGACAAACTCATTCTTTATTCTCCGGTGGTTGATCCTCAGCTGTTTGCGTTTGTATAGGGTTTTCCCATATGGAGTTTCGAACTTTGACAGTTAATAACGGTCATCTTGTTGTAACGAATTCTGTCATATTAGTTCCGAGTTATTCAATCTGTTTTGTCAAATTACCATGAAGTAGTCGGACACTGCTGCTAAACTTACATGATCTATTTGCGTGAACAAACAAAAATTTTGAAATTGGAACATGAAACTCAAGAGCGTCCAATGCATCCCCAAAAACTCACTGTTTGGTTTGAATTCTCGGCTGGCGGCGTCATCGGCCTATATTTCATTGAGAGAGCCGTTGACAGGTCATCACTGTATGTATGTGATTAGCAACGTTTTTTAGCCCGAATTGTATGATATGAATACCAATGACATGTAGTTTCAACAAGACTACACTAAGTGACACTCAGCTCAAGCTGCGTTGAAAGAGCGTTTTGAGGAATATCGCACATGGAAATAGTCCTGTAGAGTTTTTGTTGTAGTCAGAGTTTCTGAATGTATTTTTGTCAAATCATTTAGAGAGCACTTCGTAGGCTATGAGGTTATAGCAGTACGTGGTTGCAGCCACATGTCATCGACATCTCAATTATAAATCATCAGCTTAAAGACGTTACTGTATTCTATATTCCAGGATATAATTTTCATTAAACAGACGATTTTTTATATTATTTTTATTTTATAATTACAAGCTTATGCTCAGTGTAGTGTAACAAAGTTGAGTTTCTGGTGGGAATCGAACCTGCAATTCTCACACTAGCACAATTAATCAAGCTCTTCGAGGTTTTTTGTGCTCATACAGATTATTCCAAATTACGGTGCCTAATTTGAAGATACGGTCCTGTACAACTGTGAACAGTGGGACAAAAATAAGCACTCTTGTTTAACACCGATTACAATAAAAAAACGGACGCTAATTTCACCACATTGCACAATTTGCTGAAAATTAAATATTTTTAATGGGACTGTCGTGTTTTCTGCAGTCGCCATAGTCTAGTTAGTGTGTTGTCTTATTAGACGTGAGGCCGTAGCTCAGACATCTCGGATAAAATGAAATATAAAACCATATTTCTTCGTCGACTTTAGCAGTCTTGTGGCATGAAAAAATTACCAAAAATCTGTCCTTCGAAGACAACTACAGTAAACTCTGCCACTCATGGTTAAAATCAATGCATTAATCCAGTCTAAAGGGTTGTAATAACCGATATTAACTTTACTTTTTAAAAGATAGAGATGAATTACACTCGTTACGTATGGAATTAAACGTAAACCAACTGAGTTTTGTTATTTTCTCAGTAGGCGGTCGACATTTTGACGAGATATTCTGACGAGAGGTTGACATTAAGCAAACTTATGAAACTGAGTTTCACTTTTCTACACAAGAGATTGGTATTTAGCATGTATGGATTCCGAATATTTACAGGTAGTACGTACCACTTGACATATGTTATCCTGTTCAATAAACTTTACGTTCTTTAAAAAGCATTATAATAAGTTCATCACATATTAAAAAGGTAATGGCCCAGTCACCCAAAGACTGCAGAATGGATTTCTCTAATTGATTTGTAAGCGTATTGTAGCTAAAATTAATGTCTGTCGAACATTCATTAAAATATTCACTGAATTTGTTCTGCTTCTGTAAATATTTTAGTGGCACCATTCATTACTGTTGTCACTGTGTTGCTGTTGCCACCTTTAAAATATTTAAAGCTCATGATGCTTGGGTAAGGATACAATTGTAAAATAAGCTCGCAGTATTTGCTGACTCTTATAAGTTTATATCATAATCAAAGTAAGTCAGTGTTAGAATAATTAGAACGGATACACTAAACCTATTATACTTACCAGACACGAAAAACAAATATTAAATAAAATCTGAATCTTTTGTTTTTGTTGTCATGTACATACATATATGATAGCATTTTGAAATACTACTACCATGAATATTAAGAATGTTTTTGTACCTTTGTGGAGGCGTATGTAGCTTATCTTTCAACTGAAAATGTTGCCTTAGGTAATATTCCTAGAGTTGGTGTCATGTTAAGTGTTTGTTCGTAAATATTTATATTCAATATAAATAAAGGTATGGTATATACGTTTAAAATATGTTTGTATACATATGCTTATTAAAACGTGCTTGTTTGGCCTTATGTGTAAATATATTCACTCATATTCTTTATATCCAGGTTACCTTAAATAAAACATTGAAAATAAAAGAAAAAATAATTTTACATATCCAAAGTTATTTTCAAATTAAAAATGGTAGAATTACAATATTTAAGAAAAGTCTTTAAAACAAATAATAGGAAGCAATTGAAATGTACATTAACTTAATACGTATCCTATATAAGTTTCGTATGACTTTTCATTTCTTTTCTTTACGTTATGTGAGTTAGGTTTGTATGTAAGGATTCAGTCGCTCTTTATGAGAACATTATGAGAAAAGCTCTGTAAACATTCGGACTGCAACATAGTGAAAGAACAGTAAAAGTCCTGAAAAAGAAAAAAAATCGCGGTACGGCAATGACACGGAACGTCAAAGTAATACGTGATAAGAATTGTAAACGTACTTTTTTATAACAAACTTCAGTTGTTTTCAAGGCAAATGGAGCGTGGAAATGAGGAAAAAATGTTAAAAAACTAAATATTTAAGTGACGGGAATGGACTTTTTATATGTTAAAGTATAATTTAAAGTTAATAGATAATATTAAATTATAGACTTTTTAACTTCTCTACTTGTATCAATTATCGCAATCAAATGAAAGATGTTCTAATGTTTAGATTCTTAACGAAGGAATTAAATTTATTGACAAATATGACTTGGAACCATTGCTAATTATATTTAGCGTTTATACATAAAAAAAAACTATATTCTGCATAGTCTACCTCAATTGAAGAAAATATTTATAAAATTTTGCTAAAGACCGATCACACGTGTAAGTGTCAGCTTATCAAAACAAAATCCAATTCGATTTATTTTTATTTTTTTAATGTGCTTTTTTAAAATCCTTACAATTGGGAGAAAATTCAAATAGCCTGAAAAATTGAAGTGTATTTGCAATTTGCAGTTGTGACTTGCAAAACAAAAAGTGATCAATTCGCTTTTGAAAAACTTTTCTGTGTTGAGTTTATAGTGTAAATCGCATCAAACAGTATTTGTGGTATAAGCTAAAAACCGATATTCTAGATGGCATAACTTGTTTATTCGTTGTCAAAATCAGTCAAAATTGTTTGGTTTCGTAGTGCCTAACATCTAGTGCCTAGCGGTTTTAAACCACCTACAACAGCATTTAGAGGAAGCTTTCTTGAGCAAATCGAAAATCGAAATCGAAAAAAAAACGTGAGAGCACAATACAAGCAGTAACGAAACGGAACTTGACAACGCACAGGCGAAACGTGTGTAGAACACACAGAAGGCATAATTGTGACGTTTGGCAAACGCTCATAGCAGCAGCATTACTGGCGAATTTAAAGGGAGAAAAAAATGTTATAAGTTTTGCGAAGCAAATGTGTTAGAAGCAGAGTGAAAACTGGCGGATAAAGTAGAAAAATTAAATGTAAATAAACATTTATTTTGTGTTAAAAAGGGAAAATTTGGAATATTTCTTAATTTCTTCAATGAAAAGTTTAAAAGTTCTTAAATATTCTTACTGTACTTGTCTTAATTGACAAGTACACGTCCTCTAACCTAACCTAACCTAACCTAAATATTTAATTATTAATCGAAATGTGGGTGATTTTTGGTCACAATGAATATAGTTTCTTGTGCAAGAGGTAATTAAGAAACTAAATATTACAAGATCAAAATAAGACGTACTGCTCATAAAAAAATTTCTTGCTGAAAGTTGCCAATATCTTTTTAATTGTTATTGTTATTATTTTATTATTTATTAATAGTTTAGACCATAGTTTACCATTTCATAGCACAGTTGTGCAAAGAGAACTCACACGCATTCTTGTGTTTTTTCATTTAGTTGTCGATCAGACTGTGACAAGAACACATGTGCGGCGGATGCTTTATCATTTTATTTCAGCATAACACTCAAAAAATATTTTATGTTAAAAATGTTCTATGTTATAAGCTAGGCGTATTTAATTTTTTTTATTTTGTCGCATAGTATAATTTTTTTAAATGCTTTAGAATGTTCGCTTTTTTCTTTTAATAAAAAGTGGGGTTTTTATTCTTTTTATTTTTATTATTCTAAAAAACATGGTCTAATTTTTAAGCCAAAGATGGATAGCTTTGTGTTCTTTTAATAAAAAATGTATTCTTTATTTTATTTTTATTTATCTAAAATTATTAAGCCAAAGATCAATAGCTTTACATACGTATGTTGATTAAATGAAAATAAAAATAGCGTATATTACTAACACTTTTCTATGGCTGTAAATAAATAAATTCTCTCAACTTATTTTCTCTCTCTTACTCACTAACACATAACCAAAAATTTTTTGACGAACCCTGGTTTAGACAAAGATTAAATTTTTTATTAACTCTCGCCAATATAAAAAACCCACCCCGAAAACTAAAAAAAAACATAAATAAACAAACAGAGAGAAAATCAGACAGGGACAGAAATACTTTTTGGTAATATTTACTGTCCCTTTCATAATTCGCCGGTAAACGTCAAAATTCCGATTCCTAACTGGTTATACGGTGGCAAATATATATGTATATATATATATATATATATATATATGTATATAAAGGATGTGATCCATTAACCTAAAAACACTATGACATTATTACCCTTGTTTTCAGGCCACTCGCCTACTATTGTTACGATTTATAACCCACACTATTTCGTACCATCCACAAACATAAGGTTACCTCACCACTTATTGTACTGCAACTATGAAGCTAAGAAAATCCTAGAATATAGATGAATGCATTTATTAGTTTGGTGAGGATCTCAAACGTCTCATCTTGCAAATTCCAAACCTTAGTAACAATGGTTTCTAAAAAGAGAAGATTTCGAAGATACTCACAAATATTAAATATATGGAAGGTTAGGATCCTAAAGCAATGTCGAAATTTTCATTATAGTTTGCTATCCAAAATCTTAATAACTGTTTATGTTTCCACCACTGTCACAAAACTAAAGGTTGGGCGCGATAGTTGGCCACTTTAAATCGGATAAATTTTGAATTTTGTGGGATGCAAAAAACTGGTCCTCAATTCAACCAAAAAATTACAAAAAAAAATCCGGGGTTCCATAAACGCAGAAATCTTTATTTCTAGAAAATCTAAATTACAGTTGAATATGAATAACTTATACATATGGGCAATTTCGTATCAAGTGACCCAATTTTTAAAATCGATGTCTTCCGATTTGGACCAAGGTTAGTACTATTGGATAGTAAGCCAGACACAAATTTTCAGCTCTACCAGTCAAGAACTGCTGGAGTTAGAGAGGGTCAAAGTTGGGCATTTGGGTCATACAGGGTTTTTTTTTAAAGTGTGTAACCTTTCACCTATTGGTCCTAGAACAAATTTTCCAAAGGATATTAGATAGCTATTTCTTCTATCTTTTTTTTATTTTTTTAACCTTGGTGCGAATTTCATCCCAATCGGAAGACATCGATTTTAAAAATTTGGTTACTTGACACGAAATTGCCCATATATACATTATATACATTGAGTTTTACTTCATGGTAAATTACAATTACAATTATGTTACCGTTCTAAATATTATGTGTTACTAAGAATACGTAATACTACATGTCATCCTCTAAAATAAATAATAACTATGATGATTATTCAATTACACTATAGGTTAATAACACGGTGCGACAGTGAAAATACACCCGAGTAACTACATAGTCTAAGTTATTCACTAGGTTGAGTAGAACTCAAAAGTACTTTTTTATTTTTCTTGATCCCTCCAAACTTGTTTTATTTGACAAAAACGGTTTTTTTGATTTCTTCACAAAAATTATTGATTACACAAATATGTTTGAACCTATTTTAAAAATTCAAAGATTTTTAGAAAGGGGAGAGATTAGCCTTTAAAACGGTATACATAAACATTTTGTTCAAACTTCTATGTTATTATTTTTGATGGGGTAAACTTGGAAAATACTATTTTTTTCTTATTTTTTCAAGATTGGCCATTCTTAATTGCAAAATTTAATTAAAAGATATGAAATAAGTGGCGACATTCTTAAAATGCATTCTCTTGTGAAGAGAATGTCACTTCGTACAAAATTTATCGTACAAAAATTATCGTAGTTATTATTTAAATAGTATAACAGTTATATTTTTATATATGTCATCTTATCAAATCATCATGTCATCTTATAAATTCGCAACTTACACTATGTCATTAGCTGGATGTCTTCAATTTCTTTTATTTTGTCACATAGTGTAATTATCACAATATTTTTATCAGAAAGGTACATAAATATGTTTAAAAATGTATAATAAGTTTTTATATAATTTAAAGTAGATGTAATTTTAAATTTTCTCATTTTAATATCATTAACGAAGTTAAACTCTACTATGTGCAGCATTCGGAGGCTCATGTGCAGTTGGAACAGTAGAACTACTTTGATGACTATTCACCTTCTCTTGTTCGTTTCTTCCAATTTCAAGATCATAATTTCAACTCTTGTTTATAAATTGATCCGAACGTTACTTTATTTCTCTATTATTACGAGTAATGATGCAAGAATATGCTTGAGCACCGAGTTTATCTTTAATATAAGCTTGAGTCTAGCTAGGTTTGTTAGGATTTTTATAATCTCTTATCATGACATTTTGGTATTGCGTTTACTTTGGTTGTTATGTTATGTTATTTATTTGAAGTCTACTATGACTTGCCTAGGTGTAGGTTGTTTTAAAGATTTTCTAATATATTTGCATACATAAGTTTTTGGGCCTTCAACGTGGCATTAAAGTAAATGAGAGTAATATAATTAAATTATAAAAATTTAGAAACTATAGAGTTTAACGTGCTAGCATGACAGTAGCACGATGTACAATTTTTAAGACAAAAGTATTTTACTTACTTAACATTGGTCATTTCAACCCTTTAGCCAGAATTTCGACTTAGCTTATGACATCACTTGTGTGTGTGTTAATTTTTATTTATAATTGGCGAGATCTAGAGTTTAAGGTTCACTCCAAACGATAGGCAATTTTATTTGCTCTTAGAGCTTTTGTTGGAGATGTTTTGTATGAGATGTTTAACCTGATCTCGCCTTGACAACGGCGAGTTTAGTCTTTAATAAATTGAGTAGGCTTAATTAAAACTAAGATCATTATTGGCTTAAGCTGTGCTACAGCACATCGTACACTGGAATCTAAAAAAGGAAAAAAATAGCTGATCTTATTTGCAAAAGGTTTCAAAAAGCATTGGACTATAAACAGAAAGGACTCACTGATGGTTGAACTATTTAATGAATGTCCTAATGTATAAATATAAGACAGAATGTCTGAGTTAAGGTTTATAATTTTAAATAATTTTCCTTTTGTTTATTAAGTAGTAGACGATTGTATTAGTTTTGTAATGTTCATTATGTTGTTGTTGCCATTATTATTGTTGTTATTACTACATTTGTTGCAGTTGTTGGCTGGCAATCAATGATTATTACTTTCACAACAATGGCACATGGTTTGATGAAACTTACTATTGAAGTTAGAAAAGCAATGAATAACAATACATCCAGACCGAGGTAAAGAGAATAAAGAATAAACATTTCTTCATATTGAATGCCGGTACAATACTGGAATTTTTATTTTCCTTTTTATACAAACATTGTTGAAATTGCATTTCACAGCTTGTGCATTTTTTAGATTCCAGCACAATGTGTAAAGCGTGATGATTATCAGAAAAATTTGCAGTGTTATGGAGTAAAGAACGATAGTAGTACTAGAAATCATAAAATTATAAGAAAAACCTTCAAGGAGACAACATACAACAAATAACTATACAAACTAAAACATTTTATAAATATTTTCAATTCATTAGTTTTTTTTTTGTTCTTCAGGCTTCTAATTCTAACCAATTGAAAGGCTATAATCTTTTTGTGATCTGGGAATAGATATTTCGAAATGTATACTCTGTTAAAGGAAAATATAAAAAATATAAAGCAAATGGGTTTGATGCAATCTCAACTTTATTTGGGCAATTGCAATTAGAACAGATTTGTGTCATGCGTCTGATTATCAAGGAGCGACCTTAGCAAAGCAAGCAGGCTTGACAAAGCACCGTGGTCGCAAAGAATACTTATTCTGAATGAGGATCGCCTCGGACCCAAATATATAGATTCTGTGGTGATGCGATTGCACATTCATAAAAGTGGTTATTATAAAGCTTAGTAGGGTAATAAGGCTGAAAAAACACGATAGGGATAGCCCATGTAGACAGAGAGCAGTATAATATTGTTACGCAAATCGAAACAACCTAATATCGTTTAACAACAAAAACGATAAACAAAAGCCACACAATACAAATACACACTAACACTAAGAATACAATGAATGTGTTGGTTATCTAAAGCTGCACACACACTTATGTACAACGAACCTGGTTGCTCCTGGTACCAACAACATGTATGTGTCAAAAGGGGATGGAAAACGTAAGCAATGTACAAAAACAATAATGTACTAGTAATAGAACTCTCGAGAAGGCGAGAACAAGAACCTTCCACGTCAAGAACGTTCATCATACTGATTACGTGCGTATATAAAAGGGCAAGACAAGGCAAGCAGTCAGTCAGTTATAATTCAGTCAGCCTTGTGTGAAGACGCGTTGCGGTTTGAACGTACAAGTGGTATTGCTTGCAAAAAGGTTGTAAGCAGAGAAGATCTAACGAACAGTTGTTAGTGTTAATTCAGTTAGCCTTGTTGTAAAGTGAATAATTGTGTGAACTACTAAAAAGAATAAACAGATTATTATTGTTGTATCGTTAAGTTGTGTACGGTGGCACGCAAAAGTAGTGTAAATAATAAAGAGAGTTTAACTGAAATTAAACACATATTTGTTTTTACTTTGTTTGCAAATAACGAACTAATTTTTAAACGTTTTTAAAAAGGTAAAAACGTAACAATATATCATATGCTCACAGTACTATAGTAACAGTATAGTGTATGATTAAAAAAGCGAGATTATTAGCACAAATAGATTCTGGTATTTCAGACTTATCACCAGCAAACTACAGAAAAAATAATATCCCAACGTTACTCAAAAGCTCTTTTTATTTGTTTCAACAGTGTTGATACACTCGCTTGTTCATAAAAATAATGATGAAAAGTCTTCCAAAGACGTAGTGTATGTGGGCAACTTGAAAGAGTCCAGACGTGAACCGGGATGATTTAAATTAATTTGATTCAATACGAATAAGGAACCAATTTTTGTTTTTCACATTTGAATATATCGGGTGGGCTATCTATCGGTTTAAATTTGAACCATCTGTTCATCCATTCAATTCAATAATCAAAAAATCGTCTTTTCCGATTATCCTCATTTTCATCTTGGTGTGTACGTTAATAAGTAAAATTGCTAAATTTGGGGCTCAGAAAACCCACACGTGGTCTTACAGAGACCAACGTACCCATTACGACTGACTGTTTGGTGCAGCTTGTGGAGCGAAGGCATGATTGGCTCATATTTCTTACAAAATGAGGACAGCGCAACTATTACGATCAATGGAGAGTCCTATCGTACCATGATAACCAATTTTTTTGTGTCCGCTCTTAGGGGTAATGTTGTGAACGATATTTGGTTTCAAGAGGATGGTACAACTTGCCACACTTCTCATGCCACCATCGACTATTGCGTCAAACGTTTGATGACCGTTTAATTAGCCCAAATGGTGATGTCAATTAGCCGCCAGATTTCATACTGTTGGATACATACATACACTCGAGAAAGTGACCGAAAATTGGTCCGATCAAATGACATACTGTAAAGCCTGCCGCGGCTTCAATTTGACAATATTTCAAACCGTTTTGGCTTTATTACATTTTTAAATTTAAACTTTTAAATGGCCCACCATTTACTACGCTGTGAGTGGAATTCAAAGCGTGATATAATATTGAAAATTCAATGCTTTTGCAAATCTGTTCAAAGGGCAGATTTTAAAGCTATCATCGTATGAAACGAAAGTAAAATAATGAGGAAGGTTAGGTTAGGTTAGGTTAGAGGACGTGTACTTGTCAATTAAGTCAAGTACAGTGCCCGCCCGGAGGTCGAACTGACCCATTGTACACCGTCCTAGTTTCTCACACCACTTATGTTGTGTGTGTTAATTTTATACGTAAGTGGCGGGACCTACAGTTTAAAGTCAACACTGAACGACAGATTTTTGAGAACTTTTTTAATGCAATTTTATTTACTCTCAGAGTTTTTGCCAGAAATCTGCTGAGAGGAAGTCGCCGAAAAAATACTTTTTGTATTTTGTCTTTGATGCCTGGCCTGGGGCTCGAACTCAGGCTTTTGCGGCTAATAAGCCAACACACTACCTACTAGACTACGGCGACTTCTTAATTATGAGGAAAATAAAAAATAAACGATTAAAGAATGTGTTATAATAGAAAACAAGAACGTTAATTGACAAAAACCTTAAGAATTAAAGTCAAATATATTCGGTTTTTATTCGATTTTATTTGTGATGATGCCTAAATAACTCCTTTTATGGCATTTACATCGTTTTTAAATGCTAAGCAAGTATAAATGTTGTTGGTGTGTGAATGTGAATGTACAAATCGATAGAAAAAGCACATAAGCACCTCAAAAATATTTGTTCAACAGCACGCCATCAAAAACAATACCAGCAGAATAAAGCCACAGAAAGATAAACCCAATGATTCAGTAGTATTTGTGGCAGTAACAGCAGTTGCAACAACTAGTAGTTTATTCTTTTTTTTAATAATTTGTACTTGGCAAGTGTCAAAGTTTACCCTACATTATCACAATCATTACATTGGCTGTCGGCCAGACATGAATGTGAGTCAGTTTGGTTTGATATTGTCTCGTCTATCCCAGTAGAGTTGCAACGTACTGTACAATGAACTAAACTGAACAAGAATGCTGCAGGAAGAAAAACAACAGACACCTAAATTAAAAAAACAAAAAACAAAACTTTAAAGTAAACTGAGCAGAAGACTCTAATGCTGTAAACAAAAATTTTCAGAAAAACAAAAAATTCCAGGACTGTTCACAGTGTTAAAGTATAGGGTCAAGCTACTTCAAGTTTTTTTTTAAACATGTTAAAATTTAGGGCCATTATTACAACTTGCCTTTAAAGTTGAGTTTAGTTAAAGGTAACTTTAGCTAAAGTGAACTTTAAAGTCACCTTTAATTTATTTTCGTTATTACAACCTGATGATAAAATAAAGTTAACTTTTTCAAACATATGGTAGGGACGGAGCAATGCCGATAACACTGCTCCCTTTAGCTTAACGCTCACCTTCTACCTTATCGTCCACTTATAATAATAAAAAACAATTTATCTGCCCGTTAAAATCCTTTCTTTAGTTGACGGCAAGTTGCAATAATGGCCCTTAGAATGACAACCTCTCACGGTAAGAGTGTATGTTTACACATCCATTAATTTGATGTTGTTACAGATAGCCGAGTGGTTCTATTTACGGTCGAATGTTTTTTTTTCAATGCTGCGAATATTTTACTGAGATACTTTGCCATGAAATAATTCATAGGCTTTGTTCTGATTGCTTCGGTGTCTGAATTCTTTCATAATTTCGTGAACATATTCCTTTCAGTCGCCGTAATTTAATAGCTAGTGTTGTGGCTTATTAGCAGAGAGCCCAATATCTAGAACGAAATGAAATACATATTGTTACGTTTTTACCTTTTTAAAAACGTTTAAATATAAGTTCGTTAATTGCAACCAAAGTAAAAACAAATATGGGTTTAATATCTCTTAAACTCTCTTTATTCTTTACACTACTTTTGTGTGCCACCGTATACAACTTAACGATACAACAATAATTTGTTTATACTCTATTCTATTTCACACTTCTGTCCGCGTTAACACTAACAACTGTTCGTTAGATATTCTCTGCTTACAACCTTTTTGCAAGCAATACCACTTGTACGTTCAAACCGCAATGCGTCTTCACACAAAGCTGACTGAATTATAACTGACTGCTGCCTGCTTTGTCCAGCCCTTTTATAGTCCGACACAACTAGTCTAACGAACATTCTTGAAGTGGAAGGTTCGTGATATCGCCTTCTCGAGAGCTCTATTGCTAATACATTGTTGTTAATAATACTACATACATACATACTAATACATTGTTGTTGTACCTTGCTTATGTTGCCGTTGGTACTAGGCGCAACCGAGTTCGTCATACATATGTGTGTGTGCAGCTTTAGATAACCAACACGTTCATTGTATTGTTAGTGTTAATGTGTATTTGTGTCGTGTGTATTGTGTTGGTGTAGCTGGTAGCTTTTGTTTATCGTTTTTATTGTTAAACGATATTAGGTCGTTTCGATTTATGTAACAATATGTATGTATGAATACATACTTTGTCTTAGAAGTCTTCTGGTAAAAACTTTGAAAGTAAAATAAAACTGCAATGCAAATAAAATATAGGCCCCACCACTCCTTAATAAAATTAACGCATACTACATGAGTGTTGTGAGAAGCTAGGTTGTAATCCTAACTACAGGGTTGTAACGGCCAATTAAGTAAGTAGTCCTTGCAGGAATTTTCAGAATCAGACATCGTATATGCTTACATCATCAACAATTTCAACAAATTAAGTTCTTAGTGTCCATTGTCATGTAATGATCTTTCTAAAGATTACAAGGTTGTATTATCTTGCACGACGACTATTGGGCGTCAAGAGGTTTACAGGTTTATTAGAAGTTCTAAAAGGTTTAAGCGTGTTTAAGGTCCTCAATGTGCAATTGGCTTAAGATTTATAGAAGAAGAGTCATTGACATAAATCATTGACTATAATCTTCGTTATATACAGAATTCACTGTATATCCTGATATCTATTGAAAGGGCCAAGTCTGTTAACCAACAACTTCCTTACAACAATGAATCTAAAAAAAATTTATCAATACAAATAAAACATTTTTGAAAATGAAACTCAAACTTGTTGACGAGTGTAATAATGGCAGACAATTCAACGGGAACTATAGGAGATGAGTAGCAGCGGTTGGCAATAATTGCAAACTGCGTCATATATTGTCGGTCTTTCTTGGTGCCAGTTGGAGCTATTTTAGAGTTTATGAGGTGTTTAAGGGCAGTTTGTAAATTCTCTTTTTCCTACTAATAATGCACCTTAAAAAAATAAAAACTCCGTCTGTTGTCTTGCTGTTTTCAATGGCATTACGTTCGATGTTGTAAAATGAAAAGAAAACTAGAAATTTCCAACAACCTGTGTGCATTGCCACAGTATTTTATTCTGCTTGAGTTCTTATGCCACTGCTGGATGTTCATCTTGCAGTTTTATGACCAGGAATTCCTAATAAACATCCTACAGAAAAGTTGTCATGTTCTTTTTTTCCATTTAAGAAGTGAAATTCTTATTTTTAGGATAAAAAAAATTTAAAAATTTAAATCGTCTTTTTGTTTACCCAAATAAAAAATATTTGATGTTATTTGTGAACTTAAACTAGGTCAAACAGTATAATATTTTAAGTTGAGTGGCTCTTTTTAAATCATTCGCTACTTAATTACTCTGTTTTTCGGCAGCCAGTGTGAATAGATTAAATTGAAAAAGTTAGCTTAAAAAGAAATTGGAAAAGTTTTGTAAATTGCTATTGTTTTTTAAACAAATTATTACTACGATGTAATCAGCTCATTATTATTATTTTAACTCTTAAGAAGTCCCTTGTAAGTAATGTGATTATGGGACTAGTCCGATATCGGAATTTGTAAATATGAAAAGAGATAAGTAGAAACTTTTAGTAATTTAATTGATAAACGTTTTAATTTTACAAAGGCAGAACAGTACAGAACAAAAACACAAGCTCAATAATTATAGTCGTTTAATTTCGAAAAACTTAACAACAGTTTCATAAATAATAAAATCATATTGATAGTAAACTCCGTAGTTGAATGAATGATAAATCCTTACGTAAGATGCAGTAAAAAGAAAATAATTATTTGTATGAATTTGAAAACTTTTGATTATCTTGTCCTCTTTTTATATAGCCTCCCATCGTATTGAAAAGTCGAGGAACACCATTTTTAAAAGTTTTTGTTAATACCACACTAACTGCGAGAGCTTTAGCATCGGTGTATATGGCTTGAACTTGGCTGCCTTCCAAAATGTTAGTTGCTTTGTGTTTGAACAAAGTATCGTGTTTCATAATGCCGCTGTACAAAATATATACAATGTATTCTATTTCAAAACGTCATCAATGTATATTTTTAACGCAGTCAAAAAGCAATCAGGCATCGGATTTATAGTTGATGCATTGTTTGGTTACTTTGCATATCTACATAATTTATATACAGTAGTAGAACTGCATACAAACTTTGTATTGATACATTTTGGAAGGCAGCCCTTGTTTTGATGAAACAATTTCTCTCCTATTGACTGTTTATGAACGATTGCTTCGTTCTAACTATCAAATTGGCTTTATTCGCTGCAAAAATCGGAACTAATAGGGTTATTGGCTTATTAGACGCGATGCCACGGATCAAACACCAGATCAAACGAAGTATGAATAAAAAAATATTTCTGCGGCGACTGTCTCTCAGCAGATTTCTAGCAAAAACTCTGAGATAAAAAAAATTGGCATGAGAAAATTCTCAAAAATCCGTCGTTCAGAGTCGACTTTAAACTGTAGAGCTCGCCACCCATGCATAAAATTAACACACACGACGTTGGTGGGTCGTAATGTTTATTGAAGAGTTGTAATGACCAATTATGTATGTATGACTAAAGATAATAAAAGCTCTCAAACTGTTAAATTTGGCTTGGGTAAGAAATTCAGTAAAAGTTCGCGAACATTAATCCGACATTTATTTTGTATTCAGACTGAACCCTTTTGTGCAGGGCAGTTGACATTGTGGTTATCGGTGCTCTTATGTTATTATCATGTCTATTTCAGTTTGTTGAGTATAACAGCTTTCCTACATGTTGCAAATATGTAGGCAAAATAAATGCAGTAATCCCTCGATTTACGTCGCAGCTGGTGCCAAAAAAAGGCGACGTAAATCGAAACGACGTAAATCGAATTTCATATTGCTCATTTTACAAAGTTATATGTTTTTAACAAGGAACTCAAAAAAGTTAGTGTAATCCCTCGATTTACTTCGCAGTTGGTTCCAAAAAAAGGCGACGTAAATCGAATGACGAGGCAATTTCAAGTTTCAGGAGGGAACAAAAAATTTGACGACGTAAATCGAAACAACGTTAATCGAGGTGACGTAAATCGAAGGATTACTGTGTATATAGCAACGTATATGCAGTAATATAAATAGGTGGTATGGTATGATATCGGTTCATAACATGTGCTATATTAATTTGATAAAATAAGTAATGAGATTGTAGTCCTCTTTTAATGCTTAGCTTCGGGGCAACTTAAGTGGTTTTATTTGACGATGTACTCGAAAATGATCAGAGAGTCGTGTCACAGTTTTCGAAAGAAAACTTGAAAAATTGGGTTAATTTTCCTACTGTCTGGAGATAAATTTTTGAACAAAATTAAAAGAAAATTTTAGTATTCGCAAACTGATCACACATTATTATCACGCATCATATGGGAACAGGGTCTTCCGAGCTTTGACAGTTGACAGCAGCCATTTTGTTGAAGCTATATTTGTCAAAAAAGTAGTCACTTATTCAGTCTGTTTTGCCAATTCACTATTGACGATTATAGACAACGACATGGGCTTGTTGTTGGAGACCCAACTGAGCTCAATTTTCACAATGAATTCATTTTCAGCACTGGGTCCCATATCTTAATGAATGGGTTTGAAATGATACCAACCAACTTAAAACCCAAAAGAGTCCAATGTGTCCCGAATAAGTCACAGGTCTGGATTTTAGTTTGGCGTCGTCATTGAAATTTATTTCTTTGAGAACAACGTTGGTCAGGCCATCACCATCATCGACGGGCAATATAAGTAGATCATGACCAATTGCTTTTTACCAGAATTGGATGATTTGGACAACAAGACGGCGCTACGTTGTGAACAACTCATTCGATTTTGGATATTTTGCTTGAACGATTTGAGTATATATACATATATAGTTAGTCTAATGCGCAAATGTGTTAAGTCCATTTTTTCAAATTTTACAGGAGAAACAAAAAACATTGCAGCTTTTTCAGGTTTTAAAATTTTTAAACTTTAAATCTTTAAACTTTTTTAAACGCAATTATTTTTACAAAGTAGCTCTCTTTAAATGACTTAGATTAAAAATTAATAATAATTAATAAATAATATTCGTGGCGTTAGCACGTGCTTTTAATTTTTTTCTTAGTTTTGTGGACTTAGCGTTTTGGCAAACCACAAAAATACAACAACTTTATTTACATAATGACAATTTTTGTTGTTCTAAAATATGTATTTTGTATAGCGTTACCATTTTGCATTAAAATCTCAATTTTGGAAAAAAGTGGACTTAGCGTATTTGCGAATTATACTAACGATATATAATGTTATCTCTTGTGTAGATAATGTGAACTGATGAACAATATCTTGCGATTTGACTTTTTCTCCTGTGGTGTCCATTCCATTGGTCAAAATCAGCTTGTTTTATGCGTCAGATTTGTGGAAAATTGGACATTTCGATTTTTTTACACCTAGATTCGGCTCATAATGGCATTAACATGACTTTCAACAAACAAAAAATTTCGATGATATTTAAGACACTTTTTTTAAATTTCAGGATATGAAGTGCTTAATGGAAGACCCGTTATAATTTCAAGGTTTTATATTGGGATGAGATTAAAATTTGCCATAAATTTAAAACATTTTCCATCGTATTAATGCAAGTAATTCAAGTTTGTAAACTTTTTTATCCTTTTGTCTATCCATGATGACTTCGGTTTTTGCGGTTATATTATTGAGGTCATGTAGTCTCTGGATGTGGTACTGACTGTAAATAAAATATTAATTTTTTGTATTCTGATTTAATCTTTCTTTTCTAGACTTGTTTAAAAATTAAAACCACCATAATTTATGATGTTCTATAAATAGTTGTTTATTTGCCATTTAGCCTTAATCCTTCCTGGTTCAGTAAATTGCCGCAGCATGAATGAAAAATTATATTCTTGTTTTAAAGAAAAAAATGCTTTGTTTAAAACAAAAATTTTGTATTAAGAAATTGTAATGCTCTTAAGCTGGAAAAAAAAATACTTGAAACAAGGAAAATGTATAACAAAATATTATTAAAGAATACATGGAGCTATTTTTTTTAAATTTTGTTTTATTTTAGGATTTACTTTACTTTTGTTGAATGCTGCACTCCAAAAAGATTTACTTTCTCCACAGTCATACGACAAGGAGGTCAGCATTAATATCAAATCAAATACGGAATATTTGTGTCACTGGAATGGAATTAGAACATGAAAAATTTATTGCCTTTTTGTTTTTTAACACAAAATATTTTTTTAAATATTAGAACTCATGGTGAGTTTGCTTTCACTTCTTCTCGCCTCAATTTAAAAATATTTCATTTCTTGTATTTATACTTCTCCGGATATTACGAAGAGTAAACTATCACCTGGTAATACCAAAATTTTTATGTGTACGGTGTCAGACAAAGCGAATATAAAAAAAATTTCAACCCTTTCCATTGAATTAGTAACTAAATTATTTATGTTTTAACCGTATATCGAGCCTTAAAAAAACTACATAATTCTAACTTAGGTATCACTTTTGATCCACACTTATAATTCATAGTATTGTTACGCGAATCGAAACGACCTAATATCGTTTAACAACAAAAACGATAAACAAAAGCCACACGATACAAATACACACTAACACTAACAATACATTGAACGTGTTAATTATCTAAAGCTGCACACACACGTATGTACAACGAACCTGGTTGCGCCTGGTACCAACAACAACATGTATGTGACAAAAAGGGATAGACAACATAAGCAAAGTACACAAACAACAATGTATTAGCAATAGAGCTCTCGAGAAGGTGAGATCACGAACCTTCCACTTCAAGAATGTTCGTTAGACTAGTTGTGTGGGACTATAAAAAGGCTGGACAAAGTAGGCAGGAGTCAGTAAGAATTCAGTCAGCCTTGTGTGAAGTTGCGTGTGAACAAAATAAGTCGTGGTTGTAAAGATCTAGCGAATACTTGTGTGAACTAGTAAAGTGAACAAATATATTATTATTGTTGTATCGTTAAGTTGTATACGGTGGCACACAAAAGTAGTGTAAAGAATAAAGAGTGTAACTGAAATTAAACACATATTTGTTTTTACTTGGTTTGCAATTAACGAACTCATATTTAAACGTTTTTAGAAAGGTAAAAACGTAACAGTATTGTCACGATTATTGATAGATTTTGTCAAAAAATTTAAATATTTTTATTTATTTTAATTCATTTTAATAAAACTATTGTATATTATTACATTTTATTACCACTTTTATGAAATTTACGCCAAAATTTTTGACGTGATGTACATTGCAGCATGGTATTTTATATAAAAATCAAGCGCTTCATGACACTTTTTTCTTAACGCTAGCATTTTAACATCTAGAACCTCTGTTATGGGACGATTTATAAGTCTTTAATTTTTTAGATGGGAGACCTTATTGTCATATGAGGTAGAAAAGTTTCCTGCTGCAGTAGAACATCGATTATATCAATAACAATGCTCTCTCTTTGATCCTACTCTGGTTTCCCGGATACAAGTTTCCTCAAATATGGCTGTAAGTAGTTGCTACGCACGTAGCATGTATTGAATCTAAAACTACCAATTCGACTTCGGGGGATCACGAAATTTATAACAACCATCAAATTCAATTAGTTACTAATCTACAGCGACAAAATTATTAGAATTATTAAAAACTGAAAGACTTTCAGCTCATTTTTCAAAAAGGCATAATAGGTGCAAATTTATCATTATTTCCG
This sequence comes from Sarcophaga subvicina, assembly GCA_936449025.2. Lineage (NCBI taxonomy): Eukaryota > Metazoa > Arthropoda > Insecta > Diptera > Sarcophagidae > Sarcophaga > Sarcophaga subvicina. The sequence continues at coordinate 38,318,187 of OW388082.2, forward strand.
AGTAGCATATTATCAAAGCGAATGATTCTGTTACCTCACACCTATATATTTGACCGAAATATTATCCATCTGTAATAATAATGAAATAAAACATATGACGAAATACTCTTTTTCTAATGTTTGTCTGTCGCACGAGATAAATATGAGAAGAGCAATAAGAAAGACTCTACAACATTTCAAGAAACGGCTCATAGTAATCTTCGTGAAAATTGCTATATTTGCAATATTTCTCTGTTCCAAGTAGTACCATTTTTGGCGATAAACCATGGCATGTTTGTTGCTGCCAATACTTTCGTGAGTTCATAAGACGAGCTTCTGTTTTATTTTTCCTCTTCAAAGTCGTCAGCTGCAGGAATATTATATACATACATGTACATACATAATCGGGTATTACAACCTTCGTTGTAAATTGGAAATGTTTAACCTGACACGCTACAAACTAGACTACGACTTCTTGAATCAATATCAACCTATTCACTTTCATCCAACACTTAACTTTCAATTCTTTCTCAAATACGATAAAACTTCACAAAATCCTTTGAAAACTTAAAAAAATTACATACACAACGACAAAGAATTCGTAGGAAAGTCGTACGTATCGAAAATGATACATAAGCCAGACTTATGAAGTTTTTGCATTTTTTAACCGCTGTTTCAAAATTTCTTTTCTTATTTGGTTTAAAATAAAGGCGATAAAACATTAAAGAATAAAAAAATAAAATGCATCTAATGCCGAGTACACATTGCACCATTTTGTGACATCGCAAGCAAATATAATAATGTGTACTGTTCGCAATTCCTGTCAATTTCGATATTTTTCGATGTGTGGCATTGGATTGTTAATTAATTGCTAGCCTTATGTGTACTGTAGTCACAATAATATGGCAACATTGCAGCCACAAAAACTTAATGACAACTTGTTGTCATTTTATTGTATACAATTTAAAATTTTAAACAAGAACAAAAATTTAAAAAATAGAATTAAAAATTTGGTATGTGCATATTTAATTTTTTTGTTAAAAAAAAAATAAATAAATTGTTTATATTATATTATATTCGAAATACAGGGTATAGAAAATTGTCAAAAGCGATTGAGGAAGATTCAAGCATCGTGGACGCATAAAATGACTACTAAATTAATTGAACTCGTGGAGTCGCGTGAGGCTGTTTGGAATTTTCTCTCGCCCACTTATAGGCACAGAAATGCAAAGGAAACTACATGGGCTGAAATTTCTGAGGAAATAGGGCTGTCATGCGCTGAAATTACAGCCAAATGGAACAGCATCCGCAGCTCATATCGGGTATGTAGTATTTCTTTTAGTTAAAATAATCTACAAAATCTAAATGTTCTTTGTATACATATTTAAGGCCACACACAGCAAACTGATTAATACAAAGAGTGGTCAAGCAGCAGCAAGTACTTCGTCGATAATTGCAAAAATCCGTACTATAAAGCACTGCAGTTTTTGGAACCTTCGCTAAAGATATCTTCTAATACAGTATCAAACTTCACAGTAAGATAATTTCAATAATGTTTAGTTTAGTGCCAGTAATTAAAGATTTTCTTTAGCAATTCACAGAATCTGAAGATACATCAAATGACGAGCCCGAAATGGGAAGTGCACCATAAGGCATTCATAAAGAGCTTTGCAAGTCTCTTTGATAATCTTAGCTACGGTCGCTTTACCCAACAAAAAAAGACAGATCAAAGATGCGAAGCTGTCACCTGTGGCCAAGTAACGAAGAGTTACTGCCAACCTCTCACCAACAGATATTGCCTTTCGGAATGTTGTGTCTTCTCTTTTAATATATGGAGTTAATTTTTTTGACAAGATAATCAAAATTTTCTTCCCTCGTGCGCACAAAATTTTTAAACCAACCTTCATCCTGCACGCGTAGACTTGAACGAAGAGTGCTATAAAATCCCTTGCTTGTCCGCATATTCAGTCCAGGTCTTATCCACCACTATCTTTGTCTTTTTTCTTTATTTTTATTGTTTTAATTTCTTTATTATCATTGCCATGACACACTTTGCTGTCACATTGACACAATAAAGTCGTATGTTATCGAAAAACATAATGTGAACGGAAATACAAATGCAAATTCAATTCAAATATGACCACAAAATGCCCAATGTGTACGAGGCATAACTTTTTCTGAATTAAAGTTACATTGACTCAAAAATTTAAATGTATCATTTTTGATACAAAGCTCTATCAACGGTTAAGCGCTTCCTACTTTTAAATTGACATGATAGAAAGTGTATGTGAAATATTTTAAAGGAGAATAAACTTATTAAGGTACCCATTAAACAATTCTTGTGTCCAACTTTTTTACACAAAAACTCTCCTGAGAACAAATTTATTTTCCTTGCACTCTGATGAAATTTGATAAGGATTTATTAAGGGATATTCGAAATACCTTTGATGTCCGGACATGACGTTCTTGGTGATTAGAAAGAGCTGCTTTTCACCTGACTCTAATCGATATCCTTAGACAAATGACAAATATTTTTTTGATACCGAGATGCCTTTTTGCTGATTATTTAAAATCATGAGCATGTTTGCAAAGACTTGATATGCCACAGCTATACTTCTTGCTTTTTAAAAAACCAAAGCTTATAAAACCTTTCATTTACAAAATTAATGATGAAATGATTTTAGAACTACTGCTTGCAACATTTTAATGTAATTTATGTATTTTTAATGATATCGTATGCTTTCAATATTACATTAAGGCGTGGAAGGTGATTATTATGAAAAATTTTAAAAAAATCTTACTAAAGTGGATTCGTACATACCAGTAGGTCTGTTGACAAATGTTAAATGTTTCTTTTTATTCGAGTTATTCTTGTTGACAATGATTTCTCCAACATTGAAAGAAATAGACTTCAGAAAAAGACAGAGTAATATCAAAAAAAGTTAAAGGCAAATATTAAAAAAACGTTAATGGCATCTCCAACGATATCTCTAAAGCTTTTGATAATGTTTGCATATGAAGTTAATATTCAAATTGAAGCGCTTCTCCTTCAAAATTTATACAATTCTTTCCAAAATAGTTAATTGTTCAACAATTTATTATCAAACATGTTCATTTAAGTTCATATGAACTGATTAACACCGGATTTCAAAAGAAATGACATTAGGACCTTATGGTACCTGTTTAACACTTAGCACCTCTTCAGGAACACACATACATAAGGCTAGTCTCGTAAATTTGAAGTTAATCCGAAGTGCTCAAGCGAAATGGCTTAGTAGTAAAAATTCAAACTAAAATTTTGTCACATAACATACATAATTGGTCATTACAACCCTTCAGTCAGGGTTACGACCTAGTTTCTCACACCACTTATGTTGTGTGTGTTAATTTTATACATGAGTGGTGGGACCTACAGTTTAAAGTCGACTCCGAACGACAGATTTTTGAGAAACTTTTCATGGCAATTTTATTTACTCTCAGAGTTTTTGCCAGAAATCTGCTGAGAGGAAGTCGATGAAGAAATACTTTTGGTATTTTATTTTGATGTCTGGCCTGGGGCTCGAACGCTGGCCTTTCGTCTAATAAGCCAACACACTACCTACTAGACCACAGGCGATTTGATTGCAAACTGTTAATACAGAAATCAATTTCAAATTCATTTGCTAATATAGAAAACAAAATCAATTTCTAATAATAAAAAAATCCGAAAATTGAAAAACGAAATATTTATGGTTTTGATGAAGCTGAGGATTTTATCCGAATCAACCTCAAAACTTTTCGTCTCAGTTTAAGAAGTACCGGAAAATTATCTGTTCTCCCCTTCTTTTTCGTTATTACATATTCTTCAGAAGTCTTTGACTGTTTTGGACCGTTATGGCTGTCCAAATAAGAAATAAACATAGTTCTTATTATCCGTCAATTTGTATTTTTACTTTTTGAATATTTGAAATCTGCTGAGAGGAAGCCGACGAAGAAATAGAGATGGCTGACCTGGGGTTTGAAAAGCGTCCCCACATCTACCTGCATAGACTACGACGGCGTTTATTTGAACTTGTCTATTGTATTTGTAAATTCATTCTTTAGATATAAATTTAAGTTTCCTTATAACTTTTGGGAAACCGAAAGGCCTTAATCGTTTTTTCAACTCTTGATCGATACCTTACAAATTCCACTTATGAACGTTGAACTAAATTTGTATATCGATGGCTTAATATAAAAAAGGCCTAACTCAATTTCTTTCAAAATAAGGTCTTTTGTTTATTCGGGTAGACAAATCTCAGATGCTTAAAAAAAATATAATTTTTTTAAATAAGAGATTAAAGGTGTTGCTGTTTCTTATTAAAAATTGTATTAAATTTTTTGTTGTATCTAAAATTTTACGAATTTTATTAAGAGTTTTCCTTCTCTTGTAAAGTAAATAAAAATCGAGTTAGGCCGTTTTTATATTAGGCCATCGATATATGTTTGGCAGAAAAGAGATAATTGTGTTACCAAATTATATTAAATTATACTACGTACATATATTTGGAAGTGTATGTTCCTTAAAATCTACTACTGTACTTTATAATAGCAAATCTTTGGAATAAATGTTTTTTTATAAAAAAAAAATTTTATTGAGTCTTGTAATTGAACGATTTTTTATTCTTTTGACCGGATTGCAATGACGCGTCATTGCGGTACGTCATGACGTACCGAAATTTATAATGCAACAGTCGATATTTAGCGATTTGGCTTTTCTGTGTAAATCTGTTGAATATTAACAAAACTTGAGCTGTGTTAGAAGTGTAATTTTTCCGAAAAATTATCTTCATCGAAAGAATACTGATTTTTGTGTTGAAAGTCGTCCGATGATGGGCCAGCTTCGTCATGTGGTAATACACCTTTAAAAATATTTTGTGTTTCATATAATGTCACAGTCAGCGGAAAAAGGTACTGTTAGAAAACTGCTTGTTTTTGGCCAAAATAGAAAAATTGGAGTTAATAGTCAAATGATTTCAAATAAGTCAGTGCAATATCTCACACGATATGCAAAACTATGAGCCTATTGGGAGTCAAGTTTAGTGAGTAATTAATCCAATGTGTTATGTATGAGAAATCTCTTTTGTACAGAATACATGCAACAGTAAAGCTACCGTTGGTAAAATTTTTATCAGAACGCTACAAAGTTTGAACTCACAGATGGATAACAAACATCTATAACGGTGACATTGAGGCTCCCTTCATACTTCAGATTATTTGGAGGTGCAAACTTGAACAGCCCAGGGATGATATAAACGAACAAATCTTACCTTTGTGTGTCCTTGGCATAATATTTTTGTCTGTTGCTTAATTTCAAGTGGTCCGCTGAATTATAAGCCTAAAGAATAATTTGTGTGCAGGTAAGTACTTGGGCAACTCAAAACTCATCAATCTATCAGCTTCACACTTCCCATTTTGTTCTTGCACACGGTGTCTAATACATTTTTTTATTGATTAATTGAAAAGTTTGCCGGTTATGTGAATAGTTTGCGTTGGCAATGTACAGTGAGCGTTAAAAGAAACTGTACACCATGGATAAAGTTCTAACAATGACCAAAGTCAACTTTTGCCCTTAAGGAGAGTGCCCGAAAAAGATTTACAATATTTTGAAATTTTTTTCATTGTTGCAATTTTAAAAACTGGCAATTAAACAATTTTAAAATAATAATAACGGTAATTTTTTAATGTATATATTAATTTTAATGTACAGTTTCTTTTGACGCTCACTGTATTCGACCAGGAATTTCACCAAAATTTTTATTCCAACACTTTAAACTCATTTCGCAAGCATCAGAAAGACCATTCAATTGTCTAAAGTGCCTCTGGAAAATTCACCACTCAATTAAAAGAGTACGGCCAATGCATGTCTGTACATACCAACCTTCTTGCTACCTTGTATTGCTTTTTAACAATCCTTATAAACGTTGTTTTTCTAGGGATTTTCTATTTAGTAGACTTCCTCACAAGCAACATGACATTGTTCTCTTAACAAGTGTAGATATGTTTTCTTTTATTCTATTCTTTAAACTGTTCATTCATTCTTTATTCTTTTATTCTTGAGTGGTTACATGACACGGCAGATTTTTTTTCCCAATTTTTTTTCATTGCACATCACAGTTGTAAAAAAAAACTTGAGAAAATAAGAAAAGGTGTTAAGGAATTCCAAGCTTCATGGAAATAGTTTTTCAATTGTGTTACTTTGTCACCCTAACTGGGACAGACAGATGAAGGAGGAGCAAAAAAATGTCTCTGAAATTATACGTGTATTCTAAGCAACGAAATATTTTGCCTGTGAAAGCTGAAAAAGGAATTCAAAAACAAGTGAAAGAAATTCGGGTGCTGAACTTGCAGAAATTCAGCGTTTTTGATAATGAAAAAAAAATGAAATTTTTAGAATCTGTTCACTCTGTTTTTGCCCACGTAACGCAATGTAGAATTTAGTTTTATAAACACAGCTTTGACAATACAAACTTACCCGATGTTATGTTACTTCTTCTTCCAGTTGAGGTCATTCTTATTTAAATCGAGAAAACATATAGTGATAGTGAACCAAGCGTCAGGGTTCGCAAACGTTATATTGTAATCTTTTAGACAGTATTACGGTTTAGCTTGCCATACCACCTATGTAGTGTGTACGTTAATTTTATACGTCAACGGAGGAACCATCAGTTTACAGTCGACTTTATACGCCATGTTTGGAAAGCTTTTTCTTCTACCAGAAGAATCCATTGAAATGATTAACTCTTTCACGTAAACTTTTAATTATAATGTCAGAGCTAATTTAGATTATGTAACTTTGAATGATGAACTGGATAACGTATATTGGGACCAGGTCTATACACTGGGTAATGCTAATGACCAATTATTGTTTATTCAGGAAAATGTGCGTCAGCTTTATGACAGATGCGTTCCTATCAAAACCAAGCTTATCAAACCCAAGCAGAATCCATGGTTTACTACTGAAATAAAAGCACTAATTGAGAAGAGGGATAGTGCCTACAAGCGCTGGAAAAGGTTCAGGACTGATGACTTGAAAGCTCTTCATAAATCCGGACGGTCGGAGGTTAGTAAGCACATAAAAATTGAGAAAACATTGTATTATGGTAGAAAGTTTTCCAATGCGATGGACAATAAATCTAAGTGGAATGTGATTCGTGAAATAGGAATTGGTGGTAAATGTCCTAAAATTGATTTTGATGTAGACGTGAATAAACTTAATGACCAGTTTGTACATTTTAGGTTTCCAGCGTCTATCGGTAATATGTATGATGACCATTGTTCTGTCCCTCTACAATACTCCTTTAGTTTTCGACTTTTTAGACTTTTGCAATATTATACCCACTTATTCAATACAGTGCTGACTAAATCTACTTTTCTTGATGAATGGAAACTAGCTAAAATCCTTCCTATTCCCAAAACGAACAATTAGTTCAGGCCAATTGCTATTCTTCCTTTTTTGTGGAAGGCAATGGAAAACATTATAACTAGACAAATCAATAGCTATCTGGAAAGTCACAATTACTTAACAGTTAGTCAGTCGGGTTTCATGAAAGGTAGGAGTTGCACTATCGCTCTTTTAAATGTAGTTGAGGATCTTAGGTTGGAGCGAGATAAAAACAGTGTTGCGTTTTTAGTACTTCTCGATGGTGAAATTTTATTGAATAAGCTCCGGAAACTGTTTAATTTTTCGAATTCTGCCGGTAGTCCAATTTTTCTTATCTGTTGGTGTTAAATGTCAAAAGGTGCATTTAAATGGTAATATTTCAGATCCGCTTAATATTAGTAGAGGAGTTCCCCAGGGATCAATACTTGGGATCAATACTTGACTGCCGTGTTCATATGTATGCTGATGATGTGCAGCTTTATACCAGTACTCGTAAGGAGAATATTGATTCTTGTTTACACTCTAGAATTTGTGATTGGGCTTCTGCAAATGGACTATGCATCAATACCTCAAAGTCATTTGGACTTTATTATGCTTTCGAGAACCAATGTTTTGTCTGTCATACCTGGATTGAACGTCAAGGGAAATAGAATTGACTTCGTCAAGTCTGCAACCAATCTGGGTATTGTATTTAATGACAGATTATCGTGGTCTGGCCATATAAGTGTCGTTGTTGGCAGAATATACGGCATGCTTCGAAATTTATGTGCCGTCATTGATTCAACTACTTTGCAATTCGTACGCAACTTGCTAAAACTTATTTAATTCCTGTGCTATTGTATGGGTGCGAAATATTCACAAACTGCGATAGTAATGACAACCGGAAATTAAACTTGGCATACAACAATATAGCAAGATACGTATTTCTTAAAGGTCGCCGGGATCATATTTCTCATTTAGCGTATCAGATATTTAGTGTGAAATTTGATAATCTTCTGAAAATTAAATGCCTCATCCTACTCCATAAAATTATTAACACGGGACAGCCGGAATATTTATTAGGCCGGATTAGGTTTGCTAGATCATTCCGGGGCATGAAGATTATTCAACAACGTTACAGAACTCTTCTGTCACAGCGACAGTTTTTTATACACAAAACAAGTCTTTGGAATGCCCTACCAAATTACATCCAAAAGTTAGGCAATGCAAATACGTTCAAAAAGAAGTTATTTAAATTGTTCTCTTAATGATAAGTTTTTACATTATTAGCTTGGTTATTATACATATTGAATAAATATGTTAACTATTTTTTTTACTTTTTTTGACCGATTTATTGAAAATATTTCGTTTTTTATATTTTTTATGATTCTCTATCTTTTAACTTTTTTATTTTATTTGTGTAGTATTATTAGTTTTCTTAATAGGTTCAAATTATATTTTTACTTAAATTTAATATTTATATTAATTTGTTATTTCTATTTAATTTCTTATATTTAGTTAATGTTATTTTTTAATGTTTCATATCTTATTGATCCTAAGCATAGCATTATAACTTATAAGATTAAAATCTTGTTGTTTTATGTTAATTATAATAAATAAATAAAATAAAATAAAAAAAATAATGTTTAAGCTTAGTATTTATGTTGTTGTCGACAAAATCAAATGAATTTTTACGAAGAAGAAAACTACAAGTGACTGTTTTTTCAACATAAATCTTCAAAAAATTATTGATATTCTAGTAGATATTCTGGGTAGGATTAGTCTTTACATTCTGTTACGTTCTTTTTGTATATTTAATACATTTACCATATGAAAAAAAATTAAGATATTATACATGTTCTTTAAACACATAAAAGAAACAGCTGATTCGAAACGTAACAGAACGTAAAGTCTAAAAACCGAGTCACAAAGAATACGTCACACACAATAGTTTTACGTTTCCAACTGACAACAAAGTTGAAAAACATGATTTCTTATGTGCAGCATTTATTCGGCACGTAACGCATAAAGTTAGGCAACTTTTAAAGTGTGGCTTGTGTTGAATACTTAGACAGCCATCACCTGTTCCGTTTAGCTATTTTATTAAGATCTTTAAATTATGTGCAGGCAAATTCAATATAAATCCATCATAGTACTGGTTGTGTCAAGCTGATACTTTGCTATCAGTTGAAAATATCGAAGTATAACGTATGAAGGATTCTATATTTAACTATATTTACAGTGCCCTATTAAATTTACTTTTTTCCGTCAGTATTTTATTTTGTGAAAATTTCTTATACATACATACATAACATACATAATTGGTCATTACAACCCTTCAGTCAGAATTAGTTTCTCACACCACTTATGTTGTGTGTGTTAATTTTATACATGAGTGGTGGGATCTACAGTTTAAAGTCGGCTCCGAACGACAGATTTATGAGAAACTTTTCATGGCAATTTTATTTACTCTCATAAATTTTGCCAGAAATCTGCTGAGAGGAAGTCGCCGAAGAAATACTTTTTGTATTTTGTTTTGGTGTCTGGCTTGGGATTTTCTTATAGCATAAGTAATCCTGGGGTTTAGACGATACAATCGAGTTCATTTCACTCACTGCACACATTTAGAATGAAGGTAATTTGCTCCGTTCTTGAAAAAAAAAACAATCCTTAATGCTTTCTTTCATTTTTTGACCCAATAAAAAATGTTTATAGCCGAAATAAAGCCATTGTTATTGTGAAATGAAATTTTTCATCAACATCGACATTATCGAAGTCGCCGTAGAGTAGGTAGTGTGTTGGCTTCTTAGACGTTAAGGCACGGTTCAAATCCCAGATCAGATATTCGAACATCACCAAATATGAATATTTCTTCTGGCAAAAGCGTTGAGAGTAAATATCGGAATCGGCTTTATGCTGTGTGCGAAACTGGATCTTGATCCTGCCTACCGGGCTTTAATGACCAATTAAGTAAGTAAGTGATGTAACTCATTTTACGTATTTATTTTTGAAAATGAACCTTGTGACTTGAACAAGACATTAAGACTTTCTGATGAATTAGAATTTGGTTTCAAACCAGCAATAGATAAATAAATAGATGACTGAAGAACCAAGAGGACTATACTGGGTTCCAAATTAAGATGGTCAGTGTCAAAGTGGAAGCCAAATGTGATCGGGCAGCCAAGGATTCGAAGAAAGCCAAATGTTTTCACTGTACAGCCAACAAGAGAAGCAGGGATTGACTTCTCCAGTTACAGACCCACTGGATTGGACCCTACAAGGTAATGAGCAAGTTGAAAGACGTTGTGTATAGATTTAAAGAACATTATCGCCAAAGATACAAAATGAAGTCGAGTAAATTGGGAAATTGGCAAAGTAAGGTGATGGCAATAACTTTCGTCCCGAACAGTCTTATGTGGGCGGCAGCATTAGAGAAATTAAAAGTGAATTAGAAATATATTAACAAATTAGACAAACAAACAACAACAAAACACACATGCAATACGCTACACAAAATTACAAAAACAAACGAGAAAAGGAACGAAGCCAATATCGACAATGAAAACGACAATAGAAAGGTCGTGGAGTTACATATATACATACATACATACATAATTGGTCATTACTGGAGTTACCGGACAAAAAATAATGCAATATAATTAGAGCGAAGAACCATGTTACCCGTCAGTCAATGATGAGATATGAGTCCGTGGTTAACCAAAAGTTGTTTTAAGAAGTGCGCGTTAAGTACAGTTAATTGAACTGCGTTTAGTCGTAGATTATATACATACATACATAATTGGTCATTACAACCCTTCAGTCAGGATTACGACCTAGTTTCTCACACCACTTATGTTGTGTGTTTTAATTTTACACATGAGTGGTGGGACCTACAGTTTAAAGTCGACTCCGAACGACAGAATTTTTGTGAAACTCTACATGGCAATTTTATTTACCAGAAATCTGCTGAGAGAAAGTCGCAGAAAAAATACTTATTGTATACTTGATGTCTGGCCTGGGGCTCGAACACTGGCCTTACGTCTAATAAGCCAACACACTACCTACTAGACTACGGCTACTTCGTAGATTATATTCAATTCTGAATTTTCTGCTTCGCTATTTCTGGCATATTCATGGCAATTTTAGAAGCTATCAGTATTGTTTTGTTGCAGAAAAATGTTTTTCAACAAATTTACACACATTCATTAGCCATTTGGTTGCTGGAGAGTGAAAATAATAACCAACCAGCCCTAGAATATTGATTTTCTCAAGTGTAAGTTTTATAAGTTCATTGTAGAATCCAATCAGCTTTATGTGGCATTGGCACCAAACAATTTTTGCCACAATCGATTTTTGTAGGTGATTTGAAGGTCGTTTAATTGAAATCATGTATCATTGGATCGAAACTTTTCAAATTTTTGCTTTTTTTGTGTTTGTACATTCCAACGTGTTTAAATTTTTCTATTATTTTTTTCCTAATCTTTGCACATAAATGTTGAATCGATTGCAATACAAAAGCAATAACAATATAACGAGAGTAAAATCATAAAAAAGGTAATAAAAAAAAATATCACAACATTTTTTGGCAATGGCAAGTGAAATTTAATTTCTGAAATTTCGTAATGGGTTTCCATATTTTTTCCCGTAAATTTTCCATTATTTTATATGATGTCGTGTTTGTATGTATTTTTTCCGTTTATTTTATTTGTTCTTTATTTTATTATTATTTCTGTTGATTTGATTTTTTCATAACTTTTAGGATTTATTTTCAATATCATAAATATTCACAATGAAATTTCGAGCATTTAATAAAAAAACGAGTTCAATCAATCAATTCAATCGAACCTAAAGCACGTATTATTTGCTTTTTATTTACTACAAAATACGAGTACATACTGAAAAACTGTTTGTAAACTCATTTCATACATATATTTGATGGGATTGAATTTTAACCTATAAAATAATTTCTCATATTTGAAATAAAAGCAAATTTTATTTGACTCTTTAATCGGTTTTTGAGATTTATTTAATTATTAAATATTTTTTAGGTAAAACTTACTTAAATTATCTCAAAAGTACTCTAAAGACAGCCATTTGAATTACATTGTATTTTTCGAAAAAATTTTAATGGTTCAAGTATTTTAGTGGTAACACATTAAATTTTCGATTTCGCTTTTAAAGATGATGATGTACTAAACCCAATCGAAGATGACGGCGTGGAAATTCTACCGTCCAGCCATGAAAAGATCAAAATCGCGTTTCTGCGACTTATGAGTAATAACGCTGCTAATCCTGATGGCATCATGCAAAAACATATTTACAGAAAATATTTCAAAGCCATTCTGAAAAGTTGATAGGTCTATGTATCACCGTCAAGGTAGGAGAGGATCTCTGCAAATCTTTTGATATCGTGTGTGATTTCAGGCAAGGCGATGCCTTATCATGCGACCTCTTCAACTCCTTCATAGGGACTGATCTGCGGAATGCAGGAGAGCATCGCAATGATACCATATTCCACAAAAACGTCCAGTTGATTACGTACGCTGAAGACATAGATATAATTGGGAGTATAAAGCTTAATGTTACTGCTGTCTTTAATGCTATTGAACGGGAGCCTACCAACATGGGAGTAGTAAATAACGGCTAAACGAAGTATGTTGTTGATAGGTATGGAAATGCGGCATATCATAATAATTAAGGCCGACAGCTCTACTTTCAATGTCGCCAATGAATTTTTATATTGACTCCAGCGTTACTAGCATGAATGAGGTCAGCCCTTTGGTTAAACCGTGTTACTATAGTATCAATAGAGAGTTAAGTACTAAAAAGCTAATGCTCTTCAAGTCGCTCATCATTGGCATAAAGTTTACAATAGGTATTTTATGTTCATTTACGTAGGTAGCTACCAGCTATACTAACACAATACACACGACACAAATTCACATTAATGAATACATCGAACACGTTCCAAGTAAGCCAACAACAAGCATGAGGGATGGACAAGTGTGCAGAATACACAAACAACAATGTAGTCGCGATAGAATTCTCGAGAAGGCGAGAACAAAAACCTTCCACATCAAGAACGTTCATCATACTGATTACGTGTGTATATAAAAGGGCAAGACTGCTTAGTCAATAAGAATTCACTCAGCCTTGTGTGAAGTTGCCTGTGAACAAAATCAGTTGTGGTTCTAAAGTTCCAGTGAATAGTTGTGTGATCTAGTAAACTGAATAAACAGATTATTATTGTTGTATCATTAAGTTGTATACGGTGGCACACAAAAGTAGTGTAAAGAATAAAGAGAGTTTAACTGAAATTAAACACATATTTGTTTTTACTTTGTTTACAATTAACGAACGCATATTTAAGCGTTTTTAAAAAGGTAAAAACGTAACAATATTAACCAATATCACTCAGTTTCATACAAAACTGTTTGAGAAAATGTTCTTAGAATTTTGGTGCAGCAGTTTTTATATTTATTTGATAAGTAACTCTCTCCCTGAACTTATCCGTCCTACATATTTTTTCATAGAAAAGTGATTGGCACACTATTCAAAGGCTATTGTCGAAATAATTCTACGGATATTCCTTAACAGTCCTAGTGATTATACTGACTTACTTTGTCTGGAATCTTCACGATCTTTTTATGTACTTGTTGTTGTTATATGTTTGATCTTTCTCGTAAAATCCATGTATTTTTTATGTAATCCTATGTACCGTATGATGTGTCTGTTTTGTTGTTATCTGTTTAGCTTTTTTGCTTATTATCGTTTAGTTTACTCTTAATCCTTGCGTCAATGTTATTAAATTAAACCAGTTTTATAACGTTTATTGCATTTATTGGACTTTTAAAAAAGGAACCTTTTATCTAAATATAGTACTTGAACTGTAGGTAATTTCCATGAATAGTACATATTTTAAAAATACATTTTCTTTGTAAACGATTATCCATTCACTCGCATCTATTGTGAAACATATTCTATTTTTAATGTTAAATGAATCTGTTCCATTTACTTAATAATGTGAGCATTTTCTACTCCAGTTTGTATTTTTATTGCACTTAAAATATAAAACTATGGCGCTCATACACCTGAACTTTTTGACATGTTCATGCATACATGCAACTACAAGAAACTGTAGAAAGATTTTATTTTTTCATATCCCAAGTGGTTTAAAAAAAGCTCGTAACTAACAGGAAAACAGCACACTGTTTTGAGTCAAAGTGACTGTCATGCCGGCAAACAGTCACACTTAACAGTAGCATACGGTACTAGAATTGGAAGTAAAAACAGAAATTTGCACTGAATACTTCGGAAACTTCACGAGTAGATTTGTAAAAGATGATGTAAATCATTTACAAGAAATTCTAAATTCAGTCGTTTGATAATAATTTGTAGTTATTTATAAAGCTTAAATCGTCTATAAGACAATAATAAAAATTGGTAATGCTTTTTGATTACAACGTTTAGTTGAAATTAAATGAAAAAAAATTAGGAACATATTCTGTTAGAAAAGTTTGCTAATTTTAATTATAGAATCATTAAATGTATCGAATTGTTTGATCGCAGTAGTAAAATTGTGTTGGTTAGGTCAGTATGTGGCTTCCCATTCACAGACAATCCCCTTGCGTTACACAGTGTGAGGTAAGCCCCTGAGCTTCGGATGAAACTGGCCATTTACCGTAGTGTCGCGTTCGCCACTATGCCCAGATCTTCAAACGTTGTGTCATCCAGAAACAGATGACATATGTTTTGAAGTGTATGACACTCGCATAAAACACGTTATACCGATTCGATTTCTTCCACATCATAGCAACTTCTGCTAATCCTGGTGGGGCAGACCGAACATGTCGGCAAAATTGCCAATAGCGCTGTGAAACGTTAGAATTATTGTTAGACGTCGAACAGTTTTCTTGCGAACTCAAGTATTTATTTGGTTATCCTGCTATCCCCTGCTGAACACAGCAGTTTTGAAATTCGGCAGCCAGGTATGTTGGGCCACCTACGGTTTGTTGAGTTCCATGCTACTCTTTCCAATTTCTCTTTCTCTACCGTCTCTGTCCGATCGTTTGTTCCCTCTATGTTGTGTCGACGTATACGGTGTAGAGAGACCATCCAACTCCTGACGGCTTTTGATTTGACGTGATGGGGTCCCAGCGCTTTGATTGCTACTTGACTGCACACACATATGATCAAGTTCGAAGGAGGTACGTTGCCGGCTTCTACCATACGTGCAGCATGTTCAATAGCAAAAATTTCCGCCTGAAATACGCTGGCGTAGTTATGTAATCTGCAAAGATTGTGTATGAAAATTAAGAAAATTGTTTACATCCAAGCATGAACACATTAATTTCTGAAAAAGCTTGGATAATTGTTTTAATTTTTAATATTGTTTTACGTCTGGATTATTAGGATTTCACCTAAGCTATTTGAATGACTTCTAATGTGTACATTATCACCAATTTGAAATAAGAGGAAGTGTATCTCGGATCGTCGAGTCGTCGTGGCCTAGTAGGTACCGTGTGTTGGCTAATTAGATGTGAGCCCTCCAGCGACTCCTTAGAAGATTTCTTGAAAAGATTCTGAGATTAAATAAAATAAAATTCAGTCGGTACACCACTTAGTATTTATTTTAATCTTCTAACATGCACATAAGTGTGCTCATTCAGGCTCATTATTAGCGCGCATAAGAAATCGCACGATATATCTCTTCACGTGCAGGATAACGTCTTCCAGTTTGATAAGTTATTAAGCCTATGGAGAATCAAAATTGAATAAAGAAAAATATGTTTATTTAACACTTATATTACGTAAACCAACGTACTAACAATTAAAATTATGTAAGAAAAATATTTTAAAAGATACTTAAACAACCACGCAGCACATTCAAATTCATTGGGTTGTGACATTTTGTACTTCGTCGGTCACATACATACGTTATAAGAGAGGTATAATGCAGCACTCATCTAACACGAAAGTTTAATTTATTTTTGGTCGAATCAAAATAATTTCATTATTTTTAGTTTTCAAAATTTTAAAACTTACCTTACCTTAGGATCAGACTGTAAATTAAATGCATAAGAAAATTCCATTCATACTCTTAGAACTTCAAGCCTGCTCTTGATAGAACTAGAAC
Organism: Sarcophaga subvicina; assembly: GCA_936449025.2. Classification (NCBI taxonomy): domain Eukaryota; kingdom Metazoa; phylum Arthropoda; class Insecta; order Diptera; family Sarcophagidae; genus Sarcophaga; species Sarcophaga subvicina. The sequence continues at coordinate 38,334,683 of OW388082.2, forward strand.
AAGTTTGTTGCTGGGCGTAGATTAGGCCACCCTAAGGTTAGTTATTGGTTTCATTACAGCGCACTGCTAGATTAAACCGCTCTCTCAGTTTGGACTCTCTGCTGACGGTCGACATTAGGTTGTTGAGAAGTGCTAGGGAATCAAAGTTGTGTTCGCGCTCTCTTGTGTGTTAGTGGTCCAACTTTTTCCTCCGTCTCTTATTTCCTCACTTTCCTGCTTCTTCACCCTTGACAATTTCTCCTTCACTATCAAGGAACGTGCTCAAACCTAACCTAACCTACACCAGGTTTTGTGGTAAATGTTTCTGCGCTTTCTTGTAACATAAAAAAAACATAACTTCAATTTCCTGTTGGCCCCACATTGGGCACCATTTTTATTTGTGATAAATATTTAATAAAGTACTGAACTTTTTTTTTTGTACTTCAGAAATAGAAAGGTTTTCGTCAGTTTCCCAAACAGGAAACTGATTTTCCATTGGACTAACTGTGGAACGTTACGCACGTACTTGATAGCTAGCTAGTTCGGGAGATGTGGGAGGGGATCTTGTTCCGCGCGTCCAATTTCGTCCAACAAAACCACAAAAATAAAAAATACGTGCGATTCAAATGCCTAATTTTGGTCAACAATAAAAAAATAAAACAATAACAATACGCATGACTCGTCCTTGCATATTTTTGAAGTAGCGTTGTTGTTGTGCTACGTCCCTGAACCCACCCTACCATGGTTTTCGATTTAGGGAAAATATGTTACGAAAACCCCTAAAAGGACTAAACCTTACCTACGCCTATGAAGTTCTACATTACAATGAAATAATTTATGTTTTCATCATATTATTAACAACTGGTTATATTGAAATAATAATAAGACAAAAAAATTAATTCTCATAGTTTTAAAATATGTATCTAATGGATAAATAGAAATTATAAGCAAAAAAAAATAATAATCATGACATTAATATCACAACATGTTATCATTACAAATGGTCAGTGATGACTACATTCATCATTACATCTTCAGTTGCTCTTTTGCAATTATATGAGAGAATACGTAATAAATATATGGTACACAAGTAATAGTACTTCATTTGGTACTTTTATCTTAATTATTTGTTCCCATGTAATCTTAAGCTTTTAAAAATGCCGTCACTGGTATATTTTATCAAACAAATAATTAAATAATAAATGTATGTGTATTAAACAAAAGAAATAATGGTTTTTAACTTACAGTAGGGTATCGATTCCAACGATGGAAGCTTCATTTGATGGAGTCGGTTTACAATCATTATGATCTTTATAGGTTTTAAATATTAATATATTTAGGTAATTTATAATAATTCATTTTTATAAGAGATAAATGATTATATATATGAATAGGTTATATAAAAAAAATTAGTACTAAATAGAAAATTTTGACATGATAGATGCAATTATAATTTAGTGGTATTTTATATATAGGGTTGTTAGAATTTTAAATTATTTAATCGAATACATGTATTTAGATATATGAATTCATTGTACAAAACAACATTCAAACATTAGAGTTTTAAAGATTAGAATATTTAAGTTGTGATTTAGAATTTAGTGAATAATATTAATAATGTTATGGTGAAAGAAATGGTTATTTTTTTTTAGGTTTTTATCTGAAAATGTGAAAATTTTAGACGTTTATTACTGGATATAAGCAGTTTGGCTGGCCTTTCAAAGATTTTTAGGTGAAGAGTTCAATTCGATCTTGATCTTTTTCCAAATATTTTTATTTGAAGAATATTCCCAAAAATTGCCAAATTTCCCTCGAGTGAATTGACGCTGTGTCTGCTCCAAATTTGGCTAATTGGTGATTCACTCGAGGTACTGATGGTATATTTTTTTTTTTATTTTTTTTATTATTATTTATTTGCAATCTATTTTCCAATAATAAGCAAATTTGATAAATTGAAAAAATAACATGTCCTATTGCAACCCTTTGGAAGCAATAAAATAAATTATATATGTACAGTTAATCTTAAAGGTACTATAATAAAATTAACAAAACAAAATAAGAAACTTTAATTAAATTATTATAATTATTTATATAATTTATATATATATAATAAACTTATTAAATAAAAGGGAGATCTAAAATGTGATTTCTTTTGAGTATTCTGATTTCATCAGTCTCATCTAATAATGCAATTGCAATAATGAAAATACGTTTGTATGGTTACTAAGCCTAGCTAAATAATTGGAGCTATATCTTTTTATTTCCGAGTTTATAAAAGGCATGCTAAGGTCATTATGTAAGGATTTATTGGTTATATAATAAGGAGCCTTTGTTATTGATCGTAAGGCCTTAGATTGAAATCTTTGTAGGATTTCTATATTAGAGTCGCTGGCAGTTCCCCACAATTCTATATCATAGGTCCATATAGGTTTAAGTATAGCTTTCAGTAGTAATACTTTATTATTTAAGGAAAGTTGGGATTTACGACCAAGTAGCAAATACATTTTTTAAATCTCATATCGAGTTGTTTTCTTTTAGCTGTTATATGTGCTCTCCATGTAAGTCTTTGGTCCAGATGAAGACCCAGATATTTAACAATTTCACTACGAGGAATTTCTTTGTTGTTTATATACACAGGTGGGCAGGTTTCTCTTCTCAATGCGAAAGTAATGTGTGTTGATTTTTCAGTGTTAATTACAATATTCCATTTTGTGAGCCAGAGATGAAGATTATCGAGTTGCTCTTGTAGAATTGAAGAAGCTTGGGAAGGTAGGCAATTTGATGACAAAAATGCTGTGTCATCTGCGTATGCTGCAGTAGTCATATCATCATGTGTTGACATGTCATATGTGAATATCGTATACAACACTGGGCCGAGAACACCACCTTGCGGTATTCCGGCATTAATTTTAAAAATTTTTGAGAAATAGTTTTTCAAATAATTTCGATACGATAGACAAAAGGCTAATGGATCTGTAGGAAGATAACAAATTTTCGGATTTATTTGGTTTAAACACCATAATAATTTCCGCACACTTCCACTGAGACGGAAAATTTTGAAGTCGCAAAATAGAATTGAATACAAGTGTTAAAAATGTAATTGCTTTAGGTGGTAAATGTTTGAGTGTAAAAGCATCTATGTTGTCATAACCAGTGGAGATTTATTTCCTTTTTTGTTTCAAGAGGAGAGATATGTTTGATTGGAACATGCATTTGGCAAGCAACATCTAGAAAATTTCGAATATCGCCATCATTAGTATTAGTTGAATGAGGTTTAAAAGTGTCTTCCAAATGAGCGGCAAAAGCAGTTGATTTTTCTTTATCTGTTTTACACCATGTACCATCAGAACTTTTAATAGGAATATTTCTTCTTGATGGCCTTTAAAGAAACTTAGTAGCTTTATATAACTCATATTCTTTGTCTTTATTTTGTGGTTTCAAAGCTTGAAGATAGGAGTTAATAGAATCATTTCTTTCATTTGCCAACATCTCTGAGCATAACTTTATTGCTAAATTCCAGATAGTTTTATCTCTTGGATTTCTTGTGCGATGTCAGACACTTCTCAGTCCTCCAGATTCTCTGATCATATTTCTAACTGCAGCCGAAGCTTGAACTTTTCGACCTACATTGCTATAATTTACTTTATTTGGAGTTGATAATAAAGCAGCTTGATGTATTAGAGTAGTACTCAACAGTATCGTCTAAATCGTCTGTAGTATCAATTCTTGAATTAAGGTTTAGATTGTTTTCAATGTATTCGCTAAAAAAGTTCAAATTGGAGTTTCTTCTTAATAATTTAACGCTTCCAGGGGCTAGTTTATCATTAGTGTTATAGTTCACAATAAAAGGAGTATGATCTGAATTTAGTCCTATATCATTCAAAATGTCCAGCGAGTGTCTGGAGATGCCATTATAAACAATAAAATCTTCGTTGGATCAGAAGGCCAGTATTTTGGTTTATTTCCCGATAGAGAGCAAAAGTTGTTCTTCAATAAACATTTATATTTATATATTTATATAGTTGCTTACCTTTAGGATTAGCAAGTCTTGAACCCCACCAAGGATGCTTTGCGTTGTAATCACCCCCAACAATAAAACGAACACCTAAATTTTTAAAAAAGTTTTCGTATTCTTCAAGTTTTATAGAATGTCTTGGAGGGGAATATATTGAATAAATGTTAATTGGAATATTATTGCAGATGACTTTAACTCCTACAGATTGTATATAATTTTCTTGAAAATCTTTCGCAATTTCATATTGAAGAGTGGATTTAATAAACAGTCCTGCTCCGGCATGAGACTTTCCATGAGGATGATTTGTACAAATGAAATCATAACCCTTTATTTTTACATAAGATCTAGCAGTTAGGTGAGTTTCAGAAATCAAAAATATATCAGTAAATTTATCTCTCATGTAGTAATCAATTTCATTTATTTTGCTATTATACATTCGAATTCCAAACAGCAATTCTTAAATTTACTTGCATAATTTATTGATTAAAAGAGACATCATATTCAAAAGAGTATTTGTTAACTCTATTTGTTTATTTAGGAGGTTTTCTATATTTTTCATTATATCACTATTTACGTTTTGGTTAGCAACATTGGCGTAAGATTTACCTAAATGCATGCTTTGTAACCTGTATGTAAATTATTATTCATATAAGGGAATTCATTTTCGTTCATAAAGAATTGTTGTTGTGTACTAGGTCCCCTATCTGACTGTCTCTTCTTTAAGACGTTCTGGTAAACTATACATCCTCTGTAACTGGCCGTGTGTGGTTTCAAACAATGGACACATTTAGGGGGAGTTTCAGGCTCATTGGGACAATTGGGCGAAGGATGACCAAGTCCGCACTTTACGCATACGAATGGTTTTCTGCAGTATGTTTTCGTGTGCCCAAACTCTTGACAGCGATGACATTGCACTATGTCGTTTGTCCTTTTCGGTACTTCAATTTGCACCATACAGTGATTTATCTCGCGTATATCAAAAACTTTTTTATTGTTTGGGTTTGGATCGACGTCAACATAAAACATTGGTAAAGGCCGTTTATCAAATCTACTTTTAACATTAATTATGTTTCTTACAAAATGACCTTTATATAAAAGATCAGCTTTTATGTCTTCTATTTTAGTGGAATGGTGAAGGCCTTTGATAACAAATCTAAAAGAACGCTAATTTTTAAGTTGATATGTATGGTAAGAAATATTGCTCGCATCAAAACACTTAACCAACCGTCGATAAGAATCCACAGATTTTACATTGAGCTTAACTTGACCGTCATGCAAAGCTTTATAATTAAATTCAGAATTGGCAATTACATTACTTACACATTTTATCATTTTATTTATATCAACAATATTATTAACAAATATTGGTGGAGGCTTAGTGGCTTTTTCAATATTACAAGCATCGGTATCATTGTCATCTTCAATAGCATCAGCAAGATCAGCAAATTTATTATTGTTTGAGCAGCTAGGTTCGTCATCAACATTCTTTTGTTTTTTTGTGTAATTTGTTTTCTTACATATTTTTTTGCGTTTTGTTGTAATGCATTGCCAGTTCAGCAAGTTCTCTTCACTTAAGTTATCATCGTCACTTACTGAAGTCATAGCTATTTGTTATTTAGCTTGACCGTTAATATTTTGTATTATTGTTTTTTTTTTGTTTTTTTGTTTTTTTTTTTTGGTTTTTAGAGAATATTATTTGTTTTAAAGAATAAATGAATAATAAATGAATAAATGAAGTCACAGTAAAAGTGCACAGAATTCGTCTGTTTACTTTGAATAATTCAACGCGACTCCTGGTGGTATATAATATTAACTATATGAAAATGCAACGCTTTATTAATATGATAAAAAAAATACCTTCAAATGAATTTTACCTTTTTTACAAGAAACAGACTGATTTAAACAGATTCACTAAAATTTTTAGATTTCTTTAGAAAATAATTGTTATTCTATATATATCAAAAACTTTTCCACTAAATAAATTAATAATTTACTAACGTTCTTTTCTGTTTTGTAATAAAAATCACTTTCTTTACTATATGTATAGCACTTTACTTTAATTTTCTTCCGAGTTCTTGAAGGTTTTACAGACGAAGTTAAAAAGACCTAATTCAAATATGTAGCTTTCGATCAAACGTCAGTTTTGTCTTAAATAATGTGATGTTAATTTTTGTTGTTGTATATAACCTATCACGTGATAATATATATCACAGATATGTTCTCTTTAACTGTGTAATACTGGTTTTTCTTCGTTATGTTGAGAGAATATGAGTGTCCTCTCTTCAAAAAGTAAAAAGAAGTGGGAGAATGTAAAAACAGAAAAGAAAAATAATAATACATGGGATGATGAAAAAATACTGTTGTAAGACCTTGAAAGAGTAAGTATAAGGGAATGTATGCCAACTACCATTACTGAAACTTTTATGACTAATAATAATAATGATTTTCGATAAGAGCTGAGTAATTATTAAAATGATGTATTACAGTTTCCTGGTGATGGGACGATAAGCAGTTTTAGCTTTTTTATCATTGCAGACGCTCAACATCTTCCTTTCAATATGTATGGGGGAGAGAGTGAAGAAGAACCTTAATCGCCCTTTGGTGGTTTTTATTGCTGTTATTCAATCTGTGGAAGTGGCATTGGCAAGGAGCCATCATAAATGGATTATTTGTACGTCGTTGAATCCTATTAATTTTATAAATTCGAAAAACATGGCGTACAGTTTACCATTTTATTTGTAATTGAGCACACCAGATTCCGTCAAGTCATGTGGGACCAAAAAACGAAAAATTCGTTTTTTTTCAACCTTATTAAATAAAGTAATTTTTAACGGGCATTATGAATGTAATACTTACTGAGTAATTTCTGTAGACAATGGTAAGGTGCTAAACTGGTAACGTGACGGTCGTGGGTTCAATTCCCACCAGAGACTACACTACACCGAGCATAAGGTCTAAGTTACTATGTTCGCGATAATTATAATATAATTTGTAATTGTATTGTAATTAATAAATAAATAAATAAAAAATATAACTTTCATTCCTATTCTTTTTAAATTAAAAGCAAGGTAAGCCAAGCATCAGCCGAGTGATAATTATTCTGATAATTTTCTCCTTTTCAATAAAATACCAAATTTGAAAACCATTACAATAAACACATTTGATTACATTTGACTTTCGATTACTTGACTTTCGTCTGTAGTAATATTAGGGTTACACTGCGTATTTACTTCTGCTCTTCCTTAAATTACGTTGTAACTTAAGGCTGTCAATTAGATACAGAGATAAAATGATAACCTGTGCTTACGATTGGCTGTAAGTGCTTACAACTGCAAACAATTTGCCATGTTTTTATTGTGTTTGTATTCTGAACAAGATATGGCGAACGAATTCGATGGATTATCGTATGATGTGAAGTATATGATGTGTATACGTAAACTTCTTCGAAGGATCTGAGCTCATTTTACTGCAACAGCTATTAGCAATGGGAATGCTTACACTGTAAACAGTAAACATGGCCAAATATGGCAGCAACTTTGTTATGCTTACCATAGTTTTAACCAAAATCTCATTAATGGTGGTGGTGACAATAGGATAAACAGCGACAATGGCTTACCTAGTTTAATAATAACGCTGTCAAACGAACAGGAAGTCTTGCAAAAGGTTTCGGGTATAACAGCTATCAGCGTCTACATCATTACATATTTCAAAGGAAATGTGTTCTCACTATAATGGTGTCTTTGCTGATTAATATTTGCCGCTTACTATAATATTTGTAGTGACGCAATAGCGATAACAAACAACAATCTGTGTTGTAACTGCCTTGTGTGTATTAACTATAGATGGGCACTTTGCAGTACCAGTAAAATTTTAGTAAAAATTGATTTGTACTGATTACTGAAAAATATTACAGTATTCAGTAAATTTTTACTGATTACTGAAAAAAATATCAGTATTCAGTAAATTTTATTGGTTACTGAAAAAAATGCAGTAAATCAGTAAATTTTTACTGAATACTGAAAAAAATCAGTACCAATAAATTGAAACCCATTATGCATTACCAGTAAATTTTAATTAATTTTAAAAAAATTTTCAACATTTCTAATAGATGTTATTAGTAGAAATATTTATATAAAGGGTCCGCCAAATAACTTTTTTTTTTTTAAATATTTAAAAAAAAACTACTGAACATTTTCTCAAATTTCTTTTTTTATTTGAAAGTACAATCCTTCCGGTTAATAATAGAAAATAATTTCATTCAAATGGCTGCCTCGGTTGGCCAAGCAGTAGCCTACACGATCGGTCCAATTTTTAAGCACATTATCGACGGCACCCCACAAATAATAGTCCAACGGTGTCAAATCGCAGCTCCGAGGTGGCCAAACGACATCAGCTCTGCGGCTGATAATGCGATCTTCAAAATCAGGGCGCAAAACATCGAGTGTAGCTTCGGCTGTGTGGCAGCTAGCGCCGTCCTGTTGAAACCAAACGTTGCCAATATCCTCCTCTTAAATTTTTGTGAACAAGAATTCGTTCAACATGGCCCGATAACGATCGCCATTAACTGTGACGGCCACTCCTTGCTCTTTTTCGAAGAAACATGGCCCAATTATGCCTCTGGACCAAAATCCGCCCCAAACAGTGACTCGTTTTGGGTGCGTCGGCTTTTCAATGTATGCGTGCGAGTTTTCTGTGCCCCAAATGCGACAATTTTACTTGTTTACATACCTGCCAAGAACAAAATGAGCTTCATCTGAAAAGATGATTTTCTTGTCAAAATCGGCATATTCTGGTGTTGGCTACTGCATGGTAGGCCGAGGCAGCCATTTGAATGAAATTATATTCCATTATTAACGGGAAGGATTGTACTTTCAAATAAAAAAAGAAATTTGAGAAAATATTCAGTAGTTTTTTTTTAAATATTTAAAAAAAAAGTTATTTGGCGGACCCTTTATATAAATATTTCTACTAATAACATCTATTAGAAATGTTGAAATTTTTTTTATAATTAATTAAAATTTACTGGTAATGCATAATGGGTATCAATTTACTGGTACTGATTTTTTTTATTATTCAGTAAAAATTTACTGAATACTGATTTTTTTCCCAGTAATCAGTAAAATTTTACTGGTAATGCAACCTAAATTTCATTACCAGTAAAAATTTACTGCATACTGAAAAGCTTAATGCATTAGAATTATAATGCAGTATGCCCATGTATGATATTAACGGATATTTGCTGTCATATGAAATTACAAAACCATTCAAATAATTTTACACGAAAGCAGCTAAACCAACACATAAACGATTGTATAAACTTTCATTCATAGAGATATGAACATACATACAGTGAGCGTCAAAAGTGAGTAAACATAACTGAAATAATTCATTTTCTTAGGATAGCGAGAAAAGTAAATATAGTAAATAAAAGTAAATAGTCGAATAAATTTCCAAAAATAAAAACGTTTAAAATGTTAAAACAAAAAACAATTCATGATAAGGGAACTTTTTTTATACTTAAGAAAATAATAGAAAATTTAAAATTATAGTGGGCGTTGACTCACTTATGGCGCTCACTGTATGTATAACGAGGAATTTCATCAATAATTTCGGGCAAAGAAGTACAACCCTTTGGTTAAAAAATGATTATTAAACTGTATACATATTTCTTCTTTTATAAATTTTTTATTATTTAAAAATAATAATATTTTTTTTTTCTTGACGGCTGACTATTTAAGACGGTATTGAAGACAAAAACGCTGTAACATGAGCTATTGAAGGACGATATACACCGATGTTTTAAAAACTCTCGATATAATTAATTTTTTTTTTTGGCCAACATCGATGTAAAAACATAATACGAATATTTTTTCGAATAAGTCAAATGTCATTATCAATAGCATATACTATAAGAGATCAAAGTGACAAACGAATTATTCGTCAATAATTTTTGTGACTAGAATAATTATAGACAAAATTATCGTGAGCTGACAAAACGATTTGCTGATAAGTCTGGACTAAGTAATATAATTGAATGTATGCTACATACTGTTTTAGAAATAGTACTGCTCTGTGGTATACAGATGGATTTAGGACATATAATGGTACAATGGGAAGTCGCCGTAGTCTAGTAGGTAGTGTGTTGGCTTATTAGACGTAAAGCCAGGGTTCGAGCCCCAGGCCAGACATCAACACAAAATACAAAAAGTATTTCTTCGGCGACTTCCTCTCAGCAGGCAAAAACTCTGGGAGTAAATAAAATTGCCATGAAAAGTTTCTCAAAAATCTGTCGTTCGGAGTCGACTTTAAACTGTAGATCCCACTCATGTATAAAATTAACACACACAACATAAGTGGTGCGAGAAACTAGGTCGTAATACTGACTGAAGGGTTGTAATGACCAATTATGTATGTATGTAATGGTACAATGGGTATTCCAAGTAGGAGGTTATGTAATCGAAAAATCTGCTCAATTCAAATTGGGCAAGAAATACAAGCGAATTGGCAGTACAATCTGACAATCTGATCACAGGTTTAGTTAGAATGCGAAGGTAGATCAGCTCGTAGAGTGGTCAGATCCGCGCTGTAGAACAGTAAAATGAGGTTGGAAATCTCTACCCTGTGAAAAATAAGATATCGAGAAGACTCTCCTCAAGCGAGACTAGCTTGAGGCAATTTAATCTGTTACTTGGTACATAAAGTGGGAAGATATTTTCGTCTTAAATATTGTAAAAAATATTATCGAGAATTGGAGATAATGAGACTGACAATATGATGGCACTAACTCCACTTCATTTCCATTTTGTTAACAAAATCAATCGATGCGCGAAAAACATCGATCCAATATAGCTCTATCGCTCAGGCAAACATAATTTGTATATCCCTGTTGTATATTTGGAAATACTTTTTATTTCAAATTCCACCCATATGCTTATTTAAAAAAAAAAAAATCGTGTGTTGTTTTATAGTTTTTGTATTGATTATCCAATAAAGCGATTTAAATAAAAATAAACTTGATACGAGGTTAGTATTATTCGTTTAGTTTTTCGCAAAGGAAAAACAATGGGTATGTAATCCAATGAATTCTTTTGTATTAGTTGACAAGTTAAAATAGAAGAGAAACGAAACAACAGCGGGATATCAAATTGTTTTACAAAAACACAATTAAATAAAAAAAAACGTAAATTATATCTTGACCTACATTCTACATTTTGTTCCTGGAAATTTTAATTTGGAATAAAATTAAGCGTTAAACAGTTCCCGTTGCCTTTTTAACTCATTCATCTGTCACAAAATTTATTTTATCTTTTGCTTTAATGTTGGTTTAAGTCTGGCTTATGTAAATTTCATAATACTTTATTGTATTCTTGGTATTTTATGTTCATACTTAATTGTCATTCTGTTTTGTTGAGATTTTATTATTTTTCTTGGCATGCCATGCTAGTCAAATGAGTATTTTTTTTTTAAATTGTTTATTGCTTAAGTTAGGATTTTTAATAAATCCTATGTATATGTAGAATGTTTTGGCCAATATTCCAAAGACAAGACGTTTAAAACTTTTTCTATGTTTTTTAATTTAAAATAAAATTGCAATTCAGTGAGTTAAATATAAATTTAACACAGCAGTATGTAAGGAAACCTAAGTTTATAAAATCAGCCCATTGAATGATCTTACATATCTTGTGAATTTTTCGAAAAATTCAAAAAATTCAAATAGCAAGTCCACTCATAGTTGAAAATGATTTTTCGATGAAAATTAGGGTCAGCTGTTAAATGCTTCAGAGCCCATTCAGTAGAAACCGAAGTGTTGTCAATGGCCTTGAGTGCCTAAGTCAGCTGAATTGTGTACGATTGAAGGTCCAAGACAAAATTCGCCAAGTTGTGGTTTGAGAAAGATCGAGTTCTTGAAATCGCCAAAAAGTCGACTGCCTCGTTGATCGATCTTTTTAACCACCACTATGCAAGTAGTACTTTCAAACTCTCTCTCAAACACAATGTAAGATAATGAAACAAATCAAAGCAGTAAACTTGATTGATAAACTCGAGCCCAAAGACTACAGAAGCTAATTCCTTTTGCCGGCAATGATTTTTTGAAATCGCGAGTGATAATTTTTGTTGATGACTCCATAAAAAAGCAATCAATGTCGAGTACTATTCAACAATGGCAATGCACCATATTCGCTATTGCGATAATCAAAATAAAAGAATTAATTACTAATAATTATCATCGTATAATTAATATGTAGTCGCCGTAGTCTAGTAGGTATTGTGTTTTTTATTTTTATTTTTATTTTATTTGCCTATGGAAATATTCCTTTCAGGCAATTAAGTAATGTTACAAGATATCAATTTTAAAAAAACTATGAATTTAAATATATAATTACATTATTTTTTTAACATTATTTGATGAAGAAAAATCTATTAGCATATACAATTTATTAAATTCTTTACACATTCTCCTTATTGGATCAGCACCAGCGTAGTTGGATCTAAAAAATTGTATTGATAATGGGGAAAAATGACGTGACTGACGTTGGGGAACATTAAATGTGATATTATGGATTAAAAAACTGGAGCCTATATCACCAGTAATTACATTGAATATGAACGAGATATTTAACACGGTTCTGCGGCTTTTAAGTGTCGGAAGTTTAATTTATGCTAAGCTGACAGAATAAGAAGGTAAACTTGTGGGATTAAAAGTCAGTCCTCGGAGACAAAACATCAGAAATTGGTTTTGTATAGATTCGATCACGTCGGAATATTTTTTATATAGAGGATCCCATATTATGGATTCATACTCGAGTATAGGCCTTACAAGAGATGTGTAGAGCGATTTGGTAACATAAGGATCGTTGAATTCTTTTGCCTACCGTTTTATAAAACCAAGTACGCTTCTAGCTTTATTTACTGTCATAGTTATGTGCGGAATAAAATTTAGCTTGGGATCAAGTAGAACTCCTAGATCATGAAGTTATCTACAAGCTCAAGCTCGTATCCATCAAAAGCATAGTTTGCAGGAATCGGATTCTTTCTTACAAATCTCATGTATTTACATTTTTTGAGATTAAGTTGCATTAGATTTAAATTACACCATAAATGAAACGAATTTAGGTCATTTTGAAGAAGTTTCTGATCGGAACTTTGGCGGTAACTTAAGAATATTTTTACATCATTAGCGTACATTAGGATATTGGAATAGAGAATCGTATCAGGTAAGTCGCTAATAAACAATGAAAACAGAAGCGGTCCGAGATGGCTACCCTGAGGTACCCCAGAAAGGACATCAATACTTCTGGAGTAACAGTTTTTAAAAAGTACGGTTTATTTTCTGTTAGTTAAATACGAGTAAATCCATTTTAGACTAAGATCAGAAAATCCTATTAAATAAAGTTTCTTCCGCAAAAGTGCATTATTGACTTTATGGAAGGCTTTGCTGAAATCCGTGTAGATAACGTCTGTTTGTTGTTGATGTTGATATTAACACCAAGGTTCAAACCCCAGGTCAGACATCAAAACGAAATATAAAAAATATATTTCTTCGGCTACTTCCTCTCAGCAGATTTCTAGCAAAAACTCTGAGAGTAAATAAAAATTGCCATGAAAAATCTGTCTTTCGGAGTCGATCTTAAACTGTAGGTCCCACCACTCATGCATAAAATTAACACACACAACATGAGTGGTGTGAAAGGTAGGCCGTAATTCTGACTGCAGGGTTGTAATGTCCAATTATGTATGTATATATGTAGTTATCATGCTGATCATCAGACAAATTTATAACTGTAATGGTGAAAAGAACAAGAATACACATTTGATTCCGTTAAGATATTGGTAACTTTTTTACTATGTTGCTATTGTTTTTTGCTGTCACCAATTGTTTCATTTGATACTTATTAGGTGTCAATCAAAGAACATAATTTAAAATTTTTTATACTTTTGCCTATGAATTAATTAATGGCTATTGTTGCCGACTCATATCATTTATTTAGCATAACGTTTGTTTGTTTCAATTATGTTTAATCAATAAATTATGAAAAAAAGTAAAAGAAAAAAAAAATAAAGTAAATATGCAAAATAAAAAATAAAAAAACTTTATTTGTATAAATTTTAGTTCAATTCAGCGATTTGTTGTGTCTTACTGCATATCCGGTTGTCATTTTCATATAATTAATTACATTTGGTCTCTAATTTCATGTGCTATAAAAACGGTGGTAAATATACTAAAAAGCATTTTAAGAGCAATAAATTGTAGAAAAAAATACATTTTTTATTGGAGAAATTTCCGATAATTTCACTAAAAATCTATAAAAACCGCGCATTGAATATTAAATTTATGAACTGAAGTTAATTTAATGAACAAAATTTATTAAAAAATTAAATTAAATTAAAAATTGCTTTCATTTATAATTTTAATATTTAAATTTGGTATTATTGAAAAAGATAAATTTGTGGGTAAAATGTATATTGAAATTAAAAAAAGAAATAATAATAAACAATTTAAAGTTAATTTGATGCAGTATTTATAGATCGGAAGGTTTATCCTATTCCCCAGGGGATTTTTAGCCGACGGTATTTTTATGAACTAAAAATTATACATTTTTGAAGTTTTAATCAGAATCTGATTAATTTCCAATTCCTTAAATAGTACTTTCCTTGAAATTACATAGAGAATATATAAACATTACTGCCTGATGTAATTTATTATCTGGTTTAAAAGGAGAATCAGAATCATGAAATGAAATTATCATTTACAATCATTATTCCTGAACGTTTTAATAAGGATGTAAGTAATTATTTGTGTAGAAGAAAAAACAATTTTTGTTCCAAAAGAGAAGTGCATAATTATTATAGTATTATGCCGAAAACACAATACACGCAACGCAGCAATCACAACAATTTTGGTAAGCAGCAAAGGATAATCAAGCCAAATAAAAAATAAACAGTTCATTAATTACACTATGCGACGCAATAAAAAAAATGAAATACACTCAGCTAATGACATAGTGTAAGTTGTGAGTTTTGTTGAGTAGAACTCAAAAATATTTTTTTAAATTTCTTGAACCCTCCAAACTTGTTTTATTACAATCTTCGACATATTACAGGGCATAGGTATTCCATTGCTTTAATTAAAATATTTGCCACCCATTTTACAGAAAGGATTAAACGCGTTGACAGCAAGAGGGCATTTGCAGCTTTGCCGGACTGTGCTAGACACGTATGGATTAAAAGAGGATCAATTCGCCTCTATCCTTAAGATTACACGAAGATTCACATGAACCACTATCCCCGTTGGTACTCACGAAAAAATTTTAGGATTCCATCAATCTGCGTCTGCCGTAGCTGTTTGTCTGTGAAGGATGAAGAGAATCATCGAAATTTATTATTCGTTAGACAGACTTGTTGACCTATAATCGTAGAACTGTTTAGAATTTCAGCCAGTCTTAATAAAACTAAGTAGTATCGAAAATATCTGGTGGGCCATTTATCGGTTTAAATTTGAACCACCGGTTATTTTTATTCTGTTTTGTCATAAAATTCATTATATTATCTCCACTGAACGTCATGAATCGATTTACGCATGAGCAACTTTGGGATTTATTGGAAATCTATTTCCAAAACTAAGGCAATTGGTCGGATATTGCACGAAATTAGTCCGATCGAATGAGGTAGTGTGAGGCCAGCCGCGGCAGCATATGAATGAAATAATATTCCATTTCTAAACGGAACACAACAAAAAAATAAATTTTGCAAAATTTTTGTTTTATTGCATTTTTAAATTTAAACTTTTAAATGGTCCACCCTTTATTATTAAGCAAACAAAAACAAACTAAACGTAAATAAGTTAAGGTGACATACAGTAAATAATAAAAATTCTATGCAATACTCTAAACTTAAATTACACAAACAAATATTTCATTTTTTTGGACATCGCTTGAAATATTTTCCAAACGAACAGGTCGTTGTAATCTAAGAACTCTTTAGATTCCTAATGTAAAGGTCTAGAATTCTTAGAAGTTCTTATTTTTAGGTTTGGGGAGATGCTCAGTTTTATCGAAATCGCATGGAAATTATTTCTTATTAGGAAAGCAGAGAGCCTGAGAAATTCTATCGTTCGAGCTATTCGGCTTTTTAACAATAAGCTTTATTGGGAGGAACCTTTTATACGACAAGGCTTACATACTTTGTGTTGAAATAATGTATGTTGAGAAAATGACTTTATGCAAAGAACTATATAGTATGTAAAGTATTTTAAGTATAGATTTATTTATATTTCAGGAACAAGTAAACTGTTCTTATACAAAGTCAAAGCACAAGTGATTTACTAAATTCAAGTAATATTCCTTTAAAGCAATTGTACTAAATAAAGTAACGGGAGCATCTCTCACTAAAGTAGTACTAATGAGAGATATTATAAATAATTAATACGGGAAAAAGGAATTAAGATAATAGACAAAAAAAAAAACTGGGTTTTCTGCATTCTTTAGATAATGTACTAAAATATTTTAATATGTAGAGCTGAAGTTATTTAATTAGTAATATCACAAAAATTTATGGTTACTGATAATATATATATGTATGTATGTATATGTATATAAAAAAATTGGAATTCTGTTGGCAATATATTTTCGGCAACAGTTTGTGTTAAGGGCTTGTCTTAACAATGTCCACAGCAATGTTCAAATTATAAATTATTAATGAATTTATCACAGTCGCTTATTTTTATCAGGAGAGGAGTTACTCATTAACACGGGATATTTTAATTTAATAGTCGATTTTTTATATATTATAAGGAAACTATAACTAATTACATACGGTATGGAAAACCATAAAAATTCTTTACTAATATTTTAACATTTTAATATACATATTGTTACGTTTTTACTTTTTTAAAACGTTTAAGATATAAGTTCGTTGGTTGCAAACAAAATAAAAATAAATATGTGTTTAGTTTCAATTAAATTCTTTATTCTTTACAGCTTGGCGAATACAACAATAATTGCTTGTTCTTTTCAACGGAGATCTTCAAACCACGGCTGTTTTCTTCACACGCTACGCGTCTTCACATAAGACTGACTGAATTCTTACTACTCGTTGCCTGCTTGGTCTTGCCTTTTTATATACCCACGTAGACAGTCCGATGAATATTCTTGATCTCGTATCTTCGCCTTCTCGAGATTTCTATCGTTGTTTCGTTGTTGTTTGTGTATTTTGTTTACGTTGTTCGTTGTTGCTTTCTAGCTTACTTGTCTATCCCCTTTTCTTTCATACTGCTGTTGTTAGTATATGGCTTTTGTTTTAATGTTAAACGAAGTTACACCGTTTCCATTTTCGTAACAATACATTTGAATACAGATTATTCACTGTTAATATAAACTCCATTATCTTCTTCAGAAAACATATAAATAAACAAAACATAAACAAAATTAAAAATATAAAGAGAATAAAAGAGAAAATCGAAAAACAATATTAAAAACGTTAATCTTTTTAAAAATAAAGTTAACTACTACGGTATTAATTTGAATTTGTTCTGGTATTTTCTGCCATTGTATTTTAGGGACAAATAAGAAGCCCAAATTTTGTTGCATATAAGTTAAGCGTTGCAATAAATAAATACATATCTTCCCTTGAACTTCTACAAGGAAAATTGTTTTGCAAAGAAGCATTTGGCCATTCGAAAAATATTTACTTCAATTGGTGCCAAGAGCAACAATGTTGTACAAAGTAGTTCTTCTTGCAACAATAGTCGGACAATGGAGTATTGTATACTTGTATACAAATTAATCTTGGCAAGTGTTGAAATTCACTCCATTATAGAATCGTAGTCCTCACTAGCTATATTCAATAAATTGAAACCAAAGCATACTATATACATGCATATATGTACATACAAATAGCAACAACAACATTTTATAGTCAAGTAAGATGATTAAAAATGAAAAGAGTTTGATTTTCTTTTTTTTTTTTTTGCGTCCAACTAAATCCGTTGGACGCAGTTGGCCATTTTTATTTTATTTTGTCATTATGTTTGGTAGTACAGGAGTAACAGTAAACGGGCTATTTGCAAATAATGCTCATTGTTAAGCTTCTGCTGAACAAACTTTTGAGCCTACTTGAGCCACTTTTCAACGCGTGTATCATTTACATCAGCAACATTGTTTATTAAAATTACTTTGGAAAATGCAAAAAAGTTTACCGTTAGTCAAAAATTAAAAAATAAAATAAAGTAATGAAATAGCATAACTATTTCATATCAATTGCCTGGTAGATTAAATTCAAAAAGTTGAAAACAGTACGATATTAATATTGACTTTTTGAATTTCTAAAATATTTCTTTTGCTAAAGATTCTCACAAAGAAAAGCCCTTGTTTCGCTATCGAGAATGTACTGGTTTCTAGCAAACAAATTTGTCCAATAACAAACAAATTGTCCAATTTGGGACGATACCAATCCATATTAAATCCAAGAGCGTGCAATACATCCCGAAAAAGTTACAGTCTGGCGGCGTCATTGCTCCATATTTCTTTGAGGACGACGTTGGTCAGGCCATCACTGTCAACGGCAAGCATTTTAGCATTTCAACGGTGAGAAACTTCTTTTTTGTCCTGAATTTAATGATTTGGACATCAAAGAAATGTGACGGCGCTACAACTCATGTCACATTGGATATTTTGCGTGGGCGATTTGAAAGCATAGACATTTCATGTGACAACTGGCCACTGAGATAGGCCGGCTTAACTTACTAAAACCTTTTCTTGTAGGGTTTTCCTAAATCTGAGGTGTATAAGTCACAAACCACAGCGATTCTCAAAGCCAACATAACCCTTGCCATCTGTCAACTTATTTTATGCGTTGCAGTCATGGATATTTAAACGATGTTATATTCCACACGTAATGCTGTTTTATTTAATTTTAAGATAAGAAGCGCTTAATGAAATACCCGATATACTCAACTAAACTTCAAAACGATTCTCTCACAATGTTTCAAAATAAAATATTTGAATTTCTAAAATGATGCAACCGCAAAAAATTTTTCTAAAAGACCGGATAATTTCGACGCAAATCGAAACGACGAAAATGGAATCAACTTTTCCTTTACAAATACATTGAAATTTAATTTATTGGAACCAAGAATTCAAAATGAAGCAAAAACCTTAATATTTCGGAAGAAAAAGAAGATGAATACATTTTTCATTATTTTATTTAGTTCAGTAAATGTTTTTTTAATTATTATAAAGAATTAACAAAACATTAAATTAATAAAAAAAAACTTAACAAAAATCAATAAAATTCATTTATAAAAAAAATTAGTTTAAAGAAGAAATCGTGCTTTGTTTAGTTTATGTGGTGCTATCTTCAGATAATAAATCCAAATCAAAAACACTTGATGCATTTGATTAGGTGGTCTAACAGTTTTATCAACAAAACTGTCTAAGGTTTGTTAAATTTTTAGAGAATTTTTTTGCTGTTGTTAGTTTTTTTTTGGATCGTTTTCAGAAAATATATCCAATGCAAGAGAAATTAATTGCATAGCTTTGGAAATATTGGCGATTATTAATTTTTTTCCTCTAATGTATTATCGCTTATCATAACATCATCTTCTAAAGCATGCTACAAGAAACAAATTAAACGTACATATGTGGCGTCGCAAATCGAAATTTAAACGACGCAAGTTGGGATCCAAACGACGCAAATCGAATCGACGAAAATCGGGGCCGACACGATGCAAGTTGAGATTGCAACAACGCAAGTTGAGTTTTGTCAATTTTTAAAAAGCGACGCAATTCGAAACAACGCAAATCGGATCGAAGCAAGTCGGGGCTCTTGTGTATTAATTTACTTACGACAAGAAAAACAATGAAAATACCACTCGTAATGCTGGAGACATTTTAAAAACTATAACAGACGAAGCAAGTGAAAAATGGTGGATAAATCAATCCAATTACCAGACACAACATATTGATTAAGTTGTGAAGGTCTGGAGGCAAACATGATTGTTCTATACAACCGTTAGTATAAATGGGAAGAACTTTTTGCGTTCTCTCTATTTTTCTCTATAACCTTTTTTTTTGATTATTGGTTGTTGTTTATTTACTTAAAAATACTTATTTATGTTGTTAGACAGAGCTCAGGCAAAGAAGTTTCACATTTCATTGATAAAAACAATGCAGGAAAGTAGAAACGTGAATAACAACAGAAATAGGCACATACTAGCAGTTACAACTAATGACAACATTAACCATGAAACTCACAATCCGATTAAAATACTAGTCAACCAGCACAACGTCAAAAATTTCTATTCAAGCTAACACTAAAACAACATAGAACTTCTCTTATATTATTATAATCGAAAATATACTGGCAGTACATGTGTATGTGAATAAAAAAAAAAAACTCAAAGTAACTGTAATGTGATACTTACTTTCAGAGTTATCGATTTTAGCAAGTTCTTTATGTCAAGAACGATTACTAATCACTTTCCAATCAGCATAAGTTAAATGAATTTTTCCTCCTTTATAGTTTTTTTGGGGGCAATTGGGCGCTTGTCTACAAAACCAAGAATCGTATGTTCGAATACCACAGAAGGAAAATTAATTTTCATCATAATTATTTTATGAGGCTGCTTTTCTACTCCTGACCTCTCAGAGAGGACGACATGAACTACGAACATCATAGCAAGGTGCATTGATAGCCTAGTTGGTAGTGCGCTAAACTTCAAGTGATTTCCCACCAGAGACTCTGGGCGTTTATGATTGTGTGATTGTATGTCTGTAATTGCGCACAATAGAAAAAAATTGTGAATTATTTCTAAAAAGCAATTCTCGAAAAGAAAAATTAATGTGATGAAGGTATATACACCGGTCATTTGAAAAATGTTGCAAACTATCCCCTCTTTTCTATATTCCTGTATACCAACACAATACACAGTATGAATAGTGGTAATCTTCTGAGTGTTGGTCTAATAAAAAAGGTCAGGCAAGGCTATGCCTAGGGAAAGAGAACTCAAACAGCAAGATTCCTCATAACTACACCCAATACAATAATCCAAAACAATTTCAGAGTGGGTATTGTATGTAGGAACGGACAAATGGCATCCCTATTTTAGGGATTCCTATAGTAGATCTTTCACCTGCTCAGACGCTGAATATTTTTTAAGACCTAGTGCTTGATATTGACAATGATAGTCCAGAAAACGTGGTGCTCACAGAACTATGGATTAACTACGCCGTCTGTCTAAAATCCACATTAAAGTGCGACTTTTTCTTGATGCATTGAACGCTCTTAGGACTCATGCTCACATACCCATTCATCCGGAAATGGACCTCAACGCTCAAGATAATTTTTTCGATGAAGCAGTTGTCAATTGTTCCAGAGCTAATAAATGACAACTTATTTCGTAAATGTTGATTTAACAAGATGGCCGTTATCAACTGTAAAAGTACGGAAGACCCTGTTGGATACCTGATATTTATTGCTACATATGAGCAGATCGGCTAGAGGTTTAAAAATTAATTTGAATTTACATCATTTGCTATTAATAATTACACTCATACATCTAATTACGAATAAAATATCCAGTTTAATAATAAACGGTATTATATTATCCATCCAATCAGTCAAATCTGTAATAGTATTCATAAAGAGTAACATTTAAGACAATTTTAATGTTAATTGGGAAACAACTTTTTAAGAAATTCTGCATAATTCTGCAACATCTCTATACATTTTTTTCTCATATTTACATTGACAGTTCGGAAATATTTTCTGCATTGGCTTTTTAAATGTGTTTGTAAAAAGTGTCATGAAATTTTTAAACTCATTTCCTGTGTATATATATGAATTGTTATGACAGCCTGCTATGGCCACTGAATACACTGAAATATTTTGTTGAAAGTCTTTACAATTTCTCTTTTCGATTATTCGTATTAAAGCTGTTACCCACACCATGAGTGTTACGAATGCTTAAAAGTCCAACACAACTAGAACAGTTACAGCCAAAGAGAATAGAATTTTTTGAAATGTTCAACACACCGTTCATATTGCAGGTTATGAAAAGAAGGGATTTCGTTCATGTATCGCCATAAGGCGTCATAACAATAGTATGTGGTGAGTAAAATTGAATTTCCGCTTAAATTTTTCTTCCTTCCGGTTTTGAAGAACAACTGGGTATTACTGGACATATTCAAACAGCCACATTTTTCTAAGGTGGGACAAAAGAGGAGAATAATAGCCGCAATACATGTATGTATGTAGGTACATAATAAACACAATATATATATGTAAAGGGTGTTCTTTATAGAGGTATAGAACTTTAAGTTGGCATTACTTTTCAAAATGGCGACCGATTTAACAGCTGTTAAGTGATTTATTATCAGTTTGGTTTGGCAATTCATCATGAATAGACTCACGCCTGAACAACGCTTGCGAATAGTGCAATTTTATTTCGAAAATAATGGTTCGGTGCGGAAAACGTATCGCGCACTACGTCCATTTTATCGTCGACAAAATCGTCCATCAGAGCAGTTAATTCGATTAACCATGGAACATTTTCGCACCACGTTTACTCTTATTGATAACTCGCATCCCCAGAGACGCTGTACGGTGCGTACAGAAGAAGCTATTCCTGCTGTAGAGTGTAGCATTGAGGAAGAACCGAATGAGTCCATCCGCCATCGAGCACAGGAATTGGATCTGTGTCCATCCACTTTATGGAAGATTTTGCGGAAGGATCTTGGTTTGCGTGCTTACAAAATCCAAGTCGTGCAAGATTTGAAGCCAAACGATCATCAAGTAAGGCGTAGATTCGTCGAATGGGCCCAAAACGAGATTACCGTTGTTCCCGATTTTCATAAGCGAATTTTGTTTAGCGATAAAGCGCACTTCTGGTTGAATGGCTACGTCAACAAATAAAACTGCCGCATTTGGAGTGAAGGTAATCCTCAAGTGTATGTGGAAACACCGTTACATCCAGAAAAACTGACTGTTTGGTGCGCTTTATGGGCTGGTGGAATTATTGGTCCGTACTTTTTCAAAAACGATGGTGGCCAGAACGTTACAGTCAATGGTGATCGGTATAGAGCCATGATTACTAACTTTTTCATTCCTGAATTGAATAACCATGATGTCCAGGAGATGTGGTTTCAACGAGACGGCGCAACATGTCACACAGCTCGTGCCACAATAGATTTATTGAAAGACACGTTTGGTGACCGCCTAATTTCACGTTTTGGACCTGTGAATTGGCCTCCAAGATCTTGTGATTTAACACCGCTAGACTACTTTCTGTGGGGCTATATAAAGTCATTGGTCTATGCGGTAAAGCCACAAACGCTTGACCATTTGGAAGACAACATTCGCCGTATTATTGCCGATATACGGCCATAAATGTTGGAAAAAGTCATCGAAAATTGGACGTCCAGATTGGACTACATCCGCGCCAGCCGTGGCGGTCATATGCCAGAAATCATATTTAAACTGTAATGCCACAAGATTATCTTTCGGATAAATAATATTCATGCCAATCGAATAATCCATCGTTGTTTTATTGCAACTTAAAGTTCTATACCTCTATAAAAAACACCCTTTACGAGTATATATTTATAAATGATTATGTATCGTAGTTAGGCTATGTTCGGTTGGAAGGGTGGCACATCACTGTATTCGTAGTTCCACACTTTCATCCAAAGACTTATTGGTCCATTGTAAATCTTCATATAAGAAAATAGGCATGGGGAAAAGGAATAAGAAAAGAGAAAGGAGAAGAGGGAAGGAATTGAAATTTAAAAAAGGAAAAAGAAAGAAGGTATGTATCGTATATTTAAAAAAATAGTGTAAAAAACAATTAAAAGTAGAATTAAAAATCATTTCTTCTTTACGTTTATTCTGTTGATATTTTCCTTTGAATGAGAGGCTATTGATTTCATATTAAAATGGAAACTTTTAACGCTATACCAACAATTGTGCTAACGTTATTGATTATTTATTTTTAAACTGTTCGGGATCCATGTGTGAGATTATAGTGCGTTAAAAGGAAATCGACTACTTTTATATGAAATTGAAAGTTGTTCAGTATAGTTTTCTAAGTGATTTTTGCTACTTTGAAAGCAATTTCATTGTCTCTCTCAAAAATCCCTCGTCAGTCTGGGAAAATCGATGATTACGACCTCGTATTGAGGCGACTTTCTCATCAAAATTATTTATCATACTCAGGAAAATAAGATAATCAATTTAAGTCTAGTTTAACCTATAAAGTGTATCCATGAACATAACAGTTCATTATAGGATCAGGGTCTGACGTATTTGGAACAATGTACTTCTAGGCTTACATACATACATCAATGTGTTTGGGCCAAAATTGAAATGCCCTAACCATTCGTCAGAAAAGTTAAATCAAATGCTGCCCTTAAGATATTATTACGTTTTCACCTTTTTGAAAAAGTTTAGAATTTGAGTTCGTTAATTGCAAACCAAGTATGTGTTTTGTTTCAGTTAAACTCTTTATTGTTCTCACTACTTTTGTGCCGCTGTTCACACTTAACTGATACAACAGTAATTGCTTGTTTGCTATTCTCTGCACACACTTCTCTTAATGCAAACACTAATAACTCTTCGGTAGACTTTGCTTCGCACGCAACTTGTCTTCACACAAGACTGTCTGAATTATAACTGACAGGTTGATTGCCTTCTCTTGCCCTTTTATATACGCATGTAATCAGTATGATGAACGTTCTCGAAGTGAAAGGCACCGTGTAAGCAGTATAGACCCCTTTGACGTTTCACAAACGTTCATAGCAGTAACATTACTAGCCAATTTAGAAGGAGAAAAAATGTTATAATGTACTGCAAATCAAATGTGTTAGAAGCAACAGATATACAAAGTAAAAACTGGTGGATAAAGCAGAAAAATTAAATGTAAATAAACATTTATTTTGTGTTACAAAGGGAAAATTTGGAATATTTTCTAATTTCTTCAATGAAAAGTTTAAAGATTCTTAAATATTTAATTATTAATCGAAATGTGTGTAGTTTTTGGTCACAATGAATATAGTTTCTTGTACAAAAGGTAAGTAAGAAGCTGAATATATCAAGATCAAAATAAGACATATTGCTCATAAAAAATTTTTCTTGCAGAAATTTTTGTATATTACCAGTATTAATTAATTTCTTTGAATGAAAACGTTAAAATTCGGTAATTTTTTCATCGAATTCTTACCAATTTTCCCTCACACTGAAAAAAGTTCCGTGTACAAAAGGTAAGTAAAAAGAAAAATATAACAAAATATATACTCATAACTTTTTGTTTCAGGAATTTGAGAATATACATCTATATTGGTTCAATAATAAATTAATGATGACCGATGAAAGGTGTCACCCAAAACATTAGTTCCAAATTACGCTTCCCCAAAAAAACGGTTCATCTCCTTTCAACCAAGAACCCTTTTATGGAAAAATTATTCTGTTGTTCTAGCAAAATATCATCAACTTCTACCAATAATAAAAACCCACCCCGAAAACTAAAAAAACATAAATAAACAAAACAGAGTTACAATCAGAGAAGGACTGAAATACTTTTTGGTAATATTTGCTGTCCCTTTCATAATTCGCTGGTAAACGTCAAAATTCCGTTTCTATACTGCTTATACGGAGGTGGAAGACTTTTGTTCTCGCCTTCTCGAGAAATCTATCGCGACTGTATTGTTGTTTGTATCTAGTTCAGGGTTCGTCAAAAAATTTTTGGTTATGTGTTAGTGAGTAAGAGAGAGAGAATAAGTTGAGAGAATTTATTTATTTATAGCCATAGAAAAGTGTTAGTAATACACGCTATTTTTATTTTCATTTCATCAGCATACATATGTAAAGCTATATAACTTTGGCTTAATAATTTTAGATAAATAAAAATAAAGTAAAAAATCCATTTTTTATTAAAAGAACATAAAGCTATCCATCTTTGGCTTAAAAATTATACCATGTTTTTTTCCGATAAATAAAAATAAAAAGAATAAAAAAACCATTTTTTATTAAAAGAAAAAAAGCGAGCATTCCAAAGCATTTAAAATAAATTATACTATGCGACAAAATAAAAAAAAAATATAAACGCCCAGCTAATGTCATAGCCCATTTTTAACATAAAATATTTTTTGAGTGTCATTCTGAAATAAAATGATAAAGCATCCGCCGCACATGTGTTCTTGCCGCAGTCTGATAGACAACTAAATGAAAAAACACAAGAATGCATGTGAGTTCTCTTTGCACAACTGTGCTATGAAATGGTAAACTATGATCTAGTTAACATTGCTTGTTTTTTGTTGCTTTCTCTTATACTTGTCTGTCTCCTGTTCTTATACTGTTGTTGGTGTATGCAAGCATGTACGTTGTATGTGTTAGTGCAGCTATAGATGATCAACATGTTCATTGTATTCTTAGGCCTGGTTCACCCACAGGTTTCTGAAACATTTTTGGTTCGGACAAAATTTTTTTTATATGGAGTTTGGCGTTTCTCTCAGAGACCGAAAGAAATTATTTTGTGCGAACAACTCTCAGTGTGAACTAAATTAATTTTAAATTTGGTCCGAACCATTTTAGAAAAGGTTGCCACACCATATGAAATTTATACAATACACAAATATTTGCAGTCCCAGTGTCCATGCGATGAAAGTTTATACATGAATCTACGTCATTTAAACGCATTTCGGAAACTAGTGAGTGAAAAAAAAACCTTTGGCTTCTCTTTGTTTCAAAATTGGTCTTACAGCCGTCCTCGTGTTTATCTTTGATTTTCGTTTTTCATAAATATATTTTGCAAGTAATTTTACTTTGGTCACTTGAATGACGAACAAGATTAGCAAATGATTTATATCCATTTTATCGATCGCAGAACAAGATGTTTTTATTCTTATCAAATAATTCACCACAAATAATGTATATTTTTGTTATAAATATTAATTTTTTTATTTCTTTATTTTGACACAAATATATTTAACTTTCTTAAGTGTATGCACTATGTATTTACGTAATTTTCAATTAAATATGGCAGCACTGTTTTTACGAACAAGGTTTCTGAAATGGGTGAATCATGCTGCAGAAAACTCTCATTAAACAAGAACCAAAAATGTTTCAGAAACTTGTGGGTGAACCCGGCCTTAGTCACTATATTCTTAGCATTATTCTCAGGCAACAGATTTACAAACACTTGCAATTTAGTTCGCAAGCGTCCATTTATCAGCTAGATTTCGCAGTCATAAAGTTGCGTAGCATAATGTGATCTGACTCAGACAGCTCGAACATCGCCCCATATGACTCCTGAGTCTCAACATGTATATGACAGAGATGTGCTCAATGCACGAGTATAAATTAGTTTTGTAACTTCAATCTCTTAATGTTTAAAGCTTCATTTGACATGTACTACCGTTATTAACTATACGTAGGGTGTATCCAGTATACAGGCTGGGAATTCATTGTAAAAAGTGTTCGTAATTCTTTTAATTTCTTTCGTATGCAAATCATGTTGACTGAGTGTTTATTATGAAGTACGAGTACGAGTACGAGTACGAGTATGAGTACATAGTATATCTGGTGGTTGAGTATTGTTCTGCAATCGGATGATTTTTATTTAAAATTTTCTGTGCATTTCTTAAGAATTCCAGTATGGTTGTGTTTTAATTAGTTTATGATGCTCTTGTCTGTTTCCTACTGACTATTCGTGTAACGATTTTTAAAAATATGTATGTTTTATTTTTTATATTTTTTTATTAAATTTATTTCGGAAGCTGTTGTTGATTTTGTGGAGACTTTTTGGCATTTGTTGGGATCTTCTTTTAAATTAATTCCATATAAAACAACATGAGTATTTAGGTAATCGTATATGTATTAAAGGTAACCTTTTTGGATACCTTACTGAAGATACATACATATATTCTCTGTTTCAGGACGTATCTATCTGTTCTTTGCTTATCTTTCTATTCTTGAGGATTAAAAGTGTTTGACTGATTCTCTGCTTTAAAATGTGGAAGGCACAGCTAAAGTTCTTCTAAGATATCCTAGATACTGCCAATACTAGCTCCTGTACGTCTACATATATAATTGACGAAAATATAACTCAATATTGTTAGTACAACTAAAATTCTTAAAATTGTGAACTTTATTGCCCTAAAATCTACTGCGCAGAAGCAATATCTGTTGTGAAGAATGTGTAGTGGTTTCTGTTATTCTAAACTTGTATTGAAACAGAGGATCTGAGCTGGTGACAGTAAAGCTCAATGCATTTAACTCATGCCGCAGCCTGAACCTGGACTTGCTATAATACTGGGGATTACAAATAAGTTATTCTGGTTTGATGATCCAGAGTTTTTCGGTGGGATCCTTGATTCCAAAAAGCTAGACTTTCGTATAGGCTCCGGGACCACTGCAGTGTTCTCCCTGCCCTGTCCTCTGTTACTCGGACAGCGAGACATCCATTCCTTCCATACTTGACGGGGATTCCACGAATGATTCCCAGGTCACGGGCCTTGAGTCAGGATTACGACTTAGCTTCTCACGCCATGCTGTTTGTGTTAAGTTCATTCACCAGTGGTGGGACCTACAGTACAGTCGACTAAGAGATCTGGTACGGAGCTCACAATTTTCGACATGTTAAACGCCATAGGTATTCCTAATGTCTTAGTTAAGCAGGATATACATCGGTCATTGTACAGAAAGACTGAACTCAGCAGTTTTGAGAAGCTGTGTTGGACTGATCTTCTTGCCTTAAATCACATTGCCGTCTAGTGCAATATTGCGGCTGTAAGAGGTCACTGATCTATTTAAAAGCAATTTGAAAGACTTGGCATTCCCTTGAATAATTTCTACAAGAGCTGTGAATTTGAGAAGGACGAAGAGATTATCTTCCTATGAAGATTTCTGCAGTGTTTTTTTTTGTTTTGTTTTTATCGGAATGCTTCCTCAGGCTTTCGTTTATACTCCTTGAAAGCAAATAAGATTTGAAATCTGAATTATTTCGAACAGC
Organism: Sarcophaga subvicina; assembly: GCA_936449025.2. NCBI lineage: Eukaryota > Metazoa > Arthropoda > Insecta > Diptera > Sarcophagidae > Sarcophaga > Sarcophaga subvicina. The sequence goes on from OW388082.2 coordinate 38,363,677, forward strand.
TTTACATATAAACACTTCACCGTATGCAAAATACTACAAGGAAAGCGTGTGAAAAATTGATTTTTTCAAAACCACGAAATAATTATTCAAATTACCAACATGAAAGGTAAAACGCTGCCTTATCATTAGCAACAATGTAAGTTCTCTTAACCACATCAATAGAATTGCCTGCGAGTATTATAAAACACGCAAGACGTTTCGAATGCGTCTGTAGTTTTCGCCATTCACTAAGTTCACACCGTTACTTGTACAACAAAGTTTCAACGATTTCTGTCATTTACCGAATACTTTACTTCAGCCTTTCGGTATAAATTTTAACCGTAAACCGGGCCGAAAATGGTGGAATATTTTCAAGAAATGTTTTCTGTTCATGGGAATGACGGCGCATTTGTATTGATTTGCATTCATACTAAAACTTTTTATTTTTATGCTGTTAAGCGATGAATTGAAATTATCGTACGTGTTACGCCTATTGTCGAGAGTGAATTACAGCGTTTTTGCGACACTGAAGTTTTTGGCAATTTCTTTAAACTTTAAAGAATATCAAAAAATCTACAAAACGTTTCAAGAGATCTATCCTAAGACACTGAAAGATAAATTGGCTAACAGAGTGTGCAAGCATTTTTGGCCAAAATGGATTTTAATCATACTCTACTTCTATATGACAGCTGTCGCTTTAATTGTCTGCTCGCCTTTTGTGGAAAGTATTGTGTCCTTTGCAGTACAGCTATTTGATGTAGATTTCACAGAGGCACAGTTTCCTTATGGCACTCTATATGACACCAACTATGGCTTTGATCGCCATCAACCCTTAGCCTACCTGGTAATTTATGTCATGGTAGCTATGCAAATCCATTTCATTATAACGTATAATATTGTGGGTGAAATTTTGCTTCTCTGCTTTTGCCTGCAATTGTGCATGCATTTTGATTTTCTCGCCCGGACGTTGGAAAACTATGAACCTAACGCGTTAGCTGAAGCAAAAGTTCATCAGTTTATAGCTGATTTCGTTAAGAAGCATCACATATTGTTGAAGTATTACTCACGTAATTGTAAGCGATATTTTAAATTTAATTTTCTTTTCCTTAATTCCAGTGTAAGTAGTGATTTGAACCGTGCCTTTGCCTCTTTACTGGTGTTCCTTGTAATTGTAGTGCCATCCCCACTATTTATAATACTTAATATTTTACTTTAATAATTATACTATTAGTATATTACATTATTATAATTATACTACTTATTAAGCTATAATTATACTACTTATTATACAACATAGGCAACACTGTAAATAATATAAGCTAGATGGTAAGATTTGTTGAAAAGAAGTAATTAGAAATAAAGAGAAGTTTAAAATATACAGACGTGCTTTCAGTTATTACATGGCGATCCTGCCATATGGAAATCGCGTTACATATATTTAAAAAAATTTTGAAAAAAAAAACACAATAAATCAATGTTGTATGCAAAATATTATTTGAACTCAAACAAACAAGTGAATGAAAATCAAATTAAATCTTAAAAATTAAATTTTATTATTTAAAAGAAAAATTTAGTGAAAAAAACAAAAAGAAATGACCAACACGAAAGAAACAAAGGAATTCTAAATATTAAAAAAAATAACACAAAATAAACATGTTTTTTTAGCATTTAAGATATATTTGTAAAATATTGAAAACAAAAACAAACAAACAATATACCACTTACTACTCAAAATAATAGTTTAAAAATAATAATAAAAAACAGAAGATTAACGTTCAAAACAGCACTTGCCGATTAACACTTGTGAAAATATATAAATTAAAGAACATTGTGGAAATTGGATTTAGTGTGTATTTAAAAATTGAATCGTTTAAATACAGTTTACAAAAAAGTATAATAAAAATACAACAAAAAAAAAGGAAAAGTACAGTTCGAAAAAAATACTAAGAAAAAATACAGTTACACGAAAAAAAAATCAAACACCTTAAAAAAAACTGTATTAAAGTACCCATAAAAAATTATCCTAGAAAAGTGTGTTAAAGACCTCCCTGTAAAGCTGAACTTGATACCCAAAAATTTGTTAATTGTTACAAGCTCTCAAATTAAAAACACAGGGCCATAATCATAGTCATCAAAAAAGTATACTTTAAGTACCATTTATTAAAATGTCTACTTTTAAGCTACTATAGACGATAAAAAGCACACTTTTTCCGCTAAAGTCAGTTTTATACTTAAAACAAGCTGAAGTTGTTTTTAACAAAGTTAACACCATTTTAACTGTATCAGCTGTTTGTTATTTATCAAAAGTTACAAAATCAAAACAAACCAAAAACAAAAGTTGTATGAATTGTGTTAAATTTTTTATAAATATTTTATTATATATTATATTATTATTATATTATATATTTTATTGTATTATTTTTTTATAAATTGTGTTCACTGGTGCTCCAGTTTACCTCTCGCTTCCTTTCCTTTTGATCCTGTTGACAATTTATAAATCAATGATACATAAGTATGTAAAACTCCATAAATGTAAAAACATTAGATCTATGTACATACCTTTTCTAAATTTTCCATTGAGATAATAGTTTATTTTCCCCGGATTAATTTTATGCAATTGTTTCTTTTTTTTGAAATAATTTATATTTTGTTTATTTTTTTGGCGCTATTATTGTATCAGCTGTGCAGAGATGCCACTTATACAATATTTATACCAGTTTGTATGCAAAATTTCAAACATTATACTAATCACCCACTTAAAGCTGATTCAACTAAAAGCTATTATTAATTTTCACTATAGTTAAGAAACAGTTAGTAACAGGTTTAAATATTAAAGTTGTTTTTAAAGAGAACCGACTTTAGTGTTTGACTATGATTATGGGCCACAAAGTCTTTTAAAAACACAAACAAAATTAAAACGTTAAAACTACAGTTAAAAAAAAAACAACAAAAGAAAAAGTACAGTTGACACCAAAATTAAAAAAAAAATTTTTTTACGAAAATTGAAATGTGAAAAAAAACTACAGTTAAAAAAAAACAACAAAAGAAAAAGTACAGTTGAAACCAAAATTAAAAAAAAAAATTTACGAAAATTGAAATGTGAAAAAACTACAGTTAGAAAAAATAAACAACAAATACAAATATTTTTGTGGTCGATTAACTCAAGTGATTTCTCAGCGCTAAACTGCACAACACAACAACAACAGCAAAATAACCAACGAATGTAAAGCAAACAACAAAATATAAAAAGAAATAATCAAGAAGAACAAAACAACAACATCAACTACAACATAATTTGCAACAAAAACAACAAAAGCTTCACACTGGGTCCCAAAATGCGAGAGAAGAGAGCGTATTTGAATAGGCGAAGGAACGGTTAAATAATAAGTAGTTAAGCCCTATTGTTAATTTAAAAAAAATTATAAATAAAAATAAAAAAAAAATTTTTTTTTAACAAAAACAAAAAAAAAGAAATGAATAAGTTAAAATGTAAAAAAAAGAAGAAAAAAAAATATTTCTATATAGTATATAATTTATATATAATATGTTTATATATATATAATATATTTATATATATATATAATATATATATATATATATATATATGTAATTTATGTATATATAATTTATATAATTAATTTATATAAGTTATATATAAATTCGTAGTTTATGTAGTATATGTAGTACATAGTGTATATATTTTCAATAGTTTATATAGGATATATACAATATGTAGCATTTGAAAATTTATTAAATAAAAAAAATATGTATAATATTTCAATCATTACATTACTTTACATAGCTTACTTCACATTTTAATCAGTTCTTGGGTGCCCTGGTAGTCTAGTGGGTAGTGTGCTAGACTATTAGCGTGAGGGTCGTGGCTTCGATTCCCACCAGAGACTCTGGTCTGTGACACTACACCGAGAAAATAGTCAAGTTACTTCGCTCGTATATAATTAGGATATAATTTGTAATTGTATTGTAATTAATAAATAAATAAATAATAAATTAATCAGTTCAAAGCAATTTCGTTTTTGATTATATCTTGTTTGGTTGAAATTGGGTCTATATTATGAACATAATTTTTTTTTTAATGTCAGAATATTAATTTCACATTACCATTTTAAATGTCAGAAAATGAATTTCAGATTATTATTTTTAAAGAACTATTATTAAATTTTTACAAGGTTAAAAAACGAATATTACAAAATAGACCAATATCAACCAAACAAAGTAAAATTGAGGAGTACATAGACTCTCTTATCACAACATATAATAATATTTTAGCATACACAGGACCCTATTTTGGTCATATAACAACTTCATTGAAACAGGAGATAAGTGGCAAGATACTACATTGTAGGGTGATATTATTCAAATGTTTTAGTAAATTGAATTGTAGGATAAAAATTCCATTTGGTGTATATTTGTTTGAGGAAATAAGAAGAGATATTTTGACAGACTCTGAGTCCGAGGTTGAAACTGGAATGAGTAGCTCCGATTGTGGAACGGATACAGAGCGGAAACGTGACATTGGTTTAAATAGTGTAAATATTGAGGACGAAAATATTGCGATAATGGCTTCGATCGAAGAAAAGACGAAATTTATTCCGATGTGCTCTAGTATCATTCGTGAAAACTACGATGGGAATCCCGTGAATCTGAGCTCTTTCTTGGACAAAATAAATTTAATTGAGGAAATTACAGCACCGAATCTTACTACTTGTTTAATATCTTTTGTGAAATCAAAATTGGACGGCAAGGCCAGAGAAGTACTCCCAGAGAACATTACTTCTATAGATGAAGTTAAGGATGCTCTAAAAACTAGGATAAAGCCGGACAGTTCCAAGGTCGTTGGACGTATAGCAGGTCTGTGTATCAAGGACAATAATTATGAAGCTTTTTCGAGAACTGTTGAGGACTTAGCTGATGCTTTGCAGCGATCGTTAGTAATAGAAGGTGTTTCTAAAGGTAAGGCACATGAGATGGCTATAGAGTCAACAGTGAACGTATGCAGAAACAATGCGAAATCGGACATGGTAAGGGCAATTTTGGCTTCGAGTGTTTTTAGCGAATCTAAGGATGTAGTGGCTAAACTTATTGTTGAGGAGTCTAGCACCCAAAAGCAGTGTCAAGTTCTGGCTATGCGGCACAGTGGTAGCAGGCCAAATTATAGTCGGCGGAATAATGATTTATACGACTCACGGAGCGATAACCATAATTCTTATAGAAGTAGATCGCGCTATAATGACAACTATAGGCCACGAAATGACGCTAACAGGGGTCGAGGTAATAACAATGCCGGTCATAATGGAAATCCCAATAGGCGTTATTACGGTAGTCAAAATATGCGGAATAATTTTCGGCGTCAAGAAGTCTCGGTAAGGACTTTAAACGCGGAAGTCCATCAGCAGGACATGTTGAGGGAGGAGAAACACTAGATTATGACGTCAAGATTACAGCCAAAAGAATATATAGCCTTAATCTAAACTACTCTGATTTCATAAAATTACACTGTTCTGTATCGAATAATGTGAAGACGTTTTTAGTTGATTCGCAGGCTGATATTTCGGTTATAAAAGTTTCTTGCATAGATAATAATTTAAAGATAGATAAGCAGAATACCATCGACATTGTGGGTATAACAACGAATACGACTAATACTTTAGGTACAATTGATACTACCTTATTTTTTTCCTAATTGTTCATTGCCTCAAATTTTTCACGTTGTTCCGGATGGTTTCAATATACCATCTGATGGAATTTTGGGCAAGGATTTCCTGAAGTCTAATAGGTGTCGGATTGATTATAATTCAATGACAGTTTCATTCCAGGTTTGCGGTAATAATAGGGTAATAGTTCCAATAATTCACGGTTTTAACGGAAATTCATTTTTTCTACCACCAAGGTGTGAAGTATTTCGGGAAGTTAGTTTAGGAAACATATCTGAACTGGTATTTATCGATTGTCATGAGATCTGTGAAGGTGTGCTCATTGGTAAATGTATAGTAAATTCAGGAAACCCTGTTGTGCGGATTTTGAATACAACGGACGAAGTTAGGTTCATACGAGACTATAATATGAAGTTCGAGAAACTTTCGAATTTCTATGTTTATTCTATAAATAAAACCTCTCCGGATGAACACCGTGCTCAAAGTTTAAGAAAGACTTTAGATGAAAGGATGCCTGATTACGTCAAGGATGACTTGATGATGTTATGTTTAGAATACGCGGATATCTTCGCTCTGGATAATGATAAAATGACTAAGAACAATTTTTACGAGCAGAAATTAAGACTCAAGGACAAAGAAGCAGTTTACGTGAAAAATTATCGCCTTCCCTATACGTCTAGAAACGAGATAAAACTGCAAGTCCAGAAATTACTTGATAACGACCTGATAGAACCAAGCACTTCAGAGTATAACAGTCCGTTAATCATAGTACCGAAGAAAAGTTCAGATAATAGGAAATCTTATCGCATGTGTGTGGATTTTAGGGCCATCAATAGGAAATTAATTGCGGATAAATATCCTCTCCCAAGGATTGACGATATACTCGACAATCTTGGAAGGGCTAAACATTTTTCTACTATTGATTTATTTTCTGGTTTCCACCAAATACCCCTTCATGAGGATTCGAGGGATATAACTTCCTTTACTACTGACCAGGGAACATTCCGATCGAAGATGTTACCGTTTGGGTTATACGTGGCACCAGATTCTTTTTCACGCATGATGGCAATTGCATTTTCAGGATTGGAACCTAATAAAGCTTTTCTTTACATCGATGATATAATTGTAGTAGGCTGTAGTAAACAACACCATTTAGAGAATCTCTGTAATGTTTTTAGTATATTAAGGAAGCATAATTTGAAAATTAGCCCCAATAAGTGTAATTTTTTCCGTCCGGAAGTGACATTTCTCGGTCATAAATGTACTGCAAAGGTCTTGTTGCCTGATGACTCGAAACTAACGGCTATAGAAAAATATCCGGTTCCTAGGGATAAAGATTCTGTTAAACGCTTTGTAGCTTTTGCGAACTATTATAGGAGGTTTATTCCTAATTTTGCAACTATTGTAGCTCCCTTGAATTATATTACACGAAAAAAAGTTAATTTCTTATGGGATGAAAAATGCCAGAAATCCTTCGAAAAGCTTAAATCCGAACTTATATCACCAAAGATTTTACAATATCCAGATTTTAGTAAGCAATTTATGATCACGGTCAATGCATCTAAAACAGGATGCGGCGCTATTTTAAGTCAGAATTTCCATGGACATGATTTACCAGTATATTTTGCTTCAAAAGCGTTTAGTTTAGCTGAGCAAAGAAAACCAGTAATTGAACAAGAACTTCTTGCTATATATTTTGCAATTAACCAATTTCGCCCTTATGTCTATGGAACTGAATTTGTCGTTAGAACTGATCACCGACCTTTGGTATATTTGTTGAACATGAAGGATCCGTCATCCAAATTAACAAAAATAAGACTTAAACTTTCTGAATACAACTTTTCCATTCAATATTAAATTAAAGGCAAGGATAATGTAGGTGTAGATGCGCTGTCGCGTATATCAATTGATGAAATAAAGAACGGTAATATTTTGGCAATGACAACTAAATCGAAATCTAGACATACTACGATGGGAACAAAACCTTCTGCATGTGATGGCACAATAAAGGTGCATGTTTACGATAAATTTTCACATGAATTTAGCAAGAAAGTCTCCAAGATAAGGTCTCAGATATTGGAAAATTACTAGCATAAAATTGAAGATTTATAACAGATACAAATTTCAATTTCATATAGATGTAAATGTTGTTAACGGAGCATTGAATTACGATGAGATGCTTTTGAGGCTCCAGAGAGAAGCCAACAATAATAACATTTATATGACAGAATGGTCCAAGGATGATTCATTTTTTAGTAGCTATAGCATGAACGAATTGAAGACCCATGGGAACAACATTTTGAAAACATTGGAGATTATGTTAGTAGACCCAATTGAGACAGTTGTTGACAAAGATAAAAGGAATAAACTTTTGGAAATCTATCACAATGATCCTATCGTAGGTGATCACTGCGGACGTAAGAGACTATACGCAAAACTGAAAACGAAGTACTATTGGAAAGGAATGACGAAGGACATCGCGACGTTTATCGGAAATTGTGAACAATGTAATGTGAATAAGGTTAGGCCCGGAACAAAGGAAGAGCTCACTTTGACACCAACCCCGATGAAACCTTTTGATATAATAGTACTGGATACAATTGGATCCTTACAGACTTCAGAATATGGAAATAAGTATGCGTTAACATTGATTTGTGACTTCTCAAAATACTTGGTGACAATAGCTATCCCTGACGAAAGTGCGAAAACATTTGCGAGAGCGATTTTTGAAAATTTTATTTTAATCTATGGGAAAATGTCTTCGATCAAAAGCGATTTAGGGACGGAATTTAAAAATGAAGTGTTTATTGAGATGTGCAAACTTCTGAATATTGATATACATTTCTCGACAGCTTATCATCACCAGACAGTTGGGACAGTTGAGAGGAATCATAGAGTTTTCAACGAGTACATAAGAGCTTACTTGAAGGACAATATGTCGAGCTGGGATACGTATTTGAGATATTTCACCTTTTTCCACAATACGACTTCCAACACAGTTTTCGATAATAAATATACACCATTTGAACTTGTATTTGGCAGGAAAGTATGTATGCCAAATGATATAAATTTTGGAAAAATTGATCCTCTTTACAATATAGAAAATTATAGCAAAGAAATTAAATATAGGCTTCAAAGGTCTCATATAATGGCTAAAGAACTGATAGAGAAACATAAAAATATAAACAAAAATTGGTATGATAGAAAGGCAAAAAGACTTGATATAAAGATTTATGACAGGGTTTACGTAAAGAGAGAACCATACGAGAAATTTAATAACATTTACGATGGTCCATATATAGTAAAGAACATAAATGGTGTAAATGTGACCATTTATGACGAAAAAACAGGAAAAGAGAAAATACTTCACAAAGACAGATTAAGAGTAGGTAATGTTACGAACATTTAAGGCAGAATTCATATTTTTATTCATGAACTGAACCACAAATCGAGGCAAATTCAATAACAATATTCCTTTGAGAATTTAAAATTTGATTTTTTTTTAATTATTTACTTCAAAAAAAAAAAAAAAAACAATAACAAAAAAATATAAAAAAATATCAAATAAAACAAAAACTTGAAAAGTTACAGATGTATATAAATAAACAAAAAAAAAAAACAAAAATCTGGAATCAAACAGCCTGATCAACTGTTTGATTTAAGACTTTTCTTTTCTTTTTTTTTTCAAATAAAAAGGGAGGTGTAGTGCCATCCCCACTATTTATAATACTTAATATTTTACTTTAATAATTATACTATTAATTATATTACTATATTACATTATTCTAATTATACTACTTATTAAGCTATAATTATTTACTTATTAAGCTATTATGATACTACTTATTACACTACTCTAATATACTACTTATTATACAACATAGGCAACACTGTAAATATTATAAGCTAGATGGTAAAGCCGAAAGTCCATACCATCCTTTTCATGCGCCTTGCGAATCTTGCTTTCTATGCCGATTTTATAGCAAGTTACACCCAATGCATTTATGCGACTGGTTTTGTGTTTTGATCAGCTGTTGTGGTAAACAACAAACAAGCGAACAAGAACATTTTTGGAAAAAATAGAAAATCAAATTGTAATTTTAAAAGAATTTATGGCATTAATTACAAATTTATGAGTTTACATATGTGATATTTTGACATTTGAAAAACGCTCATAACATAAAAGGACAGGTCAATTTAGAGGGAGAAAAAAAATGTTATAAGTTTTGCGAGGCAAATGTGTTAGAAGCAACAGATATACAGGGTGAAAACTGGCAGATAAAGTAAAAAAATTAAATGTAAACAAACATTTATTTTGTGTTACAAAGGGAAAATTTGGAATATTTTTTAATTTCTTCAATGAAAAGTTTAAAGATTCTTAAATATTTAAATATTAATCGAAATGTGGGTGAATTTCGGTCACAATGAGTATAGTTTCTTCAGAAAGAGGTAATTAAGAAGCTAAATATAATAAGATCAAAATAAGACGTACGCTCATAAAAAATTTTCCTGCTGAAAGTTGCCAAAATTTTCTATTTTCCTGGGAGGAAAAATTAAAAATTGTTATTAGTTGTTTTTATTATTAATAGTTTTACACAAAAATTACATTGTATTGTTCTGTTAAGGCCTACGAAAATCCTCAAAAGAACACAAGACGAGTGTTTTCAGTTAATTTATCCTCCATTTTTCTTGTTTACAAATTAATAAATTCAAAATAGATGACACTCAGTACATAAAAACAATCATATATACATACATATGTATAAACAATCATCATATACATATTTTGTTCATGAAAGAAATTTGTTAAAAAATGTATTTTAATGTATTTTCCTCTTAAATTAGTAATAAACTTTATTATGAAATATGTTTTTAATATTAATAATAAAATATTTAATAGTATTTTTATAATGCATATAAAGAAAAATGCGAAAATAGTAATGTACTATTTAAACATATTTATAGAAAACATTCACAATAGTATATAATTTGGCATGTCAAGTTTAAAAAACTGCTGACATTTTCCAACACTGCATTAGTCGCATAGAAAAGTAGAAAGTAATCCTACTTTCTATGCGTCTATGCAATCTATCCTTTTTCTTCTGTAACTTGTCACAATCAACTACACTGATTCTACTTTTTCGGTATACGCATGTAATGCAAAACGCATGGTATGGACTTTCGGCTTAAGATTTGTTGAAAAGAAATGGTCAGAAATAAAGAGAAGTTTAAAATATACAGACTTGCTTTCAATCATTACATAATGGTCACAACTGGGAATTTTTGCTGTGCTGCCGTTTTTTGTTTAACCCAGGGTTTTGGTGCAGAGTTTCTTGAGTATGTGGCTTTCTTACCCACGGTAGTGGGTCAGTATTTTATGATTTGTTACTACGGCCAGCAGTTGATTCTAAAGGTTGAATTTTTCTTTATTATGCTGCATCATTCTAGTTAAAAATTTTTATTTTTCAGAGCCAAAATATATCCGATGCTGCCTATAATCATCCTTGGTATAATGGTACGAAATCTTATATAAAATCGAACTTTCTTATTTTTATGCGTTCTCAAAAGGAAGCAGAAATTAATGCTTACGGCTTTCAGCCCATTTGCTTGGAGGCTTTTAAAATGGTAGAACTATTTACAATGAAACTAACTATCTTTCGTTGAAATAATCCATTCGATATTTGTTTTAGGTAATGGGAGTTACTTATCGATCATTTGCTGTTTTAAAGGAAACCATGTTGTAAATGCGTGAAGAAATGGAAACGATTTTAGAGTCTTTGGAACACAATCGCAGTAGATTGAAAATAGAAACCACAATTTCACTTTAGGTTGTTTAGAACAATAAAAAAAAATGCACATATTTGCACAGAAGATTTATTTATTGTATGATTTAATTATATGGCTTAAAAGGCTTATTGACGCCTAATTAAGAAGCGCAAAGTGAATAGTTTATCATTCATGATAACTTTCAACTGATGAAAATGTTGGTTAAGGACTGATTTTTTCATTGTAACAACGTCTCCATTGGAAATTGTCATCCTTAAAAATCATCGTCTCAGTTTCTATATCCAATACTTCCGATGAAATATGCCTATCAATAAATACTTATTCGTCACTAATTCCACCTGAAGTTTGCGACCATTTTGCAGCGAAATCCTGCAGTTTCTGGGACTTAAACAAAATGTGTACTCAGAATTGATTCATCGATAGTATTGTGGCTCTCATTGTTTTCTTCTTAAAAATAAACGTGAATAGAAATGCACACAAATACCTCAACGGATGTGAAAATTGCTGCTAATAAAACCACGAAATAATTATTCAAATTACCAACATGAAAGGTAAAACGCTGCCTTATCATTAGCAACAATGTAAGTTCTCTTAACCACATCAATATAATTGCCTGCGAGTATTATAAAACACGCAAGATGTTTCGAATGCGTCTGTAGTTTTCGTCATTCACTAAGTTCACTTCGAGAGAGTGAGAGCCAAAGAATAAATGAAATCGAGAAGAAAATGTCTGTTGAAGAATTTGAAAATACGTTACTTGTACAACAAAGCTTCAACGAATTCTGTCGTTTATCGAATGCTTTACTAAGGCCTTTCGGTATAAATTTTAACCGTAAACCGGGCCGAAAATGGTGGAATATTTTCAAGAAATGTTTTCTGTTCATGGGAATGACGGTGCATTTTTATTGCTTTGCATTCATACTAAAAAATTTTATTTTTATACTGTTAAGCGATGAAGTGGAATTATCCCACGTATTACGCATATTGTCGGGAGTGAATTACAGCGTTTTTGCGACACTGAAATTTTTTGCAATTGCTTTAAATTTTAAAGAGTATCAAAAAATCTATGCGACGTTACAAGAGATCTATCCTAACACTCTGAAAGAGAAGTTGGCTAACAGAGTGCGCAAGCATTTTTGGCCAAAATGGATTTTAATCACACTCTACTTATATGTAATAGCTTGGGCTTTAATTGCCTGGTCGCCTTTTGTGGAAAGTGTTGTGTTCTTTACAGTACAGCTATTTAAAGTAGATATCACAGAGGCAGAGTTTTCTTATGGCACTATATATTACACCGACTATGGATTTGATCGCCATCAACCATTAAACTATCTGGTCACTTACGTCATGGAAACTATGCATGCCCATTTCATTATAACGTTTAATATTGTGGGTGAAATTTTGCTTCTCTGCTTTTGCCTGCACTTGTGTATGCATTTTGATTTTCTCGCCCGGACATTGGTAAACTATGAACCTGACGTTTTAGCTACGGCAAAGGACCAACAGTTTATAGCTGATTTTATTAAGAAGCATCAGATACTGTTGAAGTATTACTCATGCAGTTATAAGTGAGTTTTTTTAATTTAATTTTCTTTTCCTTAATTCCAGTGTAAGTAGTGATTTAAACCGTGCCTTTGGCTCTTTACTGGTGTTCCTGGTAATGGCCACTACTGGGAATTTTTGCTGTGCTGCAGTTTTTTGTTTAACCCAGGGAATTGGTGCAGAGTTTCTTGAGTATGTGGCTTTCTTACCCACGGTAGTGGGTCAGTATTTTATGATTTGTTACTATGGTCAGCAGTTGATTCTAAAGGTTGAATTTTGTTTTAGTATTCTCATTAATTGTAGTAAAAAATGTTTATTTTTCAGAGCCAAAGTATAGCCGTTGCTGCCTATAATCATACTTGGTATAATGGTTCGAAATTTTATAAAAAATCGATTTTTATTGTATTAATGCGCACTCAAAAGGAAGCAGAAATTAATGCGTATGGCTTACAGCCCATGTGCTTGGAGGCTTTTAAAATGGTAAAATTTGTAGTGAAATAAATCTGAAATAATCCATTCGATATTTGTTTTAAGTAATGGGAGTTACTTATCGATCATTTGCTGTTTTAAAGGAAACTATGTTGTAAATGCGTGGAGAAATGGAAACGATTTTAGAGTCTTTGGAATACAATCACAGTAGATTGAAAATTGAAACCACAATTTCACTTTAGGTTGTTTAGAACAATAAAAAATGCACATATTTGCACAGAAGATTTATTTGTTGTATGATTTAGGCTTATGGACGCCTTATTAAAAAGCGCAAAGTGAATAGTTTATCATTCATGATAACTTTCAACTGATGGAATTGTTTGTTAAGGACCCAGGCCAGACATCAAAACAAACGCAAAAAGTATTTCTTCGGCGACTTCCTCTCAGCTTTCAGGCAAAAACTCTGAAGGTAAATAAAATTGCCATGAAAAGTTTCTCAAAAATCTGGCGTTCGAAATCGAGTTTAAACTGTAGGTCCCGCCACTCATGTATAAAATTAACACACACAACATAAGTGGTGTGAGAAACTAGGTCGTAATCCTGACTGAAGGGTTGTAATGACCAAGTATGTATGTATGTATGTACGTAACAACGTCTGGAACATTGGAATTTATGCCTCTCTCTTGTTCTGTCAGACTATGTATTGTACTATCTGAAGTATATGCTTATGGGATATCCCTCTAATATCTTATCTAACACTATTACCCTGGCAAACTTTTTGTTCAAGGTTTGAAGTATGGGTTCTGCTGTCTCATTCTTATCTTCATAAAATTTATTTATTGTGCTCGTTATTACTAAACTAAGGATTATACGGATTGGTCTGATGAGTGTCTAAAATTTCATTCTGTTGTAATTACCCAACAAAAGCTTAGATTACCACAAATCCATTTGGCTTAAGAATAAATTCCATTTCTCTCGATTTTAAAATCCGCAGAGTATGGCCGTCCAAACATTTCTTCCTACGCCATAACAAAAGAAATCGTCCTCTTAATAAGGTCATCTTTCTCATCATTTGTATGACTTCCCTCATGGCCTGGAACCCAGCATACGGTGTCTTTATTCCCCGTTTAGCTAATTCTGCTTTCCCACACAGTGCCATACTATTTGCGAGTTAACCTCATAAAAACAGAGTTCTCAGATGGCGCTACATAATACTGTTACGTTTGCTCTTTGAACCTTCTGTCGATAGCGTTGACGTTCTCTCAGAATTTTCCACTCTGGGATCAAAAACCCTTCCTTCTGTCCGATTTCTACCACAAATCTATCCGTAAATAACAGATTGGTCGAGTCATGTTTATTTCCAAGTCCAGTTACGAAGCAAAACGGAGTCTATTACTGCATTATCAAGTCAAAATTTGTAGATTCTTTATGTGTCACGTCCGGCTAGTTTATGCGCTTTGCAGTTTGGCTGAAATTGTCATCCTTAACAATAATCGTTTCAGTTTCTATATCCAATACTTCCGAAGAAATATGCCTATCAATAAATACTTATACGTCACTAATTCCACCTGAAGTTTGCGACCATTTTGCAGCGAAATCCTGCCGTTTCTGGGACTTAAACAAAATGTGTACTCAGAATTGATTCATCAATAGTATTGTGGCTCTCATTGTTTTCTTCTTAAAAGTAAACGTGAATAGAAATGCACACAAATACCTCAACGTATGTGAAAATTGCTGCTAATAAAACCACGAAATAATTATTCAAATTACCAACATGAAAGGTAAAACGCTGCCTTATCATTAGCAACAATCTAAGTTCTCTTAACCACATCAATAGAATTGCCTGCGAGTATTATAAAACACTCAACACATTTCGAATGCGTCTGTAGTTTTCGTCATTCACTAAGTTCACATCGAGAGAGAGAGAGACCCAAAGAATAAATAAAATCGAGAAGAAAATGTCTGTTAAAGAATTTGAAAATCCGTTACTTGGACAACAAAGTTTCAACGAATTCTGTCGTTTATCGAATGCTTTACTAAGGCCTTTCAGTATAAATTTTAACCGTAAACCGGGCCGAAAATGGTGGAATATTTTCAAGAAATGGTTTTTGTTCATGGGAATGACGGCGCATTTTTATTGCTTTGCATTCATACTAAAACTTTTTATTTTTATGCTGTTAAGCGATGAAGTGAAATTATCGTACCTGTTACGCCTATGGTCGGGAGTGAATTACAGCGTTTTTGCGACACAGAAATTGTTGGCAATTTCTTTAAACTTTAAAGAATATCAAAAAATCTATGCGACGTTACAAGAGATGTATCCTAAGACACTGAAAGATAAATTGGCTAACAGCGTGTGCAAGCATTTTTGGCCAAAATGGATTTTAATCATACTCTACTTCTATATAACAGCTGTCGCTTTAATTACTGCTCGCCTTTTGTGGAAAGTGTTGTGTTCTTTGCAGTACAGCTATTTAATGTAGATTTCACAGAGGCACAGTTCCCTTATGGCACTCTATATGACATCGATTATGGTTTTGATCGCCGTCAAGCCTTAAACTATCTGGTCACTTGCGTCATGGAAGCTATGCATGCCCATTTCAGTATAACGTGTAATATTGTGGCTTTTGCCTGTACTTGTGTATGCATTTTGATTTTCTCGCCCGGACATTGGAAAACTATGAACGTGACGTTTTAGCTACGGCAAAGGACCAACAGTTTATAGCTGATTTTATTAAGAAGCATCAGATATTGTTGAAGTATTACTCACGCAGTTATAAGTGAGTTTTTTTAATTTAATTTTCTTTTCTTCAATTCCAGTGTAAGTAGTGATTTGAACCGTGCCTTTGGCTCTTTATTGCTGTTTTTGGTAATGGCCACTACTGGGAATTTTTGCTGTGCTGCCGTTTTTTGTTTAATCCAGGGAATTGGTGCAGAGTTTCTTGAGTATGTGGCTTTCTTACCCATCGTAGCGGGCCAGTATTTTCTGATTTGTTACTATGGCCAGCAGTTGAATTTTGTTCATTAATTGCAGTAAAAAATGTTTATTTTTCTGAGCCAAAGTATAGCCGTTGCTGCCTATAGTCATCCTTGTTATAATGGTTCGAAATCTTATCAAAAATCGATTTTTATTGTATTAATGCGCTCTCAAAAGGAAGCAGAAATTAATGCGTATGGCTTTCAACAGAGTAGATTGGAAGCTTTTAAAATGGTAAAATTTATAGTGAAATAAATCTGAAATAATTCATTCGATATTTGTTTTAAGTAATGGGATTTACTTATCGATCATTTGCTGTTTTAAAGGAAACTATGTTGTAAATGCATCACGAAATGGAAACAGTTTTAAAGCGTTTAAAATACAATCATAGTATATTGAAAATATAAACTGCAATTTCACTTTATTTTTGAACACAATTAAAATTAGAAATGTACGTATTTGCAAATAAATATGTTTACTATGTTGCTTAAATTTCCGGGTTAAATTTATATTAAATTGTGCTGCCAAATTTCATTCAATTAAAATGCTACATTGTACACCATTAGGAAAAGTATTTTATCAAGTCGAAAGGAAAAAAATGTACTGTTTTCTCCTCTCTGGATTAAGACCAGACCAGAGCAACCTAGCGTTCAAGACAGTCTTCACTACTACCCAGAGAGCGTTAGTCAAGAAGTTGATTTTTTGTTTCGTAATTTCCAGCATAACTATGGCGCCATTCACGGATATGTCCCGATGCCCAGAAACTAAAATAATGAAGACCTTAGAATAATCTCTCATTTTCCGGAGAAATAGTCACTATTCGTATAATATCTTCAATGCAGATACAAGATATTGAAAAAAAATAGAGGGCCTCCAAAACACTACAGCCATCTGCAAGTCTGTTTGATATACACATTTCACTCCAACCTACCACCTATCTTTGTGAAATCAGTATATACTTCGAGAGAGTTTGAAGCAGGATCTGACATCCTCTTCTAGCAGTTTTTATTTGGAATGATGGAGTCACTTATTGTTATTGTTGTGAAGAGGTGTAGTAGTACTGCGACCATACGATATATTGTACTACCTCTCACTCTACATATGGTATCCCTATAATGTATCCCCCTATTGTCGTGACAAATTTCCGGTTGCTGCTCGGTGTCAGCACAAACAATTCCCTGTCCAGCAGATCATACGCTTTCGGGTATTTGTTATCTTGTATGCATTAATACTTCACAGGTTCCAAGAATGTGTTCTGATAATTCACTTTAATCATTGTGGAATCTATATGTTGGGTTCGAGATGACCTTCATTCTAAACAAATGTACGTAAAAGTTTAAACTGTAAGTCCCGCCACTCATGGATAAAATTAACACACACAATGTGCATGATGAGAGAAGCTAAATCGCAGTGCCTTTTAAAGATATTCCCTGATAATCAGATGCATTTTTCAAATCTCCTCTGATTTTAATTTTCCAACAAAAATTTTGACTGCCTCAAGCCCATTTAATTTAAGAAAAGGCTTTGATTTTCTATATCTAGACGGTGTAAAGGCAGACCATCTAATCATCTTTGAGGGTTTAATCTGATTGCTGCAAGAGTTATCTGCTGCTCTAAATAACTCTTATAGCGTTAATAAACAAAATGGACGACAACCATTTAGATTCTTGCTCTTACATTGTTTTGCAGCTGCTACCTATCAAATGGGCAATTCGTAATGCTTGTCCAGATTAACTGTACTCTCCATGGTCAAGATGTGACAAAGGTTTGTGTCCCTATATTTACCATCTGTCATATTTTGGACCATAAGCTGGTATTTTCCCCCCATAATTTATAGGGGGTTTATTTATATATTTTGAGACGGTCAGGGATGTGGAAATATGTATGTACATATGTATGTCCTGTTGTGGACAATGTAGTAAGAGTGTTGAACCAGCAATCGGAAAACAAAATCGTATTGGAAAGATCCTGTTTTTTAATCAATTTTTCTTTTAACATTGTGTTTGATATATGTGTGTAAATATTGTCATATGTTTGTTGGTTAATTTATGTGTTATTTTGTTTTCTTTTCTTTTCAATATGACTTTAAAGGAGTCTTGCTTGAATGCAAAGATCTGACTTGTCACTAAGCTCTAGATATCATTCCACGTGGCTTCACAACGGGCTGCTGATGTAGATCACTGCGCGGAAAATTAGTTGGTCTACACAGAATATACTGAAGCTTGTCAGTGGTGACAGAAAGTGCAATCCAGTTTTCTCTGTTCTTCGCAATCGTATTTACTTCCCTCCAGTTTTAGCGGGAATCGTCAATTTTTGCTTTTATTGTCCGATGTCATGGTGTGATCGATTTCAATTTACGACGAGCTGAAGTTAATTTCAGATCACACCTAAGGCTCTGAATTCAAGACAATTAGGCCTTGTTCACCCACAGGTTTCTGAAACATTTTCGGTTCGGACAAAATTTTTTTTATATGGAGTTTGACGTTTCTCTCAGAGAGCGAGTGAAATTATTTTGTGCGAACAACTCTCAGTGTGAATTAAATTAATTTTAAATTTGGTCCGAACCATTTTAGAAAAGGTTGCCACACCATATGAAATTTATACAAATATTTGCAGAAGTTAATCGAAAGTCCCAGTTTCCATGCGATGAAAGTTTATAAATGAATCTACGTCATTTAAACGCATTTCGGAAACTAGTGAGTGAAAAAAAAACCTTTGGCTTCTCTATGTTTCAAAATTGGTCTTACAGCCGGCCTGGTGTTTATCTTTGATTTTCGATTTTCATAAATATATTTTGCAAGTAATTTTACTTTGGTCACTTGAATGGCGAACAAGATTAGCAAATGATTTATATCCATTTCATCGATCGCAGAACAAGATGTTTTTATTCTTATCAAATAATTCACCACAAATAATGTATATTTTTTGTTATAAATATAAATTTTTTTATTTCTTTATTTTGGCACAAATATATTTAACTTTCTTAAGTTCAATTCAATTAAATATGGCAGCACTGTTTTTACGAACAAAGTTTCTAAAATGGGTGAATCATGCTGCAGAAAACTCTCATTAAACAAGAAATTTCTCCGAACCAAAAATGTTTCAGAAACTTGTGGGTGAACCCGGCCTTAGTGTTAGTGTTTGTAGCATTTTAATGTTAAACGATGGTACACTGCTTCACTTTGCGTAACAATATTGTTGAAATTTCTACTGGTATTGACTTTTATTCATTATAGAAGATTAAATTGTCTTTACAGTTCGATTTATTTAATTCATTCCATTCCCATTTTGTGTCAGCTTTAAGGTTAATCAAATTTTATAATAATTTTAGATGAAAGCAAGAAATCGCAGTGAATTAAAACAAAAACGCTGTTAAACATTTTCAATATTCCTACTTAAAACACGTTACGATAAATTCTAACCCTTATCTTTAAAATATTGTTTACTTAAAAACAACTGAATGAAAATCTTAGCGCTTGAAACTATGGAAATGCAATTGCCATTAAAGCCAAACTCGTAGCATGTTAAACAGAAGCAATAGCAATAAAGGCGAATCATTACACTTCACTCTGTTTCCAACGCTAAACATTGACACTTGACCTAATTCGAACATTTTGATTTCTCAATTTCAGTGTTAAAGTCAAAAATGGCAATTTTCATCATTTATGATGTCCCTCTATTACTGTTTGAGGCAGCAGTTTTTCTATCATAATCTAACTTTACAATGAAATCCTTCATCTGTTAAGTGAGAGACAGTACTTTAATTCGTATTTTTAACTTTCTTTGTTGTAGTAAATGTAGTTGAAACCAGAAAGACCATCAATGTTGAAGGATTTTTACTGCTGGAATTGATGCGGACGGTGAAGTGGTTGATGACTCCTTGGGTAAACGCTTTCATTTTAATATTGTTTCGTAAATGGAAAATGATAAACAAATGTTACTAAAACAAAAACAACAGACTTGTTTACATGATCAGCAAATAAACATAAATATAGCAACAACATCAATATAAAAAAGTTATAAACAAGTAAACTAACAGGCAACAACAACACTGCAAAGACAAACGTAAACAAAATACACAAACAACAATAACGTCAACAGCATGTTTACATTTATAGAGATTTCGCGAAGGCGAAGTCATTTCATCTTATGTTCTGTTACCTAATTTTGTTATTGTCAGAAGAGTCCACTGACATATTGCCATTGTTGTCAAAAGAATACTTTTGGAAATATAGGGGAAGGCAATTTTTTTCTTTCATCTTCCATTATCATTGATCCTTTTATATGAAAATAACAATAAGTTCCCAAATCTGATGCTACCCTTCGCAACCCACAACTTGGCCAATTTTGCGTACCTTGTGCCTGAACATCTTCAAAAGTCACCCGATTCAGGGACTGAAGATAAACTGCCATAAACTAAGACATGTGTTCGCTGAATTGATTCTAGATCAGTAGGCGATTGGCCCTAATTGTCATGATAAAAATTACTTTAAGAAATTTGTACATTTCTGGATAAATGGATACGTGAACAAACAAAATTGTAGAATTTGTGACAATATTTCATGCAGATTGATATCCAATCGCATGGATTCTATGCATTCCGAAAAAATATATGTTGTGGTGTGAAATTTGGGCAGACGGCGCCATCGGACCATATTCTTTTGAGAACGACGTTGGTCAGGTCATCACTGTCAAAAGGGAGCACTATAGGTCGGTGATTACCAACTTCATTTAGTCAAATTGGATTACGTGAACACGAACACGTGATTTGAACAGAACGGCACCACAACTGCTCACTGTTTGTTTGTTAATTTTGTCTTCCTGTAACTTTAGTCAAAAGACTGATAACTTGGCTATTTTAAATTTCAGATATTTGTCAGATTTTCGAAGAATTGTTGAGTTCATTTGTAGATTTATCTCGTGTCATGCTCATAGCTGCCAGATAAATGCGGCACCAAATCGTCAAATATTTGAGAAAAAATCGTCAAAATCGCCAAAGACGTTTATTAAAATCGTCCAAAAATCATCAGGAAAAATAAATAAATAAATTAAAAATTTTTAAAAACCAAAATTATTTTTATTGTAGTAAAACATATACAGTCAATATATATATGTATCAAAAAAATAAAACATTTAACAGAGAATTTATTGGAAATTAAAAGCTAGCGTCCTCATTTTCATTTAATATTTTTTTTCCAAAACAATGGAGAAATTTTATATCATTTTCAGGAAAAAATTGTTTAAGATTTAAACAATCTATCTCAGCGTTGTTTATTGACACATAAGCGCAGCAATAATATTACATCATCTATATCTATGGGCGGCATAGGTATTAGGGAATCAGAAGCTTTTTATGTTCTGAGCATAAAAATTAGTGTAATATGCTGACACATTTTTCAGTTCCTTTCTTATCATCTGAATGGAATATAACTCTCATGCATGGGTTAGTGCCTCAACGTCTATTTTGCGGTTTCTCGACCGTGTACAGGAGAGGCCATAGCATCTCGTTAATGACGGTAGTGTATCCAACTCCATTGAATCATTGGAGCATCCTTGCATAAGGGGACTTTTCCCGAAAATCATATATTCCTATATAACGCTCGTGTTTTTTGGCCAGAAAATCCGTATGTGGTCAATTGGCCAGTGGATTTACTGCATTACAGTAAAAATAAAAATTTTTAGTCGGACTATCCGTATGTGGAACTCAATTCATGCAGAGGTCTATCCTGTTACTTATGGTATAAAAATATACAAGCCTAGTGTCCATAATTTATTATTATTTTATTAGGTTATTCAGGAGTTGTGATTTTTCAGCTTTTAAGGGGTTAAAAAGTAATAAAATACAGAAAAATCATCACAGGTATTCGAAAGTAACTTAAAAATACAATACTTTACTCCTTGTTTTTACTAACAATAGTAACAAATGCAAAGTAAATACAAAGCTTAAAAGTGGCTTTTAATGCATTAAAGTAAAGAATATGATGTAAATTTTTAATTCCTAAAAATCGTCAAAATAAGGGCATAAATCTTGGAGCTATAATTGTAAGGCCAACCGCGGCAGCCATATAAATAAAATAAAAATCAATTTTCCAACCGGAGCAGTTGTAGTCCACAGCGAAACAATAAATTTATGAAAATTTTAAAGTATTTGTGTTTTATTACATTTTTAAATTTAAACTTTTAGATCGCCAACCTATTATATTTACTCACATTATGCTCATATTTAATATGTAAGGGCAATTTCGTGTCAAGTGACCCAATTTTTAAAATCGACGTCTTCCGATTTACACCAAGGTTAGTACTATTGGATAGTAGACCAGACACAAATTTTCAGCTCTATCAGTCAAGAACTGCCGGAGTTAGAGGGGGCCAAAGTTGGACATTTTGGTCATATGGGGTTTTTTTAAAATGTGTGTAACTTTTCACCTATTAGTCCTAGCAAAAATTTTCCAAAGGATATTAGATAGCTATTTCTTCAATCTTTCCAAAAATAGTTTTTTTAATTTTTAAAAATTTTTTTTTTTGTTTAAATTAATTTATTTTTTAAATTTTTTTTCAAATTGGGCCCAATTTTTTTTTTGCTCAAAAGAAAGCTTATACAATCGCTTAATGGGATGCGAGTGGAACATCTATCAAAAAAATTATTTTTTAACCCAAGAATAAGATTTTTCAATATTATTTCAATATTTTATGATAAAATTGAGTTACTTGAGCTTCAGTTTCGCACACTAAAGTTTTTTCCTTCTTCTCGTTTGGAAGTGTATGAATCCCATGCTCAGCAACCAAGTTTTTAGCAATTATTGCTTTTCGTTGAGTCGTTCTAAACTCGGTCATTATTTTTGAACAACTCCATGACGATGGGGCAAGAGTAAGAAGTTGAATTCTTTCATATCTACTCTGTGACGCTTTGTACTTCTTTTTTATTTGTTCAAGAACTTCTACTGCATCCTTGTGATGTTGATTTTGGCACTCATTATTAGGTCTTATAGGTTGTACTGAAAAGTTGGAACAACCATCATCTCCTGCAGAACTGTCATCATTTTCAGAAATGATTTTGTTCTCATCTGGAATAACCGGTAAATGATCTTAAAAAAGTATTTGCATTCTAAGGACATTCGGAAATTAGTTTTTTATAAACAGTGTTAAAGTTTGGACCTGCGTTATTTATTAATTACTGCCATATTTAATCTTCACAATGGCTTCCGCTTCCTAAAAGGAAATGTTGACTACTTACAAAAAGAAGCACAGATCATCAGATATGCGAAATATTTCCGACAACTTATTGAAAAAATTCCCAACGCTTTCAAAACGTTTGCTAATTTGTGGATCGTGCAGGAAAATAATGGGAAAGTTGGACACATTACCGGTTATTCCAGATGAGAACAAAATCAAAACATACATGTAAAATTCATAATGCAGAGAACATATGTGACGTATGAGTTATATTTAATTACATTAGTTTCATACATGACAAAATTGAAATTATATTACTGCATACTTTTCAGGGTAACTATTCCAGTACATGTAATATGATGCGTATGAGTAATATATTTCAAATACAATTAAAAAGATAGTATACCCCATAAGTTTGGAATTAAGCTACATGATTTTTCGATTCTATGCAATTCTAGGCTATATTCTAGATTCCAGGAATATTACAGGGTGAACAAAGAAGGATTCAAATACCTGCTGAATGTGTTGATGGAAAATTTGATTAGCAACAATTGCAAAGTAAATGCAAAGCTTAAAGTGGCTTTTAATGTACTAAAGTAAAGAAAATAATGTAAATTTTTAATTTTTAAATATCGTCAAAATAAGGGCATAAATCGTCAAATCGTCAATATGATATTTTTGGTGCTCCAAATCGTCAAAATGACGATAAATCGTCAAATCTGGCAGCTATGGTAATGCTACTTATATCCTCTAAATTCCCTTTCTATTGATCCGTACATCCAAAGTAAAAGTTTTAAGACGCTTTGTCTGATAAGTTGATTCAAAGTGAGGTTGGATATGTTATTGATCGTTTGACATGTTGTGTCAGAAAACCAATTTCTCTGAATATTCTTTATGACTTGATTACATCATTTTACACTGTAAGAATCCATTGTCCATTTTTAACTCCCTTATTTTGTCTCATGGATTTATGCGTGTTAATGGTAGCCTCTCTCGATCGCCTACCTTGATTTCCAAAGTCAATGTTGTTACCCAATAAAAACCATTTTACGTGATAAACCCTTCACCAAGACTATTGTTGACGATTTCGTTGTCATGTTAACCTTCCCCCTTAACAATTGAAGGTACGCCGAATCGATCGGGTTTATTTGGTCCTGATTTGGAAGTACGAACGGTCGATGAACGAACTGCATTCTAACATGGAAAATTGTGAAAATCGTGCTTCTCTTTAATTAAAAGAAAAACTAATTTATTCTCTTTTCTTTTGTTGTGTGCTTGTCGCTTTTAATTGCAGACGATATATTATCCAGCAGGCTAATTGTCGAACACCAAAGAGACAAACACCGCAAAAGCAAAAGCTGGCAACAGTAGGAAGTATACCAGAGCAGAACACACAACCACGCTCTTGTTAAAAACTGTTCAGTGCCTGTAAATAAGTAAGTACATTTTTTATATTTTACAATTCTTTACTTTTGTAAACATGTATGTATATGTACATATATGTTGTGGTAATTAATACTGCGCTTTACTGCATTTCAAAAATAGAAAGCTTTTCGTCAGTTTCCACATTAAAAAAATAAAACAATACACATGACTCGTCCTTGCTTGTTTCTCAAGTAGCCTTGTTGTTGTGCTACGATCCTGAACCAACCACACCATGGTTTTCGATTTAGGGAAAATTTGTTCCGAAAACCCCTAAAAGGACTAAGCCTTACCTACGTCTATGAAGTTCTACATCACAAAAAAATTTACGTTTTCATCATATTACGAACGCATGGTTGCTTATATTGAAATAAAGAAAAAAACGTATAATAATATAAAATATCTTAAGCTGTGGTTAAATTGAAATTATAAAAAAAACTAATTGCCATGCCATTAATATCACTACATATTATCATTACAAATGATCAGTGATTAGTAAATTCTTTATTACAGAAGAGAAATTGAAGATAAAGAAAAACAAATGCAAGTATTATAGTTAAGGATTCAATGAGAGGATCATCTTGAATTGCTCTTTTGTAATTATACGAGAAAATAAGTAATAAATATATCAGTGATGGTACAAAAGTAATAGTACTTCATTTGGTACTTTTTCTTAATTATTTCTTCGCATGTAATGTTAAGCTTTTAAAAATGCTGTCACTGGTATATTTTATGAAACAAATAATTAAATAATAAATGTATGTGTATTAAACAAAAGTAATAATGGTTTTTTACTTACAGTAGGGTCTCGATGCCAACGATGCAAATTAGTGATTCACTCGAGGTACTGGTGTTATATAAAATTAACTATATACATTTTGTCAAAAAAATCTTTGCACATAGAGAAAAATAAAAAAACTTTGAAAAATTCATTGATTTCTAATATAAATAACCAACTTTTTCATTTTTTTTCAAACAGGATTTTATAAACATATGTTTTGTTAATATACTAAATATAAAGCTTTTATAACAATGAAAATATTTTAATGTAAAATATTAAAAAACAAAAACACTTCAATTTTACTGCTGTCAAAAAAATGTTTGCACACTTGATAAAATATTAAGACTTTTGCAATTTTTTTTAAAATTATAGTGTTAATATATTGTGTGTCCACCTTGAGCATCAATCACCGATTGCAGACACCTTCTCATGGATTGAACAAGCTTCGTAATGTCATATTCTAATAGTATTTTTTCCCATTCTTCTTTGATCAACTTTATCAATTCGTTTTTATTTGTGGGCGATATTTTTCCTACCTTATTCTTTAGATGCACCCACAAATTTTCGATAGGGTTAATATCAGGACTTTGGCCAGGAGTATCAATAACTTTGGAGCAGTTGTAAAGTAACCTGGACTTACATAAATAAGATTTATGTTTAGAATCATTATCTTGATAGTACTTGTAATTAAATTTATTCGGATGAACCGGGTCAATAAAACCAAATTTCTTAAATCTGGCGGTCAGTTCATTTTTTAAAATATCAAGATATACTTCTTAGTCATTATTTCATTCAAAATCCTGATTACACCAACTCGTTTGTTGGATATACAGCCCCATACCATTACAGACAGTTTTCCAAACTTTACTGTAGGAATAAGATTTTTATTTTCTAGTGCTATCAGAGGCTTACGCCAAACTCTTTTCGGTCCGTCATGATAATAAAGCATTATTTTCGCCTCATCTGAGAAAATAACATCGTCCCAGTACTCCGGAGGAAGTGAAATGTATGCGGTGGCAAATCTTAATCTCTTTTCGACATTTTGTGCTGACAGCAGGGGTTTTTTCCTAGCCACTCTTGAAGAATATTTGTGTTTTTGAAGAACATTTCTTATGGTTTCTTGGGCAACACGTAACCCAAAGACATTTTGCACTTGAAGAGCTAATCATCTCGTACCGGATTTTGGGCTATCATACACGATTCTAATAATTTTTCTTTCAACTCGCTGCGTCACCTTTTTTGGCCTGCCTGTAAATCCTTTTAAGTCTAGTCCTCCTTCTTTTTCAGCACGGGATATAATATTATATATAGTCCTGATGTTCAGGGAGAACATATCGGCGATTTCCTTGACAGATTTGCCTTTGTAGTAGTTGAAATAGACCAATTGTGTAATATTTTTGACACTCGTTTTCCTGGCATTTTTTGTATTCAAATATAAGAACACTTGTTACATAAAAAACGATCACTTCATTACTAAAACGTTGTTTACCCCTTTCACATTCCATCTCATTTGTAAAAAAAACCAAAATACACAACATTTTTGGGAAATAACGGCATTTTTTGTCATTTTTTTATTATATTCATTCAATATGCAAAGATTTTTTTGACACCCTTTATAAAGTGTGTAAAGTTCTTTTATTGTTGTTATTATTGTAATGTGTATGATTATTAGAAAACTATTGGCGCCTTATGGTCGTAAACAAGTACAGTTATAGAATGTGTGCAAGAATAAAAAAGTATGTAAAGATTTTGTTGTTAGAATTCTTGAATGAAGATCACATTTTCAATTTTTTTGTTCTGTGCAAAGATTTTTTTGACAAACTGTATATGAAAAAAAACGCAATATTTTATTAATATGACGTTGAAAAACAATACCTTTTAATGAATTTACCTTTACCCAAAGAAACATACTGATTTAAACAGATTCACTAATATTTGTATATTATTTCAGCAAAAAATTTTCATTTTATATATTTCACTTTGTTCCACTTAGTAAATTAATAATTTTCTTTTCTTTTTATATGTATAGCACTTTACTTTCCCTACAAGTTGTTGAAGGTCTCACAGATCAAGTTAAAAAGGCCTTATGCAAATATGTAGCTTTCGATCAAACCTCGGTTTTGTCTTAAATAATGTGATGTTAATTTTTGTTGTTGTATATAATCTACCACGTGATAATATATATCACAGATATGTTCTCTTTAACTGTGTAATACTGGTTTTTCTTCATTATGTTGAGCGAATATGGGTGTCCTCTCTTTAAAAGTAAAAAGAAGTGGAAGAATAAAAAATAACAAATTGGATTCTGTGGAAAATACATTTATTTTACCAAATACCATTATTTTAGGTTTTATCACTAATAATAATAAACAATTTGGGTAATATATTGTTACGTTTTTACCTTTTTAAAAACGTTTAAATATGAGTTCGTTAATTGCGACCAAAGTAAAAACAAATATGGGTTTAATTTCAGTTAACTCTTTATTATTTACACTACTTTTGTGTGCCACCGTATACAACTTAACGATACAACAATAATAATCTGCTTATTCACTTTACTAGTTCACACAAGCATGCACTGGATCTTTACAACCACGACTTATTTTGTTCACACGCAACTTCACACAAGGCTGACTGAATTAACACTGACTGCTGCTTGCTTTGTCCAGCCCTTTTATAGTCCGCACACACGCAATCAGTATTATGAACGTTCTCGATGTGTAGGGTCCTCGCTCGCGCCTTCTCGAGAACGCTATTGCTAGTACATTGTTGTTTGTGTACTTTGCTTATGTTTTCTGTTACATGTTTGTCGTAGCTGGTTTACTTTATGTTGTTGTTGCTACTAGCCGCAACCAGGTTAGTCATACATATGTGTATGTGCAGCTTTAGATAATCAACGCGTTCATTGTATTCCTTGTGTTAGTGTGTATTTGTGTCGTGTGTATTGTGTTGGTGTAGCTTTTGTTTTTCGTTTTTATTGTTAAACGATATTAGGTCGTTTCGATTTATGTAACAATATGAATACTTATTAAAATGATGCATTATAATGTATCCTGAATTTTTAATTTTTTATCTCTGACTCTAGGTCCTCTTGTTGCAATGTTCACGCTCGCCACCCTATTCTTAAATTTAGACATAAGTTTAGTTTAAGTATAGTAAACACCTCCGTATTTACATCCCAATTATTGTGAATTATCTATAAATCGAAAATAATTGGTTTACAATTTGATCAATCCCCAAACACGAAATTACGTACGACATGATCTCCTGCACTAAATGCGCCATGACTTTTTGCACTAAAAATATCCCTTAATCAAAATTGTATTATTATTGATTTGTTGCCTTTCTTCTCTTAGTCTTCATCAGATATTTTTAAGGCTTTAAAGTACCATAATTCGTATTCTTATCCTGGATGGTTTGTCCGAATTCATTCTACTAGTACAACAAATATTGGTGTGAGCAAAAAAATCTTTTTTTGTAAGAAAAAGTAATTCACACTTTAAAGAAAAAATTGTAATACTTTGAAAATGCAGACAAAGAGCAAAGGAAAAAGGTTAAAATTGAATATAAAGCTCGTTTACCAACAATTTTCCAACAATGCAGAGGCCTATTATTTCTATTTTCCGCTACAATTATTTTTTAAAGGACTTTTTCTATGTCGTCCTTTAAAGCTGAACAGCAAATTGTTTTTCCTCTTATTTTTTTTCTACAATCAGAAGGCAATGTAAAGTCAGCATTTATCGCAAATCAAATACAGAACAGATTAAAGAATGTGAAAAGTATACCAAAGAAATGACTCTGAACACATGTAGTAAAAAAAATTTGTCTACATATTCTGCCTTTCTTCTTTTTTTGTCTTCCTTGAATTTCATTTGTGGCATTTAAACTTCTTGGTCAGTTATTAACAAAAGTTTAATATCAACGGACAATAAAAAAAATATTTCATGTTCAGGGTGTTAGAAAACCTGCATACATACATACATACATACATAATTGGTCATTACAACCCTTCTCTCAGAATTACGTGCTAGTTTCTCACACCCCCTTATGTGTGTGTGTTAATTTTATACATGAGTAGCAGGACCTACAGTTTAAAGTCGATTCCGAACAAATTGCCTTTAACTAAAGGCTGGATTTATGCAGATAATTTGTTTTTCATTATTATAGGTGGACAAGTGAGCTTTAAGCTAAAGGGAAGATCATCATACCCGTAATTTTTAAAGCTAAGTTTATGTTTGACCTTGCATACACACATACATACATAATTGGTCATTACAACCCATCAATCAGGATTCCGACTTAGCTTCTCACACCACTTATGTTGTGTGTGTTAATTTTACCATGAGTGACGGGACCTACAGTTTAAAGTCGACTCCGAACGACAGATTTTTGAGAAGCTCTTTATGCAATTTTATTTACTCTCAGAGTTTTTGCAAGAAATCTGCTGAGAGGAAGCCGTCGAAGAAATATTTTTCATATCTCTTTCTCTTCGAGATATCTAACCTCAGGTTTGAAACGTGGCCTCAGGTCTAATCAGCCAACACACTACCTACTAGACTACGGCAACTAGTTTTCTTTGCAAGAATCACAACGAATGCTTAATTTTAATAACTAACCAAAGAGTTCACATTTTAAAAGCATACATACATACATACATATTTAAACAATAACTTTTTACTTTTCAAATAAATTCACCCACTTGTAAAAACAATTTCAAAAGTGTGGTATATGACTGTGTTTTTTTTTTATAATTTTCAGTGAATCTGTAACATTTACTTTGAAATGTAAATATTTTCTACTCCAGTTTCTATTTTCATTTCACTTAAAACTGAAACTCGAACATTTACACACGCGAACATTTGATCTGATTTAGCTTGCATTACGTATTACAATGACAAACTGTGGCAATTACTTACATTTGAAACTTTCAGTTTCACTTGAATGCCGCCATAAAGTCAAAGTAACAGCCAGGTAACCAGGCATCAACAAAGCAGGTGTACTCAGGTTAGAAATAGAAAAATAAGCCTCACATAAACGACAAGAAAAATGGTACTAAATTGCGAACAGGAATATGATTTAGCGGAGCGTGGTAGATTATAATATGCTGATGTCTGGAACGAAGCCTTGGTTGCTTTATAAACAAAAACGCGTCCACACACAACATAACTCTCAAGAAAATGAAGTAAATGAAATCGAAAAGTTTTCCCGAAACTGTAATAAAATTTTATCTAGTCACTACTTACAATGAACTCGTTCGGGGGACATATTTGATTACCAGTTGTCAGTACACACTTGATTAAATTAACAGACGTTACTGCAATTATGCGCTAAATTTTTACCGTCATAGAATTTTTTAATGTGTGAAGCAGGTCTCCCTATTAATTTCAGAATTGATTTATTTTTCTATTATGTTATCGACAAGTAGAGGCGGGCGGCGTATTGATTCGCAGATTACGACCGATAACTATACTTTTGATACAGTCAAGGAATTTATTCATCTTGGCTCCGCCGTTACCACCAAAAATGATGTCAGTCTGGAGATCAAGCGCAGGATCACTCTTGCCAACAGGTGCAAGGCAATTGAGTAGCAGAGACCTCTCTCGTACGACAAAACTAATATTCCACGAGACGCTCATCGTACACATGCTTGTTTATAGCGCAGAGGAATGGACCCTATTAAGCACTGATGCAGCAGCCTTGAGAGTATTCAAGAGAAAAATTCTACGTAAGGTCTTCGGTCCAGTGCGAGTTGGCGATGATTTCCGCATCCGATCCAACAGTGAGCTGTATGAGCTCCTCAACGACATAACGTTGTGCAGCGTATTAATATCCAGCGGCTGCGCTGGCTCGGCCATGTCGTTCGAATGGAGCAGGATACTCTGGCGAGACAGGTATTTGATGTGGGGAATCCGGCGAAGAGGATGACCTTGTATCCGTTAGGATACAAATCGGGGTAGCCCTGTCATCGATTGGAAGTATGTGTTGTGGCAGGCCGAAATCCGTTAATCGAGTTGTTAATGGCCAATTAAGTAAGTTTCTTTTGCTGCTAAGTTTGCATAACGGCGTTTTATAAAAAATTTCTGATGTACTAGACTACGGCGACTTGCCAATATACAAACGGATATTAATGTAGTCGCCGTAGTCTAGTAAGTAGTGTGTTGGCCTATTAGACGTAAAGCCAGGGTTCGAGCCCTAGGCCAGACATCAAAACAAAATACAAAAAGTATTTCTTCGGCGACTTCCTCTCAGCAGATTTCTGGCAAAAACTCTGAGAGTAAATAAAATTGCCATGAAAAGTTTCTCAAAAATCTGTCGTTCGGAGTCGACTTTAAACCAACCACTCATGCATAAAATTAACACTCACAACATAAGTGGTGTGAGAAACTAGGTCGTAATCCTGGTTTAGAGCAGATGAAACAAATATTTTATTACACCATCTGACTAAGTTGGTTTTATCAGAATAAGGAATTCAGAAGTCAATATGGAATCCATAGGAAACCAATCCAACCTTAGAATAGTACATTTCGTTATTGCGATTATTTTTTATTTGCATAGCTTAACCTCAACCGCTTTATGGCAAGAACTGGTCACAGACCCACAAAGTGAGCGATAGTCTCTTCCTTTTTAAATTCATTGATACAGCAGAAGCTGGGTGAAAAAATGCCAAGTCTATTTGTCGTCGGTTATACCGCAGTGGTAAGACAGTCTAATCTCAGAATGCTTAATGGTATATAGTAGTCGCCGTAGTCTAGTAGGTGAGAGCTCGTGAGTTCAAACCTCATTTCTGTTTTTTCGTACAAAACGAAATATGAAAAAAGTATTTCTTTTGCCTAATTCCTCTCAGGATTCTTTTGGCGAGTAAACTAAATTAGCGGAGTAGACCTTAAACTGTATGTTTCGCTACTCATGGGAAAAGTTAAAACACGTAAGATGGTATAGAAACTGAGAAACTAGCCCGTAATCCTGGTTAAATAATTGTAATGACGTATTAACTAAGTATGTAACTTGGGTCTTAGTTGAAGTGGACTATCTAGTGGGCATAATATCTATCAGTGTACTATGAGACTGATATTTGCACTCCATTCACAATGTTACTAACTTTCTTCTATGGTCGCTTTCTTTACCGTCTTCACCATATTTTTGGCTCCAGTTGAGCTTTGTGGTTCAGAAAAGTGCCAGATATGTTGATCTTGTGATAGCCTATTGGTGTCTTATACCATCTGTATTTATATTAGTATCGCTTTGCAAGAATTGATGCCTACACTACACGACTCCTTTTGTCATAAGTTTCCGGGGTTGATTGCACGCCAGGAAAAGCAAAACCTTCCCCATAACTTCCAACAGTTCCTACACAAAGATATTTCATAGCAATAGCGAGAGAATTCGACTTGGTGGTCTGACTCTATTTACTTCTCTTGCCAGAGACCTTAGCATCATAATTTGATAGTGAAATATATTGAAATGCAATACATTAACCAGGTATCGTATAGTGACATGGAATCATTTCATCCATTTTTACATTTGTAAATGCATATCACCTCTTGAGTGTTGATTCCCACACGCATCTTGTATAATCCATTACATACGTATGTATGTATATCTTAAAAGCATACATACATGCATGTAGTATGTATGTATGCATTTATTATGAGCAACTTCAAATGCTTCTAAGCAGCATTTAATATTTCATGGTATGAAATTTAATCGGATTAAAAGTGCATATGTGTAGAGGATGGGGAGAGTGGCACTAAAGAAAACTTATTAATGTAGCAAGTACGATGGTAATCTGAGAATTCGCAATAAAAGATTATTCAAAATTACATACATTTGTGTTTGTGGTTTTGGTAGAAATAATTAAAAGGGGTTTTCTCAACAGATTATAAATTTGATCGATAAAGACAGTCTTAAAGACTCCATTATAAGTGTGCGGAACTTCCTTTATAATTGAATGAATTTGGGCAACTACGTGTAAGTAAAATACTACTTTTCCCATAATGTTATAGGATTTTCGAAGGCTAATTGATGTATTCCACATATTCACCACTACTTTCTCGAATTCGGAGTACGTTAATATTTTGCAAGATGCATCTATAGCATCTATACTTCCTTTCTAATTCTCTTCCTTCCTTACTTAGAATGTACCACCACATTCTGCAGAAATGCCATATGATAATACATTGTGAGTTTTCTTTCCGGTCGCTCTTTTATGTCTTACAATTTCTGCCTTTAATTTTATTTTTCAGATGTCCTGTTGGGCTGGTGATAGTATGCTAGCCTATTAAAGTAATGGGGTTTTTGATTCCTACCAGAGACTCTTGTCTGTTGTTTTCAATTTTAGTTTTAACACATCCTTTGCATTGTCCATAGTGATCTAAAGAATAACATTTCACTTCAGTTTTTCTCTGATATTTACAATTTGCAAGTGTTCTGGCATTGGGGAAATCTGGATGTGCAGCCGTACCTAAAACGATGTAAGGCTATTCTATTTCTTCATCGCTCCGCTATACATCTGGTCTAACCAGTGTGGCGACTATAACGTCAAACATACCTTTTGAAGATCCTCGCTTATTATACCTAGAAGTCGCGTGCCATTTAATACAACACTTAGACGTGATTTCGAGTAGCCAGCTAACAGACAGATCAGAGATGCGTCCATAGAACTTCGGTCTTTAGCCGAAGAAATTCTCCTGTTACTTGCGATATAAACAGACTTATATCTAATACACACCCTTTTAAAAACGTTTAAAATATTAGCTCGTACATAAACGGGAAGGAACTGTCCTACAATACCGGAACCCTTAGCAATACTCCTGGCGGTGATAAAAGCTCGCAAAGGGCGATGTAAATGTTAAAGTGGCAAACAAGAACAAGACGCATTGTGAGTTATCAAAGATAAACCATGCCCATTAACCGATTCACCTGAACAACTGCAGAGATAGAAGGAGCCATTCCTAAGAATTTTTCAGATGCCCATCGACTGCACCAACAATAATAAGTCCCCAACGCCATCGCTTCGCTTTCGATGGTGAGTAGTCCCGACTTCAAATAAATAGCTTTACGTCAATGAGTGAGTCAAGCTACATAAACTTACTTGCTGGAATAAAAATATTCCTTTTTTACACTTTTTTCACACACGACCCTCGTATGTATGTATAAGATAAATTGTATAACAGCTTGAAGAGTGTTAACTTTACAAAAATATTTGTTTGTATTTGTATATTTACCTAGTAATGCTAACACCTGCTTTAATAAAATTCGTATGCATTTAATATTCGCTTTAAGTCCTTGAGAAAACTTTAAGGATTTAATATCTTTAGCTATGTGTATGCGTATGTAATTGTGTACAATACACTAATGTAAATATATATGTATGTTTGTATGTATTTAGAAATGTGGTTTTATCTTTATTTCTATGTTTATATGTATGTGTGTGTGTGTGTCTTTTATTATTTCACAATAATTTTCTTTGTCTCTCTTATAGAAAATATTGGAAAATTATTCAATTAAGGCTTGTTTTTCTGAATTTAATTAATCAATGCTTGTCAATTCAAGTGTTTTATGGAGTTCAGTGCACAATATTTATTGCCAATATTTGCTTAAGTTAATAATTGTGGTAAAATTTAGAAAAGATTTATTTCTCTATTATGGTTCAATTAAATTAAAGTAAACAATAATACATACCTACAAATAATCCAATCTGGTCTTTGTTAATAAAATGATAAATTCTTGTTTAATAGAAATAATAATTGATTTTTATTTAAAATGTTTGAGTTTTTTATTCTAAACAGATATGGCCTGATCGAAATTAATTGAAACAAAATGTGATCATCAAGTCGCGTCAATTACACGGTGCGACAGTCAAGTGAGTTTTGTTGAGTAGAACTCAAAAATATTTTTTTTATATTTCTTGAACTCTTCAAACTTGTTTTATTTGACAAAAACTGTTTTTTTTTACTTTACGTACAAATTTTTTGATTACATTTAATTTAATTTCATAAAAAATTAAAAAAAAAATTGACTCAAAGGAACAAAGTTTTTTTCCGATGAATCCAAATTTAATAAAAGTTCAGATTTAAAGAAAAATACATCACCATATAACCTGTTGGACGAATTCCGAATACGAATAGCATTACAAACAATACATATATACATAATTGGCCATTACAACTCTTCAGTCAGAATTGGGACCTAGCTTCTCACGCCACCCATGTTTTGTGTATTAATTTTATACATGAGTGGCGGGACCTACAGTTTAAAATCGTTTTCGAACGACAAATTTTTGAGAAAATTTTCATGGCAATCTATTATCTTCTCTCAGAGTTTTTGCCAGAAATTTACTGAGAGGAAATCGCCGAAGAAATATTTTTTCATATTTCATTTTGTTCGAGATGTCTGACCTGGGGTTTGAACCGTGGCTTTAATAAGTCAACGTGGTCTAATAAGTCAACATACTACCGACTAGACTACGGCGACTTCAAAGCCGATTGCCGCTTTTTATGTGCAAATAATATAAAGGTCATGCATCTTCCAACCCAACAGACTCCTCGCTTGAAATCAAATGATTTGAACTTTTCCAAGCATCCCTGTTGCTTATGTGCTAAGAATATCAAAAAAAAAATATCTGTCAGCCATTGTAGAAGGTAACCATAGCTGTGCTACGGTAGACCGATGTTGTTATCTCGGCTTAATTCTAGTTTTGTTTGCGATAATGAGTACGTCAAAATAGTGAGGTACAGAAAAAAGTGATTTTAAAAATGACGTGTATGAAATATAACTATTAAAAAGGCATACAAAGTCTTAGTGGCGTCACCGATGAAGATTATAAATAATTGAATGATTTTTCAAAATGTCAAACTTATAGACAAGTTGTTTAGTTTTATATTTATATTTTATATTTTTGTTGTTGCTGCCGTCTCGAAACTAAAGAAATAGCTGACTATTTTAAGACACCTGTTACTAGCAGCGGTGGTATTTGTGCAGTCGGTGGCTTGTAGTCTTAAATGTGTTTAATTCAATATGGACCTCAAAATTAATCGCATTTTAAATAGACAATTTTGTCGTCTTTGCCATGCTCTTTTTAAGGGTGAGTACTTACATTTGAGTGTACATTTACCTAATGACTGCTGTCTATTCGTTACCAAAACCAGTGAGATCATTGCTGTCAAATTACTAAGTTACTTTTGGGTCATTACACGTGATAGACTTGATGTTGTTTACGTCCATTATACCGTTCAGCGATGTTTAATTGTGATTATTTTAAGGGAAAGAAGAATCATCATTTAAGATTTCAACATTTACAATTGTTCTCTCAAATATTGACAGAAAACAAATATCGAAATACAGAATCTATTTTCTGTTTTGAGAATGTTTGTTCGATTTTTTTCTTTCAACGCTGACCAAGAATTGAAATGAGAAGATAATTACTGCAACGAAGATAGCTAAAAAAGGAGAAAAAGGAATCAATATGTCTATTTCATTGGAAATAAAGTACGTGAAAAGAATAAAATAACGAAATAAGAAAAATTTCTTTTCGTTCTTTAGATTAAGAGAAAATAAAAAATTTTAAATAGCAATCGCTTTAGACTTAATTACGTTGTTCTTTGCAATACTTCAATGCAAAAAATGCTTCTTCAATTTAAAAGGAAAAAATAAGATTTCATTTAAAACTGTTTGTTCCGTATGCTACCAAATCAACTTCATATGAGAAATATTTTCGGTTGCATCGGCTATATAAATACGGAATTTTTGGGTATCGGAAAATCTAAAACCATATCTAGTAGGCGCTTTGTATTGTCAGTGTCAATCTTAAAATCGTGACAAACAATGAACTTATTACCTCACATTAACATTCGGCAAGAATAATAACAGAAACATTTAAGGATTATTGTTTTAAAGCGTACACAGTTGTGGTTTACCTATAAGTCCTCTAATAAAACTATTAACAAAGTCACTAACAGTAGGAACAAATTAAGTTCGAAAATTGACACCATATGACATGATGTCGCCGTAGTCTAGTAGGTAGTGTGTTGGATTATAAGACGTAAGGGCACGGTTCAAACCAGAGGTCAGACATTTCAGCAGATTTCTGACTAAAACTCTGAGAGTACATAACATTGCATTGAACATTTTCTCAAAAATCTGTCGTTCGGAGTCGACTTTAAACAGTAGGTCGCGCCACTCATGTATAAAATGAACACAAAAAATTGATTGGTGTGAGAAGCTAGGCCGTAATCCTGACTGAAGAGTTGTAATGGCCAATTATGAAAAAATGAGTAGTCTAGTAGGTAGTGAGTTGTTTTATTATGCGTGAGAAAACAGTTCAAACACCAGACAAAAAAGATAAAATACGGAAAAATATTTCTTCGGCGTCTTCCTCTCAGCAGATTTTTAGCAAAAACTCTGAGAGTAAATGAAATTGTCATGAAAGTTTCTCAAAAATCTGTCGTTTGCAGTCGACTTTAAACAGTAGGTCCCGCTGCTCATGTAGGATATTAATACACACAACATATGCGGAGTGAGAAACTAGGTTGTAATCCTGGCTGAAGGGTTTTTGGGAGCAATTATGTATGTAACTAAAAAAATCATTTCCAAATACGATTCTAGTTTTACGTCGGTAAAGGCGTATTTGTCCTCTATAGCCGTAGTGTCTAAAATGGTGGTTTTTGGTAGCTATTACCGTCAAGCCACCTACTGAACTTAGCTTTGATCGCCACAGGCGCAAGTATCCATCAACATGTTTATATTTTAGTCCCTCTTAAATTAAAAAAAGAACAACTAAAGCCGATAAAAAAAATCGGATACTAAACATGATAATGGAATTTGAAACTGACTGATAGCGTGATGAGGCCTAATCCACATCAGGCCTAATTACATCTGAATTTGCGCTTTCATTCATATTAACTTCAACTCCTTCAACAATTAAAATCAGTCGCTGCATACTTTGTAGATACGTTGGATGGATGAAAAGTGAATAAAAAAGTGGCGCGCATTATAGCCTACAGCTGTCGGTAACCCGTTAAGGTCAGTTCAGACCACTGTGCACGTATGCTATTCAATTTTTGTTTTGCTGTTGAAGATTATGAACGTCGCGGTTTACATTTGCAACAAGACGGCGTCAAGAATCATAGAAAACTTTTGGCTTTATGGCATGCAAACTTTCCAGAACGAATAAATGTGTTACATTTGAAGTCGTTTAATTTTTTTGGTGTAGTTACCCTAGCTTTGAAGCATTTGCAAAGTATTAATGACAATACACCGATCATGAAAAAAGTAATCGAAAAAATCAGCTGTAAACAATTCAGCGACGATCATTTAATTTTAGAACATTATTTTTAAATCAAAATTTCATTGGAATCATAGCCACATGTGTGTTCTACTTAACTTAAATTGTGAAAGCTCATAATAGGTAATCCTTTACAAAAACGATAATAGTACGCTTTGCCTTAACGCTTTAAAAATAATCGGTTGTTTTTTAAAGTTTTCTTTTGATTTTCATTTTCCATTTTTATTTTTGCAAACTTTTTGCTTTAGCAGACTTCTTATGCCAACAATTACAAAAAAACTCAAACATTTTAAATATACACTATGAATCTAAAAAATCATGAACTTCACTCAAGAAAATCGCTCAAGAACGTGAGTACATTCCAAAACAATCGTTAATGTAAGGACATAAGTAGGGCAAGGATGTGTGAAATGTGTTGGATTGTTTCGCCGTGATACATACATAAATAAAGCGTGTTTTTTTATAGAGGTATAGAACTTTAAGTTGGCATTACTTTTCAAGATGGCGACCGATTTAACAGCTGTCAAGTGATTTATTCTCAGTTTGGTTTGGCAATTCATCATGAATAGACTCACGCCTGAACAACGCTTGCAAATAGTGCAATTTTGTTTCGAAAATCATGGTTCTGTGCGGAAAACGTACTACGTCCATTTTATCGTCGACAAAATCGTCCATCAGAGCAGTTAATTCGATTAACCATGGAACGTTTTCGCACCACGTTTACTCTTATTGATAACTCGCATCCCCAGAGACGCTGTACGGTGCGTACAGAAGAAGCTATTGCTGCTGTAGAGCGTAGCATTGAGGAAGACCCGAATGAGTCCATCCGCCATCGAGCACAGGAATTGGATCTGTGTCCATCCATTTTATGGAAGATTTTGCGGAAGGATCTTGGTTTGCGTGCTTACAAAATCCAACTCGTGCAAGATTTGAAGCCAAACGATCATCAAGTAAGGCGTAGATTCGTCGAATGGGCCCAAACGAGATTAGCGTTGTTCCCGAGTTTCATAAGCGAATTTTGTTTAGCGATGAAGCGCACTTCTGGTTGAATGGCTACGTCAACAAACAAAACTGCCGCATTTGGAGTGAAGGTAATCCTCAAGTGTATGTGGAAACACCGTTACATCCAGAAAAACTGACTGTTTGGTGCGCTTTATGGGCTGGTGGAATCATTGGTCCGTACTTTTTCAAAAACGATGGTGGCCAGCACGTTACAGTCAATGGTGATCGGTATAGAGCCATGATTACTAACTTTTTCATTCCTGAAGTGAATAACCATGATGTTCAGGAGATTTGGTTTCAACAAGACGGCGCAACATGTCACACAGCACGTGCCACAATAGATTTATTGAAAGACACGTTTGGTGACCGCCTAATTTCACGTTTTGGACC
This sequence comes from Sarcophaga subvicina, assembly GCA_936449025.2. Lineage (NCBI taxonomy): Eukaryota > Metazoa > Arthropoda > Insecta > Diptera > Sarcophagidae > Sarcophaga > Sarcophaga subvicina. The sequence continues at coordinate 38,404,116 of OW388082.2, forward strand.
TGTGAATTGGCCTCCAAGATCTTGTGATTTAACACCGCTAGACTACTTTCTGTGGGGCTATGTAAAGTCATTGGTCTATGCGGTAAAGCCACAAACGCTTGGCCATTTGGAAGACAACATTCGCCGTATTATTGCCGATATACGGCCACAAATGTTGGAAAAAGTCATCGAAAATTGGACGTCCAGATTGGACTACATCCGCGCCAGCCGTGGCGGTCATATGCCAGAAATCATATTTAAAATATAATGCCACAAGATTATCTTTCGGATAAATAATATTCATGCCAATCGAATAATCCATCGTTGTTTTATTTCAACTTAAAGTTCTATACCTCTATAAAAAACACCCTTTACATACATACATAATTGGTCATTACAAACTTTCAGGCAGGATTATGACCTAGTTTCTCACACCACTTATGCTATGAGTGGTAATTTTCTACATGAGTGGCGGGACCTAGTGTTTAAAGCCTACTCCGAATGACGGATTTTTAAGAAACTTTTCATGGCAATTTCATTTTCTCTAAGAGTTTTTGCAAGAAATCTGTTCAGAGAAATTCGGCGAAGAAATATATTTTTATATTTCGTTTTGTTGAAGATGTCTGACCTGGGTTTTGAACCTTGGCCTTACGTCTAATAAGCCAATACATACCTACTAGATTACGCCAACTTCACCGTGATACATAAATAATATTATTCGCATGGCATCACTTAATAGTTTTTTTTTACTTTAGCGACAAGCGACAAGGTCTGACCAGAAAAATAAATTCACTTTATAATTACTTTTAAATGACAAAAATCTTTCATTCAGACGGTTATTGATAACACGGTGCGACAGTCAAAATACGCCCAGCTAATGACATAGTGTAGGTTGTGAGTTTTGTTGAGTAGAACTCAAAAATATTTTTTATATTTCTCGAACACTCCACACACTTGTTTTATTTGACAAAAACGGTATTTTTGATCTTTTCACACAAAATTATTGATTACTCAAATCTTTCTTAACCTATTTTCATAATCCAAACCTTTTTGAAAAGGAGATAGATGAGCCTTTAAAATGGTATACATAAACATTTTGTTCAAACTTATATGTTATAAGTTTTAATTGGATAAACTTTGAAAATTTTTTTCTCATTTTTTTCAAGTTAGCTATTCTTAATTGCAAAATTTAATTAAAAAATATAAAATAAGTGATGACACTCTGAAAGTACATTATTTTGTGAAGAGATTGACACTTCGTTTGATCAAATCGGACAAAAATTACCGTAGTTATTATTTAAATAGTATAACAGTCGTGTATTTTTTTATATATGTCATCTTATCAAATGAACTTTCAGTTCACAATGTGTCAACTTTACGTTTGCACGACTACCGTAAATTATATTAAAATTTAACAGTCAAACCTATTTTTACACAAAAAGAAATGAATATCATATCAATCATATTGCTTTTGAAAGAAATCATCTGTAATAAAAAGAAAAACCAGTGTGGAGCTGTGCTCATATTAATCTACTAAAAATCAAAAATTTTTTTAATTTCTTCCTCTATTCTTTTACTAGTGGAAAGTATTCCGCATATGCTACTACTTGATTTTTACGAAATTCTTTTTGTTTTTGAAAACTGTTTGAAATGAAATTGTAAAAGTGTACATACTTGTTCTGTGATTTGTCAAATATTTTTTTGTGAGTGTGTGAATTCGCACGAACACAGGTGTTCATAAAATTATTTTCTTTATAACTTTCTCATTTTTTCTCTTTAAACTATTTTAGTCGGCAAACAACTAGAGAGACAACTACAAAACGTTTTATTGCCTTTTAAAAGTTTATTTGAAATTTAGTTCTTCAAAACAGCAAAAAAAATGAACACTTAAGTTTCTTAAAATGTAGTACCAGACTACTTATACAAAAATGTAAGTATCATGCACAAATTTCCTAAATGGAGGAATAAAAGAACTAAGAAAGCCTGAAAAAAAGAAACAATTTCACTAGTTTATCTTGTCAACTTTTATTCGTATTTTAATACTAAAAGTTAAAACAATCATGCACTAGAATTCGCGAATTATATTCAAACTCTAAGAGAGAAAAGCCTAGAATTTGTCCATTTTAATATGAACATACACATTCTCATATTTTATATCCTACACCCAATGTAGATGGATTCAGTATATTAGGCTTCTATTGATATTTGGAAAGCGTAAAAGAAACAATTTATTGCCTAGAATTAAATTTTCAAATGACAAGTAGATGGGTTGAGAGTATATTATCTGCCGATATTTGTAACGCGTAAAAGAAGCAACCTATTGCCAAAATCTAATTTACCTAGCTATTAGCATGACTCTAAAAAAGTAATGATTTCATGAGAAGCCCTAATGACAGTTTTTATTACCGCTCCACCATGCTCGGCAGTTAGCTGCTTGCGATATTACTAAAGGTTGCTATGCATGCGCAAATTCGCTTTGATATCCTATAATTAACCTTCATTTGAGAAATCTTTAAACTTATTGAAGAAATCATAGAATAAATAAACAGTACAAATGTGATGCAAACATAGTGAGTAAAACCCAATGAGTTGCAACTTAAACTAATATCTAATTGCTACAAAAATATATGTATGTATGTGGATTAGAAAATGACTATTGATTGAAATTTTCTGTCAATCCCTATTTGTGAGAATAAAATTATTGTTTTAAATGACACCCAAGCAAAGACCTTTAAAACCGACGTTGGCTAGACCATCACTGCAAACGGCGAGCCCTGTATGTCTGAATTGAGTGATCTAGCCACTAACGGCATGATCCACACAGGACGTGTAACCAGCGTTGCCAGTAATTTTTTAGTTCTCGAAAAAACCTTGTTTTCTACAAAAAAAAACCCTCTCTTACTTCTCCTGTTGGTGTTTCTTTGCTAAATTGCCGGAGAATATATATTTCATGTTATTATTATTGAATTTATCGAAAGAACTTGTTTGGTTAGAAAACAAATTCGATGAAACTTTTTGCATCTCTAAAAACTTCGAAAAAAGTGAAAAATTGACAAATGACAACGCTGCGTTTGACACAGCTTATTTCACATTTAAATGATTTGAAGGTATGGTCATCTCACGTGAAAGTTATGTGAACAGATATCGTGCGATTTGACCCCACTGTACCCTTTCTTGAGGGTTTTCTTAAGACGCAGGTATATGCGTATGTGCTACAAATGTCAGCGGTCATCCAAGCTAACATAACCTATGGCAACGATCAAATTCGGCCTGATTTATGTGTCAGAGTCGAGGAAAATTGGACATTCCGGATAAGGTCCGCCCAAAGAAGCCATGGAGTATAGTTGAACGATGTTATATTCCACACATAATGGCAGTAATAGGTCTTACAAACGAGTAAAAAATTTCGATGATATCTCACACACAAACTTTGTCTAAATTTAAATATAGGAAGTCCATAATGTAAGACTATTTAATATATCTATATTGAAATTACGTTTTGATTACTTTGTTGTTAAGTTCCAAAAAACACGACGCAAATTGAAACGACGCAAAGGGAATTATGATTTTCTATAGCAAACCATTTAAAGAACGAGGATTGGTTCCAGGGTGACGAAAATACTACTTTTTAAAAAGAAAATTGAACAAACTAATCATTTAAAAAACAAAAATAATCTGAAACAAAAAAAAAACAAATTCAATTAAAATAAAATAAAAAATCCACTTAATTTATAACACACTAATTGAAAATGAACTCTAAAATTAGAAAAACAAGGTGAAAATAAAACTGTATTATTTTCAGTTAGAAAGGGAATAATTCCCAAGTTTTGATAGTATGGCCCAATTAGAAACAAAAGTCGTGTCATTTTTTAGAAAAAAAGAAAATTTAAAAAGAATTAAAACTTGAACCCAAAAAAGCGCAACTTAGAAAATCAAACGACGCACAGTGAAAATTAGCACTAATTCCGCAGGGACGTAACTTCGAAAAACGCAAAACGAGGTATGGGTGTATATACTACCACTGTGTTGTATTTACTGAATCATCAAAACTTAGCTGTGCGTATTGTTCATAATTCGATGCCAACAATCTGTTTCTCTTCCACTCAGTTTTTGTTTAAAATAACTTGTGAGACTTAGCCGTCACTTAAACGAAAAAATTTAATGAACTTCAGACCAAGCAACAGCATCAAATTTCGAAAACAAAAGGGAAGACAAGAAGTTGCTGCTTTTTGTTTCAATGTCATTTTAGTAATTTTTTTAGTGTTGGTTTTTATTTATTTTAGAGATTTTAGGATTTATGATCGGTTAAATACAACCAACAAAAAAATTAAATGTTTTTCTTTATGGTCGCTAATATTTGGCGACAAACACTTTAACTTAATCATTGAACAACAAAAGACGACAAGCAGAACCTTCTTATAGTTCTTCAGAAATTGGAGGCAAGTTGGAATGACTTGAAAATGTTTCATCAATTTTAGTAATTTTGTTGCTTTAAAATTAAAATCGGACCTTAGATAGAGCTTTTGCTTATGCAGCCATGTTGAACAAAATTATAAAATTGTTCCATAAACGATAAAGAAACTAAACTTTTTCATTTTGTCAACGATGTGAATATTTTTATTTCGTTTTTAAACATAACACTGTGCGACAAAATAAAAAAAATGAAATACACCCAGCTAATGACAGTGTAAGTTGTGAGTTTTGTTGAGTAGAACTCAAAAAAATTTTTCTTTATATTTCTTGAACTCTCCAAACTCGTTTTATTTGACAAAAACTGTTTTTTGAACTTTACGCACAAATTTATTGATTACACAAACATTTCTGAACCGATGTCCAAAATTTAAACATTATTAGAAAGGAAAGGGATGTGCCTTTTATTATTTAAAGAGTCTAACTCGAGTTATATTTTTCATATACTATACATATATATTTTTCAAATGAACTTTTAGTTAAAAAATTTTCAGAATTTTTGATGGATCCTGATCATTTATTCCGTTTAAGTGACCACCAGACGTTGGCCAATGCTTGCGCAAAGAGAAATAATAATATTTGCAAAAAACACTAATATTAGCCGACTTCAGGTAGTCGTGCAAACGTCAAATTGACACATTTTGCGATAAACAATGAAGATCCATCAAAAGCTTTGAACATTTTTGATCTGAAACTTCATTTGATAAGATGACGTATATAGAAAATATAACACGACTGTTATACTATTTAAATAATAACTACGGTAAGTTTTTTCTTGTTTTATCAAACGAAGAGTCAAACTCTTGACAGGAGAATGCACTTTAAGAATACATCCACTTATTCTTTATTTTTTAATTAAATTTTGCAATTAAGAATGGCCAAACTTGAGAAAATAAGAAAAAAATAATATTTTCCAAGTTTACTCCATTAAAACTTATAACATATAAGTTTGAACAGAGTGTTTATGTATACCGTTTTAAAGGCTCATCTATCCCCTTTTCAAAAAACTTTGGATTTCGAAAATAGGTTAATAAATATTTGGGTAATCAATTATTTTGTGTGAAAAGATCAAGAATTCCGTTTTTGTCAAATAAAACAAATTTGGAAGGTACGAGAAATATAAAATAAATATTTTTGAGTTCTACTCAACAATAATCATTGTCATTAGCTGGGTGTATTTTGAATGTCGCACGGTGTTATTAAAGGAAACATTTTAAATTTTGAAGCTTAAATGAATTTTGTTTGGGTAAGAAAAGTTGCCTAACGTTTTATAATCGTCTCATTTGAGTAAGAAATATAAATTGATCGATTAGAATGTCAAACTAACCAAGTATTAAATCAGCGAATCGAATCTTTTTTGAAATTTTAACAAGCTTTCGTTAGAGTGAATAGATTGCAGATTATTTATAACATACGGGCTTTAACAGTTTCAAATTAATTTTCAATTTTATTCCTATGAAGAAATGTATAATTTATTGGATTAAATTGTACGTTTTAGATTGCATAGATGATTAGATAAAGATGATGCTTATATGATCACAACGAATTAGTAAACATGGGAATAGTGAACCATCCATAAATGTAATTCAATTCTTTCAGGTTACGAGGCCTAACCCTGTCTTGTGGGCGCTCTCGTCGCTCCTTCGTTTTCGATGATATAGTAAAGCACTGTGTTTTGTTACTTATCCGCACTAGTGGCCATGTTCCGCGACGTAAAGTGAATGTTCGTGAACACATTTTTGTGCATATCAATTCTCCAGCTGAAAAACATGTTCTTGAAGGTACCGTGATGTTTCAGTATTTAAAGGGAAGCAGTATTGAAGGTAGGAGTATGTGTATGGAATTTCCAAAGTCTATATTAAATATAATATGAATCCCACGCATAGCTGCCAGATTTGACGATTTATCGTCATTTTGACGATTTTGAGCTCCAAAAATATCATATTGACGATTTGACGATTTATGCCCTTATTTTGACGATTTTTTTGAAATTAAAAATTTACGTCATATTCTTTACTTTAGTACCATATATTCCACACATAATTGCTATTTCAAATGAATAAAGAATATAAGTGATATCCAACACACACTTTCCTTTATTAAAACTAAATAGGAAGCGTTTGGAAATGAGACTTTATAGGTTTGTGAATGAATATTCATTAGATTGGAAGATGTCTTCTGACATGAGACCATTAGACCCGCTGGGGTCTAGCCTAGAATTGCATAGAATCGAAAAATCATGTAGCTTAATTCCAAATTAATGGAGTATACTTTCTTTTTAATTGTATTTGAAATATATTACTCATACGCATCATATTACATGTATGTACTGGAATAGTTACCCTGAAAAGTATGCAATACAAAAAACTTCGATTTTGTCATGTATGATACTTATAGAATTAAATATAACGCATACGTCACATATGTTCTCTGCATTATGAATTTTACATTGTATTAGATATGAGCATCGATCTAAAAGTTTAAATTTAAAAATGTAATAAAACAAATGTTTGTACTTAAAGTGAATTGCAATAAAATTAATTTTATTTAAATTTGATACATAAGCTGATACTAATAATAACATGGGTATTCCCCATGTGTAGACCATTATATTAATTATAATAGTGGTATTCACTTTAAGTACAAACAAGAAAAATAGTTTGAAATTTTGATAAATTTATTGTTTTGCTGTGAACTACAACTGCTCCGGTTGGAAATGGATTTTTATTTCATTTATATGGCTGCCGCGGATTTATGCCCATATTTGACGATTTTTATAAAGTTAAAAATTTACATCATATTCTTTACTTTAGTACATTAAAAGCCATCTTTGTATTTACTTTGCAACAGTTGCTATTGGAAATTTATGTTAGTAAAAACATCGAGTAAAATATTATATTTTTAAGTTACTTTCGATTACCTGTGATGATTTTTCTGTATTTTATTCCATTTTAATCCCTTAAAAGCTAAAAAATTACAACTCCTAAATAACCTCGCAGTTGAGAATAATATATCACTTGTCGTTGCAGACTACTTTAAAAGTTCTAGTATAGCTTCTAATATTGCCATCGGAAGAACAAAGGCAAGCGCCGTTATTTTTTTTTTTTTTTTGGTACGACCAACACTCTGGGGATGGATGGCATTGAGTTTGGAACTATGAAAATATGTTATGGGAAGAAGGAAAGAGAGAACAGCATTTAATGCAGTGTGCGATCCACTGGCCAATCGACCACATACGGATGTGCTGGCCGAAAAAGACGAGCGTTATGTAGGAATATATGATTTTCGGGAAAAAGTCCCCTTGTTTCGTTCAAGCAAAACCATTTTATAGTAGCGACAGAACAGTGAAACACAAACCACATTGTAACGATGCTCTAATGATTCAATGGAGTTGGATACACTACCGTCATTAACGAGATACTATGGCCTCTCCCGTACACGGTCGAGAAACCGCAAAATAGACGTTGAGGCACCAACCCATACATGAGAGTTGTATTCCATTCTCTGTCAGCTATAAATGGTGTAAATAGTAAGATCGGATGATAAGAACTTAAGATGGAACTGAAAAATATGTCAGCATTACACTAAATTTTCATGCTGAGAACATCAAAAGCTTCTGACTCCCTAATATCTACACCGCCCGTAGATATAGATGACGTAATATTATTGCTGCGCTTATGTGTCAATAAACAATGTTGAGATAGATTGTTTAAACTTTAAACAATTTTTTCCTGAAAATGATACAAAATTTCTCCATTTTTGGAAAAAAAAAATTTAAATGTAGATGAGGGACGCTAGCTCTTAATTTGTAATAAATTCTTTGTTATATGTTTTATTTTTGAACTCAGATATGTAGATACATTTGGTTTTTGAATCATTTTAATTCATTTATTTATATTTTCTGACGATTTTTTGACGATTTTAATAAAAGTCTTTGACGATTTTGACGATTTTTTCTCAAATATTTGACGATTTGGTGCCTCATTTATCTGGCAGCTATGATCCCACGCCCTCTGGAATATGGATAGTTATTGCCTGAGAAACACTAATAATATCGACCTCGTTTCGAAAAGCCTACTGGCCATAATGCTTGAGAAAATTCGATAAGAAGACTACAAAAGTACTTATTCTCTTTGATTGCCTTTCTTATCATTTGCTCCAATCCGTGGGTTTGTTTTATGGTATTATGTTACTTCCTCAATCCAAAATGATGGTCTAGAATACATCTATTCGTGATTGATGATAATTTATGCATCAGAAGGTTTTCGAACTGCAATAAACTTATAGGTCTATAAGACTCGGCTTTTGTATGACCCCTGCCAGATTCACGTATCATTTCAGCTAGACCCACCTTCCACTCTTGAGGGTAATTTCAAAATCTTAAAATTTTACAATTGCATTGAAAATAAAAACAAATATACGAGGCATCTTAAACATCTTGTTAATGATTTTATCAATTCCACGAGATTTCCTACGATTAATCTTTTATAACTCGAGTCTTAGCGTAATATAGTATGGCAACAACAGGTGGTAGTTCAGTCGTACCATTGCATATATCTGGGGTGAATACGTTTTTTTTTTTTTGTTATTCCACACAGAGATTAGCTATCTCAGTATCATTTCTTGCTTAACCATCGACAGAGTTCGGTAAATGAGGCTTAAGTACAACAGGCCGTTTTGAATTATTTGTTGCTCGTCACCATTAATAATTTAAATCCGGTGTAGATTCAAGGCTTTTTAAATATCTTGTAAGAGAATTTTTAAGTTACCGAACGGATTATAGTAGGTAGTGCTTAGGCTTATTAGACGTGGTGCTACGGCTCAAACCCCAGGTCAGACATCTCCAACAAAGTGAAATATAAAAGAAGAATTTCTTCGGCGACTTTCTCTCAGTAGAATTCTCTCTGAGAGTAATTAAGATTGTCATGATAAGTTTCTCAAAAATTTGTTGTTTGGAGGCGACATTAAATTGTAGATCCCGCCACTCATGGATAAAATTATCACACACAACACGGGTGGTGTGATTAGCTAGATTGTAAACCTGACTGAAGAGTTGTAATGACCAACTATGTACGTATGTATTGTTACGAAAATGAAAATGGTGTTATCGTTTAACATTAGAATAATAAACAAAAACTACAAAAACAATGGACTTGTTTACATGATCAACGAATAAGCAAAAATATAGCAACAACATCAGCATAAAAAATGGATAAACAACTAAACAAGAAGCAACAACAACACTGCAAGGACAAACGTAAACAAAATACACAAACAACAATAACGTAAGCAACGTTTACATTTATAAAGATTTCGCGAAGGCAAAGTCATTCTGCTTCAAGAGCATCCATCAGACTGTTTACCCAGCGATATAAAATGCAAGACAAATCAGGCAACGGATGAGAAAGAATTCAGTCAGTCTTGTGTGAAGACGTGTTGCGTGTGAAGGGAATAATTGTGGTTTGAAGAACTCCGTTGTAAAGATCTAACGAACAATTGTAAGTGTGTACGCGCAAGAGTATGGAGAAGAATAACAAATAAAGCGAATTGTTGTTATTTAAATCAAGTTGTAAAAGGTGGCACACGGAATTGTGCAAACAATAAAGAATTGATTTAAAACTAAGCACAAATTTATTTTTATTTTATTTGCAATCTACGAACTCATATTTTAAATGTTTTTAAAAGGTTAAAAACGTAACAGTATGTTAAATATAATTTTATTTTTAGGCACCCTGTGCTTTTGCTGTTCTCTTTGTGATCTTCTGTTTTGAGTAATGCTGTAGTTATCCACACGTAACGTAACGTACCATAGCGAACGTTCTCTTTTTAGCATATGGAGAACAATTTAAACGATTAGCGAAACGTTCTCTGTCGTTACCAAAACGGAACGATCTGTATAAAATAGAATTCTCCCACGTTTTTACTTGACATTGGAACATGAGAGATGATGAGCAGTGTTGCCACGAAAAAAAATATTGTAACCAACATTTGTGAAAAAACCACCAAATAAGGAAAAATATGACCAAAATTAAATTCGCAGTTTTTTTATTTTATTTTTTTCAAATTTAAATTATAATTGAGAAAAAAAGAAACAAAAAATAACAAAATAAAATTAAAGTCTTACTAATTAATTAATTTTAACAAACTAAACAAAAGCTATTTTTATAAGACAGATAATAACCAAATCTGGAAAAATCTACACATTGAACAAAAAACGGCAACACTGATAATGAGTCTGTATACCAATTATTTGCATTGTGTTGTGTTCATTTTTGTGTTGTTTTGTGTTCTGTTTCTTTTTATTTACATTTTTCGTTGACATACTTATGTCTCGTTTTGAACGTTTCTATAACTACACAACCGTTTTTAAGGCCACGTACGTAACGATTTTACATTTCATACGCTTGGGTAACCAAGGTATAAGAAACGTCCACAGAAAAAATTCCACTGTCGCCTTACAACGACTTGGTGAATGTAGCATTAGGAACAGCCCTATTAGGTTACAACTAAATAAAATCAACAATGTTTTAGTTCTCATACGTCTTTACGTATTATAATGTTAAGAAACAATGCCAGTTGCTGAAGCATTTTAAATGGATGAGTGTACATGTTTGTTGATGACTTTATACTTTATCCAACTAAATATACAGTATAAGGACCTTCATTTGATGATTAAATTTAAAAGTTTAAAAATTCGCAAAAATCGAATAATAAGGAAACTTAAAATTAAATCAGTAGTAAAATATGCTTTAAAATAAAAAAATTTACGAGAAAACAAGTCAAACAATATCCAAAGAAAAACGAAAATAAATATCAAAAGAAATGAAAAATCATTTTGAGGTCAAATAAAAATGTTTGTAGAAGAAAACCCCAATACATGTGAAGTGGCAAAAAACAATTCCCCTGGGCATAAACTAAAGCACTCCACATCTTCTGTTACTGTTTTGCTGGTAAATTGAACGCTTGATTTGTAATCTTCTAAAATGCGATAATAATTTAAAGATAAATTGAAAGTTCACAAAATTTTTTTCTCAGAATAAAGATTTCCTTGTTTGTTGCTTCTTATTATTCTTCTCCATTTCTTAAGCTCTGATTTTTTTTTAATTTATTTTTGAGTTTTGCTACAATATTTGTTAGGAAATCAAAAATATTTTCTTATTTTATTTTGCTTTGAAAGTGCTTGTTAATCGAATTCCTAGAATATTGTACATAAATTTGAAGAATGACTGGCATGTCTATTAAATACGAATTTACTAATGCTATTCAATTTCTATTTGAACAAAGTAAATTAGGGGAGTTCTTAAGTGCTTAACAAATAATTTCTTTACATGTGAATTCTCTATAAGAAACAGGTGTGTGATAAATGAAATAAAAATAATGAATAAGATTTTTTCATTGAATTCATAAATATTGGAAAGCGTGTATATAAGCAATTTTAATTGCCTTCTTAACTATAGGCCTTTACTAAGATTGTCATACGTTAAGCAGATATTATTATAACCAATAACCAGCAATAGAGAGCGTTTTTAAGGTTAATCAATAATTAAATATCAAATTAGGACGATGTCTACTTTTTCGTTTGTGAATAAAATTTTAAATGGCAAGCCCTGAAGTGATAAGATAAGTGATGTTATTAATTTAGTATTATTAGATAGATAGCAATTAAAATAGTCTCTAAAAACTCATCCAATTTACATATTTTGTTATAATTTTAGAGATTAATATAACTTACAGGTCTAACGATTGGGGTTTTCAAAGTAAATTTGCTGAATGCGTTGTCAGTAATGGCCTGGCTAACGTCGTTCTCAGAGAAATATGAGTTGATGGCCCCGTCACCAGCCCCAAATCCATAATTATATAATTAATTTTATTACTATATTTACTTATATACTATAATTACTTTTAGAGATGTATTCCACGATCTTTGAGCTTATGAAGACTGGTTTTCAACAATTCAGTTTGTTCATGCACCTATTTATGTGCCTATGGAATGTGCTGAAAAAGATTTTTCGATGAGAACTACGGTCAGTTTCCAACTGCTCCAGAACGCACACGTCGTTGCTAATGGTTATTCATTGCGAATCGGCATAACATACTAAATATGACAAATTTAGCTTGTCTTGACTTGTTTGGAACATTTGTATCTGGACGCTCACTTCATACCGGTACACCTGGTAATTAGTAAACAATAATATTTTTGGTACTTATTAGAAATAAAACAACAATATTGCTACGGTTTTACCTTTTTAAAAACGTTTAAATATGAGTTCGATAATTGCAAACAAAGTAAAAACAAATATGGGTTTAATTTCAGTTACACTCCTCATTGTCCGCACTATCTTATGTGCCACTGTTCGAACGTGTACCACGTATACAACAATAACTAGAACAATTACCTGTTTATTCGTTATTCTTATCACACACAACTATTCGCTATTCTGCTTACAACGGCGATCCTCAAACCACAACTGTTTTCTTCACACAAGGCTGACTGAATTCTTACTGCCTGGCTGGCTGCTTTGCCTTGCCCTTTTATAGTCCAACACAACTAGTCTAACGAACATTCTTGAAGTGGAAGGTTCGTGTTCTCGCCCTCTCAAGAACTCTATCGCTACTATATTGTTGTTTGTGTACTATGCTTATGTTGTTTGTTGTTGCTTTCTTATTTACTTGCCTTTTTCTTTCATACTTGTTGGTCCCTTTTATGTTGTTGTTGGTATATGCAACCAAGTTCGTTATATTGGTGTGTGTAGCTTTTGTTTATTGTTAATTCACAAGAAAAGCGTTTCATTAAGCAAATAAAAAAAATGATCCGTTACATTTCAAAAAAAATTTGCCTGTTGTGGCCAACGAAACTCTTCTTAAAAATCAGTAATAACAACAGAATACAATTGTATATCAAGCTATATGGACTTACAGAAATCACGCAATCCTTTTTACACGGGACATGCTTTCCGGGGAACACCGTGTAAAATTGTGCAAAAACTGTACATGATTATAAGGTCACATTTGATTTTTCAACCTAGATGATGTTTTATTCGGTGTAATAAATTTCTGATGGTAAGCACTGGTTTAATAACAGTTTCGTATAAGCTTTCAGGTTCAAGTAGCTTAATTATTTTAAAGTAGAAGTCGTCGTGGTTTAGTTGGTAGTGTTCAATAAAACGAAATATGAAAAAATATTTCCTCGGCGAGTTCCTCTCAGCGGATATCTGGTAAAAAACTCTGAGAGTAATAAACCTGCCATGAAATGTTTCTCAAAAATCGGTCGTTCGGAGTCGACTTTAAACTGTAGGTCCCGCCACTCATAAGAAATTAACGCAAACAACATAAGTGGTGTGGGAAATTAGGTCGTAATCCGGACTAAAGGGTTGTGGTGAACAATTATGTATGTATGTCTGTAATTATTTTAAAGGCGAATTCATCTGTGGGACTTTCAACGTCCCTATCCTACTTTGGAGGTCTATATGTATAGCTCTACCGTGTATCAAGCTATACACATAAATAATTTAGCTTTTTTACTTATATGATTATTTGACAAAACATGTTCTGTTTATTTATTTGCTATTTGAAGGACATCAAGAATTAAACTGACTGCTACCACTTGTGACAACCGCTTCATATGCAACTTCTAACAAATCATCATCATCAAAAACATTGTCGACAATTATACATATAAAGGGTGTTTTTTACAGAGGTATAGAACTTTAAGTTGGCATTACTTCTCAAGATGGCAACCGATTTAACAGCTGTCAAGTGATTTATTCTCAGTTAGGTTTGGCAATTCATCGTGAATAGACTCACGCCTGAACAAGCTTGCAAATAGTGCAATTTTATTTCGAAAACAATGGTTCTGTGCGGAAAACGTATCGCGCACTACGTCCATTTTATCGTCGACAAAATCGTCCATCAGAGCAGTTAATTCGATTAACCATGGAACGTTTTCGCACCACGTTTACTCTTATTGATAACTCGCATCCCCAGAGACGCTGTACGGTGCGTACAGAAGAAGCTACTACTGCTGTAGAGCGTAGCATGGAGGAAGACCCGAATGAGTCCATCCGCCATCGAGCACAGGAATTGGATCTGTGTCCATCCACTTTATGGAAGATTTTGCGGACGGATCTTGGTTTGCGTGCTTACAAAATCCAACTCGTGCAAGATTTGAAGCCAAACGATCATCAAGTAAGGCGTAGATTCGTCGAATGGGCCCAAAACGAGATTACCGTTGTTCCCGATTTTCATAAGCGAAAAAAAACCGTTACATCCAGAAAAACTGACTGTTTGGTGCGCTTTATGGGCTGGTGGAATCATTGGTCCGTACTTTTTCAAAAACGATGGTGGCCAGAACGTTACAGTCAATGGTGATCGGTATAGAGCCATGATTACTAACTTTTTCATTCCTGAATTGAATAACCATGATGTCCAGGAGATGTGGTTTCAACAAGACGGCGCAACATATCACACAGCTCGTGCCACAATAGATTTATTGAAAGACACGTTTGGTGACCGCCTAATTTCACGTTTTGGACCTGTGAATTGGCCTCCAAGATCTTGTCATTTAACACCGCTAGACTACTTTCTGTGGGGCTATGTAAAGTCATTGGTCTATGCGGTAAAGCCCCAAACGCTTGACCAT
Organism: Sarcophaga subvicina; assembly: GCA_936449025.2. Taxonomy (NCBI): domain Eukaryota; kingdom Metazoa; phylum Arthropoda; class Insecta; order Diptera; family Sarcophagidae; genus Sarcophaga; species Sarcophaga subvicina. The sequence continues at coordinate 38,419,204 of OW388082.2, forward strand.
TTGGAAGACAACATTCGCCGTATTATTGCCGATATACGGCCACAAATGTTGGAAAAAGTCATCGAAAATTGGACGTCCAGATTGGACTACATCCGCGCCAGCCGTGGCGGTCATATGCCAGAAATCATATTCAAAATGTAATGTCACAAGATTATCTTTCAGATAAATAAAATTCATGTCAATCGAATAATCCATCGTTGTTTTATTGCAACTTAAAGTTTAATACCTCTATAAAAAACACCTTTATTTTATGTTTTTTTTTGTTATCATAAGTAATTCACATCTTATGTAGTATACCATACCACGATGTCATTTAATTCAAACCTTTCAGTGGTTTCGTGAGTGTTTTCATTTAAATACGTATGTACGCACAAAACGGAATAGCTTTAATCCACAGCAATGGCATTTGATGACATTAATTTAATGGCCTTAAATGCTAGAAGCAACAATTTGAACATTTATTGATGAAAATTTTTTACATGAGCCTTGACCTACTTACTCTTGTTGGTTATTCAAATGAAATGTAAATTCAATCAATTTCGATTGCTTATATAAATTCACTTCAAGTTTTTTTTTTCCAAATATTTGCATACGATACACACCTATTTCATACTTTTATCACAAACAGTCACTACGTTTCAATGAAATACAAAACGAGGTCAAACTTCATGACACAATTACTGTGAAATATTTTTTTTAATCGGAAACTAAAGTTATGAATAATTTATCATAGGATTCATTGAAATCTATGGTAGGTTAACGCTAATGGATTTTATTTATTTATTTTCATACAATCTCATGTAATCATATGTATGTAATAATTATGTAATGTAATAGTGCCATACTTGGGTCATAAGAGGATAATGGCGACAAAAGAGATAGTATGTGTTCATGGAGAATCTACTTGTACTTTACAATAATTATATAGGGTGGGCCATTTAAAAGTCTTACTTTAAAAATACAATAAAACAAAAACGGTTTGAAAATTTGTCAAAATTATTTCTTTTTTGTTGTCCCGGTTAAAAATGGAATATTATTTCATGCATAAGACTGGCTCGGCTGGCCTCGATCGGACCAATTTCCGGGCACTTTTTTGATCGTATGAGGTCGTATCTCAGCAATGGAATCACGAATTTTGGCCTTCAAATGCTCAATTGTTTCTGATTTGTCAGCATAACACTTTTCTTTAACGGCGCCCCACAGATAATAGTCCAACGGTGTCAAATTGCAGCTTGTTGACGGCCAGTTGAAATCACCATTTTGGCTAATTAATCTACCATCAAATGGTTGACGCAATAAATCAATTGCGGCATGAGATGTGTGGCAAGTTGTGCCATACTGTTGAAACTACACATCGTTCACATCAATACCATGAAGAGCAGGTACAACAAAATTGGTTATTATGGTGCGATAGGTGTCTCCATTGATCGTAATGCTTGCGACGTCCTCATTTTCAAAGAAATTTGGGCCAATGATGCCTCCACTTCTCAAACCGTACCAAACAGTCACTCATAATGGCTGCATTGGCTTCTGTAAGATTACGTATGGATTTTCTGAGCCCAAAATACAGCAATTTTGCTTATTAGCATATCAACCATATGAAAATAAGCTTCAACCGAAAAGATGATTTTTTGGGCAAAAAAACAACGTTATTCAAGCGTAAATCGTTTTATAACGTTCAGTGGAGATAATATACTGAATTTTGTAACAGAGTAGAATAACATAAGTGTTGCCAGATTCGAAATAACAGATTCTATTAAACCTATATATGGCCCCACAAGTATATGGAAATGAACGAGCTGCAAAAAGTACATGTAATGATAAAGTGTGTTTCTGCCATTGAAAATTGAATTTGACCTTTAGAATCAATATTTTTACGTTTTAACCTTTTAGCAACCTTTAGAATTTGAATTCGTAGATTGCAAATAAAATAAAAATAAGTTTGTGTTTAGTTTTAAATAAATTCTTTATTGTTCGCACAATTCTGAGTGCCACTGTTCACAACTGGATGTAAACAACGACAATTGCTTTGTTTGTTATTCTTCTTTGCATTCTTTTGCGTAAACACTAACAATTGTTCGACAGATCTTTATAACAGCGATCTTCAAACCACGATTATTCTCTTCACACGCAACGTGTCTTCACACAAGACTGACTGAATTTTTACAAACTCTATTGCAAGGCGAATTCATTAGAAGGTGTGATCGAAAGACCAGCTGATAGCAGTAACAATGTCAAAAAATTTCCGTTTTTGTGTATTTTGTTTTGATAATGAATTTCGTTTTTTCTTATTGTGTCGGAAGCTTGTATATTTTTCTTCTTCTTCTGTTAACATTTTTCTTCCCATCGTCATTCTTTAATCAACATTTTCCTTCCCATCGTCATTCTTTAATCAACATTTTTCTTCCCATGGTCATTCTTAAGTCAGCTGTTTTTGACAAGTTTACTATTTCTCAACAACAAAAAATCCCTGTTGTTTCACCTCATATGAATTCGCCTTGCTCTATTGCCTGCTTTGTCTTGCCTTTTATATGCCGACGTAAACAGTCTGACGAATAATCTTAAAGTCGAATGTTCTTGGCTTCGCCTTCTCGAGATTTCCATAAAAGTAAACATCGTTGTTTCATTGTTGTTTGTGTACTTTGTTTGCATTGTTTGTTGTTGGATTTTTGGTTACTTCTTTATCCCCATTTTTTATACTGGTGTTGTTGGTATATTTTTGATTACTTGTTTATCATTTAAATAAATTTATTGTTTTTACTCAACGTTCTAATGTTAAGCAATGTAGCACCATTTCCATTTTCATAACAATATTGATACCAAACTTACATACGTAATTAGTTGTTCAATACAACTCTTCAGTCAGGGCTACGACTTATCTTCTCACATCACTTATGTTGTGTGGGTTAATTTTATAAATGAGTGGCGCGCCCTGCAGTTTAAAGTCACTCCAAACAAAACGACTTTAAGACGCTTTTTCATGGCATTTTACCTTATTGCTGAATAAGAGAAAGAGAGAGAGAGAGTGTGTTTAAACATTTTAAAGAACAAATTCAGCAAGTCTTGAAGAATTTAGAAGTGAGAAGCTAGGCCGTAATCCTGACTGAAGGGTTGTATTGGCCAATTATGTTATTTATGTATATAATAAAATTTTATATTATTTTTGTTTTTTAAATGTTTACTTTGTTCAATTTTCTTTTTAAAAAGTAACATTTTCGTAACCCTGGAACCTATCTTCGATTTTTACATGGTTTGCTATAGAAAATCATAATTCACTTTGTGTCGTTTCAATTTGCTTCATGTTTTTTTTTTGGAACGTAAGAACGACGCAAAGTGAGGTATGGGTCTACATATTTTTATCCTTACAATGTGTATGTATTTATAAATATTTTAAGATAAACTGAAAATATTGTTTTTGTACAAACAGAAAAAAAATAAACAGACGTTTTAGCGTGTAAATTATGCTATAAAAATATTTGTGTGAATGAATTTGGCAGGTAAAATAAACAAAGGTTTTTTCAGCTATAACTCATGTGAAAATCTTTTTTTTCTTCAAGTGCTTGTGTTCTTCTATTTTTAATGTTTCATTTTACATTTATTCCTGTATTATACTTTTACCTTGTCTTGTAGTTGTAGATCTTAGTAGTAGTTCATGATGCAGATGCAGCATGTTGTACAACAATAAATTATTTTGTTGCTTCTATATGTTGCGGTGGTAGTCACAATGAATCTTATACTGCAACACACACGTTTTCACTCTTGCACATTTAAAAATTGCATAAATGCTGGTACGTAAGGCAGATAGAGAGAACGACATAGATCGTTTTCCAGTGTACTAAATTTTTGTTTTCTTCGTTGGGAGTATAATTCATTAGAAAAGTGTTATACGGTGTTCAGATATACACCTTTCACAATAAACGCCATTATTGAGCTCAATTTTTCATATAAAGTTTCAATTACTTATTGCGCAATAATACTCAACTTGTTATAATATTGAGTAAAACTTAAAATAAACCACTGTCACAAGTATGTTCAGTGCGCATATTACAATTATCCGAACACTTTTTGTTGATATTTGACAACTCGAATGTCAACAACGACATACAAAAAAAAAACCAGCTGTCAAATGAATATTGAATAAGTAGCTGAACTGCGTATATTATTATGCCTGAATATTGTAGTCAATTAACCGAATATTGACTCAATAAAAGTGCATACCTGAACATAGTACTAGGCCAACTATTAAATTAGTATGTTGCGATTCTGATAGTGTTACCAAATTAAGCAGACAATTATAATCTCATTCTGAAAAATTCTCAAATTATTCTTTAACTCAGAAGAGTCTTATTTATTAGTCTAGTAACAATATCGCCACTAATTGGAATTAATTTTTAAGTACGGCCAAGCAACCTATTGATACCTACTGATATACAATATCGATTACAACATTCTGAGATAAGTAATGCCGTTGAAAACTCAAACCCTCCTTCGGTAAATATAAACCGAGAACCATCCTCTGCAGGTCAATTAAGTAATTAGGGTTCTTATTGTAATAAGGATAATAACAAACATATGGAGCAGACTAATAGAATAGTGGGTTAACCATACAGGTCATCTCTAAGTCGGTTATTTCACAAATTATAATTTTTAGCTGTGAGTAAGGAAATCAAGACGATTGGCTTTTTTAAAAGCGCAGTGCTTGAAAAATTCCTGAATGATACACGCAGTAGAACGTATGAATTAACCAAGAATTTTACGAACGACTTTAAAAGTCATGTTTTCTATGAAATAGGAAAGTAAGGACAGAATGGTCTATTGTCTTAAAACACCAAAATGTACCAGCCAAGGGAATCCTGTGCTAACAGCAAGAATTATCCTGCATTGAAATTGATGAGCACTGCTAAGGTTGAATGTATATTTAGAGTAAAGTCAGAAATATTTCTTCGAACAGAATGATGTGTTAAGAGTTCTGTAATTTAAAGATCCCATTCTAGCACTAATATTATGCCACGTTATGTATGACAACGTGATCAGTCTGGGACTACTTTAAGTGACAATCACTTTTGAATTCTCTGATGATATCGATGTAATGTATTAGCGAAATGTTTATAAGTGGACTGACATTCGTTTTTAAAACGTTAATATAACTCTGGCTTATGTCTATAAATCTAAAAAAGGAAAAGCAAAAAACGGAAACAGTCCTCAAAATAAGATAAATAAAGAAAAGAGATTAGGCAGATTTCCATGTTTATCAAGTACATGTCAAAAATAACATCTATAGCATATCATTGTTTTCATTGGAATCGCCGTAGTGTAATTGGTGGTGTATTGTCATATTAGAACTGAGCGAATGGTTCAAACCCCAGCTCAAACATCTTCAATAGAACGAAATATGAAACAAAATAATATTTCTTTTGGCGGAATTCTCTCGATAGTCTACTAAAAGTAATAAAAATTTCCATGAATAATTTCTTAAATCTGTCATTCGAAATCGACGTTAAGCTGAAGGTTCCGCCACCAATGGATAAAATTAACACACAAAAAAAGGGGTAGTGTGAGAAGCGGTGAGTAAAGGTTTGTAATGACGAATTATGCAAGAGGTCCCATCTTCGAAAATGTTGATTGTTGTACCAGGAATAGAAGGCATCTCTAACCACATCGTCCTTTTCTTCCGGCGAGGCGTGAGCACAAATAAGGCTGATATTGTAGAATTTGGCCCTGATACGGATTATGGCTATTCTTTCGTGCACACGCATGAACCCAGAGACAAGGTGGCGAAGTCTCTTATTAACCATAAATCCGCATCCGAATTCGTGCTTTTCAACCAGGCAGCTGTAAAACACATCGCAAGATGCTAGCCTTTGCATCATTGTATTATCCATCGCATTTCCTGTATGGCAGTGATTTCTGTTCTACACATCATGAGGGCATCCACCAGCTGGGCGGAAGCGCCTACCCTGTGAAGGATGCGGACGTCCCATGTGCCTATTCTTAAATCGTCCTTTAAACGTTTGCCGTGATCGTCAATTTTTACGTGTTGGCTTCCAAGCCCTACGCACAACCCTATTTTAACATCCCGAGGATTGGACTTCGCTGAACGCATTAGTTAACATCTAGAGGGAGCTAGAATGCCATCCAGGCGGGGCCACGAGGAGGCTGCATGTCAACTTGAATACAGCAAGACATGGATCGTCCTGGTGGTCGCCACGTTGACTACGGTCAAAAACTTTACCTTGTTTGCATGCATTCCATCCCTCCTAATAGTCGATCATGGTGAATAAATCGAAGTTACTTAACACAATTCTTGACGTACATGGTTGATATCAACATCGGTTTTAGCATAAAAACTTACCAAGATACCTTAAATGCTGAACAGTCGCAGTAGTATCACATCATCCCAGAAGAACTGGGAATTGGTCCAAGAGTTCATTACAACAGATAACGATTTAGTGAGAACAGCAAACAAGCTCCAAAAAAACCAATAACAACAAAATCTATTGCAAAATAAAAGATCACTACGTAATTGACTGTAAATGCCTCTCTCTAATCAAAATTTATTCGTAACTCGTGTTGAACTCCACAGTTCAATACAATTTCCGTATTCTCATTCAAGAGCATTTAATTTTCCATTTGAATGATTGAATTCTTTGTAAACTTTTCTAACTTATTGTATGAGTCTGTCCCAAATTTTTGCACATAAAATATTTTCATTAAAAGAGTGAAGGAATTGCAGCTATAAACGGAAATGATTGCTTTTGGTTGCAAAGTGATTTGTTTCACATTTGCTCAGATACACTCCCCAATTCAGATGGGTGTAGCAACAACACTTTGTTGCAATTTTCACAAACGAACGAAACATGAACAATGAGAAAGTTGCGCAATGAGAAAGCTGCACAAATTCTAAATTGTTTTAAATTGTATGCGATAATATTCCATTGTTTTTTTGATGGACAGAGAAAAGCATAATGATTTTTGAAACTTGTGAGTCTGAATGTCTATACGGGTTACGGGGTGAGGTTAGAATGAGGAATAATGCAATAAACACAAAAAACGTAACGCAACAAGCACAACAATTTTGCAACCAACCAAATTTTGCCTTAAAACCTCTATTTTATGTATGTTATCGTATTGACAGTACTCATCCTCTCGTTAACAGCAAAAATCCTCTCATATGTTTTCAAAGTATCTTATTGTACTCCTTAGACCTCCTATGCAATTATATATTTCCATAAATAAGTTTTCTTTTAAGCCCATTTCTAAGCACGACAAAAGAAGAGCTTTTGACAAAAACATTTGCTTACCAAATTCAAATTCAGTGAAGATTTTGTAAATAGTTTTATTTTATTCAGAAAATGTGCAATATTGAATTGGTCCATCTTTAAGAATTTCAATTTAGTGTCAACCTTATGCAAAATGAGTTGTTCTACTCAATAACAGATTTTTGCATTGCATTGTACAATCTGGTTCACAAATACTGAACATAGTGTTACGAAAATAGAAACGGTGTAATATCGTTTAACATTAAAATGAGCAAAAGCTACACAAACAAATACAACCAACTTGTTACAAGTAAACCAACAACGTCAGTATGAAAGAAAAGGGGATAAACAAGTAAGCCAGAACGTAACAACAAACAACGTAAGCAAAATACACAAACAACAATGAAGTCGCGCTAAAATTCTTGAGAAGGCGAAGACACGAACATTCTACTTCAAGAACATTCGTCAGACTGATTACGTGGGCATATAAAAAGGCAAGACAAATCGGGCAACGAGTAGTAAGAATTCAGTCAGTCTTGTGTAAAGACGAGTTGCGTGCGAAGAGAACAGTCGTGGTTTGAAGATCTCCGTTGAAAAGGTCTGTGTTGTAAGCAAAGAATAATAGCGAACAAGCAATTATAGTTATATTCGTCAAGTTCTAAATAATGGCACACAAAAGTAGTGAGAACAATAAAGAGTTTAATTGAAACTAAACTCATATTTGTTTTTATTTTTGTTTGCAATCAACGAACTCATATTTTAAAACTTTTTAAAAATGAAAAAACGTAACAATATAAAAAGGCAAGACAAAGCAGGCAAAGAGTAGTAAGAATTCAGTCTGTCTTGTGTGAAGACGTGTTGCGTGTGAAGAAAACAATCATGGTTACAAGATCGCCGTTGTAAAGATCTACCGAACAGTTGTTAGTGCTTGCGCGAACTAAGTGTAAAGAAGAATAGCAAACTAAGCCAAATTGTTGTTGTATCATCAAGTTGTGAACAGTGGCACATAAAATAGTGCGAACAATAAAGAATTTATCTAAAACTAAACACAAATATATTTTTTATTTTGTTTGCAATCAACGATTTTTAAAAAGGTAAAAACGTAACAATATGTTCACCAATCACATACACAGTTTAGCGCAAACTAATATTAGTTGAGTGAACTTTACATAAGTTTACAAAATTTTGGTATTTTGGCTTTGCTTTAGCTTAGTCAGAAGTCGTAAAATATGATGTATTCATATGTTTTATTTCCGTTATTATTAAGTAATATTGGATTATCCATTTGTAGATTCAGAACCGATGATCTGGCGAGGCTGTTTATCCAAAGTCTAATTTATTTGGTGCAAGGTATTTACAAGAGTTACAGATGCGACCAAGTCTGTATATCGTCGTAATATACACAATGCGAAAAATATCACTACTGTTAGGGAAAGGCGTGAGAATATTTTGAATCAATCTATTCCCTGAAGTTATCAATAATTAACTGTATCTTAGTAATTGTTGTGACGTATGTTGCATTTAGATTTGTGCTTCCATCCAACAAAAAGACGTCTAACCATTGACAAAGACATATGTATACTGCTTGGGTGCTAAATAAAAATTTTTCGAAAAAACCAAATTTGTCGCAAAATAGTTCTAGAAAAAAGAATATATATCATGAATATATATCATGAAACCATATAGTATTTTTTCGAAAAGAACTCTGGAGGAACCATTTCCATCAATTAAGCATGCAATGGCTATGGCACTATGATAGATGACTATTCTGTTTTAAAATTGAAAAGTGTATGTGGCTGCAACAAGACGATGTCACGAGCCACAAAACAAATTCATCAAGTTATCAGTCTTTGGTTGCTCCGTGGACAGTGTCACAGTCCACTATTGTAGTGATTGTTGTTTTGAAACCTATTAAAGTCTCTAATCTTTCTTAATTATTTTGATTGAAAAAAATGTATAACAGTTTGTCGAACACTACTGCCAGGTTCCCGTTTTCGGTATTATTACAGAATAAACTGAATAAATAGGCGCCACTCCCTGAGTGTTAGCCTTGGTTAAATAAAATTTACCACTAGAAAAGTACAAAAGAGTGATTGAAATCTACGTTAATTAAAGATCATCTAATAAACTGTAATGCAATGAAGTTTTTTGTTGGTTCAATTGTTCTTCGGTGCGTAAGGTCAAATGGGTACTATCCAAGCTAATTCTAATTCCATCCATTAGCTTTACTTTCTACATTCTTAGAAATCAAAATTCAAAGGCTTGTTTAGTGTTTGAGGCATGGTTTACAGCCATATGCTAAATTTAGTGTAAACATAAATCTGTAGGCTGCAATTTATTTTTTGGCGATTAATTCGCTTTTTTCAGTAAGTTTTTGTTTATAGAATAATAAAACTTTTCTTTCCAACTTGTTGATTAATATTTTGTTAAGTTTACCGTCTCCTATTAAATAATAATAAGAAATATTTAAACTTTTGTCATGTTTAGGTGTTGTCGGATAAGATCGCAGCCAACACCTTATGTTTAATTTATTAATTTAATTTTTTGATTTGTTCTAATTAAATTTTATTTAATTAAACTGTGAGCATCCTAAATTTATTTTTAATAATTTCAACAATAATATTGTTTTTGTAAATTTTTTAATATTTTCTCTTGTGTCGCATTCTCACTTGATCATTTTTTTTATTACTATTGGAAAGTAATGTAAAACCCTAAGTACATAACAATTGCATTTTTAAGTAATTTGGTTTTTGTTGTTATTTTATAACGGGACACATATTTAGTTAAATACTTATTTATTTTAAATTCTTTTGCGCTTCAAATTAACTTGTTATAATTTTTTAAGCCAGTCGCTATTGAACTAGAAGGAAATAAACATCGATATTTAAAACAAAATCAGCCTCGCATTTTATTTAAATAAAATTAATATTTCATTGATTTTATCACGCAACATTTTGGCGACCGTGACAGGACGGTAGTTCTAAAGTTTAATTTAAATAAAAATTTAATCGGTTTTTTTGTGGACTTTTTGGCCCGTAGAGCCACATCAAAAATATTTTGTTCGTTTGATTTGTGATAGAGCTCTTACAAATAATTTGTAGTCTACGCGTGATCTAGTACCAATTTTTTGGTTTTTCTCGTGTCACCTACTGCAAATATTTCAAGGTCGTACATATTCTCGTGTCCCCTAGGTGATAGCTATCACAATATATCGTTGTTTGTGTGCATTTGCCTATAGTGGTAAAAGTGCATTTTCGAAAAAGTCTTGAAACCAACTTTAAGTGCTACCTCCAATTCGAAGATAAAAATATCGTTTCGTGGTTTGAAAATATACAAACTTAAAAAATTAAAATAAAATGGCCAACAACGATGAAGTAATTCCTGAGCCACAGAATGCCAGTAGCTCAGAATTAGCAGCACTAAAACATCAAAGAAGTACAATGAAGCGAAACCTCTCATATATGCAGAAAAAGATAGAAAAAGATGGCGAAAATGTCGATGACGCCATTTTGGAATGCAGACTGGAAATTCTAGAATCGTATTTCAAGCAATTGAGTCACGTGCAAGGCAAAATTGAACAGCTTTGCTCCTCTGATAATGGCCGAACTGATTACGAGGATTTATTCATCGCTACAAAGGTAAAAATATTAGGCATTCTAAAACGTCGTCGTGGTTCTGTATCAATGGATGTTACTCAATTTAATGCTTCTGTTGCTGGTGCAGTGCATTCATCTCGTCTTCCTTCATTAAGATTACCCAAATTTGATGGCAAGTATGCTGAGTACGAAAGGTTTATTACTGCTTTTAATAATTTAGTTCACGAAAATCGTTCAATTACGGATGTCGACAAATTTAATTATTTGCTAAACTGCTTATCAGGCCCAGCTTTGGCAGTTGTCGAACCATTTCAGGTAACCGAACAAAATTATGCTAAGGCGCTAAAGAGATTAAAAGAACGTTACGACAACAAAGTGTTAATTTTTCTAGAACATGTTAATGATTTATTTAGTGTTCCTAATATGATCAAAGGCGACAGTGCTTCGTTGCGAAAAATCATTGATACTATTTCGGCTATTCGTGGTTCTTTGTTGTCTCTCGGTTCAGAAATGGATGTGCTGAATGGTATTCTGGTTCACATTGTATTATCGAAAGTCGACCCTGAAACAAAATTGAACTACGATGAGAAACAAGAATTCAAATCATTGCCGACTTGGGATGCATTTTATGACGTTTTAAGCAATCGTTGTCAATTTTTGGAAAGCCATGGTAAAAAGGTTGAAAATTTGGAAAAATTTAATGCTGCAAAGGCAAAACCAAATTTTAAACGCCCATCTCACACTTTCGTTCAGTCAAACTCCAAGTGCTCGTATTGTAGTTCGTCGGAGCACGGTTTAAATTCTTGTGCATCTTTTTCATCCCATCCTGTTTCGGAACGCTTTACTTTCGTAAAGCGCAATGGCCATTGCATCAATTGTCTGAACAAAGGTCATATGGTTTCGAATTGTCCATCTAAATCTCGCTGCAAGGTATGCAAATCAGCTCATCACACAGTGCTTCATTTCTACAAGGTTCCTGAAAATTTAAACCTTCCAGTAACTCATGGTATCGTTCAAAATCAACCTAATAGTTCTTCGGTAAGCAATCCAGTTCAAGTTGAAAATAATCGTTCAACTACTTTCGTCACTCGGGCCCTCAAAAGATCACTCATACCAACAGCTGTGGTTCTCATCAAAGATTCTTGTGGCATATTTCAACCGGTAAGAGCTCTTCTGGATTCTTGTTCAGAAATAAATTTCATTCTAGAAGAAACTGCAAAAAGGCTCAAATTGGGTTTTCATCCGTACACCCAAGAAATTTCCGGCATTGGTGAAGTGCGCACAAGAATCAAATCTTACGTTGATGCTACAGTAAAATCTCGTTTTAATTCGTTCGAGTGGTCCTCAAATTTTGCGGTAACTAAGTCAATATCATCTCGTCAGCCCGGTGAACATATCGAAACATCTCATTGGGAGATACTCAACACTCTTCAGTTAGCCGATCCATTATTTTACAAGCCCCAGCGGATAGAATTGTTATTAGGTACAGAGGTTTTTTTTAACTTGTTGGTAGACGGTCAAATATCATTAGGAGATAGTGGCCCAACTTTAAAGAATACATTGTTCGGATGGATTGCCGGTGGTAAATTCACAACTAAATTCCCCGTAGCTCCAATGATTTGCAACTTAGCTATTGAAACTGCCGAAGATTCCGTTGATACCACATTAAAAAAGTTTTGGGAGATTGAGGACTACGTAAACACTCCGTCGAAGTTCACAGAGGAAGAGGAAGCTTGTGAACAACATTACATTAAAAACGTCAGAGTTATAGAAAATGGTAAGATCCAAGTTCGTTTACCGTTTAAAAAACCACCAGAGGTACTTGGTAACTCATTTGATATGGCCTACAAGCGCTTTTTGTCTCTCGAAAAACGCTTAGATCGTGATTCAACACTTAAATCTATGTACACTAAGTTCATGAATGAATATTTGTCGCTTGGACACATGTCGTTGTATACTCACTCGCTAGATAAACCAAATTTCGTCATTCCACACCATTGTGTACTTCGTCCAGAGAGCACTACAACAAAACTTCGTGTCGTATTTGATGGCTCAGCTCGCAGCTCATCAAACATATCGTTGAACGATATTCTTATGGTTGGCCCTACAATTCAGCAGGACCTAATCACCACACTTTTTTTGTTTCGTTTGAACAAATTTGCGCTCACAGCTGACATCTCTAAAATGTATCGACAGTTTGAAGTCGACGAACGGGATCGCAAATACCAGCTCATTTTATGGCGCAACAGCAGGGAGGAAAAATTGCAAGTGTTTCAACTTAACACTGTTACATATGGTTTGTCTGCAGCCCCATTTTTAGCAATTCGCAGTTTGTTTTTTATTGCAGATAAATATAACTCATCGTTTCCTCTTGGTTCCAAGACCCTGCGAGAAGATTTTTATGTAGACGACATTCTTACTGGCTCCGATAACGTCGAAACGTTGCTTAAGAAGAAGGCAGAGTTGGTTCACGTACTTAAATTGCATGGGCTCGAATTGGCAAAATGGAGCAGTAATAGTTTTGAAGTTACTTCGAAAAATGAAGCTGAAGTCCCGATAAAAGGTCCAGAAGACGAAATTAGGAAAACCTTAGGCATGTCCTGGAAACCAAAACAAGATATTTTTTGCTATCGTTTTGAATTGCCTGAATTAATCGAGCCAACAAAAAGGTCAGTTCTGTCTCTTGTTGCAAGAATTTATGATTTGCTGGGAATTTTGAGCCCAGTCGTGGTTCGCTGTAAAATCCTTCTTCAGGAAATATGGGTCCAGAATTACGGCTGGGATGACAAACTGAATGAAGATCTCAAATCTTTATGGCTCAAAATAAGAGATGACTTACAATATATAAAAAATATCGAGGTGCCCAGATATGTGTTTACATCACCTGGAACACTTGGTGAAGTCCATGGTTTCGCAGATGCTTCCCAACGTGCTTATGGGTGTTGCCTTTATTTTCGAGTTTTGGTCGAAGGCAAATACAAAACAACTCTGCTGATTGCTAAGTCAAAAGTAGCTCCTATTAAGGCACAATCATTACCCCGACTTGAACTGTGTGCCGCTGTTCTACTTAGTAAAACGTGGGAGAAAATAAAATTAAAAATGACTAATTTTGTATCGAAAACCTATTTTTGGACTGACTCGAAAATTGTACTTCAATGGCTTAAGCTACACTCATCAACTCTACATTGTTTCGTGGCTAATCGTGTTTCCGAACTTCAAAACAATACAAGAGATATTATCTGGAGTCACGTTCCATCCAAAAGCAACCCTGCTGATATTGTATCCCGTGGATGTAGTGCACAGGAATTACCAACAACAATTTGGTTTAACGGTCCTAGTTTTCTTCTTGATCATCAATCAACTTGGCCCAAAAATGATGAGACAAAAATTAGCTCAGGATTCTTGGAAAGAAGAAAACCGGCTGTTTTCAAGTGTACTGATGCCCCAAAATCAATGATCGAAGAGATAATCGATAAGCATTCATCATTTTATAAAGTAATTCGAATAATTTCATTTGTTTTTCGTATTTTTAACAGATACCCAGTAGACCGCAACTTGAAGCCCGCAGATGCAACTCATATAACCGTAGCAGAATTAGATTGTGTTTTCTGGCGCATAATTGGCCATATTCAAAATGCCAATTTCAAGGAGGACATTGCCGCACTTTCCAAAGGAAAATTTGTTCATCCCTCGCTACAGAAATTGACACCATTTCTACAAGAAATGAAATTAAAAAATGGCTCAGCTATCACATTACTTCGTGTTGGTGGCCGTCTAGCAAAGGCACCTATACCATATGATGCCCGATTTCCTGCTTTGGTTCCAAAAAATCATCGTTTTATATTATTGTACATCGAATATTTGCATCGCCTTCATTTACACGCTGGTCCAAAGGTTTTACTGGGTATCATTCGTCAAAAAATTTGGCTCATTAACGCCAGAGAAGTGGTTCGCAAGGTCGTTCGAAATTGCATCCATTGTTTCCACTATAAGCCAAAATTAATGAACCAAATCATGGGTAACTTACCAGCTGATCGACTTCGAGTTAATCGACCGTTTTTAGTATCTGGGGTGGATTTTTGTGGTCCTTTTCTAGCCACACATCGTAGCCGAGGTAAAGTGCCCTACAAAACTTATATAGCTGTTTTTGTTTGTTTCAGCTCAAAGGCCGCGCATTTAGAAGTGGTGTCCGACCTTTCAACAAACACATTTCTTATGTGCTTGAAACGGTTCATCAGTCGAAGAGGCATTCCCCAAAAAATCTACTGCGACAACGCCACAAATTTTGTCGGAGCACACAACAAACTCATTGCATTAAAAAATTCGTTGTTCCATCAAGATATCGTTCATGAGCTCAAAACGTATTCGGTTCAGAAAGGTTTTGAATTTTGTTTCATTCCTCCTCGTGCCCCACATTTCGGTGGTTTATGGGAGGCAGCTGTTAAATCAGCTAAAACATTGCTCGTAAAAAACATCGGCGTGCCGTATCTTACATTTGAAGAATTGCAGACACTTGTGGCTGAAGTTGAAGCCATTTTAAACTCTCGCCCCATCGCTCCAATGTCTGACGATCCTAATGATGGTGAAGCCTTAACACCAGGCCACTTAATAATTGGTTCACCTTTAGTGGCTATTCCTGAAGAAACCTTAAATCTTACCAAACCAGGGTCTCTTAGTCATTTCCAGCGAATTTCGTATTTAAAGAACCAGTTCTGGAAAGCATGGTCTAAGGATTATCTCTTGTCACTACAAGGACGAGTCAAATGGTCAAAGGTGGAGCCAAATATCATCGAAGGCCAACTTGTTGTAGTTCATGAAGACAATACCCCACCCCAACAATGGCAGTTGGCTCGAGTAACAAAAGCTATACTTGGTTCTGATGGACGAGTTCGAGTAGTAGAGCTTAAGTCAAAAAATGGTTCTTTTCGTCGTCCTATTCATAAAGTAGCTCCCTTACCTCCTCCAAATTCATCTTGAAAGAGGGGCCTTTCAACGGGGGGAGCATGTCGGATAAGATCGCAGCCAACACCTTATGTTTAATTTATTAATTTAATTTTTTGATTTGTTCTAATTAAATTTTATTTAATTAAACTGTGAGCATCCTAAATTTATTTTTAATAATTTCAACAATAATATTGTTTTTGTAAATTTTTTAATATTTTCTCTTGTGTCGCATTCTCACTTGATCATTTTTTTTATTACTATTGGAAAGTAATGTAAAACCCTAAGTACATAACAATTGCATTTTTAAGTAATTTGGTTTTTGTTGTTATTTTATAACGGGACACATATTTAGTTAAATACTTATTTATTTTAAATTCTTTTGCGCTTCAAATTAACTTGTTATAATTTTTTAAGCCAGTCGCTATTGAACTAGAAGGAAATAAACATCGATATTTAAAACAAAATCAGCCTCGCATTTTATTTAAATAAAATTAATATTTCATTGATTTTATCACGCAACAGGTGTCTCATTATTTAATAACGTTTTTACCTTTTTAAAAAAGTTTAAAATATGAGTTCGGTGATTGCAAACAAAATAAAAACAATTAAACTCTATTGTTCATACTACTTTTGTGTGTCACCGTATACAACTTGATGAATCCAACAATAATTTGCTTTATTCGTTATTCTTCTTTACACTTCTGTTTGCGTACAGACTAACAAATGTTCGGTGGATCTTAACAACGATCGATCTTTAAACCACGACTGTTTTCTTCACACCCAACGCGTCTTCACACAAGACTGACTGAATTCTTATTCCTCGTTGCCTGCTTTGTCTTGCCTTTTTATATGACCACGTAATCAGTCTGATGAAGGTTCTTGAAGTCGACCGTTTGGGGTTTCGCCTTCTCGAGAAGTCTATCGCGACTTCATTGCTGTTTGTGTATTTTGTTCACATAGCTTGTTGTTACGTTCTCGCTTACTTGTCTATCCCCTATTCTTTCATACTGATATTGTTGGTTTATTGTAACAAGTTCGTTTTATTTGTTTGTGTTGCTTTTCCATTTGTTTGCGTTTCCATTTTCGTAACAATATGTTTTCAGTTCTTAAGTCGAGGTGAAAGCTAACACAAACCGCAGCGGTCTTCAAAACCAACATAACCCAAGTTATCGGTGAAATTCAGCGTGTTTTCTGCACTAGTGTCATGGAAAATTTAACATTTTGGTTGCGCTCCATTCAGAGAAACGGTTGGCGACATTTGGGCTGTGTTTTCTTCCAAACATAATGGCATCAGTGGCTCTTACAAAGGAATTAAATAATTCTGTGATATCTTATAAACACTTTGTTTTATTTCAATTTAAGGTTAAGACGAACCTAAAACATATTCTAATTTTTGAAAAGAGTTAGGACAACATTAGAATAGAATAGAAAAGCATTTTGCATTTCACTGTGAATGAGAAAAACATTTTTTTTATCCAATGTTTATCTCCAATCCGATGCTTTAAGTTCTGTTATTGAGTTGCTGCAAGAAAATATTTGAAAACCGGAAAACATGCATACGTACATAATTCGCCATTACAATTCTTTCAGTCAGGATTACAACTTAGCTTACCAACCCACCAATGCTGTATGTGTGTACTCATTTTGCAAATGAGTGGCGGGCCTCAAAGCTTAAAGTTGCCTCCGAAAGACAGATTTTTTAAGAAACTTTTCATGGCAATTTTATTTCCTCTCAGAGTACTGAGACTGCCAGAAAACCACAGATGTTCGAGTAATAAGTCAATATATACCATTTGGGTTCCGAAACACAATGATCGGGTAACTGCTGATTGGATGAACTGAACTGGCACGGCACAACCAGCGAACTTTTCGTCGAATTCTTGACTATTGGAATATTTCTGGGGACCTGTAAGCTCATGATTGACAGCCGAAGGTTGGCGGCTTCGGACACGGGCAGAAAGACGCAGAAAATCTGGACAAGGCTGGATGCTCAGTGTAATTGTCGGGGTCATAACAGGGCATTGCATAATGGTCATGCAAGAGACGAGCATTGGCTTGAGACACCTCGCAAATGATTTTTAAACTGTTCTTCATCTACTAGGGACAAGCCTGGCACTATACCAAAGAAGTAAAAGGAATCGTGGGGCCTACAACATGGAGCCTAGTGATATGTCGAACATTGACATCGGCAGTATATATCATTTCATTGGGAACTCCAAGTTGTTCCAGAGCTAGTAGATAATTGATTGAAACTGTGGTATCATAATAGGCCCCATGTGGCCTAAATGGATCCATCCGAATTTCGTGGGTGAACTGTCACTTCTACCTACCTACACACTAGACTACGAGGACTTAAATCATTAGTATGCCAAAATTTTTTTTCAAATAAATTAATTCTACCAGTTGGTTTCACTAAGAAAGCCTACATCCTTCGGCTTTATTCTTATTTTTTTCTTTCCAAAAATTGGAAAAAAAATTAAAAATGGTTTTGCTATTAAAAACAAATTTATTAAATGCAAATCGCCTTAGAAACTAAAGTCAACTACGATGGTATTTAATTTGAATTTACTATTTGTAATGATGCTATTGTACTTTAGCAACTGTTGTCTTTATTGCCATTGTATCATCTTATGCAAATACTAAAGAAGTGCAAATTCTGTTCTAAATGCAAATCCCTTTAACTGAATACAAAGTGGAAATTGATAATCTACAAAAATATCTGTTTGAGTGCACTTTTCTAGGCAAAAATCAAATTGTATTGTATTATTGAGGATGGTATGCATTCGCTGGCTCTTTCAAATCAAAAGTTATTGTACCCGTAGATAGAATTGAAATCTAACCGAAACAACATATAAAAATACAAAATTTGAAGTAAGAACAATAACATTTTCAAAAATAACATGACATTAAACCAATACTAATGGTGTGACCACAAACAATCGAAATCTCAAAGTCACCAAAATAAATATTTTCTGGTAATGCCAATATTATAAGTGCTGTCTCCATAATATTCTCACGTTTTTACCTTTTAAAAACGTTGAAAATATGAGCTCGTAGATTGCAAATAAAAATAAATTTGTGTTTTGTTTTAATTTAATTCGTTATTGTTGGCACAATTCTGAGTGCCACAATTCACAACTTGATGTATACAACAACAATTGCTTTGTTTGGTATTCCTCTTTGCACTCTTTTGCATAAACACTAGCAATTACTAATCCACTGTTCGACAGATCTTTAAAACGGATATCTTCAAAACACGCGTCTTCACAGAAGACTGACTGAATTTTTACTGTGACGTTCCCTGCGTAGCCGGGTAAACAGTCTGATGAATGCTTTTGAAGGCAAATGAATTTGCCTTCTCTAAATCTCTATAATTTGTTTGTTGTTGTACTTCTGTTTACATTTATTCTTGCAGTTTTGTTGTTGCATTTTTGTTTACTTGTTTGTAGTCGCCGTGGTCTAGTAGGTAGAGTGTTGGCTTATTAGACGAAGAGCCAGGGTTCGAGCCCCAGTCCAGACATCAAAATAAAATACAAAAGTATTTCTTCGGCGACTTCCTCTCAGCAGATTTCTGGCAAAAAGTCTGAGAGTAAATAAAATTGCCATGAAAAGTTTCTCAAAAATCTGTCGTTCGGAGTCGACTTTAAACTGTAGGTCCCGCCAGTCATGTGTAAAATTAACACACACAACATAAGTGGTGTGAGAAACTAAGTCGTAATCCTGACTGAAGGGTTGTAATGACCAATTATGTATGTATGTAGTTTTTTGTTGGAATATTTTTGTTTATTTGTTTATCATGTAAACAAGTTCATTGTTTTTTGGTAGCTTTTGTTTATAATTTTAATGTTATACGATGTAAAAGCACACCACCATTTCCATTTTTCGTAACAATATCAAATAAATTTGTTAGGAAAAGTAAATCAACTTAGTATGTAGATTACTTTAAGATATCAAACTAAAAACAATACAATGCAATGATTTCAATCAATCAACTTTTATTTAATTTAAATTGCCAAAAAAAAAATTACAATAATCCAGAGAAATGTAAAAAAATTTTAATCCCTTTTAACAAGATTAAATTTGAGCTTATCGTTGGTTATGGATTTTTATTTTATATTTTTATACTCTACACCACAATAAGTGGATTACGATTTTATAGAAACGTTAAAGCTAAAAACGTTGGTAAACTTTGGTTGAAATATCCATCTAAGCGCCTTTATTACAACTTGCCTTTAACTAAAAGGAGAATTTTAACGGGCAGATAATTTGTTTTTCATTATTATAAGTGGAAAATAAGCTAGGAGTGAGTAAGCTAAAGGTAAGATCATTGAACTTGCCATACACATTTATTATTTTCAATATGGCAACTTCAAATATAAACGAAATGAACAAACATAACAAAAAAGAAACTCATCGTTGACACTGCGTTTAAAAAAAATTAATTTGGCAAAATTTATCGATATTACTCCAGCACTGCCATATTTTTAAAAAAGCGAACTTTATTTTATCACTCAGTTGTAATAATGATAAATAGTTAAAGGTGACTTTAAAGTTCACTTTAGCTAAAGTTGCCTTTTACTAAACCTAACTTTAACGGCAAGTTGTAATAGTGGCCCTAAATCTAGGAACTAGTTCTTATACCATAATAATCTGAAGAAATTTATCGGTTTGAATAGTTGTGACGAAAAACGATCATTATTATTTGCATGATTTAAGGTAAATCAGGTTTGCTAATACAGTGAACTCGCGAAAACGTGAACACTCGAAAGTGTGAACGCCTCGGAAACGTGAACAAATTTATTTTCCCACAGAGTATTCTAACACGTGAACAAAATCTGAAAGCTCTAAAACGCGAATCCTTTTTTTATTTTTTTAATCTGTTTTTAAATTGGGAAATTCCCGAACTGCAGTTTATTTGTTTGATTACTTATGTTTGAACTTCTTTCTCATTGCTTTGACCTCTTAGTTGCCTAAAGTGTTAACTTTAAAAGATAAAGTGGATATCCTTGAATTATTGCAAAAGGGTTATAGCGTTAGTGGCTTGGCAAGAAAATATGGAGCAAAAGTAAAGCAACTGTTTCTTCCCTTAAAAAGAAAAAAACGGGAAATTAATAATCGTGTAAATAATACAATTTATGGCACTGGAAAGCGTAAAACATTACGTGCATCTGAATTTTCAGGAATGAAAAAAGTTTTAATAAGTGGTTCCTTCACATGCGTAACAAAAAATTCCGGTAAGTGGACTGATGTTAAAAGCCAAGGCTTTAGAAATTCACGATGAAATTAAAGAAAATGATTGTGGTTTTAACGCCAGTGACGGATGGCTTCATAAATTTAAGCAAAGGTTTGTTTTTCGCCTTCTTAAAATTTCCAGAGAAAAGCTTTCTGCACAGCCGCAACTTGTTGACCCATTTAAGGAAAAGTTAAAAGCAAAAATGGAAGAACTCTCTCTTTGTGAAGATCAGCTTTAAAATGCTGATGGATGCGGGCTATATTTGAAGTAGTTGCAAGATAAAACATATGTATGTGTCATCATTGGAGAAAAGTGCTCCAGGTGTAAGGATGGAGAAAATACGATTAACTTTCATGGGCTGTTCGAATGCGTCGGGGACTCACAACTGGTAATCTACTGGTATTAGGAAAATCTAAAAATCCATTTCAAAAAACTTTTCTTGTCTAGTGAAATACAAATTCTTCAAGTCAGTATGGATGACATGTAACTTTTTATGGCTGGTTGTTAAAGAGGTGGATTTCAATTCACAAATTTGAAACTGAAAACTTAATTTTTGGCTTTAGGCTACTGAGTTCTTGACTAATTGATAAAAAAAATGTATTTAAAATATTGTTTAGCATTTTTACTTATTAAAATATAATTTTTCATATTAAATCGGGTAATTTTTTGTTTTAAATTTAGATACTCGGTAACGTGAACAAACTCGAAAATGTGAACTGCCTTGGTAAAAATTAGTTCACGTTATCGCGAGTTCACTGTATATAGCGCCATCGAAATTCAAATGTCTCCAAAGTTTGGTGATGACACCTGTCATACGTGTTCAGTATTCCTCTAATCGGTGAATAAAAAATATCATATGAAAATTATGATACGCAGAAAGGATAAATTTTATTTTTCATTTAAAGAAAAGTGTTGAAGGGTCATATCGAATGCTCGCTGATGCATATGATGATCATGCTCTATTAGAAGCAGAAAATGACGGTTTCGATGGCTCAAAGATAACGATTTTGATGTAAGAAATTATGAACGAAGAAGATCACCAAAATAAAAGTTTGAAGACACCGAATAAAATCCATACTTTAAATAAAATGGTTTATAGCTAAATGGTTTATTTTTTTAAAATACATACATACATACATTACAACACTTCAGTTAGAATTACGACCTATCTTCTACCACCACATATTGTGTGTTAATTTTATGCGTAAATAAATAATAAAATATAATCAAAATAAATATAAAAAAATAATCAAATTTAATTATCGATTTTTTTTATAAAATTTCTCTTTTTCTGGTCTTCAGTGGGTAGACAATGTTTTTGATTAAATAGCTTTCCTTCAGGCTTACGATTTTAAGATTATGAAAAGAATGAATAAAAATCAATTTTAAATTTTTTAATTGTTGAAAAACGTTCGTATATGAAAAATATTAAAACAATAAACTAAAACAGACAATTGATGTCCTTGACCTTAATGTGAAAAGTCTCTTTAAATACGAAACAATCAAAAGGATTTTCATAAGCCATCAAAGAGAACATCGTCTATAATGAAAAACGAAAAACAACAATAAACAAAGAATTATTATTGCAATTGTGTTTAAGAAATATTGAATTTATTATTATTACTCAAAAGAGTTGAAAACCAAAATTTATTTTTTTATTAACCGATTTTTTTGTATGTGGCCTTCCAATAAGGACTTTTGAACTTTGTAGTTGATAAGATTCCATTGGTTGTCACTTATATAACAATGACGTGTGTTCTCTCAATGGGCGTGGAGCCCGTAATTTTCATTGAAAATCATATTCTGTGATGATTCACTTTTTTAAATGAAACGGTACGTAAACAAATAAAATTGTAATATCTTTGACGATACCAATCCACATGAGATATCAGGGCTTCCAATGTATCCTGAAAAAATCACTGTTTGGTGATGATTTATGACTCGCGCCGTCACTGTTTTAAATGTCTCTGAGACGACACTGTGAGCCAACACACACTCTCATGGGGTAGTACTACCACAACCACGCTTAACCGTTTCTTGAGGTCGAGTTCTTCATTTATTTTTCCTTCCTACTAACCAACATTCGTACGATTAAAAAAAAATAATATATTTTAGTTCGCCGGAATGTAATACATTATTCCAAAACTCATTTGACATGCTTTAGTATGGAGGAAGAACATTAAAGAGCAAAATAATGGTACGAAAGTAGTGTTGAGTTGGCAGTAGCTCTGTGTTCATCACGTCGATGGGTACGTCTGATAGAAGAGTTTGGTATTTTTATAATAATCGAGGACTAATTTTTAACAATCTTTACTTAAAAAGTTGGTATATCGGTTAAATATTAGTTATAGTCACACTTAAGACTTTCGTAATTTTTTTTATCATTGAAAACTTTTCAAACGAATAGAATATAAAATTTTTTAAAGGTGAGAGTAACAAACTGTATGTACGACTACATCGAATGAACTAAAACTTCATTCAAATCACTGCTGCACTAACCGGTGAATGAAGGTGAGCATGAACTAATAAATAAATTAGTGGGGTAGTTTGGTTTTGGCATTTAACAATTAAGAGCAATTTTTTTTTTGTATCGTTTATAACGTCTACGTAGTTTATACATTGTATTTTATAGCCAAATCATAGTGCTCATTCCAAAATTTGGTTTAAAATATTTAAATAATGAAATTTGTCAATTATTATTTCTACAAACATAGTATTAAAGGCACTCGCAGTAGCCATAGATGCTTTTAAGTTCTTTAACTGCAACATAGAGTTTTCGCTCCGTCACAATATTCCAAAAACGTTACATGTTAAAACTTGTGTATAAGAAAATTGCCCTCTTTATATAGGCCGTATAGGTTTGCACCTACAGTATTAGAAATAATAGAGGTTTCAGAAAAAACAATTTTTTTGTTACTATATGTGTAGGATATAAATAGTAGAAAAGAGTCCACTTATAATTAATTTTCCAATTTAATATTATATTCCAAGATTGTTGCGAAAAAATCCGTTGTTTTAGCCAATATACTTAACACTAGAAAGACGGACTGGGGTCATTTGACCCATTTACAAATCTAACTTCTAATATATCTTTTAAGAATTATAGCAAAGATTTCTTACTTCGCGACTTTTAATAATATTCCATAAAATTTAATTTAAAAGTATTTTTTTTTATTTAGGTATTCCAAATTGCAATTATTAAAGCAACTACCTAGAAAGACGCAAAGGGGTCATCTGACCCTTCACTTATCTATTTATTTTATCAATTACTTTTCCCAATTCTTATTTCATGGAATTATTAAAATGCCGTTATTTTTTGTTTAAGTTTTCTCTAGTATGCCGTTATGTAATTTCAGCCAACGCGCACATTGCTTTTACTTATTTTTATAAGTTTTTCAAAAAAAAATTTTGTTCGGAACAAAGATATTGAAGTGTATTTGGATTGTGGCTTTACAAGAACTGGACAAATTCATCTCAGGTTTGTACGCTAGGGGTGCTTGTGGATTTAATAATATATGCATATGTAAATGATTTATGGAACAAAAAATGGGGAGTTGCTTTTCCTTCACAAACTGTGTCTAGAGACCGATTCAAAGAAATAATGAAATATATTAGCTTTCACGTGCGGGAAGAAAAACCTACTAGACTAAAAACAGATACAAACATACATAATTGGTCATTACAATCCTTGAGTCAGGATTACGACCTAGTTTCTCACACAAAACAGAGGAAGTTCACCTTCATTTCGTATGTTTGGAGCCGTTTTGTTGAAAATTACAAATCTTGTTATAAACCAGGTGAAAACATCGCTGTTGACGAACAACGGTTTACTACAAAAGCAAGATGCAAATTTACACAATACATGGCAAATAAACCCGACTAATTTGGTATAAAATTTTGGCTTTGCGTAGATGTCAAATCGAAATATCTGCTCAACGGCTTCATGTACTTGGGGAAAGATAACAATCGTCCACATAACATTACGCTTGGAGAGACATTGTAATGCGTCTAATGGAACATTTCGTAAACAAAGGGAGAAATGTGACGACTAACAACTTTTTTACATCAGTATCGGTGGCAGACAGATTGCTCTTCAAACGTACAACTCTATTTGGGACAGTCAATAAAGCAAGACGGGATGTACATACATATGTGAAAAAATTGAAACTAAATTTGCATGCCCATGAAGTTCTAAAAACCGAAAATAATAAGTAATAATGATAGTTTACCAAGCAAAGAGACAAAAAATGTTTTATTGCTGAGTACTTTCCTCGAAGTGGTTAAAATAGATAAATGTAATAGCAAACGCAAACCAAATACCGTAACTCGTTATAATTCAACTAAATTTGGTGTTGATAATGTTGACCAAATGGCTAGAGAATATAGCAGTCAAGCTCAAGATGATGGCCAGTACAAGGTTTTTTCAACATATTGAACTTGTCGGCGATAAATGCATGGGTGATATTCCAAGAAGTAACAGACAAAAAATTCGTAGAAGCGAATTTATTTTACAAGTAGCGTTTGAACTGAGTCACATTGACCAGCAACCGCAAGCGGTAAATATTCAACCATAAGTTTCACATATTCAATCCATAAAAAGACGATATTGTCATACAACTGCCTGCAAAACAAAACAAATAAAAAGTGTGAAATATTCCAGAAACCTCTATGCGGAACCTGTAATATATCAAAATATTTTGTATGCTCTGGATGAGTGCAAAAACAGAAAAAAATCGTATCAATATAAACCTGTTTCACGATCTCTATATACCTCGATCTCGCATGAATACATTCAAAACAAAAACAAGAAGTACTGTTAGTGCTTTGAATGTACATATTTTTATTATATGTACGTACACATATAAACTTGATTTCTTTTCAAATACGTATTATTAAATGCTTATTTTTTTGTTATAAATTTAGAATACAAAATGTACAATTTAATTTTTTTTATATTTAAAAAAATAAGCAATTTTAAAATTAAATTTTGAATTTCAAATGTAGATTTTTGCTACTAAAACTTAAAGGGAGTCAAATGGCCCCTACCCGTCTTTTAAGGTATATTAATTCTCCCGTCTTTCTAGTGTTAAAGCGTAGTTAGTAAAGATTCTGATCCCACAGAAAAGTGAAACGAAAAAAGTAAAACAAAAATGAAGAAAAAGCGTCTGCAAAATAAAAATTTGTGTGGTGTATGTAAATTCCTTATAAAACTAAAGCCAACTATGGGTTTTATATATTTGATGATGTTACTACCATTTTTTTTTTGCTTTTATCTTTAATACTTGCCAACAAACTGTAAACGTAAATCCTGCTCGAAAATAAAGTTGCAGTTGAACACCCAAAAATATTTATTTAAACACCAGCGGAAATAATGGTGTAACAATAATATCCGTATATATGTACATATGTATATAGCATTACTGAAGCGAACAGCTATGAGTGTAGTTGTTCGTGACAATGACAACAGTTGCAACAAAGAATTGTTGTTTCTTTTTTGGTATGTACTTGGAAAGTGTCAAAGTTTACTCGGAATTATCGCATTCATTACATTGGCTGCAGGCCAGACATAAATGTCAGTCAGTCTAGTCCTTTATAGTCGCATCTGCCTCGTTCTATTCTGAGAGTACCGAAACCAAACCGAAACGTTGTATTAAACCTACATACATACATAAATAATAACTGACACTACAACAATATAAAAGTGGAAAGAGGAAAATTCTGCTGGAGTTGCGTAGAAAAATAAAAGCTTTAATATATCTTCTCCGTTATATTTTCGTTCCAATTCGTGTTATATAAAAAAACAAAAAAAATAAGAAAGGAAGCGGACAATTTGCAACATCGTGTCTTGTTACTGTTTTTACTGTTAAAGCATATCTTTCTACTTAAGCTCTTTTGCAACAGTTACATTCTCGTTTTTTAAATTTTTTTTCTTTATTTAAAAAAGACGAAAAAAGAAAGAATGCGGAAAAACAAAGAATGTTTGTGGTCCTTAACTCGGTTAATAGAGCAAAATTACAGCGATTTTTAGAATTTCTTTACAATTTTCTTTTTAATATTCAATCAAGTTTTTGATAAAACTTTAAAGGTTAAATTTCTGTTATTTTTGAATATGAATTATTTGTAGGGTTAAATAAGTTTTTAAATTTTTACTCTTAAATATATAGTATAGTGGCTCAAACGTATAATTGGACACTATTCTTAAAATGCCGATTTTTCCACTTCAATGGAATTTTTTTATGCAGATTTATGGATAAACAAAAAATCTTTTAACCAATGTATAATACTTCGCATTTTTTTAATATTTTTAAAACAAAAAAGGAAAACAATATTAAAGAATTTTATGTCAAACGCATAATTGGAGAGTAAGATAAATGGCACTGTTTTAACACTTGAAATCAAAACCTTTTGCTTTTTTACTGAATCCAAATGTCGAGACATCAATTCCGGGGTTATGTTATTCCATTCTCGCCTCATACCTTGTTTTAACTGCTGATACTGTTTTTATGGAGCTTATGGGAAAAATTTTCTCAAAACTTGCTCAATAATGTTAAGAATAGGAACCTGTACCGGTGTTTGGACTAGTTTTGTACAATTACGCATAAGCTAGAGTCGCAAGTTGCTTCGGATGGTTGTCGGGGTAAAGACCGATGTAACCAATATATT
The DNA here is from genome assembly GCA_936449025.2 of Sarcophaga subvicina. NCBI lineage: Eukaryota > Metazoa > Arthropoda > Insecta > Diptera > Sarcophagidae > Sarcophaga > Sarcophaga subvicina. The sequence goes on from OW388082.2 coordinate 38,446,899, forward strand.
TAACTTATCGGCAGTTTGCTTCATATTTTGTTTTAAAATGCGCAAATATTGGAATGAATCCATTTTACTGCCTATATAATGAATATAGCCTACCGCTGCACTGGAAACACATCCCTGCACCAGTACCGTCACTCCCCATGCTTGAAAATAGTCCGAGTATTGTTCGGCAAAAACTCAGTATTTAGCTTACGTCATACGTACTGTTTTCCATCAGGTCCATGTAGGTTAATTTGCTCTCATATGTAAGGACTACCTTCATAATGCTTACATAGGTATTCTTTGCCTACAATAAAACTAATCAAATATTACATTTACATATAATTCGCTTCGTTTCAATACTAGTTACATTGTGCGACAGTGAAAATACAGTAACTACACTTTGTAGTATATTTAGCTGAGTAAAAACGAAAAGTATTTTTTTATATTTCTCGAACCCTCCAAACTTGTTTTATTTGGCAAATGCTATTTGTTTATTTTTTTCCATTAATTTTTTTTTTTCAATATAAAATAAGTGATTTTGTTATTAAAGTGAATTCTTTTGTGAAGATAAAATCGGACAACAATTACCTTAGTTATTATTTAAGCCTGGAAGGTTACCCTTCATTTTTGTACATTAAGGTAACTCTTCTTTGAATCGACGAACACTTTAACCCTAACTGGTTACTGTTCGTCGAACCGACGAAGCTCATTTACTCTTTATCATATAAATCTTTTATGTTTGACCAAATTTCGCCTTATTGGTCATAGTTTTCACAAAAAAAGGCCTTCAGTAATTAAAAGCTTATTATTATTTCCTGTTAAACAGTTTCGAAAAAATTCGATAGTTCTTTGCCTAACCTGTTTAAAGTCTCATATAATTCTGGTCTTTTTATAATGCTGACTGTTCGACCTGCTAATTACGGATATCTAACTCTGCTTCTTGCACAGAAAAAATTCAAGGCCGCTAAAATATGATGTTACAGATGATTAAAGCGACACTGTAATGCAAAACGATTTTAACGTTAACTCGGTCAAAACATATATTCTATTAAAATCACCTTCCTCGTAAAGCCCGTACCGATTTGTGTCTAAAAAACTGCAGTTCTTATTAGTTTGCTTTAGTAGGCAGTTTATTGAGTCTAATATTTTCTCTGACAGTGGTAAGCTAATAATGAGCAATGGTAAATACCGTTCTCAACTTTGAACACCACTCTGTACAATGTGTCTCACTATGTGAAGAAGAGTAGATGTTTACTACATAATTATTTTTACTGGAAGAGACTGTATATAATCAAAACGATTTGTTGCCGTCATCATTCCCTGTTATCCTAAACATTGTAAACATTGTATTCATTACACAGTTATTTAAGTGATTAATACTATTTATTATTTCAGTTTTCATTGCAATAAAAGAACTTCTCTTTTATTTAAAAATTTAATTTGCAAAACGCATTTCGTTTGCAGCACAAAAACTAAACGTTAAAAATAGTGATAAAACTAATAATATCCATTGCATGCTACTGCGTAGCATTTTCAACGGAGGTAATAGCGACAAAATAGCATCATACCACTTGTATCTTCCCCCTGACTTTGTTATAATATTTTCCATTTACACTTATGCTGTGACTATAGCGGCAGCGAGAGTAACGAATGGAAAAGAGGTTTGAAACATTCTGCATTCGTCATCAATTCTGTCACCCTCTTTATTCTCTTTAAACGTAGCTTTTTTGCCTATTCTTTGTATATACTGGAAAACAGTGTATTTTATGATTTCCGCTTTTCTTTACAATTTTAATTTAAGTTTTGTCGTGCCTCATTTTTATGCAGTCTAGACTAAAGCGACTGTAAATAATTGCCCAAATGTTGTAGATGCAGGCGACGAGATGCCAATAAACCTGGGTATGAGTTTAATGTTTAATTATTTATCCATACCTTCCGCCTTATATTGTTACCCTCCTTTTAGATTTGTTTTTCTGGGCAGTGTTTTGCTTTGACATTTAATGAAAATGTTAAGGCTCCTTTCTGTGCCCTGTCTTTATGACATTTACTAATTCTCAAGTAGGCCACAGATATAATAATAAAAATAATAATAATAAAGAAACTTTTCTTTTTCTAGAAGCTCGATATTATTTTTATAAGTCGATGATTGTATGTTAAGAACGATTTTCCAAACGACTAATACGGTGTTCAGATATGCACCTTTATTGCGTAAATCGCAATAAAGTTTCAATTAATAATTACGTAATATATACGCAAATATTTATAATATTGTGTTCATAGTGTGTTCATGTGTCATAAGTGTGTTTAGTGAGCATATTACAATTAACCGAACACTTTTTGTTGATATTTGACAATTCAAATGTTAACAACGGCAAACAAAAAAATAAAAATAAAATAAAATAAAAACAATGTTGTTGAAACAACCAGCTGTTTTGTTTACCATCTGTCAGATGCTGAACTGCGTATATTATTACGTCTGAATATTGTACTCAATTAACCGAATTTTCACTCAATAAAAGTGTATATCTGAACATAGTATAACTTTAACTCATCCGATGTAATAAACTCACTTCTTTCACTTTTATGAAAAAGACGATCCACGTAGACGAGAATTTGTAGATATGAAGAATGTTTGACGGGAATATAAGAAATTATTGATTGTTCGGCGACGAAAGATTTGAACGATAATTTTTTCGTTGTAGTAGTTATTTTAAGGTAAGATTAAATTTTTGACAGTTCGCTCTGATATTTTTTAAAAAATTCTGGTTCATTAAATCAAATGTAGAAATATCTCTGTATCGAGATATTTACGCGTCAAAACATCTACTGGGCAAACTGCTTCCATTTTAACCTATCGATTATCGTTAAACTTTCCTTTCTTGAATAAGTATTGTATAGAACATGATAATGGGATTTAACAACGCAAATACGTCAAAAAAATACTTGCAATCACAGATAACATGGACGTTTACAGGGAATTTCCATGAGTGGGAACTCACAGTGTCTAAAACAAAATACATCTTCGTGCGGTTTCCAAGTAATTACTGGTACTATAGTAATATGATCATCATTGATTTTAAATTAATTTTTTTCATATGAGCAAAGCACTTCTTTACATTTTAATATCAATTTCGATACTTTATTTAAAATTTCAATGAGTTCTGCCTTCTTCTCAAAAAGTTACCGTGTCTTGATCATCAACATACATATATTGTTCAAAAGTTTTCGAGCCCAAAGAAATGACATGCTTGTATGTATCAGTTATTAAAAACAAACATCGTATTGCTAGAAAGGGTGCAGCAGAACTACCGTAAGTCACGATGTTAATTTGGTACATCCCCATAGGATCTGATACATGATTCCTTACACGATTAGGTGAAAGTCTTCATGGAAGCTTCAACATACATTTTTTTTAAAGAATAATCTTTAAGTAAGCGATTTACGAGGAACGTAAACCGTCGAGGAGCCATTTCAAAAGAATTGCCTAAATAATATGTCGAAAGTTTAAACCTTAACTCGCCTATTGTGGGCAAAAGCGGTATTTTGTACGAAATGCTGTTCAAATTTATTTTCTTCCTGCGTTAAAAATGAAGGCTTTTGCGGAAATTACTCCACTTCCCAAAATGATTTTAGCATCGATTCCAATTCTTGTTAAGTTGTAATCACGTAATAATGGTCGACTCATCTGAAAGGATTCAAACATTCCAACAACTATCCATCCTTGGGAACTGTTAAGTACATACATATATAAATTGGTCATTACAACCATTCAGTCCGATTTATAGACCTAGTTTCTCACACCACTTAAGTTGTGTGTGTTAATTTTTATACATGAGTGTTCGGGACCCACAGTTTAAAGTCGACTTCGAATGATAGATTTTTGAGAAACTTTGCATAGCAACTTTATTTACTCTCAGAGTTTTTGCTAGAAATCTGCTGAGAGGAAGTCGCCGAGGAAATACTTTTTGTATTTTGTTTTGATGTCTGGCCTGGGGTGTGAACCCTGGCTTTACGTCTAATAAGCCAACACACTACCTACTAGGCTACGGCGAAAAATAATAACATTTACAAAAAACAGAAATCAAGATCCATCAAAAATTCTGAAAGTTTTTTAACTGAAAGTTCATTTGAAAAAAAATATATTTGAAAAATATAACTTTTAAAAATATAGACTCTTAAAAAATAACTACTGTAATTTTTGTTCGATTTTATTCAACGAAATGCTAATCTCTTCACAACTGAATGCACTTTAAGAATTTCACCACTTATTTTATATTTTTTAATAAAAGTTCGCTACTATGAATGGACAAACTTGAAACATTTGTCAAGCTTACCTTATCAAACCTCATACCATATTAAGTCAAATAATATGCATATGTTTATCGTTTTAAAGATTTAAATTTTAGATATTGGTTCAGGAATGTTTGTGTAATTAATAAATTTGTGCCTAAAGTATAAAAAAACAGTTTCTGTCAAATAAAACAAGTTTGGAGGCTTCAAGAAATGTAAAAAAAATATTACAATAAAATAAAAAATATACACTATGCTGGGTGTGTTTAGTTTTTTTATTTTGTCGCATAGTGTAATTCTACACTTTCTGCCTTACAAGCTAAAGTAAAAAAAATAAGAAAATAGGAAAAGGAAACAACCAGCATCTTGAGAATGATTCTGTTGATTTTCTATTTTTGTTGACTTTCTAACAAGAATCATGACATTTTTCGTACATCATCGTTTTTTTCTTGAGTAACTATGTACATGATTTGACGTATTTTAAGCATTTTTTCGTTCTTCTGCAAACATTTTTTTTATTTTTTTGCGAAATTTCAGAAACAGGTAATAAAAGGAAAATTTTGCTAAAGAATTCAAAACTTCATACCAAACGTTTTAAAATTTTGTTATTTCATCACTACAATCCTTTACCATTTGTGCGTAACTAACATATTCGAGGGATAGACGAATGAAAAAACGACGAAGCCATTTCACATATTCCAGAATATTCTGCGTTTCTGAACGTTGTCATTATGAAAACTGAAAACTATAATTTGTCGTTACGGGAATGATTTTTAAAATAGAACAGAAAGGAAATGAAACAAAAAAATTAATTAAATAGTAGAGTTAATAAATATATAGCAACTATTATGTAACTGAAATATACTCGTACTTCACATGTAGATTGAGCTTAAATTATTCAGCAAACAAAGATATAACATGTCTTTCAACGTCGACTTGTTAGCTTAGACGTTAGACGGCCATCTCGCGGAAGTTACCTCTGTGAAGTTAGTTGTCATTTAATTAGTCTGTTTGGCCAAATCAGCAGGGACGGATATAGAATTCAACTAATATAGCATTCTAAATAATAAAATTGTATTATCTGTTTGGCAACGTAACAGAAGCATTGCCAGTTTTACGATTGCCATAATCGTCCTACATTCAGGACTATGCGCAATGCGGTGAATAAATTTAAAACAACAGTTTCAACAAACGATCGAAGTTTCAACTTGACGAAATGCAGGATCAACCGGAAATCCGTCAGAGTGTGCGGGACATTCTAAGGCAGTCCATCGCAATCCGATCCGACCGATGTCATCGGTCTATATTTCTTTCAGATCGACTTTAGCTAGCTCATCAGTAACACCGGCAAACACTACACGCTGATGTTTACCAATTTCTTTTGGCCTGGATTGGATGATGTGGACACCAACCAAAAGAAAACGGCGTTACGTCCGTACCAAAGCGGTACAATTTGACACCGTTAGAGTTTTTTGTATGGTCTTTTTCTTATTGGCATTGGCATCGCTGCTTGTGTTTCGATCCATCGAAGTTAAGAGTCTGCATAAACAAATTTTTGAAGACAGCGTAGGTGCAGTTGGATAAGTTACAGAGATGGGCTTACGACCACTTGCATGTATGTATATATTTATTTTCTTTTTCTTTTATGAAAACTCATATGTTTCGAATTTTCAATTCAAATCCTGTAGAACTCTTTAAGTATTCAGTAATTTCTTTAATGTAAGTATTCCTATAATAAAGTGCAAAGCTCTCACTCTCTTATGGATATACATCACATACATATGTATATGTGTAAATATGGTTTTGAAATATGCCTCGTGTTTATCTTTGTATCTCTGTGCGTGCTTTTTAATATTCCATAAATATGTTCTACTTCATGCATTTTAGAAAATAATGTAAAATTATTCAATTTATTCTTGCGCTTCTGAGTTAAATTTATCAGTGATTGTCATTGTATTGATTTATTGAGTTCAGTACACAATATTTATTGCCAATATTTTCTTAAGCTAATAATTGTGGTTAAATGTTGAAAAGATTTATTTCTTTACTACGAGATAATTGATTAAAAAAATAAATTTTAAAATTAATCATGTTGGCATTAACAGTTATAATTTGAATCTTGTTTACAAGGAAATATTTAATTAATGGACCGAAATTTAAAACACATTTGAAACAGGAACTTATTTTAATTTAAAAATTCTTTATTCAGTGGCAAATGTAATTAGTCTCTCAGATCGGGCACTGATCATTTGCTTCGTAATGCTATTTAGAGGAGCACAAATAAGGATTCGATATTCGAAGTTTTATTAAATTCGCGCTGATGTGTACCGTTTGGCTTAATTTCCAATAAGCGGCAACCTATTAACCAGGGACTTTCGAACTTTGGCAGTTTGAAGCTATATCCGTCACATTACTCATTTTGATCATTGCAAACCTTCAGTCAGGATTATGACATAGTTTCTCACACCACTTATGTTGTGTGTGTTAATTTTCATACATGAGGGTTGGGACTTACAATTTAAAGTCGACTCCGAGCAGCAGATTTTTGAGAAACTTTTTATTTTATTTACTCTTTGAATTTTTTGCCAGAATTCTGTTGAGAGTAAGTCGCCGAAGAAATATCTTTTCGTACTACGTTTTGTTGGAGATGTCTGACCTGGTGTTTGAACCGAGACCTCATGTCTAATAACCCAACACGCTACCCACTTTTTTGCAAAAAATCCGCTGAGAGGAAGTCGTTGAAGAAATATTATTTCGTCTTTCGTTTTGTTTGAAATGTCTGACCTGGGGTTTGAACCGTAGCTTCACGTCTGATAGGCTAACACAATTCCTACTATGCTACGGCGACTCATAAAATTAGTTGTAATTTCTTCAGTCTGCTTCGCAAATCACCAATGACGACCATACACAACGACTAATGTTCGCTGAATGGGCTCAGACAGTTGGCAATTGACAATAAGCTTCATCGAAAAATCATCGCTAAGGACCATTTCTGAATGAATCGATATGTGAACAAACAAAATTCTGGAATTTAGGACGTTACCAATCCACAGAAAATCCTTGATCCAAAGCGTCTCGAAATGGTATGTATTTTTTTTTGGGCTGGTGGCAACATCGGCCATTTTTCGTTGATAACGATGTCAGTCAGGCCATCACTGTCACTCACTGTTTTGGTCTGAATTGGATGATCTGGACCCCAACGACATGTGGTTAAAATAAAATGGATATACAGCTCGCGTCACATTGCATACTATGCGTGAGCAATTTTAGGGCATGGCCATCTAGTGTAGAGGCGAGATCGGCATCTTGCGATTTGACTAATCCATCGGTTAAATTTAGTCTGAACCCAAAGAGAAGTTTTGGCGGACATTTGAACATTGTTGTATTTCACACAAGGCATCAATAGGTCTTTCCAACGAATAAAAAATCTCTAGATATCTCAGACGCACTTTGTTAAATTTTTAAATTTAAATGTAGAAAGCGTTGTTAGTTATATTTTTATTTATCTTATTGTAACAAACTCAGTTAAACAAATTGTGTACAGTAAACAGAGAAGAAATGCTTTTAGTTCAAAATATATTTTTCATGGTACTTTTGGGGGAATACAATCGCAAGGTACAAATTACTATTACAACCAGAATAATTTAGTAAATAAATTTATTTTTACTGAAGTTTCAGTTTGAGTACATTATAAATTATAATGTACATAAATTAAAACTTTAATTGTATGGAAATTTAACTTCCCTTTAAAAATTGTTTCTACCAAAAATATAAGAATGTAAATAAATAATAAAAAAATATGAAATAAAACAAAATAACATTTTATTCGCAGTGACCTAATTAAAATATCCTGTAGATGAGAAGAAAAAATTTTGTTTTCTGTGGAGATTTGCCGGCACCAGATGTGGGCAGTTTGGAATTTATTGAGGAATAAATGAATAAGAGAGAGAGAACATTCTTAAGAACAAATTCACCAAAAGTTCGTAAGAATTAAGAATTCCTAATTGTTATTACTTCCAGCAAGACAATTAAACCAATTATACTGCTGATAATATTGTTACGAAAATGGAAATGGTGTTTTGCTTTTACATCGTTTAATATTAAAATTATAAACAAAAGCTACAAGAACAATGAACTTGTTCACATGATAAACAAGTAAACAAAAATATACCAACAAAACAACAGTATAAAAAGCATAAACAAATAAACAAAAATGCAACAACGAACACTGCAAGAATAAATGTACTCAAAAATACACAAACAACAATAATGAAACAACGATGTTTACATTTATAGAGATCTCCAGAACATTCGCGAACATTTACCGTCAAAAATATTCATCAAATTTTTTTCGTTAGCATTTAAAATGCAAGGAAAAGCAGGCAACTGAGTTAGTAAAAGTTCAGTCAGTTTACTGTAAAGAGGTAAAGTAATCGTGGTTAGAAGATGTCCGTCACAAAGATTTGTCGAACAATTGTCTAATAATTGTTATTGTTTATGCAAAATAGTGCAAAGAAGAAAAACAAACAAAGCAATTGTTGTTGTTTACATCAAGTTGTGAACAGTGGCACACAGAATTGTGTGAATAATAAACAATTTAATTAAAACTAAACACAAATTTATTTTATTTGCAATCTACGAGCTCATATTTTAACTATTTAACTAGTACATTCAATGCAAAATATTGGGCCTATGAATTTAAATTTTAGTCTGTGTTTTTCTTGCGGGTAATGAACTAATTTTTGCTAGTCTTCATTTTCTTTGTCATCCAGAATAATAATATATTTCATCTACACAGACATAATTGTTCATTACAAGCCTTCAGTTAGGATTACGAACACTTATGTTTTGTGTGTTTATTTTATACATGAGTGGCATGGCCTACAGTCGACTCCGAACGACATTTTCCATCGCAATTTTATTTGCTTTCAGAGTTTAAGCCACATAAAGAAAGTCTTCGTTTCGTTGGAGATGTCTGACCTGGGGTTTGAACCTTGTCCTATCGTCTAATCAGGCAACACACTATCTACTTAACTACAGCGACTATATTCAGTAATGTTAGGCTAGGTTAGAGGACGTGTACTTGTCAATTAAGACAAGTACAGTACCCGGAGATCGAATTGACCCATTGTATAACGTCCTAGTTTCTCACACCACTTATGTTGTGTGTGTTAATTTTATACCTAAGTGGTGGGACATACAGATTAAAGTCGACTCTGAACGACAGATTTAGAGAAACTTTTTTCATGGCAATTTTATTTACTCTCAGAGTTTTTGCCAGAAATCTGCTGAGAGGAAGTCGCCGAGGAAATACTTTTTGTATTTTGTTTTGATGTCTGGCCTGGGGCGCGAACCCTGGCTTTTACGTCTAATAAGCCAACACACTTCCTACTAGACTACAGTGACTACATTCACTAATATTAAATTGATATTAAGAATTGCATAAAATATGAAACCGATGATATCTGTCATGAAGTGCTGGCATAAATTTAGCATAAAAGGCGTTGGTCCGATATCGTTTCTTCCATATCCTGGTAGCTTCTGTAGTAATCCTGGTGGGGCAGACCAAGCTTGTCAGCGAAACTGCCAACAGCGCAGTGTCCCGTTAGATTTCTTGTTAGAGTGCAAACGGTCTCTTGTCGGACACAACTAGCTCCCTGTTTTTCCTGCTGTCCACTGCAGTTTTGTAATTCGGCAATCAGAATTGAATTCCATGCTGCGCTTTCTAATTTGGAAAAGAAATTTTGTGCAAATTTTGTTTGACCAAAATGCATTATTCCGAAAAAAAAAAATAAAAATTTCGAAAGAGGTTGTGGTTTAAAATATATAGTGGAATACAAAATCTGTTATATCTTGCTGGCCCTATTTAACTTTTGCATCTTATGTTTCTATATACCACTCGATATTCCCCTTTATTGTACACTGTCTCCTATAAATTATAAAAATTCATTAAATACTATGACGAATAAATTGCTTCTTAAATGGTCTAAAGACAGATTAGAATTGCAATGAATTTCGAAACTTAAACCAAAGGGACTAAATGTTTAACGAAAAGAGGAAAAGAAATTCATATTCTAGCACCTATTAATGCCTCCAACATTTAAATGAAAAAAGTCACACGAACTGAATAAATGTACAGCGTATAAGTAGAAAGAAATTTAAAATATTAAAAAAATATATAAAACGGTTAGTTATATATATTTTTAAATACCAGAATAATTTTCAGTAAAAAGCAAGCATTATCGCTCAAGTGTTGATTGAATAATAAGCTAAAAAAATTTTAATCATATTTAGGGCCACTGCGTTGTTTAATTTGGCAAATGTTATCGACATTTCACCAACACTGCCATATTTTTCAAAAAGTTAATGTTATTTTATCATTACGTTGTAATAGCGAACAAAAGTTAAAGTTGCCTTTAAAGTCCACTTTAGCTAAAGTTACTTTTTACTAAGCCCAACTTAAACGCCAAAATTTAAAAAATTTTCAAATTAAAAAATAACATATACTTTGTAGTAGACGTAAATCGGACGATAACTTAAAGAAATGGAAATGACGGTTCTCCAAAACACACATTTTGAAAATAATTATTAATTTTTGATCCATCAGACTAGTTCGGGTTAAATTCAGGGGTACCTTAAGGCTTTGTTCTATCTTCAACTATTTCTCTAATTTTTATTAACGATGTATTCTCTCTAACTGCCAATCCTATATTTTATTGTGCAGATGATAGCAATATAAGGTATTTATATTCGTCCGATAACATACCGGGCTCTTTGGAGATTAAAGCGAAATAATTATTAGGTCGACTTTTATGCACGAAAGGTCCAATATTGTTTATTGATATACAAACACTTTATGTCATCAATATTATGTCATCTGGGATGGTGTAAATATTATGAAGACAGAAGCACTTGATGTTATGAACAGGAAAATTTTAGTGTGATGTTCACTGGAAGCAGCATATTTTTCAAGTGTCGAAAGAAGCCTTCAAGTGTATCGGTTTCTTAAAAGTGTACAAGAAATACTTCTCTCATCTTATATACTTACTATTTACATCGCTTATATTCTACCGGGAATGGAATACAACTCTCATGTGTGGTCCGGCACTTTAAAGTCTATTTTGAGACTTTTCGACCGCGTAAGGGAAAGAGCGAAGGTTATCATTAATGATGGTAGAATATCTCTATTGAGTCAATGTGACTTGGGTTTCACTATTCCATCGCTATTATAACGGATTCTGTTCTAGCGAAATAATGAATGTATAATCAATCTAAATCCGCTGAATTGTAACATTTTAATTATCTGGAGATACACTGGCTTAAAAACTACGCTGAGAATAACATGATAAAGGCCCTATAATCTATCTAAATTCCTTAGTTCATAACATCGGACTAGCATGGACTAGCGTGGTCTTGTTTTCACCTACGCAAAAGTTATATAAATAGCTATTAATAAAAAATGTATTTCTTGTGCTGATGTTACGTCGACTTTTGCAAATATCAAAGAGGAATCGTAAAAAATGGATCCGAGGGTAAGCAGAGAAAAAACTAAGTCCCTAATTTAAACGAACAATGACGAATCCATAAAACTGCGACATCTGGGATCTTTGAGTGTTACATCATTGTTACATAATGTTCCATATTGTAAATTTAAAAGTATTTCTTGTTTAAAACGTTTTCTTCTACTTACACACATACACATTAATGTAGTATGTACTACCAAGAGTAACGGGGTTGTGTTTGTACACATACTTATATGTATACTCAGCCACAAAAGTATACTTACGGTTAACAAATTTCAGACATTTTTTAACCAATCCGTTTTCGTTTAAAATATTTATAATTGTCTGACATATTTTTTCGATTTTAAGACGGTCTTTTGCATTGATTCAGAAATTTGTGAAATTTTGTTAATCGGATGTATACTTTTGCGGGCCTGTGCAGGGCCACATGTTAACCGTATGTATACTTTAGTAACTGTGTGTATATACCTTTAAGGCTGCATCATTACCATTAAATACAGTTTTCGATGCATATGGGTCATATTTGTTTTACTTGTAAACATATTGCAGTCAGTCTGCAGCATCACAATCTACACTTTTAGCTTCTGGGTAAATTTAAGATAACGAAGTGAAAGTTATTAATTTTTAAAAAGGGTGTATGTGGAGATATGCTCCGAATTACACCGACAAACGAATGAAATGACAAAATGAAAAGCAAGAATGCATTGAAATATTTAATCGTATAATTAAGGTTTTTGATAATGAAATTAAAATAAATGGAATGCTTAGTTATTCTTCTTTCCCCCAATATTTACCAAAAATTATAATTTTTATAACATTTTCTTCTGTAAAGGTTTTAAAACATCATTTTAAAGAAAGACCCAAGAACCAATAAATAAAATAAGATGCCTTCTATATAATCAAGTTTTGTAGGTGTAAAAGCAAACTTTACAATACCGGCAATGGCATCAACAACGTCACCGAGAGCAGCAATAAGAATAATAAAAATCATGCTTAACATTTTCAACATCAACTGTCTTATAACCGTGTTCTTCAATAGTAACGGTAAGTAAAATATAAAAAAAAAATATTTCGTGTTGCATATCGTTGAACGTAATTATCATAGAAAGCTTGCCACAAGGCAATAAGTGCTGTGCAGCATAAGCACACACTCAGCTCAACGTCTTCTGCTAACTTGAATGTGTATGCCTCAAAGCTAATATAAATTTTCAGTTTATTGTTATTAAAAGGAGCTGTACGAACATTGAAATGACGCGATTACCGTTACATTGGCTTCGTCTTCAGGAAATTTAAATTCGAAAACTTTAGTAACGCTTTTGTTTCCAGTTTTAAAGTGACAAAGGAAGATTACAGGGTTGCACAAAGGGAGGCAGTATTTTGAAATGAATTAATTAATTGAATCAATATCAAGGTAGACCATATCATGTCTATCAATGTACAGTGTCGATCAAAAATAACTTTAAAATAAATTCGAACAGTAAAAAGCAAAAATTTATAATTTCGAGAAAACGTAGGCAGGTACATACGCTTTTAGTTTGACTTTTTATACATTTTTTCAAAATAACTAAGAACACTAAATTTTTGTCAATAAAATTCGTACTGTGAGTGAAATATATGTTTTTATAGAGAAATTATCTTCAGCGACGAATCTCATTTGCAGCTCAATAGCAAGATCAAAATTTGACCTTACTACTTCGAGAATGGTGAAAACTGTCACGTTTTCGACAATATGACAAGGTATCGTAAGCTAATTTTTGCCTAAAGAATGGAAAAAATGGACATGGTCGGTATATGGTTCAAACAAAACAGTTGAACCTCTTGAAAGGATAGTATAGCTAACAATTAATCTTTAAGTCCATGCGATTTCTACATAGAGAAGTCACCGTAGCCCAGCAGGTAGTGTATTGGCTTATTATACGTGAGGCCACAGATCTAACACAAGGTCAGATATCTCCAACAAAACGGAGTATGAAAAAAATTTTATAGGTGACATCCTCTCAGTAAATTTCTCAGAGTAAATAAAAATTGCCTTGAAAAATTTCTCAAAAATATGTCGTTCCGAGTCGACTTTAAACTGTGGGTCCCACCGCAACTCATTTATAAAATTAACAAAAATAACATAAGTGGTGTGAGAAGCTAGGTCGTAATCCTGACTGAGGGGTTGTATTGACCAATTATGTATGATTACAACATAGAAGTAAAAAGCAAAAATATTACAGGTTTTTAGCGTGAAACAATTGGAACTCTATAAGCAGTGTCTCTGATAGGAGAAGAGCCTTTCATTGCTTTCAAAGACAGAAAGATCATTAGTTCTTAGCATAAGCCATCGATCAAAGCTGCAGTCAAAAGGTTTCAAAAAAGTCCAAGTTTACCCGCAACCTTGGATAATAACTTTCAGTAGACACACAAAAGAATAAAGAAAACCTTGTGACACAAATTTGGAATAAAAAACCCACAAGAACTCAAAAGTCTCAATTTTGCACGGAAAGATCTTAACTCGTTTAGGAACCTGAAATAAAATCGTTGGCACTATAAACAAAGAAGATATTTACAAGAAGAAGATATTTACAAATTTCTCGCACCATGTTGTCCATGAATAGTGGGACCTATAATATAAGGTCGACTCGATTCGACCATGTTGAGAAACTTAGTTTAGTTTAACATAATAATTTTTTTTTTTAATTTGAAGTCGCCGTAGTCTAGTAGGTAGTGTGTTGGTTTATTAGGCATCAAAGACAAAATACAAAAAGTATTTTTTCGTCGACTTCCTCTCAGTAGATTTCTGGCAAAAACTCTGAGAGTAAATAAAAATTGCCATGAAAAGTTTCTCAATAAATAAAAATCTGTCGTTCGGAGTCGACTTTAAACTGTAGGTCCCACCACTCATGTATAAAATTAACACACACACAACATAAGTGGTGTGAGAAACTAGGACGTAGTACAATGGGTCAATTCGACCTCCGGGTACTGTACTTGGCTTAATTGACAAGTACACGTCCTCTAACCTAACCTAATATAATAATTTTGCCAGAAGATACCTTTCAGGATATCAGGACTGAGTTTCAACAAAATACTCACTAGACTATGGCCGAAATATTTAACCACATTATAAAGTTTCACAGTTTGATTGAAAACATAACAAACTTACTCTTTTAAAACATCTCCAATTGGATGTTTGTAAGGACGTTTAAATTCTGGAAATTCACAACAACAACAGCTGACCACAAATAGATTAAAAGTTTGTAATGCTTCCAATAATTACGCATGAGTTTACATTCTAACATGTAAAATTACAATCCAACCCTACAATATTCATACCACACTTGAATGTTGGGGGTTCATATGTATATGAGTGTAGAGAGGATACGTGAGGTGAATATTTTCGAAAAACTTTAATCTACACTCAGTAAAAAGTAGATGTATTCACTTATAGCTTCTCTTTAATTTAGATAAACTTGTGAATAGGAAGAATAATGATGTCGTATAAAAATTGTATAAAAATAGGAATGTACTACGATGGTCAAATTATAAATTCCCCTGAAGTAAGTAAAGATAGAAAATCCGTAGAAGAAGACCGTTTTGACATACATACATATTATTGTTTAATATAAATTATGCATATGGGGTAATCAATCACAGAGATGGTATTTAAACGATTATTATAGTTTTCGATTTTAAAAAATTAATTAATCCATCGACCCGGAAGTGTTATCTCTGCTCCCCCACAGAGGATAAAATCAACAAAGTATACAATATGAAGTGAGCACAGCTTCTGAGAAAGAGTAAATTGTTGGAAATTCTCTTAACTCGTCCTATGCATAACTACCAATGACGTGAGATCCCTGCTAATATACATACATACATATGTACATAATTGGTCATTACAATACTTCAGTCAGGATTACGACTTAGTTTCTCACACCACTTATGTTGTGGGTTTTAATTTTATACATGAGTGGCGGGACCTACAGTTTAAAGTCGACTCCGAACGACAGAATTTTTGTGAAACCCTACATGGCAATTTTTTTTTTGCTCTCAGAGTTTTATCTTAGCAATGTACAATGGGCAGTTTTGTGCTCAGTCTACATCCCCTCCAGAATTCTTTTAAAGGAGTTCACAGTATTGAGAATTGGCCAAAAGTCCTGGTACCCATGACTTGAGAGACTTGCGGGTGTCAAGGGTGTGGTAACGCCACATCTGATTAGTTCACCGATTCTGCAGTTTCCCATAATACAACCGAATCCTGGTACCCATATTATGAGAGATTTGCGGGTGTCAAGTACAGTTCTTAAGGTATTTTTATGAGAATCCAGTAACCTGATAACCTCCTGGCTATGAGAAATATACTAACATTGATCCTTACTGATATTATCATCCTTAATAATCATCAGTACAGTTTTGATTTTGCAGCCCACTTCACAGAAATGTTCTGATGCCATTAACGGCGTGGCAGCTCTCCTCCTCACAAGCTCGCCCGCTTGCTTATTGTTGAAAATTACCACCTGACCTGGGGCTCAGTAGTGGTAACCTTATTTTCTTTGCCTAGCTTATTCAATTTCCCTAGACAGTTCCATTCTATTTTCAATTTAATGTTATAAGATCCAAGTTGCGTTCAGTACATCTATCGATCGCATAGACTTCCGCTTGGGAGATGCGCGTGAGTCTCCCTATGCATACATACATAATTGCCCATTACAACCCTTCAGTCAGGATTACGGGCTAGTTTTTCACACCACTCATGTTGTGTGCGTTAATTTTATACATGAGTGGCGGGACCTACAGTTTAAAGTCGACTCCGAACGATAGATTTTTGAGAAACTTTTCATGGCAATTTTTATTTACTCTCGGAGTTTTTGCCAGAAATCTGCTGAGGGGAAGTCGCCGAAGAAAAACTTTTTTGTATTTTGTTTTGATGTCTGGCCTGGGGCTCGAACCCTAGCTCTACATCTAATAAGCCAACACACTACCTACTAGACAAGGGCTACTTCCACTACTATATACACCATTTGTATTAGTAGCACTGACAGTTCAATTGTTGAAGTTACTGTATTCTTGTAGGTAATGTGTTGGCTTATTAGACGTGAGGCCACGGTTCAAACCCTAGACATCTCCAACAAAACGAAATGAGAAAAATATTTAAAAGATTTCTTGCAAAAATTTTGAGAATAAATAAAATTACCATGAAAAGTTTATCAATAACCTGTCGTTCAGAATTTACTTTAAACTGTAGGTCCCACCAGTTATGGATAAAATTAACTCACACAACATAAGTGAGAAGCTAGGATGTATTCTTGACTGAAGGGTTGTAATGACCAATTACGTTATGAACGTTGAGAATTATTATTTTATTATGATACACCCTAATTTGCAAAAACCATTTGGCGAGTATTTTAAAAAGATTTCGTAAGTATTTCGCTGCTAAGTACAATCAAATAATATGCCCCATAATAAATTTAGGACAATAAAGACAAAAACATTAACGGCCACTATTACAACTTGCCATTAACTAAAGGGAGGATTTTGATGGGCAGATAAATTTTTTATCATTATTATAAGTGCGTTAAGCTAAATGGATGATCATCCTACCAGTAACTTTTAAAGTCAAGTTTATGTTTAAACTTGCCATATTATATATTATTTTCAATATGACGACTTCAAATATAAACAAAGTGAGCAAATACAACAAAAAAAAACGAAGCCCGTCGAAGCCATTGCATTAAAAAAAAACGTGTTTAATTGAGCAGTGTTATCGACATTGCTCCGACACTACCATGTTTTTGAAAAAGTTAATTTTATTTTATCATTATGTTGTAATAACGAAAAGAAGTTAAAGGTTAGTTTTAAAGTTCGCTTTAGCTAAAGTTACCTTTAACTAAACCCAACTTTAGCGGGAAGTTGTAATAATGACCCTAAGCATTCATGTAAAGAGGGTTGGTAGCAGTAGACATCAGATCATACTTAAGTGCCTACCATCCTACAACTAAAAGTTCGATGACCTTACTTGTAGTAAAGTTGTTATATAGTAACTCGATTATTTTTGTTAAATTGACTATAACTTTAGTACCCATATTTGTTTCAATTCACTGTTGTTGCTGTTGCACTTTTAGTCTGTAAATAATGGCAAAAACGCATGTTATGTGGGTGTGTTAGTATCTATGGAAAATTCTCTCAATACTGAAAAATTTTTAAATTTTAAAGTAAAACTTTCATAAAGTTAAGGAAACTTTCTACGCTGTATGTGTTGTATGGTAATTTTTTTAAAGGGGGAGAGAGCGGTAATAAAATAATAAAAACATTACTGCTCACAAGCATGTATCACTTGTTGTTATTTTTAAGCGTTTTTTTATTTTTAGTAGCGTAGTGGGAGAAATACTTCAAAGTTTAAAGTGCTTAAAGAAGTCCGTTCCTAAAATTATGGTGCAGCCAATGTGATGAATAGGGTAACAATAACATGTAAAATGGAAAATGTAAGTTTTGTAAAAATTATGTTTAATTATAATAAAAAATACAACTTTTTTGTTTTATTAAATTAAGGTCTTTAGTTATTTTCTTAATAAATTTTTCATTACAACCTTTTAAACAGGATTACAATCTAACTTCTCACACTACCTGTATTCTGCGTGTTAATTTTGTCTTTGAGTGGCGGGACTTGTTTGAATGTCGACTCAGAACGACAGAATTTTGAGAAACATTTCATGAGAATCTTATTTACTCTCAAAGCTTTTGACAAGCGAAATATTATTTCATATTATTTTTTTCGAGACTTATGAGCTGGATTTTGAACCAAGAGTTCTCGTATAATATGCTAACACCTACGACGATTTTAGTTAATCGCTTTGAATAAAGTCCAATGTTAAAAGCTACAGTTGGAATGGCAAGTTCATAGGCTAATACACAGATGACGCTACTAGTATTGAATGCATATCAAAAGACATGTGCATACATTTTACAGCTGTTTGACTATTAGTTCGTTAAATAGAGAATTTCGAGTGAAATAACTTTCACTACTTTGGCTTGACTGATTAATATTATTCATATTTTGTAACCGAAAAATAAGCAATGTTTAAACGAAGTGAAATGAGCACTGTAGACAATGGACGCAATGAATACCCAAAAAATTTTGAAAACCTTAAAAGAGTCCACAAAGGAATTTTGGCATACCAATTACATATGTAAGTATTCATCTTGTCAATTTAGGATCTACTTACCCAACGAACTTTTAATTTTGAAATTCGTACTCAGAGAAGAATCTTAAAGTAAGAGTTTCCCCAATCCCGCCAAAGCCACGTCATCCGTTGGCACTGGCTAATCGAAATGCTTATCTTCTGGAGAATTCAAACAGTGCTCACATGATAGAAGAACTTAATTATTTAAGTATAATTTTTTGTCAACTGAATTGGAATTATTGAAGTCATAATGGTATTTATTACATGGCGAGATTAATGAAACATTTTCAGCCGATTTGGAGTATTTTCGCCTTTATCGAAGAAAATCTTTAACATATGTGTTGATTCTGTATTTAATATTTTAGGCTCTCAAATAACTCAAGCAATCATAAAATTGTGAAAAAGTATCTTTATTTCAATACCGCGCCTTTTTGACGTCAGCCTGTCCCAAATGCTTTTGTTGACAGAAAGAAAATTACTAAAGCATATAATACATATTATTTCGTTTTATAGAATAAACTAAAAAAGTTAATAAAAATCATCTTTCTTACAGTTTTTAGGTAGTACAGAATGCACATTTATTGTATAAGGTTACTTCTACTTTTTTTAGAAATCTTAAGATATTACTTAAATCGATTAAGTTTTGAAGATTTTTTACATTTTCATGTACTTTAAGAAATATTACTTTATTGTTGTTGTTGTTGTTATTGTTGTGTGATTTTTGTTACATAATTCATAATACACCCATACCTCGGTTTGCGTCGTTTCTTTCTGCGGTTTTTTGAATTTGCGTCGCTGCTGAATTATTACTAATTTTCATTGTGCGCCCTAAGATTTTCGAAGTTGCGTTGTTTTCGGTTCGAATGTTTAATTTTTTTTAAATTTTTAAAATTTCTTTTTTTTCTAAAAGATGGCACGGTTTTTGTTTCTAATTGCGCCATGATATCAAAACTTAGGGATTTCCTCTCTAACTGAACATAATTTATTTTCACCTTTTTTATTTTCTAATTTTCGAGTTCAGTTTCAATTAGTGTGAATTTTTTATTTTATTTTAATTGAATTTGTTTTTAAAATGTTTACTTCGTTCTATTTTCTTTTTAAAAAGTAGTACTTTCGTAACCCTGGAATATATCTTCGATCTTTACATGGTTTGCTATAGAAAATCATAATTCACTTTGCGTCGTGTTGTTTTGTAACGTAACAACGACAGTATTTCAGTATTATAAGGTCAATTTACTTATTTTCATTTTAAAGAAACTATAATTAATATTTTAATAAGACTTTTTTTGCTGATTTCATTATCATGGTGATTAAATTCTCCGATGAGTTCGATAGAATTTAGTTAGTACAGGGACTGTGGCGTCACAACGGGCTGCTATGCGTTGTCAATTGAGCTTTGGTAATCAAAGCTACCACTTCAAACTAACCTCACATAACCTAATTACCTTTATTGAAAATGAAACCATCGTTTACATTAGTGACATATGTATGTAGATTTGAGTAGAATTTTCATAATTTTTTTACAATTCTCCTAAAATTGAAACATTTAGTAAAGAAAAGTTATTATTATTTTTTTATTTATTTATTGTTATAATGATTGTTTTTCTGATGCAACAAGATCAAATTATCTTATAAATTACAGCACCAGAATCAAATAAGTTACATAATACATTGAAATTATATTAATCAAAAAATTATATTAATAAAAAAAAATAAACAAAAGAATAAATAAGAGGTAATAAATGAAAATTAAAACGATAAATTTATGAATTTTTGTAATAATTCCTCAACAAACTTTTAAATCACACTGCGTTGCTAGTAAATTGAATATTTGGGGGGAGATAGTTCCAGAGATAAATGGTATATATATAAAATTGGTGAAAAGAAGCACTCTTTCGGTATTTGAATGTTCGAATATTATTGTTCCTCGCAGACGAAGTGAATACCAATTTGTTGTAAAGAGAGTCAGGTTTTTTTGTTGTTATAATTTTATGTAAAAAAATAAGATTTTTAAACTTCATATAGTCATCGAGGTGCATTCCAAGGACATGTACTAAATACGGAGATATATGGTCAAATCTTTTCAAAGCAAAAATATATCGAACAATATTATTAAACGTTATGTTGAGCTTTCGTTTCAAAGTCATATTGCATCCAGCAAAAATCTCAGAGGCATATAAAAGAGAAGGAATTAAATACGTTTTTGCAATCAGCATCCTTATCCTCATGGGCGTAAGATGTTGAGTCTGCCATAGGGTTCTAATCTTCCCATAAACTATGCCACATGCTTGATTAATGTGATCCGACCATGTCAGCGAGCTATTAAAAGTAACGCCCAAATTTTTGGCTGTATTTACCAATTGAATTTTTGTCCCATTAAGAGAAATATTCAAATTCCCTTTCAATCCCGCCGCAGTAATAAAATCCCTCACATATTTTCCATTGGATAGATACCTGTGGAACATGACATTACTTCAATATTATATACTCGATATACCCGTCGACCAAATTGTAGTTTAGTTTAGTTGTGAATTACAACGGCGTCCCGCTATATTATATTTTCTTTAGGGTGTTTGGTAATAAATCTGAGTTGAGTAATAATCGGTGCTCTTCAGTGAAAATTCAAAAGACTGAATTTCAAGTATCGCTGTAGTCTTAAATGTTGTGTGTCGGCTTATTAGAAGTGAGGCCGTGTTTCAAACCCCAGTTCAGACATCTACAAAAAAATGAAAAGTGATAAAATAAATCTTCGGCAACTTAATTTAAGCAGTGTTCTGGAAAAAACTTTAAGAGTAAATAATATGACCATGAAAAGCTTCTCAAAAACTGTCGTTTGGTTTCGACTTTAACTTGTAGGTCCACCAATAACAAAAGCATGAATGGTGTGAGAAGTTTGGTGGTAATAACCAATCAATTAAGTGAATCAGTAAAAAAAAACGCAACCTAACACACATATGTATGTATGTAATCTATGGAATTGTACGACAATTGTAAGAATGGAAACAATGTGTTTAAATTTAATTATTTGCCGAAATTTGTTTAAGTTTTCTTTATTACGGACTTTAAATAAAAAAATTTAATACATTTTGGAAAATTATAATTTGAAATTAATAAAATTATAATTAAAATTAAATAATTTGTTTTCTTTGGTCACAACTACCTTTAAAAGGGGGTACCATTGTTGTTATTATTGAGGAAGGGACATATATTTTTTTCAAATGCTTTTTATCAGCAGTCTTTCGCTTTAGTTAAAAAATATATAAAATGGACGCAACGCATTAGCAACAAGAATACATTAAGTTTACCTGTTCTTTGAAATTTTCATAATGAATATTTCAAATACGTTGTAATTATTTGTTGACAACATAATGCCACCCATAATTTAAAGAATACTTATATTGTTTTCGTCCTTAAATAATATGTTGTGTTCAAACCTTTCAGTGTGAGTTTATATAAACGTATTGCTTGTGTATGAATGTTATTATTTAATGTACATAAGTATGTATACTTATATACAATTAAAACAAATTGTCATCCACAACAGTTAACAGTGAACAATGACGGTCATAACGTTGCTCTGGCATCCATTTGTTATGGTGTTTGTACTGTACAAATGGTTTACTGGAATTATTCGCAAGTGATATCCAATTGAAGCCGCCGTAGTCTAGTAGGTAGTGTGTTGGTTTATTAGACGTAAAGCCAGGGTTCGAACCCCAGGCCAGACATCAAAACAAAATACAAAAAGTATTTCTTCGACGACTTCCTCGTAGCAGATTACTGGCAAAAACTCTGAGAGTAAATAAAATTAACATGTAAAGTTTCTCGAAAAATCTGTCGTTCGGAGTCGACTTTAAACTGTAGGTCCCACCACTCATGTATAAAATTAACACACACAACATAAGTGGTGTGAGAAACTAGGTCGTAATTCTGACTGAAGAGTTGTATTGACCGATTATATATGTATGATATCCGATTTCGAATATTTTCGTTCAGGACGTGGTAAGTTATACTCAATTCCATAAAGTTAAAAAATAGTTTTAAAAATATTGTATTAGATCGTATCGCCTACTGCTTCAAATCTATTATTAGACCAGCAAAGAAGTTAGCCAGTCATAGACTCTCTCAAGTTATTCACATTAATCAGGAAGAAGAATAAGAAAAGTAATGTAACTCTGCCTCTTGTTTGGATATCGGAACTACTTGAAGGAACAACAACCATTGGAGCAGGTCGATAGTGGAGCAATTACCTACTCCTTACAACTTACTGTCAGATTTATGGCTCCTATAAGAAGCAGCATCTAGACGCATCTTGGATGTAAATTTTAGGAAAACGCAGGAAGTACAAACACTCATCTTGTCGCCCAATAAGGTTAAAGAGCACTTCCTAGAGCTTATTCTAAGCGGGATGCTGTCCTATACATATACTTCTGTCCTAGAATATACTCAATAGGACGAAAAAAGGCTCCATTACTCTCTACATCTTTAATAATGTGGCGCTACTACACGAACTTTTGCCCAATTCTCAACATTGGGAACTCCTTTAAAAGAATTCTGGAGGGGATGTAAACTAAGCACAAAACTGCCCATTGTACATTGCTAAGATAAAAACTCTGAGAGCAAAAAAAAAACAATTGCCATTCTGTTGTTCGGAGTCGACTTTAAACTGTAGGTCCTGCCACACATGTATAAAATTAACGCACACAACAGAGGTGGTGTGAGAAACTATGTCATAATCCTGACTGAAGGGTTGTAATGACCAAATATGTTATGTTCTCATTAGCATTGTTTGAACTTTTCATTTTACTTTACATTAAAAATAATTTCCATCCTTGTACTACAATCTGCTTTCAATAAAAACAAATAATTTTAATGTAATTTACAAAAAGACGAAAATATAATGAAACAAGATTAACCATCTAATTGTCCACTGGTTGTGTAGACAAAGTCCCATGCCAAAGATTATAAAATTCCTGCAGCATGTTAATGAGTCTGCTGTGGTAAATTTAGTTACAAATATTAAGACCTTCCTTCATGTGCATACGGTATGCTTGCTTACCATTACCGTGTGAGTGAATCATATGTTCTTTGTATCCAGGAGAGAATTAATGGTATTAGATTGGTAATAGACAGCAGTGAACTACTAACTGGATTTGGTGTGTTTCATTTAAATGTTTGGAAAATCATGTATAATTAAATATAAGCAATTTTAAAGATTCATGCTACTGATTAAATCGATTCATTTTCATTATTTTTCACAATTAACATCAGAGTTACCAGAAATATTCACATAAACTGCAGCTCACTGTGTATGTAATTAAAAATATGGAGTTTATAAGCGTTTATGAATTTTAAGAGTTTATTGTTTTATTAAGAGCTTGAAATATTGTTGAAATTAAATTTTTTTAATTGTAATCCATAAGATAATTTGGTGGCATTTATTTATTTTTTTTTTTCTTCTCAAATTTGGAATTTTACTTTTCGGTATAGTTGTGGTATGTACACACAGTTGCTAAAGTATACACACGGTTAACAAAGTTCAGAAATTTTTAACCAATCCGTTTTCGTTGAAAATCTTTATAATTGTCTGACATATTTCCTCGATTTCAAGACGTTTATTGCATTGGTTAAAAAATTTCTGACATTTGTTAACTTTGCACAGGCCCACAAAAGTATACATACGATTAACAAATTTCATAAATTTCTGAACTAATGCAAAAGACCGTCTTAAAATCGAAGAAAAATGTCAGACAATTATAAAGATTTTAAACGAAAACGGATTGCGTACAAAATTTCTGAACTTTGTTAACCGTATGTATACTTTAGTAACTGTGTGTATATCACGTTGAGCTCGAATATAGTGAATATGACTCCGGCGCCCTTATTGATAAATCATTATATTTTTTACATTTGAGTTGAAAATTTTGGATGTTGGATAATTTTTTCATGCTTATTGTTAAAGACCGACTGCACTCGCTTTGTTGAGATTTGCAGATGTTTAACAAGTGTCATCGGTTAAAATCAGAATAAACAAAGCGATGGACTAACTTAATATCATGTGACAGGGTAATAAATGAGGATAAAGTCCTAGACAACGGCATAGTGCGTTGTCTTATTAAACGTGACGCCATGGCTGAAATCACAGGTCAGACGTCTCGATCGAAACGAAATATGAAACAAATATTTCTTCGGCGACTTCCTCTCAGCAGATTTCTGACTAAAACTCTGAGAGTATATAAAATAGCCATGAAATGTTTCTCAAAAAATCTGTTGTTCGGAGTCAGCCTTGAACTGTAAGTCTCGCCACTCGTGTAATAAATTAACACACACAACATAAGTGGTGTGAGAAGCTAGGTCGTAACGCTGACTGTAGTACTATTATAAACCAACTGAGTAAGTAAGTAATATAAGAGAAAAATTTATTTATTTAAATAACACCACACTTCATCTCGTTTAGTTGATCAAAGACTATTCATCACATAACTATTCATGACTGACTGGGCCTTTTTATACTCCTTTAGTTTATGTCTGACAACTTCCTAATTTTTATATTAATTTGTTGCGGGATTTATGATGTTTACTTTGCTTTTTATTCTGATTACAATACAATTTTATCGATAAATTCACCAAATAAATAATAGTTCACACTTTCATTAATTTCTTAAAACAAATCTCTTCGTTTTCATTCCAAGAATGTAAGAATATAAGACGATATTAATTTGCCAGTAAAATCTGTTACAAATTAAAAACATCGACAAATTATTTGTTCACATAGATTAGTCTTCCATTTGAATTCATTTAATAAAAAAGACACCAGAATAATTGTAATGTTTATCTTCTTTCTACTAATACTCCTCTCAATAGATTACTTTTAATATTTTATTTCATTTATAATATGTTCAGATATGCTCCTTTTATTGAGTCAATTTTCGGGTTATTGAGTACAATATTTTAAGTGTTCAGGCATAATAATATAAACAGCTGCTTATTCAATATTCATTTGACAGCTGGTAAACAAAACAGCTGGTTGTTTTAATAAGATTGTTTTTATCTTGATTTTTTTGTTTTGTTTTTTTTGTCGTTGTTGGCATATGAGTTGTCAAATATCAACAGAAAGTGTTCTGTTAATTGTAATATCCTCACTAAACATACTTATTACAGTGCTGCATTTTAAATTTTACTCAATATTATAACAATTTTCGTATTTATTGCGCAATAATTAATTAAAATTTTATATGAAATATTAAGCTCAATAATGGCGTTTATTGCGATGTGTGCAATAAAGATGCATATCTGAACACCGTATTATACTAATACAATGTGCACATTCAACACAGCCTTTCTTTGTACTCTGGTAAATTCGCTACAGGCAATAAGAGGTTAAATTACAACAATAAATTCAATCAAATGCCTTTAGTGCAAAAAAAAAATACAATCTCTGGAGGCATATTATGCATCTGTTCAAATAGTTTTGTAAACATTACGACTTTAAATTTGTGTTTTTATTGTGTATACCGCCGATACACCTTATAAATCGAATTCATCGACAACACCCAGTTTCGATTTGATTGTTTATCCAATAAGAAGTCAACATGGTCACATGAAGCAGGCTTTTTGCCGCAAACACCATTACTTGTAATCGCAACCACAACCGCATTCATAGTGATGGTGGCAGTGATGGTATCATAGCTTTGCTTATTAATAACTTTGCCAAACCAAGTGGCAGACTCATAAATGAGTTAAAACACGCAAACCATAACAGTGCGCAGTGTCTACATCATTATTATCTGTCGTTGTTGTTCATTAGAAAGTTGACACACGATAGAAAGAGGTGGGTGAAGAACGCCTTCTCAAATATTTAACTTCCACCCAAGTACGTACAACAACAGCAAACAGTAACCTGTGCTGTTCTATTTATACTATGTATGGATATCTGTGAATGTTGCTCGAAGATTAAGATGCCTACCGGTTATTTTAATGCGACTAATTTTTATCAGTCATCAAGATAAAACCAAATTACAAAAATTTATACAAATAATAACAAAAGGCAACAGACAACAGTCCAATAAATAAACAACTGTAAACCTATTCAGCCGTAAACGTAAACTGTAACTGCGAAGGTATATTTGTGTAATAATTTTTGCCAAGGAATAAAGCCAACTTTTAAATTGGTTCACCATTTACCGGTAGAAAATACTGCTGGCGTAATATGATGATTAAAAGTTTTATTTCTCTTCTTTTTTTTTCTGGAGTCTTAAAGAACAGATGGCCTGACTGTAGCTTCGCAATTCAGGACAAAATTGTACGAAAATATTATCAAGAAAATCTTACAAAAAAACATTCATTTACATTTAATGCATTGAAATATTTCATTTCCATTTTTCCAATAATGCTTCTACAAAATTTTATTTCTTTAACTTCTTAATGGAAAACAACATTAAGGCGCTTTTCGTAAAGAAAGAGTACAAGGTACTTTGCTATACACATTCATACTCCAAGGAGTGGGGGAGTGATTATAGTTGGGTGTTTAAATAATGATGTACTTTAATTATAATGGGGTTAATAGGTCAATACACAAGTTAAATTAGGGGTTAAAATTGTTTAAATGGAAATTAAAAAAGTTTTTAAAAGAAGTTATGGAAAGTTTTACTCATGATAACGTTTAATAATTTTCCATGGTTCATAATTAGCATTACAAGTACAATAACAATTCATTGTTTTATAAGTTAACAGCAACCATAAGAACGCGAAATGTATTAACGAATTGAAAAACTAATCGATAAACGAGAGTTGAACAAAATGGTACTTAAATTTTTTTTTTTTAGAATGAAAATATGCACTTGAGAGATGCGAGCGAAATACAAGGTTGATTAGGTAATCGTTCAATTTAGTAGTGGTTGATTGGTTATGATTTTAATGCACCACTATGTTGTTCTAATGTAGTAATTTTTATTTCTTCTTCTTCAAAAAGTATACTTTCGTTCGATAGAAATATGGTATAATAATTGGTTGTGTATCCCTTATTGCATGATCCGTGTGGTATGCTGCACCGTCCTATTGAAACCACATGTCGTTGGTCTCCAGGACATCAAATTCAGTTTAAAAGTAGTTGGTAATCATCATCAACCTATAAATGGACCAATTATGCTGAGAGCCCAAAATCGTTATCAATGTAGATGATTTTTGGATGAAAAGTTAGTTGCCAACTGCCTTAGAGCTCATTCACCGTTGTCGTTGTCTATGGTCATCCATGGTTATTTGAAATAACAGACTGAATAAATGACAACTAATTTGGCAGCTGTAGCGTCAACCTGATGGCCGTTATCAACCGTCAAAGTTCTAAAGTCTCTGATGGGAGATATAACATAAGAGACTAAAGAAAAATAATATTTTTCCATCGCTTACAAAAAGAATGCCTTTATAATACTTTTTCTAGCACAATTGAGGAGCTGGCGAACAAAATTAGACATGTTCTCAGTAAATGATTTTATTTTCTTAATCTCCAAGTGCACATCTATGAAACCACGAAATAATTTAATTTAAATTTGAAACCAGTTCGATCCTACCTTAAATAAATAACGAAAACCTACTTCTCGAAGAAAAGCAGACATTTGTTCCTTATAGAAAAAACCAGACATGTCCATTTGAAAAAGTAAAAAAAGCCAACCAACTATGTTTAAGGTTTGATTAAATTTTCCTGCGGAAAGATAGGTAGTTCAGTTATTTGCTTTTCCAGTGAATGTGATTTGTCCAGATTTGCTCGACAGCTTCTCAAATGCTATGACAAAATTGTGAAATAATAAGAAAATTCAATGAAAACAATCAATTTCTAAAGTCACAATTGTTCTGAGACGTGGGCTACAGTTTTGTAGTTGTATCATACTATACACTGAATAAAGGGTTCGCCAAATAACTTTTTTTTTGAAAATGCTTTAAAAAAACACTACTGAATATTTTCTCAAATTTCTTTTTTTATTTGGAAGTACAATCCTTCCGGTTAATAATGGAAAATAATTTCATTCAAATGGCTGCCTCGGCTGGCCATGCAGTAGCCTGCACGATCGGTCCAATTTTTAAGCACATTATCGATTGTATGCAGCTGTATTTCACCAATATCTTCACGAATATTGTCCTTTAAAGCGTCAATTGTCTCTGGCTTGTCGGCATAACACTTATCTTTCACGGTACCCCACAAATAATAGTCCAACGGTGTTAAATCGCAGCTCCGAGGTGGCCAAACGACATCAGCTCTGTGGCTGATAATGCGATCTTCAAAAACAGGGCGCAAAACATCGAGTGTAGGTTCGGCTGTGGGGCACGTAGCGCCGTCCTGTTGAAACCAAATGTTGCCAATATCCTCCTCTTCAATTTTTGTGAACAAAAATTCGTTCAACATGGCCCGATAACGATCGCCATTGACTGTAACGGCCACTCCTTGCTCATTTTAAAAGAAAAATGGCCAAATTATGCCTCTGGACCAAAATCCGCTTGCGGGTTTTCTGTGCCCCAAATGCGACAATTTTACCCGCCAAGATCAAAATGAGCTTCATCTGAAAAGATGATTTTCTTGCCAAAATCGGCACCTTCTGGTGTAGGCTACTGAATGGCCAGCCGAGGCAGCCATTTGAATGAAATTATTTTCCATTATTAACCGGAAGGATTGTACTTTCAAATAAAAAAAGAAATTTGAGAAAATATTCAGTAGTTTTTTTTAAAGCATTTTCAAAGAAAAAAGTTATTTGGCGGACCCTTTATTATTAAAAAAAATAGTTGATTACATTACATTTCATTTAAGCTTCGTGGTTGATCTACTTCCGTTTTTATCTTATCTTGTTACATACTTTTTTTTATTTTTTGTTATTATTATGGTCAAGCTTCTCACGCCAGCTACATATGTGGTATGTGTTGCTATAGCTTAGCGCTGATTCGGAACGACAGATTTGGAAAACGTATTCAATGACAATTGTTAACTGTCGCTCTTTTTTACAGCTTAGAGGAGGTTACCAAGAAAATTATTTGGTCATATTTCTTTTCTTTTTTGGTGTTGCCAGAGTTGGAGTTTAAATTCACCTTCTAAAAGAAAGTTAGGTCTAGTTAAAATAATACCTAAGCCTGGCAAGGATCGTAAGAAAACCGAGTCTTACAGGCCTAAAAGTTTATTGCCAACAGTGAAAAGCATAAATTATCACCAAATTTAAATACGAATACATATACATATGTATTTCAAATCTTCAATTCAGAAAGAAACTTAGCACCACCAACCAACCAACCCACTGAACCAACCCAAAGGTTGGTGCTCCTCACTGGTTATCAATTTTTCTCAAATTGAGAAAAGTAATAAATTGTGTTGATTTTTGTGTTTTTATTTTGTAAGAGTATTGTGAATATTAGAAAATAAAAGTGAAGTGAGTGTAGCATCTGTTAGGCGGTACTTAGTGGACAATTCTAATCAAATTTTATATATTTTAATGAAAGTTAGTAGTATTTTGATAGAACAATAGAGTGCATATAATGAATAATATGATGATTTCTGTGTAGAGAATGTGGAAATGTATAAATTTAAAAAAATAGGGGCAAAAATGTTTGGGGTAAGGGCACATATGGATTAAGTAGGACGTGGAGATTTTGTGATATATATGTGACGGGACTAGGTTGAGGGGAAAGCTTAGCTGATAGTGAAGGTTTGTTCCATAGATCGTTTATCATAGGAAGATTGATTAAATCGTTTCGGAAATATGACAGTTTTCGTAAATTGTTCAGTGGTCGTATGCTTGGTTGTTGACTGTTAAGTGTTTATGTAACTTTTTCCTTATAATATAGCGGTACTGACGGAATGTTGTATTATTATCGACCGAGAGTTGTGCATTTCTTATCATTTCGAAGCATTTAAGATTGTAAACATCTTAGAAAAATTACCGTTTACTTAACTTTTATACAATATGAACTGAAATTACTGTTCAAATTAAGTACAAAAATACCTCTTTGACTGCAATTTTTCCTCCTAAATATTTTAATTAGGCATCCTGAGTTTTGCAACAGGAAAATTAAAAATATGTAGTTGAACAACAACACTAAAATAACTTGAGACGCAGATTCAGTTACGAAAGGAGTATAAGATGGATTTTAAGGATGTCAATGATTCCAGCAAGAATTAGGTTTTACATGGAAAGAAATAAAATGAAACAAAAACAATGCACGTCAAGAAGAAAATGGAAACCAAAAATGAAAAGTTTTAGTAATTGGAGCGGAAAATTATCACAATAAAAATGAGCAATAACTCGTACCACGTAACTACGTAATTATGCCTGTAGATGAATACAGATATTAGTGTACATATTTGTTTAGTTTGCTCAGCATAAGAAAAGGATAAGTAGACTGAGTGGGATACATGGGGAATCACTTGTTGTTATTAAAGTTCATAGTTTAATAATTTAATCATTTAATAATTAATGAAATTTTAAAATAAACCAATGTACACAAATTGAACAATTAAAACATCCATAAAAATTTTGAAATTATACCTTCTCTCTATAATGAGTGAAAATTCTCAAAATATTACTTTAATCGATTAAGTTTTTTTTGACGATTTATTGATTTTTTATGTCTTTTCACTCTTTGACTATTTACGTCGTGTATACTCGTTAGAGCGCAACCAATTTGGTGAGTACATATAAAGAAAGAAAAAACAAACGCACTCGTATTTTTATTCAACAAATCTAGTGGAATTTTATTATATGAGAAAGGTCAAAAAAATTTCTTTTAAAAATGTACACTTCTGAACATTCGTTAGCTTGACAACCTTATTTTTTTAGTAAATAATAATAATATTTAATAGATAATTCCGTTTCTCAACAACGGCTTTAAATATATATTGCTACGTTTTTATCTTTTAAAAACGTTTAAAATATGAGCTCATAGATTGTAAATAAAATAAATTTAAATTTGTGTTTAGTTTTAATTAAATTCTTTATTGTTCGCACAATTCTGTGTGCCACTGTTCACAACTTGATGTAAACAACAACAATTGCTTTTGTTGTTATTCCTCTTTGCACTCTTTTGCGTAAACAATAACAATTATTAGTCAATTTGTTCGACAGATCCAAGGCAAATTCATAGAAGGTAGCCTTATATCAACAGCTGAGGACATTTGGACTGTCAAAAAAATTGTTTGTTTTTTGTGTATTTTGTTTCGATATTCGATTTCGTATTTATATTAGTCATAAACCCTCATATGTACCGCATGTATCCTTAACGATACGCACTCTAGAAATTCTTTAGGATTGCTATTTTAAAGCCCATTATATTAAAATTTTTGCAAGATGATTAACAATATTTAAGCCTTTAACACTAAGTACATATATCTTTTAAACTACAACCTAGATTTACTATATTTATAGTTATTTAGATGAAAGTGATGAATTACCAAAAAAAAAAATCCATGTCTCCAACTAGGCGCCTAAACTATGGCAAATAAGAAATAACGTTTGCAACTGATATTTTTCTTGATGGCCATATAAAAACATGTTCTTTACGTAAAGTGGAAATGTTATTGACTGCAAGAATTAATTTTTTTTTATTTATATGTGCTGCACTATTGTGTAATTTACCATTACATAAAAATCAACAAAAATTTCAATATATAAAATTTATTTAGTTTTTTTAATTGGTTTAACTAATTTCCTATGGCGGTTCGAGGGTTAATTTTTTTTGACAAGCTGAGCACTCTTTAACAAAACACAATGCCTGTTGTTTTTGCATTATTGTACTTGTTGTAGAGTTGCGTCTACCTCCTATGAATTGACAGATCTTTATAACGGAGATCTTCAAACCACGATGACTTTCCTCAATCACACGGCGTCTTCACACAAGACTGACTGAACTGTTACTCACTCCTTGCCTGCTTTGATTTGCCTTTTATATAGCAACGTAAACAGTATGCTGAATGTTTTTGAAGTCGAATGTTCGTGGTTTCGCCTTCTCGAGATCTCTATAAATGTATATTCTTGTAATCTTTGTTGTTGCATTTTTGTTTCCTTGTTTATCATGTAAACAAGTTCATTGTTTTTGTAGCATTTGTTTATAATTTTAATGTTAAACGATGTAAAAGCAAAACTCCATTTCCATTTTCATAATATTTTCTTTAAAACCAACCCATAACGATTGATTTTTAGTCATACTTAGTTACTTTTGCAGAAAATAATTATGGGGGCAGAAAAAAAGTTATTAAAACAAAACTAAACAATTAAAATGTTAAGGAATTTACATAGTGTATGGTATTATTGTGCTATTGTAATTTTTGTTATATAATCCATTATCCAGTTTTTCATAATTATGTGGTCAATTTATTGATTTTATTTAAAAGAAAATAAATATTTTTATTTACTTTTTTCTTAATACATCTTAGCTTCATTGAAAATTAATCTAAATATTCTATGTTTCTATATTAATCTAAATATTCTGCTTATTTAGCATTTAATTGTATTTACATCAATTTTCCTCCATTCTACCAAAATTTCAGCTTTTAGTGAATGCATGTCATCAACTTCGAGTTGGTCACCCTGTAGTACTTAACTTTTTTTATCCAGTCAGTAAAGTGCAAATTGCGCGGCGGATTTGGGTCATTATCATCTTGAAAAATAATATATTTCGATACTCGATACAATACATTTCAACTGGTAATTTACCAGAATTTTTAGGTATATTTCTTTACTTAAACACCAAACAAACAATAATATAATTTAATGATGACACAATTCTAGCAAGCATGGATAAATCCAATATTCCAACAAGTTATACACATTGTTACAGTAACTCCTGCCGATGCATTTATAGGCAAAAAAATTTCTTTGTCCTCAAAGGACGAATATCCAGCAAACATTTTGGTAAATTTGAAAATAAAGTTAATTTAATAAATAACTACGGAAATGTTTGTTCGATTTAATAAACAGAAGAATCAATCTCTTCGTTATGTTTTTATTAAATTTTTCAATTAACAATTGTTAATAAAATAAAAATAAAAATAAGACATAAATCACGCTTTTCAGGTTTACCCGATCAAAACCCAGGACATGTCTGTTCGAACAATAGGGGAAGAGTTTTTATAAACGCTTTTTATCTTTAAATTTAAATAATATTATCGTCATTTTTTAATTGCTTGAGAAACCTATTGATGCCATTATATATGAAATATTCAGCCAAAAACAGCTCCGCTTGAGATGACTATTGCCTCAAATCGTTTGCATAGAATATCCAATGTGACATGTGTAGCACGTAACGCTGACTTTTTGAAACCACATGTCGTTGGTGTTTAGATCATATATTGCAGATCAAAAAGATGGTGATGGCCAGGCCGAAGTCTTCTACAAGAATTATAAACGGATGACGCCTCTAGCTCAAAATCTCGTTGTCATGTAAATTGGTATTGTCCCAAATACGACAATTTTGCTTGTTCACGCGTCGATTAATACAGATGAAAATTAAGATCAGTTACAATTGCTTCATAGCCCATTCAGCGAACACAAGTCTCATTTGTGGCGAGCGGAGCAAACTATGAACACTTAATTTCTGTTTTTCAACCAATTTTATTAATCATGTTACACTTTATACGGTGTTCAGATGTGCACCTTTATTGCGTAAATAGCAATAAACGCCATTATTGATCTCAATATTTCATATAAAGTTTCAATTAATTATTGCGCAATAAATACGCAAATTGTTATAATATTGAGAAAAATGGTCATAAGTATGTTCAGTGCGCATATAACAATTATCCGAGCACTTTCTGTTGATATTTGACAACTCAAATGTCAAAAACGACAAAAAAAACAATGTCGTTGAAACAACCAGCTGTTTTGTTTACCACTTGTCAAATGAATATTGTATTAACAGCTGAACTGCGTATATTATTACGTCTGAACACTTAAAATATTGTACTCAATAAACCGAATATTGACTCAATAAAATTGCATATCTGTACATTCGTATTATTCGTTTACTTTTTTAAAAGAGGTGTCGTAAAGTTGCATTGATATACATCAAATTAATCTATTTTTCACATATTTTGTTGCTCTCTCCAGCTATAAAATAGAAGTAAAATATCACCTGTAATCCGCATCTCATGAACTTGTCAAAGAGGAAACTTATTCTAAAAGGATTCGAACATAGGAATGGTGAAGCGACATTACCACAGTAAAATATTCAAGACTCAAGAAGCGGAATTCGACTTAAAAACTTGAGGTATTATATGGAAAGCACAAAGGGGGAAAGCATTATACGCTTTAGAGGATTGATTCAAAAATGATTTGCCCGTTAAAGACGGCGGTTGAAATTAATATCTTTATAACTAATATCACAGCATAAGCCATTTCAAAAGGGAAGCTAATTGGAAGTCTTTTAAGACTATCATGGATAGCGGTATCTATATCGGAGGGACTCAGTATCTCCTGTGTGAATGTCTAGCTATGAAGGGTCGTATTAATATTTGATATTTTTAATCATTTCTTCCTTTTTTAGTTTCTATATTACTTACTTACTTGGCGGGACCTACAATTTAAATTCAACTACGAGCAAAAGATTTTCTGTGACAATTTCCATGGCAATTTTGTTTTACTTTCAGAGATTTTACCAGAAATCTGCTGAGAGGAAGTCGCCGAAGAAATAGTTTTTGCATTTCGATTTGTTTGAAATGTCTGACCTGGATTTTATAACGTGGCCTCATGTCTAATAAGCCAACATACTAATTAATAGAAAACGTCGACTTGTCTATACCAAGGATATTCAAATAAAACTACAACCGCAGCGCACTCAAAAACTAAATGAGTCGTTATATTTTTTATATTCTTTTGTACTACTACACATGAATAGTTCCCATTGTCCCATGAATACAAAAAAAAAAATTCAAATGAAGTTTGTAACATAATGGGTGATTTTTTAAGAGCTATAGGAAAATTTTTCAAAAAAAAACATATAAAATTCAGAAAATTCATGAAATCTTTATTTGAATAGATAGTACGGTCCATATAAGTTAATGTTTTAAGATTATTTCATGCAAATGTTGACTGCGACTGCGCCTCAAATGGTCCATCCGCTTAGTCCAATTTTGACATACTCTTTCCAACATTTCGGCCGGTATCTCACGAACAAATGCTTCAATGTTGTCTTCCAATGCGTCAATTGAAGCGGGCTTGTCTGTATAGACATGAGCTTTAACATAGCCCCACAAAAAATAGTCTAAAGGCTTTCAATCGCACGATCTAGGCGGCCAATTCACCGGTCTCGAACGTGAAATAAAATGTTCACCGAACTCGCCTCTCAATAAGTCCATTGTTACGCGTGCTGTGTGACATGTGACACCGTCTTGTTAAAACTATATGTCATGCAAGTCAAGCTCTTGCATTTTGGGCAAAAAAAGTTGGATATCACCTCACGGTAGCGCTCACCATTCACAGTTACGTTACGATTCGCAGCATCTTTGAAGAAGTACGGTCCAATGATGCCACCAGCCCATAAACCGCACCAAACTGTGACTTTTTGTGGATGCATTGGTAGCTTTTGCAATGCTTCTGGTTGATCTTCACTCCAAAATCTGCAATTCTGCTTATTTACGTATCCATTGAGCCAAAAATGAGCTCCGTCGCTGAACACAATTTTTCGATAAAGGAGTGGATCTTTGGCCAACTTTCCAAGAGCCCATTCACCGAAAATTCTGCGTTGCGGTAGGTTGTTCGGCTTCAATTCTTGCACCAGCTGTATTTTGAAAGGCTGTGCACCTAAATCCTTCTGCAAAATTTTCCATGTTGTTGAGTAACAGAGGCCGAATTGCTGCGAACAGCGACAAACATTAACACTGGCCGATACAGCTGCGATATTTTCTTCAGTTCGCACTCTACGTAAGCGTGCTGGTGGTTTAATGTCCAACAATGTAAATTTGGTGCGAAATTTAGTCACAATAGCCCGAATAGCCGCTTCAGTGGGTCGATTAAACTGACCATAAAATGGAAGAAGCGCGCGATGAATTTTCTTAACAGAGCACGCATTTTGATAATAAAATTCAATGATTCGCAAGCGTTGTTCGTTTGTTAGACGATTCATGGTTACATTATAGACCAAACTGAAGATGTTTGACAGTGAAACAAAACACGAAACGTGCGTGAGCTGTTTGAACCAGTGTTGTCAAAAAGATAATAGCTAAAAAATCACCCTTTACATACATCTGTGCATACTACATGGCCTTGTCATTTGGTAATGAAGCAACTCATACATATGATAATACAGTCCATTTAATTCGCTTGTATTTATATTCGTTTGTTATTCCTCAGTTTGTGGTTTTGTTTGACTTTCAACATTTGAATTTGTTTATAAAATATGCAAATGGTGTAACATTATTGTCGCCTTTGTGACTGTAATTTTTCTGTTATTGTTTTACGGTTTATATGGCATGTGTATGTATGTATGATTAATAATAATAGACATGGACATTGTTATTATTGTTGTGGTTATTATTATTATAGGCCAACAAAAGTTATTAACTGTGAATTAAATTGAAGCCTGACTGCGTGTCTATATAACATACATCCGCTTTTCAATAATTTTTATTTCGTCCTGTGTGCTGTGTAAGGGTTTGCATTCGTTCATAAATACGCTGGTTTGCTGTAAGCACGGTCTATCATGAACGCGGATATCGAGTGGTTTGTGCATCCCAAAAATGGTTTTGGCATCAAAAGTAAAGAGCGTTCGGAACAGGCAAAATTAATTGAAGACCGACCATAAATTGGAAACTTTACTCGGTATGCAAGCAGCAATTCAAAGCATTTAAAAGTACGAGGACATGTTAAAAAGCTGAGAAATTAAGTACCACATGGACTGAAGCCGAGAGATGTTGAAAGACGGATTTACTTTTCGGAAATGTTTTTTGACTGCTTTAAAAAGAAATGTTTTTGCATCAAATTATATCTGGCGAAAAAGTGAACTCATTATGACAACCTCTTGTGCAAAAATCGTATGTGTAACGAGTGCAATGAGCAAAATCTGCGTTCAAGCAGAATATTCATTACATCAAGGTAATGGTCTGTATTGGGTGGGATCAGAAGGATGTGATTCATTATGAGCTGCTAAAACCAGGCCAAACAATCACGAAAGATCTGTTCATACGACAATTAATACATTTGAAGTGTGTATTACAAAAAGTGAATATAAGAAAAAGTATCTTCCGATTGATTTTGAGCCTGCACAGTTTATAGGGCAGTTATATACAACACATATCCGTTTTCAAATATTTTCATTTTTTTCTACTTAGTGTGTGTTCATAAACACGCTGATGAAAAAATTCGCTGACACATTTACTTTCCAAGTCAACTGCGACTGAATCTGTGTTGGCACATTTACAAGCTATCTGGTAAATGAGTTATTTTCCTGCAGTCAACGTAATTAAAGATAAGTAATATAACAGATAAGTAATATAATTGAAGTCGCCGTAGTCTAATAGGTAGTGTGTTGGCTTATTAGACGTAAAGCCCGGGTTCGTATCCCAGGTCAGGCATCAAAACGAAATATGAAAAAAAAAATATTTCTTCGGTGATTTCCTGTCAGCATATTTCTGGCAAAAACTCTGAGAGTAAATAAACCTGCTATGAAAAATTTTCTCAAAAATCTGTCGTTCGGAGTCGATGGTAAACTGTATGTCCCGCCTGTCGTGTATGAAATTAACGCTTACAACATGAGTGGTGTGAGAAGCTAGGCCGTAATCCTGACTGAAGGGTTGTAATGGCCAATTATGTAATATAACAGTTCTTATATAGGTTGAGTGTGATAGGTTTAAATTTGAACCGTCTGCTATATCGAATCTGGCAATACTTACATATGTCATTCTATTCTGTCACAAAATTCAGTATTTATATTTGCACTGAACGTAATGAATCGATTTACGCTTCGTTTTCGCTTCGCTAGATGGACCAACGAGAATCCGCACGATGATGTCGATTTTACCAAAAAAATAATTTTTGCGGATTAAGCTCATTTTCGTCTTGGTGGGTACATTAATAATCAAAAATTGCCATATTTGGTGCTCAGAAAACCCACACGTGGTCTTACATAAACTAATTACGGGTGACGGTTTGGTGCTGCTTGAGGAGGAATCATTCTCCTACATTTTTTGGAAAATGAGGACGGCGCAACCATTAAGGTCAATGGGGACACCTATCACACCATGATAACCGATTTTTTTGTAAACGCTCGTCATGGTATTGATATGAACGATGTTTGATTTCAACAGGATGGTGCAACTTGCCACACATCTCATGCCACAATCTATTTATTGCGCCCGTTTAATTATGATGGCCGTTTAATTAGTCGAAGTGGTGACGTCATTTGGCCGCCAAGAAGCTGAGATTTGACACCGTTGGACTTTTTTTTTTACTGTAGGGCGCCGTTAAAGAAAAGCGTTATGCTCACAAACCAGAAATAATTGAGCATTTGAAATCCAACATTCGTAATGCCATTGACGAGATACGAATCCTTACAATCGAAAAAGTGCACGAAATCTGATTCGATCGAATGAAGTGCTGTGAGGTCAGCCGCGGCAGTCATATGAATGAAAAAAACAACAAATTAGTAAATTTTTCAAACCGTTTTTGTTTTATTGCATTTTTAAATTTAAATTTTAAATCACTCACCCTATATAATGAATTGACAGTTCAAAAGAAATTACAAAAGTAGCGTTGTTGTTAAATGTAAAATATTTTTCCCAGTTCAATAATTTTTACGTAAACCCTGCTTTAGCGTTAATGACAAAAATAGTACATTATGAGTGCATCTTTAATTCATATGTCGGACTTGTTGCATACAACCCAAATTATATTTTTGTTATAAAGTTAAGTTCATTAAGAATTGTGTGTCTTTTAGACCATGAAGTGCTCCTTAATTTCTATTTTTATATGCAATTATCAAATGAATACCTCGATACTATTATAATCGAACGAGACATTAGAGACTACATATGCAAAAAAATGCAGTTAATTAAAAATACTTTTGTCTTAATAAACGACGTGTGCAGAGAGACATTCAAAACAAAAAATGTTAGACGGTTTAACACAAATCAACAAGATTAAAAAACACAATAAAAGCACAAAATTATCACAAATTTCTTTACCTTTTGTAGTCCTTTTTACAGATAAACCAAGCAGTCTTATCCTCAATATACCATAAGACTGATGTAAACAGCTTTAGTTTGTAGATGCATTGTAAGCATGTCTCTTTAAATGACATAAACACACCTTCATGGCTAAAACAAACGAGGACACAAACAGAGAGATGTAAAGGAGAAGTTAAAAAACGGAAAATAGAAATTGAAAAAAAAGACAACAACAAACACAACTTAAGAGGATTTCCTTAAAAGTCTAATGAGAGCAGACAGAAAGGAACAGGATAAATAAACAAATAAAATGAATTCGAAAATTAGAAATGAATGAAACGTCACAACAAAGTAAAAGAAACATAGGTTTTAAACTTTGAACTGTTTCTGTTGAATAAAAAAGAAAATAATTAAATGGGATGATCAACATAGATTGTAACAATTTGTACTTGTGAATTTAAGGCCGCTGAATATGGCAACCTTGGCGACTATGATTGGCATAATAGAAGACTTCTCAGGAAGCTTAATCAATAGCTAGGTAAAGTGACTTTTTGCTCGATTTCAGAACATATGGTAGTTTAGAACGAAGAACAGATAGATTAGATAGTTAGGATGGAGAATAGTTACCACACCGTTGATGGGACAAAACCTGATTGTAGTTTGAGTAGCGTAGTTTGGAAATGTATAATCGACAGAATGACAGATGCAGATTCAATATAACTAAGGCAATTCAAATTTTTATTTTGTTATAATAGTAAGAATATATTTGAGTCTGGCGTCAGAGTATGTAGATTCAGGGCCATTATTACAACTTGCCGTTAATGTTGAGTTTAGTTAAAGGTAACTTTAGCCAAAGTGAACTTTAAAGTCACCTTTAACTTATTTTCGTTATTACGACTTACAGATCAAACAAAGTTAACTTTTTCAAAAATGTGGCAGTGCCGGAGCAATGTCGATAACACTGCTCAATTAAACAAGTTTTATTTTTAAACTCAGTGGCAAGCACGGGCTTCTTTTTTTGTTGTATATGCTCATTTTGTTTAAATTTTAAGTTGCCATACTGAAAATAATATATAATATTGCAAATTCAAACATAAACTTAACTTTAAGAATTTAAGGTAAGATGATCCTCCATTTAGGTTAACGCTCACTTCTATCTTATTGGGTACTCATAATAATGAAAAACAATTTCTCTGTCCGTTGAAATCCTCCCTTTAGTTAATTGCAAGTTGTAATAATGGCCCTCAGACTAAGAATAGTAACCGGCATTCTCACCGGACATTGTAGACTTACAGAACTCAGAGTAGAATCCCTTCATAGGCAATATGTAAAGTCTGTGATGTC
Organism: Sarcophaga subvicina; assembly: GCA_936449025.2. Lineage (NCBI taxonomy): Eukaryota > Metazoa > Arthropoda > Insecta > Diptera > Sarcophagidae > Sarcophaga > Sarcophaga subvicina. The sequence continues at coordinate 38,488,325 of OW388082.2, forward strand.
GAAAAAATATCACCAGAATAAATTCTTAGAACCTGTGCAGCCCTAATGCATTTCATAAGGAAACCTCCGGATAATTTCCAAGGCAGATAGGCAGTCTTTTTTACTGGTATTGCATGTCCGAAAACTCTTCAGAGCAACAAGTTTGGAGTAGACATTATAATATCATTAAAATATCAGAATATCATCTGGTCGCAGTACATCTACTCATGGATAACGAACAACGCTTACAATTCATTAACGCAACGTAAAAATTAAGATGAAATTTTTCTATCACTTCACTTATGAAGCTCATTTTGGCTCAATGAGTATGGCAAAAAACAATTACCAAATTTAATGTGATGGACACCAAAAGATAGTTGAAGAGACGACAAGTTACCTTGACGAATGCACTGCATGATGTGGTTTGGTGGCTGACTGCATCATAGATGTTTCTTCAAGAATAAAAAAAAAACTCAATCTAACAGTCAATAGAGTAAGGCAACGTGGAATGATCACTACAACGTTTCACCTGAATACTGCGATTTGACTTACATGAGGCAGGCGATGCAATCAACCTGTATAGGGGAGATTTTATTTCAACCATTTGACGAGTAATAAATATATATTTACATGAATTAATATCAGGCATTAATGTAACGACAGAAATAAATATTTCACTCATTTTGGCAAACTGATTACATGATTACATTCCTAGGAAAGCGGGAAAAATCAAACCGTTTCTCGGGAATTCCCGGGATATAGTGTATCTACATAATATGCTAATCAGTTGTGCAGATAGCTTTTTCAAGAGATTTCTGCCGAAACCTCTGAGAGTAAGTAAATTTACCATCAAAAAGTTTCTCAAAAAATCTGTCGTTCGGAAATGACTTTAAACTGTATCTCCCGCATTCATGTATAAAATTAACAGAGACAGCATAAGTGGTGTGAGAAGGTAGGTCGTAATCTTCACTGAAGGGTTGTAATGACCAATGATCATTCACCATAATTTTGCACTACAAAAGTGTAGGTTCCCTGAGGATGAACTCAAAGTAAATTTAAAATTCAAAAGCTCAATCTACCAAACAAATCAAAATACCTAATATTTAGCATGACATTCATTAAGGTCAGGCACTCCATTTAAACTATTTATAATTGAATGTACCAGTATTTTTTATGTTTTTCGCTGACATTTTCTGCCATTCATTCATAAGCAAATTATTCAGTTGACACATAAAATACATCAAGTATTTTTACAAATTATAGCTTAAAATTCATAAAAAAAATTTACATATAATATAATACATCGTTAGAAATAAATATTTATCTGTGGCATTTTCTGCGTATTTTTTATGCCTTATTTTGATTTGTTTATGTCTTACATATTTTAGCTGAAGCCACATTTGACAAAACTTACATAATTTTGAAAGTGACATTTAATATGAAATAAAATTCTAATTTACTTCTGTCTTTCTGTTTATAACAAACAAATTTTTGTTAAATTTTTCCCTCATATATCAGCAATTTGAATACTGGAAATGCATTGCTAACAGATCTTATTTAGTCGTTATTATTGTGTAATATTGTATGTTTGATTGTCATAGAATTTTCACTTAATTAATTGCATGTATTTCCTAATTTAAAATTAAATAAAGATTCGATTTAATAAATAAAATTTATAAATTTATAGTGACAGCAATAAATTTAATAGAGTGCTCTAAACCAAATATTCATAACAATATTAACAAAATTCTGTAAAAAAAATAAATAATTTTGGTTAATTTATTAAAAAATAATGATTTTATTAAGCAAGACTTCCATACATAATTTAATTTAAAATTTAAAATCTATTTTTGTCAAACAATAGATTATAATTGGATTAGTATTCAATTAGGGAATGGAAAAACCAATTCAGCAGAAATGTCAAGACCAATCCAATCGTCGTCGACCAATACACGGTCTATTTATTTGTTTAAATTAATATCAATTAAAGTAAAAAATATTTTTTGAGTAATGAAATTAAATAATTTTATTGCATAATTCACCGTATACATATGTACATACGTACATCTGTAGGTATCTATTGAAAACTGAAAATAAAAAAGATACCATTTTGCGACATTTAAAATCAACCACCGGTTGTGTTCCCTAGGTATACGACTATACTTAATTAACCAGCAAGGGTTATGTATCATCAGGATATATTTATTTTAGGCCTACTGAATATAAATGAAATAATGATCAGCAATTAGCTGTCCTATTAATAACACTAAAAAAATTAAATACACCCAGCTAATAACATAATGTAAGTTCTCAGTTTTGTTGAGTAGAACACAAAAATATTTTTTTTTTATATTTCTCGAACCCTCCAAACTTGTTTTATTTGACAAAAACTGGGTTTTTAGACTTTACGCACAAATTTATTGATTACACGAACATTTCTGAACCGATGTCCAAAAATTTTAACCTTATTAGAAAGTAGAGGGATGAGCCTTTAAAACGATATACATTTATATATTATTCGACTTTATATGCTATGAGGTTTAATGAGGTAAACTTGACAAATGCGAATATTTTTCATATTTTTTCAAGTTTATCCGTTCATAGTAGCAAACTTTAATTAAAAATTACGAAATATGTGATGACATTCTGAATTATCTTATGAAGAGATTGATACTTCGTTTCATCAAATCGGACAAAAATTAACGCAGTTATTATTTAAAGAGTCCAATAGCCGAGTTAAATTTTTTATATATGTATATATTTTTTTCAAATAAACTTTTAGTTAAAAATTTTTCAGAAATTTTGATGGATCTTGATTGATTATCGGAAAGTGTGTCAATTTCACGTTTGAAATAATGAAATTGGCAAAAAAAACAAATAAATTTGAAATTTTTTGAACTGAGAGTTCATTTGATAAGATTACATATATTGGCAATTTCGTGTCAAGTGACCCAATTTTTAAAATCGTTGTCTTCCGATTTGGATGAAATTTGCACCAAGGTCAGTACTATTGCGTAGTAGGCTAGACACAAATTGAGCACTATCAGTCAAGAACTGCCGGAGTTAGAGGGGGCCAAAGTTGGACATTTTGGTCATACAGGGGTTTTTTAAAATGTGTGTAACTTTTCACCTATTGGTCCTAGCAAAATATTAGATATTGGATAGCTATTTCTTCAATCTTTCCAAAAATAATTTTTTTACTTTTTAGAAAAATTTTTTTTTATTTATTTTTTTTTTTGAGATATCTATCAAAAAAAATTATTTTTCAACTCAAGAATAAGATCTTTCAATATTATTTCAATATTTTATGATAAAATTGAGTTACTAGTGCTTCAGTTTCGCACGCTAAAGTTTTTCCCTTCTTCTCGTTTGGAAGTGTATGAATCTCATGCTCATCAACCAAGTTTTTAGCAATTCTTGCTTTTCGTTGAGACGTTCCAAACTCGGCCATTACTTTTGAACAACTCCATGACGATGGGGCAAGAATAAGAAGTTGAATTCTTCTTTCGCACCGTGTAATTAAATTGATTAATAGCTTACTGCGTTATTACATATATTATGTAAATTTGTTTTATTAAAATTTTTAATGTAACATCAGTGACGATAGAAACATTCATCACACTGATAGTAAATACTATTCTGTTGTTCTCGTAGTATTGGTAACTTAAACTAAAAATGTTTAATTTTTGTTGGAAATAGCTGCTATACTAAGAAAGAACAGATCATTCAAAAAACCGCTCGTCTTTAGAGACAAAGAATCAACCAAACCAATTTTTAGTATTCTGCTCTGAAGTGGCACCGCAATATATTTGCGAACGTTGTCATGATGTAAAATTACGACCTCGGCGTTATTCGCTCAATGCTCGCTCTAAATGGTAGTCTGGTCCTGTTTTAAAAACTTATAAGGGATCACATCCTTCTGACCTTACGAAATATAGAGCATTGCATTGGCGCCATGGATATTCTTGGCAGTACGTTTTACACGTTTTTTGCGCTTAACATGATTTCCCACGATTGGAGTTGTTTTAATGGATCCATTTTTCGTCGCCAGTGATAATTCGAATTTATTTTTGTTAAGCAATCAAACAGTATTTCAGATATGCAAAATTGTCTTTCAAATGCTTTGATATGACTGTTTGAGTCACACCTAATGACTGTGCTAGCTTTTCTTTTCTAATGTTTGAAATGTAAACATTTTTGACCGTTCCGATATTTGTCTTTCATATCAAAAACATCATTTCTGAAACCCGCAAATCAGTCGATAAATCGCATTCACGGTATAATTCTACGAGCAATTGATAACCGCATGTGTTGTTTTCTTCGTCAAGAAGCGACACAACAAAATTTTCCGCAAGAGCGTTTTTTCGGCAGTTTTTCAAGTTTTTCCCTGGATTTAATTTAATTATGACAAGCACAACTAAATCAAACAATGTTGAGGGATTTTAACAGCTCAAGAATTGCTCTTTAAGATGACGTATACTTATTAATGTTGAACAACGCACATGTAACGTAAATGATTCGTTTTATAACTGTGCATTTCAGACGACTTGTTTGTGTGACGCTCAATGCTATGTTGTATTATGTATTTCGTATTCCAAACGCCAAAAAACGATAAGAAGAAGACCAGTATTCATAATTTGATTTTCAAGCAACAAAATTAAAAATATTACGAAAAAAAAGTAAATTAAATAATTACCTGTGCGAACAATTATAATTTTGAAATGTTAATTTTGAAATGTCAAGTTACATAGAAAATATATTGTATTTTTATTCTTCTTCTTGGCTTTTACATGAACTGACAGCACGAAACTAATACAACTTCCAAAAACATATGAAAAAATTTGATTTTTACATGAAAATTATTAACAACAAGCACTGTTGTATATTCGTCCAATAATACAATGAATACAACGATACAAGGGCTTGTGTGAATTGCCCAAATATTTTCTAAGGAAGTCCCAGTGGTTCATTACATATAGAGTTCAATAAAATAAAAAATTCTTGAAGATTACATTTCCAATCAAGTAAACAATCTTTCGATATTGTTTTAGTACTAAATTGATAAGATTATTACTAAATTTTATACATTCTTTACGCCAAGCATTCTTGATAGCAGTCAAGACATCGTGTTTGGGTACATTTCGCGGCGGAATTATGCCAGGTGAAAGGCTTTGAGTGGTAGTAGAAGTGGACTAAAATTATTCGACTTCATTTTCAATATATCGGTATTTTCGTATCTAGAAACAAGAACGAAAATAGTTTAACGTACGTCATAAAGTACCACTATGGGTCGTCGGCTGTGATTTTGTATTTCACTGCAAAGGCGTTTTGACATGCTCATTTTGTACGAAGTTCATTTTGTACGAAATATAACTAAAATTGTGTTTGCCAGTCTACTATTCCTCCAATATGAATACAAAGAAACCATGCCGTCTCATTAAATCAAAGAAGAATATCTCTCATACACTTGTCGATGGATTTTCTGATTTATTACTTCCCAGAGATTTATTATGGAATTAATACCGGGAGAGTGATCAGGTCACTAAATGACAATAGACTTCTTGTTCCGCCACTAAATTTTTTTACAATCAATAGAATGGTATTTTATCTACGGCGTGTGATAGAAATCTGTGGTTTAAAGAAAACTATGTGGCCTTTAAGAAATGAATTACATTAATTAAGGGAAACATGTTAAAATATTTCGAATGCATATGTAAAAGTCGCCGTAGTCTAGCAGGTAGTGTGTTGGCTTATTAGACGAGAGGCCTCGGTTCAAAGCCCACGTCAGGCATCTCCAACTGAACGAAATATGAAAAGATATTTCTTCGGCGACTTCCTCTCAGCATATTTCTGGCAAAAACTCTGAGAGTAAATAAAATTACCATGATAAGTTTCTCAAAAATCTGTCGTTCGGAGTCGTCGTTAAACTGTGGGTCCCGCCACTCATGTATAAAAATTAAAGCACACAATATAAGTGGTGTGAGAAATTAGATCGTAATCCTGACTAAAGGCTTGTAATGATCAATTATGTATGTATGTATGTATGTATATGTAAACTATAATGTTTGACAGTATAATATTTTATTACCTATTGTAAACAGCTATTCTTTCAAACAAATCCATGAGCTAATAACAAGTAAAAAAAGAATTTCTAACAACAAAAATTACATGAAATTGATTACATCTGTTTATAAGAGATGATTCGGTTAAAAGAGTATTTCATTCATTAGCAATCATTTATTTTTATTTCATACAAATCCTTTCCTTTTGTGTTTGTCCATTTCCTCGGGCGTTTGTGATACATCACGCCTTTGAGTGTTTAAGGAAGCCTTAGAGAATCTCTTTTTTTTCTTTGCAAATACTATTCAGGCAGTTAAAGGAACAGTGAAAGGGAGTTAACAATAATATCATCAGCATCATATTATTGCTACCTGTACTAAACTGTTAATCAAAGCCATACGGAGGTAAGCACATATCGGCATATTTTATTATCCTTCTTGATTCTTTATTATTGTTCGTATTGAGATTCTTAAAGCAAAGGCCCGATGTTCGTGTGTAGAAATTAATTCCCTCATTGATATCGAATCCAATCTGTTGTTAGTAAACTGAATTGAATTTTATTTGATTCCATTTGTAATTTTGCTTTACTCAGCAAAGTTCTCAATATTGTATACATATACATACATATACATTCTTAAATGTAACAGTGACTACAATGTACTGTTATATAACGGCAAATTGTTAATATTGTTCTCCTTTATTTTCAAAATAAATGTTTAGATTGTAATAAGAATACATTAAAAAGAATATCTGCTGAATAGCATTCACTAAACATATGTACATACTAATACTATGGTTGTAAATTGATAACAAGGAAATAAAATTTTTTACCTACAATGCTTACTTGCTGGCATAAGAATTGCCAATGCTATGAAGATAAGAAAATAAAATTGTTACAGTTTTTCTCAAACCTCTTACAATCAATAAAAGAATCTATCAATAGCTGAATATATTTTTGAAGAATTTAAGGCATCTATATAAATATGTATATGGACACGTATTGAATAGGTATGCATGTATGTACATTTATACATATTTATAGAAATATATATTATACACGCATACATATTTTATATATATTGTTTCGTTTTTACTTTTTAAAAACGTTTAAAATATGAGTTCGTATTGCAAGTAAAATAAAAATAAATTTGTGTTTACACACAGTTACTAAAGTATACATACGGTTAACAAATTTCAGAAATTTTTTAACTTGTCGGTTTTCGTTGAAAATCTTTATAGTTTCCTCGATTTTAGGACGGTGTTTTGCACAAAAGTATACATCCGATTAACAAATTTCACAAATTTCTGAACCAATGCAAAATACCGTCTTAAAATCGAGGAAAATGTCAGACAATTATAAAGATTTTCAACGAAAACGGATTGGTTAAAATATTTCTGAAATTTGTTAACCGTATGTATACTTTTGTGGCTGAGAGTAATTTTAATTAAATTCTTTATTGTTCGCACAATTTTGTGTGACACTGTTCATAACTTGATGTAAACAACAACAATTAATTTGCTTGTTATTCTTCTTCACACTCTTTTGCGTAAACAATAACAATTATTAGACAATTGTTCGACAGATCTTTGTAACGGAGATCTTCAAACCATGATTATTCTTTTCAAACACCTCGCGTCTTCACACAAGACTGACTGAATTTTAACTGACCCCGTTGCCTGCTCTGTCTTGCCTTTTATATCGCAGGGTAAACAGTTTAATTGAAAACAATTATTTTAATTTCATACCAGATATGAAGTAATACTTACTGTAATGTCAGATCAGAAGTGACTGGGTTATAAAATTAATATACAATGTAAACGGCACTCGTGCAATCATGTAATTGACACATTTTCCGATAAACAATAAAGATGCATCAACAAATTTGAAAATTTTTGAACTAAAAGTTCATTTGACTCTTTAGGCTCTTTAAATAATAATTACGGTAATTTTTGTCCGATTTGATCAAACGAACTGTCAATCTCTTCAAAAGAAAGTGGACTTTCAGAACATCATAGCATATTTCATATTTTTTAGTTACAGTCAGTGTTGCCAGTAATTTTTTTTTTAACTTTTTATTTCTGGGAAAAAAACTTTTTTTTTACAAAAAAACTTGTTTTCTACAAAAGTATCAACATTTTTAAAGGAAACACCGGAGAACGGTGTCCTCTATTGGTGTTTCTTTGCTACTTATGCCCGGGACGAATAAAATACACAAAATTTTATATAAAAATATAAATATTTCGTGTTATTGTTAAATTTATTGAAATTTTGAATATTTCGAAAAAATTGTTTTGTTAGAAAACAATTTTAATGAAAACTTTTTCGCATCTCAAAAAACTTGGAAAAAAAAGGGAAAACTTGGCAAATGGCAACGCTGGTTACAGTTTGCCACTATGTCCGCACATGAAAAAATATGAAAAATATTCGCATTTGCCGAGTTTACCTCATCAAACTTCATAGCATATTAAGTAAAGTAATATCAAAGAAAATAAAGTATAAAGAATGTGCATTTTAACATATTTTGGAATATGTTTCAAAAATATTTCCCGACGCGGGGGGAAAGATAGAAGGGAAGGTTACAAAAACCAAGAGCATAACAATGCGTTGTTCTCATCGTGCGTTTTTGTTGTTTGACCACTTTTTATTTATTTTTCTGGTGTTAAAAACAGACGTCGGCACGAATGTCCCTCAGGGTAAGAACATCTTCGGCTTTTTACACACATAGGACACGAACAACAAGAATGTTCGTTAAAAAGAGCGTAAAAAACTTCTCAGCTTTTAAAGAAGAAGGTTCATGTCGCTTTTGTCGCCGTGGTCTAGTAGGTAGTGTGTCGGCTTATTAGACGAAAAGCCAGGGTTCGAGCCCCAGGCCAGACATCAAAATAGAATACAAAAAGTATTTCTTCGGCGACTTCCTCTCAGCAGATTTCTGGCAAAAACTCTGAGAGTAAATAAAATTGCCATGAAAAGTTTCTCAAAAATCTGTCGTTCGGAGTCGACTTTAAACTGTAGGTCCCGCCACTCATGTATAAAATTAACACACACAACATAAGTGGTGTGAGAAACTAGGTCGTAATCCTGACTGAAGGGTTGTAATGACCAATTATGTATATCATGTTGCTTTTTTCAGACTTCAATTTACACCCAAAGAAATATCACAGTAGTATTCACTAATATCAATGAGAAATGAATTCGATTTTTGGAAGAATACTTGCCAAGTTAAATACGGTGTCTTTAGGGATTTAGTGCAGTACAATTTTTCTATATTTTCCGATCACATATACATATCATTGGGTTAATAAGTAGACTTGAAATTATTACTAACAATTTTCCTCTAGGTTAACACATGCCTATGGTTATGGATTAGTGAGTGAGAGAGAGAAAATAAGTTGAGAGAATTTATTTATTTACAGCCATATAAAAGTGTTAGTAATATACTCTATTTTTATTTTCATTTCATCAACATACATATGTAAAGCTGTCTATTTTTGGCTTAATAATTTTGGATAAATAAAGATAAAATAAAAAGTCCATTTTATTATTAAAAGAACATAAAGCTTAAAAGCTGTGGCTTAAAAGTTAGGCCATGTTTTTTAGAAAAATAGAAAGAATAAAAAACCGTTTGTTGCTAAAAGAAAAAAACGAGCATTCCAAAGCATTTAAAAAAAATTATACTATGAGACAAAATAAAAGAATGAAATACGCCGAGCTAATGACATTTTTAACACAAAATATTCTTCGAGTGTTATTCTGAAATAAAATGATAAAGCATCTACTAAACATGTGTTCTTGTCGCAGTCTGATCGACAACTAAATCAAAAAACACAAGAATGCATACACATGTACATACGTACGATGAGAGCAACACATTGTTACGCTCTTTGTTTGTGTTCATTTTCCTTCTGTCTTCCTCTCCCCTCACACAGAAATGATTTAAAAAAAAAAATTGGTGAGAGCGGGTCGTGATGTTACGACCCGCCATAAGAAATTTTACTTCTACATGATGCGCATTCTTTATATCCATATTCTTTGGTAATATATATGTATATGTATATCGTTTTATAGGCCCATCGCTCTCCTTTCTAATAAGGTTTAAATTTTATGTGTACGCTCCAAGCATCTTCATACTCTCCATAGGAATGCACTTTTAATCCGATTAAATTCCACAATTTAAAATATTTAATTAAGTTTACGTGTGAGTATAAATATGGAAAGGGGGTGCACAAATAAATATAGATATTTAGAAAGGTAAATTACAATTTAAGTGTAAGAATCGACACCGACATTTTAATGCAAAACTTAGGAAAAACTTTTCGAAACGTGCAAAAAAGGGTGCCTAAAAGGAATTACAATATTATGATATTAGTTACCATCATAATGAAAATGAAAAGTTTTCCTTTTTTGTTGTATTCATTGTTTTGAATACAAAAACCAGGACAAAACATTTCTGAAACTTAGAAATGCTCTGTATTTTCGAAAATTTTTTAACATTTTATAACTCTACACAGAAAACAACTCAAAAAATCAATCAAATTAAAGTAAAATATAATGAAAAACGAATTCAAACTTTTTGTTTTCGTTCGATTAGAAAATTAATTTTTTTAAATTTTCTTACTGTTTCATTGAAATGCAATCATAAAATTTTCTTATTCAATTAAATTAAATTTAATGTTCCAGTATATCACAAAAATAATATTTTTTGCAACTTAAACACAAGACAAGAAAGAAATCACAATAAAGAATATCAACTGTTTTGCTCTCTTTTCTAATCGTCTTTATTTAATTTTTATTTTATACTTGATTTCATTATTTTCTTATTTCTCAAAATCTTTATTTGATATCACTTGTACGTAATAGAATATAACCAACGAAGATTGATGCTACAATACTTGTAGCAACAACAGCCAACAGTCCGTACGCTCTCAAATGTACAAGATTTTTGGAATTCGATTTCTTTAAAATTGATTTACAAGCAAAAATTTAAAAACACAAAAAGAGTAGGAAAGAATGTCAACATCAACACCAAAATCAAATAAAGAGAAAAGGGGATATCCTGATAGTCAAGCAGCCATGCCTGTTGATAGATAAAATCCAATAAGCTGCAGCCATAGTTGCAAAAAGTAGAACGAAATAGAGTTTCCTAAAAATCACTCTTATATTATAAACACAATAAACGCAACACAGCCGGCACAAAAATTTAAAATAATCACTACAGGTTGCTACATTTACTGCGTTGCGTTTATGGTGCTTATAGAATTATACTATGTTCAGACATGCACTTTTATTGAGTTAATATTCGGTTTATTGATTACAATATTTTAAGTGTTTAGAAATAACGATATACGCAGTTCAGCTGCTTATTCAATATTCATTTGACAGCTGGTAAACAAAACAGCTGGTTGTTTCATCAACATTGTTTTTATTTTGGTTTTTTTGTCGTTGTTGACATTTGAGTTGTCAAATATCAACAGAAAGTGATCGGAAAATTGTTATATGCGCACTGAACGTACTGAACAATGACAGTGCTGTATTTCAAGTTTGACTCACTATTATAACAATTTGTGAATTTATGAGCAATAATTAATTGAAACTTTATATGAAATATTGAGATCAATAATGCCGTTTATTGCGATTTACTCAATGTAAGCGCATGCCTGAACATAGTAATAGTCACAAAAAGAAGATTAAAAGATGAATCTTGTTTGCGGCAACAACGAACTTATAAAACTACAGGAAACTTTCCTTCTTTTCATTTCTGCGATTACTGCAGAAGTCTTTGACCAACTAGGCTAACCTCTAATTAACGGCTTTCATGAAATCTACTACGGCATTGTCGATACAAATCTTACAGCTTCTCAGTGGGACTACCAATATTGAGATTTCAATATTATAGAGGTTGTGCCACATCTGGTGAATTGATCATCTCTGCAATTATATTATGCTGACTAGTACAAATGCCATATTTTCAACCGGTGTCATTTGGATACCGAGGAATTCAGACTAGTTCCTATTGGAGATTTACTGAACTTCATTCAGAGAGAGGGATATATTAGAGAAGGATGTTACCTGCAGTCGATTGTAGTTTACTAGGTGTCATATTATACGAGTTGCACTGATAAACATAAAGGGGTGATCCTGACCAATAATGGTCGCATCGTTTGCAGATGGGCAATCTGCTTAATATAATTATGCTGATAGTGCTGAAGTCGCCATAGTCAAGTAGGTAGTGTGTTGGCTTATTAGACGTAAAGCCCGGGTTCGTATCCCAGGTCAGACATAAAAACGAAATATAAAAAAAAATTTACTCGGCGACTTCCTCTCAGCAGATTTCTGGCAATAACTCTGAGAGTAATTATTTACCTGCCATGAAAAAGTTTCTCAGAAATCTGTCGTTCGGAGTCGACGTTAAACAGTAGGTCCCGCCACTCACATATAAAATTAACGCGCGCAACATGAGTGGTGTGAGAAGCCAATTATGTATGGCCAATTATGTATGTATACATGATAGTGCTGTTTAATTGTCTGAAGACTGCCTTTTCCAGAGAACTTCTTTATGGAAGTATGGCATACTTAAATTGAGTGTGTTAGCAATAGCGTTCTGATCGGTTTCTGTTGTTAATAGAAACCCCACTTTTATTGGTTACTTTTAAAGTGTTAGAAATCTAAAAAAGATTTCTTTTTTTTTACACCTCTCGAAAATAAGTTCTTAACATGAAAAAAAATATCACAAATACAAAAACCTTCAGTTCTCCTAAAAGTGAAGAACCACAAGCAATATTAAAAATGATCAAAAAGTTCTTCGTCTTTTTTATCTTAACCCAGATGTGCTTATAACACTAAGATATTGATCAGATGTGTGGCATACCATATAGATTCCAATAAATACAAAAAATCCATGGTTTTACGAGAAAAAAAAATTGCGAATTAACCCGTATTAATTCCTTAGTTTCATTTCAGACAGTGAAGCATGTTAATTTGTTGGTTTTGACTAATCTTTACGCATTTATTACTCTTTTAATTCCACTTTTTTATTACGCCGAGGAGGGGTAAATGTACCTAACCGTACCATAGAGGAAGTCGTCACATCCTCCTTTTTTGGGTCCTCACTCACTAAATCCCCCCTCGTCTCGTGGACTCGTGCCCACTCCGGAACTACGGTGGTATTACTTCGGAGTTGAGTCCCTTTGGCCCCTGTGTGTTCATATCCGCGTCCGGATTGCGTGTCGAAAATTGAAGAGACATCTATGTATCTCCACTATTCCTCTCGTCCAGTTCCTTGTTTCGAATTTCGCCTGACACGTGTGCCAGTTTCATCTATGCCGGCGTGCCCCCGTGTTCCGCAGCCTCAAACTCCCTCTTCTTCAGTTTTAGAATGCTCTCCACGTAATTCGCCACTGAGATCCAATTTTCTCTACTCGCGATCATAACCCCGACAATGTTACCGGCCGTGATAGTCCCAACTATCGACGTTAGTGCAGAGAGATAGCTCTGCCAGCGTGTACACTCGAAAACGGTGTGCTCTGCGTCGTCAATTATCTCCCCTTCCTCGTAAAGACAGTAAGGGGAGACGGTCTTGTCCATTCTGTGCAGATATTTCCTAAAATATTCGTGACCCGATAGCATCTGTGTAACGTAGTAATTTATCTCTTCAAATTTCCGACCAATCCATGGCCTTATGTCTGGAATAAGTATCGCTGTCCATCTTCCTCTATCTTCCTCGTTCCATCATAGTTGCCATTTTGAAATGGTGTTCTACCTGAAGTGAGCGGTTATGTGACTGCTAGCCGATTTCGTCTTATAAATCTCCATCCGCTCCGCTGCTAGCAGATCCACATATCACAATTAATGTTCGATGATTACCAACTTCTTTTGGGCCTGAATTGGCAAACCTTTACATCAACGCCGTAAGGTTTTATCAGAACAACGGTGCGTGTCACACAGTTCAGGTCATATTGGATATTTTGCCCAAGCCGTTTAAGGGCACTTTAAACTACGGAGATATGTTTCGGATCTGCTTAAAAAGACACCCTTTACATACAAAATTAAGAACAAAAATAATGTAAAAGAAATAAAATCTAAAGAACAACACCAACAAGAAGAGAAAAATAATTCCAAAAGAAAAATAAATAGAAAATCATTTTGAACCCAAATACAATGTTTGTTCAAGTCAACAAACAGAAGAAGTGGCAAGGATCAATTCCTCGGGGCATAAGCGAAAATACTTCAGAGATGCCATTATTGTTGCTGGAATGCACAGTATACGTATGTATTTTGTTAAGTTTAAATTTTTTTCTTTTAAGTTTTGCTTCTTGGACTTTGATTTTTTTGCGTACATATCTTTTTTTATTTGAAATTTCGTTCAATATTGAAAGTTTTGTTAGAAAATAAATTCTCAAGTGTTTGATATTCAAATCGAAAGGATATTGTACGTGAATTTTAAGAATGACTTGAAAGATTTTGCCAACTGAATTGAATATTTATTCGAACGAAATAAATTAAGTTTTTGTAGCACACCGAAATAGTGTTTTACAAATAAAATTTTTAAATTAAATCCTATCCAAATAGACCAATATACATATGCGAATGTACATTATGTATTAGTACATAAGGTTTTCAAGGAGGTGTAGGGAGAAGTTTTTGTAACTACGTTAATGATAGTGGGTATTTTTATTTATTTATTTATTTATTCACTTTATATTTTATAAAATAAATTTACAAAATGTAATAAAAAGGCACCGGGTTGCGAGACCATATGCGCTCGAAAAATATAAAAAAAAAGAAAAAAAATTTCATACCTATATCAAATTATCTTCACATATTCAAAAAATAAAAAGGAGAATATATATATATATATATATATATATAATATTTAGGGAAAATATAAGAAAAGAAAAATACATATTCACAAAGATAAATAGATACATATTAATTCCAAAGATACATATTAGTATTTTGTTAAATTAAAATAATGAACATCAGTGCTAAACTATATGTTGTGGATATCATGAATCTTCAGTTCCCTTCATTATAGTGGGAAGATTTCTGTCAGTTGTGCAATCCAGAATGTCATTCAGTGAAGGACCGATTCTAGATTTCGGACATTCAGAAAAAATGCGTGAAACTGTGAGAATATCAAGACAAAAGACGCATACGCTAGGTTCGGTTTTGTCATAGTAATGTTGGGTTGTGAAACTTATCTTGCCAACCCTTAAGCGGCCCAGCGTTATGCACTGCGGACGAGTCAGGATGATAGTGGGTATTTAAATAATTAATGAAAGTTTTTTTAAGAAAATCAGTATAGTGTATATATAATGACGTTATTCAGTAGTGTAACGTGGTGTGTGGAAATTTTCAAACAAATAATAGCATTACAAAGAATTTTGAAATAAGATTGGTTCTCGTAGTTGAGTATAATTTACCACTTGCCGTTGCATACCATTTTTAAAGATTCGAATATAGCTTCTAATATTACCCTAGTCCGTAGTCTAGTAGGTAGTGTGTTGGCTTATTAGGGGGGAAGAAGGGGAAGAAGTCACCATATTTCGCTCGAGCAAAAATCGTTGTGGTAGCTATAGAGCAGTGAAATACAAGCCACATTGCAACGATGTTCTAATGAATCAATGGAGCTGGATACCCTATCGTCATTAACGAGAATCTTCGCCCTATCATGTACGCGGTCGAATAGACGTTGAGGCACCGGCCCCTACATGAGAGTTGTATTCAATTCTCGGCAGGATATAAATGGTGTAAATAGGAAGAAGATGAAGTGAAATATTTCTTGCACCGTCTTAAGAAGCCAAGGCTCTGAATGTGTTGGTTCCAGTAAACATCACACTGAATTTTCATGCCCAGGACGTCAAGAGCTTCTGATCCCCTAATATTTACACCACCCGTAGATATAGATGATGCAATATTATTGCTGGACTTATATGTCAATAAACAACGCTGGTATAGATTGTTTAAATTTTTTCTGAAAATGATATAAAACTTCGCGATTTTTGAAAAAAAAAAAATATCAAAAAATGAAAATAAGAGATGGTAGCTTTTAATTTCCAGTCTGGCCTAAATTTATTAAGAAATATTAGTATCATCACATTCTTCAGCTAATTTAAAGAAAGTTTTAAGCCAAGTAAATTTAAATTAAACTAAATTCCTTAAAACTTAACCTAAATTCCTGAGAAGCAATATTGTATAAAAATATTATTTAAAACTTGGTAATTGTAATTGCTTCGACTTTAATATTGTACCTGATTTCTGACAAAAACTATGAGAAAAAAAAATTGTCATAAAAAGTTTCTCTAAGATCTGTCGTTCGGAACCGACTTTAAACTGCAGGTCCCGCCACTCATGCATACAATTAACACACACAACATGAGTGGTGTGAGAAGCTAGGCCGTAATCCTGACTGAAGGGCGCAATGGTCAATTATGTATGTATGTGGGATGCGAGTCAAATCGAACCACTGCTCAGAGCAAAAACAAAGTATAATGTCCGTCCGTTCGTCTAGATCTCTTACTCGACGGTAACAATATAGCGGTCTTGCTCTAATCCACACTATCTAATAAGTACCAAGAAACATACAAGCGTCCATCTCAAGAAATCACGCCATCGGACTCTGGAAATTTCCACAGACAACAGACGAATGACGAGTAGACGATCAGATATAAAAGACGGATTTTTCGTCTATAGTGGCTAGTTGCAAAGTACTCCCATTTTTTGTACTTTAGTTAAGAAATAAATGAATTAATAAAAATATCGATCTGTTTTATTTAAAATAATAACAACAAATTCCTATATGTATGTGTGTTTAATTCTAATACATATGTATATTTAAACTATATGTTTTTAACATACAAATACTATATATTATATAAGACAGTCGTTATCAAGTTATCAAGTTTATTTTTACATTAAAGCGTTAAAAAGACTTGTTAAATTTTTTGTTAAAGTAGTTTTAATGTTTTCTTTTTGAACTAAAATATGTATATTGAATTAATTTTATATGTTTTACTGCAATAAAAATAAATTTTTTTATAAAACATTTTAATTTATAAACTTATTTTTTCTGACGATTTATTTACGATTTCAATGAACGTTTTTGACGATTTTGACGATTTTTTTTCTAATATTTGGCGATTTGATGCATTATTTATCTTGAAGCTATGCTCCCACAACCTAGTATATTTTTCTAGCTCAATCACAATCCATCGCATGAATAGATGTCAATTCCTTAGTGTTGGATGAATAAAAACACAGAAAAAGCATTATTTCACAAATTAATACTTGTTCTTATATTTCTTCCTTTTGTACTTGACATTCTCTTCAATAATAAATTCTATTTGCTTGTCAATCCTACCTTGTTAGTTCGAAGACAATGCGAATCTGCAATACTAGTTTGTGTTTTGAATTTGTATACCAAAAAATTTTAAACTCAAATTCATATCATTTTTGAAATGAAATTAAAACCATTAATTAAATCAATGGAATAAAATGAAATTGAAATGAATTTAGGTCGTTCAGGGTTGGTTTTTTATTGCCACGAAGCTTTCTTTACCAGTAGCGAAAACAACAACATGAATAATAACCAACAAAATCACGTATAAAAATAGATTCGAAAAGAATAGCCAGAAAATTCATTAAAAATTTAATTGAAATTATAAAAATCACAAACAACAATAACAGCAAATAAAAAAACTTTATGGAACTCATGACTGTTTGACTGTCTGCCTCAGATACGTATTGTATTATGTTCTGGGAAGGCTACGTCTACTTACTTTTTTACTTTTCGAGAAAAAGACATGGGTTAGCCTACGTATACCAGCGTAGGTTAAGTATAAATTGCCGAAAATAACGCCAATGAGGAAGCATACGCATTTGTACCTAAATACCTTGGGTGATAAGTGACACTGTCTACCAAAAAATTACATTCACATATAATTGGTCATTACAACCCCTCAGTCAGGATTACGACCTAGTTTCTCTCAGAAAAGACGCCGAAGGAAAATTTTCTCATATTTCGTTTTATTGGAGATGTCTGATCTGGGGTTTGAACCGTGGCCTCATGTCTAATAAGCCAACTATGTTCTAGTCTACGGCAACTTCTGTGATATATAACAGAGGAAATTTTGAACCGGTTTTGCTTTGTTTGCAGGCTAATTGCCATGGTCTATTCTGGTTGTTTTTCATCAGTGCAGGGTTAAAATTGATCATTTGTTGTCGGTAGCGATCTGTATTAATGATTTCTAAAGGATTTAGGGGCTCGTGGTACACCACACCTTTTTTGTGCAAAATTTAACATTCTGCCATTTGTTTCTGACTCAAAATGTCATCTTCATCGAGTATTGTGTCCAATTTTTGTCTTCCACCGTCGGATCATTCTTCCACATGTTATTTCTAATAGAGTATAATCACAGTATTCGATGTGAACCTCTCGCTTTTTCTTCAAATTTTGTGGTCCAAA
Organism: Sarcophaga subvicina; assembly: GCA_936449025.2. Taxonomy (NCBI): domain Eukaryota; kingdom Metazoa; phylum Arthropoda; class Insecta; order Diptera; family Sarcophagidae; genus Sarcophaga; species Sarcophaga subvicina. The sequence continues at coordinate 38,506,825 of OW388082.2, forward strand.
ATTCGCCATCCTTAACAAAATATGATGTTGTTTTTTAACTGATTTGATGTATACTGAATATGTTTGGCAGATGTCACCGCCAACAAAAAAAAAACAGTTAATTAATTAAAGATCGTGCATAATAAATGCTTCCTTTGGAGTCATCTGTATCTTGAAGCTAACTTCATGCCGGTATAACTAGTATTTTGCAATTTGACATTTTGAGCGGTCCTTGTGTTTGTTAATTTTTTGTAAAATGTCGTTTAACATCAAACAAGCCAATAAATGTTTTTCTTTTTTGTTCTTCTCACTTTGTACAATTGACGATTGTTACAATTTTATTTTTTGTAGAATATTTCATAACGTAAACGTACATGTACTGTGTATCAATGCGGAAAGTTTTATTTTAGTAAATAAATAAAAACTTACAAGAATTTGTACGAAATATTGGTTTAGTGTACCTACCTACCTATCTACCGTTCATTTAAAAAAAATTTCGTCTTCTAATTAAACGGAAAAAATTAAACGAAATATAAAAAAATATTTTCTTTGTGAGTTTCACGTTTATGCCTGTCGGGGGTAAGAGTCTCACAATTAATGGAAACTTTATGACATTTTTTTATTTAACCCACTGAAGTATTTTGCCTACTCGCATACGTTTACTTGCATATAACCAGAAGCAACTGGCTTATATGTACACACAATCCTTATTCGAGTCATTTTGGCCATATTTACATTGCATACATACAGGTGGCAGTTACGCTGCAACATCACATTCTGCATTACTTAGCAAAGGTTGTTACTCTTTATATCGCGTATGTAGAGCTATGCTCGTTGAAGAGTATACAATACTCCCTCAAAGTGAATTGTAAATAAGTTGCATACAGCGAGACAAACGAAACGGTGGATTGTCGTTATTATGCAGCAAACTAAAAAGCGTTTAAATAGGAAACGTATCCCTTAATTAAATAAAGCTTCATGTATTCAAATACCATATTTAGTTGAAAACTTAAAACTTATAATGTTGCAATACAGCAAAGTAAATATTTCCTTCCTTCCTTTCAATTAAAATAACTTTGAGGCTCATAATTCCTTAAATTAAGACTTCTAAAGTCATATTGGATTTAACAGCAGTTGCAAATTTGGTCAGTAAAATTGTAAATTTTACAGTAATGCCATTGACAGCTCCAGCGGCAGCATACTAAAATCGATAATATTCTCAACTTCATTATCCTCATCAACATGTTTAGCAACGGCTTTGTTAAGTAGGCATACACCAAAGTGCGTAGTGCAACAAAGCTATTGGATTGCTAAAATGTTGTGTGTTGCATATCGTCCATTTGAGCAAACACTGACTCATATTCATTCACTTCATTTTAAATTATAACCAATTTGTTTGCGACATATCTATAGTATAGTTTGGGGGTATGAGTTGTCGTACACCCCTCACTTCATGCCTTACAATTATGGCATACCGTTAAACATTATTGTCGTAGAAAATCTGCAACAAAGTAATAACTGCCATGCAAAATGTGCACACACTCTTAACGATACACTGAATACCTTATACGTTATCCTGCACATACTTACGATTTCTTATTAAACATCGTAGGACGAAATTTTGAATGTTGAAAGTGCTTTTGTAGAAGTTTTTTGGAGTAGACTCATGAAAACCAAATCAATGCATATAATGTTTATGGCAGCCTTCAACGGCTCAATGTTCGATGATAAAGCCGTGGAGAATGATGTTGACAAGCTTCCGTTAAGATAGGAATAGACTTGTCCGAAACTTGTGATACTGTGTGAGGTAAACACGTGTTGAGAACAAAATTTGCCTCAGTTTATGATCCTGTGTTAACTTTTAAATTCAGTATACAGGTAGGCGTCGTGTAATATTGGGAAGTTAAATGTTCTTGATATTCTGGACATTAGATTACAGTGGAATGTCTGCTGGAATCAGCACCAAAGTTGATGTATTTCCAGTGTGTTAATATTGGACCCTCTCATGTGAATTGATGTTATCACAAATCCGAGAATTTTATTTTTTCACGTAACTCTTCATATAAAAATTGGACTCATTTGTGAAATATATTTGTCGACGATAATTAGGGTGAGTTACCAACAGCTCCAGAGCACATTCAGTGAACACATGTCATTGGCTTTGGTCGATCATGGATATTTGGCAGGCAGATTGAATAAATGGCAATTAATTTGATAGATGTAGCAACAACACGACGGCCGTTATTAACAGTCAAAGTTCGAAAGTCTCTGATAGGAGACACGATGGCAAATGCTAAAGAAAAATAATATTTTTTAATTGCTTATAAAAAGAATATTTATTTATCTCTTGATATTCATTCTATATAACAAGACCTATGGTTTTACAATTATAATATAGAATTTGTACTTTGTTTACAATTTAAAAAATTTATAATCATAATAACAATAAAAATAATATTTTTATTATATCATATTATGTGTTTAATTATATTGAGATTAAGAATAATATTGCAAAAGAGCCACTTTAACGTTCAAACCACTCCCTAAAAGAACAGCTAAGCAAGGTGCAGTAATAATAAAGGGGTCTAGGTTTAAGTTTAGGTTAGAGGGCGTATACTTGACAAGTACAGTATCCGGAGGTCAAATTGACCTGTTGTACAAAAACGTCCTTTAAGTGAGAGGATAATAGAGGGAATGGGGAAAAAGGAGAGGAAGTAGGAAAGGGGAGAATAAGGAAGTGTTGGAATTACACAGACCAACAAGCACAAGCTAAAACTAACACTAAAAAACAGCAACACTAACAAACAACAACACTAACACAAACACGAAAGAGAGAGTGCGACTACACTAATGAAGCCCGTGCACTTCTCATCCAGCTCAAGCTACTATCTATGACGGCTCTTAACCCAGAATTCAAACCCTCAAAGAAGCACCTGTCAAGGGTCTTCAACCTCAATCTACTAAGGGCCGGACAATTACAGAGGAGGTGTTCGATAGTTTCCAACTCCTCCTCATCGCAACATACCCTGCAATAATCCGGCCGGGATCTGTTTCAGATCCCTGTCAGTGACCTAATCTCTCAGTGCCCTGTGATAAATCCAATAACTAACCTTAAATTGGCCTTATCCAAGCCCAGTAGCACACCAACAAAGATCATGTAAGATTGCGAATCTGAAGCGGGCCCACCAGCTATGGCCCCAAAAGCCTTCAACGTGACGTATCCTCAAACCAAGCACGAACATAGCCTCAGCCGCAATATACTCGGTGCTTTTATCCAAAAATCTGTACCTCCCCTCAGGAAAGACGACGTTCAGAACTCTGGAGTGACCTATCGAGCTTTACAACTGAGGGTAACTCTTCTAAAGCCGATAAATTTAAATGTTTTCAGCAGCTAAAAATGAAATTAGCGTTACCATATTGTATTAATATATCATCTGAAATTATTAAACGACGGCCTTTCACGGGTGTGTCGCATTCTTCGTATCTAATAAAAAATTAAGTGTTCTTAATTTCAGATATGAAAACAGTATGATGGCGTGAACATTATGGTGTGCGGTATTCCTTCTTGACTTGATATTAGACAAATTTCGGGGCTCACTTTAAGATTGGACCTTCATGTTTATATAAAATATTTAACGTTAATATACCACGTCCATGCAAGACAATAGCCCTAAGTACCCTTCACGAATTGTGAAAAGCTGTCTGGAGGAACAAAACATATATGTTTTAAAGTATACATGGAGGGCTGTTAATCAATTTTTCAGTCACCACACGAAATGTAATTAAAAATAAATGTTACCACACGAAATATTGGTGGTAAGAACAAAAATTTAAAAAAGATGACAATAAATGTGATACTAATAAATCATTTTTAATATTTCTTTTTTTTTTTTTTTGCTAAAGTGAAAATTATCTTTTTACAACTGTATTGGAATCCTTTTTTTGTTATCTTTCTTAATTTTGAAAATAAAACGAATAAAATTACTATCATTTGTGATTATATGACCAATACTGTATCGTAAATTATTTGCTTGCAAATTTTTGTGTAACGTACATTTTTTACTTAAATGGTGGAAGTGATTTTAGCATGGTAGAAAACTAACGAACAACTGGGTTACAAAAGATTTAAACAACGGTTATATTGGGGGTGTAAAATTATCATTTTTTGAATTTTCTCTTTTTTTCTCACTTTATTATTCATGCTTATGGCTGTACAATATTATCCTTTTTCAAATGATTAATTTGAATATGATAATTAAAAATGAGAAAGAAAAATTATTTAAAAATGTTTAGTATTCCAAAAATAATTACAAAATTCCCATACAAATGATGTTAAAAAATTTACAATATGTTGATGAACCTTCGATGTAATTTTTTATCCAGAAGAGAATTTTGTATTTTTAATTTGAATTGTTATGTCGAGTTCATTGCTATTAAACAGTGTAATAAGTATTATTAGGAATCTATGCTGTTATTAAAAATGATGCTTTCATAATAATTTTTTACATGTAGCATGGAAGGAGTTAGAATATGCATTACGTTCGTAATACATACTGCAGGACATACGAATAAAAATAATGTCTTATTAAATTGAATATAAACTAAAAACTGTTTCATGTCTAATTGTTTGAATAATAAATAAATTGCTTGATAATTAGTAAAACTAGTTGCATTAAAAATCAATTAATTTATATTAATAATTCAATATGCGAGTACCCCGCATGCTTATAGAATTATACTCTCTATCAAGAAGTCGCCGTAGTCTAGTAGGCAGTGTGTTGGCTTATTAGACGCAAAAGCCTGGGTTCGAGCCCCAGGCCAGGCATCAAAGACAAAATACAAAAAGTATTTTTTCGGCGACTTCCTCTCAGTAGATTTCTAGCAAAAACTCTGAGAGTAAAAAAAAATTGCCATGAAAAATTGATGTCTGACCTGGGATACGAACCCGGGCTTTACGAATAGTAAGCCAACACACTACCTACTACACCACGGCGACTACCCGTGTATAAAATTAACACACACAACATAAGTGGTGTGAGAAACTAGGACGTTGTACAATGGGTCAATTCGACCTCCGGGTACTGTACTTGTCTTAATTTGACAAGTACACGTCCTCTAACCTAACCTAACCTATCAAGAACAATGATTTTAACATCAAAGACAAAGATCGCCTGGGGCAGCTAAAAAACTTTGAAATCCATAAATTACACCATCAAAATTTACGTCAACTGCAGCAGCCATTTCAAAGCGTTTAAAAGCAACAGAATTAATTCAAAATCAAGGAAATTGGGTGTCACGTGAACTGAACGTGAACAATGAACTTTTGATCTTTGTTAAAACTGATCGTAGACAAAATTGTGTCCGCAATGTTCCATAGTTCCCTGATTGGGAGACTCAGACAAATTAAGATGTACAAAGTAATTGCCTTTAAGTGACATACAAAAACGAAAAATAAAAATGTATGAAAAACCAATACTAATAAACACCAAGGACAGCAAAGTGTAAAAGACTGGAATTGATAGTCAAATATAAATTCAAATAAACAGTAAGAGCACTTATTAAAGGTTAGATAGTTGTTGACACATTTAGTCAGTCTAAATATTCCACTGCTGTAGTCAAAGTGTTATGGACACTATTCATACAAGTATTTTAGATTCCTTTTTGGACTTAATCGAGCAGAATTCCAAAGTAAATAAACGCGTACAAGGGAATTAAACAACAACAACCTCAATTGTAACACCTACAAGTGCATACGAGATAAATGAATAAAGGACAACACACGTAAATAATGCTGCATTGCAATTTTATGCTATGTATGTACAGAAATGATTAGCGATTGGGCGGCAGCAACTGTGTGCAGAGTAAAATATTAAAAAGAAATGTATGACACACATGAGATAGTTCCACGTGTATGTAAATCGGAGAAGGTAAATAAACTTTGGTTGCAATCAATAGAAATATAGCCCGGAAGTGACATATGCTCAACAACTTGTTTAAGTTGGCATACGAACATGGCTAAATTAATTGCGCTCAAGGTCTTTTATTCACAACATTTTTAGTTCCCATATTATATGTATCAGTTATCATTTTTCTTTTTTATATTGGTGTAGATTATTCTTAAGTAGTTTTCAATTCTTCTATTGCAAAAATTTCATAGAAAATAAATAGATTGTAATTTTTCATTTCATTTCATAGACTTAAACGTCTCTGGTACGTTTATTGGTCGGAAAATTTCCAAAACAATGTTTCTGCTTCAACTATTTAGTTCAGTCAGATTATTTTGAATTTTTCGAACATTTTGAACTCCAGTGTTTTATATTAAAGAGTGAATTATAGTACTCTACGTAAATATATCTCTAAATCTATAACTTTAAATCGAGATTTTTTCAGATTCAAGCAAATTTTCGACACGAATACCAATCATGTAGTTAGGCAGCAGTTAAGTTACTTTTGCTACAAGATTTTGCATGCTCGGCTATTTTGAAAACACTATAAAAATATAATAAAAGATAATCAAAATAAAAAGGGTACTTCGCCTTATTGCAGAATTATAATGTTGCAACGGCAGAATTAAAATTAAATCTGTATCATGAAAATTTGAATAAAATACAAAATTGGAAACAATAATAAAACAGCAAAGAAATTACGAAAATAGCTGGATGTTAATACGACTATTCGTTGAGGAGCTCATACAGCTCACTGTTGGATCGGATGCGAAAATCATCGCACTCTGCACCGAAGATCTTACGTAGGACTTTTCTCTCGAATACTCTTAAGGCTGCTGCATCAGTGCTTAATAGGGTCCATGCCTCTGTGCCAAAACCTCAGCACCCCCTGCGATTCTGTTACCATGTATCCATTCTCATCTTTACAGGAAGACGCTCCGAGCTTTAAACTTTCGGTGAGACGCTACATCGCTACATCTACTCATCTCGACTTCCTCCTTCTCCTCTTCTATAGTTCTCGACAATGGCTCGCATAGCGGCTGACTGCAACGTTTTCTTGTATGCGACGTTTTTCGCTGCAGCTGCCTCGCGACACTCCTCATCTTAACATTGATTTCGTTGGGGTGGGCGCTCGAAATCAAGGACTGTTTCCACAGTAGTGCGCAAGGAGAGACTATGTGTCACTCCTTATAAAACCCCAGGGATTGAATTGATTTTGGTACCACAATGGGCCTAAGTGCTGGCAGATGAGGGACATTTTCCAGTAAGAAGGGTCCGCCACCTTCGTGACCTTACCAAAGTTTTCGACATTTCAAAAAGCCGCAGTTACATTTTGAAGTATTCAAACCATCATATAAATATCATTGACGTGTGCGTGCTTTCCGTTGAAAACTGTAGCCGTTGTGATAACTTTTCTAACTGTTCAACACTTTTTCTAATAAAGTGTTGAAAAGATCACACTATAAACTTCTACTCTACCCGTTTAATTAGAATATTTATTTTCCAAGTCACGAAATTCCGAAAATATTTGATTTCCAAGTTCCAGCTAAGTTACTTGGGTCTTATAAAATACGATTCGATAATAGAGTTCCATGTCTTCGAAAACTTCTCAAATTTGCCTTTTGAAAATATTTTTCTATAAATTGTAGAGTAACAAACATGATAATATGATCGAAAAATGAAATGGCTCCAAGACTTACGGATAAAATTAATACACACAACGTAAGTGGTGTTAGATGCTAGGTCGTGATCCTAACTGAAGAGTAGTAATGTAAGTGTCTAATGTAAGTATGTACTTGTCAATTAAGACAAGTACAGTACTCGGAGGTCGAATTGACCCATTGTACCCACGACTGTAGGAAGTAATAGTTTGGTGGCTAATGAAATCTTTAACCATTTAACCATACACACGACACAGAAATACATCTTAAACGTCCCTTGTTGTAATTATCGATTGATGAACTCTCAAAATATTCTTAAACGGTATTTATCAATCAAACTAATTCGAAAAATTTTACGGTTTAGAATAAATTGGAATTTCATGCATTTTCCAATTATTGAAAATCGAAAAGAATTATTGAAAACAATTTGATTACTTTTCGATTACTTTTAATTCTTTTTAATTATTTTGTATTAATCGTTAGTAATCCGCATTATTTTTTGATTATTTGTAATTCTAATAATTAATTAATTAATTTATAATTATTCAAACCAAAAATAATCGTAATTGTAATCATTATTTCACCATTAAAATAAATGCAATCTAATTACTAATCATTGCTTAACATGTAAAATAAAATTGTAATGCTATAAATACAATAAACGCAATGCATCAAACGCAACAATATCTCAAAAAAATAAAAAACATGAGTGTATATTGAAGTGAATGGTGAGCTAGACGGCTAGAGCTGTAGGTCTGAGGAGGAAGAGAAAAATTAATTTTTCCTCTGCCTTGAACTCTCTTAACTCTCACTTTCTGACATCCGAGCTCTTTAATATAAAAGTTGTCGCAATAGTAAGATTTATTTTGGATTAGGATTGGTTTCCTGTGGACAGTTTTTGATTTACGGATTGAATATTAATTGTTTGTGGTATCAATAGGCATATTGATCCTAACCATAGCACTATAACTTATAAGATTAAAATATTGTTGCGTTATGTTAATTGTAATAAATAAATAAATAAATAAATAAGTTCTACTTCTTTTTCCACTTCACCCAATCTAACCTAACCTTGGATATTTGGTTGTATTATATTAAGTACAACTCTAGATGCCAGAAAACAACGGTCTTTGACAGACGTATGGGTTGATACTATTTGGCAACAGTGCCAATGCCACGAGGTGAATTGAAATTACTTTTTAAAAATTATTTCATTTAAATTGTTGCCGTCGGCAACTCTATAGGTGGTTCCAATGTTGACTTACTTTTTCCAGTATTTCGGCCATGACTCAGCAATGTCGTTTGTGATGTTGTCGTCTAAGACACAAATTGCTGCTGGATTATCCTTGGCAACCAGTGGCACAAAATATGGAGTTATTCACACAGTTGTTAAAACTATATGTCAACCTAGTCGAATTCTTCAAATTTGGGTAAAATTATCGCAGGGTATCTTGCTCTATTGTTTGCAACGTTGCTATGTTCATCAATCTTGAAGATGTACAGCATACAATCAAAATCCACTTAAAATTGGCCTCTAAGTCGTTAACACGGCTTGAAACAATTAAATTCCACTATGACGTGTATTGAATCGTTTAATCGTTATATTATTAATCGTTACGTTATTAATCGTAATTCTACCTCTACTTGCAGCACTTTTTTGAGCTATTTTACTAGGTAAAAGGGAAACAGAACAACAAACCTAAAATAAATTCATTCTTGGCGGCACCCAAAGTTAATGTATGAGTGCTTTATTGCCTTGTTTCTGGTTTTCTATTCTTATTACATTTAACGGTATGGGACACTTGAAAAGCATGAGTGATATATGTAAACAAACACCCACCTTCGATTCATAGTACTTTCACCATTAGCCAAGTGACAAAATGAGAAAGAAGCATGAGAATACGAAAGAGTGGTTTCAAGAAGAATATATGTTTGGTTTGAATGAAAACACTGGAAATGGAAATGGGAGAGAAGTATAACAGAATTTAATACATAAGTTAACACAGCATTTTACACAAAACCAACAACAAATATTGTTTGTTGGCAAATATTTGCTTCATTCTGTTGGTTACGGCCTCCAAAGATACAACCGAGAACACAATGATGAAGAAGTTAATGATGAGGATGTAAATGATTTTATGGTAGTATTATTGCTGCCGATGATTTTGCTGTTGCATTTGCAGTAAACCTTGTGGTTACACCCACAAAACTTGCAAATATTATAAGATTGTACGTCGCTGGCTGTTGGGCTGGTTTTCGTTAAAATGCCGCCTTCAAGTTATTGCAAATGAAATGCAGAATTCCTCTTAGCGCTAGAAGAGTAAAGTAGTATTTTATTCCGACGTTGAAAATCTTAATTACATAATTTTATATGTAATAATCAACATAATGGATTCATTTAAGAATTTTTTTTTAATGTGTTGCATAATTAAGCAACAATATTAGTCGGTATGTGACTCATTTGAAATTCCCTCTGAGGGCGTTGCATACTCTTCAGAGAGCTTTGATCTACTCACACCATTAAGGGCTGTAACTTTCTTTGAATTTTACTAGGAATATACCACGGGTGGTTGCTATAATAAATGTTAACAACATTGCCAACATAAGTGTGATTAACTTAACCACTTCACATGCAAATCTGATGTACAAAAATTTTTGAGGATCTAATTACATTTTGTAAAGTATTAGGAATTATTTTAAATACAACTAAACTGAAAATAGAAAGAATGTTAATAGATTAGCAAACATCTCTTAGGACTTATGAGTGCCAACATGCTTTGAGGACCACCGAATTTTGAAGTTAGTATTTGGAGGTGATACATACCTTTGGAAAATTGAAATTTGATTGGATAAATAGATTTTATTATGCATTTTAAGCATTGTAAGCAGTCTTAGAAAATTATGTGAAAATAAATACTGTTAAAATTTCTACATTGTGGATTCGTTTTTTGTAAAAGGTAACATCAAAGACTATAAATATATATATTATAGTTTTTGGTAACATCATAGTTGCCGTAGTCTAGTAGGTAGTGTGTTGGCTTATTTTACGCGAGGACACGGTTCAAATCCCAGCTCAAATATCTCCAACAAAACGAAATATGAAAAATATTTCTTCGACGAGTTCCTCTCAGCAGATTTGTGGCAAAAAATCGTTCGGTGTCGACTGTAAACTCTAAGTCCCGCCACTCATGTAAAAAATTAACACACACAGCATAATTGACGTGAGAAGCTAGGTCGTAATCCAGACCCAAAAGACTTGTATGTACATACTTGTAGCTTAAAAAAGATTTTAATATATATTTTTTAAATTAAATTATTTCTTATTTATTGAATTAATCATGTTCTTTTTCTAATTGAAACAGTTATCCTTCCTCCCACTATAGCTATGCATAGAATATGTTAACCTTCACCTTGAACAGTTGAAGGTTTTAAATTCTCCCTTACCTACGATATCAGTTCATACAAGGAGGAGCTTTAATCATATAACGTAGTACATAAGTATTCTTCCAATTCTGGAGCACATTACACCACTTCTAATTACTCTTTAAATTAAAACTTTGAATATCGTTAATGGCATTTTGCACACCCCAAAACCAAAACAAAATTTCAACAGAAAGACGGCAACTCATACCAAAGATTTTTGAGATCCAAGCCCTGTGTTATCATGATTGATAGGGTATTCCGTTTTTAGAAAGATGCTTAGTAGCAGACATGGATGAAATACAGAGCATTTGTGGAATGTCAGAAGACGTTGTCCTTCCTTTAGTGGGTATGGAGTGAGAGCAGTCACTGATGGTAGTTGAAGGATGCTCATGATTTCTTGGAAGTATAGTAAAGAACCTTAGAACTACACGTCAAAAATTAAGGAAAGGGAAAGTAGGATCGGAAAATTAAAATGCGTGAAAAAAGGACAAAAATACTTGGGAAGAAAAATAAAGAGAATTGAGAGACTTGAACTAAATACCATTTTTATCCACATAAAGACGCATACCACGTGGATGTTCGCGCATGAAGAGACCTGGCCGACGACAAAGACATTATTTCTCATATGAAATCCTACATTGAAGTCGTCACTAATGCCATCTCATTGCTACAGTTTATTGAAATCATTAGTATCTGTCGGATGGGTAACAAAAAATCTCCAGCATAGGGTGACATCCCCAGGAAAGTTCTGAAGGTAGCACAGAAGACTGGTAACACTATCTTACAAAACACGGGTAAAACATCTTGGATACTAAAGGCAATTGCCTTGATAGAAAAATATTTACACATTTAGGAGCCCGGGGAGAATTTCTTACAACCAGAATTACTTCCGGAACGTAAGGACGGCGATCGACGCAATTCAATCCTTTCTAACGAGTTTCCATCTGTCAAATTAGTTGTCATTTATTCAGCCTCTTTTGCTGAATCACCATAGATGGATAGACATGGACCTAGACTACGTAATTCGTTATTCTCATTGAAAGAGCGTTCACATGAGCGTCCAATGCATCACATAATAATCAAAAATCACTGTTTGCTGTGGATATAAATTTAGAATTTTTATTATTACGTTTTCTTAATTTGCAGATGCATGCGAATACGCCACAAGTCGCATCGGTCCTCAAAGTCAACATGAGCCATAAGTCATCCAGAGTCATGGAAAATTGTGCATTTCGGATACACTCCACCCAAAATTGTCTTGGCGGATAGTAATGACATCAATAGGTCTTTCATGTCATTCATAAAATTTTTTTCATTCCGCAAATTGTCGACTGAATAAAACATTTGCTTACTGTGCTTTTATAATATTTTCTACAATTGAATACAATTCTCCTTTTGTTAAGCGCTCCACTATAATTGCCGTGACTTAACATTAGACGAAACTGACAAGATTGTAATACAAAAACAATTGGTTTATCAAATTATTGTTCTGAGATGGGTTGCTTCATAAGTAGGGAAATTAAACGTAATTAAAAAACATTTTAAAAAGATTAAAAATATTAAAAAAAATGTACAATAACGATTAGGATTTCAATATAAATCTTTCATTTACTCGCATTTAATACATACATTTAATACAGATTTTAGAACAATGAAATCAATTAAGTAAATGATTTACCTTAAGTAATCAGTTCGTTTAAGTGAAAATGTTTTTAAATGAAGTTCTCATCAGTTAATATTTATCGTTTGTGATTAACCTCTGAGCCTAAAGTAATAAATACCATTTAATAAGTCTATTTTGCCCAAAAGGCATACATTCAGCCCACAAGCTACCTCAAAGAGTAGGAAAGTGAGTGTCAGAAGTAGAATGTTATATAGCAGTCTATGTCATTCTGGTAATTTTTACTTTTTATTCTTATAATGGGTGATATTTTAATAGCTATAGGAAAAAAAAACACATCAAATTCAGGAAAATGCATGAAATCTTTATTTGAATCGATAGTACGGTCCATATAATTTAATGTTTGAGGATTATTTCATGCAAATGTTGACCGCGACTGCGCCTCAAATGGTCTATCCGCTTAGTCCAATTTTGGCATACTCTTTCCAACATTTCGGCCGGTGTCTCACGAATAAATGCTTCAATGTTGTCTTCCAATGCGTCAATTGAAGCGGGCTTGTCTGTATAGACATGAGCTTTAACATGGTCCCACAATAGTCGCTAGACGGCCAATTGACCGGTCCCGAACGTGAAATAAAATGTTCACCGAACTCGCCTCTCAATAAGTCCATTTTTACGCGTGCTGTGTGGCATGTTGCACCGTCTTGTTGAAACCACATGTCATGCAAGTCAAGATCTTGCATTTTGGGCAAAAAAAGTTGGATATCATCTCACGGTAACGCTCACCATTCACAGTTACGTTACGATTCGCAGCATCTTTGAAGAATTACGGTACAATGATGCCACTAGGCCATAAACCGCACCAAACTGTGACTTTTTCTGGATGCATTGGTAGGTTTTGTAATACTTCTGGCTGACCTTCACTCCAAAATCGACAATTCTTCTTATTTACGTATCCATTGAGCCAAAAATGAGCTTCGTCGCTGAACACAATTTTTCGATAAAAAAGTGGATCTTCGGCCAACTTTCCAAGAGCCCATTCACCAAAAATTCTGCGTTGCGGTAGGTCGTTCTGCTTTAATTCTTGCACCAGCTGTATTTTGAAAGGCTTCACACCTAAATCCTTCCGCAAAATTTTCCACGTTCTTGAGTAACAGAGGCCCAATTGCTGCGAACGGCGACGAATCGATAATTGATGGTCATCATTAACACTGGGCGATACAGCTGCGATATTTTCTTCAGTTCGCACTCTACGTAAGCGTGTTGGTGGTTTAATGTCCAACAATGTAAATTTGGTGCGAAATTTAGTCACAATAGCTCGAATAGCCGCTTCAGTGGGTCGATTAAACTGACCATAAAATGAAAGAAGCGCGCGATGAACTTCTTAACAGAGCACGCATTTTGATAATTTGCAAGCGTTGTTCGTTTGTAAGACGATTCATGGTTAAATTATAGACCAAACTGAAGATGTTTCACAGTGAAACAAAACACGAAACATGTGTGAGCTGTTTAAACCAGTGTTGCCAAAAAGAAAAATCACCCGTTACATACACAACCCTTCAGTCAGGATTACGACCTAGTTTCTCACACCACTTATGTTGTGTGTGTTAATTTCATACATGAGTGGCGGGACTCCGAACGACAGATTTGTGAGATACTTTTCATTTTATTTACTGTCAGAGTTTTTGGCAGAAATCTGCTGAGAGGAAGTCGCCGAAGAAATAATTTTTGTATTTTGTTTTGATGTCTGGCCTGGGGTTTGAACCCTGGCTTTACGTCTAATCAGCCAACACACTACTTACTAGATTATTGATGTTATTCTGAGTATGATTTTTTAATCGTATCTGTTTTCTTCGATGTAGAAATTTGTTACTAGAAAAGTACTCTAATATGGTGAATATTTAATTAAAAATTCTTTAAAATAGTATAAAATGTTACTTAAACTTCTATATCATGAATCATTATTTAGATCTTAGTCCCTGCTAAAGGTAACAGTGATCTATAAAAAGTTAAACTTTAAGTTTATCGAATTCAGTCTAGTTGGAACAAATGTGTTAATTAGGATTTGAACTCGCATCGGATAAGAGATTTCTCATTTCAAAACAACGTTCATAAACACGGGATGCGATATTTCTCGTTTGTATAGTTTGATGATGTTTTTTTATATCTTACCAATCAGCAAATTAATGAATGGAACATATTATTAAAAATTTAATAAATTATGGACCACTTTCGAAAATTTAAGAACTTCGAAATTACGAGATGAGATTCTCAAAAGATGATATAATTTTTAGAACCACCAGTACGGATAGGTAGCTTGGATGAGACGAGACCAACCAAAAGCCTTATGTATAATGGCATATACATACCTAAGCCACCAAGTGTAATTGTTGTGGGTTCAGGATACCAAATCTAATTTCTGTAGAAAATCTGTATTTTGTACAAACTTTCTCAGCTTCGTCCAGCCCAATCCTCTAAATCGAGTAATGTTTGATATGTATCTTCTCTGTTTTTGCTAGTTTCTGTGCTTTATCAGGACTTGTGTCTTTCGCACTCAGTTAGATGCAGATATATAAATCGATATGTAAACATTTTAGGACGAAATATAATTCTTTTTTAATATGGTGCGAGTTTTAGTGTGTAAATTATGTTGTAAAAATATTTTTGTGAGTGGAAGTGGCATGTGGAATAATTAAATGCTTCTTCTACAATCACTTCTCTTAAACAATTTATTTTTTCCATCTCCCATTCATTCACTTTTTTAAAGTTTTATTTTAAAGAAATTCTTTTATTTCTATTTTAGCACATCATCTTATTGTTGTAGGATGGCGTACACCAATGAATTATGTTGCTGCTTCTACATATCTTGCAACAAATCTTTATGCTACAACATATATCCACTCACTGGCACACATAATAAAATGCATACATAGTGTTCCTCTAGATAGACAGGCAGACAGACAAAACGACAGAGCCACTTATGTTGCCAAGGATATACAGCATTCCAGAATTTTAAAGGATTGTTTTCTCCCGTACACAAGTTATCAATTTGTAATGTGCAGTTAAAATATTTTACTCTCTAGTTCAATATACAGCTTAGATTTCAGTTACAAGAATATTAGAATTATTTTTTAGCCTTCCTAAGATGTATGAGATTTGAACATTAAGAGACCTTACCATTGAATTTCTTAATTAATTTTGTCATTATACCACTTTCGTTAAGATTGCAACCTAGCTCCCCACACCATCCATGCTGTATGTATTAATCTTATGCATGAGTAGAGGGACTTACTGTCAAGGTCGACTCCAAACTATAGATTTAAGAAAATGTTCAATGATAATTTTATTTACTCTCATAGTTTTTGCCAGGAGACTGCAAAGAAGATGTCATATTTCCCGTTGTTCGAGATGTTTGGTGATTTGAACCATGACCTCTCGTCTAGTAAGCCAACACACTATCTACTGGACTACAGCGACTTAAATATTTGGATCATTGAGTTAATAGCGTGATTCATATGACGTTCTCTGGAATATGTATACGATTATCAGGCATGAATCTCTCTTTAATTTTTCCGTCATAAAATGAAAGTGGAAAGAGAGTGTAGATATCGAGGAAAATTCAAATTAATTACACCTAAGAATTTTGTTTTCATATCTTTTACACTTTTGCGCTCGATCTCATAGCCGAGTTCCCATCCATAATTTCCTTCCATTACGGATTGTGAACAATGCCCTATGCTATCAATGCAACGCACCGAACACAGTAATACATGGACGTATAAGGAAATAATTACTTTAAAGCAACGCGACAACAAAAACGTAATGCTGCGTTGCATTTATTGAGTTTATAGCATTAGATAGTACAACAGTAAGAGCACTTGCCACTTTAGCAGAGTTCCATGATTTCTTTTCTCCAAAGCCAACCGCAAACAGATAGAATTGGGGACTGTTGCTTTCTTGCAGTGATAAAGACAAATAAAATTTTTAGTATACTGTCCAAAATTATATATGGCCTCATTGGATAGAGTGGGAGCTACTCCGTTGATACTAGTTGTAGATATACATTGCATGCTCTTAAATCATATTTGTTCATATATACATACATAATTGGCCATTACAACCCTTAAGTCCGGATTACGACTTAGCTTACCACACAATATACGTTGTGTGTGTTAATTTCACACATGAGTGTCGGGACCTACAGTTTAAAGTCGACTCCGGAAGGCAGCTTTTTGACAAACTTTTTCAAGGCAATTTTTTACTATCAGAGTTTTTGCCAGAAATCTGCGAGGACAGAAATCTGTCGAAGAAAAAAATTTTTTCGTATTTCAATTTGTGTCTGAACCCTGACCTCACTTTTAATAAGCCAACACATTACTGGCTAGACTAGACGGACCATTTGTTCACTTAGCCATTGTTAGAGAACTGGGTTTCATCGCTGGATATGATTTTTCAAAGAAAAACAACCGGCTCGTTAACCGAACATTTTGATAAAAAAAATCTTGTTATTTGCACCTGTTGTTAAATGGTATGCCCGTCCATATATGCCCGTGTCTATAAAATAGACTGAATAAACAACAATAATAGTGACTGATGGAGCTTCACCAAAATATGTTTTATCAACTAGAAAGAGTTCGGATGCCCCTGTTGGATGATATTTCGGATCACACAAGAACGGTGAAATGAGTTTTATATGACCAGAGAAGTAAGGCTTGAAGAGTATATTCAAGGCGTCCACACTATTGATAATTCAGGATTTATTTGGAACCTTTATTTACATCACACAACAATAATTTTGAATTCCAATGATTTAATTCTTTGCCAATTTATTTATGATTTTGTGTTAGAGTCCTCCATATCTTCGCGTTAAAAAAATATTTCAGTTTCGTTAGCGGAGTGCATGGCATAGTGAAATCGTTGTAGACGTGTGGCTGTTGTCAGAAATGATTGCAGTTGGTTTGTATTTTGCGGCAAAGCAATTTGTTCTACATTCACTCACATACAGCAGCATACATTCATATTTAAATTTATTTTAAGTCAGTAGCATCAACAAATTCTATGCAAAGAAGTGTACAAAAAGGGTAAGAAAAAAACGATGACAAAGCAGTAAAAGTGGAAAAAAATAGTTAAGCAAAGTTAAATTGTTTTAAATTGTGTGCTAAAAACGTTCTTTTATTCCTTTGACTGACTATGTTTTCCAGTCATGTTGAGAGATTGTGTAAGTTTTCATAAAATTTATTTTCGTTTACTTAAAATGAAAGGAAAAAAAAGTTAACTTCATACGAGTATAAATTATAATATCCTTTCTATGTATGTGTGATACAATATAGAATTTATAAAAATAAATTTCAAATGGATATTGTTTTATTCGTTTTAAATATTATTTTATTTTAAACCTTTCAACTAAAATCCTTTATAAGGTCTTTCAACTAAAATATTTAAACTCGAACACTTTCTGACTTCAATGTGCTTTCCATTTCGAATAAGTATGTTGCTTGAGTTGGTTAAAAAGAACGACAATGCTGTGCTCAAACGAAAATATACTCCTTATTTTCGAGCCTTTAAATACCATTTTTATTATCTATTAAATCTTCTTAAATCAAAAATAGAAAAGAAAAAATAAAATGTTCAATATCTCAAATAAATTTAAATTTATATACAGGCCACCCTCCTATAACGCGGTACTCTCAAAATGTGGTTTCCATGTAACGCGGAGCTGAAATTTCGATAGCCCTCCTACAACGCGGTTTCCATATAACGCGGAGCTGAAATTGCTACAGCCCTCCTATACCGCGGTACTCTTACAGAGCGGTTCCCGTTCAAAAAGATTCCATAAGTTCTTTCCGCAAAGCCTATGAATGACTGTAGTATCTAGATATTGTAAGAGGGTTTAATATAAGTTTTATTTTCTAAGCAAAAGCACACCCGAGATACATAAACAACATGTTTAAATAAACATGCCAGCTTATCTCAATATACGTCTACTACATCGGTTTCAGTCATCTCAGAGCTCTTTCACAGTACACACTGTTACGAAAATGGAAACGGTGTACATTGTTTAACATTAAAGTGATAACTGAAACTACGTTAACAAATACAATGAACTTATTTACAAGTAAAACAACAACATCAGTATGAAAAAAGAGGGGATAGACAGGTAAGCGAGAACGCAACAACAAGCAACGTAAACAAAATACACAAACAATAGAGCAATAGAGCTCTCGAGAAGGCGAACACACCAGCATTCGATTTCAAGAACATTCATTAGACTGATTACGTGGACATATAAAAAGACAAGACAAAACAGGCAACCAGTAGTAAGAATTCAGTCAGTCTTGTGTGAAGATGCGTTGCGTGTGAAGAAAACAGTCGTGGTTTGAAGATCTCCGTTGAAAAGATTTATGTTGTAAGCAAAGAATAATAGCGAACAAGCAATTATTGTTGTATTCGTCAAGTTGTATATAGTGGCACACAAAAGTAGTGAAAACAATCAACGAACTCATATCCTAAACGTTTTTAAAATGGTAATATGTTTTGTTGGTGACCAAGTCTTTCTAAAAATTTTGTGCAAAGTTCGTTCATTCAGCGTTTTGCTGCTTAATTTGTGGTTTATAATTGGACAACATTACACAATACTGTAAGTAATGTTCTTAATTTGTTCTAATATAATAATACATTAATTAATTATACTAAAATAATTAATTACCCTAGATTTGCATCACGTCAAACACAAAAGAGTGAGTGTTTTCTATCCTCTTGAGTCGAGGGTGGCGTCTAAGGTGTAAGTTGTTAAGATCTTGTGGGTTCAGATGGCTCTTAACTTTTCAAAATTGTATATTCCCACAAGATTTTTAAATTTGTTTTTTTTTGCTATGGAACGCTTAGCATGTTCAGATAATGGTTTGAGCTCATTTTTTGGGTATTTTTGATTTTTTTTGACTTATTTTTATTTTTGTTTTACAAGTCTAAACTTTATGCTATCTTAGTTATTTAAAGATTTTTTCCCTCTCTAGAAAATTTTTGCTGATAGCGTAGCGTACGGACAGTTGCTTGTTATATATGTATATACGTATAAATATATATAATATATGTACATATTGTTACGTTTTTACCATTGAAAAACGTTTAAAATAGGAGCTCGTAGATTGAAAATAAAATAAAAAAAATTTGTGTTTAGTTTTTAATTAAAATTCTGTATTATTCGCACAATTCTGTGCGCCACTGTTCACAACTTTATATAAAAAACAACAATTGCCTTTTTTTGTTATTCCTCTGTTTACACCCTTTGCATAAACAATAACAATTACTAGTCAATTATTCTACAGATTCCACGATTACTCTCTTCAAACACACCGCATCTTCACACAAGACTGACTGAAATTCATTAACTAACCGCCTGCTTTGCCTTGCCTTTTATATGGCCTAGTCAGGGATGGGAAATTGATCTTAACAAATTGTACTAACTTTCACAAAAAATTGTACTTTTTTCAGCCCGATTTTACTAAATTCACTTTTTTTAACTTTTTTTTATTAAAAATTAAATAAAAATAATTGACAATCCATTTTACATATATTTATGTATATATGCGTAAAAAAACGAAATTAACAAAAAGGTACATATAATAGGCAAACTTAACTTGTAATATATTAAACTTGTATATAATAGGTAAACTTACTTTAATACTTAACTATAAAGGACCACAAAAGTTTATGAGATCTAAATTTTAAATCACTATTTATGATACATTTTTTTCTAGCAAACTATTTTTTATTTCAAAATTGTAGCAACACGAATTAAATGATTTCAATAAATCCCTTGTTTGGATTAAATTGGAGACAGTCGAAGCAAACAGTCTATTTCTCCCTTTGTAGGGAGGGATTAGGAAAATTTTTAAACAGTGCTAAATTAGTCATTGAGGTGCTATGGTGTTTTTGACTTCCAAATAGTGCTAAAGAAGTACAATTGTTCCAACTTTTCTATCCCTGGGCAAAGTAAACAGTTTGATCAATGTTCATGACTTCGCTATCTCGAAATCTCTATAAATGTAAACATCGTTGTTTACATTTATTATTATTATAGTGTTGTTTGTGTATTTTTGTTTACCACTTTTTTATGCTGGTGTTTGTTGTCTATTAAGCAGTACGATAATTTGGAAACAAGTTTGTTTATTGCATTGTTTTGGTTTTATAGCTTATGTTTATAATTTCAATTGTTAAGCGATGCAAAAGCAGAACACCAGTATCTAGATTTTTCATTTTCGTGACAATATACAGTGATGTGAAAAATAATAATAACAATGCCCACCCAAACATAGATTATATTTACAACCGAATACAAAATCCAAAATTCTTTCTTGATTAAACGATTTATTTTTCTTAAACGGTAGAAAAAAGATTAAAAACAAAATTTTTGCTGTTCCTATAATATATTTTGATTTTTTTGTGATTTTGTATGAATGTATGTAGTTTAAGCTGTGAAAAAAAATAACTTCATGAACTCTTAAAGCTATAACTAAATTAAGTAAAACTAAATAGATATTTATACTGAATATTATTGCATGAAGCCTTAGTGTCACATTCGTACTTTGTTGCGGATCCTTTGTTATCCAGAACAGTAGCACATCTTGTAGGCATTAAGTCGACCAAATTTTGACAAAAATGTAGGGGTATTGCGTAGTCGCCGTGGTGTAGTAGGTAGTGTGTTGGCTTACTATTCGTAAAGCCCGGGTTCGTATCCCAGGTCAGACATCAAAAATGAAATATGAAAAAAAAAAAAAAATATTTCTTCGGCGACTTCCTCTCAGCAGATTTCTGGCAAAAACTCTGAGAGTAAATAGATTTGCCATGAAAAGTTTCTCAAAATTCTGTCGTTCGGAGTCGACGTTAAACTGTAGGTCCCGCCACTCACGTATAAAATTAACGCACACAACATGAGTGGTGTGAGAAGCTAGGCCGTAATCCTGACTGAAGGGTTGTAATGGCCAATTATGTATGTATGTAGGGGTATTGCGTTCCACGCACCCTGTATAAGATTCCAAAGCTCGTCACAATTTAATGGACACTTTCCCCTGATTGCCCTTTTAACTTCGTTTCACTGACCATTCTAAAACATTGATTTTTTTGTTCTGGGATCACTGCTTTGTGTACTTTGCCGTATGCTTTGAGTCATTATCCTGCTGGAGGACCCATTCGAGTGTTATATTTTAATCTGGCTTATTATTTTTCACATCACTTTATATGACCAGTTTTTCTTGATTGTATTAATTTAAAAAATAAGAAGTGATGCATTTCCAGATGTTATTGAATAAGAGATACGTTGTTAGTCCATGATGTAATAAATTGAATTTTTTAGTTATCAATGATAAGCGCTTGTGACAAAGTTTTAACAGCCTTCAGGTAAGTCGTCGTGATCAAAAATTAATTGAAAGAAGTATACGGGTGTAACTTAGGATTTCTATACAACGTCGATTACTACTTTATATTGAATATATACTAAATATTTTCAAGGAAATCGAAGGCCGCAATTTACTCCATGAAGCTTTTTCAAAATTCAAAATAAATTAAAGTCACTAGAACTCACGTTTAAGGCTAGCATACGAGTATACTGATTAAGTATTTAAGATCAATTATGGAAACAAAAAATTCGTTTTAAGCCAACAATGAAAGTTCTATTGTACACTAATATTAAAATGGTAGAAATGATTTAAAAATTATTGCAGTTTTACAATATAGAAGGAAGGAAATAGAAGTTATAAAAATAAAAATTAAATAACATTTATAATCATTAATTTTGTGTTTAATCAATTTTATTTCACATTATTGGCATCGTTTTTTATGAAACATACCAAAATACCAAAAACCAAACATATTGCATGGACGTATAAATACAAGTCTCAGTAAGAAATTGCAAAAAATTCACGTAGAATAATAACTGGAAAACCAATTACGGGATTTCAAAAATGAATTTCAGTTGTCATCAACAGAAAATCTGCGATATTTTTATTTTTAAATTCTTTTTTTTATTGCTACATACCTTGGCAAGTATTTGTGGTCTATAGAAGTAATAGAAAATGAATGAATGAAATCTGGAAATAACACGAAAATACGAACAAAGAAGCCAATAGTGCTAAAAATATAAAAAATTTCATAGCATTCGTGCAAACGTCATCAGTTGTTAACTGTCCAATTCTATTACGAGGGAATCATTTCAATGACACATGCTTCGTTTTAATAGAATACCAAAGACTTTCCCTGTTTAGCGCTATTTTCGTAATTGTGCGGAACAAGTAACAAATATACATATGTATGTAGCATAGGAGGTACAATATCACTGGGTTCGGAAAATCTGAAGTATTATACGGTGGGGATATTAAAAACTTAAACGGGCCAATGTGATTTCGAAATCATAAATATGTAATTTCGTTAGTTATGAACCGATATCATTAACACAAGAAGATGGTGATTTGAAACCTGTTACCAGAGTGGGATAAACTTTGCTCGATATTCGGTTCGAGATAATCTGTCACAATATTTTTAATTGTCCGATGTTAACGTAATTTATATCGCCTGTCCTTTTACGTATTTTGATAAGATTTCTCCGCATGCAATCGCCTGGTAATTTTACAGTTTTTCTTATAGCCATAATTACCGAGCTTACACTTCCGTATCGCTATACTGGTAGTGTTATCAACGAAGCTGAGTGTTTCTTTTCTATTGTTGTATTACCACAGAATTGTTTAAAAATTAGGCGAAAAGTTTGTTTATCTTTGCTTTTTATGTGTGTTTTTGATGTTACTTTCACCAAAAATTGTTGATTTTTAGCAGGCAAAATAGGCAAAGCGAATAAGATTTGACAGTCTTGTGGATTGAAGAACGCAACAAATACATGTTTTTTTTTTTTTGGCAAAATTAAAAAATGCAATATTGCCACTACCCTTATAAATATATCTTGAATGTTTCTTTTCCATATGCCATCCTTGTCCATGATTAGTACAGACATACTCCTTTTCTCATTTACCGTTCGAGCTATTCATATCATTTATGCATCATTTTCGCTACATATCCGATCTCATATATAGAATCGAGAATATTTGTTGGCCCCATCACCAAGGTTTTTGGCAGTATGGATAACATTCTTTGCTTTTTCCCCTCATCAACTTATGCCTACGTATCATTAATAATTTACACTTTGGCTCATAAGCCACAGCTATGCTTGTTAGGGCCATTATTATTTACTTGCCGTTAAAGTTAGGCTTAGTAAAGAGTAACTTTAGCTAAAGTTAAGTATAAAGTCACCTTTAATATCTTTTTGTTATTACAACTAAATGATAAAATAAAGTTAACCTTTTTTAAAATATGGCATTCCCGAAACAATATCGATAACTTTTACCAAGTTAAACAAGCTTTTTAAAAACGCAGTGGCAACGACTTGCTTCCTTTTTTGTTGTGGTTGTTCACTTTGAAGTTGCCATATTTAAAATAATTATACATATGGCAAGGTCAAACTTAAACTAAGCTTTAAAAGTTACAGGTCGGATGATCTACACTTTAGCTTAAAGCTCACTTCCACAGTTTTTTGTATTATAACAATAAAAAAAAAATTATCTACGAGTTTAATAATGGTCCTAATTTACCTATTTTAAACTTTTCATCATTTGTTACTGCTTACGTTTGTGATTTACATGCATCTTGCTATGAAGCTTTCAATAGCCTCTACAACAATCACAATTTATTTTCTTAAATTAAAGAAGACTTATGACCGTCGTGTTGTTTAAAATTAAGTCAATAATGATCCGTAATTTGAATTGGACTGTTTTTCCAAAAACCTGCCAGAATTTCCTGTATTTTACTTGCTCCTGCTTTTTTTAATGAGAAATAATCTTTATTCGAAATGTTGCAAGTAAAAATTGCTGACTACATACAGTTTGATTAAGGTGGTCGAAACTCTTTGTGTGTGCGGTATGTATAATAGTTATTTTAGTAATTCTCTCATGATAATGAATTATATTTTTGCAGGTGTCTAGAAGACAAAACTTTTATTTTTTCTCTTACCCCCAGATAAGAATAGCGATGTACATACAACAATATGGACTCAAAGACAACACATACATATGTAGATAGAAAGGCCCCTGTCGTACACTCAGTTGACTTTAAATTAACTTAAAACCAACTATTTCTCAAGCAGTGGTGGTTGACACTTGGATTACTTTTATATGGAAATGACTAACTATTTTAACATTGCGATGTCCTAGGAAGTAGTCAATTGTCCGACTTTGCATTACTTTTAAATTAATTTAAAGCTAGTTACTTAGCAATTAACTTAAAGTAAACCTATTTGTAGCTAGCTACAAACTTACTACTTTTAATTAGCTTTAAGCTAGTTTTTTTTAAACTGACTATAAGTTAGCTAAATTTCAGTGACTGAAAAGTCAGTTCTTTACACGTTGGCTTTAAACTCATAATAATAAGCTGTCATATTAATTATTCGAAATGAAACAGTTTTTTAAAATTTATATTTTAATAGAAAACAAAAGTTTATTCATGTAAAAAGAAAATAAATAAATTAATAAAATAAATAAATTAAAAAATGAATTAATAAATAAAATAAATTCATTTCAATACATCACAAGTAATATTTTGCACATTTGTTGGTAAAAAAAGATAAAAAGAGTTTCTAAATATAACATTTTCAAATATTTTAATTTTTTTGATTTGCGTTCTTAATTTTAATACACTTAGCATGAATACAACGATTTTTTTTTATTATTTTTAAGGCGTTGCGCAGCTCAGAGCAGAGTGATCGACAGGCATCTGTTTAAAAAATATGTATATACATTTTTACATGTTATAAGATTTGGTTAAAACTTATATTTTCAAATTAGCACTTACCTGTTAAGGCGTCATAAAAAGCAGCAGTCTTTTAAATGCTTTTTACCATGAACACCATCCAAGTTTATGTCCATGCACAAATTTGGTGACATAATTTCCGTAACCTTTTTTGGCAAGCGGCCCTTTAATATTGTTTCACTTCACTTGATATAAAAACACTTCAAACCTTTCGAATTTATGTATTTTTTAATGTAGTGTATTTTTTTTAATTATTTTACGCAAACAATAAATTTTTAACCAAAAATATAAAGCGAAAAGATGACACGCGGTTTTGTTTATTAATGAAACGTCTAAGACGTTAGTTATCTATATCCAACGGCGTTAAGAATTTGAGTGTTTGTATACACTTTGGTTAATGTAAATTTTGCATTGCGTAGTAGTTAGCTTTAAGTTAGTCTATACAAGCAAACTTAAAGTTAGTGTTTTTTGTAGTTAGCTACTCATTTGACGGCAGGGGCATCATAACTTGTAGATTATCTTAAAAATAATTGATGATCGTCATAACAATTTCAATGTTTGTAAACAAGTATTTACACATTCAAACGTTTTCAAATGCTTTCTCTTATACACTCGAAATATTATTGTAAGCATTGGTTACACCATAATTGTGAGTCCTTAAAGTCAAATTTTTTAACCAACTTAATTTCTCTTTTCTTTGTTTTAATGTTTGACAAATTCAACCATGGAGAGGTAAATAATTGAGCAGCGCACTAAAATTGTTAAAGTTTTTGACGAAAATGCGAGTTCAAATCATTCCATATCAATACATTTCGTGAACTTCTTGTCTTTTTGGTAAGTATAATAGACTATATGTGTCCACTATCGAGAGAATTGTGAGCAAATTAAGCAGAAAGAATTAAAATAGTGAAAGAATTTTTTATCAAGAACTTATTCTGCAGTAGATGGCCTAGAGAAATATAATCGGTCTAGACACGGCAACGCAAAAATCCTCAATGGAATGTAGCTCGGCATGTTTATGAATCATAATTTTCTTTCTTCTGCTTGGCTCGAAGATAGAAGTTTTGTTCTCAAAACCAATCCAATCTGAAATATAAATATCAATGAACATTAATACATTTATGGTGATAGAGGTGATTGGGAATTTGAATCTTTACTGTAAGATCAAAAGATATGTACAACAACATTCGATCACTAGATTGACTAGCTCTTAAGTCTGTATTAGATAACTTTATATCTGAATAGTTATATTCATGTGAATTATATGGCGGACGAATGCATTTAAAGTGGATAGATTTTGGATACAGCAGAATCAAGCAATGGCTTCTATCACAACCTTAAAGAGAATTGAAAATATTACTAATAATAGCTCTTAGAATAAATTGGAAAAAGAGCTTTATTTATAATTACACGAAAAATTCCAAACGGTTATGACATACATTTTTTGAAGCGGAATATTGCCCAACATGCGCGGATTACTATGGGCCATACATTGGTATAATGGTATGCCATGAGCCTGTTTTTGGGAAAATAAAGTGCGAATTTTTAATGGGACTTTAAAAAACAGTTTATTCAAAATATTAGCCACTGCTGGGTACACATCAATGAAACTGTTCGTCTTTTAAAGCAAACCAATTAAATATTCTTTTTTTCGACTTCCTCGTCGGAACGATGAAAGCAAATAGTAGTCGAAAGGAGCCAAGTCTTTTGCATCAGTTCCCAGCTTAATACTTTGCACTTGTTGTCGGTAGCGATATGTATTAACCCATGATTTTTCCTGTTTAAGATTTCAAAAATTAATCCATTTTTCAAACTTTTCTGTTTCGTTTATCTGAGTGTATTTGAAAGCTTATGTCTAATAATGGAAATAATATTTCATTTCATGATGAATATTATGTTAAAAAGATAAACAAGGAATCTTTGTCTGTTTCTTATATGACACAGCAGTTCCAGTTAATCATAAATGATTAGTTTTACAGTGGTATTAAGCAAGGGATCACAACTATAATAGCGAAAGTAAGTAATACATACATACACAATTATATATGGACATACTTCTTTAACACATCGGCAATTCACGAAAGCCTTTGTATCTTTGTATTCAGTGTACTATAGGACGAAAATACAATAGTGTATGCTTGTAGTATACAATTTTCATATAAAAATCCTATACAATTATACATATTTTTTCATATGTTTTTAAAAATAAAGTAATCAAGAAGAAAAATAAAAATACAAAATATTACACTATGCGACAAAATACAAAAAATTAAAAACACCCGAGTAACTACTAAGTTGTTCAGTTAGTTGAGTAGAACCAAAGAATATGGATATAAAGAATGCGCATCATGTAGAAGTAAAATTTCTTATGGCGGGTCGTAACATCGCGACCCGCTCTCACCAAATTTTTTTTAAAATCATTTCTGGGTGAGGGGAGAGGAATACAGAAGGAAAATGAACACAAACAAAGAGCGTAATAATGTGTTGCTCTCATCGTACGTATGTACATGTGTATGTATTCTTGTGTTTTTTGATTTAGTTGTCGATCAGACTGCGACAAGAATACATGTGCTGCGGATGCTTTATCATTTTATTTCAGAATAACACTCGAAGAATATTTTGTGTTAAAAATGTTCTATGTCATTAGCTGGGTGTATTTCATTTTGTACCATAGTATATTTTTTTAAATGCTTTGTAATGCTCGTTTTTTTATTTTAATAAAAAATGGTTTTTTATTCTTTTTATTTATCTAAAAAACATGGCCTAATTTTTAAGCCAAATATGGATAGCTTCATGTTCTTTTAATAATAAAATCGATTTTTTATTTTGTTTTTATTTATCTAAAATTATTAAGCCAAAGATAGACAGCTTTACATATGTATGTTGATGAAATGAAAATAAAAATAGAGTATATTACTAACACTTTTATATGGCTGTAAATAAATAAATTCTCTCAACTTATTTTCTCTCTCTCACTCACTAATACATAACCATAGGCATGTGTTAACCTAGAGGAAAATTGTTAGTAATAATGTCAAGTCTACTTATTAACCCAATGATATGTATATGTGATTGGAAAATATAGAAAAATTGTACCGAATGAAAGATTTCATAATCTTTACTTTTACTTAGTTTTGTACTAGAAAATTAATGTGACGAAATCGTCGAAGGGTATAGTTCTGATATTTCGTTGTGTTCAAGGTATCTGAGCCAGGAGTTGAACGACAGACTCTCGCCTAATAAGCTAACACACTACATATTAGTCTACGGCAACATCTATTTAACGATCATCATAATTTTTCTATCGCGAAGGCTATGTGTTGATAAACTCGAGTCCACTGTTTCAGTAAACGATCAACCGAGACCCATATGTCGACGAAACGAAGATTTGCGGAAAACTTCGTCGCTGTGCGTGATTGTATGCAAGAGGATCCAAGGTAATCCATTTCGCGTAGCTAATAAGAGCTCGGCCTTTCGCAGACGACAACGTGACAAATTTTGTGTAGTGACTTGAGAATGCACCTGTACGAAATTCAACTGCCCCATAGATAACGACGTGTGTTTGCTCAATGAGGTCTGGAACAGTAAGCAACTAACCCTAAATTTCTTTGAAATATCACCTTCAGCGATGAGGCCCATTTGTGGATGAATGGACAAAATTGTTGAATTTAGGACACGAGATAAATGAGTGCACGATACATTCCGAAAAACTCACGGATTGGTGTGCATTTTAGGCTCACTATAATTGGTCGATGATTCCGCATTTTGGCCTGATTTGGATACTATGAACACTAAAGTTATGTGGTTTAAACAGGTTGGTTCTATGTCCCTCACAGTTCATCTCACATAGAGACCATATGAATTAGCCATCCAGATTATGCTATTTGATCCCGTAAGATTTTTTCTTGCAGGGTTTTCTTAAGTCACAAGTGCATGTGCATAACACCAACTCAAGCCATCGGTAACGTTCAGTCTTGTTTATGCGCCGGAGTTATAGCAAATTAGACATATAGGATGTGCTCTATCCAGAGAAGCCGTGGAGCACATTTGAGCGATGTATTCTATGCATAATGGCGGCAATAGGTTTTTGTAGCGAATAACACATTTCGATGAAATCTTTTACACACTTTGTTTTGTTTATATTCAAAATACGGAAGCGCTTAATAAAATACCCGATGTACATACTTTTAGTTGATGTATTTAGACAAATGGTTTCATTTGTCAGATTTTAGAAAATCAAATCAAAAATCATCAAATGACCTGAAAGTAAAAGTAAATTTTAACAGCAGGATATTAGTTTCTTTTTAAAATCGTTGGCTAACTACAGGAAACAGCATAAGGGTTTTACTTTCCGGCTCAGGAACATCGGCTACAACTCGGATGTAAAATTTTATGTAAACGAGAACCTCACTCAGAACAACTTTAGAATCCTGCGTGCTGCAATTCGCTTAAAAAAGAAAAAACTTTTGTCTTCAGCATTCACTATGCGGGGTTGCGTATATATTAGAAAACAAGTTAACGAAGACCCAATTCTGGTGGAGGACATTGGTAGCCTGAACCAGTTATTTCCTGGGCTTGATAGTTAACTACTCAACTAGTTTCCTGATAATGATGAACCTGATGATGTACAACTTTAATTTATTGTTCAACTTTAATTCAATTTTTATTTTCTTCTTTATTTGTATGTATAACTCCTTTTTTATTTTGCGCTTATTTATCATAATTTACTTAGCTTTTGATTGCATTGCCACAACTTACGTACAATCTGATGAACTCTAGCAGTTCTTATTCCAGAGACTGTGTGTACAACATGATTAGAGTTTTAGCCAAACAAAGAACTGGTCTCAACATTGTTCATATAAATGCACAGAGTCTGAACAATAAAATTGATGAATTTAGGCATTTATTCGTAGCAGCAGAAATCGACATTATTTGCGTTTCCGAAACTTGGTTTCCTCTGGATGTTCAGGATTCAGTTTACAGTCTACAGGGATTTAAGCTTTTCCGGTCAGACAGGAGAATCTTTGTTAACAATACGGCAGCGAGGGCAAAAGGTGGCGGAGTTGCAATTTATGTTCGAAACGGTATTCCGTGTAAAGTAAGATTAATGACTGAAATTGGTAGTCAAATTGAATATTTATTTCTTGAAATTTCATCCACACATAAGAAGAAGGTTTTATTAGGCTGTGTTTATAGACCGAATTCCAATATAAATTTTGATCCTTTCATTTCTATTCTTGAGGAAATTTCCGTTCAATATGACGACATTATTATTATAGGTGACTTTAATAATAATCTTTTACTAGATAATACGTTAACTGCTTCAATGTTGTCTCTCCATCTTAATCCTGTGAATGTGTCCTTACCAACTCACTTTTTGATCCTTTCATTTCTATTCTTGAGGAAATTTCCGTTCAATATGACGAAATTATTATTATATGTGACTTTAATAATAATCTTTTACTAGATAATACGTTAACTGCTTCAATGTTGTCTCTCCATCTTAATCCTGTGAATGTGTCCTTACCAACTCACTTCCATTCTACTTCCAGCAGTCTAATTGATCTTGTATTTGTTAATGATATGACTAAGGTACTTTTATATGATAAAATCTCTGCCTCTTGCTTTTCCAATCATGATCTTCTTTTCTTAACTTATAATCTGCCTATGAGTCCTGTGGACAGGCATATCACATACCGTGATTTTAAAAGTATCGATTTTGCAGTTTTGAATAGTAGTGTGGATAATGTCTGTTGGAACCAAATCTACTCACTGGATAATGTAAATGACCAGGTGGCACTAATTCAGGAAAATGTTCGTCTGCTATACGACAGTTGTGTTCCTGTCAGAACTAAACTTGTTAGAGCCAAACACCAACCGTGGTTTAATGCTGAAATTAAAGCTTTAATTTATGAACGCGACATTGCTTACAGGCGATGGAAGAGGTTCAGAACGGACGATCTGAAAGCCATCCATAGGTCAGCTCGTAGTGAGGTTACCAAACGCATTAAGATTGCGAAAACATTGTTTTACGTCGGGAAGTTCGCTTCCGCATTGGATAACAAGGCTAAATGGAAGGTAATCCGTGATATTGGTGTTGGACAAAAGTGTCATAATACTTCTGCTGATGTCGATGTAAACGCTCTCAATGATAAATTTGTTAATATCAGTGTCCCGACCCCTGATAGTGACATATATAATGACCTTTGTTTTGTTCCGCTTGAAAATCCCTTTAGTTTTCGTTGTGTTAATCAGTTCGAGGTTTTGGAATGCTTATCTTCGGTAAAATCGAATGCGGTTGGTTCTGATGACTTAGATCCTCTGTTTTTGAAAGCTTTGTCACCTAGACTTTTGCCGTATTTGACTCATTTATTCAATACAGTTTTAACTATGTCGTCCTTTCCTGATGAATGGAAACAGTCGAAAACCATTCCCATTCCTAAATCCAACAACGAATTCAGGCCAATTGCCATTCTTCCATTCCTGTCTAAAGTAATGGAAAATCTCATGGCTAAACAAATAAATAGTTATCTCGTGAGTAATAACTTCATATCTGATAAGCAGTCGGGATTTATGAAAGCAAGGAGCTGCACTACTGCTTTAGTCAATGTAGTTGATGATCTTAGGTTGGAACTAGATGAAAATTACATAGCGTTTTTAGTTCTTTTGGATCACACCAAGGCTTTTGATACGGTTGACCACAAAATATTATTGAAGAAGCTACAGACCCTCTTTCATTTTTCTAACTCAGCTTGTAATCTCATACGTTCTTATCTTGTGAACAGATCACAACGAGTTTATCTAAACGGCAAGATCTCGAATTCGCTAAGCGTTGGAAGAGGTATTCCTCAGGGATCAATCTTAGGGCCTCTCTTGTTCTGTATATACATTAACGACCTGCCTGATGTTTTGGATAATTGTAGCGTACATATGTACGCTGATGACGTTCAGCTCTATAGAAGCACGCGTATAGAGGATATCCAACTATGTATAGACACCATCAACTGTGATTTACGAAAAATTTATAGCTGGGCTAGGTCCAATGGACTTTGTATAAATCCTTCTAAATCTAAATGTTTATTGCTCTCCAGGACTAAGAGAGCATTAGTTGTGCCGGATATTATTATCAGGGGGAATAAAATTGACTTTGTTGAATCAGCATCCAATCTGGGTGTTATCTTTAATGGTCGGCTAACGTGGTCTAACCACATTAACGTCATCGTTGGTAAAGTTTATGGTATGCTTAGGAACTTCTGGGCTGTTATAGATTCGACTCCCTTTGCCATACGTATGCAACTGGCTAAAACGTATTTGATTCCTGTCCTTTTATACGGATCTGAAATTTTCGCGAACTGTGATACTGATGAT
Source organism: Sarcophaga subvicina (assembly GCA_936449025.2). Lineage (NCBI taxonomy): Eukaryota > Metazoa > Arthropoda > Insecta > Diptera > Sarcophagidae > Sarcophaga > Sarcophaga subvicina. The sequence continues at coordinate 38,539,668 of OW388082.2, forward strand.
AAGCGGAAACTCAACCTGGCTTATAATAATATAGCCAGATATGTTTTTATTAGGGGACGTCGAGACCATATATCACAATTTTCATACCGGATATTCGGAGTTAATTTTGATAATCTATTAAATATAAAATGCCTTATTCTCCTCCATAAGATTATTACTTTAAAACAGCCAATATACTTATTTAGTAGGATTACATTTGCTAGATCCAACCGCGGTATGAAGATTATCCAACACAGACATAGGACGCTTTTGTCACAACGCCAGTTTTTTATACACACCATCAGTCTTTGGAATACACTACCTAATTATATTCAGAACATAGGCAATGCAACTAAGTTCAAAAAGGAGCTATACATTCTGTTTAAGTAGTTTTTAGCATATCTTGATTTTTTTTGTGAATTTTTTTCTCCCTATTTCTATTAATAATTATTTTTAATTTTTCATTTTTTTAATTAATTTATCTTTAAATTTCATTGTATCTTAGTATATGTATATATTTTTACTTTGTTTGTATATTTCTTTATATTTGTATATACTGTCCTTTGTATTTTTCCTAATTTATTTTTTACAAATATTCATTTTTTTATCCTTTTTTTGTATCGATTGTTATTTCCCGTGATTTTAACACGTTCTTATTCATTTTTATTTCTACATTATTTTAAACATTTCATTACATATATAATCAATGATTTGTTATTATTTTCTTTCTTTGATGTACTCCCATAGCACTTTCATTTATAAGATTATTATCTTGTTGTGCTATGACTAATAACAAATAAATAAATAAATAAAAAAATGTTGCATTAATCTTTCAAGGATTACAATAAAGGGAAATTGTATATTTAAAAAGGTATTTTAATCCAGATGTGAATATGTGAACTCAGTAAAAATTTAAATCTGCGCGGACGAACAGTCATATTCTAATATTTTATTGTAAATTAAAAATGCACTGAATTTTTTGAATTAATTAAATTCATATAGAGAACAATGCGCTATCCCTAGCATCAAGGTAGTAGCAGTTTATCCGATAGCGCCAAATATCTTAAAATATGAACACATAATACTAAGGAATAAAGAAAACTGATTGTATGACTTTATATTCAAACGAAGTGTATTCTACGGGCCAAGATTTTATGGTTGACTTTGTAGGAACGAACCCATTAAACCCAGTTTTAACGTATTACGAGAATGGTTGTGCTAATGATAACCTAAGTTCATTTAGGGTGTTGGTCTCTATACTTTACTTAACTTGCTGTGAGCGGAGCAATGAAACTTACTGTTACAAGAGCATTCCTATATCTTCGATCTCAGTTGCATGAAGAAAATTTCGCTTAAGTCCTTCTAGGATAAGAGTTTACACCTTCCAGAGATCTTCGAATACCTTCCATGGTTTCACTGTCGAATACGACGAAATCAGATATGGGCTCTTTTCGGAACAGTTGAATCTTATGTCGTCCTTCGTCATTATTGTTGTAGATACTTTTTGTAATTACTTTATTGGTCATTACAACCCTTGAGTCCGGATCGCGCCACTGAGTTGTATTAATTTTTATACATTTTTATCCATGAGTGGAGGGACCTATAGTTTAATCTCGACTCCGAACAACAGATTTATGAAACTTTACATTGCCATTTCGTTTTACTCTCATAGTTTTTGCCAGAAGACTGCTAAAAGGAAGTCGTCGAAATAAATAATATTTTTTATATTTCGTATTGTTCTGGATGACAAAGCCAAGGGTTGATCCACCGACTCCCATCTCATAAGACAACATACTACCTACAAAACTACGGCCACGGTTGGAATGAATCTAGTATCGGACATAGCATTCAGTAGATACCTATAGATTTATATCCTAAAAATCTCAGATTGTTCTATTGAAGTAACGCTAGAACAGCGGAATGCAAATCATACTGCCATTACTAAGCAATTTCACCGTCGAATCGTCAAACAACACTGCTTCTGAACCAGTGCTGGAATACCATCAGGGCCAGAAGATCTGTTAACGTTGAGTTGTTATATGTTATGCTGTTGTCTCTTTAATTTTTTAATGATTTTCCTTACTCTTTCCTTTCAATCTTTTATCTCTGAGCATTCCATGATGTTAGTTGAATGTGGTGATATTTCACTACATCAGCTATATCTACATATGTTTTAAGTGGAACATTACCAGTTAGTGTTTGCTTAAGAAATACCGAATATAATGCCAATTTCCTTTACTTTTATTTAGTGTATAATGATGTACGAATTATATCTTGAACTTATACCATAAGGAACACTGGATAATGATCGAGAGGGAGTTTCTAGCCAAAGTACATAAAAATTTCAGTTTTAATGTAATTTCCAGGACAGAAAATACGTTTGTTCAACCAAAAAACAAAAAAAATTTATGACATGTTTGAGATTACCTTAACTGTGTTGAACACTCATGTATATTTAAAGGTCGGGCTACAGAATTTTCGTATATTTAATTATTGTAGAAGTAAAGTAATATAAAATGACTTCGAAATTCATTAAAAGTTAAACAAAAATACTGCTCTGCTTCTTATATTTTAAGTGAAATTGAGCGTTAAATTGCGCCTGTTGGCTATTAATTCATCCATCTGTCACTATTCGTTTATATTTCTCCTGAATAATATTATAAGTCCGGATTCCATACATAATATTATATTCCAATATAATAATTTTAAATATATACATATATATATATATATATATATATATATATATATACATATATACGTACACAGTGGTGGCCATTTAATTAAACCATTTGTAATGATAGTAAATAATTCGTTTTATTTTCAAAATCTAAATTTTAAGGGCCATTTTCTGAGTGCAAGAATAAACTCAAGTTTAAGTTAATCTCCTGTTAAATTTAATCTTATGTTAATTGAATTTGCATTTTTTGAGTGGGAGTTTAAACCTTGTAGAGCTGCAACACTCATAAGCAAAACTTGCAATGTGTTTCACAACAAGTTGCTTTTGTGTAGAACAAAAACAGCTGAATACTATCGATCTTGAAGTAAAAAAATAATTTTTGAAAAATAATAAATAAATTAAGACTGTCTCTTGTTAATTTGTATTTTATATAATTCATAAATATTTGTCTTATTCGGCTTTCTCTCACTTAAAAGCTTTTTTAATAAAATCTGTCAACTACTTTTGATATTAAAACGTAAGATGAAGTAAACTCAAAAACTGAATACGAAGATTAAAGTTAACTTAATCGTTAATCTCGCACTCAAAAATGGCCTTAAGCAGTTTCCAAAACAGTTGTTCAATAGACAATTTAATTATTTTGTAAAGAAAATATATTTAAAAAATTTTTGATTAGGTTGGCCATATAATTAAAACATTCAATCATTTTTATTACAATATTTTTTAACTTTTTCTTACCACCAATATTTCGTGGAGTAATTCTTACTTTTAATAAAATTTCACATCAATTTGTCAAACTCAGAACTGGAAGAGAGAGAGAGAGAGAGAGATCGAGCAATAGGCCCCCAAAACATATCGATCACATCAATTTGTCAAACTCAGAACTGGAAGAGAAAGAGAGAGAGAGAGATCGAGCAATAGGCCCCCAAAACATATCGACGTTTTCCATAGTTCATCGAGATTTTTGAGATTCATTGGATTTTTGCTTATGATTCTCTCTACAACTTCAGCCTTCAAGTTCTCAATTGAATTGAGATCAAGAGATTGACCTGGACACTAAAATATATTTACGTTCTGTTCCACTAAGCAGCTTTTCATATGTGAAGTGTGCTTAGAGTGAACAAAATACACAAAGAACAATGAAGTCGTGATAGAGTTCTCGAGAAGGCGAAACCCGAACGTTCGATTTCAAGCACCTTCATTAGACTGATTACGTGGGCATATAAAAAGGCAAGACAAAGCAAAGAAATATAGAAGAAAAAAGGGAGGAACAAAATGAAAAAAGAAGAAGAAAAAGAAAAAAGGAGGGAAAGCGAAAATATCAACTGACCGTCAAGCCCTCAAGTGATATTATATCTTATAGATAAATTATCAGTCTAAAGATATCGTTACTTAATCTTTTGAGTTATTTTTCATTCATTACTTTTTTCACGTCTCAATGTTTTTGCTTGATATGCCAAGTGCACCGGTATGAAATGAACATTTTTAAATATAAATAGTTATCGAAAATAGCCAAGTCATATGAATAGGGCAGGTGTGTGGTAGCAGCTTCCAGTCTAATGCTTTGATTGTATCCTCAACCGGTTTTTCATTGTTTACATGTTGCAAACTTACCTTGCCGTGCCTTGTGGTCCATTTTACACGTTTTTCGACTAATGTATGGTTCAAATTGACCACTTGTATCGGCAATGATCTGTGTTAACGGTTGTACGAGGTTTTTGAAGCTGATGGTACACCACAACTTTTTGGTTCCACCAGATACACTGCGTTTTCTTCCCGCCGAATCGATCTGGTTTTACAGCTAAAGTGGATGGTTGCCGGGTTTAACTCCTGACTTTTTCCGTTTAAGATTCTGAAAATAAATTCCTTTTTAATTGCAAGCTATAATTCGATGCAACACTGATTTTATATCGTGTCTCTGAAACAAAATGTCACAAGTAGTTTTTCGATTTTCTGTCTCCCATTCTTTGATTAATGTGGCAATTATTATCCAGAATTTTTAGATCTTTGTTACTGCTTTTAAACGGTCAGATATTGCCTGTTTCTTGATATTTGTTTCTAAATCAGTCATGCTCAAACACAACTATCATAGTTTTGGTTGTGTTAGTAAAGCAGCTTAGAACTAAATTTAACTTAATTTTTGAGAATCGTACACTGGAAAAATAAAAAGAAATAAAAAAATTGGTTTATTGTGTTGCGTGTATGTTATTACATAGTGAACTTATGTTTATGTATGCATGTATGTATATATTGATGAATATATTGATGATTGATTTAGAATCTAAATCAATGTTATCTTCCTGTAATATTTATTGCAATTCGCTTTCTTCAAACTTTTCTGATGGTCCTTTATGCACATTTATCAAAGTCGTTAGCTCTGAACCGTCGAAACCAGCTTCTGCATGTTGCTTCTGATAGAGTATGATTACCATATGTTTCAAAAATGCGACTCTGCAGCAGTTCTTAAAAAAAGTTTTAATAGTTTCCGCATATCACTAATCACAAATCATAATGACAAAATATGATATTATTACGAGACACTCACCCTTGGCTTCACTAAAAAGAATGTTAATTTGTCACAATGTTTATTTGTTTGTTTAACCCTTTCATGCCCGATGTTGCCTATAGGCAACATTGTACATTTTTGCTCCTAAAATTTTTAATTTTATATTTTAATATTTTTAAAAGATTTTTTTTGCAAACAAACTTGGTTAAAAACGTGTAAAACCAGAATACGTAGGACTCTGAATTTAATATCACTCCATATTTAGGCCATGACTAACAAACACATGTCCTTAAAAAAATTTTAGATCTGGCCCAAAATTTTCGGGCATGAAAGGGTTAATGATGTTGTGCTAATAAATTATAAAAAATAAACATGAATTTATTATTCATCAATTTGTTGTAACACCCTGTGTGTCAGCTTGTCACTTCTACATAATAAATTAAATTTATTCTCTAATTTAGATTGAAAATGAATGCAATTAAATAAATACCGTCTACAAAAAAATAAAATCATTTTAAATATTTTTTCTGTGGAATAATGACTAAAATATTATAAAAACGGAATTTTGAATATTAAATGCAATTATTTTTTTTTAACAAAAAATTATTAAATTGAACGTCGCTATAATTTAAAATTTAAAATTCTGATATTATATTTATATATTTAAAAATTAAGCAATTTAATTGTTTAATTTTTTGAAATAATATTTTCTTACAATACACAGATAATGTGAATAGGTATAGCGGTAGCATACATATATGTACATACATACATCCATAGTTGGTCATTACAGCCCTTCAATAAGGATTACGACCTCGTTTCCCGCACCACTTATGATAGCATTTTTATACATGAGTAGTGGGACCTACAGTTTAAAGTGGACTCTGAGCGTCAGAATTTTGAGAAGCTCTTCATGGTGATTTGATTTACTCTTAGAGTTTCAGCTAGAAGCGGGGAAGTTGACAATAGAATTTTTTTATATTTCGGTATGTTCAAGATGTCTGAGCCACAGGTTGAACAAGGGGCCCTCTTGTAAAAATCTACACTTTCTACTAAATCGGGCAAACGATTTATGTAAAAAAAGGATGTCAGGCAGAGACCTCTATTATTTCATGCAATTTTGGAGAGCATTACTAAAATTCTAGTAGGTAGTATGTTGGCTTATTAGACGTAAAGCCAGCATCAGACATCAAAACAAAACACAAAAAGTATTTGTTCGGCGAGTTCCTCTCAGCAGATTTCTGTCAAAAACTCTGAGAGTAAATAAATAAAATTGTCATGAATAATTTCTCAAATAATCTAACGTTCGGAGTCGACTTTAAACTGTAGGACCCACCACTCATATATAAAATTAACACACACAACATAAGTGGCGTGAGAAACAAGGCCGTAATCCTGACTGAAAAGTTGTAATGACTAATTATGTGTGTATATATGGGAAACATCCAAGAGTCTGGAAAGTGGGTGTCACATGAATTGAATGATAGGCACATGGAAAACTGTAAAACTACTTGCGAAATTTTGCTTCAAAGGTACTATAGAAAACCAGTGTTACATTAAATTGTTACTAGCGATCAAAAATTGATTTATTTTCAGAATCCTAAACGAAAAAGTTCATGGTTAATCCACCATTGACTTCGGCTACAAAAACAGATCGATTCGATTTCTTTAGGGAAACCATCGAATGTTTCGCTATCTCCTCTAGACACCCGGCTTTCTTGGACATTGTAGATGTCGTTACATGTTATCTAAGAATCTAATGGCCGCTTTACTATCCGTGATTATCCCCTCTGATATCGCCTGATAAGTACTACAATAATCTGGTAGTGTATGGGACGACCACAACCAACATTGCTGCCTGATCTTTATCCATCATTGGAAACTTGAATGACGTATACGTTAGAATCTTGGTATTAAGAACATTTAATTTTCACAGGAATTTAGCGTGGATATTTTCTCCCAAAAACTTGGGTTATTTAGTTTACTAGCGTATTTACTGTTTACTCTGTAAAAATTGTAAAAGGAATGTTGGATTGAACAGCACCAATTTAGATTCGCACAATCGAGAAGAAAGAAATACCGCAAAAAACAACACTGAACATAGTCGATTTCGATATATTTTACAATGTTGCTCAGTGTGAACAATTTGCCAACAAAAACAAAGCCATCATTAGAATCAGTTAGAATTAATCCAAAGGAATTGTTTTTTGCCACAAACTTTACTTAATTTCTTGTACAAATGTTATATTTGGCTTGAAAGATTGTTTTACCTTCCTTCTGATAACATTTTTACATCTTTTCGAGTTTTTTAAACAAATTTCTTCAGTTTTTTTATTCCTGAAGTTTCCTGTGTACAAGTCAAGGACGCAAAACCTGTTTTACTCCTGATTGAATTTTAAACTTTTCTCTTCATTTCCTTTTGGTGTATCCTTTAAGTTCACATATGCAGTAGTCGCACACAGTGTATCAGGTACTGATATAACGGTGGAAGGAAATGAAGGGAGACAAGAACAAAAACATTTGATTTGGCATGGTTTGATTTTTCTCTTTGATTTTTATCCTTTTTTGATATGAAACCCTACAAAAAATTATTGGTAAACAAAGTCAATGATTATGTTAGAACATGTTCAAATTTTTATCAATTTTGTTAATGATTTCGACTAAAATAAATTACAATTCCCTCGGGGTATGAAGTTTAGAAACTAAGTACATATACTATAACTATTGCATACCAGCCTGTATTGCTGAAATCTTATTACGTTTCAGTACTTTAACACGAATAATAAAAAATTAAATGAATCGTATTTCTGTTAAACAGATACACCGATACACAGCTAACATGGAACGAAATCGAATTATTTCTGAAACGAAAAATTACAGGCAATGAAGTGGGGATCACGTAAAACGTAATGCTATAAACACAATAAACGCAACGCAGCAAGCACAACAAACTCGAAATTAGATCCTAAGGTAAGCTGCGTGCGTATTAATTATAATAAGGACAACGGCAGCAAAGCGTAAGCAATACAAATAAATAAAAAAAGTTTTTTAATCTTTTATCAATAACGCCACTATAACGTTTCATATATCGTGTTTTTTAAACCTTTATTTCATGCAAGCTATTGTATTGGCAACATTAATCCGTACTAGCACAAATCCTCTCACTGTGAGCTGTAATTCTCTCATTGCTGTGAATACAAATAGAAATTCGCCTAACAGCACAGTCATTGCTTGTTGTCACGTTGCCTTTAAATCAAACTACACCCATGTATTCTTTTTTTTGAGAGATAACAGCTTTGCGTTTATTGTGTTTGTAGCAGTGTTGAAAAATTCAGTACTTTGATGCTTTTTTCAGTACTTTTTCATTTCAAAAATACCGCAGTACCCCCTCGACGTTTTCAGTACTTTTTTATTATTACAAATTTTATGTCTTGCGCTTTTCAAGAATTAATGCATTAGCAACATGTTAATGCTAAAAGTAGAATCAGGCTTTAGCCCCGGTTAGTCAAACGTTCACGGAACATAACTTTACTATCCGTGATTATCCCCTCTGATATCGCCTGATAAGTACTACAATAATCTGGTAGTGTATGGGACGACCACAACCAACATTGCTGCCTGATCTTTATCCATCATTGGAAACTTGAATGACGTATACGTTAGAATCTTGGTATTAAGAACATTTAATTTTCACAGGAATTTAGCGTGGATATTTTCTCCCAAAAACTTGGGTTATTTAGTTTACTAGCGTATTTACTGTTTACTCTGTAAAAATTGTAAAAGGAATGTTGGATTGAACAGCACCAATTTAGATTCGCACAATCGAGAAGAAAGAAATACCGCAAAAAACAACACTGAACATAGTCGATTTCGATATATTTTACAATGTTGCTCAGTGTGAACAATTTGCCAACAAAAACAAAGCCATCTCTAGAATCAGTTAGAATTAATCCAAAGGAATTGTTTTTTGCCACAAACTTTACTTAATTTCTTGTACAAATGTTATATTTGGCTTGAAAGATTGTTTTACCTTCCTTCTGATAACATTTTTACATCTTTTCGAGTTTTTTAAACAAATTTCTTCAGTTTTTTTATTCCTGAAGTTTCCTGTGTACAAGTCAAGGACGCAAAACCTGTTTTACTCCTGATTGAATTTTAAACTTTTCTCTTCATTTCCTTTTGGTGTATCCTTTAAGTTCACATATGCAGTAGTCGCACACAGTGTATCAGGTACTGATATAACGGTGGAAGGAAATGAAGGGAGACAAGAACAAAAACATTTGATTTGGCATGGTTTGATTTTTCTCTTTGATTTTTATCCTTTTTTGATATGAAACCCTACAAAAAATTATTGGTAAACAAAGTCAATGATTATGTTAGAACATGTTCAAATTTTTATCAATTTTGTTAATGATTTCGACTAAAATAAATTACAATTCCCTCGGGGTATGAAGTTTAGAAACTAAGTACATATACTATAACTATTGCATACCAGCCTGTATTGCTGAAATCTTATTACGTTTCAGTACTTTAACACGAATAATAAAAAATTAAATGAATCGTATTTCTGTTAAACAGATACACCGATACACAGCTAACATGGAACGAAATCGAATTATTTCTGAAACGAAAAATTACAGGCAATGAAGTGGGGATCACGTAAAACGTAATGCTATAAACACAATAAACGCAACGCAGCAAGCACAACAAACTCGAAATTAGATCCTAAGGTAAGCTGCGTGCGTATTAATTATAATAAGGACAACGGCAGCAAAGCGTAAGCAATACAAATAAATAAAAAAAGTTTTTTAATCTTTTATCAATAACGCCACTATAACGTTTCATATATCGTGTTTTTTAAACCTTTATTTCATGCAAGCTATTGTATTGGCAACATTAATCCGTACTAGCACAAATCCTCTCACTGTGAGCTGTAATTCTCTCATTGCTGTGAATACAAATAGAAATTCGCCTAACAGCACAGTCATTGCTTGTTGTCACGTTGCCTTTAAACCAAACTACACCCATGTATTCTTTTTTTTGAGAGATAACAGCTTTGCGTTTATTGTGTTTGTAGCAGTGTTGAAAAATTCAGTACTTTGATGCTTTTTTCAGTACTTTTTCATTTCAAAAATACCGCAGTACCCCCTCGACGTTTTCAGTACTTTTTTATTATTACAAATTTTATGTCTTGCGCTTTTCAAGAATTAATGCATTAGCAACATGTTAATGCTAAAAGTAGAATCAGGCTTTAGCCCCGGTTAGTCAAACGTTCACGGAACATAACTTCGTTTTTAGAATACGAAACGCAATTAAAACGCTTACAGAATCGTATTGTTATATCGGTAAGCACTAGCATTGCTCTTCATATGCTAAAAACGAACGTTCCATCGACGTTTGACTAAACGGGGCTTTTACGTTTTGTTACATTCCGAATCAGATGTTTTTGTCTTCTATGTGAGGAACACTAATAAGTCTTTAGTTTTTCTGTTCCGTGTCGTATGTGTATTAAATGTAAATAAATAAACAGTCTAGTAGGCTACTCTTGCATAAACTTTATAATCCTGATTAAAAGTTTGTAATGATTAGACATCTCGGCGAATTCCTCTCAAAAGTCTTCGTGAAAAAACTCTGAGAGTAAATAAGATTGTCAAGGAAAGTTTCTCAAAAAAAGTCAACTGTAGTTCCCACCACTTATGGATAAAAATTAACGCACACAACGTGGGTGGAGTGAGATGCTTGGTCGTAATACAGGCTAAAGAAGAACGTTCAACGTCTTTGTTGAAGGCATTATTATACACTGCGTTCTGTATAAGCAAGGGAGCGCGCAAATGTCAATCCTCATCGGTTCAAATACAGCAGTATACAAACAACTAACACACAACATAAGTGGTGGTAGAAACTAGGACGTAATCCTAACTGAAAGGTTGTAATGACCTATTATGTATGTATGTATGTAGAAATAATCTATTTGTCAAACTCATGACTCATGTCAAACTCACTTTTCAATTTTAAGAAATAAAAAAGTTATGTGACTTACTCCACATATAATCCATTACTCCATATAATCCATTCAGAAAACTTTTGATCTTCCATATAGGATAACATCAACAAGGAACATCATCAGAAGATCTAGCAGCGCCAATAAGTAAATTTACCGCAGTTTAGTAGGTAGAGTGTTGGCTTGTTAGACGTTTCCAACAACACCGAAATAGTTCTTCGACAAAACCTCTGAGAGTAAATAAAATTGCCGTGCAAAGTTTCTCAAAAATCCTTCGTTCGGAGCCGACCTTAAACAGTAGGTCAAGAGCCTTATATATAAAATTAACACACACAAAATAAGTGGCGTGAGAAATTAGGTCATAATCCTGATTGAAGAGTTATAAAAGTACCAATTTATGCAAAAAAGGACTCTTTCAGTTATAGTTCAGTACCATTTCAAAATTCCAATTATGCAACACTGGTTTGTAGCATTAGTGTGCGAATAAAAAATTGCGAATGAAGCAAAGTGCTGCTTGGTAAATGGTAAAGAAATTTTGAAGAAATTATTTATTTTGATTTTTCATAAATTGGCTAAACCATTGATACTGATCTCTACTGTCAAAAATTACTCCAATAGAACAAATTAATCAATGGAACAGATGTTCGGACAACGCCAGACAACACACAATTATTTGACTCGGCAGAAACTGTGAGAAAGTTTGGTTGTGAAATTGAATGCATTCACAAAAATCCCTGAGAAGGGAAGTTACTTTCAGACTTTCATTTTTTTTCATTTGAATTAATTTTCTTGAAATTAAATTTTCATTTCATTAAAATTTAATTTTCATTTATTAAATTCCATTTTTCATGTATTAAGTAGTGCTTTCAACATTCGTAGTGTCCTTAGATAAAATTTAAATCACGTGTATGTGTTTCTGTTTAAGGACTGTACTAGTTTGTGAGTGTTATTGTTTTTCTTTGGCCATATATTGCTGATTATTTGATTCTATAAACTGATTTCTATAAACTGATTTTGAGACAACTGAGTATATCTTTTTGATTTTTCTCATGCTTTGCTTCTTCTTTACATGTTTTCGTTGGACGTAATTTATATTCGTAATCCAATTTAAGAGAAAGAAAATCAAATTCAAATAAATCTTGTATATTTCATTGCGTCCCCATGGAGTGTTATTGTTGTTACTTGCTTGTAAAATCGTGCAATTGAATTCAAATAAAATCTTGGATAATCCGTAAATCAAGTATAAAATTAGATAATAAATGAAGACGTTTTGATAAGATAGGAAAATAAATTCTTTATTATTAGCTGTTATTTGTTATTTTTTAGATTATTTTAACTAAGATTTTATTTCATTCTTTGTTTTAAAGTTGTAGAAACTTAAGTTACTTCATTTTCTTTAAAGTTTAAACATTGATCTTGAATATAAATTTTATTATTGTGATAACACCGATAATAATGTTTCAGGTGATCTCTCAGAAATAAAGAATAAACTAGAAAAGTTTGATCAGCTGGGTGAAATTAAATAAATCACAGAATTTATGTTGTCGCAATATGTTAGCATACTTAGGGTCATTATTACAACTTGCCGTTAACTAAAGGGAGGATTTTAACGGGCAGATAAATTGTTTTTCATTATTATAAGCGGGCAATAAGGCAGTAGTGAGCGTTAAGCTAAAGGGAGGATCATCCTACCGTTAACTTTTAAAGTTAAGTTTATCTCTGAAATTGCTACTCTAAACTAGAAAACTAAATGGAAGACGAAAAGCCACTAAATAAAAATGTTTGTAATAATTATTGTTATATTGTTATATACATATTATTATTCGCAATATGGCAACTTCAATAAAACAAAATGAGCTAATACAACAAAAAAGATGCCCGTCGTTACGACTGCGTTAAAAAAACTTATTTAATTGAGCAGTGTTACCGACATTGCTCCGGCACTGCCATATTTTTGAAAAACTTAACTATATAATTAAATGGTAATTACGAAAAGAAGTTAAAGGTGATTTAAAAGTTCACTTTAGCTAAAGTTACCTTTAACTAAATTCAACTTTAACGGCAAGTTTTAATAATAGCCCTTAAAGGAGTTGGAGAGTAAGAAAATGGAAGGCTTAGGGGCATTATTACAACTTGCCGTAAAAGTTGAGTTTAGTTAAATAACGATAAATACAGAAATGCTGCCATGGGTCCCAACAAACTTGCTAAAACAACTAATTAAAGTAAAAGAATAATTAATAAAGGTGATGAAAAAACAGAAATGATAAATATTTATTTGAACGTAAATGAATGACTTTAGTACATGCACTATTTCAAAATGTTATGGAAATGACAAAAAACAAGGCTTTTGGCAGAAATACTTCTTTAAACTGTAGGTCCCGGCAATTATGGATGAAATTAAACCACATAATTTGGTTTTTCGAAGGTTGCCGAAACAGAAGAAGCTGTTGTCAATGTTATTGAACGCGTATGTGGTAGTATTGATGCTGATTTATACGGGGCTGTAGTCTTTTTTGTCAAAAGATTTTTACTTAGTGGATCAACACACCACGATAAAAAAAATTAAAATTGGTTGGTATGTTGAAAAACTGTATTATCATATTGAGAGATTACTTAAGAAATCGGAAACAGTTAGTTAAAATTGGTTCTCTGTCTCAAGGTACTTGGTTCCCTTTAATTCAAAATTTATATTAATGATATTATTATTTATTTTTATTTATTAATTACAATACAATTACTTTGACCATATGCTCGGTGTAGTGCCACAGACCGGAGTCTCCGGTGAAACCACGACCCTCATGCTAATAGTCTAGCACACTACCCACTACACTACCAGGGCATCCTATTGATGATATTAAATATATTAGTTTTGGAGTTATATTATAGAGTTACAAATTTTAGGAACTAAGGTAGAGTATGGTGCTGAAATTTTGGCTGAATACGTTATAATATTGGTATTGAATTCAAATAAAACAAAGTTTATTCGCTTTAAACCTCAAACATTGATGAATTACCAGCTAATGGTACTTCATATTGATGGTGTACCAGTAACTTAATATGAATTTGTCAATTACTTATGACTGAATTTTTCAAGTAATCTTCAATGTAAAGGGTGTTTTTTTATAGAGGTATAGAACTTTAAGTTGGCATTACTTTTCAAGATGGCGACCGATTTAACAGCTGTCAAGTGATTTATTCTCAGTTTGGTTTGGCAATTCATCGTGAATAGACTCACGCCAGAACAAGCTTGCAAATAGTGCAATTTTATTTCGAAAATAATGGTTCTGTGCGGAAAACGTATCGCGCACTACGTCCATTTTATCGTCGACAAAATCGTCCATCAGAGCAGTTAATACGATTAACCATGGAACGTTTTCGCAACACGTTTACTCTTATTGATAACTCGCATCCCCAGAGACGCTGTACGGTGCGTACAGAAGAAGCTATTGCTGCTGTAGAGCGTAGCATTGAGGAAGACCCGAATGAGTCCATCCGCCATCGAGCACAGGAATTGGATCTATGTCCATCCACTTTATGGAAGATTTTGCGGAAGGATCTTGGTTTGCGTGCTTACAAAATCCAACTCGTGCAGGATTTGAAGCCAAACGATCATCAATTAAGACGTAGATTCGTCGAATGGGCCCAAACCGAGATTACCGTTGTTCCCGACTTTCATAAGCGAATTTTTTTTAGCGATGAAGCGCACTTCTGGTTGAATGGCTACGTCAACAAACAAAACTGCCGCATTTGGAGTGAAGGTAATCCTCAAGTGTATGTGAAAACACCGTTACATCCAGAAAAACTGACTGTTTGGTTCGCTTTATGGGCTGGTGGAATCATTGGTCCGTACTTTTTCAAAAACGATGGTGACCAGAACGTTACAGTCAATGGTGATCGGTATAGAGCCATGATTACTAACTTTTTCATTCCTGAATTGAATAACCATGAAGTCTAGGAGATGTGGTTTCAACAAGACGGCGCAACAAGTCACACAGCTCGTGCCAGAATAGATTTATTGAAAGACACGTTTGGTGACCGCCTAATTTCACGTTTTGGACCTGTGAATTGGCCTCCAAGATCTTGTGATTTAACACCGCTAGACTACTTTCTGTGGGGCTATGTAAAGTCATTGGTCTATGCGGTAAAGCTACAAACGCTGGACCATTTGGAAGACAACATTCGCTGTATTATTGCCGATATACGGCCACAAATGTTGGAAAAAGTCATCGAAATTGTACGTCCAGATTGGACTGCATCCACGCCAGCCGTGGCGGTCATATGCCAGAAATCATATTTAAAATGTAATGCCACAAGACTTTCTTTCGGATAAATAAAATTCATGTCAATCGAATAATCCATCGTTGTTTTATTGCAACTTAAAGTTCTATACCTCTATAAAAAACACCCTTTACTTGGTTCATCCTCAGCTGTAGGTGTTCTCTACAAGAATATCGTACAAAGAAGATAATTTATGACTGCTTGGTCCACATATAGTTTTCCCATATTTCTTACGTCTTTTAATCATCTGACTTTTACATTTTTCTTACATTTTATTTGTGTTGAAGCCATAATCAAAATT
The DNA here is from genome assembly GCA_936449025.2 of Sarcophaga subvicina. Lineage (NCBI taxonomy): Eukaryota > Metazoa > Arthropoda > Insecta > Diptera > Sarcophagidae > Sarcophaga > Sarcophaga subvicina. Next base: position 38,555,413 of record OW388082.2, read on the forward strand.
AAACGTGTACTTGTACTTGCTGCAAAATCTTCCACAGCATACTTACATTACATCGCTGCCTCACTGTTTAAAAGTTAAAGCGGCGCAATGGCAGCCCGTCGTATTCCTAGAAATGCTTGAGTGTCTGTTACTTACTGACCTACTAAAATCAGTTGTGCTACAAAACAATTTTACAGCTTAGCGGTGGTTTTATGCAGTCAGTATAATCTGATGCCTGAGTGTTAGAGTTTACGAGTTTTCTTAAACGAAATGAAAACAAAAACTTGAATAGAAAATTTAGAGAAAAGGAAACAAATACAACACATTTAGTTCGCAATTTTATTTTGTATGTGGGTTAGGGTGGTCCATGAATACATAAAAAAAAACTTCCAAGAGAAAGTATCATTCTTATTATGTATTCAAAATTTCAGTACCATATCTTGTATACAACGGAGTGCTCATCGACCTTAAAATATTTGAATTTTATGAAAAAATCCTGATTAAGTAAAAAATGTAAAGAATGTATCAAAAATATTTTTTTTATTCAGCAATAGTCCCATGACACACAAAATAATATAAATAAAGATATACTTAAAAATAATATTAATTAATTTTTTTTTTTCAACTTAAAACTAAGTTTGTTAACATCGTTTTGGAAGTTTCAGTAGAAATGATATTTCTGTTCTGTTCAACGACATGAAGCAAAAATTGTGTTTCCTCTTCATTGTTAGTGAGTATCGTATTGTAATCTTCAAATAGTTTTACACCCCTCTCCGCAGTGTCGTTAACCACACGCAAATTTCTTATGCAACTTTTGCCTTGAAGATAATCAACATTGTCATCCGAAGCCACAGGAGGTAATTCCAATAAAGAGTCCTTGATTTCTAGAACTGAGAGCGTTTTCAGCGTTATTTGCGATACAAAGACTTCTAATGTGGCTTCCGTGGATAACTTGGCAGAGTCACCTCTAAACGAGAACCGCCGTCAACATGGTTGCGGTCGAACAACTCAAATTGCCACCTCAGAGTGAATCACTGATATGGGCGCGTATGGATGGAGATTGTGTGGAAAACCGCTTGTGGGTTGTTGAACCTGCAGAAATTCAGACAAATATGTTATCAGCAAAGTCCCTCGTTAAATCCAACGAACAGAGAATAGTTCCAGTGAGAGTGCTAAATTTATCTGACCACGAAAATGTCATATGTAAAAACTTCGATGTGGGCCAATGGACTTCAGTAGAGGCGGTAATAAACACCGAACAATCGCCGGAACCTGCCGAAATGTCAGCTAAGGATCAAAAGGAATTTGGTGAAAATGTGGAGAAATGGGTAGCAGGTTTAGCAGCTCCAGATAGAAATAAAGCCAAAAATCTTCTAAAAAGGTTTGCTTTCGCTTTCGCAACGAACAATAGAAGACAAGGAAGAACAGCAATGGTCAAGCATGAAATTGATACCGGCGAAGCGAGACTGATAAAACAGGCACCCAGAAACATACCGCTGGCGAAGCGTAATGAGGTCAAGGAGTTAGTCGACGAAATGAGGAAGAACGGTGTAATCGAACTATCATCGGGTCCGTGGAGCTCACCTGTAGTCTTAGTAAAGAAGAAAGATGGCAGTACAAGATTCTGCGTAGACTACATGAAGCTGAATGATGTAACCAAAAAGGATAGTTACCCGCTACCAAGAATTGACGACACACTCGACACGCTAGCCGGAACGAAGTGGTTCTCCACATTGGATCTACAAAGCAGGTATTGGCAGGTGGAGATGGCAGACAAGGACAAAGAGAAAACCGCATTCAGTGCGAACGGCGGCTTATGGCAGTTTAAAGTTATGCCATTTGGACTCTGTAATGCTCCGGCCACATTCGAGCGGCTTATGGAATGTGTGCTAAAGGGACTGCATTGGAAGACTTGCCTGGTGTATCTCGACGATATAATAGTGATGGGCAGAACTATTGACGAACACTTCAAGAACCTGGGAGAATAACAACAAGAATAACAACAGCTGGACTAAAATTAAGCGTAAAGAAATGTGCATTTTTCCAAAAGCAGGTGAAATATTTGTGGCATCTTGTCACAGCAGAAGGCATATCCACGGATGAAGATAAAATACGAGCAGTAAAGGACTGGCCTCGTCCCCAGAATCTTCATGAACTACGCAGCTTTTTGGGACTATGCACATACTACAGACGCTTTGTGCCTATCTTTGCCAGCGTGGCTTGCATCAACTCACAAAGAAGTCAAAAGTCTATTAGTGGGGTGAGACACAGGAGAAGGCGTTCCAGAAACTAAAAGACCTATTGTGTGCTGCACCAGTTTTGGCGTATGATGCTAGCGGATATGGTATTGGTGGTGTACTTTCCCAAGTGATCAATGGAACAGAGAAAGTCGTAGGCTACTATAATCGCACATTGTCAAAGCCTGAACGGAATTATTGTGTAACCCGACGAGAGCTACTGGCAGTACTGGAGTTCATCAAACATTACCACAAGTACCTGTATGGCCAAAATTTTCTGCTAAGGACTGATCACTCTGCACTGAGATGGCTGCTACAATTCAAGAACCCTGAAGGACAGTTAGCACGTTGGATTGAACGCCTCCAGACCTACGACTTCAGCATCGAAGGGGCATAAAACATGGAAATGCTGACGCTCTTTCACGCCGACCTTGTAATTTGGAGTGTAAACATTGCGTGAAAGCTGAGAAAAAGGAATCCATCGTCGATATCCGGCTAACGCGGATTGAAGCCAACGAAGACTGGTCCCAAGCACAAAGGAGTGACCCAATATTGGCGAAGGTAATAGCAGCGAAGGAGGAGGACAAACGACCTACAAGAAATGAGATATCCGCAGATGGTCCTCTTACAACAGCTTAAAGATCATAAATGGGTGCCTATATCGACTTTGGGAAAGCGCTGATGGCAGGACCTCATCCAACATATTGGTAGTGCCTTCCTCCAAAATGAAAGAAGTGTTAAAGGAGTTCCATAATGGAGCCAGCGGAGGACATCTTGGAGTGACCAAGACGCTGGAAAGGCTAAAACAACGTTTTTATTGGATGTCAGCAAGCAGTGTCGGACTGGATAGCAAACTGCACCCAGGGTATTGCAGCTAAAGGTCCAGTAAGAAGAACTCGAGGTCAGCTGCAACAATATAACTCAGGCGTACCTTTCGAGCGGATAGCGATTGACGTAGCAGGCCCTTTTACTGTCAGCAATGCCGGAAACCGATATGTTCTCGTTGTGATGGACTACTTCAGCAAGTGGCCGGAAGTGTATGCTATACCCAATCAAGAGGCGAACACCATAGTTAATGTTTTTGTCAACAACTGGGTATGTCGCTACGGGGTTCCAATAGAACTACATTCCGATCAAGGCAGAAATTTTGAGTCACCTGTATTCAACGAAATGTGCGAAGTATACGGTATTAAGTAGACTCGAACGACGCCTCTTCACCCACACTCAGACGGAATGGTAGAGCGATTTAACCGAACCCTGGAGGAATACTTGCGAAAAGTAGTGAGCGAGCAATATATTTAAACGTTTTTAAAAAGGTAAAAACGTAACAATATTTTAAAAAAGTACTCAATTATAACAACGGTGAGCCCTCTCCGAATCATAGTGCATTGTTTGCAATAGCTAGTGCGATAGCCCATGTTTGTAAACTAGCGAACTGAATGAAAGCATTCACGCTTGCTTAACATTCATGTACTCTCTGGTTTTGTTGATTGCCTTCGGCATACCCTTTTTACAAAGCTTACGAATGATCTCACATTAAAAACAATCGGTTCATTCTTTTGCGTTTGAAATACTTGAAAAATAAAATGATTCTAAATACCTGGATAAATCCTAATAATAGCTTATAATATAGGTGTCAGTACAAAACAATTCAAATGAAATATTCCATGGCAGCCATTTCAGCCATCATTGTCCATAAAAAATTTGACTTTTTTTTGAAACACTATTTCTATTCTGGATACAGAAGCTGACCACATTTAGTGTCTATAAAGAAAGAAATTTTAATGTAAGGCCTTCACCTTGATGTCCAGTGGTGGGCAAATATGTAGGTAATGATTGTGCTTTTGCCCATTTTTATTATTATTTTAATATGTTTTGATTTTACGGTTACATTGTAATTATTATTTACATTTTACCTTTTGTAAAAAAATAATAGTACACAGGCAAGAAAATTAAATTAAATTCAGAAAAAAATTGAAACAGCAAGCCTTTAACACCTCTTGCTATTACTCAAATACAATATTATATGGCATTTCATTTAACTTTCTTATGATTTTTTCGATTTGGAAACAAATTCATAAATATTTAACCGAAAAGATTTCTCTAACAATTTTGTCCCATATATACATAAATACATACAAATAACTAATTTTAGGACTATTAGTGTGAAATAATATGTAAATCATTAGTTAAAACAAAAGAACACTGTTTTAACATTAAAATTTATTTTAATAACTGAATTGTTTTGATTAATATTGGAAATTAGTACATAATTGTATTGAAATAATATAAGCAAGAATAGCCATTTTGGAGTAGACGTAGTCTAGTGTGTTGCCTTGTAATTCGAGAGCCCGTAGTTTAGCCCGTGCAAATAATTTAAATTTTATTCATAAGTGACAGGACCTTCTGTTTAATATCGATCTCAAATGAGAAATTTTAAAGAAACTTTTCAAGGCATTATATGTATATTTCGTTTTGATCGAGATGCCTGAATTGGGGTTTGAACCGTAGCAGAGTTCAGCAATTAATCTTTTTCTCGCTACTCATAAGCACTTAAGAAATTTTGAATACAAGTAAGTCAACAGTATTGAAATTTAACTTCTCTGATTCATTCGTACTCACTACAACATTGATTTATATGTAAAGGTTCCAATGAGTATGAGTACAACGTTGACATCAAACTCATAACATTCAAAATATGTTTGATTCACACGCCTACGCATCCAGATTCATAAATTTAGAAAAGCATTTATAATACTCATAAATGATTCGAATTATTCATCAAAATTTAGAGTTTTAGGGCTGTTTTCTCATTAGGCGATTATTTTTTTTTCCCAACGAAAAACTGCAGATTAAAGAAATTTGGTTTTCTCAATGTCTCATTTGCTTCTATTTTGTCGCAAAACTAACAAGCCCTCATCTGCCGGTTATTTATTTGTTGTACAGATAAATTCAATCATCTGACTGCTGTTCATATCTTTTATGTGGCAATACCTTGAGTTTGTGAAAAATTAAAACAGTTTATCAGTCTAATAAATTTATGTGGACATTTAGTAATTGGCAGTTTGTCGACACATTGAGAAAACGGGCCTTAGTTGTTGTTGCATTTACAAAAAAAGAAGAAAGAAAAAGACAAAGACAGCAAGCAAAGCAAACACACAACCTTCTAGTGAGTATTGTAGTGTTCGTACGCGAATCATACTTATTTTGTGATTCTTGAAAATGTAGAGTAATGGAGAGTCGAAATCAGCAACATTATGCGTATTGTTAATTACGATGTATTGATCACGATGAGTACTTCAAACTTTGAAAATGAGTAGTATGAGTATGATATTAAAATAAGTATGAATGCATATAAGTATCCGAAATTATGAGTATGATTCGAATCTCAACTCAACTCAACTTTTTTAATACTCATTGTTGATCTCTGAACCGAAGCCTCACGTCCAATAAGTCAACACACTACATACAAGACTACGGCGACTTCAAAGAGAATTAATGCTTTACGTTTAATTGGCTGTGCACCAAAAATAAACTATGAGCGATAATAAGAACCATTTTGAAGACAATAGCTACTGTTGGCAGTAGAAGAGAGATCATGATCGATCGGGATAATGACAGTTTGTGCATATCCATTGGGCTCGTCTGAATATTCAGGACATTGGTTGATAAGTTCATGTCCACATACTTTCACTTTACATTTCGCCATTTCATTTACAATTCCATTAAAAAATAATTCATTTAATGTTGTATTTGTTTTAGTTGTTACATTGTAGCCCATATATCTTATGGATATCCGTTGGGAGTTTCTGGAAAACAATTTTACAATCTCATTGTGCAATAAACTCGCCAATCTAATTTAAATATTTTAAACAATACTAAGGAACACATTTGTAATGTTATTTACAAATTTGTTTTACGTAACGTTAAAATGCAAATAAAAATTGAAGAAAGATGCGGTGAGGGATTTCAACATTCAGACCCAAAATTTAATAAAATAAGGAATAAAGGGAATACTTTCGAGTTTTAATATTGTATGATATTTGCATTACAATTATAAAACCTTTTGGACACCAATATTATTTAAATCTGCTAAACAAATCCAAACTGAAAAACTAAGAGAAATTAAAAAAATTTGAAATTGAAAATAGAAGGTTGTATTGAGACTCAATTAAATGAATTTAAATGTATTTTATGCTTCGCTGACAAGAAATTCAATTCATTTTGATTATTTTAACTACACTTGTATACAGGAAGGTTCCCCTTTTATGTTTCTTTTTTACCATATTGTGAATGATTGGCTTAAAGTGTAAAACGAATGTCATGTGAAATTAAATCGAATTTAAACGAATAGTTAATTGAAACAGATGGTAACATGATTTTATTTCTATTTTTCTTCTCTCAATTTCAATTACAGACCAGTACTAACCACAGATGATGCTTTTGTTAATATGACTGTCCCATGCCTTATCAACAAACACTCAAGCCATCATGTCGCTCTATTGTTAGCTCACCAATGACAAATACCAACCATGGAAACTTCAAAGGAAATATGTGTCTTCTAAATATTTCATTAACTTTATACAATTCACTTCTGTTTTGTGATTAGATGCGTAATGTTTTCTACGTGTCTAACGGATATTTTTAAAAATATGACAGTAGTAAGCGCTAAAGCTATTTTATATCGGATGAAGCGATCACACATCGTTACATAATTGTTTTCTGGCTTGGCTAGTTGACTGGAACCAAAAAAAAAAAAAACACAACAGTATTTCAGCATAATCAAACTTGTCATATCTTTTTTGTTCGTGATGGAGTTGGAAATGTTGCATAGATAACGCTTGGTATAGAGTATGCCAGATTCCTATTAACTAAAACCAATTCTATCGCCAACAGATCACACAGAAAATCTATGACATTCGAATATTACTTGTTCCACGTTTTCGTTTCATGGACGACAGGTTAGGCGTGTTACGTTGTCCCAATCTATTAAGGCAATTTCATTAGAAACAGTCGACGTTTCGATGTTTGCAGTTTACCCATCTCACTCTACTTGGAATTAATTTTTACGTGTCCGTTGTCCGACCTTTGCCTATTATGCATGCAGAGATTCTCTAACTTTCTCAAATGAATCTTTATTGCAATTCTGAGTTTTCTTCTTCACTTGCTTTACATGTGTTCCAAAATTATATGGTTCTTATATTGTTTTTGGTTCTCTATATTGTTACGAATATGGAAATGGTGTTTTGCTTTCACATCATTTAAATTGTAAACAAAAGCTAAAAAAACAAAAACAATAAACTTGTTTACATAATAAACAAGTAAACAAAAATATACCAACAAAAAACCAGTATAAAGAGGGGATAAACAAGTAAACAAAAAGGCAAAAACAACACTGTAAGGACAAACTTAAAAAAATAAACAAACAACAATAACGTAAACAACATGTTTACATTTATAGAGATTTCGAGAAGGCGAAGTCAATCTTCTTCAAGAGCATTCATCAGACAGTTTACCTTGCGATGTAAAAGGCAAGACAAAGCAAGTAACGGAATCAGTAAAAATTCAGTCAGTCTTGTGTGAAGACGCAGTGTTTGAAGAAAGTAATCGAGGTTTAAAGATCTCCGTTATAAAGATTTATCGAACAAATTGACTAGTAGTTGTTATTGCTAACGCAAAATAGTGTAAAGACGGATAACAAACAAAGCAATTGTTGTTGTTTACATCAAGTTGTGAACAGTGGCACACAGAATTGTACGAACAATAAATAAACTAAGTAAAAGTGAACATAAATTTATTTTTATTTTTATTTGCAATCTACGATTTATATTTATATTTATTTATAAAATAAATGCTAGGTAGGTAGGTTAGATAGGTAGGGGTGACTGTCCATGCAAGGCAGTTGGGTGGGCACACTTAGGACACATAGAGCCCATTGTGGTACCACACTTTTCCATTATCCCCTAGAACCGTAACCACTCGGAGTCCTTAACGGGGTGCGCCGCACCGTTTTCCAATACCTCCAGAATGGATGTCCTAAATCTCATTGAAAAGTCCTAACGCGGTGTCATGCAATCACTGCCCTCGAAAGTCCCTACTCCTTTCACGATCTTTGTGTAACCAGTATTCGATGTATGCCACAGTCCAGTCGCCTAGAGGCGTTTACTAAAATTTACAGACAAGCCAGTTAAAGAGACATACATACATAATTGCTTATTATAACCTTTCAGTCAGGATTACTACCTAGTTCCTCATACCACTTATGTTGTGTGCGTTAATTTTTATACATGAGTGGCGGGACCCACAATTTAAAGTCGACTCCAAACGACAGATTTTTGAGAAACTTTTCAATGCAATTTTATTTACTTTTAGACTTTTTGTCAGAAATCTGCAGACCCTTGCAAGCGCCGTATTAGGTTTAAATTGGTTGTCCTATCCAGGGTTTCCAAGCAAACTAGAAAAAAATACTTGCAAAAATTCATGGTAATTACAGTTGAAATTAGCTGTTTGCCTTATTGAGGATACTTATAAGACAGCGTTTCAAATGATAATACCAACTTTTAAGACAATCTAACGGATTTGCAGGGTTTTCGACTGTTTTATACGATGTTCAGGAATGAATTTTAATTCAGTCAATATTCGTTTAATTGACAAAATTATTTTAAGTATTCAGGCATAAGCAAATCAGCTTAGTCAATAATCATTTGACAGCTGGAAAAAAATTAAATTTTTTTATAACAATTCATAAATTTAACACACTACCTACCGTGTCGAGAAAAATTAGTCATTTAAATTTTTTTTATCAGAATTTCTTAAATATAAGATTATAACACCGCTGTTTGCCTTTACGACTTCTATTAAAAAATACTTCAAATATATTTTTGAAGATTTACTCCTACCTTGTATTTTTTACTGAGGAATGCATGTAATATGTCCTAACTACTGCCGGAAGTTATTTGCCCTGAGCTCAGGTTCTGTATCTTGACTTGCATATTTTGTGATATAAAACTGTTTTGGACATTTTTAGCATTGCCTGGTATGATTCGGTATGTTGAGGTACATATACTGTTTGTTTTCTGGCAAATGGATATTCACTCTACTCCAAGCGAGTATTGCAGAAAAAATTTCTTGTGCTATTTTGTTAATAAAAATTCTTATTTCATTGTTTTGTTACAGTCCTTAGCCTCAAAATTTTGAAACATTCTAAATAATTTAAATCATTAGACATTTTAAATAATATAGAGTAGAATGAGAATGGAATAGAAATACAAGAAGTATCCGAAGATTTAGTGTTAATATAAATAAACTTACCTTCCACCTTACTCGCCATTTTTATTTGACGTTGTTTACATTTGTATTTTGAAATATCAACAGAATTTGTTCGCACAAGTTGTAACTGAGCATATTTACGACCATAATGTTACACTGTGCTTACGACAGTGCTGCATTTTAAATTTTACTCAATATTATAACAATTTGCGTACTTATTGCGTAATTATTAATTGAAACTTTATATGAAATATTGTACTCAATAATGGCGTTTATTGCGCCATATTTATTTACGCCATGAAGGTTCATATTTGAACACCGTATTAGATAGTTTAAGCAAATTAAAGAGCGATTTCGTTTTAGATTCAAATAATTTGTTTATTTGCAAACGAATTCATAAGGCTTGTTCATTTTGCCGTACGAAGAAATTCATTCTGATTTTTTAATTCGAATCCATAAAATTTCTTTGCCATTGTAATTCATAATCGTCGATTAATTTGAAATTTAATTTTCAAATAAAAAGAAACGTTAATATGAAAGAGATATTATTCCCTGTGTATTGCAGAAATTAGCTTTTCTTTTCAATAAAACTTTGTGCAGCATCAACGCAAATACTTCCATTTTCGTCTTCTTAGCAACATTTTCTCATTCTTTTTACGATTATTTTCTGCTCTAATTCTTCCAAAATTTGCTTTGTAGCGTTTTTTTCTTCTTTGATTTCTTGTGTAATTTTCCTTTCGTTTTACTTTCTTTGAAACTAATTGCAATTGTGGCTGGATTCATTGAGGTGGATAAACCCATGGCTTAAGACAGCAACAACGTACGATGCTTTACAACTGTTTACACAATCACAATTTTTATGAACGTAAGACGATGCAATTCTTTTGTTTCTTCCTGTAATGCATTACGAAACGTCTAATTAGGGTTTACTTAAGAATCTGAATTGTAGTCAAATATATTGTAATGCAACTGGAACAGCATTTTTAATTCATTACCTGTGCTTGCCGTGAAAGGAATAATTTTTCCAGGATGCTGCAATGCCTAACAATGTAGGACGTTATTTAAAAACAAATAACAGCTGGCAATAGTAAACGCATAGAGAAAACAAAATCTTATTCTGTTTATTTGCAATTAAAAATTAAAATTGAATTTTTTTATTAAATTAGTTTTAAAGCCAAAAACCAAAAGACTTGTTTTCACTTTCCCTGTAAGAAGCCTAATGAGAATTTAGCAAATTTAACATGAAATATTTAATTCACATCTTTTATATATTTCTTGAAGTGAAATAAGCCAAAAACCAATAGGGGCAACTAACAGTCCATATAGGAAACGATATCGACTTTAAAGTAAATACCGATGGAAAAATATTTCTTCGGCGACTTCCTCTCAGCAGATTTCTGGCAAAAACTCTGAGAGTATACATGAATGGCGTCTCAGAAATCTGTAGGTCCCGCCACTTTGAAAACAAATTCAGTTCAACCTTTGGCGATATGTATACATTCAACAGTTATTATTTTTCTATATCTTTATGTAGAGTATATCCCGCATATAAGCACTTTCAAAAATACTTGCAGGGCAGTGTTTATTAACGGGGTATCAATGTCAATGGCTTCGTATTGTCAGCTGGTCAGAGAGCGCTTTCATCATCTGTTACAGTTCTGTGTGTTGAACAAAGTTGTAATTTGCTGAGCACCAGTGTCATTTCGGAAAGAAATCCGCAGCTAATTTTATAGACATAGTCATCAGTCCTATTGTAGTATTAACTTAGCAGAGAATCAGGCCATTAACTCGCTCGAGACCCGCAAAAGGTCAGTTTAGTGATAGAAGAGTTTTGCAAATTACGAAAATCGAACATTGGTGGATTGTAGGTTTTCTATCAGAAATCAATTATCAGAGATTGCGTTGCTTGACTTGGTTATGTCTTCTGAATGGAACAGAGGCAGATGCTCTGACTCAAAGAGAACTAAACTGTAAGGAACATTCTATGGAATTGCAAGGCACTGTCCAATTTTTTTAATACTTTTTCCAGTAAATCTGCCGTAAGGCGTTAATGGGAAATATTCGCTTCCAATGCCTCAAGAAGTCCAGAAATGGTTAATCGCACGAACGCGGAAACCAGAGAACAGAATCAGTATGGAAAGTGAGTTGCATATGCGGGTGCAAATAAACAAATTTTCTTGTTCATGAGCCGAGAATGCTTAAAAGTGAAATACATATATCAAAATGGTTTTAGTACAGTTTAAAACAAAAATCAAGATTGCCTAAGTTTCAGTGCTGCTAAGCGGGGAATTATAATATCCGTGGTAGTTATATCAGGGGAATACTGTATTTTGTTCAACAAACTTTCCTGAAACAAAATGGTCATCTATGCTATTACCACAGAGGAGATGTTGAATTTTATTTTCTTTCTTTAAGATGGCAAAAAGTAAAGCAATGAATAAAATTATTACGAGTAAAAGTTTCTTCTTATATTTACTGCAAATACCATAAAGTTGCATTCACTTTAATTAAGTTAACTGCTGAAGTTGTTTAGAAAAAATATCGTTTCAGATGTAAACTTGGTATACAACAGAAAAACTTTCTGTAAAGTTTCGTTATTGTTTATTTCATAAAATTTCATTTATTTTATGGTTTTAGTAAAACTAAAGAGGAACTGAAAATTTTAATTCTACAATTACTTGCATGATTAAAAAATGTGAAAGGAACTGATGAAGTTATGTCCTATATGATGACATTATGTGTGAAGTATAACATCGTCCAAATATCTATCACATCTTTATGAAGTTGACCGTTGGCATGAGTTATATTGGCATTGAGGACCTCTGTGGCTTGTTTCTTATCCGCATATACATGCGACTTAAGCAAACCGATAAAAAGACCGTTAACGGTATCAAATCGCGCGATCTCTGTGCAATTTCGCTGATGCAGAATACCAGAATACCACTTAGCGCCATTCTGTTGAAACCACATATGTTGCTCTCAAAGGGACATGGGACGATGACGTCGTGAGCCCGAAATCCACACCAAGCTCTTGGACCTCATTTGGGTTAGAACCGCCCAAATTCGACGATTTTGTTTGATCACATCCAGAAATGAAACTCATTGCGGCAGATAATTTTTTAATAAAATTAAAGTCAGTTAACAAATGTTCCAGAGCCTATTCAGCGAACCCACGTCTACATGGGCCATATAGGTGATGTATACAATGCTATTAAACTGCTGGAAGGAAGACATGCTTTCACTATTGATATGGTCAAAAATGGACAATATTGGTAACGATACCTCTTCCACCATGAGACTTATAAGATGTTGGCGTGATTTTTTTTAATAACCCATTCCTTCCACCAAGTATACCGAGTATTCCATGCTGGATCTAGCCGATAAACTAACGCACTACAATGAGCGAAATTTCGACCGCTCTCTCGTTAGTCTCGGAATTATTGGAGACACTCACAAATCTCAAGAACTAGAAAGCTTCTGGCAAAGACAATTTTCATTCGGAGAATGGTGGCGGCAAACAAATTTATAAAAACATTTTCCATTTCTACTAACAGGCAACATTTTGCGTATAAAATTTGTTAACGTTCGATGTGGAATTCGATTGAATTTCAAATTCAAATAAAACGCCGTAGTCTAATTGGTTCGCACCAAAAGAAAATATGAAAACAATATTTATTTGGCGACTTTCTCTCAGCAAATTTCTGGCAAAAACTCTGAGAGTAAATAAAATTTCCATGGAAAGTTTCCAAAAAATCTGTCATTCGGAGTCGACTTTAAACAGTAGGTCCCGCTACTCATGTATAAAATTAACACCCACAACATGAGTGCTGTGAGAAGCTATGCCGTAATCCTGACTGAAGGGTTGTACTGGCCAATTGTGTATATGTATGTACATATATCCATAAAACAATTCATATTACAAATTTGCATTTAAATCGACCCTCTTAGTACATAGAGAAAAATATCACAGAACAAGTTTTTAATAATCATTACCTTGTATCATAAACTCCTAATCATTTAATCATTGTTGGCTATTTGACAAAATCTAACAAGGGAATTGTTGTAGTTGTTTAAGCTCATATTCATAAACATTTTTTCTGTTAACCAAATCAAATATAAATATTAAGTTTTGTACAAAAAAATGTTTTTCAAAATAACGTTTGGCGTTGTTGGGACATAGAATAAAGAATATTTTGAATATGAGAATATGTATCATTGCATCTGATTACTTTTGCGGTGGTGCGTAAAATTACCTCTGCGTCTTACTCTCTCCCCGGTGTTTTCGGCATGGGTATACAGAATAGTAAGTAAATTTATTCTTTTTTTTTATAAAAATCCTTAGTTTTTAAATATTCCACTTTATTCACGAAATTTTTTCAAAACAAATACGAATACTATCTACAGTCGGCAACATAAATTTGTGTACAAATTATTTCATATATTCTAACATGTTTAGCAACGTTTATCCTTTGAAATTGGTTTTGATTTACTGTTAACCTTTCGAAAACTATATTAGATTTTTTTTGTATTTGCAAAGATAAGTTCAAGTTAACAATGTAACGGCAATTTTTTGCGTAGACAAAAATCTGCGTACACAATAATTGAAGGTACTTTGTAACCGTTTTCTCGCAATTGTCAAATTCTATAATACTGTTTGTGGTTTCAAACTCATCGAAGCAGTAAATTCTAGAAATTTTATTTTTTCAAGCTGCAATGAATTTCGAGAAATGGCAAAAAATAGAAAAAATATTATTTCTGAAGGCGAAATTACGGCGACAAGAAATAAATTGGAACAAACACGGTTAATTAGATTAATACGGTGTTCAGATACGCACCTTTATTGCGTCAATCGCAATAAACGCCATTATTGAGCACAATATTTCATATAAAGATTCAATTAATAATTGCGCAATAAATACGCAAATTGTTATAATATTGAGTAAAATTTAAAACGCAGCACTGTCATAAGTATGTTCACTGAGAACATAACAACTTATGCGAACAAATTTTGTTGACGCAAGAAAAATTTCGAAATTTTGGGGATAAGGACTGTAACAAAACAATGAAATAAGAATTTTTATTAACAAAATAGCACAAGAAATTTTTACTGTTATGCTCGCTTGAAGTAGAGTGAATATCCATCTGCCAGAAAACAAACAATATAACTCAATATACCGAATCATACAAGGCAATACCAAAAATGTCCAAAACAGTGGTTTATATCACAAAATATGCAAACCAAGATACAGAACTTGTGCTCAGGACAAATAACTTCCCGCATTAGTTAAGGCAGATTACATGCATTCCTCAGTAAAAAAAATACAAGGTAGGAGTCAATCTTCAAAAATATATTCGAAGTATTTTTTAATTGAAATCGTAAAGGCAGATAGCGGTATTATAATCTTATATTTAAAAAATTTTGGGAAAAAAAATCTTAAATGAGTAATGAGTAAAAAAATAAAAAAAAATTTTTTTCCAGCTGTCAAATGATTATTGAATACGCTGATTTGCGTATGGCTGAACACTTAAAATAATTTTGTCAATTAAACGAATATTAACTCAATTAAAATTCATGCCAGGACATAGTATAACGGACTCACTTCTTTATCCAGGGTGTGATTAGTACCTATAATAACACTGGCGTTTTCATCGCAATGCATATGTATATCTGAGCGAAATTAGAGTGAAGAAAAACCCCAATCAGCATCAAAAAATGTTAAAAATTTAAATTCATAATTAAATACAGATGTATTTAACACTGTGGGCAAAAAAATGTCAACTGCAAAAGCCATGTAACTAGCTGAAAGCCGCTAGTGTAGTTAGTCGAACGAAACGAATTACTTTTAGTAAAGAATAAATAAGACTACAGAGTTCCGGAAAAAATTGGTTTTGCTGATGAAAGCCTATACGTCGTCTTTGTTTGGATGAAACCTTTTACAGTCTCCAACTACAAAAATTTAAAGCTAACTGCTAGACACTGTATTGGTTAGATAATGATATGGAGGTGTTTGGCAAATCAGAAGTGAATAATTTACCACCCATGTCAGACCTTCTAAAACAACATATGCATATTTCAACAAGACTATGACCCAAAGCATACCGCACATATACAATACTTTGGTTGATAATATAAGAAATCGACTAAAAGCTAGTCCAAAATCACCAGGAATACATTTCATTGAACATTTTTTAATATGCTGGAAGGGAAAGTAAGAAACCACGCAATAACGTGAATGGAAGTGCTTCACACAGTATTTACTCAAGAACTGGGAAGTCGAAAATAGTCACATTTTATATACAGAAGTTTTTTTGAAAAATTTATTACACAATTAAAGATACTTATACTGGACAAGCCTAAGATCAAAAAAGATAATAAAAGTACCATCTGTTATATTGAGCCGATTATTATCAATGTAATGACTCTTTATTACGACTTGTTTTTTACGTCAACATGTTTTAATTTATAAGACATTGTTATTTTAAAACAACATTGTTGGAGAAATGGGATTTCATGTAATTATGAAGTTTCGTTTGTGGAATATGATAGCTTACATAACTCAAAATTGATTTAAGTCGACTTAAGGCATTAACAAAACTTTTCGTTAAAGTTGGGTTTAGTAAAAGATAACTTTAGATAAAGTTAACTATAAAATCATCTTTAACTTTTGGTTTGTTAATTATAACTTTTTTAAAACGCAGTGGCAACGACGAGCTTGCCATATTAAAAATAATATATAATATGGCAAATTCAAACATAAAGTTAACTTATTGTCCACTTATAACAATGAAAAACAAATTATCTGCCCGTTAAAATACTGACTTTAGTTAAAGGTATGTTGTAACAATGGCCCTTATTCTGTTATATATAAACGCTGTTATGTATTTTAAAAATATTTATTTTTTTATGTGCGCAGACCTAGTTCTGAAATAAATTTTATTTTGCAAATTGAATTCCAATTAGGTTTGTTAACTTCGAATACAATGGAATTAAGTCCTAAAATAAATAAAACATTTATTTACTTATTTATTAATTACAATACAATTACAAATTATATTTTAATTATATACGAGCTGGGTAACATCGACCATCTGCTCGGTGTAGTGTACCAGACCAGAGTCTCTGGTGGGAATTGAACCCACGACCCTCGCGATAATAGTCTAACACACTACCCACTAGACTAGCAGGGCACCCATAAAACTTTTATTTAATACAATTTCAATTGTGTACGGCTTGTTTTAATATCTTAAATCAACGTATAGTTTTAACTTTCTGTGATAACCTTGATCTAGGACCTTAGTCAAATCAAATAAGTACTGACTGGTTTTTTACTTGTTGTTATACTTTGCTTTTTAATCGTTTTAAGACACACACCCTTTTCTTCTAATGTCAAAGAAAAAAAACTTTTCATTGATATTATAAAAAAGAAACTATTGATTATTAAAGAACATTTTAAACTGAATAAAAGTCTCCTTTTATTTTGGAAAAACCATAACAAATTGGCGACGAGGTGAAACTGAATTATAAGTGCAAATACTAGTGCAAGCGCTCGTCATGGATGCTACGCAATTAAATCAGTTTTTGCAGCAACAACAAAGTCTGCTGGTGCAAATGCAGCGAATGATGGAACGCCATGATGAAAATGCAGTACAAAATACAAGAAGTAATACGGTACAAAATAATACCGCATTGTTACCAAATTTCGAAACATTCGACATAAGCAAAGAAACCTACAAGAATTATATACAAAGGTTTAAAAATTACGTCGAAATGAAGGGCATTTCCAGCAACAAGGAATATTGTGCAAAACTTTTGCTAAACTCCATCGGTGCAAAAAATTTTAACATGGTGGCGGCGTTGGCTTCACCAAAACCACTTAATACAATTGCCTACGATGAATTGTTAGCTCTTTTGGAAGGTCATTTATCGCCGAAGAAGAATGTGTTAGTGGCACAACACCAATTTCTGTCCAAGTACCAAAAAGAAGGTCAATCCGTTTCAGAATTTGTAGCAACATTAAGAGCGGATATAAGTGAATGTGAATTTTTGTCACCATGTGCATGCGGTGCATCAGTAGCCGATCTGTTTTTACGCGCCCAATTTATTAGAGGCATAATCAACAACAATTTGCGAGAACAACTGTTACAATCAGAATCTACAAAATTTGGAGAAATTGTGTCGAAGGCAATAGCTTTGGAGGCCGCAAAAGCAGACGCGAGGGAAATTACGTTGAAAACATCAGCAACATCAGTAATTAACAAGGTTTCAGTTCGCAACCCGATGAAACACAAAAATGAGTCTCATTCAGAAAAAATCAGCAAGAGGAAAACTGTGGTCAATTATAAGAAGTTAGGTATAGAAGGGTTGTGCTTGAGATGCGGACGAAGTAATCATTATGCGAAGGAGTGTCGATCAGATAGGAACAAAATCAAATGTACGGGCTGCAACAAACAAGGGCATGTCGTGAAGGTATGTATTTCCACATTACAGAAAAAAAGTCAACTAGTTGGACACCGTCACCAGGACGAAGTTCAACAAATCATGTGCAGAATGTAGAACATGAGGACTATGGCGTATACAAGGTTGTCAATGTGTATCAAAACAGTTCAGAACGAAATACAAATACAGGACAGTATTATGCTGAAATAAATATCGAAGGAAAAAATGTGAAATTCGAAGTCGATTCTGGCTCAGGATATACATTTTTGCCTAGGAGTCAATTCAGGCAACTGAAAATGAATACACCACTACTTCCAACAAAGATCGTTTTCCGTTCATACACCCAAACAACATTTGTACCAGATGGTAAAATTATAGTACGTGCAAAATATAATAATGTTGAAATAACCGATGAGATATACATCGTACGTGATTTCTGTTCTGCATTGTTAGGTCGTTCTTGGATCAGACGACTGGGAATCAATTTAAATAATTTAGACATCAATACAACAAATGTTATTAAACAGGTGAGTGCAATTGATGATATTATTAGAGAATTTCCTGAGGTTTTCGAACAGAAAATAGGATGTACCCACCAGTATAAGATTTCATTGAAATTGCGCGAGAACGTTTCCCCAAGTTATACCAGGGAGCGAACAATTCCGTACTCATTGACCCAACGCGTTGATAAAGAGTTGGATGAACTGGAAAAATCTGGTATAATTTCAAGGACAATAAACAGTGACTGGGGCTCCCCACTGGTCGTTATAACTAAGGCTGATGGGGGTGTAAGGCTTTGTGTGGACTACAAAGTAGGAGTGAATGAACGTCTTATGGACTCACACTATCCTATTAGAAAAATTAGTGATATTTTTCATAGTCTTCGTGACTCAAAATTTTTTTGTAGACTTGATCTTTACAAGGCGTATTTGCATATACCTGTTGATGACGAATCTGCAATTGTACAGACAATATCAACCCATCGGGGTACTTACAAGATGAATCGTTTATCTTTTGGTATTAAAACTGCTCCATCAGAATTCAACAGAATCATCGATCAAATTTTACGTGATGTACCAAAAACGGAATCATATTTTGATGATATAATTGTCCATGGACGTACAATGGAAGAGTGCACATACAATTTGAAAGCTTGTTTGAGCCGATTAAGGGAATTCGATCTACACCTTAATAGTGCAAAATGCTCATTTTTTCAGGAGAGTATAGAATTTTTAGGTCATGTGGTGGAACATAACAAAATAAAGAAGTCACATTCGAAGATTTCCGCAATATTAAACATGCCTACCCCTAAGAACGCAAATGATGTAAAACGGTTTTTGGGCATGGTAACATATTATGCGCGTTTTATACCAAACATATCGTCAGTAACTACACCTTTGAGACAATTGTTAAGAAAAGACTCTAGATTTAAATGGACTATCGAGTGTGAAAAATCGTTTGATACCCTAAAAAAAGAATTGGGAAGTGAACGTGTTTTAATGCCATACAACCCTGACCTAGAGGTCCAATTAGCATGTGATGCAAGTCCAACGGGTATTGCGGGTATATTGTCGCACATTGTCGACGGTCATGAAAGGCCAATTGCTTATGCATCAAGGGCATTGACGCCAGCGGAGCAAAATTACTCACAGCTTGATAGAGAAGCGCTGGCAATAGTTTTTTCCGTACAACATTTTCATGAGTATTTGTTTGCTCGTCCGTTTAAGCTTATAACTGATAATCAGCCAATCATGAGAATTTTTCACCAAACAGCAAAATTGCCACAGATGACTTATTCACGGTTACAGCGTTACGCCGCGTTTTTGTCAGGATTCAACTACCAGATAGAATGCAAAAAAGGAGTTGAAAATTCTAATGCGGATTGCTTATCACGGGCACCAGATATTTCGATGACTCCCAAGGAAAGTGCAATGGGTCACGAGGTGCACCTTATATGCAGCACAAGCATAAACCAAATTAGTAATTTAAATATTAATTTTAAATCGCTCAAAGAGGAAACCAGTAAAGATAAAGAATTGGTAGAAATTTTATATAAACCGAGAGGAACGTTCAAACCTTGAAACACAAACTAACCACAATGGAGAATGAAGCACTGTCGATTCATGAGAAAGTTCAAGAGATACTTTTCAGATATCGAGCCACACCTTTAATAAATAACAGAACACCCTCAGAACAATATTTAGGCAGACAGATTCGAATAAGGCTCGACGCTCTCAAACCTGTCAAATTTAACAAAACTAAATTTCCCACTAGTATGGCAAGGCAATTAGTCGAGGGGGAGAGGGTACAGGCCCGTTACTATACGAACAACAAGGCAATTTGGAAACTTGGTACAATCACTAAAAAGCTTGGCAATCTCCACTATATTGTGACGCTAGATGACGGCTTCGTATTTAAAAGACATATCAATCAGCTTCATTCCACTGAAGTGCAAAATCCGGTTGCAGATGTTACTCACGATGAACATCCTGCTAGTATTAATGAACAGCACAATAATAATGAACCGAATATAGGAGACTTAGTTTAGGTAACCACTAACACTACTGATACAAATGCACAACAAGCTTCTATACCAAATCAACAATCCACGTGTACTACAAGCACACAACCTTCTATACCAGACCAACCATCTACATCTACGAGAAGCACGCAACCTTCTACATCCAATCAAAAATCTACATCAACATCTATGGCAAGTGCGCAAGCAAATCAACCAATTCAATCCATCTCTAGAAGAAACGCGTCAGCGGCTTCAAACCAACTTTTACCACAACAGGCAACAAGAGTATCAACACGAACACGTAAAACTCCCAAGCGTTTGGCGGATTATATGATAGAGTTTGATTAGAATGTTATATATTTAGATTATATGTACTTTAGAATTATAATTTTGTAATAAGGGTGAGAGAATTGTGATAACCTTGATCTAGGACCTTAGTCAAATCAAATAAGTACTGACTGGTTTTTTACTTGTTGTTATACTTTGCTTTTTAATCGTTTTAAGACACACACCCTTTTCTTCTAATGTCAAAGAAAAAAACTTTTCATTGATATTATAAAAAAGAAACTATTGATTATTAAAGAACATTTTAAACTGAATAAAAGTCTCCTTTTATTTTGGAAAAACCATAACACTTTCCTTCTTGTATTCAGATTTATGTCACCGAGTGTATATCTTAAAAGTGTATGCCATTAAAATTTAATTTTGTTTGAAACATACGCACACTCGTAGTATTTTTCAATTTTCATGCAAGTCTCTGGCCTTGTTTGTAAAAACTAAAATTTATCCTTTTTTTATTTTGTTTTTTTATTTTGGTTCCTTAAGCGCTAAACAAGTAATTTTTCCAAAAAAAAAAAAAAAAATTAAAGGTATTAGATGTTATGGTGGAACATACTTACAAACAAATGGGCGTCCGGAAGAGCACCGAGATTACGATCATTATTCCTTCGACTATATTTAAGAAGTCGCTGTTGTCTAGTAGGTAGTATGTAGTAGTATGTTTGTAGCTTGGGAGATAATCCCTTCTTCCGCTTTGGGTTGTATAGCAGAATAATTTGTCCCTCATGGAAGCCCTCCGTGTTTGCCGCACGATCATACCTGGCTTTCATTCTATCACTGACCATTTTTATACGGGTGCGCACAAATTCATGAAGTTCATTTAGGCTTTCGTCTTTTCCAGTGTATGTGACATCCCTCTCTGTGCCGGGCTTAACACCAAACTCTAAGTCACCGGGCAGCTTTATCTCAGTCCCAAAGATAACCTTGGCGGGTGATCTAGATGTTGAATCATGGACCGCTTCTTAATACCATATACTTCGCACATTTCCTTGAATATAGCTGACTCAAAATTTCTGCCTTGATCGGAATGTAGTTCTATTGGAACCCCGTAGCGACATACCCAGTTGTTGACAAAAACAGTTACTATAGTGTTCGCCTCTTGATTGGGTATGGCATACACTTCCGGCCACTTGCTGAAATAGTCCATCACAACGAGAACATATCGGTTTCCGGCATTGCTGACAGTAAAAGGGCCTGCTATGTCCATCGCTAAACGCTCGAATGGTGCGCCTGAGTTATATTTTTGTTTTGAAGTCGCCGTAGTCTAGTTGGTAGGGTGTTGGCTTATTAGACGTAAGGCCACGGTTCAAACCCCAGGTCAGACATCAAATCGAAAATATGAAAAACAAATATTTCTTCGCCGACTTCCTCTCAGCAGATTTCTGACAAAAACTCTGAGAGTAAATAAAATTGCCATGAAAAATTTTCTCAAAAATTTGTCGTTCGGAATCGATTTCAAACTGTAGGTGCCTCCTCATGTATGAAATTAAGGCACATAACATAAGTGGTGTGAGATGCCAGGTCGTAATCCTGACTGAAGGGTTGTATTGGCCAATTATGTATGTAAGTTTAAGATTTTACGCAAGGATTTTAACTTGCGTACCTATAAAATACAGCTCGTACAACGATTGAAGCCGCATTTTTATTGGTTGGGCTCATTTAAAACTGGCCAAAGATGTGCGTTATGAATAGAGAATAGTGTTTAGTGATGAAGAATGAACCAGATTTACATACATTTAAACTGCCTGTTTATGAATAAAATATATCTCGACCTAAAACCCAGAAAGCTAAAGTATATTTTTTAATAGAATATTAAAGACAAAATCTCTTTCGATTTCTTTCATTTTTTACTAGAACAATAAACACAGAAGTTTTGTTCTGTTTGTTATTTCACTGCCTTTCATTTTTAACAATTCGCAATAAATTTAAATTACTGAAAAAAACAATTTTTTTTTAAAGTTAGCAATGAATGGAAATGTCTTTTCACATGCATATTTATTTTCGCTTTTGGCCATTTTGATAAATTTTTTCCAATGACAACAAAGTGACTAAATTTGTGGAAAATAAAAAAATAAATATTTAAACGCCACCGTAGTTAGGCATGAACAGTTGTGTATAATATGGACTGGTAGAAATAAAATTCAAAATAATTTCAGCCACTCGATATATGTACGATACATGTATATTCATTTATTTATTCATTCTTTTTATTTACTTGAATATGTAAATAAATATGTTTAATATTTGCGTATTTTTTACTTACGAATTTTATTTTTCCACAGAATTTTGGTGTTATTTTATCCGAAATACGTGAGAAAATAAAATGGAATTCGAACATAAAATAGCATTCAAATGTAATATTTTATATCAGATACAATATCAATAACAACACCAAATATTGTTGCACATTCGCCAATATGTCAATATTAATAGAATAGAAACTTTTTAGCGTTATTTAGGGTTTTTTGATTAAATCGCCACTACAAGAATATTTTCAAATATTGTAGTTAACTTTGGGGGTAGGTAACGTGCATAACTGTAGTTAGCTTTTAGGTTCAACAAGAAAAATATACAAATTTGCGCATGGTTAACCCAAAAAGTTCGAACTCTTCAAAATTAGCTACATTATGTAGTAAATCATATCCAGTTTAGGTGTACATGAAAAGCAGTGTATTAAACTTGTATTTATTCAGTTCCAATACATTCATACTTTTCTCCACCATTGGGATCGTTCCAGAGTATCGTTGTAATTTTTCTACCGTATCATTATTCCACAATAGTCAATCTGATGTTTTCGCCTACTTTTAATGGTATTCAATACTATGACTACTCTTTTCCTCGTTTCCTTGATATATATATATATATATATATAATATATAATGCGTAGCGTTCCAAAATTGGTGGGATCGTTAATCGCCGTGATCCTCTATCCTGTTTTTTAAACTCATTATGTTAATATAATGCAGATACATGCATACATACATACATACATACATACATACATAATTGGCCATTACAACCCTTCAGTCAGTATTACGGCCTAGCTTTTCACACCACTCATGTTGTGTATGTCAATTTTATACATGAGGGACCTACAGTTTAAAGTCGATTCCGAACGACAGATTTTTGACAAACTTTTCACGGCAATTTTATCTACTCTCAGAGTTTTTTTTTTTGCCAGAAATCTGCTGAGAGGAAGTCGCCGAAGAAATCTTTTTCATATTTCGTTTCGTGATTTCACCTGCGGTTTGAATCGGCCTTACGTCTAATAAGCCAACACACTACCTACTCGACTTCAAATAATCCAGATAAGATAATAAAAATAAATATAATAAAATAGGTTAGGGTAGTAAAACAATCTCTAAATTTACAACGCAGATAGTAAAAAATTACAAAAATCTCCCGATTTATAAGAAAGTTTGAAGGAAAATAGGCCCATATGAACGTGTTAAGGAATGCTTTAAATAATAATATGAACTCTTTATGGTTATTTAACATAAATAACAGTGTTAGAAAACTCACTTAAAATAATTCGTATAATTTTCACTCCAATAAGTTTCTCCAAGTTTAACTTTTAGCCCGGGCCTCGTATCCCGTGAATAAATGCTCCTCAAAATACTAAACACCTTATAACTACGTACGTAGGTGCAGAGTAGTCATGCAGACCAAAGAAAAATTTGTTTTTTTGTTTCAATTTTATTAACAGAACATGCAAGTACCCATGAAACCAAAAAAAGTTTTATCGACTAAACAGTAAAAGACTAGAAAGTTTTTTACTTTTTATTCAAAGTTTACTAAAAACTAATCATTAAAGGTACAAAACTATTGAGACTTATTGCACAAAATAAGAGATATTTTGCAAAACCATTTAAAAAGTGAATTTAATTAAAGTGTATGTAACTTTGTTAGCGCAAATATTTACAACACAAGAAAATTTTTATCTGTTTTAAAAAATATTTGTTAAAATTCCATAAAGAATTGTAATCATAAACCTGGCGGGAGACTTTTAAAGACTGTATCCAGAGATATTATGGGTTCCTCGTTGGTAAGGTTCTAGAGATACATGTTGCTGATATTATTAGACCAGAATACTTTGCATATGATTCATCACTTGTTGATAAATACCTGTGGTTTTACACATGTGGTGAATATTCCGAGATTTATTCGTCTGGATATTTGTGAGCTCCTTTATATTGATTGTAATGTTACGTATACCTTGCATATATATCCGCCAGTAACCGCTTTAGCTATATTTTGTATCAAAAGGTGTATGTACATATGCGTATAATAACACATATTGATTTTATACCTCATTCAGCCTGTGCTAATTTTAGTAACATGTCGTCCATCTTAGTTTTAAAAAAAGCGAAAGGAATACCTTTCATATGAATAATGACTGAGATTGATAGCTCAGGGGATACCTTATTTAACCCATTGCCCATTGCCCATTGATTTACTTCATTGCCCACGTAACCAATCATCAAATAGGTAAGCGCAGTGGCATTATTAAAATTTCTAGTAGTCTGTGTAAGCTCAGCTCAGTTATGTAAACTCCAAAGCCTTTAAGGCTTGTTGGCTATCCATTAAGATCTGAATATTTCGAACGTATACTCGCTAATATCTTACATAATTAGCATCCCTGAGAAGTCGCAGCTGTATTGTTGTTAGTGTATCGGTTTATTAGAAGAGAGCTATGAGTTTAAAACTCAGTTTAGACATCTTAAAAATGAAATATTTTTGCAAAATATTTTTGTGGAAGTGTTGTCTCACAAGAGTCTTCTGGCAAAAAGTTTATCAAATTTGGATTTTTAAGTAATTTTAATCTTAAATAAACGAACTTAAATAAAAAATTGAAGTCGCCGAGCCCCAGGCTAGACATCAAAATAAAATACAAAAAATATTTCTTCGGCGACTTCCTCTCAGCAGATTTCTGGTAAAAACTCTGAGGGTAAATAAAATTGCCATGAAAAGTTTCTCAAAAATCTGTCGTTCGGAGTCGACTTTAAACTGTAGGTCCCGCCGCTTATGTATAAAATTAACACACACAACATAAGTGGTGTGAGAAACTAGGTCGTAATCCTGGCTGAAGGGTTGTATTGACCAATTATGTATGTATGTAAATAAAAATAAACACACATACAACATGAGAGAAGTTGAGTGCAATCGTAGCTGAAGGATTGTAATTATCAATAAAGTACCCAATATATGCTGACAGACCTTCGGTTTGGAAAATCTGCTGCCTGAAGACATATTTATTCGTTAACCTGATATAAAAGCCTCAGCTTTTCTAAAATAGAGGAGTGACCATATGTTCTACCAGATCAGTGTTACTTCATATAAAATATCGTAATTAACAGTCTTCTAAAGATACTATCACCACACTAATGCATAATTTGTATACGATTCATAAGTGTGAATCAGATTACTATGTCGAAACATTTCTGAAAGGAAAGCAGCTATTAGATCCCTCTTGAGCGTTACGGTCAGCTTTAAACTCATTAAAGAGCGTCGCTATTGTCTCGATGTTCTTTCTGTGCGCTCCAGCGTCTCTCTTGTCTAGGTTTCTGGGAATAGGCACATTCAAGGCAGCTGTATGGCGGAGAGCATGCCATTGTTCTTCCTTAACAAAGCAATTTATCTCAGTTAATTACGCAAAAATTCTTCCAGATCGCCAACCTATCCTGGGTCAATGAGGAATCTTGCTCCACTGCCAGACTCACTTGACCCACTATAGATAGAAGGCGTACGAACTAACTACTCAAACTTGATCGAAATGTCTTCTCGATCAGAGTGACCATGCTTACAGGTCATTGCGTTGTGGTAAAAACTGCAGTTCCCATCTTACGTCGAGGGTGTGTGTCTGCTGAAGAGGACGAATCTGTTATCCACTTCTTTTGTCAATGCTCATCTCTTGCGAGGTTCAGATTTAGGTTACTTGGCTCTCCATTTCCTGTTAGCTTATTAAACGTTTATTAAACCGTCGTGCTTTTAACGTGCAGCCCCTGCGCTGACCAATTTCCTCAATGAGTTTGTGAGAATTCGGTCCATATAGGGATTGCGCTTACCTGTAGCGTAACAACGTGCAGCAGTTGAATTTTGGGAATCAAAGCCACTCCAAACAACTTACCTACTACGTCGAAAAGTCAAAACGAGTACGAGTGGTGTAGACTCCTATTGCTCTCCTGCAAGCATAAATTGATTGTTCGAAATCTCTTTAGCAAAATTATAGACCCAAGTGAAACATAATCTCACCGTTTATCTTTGTATAACATCTTATTCCTTAAGCGTTGTCATAAAAGATAAAACCGCAATCCTTCACAATACTTCTTTTTACTCCTCTTTGAGTTACACATAATACTAAGACTTTTTGCAATGCCACTAATATGTACCAAACCATCCATACGCCCAATTCATCCATACTTTCTGTGTAACTTAATTCCTCCGATGATGAATAAGCTGAAATGGAATTTTTTGTTGCTCTGTTTCGTCAATTTTTATCCTCTTCGTTTAAAAAGCAAAACCAAACAATCAATTGAATTTTATTTACTCATGTTTGATGAGAGAAACATCTTTTCTTTGTCATCTTTGCCAACAACAAAAACTTTTTTCGTTTTCATTCTGGCTATACTAGACGCATTTCAAATTATTTCATCATGAAACGTATGTCGTCGAATTCATCAAATTCTAGGCGGTAAAGAAGAACGGATTAGCTATGTTTATATTCAAGTGAAAATTCGCTGAACATGGTTGTGTCTACGCAAAATGGAAGCGATATTAAATTTCACTTTTCATTCAATTTTTAAACTCAATTTTTTTTCTATTCCATCCCCTGTTCATTTGTTTCCTTTTTATCGTGTTTTAATTGCGTCTAATTGATGCGTGAGAAAAATCTTGAGTGTTCGCGATTGTGCTATAAAATTATTTCTTTTATTTTTATTGTCATCATTTCTATTCAATCAACAGCATTTTTGGGCCCATATATTAAATAATGGAAGTATTTAAATTTGTCATCATGTCAGAGGAATAAATTGAGGCGCTTAAACTAAACAGCAGTTTGTTTTAAAAAATATGATTGTTTTCTACGACCCTTTAGGTCTTACCAAAGGGACAAAATAAAAATGTTTGTTGTTCAAAAAACCTCCAGTACAGTTAGAAATGGATAGAGACATTGAAGTGCTGAAATGGAACGAAAGTAAAAAGTGGCTCCGATTCTTAAATTAACAAAAATGACGATTCATCTTTACAAAACAGTTTTGCAAAATTATAAATGAGATGGGATTTATGCAAACAAGGTAAAATTTCTAATTGTGATCAGCATGGTGATCTATAGAACGATTCTTGTCTTGCTATATTCAAATTGACAAGCAGCCTGCCCATAACCCCTCCTGAATGACATACTGACATAAATACATACACCCGCAAGATGTTAACTAATACATGCAGCGCAGTCCAATCCCCTGGACTTTAAATTTGGATTGTACATAGGGCTTGGAACCCACGTAAAACATTACCCTATGACAACTAGAACCCAAGCCTCTAACAAGATCTCCTCAAAAGTTAACGACCACAACTAACATTTAAAGGACTGTGCTTTAAGCATTTGAACATGAAACGTCTAAACCCCCCATATGGTAGGCGCTTTAGCCCAACTGGCGGTTGCCCTCATGAAATGTAGGGCTGACATCACTGCCAATCAGGTTAGGACAAGGATGAAAAAGGCTTGAATGAAATTAATTTTTATACGGATTTAGAGGCATCCTAAAAAAGAAAATGTGCATTGAGAACGATTACATACACACATAATTGTGTGTAATCCTTCACTCAGGATTATGAACTAAGTTTCTTACACCACTTATGTTGTTTGTGCTAATTTTATACATGAGTGGCGCGACCTACAGTTTAAAGTCGATTGCGAACGACAGATTTTTTGAGAAACTTTTCACGGCAATTTTATTTGCTCTCGAAATTTTTGCCAAAAACCTGCTGAGAGGAAGTCATCGAAGAAATATTTTTCCATATTTTCACTTTCATGTCTGACCTGTGGTTTGAACCGTGACCTTACGTCTAATAAGCCAACACACAACCTACTAGACTACGGTGACTTCGAGAACGATTACGTATTTCAATAAAAAAAAATAATTTAAGCATACTGAAAAAATACAAGGCTTTGGTTGTTGTGTAATGTACGAAATCAATTACAATCATGTACAGCCACCGATTGCCATTGAAGTTGTCACTCGTTGTGTTTATCCGAAAAATTTGTTTATTTTGATTATTTTACTTTGAATACGCAGACTTTAACGAACATAAATTGCTCATAAATTTTTAAACTTTAGCTCCGAATTTTTTGTTGTTTACGTTCTTATTTTCTGGAAGCTTCCTGTGGCAATAAACATGTGTTTTTTCATGTATGCTTTCATGAAAAATATGTACGAATTCCTAATAGCTGATGATTTGCTAAGATAAAAAGCTAAGCTATTATGCGGGAGCAAAAGTGATTACCTGACGATTATTTGATTTTATTTTTCTGTTAAAATTTGTTGTTTTTTAGTTCTTTTCTTTTTAATAACATCGAAGTAAAAACATTCACTTTATTTTGTTCCACAATATACGACCGGTTATCTAATCCGAAAAGTTTGGGAAAAATAAAAATATTATTTTTTTTTGTTCAATTAATTAATTAAAATTTCCATTCTTTGTAGTTTTTGAAAAGTTCTAATGCAACAATAATACATACAATTGACGTGTAGGAAATAATTGCATGATGATCATTAGTCATTTTCTGCAATAAATAGTTGATGTATTTTATGAATTTCATTATTAAAAATTTACAATCACAACAGAAATTTGTTATTAAGCGTAACTTTTTTTGATTCAATTTATTTTTTAAAATATAATTTCCACTAAAATTTTTGATGCTAGACAGCCATCATGTCCAGAGCTGATTTTCTGCTACTTTAATAAAATTACATTTAATTACACGGTCTTTACATTCTTAGCTTTTAAAAATTTGTTAATTTTCATATAAAATATTAAATGGATACAGTTGGACCTCCTACAACAGGGTAGCTACATTCCAAGAAAAAACTTAAAGTACCTATGTACATATAATAATAACATTTCCGCTTCGACGCAGCCGGTTAATTCTAATGCACTATCCAACGGCATGGACGGAGCTCATACAGCTAGCTCTTTGCCAACTCGCACTTGACTAAAGGTCTTACGTACTACTTTTCTCTCGAACACTCTCAAGGCTTCTGTATTAGTGCATAATAGTGTCCATGCCTCTACACCGTAAAGATGCACGGGGAGGATGAGCGTCTTATAGAGTGTTAGTTTTGTCATACGAGACTACATCCAAAGTATAGTTATCGGCCTTATCTGAGATCCAATAAGCCGCGTATCCCCACTTGTCGGTAACATACACTTCGTTTTGCCCTCATTTACTGCCAGAACCATCTTCATAGACTCCCGTTCAGTAACACTAAAGGCAACAGTAACATCTCGTTTGGTAAGCCCCATGCAACTGGATGCTTTTTTGAAAAATATCCCGTTAGAATACGCCCGTAAGAACCTTATCTGCGATAGGAAGAAGGCTTATATGCCTGTAGTTGACGCTTATCGTAGTATCTCCCTCTTTTAGGACAGAATAGAGGACACAGTGGTTCCAATCGTTGGATATACTTTCCTCTAGCCATATTTTATAAATAAGCTGGTGCATGCACCCAACCAACTGGTCCAACCAACCAGCCTTCTGGTCTTAAACAATTCAGCGGGGAGGCCATCAGGCCCTGCAACTTTATTGTTTTTAAGACACATAATTGCGACTTTGACCTCTTCATGGCTATGCGGCGAAATCTCCACGCCGTCATCATTGATTGGATTCGGCACATCACCCTTAAAAGCGGTAGTGGTATCGTCATCGCCTCGTAGCAGAGTAGCGAAGTGTTTCCTCCGCAATCTCAGCGCTCTTCTGCGAATCTGTAACCAGGTTTCCATTTTCATATTTGCAAGAAGACGCTTAACCTTTTGATAGAATTTCCGAGCATTCCTGCATCTATACCTATTCCTGTTCCCTTTTGTTACATCTGAAAAGGCGTCTCTCATCCCTTCTCTTCTCTCTATAGTTCTCAACAAGGCTGCAACGTTTTCTCGTACGCAGGGTTTTTG
The DNA here is from genome assembly GCA_936449025.2 of Sarcophaga subvicina. NCBI lineage: Eukaryota > Metazoa > Arthropoda > Insecta > Diptera > Sarcophagidae > Sarcophaga > Sarcophaga subvicina. The sequence continues at coordinate 38,586,365 of OW388082.2, forward strand.
GCTGCAGCTGACAAGATGGCGGAGTTTCTTATTAACCGCAAATTCGCATCCGAATTCGTGCTTTTCCGCATGACAGCTGTAGTATACATCGCAAGATGCAAGGATTTTGCATCCTTGTACTATCCGTCACATTTACTGTAAGGCAGTGATGTCCGTCCTTCATTTCATGAGGGCATCCGTCAGCTGGGCGGACGCGCCTACCCTGTGAAGGTTGGGAACATTCCATGTGCATATTCGTAAATCATTGTCATCAACTTTTAAGGGGATCTTCATAGAGGCTTGTGTTTTGATATTCACTGGATAATATTTTTACATGGTGGGTTCCAAGTCCTACGCACAATCCAAATTTAAAGTCCAGGGGATTGGACTTTACGCATTTACTTTACGCACGCATTAGTTAACATCTAACGGGTGCCAATATGCCATCCAGGAGGGGCCGCGTGGAGGCTGAGTGTCAACTTGAATACAGCAAGACAAGGATCGTCCTGGAGGTCGCCACATTGACCACTGTCAAAAACTTTACCTTGTTTGCATGCATGTCATTCTGAAAATTACCATTTTTAAGACAAGATCTAACCTGTTGCAGATCTACATCTATTGTGATGGGAGATTCCTTAGATTTCAATGAATCTACTTTTACTCCTATACAATGCTATATTTTAAGAAGGCAAATCAAAATTCCTGAACGTTTTACTGTGAAATGTGTTTTTACGAAACTACGTTTAATGTGGTCAACCTGTAATTTTAACATGGATTTAAATATTTACGTGCATGTTTTATATGTTCTGTATACATATGTAAGAGTGTTCGTTTATTTTTTAAATATTGTTTTGTTTATTGTTGAATTGGTTTTAATTGATAATATAATTATTGTACGAGTATAAAAAAAAAAATAAATGCCTCTTACAGTCACTGTTAATTACCAGATATACACAGTACATGAGGATAAACATTCAGAACACGTAAAAGCACACTTAATTTTTAATATATGTACGCTTATATACACTCACACATCCAATAATCGAGTTGGAATATGAAATGAAATTATTTTATTTTATGTTTTAATTACGGAATTAATGAAATGGTTAAACCGGGCAATAATATTTCCAAAAAAAATTAAAAAAGGGATAATAATTGTAAACAGACGGTATTGTTGTCCTGCTAATTTTACAGGGTATTTCAAGTTCAAGTTTTTTTTTTTGCTAGGGCATTATAAACTCACAAGTTGAATACATATTTGCGATGCTTTTTATTTTACATATAGGCTATTGGGTCTACAAGTTTTGTATGATATGTGATCATATTCTTCGAGAACTTGCCTAATCAATATCGAAATTTCAATTCACATATTATCCGATTACTAAATATGATTCCATTTCATATCATTCATGTTGTCAACAAATGATAAAAGGAAATGATTTCAAAATATATCGATAATCTGATGCATTCAAAATAACGGCAAGAAAATTATAAGATAAGCACAGCCTGTTATCTGATATCGAACTTTTTACCATAGTGTCGACAATCCGGAAAGCATTCCACGCAACTGAATTAATTCCCAAATCTTATCGGAATACTCCACAATTTCTCGATCCAATTTTGATCAGAAGATAGTGCCGGCCAGTATAATGCATTGACGTTTTTATATTCGAACCATTTTTAGTGCCATTTCCAATATGTTAACGATTATTATGCCACTGGAACACGCATCAAAATGTTTAGAATGAGCCTACATAGCGATTATTGAAAAAAATTAATTTTTTTTATACAGATCGAGGTCTCCGGACTCCGAAATACAGTGTACAAACTTTTTAGCTTTAAAGCTGATCCGACGACTTTTGTTTTCCAAGTTTTTTTGCTTCTCGCCAACACTTCTGCTTGCCACCCTACTCTAGATAATTAATATTGGCCTCACCTTATCAAATAACTTCCTCCCAATCCGCTGTAGTCCACAAAGTTTATTCTATGTAAAGTTCAAACGGATTTATTGATGGTTTTTGGTGCACTGTTGCATGTCGGTCAAAGCCAACTTCTTAGTTTGTATTTCTTATTGTTTTAAGATAAATATTAATATGATACTTTTTTGAAAGTTGCTTCTCTGTACTGAGTTTTCAACTTTCTGTCCCCAAAGACCCCATAAAATGCGCCATCCTGCGGTCTCGCATAACACTCTTTTTCACATGCTGAATATGGAAGTATTGAGAAGCAAATTAATTTCAATACAAATTTTAACTTGACGTTCCAACCAGAGACCGTAATGGTTATAAGTGACATTAAAAATGGGAATCTCTTTAAGATATTTTCGAGAGTTTTGCCAAAACAGCTCAATCATAAAAATTATTTTTTAACGGAAAATAAAAAATTGAATTTGAACTGGCAAAAAACACTCTTATTTCTCTGACACAATTTTCTGTTTTATTTTTCCATCAAAAAATAAAACTCATTTTGAGAATTTTATTTATAAAAATAAATTTTACTTTTCTTGTTTAAAATTAAAACTCTGTCATAATTTTGTTTTAAATGTTTTTTTTTTGTTACAAAATTAAATTCGTCTTAAATAAAGATCTTATTTCGAACTGCATTTATCTTACTTTTTGATATTTAAATCGAAGTTTTTCACAGTGTTGCAAAATTGAAATTTTGAAATGGTACTGAACTTTAACTGAGAGAGTACTTTTTTGCATCAAATGGTACTTTTGTAAAAAAATACATACATTACAACCCTTCAATCAGTATTATTTCCTAGCTTTTCACACCACTTATGTTGTGTGAGTTAATTTTATAAATGAGTGGCGGGTCATACATTTTAAAGTTGACTCCGAACGACAGATTTTTGGAAATTTTTTTCATCGCAAATTTATTTACTCTTAGAGTTTTTGTATTTTTTCATATTTCATTCATTTCATTTGGGTTGGAACCGTGGACTCACGTCTAGTAAGTCAGAGTACTATATACTAGACTACTTACTTATTTGTATTTAATACGCGAACGAAACAGAACAGCAGAACTAACGACTTATACGTGTTTCTCACATACAAAACAAAAACAGCCGTCTTGTCAAATGTCGACTGAAAGTATTTGAACATACGTTCGTTTTTAGCATATGAGGAGGAAATGAAATGCTTGCCGAAGTTACATTACGGTTCGGCAAGAACCGTGGCTAAAGACAAATTCTACCTTTAGCGTTACGTTGAACTTGTTGCTAACCCATTAATAGTTGAGAAGCGCAAGACATAAAATATGTAATAATAAGAAAGTACTGAAAGCGTCGCGGGGGTAGCGCGGTATTTTTGAAATAGAAAAGTACTGAAAAAAGTACTAAAGCACTGAATTTTTCTGACATTGGTTTTTCATGACAGAAAAATACAAATTCGTAAATGAGAAAAATAAGAGTTATTTATCGAAGGAAAAATAAAACTCTTGTCATAAGTTAAATGAATTATATGTTATGACGGTTTAAATATTCTTTTTGAAGACTTCATTCGAATTTATACTTTTTCAAAATCACCACAGATCCAATTAAAGCACTATAATACGATTCTTTGATAAAATTTTAAAAACGCCAAGGGGCGAACCATTTTCGGCATTTCAAGTTATTTAATGTAAAAATTAATATAAAAAATAATATAAAGAAGATTTGAATACATTTACAATTTTTTTAAAAAACAAACGGTTATCTACGACAAGGCATTGATGGCAGTGGTGCTCTGAGACAATCAATGGTGTAATCAATGTCAAACAGATTAAATAGAGTGCTTGATTTTAAGATATCTCCAAATATTAAGTATAAAATTTTAATACATTGGACCGATGATTATTTGTTTTTACAAATTTTTGCTCAAAACTAAAAAAAAATTGTTTGCATAAATAAGGGTACTTAGAGTTATGCTATACACTATATATTATTCGTGTTGAAGAAGAAAATATGCTTCGATCTAGGTCGTATCGATTTATGTCATTTCGATTTACGTCGTTCCCATTGGCGCTTTCAAATATTTCGTTTCTTCTAACTTCGCTATTCCATTTACGTCATACAGAAATAATTGGCCATTACAACCCTTCAGTCAGGATTACGACCTAGCTCTTCACATCACTTATGTTGTGTGTGTTAATTTTATACATGAGTGGCGGGAAATACAGTTTAAAGTCGACTCCGAACGACAGATTTTTGAGAAACTTTTCATGGCAATTTTATTTAACTCTCAGAGTTTTTGCCGGAATCTGCTGAAAGGAAGTCGCCGAAGAAATATTTTTTTTATATTTCGTTTTGATGTCTGAACTGGGGTTTTAAACGTGGCCTTATGTCTAATAAGCCAACACGTTACCTACTAGACTACGGCGACTTCTTTTTTTCTCTTCATAAGTTTTGTAATTTCTGAATGTACATATTTATGTATAAGACAAATATTTATTGAATTAATCTTTTTTAGCTTTGTAGCATGATTTTACAGTTGTCAATACCAACACCACATTTCATATGCATAAACAAAAGAATATCCAATTGCATATGAGCGGCGACCACTTGACTCAATGTTATTGACCGTCGCGCACATGCAACGATCATTTGACACTTTGTTGTCAGGCCGCCGACAGCATTGGTTTACATATAATATGTAGTATGTGTGTTGTTGTTGTATGGCATTGCTGGTGATCGTGTGTGGCTCTCTTCACACTTTACCGTTGGAATTATTGTGGATAATAGGCGCGTGTCATATGACATCCACTTGTCCCATAATTATTACACACAAACCAATTTAATATAGTTAAGCATATAATATACACACAAACATATGTTATAGTATTAAGCCAATACAAAATTGTATTATGTTTGATTTGGAATTGTCAAATCAGGCAAAATTTAGTACAAAAGAAGGGACATTTTCCCTCAAGAATTCAATTAATAAAATATAGTCAAACAGTGCACTTCTTGCGCACTTGGCGATAGCCAAACTGTGCGCTTATGGCGCATATGACATAAAACAATTAAAACTTGTTTTTACACATTTTACAAATTATTTTCTGGGTGTCCTGGTAGTCTAGTGGTAGTGTGGCTAGTGGTATTAGCGTGAGGGTCGTGGGTTCGATTCCCACCAGAGACTCTGGCCTGTGACACTACACCGAGCATATGGGCAAAGTTACTCAGCTCGTATATAATTAAAATATAATTTGTAATTTTATTGTAATTAATAAATAAATAAATAAATAACTTATTTTCTAATAAATCCGAATTTTACTACATTAGACTGAATTTATAAAATGTTTAATCTCCTTGCTAAGAAAGTTATTACTTTTTAGTACGTATGAGAAACTTAAAATTCTATTTACGTCGAATGAATTTACGTTTGTTTCGTTTTGAAATCAGTTGCGACGTAAATCGCGGTATTAGTTTGCATAATTTAATATTACGTATACGTAATGAGAGTGCTTGTATTTTAATGTATTTAATACTACGCATACGTATACGTAATATTAAATTGATGTGTAATATCGCACATTGCGTATACGTTCTGTATCGCAGTAAATTTTTTTATTTTGCTACGTGAATACAAAGATATTTACAAATAAAAAAGAAAATCTTATAATAAAGAATATTTTTCATATACTTACTTACTTAACAGTTCATTACAACACTTTAATTTTTATTAATTTTCACCATGTGTGGCGATGCTTTAAGTTTAAAGTCGACTCCGAACGACAGATGTCTTTGTGAAAAAGTTTTTGCAATAAATCTACTTTAAGGAGATCGCCAAAGAGATATTTTTTTAAATTTTGTTTTATTCGAAATGTAATGGTCTAATAAGTCAACACACTACCTATAGGAATACATGGCGTACTCTTGACCATTTTTATTAGCTTATCAAAGTAATTTTTTAATTATTTCTTGTATCGAGCTATCAAATGTAATTAGAAATAAATACTTGAAAGGAATACATTTGAAACAGGAACAACGTTTGGAATGAATGCTTTTTGGCCCCATTTAAAATCTGGTTAATCGTTACTAAGCGGCAAAGAGACGCGTTTAATCGCAAAAGTTCAAGGCTCTGGCGATTTTTGCTGTTAGAATATCGTATTGTATTTTAATTTTAATGTCATCATTACCACTGCAATGGGTCGCTGTAGATCGAGCTTAACCGCCTAAATTATTCTTGTTAACTCCATTTTGAGAAAATACCATGAAGTATATCAAAAAATTTCTGGGTCAAAAATTTCTCTAAATATGGAGTCTAAATTGAGAAATGAAAGATATTCAACACAAAGAAATTAAATTTAAAACTGATTCCAATCGAAATTTGGTATGAAAGTCGAGAAAGAAAACTAAAGCCGGAAAAGAAAAAAAATATTAAATACATATTAACTATACATATTAACATACAGAGTATTATTTAATGGACAGCACGTAAATTACATCAAAAACTAAAACTAAAAATGGAATGGCAAAAAATATATTGAAAGCAATGCTAAAATATGCTCGTAAAATATTATGGAAAAAATTAAATAAAAAACAATGTGACTAAATTTAAAAAAGAAACGTGGAAGGTGATATTTTAAACGAATCTTTACACAAAATAAATGTACTTTAAAACAGGGTTTACTTATGCTTTTTCTCAAATGCTTTTTGCTAAAGATAACAAAGATTTTTCAAGTATTTTAGCGAAAGGAAAAAAGGAGAAAAGCACTAAAACTGTATACAAAATATTTGTAAACAATAATAAAGAAGAAAGCACTCAAGAAAGTAAATTTTTCCCAACAAAAGAGAAAAATATTTAGGATTAAAAAAATCCAACAAAATATAAGAAATGTATCCAGAGAACTGTTCTGTTTTACACAATGTGTTTACATTGTATAAAATAAGATTACAATACCCTTCTGAATCTAATAACATATACAAGTTATATGAAAAATGCACAATAAGAAGTAAAAAAACTCACCGAAATGCATGCACAGTACCTTAATTGCATAATCGGGCTAGAGTTCGTTCGAATTAATGGAAAAATTTATTATATTTTTGATTTTTTTTTTTTGATTTTAAGTAAATGACAAACAGTAATACAATTTTTAAAGTCACAGTAGAGCACCGAGCAACCAGGGACGAATTGGAATTTGACAGTTGCCGGCGTAATGTGAAAGGGACAAAATATTACCAAAAAGTATTTCTGTCCCTCTCTGATTGTCTGTCTGTTTTGTTTATTTATGTTTTTTTAAGTTTTCGGGATGGGCACGATTCAATAAAAAAATTTAATTTTCGTATGAAACTATTAATAAATAATAAAAACAACTAACATACATACATAATTGGCCATTACAACCCTTCAGTCAGGATTACGGCCTAGCTTCTCACACCATGTTGTGTGCGTTAATTTTATACGTGAGTGGCGGGACCTACAGTTTAACGTCGACTCCGAACGACAGAATTTTGAGAAACTTTTTCATGGCAGTTTATTTTACTCTCAGAGTTTTTGCCAGAAATCTGCTGAGAGGAAGTCGCCGAAGAAATATTTTTTTCATATTTCATTTTTGATGTCTGACCTGGGATACGAACCCGGGCTTTACGAATAGTAAGCCAACGCACTACCTACTACACCACGGCGACTTCAAAAACAACTAACAGCAAGAATAATTTTTAACTTTTTCTTTCAAGAAATTAAAAAATATTGGCAATTTTCAGCAAGAAAATTTTTTGAGCAGTCTTATTTTGATCTTGTAATGTTTAGCTTCTTAATTACCTCTTACACAAGAAACTATATTCATTCTGACCAAAAATCGCCCACATTTCGATTAATAATTAAATGTTTAAGAATTTTTTAATTTTCCAAATTTTCCCTTTTTTTAACACAAAATAAATGTTTATTTACATTTAATTTTTCTACTTTATCCGCCAGTTTTCACTCTGTATATCTGTTGCTTCTAACACAAACTTATAACATTTTCCCCCCTCTAATTTTGCCGGCAATGCGGCTGTTTTGAGCGTACAGTGATTGAAATTGCCAAATAACAGTTACTAATAATGTCGTTCTTTCAAAATTGTTACATACTCAAATTTATTTCATTTTATTTTGAGCGAGGCAGAATTACTATTAGATGATGCTGATTATTTCCTTTTGTCTTTTATACATGAACTGTCTGTGAAACTTAATTGTCAAACTTCATATAAAAAAAATTACATTAAAAATAATAACATTGATGACACCACTTTGATTTTGTTTAGTAGGCTTTTCGTAGTATGTATCTAGTTGTCTCTTTCTTACGACTTAATAAAATACGTTATTGTCATTATTGTTTTCTTTTGGAATACTGTGATCACAATCACTGTTTTAAAGAACAGTGATTAACAAATCACGTTCACTGAGAACAACGTTCTTCAAAAATCACTGGATCGCTCATCTCTAGTGTGTTGGCTTATTAGACGAAAAGCCAGGGTTCGAGCCCCAGGCCAGGCATCAAAGACAAAATACAAAAAGTATTTCTGCGGCGACTTCCTCTTCTCAGCAGATTTCTGGCAAAACTCTGAGAGTAAATAAAATTCCCACGATAAGTTTCTCAAAAATCTGTCGTTCGGAGTCGACTTTAAACTGTAGGTCCCGCCACTCATGTATAAAATTAACACACACAACATAAGTGGTGTGAGAAACTAGGTCGTAATCCTGACTGAAGGGTTGTAATGACCAATTACGTTACGATCTCAAATCGGGTTTAATTTTTATTTTTCGAAAAAAAAGAATATAAGTTCAAATAATATATTTAAAAAGATAGTTTTATTGTACCGTCATAAGTCGAAACACATTCTGGGAGTTTTAGAAGTTTTAATTTTCTTGAAAAAAATTAAACTCTTGTTATAAGTTTTTTTAACTCTTGTTACGAGTTTTATATTTTCCGTTGAAAAAAAATTTGGCTTAGAGATAATATATTATGGAATAATGAAAATGGCATTTTAAGGATTTATATTGTTTTCTGTTTTTTTTTATAAATAAGTAAATGATGGATTTAAAGAGATCCTTTAAGGAAGTGATAATATGCACTGTTTTCTAGCACAACAAAACCGATAGAAAGAATGGATATCGTTTCCTATTGTGAAAATTAATTGGTAGGGGCTAGCATAAATATTGCCACAATATATATCAATTGAAGAATTGAACATATTGCGTTGTTCTACATACTCAGCTCACACAGCTTAAACGACCTAAACCTACCTCCGAAATAATTTACAAGGATTGATCTACTCTGGAGAATGGCACTCTGGCAGGGTTTAAAACCCTCTGGACTATAAATTGCGAACATTGTTTGTCTCGAAAGATACCCCAGCATAAATCCTAAACCTCGATTCCTCCTGTGACCAATTCTCTTATCGGCGAGGTGTGTGCTGCTTCAAGAACAATGAAAACAAAACGGTTACACTTAATAGACTAATAAACGATGATTACTGACAGGAAAAATTTGACTTGACTGACCATAGTTTTATTACATCACAGCTTAATGTCCTATAAAGCTGTTAATGATAAGCAAAGCAAAATAAAACATCATTCTTTCCTTCCTTTTTTTGCCATTTATATCCCGTATCACATTATTCTACTTAATGGTAGTAAATCTAATTAAGTTTTATGCTGTATTTAACGCCTTAAAAATTTTGCCCGAAATTGAAAGTGTAATGACTGAATGAATGTGTAACTAAATAAAGGAAATGAAAAAATACAATGTTTTGTGTTTTCTTTTTAAAATAATGTTTCAAGCTGAGAGAATAACAGCCAGAACGAAAAAAAAAATAAAAACAACATTAAATGCTTAGTGACCAAAGAGCGAAGAAATTGAATAAAATAAACGAGGTTGGAATATTTAATTAAAATTATTTCATTCTGCTGCTATTGTGAAACAAAATTTTGGACAACATGATGTAGAATTCGCTGTTGTTGTTACTTTGGTTGATTTTGCCACTTACTTAGGGTCAAGTAAACACGCCATGGGTTACAATTTGTATTCAAATAGTATCATATTGTTTAGTGTTTTAAACACAAAATTTTTTTAAATTAAATTTCTATGTTTATTACACAGGCTGCTTTAAAGGATTTACATACGAAATACGAAACGTAATTTTCTTTTTATTTTTGTTTCTAGAAATACAACTGAAAACACGTTAAATAATAGAAAATGTAGCATCGCTAAAATATACAATAAAACTAGGTTATATACGATTGGTAGAAAAAATAAAACACCTTTAGGTAACTCTGCACCAATATTTCCCATCCTGAAGTAAGAATTTGTAGGAACAATGGTTCCTGCTATATTCTTAGCAGTGTAAGTAGTTACTGCTAATACGAATTGAAAGTAGGGAGTTTATTAAACGTTAAGAAGCTAAATTAATAGCGAAAAGCAAATACTATTTTAAATACATACGTTCATTCCTGTTTTTCATTAAACGTTTCATATCCTTAAATTTAAATAAAACAATATGTGTGTGAGATATTATCAAAATTTTTATACGTTCGAAAGTACTATTGATACCACTTTTTGTGGAAAATATCTTTTTACAAATGTCCGCCAAAGTTTGCCTGGGTGAAACGCATCTAAAATGTTTAATTTTTCATGACTCTGGCGCATAAATACATAACTACATTGGTTATGTAGCATTTTGACCTTTGGTTTGTAGGTTAATCGTATACACTTGCATCTTAAGAAAATCCGTCATTTGATGTGTTTTTTAGTACGTGGGAAATAAATAAAAAGCTTAATCCAAAGAACTTGTATGAAATGGTTAATCATGGTCGACATCAGATTTTCAAAAAGTAATAAGACAGTGTATTTAAATATGCTAAGGAACAACTTCAATTAATGTGCGAGAAAATGAGTGAAGATGTGCTTTGCTTATTAAAGCCGGGCTTAATAATGATCCACAAAGTTCAGATATTTTTTTAACTTTCATTCATTTATTGAATATTCGTCATACTCCAATGAACTATTTTAAAGAAAGGTTTTTATGTAACTTTGGTTGAAAATTTATGCTCCAAAATAATGGATTTGGAAAATGAACTATGCTTGTATATAACGAAAATTGGAATTATGTTGCTGCGTTAATTTAAAATTCTCCGTACCGTCCACTTCAAGAGTTCCATTCATAACATTGTACTTTGAATATTTTAACCTGCTTATTTTCAGGAACAAAATTTGTCGTTATAATTTGGAGAAAAAATCAAAATCATTGCAATAAAAATTAAAAATTTTCTATAACAAAAACAAGAACTTTTATTTTTATGTACTGAAGAGTTAGGTCGTTTCAGAGATCTTTTTCTTTAATGAGATTTAAAAAAATAACCATTTTATTCAAAAAATCATTTCAACCCCTGAATAGCTTTGATCTAGAAAGGTATAGCAATTTATATATGCATTAACTTGTATTTAAATTTCAGACTCTGAATGTAACTCTGTATATGCAGGCACCCAAATATTTATACGTATATAATGAATACATCCACAATGAAAAAAAAGGCTTCCATAAAATAAATTATTTATTTTCTTCAAATTTGATTACATACATTTTTCTTGCGATTTTAGTGATGTTTTAGTTTTGCTAGTAGTAATATAATTTGTAAGAGCAATTTTATTTGCCCGAAATCAACGTTTTTTTTTTTTTGTTTGCCACTCAAAAATATTTTATGTTTTGAGTTAAATATTTTTTAGATCTGATCGTACCTTTAGTCGATTATGGACTAACTAATGAAGTAATAGCGGAATTTGGATAAATATCCTGATTTTCTAAATACGTTTCCATTTTAGTCGGCCGTAATTATCCGAAGAATTTATTTTGGTGTCTTCTTAGTTTATCTATACCAGGGGTTACAAAAAATTTTTTAGTTGTGTATTAGTGAGTAAGAGAGAGATATTAAGTTGAGAGAATTTATTTATTTACAGTCAAAGAAAATTATTAGTAATATATGCTATTTTAATTTTCATTTCATCAACGTACATATGTAAAGTTATCTACATTTGGTTTAATAATTAGTCCATATTTTTTAGATAAATAACAATAAAAAAATAAAAAATAAATTAAAATTTAAAAAAATTATACTACGCGATAAAAAAAGAAATACGCCCAGCTATTGACATAGTGTATGTTGTGAATTTTGTTGAGTAGAACTCATAAAAAATTATTTTTATAATTCTTGAACCCTCCAAAGTTCTTTTATTTGACAAAAACGGTATTTTTAATCTTTTCAAACAAAATTATTGATTAACCAATTATTTTTTAAACTATTTTCAAAATTCAAAGATTTTTAAAACGGTATACATAAACATGTGTTCAAACTTACACGCTATGAGTTATGACGGGGTTAACGTGGAAAACATGATTTCTTTTCATATATTTTCCATTCATAGTAGCAAATCTTAATTAAAAAATATAAAATAAGTGGTGACATTCTTAAAGTGCATTCTAGTTATTCTTTAAATAGTATAAAAGTCTTGTTAAATTTGTTGAAATAAAATGATAAAGCAGCCGCCACACATGTGTACTTTTGTGCTATGAAATGGTGATCCCTGATCTATATACATATATCTGTATAGCTAAAGCAATAACCCATATGTATCTGTAATAAACCAATTGATTTGAGCTGTCTTTATTTGTATCCGTTTTGTCTCTATGTGCTGTTCCTACGTTAAACGTTGATCGAGGTGGAAACTCATATATTTAGCAAGGATGGTTTGGTGCCATTGGTTTATTGCTAACTTATAGTATATCAGGATAAATTTCTCTGCACAAGGTAAAAGTTTCACGGGCCCACTTTTGTTCTTTTATGTTAATTCCCCATTTCTTCAACCAATCCGCAGCTATTTTGGGTTTGGTATGTACGAATAAAAATACAGTATCGTTAAAAAATGCAAAAGTGTGGATTATTTCTCAAATTAAAATTTCTTCCAACATAAAGTCTGGGAGTTAATAAAATTTCCAAAAGTTTCCTCAAAGTACTGTCGTTTAGAGTCGTTTTTAAACTGTAGATTTCGCCAATCATGGATAAATTTAACATACACAACATGAATGGTGTGAGGAGCTATAGTAATCCTAAATAAAGGGCTATAATAAACAACTAGGTTAGTAAGTACATACTCAAATAGCTCATACATATTTTCAGGTAAAATTTGGTAATTTCGGATACAACTCCACTTAATTAAGGTGTTAGGTGAAGAAGTAATGCTTTTGTAATAATTTCGATAAGTTAGGCAGAAGACTTGAAGTCGCCGTATTCTAGCAGGCAGTGTGTTGGCTTATTAGACGTAAAGCCAGAGTTCGAGCAACAGGCCAGACATCAAGACAATATACAAAAAGTATTTCTTCAGCGACTTCCTCTCCGCAAATTTCTGGCAAAAACTCTAATAGTAAATAAAATTGCCATGAAAAGTTTCTCAAACATCTGTCGTTAGGAGTCGACTTTAAACTTTAGGTCCCACCACTCATGTATAAAATTAACACACACAACATAAGTGCTGTGAAGAAGCTAGGACGTTGTACAATGGGTCAATTCGACGTCCGAGTACTGTACTTGTCTTAATTGACAAGTACAGGTCCTCTAACCTAACCTAACCTAGGCAGAAGACTTAAATTGAAGACTTAATTATATTGGAATCAACCTTCGTATGGATGTTACATTGATTATTATTATGGTTATTAGGGTTATAAGTAAAACTTTCTAATTTGCGGAGTAGTAACGGAGAGGTATAACGACATTCATTGTGATTATGATAATTCTGACTCCTGAAAGCGTTTTAATGCTAATCTAGCAAATTCCAGAACATTCTTTTATTGTTTTGGATGTCTTAGCAATAACAGTTGGTAAATGAACACAGCAGCTGTGTTCGGGATGAAAACATTTCTCTCTTCTTCAGGTTACAAATAAACTTTACTTTCCAGTACCATTTCTTGCCCAATTCCTAAATTGAACTGCCAAGCCTTTTTATATCGAGTCGTTCATTAACCGAAATAATGGAAACCGAAGTGCCCAAAATCTACTAAACAGAGTGACGTTTACAGGAAGCAATGGACAAATTTGAAAATTTTCTTTTTTTAATGTACACATTAGGGTGGTTTTAAAAAATCGATGTCGGATTTTTTTGGGTGCATCTCCTAAAATGTTTAATTTTTTTAGATTTTAAGATTACCAAAGTTTGAGCATGATTGAAAGATGTTAACACGTGCCACTGCGGCCTCAAAGTTATGAAAATCTCGATTTTTTTTGGCAGTTTGGTGACTTTGCCGACCCATATATCGAGAACGGTTTAATATATTTGCCCGTGTCATACATAAAATTGAAGTCGATACTGTTTATAACGTTTTATATGTCCCTAAAAACGTGACTAAGTATCCCTAAAAGTGAAGATGAAACCCATTGTGAAAAGCCCCATTTATTTTCCTTCCTATATTATAAATTTTTGGAATGAAAATAATTATGTATTTAAAAAATCAAGTATAATAAATGTTTTTTTCATTTTATTCTTACTTAAATTTATTCAAGGGACTGGCATAATGTGGTTTTAGAGCTATCTGCATACAGCTGACGGCATTTGCTGACTACTTGGAGAACGTATTGTTTTTGGTGCTCGTCCTTTGTAAGTAATTGGTTGTAATCTGTGATGAGCTTGACTCCTCGCTCTGCCATGTCGCTCACAACTTTCAAGTTGTTTACCATCCTTTGCCCCTCCTGGTAGTTGATGTTCTGTGGCCAAGTTGCAGGATCTTTTTCTAGAAGTTCGGTGTTAATGTTTAATCTCTTGTACAACAGATAAGTCTCGCTTGTAATTAGGGCTGGTCGACCTTTTGCAAGAATTTCGGCAGTTGTTTTGTTTTAGTTTGGGTCGCATATTTCTAGAGCACTTCTCATTTTCTTCTGATTGATTTGTTAAGATTTTTGTCGCCTTTTGGCTCTTTACGGTGTTTTGCACTGTCGGGTCAAACAATGCCAGGCCAACAAGTTCAGGACTAAGTTACCACAGGTGATTTATCATTTTTTTTCGTATTTCAATAGATTTTCAATAAGGGTCTAGGTCTTGTTTTGGTGCTAAACACACTCTGGGGGCGTTAAACCAGGCTTTAGAGTAGACTCGAACTATGAAAACACAAAGTGCTTCTAGGGCCTCTTGTTCTTGGGAACTCAGTTTAAACTGGTCACGGAAGAGTTGTATTTTCAGAGAGTAAATAGCAGTATGGCCTTTAATTTGATGTATAACAAAAAATGAAATGAAAAAATTAAATGAAAAAATATTTCTTCGATGACTTCCTCCCAGCAGTCTTCTGGCAAAAACTCTGAAAGTTAATTAAAATGTCCATGAAAAGTTTCTCAAGTTGTTCGGAGTCGACATTAAATAGCAGATCCCGCCATTAATGGATAAAATTAACACACATACAACATGAGTTGTTTGAGAAGCTAGGTTGTAATCCTGACCAGAGGTCAGCAATGAGTATTCAAAACGATGAGTAGATTCGAATCATACTTATACTTTCTGATACTTATACGAATTCATACTTATTTTAATGTCATACTCATAATACTCATCTTCAAAGTTTGAAATACTCATGGTACTCATACTTAACAATACGCATGATGTTATTGATTTCGACTCTCTATGTCTCATCGTATACACGAATCATAAAATAAGTATGAGTCGCGTACGAACACTACATACTCACAAAAAGGTTTTGTGTTTGCTCCGCTTGCAGTCTTTGTCTTTATTTTTTATGTGTCTTTCTTCTTTCTTCGTAAATACAACTTTGATGAATGATTCGAATTACTCCAATCATTTATGAGTATTATAAGTATTTTTCTAAATTTATGAATCTGAATGAGTAGGCGTATGAATCAAACATATTTCGAATGTAATGAGTTGTTGTTGTGCAATATTGTGCTGAGTACGAATGAATTAGTTGGATTTCAAAACTGTTGACTCACTCATAATCAAAATTTCATGAGTATTTATGAGTAGCAAAAAAGCGATTCATTGCTGATCTCTGATCCTGACTAAACGATGGTAACGACCAATTAAGTTAATAAGAAGTAAGCTTCAACAAAATTGCCGTTATCAACTGCCGAAGTATTGAATTTCCTGCTTCCTTAAGTAAGCCGAATCCATTACTATAGTTTCAAAAATTTATTGGAATTTATTGGAATCCGTCCATAAACTATTTTAAATTTGTTTTCTTTGTTATATTATTATTATTATAAGTTGTTATGGTTTCTTTTTTGTCTCAAATATGAGAAATTTTAGTAGTTGACCACAAGAAATTTAGTTCAATTGTGTGTCACAGCACTCAAAACATTTTTCCTTGTCCTCCGTCTGCCTCCTTACATTGCTGTCTTGCAGAATCTTTATTTTATTTTTATAATTTTTTTATTCAAAAATAAAACGGCAGCAGTAATTCCAAAGGAAATAGAAAATAAAAGATTATTATTTAAATAAATTTTACTCGAGTATTGTAACACAACACATTTATCTTTTCCTAGTGTTGGTACTTAAAACAGTATATGAAATAAATTGTTGGAGAGTAGGTCTTCACAACTGAAGAAGGTGTCCTACAATATTTACGTAATATGTATAATAAGAATCGTCTTCAGCCAAAAAAAAAAGAAATCATTGAATGGATTATTTTCCAGAGATATACATACATACATCCATAATTGGTCATTACAACCCATGAGTAATGATTACGACCTAGTTTCTTACGCCACATATGTTGTGGGTGTTAATTTAATGCACGAGTGGTGGGACCTACAGTTTAAAGTCGACTCCGAACGACTGATTTTTGAGAAAATTTTCATGGCAATTTTATTTACTCTCAGAGTTTTTGCCAGAAATCTGCTGAAAGGAAGTCGCCGCAGAAATATTTTTTTATATTTTCGTGTTGATGTCTGACCTTAGGTTTGAACCGAGGGCTTACGTCTATTAAGCCAACACACTACCTATACGACTACGACTACAGAGATATAGTTTGGAAAACTTAAGAAATCTGTTCGTCTGTACATATTTAAACAAAGGAGGAAGATAAATTTGTTAAATCCTGCAATGTCTTAAATTCAGTGCAGTTAAATTATTAAATGATGATGTAATGTTGAAGTCTCTAGTAGATAGTGTGTTGGCTTATTAGACGTGAGGCTATGGTTGAATCCCCAGGTCAGACATCTCCAATAAAACGATATATAAAAAATATTTCTATGCCGATCTCTCTGCAGATATCTGGCAAAAACTTTGAGAGTTAATAAAATTGCCATGAAAAAGTTTCTCAAAAAATGTGTCGTTCGAAGTCGACTTTAAACTGAAAGTCCTACCCCCCACTTATGAATAACAGAACAACACACTATATCGTAATCCTGACTAAAGGGTTGTAATGACCAATTATGTATGCATATTGTGTATGTCATGTGTAGCTCATTGCATACTGAGTGTTGGCATGAGTAAATCTTTGGTATGAATTTAATGAATGAAATTATGCTGGATATTTTCATAAAATTTTTTGTTGTCCTTTTTTATTCTTTGTTGTATATGGCAAGAAAAAGAAAATAATACAACAAATAAAAAGAATAAAACAAAATACTTAAATGGTTGCACATTTAAATAAATTTTATGCATTCATAGCTATTGGCCACAAAATAATTGGTTTATGCTTCAAGAGTGGTTGATGAATCTTGATCCAAAGTGTTGGATTACCAAAATTATTTGGTTAGAAATTTATATAACAAAATTATAGAAGAACAATAATTTAAAAATTGATGTGATAGCACACATAAATAATTATCAATACAATATTAACCCATAGAAAAGTGAGAGACCATGTGGGGCATATCTATTGTTATATTTCCGATGTGCCTTCATTGTAATACACGAGCATGAATGGTGTTTTCTTTTCATCAGTTCATCTATTAATATCTTGACGTCACATTTGTGGTATAATTTCAATATTTTTTTCTTTATAAGCGGATTCCTATAAGAGATTTGTATTTAAAATCAAATAGAATTTTAAAACGAAGGGTGAGCGCGATTGCATCTTTATTTTGGATTGACAACAGATAAAGTCGGTAAACGAATTTGTTAACTGAATCTTCAATTTCAAATTAAATTAAATTAACAACAATTAAACGCATACCGAATAGCGGTAAAAATTGTGTTGTACATGCTGGATTCGCGTTCACAAGACTAACTTTGCTGATGACGCTGCTTTCCTAGACAGTTAAACCTACATAGACACTGTGTCCTATCCCCTAAGCACAAAACAAGCAAACAAATGCTCATATAAAGACAGAAACTGATGTAATTGGCCGCAGACAATTAATTTATAAGGAAACCATGCCGGCACAGTGCTATGATAGAGAATAGATCATGAGGCATTTATTTATTTTATTTATTTATTAACCCTTTCATGCCCGAATTTTTTGGGCCAGAGCTAAAATTTTTTTAAGGACATTTGTTTGTTAGTCATGGCCTAAATATGAAGTGATATTAAATTCAGAATCCTACGTATTCTGGTTTTACACGTTTTTAACCAAGCTTGCTTGCAAAAAAAAAATTTTAAAAAAATTAAAAATTATGGAATTTATGAACAAAAATGTACAATGTTGCCTATAGGCAACATCGGGCATGAAAGGGTTAATCATACCACAACAATATAATAATCTTATATTGTATATGGTAGTACAGCAAAGAAAAAGTAATAAAAAATCATTGATAATATAAGTAAAGAAATGTTTGAAATAATGTAGAAAAATATAGCAATCGATGAAAAAAATTAGGATAAAAAAGAAACGAATATATATGTATGTAAAAAATAAATTTGTAAAAATACAAAGCACAGTATATACAAATATAAAGAAATATACAAAACAAAAAAAAAAATATATATATATACATAAAGATACAATAAAATTTAAAAACTAAATTAGAAAAATCAAAATTTAAAATCATTAATAAAAATAAAAAAATAAAATTGTACAAAACAATCGAAATATGTTAAAAATTACTTAAATAAATTGTATGTCACATCAACAATAGCCAATATTTTATTTATTACTTATCAAGTTCTAAAGCATTCGTGAAGTTTATTTGATATCAATCCAAAGTCTATTTTTGAAATGAAGTTCGATAACTTTTTTCAAGGTGTATATTGGAAAATGGTGTTACATCGCTTAAGATTAAAATGATAAACAAAAGCTAAAAAAACAAAACCAATGAACTTCTTTACATGATCAACAAATAAACAAAAATATAGGAACAACATCAGTATAAAAAAGGGATAAACAAAAAAGGGATAAACAAACGTAAGCAAAATACACAAACAACAATAACGTAAACAATATGTTTACATGTATATAGATTTCGCGAGGGCAAAGTCATTCTCCTTCAAGAGCATTCATCAGACTGTTTACCCTGCGATCTGTGTTGCCATTTGCCAAGTATTCCCTTTTTCCCAAGTTTTTTGAGATGTGAAAAAGTTTTCATTAAATTTGTTTTCTAACAAAACAATTTTTTTCAACAAATTGAAATTTTCAATTTTTTCAAAAAATATATAAATATTCAAAAAATATTTAAATATAAAAATAATAACATGAAATATTGAAATTTTCATAAAAAAAGTGACCCAAAGAGGCACTGCGCCAGTGTTGCCAAATATTTTTTTTCAAAATTTCTCGTCAGATTGGGCTTTAAAAATCGCCAGAAATCGCTAAATTAAATTTTTACAAAACCGTCAGAAACCCGTCAAATAAATAGTTTGAAATTTTTAAATTAACGTTAAATAAAATAAAATGTAAATAATTAAAATAAAATGTAAATAATTACACATATTGTTTATTGAATTGTTTTTTCCATTATGTTTAATGATTTACAAACAAAATTAGGTATTTTCAAAAATATAGTGCCAGTTTTTCGCATTTTGTTTATAAGTGGTCATTGTACCTACTTCTCTTGTAACAGAATTTGGAAATTCATAATCAAAACAACATTTGTTATCAAGTTTGAGACCGTATTTGTAATTAAAATTCAATTCGTTTACAAAAGAATTACATTTCAAATTTCAATATTCAAAAATTTAATTGAATAAAAATAAGGAACCACAAAATTCAATAAATTGCATTTTACAACTTTTTAAAGTAATCATGTAATTGATTTCCCATTTTCCTTTAATCATTGGAAAGATTGAGAAATATATATATTTTTTTCAATTTAGAATTTAGCTTTTTGAGCCTTTTTAAAATATTTTAATAAAAAAATGTTTATAAATTGAAATGTTTGCGTTAAAAGTAAATTTACGTTGCTCGAAGCACATCATTGACTGTACTGGTTATTACCTTGTTTCGTATTTGGTTTTAACTAGGTTGATTTGGCAAAACACTCTTTCAACGTCTGCATTAGACCACGGATGAGACAAAACCTCCAATGCGAATTCTGCTAATTCGTTAAAGGACTTATTCCCAGCAGAGTCCTTGTAGTTATAAACTTCAGTCCAAAAGTTAGGTGTTGATGTCGCTTCATTCCATTTAATATACATAAAATATTTTTATATTGGAAGTTTATAGCATCAATTAAATCTTTACTTTTTGAAAACACGGATAAAGCTGGAATTATATCATCCTCATTAGCTTTTAAAACATTTTTGAGTGGAAGTAAATATATAATTTTTAGCATTTTAAAGTTTTTTGGCAACCTGAAAGCAAAAAAGAAATTATTGATTGGTCAATAACTGATGATTTTTAATTCCTTTTTTTCAATTCTAATATCAAACGGACAACAAAGTTCACGCAATCATGCCTTAAGCTTGTTTCTGTTTGGCTATCGATTTCATTTTTATTATATTATTACCTTATCATATTATTACTTATATTATGTAATTCAACCTTGGAAAAACGCTAAAGCGATGTTAAAAACTCCAGATTTCACGCTAACCGCTAAGAAGCATTTTCTCCCGTAATTGGCATTGCAAAAACGTCAGATTTGACGGGAAAAACGTCAAATTGGCAACAATGCTCTGGGCTCTTTTTAAAAAGTTTAAACTTTAATTGAAAACAAGTTTTTATTTGTAAAAAAAGTTGTTTTTTTCCAGAAATAAAACATTTTTATAAAAAAATTACTGGCAACGTTGCCTGCGATATAAAAGGCAAGACAAAGCAGGCAATGTGATCAGTAAAATTCAGTCAGTCTTGTGTGAAGGCGCGTTGCATGTGAAGAGAATAATCGTGGTTTGAAGATCTCCGTTGTACAGATCTAACGAATAATTGTTAGTGTTTACGCAAAAGAGTGTAAAGAAGAATAACAGACAAATCAAATTGTTGTCGTTTACATCAAGTTGTGAACAGTGGCGCACGGAAGTTTGCGAACAATAAAGAATTTATTTAAAACTAAACATACATTTATTTTTATTTTATTTGCAATCTACGAACTCATTTTGTAAACGTTTTTAAAAGGGTAAAAACGTAAAAATATGTTAAATAATAATTGGACAAGGAAA
This sequence comes from Sarcophaga subvicina, assembly GCA_936449025.2. Lineage (NCBI taxonomy): Eukaryota > Metazoa > Arthropoda > Insecta > Diptera > Sarcophagidae > Sarcophaga > Sarcophaga subvicina. Next base: position 38,607,831 of record OW388082.2, read on the forward strand.
AATCATTTTAGCAACTTATTGACGAATTATGGTATGCAGTAGCAACAACGAACATTTTTGCACATTTAATTCAAGTCTTACATATTATGTACGAGTATGTATATCTCTACTGTATTATAAAAATTTCAAACTAGTCTAGGGTATAAGAAAATTAAAAAATTCTTGACTTTGTTGGAGAGAACCTCCTTTCGGTCTGACAGCGGTCTCATTTTGACTAGGATAATATACAGTTTGCAAAATACATTAAAAATGAAGAGAGTATTGTTGATTTCTGTTCAGGATAGCAATTTGTTGTTAGTTTTTGAGCTCGAAAATTTTCTATTGAACTAATTCACATAGCTAAAGAACACAATTGCTCAAATTCTATAATTCTATCTTTTTATTCATCAAATTTGTTTTCTTTTAGGGTACTTAATGTTGTTAAAATTTTTTTTCTTATAATTTCTTTGCTTTTTTAGTTTTCTAATCAAGGTAAGCAGGTGATTAGTCTGCTGTCGAATATACTAGGATGACAGTGTTGTCAACTCGCATTAACAAATTTATTTGCAAATGTGCTCTGAAGAACTTTACTGATTGTAAATAACTTTGTTTATAAAGTCCACGACGGATATAACTGGTTTGAAGCTATAGGAGAGGAGGCTTCAACTAAGAAATTTTTTTATCAACTTTGGGGGCGGTTTAACTAGAACAAAATTGGTGGAGTGTTTATTTAATATTTAGTAGTGAATCTTTTGGATTTAATTAAGGAGTACTCAAAAAAGTTTGGGGGTATACTTTCATTTAACTTAACGATGAAATTATTTCTGTAAGTACATACTGCTAAATTCTAATGCACAAAGAAGGTATCAAGTATATTCTAAATTTTTTTATTTATTTTTCCCTTGAATTCCGGCCATTAGTACCGTTATACTTTTACACGTATGCTACTATTTTGCTGGTGGTACTCACCTTGTTATTAAATTCTTTTAATTGCTCAACGAATTTTTGTGGTAAATTTTTATTGAAAATTTTAATTATTTTCTTTTGCGTTTCTGTAGCTGCACCTATTTTCAGAAAGTACTAATTAAGTAATTAAATTTAAAATTTAAACTGTAATTACTTTTTTCAGACACAGTAGCTAATGTGAACTAGAAATGCTTTCAAACTATTTTCGGGAGCACTTTTTAGTTTTGTTTAATTTAATTTAAATTATTTTATAATAATATGTATGTCTAGTTATTTGTATTAGTAAATACCATTAACTTTTAAATACATAATTTATTAATGCTAATCACAAATTTATTGTTATTGTCCACATGCTGTCTGTCAATTATTTTAATTGTTTGTCAATTATAATAATAATTTGCTATGACCACATGCTATAATCGTGAGAAAAAAAAATTGAAATGAACTCAAATATAAAAACATTATGTGCACTTGTAAATACAAATAGAAATAAGTAGTCCTTAATAAAATCAAAAATAATTTTTATATTGACTTTTATATTAAAAAAATTTTTATTATTGATTAACATAATTTTTTTCTTAATTAAGTAGCATTTGAGTATAGTATTTACAAAACTGTCAGGGTGATGCTACAGAATTTATTGATTAATTTTAAACCGTTATAGAGAGGTTATTCTCAGGCATTTATATTATCGTAGATTTAAGTGCAATAAATTACTTTAGGTCTATACCATATCATCAGGACTCTTACGCAAACTAGCCTAATCTAATTGCAGGTGTGATTGATATTTGATTGAAGTTTCCAACCGAGCCAAATACGAGAAAACTTTCTTAAATAGTAGTTTATAAATACCTGTATAGTTTGAAATTGACGTTACTTGGTGGTCAAAGCATACATGTATTCCAAAGAGTAGACTCGATACACATTTCTTAAACCTTTCGCGCTACATATCTGCTATGAGAAACTAGGGCATAAATCGGCAGCAATGGTCAGACCAATGTTTTTGTCAAAGAAATTTAAACCGATGATGTCGCCAGCCAAAAACACACACCGAACAGTGATTTTTCGGGATGCATTTGAATTTTCGGGATGCTCTAGATCTCATATAGGTTAGCACCTAATCAAAATTCAACAACTTTGTTTTTAATGTACCACGCATCCAAAAATAGATCATATCGCTGAAAATGATTTTATGACTAAAATTACGACCAATTGCCAATTGCTGCACAGGCCTTTCAGCGAACACACGTCGTTGGTCCATGGCGAATTGACAAAACAGTCCGCTTATGATGTAGCGCAACAAAATGAAGTCACTGTAGTATAGTAGGTAGTGTGTTGGCTTATTACACGAGAGTCCGTAGTTCAACCATTGGGTCAAACATCTCGAACAAAACGAAATATGAAAAAAATATTTACTCGACGACTACTGGCAAAAACTTTAGAAGTGAAATAAAATTGCTATGAAAAGTCTCTTAAATCTGTCGTTCGTATTCGACATTAAATAGTAGGTCCCGCCACTGACAAAAGGGTTGTAATGAACAATTAAATTAAGCAATTAAAGGAAAGTGATATGTTAACTTTGTATTTTGTTTTAAGCCATAAGTTCATTTATTTATTTAATACAATTTAAATTAAATGAGCAACAATTAAGGAATTCTTTACATTATTTACTTGACCGATATCATTATAAGCGTTGGTATTTTTTGCAAGGAGATGAAAGCTCAAAATGTTACGATCCACGGTATTATTTTTTGTTTGTTGACATATTGATATCTTTCTGGTCTACCAAGATGCCCAAAGGACTTGGGCATGTATTACGTTTGAAATAAAGTTAAGTAGACGAGAAATCAATAAGTAGTGTGTCACTGTTGAGGATGAAAGTAGGTGACTGTCTTTCATTAGCTTAAATTTTCTTTTGATATCGTGGGCCGAGCTGTAAATTTTAAGCGCAATGTTGATGGTCAAGCATTTATTTTATCAATAACTTGTTTAAAATTGTTCATTTACCAAGTATGAAAAAAATTAAATAATATAAAATCAAACTGATAAATTTTCATTAGTTTGAAAATAAATAAAAAAAACTCACATCTAAACTGACTCACGGAAATATGTACAATCAGCAAATGTGTTAAGGGACAAACACAAGTAATAAATAAATTATCACTTTTATTCGGAAAAAGCTGTCGAAATTTTTAAAGTTTCATAGCAAATGTCAATCACGAATGCCACACATCACTAAATAAAACAACCTCTGTAACCTCGGTAGCTGATATTTGGCTGACAGATTCGGGCACAGCCACCGTTTCCAAATAGTAAAAAAGCATAATTCACTCATTAGTTGATATTGTTTAACCAAAATATATCGCAGGTTTATTAAAGTTCCTCTTTTATTTTTATTTTTTTGTTTTTATAAATTTTTATATCCTTCTTAAAATGATTGCCTTCGTTTATCCATGTATTTTTTTAATGTTTTATAAATAACATAAAAAACATGACATAGGCGGGTTAAGTTTCATCCAAAATATTTTATTTTGTGCAATTTAGATTTTTTTAATTTTTAAGAGTATTTTTTTTATTTTCTCTCCACTTTATAAAACAATTTTATTTTTTATTTTATTTTATTTATTTTTTGGATAAACTATTGTAACAATTCACAAGTCACTGCAATAAAACCTAACAATGTGATAAAATTTAAAATAAACGATGAAAAGAATACAAAATTATTGTTACGGTATTCTAAAAACAATTTTCTACCAGGTGTACCCGAAAGACGTGGGCGTTTTTCTGTGAAAATACGCCGCTAAATTTTAATGGGAAAGTTAAAAAATATTTTATTAAAAGTACTGACCATTGCTAGAAATAAATTCTTTTCATCTCTCAGGCAATATATGGATACATACATACATAATTGGCCATTACAACCCTTCAGTCAGGATTACGACCTAGCTTCTCACACTACTTATGTTGTGTGTATTAAATTTTATACATGAGTGGCGGGACCTACAGTTTAAAGTCGACTCCGAACGACAGATTTTTGAGAAACTTTTCATGGCAATTTTTATTTACTTTCAGAGTTTTTGTCAAAAATCTGCTGAGAGGAAGTCGCCGAAGAAATATTTTTTTATATTTCGTTTCGATATCTGACCTGGGGTTTGAACCAACCTGTTAAGTAATGATTAGTAATCGTAATGATAGTAATTTGATTACTTTTTTTTAATGGTGAAACAATGATTACAATTACGATTATTTTTGGTTAAAATAGTTAATAATTGATTACGATTACAAATAATCCAAAAAATAATCAGAATTACTTTCGATAAGTCTAATAATCGAAAGAAATCAAAAGTAATCCAAAAGTAATCAAATTATTTTCAATAATTACTTTCAATTCTTTTTGAATATTTGAAAATAATTAAAAAAGAATTATTGAAAACAATTTGATTACTTTTGGATTCTTTTTGATTATTAGACTAATCGCCAGTAATCCTGATTATTTTCAGATTATTTTGTAATCGTAATCAATTAGTAACTCGAAAAAATTTTTCATAGAATTATATAATCATTACGATTCTTTTTAAAAAGTAATGTAATTGATTACTAATCGTAATCGAAATTTAACAGCTATGGTTTGAACTTTGCCCATACGTCTAATAAGTCAACACACTACCTACTAGACTACTGCGACTTTATGGATACCAGGCCAATAATAGTGTTTGTATTTTGAAGTAAATTAGTGACCCAATTTACAACTTCCTCGTAGGAATCAATTTACTGCTCAGACAAAGCGTTTCTCATTGATGAAAACAAATAGTACTCGAACGGAGCCAAGTCTGGTGTATATGGCGGATGAGGTAGCTGTCCCCTGCTTATGGCTTTGATTTGGCTTTGTGTGTAAGTGCATTGCCATGTTGTAAAATTACCCTGCCGTGTGTTTTGTCCCCTCTGTTCACTTTTTTTATTAACGCGTGGTTCAAATTGATCACTTGTTGTCGACTGCATTAATGGTTTTACCAGGTTTAAAAACATAGCCTTCCTCCCGAATCTATCTGATTTTACAGCCAAAATTGATGGTTGTCCCGGATTAACCCATTATGTCTTCAGTTTACGATTCTAAAAATAAATTTATTTTTTATAGCCAGTAACAATTCAATGCAAAATTGATTTTCTATCTTGCCTTTGAAGCAAATTTTGCAAGAGGTTTTCAGTTTACCGGTTGTTTACTGAATATATTTGACAGATGTCATCGCCAGCGCAAAACAAATTTAAGGTTCGTTCATAATAAATGCTTCCTATGAAGATATCGCGACGACCACTTCATATCGGTACACCTGGTAATAGTACCACAACAAACAGTGACTCGTGTTGGGTGCGTCGGCTTTTCAATGTATGCACACCAAATGCGACAATTTTGATTGTGTACATACCCGCCAAGATCAAAATGAGCTTCATCTGAAAAGATGATTTTTTTTGCCTAAATCGGCATCTTCTGGTGTAGGCTACTGCATGGCCAGCCGAGGCAGCCATTTGAATGAAATTATTTTCCATTATTAACCGGAAGGATTGTACTTTCAAATATTCAGTAGTTTTTTTTTTAAAGCATTTTCAAAAAAAGAAGTTATTTGGCGGACCTTTAGTTCATAAAAGATATAGACCGCTGCATTTACTCACAAAAGTAAAAATTTATCTAATAAAAATGGTACTTAAAAGAAAATATTTCTTCAAAATAATAAAACAAGTGAAGATTTCAAAGTCTATGTTCCGACTGGCATGGAAGCCCATAAATATTATTTTAAAAACCTAACACTTGTCCTACACTTTAGTTAGGATTACGAACAAGTTTCACACCCCATCTAAGTTGAGTGCTTCTATTTTATACAGTTCCAGTATGCTCACACGATGAGTTTTTGTAAGTTTCTACCGTAAGCATTGTGTGCGGTTACCACCGCAGAACCAAATAATATTTCACAAAATAGAGTGATTGATGGAATAGTGGTAATCATATTTCCAAGAATAGATATTCTCTGCTCTTTCTTTAAGGATACTGCTACTGCTTCTACTCACATCGGTAATATTATTTGCGAGATGTGAGAATGTCGCAAATAAAAAAATACAAAAAAAAACGCAGCGTTCATTGCAGGGGATATGCGAGTATATGATTGAGAATACAAAAGTAGAGTGATATTTGCGATACTCCATTCTAAATTCTACAGAATCTACTCCTAAAGTGTGGTTTCTAAAACTGAAGAACTAAAGTACAAGAACAGCAAAACATATTCCCTCGACCTACATAAAATCAGACTTAACGAATGCACCTGGAATCTTGAACAACTCCGTCTGTTGAGAAATATTTGGAAGACCTCGATGTTACACTATAGTCATATTATTTATTGTGGCGATTGTTTAGGAACTATTTTTACTAAACTCCATCGATAATTGTGCGAGAAGTGAGGCTGAGAAGACTAATTTGTTGGTTGAATAGCTAAGGACCAACCGTAGCTAGCGTGTGCAATGACACAACCGATTTGCTATATTTGAGTAGTTAAAATGATGCCGAGCCTAGCAGGGATCGTACGAAAGTGTGCCTTATGCCATAAACTTTTTAACGACAGATGTATATTTGATCACAAATTTGGTTTCAGGAGTAAACACATAACTACTCAACACTGTTTTAAATAGCATACATAAGAAACGTCATAAAGCGTGGAGGATATAAATTAATGAACTAAAATACGTTCACGTAGTATTTATGCTGTGAAACAGGCTATTCGTTCAAACAACAATCGCATAAACATTATTCTGATAAATAGGGCCTTTCACTAAACGTTTCCTTTATTCAAATTTAAAAAAAAATTATTGTACGAACTGTCTGATACGAAGCGCCATCCTCTTGAAACCACTTGCCATATGTCTCTAAACCATCTAAATAAGGCAAAAATAACTTGGTAACCACCAAAGTCTTCGCCAGCCCAAAATCCACGTCAGAGACTTTTAAAATGCATTGAACGCTCATGAATCTCATGTAGACGGGTATCGTTTAAAATTTGTTATTTTTGTTTCATCCAGAAGCGGGGTATATCGCTGGAAATGAGCTTTAAACAAAACAGATTGAATAAATGACAACTAATTTTGCAGGTGTAGCTTCAACAAGATGGCTGTTATTAACTGTCAAATTTCGGAAGACCCCATATACCTTGGCAGAAATGAATAAAAGTCAAATTTATTCTTATTTAATTCAGGCCAAATGTAAAACTTTATTTAATCGTTTAGTATTCCTTGTAATGCAACGAGATCGGAAGAACTAAAGTGACCAGGAGAACGGACAGTATTATATAATAATACAAAATAAAAAATATGGCTTAATAAACATTTATCAAACTTAAAGGGTGTATGGCAAACGTATGAGTTATTATAACAATAGAGCACAAAAGAACCCCAAGAGGATGAACAATTAATCCATTTCGAAAATTATTTTAAACAATTGCTGCAGCATACGCGTTACTTCATGATAAAAATAATTCTATTTAAATAAAAAGCCCAGCCAATGTTTACGATTATATGACCTTCAGTTGTAAGTTATAAAAATTAAATAAAAAATCACAATTGCCTAAAACTTTTCTTTAATATTTAAATTCATTCAAATCGTATTTACTTTTTTAATACATATTTTTGTGTTTTTTAATAAAACACAGTTTGAAATATTATTTTTAAAAATAACAATGAACATTGCGTCTTTCATTTCATTTCCTTTGTTCTGTTGTGCATTTATTTGGTCGTTACGTTTTCATTTCATTGTAAAATTTTAAGGCGTTAAACACAGCATAAAACTTAATTAGATACGCTGGCATTAAGTAGAATAATATACAATAATAGAGGATATAAACGCCAAAAAAAAAAGAAAAGAATAATAATGTTTCTTTATTTTGTTTTGTTTTGTTTTTATTTTCCTAAAATTTCTTTTCCCTTAAACAGTGGGATTCAAAAGAGGGTAATTTACAGGAATACATGAAAATCATGTTAAAGGTGTAACTTGCAAACATCAGAAAACGTAAGTGCTTTAGAAGTTCACAAATGGAATCCTATTCAAATATGTTCCCAATAAAATATATTCGTAGTTACAAAAAATACAAGGGTCAATGTCTCCATGGATAATATTGCTTGTGAGCGAGCCTTAATTTTTTTTTGTGTTGGCTATGACATCTAACAACCATATTCCGTATGCATAAAATGTGTAAACAAACAACAGCAACATTTTGGTCGAATAAAGCGAAAATTATGATTTGCGGAAAGCAGAAATAGAGTCGCATCGAATGCTTGTCCAAGCGTATGGTGATCATGCTCTAATAGAAGCAACATGAAGAAAATGTATTCGTGCTAATAATTTTGATATAAAAACTTGAGAATGTAGATGACCAACAGTTAGAAGACACAGTTCATCCAAAATTGCAAACAATATTGGATGAAGAAGACACTTTGAGTCGGAAACAAATGGCAGAAATGTTAAATATTTCACAATAAACAATTTCTGGCCAGTTTAAACGCAATGAGAAAGATCCAAAAGTTAGGAAAATGGGTGTCACATCAAGTGAATGGCAAACAGAAGGAACAACAAAAACCACTTGTAAAATTTTTCTTCAAAAACACGACGGAAAATTAGTGTTACATCGAATTGTTACTATCTATGCAAAATGGATTTATTTTGAGTTTAACCCTGTACTTTGACCGCAAAACCAAATCAATTGGGCAGGATAACAATGCTGTGGGTCCGGTGGGATAAAAAAGTTTCCTGAAAACTAGTGGAACAGATCGCTACCGACAACAAACAATCAATTTGAACAATAAAATGGCTCAAATGACACGAAAAGATAATTTTGTAACATAACAATGTCACGCATTATTCACCAGCCTTGGTTCCTTCGGACAACTTATTTTCAGCGATTGGAAACGCATTGGCTCGGCAGTACCTCGATTTCAACAAAAATCGGATGACAATTTGTTTTTTTTTTCAAAAGACGAACAGTTTTATTGGCGTGGAGCCCAAGACTTTGAGAAAAATGTTTCTTACTTACGGAGGCAATGCACGAAATGCTTCAGAGAAATGGTAAACTCATAAAAAACAACATCAATCAAAAAAATTTGAAATGCCTTGATGGCATTTCAACGTCGAAGTATTCGTTGTGGGGCATGTCTCGTCAATTCAAGTGACCTGTGTTATTGAGGGCAGTTTCACGTAACTTCACTGAGCTAAAAGTGATTCTCAGAAAGGCAGCTTGTTCGCTAATTAACTTTATGTCGAATTTGTGTAACGCTACGATCATTCAGCCCCCTTTTTGTGCTGTACACCTGCTACTCCTAAATTTTGAACTTCGAGAAATCCAAAACTCCGGACTCAGTACTCAGAAGGCTTTTGGAATAGATATGATCAGTAACAAAGCTGTGGCTTTTTTGTTTATTACGACGCCAACGATGCTTTCTGTTTTAACATTTCATCTGCCCACTGTACTTGAACTTAATCTTTTAAAGCAGCTGAAATACAAACTACAGAAAAGAAAAGATCGTAAAAAAAGACTTTTTGTCTTACATTTGGGTCAAAAGTATTAAAGGCTTCGAAAATCTTGGCAACAGCAACTAAATATAAATGAAAGCAAGGCTGAAATGTCCGGATCAATAATATTGTATGCCAAGAAAAATTCCATTTTTTTCCAAGTTTTAAACAAAATTAACAAATTAAATTTGCATAAAACCCGCATATCTTCATGTCACAATGGACCAGTAACAATAACAAAAATGAAGAAATGTATTATGAAATTTATTTAATAAAGTTTTCTTTTAACAAAATAATAAAAAGGAAAATAAAACTGTCCGGAATCATTTTATTGTGAATAAAAAAACTTGGACAAATGACTATACAGATGCGTGAACTTCTGATCAATTTAAGAAATTTTTTCCAATAAACTTCATAATTTAGATTCTAAGCTTAATTTAGAGGCCTTAATTTATTTAGTTTTTGTCTAACAAAATAATTAATAATAATTGTAAATAATTCAAAATAAAAGTAAACCAATACCAATGACAGAAATATTTTAATTTTGTTCAAAGAAAAGCATGCGGTTTCTATAAAAAATCTTATTTGGATACAAGATAGCGGTTTAGGGCAATTAATATAATCCTGGTTCCCGATCGATCTGACAATTCTAACTTTATCTTTAGGGTACTGTAGTGCTTCCGAGTAATTGTATGTAGAAGTAAAAGTGATCGGATTTTGAAAATATTATGGAATATACATAACACCATAAAGCTTTACGACAAAATGGAAGACGTGGTCATAATTACCTAAACCTTACACATACCTAACTTCATATTTTGTATTTTTATTCTTCCACTTAATTACTTTATTACTTTCGTGATAGCACGAAACCAATACAACTTCCAAAAACATATGAAAAAAATGTGTATAAGTGTATCATATTTTTATATGAAAACTATCAACAATAATCATACACTGTTGTATATTCGTCCAACAATACAATGAATACAGCGATACAAGGGCTTGTGTGAACCGCCGAAATATTTTGGCCTTATGTGTAGTGGAGTGAAGTATTGCGTCGACCACAGGCTCTATGTCTTGTATTAAATTTGACGTGCTACTGCATAAACATTGTTTGTTCATGTAAGTCTATTGTTATTATTATTTCTTGGTTCTTGGCGCCATATACAATAATAATATTCGAGGTATTTATTCAAATATTAATACTGATATATTACTAATTATTGTGCACTTACATTTTGGGATGTTCAAAATCGGTAAATTTCAAATGGTTCAACCATTTTTTCTAGTCCATCGTTAAGTATCACAATATTCGCTTCAAGACATTATGAAGGAATACTATAGTACAACTGAACATCCTTTCCGTACATATGCACTTTACAATGCAAAAGTTGTTTTGTCAAGTCTATCATTTCCAAGATCTTTGAATAATGAAAAGGGCCATGGTTCACGTTGCAGTTCACGTCGTATATATTCAGACACGTTCAATAACGCATAAACACAGCTACGAAAACCTTAAAGAATGCAAAATTACTTGAAAAATGTTCTCAACTACCCTAGACGGGCAACATAGTATCATTATTGCTCTTCAAATTAGCTTCCGTTACAGATAATAGCTTAGCACGTTGCCGTTTCGATGGAAAAGTGCTGGTCAATATATTCAAAAATTAAGAGTGCATGCCATCACAACTGCACTCGACTTAATTAAATTGAAACATATACTGAGACACATAAGAAAAAAGATAAATATTTTCGACAATTTTCAGATTATTCGGACTTAGGCCTATTAAGTCTTAAATGTTGTGTTATATACATACAGAATTGGTCATTACACTCCTTCAGTCAGGAATACTAACTAGCTTTTCGCACCACTTATGTGGTGTGTGTTAAATTTATACATGAGTGGCGGGACCTTCAGTTTAAAGTCGACTCCGAACGACAGATTTTCGAGAAACTTTTCATGGCAATTTTATTTACTCACAGAGTTAGAAGTCGCCGAAGAAATACATTTCTTAGTCTACGGCATACCTATGCCTTTGAGGCCCCAGTGGCATGGGTTAACATCTGTCAATCATGCTCAAACTTTGACAATCTTAAAATCTGACAGAAAGAAACATTTTAGGGGGTGCCCCCAAAAAAATCCGACATCGATTTTTTAAAACCATCCTACTATACATACATAAATACTATACATAAATGTGTCGCTTTAGTCAAGTAGGTACTATGTTGGCTTATTAGACGTGAGACCTCGGTTCAAACCTCAGGTCAAACATCTCCAACTAAGCGAAATATGAAGAAAATATTTCTTCGGCGACTTCTTCTCAGCAGATTTCTGGCAAAAACTCTGAGAATAAAGAAAAGTCCCATTAAAAATGTTCATTCCGAGTCGACCTTAGATTGTAGGTTCCGCCATTCGTGTATAAAATTAACACACACAAGATGAGTGGTGTAAGAAACTGGGTCGTAATCCACACTGAAGAACCTATTATGTATGCGTATGTATATGTATATACTTCTGTATAAATAAGTATATTTATTTTTTGTGTAAGTCAGGCGTTGTATTTATTATTTCGTTTTACCATTTTCAAAACGTTTTTAAGTGTCGATAATTAACCGTTTTAAATGAAAGTAGCATCAACATTTAATATTCCGTTAAATGTAAAATCTGTTTGCAATTATTAATTTTTTTTTTTATTTTGTAAATATTGCTGTTAATTTAAATCAACTTATTCAACAAAATAAAGGAGGTATAAAAGCGAAAAACCACTCGATTGCTTCCATTCGATTGCTATAATTGCGAGTATGTTTGTACGAACCATACATACATATATATATGTATGTTTGATATTTAATGATTATATGGAAATTTACCATGGATTTTCATTAAATTTGCGCTTATTTTATTAACAATTAAAACTGATTTTACAATTCAATACAAAACGATACGTAACGCAAAATCTCGCTGTAATATTTTTTCATATAAAATTTATTCGTTAAATGCTTCAATATATTCTCTACAATAAAATAAAATATAAAAAAATTATAGAAGTTAAGGAAGAGGAGAAATAATAGGAAAGTGAAGCGCAACGTAAAATCTCTTCTTTTCCATAGACAAGTTCATTCACATTTTATTTCTTTTTTTTTTGTTATTTCCTTCTTTTTTGCTAAAAATAAAGCCTTTCAAGATCGAAGTTCTCGGAATTAGCGAAATGAAGTGGCCATGTTATGGAGAAACACTGTCAATAACAATATAGTTTTGCTTAAAGGAAATCCCTCAAAACGTGATTCGGGTGTAAGCTTCCTCATCTCAGAAACCATTAAGCAGCCGCTTCGCTCTTGGTTATCAATATCAAACTGTATCAGCACAGTCTGGTTTTTCTTTTTTTCTGTGGCACATCATCACATCGTCAGCTCAAGCAACAATATGCATCAAAAGAGACGCAGATATCATTATAAACTATAACAATTATCGGCGCCATTCGTGAGAGACTTCAACAGCTTTTCGGCCTAATCTTAGCTATGTTGAGTAATCAAATACACTACGTGTTATAATCGAACAGTCTAATAAATGGCGAACTCCACTTTACACGCTGTTCATAGACTTCAATAAAACATTTGATACTACGAAACGAGCACCTCATTGGAATGTACTCAACTGAAAAGTAGTTCCTTCCAAAATTATTGGAATATTAGGAAAACCCAAGTGATACGACTGAATAGTAGATGCGCAGGCTTCATACAGATTGGGGCCCAAACAATCAAGTACATAAACAGTTTTTGATAAGTCAGTAGCATAGTCACATCCACGGGTGGGATTGCAAAAGGCGTCCACAACAGGCTACGTACGGCGAAATTTAAATTTGGGTGTTAACTGCCGTATTAAGAAATCCAAGTTAATTAAGAAAGATAAAACTTCAATGCCTACTCCTATATTTAAGTAAAACACTTCTGAAAATTACCAATTCAACTCAAAAGTTTTAAGTTTTTGTCAACAAAAGTTTGCAGCTTATCCATCTTTTATTCTGGCCAGCCACCGTCCGAAAACAAGACCTTTTGAATGATATTCAATCAGGCGCATATTCTTGTGCAAATTCGCAGAAGGAAATGGAAATAGATCGGTCACATACTACGCGAAGACCACTCAAGTATTTGTAGATGAAATATAAAATCATTCAAACATCCGCCACGTCTTCTCTGTATAGAGCCCATTCGAAATATCAAATTGTCCATGACTCTGGCTCATAAAGCATAAAGCTTGGATCATTCACAAACACCTGCGACTTATGCAAAACTTACAAGAAAAAGTCTAATGCGGAGCACCCACTCGAAATGCTTATCCTTGTTTTTTATTATAATTGGACAAATTTCTATCAATCAACCTAAATTGATACAAGTATTGTCGTAAACACTTTTGATCGGGCAGGATTTGTGTGAGGCCATATTTTTATATTTCTTCGGCGACTTCCTCTCAGCAGATTTCTGGCAAAAACTCTGCTGGTAAATAAAAATTGTCATCAAAAATTTCTTAAAAAATCTGTCGTTCGGAGTCGACATTAAATTGTAGGTCCCACCACTCATGTATAAAATTTACACACACAAGATAAGTGGTGTGAGAAGCTAGATCGTCATACTGGCTGTAGAGTTTTAATGACCAATTATGTGTATGTATGGATACAGTATATATGCTTCCACCGTTGTGATGTGTCTCTGGTGTTATCTGTCATTCTCTAAGCCACTGCAGGCGCACATGTATACCTTGCCTATTATGTTCATCCTTTCTACAGGGGCTTGTACGACATTGATAGTGACATCTGCAGGAGTATGAATGTTACATTCGGATTCTGTGGTACTCGCTAAGGAGTTACATGTTCCTTCTGGCAACTGCCATTCAAAATTCGACTATGATAGACAATTTGAGGTAAGGACCGCTCCTAGGTTAAAATAGAATCAGTCTGAATCGGAACATAGGCAGACATACTCAGATACTCAAATCTACCGATCTAGATATTAGAAAAATGCACAACATGTGCTAGTCATTGATTTGGTTTTAAACGAAACAGTCGAGAATGGTACTACTTGACCCTCTTACTGAGCAAGCTCTTGAATCAATCAACCAAACAGAATATGAAGATTGTTTCATGGCAACAATAAATATCGATAACACATCGATTACTGTCTGAATCCTGGTATATGTCAGTATATTTTGAATAATTCTTATGCATGTTTGCCTTTAAAGAAGCCTGCGAGAATTGATTTTGTCGGTTTTTTTATGTTAGATCGAGAGTTATTGTGACAAAATGAAACATATTTCATCTGCTTTACAACATCTCTTCCAATTGACATTTTATCTTTCATTTAATATTCTTTAAAAGAAAATTATTTCATTCACGACGAGTATTATCAATAATTATATATTAATATTGAACTTACAATTTAAACGAGCCTATTTATTCCATTTATACACCATTATTGTCCTTAGATGGCTTTCACACTCATTGCATTCGAACAACTGTTATGCAAGTGTTACTATTAAGGATAATAATGTGCGGGGAATCTACCAACCAATTGGCAAGGATCCATTAATACATTTACCAATACATAACCAGGATATTCAGTCAATTTATTTGTAGGTTCTTTGGTTTATTCGTACGTTCGTTCGTTCGTTCATTTTCAGCCATTAAAATGTGCATAAAATAAATTGTATTTCCGTTGGTGCCATCATTATTGCCGCTTTTGTTTCTGTAATTTTTCTGTTGTTGTTTCATTGTTGTTATTGCAGTTATTGTTGGCAACCATAAGTTATTAACTGTAAATTAAATTTAAAACATGAATGAGTTTGCCAACAGCTCACATCCGTCTTTTTTTGTGCTCTCTCTGGCTCTCTGTTTAATATTTATTACACACATTTGCACATTTACTCATTTAAATCGATTGATTTGTTATTATTTCTTCGCTTCTGTCCATATATACATACATATGGACATACAGTGTTGGAAGAAAATAATAGTAAGAAAATTTTTATTTTCGCAAGCCCTTGAAAGAAATTGATGGCGTAATAATTAATTAGAATAGAAAACCACCGAAGTAATTACGTGTAAAAGAGATCAAATTAATCTTTCCAGCAAAAAGTCGCGTTAAAATATAAAGAAGTCATATATAAATTGATTACTCTAAGGCTTTTGATACAGTCGATCATGCGGTTCTATTGAAAAAGCTCCGAAAACTGTTTTATTTCTCCGAAACTACCTGTAATCTAATTTATTCTTATTTGACGAACAGATTTCAGAAGGTTCATTTCAATGGCAATGTTTCGGATCCACTTACTATTAGTAGAGGTGTTCCCCAGGGGTCTATACTTGGACCTTTGCTGTTTTGCATGTATATAAATGATTTACCTGATGTTTTGGTTAACTGTAATGTTCACATGTATGCTGACGATGTGCAGCTTTACACATGTACTCCAAGGGAGAATATTTATGCTTGTTAGGACTACATTAATCGTGTCTTAGCAATGATTGACGGATGGGCCTCGGCCAATGGGCTATGTATCAATCCTTCTAAGTCTAAATCTATTACACTTTCGAGAACAAACGGATCATTTGTCATACCTGAATTGAGTATCAGGGGAAATAAAATTGAATTTGTCAGGTCTGCTACTAATCTGGGTATTGTCTTTAATGACAAATTATCGTGGTCTACCCATATAAGTGTCATTGTTGGCAGAATTTATGGCATTTTTCGAAATTTGTGGGCTGTCATAGATTCAACTCCTTTTGTCATTCGCATGCAACTTGCTAAAACGTACTTGATTCCGGTACTTTTATATGGATGTGAGATATACGCAAATTGCAGTTATGATGACAACCAGAAACTTAACCTGGCGTACAATAACATAGTCAGGTATGTTTTCCTTAAGGGGCGTCGGGATCACATTTCTCATTTAGCTTACCTGATTCTTGGTATCAAATTTGATAATCTCCTGAAAATTAGATGCCTCCTTCTACTTCATAAAATAATTTACACGAAACAGCCGAAGTATTTATATTGTAGAATTATGTTTGCCAGATCCCACCGGGGTGTGGGGATTATACAGCAACGATTCAGGACTCTTCTGTATCAGCGACAGTTTTTTATACACACCATTAGTCTTTGGAATTCCTTTCCAAAATTTGGGCAATGCAAACGAGTTCAAAAAGGAGTTATTTAAATTATTTTCATAATTAAAATTTTAACCTCATATTTGTAAATTTTGTGAATTTATTTTTTTTAGGTCATTATTATTATTATTATTATTATTATTATACTTTACCTTATTAATTTAATTTAATATTTATATACATAAATTAACTTTTTTTTCTCTAATTTTTTATATTTAATTAATGTTAATTTTTTATACCTTATTGATTGTAAACATAGCACTGTCACTTATAAGATTTAGTATCTTGTTGTGCTATGTAGATCATAATAAATCAAATAAATAAATTAAATAAAAGGAAAATAAATGAGAGATCATGCTTATGTTTTAATTGTTTTAATTACACTATGCGATAAATTGAAAAAAAAAATACACCCAGCTAATGACATAGTATAAGTTGTGAAATTTGTTGAGTAGAACTCAAATACATTTTTTTATAATTCTCGAACACTCAAAACTTTTTTAATTTGATAAAAACTGTTTTTTTAGACTTTACGCACAAATTTGTTGATTACACAAACATTTCTGAGCCGATGTTCAGATTTTAAACCCAATTAGAAAGGAGGGGGATATATATATATATATATATATATATATACAGCCACACAGATAATTATACGTACCTCCCTAAAAATCATTTTTTTAAATGATAATATATGAACAAGTCAACTGATTTTTGCGCCAAATTTTTTGTTTTCCGTCACAGCCGAACAAATTATATTTGTTCTCATCACTAAATATTACATTCGCCCAAAAATCAGTTGACTTGTCCAAATATTATTGGACAAATTCTAATCGTGGTTTTTTTCTCGGCACTCGATTGCGGAAACCGTTCTTTCTCAAAATACTTCGAACTGTTTCGGAATGAACAATAACACTGTGATCACTGATCCGAGGTATTTCGTATTTCTACGGCTGTAGTCCTAGGATTTTTATCCACAATACCTTTTATATACCGGGCTACCCTTAGATAAATTTTATACGAAATATACGTCGTACGTATAATTTTCTGTGATGCCATATTGGTTTTAAGCAAACTGTAGTCACAAATTCATAGAATCTTTTTTTTTAAGTAAATGTGTCGTTACAGACGCTAATGTAAAGAAATTTTAGATTAGAAGTTCATTACTTTTTAAAAAAATGATTTTTGGGGGGGTACGTATAATTATCTGTGTGACTATGTATATATATATATATATATATATATTATTTGACTTAATACGCTATGAGGTTTGATGAGGTAAACTTGACAAATGCAAATTTTTTTCATATTTTTTCAAGTTTGTCCGTTCATAGTATCAAACTTTAATAAAAAATATGAAATATGTGATAACATTCTGAAAGTGCATTATCTTGTGTAGAGATTGACTGTTCGTTTGATCAAATCGGACAAAAATTACCGTAGTTATTATTTAAAGAGTATAACAGTCGTATTATAGTTTTTATATGTCATATTATCAAATGAACTTTTAGTTCAAATTTTTGATGGATCAATATCAGAAAATATGTCAATTTCACGTTTGAGCGACCACCAGAAGTTAAACAATGTTTGCGCAAATAAATATAATAATATTTGCAAAAAACACAAATATTAGCCGACTTCTGGTAGTTGTGCAAACGTGAAATATACCATTTCTTTGCGCCCTTTTCAAAAAACTGGGTTTTGAAAATAGGTTACAAAATTTTTGGGTAATCAATAATTTTGTGTGAAAAGATCAAAAATACCGTTTTTGTCGAATAAAACAAGTTTGGAGTGTTCGAGAAATATAAAAAAAAATATATTTGAGTTCTACTCAACAAAACTCACAACCTACACTATGTCATTAGCTGGGTGTATTTTGACTGTTGCACCGTGTTATTAAGCGTATATGTCTTGTAGACTTTTAATACCGTGTCCATTATTGGAAACTTCTCTCCATCAAAGTCAGAATTCTTTAAAAATATTGAAATATCTATTTGAGTGAAAAATTATAGTTTGACTAAGAAAATTTTTACGCTTTCTTCCACAACTTTAGCAAATGATGCTCCAGCTGTTGCATATACAAGAAGTTAGTTGCATTATAAATGCATTCTTAAAAGCGATAACGATTACAAATCATTTTATAACACATTCGTTAACACTTAAGATTTTTCCCATACACGCATTAGCCTTAATTGGGATAAGATTTAAAGGAAAAATCTGTGGAAGGGATTGTATTTCACCCCCATAGAAATTTATTTCCACAGGGGAAAAATGAAAAAAAGATGCTCATTCTCTGACTTCATTTGTCTTTTGCAAATTGACTCCCACAGTATATAACATAATATCGACGCATATGCTATATTTCGTTTATTTCAAAATAGAAAATTGAAATCCTGCGAAGCGTTTAGAAATCTATAAATATTGTGGTGAACATTACAATAAAGTTTTTAACAATGCTTACAGAAGTAAAAAAATAAAAAATTATAACGGAGCTAATAATAACAGTATTATTGATAACGATGATGACGAGTCGTTTTATGTTCTATAACGTCGATAAACTGATATCAATTTGTAAGGAAAATTTTTTTTCTCTTAAGCTGAGAAATGAAAAAGATTAGGTAATCGATGACTAAAAGTATATGAAATTAATGGATGATCTGATGGCGATAAGCTTGAATCGATTAGTATTAGTAAACCACATTTTATTATGAACTGATAACGAATAATAACAAAAAATTCGTAACTTCGCAATTCTAAAGAAAGAATTATTTACTAATGAAAATAAAATTTGAAGAGGTCTATATTCAGTTCTTCACCGAGCCCGAGCACATGAATTGCAAGTGAATGAGTCTCTAACTATTTATCGGTGACATAAAACGTGTAATTTTTATTTATGCAAAGAGTGGTTGATTTATTCAGAGATTCAGAAGACATTGGTTTCCAAAGCCGCACATTGATATGAAGGAATCTACACTCTCCCAAAGATTTATTTTGCACATTTGTGTTTTGGATAAGATTTAATACAGTTTACAAGCAAACATTTTTACAACCATAGTCGAAGTGCAACCGAAGTCAATATAATCAAGCCGCTAACATGGAGTAAGTTAAATTTTAGGGATTCTCTCCAGCGACCATTCAGCAAACACATTTCGTTGTCTTTAGTTCCTGGGTCAGTAGAAGTTTGAACGGGCAAAGACTCAATTCTCGACGCAAAATTCGCAAAGGTGCCAAGTTCTTGAGAGCGACGCGAAATCGACTGCCTCGAATTTCCCTGCAAATGCTCGCAGAAAGTGGCAATGTTTTCGGCAGATTAGAGAGAGAGAGAGAGAGTAAATTTAACCTACATGGAACTCATGCAAAACAGTACATTTGGCGTAAGCCAAATACTAAGTTTTTGGCTAACAATGCTGTTTTCAAGCATGTTGGAAGATGTGGTACTGGTGGGGAGATATGTTTCTAGTGCAGGAGTATTCTATGCTCATTATATAGACAGTAAAGTGGATTTATTCCAATATTTTGGCTTTTTAAAATAAGATATGAAGCAAAAAGGCGAAAGTTAAATATATTGGACACAATTGTTTCAATAGATGGATTTAAACTGTTTAAATCCCCGGGACGAGATGAAATATTTCCGGCCCTCTTAGAACATTTGAAACTGGGTTACATTGAACTGCTAAGAGAAGCGTTTCTTGCCAACATCCGGAAGAACCACATGCCATCATTGATATTTATCTACACCAGACCCTAAATGGAAATCTCCTATCTTGAGAGCAGCAGGGAAGGTCTGGTAAGACCGCGCTTCATAGCCTACAGTGTAAGATAGAGATATTACTGGCACGAAAAAAACCATGGCTGCATTTCTGGATATGATGCATACAACGGTGCATTCATACTTAAACTTCTGTGACATCAGTAAGTCACTGTTTATCTTAACTCGCATGCGAAACCACTCCGAACGCCTCAACTTCTACAGAAACATATTTTTTAGCTAGAGAGAGTATTTGATCTTTGGAACATAATGAATGAATATGTTCATGTGACACTCATGTTGCGAACGAATACATGCCTTTCCGTTTGAATAAAATTGCTCAAAACGCATTGAAGCTTAATTGAACAAATTAAACACAAACTTTTCAAAATACATTGAGATTGGCATTCGTTTTAAGTAACAACTCTTTTGCAATCGATTGCAAATACATACATTCATATGTATATCTATGAAATGATTTACATTTTTAAATTCAAGGTTTTTAAGTAACTTTGAAGCGCACATAATAAAGACATCAATTAATTTTAAGAGCCTTTTTACTGATACAAATCAATTTTTAAAGGAATACTTAGCGTGGTGAATAAAGTATTCAAATGTTCTTGTATTAATTAATAATAATGACGTCAAAATTTTACTTTAAACATCATCATTTTTCTCTGATGAGTTCAGTTTAATTTCTAACGAATTTAATGTCTAACCTTTGCTAGACTCTAAATAAATTACATACAACCTCATAATTAAAATAGATACGCGTGATTTCATAATGAATCATTTATTGATTGAAATGATGATGGTATGCACCATTCATGTATTGAACTTTTAATATTTATTTATTTATTTATATATTATGTGCTTCATTTTACCAATAAAATGATTCAACCACAATATATGTATACAAAAAAGCCAAGAAAGCTGTAATAAATTCAAAAAGTTTATTCATACATGCATAATTGGTCATTACAACCCTTTAGACAAGATTTCGACCTAGTTTCTCACACTACTTATGTTGTATGAGTTAATTTTTATACATGAGTGGCAGGACCTACAGTTTAAAGTCTACTCCGAACGACATATTTTTGAGAAACTTTTCATGGCAATTTTATTTACTCTCAGAGTCTTATTTTCATATCTTCGTTTTGATGCCTGACCTAGAACCTGACCTTGAACCGTGGCCTCACGTCTAACAAACCAACACACTACCTACTAGACTACGGTGACGAAGCGGCCAACAGCATATCGATACTTTTTCTTTTTATACAAATTCTTGTATCGGAAAGTATAGAGCCAGCTTTGCTGATCATTCACTCTGATTCTGTCGAAGTTGCCGGTATACATAAATATCGTAAGGCACAAAATTTTGTCAGGGACAACTTAAAGTTCGGTATTGACAGAAAAGCGTCCATTAAAAAAAAACCAATCGATAATGCTGACGCTATAGAAATTGGAATTGAATAATAAAAATAATTTAAAAATTTTTGGGGGCATTAGCTTTTTAAGCAATACAAAAGTATTCGCAAATATATGGAAAAAAATAACACTTGACTCATATGGTTTTATGTCATAGGCAGGCACGAATTGAATTTTCCGTACTTCACCTTAACACCTAGTCACTCATTTAGTAGCTAGTATCTATCTGTTTTGATTAAATAAAATATATTTCTATATCTAGAAATAAACTGTAGCAACCATAAACGCTTAAGGAATAAGTATAAAATCCCAGACGACATTCAAACAAGGCAGTAATTTACTAATAATGCCTCCTGAAATTTTATGAAGCATTGAATTTATCTTTTGAATAACCCTTAGTATGTTGATAAAGAGAAACTGATTACGACGCAATTTACGACCCACTTGTATTATTGTCGTTTGAACAATTTATTCTACTAGTATAACTTACCAAACATATACAGACTATATTCCTATAATCGGCGCGCCCTTAAAATGTTTAGTATAATTCGCGTTTCGGCAGAGCGGAAAAGAGCTGCTTTATTAAGTGCTGATACCGTAAACTGCATCAATTGTTTCCAGCGATTTATTAATTGTCCAATTCAGTATTCTTCGTTCAAAAATTAATATATTCAATCTGGCGTCAAGCCGATTTTATTGTTCGGGTTTGTGATGTGGATTTTAAATATCCGCAACAGAAATACATTTCAAGCCTTTGCCAACGTTTGCATGAAGAGAATTCCAAATTCATTTTGGGCAAAGGTAATAGTCAATACCGTCTTGGCTGTTTATAAATCCAGCCCCACTCCGAACAAAAATTAGAGATGCAAGCTTAACAGCGAGCATTAATTAATCAAACTAGAAGATAACCCAGAGAGAATAGCCATTAAATGGAATACAATGATGAGTAAAATTTGGAATAAAATAAGAATCCTAATATATATTGATCTCAGATATTTTGCCTTTGCTGTGGTCTGTGGCTTCGCATACACTTTCGAGTTAAGAAAACCCTCCAAAAAAAAGTCTAACGGCGTTAAATTCCTCGATCTCGGTGTTCAGTTCACAGTTCACTTGTATGAAATATCCAACGTAGTATGAGCTGTGCGGCACGTAGTGCCGTGATAATCATCTACCTATAGTCGTTAACAAAGATATATGGATCGATAACTCCGCTAGGCCAAAATCCACATATAAAAGCTTTGTACTCTTAAATCTTATGAGGATTCGTATCGTCCCAAATACGATTTTTTTGCAGATCTTGCTTTCGATCTTTGAACGTCTTTGGTCGATCGTTTACTAAACCACGGGACTCAAATGTATCTATCACTTTGCGAATAGTCCTCTCGGTAGGACGTTTCTTGTAAGATTGGGGAAACATTGCCCAAACACAAAATTTGATAAAAAAAATATACGTATGCGAACTTGGCAAAACGAAGTAAATAAATTACAAGTAATTTGACAAATGTACCTTCTGTAATATGCCCATTATCAAGTGTCAAAGTTCGTAAGTCAGTGTTGGAAAACCCTCTATATACAGTATTGTTCGAAACCTAAGCAACTTTTTCCCACTAAGTAATAATAGACTCATATCTTTTCTCTAAATAAATTTATAGAAAATATTTAATTTTATTTACTATTACACATGTGGCTATAACCTAAAAATAACAACAAACATTAAATTCCATTTCTTTGGAAGTTATAATAAAATAAAAACAAAATTAACTTAAAAATTCGCTGTTCAAAACCTAAGCAACTTTTAATATTTGGTATGATATCCTTTGTTTCTTACGACCTCAGCGCATCTTTTGGGCATAGATTCAATAAGATTTGATAGAATAGATGTTGGTATAGCGTACCACTCTGATTTTAGACAGTTCATCAGCTCTTACAACTGTTTATTTTTGAAGCGTCGAGTTCCAACTCTCCGTTTTAAAATGCCGAAGAGGTTCTTTATGGGATTTAAGTCTGGCGATTGAGGTGGCCAATACAAGACTTGAACCCCATTAGCTGATAACCAATCCTTGACCAACTTCGATGAGTGTTTTCGGTCACTGTCATGTTGAAACACCCATCGAAGTGGCATTTCCCACTCAGCACAGTTAAGCATGTGAGTGGCTAAAATGTCTCTATAAACAAAACGGTCCATTTTTGTTTGAATTTCTACAAAGGGACCAACACCACTGGCCGAACAATAAGTCCAAACCATCACATTGCCACCCCCATGCTTTCCTTTTGGAAGCTTCATGCCATCTAATGATAGGCTTCCTATGCTGACTAAGAAGCATTTAAAAAAGAGGTTTGCCTGATTGATTGCAACGTAGTCTCTGATTTTCTCAACTTTTTGTTTGTTTTAGGTTGGATTTTGCTAGAGCACATATAGATTGGACTATATCCAAATGGAAAACTGTTTTGTTTAGTGATGAATCTAAATTTAACTTACTAAATTCAGATGGAGTTTGCCACGTGAGTAGACCAAAAGGAAAGCGGCTACATGCTCGGTACTCAAAAGCCACAATAAAGCAAAGATTAAAATGTAAAATAAAAACAAAATATTTAGTAAGCATAAGAAATTGAGCAACTGAGAAAATATTGAATACTGAGAGACCAGGGGTTATTTTCAGTCATTCATAAAAAATTAAAAAAAGTTCTAAATGCTCTTAACGAAATTCTTTTACATTTACAATCAAACGCGTTTTCTAATTAAAAAGCAAATGGTCGTCTGTCTATCTTAGAAACATACCACTTCTCTAAGTCATCCGGACAAATAAGTGTACAATCAACACGAGTACATGCACTGTTAAAGAATCAGAAAAAAATCTTTTTTTATTTAAGTGAATAAAATATTGAAGTGCTCTTAATTTTATTGATTATGAAGACGTCAATGTTTAAATTTAAGCCTCAAGATCAATTTACTGTTATTCCCCTCCAATCAACACAATTCAATTGGAAGATTGCGCTGTACTTCTGTGCCCTAACCGGAATTGCACCCTTGACATTATGAACTTTAAATAACCGCGTAATTAAAAAAAGTTTAGGCATGATTTCATTTTGACAGCAATAAGAAAGAACGATTATGAATCTTTTAATGAATTCAATAACAAGCGATGATAAGTGATGATGGTGATGTGCATTTGAAGCACTCGTGTGATGAACTTTCGCCCACATTTTGTAAATTGAAGTTTTAAGATTTGTTTACTTATTTATTTATTTATTTATTGAGTGGTTTATTTAATGATGGACAAAAAATTTTATTTAATATCATATTTAATTGTAAAATCAACAAATTCTGGGTCATTTAAATGAAAAAAATAAATCAAAATTTATCAATTGAATGCATTAAAATGAAAAGACCATCAGTAACGACGACATTCCAAAAACAGATGAAAACCAAGTTCGTATGCTGTAGGCTATATCAACAGTGTCCAGGGATCTTACAGGGTCCTTACGTTGTTAAGGAAACGAATAAAACCGGGTATATCATCATACTTCTTTGAAGAAATGCATTAATTTGGGCAAGTTATAGAGAATGTACGTTTTGGCCAACGTTCTTTGATCTTGTTGGGAAATGGTACCATAAAACGTTTTACTTAACCTTCAGCTCGGGATCACATGTTTGTGCTTTAATGAATAACACTATACAAGCAAAAACCTACGTCAAAGTTACGTTAAAACTTTTGTGACTAACATTGGATGTTTAATGCAGGAAACGCTGAAAATTCAGTCTACATTACTGCAAGGGATTTTTGGTAAGCGATCAAATATTCTTCTGGAACCGATGCCATCACAAACTCTATCAAGTGAAACCTTTAACTTTAATTTATGTAATCTTAATAAATTGGTACAGTCCATGAACGTAGCAAGTTTTACACAGGAAATGGTACGAGTTCAGACTTCTTGCAACCGATGAACATTGTTAGGTTTTGCATCGGCATCTTGCAATACAAAATTGAAATTGAATACTTTTTTACACCAAAATAAATTAACATATTGCTAGTATCTAGTACGGTGTTCAGATATGCACCTTTATTGCGTAAATTATTGAGCTCAATATTCCATATAAAGTTTCAATTAATAATTGTGCAATAATTACGCAAGTTGTTATAATATTGAGTAAAAATTAAAATACGACACTGTCATAGGGGTGTTTAGTAAGCATATTACAATTAACCGAACACTTTTTGTTGATTTTCTTTTGTTTACCAGCTGTCAAATAAATATTGAATAAGCAGAGAACTGCGTATATTATTATGCCTGAACACTTAAAATATTGTACTCAATTAACCTAGTATTGACTCAATAAAAGCGCATATCTGAACATAGTATAAGGCTCATTTGATATCAAGAAGAAATAAGCACTTAAACACCATGTGTTGTGCGACCATTTTAAATTTTATCTTCACAAGCAAATTTTCTGTCGAAAGACCGCTCATCAGCATCATGTTTATTTTCTTTGGATAGTTTGATGCATAGCTTCAACCTATACTTATTCCAACTTCGCAACAGAAGTTTATATTTGGTGTAAGATGATGTTTCATTCTCATCATCACAGAAGGTACATAAATATTAGATTGGATATTTGGATATGAATTTATAGTGTCCTGTCACATGACCGTTTATTTTGGATAGTTTGATGCGTAACTTAAATCTCTTCCTATTGTTTCTCAACAAAAGTTTAGTTTGTTTATACCCATCCTTATCTTTACTATCGTTTAATAAACCTTACCAAATATCTGCCTCATTACACAGACAGGTTTTGGCCTCATAAGTGCATTTGAAGCTCCCCCTTTTAAAGTATCTGCCTTGTCATTTCCGCGAATTCTCACATAACCTGTGAGTCAGTAGATTATTTTACTCCTGCCTAACTGATTCAACTTTTCCAGGCAGTTACATACACTTTTCGATTTAACCTTATAGAAGCCAAGTATGCGTTTGGCGGCCTATATACATTCTATCTGAGTACAAGAAAGCACCACTTACGATAGCACAGAGTCCAAGCAAAGTCACGTTTCCCTCGTTTCCAAAATATTTCCCGTCCTGAGGACTGTAAAATTCAATCAAGACTGAAATATTTTGGTGGACACCTTTCGCTGTAAGGAAAATTCATTAAGTCGTTGTTTTACAGTTCTAGATATATATAAATATAATATGATGACACTAGTTCAACTTTTAGCTGCGTAGGGTCGCCCCTGGTCAGACCATAGCTGCCAGATTTGACGATTTATCGTCATTTTGACGATTTTGAGCTCCAAAAATTGACGATTTATGTCCTTATTTTGACGATTTTTAGAAATTAAAAATTTACATCATATTCCTAACTTTAGTACATTAAAAGCAACTTTAAGCCACTTTAAGTATTATATTTTTAAGTTACTTTCGATTACCTGTGATGATTTTTCTGTATTTTATTCCTTTTTAACCCCTTAAAAGCCAAACAATTACTACTCCTAAATAACTCGTCGTTGAGAATAATTTAGCACTTGTCGTTGCAGACAATTTTAAAAATTCGAGTACAGCTTCTGATATTACCATCGGAAGAATAAAGGCAAGCGCCGTTATTTTTCTTCGTACGACTAACATTCAGGGAAAGGATGGCATTGTGTTTGGAACTATGAAAATATGTCATAGGAAGAAGAAAAGGGAGAATAGTGTTTAAGGACATTAGGCTTGTATATTTTTATACCAAAGTAACAGGAAAGACCTCTGCAGGAATTTACTTCCAAATACGAATAGTCCGACTAAAAAACGTATTTTTACTGTAATGCAGTGTGCGATCCACTGGCAAATCGACCACATACGGATGTGTTAGCAGCACACATTGCACCGATGTTTCAATGATTAAATGGAGTTGGATACACTACCGTCATTAACGAGCTACTACGGCCTCACCTGTATACGGTCGAGAAACCTCAAACTAGACGTTGAGGCACCGACCCATACATGAGAGTTGTATTCCATTCTCGGTCGGTTATAAATGGTGTAAATAGAAAGATCAGATGATAAGATCTTAAGAAGGAACTGAAAAATGTGTTGGTTCCAGCCAACATTACACTGAATTTTCATGGTCAGAATGTCAAGAGCTTCTGACTCCTTAATATTTACACATACCCATAGATTAAGATGATGCAATATTATTGCTGCGCTTATCTGTCAATAAATAACACTGGGATAGATTGCTTAAACCATAAACAATTTTTTCCTGAAAATGATATAAAATTTCTCCATTTTTGGAAAAAAATTAATGCATGAGGATGAGGGTGAGGACGACGCTAGCTTTTAATTTCTAACAAATTTTTTTTAATGTTTTATTTTTGAACTCAGATATGTACGTACATACATAAGTACATTGACTTTATATGTTTTACTACAATAGAAATAACTTTTAATTTATTTATTTATTTTTTCTGACGATTTTTTGACGATTTCAATAAACGTCTTTGACGATTTTGACGAATTTTTCTCAAATATTTGACGATTTGGTGCCTCATTTATCTAAACGAAATATGGAAAAATATTTCTTCGGCAAGTTTCTCTCAGCAGATTTCTGGCAAAAATTCTGATAGTAAATAAAATTGCCATGAAAAGTTTCTCTAAAATCTGTCGCTCGGAGGCGACTTTAAACAGTAGGTACCGCCAGTAATGTATAAGATTAACACACACAATATGAGTGGAGTGAGAACCTAGGCCGTAATCCTGACTGAAGGGCTGTAATGGCCAATTATGTATGTATGTACAGCTTTTAAATGGGACAGATTTGCACCTTTCGTTGCTGTGGTTTTGCGGAGTTTGAGGGATCATTATTTTAGTTTCCAAATGAATGCACCGCCTATCTGTAAAGTTCATCTAACATGCTTTGCTTGCTCTTTCGCTTTTGAAACCATTATGGTGAATGATTATGATAGATAGCCTTAGTCTCACAATTAAAAAGGTACTAAAGTAAGACTATACTAGTGACTACAGCATAACATTGATAGATCAGAAGTTCCAAAATTCTTAGTGGTCTCAGTGTGCTAACAGTCAAACAATGAGATTGGAAAATATCAGAAAGATACTTGAACCAGCTCTTGGTATATTCAAATAAAAACTGAATCTGCAATAAATAAAAGAATTGCCATAAAACCAAGATTAAAAAGATTTATTGTTATTAAATTTTGATTGTTAAATATTTAAACATTAGTTTAAATGTTTGGACTGACAATGTGAAAGAAATAATTTTTTAACATTATGTCATACCACGTTTTCTGTCATCTTTGTTTGATTTCTATCTAAATGCAGTAGAATATTATAATTTTTGTTTCTTTAAATATTTAACTTTCTACAGAAGAAAGAAAATAAATAAAATAGTTTTTATAAATAATTGTTGTCAGTGTTTTATAAACTCCATACAATGGACATGTCCATGCAATGCTACACATAAATTTGCATTCACTTTAATTAAGTTTAAGTTTTTTAGTTGTTTAGAAGAGAACTTTTTGAGAAAACTTTATTTTATGGCTTCATTAGTGGCAAAAACTAACTGCAAATTTCCATACTCTACATGCAACAACAACAACCACAAACAAGATATTTTTCTATTCGATCTTTGCCGTTTACTGTTGTAGTTTTTTTAAGATTTGAACTCTTGTTTGGTATCTTGAAGACCTTTCGGTAATTTCCAGTTTGCAGACAAATAAAAAGTTTATTAAATTTTATAAAACATCAAATAATTATTTACTTTCATTAAATAATTATAATTGATGTGTGGATGAAGGTCGCTTAAATATAATTCTTCCGCCTCGATAGTCAAATTCTTACATAGAAAACGCGTCTTTCGGTTTTTCTTAACATAACATAATTGGTCATTACAACCCTTCGGTCAGCATTACAACCTAGCTTCTCACACCAATTATGTTGTGTGTGTTAATTTTTACACATGAGTCGATTCCGAACGACAGATTTTTAAGAAACTTT
Source organism: Sarcophaga subvicina (assembly GCA_936449025.2). Taxonomy (NCBI): domain Eukaryota; kingdom Metazoa; phylum Arthropoda; class Insecta; order Diptera; family Sarcophagidae; genus Sarcophaga; species Sarcophaga subvicina. The sequence goes on from OW388082.2 coordinate 38,637,640, forward strand.
TCGTGACAGTTTCATTTACTCTTAGAGTTTTTGCCAGGAATCTGCTGAGAGAAAGTCGCCGAAAAAATATTTTTTCATTTTGATGTCTGACTGGAGTTTGAACCCGCGCCTTGCGTCTTATAAGCCAACACACTACCTACTAGACTAAGACGACTACTAATGCTACTAATGCTTTCTCTTACAGCTGCAATATTTTTAGTTGAATAGCTGGAACGAATGAATATGTGCTGGTGGTTAGATTTTTTTGGAGTCAAATACTCGCCTACAGTCATGTTAATTTTATAATGTCCACTTCGATCATTCATTATGAAGGATTGTGCCACCGTGGATTCAGTTTCTCCTCTGAGTCACAATTTTTAAAATTCTAATCGGTCTTGCTTGTAACTTATTCATCAATTAGTTTTTTCTGATTTTAACGTTCGATAACGAGCGGTTCAACCCCTTGATTAAACATTCGAACAAAACGAAATATAAGAAAATATTTCTTCGACGACTTTGTCTCATCAGTCCTGAGAGAAAATTAAATTACTATGAACATTTTCTCAAATCTGTAGTTTGGAGGTTCCGCTACTTATTTAAAAAATTAACATACATAAGAAGAGTATTATGAAGAGCTTTGTTGTAATCCTGACTAAAGGGTTGTAATGATCAATTAAGTAAAAAAGTAACCAAAAATTCTGTCTTTGTCGGATTACATAAAATTAAAGTGTTCTTTTTGTATAATCATGCGCAGTTTGGTTATATGATTTCTCAATGCTTTGGAAGAAATACAGGCCTGTCCATCTATTAACAATGAATATGCAACTTTCTAGAATAACAAGAATAACTTTGTTAGAAATGTTTAGTTTGGGGTGAGATACATGACTTTATTCCAGATTTGAATTTATCAATGAAACTATCAGACTTTCTTGGATCAACTCTAAAAGCTTATCAACTGTTTTTCATATTTTACACAAATATACTTGAACGATGTTTCTGATATTTTACTCTTTCGATAGCATCAAAAAAGGAATAAAAATAAATTAGATATGTTCCCTAAAAATGAAAATATAAAACGCTTGTTAGACAAAATTTCACTTTATCAATAGAAATGGGAAGTACGCACAGATTTGCAATAAAGGTGGAAATCTTACTAATCGCCCTTGTAATCTGCGCGCAAAAATTAATAAAAATTTACTCTCCTGTTGAGAATGAAACCGACTGTAGAAAATGCAATACAGTCCTTAAACTACCAGCACAATTATTCTTACTTGAGTATATGAAAAAAGTTATAAAACTTACTTACTTAATTGGCCACTAACAACCAGATTAACCGATTTCAGGCTGCCGCAACACATCTTTCCAGGCCCTTCTGCTTCCTGCGCGTCTACGCCAGTTGGTCCCCAATCGATGACAGGGCTTCCTTGATTTGGTCCTTCCAACGCAAACAAAGTCGTCCTCTTCGCCGAATTTCGCAGATCCCCGCATCAAATACCCTACTCGCCGGAGCATCCTTCTCCTCTATGTCGTTGAGGAGGTCATACACCTCACTGTCGAATAGTATGCGGAAATTATGGCCAACACGCACTGGACTGAAGATCTTATGTGGGACTTTTCTCTCAAATACTCTCAAGGCTGCTGCATCAGTGCTTAATAGGGTCCATGCCTCTGCGCCATAAATAAGCACTGGGAGGATGAGCGTCTTATAGAGCGTTAGTTTTGTCGTACGAGAATGGTCTCTGCTAATTAATTGCCTATTGAGACCAAAGTAGCACCTATCGGCAAGAGTTATCCTACGCTTGATCCCCAGACTGACATCATTTTTGATGGTAACGGCGGAGCCATGATAAATAAATTGACTTGACTATATAGAAAGTATAGTTATCGGCCGTAATCCGAGATTTAATAAGCCGTACGTCTCTACGTCTCTACTTGTCCATAACAAATACTTCGTTTTGCCCTCATTTACTGTCATACCCATCTTAGTAGACTGCCGTTCAATAGCACTAAAGTCAGCAGTAACATCTCGCTTAGTACGCCCTATGATGTCAATGTCTCCAGAGTACGCAAGCAACTGGACGCTTTTTTGAAAAATAGAGCCATTTGCGAAGAACTCCTGCCTTCCTAAGAACACTCTCTATGATGAAGTTAAGAGGTCGCATGATAAGGGATCGCCTTCTCTGAATCCGGTATCAAAAGGTTCGGAGAGGTCCATTCCTCCCTTGGCAGAGCTGCAGTCATGCTGTTCAACGCCATTCTGCGTAGCCTTATCAGCTTCGCAGGTATACCGAGCTCAGACATAGCGGCAAAAACATGATCCTTTATGGGCTATCGAAGGGTGCTTTATAGTCGACAAAAAGATGGTGTGTGTCGACTTATTTTTCGTGGGTCTTTTCCAGGATTTGATGTAGTGTGAAGATCTGGTCGACGGTGGACTTGCCTGGTCTGAAGCCGCACTGATAAGGTCCAATCAGTATTTTGACGAGTGGCTTCAGTCGTTCACACAATATGCCCGAAAGAACCTTATATGCGTTAGGCGGAAAGCTTATACCTCTGTAGTTGGCGCATATTGTAGGGTCTCCCTTATTTAGGACAGAATAGAGGATACTGACGTTCCAGTCGTTGGGCATACTTTTCTTTAGCCATATTTTATAAATAAGCTGGTGCATGCGCCCTACCAACTTTTTACTTCCGGGCTTAAACAATTCAGCGAGGAGGTCATCAAGCCTTGCAGCTTTATTGTTTTTAAGAAGCATAATCGCGAAAATTAAGCAAAATTTATTATTGTATTCTAATTAATTCATAAAAAAATAAAATATTAAAACATATTGACAAGTTAAACTGCATAATCGACCCATTGTAATAACTAATGCTTCAGACTTAAGTACTTGCTACGATACAATAGCCATTTGCCCTTTTCTATCATTTGAGAAACTTCAAATAAAAATTTCACTTTCGTTCACACCCTTTCGATATTAAAATGAGCAATGAAACAAGGAAAAGCAAAAAAACAAGGATGAAGACAAACCAGTACTTGTTCAAAAAAAATATTTGTAATTAATTTTTTCTTCAAATTCTACACGATTTAATTTTTACACTTTCTTACTTTCTTACAAAAACAAAGAAAAGTTTTCCTTGCATTACAAAGTTCTGCGTTGATAAGACCCATTGGCATAAATTAATAAGTTTTTCATTGCATTGTTATTGACACCAACAAACAACAGCGGTGGAAAAGTTTTTCACGTTTTTCAATTTTATTATTTTCTCAAATGTTTTCTATGTAATGAAGGTAAGTAGTGGTGTTGGTTTATCAAAGACTTGGATAAGCATTAACAAATTTTTTTTAGGGTTTATGATACCCATGTTGAGGTTTTAGATTTTGAATGGAAGGATAACGCCACTTTTATGGCTCTAAAAATAGATAGTTTTGCAAATCTATTGTTGTTGTTATATTCATGAAATGAACGTTTCACGCTTACATCCTAAACCCAAATAAAAATGGAATATTTTTCTTGGGATGTATGTATGTAAAACTGATATTCAGTACTAACAGCCAGACAGAAACGCACAAAAATTTGTTTTTTAATATTTATTAAACAAAAATGCAAGAACCTTTAATTTTTTGTTTGATACTAACACTCAGGAGAATGCAGTGCATTGTAATAGAATACAGAAAAGATAGTTTATAGAAGAAAGGAAAGAGGGGCTAGTGTACGACACTTTTAATGACCAGTTTAGTATTCCCCTCCTTAGTTTTTTCGAGAATTCTTATTTTTAGTAATAAATCTCATTTTCTTTTTTCTATTGTGGTTAATCATATATAATGTCAGACCAACAATCAGACAATCACAAACACGTGGGTTTCCGGTGTCAATCGGCCTCAGCACTTGAAGTTCAGCGCACTACCAACTAGATCATCGGGACGCCCAATTATGGGACAGGACGTGTGGTCGTATATTAAATATTCACCAGACAACTGCTCGTTATGGGTGCTTTTATTCCTCATGGAATCCCAAGTTAAAAAATTATATGTATTCTCTAAGGGAAGATTACTATTTAAAAAAAAATTCACATTTTAATCCATTCCATGGTCTGCTGGTTTAAGCTGTTGACTAAACTTAATTTTATACTCATGAAAGTGGAATTTTAAGTTATTGAGAACGATGCTAAATTGCAGGCTTTCGGTTACACTTCCGTTTATAACAGTAATATTATTAAGAGAAGTCGCCGTAGTCTAGTGGGTAGTGTGTTGGCAAACTCATCGGTCGTTCGGAGTAAGCTATAAACCAAGGTTTACCATTTCATAGCACAATTGTGCAGAGAGAACTCACACGCATTCTTGTGTTCTTTGATTTAGTTGTCGATCAGACTGCGACAAGAACACATGTGTGGCGGATGCTTTATCATTTTATTTCAGAATAACACTCAAAAAATATTTTATGTTAAAAATGTTTTATGCCATTAGCTGGGTGTACTTCATTTTTTTTATTTTGTCGCATAGTATAATTTTTTTAAATGCTTTGGAATGCTCGCTTTTTTTTTATTTTAATAAAAAATGGGTTTTTTATTCTACAACAGAAAACAGCTAAATTAATAAAATTCCCCAAAATTCAAAATTGTTTTACCATATATAAATATTAATTACCTTACTAAATTTATACTTGCTACTTTATTATGTACAATCTTAATTGTAGTTGTAAGGTATATTTAACTTTGTGGAGCTGAAAGCCTCAGATGCTATTGCTCTTAGTATTCTTTATCTTATAATTTTAATTATAAGCTAAATATGTAAGTAAATAAATAAATATTCTTTTTATTTATCTCAAAAATATGGCCTATTTTAAAACCAAATATGGGTAGATAGCATTATGTTCTTTTATTAAAAAATGGATTTGTATTTTATTTATCTAAAATTATTAAGCCCAAGATAGCTTTATGTATGTTGATGAATTGAAAATCAAAATAGCGTATATTACTAACACTTCAATTCAATTCTCTCAATTTATTTTCTCTCTCTTACTCACTAATACATAGCCAAAATTTTTTTGGTAAACCCCCCACTCATGAATAAAATTAACACACGCTACACAAGCTATGTGAGAAGCTAGGTAGTAATCCTAACTGAAGGGTCTTAATGACCAATTATATATGTATATATTATCAAGAGACCGCACAAGAGTCTAACTGTTGATAACCGATCCAGTTTCTTTAAACTTTTTGAGTTTGAGTTTTATTTTTTCATAAAATGCTTAATTTTTATTTACTAGAATTAAAATATAGGTGCAGCTGTTAAATTTCAGAGTTGCCATTTGCACAAAAATTTTAAAGTAAATCTAAAAAGTGTTCTTTACTGAGACGATTTTTATTTTATAAGTTTTTCAAAGTAAAGAGTACATGCTTATATGTTTTAGTAAAGTTTTAAGAAGTCGTCGTAGTCTTGTAAGTAGTGCGTTGATTTATTAGACGGCAGGCCACGGCTTAAATCCCAGCTCAGACATTTCAAACAAAACGAAATATGAAAAAATATTTCTTCGGCGTCTTTCTCTCAGCATCTTTCTGGTAAAAGCTCTGAAAGTAAATAAAACTGCGATGAAAAGTTTCTCAAAAATCGGTCGTCCGGAGTCGACTTTAAACTGTAGGTCCTGACTGGAGGGTTGTAATAACCAATTATGTATGTATGTATGTATTATTAAGAGACTGACCGGTATTTCAACGCACAAGAGTCTTACTGTAGATAACGGAGCCAGTTCCTTAAAATTTATTGAGTTTTCGAGTGGTAACAGCATAATTTTCCAAATTTTTTTAAGGAATTTTCAAATTTTTAACAACCGGAATAAAAATAAAAGGCACAGCTACCAAATTTCAGAGTTGCCACTTGCTCTTTACTGAGACACCTTTTATTTCATAAGTTTTTATAAAGTAAAGCATACGTCCGCATCCGATGCAAGACTGAGCTGTATGAGCTCCTCAACAACATAGACATTGTGCAGCGTATTAACATCCAGCGGCTACGCTGGCTCGGCCATGTCGTTCAAATGGTGTAAGATGCTCCGGCGAGACGAGTCCTTGATGCGGGGATATGCGGAAGTCGGCGAAGTGGACGACCTTGTTTGCGTTGGAAGGACCAAATGGAGGAAGCCCTGTCATCAATTGGTGTGACCAACTGGCGTAGGCGCGCAGCAACCAGAGCGGCCTGAAAGGATGTGTTTATGCAGGCCGAAATCCGTTAATCGGGTTGTTAATGGCCAATTAAGTAAGTAACTAAGTTTAATTTAAATTTTCCTTAATTATCAATTTGTTTTTAGCAGGGTATATACATGTTCGAATACTATGCCATTAAGATACTTTTGCTTCTCCTCTGTGATATTGCTCCTGTAGTTATCAGTATGCGTAGGTTTTCGTTTCAAATTTGCATACTAAAGACCACTTTGGCGTATAATTAAAAGCTTTAAATCAGTGAAAAGAAATGAAAATTATATGAAAGTTTGTCGTTTACTTTTTCTGATTAAAACAAAACTGTCTTTACCAAACAATGTTCACAACAGTCGCATGTATATTCAGAAAATGATTTAAAAAAGCAAAATAAAAAAAATAACTAAAAATTCCAATTGAATAACAGTACAATAATCATCAACAAAAATAACAACTAAAGGCATAAACTTTTGTCTTTTCTGAATGTTAACCTTTAAAGTTATTCTAAATATTATATCAGGGCTTCATGCTGGGTCTGCATTGCCTTGGACACAAAATTATTTCTTTTTTCTCTTACAGTTCAAACTAAAAGTTGTGTAAATGAAAGTTGACAATGGAGGTAAAGCAGAGAATAATAATGATAATGACGATTAGTTTACGTAATACAAGTGCCAATTTAATTTCAAAAAGTTTTTCACCCCAGTAACTTGTAGGATTAGTGTCAAGAGACCCTTGATTTTTTGAACAGATATTCAATAAAAATAAATTTTGTTGTTGTTTTTAATTAATGCATTGGTCATTGTACAATTCGTAAAGTATAAAAAGTACGTGTTAAAGTGTTTAGAAGGCCTAAATCTTTTTGTGTTTTAAAATTGTGTGTCATTGAATGAATACACTTGAACCATTCAAAGAGCGATTTTTGTTTTAATTTTAAAAGATATTTCTGTTCCTGTAAAACAAACAGCTTAATTTCTAAAACTGTTTTAATACACACTGTTCAATATAAACGATTATTAATGTTTTTATTTATACCACAGAGTGCTGATTTTACCCTACGGAACTTCAAGCTAATTTAAACAATTCATTCGATTATCGGGTAAACAATTAGTGATGCAATACATCATTAGTATTGAAGTCATATGAGTAAGCGATTGTATTACCATTCATTGTTTTTGAATAATAAAAATGGTGTCGCCGTTGACTAATGGTTAGTGTGTTTCAACTCCAATCCAAACGTCTAGCATAAAACGAAATATGAAAACATTAGGGCAGCCCCAAAATAAAAGTTGCGAATGTTCCCGACTAAAATTAAAGTTTGATTCATTCTAAGACTACGTTTCTCAAAATTTTTGTCCTGGGGTCAATATTTGGTGAGCTGGATCAAAGGATAAAAAGGTCCTTTTTTGAGGTTTTTTGAAAAATTTTCATATTTCTTCCAAAGGAACTATATATAAATTTGGTATCATATGAAAGGTCTTTAATAGGCCATTTACACTACAGCGAAATCTAGTACTTATGAGATTTCGAGCCAAATCTAGTTGATTTTAACTAGATTTCCCATACAAAACAAAATCTACTTATTTAGTAGATTTCGGCAAAATCTAGTCAAAATCTAGTAAAAATAGAAATGCAACTATGTGTTTTGCCAAATAGTACTTAAAAATACAACGCTGAGCAGGAAAAAACGACATTTCAATTTAAAAACAAAACTTTAACCTCTTCACGCCCTTGGCCACATATGTGTACGTTTAATTTTTTATAATCATAATTATAATAAAAACAAAAAATTTATAGTAAGTTATTGACTACCAAATCCTCAGACCGTTTGTCTGCAGTGATGATATTATTTCCGACGCATAGTTAGATAAATAAAAAAAATGTGAAATAATTCTTCGGCAATCTGGTTTAGTGGATTATATCAAGAATAATATTTAAAAAAAAATAATATCAGTTATATTTAATATAATAAGTTTTACCATCACCACCTAAAAAATCTAAAAGCTGGACTAAAGTGAATCCTGGAATTAGACTGGACGGTATGGATCATTATCCTAAATACAAGGAACTGAAAAATCTCCCCAGATGTCACGACAAAAATTGTGTAAGACGAACTATCTACATTTGTGAGAAATGTTAAGAATATATACGCCTGATATGCCCGGAATGTATGAAATCATATAACACATAAATTACCATTAACGCTCAGTGGCCACAAATGTGGTCGTTATACGTTTTTGTGAATTTTCATTGTTTTTTGTTTTCTGAATTCCTATTTAAATAAAATTAAATAATTTAAAAAGAAAACAAAATTTAATCATTTTTTTGTCACCATAAAAAAATCGTCCCTGAAGAGGTTAAGCGTAACAAATGAAAAGTTTGGCGGCTTTTCGATGAACATATCAGATGAAATATTAGGAATATCTTGCTCCCAGAATGACCCATGACGAACCTGTATTAAAGTGCGGTTTAATATTTATATATTATTACCTATATATATGTTTACGACACTAAATGTCCTATATTTTTCATTTTTGTTTGATATTAAACTAAATTTGGAAATATTATTATTTTCTTTTAAATTTCAGTCAGCTGTTTTTGTTATTAAAATGAAATCTTGCTACTGTCAAATAAATCCAGTGTAAACGATCTAGATTTTGAGCAAGATTTGAAATCTAATCTACTAGATTTCGCTGTAGTGTAAATGGCCTATAAGAGGCGCTTTCAATAGGTTATCAGAAATTTTAAAACAAATTTTGAAAAATCAAAAATTTTGAAAATTTCGGACAAAATATTTGTTTTTTTTTTATTTTTTCATAGAATTTACTTAACTAAATTGTTGAAATTTCTTGATTATAAAGACCATGTAATTTAACCAAAATGGTTTTTACCGTTTTTCAAAATTCAATCTAGTTCAAATTTTATTAAAAATTTTTAAACCTAATAAAAAAAGTCTTAGAACGAATCAAACTTTCATTTTAGTTGGGAACATCTATACCTTATTTTTTCGACGACTTTCTCTCAGCAGTCTCCTGGAAAAAATTGTGTCGTTCAAAATCGACATTAAATTGTAGGTCTCGCCACTCATTGATAAAATTAACACACACAAAATAAGTGGTGTGAGAAGCTAGGACGTTGTATGGGTATGTATGGGTCAATTCGACCTCCGGGTACTGTACTTGTCTTAATTGACAAGTACACGTCCCCTAACCTAACCTAACCTAAGTAATAGCTTTGCTAAAGGAATATTTATAGTCATAACTTTGTTTCGTATGAAGTTTTTACTCACTGAGCATGAAAACGACGGATCCATTATTGGAAATTTGGCCCATAAATTTTTAATATTAAAAAGTAATTTGTATCACATTAGGAGAGTATTCAAATAAGTTTTTCGATTAAGTTTGAAAGAATGGTAAGTAAAATTGTGATTATAATATCCATTGCTATAAAAATTGATTTTTAAATATCCGTTCGGCAAGTGGTCTAGTAGGTAGTATGTTGGCTTAATAAAACGAAATATGAAAAAATATTTCTTCAGTGACTTTCTCTCAGCAGTAACTTTCTCTGGCAAAAACTCTGAGAGTGAATAAAATTGTAATGAAAACTTTCTGAAAAATCGGACGTTCGGAGTCGACTTAAAACTGTTAGTTCCCCCATTCATGTATAAAATTAACATACATAATATAAGTGGTGTGAGAAGGTAGGTAGTAACCCTAACCAAATAAATAAAATAATTCGTATCGTAATTTGTCACATTTTAAGCACACTTTAACAAATCTTACTGTGGGCAGATTTGGCTTTGGTGATTGGGCTTTAACCCTTTGACGCACATACGACACCGTTATCTCAAATGTTTGCAAATACACTCAAAAAAGGGATACCGGTATTACAATATCTAGGTTATTGCATATTTTTGGTTTTGGCTTTGTGGTTAATAAAAGTTATTTAATATTTACGTCTATCAAATAAAGCGAATATTCCGTTTGACTGAAAACGAGTTAGAAGGGTATCTAATGACTGGTAACACTGAAGATAAACCCATATTAGATGAATGAAACAATTATTTCGAGAACCAGATATACAAGTTTGATCGGCCGAAGTTATTGATTCTACTCTGCCATCACAGACAACTCAAGCTGAATGTCATTCATCTTCAAGAACTTTCGTGATAATAGATGTCACAGAGCCTAATAATTATAAGCACCTTAGCCAATTCTTCATTATGGGTTTTCAAATTTAATTGGGAAACACTGTTTTTCTCACAGAATATTTGAATTTGGTATGATAAGTTTTCTTCAAGATTCAACTCGCGTAAAACCTATGGGTATCTTCTTTCAAATTATTTGCAATAATTATGTAACCAGTTTACAGTGTTATTAACATTATGAAGCTTAACTCCATCATCATCTAACCGAAGAAGTTCAAAAACATTTTTTTAAAAGATGTTACAGGTAATCGAAACTTACAAAAGCCTCTTGCACGAAGTAAAATCAAAAATGTTTGTCATACTTTATGATACAATATTTCCCTCTAATAAGTTTTTAGTCTTTTTTTGATTTAATGAGTATTGATTATGGGCTGGCAGCAGGTGAAATCACACTGTAAGCTGGAGCAATGTACGAGTAAATACTTAAAACCATCTGCGTTGAACTCTACTATAACACTTTAGCGCAACAAAGAACTCTTTAAGTGCAAAACTTTAAAAAAGCATTGCAATATAAGCAAAGGTTAATTATATTGGGTCAATAGGTGAATATAGTGTTTAATCAGTGTTAGGGGCGGTATAAGAGAACATTTTTAGCAATTTCAATTATAAAAAGTTTTACTCTTTCGTTTATTGGTTCTTGAGGTTATAATTGATTTTATCGTTGCTAATATTTCAATATTAAAGAACAAAAAAGTACTAATAAAACAAACTAAATTAAAATTAACAAACGGAGCGTAGATGAAAATGATGCTTAAGATTAATTTTGTATAACAAAAGTTCGTGCTTCCAAGGAATGTGAATATTACAAGGTTAGCAACTGGTTGGTTGGTTGGTTGAGTATTTATAAGTGTAATAAGTATTTATTGGTCTTAATCTGCTAATGAATCTACTGAATTGCAAAATTAAATTTCAATTAAAGGGCATTAGCAGATCATTATTAAAGGCGGACTTAATACAAAACTTTCTTTAAAAGTGGTATTTGCCTTAAATGTATACCAATATCATCGTTAAAGCCTGAGCAACTGCTTTTGGTTTGGTAACAAAACAACAAATAGTTACTCGTAGCAGAATCTTGAAAATAAGGCGAATGATGGAGCAAATCATGGCCTAATTTATGGCTTTTTTGCTATTTTTGCTTAAACTTTACTTTTCCCACCTTTTCCTCAAATCACACGGTAGTCAAACAATAATTAAACAACACAAATTGTTCAAATTTCAGCAAGAGCAAATTGATAGACGTCTTTTGACAAAAGGTGTTTCCTTTTTATTTAAGAGAGGATAAATTTAAAACGTCACACCATGTTATTAATTTCGTCTAAAGTGGTGCCATATAACTGCAACCATCTATACGCGTCTATAATGTCTAATCCAAGCCAATTACAACATAGTCAAACAGTCCCCTGCTCAGAATCTGTAATGCACTCAGGAACGCGAACCGTGCTAATACCAAGTTATAAAGAGACGCTAACTAGTTTTAGCTATTAAAATCCTACAGTAAAGGTCTAGCGGAAAAAGTGTACGATTATCTTTAACCCCGATTTACGTATGGTAGGCACCAAATATAATGATACTCACAGATCTTTTTATCTGCCTTACAAAATTGAGTTTGTTTTCTTGGAAATATACTGCCATCCGATTTATCTAGAAATGGTCCCCTCTGAAGCCGAAAATTGTCGCTCCTATTCCAATATCTATCCTCAGTCTATACCACAGAATGTTCCCTCTTTTAAAAGATTATGTGGCCTTTAGATTACTTCATTCACTTGTGTTTCCAAGTCTCATTGTGAAGCATTTCTCAAAATTACAGAGCATACTACTTCTGTCCAGTGAAGAATTAAAGATGTGGACTGTGCCAGCCAATTCATTGGAAATACAACACCTAAGCAGGTTTTTTCGGTTTCACTGGAGGCATTTCGTAAATTTGAGGTAAATTTGACACATTATTTAAGCTTCCTGGTAGAAGGTCCAATGAATAATTTGATTCTCGTATAGAATACAGGCCTTCCAAAAATTGTGTATGATATTCAGAAGTTTTTTGAGTGATTTTGCGAAGAGAGTTGTTTGGAAACTTCATACTCACTTAAAAGAGAGACTATTATGTGATATTTAGATGGGTCAAGAACTGATCTGAGAACATGAGCAGGAATTTTTCGTAACAGAATAAAATATTCCGAGTCCAAACTCTCGGGCATTTTCCAAGCGGAAGTCTATGCCATCGAAAGATGTGCACAATTCAACTTGAATAAGAAGTGCAAAAGACAGGACATAGCACTGCTGGTTGACAGTAATGACGGATGTTTGTAGGTCTGTTCGCAAAAAGGCGACATAAAGAGAGGACTCTTCTCAAACCAACTGGGTTTGTGGCATTAAAAGATGTTATTGAGGAATTACAATAAGGAGAGATTTGAGTCAAGAATCAGACTATCAAGACATAACCAGGTCTTTGGACAGGCACTGAATTCTCAAAGTATATTTATTTATAAAGGGGACTGTTTCGAGCACAACCTGTAGATCCTGTGACGATGAGAATAAATCATCGGAACACATTCTTGGAACCTGTGGAAAATTAATGCATACCAGTTAGAAACACCTGGGTATATATCAAGTGCTAAGCAGGGAATTGTTGCCTTCGATCAGTAGGCAGGAGACATTATAGGGATACCCTATAAAGTTTAAGGGTAGCACAATAGATCGTACGGTCGCAGTGCTAAGGCACTTCATTACGATAAACAATACTAACAAGAACCAACACTTTTAGATCAACATTACCAACTTTAGACATTTAAAAGAAATATTTACTTACTTAATTGATCAGAATTACGACCTAGATTATCACAACACCAGCGGCGGGACCTACAGTTTAACGTCAACTCCGCACGACAGATTTTTGAGAAACTTTTTGTGACGATTTTATATACTCTCAGAGTTATCGTCGTCGAAGAAACATTTTTTTTTTTTCGTATTTCATTTTGTTTAAGATGTCTGGGCTGGAGTTGGAAGCATGACCTCACTTTTAATGGCCGTGCTCATTATCTATTTGACGGTAAGTGGCGAAATATACACTGAGGAAATCCATTAGCGCTTTTATCGTTATTTGTTTAACCCTGGATGGTTACTCTTAATTTTTGTACATTAAGGTTACTCTTCGTTGAATCGACGAACACTTTAACCATGAATGGTTACTGTTCGTCGAATCGACGAATCTCATTTACTCTTTATCATATAGCTCTTTTATGTTTGACCAAATTTCGCTCTTTTTATCAACAATGTTTTTTGATAACGAAACTTGTAGTGAGTAAACGTACCCTGGCCACCCATTTTTTTAATCCTGGATTTCCATATTTGTACAGTAAGGTTACTCTTCGTTGAATCGACGCACAAAAAATATTTTTTTTTCGTCTACTAACTGCAAGATTTCATTATTAACGGACGTTGTTGAAAAAAGAGCGAAATTTGGTAAAACATAAAAGAGTTAAAGAGTAAATGAGATTCGTCGATTCGACGAACAGTAACCGTTCAGGGTTAAACATGATCAAAGGAACAAACAACTTCAAATATTCCCACTACGTATTTTTTTTTCTTGAAATTTGTGTTACAAAATCGTATATCCTTTTATTCTTAATCTAGTTTCTTGTTTTAAAGTTTATACTTGAAAATTAATGTCCAATTCTGACGAACACATCATAGATTAGGGCCGCTAGAATTATTACCTTATTTTTTAAAATGGGTCAATTCGACCTCCGGGTACTATACTTGTCTTAATTGACAAGTACACATCCTCTAACCTAACCTTCTTTTAAATATCCATTATTTTCGAATTGATTTTATTCATTCACTAAATGAGATACTGGAAAGATTTAATCCTGATGTTCCTTAGCCACAGCGTATTAAATCGTTTTAAATCTATTTCGTAAAACGTTAAAAAATTAAAATAACCTTCTGAATTATTGTTATAATCATTGCGAAATTTATATTCAGTACTGAATATAAAAACAATCCAATTAAATTACGAATAAATATAAAGTTTTTATAGCTTCTTTTCTAACATTTCCTTACAACTTTAGTTTCATAAAAATATTAAAACTTTAAACGCAAATTATTTTATTCGCATTTAATCATTTGCATTCCCATCGTTATTTGTTGTAATTTTTTATAAATTCCACTGCTGTGCAGACCGTTTGTTTGGCAGTTTATTTTATTCTGCCTTTGGCAAATATTGATTATAATACGGTCAAACGGCAAACGTTTGCCTTTTCAAGTATTCTGACATTATCTTTCGAAATTAAATTTTTATGACAGAAACTTACTCGTTACGAAGAATTTGTTTTTTTTTTGCTGTAGCATTTTAATGCAATATTATTGAGTAGCGATTGTAATAAAATTTTTGATTCGTTAAAATTATTGACTCCTTGTATGCCATGTACCTTGTATTTCACTTTATGGGAAAATGTATTAATTTTTTATAGTTTTTCATTGGCTTCAACTTCTGTTTAATACTTAATGGTTTCGTGTTTACACATTTAAATTGTTTTCATTAATTTATAGTACAAGATTTTACGCTCGTTTTTAAAAAGGTTTGAAAGAGAAAGTGCAAAATGGACAAGTCACTATTTAGTAGCAAAGAATTTTAACGACAAATTTTCCATACCACTTATATTGGTATGAATTTGGCGCCAAGATTCAAATATCTCCGTAGTGAACACTTTTTATATTTTTTGTTTGGGTTTGGTATGATATCTATTAAACATATTTACTACACATACGCACATACTACACATAAAAAGTCGCCGTAGTCTAGTAAGTAGTGTATTGACTTATTAGACGTAAGGCCAAGGTTCAAACCCCAGGTCAGACATCAAAACGAAATATGGAAAAAATATTTCTTCGGCAGCTTCCTCTCAGCAGATTTCTGGCAGAGAGTAAATAAATATGAGAGTAAATAAAATTGCCATGAAAAGTGTCTTAAAAATCTGTCGTTCCAATATGGCAACTTCAAATATAAACATGAAAATAAACGTTAATATATTAACAGTTTTTCAAATCAAAATTATTATTAGTCATTATATTTATTTTAAAACAAAACACAAAAATAAAAAAGCTAAAACATCAACACAAAAATTTTTTAAACAAAATGAATAAACATAACAAATAAGAAGGCACTGCGTCGCCGCTGGGTTTTTAAAACACTTGTTTAATTGAGCAGTGTTCTTTTTTTTTTTTTTTTTTTCGAACGTCCCCCGCCTCACACTAACCCACCCGACCGCGGAAGGCTCGTCCCCATTACGTAGGGACACGTACACACTACAGTCCGGACTGTAGCGGGTAAGGGAAAAGTAATGGCAACGAGAGCATAAAACAGCTACAGAACTTAATCACAAGCTGAATAAAGTTACAATAAACATGAACTACCTATAACAAGAACGATAATACATTTTTATATAATAATTTAAAAATTAATGCCAGCATATAAGCTACGTTTTATATTACAAACACTACAATTAAAATCAATAAAATCATAATATAAGTTAATATCGTTACATAATCTACGAAAAGGAAAATTACATCCATAGTTCGTTCTATAAAAATCTAAAGAAAGAGGACGATAGTGCCGTGAAAATCTTGCTGGAATACTGAAATTCAGGTTACAAAGCAAAAACTCAGAATCGATATCACCTTTAACCAGATTAAAAACAAAACAAACCCCTAAAACAGTCCTTCTACGTTCCAAAGTTGGAAGTTTTATCAAACCTAACCTAGCCTCATATGACGGAAACCCATTGGCACAATCCTATCCTAAGCCACGTAAACAGAATAATAAAAACTGTTTCTGCATAGACTCTATTGAATCACTATGACAACGATAGTATGGATTCCAAATAATAGACGCATACTCCAAAATAGGTCTAACAAGTGAAATTTATAGCAGTCTCGTTATATAAGGATCAATGAATTGCCTAGCCCATCTTTTCACAAAACCAAGAACAGCCCGAGCCTTGCCTATCATCATACTAATATGATCAATAAAAGACAATTTCATATCCAAATATACCCCAAAATCAAGAAATGTAGTCACAGTTTCTAAAGGGCAAGAATTAATCACATAAGTGGACGAAATTACGCCCCCGCGAGAGAAAACCATGCATTTACATTAATTCAAGTTAAGATCCATTAAATTAATTCTGCACCAAGTTACAAACAAATCAATATTTCGCTGAAGAACAGCCTGACCATGATCATCATCAAAAGTATAAAATAATTTAACGTCGTCAGCATACATCAGAATATTACAATCAGAAATAGCACAAGGAAGATCATTAAGAAACAATAAGAACAGTAAAGGACCCAAATGGCTACCCTGCGGAACACCAGAAGTAACATATACTGTCTTAGACAATACATTCCTAAACATTACCCTCTGAGTCCTAAGGGAGAGGTAGGAGTCTAGCCAACGACGAATAATATCAGGAATACCGATTAATGAAAGTTTAAGAAGCAAAATTCTACGATCAACCCTATCAAAAGCTTTACTGAAATCAGTATAAATTACATCAGTCCGAGCTCCGGCAAGAAAACCTCTGAAAACATGCGTAGTAAATTCAAGAAGATTAGTGACAGTCGACCTACCTTTCAAAAAACCATGTTGGAAAGGGGATCTCGTATTAAAAAAGAGATAATCCGTCACCAGTTTCTCCATTAACTTGGGAATAGCACTGAGTTTGGCAATACCTCTGTAATTGGAAATATTGGATTTATTACCCGACTTATGCAAAGAAATTATAAATGGACTCTTCCAAATAGATGGAAAATGGCCAGCCCTCATAAGCCCATTGAATATAAATGTTGAATGTTATCGACATTGCTCCGACTCTGCCATATTCTTGTAAAAGTTAAGTTTATTTTATCTGTAGGTTGTAATAACGAAAACAAGTTAAAGCTGACTTTAAAGTTCACTTTAGCTAAAATAGTGGATTCTACAATGTTGTTGGAATAAAATATTTGTCAGTAGAAAATTTTTATACTGCTTTCTGAGTTACTGTGATTTCACAGTTTCGAAAAATGTATACGAAAAATGTAATTTCCTATACGACGAATCAATTCAAATTTATATGAACCAAATCGAGCTGAGAGTTATTCATATAAAATATTATTTTCTACCTCCACAACACAAAGAAGAGTTGTTCAAACAATCACTTTGTCCGAACAACTTGGGTGAGCATGTTTCGTATGACATTTTCATATTACGCGGTTTGCTGAAACCCATTAGACAATACATTTTATATAGATTATATATTTGAAAAAAGAAAAAAAACTGAAGATTGCCTTTATTTCACACATATGAATAACTTTCCCTCACATAGCGGTAGTCGAACCTAAATTTAACAGACTGATTTAAGATTCTAACACTTATTGGTAGTTCAGAACTACAGGCAAAAATTTTAATATCGACCAACACAAAATTAGACTCAATCCACTAATGGATTGTATGACACTCAATGTGTGATACATACAATGGAAAGCAAAAGTCTTAGTACGGAAATATATTTTGACAAAAAAATTTCCCCACAGGCTTAATACTCTTGCACAAAGTCCCGATATCACTTCAAGAGAGTATTTAGGAGATCATTTGAAAGAACGGTTACATAATCGCTAAACCTCAAACAAAAGTCAACCGAAAAACTTGCTCATGGTGCCACCAGAAAACACTAAACAAAACTTGTACATTCAATTCCAAATAGGTTAAATGGAGTGCTTGACCTTAAGGGATATTCTACTAAATGCAAGGGATAACATTTTCACATATTAGGCCTTTGAATTTAAAATTTACTCAGGGTTTTCCTTGGGGGAACCTATGGAGTCATCTGAAACTTTTCCTTATTTTTCTCTTGTTTTATGAAAAACTTTCACAAATTTTTTGTTTTATAATAAAACAAAAATAATTTAATAAAATAAACATGTAAACTGTAAATTTTTATACAAACTTTTGGCTAAAATTCATGGAATTACTAAAATATATTGTCGTACTAAGACATTTGCTGTCCACTGTATGTACATACATATTTAATAATATTTTAATTAAATGGAATAATCTCATACAGTATATAAGTAATAGCAGTTTAAACTTCACTAATTTCATTAAATAGTTTATAACAGTAAATAAATGGGTTAATTTCGTTTCGTATGTTAAAATAAGTCTGCGAATATAACATCGAAATACATTATCATGAAGATGAAAAATTATTATTATTTGTTTTTAATTTTTTTTTTGCTGGCAAAAATTTAACCAATTATCGTTGAACAACAATTACGTACGTACGTTGAGAGAAGGAAGATAATAATTAAAAATCATACATAAACAAACACATTAACAGATAAACACGTAAGAATTGGTTGAAAACTAAAAAATAAAAACAAATCCAACAACTCATGTTGGTTGATGAACGAATGCAGCCATGCTGTATGAAAAACAACAGTGAACGTGAGAGAACGAAACAAAAGAAACGGATATGTATTGTTGGCAGACGCATTCATGTTTCAAATGAAATTTACAGTTAATAACTCAAGCTTGCCTACAAACGAAAATAACAGAAAAATTACAATTACAAAAACGAAAATAATGGCGGCAGAAACGGAAATAAAACATTTAATTTTTTAAACAATTGAATTGAAAGAAAAAAGGAAACATCAGAAAAAACGAATAGACGAACTCAGTACATGGAATGAATGTAACAATGTGTTGGTGAACGAATTAATGGATCATTGCCAATTGGTAGAGCCAAGTACATCATTATCTCTAATGGTAATACTTGCAGAACATTTGTACGAATGTAATATGAATGGAAGCTATTCATGCATAAACAGACTTTTTAAAGTTTAAGTTCAACAATTTTTTTTATTTTTATATAAAAAGCATTAAAAAAAATTATAATAGGAGAAAATGAATATAAATCATTATGAATATATTTTGTATGAAGTTGTTTGCAAACTCGAGAATATAAGTAATTTACACAGATAACAAACCGATTGATAGTGAGTAAAATCACAGATAATAAAAGCAGGTGTTTGGAGGGTTCTTTCCATTTTAATTATAATCATTTGCAAATTCATTTGAGGTATACCAAGAGATACAATACTTCTCTGAAATTTGTATTTAATTGAAAATTGTATACTAAAACATTTATATCGATTGATTTCTTGTAACAAACTTCCTCTATCATGTAAAATCGTTTAACTATTTGACCGAATTACAGATTATACATTTTTACCACTGCACCACTCCACCTTTACATTCATTTAATGTTGATCCAAGTCTCTTTTGCGGTGTAAAAATATGGTAAATAGTAAATAAAATTGCCATGAAAAACTGTCTCAAAAATCTGTAGTACAGTGTCGACTTTGAACTATAGGTCCCACTACTAATGTATAAAATTAACATATAACATATACGTGGTGTGAGAAACTAGGTCGTAATCTTGGCTGAAGTGTTGTAATGATCAATTATGTATGTTAGGTAAGTATGATGATCTAAACGTGATAGGAAAATCATCCAACACAAATAAAGGACTATTTCTGTCACACCGCCACACAGAGGGGCATTTTGCCTGAAAACCTGGCTAAAAATAATAGAAGTGTTTTATGAGTTAATGGCTGGAATTTTTTGATAGTGTTAGTGATAATTAGGCCCAAGGATGATCCCAACTGATTTTGGTTCAAATCGGTCCGTGATTTCGCCTAGCCCCCATACAAATTCCCCTCGAAATTGCACTTATTTACACATAATTATGGTAATTATACAACAATCATGATAAAATATCAGCATGGATCGGTTTTGTGTACTAAGAAATCATGGTGTAAAGTTTGGTGAACATCGGATCACATTTGACCCTAGTCCCCATATAAAGACCCCTTTAGAAATTCACGTTTGCACTTATAAATGGCTTAAAAACATCGGTATTCGGTATGAACGTGTATTTTGTAAATCTAAATCATATTACCAAATTTTGTTATGGTCGGTCCATAATTTCCCCCTTGATCCAAAATAGGGCCCCTTAAGAAAATATATTTAGCAATTATAATTGGCTTAAAAATTTTATTTCCTCGATGAAATTCGACATGAACATTTTTAATATGAATGTGAAACATTTATGATCACATTTTATTATGATCGGATCATAAGCGTCTCTAGGTACCACATACGGTCCATTAAGAAAATCAAACATACATCTCATATTGTTATAATAGTCGAATACACATGTAATTAAGTTTTTAAAGTTCTATGATAATTAATATTTATTCATAATAAACTTTTTTTTTTGTTCCTGAATGAAGAGAGTTCGTATTTTCTTGTGGTATATAACATTAAACTACTTTCACCTTTAAATCCCTTATCATATTTTTTTTTTTGGGTTGGGTAAAAAATGTGAAATTTTTATTATTTTTAAATTTTGAACGAATAATTTTAACATTAATATATGAGATATATACACAGAGCGTAAACTGCCTAATAAAATCAAGAAGATTTTCTCTACGAAACGTTTTTGGAATGAGGGGTATTACAGCAGAAAGAAACGAAGATTTTTTCGTAGAGATTTCTTATTATTTTTATGTTATAAATCTTTTTAATTTTTTCAAGACGTAAAACACATACATTTAAGAAGAAAACTTGTTATTTACAATTTTTTTACTCAAATTCCGTCATTTTTGCCACAAAAAATTCAATCCATAGAGAAAAACTTATTGATTCTATTGTGTTTTCTTCTAAATTGTATAAAACAAGAATTTCTTATTAATTTCATTGGGCTACCTAATCAATTTTTTCAAAAAGGTTTTTCTTATAGATTTCATTAGGCTACACTTGAAAGTAAATAAGTGACAAGTAAAGAAGTGGAAAAAGTAATAAAAATATTTCTTAAAAAAAAATCAAAGTAAACTTAAATAAAAAAATTGAATTGTTTTAATTTCAAAAAAAGTGTTATAAAAAACAAATAAAATTTTAAGTAATGACCGATCAAAGTATTTTAACAGAAAATGTAGATATTGTCCCAATTTTTAAATCCTCGGAGCTCCGTGATGAAATCAACAAATATATTAAAAAAATTAAAAATAAGACGTTGAAAATTTATTCAAGAAGGTGGACCAAAAATGATAGCATCTTATGCTATCTGCGAAGTATTCCCTAACGAAAAACCGGTAAAAAAAATCTAAACCAAATTTTATTTAATGTACGTATCTTTTTATTAACAGTTTTTGTTATTCTACGAAACATACTTTTTGAAACGGAAAGACGGGAAGAAAAATTCAACAGGAAAATTTTCTCGTTGGACTAATGTTGAAAAGGAAAAATTCGATGATTATTCTGTCACTGCGGACGAATCTTTTAAAGATTTGAATAATGGTATGAATATTTAAAACTCCTTAAATTAATATATGTACATCTTTATACGTCTATCTTTCTCTTTCAACGATAAATATTTCGAGTAAAAGCTCGTCATTTGCAGCACAATTGCAGTCCATGGGAACAGGTGCTTTCTTTCTGGAGGAAAACAAAGAAAAATAGAATTGATGAGATACAAAATGCCAAATCTTTGACGAATATTTTTCAATAAAAAATCTATAATAATATCAATCAAAATCAAGAAGTATCATTTAAAAAAATAAAGGGATAGTCTTCTAAAATTAAGAAGAAAATCTTTTTGAAAAAAACAAAAAGAGGGCCTCATAAAATCAAGAAGAAAACCTTTTTGAAAAAGACAAAAAGAAAGCCTAATAAAATTAAGGAGAACCCCTTTTTAAAAAAATCAAGAAGACTGTCTAGTAAAATCCCTAAGATTTCTTCTTGATTTTTTCAAAAAGGTTTTCCTTATAAAAATAATAAGAATCTCTTCTTGAAAAAAAACCATAGAGAAATCTTATAAACTTTGTTCTAATTTACTATGTATTTATTAGGTTCAGTTTTCTCTGTGTATATATATAAAAACTGAAATTAGCAGTTGCTCATACCTTTCAAATAAAAAAATCAATATAAAACATCCATTCGTTTAGCCACAAAAAATTATCATATAAACCCACTAAAATTTCAAAAAAACACCAAAAATACATTTAATTTTCTTCACTTTCTTGAATTTGACATCGTCTCAAATCTACAAATCTCAACTTAAAGTCGTGAAAATTCACTATATAATGCAGAATTTTGTTGTCTATCGAACTGCATACTCACTTTCTTAAATTTCTTTAAATTCATTTTTGTCTTTTTGGCCAGCTTTTCAGTGTAAATGCCACATAGTGCGCCAGTTTTTTTTTTACATTCCACAAAATCATATGCAAAACATAGGCAGTGCAATTAGGTTTGATTGTTTTGTACATTTCATTTTTATTACAATTTTATTCCTTCAGTTTTAGTCTTTATATTTCGTTGAATTTTTTATGATTACGTACATATTTAATACTTTCGTTAGCGCAATACTTTTCGTGAGAAGCTAGGCCGTAATCCTGACTGAAGGGTTGTAATGGCCACTTATGTATGTATGTATGTTAGCGCATATTTTTATATATGTATGTATAAATTGTTCCTTATACTTTACCTCTTTTATTTTTTACCCTTTTATTCATTTAGTAACATACTTATTTATATACGTACATACATATATTTATTTCTTTGTTTTTTTTAAATTTTTTTATCGATTTCAATACTTCCTTCGGTAATAACATGTCGTTATTCATTTTTATTTATACACTACATAGCATATTTTATCTCTTTTATTATCCATGATCTTTTATTACTTTTTCCTTTGTATCGCGGAGGCCATTTATCGGTTTATATTTGAATCTGGCAATACATATGTCATTCTATTCTGTCTCAAAGTTCAGGATCTTATATCCACTGAACATAATGAATAGATTTATGCTTGCGCAACGTTAGGATTTATTGCGCACGATGGCAAAATTAATATCATCTTTTCGGATGAAGCTTATTTTCATCTTGATGGATACGTTAATTAGCAAAATTGCCGTATTTAAGGCTCAGAAAACAAATTCGTGGTCTTATAGAAGCCAATACACTTATTACGTGTGACTATTTGGTGCGGCTTATAGAGCGGAGGCATCCTTGTCCCATATTGTCCTGAAAATGCAGAAGGCAAAACTATTACAGTCAATGGAGACAGCGATAGGCCATAATAACCGAATTTTTGTACGCGCTCTTCATGGTATTGATGTGAACGGTGTTTGGTTTCAACAGGATGGTTCAACTTGCAACACAATCGATTTAATGCGTCAAACGTTTGTTGGCCGTTTAAATAGCTGAAGAGGTTATGTCAGTTGACCGTCGATTTGATTAACTTTATTTTTTTGGACTATCTTTGTGTTATACCTATAAACCAGAGAAAATTGAGCATTTAAAGGCCATTATTCGTAATGCCATTAATTCCATAAAATCGAAAAAATACACGCATATTGGTCCGATCAATTGAGATATTGTGAGAACAGCCACGGCAGCCATATGACTGAAATAATATTTAAATTCTAACTGGAACAATTGTACTCCAAAAGAAAAACATAAATTTGGCAAAAATTCAAACCGTTTTCCTTTAATTGCAGTCTTTAAGTTTAAACTTTTAAATGGCCCACCCTTCAAAATTAGCGTCAAACTCTAATGCCTCAACAACTGCAATGATAATGTGTACAGCTACGTTCATGCCTACATATTTGAACTAATAAAATACACAATTTTTTATTTAAAAATGTAAAAATTTCATGTTATTATTACTGAATTTATTGGAGAAATTTAAAATTTAAATTTATTGAAAAAACTTGTTTTGTTAGAAAACAAATTTAATGGAATCTTTTTTGTATAATAAAACATTTCTATAAAAAAAAATTTGTAATTTTAATAATATTAATAAATAAGAAAAAGTATATAAATGGAGAAAATGCGTTAAAATTGAAACGAAATTTTAAAAACAATATTAATTTACGCATTTCTAATATAACATGTTTCATTTTGATACAAAAATTTATTTTTACTGCAGATTTCTTTACTCTAAAATTCGAACACATTTTTTTAAACCAATTTGGTTTTTTATTAATTTCTTTACCGAGGCACAAACAAATATGTTTCTCATTTATTTTCTTATTTTCCCGATTATTCGAATGTACAACAACACTTCCCCAATTAAAAATGTTCAAATAAATCAGTTTCAAATTTCATTATTAACATGTGTTCAATTTAAAATGAAACATTTTACTAAAAACATTTTACAAAAAATAAAAAACAACATCAAAAACAATATTTTGTGTATCTATAAACAATATAAAAATATGATCTCATAAGTTTTTATTACAATACCTCACAACAATCCAAAAAAAAAGCGAAAATCATTTATTTGTCTGATGTTTCATATACGATTTCACTGAATGAAAAGGAAATTTATAAATACTCTGGAATTTTTTTTATGAAAAAATCAAAGAAAAAATGAATTGAACTGAACTCGTAAATTGAATTGAAATGAGAGAATACAAAAAAATTTCAGCCACATATAATCCGCCTATGTCATGTTTTTCATTTTCCATATGAAAATCAGAAACAAAAAAATATTCTTTTCCATTTAATACAAACAAAAAAAAATTAACTAAATTTACACACTACAACCACCTAAATGAATAAAAGTACTAAATGTTTCAACACAAAGATTTTGTTTTTTACATCTCTATGTTGTCTTCCTTACTTCATTGAATCATCGAGCATATCCATCAGTGTACGACTGAACAATGCATTACAGACAGAGTTCAGTTTTTAATTGTCCTGTTCGTATGTAAAATACTGATGGACTTAACCCTGGACGGTTACTCTTCATTTTTGTACATTAAGGTTACTCTTCGTTGAATCGACTAACAATTTAACCCTGAATGGTTACTGTTCGTCGAACCTCATTTACTCTTTATCATATAGCTCTTTTATGTTTGACCAAATTTCGCTCTTTTTATCAACAATGTTGGTTGATAACGAAAGCTTGTAGTGAGTAAACGTACGCTGGCCCCCCTTTTTTTTAATCCTGGATGGTCATTTTTGTACAGTAAGGTTAGTCTTCGTTGAATCGACGAACAAAAAAAATTTTTTTCGTCTACTGACTGCAAACTTACTTTATCAACTAACGCGAAATTTGGTCAAACATAAAAGTGTTATAAGATAAATAGTAAATAAGCTTCGTCGATTCGACGAACAGTAACCGTCCAGGGTTAAAAAATATCGATGAAATGCAACAAAATCTACGTTTTGTGTTTAAATCGACCTTCGAGTCTACAATGTCATATACTATCCTTCTACTATCACCTCTCATTGTAATTACAAAACAAAACTTTAGATTGTCTTAAATCCGTTTCATTCACAACACTGCGTTCCTCCATCTTTGCTTTCCTAGAATAAACATTTTCAAATCAATCTTTCTATTCTTCTCCTTGCTAGCTTATTTGTTCATCACCGTGAATTCTCAGAAGTCCTCCATCCTGATTCAGTTTTCTATTCTAATTACAAGTCAATCTCACATGAACTGAGTATTCGGATGGTCGCCTCACTATCAGATAGTATTGACGTGTCTTGTCTGCTGTAATGCATGAACAAGTTTTATTGAACTTATATTTTCCGAAAGTAGGTTTTGATTTAGAAGAAACTCACTAGTTTCCCCAAGGGCTCTGAATATTTTATTCTTTGACCGAACACTCCCCACTGAGCAGCCTTTGTTCTAACTGTATACTACAGAGCGGTGTATTTCTATTTTCACTCCTTCTGGTTATTCTCGTTGTAAAGCTATTCTCAAAAGCATAGAGGTCGCTGATACTGTATAGGAGGCTCTTAATTAGCGATCTTGTCATCTATTCTATTTGTCCTCCTAATTAATCTCACAAGAGACTTATCTCCCTTTATGGTTATAGGAAAACGCCGTCTTTTTATCGTATCCAAGTCCAACTGAGCTATTATCAAGAATGCATTTTATTACACTTATGGATCGTTTGCATATTGCATATTGTGTTTGTACTAGTATTTGTATTAACAATGTAGGGAGACTGGTGTCAAATGCCTCCATATTAACACTTTTTTGGTCTAATTTGGTGACATTGTTAGCAAAGTGTGTACATTTAATGGGTAGAGAAATTTCTAACAGGTGTTTCTTTTGTTTACGGTACAACCAATAAGTTAAGGGCCATTATTACAACTTGGTGTTAAAGTTGGGTTTAGTTAAAGGTAACTTTAGCTAAAGTTAACTTTAAAGTCACCTTTAACTTATTTTCGTTATTACAACTTACAGATAAAATAAAATTAACTTTTTCAAAAATATGGCAGTGCCGGAGCAATGTCGATAAAACTGATCAAATTAAACAAGTTTTGTTTAAACGCAGTGGCAATGACGGGCTTCTTTTTTGTTGTATTTGCTCGCTTTGTTTATATTAGAAGTTGCCATAATGAAAATAATATATAATAAGACAAGTTCAAACATAAAGTGGGCCTTAAATGTTAAAGGTAGGATGATCCTCCCTTTAGCTTAACGATCACTTCTACCTTATTGGGTACTCATAAGAACGGAAAACAATTTATCTACCCGTTAAAATCCTCCCTTTAGTTAACGGCAAGTTGTAATATATGGCCATTATAGTCGTTAAAATTTTATTTTTAAAACTCTACAATAAACAAGCCGCCGTGGTTTAGTAGGTAGTGTGTTGGCTTATTAGACGTGAGGCAGCGGTTTAAACCCCAGGACAGGCATCTCCAACTAAACGAAATATAAAAAAATATTTCTTCGGCGACTTCCTCTCAGCAGATTTCTGGCGAAATCTCTGAGAGTAAATAAAACTGCCATGAAAACATAAAACTTCTCAAAAATATGTCGTTCGGAGTCGACTTTAAACTGTAGGTCCCGCCACTCATGTATAAGAATTAACGCACACAACACAAGTGGTGTGAGAAACTAGGTCATAATCCTGACCAAAGAGTTGTTATGACCAATTATGTATGTACAATAAACAATTGTTTATTTTTTAAATGATGTTTCAAAATATTGCAGATTCTAATGTAAGAAGACCAGTTCAAATTATTAAGTGTGAATTCCATTTGAATTAAAAACAAAATTTGTGCAAAAATAAAGTGAAATATAGAAATAAAGGGGACAAGAGCCGAGCATTACAATTATAATGAAGGGTACAAGTCAGAATAGAAATAAAATAATTATGAACAAAGGAGAGGGTTAGTGAGTATCGAAGAAATTGCGCTTAAATTCTAAAATTAAAAAACGTATAGTATATGTACGTATTTGTATCAAACTTAATCCCATTCTCAATTTTACTAGACCACAATTACGAAATTTTGCTAGTGAATCAGTGGTTCTAATGACACTAGTGATTTCCAATACAAGCACATGCGAAATGCCATTGCCTGTCGCATAATTCTTCAGTTGTACTGTGGACAATATCAATAGTGAATATGTATACTTTTAAAAACGACATTTCCTACAGGTAAGGTTATAACTTTGATACATCGAATTGTTTCAATATTGTGGCATGTATACGTAACCAGTAATACCAACGTAGGAGAGTGTGATTGTGAACGTAACTGTCTATGCAATTATTACCAATTGAAGTGTCATAGATCATCCAAATGCCTCACATTAGCAATGACCATCTTACCTTTTGTTGTCACAGGTAGAAATGTAAACCAGCACACACCGTATACAATATATAGTATTGCGGGTGTGAGTAGACACAACCAAAGATATGTACAGTAGGACCTTGATTATCCGTGATTCGATTATCCGGCAACATCAATTATCCGGGATAGAAAAAGACAATTTTTTGCATCGACTTAATTTTATTTTGGATCGACTTAAATTTTTCTGCATCGTTTAACCGTGATTACCTCTATTATCCGTGATTATAAGCAAACATTTTTTCTATTATTTTGGACAAACAAGCGAAAAAGGAGAATTCCCTCTTTAGTATACGATGAGTCATACATGTAAACCTGTTTAGTTTAATTTAGAAATTTGAGAACATGTATGTATATAAAATCCTTGAATTATTTAGTTTTTATATAAATGTGTACATATTCATTTATTAACTAATAAAAACAATTATTATAAAACTAGCCAAAATTGGTACTCAATTAACCGGCAAAATCGATTATCCGGACCATCACGGATAATCAAGGTCCTACTGTACACGGAATGGAAACGGTGTACATCGTTTAACATTAAAATGAGCAAAAGCTACACAAACAAATATTACAACGAACTTGTTACAAGTAAACCAACAACATCAGTATGAAAGAAAAGAAGATAGACAAGTAAGCGAAAATGCTACAACAAGCAATGTGAAGAAAATACACAAACAACAGTGAAGTCGCGATAGATTTCTCGAGAAGTCGAAACCCTGAACGTTCGACTTCAAGAACATTCATCAGACTGAGTATGTGGGCATATAAAAATGCAAGACAAAGCAGGCAACGAGTAGTAGTAAGAATTCAGTCAGTCAGCTGTAATCCCTTTAATCCTTAGATAAAACTTGTTGTTTGGTACACACTTACTAATTTGGCATTTTCCAAATCAAAAAAAAATCCATGGAATTATTGAGAAAGAAAATCGAACTTATGAAATCCTCTATATGAATCAGAGATCAGCAATGAATCGTTTTTTCACTACTCATAAGTACTCATGAAATTTTGAATATATGTATGTGAGTCAACAATATTGAAATTAAACTACTCTGATTCATTCGTACTCACTACAACATTGATTTATAAGTATGAGTACAATGAGTATGAGTGCAACGTTGACATCAAACTCATACCATTCGTAATATGTTTGATTCATAAGTCTACTCATTTAGATTCATAAATTTAAAAAAATACTTATAATACTCATAAATGATTCGAGTGACTCAAATCATTCATCAAAATTTACAGTCTTAGTTGTTGTTGCATTTACAAAAAAAAAGAAAAAGGCAAAGACAGCAAGCAAAGCATACACACAACCTTGTAGTGAATCATACTTATTTTGTGATTCTTGTCAATGTTGAGTCATGGAGAGTCGAAATCAACAACATTAACCGTGTTTTTAAGTATGAGTATGATGAGTACTTCAAACTTTGAATATGAGTAGTATGAGTATAATATTAAAATAAGTATGAATGCGTATAATTATCAGAAATTATGAGTATGATTCGAATCTACTCATCGTTTTGGATACTCATTGCTGATCTCTGATATGAATAAAAACTAGAGAAAAAAAATGAGAAGCCAACAGCCACCAACAATAACATTAGCTTACTATGCTCTCTTGTATGTATAAATGAAATTTAAATATGTTCATTTTCGTGTTGATTGTTGTTGTTCTTTTACAACAAAATATCGTACAATTTCTTATGTACAATGCTCTTACAATGTGTGAGTAGTTGAATATAACTTCCACGTCTGTTGCCTGCAAACTGTTGAATGAATAAGAAAAACTAAGAGATTGATTAGGTGGCATTTCGTACATACGCACACATATACGGTACATAGTAAGACCTGCAACAAACAATATAAAAATGTCTTGTCTTATACAAATTTAATGCGTAACAGAGGTCAGCAATGAGTATTCAAAACGATGAGTAGACTCGAATCATACTTATAATTTCTGATACTTATACGCATTCACATTTATTTTAATGTCATACTCATACTACTCATACTCAAAGTTTGAAATACTCATGGTACTCGTACTTAACAATACGCACGATGTTATTGATTTGGACTCTCCACGACTCATCGCATACACGAATCACAAAATAAGTATGATTCGCGTACGGACACTACATACTCACATGAAGATTGTGTTTGTTCTCCTTACTGTCTTTTTCTTTTTTGTTTATGTGTCTTTCTTCTCTCTTTGTAAATGCAACAACAACTAAGACTGTAAATTTTGATGAATGATTCGAATCACTCGAATCATTTATAAGTATTATAAGTATTTTTCTAAATTTATGAATCTGAATGAGTAGGCGTGTGAATCAAACATAGTTCGAATGTTATGAGTTTGATGTCAACGTTGTACTCATACTCATTGCAACTTATACTTATAAATCAATGGTGTAGTGAATACGAATGAATCAGAGTAGTTGGATTTCAATACTGTTGACTCACTCATACTCAAAATTGCATGAGTGCTGATGAGTGGCGAAAAAGCGATTCATTGCTGATCTCTGATGCGTAAGTTGAACTGTTGCTGCTTAAGATGATGAAAAAATTCATGTTGACGATGGGTGTTCACTTGCAGACAATGGGACAAAAACTATTGTCAAAAATTTCAAAATCATGCATTTATTTTCAGTAGTGTAGGCTTTGAACAAACACAAAAAAGAAAAACGTTATTAGTGTAGGCTATGCTATAACCATAGAAGCCTACAGATGGGCATTGACATCGTCGTCATGTTGACTTTGGCAACATCATTCTAGTTGAGTCAGAATATTACTAAACATGTACAGCTATTTACTTTCAATATATGTATATGTAAATACATTATACTCTGCTGGAACTGAATAAAGCGTATTAGTGGTTCTATGTACCAAATGTAGAATGTAACCGTTGAAAGGAGTAAAACTACTTAACGCTAGAATTAGCCGTTTTTAGAAAATGAAAAGCGATGCAAATGCTAATCGAAATTTCATTACGGTTCAGTAATCGTTTTAATTTCATTTCACAGTCTCTACCTCCTCCTCAGTCCTGCTGCTCGTGTAGAAGTCATATGCCGGAGTGTCAAGTCTTTCGGCATGCCCACTAAAAGGGCAGTGGTCCGTGGGCATCAGATATGCGATGGAAAGACGAAAGATCTATAGCTGTCCAACAGAGTCTAGCAATATTGCACTTATCCTCCTGCTGCCAACTGGATTGAGCCTTCATGTAAAATGAGTGGATAACGAATGCAAATAAACTGAGATTACAAACTCCGTACCGGGCCCGGCCAGCTCATCAGCAATGCAATTTCCAAAGATATCAATATGTCCCGGAACCGAATGATGCGATTCATGGACAAGGACGGATGTTGAAACTACATTCGTTTAGGAATTAATCGCAGCCTCGCTGACCGAAATCGAGGCATTATAAGGAAAAATAATACTGATATTTAACTATTTCTCTTTCTATTAATTCTATTCTCTTCATATGTTCAAATATAATTATTATTATTATCTGTGTATTTCATTTATTAACTTGAAAGGTCCTTGCAAGTTCTGCCGGTTGCCAATCTGTTGACTCTTGTCTTGAAAAAGTAGTCTCATTTACTTTGTGTTTGAATGTCTTCGACAGAAAGCTACCAACTTTAAACAGAAAATGAAAAAAGAATGATTTTGCATTGAGAATGACAATTGCTCACTCATCCGTCTTACTTTGAGTGACTATTCTGTTTTCAAACATCAAGGAATGGATCGGCTGAAACTCATTTGACTTCAAAATTAGAGAAACTTTAGACAAAGTGTATACAGCTCAAACGGTTTCGCATAAAACGTGATAGTCTTATTGCCCCATTTTAAAGTTCAAGGTTTCCAGAGGAGCTAAATTTAATTTTAGAAGTCTATAGTCTGTAACGATCTTCCATTTCTACCAAATCGCCTGGAATATCGTTACCATTCCAAACCATTAACATTCGAGTATCAGAAGTTATGTTAATCTATTATCACCTCACAGCTCATCGCTCATCGCTCAAGAATACTGACTTTGTTTTCATTATAAAAGACTCTCCTTAAGCTGTGCTAGGCTACCCACATAGACTGTGATAATATTATCCCTGATGACAGAGAATTCGAACGTCTTGTAGAAAACCATAATCGAAGAGAAGTAATCCGGAATCTTTGAATAGAGTTCTGTCTTTAGACCTTTCATGCAGTAGCGTAACATTCTCTTTGAGCCTTAACTCTTTGAGCACTCTTCAAAACACTTGCGGTATTCTAAATTGAAAATCAAAAAATTTTAAATCACAAACATTTGAAATTGTACCTGATTTTCGTATGACCCTGTTCGGTTGGTTTACTGTTATGAAATTTTCTAGCATTAGTAAGATAAGAAAATGAAAAATGTTTGTGTGACTGTATTTATGCAAAGAGCTGTAAGTAAAAACTTTATCAGAAAGTATTATACCCCAGTCGTAACACGTCATAACAAATTTAGAAAAGCAGAGAAACTGAGCATGAGGCAAGCACATCCATCCATCGTATTACATTAATGAACTTTTATGTTTTTTTTTCAATATTGTAATACACAGTATGTGTATGTAGTAAATGGAGAATAATTTCAAGCACCTGGAATGTGGAATTAATCCACATTAGATCCAAGAGCGTTCAATACATACTAGAAAGAGTAACTGTTTTGTAGGCATCATCGGTCCATATTTCCTTGAAAGCGAATAACATCAAACCATTATTGTCAGTGATGAGCACTGTTAATCGATCTTTACTAAATTCTTTTGTCCTGAATTGAATGATTTGATCATCAACGGCAAACGTTTTGTTCTGCACTGTGCCACATTAGATATTCTGCGTGAACGATTGAAGGGCATAGTAATAGTATAGAAGTGATGCGAATTGGCTACCGAGACCATGAAATTCAACCCCATGAATCTTATGCGAAGAAGCCACAAACCGCAGTGGTCCTCAAAACCAACACACGTATCTTATGGCATCGATCACATTCATCGTTTTTACAATTTTTATTTATTTCTCATTTATATGATCGGCATGAAGGTGTCAATGTTTATGATGTTTAGCACAATTCAGTTTAAAAAAGTTTTAATACTGAGGTTTCATGGAACTCAAGAACGAATTGGGAGCGTTTAAAACATAAGTAACTATGGAAAATCTATTCTTAAAGGTACTTTAGGTGTAAAGTATTTAATAATTTTATTTTTTTAACACTTAATAATTAATGAATAAATACGAAACAGATAATAAGAAACGTTCAATTCGTTTGTTGGGAGTGCATAGGTAAAAACAAAAGTAAAAAATAATTTCCCTTTTGAATCATTTTTCCCGTATTTTAGTTGTATTTAATACATCAGCAGTACTGGTGAACACAGTCTGTCTAAAACTGATGCGAAAAGTACAATTTCAACTATGTGACTGAAAGATATTAATTTCATGCAGAAATAATTGATTTCACTTTACTACTCTTTTTATTATAAAAATAAACGAAACTATTTATACAAATTTACATATATTTGCCAAGTTTGGTTACCTGTTCCACGTGCCACAAACAATTGGTCAATTCACACAACCCGTTGTATCGCTGTATTCATTGTATTGTTGGAAGAACATACAACAGTGTATGATTGTTGTTGATATTTTTCATATAAAAATCCGATACACTTATATACATTTTTTTCATATGTTTTTGGAAGTTGTATTGGTTTCGTGCTATCAAAATGTGTGAATGAAAAAAATGTGTATATGTTTTCATATGTTTTTAAAAAGTTGTGTTGGTTTCGGGCTATCAAATTGTTTGAATGCCACGAGATACACAATACAGCATAGCATTGAGCGTTCACAAACAAACAAATGTATTCAATACAACATACACGATACAAAGTCGTGTGAATTGCCCAAATATTTAACATGAAATCGGTTTATTTAAGTGCATAAACATCGTAAGCACTTCCATTTATTTTTAATGGACGTTCAGTTTTAAGCACTTTTTTGTATTTTTACTGAAATATTATTAGCGCCCGTTGTTTATTTAAATCACTTTTGGAAAAAAGCCATGTTAAATTGCAAGAAATTGGCAAAACAAAATTTACCACACTGATGTGGTAACTGCTGTATCAATCCACTGATTTCTGGCGTATTGCTTACGATTATCTGGTCATTACTGTCGATTAAATGCATGAAAATAGATACGCAAATTATCAAATAAGCGTAGAAGACAACACACACTACACACTATGTATTAAAGAAAAAACACACAGCTTATAGCAATGGATCATAAGATATTATTTGGATATTTACAGACATTTAAAAGGCTTTAAACTTAAAAGAACAAAAAAATAACACATTATTCCATTGTAATCGTATTTAATTTTTCTAATTACACGGTGCGACAGTCAAAATACACCAATCTAATGACATATTTTAGGTTGTGAGTTTTGTTGAGCAGAACTCAGAAACTGTTTTTTTTGGACTTTACGCACAAAATTATTAATTACCCAAATATTTTTTAACCTATTTTCAAAATCTGAAGTTTTTTTGAAAAGGGAAGAAATGAGCCTTTAAAACGGTATACATAAACATATGGTGCAAACTTACATGTTATGAGCTTTGATCGGGAAAATAAAATATAAAATTTTTCTTATTTTTTCAAGTTTAGCCATTCTCAATTGCAATATTCAATTAAAAAATATAAAATAAGTGGTAATATTCTGAAAGTGCATTATCTTGTGAAGGGATTGACAGTTCGTTTGATCAAATCGGACAAAAATTACCGTAGTTATTATTTAACCCTTTCATGCCCGATGTTGCCTATAGGCAAAATTGTACATTTTTGTTCATAAATTCCATAATTTTTAATTTTTTTAAAAGATTTTTTTTTTGCAAACGAGCTTGGTTAAAAACGTGTAAAACCAGAATACGTAGGACTCTGAATTTAATATAACTTCATATTTAGGTCATGACTAACAAACACATGTCCTTAAAAAAATTTTAGCTCTGGCCCAAAAAATTCGGGCATGAAAGGGTTAAATAGTATAACAGTCGTGTCATATTTTTTTATATATTTTACCTTATCAAACGCACATTCAGATCAAAAATTTTAAAAATTTTTGATAGATCTTAATTGTTTACCGCAAAATGTGTCAATTTCACGTTTCAGGGACTACCAGAAGTCGACTAAAGTTGGCCAATGTTTACGCAAAGTGAAATAATAATGTTGGCAAAATGCACAAGCATTGTCCTGTCATCGACCGGTGTGACCAACTGGCGATGGCACGCAAGAGTCAGAGGCACCTGGAAGGATATGTTAAGCCAGTCCGAAATCCAATTTCCGGGTTGTTAATGGACAATTAAGAAAGTAGGTAATTATCATTAATATATCACCCTAGTCAACCGATGTAAACATTTTTTCCGACTCACTATAGTAAGCTTTATTAATTGGTCTCTCTGCAGGCTCGTTTGTGGCGTAGCAATGAATGCATGCGAACCGTCTAGCTGTAGTTTTGAATGTGGCTGATATAACACAATCTGAACAATATTCGTCGTGGTTGAATTGAAAGGAGGAATACAATACCACTTGCCCTATTTTTAACACTCTTCTTATTAGTGTACTGAAGAATAATCATGTAGTATTAAATAAATATTTTAAAAAAGTACTTTATTTATTATAAAATTTTTAGTCAAAATGATTTTTGTTTTATCACTAAATTTCAACAAAAAAATTATTTTGTAAGTGATATTATTATCATTATGCTTCAATTTATTTTCTAAACAAAAATCATTTCACAACTCCACCATAATTCAACAACAATAATGATTTCAAACATACATAAATACCTGACTGGAAAAAGATTGTCCCAAATGGTAGTACAAAAAAAAAAAATAAAAATAAAAAAAAAACAAACAAGATATTGAAGTTGACAAGAAAATGAAAAGGAAACAACTACGCAAAATATGAGACATTAAGATTTAATGCAATTAATCACTAAATCCACAGCCCAGACAAAACAAAACATACATATTTATTGAGTTGTCAAAGCATGAAAGCGAACATGAACAACATCACTGCTCAGCCACCACTGTTTATGGATTGCAAACCTACAGCTTTTCTTACATTTCTGCACAAGTAATTGCTTTTCATCTAGTTTTACTGCAACAAATACTTTATTATCTACGTTGTTAGACGGAGCTCAGACATAAAAGTTTCACGTTTCACCAGTGACAACCCGAACACAAAACAAAAATCCAAAGTACAACAACTGTCTGTTATACAAACCATCAAATCAACCAGTCATCCAGCCAAAGACTTTTAAATACAAGACAATCGAATCACCCAATAATATGACGATATTGCTGCAACACAATGGCAATTAGAATAATACGTATGAATTAGAATTAAAACAACCATATTGAAATGGATTGTTTGGTAAAGACATTGAAATTGTTATGCCAGGGTTTCAATTGCAAAAATGTCAACTCAATTTTAATT
Organism: Sarcophaga subvicina; assembly: GCA_936449025.2. Lineage (NCBI taxonomy): Eukaryota > Metazoa > Arthropoda > Insecta > Diptera > Sarcophagidae > Sarcophaga > Sarcophaga subvicina. The sequence goes on from OW388082.2 coordinate 38,674,213, forward strand.
CGTGTTACATTTTATGTCTTCTAAATACATTTTCAAACATGCTCACTGCACTGAATGAGTGCCTGTTGTTAATGGCCATCAAAGCAGATTAAGTTCACAGACAATTTTTTCAAATAATAGGCAACTTTCTTTAAGATTAAAATTAGAAATAGTTGGTAATATTGCCACTGTTGCAGACGACAGTCTGACGTTGTATGCAATAATCTGTGAATTTTTTCTATATGAAAAGCTTCAAAAGTTTCAAAAGTGTACTATACAGTTAAAACTTAGAGTCCAGTCTTAGACTAGAATTTCTACCAATAGGTCAATGTATTTCACATCCGTTTGCACTATACTTGCTTCTATGGGAAGATTCCAAATCAAGCAATAAATATTATAAATCATTGCGTATTTATGAAGTCGTCGTAGTCTAGTAGGTAGTGTGTTGGCTTATTGGACGTAAAGTCAGGGTTCGAGCCCCAGGCCGGACATCAAAACAAAATACAAAAAGTATTTCTTCGGCGACTTCCTCTCAGCAGATTTCTGGCAAAAACTCTGAGAGCAAATAAATATTACCATGAAAAGTTTCTCAACAATCTCTCAGTTTTAGTCGAATTTAACTGTAGGTCCCACCACTCGTGTACAAAATTAACACACACAACATAAGTGGTGTGAGAAACTAGGTCGTAATCCTGACTGTAGGGTTGTAATGACCAATTATGTATGTATTATGTAATGCGTGTTTATGCAGTATGCAAAGAACCATCCTGTGACACAACATCCACAGGCGACTTGTCAAAATCATCTTTCTTAATAATAAACCCTCGGTCGATTTCTAACTTTTCAATAATGCCATTAGTAGGTGAGTTTAGCTACAATTTAAACATCATGAATTTGTCCCCAATCTTATTGAAAGCTTCAGGAACATCGTTAAATATTTCCTCGAAAGCTTTGTTGTTTGCATTAATCTGTGAGTTTGTTCGATACCGCTAGGTTTTCCCCTGAAGCCAAATTGATAATCTTGATTTAATCTTACTTGCACTTAGCATTATCATTAGCAGTATTAGGCTTATGGATCTGTATGCCTCTCGTTTTTGTGGGGTATTGAAATGGCTTCTTTATCATCTCCCCTAGTACAACCTTCCACTAAAGTGGGTAAATATTTCAGTAATATTTTTCGCCGAGCTAGTCGTGGTAAGTAACTTATTTGGCCCATGTTTAATACAATAATTTTATCTGCGAGTGACGGTATCTTTAATTCAAAGTCTTCTTTGAACGACAGATGTCCGCTATATTTCTCTTACATGTCAAATTCACCCGAGTTTTTGTCAGAAGACTGCTGATAGGAAGTTATATTATATTATATCATATTACATACAATGTGCTAACACACTGCTACTAGACTACGATGACATTTAATTAGTAGTAATTAACGATCAATATATGCTAATAGATTTTTCGTCATCAAATAATGTTATAAAAAATAATGTAATTATATATTTAAATTCATAGTTTTTAAAATTGAAATAAATTTAAATTTACAATTGTAACTTTAATAAATTGCCTGTAAGGAATATTTCCATAGGCAAATAAAATAAATAAATAAATAAAGGTTAAAGAAGTCGCCGTAGAAGAAGTCGCGGCTTATTAGACGTGAGATCTCGTTTCAAATCCCAGGTCAGACATCTACAACAGAACGAAATATAAAACAATATTTTTCGGTGACTTCCTCTAAGCAGATTTCTGGCAAAAACTCTGAGAGTAAATAAAATTGACATGAAAAGTTTCTCAAAAACCTTTCGTTCGGAGCGACTTTAAACTGTAGGTCCCCCCACTCGTGAAAAAAATTAAAATTAACACACACAACATAAGTACTGTGAGAAGATATGTCGTAATCCTGACTGTAGGGTTATAATGACTAATTATATACATATGTATGTAAAGGGGGCTTAAATATAATAAGTAATTTAAGATTCCTAGTTCTACGCCATTGTAAACAATTTGTCTATGGTGCAAACCAAGACTGTACAAATATTTTTTAATTTTTTTCTCTCTAACAGCAAATTATTTACTCTATTCGTCATAATGTAATAAATTGTTGGTATAAAAGCTTTTTTCAGCGTAAAACTTTAAAATTAAGTGGTTCTGTAATATAATCACAAATATGATATCAGAAAGCTATTGTAAACAGAAAAAATTATTGCCAGTTAACTCATGAAAAATGCTATTTAACACAATTTTTTTTTAAAAATCGAATCGAAATTAAAAAAGACAGTATTTTCTCTACTGCAGTAACATGTTACATGTTCAAATGGAAATGATAGTCAAAAAATTAAATAACTAAGGGTCATTATTACAACTGGCCGTTAAAGTTGGGTTTAGTTAAAGGTAACTTTAGCTAAAGTGAACTTTAAATTCACCTTTAACATCTTTTTGTTATTACAACCTACAGATAAAATAAAGTTAACATTTTCGGAAATATGGCAAAGCCGGAGCAATGTCGATGACACTTTTTTTGTTGCGATTGCTCATTTTGATTAAATTTGAAGTTGCCGTATTGAAAATAATATATAATATGGCAAGTTTAAACATAAACATAACTTTAAATGTTACCGGTAGGATGATACTCCCTTTAGCTTAACGCTTACTTCTACCTTATTGGCCACTTATAATAATGAAAAACAATTTATCTGCCCATTAAAATCCTCCCTTTAGTTAACGGCAAGTTGTGATAATCGCTCTAAATGGTATAATAAATGCATTCTTACATTCATGTATCAGATACAAAATTAAATCAAAAAATTTATTTTAACCGTAGTATGCTTTACTACAATAATTATTTCACAAATATACTGGAAGCGCAAAAAAAATACGAATTGATCAGATAAAACATGATGAACATCTGCCTAATTAGATGTCATTGACTTAGTCTACTTTACCAAACTGCCTAATTTTCATTTAAAAACAATTTTCTTCGATTTCTGGATAAATGGGTGCTTAAACAAACAAAATTGTCGAATGTCCCGAAATAGGTTGATGGTTACTAATCTTTTTTGGCCTGAATTGGATGTCCTGAACACTATCGATATGTGGCTTAATCAAGACGGCTCTACGTACCATACAGCTCATAAAACATTAGATATTCTTCACGAGTGATTGGAAGACATGATCATCGTTGAACATGCCACCGAGATCATAAACTTTGCCTCCATTAGACTTTCCGTTGTTATGTTTATTAAACCGCAGATATGTGTGAATAATTTACAAATTACAGCGGTTTTCAAAGTCAACATAACCTATGCAGTCTGTCAAATACAGCTTGAATTATGCGCCAGTGTTATGAAAAATTTAATATTTCGTGGCAGAAATTTTAACGATATTGTACATCACACATCAAGCATTCAATAGGCTTTTTAAACGAATAACAGAATTTATTACTATTTTAAGCTCACTATCACACGCCATTAAATTTAGGAGCTAGTCTGGCTAAACTTTACACACTTTAAACTGTGGTTCGTTTTTGTTTTTAATATATTTTTTTGTATATTGAGCAAGTTTTTGTAATTACTTACAATCGGGAACTTGAAAGTAGAATTGCTTAAACGAAGACCTACAAATCATATTTAAAGTGTTCCAGATAAACATTTACAAGACTTTTATGTCAACATTTATATTTTCTTTAACAGGCTTTACATTTGAGCTGTCTGGCTGTTAAAGTGGCTGAATTTAATTTTTTTTTGTTATTTTTTTAATTTTAATGGCATATTGGTCTCGTTTTACAAAAACTAAGCAAATCTGTTTTAAAGTGATTTAAATTAAGTTGCGTCATTTTGCTTTACATGCATGGTACGTATGGTATGTACATTAAAAAACCGCTTAGTTCGTTACAAATCAATTTGTCCCCTTCATTTATTTTACTGTAGCCAAGACAGTTTCATTTGCTTTTTGTCACAATTTGTTTTGCGAAACATGAAAACTGGATAAATAGCATCAGCATCAGTTGTAGGAAGTTTAAAAAACTGTGTGAAATATGGAAATATTGTGAATGCTCCATTAATCATTTGATTAAGGCGCTTATCAATGGCTGGCAGGAATAGGAACTAGTAGGTTCCGGCATTTAATCATCCAATATAACAATATTATTAACGTTCAAAACTTGTGGTATAACTACATTAACTTTTGGTTACATAACAACATTTCAACATTTTCAAAATATATATTAAAACTAATTACATGAGTAAAATTATTTACATTTATTTATAAAAAAATTTGTTTTGCCGTCTTTGAATTCTTATGTGCGAAGCAGTTCTCCATAATTGTAATCTAAAGCAGGGATTACCATTTCATAGCACAATTGTGCAGAGAGAACTCTTTGAATTAGTTGTCGATCAGGCTGCGACAAGAACGCATGTGTGGCGGATGCTTTATCATTTTATTGCCATTAGCAAGGCGTGCTTCTTTTTTATTTTGTCGCATAGTATAATTTTTTTAAATGCTTTAATAAATCTTTAATAAAACATGTAGTTTTTACTTCTATTTATCTAAAAAACATGGTCTAAGTTTTAAGCCAAAAATGGATAGCTTTATGTTCTTTTAATAAAAAATGGATTTTTTATTTTATTTTTATTTATCTAAAATTATTAAGCCAAAGATAGATAGCTTTATGTATGCTGATGAAATGAAAATCAAAATAGCGTATATTACTAACACTTTTCTTTGACTGTAAATAAATAAATTCTCTCAACTTATTTTCTCTCTCTTACTCAGTAATACACAACCAAAAAATTTTTGGTAACCCCTGATCTAAAGAGTCAAATATTATGCCATAAACATCATCTGGCATCGTGTTGATGCATATCAATTTGTGTCAGTGTTTGCATGTTAACAGCGGAAAGAGATGAAAATTTAAGAAAAAACTTAAAACCGCTTTGAATTTATAGTTAAAAAATTAAATTAAAAAAAAATAAGAAGAAAATAAAAAATCATTGTCTTTCAACAAGAAAAATTTTTAAAAATTTTGTTGGATAGCGCAATCTATAGTTGAAGATATCAGTGATAACGGCGATAACATAAGTATTGACTGGTTAGAAAACAACAAAAAGGCGCCAAACTGCATCAGTAGAATTGATTAAAAACAAGACAGCCAGTCAGTCTCTTATTAACAGTTTTCAACAACGATAATGCATCTTCAAGTGCTTGCATCCCAATTCTAAAAATCCAACAATTCTGGACAACAAAACAAACAAAAATAAATGTAAATAACTAAACAAAAGCAAACAATATGAATAAACCGTTTGGCAAATCTTGATGAAGAATATTTTATTGTAGACTATTAAAAAGAAAATGAAAAACATAAGATTAGCTAGCCAAAATCGGCGCCTATGTACAATCCTTTAGCCACGATTGCAAATTAACTTCTGTTTTATTCTATTCTAAGAGTTTGTGCTGAAATAATGCAGAGAGAAAGTCCAAATATATATTTCTGCAAATTTAGTTTTATCTGAGCCAATCTAATAAGCCAACACACTATCTAAATACTAGATCTCATTCCCTAATGTAATTGCTTTCTCCGTGTGAAATCGCTCGTCTTACAAAAACCGGTTCTATAAGTCACTAAACGATGGAAAATTGCAATAAAATTATGTCTTACCAGATAACTCATTGGAACTCATTAACATGAATTAAATACGTCACTTTGCGTCGTGGTTATGTTCCAAAAAAACAAAACGCAAATGAAAGCGACGCGAAGTGAATTATAATTTTCTATATCAAACCATGTAAAGATCGAAGATAGCTTTCAGGGTTACGAAAAATTTTCTTTTTAAAAAGAAAATTGAACCAAGTAAACATTAATTTACTTTTTAACTGAACTCTAAAATGAGAAAAACGAGGTGAATATAAAATGCTATTACTTTCCGTTAGAAAGGGAATCGCCAAGTTTTGATAACATGGGGCAATTGGAAACAAAAGTCGTACCATCTTTTAGAAAAAAAGGAACTTCCAAAAATTAAAAAAAAAAAATTAAAAACTCGAACCCAAAACAACGCAACGACGAAAATCTAACAACATCCAGTGAAAATTAGTAATAATTTTGCATTAAATTAAATTAAAATTTTGAAATAAAAAAGAAAAGTGGTATAAATATAAATATTTACATAAATAAATATTTACATAAAGTTACTTAAATAAATAAATATTTACATAAATATGTCTGAATGTTTTTGGAACAAAATTATTTGGACAGACGAGTCAAAATATGAACTAAAAAATTGCAAAACTCGGAAAAGAGTGTGCTGTGAACCAGCACAAAGGCTTAAATCGAAAAACCTTATCCATACTGGAAAACATGGTGGAGACTGCCTCATGGTGTGGGGATGTTTTTCCTCTTCAGGAGTAGGTAGACTCGTTAAAATTGTTTCCAAAATGACTGGAGAGTACCATGTAATATTGGAAGGAAATCTTTACAGCAGTGAGGAGGAAATGGGCTTGGGGGAGTTTATCTTTCGACAAGACAACGACCCCAAGCACACAAGTAAGGTCGCTAAAACATATTTTGAAGAAAATAATGTTGAAAAATTTGAATGGCCTGCTCAAAGCCCAGATTTAAACCCTATAGAACATCTTTGGGCTACCTCAGATGACAAAAACTCGATGGAGTCCAGAACAAATATTCAAACATTTTGGGAAAAACTGCAAAGTGAATGGAGGGCAATTCGTACAAGTACTTTGAAGAACCTTGCCCTAAGTATGCCGAAAAGATTAAGAGATGTCATAAATATCAAAGGAGGAGCAACTTCGTACTATATTTTAAAGTTATTTAATTATTTATAATATTTTGTAGTGGAGCGTTACTTTATTTTGTCACTTGAAATTCCTTATGTGCCATATATTTTCTATTATAAATAGAAAATTTAAAGAAAGTATTCAATGTTAAGATACTTTTTAGATAAAATATTGACCGAATTAAAAATGAAACTATAATTTATAAACATTTGAAAGCAATAAACATATGCTTTAATCAAAAAACAAAAAATATTTCAAACCGAACTTTATTTTGTCCGACAGTGTATGTATGCGGTAGAACAAGAGCGTTATATACAGTCGTAATAAAAACTGAACCTTTGTTCATCTTTTATCTTAAATAAGTAAAGTTAGTATGATCTAATCCATGTCAAATATTCTTATTAAATGCCTTCGTGAAGTTAATTACATTTGGTTAAGATTTATCAACAAAACTATTCATCATAGAGAGATTAGATCCCTTACTGCTACACTCAGACTATAAATTAGGTACATAGAAACCTAAAAAATTAGTCTAAAACGAGCCCATGTGTGAATGCAAAAAAAAAAACTTATGTGCGAAATGTAAGGAATAATCTCAAAGAAAACAACCACAATCCCAAAATAAGTGGTCTAAAATGAGCAAAACATTGCCGTGAAGTCAATCATTTGCGTACCAATGATTTTGGATGCAACTTTATTTACCAATGAGGTAAAGTACAGCATAATTCGAAATGATAAACGAAGCAATTTATGGAAAAAAAATCCAAATACAGAAATTCATCCAAAAAATTTTATGCTAACAGTGGTAATGTTATGGTGTAGAAAGCTATGGCTATAGCTGAAATAAATTATTTCCGTTTAGTGCTTTATGACTTGCTGCCAATATGCATTGAATTTAAAAAATTAATGCGAATACAATATGACTAGCAAAACCGACCCGTAAGTGTAATAAAAAGTTTCATAGAACTATTCTTAAAAAGTATTCAATTAAAACAGCTCAATTGGATAAGATAAAGAGAAGTGCATGCGTTGACAATTAGCGCCTGTCCTATTTAAGCGTGTAGCATAGGCCAATCGGAGACAGGTTTAATGCGAAAAAAGGAACAGAATTAAAGGAACGAATTGGTTGTTTACTCTATTAAGTGTCCATTCTATGATACACAGGGGGTCTTCGGTCGCAAAATAAAATATTCAGAGCCTATGGGGAAATTCGCAAGTTTATTTCAATTGAAAGCTTATAGCATTGAAACACGTAATCAATTCAAGTTGTACAAGAAGTACAGAGAATAGGACATTGAAATACTCTGTGACTGTTCAAAAAGGCGAGAAACTTTCTGTGAAGTAGGAAGAGCAGTTTGGAGTAAGAGGAAAGACGAAGAGGCGCTCAATTATCAGGTGTTCATTAATCACGGTAAAGTATTCAATTCTATTGATTCATTGAAGCACTGTCGCAATGTGGCTTGGTATTGCTTCTATGATGGATATTGCTCGATCTTAATAAAGTGACTTGTTCCCGAAAATTATATATTCTTACGTAAATTCGAAACACTTTAGAAATATTGGTAAAGAAGTATCGCAAATGTAGGAACCAAATTTTTTACAAACAAAATTATTTGACGCATTGTATGACAGGTTGTGGGTGATTGCTGATAGTTTAGGTGGTATGAATTTAAAATTCTAATGCAAGAGAACATCTAGGTAATCCAACTAAACTACACAGCACATATTTTATTTTATTTCTTTACTTCCCTGTATGGTAAATGATGACAGAGAATCTCATAAATACAAAGTTATATTTTTAATTTGTATGATATGAAGTCGCCGTGGTCTAATAGGTAGTGCGTTGGCTTATTAGATGCGAGACCTCGGTTCAAACCCCAGGTCAGGCATTTTCAACTGAACGAAATGTGAAAAAATATTTCTTCTGCGACTTCCTCTCAGCAGATTTTTGGCAAAAACTCTGAGAGTAAATAAAATTACCATGAAAAGTTTCTCAAAAATCTGTCGTTCGGAGTCGAGTTTAAACTGTAGGGTTGTAATGACCAATTATGTATATATGTTATGTATTCTATACTATGGAAAACAAAACAATTGAACAATTAAACTACCGAGACAAAATCTTTTAAAAACTTACGCGCTACTGTTTTAAATTAGAACAGTTAAAATGGTGAGAAATTTATTTATCATATTCAAAATTTTGAGGATCGGGTAAAACCAACAATAAAGGGAAATTGTTCGATTTTGATAGGTAAACAAATTCAATACCGCTAAATTAGAAATAAAAAATCTTAAAAAGTGGCTTGGAATCACACCCTTTCATCCAGAAATGAGTCTTATAGTTGGAGATGACCTTCTGATGAAAATTTAGTTCTGTTACATGGCAACGGTACCGAACCAGAGTAAAATTGATTTTAAATCCGTCTTTAAACATAAATGATTATTAGTATTTTGTATTTTAATTAGGGCGGAGGCCACTGCCTAAAGTGCTGTTGCTGAATTGCAATTTTTCGGCCGCCTCGTCTGCATACTCAACCACAGGAAGAGTAAAATCTAGATTTTCCTTTTTTATTGAAAATAAGATTTGTGTTAACCCTAAAGAAAAATGTTCTTCTTTACAACAAAAAGATGAATCTGAAGCTTTAATTGAATATTAAGAACAATAAACTTTCTTTTAGGCATAATTTAATTATTTGTTATAAAAATGGTCTGTGGTGGTAAGTGCACAATTGTGTGAACTAGTGCGCCAAAGGCCGCAAATTTGTAAGTTAAGTAATCTAGAAGCCTTTCCAACACACTTTTCGGTGTTCAGGACACAAAATCACAAAATCAGGCTTGTATTGATTTTGTGCCTTGTATTGATTTTGTGCTTTTGTTGCCCCAAACTTACTCCATTTGCTCAAAAATTTAACTCTGTATGTAAGTATGTACATACGAGGATATGCAATTTGATAGAGTTATCTCATGTAAAGTTAGTTTCTTTTTATAATTAACCTATCACCATCCAACATAAAGAGAAAGTTTTTTTTCATTCTTGTCAGCACAATAGAAGATATTAAAACGTTATAATAAACACTTTTGATGGGTATACGATGTTGTAACATTCTTCAGGTGAACGGTTACGTTTAACTATCTTCAATTCTCCTTGGAGTGATTCTGTACATTTACCATCACCTTTACATAGACACGAATGGCTCTTTGAGTATGTATTAAGAAGAAGCCAATGATAAAGAGAAAATGTTTACAAATACAAAATATTTACCTTTTACAATCGCTGAGAAACATGAATGTATTCATTGTATATGTAGTTTGCAATCTGCACGACTATAAATTTATTTATTTATTGTGTTTGCTTTCCGCACAGACGATACGCGTTACGGATACAAAGCCCTTTACTTGTTATCCTACAATATCCAGTGTATTGTTTTTATTGTTTACGCTTTGAATGGGTAAGCACGGTCGCATGGAGCAACACCTTTATTTGTAATCGCAGACGTAACCGCATTCACGGTAAAGTGGCAATGGTAGTAAGTAAGATGCTGTTGTGTTAATAAGACTGCCAAACCAAGTGGCAGACCCATAAATGATTTCAAATATGCAAGCATGTAGATGGCAAAAGGCAGCAAACTGTAGCAATGCATCGGAGTAAAAAACGATAAAAACGATCAGCATTTATACGATTATTATAAACAACCATCTCTTTAAACCTACACTATACACCATAGCTCTTGTGGTTTAATAGTACGAATTAAATTGAATGAAAGTGAGAGAGTGAACCCCACCACACTTTTGCTAAGCGATATTGCCATCTATTCAAATATTTATAACCACCGCATTGGCGATAAGAATAAGTATCATGTTACCTGCCCTATGATTGTCTCTTTGCCAGTTTTGATTGTGTAAAGTTTGTCTGTGCATGTTGTGGCAAGAACATTCAGATGCCTGCTGATTACTTACTTCAATGTTGTTCATTTTTATCGCTTATCTCGATGAAACTAAATTACAAAGGCAAACAAATAATAAGACACCACAAAGGCAGAGACATTCATTCACACATCTATGCACAGTTTTCTTACGGACTTTAGGCAAAAAAAACGTTGTTTCTATATTAGCCACAATCAACACTGCAGGCGTAATGTGATTATAAAAGCATTATTTATTTTCTTTATTTAATATTTTCTTTTCTTTATTTTAAGTATTTTGTTTAATTCTATAGAAAATAACCAAGGATAGTAAGTATTTTGCAGAGGTGGGTCAATTTACAATTAAGTCTTAACAGAAGGTAGTGGATTTGAAAGGTATTAGAAAGGGTCAAATGCCATATTTCTTATATCCAATTGAAGGATGACGTTTCGTGTCTCAAAAATCAGTTTCCGTTGTAGTCTAACAGCTGTAAGACATTTTTAATATTCGTTTCTTACATAAAATTTCTTTTTGTAAATATAAATACCATTATTTTATAACATCATCACAGTTACTAAATTATACATAAAAATTTCTGAAATTTTTTAACTACTCTGTTTTCGTTAAAAATCTTTATAGTCTCCTTGATGTTAAGACGGTCTTTTGCATTGGTTAAAAATTTCTGAAATTGAACTGAATTGTGTTCCTGCACAGGCCCAAAAAAGGTATGCATCCGATTTACAAATTTCACAAATGAACCAATGCAAAAGACCGTCTTAAAATCGAAGAAAAATGTCAGACAATTACAAAGATTTTCAACGAAAACGGATTATTTTATTTATTTATTTATTTGATTTATAATTAAAATTAGTTTAAGATTAGTTAAAAAATTTCTGAAATTTGTTATCCGTATGTATACTTTCGTGGCTGAGTGTAAGTATATAGGGTTACTTCTTTGATGGTTTTTCAGTGTAAATCAAGTCACGATAGTTATTAAAAAATACCAAATTTTTGTGTTCAATGCCACTGTGCTTAACACGCAGTTGTTAATACAGCTCTCGGTTATAATCACAGACTCACACCTCATCGCTACTCAAAACTAAATGTCTTTTCACGACAACTGACAGCATCGTTCTTCGCTCTGTTTGTTATTGTTGGATTTCTAATCTGTATACCGTACGGTGTGTGTATTTTGTTGCTGTCTGTTTGTCTTGTTTACTTATTTTCGTTTACTTCATTTTCAACAGTCGTAACACTGCCACCCAGGCATATTATTACCTTCACCGTTAGTAAACAATTTGCTCATTTTGGGTTGTAATCTTCTTTACCCTATACACACATTCTGGAGATAATCATTTCTTCTCCTGTGAGGTGCTCAGTAAAATCTGGCCCCAACTTTGTCACCGACCATCTTAATTCGGGAATGCACGAAATTCTACAGCTCGTTTCAGACTTTCTGTTTCTCCACGTAATGAAGCCAGACATCAGTTGCTAGTAAATATTTGACAGCAAGTTCTAAATCACCTGACAACATTAATTTATTGCCGAAGACAAACTTGGTAGGATTTATTATCATTGCATTGTTCTAAAAGAAATCGCGGAATGTGCTTGCCCCAATCGTTTTGTTGACCACATGCCACCTTTCATGAATAGAAACTTCGCCCCATCTCTTGTAGGTTTTGCACTATATAGCAATGTGGAAACCGATAGGAGTATTCTACCATCGACACAAGCCGTCCTTATCTAGTAGATTTCCTCCTCCTTACTTCCTCTGTAGTTTAGTTTTGAAGGTAACCAACTTTCTCCTCAATATCGCCGAATTTATCGCCATCAGTTTTCTCTAAGGCAAAAAACATTGTAGATATGTCAGCCTCAACAGTTTTCTCTAGGATAGAAAGTTTCCCAAATAAGTCTTCTTCGACTTTCGTCATCATCTCTATGACGCCTTCAATTCTCTTCGTAACTTCTAAACATTCTTTCTTTTCTGGACTCTGCAAACTTTTACAATTTTTCTAGGATTCTTTTATAGCAGCTAACAGAAATGCCTAAATTGCAAGCCATTGAGCAGCTGGCATTAATATCAATACCTCGTTGTTAGAAAAATCTATCAAGTTCCTTGTAATTCGCCTCTTATACCGGCTGTTGGCAAGCCTAGTTTAGCTAATTCTCTTTTTAGCTGTGTACGTAGAGGTACACAATTGAACAGCGTGTTAAGATTGCTGAAGCCTTTTACGAAAACGGGCTTTCAAATAAAAATTCACTGCATGCACTTTGTCTTATGTCCACAATCAGGAGAATTGTGAGCAAATTTTACGAAAACTGGGTCTGTAAGAAATGTAAAACGTAATGCTCGCCCAGTTTGTTCTGCTGAAAACATTGCAGTTGTTCGTTATAGTTTGACATAAGAGCCATAAATTGAACATTTCACGAATATCACTTATCTGAATAAAGATTTGATTTTACACGCTTAAAAGGTTTAATTTATTCAAAAACTGAAGCTTTTCCTGCCATTTTAAGCATCGTCAATACACCAAATGGTTGTTGGTTGAATAGACAAAAGTGAATGGTACAAGATTTCAGGCGAAAACTTTGAGCGTCAAAAAAATTGCCATGAAAAGTTTCTCAAAATTCGAATCGATTTTAAACCGTAGGCCAATTAATTATGTATGAATGGTAGTGACTATAAAGAAAATCAATTTCAACGACGAGGCACACTCATTGGGTACGTTAACAAGCAGAATTGCCGCACTTGGGCAAATGAGAATCTAAATACAAATGATTGTCCACGATTAATAACTGTTTGGTGTGGTTAATGGGCTGGCGACGTCATCGGGCCGTACTTCTCCTAAAATGAGGTCGGCCAAGTAGTTAACGTGAATGATTTTCGCTATCGCGTGATGAAAAAGTACGTTGTGACCAGAAATTTAGGATATGGACCGTGCCACTTGGCACATAGCCAACGCTCTTTTGCACGACAAATTCAATGGTCATGTTACCTCATTTCTTCTTTCAAGACTTTTTTAACTAATTAATTGCATTGAGATTACCAAGCTCATTTCATAATGAATGCAATTAACCAATTAGAGATTATTATTTTTAATTCTAACAATAATTAACAAAATTCAATAAATAATAATTATTAAAACATATGTATGTACGTTTGACTATCAAAAACTTCCAATCAATTTGAGCCTTCCGCAGCACATTTATTAAACGTTCATAGATATTCATTAATTATTATTTTTATGTGTTTCCAATGCCATGTATTCATGGTATGTGCAATGAGGTATAAGAAAATTTATTTAAAATAAATATTTGATTTATGGATAGCCTGAGGTATTTACAAATTTATAAAATGTTGCAGATAGCATGTAGCTACGTACCAAAGTACCAGCGTATCATATCCATAACATTGCCACAAGCGTGAATTTAAACAAAAAAAAAAAAAAAACTACAAATCATTAGACTGATCAAGCAAATAACAAATTATTATTATTCCACGGCCTTCTCTTTCCATTTTGTAATCTGGCAATTGTAAATGTAAACAAATGATGTATGATCCAATAACTACGGATGCAGATACTGGCAAGCTTTACTGCAGACACCCGTGGCGTGATCAATAGAATTCTGATGTGTGTAAATCAGTTAAAATGGAAATTCATTGAAATATATTGAATGTGAATACGAGTATCAAATACGAGTGAAGGTTCAGAGATTCATTCGGAATTCTATTAAAAGTCTTGATAAATTGTTTGTGCGTATTTTTCTGACCACCTCTCTGTAGTGTAATAAAAAAAGAAATGTTATATTTTTTTAATTGAATTTAAATAGTTTTGAAAAAGCTAAGTTCTGAATTAAATAATGTTGTTTAAAAATCTTTAGGAACTCGAATATTTTTGCGATTACGCTTGACATGCTGATATATGAAATATTGTACAAAAAAATACAACTTTGGCAATATGAAGTAGAAGTTTGATCTTAGATCACAAATTCTATGTTAATACAGCAGTTGCATATGTTGTGAAAAATTTTAATGTGATGCAGATATTATAGAAAAACTTGGCAGTACTGTACAATTAACTTCATCTATGTTTTTTGCATTGACAGATTTTTTGACTGCTTGATTGAGACATATCGGACATGTCCAATAAAACGAAATATAAGAAAATATTTCTTCTGCGACTTCCTCAGATTTCTGGAAAAAACTCTAAGGGCCATTATTACAACCCGCCGTTAACTAAAGGGAGGATTTTAACGGGCAGATAAATTATTTTTCATTAATATAAGTTGACAATATGGTAGAAGTGAGCGTTAATCTAAAGGGAAGATCATCTTACTGGTAACTTTTAAAGTTAAGTTTATGTCTGAACTTGCCATATTATATATTATTTTCAATATGGCAACTTCAAATATAAACAAAATGAGCAAGTACAAGAAAAGAGCGAAGCCCGTCGCCACTGCGCTTAGTGTCGACATTTCTTCGGCACTGCCATATTTTTGAAGAAATTAACTTTATTTTATCATTAGGTTGTAATAACAAAAAGAAGTTAAAGGTGACTTTAAAATTCACTTTAGTTAAAGTTACCTTTAACTAAACCCAAATTTAACGGGAAGTTGTAATAATGGCCCTAAGAGCAAAATAAAATTGCCATGAAAAGTTTCTCGAAAATTTGTCGTTCGAAATCGACTTTAAACTGTACGTCCTGTCACTCAAGGATTGTAATGACCAATTACGTATGCATGATTGAGACAGTATAGCCGAAAAAGAAATCTCATGGATTGAAATTTCATCTACGATTTACTGTTAAATTGCAAATTATAGGGACACACGCTAATGAGGTTTTTGCTGGATTTCTCTGAATTATCTTCTGTAATGTTAAGGTGCTTTATTGAAATATTCGCTCACTAGCGGTCAACTTTAACCGATAATGGGAAAATTGTATTTTGCACACATCGGCATAAACTAGTCTGTACCTCCGGAAACTTAAGATTGATGTTTACACCCACCTATCAACATTTAAGGCATAATTTTGTGGTGATCCCCTCATTTTTCCCTTTATTATTAAAAAAATATAAAGATTATGTGTAGATACTAGAATGAAAGAATATGTGTAGATAGAATGAGTGTTAATTTTGCACGGGTGTCCAAGATTCTAATTTTGTGCCTTTTTTGATAGAATTGGATTGCCCCATACAGCAGTTAGGCGCCCAAAAGTATATTTTTCTTTACATACTATGTTGTTTACAGTTCCATCTGTTTACATTATTGATAGTTTGGCTCTCGATATTTATGAAGCCAATGCATCTGTTGTTCAGTCGTATTGTCTGGTTTTTTCTAATATTCACCTCCAGGCCTGATCCTCTTGCCAAACTGACTAGCTGGTTTGTCCTTTACGCATCGGTGAGATTATAGGAGAAGAGGCAGATATCGTCCGAATAGTCAAAGTCTTAGGGCCATTATTACAACTTGCCGTTAACTAAAGGGAGGATTTTAAAGGGCAGAAAATTGTTTTTCATTATTATAAGTGGATAATATGGTAGAATAGAGCGTTGGGAGGATCATCCTATCTTTAACTTTTAAAGTTAAGTTTATGTTTGAACTTGCCATAGTATATATTATTTTCAATATGGCAACTTCAAATATAAACAAAATTAGCAAATACAATAAAAAAGAAGACCATCATTGCCACTGCGTTTAAAGAAAACTTGTTTAATTGAGCAGCGTTATCGACATTGCTCCGGCACTGCCATATTTTTGAAAAAGTTAACTTTATTTTATCATCAGGTTGTAATAACGAAAAGAAGTTAAAGGTATCTTTAGCTAAAGTGAACTTTAAAGTTACCTTTAACTAAACCCAACTTTAACGGCAAGTTGTAATATTTGCCCTTAGAGATGTGATGTGTCAAGCCCCTAACTTATTCCTTTTTATTGGAGGCAACTTCTATCACTATTTCATTAAGCATAACAGCAATCAATAGAAGCGTATAAATATCGATACTTGTGTTTGTTTTTTCATATTTTCCCACTTGACACAAGAATTGCTGTGAGAGATTCCAAATGCTTATCATCAAAATGTTGGAACAGCATGGTATTGTTCTAACTAAGCTAAGTATAGACTTCTCTTCACAACATTTTATACTTTGCACCGAACTTTTAAAAAAGTATTCATTTCGAGTTATTGTTTCCAAATCACTTGATTTCCTTGGTTTTTCATGTAAAGTCTGCAGCTATGTAGATTAAATACTTTACTGGCATTTCCATTGGTTGCCTCTTTTTAAGAAATTTGTTTGTATCGTTTACAAGGAACGATCGCAACAATTTGCATTTTTATCGTCAGACATTATCTTGCGTAATTAAATTTTTACAATATAAACTCAAACGTTGCAGTCTTGGTTTTCTGTTAATTGTTTGGATTTTTTATGCAACAAAATCAATACCTGAATGGCAGTTTGGTTAGAATTTTATTGCCAATATCAATGGCTTTGCCATTTAATGGCCCATCATTTAAGTTTTTATAAAAATTTATTTATTTTTTATAGATTCCCGGTAATTTCAAGATTCTTTGTACGTTTTATATGTAAAGGGCTCGTGTTTAGACATTTAAATTGATTTCATTAATTGAAATGGACAAGCATGTGTATGCCAAGATAGGAAAACGACCAAGTCAGTCCATCTGACAAGACGTCTTTCAACAAATTCTTTTAACAATAAAATGTTGAATGTTGTAAGAAGGCAAGTCAAAAGATTTCACAGTTTCCATAAGAATTTATTGCTAAAAGATTTACAGCAAAGCGAAACAAAGCTTCTTTATCACACCCCCTTTAAGTATTTTTAAAATAATTTGAAATTCGAATTGATAATTGAGTACGCAATGTGATGTGAAAAATACCAAGGTTATGTGATTTTGAGTCGGTTAAAATTCATAACATGCACAGTCGCCACTTACGTATGGAATTGAAAAACAGAAGGCATAAATCTGTACATTATGTGCTTACAAGCATTCCTTATTATTATTAATTTTGAATGCAAATGAACGAAAAGAAAAATTAAATTATGTTTGTCACAAAACGATAAATTTTATAAAAAAAAAAACGAAGTTAAAGATGCAATTAGGCCTGCCCCCAAAGTTGTTTAAAGTCAGTGGCAATATGATAGTAGGGTACTTTCACAGCTTATTACAAGATACAATACTAATACGAACAATTTTCATTGCAATTAGGTTTTCAATTCCTATTGAAGTCGCTGTAGTCTAGTATGTAGTATGTTGTTTTATTTGCCGTAAGGCCTCTGTTCAAATCCTTCCTTCAGCAGATTTCGGGCAAAAACTCGGAGAATAAAATGAAATTGCCATGAAAAAGATCCTCAAAAATCTGTCGTTCGAAGTCGACTTTAAACTGTAGGTGCCGCCACTCATGTATAAAATTATCATTATTATTATGTAAGAAGCTACGCCGTAATCCCGACTGAAGGGTTGTAATGGCCAATTATGTATGTATGCATGTATTTCGATTAATCGACTAAATATCACCGATGTTTTTCGAGTCACTCGTATCATTTATAAGTATTTTTCTAAATTTATGAATCTAAATGAGTAGGCTTATGAATCAAACATATTTCGAATGGTATGAGTTTGATGTCAAAGTTGTACGCATACTCATTTTAACCTGTACTTATAAATCAACGTTGTAGTGAGTACGAATGAATCAGAGCAGTTAAGTTTCAATATTGTTGACTCACTTATATTCAAAATTTCATGAGTGCTTATGAGTAGCGAAAAAACGATTCATTGCTGATCTCTGGTATGTAAGTATGTATATATCTTAGCTGATGACTTAACCGTAAAAGATTTCATTTCATGTAAAGAAAAATTGAAAACCTTATCCAATTCAAATTCGTTCTTATTGACTTTACCAAGTATTACCTCGACAATCTTTCGACATAGCAATAGTGCTAGGTATCCAGATATGACTTGGAAGCAGAACTCAAATAAATAGAAGACGTCAATATTGAACTGCATAAACGCAACTTTAAAACTCCCTTCACGAAAAGTGATGTAAAAAACCACCCAGACTGCATTTCTGCATAATGTAAACCCTCTTTTAAGTTCAGAAAAACTATTTTTTATTGACAAAACTACTTCAATATTTGCAAAGAATTTCTGCTGGTTACGCCACCGATTATGTATCCAACTCCACTATATTCTAGCGAAAACAAGATTTTCTTATTGCAAACGTTGTTTTGTTAATTTTAAAACAAAAATATTTAAAGCATATACAAAACATATATATGTATATGTATGTATGTGTGTGTATAAATGCATTGAAAATTTAACAGAAAAACAACATCAAAAACAGATACAAAAACCAAATATTAATTTATTTTGTGGTTAAATGCAAATGATTTGTTACATAATGATGGCAGTGCTGGTATATCTTGTAAAAGACAAAATAAAGTTAATGAAATACAATCTGAAACAAAACAGTAAATAAATAAACAATAAAGATACCAAAAAAAATACAGATGTTTTAACAAGAAATTCTTTAAATTGTGAGAAGGTAGTATATTGGCATTTTTGGCAAGAGCCCGTGATTCAAATCCCACAGAACATGCATCTCTTCGGCAACTTCCTCACAGCAATATTCTGGCCAAAGGTCTGAATGTAAGTCAAATTGACATAAAAAGTTTCACGAATCTATAGTTTAGAGGCGACGTTAAACTGTAGATCACGTCACTCGTGAATAAAATTAACACATACGACATGGGTGATGTGAAAAGATAAGTTGTAATCCTGACTAAAGGTTTGAAATGAGAAATTAAATGAATAATATAGGAGTATGGGCATTACTATTACCACTCACATAGGTAATGCAGACAGTTTTGCACCTCTTCCGAAGAACCATTATTGCAAATCAACAGCCAATACTAGTCTACTTCTCTGAACGATTAGATTATGGCACGCATCGATTACTGATCACTTGAAATTATTGACAAAATTAGGAACTCTCAAAATATTGCTTTGATGATACCACAGTATATCTTCTTGCGGAAGTCCATAACATCTATTCCTGATAGAGGGGAAAATAAAAATAGTACAACATACCTCGTAAGTGACTTCACTACAGACTTTTGAGGTTAGGTCGATTAATTTTTTAGAAGTCGGCAAGTATAACTTAGTCAGTTACATGGGTTGCTTTTTCTAGAAGATATAGAAATGAGGAAGAGACGTAAACTGTTCTTCACCTATTGGGTACATATCCAGCATTAACACACACAACATGGGAGATATTAGGTTGCAATCCTGCCTAGAGAGTTGTAATAGCCAATTAAGTAAGAAGTTATGGTATTGTTGTAATAATTAATTGTAAAACAAGCGCCATTTTAATTTCGACGACTTCGTTTCGAGAAATTTGATTCTACTTCACCAATTTTAAAATGTAGCCTTAACACTTGGTCGTAACAATCTGTCGGCTTCTATAGAAGTTAAAATACGATTCTTCTAGTTTTCGGCAATTGCGAAAGCAATTTATACCTGAGGATTGTAATGAAATTGTAATAAAATGCTGCCTCTTTGATCGAATTGGTTCATAAAGTATTTAATTTAATGCAAAAATAATAGAATAGATAGTAGAAAGCTACTACACCTTATTTTTTTCGTTCTTGTTAATTTTAATTTGAACAACAGCAAAATTAAGGCAAATAAACAACAACAATTCAAATACGTAATACCTGTCGCTTTGTCTACCCATATGTTTTTATCTGGTGGGTGAATTTTAATTTTGTTTTCTTCGTTGTTTTATTTTTTTTTATTTAATTTTCAAGGAGCATTACCAAATTACACCACGGTTATTTGTTCGAATTTGGACAAATTAATTTTGTTTTCGTTGTTGTTACTTAACATCTGATTTGAATAAATCTTAGAATTGTTTTCGACAATTATTTATGTAAATTGAGTGTTAAAATTGAATGGGGGAAAACTCAGACCTAGTGGTCTATGGTTAGATGGAATAACATTGCGACAGAAGATAAACTGAACATGGATGTAATTGTTCAACATACATACATACATACATAATTGGTCATTACAACCCTTCAGTCAGGATTACGACCTAGTTTCTCACACCACTTATGTTGTGTGTGTTAGTTTTATACATGAGTGGCGGGACCTACAGTTTAAAGTCGACTCCGAACGACAGATTTTTGAGAAACTTTGCATGGCAATTTTATTTACTCTCAGAGTTTTTGCCAGAAATCTGCCGAAGAAATACTTTTTGTATTTTATTTTGATGTCTGGCCTGGGGCTTGTTCAACGCGGACTTTTATTACGCGGTTCAAACTTTAAATTTAAATAGGAAACATCGAAGTTCTTAATTCGTTTGAAAGATCTATTGATGCCGTTATGTGTGGTATGCAATGTCGTTCAAAAGTACGCCGCAGACTGTCGCGATTTCATATAACGAGTAGCCAAAAATAGAAGGAGTAATAGTAGAGTAATGAAATTTGGCACACCTATATTAATTGGTAAAACATAATCATACTTAAATTTGGTCATTTAAAGTCAAAGGATTCGTGTCCTTCCCATATATCCTGAAATTAAAAATTGCTATAACTTGGAGGAAAAAAAAGATTTGATTTTTTTAGTTTTAACATGCTTAACAATTTTCGGCCAATTTGGAGCAAGGATACACCTACCTTAAAAATGTCCTTTAGTCCTTTTTAGCGTTGTAATTACAATTACATACCTGGCTCACAATTCTATTAAAAATAATTTAGCCGTTACCAAAAGAATTTTTGAATTTTAACTATGACAAAAATATGTCAAATTTCAAGTTTTCACACAAATTTTCCATATTGTATGGGAATTCTTAACTTTGAGATACAATAACTAAAAAACTACGCAAAAGTTTTTAAAAAAAATTTTACATATCAACTAATAGAAGAGTTTTCTATAAGATAAGGGTAAAAAAATAATGAATTTCCCTCATTGACTTTGACAATGACATTGAAAAATGACATTGAAAAATTGTTAATTTTTGGCCACGCACACGATAGCCTGCGCCGTAGCTTTTCTGGGTGGAGCGCACTCAATGTTAGGGTTATGTTAGGTTTATCGCTGTGGTTTGTAGCATATTCCCATACTACATTTGCGATAATGAACATCCCACAAAAAATTTTTACGGGACCACATCGAGTTCACGTTAGATACCCTTAAATCGCTTGTTCATAAAATCAAATGTGGCATGAGTTGTGTGAAAATATATCGCGTTGATGTCCAGATACATAATCCAATTCAGTCCGTGAGACATTGGTTGACAGTGATGGCCTGGACAAAGTCGTTTTCGAAACCCCTAATCCACATGGGACACTAACTTTTTGGAATGCAATGGACGTTCTTGAATCTGATTTAGATTGGTATCGACCCAAGTTCGGCAATTTTATTTGTTAACACGCCCATTCATCCAGAAATGGGCCTCATCACTGATGATG
Source organism: Sarcophaga subvicina (assembly GCA_936449025.2). Taxonomy (NCBI): domain Eukaryota; kingdom Metazoa; phylum Arthropoda; class Insecta; order Diptera; family Sarcophagidae; genus Sarcophaga; species Sarcophaga subvicina. The sequence goes on from OW388082.2 coordinate 38,696,360, forward strand.
ATTTTTCGATGAAAATTACTTTACAAACAATTTAATTATTTGCACGTGTTAATGAATGTATGTATATCGGTCCATGATGATTTGGAACTGAACAAATGACAATTAATTTGACGGTTGTACATTCAAAAAAATGCCTGTTATCAACTGTCAAAGTTCGGAAGTCTCTGTTTGAAGACCCGTAAATTGTAGTTATTTTATATGGAAATTAAACACACATTTTGGATTGAAATTGTTTATTAAACAAATTCATTTCCTAAGTGGCAAAAATCGTTGAAAGACTACCAGTTTTAGTTCGGCTCAAGGTTCCTTCAGTCTCTTCCTCGAACCGAATTTATTCAATTCTAGTATTTCCTCTTTATCTATGTAATAATCTTATCTTGGTAAGCTGTTTGAAGGAGTAGTTTGTTGGTGACTTTGTTTATCTTCTTTGTCTGTAGTCAAGGTCATTCGCATTGAGATTTTCTAATTGTTTCATCAATTTCACGCTTCTTTTACGAGACTTATTGTCGTTCGCCTATTTTCCCGCAATATGAAACGGAATGCTTCTCTAATATAGTAGGTAGTTTGTAGGCTTTCGAAGTCACCGTAGTCTAGTAGGTAGTGCATTGGCTTATTCGACGTAAGGCCTCTGTTCAAATCCCAGGTCAGACTTCAAAACGAAATATAGAAAAATATTTCTTCTCTCAGCAGATTTCTGCCATTAAAAGTTTCTCAAAAATGTGTCGTTCGAAATCGACTTTAAACTGTAGGTCCCGCCAATCATCTATAAAATTAACACACACAACATGAGTGGTGTGAGAAGCTGGACCGTAATCCTGACTGAAGGGTTGTAATGGCCAATTATGTATGTACTTTGTAGACTTATTAAGCAAGAGCTCATGGTTCAAACCTTAGTTCAGACAAACAAAATTTCTTTTGGCGACTTCCTCTCAGCAGATTTGTGGCAAAAACTGTGTGAGTAAATAAAATCACCGTGACAAATTAGTAAATTATCTCTTACGCTTAAGCCTCGCGCATTTTCATTTTTAACTTGATTGATGGCGTGGGTGATTTTCACAAGGTTTTGTAGATTAGTGCCTTATTTTGCTTAACCTCTTCACACCCTTGGCCACATATCGACCCCTTTACGCGAAATTATCGTATATGCCAATTTTTTTTAAATTGAGTTTTTGATGCAATCTTGTTCTACATTCAAAGAGACGTCACCAGACAAAATATTGTAGGCGAATTCCACTTCGTTGCTCCAAAAATTGATTGAATACTTTATCGTATGTTACACTCCATTATTTCTTGTGAGCGATTTGATCGTATCTGCCAATGAAGAATATTTTGCATATTGTAGTTGTTACAATATTTACTACATATTTCTATCTAAGTTAGAATTTGAAGGTAAAGGGAATTGCTCGCTTTATTTTATTTTATACCTCTATTCGTTTTACCATTAATTTTACAGAAAAGGCTATATTAAAGTTTTGAAAGTTTTGAATACGCCTCTCGGAAATAATATAACTCTTTTTTACTCACGCATGTACGCCTACTACAATTTCAGCGTTTATGTAGACGGCACTAGAAGTGGCTATTGTTATTTGTGGGGTGAGCGTGATGGTAAGCGAGGCTGCAGTGAAATTTCCACAACCCTGTATAAGTATTTAATAATTGTAGACCAAAGAAGACAGTTAAAGACATAGCCATATATTGCGATTGTTGCACTGGTCAAAGCCGCAACAAGACTGTATTAGCTATGTTGTATTTTTAAATTTGTCAAACTTCGTTGAAAAAATTAAAATAACATATTTACTTCCCGGTCATATAATGATTCTGTGCATAGCACAATTGAATCATTTGTACGCAGGCGTACCATTTGGGAGCCAAGTGGATGGCGCATAACTATTCGCAATGCACGAACTAATCCATCGGGGTACAACTATATTGAAATAGGCCACTCAGAGTTTGAAAACTGGAAGTCCTTTGCAAATCTGTTACTACCAAACAAAGTTAAACTAAACATAAATAAAGTTCGCATAGCTTTATTAGACAAAAAATCAAAATCAATTCCACTAAAAAACTATAAATAACATTAATTTTACCTTTAAGTTACAAAAGTTGTACAATTCACCCTTGTGTATCTCTTTGCAAAAATTCAATGATTTAAAAAATTTATGATTAAAAAATAGCATACCGCCAAAATACCACAATGAGTATTTAAATTTAAAATATTTTTTACGCGAAAAAGACATGTTAAATGAAAGCGACGAAGAAAATTAACTCACTTATTATTATTATTGTTTTTTTTAGTTTTTTTTAATGAATTCATGCTTCTGTTAAATATTGATTACATTTGTTATTACTTTGTACCATTCTAAGTTAAAAAATAACGAACAAATACATAAAACCACTAATAAATCTTTGTTTCAATAATATCGTAAGTGCCATTTTCTACCGTATGTTCCGAAAATACGTTTTTTTCGGAAAACTTGAACTTTTCCACTAGAATAAATTTAGGTGTAGTTATATTATCTATTATATTATTATAATTATCTAAGCACATGTATATCCTCATTTTGATATTGCAAGCGAAAGCAGAGAAAAGTAGAGAAATGGTTGTCCTGTAAAATTTGGTTTTTGTAACATACGATAATTTCGCGCAAAGGGGTCGATATGTGGACGTTTAATTTTTTATAATTATAATTATAATAATAATAAAAAAAACAAAAATTTTATAATGAGTTATTGACTACCAAATCCTCCAACCACCGAAAAAAACATTTTACCGTTTGTCTGCACCTGAAATAGTTCTTCGGCAATCTGTTTTATTGCATTGTATTAAGAAATCGTTAATATTTGAAAAAAAAATAATATCAGTTATATTTAATATAATTAGTTTTACCATCACCACCTAAAAAATCTAAATGCTGGACTAAAGTTAATCTTGGAATTAGACTGAATGGTATATTCTATTCTAAATAAAAGGAACTGAAAAATCCCCCCAGATGTCACGACAAAAATTGTGTAAGACGAACTCTCTACATTTGTGAGAAATGTTAAGAATATATATGCCTGATATGCGCGGAATGTATGAATTCATTTCACACATATATTACCATTAACGTTCAGTGGCCACAAATGTAGACGTTATTCCTTTTTGTGAATTTTCACTGTTTTTTGTTTTCTGAATTCCTATTTAAATAAAATTAAATTATTTAAAAAGAAAACAAAATTCAATCATTTTTTGTCACCATAAAAAATCGTCCCTAATAGGTTAAAGAATTCGATTGTGTATTGAATGCAAATTAATCTCTTGCGGCGATATCTTCAGAGTTGTTTTCGTGGTTTAACACCAAATGAAAATGTTTTGTTTGCCAGTTTAGTTGATCTTAAAAGTGAAACTTTGCTTTTTAAGTATACTATGTATATATTTTATTGGCTTTTTCCCTAACAGTTTTGTAATTGCTTTAAAAATATAAATCACCATGAAGATTTTGATGTTGGTAACATATATGTACTTAAGTATTTCAGAATTTAATTTCATTATGTCATAGGGCTATCACTGGATTTGTTCTCCAGGTCCCAGTGAACTTTTGTTCACTTTGTTAGTGTTCAGCTACTGTGGAACAGTATTAATATCGTAATAAAGTTGAGCCAAGCCACGATTATGCACTTGGGTCATATAAATCCGTTCGACCAGAATATCACGTATGAGGGTTTGATAATCGTTATTATCGTTTCTTTATAAATTAAAAAAATATAATGTTTATGCCAAGTTTCGCATTAAAATGGTTGTTGTTGTGTCCCATGACTTTTGATTCTATGTTATTTAAATGTGTTGGGTATCTGAACTATTATCGTGGCATGCAAAATTGATGTGGATGAGCTTTTTCCTCGCATATTACTTTAAATTGTGCTTACAAATGGTATTGACAGTGGAGCGAGTCAAAAGTCAAGCAATTTGTCGTAATTGATATGAAAGCGTTAAGTTATTAAATCCTTAAAATATAGAAAAAATTTGTCACTCGGAGTCGACTTTAAACTGTAGGTCGCGAAACTCATGTATGAAATTTACACGCACAACATAAGTAGTCGAAGTCCTGACTGAAAGGTTGTAATGACTGATTACGTATGTATGTAAGGTTCGTTGTAATGTTCTGCAGTTGTCGCCGTTATTTTATAACATAAAAGGGTGAAATCCTAAAGTCTGCAGTGGCTTTACTGTTAAACATCGTCTACATTATGGATTAAATGTACTTGGGCGACAGTGTAATAAAAGATTTCATTAACATTAACACAGAAATATATGTATGTGGTGGGTAAGTAAACAAAAATGTTAAATTTTGTATTTCAATTTGTACGGAATTTCCAAAATGTGGGTAAAAGATCATCATCATCATCGTCATCTTTACTCCTCTTCACCATTAACGTCATTAAAATATTTATTGTCGTTCTGTTGCTTTTTTATTGCTGTCAAAATGAAATCATGCGTATCTCTTTTAATTAAACGGTTATTTAAAGTTCATTTAGTCAAGAGTGCATCCCCGGTTAGAATACAGTATTACAGCTTCGAGTAATTTAAATGAACTGTAAGGGGAGAGCAGTGGTTGAATTGATCTTCAGATTTAATTTCAAATTTTCACATCATTATAATCAACAAAAACAACAACAACTTTCCTATACATTATGTACTGAATGAAATACATGCCTTTTTTGTTGCTTTTTCTTCAGAATTTCATGAATTCGTGCTGATTATTATTTGTATGAAAGATGTGCTGCGATGTGGCATGTGATTTTCTGAAAAACTCGTACAATAAATGTGATGTGTTCATTTATTCGTTTATATTAGAATTTATTTTTATTTAAATTAAAAATATTAAAACCCAAATGAGTAGACAACCATTTGCTTCCACGTTAGAAAAAGCCCTTGAATTTAAGTGCACAAATATTTCTGAAACTGTGGGATGGGTATGTGAGTATATGGTAAGTATTTGTTTGCGGATGTAAAAATTTTGAAACTTAGTATGAATAAATTTCAAATAAGTTTATAACTGTATATACATACACATACATAATTTGGTCATTGCAACCCATTAGTCAGGATTACGACCTAGCTTCTCACACCACTTATGCTGTGTGTCTCAGAGTCTTTGCCAGTAATCTGATGAGAGGAAGTCGCCGAAGAAATATTTTTTTATATTTCGTTATGATCGAGATGTCTGGCCTGGTATTCCTAATATTCCAACACGCTACCTACGACAGTAAGAAGACTGTATACACTACCTAGCTTATATACTATCATGCCATCAGTCCTTATCTGTTTTCAATGACTTTTTTATCCAAGCCTACACTGGTGTTCCAAAAATTCGATTACAAATTTGAACAGAAATTGAACTATTTTTTTTCCATTTTAATTGAACTTTTTTAATGAAATATGAGCCGTTTTGATCGGAAAAATTTTGACATTCTTATGGTAAAACCATTATTTCTTCTATTCCAATGTCTTTCAGACTTTTACGGAATACATATTTACATTAAAAGCCTTCTAGAGATCGAAAGAAATAATAATCTGCAGGGGCAAGACCCGGGGTACGATATATATCTGTGGCAATATGGAAGAGTAGCTTAAGTCGACATAAGAGAGAATTGAGTTAAGGCGATTGGCGCATTACAGAAGCAAAGGTGCTTAAATGTGTATAGTCCGTTTGAAATAATTCTGTTTTTTATGAATGTTACGTACTTTTACTTTTTAGCTTAAGTTTTTTGAATCAATAATGCATTCATCAAAACAACTTATGTACACATAGTTTTCGTTTACATATTCAGATTTTCCATCCATCATATAACGGTATCGCTTAACTTCACTTAAGCTGTATAAATGTTAACCTTAAAAAAAATAAAGTCATTATTTTCAAACAACTTACATTTACTTAAAACTACACAAATTATAATTTTTATTTAAACAGAAGCGCTTAAATTACTTAAGATCCAGTTCAACGCTAATTTCAGTTTAGAAAAAGCGCTTAAGTAGAAAAGGCGTAATATCTTCTGAATTCAACAATATTTTTTTAAAATAATCATCCTTCTTCTCTAATAAATATGTTACCAATATATTAATTCATAAATTATTCGGAAACATCAGGCAGAATAAAAATTACACAAAATTGATGATATCTCAAAACATCAATTGTCGACTTAAGCTACTCTTCCATATTGCCACAGATATATCGGAGACAAGCCTTATCAAAAAATGTATTTTAAATTCATGTCGGTTCTGGAGTATGGCGATGTGCCGGGTAATTGCAAAACGAATGAGCTGGCCAGTTGTAACTGACATATCCATCGAACTCTACAATGAATCTATTTACTTTGGGAATATCAATAAAGACCTACGGGTTTATAGTTAACAATATGACAAATACGGGCAGAACGCCGCAGAAAGTTTGACCAAAGCCAAACAGAAGATGTACGAAAAGTCTGATTAAACTGCAAACAGGCATTACTGAATATTATGAGTCATGGACATCCATGTAAGACGCATTGGTCTTAGACACGTGACAAATGACTTCCGAAGTAACTACAGAGATGAGGAAGAAGTGGAAATTGTTCTTTGCCTACTAGAAAAACGCATTTTAGTGTCTATTAAGCAGATAATTCAAACATGGCCAATCTATACCGCTTTATAAAAATCTCCAAATGGTTCAGAGATTGGAACAAATCTTAAACTGTGGTATCACAATTGGACTTATACAACCAAAGTGTGTCTATGCAAACCCTTTGGGTAGACATACACCTCTATCTACCTACCCATCTAATTCATTTCTCAGCTTATCCAGCTTTCTTCAAATGGTTGATAATTGTTTGGCGATGAATGACTAATTCTCCATAGCAGCGTCCACCTCAACTTTTTCTCATTTCATATGTTTGTATATAATGTTATAAAGAATGTTAATAAATTTATTAAAATTAAAATAACATCAAATTAAAAAAAAAGAATTTAAGAAATATTAAATTATATTTTATTAATCACTTGGTATACAAGTTCCACAAGTAGACCAATTCAGTTCGTAAAATGATAGTGGCTGTACCTGTCTGTTGAAAATGTCATTTAAATAAAAATTTTTATTGCAGGTAAAACTTACTCCACGGACTATAAAAAATATAAAAATTTTCTACAACCACAATGAAAAACAAACGGCAATTCAAGCACTGTAGGAGATAGACAAAGAAAAGCCGTAACCGTTATACACGAATTGTTGAATGTTTTATTCAACATAATTAGGGTTTCTAATATCATTTGATATTTACTTTTGATTGGTTCATAGGCTTAACTGGTTTCCTATTGTAAACTTACTAATAAATTTAATGTGAGGTTATGTATCGTCAACCAATAATTACGCTTTCGTAATTAGTATTCCACGTAGATTTCAGTCTGTAACAGATTTCTATGAAGTACTGAATGCTCAATTATGGTTATGGCAGAGAAGCGATGTGTTTAAAATGAAATGAAATGTCACCTACTCGTGTGCGCTTTCCTCCTTTATGACGTAATAATCAAAATCGAAAGTCTATAAACATAACCGCAGTACTGCAAAATTCTATATGATGAAAACGGTAGTAAAGTACTACGAATATTGCATCATTTTAATCGAACATCATCTTCTACCCGAACGACATGGCCTATCCAGCGCTTCAGCTGGATGTTAATACGGTGCACAAAGTCCATGTCGTTGAGGCGCTCATACAGTTCATTATTTAATTGTATGCGGAGATCATCGTCAAATCCAAAGGACCGAAGATCTTAAGTAGGACTTTTCTCTATAATGCTGCTTACCTTCAGACTACGCTTCTGTGTCATAAAGCAGCACGCGAAGGAGCAATTGTATATTATAAGTTTCGTCGTACAAGAGATGTCTCTGCAACTCAATTCCCTATTGAGACCATAGTAGCACTTTTTGATAAGAGTTATCATACGCTTGATTACCAGACTGACACCATTTTTGCTGGTAACGGAAGAGCCATTGTAAGCAAATTTACTGACAATCGAAAGTATAGGTTTCGGCCGTAATCTGTAATTCAAAATGCCGCATGTCCCTATTTGTCGACAACTCTTGGCTGACTCGCGTTTAATAGCGCAAAGCACAGCAGTAACATATCGCTCGGTACGCCCTATTACGATGCACTCTCGTTGAAGAGGTCGCGTGATAAGCGATCACCATTAAATTAAAACCACGCGCGGTACCAAAAGGTTCGATGAAATACATTCCTACCTTGACGTAGCTTCAGCAGATGCTCAAGGTCATAGCCTTATCAGTTTCGCAGGAACACCGAGATCAGACATCGCAGCAAACACACTATTGTTTATGCTACTATCGAAGGCTGCCTTATAATAAGAAGATCTGGTCACTGGTGGACTCTAGTGGACTCGCCAGGTCTGATGTCGCACTAATAAGGTCCTATCAGTTGCTCACATAATACGCTCATAAGAACCTTGTATGCCATAAGTATTTGGCACTGGGCAGAGAACACTGAAGTTCAAAGAGTATACTTTCCTTAAGTAATATATTTTTTGTATGCATGTAGCTTTATTGTTCTTAAGTCGTATAATCGTGATTTTGACCGCTTCATTGCTAGGCAGCGCAATCTTCAGGTCATCATCATTGACTGAATTCGGTACATCTTCATCTCTAACGACGAATTGGTGGCATCGTCGCTTCAGTGAAATGAGTCTAGCATTTGCAAATGTTTGCCGACAGAAAATAATCCCAACATGGAAACCCTTATCTTTACTTCAAGGCAACTACATCAATGACTGTATATGTATGTATGTATGTATGTACGTGCTGGTATTTTTAAATGAAAATATTTTCATACACGCTAAATATGAACTTCAGCGTGCATCTTTTCAAAACCATTTGCAAATTGTGTGGTTACATTCATTTTTTCCTGCATCTCTTCTTCTTCTGCCTTTGCAAATACCTACTCCAACAAAGTGTGGTACTATGGCACAGAACATACAATACAGTTTTTATGTTTGAGTTTAAAAATGTGATACTTTTGTCACAATGTCATTCACTAACTGAAAATTAAACACAGTTTTTGCATTAATTCAGCCACAATTTTTTACATATTAATTCTCTCTCTCTCTCTCTCTCTCTCACTCTACCTTTGTGCCAATTTCATTCAAATAATGTAAACGAAAAAAAGTTATGTTTTAAATAAAAAAGAGTACCATAAGAGATTCAAAACTTTTTTAAAGCCTATGCTGGAACATAACATATTATTTGTAAGGATGTTTTCATTTAATAGAAGACAACTTTTATTTGTTGCAAATGCAAAAAAACGACGTTTTAAAACGTAGACAACCCATCGCTGCTTACAATGAATTAACAGTTTGTACTAAAACTATAAGCCACGTTTTTAAAAAGTAGATAAAATTAAAAACAAAAAAATATTGAGACAAAACTGTTCTGAAGTACAGGGTCATTATTTAAATTCTATACTCAACATATTGTTACGTTTTTACCGTTTTAAAAATGTTTAAAATATGAGTTCGTTGATTGCAAACAAAATAAAAATAAATTGGTGTTTAGTTTCAATTAAATTCTTTATTGTTCGCACTACTTTCGTGTGCCACTATTTACAACTTGACGAATTGTTTGTTCGCTATTATTCTTTGCTTACCACGCAGATCTTTTCAACGGAGATCTTCAAACCACGACTGTTTTATTCACATGTTGTTGTTTGTCGTTGTTGCGTTCTCGCTTACTTCACTATCCCCTTTTCTTTCATACTGATGTTAGCTTGTAAACAAGTTCGTTGCACTTGTTAGTGTAGCTTTTGTTATCATGTTAATCTTAAACGATGTACACCGTTACCATTTTCGTAACAATATAGTTTCATTACTGGATACTTCAAATATGAAATCTACAATAACTATTCAAATCTTAATAATAAATAATGTTGTATGTTAACCCCCAAATGCTCAAATTTGAGGTCTGAATTTCAATATCGTTAAAATATAGTACAGATCCAATCTTTGTAAGTTTACGAAACAATTTAGATTCATAAACTTACTTACGTACGTGATTGATCATTGAAACCCTTAACGAAGATTACAAACTAACTCCTCACACGACACGAAATTAAATTTTTTGTGGAATTTTTATTTTATTCACAGAGTTTTTGCCAGAAGAGCGGTGAGAAGAAGTGGACGAGAGTAAAAAATTTTATTCTTCTTTTTGTTCGAAAAGTCTGAGCCAGGGGTTGAACCACGGTACGTTGTCTAATAAGCCAGCACGCTACTAGTAGACTACTTCCGCTTCATAATTAAATTTGTACAGTTTAATTGCGCAATTTATTTTTTTAAGTTGTTGTATACTATATTCAAGAATATTCTTTTCAAATTGGGTCCTTCGTTAAGCGCTTTCCATGTTTCAATTTAAGTAAAACAAAGGCTACTTGAGATATCATTAGAATTTTTTATTAGAATATTTTATTTCCACCTATTGAAACCAATATGAGTGGCATGTAACGGCGATGAAATGTCCGCCAAACTTCCCTAACACTGGCGCATAAATCAGACTGAATTTGACTGATGACGCTGATTGTGTTGGCTTTGAGGATGAGCATTGTAGCATCAGCTCTTTGGCACGTAGCACTGTCGTATTGAAACTACATATCTTTAGTGTCCAGACAATCTCATTCAGGCCAAAAGAAGTTAAGAATAATCGCCCTCTTGCTCTTGGATCTCATATGGATTGGTAACGGCCCAAATTCGTCAATTTTATTTGCTTATGTAGCCATTCATATAGAAAAAGTTTTTTTTTTGCCAACTGTTCATTAGACCATTCAGTAAACACAAGTCATTGTCATTGACCGTTTACCTTCAGTTTCTGGGTCAAGCCCAAGTCAAGTATGTAAGTTCAACAAGGTGGTCATTATTAATAGTTAAAATTGAAAGTACCCGACATAATCATCGTAATGTTTTTTCACTCATTTTTAGGCACCAATTGAAATTTTTAGAAATGTTTGCAGTTATTTTATGGCCTCGTGTTTAACTTTTGTTTAGTTTTGTTGTAGATTGAGAATTATTTTAGTTTGACATTAAATGTCAAAACTGTTTGAAAGGAGAGCTTCACGATACAGGTCTCGCAAATTGTTCAATTTGGAAAATGGAAATTTTAAACGTTCTGATGAAAACTTTTACTATCTTTTAATATATTATATGCTTGACTATGCTTGAATATGCTTGTTTGGTATTTTTTACACAAAGCTTCCGTCTCAGGAAAATCGTTAAAAATCCTTAAAGAATCGTTAGCTATATTTGTGTGTTAGACAACGCTTTCAAAATTGCCTTGACCTCTGCCTGGAAAACACTGCTGGCTGCCCTGATACTCATTTTTGAGCCATCAGCATAAACCTGAAAAATCGCATTGGGAACCCCCGGACATTTAGACCAGAAGGCCGCAGTGGAATTTTTAAATCGAAAGTTCTAATCCGAAATTTGTAAAGTATCATATAATTGACCCTAATGTGGTCATGTCATCCCAGCAGTAGAGGTCTTGGTGTTTGCACACCGTCTACCAGGCATGCACTCCTTAGAGCAAGGTAGATTCCTCCTATGTGATAGTTGGTCTGAGACTCCATATGTTGCCTACTTTCTTTTTTTAGGTGTAAAGCGACAATGTCGCCTTCCAATAATGTTATCCTTCCATGAGAGCTTGGAATCCAGAATGTCTCCTAAATGTTTTACCCTCTGTGATAAAGTAAGTTTAATCCTCGGTAGAAGGTCGTTTCATCATCACTTATATTTATGTATGTATTATTAAGCAAGGAAGAATGTCGTATACAATTATCTAAATTTTTAATGATCTCTCTAGCTACCCAATTAAGAATCTTGTTTACACACTTCCGAGCTTCCATGCTGAGACATTTGTTTTTCAAATATTATTTGCTTGAACTTTCTATGAAGTTCAGAGTTAGAATTCAAATTTTGAGGCCCCCATGTGCGTATTATGTTTCTCTAAAGACGGGAATTTTGTGTTTATCCTAAGATTATACACTCATTGTTTTACTTTTATATAAAAGTGTAGTAAAAGTGACACAGTTATCCATACTATTCTTATACAATTTTCCATACTATCCAAACCTTTTCTATTTCAGTAAAGCTCAGTTATGGAGGCCACAATCGCCTCATAAATACAAACTACAAATTTTCGATAGGGTTGAGTTCAATACTATGCTCTGAATAGCATCTTATCGTTTAAAACTTTGACCAGACACAGTCAATATTTTACAATTTTGAAGTCTCTTAGATTACACTATGCGACAAAATAAAAAAATTAAATACACATATATTGTTTTATTTAACAAAAACTGTTCCTTTGGACTTTACGCCCAAATTTATTGATTACACAAACATTTCTGAACCGATGCCCAAAATGTATATCTAATTAGAAAGGAAAAGGATGAGCCTTTACAACGATGTACATATATATATTATTTGACTTAATACGCTATGAGGTTATTATTTAAAGCGTCGAACAGTTATATTTTTCATACATATATTTTTTCAAATGAACTTTTAGTTCAAAAATTTTCAGAATTTTTAGTGGATCTTGATTGTTTATCGGAAAATGTGTCAATTTTACATTTGAGCGACCATCAGAAGTTGGCCAAAGTTTGCGCAAAGAGAAATATTAATATTTGCAAAAAAACACAACTATTAGCCGACTTCTGGTAGTTGTGCATATGTGAAATTGACACATTTTCCGATAAACAATCAAGATCCATCGAAACTGTTGAAAATTTTTGAACTGAAAGTTCGTTTGATAAGATGAAAATATAACACGATTGTTATACTATTTTTGAGTTCTACTGAACAAAACTCACAATCTACACCATGTCATTAGCTAAGTGTATTTTGACTGTTGCACCGTGTTATTAAAGAATTCACTTGAGCGATTAATATTACATATCTGAGACGTAACATAAAAATTACTACTAAATCAAAAATGAAGGGGTTAATTACTGATTAATGATTGAGTGATGATTATATTGAGAATTTTCTAACTTCTTACAAGAATATATTAAATAAAGGATGACTCCTTTCATATCAATCAAAATGAACAAGAGGTTGAGATCATTTTAAGCAAAAAAGTTTTGAACATACAATTGGATTTGCTGGAAGCAAATCTATTAAAAGACAATTTTTTCCCAAACTGCACTGCTTTGACAGCAAACAAGCATTTTCTGTATTAACAGGACAATTCTTTGAAATAGAAATCGATAATTGCATAGTCAATCAATCATTCTATGTACAGTATTGTTCGAAACCTAAGCAACTTTTACCCACTAAGTAATAATAGACTCATATCTTTTCTCTAAATAAATTTATAGAAAATATTTATTTTATTTACTATTACACAATGCGCCTATAACCTAAAAATAACAACATAAATTAAATTCCATTTCTTTGGAAGTTATAATAAAATAAAAACAAAATTAACCTAAAAATTCGCTGTTCAAAACCTAAGCAACTTTTAATATTTGCTATGATATCCTTTGTTTCTCACGACCTCAGCGCATCTTTTGGGCATAGATTCAATAAGATTTGATAGAATAGATGTTGGTATAGCTTTCCACTCTGATTTTAGACAGTTCATCAACTCCTGTTTATTCTTAAAGCGTCGAGTTCCAAGTCTCCGTTTTGAAATGCCGAAGATGTTCTCTATGGGATTCAAGTCTGGCGATTGAGGTGGCCAATCGAAGACTTGAACCCCGTTAGCAGATAACCAATCGTTGACCAACTTCGGTGAGTGTTTTGGGTCATTGTCATGTTGAAACACCCATCGAAGTGGCATTTCCCACTCAGCATAGTTAAGCATGTGAGTGGCTAAAATGACTCTGTAAACAAAACGGTTCACTTTTTTTTGAATTTCTACAAAGGGACCAACACCACTGGCCGAAAAACAAGTCCAAACCATCACATTGCCATCTCCATGCTTTCCTTTTGGAAGCTTCATGTCATCTAAGAAGCCTTTGCTGACTAAGAAGCATTTAAAAAAGAGGTCTGTCTGATTGATTGCAACGTAGTCTCTGATTTTCTCAACTTTTTATTTGTTTTATGTTGGATTTTGCTAGAGCACATATGGATTGGACTATATCCAAATGGAGAACTGTTTTGTTTAGTGATGAATCTAAATTTAACTTACTAAATTCAGATAGAGTTTGCCATGTGAGAAGACCAAAAGGAAAGCGACTACATACTCGGTACTCAAAAGCCACAATAAAGCATGGAGATGGCAATGTGATGGTTTGGACTTGTTTTTCGGCCAGTGGTGTTGGTCCCTTTGTAGAAATTAAAAAAAAAATGGACCGTTTTGTTTACAGAGTCATTTTAGCCACTCAAATGCTTAACTATGCTGAGTGGGAAATGCCACTTCAATGGGTGTTTCAACATGACAATGACCCAAAACACTCACCGAAGTTGGTCAACGATTGGTTATCTGCTAATGGGGTTCAAGTCTTCGATTGGCCACCTCAATCGCCAGACTTGAATCCCATAGAGAACATCTTCGGCATTTCAAAACGGAGACTTGGAACTCGACGCTTTAAGAATAAACAGGAGTTGATGAACTGTCTAAAATCAGAGTGGAAAGCTATACCAACATCTATTCTATCAAATCTTATTGAATCTATGCCCAAAAGATGCGCTGAGGTCGTGAGAAACAAAGGATATCATAGCAAATATTAAAAGTTGCTTAGGTTTTGAACAGCGAATTTTTAGGTTAATTTTGTTTTTATTTTATTATAACTTCCAAAGAAATGGAATTTAATTTATGTTGTTATTTTTAGGTTATAGGCACATTGTGTAATAGTAAATAAAATAAATATTTTCTATAAATTTATTTAGAGAAAAGATATGAGTCTATTATTACTTAGTGGGTAAAAGTTGCTTAGGTTTCGAACAATACTGTATATCGACGACTTAAAGTAATTAAAATTTCAATTAAAAATGTTAAAACTGATATCATACTAGCGCTCAATAAGATCTTCAAATGTAAAACGGATTTAATTACATTATATCCTCTATTCTAAAAAGCACTGATTGAATATCCAATCATAATTGGTTTACATTGGAACAGCAAACAAAATTTTAATGATTTATCTCGGCATGTTTAATTATCAGTCATTAAGTAAGCGGGTGCTTCAAAAGGGACTTCAGCAAGTGTTTTAGTTAACGGCTGCTCCCAAGTTATCGCTTTTATATCTTGGGCGTTGAAGTCAATATTATATAAACTGCGAGAACAAGTCTTCTTTTTTATTTCTTCATACATTAACGGATTTCAAGCACTGACACTCCATTGACAAAGGCTTCTATCGTATTATTTATTTCAATTTATATGTTTGTAATACCATAAACGACATTTAATTTTTCTTGTTTCTTATTTGTTAATAAAATATTTACTCTTTTCATTTCAGTTCTTAAGTTTTTCTCCATTAACTTCCTTCTGCGACACTTAAGATATTCATTCTGTGTTTACGCATCAATCATAAATTGATTCCATTTTAAGTGCTGAAGATAATTGTGGATTTTGCGAAAGGAAAAATTAAAGAAGATGCTGATGATGATGATGACGAGGCTAATGAATAGTCTTTTCTCTTCAATTATATCGCTACATTAACTATGAGTATTAAAGTAACATTATGAGAATGCGATTGTGTGCGTGTCACGCTATTAAAAATACTCCTCATGTAATGTAAACATTCAGCTGTCATTGTGGCATGATGGAACAAATGTTGACAATATCTTTAGTGGCACTTAAATTCCAAACTTGTAGTTGTCAACTAAACCAATAAAATCAGCTGTATGATGTCGCATAGCTTAGATTACGTTTAACTGTCAGTATGAAATAAAACGTGCATTCAATGAAGAGCAGTGATTCTAAAGCTGTGGCTGTGGGCGTACATCTGCCACTTGCATAGTTTTGATCAACTGCTTGTCACGATATGAGACAACGAAAAATATATAATCTCTTATTAAACGTTTCCTATCTTAGAATTAAATAAAACAAAGTGTGTAGAAACTTTTTTATTCGTTTAAAAGGCTTATTGATGTCATTACGTCTGGAATATAACATCAATTAAATCTATGCCGGGACTTCTCTGAGTGAAACTCCTCCGAAATGTCAAACCATATATTAGGTTGAATTTTTCCGATGCCATGTTGTATGCTGGCTTTGAGGACTCTTGTGGTTTGTGGCATACACCTGTGACTTAAGAAAACTACACAAGAAAAAAGTTGAACGTGCTCAAATTGCTCGATCTCGTTGAACTGTATACATAACTTCCACGTGAGACGACCATGATCTCATATCACTCGTGCAGACTATTCAATGTGGCATGCGCTGTGTAGTCGCTGTACTCTAGTAGGTAGTGTGTCGGCTTATTAGACGTAAGGCCACGGTTCAAATCCCAGGTCAGACATCAAAAACGAAAATATGAAAAAAAATATTTCTTCAGCGACTGCCTCAGCAGATTTCTGGCAAAAACTCTGAGAGTAAATAAGATTACCATGAAGAGTTTCTCAAAAAATCTGTCGTTCGGAGTCGACTTTAAACTATAGGTTCCGCCACTAATGCAGAAAAATTAATGTACACAGCATAAGTGGAGTGAGAAGCTAGGTCGTAATCCTGACTGAAGGGTTGTAATGACTAAAATTATGTATGTATGAGCTGTGTGGAACGTATCGCCGATTTCTAGGAGTTACATGTCATTGGTGTCCCGATCCAATCCAATTAAAACCAGAATATGTTGATAACTATCATCCTATAGAGTAAGTCGTTGAACGCGAAGGCCTAACCAACGTGGTTCTCAAATAAATATGAATCGGTGAGGTCGCCAGCCCAATTGAATTTTTGAATCTCATGTAGATCGGCATCACCCCAAATCCAGTAATTTTGTTTGTTCACATACCCATTCATCTCGAAACAGGCCTCATCGCTTAAGATAATTTCTTACTTTTGTTTCTAGGACATTTGATTTTTTCACGGGCATATGCCGAAGCCACGACACAAAATTCGCCAAGTTGTGGTCTAGAAAAGGTCGAGTTTTTGTGAGTGATGCGATCGATTGTCCCGTATTCTTCTGCACACTATCAGGCACAACGGCGATGTATTCGGCAATTTTTGTGTTTCATCGACGTGCGTGCGACCTGTTGGCTCGAATTTCTCCACCGCTTTGCGAATTGGCCTCTCAGTAAAACCATTATGGTGATCGTAAAATTAACAATGCGTTTTCCCGAAGAGAACACAGAACACAATTTTATTTTTTGCACGTGTTGTTAAATGCTGTATCTGTCCTGATGTAGCTTTAACAGATGTAGCTGTTATCAATTGTCAATTTACGGAATTAGTTGTTGGAAGACCCGACATACATTTTTTTGCGTTGGCAATAACTAAATATCAACTGAGAATGACCATAAATAATGTTTTAAACGTATTCGTCTTTATCGAAGAAACCCCATTATATATGGGGTATATTTTCTTTTCAAATTCCAAGTCTTATCATTTTAAATCCACTCGAGATCCAGTCGCAAGATAAATTTTAAATTAATAACGACACCTAATAATTTCCGATGATTAAGTTTGAATAGGATTTTCAAAACACATAGATTTAAATTACTTACTACATATTACTTTTTTAATTTCGAAATCAGTCATATACATTTTTACTCTCTCATCTATTTTCGTGCTGTTGTTGCCTATCTGCTGAACATATCAATTAGCGCACACAATTATTGGCACTCTATCTGTGAAACAAAATACGCCTTTCTCAAAATTCTCATTTACCAATAAAATCTTTTCATGCATATGACCATCAATTCATCTCATCAATACTCTTTAGATATATTCAATCAGCATCTTAATATCTGGTATTCCTTTTTTATGCGAAAATATCTTTTATATCAATTTTTTTATTGTTCAATAAAATTTATTCATACACATTAAAGAAGATAAAACTTACCATCATCATCATCATTGTCATAATTCTCTTCATTATTCGTTGACATAACTAAAAACATGATTACACATCATCATTCAGTAGACTCTTCTCTTTTTTCTTATTTTTTGTTTTCCAAATGGATGACGCATTCGCTGATGTTATAACCGTAAGTGTGGGAGTCAATTTACGAAAGATAGAAGGATAGAAATGGGTAGAGTATTGAAACGAGTATTTGATTTCACTTGTCTCTGGTTAAAATCAATTTTCAATTCCACCCTCCCATTCCCCCATTTCTTGCTATCGCTATACCATTTACACACAATATCTTTTACTAATCGAGTCTAATGGAATCGTGGGAAAAATCCTAAGTGTTCGCAAGTGTATTGTAAAATTATATTTTATTACTCTTATAAGCGTTATGTTTTATTATTTTTACTGTTATTTGTACTGTTAATGTTCTCAACTTCACATACAGCATTTAAGAAATTATAATTCAAGTTTCTCTGCAAATGAGCAAGTAAATGTATTTCTATACGAGTATAAAAGCATATTTTGTGTATGTGTCGGTTCCATTTCCATTTATTCCATTGAAAATAGTTAAGTATGTAATAGAGAATGGAAAAAATTATGAGCGATAAGAGCCAGCGCAACAAAAAAACCGAAAACGACTAAACCTTCGCTTCACCCAAAAATGTTCTTGCAATTTCAGTAAAAGAGTGTACTAGTAGGTAGTGTGTTGGATAATTAGACGTGAAGGTCACGGTTCAAACCCCTGGTCCGACCTGCTCCAACAAAAAACGATATATGAGTAAATATTTCTTCGGCAGATTTCTTGCAAAAACTCTGTGAGTAAATAGAATTGATATGAAAAGTTTCTCAAAAACTTGTCGTTCGGAGTCGACCTTAAATTGTAGGTCCTACTCTCATACGCTCACTCATGTATAAAATTAATATACAACAAGTGGTGTGCAAAGCTAGGTCGGTTTTTTTTCATAAAAATTTACAGTTGCAAAAAGTCTGTAAATGCGAACGTGAGATAGTTCTCATTTTATTTTGACGAACGAAGTAGTCATACCTTCATGAAATTTATAAACAAAAACATATTCTGGCATGTCAAAAAATAAAACAAAAGTAAAATTTTTGTAGAAATTCGTTTTATGTTACTTTTATTCCAGCCAACATCTCATACTAGAGGAGTGGACTTGCATTTTTCCCGACAATATCCCGGTCCTTATTATTCTCGTGTAGACATACCATAGTATTGTGATCTTATTATGCTTCCTATATTATAGGGTATCCTTATTATAGGGAATCCTTATTATAGGGCTACCCACATCTGAATCAATTTCACAGACCACCTCAATGATGCTGCCTGGTACCAACAAGCACCGGCCCAGCTCCTGATATTCAGCAAGATGTTTCCTTATGTGATCTCACACAGGTACCATGTATATGTTCTAATGAATCATTTTCTTCTCCCACCATTCTGTCATGTTAAATGTCATTCAAAAACTATCAAAACATTTTGTAGTCTTAAATGCTGGCTAGCGTTACTGGTACAATATAGTCGCGTTTATATTACAAAAGTTTTTTATGAGAAAAATAACATTTCACAGATTTTATTGAACAGTTTTGGAAATGGGACACGATTTCCTCAATTTTTTTTTTGTTAAAAATTTTTTTTTCTGGCTAATATTTATCTAATTAACATATAATGTTAATAGACATATAGGGTCTTTTTTTAAACGCTTCCTACATTTATCTGCTCTGAGATATCAAAGAAATTTTTAATTCGTTTGAAAGTCCTATTGACGCCATTATGCGTGGAATATGTCATATTTTCCATGAGTAGCTTTACATCACCTTCACATGAGATGACCATGCCCTCTAATCACTCGTGCAGAATATTCAATGTGCCATGAGGTGTGTGGCAAGTAGCGACATCTGGTTGAACATCGTTGAACATCCACTATAGACAGTGAACTGTTCGGAATGCATTGGACGCTCTTCTATTGGATTCTCTTGTGGATTGGCATCGTCACAAATGCCAAAATTTTCTTTGTTCACGTAACCATTCATTAGAAATGGGACCCATCGCTGAAGTTGGTTTTTCGATGAAAGAGTTTCTAACTGCTTCAGAATTCATTCAATCAATACTTAACGCAATCTATGGTCGTTTACCTTCAGTTCAGTTCTTCACGAAGTTGCCGGCTGTAGAAAACCGAATTTTATGAACGAAAACGAATGCTTCAAATCTCTTGCACAATGCCACAGCCAACGGAGCTGTTTTCGACAGATCTTGCGCTGCATTGATGTACGGGTGTAGGTCGATTGTTTAATAAGCTTCCACCACATTGCAAATAGTCCTCTCGGTAGAATGATTGTGGTGATCGTAAAATGGGCGAAGGGCGCGGTACGTTGGCCGAACCCATTTCGATAAAAACAATTTTATTATTTGCACGTGATGTTGAATGCTGTATTCGTACTTGGTGATTTGGCAAAACATACTGATTAAATGACATCTAATTCGACAGATGTAGCTACAATAAGACGACCGTTATTTCTGCAAATGTTCGAAAATTCCCTTCGGGAAACACGTGAAAACTCATCGACTTCCCATAGAAGCCAGAGAATAATAAGAAATCCGTTGATTTTTATAATTCATGTGCCTGGTTGTGGGTTGGAGATGAATTTTAAACAGAGAACCGGAGAGAGCAAAAAATAAGAAACGCGTGGATATGTGTTGATGCCAAACTCATTCATGTTTTACATTTAATTTACAGTTAATAAATTCTGCTTGCTTACAACAAATAAAAACTAAAAACAGCAAATAATACTGTTACAAAAGGGACAACAACAAAGATGACAGCAACGGGAAAACTACATCATTTTATTTTATTCACATTTCAAATGTTGGAAACAAAATACACAGCAGAACTGAAAGAATAAGATAAAAATGAAAGACCGAAATATCATGTGAAATGAATTAATGATGGATGCATTGCCAATTTGCAGGGCCAAGTACTCTATTATTCTTGATTATAATTCTTGCATTAAAACATATACGAATGCAATGGAATATAAAATGCTGTAAATGGGATCATTTAAGTTTTAGGTTTAAATATTCAAATGATTTTATTGATAATGTTTCTTTTTGGATTTAAAGTTCATAACTATACAGGAAGGCTGCCTGTTAGTTGCTTTGTGTTTGAACAAAATATCGTGTTTCATAATGCCGCTGTACAAAATGTTTACAATGTATACTATTTCAAAACGTCGTCAACGTGTATTTTTAACACAGTCAAAAAGCAATCACGCATCGGATTTATAGTTGATGCATTGTTTGGTTACTTTGCATATCTACATAGTTTTTATACAGCAGTAGAACTGCATACAAACTTTGTATTGATACATTTTGGAAGGCAGATGAATATGTTGAAGTCTGTTAAAATAAATTTTTGTAAACAATTTTTTTTCAAACCCGTGGCTAAGTTCGGCAACATTTCGTTAGCATTCCAAATTATTCAAAAGTTACCACCAGCTTGTGAAAAACCTGCAGTACATTCTGAGAACGACCTCCACTGTAATCAGCATATTACTCAAGTGTCGAAAGACGTATTGAAATTCATTGATTTCTTTAGATGTTATAAGAAATATTTTCAAGGCGATTAAAAGTGAAGTCTCACATGCTAGTAAATGAGTTGGAACGAAGTTATATTTAAAAGTGTCAGCATTTGATGCAGACTGGGATACATAATACTAATGTGGTTAGGTGCCATGCGAGGAAAATTGACTATGTTGGTGTTCTCAGTCTGAATAAGAGCAATACTAGTTTTACAAATCGCGTTGGAGTACACTGGACATCATCATAAGTTATTTAAAAGAGATCACCGCATATAGCGGAAAGCTTACAATATGTCTTTCGTTATTGTTTTTCTTCATTCAATTGAATTTTCGTCTCATACACACGCATTGTTTTATTGCGGTGATCTAAAATGAATTTTTTTTTTCGAAATCGGAGTTGGTTTTTTAGATTAGTTAGGCGAAGATGATACATCTATTTTGGCAAATACTATTCTGGGTACTTTAGAAACAGTCCCCATTTTCAAAAATGTTAGTGTTCGTACCCGTTTTAGCACAGTAATATTTCTGACCCTTCCCAGCTGTACTTTAAACTTCGGGTAACCGTTATCCCTATGACAACGAAAATAACTTGCGCTTGTTGTACCTCAAGTTTTCTTTAAAAGCAGACCAATACTGAGGTTTTGCCTAAAAATACTCAGGCTATTATCAAGCATGTTTTCAGTGCAGTAGTAGGGTATATTCATTATATAGACAGTAAAGTGACATTGTAAAACAAAATATGAAGGAAAGTGCCGAAAAGTTAAATATATTGAACACCAGGTTAGTGATCTAAAGCACGTTGCGAAACTTTAGCTTATGCATAATTGTTCAAAATTACTCCAAAAGCCGGCGATCACGGGCCAGTTCTCGATATTATTGAGCATGTTTGGGAAAAACTTGCCTGTAAGCTCTATAATCAGCACAATGGAGCAGTTGAAACAAGGAATAAGGCGAGAACGGGACAACATAAACCCGGAATTTTAACCCAGCCTCGTAAAATTGATGCCTCGAAATTTGGAAGCAGTAATAAAAGCAAAAGGTGTTGGTTGCAAGTGTTAAAACAGTGCCTTTTATTTACTGTCCAATTATGCGTTTGACATGAAATTCATTAGTATTATTTTAATTTATTTTTTATAAAAAATGCTAAGTATTATAGAATGTTTAAAAGCGTTTTTAATTATCTATAAATCGGCATCAATATTTTTTTAAATATTTCTCGTGAATTGGAAAAAATCGGCATTTGAATAATTTCACACCTAGCGTCCAATTATACATTTGAGCCACTGTACATCAAATCAATGAACAAACAACATCGTGTTAAAGACGGCGAATGATTAATATTTCATTTTCATTAGAAAAAAGTGCTGGAGATTCACACCGAATACATATCGAGGCATATGGTGATCATGTTCTATCGGAGGCGACATACAGAAAGTGCTTTCGATGGTTAAAACAACAATTTTGCTGTGAGAAATGCAAATGGCACTTTGAGTCAGAAACATACGGCAGACGTGTTAAATGTTGTACAAGAAACAATTTCTGACCGCTTAAAAGCAATGGAGTAAGCTTCAAAAGTCTGAAAAATAAGTGCCACATGAATTAAATGTCGGATGGATGGAACCCCGAAGAACCAAATGTGAAATTTTGCTTCAAAAATATGATAGAAAATCTGTATTGCATCCAATTGTTACTGATGCTGCAGAATGGACTTCTATTCAACTGCGGCTACAAAACCAGCTCGATTCTGCAGGAAGACAATCTTGTAGAACCAGAGAATGATGCTATGTAGTTCGCTACCAACAACAAATGGTCAATTTAAACCTTGCATTCATCGGAAAACGACTAAAATGCAACTCCACACGCATGTGCTAAGCAGCATTTCGATTCCTAGGAGGAAGTCGAACAATAGATGTCACATTTGTTTGCTTAAAAAGACGAATACTTTAATAGGCGTGGAGTGCCCAATTGCTGAAAAAATGTGTTGCCAGCAATGGTAAATAATTAGAATAAAATGCATTTTTACTATCCCATTAAAAGTTAGTGTTTTATTTTGTCTGCTACTCCCATAATCATCCTAGAATATATCCAATGTTCTGAGAATCGTGATAAATTTGCATTGAAAATCTGTATTTCATATGCTTTTAGAAAAATAACATGAGTACAAAAGCCAAACTTTCTGTTAAAACCACACATTTTCCATTTTTGTTTTAAATTTTAAATGATCCTTAAAATGACAACTTTTGCTTTTTTTATTTTATTGAATAATTTTATTGTAATTGCCAGGATAAATTTAAAATCTTTTGAATTTACTGCACCATCACACATACATACATGATTTTGTTGTAAAAAAGCAAAGTAATAAATGTATATAGAGATATACAGTGAGCGTCAAAAGAAACTGTACATTAAAAACTAAATATAGATTAATTAACTACCGTTATTTTTATTTTAAAATTGTTTCACGGTGATGCTTAGAATTATATCCATAATGTATAGTTTCTTTTGACGCTCACTGTATGTTCATTATATTGTATGTATGAATGAATGAACAGCTTGCAAATGAATTTAATTACCATTTTACGAACATAAATACATTCACATTTAATTTGATTTTTTTCGTCTCTCTGATTCATTTGTTTTTATCTTTAGTTTGGCATACAAT
Source organism: Sarcophaga subvicina (assembly GCA_936449025.2). Taxonomy (NCBI): domain Eukaryota; kingdom Metazoa; phylum Arthropoda; class Insecta; order Diptera; family Sarcophagidae; genus Sarcophaga; species Sarcophaga subvicina. Next base: position 38,720,640 of record OW388082.2, read on the forward strand.
CACAAGATTTCCAGAAGTAACGCTTTTAAAGTCAATTTATTTTTGTTACATATTTTCTTAAACATATTCTGCCATACCATATATACAATAAACCAATAAACTGTGAGATTGAATGAACCTGTAATAAATTTTCCATCGCATTCATTTTGTACGGGTGATTTTTTTTACTATTTGGGTTTTAAGTGTAAATTTGTCGCATGTCACGATAATGCCAGAAATGCTCAGTACGTGTGCCAATTCACAACGAATAGACTAACAAATAAAAAACTCTAGCAAATTATTGAATGCATGCTCAAGGGAATTGTCGGAATTGTCGAATTTGGTATAAAGAGCAGGTAAAGGCAGTTCAAGAGCTACGAATACAGTCTGAAAGATGCATTCCTTACAGCAGTTTTTGGGCCTTTGGTATTATTCCGTTCGATGATTACTAACTTTTTTGGCCTCAAATGAAAATATTTAACTTGCTGAAATTGTAGTTTCAACAAGACCGTATCAAATGCACGAGAGACGGTTTTGGTGAGGACTTAATCTTACGTTTAACCCCATTTGATTATTTTTAAATAGGGCCGCTTGTCAGTCGCCGTAGGCTAGTAGGTAGTGTGTTGGCTTTTTAGACGTAAGGCCACGGGTAAGGCCCCAGCCCAGACATCTCGAACAAAACGAAATATGAAAAATATTTCTTCGCGACTATCTCTCAGCAGTTTTCTGACATAAACTCTGAGAGTTAATAAAATTAACATGGAAAGTTTCCCAAAAATCCGTCGTTCGGAGTAGCTTTAACTGTAGGTCCTGCCACTCATGTATAAAATTAACACACAAAACATAAGTGGCGTGAGAAGCTAGATCGGAATCCTGACTGAAGGGTTATAATGACCAATTATGTATGTACGTATGTTTGTATGAGGACCATACGGCAGATAATGTAGGGAGCACTTTGAAAGCAGTGTAGCATCATCGTATATACAGAACATATAACAAAACGAGCATCTAACGTAAAATAACTTACGAGTATCACGCAACCGTCTCGGTCTATAAAAATGAAAGAAGCGATCGGAAAACTGATAAAAAAAAAGTTGGCATCGATACCACTACGGAATTTCCACAATCTATCATTGGATATTGTAATTTCTTTTACAGTTAACAGTCACCAACATATAGGAGACTTAAAAGTTCGAAGGAGATTTCGCGTTTATATAACGTTTCTATCGTGCTACATACCGTGCATCTTGTAAGGATACCGTATACAGCCTCTTCGTTTTCTCTTGGTGTGTCCCTTATTGTTTTTTTAGTACTTCCGGCGTATCAGGTCGAGAGGTGATACATTTAAAGACAGCCTATTAATGAAAACTAACTGGACATAGATGCCTTTGTTAAATTTCATGCGAAGTAAATTATTCACCGATTCTTCTTTATATTCACCCCCACAACTGCTACAATAGTTGTAATATGAATAGCCCGTATGTTCAAACGTACATCCAACCATAATAAGTATGTAATTATTTTCGTAAATAGATTAGCTGTATATCACCCAGGACTCAAAAAAGAGCTGTAATTCTTTCTCGATAGAGCAGGCTAAAGCATCATGGATATACCAAGATGCCTTAGTTTAAGCTGCAATTGAATGAGGTAGTACCAAAGATGGTGCCGTACCATTTCCTCCTCTTCGTCAAGATGACGATATCAACAGTAGTTATATGCATACTATGTTCCGCCATACGCCAAGTTATTATGCTTAATAGAAGCCTAATGGGCTTTCCATCTCATACGACAGGAAAGTGTTCATCCTTCCAATTGATAGAAAAGAATTCCGTATCTTCAGCAAATGGTGACATAAGACCATTTAAGTTCCATTGTACTCGCCACTCGAGTTCGACAGTGCAACGAAAGAATGTAAATCCCTATGCACAAACGCATTATCAAGAGATGACCATCCAAGTAGGATGTCAGCAATTCCATTCTCTCGAATGCCTGAATTACTTGAGACTTATGTCAGTTAGACATTTTGTCAACAAAGTTAGATCAGTGTGCGAGTGCAATTGAGAAGACACTTCGATATCAGATAGGAACTCTGAGAGACAGGGTAGGTTTATAGAAATAAATACCCGATCTTACACCAACCGACCATAAGCTGCGTGGAAATTGGTGGGAAATTAGACATTCATTAGCATATTTATGTGCTATTTGAGGTAAGAAGCTCGATGTTTGACTGCCACAAAAATAGACAGAGAATAATTTATTAATTGAACTCTTTTTCACTTGCGATTCAATGCTGAAGTGGAGCGAAATCGATTTTTTACAGCAAATGTTTACTGGGGTTTACTGGATGTACGCGTACTGTACACGTACGGCAATAATGTGCGAAAAGGCACATGGATGAAGTAGTGCGAACCAAGACAAATAATGCTATGCGTCTGGTTAATTATGAGCTTTTATAACCTGGTCAAATAATTTATTTTGATCTAACGAGACTGAAAGTAGTTGAATTAAATCGTTTAAAATTGACCCACAATATTAGGTGTTACGTTTCAACAGGGCAACGTCAGACCACACACATTTTAAAGTCGACTGCGAACGACAGACTTTTGAGAAACTTTTCGTGGCAATTTTATTTATTCACAGGGGTTTTGCCTGAAATCTGCTGAGAGGAAGTCGCCGAAGAAATATTTTTTCAAATTTCGTTTTGTTGGAAATGCCTGACCTGTGATCTGAACCGAGGCCTCATGTCTAATAAGCCAACACACTACCTACTAGACCACGGCGACTTCATTTTAGATATTACCAAGTATTTAATTTACCGTCCACACTTTTCACCTTCAGATTATCATTTGTTTCTGTTCCCGTAGACCTCCCTTGATAATTTAAATTTAGAAGAAGCCTGCAACACGTTGGGATTATGGTTTGATCGCAAAACTGCTCTGTAAATATTTGATTTCATAAAGCCCGTTTCACATTTGATTGAAATGTTTTTAATTTTTAAGCATATTTGTAAGCGAACTTTTTCGAACACCAAACAAACACTTTTTTCGAAATCCAGCGTAAAAAATTTTACTTTAGCTTTCCATCAATAATTTTTTCTCAAAGAATTAAAATTATTTCGTTTTTTTTAATTCTGTACGCAAAAGAGGCCACTTTAATGTAATTATCCGCATCAAACCACATGATTTTAAAATCACTTCATAATTTGTATTCATCAACATAACAGATAAAAGAAATACAAAAAAAATGTAAAAAAATAAAATGAATATGAATAATTAAGCAATTGAATGTATGTACGAACAATGATGGCTAATTAAAGTATTTACATTTTGTATGAAAAACCACACACGGCGTCAAAATCGGAGAAGAAAAAAAATCTACCCCAAGTAAACAGCATTAAAAAAACAAATTTTAATTTTTTTTTTAAGTTAATTTTAATAATAATAATCATTTATTTACTTCACCAAATAACGTGATTTTATTTTCATTATTTATTTTTATTTTTGTTTTCCTTATATTTATCGATAAGTACTGGCAAACATACATACCATTCTGTATAAATAAGAGTGGGAGTGGAGAGTAGGTATGCAAATGAAAAAGCTTTGAATTTTTATTTTAATTTTTTTGTAAACAATTTTACATACATTTGTGCTCCTACCTTATTTATACAGGCTCATATGTATGTGTATGAGATAGATGATGAGTTAATCATTATCTGTGTGTAAGAAGTTCATGAATTAAGAGAATTTTAATTAAAAACAATATTTTTTTTTATTATAATTTTTTACACAATTTATTTATAAAATTTAATATTCCCTATAATTGGCGATACTAGTCTACAATTATATTTAAAATCAGTTTTTTTTAAGTAGAATTACATTTTACATTATACGCTCTTTACATACTTAATATTTATAAATTTATCACTTTATAAAACAAAAAAGAATTAAAAATAAAATTTTAATATAATTACAGAAGTGTGAGTGTATCATTTATATATATATGTATGTATTGTTGGAATATTTTTTAAATTTAATAAAATTATGCCATAAAAATAACTGGCATTCAAACTCTGTCAGCCTACAATACATTTGCAAATATTTCTACGCCTCACACTTACAGTAATCGAAAGAGGAAATGAGTTTCGTTTTTTGTTTTTTACGTTTAAATTAGTGACTTAATGAAATAGTTTTATACGATCATAATATTTACAAAAAAAAATTAAAAAAGGATAATAAATAATTATATACGGTGGTTGTTATTAAACGAACGTTAAACTAGTGTTGGTCGTTCAATTTAAAGCGGTTAATATCATCATGTAAAAAAAAAATACAAAATATTTTTGATTAAAAAAGGCCAAGTGAAAATTAATCAATATTGTTTTTATAAAAACAAGGGAACGAGAATAGGATTAAAATTTAAAAGATATGTTGAATTTTTTCTGCTATCACCTGATTTGCTTATTCATAACCGAAGTAAAGCGATTAAAATTGCCTTAAATTTCAATTTTACTAAAGCACTAAACTACTAAAGGTTTCAGCGAATTTTTGAACATATTTTGCCATTTTGTTGTTCAAGAATGTTTGTCCCAATGAAGCTTCACCTACAGTTTCGCAATTGAAAATTTTATTAATCCCACCTATTTTTCAACATCATTAGTTCTCTTAATATTATTTCTACATCAAGTTAACTGGCCCAAAAAAGAAAAAGACGTTGTAAAGGTCAGGTATTCTTTGGATCTGAGACGGTTTACTCTTATGAGCAAAACCACAAATCAAATTCATTGCCTTCTCATGTGCTTGTTTACGAACAGTGGCGATATCGCTAAAATTAGTAGAACTTCTGATTAAGTTGTAATTGATGCTGTAGTTTAAAAGCCATAGTCAATATTAAATAAATTTCACAAAATGACATACCTAGTAACCAGACTTTCGTTGCGCTGAATCCGACAGAGTTGACTCATCGCCCTAGGTTTTCGAGATACCGTAACTTTAAAGTTCTAAAATACACAGTCTTTTTGTCTCGGAGATATCGTTGAATTAAAGTAAGTATTTAAGGGAGGTAAAGAAGGAATAACACTAAAATTATAAATAAAGGTTTTAAATTGTAAAAATAGCGCTTTTAGATGCTGCAATGAAAACTCGTAAGAAACAACAATTCTAGACGTTATATCCACTCAATTCATTTTGCACTTTTAAGTTTGGATGTCTCGAAAATCTAAGATAATGGAGTACATTTGTCAAATCCGGTTTATCAAAAGCCTTTAAAAAAGTGCAGTCTGGTTTCTGCGACCCACTCGAATACAGCCAAAAATTGTGTCGTATTTCGAAAACCTACAGCGATAGAGCAATTCTGAATCGAAATAGGGTTCAGTGGACCAGAAGCATTTGAAAAACGTTTGTCTTGGTACTGGGTTAAAAATCTTGCCGGTACATTTACTGGTGGTTTTAGTTCCAATATATGCTCAACAAAATTTGACTTTAGAAAAACAGTATTGATAGAAAACATCCCGCCTTCCACCATCTACCCATCATTTCTTTTCTTTGTATCGTTTTAGTTTCGTTAAGTATATGATTTTTCTGAAGTCACCTATGTCCAGCAAGCAGTGGATGGGACATGCGACAATGGTTCAAAACTCAGGTTAGAAATCTCCAACAAATCGAAATATGAAAAATATTTCTTCGGCAACTTCCTCTCAACAGTGTGCTGGCAAGAACTCTGAGAGTAAAAAAACGTTGTCTTGATAAGTTTCGCAAAAATCTGTCATTCGACTTTAAACCGTAGATCCCGCCACTCATGTATAAAATTAACGCACACTACATATGTAGTGTAAGTGTGCGTATCAGAGATCAGCAGTGAGTATTCAAAAAGGTGAGTAGAATCGAATCATACTCATAATTTCTGATACTTATACGCATTCATGCTTATTTTAATATTATACTCATACCACTCATATTCAAAGTTGCAGTACTCATCGTACTCATACTTAACAATACGTCTGATGTTGTTGATTTCGAACCTCCATAACTCAACATTTACAAGAATCACAAAATAAATCTAATTCGCGTACGAACACTGCAATACTCACTAGAAGGTTGTGTGTTTGCTTTGCTTGCTGTCTTTGTCTTTTTTCTTTTTTTGTAAATGCAACAACAACTACGACTGTACATTTTGAAGAATAATTCGAGTCACTCAAAATATATTCAAAATTTCATGAGTGCTTTTAGTAGCGAAAAAAAGATTCATTGCTGATGTCCGGTATGTATGTAAATGATATTTCTAATATAAGAAGGTCGTAAAATGTTAGCAATTTGGTAGTTAGGATTTTTATTGAAGGAATTTGACTGAAGAATTTAAAATTTATTGATGAATTTATGCTTCACTAAACAAAACGCACTCAAAACTATTTTTCTAATTGGTTTGAAAACTTAAACGATAAACCGTTTTTTGAATTTCGCAACACTATTACCGTTGAACACCGTTCAATCAATTTTGTTTGTTATACCGCAAAATTAATTATGATACCAAAAATTTTAAAATCTAGTACTAGTCTTAGTATATATTTTACAATTCTTACATTTAATATATCATTTTAGTTAAATTACTATTGTATGGTATTTTTTTGATACTCGTATTAAAACTTAAGTTTATAATTTTGGCAGTATGGTATTTTCTTGTTGTAAAAACCTAATTATATTATATAATTAATATGTATATCTATGTATGTATATATATATTTGTAATATTTAAAACAACAACAATGGTTTTTATATTTATAGGAGAATGTGTTACTTTTCTTGTTACTCAACTGAATTGCTAACATGCGAGAAATGGAAAGCTTACTTATCCATTGGGATGGTTTTATTTCTTTATGTGTCGACGTCCGTATGGAACTACACATAACGTGTAATTTGAGCATAAAATTCTGAAAGACAGGCATGTAACTGTAAAAATGATGGGCGTTCGGTTGGCAGTAAAGCCCAACAATAGGCCATAATAGTGAAACTAAAACGAAAGGGAAGAAAACAGGCAACCAATTAATATTAAAAATTATTAAGAGAAATTTTAAAAAAGGAAAAATTTGAAAAGAGAAAACTGTTAGGAGAAATAATGATTTTAACACTTACAGCTCATCAGGACAATTAAAAGGTTGTGCCAGTCGATAACCATCTCTGAGATAATGTTCCATTTCAAAGGGATCTACTTCAGCGTAGGGTTGTTTGGCCGACGTACAAAGCTCCCACATTAGAACTCCGAAAGCCCAAGAGTCGCTAGCTTCGGCGAATTGTTTATGTTGTAAAGCTTCTAGAGACATCCATTTTACTGGACGATTTTCACTATCACCCAAGCAATTATAATCACCTGGGAATAAGTCACGTGACAGTGAACTGTCCGATAACTTGACGCGCAATTGATCATCGATGCTAAAAAAACATGAAGAAAAAATCAAAAAAAATAAACAAAATTAATAACAAATAAAAATAAGAAGTCAATATCTTAAAATCTAAAGGCAATCGCAATTGGATAAAATGAGAAAATACAATATAGGCTGCATGTACATTAGAATAAATGTAATTATGTTGCCGAATGTCTGTTACCAGACTCCATTGCGGTAGTCTGATCAACCATTCATTAAAAAAAAAACTAGTGGTCACTGAAACCTTAATCAATTTAAATAGCAATTTGAATCAAATGGATCAATTGATGACGAGAATTGGAATATTCGAAACTGCATGTCTGCATAATTGGTCATTACAACCCCTTTAGTGAGGATTACGACCTAGTTGTATGTGTGGTAATTTTTTACATGAGTGGCGGAACCTGCAGTTTAAAGTCGACTCCGAACGACAGATTTTTGAGAAACTTTTCAGGGCAAATTTTATTTACTCTTAGAGTTTTTGCCAGAAATCTGCCGCCGAAGAATTATTTTTATTTTCAAATTTCGTTTTGTTGGAGATGTCCTGGTGTTTGAACCGAGGCCTCATATCTAATAAGCCAATACACTAACTACTAGACTATGGCGACTGCTTGGAATGGTCGAACACTAATGAATCTATATTGGCTCAGCAAAGTTTGCAATGCTAACTTTTTCTATTTTAGGAACATGCTAAACTCACTTTACTACCTTCAGAGTGTGAAGACTCTAGAGGAAACCGTCACAAAGCGTCTTGATACCGTCCATGAAAATTTTGCGTTGACCACATCCGGCCTCTAAGAATCGTAGTGAAACTATCTGTGGAGTAGAGTTTTATCTTCTTAAAATAATCATCTTTTTCATTTAAAGATAAAGAGACACATCCAATCTTCGTCTAACAAAGCAAAAGAACTACCAAATCAATGTAGCAAGATGCGTAATGTCAATGTTAAAGTTCTCTTAGACAATGATCTACCACGAGATCTACTTGTAGTAAAAATCATCACAAAAACGACTGGAGAGATAAAATAGTGAATGTTGAGACAACTTGATGACATGAAATGTATCGATGTATCTGTCTGCTTAGCCACAAGCATTGCGATGTGAAAGTCAACCTAAACTTCGCTGACCAGCACTGCATTCCCTGGCAGCAGCAGTAAAGCAAAGTCGATGTGATGAATGAATTGCGTTCATTATCAACGGCTGCCGATTAGTGAACATTGAAGTGATTCTTGGTTACTTAGCCCTATTTCGGAGTCTATGAGCTTGTTATCGAATAACCTTTGGTTCAAATTTTCCACTTACGAATCGTGATAAACACATCGAATCATTCTGTTCTTGGAATAATAAAGTGTGAAAGGTATTGCCTACGCCGCAGTCAATTAGTTGACAGGCTTAGAAACAATTTCTTAAATTTAAATACTTACACACAATTACGGGTCGCTATATCCCTGTGCACCACCCCATGGCTGTGCAGATGACTTAATGCGGTAGACAGATGCGATGACATCATAACAATCTGAATGGTCGTAATTGTACGAGCACATGATGGATCCAATAGAAATTGCTTAAGATTTCTGGTATTATTCATGGCAGGATATAAAACAAAGGGCGTGGTGTGATCTTCTATGGAAACTCCTAGAACGGATAAAATGCCCGGATGTGATGCACCATACAAAGACATGCCTTCCTGTAGTAAGAGGGAAACCTGCATTTGGCTAGCATGTTGAGCCACTGTCTTCACCAAAACATCCTGATTTTCATTATAAGTGCCACGATATACCCGGCCGAAAGTGCCTTCTTGCAGTAGACTAGACAAACGAACGCGGCATCGTTCCACAGTGAGTTCAGAAATTCTCCGATGTAATTCTTCCGGCTGTTGAGGTTCCAATTTGCGAGGTAGCGTACTGTGTATGGGTGCTATAATCGATGGTGTGATATATGAAGCAGATTGACAAGGAGGATTCGTGTTTAGTCTTTGAAAGCTAGATGTTCTCATAGGCTGGCCGCCATGATTTTGACGCTTAGCTGAGCCACGAACACAGTAGGCTGTTAGCAAAAGTATTAAAACTAATGCTAAAGCCAAAACACAACCTACAACTAGAGTTATAAGACCGGTAGGGGGTGGTACTACTGTTTCCAATAGCAGGGGATCATCTAGATCGGCATCATCTTCTTCGGCCAGCAAACAAATCTTTTTTCTACGAAACACAAGATGTGTAACATTATTTAATGCTCGATTTAGAATTATTTCAATCGATATGGTAACATCGACTTCGGCTGCTCGTATACCCGAACATTTAAGGGCTATGGTGAAAGTTTGCACCTTAATGGGTATTTCACCAATTTGAGAAATATTCATAGTGGGTCGTGGCAGTAAAACTTGATCAGATGTTGCAACATTTATGCTATAGGGCAGAGGCCGACCAGCCAAACTCTGCCATGTAAAACTAATGTCGCGTACATTGGCCGGCACTGGTACAATGAAATTTAAGGCATAATTATTGATGTGACCATCACGTACATAATAAACTTCTGCGGAAACACCTGAAACAAAAAGAAAATGAAAAACAAAAATAAATTCTTTGTAATTTGAGAAAAGGAAATGAAAATACAAAAAAAAATTATTTGTGGGTGAAATTTTGCTTGGGTGGAAATGATGGTCAATACAACTGGTAGAGGTGCTTAGAAAATATAGTACAAGTTTAAAAATTAAGAGAGCATTTATAAAGATATGCATTCTAATTTACTGCAAATAATTGAATGAAATTTTAAATTGCAAAACATTAACAGGAATAAAAAGATATCAAAATACTAAATCAAGTCACGCACACTTCATTAGTATCATCACTAAACGATGAGTAAATGTGTTGCTTTACTGCTTAACCACTTACATATGTGTGTATGTGGATGGGTGAGCTTCAGTGTGTATATGTATTTATTTTACAATGTGTGTGTGCAATATTTCCAAGCCATACCACTACTAATCAAGTAGTAAGGAGGGAAGCTCTAAGAAATTTGCGGTTTTCCAAAATATTTGCACGTAATGAAGATGCAACAAAAGCATAAGCAAAAATATACGAGGTGCGTTAAAAAATTCCTCATGGCTGAAAGGCCAACATTGCTAATACACATCGGCTGTCAGGTGACATTAGTTAAACCTGAACAATATTATTTTTTAATATGATATTACCGCTAGATTTAGAAAGAAACTGACGAATACTAATTAGAATTTCCCTCTCACATGCAATATTCTCCGGATTTAGCCAGAAGAAACGCTATATAGGGTAGTTCTCGTTAAAAAAAATACTGAAAAACAAAACGTTTTTTATTATCCAGAAACTTGTCTGTTGTTCAAAAAGTAATGAATTTATTGATTATTCCTCGTATTATGTCATTTCGAAAAGAAAAAAGAGGGAACTTGATCGTAAGAAGAGTGTTGCTATATGAGCAAGACTCTTGTTTACACACTACGGGAGGGCATATTGAAGTTCAAAATTAGAAGTGCAAGTCAACGCCGATTTCATGAATAAGTTTTTGATAACATTTCGCATAACTCTGTTCAGATCATTTTCAATTCGAATTATTAATACGCTGTACAAAGTCCATGTCGTTGAGGAGCTCATACAGCTCACTGTTGCATCGGATACGGAAATCATCGCCAACTCGCACTGGGCCGAAGATCTTGCGGAGTACTTTTCTCTCGAACACTCTCAAGGCCGCTGCATATGTCTCTGCTACTCAATTGCCTATTGAGACCATAGTAGCACCTGTTGGCAAGAGTGATCCTGCGCTTGATCTCCAGACTGACATCATTTTTGGTGGTAACGGCGGAACCAAGATAAATAAATTCCTTGATTATATCAAAAGTATAGTTATCGGCCGTAATCCGAGAATCAATACACCGCACGTCTCTACTTGTCGATAACATATACTTTGTTTTGCCCTCATTTACTGCCAGACCCATCTTACTAGACTCCCGTTCAATAGCACTAAAGGCAGCAGTAACATCTCGCTTGGTACGCCCTATGATGTCAATGTCGTCAGCGTACCCAAGCAACTGGACACTTTTTTGAAAAATAGTTTGTCGCATAACACTGTCCATGACGAAGTTGAAGAGGTCGCATGATAAGGGGTCGCCTTGTCTGAAACCTCGCACGGTACCAAAGGGTTCGAAGAGGTCCTTTCCTGCCTTGACGGAGCTGCAGGAACTGCTCAACGTCATTCTGCATAGACTTATCAGCTTCACAGGTATACCGAGCTCAGACATTGCGGCAAAAACACGATCTCTTATGGGGCTATCAAAGGCTGCCTTATAGTCGACAAAAAGATGGTGTGTGTCGACTTGTTTTTCGTGAGTCTTTTCCTGGATTTGGCGTAGTGTGAAGATGTGGTCGATGGTGGACTAGCCAGGTCTGAAGCCGCACTGATAAGGTCCAATCAGTGTTTTGACGAGTGGCTTCAGTCGTTCACGCAATACGCCTGTAAGAACCTTATATGCGACAGGGAGAAGACTTATACCCCTGTAGTTGGCGCATATCGTAGGGTTTCCCTTTTTCAGGGCAGGACAGAGGACATTGAGGTTCCAATCGTTGGGCATATTTTCGTCTAGACATATTTTGTAGATAAGCTGGTGCATGCGCCACTATCATTAAATTCAAATTCTTCGAATTCTTATTCGAATCTTTCCAATAAACCGAAAGAAAAGTAATCATTTGAATTAAATTTTTTAATTCCTGCATTCCGAATTGTTGACATATTTGGTTTGAGAAGAAACGAAACCAACATGTTGCATGTTGAGTTGACTTCTTGCATCAATCGATACCTAAAAGTCTTAACAGTAGCAAGTATTTACATCAAATTTGCCAAATTATGCTATCGTGAACACATTTTTGCAATTTCAAACTTTATCCCTACTTCTCGGAACTCACATAAGAATTATCTTTGAATGATTTGAAATTTCCCTGAGAATTCCTAGCCATTCATGGACAAGGACGAACATGAAAACTACGTCTGTTAGGGTCTTAAACGTAGCCTGGCTGACCGAGTACATTAAAAGATTTTCAGGCAAAATCTCGCCACCTCAACAAGTATTGCGACATTTTCACAATTGCCATGAACTCTGCCTGGAACACGCTGCAATGGTCGGGCAGCTTATAAGCTTTTATACCAGAAACCTTAATGAATATACCTGCGTAAACCTCTAAAGGATGTAAAAATGTTCACAGTAGATGTGGTTTATTGGATGTAAAGCAAAAGCCATTATTTCATTGAAGATGAATAAGTGTACATATATATTTGATTGTACATTTAATCTTCGTATCTCTTTGTAAATTTAATCAGATTTTTTTTTGGATAAAACCATATTTTTAAGCCTAATAACTTGGCCTATTAAAATTTTTCTGTAGTGTTTGTGACTATGCCAGCAAATAATTTTATTGAATGGCATACCATGCATGCTGCATGGTGTAAAGATTTCTGGTGTACATTCATTGTGAATGTAATAAGAGTATGCTTTGGGGGAGATTATTTGCTTACAAGCAATTTATTTGACATGATTATTGGTACGATTTGCTATTATGATTGAAACTTTTTAATATTTTCTGAGGACATAATAAAATAATTGGCATGATGCCAACGATCAAAAGAATTTTAGTTATTTAAAAATGTAAAATCAGAATAAGGTCAGTATTTGTATAGTAGATGCAATGATTGTTATTATAGTTAATGTACACAATAAACTAAATCCTTAATATCTGCTTGAAGTTAAAGCAAAAGCATAGCGTCACTAGAAAGATAGGATTTTGCCGAAACGTATTGCACTTTTAAAATCAATTCGATCGTGAAGGCAGAATATACGGCGCATTGGATCCCAGATTACGGTCGATAATTATACCTTCGATGTTGTCAATGAATTTATTTATCTTGACTCCGTCTTTACCAGCAAAAATAATGTCAGTCTGGAGATAAAGCGTAGGACCACTCTTGCCAACAGGCGCTACTATGGTCTCAATAGGCAATTGAGTACAAGAGGTCTCTCTCGCTCGACGAAACATACTCTACAAGTCACTATGTGTGTGAAGAAGATTACAATTTGTATAGCCTTTGTATGCCATTCTTAAAACAAATACATTTCTTTGTCTAAATTTTTCAACAGCTGTTCCACATAGGAACGTGTGGAGCACAATTTTAAAGGAGTGGAACAGGTATTCGATTCTCTGATATCGTATATTTGGATAATTTTAAAATTAAGTTAGAAATTGAATGTGCAAAAAATAAACCAAATTATGTTTACAGTTTCTTTTTAACTGCATTAAACTATGCTTAGCTTCGCCTAATATGAAGCTATCAAATGAATTTCACTGTATTTCATTTGTTAGGACAGATTGAGGAGACATCAGGGACAACGGATAATAAAATGAATTAAAGATAATGAAAAATGTTCACATTTGAAGACAGAAACAAACGAACAAAAAACTTGTCAAACATTTTACACACATGAAGAAAATGGGATTAAAATATACAATGAATGCGCGAAAATTAACGTTTTACACCTTTTGCAATACCTTTTACATAGAAATGCACTCTCTGACACTCACTCACGCCTTACTTTCTACTGTTTTTATTACGATGTCTCTTTAAGTGACACAGCCACACCTTCGTCAGTCACTAGCCAAATCAACAACGTCAACAAAAAAAAAAAATGAATGAATAACATACTCGTACATGGTGACAAGATGAAAAGAAACATTTAAAAAGAAAAAGACTACAACAACAACATACAAAACATAAGTAGATTTACTTCAATAATAAGAGTTTAAAAAAAGCAACAAAACAAAAAGAGCGCAAAATACGTATATGACAGCAACTGACAGCAGTAAGAGGATAAATTTTAATAGCAAATAATTATTCTATTTAAGAAGAAGAAGAAGAATAAAAAAAAGGAAATCCATTAACTGAAAATGAAATGTACTAAAATTCATTAAGTTTAATTATAATTAAAAATAAAACAACAACAAAAAAAACATAAAAAAACCAGAAAAGAAAAACTTTTTAACAAGATTCTAAAATAAAAGTGACGGCAACGTGACTGGCTTATAAATTTAACAAAAAAAAAAAAAAAGAAACGAAACAAAGAGGAGAAATACAATTTGAACACAATAAAAAATACTTGAATTTAAATGAAGTTTTAAAGAACGTCTTTGCACCCCTTGGTTAAAACTAGAGTACGTATGGAAAACACAAGACCATAAATCGCTGCATTTTTAGAATCATTACGTTCTAGAAATTATTTTTCTTCACAGAGATGAATCAGAGTGTTTTGTTATAAATTCAATGGAAGATCAATTTATAGAGGATACATATGGTCTCCTAAGTACGTGCTTCTTTTTTAATTTATATCTTCTTTCATATTTCTTCTCTCAGATTTTTGTGAATAAAATTTCATTCAAGATTTTAACCTTAACAGAAAAACAATTATTTGTCAATTTCTTGCTATTTTCTTGGCAATTGGCAAACGTTTAAAGGTTGTTTTTTCCTGTTCAATGGTTTTCCTTCTTTTTTTATTCAAGCATTTAATTACTGTCAGCAAGAGAAAAAATAATCAAAAAGAAATAGAAATTGAAAACAATTGAATTGAAAGTTAGGTTATGTTAGGTTATTTAAGGTGACGGACCCCCTTTAAAGGAACAGGTCCCACTTAGGACAGCATTTAGACCCATTGTGATACCATAATGAATTCCATTCGGGGATCAAACATTCCCAAAAAAAAAAAACAACTCTTCCTATCGCAATAATCCTGTTATTAGAGAGGTAGGGTTAAGTGGTCAGAAAGTGAGACATCAAAAACGTTTGTCTCTTTATGACAATATCAGTGCACTGACATATGAGGTGAAAGATAGGCTTTTTCGTTTCCTCAGACCCACATCTGCAACAGATGCCTTTTGCCGTAATCACAATACCTATTCCCTGTAACATATCGAACTTTGAGAGCGATCTCATTTCCAATTTCCAACGTTACGCCTATGTCTCGGGCTCACTACGGGTCACTATGCTTGCTCAAGCTAGCTTTTGGTATCAAAGCTACCACTCCAACCTACCTACTTAGCTACCTATGTATGTCTCAGAAGCTATAAAGAATTATGTATGAATGATTCGAAATTTCTTTGAGAAATCTCGGCATTCACGGACAAGGACGAAAGTATAAACAAGGTGCGTTAGGGAATTAATTACAGCCAGGCTATCAGAGCAAATCAAGATAATTTAAGGGAAAATCTTGCCAATTAAAAACAAATGTTGTCCCTTTTAAAATTGCAATGATCTTGGAAAACACTACAGTAAGCCTATAAGCCTATAAGAAAATTTAGTATCAGAACTTTTAAAAAATATACCACAACCCACAATGTCACTCATCTTTCAGACAACAGTGTAAATCTTCAAGAGTTCCATTGGGAATCTGCGGATCTTGAGATCAGAATTCTAAAACCGAGTGTTCTATTTAGGAAGTGGAATTGAAAGTTTAAATTTTACTGGAAACAACAGGTTGCCTTAATGGAAAGTCGATGCTGGACATTTATGGAACCAAAGTTACAAACTTTTTGAAGAAACCTTTCAAAATATAAGTACTTTACTTTATTCTACTTTCTAGTCTATACGTTCTTCTCACAGTAAAGATAATAAAGTTGTTACTGGCAATACCGCAGCAGCATGTCAAAGTAGCTGTAGGAGATACCAGAATATTTTGCTCTTCAATAGGCGACACCAAAGTTTCCGAACACAATATTTGAACGGAGATGTATTCTAATTCCAAAACTATAAAAAGAAAAATGGCAGTCGTTACTTACTCTTTCTATTTATATTGCAGACCAGTTTCTTCTGAGAAAAAGATATTTGAATATTGTTACACATATTTTTGACTATAAAGTATTTTTTTATTGATTAATTACAATAAAATTTGAAATTGTAGAAGAATTAGTACGAGCTGATCAACTTTGGCCTCGTGCTCAATTTAATTGACCAAACCCTCACGCTAATATTCTACAATAAAGGTCTTTAGATCACTTTTTTGACTTTCACATAATCGTTAAGTCGGACTGGCCAGTCTGCAATTGGGGAATTGATCACAGCACGAATCAAGGCTATCAATGTTATGGCAAATTACATCCTCTAAATCTGTCCACAATTTGTAATTCAGCGGTTTTAAATCAAGACTGGCCGTGAGCCCATCTTCAGAGGACATGAATGCTGGTAAATTAAATTGAATCCAGATTTGGGTTATTTTAGCTTTATAAGCCCTATGAAGAATCTTACTGGAAACTCCACGATTGATTTTAAAACACAGAACGATTTACGATAGCTTCCAAAGCAGATACTTGATAAAGTTTAGCCGACATTTAGACCCTTGGTTGCAAATATGTAAGTTATTGACCCCATCATAAAAGATAACCCGTCACAACTGAAGCTGATTGATAACCAGCCCAAGGAATCAATTCAGATGAATTCTTACATGGCCGTGCATGTACCCCTATTTATATCAGGGTGCTTCACCAAAAGACGTTTGGAACATATTTGACCAATTCACACGACTTTGGATAGTGTATGTTGTATTGAATACAATTTTTGTTTGTGAATGCTCAATGCTATGCTGTATTGTGTACTTCGAATACCAAACGTCAAAAACCGATAAGAAGAAGAAGACCAGTATTCATAATTTGATTTTTAAGCAACAAAATGAAAAATATTACACGGAAAAAAGAAAATTAATAACTTATCTTTGCAAACAATTATAATTTTGAAATATTAATTGTTGACTCAAGTTACATCGAAAATATTTTATATTTTTTTATTCTTCTCCTTGATTACTAGCATTCACATAAACTGAAGGCACGAAACCAATACAACACAAAATACATATGAAAAAATGTGTATAGATGTATCGGATTTTTATATGAAAATTATCAACAATAAACAAACACTGTTGTATATTCGTCCAACAATTGGGCAATTCACACGAATTTGTATCGTGTATGTTGTATTGAATACATTTGTTTGTTTGTGAACACTCAATGCTATGCTGTATTATGTATCTCGTGGCATTCAAACAATTTGATAGCCCGAAACCAACACAACTTTTTAAAAACATATGAAAACATATACACATTTTTGTCATTCACACAATTTGATAGCACGAAACCAATACAACTTTTAAAAAGATATGGAAAAAATGTGTATAAGTGTATCGGATTTTTATATGAAAAATATCAACAACAATCATGCACTGTTGTATGTTCTTCCAACAATACAATGAATACGACGATACAACGGCTTGTGTGAATTGATCAAATATAATGAATACAACGATACATGGGCTTGAGTGAATTGCCCAATTGTTTTTCATACTAAACATTCAAAGATACAAGCCAAACGAGGTACCTGAATATCGAATACATATAAGCATCTCAGCGTGCTATCGACATTTACCATAAGATTTTAATGAATTGCTCTTATAGTTCAAAATTAATTTCAAGATTCAATAAATTATGAGTAAACGAAAATGTTTATTGATGAAGGAAACATGAACTTGGATGACCTTGTACTTTGTATCCATTATTGTGAGTAAAATTGTTCAAAATAGATGGCGAACAAAAAAAAAACAATGCGGAAGCACTTAGAAAGTAAACGTTTTACGGAAAATGGAAAAATCCTACAGAAATAACAATTGAAAAAGTCAGTGAACAAAATAAAGGAAAAAAAGACCAGAAAGTAAAACTGAATGAATTTCAACTGTTTTAAAATGAATACATATGTACGCAGACATACGGACATATACAGATTAGAACAAGAGAGTAAACGTTTAAATGTTTTTAAACGGTTTATTGCTGTTGTAATAGAGGCAAAGACGAACAGAGTGCTTATTGTTAAGACATTACTTAGCCATTGTCATCTCTGAATTAAAAAAAAAATAATTCTCAGACGCATTTCGATTTACAAGTGAATATTTTTATGGAATTGCTGTTAAATACCTCACAGAGGTAAACAGTTGTTATAAGTTTTCCCCATGAGAAATATTGAAGAGTCTCTTATTAATGTAAGATGAGTTATGAAATCATTTTAAAAATATTTAAAGTTTGTGAAAATTAAGTTTCAATTAGTAATGTGTATGTGTATATGCGTCATAATACAATTTGTAAAGTGGTAGGCCGATAAACATCGATGTTTTAGAAACACTCGGTTTGACTTATTGCCGCATCGGAACAATTCTATGTTTTATTGATAAACATTGATACAACATCGTTGTATCCAAGTTAAAAAAACTCAAGTGCAGTTAGCTAAGACACAGAATAAAGCTTCCGACGATAGACCCGTGCCAACGAGAATCTGTCCTATAACCGCGTTCCTGGTTTTCTTGGATTCAAGACCTTTGAATATGGAAAAGAGGATCAGAGCTATGGAGACTATATTGGAGAATAAGACTAACACGCGATAAATCGTAACTTGAAAATTGTTCACATAACTGTGTTCCTGATGTCTTACTCACTCACTTAATTGATTATTACAACTCTTAAGTTAGGATTACAATGTGATGGCTCACACCAACCATGTTATGTGTATTAATTTTATCCAAAAGTGAACTTTTCAAGGCAATTTTATTTACTTGCAGACTTCTTGTCAGAAGACTGTTTGAGAGGAAGTCGCTGAAAGAAATTATTTTTATTTTTCATATTTCGTTACGTTGTAGATGCCCGAGCAAAGAGAAAAATTTTCTTAATACAAACCTGCTTTAAGAGAGCGACCACTTTG
Source organism: Sarcophaga subvicina (assembly GCA_936449025.2). Taxonomy (NCBI): domain Eukaryota; kingdom Metazoa; phylum Arthropoda; class Insecta; order Diptera; family Sarcophagidae; genus Sarcophaga; species Sarcophaga subvicina. Next base: position 38,739,829 of record OW388082.2, read on the forward strand.
TGGTATACAAATGGATCAAGGACATATAGTGGCACAGAAGCGGAGATGTTTGGTCCTCAGGTAAAGTAAAATCGTAAGTTGCTTTGAAGTAAAAATTTACGCCATCGAAAGATGCGTTCTATACGAGTTGAATACATCCTTTCCAGAGGACTGAACATAGTAATACTATTTGACAGTTAGACTGTCGTCCATTCACCCAACTCCTATGAGGTGAATTCAAGATTAGAATGAAAAGCTGTATCAGCCAGGCGTTGCTAGATCTCAAGTCATGTGAAAATTCGCAGCAATAAACAGGTATATCAGCCAGCGAAAAGGGTGGTTCCACGCCTCTGATGAGCTTTCTGTAGAGTAGGAAGAGGATTTCGCAAAATATAGTTAGCGAAAGTAAAGATGAAAGGAGCCGGACACTATTCTCAAATCAAACGGGTTGACTAAACTTTTGTTGTGAAATTGTAATGACAAGACACTATCGGCAAGTAGCTTAAGGATAGTAATCGACATTTTAATGGGTATCGTAAAGAAATATTTGTTTTAGAATAAGGGTGGACTTAAGGTCAATATGAGGATTGTAGTACCACTATGACTGATTTAACTCATGTCCGTTATTTATGATTTTAATACTATGTTCAGATATGCACTGTTATTGAGTCAATATTCGGTTTATTGAGTACATTATTTTAAGTGTTCAGACATAATAATATACGCAGTTCAGCTGCTTATACAATATTCATTTGACAGCTGGTAAACAAAACAGCTGGTTGTTTCAAAAAAATTATTTTTATTTTGTTTTTTGTTGTTGTTGACATTTAAGTTGTCAAATATCAACAGGAAGTGGTCGGATAATTGTAATATGCTCATTGAACATACTTATGACAGTGCTGCGTTTTAAGTTTTACTCAATATTATAACAATTTGCGTATTTATTGCGCAATAATTAATTGAAACTTTATATGAAATATTGAGCTCAATAATGACGTTTATTGCGATTTACGCAATAAAGGTGCATATCTGAACACAGTAAAAGGTTATACATTTTTTACAGTGAATGTTGCAATGATCGAGACAGTTAAGATAACTTAATTAATTCATTCAGAAAAGTAACAAAAATCGACAAAATATAAAAAATAGAAAAAAGTTTAAAGTCAAACATAATTGGTCCTTACAGTCAGTCATGATTACGACCTACCTTACATGAGTCGCCGTAGTCTAGTAGGTAGTGTGTTGGCTTATTAGACGTAAAGCCAGGGTTCGAGCCCCAGGCCATGCAACAAACATACAAAATGTATTTTTTCGGCGACTTTTTTGAGAAACTTTTCATAATTTAGATTTTTTTGCCAGAAATCTGCTAAAATGACGTCACTGAGGAAATTTATTTTAAAACTTCATTTTGTTGGTGATGTCTGACCTGGGGTTTGAATCGTGGCTTCACGTCTAATAAGCCAACACACTACTACACTAGACCACGGCAACTTCAAAATAAAATTCTCGTAATCTAATTGTGAAGCGTTCTTTGCATATCTTGGGCAAAGATTACTAAGACCCCCTATTAGAAGAATAATGAAATACTTTTGACTACAACCTTAATTCTTTAATTCTATTCAAAGACTATGGTGTAACCTAATAATAAATGCTCAAATAAATGAGTTTCATATTCCACTAACAACATGTGTTAAATTTAACACAAAACAGCTTATTAATGCAGTCAAAAGGAAATTGAAATGGAAATGGGAAAAAATAAACGGACAAGAATATTTTCTGTCTATAAACGAATTAAAAATATTACCTCATAATTTTTTTTATTACTAATCCCGAAACCAAACAAAGAACAAAAAGGGGGAAAAGATCTGTTTATTTATCTGATGCTTTAAATAATTCTTAATAGAATAAGAAGACAATGTATAAACATTTTGGCGTTTCTTTAATAAAAAAAATACAAATAAAAATCAAAAACCGAAAACCAAATTGAAACAAAAGAATACAAGACATATGGTTATACTTTAACCCGCCTATGTCATGTTCATTTTCTTCCCCCTCTCGAAAAAAAATGAAATAAAAAAAAAATAAAAAAAAATACGAGAACAAATTTTTTTTTGTGTGATGGAAAAAGAAATTAAAAAAGAACACAACAACCACCTAAAAGTAATGAATTTTTCATCAAACAGCGAAATAAAAAAAAAATAAAAGTTTTTATTTTAATATCAATGGCCAGCAGCCAGCCATTGATTAAATGGATGATGTGCTGCTCTTTGTTTCCAAGTGAATAACTGACTAAATAAGTGAGTGATGCGTTTTTCCTGTCTCAAATCGTTGTTGGTTGTGAGTTTGTCAGCCGAATTCCAGCTACAGACACATACAAAAAGAGAGGGCGTGTTATTTAGAGACAATGTCAACGGTGTAAATGTGTGACTGACATTAATTAAAAAAACTAAAAAAAAAAATACACCGAAAACATCGACATATTGTTGTACGTCAGTTTCTGAAAAAAAAAATTATTTTTATTTCGCTTTAAATTGGCCTTTATGGCAGCGTTGTCGTCCTACACAGGCAGTCAGATTTCAGTATAATTTACCATAAATTTTTACGAGTGTAATATCTTGATTTTTTACGATTTATTTGATTTAAAACAATAAAAACAAAATCGTCATAATGAAAAACGGTTTTATTTTCTGCTGCTTGCGTTAAGTATTTTTGTTGAAATTCAGGCAGTAATAAATTTTCTTAATTTCAATACGAATTTGTAAGTTTTATTCGAAAAAGTCCTTGTTGATCAAAGGAATGCAATCGTTAAACCACTGCCAGAGATTTAAGCAAATCCACAATTCCATTTAATTTTTTGAACATGTCTCAGACAGAATAATCGGCCAATTTCTAAAGCAAATAGTGCCTGAAGATTAAAAATGTGTCTCTTGGGATCTCAAGAAAAATTACATGTGAATTGCGGTCAACCGAAGCATACGGCTGCCAATTCACATTTGACTGTTTTCATGTTCAGCCATTATAAAATAGGGTCATCAAAATAGATTTATTTGTGAAATGATTTCTTCACATACATGCATACATACATACATCATTGGTCATTACAACCCTTTAGTCTGGATTACGTCCTAGTTTCTCATACCACTTATGTTGTGTGTGTTAATTTTATACTCGAGTGGCGGAATTTACAGTTTAAAGTCGACTTCGAACGACACATTTTTAAGAAACTTTTCATTGCAATTTTATTTACTCTTATAGTTTTTGCAAGAAATCTGCTGAGAGAAGGTCGCCGAAGAAATATTTTTTTCTATCTCGGTCAGAAGCAGTGTTGCTGATTCACCGAATTCTGAACTTTCTATTACATTAAGTAGGAAATCTTGTTTAATAACACCATGCGACAAAATAAAAAGAATGAAATACACCCAGCTAATGACACAGTGTATGTTTTAAGTTTTATTGAGTAGAACTCAAAAATATTTTTATTTTATATTTCTTGAACCCTCTAAACTTGTTTTATTTGACAAAACCTGTTTTTTTTTTTGGACATTACGCACAAATTTATTGAGTAATCACAAAACATGTCTGAACAGATTTCTAAAATTTAAACTTTCTTAGAAAGGGGTGAGATAGGCCTTTAAAACGATATACATACAGTGTTGGAAAAAATAATAGAAACGATTACTAGTTCATCATTAAAATGTTGCATACTTTTTCGTTATAAACTTTTATAGTTGGAAATCACTGTCAAATTCTTGCTAATGTAACGGGATTTTATTATTTGCTTTCTTTATTGATTTCTTCTCTTTTAATTTATTAGTTTTCAGGAAAAAGTAAGAAAATACGTAATTTAGCTGGAAAAATTAATAGAAACGTTTTTCTAAAACCGTGTTTAAATTTAAATTGAATAAACTTTTTACATGAAATATTTAGAAGTGATAAAAATTGAGTTAAAATAACTTTTTTTTGATCATTTGTAAAATTTTCGTGTTGAGTGTAGGTTTTAAATCTTTTAAAAAAAGGGGACGAGGTGTTCATACCATTGATGCTGAAAGAAATGTTATCCTTAAGTTAAAATCTGATGGCTTATCGCTTTGAAAAATAGCCCACATAATGAAGTGTTCTAAACATAAAGTATTTATGTGATTCACTATACAAAAAATATCGAAACTAGGGGAAGAAAGAGGGAAACGTCCACGCGTTTTGGTCAAATTTTAGTACGTCATTCCAAAAAACAATTTTTTTGAGTCATCTAATGGGCTTAAAAATATACTAGATGCTCCAGTAACAAGCAGTACTATAAGAAATAGGCTCGAAATCCAAGGTCAGTACCTCTTTTAAGTAAAACAAAAATATACAAAAAAGGTTACAATTTGCCAGATGACACCAAAGTCGGAAAAATTGGAACAAAGTGCTCCATCAGACTGAAAATGTTTTGTACCAATAAAGAGTTTGATCCAAAATGCTCAAAAAAGACAGTCAAACAGGGTTGCGGGTCCCTAATGATATGGGGATGTTTTCAATGTTTTTTGATGCGTTTCTATTATTTTTTCCAACACTGTATATATATCATTCGACTGAATATGCTATGAGTTTTGATACTTTTTCAGTATATTTTCAAGTTTGTCCATTCATACTAGCAAACTTTAATTAAAAAATATACAATAAGTGGTAATGTTCTTAAAGTGCATCCTTTTGTAAAGAGATTAATAAAATCGGACAAAAATTACCGTAGTTATTATTTAAAGGGTTTAACAGTCGAGTTATATTGTTTTATATATGTAATCTTAACAAATGAACTTTAAGTTGAAAATTTTCAAAATTTTTGATGGATCTTAATTGTTTATTAAAAAATTTGCCATTTTTAAGTTTGAGCAACTACTAGAAGTGGGCTAATGTTCGCACAAAGGGAAATACGAAAAACGGTAATATCAGCCGACTTCTGATAGTCCTTAGCTGAGTGTATTTGGACTGTCGCAACGTGTAATTATTTTTTTATAATGCAAATTGAATGACAGTTGATTTTTTAATTGTTTGTGTGGCCTATTAGTCAGCTTCAAAGCAAATATAATTATTCTAGAATTCCGATTACATCTGCTATAGTATTGTTTTCCAGGGCACGAGAGACTTTACGTATGCCCTCGAAAAACAATTCAGTGGAGTTTAAACGTATGATCATCATTTGGTACCATTACTCAGTGGAGCTGACTTTATAATTTGTTCCCTTTTTGTGGAAGTGCTGTATCTTGATAATAAAATTCAATAATTTACAAACGTTGTTCCTTTGCTACTATACTTCTGGTAAAATGACAAACTTTGTGGAGCGTTTTGACTGGAGGCCATTTATTTGCATAGAGAAATAAACTCAATCGTTACTAATTGAAGCCACCGTAGTCTAGTAGGTAGTGTGTTGGTGTGTGTTGTGTCGCGCGGTTCAACCCCTGACTCAGACATCTCGAACTAAAACAAAATATGAAAAAATATTTGTTTTGGCGACTTCATTTCAGCAGTATTCTGGCAAACACTCTGAGAGTAAAATAAAAAATTGCCTTTAAAAGTTTCTCAAAACTGTCATTGGGAGTCGACAGCATACCTGTTAAATTTCGATTACGATTATTAATCAATTACATTACTTTTTAAAAAGAATCGTAATGATTATATAATTCTATGAACAATTTTTTCGAATTACCAATTGATTACGATTATCAAAGAATCAAAAAATAATCAGGATTACTGACGATTAGTCTAATAATCAAAAAGAATCAAAAGAAGTTTAAAAAAGAATCAAATTGTTTTAAATAATTCTTTTTGATTATTTTCAAATATTCAAAAGTAATCCAAAAGTAATCAAATTGTATTCAATAAATCTTTTTGGTTATTTTCAAATATTCAAAAAGAATTCAAAGTAATTATTGAAAATAAATTGATTACTTTTGGATTACTTTTGATTCCTTTTGATTATTAGACTAATCGCCAGTAATCCTGATTATTTTTTGATTATTTTGTAATCTTAATCAATTATTAACTATTTTAACCAAAAATAATCGTAATTGTAATCATTATTTCACCATTCAAAAAAAAGTAATCAAATTACTAATCATTACGATTACTAATCATTACTTAACAGGTATGGTCGACAGTAGGTCCCGCCACTCATGGATAAAGTGATGAGCGAAGCTAGGTTGTAATCCTGACTAAAGGGGGTTAAAATACTCAATTCAGTTATAAATTGTTTACAATTTTCGGATATGTTTTCTTGTTTTATTTAATCAAACTACTGTTCTACTTATTTTTATTGCAAAAACATTTTTATTTTACATGCTCTATATAGTATTGGAAATTTTTTTATAATTTCTTCTGACTTTGACTAAAGACCGTAGGGCGTATTGTCTGTTTTGGCGACATTATCCATAAATATTTCCACTGTTTTCCATACATATTTTTTTTATTGCTATTGACTTTTGACTTTATTGGGTTTGGTGGTACGATAATAAATTTCGATCATAATTCTTTATCCAAATTCAGTTATGGTGTAGCTGTTCGTGTCACAAAATTGGTTTGAAAAAAGTGAATAAAAAAGGACATTAAAAGTAAGGCAGAAAGAGATAAAAACCAACCAAACAATAAAACATAACTTGTATGGTATTTTTTATTGTTTTTTGTCGTTTTTCAAATGTACATGGTGCTCCTGATGTTTAAACAATAATAAACTGACTGCCAAACAAAATAGCAGGATTTTAGAATATGACCAACAAAACGAACACAGCGGGTAACTTTTGGAAATTTCCAATCTTAGTTAAACGAAATTACCCAAAAAAAAACACATAAATGTTACATGTTTTTCATGGGCTTTTAAATCTACAATCCGAGTGTTAATTGTCTAAAGGTTCGGATGAAAAACATTTTGAATCGTTAACAATCCCAGATCCACTTAAATAAACAATAACATAAATTAAGTAATAGTACAGGGTTAAGTAACCTTTTTTCTGTGTAATATTGCCTGGTTTGTTTTACAAATTCCTAGAATCTAATTTTAATCACAATAGTTTGGTTAGAAGTCCGAAGAGTACAATTTTTATTCTAATTCTATTCAAAATATTTATAGTTTTATAAACAAATATATCGACGACTATTTGAATTGATTTAACGTTGAAGATTTCCTAGAATCTGTGGGAAATTCATTGGAATAGAAATGTATGATTACAACACTCAAACCTAAGGCATACGTACAACACAACCCACACTTTGTTTCTTTTCTTTTTTATTTTTGTTAACGTGTAACAAATTTACAACAACAACAACAAAAGAAAAATCTCATTTAAAATCTGGTAAAATGTTTTATAGCCATATTGCCACACATATTTTATTTCGATCTTAGATTCAGTTTTTTTCTGTTTTCTTTTTTTGTTTTTGTTTAAAATATTAATCTTGTTGCCGCAGTAGTTGCCTGGATGTTGGTTTATGAAACCAATAATTTGCAGCCTTTCATCGCCGTCATTAATATACCAGATACCAGAATTTTTTTTGTTTGTTTTTATTTTTATTTTCTAACAAAATTTATTTTTATTATTTCATGGATTTATTTTAATGACAGTTTTCTTTTTCACAGTTTTTTTTCTCTTTTTTTTTAATTAAATTTTTTTTATGTGGGATGGTGTTAACAAACCGCAACAAACTCAAAAACAAATGTTGGATATTAATTTCATTGGAACAGTCTGTCAAGGGTTAATTGTTAATACATTTTAAATGACAGATTCAGAGAGCTCAGCAAGTATAAATAAATACAAGAGTCTAATGAACTTATCATCTTTGGCCCAAAGTATTACTAGAGGTCTCTGATTTATTTGCCAAAAAAATATCGTATATTTATTTATACAACTGAAGTGAAGTTAAAATGGATCTTAAAAATTAACTAGAAATTCCTAAAACAACTTTAGGTTAAAGAAAAAAGTTAATTATTATCGAAACCTCTTAAATCTTGATTGACTTTTGTTAGGAATTCATCCCAGTGGAAGAAAAAACGACACACGTTCTTTTTGTAGTTAGCAAAATTCTTTATTCAAAAAGAAAATAATTATAAGCAACTTCTTTGCTTGATGTTTGAAAAGTGAATAATTAAAAAATGAAAAAATGTATTGAACAATGTAATGACATATAAGCCATAGATAACTATTAATATTCGAATTGTTTCAAGTTATAAATTCATATTTTAACAACTTTAATCCGTCGAAATAAAGCTATGGGAACAACGATCAGTTACTTTTTCCTAATCGCAGTCGTATTGACCAACCAGATGCACTGCATATCACAATCAAATCACTCCATTTAATAGGCTGTTCACAGGCGTCAAGACAGCCTTGGTACGATGAAATGCATATTGTTACGAAAATGGAAACAGTGTAGTAACGTTTAACATTAAAATGAGCAAAAGCTACACAAACAAATACAACGAACGAACGAACAAGAAAACCGGCAACATCTGTATGAAAGAAAACATACATAATTGGTCATTACAACCCTTCAGTCAGGATTACGGCCTAGTTTCTCACACCAATTATGTTGTGTGTGTTAATTTTATACATGAGTGGTGGGGCCTACAGTTTTAAAGTCGACTCCGAACGACAGCTTTTTGAGAAACTTTTCATGGCAATTTTATTTGCTCTCAGAGTTTTTGCCAGAAATCTGCTGAGAGGAAGTCGCCGAAGAAATACTTTTTGTATTTTGTTTTGATATCTGGCCTGGGGCTCGAACCCTGGCTTTACGTCTAATAAGTCAACACACTACCTACTAGACTACGGTGACTTCTTATGAAAGAAAAGGGGATAGACAAGTACGCGAGAATGCAACAACAAGCGACGTGAACAAAATACTCAAACAACAATGAAGTCGCAATAGAACTCTTAAGAAGGCGAACATTCGATTTCAAGAACCTTCATCAGACTGATTACGTGGGCATATAAAAAGGCAAGACAAAGCAGACAAAGAGTAGCAAGAATTCAGTCAGTCTTGTGTAAAGACGCGTTGCGTTTGAAGAAAACAGTTGTGGTTTGAAGATCGTCGTTGTAAAGATCTACCGAACATTTGTTAGCGTGTACGCGAATAGAAGTGTAAAGAAGAATAATGAATAAAGCAAATTATTCTTGGATTCATCAAGTTGTGAACGGTGGCACATAAAAATAGTGCGAACAATAAAGAGTTTAATTGAAACTAAACACAAATTTATTTTTATTTTTATTTGCAATCTCAAATCTTTTTAAAAGGGTAAAAACTTAACAATACGTATTTGAAATATGTGTCTTTGAATAAAACGGATCTCAACATTAATAAATCCTTTGATCCTGAAGCACTGTTCTTCGACGTTCGCTCATTCATTAGCTAAATTTTTCATTGGCGATATTTTTACAGTTGCTGGAAGATTGTCAGTGTAACCTAAAAATAATTTTTACAATCACCTTGTGGAAGATCTAGAGTATATCAACCTGATCCTCGATATATTTCGTGCTTTCTCAAAAATCGCTCATGTTATTATACGTTGATTCCAAAAGATGAATTCCGTTCTTTCTCGAACTTTGTTTCTTTGGAATAAGTGCGTATTAATTACACTAGGATATCGATTTCTATTGTGCTTCCCTGCTTAGTTTAGCAGAAAACCTTGAAAATTACAATGTTTGGATTGTAAACTAGACAATCAAATACACCCACAGTTTTTATTGTCTCGGTAATATGTATGCGTCATATAAGGTCGTTCCAATTTGTGGACAATGTATTGTAAAGCCTATCCTTCAATATTTTAACTACAAAGCAAGTTTAGTGTAAAAACTGTTGTGAATTGTTGTTTTGAACAGCTGAAATATATAATTTTGTGAGGTTTTTTGATAGAAATGTCAGGATTAATACGCAGTCAGCTCGTGTGTGCTTTTGGGGCTTAACTGCTGTATGAAGAAATCTCAATAAATGGAGAAGGGCAAGACTTAGAATTTTCGATGGCTCTGTAAAATCAACAAAATATAAATGTTGTTAAAATAATACTTTAGAATCCTGAGTGCATCTGTAATACTGCTTGTTGTAAACTTAAGCTGTGGGCACACTGAAAAAAATATTTGCTTCAAATATGTTTACTCGTATTTGCATTAAATTTTTCTGTAGTTTGTTTGCTGGTCACATTGACGGTAAATATTTGACAAAATTTATTTTCCCAAATAACAATGAAACAGCATCAAATACATTTTGTAGCAAACATGTTTTCCCTGCGGTCAGACCGAAGTAAATATTTTTGTTTTCTCATAAACAAAATTTTGTTTCATCAGAAAAAGTGAAATAAACGAAAAGGTACAAATGATTAAAAAACAAAACAGAAACCTAAAAAAATTAAAATAAACAAATTTGTTTAATTAGAATAACAAAAATAAAGGGAAAATATATAACATAAATAAATAAAAATTCGAAATAGAAGATATGGAAACATTATTTGTGTTAAGTTGCGGGGCAGCCGCCATATTCTTTGCCAAAAAATAAAGTAAATTCGCACAGGTGTTTAATTGTTTTCTTTTCTACATCAGTGTTGACAACTGAATTACGTTTTAACGATAAAATATAAAACATAATACCATACTGTATACTATATACATAAAAATTTTGTGCCGTCGAAGGCTGGTTTTTGAGATATTGGTATCTAAGGTCCAGATATTAAACCGCTGCTTTAACAAAACTTTGAAATATAATCATCTCTGAGATGGACATCAAAGAAAAGTTCTTTCAAAGAGCTTTCGATTGACGTATTAAAAATTTGAACCCGTTCGTCTATTAAACAAAAATTATGATCTTTACCTGCATTTTTTACAGTATTGCAATTTTCTTGGAAATTAGTAGGTTAATTAATTTTGTTTTCCATATAACTTTCTGTAGCAGATTACATGTATGATCTTTCATTTGGTACAAACTTGCACAAACAGTGGCAAATAACAGCTGTTGCAAGCAGTGTTGTCCACTTTTAAAAATAAATTATAATTTTTTTTTCATAAAATCACCATAATGGAAAATTTTAATTAAAAACTTTATATGAAAAGTAGAAATTTAAAAAAAAAATAGTGTAAAGACTTTTCGACAGGTTTATGAGAAGTTTTGATCTATTAGTTCATTATGAACCAGGAACAAAAAATATTATTTTTTATCACATTGTGATTTGTGATTTGTGACACTGCTTGCAACAGCTGTGATTTGCCACTGTTTGCTCTTACAAAATTTTTGCAAGATCAAATATTTATTTGCTCGAAAAAAGGAGAAAATATTTGACACGGATGGTCACACTATGGTCACATGGTTTGATAGCAAACAAATTTATTTTCTCAAAATCTTGTTTGCACCCCTAAAATATTTTATGATCACATTAGAGCAAAGAAAAATATGATGTTTTACTTCAAATATTTACTCAGTCTGACCATAGCAAACGGCTTATGTTCGCAATAGCTTTGTAAGTGTAAGCAATGCAGTTTATCTATATTTTCATGAATGAAAAGGCTTTGAAATTATTAGCAGACAAACTGGGCTAATAACAAAGAGAGGTCAAATGATAAAAAAAAGTGTGGGGGATGTGAATTCTTTAAAAATTGCAAAATTAATAAACAAACAAAAAATAAAAAATAATAATAAACGTATTGCAAGTATATTTGAAAAAAAAATTTTATTTTGTAAGTTTATTGCATAATTGAACTCTAAAACTTTTTGAATACTTAATAGTGATTTCACACTTAGTGGTTTTAAAGCAAAAGTTGGTTTTAACGTTAAAACCATAATTAAAACCTGGTTTTACCATACAAAATTATTGTGTTAAAACCATCTTAAAACCATCTTTTTTGAATTGGTTTTAAGTAGGTTTTATAAAATACAACCTTGTTTACGATGTACTAAATCATCGTAAAATGAAATTGAAATGTTCAAAACAGCTGAAAAAAAAGAAAATAAAAACAAAACAAATGTAAAAATACAGAAAGCCGGATGTTTTTTTTTTTATATAAAACTACTTGATTTCCAAGCACTTCTTCACTTTTTATAAATAGATCCACTATTTTAAAGTATTCCTTTATAATATTTAGAATAATTTTTAATATATTGTTACGCGAATCGAAACGACCTAACAACATAAACGATAAACAAAAGCCACACGATACAAATACACACTAACACAAGGAATACAATGAACATGTTGATTATTTAAAGCTGCACACACACACATATGTATGACGAACCTGGTTGCGGCTGGTACCAACAACAACATAAAGTAAACCAGCTACGACAAATATGTAATAGACAACATAAGCAAAGTACACAAACAACAATGTTCTAGCAATAGAATTCTCGAGAAGGCGAGAGCAAGAACTTTCCACATCGAGTACGTTCATCATACTGATTACATGCGTGCGGACTATAAAAGGGCTGGACAAAGCAGGCAGCAGTCAGAGTTATAATTTAGTCAGCCTTGTGTGAAGTTGCGTGTGAACAAAACAAGTCGTGGTTGTAAAGTGAATAATAGTGTGAACTAGTAAAAAGAATAAACAGATTATTATTGTTGTATCGTTAAGTTGTATACGGTGGGACACAAAAGTAGTGTAAAGAATAAAGACAGTTTAACTGAAATTAAACACATATTTGTTTTTACTTTGTTGCAATTAACGAACTCATATTTAAACGTTTTTTAAAAAGGTAAAAACGTAACAATATTTAATATTGACTGTTGCACAGTCATAATTTCCTTGAATTTAAAACTAGATTGAAGAAAACTTGCAGTATGAAACCAAAATCAGCTGATTATGGTTTTAATGCTAAAATCAGGTTTTAACTTTAGATGTGAAAACACTATAAGACAACAAATTTCAATCTTTAGGGGTTTATAATTTAGACATAGGAAATTTTAATTATTTAAAAATGATTAAAATTTTTGTTATTTACTTTGAATACAGTAGACTACGTATAACTATAACCTATTACACCATCAAACATCGCGTTACAGTGTTACACCATCCAGCCGAATACCAAACATTTTTGATATTCACCAGGTCCAGTTTGAAAACATGAATATACACGAGCTGAATGTTTCGCCATCGGGTAGTGTGTTTGCAGATGAAGCTACATCGTGTAATATGTGCTTTTTATGCATATAACTCGATATTAGTAATAAGGAGTTTTATGAATAGAAATGTGCAAATTATCCTATCAAACACACTGAGTTTTTTGTTAGATACATATCTATGATTTTAATGATAGTCAAGGATGGCTAGATGTATTTCGTAACCGCTTGTTGTGGCATACTATAATTGTCAGGAGAACGAGCATCACCTAGCCTAAAGTGTGCAGGGAATATTAAAAGAAATTAGAGCAAAAATTGGTTTAAAAGTCAAGCAAAAGCACAGTCAGCTCTAAATTCCTGCTGGAAAAGCATTTGGCCTAGAACAACGTCACAGATGTTGGCCAAATAATGACCGTACAAATATGATGCTTGGGAAAGAATACGACAATATGAACGGAGTAAATATATCAGAAGTAGGATATCAAAAGTACCAACAGACATACTATAATAATATTTAGGTGACAAAAAAATTTTTTTGTTTACAAATTTAAGGCAATTTCCTTAATAAACATTAATAAAACAAAAAACAAAAACAAAATAAACAAGTCTCTGAAGTCTAGTAGGTAGTGTGCTGGCTTATTAAACGTGAGGTCAGGGTTCATACCCCGGTCACACATCTCCAACAAACGCAATATGAAAAAATATATCTTCATCTCAGCAGATTATCAGCAAAAACTCTTAGAGCCATTATTACAACTTGCCATTAAATTTGGGTTTAGTTAAAGGTAACTTTAGCTAAAGTGAACTTTAAGTTCTTTTCGTTATTACAACCTAATGATAACATAAAGTTAACTTTATTAAAAATACGGCAGTGTCGATAACATTGCTCAATTGAATAGGTTTTCTTTAAACACAGTGGCAACGACGGCCTTCTGTTTTTTGTTGTATTTGTTCATTTTGTTTATATTTGAAGTTGCCATATTGAAAATAACATATAATATGGCAAGTTCAAACATTAATTAATATTAAAATCATTAAAATCCTCCCTTTAGTTAACGGCAAGTTGTATAAATGGCCCTTACAGTAAATAAAATTGCCATGAAAAGTTTCTCAAAAAAATCTGTCTTTCGGAGTTGACTTTAAACTGTAGGTCCCACCAATCATTATTAAAAATAACAAACACAACATAAGTTGTGTGAGACTGACTGAAGGGTTTTACTGACCAATTCTGTATGTAGTAGGGTATCAGAAGTAGCGACAGACACACTTTAAATATTTTTGAAGAAAATAATCTTTGTTGATTGCAAATTTAAGTCACTTTCGTTAATAAAGACTAGGAGAGTTGTAAAATTTTTTTCCATGTGAAAGAGAAAGAAAATCTTTAAAAATTGAATTCTTTTTCTTTTTTAATGTCATTAAATAACGTCAACAGGTGTTGGGCTTGGGCTTAATTATGTGTGGCTTATAATTTTATCCGACGGTGTTATTTTATTCTCTTCTTATGTTGGTTTTGGCATAACTTTAGCAAAAAAATATTTTGCAAATACGAAGCAAGAAAAAGAATCAACAGACAACATCCCATGCAAAATGCCAGAAGTATCAAAAAAAAAAGAAGAAAATGTGCAAGCAACAGAATAAGAGATAGCAACTGAAACTTCTTTTAAATCATTTATAATTTTCCATTTAACACCATATTTTCGTTTATTTTTTTCTTTTTTTTTTTGTGAAATTTTTTTAGCTTGTTAAACTTTTTGGCATGTTGTTGGTTTTAGTCGTTTCGACATTTTTTCTGCTTCAACTTCCTTCTGGTGTTTTTACTAAATGATGGTGTTTTATTACACAATTTAAACACCAATAAGACCAAACAAACTATGCATGCAACACCAAGGCACATAATTCTAAGCACAGTTTAAAGACAAATATTCTTTAAATGTTAAGGATATACGTACATACATATGTATACAGTATTTAAAGCCACTTTATTATTATTATGATCAGTGGTGTTAAATGGAGTATTTATGCTGCTCATCCTTTAAACTTTTCAAGCATTTAAATAATCCCTCCTTTTCCACTTTCCACATCGTTTTCGCTGTGTACAACAACAGTGTACACGTAAAAAAAATAAAAACTTTTTTGCAAAGACTTCTTAAATTTAAACACTCATACGAGTACATGATGAAAACGATTTTGATGTTGCTGCTGGCGAGATGTTGGTGTGGTTGGTTGGTTGGTTGGTTGGTAAGATTATAATTCACATGATTTGACTTGGCTTCTCGTTTTGTTGTTATTGCTGTATCTTGTTAACTTGTCGAATGAAGACAACAAGTAACAAAAAACAAAAAAAAAGACAAAAAAAGACTAGCTGTGCTAAGGAAACCCGCATATATGCTATGAAACTAAAATATATGCCGTCTGCAAATCATTTAGAGAAGATTTTTTGTTTAATTTTCGTTTCTTTTTTTCGTTCCTTTTAGTTGCCATTGCCACCAACTGAGAAGACGACTTTACCCAAAAACGAAAAAAAAACAAAAAAGAAGACATGAACAGAAACACAGACACGTATTGCCAACTACAAAACGTACGTATGTACATATACGAAATGACAGACAAAACAAACATATTTACGTATCGGAAGACAGTACAGACAGACTATGGGTGAGACACAGCCAGCCGAGAAGACAAGTCTGAACTTTGGTGTCTTCCAGTAAAGTTCGCAGGCTAACTCCCCACCGAAACCACACGACACGACTATGTTTCTACTCTGGTGCTTAAACAAAATTTATAATCATTTGTTTAGTTTTTCTTTTTATTTTTTATTATTTTTTTTTTTTTTTATTAAATAATACACCATATTAGTGAAACTTATAAACAGAGTTTTAAACGTATAAGCTCTTTAGTTTAAAATATAAAAATTAGACTTTAAAATACTTTTTGGCATAAGACTTACCATAATCAGGAGCGGCTGAAATCGCAGTTGCCTGAAGTATAGCTCATACTGAATGTATCAAAGGCTGCACTTTAATGCCACTGGGCCTAAAGCGGGATGTACCCAAGTTGTTCGAACAAAATTATTTTTTACTAAGAGTTCTCTGCCGCACGATTAACTCATTTCGAAAAATTTGTCCGGAAAATCAAAACTGCCAGATGACACTTTTTACAAATTTTTGTATGTAAAGTATAACCTATTGGCAGACGTGTTCAAGTTTGTCTGGACAATTGATAAAATTTAATCAAATCGAACTGAGAAATACATGTATAGTTCAAATCAGCTCAAGTTGCCCCAAAAAATTCTAAACATATCACCATTTGTTAAATATGTATTGTTCATCATTCCTTTACGAATAATATGATTTAGGGCCATTATTACAACTTGCCCTTAAAGTTGGGTTTACTTAAAGGTAACTTTAGCTAAAGTGAACTTTAAAGTCACCTTTAACTTATTTTCTTTTTTACAACCTAATGATAAAATAAAGTTAACTTCTTCAAAAATATGGCAGCGCCGCGGCAATGTCGATAACACTGATCAGTTAAATAAGTTTTTTTAAACGCAGTGGCAAAGACGGGCTTCTTTTTTGTCGGGTTTACCCATTTTGTTTATATTTGAAGTTTCCATATTGAAAATAACATATAATATGGCAAGTTCAAACATAAACTTAACTTTAAAAGTTACCAGTAGGCTGACCTTTCCTTTAGCTTAACACTTACTTCTACCTTATCGTCCTCTTATAATAATGAAAAACAATTTATCTGCCTTTTAAAAACCTCCCTTTAGTTAACGGCAAGTTGTAATAATGGCCCTTAAACTTTTCTAAAACTTGTGTGGTGCGAAAGGTAGGAGGCAATTTTCCAAATGGATTGTCACACAACTAAGCCATCGCGTTGCTCTATTGTTCGCTCAGTAACGAAAAATATACCATCACGTATGTATGTTTGGTAGACACAGCTACCACAAGCCGAGTATCGTCACAATGTGCTCCTATTTGACAATTTTTAATGGCATACTATCATTATCGCAGAAGTCACTCTTTTTAACTGTATAACCTAAATGTGAACGTGACGGCAATGGCCTAAAACTAATCTCCAACAAATCTTTGCTAGAGAATCCTGACGTGGAAGGCAACTCTCAAGTTAAACTAGATCGACTCTATTTACTCTCGAACCTGAATTTACCGGAATGTGAAACATATGTCGAGCCACACTAATCCTAGTGCCAGTACTATACCGCACACTTCTTTGACTGTACAGCGAGGAACACTAATGTAACAATTATCAACTTAATGATGATATACCAAACACCAATCTTACGATTTTAGCTTGGAACTAGGCAAGCTGTTACAAAAACAATCACGTAAAATGTGCAAAAAAATTATCCTCTTGTACTTAATTCCTCAATTCCTATTTGTCTCACAAATTCGTAAAAATATTTGCATACACGATCAATCCAGATTTGAATGTGTTAAAAGTGGGGAAATAGGGTCTGGGAAGAAGTACAGACGCAGTAGTGTTTGTGGACTTTAAATTCGAATTTTTTATTATTATAAGAAGCAGGTGGGGAGTTCCACATACGGATAGTCCGGCTAAAGGGTGAATTCAGTCAGTCAAACGGAGGTGCTCTGCGAGAAAAACGAGTGTTACGTAAGAATATATAATTTTCGATCGAGCAAAATGCTTTGTATTAGCGATATAACAGTGTAAATTAAGTAACTTTGTGGCGATGCTCCTATGAACCAATAGAGTTAAATACTCCATCATTAATGATCACTTTCGTACTCTCTTGCATGCGATCGAGAAGCCTTAAAATAGACTTCGAGGCAACAGCCAATACAAGAGAATTGTATTCCGTTTTCGCTTAAAAATGAATATAAGTGTATTTACACCAGGAGATCAGAAGATGAACTGAAGTATTTCTTGCACCGTCTTAAGAAACCGAGGCACTTGAAGGGTTCTTTCGATATATTAATTCGAGCAAACATCAGATTGAATTTTTATGCCCAAAATACATACATAATTAGTCATTACAACCCTTCAGTCAGGATTATGGACCTAGCTTCTCACAACACTTAAGTTGTGTGTGCTAATTTTATACATGACTGGTGGGACCTATAGTTTAAAGTCGACTCAGAATGACAGATTTTTGAGGAACTTTTCATGCCAATTTTATTTGCTCTCAGAGTTTTTACCAGAAATCTGCTGAGAGGAAGTCACCAAAGAAATATTTTTTATGTTCGTTTTTATGTCTGACTTGGGGTTTGAACCGTGGCCTCACGTCTAATAAGCCAACACACTACCTACTAGACTAAATCCCAGAACACCAAGGCTGCTTAATATTGTACCACCTACAGCTACTGATGACGATAACTAACATTGGATCTTTCGCATGTTAAAATCGATCCTATTTTTTGGACCCAATTCGGAGGCTTACTATAGGTTGAATGTGAGTTGTTCACATTAAGTTTCTTTGTCCCAATTTTCAGAAGACTCGATCTACCATTAACAAAATATGAATGACAAATATTGCTGTTATCTGCAAAAAAGTAGGTAGGTAGTTAGAGGAAGAAAATAGTGACTGAAAATAAGAAGTTGAGATGGAGATATAACAGAACCTAACCTGAACTCTGAACGTCTGATGGAATCCCATCTACAACAACCCGTATAGTGTGAGAGAGCCGAGAAAGCTCATTATAAATCGAGAGAAGTAAACACAAACACCAAAATCCATAAGTTCCGATATAATAGGGTCATGCCACATTCCTTCAAATGCTTTGCCACAAATTTCTTATCGGATAGACTGAATCCAACTTTTTGCGAGTAACGCCAACAAGTTACGAGTAGAACGGATCCTACTGAAACCGCAAGATATTATTCAAGATTTTCGTTTACCATGCTTTCCATAGCTTTGAAAATTGCGAAACGCATTGCTATTGGACGTTAGTTCTCACGTTAGTTCTGGACGTTAGTTCTCACGGCCGCATCCATTCAAGATTCAAAAAACCCAAAATGAATAAAAAAAAAAGGAAAGAAGAAAATGATTTCATTCTTTTAAAGTTAACTTTTCATGCAAAATTTGTTAACATGAGAAGTCGCATGCCAAAAAATAAAAAATAAATTAAATAAATACAACAACAACGAATAATGATTTAATACATTCCACAAATGATCTGACGGTGTTTTTTTTGTTTGTTTTTTTTTTCTTTAATTTCTTTTAAAACCAATAAAATATTGTATGAATATGGATTCCCTGGCACTTTTCGTTGTTGCTTAAATGTTTACTTAGAATTTCATGAACTTATTCGCAACAGACTTACAAAAGTTGAAGAGAATTTCTGTGGGTTTCAAATATTGATTTTGGTTTCTTAGCGCACATTTATCAGAACACAGCAGGATTTGGATTGTATTGCTTGATACATGCGAGTTTCTTATGAAAACGACAAATAAGTCTCATGAAAAAATAAATTATGACTCTTGATTCATAAGCGGGAGATTGCGTTCTGGAGTTATTATTCTGTAATTTCGCAATAAATCAAGCACTTGAATAATATTCTTCTCATTATTTTCCAGTCACAAGAAGGCATAAAGGCTTGATGCTATGATGTGTGTGTGCGTGTGTATATGACAGATTTTAAAATGGCAACATGTGTTGCAAAACAATAAGTGTTTGTCATTTGACAAAATTTAATAAAACAATACGTTTCCTTTTGAAATATTAACAGTTTAAAGCCCTTGCCACCACTAAACATTTTGTACGTGAAAGCCTACAAGTCCGCAGTAGAATTTGACATTTAGTTTGTGTTTGACAGACAACTGCATGATTAGAAGAAAAAATATTTTCGAGCATATTTTACGTAATTGGTGTATCCTTCAGTCAAGATTACGACTAAGCTTCTCACACCAATTATGTTGTGTGTGTTAATATTATACACGAATTAGATTTTTGAAGAAAGATTTTTGCGGAACTTTTCGTAGAAATTTTATTTACTCTCGGAGTTTTAGCCAAAAATCTGCTGAGAGGAAGTCATTGAAGAAATATTTTTTCTTATTCGTTTTGTTGGAGATGTCTGACCCTGGACCGTTTTCCTTACGTCTAATAAACCATCACACTGCCTGCTAGACAACGCGACTTCGAGCATATTTTTCTTGGCTCCAAACTCGAAATAAAAACAAATCGGTAGAGAGATTTGAGCCTAATGCACTTTTATTGAGTCAATATTCGGTTTATTGAGTACAATATTTTACGTGTTCAGACATAATAATATACGCAGTTCAGCTGCTTATTCAATATTCATATGACAGCTGGTTGTTTCAACAACATTGTTTTTATTTTCTTTTGTTGTTTTGTTTTTGTTTGTTGTTGTTGACATTTGAGTTGTCAAATATCAACAGAAAGTGTTTGGATAATTGTAATATGCTCACTGAACATACTTATGACAGTGCTGCATTTTAAGTTTACTCAATATTTTAACAATTATTGCGCAATAATTAATTGAAACTTTATATGCAATATTGAGCTCAATAATGGAGTTTATTGCGATTTACGCTATATTAAATCTATTTAATTGATTTCGAGAAAATTTGTTTTTCCGGAGGCAACGAAAAAAATTAAACGCACGTATGACTAAGTGCGAACTAAAAAAACATGTGTTTAATTCAAAGAACTACGACATTGGATCGAATTTTCATGATGTTTATTGACTTTTTTTGGCTTAAATGCAAAAATTGGTTTTGATAAGCGTTGAATAAAGTCAGATGCTTAACGATAACATCCATTATCCTATTCAGAGGCCAGTTCGATACGGATTTAAACTTGCTTTAATTTGCCTCCACTAGACTACTTTTTGTGGGGTTATGCGAAGTGTCTAGTATACAGGGCCTGGAGGAAAAACTACAGCCGAAATGCTGGAAAAATTATACCACACTTGGAGTTCACGGATGAAATTCGTATTGCGTGGCTGCGGATAACGTTTATATGAAGTAATCTTTAAGAATGTAATGGCAACCAATCGTTTCATTCGCCTCAAATAATTTTTTCACTCTCTTAGTAGCAACACTTGTTCCCTAAGTCCGCGGCAACATCACTTATTTCAATCATATATTTTAGTTCCAAGGCTAATTAAATTAAACAAGATATATAACCACCATTTAATATTCAAGTTTTATTGCATTTAAATTGAAAAAAAGTTTCACTTGTTTTTACTTGTAAACCTAGTTAAGTTAGTGGCAAATAGGTGTCGATAAAACGCCATGCCAAATTTAAATAGCATCACAACGATGTGGAAAAAAACGCCGCTAAAATGCTTTTTTAAAACTGAATGCGATTGCCGTTCCTGCATCATGAAAACGAAAAAAGCGTGGCAAATGGCAAACAAATACTATTGTCTGTACTGATGTATTGTTACACTATGGTACGGTGTGGCAAAGTTGCATGCATGAAGCATGAATTGTTGTTTTCCCCCTGTTTCCTTTTTTTTGTATTTCTCTTTTGACCGCATCATGCTGACTTGGATATTAAAATTATATGCATATTGTTTGTATAGCTTCTGATCTGTAAGGCTGTTGCAAATTCACATGTAGAAAATGTACAAATTCTTGTTAATTTATTACAAGACTTGTTAAATAAAATACCATACAAACATAAGTATGTACATATGCAATGTTAGCTGCGAAAAGAATTTTTTAAAATATTAAAAACACATGAGCCGCAACTGATACCTTTAGAGATGATGGAACTTTATATCAAGCCACACAAATGCATTTGCATAATTATAATGGCAACAAAGTTTGGTTATTAGACGTTGAGGCCACGGTTCAAACACCAGGTCAGACATTAAAACGAAAATATAAAAAAATAATTCTTTGACGACTTTCCTTTCAGCAGATTTCTGGCAAAAACTCTGAGAGCAAATAAAATTGCTATGTAAAGTTTCTTAAAACGAAATCTATCGCTCGGATTCGACTTTAAACTGTAGGTCCCACCAGTCATGTATAAAATTAACACACACAACATAACCGGTTTGAGAAGCTATGTCGTAATCCTGACTGAAGCGTTGTAATGATCATGTGTATGGATATGTAACATATCTGCATTGGTTTCAGTAATCATTTAATCGGTCAAAGTTAGATATTTTGAGAATCTATGAATTTATTTGGCCGTAAAACGGGTAACACATTTAGTCGGAAGATGATTCTGTCCAGCTACGATATCAAATCAAGAGTTATGGAATGCAACGTACTCGCAAATTTAATTGGTCGGGATACACAATGCGATAGTCTGTGAAAGAGTACACTACATTTACACTAAGAAAGAGAAAGAAAATGCAAAGTATCTTGGGTTTCATTTTGTCTTGAACTACATAGTTGAGATCTGAAACTAGCTTGACATTACCACCAGCTTATGGGTATAAAATTAAACCCTGACTTAGGCCTTAAACTTCAAATATACAAGTGCTTACATCATGCTTTTGGACTTTCTGCAGTGTTGCTGTCGATTAAAAAGAAAATGGATCATAAAAATTGAAATAATACATGAAATCATGTTCTTATCATTATGGTACAGAGAGATATTGAATGTCTTAAGACCGCTAAAAAGCGATCTTGTGCATTGGAGGGCGAAGCTGCTTTAGTACAACCTATTTGGAGACATGACATTCAGCTATGGGGAACAGCCTGACCAGCTAATGTGAAGTAACTTCGAAGGTTGCTCAATGATATATAAGGAAAGCAACTATCGAATGTACCCTTAAGTCGAAAGAAAATTAAGATAGTAAGTATCAAAGACGTCAAAGACATCGTTAAAGGCTTTAAACAACTTCTGTGATTATAAATTTTTGTATGGGCACCTATAATTGTCAATTGTAGAAAATTTATTTAACTTACGTCAAGGCAGTGACATATTCGATGCAAAATTCATACGAATTATTACATGACTCTTCAGAGAGGCAAACAAATTGTCTCACAAAAACTCCATTCATTGCCAAAATTAAGATGTGACAATGAAGAGAGTTGCAAAGGCACCAAACAGATCTAGCCCGACTTAGATATATGCATGTAGAACAGAATTTGCATTAAACTTACCGAGTTTCCATCTGAGGAACTTCATAGCAGTGATAAAGGGACACTGGCCTCTGGGTGTTCACACCAGTATACTGGGGATGCCTCATTACGACTTCGGCAGAAGCTTTTATTACGAGAAATAAAAGGAGGCTACAAAATATATTTTTGAATACCCCGAATCAAACCAAAGCAAACATGGCGATTAGAGAAAAACTTTCATTTTCACAAGACTCTCGGTGTGGTTGAGAAACGCCAACCAGGAGCTATAATTAAATGACGGAGTAGCTAATGTCGGTTCTTAGCGGGGCCTTATAGGACTCAAGTAAGCTGTGCCTTTCGAGGCTGCTGCCGGTTTATCCTAACCAAACCTACGTCAAGATTTATATAATTATTGCAAATTCTGCATGTAACCAATTCTTGTTGCACGTATGATGATGTTTACTGATTTTAAACAAAACCGTAACACTATGTTCAGATATGCACTTTTATTGAATCAATATTCGGTTTATTGAGTACAATATTCAGACATAATAATATACTCAGTTCAGCTGTTTATTCATTATTCATTTGACAGCTGGTATACAAAACAGATGGTTGTTTCAACAACATTGTTTTTGTTTTGTTCGTTGTTTATTTGTTTTTTTGTTTGTCGTTGTTGATATTTGAGTTGTCAAATATCAACAGAAAGTGTTTTACTCAATATTATAACAATTTGCGTTTTTATTGCGCAATAATTAATTGGAACTGCATATGAAATATTGAACTCAATAATTGCGGTTATTGCATACATACATAATTACATAATTGGCCATTACCACCCATCAGTCAGGATTACGGCCTAGCTTCTCACACCAACCATGCCGTATCTATTAATTTTAAATATGAGTGGCGGGACCTAGAGTTAAAAGTCGATTCCGAACGACAATTTTTTGAGAAACTTTTCATGGCAATTTTATTTACTCTCAGAGTTTTTTTTGCCAGAAATCTGTTGAGACGAAGTCGCCGAAGAAATATTTGTTCATATTTAGTTTTGTTGGAGATGTCTGACCTGGGGTTTGAACCATGGCCTCACGCCTAACAAGCCAACACTATACTTACTAGACTACGGCGTTTATTGTGATTTACGGAATAAAGGTGCATATCACCTTAACACCCTATAATATCAACAAAATATTAACTACTCTACACACACACTCCACAATATCAGAACTCAAAGTAGTACAAATTTTTTCCTCAGGTTGAATTTCAAATATTAAAATAAAAATTTTTTTTTTCAATACAACGAAATTTATAAGCTGAGAACAACAATTTTTGACAATTTTCTCATTTTATCTACTTTCTCAACAGATTTCTAAGTGTCATATTGGTGTCCTCATTATTTTTCATATCACCGTATAACGGGCTTTTAATTACAACTGTCCTGGCCTTTAGTTTGAATTACACTTTCTGGAAACTTACAGGTGATATGATATAATGTTTTCTTAATGATTCTTGATTTGTCTATAATTAGATTTTTTGTTTTTCCCTATTATTTTAGTTCCTTTGCTGTTTCGTTACCATTACACACAAGAAAATATCGAACTTGCAAGAACCTGTTTTGTATGTCTTTAAACTTTAACACTAATTTTTCCTGTTGTTTTTTTATTACACATTTTACTGTAATTGTTAATTACTACCAAGTGATGAACAGTCTCCATCGATTTCACTGAAGTCGCCAGTCAAATCGAATTAAAATTTCAATTTTTTTTTATTTCTTGGCAACCTTATACTGCTTAAGTACGCGTGACCGTCTCTATATTTTATCTGGTGTAGACAATTTAAGTAGTAACAACCAACCAGTGCTTCTTGGCTTGCAAGCAGAGTTTATATTTATTTTTTAAACGTATTTATTTTCATTGTGTTTGACCAATAAATTATGCAAAACTAATAAAAAAATTTTTACAATAATTTTATTATTATGCAGCCATTTGTTGTGTCAGTTTTGTATGTCCGCTTGTCAATTTCTTATAATTAATTACAATTATTTTCACATATAAAATGCAATAGAATTGTAATTAAATAAGTAAAAAAAGTAATAAGTAATAAGTAAATTTATGTATGTTCGTTTATGTGCTAGTAAACAATTTTCAAATATTTTCTTACACTCTGTATACAGAATTTAAAATAATTTAAACGGTAAAAAAAAAATATGAGTATTTTTTATTGACAAAAAAAATTATTAAATTATATGACCAAGACGTGAGTAATTTCTATTTTTAAATGTTTTTTTCTGTTTAAATGTTAAATTTTCATTTGGTAAGTGTTTAACAACCAGGTCTTCAGTGCAATCCATACAGTAGAATACACCAGGCGCCTAAACCCCATGTGGTCAATATACACTCTTTGACATGGTGCTCCCTACTTAAGTATGTATGTATTGTTATGGAATAATAATTTGGTGGACGTCTCTTGAGAAAGAAGTCAAGCGTGATATATTATTTTAAGTTACAAGTTTATATGATCACCAGAGAGTAAGGACAATTCCAACCAAGGCTGTACACAATTTCAAACTGGCAACATGTTTTTTGAAGATAAAGCACATAATACTGTGGTTTTAGATATAGCGTCAGAGGTACAGTGGTGGCCTTATAATTAGAAACGACTTAGCAACATGTATGTTTGTTAATTTGTTTTACAGTTTTCACTGTGTACCTGGGATCAAAGGCTTTGTTTGGAGGACGTCTTACATACGTTTTCCCAACAGATTGGGACAAATTAAACTTAGATTCGTCACTCCAGAGAACTCTGTTCCAGAAACATCGATTCTAATTATAATGCCACCACTGTATGTGGGGTAGAAGTCACCGAAGTATAGTGGTCCATATGTTCTGTTGTTCAAGCCCCCTCTCAAATAAAACGAAACAAACGAAAAAAAGAATTGTAAAGCCCAATGAGGTAAGGTATGTAGGTAGGGCATATGACCACTCCTCCATTCTAGAAGACTTTAGTGCACATAACAGTATTATAGACTACAGCCAACAATTTTCCTCTTTTAGTAATGGCTTATCCAATGTCTATATCCATGACTTTCCGATGAGCTATCTGACTTTAGATTCAAAATTCAAGATTCAATTTAATGAAGTGAACACAATGATTAGAATCAGAGTAATGAAAAAAACAGTGTTCTGTAGGCATTTTAACTTATTTTTGGTCATTTCGACCATTTAGTTTAGATCAGAACCTAGCTTCTCGTACCACCCCTGTTGTGTTTTTCTTATTTTGTCCATGAGTTGCGGAATCTATACTTTAACGTCGACTCCAAACGACAGATTAGAGGAGCTTCTATTATCGATTTTATTTATTCTGACTTTTTGCCATAAAACTGCTTAGAAGAAGTCCGCGAAAGAAATTTTTTTCATTTTTCGCTTTATTGGAGATGTGTGAGTTAGGGTTTGAATGAGTCAACACACTACCCACTAGATTTCGGCTAAAGATAGTCGATGAATATTGCGCACTCCAAAATATTGATGCTATAGCATCATTGTTACATCTACACATCACGGACAATTCACTTTAATGACAATCTTTTCATACGTTGTCAAATATAGGCGCATAAATTCAGGTGCTTTATGATGGAGCAGCTTTAAACACTGTTCGGAATTGCAAATTCATTATCGTTTTTAGTCGATTGTGAACTCGAGCGGCATTCAGTTTGAACAGAGCTTTTGCAAACCCAATTATTCATATACTGTAGGTTCAATACGTTGCTTTGCATTTTCGGTAATCCAAAATAATTAATTAACCGCAGTCTAGTTGGTAGTGTGTTGTCTTATTAGACGTAAGGCCACGATTCAAACCCCACGTCAGGCATCTCCAACTGAACGAAATACATATGTAAGAATATTTCTTCGGCGACTTCCGCTCAGCAGAATTCTGGCAAATACTCCGAGAGTAAATAAAATTTCCATGAAAAGTTTCTCAAAAATATATCGTTCGGAATCGACTTTAAACTTTAAGTCCCGTGTAAACCACATGTATAAATTTAACACACACAACATAAGTGATGTGAGAAGCTATGTCGTAAGCCTGACTGAAGGTTTATAATGACCAATTATGTTTGTCATGTGTAAAATAAATTTGTAGCTTTTTTGATGTTTTCGTCGGCAACATCATCTTTAAGACGCCCGCTACTCATTTGGGCCTCGGCAAGGCGAATTCATAGAAAGTGACCATAACTTTACAACAAGTACAACAATGCAAAAGCAACAGACATTTTGTTTTTGTTAAAGAGTAATCGGCTTGTCAAAAACAGCTGACTGAAGAATAACAATAGGAAGAAAAATGTTAAAAAATTTTATAAAAATGATTCTAGTTTCGCA
The DNA here is from genome assembly GCA_936449025.2 of Sarcophaga subvicina. Taxonomy (NCBI): domain Eukaryota; kingdom Metazoa; phylum Arthropoda; class Insecta; order Diptera; family Sarcophagidae; genus Sarcophaga; species Sarcophaga subvicina. The sequence continues at coordinate 38,767,270 of OW388082.2, forward strand.
CTTTGGCGCGCAGAAAAAAGGCCCATTTTCTTTATTAATTATTTTCTTACAGACAGCACAACTTCTCATTTTATACACTATCTCTATACACTATAAGCAATAAACAATAAACATTTTTAAATTATTTAACACAAAATTAAAAACATATTTGAATTTTGAAATATAATATAAAAACGCTCTTATATAATAACACTCTTATGTAATAATATATTCATATTTAAATTAATTTTCAAAAATATTAAAAATTAAAAACTTACATGAATGTAGGTGAACTCGAAAATTATTCCTAAGAAAAATAAACATACTTTTGGCATATAAAACACAGAATAAGAAAATTAATAATCAAAACAAAACACTAAAAAACAACAAAATTTTTACACTCCAAAACTCCTCAGCTGTTGAGATAAGGTCTCCTCCTATGAATTCGCCTTGGGCCTCCGTTCTCATTTCGCCTAGTTTAAATTTAGCAAATCATTTCTCAATGGTTGATTTTCTTAGAGCAAAGTCCGAATAATGTGTATCAAGCGAAGCATTTGATAAACAGAATTTTTATTTTTATTCACTTTCTTCAAACTAACTAATGTTACTTGCCCCAAAATGCTCTGTCGCATAAAATAATAGTACAACAGCCGTGATATTTGTACACGTGTCTGTCTACAGTAACTGTCTACGGGTAACTAAAGATCATATCAATCTGTGTTTTAGGCTACGAACTTTTTAGTCCAAAGGTTAGTATTATGACCTATCTGAGGGAGATATCTAGGATTCAATTCAATTTCCACTAGAGATTCTGGTCTGAGGACACCGAGGTCTTAGTGATGCGGATTGTAATAATCACAATATGTGTAGTTTTTAAATATGTATGTATATGACATACATTGTGCATCTTATTTAACCTGAAAAAATATTTAGTTTTAATGCTTAGCTACTGTCAATCAGTAAATTTATGTATTGAGTTTCATTTAATGAACTGACTGACGACACAAATTGTTTTTTTTTTTATTTTATCACGAGCGCAATTCTAATAAAATATTTAAAAATATAGATTTTTAATGTTAAATCGTTAAATATAGTTTTTATTTTTATTTTTACTTCTGTTAACTGTACGTATTAAATAGTATTATAATTGACAGCAGAATGACAATAATTGACACATGGCTTGTGGGCAATTATTACAACTCTGACAGTAAAATCAATAAATTATTCATGAGAATATTAAATTACTGAATGCCATTTAAAAATATTAAAGAGTTAATGATGTTTGCTGAGATTAAAAACGATATTTGGACAACTGGCGCCAAAAGGTTTGGCGACTAGGTGAATGTGCCTTCATACGATTCACTTTTCTATTTCAACTTCAATTTCCACTTCTTGTTTTCAACGAATGTAGAACAGATTTCATTACGTTGATACGTTAAGCAGTAAAGAAAACAATTTTTCTAAAAGCCTTTACCGGAAATGTTGCAAAATTTGTTTTCAAACTTCATGAAGCAAAAACAAAAATACTAAAAAGGAAGGAAAGAAGGAATAATAATATGATGAAAAAGTCTGAGAATATGAAAATAATTTTTCTATTTGTTTTCATAATTTGAAACAAAATTGAAATGCAACTTTACGGAAAGAAAATAAAACCATAGATCTGGTGGCCAAGTGATGTTACTTACTTAGCATTCGAAAAGACAGTGAAAGCAGCAGTTCTTGAAAGAGAATACCATAAATTCTTTTGACCTGTTGTTTAACGATTTAACATTTGAGGGAAAAAATGTTCAGATAAGAAAAGGTCAACATCATGCAAAGTGAGTTAAGGCAGGTATTTTGTTTATGCGACTTTGTTAAACTCAGATTCTTATCAGAAAATTCTTTAGCAAAAAATTTAAAAAAAATATGTAAAAAAGCTTTAAAGTTAGTTATCCTTTTATAAAGAAATAATATTCATTAACTTATTTAGGGTCTACCAACAAGGACTTCCGAATTTTGACTGTTGATAACGGCCGTCTTGTTGAAGCAATACGTCTGAAATTGGCTGTCCGTTGTTTGGTGGCTTTTGCCAAATCCCCACCGATGGATACAGCAGCTAAAGCTACTGGTTAGGTATTGCGCGTTTCGCCTATTTGACATACGTACAGACATAAGATTAAGACCCAGCTTCTCAGGCAACTTAAGTTGCGTGTGTTAATTTTATACACGAGTGCCGGGACCAACAGTTTCAAGTCGACTCCGTATGACAGATTTTTGAGAAATTTTTCATGGCAATTTTATTTACTCTTAGAGTTTTGGTCAGAAATCTGCTGAGGGGAAGTCGCCGTAGGAATATTTTTTCAACCTGAGGCTTGAACCGAGTCTTCAATCAAATAAGCTAACACCTACTAGACCAACTCCTACTAGGCCAACACCTACTTTGCCAATAATCGCCCTACCGAGAGGACTATCCTTAATGTGGTGGATAAATAGTCAAAGATCGACCAACACATGTAAGTTGACAAAATACAAGATCTGCCGAAAACATTGACTCTATTCGTGAGAGTTTGAAGGAGAACCCGAGGCAGGCGATTTCGTGTAGCTCACAAGAACTCAAATTCTCGCACACTTGACGAATTTTGCGTCGTGACTTGTGCCTGCACCTGTACTATACGGACACAGGAACTGAAGGTAAACGGCCATAGTCAACGATATGCATTCGCTGAATGGACTCTGAAGCAACCGACCCTAATTTTCATCGAAAAGTATTCTTCATGGATGAATGAGTACGTATATAAACAAAATTACCAAATTTGAAACGATACCATCTCACAAGAGCGTTCAATGTATCCCAAAAGATTTTGTCCAAGCCAACACTGTCAACAACAAGCATTATGGGTCGATGAACACCAATGTCATTTGCTTAGGATTGAAAGAGCTGGATAGCAACGATATGTGATTTCAACAGCATAGCACTTCATGCTAGTCAGTTCACATCACATTGAATATTCTTTACGAGCGTATTGAGGGCATGCACATCTTATGTGGAGGTGATGTAAACTGTCCACCAAGATTGTGCGATTTAACTCTGTTAGAATTTTTCTTGTCGAGTTTTCGTAAGTTGCAGGGGTATGTGAATAAACCAGAAAACCACTGAGGTCTCAACATGACCCATGCCGTTCGTTAAATTCAACCTGATTTATGTACCAAAGTCATGAAAAATTTGACGTTTCGGATGCATTCTACCGAGGGAAGTTGTGGAGAACACTTGAACGATGCTATATTTGGCACATGATGTCATCAATAGGTATTTCAAACGAAGAAAAAAATGTCGATGATATCCCACATACACTTAACTCTATTTGAACTGTAAGGAAGCGCTTGAAAAAAGATCCTACATCCTAAACACAAAATTTTTATTCATGCCTACAGACAGACCTACACACACACGCATACACACACACATATTATATTTTATCAATAAATAACACTTAAAATATGTGTTATTTATATACGGAGTATTATTTTCATGGCTGTGGCTTTGTACACTGTTGCACCTTAAGGCTAAAAAGATTTGAAAAAAGAAACACAAAATGGAAAAAAAGGGAAAAAGAATGTAAAAGCAAACATACATTATTCGATATTTATTTACACAAAACTCGTGTAGTGGTATTCAACAGAAAAAAAGAGGAAAAGAAACACAAGAAAATATTTTATAAAAAAAAAAATGAAAATAACTAAAGGATGCTGTGTAAACAACGTCTCGAAGAACTTTATAAGATTTTCACGAGTTGATAAGATTTTAATTTTTCCTGGTTTCTGTATTATATGTAGTTCTGCCAATTGTTGTTTATTTTGTTCTCCTTGGTTTCAGTCATTCCATGAAACGTGAATTGAGGCAGTGAAGCAAACCTAGTCATCCAAAGTCAGAATCACAGTCAGCCAAAACAAAACAAATATGAGTTTATGTTGGCTTCTCACATTTTCTTCTTTTCTTTTCTTTTTCTAATACATTTAACCCTTAAACGGGTAAAAGGCAAGAAGTGATATTTACTTTGTATTTATGCAGTGTATATTTATTTAATTTTATTCCACTTAAATTTACAAATAACTGTGAAGCATTTTTAACGGTGAATACAACGTGTTTCTAAAAAAATCATGTGTCTGTGTTGGTTGCATAGTGTGTAGCGGTGTTTAGAGATTCATTTCGGGTATTATTTCCAAGAAGTTTAAATATTTTTAATATTTCTAAGCTTAAATAAAATCTGTAACATGAAATATAAAAGTACTGCTTAAGCACGTTGCATCGTGTGCACCTACCGTAAGTATCTTAAGGTTATCACAAATTATTTCTTTTGACCTACAGAAGTATATTTCTCAGAAAAATAAGAGGACAGGCAGACAAACATAACTAGTTTTTAGTAAAGTTTCGAACCATTTGGTTGGTATATATATGAGAAAATCGGTATAAATTTTCAATGTGATCTATGATCAGTGATATGATTAATATTTATGTGATGAATGCCGCAAAATAAAAAATGTGTGCGAAGAAAAATTCGAATTTAAAAACCAAAGAGCAAACCCACACTTTTAGCAGCGTCACTTCCTGTCTCTAACAGGGTAAACTTTGCTATTAACAGAGCATTGTTAACTGTTTAGCAGGGGCAATAGTGGATTATTCTACTACATTGCAATTATTGCAGGCTGTTGACATAAAATATAATTCTCATTAAATGTAAAGGATGGTTGGTGGGTATGGAGGAGGAAATTATTGCAGCTTTTCCACTACCACTACCACTATCATTTGCATATAGTCTGTGTGGTGTACCATTTCTTTATGCTCCATTTCTATATGCTCCAAAATGGCCACTAATCTTTTAGAGAATTTCCATACATTTTCGGTCAAAAATCGATTTTTTTCAAAATTAAAAATCTCAACTCTCAAAATTAGTTCAGCGGTTGGAAAGAGGACTCGCTGGACTACCATTTGCATATAGTCTGTATGGTGCTCTACATCTTATTACTCAAAAATGACCACTAATCTTCTAGAGAATTTTCAATCAAAAATTAATATTTTTAAAGCCAATTTTCACAATGCCATATAACTTTATATGTGACTATATTGCTGATTGTATTAAGAGGCCTTGGAACATTCCTTTGAGTATGACATGGTACTCATAGACCTAGTATATGCCCTAAAATTAGCTTCTAAACAAGTGACCTTGTTCAAATGGATACTGTTAACAGTGCTCTGTTAAGATCAAATTTTGTTCTGTTAAGGTCAAATTTTGCACGTTAAGGTCAAATGTAGCGCTGCTAAAATTTATGGATTGCGTCTTGGATTTACAAATTCGAATGCATTTTCGACATGCATTTTTGGATAGATTTGTTTGCCATTGAAGGGTTAAATGCTTAACTAAAAACGTAAGAAAAAACGAAACGAAAAATTGAAAAGCTAATAATAAAATATAAAATAAAATGAAAAAAGAAAGAAACGATGAATGTCTAAAGATTTTTAAAATAAGATTTGACTGCAAAGAACAGGAATTGAAAGGAAAAAATAATATGAACATGACTTTTATTTACTCGTACATGACGACTTTTGGTTAAATGTTCATTAAAAAAAATAAATAAATTAAAATGAATACGATGATGATGATGATGATGATGATGCTGTTGCTGCCTGATTATTTCGTATGTTGCTGTTGACGACATGTAGCCAATAACAATATTCAACATCGGCAACAAGCTTTGTCCACAACACACCAGCACCCACAGTTGATGATGGATAAAACAATTTTTAACAAAATGAAATAAAAAAAAAAAAAAAACATTCTAACGATTCTCTTGAAGCAGAGCCATGAACAACGCACAAAAACCACAAAAAATTAAAAAAAAACCTTTTTTTGTAGAATTTTGTTAACAGATGGAAATAGATGGACGGACGGATAAATATTATGCACTTAACTTAATGCCAAGTAGTGAGTGGCAACACAATAATTTTACAAATGGCCTTATATCGGACCATATCCGACATACTGTTCTATTGGGAAAGTGTCTTAGTATTGCAGATTTTTATATCAAATTATGGGTATGAAGTCGCTGTAGTCAAGTAGTTGGTGTGTTGGCCAGGTCAGACATCTCCCACAAAAGAAAATATGAAAAAATATTTCTTTGGGCGACTTCCTCTCAGCAGATTTCTTTCAAAAACTCTAGAGAGAGAAAATAAAATTGCCATGAAAAGCTTCTCAAAAGTCTGTCCTTCGGAGTCGACTTGAAACTGTAGGTCCCACCACTCATGTATAAAATAACACACACAACTTAAATGGCGTGAGAAGCTAGATCGTAATCCTGACTGATGGGTTGTAGTGACCAACCAGGCATGTATCATGGGTACAGAAATAATTAATTTAAAGGAACGAAATTTGTAAATACCTTCATTTGTTAAACATGGTATATAAGGTGCAGTAAAAGAAATCCATCTCATTGTCTTGGTACTATAACAACCAATCACTAGCTATTGTGGAGTCATCGTTTCCGTTCAAGTTATCATGTTGCCTCAGAAGCACTTCGTTTGAGAAGGCTAATTGTCAAAAATGCCAATGAACTGGGGATTTTCTGCAATTTTTGTATATGAGTGTAAATTTTACCAGCCGTGGAATGCAACATTACAACTGTCATATGCCAAAACTGGAAAATTAAATACCAGGCAACCTTTTATGGCTCCTCTTTGAAAATCATTACTTTTTATAAATTTTCTGTACATTTTCAGTTATCAAAATTCAAAAATAGTTTAGAAAATCACGCTTTGTAAGCTCTATTAGGTTAGTGCATAAAAAACCATTTGAAACTATTTGAAGAAGTCGAACTTGGATGTAAAGGGTGATTTTTTAGCCATTATCTTTTTGGCAACACTGGTTTAAACAGCTCACGCACGTTTCGTGTTTTGTTTCACTGTCAAACATTTTCAGTTTGGTCTACAATTTAACCATGAATCATCTTACAAACGAACAACGCTTGCAAATCATTGAATTTTATTATCAAAATGCGTGCTCCGTTAAGAAAGTTCATCGCGCGCTTCTTCCATTTTATGATCAGTTTAATCGACCCACTGAAGCGGCTATTCGGGCTATTGTGACTAAATTTCGCACCAAATTTACATTGTTGGACATTAAGCCACCAGCACGCTTACGTAGAGTGCGAACTGAAGAAAATATCGCAGCTGTATCGGCCAGTGTTAATGATGACCATCAATTATCGATTCGTCGCCGTTCGCAGCAATTGGGCCTCTGTTACTCAACAACGTGGAAAATTTGGCGGAAGGATTTAGGTGTGAAGCCTTTCAAAATACAGCTGGTGCAAGAATTGAAGCCGAACGACCTACCGCAATGCAGAATTTATGGTGAATGGGCACTTGGAAAGTTGGCCGAAGATCCACTTCTTTATCGAAAAATTGTGTTCAGCGACGAAGCTAATTTTTGGCTCAATACGTTAATAATCAGAATTGTCGATTTTGGAGCGAAGATCAGCCAGAAGCATTGCAAAAGCTACCAATGCATCCAGAAAAAGTCACAGTTTGGTGCGGTTTATAGGCTGGTGGTATCATTGGACCGTACTTCTTCAAAGATGCTGCGAATTGTAACGTAACTGTGAATGGTGAGCGCTACCGTGAGATGATATCCAACTTTTTTTTGCCCAAAACGCAAGAGCTTGACTTGCATGAAATGTGGTTTCAACAAGACGGTGCCACATGCCAGACAGCAAGCGTAACAATAGACTTATTGAGAGGAGAGTTCGGTGAACATTTTATTTCACGTTCGGGACCGGTTTAACGCCTTTTGACTATTTTTTGTGGGGCTATGTTAAAGCTCATGTCTAAACAGACAAGCCCGCTTCAATTGACGCATTGGAAGACCACATTGAAGCATTTATTCCTGCGATACCAGCCGAAATGTTGGAAAGAGTATGCCAAAATTGGACTAAGCTGATGGACCATTTGAGGCGCAGTCGCGGTCAACATTTGCGTGAAATAAACTTCAAACATTAAATTATATGGACCGTACTATCAATTCAAATAAAGATTTCATGCATTTTTCTGAATTTTATGTGTTTTTTTGAAAAATTTTCCTTTACCTCTTAAAAAAACACCCATTATTATTCGTATTACTATTGGTACTACCCCATATTGACAAACTTCCTGAAATGGTTGCTAATTGTAGCTGGAAAATAGATCAGTTACGACAACGTCAAACGAAAACGGATGCGGTCGATTTACGACGAGGCTGAGCAATTGGTAGGAAATTGTTTTTAATACGATCAACACTAAGGGAATGACCCCTACTTATACAGTGCGTTGTGTTGAAACTATGAATCGGTACCAAAAACACCAAAATTTCAGATTTAGCCCAGAAAGGTGGAGCTCTCAGCATCACTAAATTGTTGCCCCTTCTACCATTGATAACTTTTCCGAATGTTGTATTTCCATTTCTTACAACATTTATTATCAAACGAACTGCGTCTGTTGTGTATGTCTGATTGTACAAGCACCACCATGGTATAGTTTAATACAGCCCTAAGGCCAAGAGCTTACTTTTTCATTTTAATGCTGCTGACGATGCTGCTGCCGCTTATATTATTCTTGTATAAACGATATTTCTGTTAAAAAGATGATGATGAGGATGACGATGATTCGAACGATGATAAAACCAAGTGTTGAAAACACCAAGTTTTGTTCCCCTTTAGAATATTTTCGTAACACCGTAGCATAAAACGCAAACAGCAATATTTTTTTTTTTATTGTAAAATTTAAAATATTTGCCAGAAAATCAGGCTGTAATTTAAAATCGTTTATAAAACAAAAACGAAAAAACATTACAAAAAAAACATGCATGTACTCGTACTTTTAGGAAAAGGGGTTAAGGAAGAGAAAATATTTCAAATTTCTTGACAGGATCCTACACACCACCATGAAGATTGGCTAGAGAAATAACTATGCGATGATATGAGACGATGGTATGGTTTTGCTAGGGGAATAGGAAGAAAGAAATGAAAGGGAATGAGAATGATTGGTTGGTTGCTTCCCTGGCTGATTGCCTACTAGATAATAACAACAACAACAAAATATGATTATGCTGCTTGTTTTTGTTTGTTTGTTGTTTTTTTTTCTTTTATTTTGATTTTCTTCTTATTTAACTGAATGTGCATAAATTTATGCCAACAGAAGATCTATGAATCTCAAATGAAATGTTAATTTTCTTGTCATTGTTTTGTTTTTGTTTGTGGTTGATGTTATATTTTGGTTTTATTTTTATTTTATTTTTTATTTTCTTTTTTTTTATAATAAAATACAATAAATATTTGTACAATGTGTTGTTAAACAGAACTGTGTGGTACACATTGTTACGACTGACGATGTCTACGCCTCGTCTTGTCTTGTCTGCATATCGGGAAAAGAACAACAAACTGGAAGATTGATTAGGCGACATTAACATATGAAAACAAAAGTTGCATGCAACGTTATAAAATCATACATTTTACATGATAATGCAATGCAACAAACAATATAAACATGTTGCATTGTTACTTGCTTGCCTACTACTTGTTTTATTCGTTTCTTTTTTTTTCACAATTTTAATGGTTAAGGTTGCCTGTTGCCTGTTGCTGTTGATGATGTTGTAGCCTTAAGAACAATAGAAAAAAATCTCAAATAAATTTGCTGACTAGTTGGCGATGAGTTTTCATTTGCAGACAAAACAACACAGGAAAATGAAATACAAAAAAACAAAAACTCTTGTCAAAAATTCCAACTCAATGCATTTATTTTCAGTTGTGTAGGCTACGAGTTGCTAAAGGCAGCAAAAAAGAATACAAATGTTAGCAGATTAGGATGCTACTTGGCTGCGAAAACCCACATTGTCATCATCGTTATGATGATTCCAGCAACATCATTCAAATTGAAGCAGAATTTATTTAAATTTTAAAACAGCGGACAGGGGCCTATAGTATACAGGCGTACATGTTACCTTTAAAGAACTGATAAAAAAATTAAACTCCACTAAAAATAAATAAAACTTAGTAACAGATCTGGGCATGCTGGCAAACGTGCCACTAAGGTAATTGGCCGGTTTCTTTCGGAGCTCGGGGTGGTTTAAACCCACCACTAACGTGGTTGCTCATTGTGAGATTAACCCTACTACGAAGAGTACCTATTCGATTTTTATGTTCTTCTACCTTTCATAGAAGGATGGTTCATTAAGTCAGTAGCCTTTTGAATTTTTCCTTCCTTTCTTCCTCTTTTAAGAGAGAGACAATTATGGCTTGTTTTAGGCCCCAAAATGAAATATTCCGAATCCATGAATCCATACTCGCTGGCATTTTTAAAACCAAAGTCTATGTCATTGGAAGATTTGTTCAATTAAACTTGGACAGAAGATACCAAGGACCGGACTTAGCAACACATCAGACCGTCATCTGAACTTTATGCTTCTACGTGGACAAATCGATGAGAGTATGAAATTGTTTGGGGAAGTGGAATCAGCTACATAGGAATAATAGGGTTACCCACTGCTGGGTCCCAAGTCATGTGGCAATTTACGGCAATGAGCAAACAGTTGAGCTTGCGAGGAGGGGAGCCGGCGCCTGCACGTTTCTATGGATTGGAGGCAGATATTTTGAAAAGAATACTGAACGAGAGAGAAGATAAAGTGAGACAAAGACTATTCAAACGGGTTTTATGTAACTTAAAGAAACTAAATTGAGAAACAATAGGAAATTATGCATCAAACTACACCGGACCTTTGGCAGGCCATTATAAACTCAAAGTACACGTATACAGAATGCGGCTCATAAGATGTAGGCATTAATGCATTACATGGGGAAACACCTGCAAGAATATCCGATGTTGGGCAGTGCATTGAAGTTCGTCAGACCAATCGGATTATAGAGACATAATTTGGAGTCCCTATACATTTTATAGTCGCCGTAGTCTAGTAGGAAACCCCAGGTCAGACATCAAATCGAAAACATGCCAATATTTATCCGGCGACTTCCTCTCAGCAGATTTCTGGCAAAAAATCTGAGAGTAAAGAAATTTGCCATGAAAAGAGTCTCAAAAATCTGTCGTTCGGAGTCGACTTTAAAGCTGTAGGACCCGCCACTCATGTATGAAATTAACACACACAACATAAGTGGTATGAGACGCTAGGCCGTAATCCTGACTGAAAGGTTGTAATGGCAATTATGTATGTATGTATGTGTTTCATGGCAATTTCAGGCGAAAATTCTGAAGGTAAATAAAATAAAAATTTCTCAAAAAAAGGTTTCTTTCGGAATCAACATTGTGTAGTGTAGGTTCCACCACTCGTTTCTAGTGTTTTAAGTCCATAAGGAAACTCGTTGGTATTTTCGAAACGGAAATCTATGTCATCGAAAGATTTGCTCAATTAAACTTGGATAGAAAATACAAAGGATGGAACTTAGCAATACATCACGCCATCATCTGAACATTAGTTTTCCAAGAGGCCAAATCGATGAGCGTATGAAGGGGAAGCTGAATCAGCTGTTGAAGCAGAATCAAGCAATAATAAACCAAAGTTAGTAACTGATCCTTTGACAGCTCACTATAAACTCAAAGTATACTTGTTCAGAATGGGGATCTTATCCAACTTCACAGGTAGGTGCTGTTATGATGAGAATGAAGCAACAGAACAAACTCATCGAATCTGTTAGGAGCCTATGAACAGGGAACTGAAGATTGTCACACCAATAGGCTTTTAAGAGACATAATTTGTATTCCCTGAACCGAAAATTTGTTGTGCTTTAAATTTGGATTCAACAAAATGATGCCTCATCCGCACGACCTCTATAACAGTTAATCTCATGTTTCGGAACAGTCCATTGCCAGGGATTAATTTGTCGTTCCAAATAAATATTTCATTTATTTTTGCAAATTTTTTTTTTTTTAATTTACAATGAGCGATGATACTCACCACTGCTGAGAACACTAATAAAAAGTCTCAATACATACAGAATATACATATTTTCCGGATGAAAAGGAGGTTAAATTTGAATGAAGAATAAAAGTGAATTTGAATATACATTTGAATATAGTCTAGCGGGTAATGTATTAGACGTGATGCCACGTTTCAAAGCCCAGGACAGACATCTCCAACGAAACGAAATATGGAAAAATAATTCTTCGATGACTTCCTCCTACCAGATTTCTGGCAAAAACTAAAAAAATTATGACTGTTATTGAGAAATCTTAAAAAAAATGTTCAAACATCACGTATTTATACCGTTTACGCTTACATAACATTTTCTTGTCCTACTCAATACGCCTACAGTATTTTTATTTAAACTAAGTATATACGTACTATGTACATGTATATGTACATATATAATGCACTATATACATATGTATGTATGTATATATTATATATTTGTATTATATAAACTCTGATGCACACTGATTTGAATTTGAATGAGATTTTCATACGACCCTATTGCGTTCCCTCTGCTGGCTTACAATTTTCTTGAACAAATAAAGATAAGAACACAGAGAAATATTTACGCAGTCACAGCAAAAGGGGATAAAGTTGCGAAAACAATATTCCATTAAAATCTTAAATTTAATTTCATATACAATGCATTATGCATGGAGTTTGCAAGAATGAAAATGAAGAACAAGAAAAAAAGAAAGGAAAATTGAATGAAAAGCTCTGGCAGGCAGCATCAGGCTGGCAGTCGTGTCAAGTCAAGTTAAGTCAAATCAAGACAAGCCATATCAAGACGAGCGGGTGACGATAAAGCTGCAAACCCAATTCAAACACACTTATGTACATTTAATCTTTCCTATGATGATAGTATTTTATTGTACATCTAATGGACAAAATAAACTGAAACTCCTTCAAAAATTATACGAGTAAAAACAACTAAAAACAGAACAGAAAATGTGTGTATAAAATAAGTCAAAAATTAATTTATACAAGAAAATTTAGCATAAAAATATATTTTGTTTAACTTTAAGGCCAAATCAAATCAAATCAAATAAAATACGAATTCGAAATGATTTTCAATGTATTTGCCATTTAATATTCACTCGTTTTTTTCCTTTTTTTGCAGAGTTTTTGCATAAAAACTGATTTTAATTATTGCACGTCTTACCAGTTTGTATTTTCCTGGCAGAAAACCCCAAAATGAATAAGTTTTTCTTACAAAATTTTTGATTTGTTGCACAGTCCATCGACTATGGCGTTGAAAAAGAATATCTTGTTCTTACCTAAAAAAGGAGAAAAAAAAATGGAAAAATTTTAGAAATTTTTAACAAAATTAATGCAATTAAAACTGCAAACTAAGAAAGCAATAAATGTACAAGAAATTCTACGAATAAATTATTAAATACAAGAAATGCCGTAAATTAATTGACATGAATATTTGCTCAAGTGTTTGCAACATGATGCACTGCAATTGTGCGCTGCATGTACATATGTCGCTCCTTAGCTTGTGGCATGTGCAATGTCAAATTTTATTAGCGATGAGTTTTTCAAATGTACGCTGAAAAAAAAATTTTGTTTATTATAGGTAGCAGGCTCTAATACTATGTTATTAAAGTAAATTATAAAAATTTACAACTGGAAACAAATAATATTGTAAACATTTCATTACAAAAATCTTTCTTAAGAGAAATTTTAATCAAAATCGATTATTTGCAGTAATTTTTGTAATGCTGTAAGTCTACAGTAGCTTTGTTAAGTGTACTTATTTAAATCGATTCAATAGTTATCGAACCTACTCTTCTTTATGGAAGTGCCATCTTCTGATTGACTGCAATATGAAACTATTTGAGTAAATATAAGTCAACATAGATTGTATTTGTGTGATACACTACACTACAAAAGACCTTTTTGTAATGCTTAATTGACTCTCTAGGTGTCCCGTCACGGTGTCACATAATTCCTTCTATGCACTACCCACTCAATCTGAGGATGTCCATGTTCTAAAAAAATTGACGGTACACATCTGAACCTTGTCATGATTTTACATCTTATCTCCAGCGATTTGATTGAGAACAAGTACGACCTGCAAAATTTTTTTTACAGATTACTACCTCAGTTTAAAGTCGACTCCGAACGACAGATTTTTGAGAAACTTTTCATGGCAATTTTATTTACTCTCAGAGTTTTCGCCAGAAATCTGCTGAGAGGAAGTCGCAGAAGAAATATTTTTTCATATTTCGTTCAGGTGAATATGCCTGACCTGGGGTTTGAACCGAGGCCTCACATCTAATAAGCCAACACACTACCTACTAGACCACGGCGACTACTAAGTCAATCTGGATATCTCCTGGTAAAGTGGTTATCGCAACCCTTTAATTAGGATATCAAATTTAAACAACTTTGATGGCAGCATCTGTTCATACACATGTTCAAAACAAAATTGACGGTACATCGTCTGAACCTTGTCATGATTTTACAATAGAATTCTAAGTTGGGAGCATTTTATCTGCATCGATTTGAATCTCGATCGTTCTAAACTTGATTGACAACAAGTGCAGCCTCCAAAAATTATTTTTTGAAACTCTTCAGCCAGAATTACGACCTAGCTTCTCATACTTAAGTTGTGTGTGTTAATTTCATACCTGAGTGGATGCACCTACAGTTTAAAGTCGACTCCGAACGATAGATTCTTTTTGAGAAGCTTTTCATGGCAATTTTATTTTCTCTCTCTAGAGTTTTTGAAAGAAATCTGCTGAGAAGAAGTCACCCAAAAAAATATTTTCTTCATATTTCGTTTTGTTGAAGATGTCTGACCCGGGGTTTGAACCATGGCCTCACGTTTAATAAGCCAACACACTACTAGACCAAAGCTCCTAGATTTAATAGCCATTAATCATGCTGAAAAATTTTTTCTGAGTATCCTTAGTTCCTATTACCAGATGGTTTTTTGCTATATGTGGCATTGCCAAAAATGGCCAGCAAAGTTTGCTGTTTCACAATGACAAGAGAAATGAACAATGCATTGAAATCATTGGATTTCAATCAAGTTTCGTGTGAGAAATGCGTTTCTATTGAAAAATTATATTCATTAACGCAGTTTTTGGCAGAATAGATGCGTGAATGCCAAAATGATAGAACAGCACTAGGTTGACTAGGTTGGATTCAACAAAATGATGCCTCAGCCGCACGACCTCTATAACAGTTAATCTCATGTTTCGGAGCTGTCCATTGCCAGGGATTCATTTGTCGTTCCAAAATTTTATTTATTATTGCAAATTTTATATTTTTTTTTAATTCACAATGAGCGGTGATACACATCAGCAAATACAGGAAATATTTTCCGGATGAAAAGGAAGTTAAATTTGAATGAAGAATAAAAGTGAATGAATACATTTGAATGTAGTCTAGCAGAGTAGTATGTTGGCTTATTAAACGTGAGGCCGCGTTTCAAAGCCCAGGACAGACATCTCCAACGAAATGAAATATGAAAAAATATTTCTTCGATGACTTCCTCTCTGCAGATTTCTGGCAAAAACCCGTGGAGTGAATAAAATTGCCATGAAAAGTTTCTCAAAAATCTGTCGTTCGGAAGCGGCTTTAAACTGTAGGTCGGGCCACTTACATATGTATGTATGAAAATAACACACACAACATAAGTGGTGGGAGAAGCTATGTTGCAATCATGATGAAGAGTGTTTATTGACCAATTATGAATGACGGAAGGAATGAATGAATACATTTATATACATGTGTCAGGTTAGGTAAGGAAACGATACAAAAAATAACGAAACAATGCCTTAGCACCGCCACATAAAATATATTGGCTTTTTGTCGTATATAAAATTGGAAATGTTACAAAAAAAAGCGAAATTAACACAACTTTCAATCGAAACTTTAATTGAGAGGAAAAAATACCTAAAGTTGTAGACTTTTTTATAAAATTCACTCTACTTATGGGGAACTTTCATTCATTCAAGCATTTAAAAACTTCAACAGCAACAGTGAGGTACATTTAAAACATGAATATAAATAAGGATTTCAGTATACCATCGCTTAAAACAGCAATTGAAAAATATTCTGAGAAATACTTGGAATAATTGATTTCCTATCGTTATACATTTGGCTAGAACAGCAGAGGGAAGAAAGTTGGTGACACGTCGAGCATAGCATCCAATAGATTGTTTGTTCAGCTGCTATATCTCAAGTGCTATTAGGAATCTGGCATATTTCCATATGATTTCCAAATAATATCGTAAAAAAAAGAAAATCAAATTTGTTTCATTTCCCATAAGTACACGCCTAATGTAATTAAAGCGCTAATAATACAAATTATACGCATTATTTCTTCAAGTGTTGCCGAGTTGTTGTTAAACATGTTGCGCTTATTAAGAGACATATTGCGCGCGCATGTTTTGACAGATCGTTTGTCATTTTATTTTCCTGCCTTCTTTTCATTTTAAATTCAAACACTTCACAACTGGTGAAACAAAAAAAAACGACATTAAAATACTGCACTTGAGATTGGAGGCTGCAATTTCTGTATTGTACACAAAAAAAAAACTGAAAAAGACTCAGATGTTCCAGTTGTTATTGGGAAATTAAGAGGAAAAAAGAAATAATTTATGGGTTACAGGGAACAGTAACACTTATAACATACAACATAAATATTTTCTTGAATAATAAAACAACAAGTGTACTGCAGTGCAGAAGAGAGTGTAAATTTGTATTAAAACTGGCATGAAACAAATTTTCGATAATTACAATCTCTTCTTCTCTCTCACCACCCATGTTGTGTACGTTAATGTTATCTATGAGTGGTTTAACGTCGATTCCGAATAAAGAATTTGAGAAAATTTTTAAGGCAAGAATTTATGTTAGACGGCTGCAGAATTTCATGCTACGCTTTATTCGACATGTTTGAGCAGAAGTTTGAATCAAACGGCCCTTCGCCTAACAAGCCAACACCCCATCCACCAGAGACTACGATGCCTTTTTAATGTTAAGGGGTGTAGTAAATGCAATATTATCGTGATGAAAAGTAATGTTTTATCAAACATAGTTTGAAGGTGCAATGTGCTGACTTTACTACTTCGAATTTCCATTTAAAAGTTTAAGTTTAAAAATGCATTAAAACAAAAACTGTTTTATATTTTATCAAGTCAATTTTTTTGTTGTGTAGTGTAATTGTTCCGGCAGGCCTCACAGTACCTCATTCGATCGGATCAATTTCCGTGCACTTTTTCGAGTGTATGGAGTCGTATCTCGGCAATGGCATCACGAGTGTTGACCTTCAAATGCTTAGTTGCCTCTGGTTTGTCGCCATAACAAATAGTCCAACGGCAGCTTCTTCGCAGCCAACTGACATCACCATTTCGGCTAATTAAACGGCCATCAATTATTTTTATTTTCCCCGATAAATAGATTGTGGCATGTTGCACCATACTGTTGAAACCAAACATCGTTCACATCAATACCATAAAGAGCGGGCACAAAAATAAAATCGGTTATCATGGTGCGACAGGTGTCTCCCCTGATCACAATGATTGCGCCGTCCTCATTTTCAAAAAATATGGGACTCAAGCCGCACCAAACAGTCACTCATAGTGGGTGCATTGGCATCTGTAAAACCACGTGTGGGTTTTCTGAGCCCCGAATGCGGCAATTTTTCTTATTAACGTACCCACTAAGATGGAAAAATCCAAATCATCATGCAGTTTCTCGTTGGCCCATCTAGCTAAGCGAAAACGAAGCCGATGGTCATGCGGCTTCCACTCTTGAACCAATTGAACTTTGTAAAGTGTCATACCAAGATCTTTTCGCAAAATTCGACGTAAACTAGAGCGTGAAATGTTCAATTCTTGAGAACGATGGCGAGTTGGTGTTAAAGGATTCTCGCACACACTCTCAGCCACAGCTTGGATGTTTTTGGGTGTACGCACTGTACGTGCAAGCTCTCATCTTAGCGCATCAACAATGAAACCAGTTTCACGAACTTTACCAATACACTTACGTATAACGTATACTGTTGGTCAATCTCTGGACATTTCGTGCAATTTCCGACCAATTGCCTTTGTTTTGGAAAAAAATTTCCAATAAATCGTGATTCATTATATTCAGTGGAGATAATATACTGAATTTTGTGACAGAAAAGAATGACATAAGTATTGCCAGATTCGAAATAACCGATGATTCAAATTTAAACCGATAGATGGCCCACCCTATCGGGTTAAGTTATGATATTTAATTTGTTTCATCCAGTATTTATTGTATTTGTTTCCGTATATTTTAGCTGGTTGCTGGTAATTATTTATGTGTGCTACCACATCAATTTCTAGATTATTTTTCTATATTTTGTTTTTGTTTTTTTTTTCTTATAAATTTCTCACAAAAAATTACCAACACATGGTAACGAAATAAATTCTTTAAGCAGTCAAGTGGCATAAACCAAAAACATTTGCAACTATGAATGAAGAAAGTGTTTATAAGTGTGCAACTGAGTGTGTTTAAGCGTAAAATAGTGTCTTAAAAAATCATTATTTAAGTACTTAAGTACTTTTATTATATTTATTTTCATTTTCTTGTTATATACAGAATTAAATAAAAAAAAGCTAAACAACAACATCAAAAAACATAAATACCAAACATAATTTCATTCATTACATTCATAACATTCATAACATTTCAGTCATTACAGACACTCATTCGTTATAAGCTTGGGCGGCACGCTACACTTCTTTCGTTATTTATTGGGTAGCACTGAACTGAAGCAATAATTCTAAAAGTTTATATCATGCAAGCGATTCTTTATATTCACCAGGTTATAAAAAATTATTTTCATTAGGAAAATATAATTTTTGGCTTAAACCCTGATTAGCCAAACGTAAACGGAACGGAAGTTTGTTTTTAGCATATGAAGTGGAATGTAAATACTTACCGAAAGTATATTAAGATTCGTTAATCGCTTTCATTGCTTTTCGTATTCTAAAGCAGAACGTACGTTCCATTACGTTCCGTGGATGTTTGGCTAAGCGGGGTTTTAGATAATGTTAACGAGTAACAACTTATAGAAATTCGACATATTATTTGAAGTCTAGCAATGATTTTAGGTCATTTCTTTTGTCTGTAAGACCAACACTGTTTGACTGTTCTTTCTTACCGACTTAAAATATAATTTATTTTCTGTTTTCCATAGACTCTTGTACATACATACATACATACATACATACATATGTACACATATTTGGTAGTTGAGAAAAAAGTGCTTTATGTTGCAGTGTATGGTAAAAATATTTATTTTAATAATCTTTTTTCATTTCCTTACAAGTTGTGGTTGCTGATGCAGTTGTTGTTGCCGTTTTATTTTTGGGGAAAACAAATTATGAAAATAAAAACAGAATACAAGAATGATGTATGGCAGCAGTAAAAATGGTCAGATGAACGGATGAACGAAGACGAAAACTTTTCTACTGCAACCAGTTATGCTATACAAATGAAATGAATTTATTTTAAATCATCTTACGGTCTACTTATAAATTACTTGTGTTCTATACACAAGAAAATAGAAAAAAAGAAAAGAAAAAATCATACAAATATTTAAATATCCTCTCTAGAAATTTAAATTTCAAATTTAATTTCAAAATCCAAAAATGTTCTTGATTTGCAAAATATTTTAAGGTTACCCACACATGTGGGTTCCTGATGTCGAAAATAATGAATGAACATGAGCCATACGATAGCATACAATTCAAAAGAAGCAACTGCTTTCTTACCGACAAATCTGACAAATACGTACATAACGTACGTAATTGGTCATTACACTCCTTCAGTCAGGATAATGACCTACATACTTTCTCACACCACTGATGTTGAGTGAGATAATTTTATACATGAGCGGCGGAACCTACAGTTTAAAGTCGACTCCGAACGGCAGATTTTAGAGAAACTTTTCATGGAAAATGTATTTACTATCAGAATTTTTAAATCTTCTGAGAGGAAGTTGACGAAGAAATATTTTGTATAATTTCGTTTTGTTCGAGATGTCTGACCTGGAGTTTGAATCGCGGCCTCACTTCTAATAAGCCAACAACTACCTACTAGACTACGGTGACTTTAAGCCATTCAATCGCATACATTTTTAAAAAATTCACACGTAGGTTTGACATCCCCTTACAGAGAGACATGCAAATGCTCTCTCACAGACAACTCCAATTCGATGCGTTTAAATTAAAAAAATCGATCTTGAAAACCTCATAGCAGTCATATTAGGCCACTGTCCTCAGTGTGCTTCGAAGTTGAGAATATTTTACAACGATTTTTGCAGAAACAGCTGTTACGAGGTATATGACCAGATTACAGAACATCTTCTCTATCGTTGTCTAGTACCGAGATGAGAGGCATCCGAAATTTATCTTGCAAAGGTGAAAAAACTATCATAATGGTTGAGGAATACCAGCCATGAGTTACAACCAAACAGAGTATAAGCATAAACGGAATTTTAACGGGACGTAAGAGCTATGTCATTAGGACGACTGCCAATATAATCTAACTTTCTGATATATATACACACAGTTACTAAAGTATACATACGGTTAAAAAATTTCAGACATTTTTTAACTAATCCGTTTTCGTTGAAAATCTCTATAGTTTCCTTGATGTTAAGACGGTCTTTTGCATTGGTTAAAAAATTTCTGAAATTGAACTGAATTGTGGCCCTGCACAGGCCCACAAGGGTATACATCCGATTTACAAAATTCACAAATTTCTGAATCAATGCAAAAGACCGTCTTAAAATCGAAGAAAGTTGTCAGACAATTACAAAGATTTTCAACGAAAACGGATTAGTTAAAAAATTTCTGAAATTTGTTATCCGTATGTATACTTTTGTGGCTGAGTGTATGTATGTATGTATTATTCCCACAATTCCACTATGTGCCCCTGTTTACAACTTGTTGTGTCCAACAATAATTTGTTTGTTCGTTATTCTTCTTTCCACTATTGTAACGCAGATCTTTACAGCGGGATCTACAAACCACTACAGTTTTCTTGACGCAAGACTGACTGAATTCTTACTACTGGATGCCTGCTTTGTCTTGCCTTTTTATATGCCCACGTAATCAGTCTGATGAAGGCTCTTGAAGTCGAACGTTTGGGGTTTCGCATCTATCGCGATTTCAATGTTGTTTGTGTATTTTGTTTACATTGCTTGTTGTTGCGTTCTCGCTTACTTGTCTGTCCTCTTTTTTCATACTACCAGTCGCCGTAGTCCAGTAGGTAGTGCGTTGGCTTATTAGACGTAAAGCCAGGGTTCGAGCCCCGGGCCAGACATCAAAACAAAATACAAAAAGTATTTCTTCGGCGACTTCCTCTCAGCAGATTTCTGGCAACAACTCTAAGAGTAAATAAAATTGCCATGAAATGTTTCTCAAAAATGTCGTTCGGAGTCGCCTTTAAACTGTAGGTCCCGCCACTCATGTATAAAATTAACACACACAACATGAGTGACGTGAGAAACTAGGTCGTAATCCTGACTGAAGGATTCTAATGACCAATTATGTATGTTGTTGGTATACTTGTAAGAAGTTCGTTGTATTTGATTGTGTAGCTTTTGCTCATTTCAATGTTAAACGACAATACACCGTTTACAAATTGATGTCTATTAAATCATTTGCACTTATTTGATGACTTAATAATAAAAAAAGGAAATATGTACATAAAATTTTACAACAAATAATAGAGACAATTTAGGTTTTCTTTGTGGGCGGAGCTTTCATTAATAGAATCTTTTGTAAATTGCTTTCCAATCTAATAAGATTTCATATTCTGTATTAATTTTACCGTCGTTTAAGGTAAATTAAAATTAATTTCAAAAAAAATCTGCAAACGAGTACGGAAGAAGTAACAGGGACAATTTCATTAATGGTATTCCAAACAAAAAAAAAAAACAATTGTTGCAAAAATTTAAAAAAAAATAGTTTAACTCCAATATTAATCCCTTCAAGCCATCAAATAACCTAAAACTCAACTGAAGTCGCGTAAAAAAGTTAAACAAATCCGATAGAATTTACTGGACGCAATAAGCAACAATGTTAAATTCATATTTTTCGATTTCACCAGAATACTCTGAGTAGATTGGAAATTTTCCTTCGATGTTGTCTGAGATAAAGTATAGTCAGTGCTTACTATTAACGAAAACGAAGGACTTCGATATACGGCTAAATGTCATATGAAGTGAGGAGTCAATAGCATGAAGCTGACATTAAAAATATCGGCTCAAGACGTGGGTCCCTGGAAGAGTTAAACGTGTAAAAATCCTTAAGCACTTCATTTTGAAAAGGATATTTATTAAAGAATTCATCCAATTACTATTAAAGTGCCGCTTTAAAGACATAAAAAGGAAAACAAAACCTAAAAGCTAATCCTATAAACACAATAGAAGCAACACAGTAAACACAGCAGTCTCTCAAAAATAGATAACATGGTTGTATATGGATACGATTATTTTAAGGACAGTGCGGCTACAAAGAACGATTCTGCATTTTCGCAATTGGTCTAATTTCTATTTTTATTCGCACCAATGAGAAAATTGGTGCTAACAGTGAGAGGATTTGCGCTAGCAATGAGAGAATTAGTGCCATAAATATAATAACATGCATGAAGTAGAGGTTTTAAAAACGCGATGTATGAGATATAACGCGACAAAATGTTTTAAGGGCACCATTGATAAAGAGTTAAAGAACTGTTTATTTTTTGTTTGATTTACTTGTTTATTGCCGCTGTTGCCTTTATTATAATTAATACGCATGCAGCTTAACTTACGCTGCAATTGAAAAATTGTTGTACTTACTGCTTCGCGCCTATTGTGTTTATAGCATAAATGTTGGCGTGAAAAAAGTTTAACGATTTAGAAGATTAAAACAATATTTTTAAATTGCCTCTTAAATTTCTTTAAGTGTGAGACGTAAAAATTTTAAATCATTTGATGTTTCATTTTCTTTTTCGTTTTTTTTTTCATTTTTCGTTTAAAATGCTTATCTTTGAATGAATGAATGTAAACTGGATAATATGACATGTTCGATTCGCTTGTTATTGGTAAGGCATAATTAAAGATAAGACTTCATTTGGGTTTTACCACAAGGAGTATTTCTTGAAAATATTAAATGGAATGAAAGAAAAGCAGAAGCCGCAACAAAACCCTAAAAACCACCAAAAATTGTTACGAGCATTACGACGAACAAAATGACATCAACAGCAGAACAGCAGAAGCAAAAACAGCAACAGCAACACTGATAAGAATCTTGTTGAAGGCATAATAATAATATTACGCTTAAAAATGAAGAAAATATTCTTATTGTTGTTGCTTTTGTTGTGGTTGTTGTTGTTGTATCAGCTATATACAAACAAGTAAAATTCTTACATCTCATACAATAAGAGCACAGCAGTTCAATAAGAAAATCATTGTTGCGTAAATACTGATATAATACGTGATCAACTCAACTTTGCTCTGTTCTCTATGCTGGAAATGGAACAAACAAAAACAACAACGCATAGAGATAATAAATAACAAGAAGGCTACCAACAAGAACAACCAACAATCGACAGAAATGTGAAATAAATGAAGGAAGAAATTGTAAAAACCACCAACAAATGTAATACTTCTGTTACAATCCGAAATGAATTATAATTTGAATTATTTTTTTTTGTTTTTGTTTCTGTTTTTTTCAAATAGATTTGACCTCTTTATTCTATTTGTGTTGCTATTTTAAAAGAAATCAATAATATTTTCTTCTTCCTTATTTTTTTTTTGCCAATTTGCCTCAACTAGGATTTTCTTTTTGGTTACAGGATAGTTTTTTTTTTTCATTTTTAAATTGCATTATTTTTTAATTTTGTTATTGTATCCTGTCCTGTGGGCCATATCGTATCATTCATTTATTGATTGCTATTTCAGTTTTGGTGTGGCATGTCTAAAGGCAATTGAACTGCAATTTTTTTTTTTCAAATTCCTTTACTGCATACTATTGGCGACGATAATATATTAAAAAGGGTTCATCATTATTACTATAACTGGTACGAATCTAATTGCATTACTGGAACCGTACTGCTGCTGGCAACTTGAAATTTAAACTGCACTGGAATTCTCATTTACAATTGTTCACAATACTCCGTATTTACGGATACCATAACTGCCATCGTAGTTTTTGATATAAAAATATAAATTATTTATTCAGTAAAAGATGAATTAAAGAATGTATTGAATTTCTTATCGTATCATTTAAACATCAATTGAAAGTATAAAGTTAAGTTTGCTTTGGGTACAGCTAATAGAAAGCTGCGAAAATAAATTTCAAAATTTATCTTCAAATGTTTGAAGGTTTTCAAGATGGGGTTTCTTACAATACTTTTTTATTTCTTTAAATGATTCTTTTTTCCTATTATAAAGTTAATGGTCTTAATTCGTGAATATCATTTCAATTTTATTCGAGAACCATTAAAAAGTCGTTAAAATTTACAATCAAACTGGTAGATTTAATCAATTTGAGACTTGAAGAAAATTTTAAATTTATATGAGATGGGCCGATACAAGACTTTAAAACACTCATCTAGTGAATATTCCTCTCATGTGTATAAACTTCGATTATAACCGCTCCACAAGCAGCATGGAAGAACACCAAAATGATATTTTTTTTGGCCTTGAATTTTATCAGATTCAGTTGATGTAAGCATTGTAACTAAACTACTAGAAGGAACGATGATGATGAATTGATTTCATAAGGAAAAATCGGATTGAAAACTTTAAATAAAACGATCTTGTTAACGAAAAAATGTTTTTTTTTTGATAACTATGCTCGCATATAAATCAAAATTTCTTGCCGGATAACATATCGCGCTTATTACAAAGATCGTATCATTTATTTACTTTCTTAGCTGGTCATTACAACTCATTATTCATGATTACAAACCTAGTTTATCACACCGCGAATAGCGGGACTTACAGTTTAACTAACGTCCATTCCGAACGACAGAGGGACATCGCGAGAATTATTTTTTTCAATACTTTCGAATTGGGGTTTAAACAACGGGCTCTCACCTAATAAGCCAACACACTACTTACTAGACTACGGTGACTTCTAGCAGGCAGGGGAAGTCCGAAGGTCCACAGACTTCTGAACATAACTTGATTGGGGATTTTACACTAGAACTCACTGCAAGAACCCGAGAATTGGATAGAAATTTACAAAAATAACGAAATTTGTGGGTGTGACCTACCGCTCCGCAGGCTATGTAGTGTGTTTAAGGCCCAAGTGATGGAATTGGATGTTACGGAATTGCTCTTGAGGAAGGGATCTTTTACTGTAAGCATTTCTGGGTTCACTAATAGCCGAGCAACAATGGGGTCTTCAGATAAAAACTGGTTGACACGTGTTGCGACTAACTTATTTACTTACTTAATTGCTCAATACTACACTTTAGTCAGGATTACGACCTAGCTCCTTACACTACTCATGTTGTGCGTGTTAATTTTAATCACAAGTGGAGGCAACTACATTTTCAAGACGACTCCGAACGGCAGATCTGAGTTCTTGCCTTAAATCTGTTGAGAGGAAGTCGTAGATGAAATATTTTTTCACATTTCATTTCATTGTGAGATATCTGACCTGGGCTTTGAAGCGTGGCGTAACGTCTACCTACTAGACTACGGCGACTACAATACTAACCCTATTTAAACGATGTATATTTTCGATCGACCCTGTACTGTGCCATATATTTTCCATAAAATTCCACAAAAATACAATTGCAATAATTTCGTTTGTGAATGTATTTGTTTGCTGTTATTGTTGTTGTTTTTATTATTGGTTTCTTATATTTCTTATTATTGGCTTTTACAGAATTTAAATTAAGGGTTATCAGAGTTTCGTTGCCAATTGTGAAATCACAATCAAAAACCAATAATAACAATAATAATAATGAAGCAACAACAACAACAAGAACAGCAAGAAAACTTGGTTTTTTTATAATTTTGAGTTGTTTTTTTTGTTTCTTTAAAGAATATACTTGGATGCTGGATGCTTATTATTTATTATGGCAATAATATTGATTATAGAAGGAAACATACATACATACATATAAAAAAATTGCAAAATAATTGAGATTAAATACGAGTACATATTGAGTTTGTAACAAAGTTGCATTATTTTGTAGTTGTTGTTGTTTTTTTTTCAAAGTATGGAAATGATTATGGACTTAAAGTTGAATGAACTGTTCAATGAAATTATTTTTCTATTTTGCAATCCAATAAAAAAAAAAAACTTTAATAGAATTTTATAAATATATTAAAAAAATATATTAAAAAAATATTTATAAAATCGCTTAAAATAATTATATTTGCGTTGATACCTGTTTTACAAGTATGTACATATGTACATATGTACATACATATAAACATAGTGATTATAAAATATTTCCAAGGTGGCACAAGTTGCAACACAAACAATTGTGAGCACATTTCAATTAAATTTTAATGAGAAGTTTAATTTTACAAATTTTCGCCCCATACTTTGTTGGTAGTATGTTGCATTCATTATTTATTTAAATCAGTTTTTAAAGCTGCGGTTACTATAACAACCGTATGAACGTGCGTGAAATTGGCAAAAACACATTCAACACTGCCACACAAAAACAACGAAAATTGCAGTGGCAGCAACAACTTAATCATGGGCATACTCTGCTAACGTTCTGGCCATTACTGAATGGCGGTTGAGTGCGTGAAAATAGCAACACAAATTAACAAATAAGTGAAGAAGGAAAAAAAAAACTATACACACCACCATTGAATAAATCAAGCAAAAGTGTTGCCTGCCTGCCTGCTGCCAAGCCAGCGCCAAGAAGCACACAGCCAAAGTGAATAATAAATCGTTGAAGGGGAGGAGGGGGACGATTATTTGGAAATTTGTTGTTCCACTTAAAAGGCATTAAAAATTTAAAGAATGTATGTATTTCAGTGTAATTAATTTATAGTGTTTGTCGTTTGGTATTTCTCCTCTCTGCTTTTTATTTGATTTGTTTTTCCATTATTATTGAACAAATTAATTTTAAAGAAAATTGCAAAATATCAAAAAGCCATTAATTTCAATCTGATTTAATTTCGAAAAAAAAACACACACACACAAAAACAAACAAAAAACATTCTCTATTTGACTATCAATTTAACACTCTTTTCCATCGTGAAAAAAATTAAATAAAAATAAATGTACGGCTGTTGAACGTAAACTCATACATGTTAATGTTTTAATGTTAAAATCTGATGTTAAGTTCGAGGAAAACATTCCTCACTGTTCTGTATGACAGCTCTTTCTCTTTAGAATTCTTAATTGTTCTGTGTAACATTTTCAAATAATTTTCTGTTAAAGTTTTATAAATTCACGCGAAATGACAAAAAAAGCCTCGTTCGATTGAAGAATATAAGCAAAGGACATAAAAAAGAGAAATGGGCATAAATAACTTCAATAATAACGACGACCACTAATATCTACACAAATCAAAATGAATATTTATGACCAATTCGTGAAAAAAAACGACGACGATAAACAGACCAAATAAAGAGAGAAAAACACACACACTTTCAAAAAACGAAAAAAAATGTCTGAACAGACCCAGTGTCTTCGTTATACGAGTAAAATTGAAAAGACAGGCAATGCAACATAAACTGTGCAGCATATTGTCATCATAAATTTTACAAGAATAACAGTGATAACTGCCGCATATGAACAGAGGAGTAGGAGAACTCAACAACAACATCAGGAACACAAGAATTAACAATAAAAAACACATTTTAATAATTAAAACGAAAAACAGAGAGAAATAAAATGAAATATTCGACAATCAACGATGACATTTCGATTTTTGTTTCCTTTTTTGTTTTTTTTTTGTCTTAAAAAATGCATCAAAAAATTCCTGCAATATAACACCCACTAAAAACATTTCAGAATCATTATCTTAAACATTATAACGATAATTTTAAATGATTTTTAATAATTAAAATCCAAAAAAAAAATGAAATGTTTGTCATGTGATGAAACTACAAGGGTTAGGAGCCATAAAAATTATAATTTCAGTTTGAACAGTTTCAAGTTAAAATATATTGAAAGTATTTTTAAACTCTAGGCAACTCTGGGCACAGTTCAACAGCTGTCTATATAAATAAATTAATATACTCAGCAAAATGTGTAAAAAAGGTGTCGTGTTGGAAATAATTTTCAGTCAGAATGAAATAAGTAAGAATATATCATATCAGTAGGGAAAAAATTCATGAAAAATGTTTTAAGTAGACTGAGTCGATTTGTATACTTACATACATAATTGGACATTACAACAATTTAATTAGGATTACCACCTTTTTCAAGGCAATTTCAGTTACTCTCAGAATTTTTGCCAGAAATCAGCTGATATTTCGTTTTGTTGGAGATTCCTTAACTGCAATTTGAACCGTGGGCTCACGTCTAATAAGCTAATAAAGTAACTACTAGATAACGGCGACTTAAGGAGGTAAAAAAAGAAAAAAAATTTAAATTATTTCACACAACGGTTAAAATAAGCCACAAAATTTGCATTCACAGCAGAAGAAAAAAAAAAAATATTGTCTTATGTTTTACAATTTCCCGTGTGGTAGCGAGAAAAGAATACTACCACAGTGATCACCATACTTGTCGTACAAGGCGACTAAGGGTGCTGCTAACAGTCAGGAACTAGTTGGGGTTCAACTGGCAGCAGTCTGGTCTTACTTGGCTGCGAAGCCTGACCAGAGGTCTTAATCTCGTACCACGGGTGCCGGGAGACCCAGGGACTTGTCCCTGCCCGGCAATGGTGAGGCCCCCTTGTGGGAGCGACATGGTGGCTGTGGTTTAGACCCAAATCCCGGGAAGTGTGTCAGTACGGTGTGGTGTTACACTCTTAACGCATTGAAGGAGTTTAGATGGTCTCCGACCCCTAAACAAGATGGAAGTCATGTCCAACACAACATGACTTCAAATTGCTACCCACATAAAGGGTTGCAGCCAGTGATTGCAGTATGTGGGGGCGTTTGTAGACGCTTTATTTTTCACCCTGTGCGAAGAGCACCGTGGGATTAGGTCCACACGAATAGGTACCCACGTAAAACCCCACACATAGTTTTTTATGTTTTATAAAATGCTTAAATTTTTGAAAAACACAAAAAGGGCGAATTAAAGATTTTTGTGAAATACTTCTACTTTTTTCGTTTTATTAAGTTGATCTTAATTTAACTTCATTGTTATCAAGAACTGATTTCAAATTTCTTGTAGATGTTGCGTTGTGACAAAGAATTCTAAACATGAAGAATGTTTATCTCGATCCATGCACGCTGATTTTGAAAAATTTATACGGTAACACAAAGCTGACAAACAATACTCACAATTTAATATCACAACATGAATATGTTAATTATACGCAACTGAAATTTATATGTAAAAAATGTAACCTATTGGATCAATATAAAGTTAAACCAATTCAAGATAAAAGTTGTACGAATAATATTTTTTATCTCGAACATAGAGGTGCCAAACTACGTGTAAAAAAATTTGTTCAGACAACATGAATCAAACCAACTCATGCATCTACTACAGTGTACCAGCCCCATCCGCTTAGCTATTCAACTATATAATTCATAACAGTTTCTTAAAGTTTTTATTTATTGATTATAATACAATTATAAATCAGGATATAATTATTACGAGCTTAATCACTTAGGCCTTATGCGTAATATAACAGACAAAAGTCTTTGGTAGAAATTGAATCCATGACTTTCACATCAATAGATTAGCATTCTACGCTAAGGTATCAGGACACCGTTTTTCTTAAAGTACCTAAAGGGAACATAAAGAAGAAAAAAACTAAAAGTTATTCAAAAACAACTTTTGTTTTAAAACTATACTTTCCCCAATCCTTAGCAACAAAATCTTCGATTTAGTAATTATACCAGCTTTTCCACTAGCTTTTTCGCGGTAGCCTAGTATGTAGTGTTGTTCAAGCCCTGGCTCAGACATCTCGAACATAATGAAATATGAAAAATTCCTCCCAGAAGTCTTCTGGCAAAAACTCTGAGAGTAAATAAATTTGCTATTAAAAGTTTCTCAAAAATATGTCGTTCAGGGTCGACTTTAAGCTGTTGGTCTAACCATTCATTGATAAAACACACACATCACGGCTGGGTTTTAATCCTGACGTAAGTGTTGTAACGGCCAATTAAATAAAGTAAGCTTTTATATACATACTATAAATAACATTGGACTTAAAAATATATCTTTATAAATATATCTTTTCTACTTTAAACAACAGTCACGAATTAAGATTTTTTTTGTTATTCAATCTTATGGTAGTGAAAAGTCACTGTTGGTTCGAACAAAAAAAATCAACAATTTAGAGAAGCGGTGATGTGACAATTTTCTTTTAATTGTTTACGATTTTTTGAGTCTCAAATATAAAAGAAAAAACTATCCACAGTGCAGAGTATCAGCATGAAAAAAAGAGTAGAAAAATGTGAAAAAAATTATGCCACCAGAGACAAATAAAGCAATAGAGAAACAATTTTTTTTCTTTGAGTTTTTTTAAAGGCATTTAGTTTTAGTTGGGCACTTAGTTGTTTTTTTCTCAATGGAATCTATGGCATTGGCTAAAGCAACAAATATTAACGGTTCTTTCGACGAACATCAACTGAATGATGTTGAAAATGACGCTGATGACGATGTGAATGTGATGTGATGATGAACTCGTAATTAAATTGGTGACATCTCCCCCTCCCCCCCAACAAAAAAAAAATCCTGTGTTCATTTGTGGCCAATAATGGTGAGTGAAAAAATCTCTTTGACTTTATTTCGACATGAGTGCGTTTTGGTGCGAACAACATTCAACAGCCTGAAATAAACATTTTCAACGTGCAACACACCATCTCATATCACATCTCATAAATTATGAACAGAGACTAATTATGCTTCGAAATTTTTCTTGTTGATACTGTTGTCGTTGCTATGTTAGAAGTTTATGTTCCTAATTTTTTTTCTATTTTTTGTGATGTTGCCTACAGTTTTTCACATATGCTTGGAAATTTTCTAATTTAAACATTCGGTCCCAAACAATTTTTTCTATCAAATGTTCTTAAATATTTTTAAAAAATTTCATTTTTGTACAAAAATTTCTGTACATAACTTCGCTGAGATGTGTAATAATTAAAAAGAAGCTTTTTTTAATGGAAACTAAAAACGAAAACTACAATTAAATAAGAGAAACAACTTCAAGTGATCAGAATAAGATGACTCCAGATATTGTGGGGACTATCTTGTTAATTCTGGATAGGTCTAGCTTTTAGCAGTCCTCTGGCAAAAAGTTCAAGATAAAAAAATAAATTTATTGCCATGAAAAGTTTCACAAATTTGCCATTCGCAGTCGACTTTAGGCTGAAGGTCCCACCACTTGTGAAGTGAGAAGCTAGATTGTCACCCAGACCAAAGGTTTGCAATGACCAATTAAATAAGTAAATAAGGGAATTGAGCAGTGTTGTAAAACTGAAATTTTGAAATGGTACTGAACTTTAAATGAAAAAGTACTTTCTTGCATCAAATGGTACTTTTGTAACAGATGCATACATAATTGGTCATTATTACTAACTAACTTCTCACACCACATATTTTGTATGTGCTAATTTTATACATGAGTGGCGGAACCTACTGGGACTCCGAACGACAGATTTTTGAGATACTTTATCGCGGCAATATTTTTTACTCTCAGAGTTTTTGCCAGAAGGAAGTTGCCGAAGAAATATTTTTTCATATTTCGTTTTGATGGAGATGTCTGCCATGGGGTTTGAATCGTGGACTCACGTCTAGTAAGTCGGTGCACTATCTACTAGACTATTTATTCATTTATATTTAATACACACGCAGGACAAAAACAGCTGATTCGGAACGTAACAAAACGTAAAAGCCCCGTTTAGTCAAACGTCAATGGAATGTAATGTAACATACGTTCGTTTTTAGCATATGAAGAGCAATGCAAATGCTTACTGAAAATACATTACTGTTCGGCAAGCGTTTTCATTGCTTTTCGTATACTAAAAACGAACGTACGTTCCGTGGACATTTGGCTAACCGGGGCTAAAACCTAATTCTAAGTTTAGCATTGCGTTGAACATATTGCTAATGCATTAACATTTGAAAAGCGCAAAACATAAAATATGTATGTAATAAAAAAGTACTGAAAGCGTCGCAGGGGTACTGCTGTATTTTGAAATAAAAAAGTACAAAAGTACTCAATTTTTCAACATTGGAACTGAGTAAACTGCATTTAAATAAAATAAATGAAGTGAATACTAGGGAATGCAGTGAGAGTGAGAACATTAAAACGAGAGAACGTAATCAATATCAAGAACTTTGCAAGACATTACTTAGATAAGAACAGTGGATTGTAAGAAATTGAGAAAATGCGTACATGATACGAATTTTAGGTGATAGCTGATAAATGCGTAGATGAGGGTAAAATCCCTTCAATTTGCCTGGCTATTAAACAAATTTTTAATTTTTAGTTTGAACAGTGCTGAGCATGTTTTGCAACTGTTGAAAATGGTCAAGTTTTTCAAAGTATTCACGATGGTATCACAACGCTACAGATTCAAATTTGATATGTTTTACTTGTCAAACTAAAAATTTGAATTGAAAAGAATACTTTGGCAAATTGGAGCCCCAATCCCTGTGTATTTATTTTGTGCTTTGATTAATCAGCATTCAAAAACATTATTTAGTTTTTTAACCGGTTTTTACAATCAAGAAAAAAGTACATTTTCATGTAATTTTAATTTGTTTCATACACTTTTGTTTTTATTTCATTTCTTAATTTAAATTTATTATGCAATTCAATAATACCGTAAAAAACGGCATAAAAACATACACAAAACGCGTTAATAATTACCATAAACATTGAATTAATAGCTCGAACAACAAACAAACATAATTAAAGAAAATTAAGATTTTGATGGCATTATCAGAATGTCTCTGTATTGAATTTAATTTCATTGCGATCATAAAAAGTAATCAACAATTAAAGAAATTTAAACGCTTCAGTTCAGCTTGTTTGATGGATTGAATAACCGAACTGAAGTAATAATTCTTTGTTTATTAACAGCCATAAGCCAGTTGATTTAGAAGAAGAACAATTAATTTGGACTTTCAACATTCAACAACTTTATAGAATTCAAGTGAAACCGTTTGAATTAAAAACAAAGTTCGAGAATAAACCGATTGTGACCTTTTCATAGAAATTTCCGATTTTATTGACAAAAGTCTAAGCTGATAATAATGAAATAAAAATTAAAAGATCAGAATCGTTTTTTTCTTACTGAAATAGAATATAATGAATCACAGTTTTTAAGAACTTTTTTAAAATGTTTTTCTTCTTATTGTTTGAAAAAAATTGGTTTCACTGTGTTTCACTACACAGTTAAAACTACATTCAGATATTTCAAATAATCTCAAGAATTTCACACAAAAATTAAATTCTTCGAAATATTTAAGGACTTTTCCTCCAAAATAACAATTTATGATGGAACGTTTAAATTAAAAACCTTAATGTGAGTGTGTTCAATAAACTAAAACAATACATTTAACGTATCATTAAATTAAAAATACTCGACACCTAATTAGCTGCTGTACATAATATATGTATGCAATGTGATATGAGGCAAACCGTTGCGTTTAGAAAATTTTTATTTTTTATAAAAGCGCTCATGTCAAATAACATTGAAGTATTTTTTATTTTCAGATATTGGCAACAATGAGAACGCCGATTCTTGTGTGGGAGGAGATCAGTTATAACTTCGATGGAACCTCTTAATCAACGTTTTCCTATAGGCGAGTGTGATCTCGCACTGGCCTTATCGAAAAGAATGGTCCTTTCTTATTAGATGCTTGAGGACCGCACCTTTGTGATCCATTATACTTGGCTACAGCTTGAACTGACAGCGACTCAACCAGGATCGTTTTATTAACACACGTTAATATCAGCGTAAAGCAATACACATACATACATAAACTGTCATTACAACCCTTCCGTCAGGATTACGACTTAGCTTCTCACATCACTTATGTTGTGTGTGTTAATGTTATGCATGAGCGGTGGGACCTGCAGTTTAAGGTCGACTCCGATCGACAGATTTTTGAGAAACTATTTCATGGCAATTTAATTGATGCGCAGAGTTTTTGCTGTTTTCTGCTGAGAGGCAGTCGCCGAAGAAATAATGTTTCATATTTCCATCTGTTGGAGGCGTCTGAGCTGGGGTTTGAACCGCGGCCTCACGTCTAATAAGCGAACACATTACCTACTAGACTGCGGCGGATACAATAACACAATATTTGGATATTAACTTTCTCACAAATGAAAGACCTTTAAACTGAATAATTTTGGGCCAAGCTCGTAACTCGGAACAGCTCGCATCCATTAAAAAACAAATTGACGTTCCCGTAATATCTGTTAAGAGGGATTTAGACGATGACACAAGTCGTACGAAATATCCTGTTTTAGTATAGAAGAGAGTGGATAGTGTCATGTAAAGTCAATGTGTAAACTCAATATGTATGATATTGAGAGAAAATACGGAAAGTATTAACGTTTTGAAATTTTTTAAAAACCATCACATTTCATTAGATCAGGGATGCATTTATTTTACTATGTCTGGTATTTTCCTAATAGGCTTAATGCTTGTCTAAGAATTATGCTCTCATTTTTAAAATACAGATGGTATTCAATAATACAGTTTTCGGCACCAATAACCCCCCGTAATCGAACATCATCGGTTTTTTACAGATATAGGACACGAACATCAACAATGTTCGTAAAAAAGAAAGAAAACATCATTCAGTTCCTTGTCAACTGATAAATAAGAGGGTTCACGTCGCTTTTTTAGGTTTCAATTATACACCCAAAGAAATATTACAGTAGGATTCATTAATAACAATAACAAATTAGAAGGAATATTTGTCAAGTTAAATACGCTGTCTTTATGGAGCCAGCGCTACACATTTTTTCTATATTTTGCACTACATATACATTAGGGTGACCCTTAGCTTTATGGGTCAGTTTGGTGAATATTGGCAAAAAAGTGATATTGTCAAAGTTTCAGATCAATCGGTTGGGATTAAGACATGCCGCAAAAAACCAATTTTATTCAAATTTGCTTCAAACACTCTTCTCAAAATTATTTCATGTATATGATGTCCGCATGGTAGCCATTAGAGTGGCTTTTGTAAAAGATTTTCCATGATTTTCCATTTATACGACCACTGTTTACAGCTATTGTATCAGAAACAATAGCGTTTGTTTTGAAGACCCCATTCTTGAATGGCATTACACACAGCTGATGCCTGTTCTTATCCAGTTCTACTTTCCAAAGCAGAAACTTGGAACAATTTTTCAGTGTGTCCGCAAGATATAATAATTGGAAGCTTAACGACAATTTTTATTAATTATATAGTTTTGAGCGTCAAGATCTAATGCCTCAATAACTGCAATGATAATATGTACAGCATTTCTGTTATTTATCATGTACGCATACGAGCAAGGGCTGCAAATTAACATACAAATAAACCGTGGACATCTAGGAATTTTTGGAAATATTGCTTTTATTTTGTTAAATATAGAGTTAAGAAAAATGTTGTCAAGGTAGAAAATGTTAAAAACTTTACAGGAAACATCTTCCTCTTACAACATTTTTCGATAAAATTAATATTTTTGAAGTTATGTCATGAAACTTAAATTTTAGGGTTTCCCCTAAATTTCATCGGTCTTGTCATAACCCCAACCGATTGATCTGAAACTTTGACAATATCTTTCTTTTGCCAATATTCACCATACTGGGTGGTGAGACTGGAGAAAATCTGACTTTTAATTTTAAGGGCCACCCAAATATACATATTAGGTTAATAAGTACACTTGAAAATATTATTAACAATTTTCCTCTGGGTTATACACATGCTTCTCATAACTACAGTCACATTTTAATAATTTTCTCTTTGTGCCGACTACTGCAGGAATACTTTTTGTCTGATTTTATGTATGTTAACCCTTATCGTGTAGCAGCAAAATATTGCCCACCTTAAATAAGAAAATGGGTTTTAGCTCACAAATTTCTATTGAACGAGAATTTTTAATGAAAACGTAGATCAGCTCCATAAAGTTTTATTCTGAAGATGACTTTTAAAAACATTTTTTAACATTGAAAACATTTTGTCTTTAAATTTTAATAATTTTTGATGGATTTTCGCTTCTTAAGATGATTAATGATGTTGATGTACGAGTTTCCCTAACATCATTGAAGTATATGAACTAAAACGATCATTAAAATTTAAATCAATTAATGGCAAAGAGAAAAAGTGTTACAATTAAGAAAAACAAACAAAAAAAAACAATTTCATGTAAAATTGTTTCTTGAAATAAAAAAAAGCAAACTATTAAGCTCGATTGAAAAAAAAAGAAAAGAAACTGGCCAACAGAAACCAAACCATAAATTTGTTATGGCTAGTTTTGCTAACAAGACTCTATCAAATCGAATATAAGAAAATAATATGAAAAGACAGATAGATAGGCAGACAGACGGATACATAGGGGCCAGGCTAGACAGATGAACGAACATTTATAACACGAAGTAATACATCAAAACATCATTAACAGATACAATATAAAAAAAATAAAAATAAAAAAAAACTTGAAAACCAAAACAGAAAAAAACGTACAATTTCTGCTTAAGAGGAGAACATGTTAAAAATTAATGAGTTTCGTTTCTTGAAAGTGGTCTTAAACCTGTAGAACACAAGCTGAAACTCCAACTAGACTTACATACATACGTACAACAAAAAGTCTCTTTTTTTAATAAGTGGTTTTTCTTTCGTGTATTTTTTTCTGTGTTTTTTTATTTCTTTTGCTTTTTTTTCCTTTATTATGCTTGGCTTTTCTGTAAATTTAATTAAAGAAAAATATGTTTTACTTGATATTTATGTAAATTGTTTTCTGTTTAACTACAATATAGTAAAAGAAGAAACAAAAACAACAACAACAACAACAACAAACAGTATTTATTTAATTATTACAAGTCATAAATTACAAGTCAGGTAAATATTTATTCTATAGCAACACCACCACCTTGTGGCAATCGACCCTCACGTTCCATTCTACCACCACTTGATTACTTCCAAATGAGTTACAATTTGATTTTAATTCATCGTCAATTTAAACGTCTTTACCTGCGTTAATAGTGTGTTTATATTTCGTTTCTTTTTTTTTTAATAATTTTTTTATGGAAAACAAAACGAAAAAACCATGTCTCAAGTGTAGTGCAGCATTTTTAATATATTTTCTTAAGAAGGTTCATATACCCAACAACTTGCCTTGTATGTTATGTTCGTATGTTCGTATTTTTGTTCTAAAGGCCAAGTCATTAGAATTCTGTGGCTTATAAGTGTGTCATTATATTTTACTTAAGAATTTAAATGCATTTCTTAAGTAGTGCATTCGTCTAAAAGCATTTGAATTTCAAAAAAAAAAAAAAATCAAAAAAATGGGGAAAATGGGGAAAATTGTTAGACTTCGTGAACGATAGAAAAAAAAATCTAAAATAATGTTGAATATTAACTCCCTGTATTGAACTGTAATGAATTACTCGAATAGGTGAAGCGTATAGGGACTTTGCTCATCGAGTACTGCTCTTTGACAGAGAGTGGCGCTTTCCGACTTTCGTTATTGAGTCCAAAGGATTTTGTTAAGATTATGTGGATAAGATGTCAAATCCCTTAATTTTTTAAAATCCCAATTAACTCTGATAAAAAATGTTCGTCTTCTGCGGTCAAATCCGATCTTTTCTAGGTAAAGTTTAAACGACTCTCTTCTGGCAAATATACAATGATTTCCTCGCCAATTTGTTCTAGTTTTGAAGAGACTTCCGTAATGTCGTATGTTTTTTAGAAAACCTTATCCTATATGAAAAAAATAGATATTGTACTCTAAAAAATTTCAGTTAAATATTTTACAGTGCCGCTCAGGTATAAAATTAACACAAACAACATAAGTGGCATTAGAAGTTAGGTCTTAATCCTGACTGAAAGTTTGTAATGACAAATTTATTTTGGCTTCATACGAGCCTCTAACGGTTTGTGGAACATTATTTCTCTACAGACAGCGTAAGTTAGTCGATATGGAGAAACGGATTTCTTTAGATCTCTGTTGATGGTGCAGATAGAATTAACACGTTTGAAAGTAATAGAAGATAGCAGTGGCAATGAAAAAACAACATAACCTACTTTCCCATTAATTCTAATACGGCAACTGTCTGCAACGCCTCCGACATTTTACAGGAATACATTATTTTTGTGTAATTTGTAGATTCAATTCGAAGCATGGAGGATGTTTTAGTTTTTTCTCTGTCAGATATGCTTATGAGGCTTATATATCAAAATCATCAGGACTACATCACTGGATATTACAGCATCAAGTCCGTACACAGTTAACAGTATCAAGTGCTCCCAGTGGGTGAGTTCGCCTCCATCAAAGAAATCATGTCAAATATGCACAATTTGTTCTCATTCAGTTTCCTGTTTTTATGCCATCAAACCTTCATATCACCAGCTTCTTTTTGGAAATTAAAAACAAAATTGAACGACAACTCTAAGCCAAGCCGCTTTCTAAAACTTAATACATTTCTGTGATTGCCGAATACATATGTTCCAGCGCACTCTTGCCATGAGAAAATTTTTCGGAAATGTTATTTATTGTGGTAGTTTTATAACATACCGTAAGCACATCTGCTCGTTTTAGTCCCCATTACCATGAGTTACTGAACAACATTAAATCTTTCGAGCATTAAAATTAACAACCATTTCGGAGATTGGGTTACGGTAAGATGTCAGTTAATTATTCATATAAAGCCATTTCGCTTTAATCTGCAAAGGAGCTTTGACTACTATCTGAAGAATATCATTCACGAAAGAATAGTTAGATTACCAGTCATTACAGCGGCCTGCAATTTAAACGTTGGCAGCCACGACAGAACGCAATATACGAGCTTTCTTTACTCCCGCTTTATGCACTTCTCTACGCGTTTAGTAATTAAAAAGCTGGACTACAAACCAAAGCAATCTAGGCTCTAATACGTGTAAAGACGAAAACAATTTCTTTGTGGCTTGCAAATTACGAAGAATTAAGTTGCATTCATCGCACATCAATTATTTCACTAAGGAAGTCTTCTGATTCCTGACCACCCCAAAGGGAATACCGGCAACAACAGACATCATAGGTATTTCAGTCATCGCGGCCTTCTACCACACAGTAGATGTCATCGCCAAAAACAACACAATATGTGCCATTTTTAAAAAACACTATCATCCTAGGATCGACTGCAGTAGATCAACCAACTGCTTAGCGAGATGAAACAGAATTAAAGAAGACCGGGAAGGTATATTGTGGCAGACGAGTGTTCGTCAAAAGTAGTAAAAAAATAATAAGGCCGCTACTTCTACCGTACATACATAATTGGTCATTACAGCAGTCAGGATTAGGACCTAAGTTCTCACACCACTTATGTATGTGAGGGGTGGCTGGACCTGCAGTTTAAAGTCGACTTCGAACGAAAGATTTTTGAGAAACTTTTTATGACAATTTTTATTTTCGCTCAGAGTTTTTGCCAGAAATCTGCTAAGAGGAAGTGGCTGGAGAAATTTTTGTTTTATTTCGTTTTTTGGAGATATCTGACTTGGGGTTTGAACCGTGGCCTCACTTCTAATAAGCCACCATCGATTATCGATTAGACTACGGCAACAACTACTCCTTTTAATACTGAAATATTGATTTTTTATTTGATACATTTAAGTCGAATGTTGAACCACTTGTACTACAACTAATAATTCACTTTTTTGATTTAAAATGTGCATTCAGAGCTTAGTAATGGAAAGCAAGTCTTCCCATTTTCCCCACATTACATTAATGCCAATAACAACAACAACAAACCAAGAATAGTGTAATTATGCTTTAATAAAAGATTACATGGCTGAATGGATTGTTAATACAATGTCAGATCGTCTAACCGTTTGTTGAAGCTACTATTTCCATGGAAATATCTACACAGTCTTTAAAAAAAAAAAAAGAAAAACAGAAACGAAAACAACAAATTAAGCAATTCATGTTTAAGTTTTTCTCCTAATTTTCCTTATTGTAGAGGCTTTTCTTCGTCTTTTATTCGATTTGTATGGTAATTTCATGCATAACACTTCAGTCACTTTATTCCAAGTGGATGACTTCTCATAAAGAAAAAAATAAGAAACAAACTCCATTATTGTTATTGTTGTTATTTAAAATATTTGTCATTGTTATTGTAAGAATTTATTGTTTGAAACTGTTCAACTCTTTTAATATTTTGAACGTGAAAATATTCCAATTTGTTGTTGATGAACATACAAAGAGATGAAGAGAAAAGAGTAAATAAATACAAATCCTCTACGAGAGATGAATTTTTTGAAGAGAAACAAAAGAAATACAACAACAAAGAAAAAGAAAAAAATAAATTTAAATATTGACATAAACAGACTGACGTTTACTCTGCTGTAAAATAGGTATAAACAACAACAAAAAATACTAACGAATGTAAATAAATTATGAAAATTAAAATGAAGAGTTTATCCAGAACAATAACAAAAAGAAGAAAAAATTACAAACAATAAGAGAATTTGTTCAATACGAATACAGGCAATAATTCTGGGATTTCTTTATTTTTTCAAATATTTGCTCTCTTTTAACGTAACAGTAATAATAAACAAAAATAAAGAAGAAGAATAAACAACAACAAACAAACAAACAAACAAACATAATATTGATCTGTTAATTCTTATTAAAGAAAGACAAAATGTGAAACAGCATTTAATTTATGCATAATAAATGAAGACAAAAAGGGGGAAAAATGTGAAGAGAGTTTTTATTTTTGTTCGTAGTAAACGCACTCACCTAATAAACGCATTACTTCCTGGGGATTAAGATATAAATTGAGATGACCCCAACAGCCTCCCAATGTTGAGAGTACGACTAGAATGCTAAATGACAGCCAATGCAGCTGTGTTGTTTTTGTTAGTTTTGAATGCGAGTGTAAACACGCCATTATTTTTGTTATTCTCGCTCTCACTATCTCTCTTTTCACTATGAAATTCTTAAATAATTTTGTTGTAAATTTATCACTTGCATGTATTTGCTATTAAATTAGCATTTCTCTCTTGTATTTGTATTGTAAAACATTTGGCACTTTGTGATATTTTTTTCCATTAATTTTTCATTTATTTACCCTACGTATTTATTTATTTATTTAAACAATCACAGTCTTATTTATTAATTTTAAATTGAAAAATAACTAAGATTTTTTTGATTTTTCTGTTACACTCTCTCTCGCTCTATATTTTTGTGTGTATTTTTTAAATATTTTCTTTTGTTATTGCAATGTGCTTCTTCTCATTATTTTTCTTATATTGTCTTGCACAAACAATTTCATTTTCTTGTTCTTGTTCACTTCTTCTTCTTCACCGTTTTCTTTAATAAATGTATACA
Organism: Sarcophaga subvicina; assembly: GCA_936449025.2. Classification (NCBI taxonomy): domain Eukaryota; kingdom Metazoa; phylum Arthropoda; class Insecta; order Diptera; family Sarcophagidae; genus Sarcophaga; species Sarcophaga subvicina. The sequence goes on from OW388082.2 coordinate 38,808,855, forward strand.
AAAACATGCACAAAATGAAATGACTGACATCAAACAATAAAGCGTAAACAAAATAACAATAAAACCGTAAAAATAGCACGTTTCTTAAATAATTTATTATAAATATTCGTTGATTTTCTTGCGTTTTATAGATTTTCCACACATCGAAATGTCAAAAGTTTTCTTTTGTATACACGAAAATATCGCGATATATGTATATAATATATATACAATATGTTTTCTTAATTATTATTGTAATGAACAAGCGCAGTATTAAACACCCTGCACTCTTGAATTATAGCTGTCAACTAAAAACTGACAAACTTATTTAACTATTCTGACATCTACTACAGCTCACCAGTACTGCCAAGTTTTTTCCATCGCTTCTTTTGTATACATTACCATGGCAACAGCAGCGCCCTCCAACGTTAGTGAATTGATATTATGTTACTAAAAATTTGAAATGGTGGGGTAATGGAAAGAGCAACAATATAAAGAGTTTTATTTCGAGAGAGAATTTCATTTAATTTTTTTTCTCTATAAACAGGGGTAACTTGTGTAGTATGTTTGCTTCGCTCAATAGTGGATGGTATTTGCATTAAAGAGTTTTCTCTGTTTTGTGATTAACTTAATTGCAGGGGAAATTGTTATAATTTTTAGAGATGTGGTTTAAATATCCACGTATAACAGTTAAAGTCAAAGTGTTTATTTTACCAAAATGTGAAATGGTTTAATGTGCACATTAAATATTTAAAAAATGTCAATATTTGGAGTACAATATTTGGTTTGATAATGTATATTTAAATTATTTTTTATTTTACTCCATACGCTTAATATATTATAAATACTGTATTTAAATCTAAACTACGTATATATGTTCAGAGGAGTTTAAGTTTAAATATATATCCAAAAAAATATATATGTATTTACAGTCTTAATACTCCTAACATTTCTTCTATATTCAGAGCTCCAAAAACTTCTTAGAGAAAGCAATGATATACATAGGTTCTCTTCAAATTAATTTAAATTATATTATAATTATACTATTTAAATAATAACTACGGTAATTTTTGTCCGATTTGATCAAAGGAAATGGCAACCTCTTCACAAGATAATGCACCTTCAGAAAGTCATCACTTATTTTATATTTTTTAATTAAATTTTGCAATTATATAGCTAAACTTAAAAAATTTAGAAAAAAATCATACTTTCGAAGTTTACTCGATCAAATCTCATAACATGTAAGTTTGAATCATATGTTTATGTATACCATTTTAAAGGCTCATCTGTTCCCTTTTCAAAAAACTTTGGATTTTAAAAATAGGTTAAAAATTATTTGGGTAATCAATAATTTTGTGTCCAAAAAAACAGTTTTTGTCAAATAAAACAAGTTTGGAGGGTTCGAGACAACAACAAAACTTACAACCTACACTATGTCATTAGTCGCACCGTGTAATCAACAAAAAAAATGAAGTAGCAAAAATGTAAATACAAAAATTATTGATAACGGTAATGGTCCCATTATCACATCATACGCTTGTAAAATTTTGCTAAAACACATTAAATGATTAAAGAAATGGAAAAGTAGTGTTTATTATGGGTTCCAGAAAAGATCGTTTAACGTTACAAATTAAATAAAATAAAAAATAAATAAAAGAGCAGCAATTCGAATTCTTTTTTAAAACCAATGACCCCCATTCATGCAGTGTATTCTGTTGGAATACAGGAAAGACAGTTTAAAGGGGAAAGGAAAGAGTTGGTAATGTGCGCCATTTTTTTTTTTTTAATTGACAAGTGGATATACCTTTGTCACTTTTTTGAGAATTGTTTTTAGTAATAATTCTCACTATTTTTTTTTCTATTGTAAAATTTTAATAAATCGATAGAGAAGACTAATATAAGAATTTAAAATAAAAATTGAGATTTTTTCTTTAGGGAGTGCGGAAAGAGAAAATAAAAATTTTTCGCCATCGAACACAATGACTGTATACTAAAAATTTGTAAATGCATTTTAATTTCTATACAGAAACAATAATTTAGAAAAATTAAGAAAACTGCAGAAAATATAAATGATAAGTATGGACAAACGTCTTCATACATAACGAATGAGATTTTTTTGGACAACCTGATGGAACTACGATTCTATTAACACTTTAAAAGCCTGTTAACTTCCCACAAGACTCGGTATTTTTGCTCTTATCTTGACACTTCTTTACTTATAATTAAAAATGGTGGCATATTATTCATTATTATAATTTTTTTTTTTTGAGTGCAAAAAACAAAGGATATTTATAACCGTAAGCATGCGGTACACATATGTAAATAGTTACGCACATACACTAGTGACACAAACTAATGCAATTGACTTAATATTTTAACATTTCCACGGCAATTTGGTGAAAAACAAAACTGAGAATTTATCAAAATAGCTGCTTTAAGTCTTTAAACTCCTGTCAATTTATTTAAAAAAAATCTTAACAATTAAAGGAGTATTCTATATTTTCCGAAACAGCAGCTTAGATGCGGGACATTGGATTTGTTAATTTATCAATTTGGCTTTCTGAAATATTTTCCCATCCTGCATTCATTTGGATGAAAAAACCTCACTTATTTAACTTGTGTTTGTAGAATTGAGGACGGGTGATTGAGATTCAACATACACAAATCAGTTATTTGCCGTCTGATTTAAAAATGTCCTTATCAACTAGTTCAGTTTTATCGAAAGAGTATCAGTAAGTATTTAGTAAATTCTTTCGTGGTCGATCAGTTTAAATAGATCTTTCGAATCTCAACATAAATAAGTCTTCTGGGCCGGATGGTATTCCAATACTGGTCCTGAAGCAGTATTTTTCGACGCTCGCTCGTCTATTCGCCTCATATCGTGCTAGTATTTTTTCCATCTTGCTGGAAGGATGATGTTCATGTTGAACATATGGGTTCCACAAGGTTCTGTTCTATTTTAAACTCTATTTCTTATTTTTATTAACGATCTTTTGCAGATCACACCGATATTTGCCATTCATATTCTTTTAATACAAGGCCCATCCCTTTGGAAATTGAGGCGAAAAGGATTTATAAGAGTAACACTCTTGTTTTTATTGGGTCTTTTCCAGGATTTGGCGTAGTGTGAAGATCTGGTCGATGGTGGACTTACCAGGTCTGAAGCCGCACTGATGAAGTCCAATCAGTGTTTTGACGAGTGGCTTCAGCCGTTTACACAATACGCCCTAAAGAACCCTATATGCGTTAGGGAGAAGGCTTATACCCCTGTAGTTGTGCATATAGTAGGTACCCCTTTTTCAGGACAGGACAGAGGACACTGAGGTCCAATCGTTGGGCATAGTTTCCTCTAGCCATATTTTGTAAATAAGCTGGTGCATGCGCCCTACCAACTCATTACATCCGGTCTTAAACAATTCAGCGGGGAGGCCATCAGGACCTGCTTTTCATTACTGTACAAATATTTTCTGATGTCATTTAAAACACACTTACCAATAAATTTACAAAAGGCAAACAGAATCAGTTATTAAGAATACATTGTTAAAGTAGCAAAATTAAAACTCTTGAATAATAACACTTACACCAAATACAGACTTATTGTGTAAGAAAATTGAATAAAATCGAACGATTAAGAAGGAATCAAGTGTAAAAGAGATCAAACTTATCTTTCAAATAAAAAAAGTTCCGTCCAAATGAGATAAAATACTTACATATGCCTGAATTATATGGCCACACTGTGCATTTTTGTTTGCTTTACAAGCAATGGCTACACAATACGGAAAGTTAAGATCTTTTATCTCTTATAATACACCAATTTGAGTGAGTATATACGATAGTATAGTAGGTAGTGTGTTGGCTTATTAGACGTAAAGCCAGGGTTCGAGCCCCAGGCCAGACATCAAAACAAAATACAAAAAGTATTTCTTCGGCGACTTCCTCTCAGCAGATTTCTGACAAAAACTCTGAGTTAAATAAAAATGCCATGAAAAGTCGTTCGGAATCGACATGAAAACAGTAGGTCCCGCCACTCATGTATAAAATTAACACACACAATATAGTATGTATGCATGTATATACGATACAAGAAACTAGGTCGTTATCCCTACTAATAGCGCATGGTGACACATCAAATTTAACTGATCATATTGGCATATGTGTTGGTAATATTTGTTTTTCTTAGCACAGCAACACATCAAAATTTAACTTTTAAACTTCATTGTGTTGTTGTTGTGGAGAAGAAAAGAACATATGATGTATGCAACGCAGTTAGTAAACTCACCTCAGCCTGTACGGGTGAGTATTTTTTTACCAACATAATAAAAAAAAATTCGAATTTGATCCATTATTTGATGTGTGGGCGGCAACTTAAAGGGTTGTAATCACCAATAATGCATGTATATATGATACACATATTCTCACAAAAAACTTTTTGATGGTCAAATGTATGTACACAGATGCTCATGACTCTATGTAGCCATATACTTTCTTTACGGCATCTGTCAAAATATTTGAATTGTAATATTGATTTTGGCCTTAACATTCTAAATATACCTGCGTTTAATAAGGAGCCTTACTAGTCCGAGTTACATACTACTTTGACAACCTGCCTCTTATACTGTTCGCGTATGAATAAACCAGTGCTCTAAAGACCAGAATCGGTTGTTAATTTTAAGATTTATACAAATTCATAAATGTTGTTATGAAAATGGAAATAGTGTTATCGTTTAACATTAATGGACTTGTTTACATGATCAACGAATAAACAAAAATATAGCAACAACAACAGTATAAAAAAGGGATAAACAAGTAAACAAACAGGCCCAACACAACAACACGGTAAGGACAAACGTAAACAAAATACACAAACAACAATAACGTAAACAATATGTTTACTTTTGTAGAGATCTCGCGAACGCAAAGTTATTCTCCTTCAAGAGCATTCATCAGACTGTTTACCCAATGATATAAAAGGCAAGATAAAGCAGGCAACGGGATTAGTAAAAAAATCAGTCGGTCTTGTGTGAAGACGCGTTGCGAGTGAAGAGAATAATCGGGGTTTGAAGATCTCCGTTGTAAAGCTCTAACGAACAATTGTTAGTGAGTACGCGAAAAAGTGTAAAGAAGAATAACAAACAAAGCAAATTATTGTTGTTCAAATCAAGTTGCGAACAGAGGCACACGGAATTGTGCGAATAATAAAGAATTTAATTAAAACTGAATACAAATTTATTTTTATTTTTATTTGCAACCTATGAACTCATATTTTAAACGCTTTTAAAAGGGTAAAAACGTAACAATACGTAAACACTTTAACCTTGTGACATGATAATCACTTTTTAATGTCATCTAATTCTTGCACAGACCATTGTCTCGATCGTTGCTATACAATGATCATAGGATTAAAATGTAAATACTCTTTTTGGTATTAGAAAAGACTAGGATCGTAATCGTCAATTAAGCAAGACTTCTCTATTTGCATTACTTCTAAACAATATACATACATAACGATTTACTCTAATCATCTTTCGCTTTAATTTAATTAAGATTCAAACGGTATCACTGTATCCTATCGAATGTGCTTTAAATTGATCGATTTAAATCGTTTGCATCGATTTATTATGCAAATCATTCTAAAGGTGCAAAATAAATTCACAACAATAGCACAGTCACTATTCCGCAATGGTGACGATTGCAGTTTTAATACATACTTTGTGTTGCCAAATAAATGCAAAAAAAAAATCATTTTCATCTTTTGTAATATTATGCATGCATATGCATTTTAATATGTACATACATACAATATTTGTAATTTGTAAATTATTTCATAATTTTTAAATAATATTTCTCCTTTTTTAAATGCATTGCATACTGAATCCCATTATTTCGAACCCATAATCCAAGTCCATTAGTTTTATTTAATGTGTGTTGCTAACGTTGGCCGGCGTCTGTCTGTTCATCTATGTACTTCCAGTTTGTGAGCTGGCCAGACAATGATTTTAGTTTTTATTTTTACTTTTTGGGAATAATATCGGAAATACATTATAAACCATGATTAATGAGAAAATGTTCCAATGTATGCATTTCCATTCATATATGCATGTCTGTCCTTCCGCATGTCAGTTTCAATGAAAGTTCTGTGATTTGTTTGCAAAAATTATGTTTTTACCAAAAAAATCAGGAATCCCCGTTGCTGCTGACATTAAACAGTTATTTAACCAATAATATTTGGTAAATAAACAGTAGTGGCTAAAGTATCAGCACAAATGAAGTAAAAAATCAAACAATTATTAGAAAAATATATGAAATTCTGTAGTAAAATCTGCTACTTTGTGTATCATATTTACAGATTGAATGTTTAAAAGATTCTCGATGTAGGAAGGCTCTATTTTCTTACACTAATTTAATTTTTTTCTTTTCGAAATTCAAAATGCAAAATTAAGGTGCCAAAGAATACACGGCCGCAGAGAAAACAGTGGAAATAAATTCTTCCGGTCTATATGAGATAAACTTTTATGCGATTTAAGAAGAATAAAGCAACAGGTACTGACGGCCTATCAGGTGAATTGTTTAAGACCATAGGTAATGAGCTGGTAGGGTGTGCACACAATCTTATTTGCAAAATACGAAAGTATGTACAACGACTGGAACCTCAGTGTCCTCTGTCCATCCTGAAAAAGGGAAACTCTAAGATATGCACCAACTTCAGGGATATAAGCCATATTCCTGCCGCATAAAAAAATTCTTACGAGAGTATTGTGTGAACACTGATTGGACCTTATCAGTGCATCTTCAGACCTGGTAAGTACACCCTCGACTAGATCTTCAGATTGCGCCAAATGTGGTTTCGCCGCAATATCTTAGCTGAGAAGTTAATAAGGCAATGAACAAACGTTGATAACGTTGAGCAAATTCTACCGATCCGTCGAGAATGGAATACACCTCTCCGAACCTTTTAACGCTGTGCGGGGTTTCAGACAAGGCAAACCTTTATCAAGCGACGTCTTCAACTTCGTCAGAAAGAGCGTTCTGCGGAGGGAATCGCAATGGCACAGTTTTCCACAAGTGTTCACTTGCTTGCGTACAATGACGGCATTGACATCAAAGGACATACCAAGCGAGATGTTACTGCGGCCTTTAGCTCTATTGAACGGTAGCCTGTCAAAATGGGTCTGGATGTATATGAGGGCAAAACGAAAAGTAAGTACCTGTGAAGTATCCCAGATATAGTCACTGAATATATTTACCTTATCTCCGCCGTTACCAGCATAAATCATATGTCTTGAGATCAAGCGTAGAATCACACTTGCCAACAGGTTCTACCATTGTCTTAATAGGCACTGACACTATTAATTACCAATACAGCAGCCTTGAGAGTATTCGACGGAAAAGTCCTACGTAAGATCTTTGCTTGAGTGCGAATCGGCGATAATTTCCGTACGTAATACAACAATGAGCTGTATGAGCTCCTCAACGAGGTGCACGTTGTGCAGCTCATTAACATCCAACGGGAACGATGGCACAACTATATAGTTCGGAGGTGTTTCAGCGAGTTGGATATTTAATATAAAAATTAGCAGATGTCGACATAGATGAAGACCTCAGCTGCAATGGAAGTAGCAAGTTTATTAGAGTAAACAATTGGCTAGGAATCCGAAGAGCGGGGAGAAATCGTCAGGCGTAGGTAAAGTAAGTGGATCATTCAGATTAGGTAGCCCCTAAGACCAGTACGGTATTCCCTGAATATAAGCACCCCGATTATAATAATTTCCCGCTTAAAAGCACCGAAACTTATGCAATCTTGATTTTTGCTTTAAAATGTACTGAAACTATTTTGATATATGCATCCCGCATTTAAGCACTCTTCGCTTATAAATTGTACCTCATATTTAAAATTTGTTTTAAAAAGAATTCGTTTATATGCACCCGCGTTGTGACGACTTTCTGTACCATACAGAAGACATAACTAACTGAGATTGCCGTTTCCTAATAGAAAACCTTCAATCTACCAATGTTCGCCGTTCGTAATTTGACATTTTTCTACTCATCTGACCTGGTCCAGGTCTCGGCCGTGTCCATGGCCTGATTGTCTGCGTAGTTAATGGTACGGATCCATTTCCTTCAGCAATTTTTTGCAGTGATTCTGAAATGAGACGACTTTCTTCACCACACCCAACTATAGAAGATGGTCAAAGCCTGCTACGACCAGCCGACATTCCATCGAATACGAAGCTATTGACAGCAATGAGACAATTATAATTGAATGACAAAGTAAGTTCAATGGCACGCGGCTCTTTGCTCTCAGGTGCGAGATTTCGATATAAGAATTCTCCGCATAGTAGCACTGTAATGCAAACATTTTTGAAAGTGCTTATATCCGGAGATAATGTTGATAATGATTTCTGTAGGATATCGTTGCCACAATCGCCATCTTGGCCTATCTATTGCTGGTGTCCCAGTTCATTGCAAGATTTGCCAATTTTTTAATACGATTTTTCTAAATTTTTGCATTTATCGGTTGACCTGCAGATTCCATTTAAGGGGACATTAACGGTTTTTGGAACGTGTAGTCCTATAGACCGCGTGCATACGCATGCATTTTGTGGGCCAACTATTTAAAATTTGCCATCGTTGCAATTAACACCATATCATCTACGTAGTCTTGACCCTCTAGACTCTGGTTAATCTTTCATGGTAAGCGTTCTCTTATAGTCGTTCTTTCTTGAAGTATAAGCAAATTTATTGACAACAAAGCTAGTGAATAATAAAGGGTCCGCCAAATAACTTTTTTTTTGAAAATGGCTGCCTCGGCTGGCCACGATCGGTCCAATTTGTGCAGCTGTATTTCACCAATGGCTTCACGAATATTGTCCTTTAAAGCGTTAATTGTCTCTGGCTTGTCGGCGTAACACTTATCTTTGACGGCAACCCACAAATAATAGTCCAACGGTGTCAAATCGCAGCTCCGAGGTGGCTTCGGCTGTGTGGCACGTAGCGCCGTCCTGTTGAAACCAAATGTTGCCAATATCCTCCTCTTCAATTTTTGTGAACAAAAAAATTCGTTCAACATGGCCCGATAACGATCGCCATTGACTGTAACGGCCCCTCCTTGCTCATTTTCGAAGAAAAATGGCCCAATTATGCCTCTGGACCAAAATCCGCACCAAACAGTGACTCGTTTTGGGTGCGTCTGCTTTTCAGTATATGCGTGCGGGTTTTCTGTGCTCCAAATGCGACAATTTTGCTTGTTTACATACCCGCCAAGATCAAAATGAGTTTCATCTGAAAAGATGATTTTTTGCCAAAATCGGCATTTTATGGTGTAGGCTACTGCATGGCCAGCCGAGGCAGCCATTTGAATGAAATTATTTTCCATTATTAACCGGAAGGATTGTACTTTCAAATAAAGAAAGAAATTTGAGAAAATATTCAGTAGTTTTTTTTAAAGCATTTTCAAAAAAAAAGTTATTTGGCGGACCCTTTACTAACATCAAAACATTGTTTTCTAAATCAAACATCGGATACTAGAAGTAATGAAGGAACCTTTTCGAACACAATTGATAAACATTAGAAGTGAATTCAGTCAATCCAGCCTGAAATTCTAAAATTGAATTTACTTCCTAAAAAGCCACCCATTGTGTATTGATCTGTTTTTAAAAATATTTAATAAAAAATATAATAAAATGAAATCATAAATTAGAAAAGTGTGCTATAATTATAGGATGTCCTTTAAATATTTTGACAATGAGTGTGAAACAAATTTGGAAATACACGCAGAAAGTAACACAAAAATAAAAAAAACTGCATGTGGATGACAATATATGCATGTGCACATGTGTGTACGTGTATTTAAAAATAGAAGTAAAACCAAGGGGAACTATGTAGAGAGAGATATACGAGTATAAACTGAAATTGCAACAGGATACGTAGTTTTTGCACCATCATTACTTTACTCGTACATGGTATACATTCAAGACAATAGAATTGAACTGAACAGCATGCGGTCTGTTGCATGTTGAGTTATTGTAAATTATTCACTCACTCAGTAACTGAATATAACTCTCTATTGCTGTAATACCAAGAAATAGGAAACATTAAAACTAACACACACACACACACACAGTATTACATGAAAGACAGGATATATGAATGTGTGCAAATGTATGCTTATTGTGTGTGCTAAAAAAATCCTTTCATAAAAATTTACTTTCTCTGAAAAGTTCTTAAAAACTATTTAAGAGATTTCCTATGAAAGTAATTTAAAAACTACAACGAAACCACCCGTTGTTTTCATCAACACAAAACCCTACACAAACGTGCATGAGCACGAACGACACTCACTATATTAAGGGCACTGCCGTAAGAGGGAGGGTATTTAGAAACATTGTTTTGACTCAAAGAGCAGCCAAAACAAAGAGAAATAGAGAAAACAAAAGAAAAAGAAAAAACTAAAAGTCATCATTGCATTATAATTAATTGTATGTTATCGATAACCTTGACTGCGAAACCATTAAAAATCTCGAAAAGGGTAAAAAGTTATGGTAAAAAATCTCCTGGCAATTTTGAAGTGCAAGGGTATAAAATTATACACTTTCCCGTGTTCTATTTCTAGTCTATTGTTGTCGACATATGTATGTATGACCAGACGATTCCATTAATGGATGAATATGTTGTTTTGTAAACACATCCTACGTGTACATGCATATCATTGTATTGATGAAAGAGTGGCTTCATTAATGAATCGAAGGTGACACAATTTGATTGTTTTTTCAAAATGTTTGTTGTATGTTGGTTTTCTTTTAAGTGTCACAAGGTCTTTCAAGTTTTGGTTTTTTCTAAAATTTCTTAAAAATTAATCAGATTGACTTGAAAATTGTTACTCAAGGGTTTTTGGGGACGCTGATTACAGATCTTCATTCAGATTTAAAAAATTCAAAATTGCGGATCCAATATGGCGGTCGAGGTTTATAAAAATTAATCAGATTTACTTGACCATATTGAATCCGCCATTTTTCGGAAACACCTGGAGCCATCTTATTTGCACAAAAAAAGTCCAAATTTGCAGGGCTGTGTAATACAATTTTTGATTCCTTGATTATCGTTATAACTTTTTGATGTAGTAATTCGAACAAACTTTAACGGTTGATAACGTCCATCTTGGTCAAGCTAAAACTGTCAAATTAGTGGTTATTAACTCAGTCGGTTTTGCCTGTTTTCTAATAAAAGAGAGATTCTATTCGGGCAGGGTGCTGTCGGAAAAGTTATATTTAGCCATATGACCAATTTCTGGATGAATGGGTACGTGAACAAATAAACATGTATCCAGTGCAGCCCGTTCACTTGGACTAGCAGCGTCAACGGGTGCCTATTTCTTTAAAAAAGAATTTGGCCAGATCATAACTGCCAACGGCGATCACTATTTACGTCTGAATTGTATGATCTGAACACCAATTACATGTGGTTTCAAAAGGACGGTGCTATGTGCCACACAGCTCATGCCACATTGGATATTCTTCATATTCATATTTGAGGGCATGGTCATATCACGTGATCAGGGTATCGAGGTCGTACGATTTTTCCCCCTTTGTTTCTTTCTTATGGATAATTGAGAATTTCGTACGTGTACAATAGTTCTTTCAGGCGTATAAAAAGTGTCCATGAAATTTCACGCACACTTTATAAACAAGAGCTTAAGATCATATACATTATTGATGACCGATGTGCTGAGGTCAACTCTGATTAAGTCGTTAATCTTAGTTTGTTTACCTAATTGCCAATGAAGTCGCTATGTCAATATTATTTTTTATAAGCAATTGCATACACTGATCTTTCTTTATTCGTCTTACCCCATAGCAACAGAGATTGGATCTTAAAGAATGAATATAATAAAATCAGTCCATTGGACTGATGATGAAGATGAAGTGACTGTCATCTAAAGCGTTGTCATTGATAAGTACGGACATGAGCTAGACAACATAGGCAACCTAATTAGACATTCGTTCACGTTTAAATCCTTTTCAGGGGCTGCAATGACGTAGAGTCGGACGAGACTATCACCCACTTCCTCTGCCATTGTCCAGTATGTTTTATATACGAACTGTATGATTAGCTGAAGTAGCATCTATTTTCATTAGATAAAGGTGTATAGAATTGTTATATAATTATGGTTATTTTACAGTTTGAGTCTGAATATGTGTGCGACTGGATTAGCTCATTCCGGATGACATTTTTGTATAGCTAACTACCCGAATGCTGTAATTTGAACAACATCGATTGATACTACGTTTCGCTTAATCGATTAGACATCATTATGTTGTACAAGTATTCTGTCGGCAAATTATTTTACAACGTCGTAATGTATAACTAATTGGGATAATGTCATTGGATCCAAGTGAGAACTTCAGATATCTTCTCCTAAATATCTTAACAATACATTTTAAAAGAATGTCCGAGTATGCCCACCGAACAGTAAGAAGAGATATAGTTATCCTCTATAACTCGTTGTGATTATCATCACAGTTACTGCTTTTTCTTTTGAAATTTTTCTTCACTTTGTGATTTAGTGTTTTCATTGGTTCCGTTAAGATCACTACATACAACACCAACCGCTTGAAGCTTACAATATATATTGGTGTGTCCATGCTCTTGACTGTTAAAGCATTGAGCAGGTCATGATAGCTTGTGGTATTCAACTGCGATTTTTCGGTAGATTAGGTGTCTTATATTGTATTTGGCTTGTATTTTCATTTTTTCTAACTCTGATACCACCTGATTCAAAGTTCCTTTAAAGTTCTGATTAATGAGACCATCTTTATTTTCCTCTAGATATACGCATGTATTCTTTAATAACTATTTGTAACACTTTAGAACATTTCAAGTTAGGAGTTTTATTATGTGGCTTCAATTAATTTTTTTATTAAGGTCCTCGTGTTTTTATTTCTGAGGGTTTAAACGGCGTCTTCCTGGAAATCTATTTTCTAAAGACGGATCTTTACATGTATAGTCGCCGTAGTCTAGTAGGTAGTGTTAGACATGAAACCACGGTTCAAACCCCTTGTCAGACATCTCCAACTTATCATAACTTTTCATAACTTATCTCCTCAGTGACTTCCTGTCAGCAGATTTCTGGCAGAAACTCTAGGAGTAAATACATGTGTTAATTTTTGCATGACTTTAGGCTTCGTTGTTGTTTTAGCACTGTAATGTATGTGCCTATTCCTGACTGGACTTTGGATTATTGTACAAAGTTAGTGATAACCATGAAGATTATGGTTTTTCAATATTTTTTCTACTCATAAGAAGGGTTGTGAACAAACTTGAACTTTGTTCAGCACAATTGTTGGAACGTTATTGGTCGTACTGGCACATAAGTTTAAATTTGATTTACCACTTCGTTTCACTGCCAAAAAATTCCCCTTAAATTTTGAGTGTGTAATATTTTTTTATTTTTCATACATGTTGAACTTAACACATCATATGCTTTTCAGCTATTCGACCCACTCCCATTGTTATGGCTATGATTAGCGGTTATCCACTAAGCAGTTATTTTATTTATTTTTTAATTCCGTCAATACGTCCTCATCCTTTAAGAGTCATGTAACGTATCCAAAAATTACTTCAGGTAGATTCGCGTAACTTTTTATTTAACCTCAGAGATTTTGCCAGATTTAAATAATTTCTCATATTTCATTTTGTTGCAGATGTATGCCCTGGAATTGGAACCACGGGCTCTCATCTACGATATCGACAATTATGCTGAATGAAGTTTCCATAAATAAATCGGTTTTGTATTAAATTTTTATTATTTTTACAAATTTATATTTTTCGAATGAAATTTGAAAATTGCTTCCCCTCTATCTGAAATCTATTAAAAAATAACCGAAGAAATAAATAATTGCACTAAAAATACTCCCGAACTTGAAAGACCCTGTAATAGAAATAAGAAATATATTTTGAATATTGAATTGCGAAGTTGTTTAGGTGTATTAACCTCACATACAAATACATTGAAAAAAATTTCGAAAAATAAAGAATATTTATTTTCAGAAGTTAGCGTAACGCTAACGCCATATTAAATAGATATCGTTAAAAGGATTTTATGTCGACGAGTGAGTAATTCACTTCAAAAGACCTTAAAAGGAAACGCATTACAAAGGTATTGTAATCTCTATTCTCTATCTCTCAGAATAGATAACATAAATTGTTCTGAGTTTGGGTAAAGGGTAAATCGCACTACTTGTAGGAGTTATTGTGGATCTTTACATGATCGAATGTAAAGGGTGTTTTTATAGAGGTATAGAACTTTAAGTTGCAATAAAACAACGATGGATTATTCGATTGACATGAATTTTATTTATCCGAAAGATAATCTTGTGGCATTACATTTTAAATATGATTTCTGGCATATGACCGCCACGGCTGGCGCGGATGTAGTCCAATCTGGACGTCCAATTTTCGATGACTTTTTCCAACATTTGTGGCCGTATATCGGCAATAATACGGCGAATGTTGTCTTCCAAATGGTCAAGCGTTTGTGGCTTTACCGCATAGACCAATGACTTTACATAGCCCCACAGAAAGTAGTCTAGCGGTGTTAAATCACAAGATTTTGGAGGCCAATTCACAGGTCCAAAACATGAAATTAGGCGGTCACCAAACGTGTCTTTCAATAAATCTATTGTGGCACGAGCTGTGTGACATGTTGCGCCGTCTTGTTGAAACCACATCTCCTGGACATCATGGTTATTCAATTCAGGAATGAAAAAGTTTGTAATCATGGCTCTATACCGATCACCATTGACTGTAACGTTCTGGCCACCATCGTTTTTGAAAAAGTACGGACCAATGATTCCACCAGCCCATAAAGCGCACCAAACAGTCAGTTTTTCTGGATGTAACGGTGTTTCCACATACACTTGAGGATTACCTTCACTCCAAATGCGTCAGTTTTGTTTGTTGACGTAGCCATTCAACCAGAAGTGCGCTTCATCGCTAAACAAAATTCGCTTATGAAAATAGGGAACAACGGTAATCTCGTTTTGGGCCCATTCGATGAATCTACGCCTTACTTGATGATCGTTTGGCTTCAAATGTTGCACGAGTTGGATTTTGTAAGCACGCAAACCAAGATCCTTCCGCAAAATCCTTCATAAAGTGGATGGACACAGATCCAATTCCTGTGCTCGATGGCGGATGGACTCATTCGGGTCTTCCTCAATGCTACGCTCTACAGCAGCAATAGCTTCTTCTGTACGCACCGTACAGCATCTCTGGGGATGCGAGTTATCAATAAGAGTAAACGTGGTGCGAAAACGTTCCATGGTTAATCGAATTAACTGCTCTGATGGACGATTTTGTCGACGATAAAATGGACGAAGTGCGCGATACGTTTTCCGTACAGAACCATTATTTTCGAAATAAAATTGCACTATTTGCAAGCGTTGTTCAGGCGTGAGTCTATTTATGATGAATTGCCAAACCAAACTGAGAATAAATCACTTGACAGCTGTTAAATCGGTCGCCATCTGGAAAAGTAATGCCAACTTAAAGTTCTATACCTCTATAAAAAAACACCCTTTACATGTGTCAGGGAGACGTTTTAATAGAATAAGCTAACCTAACCTTTAGCAGAAGAAATGGAAATATATAGCATCCACTGCTATACTCTAAATGGCCTTATTCCTTATCTTAGAAGTACGAACTAGTTCTACGTTTTAGCTTTGTTAGAAGTCGCCGTAGTCTAGTAGGTAGTGTGTTGGCTTATTAGACATGAAACCACGGTTTAAACACCTGGTCAGACATCTCCAACTTATCACAACTTATCTCCTTGGTGACTTCTTGTCAGCAGATTTCTGCCAAAAACTCTAAGAGTAAATGAAATTGCTATGAAAAAGTTTCGTAAAAATCTGTTGTTCGGTTTCAACTTTAAAGTGTAGGTCCAGACGCTCATGTATAAAATCAACAGACAGAACATACATAGTGTGGGAAACTAGGCCGTAAACCTGACTGAAGAGTTGTAATAACCAATTATGCATGTTAAACTGGTGTAAATTTATTATTTTTTACCATTTCGGAATACCTTGTGGATTCCAGTTTAGCGCTCATCAGTTATTGGAATTTGTTTACCCAAAAGAAGTCACAATCTCTAAACGAATTGCTGTAATAAATGAACGATAAATTGTTCAAGTGTAGTCTACATTTCACATTCACAGCAAATTGCGGTAATATTTCAAAATAATTTATTTTGTGGCTGATTTTAGACAATAACAGGCATCCCTTTCGATATACAAATGCTTTGAATTGTTTTTAACCAGACTTGGTGATGCTACTCATATACACAGATACACACTTTAGAGACACCATTTGTCTGACTGTCTATATATAGATGCGCGCTAACAATAGATCAAACGGTAATAAGGACTAGACATTCTCACAAACACTCACGCTGACAAGAGATAACGGTAGACAATATTGTGTATGCAAATAAATACTCACACATGACTTGTTAATTAAAGCCCATTGTCACTGCTTTAAACAAAACATATCATGGTAACACCGTTAACAAAAAAAATTAAAGACGAACAAAAAAATTGAAAAATATTGTTTATAAACATGTTTTGTTGTTGACAGCCATACATATATTTTTTTATAACAACAAGTCATACACACGCAAATCAGTACCCTCTGATCATCATCTGATATATGTAGGCATTCAAAAGCGTACAAATTTTTTTCCATACATTTATTTACATTCTTATTTACATATGTGTGAGTATTTGTGTGTGTGTGTGTATGAGTATAAGTATGACATTTTAATAAACAACCCGAAATGTCAAATGTGTTAATTGGAAAATAACTGTGAATTATGATCTTAATTTTCTGATATCAATGCTGTCAATGTAATAAATGCCAGTGTGTGTCCGTATCATACCCAGAGAGAGTGAGAGAGAGAAAGAGGGAAAGATAGGAATTTGTGGCAGGAGCTTAAGGTTTGCAATTTCTAAATGAACAGGCATGTAATTATTGTTTAAATCATTGTATATGAGTGTTAAATTGTAGTGTCACTCTTGCCTACGGGCATTATTGAACTTTATGTGGATTCACATTACAGTTAACTTTTTAAAGCTGGATTGGGAAGATTTACTAAAGGGGTTGTAATTTAAATTATGGAGAAGGAAACGTAATTTAATTGGATTAAAAACGAATTGATTTATTCACTTATTAAAGATGGTTTGATAGAAGATTTAAATATAATTAAATTTCGTTTATACTGACAGTAAAGTAGTACACAAATTAAGGTAAACAAATCTCAGGCTCACAAACATTTTAGAAAATAGTTCTTGAAAGATATACATATGTAAGCTGCACAACTTTGTAATCAAATCAACTCAACTCTATGGAGTTGCAATTGGGTGGTTGGGTTTAAAGAAACAAATCATGAAATTTGGTTTGAGTGAACTACAAGGATAATAGCGGCCATGACAATATGTGCTCTTAGAATTGGTTTCGTATCCTTAACTGGCTAGCACTAGTCATGCTAGCAAAACAAATGACTCCGATCACAGCAATGAGACTAGGCGCCACAAGAATATGAACGTATGGAAGTTATGGTCATGGCAAAATGTTGGATATAAGCGACTTGAGGCGTTCTCGGTTTAGGAATGGTCAAAAAGGATAGATTTCTTTATGACCAGTATTTATGCTGTAGTCGTCGTAGTCTAGTAGGTAGTGTGTTGCCTTATTAGACGTAAGGCCCAGGTCAGATATCAAAACGAAAGTATGAAAAAATATCCTCCAAAATAACAATTTATGATCGAACCTTCTGTGAGTGTGTTCAATAAACGAAAACAATACGTTTAATGTGCCATTAAATAAAAAATACTCGACGTCTACTTAGTCGCTGTACATAATGCATGCAATGTGATATGAGACCCACTGTTGCATCTAGAAAATATTTATTTTTTGCACAATAAAACGCGCTCATGTCAAATAACATTGAAATAATTTTTTATTCTCAGATATTGGCAACAATGAAAGTCGCCGTAGTCTAGTAGGCAGTGTGTTGGCTTATTAGACGTAAAGCCAGGATTCGAGTCCCAGGCCAGACATCAAACCAAAATATAAAAATTATTTCTTCGGCGACTTCCTCTCAACAGATTTCTGGCAAAACCTCTGGGAGTAAATAAAATTGCCATGAAAAGTTTCTCAAAAATCTATCGTTCGGAATCGACTTTAAACTGTAGGTCCCACCACTCATGTATAAAATTAGCACAAACAACATGGGTGGTGTGGGAAGCTAGGCCGTAATCCTGACTGAAGGGTTGTAATGGCCAATTATGTATATGTTATGTATTTATACCACCCCAAGAATTTCATTCAAGTATTCACTGATGAATTCATATCACGCGGCAAAATACGATGTGGAATTTTTCAGAACATTTGAACCTTATACTCTGCGATTACTGGAATATTACTCAGTCTGAAGTAATAGGAATAAAGATGGCCGTTGGGTGAATTATTTAACAGAGTATATCGTTTATTAATATACTCATATTTATTGTCAAAAAATGCCGGTTGCCTCTAGAGGAGACAGCAAGATCTTCCACGGTTATCCCCAGAAGGGGTCCTGGACGCTGGCACATTAAAGATAACAACAATGTAGATGCCCTTGAAAAGCTACGTACAACAGAGAATTCATTTGAATTCATACATGAGATGAGTATTACTGTACAGGGCAACAAACAAGAGGGTAATAAACCTAACTTCAGATAGACCAGGCAGACGGGTCCTTATGATAAATGCAAAAGAAAATTTGAGTTAAACCTGGACAGAGTTCATCTTAAGAACCGTACATATGCATACATACATAATTGGCCATTACAACCCTTCAGCTAGGGCTACGACCTAGCTTCTCACCTCACTTATATTGTGTGAGTTAATTTTATACATGAGTGGTGGGACATATAGTTTAAATTCGACCCCGAACGACAGATTTGTGATGAACTTTTCAGTACTTTTGCCAGAAATCTGCTGAGAGCATGTCGCCCAAGAAAAATTCTTTTATATTTCTTTTTTGCTGGAGAACCATGCCTTCACGTCTGATAAGCCAACACACTACCTACTAGACTACGTCGTCTTCAGAACCTTACAACTCCACATTGCCTAACCTATGTATTACCTTTGGCCTAGAATCCAATGTATAATGGTTACTGTTTTACTCTGCTTATGATTCTCTTTTTTAATTATTTATTTATTTTAAATCATCAATCAAATTAATTTGTAAACTACAAACAGTCAACATTATACTCCCAAAATAATTAGAATTTAAAAATTTAAATGATTCTGGAAATATTTTTAGACTTCAATGTCACTTAATAGTTTCAAGTATTTTCAGAAAGCATATAATTTTTTAAATATTTTTTTTTTTTGATTATTGAGACATGATGATATTTGTAATCATATTTTGGTAAAAAAATACTCAAAGTTTTTGAATTTAAGTGGTGAACTTTTTTATACGAAGAAATAGTTGATGTGGCTTAAAATTTTGTTTTTGTACAATTTTTTAAATTCTTTTTGTTGTTGGTATTTTGCTCATGAAAAGCATTTGGCATTATCAGCATCTGATGCTTTTGTAATTATCAAATGCTGACATTTTATTTGACAGACATTAAGACAGATTTGTAAATGACCTTGTGCGGTATCATGTGATTTTCTGAATTTAATTCATCACCATAAGATGTTTGGCAATGTTGACAATTGTTTTGATAGTTTGTTAAATAAAATGATTTCAACAATTTTGAAAATTTTTAGAAATTAAGGAAACTTTAAGGCTTCAAAACCTATTACATACGAATACATAAGTAGTATTATAAAGAGCATCGAGTGGTATATGAAAATAGAATAATAGAATAGAATAATAAACTGTAGTATTTAACATTTTAACTGTTCAATTGTGTATAAAAAACTTTGTATGCCTGCTTGATTATTTTCCAGCGAAGACGAATATACTCGTCATAAACAGAGTAAAAGTTTCCTAAAATTTTACGTTGTATGATGGTTTTTTCTTCCTTGTCAAAAAACAAAATTATTTATTAAATATTATTATTTTTTACTATTATTACTTATTGAAATAAATTAGATTGCCAAACTAACGAACGTTTTAAAGTGTATATTTTTTAAAAGCCCTTTATTTGACTTTTCTCAGGGAAAAAAGTTCGTTAGATTTGTTCAATAATAATACGGTTGAAGTTTTTTTCTTCAAGACGAGTGTATTCGACATTATACAAAAAGGTTTTCATTTCGCTTTGACAAGTATACTCAACGTAAGCAGTTAAAGGGTTAAAAACAGTATCTAAAATAGTGTTCAAAATTCAATTAAAATCAAAATAAACGGTCCGCCAAATAACTTTTTTTTTGAAAATACTTTAAAAAAACCGACTGAATATTTTCTCAAATTCCTTTTTTTTATTTGAAAGAACAATCCTTCCGGTGAATAATGGAAAATAATTTCATTCAAATGGCTGCCTCGGCTGGCCATGCATTAGCCTACACCAGAAGATGCCGATTTTGGCAAAAAAAATCATCTTTTCAGATGAAGCTCATTTTGATCTTGGCGGGTATGTAAACAAGCAAAATTGTCGCATTTGGGGCACAGAAAATCCGCACGCATACATTGAAAAGCCGACGCAAACAAAACGAGTCAATATTTGGTGCGGATTTTGGTCGAGAGGCATAATTGTGCCATTTTTCTTCGAAAATGAGCAAGGAGTGGCCGTTACAGTCTATGGCGATCGTTATCGGGCCATGTTGAACGAATTTTTGTTCACAAAAATTGAAGAGGAGGATATTGGCAACATTTGGTTTCAACAGGACGGCGCTACGTGCCACACAGCCGAAGCTACACTCGATGCTTTGCGTCCTGTTTTTGGAGATTATCAGCCGCAGAGCTGATGTCGTTTGGCCACCTCGGAGCTGCGATTTGACACCGTTGGACTATTATTTGTGGGGTGCCGTCAAAGATAAGTGTTACGCCGACAAGCCAGAGCTAATTGACGCTTTAAAGGACAATATTCGTGAAGCCATTGGTGAAATACAGCTGCACACAATCGATAATGTGCTTAAAAATTGGACCGATCGTGTAGGCTACTGCATGACCAGCCGAGGCAGCCATTTGAATGAAATTATTTTCTATTATTAACCGGAAGGATTGTACTTTCAAATAAGAAAAGAAATTTGAGAAAATATTCAGTAGTTTTTTTTAAAGCATTTTCAAAAAAAAGGTATTATTATATATTCTTTTATACTGATTTGGTATTTGTCTTTATGACAAGATTTGCTATCGTATTTACCAATTTTTCTATGGCGTACAGTTCTGTCTGCCTCATAAGTTCACAGATTTGTAACGAAGATACAACTGTCTTTTCTATTTTCTTTATTATTTATTTATAGATTCTTAAATTATATTGAAATAACCTTAAATTACCAAATCTTAATTTTAAGCAAAAAAAAATTATTATTTATGACTGATCAATAGTTGGAGTCAATTATCAATATTGTGCCGAAATGAGTAGTGAGTGCGTAATAAATTGTTTTGCCGTCGTTGAAGTATTTTATATGACCAGCATCAAGTGGCCGGATCTGCATGCTACCGTCGAATCCGAGCTACAGATTTGAACATTTTTTCATGGAAATTCGATTTTTACTCCCAGAGTAAGAGATTTTCCTAAGAAAAGCTGGAGCGGGGAAGTCGCCGAAAGAAATATTTGTCACCATTCGTTTTATTTGAGATATCTGTGCTGGAGTTTGAACCACGGAGAAACTTTTCATGGCAATTTTATTTACTCTCAGAGTTTTTGCCAGAAATCTGCTGAGAGGAAGTCGCCGAAGAAATACATTTTGTATTTTATTTTGATGTCTGGCCTAGGGCTCGAACCCTGGCTTTTAGTCTAATAAGCCAACACACTACCTACTAGACTACGGTGACTTAGTCAAGTTGGTGGTGTGTTGGCTTATTAGACGTGAGGCAACGGTTCAAACCCCATGTCAGACATCTCTAACAAAACGAAATATGAAAAAATATTTCTGCGGCAACTTCCTCTCAGCAGATTTCTGACAAAAATTGCGGAAGTTAATAAAAAATTGCCACGAAAAGTTTTTAAAAAAACCTGTCATTTGGAGTCGAATTCATGTATAAACATGAGTGGTGAGATAAACTAGGTCGTAATCCTAACTGAGGGGTTGTAATTACCAATTTGGTATGTATGTTAATTACATATTTTACTTAATTTGTCCTTATTTTGGCGAATGCCAAGATACTTTATGAGTGACCTGATTCCGTTCATAAGGTGAATGTTATGTGTGCAGATTTTTGTTACTTAACATTCATTCCACATAGATTTAACCATGTCTGAAAAAACTGTTTCTATTGATATATAGAATTATCGTAAGGGTTATTATATTCGCCAGTAAAACCAATGTCTTAAACAAAGGTAGAAAGTTTAAGTTTATTACTCAGTGGCATGTTTGAAGTAAATATCAAGTGTAAAACGATACCCTGCGTAATACGGACTCCAATCGGTTCGGAAGCGTTCACAAAAATAAATCATTTATCTTCGCGATATTTTCATCAAAATATTGTTCCAACTTATTCATCATTCCCTGGTGCTATGTGTGTTATGTCAATGGCTTAAGAAACGCCTTTTTAAGAGAGTTTCATCTGTAGGTTTATACAAAAGTTCTGCGTTTTATTCTAACACCAAATTAGTGAAACGATATAAATCTCTTCGTATTTTGTATTGAATTAAATAAGGCGTTAGAACTGTGATCCCCGTATCGTCTGTGTAACCTCCTTTACTTTTGATTCTTGTAAGGTTGAGGTATTCTTTTAATAATTGCAACCTTCAATGCTTCAAAGTAATTTTCAAAACGCAAAATGGCATCAAAAATGGAAAACAGGAGCAATTCTATTTGAATTTTATTACTGATTGTATCAATTAAAAGAACTTTTTTATAAACGCTGGCATCAGTAGTATTTCATAAATCTGCCCTGAACACAAACAAGTCATCCTTCACAGTACCACATCATGCCAAACCTTCGTATATCTGCCTTTTTACATCTACGGAGACAACTCCATTATAGGTATCACTTCCATTTCTTACCATTCCTTTTCTGAACTTTAATAATGCTGACGATAATGAGTCACATAAAATGTTTTCTTGAGATTTTTTTCTTTAATTTTGATGCATAAGATGGATAGCTACATAAATAGCATTGAAAAGTACTCCAGAATATAATTCGAATAATTATAACCACGCACAGTATGAAGAACTCTTAATAACATCACGGTAGCATCAATTGTCCAAGAAATGCCAACGTTAAAGTCAAACAAGGTTGTTCTTTTCACCTCAATTATTGATCATCGTCCTGACCGATATTATAAGTTACAACTCAAGGAAAGAACATTTGGATAGGTCAGCATGGTCGAGCGATGAATATAAAGGGAACCCGACTCAGAAGTATAAATAACATTCGGCAACGTTTACAATCAGCATAAAAAGTTCACAAGTATCGAGACAGGACAGGATTGTAATATTCGACACATATGTACGGTTTACTCTGTTGTACGGAAGGGAACTATGGCTACTTTCAAACACAATTGCACAAAAACTTCATGCGTTCATCAATGAGTGCATCAGAGCATCACACTGCCAACAAAGTCAAATCATATGCAGGAAATGGAGGTGAATCGGCCATTATAATGTTCAAATCTGAAGGCGCCTAGTTCAACTAAAGACCTAAGGAAGATTTTAATAGATCTTCAGTAGGATGCGACCGTACAAGGGACGAAGAAAACGTAACAACAGCAAACAATGTAAGATGGAAAGCATTGTGAAAATCATATTATCCCAAAAAATGAACGAAAGTATTTTCTTTCCCACGTTCAAGATATCACAAATAAAACAAAACGACATATGAAACAACATTTCTTCTGGCGACTTCCTCTCAGTAGTCTTTAATGGAAAAAAATCTGAAAATAAAAAAATTGCCATGAAAAGTTTATCAAATTTGTCATTCGAACAATAGGTCCCATCTCTCGTGTATAATATTAACACACAATATGAATGGTGTGAGAATCTAGATAGTTATTCTAACTAGAAGATTATAATGACCAATTAAGTACGTAATTAGTACTGTCTTTGGAACTTCTTCCGAAGGAGTTTAGTCTTCATCCATCTTACTCCAACTTGGTTTTGTTCTGTCTAATTTAGATATTTACTGCCTTTTCGTATACATTTTGATCATACATAACATACAAACATAATTAGTCGGTACAACCCTTCAGTCAGGAATACGACCTAGCTTCTCACACCACTTATGTTGTGTGTGTTAATTTTAAACATGAGTGACGGAACCTACAGTTTAAAGACGACTCTTAACTCTCAAAGTTCTTGCCAGAAATTTGCTGAGGGGAAGTCGCCGCAGAAATATTTTTTCATAATTTCGTTTTGATGTCTGACCTGGGGTTTGAACCGCGGCCTTACGTCTAATAAGCCAACACACGACCTACTAGACTACGGTGACTTTTAGTATACATTTTGATTTCTGTATGTTATTTTTAAAGTTTTAACTCGAAGGTTTCTAGGAACATATCTGTTATTTGACTTCGAACTGTACTTTAGTGTACCTTCATATATACATAATTGGTCATTACAACCCTTCAGTCAGGATTACGACCTAGCTTCTCACACCACTTATGTTGTGTGTGTTAATTTTATACATGAGTGGAGGGACCTACAATTTAGAGTCGATTCCGAACGACAGACTTTTGAGAAACTTTTCATGGCAATTTTATTTGCTCTCAGGAAATCGCCGAAGAAATATAATATGATATGGGAGTTGAACCGTGGCCTTACGTCTAATAAGCAAACACTAGACTACGGCACCTGCTAGTGTACCTGCACTAAAACGAAAATTTAAGTTACTTCTACAGATGACAACGTCTTTTAAAATTAAAACTGCGCACCCTAAAAATGACACCACAATATAGATTCTTAAGTCCTCGATTTAAATAAAACACATTTCACTGAAATCTTTACTTAATCTTGGTATATCGAAACTTTTGTTTTCTACATACAAAATGTTCCGTTTTCAAATAAGATTTTAACCTGAAACAGGGTCAGTGAGTAAACCAAATGCACTTTAAGTTGCTTTTTAACACAAAGTCCCGCTTAATTTGCAACATGAAAAAAAAGAAACAATTTTTAACATTTAAACATACAAAATCATTATCAGCGTCATCATTTCTAAAACTGACATCAACATTATCGTCACACTGGAAATTATTTTTGAAAACAAAAAAGAAGCGCCGTTAAGTGCTTGAAAATGAATTTTAATTGTTAGCGACGCATTAACCCAAATTGAATGCATGGAACGACCTGACAGACAAATGAGTGGCATGGTGGATGGTTGATGCGTCGCATGGATAGATAGAAATATTAAAAACGGAGTGAATTAGTGGTGATGGTTGGTTAGCTTGGGATACTTTTAATGTATTTATTGTTGTTAATATTGTTATTGTTGTTTTAGTTACTATAAGTTTGTTTTCACTGTAAGAAACAAAGCTTTGACGACAACCGTCTCTTATCAAGTGTTTTTGTTTATAAGGCACCACAACAAAAATTGAACGCTTTTATTTCTTTATCAACTAAAAAGTTCTATTTTACTTGATTCTATTTAAAATTTTTTATTTCTATTTTCATTTTTTGTTGTTAAAGTGTTTCAATTTCATTTTCAAATGAATGTAAATCAAGTGGTTCTCAGTTCTTGGAAAAATGAAAAGTAATCGTATTCAAAAATTTACTTTGCGGCACA
This sequence comes from Sarcophaga subvicina, assembly GCA_936449025.2. Classification (NCBI taxonomy): domain Eukaryota; kingdom Metazoa; phylum Arthropoda; class Insecta; order Diptera; family Sarcophagidae; genus Sarcophaga; species Sarcophaga subvicina. Next base: position 38,834,701 of record OW388082.2, read on the forward strand.
TCAATACTGTATGAAAACCACAGCCACACAATTTTGATGTACATCAACATCAACATCAACATCAACATATAATGAATTAAAATTGTCTTTGCCGAGATGGGTGGGTAAATTGTTAATTTGTTTCAAGCGAAATATAACGGCACTTTAGATATCAACACAAACAGAACGTATTGAAACTGAACTGCATGTGAAAGTATTCTCCATGACAGCCAATTTAGTTTTCAGTCAACTTTCATGCTTTAAGCAAATTAGCATTTTGTCATGTAATTTCTTATTACGGGTGCAGCAGGCCTACCCGTAGAAAATACGACTGATCTAGGAACTGAAGAAAAACGTCCATACACAACGGCCTGTGTTACCTGAATAGGCTCTGGATCTGACTCTAAAAATAAAAGTCACTGTTTAGCATGGAGTTTAGTTTGGCGGAATCCTCGGTCCTTATATCTTTCAGGACGACGTTGATCAAGCCATTACTGCACTATAGGTCGATGGTTATCAATCATTTCTTTTGGCCTGAATTGGATGATTTCAAGAGGACGGTGCTACGTGATACACAGCTGGAGCAACATTGAATATTCTGCACAATACATAGATTCTTTACATACATACTTGCATTACTTACATACATTCATAATTTGTCATTACAACCATTCAGTTAGGATTACAACCTAGCTTCTCACACCACTTATGTTGTGTGTGTTAATTCTATACACGAGTGCCGGTGCCTACAGTTTAAAGTCGACTCTGAACTACAGATTTGTTAGAGACTTTTCATGGCAATTTATATTTACTTTCAGAGTTTTTTTTTGTCAGAAATCTGCTGAGAGGAAGTCACCGAAGAAATATATTTTTCACATTTGATTTTGTTGGAGGTCTGACCTGGGGCTTGAACGGTGGCCTCATGTCTAAAAAAGCCTACGACTTCAACAAGAGATCATCTTATGTGTAGGTAATGTAAACTAGCCATCAAGATATTGGCATTTGATCCCGTGACACCTTTTCTTGTGGGGTTTTCTTAAGTCGCAACTACCCTATATACGAATAAGCCATAAACCACCAGCTTCAATTTTCTGCAATATTTTTAAATAATTTCCTCTTCATTCTACTTATACAATGAAATAAGTTGTTTTAAGTACTTAACAGTTTAGTCTCGTACATCAGAATGATATGTATTTCATGCACAAAGTTTCAATTTAATTTCAAATTCACTTTGATTTCAATGAATCTTTATGAATTTCATAAATTGTATGAAATTGTTCTAATTTTTCATTGGATGTATCGAAAAATCTACTGATTATCTCTCTATTAATAGCATCTCGACAATTACAAACACTGTAACTGTTTTAGCATAGCCTGTAGTGAAATTCATTATTCATTAAATTGATAATGAACTTTTCATATCGACCAACCAATATTCGAAGAATGTCTCTTATAATTCGAGAAATATATGAATAAATATGGTTGTGTCTATGGTAAGTATCTAAATTAAAGCAGAAGAAATTTTCATTTCTATGATGTTCATGAAAAATAAGGAGACAAAATTAAGATGAGGGTACATATGTATGTATGTGTGAGTACATCTGTGAGTTATTTTATTTTCATTTATTTTTCATCATCATTAACTTCATACAGAATAAACAATATGAGTGAGTGAGTACAGCAGGCACTCCTTAAGTAGCACAAACAATTACAATAACGGACTAGAAAAAAAAACATAATAACTGTTTCAGAAATCTGACGCAAATTAAAAATATTTGTAATATATTTTGATTAAAACACAGTTTCTTGAAAATTGTAAAAGAGTTTAAATATTGAATAGAATTGTATTCTTTTTTAAGAATATTTTTTAAAGAAAAGTTGATATTCAGAGTTTCATGATGCGGTATTGACATCTAGTGGATCCAAGGTTGTAACTGCGTTCCGCAATTGTGTGTTTTGTTTGGTTGGGTTTTATAACTAATTGAATCGTCAAAGAACGGATACACTTTATCAGTAAGAACACTTCCCCAATTCAAAACACTTGGATGGGTTTTTGATGCTCTATGACAGCACTTGTAGATATTCATGGTTTGAAATCTATGATAACTTATTTAGGAGAATATTGGCCTCGATTATCTATTATTAAGTTAAATCAGCTCGTAACATTTTGATCCACCGTGTTTATATAATAAAGAGAGATACTGAAGCCCTTATTAAATTATTAATAACTATAATAGCCAGTCAGTATCGATCTATATTAACGATTTCAATAGGTTTTAGATTGTTGTCCCCTATAAACCCATGGTTTTTTTGTCAAGGATTCTGAACAATTCTAGTCTAGTAGGTAATGTGTTGGCTTGTTAGACCTGAGGCCACGGTTCAAGCCCCTGGTCAGATATTTCTAACAAAACAAAATATGAAAAAAATATTTCTTCGACGACTGCCTCTCAGCAGATTTCTAGCAAAAAACTCTGCGAATAAATAAAAATTGCAATAAATTTTTTTTCAAAAATCTCTCGTTCGGAGTTGAATTTAAACTGTGAGAAGCTATGTCGTCACACTGACGGAATGAATGGATGTAATGACCAATTATGTATGTATATACATATTTAAGTGTATTCTGAACAATTGGATGCAACAATGACTATTTTATCCTGTCCGTGAAGCAAAATTTCTGAAGTGGTTTTTCGATTTTTTATCTGTCCGTCATTCAATTCATGTGGCATCCATTGTCCAGACTTTTGGATCTTTCCCGGTCTTATACGGTCAGAAATTGTTTATTGTGCAACATTTAACATTTTTGCCATTTCCGGTTGACTAAAAAATCAATATTGCTTGGAATTCGTCGTCTTCAAACTTCTTACTTCTCACAGCAAAATCGTTATCTCTGAACCGTCGAAACCATTTGCATGGCAAAGTCTACGTGTGAAGGAAAACACCAGCTTTCCATGCGCTCAAGTCGTTTGCCACTGATCGCATTTACTTATTTCATCAATATATGGTATCGGTTACGTTTTGAAAAGCCTACTAGCTAATGTTATCACACTATTTTCTGTAAGAATAAAATGAGCTGACTTTCAAAATGTATCAATACAAAGTTTGTATGCAGTTCTACTACGGTATATAAATTTTGTGGATATGTAAAGTTACCAAACAATGCATCAACTATAAAACCGATGCCTGATTGCTTTTTGACTGCGTTAAAAATACACATTGACGACGTTTTGAAACAGTGTACAATGTAAACATTTTGTACAGCGGCTTTATACTATACTTTGTTCAAACACAAAGCAACTAACATTTTGGAAGTCAGCCATTCAGTTGCCGGCGTTAACTCTATTTGGTTGTGTGTTAAAACTCCTGTTAATAATATAAGATATCTGAATGTAATATAATAATATGTAGTGCCTTTTATCAAATTAAACCACCGTGACTAGCCTAGTATCATAATCAAACACGTAAATATTAAAATCGAAAGTAATTTTTTATTTTATTTATAAATTACAATATAATTACAAATTATATTCGGCCATATGCTCTGTGTAATGTAACAGACCAGAGTCTCTGGTGGAAATCGAAACGACCCTCACGCTAATAGTCTAGCACACTATCCACTGGACTACCAGGGCACCCAAAGTAAAAGTGTTTTGAATAGAAATTAAATAAGCAATTTTTCTTAACGTGGATTGATTGATAGCACCACTGCTTAGGTTCGGTTAAGTAAGATGGCGGACACCCTTAAAGCAAGAGGTCCCATTTTGGCTAGTATTTAAGCCCAAAGATTTTCCAATAGATGGCATTGTATAAGCGCTAGATCTGAATTGTCTTAGATGGCGTTGGAAAAGACACATTTAGAGACTAGTAAACTATTTTTGACAGTTTAAAGATTGCTTAATTTGGACGTGTTTGAATCAAACATGGACACAAAAAAATCTGAAACCAATAGCACAAGACAGGAGACTGAAAATAAAAGTTTTGATTACGACCTTGGTGCTACGCCTATGCTATCAGTCAAGCGTTTGTATTATACAATCTAGGCAATTTTGATGGCAAGATAGTATAAGTCGACTCGGATAAGAGGAATTGTTTCCACTGTCTCTTCTTCTTTTTTCCTGAATTTTAAATGAAGGATGATGATATGGCAGAAGAACTATTTCTATTTAAAACTCTACAGTGGTACCGAACACCACACTTACTTAAGATGTTATTATTACGAATAATATTTAATAGTTTTTGTATGTATGGGATGTAAAAATTAATATTCGAGGGTATACATGTAGCTGCTGTCTTTGAAATCCTTATTAAATGCTATTATCACAGTGTGTGGGGGGGAGAAACTACTTTCAGCTTCACACTCATACACACAAGACTCGATATTTATCTCGATATTTTCCATTTATTTTATTATTATTTTCTGTGTTTTTTTTTAATAATATTTTCACAATATTGTTGCTCATATGAGTATGTCTGCGTTTGTGTGTGTATGTGTGTGTCATTATTATGAGCTTAGAAATATTTTAATAAGATTCATAATTGTACTTAATTGCAATCACACTCACACACTAGAGGCTTCCCCATCTACCATCAACAGTCTGTGGGGGGGTTCATTCATAATTTGAGCGTAGTTGTGGAATGTTAAGAATCTTTTTTCTGTGTGCGTTTAATTATCAAGATGAGAAAAATTATTAATCACACCCCCGAAGAAAACCCACACAAATATTTTCAATTCTCTCTGTCTCTCCCTGACACACTGCTTAAGGGATTTTCTAATTATTAGTTTCACTCTTTTCATGAATTCTTGTCGAAATTCTTTTCAAGTTCTTTCATCTCCATGAACGTATACAGCATTTTGTTTTTGTTTTTTTTTATATAAGAAATCATAATTATTTTTTTAAATAATAAAGTCACTTGAAAAAATATCAAACAAAACCATCTTAATTACATGAAATGCATTAAGAAAATATCCATTGAAATATCTTTAAGAAACTGCACTTTATTTATAAATTTATTCGTTGCTTTAACGGAATGTATGGCTCAGCGTGGGAATATAAGAAATCTTATGGGACTTTTAGATGACAAAGTAATTGGTTACTAAATAAATTACATTTCGAGTTTTAATTGAAATTTTACTCACTGCAATATTAATTAAGCAAGAAAAAATCAAAAAAAAACAACAAAAGTTTTGTCTTAATATTGTTCGTTTTGAGAAGAGACTTTGCCTCTCTCTATCTTCCGTTCAATTAAGTATACTTTTCTAAATATTTGACTTCACTTCCTACTCCCAAGTTCCTCTGCCGTGAATTCCTACATGAATTGGGACCCAGTAGATGGGAACACAATTTTTTCAACCAAGCTGATTCTTTTTCCCTAGACAATCTCTAGCTATCTTCTAACCTAACTATCAGATTGAATTGCTATATACTGTCATTTATACCTCTTATTCCTGTTCGATAGCATATACTTCCCCTTAGAAAATATTCTTGAGTTTTCCCATAAGTTCGGAATATTTCATTCTGAGACCAAAAATTTCTGCTCCTGTCCCCAGATCTGTCCTTGACTGAACTGAATACCACAAAATGGTCCCTCTTTTAAAAGAATATGCAGCTCCCTTCACTTTTTTGTACTAAGTCTTGTTAAGAAACATTTGCCGTAATTGTAGAGAGTTTACTGGTTCTGTGCAGGGAACATTTACGAAGGGAACTGTCAGTCATTCAATTCATTAAGTTGCGAAGTCCTCTAACGAGGATGTACGATCAAGCTAACCATAGACTCCAAAGCTTCAATCTTCACTACCATGTGCAGTGGACTAAAATCTGACAGAGCTTTAGCACTACTTACGACAGATACGCTTTGCTGATTAGCAATTATTCCAGTTATTAAATGGTATGCATTAAATAGGTACTTAGTAATGAAGCAGTGATGGCAAATGGGAAAGCGAATACTATGACTAATAGAATAAAATCACTGTATACCATAAGCCCAGATGTTTTGAAGACCAAGCTGAGAAAGTAGACGAGAACGTCGCGTCGACTATTATAGACAATTTGTGAAGATCGTTTCAAACGTTTCTATTGGGAGAAATCCCATGAGTGTATTAGCAGTGTAACCGCCGTAGTATAGTGGGTAGAGTGTAATCTTATTAGACGGGTGGCCACGGTTCAAACCCCAGGTCAGATATTTCCAACAAAACGAAATATGAAAAAATATTTCTTTGGCGACTTTCTCTCAATAGATTTCTGGACAAAACTCTGAGAGTAAATAAAATTGCCATGAAAAGTTTCTCAAGAAACTGTCATCCGGAGTCAACTTTAAACTGTAGGTGCCGCCACTCACGCAAAAATTAACACACATGCCATAAGTGGTGTGTAAAGCAAGGTCGTAATCCTAACGGATGGGGTGTAATGACCATTTTTGTATGTATGTATTAAGACAGAAAAAAGCCAACCTGACGAGCATACTTACGAGATACTCCACCTTACCTGCATTAGCGCTGTAGCTAACAATGAATGCCGGACATGGACATTTTTATGTCATTGCCCAGGTTTCGTGATCTCGAGTTCCAATATTTTGGTAAAGATACCATTACTAGACATAACTCATCTTAGAGGACTGGACTGGAAGAAGCTAAGAAAGTTTGTACAAGATACATTCTTCCTATAGAAAGCAGATTTGGTATCCTGTAATAGTGACCGTAGAACATGCTTACTTAATGGCTTAGATGAATGCCGATATGAATGAGACCCTTGATTGGTCTGAAATGTTAGTCTACCGATCTAAGTAATGCTACATACATACACAACTGGTCATTACAACCCTTTAGTCAGGATTACGACCTAGTTTTCTCATGCCTTCATTTAACGGCCTCACGTCCTGGTGTAAAATTTTTTCCAAATAAATAATCTAGTTCCCGATGCGATTGTGTTAATATACTACCCATGCTAATGTTGAATTTTGGCCTTCAGCTTTCAAACTATTTCCGATAAAGTTGCTGTTGTTACATACGCACCTCAATTATACCTTGGCCTACCCCCAGTATCTTCTTGTTTTGGTTGCGATTATTCAGTCAAGTGTTTGGAATTCATTTTTCAATAATTTTGTACAGAGGACGGCGTTTATTAAAAACAATTCCATGCTTTTTAGGTCAGATTATTGGATTGGCACGTTTTTAAGCTGATATTTACTTCCGAGCCGTAAATATGCATAAACTTGTGCCAATAAAAATACCGTCACATTTCTTCTTCAAACAAACAGCAGAGTTTTTTCCATAATTAAATAATAAAAAGAAAAATACCGTCGCTTTAAGGATATGGGTGGTCCAGAAGATAATAATCATCGACAATTAAATTAAGAGGAAAGAAGAATTAAAGATAGAAGATCCAGAAAGAAACAATACAATATTGAAAGAAACCGTTCCATTTTGGTTGACCAACAACAACAACATGGGTCAAATGTTTGTTTGTTTTATGTTGTGTAAACAAGTGGTCAACAACATGATGCGAAACAAATTATGATTGTTTTTGTTGTTGTTGTTGTTGTTGTTATTTTTGTATTAATATTACATGTTGTATGTGTATTGTGAATGGAATTTCAATTCAACATCCCAACACTGCTGACATACAAATCTGTGACAAATTGAGAGTGTTTGAGCAAATGACTCGAATGCAAATACAATTTAAAATGTTTATTTAACAAATACAACAAAAATAAATATAAATAATGAAAATTCGTATACTGTATTTATACATATGTATGCTTGTACATATACATGTGTGTGGTATGTATGCATGTGAATCGATTGTTATACGGTAAGTACATATGTAAGTTGTTTGCTTTTTTGCTTTTAGGAGAAGACCGGAGTGAACATAACATTAGTCATGGCTGTTAGCGTTGCTTGTGCTGTTTATTTAGTTGATCTCACAATATGACATCAGGATTCCCTAAGGAGTTGTGACACATTTTTACTCTCGTTCTGTCATTTTCGTATACCATAAGTATACACGGCCTAACAGCTATAATAACAGAAAAACGAAAAAAAACAAAATAAACAAATTTGTTTAAAGAACACCAAGAGAGAGAGAGAGAGAGTGAGAAAAAAGGAGAATAATTTACGAAACGCATTTCGTGCATTAAATTGTGTAAACAAATCAAGGGTATATCAGAGCTAAATTTGGGCATGGTTGGCCGTATAAATGTACATATACAACTACATACCCGGCGGTAGAAATCACAAGGTTGTCAAATTTGTGTCATTTTTAGAGCGTAAAAGGACTATTCTCAACTAAGAACATATTGTGAAAAATATAATTCCTAGGCATACCAATGGGGTGGTCTGTATACAGTTTAGTTCTGTAGTTCTGTAGTTAGTGACTTGTTATGTCTTATTAGAGGTCCTACAAATATCAGCACAATAGCATTACTATTTAAGGGTATACAACAACAAGTATATTTAAATTATATAACAAGTTTGATGAAATTATATTTTTAAGGTTCATTAGCAAATCACTTCAAAGTCTTTCAAATACATTCTTTAAATAGGAATTTTGGGACGTTATGTCTAAACTGCTGCAAAATTATATGAAGATTTGATGCGAATACAGTTAACTTAGTTTAAATTTAATTTATTCTAAGCTTGTTCTCATCATAGAAAATTCACTTCTTAAAATCTTCCAGCAAAAGAACGAATAATTCTGCATTAGAAATTGCAATCTGATCAGCGAAGTGGTCAAAAACTTCCAGTTCTGTCTGTAACTGAAGAAGAGCGATAAGTACAGGTATTAGTCTCAAAATGGTCTTCTTGGCTGGCGCTTTTATAAAAAATCCTTTTATGATGACCATTACTTGAGCAAGTTATAAAGTGTTAAGATAACAACAGAGACTTTCCTGGGTAGAAAGGTTCTAGACTTAGGCGTTTATATGGATTTGTTGCTAATGATACGCAAGAATCGTTGTAATTTATTGATATTTGTTTATGTGTTTATAAAACTTATTATTGTATTGGATATGTTAGATTTTTATCTTATAAACACCGGGAATCCACCTCTTGTTTGCACTTCCAGTAATAACTCTTTTTTCCAAGGGATTTCTTATCGTAATTGTCTTGCGAATTTCTTCTGTTATTCGTAGATTTTCGTTAACTACTGCAATTTACCTTCTAACCGGTAGTAATTCTGCTTTTAAAGCAATACAGTAGAAGCCCATTAGTCCGGCATTCAATAGTCCGGAATGCTCGATATTCCGGCATCGCTCCGGAATATTGTAAAAATTTTGGTTTTCTCTAAAAGTGTGCTTTAAAGGAAATAAAAACGCTCGAGAGCTATTCGGAAGCTTTCGGGGTAGTTCGGGATCATCCGGAAGCGCTCGGTATTGTTCGGAAATAATTAGCGGCCGGCTGGTCTCAGCTGTCACAACTAATTCAGGTGCAGTGCAGCTCTGTTAATCAATCACGAGACGTCTTTGCCATTTTTTTTGTGCGTTGTTGTTTTGTGTCCTTTCACATCGCAGTAAACGTAACTTTTGAAACTGTTTATAAAAAGTGATTTTCGTTCTAATTGTACAGTCACCATGTTTTCAAAACATAAACCTTCGAGTTCAAAAGAAGAGAAACAAAAACACATCATTATCAACATTGTAGTAAACCTCAGCCTACTCAAAATCTTGAAGAAAGTGATTCAGATGCCGAAACGGAAGAAAAGGAAAAATCAGCTGGGCAGAACCTGCGGAATCACTAAATAAGTCTATCTCTTTTACTGAGGCTGGTACTAGCTACAGTGCTTCAGAAATTATTGATTTCCATATCAATAGAAATAAATTTTATACTACACGTCACAAGTCAAGAAAAAAAAAGGCTTCATTACTTTTTTTAAATCTAAGTGAAATATGTTTTACAGTACGTGTACATACATTATGTATATGAAATGTAAAATAAAATAAATATTTGCATACTGTATTTGTAGTTTAATTATTAACCTAATTGTTATTATAATTACCGCACGATAGTCCGGCACCGAGCCGGTCCCGAACGAGCCGGATTATCGGACTTCTACTGTATTGTCTCTATTGTATTTTCAAACAACATATATACATACATAATTGGCCATTACATCCCTTCAATCAGAATTACGGCCTAGATTCTCACAGCACTCATGTTGTTTGTGTTAATTTTATGCATGAGTGGCGGGACCTACAGTTTAAAGTCTTCTCCGAACGACATATTTTTGAGAAACTTTTCATGGTAATATTTACTTTAAGAGTTTTTGCCAGAAATCTTCTGAGAGAAAGACGCCCAAGAAATATTTTTCATATTTCGTTTTGATGTCTTACCTGGCGTTTGAACCATGGCCTTACGTCTAATAAAACAACACACTATCTTCTAGACTATGGTGACTTTTTTTCAAACAAGCATTCCATAAAAACTTGAGCACTTAAACAAAACTATTCCCCCTAACGTTTATCTTTTAAAAACGGCAATTCTCAGCGGATGTTTAAAAAACATAAGAAATTGTTTACTTTTATTTGTTGCTATTTCTTAAATGAATTTATTATTTGTTTAATTTTATATTTAATAACACATTAATTGATTGTTAATACTTCATTTATTTTTGGTTTAACAACTTCTAGACTACTTCTGGCAACTTCTAGAACATTTCGTTTATTATTTTTATTCTTCACTTTTCTATCCAATTTCTGTGTTGTTTTTTGCTCTGTAATTTCCTTATTAACTAGCCTGACGCCAGCAAAATTAGCCTCATTGCCCGCGTGACCGCCAGGTAAGTGACATTGGAATGTCTAGCCGTCTCATTAGAATATGATTTATTAATCAGAATGGATATCGTGTTAACATCATCCAAAACCTTCAAGGCTATTTGTACGAACCCAAATTTCTTTCTTGATACCCAGTTGACTAGTTGACTGCGTCCTAAATTGCAGGAACTTGGCTTAGAGAATACTACTTTGATACCTTAGCCAGAAACATCATCTACTTACGGACTCCATTAAATTCATCCCGGAAGACTGTAATCAGATTCTAACTTTATTTCTTTCTTTCACACTAATCTGAGAGGCATAACTATAGCCACACGAACAAATCGTTATCGAATGAGGTGAAAGAAAGATAATAGTCTATAATGCTAGGGTATGATAAAGTTGAGGAGTACCCGTATATCCAACAATACTATAGTGTGGGAAATTTAAAAGTTTGAATTTAAAAATGCAATAAAACAAAAAAGGTTAGAAATTTTGCCAAATTTATTTTTTTCATATATTTACCACGGCTGGCCTCATAGTACCTCATTCGTACTCCATGTATGGGGTCGATCTCGGTAATGGCATCACGAATGCAGGTTATCATGGTGCGTTGGGTGCCTCCATTGACCGTAATGATTGCACAGTACTCATTTTCAAAGACATGATACCTTCGCTCTTCAAGTCGCGCCAAACAGTCCTTCGTAATAGGCGCATTGGCTTCTGTAAGAATACGTGTGGGTTTTCGGCATTTTGCTTGTTGACTTACCCCCCAAGATGAAAATGAGCTTCATCGGAAAAGATTATTTTTTTTTTTTGGCAAAACCGACATCATCGTGCGGTTTCTCGTTGATCCAATAAGTCCCAACGTTGTTCAAACGAATTTTGTGACAGAATAGAATGACATAAGTATTGCCAGATTCGAAATAACAGATGGTTTAAATTCAAACCGATAGATGGCCCATCGTATACATCCCTGCAATGTCTGAGCCACCTATTTGTAAATGAAGTCAACAGGCAAAAAGTTCAATATTGACATTAATGCCCAGGATGGACGATCTTAAGATTTAGTCCAAAACACCGTAAAATCATTATCAAGAAAAGATCACCAGGGCTAATGTTCAATACATATGTAAGTATGTATGTTTGTATGCATAATTCGAAAAGCTACAAAGATCTCTAGTGATTTAGATCCTGGTTCATCCTATCGCTCCTTTACGGGCATACATTTAAGTGGACGCTGTGGACATTGTGTGCGTATTGCGTAATTGGAACGCAATCAGATCACCTTAATTTCTCTTCTGTCTCGCCACTTTCAATCCAAGTTTTAGGAAAATTGTTCTCGAATTCCTGCTGCTGACATAAAATTTCATGATGGTGATGACATTGTCGCTATTTTTAGTTCTTATGTCTCCAAATTATGTTTTCTAAAAGGCTTCATTGCTTATTTTCTTTATCTTCAGGCAAAATAAAGCGAATTTGATGACATGTATGTGTGTGAGTGTGTGTAACATGTCTGCATGTGTGTGTTTACAACATTTCCTTCAATTAGAATTGAATTCCTTTTTGGTTAATCATACCATTTTGCCTACGTGGCTGTTGTTTTGCTCTTCATTGAAGTGTCACCATGAATGAGTGATTTTTGTTGTTCGTGTTCATTTGAAATAATTTTCATTTTTTTTCCTTTTTTGTTTATTTTAAATGAGATTTAACAAAGAATGGAAACAGAAAGAAAGAAAATAAAATAAACAATGAAGAGTTTTATTTATATTTGCTTTAAAATGTTGTTATTGCTTTGATTATTTCTCTTGTTTTCTGTTCTTTTTTTTTTGTTTTTCAAAAGAATTGTTTTTCGAAATAGAAAACAAACAAAAAAGGAACAAGAAAAAAATAAGTTGAAGGTCACCCGTTGCGTTTTCAATGGCAAAATCAACAGAACATAAAATAATGGGAAATTTGAAACTCTTCACTTTGTTCTAATTTACGCTCTCCGTTCTTTTGTTATAGCATGTGTTATTTGTTGTTGTTGTTGTGTTTATCTGTGAAGTGAAGTGAGCGTGAGTAGAAGACCTCACACAGTTTTTAAGAGCACAGGATGGGTTTTGTTGCTACATCTGCTCATGAAGCAACCAACTTTAATATCCGTTTCCAATTGAAGGTGTTACTTAAACGTTGTTCCTCTGTAAAATATTTTCATTGTTTTCTTGCAGATCTTTTATTTTATATCAGAAAATTGTTATTGAATTAATAGATCGAGAGTGATGAGTTTATCAGTAAAAATTTTTATTGAAAAATATTGTTTCTCATTTGAGTCAAAAATTCTACCTGAAAAACAATTTCTATTGAATTTTCTTTTTTTACGATTATATCTTCCAATTTAGTCGGCCAAATATCACAATCAGCTTATTACGTTATTACGTACATATATTATACTAAAGTATTATATAAGAGAAATAACAGTTCATAGTTGAGGTTAACGAATATCGACAGTAGACGTTGTATTAGCCTTGTTTACATGGAAATTCATCCAAAGAGCTGTAGATTGAATGAATCGTATTTTTAAAGACTGCTGGTAAAAAGAAGCTTCTAGAAGTTGCAATGCGATATAAACATTTATTTAATCAATAATATACTATTAAGTTGGGTACCCTGTGGTAGTTTAGGGGGTAGAGTGCTACACTATTAGCGTGATCGTCGTGGGTTTGATTCCCACCAGACACTCTGGTCTGTTACACTACATCGAGCATATGGTCGAAGTTATTCAGCTCATATATAATCAAGTATAATTTGTAATTGTGTTGTAATAAATAAATAAATAAATATACTATTAAGTACCAATAGCAACTAATCGATTCAATTTTAAGTTATGAGTGAAATGCTTAAAATAAATTCGTTCATTCAAAGAAAAAAGTAAATAATAAATAAATAATTTAAGAAATAATCTGAAAAAAGTACTATATTGGAATATAATTGTGACTACAATTCTTCAAAACCTTCTTAAATAATCTAAACAAGCAATTTTCGAATCAGAATTCATGTTCACAAGTATATGCATTAAAGTGTTTAATTACAAACCCAGACTTTATCGCCTTTTAATTGAAAGTACAACATTATTTCCGTCAGCGAACATCGGCCAATTGATTCCAGTGTTAAAATAAATACTCTAGCTTGAGAAAGTTTAACAGTGGCCAAAAAAAAATGTATACCTTATTAGAAAGGAGAGGGATGGATCTTTAAAATGATATACTATATACATACATATCGAGCCATAACCACAAAAATATCTCAAGCGATATATTTTTCATATATCGTTTTTGTAATAAATAAATTCATTGGTAGCAATTGCATCATCTATAAAAATTTCAGGGTCAAACTCTGTACATTTATGAAGTTATAACAAAAAAATTTAACTTTCTAACTTAATTTGCACAAGAAATAAATAATAAAAACCTTCCCCTGTAAAATTTCGTTTTTGTCGCTTGAGATATTTTTGCGGTTATGGCTCGATATATTATTTGACTTAATATGCTATGAGGTTTGATAAGTTGTTGTTCGTTCATAGTAGCAAACTTTAATTAAAAAATATGAAATAAGTGATGACATTCTGAAAGTGCATTATTTTGTGAAGAGATTGACACTTCGTTTGATCAAATCTGACAAAAATTACCGTATTTACTATTTAGTATAACAGTCGTGACATATTTTTTATACCCTGAGCGCCAAAAGTGAGTAAACACCACTGAAATAATTCATTTTCTTAGGATAGCGAATAAATATTTCTATTGTAGCATTCTTTATAATGCAGACTGCAGTCAAGGAGAACAGAAAATGAGAGGTTCAGACCTCTCTCTTCCTTTTTCTCAGACCCTCAATACTCATTCGATGGAATGCCAAGTCTATCAGAATGCCTTCCAATAAGACAGTATATTTGTGACTTTTTCTTACCCAATTTTTTTTCCATGTAGGGTCGCACTGTGTTCTTTGTTCTCGTCATTTACGGTCTTGAGAAATCCGTTCTATCACCATCCTCCGAAGCATTCAGTACGGTTGGCTGAGTTCGAGAGAACCGTGTTGCTGATGATGTTGAGGTACTTGTAGATGAACAGCAGTAGTGTGAATGCATTTGACATTAGCCAGATTTCACTTCAGTAGTCTGCAGATAAGTATTGAATATTGTAGGCTTGGATCGTCTGGTTAATTCTAAATAATCTTCTGAATGTTGATCTAGTGTCCTATTAAAAGTTGCCACTATCTACTTCCTTATATATTCCTAGTACCAGGACGTTGTTAATTTTCATGGTGTTGGTTTTGTCTCAAATCACCAGATCTTCCAGCAGATTCAATAATTTCTCTGATTAATTACACACATACATACATAATTGGTCATTGCAAGCCTTTAGTCGGAATTACGACCTAGCTTCTCACCTACATTTTAATGTCGACTTTGAATGACAGTTTTTTTGAGAAACATTTCATGGCAAATTTATTTTACTCTCAAAGTTTTTTGCCAGATATCTGCTGAGAGGAAGTCACCGAAGAAATATTTTTCATATTTCGTTTTGTTGGAGATGTGTGACCTGGGAATTGAACTGTGGCCACACGTCACATTATCAACTAGACTGCGGTGACTTTAGTAGAATATTTTTTTACCGTTTCCCGCGGTTTTTCCAATTTTGATAGACCAATTAAACAATTAATTACTAAAGTATACTGTGTTGCAAAGTCTGAAATATTTAAAATCAAAGCCAAGGATAACCTTTGAAAAACATTCAATTCCGTTCCTTTTTTTACATTAAATAGTATCGATTTCAATATTAAATTTCCATTTTAAACGATGTAATAGGCCTTCTTTACAACCTATGCTTCGATAGATTTCCTTTATGAACATTAACAAGAGAGAGAGAGAGAGAGAGAGAGAATGTATGGATTTGTTGTGCAACAAACTTTGCGGTCAAGTTTAAATATTTGTTTCGTTTTTTTTTTTTTCGACAAAAAGGAAAAGAATCTGACATTTTAATTTTGTTCCGAAAACCACCGTTAAACCAACAACAAATTTCCTTTTTCAAAATACTTGAAAAACTAAACAAATTTTAAATAGAAACCAGGGAATGGCATGGTATGTTGGGTTTTCAAAGCCATTCGTTATTAGAATGGATAGGGAGAAATGAAGGGAAAACTAGACTGTATTTTTCTTAGGTTTTTTAATTGTTGTTGTAAAAAGTTTTAACCACTACACAATACAATAAATGTTGGCTAACGAAATAATAATAAACAACGTCGAAATCGAAAAATTAGAAAAAATTTTTTGGCGAGACTATTGGATCCATGTATTTGCTTTGGCTTCATCTGAAAGTGGTTAAAACGGTAGTCAAAAAATAAAAAATTTAAATTCAGAGGCAATCAAAGAATATTAATGAGGTTTTCTTTCGCATGCATAAAATTCAATTTACATGCAACATTTTTTAGATTGTGCTGTTGTTGTTATTGTTGTTGTTGTTAATACATTTTACCACCATATGCTCAATAATTGGCATCGCATTTAATCGAATGTCATACTCGTATTAAGCGAAATTGAGAATGAACAAACGAACGAAACCATATGTTGACAACATTTCATATCTATTTCTCGTTTATTTTCCTCTTCTTTTTTTTAAATTTCAATTACCGCAACACAATTTAACCGTTACCAATACTGACCATGGAATATAGACTATAATAGCTGGGTACCAGAAGTACTACTATTACATGGTGATGTATGTGTTTGTTAATAGCAAAAATTTGTGTGTGTGTGTGTTTTACATAAGACTTACAATGTGTAGACCAAACCAAACAAAACAGATGCAGAAAATGGAAAATTTTTAATGGAAAAGAATCCCCTTTCTGAAGAAATAACGGAACTATATTTGCAAATATGTGTCGCTATACGCCATTAGAATTTTCGAGATTTTGTAGCCTTTTCATTTGGCTGGCATCTTCACAACACCTGATAATGCACAGCTTTTTTCAAATATGCTCCTCGTCCTGAGATAGACGCTTGACGAAAGTGAATTGCACCCTCGTCACCCCTTTATTTCTTCGGAACTGCATATTTGTGCTGCCTCCTTTATTAGAAGTTAATCTTCATATCTAAAGGCCTTTTACTATCTACAAGCCGTTATCCTTCCAGTGACCTACAGCTCAATCGTTTTGAATCAAATCAACTTGCCGTAAGAAAAGTTCCAAGACCGAGCCAGTGAAATGGCCAGAATCTTTCTCTGAATTGATAATAAAAGCAATTTACAAAGATATGCTCGTCGAATAGGGAAATAGCGACAAGTTGCGGACAGTCTAAGCATATGCTGGGAGACTATAGCGGAAGGTGATCAGAGTATTCAGAAAACAATATTAACTTGGTAGTATGAAAAGCGAACGCATACCCATAGCCGTTAAAGCATTTAACAAGTGCTAGACAGGGCATTATTGTAATTAAAACCGAATAGCGTCCCATCAAGGCAACAAAACTGGGCTAACATTATAGGTAGGGCCTATATATAGAGTTTTTCAATCGAGACTATCGAGCTTTGACAGTTGATAAAAGCCATCAAAACTAAATCTGTCAAATTAGTTGTCATCTATTCAACCTGTTTCTCCAAATCAGCATGGATGGATATAGCATTCAAAGCACGTGTATTAAAATAGTTTTATTAAAATGGGTGTTGGTAAATAAGCATAACTTTCATTCCTCATTGATGGATAAATCGATACGTGAACAACCAAGATTAATAAATTTTGGACGATACCATTCTCCATAAGATCCAAAAGCCACCAATGCATCCAGAAAAAGTTACTGTTTGGCGTTGATTTGGGACGGATCGATCGATCGATCACGTCTTTACGAACGGCTTTGGTCAGACCATTACTTTAAACGGTGAACAATATTGGTCGATAATTACCAACTTCTTCTGACCAGAATTGAATGATTTAAGGACTGGTTCAGCTGATGTGGAGATGATGTTAACTGGCCATTGAGATCGTGTGATTTATCTCCGTTAATTTTTCTCTAGAGTGGTTTTCTTAAGTCACAGGTAAATGCGGCATAATCCAAGCCATTGATCAATTTTAGCCTGATTTATGCGCCGGTGTCATGTTAAGTTGTACGTTCTGCATGCGCTTCATCCAGAGAAATCGTTGTGGACATTTGAACATTTAATTGTGAAACACACGTTGGATCTCTCGCATTTTATAGGATCGTGTTCATTTGTTAGGATTGCTCATTTACCTTTTCATTGAACGCAAGTGGTGAATGTCTAGCAACTGTAGGTGTTAGCCCAAATCATAAGTCGTGAAGATGATTGAGTCATTTTTTGAAAGTTTTTATAGACTAAAGTGTGTTTTGTTATGTAATGGTAGATTAATTGTGGATAACATTACGTACTTACTTACTTAATTGGTTATTACAGTCCTTTAGTCAGGACTACAATCTAGCTTCTAATACCACCCATGTTGTGTGTGTTAATTTTATCCAGGAATGGTGGGACGTACTGTTTAACTTTGGTTTTGAGCGATAGATTTGATAAACTTTTAATTGAGATATTATTTAGCCTCATAGTTTTTGTCAGAAGATTGCCGAGAGGAAGTCGCCGAAAAATGTTTTATGTTTCGTGATGCAGCCCAAGAGTAAATGGTACATGGTTCATCAGTTAATTCTATAATTTAGAACCATAAGTTAATTCACTAGAATGGACTGTTGGAAATTAGGTTGATATATTAGACGGTAATAATTCAAGAAAGCGATAAATTATTCAAAAAAGGAGAAGCTGCTGTTTTAGGGGCGTCTGCATAAAAATTTTTACTTTTTACAAAAATGTGTGTTACAGGAAGTTTAGGCACAATGCAGTTCCATCCAATTTGTAAACAGTACCGGAAATCTAAGAGGTAGTACAATTTAACACTCACAACTTGTCATCTTAATAGAAGTTTTATTTTTTGTAACAAAAAATGTGTCAAAATGTTATCGTTTTTAGGGGATCCATATAAAATCCATGGTATAATCATACAAGAAAATTGTTACGAAAATGGAAACTGTGTATCATCGTTTAACATTAAAATGAGCAAAAGCTACACAAACAATTACAACGAACTTGTTACAAGTAAAGCAACAACGACAGTATAAAAGAAAAGGGGATAGACAAGTAAGCGGGAACGCAACAACAAGCAATGTGAACAAAATACTTAAACAACAATGAAGTCGCAATAGAACTCTCGACTTCAAGAACCTTCATCAGACTGTTTACGTGGGATATAAAAAGGCAAGACAAAGCTGGCAATGGGTAGTAAGAATTCAGTCCGTCTTGTGTGAAGACGCGTTGCGTGTGAGGAGAACAGCCGTGGTTTGAAGATCGCCGTTGAAAAGATCTGCGTTGAAAACAAAGAAGAATAACGAACTAAGCAAATTATTGTTGTAACATCAAGTTGTGAACAGTAGCACATAAAATAGTGCGAACAATAAAGAATTCATCTAAAACTAAACACAAATTTATTTTATTTCGTTTGCAATCAACGAACTCATATTTTAAACGTTTTTTAAAAGGTTAAAATCGTAACAATATTTTCAAATTTATATCAAAAGAATACTCTTAAAAAATGCTTACTTTAAATCAATGACATTCCATTTGTCACAACTAATACAGTGTACTTGTTATAGTGTGCACAAGTGGGAAGACGCAAGTGAAATAAAATAAATTGAAACGTTGAAATCCGGTTAATTGAATATGGAATTTTTTTTATAGAATAAACTCCCTAAATGGACGTATGTACTTTCTTTTCATAGAGTATGGTGCCAGCAAGGAGATTAACAACTGGGATTAAGAAATTCACATCAAAGTTTTTCATATTCAAGCAACTGGTTTAATCCATTTCATTGTGGTTTATTCGTTTTCTGTCCTTGTTGTTGCTACTGGTTATTAATGTAGATTTTTTTGTGCTGTTAGGTTTCATATTAAATGAATAACTCAATACATAGGAGTTGAAGAAGGTGTTATAAATCAATGAACAAATATTCACCAGAAAAGTCGTAAAATATTAAATAAAAATTTTAAAAAATTTACCTTTAAAATATTCTTTTTTAATCCAAATATTTAACGGAAACTGGCATCAGCAAAATGTGTATTTGATATTTTACAAAAAATTAAAAATTAACTCACGTACTTGTTTACCACTTATCATTCATATCTGTATCTCATTGCAACAAGAATTAGTGCAATTCTTCTAATTAGTGGTTGTCTTACAACCACTGCTAACGCTGGTATACTTCTGTTGAGTATAATTAAAGCAAATGCAAGGGAACACAATACAACGATAAATGATGTTCTCAAGAATAAGAATAAGAAAATTTAACACTTTAATTGCTGGGAAAGAAATTTAAACTCACGTATTAAATGAATTGTAGTCAATCATGAATACAACAAAATAATTACATTTTGTCAGTTATTCGTTATCTTTTCTCATAGTGTATCAGAAATTGTTCATCAATTCATTAAATCAAAATAAACCCAATATTTGCATGTTTAAAACCGCTGACTTAAATTTTGTTGCTATTCTTTATGTTATGGAACCCATGAGGTTTACACTGTAGCTCAGTGAGTGAGTGACGGGTGGCAGGGTGGGCTGTGGTATATTTATTACGGGATATGATATTAAACTTTTAATAGGCTGCCTATCCACTGCATTGTTTTCCAAGTAGAGGTCATGGCAATTTAAAAGCGGCGCAATACTTATTGATTGGGCGTTTTTGCCCTGAACATTTCTTGACGTCCAGTCTGCGATTAACTCGCTAACGAACTTAGTTTTAACGTCCGTTTTTGTTCATGATTTCGTAGGGAAATTTCGAACCATTCAAAGTTGAATCTTATATGAGTTTCGGAACATAGGAATCATAGATCAGCAATGAATGGCTTTTTCGCTACTCATAAGTACTCATGAAATTTTGAGTATGAGTGAGTCAACGGTATTGAAATCCAACTACTCTGAATTATTAATCAATTAAGTACAAGTTGCAATGAGTATGAGTACAGCGTTGACGTCAAACTCATAACATTCGAAATATGTTTGATTCATACGCCTACTTATTCAGATTCATAAATTTAGAAAAATACTTATAATACTCATAAATGATTCGAGTGATTCGAATCATTCGTCAAAATTTACAGTCTTAGTTGCTGTTGCATTTACAAAAAAGAAGAAGGAAAAATGCAAAGACAGCAAGCAGAGCAAGCACACAACCTTCTTGTGAGTATTGTAGTGTTCGTATGCGAATCATACTTATTTTGTGATTCGTGTATACGGTGAGTCGTGGAGAGTCGAAATCAATAACATCATGCGTATTGTTAAGTACGAGTACCATGAGTATTTCATACTTTGAGTATGAGTAGTATAAGTATGACATTAAAATAAGTATGAATGCGTATAAGTATCAGAAATCTTCGATTCGAATCTACTCACCGAATACTCATTGCTGACGTCTGATAGGAATGTCGTTGGAAATTTCATTCCTGGTGATTTAGTCTGAGCTGATCAAATATGCAACATGTTACAAGATACTCCGACTGCTTCATTACAAATCTTCCGTCACGATTACGACCTAGCTTCTCACAACACTTAAGTTGTGCGTGTTAATTTTATACATGAGTGGCGGAACCTATAGTTTATAGTCGACTTTGAACGACATATTTTTTGAGAAACTTTTTCTTGCCAATTTTATTTACTCTCACAGTTTTTGTCAGAAGACTGCTGAGAGCAAGTCGTTGCAGAAATATTTTTAATTTTTCGTTTTTTTAGAGATATTTTTCACGGGGTTTAAACCGCGGCCTTACGTCTAATAAGCCGACACACTACCCACTATACCACGGCGACTTTTTCGATATCATCTACACTTATAATAGAAAAGCTCAATCTCGTTGGCAGCAGGAAGGTACGTGCAATATTGCTAGAAGCTGCTGGACACGTATGGATAAGATGAGGACCGACACACTTCTGTCCTCACGCTCATCTATCGCTCAATAGCAATTCTTACAGCCCACAACATGCCTGGACGGCTTGCTGCAGGAGCCATTGGTCTGAGGAGGAGGATGATATTGTCTTTCCTGAAACTAAAAAGAACATTCGACTTCTGTGTGAGATAATATGGATTGCAAATTGACATTGAGGACTCACATAGAGAGCATCTTAAGAAAGACCTGACATGCCATAATATCATGCAGATAGTGTGCAGGGAAATGGGAACGCAACCTTGGAATTTGGTATTGCATGTATACTATAATGATCAGACCAATGGGGACCTATGGGAGAATTGTAAGGGCAGATAGGACAAAAGTAGTTCTAATGGTTTGAATAGTACACAGAGACTGTAGTCCGTTGCATATGGTATTGAAGACCAAAACTTTGAAAGTTATGGTTGGATTAATGGGAGACAAATCTAACATTTAGCGATTTCGTGGTCTAAGTAATCGATTGGCTGATAACTCTCACCTTAATTGGACAGAAGCAATTGACTCTATGATTTTGGGAAATGCTTCGCAGTGAGACTTAGTTACAAAAATTTATGAAGTAATCTGAAAAGCGTATTTTCTCTTAAAAGGGGTATACAGATGGATCAAGAACAAATCTTGGGTCTGGAGCGGGTGTTTTGGTCACAGTATGAAATTTTTCCAATCGGATGTCTATGCCATCGAAAGATGAGTGCAATTCAACTCATATAGGAGGTACAAAAGTGAGGATTTAGCAATGCTATCTGATCTAGCAATGCTATCATTCGAACACTTTGATCTTATAGTGTTAAATCGAGGAAAGCATGGTACTGTCTAGGGAAACTGAATCAGATGGGTAGGGAAAAAATGATTACCCCATGTAGGAAATCCTGGCAATGAACATGTAGACGAGCTTGGGGAGGGGATCTTCGACGAAGTCGATGGGGCCAAAAGCCTTCTCTGAAGTGGGAGCAAATGTTTGGAAAGGCATAGACAACGAAATTACAATAAGTGGAGATCCAGGAATAATATGAAGTTGGTAATCGGTCTTTTGACAACACTCTGTGGACTCAGAGAACACTGATTCAGAATGGTAGTTGCTTCGAGCCCAACAAGAGGATTTTGTGACGTTAAAGATAGGAACACATATTTGGACCCTGTAGGGCATTAATGCATCTCAGAAGGATCCACCCGGGTGCTACGCAGGGAATTTGGTGTTATTGACACCGAAAGACAGGAAGACAAGAAAGTAATCTCCATTGCATGAAATAGTTTTCCCTCTCCTATGGAGTCTTGCAGAGCTATTGTTTATTCGAAAGGCGTGGTTTTTACAATTTCAGCAAATATGAGGACACTTTTAGTGATAGTATGCATGAAAATCTTCACAAGAAATTACAAGCCGCCGTCTTTTCGTACACTGAAAGTGTGTTGGACGGAACTTTAACCCAGTAATGAGACACATCTTCTGCGGACTATTCTGGATAGAACGCTGTCTTGGAAACTTAAAAAATGGGGCCTGAGACGTAGGATTAGTCACCAAAACCTAACCTACGGGTGCACAGTATGATGGGTAGATACGATGATTATTTTGAACCTGATAAAGCAGTTAGAAAGATCTGCCCGCATCACTATACTAACATCAACACTAGAGATTATATTATGAATATTTCAGAGTGTGTTTTATTGCATGGGCTTAGCGGCTAACATTAGTAGACGTCTCTAAATCGTAAACTGTTTTTGAAACTATTTGAAGTATCAACTACATGATACCCCGATATGACTTCTGGAATAATGAAGCAGTGAACTTTGTAGGCGACTTCGTTCAAATTTTCAAATATTCAAGCGAATGGAACTGTGCGTGACGGATGAGCTTAGTCCGCAAGGCTGCAGAGTCTTTCAGGAAGACAACCGAGTCTTTCAGGTGGAAGTATCTGTAACAGAGCTTGCGCCGAGAGTTATTAAAAACGCAAATATCTCTGGAGGGTGCATTACCTTACCCTCTGATAGCCGGGCAGTTATTAACGCACCGAGTTATTTAATACTAATACTGTCAATCAACCATCTTGGTATCTAACAAGGCAAAGATAGACATTGACAGTCTAAGTCGCTTCATCAGAAGCTGCGAATGGTTTCGAGATTAGGGGGAAGTAGAAAACTGTGATATCACAATGAGCCTCGGTATGCCCTAAGTAAGCCTATCTAACTACTTTTTGGGGTACATTGCCATCTCTACCTACTTTTGATAGAAAATTAAAATTTTTTATTTTTATTTATTTGTTTTTATTAATTACAATACAATTATAAATTATAATCTAATTATATACGAGCGGAGTAACTTGACCATATGCTCGGTGCAGTGTCACAGACCAGAGTCTCTGGTGGGAATCGAACCCACGACCCTCACGCTAATAGTATTGCACACTACCCACTGACAACCAGGGCACCCAAAATTTAAATTTTAAATTTATTTTTTACAACCGAATAGTTTATTTTCTTAGCTTGCATACAATAACTAATCGAACACCATGCCATATCAATGAGTGCTGAAAACAATTTTCTGGCTTGTTTATCTTGTATTGGTATTGGCGTTGATGTTGCCAGGCATTTAATTAAACGATACAATGTAGGCGCCTACAAATTTTCCACCTCTTCCCAAACAAAATTATTTGAAATATTAATTTCACTTCGTTATTAACAAAATTTAGTGCGACATAAAATGTTTCCCCATTTTGAATTACGAAAGAAATCACTGTGTTGTTGCTCTTTCATGTGGTAACGAGACGAAAACAGACCAATTAATGTGTTTTCTTTCGTGGCAAATACGTCATTTGAAGTTTAACCCAAAAAGGGTGTGTTTTAAATGATAATAAAAATCGTAATTTCTGTTATTTTTTACGACACACTAAAAAACTTTTTCAATCTATTGTTTCGTATTGACTTCCAGTTTCAATATAGAGAAACAACATGTTTTGGGCGTCATCCAGGTGGTATTAATTTATTAAAGAATTCTAAATTGTTTCTCAATACGGAAAAAACCCCCAAAATTTGTTGCATAATCACTATGAACTTTTCAAAAGAAAGAAACGAAAATTACTCTGTTTTGGTTTTAATTACCCGAGAAAAAGGAAAGTTTTTCATTTATGATATTCAATACTGCCAGTACAGTACGCTCTAGAATTTCAAATTTGACATGTTTACGACCTACGATGTAAAAAAAATGTTTTATTGACTGTCATGCTCCGTAACATACTCGTACACTTAGAAAAGCATATTGAAATTCAATTTGTGTGTGCCGTATTCACATGTATAGTGTATGTATGAATATTCATTGGATTCTTACTATTCATTATCTGTTCGATTGGAAAAACATGAACATGAACATGAATACGAAGCATAAACATTGCTTAGGTGTAGTGAGATAATAAATATTAATTTTTCTTGTTCTTGCTCTTTTTTTCTTTTCTTTTTTGTATGGGAAGAGGATTTAATAAAAAACACATGACAAAATGTATGGTATTCGGAAAGATTGGGAAAGGAAAATTAAATTTTTTACAGAATTTCTAAACAGAAATTTAATATTTGAATGGACTGATAGTGAATACGATTCAATATTGAAAGAATTGGAAAGTCAGTTCTAAAAGAACCAGCAATTCATATAATGTAATTACTTCATGTTAGATGAAGCTTTTTAGAACTACCTCTGGAGCAGTTTCTTACTCATCCCAATTTACATCGATGAGACCCAGTTCTGACTGAATGGAAACGTGAACAAACAAACCACATGGAAACCAAGAGTGTTCTATACATATAGAAAATGTCATTGTTTGCTGTCAATTTTGGGCTGGCGTAGGCATCCAGTAGCCTAGGAGGTCAATAAGCGTGAAAACGCGGTCAAAACCTCAGGTCAGACAACTCCAACAAAACAAAATATGAAAAAATATTTTTTTGGCGGCTGTCTCTCAGCAGATTTCTGGCAAAAGCTCTGAGATTAAATAAAATTGCCATGAAAGAGTTTTCCAAAAATCTGTTGTTCGGAGCCAACTTTAAACTGTAGGATCCGCTACTCGTGTATAAAACAACATAGCATAAGCGGTGTGAGAAGCTTGGTCATAATCCTGATATAGGCATCCATCCACATCAAGTTGTCAAAGATGTTGGCCGGGCTATCAGTATCAACGGCGAGCGCTATTTGTCAATGATTACCAAATTATTTTAACCTGAATTGGATAATATGAAAACTGACGACATGTGGATTCAACAGTACAACAGATCATGTCACATTGGATATTCTGCACGAGCGCTTCGAGTGCACGGTCAGGTTACTAAGATGTGATGTGAACTGGCGATCGAGAGAGCGCTTTTTGACTCTCACATTTGCAAACAAAATTTCTCATTTTTAAAAAACTTTCGTAAGCATTGGGGAACGTAATTACTCGTTTTTAAAAATTTAGACATTGTGGAACAAGAATTCTCGTGTGTGGAGTTTGTTGATATATTTTTTTTTTTTAATTCATTCTTCATTGATTCGAATAAATTTTTAAAAATTTAAGCAATTTTGGACTACTTCGTTGCAAATTTTTAAGAACTTTTACACCAACACATGAGATTTTTAAATGAAGGTATGAATCCTCAACACCAACGTAGGCTTCTTGTGTACTCATTTTTACAAGGTACTAACCTTACCTTCTAGAGGTAGTCTGTATCTTGTACAAACTTTCTGAGCTTCTTCTGAGTCAGTACTCTAAAACAAGTTATGTCTGGTAATAGTATGGCTGTCTTCCAAAATGTTATTTGCTTTGCGTTTGAACAAAGTATAGTGTTTCATAAAGCCGCTGTACAAAATGTTTACAATTTATATTATTTTAAAACGTCGTCAATGTATATTTTTAACGCAATTAAAAAGCAATCAGGCATCGGATTTATAGTTGATGCATCGTTTGGTAACTGTTATATATCTTCATAATTTATATACCGTAGTAGAACTGCGTACAAACTTTGTATTGATACATTTTGAAAGTCAGCCTATGTTCCCTAAAATATTGGAATCTCAATGTCACGAAATCTGGGCAATGACATAAAAAGTGTTCCACGTCCAGCATTCATTATTATCTACCAGTTTGGGTGTAAATATAAGGTAGAGTATCCCGCAAGAACGTTCATTAGTTTACTAAAGTCGTCATTATTCAGTCATAATAAACTCATAGTTTTCCGATCCTGGTGGCAGATTGCCCTAAAGTATCTTCGCAATTTTCTCTATTGTCTCATTGTTCCATAAAAGCCGAAGTGACGTTTCTGCTTACTTTTTTCAATGCTATGGAAGGCATTGTGTTATCTCAACTTATGGTATGCAGAACTCGGGGTTTATTAGTCAGAATATTCTCTTTCTCGATGTCAATTAACCATTGGTGCCTAAGTAGCCATATAATGCTTACTGTTCCATACCTGGACCTCTTTACATTCCAGGACGATTCTTTATCGAGTATCCTGTTATTGCCATAACTTTTTTTTGATTATCAGTGAATATAACAAAAATCGATTACGCTCCATAATCGAAAATAAGCCCCGTTTGTAAATCAATCTCAGAATCTACACCGCAAATGTTAAAATATTAAAAAAAATACCCCGATTTATAGGAAATACCCCCAATGGAATGTGTTAAGCCGCGGGTGTATCCCAATAACCCAATACAGCACATGCATGCATAATTGGTCATTACAACTCTTCGGTCAGGATTACGACCTAGCTTCTCACATCACTCATCTTGTGTGTGTTAATTTTATACATGAGTGGCGGCACCTACCGTTTAAAGTCGACTCCGATCGACGGCTTTTTGAGAAACTTTTCGTGGCAATTTTATTTTACTTTCAGAGTTTTTGCGAGAAACCTGCTGAGAGGGAGTCGCCGAAGAAATATTTTTTTATTTTTCGTTTTGATGTCTGACTTGGGGTTTGAACCGTGGCCTCACGTTTAATAAGGCAACACACAACCTACTAGACTACAGCGACAATACGACATATACTAGATTTATACCGCAGAGTTATTGCACCTGACGGATGTGCTTCATCCAGAGAGCCTATGGCTGACATTTGACATCGATAGGTCTTTCAAACGATATCTCATAAATTCTTTATTTTATTTAAATTTGAAGTTAAGAAGCGCTTATCAAACTCGATATTATCAATTTAACTTTTCAAACTCTTTAGTAAAACGCTATTAAAGTAACTTTACAAGAAATGATGGTGAGGAGCATAAATTTACTGCTGCCGCTAATTTCTCAGCACCAAACAAGAATTTGGGATTGGCAAGCAATTGAGATTTTCAGATGCGTGCTATAAAAGCCACGTATTGCATTCAACACGATGATTTTTTGATGAAAAAAAAAATTGCAAAATATTAATTACACGGTGCGACAGTCAAAATACACCCAGCTAATGACATAGTGTAGTTTGTGAGTTTTATTGAGTAGAACTCAAAAATATTTTTTTATTTTTCTCGAATCCTTCAAACTTGTTTTATTTGACAAAAACTGTTTTTTTTTATTCTTTTCACACAAAATTATTGATTACCCAAATATTCTTGAACCTATTTTCAAAATCCAAAGTTTTTTGAAAAGGGGACAGATGACCCTTAAAATGGTATACATAAACGTATGGTTCGAACTTACATGTTATGAGTTTTGATCGGGTAAACTTGGAAAATATGCTTTTTTTCTTAATTGTAAAATTTGCTTAAAAAATATGAAACTAGTGATGACATTCTGAAAGTGCATTATCTTTTGAAGAAATTGACACTACGATTGATCAAATCGGACAAAAATTACCGTAGTTATTATTTAGATAGTATAACAGACGCGTTATATATGTCATCTTATCAAATGAAATTTCAGTTCAAAAATGCGGTAATTTTTGTCCGATTTGATCAAACGAACTATCAATCTCTTCACAAGATATAGCAATTTCAGAATATCATCAATTATTTCATATTTTTAATTAAAGTTGCCTACTATAACCGGACAAACTTGAAAGAATATGAAAAAAATTCGCAATTGCTAAGTTTACCCCATCAAAACCCATAGCATATTAAGTCAAATAATATATGTATGTATACCGTTTTAAAGTCCCATCCCTCTCCTTTCTAATAAGGTTTAAATTTTGGACATCGGTTCAGAAATGTTTGTGTAATAAATATATTTGTGCGTAAAGTCCAAAAAAAAACAGTTTTTATCAAATAAAACCAGTTTGGAGGGTTCGAGAAATATAAAAAAAAATATTTTTGAGTTCTACTCAAAAAAACTCACAACTTACACTATGTCATTAGCTGGGTGTATTTTCAATTTCTTTATTTTGTCGTTTATTTTTCCTTTTATTTATTGAAATGTCAAATGAAACTTCGAATAAATCGAACATTTTAATTCCGCAAATGATTTTTACCATACCTTAGTGCATGCTGTTGATAATGAAATCAAAGTTTTTTGTTTTTTTTTTTTTAAATTGGGAAAATGAATTTTTTAAGGATTTTAGAAATTACGACTAAAAAATATTATTTTCTTGTTTCATTCTTCCTTTTTGTTCTTTGAAATGAAATCGTATCCTTGGTCATTTAAGGCTTATGGTCAATATCTTAAAGTGATTATCGATTTCTTTGTCTTCTCTTTCATTCTCTTCTAAGGCTTTCTATTTTTAGGTATTATCCTGTAGATTTCCTTGAATTTCGTTACGGTTGTTTGGCATTTAATCCCTAAAATGTTCCGTGTGGGTGTGTGTGTGTGGTCGAGGTTGAGGATTAATAAAAATAAATTTTAACAAGTCATTGTTTTGTTTTATTTTCCTGTTGTTTATGTCGATGTTGTCGTCCTGTGTTTTAAACCAAAACACCAGTGACAGCTCTATTTATGGGTTTTAACCAGAAATAATTTACTGTTTACCTTTTGTTTGCTGTCCAGCAATGTTTTCTTTTCTATTTTCGAATTTATTGGCTGCAATGTCTTGGTACTAAGTACGCCTCCAGTTTCTTGTTCATGGGTAGGTAAATATATTTGTCTTCATTGACTTTTTTGGTATGATGCTGATGCTGGTACTAGTACTGGTACTAGTTCAACTGAAATTAGTTCTTTACAAATTTGGAACTGTCTGTCCTACTGTTGAATTATTTATTTATTTATCAGTATACATTTTAAAGTATTAAGATTTAAAACATCTTTTACACTTATAACTTTATTTGCGGTCTGCATGTCTTATCTATATGCATAAAAATGCAAATTTTGTATAAATCGTAAAATTTTTTGTGCGTAGTATTTATCTTAACGTAGACTTTACTGCATGATATTTTGTTTACGTATGATCCCATGGAAGTATGTAAATAAGTGGGTTTGTAAGCTAATACTCTATAACACTAATGTATTAAACGGTCTCATGCCAGCGTATGTACATCAAAAGGTTTTACCCATGTTAGTAAAGATTTTTTCGCATTGAAATCACTTTTGGAAGCGCCATCTTTACTTTGATTATGATCAGTGTTGAAATATTCAGTACTTTTGTACTTTTTTCAGTACTTTTTCATTTAAAAACACCACAGTACCTCTATGACGCTTTCAGTACGTATTTATTATTACATATTTTATGTCTTGCGCTTTTCAACTATTAATGCATTACCAACATGTTCAACGTAATGCTAAAGGTAGAATTAGGCTTTAGCCCCGATTAGCCAAACGTCCACGGAACGTACGTTCGTTTCTAGAATACGAAAAGCAATGAAAACGTTTGCCGAACTGTTTTGTAATTCCGGTAAGCATTTGCATTGATATAACGTATGTTACATTACGGTCCATCGACGTTTAACTAAACGGAGCTTTTACGTTTTGGTTCAGAATGAGCTGTTTTTGTCTTGTATGTGAGGAACACGAATAAGTCGTTAGTTTTTCTGATTCTGATTCTAGAAGTTATTGTGCGAGCTTACTAGACGCGAGCGAACGTCTCAAACTCCACGTCAGACATCTCCATCAAAACGAAGTATGAAAAAATACTACTCCGGCGACTTCATTCTGGCAAAAATTCTGAGAGTAAATTAAATTGCCTTGTTAAAGTTTCCCAAAAAATTGCCATTCGGAGTCGGCTTTAAACAGTAGGTCCCGCCACTCATGTATAAAATTAACACGTATAAAATAACACATATAATCCTGATTGAAGGGTTATAATGATGAATGTATGTATTTCTTTTACAAAAGTACCATTTGAAGCAAAAAATACTCTTTTAATTATAGTTCAGTACCATTTCAAAATTTCAGTTTTTTAACACTGATTATGATCATGCAGATCTGTCCGTAATCAATGGATAAGCTACTGTAGGGTCGTTACACAAAAAATTTAAGTAACTTTAACAGTGGGTAACTTTAACTTTCCTTAAAAGTACAGTTAGTGCGGTTATCGCTAACGATATCATGATACAATTTTGATTTCGAATGACAAATGAGTGCATAAAATCAAAATGGTTTCTCAGTTTGTAACTTTCATGCAATTGTGAATTGGCTGTAATAGGCAAAAGAAAAGTGTTATATATTTGGGCCACCACTACGAAATTGCTCTAGTGGTTGTGTTATAAATGATGCTGAGAAGTTTTAATTGATTTTTAACCAAATTCGTGCAGTAAAAAGACAGCGGATTTTGCTCTATCCTTACTACGGTTCAGTTAAAATTTCGAGAAATTCAGACTGTTATGCCAATATCAACAAAATTAATAACACAATATGAGTCAACTATCGGTTTAAATTTGAGCCATCTGTTACTTCGAATCTGGCAATACTGTCACAAAATTCAATATATAATCTCCACTGAACGTAATGAATCGATTTATGCCCTGGTTACCCAAGCGTAAGAAACGTAAAATCGTAACTTACGTAGCCTTAAAAACGTTTGTGTAATTATAGAAACATTCAAAACGGAACATATGTCAGCGAAGAATGTTGTTATACGTTTGCATTTACCATGAAAGTGTTAAACTCATGTTGAAGGAAATCAACTTAAAGTATTTGGCAGATGATTCCTCAAAAGATTTGCACGATTACCGTGATTGCCTTAAATTGACTATGTGTCCTTATGTACCAACTTTTTGTTGATTTTGGCACTCATTATTTGGTCTTATAGGTTCTACTGAAAAGTTAGAACAACCATCATCTCCTGCAGACATAATTTTCAGAATTGATTTTGTTCTCATCTGGAATAACTGGTAGTGTGTCCAACTTTCCCATCATTTTCCAGCACGATCCACAAATTAGCAAACGTTTTGAAAGCATTGGGAATTTTTTCAATAAGTTGCCGGAAATATTTCGCGTATCTGATGATCTGTGCTTCTTTTTGTTTAAGGGATTACAACAAAAAGAAGTCAACATTTTCCTTTTGGAAGCGGAAGCCATTGTGAAGATTAATTACGTAAGTAATTAGTAACGCACGTCCAAACTTTAACAAGGCAAATAAATACTTTTTTAAGATCATTTGGGTAGTACATTTTTGTGCCAAATATTGAAAAATCTTATTCTTGAGTTAAAAAATAATTTTTTTGATAGATATCCCACTCGCATCCCATTAAGCGATTATAAAGGAATTAAAGGAAATTGTATAAGCTTTATTTTGAGAAAAAAAAATAGGGCCCATTTTTAAAAGAAATTAATTTAAAAAAAATTTAAAAATTTAGAATTTAAAAATTTTAAATTTAAAATAAATAGCTGAAAATTTTTGCTAGGACCAATAGGTGAAAAGTTACACACATTTTAAAAAAACCTTGTATGACCAAAATGTCCAACTTTGACCCACTCTAACTCCGGAAGTTCGTGACTGATATAGCTGAAAATTTGTGTCTGGCCTACTATCCAATAGTAATAACCTGCAAATTTCATCCAAATTGGAAGACATCGATTTTAAAATTGGGTCACTTGACACGAAATTTCCCATATGTATATTTAATCTATTGTTTATTTTAGTATGTTATTAAACCTAAGAAAATTAAATAAACTTCTAATACAAAAAAAAAAAAACGTGGGAGAATTCTGTTTTATACAGATCGTTCCGTTTTGCTAACGAGAGAGAACGTTTCAGTTATCGTTTACATTGTTCTCCATATGCTAAAAAGAGAACGTTCGCTCCGGTACGTTACGTTACGTGTGGGTAATACAGCATTACGCTTGAGCGGCGTTGAAATTTATTGAGGCAACGAGAAACTGCTCGATGATGTCGATTTTGCCAAAAAAAAAAATATCTTTTCGGATGAAGCTCATTTTCATACGTTAATAATTGACTTATTTGGGACTTAGAAAGCCCCCAACGTGGTCTTCCGAAGCCAATGCACCCATTACAAGTGACTATTTGGTGCAGCTTGTGGAGCGAAGGTATCATTGGCCCATATTTCTTTGAAAATGAGGACGGCACAACCAATACTTTCAATGGAAATACCTATCGCATCATAATAAGCGAATTTTTTTTGGACTCGCTCTTCATTGTATTGATGTGAACGATGTTTGGTTTCAACAGAATGGTGCAACTTGTCACACATCTTATGTTATAACCGATTTATTGTTTCAAACGTTTGATGGCTGTTTAATTAGCGGGAATGGTGATGTCAATTGGCCGCCAAGAAGCTGCGATTTGATACCGTTGGACTATTTTCTGTGGGGCTGCGTTAAAGAAAATTTTTATGCCGACAAACCAGAGACAATTGAACACCAACATTCGCATGGCATCACGACCACATAGACTCGAAAAATTTTAATTTTAAATTTTATTCCGCACATAACTATGACAGTAAATAAAGCTAGAAGCGTACTTGGTTTTATAAAACGGTGGGCAAAAGAATTTAACGATCCTTATGTTACTAAATCGCTCTACACATCTCTTGTAAGGTCCATACTCGAGTATGGATCCATAATATGGGATCCTCTATATAAAAAATATTCCGACGTCATCGAATCTGCACAAAAGGAATTTCTGATGTTTTGTCTCCGAGGACTGAATTTTAATCCCACAAGTTTATCTTCTTATTCTGCCAGACTAGCATTAATTAAACTTCCGACACTTAAAAGCCGCAGAACTATGTTAAATATCTCGTTCATATTCAATGTAATTACTGGTGATATAGGCTCCAGTTTTTTAATCCATAATATCACGTTTAATGTTCTTCAACGTCCGTCACGTCATTTTTCCCCATTATCAATACAATTTTTTAGATCCAACTACGCTGGTGCTGATCCAATAAGGAGAATGTGTAAAGAATTAAATAAATTGTATATGCTAATAGATTTTTCTTCATCGAATAATGTCATAAAAAATAATGCCTAATTTGATAAAAAAATAATACTAAATTGCCTGCAAGGAATATTTCCATAGGCAAATAAAATAAAATAAATAAAAAATGAATGAAATAATATTCTGTTCCTAATCGGAACAATTTTTCTTCACAACAAAGAAATAAATTTGCCAATATTTTAAACAGTTTTTGTTTTATTGCATGTTTTAATTTAAACTCTTATATTTCTAACCCTATGTATTTTTCATGACAGAATAGAGGGCATTAAGATTCTAATATTTAGACGTTCATAATTCCAGCCATGTTTTACAAATAAACTCTTCCAAGCATCGTACCACTACACTGCCTCTGACATTAAACAACTCAGCTGGGAAGTGACCAAGTGCGTAACCTTGTTGTTCTTAATAAAAACTATAAACTTCCCTTCACAACGATTCTTTGATTCACATTCTTAGAAATCATTCATTCTAATAAACGATCTTAACATCATGAAATTACAAATTAAAACGTGTAAAACGAGGCTGCAGTATTGGGAGAAGTCTTAAGCATTTGCTCTTAATGTTTGGAAACAATTTAATGGACGACATTATTTTTTATTCGATTCTAAGGAAATAATAATGAAAACAGAATACAAAACAGCAATAAAAACAAAGTTAAAAAGAATACCTCCTATTGTGCTTAAATATATTGACAACAACAACAACAGCAACAACAATAAAATCAAAACATGTTATATATGTATGACATTGCAACAACAACAATAACAAAACCAAAAAAAAGAAAAAGAAAAGGAAAACCATTTAAATATCATTTAGAGCTTAACAAACCATAACACATAAACACACATATGCCCACAAGTCAAAACACACACATACATACATATATATGTGAAACGATAGCCATCATAAATTCTTGTTGTTGCTGTTTTTGTTAGCCTTCTCAAGGATTGTGTGCATATGTGTGTGTGTGTGTGTATAAGAAAAACAAAATTTCTTTCTTTCTCCTTCTGAATGTTTAAAAGGCGTAACGACCGCATATGTATTAGTATCCTGGCAACAAAAATAAAAATATTCCTGTTGTTCGTGTTTATACTGCTGACTCCTAATGTTGTTGTCGCTTAACAGCTATTGTTGTCATCTTAGTTGCCGTAGTCATCTTAATTTTTATTATTGTTGTTGTTGTTGCTTAACAATATCCTTTCCTTTATCCTTTAACTTTCTAGTGACTTTATTTTCTTTGCTATTTGACGTGTATGCGTGTGTGTCTGTGTGTGGCATTATTGCTGTTGTTGTTGTTGTTTTCTTCGGTTTTTATGGCTCATTGTCCTTGCCTGTCCTATTGTTACTACACCTCTAACAAGTTAAATAAAAATATTTGGACACAACAAAAAAGGTTTCATTGTCTTTGGTTTTGTTTGCCTCTTTCTATTTTGCCGTTAATGTTATCCCGTTGTCTTGAAGCAGATTCTTGCTGTTATTGCCTCTTGTTTTCTTGGTAACTTATTCAACAATTCTTGGTAGTGCTGGTCATCTGCGCATAATAGAAATAAAAAATATTCTCCTATTCAAGTGCAACAATCCATGGTCATCCAAATGTTTCCTTGGAAAGTATTGCAATCGGATGATGGAAAGAGTTTTGTTGCTTTTTTTTAATGTCGTGGTCTAAAGCAGCTGCTAGAAAAACGTTTTGCTTGAACAATTATTTTCACATGATTAAGCCATCATTTATACATCAATTAGGATTTCTTTGTTAAAAAATCGGATTAAGTTTTAAAGAGAAAAACGAAAAGGAAAACAGATTTTATTAAATTTATTATGTTTTCTTAAATAACTGAAGATAGATTTTTCAATATTGAATGCTTCTTGATACTAAAATGCCATGCTTTTGTTATAAATGGAATGATAATATGAATCTCAAAGCCTATATACTTGGAAGAATTGGAATTTAGAAGATGAAATGTCTGGAAGATATCTTAGAAAAATTTAACTCAAATCAATTGTAGACTTTTTGAAATTGGTTTTATTACAGTTTTATACAACAGAACTCTGTATTACAGTTGGAGATGTATTTCTTCCAATGTATTCCTAAGTGGATATACTAGTAAATAAAATACTGTAACCAGGCAATCTATTGCGCTGCTCTCAACCTACTTTGCAAGGTTCCCCATACTTTATTCCTCCTTCTGGTGACTATCATGACCTTGTACGGTGGCAGTAAGAATAACGCTCCTTTGTCTAGTACTTGATGAGCACACATTAAAATATATTGACACCGCAGACGTTCCACCTAAGTATTCTGGTGACACGTTCATCTAGTCCTAGAATATGCACATATGCTGGGCTTCAAACGATTCACATCCTGATTTCTATTCGAAGAATCTTTCTAGGAAGTCTGATTCAATACTTAAATCGTTTTATTATAAATTTAGATTATCTAAAATCCTTCTGGCTTGAAATATTTCGTTTCTCTCTCTCTGTACCTAAACCTTACCAAACACTCTTTTCCACTTCGCAGAAAGATTTTGGATCACCGCTTATTATACAGTGGAGAATGCCGGATTAGGACAAGTAAGACAAGCTTCCCAGTTATGCGAGTCTCTGTATCCTATGAAATTCCATCTGTCCTATTTTTGAATTCACGCTGCCTACCTATGAAATGGCCACAACTGACTTGGCATCCAATGGAGTTACATTCTTTATATTTCCCTGCAAGTCTTCTGAATATCATTATGACATACTTGTTCATACATACATAATTGGTTGAGAAAAAATCTGTCGTTCGGAGACGACTTTAAACTGTAGGTCCCGCCACTCGTGTATAAAATTAACACACACAACATAAGTGGCGTGAGAAGCTAGGTCGTAATCCTGACTGAAGGGTTGTAGCGAAACTTTTCATGGCAATTTTTATTTACTCTCAAACTTTTTGCTGAGGGGAAGTCGCTGAAGAAATATTTTTTCGTTTTGAAATCGTTTTGATGTCTGAGCTGGGTTTTGAACCTGAAAATGAGCCCTTCTCGACAATTTACTATCCAGTACTATGCATATCTTATTATCTTATTCCCTGCAAGTCTTCTATATATCATTATGACATACTTGTTCATACATACATACACCACTTATAATGTGAGTGTTAATTTTATACACGAATGGCGGGAGTTACAGTTTAAAGCCGACAGAGTCTTCTCTAGAAAACCGCAGAGGGGAAGCCGCCGTAAAAATATTATTCCATATTTCAACACACTACCTACTAGGCTCTGGGGACATATTTGTGCTTACCTGAAATGAGTCTTTCGCAAAAATTTGCTATCCAGCACTATAGCTATTTATTTTGCCTTCGTGTTTCATGAAATCGGTTCACCCAAAGTCGAATAATTTTCATTTTTCATTATCATATCACTGATGTGTCTTCAAACTCACTCCATGGCTGCTAGCCATGTAAGACTTCAATTTAAATGAATATCAAGGGCTGTAAAGAAATTCGAATTTGGATAATAAACTTATTGAGCTTTACAGGAGTACATTTTACCTAAATGTCGCATACAATGTTATTTCTCTGCCAAGTTAGAATGCTAGGTCAATGCTCCTCAAGTCCATTGAGATACATTTCTCATCAAGGTATAGCTATGGGATAGAATGGAAGATGTTTAAATAGAAGACAGAATACAACGTATGAAAGGATAAGGAGACGCACAACTGAAGTTTTCTCACAGAGTTTTCTTTCACCACTAATATGGAGTATGATTGCTGACCAATCCTTAACCAAATTATCACTGAGGCGGACATTTACTGACAAGGACATGCAGATGACATAGTCTTGATGGCTAAAAGCAAATTTGAAGAGAGTCACTGCGACATTATTCAAAAATGTCTTGAGACTGTAAGTTGTTATTGCATGAAATTTAAAAGAGGAAGAAAACTCTCCAAATTTGACAAATATTCGACTTCAGATTGAATTAATAACACAGAAAATGAAGAAAAAATCTCTAGGAATCATATAGAGAGCTAATATAGAGACCATCTCAGAATAGGCCAGCCATGCCATAATGATATGTAAGGTTTGCAGCAAAATTTTTGGAATACAATCCAGGAATTATGCGTTGAATGTATGCCATAATGGTCAAACCAGCAGTGACTTTGGATAAATTGTCTGGGGGGATAAAATAAATCTGAAGTAGTTGGACAGAGGTACATAGACTATCGTGTGGTGGTATAACAGGGGCATTGAGAAGCTGTCATACAGCGGCGCTGGAAACTCTAACGACACGTTTCCGTTTGGGTGCTGGGGTAGTTCAGCGGCGTCCAGTGGTTACGTAAAAAAACACTTCTTTGGAAACTCTATGCTATTTATTATCAATAAGTAAAATAACTGACGTACTAAACTATATAAAGAGAAAAATTAAGTTAAATATTATTTAATAAGTCCTAGGCCGGCCAAACAACGGTTCGTCAAGTCACAGTGCCAAAGGCGTCAAGGGGGGTTGAGTCAGAACAACAGTCAAACTGCTTGCGCCCTGGATGACTGTGGTTTCTACGGGTCCTGTTGGACTTAAGTCCGCTGCACGTGGTACTGAAGACTAAAGTTTAGACATGGTTTTTAATGTTAAGTTAATATAAGACAAGTCCAACATAAAATGCATTACAAGATTTCATGACTTAAGGGAGCAATTATCTGACAGATCTTTCCTCTGAATAGAATCAGTATGCGCCTATGATTTTGGCTGTGTACTCTTTTAAAGAGGTATTGTTTTGTGATATACAGGCGGGTTAAGAACGGAACTTGGAACAGGAGCAGGAGTTTTTGCTCGCAGAATGAAATATTTCGATCCCATGGGAAAGTATTTTCAAACATCGAACGATGTGATCAATTTAACTTGGATAGATAATCCAAAGGACTGAATATGGCAATACTATCTGGCAATCAGGCCTCCATTCGAACACTCGCCTTATGTGAAAATAATAGGGAAACTGCGTGTTTTAGATAGGAGAAATAGGGTTACTGGGATCCAGAGCATATTAGAATTCTCTGCAAAGAGCAGTTAGATGAGCTTGATGAGATGAGAAGGGGAGCTTCCACGCCATTAAAGCCACTAAAGGGGTCTGAACCTTTCATTGGAGTTTGTAGAATTGTGGCAGATATTTAGAAAAGTATACCCAACAAAAGAAAATGTAAAGAAAGTGATAGACTCTTCTCAAACTAAGTGGGCTTAAAGCAATTACAACTTTTGTTGGGAAATTACAATAAGACTCAGCCGTTGTCTTCAGTCTTTCAATATGTCAGGTTTCAATATGTTCAGGATTAACCCGATGTTGGTAACGGGTATTTCGATATGGCCTTGTAAACTAAAAGTACTATTATTCAGAATGGGTATTGTTTCGAGCCCAGTAGATACTTCGACTGGACTCAATAAAGAAACCCGGTAAACTATTTTCTTATTATGAAAATTGATGGTAAAGGGTTCATGAAGCTTACCTTTGTTGTCACGAAAAAAATATAGTCCATAATGAGCATATTAAATTCACATTTTACCAGTTTCTTCTTATATCACGGAGTAGACATGGGAGTATATGTTAATAAATATGGTCGCACTCACTAATTGAATTAAATATACATACAGTTCCATTTGCCGTTATACTTCTCATAAATAGTACTTTATGCCTAATTTGTTGTACGTGCCTAAAGTTTTGTAACCGGAATACAATAAGAAAGAATAGAAATCTCAAAAAGCAATAGACATTGTACTTGCACTGGAGTATACAAAAATTGTTTATCGCAAAAACTTTAATGGAGTTCGCACAAAAACTTCTCGCCACACTTGAGGCAAAATTAAACAAAAGCGAATATGCGGTTTAACCAGCCATATTGTGAATTATTGTTTTAATACGAAAACCACTAGCCAGGCGTTCTCACCAACCGACATATGTATATACACTGCAGTAGACTATAAAATTTTGTATTTAAAAAATGTATTTTTTTTTCTCCTTCCATAGAAAACGTTTATTTAACCGGCATTAAAAAACAAATTATGATAAAAATCATACTGCATTTGCTACAACAATATGCGGATAATAAAAAAATAAATTGTAGTACAAAACAAAAAATTTTTATTTTTTTGTTGAAGCATTTCTTTACCACCCCTTTATACCCCTGACTTACTGTTTTGCAAAATTATTAAAAAATGTTTAAAAACTGCTTCATTTGTGAACGTGATTGTGTGTCTCACTTCTGTGACACTACAGAAAAGGAGTTTTAGTTTGTTTTCACAGCCATACACTCACAGTGACACAAAAATATACACAGACTGACCATGAAGTAAAAATAAATGAACAACGTTTTATACTTCAAGTTGTTGTATTCTCTACCCCCCAATGTAGTTTGTTTTTTTTTGTTTTGAGAATTTTTCTTTCTTTGCTTGACATGATTGTTGGTTGCAGTGTCAATTTGCTCATACCCACAGTTTCTCATTCTTGATGCCGCAAACTGCTTTTTCAATGTCAGCAAAATGTTGTGTGACAGTGAAAAGATAGTCTTAATGCCGGCATTAACCCACTCCAGGACGATTATTAATGTTATTGTCCAAAGCCTAACCCTACAGGCGAGCAAATTCGAACTATAAAACTGATTAGACTTAGAGTAGGTATTACGGATCCAAAAACGATAAAACCATGTGACTGATGATTTTTGCAATTAAATTTCGAGAGACTGATAGGTTGAAGTGATAAATTTGAAATACTAATTCAATAGCAAATGCAACTCTAAACATTAGAGTTCTAAAAAGAGGAAAAAAGCGAGAAAAACAAAACTACAAATAAATTACGTGAATAGAAATAAACAATGAAAATAATGAAAACAAAAATTACACAGGAATACCATGAAAAAATTGGAAATGTAGAGGAACAGCAGCCTAGCTTCTTACATCACCCATGTCGTGTGTGTTAATTTTATTCATGACTAAAGTCGATTGCGAACGAAAAATTTTTGGAAAAACTTTTCATAGCAGTTTTATAAATTCCCAGGAGATAGTTACGTGGCCGAAAAAATATTTTTTCATATTTCGTTTTGTTCGGGATGTTTGAGCAATGACGCGAATTCAATTGAAATTAACTACACATTGACAATTGACATTGACAATTGCCGATACACTATGCTGTTGAAAATATATTACCGAAGATGCTTCTTCGGCAAGCAAAATCGAATAGCTGGATTAGAATGAAACCAATACATACATACAATTGTATGCAGTGGTGTTGTCGAGCCGGAACGCTCCGGAAGTCGTTCCGGTACTTCCCTTTTGGACAGGAACGCGTTCCGGAACTAAAGATGATTTCTGATAACGAGAATTGGCTGACGTTTTGAAAAAAAAATTTTAAAGAATTGCTGATTTTTTTTTCTAATTTTTGACGAATTTTTATATGTACTTTTATAAACAAAGGTTTAAACCGAACCCGAACCGGAACAAAAACCGGAACGAACCGGCTTGATTTTCCGAACCGTGAACCGGAGTCCGGAACGCGTTCCAGTAAAAAAAATTAGCACAACACCACTGATTGTATGTATGTAATCCCTTCAGTCAGGATTACGACCTAGTTTCTCACACCACTTATGTTGTGTGCGTTAATTTTTATACATATGTGGCGGGACCTACAGTTTTAAGTCGACTCCGAACGACAGATTTTTGAGAAACTTTTCATGACAGTTTTTATTTACTCTCATAGTTTTTGCCAGAAATCTGCTGAGAGGAAGTCGCCGAAGAAATATTGTTTCATATTTCGTTTTGATGTCTGACCTGGTGTTTGAACCGTGGCCTTACGTCTAATAAGCCAACGCACTACCTACAAGACAATGCTATGCGAAAATAAATTATTTCAACTTATAAGCGAATTTAAAACAAGATTTCCACGCAGGAAGCTTGGTTGTCACTCTCTGTTAACTTTTCTCTTTTCAGAAACCAATCTTTCCACACCTACAGAGTAAACTCAAATAAATGTAAAATGCGGTTTGATAAAAGTTGCTTGCTGAACGGTTGCGTGCTTGAAACTCTTAGGAGGAGCAAGACACTTCCTGTCACTTAATGGCCAGCACCCGCGCAAAGTCGTATGGGAGTTCTGAGCTACTGAGATATCAAGAATCTATCCGTCTGAACTGTCTGAAGTGAGATTATATAAGAGAGTTTGAATGACTTGGGCCGGACGATTATTTTTAACAGGTCCTACGTGAGAAACTGACGTGATTATATCCGGTGACCTATTCTAAACTGACTCGTTATAAACTTCAAATTTTTATTACTGTAAAGGAAATCTTGGAAAACTTTATTAATCTGCTAATTGGGTTTATCGGATAAAACCATAGGAACAATTTTGTATTTCCGATCCTAAAGCTTGAAGGGTACAAAAATAGTTAAACAATCTTAAGAAATCTTACAAACTAACTAATGGCACTGATGAACGCATACTTTTGACGCAAATATCCTTTCTCATGTAAGAAAAAAAGATCTAGGACCTATTCTAATTTATACATTAGACGTGCCCACAAATCCTAACACATACACATCAACATATGCAGACGACACCGCATTTATAAGCGTCAACAAGTACCCGAAGGTAGCTTCAACACAACTGCAGTCGCACAAATACGATTTGGAAAAATGGTTTGAAAAGTGGAAAATAAAGCTGAATCCATCCAAGTGTGCTCATGTAACCTTCACACTCAGAAGACTAGAGTGCCCACAAATAAAAATAAATAATATTGATGTCCCTGTTGAAAATCACTTCAAATACTTGGGAGTCCACTTAGACCGTCGTCTAACATGGTCCCGCCACATCGATGCCAAATTAGCGGCCATTAAGATGAAATCCGCTCAAATGCTCAAATGATTATTGTACATAATTCAGCACTAGACCGTGAATACAAGGTCCTTTTATACAGATGCATTATAAAGCCAATATGGACCTACGGCATTCAGCTTTGGGGCAGTTCTTGCGTGTCTAACGTTTTGAAATTACAAAGAAGACGGTCCAAGCTTTTACGACAAATTGTCTGCGCTCCTTGGTATATTCGTAACGACAATATCCATAGAGATCTCAACATTCCTGCAATTCAGGAAGAAATTAAAAAATTCCCCATAAAATACGTCGATAAGTCGGTAAACTAACGATTCATCCCAACACATTGGCAATGGACCTGCTTCAATTCGACGGCCATCTGAGT
This sequence comes from Sarcophaga subvicina, assembly GCA_936449025.2. Taxonomy (NCBI): domain Eukaryota; kingdom Metazoa; phylum Arthropoda; class Insecta; order Diptera; family Sarcophagidae; genus Sarcophaga; species Sarcophaga subvicina. Next base: position 38,877,921 of record OW388082.2, read on the forward strand.
TTAAAACGAAGTGACACATTGAGCCTCGCTCGACGGCTGCACTGACCCTAATTTGTAATGTAGTATTATTATAAGATTTGAATACAATATATAGTTAACATGCTGTTGCTAACTATTAACCTTCAAAACTAGCTTTAAGATTTAAAAACTATTGTTAATTTAAATAAAAAAAGAAAATTTAAGACAAAATTTAATTTGTATTCAAAAAGTATCCCGTACTATAAGTATAATTGGAGATTCGTTATATTCCTTTTTACTAGGGGCTAATTTTCTTGCTAAGAAATGCCGACTCCTTTAGTGCTATTATAAACATTATGATTCATTTTGTTGACTTTGCTTAAAAACTTTATTAATTTCGTAGCGCATTTTAATTGCGACCAGAATGGTAGAGTATCTCATTCCTTTCACATTAAATGTAGAAAAAGAAAAAAGTCACAACAGATTGTGCGATGTTTGTCTAGGAAGTCAATGTCATGTCAATTTGGATTTTTAAATATTTTAAAGTGAGTTTTACTAGACGGAGAAGGAGAAATAACGTTGTTAAGCAGCAAAAAAAAAAAAGAAAACTCAGGCACACATACAGTAACTTTGACTTTGGAACTGACAAAGTGTAAACCGCGATGCGTTTTAGTGTCACTTCATTTGACATAAAGAAGTATTCAACTTCGAACACTCACATGTAGCATGTCTGTATGTATGTATGTTGATACTAATCAGTGATTTTAAAGTAGTGAAATGCATGAGTGAGTAGCATTTGTTGTTTAAACTTTTTTTTAAAAAAAGAATCAAGACTAATTGAAATTGGCAAATTTGCTAAAAGTTTTACTCACACTTATCGCACACACACATACGAATGTTGCCTTAATTTTAAATAGAAAAATTTTGTTAACAATTTATGAATGAAAGAAGGCAAAGAAAACAAAAAAAAAAAACTTAAAAATACACTTTTTTTTCGAAATGCAAATAAACTGTTCCCTAAAAGCGAACAGAAGCACCAGACGTAGAAAAATTTATTGGCTGAAGACTGCTTTTTGTCAACAAATTATAAACGAATTTCAAAACGAAAGAAAAGTTTTAAATTTCTTTTAGCTAATCAGCCGATTTGTTTAATTTTCTCTCCTTTTTGGTATTTCTTCTTTTATGAATTCCTTTCTATTTACTCTGGAATACTGCAACCGGCAATACAGACAGACTCTCCACTCAGGATTGTACAACAAACAAGTTGTAAATCAAAATGTTTCCGTTTCAATTTTCTTTTCTTTCTTTTTTTATGTCTTTTTGGTTGAAAAAAATTTGCTTATTTCCCAATTTCTTTTTTATGTACGGGATTTTATTCCTCTTTCGTTGTAATTTTCTTCGTAGACATTATTCTGGCGGATGCTTTGCAGATTGTCTGCTAATCAGACTTCAAGGGTTGCCACTTTTTGACAATAAAAGAAGAAATATTTATTTGGCTCAGGAGTATATTTATTTCTAAACCCGCATAGCACCCCGATTAATTCAATAATGTTTCGTATTTTCTCGCATTGAATTTTATGCTCTTATAAGCTTGCTAGAGAGTTATTATAAATGTAAATGTAGTATTATTCTGCTCTTCACGATTGATGAGCTAATTTTTCAATGAATTATTGAAAGGTTTTCTGATAGGTTGACATTTGCATAGGTCCCACCCTATAAGTTAACAATCGACCTCATGTATGTCATCGTGAGGATTTCAATACTGCAGTGAAGTAGAAAATGTCTTTGGAATAGCCCATATCAGAGTTTTCCAGAAATCTGCTGAAAGGAAGCCGCCGCAGAAATATTTTTTCATATTTCGTTTTGTTGGAGATGTCTGACCTGGGGTTTGAACCGAGGCCTTACGTCTAATAAGACAACACACTACCTACTAGACTACAGCGACTTCACTGTTTATAGTTAATAGTTTTATGTTAATAGTTTAACACCAGGTTGTCGTATCCTACCCCTTCCTGAAACTAAGATTCTGGTATGTCAACGAAATGCTCTGTATGTGTGGGGGCCATTCTCCGAATGTAGGACTTTCTTATACAAATCAGATACGTATTTCCAATTATTATCAATAACTCTGCAGTACGATTATTTTATTGGTGTAAAACTTCAGTGGTTTACAGCCTAAAACCTTGGCCGAAGGATTTCATTGACTAAATGAGAGTGTTCTGGAGAAACAAATGATAGTCAGACGGTCCACAGTATATCGTTAACCCTTCAGGCATTGTCCTTGCAGGCTACAAGACTTTTTATCATCTAATTTAGGTCACTAATACGGCAATAATGTTTGCAAAGCATAGGACTTTAGCAGTAATAGGTCTTTGAATGGAGGATACAACACTTGGGAGACCTTTCTTGTTTTCTTTGTTGCGCTCAGCTTTAGCCTCACGATAGAATTTGATACTCTATCTATCACTCTATCAAGTTTGGGGCTGTAGCTGTATTAATTCTTTGAACAAATGTTACAACATATTTTTATGCTTGGGACGTAGCTCTTTTTGTGTCTCTATATTTCTCACCAAATCTCTAAATGTCCTCAGTGTTTGTCACACCACTGTGGTTCAAAAATTCAACGCTTTTCGTCAACATTTATCGACGAAAATTCTCCAGCTAACACTGAGCGCTGTATAGGACATTTGATGCTTAGATAGATCGTTGTTTCGGTGATCATCGATATTTCTTTAGCAGCCAACCCCAAGTTTACAATGAAGGTTGGTTTTTATAATATCTCCAATGTTTTGCGGAGGTTATCATCCACATTTGGAGAAGAGTTCTATATTTTACTAAGTGGAGTACATGCAATTTGTTGACTCAATTTGTTTCATCCGAATCCTCGTAGCTATTTGTTTTAATACCGCCCGAAATAAATGAAGAGATCAATGTGTCATTTTGTTCCAATATAATCGATTCAAATTCTTCTGCGTCTGTAGCCGACTCATCGCTCTTTATTCCATTATTATTTTGATATTCTGTTGAAGTTTATGATTGCGGCATAAGTCCTTGTGCAACTACATTTTTGGGCATTGTCTGTAAAATAGAATAGTCGGGTAGAGTGCTCTATTTTTTAATATGCCCTTCATTGTTGATAATTGGTATTGGGTGTGCTCAGAAAGCATGTTTGTATTGTGAGGTACGAAAACGAGTTGATAATAGTCAAATAATACGATTAAATTTACCTCGTACCCCTAATTATTCAGAACTGGCTAGTACGCTTCTATCTCACTTCGTAAAGTCTTATGCGACCACAATACGTTGCGAATAGTTGTACAACATGCTGTACAACAATTTGATTTCATTGCAGCATCATAATGGTCGTTGGTAGGTTGCAGATAAAAATTTTTAATTTTCGCTCAACCGATGATCAACCAGTAAATCAACATAATAATACATACATACGTACATAATTGGTCATTACAACCATTTAGTCAGGATTACGACCTAGTTTCTCACACCACTTATGTTGTGTGCGTTAATTTTAATACATGAGTGGCGGGATCTACAGTTTAAAGTCGTCTCCGAAGGACAGCTTTTTGGGAAACTTTTCATGGCAATTTTATTTTCTCTCTAGAGTTTTTGAAAGAAATCTGCTGAGAGGAAGTCTCCGAAGAAATATTTTTTTATATATCGTTCAGTTGGAGATGCCTGACCTGGGGTTTCAACCGATGCCTCACGTCTAATAAGCCAACACACTACCTATTAGAACACGGCTAATAATTGCTTCTACAAAATAATAAAGTAGTACAGACAGTCGCAACGTGTAGGGGCCGCATTAGAATTTCTAACGCATAGAATTTATAATCCATGCTTACTTCTGCCAGTCGGTATGTTTCCAAAAGAGTCTTTAATTCAGTATGCTATGCCATGTTATTAATTTCAATTTTTATTATTTGTGTCGGTTCGTTTACAATTTGTGTTCCGCAAACTCTGTTAACAGTAGGTAGAATCGTTTGTAGCAATCATCGAATGAGCAAGAGCAGACAGTGAATGACATTGACGCAAGAATGTCACCGAATTGTAGCTGCATCTACTATGTTTAACAAACGCTACAGTTACTTTAGACTTTCAGTTGGGCGCCTTTATTATGGGTGCACCTATTCACTCTGCCTGTTAGCATCAGCTGCTTAACTGGGATTGCTCATTTGTCTTTAAGATTTGTTCAAGACCAGCCTATTTATCTAAAGATGTTTCACAGTAAATCAACTGCGAGCCGCCAGTGATTCCGCGTCTCAATTATGACTACATTAGTATTTGGTAACTCTGTTAAATAAAAATGTGACTACCACTTATTTATATTTTTTTCCAAAAGTTTTTATTTTTTATATGATTTTTTTTTAATATTTTTTTTTCCGAAAGACACAAAAATTATGAAATCGTGCACAAGAAGCAAAGAATTGAATGAATTATTTGCCATCGAATTTGCTTATTTTTTCACTTTTTCGTATATTTTTTTTTTGGAATTTTTATTGCCATTTTGTTTGATTTTAAATTTGCTACTGAGAGAGAAAAAAAAGAAAAATTAGAATAAAGTAATCAGGGGTAAAAAGAAATAAAAAAGAAACAACGTGTTAATACGCTTGAATGAATTGCAACAACATTACAAACAATATATAATGGGCCCAGTACTGCAGCAGATCCCTTTCATTTAGTCCCATTTCTATGTCACCACATAAAGAGAGGAAGAATACAACAAAAAAAAAAAAAAAAAACTTTGAAAACATGCCCAAGTAATTGTTTTCCCTTGTCTTCCTTCTGTTATCTGTCTGTCTGTCAGTCTGTCTGTCTTTCTGTCTGCTTTTGCATTTGTCTCTGCGTATTTGTGTCTGTATTTCTCTTCGAATTTATTTCTTTGCTAGTAAATGAAGGAAAAAAGTGAAGAAATATTTGCGATTTTCATATGATTTGTTTGCTATTCATTGCTCTCCTTTTTTTTGTATTCATTGAGATTGAATGTGGTGTGGGTGTGAAGTCGTAATTCATGTTCAAGGCAAACATTCCGATTTTATCCCTCTAGCCGGGTGGGTGGGATGTGTTGTACATCGAAGGAATACAGAAGTAAAAGTGCAAATATTGAATGTATTTGTCTCAAATGCCGGGGGTGTTGGGTTGTAAATATGATAAGATTTTATTTTCTTTCGTCTATCTTCGGGGAGGGAGTTATTTGAATAGGAAGATTAAAGAGTAATTCATGTTTTTGCAATTATTGTGCATTTTGTACTTTAACCACCACCATCAAATAATTGTCAAAGGCTAACAAATCTTCTGTCATGGGTTAATTTGGATTTGAATAGAGTTGAAGGAAAAAAACGAGTTTGCCTTCGGCATTTTCTCATTTAGCGCTTCTTAGAATATAAATTATGTGTCATACAAATTGTGTGTCGTTAAAAAAGAAAATGTGCTGCATTATTAAGTAACATTGATTTGGCCTAAAGTGGGAATATAATAAGATAACCAGATACTCAACTTTGGTTGACTGATTGGTTCAGTACGATATGAACAAAACTTTAATTTTCGAATAAAGAGATAAATACACATATAACTTAATAGGAGGTCTGTAAGTCGCCTTTACGGGACTCCTCTGGAGGTTGATCTTGTAATGATTCTGTAAAAAGTAAATTATATGCAATAATACTACCAACTTCCTGCTGTTGTTGCTATGCCTTCAGTCCCACTAATGTTTCAGTTCTGTGAGATCCGGAATTATATTGCACAACTCCATTCTAAGAAAAAATAAATAAATAAATAAAATAAGTAACAAGTCGAGTTGGCCTGTATAGCAAATACTCAACTGTTGTCTAGAGCGTAATCTGCTAATCTGCGAGTGTCAGCGTTTGGGTTCAACTCCCACCATTATTACAGTTTCTGAATATTGTTAATTACACGGTGCGCCAGTGTAGGTTGTAATTTTTGTCAAAAATATAAATTTGTATATTTTTTATACCCTCCAAATTTCTTTAATTTGACAAAAACTGTTTATTTAATCTTTTCACATCAAATTATTGGTTACTCAAATATTTTTTAACGTATTTTCGAAATCCAAAGTCTTTTGAAAAGGGGACAGATGAGCCTTTAAAATGGTATACATAAACATATTATACAAACTTACATGTTATGAGTTTTGATCGGGTAAACTTGGAAAATATGATTTTTTTCTCATTTTTTCAAGTTAGCTATTCTTAATTTCAAAATTTACTAAAAAAAATATAAAATAAGTGTTGACATCCTGAAAGAGCATTATCTTGTGAAGAGATTGGCACATCGTTTGATCAAATCGGATAAAAATTACCGTAGTTATTATTTAAATAGTATAACAGTCGTGTCATATTTTTTTATATATGTCACCTTATCAAATGAACTTTCGTTGCATAAATTTTCAAAATTTTGATTCTTTTGTCAAATTATTTTTCATTTATTAAGTCTGTTTTACTAAATCACCACGGACTATATTGTCGTCGGGTGGGCCTTCTATCGGTATAAATTTGAACCATTGGTTATTTCGAATGACTGTCACAAAATTCAGTATATTATCTCCACTGAACGTAATAAGTCGATTTACGTTAGAGCAACGTAGGGATTTATTGAACATTTATTACCAAAACAAAGACAATTGGTCGGAAGTTGCATGAACATATCGTACAAAATTTGGCTGCAGAGAAGGATCAACAGTGCCCAGTTTACGTATGTTTATTGCTAAAGTTCATTAAACTGGTTTCATTGTTGATGCGCTAAGATGTGAGCTTGCTCGTATAGTGCGTATACCCAAAAATATCGAAGCTGTGGCTGAGAGTGTGCGATAGTATCCATCAACATCAACTCGTCATCGTTCTGAAGAATATAACATTAAACGATCTAGTTAACGTTAATTAGAATTTTTAGAAAAGATCTCGTTATGATGCCTTACTAAGTTCAATTGGTTCGCTTCGTTTTCCCTTAGCTAGATGGGCCAACGAGAAACAGCACGATGATGCCGATTTTGCCATCTTAGTGGGTACGTTAATAAGCAAAACTGCTGTATTCGGGACTCAGAAAACCCACTCGTGGTCTTACAAAAGCCAATACATCCATTACGAGTGACTATTTGGTGCGGCTTGTGGAGTGGAGGCATCATTGGCCGATATCACTTTGAAAATGAGCACGGCACAACCATTACGGTCAATGGAGACACCATGATAACCGACTTTTTTTTGTACCCGCTGTTCATGGTATTGATGTGAACGATGTTTGGTTTCAACAAGATAGTACAACTTGCCACAATCGATTCATTGCGTCAAACGTTTGATGGCCGTTTAATTAGCCGAAATTGTGATGTCAACTGGCCGCCAAGAAGCTGCGATTTGACACCGTTGAGCTATTTTCTGTGGGGCCCCGTTAAGGAAAAGTATTATGCCGACAAACCAAAGGTAATTTGAAATCACACATTTGTGATGCCATTGGCGAGATACGACCCCATACACTTGAAAAACCGCACGAAAATTGGTCCTATCGAATGAGGCACTGTGAGGCTAGCTGCGGCAGCCATAAGAATGAAGTAATATTCTATTTCTAACCGTAATAATTGTACTTCACAATAAAAAAATTAAATTTGGAAAAATTTCAAACCGTTTTTGTTTAATTGCATTTTTAAATTTAAACTTTTAAATGGCCCACCCTTTACAATTACGTGTATTCGCTGAATGAGCTCTAGAGCAGTTGCCAACTGAAACTATTTGTCATCGAAAAATAATCTTCAGTATGAGGAGCATTTCTAGATGAATGTGTACGATGAACGAAACAACATCATTGAAGTTGGGACAATACGTGGGATGAGAACGTCGAATTTATCTCGAAAAATCACTGTTTGGTGTGAATTTTGAACTGGCGGCATCAACGGTGCATATCCTTTGAGACCTACGTTAACCAGGCCACCAGGAACGTAGAATCTGAACCCATTAGGTATTTTTTTGTTGAGGTTTTCTTAAGCGGCAAGTGTATGCGAATAAGGCACAACCACAGTAATTCGTAGAGCCAACATAACCCATGCCATTGTCCAAATTCTGATTAATGTGCCATACGAATAAAAAATGTCGGTGATATCTCGATACATCCGTAATGTATTTATATGTATATTATATATATATTTTATATATCCATATAAATTTTAGGTTTCTTTATTTTGGGTTGAATTTTAATGAAGATTGTGTTGAAATTAAAATAAGAACCACACTGCAAAAGTGAATACAAATTTAAATGCAACCAAAAACCAAAGACTATTAAGCGATAAGGATTGGTGAAAAGTAATTTTTTCTGAAAAAAAAAAATTAATTTGGATGGCCCCGATGGCTATAACTTTTAATTTCTCGATATGCGTAAGGACGAAACATTTCTGAGCCGCCATCACAGCAGAGAGGGGACGTTATGCAATTGAACATCCCATGCCATATGATCTTTGGCAAACTGAAGGCGCTGTTGTTGACGGATTGCATTTAATGGAGGTTTTTTCTTTAGTTGTCGGAGTTGTAAATATTCACTGCTGAAAATAGCGCGACGAACAGATGATGTACTTGCTTTAACTCCTGCTAAATACTTAATTTTAGGGGTAGAATGGGCTGAATTTGAGGTAATTCGAAGAATTTTTAGCTTGTCCTGTGGTGTTAGAGCTGTCTAAGTACCTCCTTTGTAATTTTTATTACATGTTTCACGATGTTTTATGTAATTCATTACCACATTATGACTTCGTCCTATTTGTCTATCGATTTCGCGATAAGAATAATTTTTAGGATGGTAAACATTAATTTTGACCATTTCCGACGAATTTAAAGAACTCTTTCTTCTGATATTGATTTAGATAACTGCAGTCACAAACTGTGATTTTAATTTTATTTGGATTTTATAAAGCTTTATTACAACCGCCTACTGATTTAAGTTATAAATGCACGTGGTTCTATACTGTTGAATCAAAAATAAATGAAAAATTTTATACTTGACTACAAAGGAAGTGAAAAAGTACCGTTATAATGCATTTTTATACTATTTTTTTTGTTTAAATTATCATTTACAGTATTAACTATCTTTCTGCAAAACAAATTTTTTTTATTCAATCTGTATTTGCAATTTATACAGTTTTTTTACTTTAAAATGTTTTGGTTCTATCCTGATGAACCGCAGTGTATATGCAGACAATCCAGTTCAGCTAAACAGCTCTTAAGTTCATTAATTTTCTGTAAAAACATACATACTTCGTAATAACATACTCGTCAAAGTATTAAAAAATACTGGTGCCATGAAAGTTTAGCGAAAAATCAAAAGAAAATCTCTGAATAAATTTAATAATTTAAGCTCTTTAGCGTATTTGTGCGAGGTGCCTGTTTCCGCTACTCGGGCATAAATACTGTCACAGCGACATTTTGCAAAACATTCCTCTACTATCACAAGCCTCTTCTAATGCATGTGATAGTAAGTAAATAAGCACGTCTTTGTGATGACAAGGTAATAAACATGTGAATTCATATTCAAATTCAAAATCACGAGTATTGTACAGTAAATTATGGAATTATTGAATAACCGCACCTGATGAAGACATTTGAAGTGATTGCCAAAAAAAAAAACAGAAAAAGTGTGGTAAACAGACATATATTTCTGGAAACGAATTCTCTAAATAAACATCTCAAAATATTATGAGTGAATGGGAATAAATTTATAAAAAAATCTGTCATTTTTTATCATTAAATATTTATAAAATATTATTTACGATAATTTCCACTTTAAATGCCTTAAAATATATACGAAAAATTTATTCTTAATTGTACGGACATTAGAATGGCTAAAACACCTGTTGTTGACCACATGTGGTGAACTTTAAAGAAAATCTAGCTTAAGAACATACCAACAAATAATCTGATGTATTAACGGACAGACATGTTGTTGTTTAACAGTTAATTATCCAATTCAGATAAGACTTTACTATAGTAGTGCGGCAGAAACCTACGCTTTTTATTGAATTCAACGGAAAAAAAAGAAAGAAACACACTCGCAACACCACTAATAAATGCATGTCGTTTATGTCTGTCAATTTGTTTGTCCTGATAATCTGGCGCGCGTAACTTAATTTTGAAGACACTTTGTGGCTCTTGTTCATATTCCATAATGTGGCACAGTCGTTCATGTCTATGCCACATGCTTGCGTTAAGAGGTGGCCAAACAACTTGTGCCTAGTGAGTGATAAACAAGCCTGTCTACGTTGCTATCCACTATTTCATGTTTCTTTTCCTTTTTATTCTATTACACATGCCATAGACAAACTGTATATACCTATGAATATAGGGAAACTACTTCGTGACAGAGTATCGAATCCATATAAATGGGCGGTTGTTTGTTAGAAGAAACGCTGCTTGATTGTTATTATTAATGAGTGAAATATTAATTTTATAACAAACAAGTTACTTTTCATTGTTTTCTCCAATTAATTGTTAAAACTCTCCCTCATTATAAGGTAATAATCTCTATAAAAAATAAACATGTATGTGAACCCAGATGGGTTGCCAAATGTATTTATTTAAGCAAACTTAAACTAACCTGAGTTTTTATGGTAAAGTATTTTTCTTAGAATGTATGGTGTAACATGGATTAAAGGAACAACGTACTTAAGGAGTGGGCACTACCAAATTTTGAGCACAAACTAAAAAAACTAAACTTAATAGCAAGTTTTTTTACAGCATTGCACATTGGTTTAAAATTCAGTTTTTTTGGCCAAAATGTAATTTTTTAATTTTAGTTTTTTGTAAATTTTTTAATACAGCATGATAGATAACATTTCAAGTTATCAGAAAATAAATTTTGTTTTTCTTAACCGGTATTTACCGTTAGTCTACAGAGCGACAAACATAGAACTTTTTACTATTGTTGAATAATCAAGTGCAAGTAGTTTAATTTAAGTAGTTGGTCAAATAGTGTTTTTGAATAAAATTAAAAAGTTAACAAAAATATTTTTAATGGATAATAAAGTTTATGGTATGTATTAACTAATTGTAAAATAAAAAGTTAAAAAAAAATAAATAGTCATAGAAATAAGGTGTGTTGTTTACATGCATATTCACGCATTCAATTATTATTTTGTATTTCCATAAATTTAAACTTTTAAAAAAATGTCCAACTTTGTCCAGTGAAAAAACAAAATTCGAAAATAGCATGTGGTCTTGTGCAACACATTCTAAAGTTTTTTCCTGCAATAACTTGCAATAAATTAAGATATTTGCTTTTTACTAGAATACCTTGGAAACAATACTAAAGGAAAATTCCGATTTGGATAATGAAATTAAAAATTTGGCTCCAGTAAAATTGCAGATAGACGATTTAAAAACAATAGAAACAACATTTAGATTATTCCTTACCGTAATAGATGGAAAAGTTTTAAACGTTCTTACAGGAACAAGATCCTACATGTGGTGCTACTTCTAAAGATTTCATTGAAATAAAAAATTACAAATCTGATAAATTTAAGCCAAAATAAAGTAATCTGAAATAGATCATAGGGTCATCCGTGCTGCCATGATAAGTTTCTAAAAATCTGTCATTCGGAGTCGACTTTAAACTATAGGTCCTACCACTCATGTAAAAAAATTAACGCACACAACATAAGTGGTGTGAAAAACTAGGTCGTAATCCTGGCTAAAGGGTTCATTTTCAATGAAATTTATAAGCTCTAGTTATCTTAAGAAACCACAATAAGAAAAAATGCCTTAGAGGAGATCGATTATGACTTCTTAAAAATAATTTATATGCCCTTATAAATAAAAAAAATGGTTTTATTAAAATTTAATTTTATTCTGCGAAAATTGTGTCACTCCAGTGTAAATAAAAGCCTTCAAAATAAGTTGAAATTTTTTTTCTTTTTTAAAAATAATATGAATATATGTACGTTGTTAATCATGCAGCCAATATTACTGCCTTTACTCTCGTCTAATAAGCCAACACATTATACATTAGAACTAGACAGACTACGTCAAGCAGACATTATCAAACTGGAGCAAAATTAATTTTTGTCATTTTGGAGTATTGGTATATAAAAATTTTAATTTTTTTGTTTTCTATCATACGCAGTGCCGTGGAAGTTTCGTCAGCAAAATATGAAGATGACTTAGTTAAAGAGCGATTTTCGCAGGATAGGAATATGCGATAAATGAAAAGGACGACAACGAGACAATGCATTGTTTAAATTTAAAACCCTTTGATAGGTTCTAGCAATTTTTTCATTTCTATTAATCTGCCAGCTTGGACATTGCTTCTGCGAACGAAGCGGATTTTGATTGAAAATTTCAATTGTTCTCTTCCGCGAAATTTTGTCATGGCCATTTTCAAAACAACCAATTTTGTAATCAAAATGAAATCTGATAGGCAAAAGCAAACAATTTATAAATTACTGTAAAAAATACTCACTCCTTATTTAGTAAAGCTGGTATATAGAATTATAGTCGAATTCTAGAATTGTGCATCGGCTTATTAGAAGTGAATTCGTGGCTTAAACCCTAGGTCACACATCTCCAACAAAACGAAATATGAAAAAAATTTTCTTTGGGACCTGCCTCTCAGCAGATTTCTGGCAAAAGCTCTGAGAGTAAATAAAATTATCATGAAAAATTTTCTCAAAAATCTGTCGTTCGGAGTCGACTTCAAACAACATAAGTGGTGTGAGATACAAGGTCGTAATCCTGACTGTAGGGTTGTAATGACCAATTACGTATGTGTATGTAGTATAAAGAATTCGGTTAAAAGTTCTATTATGTCGAGACTGTTGGTAATGAAATGAATTATTGGGTAATCACTTTACATCGTTTTCACAGAATTCACATAAAACCTATGCGGACTGTAAAAATATAGGTTAGAATAGGTTGGAGTGGTAGGTAAGTGTATAAAGTTTAAAATTTTAATTTGAAAACATTTCCAATACAAAGAAAAATCTTCGATGTATCCAACTTAAGGGGGTAAGAATATAGATTGCTAGCATGGTAATCTTCTCAAGAAAGCTTGGTTAGTCTTAAGACCTACTATATTAATTTGATAGTACTGAGCATTGTTAGAGAAATTGTTTCCAACCAATTCAATTCGTAAGTTCACATGGAATTAATTTACCTTTACACCATGTATAATAGTAAAATCAAGCATCTGTTAGCAGTTGTAACAGACAAACGTAATGGCTTATGGCGAATATTGGCAATAACAGAGAAAAAGTAGGCAAATTGTAGAAATTACAAAGTCGAAACAGATACGTGGCAGCTACATAAATCTAGGGAGCTGCGCTGGGGTCTAAGACCAACAGCAATGTACCGGAAGCAATACAATATACATGTACTGAGAATTGCTTTACCCCATCACACAGTCTGTACGCCGCAGTACTCGTAAAATTGCAGAGATATTCATCCATGATGACAGAAACATCCCATTAGATGATACAGCATTGGCATAACAGGTGAAGGGCAAAATTTACTGGACGAAATGTGACGAAATAAATTACTATCAAGTAAAGGTGAATTCTGAGACACTTTAAGTAAGTTAACTAATTTCTACTTAGTTCCTCTGTTGTCTTAAAAATCTGTCGTTCGGAGTTGACTTCCCGTCACTCATATATAAAATTAACACACACAATATAAGTATGTGTGAAAAGCTAGGCAGTAATCCTGACTGAAGAGTAGTAATTACCAGTTATGTATGTATATATATATGTACTTATTCTGCATGGACAAATAATGCTTATTAGTTATATAAAATGACTGTGAAGCAATAAGCCACGATGCTGAGCATATATTCCTCAAGGTGGCATCCAAATGGTAGAAAACAACATTATGCGATAACATGATGGACAGAATGATGAGAGACTACTGTGGTAAACATCAAGCATGTATGCAGTACGTCAAAATGAGCCATTACAAGACGACTATTGCCTGATCGGCAGTGATGTTTCTGATTACACAGCCCTGCATGGGTTTTGCAAATAAGATTGCTCCAGGTGTTTCCGAATGCATTTTGTGCGCTAAACACGAATCTGGTTTCAAAAATTTTCCATCACGTCAGGTTTTCGAGAAAAAGGGGGTTAAAAACCCTAAAAATTGTGTTTTTGGCCATTTTTGAAACATTGTAGAGCTCAACACTGACGTGCTAGAACCATCGCTATTGTTAGAACTTGACTTGCTCTTTAAAATGAGCCCAAAGCCAAATTGTTTGCACACACCCTTAAAGTAGGGGGTGGGTTTATGTCAAGGGGTGCAAAAGAAAAAGAAACACATTACGGAGGTCCTTAAAAATTAATCAGATTTACTTGAAAATTGTTACTCAGGGGTTTTTGGGGTCGCTGATTACAGATCTTCATTCAGATTTAAAAAATTCAAAATGGCGGATCCAATATGGATCCAATATTGACCGCCATATTGGAGCCGCCAAATGCCTTCGAAAATACCTGAAGCCATCTTATTTGCACAAAAAAAGTAAACATTTGTAGGGCTGTGTTATTTATACTGTTTTGTGTTAAATTCATTCGAACGTACCTTTTCACTTTTCTTCATTAATTGCTGTGGTTACTTCGTAAGTTGTCAGTGTCCTTAGGCAAGAATAGGTTCGACTCATAGTTGAAGCAAAATAGGTTTTCCAGAAAAAGTTGAGAAAGAATTCGAGAAAACTATTTCGAATAAAGTTTCGAAAGGAGATCGGCAAAGCTTAAATTCCTTCTAATATGAGTGATGTCTTTGCGATCGTTATCATAATAAACTTTTATATTAATACGCTTTACGTATCCATCTATGCTCCACTTTATAATTGCCACGTGGTTCCGCTCAAATAGATGTATTTGAGATATCTCGAATTTTTTTATTCATTTCAAAGGCCGATCTATTGATGTCATTACGTCTGGAATACTCAATATCAGTTCAAATATCTGTCACGGCTTCTCTGGTTGGAGCGCTAACCGAAATGTTCAAATGTTCATCTCTCTGACGCATAAATCAGACTGCATTTGACCGATGGCATGAGTTGTGTAAGCTTTAATGATCACTGTTGCTTGTCGCATTAAGAAAACCCAACAAGAAAAGGACTAACGGGGTCACATCAGACGATACAAGTGGTCAGTTCGCTTCACCTCTATACTAGATGACCACGCTCTCAAGTCCCTCATGCAGAATATAAAAAGCGGCATGAGTTGTGTGGAAAGCAGTGTCGTTCTGTTGTTACAACATATCGTTTGTGTCTACATTATCGCATTTGGGTCAAAATAAGTCGATAATCGTCGACCTGTAGTGCTTGCCCTCGACAGTGACGGCCAGGCCAACGTTGTATATGCAGAAAATAGGACATGCACTGCTCAATAATGGAAATTATTTTAATATCAGTTTGCATTGTGGCAGTTAATAAGCAATGTATGTACGCTATATACATATTTTAAAAGATATGTACCACAAACTAAAACTAACCTAATTTCGAAATTTTAATGTTTCAAGTTCAGTTCGTATAATAGACTACTTATCACATTAGTACATGATTTGTTTTTTATTATAAACAATTTTCGTTTACAATTCTCCTTAAGATTATTGTTAATGGCAACTCTATAGTGATTGCGTGTCTTGTACAAACACTTTTTTTGTTTCTCAAACAGACAACAACAATTTTTGTTTTAAATGCCTCCACAGCACAGATGAGCCGCATTAGACAAGAGTCTTTGGCAGGCTGGCCAACTAACTTTACACAGTTGGTGGTAAATTTAACACGTTTAACTTATGAAAAGCAATCGATCATCTTGTTGCAACCAACAAATTATTGAAACTGAGGTGCGGTATTGGTATTTCATCTTTCAATGTTTGTTCGTTAATCGTTTCTTTTTTTGGTTCGTTAGTCGAACTCCTCCTCATAATCTGCCTTCGTTTCTTTATACTCTTTTGTTTTCAATTTTACTTCAACATCTTTGTCAAATACTATGGACGAGTCAGCATGATGATCTACGCTGGATGTGGCAGACTTTAAACAAAATGAATACGCCACAGAGAAACATGTATATTCAGTGCAATGGTTTGTAAATATTTTTTTTATCGTTTCATTCTCAATTGCAACACGTAGTTGAAAATGTTGAAGTCCCATGATTTGTGTGAATGTGTTTGGTTGATTCAATTGATTAAATGTGTGTGTGTATTTTAAATATAAACACGTCTTGTTAAGTCTTGTCTAAATAATCAGAAAAATATAGTTTTCAACCACATGTTAATTATAATGTTTGCATTCCCCAAAGTGTAACCAACATTTTGTTTCTTTTTTAATGTGGGTTACCCATAAAAAAAATTATCATCTTTTCTTGGATACACTCTACAGACAGCAACATTACTTTAAAAAATGATCACATTTGAAACGACACCAATCGATATGAGATCCAAGAGCATCCAATGCATGCTGAAAAAGCTCATCAACTCAGGTACCAGTATGGATTTTGGTCTGACGGAGGCATCGGTTCACATTTCTCTCCGATTGACTTTAATCATACATCAGTGTAAACGCCGAGCACTTTAGGTCAATGTTTACTAAATTTTTTGGCCTGGACATCAAAGACATGATATTTCAACAAGTTGTAATACATGCTACACAGTTTATGCCACATTGAATATTTTGCACAAGAGCTTTGAAGGCATGGTTAGCTTACGTTAAACTTTTACTTGTGGGGTTTTCTTAAGTCACAGGGGTATTAATTCATAAACTACAGCGATCTTCAAGTTCAAAGAAAGACATCGCTTAAATTTTGGCAGATTAATGCACCTTAGTTGATGGAAACTTGGGCATTTCAAATGTCTTTCGACCTATCTTCTTACACCACTTATGTTGTGTATGTTAATTTTATCCATAAGTATTTACTCTCAGAGTTTTGGTCAGTAATCTGCTGAGAGGAAATCATACATACATATTTGGCAATTACAACCCTTCAGTCAGGATTACGGCCTAGCTTCTCTCTGTGCGTTAATTTTATACGTGAGTGATGGAACCTACAGTTTAACGTCGACTCCGAACGACAGATTTTTGAGAAACTCTTTCATGGCAGGTTTATTTACTCTCAGAGTTTTTGCCAGAATTCTGCTGAGAGGAAGTCGCCGAAGAAATATATTTTTTCATATTTCGTTTTGATGTCTGACCTGGGATACGAACCCGGGCTTTTCGTCTAATAAGCCAACACACTACCTACTAGACTACGGCGGCTTCCGTAACAGGTAATCGCCGAAGACATATTTGTTTTCAAATTTCGTTTTGTTGGAGATGTCTGACCTGATGTTTGAACCGTAGCCTCACGTCTACTAAGTCAACACACTACTTACTAGCCAACAGTGATTTCTTCCGACAGACATTTGAACGACATTATGTTCCATATAAACAGAGAGCCTATAGGAAAACCACGTATTAAATATTAGGCACCAACTGAACACTTTGAGAACTCACTTTTATCAGGCATATCAGATTCCTTTCTTGGAATGACCAAAGCAATTGCTTAGCCCCGTTTTTTTTACCAATACTGTGGGTTGGTAAAGATGCTCTCAATTCACCGTTTACGCAGGGAATGATTGAACCAACAGTGTCTCGCCCGTTGACTGTAGATGCCAGGATTTGGAATCTATATAGGAGTGCTGGCTGTATGAGCTGATGGTAAAGCTTTTGTTTCCAATAAATGCCATAGTTTTCGACCACCAGAATATATCTTCCAATATAATACTTCTATTATTTCACATCCTTTATAACGCATACATACATACACAATTGGTCATTACAACCCTTCAGTCAGGATTACGACCTAGTTTCTCACACCATTTATGTTGTGTGTGTAAATTTTACACATGAGTGGTGGGCTCTACAGTTTAAAGTCGACTCCGGACGACAAATTTTTGAGAAACTTTTCATGGCAGTTTTATTTACTCCCAGAGTTTCTGCTGAAAGGAAGTCGCCGAAGTAATATTTTTTGTATTTTGTTTTAATGTCTGGCCTGGGGCTCGGACCCTGGCTTTACGTCTAATAAGCCAACACACTACCTACTAGACTACGAAGTAATTTTTTATAAAGCATCCTTTTCACAAATTGAATGAGGTTTCAAGATTTCCCATAAGATGGATATTAAATACAATGTTGAAGGAGCTTAATTTCCCGATTTTGCATTCTACCTTCTTGTTTGTGCATCGAGCAACGATTCTTTCTTTTGTCACTGTTTCTGAGTTCCACAGAGTTGATGGAATCGAATTAATTTATTTGCTTTACATTTAGAACATAAATCATAAGATCACATAGTATAAATATATGAGGTTTTCTAATAGTTTAGGTATTTTATGTTTACGTTTTAAAAGATTCTTCTGACAATCAAAAGTTAATAATTTTTTTTAAAAACAACGTTTGATAGACGCTATTTATCACATTTACATACTTTGTAGTGTAGGATATCATATTAGCCGGTGTTGCCTCACGCGATCTTTTCTTACAAGTTCCTACCGTTACTCATGATAAATTAAATGATTAAAGCCATCATGAATATGCATGAGATGCAACACAGTCTTGGGTAAATATTTATTATAAAATGAACATTAATTTTCTTTAAATTTCCATTTATGAGTAACGATCATTCATCTATTCGTTCCACTTTAAACAAGTGAAAGTTTTTGAGATTCTTCAATCAAGATTATCGATAAAGATACCGGAGAAATACAAATACGTTGTGATAAAATCAATAATTAGTATGTAAATTAAAGCCATTGTTTGGCGGTCTTTTTAAAGTATAACCATGATTAGATATGGCTTAGAAAGTGGTGGTAATTTAAAAGACAATTAGCGAACCACCCATGTGGTTAACTGCCCTCGATTTAATATCCCCAGTTTACGTGTAGAAAAAAATCTACGCAAGAAATGTTTTGATTCAGAGAAAATATGATGTATTTTCATGCTTTCTTCGATGAAGGCGAAAACGTAAATTCTGTTAGAAAAAGTGGCTAGAATGCCAGCAGTCTCGTATTATAACAGCCAATCAATCCGCATCAGGTGTTTACATTTATTCTCTTTGCTATTTCTTCAAAGAATTCTAATTCAAAGTGTGCAAAGTTGTTATACTGTGATGAATGGCGCAAGTAGGTCTGAGGAACGACAAAGTTGAATATTTTCGTAGGAATAAGTTCAAGGTGTAAACGTAACATTAATGCACGGCCCGCGATGACTGGACACATAAAAACAAATATCGGCAAATGGCACAAAAGTGCGTGTCATGTTTAATTTAATTTTCTTGCAATGAAAAATTTAAAAGTACTTGTACTACGTACGTACATTAATGAGGACTAAATAAAATTGTATTTAAGAGTACGTTTGAGTTCTATGAATCGGACATCGGACATTTAAACCAATTAAAGTATACAGAAGACCACTAGCAACTTTGAGTATTAATACGATTGAAATTAAAGCCTTGATCCTGATTTGCTGAAAGCTTCTTTTAAACTGTCGTATTACTCTTTTGAATATTAGCATAAAATAACTGTAGTACCCGAATGTCTAGAATTCTGTGGGGCCTTCGATGTGGTAGATATTTACGAAAATTTATTTGAAGGTTGTTGATTCAAATAAACGAGTAGAAGAAGTGAGTAGAAGGAGTTTGTTTACCCGGGAAACGCGTAACGTTAGAGTAAATTGCACAACCCTATGCTTGGCAGTACGATTTTCACATTTTTTAACTTTAAACACTTGGCGATAACGTGTAGTAGACCGCAGACATTAAATAATTTGTCAGATGTTGTAGTGTGACCATATTCCTGGCATTTGGGGTCTCTTACTCTTAATTTTGGGAAGTCACCATAGGCTAGTAGGTAGTTCAAACTTCTGGTTAGACATCTCCAACAAAAACGAAATATAAAAAAAAATATTTTTTCGGCGACTTCCTCTCTCTAGATTTCTGGCATACACTCTGAAAATAAACAAAATTACCGACTTTAAACTGAAGGTCCCTCAAATCATGTATAAAATTAACACATAAATTAAGTGGTGTGAGCAGCTAGATCGTAATTATGACTGAAGGGGGGTAATGACCAACTATGTATGTATGTATGATTATTGATTTTCACCCATGGCTCCGTTCCAAAAAACTACGTGCATCAAGATGTCTTAGTGTAGTTCCCTATAGAGCAGGATAATTACTCAAAATGAGTTGCACTACGGATACCCTCAGATATAAGTCCAATCAGACAGTGTTCAGTATTTAGAGACAAATTCCCGTCAAGAGACGTAGAAAGAAATTACTGCTCGTAGTTGTGGAGGATATTATTAGGCAATGAACTCGCAAGGTTGACAGTGCAACTAAAGATACGTGTGTCCCTCACAGCGCAAGAGCAACACTAATGTTGCGAACGTACCAGTAATATTATTTCCTCTGAAGCCCGAATGTCTTGGAAGCCATATTTGTTCGACATGAAGTTGGCCAAACTGGTCCAATGAGCGAATATACGTGAGTATAACCTTACTGTGAGGTTGTGAGCTCCGATCAGTGCTGTCCATCGAGAGATTTTTAATTTAATATCCTTAAAATTACGTGAGCCCTCTGGTCGAAAACCAGAACAATGATGAAATAATCTGAAGGATTACAAATGGTTAAGTTCATCAATACAAATACTCGTTTCCGTCTCTGAGCTATCAATAGAGATTGAAGACAAACAAAATTATTATTCTACGACATATTATCCAACTTTTCCTTAATAACTGCATACATCCTTCACGTGTTTTGTATACAAGGTCTGCCAGTATACACCATAAATTCTCTTCACACTTCTTTAATGTCATTCGTTTTTTTCTATCATCAGATGTCTTCTAGTCTCGTATCATCCCATCTCATTTCGTTTATTTTCTTTTAATTGTTTTCTTCAGCGGATTGTTGCGAATGAAACTTTCACTGGAAATTCATGATTTGTTTGAGTTTTAATTTTCATTTCTGTTGACATTATTGTTCCACTATTTTAAATTCTTTGTCAATGTGTTAGTGAAATTCTTCATGTGTGTGTGTGTGTGCTATTGTTTATGAATGTGTTTATACTTCTTCTGCACTTACCAAACTCATTAGTTTCAAACAAGGACATTTTCCTTTTCATGTCATACTTTTTGTGCTCATCTGCCTCCATTTCTGTTGTAGTTGATGAGACTTTTGTTTCTTTCTTTTTCTCATTTCCTTTCAACTCTTTGATAACAGACGGAACAAGTACAGCGCATATTAAGAATGTTTGCTCTTACTCCCCTGCTTGCTTTGTGGACCAGCTTTCTTTTACATTTTTTTATTACTTTTCTTCCATTTTTTTCACACATTTTGTTATCCGCTCTCAACATTTAGTCTTTTTCTATACTGTTTTAGCACAACTATTTCAAAGTAAAACAACCGGAGCTCATAAGTAAACATCATTTCTTCATCATCGTTCATTGTCAACGTCATCATCACCATCATTCTCTCTCCATTCTATTCATCTGCATCACAATGGCTGAAATGACAAGAATTATTTGTGCCGAGCAATACTTGAAGTCTTGAAGAGCATCTTCAAGTTGAGTTCGAAAATGGAAAAAGAATAGAAAAAATCAGGGAAAAAAATATAAATCGTTTCAGAAAGAAAAGAAGAGAAAAGGTACTCAGTAGACTGCTGGGTAGATGACAATCAGTCAGTAAGCCTGTGAGTCAAGTTAGCGTACAGTCGGTTCGAGTGCTTTTAATCCTTCAAAAGGTGTTGATTTTCTTCTTTTGCTTCTTAAGTTCCATTTTAATTTGCGTTTGCAATTCTATTAAATGTTTAAGAAAATTATTTCAGATCTTTTTATTGTCTTTTTTTATGAACGAACGACAGTATTTGATTACAAAATGCAATAACTAACGTAAGAGTGTAGAATTTTTATTTTTTAATTTAAAGAAAATTTATGTTAAAATTGATTTGGTCTTACCATAGCTTCCGAATATTTACAATAAAATCTCTGCAAAAACATAATCGATTGTAGGCAAACTTTACATGAGTAAGGAGCCATAGTCTACTAGTGAGTCACACGCGTGTGACGATAGACACAGATCTACTGAAGCTCGGTATATAAAGCACAAATATAAACATAATGATATATGCCTTCTTGCCTATTGTTTTAAAGATATGGCAGCTTAACTACCTAAAGTATGCACTTCTGCAACAGTTTGGGTCTCTATAACCTAAGAACTTTTCATCTTTTATGTAGCTTGGAAGCATTATGCACCCATCAGATGATTCATAAAATGATACAGTGAGCTGCATAAAAAAGGAACTCAGACATTTTAGACAATTCAAAAGATATGGAAATCTACACAAATTCACTTAAGAACAAAACTCCACGGTTCCTTTTCGCATATGCTTTCGGACAGAGTCCAGAAAATGGCATCTCAAACGGATGTCTGTGGAACAGAGTTGGAGGAACCGCAATCTGAGTTGAAATATCTAAAAGAAAAAATAGTTGGGTTGTTAATGAGAACGTACTGTCCCAATTCAGTACATAAAGGTACTGATAAACCGACAATATCTGGAGACAAGAAATGGAAATTGAAATTGGCTCAATAAGACCTGAAACTACTGACAAAGAACTGATCGCAATAATATATGCACATACTCAGTGGACGCGCAAAAGTCTATGTACCCCAATAAATTTTATCATTCTCATGAATTTTAAGCAATAGTAGGTACAAATAATTCATGTTTTTTATATTTATTTTTTAATTTATTTATACTTAATTATAAAACAAACAAAAAATTACGTTTTTCACAAACTAAAAGAAAAATATGGAAACATTTCTGGTGACTCCATATTTTTGCACTGCAAAAGTGTAGGTACGCCTGTATTGTAAAGGGTGTTTTTTATAGAGGTATAGAACTTTAAGTTGGCATTACTTTTCAAGATGGCGACCGATTTAACAGCTGTCAAGTGATTTATTCTCAGCTTGGTTTGGCAATTCATCATGAATAGACTCACGCCTGAACAACGCTTGCAAATAGTGCAATTTTATTTCGAAAATAATGGTTCTGTGCGTAAAACGTATCGCGCACTACGTCCATTTTATCGTCGACAAAATCGTCCATCAGAGCAGTTAATTCGATTAACCATGGAACGTTTTCGCACCACGTTTACTCTTATTGATAACTCGCATCCCCAGAGGCGCTGTACGGTGCGTACAGAGCGTAGCATTGAGGAAGACCAGAATGAGTCCATCCGCCATCGAGCACAGGAATTGGATCTGTGTCCATCCACTTTATGGACGATTTTGCGGAAGGATCTTGGTTTGCGTGCTTACAAAATCCAACTCGTGCAAGAATTGAAGCCAAACGATCATCAAGTAAGGCGTAGATTCGTCGAATGGGCCCAAAACGAGATTACCGTTGTTCCCGATTTTCATAAGCGAATTTTGTTTAGCGATGAAGCGCACTTCTGGTTGAATGGCTACGTCAACAAACAAAACTGCCGCATTTGAGTGAAGGTAATCCTCAAGTGTATGTGGAAACACCGTTACATCCAGAAAAACTCACTGTTTGGTACGCTTTATGGGCTGGTGGAATCATTGGTCCGTACTTTTTCAAAAACGGTTGTGGCCAGAACGTTACAGTCAATGGTGATCGGTATAGAGCCATGATTACTAACTTTTTCATTCCTGAATTGAATAACCATGATGTCCATGAGATGTGGTTTCAACAAGACGGCGCAACATGTCACACAGCTCGTGCCACAATAGATTTATTGAAAGACACGTTTGGTGAGCGCCTAATTTCACATTTTGGACCTGTGAATTGGCCTCCAAGATCTTGTGATTTAACACCGCTAGACTACTTTCTGTGGGGCTATGTAAAGTCATTGGTCTATGCGGTAAAGCCACAAACGCTTGACCATTTGGAAGACAACATTCGCCGTATTATTGCCGATATACGGCCACAAATGTTGGAAAAAGTCATCGAAAATTGGACGTCCAGATTGGACTACATCCGCGCCAGCCGTGGCGGTCATATGCCAGAAATCATATTTAAAATTGAATGTCACAAGATTATCTTTCGGATAAATAAAATGCATGTCAATCGAATAATCCATCGTTGTTTTATTGCAATTTAAAGTTCTATACCTGTATAAAAAAACACCCTTTATTACCAGATGGACGCAATAAGGAAGTGACCATTCCATCTGAAACAAAATTGAAACAAAGCAAAGCGAATATAAGAAGGAGGGTTATGAGAGATGTTTTATTGCACACCTATAGAAAAGGAATAAATAATACTAATAATGGGATGGGAACTTGGTGGGGGATATGCCATTTACCAAAGTTTGTTACTAATTCGAGGTAAAATATACGCAGAATTTTGGAAACATCTCTGGCTGCAGCATTTCAAATATGCTCACGTCTGCTATGGTTAGTGTCGGAATGAATGCATTGATACGCATCATTTTGTGTCTATTTTAAGTCTAATTCTTGTGGACATATCGACGCCTCCATTCTATATCGTTCTAAGTGTACTCAGAACGTTTTTAATGTTCTTGCATTTTTAAGTTCTACGTTCTCTAACTTAAATACTGTCAAAGTTTGGTTAAGATGCGCCGATCCGTTCCGAAGTTATAGGGAAAAACCTACTTAGAATACACATATGGCCGTATGTCGCGTGAAAACTTTGAGAGCTCATAACTTAAAACACACTTTTTCGACTTAGAATGTTATAGAACGGAGGCTCGATATGTTCGGCTATGAACAGCTTAGCCTTCATATTTACAATATTGCATCTTTTAAATTTGATATATGCAGGCCTTTGTCGTGATGTTGCCTCAGACGATTTTTTGTAACATTTTTTTTCAGGGGACGGCTCTTAATCATGCAGTACATTGTGTTGGAATTAGGAAACTAGAATATTGGAAGAGGGACTGAGGGAGTAGTGTTTGTGCACATTATATTTGAATCTTTTTATGGTATAAGTAGCAGAAAAGACCTCTGCAGGTATGGATTTCTACATACGGATAGTCCGGTTAAAGAACAAAATCTATCTGTAATGCATTGTGAGATCCACTGGCCAATCGACCACTAACAGATGTGCCCTGTGACAAAGACGGGTGTTACATAAGAGTATACGATTTTCGGGAACAAGTCCAAGTAGCAATAGAAAAGGTATGCTCTTTCAGAACGGAATGCTTCCTGTTATTGTCTTATCATACTCAAGCAAATCCAAAATATCCAATATATTTGATGTGAAAATTGAAGAGTCATTTCATATTTGTATCCAACACAGACTTTTACAGTTGATGGCTACTTGTTTCAAATTAGTTGTCGTTTATTCTGTTATGACTGTTTTGCCAATCACAATGGTCGCATATAGCATTCAGCAGCACTTGCAAGTAAAAAAACTATTCTATCGGAATGGGTGTTGTGTAAGGGCAATGTACCGGACACTTAACCCATTTTAAGATCGTCATAATCATCTTACTGAGAGAACTATTCGCAATGTGGTGGAAATATTCGACCAATACACTTACGTCGACGAAACTTAACATACATAACCCTTGCCATCGGTCAAATTTAGCCTGATTTATTCGTCAGGGTCAGAGACATTCCGGATAAGATCCACCCAGAGAAGCTGTGGTGGACATTTAAAAGATAAAAAATAAAAGTATTCCACACATGATAACATAAATAAGTCTTTCAAACGAATAAAAAAATTTCCATGTTGTCTCACACAGATTTTGTTTGATTTAATAGTCACATCGTAATTAGACTGAAACCAAAAGTAAAAAATGAATTCTAAACACGAAAATTAAAATTTTACTCAGATTGTTTCCTTTACATCATATGAAATTAGCATAATTTAAAAACGAAGAATAACACCAAGTATATTCCAGTATTTTTCTTTTTTCTTCTTTGAAATACAAGTGCTTCTATTCTATTTTTAATCTTCTACTTTACCTTCATCACTTTTCACATAATTAATGAGTACTCGTAAGCTTATTCGAGTCTTTATATTTCCAAGAACTGTAATAATCAACGCGATCATAAATCTGTGTAAGAAACGTTGTTTTTTTTTTGTTTTTAAACAAATTTCAAGACACATGTGACACATTGACGCCATTGTCATGTTGCATCTTTTTTTCGTGATCGATGTTTGCTACTCAATCAATCGGAAAAAGAGCAATTTTTTAATTGTTGAAAATTAAAATATCACACTGACATAATGGTCCTCCCCACTTTTCCATTTCTGTTATGTAAACGTGTGTATAAAAATTACAAAAAAACAAAAAGACAAGAGGAAAATACAAAGCCAATAAGGCAGAACACGTAGAACACACAACCGTTGAGTTTCATTTTAAATAATTCTATATGAGTGGGGAGCTACAGAGAATTGTAGGAAATTTCTTTCAGCGTTTCCATCATTTGTTCATTGTTCGCACATTGACATCAGGCATACGAAATTTATTTTAATGTCGACACAATTTATGACAACAGATTCATTTATTCTACCATTTCATACAACATTAACTGCCTGCGGCCTCCACAATCCGACCAATGTTTTTTGTTTCCTCTGTTTTTTTTTTTGTTTATTTATCCTCCCTACTCTTTAACATGGGAAGTAATTTTAATCTTAACCCATTAGGAGTTCGGCATTGGATTTGATTTGTATTATTTATGAATGTTTTCTCAATTAATTTTTTGCTTAAATCGAGATTTGAACAAGATTTTTCAATTTTGTTAATGGACTATTTACCATTTTAGAAGCCCTTAAAGGGCTAATGGACACTGTTTAACCATTTTGATGCATATGGGACACCGGTATCCTAAATGTTCAACATAGCATATCTTTCAAAATTAATAAAATTTTTATATATTTAACAGCAGTACTAAGCGAATAGCAGTTTTAATAGTTTCGGTACATAATTGATAATTGCAATCCTTCAGTCAGGATGATGACCTAGCTTCTTACACCACTCATGCTGTGTGTTTTCAGACATTAAATGGACATAATTACTTTACATAATTGGCCATTAACAACCCGATTAACGGATTTCGGCCTGCCGTAACACATCCTTCCAGGCGCATCTACTTCTTGCGCCCCTACTTCAGTTGATCATACCAATCGATGACAGGGCTTCCTCGATTTGGTCCTTCGTCTCGCCGGAGCATAGTCTTCCGTTCGAAGGCCGAGCCAGCGCAGCTGCTGGATATTAATAAGCTGCACAATGTCTATGTCGTTGAGAAGCTCATACATTCACTGTTGGATCGGATGCGGAAATCATCGCCAACTCGCAATGGACCAAAGATCTTACGCAGTAATTTTCTCTCGAATACTGTCAAGGCTGCTGCATCAGTGCTTAATAGGTCCATGCCTCTGCGCCATAAAGAAGCACGGGGAGGATGAGAGTCTTGTAGAGTATTAGTTGTGTCTTACGAGAGAGATCTTTGCTACTTAATTGGCTATTGAGGCCATAGTAGCACCTGTTGGCAAGAGTGATTCTGCGCTTGAGCTCCAGACTGACATCATTCTTGGTGGTAACGGCGGAGCCAATATAAATAAATTCTTTGACAATACCGAAAGTATAGTTATCAGCCGTAATCTGAGGTCCAATACGACGCACGTCTCTACTTTCCGATAACATATACTTCGTTTTGACCTCATTTACTGCTAGACTCATCTTTGACCTAGTGTGAATATCTGGTGGATGATGGGCTTGCCAATTCTGAAGCCGCACTGATAAGGTCCAATCAGTGTTTTGACAAGTGGCTTCAGTCGTTCACACATACGCCTGTAAGAATCTTAAATGCGATAGGGAGAAGGCTTATACCCCTGTAATTGGTGCATATCGTAGGGTCTCCCTTCTTCAGGACTGGACAGAGGACACTGAGGTTCCAATCATTGCGCATGCTTTCCTCTAGCCATATTTTGTAAATAAGCTGGTGCATGCGCCATACCAACACCTTACTTCCAGTCTTAAATAATTCAGCGGGAAGGCCTTCAGGACCCACCGGTTTATTGTTTTTAAGTCGCATAATCGCGACTTTGACCTCTTCATGGCTAGGCGGAGGAATCTCCACGCTGTCATCATCGATCGGGTTCGGTATATCAGCTCTAAAAGCGGTATTATTCTCGTCATTGTCTTGTAGCAGAGTAGAGAAGTGTTTCCTCCACAATCTCAGCACCTCATGCGAATCTGTTACCAAGTTTTAATTCTCATCTTTGCAGAAAGACCTTTAAAACCTTCGGTTAGACGTTTAACCTTTTGATAGAATTTTCGAGCGTCATTTCTACATCTATACCTCTCGACTTCCTCACGCTCACGCCTTTCCTACTCCCTCTCTAGCGTCTGAAAAGGCATATCTCATCCCTTCTCCCCTCTCTATAGTCCTCGACAATGGCTCGCGTAGCGGTTGACTGCAACGTTTTTCGCTGCAGCTGCCTCGCGACACTCCTCATCGTGGGCGCTCGAAACCAAGGATTGTTTCCGCAGTACTGCGCAAGGAGTGGGAGATGTTTGTCCAAAGCACTACAATGTCGCTGAGATTAGGTGGGGAACGACGGAGCTTATCCGAGAGTTGAGCAGAGAACGCCTCAAAATGGAGCCCTTAAATGGACATAGTTGAGATAAAATTCACAACATTTTAACTGTGAGTTAACTTGTGGCTGCTGATTTAGTATTTCAGACCTATTTCTGTTTACACAGACATAAACCCTACATTTTTTAATAAAATCTTCCATTTTATATCACCTGTATTTGTATAACAAAAAACGATTTTTAAACAATATATTGGACAAAATGTCGAAAAGAGTTGCGGAACCTTTTTCTTGAGACCATCACTCAGTAGATGACCCCTATTCTTGTAGTATATTGTGTTGGAATACAGGAAAGATGGTTTTTGAGAGAAAGGAAATTGCGGCATTTCTTTTCTTCTACTACTACTACTACTACTAATTCTCGCTTTCTTTTTTCTATTGCAAGTAAACATATATAATATCCGACAAACAATCACACAATTACAAATACCCATAACATCTGCTGGGAATCGACCTCGGCCACGTTACTTAAAATTTAGCACACTACTAACTCGGCCATCGCGGCACCCAATTCTCATCGACTCCGGCTTGAATAACTTTCAAAAGTTACAAATCTGTCGACTCCGAACGACAGAATCTTCAAAAGTTTTTCATCGCAATTGCATTCACTCACAGAGTTTGCTTCCAGAAAACTGCTGAGTGGAGATCGCCGAGAGATCTGAGCTGGTGTTTAAAGCGTCAAATAAGCTAACTCTATTAGACTACGATGCCTTTTTTAGAGAAAATTTATGAAATTTCAGATGACACAATTTGGCACAACTTTTTACTTGAAAGTATACACGCAGTTACTAAAGTATACATACGGTTAACAAATTTCAGAAATTTTTTAACCAATTCGTTTTCGTTGAAAATCTTTCGATTTTATCAAAATTAATTCGCTAGGGATGAATGCTTCCAGAAAACAAAGTTTCTAGTTAAAATGACTTTTAAAATCATTAAGTTCCGCCCAATGCGGCTTTTCGTATACAAAAACAATTTTTTTGGTAGCTGACGTGGAGAAGCCACGAAGCCAAGAAAGTAGAAAGGAAACAGAAATGATGCAACGATTCGAGTTTTTGAAAAGTGCAAGAACATTCACTTTTCGGGGAGTGAAGTAAAGAAAGGCCCGTGGGGTATTAGTGTGGTGCTCTTCAACGAATAATTCAACATATTGTTCTTCGATAGTTATATGACTGCATCCGTGCATCACATAATGGGTTAAGATGCAAAACAAATTTATTACACAGAATAATTCAAATGAAATGACAAGATCATGGAAAACATAAACGTAAAGAAAAATCAAATAAAATGAATTTTAAAGCGGCAATATTGGACAATAAATAAGTGTATGCGCCTGATGACGTTAATATTTTACAAAAAAAAAAAAATTACAGCAAAATACAGTCACAATTCATTGGTAATAACAACAACAACAACAACAACAGCAAAATAATATAAACAGCGACCCACGTGTATCTAATGTTGTACCAGGAGAAAAAAATGTACATTAAACCACACAAAACATGAGTGAATTGATTAAGGAAAAATCAAATCGTAGTAACGCAAAAGCATATCCCTTTTGTTTTCTATTTTTTTTCCATTTTCATGTTGACACCAAACCAACAACAATGCAACAAACAACGACGCGTCGTTGTCAAAATGAAATGACAACAACATCGAAATACAACCAACGACTGACTATAAAAATGACAAGATGCTAATTTTATACATACAAAGATCTCCTGCCTCTAACTCGAAAGGGTGCCAGTCGGGAAGCCAAGCAATCATGTCACTGAAGCCATAAACATAAAGTATCTGCTCCTCATCCTCATCCTACCATACCATACCCTAGACAAAGAACAACTTCTTTAGCAAAAGTGAACATTAAGAAAACAAAACAAAACAAGAAACAAAAAATACGTTAAATTCGTTGTTGTTTTTCCATAATTTATAAATTTAATAACAAAAAACAAAAACAACAAAAATGAAAAAAAATTAAATTTATTTGCATAGCGACTGAGTCATGAGATGATGATGAATGAGTGATGGTGGTGGTGGCGGTGATGGTGATGAAATTAAAGTTTCTTACAACATCCTGTTCCTGTTGAAACGTGTGTAAATGCTGCGGCAATAATAAACATATTTAGTGGCCAAATTTAAATACTCATTTATTTCGAAGAGTAGAGGTGGAACAAGAAGTCTGTTTTGTATTTGTATTTATCCAAGTGTTATTTATACTCCCATGTAGAGTATGAATTGCCTGAACATTGACAACAAATCATTTTTATAGTTGCTTGGTGGAATGAGTAACTATAACTGCCTGGCTCCACAGTTGGATGAATCATTATACGAGTAATAATTCATAATTCATCAGGCCATTAACCGTTGACCAACTTAATTCCACTTTGTATGTCTTCTTATAGTTCTTTACAGCTTTAAAGTACTCTAAGCATTTAACAATAATTGCCATGGCATCAGATAAGAAAATAATTTCCATTTAAAATAATCCACCCGGTAATTGCCTGAAGCAACATTACTGGGAACTATAACAATTGTAGTATAGTCAGCTATATGGTTGACTACTTTCCGAACATTGTAGAGAAAACAATTTCTTCAGGTACTTACTATGTAATGTAATGCTGTAATCAGAGATACATACATACATACATAATTGGTCATTACAACCCTTCAGTTAGGATTATGGATCTAGTTTCCCACACTACTTATGTTGTGAGTGTTAATTTTATACATGAGCAGCAGGACCTACAGTTTAAAGTCGACTCCGAACGACAGATTTTTGAGAAATTTTTCATGACAATTACTATATATTTACTCTTAGAGTTTTTGCCAGAAATATGTTGAGATTAAGTCGCCGAAGAAATATTTTTTTCATATTTTCGTTTTGATTTCTGACCTGGGGTTTGAACCCGGGCCTTACGACCAATAAGCCAACACACTATCTGTTAGACTACGACGACTTCTGTAATCAGAGATGCTGCTCAATTTCAAATAAAAATTCTCATAGGTTAGGTTAGAGGTCAAGTTAAATTGGCAACAGCCTCAATGGACGTAGTTCGCTTGGGCCCTATAAAACCTCATTGTAACACCGTTTTTACCCATTTCATCATATTCAACTCCTAGTTCGTATCTCTCAGCCATTTAAAAAGTTTTCGGAAAATGTGAATTTTATTCAAATTTCCTATGGCTCGATACATTCTGTCATTAAATTCTGTGGATCCAAGAATTCATTTTTTCAGGTTACAAAGCGCCGAACAATGTCAGAGAAGATGTTCTGTGGTTTCGTCTTCTTCCACGTCATTGCAGTTTCTGCAGAAATCGTTATTAGGTATTCCCAGTGTCCTGACGAGAACAAACAGATGGCAGTGTCAGGTTAAAACTGTTATTAGGTATCTAAATAGAATATTGATAGGTTCAATGCAAATACTGTTCTACATATATTTATGTCGGGCCAGACTTTTCTGGTTCTGTACATTGGATTCTTTATCTCATCTTACCTGTAACAAATAATAGATGGTCAATTCACATAAGCCGTTGTATCGTTGTATTCATTATATTGTTGGACGACTATACAACAGTGTATGCTGGTTGTTGATAATTTTCATGTAAAAATTCGATACACTTATACACATTTTTTTCATATGGTTTTGGAAGTTGTGTTGGTTTCGTGCTATCAAATTGTTTGAATGTCAAAAATTATGAAGAAGAATACAACATAAACAATACAGCATAGCATTGAGCGTTCACATACAACCAAGTGCATTACAAAGTCGTATGAATTTGGTCAAGAGTTTTTGTGTGACCAATTGTTTGCCTCTCTACAGAGGAATGACAATCTCATATAGGCATTCATTTGAATTCTTCATAGTGCCGGCTCCAGCAATTGCTTCGGCCATGTTGTTACCTTCGATGTTCACGAACCCAAATGAGGCTAATGGTCAAATTTCTCGCTATCTCCTTCAGAGACGCCCGGCATTTTTGGACATTCTTAGACGTAATGCACGCATTCTCATAGGGATCTAACGACCGCTGTACTTTTGGTAAATATGGGGATATGACGATACGATATACTCTGATATCGAATTCGCATGGTGGGAATTTCAATAGCCATTATTTCAGCCAGAAAAGTACTATAATAATCTGATAGTACAAGGGACAATCTAATGTTTAGCTGTTCTGAAAAGAATCCACATCCAACTTTGCTGTGTGATCTGGATCCATCTGGGACTTTAAATGGCGTTTCTGGGAATTATAAAACACACTCAAGAGCAGGTTCAGGTACCGTGTAGTTGATAGATATGTTCAGACCAACCATAGATAAGATTTTTTTTAAGTCGCCGTAGTCTTGTAGGTAGTGTGTATGCTTATTAGACGTAAAGCCAGGGTTCGAGCCCCAGGCCAGACATCAAGGCAAAAAGTATTCTGGCACAAATAAAATAAATAAAATTGCCATGAAAAAGTTTCTCAAAAATCTGTCGTTCGGAGTCGACTTTAAACTGTAGGTTCCGCCACTCATGTATAAAAATTAACGCAAACAACATAAGTGGTGTGAGAAACTAGGTCGTAATCTTGACTAAAGGCTTGTAATGATGCTAGTGGTGACTTTGGTTTTGTGGTGGAGCGGTGGGGATAAGTGGAAAGGAGTAAAATCAATATTCGTAAGACCTGTATTTAAAGTACTAAAACACGTAAAAGGAAGTGAATTTCTCAGAAGTAGGCTGTCTATTACGTATACAGTCTTCGTGACATGTTAGAACAAATGGTGTAGTAGGCAGGTGTGAAAATTTAAAGATAAGGATTTTGTAATTGGCGAAAGCCGTATAAAGGGTGTCAAATAATTATACTAACTTGGGTGAATTATGTTAACCAAAGAAGGATCGGTTATAGAAAACCCGATAAAGATTTATGCATTAAGGTCCAATTTGCAGCTCGACTGATTTATAGGAATGCGTGATATAAAATTCCGTCACTCGCGACAAGCAATGGATACACAAGTACAAAATGCATAAGCTTTCCAAAAATTAATTTCTTAACTCTTCTTTGAACTTTGACCCAGTGTAAGTTTGGAAAACAAAGAATATGCCCATCAAAATAAAGTCACTGAGCCAATTCACATTAGCACATTTTTTAGTCCGCACAATTTTTGTTCTTTTCAATTTACACGGGATGAATGTTCGTTTGGCAACAAATGTATACGTATACAGCGCTTTGTATGTATTAGTGTTTTTGCATTCATTTGATGTTTGGCTTTTAAAGTGTACACAACAAATAAACGAATAATTTTAAAATTATTCTATGCGGAATTTCACAAATTTTCGACTAATAATTGTTTTCAATTCATTTATTTTTGTGCAGATTATTTAAACTAATTATTTACAAAAATCTTTTTGTTAATTGTAATTCACTAACTTACATTATTCTTATTTTAACATTTTCTTTAATTTTCATTTTTATCAAATATTTTCTTAAATATCATTCATTATGGAATACTCTTTATTTTTAATATCAACTATTTTCCTAATTACTAATTATCTCTTTTTAATCTTTACTTATAAATTATCAAATATTCTGTTATTGTTAATCCCGTTAAATCATCAGATTTTTGTCAAGTATAAATAAGCTTTCGTTTTTAAGGATTGGTTAATTAAGAAAATATTCGTTGAAGTGACAACATTATATAAATATTGATTTTAAAAAGATCATTCTTTTACTAAAGGCAATAAGAAAGAGGAATCTGTAAATGGAAAAGCAACAAAGACGTGTAATGATTTCAAAATAAAGAAAAAAATCCAAAAGGGAAATGATTTTATGCGACCATCCCCCTTTCTTTGTGATCATGTTCATTGTTTCAAATGCAACTAACGACTAAATCAACTCTGTTGAAAAAAAATTGCCAACCCTGATTTTTAAAAATGTGTATGTATTAGTTTTGTGCTGGTGATGCGGGGTTGTAGCTGGTGGAAAATTTACGCCACCGAAAAACCATTCTCTTCACCCCTCTTGCCTACAAACTATCATTTGCTGCCAGCACAATTGTGCTCGTGTGAATATAGCCACTGATAAACAATATTTTTTTTTTCAGAAAAATATTTTTTGTTTAATATGTATAATAGGAGTTCGACTGCTTGAGTACGTTGCCTAAATTTATATTCAACAATTTAAATGATAATTTAAGATTTTCAATTAAAAATTTTTGTATTTACACCGCAATTTAAGGAATTAAATTCACAATTATGAATGAGTGTAATCAGCAAAAAATAAATTGAAAATTAATTTCTGGTTACAGGGATGTAGTATGGCTTTAAAACACCAGCTTAACGCAGCTGCCACACCAGGTTGCCTTACACAAATTCAACATTCAACTTTTGACCGTTAAAAAGGACCAGACAGCGTGTTTGTTTTGATAAAAGGATTTGCACGAAAATTAACAACAACAAAAAAAAATCTCAAAAAAAAAGGAAAAAATATTGTATAGGAAATAGGAAACAAGGAACATTTGCTTCCCCCAGCATAACAAGGGTGGTTGTATTCGATACTGGTTTCATAAATACCAGAAAAAAAAATAAAAAACCAAAATTCCTGCAATTTTAAATTTCGAAAATTACGTTTTTTTTGGGGGGGGTATGGTAAAATAATGGAAAAAAATATGTGGAAAAAAGAGTGGCAGTAATAGTAGCTTAAAGTATTGGCCCCACAGGAATGTTTTCTTTGCAAGTGTAAAATTCACTCACTCCATTACACCTACCCCTGGTCTAGGCATTGAGTAAATTTGATTGCCTTTAGGTGGGATTTTGGTTGAATAAATTCATAACTTTATGTGCAACTGCCTTTTTACACTTCTTTTGCCGCCTTCCTCCTTTAAGAGCATAATTTATGACAATTTATGTAAGCGAACATAACCGAACGCTTACTCTGTAACCAGTTTTTATGGGCCCATAAAAAGATGAGGTATTTCATACAGAAGAAGGAACAGCTTCATGTTTTCAGCTGCTTTTTATTGCAATTACTAGGCCTAGGCAAAGAATTGAAAAAAAAAATGTTCAAATAACCCACCGACAAACTTATACTCTCATTGGCGACAGTTTCATAAGGTGATGAGATAACTTTTTGAAATTATTTATGATTCTCTCTCCCACATTTAAAATGAACTTTAACACTTAAAAATATTAAACATTTTCAAAAATGATTTTTGATAACAAACAGGCAGGCACTACTTTAAAGTCGACCACCACTCCATATCATTTTGATAATTTAATCCCACACACACACACACCCCTAACATGCCATAGCATAATGAAATTATTTTATAAGCAAACCTATACACACATCTGTACTTACATACATAGAAATGATAATTCACTCACACTATTACATACGTGGCATCTAATAGGACAATTGGGACTTGACAGTAATTGAGTTTTCAAATCTTTAGAAAATTAAACATCCATTGGAGTTTCCTCATTAAATAGAGGGCAATACACAAAGCGGCTGACAAACACACACACTCACTCACTCACTGTCACATAAATAAAAACGAGACAATTCGGAGTAATTATGTTGTGAGTTTTTAATGTCATTTTGAATCAAGGATAACATAACATACATAAAACACACATACTCACTGTACTCACTGTATTTGCATTAATGTGTACATTTGTTCTCCTATCAAATACCAAACATACATACATACGTACAATCACTAGTTTTTCCTTTGGTGAAAGTGAAAGGAAAAAACTTCTCATTTGCAAATGTGGTGGTTGCACTTCATATACGAGTATGTATGTATGTTTAGTATTCGTAAATCGAAAGTGAAACGAATAACAGTAGAAAAATGAGGAAAAGTAGTAGAAAAAACACAAACAAAAATAAAAGAAAGAAAAATCGTAACAGCTGCATTACAGTGTTTTTCAATTTTTAGGTCATTATATGTATTCTTGTAAATACAAATGCTCGCAACCATACATACGAGTACATACATAGTCATATAAAGCCACAGTCTAATCCACCTTGCTTTTGTTTTAATACAGTTCCTTGTGCCAAAACAATAATATTTAAGGGTAGTCACAGTTGACCACAAACGATTCGAAAAAGTTTCTAAACAATATCACTTCTTATAGGCGTTGGAAAGCAAAGCTTTTTTTAGAAAGAAACAAGCATAAGATATGCAAGTTTAAAGTAAAAATAAAAACAAAAAAAACGTACAATTTTCCTTATAAATGTTTCAATAACATATAAGACGATATACCACTTAAGCAGGACCACCTTTTTCAAATGTCGTGAAGATGTGAGTAAATCCTAAATTATTTGATTCTTTGTTGCTTCTACAAACTCCAATGCAAGGCAAGGAAGAACTTCAATAGCTCTGTAGATAGATAGACTGTAGACAGTGAACGGCACAATTTTAAAATATTGTTACGTTTTGAAATTTTCGTGGATTTAAAGATTACAAGTAAAAGTCTCAGTATTTTAGTAGATAGTGTATTGGATTATTAGACGTGAAACCACGGTTCAAACTCTAAGTTTCATATCTCTAAAAGAGCGAAATATGAAATAAATTCCTCTCAGCAGATTTCTGGCAAAAACTCTAGGAGCAAAAAAAATTGCCATGAAAAGATTGTTAAAAAACTGTCCTTCGGAGTCGACTTTAAAATATAGGGCTTGTAACTCACGTATAAAACAACATAAGTGTAGTAAGAAGCTAGTTCGTAATCCTGACTGAAGGGTTGTAATGACTAACTACACTATGCGACAAAATATAAAAAATTAAATACACCCGAGTAACTGTCTAGTCTAAGTTGTTCAGTTAGTTGAGTAGAACTCAAAAATACTTTTTTTTATTTTTCTCGAACCCTCCCTCCGAACCTGTTTTATTTGACAAAAACAGTTTCTTTTTATCTTGATTCAAACTTACATGTTATGAGATTTGATCGGGTAAACTTGGAAAAATTTTTTAAATTTTTAACTGAAAGTTCATTTGATGAAACAGCATATAAAAAAATATGACTAAGCTGTTCTACTCTTTAAATAATAACTACGGTAAGTTTTATCCAATTTTATCAAACGAAGTGTCAATCTCTTCAAAAGAGAATGCACTTTCAGAATATCATCACTTGTTTTATCGTTTTTAATTAAATTTTGCAATTAAGAATGGCCAAACTTGAAAAAATAAGAAATATTTCCCATGTTTACCCCATCAAAACTCATAACATATAAGTTTGAACAAAATGTTTATGTATACCATTTTAAAGGCTAATCGCTCCCCTTTCTAAAAGACATATTTGGGTAATCGATAATTTTGTGTGACAAGATCAAAAAAAAACCGTTTTTGTCAAATAAAAGAAGTTTGGAGGGTTCGAGAAAAATAAAAATAAAGAATTTTTGAGTTCTACTCAACATAGTGTATAACTTCGACTATGTAGTTACACGGGTGTATTTTCACTGTCGCACCGTGTTATTTATGTATGTATGAAAGTAAAACAAATAAAATTATTTACTTCTGATAGTCATTTGTCTCTTTATTAAAACAAATTTCTTATTTTCCGACTACAACCTATTTCAATAGACCATAAAATATGTTTTGAGAAAAAATAGGTGCCGAATAAATTTATTACTTACCCATTAGTTGGTTAAATAAAATCTATTTATTTATTATATATTTAAATTATTCTATTTAGATCAAAGCAAAACAAAAAATTAGAAATAAAATTTCACGTCGTTATTTTGACAAAGGAAGGCTGTGCCAGTGAGTATATACAGTTACAGTTACAGACATGTAGACCAGTAGAGCTAAAATAGCTGTTTTCAAAACCTGTGTACTGATTTTGCTCCTATGCAGCTGTAAGAATTATCTTGTTGCAGAAGAAATACAAAATAGATTAAAAACTTTGATTAACCATAGTCTCTGAAAAATTGTTAAAATAATTTGGCAACGCACAATAAGTTATGAACGGAACAGTTGCTCGTATACGAAAATTTTGTAGAATCGTTCATACATTTCTACGAAGATGTGTAAAATGAGAATGACATAAAAAATAAAGGGAAAAACGCGGTGACATTTAACATTATAAGATATAATTTGCATATCGCGAGAATTTGGAAAACTCGAAGTACTCAAAATTATAGTTACTCAAAGATATAGCAAAGATATGGTGCCAGGATTACCAAAAAGAACAACTTTGGATTCATCTGTCCACAGAATATTGCGCCATTTCGTCTGAGGCCAATAAACGTGAAGTCTAGCAAATTTAAGTCGGTTGCGGACATGTCTTGAATTCAGCAATGGTACTTTCCTTGGACTTCTACCATATAAATTGTCTTTAATTAGATGCCAGCGAATAGTTGAGGTATGAACATCAAGCTCCAAGTCCTGTTTTATCCTTGTTGAAGTAACAAATGGGTCTGATTACACCATTTTATTCTTTCTTCTAAGAAAATTGAGGTATTAGAATGCCGGGTCAGTCCCCAGACCTAAATCCCATTGAACATCTTTGTGGCGATGTAAAAAAAGGTGTTTTTAAAGATAACCCGGGAAATGTAGAGCAGTTGTGGGTCAGTGAGGTCAGCTTGGGAAATTATTCCCATCGAGAGGTGCAGATCTTTAGTTGACTCAATGCTTCTACGCAGCTGTAATAGCCAATAAGGACTTTTCAACTAAATATTAAGGTCTATCTAACAAAATAACATAAAAAAGTAATCACTTGTGACAACATTTTTTTCATGCAGATACGGTTTCTAATGCTACTACTATTTTTTTTGCACGCCAAATATTTTGGTTTTTTAACAATTTAGCATCGTTTTCTTTGGAAAATTAATATTTGTCTTGAAGTTTTTTTATTTTTCAATAGTTTAGACTGGTGGTAATAAAATGTAATAATAAACTTTTTTAACTTGAATAAAAACTAATTTTTTTTTTACTTAACTAAAATATTTTTAATACAGCGCTACTATTATATTTCACACAGCTGTAGAAGAAGAAATCTTATAGATAGTACAGTTATTAATCTAAGGATTAAGAGTAAGAGGCCATGTATACAGTGTCGGTGAAAACTGAACGAACAAATATGTATACATCATATTCAAAATTTTTTACAGAGTTTCACTCGATTAATAACTGAATATATTCTCGAAAACTTAAATTTCTCTCATATCAATAACATAAAAATATTTTTTAAATTTTTTAATTACGTCATGTTTTTGTAGATAAATGTCAAGCACCTGGAAAAAATAAATATATGTACATACGATACAAAATGAAATTTATATTTAGTGGTAAAATCATTGTCTTTTATTAGCATTTCATATCTTTTGATCATTGAATTAATAAGATAATACATAACTTCCACTGATAATTTGGACCAAGCATACCTAATGCAGTAAATATCTTTTCCGGGCTTCCCCAACCTGAACACAAGAGATTTTTTTACTATTTTCTTGTGAACTTCAGTTGTTTTAGATCTACTAACGATATTTGAAACTGTTGATTTGCCACTTTGTACTTCCTCTTCCTCAATCCTATATATTCCACTTTGGAAATTTGTAATAATTCTGGTTTAAAAGCTAGAAGCCAATTTATGACGTATTTAATAGATACAAGATATGAGATAATAATAAGCGCTTTCAGAACAAATTATTTAATGCTACAATATGTCTAACAGCCTTAGAAAATAGTTCACATCCATACAACTGGATATACATACATAAGTCTTATTCTCAGTGGTGTAAGTGACTAAGTAAACCATAAAGAACAAAGCTTGACATACATTTGGGTGACAACAGATTTAACGTGATTTGATCATGATACGTTGCTATTGAAAGTTATTTACAGATTTTTAGCGGACGAATTAATTGAAATTTTCTACGAGAAACATTATTAATTGAAAGATTTTCGAGAGGAAGTAATAAATTTCTATTTAAAGTTCACTATCTTAGAGTATCGCAACACAGGTCAGATTTCTAGGATAGCAAATAAACTTAGATACCGTATTGTACGTTTGCTAAATTGTTCAGTTTAGACGAGACTGTTTTAGACTTCTCTTTGAAGTTAAATTATTTTCTTATTCCATGGTATGCAAAGAAAACTGTGAATATTCCTCTTCTGTACCATATATGTCGCATGCAATATTATTCACCCAAATACGAGTACGTTGTAAAAATGAGTCAGTGCCGCATAATAAAGTCCATTTCAATAACCTTGACAAGTATCATGCAACATGCTACGAATACAGTAATGCCCATTATATGTATGCAACTAGATTTTTAATGAACTCGTAGCATAATACCCGTCATCCATGCTATTGCATGTCACTAAAAAGAAATTTTGTTTTCATTGGACACACATCTGTGTGTGGTATTGTCCTCTGTGTTTGCCTGTGTATCAGAAGATATTCATTATTATCATACGTAGTAATAAAACAGGGGTTCAGTTTTCTTTTATTTTATTTTCATGTCCTCTGTTATGGGTTTTTTATTTTTCTTCATGCCATATTTGTTGCAAATATTATTAATT
The DNA here is from genome assembly GCA_936449025.2 of Sarcophaga subvicina. NCBI lineage: Eukaryota > Metazoa > Arthropoda > Insecta > Diptera > Sarcophagidae > Sarcophaga > Sarcophaga subvicina. The sequence continues at coordinate 38,918,991 of OW388082.2, forward strand.
TTATTCGTTACAGTTTGTGCACCACATAAATGGTTGACCATATTGCAAAGGACAATATTTGAATTGAAGTTGTAAATTATTTGAACTTTTAACAAGTTACTGGCTGTCGCATGATTATAAACACCCTTAAATTAATTTCATTACTGGATAAGTATTTTAAAAGTGTTGTGTGAAAAATTTAAAATTATTGAAGAATAAATTATTTTTTTGCATGTGCCCTAGACATTACCTAAAGCTGGTCTTAAGCAAAAAATTTAAGGCATCTTCCAGTATTCGTATTACATATGTACATACATAATTGGTCATTACAACTCTTCAGTCAGGATTACGACCTAGTTTCTCACACCACTGAAGTTGTATGTTAATTTTATAGATGAGTGGCGGGAACTACAGTTTAAAGTCGACTCCGAACGACAGATTTTTGAGAAACTTTTCATTGCAATTTTATTCACTCTTAGAGTTTTTGCCAGAAATCTGCTGAGCGGAAGTCGCCGAAGAAATACTTTTTTTGTATTTTGTGTTGATGTCTGGCCTGGGAGTCGAACCCTGGCTTTACGTCTCATAAGCCAACATACTACCTACTAGACTACGGCGACTTCAATATTCGTATTACAAAAGACAAAAATATCTCAATCGAGTGATCTAACTGCAACCACTCTTTGCGAATTTGGTAAGTAATGAATTAAGAACTTGCTTCTTAAGCCTTGGACCCGCCTCTCTCTAGTGGTGCAATAAGACCAAAAGTTCCCACAGTACAAAAATGATATATTTCGGCGAATTTGAAAATATTCTCCACTTTCAAACCTAAACCACCAGACAGATACTTGAAAGCGGTATATCCGATTTTCGTTGCGTAACTCACAACAGTAGGTCAGTGCCAACAAGATCAAATTTTATGGTTCGTATGATTCTATACTTATAGTAATTATTTTTAGTTACCCATTTACATACATAATTGGTCATTACAACCCTTCAGTCAGAATTAAGGCCTAGCTTCTCGCACCACTCATGTTGTGTGTGTTAATATTATACATGAGTGGCGGGACCTACAGTTTAAAGTCGACTCCGAACGAGGGATTTTTGAGAAACTTTTCTTGGCAATTTTATTTACACTCAGAGTTTTTGCCAGAAATCTGCTGAGAAGAATTCGCCTGGAGTTTGAACCTTGCCATCACTTCTAATAAGCCAACACACTACTTACTAGACTATGCAGACTTCACATCAGCCATATACCATTCGCAACTCCTTTATATTTGGCTGAAGTTTGAGTTTACATGGGCGCAACTGTGCCTTCCAATTCCGGTAATCTTTGTAAGGATGTTCCAAGATGTAAGGATGTTCATCTGCTTTTATATTCTTCCTCTCCTGCATGTTTCCGTGTGCTTGGACAAATGTAATACGGATATGATACTGCTCAATCATTCCATTGAAACAGTCTCGAGCAGTTTTTGTTCTTAGAAGAAATAATCATGTAAGCCAACTACTGTGGTACGATTAATTCCTTCGTCAAGTATTCTTGAGGTCAATATCAGTGTTTATAGCCATTTCTTTACTCCAAACGTTATAATTTCAAAATTATATCGATGTCATCATATATGGTAGTACATAAAGTATAGGGTCTGTGCTTTAAGGTATATCCACTGTTCAAAGCAGAACAACTTCGTGCTCATATTGAGAATGTATACGTAATGAATCAGATTCTCAAATGAAGGTCATAATTTTTATTAGAATGGATACGTAAACAGATAAAATTATTAAAGTTCTTAAATGAGAGGCTGCGACAAAATAGAGGGAAACTGTAACATTCCTACCGTTATATTGTTTCTTTAGCACTTGGGTTTGTTTACGCTTTTGGGCTATTTTTCTTAAAAACTGCTGCTGGAAATGCCATTGCCTTCAACGAATTAAAATTGCGTAAATAAATCGACACATTTTTACGGACTCTATATTTTTGGAGATCTGCTATTAAAACGTACATCTGCAAAATGGCAATGTTTTATAGTCCTGTGCTTGTAAATGTAAATTAATCCTAAGGATCAGGGTTCTGTGTGCTACATGAATTGATTATTTGGTGGTTAATTGAAACCTAACAAAAATGAATGAAAGTTGTCGAATCGATATTCGATTGTTGACTAGCTAAGTATTAAATCCTCTCGAAGTCAGCAGATGAGTCTGGATAAAAAAATTTGCTATGTGGTTCCAAAAGAGAAATTCATTCACAAATCACTGATCAAGGAAAATTATCGTTTTTGAAATGAATTGAACTCTCAAAGCAAACACTCTTCTAAAAACCGATTTATCTAAAGAAGAACGATTTGATTAAAAAATTCAACATATCGACAGAGACTACTAAATCCTATTTCTGTTGTGGCTAATAATTCTATTCCACGAGAGATACTTTCATTTCAGTGAGGGGTTTCGAAATATAATTGTCTTGTATTAGACCAGTACGATCATGCTAATAAAGTTTAGAAATCCATTTAAAAATGATTTCATATGCAAAGTCAAACCTGTTTTATTTTAAATGGCTTGGTTAACTGTAGGAAAACTTTGATTCATTAACTTCAGTTTACAAAAGATAACAAGAGCGAAGAACGATGCTGCCACGTAGTCGGGAAATGGTATTGCAATAAACGAAATAAAATAAAGTTCCATGATCTTAGGCTGAACTTGCCAAAAGGAAATAAAACTAATCCTGCAAACAGCCGAACTATATATGAATTACAAAGGAAATTGATAGAGGGATTCATTCAAGGAGATATCGACATCAATAACTATGACTTCGAAGAAGATCTGTGACTATTGCTAGACATTGCAGCGATGTTAGCTGCAATAAGGAAGTGCCAGGCAAAAATAAAAAATTTTGCAGAGTCCACAAAGGAAGAGAATAAAGCTGCCCAGCAGGAGAATAAACCTCCCCAAGCAGAGCTAAGAGCTAGCTTAAGGGAACCGGTATGGAAATAGTAGAGACCGTCGATAAAAAACTTAAAGGCGTCAAAGAGAATGCTCAGATTTAGAGAAAACTATTGATGACAAATTATATGGAATGGAGAGGAAATACAACAGCCTTCAATGTATGCAAGACGGATGCAATAGGATAACGGCGTCTAGCTTCGATTACAGTACGGTCTTACGGTTTGCAGCAGTCGGCGGATGGAACTGCAAACAAACAACCCTGCAACTCATTGCGACATTAAAAGGTAAAGCAGGAGAGAACAATCAGGATAATTTCAACGAGATAATGGCAGCGTTACAATGACATTTCGGAGATGAACATAAAAGGGGAATGTTTCAATTACAATTAAAAAGACGATTGCAGTAGGGTAACGAATCTCTCTCAAATTTCGCCGCGAAGATAAAGATATTGGTAAAGCTAGGTTATCTGGAAGAAAACTGAAAAGCAAATCTATTCAAGGACCAGGAATTCAGCGGAGGCAGAGGGAGAAGAAAATTTACTTCACACAAACAATCTTCAATAGCTTCCAAAACTTCGTTCTTGTCAATAAGTTGTCACAGCATTTGTTTAGAAATTTTGTTTAAAATTTATTTTATAACACATTCTGCATAGAGTCTGGTCTCTCATTGTTGGTTCTTTATTCATGCAAAGGGTCATTTTTCAATCGTTTGTACAATATATGAGGGCATGCAAATAATACAGACATACAAACATACCTAGTAGATGCACACACAAATAAAATATGAAAAAAGTTATTCCATTTATGCAATAGAAAATGAAATTTTCCTTTCATTTGAAATTCTTCAGTTGCATAAAGTATCACAAGGTTGGTGTTGTTTTTTTTTTAATTTTCTTTGCATTTCTTTATCAATGAAAATTTCAAATCATTCGTTCTGTTATGCCATATAAATTTCATTAAATTAATGTCGCACGTAATGACATGAAGATCGCATTGGACTTTTGCATATCCTTTGCATATAAATGAAGGATGTCATATACATACGAAGCGAAAGTAATGAACGAGAGGGAATTTGTATACCAAATTTCATCTAAACTGCATTGAGGTCGCACAAACGTATTCAATGAATCTTTTTTTTTTTTGGCGTCCACCTGTCTCATTATGAAATTAAAAATTTATGCAAGAAACTTTGCCTCCGCTCTCTTACAAACTATGACCTAAGCTGACCTAATTAAATCGACACAAAGTTGCATTTTCCATTAACAATAATAAATAGTAGAAGATTTTTTTCCTTTCATTTCATTTGATTTTTCCTATAACCGAGGTATTCTATTAGTATCACAAACATTTTGTCTCTACCTGCCCCCTGCGTTTTTCAACTTCTTCGCTCTCATAATTAAGTTATAAAGAGGCTGCATTTGGTTGTGGCCCGTTTATTGACCGGCGGTTGGTTTGAAAAGTGTTGCAAGATTCATTACAATCTACTCGTTCTAATTGCTTAGTCCAACTTTTGCCTTCTGCTGGTCTATCGCTTTCGTTCTGCTTGTTCTTTTATGCCCCAAATGTTGTTTACTCAACACAGACACACAAACAAACAAGCAGTTGTACAACATTAATTTCAAGATTGCGTTGGATAAAGCTGAACGAGCTTACTACATATACGAGGTGACTAAAAGTCTACACAAATGTTACTAATTTTAATGTAAATGTACAAAGGAGGAGCCTCCACTGTCTTTGTTCGGATTATTCCAATACAGAACTGTAAAAGAATTCATTTGAAACATCACTTTAAACATCATGATTTGTGTTTTTGATTGGAACTTCGAAACTTTTTTAAGACATGTTGCTCACAACCCTTTAGTCAGGATTACGACCTAGTTTCTCACACCACTGATGTTGTGTGTGTTAATTTTATACATGAGTGGCACGATCTACGGTTTAACGCCGACTTCGAACTACAGATTTTTTTAGAAACTTGGCAATATTATTTACTCTCAATAACGGATCCGGGGTGATGATATCACTGAGGATAGAAGATAGTAACTATACAAATAGCAAAATGGAAGTAGTGGGGATAACAGCGGGCATCCATATGGTAGAGTGGTTAAATCAGCTAACTCGGATAGACAAGTTGAAGCGCATATATGTACCGAAGATAGGATAAAATGGGCTTTTTACCATACAAGACTCTGGGGACGGAACGTACCTTTTCTGACATATTACAGAGGAGCATGGGATAACTTTTGCCATTCCATTGCAAGAGCAAGGTTTCTGCGGCAAATACCAACAGCTTCGTGAAGGGCGATGGACGAAGGCGGTGTTCATAATCAAAATGCTCAAAATCACTCAGACCAATTAATCTGCCACATGATATTAGAAAGGATATCACTGATTCCTAGGCAGCACTCTTATAGGGCAGGCAGATCTAGGAAGTAATCAGGAGACCTTGCACGTGAATGTGGATTTCTTGATAACACTTCTCACGAGATCATAAATAGATCATTAGATAGAAGAGGTATGGAACCTGTGATATCCATATGGATGACAAAGAACGTAAACATTCGATATGCTAAAACACACGCTTTGAACAAAATAGTAAGGGTCAACACAGCTTGGTGTTGGCAGTAGGCTGCTGTCCTTTCACCTCTAACGTAAAGTAACCTTAGAAATGAACTCCTGACAAAACTAACTGATGCGGGCCTCGACTGCTAAATATGTGAAGACCATACAGATTTAGTAGCTATATGCAAATTTGAAGAGATTCTCAGTGACAGCATTCAAAAGATTTTGAGGTTGTAAGTCGTTGGAGCATGACAGTGGGTTTGAAGATAAATCCGGGTAAGACCGCACTAGCTCCAGAAAAAGAAAACTTCCAAAATCGAAGAACATTCGACTACTGTGTGAGATATTGTTACGCAAATCGAAACGACCTAATATCGTTTAACAACAAAAACGATAAACAAAAGCCACACGATACAAATACACACTAACACTAAGAATACAATGAACGTGTTGATTATCTAAAGCTGCACACACACATATGTACAACGAACCTGGTTGCGCCTGGTACCAACAACAACATGTATGTGACAAAAAGGGATAGACAATATAAACAAACAACAATGTATTAGCAATAGAACTCTCGAGAAGGCGAGATCACGAACCTTCCACTTCAAGAATGTTCGTTAGACTGGTTGTGTCGGACTATAAAAGGGCTGGACAAAGCAGACAGCAGTCAGTAAGAATTCAGTCAGCCTTGTGTGAAGTTGCGTGTGAACAAAATAAGTCGTGGTTGTAAAGATCCAGTGAATACTTGTGTGAACTAGTAAAGTGAATAAACAGATTATTATTGTTGTATCGTTAAGTTGTATACGGTGGCACACAAAAGTAGTGTAAAGAATAAAGAGAGTTTAACTGAAACTAAATTAAACACATTTGTTTTTACTTTGTTTGCAATTAACGAACTCATATTTAAACGTTTTTAAAAAGGTAAAAACATAACAATATTATAGAAAATATATGTCAAATATCTGCTCATATTGTGAGCCTAGAAATGTCATGATGGTATGCAGAAGACTTGCAAGGAAACTAGAGTGTGTTCGCCTAACAGGGGTAATGAGAACCTGTACAACAGCGGTGCTGAAGAAACTTTTGAAGTCACAAGTTATAGAAACTGTGAGTAGGTAGATAAGAAAAAAGGCTAACATGAATCATTAGGGAACTTTGTGAACTAATGAACCGAGTGGCTGACAGCTACCCTCTCTAATCGTTCTCAGAACAGCACCACTGGACCCTATGATTTCAAGAAAAACTTCGCAACAAAACGTGGTAATTAGAATGAATGGAGCAGTCAGGAAGCTGCATACTCTTCTAAAAAGGCACTATTTTATCGTTTACAGATGGGTAAAGACTCTGTGTAAACCAAGTGGGTTTTGAGGGTGGGTTTTGCTAGAAAATTAAAATACGAGGAGATCGGAGTCATACATCAGACTATCCAGGAATAACCTTAGGTTGATAACCGGTCTTTTGATAGGCCACTGTAGAGTAGAATAGGAGTTATCCAGAGCCCAACATGTAAATTATCTGGCGATGAGAATGTATCACACATTTTTGGAAATTGTGGGGCATTAATGCAACCCAGTGAGGAATAGCTGGTAGGGAATTGTCCATGTTAACCCCGAGCAACATCCTGTAATTTGTTAGGGCAATAAGCTTAGAGGGGATATTATGGGGATATCCTATAAAGTTTGGGGGGAGTACAATAGACAGTATGGTTGCAGTACTAAATCATCTCTTCACAACAGTTGGTTTAAGCAGTTGTTGTTTAATAGAACTTTACTTGTCACCGCCAAATTCACTCCCCACTCGGATAGTCATTCCAGCCACCGAATGTATTTAAGGTTCTTTTTAATGGTGAAACCTATACGCTGCGTTCTATACATAAAGATATTGATCATCATTACTTCCAATATTAGGCCGCCAATAGGATCCTTTTGTGCGTAGAACTGATAACCCGGTATTGGTGTCTGACCCAATTCTATCTTTGAGCCATCCGAGTTGAGCCGAATTCAGTTATATTTTGAAGACCGATTAGTAGTGTAAGCCATATGCAGCCTTTAAACTGTTCCACTTAATTAGAACAATATGGTGCGGTTTTTCCACCAGTGCCTATGGTGCTCAAAATCTACAAAATTTTTATTGTTATTAAAATCATTGTTTTCTTCTTTGGGCTTTATCAATCGAAATGACCATTCTGGCTGATCATTCATACTTTTTCAGATAATCGAGTATGGGGATGTTAAAGACAGCAATTGAATCGGGTTTTATTAGTGTCATAGACACCAGTAGTTTTTTCTATACCAACTGGCAACATTCACTGCTTGAGCAATGGCATTTTCAATTGAGATTGTGTTCATTTTAGCAATGATTACGTATTTTACAACTCTGGCTTATTTATGCATCTGTATTGCTGTATATTATATGGGCCGCTTGTATATTCGTTTGCGGTAAGTATAACTTGAGTTTCAATTTCTTGTTTGTCCATTAATCTATGTCAGCAGCAATTGAAATGAGAATAAGAGAGAGAGAGAGAGAGAGAGAGAGAGTGTAGAGTACACGAATTGAGCATTAGTTAAGCAAAAGTTATCATCAGCCTGGGCAGGAGCAATGGCAATAGCAATCGGACAGCAGCAGCAACTATGCTACAAGCTTCATATAAATTTCAGTTTGTTGCTGGAAGTTGTAATCGTTATAGTTGTTGTTGTTGTTGCTGTTGTTGCTGTTGTTGTTCTGTTGCTGTCACATAACTAATTCATAAGATTTGGTTTTCAGTTTCATTTTTTTTCACTTTGTTGTTTTCTGTCTTAGTGTTCGTCGTCCGTCTATTTAGTCTTCGTTTTCAGTTTTAAATGTTTCTGTGTGTTGTAAGCAAAGCTTTGCGTTTGATGGGCTGTTTTTTTTTGTAAGGCTGAACGCAAAACTGTTTATTTTTCATATAAAATTGTTTTTATTTTATTTTTTCCCCAATCTCTTTATAGTTGTTGTTGTTGTTGTATTCTTTTTTTTCGTATTCGTTGATTTATATAATTTCTATTTGTATTTACATTTGTGGTCCTTCGGCTTTAAACTAATACTGCTATGTGTATGTGTTAGTGTTTGTTTGTGTGTCCATTTGTCAGAAATCTGGGTCAAATAAATAAATAAACAAAAATCTCTTCTGTGTTACCATTTGAACACAGATGTGTATGTATTTACATACGTATGAATGTATGTATGTATGTAAGTATGAGGTTGTAAATTTGAATATTCATGCAGTTTGTTGTTGCTACTTGTATTAGTAGAAGCATTTGTTTATTAATACAGAAAAAGTAGTTTATCATGTTGAAATTTTGTTTTTGTAATTGTTGTTCCATTCAGATTTTGTATTTTATATACACATACCAATATAAACTCTCTATTTCTCACACATACCCCATGCGCACACAATCTTGAACAAACGAAGACATTTAAGAGTGAAATTAAAGAAATTATATTCCAAGATATAATCAATGTTTGTTCATCTTTTTGTCTTTTGAAGTGTACAAACAGTGTTTACGGTTACAATATTTGATTTAAGCAAACAAAATGAATACATCGGACATTTCCTAAGGAGGAGACTACATAGAGATCCTTGAGATAAGAAGGTGTGAATGCATATAAGAGGCACATGAACTGATATGTTCTGTTAATATTTAAGTTTCTTTAAGATTTTTTTTTCAAATTAATCCCAATAACTAAGCAATACCATCATAATATATGTGAGGAAGACAAAATCAAATATTTATTGTACTTGGATTTATTCTAAGCATATGAGTTAACAAAAATATCTCTTGGAAACACTCAGCATGTTTTTGATATAAATTGAAATAATATTACATCCAAGCCTTCATAAATCACTTGCATGCATACATGCATGAGTGGCGGGACCTGCACTTTAAAGTTGACTTCGAACGACAGATTTTTCAAAAACTTTTCATGGCAATTTTATTTACTCTCAGAGTTTTTGCCAGAAATCTGCTGAGAGGAAATCGCCAGAGAAATATTTTTTTCATATTTCGTTTTGTTGCAGATGACTGATCTGGGGTTTGAATCTTTCATCTAATAAGCCTACGCACTTCCGACTAGACTACGACGACTTTCATATTTCTCTTAAGTAGATTTATTAAGCAGTCGAGTACTTCAAAATTTTCATTTTCTTTGAAGTTTATTCAGAATGATGAGAAGAAACGGCGGTGTGCATCCAATACAGAACAGGTGTTTAAGACCTCAATTCTTTTCAGAGGTGTTCTTACAAAAACGACAGAAACAAAATACCTTCTTCTTGTGAAATTCAGCATTACGACCGCACAAGAGCTTAGAGTTAAAAATAACTCCCAAGTGTTTAGCCTTCTCAAAAATTACCAAGCGGCTTTGATTGTCTGAGTCCTAAAATTTTGGTATTTAACGAATTAATTCCAGCCGGTTTCCCCTGACTCAAGATATGCAATAGGAAGGAATTTTCCCCTAATAAGTAGCACATATTATATTATATTATTATACTATGTTCAGATATGCACTTTTATTGCGTAAATCGCAATAAACGCCATTATTGAGCTCAATATTTAGTTTCAATTAATAATTGCGCAATAAATATGTAAATTGTTATAATATTGAGTAAAACTTAAAATGCAGCACTGTCATAAGTGTGTTTATTAAACGAAAATTTTTGGTTGATATTTGTCGTCAACAACGACAAACAAAAAAAAAGCAAAACCAACTAAAAACAAATGTTGTTGAAACAACCAGCTGTTTTATTTACAAGCTGTCAAATGAATATTGAATATGCAGATGAACGGCGTATATTATTATGCCTGAACACTTAAAATATTGTACTCAATAAAAGTGCATATCTAAACATAGTATTAGCATTTTTGTTGTTCAATTCATTATTCTGTAGTCAACATCCAAGTTGGCTAGAGAATTATTTTCCTTTCCTTAAAACTATGTTATGAGAATGAGGACAGAGGGAATAGTGTTTGTGAACATTAGACTCGAACGACTAGAGTCCATTTATATCGCTGGAGCCAAATTCATAGTGGTAGCGATAGAATATTTAAACAGAAACAACATTGCGATGATACTCCAATAAATCAGTGGAGTTGGATATCCTATTGTCAGCAATATTCACCTTCAACCTGGTCTGTATGCGTTCGAGAAGTCTCAAGCCTTTGAGGCGCCGGCCCATACATAATCGTTGTATTCAATTCTCGGTCGAATATAAGTGATGTAAATAATAAGAACATCAGATGAAGTTTTAAGAAACAGAGGCAGTTGAATGCTTCATTCGAAACTTGAAAAATGTGCTGGTTCCAGCGTACATCACATTGATTTCTCATGCTCAGAAAATAAAGATCATCTGGCTCATTAATGCTTATACCATCTATCACTACAGATGAAACAATATTATTGCTGTGCTTGAGTGTTAAAAAACAGTAGAGCGTGTTTCGCGCTTTAAAATCAATCCTATTCAAACGACCCCATTTGGAGACTGAATATAAGTCAGTCGTGAGAGTGTCATTCATATTAAGCCTTTTTGTCTCAATCTCCCAAAGGCTTGGCCTGCCATTAAAAAAATATAAATCGGAATCTCATCTATGCAGTCTTCCATTCTACAAGAGGTAGTGTCAAGTGTCACACAAATTTTGTGTCAAACAAAAATTTGATTTATTTGCGAAGATTTATAGAGGTCATCCGAAGATTAGTATAAAAATAATAAAAAAGGACCTTCATATAACTCTACTAACATATACGAACAGATATTTATGCAGCCCATGGTGTTAATACTAGGATAATAGATAATGTGAGGTCTGAAAGTGGAATTAGTGTTTAACGATATTGACTTTGCGGCGAAAGAATGAATTCCAATTATAATGTGATTACACATTACAAAAAAAAAAAAATATTTTTTTCTAGACTTTATTTCTTTAAGTACATGCAGTACCGAAATAATTTAGGAAACACAATCCACATTCGTGATGATGCTGTAATCATTCCACGTAGTTGAATAATCTTCTGTAATTAACAAAAACGTTCGCTTTCGATAATTTCTGAAATACAATTTAAAGCGATGTGAAGTGTAAGATCAAATGGGGTAACGTGCCTTGGGCTAAGACCTTGAACGCTGTAATTGCCATTTGAAATAAAAATACATTGGTTTGAGGGAATCTCTCGTTAACTTTTCATGCCGCGAACATTAATAAACCATTTGATCTCTCACTTTTTAAAATCGACCCTCTTCGTACTGCACTATTTTGCGATTGCCTGTATATTAGATGCTATTACGTCCTTCCTATCAAACCTATACACATTAGTCTGGGCATGGCTTGGTATGCAATCGAAGGGAAATATTGCCATATGAAAAATGGAAGTGTATTTTTCATTAGTCACCTTCGCTGAGGCCTATTTCTGGATGAATGAGTATATGAACATACAAAATCGTCGAATTTATGACGATAGCAATCCATATGACGTCCAAGAGCTTACATTCATTCCGAAAAACTAAGTATTTGATGTGGATTTTCGGCAACTTTTATTGGTCTGACACGAACAACGTAGGGTTTCAACAGAACAGCGCTACGTGCTACATATCTCATGCCACATTAGAAATTCTGCACTAGATATCTGAGGGCATTGTCATCTCACACGCAGATGATATGATCTACCGATTTCGTGCGATTTCACGCTTTTAGATTTTTCTTGTGGGATTTTCTTAAGGCGCAGATATTAGAGAATAAGCCACAAAGCACTGCATTCTTCAAAGTCGATATAACATAACATCGGTCAAATTCAGATTTATGGGTCAAAGTCATGGAAAATTGTCCTAGAGAAACCGTGGCAGACATTTGAACGACACACTATGTGGCATTTACCCTGAAAAGCTGGCCAAAAAGGCAAAATTGAATTTAAAGACATTTAAGAAACTAAGTACGCAGTTCGGTAGACAACAAAATTCTGCATTATATAGTGAATTTTCACGACTTTAAGTTGAGATTTGTAGATTTGAGACGATGTCAAAATCAGGAAAGTGAAGAAAATTAAATGCGTTTTTGGTGTTTTTTTTTGAAATTTTAATAGGTTTGTATGATATTTTTTGGTGGCTAAACGAATAGAGGTTTTATATTGATTTTTTTTATTTGAAAGGTATGAGCAACTGCTACTTTCAGTTTTTTTTTATATATATATATCTCATATATTATTGTTAAACTTATTCATTCAAAATTTAAAAATAATAAAAATTTCACATTTTTTTATCCTACCCAAAAAAAAGCTAAGGATTTTAAAGATGAAAGTAGTTTTTAGTAGTTTAATGTTATATACCACAAGAAAATATGAACTCTCTACATTCAGGAACAAAAAAAAAAAGTTTCCGCAAAATTGCGCAATTATTTTTGGCGATTTTTTGAAAATTTTACTTTTTTTGAAAAATTAAAAAAATTAGACGCAGTGTAATAAAGCCATAGGCAATAAAGCCATATGGACTTAATCCTCAAATGAATGCGAGGAAATTTAGTATAAGCGATACCAATCGAGATGTCCTGAATAGGTTACTTTTAAGCCGTGATCCTTTTATAAGCTGCAGTACACAAAAATCGCGAAGGTATAGAAAAGCATTTTCTTCAGATACTTTTAAATTACTCCTTCCTGACATTGATGATGAAAATGCCAACGATTTTAACGATTGTAGTTAGTTTCACTTTTTAAGTATATTTAGGTTAAGTATTAAATAATGTAAAATAAATATTATGAATAAATATTATTTATCATAGAAGTTTAAAAACTTAATTACATATGTATGTATATCGACTATTCTAACAATATGAGATGAATGTTAGATTTTTTTAATGGACCGTATGTGGTACCTAGGGGCACTTATGATCCGATCATAATAAAATGTGATCATAAATGATTCACATTCGTATTAAACATGTTCATGTCGAATTTCATCCAGGTAATACAATCTTTAAGCCAATTATAATTGCTAAACATATTTTCTTAAGGGGCCCTATTTTGGACCAAGGGGCAATTATGGACCGACCATAACAAAATTTGGTACTATGATTTAGATTTACAAAATACACGTTCATACCGAATTTCATCACGATACCGATGTTTTTAAGGCATTTATAAGCGCTAACGTGAATTTCTAAAGGGGACTTTATATGGGGACTAGGGTCAACTGTGATCCGATTTTCACCAAACTTTACACCATGATTTTTTAGTACACAGAACTGATCCATGCTAAATTTTATCATGATTGTTGCTTAATTACCATAGTTATGTGTAAATAAGTGCAATTTCGAGGGGAATTTGTATGGGAGCTAGGCGAAATCACGGACCGATTTGAACCAAAATCAGTTGGGTTCATACTTGGGCCTTATTATCTATACCACTATCAAAAAATTCCAGCCATTAACACATAAAACATAAAATTAATTTTGGCCAGGTTTTCAGGCAAAATGCCACATAGTGCGACACTCCATTCATCAATAGGCCTTTCAAACGAAAACATAATTTCAATAATATCTCACAGACACTTTGTTTTATTTATATTTGAAGATAGGAAGCCCTTAAAAAGGACCCTACAAATGTATGAATAAACAATATCAGACTGCATATGAAGGTTTGTATTTTCAAATTGAAAATTTAAAAAATTTGTTGTGGGTAGAAATTGATTTGTTTTCTCAGTATGCTGTACATGAAGAGCCTTTTGTTCTTAAATTTAAATTTTGATGTGACATATTTAAAGTTAAAATTGACTAAAATGTGCATAATTTATCAATAAAACTGACCTTAACTACCCTTTTATTTAATTTCGTCGTAATATTTTAGGGGACAATTTTGTGCTACATGTGGTCGTACCATTTGTTATTCAATGTTTTTACGGCTTTTCCTCAAAACATTTAAAAATTCTTGTAATTCATGTGATACTTTCCAGTGAATTCAACAACAACAGTTGGCCGTATTGTCCACAAAATATAATTTTTGAGTCAGTTTTTTAATACCCAATTAACAATTAATCAAACGTTTTTTAAAGCAGACCATTCTGTAGGCCATGGCTCTTGTTTTAACATGTCAGATTGAGATAAGAACGTTAAGGATAAATAAAATTTAATTTACAATGAAAACATAAATAAAAAACAAATAAAAATAATAAAAACAACAACCCAAAATATTTATTTAATTTATTTACACAAGTAATGTGTGCAACGAAGGATCAATTTCATTCCACCGTTTGTTGCATACTTACCATACATACTACACCTAACACACTATGTATGTACATGCACACATATGGTGAGATAGTACGTATGCCGTATAAGAATATGCTGTGGCAGAAACTAATTAATTAAACCAAAAGTATTTGATGCATGCCACATGAGTCCCCATGAGCATGAATGTTGGCCGCACGTTAACTGGAATAGTCAGGTAAATATTGTAAAACGGCCTTACGAAACACAACAACAAAAAAACAGAATGCATTAAAATGAAGGTGCGCGTGGCAGACCAGAAGACAAACTCATGCCCACATGGTTTTGTTTATGTTTTAAAAAGTTGGTTTTGTCTTTACCACTGCAAATATAATGGCCTTAATCATAAATTTGTTAAATTTTATCTTGCAACGGCACAACATACTACTTCTACTACTACTACTACTATGCACATTAAAATTGCTGCCGGCATCATATGTGCTCTATGCAGATTCCTTTTACACTGCATGTAATTTATATAAGGGATACATAACAAAATACGAGGATATCTCCTACACCTGCAGCGAATGATGTTGGATCTAGGAACATAAGTTAAGGGAGAGTAGAAGAAGGAGGGAGTAGCGTTAGCGCTACTAAATCCTTTGCAGTAGCGATTAAACAGTGAAACACAAATCACATTGGAATGGTTAGGTTAGGTTAGGTTAGCGTGGTAGCTTTAATTTACCAAAAAGCTCACTTGAGCACATATAGCGAACCGTTGTGATGCCACAGGTGAACGCAGACTCTGTACTGACCAAGTTCCTCCGATCCAAGGAGGGGGAAGTTGGTCAGCGCAAGGGCTGCTCACATTGGAACGGTGCTTCAATGAATAAATAGAGTTTGGAACCTTATCGTCATTAATGAACACTTTCGCCCTCTCGTGTACGCGGTTGAGAAGCCTCAAAATCATGTTAAGTTATATTCCATTTTCGATAGATGATAAAGTGAAGTATTTCTTGCACCGTCTTAAGAAATCAAGAGATTTGAATGTTTTTCGACACTTAAAAATTTTTTTTGGTTACAGCGAACATCACATTGAATTTTCAAGCCCAGTTCATTAAGCTTCTGACTCGTCAATATTTTTACCACTCAAGGCTACAGGTGACGTATTATTATTGTCAACTTTTACGACTCCAGTCGAAGATTGATTGATCAAAGGAATATAAATACTTACTTATTTACTTACTTAATTGGCCATTAACAACCCGATTAACGGATTTCGGCCTGCCTCAACACATCCTTCCAGGCACCTCTGCTTCTTACGCGCCTACGCCAGTTGGTCACATCAATAGATGACACGGCTTCCTCGAGTTGGTCCTTCCAACGTGTACTAGGTCGTCCTCTTTGCTGACTTCCGCAGATCCCCGCATCAAATACCCGGCTCGCCGGAGCATCCTCCTCCATTTGAACGACATGGCAAAACGCTGGATTTTAATATGCTGCACAATATAATACTGAATATAAATACTGTCATCTGCAAGAGAGTAAATATGATTTGAAATTAGCGAAAGAAAGTCGTTAATAAAAATAGGAAATAGGTTAGGAAAACAGAACCTTGCTGAACTGCTGAATTTATTCTGAACTCATCCGATGCTACATCGTCTATAAGAACTATAGTGTGATCCATGAGAAAGCTCATTATAAATTGACAGAAGTAAATACCGACTGTTGCCGTTTTTCAAAGAGCAGCGCTAATAGATCACCAGTAGATCGGGTCTTACCGATGCCGCATTGCTTACCGCTTACCATAATCTTGGAAAGTGCGGAACAAATTGCTATTGGGCGTTAACTTTTAAGGTTGTTAGTCTTATTTGTCCCATTTGGTGGATTAACGTAACATTAGCAATCCCCAGCAAGATAAAAAACGCCGGCGGCACGATACGACTCACTAGAATAGTTCATTAACTGACAAGCAAGCGTCAAAGAACACTGCTTTAGAACGAATGCTGGAATACCATCCGACCCAGAGGGCTTGTTTATGTTGGGATCCGTAAGAACTGTACAAGCTCGAAAGAATTAATTGGGCATAGTCCCTAATACTCTTTCAAGTTCAGGCAACAGTTTACTGTCAAGATTGAATTTCGGCACACGAAGATAAATGGAGAAAGTCCAACTATTGAGTTGTTCGGAAAGTAACTTCATTTTTCCTGACAGAAGATTTAATTGTATTTTTTGTACACCCAATTTCACACTTAAGCCAAATAATTTTTATATGCTTTGGGTGTTCATATAGCAAGGCTTGTGTGAAAACTTCCAATTAATTCTACGCAGTAGTTTTTGGTTGGTGCCCTTTTAAATATGGAGAGTGATAAGCAGCATTTTCGACATATCTTACTGTTTTACTACAGAAAGGGTAAAAATGCTGTTCAAGCCAGAAAGGAATTGGCCGTGTGTATGGAGAAGGTGTGTGGACAGTACGCCAGTGCCAGAACTGGTTCGCTAAATTTCTATCCGGCAATTTTGATGTCAAAGATGCACCACGTTCGGGAAGGCCGGTTGAAGCTGATAAAGACGCAAAAAAGACATTAGTTGATGCGAAACGGCGAATAACAACACGTGAGATCGGATTGAGGTTAAATTTATCAAATTCAACAGTTTATGACCACTTGATTGATATTATACGAAAACTGTATTTCATTTCCACAAAAAAAACGAAATTACTTTCCGAACAACATGAAGTTGCCGTAGTCTAGTAGGTAGTGTGTTGGCTTATTAGACGCAAAAGCCTGGGTTCAAGCCCCATGCCAGGCATCAAAGACAAAGTACAAAAAGTATTTTTTCGGCGACTTCATCTCAACAGATTTCTGGCAAAAACTCTGAGAGTAAATAAAAATTGCCATGAAAAGTTTCTCAATAAATAAAAATCTGTCGTTCGGAGTCGATTATAAACTGTAAGACCCACCACTCATGTACAAAATTAACACACACAACATAAGTGGTGTAAGAAACTAGGACGTTGTGCAATGGGTCAATTCGACCTCCGGGTACTGTACTTGTCTTAATTGACAAGTACACGTCCTCTAACCTAACCTAACCTAACCTTCCGAACAATTCAATACATTTTTTTTTCGCGTAAAATGAATGTAGGCAGCCATAAATGTTAATAGCGTGCTGCGATGGACACGTCTAACACTAGTCAGTTATACATTCACTTTTTTAAGCTTTCTGCAGTATACGGTAGTGGTGACTTTGATGTCACATATGCAACATTCTGGAAGTCATATTTTTGGCTGTTTACGTGATTCACCACCGCTTTATAATGACGGAAGCCTTATTGCTCTTCACGGAATAATGAGGCGCCATTCTTTTTGTTAATGATATAAGCCGCGATCAAACTATCTCTTCAGAATAAAATCTCGTTCCAGGATAACATTTCACTTGGTTAAAAAACAAATTAACGACTATTTTATTGACGACAAAGTACAATTTTACTGTTATGACTGTGTTAATGGTCAAAATGGTAAGACAAACTTCTCTTTATGAAATCATTGATTCAATGCCTCTGTTTGAATCATCTGTACTGTACTTTGTTATATAATCGTTTTTATAGGTATATGGAGCTACTAAAATTACAAGTGTGTCTTGTTGTTGGTCTTGCACAAAAACTATAATATTTGGGGGGAGAGTGTAATGAATTAAAAGAAAGAAAGAAAAAAAAGATCATCAAAATTCTCAACTGGTTTTACCGCAACACTATAAACTATGTTCTGCACCATCAACCTGTCAGCTTGACATAAACGAAATGAAATAAAGATCTGGTAGCATGAATACAGAAACAGAACAGCACAGTTGCTCTTGTGACCCACAAGGAATCGCATCCTTGCACACTCTCGTACCTGTAAGTTTATCCAAAAGATAAACGCAATGGTAAGTATTGTATGTATACATGTATGTATGTATACATTTTGGCAGGGGGTAGTAATTTATTTATTTTTATTTTTATTTTTTTATAATTTTTTAAATGCATTTTTATTTAATAAGGCATATAAAAATTTGTCGAGTTTTAATTAATTTTACCTTTTGTTTTACAGCGTACGGCTGAAAGCATTTCATTTCAATTCTTTTCATTTCCATTTTTTTTTTCCTTTTTATTTGCCAACAATTACAACAAAAACGAGGAGCGATAAAATGCTGGCAGCGACTGCTTGTCGTAGAACTGCACAACCACTGTTGGCAGCAATTTAAATGTTGGCCCAAAAGAAGGGTCGGAAAAAATGGAAATGGAAAAATGCATTAAATTTTCCAGCAAATAAATAAAGTTAATTAATTAAAAACAAAAAACAACAACAACGAAAAAGAAATGTCACAAAGAAAAATGTAAATGGCTTTTTGTAGATTGTTGTCGTTCTTATCGTTATCTTCATCGTCCATATCCTTATCGTTGATGTCCTTTTCGTGGTCGTTGAAAGTACGATTTGAACACACACAATAACAACATATGACTGAGCCAATAAACATGTACTTTTATTAAAAATTAAAAAAGAATCTCTTTGAAATTCACTTAAAAAAATCGAAGAAACACAACGACAATCAATAATGCTTTACGCTGTTTGCTGAACACAGCGCATCCTAGAAAATCAGAATGTCCTTACAATTCGAAATACATTCGTATTTCCATTTTACATCATGTAATTGTCCATTTGGTATTCACTTAAATTATGCCCACATGATACTATTGTCGTTGGTATACAAAATCATTATCGTTGTTGTATTAAATAAATCGTTTTATCTCATGCATATATTTGCCATTTAAAGAGCATGTGATGCGCAAAAATATCAGATGTGGCAGCATTTAAATGCATGAAATGAAAAAATACTCGAACTTTTTTGCTGGTGTAATTGGGTATTGCTTTTACTGTGATATAAAACGTTATTATTTTTTATTCACTAGCTGCAAACTGCGCGCGTTGCTGCTCCATCAACTAAAATAAAATTGGAAGAAAGACATTACATAAATGTCCAATTAATTTTGAATCATTTTATTGATTGTGTTGCCCGTTATCCTGATGATTCAGATGAACGGGCCTGAGTAGTACCAAAGAATATAGATATAAAGAATACGCATCATGTAGAAGTAAAATTTCTTATTGCGGGTTGTAACATTACGACCCGCTCTCACCAAAATCTTTTTAAAAATTATTTCTGGATGAGGGGAGAGGAAGACAGAAGGAAAATGAACACAAACAAAGAGCGTAACAATGTGTTGCTCTCATCGTACGTATGTACATGTGTATGTATTCTTGTGTTTTTTGATTTAGTTGTCGACAGTGTAGAAAAATTCAGTACTTTAGTACTTTTTTCAGTACTTTTTCATTTCAAAAATACCGCTGTACCCCGCGACGCTTTCAGTACTTTTTTCTTATTAAATTTTTTATATCTTGTGCTTTTCAACTATTAATGTATTAGCAACATGTTCAGCGCAAGGCTAGCCAAACGTCCACGGAACGTACGTTCGTTTTTAGAATACGAAAAGCAATGAAAATGCTTGGCGAACCGTAATGTAAGCATTTGCATTGCTCTTCATATGCTAAATACGAACGTATGTTACATTAAATTCCATCAATGTTTCCGAATCAGCTGTTTTTGTTCTGTATGTGTATTAAATATAAATAAATAATGCTGGCTTACTAGACGCGAACACACTCTCCGGCGCCTTCCTTCTGGCAAAAACTCTGAGAGTAAATAAAATTGCCACTATAAATCAAGAATCTGTCCCCTGATCTAATGCGACTTGCTTGTTTTTTGAATCATTTCAAAAAATGAAGAGAGCCATACGAATGTCAAATTATTCATCCGTATTTTCTCTCAATGTGTGATGGTTTCATTACATAGTACGTTTAGATGATCACATCCGTACTCTTCTACACAAAATTTTGACAGATCATATTACTTGTGGGACCGTGTAAAGTAGGCTTTATTGGCAGAGTCCGCAACTTCAAGAAAATAGTTAAAATAATATCACATAAATACATATCACACATTTGAACAAACTTGTGTTTATATATGTTTTGCAAAAACAATCACAAAAGAAATAAGTTTGTAAAAACAGAATCTTATTACGTGCCTGATTAGTTGCGCTTTATAAAAAATTTGCGTACAATTGCTATTCTTCCCTTTTTGTCAAAGGTAATGGAAAACAGTTAGTTATATAGAGAGTTACAATTACTTAACTGCTAGTCAGTCGGGTTTCATGAAAGGTAGGAGTTATGCTACCGCTCTATTAAATATAGTTGAGGATCTTAGGTTGGAGCTAAATGAAAATAGTGTGGCGTTTTTAGTTCTTCTTGATCACACCAAGGCTTTCGATACTTTCGATCACAAAGTTTTATTGAATAAGCTCGGAAACTGTTTAATTTTTCTAATTCTGGCGGTAGTCTAATTTTTTCTTATATGTTGGGCAGATGTCTAAAGGTTGATTTAAATGGAAATATTTCGAATCCGCTTCCCAGGGATCAATACTGGGGCCTCTGTTGTTCTGTATGTTCTGTTTGATCTACCAGATGTTTTGATTGACTGTCAGGTTCATATGTATGCTGATGATGTGCAGCTTTATACCAGTACTCGTAAGCAGTATATTGATTCTTGTTTAAACTCTATTAACCATGATTTGGAGAGAATTGACAGTTGGGCCTCGGCAAACTTTGCATCAATCCCTCAAAGTATAAATGTATTAAGCTTTCGAAAACCAATGGGTCGTTTGTCATACCTGAATTGAGTATCAGGTCAATTGTCAAGTCTGCAAGCAATCTGTGCATTGTTTTCAATTACAGATTATCGTGGTCTGGCCATATAATTGCTGTTGTTGGCAGAATTTACAGCATACTTCGAAATTTATGGGCTGTCATAGATTCAATTACTTTTGCCATTCGTATGCAACTTGCTAAAACGTATTTAATTCCTGTGCATTTTTTTTGGTGTGAAATCTTCGCAAACTGCGATTGTGATGACAACTGAAAACTTAACTTAGCATTTAATAACATAGTTAGATATGTA
Source organism: Sarcophaga subvicina (assembly GCA_936449025.2). Taxonomy (NCBI): domain Eukaryota; kingdom Metazoa; phylum Arthropoda; class Insecta; order Diptera; family Sarcophagidae; genus Sarcophaga; species Sarcophaga subvicina. Next base: position 38,940,724 of record OW388082.2, read on the forward strand.
TTTCTTATCATTTCATCGTACCAGATATTTAGTGTGAAATTTGATAATCTTTTGAAAATTAAATGCCTCATTCTATTTCATAAAATTATTAACACGGGACAGCTGAAATATTTATTAAGCCGAATTAAGTTTGCTAGATCTTTCCGGGCATGAAGGATATTCAACTCTTCTTCTATTTGGTAGCACGATAAATAAATAGGAAAGCGATTGAAGGGGCACCATTTCATTTCAAAAGGCTTCCAAACATTTTAATTTTTGAGCAAAAATGCCGTCTCGTCTTATTCCCTTCGAGTTAATCATTCAGAAAGCGGTTATCCATTAACATACGCATTCACAAACTTTGAAGAAAAATATACGTATTCTCAGAAGGGTTCAGTGTGGGAGGGAATAATTGTAGGCGAACATTTTATAATTTTGTGAACATATTCAGTCCACACCATAGAGATGAGAAAAAGCAGTAAAAATAGAGAAAATAAAATAAAATACAAGGATGTGTTAAAAAAATTATATGACATATTTAAACAATATTATTCTTACCACAGACATATGTAAACATTTGGTTACACACACACACACAATTTTATACTGACCCACAAATGTACAACCATAAACTGGTGACCACTACTCGTATAGACACAATTGGTCATACAGACGTTAGTGAATTTATGAAATGCAGTAAACCATAGAATAACTACGATAACTATTCACTTATACACAGTCATACTCATTTTCATATCCTTGTAGAAGTGCTGGTACTCACAACACAACTAATGAGTACCAAATATTTTGTATGCACTGAAAGTACTCACAGTAATAATGGGCGATTTACATCGAATTTAAAAAAGTACAGGATGTATATTAGATGAAACATCGATGCTTTTTTATTTGAAGGATCGAAATGGGAACTTAATAGAACCAGCAAATGCTTCGCAACGCAACTCAGTAATACAACATTCTCTTTCACGAAAAGTTTTATTCCGTGGTATACAGATGGATCGAGAACATATAGTGCGACAAAACGGGGTTTTTTTCCTGGGCTTATCTTATGACATCGAAAGACATGCTATGTTTAATTCAAATTGGATAGGAAGTACAGGCGACGAGATGTGGCAGTCGTATCTAACAGTCAGGCACTCAGCTCCTCCAGGTTGACTTGAAATAAAAATAGTACCATCTGGGAAGGGAAAATAAGTCACTCTCTGCTTACCCACACGTTAAGCAAAAATTGACCAATTTAGCTCAGGTAAATAGGCTTGATGGAAGTCGGCGTAGTCTATTAGGTATTGACATGAAAACAATGTTTAAACCCCAGGTCTGACATCGAAATATGAAAAAATATTTCTTCGGCGAAGATCTCTCAGCAGATTGCCTCATAAACTCTGTGAGTAAATAAAATTGCCATGAAAAGTTTCACAAAAATCTGTCGTTCGGAATCGAATTTAAACTGTATATCACGCCACTAAAGTATAAAATTAACACACACAACATAAGTGGTCTGAGAAGGTAGGTGGTAATTCTGATTGAAGGTATGCAATTATGTAGGTATGTATAAATTGTATTTATAGTGGGAAGATATTTGTGTCTTGTATTAGACTATTCAGAAATATCGTAAAAACAGGGATTATAGACTCAAAGAACATTGTACAGAATAGAAATCAGTTCAATCCTAACATTTATTAATGTTAATTAATGCATTTCAAAATGAAACACCTGTGTGCATATTCAGTAGTAGGCATCCAGTTATTTTTACTGACACCGAACTGCATCCTGAAGTTTGTAAGACAACAGGATTAGGAGAGACGTTATAAATATGTCTAATAAAAATTGAGGGCTGTGCAATAAATCGTCTCATCGTAGTACTCTAGTACCGCCACGTAACAGTAAGTCCATTTCAGTTCCATTTTGTAACAAAAATCAATCGATGAATAGAAAACATCGGTGAATTTTGTAACAAATCGATATAATGTCAATGCTTCTTTGCGATGCATTTCATTGAAAAAACATCGATGATTTTTTAATGTCCATCACTAGCATATCATTTCACTTTTTATATTGAAATTCCAAGCTATACTATGTTCTACATTTAGTTTGCTTTTAATTGCTCTTTTCGATCGAGAAAACGAAAAGTCTTCGGGACAGTAGCAATGGAAACGGTTTATTGTTGTATTTTTGTTTACTTATTTACCATTTTTATGCTGGCGTTTGTTGTTATATTACGCAGTGCGATAATTTGTAAACAAGTTCATTGTTTTTGTAGATTTTGTTTATAATTTTAATTTTAAAAGATGTAAGAGCAAAATACCAGTGTCTAGATTTTTTCATTTTCGTAATAATAATTTAATGTGAATAACCTTTTTGGAACTTGAATGCAAAGTGCTGATATGAAGATCACCACAAAGTTTAGCTATGCTGCTAATGACGTCGATAATACAATTTCGATGATTTTGTAGTCAATTCTTTTTGCTGAATATGTTTCGTATCGTGTATTTAATGCAATAACTAAGAGCAGTGTTAGGTGTACAATGTCAAAATAAAAATTTATTGAATGTTATTTTTGAATTCATTGATCAACCCGCTTTGCTTTTAAACTGAAAAATGTACAGCCAGTTCAGCTATTTATGCTATGCAGTTGACGAATTAGTTTTGTCGAATGCAATTTTCGACTGAAAATCTTTACCATCTTATCACCTCTTACAGTTGACTTAAGAAAATAGAATTAAAATTAATAAACGGGGTCAAATACAACTGTGTTCAGTTTTGGTGATAGTACTATAGGGTTTGTTAGGTAAAGTGGCGGACCCTCCTTGAAGGAAGGAGTCCTACTTAGGCCAGCATTTAGGCCCATTGTGATACCACAATCGATATTCAATATTGCATTAATATTTATATTAGAGAGCTTAGTCAAGGATGTCAGAAAGTGAAGGATCAGAAACTTACAAGTGGCTAGTGTGGTAGTCCCTCAGCATGATTTTTATCCTCTACATTGGCAAACCCATGCCCTTTCAAATTTTTCCATATCATAGAGTACCTCTATGAGTTTTATAACACCTAGTAGCTTAACGAAGATAGTGGGCCTTTAGCAGCAGCATTTTTATTGCCCGAATTTACCTTAGCAAGTCCACTACCCTGAGAATTTGAGGCTTTTTATCTATCATCCCCTACTATAGCAGAGGATTTAATTGAAAGGGTGGTTATTTTTCCCTTGAAAGTTGACCTTGAAGGTTGGCCAGATCATAGAAACCTCAATCCTGGCAAGAAAATTATTCACTCCGACTAGACTATTTTTGAAAGGAGCTTCTAGCCAGACTGATTATTGGCATTCATGATTGGCTCAGAAAGAAAAGAAGCTTCAATTTGACCTGGTTGTTAAAGATTATCTAAAAATTTCAGAAACGCTTAGTAACAGGCTCCCTATTGGTTATCTTTAGCAGTGGTGTATAGAAACAATTGCGCAGTAAGAATTACTTCGAGTATATATTTTGAGAACGATTTAATGATGTAAGTAACTCTTGCGAAAATTAAATTTCTTTTTGCATCATTTCTACTATGTTTAGTTCATCCCTGGTTGAAGTCTATGAAATCATTTTATTATCTTCCAGCATCTTTGTAAGTCATTCTAAGTGATGTGATTAAGTACTTAAGAATAATTTTTCATGACATTTTTTTCTCGAAGATTAATTTTTTATTAAACTTGAGTTTATTTTATTTTATTGTTTAAACAATTTGTAAGTCATTTTTAATTACATTTTTATTCTATTTTTCTTCTTCTTCTTCTTTATATCTTTTCAATCTTGGCATAAGTGGGGGATGAAGTGAATTACATTTCTGATAAGGGTATATGCGAAAATGTCCATTAGCTTGTGACACTCATTCATTAGTATGCATTCAGAGATTTAAAGCCACAATGCTGTCAATGCTATTGTGGTAACATAAAGCACAACAACAATAGCAACAACCACAAAACCAAGATGAAGAAATTGGAAAAAAACCCCAGATAGAGCCACAAATTAATTATTTACTCTTACTTTACTGGCATATTTAAAAAGTCTTTTCGTTTCATTATTATTTTTATCATATAACTTTAAAGTTATTATATATTTACATATATTGCATACATATGTAGACTCGTATACAGTATTGAAAAGTAATTGCAGTAGTTATCAGTGTGCATTTACCACAAAAATAAATTTTATTATGGTTTTATTAAATGGTAGTTTTTGTTTTAAAATTTTGATTTAATTTAAATGGAGACGCACCATGTGGAAGAAATAAATACATTTCAAAATAGTTACAAAAAATTATTATTTAATAATACATTTGCTCTAATTTAAGTTCTAATATTGTCCGAGAGGGGTTTGTATTTTGTAGAGAGTCCGATGTCATTAAAAAAATGGTAGATATCATGTGGTCAACAACATTTCGACACAGTGAGTCTGGTCTGTCATACCATGCAGTCTAAATTAATTCACAAAGCTTATTACATATTATTGGAACACCTGCTTCTGATTGTTGGTCTTACTATATTCGAAAAGTTTTCAACCGGATGAGAATTGTACTACGAGCCAATGTAATATATCGATATTGTTATCTGCGCACCATTTCTTAGTGCACTTTGCAGTATATCCTGTATCGAAATGCTTTGCTTTTATTCGCAATAAGGTAGCTTGAAAATCCGAAAGTTTACAATATTATCCGTTACTTTCTAAGTGCCACGTACACGATATTGTGATTTACCACCCTAGAAGGAAAATTAGCTCCAAACAATAATATTTCCGCCGATAAAACAATGGTTATTGGCAGAAGTTAATTCATTTAATTTTGATTTATATCTTACTACTGTGAGGAGACCAATAAACACAGGGTATAATTCTGAGTCTACTCTTAAATCATATCAAAGTAAGCACTTGCATCTCTTTTAAGTCAAGTATATTAGAATTGTTAAGAATATATCTTTATTTATAATAAAATATAGCGGTAAAGTATCGTTAAAAATAATAATCGCTTACAAAGTTTATTTACAAAAAAGGCTCAATCGTTATCCGGTATATTTAAGAACAGAAAAGGGAGAGAAGTAAAGGACATTATTAGTAGTCGGAAGTGCTAGGATCGTAAGATCATGGTTTACTTGGCAAAGTACCACACGTGCAGCCCTATATATCAAAAGTAAACCAGACTAAGAGCCATTATTACAAGTTCCCGTAAAAATTGGGATTAGTTAAAGGTAACTTTAGTTAAAATGAACTTTAAAATCACCTTTAAATTTTTTTTCGTTATTACAACTTAATGATAAAATAAAGTTAACTTTTTCAAAAATATGACAGTGTCGACAACACTGCTCAAATCATACACGATTTATTTAAACGCAGTGGCAACGACGGACTTCGTTTTTTGTTGTATATGCTCATTTTGTTTATATTTGAAGTTGCCATATTTAAAATAATATATAATATGGCAAGTTGAGACATAAACTTGACTTTAAAAGTTACTGGCAGGATGATCCTCCATTTAGCTTAACGCTCACTTCTACCATATTATCCACTTATAATAATGAAAAACAATTTATCTTTAGGTAACGACAAATTGTAATAATGGCCCTAAGTGCATAAATTATGCAGAAAAGTATGTGAACAAGTCGCTATGGTTTTAGAGGAATACTTTACAAACTGACGAAACTAAATACGAAGTATTTATTGGCAAAAATCCACAATGACATGGCGAAGTAAAAAACAAACCTTGCGACGATAATTGTATTATGAAAACAATGAAGCAGGTAGGGACTTAGTGACAGTCTGGGAGTGCATATCAATATAGGTAATTGGCAATCCAGTATATATTCCATTAACGACTAAATGCATGATAATCTGGGTATGTAATTGCCGTAGTCTAGGAAGTAGTTGGATTAGTAGACATGAGGCCTCGGTTCTAACCACAAGTCAAACATCTCCAACAAAACGAAATATCTAAAGAAAAATCCATCGGCGACTGCATCCCAGCAGCAAAACTCTGAGAGTAAATAAAAAATTGGAATGAAAAGTTTCTCGAAAATCTGTCGTTCAGAGTCGACATTAAACTGTAGGTTCCGCCACTCATGTACAGAATAAACGCTCACAACATAAATGTTGTGAGAAGCTAGGCCGTAATCCTGACTGAAGGTTTGTAATTTCCAATTATGTAAAGTATGTTTGTATGTTTATAGCATGACTGACCGTTTTCATCAAATAGTGAAAAAATTCTCGATCATTATTTACAGTCTAGGTAGAATCACAAATAAATACTAAACTTCTGAATTTGGATAATGCTTTATGAAGTTGCCATAGTCTATTAGGCAGTGCATTGGTTTATTAGACGAGAGTTCGCGCTTCAAACCCCAGCTCGGACATTACTCACAAACGAAGTATGAAAATCTATTTGTTTCGGAGTCTTCCTCTCAGAAGACTGGCAAAAACTCTTAGATTTAAGAAAACCCCATAAAAAGGTTCTCAAATCCGTCATTCCGTGTCGACTTTAAAGTACAGGTCCCCTAACTCAAGAATGAAAATTAACACACACAATATGGGTGGTGTCAGACTCTAGATTGTAATCCTGACTATAATGTTGTAATGACCAATTAAACGATTAAGGGCCATTATTACAACTTGCCGTTAAAGTTGGGCTTAGGTAAAGGTAACTTTAGCTAAAGTGAACTTTAAAGTCACCTTTAACTTCTTTTCGTTATTACAACCTAATGGTAAAATAGAGTTAACATTTTCAAAAATGTGAATTAAACAAGATCCTTTAAACGCAGTTTGCTCATTTTGAACTTGCCATATTATATACTATTTTCAATATGGGAACTTCAAAAATAAAGTTAACTTTAAAAGTTACAGGTAGCTTAACGCTCACTTCTATATTACTGTCCACTTATAACTATGAAAAACAATTTATCTGCCCATTAAAATTCTCCCTTTAGTTAACGGCAAGTTGACAAAAAGACATTTGCAAAAGCAGTCTACTATAGTTTCTGTGCGGCTACTCATGGTAGAAATGGCATTATCCTTTAGGTTATATTTAATTCGGTTTTGCTCAAGAATGATGCTGTCGATATATTTCCTACATATTTGTTGGGTATTTAATCGTTTTTAATTGTAATCCTTTAAACAACGATGAAATAATTATTTTTATTTGATGATCCTTTTGGCTTAGATTCTATTCCTATATTCTTTTATTTGCTAATAAAAGTATTTCCCGGTCTATTAATATTTCATTTTATTTTTAAACAATTTTGTGGCAAATTGGCAACAGCTGTAAAGGAGTCAAGCCACCAACATTATTCGCCGCTTCACTGGAGAAGGCGTTATTTTACAGTTTCAAGTTTAAAATAAATTTCTCTTGAACAGGTTGCTGTGAGTTGTTTATTTTACAATTATAAACTTTTTAATTACTTTATTAAACTTTAGATTTCAAGTTGTTTTGTTTCCTTATTATTATTGTTAATTGTAAATAAATTTTCTTCGTTTTCCCTTGCTTACTTATTTTCTATTTTAAATTTGTTTTAATCGTATTTACAGTTTTGTAACGCGTTGTCAACAACACCTTCCAAACTCTTTTATTCCTTTCAATCCTTTATATAGTACAGCGACGTTAAGGCAGAGACTCCAAACTTGTTGAAAATTCTGGGCATATTTTTCAAAAGCCTACTTTGACCATTAAGAACCTCTGAGTTTCCGACTCCAATATTATTGTTTATGAACTTAAATTTGTTGTCGTCAGTTTTCGTTTTTCATTTTCCTTTTCATTATTTTTATTTCATCACTTGAAAGTGGAAATGAACAGAAACAAAGAAGAAGAAGAAAAGTTTAAAACTTATTGAAAAGAACTTAAGAAAACAGAAACAAGAAAGTTTTCATGACGGATTTCAAAGATTACTTACTGGCTGTTTAAAAATAGTTGCTCGACTTTTTTTTTGTTCTCTTTTATAATTTTTTTTTATTTCATTGTGAAGCAGTTTATCTTAATGTGAACAATTTTAAATTTCATATGGAATGACATTCACGATAATGTGTCGTCTTGGCTCCATCAGAAAGTGCAACATTTACAATGAACGTAAAGAAAGCTAAGGCAACGACACATTTTAAGAAGGAAAACAGGCAAAGGTTCTTCGCCATTATACTACTCTATAGAACAATCCCAAACGGATTTATTTAAGACTATGGAAAATTTTTTTAGACTACTACATACATAATTGGTCATTACAACCATTCAGTCAGGATTACGACCTAGTTTCTCACACCACTTATGTTGTGTGTGTTAATTTTATGCATGAGGGGTGGGACCTACAGTTTAAAGTCGACTCCGAACAACAGATTTTTGAGAAACTTTTCATGGCAATTTTATTTTATTCTCAGAGTTTTTGCCAGAAATCTGCTGAAAGGAAGTCGCCGAAGAAATACTTTTTGTATTTTGTTTCGAAATCTGGCCTGTATCTGTATGTCTAATAAGCCAACACACTACCTACTAGACTAAGGCGACTTCTACATACAAAATACAGTAAAATATAAGCAAGTTTGATCAGAAATCAATAAAGCGGACCATATTATTGAAGCAGCATCTTCTCCATGTATCATTTATTACAAGTGGTGACATGCAGCCAACTACAGGATCGTAATAATCGTTGAGGAATATGAAAGTACAGTTCATTCAACAAAAAATCTCAGGTCGTATTTTTTCATTAATCAGAGCCATCAGAAATGAAACCCTAGCTAACCTTGTTGAGTGAGAGTGAAGACTGAAAAGTCTCCATAGACATCTTTTAGATAAAAAGAACGAACTATTTTTATACATCTTGTATAACGATCCCATATAATTAATCCATATTCTAAAATTTATCGTACTACTGATATTTATATATAAAGTTTTACTTTTTCTTTTGCCCATCGTCTTCTTTTTAATACCAAAATTCCAAGAGCTTTATTTACAATACATATGTGAAATATTTTGGACAAAACTTAGCTTTTCATCCAATAAAATGCCTAAGTCCGAGTTTGCATGGAACATATCTAACTTACAGGTATTAGGTTTATAAAAGTGAGGATTATCTCTTCCCCTTCAGAAGCGGAACCTATGTTTACATTTTGTTAAGTTTAGTTCCATTAAGTTAAGACTACAAATAAATCTCTTTGAAATTGAATATAATTTAAATCATCAAAAAATATTTTGACGTCATCAGCACTATGTCACAATTGGGCAATTCACTTATACAATAATACAAGCCCTTGTATCGTTGTATTGAGTGTATTGTTGGACGAACATACAACAATGTATGCTTGTTGTTGATTATTTTCCTACAAAAAACCGATACAGTCATACACATTTTTTTCATATGTTTTTAAAAGTTGTATTGGTCTCATGCTATCAATTTAAGTAAATGCCAGTCATCAAGAAGAAGAATAAAAATACAAAATAATTTCTATGTAACTTGAGGGAACAATTAACATTTCGAAATTATATTGATCAAAATCTATTGATACAGATGATTAATTAATTTACTTTTTTCCGTACTATTTTCCATGTTCTTGATTGAAAATCAAATTATGAATACTGGTCTTCTTCTTTCTATCGTTTTTGACGTTTGGTATACGAAATATGTACACAATACAGCATAGCATTGAGCGTTCACAAACAAAAAGTGTATTAATACAACATACGCGGTACAAAGTCGTGTTAATTGGCTAATTGTAATTCGCCGCAACTCTTCGGAAACATCAAAAACTCAGATTTAGTCAGATTAGGTCAAAAATCGAATTGCCTCTCAGAGAGCAGGCCTTTGTCATCCAAATATTGACTCATCTGCATACAAATTAATTTTTGGAAACTTTCGACATACACTGTCGGACAAAATAAAGTGCGGTTTGAAATATTTTTTTGTTTTTTGATTAAAGCATATGTTTATTGCTTTCAAATGTTTATAAATTATAGTTTCATTTTCAATTCGGTTAATATTTTATCTAAAAAGTATCTTATCATTGCATTCTTTCATTATATTTTCTATTTATAATAGAAACTATTGGCACATAAGGAATTTCAAGTGACAAAATAAAGTAACACTCCACTAGAAAATATTATAAATAATTAAATAACTTCAAAATTTAGTACGAAGTTGCTCCTCCCTTGTTATTTATGACATCTCTTAATCTTTTCGGCATACTTAGCGCAAGGTTCTTCAAAGTACTTGTAGGAATTGCCCTCCATTCACTTTGCATTTTTTCCCAAAATGTTTGAATATTTGTTCTGGACTCCATCGGGATTTTGTCATCTAAGATAGCCCAAAGATGCTCTATGGGGTCTTTGAGCAGTCCATTCAAATTTTTCAACATTATTTTCTTCAAAATATTTCTTAGCGACTTTACTCGTGTGCTTGGGGTCGTTGTCTTATTGAAAGATAAACTCCCCCAAGCCCATTTCCTCCGCACTGTTGTAAAGATTGTCTTCCAAAACATTTACATAGTGCTCTCCAGTCATTTTGGAATAAATTTTAACGAGTCTACCAACTCCTGAAGAGGAAAAACATCCCCATATCCACATCATTGGATATAATATTAACATTTTAATATTTCTAATGTTCAAATATCCATCCATTTTCTCTTGGTATAGATATTTGTTTGGAATTTACCAGCGTAAGAACTAGTTTTTGCGGCTCTTATTTTCAGATTCGTATCTTTTCTACGAGCTTTGAAAATATTGTAGAATTCAGTCTTCTGTATAAATCATTCGATGCTAATTCTATTGTTTGGTCGATAACTTGCACTCAGTAACAGTTTCTGGCAACTACTGAAAAACTCAAGAAATAAAAATTTTACATTTGGAGATCTGCAGATCCAAATCCGATAGAGAATTTGTGGAAATTAGTCAGATCAACAATCAAAGGCAAGTGTCTCACAAATTGTGATTAGTTTTGGGAATTAATTCAGATTGCGTAGTATGATATATCCGCTCCAATGTGTCAAAATCGGTTTAATACAATGCGTAGACTGTGTCTGCCAGTTTTAAACGACATCGGAGTCTCTGCAAAAAATCAATCACACTAGTTTAATTAATATGTTATTAGTGTGTGAGTTACTACTTTAGTTTTAATATAGTAAGACTTTAAACTAAAAAAAGAGTATAAAACCGCATTGAACATAATACATAATTGGTCATTACACCCTTTAGTCAGGATTGCAACCTAGCTTCTGCCACCACCAAGCTGTGTGCGTTAATTTTTATACATGAGTGGCGAAACCTACAGTCTAACGTGAAGTCCAGATTTTTGAAACACTTTTTATGGCAATTTTACTTCGCCGAAGAACTATTTTTTTAAATTTCGTTATGTTTGAAATGTCTGAGCTGTAGTCAGTACTACGAACTCTCGCCTAATAAGCCAACACACTATTTGCCGTTGTAACCAACTCGTATTCGAAGTTACGGGCTGCAGCAGCTAGAATATTGATACCGTATTGACTGCAATATGTCAACATTATCAATAAGCTTTTTTGCTTTTAGCTTTTTGTTGCAGCAATTGAAATGAGATAATGTGCCATAATTTCCTTTCCTTGATGGTGAAATTGTCTCTAACGACGAAGCACATTTTCAAATTAATAGTAAGGCAATAAACGGAATAGCTGAATTTGATGTGAAGAGCTGGTAAGAGCAGATCAAGCGCTGTCAATGCAGCTTAAAATATATACTCTTTGGTGCAGTGTTGATCGGCGGCATCATTTGATCACACTTCTTCAAGAAGTTATATTACAATGACGCAGTCAATGTTGCACGGCAGCATCCTACGCATTTTTTTTTGCCGAAACTGTAATAATTCAACTTGATTAAAGTGTGATCACACTGGACTGTAACACATGCCTCACAACTCGCTATATTATGATTCCATTAAGAGACGAGTTTGAAAAGGGGTTAATTTTATATTATGCAAGCGAACATTAACCACCAAAGATCATGGCATTTGCTAAAAATTCACAATTTTTGATGGTAATACGTGAAGTCTCTCCAATCTCGAAGGGTAACATTATAGCTACCATTGGAAAGATAGCACCCGCGATGCTGCAAAAAGTATGAAAAATTGTTAACTCACAAATGGATTACACATGTAACACTTTTATGAAATAAATTTTAAACAACAAACGGTATGCAGTCGTTTATAAAGGGTCCGCCAAATAACTTTTTTTTTTGAAAATGCTTTAAAAAAAAACTACTGAATATTTTCTCAAATTTCTTTTTTTATTTGAAAGTCCGGAACCGTAACCGGAAGGATTAATAATGGAAAATAATTTCATTCAAATGGCTGGCCTTGCAGTAGCCTTCACCAGAAGATGCCGATTGTGGCAAAAAAATCATCTTTTCAGATGAAGCTCATTTTGATCTTGGCGGGTATGTAAACAAGCAAAATTGCCGCATTTGGGGCACAGAAAACCCGCACGCATACAATGAAAAGCCGACGCACCCAAAACGAGTCACTGTTTGGTGCGGATTTTGGTCCAGAGGCATAATTGGGCCATTTTTCTTCAAAAATGAGCAATGTAAGTGGCCGTTACAGTCAATGGCGATCGTTATCGGGCCATGTTGAACGAATTTTTGTTCACAAAAATTGAAGAGGAGGATATTGGCAACATTTGGTTTCAACAGGACGGCGCTACGTGCCACACAGTCGAAGCTACACTCGATGTTTTGCGCCCTGTTTTTTGCGCATTATCAGCCGCAGAGCTGATGTCGTTTGGCCACCTCGGAGCTGCGATTTGACACCGTTGGACTATTATTTGTGGGGTGCCGTCAAAGATAAGTGTTACGCCGACAAGCCAGAGACAATTGACGCTTTAAAGGACAATATTCGTGAAGCCATTGGTGAAATACAGCTGCACACAATCGATAATGTGCTTAAAAATTGGACCAATCGTATAGGCTAATGCATGGTCAGCCGAGGCAGCCATTTGAATGAAATTATTTTCCATTATTAACCGGAAGGATTGTACTTTCAAATAAAAAAAACAAATTTGAGAAAATCTTCGGATTTTTTTAAAGCATTTTAAAAAAAAATTATTTGGCGGACCTTTTAGCTACGAGCAAAGAGTTCGTTCACTTCTGTAAATTTTTTGTGTCCCAAAAGCAAACGATTAAAAAGCTACGAATACATTGATTTATTCTAGACGATGAATGTAATATTCATTCATTCAGTTACTTAACTTGAAGACAATTTTTTTTTGTTTAGAATATTATGAATTTCATTTCGAAATATTTCCCTCTTAAGTGGATTAAAAATTCCCAAAAAAATTATTTTTTTTGTTTAAATTTTAACAATGAATTCAATTCATTTCATTGTGATTTTAGTTTCAGCACTGTGAAATACATCCATATTCATCAGAATATTTAAATCTGAGCATTTCCAGAAAGTAATCACTTTGAAAACTGCCTTGAAACTGAACAAAAAAAAGGACGCTCATAGAATTGTGGCTGACATCTTACTTAATTTGATTAAAATGTTGACCAGGTAGATGAAGAATTTTCTTAAGATCCTTGAGCAAAGCAACCTGCCATAGAACACTCACATACATAGTACCAGTCAAGTATAACCCACAACGTATTTATTTAAATGAATATTTTGAAAAAAACGTAAAAAACGTGATACAAACGCAAGGAAAAGAAAGTTTAACGAAAGATTTGCATTTCAATTAAGGTGATACAACAACAAGAAAAAAAGCACACGAAATACCATAAAACCGCAAAGGATATTCACGTTCTAAGTACAAGATTTTTAAGACTTACGTTCATTGAATAATAATAAAAATAATAAAAAAAAGACTTCTTTTACACCAACTGCTGCTGATAAATGAAAAACTTAGTGAAATGCAACAAAAAAAAAACAAAAAGATTAAAAAAAATCGAAAAAAACATTCTCATTACCAAATTGAATATCTGAAAGTGTTAAACGGAATAAATTTACAAGAAATAAAGATAAGGAATAATAAAAGGATTCTTCATTACTATGCAGATTTTCTGAATTTGCACAAGACTATTCGAAATGGAATTTTAAGCCATTAATGAAGGATACGTTGTCAAAGAACTGATTTAAAATGGCTCTTCAAATTGCAAAATTAAGTCAAAAGACTAAACGTACTTTTTTTTTTTGTTTTCTGGATTATGCAGCTCACACTTACTGAGTGAAATACACATTAATTAGAACATATTTTATGTAGAGCTTAGTGAGAAGCAAAGACACTGAGAAAACTCTTTGAGTATAGAACATTGTTTACCATTTCATAGCACAGTTGTGCAAAGAGAACTCACACGCATTCTTGTGTTTTTTCATTTAGTTGTCGATCAGACTGCGACAAGAACACATGTGCGGCGAATGCTTTACCATTTTATTTCAGAATGACACTCAAAAATTATTTTATGTTAAAAGATGCTTTTGATAATATTCAATGCCTTATATGTTATAAAACATTTAAAGAAGGTAGGGAATATGTTCTTAAAAGACATTTTGTAAGTTATCATATTCATAATAATAATTTAAATGATAAGGAAAGGGAAGAGCTTTTTAATAGAAAAAAAACAATTTTTTTAGATAAATTAAAAGGTTGGTTGGAAAGAGAGGAAATTTCCGAACCAAAATTAGTTCCTAAATTAAAAATGGAAATTTCCAGTTTAATAAGTTTGGAAATTGTTAGAAAGGGCAGACCATTCAGTGATGGCGTTTTTATTAAACAATTATTAAAAAAAGTTTGGCAAAGATTAAATTATAATACAAAATTTATAGAGTCCCTTCCACTGTCTGACAAAACTGTAGCCCGTCGCACTCTTCATTTAGGAATATCAATCGAATCTCAGATTAGGGAAAAATTAATTAATTGTGAAAATTTTTCACTTTGCTTAGACGAAAGCACTGACATCAACGATCTCTGTCAACTTGTAATTTGTATTCGATGCGTAGACAGCTCTTACAATATTTTTGAAACCATGTTTACTTTAGAAACATTTTATGGAAATGTAACAGGTAGGCTGTTGTATAATGTTGTTAGAGAAAAGCTTCTTTCCATTGTAGATAGAAACAAATTCGCTGGAATATGTACAGATGGAGCCAATGTAATGGCGGGCAAACATGAAGGTCTAATAGGCCAACTAAAAAAGCATGAATATGCAGTTCATACTTTTCACTGCTTAATTCATCAGACTGCTCTTGCATCGAAATTTATAAGCGATTGCCAAGCTATGAAAACAGCAGAGCAAATAATAAATAAAATTCGAGGCGGACATCACTCGCTTACCCACCGCAAATTTGTAACCTTTTTGAAAAACAAAAATGCTATGAATTACGACTTAAACATGTTCACAGAAGTTCGGTGGTTAAGTCGCGGTGATTGTCTCAATAGATTGTACGATTTGCGAGAAGAAGTGCTTGAGTTCCTAGAAATTGAAAATATAGAAAAAAATTTAGTGAGTTATTTAAAAGACAGTAATTTTATTTTAGACTTAGCTTTTTTGGCAGACACAACAAGAATGTTAAATGAACTGAATTTAGAATTACAAGGAAAAGAACGGAGTATATGCCATTTGTCGAAAATAATTTTTAATTTTAAAACCAAACTGTTTTTGCTTCTTTCCCAAATTCAATCGGCGGATTTTTCAAATTTTCCAAAAACTTTACTTGTTTGCAGAAAGCAAGAGAACGTCAAAAAAAATGAATACGCGGAAATATTTGAAACACTTTTAAATAATTTTCAGGATAGGTTTCAAGATTTAGTCCATGTACAACCACTGTTAGAACTTTTCGAAAACCCTTTTTCTTGTGATCTAAACAAGTATGAATTTAAAATTCAATCAGAACTGATTATACTTCGAAGCCAAGTAAAAGTTCCTGATTTAATTAATATAGTAGACTTCTGGAAATATTTGGATAGTGAGTTTTATCCTGAACTTAAAAAAAATTCATTTAAGGTTATATCTTTATTCCCTACCACTTATTTATGCGAACAAATATTTTCTGATTTAAAATTCATTTGTTCAAAACAACGCAACAAATTAAGTTCAACATATTTAAAAAACATTCTACTACTACGAAACTCTCATAAGAGTATAAATGTAGAGGATTTTATTTTATAGATAATAATAATAATAACAATAATAATAATAATAATAATAATAATAATAATAATAATAATAATAATAATACTCATAATATAATAATATAATATAATATATAATAATAATTCTACTCAACAAAACTCAAAACTGGGCGTATTTTTTTTTTGTATTTTGTTGCATAATATAATTTTTTTTAAATGTTTGAGAATGCGCGCTTTTTTTCTATTAATAATAAATGGATTTTTTATTTTTATTTATCTAAAAAACATGGTCTAATTTTTAAGCCCAAGATGGATAGCTTTATGTTCTTCTAATAGAAAATGGATTTGTTATTTTATTTTTATTTATCTAAAATTATTAAACCAAAGACAAATAGCTTTATGTATGTTGATGAAATGAAAATCTACATAGCGTATACATATTACTAACACTTTTCTATGGCTGTAAATAAATAAATTCTCTCAACTTATTTTCTCTCTCTTACTCACTACCACATAGCCAAAAATTTTTTGACGAACCCTGGTATAGAAGTTGACTTATTAAACGTGATCGGCGACTCAACAGATTTCTGGCAAAAACTCCGAGAGTAAGTAAAATTGCCATGAAAGATGTCGCACAAATATGTTGTTCGGAGTCGACTTTAAACTGTAGGTCCCGCCGCTCATATATAAAATGAATATACACCACTTAAGTGGTGTGAGAAGTTAGGTCGTAACCCTGACTGAGGGTCGCAATTCATGCATGTAAGTACGAAGTAAAATTCTGAACATCATTCGCTGTCATGATATCGAATCTAGTATATTCCTTATATTGGGTCTTCTAACAGGGACTTCCGAACTTTAACAATTGATAATGGCCATCTTGTCTTACCTGCATCTGTCAAATTAGTTGTCAATTGCTAAGTCTGTTTTGCTAAATTACCATGGACGCATAAAGAATTTACAAACATAACTTAATTGGTCATTACAACTCTTCAGTCAGGATTTTGATTGAAGTGGTTTTGATTTCTCAAAACCACTAATGTTGTGTGTGTTAATTGTATCCATAAATGGTGGGACATACAGTATAGAGTCGTCTCCGAACGATCGAATTCTGAGAAACTTTTAACGGCAATTTTTCTTACTCTCAGAGTTTTTGCTAGAAATCTGCTGAGAGGATGTCGCCGAAGATATATTTTTTCATATTTCGTTTTGTTGGAGATGTCTGACCTAGAGTTTGAAACGTGGCTTCACGTATAATAATCCAACACACTGCCTACTAGAGTAAGGCAACTTTAATAACAGATACAAATAATACAATTGTTTTATTAAAATAGGTGTCCTGTTCAGGTAAAGCACCACGCGGTGCCTGTTGTTTACAACCACCATAATCATCCCATCGAAGGAACTGCAGTGCGGCGGATTGATCGGTGCGGTCCATTGATGTGCCGAAGACATCGTCGTGTATTTCAAACTCCGGATGCAGTCTATTTTGCATTGTTAACAGGAACACGCTCTTTCTTAGGCAACAATTGGATAATTTTTGCGCCTTGAATTAGGAACTGAAGGCAAGCGGCCATAGACAATGGGGTGTGTTCGCTGAAAGACTTCTGAAACAATTATTATCGAATTTTTTCGAATCATCTTCTGCGATTAGACTGGGTGAAGAGGTACGTAAACATACCAACTTATCGAATTTCGGACGATACCAAACCACATAAAAATATCACTGTTTGGTGTAGATCTTGAGATAACGGCGTTATCAGTTCATATTTCTTTGACAAAGACATCGGCCATGTCATCACTAACGTTGGCAAACACTAACAGTCGATGATTACCAACTTCTTTTGGCCTAAACCAAAACATCTGATCACTAATGTGAACTGAATATCGTGATTCTGCTAGATTCTGTTGTGGAGTTTTGTTATGTGTGGCAGTATTCGAATGAGCCACAACCACAGAGGTCCTTCTGAATTGACTGTACACTAAGGACATGTGGTTACCTGTTACACAGCTCATGCTACATTAGATACTCTGCACGTGCGATTTGAGGGCATGATCATGTCATGTGAAGGTGATTTCAGCTGGTCACCACTGATATAAAACAAAGTTGTGTGCAAGTTCCGTTCAGTCACCTGCAAATTATGACGAAGGATTGAAGATAATCAAGTTTGGTAATAAGGCGATCTGCAATCAGCTGATGGAGATTTTTACGAGAGTTTATAATTCATAAGCCGACATGCTTTAGAAACTGAAAGAAAATTTAAACCATCAGCAACGTTCGACTCAAGAACAACCAGTTGTTGCGTTAATTGTAGTTAAGTTTTCTTCTGAAGGTTATTGCGCTGTAGGCAATAAAAGCATAAAAACATGAAAACCTTAAATATAATTAATAGCTTTTGAATTAGATTTTATAACGAAAATACCGTGTAGGTACTGTTATAATAAAGATTTACATCTACCGGGGAACTTTAAGCAAGTAATTACTTATCGGAACTGTTGCACCTTATGTCTCCGCTTAGACTACCCGATTATAGGCCGAAATAATGATTACAGAAACATTCGTTGGGATGGATCCTGTATTAGAGTATACCGAAGGCATACACAAATATTTACTGGTACTAGATCCATAGAAAATTTGTAGAATTCCGGTTGTCTCTGAAGGAGTTAGAGAGGCTTTTATCATCACTGTATCTTTTCAGCTGAACTTTTCTATGGCTGACGAACATAGAAAATGGCTTCCAAAGATACTGTTACGAAAATGGAAATGGTGTAATGTCGTTTAACATTAAAATGATAAACAAAAGCTACAAAAACAAAAACAATGGAATTGTTTATATGATTGACAAGTAAACAAAAATATAGCAACAATATCAGTATAAAAAATGGGATAAACAAGTAAACAAAAAGCAACAACAAACATTAACAGAATAAATGTAAACAAAATACACAAACAACAATGAAACAACGATGTTTACATTTATAGAGATCTCGAGATGGCGAAGCCACGAACATTCCGCTTCAAGAACATTCATCGGACTGTTTATATTGCCATATAAAAGGCAAGGCAAAGCAGGCAACGGGATCAGTAAAAATTCAGTCTTATGTGAAGAAAGGTTGCGTGTGAAAAGAATAATCGTGTTTTGAAGATCTCTGTTTTAAAGATCTGTCGAACAATTGTTAGTGTTTGCGCAGAAAAGTGTAAAGAAGAATAACAAACAAAGCAAATTGTTGTTGTTTACATCAAGTTGTGAACAGTGACACACGGAATTGTGCGAACAATAAAGAAGAAGACTTGGGTAGCTTTTGGATATAGAGCACGTTCTCCATTCTGTTTTATTTCTCATAAAATGAATGCAGAGAACTATGTGGAATTACTGGACAATGTTTTCGTTGAATTTGCTGAAGAAAATTATGGAGTTAATTTTACTTTTCAGCAAGACAACGCCCCTATACATGTATCCAAAAGGACCAAAGCATTTTTTGAAGAAAAGGATATAACTGTTTTGGACTGGCCACCACTTAGTCCCGATCTAAATCCTGTTGAAAACCTCTGGGAAATTTTAAGTGCCGAAATATACAAGAGTGCGATGACTTATAACGCCTTAAAAGACCTGAAAGAAGCTTTAATAAAGAAATGGGACGAAATTCCCCAAGATGAGTTACAAAAATTAATAAACTCTATGCCACTTCGGTTAAATGAAGTAATTAAAAATCGAGGAGGACACAGGCTTTATTAAAATTAATTTCTTATTTGAATATATTTAATTATCTTTAAGTTTTGAATTTTTTCTTATTTTATACCATATAAATATTTCCTTTAAGAATTTGAATTAGCTATAAGAAATATTTTATAAAATAAACAAACTCTGAAAATTTTTTACTTTAATTTTTTGTTACTCTTTATTAAATATAAAAAATATATAAACTTTTAAAATAGCTTTAAAACCAAAGAGATTTTTAGAAAAAACACATGTACCATATAATTTCTTCCTTGGCTGTATAAACATCTTTGCAAGTCTTCACTAACATAAGCCTGAGAACAGTAGTGGTTCTGGTCGAGTAGAATACCGGACACCCAAATTTTGGATTGCATTAGATTGGATTAGAGTCTAAGAAGAAATTGCGATGAATTGGCTATGAATTGCAAAGACCATGAGTCGATGCTATAGAGTATAATCCGCAAGGCAGTGGAAGAAAACATATAAAATTCGAAAGCAGGCAAAGCTAGAATTTGTTATTCTTTTATAATCTAGTTTAGCCAGTTCTATACAATAATTGAGATCATATAAGACCGTGTGGTATTGAACAAAATTAGAAAAACAGTGAAACTGAAAGTATGTTTCATTAAAAAATTTCTTGAATCTTTTCTTTGTTGTAAAATCTTGAGGAGCAATGATGAAAAGAAATTTCGTCAAAACATTTTCTATTGTATTTCAGTTGAACGATCGATTTACTTTATAATTGAATTATAGTACCGTGTATGACAGATTTTTAAAGTAAAATAAAACTGAATTCATTTAAGAAAATTTAAACTGCGAAGTTTCTTGAAAAGGAATTATTTCGTTTCATCTGCAATGAAGTGTAAAATATATCTCAATTACATCGTATGACAGTTGAAAATCGTGTCGGTTACCAAATTTGAAATTATTTAGAAATTTGTCAAGACATAATGCCCATAAATTTTTGAAATCTTATACTTTTTTAAAATCGTTTTTATTATTTGCGATTCCTAAACAATCTGTTTAATGTGTTTCAGTATTTAAAATGAATAATGAATAGAAAATTAAATCCTTTTTTATTATTTTATTTTATTGTACGCATAATAGTTTACTTTGCACTGTAAAATAGAAAAGACGAGGACGAAAAATTAGAACAGAAAAGTGAATAAAGCCATAGAATTTACGCCCATTGTGTTATATTGTCTTAGGAAAGGAATGTAAAACCCTTGAATTTTGTATTGTATTGAAGCAAAAAAAGAAAAAAAATAATTAAATAAAAATCGATACGAGTTTTGTGAATATGTGAAGAGTTTTTCTTTTTTTCAAAATTTGGCAACAAAAAAAAATAATAATACCGCCATGAATCCTTTTAAATACAGGCATAGATTCTCTCACATTCAACGCATAAAGCGTACAATCCTTTTTGTCTGATTGTGTATGTGTGTGTGTGTGTTTTTGTTTTTTGCCAATGGAATTATTCTTGATTTATTTTAACGATTCTGCCACACAATGGTTTCGAAACAATAAAATTTCATGAGAAGCAATAGTTGTGGCATATTAAACTTGCCTCGCATTCAACAAATAGTGGCGTGTGTGAATGTGTTTGTCTGTGAATTAATTTCGCAACTGCTATAAAACGTGTAAAAATCTCAATGAGTTTTTAAGGGATATTCCAACTCAAAAAACAATATGGAGCATAGCGCCGTGGCAATTCCTTGAAACAATAAGTTCCGCATTAAATTTGCGTCAAAAGAATTCATTCCCATTCGCAAATAATCGAAGTGTTCAAACTCATTGATGTGTAGTGAAATGGCATCGAATGCAATTGATTTTTAATAATTTCATCGTCTACTTGGATCCCCTTTCATAATTTGGCTAAAGAGTGCGAAAATACCCATTTGAATGGATTAAAAAAAAAGAAATAATTCACGGAAAAGTTATAATTTATGACAGTCTTATTGTTTTTGTCAGATAAAAAATGAAATTATTAAGTTATGGCAAGAAAATTACAATTAAAATAACAAGGCGGTGTTCTCTCACACTTGTTGTGGATTATTCTAATAGAGGATTTGCTAGACATGGTTTTAGGATCTACGTTTATGGCAATGATCTGCTAATTTGGTGTCAGATTTTGATCTGCACACTCACTATTTGAGATACAACTGAGTGTACAACATCGTGTATTTTAAACGTTAATTCTCGCAAAACGGAATTGGTCCTTTTTACCACTAAGGATTTTTTTAATTTACTGATCCTTAATGGAGTTCAACTTTCTTTATCCATGAGGATTAAATACCTAGAGGTCTTTTTTGATCCCAAACTCTCAATGAAGTATAACATTATTGATAGCGCTAACAAAACGACAATAGCGCTTTACACCTGCAAAAGGACCGTAGGCAAGATCTGGGGTCTCAGACCAAGCATCACATTACTGGCTCTGTCGGGCTGTGGTGTAGCAAATCTTGCTTTATGGTGTACATGCCAGGTAGAGTATGAAAGTCATCAGTGAGCTCAGTTTCACTCCAATCAAGGAATAAATTGCTATACTGAATTGGGTCACTTCTAACTTCCCATTAATTCAGAGGTCTGTGTTAGTGACAGTAAGACTCAATGCAATAATGTCCTTGCCCAACCTGGCTATGTCCATTCTGCTGTACTGAGAAGATAGAGACACATTAGGGCCGATTATATGGTTCCTTCCAAACCTTCGGAATAGATGGTTCGATTTTAGAATTCTATGTAGAGACATCTGGTCTAAAGATCCGCATTTGTCCAATGGGGCCTTTGAGGTTTATACTGATAACTCGAAAATTAGTGACAGGGTGGGCTGTGGTATATTTCTTCTGTGTTGTGATATTAACTTTCTTATAGGCTGCCTGGCCACTCCATTGTTTTCTAGACAATGCTTATTAAGTGGAGCGATTTTTCTTGCACATCTCTTGATTTACTCGGTCAGAAAGGCTGCGATTCAATTCCTAACGAACATAGTTTCAACGTCCATCCTTGTTCAAAAAGACGATGATTTCTCCGCAGATCAGACAAAGGTAACTCCTGAAGAGTTGGTGAGAGCCGGTACGGATTTTGCAATCTCCGATATGTGGCAGAACATAGGTATTCCGATTAACTCAGCTACTTTTGAGCAAGATCTATTTTTGACTCGAGTTCGTTTACTCTACATACATATATAATTGGTCATTACAACCCTTCAGCCAGGATTACGACTTAGCTTCTCACGCCACTTATATTGTGTGTGTTAAGTTTATCCATAAGGGGCAGGACCTATAGATAAAATAGACTCCGAATGCCAGATTTTTTTGAGAAATTTTGCATGGCTATCTTTATTTACTCTCAGAGTTTTTACCAGAAAGCTGCTGATAGCAATTCGCAGAAGAAATGTTTTTCATATTGCGATTTGATCGAGATGTCTGACCTGGGTTCGAACCGTGGCCTCACGTCTAATAAGCTAACACAGCGACTTCACTTTAGGGAATATCTAATCCTCGGATTAAATTGATTACTGTATCAGAATACGCCAATATGCTGGGCCCTGTGAGACCTCTTTATTCAAAAGAGTGTGCCATCTTACCTAACGTAACATAGTATTTGTGATTGCCTTAGTTGAAAATCTTAATTAAAGCCAAATTGCATCTAAGGCAGCTGTTACTTGAATTGAGTAGGACTTTATTTTCACAAATAAAATTTTAATAATAAAAATTGAAGTCCAAAACGCTCGCTTCCTACTACAACAAGAGTTGTATCGGGTGAAGCTCACTTTTGGCTCACTTGTCACGTTAAGTGAAGAAGGTTTAAAGAATAATCAACGGCCGTTTAGGAGGTATCAATGCACTTTGAAAGATGCTTTGGGAGATTTGCGATTCCAACAAGACGGTGCCACATGTCAGATGGTATGCAATACCATGGAGTAGTAAGTTTTGTGAGCAATTTATTTCCGGATTTGGGCTATTCTATTCTATTTTTTTAAAACTTTACTTTTTTAAACTAAGACCTATATACACTGGAATTCGGAAAGTAGATTAGCGGAGAAGAGTAGAATTTTTGTTGGATTATATTATGAAGTCGCCGTTCTTTAGTAGATAATGTGTTGGCATATTCAAAGAGAGCCCGTGATTCAAGCTCCAGCACCACATCTGGAACAAAACAAAAGAAAAAAAGAATTGGCAAAAACTCTAAGAGTGAAACAAAATTGTCGTGAAAAGTTTTGTTAATTTGGTGCTCGGAGTCTAAGTTCTACTGCATTTCCCGCCACTTTTGGATAAAACTAACACATTGACAAGCCTTATAATGATCAATTAAGTTAGTAGGTAGGTTGTAGAGGTGGCTGTTCATCTAAGAGATTTGAATGGACACACTTAAGCCACTCATTGTTATTACTCATTGTGTTATTACAATTTTCCGCTATTAAGTTAGTAAGTAAGAGTACTTCGCCCATTTAACTCTACTATGGCTAACCATATGATGTGATTGAGAAAATTGATTTCTGAAATTCAAAAAAGAAAAAAGGCTTCAATTTTCAATTAAAATATCAATAAAATAAAAACAATTAAAAATAATTAGACTAGTAAGGAATCTTAACTAATTATATTTATCAACGTAGGTATTTTTATATGTATCCCACTTTTTTTAAGCGAATTTTATCGCGAAGATGTAATATTTTTTCAGCTAGTAAGTTTGAATGTATTGAATACATATTCAAGTATCTTTCCGAGTATTTTGCAAATTTATCAGAGAAAAGCACTATCAATGACAAAGTTTAAAGCGTACTTGTGTCTACTTGTTGCAGTGTCCAAAGTCTACAAATATAAAACGGGCCGCAATGTACTTCTTTGTGGCACGCCAGTTGTAATTGGCTAAGGCGAACTCTCAAAGTCATCTTCCTTAATAAGAAACCTTCGGTCTGTTATTCAACTTTCATTTAAATCTACTATATTACAGAGTTAGTTTAGCCTTAATTTAAATATGAAGTCTTTGTGCCAAACCCTGTCGAAAGTATGAGAAACATCGTTAGATAGAGTAGTCTATATGACCCCACTTTGATAAGATTATTTTGCCTGGTTGCAGTATAATTTTAACTGCAACAATCTTCCGCTGACAAGGAAAACAATTAAATCTTATAGTAGCGTTAAAGATGAAAATAACAATCTTAATTGCTATTCAAAGCTGATATGTTCTTTGTATTGAGTACGACAATGATTTTCTGGATCCCTGGAACACCATGATGAAAATTTTTCATCAACTCCCATATTCGAAGACCGATAGCGCTAATTTGTAACCAATACAATACGGCATCTCTATTCAACATTATCGATAAATTAGTCTACTACGTAGCGTATTGGCTTATTAGACGTGAGTGCACGGTTCAAACCCCAGGTCAGACATCTCGATCAAAACAAAATATGAAGAAATATTTCTTCTTCTGACAAAAATTCTGCGAGGAAATAAAATTGCCATGAAAAGTTTCTCAAATCTCAAAAATCCGTATTTCGCAATCGACTTAAAACTGCAAGTGCCGCCACTCATGTATAAAAATTAACACACACAACATAAATGGTGTGAGAAACTAGGTCGTAATTCAGACGGAAGGGATGTAATGAACAATATTTGTAGGTATGTATAAAATTCCTATAAGATATCCTTTATAAAAATTAATGATTTTAATATTCACAATATTCATACAAAACCTATTCAAATAAAAGGATCACCCCTTTTCTTGTACAATTCACATTAGCTGATTAGGAGATGATATGTTCTATGTTAGAAGAGTAATAAACTTGTGTAAATCAATTTTTAAAATTTTATTTATTATTCATAAAAGTTTTTATTTGTGTAATTTTTTACGCTTCCATTTAATATTCAAATCGTTGTCCTGTTTATCATCTCCTGCTTTTTTAAATAGAACATCTGTTTCTTTTATATGTTCAAGCAATTTGACATCCTTAATGATTTACGACAATTTCTGTGCGACCATAAAATCGCCTTTTGACTTCATTTCAGAATTAAATTCTTTCAAGTGCCAGCAATGAATGAAAAATAAAAAATGAACACCGAAAAAAGAAAAATAAAGGAATCTAAATAGAGTCATAAAAAGTTCAAAATACATACACTGGCTTATATAAAAATACAATAAAGAGAAGAACTTGAATATCATAAAAGTAATAAATTATTAACATAATAAATTACTCATTAAAAGCAGGAAGCAGATCCTTTTTCTCTTGTCACGTACACATAATGTACGACCATTAGATGTATACTTTTATTATGGCTACGCGTTTAAGTATAGTTACTGGTCCCGAGACTATAAAACAGAAACATATCGCCCATGCCCATCAATAGAATAGACTGACGGGTTGAGTAAAACTTTCCATCACCTTTTTCTCTACATCCTTTATGTCGTGCATGCTTTATAAGGGGGGTAATTTATGAGGTAACACCTTTTCGATGAAATTAATATTTCATTTCATTATGCGTGTTCATTTATTATACTCGTATGTATGTATTCGTGTATTGTTGAAAACTTTTGCACAGAAAAGTTTACTTCAAATGTTCGGGACGTGGAATTTGTAATATCTTCACACACACACAAACTCGTATGTAGATCACAGATCTATATTGTTACGTTTTTACCTTTTTAAAAACGTTTAGACGAGTTCCTAGATTGCAAACAAAATAAAAATAAATTGGTGTTTAGTTTCCATTAAATTCTTTATTGTTCTCACTACTTTTGTATGGCACTATTTACAAATTGACGAATACAACAATAATTGCTTGTTCGCTAATATTCTTTGCTTACAACGCAGATCTTTCCAACGGAGATTTTCAAACCACGATAGCTTGGATAACCGTTTAGCGTCTCACGACATTTTTAAAAAACTCTTCATGGAAATTTTATTTACTCTCAGAGTTTTTTTGCCAGAAATCCGGATGAAGTCACCGAAGCAGTATTGTTTCATATTTCGTTTTTTTTAGAATTGTCTGACCTGGGAAACGTGGCCTCACGTACTAGACTACTACGATTTCATAACTGTTGAGCCAGAAATGAGGCTCGTAGCCGTCTCTAAAGATAATTGATTATAAATTTCAATGATTTTATTTATTTTTACTAAGAATTTTTGTCTTGCCATGTGTCACGAAACTTTTTACGCTGAAACAAATTTACATTTTTGGCAAATACCAAAAGAATCCCCAGTAACCACTTAAGTGAACTAGAAGCCCATATCGAACTAAAATCTGATTTGCAATGCTGATCTAAATGATTAATCAAAATCATTAAACACCGAAGGGGCATAAAACATGGAAATGCTGACGATCTTTCACGCCGAACTTGTAATTTGAGTGTAAACATTGAGTGAAAGCTGAATCCGGCTAACGCGGATTGAAGCCAACGAAGACTGGTCCCAAGCACAAAGGAGTGACCCAATATTGGCGAAGGTAATAGCAGCGCAGGAGGAGGACAAACGACCTACAAGAAATGAGATATCCGCAGAAGGTCCCCTTACAAAAGCATATTGGGCACTATGGGACAGCTTAAAGATTATAAATGGGTGCCTATATCGACTTTGGGAAAGCGCTGACGGCAAGATCTCATCCAACCTATTGGTAGTGCCTTCCTCCAAAATAAAATAAGTGTTAAAGGAGTTCCATAATGGAGCCAGCGGATATCTTGGAGTGACCAAGACGCTGGAAAGGCTAAAACAACGTTTTTATTTGGTTGGATGTCAAACTGCACCCAGTGTATTGCAGCTAAGGGTCCAGTAAGAAGAAGTCGAGGTCAGATGCAACAATATAACTCAGGCGCACCTTTCGAGCAGATAGAGATGGACGTAGCAGACCCTTTTACAGTCAGCAATACCGGAAACCGATATGTTCTCGTTGTGATGGACTACTTCAGCAAATGGCCGGTGGTATATGCCATACCCAATCAAGAGGCAAACACAATAGTAAACGTTTTTGTGAACAACTGGGTATGCCGCTACGGGGTTCCGATAGAACTACATTCCGATCACGGCAGAAATTTCGAGTCGGAAATGTGTGAGGTATACGGTATTAAGAAGATTCGAACGACGCCGCTTCACCCACAGTCAGACGGAATGGTAGAGCAATTTAACCGAACCCTGGAATATGCTTGCGGAAAGTAGTGAGCGAGCAACAGAAGAACTGGGACGAACACATTCCGAGGTTTCTACTGGCGTACCGATCTGCGGTCCTTGATTCAAAGTCTAGATCACCCGCCAAGGTTACCTTTGGGACTGACATAAAGCTGCCCGGTGACTTAGAGTTTGGTGTTAAGCCTGCCACAGAGAGGGACGAAACATACACTGGAAGAGAAGAAAGCCTGAATGAACTTCATGAGTTCGTATGCACCCGTATCAAAATGGTCAGTGATAGAATGAAAGCCAGGTATGATAGAGCAGCAAACACGGAGGGCTTCCATGAGGGACATGGTTCTACTATACAACACAAAGCGGTAGAAGGGATTATCTCCCAAGCTACAAACCAGCTGGGATGGACCGTATAAAATAATAAAGCGGTTAAACGATGTCGTGTACAGGATGATGAAAGCTAACAACCCCCGAGCAAAAATGAAGGTCGTACACACAGAGCGACTGGCAAAATATGGGAAAAGAGATAATGAGCCTATTCGGGACGAACAGGCTTAAGTGGGCGGCAGTGTTACGCAAATCGAAACGACCTAATATCGTTTAACAACAAAAACGATAAACAAAAGCCACACGACACAAATACACACCAATACTAAGAATACAATGAACGTATTGATTATCTAAAGCTGTACACACACATATGTACGCCGAACCTGGTTGCGCCTGGTACCAACAACAACATGTATGTGATAAAAAGGGATAGACAACATAAGCTCTCGAGAAGGCGAGATCACGAACCTTCCACTTCAAGAATGTTCATTAGACTGGTTGTGTCGGACTATAAAAGGGCTGGACAAAGCAGGCAGCAGTCAGTATGAATTCAATCAGCCTTGTGTGAAGTTGCGTGTGAAAAAAACAAGTCGTGGTTGTAAAGATCTAGCGAATAGTTGTGAATAATTGCAAACAAAATAAAAATAAATTTGTGTTTAGTTTCAATTAAATTCTTTATTGTTCTCACTACTTTTGTGTGGCACTATTTACCACTTGACGAATACAACAATAATTGCTTGTTCGCTATTATTCTTTGCTTACAACGAAGATCCTTTCAACGGAGATCTGCAAACCACGACTGTTTTCTTCACACGCAACGCGTCTTCACACAAGACTTACTGAATTCTTACTGCTCGTTGCCTGCTTTGTCTTGCCTTTTTATATGCCCACGTAATTAGTCTTTGT
This sequence comes from Sarcophaga subvicina, assembly GCA_936449025.2. Classification (NCBI taxonomy): domain Eukaryota; kingdom Metazoa; phylum Arthropoda; class Insecta; order Diptera; family Sarcophagidae; genus Sarcophaga; species Sarcophaga subvicina. Next base: position 38,969,881 of record OW388082.2, read on the forward strand.
CGTAAATGTTCTTGAAATCGAATGTTCGTGTGTTCGCCTTTTCGAAAGCTCTAACGCGACTTCATTGTTGTTTGTGTATTTTGTTCACATTGCTTTTCTTTCATACTGATGTTGGTGGTTTACGTGTAACAAGTTCGCTGTATTTGTTTGTGTAGCTTTTGTTTATCGTTTTAATGTTAAACAATGGTACACCGTTTCCACTATCATAACAATATTTAAATTTATAACAATATCTATCAATTATTGCGACAAATTTTTGTACTAAAAGTATGTATAAAAAATGATACATAAGCTAGAAATATGAAGTTTTTCTTAAAGCTCGGTCTACGGTTAATTTTAATGTACTAGTTTTAAGACTATTACGCATTGGTTTTACTTGTACTTGTTTGTATTTAACATACATATGTATATACATAACTGGTCTTTACAAACCTTCGGTCAGGATTACGACCTAGTTTCTCACACCACTTATGTTGTGTGTGTTAATTTTATACATGAGTGGCGGGACCTACAGTTTAAAGTCGACTCCGAACGACAGATTTTTGAGAAACGTTTCATAGCAATTTTATTTACTCTCAGAGATTTTGCCAGAAATCTGCTGACAGGAAGTCGCCGAAGAAATACTTTTTGTATTTTATTTTGATGTCTGGCCTGGGGCTCGAACTTTCGTCTACTAAGACCACGGCGACTACATTCCATTATTTAACATTCCATGCAATTGTGCATATTAAGTCACTTAAAACTTCTCTATTTATTGCAAGCAATACAATACGTTGATTTAATCTGTTTAAAAATCTTCCATTTTTCTTATCGTAATTCATCATTATCAACGAGAAGAGAATTTTATTGTCACTTGAAATTAGTTTCCATCATGAATAATGAATTTCCTTCATTTAAGGAATGAAAGTTTTTTTATTTTAATTTGATTTCTTTTAATTTCATTTACGCTTTTTTACGCAAGCAAGTGTCAAAGTGCATTGACATGTATGCACAGAAGAGAAAGTGGAAAATGTCAATGTTCTTTTGAATGCTTCAGCTACACGCTCTCGTTCTATTTTCTGGCTGCTGACTGGTTGTCTGTCTGAGCTGTCAACAGGATGACAATTTTAAGCAGTAGTAATTAAAACAGAAGTAACATGACATGCTCTTGTTAAGCTGTCAATACATATAATAGGGGGCACCTATTCGACAGTGCGAATGGAGGCAGTGTGTTGTGTTCGGTTTAGAGAGAAATATTTATACCGTTAATTCTGTAAAAGATATTCTCTGTAGACAAAAATTGCAACTCGTAGACTGACAGACACCTTTTCAGTCAATTTAAGAACACGTGTATGTATGTATGTAGGTATATACCATGTGGTGTAAGGGAGAAGCGGAACATACCGCTAAAAACAACTAATTAAGGATTTAAATTATTTTTATAATTAAATGTGTTGTGGGCAGAAGTTGGAAAACAAACAAATAAAAAAAAAATTAACATTTACGTTGGCAACCACAATTGATTTAATTTTGAAAAAAATAGTAAAAATGAAATTATACGTAGAATATATCAACCAGACAATTTATAGATTACTTGTATGCGTTTGTTTAAAAGCATTGAACTTTAAATGATTTTAAATTTTAAATTCTCAAATAAATTTGATTAAACGATTTTATCAGCATCAGAGGTTTCCATGTCTCACAAGACTATTTATGTATGTTTGTGGTTGAAAATCTCTTGATTTATGATCCTGTGTACTTCGAAAGAGGCTTTTTGATCATTTTTTTTTTTGTTTTTCATGGGAGTTTTTTTATGTTCTCTTTAAATGAAGATTTAACATAAAATTGTCAATAAAAATTTATTTTTTTTACAACCTAGACAATGTCGTTAAATTTTTACAAATTCAATACATCGCTGAGCTGGTCATGAGCAGTTTGAAACGTATTTTATACTACTCGTAGTCTGTTTATGTTGAGATTTAATAAAAAAAAAGAAAGGAATTCATGTGTGTCAGAACCCTACGTATGGCAGTTTAAAACTTTTTTAAGTTATATTTGACGGCAAAATATGAATCAAACAAAAATGTGTGTTTGAAAACTACTGCATCTATATAAGGTGCAGTGAAAAGAAAAATATTCTTTGTCCAAGCTTCACTTTAATCTTAATTAAGTTTAAGTGCTGTCGTCGAAGAATATTTTTTCATATTTTTTTTGGTTCAGATATCCGAGCTGAGGTCTGAACCACTGGCTGTCGTTCAAAAAGCCAACACACTATTTTTTAGAATACGGCGATATTTATAATGTCGTTTTATTTTTAAAATGCGCACCAAAATTTTAATAAAATGGTTGGTAATCCTTTAAAAAGACTGAGTGAAATAAATACTAGAGTTCAGGAAGAATTGTCAACTGTATAGCGCTATTGAGTCAAGAGAAAACAAAACAGAGGAATTATATAATCTCTAGGATAAAACTTCTAGTTCGATTCGATTTGCACTATCAGCAATTGGACTGTCTGAAGGAGATAATAGTTTTCAAGGGGACTATTTTGTGGTCCATGACATACTCTGATACTCCATGGATTGTACTGGTGACCATTTGTTCTTTTATATAATAATATAAATTAATCTCTAATAAGAACTTGTAAACATCGATTGTCCATGATTTTAGTCAATTAAGAAAGGAAAAAGGAATACGTTACCTGAACAGAGTAATTTTAGTTCTTCTAGATTATAAAGTGCTACCACAAGAGGTGGTGTTATTGTATTGTTACGAAAATGGAGACGGTGTACCATCGTTTAACATTAAAACGATAAACAAAAGCTACACAAACAAATACAACGAACTTGCTTGCATATACCAACAACATCAGTATGAAAGAAAAGGAGACAGACAAGTAAGAAAGAAAGCAACAACAAACAACGTAAGAAAAAATATACAAACAACAATGAAGTCGAAAACACAAACATTCTACTTCAAGAAATCTCATCAGACTGATTACGTGCGCATATAACAAGGCAAGACAAAGCAGGCCAGGAATAATAAGCAAATAATAATAGCGAACAAGTAATTATTGTTGTATTCGTCAAGTTGTAAATAGTGCCATACAAAAGTAGTGAGAACAATAAAGAATTTAATTGAAACTAAACACCAATTTATTTTTATTCTGTTTGCAATCAACAACTCAGTATATTATTGCCGTGCAGAGATGACTTAGTACTGCTACCATATTACCTATTGTATTCCCTTCAAACTTTTTGGATATGTACTGACGAATTTCAGAACGTTGCTCGACAACTCCATGTGTAGCATTTGATATGTACCCAGGTTCCAAGAATGTGTTCCAATGATTCATTTTCATTGTCAGAGACTCTACATTTTCGACTAGAGACAACTCTCATTCTGAATAAGTGTATTCAGACTCCAAATTGCCCTATCAAAAGACTAACTTTAGGTGATTTCTAGATAGTCTGATGTATGGCTTAAGCCTCCTCCTATTATTATTTCACAACAAAAGTCTTGATTGCCTCAAACCTACTTAAGAAGAGCATTTGCTTATCTTTATTTTCGCTTTCGTTGTGCTTTCCTTCTCATACATCCGCTTTCGTTCCTCGTAAACTCATGTGCTTGCTCACCGCCGAGAATTCCTCGTTGTCTGGGACCCAGCAGAGGCTAACCGATTCTCCTCAGTCGGAAAGTGCTACTCCATCTTCGATTTAACCTCGTAAAAGCCGAGTGCTCTATTGGTGGCCTAACTGCAGTATGGTATTACTTTCAAGTCGTGTGTTTTGTATCTCGAATCCAAGTTAAATTGAACACATCTTTGGATGACATAAAGTTCCACTTGTATGATAAACGCGGGATTACCCATGGGCCTTATACGTTGTTGGCTTATCTGTAAAGAAGGCCTTCTCTTAGAAGACTATGCTGCTTCCAGATTAACCCATTCATTTTTGTCATTAAGTCTCGTTCTGAAGTACTTTGCAACATTTTAGAGCCTACTGGTTCTGTCCAAGTGACAGTTAAGGAGAGGGCTTTAGATAAGAGCACGTTGTTTCTAGGAAACAAAATTTAGGACTGCCAACATTTTAGGACTTACTGCAATAAATCAAACAATAAGTCATCGGAAGTATTGGAACTTTTTTAGACTTTCTTTTATTGAACTGCAGCCAATTGACGTTTTACGGCGTTGATATTATATTTCATTACCAAAAGCCTATACTTTTGTAGAACAGAGATCGGTTTTAATCGAACTGAGCAAGATGGAGAATCAAAGGCCTGCGACATTACGATCAATACGTTGCATGGAAACATGCATACCCCAACATGCTCTGTATGACACAGAATCAGATTGCATCGCGGAAAATATGAGTTTGAAGAAAATTTATTACATTTCTGTGATCGTAAAAGACATTTTATTGCTTTCAGTTTTAAAGTCATATGGCAGTGCTTCGTGGAGGCATCATAAATAAATTTTTGGAAATAAAATTTGTGTCATTAGTTTTATTCTTCCTTATTTGGTGTTTAAGTTAGTCTCCCTTCAATGGGTGTTTGTGCTGTGTTTTATTACCGAACGATGGTGTGATAGGGAGACCATAGCAGGTCATGTTATTTTAATGATTTCAACTAATTATGGCAGTTTATGTGATGGCATGCTCAGATAAATTTTATGAGTATTTTCTCACCCACTTTGAAATCATAACGAATTAGTTGGGCGTAATGATTACAAAAATTCATTGTTTCTTCTTGTCTAGTTAAAGACTGTTTTAGAATTTCATTGTTCTCCTCACTTACATACGCCGTTCCGTTTGATTCTTTTAATTTTTTTGTTTTCATTATTCGTTCTATAACAAGTGGAAAATCCATTGGCAGTAATGGAAAATGCATTTTATAGTTCTTCTTGAATACTTTGTTCTTCAGTACGTTTCTTCAATAAAATGTTTGAAAGGCAAGAGTCTGTGCGAGAGGAGTTATAGTCGAATAAAATCATAAAAATAAATATCACAACAATTTAATGAACCATTTAATGGCGCTTTTTTTGCGCAATGACGATGGAAACATCAAATTCTGTACAGGATTGTTGTATGTTTATCCCTTTTTTTGTCTTGCTTTATCCAATACTGCATCATAGGGAACTCCGTTTCACATTTTCACACACACCGATAAGACTTGCACATACTCATACAAACTGTGCAGTGTTGCTTTTCAATACAAAATATAAAAAAAGAGAATAAAATCAGTTGGATATTGTCATCATTAATCACCAACAATAATGAACTTCCGCTTTTACAGCTCCGATTACTTTGAATCAAGATATAACCATAAAATAACTATTCCGACAAGCAGATCTTTAAAAGAATGATTTCGAGGTGGTAAAATGGCAGAGTTAAATAATGTAAACCCCAATACTGCTCGGAATTTGTTGGTATAACTGTCGGCATAGCATGAATGCCCAGGTATTTCCTTCCTTCTCGCACAGGTTCCAAGTATGAATTTAGATTATTCGTTTTCCTTGCACATTTTGGGCTTGAATTGTTTCTTATTCATAACAAGTGTTCTTTGAGACTACAATGCCGGGTCTGTAGCCCGGTTACTATTCTTAAGTTATTTCTAGATATTCTGGCAAATGACTCAAATCTACTCCCGCTATGCAATGCCTCAAACAAGACTTTTCTCGGGAAGATCCTCCGCTGCTTTCTATTTTTCGTTTCACCTAAACAGCCACACACAACATTCGTGTTAATTTGTAAACATCCGAGCTGAGTGTCAGCTAGTATTGCTATGTCCCATTCTCCCGTCGTTCCTGCTCAAGTTGAATTTACCACATTTTTCGATGGCGCAAACTTCCGCCCAGAATATACTAAAACATTAAATTGATATACGGCGAGTTTCTTCTTGTATCTTTCTGAACATTTTCTAATCTAAGTTTCGATGATTGACGTCGAGATCTCTGCGTATATTCGAGTCCCTCGTGTACCAACGTCCTGCTGTTATAATAGGTATACTCTAGTTATGATGACGTTGAAAGTTTTCTATGTCTGCTGTTCTCCATACTGCATACTGCACACATTCAAAAGTTTTAAAGGTTAATAATAAGCCAGCTTCTGTGTGGAATTTACTAGTCAGGAATCCGTCAAGGAGAATGACAGGATGTTTATTATTTAAATATCGAGTCACTATTTGCTTATTTATTCGAAGTGGGAAGGAAGTACGTTTCCCTCCGTAAGTGAAACAAGAACAGACGTTTAATTTGGTCGGGAATATTTACCCATTTTTAACGGTTTCAGTTTACAAAAAATTTACTCAAAATAAATGAAATATTGAAGTCGCCGTAGTATAGTAAGTAGTGTGTTGGCTTATTAGACGTAAGGCCTTGGTTCAAATCCCAGGTTAGACATCGAAACGAAAATATGAAAAAATTTTTCTTCGATGACTTCCTTTCAGCAGATTTTTGGCAAAAACTCTGAGAGTAAATAAAATTGCCATGAAAAGTTTCTCATAAATCTGTCGTTCGGAATAGACGTTAAACTATGGGTCCCGCCACTCATGTATAAAATTAACACACACAACATGAGTGCTGGGAGAAGCTAGGTCGTAATCCTGACTGAAGTGTAGTAATGACCAATTATGTATGTATTATGTTACGTAAATTAAATATTTTTTTGTACTGATAAACAAACTCCTGCCAATTATTTTTTACGATTATTATTTGCAAATTTTACCTGCGTCTACGTCGTAGATAATCCGCCCGTGTGATCCAATTGTGACATACATTTTCCTGCGTTTAGGAAGTTGTCTCGCCAAATATTGTTCTCAGTGCAGGCTAATTCAACTGTGGCTAGCTTATTGTATACCTGTACAGGAGAGATTGCCCGTAGACGGATAAAAAATAGTCTAGTGGGGTCAAATCTTACAATGTTGATGGCTAATGAACAGCTTCCAAACGCACCATCTTATTCTAACCACGTACCAATCAAGTCCATTTTTTCAATTTTGGGCAAAAGAAGCCGTTTTTTGGACCACATTGCAAGTGTTGTTCGTATTTCCGGTTATTTATTTTTAAATTCTAGTCATGAACAAACCAAGCATGGAAGCAACAACTGATGAAAATATTGAAGAAGTGAAGAAAGTAAGAGAATTCTGAAGTCGCCGTAGTCTAGTAGGTAGTGTGTTGGCTTATTAGACGTAAAGCCAGGGTTCGAGCCCCAGGCCAGACATCAAAATAAAATACAAAAAGTATTTTTTCGGCGACTCCCTCTCAGCAGATTTCTGGCAAAAGCTCTGAGAGTAAATAAAATATCCATGAAAAGTTTCTCAAAAATTTGTCGTTATATCGTATAAAATTAACACACACAACATAAGTGGTGTGAGAAACTACGACGTTGTACAATGGGTCAATTCGATCTCCGGGTACTGTACTTGCCTTAATTGAAAAGTACACGTCCTCTAACCTAACCTAAGCTAACCTAAAAGAATTATGTAGGAACACAAAACTTATGAATCCTGACTTAAAATGGAGAACAAATTTTAAACTTTAGATTTTTAGTTCCTTCGATTATCACAGCGTAGGGATTTAATGATTGACAAAAAAGTTAATAATTAAATGAAGGAAAGTATATTAAATTAAAAATTATTTTTTTAACATTCAACATAGAAGTAACAAAAATGTATGCAGTAATGCGGAAGTTGCATGCATACTCTCTCAAAATAGGCACTATTTTGTGTTATACAAGCGGGTAAAGAATGTATTTTGGGAGAGAAGTGAGTGTGAGTGAGTGTTTTTCATATCCACAAATATGATTAGACAAGTACACTACAGTGTTCTCGCTTTACGTTTATACCTAGCAATATTGTTACGTTTTTACCTTTTTAAAAACGTTTAAATATGAGTTCGTTAATTGCAAACAAAGTAAAAACAACTGTGTTTAATTTAATTTCAGTTAAACTCTTTATTATTCACACTACTTTTGTGTGCCACCGTATACAACTTAACGATACAACAATAATAATCTGTTTATTTACTTTACTCGTTCACACAAGTATTCACGGGATCTTTACAACCACGAATTATTTTATTCACACAAGGCTGACCGAATTCTTACTTATCGTTTCGATTTATGTAACAATATTATGTGATGGGCATACCCACATACGAGAAATCGGCTGATTGGAAGCGTAATCATCTAGGTAAGCAGAAAAATGTTACCCTCTGCTGAATCCAGGACATCTGTAAATGTATTGTGAAATGTGTAAAACAGACAATGTGTAAACAGACTAGTTTGTGAGGAACGTACCTTCCACGCATTTGATTGGGCCAAAAACCTTAATAGAAAGGGAGCGGATGTGTAGAACAGTGTTTTCAACAAAAGGAAAGGTAGGGAGAAATAAAGACTCTTCTCTAACTAAATAGATCAAAATTTTTGTCCGAAAATTCCAATAAAAAGAGATCTTAATCATACATCAAGCTATCAAGAAAGAGTATGTGGCTGGTAAACTATCTTTTGCCAGGGCACTATAGATTCTGAGTATAATTATCGAGCTCAACATGTAGATTCTCTTGCGGTGAAAATTAAGCACCGGAACACATTACTGGAACCTTGAGGCGTTAAAGCACCTCAGAAGGAAACAACTGGGTGCTACCAGTTGCTGGGCAGGGTATTGTCACTGTTGACATCGAACAGCATCGTGAGATGCATCAGGGAAATCGACTTGGAAATCACATTGTGGGGATACCTCTCAAAGTATGCAAGGATCGAATGGTTGTAGTACTGAAGCACTTCTTCACCATAACTTCTAAAAAAAGAAATTTGATTGAAAAATTGTTGAGGACGTCATTATCAATCTTTCACAGAAGCGTTTACACCTGATAGTACACCTTTAAGAGAAGACTGCCCTATCGACAAAGACCAAATTAGTGATGAATTTGTAGAACATTGATATTTGTTTGGTTGGATATGTTGGCAGTGACAACGAATCGGAAACTTCGTTAATATTAAATAGAAGATTTTACAAGTGTATCGAAAATAAATGAAAGCACATTGGCATGCTGTATAGAGAAACGTTTTTTAATTGTATAAAATATAAAAAATCGATACTTGTGTATCAGCGTCAAAATTTACACAGAGTCCGATATTCATTGCATAGCAAATGAAATGATTTCAGATGCTTAAAACTCTGCATTCATTGGCAACAAGCATTTAACATTTTATATTGCAAAGACTGTTTCTCTCTTTTAAAATTTCTTTCGTCCCCTTTACCGTTCACTTTATGAGCATTATTATGGCACTTTTATTCTTTTACAAAATTTCCATTCAATGCCAGTCTATTCAGAAAAAGTTCAACAATTTTGTTTCTGTATTTGTGAATGAAAAGAAACAAAATTTATCGAAATATTTTGCCAGACACATAAACTTGGTTTGGAGTCATTAGTTTGTGACTCAACTATAAATTCTACTGGTTTTAGTCAATTTTTATTGCGAAAAACAGACGAAAAAGAATACAGAAGAAATAAAAAAAAATTCTCAAAAAATATAAACAGGAAAAAAAAAGTGAACAGAAAACATATCAACGCCACAAGTTTTGAAAATATTTTTATTCTTGTGCTCGGCTCGTAAACACATGCAAACCGTGAACTCAAAACCGATAGCATTTATTACTCCATTTATTTTCCTCATTTTCTCATTTTACGGCGGTAATTGTGCGTATAAAACTTCATTTATTGCGTTTTAACACATTCTCTTACAAACTAATACCACACTTAGCACATGCAAACATACATACATTGTTACAAGCATTGCGTAATAAACAATTTTTTAAATTGCAACATTCGATTGCGTAAATCTATAACCGCAACCGAATGGTTTTAAACAAATTTAGAAACTTTTTATTGAATGTCTTTTAAAACGCATTATCTCTCTGCTGCGGTGTATGGGTTACTAGCATACATTTGCGACTTTAGTAAGCCCCACAAGAAAAAGTCTAAAGGGGTGATACCTCACTATCTCGTTGGCCACCTCCTGTCAGCTTTACATGAGAAGACCAAGTCTTCAACTCGCTCTTACAGAATATCCAATGTAGCATAACATCTGGTACCGTAGGGTATTTGATGCGTAAAGTGGGTATCGGAGAGCTGTTTCCGAGAACTACATTCAATGTTTTTGGGAATCCCATCATTATTCCCACCATCATCGTCAGCTACATCATCATTATTTTCATCATTACCTTCACTATCGTCCTCATCATCATCACTATATTGATTATTCTTCGATTTTGTTAAAAGGTTAGCACACTTCCAAATTTAAAAAAAATCAATTTTTTATGGTTTTAGTTAGCCTGAGTTCTATGAGTTCAAACTATACGTAAAGAAGGAGGAAAACGCAAAATAGCACAAAGCATTTAGATGAGCGCTACTTAAAAGCGTTTTCCTCGAAATTACATTTTGGACATTGCGATCATAATTTAGCAAAAGCTGACCGATCTCGTTGAAATTTTGGGAAAATGTTCTCAAGACGAATAGTTTTAGTCCGAACAGAGCTATTTTTGATTCGTCAATAACACTATGCGACAAAATACAAAAAAATTAAATACACCCGAGTAACTACTTATTCTAAGTTGTTCAGTTAGTTGAGTAGAACTCAAAAATTATTTTTTTATTTTTCTCGAACCTTCCAAACTTATTTTATTTGATAAAAAAACCATTTTTTTTTATATTTTCACACGAAATTATTGATTACCCAAACTTGTTTGAACCTATTTTAAAAATCCAAAGTTTAGCCTTTCATACGGTATACATAAACGTTTTGTTCAAATTTATATGTTATGATATTTGATGCGGTAAACTTGGAAAATATTATTTTTTTCTTATTTTTCCAAGTTTGGCCATTCTTAATTGTAAAATTTAATTAAAAACTATAAAACAAGTGCTGATATTTTTAAAGTGCATTCTCTTGTGAAGAGATTGACGCTTTGTTTTATAAAATCGGACAAAAATTACAGTCGTTATTATTTAAAGAGTATAACAGCTTAGTCATATTTTTTATATATGTTTTCTTATCAAATTAACTTTAAGTTCAAAATTTTCAAAATTTTTGATGCATCTTAAGTGTATTATTTATTAAATGTGTCCTTTTTCCGTTGGACCAACCACCAGAAGTTGACTAATGTTTGCGTAAAGCGAAATAATAATATTTGCAAAAAACGGAAATATTAGACGACTTTTGGTAGTCGTTAAAACGTGTAAAGAGCAAACTTTCAAGTAAACAATCAAGGTCCATCAAAAAATTTTGAAAATCTTTGAAATCAAAGTTCATTTGATGAGTCAGTATATATAAAAATTATGACTAAGCTGTTATATTATTTAAATAATAACTACGGTAATTTATGACCAATTTTGTCAAATGAGGTGTCAATCTCTTGACAAGAGAATGCACTTTTAGAATGTCTCCACTTATTTCACATTTTTTAATTAAATTTTGCAATTAAGATTGGCCAAACTTGAAAAAATAAGAAAAAATATTATTTTCCAAGTTTACCCCATCAAAACTCATAACATATAAGTTTGAACAAAATGTTTACGTATAGCATTTTAAAGGCTAATCTCTCTCCTTTCTAATAAACTTTGGATTTTTAAAATAGGTTCAAACATATTTGGGTAATCAATAATTTCGTGTGAAAATATCAAAAAAAAAAACGTTTTTATCAAATAAACATGGAGTGTTCGAGAAAAATAAAATAAGTATCTTTGAGTTCTACTCAACCTAGTGAATAACTTAGACTATGCACTTACTCGGGTGTATTTTCATTGTCGCACCGTGTAATTAATAATTTTATTAAACAATTAAAGTAGAAAAAATAGGTGAAAACAGGAAAAAAATAAAAACGCCGCCAAATTGTTATTTTTTTATATTTTCGGAATGTCTTAGTCGATGTAACATATTTTAAAAGAATGCATTTTCATTTTTGCTTTCAGAAACTCCTAACTCCTCAAATAATGGTAGCCAGATTTTAAAATAACCCTCTTTGGCTGCCGTACCACTGCCGCACCACTGCCACACTTCACCGTAATTGAAAAGTAAACTATTTTTATTCGCCTTTACATATTTCAAACAATGTAAAGGAATGTATATAGGCACGCAAGCCTATAGTAAACGGGATGAATTGGATTTTCTTGGATCTTATATAAAGTGGTTCGTTCCAATTTCTACAAAATTGTTACGCTCAGGCAAAATAGCCGTTTTGCATGTATTGTTGAATGTCATAACCGTCAATAAATTATGACTAGTTAAACAGTATGAACCGTCAACCGCGATCTACTGTTAAATTTCGAAAACACGTATTGGAACACCCGAAATGATTACATTTATGGAAAATAAATTCTTAAAAACTAAGGTTAGGTTGTGTCCAATTAGGTTCCATTGTAATACCAAATTATATCGATTTCTCTAAAATTCCTTTAGTTAAAAAGTTCATGTGAACCAGACATATTTGTTCTCTACACTTTTGTATCTTTTCTTTGCGAATGACTAAAGCGTGTGAGATATCAATCGTTTGTCCCTCTTGCAAGGAACGTCATATTCGTACGAATTTTTAACTGTACCTAGTCTTGCAACTATGCCAGATATGTTCTTATCTTTAAAGTTCCCACTTATAGAAACCGATTTTTCGTTATTCTCGTACTATCCCCACACTCTATGATCACTTTACGGACAGTTTTAAAGTATATCTCACAACATGTTCAGATACATCCTACACCACAGACGCCACGATCGCCTGAGAGGGAAAGACGAATTGGACTCACTCTTAGACAAACACAAAATATTTAAAGAAATAATGATGCAGAAAAAGCAGACAAATATTTCCATTTTTTATTCATTAAATAATAAATAAAAAGAAAATGAATTTCAAAGGATAAAGAGTAAAGAGATACCTATCAAACGCATTTGAAAAATTAATAATTAATATATAAATTTGAAATGGGAACGGACTTCTTACTGAAAAACAATCTGGCTTCCGTCCTAAACATAATTGTGCAACTGCTTTGTTAGAAGTGTGTGAGGCAATACGAACCTACATCGATCAAGGAGATGTTAGATTTTTGGTTTTCCTTTATCATTTGAAAATTTTCGATATGGCGGAACATAACATCCGTCGACTGAAATTAAAAGACATGTTCAACCTTTCCAATACATCAATTACACTTTTGTCCTCATATCTAACCGATCGCCATCAGGCAGTTGTCATCAACAACTTTTACGTGTCCCAAAACGAGTGCCACAAGGCTCTATTCTCGGCGCACTTCTTTTCAATATAAATTAATGATTTAATCCAATATCTGCCATTTAGTAGGGCACATTTATATGCCGATGAAGTACAAATTTATATAAAGACAAACAGGATAGGATAAACGAATGTTTGTCTAGACAAAATGAGGCCCTTAATCGTGTACACATCTGGGCAAGTTCAAGTAGTCTTTGTATTAATCCATCAGAATCCAAATGCCTAGTTATAACTTCTAGATCTGGAAAGTTAAACACACATCCTGGTATATTTTTAAATAATTAACAAATGGAAATTGTTGAATATTCGACAAGAAATCTAGGTATTATATTCAATAATAACTTAACTTGAACTGACTATATAAACTATGCTGCGGAAAAACTTTTTCTATACTAAGAAGTTTAAGGAAAACACATCACTTTACTCCACTAAGGGTACGGCTACTTCTCGCTAAATCATGTTTAGTCCCAATACTCTTGTATTGATATGAGATCTTCATCTCCTGTGTTTCTGCCGGTTTAAGAAAATTAAATGTTTCTTATAATGCCGTAGTAAGACATGTCTACAGGCTTCTAAGTACGACTGTGTATCTAACTTTGCAATTAAAATTTATGGAGTAACATTTAACAACCTGCCTAAACATAGTGTACTTTTACATTTACACAAAATCCTATACACCCGTGAACCAAGGTATCTCTTTGAAAAAAAATACTTTTCTTTAGTTACATCCAGTTCAGAAACCGAACTTCAATATCGGAATGGCAATTCTTTATCTCTGGTATTTGTCTTTGTAATTCATTACTTACGCAATGCTTTACAGTTTAAAAGTGCTCTTTTCCAATATTATTTTTCATCTCAATGTAATTAAACATATTGTTAGCGTTTAAAATATGTGCTCGTAGATTGCAAAAAAAATAAAAATAAATTTGTGTTTAGTTTTAATAAAAATTCTTTATCATTAGCACAATTCTGTGTGCCACTGTTCACAACTTGATGTAAACAACAATTGCTTTTCTTTGTAATTCCTCTGTTTATAACCTTTGCCAGACAATTACCAGACAATTATTCGACAGATCTTTGTAACGGAGATCTTCAAACCAAGGTTACTCTCCTCAAACCCACCGAGTTTTCACACAAAATTGACTGAACTTCACTTCACTCACTCGTCTGCTTTGCTTTGCCTTTTACATGACAGGGTACACAGTCTGATGAATGTTCTTGAAGGCGAATGTTCGTGACTTCGCCTTCTCAAAATCTCTATAAATGTAAACATCGTCGTTTACCTTCATTATTGTTATTTGTATATTTTGTTTACACTTATACTTATAGTGTTGTTTGTGGATTTTTGTTTACTTGTTCGCCGTTTTTTTTGCTGGTGTTTGTTGTTATATTAAGCAGTACGATAATATGTAAACAGGTTTGTTTATTTACTACTAAAAGGTGGACCATTTAAAAGTTTAAATTAAAAAATGCAATAAAGCAAAAACGGTTTGAAATTTTGGGAAATTTATTTTTTGTTGTGAAGTACAATTGTTTCGGTTATAAAAGGAATATTATTTTACTCACATGGCTGACTTCACAATACCTCATTCGATCGGACCAAATTTCGTGGACTTTGCCGTATCTCGGCAATGGTATAACAAATGTTGGCCTTCAAATACTCAGTTATCTATGGTTTGTCGGCACAACACTTTTCTTTAACGGCGCCCCACAGAAAATAGCGCAATAAATCGATAGTGGCATGAGATGTGTGACAAGCTGCACCTCCTGTTGAAGCTAAACATCCAATACCACGAAGAGCGGGTACAAAAAAATCGGTTATTATGGCGAGATAGGTGTCTCCATTTACCATAATGGTTGCGCCGGCTTCAAAGAAATATGGGCCAATAATCCTTTGTACAATTTGCGACCAATTGTCCAATAAATCCCAACGTTGCTCAGGCGTAAATCAATTACTTACGTTCAGCGGAGATAATGTACATGAATTTTGTGATCGAATAGATTGCCAGATTCATGTATTGCCGATGCTTCAAAATTAAACCGATAGATGGCTCACGCTATATTGTTTTCATTGATATGATCTGCTTCTTGCGCGCCTACGCCGTTTGGTCACACCAATCGATGACAGAGCTTCCTCGATTTGGTCCTTCTAACGCATACAAGGTCGTCCTCTTGGCCGATTTATGCAGATCCCCGCATCAAATACCCTTCTCGCCGGAGCATCCTCTTCTATTCGAACGACATGGCTGGATATTAATATGCTGTACAACGTCTATGTCTTTGAGGAGCTCAAAGAGATCTCTGTTGGATCGGATGCGGAAATCATCGCCAACTCGCACTGGACAGAAGATCTTACGTAGGACTCTTCTCTCCAATACTCTCAAGGCTGCTGCATCACTGCTTAATAGGGTCCATGTCTCTGCGCCATAAAGAAGCACGGGGACCATGAGCGTCTTGTAGAATGTTAGTTTTTTTCCTATCTCTCTGAGATATAATATAAATAACGAGGTAGGCTATACACCGAATTAGTAGTCACTCTCTCTCTCTCTCTTTAAATTACTTAAAAGCATTTTAAAAGGTGATAAAAACATGCCACTTTTTATGCCTTAACAGACGAATTAAATTTCTGAATGCAAAAATGAAATACTCTTGAAAAAAACTCACTCTTAAAAGGAAATTTCGATAAGAAACAAAGTAAAATACGAAACATAAATTCCATTATAATCTCTATCGAGCAATCAAATTTCTAATTGTAAGTCGTTTTCGTTTTAAGTTTTTGTCGAACAAAGAAATGTGCCCTCCAGTTTGGCTGAAGGGAAACAATGACACCAAAACCAACAAGTGTTGAACTAAAGTTTTCAACATAATAGTCTCGTAATAAAATATACAAATATTGTGTAGAAAAGAAGGGAAAATAGTGTGAAATTATAAACAACCAATAGGGGAATACAAAAGTAACATTTTTATAACACGATACATAATTTTCTTCGTTTCCTTCGTTTTTTTCTTGCTTTTCATAAGCACATGCAGTCAGTTACATTGTGTTTTACACCTTCCAATGAAAAATCATAACAGGATTAAACAACCAGGTCTTAAGTCGCATTTTTCAAATGTACACACACACTTTCAAAAATTATACAGGATATCCTTGCGTTAAGGCTGTTGTTTGGCTGCATGTTCATGTTGGCACTGGTAATCCTGTGATGACTAAATTTTTTTTTTTTTGGGGTTTCCGTTGAATTTTATTATTTAAAGTAGAGCGAAGGGTAGTTTTTCCCTGTTTAATGTTTCGTTTTTGTTTTTTGGCATTTTAGCCGTAACTCCCTTAAGGAATCTCGTGTATTTTTTTGCTCGCTTAAAAAATATTTCGTTAAATTGTGTGTCAAGTAGTTATTTATGATTACAACTTAATAGCACAGGACCGCCGTTTCATATCTCACACTTTTTTTGGCTGTTATTAGATTAAGGGCGTAGTCATTCTGTTGTTTCCTCAAAAGATAAAGAAATGCATCAGAAGGGACACTTCAAAAACACTTACATTTTATTTATTCAATTTGCCCCACAAAATATATCGAATTTTACACGTTTTTTCGTTTTTGTTTTGTAATTTGGACACAGGATTTGTTTTATAATCACAGCTGAGGGGCAAGCTAAAAAATTTAGCGTGTATTCTTTGGATTGAGACACAATGGCATTTTTTTTAAATCTAATCGAATCAAAAAATAAATTTAGTTTGGAGTTGACATGTTATATGAATGAATGACTGAATGCTGAAACATGAATAAAATAATCCGATTATATGCCATTTGACCTATTTAGCAGCAATAATAATTCTAATCTAGGACAGATAAGGAATTCTGAGCTCAACTCTTGGATAAGCAGTGTCGACAACCATCTAATCTCAATGACATTGGTGGTCTGTTGGTCAACATCTCCCACTTCTTGGGTACTACTGTGTAAACAGTCCTTGATTTCGAATGCCAACCCCAACTAAATCAATAGCATGATACGAAGGATCGCGAAAAGTGCGATATACAAGAAAAGACACAAAAAGAGGAAACGGAAAAGGCGAGAGCGGAATAAAGGTGGATTGTGCAGATGTAGTAAGTATTCCAGAAAAGTGGTTACAGACTCGCAAGGGGTACTGATATTATGCAGGCTACTCTTCTCTACTCTGATACGGCACAAATTTCACCGTTAGAAATGATGATATACCAAATCCAGTTAAAGATGACTGCATGGATATTCCAGCGCCATGTGAATATTATGTCGACACACGAAATTTGTAGCGTTATTGAATGGGAGTCTAACAAGATGGATGTTTACGCTGGTCACTTTAATCTTAAGTTACTAGTGTAAATACGTCTTATAATTGTGGAATGTGAAAGATGTAAATAAAAAGAAAAGATTTGTTCTGTCATTATCGATTAAACCACAAAACCTGAAGGTACGTTTTTAATTAATTATTTGATTAATTATTGAGTATTTTTTTCTAATACATTTGTCTTTCCTTTCTCGCCTTAAATTAAAATATTTTATTTAATTTACATTTGCTCCTTTGAACCGGATTACTCAAAGTAAAGTATTGTAATTGAAGTCTCTCGCTTCAGGCTTATGAAAAGGACAGTCACATTGGGCCCATAGAAATATTATTGCCTTCCACACGTAGTAGTCGATTTTAAATAAGTTGGTTGATTATTGACATTATTGTTAGCGTTTTTGTTCACTTAATTTGACGGTTTTGCTGTGAAATTTATATTATTACACTAAGTAAAATTTTTTTTAAATACATATGTATTTGGAAAGGTTTTCAATGTATTTCTAAAGTATTTAATATTGTTACGTTTTTAAACGTTTAAACGTTTGAAATATAAGCTCGTAGATTGCAAATAAAATAAAAATAAATTTGTTATTAATTTTAATTAAAATTCTTTATTATTCGCACAATTCGGTGTGCCACTGTTCACAACTTGATCAAATAGCAAGAATTGCTTTTCTTTGTTATTCCTCTGTTTATACCCTTTGCATAAACAATAACAATTACTAGACAATTATTCGACAGATCTTTGTAACGGAGATCTTCAAACCACGATTACTTTATTCAATCGCACCGCGTCTTCACACAAGACTAACTGAACGTTACCTGACTCACTCGCATGCTTTGCCTTGCCTTTTATATGGCAAGGTAAACAGTTTGCTGAATGTTCTTGAAGGCGAATATTCGTGGCTTCGTCTTCTCGAGATCTCTATGAATGTAAACATCGTTGGTTCATTATTGTTGTTTGTGTATTTTGTTTACATTTATTCTTGCAGTGTTTGTTGTTGTTCTTTTGTTTACTTGTTTACCATTTTTATGCTGGTGTTTGTTGGTAAATTTTTGTTTACTTGTTTACCACTTTTTAAGGTGGTGTTTGTTGTTATATGACGCAATGAGATAATTTGTAAACAAGTTCATTGTTTTGTTTTTGTAGCTTTTGCTTATAATGTTAATGTTAAACGATGTAAAAGCAAAATTCCAATATCTAGATTTTTTAATCATTTTCGTAAAAATATTAATATTTTTGGGTATTTTATATAAAATTTATTGATTTTTATATTTTCATTTCGAACGTTTATTTCGCTTTTCGGGTTTTGAATATTTTATTTAAATCGCTTTTTTTAAATTACTCGTGGCGAAATTTCGCGAATTTATTGATGCGTACAGCGATTTCTTTACTTCTTTTTCTTTTAAGAAAAGTTTTTCGTAACCTTTTTAAGGTCATTTGCTGGCAGTAATTGAGAAGGGAAATGCGGCGTATCGGAACCCGGATTATGACTAATAACTATACTTTCGATGTTGTCAGTGAGTTTGTTTATCATAGCCCCCCTACCAGTGAAAATATCGTCAGTCTAGACCTCCAGCCCAGAGCGTGTTGGGTATAATTTCCGCGTCCTATTCAAAAATGAACTTCGAGATGAACATTGTGCAGCGCATTAAATCCAACATTTGCGCTGGTTCGACAATGTCGTTCGGATGGAAGAGAATGTACAGGCGGGAGGGTATTTGACGCGGGAATTAGCAAAACTAGAAAACGATCTTGTCTGCATTGAAAGGCCCAAATCGATTAGTGTGACCAACTGGCAAAGGCTCCTAGAAGCATTTGCTTATGTAGGTCGAAATCGGACAATAATCATGTTGAAATCAAGTTTGCATCGAAATTCTTCTAATGGATTTTAATAGTAAAGTAATATGAAAATACATTAAATTAAATACTAACAGTTCCTTCTTTCATTCAAAGAGACAGCAAATTTGACTGACAACAAATATGGACCTATTCTCAAGAATTTCCATATTGTTGTGGGTATAAAGAATCCTGTTGCATTTTGTTTTAGGGTCTAAAAGCTATAAATATACAAACTGAATATCTTTAAGTATACGTTATAAAGACACAGTGTCGATCAAAAGTAAAAACAAAATCTAAGAACCACATTAAATGTAAATTTTCAAAGAGAACGAATATTTTCTGTTTACTCTACTTGAACTTTGTTTGTAAAATAAAAACTCGTTATTTGAGCAAAACATTCCCCATTTTTTTTTAAATATGCATACCATGTGTACTAGATTTGGGCCATGATCACTTGCGTAGTTGATGGGCGGCTGATGAAAGACAAGTTTTCGTGAACTAATGAATCGAGGGGATGAAAGTTTTCTCCTTAGCTGTCTGCTGGAGAGAACCATTAGAGAATTAACCCGATCATAGTAGTTGTTATCTTTTGAAACTAAATTTGTCGATGAACATCTACATCGGGGAGAGCCATAATAATCAAAATCTCAAGCATTTCTGCTGACATCAAGAATTTTCATAGGCGAATACAAACATGCCCAAGACAAAGCATAGCGTGGAATATAAAAGTAGAAAAGTAGAACTATTGTACTCTCCTCTAACTTTATTGGGTAGTCCTAATATATTGCCTTCAAACCTATTGCCCGATCAATGTCAACAATAATAATTTATGTCGTAGCGCATGATATTCACCCAAGCGTTTCTAAATACTAAGAATGCATTAATACTCCACAGGTTCCCAAAATGTGTTTCGATGGTTCATTCTCCCCTTCGCAGAATCTACATGCTGGGCTGGAAGTAATCCCCTTCTTAACAAATGTACTCTGAGTCTACAGTTCTCTTTCAAGAGACCGGTCACACACATATATACATACATAATTGGTCATTACAACCCTTCAGTCAGGATTACGACCTAGTTTCTCACACCGCTTATGTTGTGTGTGTTAATTTTATGCATGAGTGGTGGAACCTACAGTTTTAAAGTCGACTGTGAACGCCAGATTTTTGAGAAACTTTTCAAGGCAATTTTATTAACTCTCAGAGTTTTTTGTGCCAGAAATCTGATGAGAGGAAGTCGAAGAAATACTTTTTGTATTTTGTTCTGATGTCTGGGGCTCGAACCCTGGCGTTACGTGTAATAAGCCAACACACTACCTACTAGACTACGGCGACTTCAAAGAGACCGGTGATTTACTGGATATTCTGATGCAACAAAAGTTTTGAGTGCCTCAAACACACTTGATTTGGGAAAAGTCTTTGTCTTTATCTTCCCTTTTGTTAAGTATATTTTTTAAAATATCCGCTTCCACTTCATATAAGGCTTCTGATCCCATTAACGTAGTGGAAACTCCTCCCCTCCCAAGTTAGACTGTTTGCTCATTGCCCATAATTCCCACATAACCTGAGTGGTAACTTTATTTTGTCTGCCTATTCGATTAATCTTTTTCAGAAATACCATTTCTATCTTCCATTTAACCTCATAAGAGCAGAGTGCTCGAAAGACTACCTGAATGGCAGATAGTACTGCTATGTCTTGTGTTTTTTACCTCCTATTCAAATTAAATTGAGTACATCTTTCGATGGCATAAACTTCCGATTGAAAGATAACTACGCTCTCACCATGGACCGCAAACTTACTACTTTATTATTCTTTTTATATTTGCAACATATGCTGATGCTTTGAGCAGCGATCATTGTCATTTAAAGTTGAAAAATTGTGAAATGTGGACTAAATAATTATTTTGCAAAAACTGTGAATTTCAAAAAATCGAATAAAAATATTAAAAGTGGTCAAAATTAAAAAAAATTTAGTGTGTTGAATTATTAGTGTTAAGAAAGTGCAATGAAAAAAAAGGAAAAAAAAAGCTTTTTATTGATCTTGCAAAGTAGCCCATCTGGCTTTTTTCAATAAAAAAAACGAAAATACATGTATTAGGTGAATTTGGATGTGGAACATTTCAGAATGTAAAAAATTGTGGTTAATACATTGGAACGTTGACAAATGCAAAAGTTGTCATCGCTTTCTATTGAAGATATTGGGAAAACTTTTGGATTTGATGAATTTCGTAGAAGAAGATGTGGAAGACGACTTGGCTGATGATGCTTGTGAGATTTGACGAGGCGATAAATAGAGCGGTGAATATGTCAAAATCAATGCTGGTATCAGAGATTTGCGCTACTCCAAACGGAAATCCCTAGTCATTGCCAAAATTATTATCCCTTTCTAACTTAATGTGGCTCCAGAGCAGAATATCACTCAGCCTAAAGATAGTAATCAGTGTAAAACAAGGGAGTTTATTGGATCTGTTTCGGATATAGATCACAGATCCTACAATTTCAAGAAAATCTTCTGGGGCCAAAAGATATCTCTGCGATCGCATTTTCTGAGCCCGAACTAGAAGAAGATCTCACGAAACTTGATACTCCTTTTAAATGCTTCGAGTACTTTCTGGGCGACACTATTATTGAGCACATTGTTGAACAATCGAATTTTATTGCCACTCAAAAAGATATAATAACTTTCTTCTTTACAATCAGTTTGGAAATTCGTCAATATATTGACACAAAAATACAGATATCACGTTCTGTTCGCTCTGAAATAAATTTAGTTGCCATCACTTCCCCCAATATATTCCGTAAATATAAATAGCCATATAGGTGGTGTCGATCTCATGGATTTTCTTATTGGTCGATATAAAATTCAAGTGAAGAGCAACAGGTATACAAAGCAACTGTTCTTACTTTTATTTGACGTAGCCATGGTAAACGCAAACCTAATGTTATTATAATGAGACGAGATAGCAGCTGCCAAACTTCGGAGCAGAGATTGGATCCGTACTTTCCATGCAGAGTCCTTCGTTGCCAAAAGATCCAGGGCGCCCACTTCAAGATCAAAAATAAATCCTTTCTACCACTTACAGCCGTCCGTTACGATGGAGTCGGACATTTTCCGTAGTTTTTATCACGCGCTGGTAAATAAACTTGTAAATTTGTAAAGTATAATATAAACTTGTTCTTTCTAATCACAAGGACTGCTTCTACGATTTTCATCGTAAATAACTTAAAGAAACTGTTTTTTTCTCATAAATATTGATTATTTTTCAAAACTTTTTTGTATTACCTCATAAAGAAATGAAATCTGAAATTTATCTTTGTTTCTTATACATCTCTTGTATAGTCTGTTCACTCTACTTATATGAAGAATAAAAATTGCTGTAAAATTTTTTGGATTCTTTTCTAAGATTTTGGAGCTATAAAACCCGATTTGATCAAGGAAATTATTTTTTTTTTTGTTTTTAATATCCTTTATTTTTAAGACAAATCATAACCAAAAATAATTTTTTAATCCAAAAAAGAAAAATTTGGGCACTAGAGAGTTAATGAAAGAGAATAATTATGCATTACATATACAAATCCTCTTGCAATTTAAAGTATAGTTTCCTAATAAAAGATACGTTTTAATTTGAACATTTCTTTCAAATGTTAAGTGAAAAAAGCACATAAAAAGATACGTTAAATAATAAAAAAAACTTACCACCTTTTGATAATAAATCAAATATAATAAACGTTGATTTAATTCAATTAACAAACAAATGCCTTGAAAATTTCACATACGGTTTTAAAATTTCTTACTACAATTTAAAGGCAGGACAACAACAATTTTGTTCATTCACCATAATAATCATATGATTACTACTTCTGTTTACCTTCAGCTCATAATGGCATCAATCACAGGGTTATTGTACATGCAGTAGTAAATATGTACGTTGACAACTTGATGTTGACAAATTAATGAAAGGACTTTAAATGACTTTAAATTTATGTAAATCCTTACTGTCGTCTGCTCTAAATGCAGACAACAACTGTTCACAAATGCCACAAAAACGTTAAAGAATTAAAAAAAAAATATAAATGTCGTCGGCTTACACCCTGTGCCACCTCCTCCTGCTGCTGGTATTTCTCGCCTTATTTTAAATCCTTTAAAGTACTTTTTTTTTCTTGTTCAGCCGTATTTAATCAAAAGTAAAAAAGCAAAAGTAGCGGCGAGTGTCTTTGTCGATTGGGTTGCGTTGCGTTGGATATCGAACTTGATTCGTTTATGGTTTGAAAATGGAATTGCTTTGGTTGGTATTTGTGAAAGAATTCAATTTTTAACGTTTGCATTTTATTGTTGCTGTTGCTGTTATCCTTGTTCATATTGATTTCAATTGGTTTTCAATTGTTCCGTTTTTTTTTCCCGTATTATCGATGATTTATTTCACAACTTATCGGCGGTTGCCTTTAAAATCAATTCAATTTGATTTCTGCTTGTCTGCATGTGTTCGAAAAATTTTTAAACATCAGAATTTTTTTCGTCCTGTTTTATCCCTTTTTATTTCATTTATTCGCTCATTTTTTTAAATCGCCAGATTTTATTTGTTTTAACTCTTTAATATCGTTTAAATTCATTGAAGCTATTGTTCATTCCTTTTTTATCTTGCAACTGCAGAAAGTTATTTTCAAAGCCATACTGAGCTCAATATGACTTTATGATATCTCACATACTATAAACAATGAGTGTGTATGAATATGTATTAAAATTTGGCTATTCACATGAAACTTACAGGACAGAATAGACGCAGGGCTTGTTGTTTTCCAAATCTAACAGTGAGACGAAATAGTAGGGTTACATACCTTATATCAACAGCTGTTTCAAGCATTTCGCGGATCCATTAATAATTTTTATTCATAATTCCAATTGTTCATTGAAGTCGCCATAGTCTAGTAGGTAGTGTGTCGGCTTATTAGGCGTAATGCCGCGGTTCAAACCCCAGGTCAGACATCAAAGCGGATATTTTCGTTTTCATATGAAAAAAAATATTTCTTTGGCAACTTCCAAAAACTCTAAGAGTAAATACAATTGCCATGAAAAGTTTCTCAAAAATCTGTTGTTCGGAGTCATTTTAAACTGTAAGTCCCGCCACTCATGTATATAATTAACTCACACAACATAAGTGGTGTGAGAAGCTAGGTCGTAATCCTGACTGAAGGGTTTAATGACCAATTACACGGTGCGACATTGAAAATACACCCGAGTAACTACATAGTCTAAGTTATTCACTAGGTAGCGTAGAACTCAAAAATATTTTTTTTTCCCGAAGCCTACAAATTTGTTTTATTTGACAAAAACGGTATTTTTGATCTTTTCACACAAAATTATTGATTAACCAAATATTTTTGAATCTATTTTAAAAATCCAAAGTATTTTGAAAAGCGGACAGATGAGCCTTTAAAATCGTAAACATAAAAATATGGTTCAAACTCACATGTTATGAGTTTTGATCGGGTAAACTTGAAAAATATAATTTTTTTTTAATTTTTTCAAGCTTAGCTGTTCTTAATTGCAAAATTTACATAAAAAAATATGAAATAAGTAATGACATTCTGAAAGTGCATTATCTTGTGAAGAGATTGACGCTTTGTTGGATGAAATCGGACAAAAATTACCGTAGTTATTATTTAAATAGTATCACAGTCGTGTTATATTTTTTATATATGTCACCTTATCAAATGAACTTTCAGTTAAAAAAATTTCAAAAGTTTTGATGGATCTTGATTGCTTATCGCAAAATGCGTCAATTTCACCTTTGTAAGACTACTAGAAGTTGGCTAATATTTGTGTTTTTTGCAATTATTATTATTTCGCTTTGCGAAGATATTGTTCAACTTCTGGTGGTCGCTCAAACGTGAAATTGACACATTTTGCAATAAACAATCAAGATTCGTCAAACATTCTGAAAATTTTTGAGCCCAGAATAAATATTCCGATGAGGTAGACATTTAAAAAGCGCAGTCCATGTGATCGAAAGATGTCTGTTAGGCCGAACATGAATTTAAATCAAAGACAATATCGACGCCTCCGTTCTATAACATGAACTCTCAAAGTTTTCACGCGACATACGACCATATGTGTATTCTAAGTAGATTTTTCCCTATAACTTCGGAACGGATCGGCGCATGTTAACCAAATTTTGAAAGTATTTAAGTTAGAGAATGTAGAATTTAAAAATGCAAAAACATTAAAAACGTTCTAAGTACACTTAGAACGTTATAGAATGGAGGCGTCGATATGGGCCTTGTGTGAATATTTAAATCCTTGTCAACAAAACTACAAAACAATCGTATTTGGCTTGATAATACAATTCCTTATTATAAAGCGAAGGCTTGTTTGTATAAATCTTGGTATTCTGTCTAAGGTTTGGTTTGTAGAAATTATACAATTTAACCGAAGATTAATCAATTGTTCTTTTTTTGTTGTAGAATTTATTTAAATAAAAATTCTTAAAATATGCTCCTATGAAATATTGTATGAAATATTTATTATCAATAGATGTGATTAAACAGGGCCATAAGTCTATTAACGACAATCAATTTGGCATTTGAAGGAAAACAGCGTTGTAGAACATACCCACAAATTGCTGCAGGTTATATGAAGCGAGAAAAAAAAAAAACACTCTGCGATTTTATAAATGTTTCCCAAAGTTAGGGTAGGTTAGGTTAGAGGACGTGTATTTGCCAATTAAGACAAGCACTGTACCCGGGGGTCGAATTGACCCATTTTACAACGTCCTAGTTTCCCACACCACTTATGTTGTGTGTGTTAATTTTATACATGAGTGGTGGGACCTACAGTTTAAAGTCGACTTCGAACGACAGATTTTATTTACTCTCAGGGGCCTGGGGCTCGAACCCTGGCTGTACGTCCAATAAGCCAACACACTACCTACTAGACTACGGCGACTTCAAATATGCTTCCCAAGCTTGCGACAGAGTTTGACACGAAAGACCGGTCCAGATATTGAAACGAAATGTTCCTATTAATATTGACTAAGCTGTTATACTCTTTTACGGTAATTTCTGTCCAATTTTATCAAACGAAGTGTCAATCTCTTCACAATATAATGCACTTTCAGAATGTGGTTACTTATTTCATATTTTTTAGTTATAATTTGCAATTAAGAATGACCAAACCTGAAAAACTTAACAAAAAATAATATTTTCCAAATCCTAACATATGTATATGTGAGTTTGAACAAAATGCTTATTGGATTTTTAAAATAGATTCAAACATACTTAGGTAATCAATAATTTTGTGTGAAAATATCAAAAAAACCGTTTTTGACAAATATTTGTATTTATTTGTTCGAGAAAAATAAAAAAAGTATTTTTGAGTTCTACTCAACTAACTGAACAACTTAGACTAGGTAGTTACTCGGGTGTATTTTCACTGTCGCATCGTGTTATCAGACGTGAGGTTCCGGACATCTCAAACAGCAGTTTTATAGCAAAAACTCTGAGAGTAAATAAAATTGCCATGAAAAGTTTCTCAAAAATCTGTCGTTCGGATTGGAATTCAAACTTTAGGTCCCGCCACTCATTGTTAACATTAAAACAAACAACGTGGGTAGTGTGTGAAACTAGTTCGTAATCGAAAGTGAAAGCTTGTAATGACCAAGTTAGTAAGTAATTATGAATATAAATTTATTCATGCGACTTTCATGTTACCAAGAGAAACGTGGATGGCCGTTAGTATAAATAACTAATTAATTAAAAATTAAAATAATATAAATAACCAATTGCATATAAAATGCTTTGACATTCACTTTAATAGACGCATGACTCGGACGATTAACATTGAAGTAAAATAAGCAAAAAATAATTTGAAACTTTTCGAAATATATTGACTACTTGGAATAAATTCATGTTTCAGATGTGGTATTTTGCTACTCAGTTATGGGGAACAGAGTCAGATTCACACACCGAAAAACTTCAAAAACAAAAAACAAAATTTAACGTATGATTACGAAACACAGGTGACAACTGTACAAATCGTTCGATATTACACATAATATTAAACCATCTTTGCCTGGTACGTTTAAAGAACAAGTGTACTGAAGGCCTTATCCTAACATAATATATGAAAACTTCTTACAAACGTAAAAAAACTGTGTTGATTGGCCTTTCCTCTTTACATTTTAAGATTCCAACACCTATTGTTAGTTCAATATGTTTGAAAATATTTTTATTTATTTATTTATTACGAGCTGAGTATTCGTAGATCATATGCTCGGTGTAGTGTAATAGACCAGAATCTCTGGTGGGAATCGAACCCTCGACTCTCACGCAAATAATCCAGCACATTACCCACTAGAATACCAAGACACCAATTTTTGAAATAATTTCAAATAAATTAATTATAAACCAACAAGAAATAGACTCTTCTATGCTTTTAAATTTAAAATTTTATTTAAAAACTCTTCTTAAGTTTATCAAACAATTTTCAACACAGTATTACACAGTAACCTACAATTTCATTATTCTGTGTTTCTATGAATTTTTGTTATTGTCTGGTGTACTCAAAGACAAACGGTGCAACATATACACGCACTTGGAAAGTATAATTAATAATTTCCTTAAGGATATGTATGCATGTAACCAAGAAATGTTCATACTCGGAAAAAGAAAACCACACTTTAACACTCTTAACAATTTAATTAATAAAGGCCTTCAGTTCTAAGCATCTTAACGTTTCTATTAGTCCTTGCGTGTGCGTGAGAGTGTGTTTGTGGGAGTGCAATATAATCTACGATTTCTTAATCCTTATCCGGACTATCTTATTAAATAAAATTTCAAGTTAGCAAGGACAAGTACACAAGTAAGTTATTCGTATAATAATACCAAGATAATGAAAATAATTTTCAAAGCCAACCAAGGACTAACGGAACTGACTCTCTTGATAATCAAGAGAAATTTAAGTCATAATAATTGATAATCATAAAAAAGACCACATGACTGCTGTGAGCATTTAAAAAGGAAAAAATATTGGTGGGAGAAGGAGAAGTCAGAACGTTTGGTACGAACAAGTTTTTCCCCAGCGCTCTTGAACAAATAAATTAAGGATACGAAAGCAGGCATGTGTTATTTTCTAGAATGGAAGCGGATGGAGTAGATGGAGTGTAAGTGTGATTTCGTGTTAGTATTTGTTTTAATTGTGATTATGGATGTGTGTAAATGTAAATTAATGTAATCTAATAATGAAAAACAAAAAAAAAAACAATTGTACAGTGTGTATCAGATATTCGTAATATTTTGAAATAAAAAAAAAATATGGTCATTGGATTATATTATGTGTACCAGTATGAAGTGATTGTCAAGATACAAATCTCTCCATAAGTAACATTTATTGTGAACGATCATTTATCTTATATATAAAAATGAAAAGTCTATAGACTGCTAAACGGCTGGACCGAAATTTTAACACTACCTTCGTGTATGTCTGGAAGGACTATAGGCTACTTTTTATTTTAAAATTTCAAGTAGGAGAGGTGCCACGCCCACATAGCCAATAAGTATTGAATATCGCATATCTCATAATTTGCAATAGCTAGAGTCCTCAAATTTTGTATGGACGGCTTTGACGTATATATGAACAAAATGGGCGGATTGGCTATAGTAGGCGTGTCACTTCCCATAGTCTACATATATAAAAATGAATGTTTGTTTATATGTACCTTATAGAATCGTAAACTGTGAATTTGATCATGTTATGATCTATAGCAAAGTTGTTGCGCATGAGCCGACGAAGGTTTCTAAGTTGGTATGACTAATTTCCGGCAGGTGGCACCATTGAAAATTACTTAAAATCAATTAAATCGTAAACTGTGCATTTGATCATGTTATGATCTTTAGCAAAGTTGTTGCGCATGAGCCGACGAAGGTTTCTAAGTTGGTATGACTAATTTCCGGCAGGTGGCACCATTGAAAATTACTTAAAATCAATTAAATCGTAAACTGTGCATTTGATCATGTTATGATCTTCAGCAAAGTTGTTGCGCATGAGCCGACGAAGGTTTCTAAGTTGGTATAACTAATTTCCAGCAGGTGGCACCATTGAAAATTACTTAAAATCAATTAAATCGTAAACTGTGCATTCTTTAACAAAGTTGATGCGCATAAATCGACGGAGGTTGGTGCGATTAATTTCCGATGGATGGCGTCACTGAAAATTATTCAAAATTAATGGCAAGCAATTGGTCGACCTACACATCAAGCACGTAAGAAAAGAGCATTACGAGCCTCAGAATCAGACGAGCATTCAGAATGGAAAATCTTCGAGTATATGCCGCTGAGATCCATTCGCTTCCACCACTTGAACAACGAGAAGTGAGATTAGAAACTGATCGAATGCGTACTACTCAGGCCCGTTTATCTGAATCATCAGGACAACGGGAAACCAATTCAATAAAATGATTTAAAACTAATTGGATATTTGTGTAATGTATTTCCTTCAAATTTATTTTAGTTGGTGGCGCAGCAACACGCGCAGGGTACAGGTAGTTTTTTTATAAACATCATATCATTAAACAAATATCATATTTTTCATCGTATTAAAAATGTCAAATTTTGTACCAGAAATAGTAATTTGAGGGGCACATTAATTTTTTTGTTTTCATTTGAAGAAAAGTGCTGGACAGTCGCATCGAGTGCTTGTAGACGTATTTGGTGAACATGCTCTATAAGATGCAAGTTGCAGAACATAGTTTCGACGGTACTGAGATAACAATTTTGATATGTGATGAGAAGGGAAGAGAAGAACGCGGAAGACCACCAAGCATGTTTGAAGACAGCGAATTGCAAACAATATCAGATGAACCTGACACATTCAGTTGGAAACAAATGACAAAAATAATAAATGTTACACGACAAATAATATGATAAGCTATAGAAAAGATCCAAAAGTCGGGAAAATGGATGCCACATGAATTGAATATTCATTCACAGATGATAATCTAAAAAAGCTCTTCTGAAATTTTGCCTCAAAGAGATGCATCGAATTGTTACAATGAAATATTGATTTATTTTTACAATCTTTAAGGGAAAAAGTCATGGGATAATCCATTAAAAACTATCAACTACAGCTGCAAAACCAGATCGATTCGGCAGGAAGACAATGTTGTGTGTCTGATGGAATCAGAAAAGCATGGTGTACCAGGAGGCCCTAAAACCTGGTGGAACTGTTAATACAGATCGCTAATTTGAACCATACGCTGAATCCATAAATGGCTGTAATGGACCACAAGACATGGTGGCGTAATTTTGCTATACGACAATGCCCCTGCATACAAAGCAACACCGGTTCAGGATGCAATTAATGAATTAGGCAGGGAGATGCTACCCTATCTGTCGTATTCATAGGACTTGGATCTTTCAAACTACTATTTATTTTCAAGAGGAATTCGAAATGTGGGTGATTAATTGGTTTGCTTCACAAGACTTGAAAGATGGAAAAAATGTGTAGCCAACAATGGCCAATGCTTTGAATAAAATGTTTTTTACTTTCTCATTTTGCACAAAAAAGAAGGCTCATTTTGATCTTATACACCTGGTGAAGTGAAGACATACTCATTATTACTGATAGGAAAACGGTCGTTAGAAGACGAGGATGGAAGGGGCCTCTAGAGAAGATAAAGGTAACAACACCGTAATTGGTTTTGGGTCGCCGGAAGAGTTACATGCATATATAATTGGTCATTACAACCCTTTAATCAGGATTACGACCTAGTTTATTACACCATTAATGTTGTTTGTTTTAATTTTCTACATGAGTAGAGGGACCTACAATTTAAAGTCGACTCCGAACTACAGATTTTTAAAAAACTTTTCATGCCAATTTTATTTACTCCCAGAGTTTTTGCCAGAAATCTGCTAAGAGGCAGCCGCGAAGAATTATTTTTCATATTTTCGTTTTGATGTCTTTCCTGGGGTTTGAACCGAAGCCTATTGTCTAATAAGCCAACGCACTACCTACTAGACTACGACAGCTTCAAGAAGAAGATTTAATCTTCAAGAAAATTAATAACTTTTCTTTTCTTTTATCAACCAAGTCCAGGATCAGCATCTTCCGCGAATAAGAAAATTATTTGATACTGGTACACCTAAATTTGTTAGCACTGTATACGTTAAGTACGTACATATACGAGTATGTATAGAGTAGAAGAATGTTATTTCCATTAAAGCTACAAAGAAATCTCATATTTAACTTTCACTGAAATTTATTTTGATACACACTCACACACGTTTAATCACACTATATGCACATTATTTCCTATAAATATTCAAGTAATAGAATTTTTGTAGCTACTATTACAATTTAATTTTTTTTGTTTTTTTTTCTTTGGAAAATTAAATTTTAACTAGAGGCAAATCAGAAAAAAGGAGGCAGAAACACACTTTTTAGGGTGATTTCAGTGTATGAATAAATTATCACTTTCCTTGTCGTATGAAGTCGAAAGAAAAATAATACACATAAGCACAGCTACGCCTCATCCTCATGATTTCAAATATACAACTCAGTCTTACAGATTTTTTTTTTGGTTTTTTGTTCTTTTCAGGCCATATGGAGCGAAAATCTAGGACGGTAAACAGATTACTGCCAACAAAGCAGTGGTAAAAAATTGTATCGCATAGAAAGAAAAACAAAATACACTTGAATTTATAATTTTGTATGAATGAATGCGGGTGTAAATGAATGAACAAATGAAATAAATTTCTTACACACAAGACATTACAAGTTCAACATCAACATCATCAACATACGCAAGACATACGGACAGAAAAAAATGCTCAAAACTTGTAAGACAAATGGGTGATGAAGTCATGAAAGGAAAGTATCACAGTTAAAAGTGTGAGAGTAAGCGGTATGAAGAAAGGTTAAAAACCATGGAAAAGGATAGAGCCGTAGGCAAGGGGTAAAAAGAGTTGTAATGTTGTGTTACAATGGTGCCGGTGGTAGTGGTTAAAATATTGCCATCCAAAGTAAAAAGTGGTTGGTTGCCTATTAAACCGCTTTTATTTATTTTTGTTCACTTTTCGACTAACGGTACAAGTACGTGAAGTGTCTGAATGTGTATACGGGTTTGCATATGTTAAATAGCAAAACAGAAACACAAGACATAAAGAAGACATTTTTTTCTTTTTTTGATTTATCATGTTTCTTAAATTCAAACCAAAAAGTTAACAGAAGAAATACATTCTCAAGCTTTACATTCCTCCCTCAAATTGCAATTCTTTCGTTTGAATTTTTATTTGGTATATTATTAGTTACTAGTTCTAAAGTCGTTGTAGTTAAAAAACAATGTTTAACAAATATGATGGGCAATTCATGAATTAAGAAAGTCATAGTAGGTTAGACTCTGGTTTATGATAACGTATACACCACAGTGGAAGCCGTGGTCTAGTAGGTAGTGCGTTGGCTTATTAGACATGAGACCTCAATTCCAATCCCAGGTCGGACCTGTCAAAAGAAACGATATACGAAAAATTATTTCTTCGGCGACCTCCTCTCAACAGATTTCTGGCAAAAACTCTGAGAGTAATTAAAATCTGTCGTTCGCAGTCGACTTTAAACAGTAGGTCCCGCCATTCAGGTATAAAATTCACACACAAAATATAAGTGGCATGAGAAGCTAGGTTGTAATTCTGACCGAAGGGTTGCAATGACCAATTATATATGTTTGTATGTATACAACACTGTATACTTTTCGGAAAAATTTAAACAAGAAACCGTCCATACTTAATATTTAAACAAATTGATTAGGATCAAATTTTTTTTATGTGATTAACACTTTAATATGCTTGTTCTCTCTCTAATTCACGATTAATACGGTGTTCAGACATGCACCTTTATTGCGTAAATCGCAATAAACACCATTATTGAGCTCAATATTTCATATAAAGTTTCAATTAATTATTGCGCAATAAATACACAAATTGTTATAATATTGAGTAAAACTTAAAATGCAGCACTGTCATAAGTATGTTCAGTTAGCATATTACAATTAACCGAACACTTTTTTGTCAGCAACGACAAACAAAAACAAAACAAACAAAAAAACAAAATAAAAACAAATGTTGTTGGAACGACCAGCTGTTTTGTTTACCAGCTGTCAAATGAATATTGAATAAGCAGCTGAACTGCGTATATTATTATGCTTGAACACTTAAAATATTATACTCAATAAACCGAATATTGACGCAATATAAGTGCATATCTGAACCTAGTACAAGGGTCCGTTTTTGTAAATCGAACAATTTCACAAGTTCGTCTCTTTATATGGAAAACATGAACAATATTGTGCGTTTTGTGAAACGATTCGTCTTACGGAAACAGCGCATAAATCTTATCTAAAATAGGTAATATGCAGTAAGAGGTCCCAGAGGAAACCACAATAGAAAACACTTTATGTTGAATTGATTTACGGACTACTAAAGTTACCTCTCCTCCTCTTAAATTTTGCCGAACGTTGCGATATAAGAAATAATTTTTAAAAAAGATTTGATGTTTTCACTGAAATGTGTTCCATTTAATGCTGAGGAAGAAAATATGGCTGATTTACAAACGCTTGACCTTTTAATAAAAAAACGATTTTGGTTTAAAGCTTAATTTACAAACATCACTACGTGAC
Organism: Sarcophaga subvicina; assembly: GCA_936449025.2. NCBI lineage: Eukaryota > Metazoa > Arthropoda > Insecta > Diptera > Sarcophagidae > Sarcophaga > Sarcophaga subvicina. The sequence continues at coordinate 39,003,959 of OW388082.2, forward strand.
AAAATAAAAATATGAAATACTCCCAGCCAATGACATAGTGTAAGTTGTGACTTTTGTTGAGTAGAATTCAAAACAAAAACATTTTATTGACCCCTCCAAACTTGTTTTATTTGAAAAAAACCTGTTTTTTGGACTTTACGCACAAACAAAACGATGTCCAAAATTTAAACCTTATTAGTAAGGAAAGGGATGGGCCTTTTAAACGATATATATATTATTTGACTTAAAATGCTATGGGGTTTGATGAGGTAAACTTTACAAATACGAACGTTTTTAAATATTTTCTTAAGTTTGTCCGTTCATAATAACAAACTTTAATTAAAAAACAAGAAATGAGTGATGACATTCTGAAAGTGCCCTATCTTGTGAAGAGATTGACACTTCGTTTGATCAAATCGGACAAAAATTACCGTTGTTATTATTTAAAGAGTATAACAATCGTGTTATATTTTTCATATATACATACATATTTTTTTGAAATGAACATTAGTTCAAAAATTTTCAGAATTTTTGATGGAACCTGATTGTTTACGGGAAAATTTCATGTTTGCACGACAACCAGAAGTTGGGCAATGTTTGCGCAAAGCCAAATAATAATATTTTCAAAAACACAAATATTCTGGTAGTCGTGCAAATGTGAAATTGACAAATTTTCTCGTAAACAAACAAGATCCATCAAAAATTTTTAAAATTTTTGAACTGAAAGTTCATTTGATAATGTGACATATATAAAAAAAATATATTACGACTGTTTATAGTATTTAAATAATAACTACGGTAATTTTTGTCTGATTTGATCAAACGAAGTGTCAATCTCTTCACAAGATAATGCGCTTTCAGAATGTCATAACTTATTTTATATTTTTTTAAGTAAATTTTGCAATTAAGAATGGCTAAATTTGGAAAAATCATTTCTTCTAAGTTTACCCGATCAAAACTCATAACATGTAAGTTTGAACCATATGTTTATTTATACCATTCTAAAGGCTCATCTGTCCTCTTTTCAAAAAACTTTGGATTTTGAAAATAGGTGAAAAAATATTTGGTTAATTAATAATTTTGCGTGAAAAGATCAAAAATACCGTTTTTGTCAAATAAAACAAGTTTGGAGGGTTCGACAAATATAAAGAAAGTATTTTTGAGTTCTACTCAACAAAACTCACGACCTACAACATGTCATTTGTTGAATGTATTTTGACTGTCGCACTATGTAATCAACAGAATGGAGTGGCAGAAAAAACCAAAATTAAATCAGAAACCAAGTTGTTAGAGCTCTCGGTGTAGATTTTTACCATATATGTATGCATCTATACACGCATAAAGGCAGCAACTTAATTAAACATTTATTTTGTTTACTTTTTTTGTTGTTGTTGATGTTTTCTTTTTAAAATTTTATTTTTTGTTGTTCTTTAAAGTTATAGGAAAATAAACAGTCAAAAAGGAATGGCGCCAATATAAAAAGGACAAATAAAAAAGCCCGAGGATAAAAGTAAAGTGTAATGTAACTTAATTATGACTTTATTTAACGTAATTAGCAACCTTAAGACACTTTAAACAAAAAGCTACAAATAAAACAAACCCCAAACAATTCGTAAATAAATAAATAAAAAGTAGAATTTTAATTTTGATAAAAACGAGCATAAATGAAATGAGAAACTTTTTTTCTTATGGAGTTTACTTTTAATTTTTAACATTGTTAGGCTTGTGTTTGAGATCAAAAATAAAATATTTTTTTATAAATTGACGTCAGCAAAATGTAAGCAAAATTTCATTAAAGGAGGCCTTTAATTAATTGAGAGCGTCCACAGGACAAGTAACCCTGCTATAACGCGACAGATACGTTTCTAAGAAATGTCGCATAATAAGAAATCGCATTGTTCGAGACATTAACTACATTCAAAAATCAAAGTTTAGTTTCAAATCGGAAAATTGTTTATTATTCAGTGGCTCACAGCTTATTTCAACCACCACCTTTAAAGAACAAATTAAGTTAACATAATTTCGAAACAAATTGGCATGAAAAGTTTTTCAAAAATATATCGGTTGGAGTCGACGGTAAACTGTAGATCGAGCCACTCATGTATGAAATCAAGACACTCAACATAAGTGGTGTGAGAAGCTTGGTCGTAATCCCGACTGAAGGGTTGTAACGACTTATTTTGTGTGTGTATAATTTCAAAACGAAGCAAGATATTAACCGATTAATGCCCGACAATTTTTTTTGGAGTTTTATCACCAGATTTTAAGAAACACTCGACCAAGAACCACATCACCACCATGACCGAATCCTAAACTAGTTATATTTGTAGAGGATTCACAATAAGGGTCTGCGTGAATTATGAAGCCATTGTGGTTCGTCAAACACCATAGTTTAAGCCCAAATCTTATTGGTTTACCACGTATATACCGGAGGGCGGTATATCAAATTTTGGTACAGTTTTGCTCCAATTTCGCTTTATTCGTTTTTGCTACTTTCGTAACGGCTGTATAAATTCCTCAGGGTTAGATATTTAAAAATTTTTAATTTCTAGCTTAGATCTTATAATACGTCGGTGTAATTTATTCAGGTCTCCAGTTACTTCTGCATCCGAATTGTCTGAATCTGTATCTTGTTCCGCGTTGGACGAAATCGCATTATTAAAATACCGCATTGTAGAAGGGTTGACTGTATTAAGATTTGCAAAATCAAAAAAATCTTACTTTACGATTGATTTTATACTTTACGATTGATTTCATGGATCATATCTCCAATTTTAATTAAACGTAAGTACATATAATATGTATTGAAAAAGAAATTTTGTTTCTAGTTTAGATTATCGTTCCGATTTAAGCTATGGTTAGTATTTTACAATCCATATCATATCTAAGTCGCCAGGTAGGGTGTTGGCTTTTTAGACGTGAGGCCACTGTTCAAACCCCAGGTCAGACATCAGAACGAAAATATGAAAAATATTTCTTCAGCGACTTCCCCTCAGCAGATTTCTGGCAAGAACTCTGAGAGTAAATAAATTTACCAAGAAAAGTTTCTCAAAAATCTGTCGTTCGGAGTCGACTTTAAACTGTAGGTCCCACCACTCATGTATAAAATTAACACACACAACATAAGTGGTGTGAGAAACTAGGTTGTAATCCTAACTGAAGGGTTGTAATGACCAATTATGTATGTATGTTTCCTTCATTCGATTTTCTTTAACATGGAAGCATCTTCTATTTCTGCTCCACCTCTTCCTGGAGAATTAAAAGCAAACACGTGCTTTTGTATTAAGTTTCTGCCACATATTGAACTAATGATCTTGGTCTGATATTTTCAGCAATTTCCCTCAAACTTTTGCCATCATTGCGCATTTTGACGATCAACTTTTTGCTTGGTTACGGGGATTTATTGGCGCCAGTGTATTCTGAAAGAGAATTTTTGTTTCTGTCGTTTAAAAAAGCCAGATCTAAATTTAATTGATGAGAGAGTAAATAAAATTGTCATGAAAAGCTTTTTAAAAATGGTTTTTTGGAATCGACTTTGAACTATTTGTTGTGAGAAGCTAGGCCATAGGCTAGCTAGGTCATAGGCTAGCTAAGTTAACTACCAAAACGATACAAAACCCAACTGGAAACAGTGGATAAAGACGATGTAGAATGGATGACGTATGACGAAGTAAGATTAAACTTCCAAGAAAGACTGTACATATATATGATAATTATAATTGGTAGCGAATTTTTATCAACAAATATCGTGTTTGAAGTAAATAATTCTAATAAAATAGCGATAAATGATCAACAGAAAAAATGTTGTGTTTCACCATGACAATTGCAAACCACACATATGAATCCGTAGAAACTGAGAGACCTTAACTGGGAAGTATTAATAAGTATACCATGCACTTTGTACCGTCTGAGCGCTCCTTTCTTAATGACGTGAATTTCAATTCCTTAGGTGCCTTTAAAATGCAATTGAATTGTATTCTTTATTACATTTTTTAAATACGGCAGTTGAGTATAAAAAATAATTAATATTTTTTTAAATATGAATTTACTAACCTGTTTCGATACCGTTATTCGAATATAATTTCAATGTCCTCCTAAACAGGTTTTCACAGTGCATATGCACACAAATAGTTGTTATATTTTTAAATTACGAAATAATTATGTGCCATGCAAAGAAAGTATCGCTCTAACTAAATTTCAAATTTATTACTTAATTGTCGCTATGTACTGTACTGTAATATATGTAAATGGTTGTGGTCTTTTATTTGCATAATTATTTTTAATTATTTGAAAGCATAAATGGTAGTACGGGTAATTTACAAGCAATGCTTTACACGCTACTGCACTTATTTCTCATGTACATACTTATTGTAATAACCTTGTGGGATTCAGTTTTTTATTTAATTTATTTCATATGCTTTCTTTTGCAAAATTACGATTTTTTTATAGCTCCGGGTCAAAATTAAATGGAAGCGAGAAACAATTTTCCACATTATTCAAGGATCTTTATTGTGTGCATATAAGCGTTTCACAGAGTTTTTAAGATTTTTGCTCTTCAACGATTTAAATCACATTTCTACGCCGTAAATACAAACAAGCGCCCATTTTTGCATGGCCATTATCCTCGAATATAGGATACCCTCACCCTTACACATACCAGCTGTGCAAGTGGTCAGGGAAAATAATAATAAAATAGAAAAAGAAAAATATGAAGAAACAAAATGAAAACGGCATAGAAAAACGTCGTTCATAAGGATAAAGAATATAGCCTTGAAGCCAAGGATAACATTTTTTTCTCCCTTCGCATATAATATCTTGAAAGTTTATGTGTCCTTTTGTAACCATTGGGGACATTTTGTTTTATTTACTGTTAACATCATTTCTTAGAGATTTTACGACTATTGCTGTAAGCATACATACATACATAGCAGTGTGTGTGAGGGAGAGACAGTCATTATTTGCTGCTTATCCTTATTACTCTAATCTGTAAGTGTATGAGTTTGATTTACTTAAACACACACATTAATTTCACTTTCACACACATACACACCCCCATCTATTTACACAATATATTGCAATCGAATATTACAACGAGTGAGTGTGCTTTTTTTATGGTTGACGAAGATGATGTTGTTCAAGATGATTATTTACTTTTCCAAGGATTTTATATGGAATTGATTGCCGTAAGACATGTTATTTACTAAACATCTGACACAAACACAAATACTTTATCACACATTTTCTTATACGTACACACTCGCATACTTTGTAAATGTTGTATGACAATTTCGCACATGATTAAATCCTCAATAAAAAATAAAGAAACGAAATAAAAACAATAACAAAAAAAAAGTAAATAAAAATAAATAAAAACAATTTTGTCTCTAAATCAATAATAATAATAGAAATATTTGTTTATTTATTTACTCATATTTTCTTTTTTGTTTAATATTTGCAAATCATTTTAAAATAGTGTGGAAAATAATTTCTTTTTGTTTTTGGAATTTCCAATTTTAAAAATTTATTTTGATTGAAATTTTTTATTTTAAAAGTTTGTTCACCTAATTGTTAACATTCACGTTAGCATTTAATAACACATCCACAAAACATCTCCACAAAACGCCTACATAGTCCTTAGGTGATCCTTCTAGTGCTGTTGGGGATCGCCCTGATGTTATGACCGATCCGTCTCCTTTTTCTACGTTTAATTCGTTGGCTTCAATATGGGCTTCTGATGGTAATGGACCAGTGTATAAAATATCTAGCTCGGAAACACATTTCGTGATTCTGTTTCATTCTAGCCACGTTTTTCTGTCCTACAAGCTTGATTTTTTTGGATATTTGTGACATTTACTCTCGCTTTCTCTGCTATTCGTGTCAGAGTCTACATTTTCAACCAGTTAGTATAAAAGAATGTGACCACGCTTTTTGATTCTCATACCATGGTTTTCTTAGTATCTACCTTAAGTTCAACAATAGCCGATAAACTGTGCATTCTGGATATCGTGTACGAGAGTAAACAAATGTCATTCGCTTAATGTAATGATTTTTCGGTTTCACCTGCCACTCTTGTTTTACTCCAGTATTCATATGAAATGGTTAACTGATGCTATCATTTGGTCAATTCACACAATCGTTGTATTCATTGTATTGTTGGACTATACAACAGTGTATGATTGTTGTTGATATTTTTCATATAAACATCCGATACACTTATAGACCATTTACACTACAGCGAAATCTAGTACTTATGAGATTTCGAGCCAAATCTAGTTGATTTTAACTAGATTTCCCATACAAAACAAAATCTACTTATTTAGTAGATTTCGGCAAAATCTACTCAAAATCTAGTAAAAATAGAAATGCAACTATGTGTTTTGCCAAATAGTACTTAAAAATACAACGCTGAGTAGGAAAAAATGACATTTCAATTTAAAAACAAAACTTTAACCTCTTCACGCCCTTGGCCACATATGTGTACGCTTAATTTTTTATAATCATAATTATAATAATAATAATAAAAAACAAAAATTTTATAGTAAGTTATTGACTACCAAATCCTCAGACCGTTTGTCTGCAGTGATGATATTATTTCCGACGCATAGTTAGATAAATAAAAAAAATGTGAAATAATTCTTCGGCAATCTGTTTTAGTGGAATATATCAAGAATAATATTTGAAAAAAAAATTAATATCAGTTATATTTAATATAATAAGTTTTACCGTCACCACCTAAAAAATCTAAAAGCTGGACTAAAGTGAATCCTGGAATTAGACTGGACGGTATGGATCATTATCCTAAATACAAGGAACTGAAAAATCTCCCCAGATGTCACGACAAAAATTGTGTAAGACGAACTCTCTACATTTGTGAGAAATGTTAAGAATATATACGCCTGATATGCCCGGAATGTATGAAATCATATCACACATAAATTACCATTAACGCTCAGTGGCCACAAATGTGGACGTTATCCCTTTTTGTGAATTTTCATTGTTTTTTGTTTTCTGAATTCCTATTTAAATAAAATTAAATAATTTAAAATGAAAACAAAATTTAATCATTTTTTGTCACCATAAAAAAATCGTCCCTGAAGAGGTTAAGCGTAACAAATGAAAAGTTTGGCGGCTTTTCGATGAACATATCATGAAATATTAGAAATATCTTGCTCCCAGAATGACCCATGACGAATCTGTATTAAAGTGCGGTTTAATATTTATATATTATTACCTATATATATGTTTACGACACTAAATGTCCTATATTTTTCATTTTTGTTTGGTATTAAACTAAATTTGGAAATATTATTATTTTCTTTTAAATTTCAGTCAGCTGTTTTTGTTATTAAAATGAAATCTTGCTACTGTCAAATAAATCCAGTGTAAACGATCTAGATTTTGAGTAAGATTTGAAATCTAATCTACTAGATTTCGCTGTAGTGTAAATGGCCTATTATACACATTTTTTCCATGTTTTTAGAAGTTGTATTGATTTTGTGTTATCAAATTTTGTGAATGAAAAAAATGTGTATATGTTTTGATATGTTTTGTTGGTTTCGGGCTATCAAATTGTTTGAATGCCACGAGATACACAATACAGCATAGCATTGAGCGTTCACAAACAAACAAATGTATTCAATACAACATACATGATACAAAGTCGTGTGAATTGCCCAATTGTAAACAAATGGAAGTCGTGTATACTCGTATATAAATTAAATTATTAGAGTTAATTTATTGCTCCTTTCCTTCTTCGTATACATTTCATATAACAATCTATCAGCAGGTATCCAAGGCTTGAAATTGACATTCAGTAAATAAAGGAGGTTACGCCTTATTGTATTGTTGTGATTAGCTTATGTATTCTCTTTTTGGTCGAAAATCTGTCTGTCCATCTCGCACACGTTTCTTTATTTTGCTTTGAATTTTTTACATTATAACACATGGTATTTACGTGTATCAGTTAATTAAAGTTATTCCGATAAGTTTAGTCCTCACAGACTATGATGGTTTCGATTCTAGCTCGCATCATATGTTCAGTTAAAGCTACACATCAAAAATAGAAATTATGATTTTTTTCAAGTTTAGCTGTTCTTAATTGCAAAATTTCATTAAAAAATATAAAATAAGTGCTGACATTCTGAGAGTGCATTATCTTGTGAAGAGATTGACACTTCGTTTGATCCAATCGGACAAAAATTACCGTAGTTATTGTTTAAATAGTATAACAGTCGTGTTATATTTTTTATAATGGGTGATTTTTTAAGAGCTATAGGAAAATTTTTCAAAAAAAAAACACATAAAATTCATATAAATGCATGAAACCTTTATTTGAATCGATAGTACGGTCCATATAATTTAATGTTGGAAGATTATTTCATGCAAATGTTGACCGCGACTGCGCCTCAAATGGTCCATCCGCTTAGTCCAATTTTTGCATACTATTTCGGCCGGTATCTCACGAATAAATGCTTCAATGTTGTCTTCCAATGCGTCAATTGAAGCGGGCTTGTCTGTATAGACATGAGCTTTAATATAGCCCCACAAAAAATAGTCTAAAGGCGTTAAATCTCACGATCTAGGCGGCCAATTGACCGGTCCAGAACGTGAAATAAAATGTTCACCGAACTCGCCTCTCAATAAGTCCATTGTTACACGTGCTGTGTGGCATGTCGCACCGTCTTGTTGAAACCACATGTCATGCAAATCAAGCTCTTGCATTTTGGGCAAAAATCATGGAATCATGGTAAATGGATATCATCTTACGGTAGCGCTCACCATTCACAGTTACGTTACGATTCGCAGCATCTTTGAAGAAGAACGGTCCAATGATGCCACCAGTCCATAAACCGCACCAAACTGTGACTTTTTCTGGATGCATTGGTGGCCTTTGCAATGCTTCTGGCTGATCTTCTCTCCAAAATCGACAATTCTGCTTATTTACGTATCCATTGAGACAAAAATGAGCTTCGTCGCTGAACACAATTATTCGATAAAGAAGTGGATCTTCGGCCAACTTTCCAAGAGCCCATTCCCCCAAAAATTCAGCGTTGCGGTAGGTCGTTCGGCTTCAATTCTTGCACCAGCTGTATTTTGAAAGGCTTCACACCTAAATCCTTCCGCAAAATTTTCCACGTTGTTGAGTAACAGAGGCCCAATTGCTGTGAACGGCTACGAATCGATAATTGAAATTGACACATTTCCGATAAACAATCAAGATCCATCAGAACTTCTGAAAATTTTTGAACTAAAAGTTCATTTGAAAATATATGTGTATGTATGTATGTATATTTGAAAAATATAACACGGTTGTTAGACTCTTTAAATAATAACTACGGTAATTTTTGTCCGATTTCATCACGCGAATTGTCAATCTCTTCACAAGATAATGCACTTTCAGAATGTCGTTACTTATTTTATTTATTTATTTATTAATTACAATACAATTACAAATTATATCCTAATTATATACGAGCGAAGTAACTTGACTATGTGCTCGGTGTAGTGTCACAGACCAGAGTCTCTGGTGGGAATCGAACCCACGACCCTCACGCTAATAGTCTAGCACACTACCCACTAGACTACCAGGGCACCCATCACTTATTTTATATTTTTTAATTAAATTTTGCAATTAAGAATAGCTAGACTTAAAAAAATTAGAAAAAAATTCATATTTTCTATTTTTAATGTGTGGCTTTTACTGAGCATTTGAAATTATGCGAGCTAGAATCGAAACCTGTGAGGACTAAACTTATCGTAATAACTTAACTTAACTGGTACACGTAAATGCCATGTGTTATAATGTAAATTCAAAGCAAAATAAAGAAACGTGTGCGAGATGAAGATAGGCATCCGACCAAATACAGAATCACGCCAATACTATCCAACTGTTTTTTGCCCAAAATGCAAGAGCTTGACTTGCATGGCATGTGATTCCAACAAGACGGTACCACATGTCACACAGCACGCGTAACAATGGACTTATTGAGAGGCGAGTTCGGTGAACATTTTATTTCACGTTCGGGACCGGTCAATTGGCCGCCTAGATCGTGCGATTTAACGCCTTCAGATTATTTTTTGTGGGGCTATGTTAAAGCTCATTTCTATACAGACAATCCCGCTTCAATTGACGCATTGGAGGACAACATTGAAGCATTTATTCGTGAGTTACCGGCCGAAATGTGACTAAGCAGATGGACCATTTGAGGCGCAGTCGCGATCAGCATTTGCATGAAATAATCTTTAAACATTAAATTATATGGACCGTACTATCAATTCAAATAAAGATTTCATGCATTTTTCTGAATTTAATGTGTTTTTTTTTTTGGAAAAATTTTCCTATAGCTCTTAAAAAATCACCCATTATATGTATATCGTTTTAAAGGCCCATCCCTTTCCATTCTAATAAGTTTTAAATTTTGGACATCGGTTCAGAAATTTTTGGATAACCAATAAATTAGTGTGTAAAGTTCAAAAAGTCCAAAAAAACAGTTTTTGTCAAATAAAACAAGTTTGGAGGGATCAAGAAAAAAAAATTTTTTTTGAGTTCTACTTAACAAAAATCACAACATACACTATGTCGTTAGCTAATTTATAATTGTATTGTAATTAACAAATAAATAAATAAAAATATTTGGTTCTCTAGTTATTTTTTTAGTCGGTTTGTTTTTTTTTTGTTAATATTCCTGATTTGTTACTTCACGTTGGCGGCCATACACACTGATATCCATACTTTTCCAATACTGTACTTTTACGTCTATGTTTTATCTTTCTTTATTTCTTTTACCATAGATACTAATTACCAACAAAGTCACCTAAAATTTCTAAGAAAACTTGTAAACTTTGACAATGAATTGTACCAAATAAGAGTAGGATGATGATCAATAAATTCTCTGACAATTTGAAATTTGCCGAGTCTTACGAAGACGATGATTTATTACGTTAAGTCTTATAAAATAATATTTCGTACAAATGATACTTACAAAGATATTTTCCTACCCTCGTGTGCAATTACGAAAACGAACATTTTGAATTCAGTTTGTTTTCTTTCAACTTAATTTGTGGAAAAGAATTAAATTTCCACGAAAAAAAAATTTTAAACAATTAGAAAATCTTATCTTCATTTCAGCACGCATATCATTTATAATTCTGCCCTCCGAACGGAAGGAAAAATTAACACAACCACAGCGAAATAAGCAATACACGCTTAGAAAATGAATTTTCTTGAGTCGAATAGTTGCATTTATTTTTATACGAATTTAAATTCATCTCAAGGACACAAGTATAGAAGAGAATAGTGCTATCGCTCTGTGATTTTTATCGTTGTTAATTTGACGAAATTTCGATGGCAAAACTACAACAGCAAAAATGGCAACAAAACGGAAAACATTTTGTAACTATAACGGTACGAACAACAGTTACACCCAAAATTACTAGTCAGCCAGCCTCTACTCAAAATCAACAGCGTTTTTTCTGTATTTTTTTTTTTTTTGAGAATAGCACAGGGAAAGGAAAATGAGGGGGAAACGCACTTGAATATTGAACGCCTTGTTCGCGTTAAGCTATTCCATGCATTTGTATGCAAAAGACGAAATTCACAATCCTGTGGCAGACAAAGCCTTACTTACTATGCTTGTTATTCTTAAATAACGATAACATCGAGCGGTGACTCATATCTGGACGAGAAGAAATACATGTTTTGTTTGTCTTCTGATGGAGTTTTCGTCATTATGAACGAATTGAAGTGTATGATATTTGGAAAATAATTAATTCACTGTGTCTTACAACTATAGACTAGGGAAGCCCAAAAACTAGAATGTTATTGCGCTCGCGATAGAAATCTATGAAATCCACTGTGAGAAAAGTTTAGTAAATTAGAAGTTATCTAGCTTCCTTAACAAAATCTACATAAGCAAGACCAATTTTAAATAAATTTCATGAATAATAATGTCTCGTAAATTACAAAAATAATGAATTTTGGTCGCTGATAGAAATGACCAAAGTATTCTGGACGTTGGGCAAGTGGTGATATAAGCCCACCTACGTAACTGATCTTTCCAACCCTTAGGTCTGGAATTCGACCTAGTTTCCCCCACCCATTTACAGTCAAAGAAAAAAGTCTACATATAACGGTATAACGGTGCTTATTTTTATTTTTCTTCCCAATAATTTCTATGTTATATCAACAGCAGGAAAAAGTCTACATACACCGGTTAATGTAGACTATTTTCTTTGACTGTATGTTGTGTGTGTTAATTTTTCCCATAAGCAGTGGGATCTTCAGTTAAAAGCCGATTTCAAACAACAGATTTTTGAGATACTTTTCATGGCATTTTATTTACGCTCAGAGTGTGCTGATAGAAAGTTGCAGAAGAAGTATTTTTTCATACTTCGTTTTGGTCGAGATGTTTGACCTGCATACCACTAATTATCTAGTTCGCAACCGAAGGTGGAATTATGTCCTCTTGCATAAAAGCCACACTAGGAGAAGACTCCCTAATACCATACTTGTCAGTAATAATAATCCATCTGATTCCCAAATGTCTTGAGACCATAACAGTACGATTTGATGTAGCCCAACCTGAGCCCATTAAAAATGCAGCTGAAAGGAATTTGAAATTGTAATAAATAGACCTGTCGGCTCTGCAATATTGCAAATCTCCGTTCAGGTATTATGGGAGAGAGCGAAAAGTCAATATCATCAGAAGAAGTACCCAATCGTGCACCCGTTTCATTCTTTAAGCCATCAGTAAAGATTCTATGTCTTATTCCTACATAAATTAGAGTTAATGATCCCGACTGTTAACATATTACCCGTTCAGTTCATAACTCTATGTAAATGCTCTTTAATCGACTAAAAATGCTTACATAGTAGAAATGAAAAAAAATGCTCTGGAGATACAATTTTAAATGTAGTTTACAACGACTTTTGCCGATAATTTTTTTATAATTGCGCGGCACTTGAGGATGTGAGGCGTAAGGCATCCAAAATTGTAAAATTGTTATGAACTTGCCTAGTTATGGAATAAAATCGAACTATCGCCAGGAATTGTTAAAATTGGTCTAATGAATGATATAAAACCGGAATCAGGCATGAATTTTAATTGAGTCAATATTCGTTTAATTGACAAGATTATTTTAAGTGTTTAGGCATACGCAAATCAGCTTATTCAATAATCTCTTGACAGCTGGAAAACAACAAAATTTTTTATTTTTTTATAACAATTCATAAATTTAACACTAAACCTGCGTGAAGGGAAAAATTACTCATTTAAGATTTTTTTTATCAGAACTTCTTGAATATAACATTATAACACCGCTATTTGCCTTTACGACTTCTATTAAAAATACATTGAATATATTTTTGAAGATGTACTCCTATCTTGTATTTTTTTTTACTGAGGAATGCATGTGATCTGCCCTAATTACTGCGGGAAGTTATTTGCCCTGAGTACAGGTTCTGTATCTTGATTTGCATATTTTGTGATATAAAACCACTGTTTTTAACAAGAGAGTATTACAGTAAAAATTTCTAGTGCTATTTTGTTAATAAAAATTCTTATTTTATTACATTGTTTTGTTATAGTCCTTATATCCAAAATTTCGAAACATTTAAAATATTTTAAATCATTAGAAATTTTAAATAATATATAGGAGAAAGAGAATGGAATAGAAATACAAGAAGTATCGGTAGATTTAGTGTTAATATAAATAAACTTACCTTCCACCTCAATCGCCATTTTTATTTGATTGAATTTGTTCGCATAAGTTGTAACGTTCTCACTGAACATACTTATGACTGTGCTGTACTTTAAGTTTTACTCAATATTATAACAATTTGCGTATTTATTGCACAATTATTAATTGAGACTTTAAATGAAATATTGAGCTCAATAATGGCGTTTATTGCAATATACACAATAAAGGTGCATATCTGAACACAGTGTAATACTGCTTGCAATTTAAATTACATATCGTTCTGATCGGTAACATTTTACCATTTTTTGTGCACCTGTGCAAAACTTTTGTATTTTCTGAGCAAAAAACTTATCCAATGAATTACAGACCTCAACGTAATTTCATGTCATAATTGTACATAACTGCGATCTATTCTGGCAATAGAATTGATCATTCCGATCTTGTTAATTATTGACAGTTTATGTGGAAGAATGAACAATTTTCTTTCATTCTTAGCTTTGTCATAGCGAAGTTTCAGCTTCCTTTGCCCTTAACCGAGTGTGTGCAATTTTCTTTGAATTGTTGATAACTGTTCAGTATGGAATGTCTAGTCTCCTAGAAACGTCCTCGCTAATTATGTGTTAGTCTTCCTCAATGTTTTTTTTTCTTTTTTTGTCATTTTGTCGACTTTTTTTAGTGGTTAAAGCAAAGGAATTTTTTTTATAAAGGTATCGAAACCAATGATACCCTGCTGTTTTTTTACAGCGTTGTCCCTGCAACTTCCATCAGAAACATTATTACTTTATCAATTGATCATGGACGTCCAAAGACAACGATGTGTGTCGACTGAATTGGCTCTCGAGAAGTTGGAATCTGAACATACAAGTACTTTCAATCGAAAAATCATTTTCAACGATTTCTGGTTGAATAAGGACGTAAGCTATTAACATTACCGAATATGGGATGAGATCCTGCATTGAGACGAATCTCGATAAAGTCACTATTTGGTGTGGCTGACGATGTCATCGGTCCACATTTCTTTGAGAACAGCAATGGTCAGGTTATAACTGTCAACGGTGATCACAATAGGGCAATACTTACCAAACTTTTTTAGGCTGAATTGGATGGCTTGGACACCAACAACAAGCGATTTCAACAAGATGGCTTTGCGGGCTAGACTTCTCATACCACATTAGATATTCTATACAAGCGATTTGAGAGCATGGCTACGTCAAGTGCACCGACAACGTGTGATTTGACCCCGTTAGACTTTTTCTTGTGGTGTTTTAAAAAGCTAAAAGCCACAAACCACAGAGGTCCTCAAAGACGACATAACCAATACCATCGGTGAAACTAATTTGTACAGCAGAACTGAATATTAAGAATGCGCCATACACAGAAAAGTTTTAATCAATCATTATCGACTACCCTGGTTTTGGAATGAAATTTACCCAAAATTTGATTCTTTTGGGCCAAATAAAAACAAAATTTTGTGTTGGCCACAAACTGTACTGAAAAATACTTCTTTTTTTTACTCAATTACATTGGATTTATTTACTTTACGCTTAAAAACAAAATATTATCTTTGTTGTTGTTCTTTTTCATCGTTTTTTCTTCTTCTTGATGTCATTTTTGCATATTTTATGTTCACGAATCGTGCATCGAATTTAGTGCCTCTGTACGTACTGTTGCAGCAACACAACATTTTCAGTTGTTTGTTGCTATGTATTCAAGTGTGTGTATAGAACTGCTACTGAAACTGCAACTAACGAATCTTTGTATGCACAACCAACAGCAAAATATACCCGGCTACATTGGTATACAAAAATATAAACTGAAGCAGAAATAAATAAAAAAATTTGCATTCAATACGTTTTTAGTTAGAAAAACACTCCGAAAAAGCAATGAAAAAATGAGCAAAAAATTTATGCATTCTTGTTGTTCGTTTCATTTGCCCAATTTTTTTATTTTTTTTTAGTGAAAACTAAAGAAGGCAAGAAAAAAAAGAATCTCGTATTTAAATTGTCGAAGTGTGACAATAAAAAACTTTAAGTTTGTAAAATACATTTGAATTTCAAAATATCGAGTTTTGTTATTGGAACTCATAGAATTGGAGATTAAATTTGGCAATTGCTGTTGTTGGTGTTGCTGTTGCTGTTTGAATATCAAATTCAATTTGAATTTGAATTCAGTAGTTTGTAGCATTTAAATGAAATTATAAAAACAAACAACACGAACTAATTTGCAAATTGTATAAACGAACAAACACACAAACGCTTATTAATGCCATCAGTATGTCGAACTTGTACACGAAAAAATTCTGAGTAATAATCAAGATTGGATTGCAAAATAATTCGGCTGTCGTTTTAACTAATCAACCTAGATTTCAACTGCTTCAACAATTAGGAATTCATGAGTTCATGTGGTTATTAGTGAAACCAAATTAATAAAGTTCTCGTCAAGGAATTCAAGTAACAAATTGGCCTAATTTAAGTTACAAATTACAATAACAAAATAGTTTTTCCTTTTATTTAAACTTTTAAATTAAAAATACTGCATACAATCCTATAACATACGTACATATCTAATTGGTTACTACAACCCTTCAGTCAGGAATACAACCTACCTTCTTTTTTGTGTGTTAATTTTATTCATGAGTTGAGGGTCCAACAATTTAAAGTCGACTCCGAATGCCAGATTTTTGAGGAACTTTTCATGGGCATTTTATTTACTTTCAGATTTTTGTTAACAAATCTGCTGAGAGGAAGTCGCCGAAGAAATATTTTTTTCTTATTTCGCTTTGTTGGAGATGTCTGACCTGGGGTCTGTAGTCAATTCTATAAAACTAAGGTCATTAAAACGCCAGCAAAGTTTGATTATATAGGGGAGTGGACAACAGCTGATATATAGTCTCAACCTCAGTCCCATCTATATAATTTTTGATCTTCAATTGGAACGTAAAATTCTCAAACACTTGTTGTCTGAGCAGAAATAGATTAAATTTGCTTTTCTCCTGATAACGATCGCATAAGTAAGTCATATTTGTAACATAAGTTGCCATTTATTCAGACTGTATTACCAAGTCACGAATGGACGGATATAGCAATCATCAACACGTGCAAATAATAAAATTCTTTTATCAAAATGGGTACTCTGTATGGGCCAAGTACCCTGCGCTTTTGAACGAAAAATCATCATCTGCTATAAGGCCTATTCCTGGAATATACAAAATAGTCGAATTTGGTACCATAGCAATCCACATGAGATCCAAGAGTGTTCAATGCTTCCATAAAAAGAAAGTTTTTGGCTTGGATTTTGGGCTATAGGAGTCATTGGTCCATATTTATCTGAGTCACACCAACGGCAAGGATTAGGCAATAGGTCTTTGATTGTTAATATTGGAAGATCTAAACACTATCGACATTACGACGCTACGTGCCACCCAGCTCATGCCACATTGTATATGCTGCAAGAGTGATTTGAGGGAATAATCACCCACGTGGAGGCCATAGAGATCGAACGATTTGATCCTATTCGACTTTCTTTTTTCTTAAGTCGCAGGTGTAACCGAATAAACGCCCTCAAACCACATCATCGGTCAAAATCAAATTGATTTATGCATCAGACACATAGTAAATTAAACATTTGGGTGCGCTCCACACACAGACCCCGTGGCGCATATTTGAACGGATAAATATACACAAACGAATAAAAAATTTCGATGATAACGCACACACACTTTGGTGCTCAAGTGCTTAGGAGACCCGATACAATGCCGAGCCCCAACTGAAGTAACGAAGTACGAACGGAAACAATAAAAACCAAAGCGTAGGCTGCCCACACCCGTTTTTTTCAAACATTTAATTGATAGCAACAGAGAAAGAAAATACATCAAATAAGAAACAATTTAAGATATTGGTACTGTGCTACTTCGCTCAGCACTACCACTGACTTTGGTAGGGGTATGCCATTGCTGTATACATCAGGAGGACAATAAATTTGACACCGAATACTAGAATATCACCGAAAGCTCATTTGCAATGCCCAATAACGGCTTTAGTCCTAATAACATACCTCCAAATTGAACTTTGCGCTCATACCTGACTTCTTCGATAGATAAACCATCTGAACATACGGCTGGAACTATTACTCCACAGTCAAATAGAGGCCCTTTTTTGATTACAAGAACTAAACTAACTAAACTAAACATTACTGGCATTCTAACGCTTTAACAACTGGTGCTTAAGAAAAGTCGTGAACATCTTCTGCCTAAACTAAATGATAATGCTTACATTCTAGAAGTCAACTATCCATTTAAATTGTGCTACATGTACAAAAAGCCGAGGGAGTTAGCCTGTGTAAATTGAATTCAAACGAATACTAGCTTAGACAAATAATAAATACGAAGATAATTCATAAAATTATAAAAAAAATCTTTCAAACAAAGTTGGTCACTTGGAGGTGAAAAGTTTCTGTTCCCAAATTTAAAATAAATAAATTGGACAAAAAAACATTCTCAACAAAACTCTTAAATAGGAAATGATATGAAACCTAAATTGATTCCTAAGTCTAGGGAGATATATTTGATAACCAGTATAGCTTCTAAAAAGGAAAAACAATAATTTATGTGATTCTGTGAGGATTGTGATAAAGGGTGCTACAAAATGTGCATAATACAGTGGGAATTGAACAAATTACAGAGTTTGCTATTCGCTGGATAGTTTTAACCTTAAAACTACCAAAAGAGACAATCATCATAAGCCACACCTAAGTGATATTACATTAGTTGTGTATGTAATGCACTAGAACTCACATATGTCCCAGAAGGAGCACAGTTAACAGCCTCATGTTCTTCGCAGCGAAAGAGTGTACGAACACTCGCTGATTAGTCAATAGGAGCAGTAGATTATCATTCCCTAGACAGTTGCTGTGTCCTGTAACCCGATGTAAACCACTAGGGACTTATGCAGTAGCGAGAAAAAAATGCAACTCTATATCATACGATATTCAATCGAGACTCGAAACGTATAACGGTATCCAATCGCACTCCACTTTTGTTTTTTTATTCGTTGATTTTTAAATTTTATTAGAAGGCATCAGTAAGCGTTGCTTTCTTCTCTTTCTACTTAATTTTTAGATTTATAAAAAAAGTGAACAAATTTAGCGCGAAAAAAATGCAACGCAATGTGTTAAAGGTAAAAGTCGGTCAACTAAAGTAATTTCAATAAAAGTTTAATTGAAAATTTGCAAATTGTGAATTTTAAAATAGAAACAGCTGTCAGCAGATAGCAAATTTGCCATTATAAGAGCTTTTGGAAGAAGGCAAATCAATGAATGAAATTGCTCATCAATTTAATATCAACAAATCAACGGTTTGTTGGATTTTACCGCGATATCGTCAAACAAATAACGTAGAAAGAAACACAGGAAGTGGTCGACCTCGTAAATCTACTGCCCGCCAAGACCGTCAAATGGTAAAAATAGTAAAAGTTTGTCCTCGGACAATGGCAGTAGATGTTACTAATTATCCAAACGAGCAATTAGGGGTTTCTACTGGCGTCCACACAGCCAGGAACCGATTAAGAGAGGAAAATTTATTGGCTAGAAGACCAGCCAAGAAGCAACTTATTAGTAAGGTTAAGAAGAAAAAAGGGCTTGTATTTGCCAGACTGTATCTGCATTGGTCAAAAGAGCAGTGGGCCAAAGTTATGTGGAGCTCTGATGGTTAAATTGCATCCGTCGGCCCCCAAAATATAGATATTCAACCAAATATCAGTCGCCAAATGTTAAACATGGTGGGGGTTCAATAAATGTAAATAAGACAAGACACGGTGTTGAACATAATATGGCATCGAGTTGGATTTTTTTCTCGCTACTATACCAATCTGATCCGTTCAACATGAGAGCCGCTTAACTGCCAACATAATAACTGGTCTGACTATTGAAGTATAGGTCCATTAAATGCACGTAAGCGGACGTGCTTAACTTAAAACTGTTGAGTTTAGACGCTATTGATGCCTTTTTACTTCAATCTGGAGTCCAAGCTTTGACCTCAGAAGTTATGTGGTTGGTATTTAATCACAGACCGAATTTCAAGAGCACACTTCAACAGTTCTCCTTGCGTTAACAACAATTTAATCCCCACTAAAATGGCCGCATCATTGGCGTATAATCTCTGTACTTTATTTTCCAAGCGGTTATAAACGGTATTTACAACTGCAACCCGAACAGAACGGAAGTGCCAATGTAATCAGTAATCAAAATTATTTTATTTTAGAGATTCTAGTCTGTTTGCAGCTCAAAAAGAACGACCTGTTGTTAGTCATTAATAATTTGAATTGAATAATTGAAAAGAAAAAGCCCCTCATTTTTTCAATGACATCAACAACAGGTAACAAACAGATTGAATGAGTTTAAGGAGAAAATATCATTTTAGAAAAATATCTGATTTAAGAAAGCGTTCTTAAGCATAATTTCATAAAGAAAATGAGGTTAAAATAGAATAAAATGGGATTATGATCAAAGCGTACATAAAATAAAATATTTACAAAACAAAAAACCACACACATACGTTTTTACACGATTTAAGATTTTATTTTTCTTTTATTTTGAATTTCCTCACTGAGCATGGGTAAGAGAAGGTATGAATGAGGATGTTTATTGTTAGATTTTCTTAAACTATGTACGATAACCTCTCTAACCTTGTACCCAGAAATGCATGAATGAATGTCTATATGTATGTATGTATGTATGTGGACATGCATGTACTGAATATTTGTACATCATGCTTGTACATGCAACTTGCTTGCATGCTGCATGTAGTATGTGTCATATTCCGTAGAGATGCATGATTTTCAATCTAAAAACCCATCATGTTTCAATTGAATACACATGAAAGCATGTTTACTTTTCTACCCCCTTCCACCACCATCGTATGCCGTAGTTTAGATTCTTAAAAATGATTTTCAAAAGTTTCCCCCGGGTTCATGTTGAAGTCATGCTTTTATTTCTACAGAAAATCATGAATGAATATGAGAAAAAAAAATATTTTTAAATGCAAAAAAAAAAAACTGATTTTCTTTTAGTTGTGTCAACTTCTTTCTCTCTGCAGTGTTTGTGTTGATAGAAAATCTACTTCTGTTGCATTCAGGCAAAACCATGAATACAATATAATTGCAGGAAAGTTTTGTATTTTTTTAGATTTTCTTTTCAAATATTTTAGCGATGTTATGTATACGTGGTGAGACAGGGAGCGTAACGTTTTAACATTTTAATTATCTCTTCCATAAACTCTTTAGTTTTCTTATTTACAAAAGTTTACGGTATAATATTTGTAATAAATTCTTATTAAATAGCGGCAGTATTATTAAATACGAACAATAAACTGCGCCGTCTATCATATAAACATTATTGGTAATTAGATGGCACTTTAGTCTGAATTAAGATCTAGCTTCTTACACTCCGATCAAATTGTGAGCGTTAATTCTAATTCGGGGTAACAAAACGCACAATATGACGTCGACAATTAATTTCTCTCACAGCTTCTATCAGAAGACTACTAAGAGGTGTCGGCGAAAGAAATATTTCATACTCGTAGTTGATTTCTTACTTAAGGTGTCTGAATTAAGCTTGGAGAACTTAGAGCACACCACATCAACCCAAAGTAACACCGACAGTTTATTGTAGAAAACAGAAAGCACGAAAAAAACCACAACAAAACAACAGTTAAATTACTAGTTAATGATAAAGAAAAATAAAATTACAATAACAAAAGCTAATAGAAAGACAACAAGAAATAGAAAATACAAAATAATAAAACAATTCATCAGTATTGGTCTCGAAGTTACCAAATCGGAAATAAAAGAAGTATAAATAGATTGCAAGGTAATGTTGCCAGTCAGTCGTCATTGAATGGTAACAAATAGCGTGATTGTTGTATTGTGAAGTTTGATTTTTGTAATAAAAGCATAGTTAAAGGATTCATTTAATTAAAAAATAACAAAAAAAGGATGTAAATAATTTCATACATACATACATACATAATTGGTCATTACAACCCCTCAATCAGGATTATGGACCTAGTTTCTCACACCACCTATGTTGTGTGCTAATTTTATCCACAGATGACGGGACCTACAGTTTTAAGTCGTCTCCGAACGACAGGCAATTTTATTTTTTTTTCTTAGAGTTTTTGCAAGAAATCAGCTGAAAGGAGGTCACCGAAGAAATATTTTTTCATACGTTCGTTTTAATATCTGACCTGGTGTTTGAACCGTCTAATAAGCCAACGCACTCACTATCTACTTAACTATCTACTATCTATCGGCTACCATCATAAATAATTTCTTACTTTTCAAAATTCCAATCCTTAAATCCACATAATTCGTTTTTTGGAAGGTAAAGGCAAAGGTAATATTTGTCAGATGTTAGCTATTAAGTTCACTATATCCTATAGTTTGATCGAATATCATCAAACTGCAAGACATGTTAAGCAAATCTTTCAAAATAATCATTCAACTGCTGCTAATATATGAAAATCAAACAATAAGTATCAACTGGCTGGTTGGATAAAAACATCAGTTTTTACTGATCGCAGGTATTAAACGAAGGTAGAAATCAACAACGACAGCAATTTGCCTGTGGTAAAAACATACATACATACATACATAATTGATCATTACAACCATTCAGTCAGGACTACGACCTTGGTTCTCTCTTGGTGTGTGGTCATTTTATACATGAGTAATGGGACCTACAGTTTAAAGTTGACTCGGAGCGACAGATTTTTTTGAGAAACCTTTCAGTGTAATTTTATTTCATAGCAGAGTTTTTGCCAGAAATCTACTGAGAGGCAGTCGTCGAAGAGATATTTTTTTCATATTTCGTTTTGTTTGAGATGTCTGTCCTGTTGCTTGAATCGTGGCCTTATGTCTAATAAGCCAACACACTACTACTACGGCGACTAGAAAACAGATTAAAAACGGATTTGTCTCCTATAATTAAAAAGAAAATGATCATTGTTATTATTGTCGTCGGTAAGAGATGTCATAATTCAATATAATGGCTCCTTCAAACCTATTACCAACAAGGTATGCATGGTACCCATTCATTACCATGAATATTCTCATCACCATGATTATTTTCATCATATTAGAACTTTCATGCTGGGTTCGAGACGACTTTCGTTCTGAACGTACGTTAAGCCAACAAAGCCCTGTAAAAAGTTCGGTTACTAACATGAGGTAATTAATGGGTAGTCTGATATATGACTGAAATCGTCTTCTATTGTATTTTCACAACAGAAATTATACGGCAGTTTATTCAGACTTTATTCAAAACAGATTTTGCATCTCTATATCTTCCTTTCCGTTGAGTATACATTTCTAAACATGATTCCTTTCTTCATCGGCCTACTCTTTGCAGCGATTTCCCACATGGCCTAAGACCCACCAGAGGGTAATCCTATTTTTCCTTGCTGAATAAACATCACCAGACAGTCTCGTATTATCTTGGATTTAACTGCACAGGATAGAATTGTAAATTGAGCACATCTGTCGATGGCAAAGACTTCTACTTGGACAATACCAATACAATACCTGTGTGTTTTACATTGAGTTTGGAATATTTCATCCGCACACCACAAAATTATCACTCTCTGGTCACTGTGGATGCTA
Organism: Sarcophaga subvicina; assembly: GCA_936449025.2. NCBI lineage: Eukaryota > Metazoa > Arthropoda > Insecta > Diptera > Sarcophagidae > Sarcophaga > Sarcophaga subvicina. Next base: position 39,027,289 of record OW388082.2, read on the forward strand.
GAAAAGTAGATTGTTAAGACAAATTTACCTATTGTAACGTGTATTCGATTTGAAGTAATTGTAAACAGTGCAGTCAAAAATTCGTGGCACTTTACCCCTTTAATGTCTATTGGCTATTCCTTTGTTCATAATTAAAAAATTAAAATAAAATTAAAAACATATTCTTCCCAGTTTATTGCAATATAAGTGCTTAATAATGACAGCACACCATGAAAAGTAAGGCAACATTATGAGATATTGCAACCATAATTGAAAGAAATATTTACAACCATATTATCATACCATAAACAATATTTTTATTTGGCTCGCTTTAATTCTGTTCTCAGTTTTATTTTGTTACCTTGAAAATAAATTTAAAAAAATAGCAGAAGACAAGAAAAAAAACATGTGGAACTTGCAATTGTTAGCCACCCGTCGTTCATTCACTCGCTCATGCATTCACATTATGTGGCATGAATGAATTTCATGTTGCATGTTTAGTGTCATTATTTGAACTTGAAATATGCTGCATCGAGTCTTGCTTGCATTCACACACTCACACTCCACTCCAACTTATAAGATGTTGATGACAATAAATATGATGGTTACGTTAGGTTTTTTTTTTACTCAAAAACACTGTGAAGTATCAAATCTAATGTACATATGTGTGTGTGTTTTTCTTTTGCCATTCCCTCTCAGCTGAGAAAAAAAAAGAAACTTTAAAATGGATTGTTGAGGTTGCTTCGTTTGTTATTCAGTCATTTGTGTTTAAGTGTTACTTTGGCTGCCAACAGCAACGATTGCTGCAACCGACTCTATTCACTCTTGCAATGCTGTGTCATGGTTTGTGAAATGACACGCGTTTATATTCCCCCTTTCTTTTTCTTGTTGTTGTTGTTGTAATTTATGCATATTTTGTTATTTTCATAAGTATTTTTACTTGAGTTTCGACTCCTTGGCATGGGTAGATGTTAAAGGTGTAATGATGTTGGGTGTTAGGAAAAATACTGTGTACCCTACAGAGTACTTAATTGAACTTAGAACATGTCTCAATGCTTTTGTAACTACAAACATATTGAGACTTCTCTCCAATATCAGTTAATTTTAAAGGACTTATCATTCTAAAGCGATGTCCGAACTGTAGGCAAACTATTGGAATTGGATACTCGGTGTGGGATAATTCATATGAAGAGTTTATTGTTTCAGTGAAAGTAATTTTAAACTTTTAGTAACTACGATTGAAAACAATTAAAGATTGAAAGTTTTTACTCACAGACATTTATAATTTTATCCGATGGCTTACATTTTGACAACTACAACCACTTTCTGAAAGAAAACAATAAACACAAAGCGAATGTGCCAGATCGAAATGTCAATGAGTAGCGTTGTATAATATAACATCACATAAATAAACGGAAATAATAACCATTTATTCGAACCCCAAATGTTCTTTAGTTCGGTTTAAACAACCAATGTCGGCATGTGAAAAGTCAAATGTGTATTCAAGTAAACAAAGTGAAAAACGTTCATAAAAAAATAACGCCTCTTAAATAGTTTTCCTTTATTACCGCCATAAAATGTAGGGTCTTACAACATGCACATCCAAACTTTGTCAGTTGGTTACGGTCGTATTGTTGAAGCTATGTTCGTCGAATTAGTAGTCATTTATTCAGTCTGTTGTGAGTTAGAAGGATGGACTATGGAGCATTTGGCAACTGATTCAATTTTTATTGAATAATCATCTTCAGCCATGCGGACCATTTCTGAACAAATGGATCCGTGAACAAAACAAATTTTGTTAAGTTTACGACGATACCAATCGACATCAGATCCAATAGCATCCAATGCATCCCCAAAAAACCACTGTTTGACATGTAGATCCATGATTACCAACTTCTTTTGGCATGAATTGGATGATCAGCGCACCAACGATATGCGGTTTCAAGAAGAAAGCACTATGTGCTGCACAGCTCATGTCATGCAATTCATGCCACTCAGCTCAAGCTGCACTGGATATTCTGCACGAGTGATTTGAGTGCATGGATAGCTCGTGTGATTTTAGTTAGTCGTTAGACTTCTTCTCTTGGGTTTGCAAATAATCTACAAACCACAGCGTTTCTCAAATCCAACATAACACTTCGGATGTGCTTCACCCAGACAAGCCGATTGAACGATGTTATATTTTGCATAAATTGGCATAAATAGGTTGTTCAATCGAATAAGAAGTTTCGGTGATCTGTCACGCACAGTCAGGATGGCGACCTAGCTTCTTACACCACTTATGATGAGTGGGATAATTTATGCATGAATGTCAGGACCTAAAGCTTAAAATCGACTACGAACAACAGATTTTTGAGAATCTTTTTCATGGCAATTTTATTTACTACCAGAATTTTTGAAATATTTTTTCATATTTCGTTTTGTTGGAGATGTATGACCTAAGGTTCAAACCCCAAGTGTAATAAGCCAACACACTACCTACTAGACTACAACGCAAATATTGTTTTATTTGAATAAAAATGAGAATCTTCTTGTATTAACAGCACTAACTTGCTTATTGACGAAAGCAAAAATAAAAACTAGCATAAGTGCACAGCAGAAGCCTTGTGGCGCAGCCTTTAAAATAATAATATTCGTATGCACCCATGTACACCAAAGCCTCGCTTTGCGTCGTTTCGTTTTGCGTTTTTTCGAAGTTGCGTCGCCGCTGAATTAGTACCAATTTTCACTGCACGTCGTTAGATTTTAGAAATTGCATTGTTTTGAGTTCGAGTCTTAAATTTTTTTTTTTAATTTTTTGAAATTCTCTTTTTTTTCCAAAAGACGACTTTTGTTTCTAATTGCGCCATGCCATCAAAACTCGGGCATTCCCATTCTATGGAGAAATTTTTAAAAAACGATCCTGACAGCGGCAGGAGTGTTCCAGGCGGTAGCTACGAACAGAGTTGCCAGTAATTTTTTTTAAATTTATTTCTAAAAAAACCGTTCTTACAAAATAAACTTGCTTTCTACAAAAGTGTGAACATTTTTAAAGGAAACACCGGATCCCGATGACCTCTGTTGGTGTTTTCTCTTTTCTTTTGCTCGGGACTAATAAAATACACAATATTTTATTTAAAAACGTAAATATTTCGTGTTATTATTATTGAATTTATTGGAAAAAATTTTTAATTTAATTTTGTCGAAAAAACTTGTTTTGTTAGAAAACAAATTTAATGAAAACTTTTTTTTCTCAAAAAACTTGGAAAACAAGGGAAACTTGGCAAATGGAAACGCTGGCTATATTATTTACAAACATTGGACCAATTTTTTTTTTTTAAAGAAAGCCGACTCATCATACTGTGATTAATTTTTATTATGCTTCTTATAAATTAATTGAACATTTTATTATGTTTTAATTCAATTTGTTTTTTTATATTATTTATGTTTTTTAAATGTTTACTTTGTTCAATTTTTTTCTAAAAAAGTAGTATTTTCGTAATCCTGGAACCTATCTTCTATCTTTGCAAGGTTTGCTATAGAAAATCATAACTCACTTTGCGTCGTTTCATTTTGCGTCGTATTTTTTGAAACGTAACCACAACGCAAAGTGAGGATTTGGTGTATTTCATTTTCAATAGGTTGCTGCGCAGCACTTGTCGTGTCGAATTTGGTTCAATGAAAATCACAAACTAAGCCAAAGATTTTTAAACAAGTGCAACATTATAGCAAGAATTCCTACAAGTTAAAGTTTCAAAAGCTCTCTGGATAATATCATCGACGACGGAAACACTTTTTGAATTTTAGAACCAAAGTACTTCATGGAGAAACTCGCACCTATAATCTGAGACTGTATTTGGATATGAGCTCCATAATTGAGTAATTATCTACGTATTGGTACACATCATTTTTAAATATATTTCAATTTCATAAAGCTTAAGACCCATACTTAAATGAAATGGATAAAATCTATTACAACTGGATAGTGCAGTAACTGGATATATAAAATGCCTTGAAAATAAAAAAAAAATAATAATAACAAACAATTAGAAATAGAAGTAGTAAAAGAAAATTAGAAAACTGAAGTGTATTTTCAAGTCTACTACATATTTCTAGCGGTTGTATTTGATTTTTGTTTTGTTTTTGTGCATCAGAAACACAAAGAAAAACTGAAGCTCGCTAAAATCATTACAAACAAGTTAAAGAGTTCTTTGTTGTCTTTAATGTCGTTTTCTTTACCGGCACACATAATCGTGGGTTCAAAATAAAGGAAGCTTAAGTACTTTCTTCCTGCTGTGTAATTAGCTTCAAGTTGTTACAATAAGTATATGCATTCAGTCTTCTGCAGTCTTCTTTGTTAGCATGTCTACTACAAAGCCAGCCAGTCAGCCAGTCAGCTATCCAGGCAAGTTCAAAAGTCTGGAGACTTTTTCTGCTTTCTTTATTGCTTTGTGCATTAAGTCTGATGTTTTTGTCTTTTAGGTGATGGTGAGAAAAAAAGTTTTGTTTGCAAAGAACAAAAAAAAAAACATCACATGCACTTCAAATGAGATGTTACAAAGCGAACGATGCTTTTTCAATTTGCATAGTGCAGCGCAGTTTGTTGGTTTTGTTTAGACGATACCGTTAAGTGTATTTATTTTTGGGAAATTGAAAAGCACAACCTCCATAGAGTGAATTAAATTAAGAAAAAAAAAACGGAAAAACGCCATCAATCAAATTACTTAAAAATCATTTGAAAGCCTTTTTGACCACAACAGTAGGTGTGCGAAAAAATTGAAAAAAATTTCTTCTTTAAAAATATGCTGAGTCAGACACAATTTGCACAGACGACAATGCGTGCCGTCATAGCGGTAAAAACCTACAACTGTGTATAGAGTTTTAAGTATAAAAATAGCATTAAATTGCTTCAATAGAATATTTCTAATAATTTTTTTAAATTTGATGTTAAAAATCAATTCTTTAGCCGTTAATTATGATTATGCCTGATCAACATCAAAAATAAATTCGACTTTCATCGTTACGAAAGTACATATGTTTGTTCAGCGGTGTCCCTCGTATTTATACGAATATGTCCACGGAATAGTAATATGTTACCAGCAAGAGGATTTGGGTAAAATATAAGCTTTTTTAAGCTTTAAGTCAGAATATTTTTCAATCTCGGTTTTGACAGCTTTCACGTTCAGATCCTTATGTATGTTAGAATTTTTGACGTACAACGGTGATGCTGTAATTAAATGTAAGATTGTTTTTCTTTTACCTTTCTCTACATGAAAAGCAGACACAGTTCCACATAATTGAATAGCATAGTTCCATATAGTAATAAAGTGATTACACCCCTTCAGTCAGAATTACGACCAAGATTCTGTCACGACTTGTGTGTGTTAATTTTATCCATAAGTGGCGGCACCTACAGTTAAAAGTTGACTCCGAACGACATATTTTTGAGAAACTTTTCATGGTAATTTTATTAACTCTCTGAGTTTTTGCCAGTCGCCGATGAAATATTTTTTCATATTTCGCTTTAATCGAGATGTCTGACCAGGGCTTTGAACCGTGGCTTCACGCCTTATAGACCTTCTAAGCTACGCCGACTTCATAAACATAAACAGCAAAATATCTTATAAACTGGCTCACACAATTGTCCTTACACCATAATATTTAAAATATTTTACATTGTATTTAAAAAAATATCACTTCGATTGAGTCAACTAAAGTTCAATATTTGGAAGATAGACATTATAACTCTTATTATAAACCCTCCACCATGCGTTATTCAATAATCGCTGTATATTTTATAGTTTTTTATTTTAATTAATTTATTTATTTATTGCTATACAATTACAAATTATACTATAATTATTTCGAGCTCAGCAACACACACATGGTCTAAGTGCTTGGTGAAGTGTAACAGAGTCTCTGGTAGGATTCGAATGCACGACCCTCCAGCTAATAGTGTAAAACACTATCCACCGGGCTGCCAGGACACCCAATTTGTATTTAAAATTTGTGGTTTGGTTTTAAAAATGTTTAATTGAATACCTTCATACATAATTGATTATTATATACGAGCTATTTTCTCACACCACATATGTTGTGTACGTTAAATTTATGTACTAGTGGAGTCTAACGGCGCTTCAGAATGACCGTTTTTTGAGGAACTTTTCAAGACAGTTTCATTTACTCTCAGATTTTTTGCCAGAAATCTGCTCAGAGGAAGCCGCCGGAGAAATATTTCTCCATATTTCGTTTTTGTTGGAGATGTCTGACCTGGAGTTCGAACCCTGGCTTCACATTTAATAAGTCAACACACTAATATAAAATCAATGAAGTCGTCGTAGTCTAATTGGTAGTGTGTTGGCTTATTAAACGTAAAGCCCGGGTTCGTATCCGAGGTCAGGCATCAAAACGAAATATGAAAAAAAAATATTTCTTCGGTAATTTTCTCTCAGCAGATTTCTGGCAAAAACTCTGAAAGTAAATAAACCTGCCATGAAAAAGTTTCTCAAAATTCTGTCGTTCGGAGTCGACGTTAAACTGTATAAACTGTAGGTCCCGCCACTCACGTATAAAATTAACGCACACAACATGAGTGGTGTGAGAAACTAGGCCGTAATCCTGACTGAAGGGTTGTAATGACCAACTATGTATGTATGCATGTATGTATATGAAATCAATTTGTTGTTCACTTAAAAGATGTCCTTATTCGATTATAGACGCCTTTCCAATGCATAACATTATAAGACATGGCGGAGCATATTAATTTATCATATTTAGTGTTCCATTTATCTAATGCATCAACTGCTTCAAAATAAATTTCTAATATTTTTTGATTGCTCTGGTTTAAGTTTCTTAATTACAATTTCATACTCCGATAGTGTACTAGGATTTATTTTAGTTTCAATGGACATTTTCATTACTGCTGCTAAGTTACGACAGCTATTCACATTAATTGAAGGTACATTTACCCAATCCCGTTTTATTTTTCGCTTTTGGCACTCGAGTCAGAAAAAACTTGGAATCTATTACCAGATTTCCATTTCTTAAATTCTAAACAGCTGATATTTGGCAAAACATCAGCAAGCATATGATTTACTACGATGATCATCGCTCTTCTCCTCCTTGTACTCACTTGGCTCACCTTCGAACTTTTATTGCAGCAGAGAGCATATTTGTGACATGATTAGGTTAGATTACGTGGCAGACCCTTCTTTAACAGCAAGGTCACACTCCGACTCTACAATAAATATTGTTATTCTTGGCAGACTGTCGTATACTTCTCTTCAGACCAATAGCCCCTGCAATACTCATTTGAGGGAATGCCAAGTCTACAAGCCTATCAGTATAACTTTCAATGGGACATTGGCATGTGAGAATCGCCATTGAGCAATGGATGGCCATGCAAGGACAGAAGGTAACCAGTATACTCTAAAAAATATAAGTCCCGCAGGATCTATTAATTTGCACGCACCTTCCAGCTGCCAACAAAGTTGAGCTTTTCTCTAAAACGAGCAGAAATATGTAACAAGTTAGAGAATGTGAGATTTCTATCAGCTCTGTCCAATTCATCAGCAATTCAATTTCCGACGGTATAAGTGTGCCCTGGAATCTATATAACAGTTATATTTAAATTACCAAAATTTGTCTATGAAATCTCTGTGACGGTCACTAGAGACTTAGTCGCTAATTGGTCGAAAATTCTACCATGCAATAAACATTGCATCCCTTTACAAATGGTAAATACTGCAGTCTATACGAAGCTTTAACATCAGAAACCTTAGTACATATACCACAGACTACTCTGTAGAGTTTTTACAGCCATCGGCATAATCCTAAAGAGTTCCACCGCGAACTTCCGAAACTTTAGACCAGAAGTCCCTAGTTGGTCCCTAGTCGAGTGTTTCTATATTTACATAAATGTTTTCAGTCCAGATTACGCCAGGATTTAATTGCATTGAGCTTTACTACCAACAGCACAGACCGTTACTTCAATTATGTTATCTCTCTAGGAGTGTTTGGGGCACAGATTAACTACTGATTTTGTAAAAAGAGACTCGAACTATATAATTCAGTTCTACAAGAATTGATGCCTAAACCGCACAATGAACACCTTAATAGCATTATAGTCTGGTTGTATACAGCAGTTCGGTACAACCGAAGACCTTAAACCCACATCATTTAAATTTTTCCAACTGACCTTTCACAATAGCATTACTTGTGCAGTGATGACTTTTCTGGTGAAAAGTTTTGCAACGAAATTAACAACGGACTCAATAGAATTGGGTTTATCCAATTCATCATATAAATTGAATTTCAAATCACGAATTGCTTGCAAATTTAATAATTTGTTTTCAAAAATGTTGGGATAATACCAAGTAATTGTCAAGAGAGATTTAGTTTTAATCGATACAGCGAGTAGCAAAGAATATTTGGTACGGAGGAAGGAATGTTTTAATTTAAAGAAAAATATTCAGTCCAGTATAATGCATTGTAGTTAAACTGTTGTTGTTTTATTTAATAAGGATTTCATTTTATATTTGCAAGAATTTAAATTCGAAAAATATTATTTCGATTGCTTGTGGGCTTAAAGGCGTAGTTGATTATTAAAATAAGACTCCCACAATTACAACGCCTTATTCCTTTTATGCTTAACGGCAAAAAATTTCAAGGTTTTGCCATCTTCTCCTTTTACTGTTAGAACTTAATTAGGAAATTAATTTCTTAATTATACTCTTCTATTGCGTTTTTATTCTTCTTTGGCTTTTTTTTAACCGTTTATGAGCATTTAAAACGCTACTAAAATCTGGAGTGTCGCAACAATCCATTGGCCATTAATTGTCTGGCTCTTCTTTGTTTTTCAGCTCATTTAAGTTTTTATAATTTTTTTTATTCTACTTCATAAATTTATTTTTTATTCGTTTATCTAAGCCATGATTCATTTTTTATCACCTCAATCATCATTAAGAGAATCGTTAAATCGTTCAGATACAGTAGATGTGCAAATAGCTGGCAAATAAACTAGAGACGATAGAGAAGAAGTGAGAGAGAGGGGTTGGGAATTACTTACTGCAGCTATTTAACTTTTAACTTCTGGTGCATCTGTTGGTGATAGCTTCAAACTGTCGTCAAAGTAATTCACTTTAAAACTCCCACATGCCTTGCAGTGGTCGTCCTGCGAAACGGAATTTTGGTGAACGTCTAAACGTCTGATATGCTGCAGTATTAAAACAAATGAGCAGCAAAAGAATGAAAAAAAGAAATGCAAAACAATGTGGAAAGCGTTAATTTGACACACTTTGTCACTTCGGTTTTTTGTTTTTTCTTTTTTTGTTCTTCCTATTTCAGTCCTTCAATCCAGTTTTTTCCTTCCTTTTGGAAGCGAAAAAAACCAACGAAATCTTCATGACCATTTCAGAGTAAAATTTCCTCTTTTTATTGTATTTTTTTGTGTCTCTTTTAGTCTCTCCTTTCGGCCAGTATTATCCATTTCAATGTTTGAATATTGTCCATTCTTCTTTGGTGGTTTTTTTCTTTCTTCATTTCTTTTTTTTTTGCATTCTCTTCGTTCTGTTGTTCTTTGAGCTAAATGGCTTGTAAAAGATTTCTTAAAATTTAATTAAAACCCATTAAGGAAGAGAAATAAAAGCGAATGAAGGAAGTTAAAAGAGATGGGATTTTTGTTTCAATTTCTTTTGCAATATTTATTCACATTAATTTCACAAATTAAAAGAATGTAAAATGACATTGATGCTGTAGCTACCGTTTGTTTTTCTCTCGGTGCCCATAAAAATTTCATTTCATCGTTAAGGAAAAATTTAAGATTTTTTAAGATATTTTTCATTACGAATCCGTCAAAGTTCCAGCAGCAACAGTAAAATTAATGATAAATTCGTTAACAGAATTTCAGAAATTTAACACGTTCGAGAACGTGAATGCTATAGCATTCATTTTCAGATTGAAAGCAAAATGACGTATATGCTATAGCATTAAAATTTTAAACTTAATTTAAATTAATTTAAATTTGTAAAACATTAAGTTTTGGTAATTAATATACATTTAGAAGAAATAACTATTTTATTTATTATGTATTTTTCATTCTATTTTATCTCTTCTCTTCGTAGTAACCAATTTCTTTAATCGGTCAAATTGAGTAAAATATGGATGCAATTCTTGACGTGAATGCTATGGCATTTTTATTACATAGAATTCTCAGACATTAAAGATTGCTAATTATAAGGCAAATATATCTGGCATAGACAAATGTTACGTTTTTACCCTTTTAGAAACGTTTAAAATATTAGTTCGTAGGTTGAAAATAAAATAAAAATAAATTTGTGTTTAGTTTTAGATAAATTCTTTATTTTTCGGACAATTCCGTGTGTCACTGTTCACAACTTGATGTTAACAACAACAATTGCTTTATTGGTTATTCTTCTTTACATTCTTCTGCGTAAACACTAACAATTGTTCGTTAGATCTTTATAACGGAGATCTTCAAACCACGACTAATCTCTTCACACGTAACGTGTCTTCACACAAGACTTAATGATTTTTTTTGTCCCCTTTGTCTTGCCTTTTATATTGCAGGGTAAACAGTCTGATGAATGCTCCTGAAGGAGAATGACTTTGCCTTCGCGAAATTTCTGTTTAATTTATTTATTTAATTTATTTATTTTCTATATGGAGGTCAATAAAAATCTAGTGTTAAAAATAAAATATCTTCACGCCATCCTGATTGAAAAATATTACCTATAGAGTCGTGGATGCTATAACTATATTGTCTATAGCTGTTAATATACAACGTTCTAACAACTATTATAATATATAAGAAATCAAATATTTGGCTGTTTATTTTTGCAGATCCCTGAAATTTTTGCGTCCGCGAATATGTTAACTTTTACGTAAGTATGATTCCATGATTCAGAGTTCATTCATGCTGTCTGGACAGATAAAAGTAGGCCTGCTAGTTTAGAACGGATGATCGGACCGGATCTATATGAGATAATAATCCAGTTCGTCGTGCAGTCGTGGAATTCATATTTCGACAATCTACCATTATGATACGGCTCACATCTCTGCTTGCATTTTTGAATAGATAGTAAGAAATTATCGAATATCCGTTCATAAGATGGTATTGCATTTTTCTCATCATAAAACTCGCAAAGCTCTTTCACATGTTAAAAGGAAGAATAAAAGAAATTCCTTTCTACCAATAACCGCAATCTATATACACGCCTATAAAATTTAAAATACCTCCGTCTATATGGAAATGCTGCTGCTATGCGTTTAGGCTGGAAATGGGAAAAGGGTAACACCTAAAAGAGGTAGGAATCAACAATCAGCGAGATACTAGGAGGACGTTGTTTCTAGGCAACTATAGATGGCAGCCACATTATCCTAGGATAGCTGGAACAACTAAAATAGATTAAAGAAACGAAAACATGGCAGAAATTTTTTGCGGACACTATATGCTCCAAAGAGGGCTTACTTCGCGCAGAACTTAATGCGCCGTTTTCTTTTGCTAACATATTATATTTTATACCTTCCAGTTTCACTTTTTTGATGTTGGTTACTTTTGAAACTTACAGTGAACTCGCGAAAACGTGAACACTCGAAAGTGTGAACGTCTCAGAAACGTGAACAAATTTATTTTTCCACAGAGTATTCTAAAACGTGAACAAAATCTGAAAGCTCTAAAACGTGAACACTTTTTTATTTTTTTAATCTGTTTTTTAAATTGGGAAATTCCCGAACTACAGTTTATTTGTTTGTTTACTTATGTTTGAACCTCTTTTTCATTGTACTCGTTTATGTATGCTTTGACCTCTTAGATGACTAAAGTGTTAACTTTAAAAGTGGATATCCTTGAGTTATTGCAAAAGTGTTACTAGTGTTAGTGTATTTGCAAGAAAATATGGAGCAAAAGTAAAAGCAACTGTTTCTTCCATTAAAAAGAAAAAACGGGAAATTAATAATTGTGTAAATAATACACTTTATGGCACTGGAAAGCGTAAAACATTACGTGCATCTGAATTTCCAGGAATGGAAAAAGTTTTAAATGGTTCCTTCACATGAGAAACAAAAAATGCCGGTAAGTGGACTGATGTTAAAAGCCAAAGCTTTAGAAATTCACGATCAAATTAAAGAAAATGATTGTGGTTTTAACGCCAGTGACGGATGGCTTCATAAATTTAAGCAAAGGTTTGCTGTTCGCCTTCTTAAAATTTCCAGAGAAAAGCTTTCTGTGCAGCCGCAACTTGTTGACCCATTTAAGGAAAAGTTGAAAGCAAAAATGGAAGAACTCTCTCTTTGTTAAGATCAGCGTTATAATACAGATGAATGCGGGCTATATTTGAAGTAGTTGCCAGATAAAACATATGTGTCATCATTGGAGAAAAGTGCTCCAAGTGCAAGGATGGAGAAAAACGATTAACTTCCATGGGCTGTTCAAATGCTTTGTGTACTCACAAGCTGGTATTTGGAAAATCAAAAAATCCACAACGTTTCAAAAACTTTACTTGTCCAGTGAATTACAAATTCTCCAAGTCAGTATGGATGACATGTAACATTGTTTATGACTGGTTTCATCAATGTTTTGTTAAAGAGGTGGATTTCAATTGACAAATTTGAAACTGAAAACTTAATTTTTGGCTTTATGTTACTGAGTTCTTGACTAATTAATAAAAAAAATTATTTAAAATAGTGTTTAACATTTTTACTTATTAGAATATCATTTTTCAAATTAAATAGGGTCATTTTTTGTTTTAAATTTAGATACTCGATAACGTGAACAAACTCGAAAATGTGAACTGCATTGGTAAAAATTAGTCCACGTTATCGCGCGTTCACTGTAGTACGTTTTGTAATATTTTCATTACATAAATATTGTACGTAATATTCACTTTGTGCTCGGTCTTTAATTTCAAGGTCAAAAATTTTAAGCAACTTTTTATAAAAAGTTTGCAATTTTAAGAATAAATTATTAGTTTTATCCGGGTATAAAAAATCAAAATCTATTTCGACCTATCAAAATAAAATAGATATTTAAAGTTAAATTGAATTAGATTAAAAAATGTCAATATACTTACAAGTTCTTAACCTAAGAAATCATTATATCGTAGCCACTCTTGAAAAATATTCGTCAAAGATTTGACATTTTGTATCTCATCAATTCTATTTTTCTTTGTTTCCCTCCAGAAAGAAAGCACCTGTTCCCATGCGACTGCAAGTGTGCTGCAACCAGCCCTTTTGCTCGAAATATTTATCTTTGAAAGAGAAAGATAGACGTATAAAGATGTACATATATTAATTTAAGGAGTTTTAAATATTCATACCATTATGCAAATCTCTAAAAGAAAGGATAATCATCGAATTTTTTTTTTCAACATTAGTCCAACGAGAAAATAACTTTCCTGTTGGATTTTTCTTCCCGTCTTTCCGTTTAAAAAGTATGTTTTCTAGAATAACAAAATAATAAGATATGTAAAAAGATATGTACATTAAATAAAATTTGGTTTATATTTTTTACCGGTTTTTCTTTAGGGAATACTTCGCAGATAGCATAAGACCATTGCTCCATTTCTGCGTATGTTAATTTGGATCTTGTGCCAACATACTTTTCACTAATACAATGTACCAAGTCTTCTGGTTTTTTGAGTCAATATAATTTTTTTTTCATTAAATGTAAGTACTAGCTGTCCTTTCACACTACTTTTAAGGGGATTTATAAGGCTGGTACCGCATATAGAATTATCTGCTGAGGTTTGTGTACTGTGTGAGGAGTCATGGAATTGTGAACTACTGAGTTTGTCAGAAATTTTTTCCAACCATTCCAGTATCCGACTATTTGCCGATAAAGTTTCTGTTTCACATATGAATAGTAAGTTCTGAAAAGATACTTAAATGAAAATATATCTTTTTTTTCATAAACATGATTTTGCACGAACAATATTTCTTTTCCATTCCCTTAGGCCTGCTTTGAATTTAATCAACTCGCCAGTAAATTTTTGGTCCACCTTCTTGAATAAATTTTCAACGTCTTCGATTTCCATTTTTTTTTAAGATGTTTTTTGATGTAATTCCAAAACTTAAAAGAATGTTGCACGTTTCATCACGGAGCTCCCAGGAAAAAATAAAAAGTTCATAGAAATTGTCTCTACATATGTTTATTTGTATGCATTCATGAAATAACAAGCCAGCTAATATAATCAAGAAGATATTCTTATTAAAACATTAATAAGATAATTTACACATGATCAAATAGAAACTTAATGAAATCAATAAGGAATACTCCTTAAAAAAATTATTAAGTAGCCTAATGAAATCTATAAGAAAACCCTTTTTGAAAAAATTGTTTAGGTAACCCAATGAAATTAATAAGAAATTCTTGTGTTTATACAATTTAGAAGAAAACACAATAGAATCAATAAGTTTTTCTTTATGGATTGAATTTTTTGTGGCAAAAATGACAGAATTTGAGTAAAAAAAATGGTAAATAACAAGTTTTCTTCTTAAAAGTATGTGTTTTACGTCTTGAAAAAATTATCACATAAAAATAATAAGAAATCTCTACGAAAAAGTCTTCGTTTCATTCTGATGTAATACCCCTCACTCCAAAAACGTTTCGTAGAGAAAATCTTCTTGATTTTATTACGTAGTTTTCGCTCTGTGTGGCGGGACTTACAGACAGATTTCTAAGAAACTTTTCAGGACAATTTTATTTACTCCCAGTATTTTTGCCAGATATCTACTGAGAGGCTGTCGTCGAAGAAATATTTTTTTATATTTCGTTTTGTGGGAGATGTCTGACCTCTGGCTTGAATCGTGTCCTCACGTCTAATAAGCCAACACGCTACCTGTTAGAATGCGGCGACTACACTTTCACTAAATAAATGACACTTTATATGAAGGATTTCAACAACTGACAGTCGCAGCAAATCGGAGGATTTGAAGATATTATTTAATTTAAATAAATTGCTTGTTATTGCATATGAATATGCATTGTGTTTTGCCTGTGCATAAGAAAACTTTATTGGTAAAAAGTAAAAACATTATTATGACATCGAGACCCTAAATTAAAACAAAATTGTTTAACTTCATTTAATAGTTTAAAAATGATTTTTTTTTAGCTTGAATCTGGTCACACTGATTACTGGTCTTTTACGACTATATTTCACAATATAAGATCAAAAAAATATTATTATCACCGGCTTGTTAATTTCATTCAAAAGAGAATAATTTCTGTAACAAAATTATACAATAAAAAATTTTATAGGCATTTAATATTTTAATTAAAATCTGATGAAATGTACAATAAAAAAATAATATTATGTTCGATTTTTAAACAAAAAAACAACAAAAAAAACACAACAGATTGTATTTCCAAATAAAATTCGCAGCATGACAAGAATAAAAATGTTTAAGTTTCGACGAAACACAGTATGTAACTCATAAATAATTTGACGCCTTAGCAAACGGATCATAAATTCGAGAATATTGACAAAATAATGACTTAAAATAAAATATGGAGCATGTAACATGCCACACATCAGTAAGAAAAAAACCTCAGCAAATGATGTCCAACAAAGCAAAACAAAAAAACCATGTCCAATGAAGAAATACATAAAATATGAGGGAAATTATGATTGCTATGAGGGAAATTATGACAACGAAATACCGAAGCGTCTTAAGTAACACCACAAATAGGTGCAGATTTCTAAGAATTTATTTTTATAAAAAGGTATGCAAGTAAGCACTAAAGGCGTTATCTAATTGCAAGAACCCCACAAATATTTTCATGCTCGAATTTCGTGTTTGCTAAGAAAATTATAATAAGTACTCATGCTTATGTGAAAATGGTTTTCATTGATTCAGTCATTAGTTCTGAAATAAAAACAAAAAATTAAAAATAAAAATGAAAGGAAAGGGCATAATCGATCAAACGTCGCCAAATATGTATCTCCGAAACAGTATTTCTCACATACCAACATTGATATCGTCGGCCCGTTCCTGTTATGTGAAGGAAAACATTATAGCCTCACTACAATAGACTGTTTCACATGATGACCAAAAGCCGTTCTGATTCCAAACCCTTCTCCGTAATTTTTGATTTCGTGTTCCAGCACACTTGATTTTCGATCTACGACGACAATATAAATATTTTTGCTGAATTGATGAAAATTATGAGACCAATACATCTGCGTTCTACAGCATACGTCATGTAATCGAACGGCATCATTGAGATGTTAAATCGGTCCTTAAATGCAACAATTTTGTGTCATAATTCAGGAAATTGGGTTTACCATCTACCAGTCATATAACGTGGACTGTGACTTACTTTTAAACCTGACTTAATCGCTTTACCGGCAGATATGATTTACGGTTCTGCACTTGCTATGAGAGGAGAATTATTTAAGCAACAAACGTTTCTAAACCGAAAAGCACACATTTCAGTTCCTCATAATAATGACGAAACTTGGATCAATCGATACAACTCATTGCATAACGTCACGAGCTTTTATATCAAAGGACCTACAGACATTGTATGCTTAAGAACGTAACGATCCTGTATGACTATCGCTCACATACCCTTATGACGAGCATTACAACCTAGTTTCTCACACATATTGCATGTGTTAATTTTCTCGAGGAGTGACGGGATCCATAGTTTAATGACGTCTTCGAACGACACGCTTGAGAAAATTGTATACCAATTTTATTTTACTTTCAGAGTTTTTGCCTGAAGACTGTGAAGAAGAAGTTGTCGGAAGAAATATATTGTCATACTTTCTTTTGTTCGAGATGTATGAGCCAGGGGCTGGACCACGGGTTTTTGTCTAATAGGCCAACACACTACATACATATGTAAAGCACACTACAAATTGTCCATGATTTTGATCAGAGGTCATCCAAATAATCTTAGTATCGATCGGCTGTAACCAGTCTTCTTCTCTAGTGATAATCTGCATGAGAACCCTACAATTCAAAATTTACAGAAAACAACAAACCAACATAACTGACTTACCACGAAAAATGGCAACACCTACGACTTAAATAACGATCTCATTTGTTACATCAAATGATACACCAGAGAATTCCTAATCGAATGTCACACAAAATGATCTCAATTCTAACGCTACAGCAACCAAATTCAATTCGATCACAAATTTTGGATTAGTAAATACTAAAGCTTAGGAATACTATAAGTAGTATATTTGAAGTAATTCTTCCAAGATCAAATTGAATCTACTGCAACCGAGTGGCAACCCATAGTTGGGTATTGATATTCTTTATAGTTTTAAATTTAGTGGTAATTATTTCACTGCCTACAAGTATTTTATTTTAAAACTTTGGTTATTTTAACAAAAGATCAAGGCGGTACACACCAGAGATCAGCAATGATTCGTTTTTTCGCTACTCATAAGCACTCATAAAATTTTTGAATATACATAAGTGAGTCAACAATACTGATATTTAACTACTCTGATTCATTCATACTCACTACAACGTTGATTTATTAGTATGAGTACAACGTCGACATCAAACTCATATCATTCGATATATATTTGATTCATATGCCTTACTCATTCAGATTCATAACTTTAGAAAAATACTTGTAATACTCATAAATGATTCGAGTGATTCGAATCGCTCATCAAAATTTACGGTCTTAGTGTTGTTGCATTTACAAAAAAAGAAAAAAGAAAGAAACAAAGACAAAGACAGCGAGCAAAGCAAACACACAACTTTCTAGTGAGTATTGTAGTGCATTGTAGTACGCGAATGATACTTACTTTGTGTTTCTTGTAAATGTTGAGTCATGGAGAGTCGAAATCGACAACAGCATACGTACTGTTAAGTAAGAGTACGATGAGTACTTCATACTTTGAATATGAGTAGTATGAGTATAATATTGAAATAAGTATGAATGCGCATAATTATTAGAAATTATGAGTATGATTCGATTCTACTCATCTTTTTGAATACTCATTGCTGATCTCTGGTGTACACATCACTCTTTGTCGGTATAGCAGAAGACATCTACATATTTGACTAAATAACCTCGTAGCTAATGATGTTGTCTATCTAATGGCATTTATTCTACTGAGTTTGGTTTTCTAGGAATTTATCTTCCACAGGATTTTAACTGTCCAGGACTTTTAGTTGAACTTGTGAATATATTGTTCGTAAACCAAAAAAAGAAAGCATACGACCGTACCTATCCAAAAAAAACGGTGACGCCTGGAGAAGACATGAGGCATTGTTCTAAAAGCATTTAAAGCAATGGTTCTTATTATTTTTGCAAACACTGTGTATATAATATGAAACAGTATAGTATAATCAAAATGTGTAAAATGTGTGAAACAAAATTTCGAATTAATATTAATCCGATGTCAGACATCTATAACAAAACCGAAATATGAAAAAATATATCTTCGGCGACTTCCTCTCAGCAGATTTCTAGCAATAATCTGAGAGCCATTATTACAACCTGCGGTTAACTAAAGGGAGGATTTTAACGGGCAGATAAATTGTTTTTCGTTATTATGAGTACCCAATAAGATAGAAGTGATCGTTAAGCTAAAGGGAGGATCATCCTACCTTTAACATTTAAAGGTCATTTTATTTTTGAACTTGCCATATTATATATTATTTTCATTATGGCAACTTCAAATATGAACAAAGTGAGCAAATATAATAAAAATAAGAAGCCTGTCGTTGCCACTGCGTTTAAATAAGACTTGTTTAATTTGAGCAGTGCCATATTTTTAAAAAAGTTAACTTTATTTTATCTGTAAGTTTTAATAACGAAAATAAGTTAAAGGTAACTTTACAGTTGCCTTTAGCTAAACGTACCTTTAACTAAAGTTTAACGGCAAGTTGTAATAATGGCCCTGAGAGTAAATAAAAATTGCAAAGAAAAGTGTTTACAAATACGTCGTTCGGGGACGATTTTTAGCTGTAGCTCCCGCCACTCATATATAAAAATTATCGCACACAACATAAGTGGTGTGAGAAACTAGGTCGTAATCCTAACTATGATTCCAAGTTTCGTTGCGAACATGAATCGAGCTTCTAATTTAATTGTTCAATTACTAGCATTAAAGTTTTGATTCTAATTGTTTTGAACCACACTTGTTAATAACACGGTGCGACATTCAAAATACACCCAACTAATGACATAGTGTGGGTTGTGGGTATTGTTGAGTAGAACTCAAAAATACTTTTTTATATTTCTCGAACCCTCCAAACTTCGACGCCTCCGTTCTATAACATTCTAAGTCGAAAAAGTGTGTTTTGAGTTATGAGCTCTCAAAGTTTTCTCGCGACATCTTAACCAAATTTTGACAGTATTTAAGTTAGAGAGCGTAGAATTTAAAAATGAAAGAACATTAAAAACGTTCTAAGTACACTTAGAACGTTATAGAATGGAGGCGTCGACTTGTTTTATTTGACAAAAATTGTATTTTTGATCTTTTCACACAAAAAAAACCTATTTTCAAAATCCAAAGTATTTTGAACAGCGGACAGATGAGCCTTTAAAATGGTATACTTAAACATAGGGTTCAAACTTACATGTTATGAGTTTTGAGCCGGTAAACTTGAAAAATATAATTATTTTATATTTTTTTCAAGTTTAGCTATTCTTAATTGCAAAATTTAATTAAAAAATATAGAACAAGTGATGACATTCTGAAAGCGCATTATCTTCTGAGGAGATTGACACTTCGTTTGATCAAATTGAACAAAAATTGCCGTAGTTATTATTTAAATAGTATAACAGACGTGTTATATTTTTTAGGTATGTCATCTTATCAAATGAACTTTCAGTTCAAAAATTTTCAATACGAAAATAATAAAATAAAATAATTTTCAAAATAATTTTCAAAATAAAAATAGGAGAAGTACTTACAGAAAGCGAATTAAGGAGGACATTTGCCTAAACAACCTTTAATATTAACATACATTACTACATACATACATATTCTGGTCTAAAGAACTAGAAGTTTCCAGTGGAAACCTTGAGAACTATGGCAATAACCTAAAGATGCGAGGGGCTTGTGTAAAAGTTATAATATTAAACTTTCTTATAGGCTGGTCAGGCCTACTGTAGTGGTTTTCAGGCGGAGGTCTTGGCCATTACGAAAGCGGCGCAATAATTCTTGGATGGCAGCATTTTCCTTTAAAATCTCTTACTTTACTAGGAAATCCAGGCTGCAATAAAGTCGCGCACCATTCAAAGACAATTCTTATACAGGTTACGGGACATGGAGATACATATCGCTGAAAATAGTTTTGCTGATAAGCTGGCAAGAGCCAGCACGCAGCTTAATCTTTTTATGTTGGTCAAACATAAAAGAGTTATATGATAAAGAGTAAATAAGCATCGTCGATTCGACGAACAGTCACTATCCAGGGTTAAAGTGTTCGTCGATTCAACGAAGAGTGGCCTTAATGTACAAAAATTAATAGTAACCGTCCAGGGTTAAATCGCATGGCCATTCATTGTACAATACCGGTTGAATGTTTATTGTGATATCACAGAAGACCACTGTATATGATTATCCCAGTGGGAACTCATCCTTCAAGTAGGGTGCGCCAACTTAACAAACCTAACGTTAATTAACTTAGTTTAAAAATTCTGTTTTTAATTTCAGTTTCTTTGAAATATTTTTTTGTTAAAATTTGGGATCAGATATTCCAAAAATATTGACTTTTGACGCTGCGAGTGTGTGTGTGTTACCATATACGCATATGAATCCGACTGCAAATTCCTTAATTTTCTTATTTATGTTCAGTTCGATACTTTTCGAACATGTATGAATACAAAGAACCGAAACAAGTTAAAACATACACACTTGTTATTTATGTATTCATACATATAATATATGTATGTATGTGTGATATATCGTAGTATATACATTATCATTGGAAGAACTAATGGAATGAATGACAAAAACATAAAAAAACAAATTGAACAAAAACTCCAGATGTGAATACAAATATTTTGCGATTGTGATTTTGTTTTTCTTGTTTTCTGGTGCTTTTTTATTCATTCAATCTGCACGTATTTCAAAATGGCTTGACAGACAGTATGACTGCGAATATGTACAAAATGATTAATTAGGATTGGAGGTATTGCACACTTCTTCATTTTGTATTTTCGTTTTACGTTGTGTTATCGATTTTCGAAGACAATACATCAGAATATTATTGATTTAATTTGTAATCCATATAAAAACGAATAAAATATAACTATGTAGAGTTCCGCAACGATATGCCATACATATTTAATTTTTACGAAATCATTCGACATTCGGATTTTAAATGAACGTAAGAAATTCTACAGTAAAAATCATAACGAACGTAGATTTCGATTAAAGAACGAATTCTCAAATTGAAGATTGACTTCTGCGATCCATACTGCAACATAATCATTAGTCGGGAATAATTTTAGAACGATAGAAAGGACTCAAAAGTAGTGTTTCAGAACTTTATTATATTTGAATTCCAAAGAACATCGCATTGGATTCTCAATTATAGTTGAGTAATTCAAACTTTCTCACAATTCCTTTTGAATATTGCCTATATGTGGTTCAGATATGAAAAATCCATCATTTTAAGCCATCCATCATTTTAACCTATGCCAAGCCTTTTGATTTAAGGAATTTTGGGCTAAAGAATGACAAAAATTTTTTCATTTGGAAAAAAGAATATGATATTAGAAGTTACAAATAGATGGCTATTGGAAAAGAAATAAATTTAGAGATGACTCTGAACCTAATGGTAGAAATGAAACTGAATTTATCGAAAATAATCGACTTTAGAGAAATCTTTGTTTCTATCAAGGCGAGTGACCATAATGTCTAGGGCCCCCCCACCATAATCGATTGATAAACTGATTCAATGTTTCACGAAAAAATTCATAAACCGTGTTGCCTGACTCTGAGCATATTATTGGAGCCCAAATTTTTTATAAAGAGTTAGTCAATAATAGAAAGGTACAGAATACACTGTTGAGAACAAAAAAGTTTACGGTGAAAATAATAATAAATAAAGCTTAACAAAGAATTCTCACAATACAGACACTTAGTATACACACCACCACGCAATGCCGTTCATAATTTCATTAATTTCTTATGATTATAATCATATAACATATATGTACGTATGTAATAATGCATAATAATAATGTAAGTAATAGCAAAGCAATCGATGTTCGATAACCATTCAATAATCGTTTTCTTTTCAACAAAAATAAAAGAAATTTTATACACGCAGGTATTGTATATCGTGTATGTTATGTGAATATCACATAATCGTGTGCGTTTGTTGAATCAAGTCTAACATGTTAAGCAATTGGTATGTATCACATGCAATAGCAACAAAAAAAAATTATAAAAAATTATGCAACATTTCCATCACAATGACATGTGAACAGGATAATTTATCAAAATATATTTGTATGTGTCTTCAGTATTTCTTTTTTCTTCCCCACAAACTAAAATGTGTACGTTTTTTACGTATGTATGTTTAAATGTCCATGTACATATATGTATGTATGCATGTTGCCTTCTATTTTTGTTGTAATGTTTTTGTACAGGGTGTCATTTAAGGAGATATACAACTCTTGTGGTTGTTTAATAAGTAGTGTTTGGGCTTATTAGACATGGGGCCTTGGTTCAAACTTCAGGTCAGACATCTCCAACAAAACGAAATATTAAAAAATATTTTTTCGACGACTGTCTCTCAGCAGATTTCTGTCAAAAACTCTGATCAAATCAAAAATCTGTCGTTCGCCTTTAAACTGTGTGTCCCGGCACTCATATATTAAATTAACACACAGCATAAGTAGAGAATCTAGATCATAAACCTGACTGAAGTGTTGTAATGTATGTATGTATATAACTCTTGTAGAATATGTGTATAAAAGTATAAAGAATTTACCTTCATTCCAGTTATATTTAATGAACCTAAGTATCGATAATGCTATACATCGGTTTGGTATATATCGACAGAATTATATCAGATCATTTGATCCGCGTAAACAATTTTGTATTGAATGTAATTTGGATAATTCCATTTCCATGTGACGTTTCCATTTGTGAGACCGTCAAACTCTTCGTCTACCGCTTTATAATTTTTAATCTATTGCTTATGCTGCGATGGCCTTCGGGAGTTTGCGCAATGTATAGCCAAAACTGTTGGCTACTCTGAAACACATAGAATTTTTAAAGTTTTGCCTCGAACTGTTATTGGCGATGAAAAATATATTCATATTCAGAATCCTAAATGGTAAAAATCATGGGCACAATCATCGTCTGCAAAACCAGATCAATTCGGCAGGAAGACAATACTGTGTGTCTTATGGGTGTACCAAGAGCTCCTAAAACCTGGTAAAATCGCTAGTACAGATCGCTATCGACAACAAATGATCAATTTGAATCATAAATTGATTGAAAAACGTCCAAAATTGGCTCCAAGATATGGTTACCCTGCCATATCTTTGCAACATGACAATGCACCTGCACACAAAGCAAAACCAGTTCAGAATACAATCAAAGCACTAGGCTGGGAGCTACTACCTTACCATACCGCCATATGCACCAGACTTGGCTCTTTCCGTGACAAGCATTGGCTGAGCAGCACTTCGATTCCTTCGAGGAAATTGACAACTGAGGGACTAACGGGTTTTGTTCAAAAGACGAACAGTTTTATTGGCGTGGAATCCACAAATTGCCCGAAAGATATAAAAAAATGTGTAGCCAGTAATGGTCAATTGAAGAAAATGTTTTTTATTTTGCCATTAAAAATTAGTGTTTTACGTATTATGTACAAAAAACGCTCATTTCATACCGGTGCAATAGGCTTTCATAATGTGTCATACATACATACACAATTGGTCAATACAACCCTTTAGTCAGGATTACGACCTAGCTTCTCACAGCACTTATGTTGTGTGCGTTGATTTTTATACATGAACTAGCTGTACCCTGCGTGTGTTGCTGCGCCACCAACTAAAATAAATTTAAAGGTAAGACATTACACAAATGTCCAATTAATTTTGAAAAATTTTATTGATCTTGTTTCCCGTTGTCCAGATGATTCAGATGAAAGGGCCTGAGTAGTACGCATTCGATCAGTTTCTAATCTCACTTCTCGTTGTTCAAGTCGTTCAAGCGAACGGGTCTCAGCGGCATATAATCGAAGACTTTCCAGTCTCAATGCTCGTCTGATTCTGAGGCTCGTAATGCTATTTTCTTACGTGCTTGAGGTGTAGGTCGGCCAATTGCATGCTGCTATGGGAGGTGACACGCCCACTATAGCCAATCCGCCCATTTTGTTCATACATATATACGTCGAAGTCGTCCATACAAAATTTGAGGACTCTAGCTGTTGCAGTTTATGAAATATGCGACATTAAATACTTATTGGGTATGTGGGCGTGGCACCTCGCCTAATTAAAATTTTAAAATAAAAAGTAGCCTACAGTTCCTTCCAGACATACAGCGTTTCAAGGCAATTTTATTTCAGTCTCAGAATTTTTGCCAGAAATCTGCTCAGAGGAAGTCGCCGAAGAAATATTTTGTCATATTTCGATTAGTTGGAGATGTCTGACCTGGGGTTTGAACCAAGGGCTCACGTCTAATAAGCCGACACACTACCTACTAGACCACGGCGACTTTTCATAAAGTTATCGTCTTCCAAATGAAAGTACCGATAATACGAGCTCCTGTTGCAATGTCCGTGTGAGCGAATAGGAAAAGGAAGAAGAGAATGAGATAATCAGTCAAAAATCTGAGAAGTTAGACATCAAATAAGTTGATATCATAAGGCCATCATTATAGGTTTTATAAAATTTTTCATTTCAATTTTTCAAAGACAACGTACAAATTTGTGAAGCAGGGAAAATTTTGCCTTAAAAAATGTCTCTTGTGCGTATAGGTATTTTCGAGTTCAGACCATATTTACTAAACACCCTTTAACAACACAGAAAAAAATTTAATTGCGAGAAAAATTCTTTGACATCTCTGTAGCATTTACTTTAAGAAATTTGTACTCTTCTTAAGCCAACTACCACCCTGTGTGTGCTTAGAGTGTGTAGCATAATAAAATGGATGATTTGACACCAAAAGCCATCTACAAACAGATGGCCAGGTAAACAAGCTACCAAAACAATCGAACTTTACCTTCTGCTACCAACCACCATGCATTTATTCTGTTCATTTATTCATATCAGTTGAAATGTACATACAGACGGATTCCTAAGAAGACTGGATGAATAAAATCTGATGGCAGGGATACACCATCAAACAGAACTAAACACATTCAAATAGAAGTAGAAGAGAGCAGAAGTAAGAAAGATGATGTATGTGTGCGTTCAGTGACAGAGTGTATCATTGTTGTTATCTGTTCTCCGTTCTCCTGTTCTCTGCTATTTTATCTTAAGCTTGATTAATAACGTTTTTATTTATTTGCGCTTTTGGCTGCTTTGGAGCGCTTCGTGTTATTGTTCCAGTTATTTAGCCAAAATTGTATCTGTTTTTTGTTTTTGTTGTTTCTGCTGCTGTTGTTGTTGTTGTTGTTTTTGTAACAAATATTATTATTTTCGTGTTATTTGCGATGGTAACAAATTTTTATATTTTAATTTGAATGGATTGACCCAGTTTCTGTTATTGTTTGTCATTTATTCTAGAATTTCATTCGTATTGTACTTGCCATGATGATGTGCACAGGAATTAAAACCATTTATTACGATTTGTCAGGAAAAACGGGAAATCAAAGCAAAATTAATGTAAAACACTAGTTTGGGTGCAAATGCTTTAATGTCAGTTTGTTAAGTAATTTCATTAAAGACTTTTATTTCTGCGAAGGAATATGCGAAAATAACTGCTACGAATACTTTATCAAGAAGTGCAACACTGGCTAAACATTTGTAAGGCGCTGAAATACGAATTTAAAATGTAATCATGCGTTGTCTTATTAGACGTGAGGCCACGGTTCTAACACCAGGTCAGACATCTCCTACAAAACGAAATATGAAAAATATTTCTTCGCGACTTCCTCTTGGCAGATTTCTGGCATAAACTCTGGTAGTAAATAAAATTTCCATGAAAAAGTTTCTCAAAAATATGTCGTTCGTAAGAGACTTAAAACTTTATTCCCGTCACTCGTGTATAAAATTAACAAACACAACATAAGTGGTATGAGAAGCTAGGTCGTAATCCTGACTAAAGGGTGGTAGTGAGCAATTATGTATGTTGTATGTATATCTGTATGTTCACATATTTTTCAAATCTTTTTCAAATTCAGAATTCCGCTAATAAATTCAAAACTTTATACCCAAAAGTTACAAATTCTGACGATATTCTTTATGTTTAAAGTAGTTCTGTTCATTATGTTTCAACCATTACAATAAAAAATAATCAATTATTCACCAAAGACTCAAAACAAAAATTATACTTAACAAAAGGAAAATCAATCATTTTAAAAATCTTTATCTTGCCGCCTATTGAATTAAATATATGATAGTAAACTGCGTGAGAAACACTTTAAATAGGACTGCGCATTTGTATTCGAAGAACCAAAAGCTAAGTCTGAATACCAACAATATTATAAAGTTTACGATAGGAAGTTCGTCTTTTCTGCACTTGGGAAGCATAATAATGGTTCACGAGGAGACATTCTTAACCACATAGAATCATTTTTTGATCATTTCGGAGAATAAAGAAATATCCTCTGAAAACACATATATATACATATATATACATATATGTAGATATGTATATTATAATATATACAGTGCGGTTCATTAGGATAGAACCAACATATTTTAAATTAAAAAAAACTGTATAACTTGCAAATACAGATAAAATAAAAAAATTTTGTTTTGCAGAAAAATAGTTAATACTGTAAATGATAATTTGAACACAAAAAATAGTATAAAAATGAATTATAACGGTACTTTTTCACTTTCTTTGTAGTCAAGTATTAAATTTTTCATTTATTTTTTGGTTCAACAGAATAGCACCACGTGCATTTCTAACTTAAATCAGTAGGCGGTTGTAATTAAGCTTTACAAAAACAAAATAAAATTAAAGTCACAGTTTGTAACTAAAGTTAGCTAAATCAATATGGGAAGAAAGAGTTCTTTAAATTCGTCGGAAATGGTAAAAATTGATGTTTACCATTCTGAAAATTATTCTTATCGCGAAATCTGTAGAAAAATCGGACGAAGTCATAATGTGGTAATGAATTACATAAAACATCGTGAACCATGTAATAAAAATTACAAAGTAGGTACTTAGACAGCTCTAACACCACAGTAAAAACAAAAAAATTCTTCGAACTGCCTCAAATTCAGCACATTCCACCACTAAAATTAAGCATTTAGCAGAAGTTAAAGCAAATAAATCAACAGTTTGTCGCGCTATTTTAAGCAGTGAATATTTACAAGTCCGAAAACTAAAGAAAAAACCTCCATTAAATGCAATCCGTCAACAACAGCGCCCTCAGTTTGCCAAAGATCATATGGCATGGGATGTTCAAAGACAATTAAGCGATAACGATTTTTCTGCAAAACAACATTTTTTATTCTATCTGTATTTGCAAGTTATACAGTTTTTTTTTAATTTAAAATATGTTGGTTCTATCCTGATGAACCGCACTGTATATACACTGGTGGTCCACTGTTTAGAAACAACAATTGTTGGTATGACTGACATGACTGTTTACAATTGTAAACGAAAATTGAAACAATTGTTTAAAAAAAGTTATATATATTTCGATAAAAAAAATATGAAATAACTATTCGATATGCATTAACATCTATCTTCCCAAATATTTTTAATTGACTTAGATCAAGGCTCTGCAAGTTAATTTAAAACATCGTTTTCTAACGAAAACCACTGCTTTTCCTTCCTCGCCGTGTGTTTCAAATCATTATTCTGCATAAAAATTAAATCTTCAGGCATCATAAGGCTTCATTGTATTAATAAATGTGTTTCATTACAGATACAAATTTCATCTGATATATGTATGTATGTATGTACGTTAAAGCATATCTTAGATTTAATTGATTTATTAAAATTTTCCGTTATATTTTACAGAGGATTAAAAATGCATATAAATGGTTATATAAATGTAGTAAGAATCAAATTTTTTTTTATTTGACAATTGATGTCCTTAAATAGCTGATCACAAGTGTATATATACACATAGTATACACATATGACAAGTGTATATTGTATGTACTATATGTACGTACGCCAATGACACAAACTAAAGCAACTGAGTTAATATTTAAAGATTTCCATAGCAGTGCGGTAAAACACAAACCTGAGGATTTTTCAAAAAAAATAGTTTCTTTAAATCTGTAAAGTCCTATTAATTTCTTAATAAATTATTGAAAAAAATTTTTACTTCAAAAAATAAAATAAAAAAAGTTTTTAAAATTAGGTGGCAAAAGCTATAGCAAATCAATTAATTTTTATTTTCGTTCATATCTTTAAAATTAATGGAATAACCCAAAACATAAAACAACAGCTTATCTGCAACGTATTGGAGCTATTAATTTATTAATTTCACTTTCTGAAATGTTTTCCCATCTTTATTTTATTTGAACGAAAAAATTTTTTCAATCTGACTCCTGATTCCGTTTTATTTTTGTTTTTTTTTTATATTAGAAATTGCATTATCAGTGCTATTTTGATCGGTCAGATACAGATGTTGGATAATTCTTCTCTATAAAATCTTGAGTGTCCGGATACGAGACTGGACGAAATCTGTTTTCAACAGGCAACAGCCTCTTCCTTATCGTATGCACTGTAAATACAATTCAATTCAGCAGGTTGCATACTACGGCCAATAAATAACAAGAAATGTACACTGAGAAACGCAATTGAAAAAAAATTGTTGCAGCTGTATTAAAATGATAATTTTCGCATATTGCCAACAGTAAATACACAATAAGGATAACTGTCGTGTAGCAGCTCTATAAAGAATCGAATTTATACTGCATATCGCGAGTTTGGGTAAAATATTTTAAATATTACGAATATAAAGGACACAGACGGATAAATACAACATTTTCCATTCGTTTTTCGTGCAACGTTTCATCAGAATTTAATTTGTTGTCAATCAAGTCGAAAAATTATAATTTCGAGGAAATCATATTTAAATTTATGGGCAGCGCAACTTCAAAGGAAGTGGACGCTTAATAAAAACAATTAAACCTCTGCATATAATCTAAATGAAAAAAAAATTCCTTTAGAAATAGTACTTCATGCGTAGTAGGGGATTAAAATATGAATCAAAAAGAATTGAAATTTTTCGAATTTATAGTCCTGAATAAACTCTGAAGAAAATTATTAAACTATGAATTTTCTATCCCTCTACATATTTTATTATTAATTTTCTCTTCTCATTAATACTGTTGTATTAAACCACATTCCTTAACGTAATTAATTTTTATATTTCTTTTTCAACTGCAATGCCTCTAAATTAACTGTAAATAATTCTTTAAAAAAAGTCCTACAAGTTTTATGTATGAATCCTTGTAAATAAAACACTTGTTACGTTTGCATTATTGTACCCCCATGGAGCAACATAATGTTCTCTTCTACTCTCATTGCATTTTATTATCTCTCTGAGAGTACAAAATTTTGTTAATAGAATCCATATCGTACTGCTCTATAGTGCCATCTGTCGTAAAACTAGTTGTTATACAATAAAAACAATATGTGGATCATAATTAAGGGGTAAGTTAAGGGAAAGAGAACGTTTGGAAATTAAAGTGGAAATAAAACAATTTCCACAATACACTTAATACTTGGCCATTATAACATTGACCCTGACATAATATAACAACCGCGAAAATAACAGGGGAATAATAAATTCGTAAAGAACTGTTCGAAGGGGTAAGTGTAATAAAATCGACTTTCGTATAACAAATAAACAATGTGTGTATAAAACTTTTATTAGAGCACTTAAAGCGAAAAAAAGTCAAATTCTTTTTTAATACTTATACAATTATTATATTCTTATACAATTTTTAAGTCTATTATAAACACGATCAAACTTTTTGTAATATACTGTTAAATATTTATTTTTGTTTTTAATTTTGACATTTGATTTTACAGATACAATTGGATACAGTTTCAAACAAGCACCTTTTACGGAAACAATTTTTTTTTTCAATCTATGAAATAATTCTGGGCGGTCTCCACACCATTACAACTTCGCAGAAATATTCTATATTTTAAGTTTTTGGGCGTGTAGGCCTAGACGCTAGTGACCACAACACCAATATGTGGTTGCAAGGATGGATTTTTAATAGATTTTTTGTAAATTAGTAAAGACTGCGGAAGATCATACTTTTGCGGCTCATTAAAAGAATGATTGTTCGATTTTGTTGTCCCAATAGAGTGTTTTCAAGGCGTATGATACATTTATTAGGGACTATCTTTCGAGCTAATACGTGGCAATAGGTCAGACAACTGATTAACAACCAATCAGACCAATCGAATAACGCTAACACGTGTCTCATCGATGTTAAATTTAGACACTAAACTTCGTATTTCTTTGTTCTTACAACCGAAACCATTCATCCTAGAATCCTAACTCGAACTTTATTTTATAGGAAATTTTATTCTTAATATTAATAATATTTTTGATGAAACTGTTGTTTTTCATATTATTGAGCTAATCGGGCATATTACTAATCGGTACATATTTAATGAATTATTATCTTATATTGTAATTATAAGATTTAGGGCCATTATTACAACTTGCAGTTAAAGTTGGGTTTAGTTAAAGGTAACTTTAGCTAAATTGGCCTTTAAAGTCGTTATTACAACCTACAGATAAAATAAAGTTAACTGTTTTCAAAAATATGGCAGTGGCGGAGCAATGTCGATAACACTGCTCAAATTAAACAAGTTTTATTTAAATGCAGACGGGCTTCGTTTTTTTGTTTTACTTCCTCACTTTGTTTATATTTGCAGTTGCCGTATTGAAAATAATATATAATATGGCAAGTTCAAACATAAACTTAATTTTAGAAGTTACCGGTAGAATGACACTCCCTTTAGCTTAACGCTCACTTCTTATTGTCCTTATTGTAATAATGAAAAACAGTTTATTTGCCCGTTAAAATCCTCTTTTTAGTTAACGGCAAGTTGTAGTATCGGCCCTTAATGTTTTGTTGTATTGGGAATTAATAAAATAAATAAATATGTAATCAAATAAATTTACAAACACAAATTAAGGTGGTAATGGCTTGTATAAGATAACCTATGAAGAGTCTGGCAAAATATGCCTACATTCAGATAAAACTTGTAAAAGACACTATCGCGGTTCTTCGTCTTTTGTCGAGGATGAATTTTAGTATTGGCTTAAGTGTATTAATTTTGGTAGTGGTGAATTTCTTTTTAAACATGTGGTAGGGTGCCTTGGTAGTCTAGTGGGTAGTGTGCTGGACTATTAGCGTGAGGGTCGTGGGTTAGATTCCCACCAGAGGCTCTGGTCTGTGATACTACACCGAGCATATGGTCAAGTTACTCCGCTCGTATATAATTAGAATACAATTTGTAATTATATTGTAATTAATAAATAAATGTAAACAAAACTAAAAAATGTCAAATGTTCCATTAATCGGCATTTATGTGCATCTATGTACAAGATTTACTAAATGACATAACGGAAATCCCATATTAGGCGTCAGTCTCAAATATGCTGTACCACGTTCCATTATACAGGATAGAATTCATAGTCGAGTTATTGAAGGCACTAGAGAAATGTCTATTCGCAAACTATTTTAACACAAATTGAAGAGAAACTCTTGAAAAAGTGCTATCACGACTTGGCAAAATGTGGTTTTTCACTTAAAATTGATGACGTGTTAAGCACTGTTCAAAGAATTATCAAAAAGGATAAACAAGTTACACCATTTGCAAATAATATTCCAGGCAGAAAATAGTTCATCGACATCCTAACATATCTCTTAGAGAATCTGAAGATATAAGTAAACGACGAGCATTTATAACAGAAAAAAAATTAAGAAATGGTTGTGATATTCTTAGTTGAACAAAATGCTCTTGATGTTATGGCTTTAGCGTGTGTCCGAAAACTGGAGATGTAATAGCATCTAAGGGAAATGGGTATTCCACTGAAAACCGAAAATAGTTTATTCAGCAAACAGGAAAACAATCGGTCCAATGGTTGTCTTTCCAATTCAGCGAGTACCTAAAGCCTTCGTAAATAGTCATCCCGAGAAAATCAGAGACTATGGTGTAAAAAATAAATGAATATATTGCCTACAATCACAGACATTCTGATTTCCCAGTGGTTATGGGGAACACTATTCTATCCCTTATAACGCAACTAGATTGACATCTAATTACTGAATATTTACAATAAATTTTTTTTACAAACGCTTGATATAACGCATTCGAGCCAATCGAGCCAATTAGATGAATTAAATTTAATTTTTTCTAATCGATAAGTAACGTTTTTAAAGTTCATCATTAAAATATTTATGGAATTACCCAGCAATTATCGTCATTGCACACAGATCAAATATGACGTGACAATATATCGACTTACCTATTGAAAATGGAATTTTTCTATTTAGAAAAAACAAAATAAAAAATTTTTGAATTAAAAATTTTATATAACCGGTGCGTCATCCTACATAAACACTTTAAGCACTAACCTTCCTCCCACTGGAGAAAAATCCGGATCATAGACGGCGAATGTCGTTTTCCAACATGATACTAAACATACCGCTAGAAAGGTGTTCATTGACGGTCCCTGAACACCTCTGGGAAGTTCTCATATAAGTTGTTGCCTATCCTTCTTGAAATCTCGAAGAATTCTGGATCTCTGTGGGAGCCATGGGGATTGGTATAGCCTCAAAAACTGTAAAAATTTATTTTGTGGACAGTACGCCGCTCTATATATCGTTGCTTCCACATGAGGCTATACAAAAACTGAGCCCAAAAAAATGTCATAAATTTATTTTAAAAAAAATAAACACAAAAAACCGTCCTAATGCCTAACTGCACATGTACGCTTGTTTTTCGATAACTGTGAATATTACAACAAAAACGTTATGTTTTAATTGTAAAAAACAGTACAATAAATAAGTAGAATAAATATCAGAATGATTGGAACTATAGCTGTTGTTGGACCTATATTTGTTAAAACTAGCTAAACAATGGGGATGGTTATTTAGGTAGCAACAACACGTGCAAATAAAAAAATTGGATGTTCTAGAAACGTGTCGCGTACTTCACACATTTTACGATCGCCATAATCGCCCTACCGAGAAGACTATTTTCAATTGGTGGATAAAGTCAGTAAATGATAGGTCATAGTTTAGTAGGTATGTTGGGTTATTAGACGTGAGATCCCTATTCAAACCGCGAAATATGGAAAAATATTTCTTAGGCGACTTCCTCTCAACAGATTTCTGGCAAAAACTCTGAGAGTAAATAAAATTGTCATGTCAAGTATCTCAAAAATTTTTCGTTTGGAGACTCTAAACTGTAGGTTCCACCGCTCATGTATAAAAATTGACGCACACAACATAAGTAAAGCTAGGTAGTAATCCTGATTGAAGGGTTGTAATGACCAACTATGTATGTATGTGAATAATAGGCATGTACGTCGGTGAAACGCAAAATCTGCAGAACTCATCGCCGCTATTCGCGAAATTGAGCAGGATAATTCCAGGCAATCGATATTATGTCCCTTCGCAGAGCACAACGAATTTTAAGTTATGAGTTAGGCCTGCTTCCATCCGAAATTCGATTTGATCACAAACTGAAGATAAACTAACGTAGTCAACGATTTATGTTCGCAGGCTGAGGTCTGGAAAAAATTAAAAATCATTTCAGTTTTAAAAAATCTATAAACGAAACAATATTAAGTAGCAATTTTACTTTCAGTTAACTCCTGCTGTGCTCCTGGTGGTGCTGCACAAAATTAATAAAATTTTGATTTACAAAGAAAATAATTTTGTTAAAAGTTTTACTCATCCAAAAAGATTTGAAAATAAAGTTTGCTACACATTTATAATTTTTTTTATTTGTTCTATAATCTATGATGTAAAACATCATTACAAATAAAAATCAGATTATAATTGATGGCAAAAATGACTTCATATTGTGATTACCATCTTTAGTTGTGTAATAATTTATGTTTAAAGTATCAAAATAGTAATTTCTGATTCTGTTTTATATTTGAATCAATTACTTGGGAATTGTTTTAAATCAAACATCAATTAACAGAAAATTACACAAATTATGCAGTTTTTTTTTTTTTTTTGTTTAGGTAATGAAACTTTTTCCTTATTTATTCATAATTTTATAGAAATAATGCAATAAATTTACTCTGAATTTCATAAATAATGCTGTCGAAATTAATAATAAATTATTATCTTCTCGGTTTGTTAGCATTGCGTTCAGTTATTCAAATAAAATTTCTGTAATATTCTGTAAATTTCTAAAATCTTTGTATAAAAATGAACTTTTTTGAAAAATTAAAATAGAGAAATATCTCGAAAGTATTAAAACTGATTGATGTTTAACAAAATTCAAATACATTTGAATACATACAACATTGTTTGTGTAATAAAATATACGAGGATAGTAGCAGAATTGTGTATGTTTAACTGCATATAAAGAGGTTAAACAAAAAATTTTCTTCGTTTCGTACTACAAAAACTTCTGAATGACATTTACAAAAATTAAAGATAAAGATTATCATAAAAATGATTGCGGATTTATAAAAAGTTTGTAAAATATAATTTGTATGAAAATTTGTTTCATAAACCCTTCATAAATCAAAAATAATGTTTATAATATATATTAAAGAAGTTGACTATATAATATGCTCGTGATCTTTGAAGTTCGAAATCCGTTTTCCGTGGAACCTTATGGCTTTACTTCAGATATTTATTTTTACACTGATGTTAAGTACAAAGTGTAAAATTTGCTCGATAAATTCTAAAGTTACCACTCACAATGGTCCATGAAATCTAAATTATGTCCTAATTAATACAAGTTGACTTTAAGCTCGATGTAGCATAATAGTTCAGAATATCTAGTTCACAAAACTATAAGGTCACAAATAGTACCAAATTAAAACTGGAATAAGAAATAAAACCGAATCTTTTAATTTTAGTATAGGTTAGAGGACGTGTACTTGTCAATTGAGACATGTACAGTACCCGGATGTCGAGTACTGCATATTTTCCAAGGGGATATACCAAGGGCATATATTATTGAAGTTGCCATAGTTTAGTAGGTAGTGTGGTGGCTTATTAGACATGAGACCTCATTTCAAACCCCCAGTCAAACATCTACAACAAAACGAAATATGAAACAATTGGGCAATTCACACAAGCCCTTGTATCGTTGTATTATTCGTATTGTTGGACGAATATATAAAAGTGTGTGCTTGTTGTAGATAATTTTCATATAAAAATTCGATACACTTACATATATACATTTTTTATATGTTTTTGGAAGTTGCATCGGTTTCGCGCTATGCCAGTAATCAAGAATGCCAGTAATCAAAAAAAAAAAATACAAAATATTTTCTATGCAACTTGAGTCAACAAATAACATTTCAAAAATTATAATTGTTCGCACAGATAATCAATTAATTTACTTTTTTTTCATAACATTTTTCATTTTGTTGCTTGAAAATCAAATTATGAATAATGTTATTCTTCTTCTTATCGTTTTTTGACGTTTGGAATACGAGATACACAATACAGCATCGCATTGAGCGTTCACAAACAAAAAGTGTATTCAATACAACATACACGATACATAGTCGTGTGAATTGGCCAAATATTTGCTCGGCGACATCCTATCAACAAATTTTTGGTATAAACTCTGAAATAATAATATTGCCATGAAAAAGTTTCTCAAAAGTCTATCGCTTGGAATCGACTTTAAGTTGTAAGTCCCGCCATTCATGTATAAAATTAACAAAAACAACATGAGTGGTGTGAGAAACTAAGTCGTAGTCCTGACATAGGGGTTGTAATGACCAATTATGTACACACAGTTACTAAATTATCCGTACGGTTAAAAAATTGCCGAAATTTTTTAACTAATCCGTTTTCGTTGAAAATCTTTATAGTTTTCTTGATGTTAAGACGGTTTTTTGCATTGGTTAAAAAATTTCTGAAATTGAACTGAATTGTGGCCCTGCACAGGCCCACAAAGGTATGCATTCGATTTACAAATTTCACAAATTTCTGAACCAATGCAAAAGACCGTCTTAAAATATTTAAAAAAAAACGGATTGCTTAAAAAATTTCTGAAATTTGTGCAGGCCCACAAATCGAGGAGAGTTGTCAGACAATTACAAGGATTTTCAACGAAAACGGATTAGTGAAAAAATGTCTGAAATTTGTTATCCGTGTGTATACTTTTGTGGCTGAGTGTATGTGTATATATACTAGTATAGCTATGTCTGGCGTAAATATTAAAGAAGTCAGACGCTGTTCTGGGCATAAAAATTCAATATGATGTTCCCTGAAACCAGCATATTTCTCTTAAGACGCTGTAAGAAATATTTCATTCTATTTCATTTCCTTAGGATTTACCTATCGTAGCTTATTTTGAACTTTCTCACGAAAGGTCGAAGGTACTTGATATTATATGATATGTTTAATTCATTAGAAAATTATCACAATGTTTCTTGTTTTTCCCTTTTATCGCTATTTTAATGCAATGTAGTTGAGGGAAGTGAATGAATTTGTTCAGTGATACTTTTGAAATCAGAAAAAATTTAATTTTTTCTTCATTCAATCACTGCAATGGGGCAACTCTTGGCAGGGAAGAGAAGAATTGACAATTGGTCATCATAAAATGATAAAACTAAAGCTGTAATTCACAAAATATTATTTTCATAAGTAAAATGCTTCCTATTGAGAAGGTTTTGTGGCTAATGATGACCGATATAGTGGGAGATAATTATGCATCCAACTTATAGTGGGGAACTTGTTCTCCCCTGCGGAACATAATTTTGTTGATGAAAAATATAACGCAAGGAAAAATTGCGAGAATTGTTTCCCCACTATGAGTTATTCTTTCTGTAATAAACAAGTAATTCGACAAAAGACTTGAGACACCATTATAATGCTAACAAGAATTGCATGCGAGTATTAAAGAAATGTTCTTACGACACCTCTTGTTATGCGACTATTTATCATGATGTATAGATTTACCACGCCTTCCAACGACTTACAGACGTTTATGTTTAACCCTGCTGTTAGGTTAAAAAAAAAACTTTCGAATCTTAGGTAAAGGATCATTTTGGTCCACTTTGCATATTTCATAAATAATTCGATATAAAACTCTTTTGACCAAACATTTTAAACAATTTAAATTGTTACAAAAGTTCTGGGATTCGCCATTTCTATACAGATATGTATACCACGAGTATAAGCTTTGCTTCAGTTTGTGTTTATTCCGGTCTATTATGAGGGAGGATAACAAGTGCTCTCCGCTTTGATGATATTATCAACAGAAGACAACAAAAAAGTAGTGACAAGTTTGCTCTAATTCGTGACAATTGTAAAGCACTTCTTTCAATGTTTTATAACTGTCATGAAAATGTCACTATTGATGAGCAGCTAATGGGTTTTAGAGGACGATGTTCCTTTACGCAGTATATGCCTGTAAAGCCAGCCAAATTTGGGCTTAAATTTTGGTTAGACGTAGACTCCAAATTAGGATACATATGGAAAATACAACCGTACCTTGGAAAACCAAAAAATGATAAGCCTGAAAAAAATCAAGGAGAGCGTGTCGTGTTGGAGGTTACAAAAGAATTGAAAGGGCAAAATATTACAGCTGATAGCTGATCTTTTACAAAGGAAACTTATATATATATGGGAACAGTTCGAAGAAACAAAACTTTTATGCCACCGAACTTGCTTATGTACAAAAAAATTCCTTTATATACAGCCACGCATACCGGCCATAAAAATAAAGGTACTATATTGACGAGCACCATGCACAAAACAGATGAAATCGATTTCAGTAATCATAAGAAGAAACCTGCAATCATTTCTTATTATAACTCTACTAAAGGTTTGTTATATTTTACCATTATTTATCGTTTCTGTAAAAATAATTTCCTTTATCTTAGAGGCGTTGATACTGCTGATCAAATTATTTGCAAATAGATGGCAAAATATTGTATTTTCAAATATAGTTGATATATCTGCATTGAATGCATTTATTTTATATTCAGGAAGTGATTCTTCGTATACTGCAAATGACTCAACTAGCAGAAGACCTGAGTTTTTACATCAGATAGCTATGTGCCTAACAGAAGAATACATGTTGAAAAGTACAGTCAAACCTAAAACTCCATTTGCGGCAGAGCTATTGACTCAAATACAAGCATCGACATCAAATAGTATACCATCTACAAGCGGTGATACACAAAAGTCAGCTCCTAGAAAACGGGGAATTTCCAATTGCTGTAAGTCCAAATGTGATGCCAAATGCATTATATGCAATAAATTTGTATGCAAATTGAAGGGAGAAACAATTTGTTCATCTTTCTGCGAAAATAGCAATAAGCCAATTATTATTTTTCCTTACTTTTACTGATACACAGAATAAAATAAATTGCATGGACCAAAATGATCCATAATCCAAGATTTGTAACTTTCAATTTTGTTCTGTTCAATTTTGTCCTAGATAGGTAAAAACTCATTAAAACCATTAAAATATAAAAAAATACCTGAGCTGACGTTTTAAGTTGATACGATAAGCTATTGCAAACTTAAATAAAAAATAAAAAAAATTTTACCAAAGTGGTCCCAACCTATCAGCAGGGTTAATTTATTTATTGCAACATTAAATGCCTTAAACTTCTCTGTCTTCTCGAAATCCAAATTAAAGAAAATCTATCAATTAAATGTTGAATAAAATGTGTTGCGGCTCTCGTATGTAACTCAAATAAATTCAAATTATGAAGAAAATTCATGCATATGCATGCGTTCATAATGAATATCTTTCTGTATTTTTGAATATGTATTGTTGTGTTCTCAAATTAAGATTCCCTTAAGAATTGTGGATCTTATTTAAATTGCTTTTACAATAAAAACTACAAAATTTATTTGGTGTCCTTTTTATCATTTACTAGCATTGGTGTTATTGTTCCTATTTGTTCCTTACTGTTGCCATTGTTGTTATTGTTGTTTTTGCTGGCAATATGATAGACGAATTGTTGTTATCCATTTAAATAATAATTTGAAAAACAATTAAACTAAAATGCTTTCAATATTTGGAATCCCTTAATGGAACGAAAATCCAAACAAACAGAATAACAAGCACTGGGACATAATCACACTAAAGACCACTAAAGACAAAAGGACCAGAATTGGTAGACAGAGGAATGGATGGATTGACAAGCAAACATTAAAAATTTTCTAAATGAAGATTGAAAATAGACAAACAAAAAAACAACAAGGAAAAAAGGAGATACTGACTGGCATACATACATGACGAAGAGGCAAGGAGAACGACAAACAGACAAACAAACAGAAAATTGCCAACATGGTATGAATTGATGCACTGGCTGTGTGTGGTAAACTAAAGAGAGAGAGCGATCCCTTTTCCAATGTTACAACGTAGAGTTTGTGATGGTGCGCGTTGTAAGTGCGTTACAATGTTTGCGTGTGTGTGTGTGTGTGAGGGTAAGTTGTTAAATGTTCATAATTTATATGCAACAACACGCTCTGCATGCGTAGTTCTCCACTTAAAAGATTACTGGCGGTACTTAAATATTTCACAAATGTGCCACTGTTTGCCACTTTTAGTATTCCTCGATTGTGTTGCTCCTTCTTATTTTACTTAAATCATCTGAGCCATTAGCATGTTATGCTGAACAGGACGAGCAGGATGGTAGACGAATAGAAGCGTCATTTACCAAAAAAAAAAAAAACATTCGTTTTCAATAGACCCCACAGATTTTCAAATTCGATGATGCGCAAAAGGATGATGATGAGGTAGATGTTGATGGTGACATTGATGTTAATGTTGACTCCCTGTTCCTGTTGAGGATGTCCTTAAATGCCAACGGATGTTCTAGAGACGCTTAACATTTTTAGCGGTACGTTTGTCGTACATTTTTAAAGTTAATTTTTTTTTTTAATTTTGCCTTCGAGTATCATTTGCTTTCATTATGCCGTATTATTTACTTCGATATTCACAATCAACTGATGTTTTCGTCATAAATGTGGAAAACAATGTTGTGAAGATATTTTTCTTTTAACATTCATTGCAACCCACACCATGTGGTGGCACGCACTTCTTGTGCCAAAATACGACTCCATTTCCGTCAACCAATAGTTACGCACACGTGTTGGTATGACGTTTATGATTATTGCAATACCAGTTTTTATTTATGCCTGGAATAAAATAAAAAAAACTTAAATAAATATCCCAGACATATTTTCATTACAGATTAAGAGTTTTGAAATATTTAATAAAATTGTTCATTCGATTCGGGTTGTATTACAAAATTCTGCAGATATCGGGTTTACAAAAATCGAATCGAAATCGAATTATTCACTTCAATTTAAATATGTGGGCAGATGTTGAAGAAAGTTTTCTATACATACATAACATACATACATAATTGGTCATTACAACCCTTCAGTCAGGATTACGACCTAATTTCTCACACCACTTATGTTGTGTGTGTTAATTTTATACATGAGTGGCGGGACCTACAGTTTAAAGTCGACTCCGAACGACAGGTTTTTGAGAAACTGTTTCATGGCAATTTTATTTACTCTCAGAGTTTTTGGCAGAAATCTGCTGAGAGGAAGACGCCGAAAAAATGCTTTTTTTGTATTTTATTTTGATGTCTGGCCTGGGGCTCGAACCCTGGCTTTTCGTCTAATAAGCCAACACACTACCTACTAGACCACTGCGACTTTTCTATAAATGACTTAAATATAATCGATTAGTTTCCATGTAAAGTGGCAAAGAAATTAGAATATTGCTGAGACGATGCAGTATAACTCAACAAATCTTATTACCATATGATCTATTGTACTCCCCTCAAACTAGGGTATCTCTATAATATATCTTCTGACCCTATTGCCCTGGAAAGCTTCAAGATGCTACCCGATGTTCACAAGGATAATTCACTACCCAGCAATTGATATGCTCCCGGGAGCAAACTCCTGGACTGCATTAGAGCTTCCAAGAATGTGAACTGTTGATTCATTCCTATCACCACAGAATCTACATAATGGGTTTTATAGTTCATTTCGGGATAGTCTGTTGCATGATTCAAATCTCTTTGCATTGTAATTACTCTACAAAAATTATTATTGCTACAAACCCGTTTGGTCTGAAAATAGTCTTTGCTTAACTTTATCATCCCTTTCGTAGAATATACCTTCCCAAATATTTCGCCAGAGTGCCGTCAGGCATGGTAAGATAAATATAGGCATAGGCTCTGTGTAGTACGGGCAAATATTGGGAAAGGTATTCGCAACTCAGGGTAATTTCAGCGGCGTGCAAGACCCTCCACGCAAGCTCCTCTGCTTGGAAATAGCAGTGAATTTCAGAAATAACCTGAGTCCCAGCGGAAGATAGCCCTTTTTTTGCCTAGCTCATTCAGCTTCTCTAGAGAGTCCCTTACTATCTTCGATTTCATCCCATAGTGGCATAGTACTCGGATCGCAGCATGACTGTCAGATGGTATTGCTATTTGTGAAATGGTATCACACGAAAGATAGATTTTTTAGAAACTTTTCATGGCAATTACAAGGCAATAACTCTCAGAGTTATTGGCAAAAATCTGCTGAGAGGCGGTCACCGAAGAAATATTTTTCATATTTTCGTTTTCATGTCTGACCTGGGATTTGAAGCCTGGCCTCAGGTCTAATAAGCCGACACACTATCTGCTACACTACGGCGACACTATGTGTCCATTGTGAACTTTTATTATAAACAAGCATTAATTTTCTTTTTCTTCTGTGTTGGCGGTGACTTACATCACCTGCATGTTGCCTCGAATTTCCAAACAAACTGACACAACCTGAGTCCCAATGGAAGGTAACCCTATTTTTCCTACCTAGCTGATTCAGCTTCTCTAGACAGACCCTTAATATCATCGATCTCATCCCAACGTGGCATAGTAGTCAGATCGCAACCTGAGTATCCCTATTCCCTATATCTCTGTCCGATAGTATCATTCATTCTGTAACCAAAAAGCCCCGCTACTGTTATCATATCTGTTCTTGATAGTAAGTATTTCATATACTGCTCCATTCATTTTTATTACTAAATTTTATTGTTAAGCATTTGCCAAAATAATATTGGTTCTGTCCAGGGGACAGTTAAAGCGGGAGCTGTCAGCCACACAATTTATTAAGTTACGAAATCCTCTGATAAATTTTATGTTAAACTTGTCTCCTATTATCTATA
The DNA here is from genome assembly GCA_936449025.2 of Sarcophaga subvicina. NCBI lineage: Eukaryota > Metazoa > Arthropoda > Insecta > Diptera > Sarcophagidae > Sarcophaga > Sarcophaga subvicina. The sequence continues at coordinate 39,069,732 of OW388082.2, forward strand.
AAGCTCTGGTCTTCATAATCTTGTGCAGCGAACTTAAATCTATAGACCTGCTGTAGAACAGGTTTTTATTGCTCTTATTATACCAACATACGCTAATCTCTCTATCTTTCTCTATATTGCGATCTGTCGACTAGACTCTGACCATTAATTTATACATACAGTGCATAATTAATCGCTTGTACTCCAAGAATTTTCTAGTATGCCTTCTGCATACCATTATGGAATGCTGGTCTTTCTTTAGATGCTTTCTATATGAGCCCTCCATGTCAATTTACTATCCAACGTTATATTTTCTGGGAAAATTTTCTTTTAGTCATTAAGCAGTCGATACCTGCTCCTGGTAGTGTGGTCGGTCCTCAAGTTCAGTTGAAAAATTGTAGAAAATGGATCATGAAACAAGATTAAATTATTAAATTTATTTAAATAATTAAATAACAACAGATAAACAATTTCTTCCGTTTCAAATTCTAATTAAAATTAAGCAGCGAATACCCTCAGTTTGAAAAGACATTCGCATTTTACATACAATAAGAATAAGAAGCCGTTAAAATCTGCTAAAATCATCTGTTTACGTAAATGATGCCTAGGCTTTTGAAAAAACGTAGTATGAATGTTGTCGGCAAACATAATTCAATGCCTTGGAATTCAATATATTTACATGTTGGAATCGTACGTAACAGACCAATATGACAAGATAAGAAGAAATCGAAAACGCTTTCAGACCAGTAAGTTTGCCGTTTATATTGATATAATACGTTTTCGATAATTGTCCCGTAATGCAATAGTTCTAAATACTTGGCTATAATCTTGGACAGAAAACTAAATTGGAAGAAACACATCAAACAATAGTAATTAAAATTAATTAAAGTTGTAGTTAAATGATCATTTGAAAGGAAGTCTTAGCTGTCCATTCAAAGCAATCTCGTACCTTACAAACAATAACTATTTAAAACCATTGTAGCCGTAGGGTGTCCAATTGTGGGTTTGGTCTGCGAAACCCAACGTCTTAGTTATACTGCGTTTCTGACCAAAGTACTCAAAGAGGTGACTAAAGATATCCAGATCGCAAAGAATGCCGGAAGCATGGAGGGAGACTGAAGTCATACATAAATTCAGAGGCTTCATCATCTTTCACTGAATCAAATGGCTTGCGAAGACTGAAGAGAACCAAACCATAAGATCTGGTGTAATATGTATTATTAAATAATAATTTTATTATGAGTTTTAATTTTTATCCATCCAGAAAAATAATACTTAGGCCCTCATAAAGGTATACCTTATACCCTTACCGAATTATAAAGTATAATTCAGTGTGAGTCTAAATTATTTCTTGCGTTATATTACTCAGCCCAAAGTCTAAGGGCCATTATTGAAACTTGTCGTTAAAGTTGGGTTTAGTTAAAGATAACTTTAGCTAAAGTGAACTTTAAAGTCAACTTTAACTTCTTTTCCTTATTACAACCTAGTGATAAAATAAAGTTAGCCTTTTCAAAGATATGGAAGTGCCGGAGCAACGTCGATAATATTGCTCATTCAAACAATTTTTTAAACGCAGTTTAATTGACCTTTAGCTTAACGCTCACTTCTACTTTATTGTCAACTTATAATAATGAAAAACAATTTATCTGCCCGTTAAAATCCTCCCTTTAGTTAACGGCAAGTTGTAATTATGGCCCTAAATAGGATTAATATGTTAAAGTCGCCGATTTCAAGTTGCTTCTAAAGTAGTAAAAACGAGTTTTATTGTTAATGTTAACAGCAAAAAATTTCACTGGGCTATGCTATACGTATTATTAAGTATGTATGTGTGAGAGCGGGTGCGTTCTGTTGTTATTGAGTACTTGTTGTCAACTTTGTATTGAAGTGTTGTAACTACTTGCTTCCGTTGATGCCACTGACGGGCCATAATGTTATCGTACGCTCTTTAATGGGTGGGATATACATGCTATTGCAATAACCTTGGGCTTTACAGATGCCACTTTTTTTATTATTTCGTTTACAACACCCTTAAAGAGCGTTTTTACCACCATTACATGCCAACATTACAAGCCAGCCGACAAATACGGGATACGGAACCGTTACAGCACGTGCAATGGAGAGTCACTTTAATTGAGATTCAGACAAACCCCCCATATTGATTTATAAATATTTCTTTCCATTAAAAGTTCAGATTAAAACTAATGGGTTTCTATTCTTTTCTATTGTCTTAATAGGATTTTTATAAACTGTTCGATATAATCACGCAAAATTATGGAAGGCAGGAGTTATTGAGAAGTTATTTTAATATTCTAATGAAGGATTATCGTCTAATTTCTAAAACAATAAATAAAGAAAAGCTTATGAAATTTCCCAATATTATTTTATTTTTTTATATATTTTCTTAGTAAGGGTGCATTATATGTATATTGTATGTATATTGTATTTAAATTATTTCAATTAAATACTACGTAATATAAATGCACATACATTTTTATTATTTTTCACAAACCAAAAAAAAATATGGAGACTCCATACTTTTGCACGTCTAAACTGTAGGTACCCCTCAAGAAGAGCTCAAAGTAAATTTAAGATTTCAAAACCCAATATATTCAAATTTTGTACCTAATATTTAGAAGGATAACCCTTGTAGTCGTTGTAGTAGTGTAGGTAGTAGCGTTGTAGGTAGTGTGTTGGCTTATTAGAAGTGAGGCCGCGGTTTGAACCTCTGGTCAGACATCTTCAACAAAATGAAATTTGAAAAAATATTTCTAAGGCAGCTTCCTCTCAGCAGATTTCTGGCAAGAATTTTGAGAGTAAACAAAAATTGCCATGAAAAGTTTCTCAAAAATCTGTTGTTCGGAATCGATTTTAAACTGTAGATCCTGCCTTTCATGTATTTAATTAACACATACATGAGTATGTCGTAATCCTTACTGAAGGGTTGTAATGATCAGCTATGTATAATATATTCATGTATATGTATATGTATATACATATATAAGGTCGTATCGGAACTTCGCATAAGGCTATTAAACCTTTGGGGACTTTGGTATGTGACAGCAGTAAGATTGGGTTGAAACACCAGAAACTTTTCTTCAGTTTTCTTATGGTTTGTGAAAAACATTATAAATTTATTTGTTTTGTTAGAAAATGGAAATAAATTAATAAAATAAATATAATAAAAATTAATTATTTGGATACATTATTGCTTAAAGTTCATGAAATTGCTAAAATATTTTGGGGTACCTAGATTTTTGCTGTCCACTGCAATGCATGCAATGCATTTACATATTGAGTAGAATGGCTACTGATTGTAACAAAATTTTTTTCTCTAAATCTACTGTGAACCATCAGCCATATTTTGGAAGAAGTTTCGCCGGAATACCAAAAATTTCTTTAGGTGTTGAAAACTCTATTTTGGTTTCATATGGTTATTCAATTGAATTTTAAACAAAATTATGGTGATTAAAAAAAGATTTATGGTAACTTTAATATGCCATATAGAGATGAGCGATATTTTCAAAACTGTGATTTAATCACGGTGATTGATAATTCACTGGTAACTACAGTGAATGAAATTGCCAAATAACAGTTACAAATAATGTCGTTCTTTCAAAATTGTTACATACTCAAATTTATTTCATTTTATTTTGAGCGAGGCAGAATTACTATTAGATGATGCTGATTATTTACTTTTGTCTTTAATACATGAACCTTCTGTGAAACTTAATTGTCAAACTTCATATAAAAAAAGAATTACATTAAAAATAATAACATTGATGACACCACTTTGTTTTTGTTTAGTAGTCTTTTCGTAGTATGTATCTAGTTGTCTCTTTCTTACGACTTAATAAAATACGTTATTGTCATTATTGTTTTCTTTTGGAATACTGTGATCACAATCACTGTTTTAAAGAACAGTGATTAACAAATCACGTTCACTGAGTACAACGTTCTTCAAAAATCAGTGGATCGCTCATCTCTAATGCCATATGTAGCATCTTGACATCAGCCATCTTGCCGGCTATGAACCCCAAGGTGTTACTGGTATTAGCCAGTTTCAATGAGCAAATGAATATCTGTATTTGTAATGTGTTGGATTCTATTTTGCGTAAAAGTTATGGTCGAGCAGCTTAATATCATTACCAGCTTTTGCAATTTACACTACAATTTAATAAATATTTAATAAGTAGCACATCGCTTGATGATGGAATGTATCGAGTGCACTAGAAAAGTCGACTAAAACTGGATCTAATGACATACAAATGGTTTTATTTCGAAGATCTGCTGTCAGAGAGGATGACACACAGTCCCTCGCTGCAATATGCGATGGATGTCTTACACAAGTGGAACGAAAGTGAGTATGGCAGCAGCGATTTTAATTGATTATCACTAAGTTAGGAGTTGTATATACTTTCAGCAGTTTCGGATAAATGTCGTGTATGCCCATTGTCTACGTTCATATTGGAAGGAAGTCAAATTTTGAAAAGCAGGTATGTGGATAGCCGTCGCCGTGGTCAAGTAGTTAGACAACAAGCCAGGGTTCGAGCCACAGGCCAGACATCAAAATAAAATACAAAAAGTATTTCTTCGGCGTCTTCCTTTCAGCAGATTTCTGGTAAAAACTCTGAGAGTAAATAAAATTGCCATGAAAAGTTTCTCAAAAATCTGTCGTCCGGAGTCGACTTTAAACTGTAGATCCCACCACTCAGGTGTAAAATTAACACACACAACATAAGTGGTGTGAGAAACTGGGTCGTAATCCTGACTGAAGGGTTGTAATAAGCAATTATGTATGTATGTATGTATGTTTCTAGTTTTCACCACTGTAATCTTGCAATCTTTCCCTTTTTTATCTTCCTCCCATAATATATCCGGCAATCACTGCTGTGGTGGAAAACTACCTTTGCGGATTATTACTAATTATTCGACCTTCTGATTAGCCACTCACTGGTTTTGCTCTTTAGATTTGTTGCGAGATCATTTACAGATTTTAGTCGTGGTCAGCGTTTCCAGTATTTTTTTTTAACTTTTTATTTCTGGAAACAACTTTTTTTTACACAAAAAAAAAAAAAACTTGTTTTCTACAAAAGTATCAACATTTTTAAAGGAAACACTGTAAATCGGAGCCCTCTATTGGTGTTTTTGCTACTTCTGCTAGGGACTAATGAAATACACAATATTTTATTTAAAAAATGTTAATATTTCGTGTTATTGTTGAATTTATTAAAATTTTGAGTTTTTCGAAAAAACTTGTTTTGTTAGAAAACAACTTTAATGAAAACTTTTTCGCATCTCAAAAAATTTGGATAAAAAGGGAAAACTTGGCAAATGGCAACGCTGGTCGTGGCAAAAACAAAATTCTATTAACAGCACGATGATCTCGAAGCTTCCTCATCCGGATTGGGACATACAGTTGCTAATGGACGACGGTTGAGCATTTTCTCTACTTTTGCAATATTGTTGTTCTGAGTTCTTGTTGTGAATCACTGTAGCAGTAACAGGAACATCGTTTTGATATCTGTGGATTGTTGCTATTTCTTAAGAACATTTGATTTCGTCGTTGTAGATTTCCAGTTTGGTATGCATCTACTGGTTGCAAATAATCAAATAATTATTTCAAATGTACTGCTACTGATGTGAAAAAGCCAAATACGTTCTAAATAATGGCTTCTCAGGAATTTTCAACGAAGCATTAATAAGACGTTTGTAGTATGCATCTACTATAAAAAGGCTGGTTGTGTAAATTTCCCATTACTGGGAACTTAAGTGTCACAAACGCCTAGTATTTAAATTAAAGCTAAAGTTTCCTACTAAAACTTATTAGAAAGCTACATAAGCGGCAGAATATTTGTAATTAATGATGGTAAACTTGTGTGTGATACAGGGATAATTGCAGTAGGTACGCCAAATTGGGCAGCCATTTGGGACTCACTTCAAATTTCGAACAGGACAATAAAAAGTCATTTCCTGTGGTGATGAAAATTAGATTTCAGAATTCTAAAATTGAACAAAATCATGTGTTAAACCGGAACAACCATCAAATCGATTCGGCAAGAAGACAATGTTATGTGTCTGGTCCGACCAGAAGGGTGCGGTGCACTGTACACTCCTTAAAGCTGATGAAATCGTTACAGATCGCTATTGACAACAAATAATCAATTTGATTCCTGCATTGATCGAAAAACGACCAGATTAGGTCATACGACCCTGCAAGCAAATTTTGGAATCCGACAATACACCTCAACACAAAACAAGACCAGTTCGGGATACAATGAAAGTATAAGGCTAAGAGCTGTCGTCATATGCACCAGATTTGTCTCCTTCCGACTAATATTTGTTTTCATCAATGGGACAATCATTGGCTGAACAGCACTGCGGTTCCAACCAGGAAATCAAAATTTTTTTTGCTGGTTGGTTTGCTTCAAAAAACACACAATTTTTGTAGGCGTGAAATCCACAAATTGCCTGAAAGTTGGAAACATGTGTAACTAGCAATGGCCAATACTTTGAAGAAAAAGTTTTTGATCTTACGTATGATTATAATTGTACCTTGGTACATCGGCAATCTGAACATGTATAGCGATTTCGATATGCCAGAAGTCAACAATTGAAAAAAATCGCATTGCACCCAATTCTGCTACTTCGTAATATTTTGTAGTTCGTACCCTGGTACTAGTGGGAAACTATTTTGTTGGTAAAAATTTCACAACGAAAGAAATTGCTTTATCCTTTCAGTTATTGTCAATTGTGAAAAGAATTTTTATGATAGTTTTATAAAAATTATCTAAGGAATGGTAGTAAATCATGGAACACAACTCTTCATACTTCATCTTCTTGGACTTATTTTCACTATGCTATATAAAGCTTCGATATTTTTATAACACCTTATGAAACATTTTTCGTTACACATTCTTCTTCTCAGACAATTCTGAGTTTATCACACTTAAAATCTAGTTTAACTGTACTAAAGTTGTCGTAGATTAGGAGGATGTGTATAGGCTTACAAAGGGAAAGTTTTAATCACAGTTCATCATTACAAGCACAACGAAATATAAAAAACATTTGTTATGGCGAATGCCTCTCACCTGTAATTTTAAGGTAAATTATTTATTTATCATTTTAATTACACTCTAAACTTAGTACAATGTTTGTTTTTTTACTTACAACCTTTCGTCGATTGAATTGATAAAAAAAGAGTCATGTTGTCTTGTTCTTTCACTTGACTACATCAATACAAATCTACGTTATTTAATTACATTGTCATGGATCTACAGAAATTCAATTTCAAATGAAATAAAACGAAAATGTTGTTTGAAATAAACCCACAATCCTACAACCGTTAAGTAAAAAGTATTTAAAATATGATTAAATAAAATGGCAAGACCGACCCAACAACAACCACAACCACACGAAAATAGTAAAAAAAAAAAACAAAAATATTCCTAAAATGTTCCACAAAATTGGCAACTTGAAATTAAAGCGACGAAGTTGAGGGAAAAGTTGCAGCCATTGTGTGTAAAGCACTCAGCAAAGCTACCAAATAAAACCTCAACCAACCATTTATGCCATGCATCCACATTTCATGGTTCAAAACATTTTATCACATGAGACTTTTATTGGAACAACTTTATAGTCTGTGCATACTTCTAGGCGTGCAAAATAGAATGCCTGTGTGTGTGAATCTCTGAGAGGGGGTAAGTGCGTTTGGTAGTTGTCAAATCGTATTTATTATTATTGCTTTAACTTACAACAATACAATGCATACAACAGACAAAATGTAGACTTGTGTACAGAGACGGAGCGGTAGAGAGAGAGAGATAGTCGAACACAGTATGAGCATTCACCGATTATACACCTTTGTAAACGAGTTTACACAGTCGCAACATTCCATCAAAATCTAAACTCTGTTGGAATTGTTATGGAACTTTGTTGTAAACTTGTTCGTCGTCTTCTTTTTTTATTTAAATGTTGTAAATAATTACTCCTCCCCTAGGACTTTAACCAGTTCATTTTGGTTTCTCTTGCTGTCTGTATTTGTGAGAGACAAGTTGTGAAATTTCTTTAAAAATATTCATGTTGGCAACTTCCTGTTTGTCAGAAGACAACAACAGTTAAACTGTACAATGAAAATTCACAACATATACAAATGGATTCATAAGAAGTTTACTTATATTGAAAATTATGGTCCATGTTCATCTATTTCCACTGCCTCAGAACATAGCTTAAGTCAACTCACATTTAGTTAAACGGTTTCATCAACAAATCAATGGAGACACGCTCTATGTAGGCAACAGAAGTGAAAAGACATCAAATAAAAATTGAATAAAACAAAAATTAATTTTGACTCGACTTAGGGACAAATTAAATTAAATTCCTTATTCCCGGTGACTTTATAGTACCAACTACATAAAGTTTTTGCATTTTATTTCTAACACATTGATAATCGCTTGTATGTGAGTTTAATTCAAATGTCAAAACCAGTACGTGAGCAAGTTGTAGCCGGTCATATCTGAATACAGAACATCCTACGTAAGTCATTAATCTCATGTTAATCATTTGAACACATTCACATATTTTATGTAAGTTATGTATACGAGGGGTTTTAAAGTCCAAGGGTCTGCGAAAACTACTTGCTTACATACTTAAATGGCCATTAACAACCCGTTTACCGGATTTCAGCCTGCCTTAACACATCCTTCATCAGGACTTCCGCTAATCCCTGCATCAAATGCCGGTCTCAACGTTGCATTCTCTTCCATCCGAATGACATGGCCGAGCAAGCGCAAAGGCTGGTGGTTAATGTTTTGTATATCATCCATGTCGTTGAAGAGCTAATACATCTTATTGTTGGATAGGAAATCATCTCCAAGTCGCACTGGGCCGAAGATCTTAGGTATGACCTTTCTCTCAAATAATCTAAAGGTGCGTCAATGCTTCAGGGCCATAAAGATGCATCGGGAGGATGAATAGCTTGTAGAGTATATGTTTCGTCGTACTAGAGAGTTCTATGCTACTTAATAGCCCCTGTTGGAAAGAGAGATCCTATGCTGGAACCAAGGTAAATAAATTCATTGACGATATCGAAAGTAAAATTAACGGCCGTAATCTAGGATTCCAAACAACGTATTATTATGATGTCAAATTCGTCGGTGGTCAGTTCACATAACCTCCTCATGGGTGCTCCGAAGATCTAGTTAGTAATGTGCCAAATTTCTAGTACCGAGGCCATGAGTGCGATTCCCACCAGACACTCTGGTTGTTTAATGATTGTCTGGTTGTGGACATTATATATGATTAACTAAAATAGAAAAAAATTAGAATTATTAAAAAACAATTCTCGAGAAAAATGCTATAAACACAATAGACACAACGCAGCAAACACAGCAATCTCTCCAAAATAGAATGAATAGATTTGTTTTGAAGTGATTATTTAAATGACAACCAACGATTCTGCTGCTCTGCTTTCACGCTAACATCTATTTTTATTCGCAGCAATGGGAGAATTAGTGCTAACGAGGAGACGATTTGTGATGGCAATGAGAGTATTAGTGCTGTCAATACAATAACATACAATAAATAGAGGTTTTATAATTACGATGTATGAAATATAACGCGATGTTTTAGTGGCACCATGAATTGCTTATTTTAATTTGTTTTGCTTATGCTTTACCGCTGCTGCCTTTATTACAGCTTATCTGAGACTGCAATTGCAAAATTGTTGTCCTTGTTGCGTTGTGTTTATTGTGTTTACAGCAAAAAAACGTGACAAAGGTCTTACACCAGTCATTAAGAAAAAAGTAATGTATGTACTAAAATTTCTCCTACCTTTCACCTATGAGTAGGAGCCATCTCTTGAGTGTTGGTCTTGAAAACGCAAACTCCACTTGAGATGATCTCATGTGGCGCCTTCCTGATGAAATCATATATTGTTGGCGTTCAGATCATCCTACTTAGGCTAAAAGGTATCCGTTGAGAGCCCTGATCTGGTCAACTTCGCTTTCACAGAAATATGGACCTTTAACTGATATTGTACCAAATTCAACAAGTTTTTTTTGTGCACAGTTACTTATCCAGAAATATGCCTCATCACTAATTTTCGATAAAAATGAGGGTCAATTGCCAACTGCTCTAGACCACATTCAGCGAACACATAGCGTTATCTATGTTCGCTTATCCCCAGTTTATGCGTCATTTATATTTTTTATGGTTGCAGGCCCAAGCAGACTTCAACAAGATGATTGTTATCAACAGTCCCTGCTGGAAGACCTGATATAAATAATTACAAATAATTCAAGTAAGAAGATTTTTATCCCAATAGAGTGTAAAATCCATAGCGAATATCTTGATAATGCCAGTCAGCGTCCCCTCCTGACAAAAAGGATACATTTTTTGTAACGACAGGCAAAAGGCAAACCCATAGTGATGGGTGATGATGCTAAAGCAGACACCACTTAACAGGAGAAATTTGATTTATGAGACTGAAACAAATCAAAGAAAGAAGATGGATAACGCTAACCGATGCTCAGTCTTAGAACAACTGAAATATAAAATCAATTAAATTATCTCTTTTTCAAGCTAGTGGACTTGTGTAAACTTTGGTCCGTAAAATTGTTGATTCTTATTGGTCAGTATATTCGTCCAATTAAATGATTCAAAAGTACTGATAAGTTCGTATTCAAAATTCAAATGTTAACATCATTTTATTTCAAAAAGAACCTGCAGCATAAAAGACACTGTATTGCGTATTTGCACAACTAAAGCTGGATATTTTTGATATTATTTTCAGTTGTTTCAAACCTCATATCAATCCAAACATATCTTATTATTATCTAAGGTAGCGTAAGCCTTAGACAGAGGACAGAAATAATAAAAAACAAATAAAAGTTGTGCTAAACATTCCAATGCGTGTGTGCATGTTTTTTTTGCTGCGTCTGGATGAATGTCAAATAATTTCTACGGTTCTATCGAGTATGTTCGTGTTGGTACAAGAGACAAGATCTATAAGTATGCGTTAGAATTGTTGTTTCGGTGTTTACACCCTGATAAAACATATTGCGCTGCAACAGGAAATAAAACACTCACACATGCATAGCTAAACAAAAATTTACAACATTTTTTACGCTCACAGACGTGCCACCAACACTTCTCCTTGTAAATATCAAATGTGTTGTGTGTGTGTGTGTTTGTGAGTGTACATATAAGAGCCTCTACAACAAACAATGGCGGATTATCAAATAATACTTCATTACAACAACAGCAAAATACAGGAGCTACGACAACATAACTTACACAAGTACCGACATTTGCGATATTTAAACTCGAATTTTATTTGTTTTAACGTGCTTTGGTTGCGATGTTAGAAAATGAAATCCAAATTTTTCTATGCAAAACGATAAACAACAACAACAATAATAATGAACAACATAAAACGAGCCATGACAAAATCACCAACATCAGTAGTTACAGCAACAACAAAAACAACAACGACGACTAAACAATTGAATTAAAATCAAAATGAATTTTAAAGTGTTTTATGATGTTGTGAACATAATTTGTTTTTTTTTAATTATCGTTAGAGTGGCGGTACCATACAGCAAAAATTCTAACACGTTTTCTGTCAAATTCAAAATAATAAATTTCAGTTTGAAAGTTAAACACAATAATCAACGACAATAATTTTAACATCTTGAAAGCTGTTCTGCAGACCTTAGAGTTAAATTCACTATGAACGCCATCATCTTTAAGAGCCTGACTAACGTACATAAGTGGTTATTCGGAGTTCATTATTTCCATTACAGTCTTTCTTCATTTTAAATTGAGTATAATAGGGAATGAAACTTTCACAAGCTGAAGATGTTTATATTTGACACATGTTGATATCCTCATAACGATTACAATATGGGATGACAAATTGTACTTTTGCGAAGACTGTATACAGTGTGTTCGCTTATTAGACGTGATGTCACGGTTTAAACCCCAGGTCAGACATCTCCAACAAAACGAAATATTAAACAAATATTTCTTCGGCGACTTGCCCTCAGCAGATTATTGGCAAAAACTCTGAGAGTAAATAAAATTGCCATGAAAAGTTTCTCACAAATCTGTCGTTCGGAGTCAACTTTAAATTGTAGATCCCGCCACTCATGTATAAAATAATCAAACAGAACATAAGAGGTGTGAGAAACTAGATCGTTATTCTGACTGACTGGTTGTAATGACCAATTATGTATGTTTATGTATGTTTAAACTCAGGAATGTGCACTAGCCCATGTCAGTTCACCGTTAAATCGGACAAAGAACCCGTTAGCGAACGCAACTATGAAGACACTTAAGCTGGATTCACCCATTGTTTCGGAACAAATTCAGTTTTTTGAGAGTTTGTTCCGAAACGCTTCACCCACTTCGAACAATTGTTCTGTAAAAACAATGCTACCATATGAAATATCTTTGTAAACGATGCGTGTTAGTTTTACAATTAGGCAGCACAGTAGCAGATGATTGCAGTTCGTTTGTTTTCTTGGCTTGAGTGTGATCATATTGTTTATTGTATTACAAAGAAATTGTAAGTTAAAACAAATCTGAAATTGTTGAAGTGAAAAAATGGATAATAATGGATATTATACATACATAAATAGATACATACAAATGTACATATAATATGATGTGGCAGCTCAGTTCAACTTTACTTAAAAAATTAAAGTAGCTGGCAGCACAGTTCGATTGTTTCGGAACAAAAATTAAAATTAAACCAATTCGAGCTGAAAATGTTCCGAAGCAAGCTTACTCTCTTTAGCTCTCTCTCTCAAAAAGAGAAACGTCAAACTACATATAAAAAAAATTGTTTCGGTGATTGGTGAATCCAGCTTTAGACTTCATTACTTTGGATTTGAAGGCGGTGATCGCTGCAATGCTATACACATAGATATTGATTTCGAAAGTTACAAGATTCTATCTCCTAACGGACTTTGTGGTTATATCAATAGCATAAAACACCACATGGAAAATAGTATGAGAGAGCTTGAAAGATAAAGTTCAACCAAATTCTGTACTTGAATTACTTTGCGAGTCATTAGTAAATATTTAAATCTATCCCGGAGGACAAAATCGTTGACAAACGTCAAAATGGATATTAAATGCTCCGCTTGATGCCCAGGGGGAAGCTGTCATGATCAACCCAAGAGCATATATTAATCGTTTAACTGTTTCATTTTGTTTCGAAATACTCTTTCTGCCTGTCTAATTAATTTATAGCGAAGACGAGTATACTCGACATAAATGTTTCTGCTGTAAAAGGAGACAATTATGACTAAAAATCAAACGTTGTTGATTTTTTAGGAAATATATACTTTTTTAAATATAAATTTTTATAAAATATAAAAAACTATCTTGAATTTGTTTTTTCAGCTTAATACAAGCTATTATTGCCAAACAAATGAATGTTCTGAAATGTAAATTTCTAAAAGACCTTTATTTGACCTTTCTCAGAGAAAAAATTCTTTTATATTTGTTGAATAATAATACGAATGCGAATTTTTTTTCTTCAACACAATTATACTCAACATTATGTGACAAATTTCCGTTTCTCTCTGACGAGTATACTTGTCATAAACAGGTAAAGGGTTAAGTTTAATTTTTTCCTGTGTACCAAAAACGATTCAATTATTCATCCTCAATTAAGTTCATACTACTCGATTGTCACATCTGAATCAAGATAAAGAAATGCACAGCTTCCGTTCGATGTGGTTTAGTTAACCCTAAGCAGATTGTCTGACCCGGAAATGGTGAACATTTTGACAAATAAGAGACTAAGAGACTAAATTTATCGCTCATCCTTCTTTGGCAAACTTGTACCAAAATCTTAACTTACTCTTAAGTTTACTCTACAACTTATTAAATTGAAGAAGACAAAACTTATGAGTATACTTCTAAGTGTATTCGAAATATTTCTGCTACATTTGCAGGTTTCAACAGGAAATCTTTAATTCGAAAAGTCATAGCGTGGTTAAGCTACTGTAAGTTTATATTTCTTTACGTATATAGTAGTGTTAAAATATTTGTATTTTGTAAGGAAAATGTTTCCAAAATCAAAAATGATCAATAAAATGAAAATATGTAAGTACATATTCGCTTTCCAATATCATAATGAATCCATATGCAATCGAATAAGTATAAATAATTATGGTATACATATGAAATAAAATGCCATAAATAACAATTTATAATTTAAATAAATGAACACTGATAATGCGATGTATCAATTAAAAATTGTATACGAGAACACAGATTAAAATAAAGTTTGTCTACGAAAAATAATTTTAATTTACGAAAAACGAAATTTTGAATCGCAGGTTAATACTTTTCCAGAAATGCATTTCCAGAAAATGTCGCGTTAGGTGGGAGCATGAAGCTTTTAAGAAATTAATTATTATAATTATTTAAGGCATATTGGCCTCAAACTTTATCGAATTAAGAACTCAGCATTATTAACTGTTCAACATTTTCAGCTTTAAATTAAGGATACGATAGACAACAAACAGAGCTTCAAGAACTATCAATATTAGGTTAAGCAGTTCAATAATTACAATAACATCCTAATCAAAAACACAACAACTATAGATGACATAACCTTTTGGTACTCGACTAAGCCAAGGGAAGCTTTACAGATCATCACACACTTGAATTTATACATGCACGCAAGTATTTTTAACACGTTGACTGCCGCGGCAATTTTCAGAAAACTTGCCAAAAAACGACGATTTGATTTTTTCACATTAGTGAGTACGAGATAACTCGTGGTTTGGCGCCCTAGAAGGGAACGCAATCTACGAGTTATCTCATAGTCGGCAGTCAACGTGTTAAGAACTTGGTATGATAGATTGCCTGTTAACAGAGTTAGTCATAAGAACGTAGAATAATGTTCTCAAAGAGTACGCACAACCTAAGCGTAAGTTTTTTTTTCTTTTCGGCATCCAATTGAAGACAGAGGTAAAGTAAAATTTCAGAAGTTCTTGATATTCTGGGCATGAAAATTCCGTGTGATGTCCTCTGGAACCAGAAAATTTTTCGAGTATCGTAAAAAGCATTCAAATGCCTCGTTTTCTTAAGACTTTGTAAGAAATACTTCACCTCATCTCATCCTCTTACTATTTACACCATTTATATCCGTTTGAGAATGGAACACAACTCTCATGTGGCTCGAAGCCTATTTTGGCGTCTCTTGACCACGGACTGTAGTCAATTAAGGTGTGTAGGATGTCCAACTGTATTGATTCATTGGAGTATCGTTGCAATGTGGCTTGTGTTTCACTGTGTTATCGCTATTACAAACGATTTTGCTCGAGCGAAATAAGGGGATTTGTTCCCGCGAATCATGTATTCCTACGTAACACTCGTCTTTCTCGCAGAGCACATCAGTTTGTGGTCGATTGGCTAGTGAACCGCACACTGTATTACACACAAAATTATGATATAAAGAAATGAAAATCACTTATGATATAAAGATATTCAGATCTAGTGTTCACGAACACTACTTTCTTTTTCCTCCTTCCCGTAACATATTTTCCTAGTTCCAACAGGGCACATCATCTCAGTGTTAATCTTAAAAGATAACATTATGAACGCTACTCTAACAGAAGCCTTAAATGTTCTACGTTTAACGCAAATTATATGTTCGTAGAGCTCAGCATGCCATGTAGAAATATTAGAGAATTGTACGAGTTTCAAGACAAGTTTTAAGAAAAACGCTATTCCTCAAAAGTCTCACTTCAGTGGCAATAAGTACTGATTTAGCAAGCTGTATTGTTTGGTGATGTTATATCGATTATCGACTAAATTGTTTTTACAATGGCCAAATAAATTTATTTATTTTATTTAGGATGGCGATGTGCATGTTAAAAATCCTTAAGCGTGTTCACCAGAGTATTTGAAAAGCTCGTTAGACTATGACATGCCCTGCTCTGATGGAGTAAGAAATTTTAATTTTAACCGACAAGATTTTATTTGTCATTCTGTTAACCATCTATCTGCAGGTAAAATCTAAGTCTGTATACCTGTACTCTGTTTTTCTGTCTCTTCGAAAGAGTATGTGTCAAGAGATGCTCAATCATTTTAGACAAAATACATACATACATGCATAATTGGCCATTACCATCCTTCAATCAGGATTACAGCCTAGTTTCTCACACCACTCATGTTGTGTGTGTTTATTTTATACATGAGTGGCGGGACCTGCAGTTTAAATTCGATTCCGAACGACAGATTTTTGAAAAGCTTTTCATTGCAGTTTTATTTTACTCTCAGAGTTTTTGTCAGAAATCTGCTGAGAGGAAGTCGCCGAATAAATATTTTTTCATTTTGATGTCTGACCTGCGATTTTCAACCGCGGCCTTCCGTCTAATAAGCCAACACACTACCTATGTACTTGGACAAAACACGGCGTAGACTATTTGGTATCGAGTCAGCTCCTCAATAGGATAAAAACTTAAAAAAAATTACTTTTCCGTTGACACTCTTTGCTTGAGCAGACACCAACGACATACGAGTAGATGGGCATAAATAAGTGTCCATTTTAATGTTTCACTTAAATTTTCTGATTTTCTCTTTTTCTATGTTGTTTTTTTGCATCTACCTTTTCGCATAATTTGTTTCCATAGATTTTATTTTAAATGCAGTGCAAATAAATCGCAGAGGCTTTAATTTTATAGTCGATATTGTATGGTATTGCATTGCATTGCATTGGATTGTAATGAAACAGTGATTGAAGGATATTTTTTAATATTAAATTTTCGTAATTTGGGCTTAAAGTTGAAAATTACATTTGAATACGTTTACTCTACGTTTGTGTGTGATAATGTTAAACAATAAAAATGATGTTGATGATGATGATGATGACTGTGGCAATGATGAAATAATAAAAACCAGTTAAATGCATCGATTCAAATAATATGATCACACAATTGCACACACACACACACACTCACGCATAAACACACATTTCAAAACTAACAGGATAAAAATGAACAAACAGGTGTATATAACTTCAATATCATAGACAGTCATGGTCCTGCTATTGCGTTTAATTGTGTATATTAAGGATATTGTAGATAGAATTTTATACCGGATATACGTTTGTATATACACACATACATACATACAGAGGTATGTATATGAGAACAATAATGACATGTCATTATAGTTATCAATGTTAAAATAAATGAATAAATTGAATGAATGCTTAAAATGCTGTCTGTTTGTTTATTTTAAAATCGTAATGCAATTTATATAAAATCATAAAGTCCGTGAATGTACTTAAACATTCACGGTGATTGGATCACGAATAATTTGAATGTACAGTTAAGCTTAGAAACAAAGCGATGAACACTTAAAATTATAGTAGCTATAGATAATGGTAGTTAACGTAGTATTGTACGTAGTGTGTTGGCTCTTTAGCCGAGAAAACGGGGTTCAAATCGGAGCTCGGACAATTTAACACAACATCAATACCAAAGTGGTATTCTGTAAAAGTTTGGGGACGACATTGGACAGTATAAGATTTTTATAATCGAGCTGGACAAAAGTCGTTTTTTTAGTTTCAATTTAAGTAAATATTTTTATCCAATATCCTTAAAAGCTTGTAACTTTTGATTGGATTGGAATTTTTTAACTATTTTTTTTGGTTTGAAGCTCAACTAATTCGCTATTGATATCTCAAGAATTTACCTTTAGAACCTGGAAAATTATTTTCGGTTTATTTCATTTAAATAAATACTTTTTTGGTAAGTTAATAAAAAAAAATAATTCTATAATCGATAAATATTTTTCTTCATAGCGCTTCAACACCAAATTAGTTTTATACGAACGTCTGAAGTACCTACTTTAAGGCACGTACAAAATTATCTGCCGAGATTAAATAAGCAGTAGTTCTAATTCTTATATTGATTATGAGCACTTAAAACGTTTTTTTTTTAAATTAATAAAAATTAAAAAAATATTTTGTTACTTCCACCTCTTTATTATTTATTTTAAACATTATCATGCATACTCACTGCTTTTTTACTTTTTGATTATCCAACGCGAATAATATCAGAAATAAATTTTTGCAGTTGTATGGGAGGTGGGCGTGGCAGTGGTCCAATTTGGACAATGGTACATATTGGCCTAGTAAAACCTTGTACCAAAATTCATAAGTCCAGCATATATTCCAAGATATTTAATTTTGTCTCCCTAGAATGGCTAAATCTTCCATTGTGCATTGCCTTCTTATCGATATATGTAAGTACATTCTGCATCAGGCAATTCATTTTTTAACTCTTTTTCATACAAAAGTGTTGTTGAAAAGATAGGAGAAAACAATAAAAATAGTAATTATACACACAAAAATAACAAAAAATATATAATTCGCATTTAAATTTGACATTGCTGTCACCATACTAACCTGCTCATATAATTCTGTTTTTCTGATGCTGGTCTAAATTTTATTTTTAAGTAATTTGAAGAACTGGTTATTATTGTTAAATAGAATAATGTGGGAAATTGGTGCACATAGCGAATGCTAGTGTCGTTGTAGTTGTTGGTAATGATGTCGTTGTTGAGAATTTAGGACCGTAGCTGTTTTTCTTAAAATTATTGTGGACAAGGTCCCTATGGAATGTTCTGGCAAGTGGTGGATAATTTTCGATCTCATTCACAAGCTATTTACTTTATTTATTTTTTACTTTACTTATTTTATTGTAATATATATAAATATCTCAAGATTTATAGTTTTTTATACTCATAAATAATGTTTATGTTATGTGGAGATGAGGGCTACAGTTTACAGGCTTACAGTTTTACAAGCAAGGGAACTCGGATAAAATGCGAGCTTCTTCAAGTATTTCTCTGAATACGTTCTAATCTCTGATATGACAGTCGGGACGTTAAGGTCCTTATGTATATTGCAGATTTTGGCGTACTATGAAGCTGTTGTAATCAAACTTTCAATTTTGTTTTGGCATCTTTGAAGTTTTTCGATGTGTGCAGCTGGGCAGTAAAACTAACAGTTTATAGTCCAATCACTAGCAATTTGCCAAAATATTTCACAATGTTTCAATTTAATTTGTGTTAGTTTTGCTTCAGTGTGAAATGTGAGGCACTATTTCGGTATCTTTTAGCTCGGGTGGGCATGTTTCTTGTCGTTTTTATTTATATATGAAAATTTTGTTTATAAGTATCACACACAACGACACCAAAAACATTGATGATAATACCAGCGTCAACAAAATTCACGTAAATTATTCATACAGAATACCAAATATGTCGGCAGTTGTGGATAAGTGCCAATATTGACAATTAGAACATCTATTTTGCAATAAAACATAATAAGTGACGTTGTCTTAATGATGCTAAATATTTCTTTCGGTGACTTATTCTCAGAAGTCTTCTGATATAAACTCTGAGAGTAAATAGAATTGTCATGAAAAAGTTCGCAAATCTGTCGTTAAAATCAACGTTAAACTATTGGTCTTTCCACACATCGATAAAATTAACACACACAACATTGGTGGTGTGAAAAGCTAGGTTTTAATTCTGACTAAAGGTTTGTAAAGACCAAGACCAAGGTTTGTAAAGACCAAGACCAAAAAAGTGCGCAGAAAGTGCAACAAACACCTATCGAAGTGCATTTGTCACTTGTCAATTGAAATACAATTTCTTAATGAATTCAATTTCTATTTTTTCACAGCAAAGGCCATCACATTGTTTAGAATATTCATCAATATCGAGGACAAAGTACATACATACATACATAATTGGTCATTACAACCCTTCAGTCAGGATTACGACCTAGTTTCTCACACCACTTATGTTGTGTGTGTTAATTTTATACATGAGTGGCGGGACCTACAGTTTAAAGTCGACTCCGAACGACAGATTTTTTTTTTTTTTTTGAGAAACTTTTCATGACAATTTTACTTACCCTCAGAGTTTTTGCCAGAAATCTGCTGAGAGGAAGACGCCGAAAAAATACTTTTTGTATTTTATTTTGATGTCTGGCCTGGGGCTCGAACCCTGGCTTTTCGTCTAATAAGCCAACACACTACCTACTAGACCACGGCGAGGACAAAGTATCAATGAAAATTGTGATTAAAGTTTCAAAAATGTAAAGATTCTTGAACCAATTTGATACAAACGATAAAATTACAGCAAATTTAAATTTAATAAAAATTCGTTTGCAGAAAACTGCTATTTTTTTGTACACACCTGTGGAGTCTTTAAACTAAATTTACGGATAGTTAAATAAATAGGCTCGAGTTGAATCCATTGGAGTGTGAGTGTGATGATTTTTATAGTATTTTGAAAACAGTTTTCAAATAAAATAAAATACATTTATGTTGTATTTATTGTATTTTATCAACAACATCATCGGCGAAAACTAACGTAATAATATGGTCGTAAAAACTATATTGGCACTACCAACAGTTGCTGCCAACAACAATATCAATAAACAAATAGGAAACATTTAAACCAATAACCATTCACATGACCATAATAAAAAATTCAAATGATTTTATTTCAACTGAAAGTCCCATTTGATCCTTTAAATATTGAAATGTGAGAGAAATGCACAAAAAAAAAGATGAATTAAAAATAGAAATAAAATAAACAACACAAATAACAACAACAGCCAGCAGCAACTGAAACGACAAACAAACTGACTGACTTTTCCCAAAAAAAAAATTTTAACACATTGCAACAACTATTTAGTTTGCTCGCTTATGCACAGATGTTGTTTGTAAAACTAAAATAGTGTGTAAAATATACAACAAACATTAGCGAGAAAAAGGGCAGAGAGCAACGAGTTGTTGTCCTATCAGCATCACACAAAATCCAAATATTTCTGCACCACAATTGATGGTCACAAAAAAGAGAATCGGCCAACTGATAAACAACTTAGAAATGACAGTCGATACCATCCTATTGTTAGGTACGCTACTTAAATGATATTATCAAACAAAATGGCGCTCTGTTTACAAACCCAGTTCATTGTGAAACGTAATTTTGTAAAAAAAAAATTTCTGAAAATTCGAACTCAATTCACCTGTTTGACGGAAGTTTTCTATGGAACGACAAACAAACTATTTTCGAAATTTAATCTCATTGCGAGTCCCCGTAGTATAGTAGGTAGTGTTTTGGCTTATTAGACATGAGATCTCGGTAAAACCCCAGGTCATCTCCAACTAAAAGGAAATATGAAAAAATGTGCCGATTTCTGCCAAAAACTCTGAGAGTAAATACAATTGCCACGAAAAAGTTTCTCAAAAAACTGTCGTTGGAAATCGACTTAAAACTGTTGGTCCCGCCACTCATGTACGTAATTAACACAAACACCATAAGACGTGTGAGAAGCTAGGTCGTAATCCTGACTGAAAGGTTGTAATGACCAATTATGTATGTATTTATGAATTCTCATTGCCAAGTACTTTGCAATGTATTTTGACAAACTCTTTTCCATTTTCTTTCAAACTTTGTTTCGCATTTGCACGTTTAAAGTTCACTTTGACAAACTCTTGAAACTCATCAAAGTGCGCATCACCGCTCGTTTTTTCCTTCTCTCCAACAAACATAAGACTTTGCAAAGAGGTTTGTCGTGCCAGAGGCCTCTTAGGAAATTGTGAGGAAAGAATAAAACAACACTTAAAAGAAGATCGTGCAGTTACCGGAATAACTAAGCGTGGCTAGCATTTGTAAAATGTGTGTTGACACCTACGTCTGTAAGCGATCGTTACATTAAAATGTGTGTGTTAAGCACAACAGTATTGAATACTGAAATGTTTGATCTTTCTTAACAAGGATCGTGAATATAATGGAAAGCACAGTGTTATCAGTTCTTTTATTTTAATTGTAGTCTTTGAATCCACTATAAATATATGTTTTACAAAACGTAACATTATGAATAATATCACACTCTTTTACGTTTGACGATAAAATTTTATAAAATAGTGGTTCTATCTACGTATGTATTTGCACGCCAAAAGACGTCTTGACCACAAACGCAATCTTAGTAATTTTGACCGTAGTGCTAAGTGTTGTGAACAATATTCTTTTCAGGAAATTTATTTTTTAATGGGATGATCGATATTCGTATTGAAAAGAGATTGTAAATAAAAGATAACAACATGGGTGCTGTGATAGTCTGGGGTCGATTCCCACTAGAGACCCTGGTCTGTTACACTACATCGAGCATATGGTCGAAGTTACTAATTGTATTGTAATTAATAAATAAAATAAAAAAATAATAGCACGAACATATGACGCTTACAAAATGTCTTTATTTAATTCGGTCTTTGGCAAGGGATATGGTTTATTATCCAAGTATCACACGGACTACTAGAATGGTATGTTTTTGAAACTCATCACCCGTGACTTAACTTGGTAGTCTACGCAATATAGTATATCTTATTCGGAAGCATTTGCTATTTTAGATTTCAGTATTGATTGGGACAAAGTTTGCAACATTTTGCAGGTGCTTTAGAAAAATGATTGCTTTCATAATGCTATCAAATATTTTAATTTTCTTCTTTTAATGTAATTTAATCGTTTTAATCATTGAATGTGATACGGCTGCTCAGGTAACAAACCCCTTCACTACAGAGTGAAGGAAAAATAGTTTCAGTTTATGACTATTCTCATCATATTGTTGTACTCAGCAGATTTCTGGCAAAAAGCTCTGAGAGTAAATAAAAATTGCCATGAAAAGTTTCTCAAAAATCTGTCGTTCGGAGTCGACTTTAAACTGTAGGTCTCGCCACTCATGTATAAAATTAATGCACAACATAAATAGTGTGAGAAACTAGGTCGTAATCCTAACTGAAGGGTTGTAATGACCAATTATGTATGCTCTATACTTCAATATTAAGAATAGATTTGGTGAGAGTATCCAATGTTGTCTTATGCTATAAGCGCAATAAACGCAACACAGGAATCTCTCAAAAATAAAATACATGGGCGTATATGGAAATTATTATTTTAAAGGCAACGCAATAACAAGCAAATTGTTGTTGCAAAATTGCTGTTTCCTGCGTTGCGTTTATTGTGTTTATAGCATTGCGCTTAAGTTTGGCACAAAAAAATTTACTTTTTCGCGGTCAATGCGGACTTGACATTCTGTTCCTCGGACGGTTAGCAGATAATAAGTGTGAACGACGATGGTGGAAATCTAGCCTGCTCTTGCTATTCATCGTTTCGAGAATTGGGGATATTATCTGTAAAAGGAGAAGGTCCTATATTTTGTTGATATTTTTCAGTAACTGTTTCTTACAGTATCTCCCTTCTCCCTGGAAATGTTGCTGCACTGCCACGAATATTTTGAGATGCTGCAGTTGTTGCGTCAAATTTTAATAATCTCATTTGTTTGCATCGGAATCCGGAGCTTTATGATTTTGTAACTTTTCAAGCGTAGATATTTTTCCGTTACGACGCACTTAGATCCAAAGTCAGTTTTTAAATTAAATTTAATTTGGAATCGTTATTCAGTGTGAACACAAAAAAAGTTAAGGCATTAGCCCTTTAGCAACTTTTCTCCAATCAGTCTGATTTACTAAATTTTTATAACTTTATAAACGTTCCATGTGTTGTCTACATTCGACAACATCTCTACATTTATGTATATTTTTAATACATATGTATGTTTTTTATGGCAAACTTAATTTCAACCTGTTATCCTTCTTCTTAAAACGTATCCAATACATTCAATGATTCTTTAAAGGAATTCAGTTATTAGTTTATATAATCCAATATTTTTAACGAAATTTATTAATTGTTACAAACATTCTGCACTACATACAGTATCGTATTTTCCGAATTCGCCTAAAGTTAAAAAATAAACCGCAGAGAAGTCAACAAAAAAATGTTAAATAAAAAATTGGAGGATTAACACCAAGAAAAGGAGAGAAAAAAATTTGAAACCAGTAGTGTCAATGCTATGCAAACACACAGTACAATACATTGTGAAAAAAAAATGTTTTTTTTTGATTCTAAAAAATCGCACACATTCGAAATTTTCAGAAAAATTCCAATGTTTATGGACTTTTTTATTTCCTTTCAATATTCAATAATTTTCGAAGTGGTAAACTTTAAAAGAGTCTTTTAATTCAAGATAACCGGATGTAATTCAAACAAATCCAATTAGTCACTGGATCAATTAAATCTAATGATTTCTATAAGAAATGCTTGTCATATCGTAGTATAAATCAGTGTTGAAAAATTCAGTACTTTAGTACTTTTTTCAGTACTTTTTTAAATATATAATTTGCTCTACATATGCTAAAATAAACGTACTTTCCGTTACATTCCTTCGCATTTGACTAAACGGGGCTTTTACGTTTCAAATCAACTATTTTTGTTGCGTATATAAGAAATATGTGTAGCATAAATAAATATTTTTTTTTATAAAAGGACCATTTGATGCGAAAAAGTACTCTTTCAGTTATAGTTCAGTACCATTTCAAAATTTCAATTTTGCAATACTGGTAGAAATACTATTTTTATGAATTATACTGTGCTACCCCCTATAATGTCTTTATTATGACATTAACGGTTTCAAAGTTTAAGTACAATTTTCAAAATATTTCCATCTTACATTAAACATCGAGTTTTCCTAGTGATATTAGAATTGCACTACATGCTTTCTTATGTGATTTCTTTCGTTCGGTACGTCTTCGTTAGCGCAATGCATCAAATTAGCGATTTTCTAACTCTTTAACTGTTTATGTCGAGTATGCTCGTCAGAGCGAATTGAAATTTTTTTACTTATGTTGAGTATACTCGTTTTTAAGAAATAAAATTCGCATTCGTATTAGTACTCAACGAATCTACTTAATTTGTTCGCCCTGATAGAGGTCCTTTAAAAATTTAACATTTTAGAACATTCATATGTTAATAAAATAGCTTGTGTATTAAGTTCAAATAATATATTCTGGAGAAGTACTGTTGCAAAAACAACTATGTATTTATAAAAGTATGTTTTTTTATAAAAAACCAATACGCAACGTTAAATTTTTAGCCATAATTGCCTACTTTTGTAGGCAGAAACATTTTAATCTGTTTATATCGAGTATACTCGTCATCGCTGGAAAATAATTATGCAGGAAGAAAAAGTTTTTCAATAAAAATTATAGGATTAAGGCCGAGTCATACTTTTAACTTTAAAAATTGCAAGTGACCACAAAGTAATAACGGTTGTCACAATCGGTAACTCCGCACTACAAAAAAAAAAATAAAAAATTAAAAGAAAACGAGAAAAGAAACCCAAAACAAAAGTTTACCATCTTTACAACGCATGACAACTGAATGGAACAAAGCCCATAACAAGTAATACGGATTCTATGTGAGTACTTTGACAGCTATCAGCTGATTTGTTTTACTTTCTTTAGATTATTTTATTGCGTGCGAATTACTCAATGCACTTCAAAGTATGGATTGTGTCTACCTGAAAATATCAAAGTACAACGTATAACGCATTCTATTTATGTGACTGAGGCTTTACAAATGTATTTAATATTTAACCGAATATATATGACTGAAATCGCCACAGTCTAGTAGATAGTGTG
Source organism: Sarcophaga subvicina (assembly GCA_936449025.2). Taxonomy (NCBI): domain Eukaryota; kingdom Metazoa; phylum Arthropoda; class Insecta; order Diptera; family Sarcophagidae; genus Sarcophaga; species Sarcophaga subvicina. The sequence goes on from OW388082.2 coordinate 39,095,297, forward strand.
TTGGCTTATTAGACGTTAGGCTATTGTTCAAACCGCAGATCAGACATCTCAGCATGAAAATTTTCGCAAAAATTTTTCATTTGGTTTCGACACTAAACTGTAGGCCCCGCTAGCCTTGAATAAAATAAACACGCACAACATGGGTGGTGTGACTAGGTTGTAATGCTGACTGAAGTCGCCGTAGTCTAGTAGGTAGTGTGTTGGCTTATTAGACGCAAAACCAGGGTTCGAGCCCCAGGCCCGGCAACAAAACGAAAATATGAAAAAATGTTTCTTCGGCGACTTCCTTTCAGCAGATTTCTGGCAAAAATTCTGTGAGTAAATAAAATTGCCATGAAAAAGTTTCTCAAAAATCTGTCGTTCGGAGTCGACTTTAAACTGTAGGTCCCACCACTCATGTATAAAATTAACACACACAACATAAGTGGTGTGAGAAACTAGGACGTTGTACAATGAGTCAATTCGACCTCCGGGTACTATACTTGTCTTAATTGACAAGTACACGTCCTCTAACCTAATCTAATCCTAACTGAAGAGCTATAATAACCAATTATGTCTGGTATTTAGCAGCTATTAAGGTTTCTAATCGGAATATGATGTGCAGTCTACTTGTCCCAATGAGCGACATTCGGTGTACCCGGCTTTTTAGTCGTTTTTAAACTCCTGAAGACAGAACTAAAACATGGGGAACTACAGCAAGGAAATCTCTGAATTATATAACATAATTTGTAGTAGTAGATACACTAAGCGTCAAAAGAAACTGTACACCAAGGATAAAATGCTAACAAACACCAAACTCAACTTTTACCACTTTAGGAGAGTACCAAAAATTTTGACAAAATTTCGAAGTTTTTTGTTTGTTCTATTTTAAAAACTGGCAATGAAACGATTTTAAAATAAAAATAACGGTAATTTATTAATGCATATTATTTATTAATTGGTTCAGTTCTTTGTTGACCTGAAATAAAGCCTTCAATTTCATACCAAAATAAACATATTTTTGAATAAATTACGTGAGATAGTGGCATACCGTAATTATTGTGATAATGACGTTATAATTTTGCATGTGAAACTTCTAGACGATGTATTCCTAGCTAAAAACATGATTATTAGAGTGCTTAAACACTAGATCGAGGATATGAATCCACATCTGCTAATCTGAGAGGACGGCCATCTGTATGTACCGACCTACCTAACTTATTCTCTTTTATTTCAAAGTCAAGTGAAAAACTTTTTAATGCCTAACCATTACAAGATGGCGATAAAGGCACAGAATGAATTTGAATCCCTGAAAAGCTTTCTCATTTCTTTTGTTGTTGTAATTTGTTATAAAAATAACGCGATATAAAACTCAATAATTTGAACATCTGTATCAAAGAATCTATGGAATGCTTAGTGCCAGTGGTAATAGTCTGTCGAGTTGTCAAACTGTTTGGAATAACAAAAAAAAAATTGTTTGAAAATATGGGCTATTTCCGAGCAACAGCTTGAATGCAACTACCATATACGCTATAGAATAGAGGAGGGTTAAGTGCTTACTGGATGGTTGGTTCGTTGGCTGGCTGGCTTTGCAGGATTTACGACTATTGCACTTGCAAAACATAAATATTGTGACAAATTTGCACAAAAATACTATAAACAGTAGCATACATAACATACAATAGCATACACGCAGGAATACATACATACTATACATCCATATATGTAAGTATGTGTGTATGTTATGTATAAAAACATTTCCAAACTATTCCCTGCATACAAAACAACAGTAACAACAACTATGCGGATACAATATGTGTGTGCCCTAGTGCTTGTGTGTGTGTGAGAGCAAGTGATTTTTGTGTAGGTTCATAAACAAAACAGGGATACGAGTTCAAAATATTTTGTACAACAAGAAGTACAGAATCCTTTATAATTTTTGTTCTTGTTGGCATAGCTTTTAAACTTATTTTATGTGTTTCGTTTTTTTCGTCTTTTTTTTATTATTTTATTTATTTATTTTCTTTTTTTATTTTGTTTTATAATATTTTCATTCTATTTGAAGTTATAAATTGTTATTGAATGTAAATTTATATGCGTTTTTTTTTTTCGTTTTTGTCTGCTATAAACACACTCATACGTGCATCTATGTGTAGATACAATTTTCCTTTTTTTTTCTTTTCATATTTATTTATAGAAAATTGTATATCATTTCTGGTTATTTGTATGTGTAATGAATGGTGGTAACACATATAAATATGGAAAGATTAAAATTTATGTTCAAGTTTAATGTAAAATTAAATAGTTTTTAAGAAATATTCGTAATTTACAGCGGTTTTTAAGTAATAAAATGCTGCCAAATTATAAAACTTTAGCTGTATCTGACTAATTAGAAGTGCAATTGAAGATTAAAAAAATAACTTTAATAGTATAACGTAAATATAGTAAAGGATCCGCCAAATAACTTTTTTTTTTAAAGTACAATCCTTCCGGTTAATAATGGAAAATAATTTCATTCAAATGGCTGCCTCGGCTGGCCCTGCAGTAGGCTACACGATCGGTCCAATTTTTAAGCACATTATCGTTTGTGTGCAGCTGTATTTCACCAATGGCTTCACGAATATTGTCCTTTAAAGCCTCAATTGTCTCTGACTTGTCGGCGTAACACTTATCTTTGACGGCACCCCACAAATAATAGTCCAACGGTGTCAAATCGCAGCTCCGAGGTGGCCAAACGACATCAGCTCTAAGGTTGATAATGCGATCTTCAAAAATAGGGCACAAAACATCGGATGTAGCTTCGGATGTGTGGCACGTAGCGCCGTCCGGTTGAAACCAAATGTTGCCAATATCCTCCTCTTCAATTTTTGTGAACAAAAATTCGTTCAACATGGTTCAACAATTATGCCTCTGGACCAAAATCCGCACCAAACAGTGACTCGTTTTCGATGCGTCGGCTTTTCAAATGCGACAATTTTGCTTGTTTACATACCCGCCAACACTGTGCTGCTACTCAAGGGGTCAGATTTACACTCTTCTTTCCAAACCATCCTTTTTCAGTTTCGCCAAAGAAATATCGTTGCGTGTGTTTTTATGTTGTGATATTGAAATGATGTTTCATCAAATTTATGTTTGGAATGAAGACTGCCAAGCTTAAAGAGTTTTATATAGAAAGGTTGTGATGATTCAAAAGAACCCGCGGTATACGTGGTGAGAGATATGACATTGGGCGCCTTGTATGTCATAATCAAGGCGATTTTAATATTCGTAATTGGTGTTCAAATAAGTTTTGAAACCACTAAATACTGGCATACCTTCCAGAATTATTTGTATAAATAGGGGAGTCAGACCAGAAGTAGAAAAAAATCCTTGGCGTGTTTTGCATTACAACCAATGACATGATTAAATTTAAACTTTCATCAACTGTGTTAAAAAGTGAAATTTTTCTCTGTGAATAAAGAACCAACCAAAAGTTTTGAAAATACTAATCAGCATTTATGATTCTTTAGGACTTTGGAAAGTTCCTTATCTACTTGAAAATCATTTTGGAAGAAATTTGGAGAAGTGGTGTTGAATAGAACGAACCAAGAGCAACATGTAAAGTGGAAATTATTTACGTACGTAATTGGTCATTACAACCCTTCAGTCAGGATTACGACCTAATTTCTCACACCGCTTATATTGTGTGCGTTAATTTTCATATATGATTGGTGGGACCTACAGTTTAAAGTCGACTCTGAACAACAGATTTTTGAGAAACTTTTCATGGCAAAAATATTTACTCTCAGAGTTTTTGCCAGAAATCTGCTGAGAGCAAGTCGCCGAAGAAATACTTTTTGTATTTTATTTTGATGTCTGGCGTTGGGCTCGAACCCTTGCTTTTCGTCTAATAAGCCAACACACTACCTACTAGACCACGGCGACTTCAAATTATTTAATAATGGTAAAAAATGCTATACATTGTATATATTTTGCAATTTGTATTTAGGAGGGTAGCCTTTATCTTCATTTTATGTATTAAGCATTCGTGCAAAAACATGTTGAAAGCTTAATGCCTTGGTTGCCCAAGCGTAATGCCTTGGTTACCCAAGCGTTAGAAACGTAAAATCGTAACGTACTTAGCCTTAAAAACGTTTGTGTAGTTATAGAAACGTTTTAAACGGGACATATGTCACCGAAGAATGTAAATAAAAACGAAACAGAACACAAAGCAACACACAAACAAACACAACACGATGCATAGAAATTGGTATACAGACTCATCATCAGTGTTGTCGTTTTTTGTTCAATGTGTAGATTATTCCGGACTTGGTTATTATTTTTCTTATAAAAATAACTTTTGTTTTGTTTGTTAAAATTAATTAATTATGAGACTATAATTTTGTTTTCTTATTTTCTGTTTCTTATTTCTCAATTATAATTTAAATTTGAAAAAAATAAAATAAAAAAGCTGCAAATTTAATTTTGATCATATTTTGGTGATTTTTTCACAAATGTTGGTTACAATATTTTTTTTTTTCGTGGCAACACTGAACTCTCTCATGTTCTCTCTCTTATGTTCAAATGTCACGTAAAAACGTGGGAGAATTCTGTTTTAAGCCGAAAGTCCATACCATCCTTTTCATGCGCCTTGCGAATCTTGCTTTCTATGCCGATTTTATTGCAAGTTACAGACAATGCGTTTATGCGACTGGTTTTTTGTTTTGATCAGCTGTTGTGGTAAACAACAAACAAGCGAACAAGAACATTTTTGGAAAAAATAGAAAATCAAATTGTAATTTTAAAAGAATTTATGACATTAATTTCAAATTTATGAGTTTATTTAAATTTATGAGTTTACATTTGAAAAACGCTCATAACATAAAAGGACAGGTCAATTTAGAGGGAGAAAAAAAATGTTATAAGTTTTCCGAGGCAAATGTGTTAGAAGCAACAGATATACAGAGTGAAAACTGGCAGATAAAGTAAAAAAATTAAATGTAAACAAACATTTATTTTGTGTTAAAAAGGGGAAAATTTGGAATATTTTTTAATTTCGTCAATGAAAAGTTTAAAGATTCTTAAATATTTAAATACTAATCGAAATGTTGGTGAATTTCGGTCACAATGAGTATAGTTTCTTGAGCAAGAGTTAATTAAGAAGCTAAATATAATAAGATCAAAATAAGACGTACTGCTCATAAAAAATTTTTCCTGCTGAAAGTTGCCAAAATTTTTTAATTTCTTGGAAGGAAAAATTAAAAATTGTTATCAGTTGTTTTTATTATTAATAGTTTTACACAAAAATTACATTGTATTGTGCTGTTAAGGCCTACGAAAATCCTCAAAAGAACACAAGACGAGTGTTTTCAGTAAATTTATCCTCCATTTTTCTTGTTTACAAATTAAAAAATTCAAAATAGATGACACTCAGTACATCAAAACAATCATATACATACATATGTATAAACAATCATCATATACATATTTTGTTCATGAAAGAAATTTGTTAAAAAATGTATTTTAATGTATTTTCCTCTTAAATTAGTAATAAACTTTATTATGAAATATGTTTTTATTAATATTTTTATAATACAAATAAAGAAAAATGCGAAAATAGTAATGCACTATTTAAACATATTTGTAGAAACCATTCACAATAGTATATAATTTGGCATGCCAAGTTTAAAAAACTGCTGACATTTTCCAACACTGCATTATTCGCATAGAAAAGTAGAAAGTAATCCTACTTTGTATGCGTCTATGCATATTATGCTTTTTCTTCTGTAACTTGTCACAATCAAATACACTGATTCTACTTTTTCGGTATACGCATGTAATGCAAAACGCATGGTATGGACTTTCGGCTTTATACAGATCGTTCCGTTTTGCTAACGAGAGAGAACGTTTGGGTAAGCGTTTACATTGTTCTCCATATGCTAGAAAGAGAACGTTTTCTACGGTACATTACGTTACGTGTGGGTAACTCCAGCATAAGAAACGTAAAATCGTAATGTACGTAGCCTTAAAAACGTTTGTGTAGTTATAGAAACGTTCAAAACGAGACATATGTCAACGAAGAATGTAAATAAAATCGAAACAGAACACAAGCAACACACAAACGAACACAACACAATGCAAAGAAATTGGTATACAGACTCATCATCAGTGTTGCCGTTTCTTGTTCAATGTGTAGATTTTTCCGGATTTGGTTATTATTTTTCTTATAAAAATAGCTTTTGTTTTGTTTTTTCAAATTAATTAATTAGTAAGACTATAATTTTATTTTGTTATTTTTTGTTTCTTATTTTTCTCAATTATAATTTAAATTTGAAAAAAATAAAATAAAAAAAACTGCGAATTTAATTTTGGTCATATTTTTCCCTATTTGGTGTTTTTTTCACAAATGTTGGTTACAATATTTTTTTTTCGTGGCAACACTGCTCTCTCTCTCATTTTCAGATGTCACGTAAAAACGTGGGAGAATTCTGTTTTATACAGATCGTTCCGTTTTGCTAACGAGAGAGAACGTTTGGGTAAGCGTTTACATTGTTCTCCATATGCTAAAAAGAGAACGTTTTCTACGGTACGTTACGTTACGTGTGGGTAACTCCAGCATAACTCCAGCATTAGACATGTCGATAAAAGGAGAAGAATGATATTTTTTCTCGTCAGCTTTTGTTGTTTGTGTTCACTAGAAACAACGTCTAATTTTGTTCCACCATTGCATTAAACATCTAGGTGTAATTCGGCATAAAACTTATTGAAAAATCTGAGAGCAAATTTTTCTTTTTTTTTAAACACTTACCTTATCCACAGAAATCTGCTTCCCAATTCTTACTTTATTTTAATTTTAAAATTCAAATAAATATCAGACGTTGTCTCTATTTGCACAAATTATGAATTTCAAATTTTCAAAAATTAATTTCGGAAACATCGTTTAATACACCCCCGTATTCAATACTTATTATTTAATTGTCTGCGTTAATACACGTGTGTTCCTAACTGCAACGTGTTCAATTGAGCAACAAAAAAAAAAAACATCTGCCTTTAAAGTTTGTGTGTGTGTGTGTGAGTGTGTGCTGATACCAGAGTCCACTTCAATTTAAAACTAATGAAAGAAAAGTCAAATAATCAAATCAGTTGTGAAGGGCTTTAAATCAGCCTCATCATAATTTATTGGAAAATGCGTACAACAACTATAATCGCATACAATAGCACTCGATTTTTATTATCCTGCATATTACGAACACACACACACCCGTACACTCAAACTCACGCACAAATAAGGATAATAAATAGAGTGTAGACAATAATGATGGAAACTGGTATGACTTGAATGTACATGAAATGACATGACCATTATAAGGCCATCATCATTGTCATTGTCATCGTCATCAACAGCACTGTTGTCATTATGACAACGCAGACGACATGAGTAGAGAGCCTTGTTGGTCTGAGCTACAAACAAAACAATACGAAATTCAAAATAATTCAGACAATCAAAGACAATCGCAACAACAATAACAACAACAACAACAACAATGAAAAGTTTGTCTGACACTTGATAGAATTTTTTTTTGTTTTTTTCATTCTGTCTGTCTACATTGACGATGCGGTCAATGATGGTGATGATGATGATGATGACTGGCTCGCAAGCGAATGGAGGTAGAGTATCAGTGTGTATAGGAGATGTAGATGATGAACTGTTTATGTATGTGTGTATACACATACCATAAAACAAATAAAACACCTTTTTTTTCGTTTATAAAACGTGTTGTCTTTTGAAAACATCAGAGATTGTTTTTCAATTCTTTTTTTTTGTCAGATTTTTGGGGTTAAAGTTCACAATTCCTGCTGTTGTCTTTCAATGTCTCTCTTTAGTGTTGTCGTTGTTCTTGCAACAGATTTTATTGTAAATGCAATGTTGCCATATGCAACAATGACTCGACAATATCTTTTGCAACAGAAGATGGTTTAATGGGTACATACATACATACATATACGGACGAATAATTCAGGCAGTTGGTTTAATCATACTATTACCGCCATTGCCTACATCGTTGAGGTGGAGTATTTGCTGACAGCTCAACACTTTCGAAATGTTCATTCGGTGTGTGTTGGTTTCCTGGTTAATTTACAGTTTTTATTCTTGCATTATTTGTTGACCACTTTTTGTTTTCATTTCGTTTCACTGTTTTTCTGTTTCTTTATAATCTAACAAACCAATTGTCTCCTACCAAATCATTTCTTATCGTTATTGTCCAAAAAGCAGCAGCCATTAGTACTTATAAATGTCATACCAATAGCAATTACCCCTGGATGTTTATTTTTCATACACCCGTAGATTACGCGCGGTAAACTTGTTCAAAAATTTAAATTTAAAATATTTGCCACGTTCGAATGTTAGGAAGAGTAAAATTTCTTTAAAAAAGTCTTGTTTTATCAAAATTTGCACACATGGGGCAATACAAAACTGGGTTTTCTGGGTCATTAAGCTTCTTATAGCACAGTTTTTCCTTTTTTCGTTCTTGGCAACTGTCATCTTGCGGTCACCACGCCGATAGATACTCGCCACTAAAGTTGATGGCGAGCACCGAAGCCAAGGACAGTTTGCAACTATACAGCGTAGCAACTGTACTCACAATGATCGACTGCACATGTCGTCTGTGTCTCCGATAAGGGACGGCCAATTACTAGGACGATGTGTCTACTCATCTTTAGACGGCAGCCCTATCGAATAGGCTTTGGACTTTATGCCAAAACAACCTACTGCTCCGAGATTCAATATTTTACTGAAACCGTAGAAAATGAAAGAGTAAACAGACGATTTAAAGCAACGAGATTTGGACAGATAAACTTGTCCAAGTAGAAAGAATTTGAACACCTTAAATTATCCATCTTAAGCATATTCGAAGCTTGATGAACAAATTTTGGTGAATACAAGTGTCTAAGCGGTAAACTATTTCAGTATTTCAGAATTCAGGGCGAAAGGGCCCCATACTTTTATGACGAGGCGCTCTTGTTGAACAAAACAACGAAAAACGCTTTGATGAACTGGGAGCCTGAAAAACGCATGCAGCTGTCACATCCTTCTTGATAATAGACCTGTGGAAGAAATGCAAAGTATTACTTAGGTTAGGTTAGGTTAGAGGATATGTACTTGTCAATTAAGACAAGTACAGTACCCGGAGGTCGAATTCACCCATTGTACAACGTCCTAGTTTCTCACACCACTTATGTTGTGTGTGTTAATTTTATACATCAGTGGTGAGACCTACAGTTTAAAGTCGACTCCAAACGACAGAATTTTATTTATTGAGAAACTTTTTTATGGCAAATTTTTATTTACTCTCAGAGTTTTTGCCAGAAATCTACTGAGAGGAAGTTGCCGAAAAAATACTTTTTGTATTTTGTCTTTGATGCCTGGCCTGGGGATCGAACCCAGGCTTTACGTCTAATAAGCCGACAGACTACCTACTCGACTACAGCGACTTCAAATTATTACTTATCATTGCACCCAAATTACCCCGGAGATAGTGCCCAAACGGAAATCGAGGTTCGACTTGCGAAGGCAAAGGGGTATTTACTAGTCTTCAAAAATTATGGCGTTGCCGGCAACAACCGAAATATAAATATTTGATAAGAATGTGAAATATGTACTGCTTTACAGAATCGATACATGGCTCGTGTCTGTAGAAGCAACGTAGTAAATTCAAGGGATATTGTATGTCATTATCCTGTAGGAATACCATGTTTGGTATGGTGTCATCCTCATAATACTAGGATCTCAAACTTACGAAAACTGGGGAATGACACAAAAAGTGATCTATAATTTCAATGCCTTCACCACATGCCCTGGATTCTTCATTTTCCACCAATACGGTTCAGGTGTACATGTAAGATATATTGTCCCGCGAGCATGGTTATTAGTCGCCCATATTTAGTTTCTAAATATTCATGCTTCTTCCCTCATTAGGATTCTTTCGACTGTAGTATTATTCTACCATACTTGATGTGATGTTCCACAATTGGTCTTTAATGCACTGAAAAGCATTTGTTTACCCAAGCTTATGGTATGTAGTACGGACTCTATTAGCCAGAATATTCGCTTCCTCAGCAAATGCTTCTTTTACACACCAGGAAGGTCTTTGTTCCTTATTCCTGGATTTTATTGCCCTTATTGTCATTTCACAAACTGTAAAGACATTTAAATCCCTATACGTCAAGTTTACGAAAGGATTACTGCCCCAGATCATAAATTCCCTCATCGCAACTAAAAACCATACTATGGTCAGGTAGCAAGAGGCAAAGTCTAGTTTCAGGGCCTCTGTAAACACCAGTCCCGTCTTATCCTTATATTTTAAAGCCATGCATATGGCAACTTGCCTTCACGAGCGTTTGTGACATAGATCCGTTTGACCAAGAAAGTTAATCTGGTATTAGAGTGAAACAATTGGTTGTCATTGATATGTTGGGAATCCAGTCGAATAACTGCGCGTCAAGCTAGATACCATCCACTGTCCTAATTATACTCTAGTGATCCAGTCTGAACCATCCCAGTTCATTCGGCACCATACAATTGTATCGTCTGAGAGATATACAAGCAATCATCAGGGCAGTATATCCCCAAATTACCACCTCTAGAATGGTTTCGGCTGCCATGTAACATATTGTTACGAAAATGGAAACATCGTTTAATATTAACAAAAGCTACACTAACAAATATAACGAACTTGCTTGCATATACCAACAACAAGTATGAAAGAAAAGGAGATATGCAAATAAACAAGAACGCAAAAAAAAAGCTTGAACAAAATACACAAACAACAATGCAGTCGCGATAGAATTCTCGAGAAGGCGAAAACAAGAACCTTCTGCTTCAAGAATGTTCATCAGAATTATTTTATGGACATATAAAAAGGCAAGACAAAGCAGACAAGCAGTCAGTAATAATTCAATCAGTCTTGTGTGAAGTCACGTTGCGTGTGAAGTAAACAGTTTGGAGATTGCTATTGTGAAGATCTACCGAACGGTTGTCAGTGTTTACGCAAAGGGTGTTAGCAGAGAGGAATAAAGAATAAAGCAGATTATTGTTACATACGACAAGTTGTATACGGTGACACACAAAAGTAGTGTGAACAATAAAGAGTTTAATTGAAACTGAACACAAATTTATTTTTACTTAGTTTGCAATCAGCGAACTTATATTCTAAACGTTATTAAAAAGGTAAAAACGTAACAATATTTTCGGTTTAGATTTACATAAATACATACATAGTTGCATTACATTACAACCTTTCAGTCAGGATTACGACCTAGTTCCTCACACCACTTATGTTGTGTGTGTTAATTTTATACATGCGTGGTGGGACCTACAGTTTAAAGTCGACTTCGAACGGCAGAATTTTGAGAAACTTTTCATGGCAATTTTATTTGCTTTCAGAGTTTTTGCCAGAAATCTGCTGAGAGGAAGTTGCCGAAGAAATATTTTTTGTATTTTCTTTTAATATCTGGCCTGGGTCTGGAACCCTACGTCTAATAAGCCAACACACTACCTACTAGACTACGGCGGTTTAGTTTTACTTTTGTTATTATCGTGTAGTAGCTTATTTAATCATAACTTACCTCAGTTACATCATTCATTATGAACTTGTGAATTTCTTCTATTTGCAGTGTTTAATTAATTTCTACTTACTTTAACTGATCATTACAACTTAGTTGCTAGGATAACGATCTAGCTTCTTACCGGATATTGTATGAGCTGATTAGATCATAGAGCTCATATAACTCATATCGAATATATTTGAACGACTTTACATATTTTATTCCACGGGTGTAAAACATTTAAATGGTGGAGAATATTCGACGACAACAACGAAAACAAGAACGACAATAACAACGACATTGACGCATGGCATGCGGAAGTACTAAATTGAACCGTTTAATGGCGTTTGCACAATGACAGTAGCAGTGGCAATGGCAGTTGTGGCTCGTTATAACTGGGAATGGTGGACTTAAAGTAATGGCGGCAGTTGGAACGTCAACATGTTCATTCTGCATCCCGGCATTCCAAAATATGAAAATATTTTGGCGTTTTCAACTCTACAACCTTTAATGATACTAAAGAGTAAGTATCTGTGTATATGTACATACATACATTTGTTGGATATGTTTATACTTACATACATACATGTATATGTATATGTATACAAAGAGTCGCGAACATACATACTTAAGACCAACAAGTAAATATACTTTCAGTCATTAATCATTGGCAATAATGAACTTCCTGTTTGTGTTTTCCACCAATTTTAAATTGCTTCTGCTCCTTGCGCTTGTGCTTTTTCATTTTCATTTTATTTCGATCGTTTGCAGTTGTTGTGCTGTTGATGATGTTTTTTTGTTTTTTTTTTTGGTTGCCAAGAATCAAAATTAGATATTTAAAGTGTGTATGAGTGTATCTAAAGTGTATGTATGTATGCATGTGTACATACAATATGAGAACGATGTTTGTTGGTAATAAAAACCGTTTATTATACAACATTTTGAATGGAAACTAAATTCAGAAAATTTAGGACTATTTGGCTGTTTGACAAACGCTCACGCATACACATACACACACTCAAATACACTCAAACACATACACAATCTCTTTAGCATGACTTTCAAATTTAAGCAAACATAATTGTTGTAGTTGTAATACATCGTTAGTTGTAATAACAATAATGATGGCGGCGAGAGCAAGAGATACTATGACAGGGACAACGGCAATTTTGCTGTCATTAGTGCCATGTCGTTCGCTATTGCAAAAATTATCGTTAATTTTCTTCTTTTTCTTCTTTTTTTTTTTTGTTTGTATGTATTTTGCTAGACATATAAAGTATATTTACTCGTAAGATAAAATTAGAAAAAGACATTTGAAAGAAAAAATGGAGAACGCAACTATAAATAGTCATTTATTCTTGACATTATCATGATTTTATATGCGTTTTATGAACATTTTAATTTATTTTGTTTGTTTCTCTTCTTTCGTTATCGACAGTAAAAATTATTATCAATGTACTTATGTATGTGTGTACATACATTCATAAATTCATTAAATTGTATTTTAGAAACATCGAATTGGATGTTTATGCCGCTAATAAATATTGTCATCAATTAAAATGACTAAAACAGAAATGAATACAACAAAAACCATTAACGATTTAGTTTCATCGGATGACAATTAATGAAACGATGGAATTGACGTTTATTTTGTATTCTTAAAAATGTATTTTGAATGTAAACATAACGATTGAAGTGCGCCTTAAGACTGTCAAAAATAATAGAGAAAAATAATAAAATTTCATAAGAAATATTTAATTAAAGCATCTTGGAAAGCACTTTTGTCGATTTCACATTTGGAAACCTTAAATTCCATGAAAAAACCTGATAATGAGGGTTCAATGAAGCCATAAAACACTACTCCTCAATTTTGCACATGCCAGCTTGATTAGTTTAAAGATTTAAACAATTTTGCGTTATGGTTCGTTATCAGTTAAGCTCATAATTCTAAAGTATAAATTATCCTCTACAAGTATTAAGTTTTTAGTGTAGTAGTTGTCCTTTTGTGCAAAGTTTATGCTTAGAACATATACATAACGACTTATTTTATTTTTATTTTGCAAAATATTCGAAGTCATCAGAAACGCCAATATTCGTAAAGTATCGTATAATTGTAAGAAATATTAATGATGTATTATACAGAACACCTGGAAGTTCTCAGACGAATGAATATCGACAGACAACTACTGAAAACGGTCAAAAGAAGGAAAATCGCATATTTGGGGCATCTGATGAGGAATGAAAAATACAAATTTATACAATCCATAATAAAAAGTACAATTGAAGGACGCCGAAGCAGAGGCAGAAGAGAGATATACTGGCTTAGAAACATTCAGGATTGGACAGGATACAGGAATGAAACAAACATACTACAAGCTGCTAAATATCGAGAGCTGTCGAAGTTACTATAAAATATAATGAGATTCAAAACATTTACTAATGTATGATCGCTTTATATCCGAAAACGGATCCGCAAATAAAGAAGAAGAAGATACAGAACACTCAGTTCTTCACAATGTCAATATAAGTTAATCATTTCACATAAATGCTGGGGTAAAACAAGCCCCTATCACCTCAGCCTTTCACCATTGTGCTGTATGATATCAGGAGCGAAGTCTGTTCTGAAAGAAGGGAAATAACATGTAGTCTTTCACGCTAACTCGAGGATTTGGATTATGCGGATGATAATTATCCTCTACAAAGCTAGAGAATTTGGATAGAATAAAGCGCAATGTTGAACTTGATATAAATATTAAGAAAACCAAAGCCATGACATCATCATGGTACAAAAATACAACCAGTCGAATACGTAGATGGCTTCTGTTATCTAGATAGTATAGTGACAACAAATGTCAGCGCAGAAACAGACGTAAGCAATAGGCTCAATAAAGCGAGAACAGCAGTCAATATGGAGAAGCTCCAGACGAACCAATCTCAAAATATCCAACGCTTGTGTAAAATCAACCTTGTTGTACGAAAGTGAAATCTAGTTAGTATGGAACACCATCAAGCAAAAACTACACGTATTCATTAACAAGTCCATCATATGCATATTTTTCTGGCCTAATAACATCAGCAACATAAATCTCTGGAACCTTACTGCTATATTCATATGCATCAGCTGAATTAATCAATTAGAATAAGTTATAAATCTAGCAGCGCTTCTCGTATGTCAACTAATGAAAGAATATAGATTAAGAATAATGAAATAAAGGTATTCAATAATCAACTACATTGAGAAGAGGTTGTTCTTTTTTATTCCTTTCACCACACTATTACCTCACGACATTACACTTACCAACGAGGAACCCGTAATATGGAGATAAAACGTAGGAAATGGAGCGGCCATACTCTCAGAAAGAATACTAATAGTACAACAAGTATAGCACTTCAGCGAAATCCTCAAGGATCAAGAAGCCATAGCCAGCCAAGAAACACCTCGAGACGTTGGATACTCTAAGATCTAGGACGATCTAGCAGTCAACCGGATAAGTTGGAATGCTCCCTAAAGGGGTAATGGAAAAAAATTAATTTCTTTATTTAAAAATTTAAGATTGGCAAATGCATTGAATAAAATAAATCAAAAACTCTTAACACAGGATTCCATTAGCGTTAAAATTTGTCAATCAGTTTTATTTTATACATACATATATGTTGAAGTGTTGATATATTATGGTTATGAATGACAATTTCCTTTAGCGTGAAACCCCGACAAAGGCTTAATATTTTTCCAATAAGTCACTTCCGTAACTCAATGCAGTAGTGTATGGACTTTTTCTCCGTAATCTCAGGACCATTTCAAAAAACAACAAATTTACATTGTATCTGAGATCAGATCCCTTGTTAGACTCCTTAATATTTATGGAAAAGACAGAATAATAGTCTAGTAATACTATTTTTATTTTATTTTACTATTTATTATTTTATTTTACTAATTTTTATCGTATCTTTTTATTATTTAATCTTCTATTTAATTGAACTAACAAGAAAAAACTAAAAAAAAACAAATCCGATGATTTTCCAATCTCTGTCCACATATAATACAATCAACACTAATCTTGCGAATTTTCCAAATCTCTAGGTTTATATTAATTCAATAAAATAAAACTAAAAAAGGGTATATGTTGGTGGTATTTTGAGATGATGATCCCCATTCACACGCCAACTTTAAATCATGATTTAGTTGACCGATACATACATACGTTAACAAATCTCATATCACAATTAATGTACATTCTGCACGTCATCAGCGTATATGTTCATTTTAGAATATTTAAGTTGACCTCAATGACCATTATGTACAGGCTAAATAGCACTGATCGCAAAATAGGTCATTCAAACCACAGCTGTCCCCAAGAAATATTAATCATGTAGTAGGTAGTCAAGCAATACAAATTGGCATAATATTTAACAAAGAAGATAGAGAGAGAGAGAGGAATACACATATTAATGCAGTTGCGAGGTCTACGTTTGCTATGTTGCAGACACTATATCCAATTCAATATTAAACTCTTCTTCATGTTCGGGAACTTTTAGCCAAATTATAAATCATGCCTAAGTTATTATAAGGCTGCCATATATTCACTTCCTCTAATGCGGTTACCGAAGGTCGCCTTAATGTAACATATAATGCTAATGCACATCTTTAACACTGTGCCACTTATATTGTTTCATAAAATTATTTATAAAGGGTGTTTTTATAGAGGTATAGAACTTTAAGTTGGCATTACTTTTCAAGATGGCGACCGATTTAACAGCTGTCAAGTGATTTATTCTCAGTTTGGTATGACAATTCATCACGAATAGACTCACGCCTAAACAACGCTTGCAAATAGTGCAATTTTATTCCGAAAATAATGGTTCTGTGCGGAAAACGTATCGCGCACTACGTCCATTTTATCGTCGACAAAATCGGCCATCAGAGCAGTTAATTCGATTAACCATGGAACGTTTTCGCACCACGTTTACTCTTATTGATAACTCGCATCCCCAGAGACGCTGTACGGTGCGTACAGAAGAAGCTATTGCTGCTGTAGAGCGTAGCATTGAGGAAGACCCGAATGAGTCCATCCGCCAACGAGCACAGGAATTGGATCTGTGTCCATCCACTTTATGGAAGATTTTGCGGAAGGATCTTGGTTTGCTTGCTTACAAAATCCAACTCGTGCAAGATTTGGAGCCAAACGATCATCAAGTAAGGCGTAGATTCGTCGAATGGGCCCAAAACTAGATTACCGTTGTTCCCGATTTTCATAAACGAATTTTGTTTAGCGATGAAGCGCATTTCTGGTTGAATGGCTACGTCAACAAACAAAACTGCCGCATTTGGAGTGAAGGTAATCCTCAAGTGTATGTGGAAACACCGTTACATATAGAAAAACTGGCTGTTTGGTGCGCTTTATGGGCTGGGGGAATCATTGGTCCGTACTTTTTCAAAAACGATGGTGGCCAGAACGTTACAGTCAATGGTGATCGGTATAGAGCCATGATTACTAACTTTTTCATTCCTGAATTGAATAACCATGATGTCCATGATGTCCAGGTTTCAACAAGACGGCGCAACATGTCACACAGCTCGTGCCACAATAGATTTATTGAAAAACACGTTTGGTGACCGCCTAATTTCACGTTTTGGACCTGTGAATTGGCCTCCAAGATCTTGTGATTTAACACCGCTAGACTACTTTCTGTGGGGCTATGTAAAGTCATTGGTCTATGAGGTAAAGCCACAAACGTTTTACCATTTGGAAGACAACATTCGCCGTATTATTGCCGATAACGGCCACAAATGTTGGAAAAAGTCATCGAAAATTGGACGTCCAGATTGGACTATATCCGCGCCAACCATGGCGGTCATATGCCAGAAGTCATATTTAAAATGTAATGCCACAAGATTATCTTTCGGATAAATAAAATTCATGTCAATCGAATAATCCATCGTTTATTTGCAACTTAATTCAATCCAATTGTTTTATTGCAACTTAAGGTTCTATACCTCTATAAAAAACACCCTTTAAAAGGGAACCCAATTGCTTCTTTAGCCGTCTCCGATTTGCGAATTCTGAGAGGGAAAATGTGCTGATTTATACTAGTCATCGTTTTTTAAATTCTGATTGGTAGTCCTTAACTAGTGCTGAGCTTTATTGGAACTGTCTACCTCATAACGTACAATTAAAAGGCAACGCAATGTAATTCAAAAATAAATTCATATCTATGTATGTATATCATATACACATATATTAGGATGGTTACAAAGTATATGATAAAGAATTTTATAGTGACTATCTTCCAGGCCAACCTACTAATATGTGCCGTTTGACAAAGTTTCAGCCCAATCGTATAACAATAACACGACCTCGTGTTAAATTTAAGAAGAACTATGATTTTTCACTAAAGTTCGTATTTATTTTAACAGAAACCATTCTTTCCAGGAACCTGACTTATTTTACAGGAAATTTTATTGTCATTAACAAACTTTTATTTTTCACATTATTTAGTCTTCAAGAAGGTAGAGACACTGAATATAATTTTTCACACCGAGAGGTAACAGAATCAGAAATAAAATAGGAAGCTTTGGACTATGTGCCACAAAATTTAGTAACTCTACCATAAGACTTAGCAGACAACAATTTCGCCAACAAAAACCTAATCTTACCAAGCATAGATTTAGAAATTCCGATCTGGAGGATGCTGTTGTATGCTGATATAGAAAGTTAATCCGGAAAATGAAAATGTAGAAAGGTTAGCAATTTTAATTATTTGTGGCAATGAAGAACATTTAATAGGGACTCCAGTACTTGAAAAGAAACCTGATTCGTGTGCCGTCTGTCGTCTCATATTCTTTGTCGCAGCTTTGATTTTTGTTCTCCTTCTTTGCCTTTCTTATCTGATGTTCAACTTTTCTCTAACTAGACCGCCGTTGTTCTGATTCTGAGATTTCTTTGTAGAAGAATTTTGTATTTGTAGTTGTGACTTTGTTAAAGTGACTTTGTTTGTAAAAAAAAACAATCAAATTTAATATGCAAATTGCTATATAAACAAATACAAAATGTTTTATTAGTTACAAGTCTAAATTGAAATATAAATTTTTAATTACGTTGTTATCTTAATGAGAACAATTGACTTTAAAATTTAATGTGAAAAGGTTTTTTTATTTCGACAAATAAAGAAATTTTTGGCTGACGATACTTGTATTGAAATAAAAACCACTGGAATGAAAATCACCGCCTTTTGAATTCAAAACGAGAAAACCGCAAAGGAAATTAATTTTATACGGTTTTGTCATAAATGTTAATCGAATTCCTTGCTGCATTATATGACTTATCGTAGCTTGTTAAAAAAGAGCCACGCCTACTTTCTGCCGAATATATTAAACTACATTTTACAGTGCGACACAAAAGTACGTTGAAGAGTAATTGAATTTATTAATTACTTTGAAAGTACATTAATTGAAGTCACCGTAGTCTAGTAGGTAGTGTTTGAGGCCACGGTTCAAACCCCAGGTCAGACAGATCCAATAAAACGAAATATGAAAAAATATATCTTCGGCGACTTCATCTCAGCATATTTCAGTCAAAAATTCTGAGGATAAATAAAATTGCGACGAAAAGTTTCTGAAATATATGTCATTCGGAGTCGACTTTAAACTACAGCTACCGGCACTCATCTATAAAATTAACACACAATACAAGTTGTGTGAGAACCTAGGTCGTAATCGTGGCTGGAGGGTTGTAATGACTAATTATGTCCGTATTATTTAATGAATTTAAAGTAGTCTGAATTCTAAAATACCACAAAATGTCTCAAATCTATTTTCAGTACTTTCCTAATGCTACAGAAATCTACAGTAGTGACCTTATAATTAGAAAAGACTTAGCAACATGTATGTTTGTTAATTTATTTTACAGTTTTCACTGTGTACCTGGGATTAAAGGCTATGTTTGGAGGACGTCTTACATACGTTTTTTCATCAGATTGGGACAAATTAAACTTTAATTCGTCACTCCAGAGCTCTGTTCCAGACACATCGTTTCTAATTATAAGGCCACCACTGTAATTTCCATTCTAGTACATTATTTCAGTAATAAGATGGTCAGTATGAGATGGTTTCGTTTTGAATAACCCAGTGTTCAACTTTTTGACACAATTGATTTTTTATATAAAATATCTTATTTACATCATTTTATTTTGTGGAGTCAACTCCCTTCGCCGATCGCATATTAGGTGAAAAAGAAAGTGGAGCAAAATGATGCTACGAAAGTTAATTTGGCCGTTGACCTCTTATGAATCATTTTAACTACCAAAGTTTGAAATAAAGTAATCGATAAGATAAGTGCTGTTGTTGTACATCCAGTGCCTCTAATATTTGAATTTTGTGAGATTCAGAGTTCACCAATTAAAATTTTTTTTTTTGATTTTAAAGATTTTAAAGATTGCCAGAAATTTAATTTTAATTTCTGCATTAATCATGAGATGTATTATAAGCCAAAAGTTTTTTTTTTTGTAAAAAGCGTACCAAAGTTCACTTAGGCCCTGTACCTATTTTGCCATTTATCTATAAATTATTCTTGATTGAATTTAAGTGCCAAACAAATCATAGAAGTAGTACTGTTGTCTCTTAACGCTGCAGAAATGCGTATGAGATATTGTTAGCATCTGCACGTATGTATCCAAAGATCAGTGTTTTAATGCAAATTTTGTTATTCTTATATCCATAACGAATCAGATTTTTTTTGCTTCATTTTCCCACTTTTCTTTTGAGAATGTATGTAAAATGTATAAAATTTGCAGGGGATCACTTGTTCGGTTCAATGTAGAATTCGTACGAATTATTAGCCATTGCAAGTGCGTCGGATATGTTGTTATCTTCAATGATCCCGATTCAATTAAACCACATTAAAATAACCGTTGAGCGATACTCTTGCACAGCTTAGTGATCTAATGGTCACTTTTCTATCTCTATATCTCTACTAGATTTACTCTGACGCTGGATTTACACGGCAACAGCCTTTATAACCAGTGTTATAGCCTGTATAGTAAAGGTATTCATCTTGTCAGATTTTATCGCGTAAATGCTTGGATGATGTATTCTTAAAGGTGTAAACTATTGTTATAATAGTATCCATTTGATAAAGTCACCGTAGTCTAGTAGGTAGTGTGCTGACTTATTAGACGTGAGGTAGCGTTTCCAACAAAACGAAATATGAAAAAATATTTCTTCGGCGACATCTTCTCGGCAGATTTCTGGCAAAAACTCTGAGAGTAAATACAATTGCCATGAAAAAGTTTCTCAAAAATTTGTCGTTCGGAGTCGACGATGTCCCGCCACTCATATATAAATTAACACAGACAACATAGTGGTGTGAGTAGCTAGGTCATAATCTTGACTGAAGATTTGTAATGACGAATTACGTAAGTATGTGTATATGTAGTATCCATACGGTATTACTCTTATCAAACCAGGATTCGATTTTGGTATTAACGGTCAAAATAGAAATTGGTAGATTTATGGCCAAATTTTCTGTCTTTGGACGCATTCGTCTAAAGATTTGGGACACTACAGCTTTCATCCCAATACAAGTTCGGTTATTTTTCCAGATACATATATCCAGATATAAGCGTGAAAAATCCTTTGTGAATTGTAGTTGCAAAAATATTACTTTTTTTCAAGAGTACTGAATACAGATATTTTTAGACAATTTTATCTCGCACTGTACATATATTTTTTCTATTCAAACAAGTGGGGAGGACAAAAATGTAGCTTTAATCACGTGGTTGACGAATACAATAGAATCCGTTATTTACGATGCAATAAAATTTAACAAAAAATTTAAAAAAAATAAATTTAATTAAGATGTGATGTTAAAATCTAAGTTTTTTTCTCTTCCATTTTAAATTTTCAATTTAATGTGAAAAACTGTTCAACATCACGTTGCCATCATCATCATATCGCAACCAACAAACGGGAACTGAAAAGTGGAAACCCTTCAAAACTGTTGGAAACACTGACAAAAGTAAAAGTGATCAATGCGGTTACAACCTGCTGAGTATTTTTATTGCCTTTGCTGGGCCGTTTGCTTATTGCAAGTACTTCTGGTTGCTTTTTGGATACGGGTGTTTGATGTAGAAACGAAAGCATTTGCCTTGACATCGCGATTCATCCCTTAACAGGGGTGCGATACGCCAAACATTTTCCTTCATTTTTATATTTTCTATTAAAACTTGTTGTTGCAGAGTATTTGTCATTTTTTAATTTAGTTTTGTTTGATTCTCACTTCATACATACTTTCTTTTGTAACTTTTGGTACTTTTTTGGTAATCTTTGCCCGGCTATAAATTGACACACACAAACAACGCCACGGAGAAAAAGTGATAGAGGAAAAGCCAAGCACAGGAAAGTGGTTTCAATCCGAAAAGGGAAAGAACATCATCCCAGGGGTACAACTTACTCTGCATGTTGCCATCCATAATGATGGGCCCAAAATAAAGGGAAAAATTGTTGGCTTCGTTTTTTTTGTGTTTTTTCATATCGTTAAAAAACCAACAACTCGAATACAATTGTGTTACGTTTTTATATTTATTTTTTGGAGTTTTTGTTATTATTGTTGCAATTTTAACTTTTGAAAAACGTTTTGACAGTTTTCCTATTTAATAAATTTAGGAATTATAATTTTTTTATTATTATATCGGTAGTACTGTTATTTATTTATTTTTTTTGCCGTTATTCACTTTATTTTCCATTGAAAATTCTTTTACGTTCGATAAGGGGTTGTTGCCAAGCTCAGCAGGAGTTTAAATTCTGATTTATGATTTCGAAATTGTTTGACTTTAAATACTAAGAGTCTCAATCAAGGGGAGGTAAAAAATCTAAATTAAAAATAACATCAAATATTTTAATGATAAATTCATTACAGTATTGTGTCGACGATTTAATTTCGTATCTACTTTTCGCTACTTTCTAGCGTCTTAAACACGTTTTTACTTTCTATCTTATGACCTTTTGCTGTCCTCGAAGTTAAAGGACTGCTAGCTAACTTTGGAGTTAGAGCGCTAACTCTTTGGGCTTGTGTATAAATTTTTCTTATTTTTCTTGTTTAACCCAGAAACAAATTGGTGTTAAAACAAAAATTATTTGAAATATTGTTACGTTTTTACCATTTTAAAAACGTTTAAAATATGAGTTGGTAGATTGCAAATAAAAAAAATACATTTGTGTTTAGTTTTAGATAAATTCTTTATTTTTCGCACAATTCTGTGTGCCACTGTTCACAACTTGATGTAAACAACAACAATTTACTTTGTTTGTTATTCTTCTTTACACTCTTTTGCGTAAATACTAACAATTGTTCGGCAAATCTTCACATGCAACGTGGAATACGAAACAAAAATGGAAATATGCAGTTAAATACTTGGTAAATCTAAGCCAACCGCAGAAGAGATCAACTTTCTCATTATTGAAATGATTTAATATGTGATTTAATATGATTTAATATAATGATTTAATATAATAATATAAAATACGAGCGGACTAACTTGACCATATGCTCGGTGTAGTATCACAGACCAGAGCCTCTGCTGGGTTTCGAACCCACGACCCTCACGCTATTAGTCTAGCGCAATACCCACTAACACACTTAGAAGTTTTTTAAGCTTTGCCAAATGTATTTTTTCAGTTCAAGTGTTCTAGTTAGAACATCATTTACATCACCATTTCGGCTAATTAAACGGCCATGAAATCTTTGACGCAATGAATTGATTGTGGCATGAGATGTTTGTCAAGTTGCACCTTCCTGTTAAAACCAAACATCGTTCATATCAGTACCATGAAGGGCGGGTACAAAAAAATTGATTATCATGGTGTGATAGGTGTCTCCATTGACCGTAATGGTTGCGCTATCCTCATCTTCAGGAAATATGGTCGCTCCACAAGTCGCAGCAAGCAGTCACTAGTAATAGGTGCATTGGCTTTCTGAGCCACAAATTCGGCAATTTTGCTTATTAATGTACCCACCAATATGAAAATGAGTTTCATCCGAAAAAATGTTTTTTTTTTGCAAAATCGATATCATCGTGCAGTTTCTCAATGGCGCAATAAGTCCCAACTTTGCTCAAGCGTAAATCTATTCATTGCGTTCAGTGGAGATAATATACTGAATATCGTGACAGTTTAGAATGACAAAAAGTATTGCCAGATTCAAAATACACAATGGTTCAAATTTAAACCGATAGATGGCCCACCAATTACGATCTTTTGTTAAGTTCTAGATAAGTTATAGGATTGTTATAATGTTGAGTACGGTCAGAACAGTTTTCTAATCGTAATACAATAAAACCATCTCTAAGAAATGCACTGGAGTTCTTATTTATTAATAAGTAAATTATAACTGAATTAAATACTGTAAAGATGCAGGAAGATCTTCGTGGACTACTCTGTCCGACATTAATACTGAAGGCCTTATCCGAAGCAGTGTATAAATAAAACCGTAAAAATATTAATAACAACGCACTCCTTTAATGGAGTACTTTTACTCCCTTACATGAATATTTAACCAAATAATATCTTCTAAGACTCGACCTCATCGTGCTAAGAATTATAGAATCATTAGTATTTCCGCCTTAAGCAATAAATAAATTCTTGATTTAATAAGTGCATTATTGTCACAGTTGCCGTAGTCTAGTAGGTAGTGTGTTGTTTTGTTAGACGTACGGCTACGGTTCAAACCCCAGATCAGACATCTCCAACAAAACGAAATATGAAAAAATATTTCTGCGGTGGTTTCCTCTCATCAGATTTGTGGCAAAAAACTCTGAGAGCCAATAAAACTGCCATGAAAAGTTCCTCACAAAAATCTATCCTTCGAAATCGACTTAAAACTGTAGGTACCGGCACTCATGTATAAAATTAACACACACAACATAAGTGGTGTGAGAAACTAGATCGTGATCCTAACTAAAGGGTTGTAATGACCGATCATGTATGTAGCTGATAATACTACGTTGTCAATTTTTTCACGATCCTTTGCGAACAGTGATTAGACTTTCTCAGTGTTCATAACTACTGTGCTTAAATTCGTTCTTTTTATTATAGCTCTCAGTCTACTACTACTCTATTTATAATCTCTCATTTTATGCCTAACAACTTCACGATCTTATTATGTAACATTGTTCTTGTATTTCTGATTTTTGCGTCGTTCCTATTCACTCGTACATTCTTTCATATTTTGCAGTACAAACCGTTTATTTTACTTTTTTTTTTAAGCCACTTCGAAGCGTACAAACAAGATAATGACCTTAAATATACTGTAAAGTGCATTAAGAAATGATTCGATGATCAATGTATTACACTAGCCAATACTATGATATGATGTGTGCATGATAGAGAATTCGTTGTGGATTACATATATACATAATTGGCTATTACAACCCTTCAGTCAGGATTACGGCCTAGCTTCTCACACCACTCATGTTGTGTGTGTTAATTTTTTATACATAAGTTTCGCGACCTACAGCTTAAAGTCGACTCCGAACGACAGATTTGTGAGAAACTTTTCATTGCAATTTTATTTTCTCTCAGAGTTTTTGCCAGAAATCTGCTGAAAGGAAGTCGCTGAAGAAATATTTTTTCATATATCGTTTTGATGTCTGACCTGGGGTTTGAACCGTGAGTTCACGTCTAATAAGCCAACACACTGCCTACTAGACTACGGCGACTGACCCTCTATGCTGGTAATAAATTGATACTCGAACCTCATTGTATCATTGAATCTCTAAATAGTGGTAAGGAGAAAATCCCTTAGCTAGATAATTAACATAAAAAGTTGATACTGTATACATATGTAAAGGTCCGTCTGCATCATTTTTGCCGGTGCTTTATGCACTATAAATTGGTGACAATTTTGCGTCTTTTTCGCTGGCTTCGTACAATAAGAACTTCGAAGCTAATGGTTCAACTGCGATAATCATCTACTTCCGCTGTAAAACCCGATTGATTCGGCATGAAGAAAATGCTGTGTGACTGTTGAGTCCAATAGCTCCTAAATCCTGGTAAAACCGTTAACACAGATCGCTATCAATAACAAATGATCATCGAAAGGCGTCCACAATGGGCCACAAGGCAAGGTAATTTTGCAACATAACAATAAATCATAAATTCTTTCAAAGGAGCCTGATATTGGGTGACTAATTTGTTTGCTTCAAAAGACAAACAGTTTTATGGGCGCGAAATCCATAAATTTTCTAAAAAATAGAAAAAATGTATAGTCACTAATGGCCAATAGTTCGAAGAAAATGTTTTTTACTTTCCCACTAAATATTAACATTTTTTCACAACAAAAAAAACGCTTATTTCATATCGTTAAACCTGTTATGCATTACGTAGCTTTCTCTTTGAAGGAAAAAATTTGTGTAATCAAGTTAGTAAGAGATTAAATATTTTAGCGTTTTGATAACAATTGGCAGATAACATATTTTCTTAAAGATAGATTTTGTATGCGTTTAAGATTCTTAGTTACTTGGTTAACAATTGTAAAAATCATTCTGATTTAGAAAGTCAAAGACATTCTGTAAAAAAGAAATGCTTATTAACACTAAAATATCCCTTTCATTTCGAAAGTAAATATTCTGACAGTTTTTAAAATTAATGACTTCTTATTTACTCTGTAATACGTTTAAAATTAAAACATGACTTGTGTTTTTACTGTTCCCGCCTAAATTTGAAAAATAAATAAAAATTACGTCTTATAATTAAATTGTACTGTTAAAGGTAATTTTTGTGTGTGAGGCAGTCATTTTATGGATTTAATTTTAAAGAATTGAGTCTGCAGTCATTCCATTTCCCAGTTGTGCAATTTTACGTTTACGTTAACGATTTTTTTGCTTCATTTTTTTTTTGCAAAGTCAATGTCAAGGGTCGCAAACTTTCACCCCAAAAAAGTAAATACTGAGGCATTCAACAAAACATACGAACTTGCAACAATGACTTCTCAAAAATATTTTATAAGTGTATGGGTAGTTGGTTAATAGACGGATGAATGCCTCACTCACTTACGAAAGGTTATTTATATTTTGCTCAACAATGCGCAAATAAGTGCTATTGAAT
Organism: Sarcophaga subvicina; assembly: GCA_936449025.2. Taxonomy (NCBI): domain Eukaryota; kingdom Metazoa; phylum Arthropoda; class Insecta; order Diptera; family Sarcophagidae; genus Sarcophaga; species Sarcophaga subvicina. The sequence continues at coordinate 39,121,959 of OW388082.2, forward strand.
CCCTTACTCTGTTACCACTGCTACATACAGTCAATGGAAAAGAATGAAATCTTTTGGAACAGAAAAACATTATAAATAATTTCAATTCTTAAACAGAAAACCTTCTTAAATTTTCTACTTCTATAGGAGCTACACAGATACAAATTAATAAAGGGAAATGAATGCATTGCATTAAAGGTTATAATTTAAGATATTTGAGATGTTTGTCCAATAAGTATTACCTTATTATTACGATCAAAGAGCAAGTGAGATACTCTAGTTTTTCGCATCATCACCATTAATAATGCTCTCTTTAGACATTTTATTACTTTCATTACTTTCGTTTTCATTATTTGTCTTTGTCTTGAGTCATCTTTGATGTAAAAAGGTTACAAGACAATCAACGTACATTGTGAGTGGGCATGTGGGTATTTGATCAGGATGTGCGGTTGTCATTTAATTGTGCCCCTGGGCGTATGTCTCATTTACTGCACAGAAATACTCTTTTCCCTGATTATTTTTTTGCATCATGTTATATGAATTACGTATACACCCATACCTCGTTTTGCGTCGTTTCGTTTTGCGATTTTTCGAAGTTGGGTGGCTGCTTAATTAGTAAAAATTTTCACTGTGCGTTTTTGGATTTTCGAAGATGCGTTGTTTTGGGTTCGAGTGTTTAATTTTTTTTAATTATTTGAAATTTTCTTTTTTTCTAAAAGATGGCACGACTTTTGCTTCTAAATGCTCCATGCATTCAAAGCTTGGGGATTTCCTTTCTAACTGAAAATATTTTTATTTCACCTTGTTTTTCTAATTTTAGAGTTCAGTTTCAATTAGTGTGTTATAAATTAATTTTTTTATTTTAATTGAATTTGTTTTTTGTATGTATGTATGTATGTAATAAAATTTTATATTGTTTTTGTTTTTTAAATGTTTACTTTGTTCAAATTTCTTTTTAAAAAGTAGTATTTTCGTAATTTTCGAACCTATCTTCGATCTTTGCATAGTTTGCTATAGAAAATCATAATTCACTTTGCATCGTTTCAATTTGCGACGTGTTTTTTTTGGAACGTAACCACGTCGTAAAGTGAGGTATGGATGTACTTTGTATAATCATTGCCAAAATGACGGTGGGGATGATGATGATTATGTGGACTAAAAATGCTTGTGAAAATCTACACAAAGTCCGACATATGCGTATGGCCATTATCCATAAATCGAACACGATTGTTGAAATTCAAATTTTAATTTGAGTTGTATTACAAAAAGTATCTATGTATGTTTGCAGCACATTTTAAAGTGTAAAATAATAATTAATTCAAGTGAATTCTCTTTTCCAAATTTATTATGATATCAGGTCGTTCACAAGGCCCTTACGAACTTCGACGTTAATAACGATCATTTTGTTGAAGCTACATCGTTTATGCAGTCTGTTTTGCCAAAATACCATGAGCGATGATAGCATTCACTAACACGTGCATATAATTAAAAATATCGCGCGCTTCTACTATTTTACGTTTTTTATAATCTTCCTACCGAGAGGTGTATTCACAACATAAAGGATAAATTCGAGTAAATTGATTCAGTACGCCGACCAAGCCAGGATTAATCGGAATATTCACCGTTGTCTTCGAAAGTGTGTAGTATGATCTGAGGCAGACCATTTCACATCGCTCACAATGGCTCGGTTTATCGTACAACACAACTTGTAGAATTTATGTCATGATTACACTATAAAAAATGCAACTGATTCAGGAACTGATGATTAACAACAGTAGACAAAGACGTGCAGCAGTTGACAAATAACCCTACTTGTGATCAAAAATGTATCTTCAGGTATGAGGCCAATTTCTGTATGAATGGGTACGAAAACAAACAAAATTGACAAATTTGGGACGATATAAAACCACATAAGATTCAAGAGCATCCAATGCATCCCGAAAAGTTACTGTTTGTTGAAGGCGTCATCGATCTAACGTCATCCATCGTTCTTATTTGCTTAGATAATTGGTCATTACAATCAAGATTACGACCTAGCTTCTCACGCCACCCTTGTTATGTGTGATAACTGTATCCATAAGTAATGAGACCTACAGTTTAAAGTCGATTCGGAACGACAGATTTTTGTGTAACTTTTCAGTGCAATTTTATTTACTCTCAGAGTTTCTGTCAGAAGACTACTGTGGGGTAGTCACCGAAGAAATATTTTTTATATTTAATTTTGTTCGGGATGTCTGAAATAGGTTTTTAACCATTATGTCACGTAATATAAGTCAACACTATACTAGGCCGACTCTTCATGTAGGTTAACTGGCCAGCGAGATCATATAAATTGACACTTTTAGTCTTTTTCTTATGAGGTGTTCTTAAGTTACAGGTGTTTGCGAATGAGCCACAAACTACAGAGGCTATCAATGCCAACATATCCTATGCCATCGGTCAAATTCAGCCTACTTTATGCGCCAAAATCATATAAAACTGGATGCGCTACGCCTAGAGAAAGAGTGACGGATATTTGAAAGATGTTACATTCCACACAAAATGTATAAAAAAATATATAAACTTTCTTTTGATAAGAATTCGGATCAATTTATCGCCCCAGTTTTTTGTTTAAACAAGTTATATTGGAATTTATTTTGAACTGGTAAGAAGGCAGTAAATACCAGAAATTTCGTTATGCTAAATAAAGTCTTAATTATGGATCAAGGAATGAGCAACTCTGCAAATAATTTAATGCTACGGACGACTATTACTACGAATATGCAAGACACGTTATTTCGGTATCGGGGAACACACAACATCTAACAGACCTACACTGTTGTATTCAGGTAAACTAGATAATGTTTCCAAATGAAGTGGTAGAATATTTCGTATGACAAGGAATGCAAAATGAGAGAACAATACCTATCAGGCTTTTCCTTCATGCACGTAATATTGCTTGGATTCATTGTTATGCAACATAGGTCGCTATCGACTCTTGATAAGGCAATTAGTGAAAAAATCGAGGTGACATAACGATTGTAATGGGATATTCAACAATACTAACTTAAAGTAATTTATGAGCAGCCATGCTGTTTCGAGGTCAATAGCTATTCCTCCATAGGAGAACCCACAAAACCATTAAAGTGAAAAATCAAATAATTTTACTTTGTATTGCATATTATGCATCGATTTTCTGACCTTATTGTCAACAATCGCGTAATTTGTGTCTCTCTCTCACCAATTAGTTCTTTAATTTGGCTTCCATTGATTTTGCAAGATTTGTGTCGCAAACAATTGGTTTCGTGTGTTCGTTTATTCCTTCTAATCAAGTGTATTAAAGCTTTTGAAAGATTATTTTTATTTTTTGTTTTTTTTTTTTTGAGAAGGCTGGTGGTTTTAAAGATAAAATTGCAATCAATTTTCTTCGTTGGAAATGAAAAAATGGAAAAATAATGATAACCACACACATACAATATGTTGTACAAATTCATTGAGAACACGAATAGTAATGCTTCTCTTCTAATTTGCGATTCGTTTAACGACTTCAGTATCGGATGAACGAATGTACATATAAACCCTACGAAAATATTCGCATCACGTACATGCGATTTGCGTTCAAAAATTATCTACAAATTGCAGTCATTGAAATCCAATTATAAGTCATGGTTAGAAATGATTTTGTTCGCTACCGATTGTAGTTCATCACTACGTTGTTTAACAGTTGCTGAGTTGTATAAGACATGAGCACATGTTCGACTGTTTTAATCCCAGCAAAAGGGATTTAGCAAAAGAAAGAAAGCATTGTTGCAATTGCAACAGGATGTTCAAATGCAGCCAATCGATAATCGTCATCAATGTCATGCAGTTTCTGTCACACATGCCGAAATGATAGAAATTGTAATGACATGCTCTTGTACTTCTACATACGTACCACTGTACGTACGTACGTATGTTATTCCTGTCGATCGAGTCATATTGCAATTGTATGGCAAAATTAATTTTCGTTTCCTCGTTTTTTTTTTCTGATGTTCGCATTTGAGTTTTCCTTTTGTTTCTTTCAATCTTTCCGAAATTCTATTGAAATGCGTTCATTAACGAAATAATAATCGGATTATCGACTGAATATACCAGATGCGTAAACGTTGGAAAATAATAGAGGCTGGTATATAAAGACCTAAATATGGTTACAACCTTAACAAAGTCTTTCCCGCATTCATTTTAAACAGTTGAACGGTAATTGAATGTGATTTCTGAAAACATTCGATATTAAATTCAAATAAACGCTTGCAGGTCAATTTGCTAAAGTGACAACAAAAAATGTAGTTAAGGCCTTAAACTGCAAAGCAGAAACAAGAGGGTGATGACTATCATTATCCAAAGTATGTACCATAAACGCAATGTGACACTTGCCTTTCAGACAGGAATTCTAGAAAACAGCCGCTACTTTCTAGCAACATTAACAATCAACGAACAACAATTATTTTCAATGTCAAATAGCAAAAGTGGAAACCAATCATCTTTACAAGTGATCAAATTTCCAATTCAATTCAATTCAAGAGTGGCAAATGATTTGTAATCTTCTACGGAATATTTTCCTCTTTTCAAATATCAAATATTTTTTTTTTTTTTTTTTTTTTTAAAGTTTGAAATACCCTCTGTTGTTCCGGTATTTTGGCAAATTTATGGAAAATGATAAAAAGAAATCGAATAAATTTGTTTTTTTTCTCCACAAACATTTAGCAGATGTCTGAATGAATGCTTCCCACCACCGCCAATATTTCGTGTGCTGTTGAACAAAAAAAATCAAACCACAATACAAACTTGTTCAATGCGAAAAACTGAAAACAAATCATGACTGAGTATAATTTTTTAGAGTGACCAGTCGAATTGCTTAAAGATTTATTTAAAAAAGTTGACGTAAAAATCGTAACCCTATTGTATATGACTTCTGCTATGACGTTTGTGACAAGAACGGGCATAAGGCATAAAATATACGTTAACAAGCCATGAATCACTGTACACTGCATGAATGCACAAGAATTGTTTTGATTTTTTTCTTTGCATGGAACAACACGAATTGTACATGCAATTAGGCACCAATCGGGGTCTTCGCATAGAATGTTGTTTAAAAAGTGGAGGCATTACATAAGGCAAGTGCGTGCAACCTACAGTCAACAATAATAAATTTTGACCACTAAGAACATCGGTTATCGCTTCCTCATTATCGAAAATTCGCGTATACTCACAAAGAGCAAATACCTTCTCCCAAAGTACGCTGTATACGCTATACACGCAATTGTATCTTATTGTTCCGAAAACGTGACACTAACGACAACTGTGAACGGCTAGTTCAACAAATTCGTACTCAACAGATTGTACTACATCTGTAGGATGAACATATAATTCAAACACGGTAGAGCAACGACACCATTATTTTGGGTTACATAATCCCTTGTTTTAGAAGTCGCCGTACTGATAACAGCTTGTTAAGTCGCCCGAATTAGCCATTGTTTTTGCAAAGTGCCTTTAACTGTCAAAGCTATGGCAACTAGTGTGAAGTGCATGAAGTTCTGAAACGGACTATCCATCTGGAAGGGATGGTAAATACTATAAATCGATTTCGTGTAGTCATCAATAAATTCGGCTAACTCTACATCTACAATGTACACACATACAATCCAAAAGCAGAGCCATAGTTTTTCAATATTATCAACGAATATCAGTGCCAAATTTTGTGACACCTTACACTATAATGCTATTAAAATGGAAACGGTGTACATCGTTTAACATTAAAATGAGCAAGTGCTACAGAAACAAATACAACGAACTTGTCACAATTAAACCAACAACATCAGTATGAAAGAAAAGGGGATAGACAAGTAAGCGATAACGCAACAACAAGCAATGTGAACAAAATACACCAACAACAATGAAGTCGTGATAGAGTTCTCGAGAAGGCGAAATCCCGAACGTTGGACTTCAAGAACCTTCATCAGACTTGGGCATATAAAAAGGCAAGACAAAGCAGGCAACTGTACAATGGGTCAATTCAACCTCCGGGTACTGTACTTGTCTTAATTGACAGGCACACGTCCTCTAATCTAACCTAAGCAGGCAACTAGTAGTAAGAATTCAGCCAATCTTGTGTGAAGACCCGTTGCGTGTGAAAAGAAACAGTCGTGTTTTGAATATCGCCGTTGAAAAGATCTGCGTTGTAAGCAAAAAAGAATAGCGAACAAACGATTATTGTTGTATTCGTCAAGTTGTATTAGGTGGCATACAAAAGTAGTGTGAACAATAAAGAGTTTAATTGAAACTAAACATCAAATTATTTTTATTTTGTTTGCAGTCAACGAACTCATATTCTAAGCGTTTCTAAAAATATAAAAACGTAACAATAACTTAGTGCGTTAGGTGTAACGGCAGGAAAGAAGTGAGATTAGGTTCTCCCCGGCTAAGGTAACTAATCATACGAAAAATGTTATTGTACAACAGCACTGTTATGTTAGTCCGTTCCAACTACACCATTCATGGATCTAGCTACCCAGAACAATCATATCGAAACACTTGATTCTATAACACTTAAATCATAATAAATAATAGAACTCGGAACTAAACATGCAACAAGCATAATGACATTCAAATTTATTTGATATTCCACTGTAAGCAATTAGCTTGTCAGTCTCATAGACGTATAGTACATATCCAGAAAAACCTTTCCATTCAAAGACAATGTTCCGCAATTATGAGAAAGTGGGTCACAGTTTTATCTTTTTCTATATCATTACCCGTCTCAAATAACTTGAGTGGAAGAACTAATTTTCATAAGAACCCACGACCATTATTAACTACATCATACACCTATAAACTCTAGTGAAAAAAATGATCTCTTTTGATCATAGACCGCCTGTGTTTTACCACAGTTCGATTCTCCCTTATAGTTTCGTTTATTTTCTACTTGATCTTCAATGTTGACGGATCTACCTCTGTTTTAAGTGACAAGAAAGAAACACCAATCAAATGCCCGATATCCATAATTGTCAGTCTAGGGCCTACCTAAACAAGACTGTCAGTGACTAGGCTTTCCTCATTACCCACACGATCATTCATTCAGTACAAACTTCACACTAAAATATTTCACCATCAAATTAAGAACTGTTTGTCAGGCTCGCTAACAACATAGCCTGGATTATATAATATGGTCATATAAAAGGGGGAATTACTAATAAATTTCGGTAGTCTAGAAGCATGTGCTTTGGCTTAGCAGAAGAGAGCTAGTGAGTTCAAACCTTAGCACAGACTAAAGTAAACTAATTGCCATGAAAAAGGTTTTCAAATTTTTAGCTCGGATTTGACGTAGAACTGTAGATTCCGATACTCTTGGATAAAATTAACACACGTAACATAAATGGTCTGAAGGGTCGAAGTCTACTAGGTAGTGTGTTGGGTTATTAGACGTGAGGCCACGGTTCAAACCCCAGGTCAGACGGCTACAACAAAACGAAATATAAGAAACATTTGTTCGGCGAAAAAAAACTCTGAGAGTAAAATAAATTTGCCGTGAAAAATTTTTAAAAAATCTGTCCTTCAGAGTTAAGTTTGAACTGTAGGTCCGCGCAACTCATATATAAAATTAACACCACAACATAACTGGTGAGAGAAGCTAGTCCGTAACCCTGGCTGAAGGACTAATTAAGTAAGTAAGTAGACATTAATTTTGCTTTAAAGCTCTCCTATTTCTGAGGGCTACCTGGCCACCTTAATAAGCCGTCATAGAAATAATCCAAAAATCAGATTTTGCAAGCGTTCAAATTTATCGAAACTGCAGCAAATATGATACAACGGTAGAAGCAACTAAAACAATAACAAGAGCAAAAATAAAAAAGGAACAACAATTGAATGAAGGCAAATTGAAGTGTGAATCGTCAATAAGGGAACAATGAGGAAATATAAACAATCAACACCTCTCCCCAATGGAATCCTTAAAGACAAAGAACAACAAGAGTGTTAAGCTCCAAGGGGTTGTTCAAATGCCATTATTTGTCTTTGGTTTTCCTTTCTTTTTTCATTTCGTTACAATCTATTGTGTGGTACTTTACGTTGTTATGTTTTATTCACCCTCAAGAACATCTTAATATTACAATGAAATTTATTTTCAATACGACACTCTCGATACGCACTCAATAATGAAAATTTTACAAACCTTCGTGAATGTAAGGACAATGACAATGAGTCTATTGGATCTCCAATCCTCCTGTCTGCTTTGATTACAGAGGAATTAATGTTAAACGTGTCCTGTCGCTTGATGCAGTTACTACTGCGACTGGTGCTGTTGAGCGGTGGTGGTTGTGGTTATGATGCAATCAACCCCCAATCATTTACCATCGTGTAAGAGATCAACATTAACATAATCATCGCCATTCACAATTTCCTTCTTCCGTAGATAGAAAAACATTTGATTTTGATGGTAATCTATTGGGAATTTGATAAAGTGTAGATTTTTATTTATGATTGAGACTTTCTTTGTTATTGTTTCTGGGAAGCTGCTTCCATTTCTATTAATTTCTCTCACAATACATGGCAACAATACAATATTATTGCATTGGGCTGCGGTGGTACATGGAGTTTTATGACTTTATTGAGGCGAAGTACCATAAAACAAAATCATGAAGTAAAAAAAGGTGCTGCTACAGGATGTCCGTTAAAAAATATAAAACTTGAGTGTGAAGAAGTGCATCAATTGAGACAATTCTTGCATTCTTATTGTTTTTATATTTTTTTTTTGTAGAGTTTTCATTCCCTAAGGTGTCATAATCAATGATAAGAATTGTATTAGAAATTACGGAAACCCTGCAAAGGTCTTTATTTATGTATTAAAAAAATTAAAAAAAAAATATTTTAAGAAAAAAGAAAATTTTAACATTTCTTTTTACTTTATTTGCTATTCATAACCAAATGTAGTTTATGTTATGTTGGCGGATAGTTTGCCATTCACAGGCAAGTTCGCTTGGTGGCCCATATGGTCCATTGTGTTACCCAGCGTAGGTAAGCCCCCTTATCATGATACGTTAGTAGTGGGCTTGGACCACCTGGAGCTCCGGATGGAATCGCCCAGTTCCCTTAGTGACACATTCGTTGCTATGCCTAAACCAAACATTCTGTCACCCAAAAACCGTTGACTCACCTAAAAAATGTTGTACCCATTCCGTTTCTTTCACATCTTGGCAACTTCTTCAATAATACTTGTGGTGTGCACCAAGCTTGTCAGCCAAATCACCAATAAAGCAGTGTCCCATTAGAATGCCTGTTAAAGTACGAACCGTTGTCTTGTCGAATTCAAGCATCTTGACTTTCCTGTTGCCTACTGTTGGAAAAGGCAATTCTGAAATTTGGTAACCAGGTATGTTGGAACTAATGTATTTTTTTGTAGGGACGTATATGTCTCCTCTCAGACAGCTCCTCCTCAGACAGCTCCGATCACTTCCGAACCAGTTCGTCCGCCTTTAATTTTCCATCTATGCCACAATGGCCCGGAACACGGTATAGGCGGAATTTCATTGATTCTTTGATTTCATGAGATGGGATTCCAGCACTTTAATTGCTGCTTTACTGCCGCACATATGATAAAGTTCGAAGGAGGAAGGTCACCGGTTTCAACCATACGTGCAGCTTGTTTAATAATAAAAATTTTCGGATAAAATACGCTGTTTAGTAATCTGTATGACCCGTTCAGTGCAAGTTTATCAGAATAGACCCCAGATCCAGTTCCACATTCCACTTTTGAGCTATTGGTGAAGATTGTTATATCACCGTCACCGATGACAGCTTTAGGAACTCATTCTTCCCGTGTGGAAATGTGAGTTTTGTATGTTTGTCCGTTATGTTGCGACTATGTAGTCGCATCTAAAATCCGGGTAATTCGGTACTACTTCACGTAGTATTAAAGCGTGGTCCACCACACATGGACTAAGCATATCTGAGAACTTAAGCCTCAGTGCAGTTCTAGCAGCCACGTTTGGGGAAGATGTCTAGTGATAAGATGATTTCGAGCCTGCCGCTTGGACTTCAGAGCACACGTGATGCCCAAGCATGTTAACCTCTCTGTACGTTGTTCAGCGTAGAGAGATAGGTTCTCTTTTGTATAGCCTCCCACCAAACTAATGCCCTGTAAGAGAATATAGGCAGTACAAGCGCTGTGTACATCCAGTGGATGATAGGAAACATTCAACGCACAAGGCATTCATCGCTTTCATCATATTTTCTGTGTTCCTCTTCCAGGCCAGTTTGGAACCCAGAATGACACTCAAGTACTTCGCCTCCTTTGAGAGTCTCAGAGCCGTTCCGTTCGAATACCAAATTTTATAAAAATTCTGTGCAAGACTTTTAGAAATAAGACCCTAATGATGTATCCAGTCTGATGATTGATTGAAATCTCAATCCTGCAACTGGAGGAGATTGTTAGAAACCGGGTGGGATACAAACAGTAGAAATTGTACACCTGCCAACCTGATATTCATTTTAATACCGCTTATCCCATATAAGGATTTTTAAAGTTCATTAAGCAACCTGTCATAATAAATTCCTAAATTTCTAACACGGATAAGACTGCAATTACAGTCACTTCTTTTCATTATTAATTTTTCATATTTTTCCCTTTACAAGCGTAAATTTGTAACATTTTAAATTCAAAAATAAAAAGGCATACAACCAACCACATGCACTCATTACTTTAAAAGCTCGTGACACATATACCCACTACACCATATAAAAAATAACAGTAAGTGCTCGAAAAACAGTGACGCTTGTGATCCATTGTATCCATGTCACTTGATAACAGCACTTCATTGCTAAGAGTGAGTAAGAGGTTGCTCACCTTTCAGTCAGTGAGTAATTTCTTTTTTTCTGGGTCTCCATTAGGGAGAATGAAATAAAAAATAGGTCTTTGTAAACTGAAGAGCAATGCGTCACAACAATGAAGTGAGAAGTAATTTTTCACAATCATCACAAAAAAAAAATTGTGAACAACGGGAAAACTTACATGTAATGTCATGTAAGTTCATGTAGGTTTCCTCAAAAAAAAAATGGGGAAAAACAAAGTTTGTGTATGTGGTTCAACCAAAAAAGGGAAGTTGTGCTGGGTGCATTTTCACAAAACTGTTTTTTTTCTCCCCCCTCTCAAGCATTGGTTGACATTGTTAAAACGACAGTCGCTGATTGTACGTATCGGATTTAAGTTTCGTTTCAGTTTGCCATTCTGCTCCATTTGGTTTTTTGAGTCATTGTCATCGTAGATGTCAGCACTTCTTGTGTTTCTGATCGCCAGTGTCATCATCATTGCTATTGTCATTGTTGTATGTAAGAGGCCGATGATGATGGACGGCAACATTCATTGGTGATTTCTTTACGTCAGAATGCAATAATTCAACTTGCAGACGTACATAATGACTTCCATTTTCTACTTTAATTCCATATCGTAATCCAGAACATTCAAAACGGAAATACATGTTTTGAAGACGTCCATCATATCGAAATGTTAACATTGTGTGTTACGATGACTGACAAAAATTCTGTTGAATGGGATTGACCTCATTTTTATGTTGTTGCCTAAAATAATATTTACAAAGAGTACCCAAAAAATCAGAGCGACAAATGAATGCATTCTTTTCGTAATAAATACCAGGTGTACCGATATGAAGTGAGCTTCAACATACAAATGTCTACATAGGGAACACTTATTGTGAACGATCTTTAATTTTTCTTATGGTGGTGATGACATCTGTTAAAAAGTATTCATTACACATCAAATCAGTTACAACAAACAACATTGAAAATGGCGAATTTTGCATCAGAAAATTATGATTTGCGGAAAACATTAATTTTTTGTCTTTGTTTAAAGAAAAGTGAAAGAAATGTGAGAGATTGACGTCGAACTCTTTTCGAGGCATGGTGTGGTCGTGCTCTATCAGAAGTAACACACAGGTTTCGAAGGTTGAGAAATAACAATTTTGACGTGAAAAATAAAGAATATAGACTACGCCGAATTGCATACAATATTGTAGTCGCCGTAGTCTAGTAGGTAGTGTGTCGGCTTATTAAACGTAAGGCCCAGGCGAAAAAAAAATCTGAGAATAAATAAAATCGCCATGAAAAAATTTCTTAAAAATCTGTCGTTCGGAGTCGACTTTAAACTGTAGGTCCCGCCATTCATGTATAAAATTAACACACACAACATAGTGAGAAACTAGGTCGTAATCCTGACTGAAGGTTTTTGATGACCAATTATGTTATGTATGTATTGGATGAAGATGATATTTTGAGTCAATAGCAAATGGCAGAAATGTAAAATGTTACACAACAAATAGTTTCTTACCTTAAAAAGCTATGGGAAAGATCTAAAAGTCTGGAAAATGGTTGTCACATTAATTAATGAGAGACAGATGGAGAATTGAACAACTGCTTGTGAAATTTTGCGTCAAAGACACGATAGAAAATGAGTGTTGCATCGAATTGTTACTGGCGATGAGAAGTGGATTTAATTTTAGAATCTTAAACGGGAAAAATAATGCGGACAATCATTTAAACTTAGGCTGAAAAACCAGATCGATGACACCAAAAAGGTGTGTTGTATATCGCTTCCAACAACAAATATGCTGGCCGTGGTTCAAACCACAGCCCAGACAACTCGAACAAAATGAAATTTGAATAAATATTTCTTCTGGCAAACACTCAGAGAGTAAATAAAATTGCCATGAAAAGTTTCTTAAAAAAGTAGTTAGGCAGACGAAAGTGATAAAACTTCTCAAGCCCATTAAGAGTCTTACAAATAGAAGACAAATACAAACTTTTTCGCAGATATACTATTGGGGACAACTAAATAACGTAGGAATATCGTGCAACTCTCCCAGGTTAAATAAAATTAAATAAGTCTTCGGATTATTCTATAAGTTTAACATCGAAAATACATTATTTAATTTAAAAAAAGTGAAGACTGAAATATTACAACAAGTGGAGAGACATTATTTTAACCAGTAATGTGCAAGATACAGACAATCATAAGGCAGGGAAAGGTTCAACGTTACATACGGGATAAGCAGGCACGAACGGAATTTCTTAGAATGTTTCATACCTTCAACAGGGTTTGGATTTCACGAATGATACTAATGTGTACTAAGTCGTCGTGTTTAGCAGGTAGTGTGTTGAATTATTAGACGATAATTCTTGTTGAACCCCAGGCTCAAACATCTCGATCAAAACGAAATATGAAAAAATATATTTTCGGCTTGCTTTCAGCAGTCCTCTGGTAAAAACTCTGAGACTAAATAAAATTTCCAAAAAAGTTTTTCAAGAAAGACTTCAAACTGTATGTCTCTCCACTCACGAATAAAATCAACACTGGAGTTTGAACCACGGCCTCACGTCTAGATGAATCAACACACTACTTGACCAAAACGATTTCGGTACACAGATTCGTAAAACTAAGAAGTGTTGTCCCAGGTGTTGCTTAGTAAACTTAAATTTTGTTCGTAAATTCCATTTGCTGATATCATATAATTTTTAAGCACAGCTTCCTCAATCCTTTTTCTTATTGTGTCGCCTAAAATAGATTCACTGAACTCATTTTAGAGATATGATGAATAGAGGTACATATTAGCTTCTGTAGTCTGAATTTTAAGTTTCTCAGAAGAGTCAAAGTCAGAGATTTATTTTAGGAGAACGCATTAAACAGAATTTAATTTGGCGGTAAAACACGGCCGGAACAATTCTTCTTCTTAGAGAAAACTCTAAGCTCTCAAGCTTAAATTAACTGAAACTTAAATGTCGTTTATATTGACGTGACGTACTACATATATTTGAATATGAAAGGACATCTCGAACGAAACGAAAATATAAAAAATATTTCTTCGACGACTTCCTCTCTCAGCAGATTTCTGGTAAAAACATTGAGAGTAAATAAAAAATTGCCATGAAAAATTTTCTCAAAAACCTGTCGTTCGGAGTCGCCTCTTATGTATAAAATTAATACGAACAACATAAGTGACGTGAGAAACTAGGTCGTAATCCTAACTGAAGGGTTGTAATGACCAATTATGTTTATACAGTGAGCGTCAAAAGAAACTGTACAAACTCAACTGTTACCACTTTAGGAGAGTGCCCGAAAAAATTTGACAATATTTCGAAATTTTTTGAAATTTTTTTTTTGGTTTGGTTCAACTGGCAATTAAACAATTTTAAAATAGAAATAACGGTAATTTATAAATATATATATTTTTTTTAATATACAGTTTCTTTTGACGCCCACTGTGTATGTACTTTTGTACAAAGAATTGATTTAGCCTAAAGACTAATGTAGACTTCAACTTTTTTAATTTAATGAATATTTTTGTAATGAATTTTTCTTACAATCTCTTAAAGTTCTGTCTAATATTACGATAATAGTCTGCTTATAACTTAACAACTAGGTAAACAAGGTAAAATATCGCCCTCTTTTTTTAAATGTTATTACAGAGACCCCCTCATATAATATTGCATACGCATTCAAGAACCATTACTCTACGCCACACTAAATATGAGAATTATTCGACACCCACACATGTTGGCTTAAAATGGGAAAACTTATGACAACGATGGGTATGGGTATGGAGATAAAAACAAAGTTTTATGTGGCAACTGCAGAGACAATTCAAACCACCGACTCTCTACAACAATAGCAGAGAAATAAAGAATTACAACAACTCATGTGTCCTTTCATTAAGGGCGGTATTATTGTAAATGATTGTGTGATTTTATAATTCTATTCTCCTCTCAAAGTCATTAAGTTTAAGATTAAACTGCACTTTCTTAAGGGTTACGACATACAAACGTTATTTATTCTCATTTATTCCCGCTTCACGTCATACAAAACCTTCTTCACTTACGTACTTATGTACATACGTACATATGTATGTGTGTGCATCTACAATTTAATGCAATATTTTCTTTTTCTTATCCTCTTTGAGTTTAATTTTCTTGCTGATTACTTTAACGGCCCGTTCCACAATCCAATTCATTTTTCATTTTTGTCCCATTTTGTCTTCAAAGAAATTCTAGAGGCAGAACTGATGCCGATGCTTAGTGGTTAAGACAACAGCAACCGTAATACGAAGAGAAATAAGAAATCTAATGAGATTTATGACTCGACATTAATTCAATTCTAATCCCACAGTACTACTGTTCACATTATTTTAATATTATTTTGCCTAAGAAAGCCTGCTTAATTATCGTCTACAATGATGTACGGCCCCTTGAAAATCCGCCCTTTCTCGAACACCCATCCACTGCAATTGTTAATTAATTGCATAAAAAAAATAATTTTATGTCTTCACATTTTGCAAAAATTTATTATTTTCAGAGAGAAATTCTATTTCGCATTGGACAACAAACATTGTTTTTGCGATATTAAACTGAAAGGAATTAAGTTTAATCAACATAGTCTGCATTCAGTTCATTCATTTATTTCATTCAGATTGTGGTGGATGTACCTTAATGATGAACTTAATTTCATACAATAGAAAATATAGGGTCTTTTTTAAGCGTTTCGTATCCTTAAATGTAAAAACACAGTGTGTGTGAGATATCTTCAATAATTTTTATTTATTTGAACGACATATTTATGACATTATGTACTGAATATAAAATCGTTCAAATGTCCGACACAGCTCCAATTCAAATGTTCAATTTTCCATGACTGTAGCTCTGTTGGCTCTAGTTTGCGGCTTCCTCACATGCCCCTCTGACTTAAGAACATCACACAAGAGAAAGTCCCACGATCTTGGTGACCAGTTCATACCACCTAAACATGAGATGACCATGCCCTCCAATCACTCGTTCAGAATATCTAATGTAGCATGAACTGTATGTCACGTGCTGTTGAAACCACATTTGTTAGTGTCTTAATTATCCAATTCAGGCGAAAAGAAATTGTCACATCGATTTCTCAAAAAAAAATTGAAACAAAAAAGAAAACCGATCTTATTGTTACGTTGAGTTAGTAGACCGGGCGCGACCAGATGATTTATTGTACCGCTCTCAACCTACGTCGGAAAGGAACAATTTGATTTGTACATAGTATTTTAAGAAATGGACCATTCTGTGGTACACAACTAAGTTAAGGAAGGGTCAGAAGCGGGTATATTTTGTCCCAGAGTGAAATATATAGATCCCATGGGAAAACTCGCTATTTGTTTCGAAACGAAAGTTAACGTCCTGGAAAGATGTGCTCAATAAATTTGAACAGAAAGTATAGAAAATGTGACATAGCAATACTGTTTGACACCAGACCGCTATCAGAGCACTCAACACCTATAAGATTGACTCAAACCTGGAATGGAAAGCTAAACCAGCAAGGCAATACTGGATCTCAAATCTTATGTGAATTTGAGGGAGTCAGCAGGCAGATCAGATTGCGAGGATGAGGTCAGTACCTTTCTTATATGAATTATTAATTAGCCTATCGAAAATTTCTCTGGATATAGTAACCGCCCGTTTTATGTTTAAAGAGGAATTGTTTTAGAATCATATTTGTAGTTGAAACCTATGCCAAGATAATGCATTCCAAAGAGAATCACCTGGATGCATGTTAAGTACTAAGTTTTTAGTCAACTTTATAGGGATGCCTAATATAGATTGAGGGCAGTGCAACAAATCTTCAGGTTTTTGAAATGTAGTACCTCCACGTAACACTATGTTCATTTCAGTTCCATTTTGTTACAAAAATCAATCGATGCTAGAAATCATCGATGTATGAGTCGATATAATATCGACGCTTTGCATCGCAAATATATCCATAACTGTCGGAACACGAACTTATTAACTATGCAGCATTAATCCATGTTAGAAGGAAATACCGGGGAGTATATCAAGTAACAAGTACGGTGTTAGCCGAACTACATACATATATCCTGAAGTTTGTTAAGGAAATAGGGTTGACGTAGACTATATTTAATCATCAGCGGTGATTTGGCAAAACATACTGAATAAATTTGAGAAATAATTTGAGAAATGTAGATGAAAGACCCTATACAATATATTTTCTTGTTATTAACAATTGTTTTGGGTTACTAATTTGTGCGCAAATGTATGCAAAATAGAGAAGTAATTAAAGGCGTTAAAGACAAGATTACATTAAACAAACACATGAATTGTAATAACAATTGCTTAAAGCATCGGAAAGTTAATTTAGTTTAGTTAATTTAAAATATTTTAATTGAAACGTTTTCTAGAAAGGGTGATGCAGAACTCAAATCTGTTCCAACTATAATTAGGTAGCAAGAACTTGTTGGTCTCAATCGGATTGAAAAGCCTCTCTCTAACTACTCTGGCGTAGGTGTATACGAATAAGCAACAAACCACAGCGATACTCAAACCTTGCATAATCCATGCTATCGGTCTAACAAAGTCTAATTTATGGGCCACAATGAAAGATTTCACATACGCGACGAACATTTAAACGATGTTATTTTCCACACACAATGGCATCAATAGGTCTTTCAAACGAATAGAAATTTTGATGTTATCTTATATGAACTTTATTTTATTTCAGTTTATATATAAAAAGAGTTTGATGAAGGACCCGATATAAGGCATACGATTGTAGTGACCTGAGTTAATCTATTAATTTAAACCATAACGTAACATTAGAAAAACCAAATAATTTTACTCTAATCTACTCCCAAATATTGCTATTTTCTCTATTTTGAACAAGTAAAGAAATAAAGTCACTGAAGTTTAGTAGATTGTGTGTTGAATAACTAGATATAAGGCCCTGGTTCAAACCCCAGCATAAACATTTCAAAGAAAACGAAATATGAAAAAAATGTTCAGCGACTTTCTGTCATTAACTAGTCTTTTGGCAAAAACTCTAAGGGCCATTATTACAACCTTCCGTTAACTAAAGGGAGGATTTTAATGTACAAATAAATTATTTTTCATTATTATGAGTACCCAATAAGATAGAAGTGAGCGTTAAGCTAAAGGGAGGATCATCATGCCGGTAATTTTTAAAGTTAAGTTTATGTTTGAACTTGCCATATTATGTATATTATTTTCATTATGGCAACTTCAAATTTAAACAAAATGAGCATATACAACAAAAAAATAAAGAAAGCAAGTTGCCACTGCGTTTAAAAAGAACTTGTTTAATTGAGCAGTGTTATCGACATGGCTCCGGCATTGCCATATTCTTTAAAAAGTTAACTTTATTTTATCTATAAGTTGTAATAACGAAAAGAAGTTAGAGGCGACTTTAAATTTCACTTTAGCTAAAGTTACCTTTAACTAAACCCAACTTTAAGGCAAGTTGTAATAATGGCAATAAGAGTAAGCCTTGTAAAGTTTCTCAAAAATCTGTCATTCGTAGTCGATTTAAACTCATGGCCGCTCATGGATAAAATTAACATACACGAAATGGGTGGTGTGAGAAACTAGGCTAGAGTGGTGTGATCAGCTAGCTACAAAAGAGTTGCAATGACTATTTAAAAAAGGAATTAAGATTGCAATGAACTGAGTTAACTTCTTAATACATATAATTATTACATAATATTAGAAAACCTAAATATTTCTACAGCAATCTACTTTCTATTTTAATCAAGTAAAGAAATAATAGCCGATTAACACCAATGATTCGATAAATACAACAGAAGTTTCCGATCAATGTGTTGATGCTGTGAATATTGATTACATTTTTGTATGAATTTTAATAATTTTCTACACTTTTTTCTCTTTCTTTTGCGATGTTTTTATTACAATTTGTAATTAAAATATCACCGATCACTGTCCAAATATTGTAACTGAAAATTGTAAAATGATTAGATTATCGAATAGCAATACCTTGTGACAAACAAATTTACGGAAAATAATATCGAATAAATGAATGTTTTTTTTATCGAAATAACAACATCGTTGATTAATGATGAGAGAATTAAAGTAAAATTTCAAAACATTATAACAACAATCTTCACAAGTAAATATTATAAAAATACACACGAATTTATAAAAATAAACACAAGTGACAGCTGATATGCAACACAATTGTTATTGAAACTAAAAATTTTGAGCCTTACAGTCAGTAAATTTAGAATATTCGATTGACTTGAAAAGTAAGAAATACAATGAAATTGGACGAAAGATAGTAACTCGAACGCATAATCTTTACAATTAAAAAATTATAACGATTTTAACACAACATTTTAATGAAATTATTTTAAATACTTTTTTTAATTATTTTTTGTTTTTTTTTAATCTTCAATTATATGTAAATAATAACTTATCAAATCCTTATTGCTACAGAAAAAGTTATTTAAGCCTGGTCTACATCACGAATAAACTCGATTGCAGGTGAGCGCTGCCGTGTGAGTACTGACCTCTTTTTTACATGAATTTGGCGATGGATGTCCAAGGAGATACGAATCAATTGATTTGGGTGTAATTCAAGTATTTGAGTGAATATTTTATTTATTGGCAGTATACTTGTAGTAGAAAACTTGTTATGTATATTACCACTTTCTTATGCGATATGTTTTATATCAGTTATGTTTACCACATTTGATAGATCAATTCTTGAGCTGTCAAAATCGCGATGGAATCTCTTTCAAACTGCTTAAAAAACAGCATTTGCATAACGTTTTGTAGAACCACTTTTGAACAAAGAAAACTAAACGTTTAAGCCATTATTTGCTTTTCTAGTGGACTGCGCTTTACAAAAATAATGATTTGAATATTAAAGAAAAAGACAAAGCGTCTGGGATATCCAAAAAAGTTTGAAGACCATAAACTGGAAGCATTATTCGTATCAGGCGCAAGAAGATCTTGCACAATCATTAGGTGTGTCTGAAGTAACCATTTCAAAGCGTTTAAACGCAGCAGGATTCATTCAAAAGCAAGGAAATTGGGTGCCACATGAACTCAAGCCGAAAGTCGTGGAAAGCCAATTCCGTATGTCTTAAATACTGTTTGAAAGGACTACCTGTATAGTACATACGAGTACATAGGTATTATTTATTTACAAATTTAAACGACATGGATCAGATGGAAAACAGTACCTTTGGCGTAAGCTGAATAATAAGTTAATTATATAATATAATATAATAATATAATAATTAAGGCTATTCCAAGCATTGGGGATTCATTCCAATATTTGGGCATTTTAAAACAAAATGTAAAGCAAAGTGACGATAAATCAAATATATTGAACATATTTGTTTATACTAGGATCAACGATCGGAAGCACTTTGAGAAGCTGTCGTTTATCCATAATGCTTCAAAACATCGGTACAGGTCCCTGGTCTCAAAACTATTCAGCATGTTTGGGAAAAACTTGTCCGTAAGCTCTGTAAATCCAGCCTCATCACAGTGGAGCAGTTGAAAAAAGGAGTTAGGCAATTAGGAGTCGTGCAGTTGGGTACCTCGACGTTTGGAAATAGTAATAAAAGCAAAAGTTTTGGTTCCAAGTGTTAAAACAGTGCCTTTTATTTGACTGTCCAATTATGCATTTGACATAAAATTTGTTATTATTGTTTTCCTTTTTGTTTTAAAAATATTTTTAAATAAAAATGATAAGTATTATAAATTGTTTAAAAGCATTTTTAATTATCTATAAATCCGTAAAATTATTTGGAAATATATCCACTGAATTGAAAAAATCGGCATTTGAAAAATCTCATACTTAGTGTCCAATTATACGTTTGAGCCACTATATCTAAGGCGCGGCCAACGAGGAAATGCCAAGCAGAATATCCATTGCGCTAAGGTAATGCTTTGTATTTAGTGGGATCAGAAGCACGTGATTCATTACGGACGGCTAAAACCGAGCTAGACTATCACAAGAGACCTGCACAGGCCACATACTGTGGCGCAGATAAAAAACTTGTTGAAAAAAATTTGATTGGAATTTTTACTTCACCCGCTCTATAGCCCAGACCTTGTGTCTTCTGACTACCATTTGTTTTGATCAATGCTGACGCTCTGTCTGGAATACGACTCACTTCAGAGCAGGAATGGAAACCATATATTGGCAAAGTGATCAGAAAAACATTTATTTTCAATTTCAAAAATTTAAAATTGGTTTTTAAGTTATACTGCCAATAAATGTTTGAGTTCAAATCGCATCTATTATCATATGTGAGATTTTGAATGTCTTTGATTTTTTTCTGTGCATGATGCTGAGGATGAATCCCGTAACTCTATCCAATAACACCATTTAAATGTGAGGTGATGCAGTAGTGAAAGTCGTCGTTTGCAATTAGCAACTTTGCAAGTTCAAATTTTAAAAGAGACGAAGAAATTTTTGTTG
This sequence comes from Sarcophaga subvicina, assembly GCA_936449025.2. NCBI lineage: Eukaryota > Metazoa > Arthropoda > Insecta > Diptera > Sarcophagidae > Sarcophaga > Sarcophaga subvicina. The sequence goes on from OW388082.2 coordinate 39,143,245, forward strand.
TAGTTTTCGAATTTAAAAAATTAAACTTCTCTAAATAATTTATTCAGGAATCCACCTGACCTCTCCCGCCAGATTAAACATCACCAACAATGACCATCATAGGATATTCCAATATCGTTTACTCTTTAGACAGAATAAGATTCAATTCGCAAAATTTCCTTACCACTACACCCAACAGTTATATATTCAGTCTCTGGAACAAATATGGGTAGCCAAGACATTTCAGAGTAACATAATTTTCAAAGCACATGCCAAGCAAGTCTTTATTTCCCAATGCTGGAAGATGCAATTCCGCAGGTATCGGGACGCTTCATACAGGTATCGCGACGCTTAGTGTGGATTCTCATGTGTGTTGGGTTCTCATGTATGTTGAGTTCTCATGTATGCTGGGAAAGTGTGTTATCTCAAACAAGTACTGATGTGAATATAATCTCTTCTTTAAAGTCACTTCTGTGCTGAAGCACATGAGGCGCATATTCTTTCGTTTTAAAATTTTTTCCTTTTCTTAAATGAAATAACTTTAATTATGCACTAAACTACAAACATACACAGCATTTAGATTTTTATAATTAATTTTCAATTATGAAAACCGATTATAGAGTAACAAAGAAAAAGCCCGCGCAAATTGATTTGAGGAAAAAAATCGAAAAAATAGCTGAAACGCAGATTATCATGTCCGATTAAAGACAATTACTTTGTCCGGCTACAAAACACACAATAGCAACAACAAAAACAATAAAACAACGTATGAACTCTATATCAGAGAAGGTGATCAAAAAAACAAAAAAACAATCAAATTAAATAAAATAAAATAAAATAAAATCACCTCCAAACTCGACTTCATCTTAGAAAACTTGCTACAAAACACTTAAAAAAAACTTTTTTGTTGTTGTCATTTTTTCTATTTCTTTTTCTTATTTTCTTAATGAAACAAAAACCGTCTAAAGAAGCAAAACTTGGTATAAAAAAAGTTCAGATAAACAATTAATGCCGCCTTAGGAAAAATTAAAATAAGGGTTCACGTAGCGTTTCATTAAAGTTATATACAGGGAAAGATAATATAATGATGCTGAGAAATTTTGCGAAAATTATTTTAAAGAAAATACTTGAATTGAAATTCCAATTGAAAAATTTTCGTAAACTGATAGACGGGAAAACCATAATTTCTGTGCAATTCCTTTAGCTATGTGAATGCCACAAGCAATAAATACATTTTCTGATTATGAGCTACCTCAATACTGAGCATTGGCTATTCATACGTTCACAACGTTTCTCTTAGTTCCACTATGCGAAATCCACTTTATCTCCTGTAGTGTGGATCATTACACGGGTGTTTTGGTTTACCGATCTGCTTCTACTCCCCTGAAGGTTATAAATAATGATAGAGTTTGAACAGCGTGTATCCGTTTCACAAATATTATTCTACGAATCCCTATGTTTACATCTTCCATATTTATTATGAGGCAAAGTAGTTCGATGCTAATTATGAGTGTCCTAAATACCTTAAGCATTCTACTCAAACATCGGTTGAGAACATTCTCAATGTCTACTGTATGAAATCTATAACAAACTAAGTTCCTCGACAAGGGAGAAGCTTGAAGAGAACAAAGTGTTTATATATGTTTGTAAGTTTGTCCTTACACTGTAAGTGCTTGACTTACATACTCTGTGCCTAAATCCAATAGCCGCCTTTTTAATTCTACTTTCAGCACTCCACCATCCGCAATAATACTAAAGTTCAGCCGCTCATTCGACGTGGCATCAATTCGCATCTCCATATTCTTAAATACTATTATTCAAGGATCAACTCTACTCAAATCTCGATCGTACATTTTTCTACGTAAAGGAAGGAAAACTTACATTTATTATTTACATTAAGGAGCAACGACAGTGAAATCTCTCATTCTGTAAACAAACAAATAAGCAAACAAGACCACAACAAAATACACACATCAAACGGTAAACATAAATAAATATGTAGGAATTTTCGAGAAGGAAAGAAAACAAAGATCAAAAACCCAGCAACCACAATTTCATTGAAAGAGTTACAAGACATAAAATGAAGTTGGTATGAAGCGAAGAACGAGAATCCAGTAAGACACGGATAGTCAGTCAGTGATGAGACGTTAGACCGTGTTTAATAATTGAGAATTGTATTAGAACAAAAGTGCGGTTTAAACACAGTGGTACTGAACACCGAAAGTTTGATCTTTGTTAATAACGATCGTGAATCAAATTTATTGGGCAGTGTTATCAGTTGAATAGTGTTGTTTAAATAAATAATGGATAGTGTGCTAGACTATTAGCGTGAGGGTCGTGGGTTCGATTCCCACCAGAGACTCTGGTCTGTGACACTACACCGAGCATATGGCCAAGTTACTCCGCTCGTATATAATTAGAATATAATTTGCAATTGTATTGTAATAAATAAATAACAATAAAATAAAGGAGATTGTATATACATATATGTATATAAAGAATATTGCAGTCGGCTATTTAATTATTATACTAAGGATATTATTCTGAACATCAATTGATCTCTCGCCCCTGATACCTTTACATCGACTGATTTATCATTCGCTTTTAGGTGATCGCCATAAAAACCTTCAATACTACGCATAGAATAATTATGCCAGTTTAAAAACAGATTAGAAACCATTCTCAATAAATGATTTTTTTCATTAAGAATAAATGATTTTCTTTATAAAAGAATAAATATATAAGCAATCGAATGGGATGATGTCACCCAAAAGGGCTATGCATAAAAATATAATACTTGGGGAACATATATATTCGCCATTATTTCTTAAAATCTGGAGTTAAAAATTCCTCTTGAACTACTTGCAACAGTACTTTAGAGCATTAAATCCAGCAAATTTTACACCAACCAGATATTTACACTTCGCAAAATGCGATAAAAGATACACGAAAAACAAATTGTCATACAACTGTAATTCGTCGATAATCGGCAATACGACACCGCCACTCGGATTTTGATAGATTGAAAGACCTTAAGAGACTTTAGGTCACCAATTAAAGTATGAATCAAAACCATTTCGGTTTCGTTTAGTTTATTGTATGATCTTCAGCGGTGCTGTAACACAATAACACAATAGGCACAATTTTTACACTCGAATGTCGTTGATATTGCATGTAATAGGACTACGGGCCGTTATTACAACTTGCCGATAAAGTTGTAATAATGGCCCTAAGTTGTGTAACTTCATTCATTGCAAATGTCGATAAAAGTCGGTCTGACGTTAAAAGGAAATAAAACTAATTTCAACAAACAACAACCATGATAGGTCACCACGTGAATAGTCGAAATATGTTTCAACTTGGTACTGCTATAAAAAAAACCAATAGCATCGTTTTGGTGATAAGACGAAGTACTGTTTCTACCAACTGATGTTATTCCAGAAGCAGTTCGATTTCAAGTGAATATATTGTTAATTCCACAAATCGGCTTTCGATATTGTATACCTTAATAGAATCATTTTTTGATACATAAAATAAATTCCTGAAAAGAAATAAATGCTGTGCGTAGCAATTAGCATGTGTACAAAGCAATGCCTTGATAAACAAGCAGACAATTTTACATCAAGAATGATAAAACTTAAGATTATGATATGCATTTGATTTGCCGGTTAGATAACATGGATTCCATTAAATGGTTTCCCAGTGTTTGTGTACTGTTTACATAACTCTTTAATGTTAAACAAGTAACGTAACGCCATTACACTTTTATGGGAAGAAAATTAAAATTTTTGCACCTGATGTCGTAACCTTTAGTTCTAACATTATTATTCTTCATAGGTAAGACAAAATTGGACATCGAAAATTATTTGAAAAATATTGTGAATAGAACAGTAGTCTTAGAAGTACGTTGTCTAAACATACATATTAAAGTAAGTAAGTAATGATCAATTAAGATGAATGTTCTATCACATAGCAAGCAACCGTATTTTATTGTATTTAGCTTTTGTATTTACAGAATTTTTGTACAATCTGTAAAGTGATATTGTTATTAAAATCTTAAATTTTCCAGACATATTTTAAATTTGTATGTGCCAGTCTGCAAAACACACTTCATAGACCAATTAAGAAATGTTTAAACGTTGGAATTTAAAATTTTAACACCAAATTTAGTATTTTTTCTAATATTTCTTACGACATTAAATGAACTTCTTTCAACAAATTTCAGTATTTTGAATCGTATTCTCATTTAGAGTATGTGCGAAACCATCCAGTAAAATTGTATAAACTAATCCTATAAATTCTAGCAATAATTGGTTCTTTCGAACCAGCTGGAAAGTCTACCAAAATTTGTTTTAAGAATAAAGTGGTCGTCTAAGCCGTCGAAGAAGGAAATTATATACACTGGCGAGCAAAAATGGTTACATAATATTAAAAAAATATAAACTTCATATTTGTGCTTTATTTATTAAAATAAAAAAACAATCCATATGTTAAACATTTATTTAGACTATCCTCTAATTAAAACAAAAACTTATCAGTAATATTGTTTCCTTTTAAATATAAAATATAGCTTAAATATTATTTAGTAGCATTTATCCAATTTTGCTCGTTTTGTTTCAAATGAAAAATTCAGTATTTTGTCCATAATCCTTAATTTTTTATTACTGATTTAATACGTCTTGGTAAGCTTTCTAGCAGTTTTTTGATGGTTTCGCTGTTTATACATTGCCACTCTGCCTCAATTCTTAGCCACAATTCGTTAAGGTTATTTGGAGGGTTTTCATACTGTGCCAACTTTCGTTTTACAATTGCCCACAAATTTTCGACCGGATTTAAATCCGGACTTTGTGCTGGCCATTTCAACGTCTGAAATTTTTTATTTACAATTTCTTACTTACTGCAATAAATACAAAAAATATTGGATTTAAAATATTTTGTTAATATTATGTAACCATTTTTGCTCGCCAGTATATATATTTATTATATATTTCTTCAGCGACTTCCTCTCAGCAGATTTCTGGCAAAAACTCTGAGAGTAAATATAATTACCATGAAAAGTTTTTCAAAAATCTGTCATTCGGAGTCAACTTTAAACTGTAGCTGCCGCCACTCATGTATAAAATTAACACACACAACATAAGTGGTGTGAGAAACTAGGTCGTAATCCTGACTAAATGGTTGTAAAGACCAATTATGTATGTATTCAGAATATTCTTACATCATTACATCTCTAATTTCAAACACATTTTAGTAATCACTAGAAAATAATCGTATCAAATTTTGCGCATTTGCTTATCACAGTTACTCCTCCCAGAATGAGGTTTCCATGTCGATTTGGTATAATTTTTTCGGAAACAATTTAATCTGATTAGATATATGAAAACTAATATGTATAGTGGGATATAATTGTTTGAAATATATATTGAAGCAACTGTATAAAATATTTCTTGATCGTTTTCTTAAAATAACTGTCGTTTTATAAGAATCGAACAGTACTAAACGGAATTGAATCAAACGGTTTATTGATGCCTCAATTTGTTTGTAATCACACCAAGTGAGATTTCATAATTGAGCAAAAATATTAGAATTTCTTATAATAGCTTGCGGTTTGGGAACCCTAAAGCTCTACAAAAATCCCAAACCAAAATAAATTCAAGTAAAAAAATAAGTCTGGGGTGTAGATTTAAACCTTTTTAATAGTAATTGAGTAGCATGAAGATGTTATCGACAATACACACACACACACACACAGAGACACATACATACATCACAACGACAATCGACGTTAACCGACGTTAACAATTTAATTTCAAATTAACTGCAGGTAATATAACAACAACATCAACAATCACAACAATGGAAATACCTGAAAGAGAAAAACGCGTAAATCAACAGATATTTTTAAAGTTTTTATTTTTTTTTATTTTGGGTTGTTATTGTTATTGTCGTTGTATTACGTATTTTCCTGAATCCATCAGTAGTAGTTCGCAGTTCTAAGATGAATTGTTCTTTAGATACAGAATTAGTTGTATTCGAACATTTGAAATGTTAAGATTTTAATTAAAATTTATTTTTATTTTTTAAAAACAAATTAAATCGTTATATTTGAAGTGTTTTTTTATTTATTGTTGTTGTTTGGTGTGCTAAAAACGCGATATTTTAATTAAAATATTCAAAATGAAAATAAAAATTATTCATAATTTATTGCAATTGTCGATAATAATTGCTGTCATGTGTCATAATGTTCAAGGTTTGTTTGCGCTTAAAAAATTGAATTTCTAGTACTTTTTCAAGGAATTATAATGTCGATTCCCAAAAAAATATATCAAAAACACATATTCAGGATAAAGCAACATATTTGGGTTAAAGTATCTACACGTTAAATTTCTCAGAGCAATAATTCGTAAAATGTGTTTAATTTTAGAAAACTTTTTAAAACATTAAAAATCTGCTTTAAATTCGTTTACATTGTCGTAATAATAATAATCCCATTATGAATAAGCAAATAAGAAATATATAAAGCTAGAAATAGCCGAACGTTCACGTAACGTAATAGAACGCATTTTAAAAGTAGTGACATAGATCATAATGCAATTACGTTAAGCATTTACAAATACATATATTCATATGATAAATTCCGTTACGTGTACGTTCGGCTAATTCTACCTTAACAGTGTTGGCGTGCGCGTAAAGTATTGCGTAACAAATCTTACAGCAATCATCTGTTGCTGACAACCTCCGGCGCTTTCAGACGCCAAAAGGTTGTGAACTGTAAGGTAGCCACGCTATCATCGAATTGAGTATTCAAAACCTAATAACTTCTGATTACCGAAATTACGAAAACAATTCAAAAAACACAAGGAGCCACCATGCCGAACATGACTATGGCTATCTCCAGACAAAACGAAATGACTCAACCAGTCAGAGTGTGATTGCCTGGCATGCTTGGCGTGCTTGTTGTCTCTAAGCAAAGTTCGATGGAATTGTAATGGAAAAATGACGACGTAAGATGCAGTAAAGTCCTATACTGCGATATGCTAAATATTAGTAACCCACATAAATATACGAGAAGTGGAAATTTATTTATAAACAAACACCGGAAGTCATTAACATGACACTCACTCAAAGCGAATCGTTACAGCATACCTTGTAAGGTAAGACTGACTTAGCCTGAGTTGCCACTAAACGGTATCACTACTCCAATAAGAGACTTTAATGCTCAAAATGCTGAAAACCACTTTGAATTTGTGAATATAATGACAAAATATGTTGTGGGTGTTTGAGATACGAATGATTAACTCTACATATCGATATACCCTACATTAACTACGTGATAGCTGCGTTGGTCTTTCTCCATAAATGCTTGCTGAAGGTGACATGGATAACACCTACGGGATTTCAGATACAAATGGACATTTCCCGCACATATTTGAAAATATCCTGTGATATTCCAAAGAGTACATGTCCTCAGTTGAACATGAAACTTATCAAAAGTTAGGAACAATAAGCAACAGACACACAAAATTTATTTTTAGATTCTATTTTTTTTTATTTCCCCTCTTGGCAGCACACAACTTCCACAAAGCATTTTCCATCTTATCCAGTTCCGGTTGGTTGTTATCCTGCCTTGTTTCCGTTTCGTTAATCTATTGTTGTTCCAGCTAAGCAGGTGATTGGTCTTCTGCAGGAGGTCCTAGAATAATGGTGCTGCCATCTATCGTTGTCTAAAAACAACGCCCTCCGAGCGTGTGCTGTAATGATGGCGACCTTTACATACATACATAACTGATCATTACAACCCTTTAGTCAGATTACGCCCTAGTTTTTCACATCACTTACATATGTTGTGTGCGTTCATTTTTATACATGAGTGGCGGGACCTACAGTTTAAAGTCGACTCCGAACGACAAATTTTTGAGAAACTTTTCATGGCAATTTTATTTACTCTCAGAGTTTTTGCTAGAAATCTGCTGAGAGGAAGTCGTCGAAGAAATATTTTTTCATATTTAGTTTAGTTGGAGATGCTTGACCTGGGGTTTGAACCGAGCCCTCACGTCTAATAAGCCAACACACTACCTACTAGACCACGGTGACTTCATGGGGAACCTTGCTAATCGTTACTTCATACTTTTTCCCAGCTAGGTGGCTAGGCACTCCATGTGATGTTATCCTTATTCCATTTTAAGGAGGTGGGGATCTTCTTAGATGGATTGTTTTGGAGTTGACGAAAGTACTTAATTTGAGTATTATTGAGGGTATAGGTAGATCTCAGGGTCATAGTAAACTTTCTGCTCTTGAAGACAACGTTAAACTATTAACAGATAGATTACAGGTTATCAAACAAGATAGGTTGTATTGGGTCTAAATGGAATACGAATAATTTTAAAAAGGGTAAAATTAATCAATATACCTATTCTCCAGTTTCTATTGTACCTTCTACAAAAAATAAAATTTGTAGAAGTCATTCAAAAGGATGGTTTGCCTTGTGAAATGCTTTCATATTTACTATCAAATCCTGCAGAGCAAGTCCTTCGGTTAAACACTTGAAATCTTGCGAATGAGGAAGCAATTTGCAGCCTTATTCAAAAATTTGCCAGTCACTTATTTCTATATTCTGTTTAAATCACTTGATAATATGCTATCAATGGCTATCAAACATACATCAAACGGCTAAACTTTCAAGTTTATTTCATTGGCACGTGAATTCTATCGCTTTAGAGAATTTCTTGGTGTAATAAATAAATAATTTTCCAGTTTCTATTAATAATATTGCATTTAAATTAAAATCGTCTGCTTTTGTTTATTTATTTTAATCAGTTTATAATAAATCACTACGCAAAATCAATATTTTGAAATATTTTGCACGGCTATTTAGAAATTCATTACGACGAAATACAATACTAAGGTTTTGATATGAACATATAGAGCTCTGAATTGGCGATAAATTTATCAATTTGTAAAGAATTCGCTGCGTATTTATTACAATAGCTTAAGGGCTTGTTTTTGTAAGACAAACGTGTGAAATCGTTTATATGGAAAATACAAACAAATTTGATTGTTGCAATTGAATGTTTTTGTTTGTGTTTTCCATACAAATACATTTTTTTATTATTATTATTTATTTGCAGTCTATTTTCCAATCAGAGTTGGGGGTAGTGCATTAAATATTTAGTGCACTAAGGTTTCCACTAAATCCCACTATAGTGACAACAGTTTGATTTTCCACTATTTTTCATCACTATAGTGATAGTGAAACATATTTTAACTACCGCTTAAAAAATAGTGGTAGTGAAACACATTTTAACTACCACTAAAAAAATTAGTGGTAGTGAAAATTTTTCCACTACCACTAACCATTAGTGGTAGTGAAAATTTTGCACTACAATAAAATAGTGCAAATTTTTAACAGTAACTACATGAATGCGTTAATGATATTATATGCACTAAAATCTCAAAAAATAGTGTTTATAAAAATTTTCCATTTTTCCATATTTCCATTTTATTATTTTTTATTGTATAAAAAAAATAAAATAAAAACTTAAAATTTTTAAGTAAACTAAATTTCATTAATTAAAATCTTAGCAATTTTAATTTGTATTAATATAATTTAACAACGTATATCGGAATATAACCTAATATTTTAAGAAATAAACTTAAAGAATAAAACATTAAGTTGAAAAAAAATAAAGATACGCGGTATAAAATATATTTAATTTTGTTACTACTTTAATATAATAAAAAAAATAATAAAAATAAAAAGTATAACATAATTCAATATAATGATATGTATTTGAGTTCCATTAACATTAGTGAATGATTATATTTTTCCACTATCCTGTTAGTGGAGAAAAAAATTTGCACTAAGCTGTAAAAAAAGGTTTTTCACTATCACTAATTTAATTTTAGTGAAAAACTTTCTTGTACCACTACCACTATTGCTTAGTGAGGCTGTTATTTTTCAACTCACCACTAAATAGCTATTAGTGATAGTAAAAAATTTTGCACTATCACTAACATTTAGTGGAAACTGCAAATTTAGTGCACTACCCCCAACTCTGTTTCCAATAATAAGCAAATTTGATAAATTAAAAAAATAACATGTCCTATTGCAACCCTTTGGAAGCAATAAAATAAATTATATATGTACAGTTAAACTTAAAGATACTATAATAAAATTAACAAAACAAAATAACAAAATTTAATTAAATTGTTATAATTATTTATATAAATTATATATATATATAATAAACTTATTAAATAAAAGGGAGATCTAAAATGTGATTTCTTTTGAGTCTTCTGATTTCATCAGTATCATCTAGTAATGCAATATACAAATACATGAATGTGGGAAATCGTTCGTCTTATAAAAACGAAGGATAATTGTGCCAATCTAATTCATTCAATTGTCAGAATTTCAAAGTCTGATATTAATGCGGGATCTCTTAATTTCGAGGAAATTTTTCAAATTACATACATACATATGTATGCTTATTTCTTATATTTCTTTAAGCTTGCACCCATAACGATCAAAAATTTCAAGGAAAGTAAAAACATTCATACATACATATTCAAAGTATTGGCCATTGCTGGTACATATTTTCATCATCTTTCAGGCAGTTTGTGGATTCCACACAAAGAAAACGGTTCGTCTTTTAAAGCAAATGAATTAATCACCCAATTTTGGACTTCCTCGTAGGAATCGAAGTGCAGCTCAGCAAATGCATATCCTATCGATGGAGACAAATAGTAGTCGGAAGGAGACAAGTCTGGTGAATACTCGGGAGGGATAACGGGTCCCAGCCCAATGCTTTGATTGTAACCTCAACCGGATTTGTTTTGTGTGTAGGTGCATTACCGTGTTGCAAAATTTCCTTGCCTGTTCTTGTGGCCTAATCATTTGTTGTCGGTAGCCGTCTGTATTAACGGTTCCACTAGGTTTGAGGAGCTCGTATTACACCACACCTTCCGGGTCCTACGAGACTCACTGCATTATCCTCTTGCCGAATTAATTAATAACCCGCGAATTTTTTCGTTTTGGAATCTGGAAATAAATCCACTTTTTTATCGCCAGTAAGAATTAATTCTATGCAACGCCTATTTTCTATCGTGTCTTTTCATCCGCCTGTCATTCAATTCATTTGGAGCCAGTCCAGACTTTTGGAGCTTTCCTTACTCTAAGTGTCATTTTCATCCAAAATTGTTTTTCACATTAAAACGTTGAAACCATATTCTGCATGTTTCTTCTGATAGAGCATGGTCATCATATGCCTTCACAAGTATTCGATGACATTCTCCAGCACTTTTCATCAAATGAAAACAAATAATTTATGTTTTCCGCAAATCATCAATTTTCTGGTACAAAATTTGAATTCATTAAAACGATGAAAAAATACTGTATAGTCGCAGTAACGTTAAGTAATTTTTGCTAAAGGGTGTTCATGTTTTCGGTTTGTTTTTTGTAATCTAAGGCAAAAGAAAGAGGTGATGGATGAGTTTTGTGCAGAAATTCCCAAAATTTATAAATTTCAACATCCATATCATAAATAACATGATAAGGGTGAGTATAAAAAGGAAAAAATCCTTGAATCCTTTGAAAAAGGCGTTTTTGAATTTTCGAAGAGAAACTACAATGGTATCTATTTTTATAGCAATTAATCTAAAAACCTGTAGTACAAAATCGTATATTTTTAATGAAACTGCCAGTTAACATCGCAAGTGCTTACGTAAAAATTCTACGACATATTTTTTTGGCGTTTCCGTGATTAGTAAAAGACCAATACAAAGTGAAATCAAATCATCTCTGATCTAATGAAGTGGATGGTTTTTGAAAAATTGCAAATAGCGAAGACAGCCGTAGGAGCGCCTAACAGACCAATCTAAATAAAAGCGTTGAGAGTTGCGTTGCCTAGCGTCCAGCTTTGAAGCAGAAGTGACGAACCTGAAAACGAATGCTAACTTAACTTTTCAACAAAACATACAAAACGGAATGAAGTTCTATTTCTAAAGCATAGAAAACAATTAAAATATCGTTACATTTGACCAATAAACAGTCCTTTGCAGCAAACTTCACTCTTTAACTTGCGATCAAAATCGTATTTTCTAATTATAACGCGTTGACGCGCTGCAATATTGTTGGTTTGGAGCATATAATTTTTACAGGCATGGGTATTTTTGACAGATAAACAACGCTTAGCGCTCTGTCGTACTCTCTAATTATATATTGAGTTTATACAATACTATACGCTCACTGCTACACGAAAACTCTTCATGTCGCACGTAGACCGTTATTGTGTAAACTAGGCGTTAGCATGATCGAATTAGACTTATGGGACAAGCAATATAGATTGCAATAGTCATATATTAAAACATAAAGGATTTTTTTTTAGAACCTAGTTTATCATGCTAGCTCTCTGCCTTAATGATGAAATAAAAGTTTTGATTTTTTAATATGAAAAAAATCCTTAAAAAAATTTACACCCACATTATTTCTCCATATATTGCTTAGCATCTTACTTAAGAGAATAATTAGCAATTTGTTTAAATTTCTATTTTATTTGTTTTATAAAATTAAATTAATTAGAAAAATAAAAACAATTTTCGATATATTTCGTAGGACAACAGAGTGAAGTGTCTCCAAAATTGGATTTTGATGAAAATGAGGATAAAAACAACACTGTACCTGTTGTACCGGGAATCAAACAAGGCCGAAACGATAGAGGTGACAGTGAAAAGGAAAAGGAAACGACTGAAGGAAAAGGTAACAAATCAGGACCGAAAATACATGGTGTACGTGTAACTGTGGACACGGGAGATACACACAAATCCAAAGGTAAAGTAGGAAAAAAAATTTCGAAATGGTAAAAAATTTAATTTGTATGCGATACTTTGCAGAATCTAAAGAGAGTGTGGAAATAACGGATTTAGGGAAGAATAAGAAAAGAGTTGGAATACATACGGACATTACTTTCGAAATAACAGCGGAGGGTGGAGATGATCACATCAATAAAACGAGTCGGGAGCAAGATGTCGACAAAGGTGATTTGAAAGTCTTGGTTTAATTTATTTCTAATTCCAATTTTCTTCATAATAGAAGATGCAAGCGTACCAATTTACAAAGGCAGAGGTGGTACGACACATAAAAATCGTAAACCCTATGATCCGAAAACACATTGGAATCCAAATTTCTCCAGTGAACGCCGTTATGATCACTCGGGAAGAGCCAATTATCCCGGCTATTATCCTGAGTATTATCCCAATAATGTACCCGTTTATATTGGCTCGGCTGATGCTCGTGGCGCTGGAAGTCCTATATATCGCCAAAGTGATGGTTGGACTAGTTATATACCACGTTCTAGTTATTGGACCACAGAACGTTCTTCATATGTCGATGCATACAATAAACCAAATGATGTCTCAGCCTATAGGCCTACTGGCTGGAAACCCTGTTATTGTCTAACAAACGGCAATGACTACCGAAAACGTCGTGACAACAGTCCACATTATCACCATCAACAGGAGAATGGCATGAACGTTATCAAGCCCACCAGTTCATTAATTGAAATCATTGATGGAAAACTGGAAAAACCATTCTCAAGAAAATAAATTTTACGATTTTCCTCTATTTGAGTACCATATTATTACATGTGATTAATAAATTAGTTTTGTCTCTGTGTGTTAGCAAGTATTTGAAATAGTTTTTGTTTCATTGTTTTTACGTTTTAAATTTAATTAAGAGTTCTTATCAATCAATTTTATAATTTTTGCGTTCACAATGTACGATGTAATCAATCGTATTATGAAATTCATTTCAATTGATACGTAATTTAATTGAAAAAAAAAAACGAATGAAAAATGAAAACAATTTTTCAAAAAAACAATTTTTTTAGTTTTGTTTTGATTATGTCGTGATTTTTTTGTTTATTTTTAAATAAATTTTAATAAACTTTTTAATCTTATAAATAAAATGAATCTCACAAAACAGTAGAACATAATTAGAATGAACGCTATTTACAATTATGTGTGGAGACTGTAGCTGCTTACTTTGCCATTGTCATCGAGGGTGGTGGTGGCGGCTTTGTAGCCAGCACGACGACCATTGATGTCGTAGTTTTCACTTTCGCCAGTGGACAATTCCTTGTAGTTTTTAACTTGGCCATCGGATCCGAACTGTAAAAAAGATCACAATAACATTGTAAGCATTTTTAAAACGAATACAAAAATTAAAATTTCCTAAACATATGGCAACATTTACCTCAGATTGGCTGGACCATTTTGAAGCCTTTTCCCATGATTTAGTTTTGTAACCAGCATTTCCTAGACCAGAAAGACCACTGTAACCGCCTCCCAAGCCGCTTTCCAAATTGGCGCTACCATATTGGCTGCCACCGGCACGAGTACCACCAATAGACATGCCTTGAGCTTGCAATTTGGCTAAACGCTCAGCTTCAGTCATGTAACCGTGTAAGCCAGCAGAAGAACCAGATGTACCGAAAGATGAGCCAGTACCAAATGAAGATTCAGCACCGAATTTTGAACCAAAATTGGATTCAGCACCGAAAGAAGAACCGAATTTAGACTGGGCACCGAATTTCGAACCGAAGGAGGCGCCATCAGTGTAGGCGCTGTTAAGACCAGTACCAAAGCCAGCTTGATGGCCAGCACCAAAAGCAGAAGAAGCACCGAAATTAGAAGCAGCCTGATGAGAAGCACCGAAATTAGAAGCAGCCTGATGAGAAGCACCAAAATTGGTTAAGGCTTGATGAGAAGAACCGAAACCAGTCTTGTGCAAGGAGTTAGCACCACTAGTTGCCAAAACGGGAGCGCCTAAAAAGCAAATGAAACTTATTTTCTATTATTTTTGATTGCGTTTTATGTTTACTTACTGTAAGTGGGAGCAGTGTAGCCACCACCATAATAACCAGTCTTATAATTTGAGTTAGTATCAGCGGTAAGACCACCAGTAACCAAAGCACCTAATTGGGAACCGGATGTACTATCAACAGAACTTTGATGAACATAAGATGAGCTGGTAGCAGGAGCAGTATGAACAATGACTTGAGGTTGAGTGGCAGTGGTAGTTACCTTACGGTATTTCATGTAAGATTCTTGGCCACCAGAGGGAGCAGTGTATTGAATAATAGGAACAGCTTGGTTTTGTACGCGACGTTCTTCGTGGTGTACGTACTTTTCGGATCCACCGGAGGGAGAAGTGTATTGAATGATGGGTACAGCTTGGTTTTGTACACGACGCTCTTCATGGCGAATGTAATTTTCGGAACCACCCGATGGAGCGGTATAATGAATAACGGGAGCAGATTGGCTATCAACGCGACGTTCTTCATGGTGAACATAGTTTTCAGAACCACCAGAAGATGGAGCAAATTGAATGATGGGTGCCGATGTTTGGGTTTGTAAACGACGTTCTTCGTGATGGACATAGTTTTCAGAGCCGCCTGAAGGAACAGTGTAAACAACAGGAGTGGCAGCATTAGCAACGCGACGTTCTTCATGGCGGTAATATTTTTCGGAGCCACCAGATGGTGCAGTGTAAACAATGGGAGTGGCAACTTGGTTGCGATGTTCTTCATGGCGAACAAAGCTTTCATGTCCACCACCTACACCACCACCATGCACAACGAATTCGGGTACAACTTGTTGAACATTTTCAGCAGCAGAACTTTCCAAATAGTTTGAAGAGCCGGAAGAACCACCAGCTACAGGAATAACAACAGAAGAGCCACCATGGAGACCAGCGCCATGACTAGAACCACTGGCAAAATTGGCATTGCTATCAAACGAAGAGGAGGCAGCAAAGTTAGCAGAGTGACTTGCACCGAAATTGGAGTTTGAAGAGGCACCGTAACCGCTGCCTGAATTGTATCCAGCACCAGATGATAAGCCCGATGATGACAAACCCGATGACGACAAACCCGATGACGATAAACCTACAGTACCAACACCTACACCACCATAAGTGCCAACTTCTTCGAATTCAGCATGTTGGCCATCCAAAACATCAGCAATCTTCCTTTTAGCCTCTTCGAGAGTCTGATGATGTTGACTGTAGTGTCTAGAAACAGAATTAATAAGTTTAGTTCCTCTACAATTATGCCTTGCATACAAGAAGCATCTTCAAACGTTTGCATGTATGTATCTCAAATCCAAAAGAAAAAAATATTTGACAAATACTAATCACAAGTGAATTAAAATAGATAAGATGGAGGAGCACTTAAAATTCAATAGAGACTTGACAACAACAGTTGATGAAAATATTTTATCAGCTAGGCTGGGCTATTAATAAATTATTCTCAAATCTTTGCTTCGAATAAATTGGTTGGTGAAGCAGATTAATTTTTAATATTTTTGTAGAAACGTTTGTAAATGTTTCGGCAGTTCAGTTCACAGTTAGTAAATAATTTTGAATAAATGTTAGATGCCGTTGTACCAATCCAATTAGGAATTCAAGAATTTTGAATTTTTATTCCTTTATTGTACGGGTACTTACAGTGTATGGAAATCAACTCCTCTAAAGAAATTGTTTTTTAAGTTAATAAAAAAGGCAACACATGAATAAATAAGAAAGCAAAAAAAATATTTAAGAAATATTAATAAAATATGATACATATGTGGTACTCCTTTGATTAGTTGATCATAATTACCTTTCGTGTAATTCTTCTGCAAAAGAAAAAGAAAAAAGAAGAAATTTTCATTAATTTGTTGAACAGATATTAAGAAATAAAAATTAAAATTCTTTTATATGCGGTATACAGGATGTTTGCTTTGATTAAAAATCTGAATTCATATTTAAACAGGCAGACATGATAATATAAATTTGAAGACCTTGTCTTTAATATTTTCTAAAGAAGGTCAAAAGTTTATCTCGTTATGAAGATCCATTATATTTAAATTAACTTTCAGAAAATCTCAAATTATTAATACAAGTGATAATGATGACAAATAAACTAAAAAAGAAGAGAATCAAGAAAAAATTTAATTTCAATTTTTTTAAATTTTTACAATTTCGAGAACAATTCAACATTCAAAATTGAACTGTACCTATAAAAAGTAGACAAATATAGATTTACTGGAATGAAACTACAATCTACAAAATAAAAAGAGTTCAATAACACTTTAATTGAATTGTAAACTGATTTCTATCTATTCCAGCAACAGATTTTTTATAATTTTTCAATGAAAATTTCTTGGAAATTTATGTACTCGTATACAGTAGAATAAAATAAAATAGAAAATTCATATTGGCGTTGAGTTTGAACTGAAAACTTTCACCTAAATGGCAGATGTATACTTAGTCAAAACTCTAATTGAAGGGATGTGAAATTTAAAAGCGTTTTCTTTCACCTTTATGTTCTTTAAGAGGACACAAGATAATGACAGGGCAATCTCCCATCAATTTATTATTTCTCTGCTTTTGTTTAAGCCTTAAGTTCTTTTTAACTTAGCAGGTATTTTCTCTTCTGGAGCAGGATTTAAAAAAATTTTAAGTAAAAATTTGGGTTTTCTTCGGTAACTTCTTTCTACAGTGTTCTGGCAAAATTGTTTAACTTCAACAGCTTAATGTTAAACAGTAGGTTCCACCATTCATGGATTAAATTATCACACACAATATGGGTGGTGTAAGAATCAAGGTTATAATCCTGACTAAAGGCCTATTACAAACGAAGTGAAGTAAAAAATGTCAAATTTACTGAAATTAATTTAATTCTATCCAGAACTATGACTCGTATATCAACATAATTCAAATATTTTACTAAACTAATGGATCTTCGCCCCATCATAGTATTTTACAATGGCAATTATAAGAAAGTTCTCTTTGAATATCGACCTTCAACAAGAACTCAAAAGTCAACCCGAATAAAGAAGTGTTCGAAAGGGCAAGCAATTTTAAGAACTCTTGTTCTGAAGTCGCCATATTAATAGGTAGTGTGTTGTCTCAAATATCTCAAACAGAATAAAATATGAAAAAATATTTTTAAGGCGACTTCCTCCCAGCATTCTCCTGGCAAAAATTCTAAGAGTAAATAAAATTGCCATTGAAATCTTCTGAAAAATCTGTAGTTCTGAGCCGACTTAAGCTGCAAATCCCGCCACTCATGAATAAAATTTTCACACATAGCATGAATGGTGCGACAATTAGGTTGCAATCTTGACTAAGAATTTTAATATTTTTCTAAAGGTTAAATTCTTAAAAATTCGCTTTTGATGATAGTCGTCTCCACAGATATTTTTCTGTGAAATATGCCTATTCTTTCATAAATCGTTGATAACAATTTCGAAAAAGAAAATTATTTTATAGAGTGAACGATCATACATTTAAACAAAAATTAAAATTTATTCGTAAATGAATTAAAAAAAACTGAAATTATAATTCTTCAGAAAAACAATTTTAATTTTGTACATCGATATACCGCGGCTTTTTCGCACGTAACAGAAAACAATTTTTATAACCTTAGGAATTTTAGGAATTTATTAGTCGGACTTTAATATTTTTTTTTATATTTCAAAAAGACGACTTAAGATTTTTTTACGAAATATTTCATTATGAGATAATTTCATGAAAAATTTGCAAAATATGCAAAGTATGTCGTTATTAATAAAAAATTTTTCACATTGAATTAATTTTATGAGACATTCACTTTTTTCTTCGTCAGTAACACTAAACCTTTAAAACAAAATAAATCACCGGTAATTTCACTTTTGCAATTTGCAAAAAAAAAGAAAGAAAAATTTAGAAATTCACATTAATTTTAAACATTACCTGCCACAACAGCACTTAGGCACAAAGCCAATACTAAAAAGTATTTCATTTTTACTTAAAATTCTATTTAATTTTATATGCACTTAAAAATGTTTAAATTAAATTTTTTAATTTTTCTTTTCTTAAGTCTCCTTTCGTTGGTGTTGCTTCCACCACAAACTATTGGTTAATGATTTGGGTTTCGAATTCAAGCGTTTATTTGAAGACTGTGTCATCATCATGAATTCAGTTGACGCCGATAGATAAGATTTCGAAAGACTTGAACCCAATGGCGATTATGTTGACCTAGAGTATATTCAGTCGAATTGATAATTAAAACTTTTATAAAGAAAAATAAAAAATAAAATTTATTTTATTTATTACTAGGAATTTCATTGATACTGATTTGATTGTTTTTTTCTTATTGTTTTAAAGTGCAAGGAAATAAGCTATTTTTACTCAAAATATTTACAAAATGCACGCATAAAAAAAAATTTTAAACAAAAATTAACAGCAGCGCTCAATTTTCCTTTTTTACGCTCTATTAATAAAGGAAGGTTATTGCGAAAGAAACGGAAAGACAAAGGAGGTTATTTATTTACTTTTTCCCTGCATTCTTCGATAGACTTGGGTTTAGTTAAAGGTACATTTAGCTAAAGGGAACTGTAAAGTTACCTTTAACTTATTTTCGTTATTACAACTTACAGATAAAATAAAGTTAACTGTTTTCAAAAATATGGCAGTGGCGAAGCAATGTCGATAACATTGCTCAATCGAATAAGTTCCTTTAAACGCAGTGGCAACGACGGGCTTATTTTTTTTTTTGTATTGAAAATAATATATAATCTGGCAAGTTCAAACATAAACTTAACTTTAAAAGTTACCGGAAGGATGATCTTCCCTTTAGCTTAACGCTCACTTCTACCTTATCGTCCACTTATAATAATGAAAAACAATTTATGTGCCTGTTAAAATCCTCGCTTTAGTTAACGGCGAGTTGTAATAATGGCACTAAATGATAAAAATGAATTGAGTAACCTTCAACTCTTTTAAAAAAGTTGCTATTTTGTGGTATACAGATGGATCAAAACAGATCTTGACACAGCAGCAAGAGCTTTTGATCCCAGAATGAAATAGTTCGAGCCAATGGAGAAACCACGGTGATTTTCCAAGCTGAAGTCTATACCATCGAAAGATCAATTACTAACAATAATATCAGACAGTCAAGCCGCCATTCGAGCTCTCGGTTCTTTTGAGGTTAAATCGAATATAGTATGGGACTGTATTGGAAAGCTGTTTCGACTAGGTAGGAAAAACAAGGTAATCCTCTGTTGAGGTCCAGGTCATTTGACAATAATATGTGATATCAGGAAACTTATGATCAACGAAAGGGAAGAAAAAGAGAGGCAAATACTTTTCTCAACTAAATCGTAAATTTTGTTGGAAAACTAAAATAAGAGGAGATTTGACTCGTAAATCAGACTGTCCAGGAATAACCCGAATTTGGTGATTGGTGTTTTGATTGGGCACTGTAGCCTCATGGTACACTTATTCAGAATGGAAGCTGTCTCGAGTCCAACATGTAGATTCTGTGACACTAAGAATGAATCATCGGAGCACATTCTCGGAACACCTGAATACATATCAAGTGCTAGGCAAGGAATTGTTATTGTTGACACCGAGCAGCATCCTCAAGACTTGAGAGAGACATTATAGGTATAACCTATAACCATAATAATAATAATGCTTTCACCTTTACACTTCAACATACACTTACAGTATGTTTACGATAAAGCTTTAGCGGATATACAAAGGAGAAAATGGCAAAGTAAATGACAATCACAACCTCAAAATAAAATCTGTGGATAGGTAGGATAACATTGTCGGCGTAAAAGTTCTCACAGTAATTTTGGCCTAAGGCCGTAAGACTTTAAAAAATTTCTAAGGTCAAAGATCGGTATTTGATATATGAAACGTACTCCTTTATGATTTGGAGACATGGGGCCGAAGATTTACGGAAGACTATTAAATAATAAGGTGACGGGTAAGTGTAGTGGTTAAAGTACTAGATTGCAAACCCGTTGTTTTTCATCCTCAAATCCCGAAGAAGACGGATAAATTTTCATCGTAGTGTTCGAAATAAATACTGTCAGCCTCATAAGAACGCAGCGAAACATCTTTAAAGAAATTGGACTCAAATATGACCTCAAAATTATCGACGGTTGGCAACATCATCATCCTACTGACTAATCGCCCGCTGTGTTGGAAAAATTTTAGTTAATAAAACTGAAAGAAAGCAAAATAAGTAGCACATGAACGAATGGGAAATTCTTTCATTGTCTTTGTTTATTAATTTTCTTAAAACAGAAAACGAGCACGTCCTTTATCATTATTAGCGGCAGAACGATTATCGTAGAAACGATTAAAACTGCAGCTTGAATGCAAATTTCTTGAATACCAGGTGTACTGGTATGAAGTGAGCTTCAAGATGCAAATGTCTCCAAGGGAAGCATTCTATTGTGAAAGAGTCTTACATTTCTTTTATTTAATTTTTTTTTCGGTTTGACTGATATGTATCTGTCAAACATATTTAGTATACATTAAACCAGTGATCAAACATCATAACATTGTTTCATCTTGTTAAAGAAGGCGAATTTCGTACCAAAAAATTACGATTTTCGGAAAGCATTCCTTTTTTATTTTGATTTGAACAGAAATACATGACAGTCGGATCGAATGCTTGTCGAGTCATATGGTGATCATATTATATCAGAAGCAACATACAGAAGATGATTTCGATGCGTGAAATGGAGTTTGAAGACGCCGAATTGCAAACAAAATGAAGACACTTTGAATCGGAATTAAATTCTGCATAACAAACAATTTCTGAACCTTTGAAAGCTATGGGAAAGATCAAAAAGTCTGGAAAATGGATGTCACATGAATTCAATGACAGACAGATGGAAAACCAAAAAATCACTTGTGAAATTGTGCTTCAAGGACATGATAAAAAATCAGTGTTGCATTAAATTCTTACTGGCAATGGCGGGTGGATTTATTTAAGAATCCTTAATGGAAACAATCAATTCGGCGACAAAACGAGATTGTTTCGGCAAGAAAACAATAATGTGTGTCTGATGGTACCAGAAAAGAGAGGTGTACCACGAGCTCCTAAAACCTGGTGAAACCGTTACACAGATCGCTATCGACAACAAATGTTTAATTCAAGTTGGATTGCAAAATGAATGCAACATGAAACTGCACACAAAACAGGATGTATTGAATGCAGGATGTATTCAAAGCATTAAGCTGGGAGCTGTGTTTACTTGACTTTTATCCTTCCGACAACTATTTGTTTGGTGTCTAATTGGTTTGCTTCAAAAGACCAACAGATTTGTTAACGCGGAATCCACAAATTGTCTGAAAGATGTAAAAAATATTCTTTGCTCACGCTCACTTCATACCGGTACATCTGATAAAAATTTAATTTTTAGATTCTTTTTATTTTTTATTGTTCACTTCCTGTTAACATCGATTGAAATTTTCGAAATTCTGAGGTAACTAAACTACAGCTAATAAATAGAAATAAAATATAAAATACATACAAAATATGTATGTATACACATACATATACTTTATATTCTTATATATCATATTAAAATACATACGTATATATATACATAAGGTATTATCATAAATTATAATAAATTAATGGAATATTAAAATTGATACGAGTATTTAAATAATTTATTAAATATTGTTGTTATCTTGTATGTATGTATGTATTTCGTAGGTACATAGGTACGAATTTAAATAAGAGCCATAAATAAAATAAAATAAAATAGAAATTATTGTCAAGTAATTAAATACCATACAATACAGTTAAATTAAAATATGTAGAATATATTCGAGTATAAAATAGAAAATGTGTATAAAAGTCACCACAACGATTTCATTTAAAATGGAAAATGAAATTACGATTCGACCTTGTAGGTGGTAATTTTGCCATTATCATTGACTGTCGTCTGGGAGCCGCGATGGCTGGTCTTCTTGCCATCAATATCCGAACTACTGCTGAACGAGCTAACGGAGACACCCTTGTAACCACTAGGGCTTACAGGTGAGAAACGATTGCTAATGTTGGGGACAACCTGAAAAGAAATCATCGTTATTACGAGAAAAACTGAATAATTTTGATTGCAAGTCTTACAGGATTTTCGGGATTAATGAAAGCCGTTTGATGAGCACCATTCGGTCCAATTGAGGCAGCAGCAGCGGAATAATTAGGAGCATAACGATTGTCTTTCTTACCCTTGTAAGAATACTCATTTTGACGTCTGATATTATCGAAAAAGGCCGCTTGTTGGCGATGGAAGGAACTACATTAAGAAAATTAATTAAACATACATACATATATTAATAAGGTTGTTTGTCTGTTTTCGATAGTTTAAATGCAAATTTCCAAATTTAAAAATAATTATGAATAGAAGAGTATTTATATGGTTTTTGTATGGATAGAGCGAAAAGATATTTACTCATAATCATAATCTTGCACATCATTTGGCATATTAGAAGCGTGAGCTGTCACCATCGAATCACCCGTTTGTAATATGGAAGCAATAGCACTAAGAAAAGATATGTTTAGTGGTTAGATAGTTAATGGATAGAATTATTAAGAATTTCGTTTAACCTTTAAAACCCAAAGCTTTATAAAAAATGAATTAAAAATTAAACTAAAAAAGAAAACTCTTCTCACTTTTGTTGAGCAGATTGTTGAGCTAAAATTTGTGCCGTCAATTGTTGATGGAAGGCAAAGGGATCCAAGAATCCGAAACCGAAATCAGGAGCATAACCATAGTCATCATAGTCATTGGTTTTGGTGTTGCTATTGGTATTGCCTGTATAACCGCCAGTGGCACCATTTGAGTTGGCATAACTTCCCGAATACGAACCAGCTCCACGCTTTTCCATATTCCTCTTAGATATAGAAACTACAGACAAAATATAAATATTTATGTAAGTTTATTAATGTTATTGGTTTCATTTTTAAAATTTTTAAATTTTTTCTAGGCGATCGTAATGTGGGTTAACGAGACCCCTGCCGAACTAAAAATTACTAAAGTGGTCATTACAAGATTTACAACCTAGTTTCCCACACCACCCACGTTGAGTGTGTTAAATTTATGCGGGACCATCAGTATAACGTCGACTCTGAACAAGAGATCTGAGTAACTTTTCATAGTAATTTTATTTACTCTTGGAGTGTTTGCCAGAAGAGTGCTGAGAGAAAAATGCCGAAAGATTTTTATAATTTCATAATTCATTTTGTTCAAGATGTCTGGGATTTGAGACACGGGCTATAGCCTAATAAGCCTAGAATACGGCGGTTTTCTTGCCTATAGTATGCTTATATTATAGCATTCTACTTCTTTGTTCTCCTTTTGGCGCAATAATAAAACTTGTTTATTGAAATCTAAAGATTAAGATCTTAAGTGATTTCAATGTTAGGTAAGGTAAGATAGCGGGATTTCTTAAAGGAAGTGGTCCCAATGTTCCTATTTCTTAAAATAATTTCTTTATTTTTAAAAAAGTCACCAGAAATATTTCACATCATCTGCTCTCTTCACTAATTATACTCCCCAAATTCATGATTTAAATGTCAAGTTCTTAGGCCTCGATTATTTTGAACGTTTTTCCATGCGCATGTAATCTGACGGGGCCAAAATATATTTAAGACTTGTTTGAAGCATTTTTTTATGAAATGTATTCATAGGTGTTCGTGTGGGTGGAGAATGATGGTAATTTTCATCCTGTATTGAGTTTGTCGAAAGCTTGACAACCGCTTATGATACGATTCCATGCATGATTTCCACTAGCATCCAGTCTTTGTAATTATGAAATCACAAATCACAAAAGTGTTGTACTTCCCGGAGAGATGGATGTTTTGAATATAGCAAAGTATGTGGATCGATGCGTTCACTCTCATTGCATTCGTCTTATTTGAAGTTTTACATATTTTTAGTTTTTGCCTCATGCACGTCCTCACAAAATAGTTAAACAACCATAAAATCACTACTGTATGCTTATGGATATAAGCGATATACTGACAAATGGGAGTAAAAACTGTTGGTATCATTATTTTCGGCAATGCTGAGACTCTTGACTAACATTATGCCATGACATGACATGGCAGGATTTTAACTGGCAGATAAATTGTGTTCATTATTATAAGTGAACAATAAGGTGGAAGTGAGCGTCAAGCTAAAGGGAGCATCATCTTATCTGTAACTTTTAAAGTTGAGTTTATGTTTGAACTTGTCATACATATATATTATTTTCAATATGGCAACTCCAAATATAAGCAAAATATGTAAACACAACAAAAAAGAAGCTCGTTGTTGCCACTGCGTTTTAAAAAAAATTGTTTTATTTTGGTAATGTTATCGACATTGCTCCGGCACTACCATATTTTTGAAAGAGTTAACTTTATTTTATTTATAGGTTGTAATAACGGAAAGAAGTTAAAGGTGACTTTTACTAAACAGAACTTTAACGGCAAGTTGTAATAATGGCGCTTAATATGTTTGTATAATTTTTTATCTCTCTAAACGAACTTTGCATTCTATTTTCTTCTATTGCAGATTTCATCAAGTTTTCTTGTTGAAATACTCACATAATGTGGCTAAACGGAATGGAAATTATAATCGCCTTTTACAACACAACCTACTCTAACAGGTTTCAATCTATTTATTAAATATTCAAAGTTTTTTTTTTTTTGTAACCGAAATAGAACTGTGAATATATTGCGATGAATAATTAAAACACCAACTTACCTGCTTCGGTATACAGAGCTCCTAATAGAACACATGTTGATATTAAAATAATTTTCCACATTGTAAATAAACTGAAAATAAATTTCAAATAAAAAAAAACGTAAATATTAATAAATTAGTTAAATTGAAATTAAATAATTAACAATAAAGAAGAAGAAGAAATATCAGGTTTATTAATGATCATCACAACACAAATTGAAAAAAAACAACAAACCAGACGATGTTTATTTATACGCTGTTAAGCACGATAATGTTCAAACAAGTTCTTATATTTGCTTCTTAATAATTCCATACTTAAACATGATAAATTAATAAAAAAAAATATATAAAAAGAATAAATTTAAGTTAAATTTAAAATCCGTAGTTGCTGGGGACTTCAACTGACTTGAGTTTTAACTAAACATTTGCAACACTCGCCTGCTAATACTACGAGAAAATAATTTCACTAAACTAGAGGGATTATTGCAATAACAATGACGAAACGTGATAAATTTCTATTTAATTATTATCGTGAGAACTTAATTAATTAATAGGGGAAATTTAAAACAAAAACAAAACAAAAAAATCTTTATAACGTAATTGTTTAATTTGTTTACAACGATTCAATTAAAACCATATTTATAGGTGTTGCCTACTGAATGTCATGAATAAAGCAATTCCAATTCGATACCTAAAGATCTGTATATCATTTTAAATTGTACATACATATGTAAAGATGTATATACAAATTGTAAATTATTTAAATTACATTGTATTTAATATTAATTACAACCGCAAACAAATAAAATAATTTAATTGTTTAAGAGTTTTCATGAAAAAAAACTTTTTGACAAGACTAGAGTATACACAGGCTATGTTATGACCCTAAACCAAATACATACGATAATGTACATACAAGCCTTTCAAGTATGACTTAATTTGTCAATAATATTTTGTTCCTTTAGACAGATATTTTGGTAAAAATAGAAAGGAAATTAAAAACATAAACTTCAATTAATTCAATTAATTAATGGACATATATATCCGACATTACAACGGCTATAGAATTAACGGAAGCTCCTAGTAACCGGATACTGCCCGTTTCTTAAATAAGACAAGATTTTAAATTCAAAACCGAACTCTTAAAATGTATTTCTTATCAGGTTACCAAATAAAAGAAGAAGAAGGTAAGTAATGAAATCGAGTAATGTAGTAAGTAGTATGTTAACTTACTAGACGAGAGCCCATGGTTCAAACCAAGCCCAGACATCTCGAAAAAAACGAAATGTGAAAAAAAGAAGTTCTTTCGACGATTTCCTCTCTCAGCAGCCTTCTTGCAAAAACCCTAAAAAATAAATAGAATATCCCTGGCAATTTTCTCAAAAAAAAAACTACCATTCGGAGTCGACGTCAAAGTCTAAGGCCCGCCACTCATGAAGGGAAGACAACATGGATGGAGTGAGAAACTGGGTTGTAATTCTGAGTAAAATATTGTAGTGACCGTTTAGTAACTAAGCAAAGAAAATAGAAGTGATGAAGTGGTTAAACCGCTTGCCTACAAATTCGACAATGAATATTATAGGTTAATCAGCTAGTGTCACCTTTAAAGTAGGGGTCAATGACCATTCAGAATTACACTCAATAAATTATCAAACATGGTGGTTACTTCTACGCAACGGCATTATAGTCTACTGATAATGTTGGCATTAAAAATCAAAACTAAAAAGACTAGCAAGTCATTGAAAAAATTGGGGAATACTGGTTACGTAGCAGCAGTCACGTTCCTAAAAAACTAGGCATCTATTACCAAACAGTTATCAAGCATGTCAAGAAAGATAGAAACACGAAGTAGTTCGCAATTTGGATGGAACATAAATAAACAGAGACAAATTTCATGGACCGAATTTTCTATTTGCGATGAACATTATATTACGATCTAGCTTCTCACACCACTTTTGTTGTGTGTGCTAATTTTATACAGGAGTAGCGGGACCTACAGTTTAAAGTGGAGTCCGAACGAAAGATTTTTGAGAAGCTCTTCATGGCAATTTTAAATGCTCTGACCTGAGGTTTGAAAGCCAACACACTACCTACCAGACTACGGCGCCTGTATTTACGACAATAAATACAAAAACGAGCGTGGATGCAACAGAGTAAAACTTCACAGAAGGGCTAATACTGTGTTAACATAATGCTGTTCAAATGTTCAATAATTCAGAATTGATTAATTCTGTTCAATCAGGAGAAAAAGGAATTATGATACGTCATGGCAACATCAGAATATACAGATATTTGTTAACGGCATATACATCGTACATACATAACATACATAATTGGTCATCACAACATTTCAGTCAGGATTACGACCAAGTTTCTCACACCACTTATGTTGTGTGTGTAAATTTTATACATGAGTGGCGGGACCTACAGTTTAAAGTCTACTCCGAAGGACAGATTTTTGAGAAACTTTTCATGGCAATTTTATTTACTCTCAGAGTTCTTGCCAAAAATCTGCTGAGAGAAAGTCGCCGAAGAAATATATTTTTATATGTCGTTTTGATGTCTGGCTTGGGGTTTGAACCCTGGCTTTACTACGTCTAATAAGCCAACACACTACCTACTAGAATACGGCGACTTCGACATATATAGTATATCATTTGATTTAAAAAAGGATTTCAATTTTGGAACAACTTGTAACCGAACTTTTTAAACACTCACAATGAATGGAGTTGTTACTGATATTTGGTGATTTAAAGCAAAGCCACCTTGATAAAAAATGTTTACGAAAAAAGTCGTGGTTCTAAAACTGGCTAAATTAGAAAAAATTCCTTTTATTATCTAACTAACTAACTAACTAACTAGTCGCTCTAGTGTCCAATAAAGTGCTTACATTTTTCGTAGGATTCCTTGCCGCTAAGACAAGTTCGTCTTGAATTCGAATGAGGTTATGTTTGTATGTTTGTTTGTTTAGCTTATTAGCATTTCGATGCCATAAATTAGTTGTCATAATATTTCAATTCTTTCGGTTTACGTCAAATACATAGACAATAAGCTGTAATTAAAAAATATGAATAAAATCATTGGGTGTATAAAAAGCGTTAACAAGTGAACGGAACTTTTTATAAAGTTTAAATTTATTTTATTTTTCAATCTCAAATCTGCATATCGTAAATATTTATTTTCTAAAATAGAAATTTTTTTCTCTCTCGCGCGCTGTTTTTTAAGTTTTTTTTCAATTTTTGTCATTATCTCCGATATTTTTAGATGCTTTCCTTTATCAAAGTCTTCATAAGATTTTGTTTTAAAGTGAGTGTTGTATTTATTTAAAAAAAACATATATACATATATATATTGTATGTACATAGTATGCCATATAAATATATTTTTAAACACAAAAAGTTTCTGTACGCAATCACAACAGGAAACTATTAAACAATTTGCTGATGTTTTTCAATATTTATTTTTAATTTGTTTTGTTTATTATTTTTGTTGTTTTTTTATTATTATATGGTATTTAAATTTAGTGAAAACAAATCTTTAAAACCAAAAACCACAACAAAGTAACTCACAATCACAGCGTTCAAATGAAATTTTAGCGTTTCAAACGCTTGCCAAGACTTTCAAAACTAAACGTAGATTCGTGAATCTTTTTCCCGATGCTAAAATATCAATAATACAATATGTTTTCTATATATTAATTATTTCGATTCTAAATTTATTATAAATTCTCGTTTATTTTTCAAAGTTTTAATCGCGATAAGATTCAAGATCATTGAAACAGTATGGTTTTCAATTGATTTTTTTGTTTGTTTTACAATTCAGGAAAACTATTCATTTAAACGGCTTTCAAGTCTATTGCCAGCATTTTCGTAATTAATTAATTGAAATGTACATATAAACACAATTATTGTTAATAATAATGTTTAATTTTATGATGATAATAATGATGATGATGGTCGTCACACTCTAATTAATTTGAATACGTAATTTCCTAAAACGGCCATTTCAATTCGTATGAAATAATTGTGTTCCAAACAAACAAAAAAAAGCAGAAAAACAAAAACTACGTCTTAAATAAGAATTTTTAAATAATATCACGGGTTTTTGGGTTTACTTCTGTTCTTATTTTATTTTATTTTCAATTTGGTTCTCAATGAGTGATCACAATAAACTTGATTGTTCTGTAAACTGATTTTTTTTTGTTTTTTTTTATAAATTCACTTGAAGTTGTTTTATATTTTATTTATTATTTTGGGAATAATTTACCGGTATTATGCTTTTAAAAATATTGAAATTTTGTTTCCGTAAAGCGTCTTAACTGTTTGGCATCGATTTTACGTATAAACGAAACTGGTAGTAGAACGTCTTCTTATAAACAAATACAATGGCTCGAAAAGCAAAAAAACAAAAAATGTTTAACTCACCTGTTTAAAAAAACGTTTTCTTTATATTTTTATTTTCACTCAAATTGGTCATCTCCATCTCCAGCAACTCTCTTCGAAAATACTCGAAAACTCTTTGCTACACACCTCCATAATTGATTATGAATATGCATAAATGTATGGAGTTTTTTTTATCTAACCATATACCGTACTTTATTTTAGGCCGGCAGTTTAAGTTATGCCATTACTTTGCATTTAAAATTTTATCCTAAAATTCAGAATTTGGATATTCCAAATACTGAATTGCTACTCCTGTGGTAAAAGCAATAGGGAGCTAAAATTTTTTAAAACCGACCCACGTACATATGAACATTCTCTCTATAATAGTTGAGTCAATGTGTTGTAAGTTTAAGAAAACAAATCTTGTTTCTACAAAACTGCAAACGATTGATTTTTTGTTGCCCGGTTAGGTTAGGTTAAGTTAGGTCGGAAGTGTAACGCATCACTGTATCAACAATTTTCACCCTTCACCCAGAGACTCATTAGTGACCCATTGTAATCCTTCATAAAAAGAAAAAATTAAAAGAAAGAAGTAAAAGAAGTAGAGAAAAAAGAGGAAAGGAGAGAACAAATTCAAGAAAGAAAAAAAAACAAAGCAAGAGAAGCAGGAAATAAAATATACTTCTAAAGATATTTCCCTAGCCAGTCAATCCTGCTTATGAACCCTATTAAATCGTCAAGTTTGCAGTTCCTTACATCCAACTGATCCTAAGCAAGTGGACTATCTACTTGCAGACAAGGTCATTAAGATAAAATATGAATCATTATTTTATCTGTTTCTTCCCATAGCCTATGTCTAAACAAATCATGCCTCCATAGTACTCCAAAGCCTAGTGCTTAGGATTAGTTTCATACCTATAGGATTGAACTTTGACCATAAGGCTCTTGCATCCCTACAGTCTGTTTTACATCCGCAAACACAAGTTTTAGTCAATCGAACTTTTCCTCAACAATTCAAAATTTCTCTTTTTTTGTAACTTCTAAAGCTGAACCTAATCTTGCCAATTCATCCACAATAGTTAATTGGTTTTCAAGTTAATTTTTCCTACTGGAAAAAAGATTCGTGACATGTGACAATGTTACGCATACTCAATAAGGAACAAAAGAAACAACCAACATAAAATTAAGATAACGTATCGTGCAATAACTATGGACTTTTTTTCCCAACAAAACGCTACGATATGCCATAGGAATTACTTGTGTGGATATCCAAACTCTCGTGTAAAGATACAATCAGTCTGGAGGACTACATTATAGCTGACATTGTTAAGATACCGGTTGAAATACTGGAAAAAGTATGCAGTATTGAAGTTCACGGCTGGATCACCTACCTTCACCCTGTTGTTTAATGTCAGTGATGTACATATATGTCAATCAGAACAAATTGTTTGGTTTGGTTACGCAAACCATAATAATTTTTCGCGATAGAAAATCTTTCAAACTGCCGAAGAAACAGCACTTACGGAAAGTTTTGTTTAGCTACCTTTTTCTGAATAAAACTGCATTTGCCAGTCATGGTTTATTTGTGAAATTATACAGGGAAGTACGCTTTATCAAAAACATAGTATATACTGTGGTTTATACGTTTAAAAAATGAAGATTTTGAAGACAAGGACAAAGAGCGTTTAGAACAACCGAAAAAGTTGCCAGATCATTAACTGGAGACATTACTCGGTCCAAATACGTGTTAGACGTGTCAGACGATCTTGCGTGATCCTTTGGTGAGACTCAAAAAGCTATTTCAAAATATTTAAAAACACATGAAGTCTAGAGAGTTAAAAGATGATTTCATATGTCTGAATTAATGTTTGATCGCTTCAAAAATAAATCATTTTTTTATGAAATTATCACTGACGTCGATTAAGGGTTCTTTGCAACACCTCCAAACGCAAGAAATCGTAACTTAAGCGCGTGATCCATTATGCGCTGCTGGGAGACCTGTATAGATAGCGATTAATTCCTTTGAAGCGGGTATTAGCTGAAAAACGCTCTTGATTTGCAACCAGACATACATACTGTGGCGCCGGTCAGAAACTCTGGATAACAGTGGATGGGAACTTTTATCTTAGCGGTTTTGCCATGAATTTTTTTCAGTACTCCTCTTGGGGTCATACGGCTTCCATAAAATATTTCTGCCTTGTTTCCGTTTCTTTAATCTATTGCTGTTGCAAGTCCTAGAAAGAAAGCAATCCCAGTATTTGGTGTAACGGTGGCAAATTTTGCTCACTCTATTTCCCTCTAGGATTCGGCACTGCTTAATCTTTCGAGACACGAGATTTCTTGTTTTAAAAAAATTAGTCATCCTGCAACGAGGATTCTCGTGTGTGAAATTTGTTGATAAATTCTTTCCTTATTTCAATTCATTCACAAATAAGTGATTCGAATAGATTATTAAAAATTTAAGGGCATTTGGTGGATTTCCTTCCAAAATTTTAAAAGCTTTTACACCAGGAAGCGAGAACTTTAAATGAAGGCATAATTCTTTAGAGAGTAAGACTAACATCTAGAATCTACTATTCGACCAACGAAGCTATTAGGTAGCCTTGTTTTGCGCCAACCGTTACAGAATACCAACCTTACTTGCTATTGGAGGCTGTATCTTGAACAAACATTCTGAGCTTCTTCCAGCCAAGTACTCTTAGACGAGTTATGTCTGGGAATAGTATCTTCACTAAATTTTGTGTATTAGAGTCAGTAAGCTGTGCACTGACATTTTCCATATCCAGCATTCATTATTCTCTACAACGCTTATCCAATTTAGGTTCCATGTAATACGGAGTATTCCAAAAGGACGCTCGTCAATTTAATAATTCGCCTTTATTGAGCTATAATACACTTATAGTTTTAATCCCACCAAGATGGCTTAAAGTATCTTTGCAATTCTCTCTAGTGTCTCATTGTTCCACAATTGTCAATGTGAAGTTTCCGTTTACTTTCTTCAAAACAATAGAAGGCACTGGGTTATCCAAGCTTATTATATGGCTCTCATTTCAGATTATTTTTTGGTTTATAGATACACACATATTGCGTACTTTTATATATTTTATTTATTTATTTTATTAATTACAATAGAATTATAAATTATATTCTAACGATATACGAGCTGAGTAACTTGACCATATGCCCGGTGTAGTGTCACAGACCAGAGTCTCTGGTGGGAATCGAACCCACGACCGTCGCGCTAATAGTCTAGCACACTACTCACTAGACTGCCAGGGCACCCAACTTTTATATATCTAGAGTTATTCTTAACCACCTATTAAAAGTGCAGGACAGACCATGATGGCGTACCCTGTAATAAACAAAATTGCGATTGTGCTTTAGGATAAGTTTCTATGAAAGTATCCCGATAGGAATATATTAGGTTAGGTTAGGTTAGAGGACTTCTACTTGTCAATTAAGACATGTACAGTACCCGGAGGTCGAATTGATCCATTGTACAACGTCCTAGTTTCTCACACCACTTATGTTGTGTGTGTTAACTTTATACATGAGTGGTGGGACCTACAGTTTAAAGTCGTCTCCGAACGACAGATTTTTGAGAAACTTTTTCATTGCAATTTTTATTAACTCTCAGAGTTTTTGCCAGAAATCTGCTGAGAGGAAGTCGCCGAAGAAATACTTTTTGTATTTTGTCTTGGGGCTCGAACCCTGGCTTTACGTCTAATAAGCCAACACACTACCTACTAGACTACGGCGACTTCTAACATAGGAATGTATTAATTTATAATTTCTTTAAGCAAGGAAGGGTACTCCAATTGTCGTTGTACATACATTTAAGGTGAAATAAAAAGCCTTGTTGTTGTTTGTTTAGAACAAATTAATATGAAGAAATGTGGTATAGGAATTCAATAGAAGTAGAATGTGAGATACAAAAAAGAGATGAATTTAACAAATAACAATCGTTTAAGCAGTTGAAGAACTTCAGTGCATATCCCCAAAGAAATTCAAAAATATACGATATTTTTATATCGAATCATTTATTTATTTATTCATATACTTTTTGTATATTTTTCTTTAATTTTTTTTTGTTTTTTTGTTTTTTGCCTACATATTGTTTCTTATATCTTATATGATGGGTTTTTCACTCAAGACCCGTATTGACTAGTCATGTCGCTACAAACAAATTAACAGACGAAAGAGAAATCGCCATCAACAGAAAAAAATTCATGCAAATCATTCTTGTGAATACGATTACGATACGAAAAAAAAGGTTTTCAAAAAAAAAACGATAAAAAATAAAAATTTAAATACAAATTGAGTGATTGAAACTCTCTTCAAATGAACAGGTTTTTTTGCTTTATTTATTTATTTTTGTTTTATTTTGTTTTTTTTTTTGCTTATGATGATTTACAATTGGGAATCACCCACAATTTACCACAGACTTATTCGATCTTGTTTTTTTTTTAAATAATTCGTTAATTATAGCGCTATCACACACAACCAACCGTGTATTTGTAATTTGAAAAGTTTATTGAAATCGTGTTTCGATTCTGTAGATTTACAAACTCTACATATGTGCACATAAATGTGTATAGGCATACTCGTCTTATTTTTTGTAATAAAATTATATCACTTGCCGTTTTAACTTCAGACAGCAGCGCATCTGTTTTGAATTTGTCTCAAATTGGTTTTTTTACTCATTTCTTTAAATTTTTAATTCGTTATACGAAATTAACATCAAAAAAGTCAAGACAAAAACTTTTTCGGTTTTTCTAAATCTGAACATTCAAACTTAATTAATTAATTTTGTTCAAATTTGTTGTGTTGTGTATATTGTAATTGTAAAATTCTATGATTGATTGAATTCTCAGACTTTTCAAAACAACTGAACAACTTTGCATCAATACAAGTAGTAATGAACTTTTACAATATATGCTACATATATACCTACATATAAACGTAAAATAATGGCTTAAATCCACATCTAACATTAAATAATTTTCTGTACAACAATTTTCCCCCCTTATAACTGGGGACCACAAGAATAGCTGCCAGATTTGACGATTTATTATCATTTTGACGATTTTGTGGTCCAAAAATATCATATTGATGAAATGACGATTTATGCCCTTATTTTGACGATTTTTAGAAATTAAAAATTTATATCATAAAAATTTATATCATATTCTTGTATTTGCTTTGCGATTGTTACTATTGTAAATTTTTGGTTAGTAATCGCAAGGTGTAAAGTATTATATTTTTAAATTATTTGCGATGATTTTTCTGTATTTTATGCCTTATTCATCCCTTAACAGTAAAAAAAAATACAAACTTTGCACGAAGGGAGTTCTACAAACGTATAGTTCGACTAAAGAACGAATTTCGTCTGTATTACAGTATGCGATCCAGTGGCCAATCGACTCTCTAATATTTACACCACCCATAGATTTAAATATGTTTGTGTTAATAAACTACACTGAGATAGACCGTTTAAAACATTAAAAATGTTTTTCTGAAAATTATATAAGACTTCTTGATTTTAGGAAAAATATCAAAAAATAGAAATAAGAGATGATAGCTTTTAATTTCCAGCCTTGACTAAAAAATATTAATATTATCACATTCTTCAGCTAATGTAGGGAGAGTATTAAGTCAAGTTAATTTAAATTAAACTAAATTCCTTAGAAGTATTATTATATTAAAAGTTTAAGTTTTTATTTATTTTTCTGACGATTTGTTTACGATTCCCATGAATGTCTTTGACGATTTTGACAATATTTTTCTAATATTTGACGATTTTATGCTTTATATGTATATCTGGCAGCTATGACCACAAGGTTTGGATTGTTCTCCGTATTTCGCCTGCATCGCTTGCATCGGTCCCTAAATTTCCTTTAGAATGTGCTGGTTTGAAACCGGCATTCCTCCTGAAAACGAATTACAAGGGGGCGTTAGTTTCGAAGTACTTTCAGATGGATTTTCACTCTATATGTCAATATGTATTATTATTATTATTGTCGTGATGAGTACTGGGACCATACGATCCATTGTACTCCCCTCCTATTTTATAGGGCATCCTTAGAATGTTTCTATTAACTTTAGCACACAAGCTTTAAGAATGTTTCCGTTCATTGTCACCGCCACAAAATCTACATATTACACTCGAAACAGACCCCATTCTGAATAGACATACTTTGAGTGTATGGGGCAATGTCCTGAGACTAGTCATAAAACACAGGTAAGTACATAATCGGTTATGAGTCAGCTTCTCACACCACTTATGTTTAAAGTTTAAAGCCGACTTCGAACGACAGTTTTTTTTTTTTTTTTTTTGAGAAACTGCGTCACCGTAGTCTAGTAGGCCGCAGGTTATTTCATTATATTCCGATGCATAAAGCTGATGCCCTCTTATTGTAATTTTCCGAGAAAAGTTTTGATTGCCTCAAATCATGTGGGTCATGAGAGTCTATCGGATTTTTGTAGTGTTTAGCTGGGGGACACTATTAACAAACGTTATGTTTTTGATGTCTGCCCTCTACTGAAAGGGTGAATGAACTTGTCAAGAGTTGCACTACCTTACAATTTCCGTAAGATTTGGAACGTGTGGGTACGTCTATACTTTCCTGCAAACTTCAACTTTTACGCAATAATGCGTTTGCTGCCAATAATAAGTGGCGGCTGGGACCGTATTTCGGGCATTTATAATGCCATCTTGACATTAGATGCATGGGATCTCTGATGAAAATGAACAGGGGCGATAGGGTCTTACTTTTGTCAGCATTGGTAATCGCTGATATTAACTTAAGGGGAGAAAATCAGAACAATCTAGGAGTTTATGGAGAACTTTTTTTTTAAAAACGTCACAACAGAAGAGATCAGAAGAGAAAGCAAATTTATATCCTGTTTCTGTTAGACGAATGGATTCAGACGAATGTCTCAATTTGGGTTTTGTCGAAGTCATTCACCGTACAGAATTACAGGAAGATTTACTTCATTGAAATAGTCCAGTTGTTCATATCGTCGAATTCGTTTCGTATTCCTTTAAGGATTTTAAGATGAAATTAAAAAAACAATTTTAATAAGATATTGTAAAAGGTCCGTTTCAATTTGTTTAAATTAAACTTATTGCATTTCAGGTAGCGATATACATATTTCTGTAATAAAAGGAAAAAAACAACAATATCTTCATCTTCACGTTCGTTAGATTTATTAATTCGTAAAATACAAATCAACAAGTCATATGAACAAAACTAAATTGTCTCACGATAACAATTAAAAAAAAACGTAATAAATTATTATTCATTTAAAATTTAATATTTTTTAAATAAAAAAATTATTTTGATTTATTGTCTTAATATTTTTATTTCTACAAATTAACAATTAATCATAATTTAACTATACATACCACGTTACTAGCTCATATACATACATATATCGACAATTTATAAGATGAAGGAAAATTTAATATCTGTCTGCGGCCGATTCCGACATTCTCTTTTAGTGACGGTACAACATCTGAGAGTCGCCTTGGTCTAGTAGGTAGTGTGTTGGCTTATTAGACGAAAAGCCAGGGTTCAAAATAAAATACCAAAAGTATTGTCGTTCGGAGTCGACTTTAAACTATAGGTCCTGCCACTCATGTATAAAATTAACACACACAACATAAGCGGTGTGAGAAACTAGGTCGTAATCCTGACTGAAGGGTTGTAATGACCAATTATGTTATGTGTACAACATCTGAGTCAACATTTTATTGAAAAACCTTGGAAACGGCGTTCTAAAACTAGGGTCTGATTAGTATTTTATTTCAAATAAGATAAGGAACTAAACCACCATATATTATTAGGCAAATGATAATATTGTATTGTCAAAGAAAAACTCGTTAGCGTTTGCTTGAAAAATACACAATTTGTCCATAGAGGACGCACAAAACTGATATCCAAAAATTTTTTAAAATCTGAGTATATTTTGTAAGGTATTAAAAGCAAAAATTGTTTTAAGTACAATTAAAAAAGAGTAAACGATGGACAAGACTCTCTTGTGGCATTTGCATCCCGATATCCTTTAAATTTCCTCAGTCATTGAACTGATGAATGAGTACTAGGAGCTGATATGTATATGACCCTGTGAATTAATAGAAAATATTGAAATTTAATTGGATAAATAGATTTTATTGCTTATTTTATGTATTTCAAGCAATCCTGGCATAGGGTCTCCCTTTTTTGTGTCAAAGATGTTCCCGGTAAAGCGAGGCGAAAGGTTTATCAATCTGGTTTGGGATTGCTAAGCAATAATTAACATAAATTTGTATGATATATTAAAACCAAAGATGTTAGTAGTGGTTGCTAACTATGGTCACGGAAATCTACATTATGGGGCATAACACCAATTTCCCACATGCGTCAAAGGATTAACAGATTTAACGAGTAACTACGTTGAGAAAAAGACATTTTACATGCTGCCGACCTTAGAAAAATATTGGAGATCACAAGAAAATCTAAAATTATATCAAAAACATTTTATAATATATGGTAGACCAAAATAATATTCCAACCGAGAAATGAAGAAAAAGAAAAGATTTAATGTGAACAACAAATGGATAAATATTCTCCATACTGTAAAACATAGGGGTAGGAGCATAATGGTAAAGAGATCAAAATTAACATAAAAATGTCTGTTGAAAATCTTTGGGAAAGATCCAAAAGTATGAAAAATAGGTGCCACATGAATTGAATGACAGACTGATAGAGAACCAAAAGCCACTTGTAAAAATTTGCTTCAAAAACACGATAGAAAATTAAATTTGCAATCAAAGAAGATTTTCATACAAGATTAACATGGCAATAGCTTTACTTCTAGTGTTCCTTCCTATTCCTATGAATTAATTTGTGGTTCTTGTCTGTTTGTAAACGAAACCATACTGAGTAAGCAGTCCTTAAGAAATTATATTAGATGCTCAGTTATGTTTAGTAACAAAAAGAAAAACCACTTTCGTAAACTTTAAACGTAATTGTTTGTAACAAATCTGTTATTCCTATTGTAAAATAAATTGTCCTAAAGTGTGTATTCATTATCAAAATTCAAACCATTTCACTGCTGTCCTCTAGTTACAGCATATTATCCGTAAGCTTCCACAATTGCCGATGCATTCATACTTACTTACTTAATTGGTCACTACAGGATTCCAATCTAGGTTCTCACACCACTCATAGTGTGTGTGTTAATATTTATCTTCGACCTAGAGTTTACCATCGGCTCCCAACGACAGATTTGAGAAACTTTTCATACCAATTTTATTTTACTCCCAGGGTTCTTTCCAGAAGACTGCCGGGGAATATTCGAGGAATATTCTTTCATATTTCGCTTTTATTCAAGAAATATATATTGTTCCTTTTACTCATACATAGGTATCTCTGGGCGACTGGATATGTTGCACGGATCAAATACTGGTCACGCAAAGATTTTGAAAGAATTTGGGATTATCGGGAGTAGTGATTACATGATACCACGATACGACTTCTCTGTGTCAAAATACACCTCGTAAACTGAACTGTGGATGTTGGAATTTTTTCAAAATCGATTGGAATAGTGGTCATTTGACTGTCAAATTACAGAGACTTCTTTCAGGCCGAAATATCAGCAATATGGGCTTTGACGAAGCAATCCCCACGCGATATATTACCACAACTTCTCATAACCAGGTGGTGCCAAGACGGTATGTGGCTGTTGTTGATGAATGTCTTCGAACAGAAGCAGAACGATGCAGAAAATGTATCCAAAACTAAATAGAAGAGACACGAAAGTATGCATCAGTATGGTTGTCGAATGCAAGGTCTTAAACACCTAGCAAAAAAATTTTACAGAAACTTTAGAATTGATAAAGAAGAGAAGACTGTTCTTTACCTACTGCACTATGTCGAAGGGGAATAAGGCACCTTGGTGCCTACTATATAGACGATCTGAAGACACCGTCACGCTTTTACACTTTCCGTCTGATTCACTTCAGACTACGGGATAATGGAAAACTGCCGTATAACAATGGGTCCTATGTGGACTAACTGTATCCTTCCAACCTCTTTGGATAGAGAGTCACCTCTACCTGCTTACTTAAACCTAAATTACTTTTTACAGATTAATGTGATTCAAATAATAAGACATTACGTAAGCATTACGTTTGCTTCATGCAGTTAGGATTGCCAAAAATATTACCTTTTATAAGGATCTACTGAAAATTTTTAACCAAACTTCATTGAGATCCCAATACTTTAACTATTGGAAACTCTCACTTAATAATAATTTTTTAAATTTCTTTGAAAACAAAATATTTGGACATTAAACGCTGTAAAAAAGCTGTCAATAAAAATCAAAATTTTTTTATTTGAAGTTAAAATCATTCATTTGTGAATTAATCCGGCTCAAACAATTTGAATAACAATTAAAATTGTTATTTAATACTTGAAATTCAGAAGAAGAGAAACAAACGAAACAAGAAAGAAAGTTTAAATAGATCAATACCCTACAATTTTACTTACTTTATATGATATTTCGTTTCCTTTAGTGGTTAACCCTTTCAGACATTAAATGGAAATAGTTGACATAAAATTCTGAAAGCTTTATCATGAGTTAATTTGAGACCGCAATCGTCCCACCTGGCTGCCAAGTGATGTCTAATATATTGGACAAGGTTATTCAGGGGTCATACTTCTCATAAAAAATTAAAAATGTATTTATAGCTGTGATCGTGTGAGAATTTGTAAAATAATTAGTTTTGCCTTAAGGTGTATGGCAACACATCAAATGTATCTGATCAAATTTACGTATGTGTTGGTAATATATGTTTTGCTCATTGTTAAGAAGCAGAGAATATATGGTTTCTGCATACCCACTCATGTTGGGTATGTTAATTTTATACATGAGTGGCGGGACCTGCAGTTTAAAGTCGACTTCGAACGACAGATTTTTTTTGAGAAACTTTTAATAGGAATTTTTTTTACTCTCAGAGTTTGTGCCAGAAAACTGCTGAGAGGAAGTCGCCGAAGAAATAATTTTTTTTATTTCGTTTTGATGTTTGACCTGGGGTTGGAACCACGGCCTTGCGTCTAATAAGCCAGCACACTACCTACTAGACTACGGCGACCCCAAATTACGATACCCAATTACTAATTGCACACCTACTGAAGGTAGGGTGTAACATATAGCAAAAAAATAAGAGCTTTAAAGAGTTACAAATATATTCATTTTGATTTAATTATAAAATGTTGTTTTTTCCTTTGCTTTACGTTATCAGGTTTTTTGGCTTTTTTTTTGCTTCATATACTTAATTTTAAATAGACTCGTGATGCCAATCTTGAAATTTATTTAAAGTACACTTCAGATATATTTACTCTTTGGAAATTTCCATTTTTTATCCCCATTTAAAGGTTTTTACCACATTCTCTAATTTGAATAAACACTGCGATTAAGCCTGAACTTAGAAAATTTAAAATGGTTATATATGTACGTATTTAAACTTAAAACATCAACAAAAAGGTTGCGATTCGTATAAGAAAAACACGACGTTGTACTCAATGCGAATCAACTAACTAAATCTGGAGATAATTGTACGTAAAAATAATAATGAAATTTACTTGAACAATTTACCACAAGACACTACTGCAAAAGTTTTCTGGAGAAGATAGTGGGGCATTCGACGTTTGCCCCCATTTGAATTCCTGGACACGGAACAACAGAGATGACACAGTTGCCAAAGCTAGTACCGCGGAAAGTTCTAATGAATTTCAACATGGGAGAGGTGCTACTTTACAGAGCGGCAAACAAATGCTCTCATAAACATTCAATTCATTGGCAAAGGCAAGATAACATAATGAGCACACTTATAGATACACCAGACAGATCTGGCCCGACATGGATACATATATGCAGAACAGAATTTGCCTTAATGCTATCAAGATTCCATCTAAGGGACCTCATAGTATTTATAATGTGGCACAGGTCTCTGAATGTTTGCGCGAGGAGATTGGGAATACGTCATAGCAACTTCTGCAGAAACTGCAACTACGAGAAAGAAAAGGACACCACAGAACATATTCTCTGTCATCGCCTGGTCCTTGTAAACCTAAGAATCCACCTAGAATTTAGTGACAAAATATGTGCCGATTTGAAATAATTTAAGCCTTTAGAAGAGCTACCTATAAAAAGCCAAGCATCTTGAAAAAGTAAAAGTCAGAGAAAGATTTAAGCCGTACGGTACCGGCAATTTAAACTGAAATCGTCTGAGTAGATGTCATGCATAATACAACATTCCGTATAACGAGTATCTTAAAAAACTCTACTGGAGTGACGAAATCCCAAAGGTAAAATTTTTAGAAGTGTGGTAATATTGTCACAGTAATTTCAACAGATCTTTAATAGAACAGAAGAAACCGTATTTGTTTTCGTTTGTCGCTAAGAGCGCTGTCTGACTGTCTATATTTAATAGGTTTGTGTTTAACATTTTCCAGAGTTTTAAATCTACATAATATATACAGATATCCCTCGTATAACACGGTTAAGAGGTACCTTGTTATATCAAAACCGAGTTATGCGAAATTATATACATATATACAGTTACAGAAAAATGTCTACATATACCGTTGTCTACATACACCGTTGTCTACATACACCGTTGTCTACATACACCGTTGTATGAAGTAATGTAAATCAATGCAATGTGTACCGTGTTATATCGAAACCTTACTTGTGCAATATTGAAACCATTTCGTACAGTGTAAGTTTTGCGAAAGTTGAAATTTAGTTAACGTAAATGAAAAACTAGGTAAATTTAATTAAAACCGAAAATATATTCAACGTTATAATCAAATAGAAAATATAATCTAATACAGCATACCTGTTAAATTTCGATTACGATTAGTAATCAATTACATTACTTTTTAAAAAGAATCGTAATAATTATATAATTCTATGAACAATTTTTTCGAATTACTAATTGATTACGATTACCAAAGAATCAAAAAATAATCAGGATTACTGACGATTAGTCTAATAATCAAAAAGAATCAAAAGAAGTTTAAAAAAGAATCAAATTGTTTTATATAATTCTTTTTGATTATTTTCAAATATACAAAAGTAATCCAAAAGTAATCAAATTTTTTTCAATTATTCTTTTTGATTATTTTCAAATATTCAAAAAGAGTTGAAAGTAATTATTGAAAATAAATTGATTACTTTTGATTCCCTTTGATTATTAGACTAATCGCCAGTAATCCTGATTATTTTTTGATTATTTTGTAATCGTAATCAATTATTAACTATTTTAACCAAAAATAATCGTAATTGTAATCATTATTTCACCATTCAAAAAAAGTAATCAAATTACTAATCATCACTCTATATTGTCATTGCTTTTAAATCTTTATTCATTGAATGAATTTTTCAAGCTTAAAATTCTTCCGAAGAAGCTACATCAGGCGAATGGGGATGTGATGTAACAATTCAAAATTAAATTAATTAATTTTGGTTATCGTTACAGTGGATGTATACATTAGTGCGCTTAAAGTTTGTTTAGAGAGGATTTGAAGCCTCTTAATTTTAAAATACGAATATAATAACAAACATTTTTGGACTCTTCTGAATTGCTCGGGTATTCAAGGACTTTTTGTTTGTGGTATAATAAGGTTTTCTTTTACATGTGAAAATTATTATTCTGTTGTATTGAATGTTAGACATATTATATTGTATAATATCGTAGATGCATAACGAATGATCTGCTCATTAAAGCATTAAATTATTTTTATAATTTGGAGTGGAATACTTTATTCAATCCATATAGAGTCAGAAGC
Organism: Sarcophaga subvicina; assembly: GCA_936449025.2. Lineage (NCBI taxonomy): Eukaryota > Metazoa > Arthropoda > Insecta > Diptera > Sarcophagidae > Sarcophaga > Sarcophaga subvicina. The sequence goes on from OW388082.2 coordinate 39,187,013, forward strand.
ATAACAGTGCCAAGCAAATCTATGCATCAATATCAAAGTTATGATACACAATGTATTTCTGATCAATTCTACACCCAAGTTATTGCATAGATAATACTGTATTATCCCATTACGCAATAACCGATATCGTGAATAATAAATGTCCCTTCAGTTATGCTATCAATGCACTTTGATTGTAAATTAAAAATAATTATTTTCAATTTTGGGGTGTAAGTTTGCAAACTGTTTAGAATTTAAGAAGCAAATGATTGAAAGTGAATGAAATTATTTAATAAGGCTTTTGAGATTCAAGCTTCAACGATTTGTGAATGGTGACGTCAGCATTTATTTTCCCAATCGGTTTAATTTATACTTAGATTAACTTGAACGTATGGTATTACGTTATTATTATTAACTTGGTAATGAATTTACCAATCAGATTGATTGTGTTTTCTTTTTGCATTGTTTAAATTGTAAGCAAAAGCTATAAAAACAATGAACATGTTTACATGATAAACAAGTAAACAAAAAAATACCAACAAGAAAACAGTATAAAAAAGGGATAAACAAGTAAACAAAAAGGCAACACCAACACTGCAAGGAGAAACGTAAACAAATTAACACAAACAACAATAACGTAAACAACATGTTTACATTTATAGAGATTTCGCGAAGGCGAAATCATTCTCCTTGAAGAGCATTCATCAGACTGTTTACCCTGCGATACAAAAGGCAGTTTTGTGGGAAGACGCGGTGTTTGAAGAAAGTATACGTGGTTTGAAGATCTCCGTTATAAAGATCTATCGAACGAATTGACCAGTAGTTATTATTGTTTACGCAAAAAAGTGCAGAGGAATAATAAACAAAGCAATTGTTGTTGTTTACACGAAGTTATGAACAGTGGCACACAGACTTGTGCGAACAATAAAGAAATTAATAAAACTGAAAATAAATTTATTTTTATTTGCAATCTACGAGCTCATATTTCAAACGTTTTTAAAAGGCAAAAACGTAACAATTGCTTTGATGACAACCCCATTCTCGAGCTGGTATGCAATATACTTGCTCATCTTGTACAATTTATATAATGAAACCACAGGAAATGTTATTGAAGAAATAGATTTACTGTTAACGACATTTGGCATGAAATCAAAGGCACGATTTAGATTCTAAAAACGCTTTTACAACCGTTCTGTATGAATCAACTATCCAAGGTTGACTCCTATTTCCAGAATTCAGGGCAGGAACTTCTGAAGCGAGATTGTTTTGTTTAGATTACAACAATAAATTAATTGCTTCTTGTTGAGGCCGATATGAAAATCAATTATGATGAGTATGAATTTGTTGTATTCAATAATATATGGTATTGCCAATATATCGCAGTTCAAAGAAGTAAATTTATGGCTTGGATAGCCTCTATTAAATATCTAAAAATTTATTACGGTTCTATCATTTTAAATATTCTTATATATTTTTTAATTATATCTACATTTGCTAAACAAAAATATTTTTATAGATATTCCACTTAGGATTTTATTTCCAGTAAAATGAAAGTACGGAGTTTAAACAAAAAAGTTTTCTTGTAGTTGCCAAAAAATCCAACAACGTCGAAATTCGGTGTAGGATTCAATATACATACATAATTATACCTTCTGATAACAAAATTTAACTGATAATTATATCCTTTATAAAAAAGTTTAACTAAGTGTGATTGAAATATGAATTCGAATAACAGCGGAAAATATTTTTATCAAAACTAAGTACTTTCACTGTAGTGGAAAAAATAGATATTTACACATTGATTTTAATGAATTATATACATACAGTGAGCGCCATAAGTGAGTCAACACCCACTATAATTTTAAATTTTCTATTACGTTCTTAAGTATAAAAAAAAGTTCCTTTATCATGAATTGTTGTTTTTGTTTTAACATTTTATAAGTAATAAATAACGTTTTTATTATTGGAAGTTTATTCGACTATTCTCATTTACGTTCCTCGCTATCCTAAGAAAATGAATTATTTCAGTGGTGTTTACTCACTTTTGACGCTCACTGTACATACACAATATACATAATTGGTCATTACAACCCTTCAGTCCGGTTTACGACCTAGCTTCTTACATCACTAATGTTCTGTGTGTTAATTTACATCCATAAGTAGCGGGACGTACGGTTTAAAGTTAACTCCGAACGACAGATTTTTGAGAAACTTATCGTTGAAATTTTAAATACTCTCATTGCCTTTGCCAGAACTCTTCTAAGAGGCCGTAGCCGAAGTAATGTTTTTCACATTTCGTTTTGTTCGAGTTGTTTGAACCGTGGTCTAACGTCTAATAAGTCAACACACTACCTACCTACTAGACTACGGCGACCCCAATTCATTTTATTTCTATTATATGCAGCTTAATGCATATGCAGTATTTGGTATTTTTTGTTATTGTAGAAATCAAATCATAATTATTCAAAATTGAAAAAAATAATTATAATTACGTATGCTCGCTATGTAAACCTATCATATGGTGAAATGAGACAGCACTTCTAAAAACCCCCTGTTTTGAAAAATTAATTTTGAAAGAACTTATCCGTAGAAGGTAGAAGGTATTTTTGCTTGTTATGTAATGTAATTTATTCAGTAAAATTTTTTGGCAGGTTAATACCATTTAAGGCTTCCGTACCCGATTTACTGGTAAATAAAACACTCATTTTTAATGGGAAAGGAAAAACATTTCCTTCTAAGTATTGACCATTGCTGGCTACACATATTTTCCCATCTTTCAGACAATTTGTGAATTTCATGCTATCAAAACTTTCTAAACAAGCCAATTAGTCACCAAATTTTCGATATCCTCGTAGGAATCAACGTTTTGCTTTGTGTGTAGGTGCATGTTGTCATGTTTCAAAATTATCTTGCTGTGCCTTGGGCACATTCTAGTCAGTTTCGATTAAACACTGATTTTTTAGTGTATTTTTGAAGCAACATTTCACGAGTAGATATCATTCAATACCCATCTATTGTCATCCGTTTTCCAGAATTTTGAAAATTGTTTCTTGTGAATCATTTAACATTTCTGTCGTTTGTTTCTGACTCATCCAAAATTGTTTGCAATTCGGTGACTTCAAACTTTGTGGTAATCTTCCACGTTCTTCCTTTCCCACATAAAAATCATTATCTCTAAACCGTCGAAGGCTTTGCTTCAGATAGAGCTTGAACACCATATGCCTCGACAATGAAAACAAAAAGTTAATGCTTTTCGCAAATCAAAATTCGCCGTCAAATTTTATGCAAGACTACCTCAAGCTTAATTATGGATTTCGTAAGTTCGAGTTTAATTTTTAAATAGAGACTCCACATTCGTACATTTGTCAGTCAGGCTCTTAACAAATGTTTAAACTGATTATTATATTGATCCAAGAACTATCAAGCTGCAGGCTGGTCCTTTACGTGAGAAGGTTAAAAAGGATAGCAGGCAAAGGCTGTAAGTCAAGATATTAGGCAAATTATAGCACTACCATCGACATATGTATGTTCTAAGGAACGAATATTAACCGTCTCCGAGAAAATTACGAACGACGTTCAAATACCGCCATTGCTACTAAGATGAACACATCACCAAGCGAGACAACACGGAAGACAATAGAAATGGTAAGTATATATTACAATATTTTATAGCTTCCATCCGAGAAATATTAAATATAAGGAACTAGCCTACTTTTGTTAATAGCATTAGGAATGAAGTTCCGATTATCACAGTGGCCAGCCCGAACATTCATATCATTGTAAAGGCGGAATGATATGAGGCGAGGAATCCCTAACGGATCACAAGACTGACGGGGCTTAGAAATTCGTTCATAATTCACAATTCGCGCAACCGCATACAAAAGGAAGATGCCTCAGAAATAGTATAACTTAAAGAAATGAGGAGCACAAGGCGACTTTAATTCTAACTAGTCTCGACAAGCATTTCATGCGACTCTCCAGCGCTTTTCTTCGGATGAAAGCAAAGAATTAATGCCTTCCGCAATTCTTCATTTTGTGGTACAAAATTCGCCGTCCTTAATTTAATTTGATATGTACTGAATACATTTGACAAATGTCATCGATAGCACAAAAAAATGAAGGCTACTTCCCTATGTAAACATTTGTATCTTGACGCTCACTTCCAACCGGTACACCTGGTAAGACAATTTTGCTTACACGTATTTTGAGATCTTTACAAATCTGTAGGTTTTCGACCTTTTGTTGATTACTCAGTTGGGCGGTATATCAGTTTTTTAACGAATATTCTTCTTAAAATATATTTTATAAACTCGTGTATACACATACAGATGCTGTGTAATAGCTGTAAGCTATTACTGTTATACTATATGTACTGTTATCGTTTTACTGTTGAGCGAAAGGGCGAATATTCTAAGAAAAAATACTCATGGTAGGGGTGAACTATTTCAATAAACCTTAACGTACTGATTGCTCTTTATGATAGAAGACAAGTTGGTAATTAAAAAAGATGCGTTATTTTAAACAATTCTGTTGTAAGGAGATTAATAAATTACAGAATTATCCATAAAAAGTGTGTTTATTATTTACAAACGTTTTCATAATTAATAATACAAATGAAACTTGGTTTTAACAGAATGAAAAAAAAAAGTTGGAATAAAAAATATACACGTTTATTCTTAATATTTTTTTAATGCACGAAAACTGCAATACGTAGTAACAAATTTTTTTTAATAAATCTTTATAATCATTTCTGATTTGAATGTAAATTAACTCACAAAAGACATACATAAATACGATACATGTTACAATTTTTAACATTTTGGGGTTACATTATTAATTATACAATCGAACAATACAAAGTGCAAATGAGAATATGTTCCAAATCATTACCAAATAAATACAAGAAAATAAATACAAATAATGCACACCGAAAAAAAAAGAAGAAAATTCCTTGCTAATCAGATCTGAACTGTGGTAAATGTAATGCAAGAATTTTAGCTAAAGAAAGTTTCATTTAAATTTAAAAAGCGATTATTTTTGTTGTATACTTTTGTAAATGATTGATATTTTTCACTCTTTTAGAGTGAAATTTACAAAATCAAATGATAATGATGGTAAAGGAAAATGTTATAAAAAATATTGAAAATATTAAATGAAACGAAATGATAAATTCCTTAAAGTATCTTTATAGTTTCGATTTCACTTGAGGTATGATTATATCACGCCACCAAGGAGGCCTTTCAAAGGCTCCAGTATTGGTAATAAATTCACTTTGCAAATTCTCGTACAGCAGTCCATCGGACTTGGCTATTACCGAATTCAAGGCGAAATCCGGTGGTGCTAAAGCATCTGCCACCGAAACAGCCGAATCCTTTAATTCACCACATTTCTGTAACAGACGACTCCTAATTAAATCCGCAAATTTCGTTCCATGTGCAAAGCCCCCAACGTAGAAAGTGGTCATATGTCGATCTAAACACCACATGGTATAGACATCGAACACTAATTTGAGAATTTTGGCATATTCGCCAGACACATCAGGACGCTGGTATCGTTCAATGAAACGACTTATACAGTAATACTCGGCATAGGCAAATGACATTTCACGAGCTCCATACACCTGAGAATTGTTGCGCGCCTCGAAGCGATGAAGGCCATTGTCAATATCAGTAGAGATTCGTGTGGAGGTTGTTTGTAATAAATGGCTCAACATCCATTCATAACAGCTTAAAATAACTGAAAAACAAAATACATGTGAAAATAAAACGCATATTTTCGTAACTTATTTAAAGAAACTTACATTCCATGGATTCGATGGGGTATTGTTTTAACACATCTTCATAATTCTGCTTTAAAATTGATTCTCGTTTATTTAAAAAGTTGGCAGTACCTGCCGGACTTTCGATATTACCACTACATTGTCTTAGTAACCAGTTAGAAGCCTGTTGTCCCAAAACATTATTGTCACCTTCGTATGTACAACTGGGATCGTGATCATTACGTAGATCCCCCAGTTTTGATGCTTTCAGGTAACCGTGACCACCGCATGCTTCACGAGCTTCTTGTATAGCATCGCGTGCCGTCCAAGTAATCATGGGTTTTGATGATGAAATTATTGCATGAATTTCGGATACGATTTGTGTCTGGAATAGTAAAATAAGATGTTTTAATTGAAACCGATAATTTCCATTTTTTGGGTTTTAATAAAAAAATCAAAGTATTGGAAAGCAAGTAAAATGGTCATTAGCCATTTCTTACCCATCTTCAGTATCTAAATATGTCATGATATAATTACAAGAAAGCAAAACAAATTTCTATATTTTTTTTTTTTTGAGTTTGCAAATTTATAAATTTTTCAAATTATGTTTTTCAGTATTTTAGAAATCTTAAATCTCAAAATCTTCGGTTTTTTTTGTTAAACTATTAACATAATCGCTTCTAATTGAACCTTCTTTCATTAAAGGAGATATATTTTCCTCTTGCGCGGTTATATATCTTACAAACACAAAACATTTTAATAGCATAACGTAAAAGCCTGCAATTTTGATTGGAAATAAATAATTTATTGAAAAACTTTTTTGAAAGAACGTCAAGCAATTGAGATACCTATGCCTTGTAACATGTCGGAACTTGCGAGCTCCATACCTGCTCTGGTCAGCTCATCAGCCATGAAATTTTTAACAATACCCCTGTCGCGGAACCAATAAAATTGCTACCTTTGATGATCCGAAATTTCTTTCTACAGACCAGAAGATTCTAGTTGAAATTCTACAATCGAACGTGATATTCAGAAAGTTGTAAAAAATCATATAATAAAACTTGATGTATCTATATCTTCCCAGAATACCAGCATGGCCACAGTCTAGATAGGGTCAGGACGTGACTACATTGAGTCTTACTGCCAGGAACTCAAAACTCTGCTTTAATAGGAGCTATGAGAGGAGGCAATCGAGAATAGCAAATAATGCTTTGGTTAGTGGAGACCAGTTCGCACTGATGGTCTGAATAACTGGCTGCTTGCCTCTGTCTAGCAGCTGGTAATAGCATTTTTATAACAGTTAACTTCCAGTATAAAAGAATTTTTTTCCTTCAAATTATTTCACTTCTCCTCAACATCTTTAAACAATATAACTTCAACAATTTAAAAAAAAGATTTTCTAATCGTCTGCCTTTCGAAAAACCACAGAAATTTTTCAAAGTAAATGAACTATTTTTGGAGCGATAAAAGCCCTTTGCTTTCTAAAGACAATTTCATAGAAATATTGCTTGCAACTGTAAATAGATTATCTATTAGTAAATTTCAAATATGGATACTCGTTTCAGCATTTTGACTGATATCTCACTAACGGTTTTTCTTCATACAACATTTGCTTCATTGGATTATGTTCATTGACGCGCCTATTGAATCATAAATAAGCTTCGTCGCTTAAGATAATATTTAATATGCGACACAATTTTTGGTTTTAAATTCCCGCTTTCTTTTTTATTTTTATATTCAAACGAAAAACTCGAATTAAATTCGACTGCAAATTTATTTGGCTGGTATTTATATGGATAAGTAATGATTGTATTAACTATCAAATTAAATAAAACGTTTAACCGTGGCTTTTTGTCTTATGATAGTAACCTCTAACCGCACATAAATGAATGCTAATCGCTTCAACTAGAATTTAGAAGTAGTCAAGTATTTTCTGCTGTGGACAAAACCCTTGCATCAAATTTAAGGCTAAAAATAACCCTTATTCTGGGAATGTCAACAAGCCAATTGCAGACTACAACTTTTAGAAAGGAAAGGAATATTCAAAACCGAAAACAAACTATTGGTTAGTTTTCTCAGGGACTACATAGGCTATACTATTAGGTATAGGGTTTTGTACACGAAGAAAAGAAACGCAGGAGGTCTGGCCTGCTCTTGGCAGATATTTAATTAGTCTCTCTAAGGGTATAATTACGTAACGCTGTATGATTGAATGCATGTATGGGCTATCAAAATTATGTCTATTGTAGGAGCTGTTTTAGATGGGAAGGCGAAGGAATCGATACAACACTTTCCGTTTAAATGTCCTGTTCCATGAGATACTGGATATTGGAATAGTCTTCAGAAACGGGAGGCTTCGGAAATGTGTTATATCTGATAGAATTTGTTAACAGTGCTGGTTGATTCTTGAGAGAACTACATTGAATGCATTTTGAACGGAATTAGGGAGGTAAAATCTTTCAGGGCGTCCGAATGAACTCGTGAGGCAGACATTCGAGCAACAAAAACGGATCTAAGGTGGCAACACAGATTAGAGTTATTTAATCACTTTTATATGACTATTCTTTGCTAATCTAAGAATGATTGTTCAAATTGCATTAATTGAAAGCAATACATACTTCAACAAATTACCGTAGTGTTTAATGAAACGCAGGGCATAACAAAAACAGCAATCAAAACAATGGGCGTCTCGGTGAGAGTTGGACCAAAGAATGACAGGGCGCATATGATGACTTTATTGATATTAATTCTACCTTCGAAAAGATAAAACAACTTTATGCGAACTTATTGGTTCGATTTAATAAGAATTTGAGAACAAATATTTACTGAATTTTCCCAACGGAAGAACATTTCAGAGTTTCTATCTATCTATAGACACGGGAAACCATTTCTTGTCGTTAAACACATTTGACTTCAACGATAAAATTTTTGCACAAACAAATGCCTACACATTTTGCTGATGTTGAAAAATCTTATTTTTTGGAGAAGATACAAAAATTCGAGAAACGTTGGTTACAATTCATAGAACCCAAAAAGAGACTTCGTTGAAGAATTAAATAATTATCCGCAAACATATGTTTTATTCAAACTGTGGACTTATTAACTCGCTTTAGTTTCAATTCGTTCGAATAATCGAATATCAGTATGTACAAATAACCTCCTAAAATATTATAATTTTCACCTATGAGTGCTATCAGGTGCATCTTTTGTATGTGGTACTAAACCAATCAGTATTTCGATTTCCTCTCAATCGAATAAGAAGACAAATAATATCACCAAAACCAAAAGTAACATATTCTTACCAATAATTCGAAACCATTAGAGTCAGCCTGAGATTTTTCAATAATTCTTAAATATTCATCTGTCAGCTCGACAACAGCAATTTTTAAAACACACGCTGCGGCCAAATATGGGAATATTCTCCATTGCTGTGAAATGAATAGAAAAGAAACATTAATATGTGAATATTTTAAATAGAATTTTATAGTTACATGCAGTTGATACTCGATTATAGGCATTTCTGGACCAGTCTTCTCCGGGCCAAATTGTTTTCTTAAGGCAGCATAACGTACCGCTATAACAGCAGCGTTCGACAAGGTATTTACCGATTCCTGCATAATACCAATACGGCCCGCTGAAAAGGATTCTAAGGCAGCACCCAATACCTTGCCCGGTTCTGTAAAAACGCTTTCATAGATACCTTCGGATGTAACATCACCTGTGCGATTAAGTAGATTTTCACGTGGTATGCGATAATTGGTGAATATAACGAAGCCATTGTCAATGCCATTCAAGCCAATCTTTTCGCCAATATCGCCCACCAAAACACCAGGATAAGGCTGAAGAGTTTTCGGGTCTCTGATGGGTATTAGGAAACCGTGTAGACCTTGATTAACACCGTCCGGCGTATAAAGGTTTGCAAATGTCATAGCAACCGTGGCAGTTTTACCCAAATTACCGACCCAACATTTGGCAGCCTCAAAATCTGGTGTATTTATGACAAACTCCTCAGTTTTAGGATCATAAATGGCAGTGGTGCGAATACTTTTCGTATTACTGCCGTGTGAAACCTCTGTGATGGCTAGACAGGTAACCACTTCACGATTCCAAGCAGCCTCATAATATTTCTTATGCCGATCTGTGCCCATGGCCCGTATGGCATTATTAAACAGGCCGACGCCCAATGCGATCTTTACCGATAAACTAGGACAGTAGGTGTGTAAAGCCTCATTAATGCTCATCAAATATTTGGTTTTTTCACTGAACGAACGTTGTTCGATTTCCTTAGGAACTAAATCCAAGTGAGCCATACGATTCATTTGCATGGCACATATTCTTTTCTGCTCATCGGTGGGTAGTAAAGCAATGGGCTGAGAGAAAAGGGGATCGTTTTCTAAAATTTTCCAAACCTTATACTGCAAACGAATAAAAAATTGTTTTCATTTGTTTAAATGCACTTAAAAATGTCGCAAAGTAAACTTACTTTTATACGCAGAGCCTCTTCTTTTTCGAATATAAGTCTTAGACGTTTCCAGTCAAAATTTACACGTTTGCGATAAGTGCACAGAGGCCCCTTGGGAAGATCTGGTAAAAACGTTGTGTCCGCACTTTGTGCCATTTCTTAGTGACGCTCTATGACTGCAAAGAAAAAAAATTAATAAAAAATTATTTCTTCTTGTTTGTCACACCCAAATGATTACTGGTTAGTAAACTCAAATGAAACGTGTGTGAATTGCAAAATCTACATTTTCTTTAATGGGTCAGCATTAACTTAGGAAACCCTACAACTTATAACTGTTCATTATGCATATACATATATATGGTATGTTTGTAATAATGTATGTACGGTAGACGAAGAAGAAAAGGTACAAAGTAAGCTCACACTCATTAACTCACTCATAAACAATGGAAACAATTTTGTTTGTTGCTATAATTATTGAGTGGTTAATAACATTATTTACATATGTATGTATGTATTTACTTTATTAATATGTAATCGATGTAGGAATAATCGATTTGATTTTAGTTCTACACACATGTTTTACATACAGCGTAAAGGTAGTAACTGCGAAACAGGGGATAATTGTGAAGAAACAAATATATGTACATAAAAGTGCTAATGTTATTAATTGTTTTTAAAATTTGTAATATTTTATTGGATTTCGTAAGAAAAAATACACAAGCATACAGACATACATTAAGGGCCGTTATTACAACTTGCCGTTAAAGTTAGGTTTAGTTAAAGGTAACTTTAGCTAAAGTGAACTTTAAAGACACAACATCTTTTCGTTATTACAACCTACAGATAAAATAAAGTTAACTTTTTCAAAAATATGGCACTGCCGGAGCAATGTCGATAAAACTGCTCAATTGAACAAGTTTTTTTAAAGAAGGGCCTCTTGTTTTTGTTGTATATAAAATTTGTAGAAAATAATATATAATATGTCAAGTTCAAACATAAATTTAACTTTAAAAGTTACCTGTAGGATGATCCTCCCTTCAGCTTAAAGCTCACTTCTATCTTATTAGGTACTTATAATAATGAAAAACAATTTATCTGCCCGTTAAAATCATCCCTTTAATTTACAGCAAGTTGTAATAATGGCCCTAATTGGATTTAAAATTTAAACTATACTTTTATTGATTTTTTGGGTAAAAATTTTAAAAGCAGCTGAAGCCAATTCTAGATCTGGTCTCATTGAAATTTCTATTGCCAAAAAAATGTATCTGGTACTAGTGTTGCACAAATATTACAATCTTTATAAAGGAACGCGTATGGCAGGGTAAGAAACCACAGACCGCTCCTTAAGCAGAAGTGACTTGTACTTTTTGTCAAACCACTTCAAAAATATTTATACATTCGTGCGTAAATAAATTATAGCCTGATTTAAAAAAAATCAGCCATGTTTTGTGTGCTAATCCGATCCCTTAGCGGCTTAATTTTTGTAACTTTTTATTTACAAAAGAAAACAATGATTTCTACGAAAGTACCACAATCTTAAAGGAAAATACCGGTGTTCGGTGCCACTATTACTTCCCCTGTTGGTGTTTTTAAAGAAGCAGGGAGTAAATATTTCAGGTTATTATTATTGAATTTATCGAAAATATTGAAAAAAAAATTATTAAAGGAACTTGTTTTGTTAGAAAACAAATTTAATGAAAGCTTTTTATCTCAAAAAACTTGGAAAAAAGGGAAAACTTGGCAAATGGCAACGCCGTTTCTAACCTTAATTTCGGAAGTTTTTTCGTAACATTTTATATATGTACATTTCGTAACAAAACGAATAACAACAACAAAATGGAATGCAAATAATTGGTGAAAAATCCTTATACTATGACCTTATCGATAATGATATAATATGAAATGAATGATACCTAGCCCATTTCAAAAGGGAACATCAACTTAACAATGAGCTATTGAGGGTAGTGAGGTGGCGGCCTATATTAAGAAACGAAAGGAAAATTCTTTCTTTAATTGGATCTCTGTTATCCAATTTGTGTGTTTGGAATTGCACAAAGCAATAAAAAAAAGGAAATACTTAGAAAAGGACGGATAGTACATAGAGGAAACAGAAATATGGCGGTTAACGTCAGGCATAAAGTGTGAATCTCGCTTAAGCTTCTTTCGCTAAGTACAGCAGATTTAAGCCTTTCAAAGGGATGTCATATGAGTCAGAAGTACCACTGAAAAAAATTTAGTCTCTCTCTTACCTGCCGAGATATTGCCCAAATAAGAAGCAAAGATCATTTTGAATTCATTCTTAAAACGTCAACGACCTTCCTAAGTATTTTTGGTCATAAGTTTTCTTTAGTGAGTGGCGAACACACAACTTTCCACCCTGACCCAAATAAATTAATATTCGATTCGTCGGTCATAGCACTTTGGTTCAGCTCAAGATATACGCATTTATGCAGGTAGTGTTATCAACGCAAGTGAGTGTTTCTGTTTTATTGTTGTATTATCCCTAACATGTAAAAATCAAGGCGAAAAGTTTATTTATGTTTATTATTTATGCGTGTTTGTTGTTACTTTTACTCAAGGCGAATAATAATAATTTATTTGTTATTTTTTTACGCTAAGTGTACACATTTTTTTTGCTCATAATATATACATTCTTTTGTTTATTTATTTGTTATTTTCTTTTATATTTGTTTTCTACACAAGTTATAATTTATTTAAATCAAGGCGAATTTTAAATATTCTGGATGTTTTGCTGTAGAACCAGCTTCTATGCTTCCCATTATCCCATTGAAGAGATTTTTTAAATTTTTTTTAATTATTTTTTTTATAAACAAATAGAAACAATAGAGAAATAGTGACATGAAATAACAACTTTATGTTATTATATGGATTCGCCTTTGTCATTTTTAGCTTATGGCGAATTTCATTTGACATTAGTGGTCACCCAAAAATCACAGCAAATATTTACATGTTGTTTTTGTTAAAAAAAAACACTGCAAATTGAGTTGTTCTACTATTGCTATCACCTTATTGAGTTCGCCCTGGCCCTGCTTTTACTTAAGATTTGTCATTTTTAGCAAGCGAAATAGGCAAGGCGAATAAGATTTGACACCCCGGAGAATTGAAAAAAGGTAACAAATACATGGTGTTTTAGGCAAGTTTTTCAAAACGAAATGAGTTGTTGTAATGGTGCTGCTCCTATATAAATATAACTTATTTCAATTATTAAGACGCAGGTGTTACTTGGCTAGCTCTAACTTTCGGCAAATTCTGACCCATAAGTCCAGCATCATATAATCTTCACATTAATCGACTTCAAACAGTATCAGTATTTAGGCCTATTGGATGACTTGTCGGAATTAATTTTTGAGATCTGTAGTAATAGTTTATCATAACGTTCAGCTGTCCCAGGATTTCACTGATCCAAAACCCACACAAAACAGTGAATACGTTTGACGCTCTTGGATCTCATGTGAATGCTATCGTCCAAAATTTGACAATTCTGCTTGTTAACGTATCCAGAAATGGGCCTCGTGGCCCATTCGATGAAAATCAGGCTCAGTTTTCAAATGCTGCAGAGCCTTTTCAGCAAACACACGTTGCTATCTATGGTCGTTAACCCGAATTTTATACGAGTGCTGATTTGTGATTTAGTAAAAAAAAAATGAATAAATGAAAACGAATTTGACAGATGTAGCTTCAACAAGATGGCTATTTTCCTTGTTAGAACACCCGTTATAAGCATATTTAACCCTTTAAATTTTTTTCTTTTCAGTTTAAACAAATATAATGAGAGTGTTCCCAATATCCCAATTACTTCTTACAACAAGATAACTAAACTTTTTTGTAATAATGAAGTGGAAAACTTAAATCTTTTCAAGTGTTTTTCAATATTTTTAAAAACAAATGAATTCCATGAATAAAAATCTTATCACTCTAGAATTCAGAAATTGCAAACTAGATTATGATTACTTTTTAAGGCTTCAATATAAAATTGTTTTATAAAAAACAACAATTAAGCCGTTCGTATTTAAACAAAAAAGATTTCAGGCACTTCCTCTTACTGCTTTTTAATTTGTACATTTTATGAATAAAAAATAAAAATTAAAAAATTTAAAAATAAAATAAATTTACTGGATGTAGTTTCTTCATTTAATGTCAATGAAAATTTTTAATTTTTTAATCAGCATCCATTTTTCAAAATACTCAAAATGTCAACATGTGTGCAATTAATATTGAAAGTATTTATTTATTTAAAAAACAAGAAAAAAACTGTTCGAATTTATGAAAACGTTTTATTTATTGTACAAATCTTATAGAATTTATTAATTTATGGGTGTATAAGGCATATTTTAAACGTAAAAAAGATATAAAACTCGACTATGCCCTAAAATATGTATATTAGTAAGTCAAATAACTTCTGCTAAAAAGTTATTTTAACAGACAGGAGAAAATTTAACATTTTTGAATCCAATGTTGGATGATTTGTGTGAAGGAGCGAAAGCGCTACTTTTCAGAACTTAAAAGCAACCATGGAGTATAGAGGTGTTTTAGTGATGGAGTAGAATGCAATGGGCACTTTGAGTGCCTTAAATCTTGTTAGTGAAAATAATAATAGACAAATTCCAAATCCATTCACTCATCAAAGTTTGTAGACGAATAATTTCTATACAAAGTCGAACAAGTAATGCAGAAGAATATAACAATTTGACAGCTCGCAATACTATTGTTATAGAAGTCTGAAATATTAGAGCACAAATCACCCAAAAGATACCAACCGTGTTATAAAAAATAAATTTCGAATAAATGAATTTAAATGTTAACTGCTTCAAGTCTCTGCAGTCTAGTAAGTAGTTTCTCAATAATCTGACATTCGAAGTCGATATCAAACTGTATGTCCTGGCACTCATAGATGAAATTAACACAGACAGCATAAACTGCTGTGAGAAACTAAGTCGTAGTCCTGACTTAAAATTTGTAATGACCAATTAAGTAAGTACGAGGTGTGATTTCGTGAGTTACATACGTTCGATTTTCGCATTTTTTTTCTGTTATGTTGATACACATGTCTGTTATATACATATGTTGACAATATCAGCCATTTTGGATTATCAGTTTGTTTTTGACAGATAAAAAGGTTAGTCGTATTTTGGTGTACTCTTCGATTTTTTACTATTCGAAAAAATGGATCAAAGAAACTGTATTAAGTTTTGTGTAAAAAATAAAATTAAATGTGCAAGGACATTTGAAATGTTGACTGTGGCGTTTGGCCACTACTATGAGCAGAACACAAGTTCAATTGTGGTATAACCAGTTTAAGGAGCGCCGAGAAGATGTCAATCACGATGCTCGTCCTGGTCGCCCGAGCACGTCAACAACCGATGAAAACATTGAAGCAGTAAAGAAGATGATTTTGGATAATCACTATTAGAGAGGTTGCTGATGATGTTGGCATATCATTCGGCTCATGCCAAGCAATTTTTACGGATGTTTTAGACATGAAACGTACGAAGATTGTTCCAAAATTGCTAAATTTTGAACAAAAACAACGTCGCATTGACATCGCTCAGGAGATGTTGACAACGTTCAAAGATGATCCAGATTTGCTCAAAAAGGTCATAACTGGGCTATGACATTGAAATCAAAGCCCAATCATCCCAATGGAAGCGTCCAGAAGGACCAAGACCGAAAAAAGCACGTCAAGTGCGGTCAAATGTGAAGGTTTTGCTCTCTGTTTTCTTCGGTTGCAATAGCGTGGTGCATCATGAATTCTTGCCACAAGGTCGTACGGTCAATAGGGAATACTGCCTTGAAGTTATGCGCCGATTGCGCTAAGCAATTTGTCAGAAACGCACAGAAATGTGGAAAAACCAATCATGGATTTTGCACCATAATAACGCACCAGCTCACACATCGATGCTTGTGCGTGAGCTGTTGGCGATACCAAAAAGCGCGTTTCAGAAGTGTTTCGAGGATTGGAAAAAACACTGTCATAATTGTATTATATCTGTGGGGGTTACTTTGAAGGGGACAAGATAGTTATTGATAAATAAATAAATACTTTTTGAAAAAAGAAACTTCAGAAAAAAGAAACTTAAATAAAATATTTGTGTCAAATTATCATAGGTTAGGTTAGGTTAGGTTAGAGGATGTGTACCTATCAGTCAAGACAGGTACAGTACTCGGAGGTCAGATTGACCCATTGTACAACGTCCTAAAGGAGGGAAGGATAGTGTAGGGGGTGGGATGAAAGGAGGGTATATGGGAAAGGGGGGGGGGAGTGGGAAGCGGAGGAATCACACAGACCAGACACAACAAAAGGATGGGAGAGCGCGACTACACCGATGAAGTCCTAGCCTCTCAACCAGCCTAAGCCACTAATGAATCTGTGGAGAGCCTTGATGTCGGCTCTCGACACAGAATTCAAAATCTCAAAGAAGGGCCTACCAAGGGTCCTCAACCTCAATCTACCAAGGGCTGGGCAGTTACAGAGGAGGTGTTCGATAGTCTCCAACTCCTCCTCATCGCAACACGCCCTGCAATAGTCCGGCTGGGATCTATTCCAGATCCCCGTCAGTGACCTAATCTCGCAGTGCCCCGTGATAAAACCGACAAACAACCTTAAGCTGGCCTTATTCAAGCTCAGCAGCCAACCTGTTTTCTTACTGTCTACAGCAGGCCATAGACACCTAGAAACAAAACAGCCCGATCCGTTCCCCCAACGCCTCTGCTCTTTCTCCTTGACCCATCCCCTTTCCTACTGAAAGCGAACCTAGCCTAGCGAGGGCATCCGCCGTCTCATTGCCCGGTATTTCGCTATGTCCCGGAACCCAGCGCAGACGGATACGGTCCGGTCCAAAAGTCCTCAACGACTCCTTGCACTCGCGAACAAGCCGTGATTTGCACCAGACCGACGCAATGGTCCTAAGGGCAGCCTGACTGTCAACGAAGATCATGTAAGATTCGGAATCCGTAGCTGGGCCATCAGCTATGGCCCCAATAGCCTTCAAGATTGCGAAAATCTCCGCCTGAAAAACGCTGCAGTCATCATTCAACCTGAAGTGGAGTTCAAGACCGAGTTCCCTACAGAAAACCCCAGCAACTGTACGTCCACCTAACTTAGACCCATCTGTGAAGATGGGTATACCACTCTGCCCCTGGAGTACCCCACTATTCCATTGTGTCCTATCCGGTATAAGTATTCTTAAACCAGGCAGGAACATAGCCTCAGGCACAATATAATCAGTGGCTTTTTCTGAAAGCGCATATCTTCCATCAGGAAGGACGACATTCAGAACTCTGGAGTGACCTATCGAACGCTGTTTCCAGCAGCCCGATTCCCTCAGGCGTATGGCACTACGCGCTGCACACCGCTTGACATACAAGTCAAGCGGAGTCAGGCAGAGCACAGTGTCAAGAGCAGCCTGAGGGCAACTCTTCCTCACTCCAGTGATACTCAAGGAGGCAATCCGTTGAACCTTATCTAAGATTTTCCGTTGAAAACTCTTATCTAAGGCACTCCACCAGACAACGCAGCCATAAGTAATAACCGGTCTAACAATCGCCGTATATATCCAGCGAATGGCCCTAGGGGGAAGACCCCAGCTCTTACCTATGGAGTTCCTACACTGGTAGAAAGCATTCAGTCCCTTCTTCATTCTTTCCTCGGTGTTTCTTTTCCAGTTCAGCTTACTGTCCAGGACAACACCCAAGTACTTGACCTCAGAAGACAACGGAAGCTCCCTACCAGCTAACCTTGGCAATCTGAAGGTTTCAATCTTGTACCGACGCGAGAACAAGACGAGGTCCGTCTTATTTGGATTTATGCCCAGACCACATTTCGTAGCCCAAGAGGATAAAATTCCAAGAGCAGACTCCATCAGTTCCCCCAGCGTCGGCAAAAATGTTCCACCCACCAGAACAGCCACATCATCGGCATATGCCACAACCCTAAAGCCTTTTCTTTCCAAAAGCCTCATACCAACATTAGCCACCAAGAGCCACAAGAGAGGGGATAGGACGCCCCCCTGCGGTGCACCCCTGGTCGCACGCTTGACGATAGAACATCCACCCAGATTCGATCGGATTAGTCTATTACCCAGCATGTGGGTGATAAATCGCACCAGAAAATCTGGGGCATGTATATCCCTTAGTGAATTCTCAATAGAGGTAGTGGTGACATTATTGAAGGCCTCCTCTATATCAAGGAAAGCCGACAGTGTGTACTCACCTAGGGGTCCTAGCCAAATTCGCCTCAACAAAACCTGTCACATCATGAAGAGCGCTCTCAACGGACTTACCCTTAATGTAAGCATGTTCCGACCTACTCAACAGAGACCGGTCCATGTTTGACCTCAAATATAGATCAATAAGTCTCTCCAAAGCTTTCAAAAGAAAGGATGAGAGCGATATCGGTCTATAATCCTTAGGGCCGATGTGACTGGGTTTACCAGATTTTGGTATAAAAACCACAAGCACATCTTTCCAACCATCAGGTATATCACACAAGCGGAGGCAGTCCCTATACACGTCCACCAGACATTCGTGCAATATATCACCAGCATGCTGAAGCAGAGCCGGAAAGATACCATCCGGACCAGGCGACTTAAAGGGCCCAAAGCTACTTATAGCCCATTTTACCTTGTCTCTTGTAATGATATCCTCTAAGACGGGCATCATGCCAGCATCACAGAAGGGATCAGCTACGCCCAATGGATAGCTTACTGGATCCTCACAATTGGGAAAATGAGTGCTCAATAGGACCTCTAGGGTTTCTTTTCTCGAGGATGTCCACGTACCATCATTCCTTTGGATGAAGCCTAGGACTTTGGGGTCCTTCGACAGCATCCTTCGGAAACGAGCCACGTCGGCAACATCCTCGATACTCGTGTAGAAACTCATCCAGGCAGTTCTTTTTGAGCGCTTTATTTCCCTTTTATAATCATTAAAACTGGATCTATATGCAGACCAGTCGCAAATTATCATAAGTTTAAATTGAACTTTTAAAACAATTTTGCTTTACTTTAATTTTCTATTAAGAATTTTTTTAAATATTGTGAAAATTGTCACTGCCTGCATGGTGTAGGGACAATTGTTTGAGAAAGTGTGTATAAGAAATTTATTATTCTCCAATTAATAGATTTATAAGTATATGCATAAGTGTAATTAACTCTTTATCAGTTTAACTTTATTTCAAAAAACTTTATCTGCCTGCTAAATTATTTTCCAGCGGAGACGAGCATACTCGACATAAAGAGAGTAAAAGATTACTGCCTGTAAAGGTAAGCGGTTATAACTAAAAATCAAACGTTACGTGGTTGTTTTCTTAGAAAATTATATATTTTTATTCTTTGTTAAAAAACAATATTTATTTATTAACAGCACTGTCTCCGAATTTGTTATTTTATTGTTTATTAAAATAAATAAGGTTGCCAAACTAACGACTGTTCTAAAATGTAAATTTTTTAAAAAGCCTTTATTTTATCTTCCTCAGGGATAAAATTTCCAGTAGATTCGTTGAATAATAATACGAATGCAATTTTTTTCTTCAAGACGAGTATACTCGGCATTATGTGGAAATATTTCATGTCTCTTTTACGAGTATACTCGACATAAACAGTAAAAAAAATTAAACCACGTTAGATGATAAATTGTGGCACAAAAAGTTTGTTTATAGTTTTGTGATTGCTTGATTCTGACAAGTAAAAAATAGTGTCAAAAATATAGATAAAAATACACCATACACTGGCTGTTGAAATAGTTCTAAATAAAGGACAAAATTTCATTCACAATTCCTTTTACTAAACCTTGTACACCTCTTTGAAACGTCTACATAGCAAATAAATCCGTGCTTAAATAATTAAAAGTATGCAAATAAAAATCATTTACAACCACCATAAAATTGTGTAATAAAACTAATTAAACTAACGTTATAAGTTAATAACGATATAAAATAGTGACGACAAAATTCAATGACTTGTTATCACGTATTGTCACTCGGTAACAGCGTAAAGCCATGCCAATAAGTAACCCTGTAGTTGAAACAGTTGTTAAACTTAATCAAATAAACATTTCTAAAAAAAAGTTATTCAATTAATTTGTTTTCTTAGTTAATTGTACATATGTACATATGTATATAAAATTATATTCACACCAGAGTTGTATTTCAATTTGTCATCAAATTAAGTCGGTTACTGTGCTTATATTAATGTAAACTGTTCAACTTAGAATAGCATTTTGTTTACCATAGTATTTAAACCGTAATCATATTACAAACTCTAATACAAATAAACATTATTTATAAACTACAATATTTTTATTGCAAATGAGTAATACCATAAAAACGACTGTATGGTATGACTTTAACGAAATGATTGTCGTAACAATTCTAATTATAAACACAGAATAATTGACTAAAATTGATTTAAGATATGACAGTCAGTTAGTTGTTGACTTGTCACTAAAACAAAGCACAAGAGTAAATTGTTATCATTAAACGTAACAAAATATCAATTTTAAATGGGGAAATTATCATTGTTAATGACCGATTATTTGACACCACATACGACATCACTGTAATAGCTCTAGACCCAAATGAAAGTTATTTTTTAAGTTAAAATTATTTTTTTTTATTGAGGATAAGAACGTAATATGAGAGCTAATAAGGTCCTGAAAAATTAAGAGACACTGCTTCGTATATAGTATTTAAGTAGTATTTGATGAACACAAAGGACCATATTTAACACGGGGTCGTTGGATAACAATGAATATTTGCCTCAGCATACAAGAAAACAATCATAATACGTCATAGTACCTGTAGGATAATATCGTTTGAATAGAAAAAATTTCATTTGATAGAAAATGTGTCGTAATTACGTTACAAAGGAAAGTATATCCCTCAATGCAAATATATACTTATGTCATTCTATTCTGTCACAAAATTCAGTATATTATATGCACTCAACGTAATGAATCGATTTACGCTTGAGCAACGGAAATTTATTTTCAAAACAAAGACAATTAGTCGGAATTTTTTTGCCAAAAAAAAATCATCTTTTCGAATGAAGCTCATTTTCATCTTGGTGGGTATAAGCATAATTGCTATATTTGATGCTCAGAAAATTAAGAAATTAATTACGGCCAATGTACCCGCTTTTGTACCCGCTCTTCATTGTATTGTTGTGAAAGATGTTTGGTTCCAACAGGATGGTGCAATTTGCCACACATCTCATGCCACAATCGATCTATTGCGTCAAACGTTTGATGGCCATTTAATTAGCCGAAACGGTGATATCAACTGATCGCCAAAAATCTGCGATTTGACGCCGTTAGACTATTTTCGGTGGGGTGCCGTCAAACCAGAGACAATGGAATAAAAACATTCGTGTCATCATTACCCTCGAACAAGTGCACGAAAATTGGTCCGATTGAATGAGGTACTGTGAGGCCAGCCGGCACAGCTACATGGATGGAATAATATTCTATTTCTAATCAGAACAATTATACTTTACAACAAAAAATAAATAAATTTGGCAAATTTTCAAACCGTTGTTGTTTTATTGCGTTTTTAAATTTTAACTTTTAAATCAGCCACCCTATATTACCAAGTAGTTGCTCAAACCCCATCTGAAACATCTTCACAAAACGAAACATAAAAAAATATTTCTCAGCAGTTTTCTGACAATCGCTTGTAAACTTACCATGAAAAGTTTTCAAAAATCTATCGTTCGGAGTCAACTTTAAACTCTAGGTCCCGATACCTACAAAATTAACACACGCATCACGGGTGGATTGAGAAGCCAGACCGTAATCCTGACTTAAGGGTTGTAATGGCAATTTAAGTAGGTACATACAGACAAAATTAGCGCAAAGTTCAAATTTTTTTAAATATATATATTAAATATATATTCCAAACTCATGTCCTTATAAAAGATATCTACGCTTTCAAATACTTATAATCTAATATGACCATTTTCTATATTCCTGGTGCTGATCGAGTCTAAAAAATGTTATTTTTAGTTTTTAAGATTTGTACAATTATTGTTATTTCAATTTAAAATTGAAAGTTTAAAAAAGGAAATGTAAAGCAAACAAAATCCTTTTCATTGTCAGTTACTATTCATTTTGTATTTAATCTGTTAATACTTTAATAGTCCATGTTCCATTTCTGTAATTACCTTTTTAGTTAATCTTGTTACGTTTTTACCTTTCTAAAAACGTTTAAAACATGGGCTCGTTGATTGCAAACAAAATAAAAACAAACATGTGCATAATTCCAATCAAACTCCCCATTGCTCGCACCACTCCTGCGTGCCACCATACACAACTCGAAGAACCCAACAACAACCGACTGCTCGCCACTCCTCCACGCTCACAACGCAGATCCCCCAACGGCGATCCTCAAACCACGACCGCTCTCCACACACGCAACGGTTCCCCACACATGACTAACCGAATTCCAACTACTCCTTGCCTGCTATGTCTTGCCTTTTTATATGTCCACGTAATCAGTCTGATGAAGGTTTTTGAAGTCGAACGTTCCGCTTTTCGCCTTCTCGAGAACTCTATCGCGACTTCATTGTTGTTTGTGTATGCTGATCACATTGCTTGTTGTTGCGTTCTCGATTACTTGTCTATCCCCTTTTCTTTCGTACTGATGTTATTGGTTTACTTGTAACAAGTTCGTTGTATTTGTTTGTGTAGTATTTGCTGATTTTAATGTTAAACGTTGTACACCGTTTGCATTTTCGTAACAATATTAACCCTTTCATGCCCGATGTTGCCTATAGGCAACATTGCACATTTTTGTTCATAAATTCCGGAATTTTTAATTTTTTTAAAAGATTTTTTTTGCAAACAAGCTTGGTTAAAAACGTGTAAAACCAGAGTACGTAGGACTCTGAATTTAATATCACTTCATATTTAGGCCATGACTAACAAACGCATGTCCTTAAAACATTTTAGCTCTGGCCAAAAAAATTCGGGCATGAAATGGTTAATATTCAATTTAAAATGTACTAAAAGTATTATTTATTGTTTTAATTAATATTAAACAAAAACGAAATGTCTCTATAATTAGTTAACTGACTGTTAATAGCATACGTCATTTGCTATTTATTCTGTTATACCTTCCGTAAAACATTGTTCAATTTGTAAATGTTTGCATAATAAATTATTAAATATTGTTCTCATATTTAATTTTCTTTTCTCCCAACTGTATTGAAAATTGTTAAATAGACCGCACAAATTCAGTGTACATACATACATATGTATGTACATATATATAAAATAAAAATGATGATGTATTAATTTTCTATTAATTTTTATTATAAATTTTTATATTTGATTGCTTTTCTAAGCGCCTATCAAATACTCGTAGATTGGTTTACATTAGAAATTAAAGATTGTTTGTAATACTTGAGTAAATTTATTGGCTTTGATTATCAACAACAGTTAAGTGTTGGGTTTGGGAATTCATTTTGAAATCGATAACAAATTAAAATGTTGTTTTGTTTTTTTTATTGAATTAAATTTATTATGAAATAAACAATTTCATTGCCACTCTCGAAAGAAACCTAAACAAAATAAATGATGTTGAAAATTATGATGTTGCTAACATATGAAATGGAAGTTTATCTATCCAACCTAGCATGTAGAACTAAACTTCTATACAAATTGGAAATGGTGGCAACATTCTTTTTAAACGTCATATAAAGTTCATGACAGTTATTAAAACTTAGCCTTAGAAAGGGTCCTAAAAATCCTATAAGACCTTCTTAAATTTTCTCGAATTTTAATTAAAAACAAAAAATTTAATCTTTATTATGGGAACTTGGCAACTATGCTTAGATAAAATGAATTTTGTAAGATAGTTAAGTTTGTTATTTGATGAAATGCTGTATATTCTTTCAAGACTCGATTCTTACGGCTCTGAGCATAGACAACTTTTCACGGCTAATGGCAATGCAATAAAATAGTGAAGAGGCAAACTGATAGCAAACTGTTCTGAATTTTTCAAGACTATCTTATGATTAATTTCCACCTCGTGCTGTATTTTAAGTCAATCACTCTGTTCATTGATAGACAATACGGTTTTCGTAAGACTAATTTTACCGATTAAACTAGGAAGAGGTTATAAACAACTGTTATACTGTACGTAGGCTAACATCTGAGTGGTTTTCATTAAATACAAAGCGACACAATTTAATAATTATAATTTTTCTTCTCCTTTCATATTCTTATCCTATTCACTATTTTAAGCCTACTTCAGACGCCTTTCTTATTCCACACTTAGACTAAACTAGTCTCTTAATACGCATATGACACGACTTTATTGAAACCACATTGGGGGCATTATTTTTTGTCTATAACGTTACAATTTCCCATGTTCTTGAAGGAATACAAACAAATGAACAACCCAGACCGCAAACCTCAGCATACAGAACGTCTTTCTTCAGTCAGGATTACGACCTAGCTTCTCATGCCTCTTATGTTGTGTTTGTTAATTTTATCCATAATTGAAGGGACCTACAGTTTAAAGTCGACTCCGAACGACGGATTTTCTGTAGAAACCATTCATGGTAATTTTATTAACTGTCAGAGTTTTTGCCAGATATTTGCTAAAAGGCAGTAGCCGAAGAAAAATTTTTGCATATTTCGTTTTATTGGAGATGTCTGACCTAGGGTATGAACCATGGCTTTACTTCGAATAAGCCAACACACTATCTACTAGACTACGGCGACTGCCTTTGTTTTTTTTTTCAACACAGCGAAAGATTACTGTTTATGGTATCGTTAAAGTCAATTTTAAGAATGCTGAATGGCATACAGGAGAGGTCGACAATTATTATTATTTAATAGCTTCAGTTTTTTTATTTTCAATAAGAAAACTTGTTAATTGCTATTTTATATTATAAGAACCATGCTTTAAAAGTTGGTCGAAGATATTAGAAAATTTGAAATTTTAATATCAATTCTAAACAGCAAAATAATTCTGACGTTAAAAGTGTGAAATGTATTCGTAAATTAAAAATTAAGCACTTCATGAATAATTTGATTCTTTTTTTACAGAAATTTTTGAGTGTTTTTAAAACGTTCAATAAATATTTATCATGTGTACTTCCACTTAAAGAAATTAGGTCTTAAATCTTTACAGACTAACAACAAAAAATTATCCGATAAAATATGGTACTGCTGATAAAAATGATTTCGATTACATTTTAAAACACTTTTAAGTATAAAAACTTTATTTAAGAATTCTGCAACGTAAACTGCTCACGTACTGTATTAAAGTAAAATTAGGTTGAAAATGAAGTTTTATTGCGTTAGTCATACAACTATACAAACTTTCATACGCATCTAGTGTAGTATTAAATTTCAAGAGCTGTCAAAAGTGATTGTTGTCGTTTCTTATCTCAAAGGAAAATTGAGACAGAATAAGAGAATGTCTGATACATATGTAAACAATATTTTAACTGTTGCTTTAAAGGGTTTATTCAAACACGTAGACTGAAATTTATCTTAAGAAAGGGCCGCAGTGACAGAAAGACGCAAAGACGAAAGGGCCGCCGCAGTGACAGAAAAAAATAATAAAAAATAAATTAATGCACAGCCATTAACTGCTGATTTAAATTCTAGACTCTAAAATATAACAGATATATATTTTCTGTAGAGAAAATGTTCTTCTGTGTTATTTTTTTAATATATACGAAGAGGAGTAGGTATGTAGATTTATAGACGTGTATCGTCATGAAAACAAGTAGAAAGTTCAGCCGTAGTGATTGTCCCAAAGGTAAAAAAAAAGATAAAAGCGTCAAGAAAAAAAGATGTAAAGAGAGAGAGATGTAAAGGGTGTTTTTTATAGCGGTATAGAACTTTAAGTTGGCATTACTTTTCTGTCAAGCTGTCAAGTGATTTATTCTCAGTTTGGTTTGGCAATTCATCATGAATAGACTCACGCCTGAACAACGCTTGCAAATAGTGCAATTTTATTTCGAAAATAATGGTTTTGTGCGGAAAACGTATCGCGCACTACGTCCATTTTATCGTCGACAAAATCGTCCATCAGAGCAGTTAATTCGATTAACCATGGAACGTTTTCGCACCACGTTTGCTCTTATTGATAACTCGCATCCCCAGAGACGCTGTACGGTGCGTACAGAAGAAGCTATTGCTGCTGTAGAGCGTAGCATTGAGGAAGACCCGAATGAGTCCATCCGCCATCGAGCACAGGAATTGGATCTGTGTCCATCCACTTTATGGAAGATTTTGCGGAATGATCTTGGTTTGCGTGCTTACAAAATCCAACTCGTACAAGATTTGAAGCCAAACGATCATCAAGTAAGGCGTAGATTCGTCGAATGGGCCCAAAACGAGATTACCGTTGTTCCCGATTTTCATAAGCTAATTTTGTTTAGCGGTGAAGCGCACTTCTGGTTGAATGGCTACGTCAACAAACTAAACTGCCGCATTTGGAGTGAAGGTAATCCTCAAGTGTATGTGGCAACACCGTTACATCCAGAAGAACTGACTGTTTGGTGCGCTTTATAGCCTGGTGGAATCATTGGTCCGTACTTTTTCAAAAACGATGGTGGCCAGAACGTTACAGTCAATGGTGATCGGTATAGAGCCATGATTACTAACTTTTTCATTCCCGAATTGAATAACCATGATGTCTAGGAGATGTGGTTTCAACAAGACAACGCAACATGTCACACAGCTCGTGCCACAATAGATTTATTGAAAGACACGTTTGGTGACCGCCTAATTTCACGTTTTGGACCTGTGAATTGGCCTCCAAGATCTTGTGATTTAACACCGCTAGACTACTTTCTGTGGGGCTATGTAAAGTCATTGTTCTATGCGGTAAAGTCACAAACGCTTGACCATTTGGAAGACAACATTCGCCGTATTATTGCCGATATACGGCCACAAATGTTGGAAAAAGTCATCGAAAATTGGACGTCCAGATTGGACTACATCCGCGCCAGCCGTGGCGGTCATATGCCAGAAATCATATTTAAAATATAATGCCACAAGATTATCTTTCGAATAAATAAAATGCATGTCAATCGAATAATCCATCGTTGTTTTATTGCAACTTAAAGTTCTATACCTCTATAAAAAACACCCTTTAAAAGAGTAATTTTCCATGCAGTCGTTTATGGAACGTAGGCGAATTCAGGATATCAGTGGTGCCTTTGCACCACCTTTACCTCGATTGGTACGATAATATCTACCAAACGAAAATCTCTAGTTTCCGCCATTACTTGCATAAATTCAAGAGATGCCACTGCAGCTCCTTCTATTATATTCCCCCATTCTAATCCTAAACCTCTTTTTATGAAGGATGCTTCGGCTGGTTAGAAACAGGCGTGCGTTTAATCTGGGCAGGTCCATATTTCTATATTAACAAAATGGCTCAAGTATTTTTTAAGGAAAAATGTTAATGTAAAGAAAATTCAATAAGCCGGTATACGACATTACCTGCACAAAAATTTTTAAATCGCTTTTCAAATATCTCTGAAAATGTAAGTCTAATAGTTTTCGCAACACATGTGTCATATTTTTATTGGACAGAAATTAACCGTTTTGATGATTTAATTTGATACTCTAGAAAATTTTGGTACTAAGCAGGTAATTTCTTTATTTTATCTTCTTTTAAGATGTCGCAAAACTGGAATTAGTCATCTGACCTTATCTTCTATAGAGTACTTATCATGTTTTTCTGTGGAAAAGACGAAATTTCATTGTTATACAAGATTTGTTGATTAAATTGTATCTAAAATTGTTGTCGATTTCTTTTATATGAAAAACTCATAAAATATCTTGAATTTGTTTTTAATCTTTCAGTAAAATACTATGAAACTTCAAAGTAGTAGAGAAACACACAACTCTCGCAGCCCAGTACACCGATAACTGTTTATGTTTATTACGTAGAATTGTTTGATACATATTTTGCAAGTGTATTTAAAGCCACGTGTTGATGTTTACTCATCGAGATTACAGTAGAGTAGAGAAAAATATAAAATAAACTAAAACTGTAGACTGTAGCAACAGTTTTAATAGCAATAAAAATAAAAATTTAATTATAAACAACATGTAGATTAACTATAATAAACGTTCATTTAGCACAATCATCTTAATTTGTACAATCAACCATTATTTTATCTCGTCATATCAATTTTTTTTTTGTTTTCTGTAAGTGAACACGTGGAATAGAAACCCATTGATTTTAAATAATAATAATAATACAGAGAATAACATCAAATACTGCTATTTAATCGCTATACTTTAAAGTTTAAACCTACAATGCAATGTACAATTTTGTCGTATTAAATGGGAGTCAAAATCTCGCATGTTCAGCTGTGATAAAATGTCATTTCAATTCAATACGCCCATTATATGTACTGCGTATGTACATTTGTATGTGAAAGTTCAAAGTAATACGCAAAAAAATTCAAATTTTTATATATTTTCTGTTTTAATTTCATTTAAGAAACTATATTTGAAAATAACAGTTATGCCCTGGTTAACGTCATTTTCAAAAAATATGGACCACAGACGACGTCAGCCTAAAATCCACACCAAGCAGTAACTACTTCGACAAATCCGAGAATTTTGTTCGCACACCCAAACTCTTATCGAGATATGGACTGAAGACGATTTTTCAATAAAAATTAGAGTTCAGTTGCCAAATGCTAAGGTGTCCATTTAGCGCACACACATTGTGTCCATAGTCGCCCATTACGATTTGGAGAAAGATACTGAATAAATGTCAATGACAGATGTAGCTTCTACAAGATAGCCGCTATCAATTGTCAAGTCCCTGTTGGAAGTTCCTATATAATTTTTCTAAGTTCTATTTTACAGATGCATGGGCTTAATTTAATACCGAACAGCCTAATAAATATAAACATGCGGTAAATTTGATGTTTAACACAATATGTAAACAACCAACTGTTACTCGTACTATACTCAAAGCAGATGTGTTTGGCTGACGGTCAAGGCTGAGTATGAAATTTGCCGGTATTTTAAATTTATTTTTTTTAGCACAGGCCGATAAAGCAAGCTACCAAAAGCAAACCGAAAAGTGTGTAGAAAACAAAATAAAATACAACAGCAGACGAAACACTTGAGTGATTTTTACGTGAGTGAAACAATTCTGTACGTACGAATACGTTTATATGAAAAAGTAAACAAAAAAAAAACAGTAGACTGGGAAAAATGTTAATTGATCGTGCAATAACAACAATATTAAGAAATAAACACAATTCCACCATTCCTTTTATTTTTTTTTTTTTTAATAAACAAGTATGTATAGAAGATAGAGAAAATAAAACAAAAAAAAATTGTTTTCCTTTTATTAATTTTAATGACTTCATCCGCTGCTCAAAAAATATGGGTGACGAATATTAATAAAAGAAATTTTTTTTTATAAAAATGTGACATAAACGGCAACAAAAATGAAATGAAAAAATATTATATATGCATACACTGAAAAAAAACAAGAAAATAAAAGGCCTTGTGTATATTAAACAATGATAATTAATTTGTTAGGGTTACTAACATTGCAAGGTTTTCGAGAAATTAAAATATTAACTGTGAATACATAATGAGAGAATTCTTTTTGATAATCCAAAATATTTGGGTCAGAATAAAATTTATTAAAGAAGCCATATGGTGCTCTTAAAAATCAACTACACTTCCGTAAAATGATTGTTGAATTGAATTTGCTTGGCTAGATGACAGTTTTTCAACTAAAAATGCCAGCTGAAGTTTATTTATTTATTAGAATACAATTATAAGTTAAATTATAATTATTACGAGCTGACTAACTTAGACCTCGACGCTAATAATCTACCGCAATATTCATTGGACTACCAGATTACTATGTTAGCTGATGTTAATTGTAAACATATGTGTGTATATTAGCAAAACATACTTTTTTATTGTCGATATAAATAGATTTTTATCACAAACTGCGGTCTAAAAACTACACTTTATATACTTTATAAACCTATTTCAAGTAAATAAATGTCCATAAAATTATTGAGATTTTATTATTTGCTAGAAAATGAAATGAAAGCGATTAAGATTTGGGTACACTACGACGTTAGTGAGATTCAGATGAAAGAATTTTGACAATTATGTTAAATGATGTATACTTTGCGTTTAAAAAAAACAAAAATTTAAAAATAAAATACCCTCTTAGGGAACCCATTTTTTCCGATTTTTTATATACAAAATCATTGTTTTTCTTCATAGACTATTACCATGAGAGTGGTGGGTTCGATTCCCACCAGAGATTCTGGTCTGTTACAGTACACCAAGCATAAGATTGAAGTTACTCGTAAATAATTAAAAATAATTTGTAATTATATTGTATGTACAGTGCACGCGCGCTAATGAACACCGCATTATATGAACACCGCTTAATGTGAACATTTTTTTGCTTCATTGACTACTCTAAAAGATGAACAAATGTAAAAAGCCCTATAATTTGAACAGATTTTTTTAATTTGAACGTTAAAATTCGGTGTTTATTAGTTGCGGGAATTACCGTTTTAGGTGTACATATATACAGACACACAGATAATTATACGTACCCCCTTAAAATCATTTTTTTTTTAATTATAATATATGGACAAGTCAACTGATTTTTGCCCAAATGTTTTGTTTTCCGTCACAGCCGAACAAATTATATTTGTCCTCATCACTAAATATTACATTCGCCCAAAAATCTTTTGACTTGTCCATATATTATTGGGCAAATTCCAATCGTGACTTTTTTCTCGGCACTCGGCTGCGGAAACCGTTCTTTCTCAAAACACTTCGAACTGTTTCGGAATGCACAATAACATTGTGATCACTTTCCGAGGTATTTATTTCTACGGCTGCAGTCCTAGGATTTTTATCCACAATACCTTTTATATACCGGGCTACCCTTGGATAAATTTTATGCGAAATATACGTCGTACGTATAATTTTCTGTGGTGCCATATTGGTTTTAAGCAAACTGCAGTCACAAATTCAAAGATTTTGGGAATCTTTTTTTTTATGTAAGTAAATGTGTCGTTACAGACGCTGATGTAAAGATGATGATTTTAGATTAGAAGTTCATTACTTTTTAAAAAAATGATTTTTAGGGGGGTACGTATAATTATCTGTCTGTATATGTATGCGTTAGTACATCTGCTTGCATATTTATTCTTCATTTGCTATTTAAATACTGTGCAGAAAGTTTGTAAAGATTAAATTATAAAATGTGTTCTAAAAAAATTCTAAAAAAGTAAACAATTCATAAATAATGATTTTTGCTTAAAAGATGGTATAATTCTGTTTTAAAATTTTCTGTATTCGGAAATGTGAACAATTCGCAAAAGTGAACAACGCCAGTTTTAATTAGTTCACATTAACGAGCGCGCACTGTATTAATAAATAAATAAATAAAATATGAAAATTTCTTCTCTTCATTTACACTTTTGTCTTCTATTTTCTTATTTTTTTAAGTGCAGCAAAAGAATATTTACAAAATCGTTTTCATTCTTCCAACCCCAAATATGACTGTAGAATACAAATAAGATTGAAGACTTTGTTTAAGGCAGTCAACAGAATATTAAATTATACTAGAATTTCGAATATTAAGAATAAACACAAAAATTCTGGAATTATGATCACAGAAGGGGCAGCCAAACCTAAATAAGACTTATAATTTTTGTTCTGCTATATAAAATTTGTGATGTTCTTCGTCTGTCGAAATTTATTTAACAATTGGCAGAATGGAATGGCATGCCATTAACGTTATGGTCAGTGAATAGGAAACAGATGATAAAAATTCAAAATACATACATACACAAATTCAATATTAAAAAGAAGAATGAAACATATTTCTTCTGGAAAACAAATTTTAAGTACATAATTCAATAATTGAAGCCTTGCGTTACACACGCATATTGAAAACAAATAACAGCATACAAAACATTTTCACGGTTTTTTCAAATTTGAGAATTGCCTTTCATTAACATTGAATATCGATTGTGATATGAATTGATATTATGAAACTGCCCTGCCTAAGTTAAAATAAACATAAAATAATTTGTAGAACGCTCATTGCCGTCTACTGGGTTTGTCATAATTTCTCCTGGAGAGTTGTTAACTCTTAAAGGTTTATCACATTTATTGCACAATATCAAAAATCTTTCTAAATCTGCTCAAAATTGTTGAAAAAAACTTAACAAAGGTCAGTTAGGAATGATTGTGTCATAAACGACTGCTTATACATCAATAAGATTATACGCTACGAAAACTTGGAAGCAAAAAAGCTTTTGTCATGCTAAAATTGTGTATACAATTGATCTGGAATCCCTGTTGACCATCCGATACGGAAAAAATTCTATTAAGATATTGGCCTATGCGTACAAAACAACATCATCTATTTCTATGATCACTTAACGATTTAGATCACATGTCAGGGTCGAATTTGGTATCTGAATCAGCTGAATCTTAGATTACCCTTTAAACAACCTGATAATTGTTTTTATTTCATATGAAATACTGAATGTATTATTATCAGAGTATATTGGATAGGGCCTTACTGAGCGTAAAGTGGCCGAAAGAATATGTATATCACATATAAAATTGTTCAAGAATATCGGGTATTTCTGGAGTCAAAGGTGAGATATTCAATTGTTACATGTGTACTACAGACATAAAGCGGAAACATAAAACGTAATAACTTATCCAGCGTGCACATACAAATTCTGATTTCAGATTACTATTTCTCCCTTGAAGGGGCCTTACTCTCTTGATCTCGCACTGACTTCTATTATATGCAATGGAAAGGACATTAAATTTAAGAGACCACACAAATCTAACAGTTTGTGGATATACAGAGGACATGATTTGATTTGATTTTTAAATTAACGGTCATAACAGTACATTGAACCCTAAGCATTACTTACTTAATTCTTCTTAAATAATTGGTCGTTATAACATTTCAGTCATAATTACGACATGCATAGCTTCTCACACCAGTCATATTGATCGTGTTAATTTTATCCATGAATGCCGGGACCTACAGTTTAAGGTTGATTCCCTATAACAGATTGCTGAGAAACTTTTCATGTCAATTTTATTCACTTCCGCGTTTTTGGGAAAGTCTGCTGATATTTCGTATTATATATATATTTCTTTTTATTGATATCTGAGCTTGGGTTTGAACCATGGCCTTGTGTCTAATAAGCCAACAAAGTACCTACTAGACTACTAGACCTACTATCGATAGCCGATAATGAGTATATTGTAGCATTCTGTCATAAAAAATAACACAATGACTGTTTTCATGGAATTGTTTTTGGAAATATTTTTTATTTTTAATTTTTATTACTTTTTATCACCGAAAAAAAACAATAAAGAAATCCCCTTATATGGTATATAAAATTTCATAAAAATAATTACGAAATAGACAAACGATAACAACAAATCTTAGTTGATTTTAGTGTTTAATCTTTATTCGTAAATAAATTCGTACGTCGTACTCCTCTCTCTAAAAATCTATTGAATTAAACGATAATATATCGATTGCAAAAAGTGATGTGTCTAATTCCTATGTGCAATCAAGCCCATTACTAACATTACCCCAACATTCGTTCTGGGGAAATTCTAGTTCACTCAAATTTAATTTCCAGAAACTACCGACTCCCAAAAAAAAGATTGCCGAAAAAGAGAGATTAGTTTTGTAATCAGCATTGTTTCCTATACAAACGATTTAATCTCCGGATTGATTGGCTTGTATTATCACAATGGATATACCAACTTTCATAAACCGTTTTATTCGACAACAACACTGCAGTAAAGTTGAATGTTGAGAAATATATGGTACGACTTGTGTGAACGTCTCAATCTCCCTTTAGAGACACTGCATCCTAAAATTTCGTTAAAATAATTTAAGCATTGTAAATATCTAATACTGTCAGTATTTTTAAAAATTATAAAAGCCATGTTGTGTAAAAATGATGGAGAAAGGAAAGGCAATTAAAATAATCAATTCCTTGTGTCCTATTTTAAACTGACGGCTTCAAAGGGAATGAATAACATTTTGGTGTGGTATTATATTGCATGTGGTCTTCGTTTTTTCTTAATTTAATTTGTTTTATTGTTTTATTTTTAGGTGTAAGTACATACCGTAAGCGTCAAAAGAAACTGTACATTAAAAAAATATACACTAATAAAGTACCGTTATTTTTATTTTTAAATTGTTTCATTGCCAGTTTTTTAAATTGAAACATACAAAAAAATTACAAAAAATTTCGAAATATTATCAAATTTTTTCGGTCACTCCTTAAGTGGTAAAAGTTGAGTTTGATGATTGTTAGAATTTTTGCCTTAGTGTACACTTTCTTTTGACGCTCACTGTATGCAGGTGCTATACGTTTGTTTTGTTTTTCGGTTTCATTTATTTGGTCATCACACTTGGGCCCACCTTAATGTTTGTCATTCATTTTCCATTCGAACTTGGTTACTTGTGTTGTGTAAATTTTTACTTCATTTTTCACACAACATGGTATTAAAGTTTGGGAAAAAAACTAAAAGTGGGTAGAGCGTAGATGTGGAAGAAGGAAAGAAAAACTAAATGTTGTCATTATTTTAACAAACTATTCGTTATTTAAAAGTGAATGTAATTCTTGCCAAGTTTCTAAATCAAGTTCACGCGGTTTTTCTTCTAAATGTGTTTTTTAATATCACGAATTTTTATGTTGCAATAAATAAATAAAAATTTCGAAAAAAGCCATTTAAAACTAGTACAGAGTATAGTAGTATTTACTTTTTTACAGTAGCTGTGATCATATTCTATTTTAGAAAACCCCAAGAACTCACAAGAAATTATTAAGAAAATTTAACCGCAGGTCCAAAATAATACATGAAAGATGTCCTCCGATTTTGGAACAACTGGGGATGCATCACTTTATCACTAGTCATCTATAAAATCTTATAGATTTTTATATTATATTTATATTTTATATATTTATTATTATTATTTTTTATATTATATAATTATTTATTTATTTCAATATACCTTATAAATAAATTTATAAAATACATGTATTATATAATTATATTTCATCGTATTCTGAAACACTTAGACAGCCGCATTGCAATGGACAAACCTATTTCAAACCCCACTTCAGACATCTCCAACTGAACAAAATATGAAAAAATATTTCTTCGGCGACTTCCTCTCATCAGATTTCTGGCTAAAACTCTGAGAGTAAATAAAATTGCCATGAAAAGTTTCTCAATAATCCGTCGTTCGGAGTCGACTTTAAACTGTAGGTCCCGCCACTCATGTATAAAAAAATTAACGCACACGACATAAGTGGTGTGAGAAACTATGTCGTAATCCTGACTAAAGGGTTGTAATGATCAATTATGTATGTATGTATGTAATCATAGTGTCCTAAAAGTCCAATACATATGTAGATTCGACAATGAGAGCAACACAAAACCACCAAATCTTTCAAAACCAACAGCAAAGTAAAGTAAGAGTGCTTGCTCTCGTCATCAAAACGTAATTTATTACTCTAAACAGGGAGGGACTTAAAGAGACCATGAAGACTGAAGTCATGAGTCTGAAGACATCGTCATTATGTAACAATAAAGGAAAACTTTCATAAAAAAATAAGACAATCTGTCTGAACAAACTGTAATAAGGCTATGCATTAACGTAGAAACAAAGTAATGCATGTCGATCGAAACATCAACAGATCTGCTGGCAATGTTAGCAGTTCTTATTCCCTGTAATAATGTGAGAACCATTAAAATAATACGGCAATCGGTTTTCCAATTTTTGTAATGCAAAAATGTTGCAAAATTTTGTTTTTTTAAAATTTCAGTTTCAGAATAATAAATTTTGATATGATACAATGAAATTATTGGGCGTGGCACTTGTTATACAAAGTAAATAATAACGCTATGCGACAAAATACAAAAACTTAAATACACCCGAGTAACTACCTAGTCTAAGTTGTTCAGTTAGTTGAGTAGAACTCAAGAATATTTTTTTATTTTTCTCGAACCCTCCAAACTTGTTTTATTTGAAAAAAAAATAGTTTTTTTTACTTTACACACAAATTTATTGATTACACAAACATTTCTGAACCGATGTCAAAAATTTAAACTTTATTAGAAAGGAGAGAGATGGGCCTTTAAAACGATATACATATATATATTATTTGACTTAATATGCTATGTGGTTTGATGTAGTAAACTTAACAAACGAAATTTTTTTTCTTTTTTTTCAAGTTTGTCAGTTCATAGTAGTTAATTTTAATTATAAAATATGAAATTAGTGATAACATTCTGAAAGTACATTATCTTGCGAAGATATTGACACTTCGTTTGATCAAATTGGACAAAAATTACAGTAGTTATTATCTAAAGAGTCTAACAGTCAAGTTATATTTTTATATATACATATTTTTTCAAATGAACTTTTAGTTCAAAATTTTGGACGGATCTTGATTTTTTATCGCAAAATGTGTCAATTTCTCGTTTGAGCGACCACCAGAAGTTGAACAATGTTTGCGCAAAGCGAAATAATAATATTTGCACAAAACACAAATATTAGCTGACTTCTGCTAGTCGTAAAAAAGTGAAATGGACACATTTTATGATAAACAATCTAGATCCATCAAAACTTTTGAAAGTTCATTTGATAAGATGACATATATAAAAAATATAAGACGACTGTTATACTATTTAAATTATAACTACGGTAATTTTTTTCCGTTTTGATCAAACGAAGTGTCAATCTCTTCACAAGATAATGCACTTTCAGATTGTCATCACTTATTTTATATTTTTTAATTAAATTCTGCAATTAAGAATAGCTAAACTTGAAAAATAAGAAAAAAATAATATTTTCCAAGTTTAACCCATCAAAACTCATCACACTTAAGTTTGAACCAAACGTTTATGTATAGCGTTTTAAGGGCTAATCTCTCCCCTTTCTAAAAAACTTTGGATTTTTAAAATAGGTTCAACCACATTTGAGTAATCTATAATTTTGTGCGAAAACATCAAAAAAAAACGTTTTTGTCAAATAAAACAAGTTTGGAGGGTTCGAGAAAAATAAAAAAAAATATTTTTGAGTTCTACTCAACTAACTGAACAACTTAGAGTATGTAGTTACTTGGGTGTATTTTAACTGTCGCACCGTGTAATTATCGTTGATTTAGAAAACTAAAATAGCCAGAACTTTCTAACTTCGAGGATATCATTACAACACAAATTTCTATTGTTTAACATAAAATTGACAAGGGATACAAGGGACATAATTTTAGCAAAATAGAAAAGCTCACATTTCGCTCCCTACTTGTTTAAAATGGTTTTTTTCTTTTTGATTTCAAAAATGACGTTTTCTGAAAGGTTTGTTTATTTATGTGGTGCGTAATTTGCCGTTAACGTTACACATTATACGTGTTACAGTTATTTATACTTTCGAGCTGTTGTATTACATCATCGTCAACATTACCAAAGGCATCAAATTACTAAAAAAAAAACCACCCATAACATGGCCATTACAAGTATGTATGTACGTATGTATTTTCAATAGAAATTCGAGTTTGAAATCCCCTTTGAAATAATACCAACAGGCGTTTATGCCACAACACAAACATACAACTTCAACCACAAGTTTATACACATGAGAGCAAATTAATAGAAAAATATCGACACTTATTAGAATTGAAGTTAAACGAAATTGCAACAAGTTTTTCTCTGTTTTCGGTCAGTGTACTTTACCAAAAAAGAAAAAAAGGAAATACAATGTTGTTGGCTTGTATGTTGTGCCTTTTAATCACTTAGATACACAAAAACATACAGAAAATAAAAATAAAAATAAAATAACTATTAAGGCAGAACACATGGTTTTTTTTTGGAAATTTCAGAACTCCAAATAGATTGTTTCATTCATAAGCAAACACAATTTATATTCTTAGTCCAAACACAAGTGAACAAGCGCGGGGTACGCGACAAATGAATGAAGTAAAGTATTTTGACAGTCTGAATGACATTGATTGCACAGGCGGTAACGATTTGTTCACTCTTTACTCACTCTACACTCGTATATTATGTATTGCACTGATCTACATGTAAAAATTTGTGTCGCAGCTATTTGCGCTGCTGTTAGTACCAATTATATGAATGAAAAAACTTCCTAAGTGGAACATTATTCGATTCCTGAGAAAGATAATATTACACAAAATAGGTGTAAAGTATCTGGGAATAACACTGCACAATAAATTGACATGTAGGGCTCTTATAGAGAGCATATCAGAAAAAGCCAGACATGCCATAATATTGTGCAGAAGGTTTGTGGGGAAATCCTGAGGATATAACCCATGAATCATGCAATGGATGTATAAGATTGATCATACAAATAGGGACCTATTTTGCAATCTGAAAACAGTTTAAATGGAGTTGAACAAGATACAGAGACTAGCGGTTTTTAGTATAATAGAGGCAGTGAAAACTTGTCCAACAGCAGGGCTCGAAGCTCGGTTGGATTTAAGTCCGCTGCATTTGTAGTGAAAACTAAGGCTTTGGAGACTACGGTTAGGATAACGGAATACAAGCCTAACAAGCTGGCAGCTTCCTCTTTAACTGTCCCGTGGACAGAACCAGTAATCTCTAGAATTTCGGCAAATACTTCACAACCATATTTAGTAATAAAAGTAAATGGAGAAATCTATAAGTGACAAACTCTTTGGATATAGAAACCATATTGTAGTATATAGACGGATCAAGAACAGACTTGGGGACTAGAGTGGTACTTTTAGAATGTAACACTGTGATCATATAGGGTAACTCGTGGGTACTTTTCAAGCGGAAATCTATGCCATCGAAAGTTATACTCTATTCATCTTGAATAGAAGAAACAAAGGACTCTATCCGATAACTAGTCTCCTCTGAGGTCAAATCTAAAGTAATAAGGGACTGTCTGGAGGACTTGACTCAGCTAGGTAGGAAAAATAGGGTTTTCCTCTGTTGGGTTCCAGGTCATGTGGAGAGAGCAAGAACCTTTCTGTGGAATGAGAGCAGATATTTGAAAATGTATGCTCAACGTAAGGGAAACTAAAGACAGACAGAGACTCTTCTCAAACCAGGAGTTTAGGTTAGGTTAGGTTAGAGGACGTGTACTTGTCAATTAAGACAGGTACCGTACCCGGAGGTCGAATTGACCCATTGTACAACGTCCTAGTTTCTCACACCAATTATGTTGTGTGTGTTAATTTTTATACATGAGTGGTGGGACCTACAGTTTAAAGTCGACTCCGAACGACAGATTTTTGAGAAACTTTTTCATGGCTATTTTATTTACTCTCAGAGTTTTTGCCACAAATCTGCTGAGAGGAAGTTGTCGAAGAAATACTTTTTGTATTTTGTCTTGATGTCTGGCCTGGGGCTCAAACCCTGGCATTGCGTCTAATAAGCCAACACACTACCTACTAGACTACGGCGACTTCTTAAACCAGGAGTTTAGGACAACCAAAACTTTGCGGAAATTACAAAAATAAGCAAGAACCTCAGTTCACAAGGCACTGTTAACTCGGAGTACAATTATTTAGAATAAGAGTTGTTCCGAGACTAACATGTAGATACTGTGACGATGAGAATGAATCACCGGAGGACACATCGGGGTGCATATAAGGTACCAGGCAAGGAATTGTCATTGTTACCATTGAACAGCATTCTGAAGTTAGTCGGAACAATATGTTTGCAAAAGGAATTATAGGGATACCCTACAAAGTAGTAGAGAGTAGTAGAGAGAGTACAATAGATCGAATCGATATTAATAAAAATAAATAATAAACGATAACGATAGTGAAATTTAAGTAAAAATTAATATTTACCTTACTTCAGCAAAAGTTTTTAACGCAACAAGAGTCAATGAACTTCACAAAATAATGTTATCGCAATTAAAATAAATAATTATACAGTAAGGTCATGATGTTTCAAATTCATAACATTAACAGTGTCTTTCTGAACTACGGAACAGACATGTTACTTTTACTCGTAAAGATATTCTAATTGATCAATTAAAGAAACTATTAGAATGACTATTTTACTAAGAGAATGAAACGAACGTACATACCCGGAAATATTTATTGTGAGCGAGTCTTAATTGCTTTTGTTAGAGATGAAGATTTGCCGTTTTAATCTGAAGAAAGGTGGCGGAAAGAATGCTTGTCGAGGCATATGGTAAATATGCTCTTACAGAAGCAACATGCAGAAGATGGTTTTAATGATACAGAGATAGCGATTTTGATCTGAGAAGAGAAGAACATGGAATCGCACAGAAAAAGTTTGAAGGTCAATTGTAAACAATATTCGATAAAGATGACGCATTGAGTCAGGAGCAAATGGGCGAAATGTTAAATGTTGCGCAACAAACAATTTCTGACGTTAAAAAGCTATGGGAAAGATCCGAAAGTCTGAAAAATGAGTGCTATATGTATGTATTGAATGACAGACAGATGAAAACCACTTGTGAATTTTGCTTCAGAGACATGATACAGAATCAGAGTTGCATCGAATTATTAGTGGCGATGAAAAGTAAATTTAATTTTTGGAATCCTCAAGGGAAAAATCATGACTTAATCCGGCACAACAATCAAATAGGGGTGCAAAACCAGATCGATTCAGCAGGAATGGTGGGACCTGCGGCGTGCGATGTACCACGAGCTCCTAAAACGTAGTGAAAACCCTTAATACAGATCGCTACCGACAATAAATTATCGAAATGCATCATGTTTTGATCGAAGAACAACTAGAATAGGCTACATGACACGGCATAATAATTTTGCAAAATAACAATGCATCTACACAAGCAAAACTGCGATTCAGAACTAGCATTACGCCGGGAACTGCTACCCAGCCTGTATGCATGTATGTACATACGTTCATATGATGAATACGATATATTTTTAAATGCGGTTGAATTTTTTTCTCCGTAGTTTTTTTCTTCTTTTGATATTCTTTTATTTTCTTTTTTATGATAAATGCCAAACAAATATTGTAGAATTTTCTAAAATAACAACAATTTCCTATCTTTTCCATAAAAATAATTAAAATTCGCTGCCATAAAAGTAGATCTCAGAAGAAAAAAAACATAAAAACGCCAGTGAATACAAGTCGCGGTCGTTTAAGTGAATATATTAACAATGTTTTGGAAAAGTATTTGTGAGATGGGCGTCGTTCATATTTAATATTTTTATTTTATTGTATACATATTTTAAAAGATTTTTGAAAAAATGTTTATTTTATTATGCATGAATATATGATGTATTACCATCAATTAACGATGTTAGAAGACCGCATTTATTTTTACTTTTCATTTTGTTAGCATTTCTGTATTAAAAATTATTATGAGTCTCTCATATTGCTAAAAAGACTACGTATGCAAATAAACATAAATTTTTTGAGACCATTGTTTATACACAACGTTAAGAATTTGTATGAATTTTTGTTTAAAAACAAAAAAACAACAACACAAATTTTGGATATATTAATGTACTCTTTCACAGCTCTTTACTTTGGACTTGTATGCATGTGTACAACCACTACGTGTATGGTTGTTAGTGTATGATTCTATGCGAATATAAACTAACCAGCTTAAATTTTAAATTAAACAACAACAATAACAAAAAATTATACTTTTGTTGTTGTTGTTTTTTAGTATTTCGTTGAATTGCGGCGATTTACGTAGAATTTATCCAGAAGTTAAAGTTGAATTGAATCCACTGAATTAACTCAAAAATAAAAAGGAAATCAAACAAACCTACAAACATATGTATACCGCGACAACAACGAGAACAACAATAATTTCTTGTAGAAATTACTTTTCACATACGTCACTGGCAAAATTCGAAAACAGTTGGAGGGGACAGGGCCAAAGGAATGAATGAAAAATGAAAAAATCTTAAATGAGTGGATGGATTTAGAGACGAATGACTTGTTAAATATGTATGTAGGTATGTATTTCAATTGAAATTCGTTTAATAAACATCTTCTTCAATTAGGTATTTCATATTTCATTATTTTTTTTTTAATTTTTCTTTCTTATTTATTATTTAAGCACCTTTCCTAGGTTTCGATTTAGGGCGTATTTTTACCTTTAAGAAAACAACTCAATTCCTTTATTTTATTTTTATTTTCTATTTTTTTTCAAACACGTACAGGCACAATTTGCTTTTCTTTTATTTTCACAATAAAATTATTTTTCTAAACTTCACTATTTTATCCGAACGATTAAAGAAAAGTTTCTTAACTTTTTTTGTGTTTCGATTTTATTGAATGCCGCGCTGGAGAATGCTTCTAACACCTGTGATGTATCTGTTATTACTACTGAAATGACTTCACTTTCGTTAATAACCGACGACAACCATCAATTTAGATACACCAGCTACACGATACTGAAACACTATTCTCAGTAGAGAAGAACAGCAGTAAATGGAGGCAGATGAATAGAAGAAGAAGAAGAGAATTATAGCTAAAATAAAAAAAACAAAACAAATATGAAATGTTTCAATGCCAACAAACCACCACCAGCCAGCCAGAACTATCCATACGATACGCATTCATGCTTAAGCACAAACACAAATGTAAAGTAACCGGCAAATGTGAACTTGCTAAATACCATTCAAATGTATTCCTCTGACATTAAGAATCCATTCAACCATGTTTCACAATCCGTTCGAATTCCATTGTTAGTATCTTATAGATACTACGTATACGTATACAAACGCAAGTATCTAGAGAAACATTTTGAAATTAAAACAAAACAGTTCACTTACATACAAAAAAAAAATGCCGGTATATTCAGTTTTAATTCTTATTGTCGCTAAAAAGCAAAAATCTCTAGAGTCTAGACCACATGCATATAATATGTATGTATGTACATATGTATGTAAGTTCATAGCAAGTAACAGCAAAGTTGAGGCAAATTCGTATTTCGCTGTGTTTCGTTTCCTATAGAAACGGTCCGTTAATTTTAAAATGAGAAAAAGCTTTTGTTAATTAAAAATTCTCAATTAATTAACTGACATTTTAATACAAACATACATATACAAACACACACAGAAATAAATTTCAGTTGCGAAAAGTTTACATTCAATTAATATTGTTTGATTGTTTACTCCACATTAAAATAAATCCATTAGCTGATC
Source organism: Sarcophaga subvicina (assembly GCA_936449025.2). Classification (NCBI taxonomy): domain Eukaryota; kingdom Metazoa; phylum Arthropoda; class Insecta; order Diptera; family Sarcophagidae; genus Sarcophaga; species Sarcophaga subvicina. Next base: position 39,230,439 of record OW388082.2, read on the forward strand.
AACAGTTAAGAGTTTTAAATGGAGGAAATTCAATAATAGGCATTCGGTAAATTTAAATACCTAGTGTACCGGTATGAAACGATCGTTTTTTATGAAAATAAATACTCAAAGCATTAGCCACTGCAGACTACAAATTTTTTCCATCTTTCAGGCAATTTTACGCCAATAAAACTGTTCGTCTTTTGAAACAAACGAATTAGTTACCCAAGATTCGACTTCCCCGTAGGAGTCGAAGTGCTCCTCTACAAATGCGTATCCTATCGATAAAACCAAGTAGTAGTCGAAAGCAGTCAAGTCCAGCAAATACGCCAGGTGAGATAGTAGCTCTCAATCTAATGTTTTGATTTTATCCTAAACCTGTTGTATTTTGTGTGCAGGTGCATTGTCATGTCGCAAAATTGCCTTGTCGATACTTGTGGACTTTTCTTGATGAATGCATAGTTCAAATTGATTACACTATGCGACAAAATAAAAAAAATTAATTACACCCAGCTATTGACATAGTGTAGGTTGTGAGTTTTGTTAAGTAGAACTCAAAAATATTTTTTTTGTATTTCTTGAACCCTCCAAACTTGTTTTATTTGACAAAAACTATTTTTTGGACTTTACGCACAAATTTATTGATTACACAAACATTTCTGAACCGATATCCAAAATTTAAACCTTATTAGAAAGGAGAGGGATGGGCCTTTGAAACGATATACATATAAATGTTTTTTGACTTAATATACTATGGGGTTTGATGTGATAAACTTGACAAATGCGAATTTTTTTCATATTTTTTAAAGTTTGTCCGTTCATAGTATACACACATATATGTATGTTCCTCCTTCAAAGTATATATATATATATGTACTCCTCTATGGAGCATAGGGCCACAACAAGTTGATTCCATGTTCGAATCAAGATCCATCAAATTTTTTGAAAATGTTTGAACTGAAAGTTCATTTGATAAGATGACATATATAAAAAATATAACACGATTACTATACTATTTAAATAATAAGATAAGATAGGGGAGACTTTTAATAAAATAACATTAATTCGTATTGAAAAGCTAATTGATTACCAACATAGGAAAGAACAGGCTGACTTCAGGTCCCAATGATCAGGGGTGGAATTTATAAACTGTTTTCGACTAATAGTATGTACAGTGTAAACAATCCTTTCTATGCCTGGCATTCACCAATACTGTTCATAAAGCTGTTACTCGATAGCCTAAAGTTCTTAAAATATTATTATGTTCTGGCAAACTGTAAAAACTACCGCCAAACCCAATGTTATCTGCATTTTTCGTGATCATTAAAGTACATTCGATTTGGTATGGTCATACATACCATACATAATTGATCATTACAACCCTTTTAGTTAAGATTACGACCTATTCTCATACCAATTATGTTGTGTGTGTTAATTTATGCATGAGTGGCGGGAGCTACAGTTTAAAGCGACTCCGAACGATGTTTTTTATTTTGAGAAATTTTTCATGGCAATTTTATTTACTCTCAGAGTTTTTGCCAGAAATCTGCTGAGAGGAAATCGCCAGAGAAATATTTTTCCATATTTCTTTTTGATGTCTGACCGAGGCTTCACAACATCTTTCATTTAAATTTATGTTGCCTGAAACTGTTCTCCGTATTTGTTACTTCTTTTTCGATATACTTTCGTATAACTGATCACACTTTAAGGCTCTTTGGAGAACAGAATATATTTAAAAAGTAGAAATTCCAATGCATTCGATGGAGTGTAAGTCACAAATTGATATAAAAGGGTCCTTGTCTTTCACACCAAATTCAGGCTACAGACTCCTTTCTAATTTCCATTATGATTTGTTTTTTATTTTTTCTAATTTGATGCGAAGATCCGACACAATAGTTGAAATTAAATTTCTTACTAACATTGAGAAGCTACTGGAAAATTGTTTTATCGGCCAAAAGTTAAACTGGGACCAAATTTTCATTCGATATATACGCCAGGCATGTCAAGTGCAAAAATTCGTGCTCATACTTCTACACCTCCGGATACAATTTTTCTAATTGGTGAATAAATGTGAATTCACAAACTATTCTGTTTTAAGAGAATATTCGAATATATCACTAAATAGCACCGCACCAATCACACATTGACATTTACCCTCATGCAATAAAAGATTTGAATTAATGGATGCTACAGGTTCAGAACTATGTTTTTAACATAATTATGAAACTGCTTACCTTTACATAATATAATTAGTCATTAGAACCCTTCAGACAGGATTACAATTTAGCTTCTCACACCACTTATGTTGTGTGTGTTAATTGTATACATGAGTGATGGACAGATTTTTTGAGAATCTTTTCATGGCAGTTTTATTTACTCTCAGGGTTTTCACCAGAAATATGCTCAGAATCAGAATCAGAATAATATTAAAATACACGTTTAAAATTAAAAAGTACTAAAAATAGGGCCCTACAGCCCTTTGCTCTCTTAGTTGTAGTTCGATTATGGTTAAGAAGTAATAGTAGACAATAAGGACTATAATTTTTTTTACCATGTTTTGAAGAGTTATATTCTATCAGTTGTAACCATACCTGTTAAGTAATGATTAGTAATTTGATTACTTTTTTATGAATGGTGAAATAATGATTACAATTACGATTATTTTTGGTTAAAATAGTTAATAATTGATTACGATTACAAAATAATCAAAAAATAATCAGGATTACTGGTGATTAGTCTAATAATCAAAAGGAATCAAAAGTAATCCAAAAGTAATCAATTTATTTTCAATAATTACTTTGAACCCTTTTTGAATATTTGAAAATAATGAAAAAGAATTATTGAAAAAAATTTGATTACTTTTGGATTACTTTTGCATGTTTGAAAATAATCAAAAAGAATAATTTAAAACAATTTGATTCTTTTTTAAACTTCTTTTGATTCTTTTTGATTATTAGACAAATCGTCAGTAATCCTGATTATTTTTTGATTCTTCGGTAATCGTAATCAATTAGTAATTGGAAAAAATGTTTCATAGAATTACGATTCTTTTTAAAAAGTAATGTAATTGATTACTAATCGTATTCGAAATTTAACAGGTATGGTTGTAACTCGATACATATTACCCCGTTTTTTAATTTTATTCTGAGATATTCTTCAAAATCACTTTCTCGTTTGAAATTCCAAAAGGTTTTTTCCCTTGTGAGCAATATGACTTTCAAATGTCATCTTTATCTTACGCGATTTACTGCTGTTTTATACAAGCCTTCTCATAACCTAGTTCTTTGAGCTTCCAAGTAATTTTTGAAGGACCTCAGCTTGATAGACCTCAATTTTTATTCTTTTATTGAATCATTGAATATTTTGAGCTTGGTTTGTCTAGGTATCTGTATGCTTTCCCATACTGATAATTGCCTGCCTATAGAATTTAAGGGAATATGTTATAAGGTCTTACATATTTTTTTAGTTCAACCAATACGTTTAAACTATACTTAATAAAAAATCTTTGTTACTTTGCATTCGTTATTAAAATTAACTGTATTATTTTATTAGTTCAAATTTATCTCGATTAAAATTTAATTTTTAACTTTTTGTTTTAAATTTATAAATAATTGAAAAGCTATAATTTTTCATTTTGTTTGTTTAACAAATTTGTTATTTTTGCATAAAATGCATTCATTTTGTGATAATGTAAATATCTGTTTAGATTTGTATATATATTCGTTCGAATCCATACTTAAAAAATAGGAAAATTTATAAAAAATTACAAATAATTTACATGAACAAATTATATTGCCACGGTTAAAAAAAAGATCTTAAAAACAAAACTACTTAAATACTTTATAAAAAATGTTCTTAATGTTCTGCTTAATAAAAAAGTTGGCACAAAATGAAATACAAAATAATGAAAATTAAAACAAGAAAAACTTTTTGCTAAAAATTACGGCAAAAACGGAAGTAATAACGTAATACGATAAAAAAATACGTTACAAAAAAAATTATTGCATTATTCATTTATGTGTATGTATGTATATTTTAAATTAAAATAATAAGTGTAACAGTGAAGTTGTGTTGTTTAATTTTTTTTTTACGGGGGGATATCAGTTTCCCTATACAAAGGATAATAATGTAAATAAAAAAAAGAAAAATGGTATTGAAAACTTTCTTTACTTTGAAAATTATACAAAATTGTTTAGACGGAAAGCAAAATAGCACTTTAGTAGAGACAAAGTACTGTTATAATTTTAAATCATATTCAGAAGAAGTATAAAAAGTATTTTAAAACAATTATGTCAGGTTTTAAAACCTTAAAACATAATTCATTTTCGAAATCCACAAATGTTGCTATCAATACGGCCATTATTTCGTGCATAATTTATTGCGTGTTAACCAAATATCTTTTCGAAACAAGTGTGGCAGTAGGGTTTATCGTTTTGTTCTTTAAAGGTACCCTTATTCAACTGTTTCAAACAGAAGGCACAAACGAAATGTTCCGGATGGAATTTCTTAAACATGGCTGTAATACAGCGACCAGTAATAGGCTTCGAACAACCAGCACACAATGAACCACGTTTGGCGTGATAGTGAGTCTCACAGTAGGGCAAGCCTTCGTGATCAAAAAATGAGCCACCATGGAATGGTTGTCGGCAATCCTAAAAATAAAAACAAAAAAATAATTATTAATACGACATTTATTAAAAGCAAAAAAAAAACAAATATTGTTACAATATAATAACAAAGAATAATAAAAATAAAAAAAAATAAACGGCATACATCATTTGTGTAATACCACCTTCTTTAAACGTAGAGGTCCCACTTAAAACCATTATGATATCGCAATCAATATTTAACCTGGTGATAAACAAAAAAAAGGAGTCCAAATAAACCTTGCTAAGAGTCCAAAATAAATCTTGCTATTGCAAAAACCTTTGTATTAGAAAGTTCGATTAAGGATGTCAGAAAGTGAAACGTTGCCAGTCTTTCTAAGGCAATAACAGGTAACTGTCACACTAGGTGGCAGACAGTGTCTTCCTCCTACTCAGACTCACAGCTTCTGCAGAAGTCATTTGACGGAATGTCAAGCTCATCGGCATGCCTATCAACTAATTGTTAAAAATGTCGCAGATATAATGGAAATCATTGAGATTGACTGTGATGGAAAGCTGCTGCCATGCAGCCAAAACCTAAATTCTGTCGTTTACTGTTAAGGATTCCACCAAATAAAGAAATAATCGTCTACAAGTTTGGCCAATCGAATAGGAGTTGTGTTTCATCACAAAATGTCAAACTCGTAGTGTTCGCTATGAATGGTAGATAAGCAGAAATAGTGCCATGGGAAGAGGATTTCGTAAAGGCTGTGATTTCTCAGCGTTTTCCTGAACATAGTCTTGGGTGCTAGGCAATCTTAATTACGTAGATGACGTCTGCCTACTTGAATACAAGCATTTAGATGTTAAGTTTAAACTGAATGGGGAGAAGGGGCTCACAACACTGGCTGAGTTATGCAAAAATTCTGCGAAATCTTAAGTAATCTGCTTGTGAACTATTTCTGCTGCCTGGATAAAAAAATGAAATAGTTCCATTGAATGTGTAACACTTGACAAGCTATGAAAATATAATAATATTTAACGACATGGTGACGTCGGTATGTATGCAACACACAACGTGATACGTAGGTACGATGAAAATGTGTTCTCTTCAAGATTTTATTAACCAAGATTTCAAGTTGTCTGTTCTATGAACTTTGGTCAATCCATGGCAAGAATAAATTCTTTCAGGCATACGCTTAGAACATCGGCCGACAATATCAGCAGAATACTAAACCACTCGATCTAAACCTGAAAAGATTTTGTAGACGAGGTAGATCGGCGAATACATGGAGAAGGCGTATGGAAGCAGGTCGATTGGAAGCACAGTGTATATGGAGCAGAATAAAATACACATAGCCACAGAAGTATACATACGGATAACAAATTTAAGAAATTTTTTTAACTAATCCGTTTTCGTTGAAAATCTTTGTAATTGTCTGACAACTTTCCTCGATTTTAAGACGGTCTTGGTTAAAAAATTTCTGAAATTTGTTAACTTTTGTGGGCCTGATGTACACTTTTGTGGGCCTGCACAGAAATTTCAGAAATTTTTTAACCAATCCGTTTTTTTGAAAATATTTATAATTGTCTGACATCTTTCTTCGATTTTAAGACGGACTTTTGCTTTGGTTCAGAAATTTGTGAAATTTGTAAATCGGATGCATACCTTTGTGGGCCTGTGCAGGGCCACAATTCAGTTCAATTTCAGAAATTTTTTAACCAATCGTCTTAACATCAAGGAAACTATAAAGATTTTCAACGAAAACGGATCAGTTAAAAAATTTCGGCAATTTTTTAACCGTACGTATAATTTAGTAACTGTGTGTATCTATCACAAAACAGATCAAGATGGTAATACGGTACATGTCTATGTTATACCACCCAACCTATAATCACTTGGTTTAAGGCCCAGGATTTTCTTTGAAGTGTTCATATTTATGTATTCATAATCTTACTGATCTACTGCTTCCGTACTGCTTTTTAATAACTATGTGCCTATGGAGAGTTTTGCTTATTGGATAGGGATTTTCAAAGTTATTTAGGGCTATTAAACAAAGCAATGCATTTTTGACTTAAAGAGAGTCAAGTCATCTATCTATACTTCAGTTGTATGCAAAAGGATTGATTTTTTTATTACTTAAACAAATATTGAAAAAATAAATTTTTTGTAATCAAAATTAGCTTCCGGTTAATTAACAATTAAAAATACTTTTATGTACATATGTATGTATGTATGTACATTTCATCACAAAATAAACATATTCAGTGAATCATAAAAAAACACTAAATTGTTGAAAAAAAACAACAACTAAAAACGAATGGGTGGTGTATCATGTGAACACATAGAGTAGGTGTAAACTTCATAAAGTTTTCAATAGAATTAGTGTTTAAATTTAAAATAGAATAGAATACAAGAATATATTAATGAATGTATGAATGAATGAATAAGTAATTGTTTAAACAAATTTTAGTTTTGTTTTTTTATTTGCGCCAAAAAATAAATAATCAAGAGTTTTTGTTTTTTAATTTTCCTCTTGAAGTATACGGGTACACGTTATTATGTGTGTATACAGAAACAACAAGACAAATATACAAACACTGCATTAAAAATTAATTCTTTGTATTTAATTGCTTTTTATTTTAATTGAATCAATGAGAAAAAATTATTTGATTTCCTACAAAAAAAAAAAAAAAAAAAAAAAAAAAAAAAAAAAAAAAAAAAAAACAATATGAAATAAAACTAAAAGTGCATTATCATGCAATTAGAGAGATAACATTGAGAAAATACAATTCATAATCAAGGTTTTTATCTTTTATTTTTAACGAAATTAAAAATTGTAAAAACGAAAATCAAATAATTTATTTAAATTAAAAATTGAATATTGTATTTCTCGTTAAAAAAAAAACTGCTATTAATTTGGCTAAAAGAAGTATTGCTACATCACCATAAACATTTTGTAGAATGCAATTTAATTTTTTAATGTAACATATTCGAGGAAATTGAGATGACAACTGATAAAACTAATAACATATAACAATGTATTTAATTATTATTGGGTGGTATTTTAAGTACACGCCGTTTGTTATTCACAGTAGATGGGGTTGATGCCCAAGTTTTGAGAAACATCAATGCTATTGTCAAACGAATACGTGTTTTCAAGATAACATTTCACACTATTAAGTAACCGAAAATAATTATCAGTATAAGGTTGGGTTGAGTTAGTCTTGAAGGGTCCGCCAGTTTGGCTGTGATACTACAAGCCTATATGTAATCAAAGGATCAAACAGATTCTACACAAAACCAACCAGACCCCAAAATAAATTTCATTATGTTAATCTTTATTTTGGAGATGTCAGTCAAAATCGGAGATGAAAGACCAAGAACCTCTGCCCCTTCATGACAAAAAACTGTTACATGAGATGAAAAACAGTCTACTCCTCAGATCCTCAGCTATGCATAAGTGTGATAAGGTAATGGCCAGATCTACGGGACCCGCCATGCTATTTAAGGAAAGAAGGCAATTAATCTTCTTCCTATCTAAAGGGTGTTTTTTATAGAGGTATAGAACTTGCAATAAAACAACGATGGATTATTCGATTGACATGAATTTTATTTATCCGAAAGATAATCTTGTGGCATTACATTTTAAATATGATTTCTTGCATATGACCGCCACGGCTGGCGCGGATGTAGTCCAATCTGGACGTCCAATTTTCGATGACTTTTTCCAAAATTTGTGGCCGTATATCGGCAATAATACGGCGAATGTTGTCTTCCAAATGGTCAAGCGTTTGTGGCTTTACCGCATAGACCAATGACTTTACATAGCCCCACAGAAAGTAGTCTAGCGATGTTAAATCACAAGATCTTAGATCTTTAGATCAAGATAGTTGAGGCCTCTGTACAACGGTCGAAGAACATTCAGTTATTCATTACTAGTAACATAACGAGATTTGTATCATAATAAGCACACATTTAAAATTCTGTACTTTTAATAAAACTATACAGATATACTAGATTCATGTATTTGTAACATTGTAATTATAATTAATTTTTATTTACTTTGTAGTCGCCGTAGTCTAGTAGGTAGTGTGTTGGCTTATTAGACGTAAGGCCAAGGTTCAATCGTTCAAGGTCAGACATCAAAACGAAATATAAAAAAATATTTCTTCGGCGACTTCCTCTCAGCAGATTTCTTGCAAAAACTCTGAGAGTAAATAAATTGTCATAAAAAGTTTCTCAAACATCTGTCGTTCGGAGTCGATTTTAAACTGCAGTTCCCACCACTCACGTATAAAATTAACACACACAACATGGGTGGTGTGAGAAGGAGGATTGTAATGGCCAATTATATATGTATACAGATACATATGTACAACACGACTGGAATTAAGGCATTACAAATAGTAGTAGGAAGCAAATTAGATATCGAAATCCAAAGACTTATCAACATGTATAACATTCTAAAAGGATATCGTGGGAATCATAATGATGCTGGAGACATTTTAGAAATTGTTTTTTAAACATTTACTAAGAACTCAAAAAGTTTGTAGAAAAGTTTTAAAATACAAAATCCTCATATATTTAAGGGAAAAAACTTTACATTCAGCATAAGATTTTATAGTTGTAGATGCTATTGTATTAGAAAAAATTGTTGAAATCAATACTTAGGAGATTTATTATAAAATTTATTTCTTATGATACTGATAAAGGCAACTATAAAATATTTGGAGACGATGATCATATCCAACATATCCAAAAACAAAAACAAAAAAAGCAAAAAACAGAAGTGAAGGTCAATGGTAGCAATGTTATGATTTGGAGAGTTATAGCTTCTAGGGTGGTTAAGTCCAATAATTTTCATTAATTTTAATCTGAATTGTTAATCAACATGAAAACATATTAGAACCGAATCTGACGGCATCGATTTTTTCCCTCAAAAAAAAAAAAAACCCAGACAAGCTTGGGGAAACGTTTTAGAAAGCGAAATTGATAAATTAATAACTTCAATGTCTCGTAAATGCGCAGCTGGTTTGTAAAATAAATAATATTCCAGTTATTATTGAGATTTGTATGAAAATATAAAAAAATTGAAATATGTTGCTTTAAATTTTGCCATTTAAATTTGTGAAATTTTTTATTTATTTTTTTTTTTATTTTTCAAACAAGAACTGTTCACCAAAAAAATTTTTTTAATGAAGAATTGAAAAAGCAATACTTAAAATTCTCAGGTTTATTTTTTACAATTTTGCTATGGAAATATCAAAATTTTAAGTCGGTTTCTGCCACTAGTGTATATATTACACACATGTACATATGTAATTTAACCACATTACTATTTGTACTTTGAAATTTGTATTAAACTATTAGCGTGAGGATCGTGGGCTCAATTTCCACCAGAGATTCTGGTCTGTGACACTACACCGAGTATATTGTCAAATTTACTTAGCTCGTATATATTTAAATATACATAATTTGTAATTCTATTGTAATTAATAAATAAATAAAATAAATACATTTCTTTTATATTCTATTTTAAAAGAATAATTATTCAAATTATTTGTTGTTTAATTAAAATAATTGGAGAAAGAAATATTACAGCAAAATATTGCCAAAATAATGTAAATGTTTTAATTATAATAATAAATAATAAACAATAATAATAGAATATTAGAGTGCGTTCACTAGAGACACTTATTTATTTAAGTCTCTATGATGTTCTGAGACTATGCCTATGTATGTTAAGAGTTATAGTTTATTTTAACATTTAAATGAAAATCATATATTTTAGATCATTTCATTCTATAAAAAAAATATTATAATATTTTAAATGGCAAGCAGTACATTAAGATCTAACATACACTCGACAACATAAATCTGCGTACAAACTATATGGTATTTTAGCGTCCAAGTAAAAACAATAATTCTTTGAAATTGGTTTTCATTTACAAATAAACATTTGATGATTATATTATATGGACTTTGTTTTTGCATTCGCAAAGCTTGGTAACATATGATAACTTAAAAACAATGAATTGTAAGACTTTTGCATACGCAAAAAATTGTGACAAAATTGTGGAAAAGGTAGTCTGTACCTTTTTTCCTGTTAAATAATACTATACTAGCAGTTTTTGTTTTAAACTCATCTATGAATTGGATTTTAGTAATTTATTTTGTTTCAGCTGCAATAGATTTTAAAAAATTTCAAACAGAAAAGAAATTATTATTGCTTGAACGCAATGTTATACATTTACGATAACAGGGATCAGAATCATCCTTGCCAACATGTGCTACTATGGCCTCAATAGGCAATTGAGTACTTCCCTATCTCGTACGACAAAACTAATACTCTACAAGACGCTCATCCTTCCCGTGCTTCTTTATGGCACAGAGGCATGGCCCCTATAAAGCACTGATGCAGCTGCCTTGGGAGTATTCGAGAGAAAAGTCCTACGTAAGATCTTTGGTCCAGTGCGAGTTGGCGATGATTTCTGTATCCGATCCGACAGTGAGTTTTATGAGCTCCTCAATGACATAGACGTTGTGCAGCATATTAACATCCAGCCGATGCCCTGGCTCGGCCACGTCGTTCGAATGGAGGAGGATGCTCCGGCGAGACGAGTATTTGATGCGGGGATCTGCGGAAGTCGCCGAAGAGGTTTGAGTGGAAGGACCAAATCGAGGAAGCCCTGTCATGGATTGGTGTGACCAACTGGCGTAGGTGCCCAAGAAGCAGAGGCGTCTGGAAGGATGTGTTAAGGCAGTCCGAAATCCGTTAATCGGGTTATTAATCGCCAATTAAGTAAGTAAGTAAGTTATGCAAACATGCAAGGAGTTTGTGCGAATACAATTAAGTAGTTGAACGAACTCACTACTCCATTCAAAGGATAATGAACAAATACTGCAATTTCAGTCTCAAGACCTCTTTTTAGCCGACCATAAAAATAGACGAAATGTTAAAGCAGAACTGTAGTGCAAATCTAAATTATCACAGTTTATTATAGATATATCCGACGACAATGATCGTAGAATTTTGGAAAAGACCAGCTACAGTCATCATTTTAAGTGCTCTTTATTAAGCGATTCCTATCTTTAAATTTAAATAAAAATTTCAAAATATCTGTGAGATAGTATCGAAACTTTTTAATCGATAACAAGACCTATGGTGAAATATAACATCGCACAACCGTCCACCATAGCGTTTCCGAAATGTAAAATTTTATATAAACGTGTTGCATAAATCGGGCTGAATAACTGTAAGGTAATTTGTGGGTTATTCGCATACAACTACAACTTAAGAAAACACCGCAAGAAAGAGTCTAACGGAGTCAAATCGCACGATCTAGGTGACCATTTCAAATCATATCCACGTGAAATAACGATGTCCCCAAATTGTTAGTGCAAAATATTTAATGTCGCATGAGCTATGTGTCATGTTGACTTCACATGTCGTTGGTATCTACATTATTCATTCAAGCCAAAAGAAATTGATAATCAACGATTTATAATGCTTACCGTTTTCAAAGAAATGTGCACCAATGACACCGCCAGCCCTAAATTCATTTTTCGGCATGCATTGAACGCTAGTGGATCTAATATTGTCCGAAATTCAATCATTTTATTTGTTCAACCAGAAATATGTCTGATTCCTAAAGAACAGAACACCTTTTTGATAAAACAATTTTATTATTTGGACGCGTTTATGAATTCTATATGAGTCCATGGTGATTTGGATATAACTAAGTGACAACTAATTTTACAGTTGTATCCTCAACAAAATGATCGAAGTTCGGAAGTCCCTATTGGAAGACCCGTTAGCAAACAGAAAGCCGCTAGTGTAGACAAAAAAAATTCCTTCCGATGTCGTTTGGCCACCTCGGAGCTGCGATTTGACTCCGTTGGACTATTATTTGTGGGGTGCCGTCAAAGATAAGTGTTATGCCGACAAGCCAGAGGCAATTGACGCTTTAAAGGACAATATTCGTGAAGCCATTGGTGAAATACAGCTGCACACAATCGATAATGTGCTTAAAAATTGGACCGATCATGTAGGCTGCATGGCCAGCCGAGGCAGCCATTTGAATGAAATTATTTTCCATTATTAACCGGAAGGATTGTACTTTCAAATAAAAAAAGAAATTTGAGAAAATATTCAGTAGTTTTTTTTAAAGCATTTTCAAAAAAAAATAAAAGTTATTTGGCGGACCGTTTACAAGGCCCAAATATCATCACATCTAAATGCTCTCATGGCCATTGGTGGAATTTTCAGGAAAGAAAAATAGAACACGAGTGTCCAAAATTTCATTGTTTTCCAATTGTACTCATATTGATGGCCAGTACTGTCCTTTTATAATTTCTAATAAAAATTTGCCCTATTTAAGTCATAAAAATTAAATTAATATCATTTTAAATGCGAAAATAACAAACTATATACACATACTACGACTTATGGAAAATAAATATTTGTATATACAATACAATACATATTAATAAATAAAATTTTCTTTCGAGAAAAACATTTCGACAAATTTTAAATACAGAATAAAATACATAAAAATGACACTTGTAAACAATTGATCATATTTAATCGTATACACGTTTTGAAAAGTCGTAAACAATATTAATACACCATAGCCTGAAGAATTTATAAATTTCTTTTAAATACGAACGTGACATGGAATTTTAAATTTAAATTTTGAAATTTCGATTTTTATTTCGATGATGCTGCCTGTTTTTGAATACAACTCTTGAGCGGAAAATTATCAATAATCAACTAAGACATTATAGGTGTTGTGCCTTAAAAGAAAATGTGCAGTGTAGGTTACTTGTATGGTATAGGAATCCAAAAAAGATAGATCTTCCAAATATCAAGTCTTAGGAGACAAAAATTGAAATCAAATGGTCTACTTTAAATCTTCTAAACATTATTATCTTCAATAGCGAGGCTCATTTCAACTCAATGGCTAAACTAATAAAGAGAATTGCCGCATTTGGTGTGAACAGCAGAAGGCATCATTGTACCGAATTTCTTCCAGAACATCAAAACTTTAATCAATGAAGCAAGCCAACGTGCGATAATTTATTTTTCTTTGTCCAAAATGAAAGAATTTGACTTGTTTGTCTTGTGGTTTTACCAAAAGGTACCACCACATGCCACACGACTCTCGCCTTCATGTAAATATTGAGAGATAGGTTGATGAGCAAGTAATATCATTGCTCTAAAATCCACTGGTGCCAATATCATTTAATTTGAATCCATTGAATTATTTTTTGTGGGGATAGGCAATCTCCGTGTACAGGGGCAATTCAGCTATAACTTCATTCCTGCAAGACAGCACTGTTGTTAGTATGACAAAATAGGAGTTATAAATGCAAAACCTACGATGTAGTCACGGAGTGCTCATCCAATCTTTAAAAAGTAAATGGCAATGGGCATTCATTTATGTATGTGCCCCAAATAAATATTGCATTCAGTGTCTGTTTTATTACCAATTATCAAAACCTTAAAAATTACCAATGATATATAAGCACTTTCTGGAATATTATTTGCACCAATTTAAATAGCTATGATTTTGGTGAGAACGGTATCATCCCATTCTCATCATTATAATTTTTACTACTTCAATTAATGATAAAAGAAAATTGCCACTAATCAAGAGTTTAATTATCCTACACACAGTAAGAACACAAAAAAAAAACAATAAATAATCACGCAAAAGAGATTGATAGTGTTGTAAAAAAGCGAACATACAGTAAGACCCCGCTTTAGAGATGAGCGTTCCAGTGATTTTTGAAGAACGTTGTTCTCAGTGAACGTGATTTGTTAATCACTGTTCTTTAAAACAGTGATTGTGATCACAGTATTCCAAAAGGAAACAATAATGACAATAACGTATTTTATTAAGTCGTAAGAAAGAGACAACTAGATACATACTACGAAAAGACTACTAAACAAAATCAAAGTGGTGTCATCAATGTTATTATTTTTAATGTAATTTTTTTTTATATGAAGTTTGACAATTAAGTTTCACACAAAGTTCATGTATAAAAGACAAAAGTAAATAATCAGCATCATTTAATAGTAATTCTGCCTCGCTCAAAATAAAATGAAATAAATTTGAGTATGTAACAATTTTGAAAGAACGACATTATTAGTAACTGTTATTTGCCAATTTCAATCACTGTAGTTACCAGTGAATTATCAATCACCGTGATTAAATCACAGTTTTGAAAATATCGCTTATCTCTACCCCGCTTAACGCTGTTTCAGTATTACGCGGTAGTATTGGGATTCCCCTAAATCACACACTGTATTAAAACTTGTTGTACATGTGTGCAAATGAAACGGGCATACACCAACCAAAAGCGGTGCACTATATAGCGACGGTGTATACTATGTATCCTTTTCAACGCTCTTTTGTTAGTTTGTCCTGAATAAAGATTCCAAATGTATTTTCCGAAATCGCAAACACGGTACAAACGTTGTTTCGTTTAGCACTGGATGGTATCGGAACGTATCCCCCGCGTTAAGCGGGGTCTTACTGTACAGTAATAATCTGTATAAAGGTATAATTTGTAATTTGTAAATTTTATTGAAGAAGAGTAGAGAAACTAAAATATAGGAATTATTTTAGAGAGTCTAATGAAAAATAGATATCATTATACTATATTAAGAACGTAACTTCCAAAAAGAAGAAGAATTAATGACTTAATAATGGACTACAACCGGCAACTTTGCTAGATAGAAACTAAAAATCTTAAGAATATTAATCAAAAAGATTAATAAAATAATTGACATAAATTTCAATTGTTAGTAGACATGTTCTATCTGTAATAGATTTCGATAAATTTTATATGTTTTAGAAATGGTGTCGATTAAAGTACGATAATAATATAATTGACAAATTGACGACCACAGTGCAGGAAAAATCGAGAGGAAAAAAATCAATGGAAACAACCAGTTAAAGGGGAAGAAGTAATGGACGAGAAAAAATAATTCAACAAATGAAAAATTGCAATTAATAAAAACCACTTAGAAGCTAAAATAAAATAAGAAACAGTTTTATAAACAAATAGGCATTATTAAAATTTATAAAACAAAAAAAATATTGTAATAAAATTTTGTTTATTCTTATACCATACATACATATACAATTTATATACATATGCATATATAAAATATATATATAAATATATACATGCATATGTATATAAATAGATACATTTTATGTTTATATAAAGAAAGATTTAAAAACACACCAACATCATCTATATAAACAATTTTATAAATGATGTAATTTGAAAATTGAAAACAAACCAAAAGAAACACCCACTATTAGATTTTAATAATAAAAATAATTGGTGCGGGCAGAAGAAAGATAATAAAAAAGTGAAATCGCAATCAAGTGCAAGGTCAAATCTTCGAATTATGAAAAGCATGACCTTAAATATGATCGTGATTATGAAGACAAATAAAATTATTAAGACCTTTAGAACGCAAAAAAATGGAACGTCAAGGTCTTAATAAAATTTGCTACGACACATGAATGTGAATGTGAATGTTTGGTTTGGTTTGTTTTTTGTGTTTGTTGTTTTTTATATATTTTTCTTTTTTTAATTTATTAAATATTTTTAATTTTTTTTTTTTTTAATTTATTTTATTTTTAAATATATATTTATTTAATATTTATTTACAAATAAATAATATTACAATATTGTTTTATAATTTAATAATAATAAAAAAAATAATAATTCTTTATAAAGTACCTAGACTTAAGCCTAATTTTATAAAACTGTTTCATAGTGTTAAGTTTTTAGAGATTTCTTTTCATATCAGCTGTAATAAAAAAAACAAGTGTAAAAAAACACTCATAAGGGGGCCAATAAAGGCGGGCATTATTTTTAACAGAATAAGTAGACATTTGAACCAAACAGGAGGCCAATTCAATTCACAACGAATCGACACAAAAGTTTGGTTTTTTATAAACGGGTTGGAGGTAATTCTTTTGTAGGATGTATTGTGTAGTTTGGGTTGTATTCTGTGTTGATTTTTCCAAATATATCCAAAAGATGAAGAATATTTATAAAATAGAATTTCTTGTCTAATTGTCTAAAAACTTTGTTGTTGTTGTTGTGGTTTTTTTTTCATTCTGTTTGTTGAGTTTTTAATTGTTTTGTTGTGTTATGTTGTGTAGGCGTGTATTATTTAGTGTATTTCTGTTTATGTTGGTGTTGGTGTTGGTGGTGGTTTCATTTCGTAAAAAATGCCAACGAAAATAGATGCCGATTTTAAAAAAGATTTTTTAAGAAATCTTTAAATACATATAAAAAACAAACGATAAGTGATCAAATTTTTTTTTTAGTAACAAAGAAATTCTATTTCAAATTTATTCTTCCTCATCTACACCCACACAGGTTGGACATACAGGTTTGCCTTCCATGGCGTAGAAGGATTTACCTCTGACGGCTTTTTTGCAATCCTACAAAAATGTTAAATAATTGAATTTCATATTATCCACATGAATATAAATGTAAAAAAATAACTCTTTACCATATAAATGAAATATTACATATAAAAAGTGGTAAAAAAAAGAAGCACTTACCCTGCAGACAAAGCAGTCAGGATGCCATTGGGAGTTCAAGGCAGAAATATAGTTTTCCATAATGGCACGGTTGCAGCCATTGCACTTTGGTGCAAACATTTCAAAGTAATCGGTGCGGCAATAGGGTTTGCCATCACGTTCATGGAAGCCATCCTCACCAAATTGTTGACCACACTGAGCACAGAAGAAATGCTCCGTATGCCAGGTTTTATCTAAAGCGGTTACACATTTCTATAATAAAAACAACAAAAATTAAAACCAATTTGATCCTCGTAATCAATCATTATAAGAAATTACATCCAAAATGGCACCATTACAGTAGGCACAGCGAGGACTGAAGAGATTGTGATAATCGGGTTCACAGTAAGGGAAACCGTCACGTTCGAAAAAGTTACGAGTACCCAATTCCTGGTTGCAGTGATTGCAAGTGAAATGCTCTGGATGCCAGGTTTTGCCCAAAGCGGTGATGACTTGACCAACAATGGGTTTTTCACAGGCATTGCAGCAACCTTTTTGCACAGTATTGACACCTTGACGATTCATATTGGCTTGTAAACTACCGAGCATAGAATCCAATTGATCTGGTTGATTATCTTCTACGATGGTAGAAGTTGTTGTCTCAGTTACGGTTTGAGTCAAGTGCGAAGTGCCCTTATTAGGTGTGGCGTAATCAGTTATCGTCTGGTGATAGTGATTCGAACCGTTGTTCACCTATAAAAACATTAAAAGAACACGTAGTAGTTAATATTAAATAATTCTCACAATTTATCCATTAAAATCAAATAATAAATAATGGCGATAAAAATTGTTGATCTTCCTGATTTTCGAAAATGTAATGTTTTTGGGGGAAAACTGTTCTTACGTTTTGAATGTGAGCGATCCGTAATGTTTGATGAAAATTCTTAAACTGAAAATACTTTTATTTAGTTCGAGTCTCAAAAACTTTTCAATATTTCTATATTCTGCTGTCGTTCTTATTCTTCTTCTTTTCTGGTCGTTTTTTTTTTTTAATTATTTGGTTTATCAGCGTCACAAAATTTTCACACACATTTTCATAAAGTCGGAAAAAATACTTTTTTTTTGTAAAATAAATTTTCAAAAATCGTTTCGGTTTCTTTGCACACGACGTTTGTCTGAATTTTCCTCGACGTCGACGGTAGCAGACTGGCGGGCCAGTCGAACAGAGGGTGGTTATACTAAATGTTGTTGTGGCAGTGGCAGCATTTTTGCTGTCGTTTCCATTGCCAAAAATATATGATTTCTCTTATTTGCCACTCGTCCGTATACTGTATATTTGAATGGATTTGTATAATATTGTACAAGAACAAAAACAACAACAACAACAACAAACAAATAACCATATGTACGTACGCATTTTTATACTGTTCGAAATTGTTTTCAAATCAGTACATATGTACATACATATGTATGTGTGTAAATGAAAACAAAAAAAATTTTTCATGTTTCTTCGCCAACAAACAACAGTTTAAGGAAATTTCGTCAAAAATAAGTGTTTAAAATTCACTCACACAACGATATCGACGAAAGCTTCTTTAAGTGTATAAGTGTTTCGTTTGTTTATTTATTTATTTTGTTTTTTTCTTCTGTTGTTTCTGTTTCTTTAGCACAATTTAAATGAAATTGGGTTTTCTGGGATTCAGGTGAATGGTCATGCAAAAATCGTAATTGGTCCACCAACATACGCGCATATGTTTACATTGCTTGATAATAAAAGTGAATAATTTCGTCAATATTTCATTTCAAGTAATATGCATTTGAGTCGATAAAATAAGAAAAAAAATTAAATTTTACTAAGAATTCTAGAAAAAAATCTCTCCGAATATTTCGTACAAACGTTTTTATTCCACATGTGCTCTTGAATTTCAATACGAAACAAAATATTAAAAAAATATCATTTCTTGTATTGCAGAGAATATTGACTTTTTTATTTCTAGCAATACAATTGAGTTACATTATTATAAACGGAGTGAACGGAGTCTTAATATTTGGTGCAGTGTAACAGATGAACGACAGTGGGAACGATGAATGAAGGCAATAAAAATATTTGAAGAAACTGAATTAAAACAGAGCCCTTTCTTTAGAAGGTAATTAAACGAAATTTGGTTAGTTTCCTGTGGCCCTAGAACGAGTAAAATGTTCACGAATTAACTGGATGTAACGTTAAATTCGATTTGCAACTAATTAAAGCTGAATTAAAATTACAACACAAAATGTAGTAAAAATGGGTTTAGTAGTCTATATCAACTGGTATTGCCTAAGTTTTGCTATATATTACGTCTAAGCTAATTGAGGGCTCTGTACCGTAGTCGCCGTAGTCTAGTAGGTAATGTATTGGCTTATTAGACGTGAGGCCACGGTTCATACCCCAACTCCGACATCTCAAACAAAACGAAATGTGAGGCGACTGCCTCTCAGCAGATTTCTGACAAAAATTCTGAGAGTTAATAAAATTGCCATGAAAAAGTGTCTCAAAAATCTGTCATTCGGAGTCGAATTTAAACTGTAGGTCCCGCCACTCATGTATAAAATTAATGCACAATATAAATAGTGTGAGAAACTATTAATCCTGACCTACACTGTACCGAATTAAAAAAACAATAATTTTATAAAGTGGATGAATTAGCTATTTTTATTGTGGACTAAATTAAATACTTCTTGGCCCAATTCGTCAGAATAATAAATACTTGCTTTGTATGGGAACAATGTATCCAACACAAAAAGTATAAATAAAAAGGTTATTGAATTAATATTTATAGTCATTACAAACGTTATCATAAATATACAACTAATTTGATATTTACTTTTTGTCTAAGAGTATAGTCTCCAACTGCTTAAGTTTTGGCAAATTATATTAAATTAGTTGACATGATAGTGATCTTAAACACTTAGGGCCATTTTTTGAATGCAAGTTTAAACTAGAGATTAAGATAATCTCCAGTTAAACTTCGTTTTCAGTTTTTGAGTTTACTTAATCTTGAGTTTAAACTTACGGTTAAGCAGTTAATCTTAAGTTTGAACCACCAACGTTGGTGGTTTAAACTCAAGATTAACCATGAAAAGTAGTTGACAAATTTTATTTAAAAAAAAGCTTATAAGTGAGAGAAAGCCGAACAAGCCAAATTTTTAAGTGATTATGAATTATATAAAACGAAAATTGACAATAGACAGTCATAATTTATTTATTATTTTCAGAAAATAATTTTTTTACATAAAGATCAATAGTATTCAGCTTTTGTTTGTTTTTATTTGTTTTTGTTTGTTTGTTTTTGTTCTATACAAAAGCAAATTGTTATGAAACACTTTGAAATTTTTGCTTATAAGAGTGGCAACTCTACAAGCTTAATCTCCAGTTAAACTCCCACTCAAAAAAATGAAAACTCAGTTAACTGAAGATTAAATTTAACTGGAGATTAACTTAATCTTGAGTTTAAACTTGCACCCAAAAATGGCCCTTAAAGTTTATTTGCACATTAAAGAAGTGTAAAAGATTACTTTGGATGAGTAAAGAGCCCCAAGTTTATTATCAAGTACTGCAAAGGAAATCAACGGTCTAAACTTACCACCCTTCAGTCAGGATTACGACCTAGTTTCTTACACCACTTATGTTGTGTGCGTTAATTTTTATACATGAGTGGCGGGATC
Source organism: Sarcophaga subvicina (assembly GCA_936449025.2). Lineage (NCBI taxonomy): Eukaryota > Metazoa > Arthropoda > Insecta > Diptera > Sarcophagidae > Sarcophaga > Sarcophaga subvicina. The sequence goes on from OW388082.2 coordinate 39,251,273, forward strand.
TACAGTTTAAAGTCGACTCCGAACAACAGATTTTTTTTTGAGAGACTTTTCATGGCAATTTTATTTACTCTCAGAGTTTTTGCCAGAAATCTGCTGAGAGGAAGTCGCCGAAGAAATATTTTTACATATTTCGTTTTGATGCCTGACCTACATAGGGCTTGAACCGACTGCCACGACTTCTAAAATCATACACCAGATTTTTAAACTGATAAAATGATAAACTGGCTTGGAGCTGTATGAAAGCAAATGGAGCGGCCTATTTAATACTTTTAGATGACAGTATGAATAAGCCGAAGTATTTGTTAATACTTGAAGACGCAATAGTCTAGTAGGTAGTGTTTTGGCTTATTAGACGTGAGGCCGTTATTCAAATCCCAAGACAGACATTTCCAACAAAACGAAATATGAAAAAAATTATTTTTTAGGCGACTTCCTCTTAAAATTGTCTTGAAAAGTTCCTCAAAAATCTATCATTCGAACTCGGTATAAAACTCTCAAGTATAAAACTATGAAACACAACATAAATGGTGTGAGAAAACCAAATTGTCATCTTGACTAAAGGGTTGTAAAGACCATTTATGTATGTATATAACGTTTTATTTGGCAATACTTAACGGAAGAAGAGGTGCCAAAGAAAGGATCGCGTGTAAAGTAATGTTAAGCATATTGCCAGTAATATAAGTATTGGCAACTCTACAATACTTAAATTTGTTTTTAACACTCAATCATTGGATTTTAATATAATAAAGCAGGTATGAAGCTACTTGTAATATAAAAAAATTTCATTTCTAATTTAAAGGCTGCAGAAACTAATCGTGGATTCTTCACAAAATCTTGGAATCAAAAAAAAAAAAAATCTAAAAATTGTTTCATTATCGTGATCAACATTCATGACTATCGACAATATGTTTCTTGAAGCTGTATTATAATTATTTAATTTTCGCTTTCGCAAGGGAAATCTTTAACAAATTATTTACAGATTTTTTTAAGGGACTGTAGGTTTAAACTTTAATATATATTAACTAAAAATAATACGAACAATTAAAATGTTCACTGTATCATAGAACAAAATGTAAGAAGCTTTTTAAGAAACGTTTTTTACTGATCGATTGATCATTGGATGCCTTGGTAGTTTACTGAGTAGTGTGCTAAACTATTAGCATGAGAGACGTGGGTTCAATTCCCACCACAAACTGTGGTCTGTTACACTAAGCCGAGCATAAACTCTAAGTTACTCAGATCGTAACATTTATAATATATTTTTATAATTCTATTGTAATTAATAAATAAATAAAGATGGGTGTTGGAAAAAGGAAACTTTTTCGAAATTTTGAAGGCATTTTTGTTGTAAACTACTGTATACAATTGGCAAAACTATTTAATTTATTAATTATCAACACCATGAAATTATTAAATCTAATTAAGCAGATTATTCAATTAATTTATGCTGAAATCCATTTGCGGTAAATTACGGAAGAGATCTTCAGATTTTTCATTTCAAGGTATGATCTTCAAGCGCCAAATATGTTTACCAAATATGTCAAATGGACAACACGGGGTGCAAAACGATAATGTGTGCAAAAATATTTCATTTTCCTATTTCGTCTAATAAGGAATTCCCCAACAAATTTTATAAATAAATCAGAAACAGAAACAGAAGCAGAATAACAGTCTCATGACATGCACAGATTAATGTTTGATTTGTGTTGATTTCAATTACTTGAAGTAGAAAAACGAACGTAAATAATAAATTTGATTTGAAAAATACACCCAAATGGGACGATGGCACACGTTACTCTAAAACAAGAAATTTAATTTTATTTCTGTTTTATATTTTTGGTTTGCTTGAATATGTTTATTACTTTTCAATTCCTTAAAATAATATGATGGGTGGGAAGCATAAGGTGGCGGGAAAGCAAAAACCTCTGCAATTGTGGGAGACAAGCCAACAAACAGTCAGACATATGGACAGAAGCGTAATGTTCTGGCAAAAGCAACAAGTTTGCCACAAATTCATTTAAACAAAAAAAAATACACACACGTACATATTATACAGCAAAAGAGATGCACAAATCGAAAACAAAACAAAACAAAATAATAAAACAAACAGAAGATATTGAACAGATTGTCTCTGTTTCATATCATTCTGTATCATCTACATACGTCTACATCATCAAGTGAAGGTTAAAAATACTTTATGAATTGGATTTGGGGACACGAGACGGGATTTAAAATAAATTAAAAAATTTTGATTAAGAACTGATAACAGAGGAAGGTGACGCGATTGAAATAGTGTTTAATACTAATATTATTACGCTCAAACATATCATTGGTACACTTGTTGTGGCTATCAAGCATTAACCATGTCCATGAAAAAAACCCCATCTAATGCCCGATTTCGAAAATATAAAATCCAATAATATCCGAGTGTCATTGGATCATGCCAAGAGCTGATAGTCCTGAAATGGACACCACCAAAGATTTTAAGCGTTATTTTACAATTTCCATTCGATAAAGGCACATATAGCATAGCAAAACTTCTGAAAATTTGAATAACTGCGATCATCCTGACAATTTTTGAATATTTTGAAAGCAACAAGATTTGGAAGATCAACTTGCGATAATGTAATGAAAATCATCGAGGTCAACCATCATGTAAACGCCATTCCAATTGACAAAAACTTAAACGCTTCACTAGATAGTGTTTGGCATTACTTGAATAACGTGGGACAAAGTACAGATCCCACAAAAATTACCAAAAAAAAAGCGGCTCGAATCAACTTTACCCTTAGATTGCACTGCAATTGTTATAGATTGGAACACGCAGGGGAACAGAAGAATAGAACATCTAGCCCATATAGAGAGAAAACAGATTAAGACCGAAATAAGCAACAAGTGACAAGAGTTGGGGAGAAGTGAAAGCGTTAGCGCAAATTTTATTGAGGCTCTATGCACCTGTAGGAAAGACGGACACTGATATAATATCCGGTAACTTTTCTACAACAGACGCAATATGTCAGTTTGATGAAATATTAAAATGAACATCAAAGTGAGTACAAATAACAAAACTCACAAAATAAAAATTGTGTTGACGTCAAAGAGTTAATTCTTAAAGTGCGTAATGGTGGCAAAAGTTTGCGGAGAATTGTTGAAAATATTAGGTCAAGATCATCACTTCAATATGTGACAGAAAGCAACATAAGAATACGCTTTTGTTTTAAATTTCCACGGAAAGAAATCGAGCACAAATGAAAGATGTTTCTTTGGGATTGCAAATCGTACAGGGTAGCTTAAATAATTTTTTAATGCTCAAATCGTATGGAATTTTCTGCAATGAGCGAATGTTTTCAATGTAAAAAGCCTTTGATATCAGGCAAGCATATACGATTAAGCCACAAAATCTATTAATAAGTCAAATGACTTCTAATTAATATTTATATTTACAGACAAGAGTAAATTTTATATATTTTTTTTGAATCAGCGTCAGTTAAAGGACTTAAAAGCAACCGTGGAATAGGAGGTGATTTAGGGATGGAGTAAGCTTTAAGTCATATTTTTGGAAATAGAAATGAACAAACTTCATTATTTAAATATGTATTTTAAAACCAGCTCCTTAAAATATACCGTACAATATCAATTTCGATTCCTTTGTGCTAATGATCGGAATGATTCAACCAAGATTGTGGGAAAATTATTGCTATACAATATTAAAGATTCAAACTAACCTCATCTTTAAACATGGAAAGAGTACTTTGGAAAACAAATAAACAGAATAAGTTAATGCCCAAAGAAATTAAAAAAACATATTTCTTGCGGCGACTTCCTCTCAGCAGTCGTCAAGCAAAAACTCTAGGGTAAAGAAAAATTCCCATAAAAAACTCCTCAAAAATATGTCATTTGGAATCGACTTTAAACTGTTAACCCGTCCGCCACATATGGATAAAATTAAAATTGGGTGGTGCGGTGGCTAGGTCGTAATCCTGACTAAGGGCCATTATTACAACTCGCCGTTAACTAAAGGCAGGATTTTAACGGGCAGATAAATTGTTTTTCGTTATTATGAGTACCCAATAAGATAGAAGCGATCGTTAAGCTAAAAGGAGGATCATCCTACCTTTAACATTTAAAAGTCACTTTATGTTTGAACTTGCCATATTATATATTATTATCATTATGGCAACTTCAAATTTAAAGAAAATGAGCATATACAACAAAAAAACGAAGCCCGCAGTTGCTACTGCGTTAAAAATCTTGTATAATTGATCAGTTTTATCGATATTGCTCCGGCGCTGCCATATTTTTGAAAAATTGTATCTGTAAGTTGTAATAACGAAAATAAGTTAAAGGTAACTTTCCAGTTCCCTTTAGCTAAAGGTACCTTTAACTAACTCCCAGTTTAACGACAAGTTGTAATAATGGCCCTTAAAGTTGTAATGACCAATTAAGTAAGTAAGTAACATTTAATAACGTATTTGTTTTTATATTATTAGTTTTTATAAGTAGTTCTTAACTTTTAAATACAGAATACATCAATACCTCGCTTTGCGTCGTTTCGTTTTGCGTTTTTTCGAAGTTGCGTCGCTGCTGAATTAGTACTAATTTTCACTGTGAGTCGTTAGATTTTCGAAGTTGATTAGATTTTCTTTGAAATTTTCTTTTTTTTATTTTCTAAAAGGTGGCACGACTTGTTTCTAATTGCATCATGCCATCAAAATTCGGGGATTCTCTTTTTAACTGAAAATTAACGCAATTTTAATACAGTTTTATTTTCACTTTGTTTTTCTTATTTTAGAGTTAAATTAGTGTGTGTGCTTTTTTTTTAAGAGAATAAATTTTTATACATTTTTACGGGTTGTTTCCGCTTACAAAAACGGTAATTATTTTTCAATTTTGTTTGGTTTTTGTATGTATATAATAACATTTTATAATATTTTTTTAATGTTTACTTTGTTCAATTTTCTTTTTAAAAAGTATTATTTACGTAACCCTGGAACCTTAGATGCCCGGTAGTCTGGTGGGTAGTGTACTAGACTAGACTCCCACCAGAGACTGTAGTGGGTAACACTAAACTGAGCATAAGGACTAAGTTAATGAGCTCGCAATAATTGTATTTTAATTTGTAATTGAATTCTACTAAAAAAAAAATAAAAAAAAATTTACATGAATTTTAGGCTCTAGTTTTGTCCGATACTGTACAGACTAAAGTTAGTTTTATTATAATTGAATTATATTAAAATATACTTCTTTAACTTTATGTCGTGTTGTCAAGTTCATATATGATTGTAGGTAAAACCTTTTTTTAATTTTTCGTTTACAGTGGGACCTCGATTTTCCGTGATGGTCGGGACCGGAAGCATTCTGTATAATCGATTTTCCCGGTTAATTAAGTACCAATTTTGGCTAGTTTTTAATAGATATTTTTATTAATTAATAAATTAATATGTAGATATTTATATAAAAACTAAATAATTCAAGTATTTTATATACAGACATATTTTTAGAATATAAAAACACCGCACTTCTCAAATTTCCAAATTAAACTAAACAGGTTTACATGTATGCTAATGACCATCGTATACTAAAAAGGGAATTCCCCTTTTTCGCTTGTTTGTCCAATATAATAGAAAAAAATTTTGCTTATAATCACGGATAATAGAGGTAATCGCGGTTTAACGATGCAGAAAAATTTAAGTCGGTCCAAAATCAAATTAAGTCGAAGCAAAAAATTTTCTTTTTCCATCCCGGATAATTGATGTTGCCGGATAATCGAATCACGGATAATCAAGGTCTTACTGTATTTTATTTGTTTTACTGTGTGGCTTTGGGTATGTCTGTTAAAATTAAAAAATAAATCCAAAAATTTTATCATCCATTCTTCTTTGTAATCCGCTTCAATGACAATGATAACCGCTAAACGTTAAAAAAAAATCGAATTAAACGTAAAAATACGGAATTAAATGCCTTGAAAATTCGCAAGTTTAGACAGAAATGTAAAATGTTGAATTGATTTATAAGATTCAACAGAACTTCAAACCTACTGTACTCTTTAAATAAAAATACGGCTATTTTTGTCCGATTTTAGCAAACGAAGTGTTAATCTGTTTACAAGAGAATGCACTTTAAGAATGTTAGCACATATTTTATATTTTCTAATTAAATTTTGTTATTAAGAATGGTCTAACAATTCATGTTTTCCAAGTTTACCCGATCAAAACTCATAACATAAGGTTATACAATATCCATATATATGTATATCGTTTTCAAGGGTAATCTCTCCAAAATATTTTGACTTTTTAAAATAGATTAAAAAATATTAAAATAGTTTTTGTCAAATAAAACAAATTATTTGTGTGTATTTTTGTTTTTGTTGTGTGAAGTCGCCGTAGTCTAGTAGGTAGTGTGTTGGTTTATTAGACGTAAACCCAGGGTTCGAGCCCCAGGCCAGACGTCAAAACAAAATACAAAAAGAATTTTTTCGGCGACTTTCAGCACATTTCTGGCAAAAACACTGAGAGTAAATAAAATTGCCATGAAAAGTTTCTCAAAAATCTGTAGTTCGGAGTCGACTTTAAACCAGTGTTGAAAAATTCAGTACTCTAGTACTTTCTTCAGTACTTTTTCATTTCAAAAATACTGCAGTACCCCCGCGACGCTTTCAGTACTTTTTTATTATTACATATTTTATGCCTTGCGCTTTACAGCTATTAATGCATTAGCGACATGCTCAACGTAATGCTAAGGGTGGAATTAGGCTTTAGCCCCGGTTAGCCAAACGTCCGCGGAACGTACGTTTGTTTTTAGAATTGCCGAACCGTAATGTAATTTCGGTAAGCATTTGCATTACTCTTCATATGTTAAAACGAATGTATGTTACATTACGTGCCATCGACGTTTGACTAAACGGGGCTTTTATGTTTTCTTACGTTCCGAATCAGGTGTTTTTGTCTTGTATGTGCGGAATACGAATAAGTTGTTAGTTTTTCTGTTCCGTGTGTAGTCTAGTAGGTAGTGTGCTGGCTTACTAGACGTGAGCCCACGGTTCAAACCCCATGTCAGACATCTCCATCAAAACAAAATATAAAAAAATATATCTCCGGCGACTACCTTCTGGAAAAAGCTCTGAGAGTAAATAAAATTGCCACAATAAAGTTTCTCAAAATTCTGTTGTTCGGAGTTGACTTTAAACAGCAGGTCTGTATTTTTTGTATGTATGTTTTTACAAAGGTACCATTCATTCAAAAAAGTACTCTTTCAGTTACAGTTCAGTACCATTTCAAAATTCCAGTTTTGCAACACTGCTTTAAACTGTAGGTCCCACCATTCATGTATAAAATTAACACATACAACATAAGTGGTGTGAGAAACTAGGTCGTAATCCTGACTGAAGGGTTTTAATGACCAATTATATATGTATGTATGTATTTTTGTGTTCTACTCAACTAAATGTACAAGTTAGGGCCATTATTACAACATGTCGTTAGCTAAAGAGAGGATTTTAACGGGCAGATAAATTGTTTTTAGTTATTATAAGTGGACGATAAGGTAGAAGTGAGCATTAAGCTAAAGGGAAGATCATCGTACTGGTAACTTTTAAAGTTAAGTTTATGTCTGAACTTGCCATATTATATATTATTTTCAATATAAACAAAGTGAGCAAATACAACAAAAAAAAAAGAAGCCCGCCGTTGCCACTGCGTTTATTGCCATATTTTTGAAAAACTTAACTTTATTTTATCTGTAAGTTGTAGTAACGAAAATAAGCTAAAGGTAACTTTACAGTTCCCTTTAGCTAAAGGTACCTTTAACTAAACCCTACTTTAACGGCAAGTTGTAATAATAGCCCTTAGACTATGTAGTTGCTCGGGTGTATTTTCACTGGGGCACCGTGTTATTATTAATTAAATGTTATTAAGATTGTTTTTTAAACCGAATATTATTTAAAATGTACATGAATTTAATCTCAAAATTATAGTGTGTTACAATATCAGCATTGGGTTTCGATGCGTTACAACAGAAGACATTAGCTACGGAACACATATCGGTTTACCACGTCTAATATGGTATAAACACTTGTAATATAATATATATAATATATATATTTATTTATTATATGTTTCATTATTTTATAAATCTGGTAGATATATACTAAAAATGTATGTATATAAGTACAATATGGAGGATAATGTTGTATGTACTATGTCCGCGTATATTTGTGGTAAAGAAAATAAAAAGAGGAAAACAAAAGCGAATATTAATATTTAAAATGAAATCAAAATAAAAAAAAATAAATTGTGAAAAACGTATAGAAAAACTATATTTAACAAGCGCGAGCGGCAATGTTTTAACGCTTCACTTTATGTGGACGTCCGATGTTAGGGGGTAGCCGAAACCGCAGCCAATGATCATGATGTGAATGATGATGATACTCAGAACTAATATTATACTGTTAATGGTGGCCGTGTGCAATATTGTTTATATTTCTATATTCTATAATTTATTGCCAAAAATCACAACAACATTGGCTAATAAAGCGGCCGGTCGATTTTGTTATTCCCCCATTCATTGTCATAGGGGCGAGGGATGGTGCAGCAGGTCTTGTGAGGTACATCAAAAAAAGTATACGGTTAATAGAAAACTAATTTATTTATTTTATATGTTTTGTATTTTTCGACGTCTATTAGTTGTATTTGTATCCAAGTTAATAGAGTCAATAGCCCATACGAAAGGTCGTTCCAATCTACATGGACATATCGATACATATGTATAAGTAGATTTGTACATATGTAAACACTTTGTATATTTTGTTTATGGAATAACAATTCAAAAAATAATTCATTTTGAATCATAACAATTCATAATTAAATACCCTGAACAGTCGAAGCAACAAAACAAGTAAATGGAAACAATGTTGGACTGATGCGATTAACATACACGCTTCGGGTATAAATTATACAAGTGGGCGTGGCATAAATGTAATTAAACTGTTTTAAAGTGGATTTTTGAAAAGTCCACTGTAATTTCTGTAATTCATAAGACTAGATATTAAATTTTAATGGAACTCTGTTTGAAGTAAGCATAATTTTAATTTAAATGTAAAAGTAAAGCGTTGTACAGTGCGAGATAAAAATATGTAAATGAATTTTTTGGTTTACATTCTTATATGCAAAAATTTCAATTATAAAAGATATTGAGAAAACTGGAGAATAAAAATGTGAGTATTGTGCTAGACTGTTAGCGTGTGGGTCGTAGGTTCGATTCCCATCAGAGATCCGTTACTCTACACCGAGCATAACGTCTAAATTACTCAGCTCGTTAATAATTAAATATAACTTGTAATTATATTGTAATTTACAAATAAATAAAATTCTCGTTTCTAAATCAATTTTGATACAAACCAGTGTTCGAAAAAATACTCTAAAGTAAGCAACGTTTATATACTGTACTGAATGTCGTGGGTAAAGAACACAAACACAGAGAAAAACTTTTCGTTTCTATATTAATGTTTGTGAACATGTACGCAAACTCCATCATAACGTACTGAACAGAGTTTTCAAACACTAATTTTTAGTGTTTGTGTACAAAGTACGCTAAAAAATTAGTACACAACGAAAAAAATTGGTACTGATGTATGTACTGATCTTTTTAGTGTACTTTATACACAAACAGTAAAAAATAGTGTTTGTGAACTCTGTTCAGTACGTTATGTTAGAGTTTGCATTCATTTGTTGTGTATATGTTGTGTACGTAATGTGTTTGCGTACGAGTTCATAAACACTTAAATGAAAGTTAAAAGAATTTGATCAGTTACGTACACAATGGTTAGTGTACAGTATTTTTTCGAACACTGATGCAAACCGATATCTTGAGTACCAATTATTGGGAATTGATGCGTTGTTCTCCTAAAGTAGAATATTTCTTTGGAGATAAAAGTGGCGCTTATTGATTCCCACAGATAAGGATTGGTCGTGGCTGTTCATTCGACATGCAACAAATTGAATTGAAAGCAATCTATGCACACAAAATGCTCTCCTTCATCATGAAGAAGTTACCCATTAACGTGTCCATTTCCAGTGAGAGTAAATACCAAAATTTCTTGAAAGGAAATTTAAATTTTTTTTCTTTACAGTGTAAGGTTGCAAATCCCCAAATTTTTTTAGGTAAATCAAAAATTTCAAGCAGAAATATTGAAAATTTGTTATGGAGAAATTGACGAATGGCTTGTTATGGTATGGGTAGCTTTTTGAGGAGTGGAGTTGCTGGAAATCAGGTTCACTTAAGTACATCGTCTAAGTCTCAACTTTAAAAAACACTTTAGTGACACTTTTATCATAAATTTCCACAGAAAAAAATTATATTTCAGGAGAACAACGTTGCAATTCCCAAGGATACTCAAAGGATCGGTTTATATCAAAAATGATTGAAACATGTTCCTCAGATTTTAATCGATATATGAGGAATGCTATCCAATTAGGTTTTCACAGAAAACCACCGATTTGATGACTTGCATCCAGTAAAAACTAAAATTTTAGAAGTATGGGGGAAAATTTATGTAAATACTACTAAAAAATTAATCAGTAGTGTGAAAAATAGCAATTTTAGTTCAATTTTTACTAAGCGTAAGCAAATTAACAAAAAAAAATTATTATAATGTTTGTTTTCACTTCTTTAACAATTATGAAACACTGAAATATAACATAAAAGTATATAAATATAGTATAGTATAGTAGTATTTCCTAAAAGTACATGAAAAGATAAATAAATAAAGTTATATTTAAAGAGATATTTAGAAAATAGAAGTGACCTTTTAAATATGAAATGCACTTTATGTCAGTAGAGTTTACGAAATAGAAACGTAGCTCTTAACACAATTAAATTAAAAAGAAAAATAAACTTTTATATTACTTTAATAGAAAGTTCAATTTTAGGAATACTTTTATAAATATAACTGATGTGTCCATTATTTGTTTCCCCAAAAAGGTTTATTAAAAAGCATGCATTTCCAATATGTTCAACTGTATGGCTTCTTCACAAACATTCTAATAAACTATGTATAAATGCTTGTAGATTATCGCTATAAAAATTAATTTTAAATGAAAATCCATTTTATTTTGAAAATGGAAAATTAGCAACTGTCAACATGTTCTGTAGAATCAATGTCACCAATGGCATTGAATTATGGCCGAAGGCTGTCATTAAATGTTTTCCACTGTTTCTGTAGTCTTTGTTCTTGTTGTTCCTCGTTCTTGTGTGCTTGTCAGAAATTAAACACGAAACAAATTTTCGTTCTTTTTTTAAATTTCATCGAATTATTTTTGGAAAGTTTTGTTTTGTTTTGCTTTTCATTTGTGCGAATACAGCATTATTATTTATGTTTTCATCAAATAGTGTTTTCAGCATACAAATCTTTTTGCCTTTTTAATTGTTTAATGGGATATTAAACACATGTAGTTTTTTTATAAATAAATTCAGTGAAATAAAACCTTTGCACGGGTAGTATATGTTATTCAGTGTATGCCACATAATATTTTCTTAGTTTTTTTTCTTACCGTGTATCTATTGATTAGTATTAAGAAGTGGCTGTTTTTCGACAAATTCCGTATGATTATAGAATTATGTGCGTCAAACATTAGTTTGATTAATACTGAACTGATAAGCACGTGGTGCTCCATAAAACCTATTTTCAAAATTTTGTTTGATAGTATAACCCCGAAATAGGTTCCTAGAACCCTTCCATACAAAGAGTGTTAAAGTAAAGTAGTGAGTTTAAACTAGGTTTAAATAAGCATTGACTTTAAAAAGATTTTTACCAGCGTCTAAATTATCAGATATAAAAAGAATTAAAAAATAAAAATTTAAAACAAAATCAAAACAAGTAAAAATTAATTTCGCCCGCTTCACAAATAGGATCTGATTCTCGGCAGAGTGCAACTTTTAAGAGTTTAGTGTCTAATATTATGATGACCATTGTTGTAAAGAAATAAAGCCGAAACACTTTTCATAGATTAAAAGTTTTGTTAAGATGTGTAACTGGTATCCGATCTGATTGAAATATCTAAACATTTATCTTAACTTAACCAACTTCTTCCCTAGTTTGGTGGTGGTGGATCAGTACAGGGATCACGTTTACCTATGGCGTCACAAATGGCCGCTATGCGTGCTCAAGTGAGCTTTTGGTATCAAAGTTACCATTCCAACCTTCTTATTTACGTGGCCAAATTAGCAAAGCATCGGTTAAATTATATTTGCGGTAAACCATAACTAACGTAACTTTTCCCTTCACAGAGTGATTCGTTAAAATTGTTATCTCCTATAGCAATACGCGACCATTCATTAATTTTTTCCCAGTACCCCTCTTAGGAGCACATGGCTTCCATAAAGCAGATAGTTGATCTGTAGTAACAAGTTCTAGGATAATGGGGCTGCCATCTATCGTTGCCTAAAACAATGCTTTTCGAATATTTGGTATAGTGGAGGGAACTCTTGCTAATTGTTGATTCTACCTCTTTTTCCCTTTCTGTATAACTTAACCATAACAATTTTATTACCAGTTTTAACACCTTGGTTATGCTACAAGAACTACTTATTCAGGAACGCTAAAAGTCACAACCTTACAGACATGGTATTGACATTTTTTGTAAGATAGGACAATGGGACTTTGTTCGAGAAACCATAGACCATTTTTTGTGGGACTACGTGAAATAGAAAAACTATGCCAAATATGAAGGTAGCAAATGGACCATCTACAGTATACCGGCTGGCAACATTTACAATAAATAATCTTACAATTATGGTATTAAATATATTGATGCGTACATACGACACCAATAGAAAAAGTTGTATTATGGAATGAATAAAGCGAATTTCATTTCTGTTAAAGAATTAATGCCAGCAAAACATCACTAATTTGTCAGAATTTTTTTTTCACAAATTCAACAGTTTAAAAATGTATACAAACACAATGTTCAATTAAAATTGATTAAATTTTAAAAACAAAAACCTAGTGAATGAAATAAAATACGATTGGAAAAATAACTTCTAATTTAAGGTATGTCAAAAATTTTGAATTAAAAGTTAAAATAATTGTAGGCATTCAGTGTATTTATACAGCTTATATCTGTTTATCGAATTTGAATATTTAAACCGTAAATCAATATTCCAAAAATCTAATCGTTGCGATTGTATAAAAATTATAAGATAATATGTGATTAAATCGAAAGGAGTACATTTTTAAGAATGTATTGAATATATTTTTAGAATTGTTTTGAAAATTATTGCAAATTAATACAATTTTGTAAATCTCTTGCTTTTTGAACTACATTTTAATTTTTTGATATCTAAAACTTACATACATAATATGTATATATTATGTACATAACTTGAATATTTGAATCCTTCCACACATGTGTTATAAATTTTATGGCAAATATGCAAACACATTTATCATTGAATTTCTTTTTTTCTTAGATGACACTGTATAAAATTGAGTATTAAATATTCCAATTTATTATTAAAATTTTATGTTAAAAGCAAAAGATTTTGCTTTTTCGTAGTTGATTTTATTTATCTTTTTGACATCAAACATTTTAATAAAATATAAATAAATTGGAAAAAATAATAAATTCTTAAATAAATAAGTAACTTAAAGAAAATAAACAAATTTTGACATTCCGATAAACATTTCATGGAGTATGAATTATATAATAGCAGATGTCGAAATAAATTCATATTAAAGAAAATATTTGATTTGAATCATGTGATCAAAAAAGTATATTTTATTTGAATATAAACAGGATTCGATAGTTTTCATATACTCACATATACATACTATCATTAATAAATTGAAATTTTTAAGATTTAATGTGTACGAACATAATATACATTCTAACCATTTAACACAAATATAAATATTTCTATATTTTTTAAAGAAGTTCTTAAAATATATAAATTTGACATCGAAAGTAGATTAAATCAACATCTGCTTCAAAAACTTATCAACATTAATCTTACATCTGCTTTTTTACATATATTATGTGTTACCCTCATCAGTGCTATTTTTGGATCCATTTAAGGACAAATTAAAATATAAAGAATGGAACGTTTTTACATGAAAAAGAAAATATAAGATATACAGATCTGCAGATCTACTTTACATTTACCATATAGTACAATGCAATGTTGTCATTCATATTTATAGGTCTTGTTAAGACGTATGCCCATTTATTTTGTATCAACCAGACGGTCAACCATTTAAATCGTTTTTGACAACAAAAGTTTTCTCTTTCATTTTTGAAATTTTTACACTAATTGTTATAAATTTTTCTTTTTTTATACATATTATGTACATACATATATTTGTATTTATTTGTATTCCTTTAATTTTTGTATCTTTTATAGGTTTTTATAAAGAAAATAATATAATTATTATTTAGCAGCTGAGCAATAAAATAGCACAAGCGTCATAAACAGTGCGACATCTTACTGACTTTAAGGCCGTTGATAATTAAAAGAAATTTTAAAAATTATTTTCATACAACGTATTATGAGACGCATTTGAAATTCAAATTAATTTTTTTTATTAACAGATAATCTGTAGAAATTATAATTCAACAAAATAAATAAATTCTACTAGCAAAGAGAAAAATAATCAAAAACAAAAACAAAATTATTACATATCAACTAAGTGAACTTAAGAATTCTATTGTTGCTCAAAGTAGCTGAATCAGCTTCATTTTCAACGGTTATGTATTAGAGGTTAGCACAAAAAGTTTAAATTTTTTTTTAACTTTTATACGCTTTAAGTCTGTCTTTTTAACTAAGAAATTAGAAAATTTCAAACATTAAATACTAGCACCCACTCTTAAGTTAGAAAATGGTACTTTCAAAGTAAAGGAAGAAAATATGTCGAAATTTAATATGTATATCAGGCGGTGTAAAATTTCAATTGTTGAAATAAAAAAATAACACGTTTTATACTAAATAAAACTTTAGCGGTTATTTTGGTTTTGGAGTTATTTCATGAAAGGAAAATCGAATAAAAAAATTCCTATTTCATCTTCAATTACTCTTTTCAAAGTTATTGCAACTAACAGGTCTACATGTTTTTACGTATGTATTAGGTTTTAAAAATAATGTTTAATTATTGTTCGAACAATTTAAAATGTTTAAATTATAAATAACTGCTATTAGTACATTTTCTCTGTGTTTCGAACAATATACATATTTACAAAGATTTTCTATTAAAGACTGTACTAAGCAATACCACTCGGTGTAAGCTTAATTGACATTTTAATTAAAAAAATTAAAAATATTGGCTCTCTAACAACTGAATGTGGTATACTCAGTTTTGTTTTTTAAGTGCTGTTAGCATAAATAAAATAAATAAAATTCTTACTGTTGTTTGATTGTTTTTTATAGAAATCAAATAACTCACAAAGGCATATAAAATTTTGAGTTGACATTTAAAAACAATTTGAAAGTCTTTTTAGAAAATTCAATATAATGAATTCAAAACATACGTACGTTGCTAATTTAATATTAAGTATTTCCTGTATCCACCAACCAATTCTTGCCTAGATGAAATTAATTTAAAAGAAGTAAAAACGTATCGTATTTCCGAAATTACAAAGTCTGTATCGTCTTCTCTAAGTCCACTTCATTATTCAACGTTTGATAAACCACCACAAGATTTCCAATTATTTTTCCCTAATTTTATTCAAACAAACCTATCCGCTACGGAAAGTATATCCGGTGAAGTAAATTGTGACAGTTATTTAGAAATGAATATTGATATGACATACATACATATATAATTGGTCATTACAACCCTTCAGTCAGGATTACGACCTAGTTTCTCACAGCACTCATGTTGTGTGTGTTAATTTTATATATGAGCGGCGGGACCTACAGTTTAAAGTCGACTCCGAACGACAGATTTTTGAGAAACTTTTCGTGGGAATTTTATTTATTCTCGCCGAAGAAATACTTTTTGTAATTTATTTTGATGTCTGGCCTGGGGCTCGAACCCTGCCTATTCGCTTAATGACCCAACACACTACCTACTACACCACGGCGACTTCATGTTCATTTATTTTCATCATTATTTTGATTAATCATTAATTTTAATTAATCTTCCACAGGAAGACACAATGTCATCCGAAAAAGTAGAATGCTTGAGGATGGCATAGTGGATTGTCCGAAGTATATATCAAATATAAAACGGTATTCAATGGTTTACACGTCGCACCAGTTGAATTGGATTGCAAGAAAGAAAGCTTCACAAAATTCACATATTTTAACATATATGTATGTATCTCAAAGTCATTTCCATTTTATGTCACGAGCGATTTACTCTTGTTTTGAACAAGGTATCTGAATGTAAGAAAAATTTTTCGCACATAGTACCCTGTGAATGGAACATAACGATAAACATTTCTTCAATTGCTTATGTTAATGCACAAGTTATTGCACTTTGAAGGCGAACAAGTGTCACATGCGATGACATGGAAATTCCAATACGTTAATTTTTTTCCAAAATAAAAAATTTAAAAAAAGCTCAAATTTAGTGTCTTATATTTCGGTATAACGTAAGTGACGCATAAGAAAAATTAAAAATGACTAATCTAAAGGAATTTATTCCTTTGTGGGGGTTGTTCTCAAATGTTTACCACTTTTAACTATAACTTATCAATTTATTCTTTATGGGTATTAAAAATGAAAATGATGAAAATTATTTATTTTAATATCAAAATTTTATGAAAAATAATATGCCCATTTTCTATTAGTTACCTTTGGAGTTAGAGGTCTTATTTATTATAAAATAAAAAATTAAAATTATTTTACGAGTTAAAAGTACAAAAATATTTAAAAAAAAAGAGATGTATAAGCAAATCAAACTCAAACACTGAAAATGCTGCGATTAACTAAATTCAAGGACATAATATGGGTATTAATTACTTAATTTGCCGTTATGACCCTTTAGTCAGAATTACAAAAAAAAAATATAAAAATTTTAAACATTCTATTGTATTTGAATAGAGAATATAAAAAGGATTCGATAGTTTTCATATATGTACGTACATACAAATTAAAATTTTTAAAATTTAATATGTACGAAAACATTCTAACCATTTAACACAAATATAAATACTAACTAAATTCAAGGACATAATATGGGTATTAATTACTTAATTTGCCGTTATGACCCTTTAGTCAGAATTACAACACCTAGCTATTCACAATACCCATGTTGTGTGTTAGTTTTATCCATTAGTAACTTACAGTTTAACGTCGAATTTTTCGACTAATTTTTCAGGGGAGTTAATTACTTACATGAGTGTTGGGGTGAAGCCGCCGAAAGACATATTTTTTTTAAATTTTTTTTTGAAATATCAATATACCTACTGAACTATAGCGAAAATATATATATATTTTGAATCTTCAATGAATTTGCTATTTTTAGGTTATTATTACTTTGCATGGAACAGTGATGACTCCACATATTGCAATTGAAGTGAAACCAGCCCAAATGGGTAGTAAAAGTTCATATTGGAAACGGTTAAGTCAGTCCTAGCTTTGGATATTTCATTAAGACAATAAGTAATGGTTAATAAATTTTTTACATTGGAAAGACATTCAAAGTTAAAATCAATTATTGCTAGAATGCATAAAGTTTAGCAAAACGAATAATTTAGACATAAGCAAGTTTCAAATTCAAGTTTCTGACAAAGAAAACTCATACAATACTGGTAAAATTATATATATCTAAGGGCCATTATTACAACTTGCCGTTAAACTTGGGTTAGTTAAAGGTACCTTTGGCTAAAGGGAACTTTAAAGTTACGTTTAACTTATTAATATGGCAGTACCGGAGCAATGTAGATAAAACTGCTCAATTATACAAGTTTTTTTTAACGCAGAGGCAACCGTTGGCTTCGGTTTTTAGTTGTATATGCTCATTTTGTTTAAATTTGAAGTTGCCATATTGAAAATAATATATAATATGGCAAGTTCAAACATAAAGTGACCTTTAAATTTTAAAGGTAGGATGATCCTCCCTTTAGCTTAACGATCACTTCAATCTTATTTATTCAATTTATCTGCCTATTAAAATCCTCACTTTAGTTAACGGCAAGTTGTAATAATGGCCCTAAGAGTTCAATGATTTTCTTAGGGCCGTTTTTTGAATGCAAGTTTAAACTCGAGATTAAGTTAATCTCCGGTTAAAGTTAATCTCCAGTTAACTCAGTTTTCATTTTTTGAATGGGAATTTAACTGGAGATTAACTTTGTAGAGCTGCCGTATTTATAAGCAAAAATGGCAACATTTTTTTCGTTTATATTGTTGTGTTTACTACCTTTTGCAAATTATTTCACAACAATTTGCTTTTGTATATAACAAAAACAAACAAACAAAAGCTGAATACTATTGATCTTTATGTAAAAAAATTATTTTCTTAAAATAATAAATAAATTAAGACTGTCTATTGTCAATTTGTGTTTTATATAATCCATAGTCACTTAAATATTTGTCTTATTCGGCTTCCCCTCACTTAAAAGCTTTTTTTTTTAAATTTATCAACTACTTTTCATAGTTAATCTCGAGTTTAAACCACCAACGTTGCTGGTTTAAAATCGAGATTAACTACTTAACCGTAAGGTTAAACTCAAAAAACGGCCCTTAATGTTTATTTAGAAAGAAATCACGTAATACATAATTAACTTAAACAAAAAAATATGTATAAATGTATTTCAGACTTCAGTAATTAGAGAAAATATAAGTAGACCGCAGACGAACAGAAAATGCGCAGACGAATATTAAATTAAATCGCGTGTTTTGGCGTTTGTCAAACCAAAATTTCAACTGAAAGCAGTCGGCAAAAGCTAACGAATATAACTTGTCAACAACAATTGATTAACAGCTCAATCGGTGAAGAGAACGATTCGATAAGGTAAGCAACACAAGTCCCAGAATGTCATTAACCTCAAAAAAATAATGAACACAATTACCGTGACTCCTTAATGTCAACAGTTCCAAAAAAAAAAAATAATAAAAAGCGCCATACCTACGGTACTAATTTTAACAGTTGTAGATACAAAAGTATGGGTAAGAGGCTATGAGACCTTGAAGATTGAGCCTATCGGATTATTAACAAAAGTCCCGAAGAAGGATGAGAGAACGTCATGCGATCACTAGCGAACAATCACGTTGTTGATTATTATAAAATGCTGGTTACAAAACATTACGCAAGATTAAATTGCATTAAGAGCAACTTATGTGACGAACAAGCAGAATTCCTCTAGTTGTATAAACTAATTTAAAACATTATGCATTATAATAGAGCATTTAATCGAATTGATATCTTCGCTCTATTTACTCTTTGCACACTTTAAATAACCTTTGACTCGATCAAACGTATGCAACGTGAAAGGCCAACGTATTAGTACTAAACAAGATTATACAAACCATGTAGTACAACAACGAGTGTACGCACTTTATAATGACGCTATAAGCAAATAATTTACAATTAATGCTGGTGCATTTTTATTTGCAATTGCTCTTAATAAAGTCCTTATTGAATTATGCAGAAAGAACAGAGGAATTCAATGTGAACTACCACTGCGTGGTAGATCTGGACGGATCACAATTGAAAATTAGGGAATTAAAAAGTCAATAATTTTTGGTACATGGGCAGAATATTATCAACTATTCAAAGTATATTAAAAGCATGCGTAATCAACATGACGACTATATAGTAATGCAACCCGCTGATAACTTGAAAGCTACAAGTCTTTGTAAATAAAGAAATATTCGCAATTATTTTTGGACGGGAATAACTTATGTAAGCTTGGTAATGAAGAACCTATTTTGTGACAAATATTAAAAAAAATGGAAGCGAAGAGATAAATATGCCAGCATCCTTTTTCAGTGGCTGTCAACGCCAGCCAAACGATAAAGAAAAAGTTTTTAAATACAGAAATCATGGAAAACAACTAATTTTCTGTTTCAGAAAGGTAGAAAATGCTGGCAGAACTCGTGGGCTTACACGGGGCGTAATAAAGAAAAGCAAATCATATAGCAAATATCAACGACGATATTAAGAACAATTCAACTTTTATAATTATTCTCGTAAATGAAGGTATGTATTCTCACTTTGTTTAGAAAAGTATACGTTTACAATTTAATAAAACTCTTACCTTTAAATCTGATAATGACGCCATTAAATCATCCAACTCTTTTGTTGCCGATGAAGCATAAGCTTGATGAGCGGCATTATTTGGTACAAAAGAGTCCTTTTGTTTAACAATTTTCTCTTCCATTTGCCTTACTGTAAAAAATGAACTTCTTGTATAAATTTACAAAGAAATACATGTCAAAAAAATGAAATTACCTGGACCTTCTGGTCCTGCCAGATTTTCTGTTTTAGTTTCGCGTACCGTAATAGTGACGTGACGACCTGGTGTGGGAGATTTAGTGCGTGCTCTTTAAAATGAGAAAATATCAATTATTTGGGGCAATAAAATATATAAAATACTAGGCACTTACCCATTGGGTACAGCATATAACGAAGCATTATCCATTTCATTTAATAAACTATCTACAGTCGGACGTTCTTCCACGGAGGCATAACTATTGTAAGTATTGTATTTGGACGATGGTGTACTATGAAAACCAGGTGGTTTTGAATTATCTAAAAATAGAAGAGAAAAAATTTAGAATGATTTGAAATTTCTTGAGATGTTTTTACTAAATATATTTTATAATTTTATACCTTAAAAATGTTTTTTTATTTAAGATTTGTTTTAAATTTAAAGAAGTTACTGATTGCAATAACAAGTAGAAGACATAACAACCTTCACAATCTCGCTCGGACCGATATGCAAGTACTCAAAAATCAATACATCAGTTACAGCTTAATCACAAATCATAAAGTCTTTGAGCATCACTAACGTATATCATTCAATTACCATCAATTAATCTAGAATTGTCGAAATAAGTCTCTCACATAAGGCCCTTTCAAATAATAAATCTAAATTCAAATGCCCAGTCATAATGCAAGCTAAATCTATGCGCCATTTCGCCTGCAATATACACATATTCACCTCAGCTTTAAGCTAGGCAAGTGGAATATCAGTCACGTGATTAAGGTGTGAAATTTTTGAGGTTTTCCGTCGGGGGCTATTTTTTCGAAGGTCTTCAATGTCAGAAAAGCTGTTGAGGAGCAGCAACTCAAAGTCATCCCAGGACCTGGCTAAGGTATTACGCGAATCCAGGAGTTATTAAGCCTTAAATAAAATTAGATAAAATAGACGTAACTAGATTCGCGGATCGAACGGAACATGAGCTTTATGATGACACTTCGCGAAGAACAGCTTCTGATAGCGGAAGAACTATAACAGCAGGACCGTTAGTTAAACAGCGAAGACGAGTCAACAGGTGGACAAAAGGGAGTACATTGCCTCAGAGACGAAACTACCAGGAAATTACCAGCTCCATCATAGAGCATGCTAAACTGGTAGAGAGTACGACAAGTCAAAAGCTTCGCATACATGTACAAGGTAGTAAAGCTGGCAACGCTGTCGATATAACAAGCAATAATTTGCAGTGACGAAGGGATGGGCACATATGTATGTTGAAAATCGAAGATATCTAACCAGACCATATCCTTATGTACTGCAAAGATAAGCAATCAACCAAATGTCAGAGGATTCCCACAGATTATATCCTGGTTTTGTTAAATGCCCAAAACAAAGACTTAATACATCTCTTTGGCGTATTTTGAAAGCCAGCAATGGAAATATGAAGAACTAATGACAATAGGCGTTTACAAAAACTCGCGATCTAAAGTGAAATTTGCGAAAATCCCGTTTCATAAATGCTATGCAATAGGAAAATAGTTCGACTCCTGAGAGAACCAATAGTAGAAACTGCACAACATCTGATGGACATGGAAAAACAACAAGGGTAGTCAAAATAAAAAATAAAAAGGAAAATGAAGACAATAATCTTTCAGTAACTGTATAGTCAAATGAGGAAGAGATTTCAGCTTAGCGATAGCAGTGCGGGTAGTGGTCCTTGGTCTTCGCTTCTGTCGTGCAAAGTGTGTCAGTGCTGATTGCGAGGATTATTAATTCATAAACCTTGGTATTATCAACGTAATTTCAGAGGAATATGTTGTAATAACGTAATGTAATAATGTAATGTAAAAAATCATGTACACATTACCTAGGGCCTTTATACTTATATGAAAAATTTTTATTTTCAGTCATTGACATCGAACGCAACAATCAAATCATAGTGGTACCATCGATATACTTTGTAGCTGACAAGGTTTCACCTCTTCTATGGAGAGCTTAGATAGTCCAATATCACAATTTAGATAATCGAGAAAAAAATTAATTGGAAGACATTTAAGGAAACTATTACACAACCTACAATGCAATGGATAATGCGACTTAGTTGATTGGGACAATGTTAGACGTCTTCAATTGTAGTTGCCCGGATATAGCTAGGGTGAGAAACAAAGGGGCAGTCTGGCGGAATAATAGACTGGGTAAAAAAGCAAAGTGAAACTGTCATAAACAAGAATATATGGCAAAACTTCCAGAGTATAATTAAGAGACAAAGAGGGATAAACGTGATTGCTATAGAAAGATCTCTGGATGCATAATTTATCTAAAGTAATCAATAAAAATATAAATAAATAAGCAAAAATGCTAACAAAATTGTTTAATTTGTTGATAATACATACATACATACATAATTGGTCATTACAACCCTTCAGTTAGGATTACGACCTAGTTTCTCACACCACTTATGTTGTGTGCGTTAATTTTATACATGAGTAGCGGGACGTACAGTTTAAAGTCGACTCCGAACGACAGATTTTTGAGAAACTTTTCATTGCAATTCTTTATTTACCCTCAGAATTTTTGCCAGAAATCTGCTGAGAGGAAGTCGCCGAAGAAATACTTTTTGTATTTCGTTTTGATGTCTGACCTGGAGTTTGAATCCTGGCTTTACGTCTAATAAGCCAACACACTACCTACTAGACTACAATATAAGAGAAAACTCCTTCAATCTACAGTTTCTCAATAAAATATCATAAAATTTTAAGAACTAAACTTTTATTGATGGAACTCACTGTCAGAAGAAAAATTAAATTTCGTATTATGCTGTATCAAGTTTTGTATCGTTTTCCTTTGAATGTATTTTCAGACAAGTAGACAAAGAGGTAAGTAGATTCGTATGAATAAACAATAGGGACACATTCATTAATTTACATTAAAATTTAAATTAAAAAAAAGACTGGAGGAATAAAATTATGTTATGGCATAAAAATACGACTTATTAGACAAGAGACCGTGGTTTATCTATTCCCTGTGGCTCAGACACCTCGATCAAAACGAAATATGAAAAAATATTTCTTTAGGCGACTGCCATGCCTTGAAAAGTCTCTCAAACCTGTCGTTCGAAGTCGACTTTAAACTGTAAGTCCCGCCACACATGGATTAAAATTAATACATAATAATCATTTGTTCTGTGAGAACCTAGGTCGTAATCCTGAGTCTTGTAATGAGCAATTAAATAAATAAGTATATTAATTCCAACTTTCATATGGAAATATGACACTGCAATGGAAGTGATGACTTTGTGAAAATATTTTATTGAAATAAAGTCGAAAAAATTTAAATTAAAAATTGGGCGGGAATTTTGCAAGACATGCAGAATTGTCACAATTATGCTGAAATTTTACCAAACGTTGCCTTAGCTATACAAAAGACAAAACATGTGTAAGCCGTCATATGGGTCACATTAACCAGATATTATTCATAAATTTTAGATTACTCAATGAGTGTGTAATTTGAATTTGAAAGGAAAACTCAACTGAAAAGTCTTAATCCCACGATTTTATAAAATTGCTAAACTTTGAACCATTTGACCATATTGAAATGGAAGAAAGAAGAAATCATAATAGAAGAGAACTTTGACCAAGAGCGACACCCATTGATAGGAATTTGTCTGAAGGTTGAAAAGAAAATTAATAGTTCCGGATTTTAGCGATTTTTATGAGAATTACCTTCAAAAAAGACAATGAAGTTATCGAACAAATCGGTGAATATTTTAACATAATTGGATCATTCTAATTATGTTAATATGTATTGCATAAATTTAGTAATTTAACTGTACAAGAAATTTGAGCGAAATTACATGCAAACAGAACCATTAAAACGATAACCTATTTAAATTATAATATCAAGTATAAGTTACAGACTACATAGATAACATAAAATTACATACCATTCCTATCATAACCATTGCCATTGTATCGGGCACTGCTTAAGTCTTGCAACAATGAATCCAATTCCGATAAATTACTAGCGGTATTCAATTGCTGTTGATGTTGCGACGTTGACGTCGGGCCCATACCGCCATTGTATTGCTGACGAGGTATGGCACCTTGATTCTGATATTGACTAGAAGTATTATTACTGATGCCATTGTAACCGCCTACATGATGTACTGGGCCGGCAGATGGCGATACTGATGTGCGTGTTTCAGAATAATGTTCTTGATAAATAGGCTAAAGAAAGAAAACAAAGTTAAATGTGATAAAGAATACATTTTATATTGTTATTCAATTAAATAAATGTTAACAGACATACCTGCGTAGTAGGTGGAACTTTACCGCGAAGACTACCGTAGCCAGATGAAGATTCAATATAATTGTGTTGTAGTTGTTGTTGTTGTTGTTGGGGAACTTGACGTTGTTGTTGAACTGATGTGATGGTATTTGTTGTTGAATAGTGCTGCGGAGGTTGATGACCAGGCACACTATTTTGCAAATCGGCAAGTAAAGCATCTGCAAATGAAAAAAAACAACAGCAATGGAAATTATTATTAATTAATCTCGCTTTTATTCTTAGTGTTTTGCATTTATTAATATCAGTTACAAGTTTATAAATAGAAATTATTTTCTTTCTATTATCGACGCCAATCTATAGTAAACAATAAATAAATAAAAGTCGCGTTTACAATATAATTGTTATGGCACTATACCCAGATTATCATAATCGCCAGAATTACTCATATTTCTGTTTAAATGAATTTTACAGTGTATAAGCGCGATTGTTTTTCCTTTTACTCTTCGTTAAAAATAAAAATACTCCGGTTTTAAATATTTTTTTAGCTTTTTTCTATAACAAACGTTTAAAACAGTTTAAGCATTACTAATCATTGAAAAATATTTATTGAACCAACAATAATGCCCAACGAATTACTCTCTCACACTTTTTTATCTTTGCATGCCACACATTAACGTTTCTTCTATACGTGAATTCTTTATCAGTGCAGTACGAGCGATTGTACATTTGTTTCAAAACAAAAGTGTGACATACATATGTACATACATATGTATAGGTAATATAAAAATGATAATGAAGAAGGTATAGATAAAATCGTCTTCAAAAAGGGTTTTCAAATGTATTGGAAAGCTTGTAGGTACACCGTTTCGCCAAATGTTTGAAACTTAGTATAGTGCGCCTCACATACAGCTATGGACATATAAATGGCACACATTTTAATTAAGAAAAAAACTTTATTTTGTCAACTAGAAAATTTATAAAATGCTACAATTATCTCTTAAGATTGTTGCTCTAAGAATTTTTGTTTCAGCAGCACTCAAATATTCCGTTATATTCTGCTTATTATTTACCGTTATTATTTTTGCGTAAACAAAGCTGATTTTAAGTGGACATGTAAATGGCACAATTTATTTGAAATAGTTATTACACGCGTAGATTTCATTCAGATCACATGATTCTTTGGTGAAGTGTTAAAAAAATTTAAAAAAAGAAGTATAAAGAAAAATTTTTTCAAAATGGGATCAGGCAATCATACAACAAGCGAAGAGAGGCGGATCATATGGAAAATGCATGAAAATGGGAAAAAAGTATCGGAAATTGCTAAAGAACTGCAAGTTTCAAGAAAAAAAGTTTACAATGCTATTAAATCATGTGTAGAGAATCCCGATGTATTGATTAAGGGCAAAAGTCGGAAGCCAAGACCTCGAAAAACAAACTTGCGTACAGATGCAGCAATGGTAAGAATGGCAAAAATTGATCCATTCAAGTCTTCACGGCAGATAGCGTCTGATATTAATGAATCTTTTGGCTTGGAAATATCTAGCAGGCTTGTCAGAAGAAGATTAAACGAGGCAAATTTGTTTGGGCGCATTTCCAGGAAAAAACCATTGCTCTCAAAAAAAAATGTTTCAAAACGTTTAGCCTTCGCCAGAACCCATAAGGACAATCCTATTAATTTTTTGAAAAACGTGTTATGGAGTGATGAGACAAAAATTAATAGAATTGGACCAGATGGCAGAACCTTTGTTCGTCGTCCTAGATGCCAAGAATATAATCCTCGGTTCACGCAGAAGACGGTAAGACACGGCGGTGGTAGCATTATGGTTTGGGGTGCATTTTCTTGGCATGGCGTAGGTCCACTTGTAAAAATCAATGGAAAAATGGACAAGTTTCAATATTTGGATATTCTTAAAAACCATATGGAACCATTCGCTTTCGATTCTATGCCAATTAAGTGGAAATTTATGCAAGATAATGACCCCAAACACTCGTCAAACCTAGTAAAAAATTGGTTTTGTTCGGAACAGATTCCCGTTTTGGATTGGCCAGCCCAGAGCCCTGACTTAAATCCTATTGAAAACCTGTGGTATGAAGTCAAGGTTGAAATCGCCAAAAAAAGTTATAAAAATATGGACGATTTATGGTCTGCCGTTCAGGAATCTTGGTATGCCATACCCAAAACAAAATGCCAAAAACTTGTGGAAAGTATGGGTCGTAGATGCGAAGCTGTCATCCAAAACAAAGGCTACAGCACAAAATATTAATAGTAAGGCATTTGTACATACCAAAAAATCAACAAATGCAATATTAAAAGGACTTTTTTAATTTGTGCCATTTATGTGTCCAGCTCAATCCAGTGGTATTTTTTATAAATTATGTATATTTTTTGTTAATTAATGAATTTCAACTTAAGTTTATATCATTCTTAAATACAAATAATAAACCTTTATATAAATCCAAAAATTTGTTTTTGATTAATAGTATTCGCCATACTTTAGCCTAAAAAAAAACTTATTCAAATGTGTGCCATTTATATGTCCATAGCTGTATATAAGGTCACTTGTATTTTCTAAATATCTCTTAAAATATAACTTATTTCGGTTAGGTTCCTTTTGACAATTCACTTATCTTTTCATGTACTTTTAGGAAGTACTACTATACTATACTATATTTATAGACTTTATTGTTGTGTGATTTATGTTATATAATCATATTTCAGTGTTTCATAATTATAAGGTCACTTCATTTATTTTCGTTATAAAGAAACAAAAATAAATATTCTAATAAATTTTCATTGTTCACGTTTAGTAAAAACTAAACTAAATATGCTATTTTTAGTAATTAATAGTATTTTCAACAATTTTCCACAATACTTCTAAAATTTCAGCTTTCAGTAAACAAAATTCATCATATATGTATCTGTCAATCGATTAAAATCTGAGGAACATGCTGACCAATCCATTATATCCATAATTTTTTATATAAACCGATTCTTTGAGTATGAATTCTTGAGAATTGCTACGTTGTTCTCCTGAAACATAATTTTTTTTTTGTGGGTAACTTCTTTGTATGGGTTACTTCTTTATGATGAAGGAGCGTATTTTGTATATAGATTGCTTTCAATTCAGTTGGTTTCATGTCAAATGAAAAGCCCCGACCAATCCTCAACTCTGGAAATCAGAGATATTTGGAAAATTGAAGTGACCTTATAAATGTGAGAGGCATTATATATCCACATTTAATTTTAATTCAATTTAGGACCATTATTACAAGTTGGGTTAAGTTAAAGATAACTTTAGCTAAAGTGAACTTTAATGTCACCTTTAACTTCTTTTTCTTATTACAACCTAATGATAAAATAAAGTTAACTTTATCAAAAATATGGCAGTGGCGGTAACATTGCTCATTGAAGTTGCCATATTCAAAATAATATATAATATGGCAACTTTAAACATAAATTTAACTTTAAGGGCCATTATTACAACTTCCCGTTAACTAAAGGAGGATTTTAACAAACAGAGAAATTGTTTTTCATTATTATAAGTAGCCAATAAGATAGAAATGAGCATTAAGCTAAAGGGAGGATCATCCTACCTTTAACATTTAGAGGTCACTTTATGTTTGAACTTGCCATATTATATATTATTTTCAATATGGCAACTTCAAATAGAAACAAAATGAGGAATCACAACAAAAAAGAAGCTCGCCGTTGCCACTACGTTTGCATAAAACTTGTTTAATTTGAGCAAGCAACAATGTGGCAAACCACATTTTTGAAAACAGTTAACTTTGTTTTATCTGTAAGTTGTAATAACGAAAATAAGTTAAAGGTAACTTTACAGATCCCTTTAGCTAAAGATACCTTTAACAAAACCTAAGTTTAACGGCAAGTTGTAATAATGGCCTTAAAAGTTACAAGTAGGATGATCCTCCCTCCCTTTAGCTTAACGCTCACTTTATTCTTATTGTCCACCGTTAAAATCCTCTCTTTAGTTAACGGCAAGTTATAATAATGGCCCTTAATTTGATTAAAATGCCATAGACAGAGAGTAAAGGCTGTTGAGATGAGATTGTAAGATGGCGGTGGTAGATAGGTAGGTAGAGATGGCTGTCAATCTAATAGAGTTCTGATACCACAGTTTTCCGCTATCTTCTAATCGCGGAACCACTCGGAGCTCCTAATGAAGAGATTTAGACTGCCAATGTCAATCTATGCTTCACCTGATCATCCATATAGTAAGCACCTAATTACTTTTTTCTCCTTCGACAAAGAGCCGGGTATGTACCCATGAAGGACAGTCTCCACCTCTTCCTCATCCCTGTAGCTTCTACAGAAATCACAAGGTGTCCAAGACCAATGCTCCTCGCATGCGTACCCTTAATGCAATGGCTCGTAATGACCCCGGCTGAGTGTGCCACTCTGGAGTTTATGCAAACTTACCGTGCGCCCTTCATCCACCCTCTGCCAGATTTTCCGCGCCGTTTACCCGCGTGCGAGGCCGTTCATCTATCGTTGGCGGAATCAACGATCGCATTATCAAATACCAAAGTCGAGAGTTCGATCGTTGTGCCCCGCCTAGCCAATTCATCAGCTCTGCAGTTACCCGGAATACCACTGTACACCGGTATCTGCGACAGCTGTACGCTGTTTTGGAGTTCATCACGTTGGAATGTAGAGCGCTGACAGCCAGACGGTTTATCAGAAAGTATGGTAATATTTCGCTTGGAGATGTTTTGGTCCCCAATAATTCCTGCCGCAGACTGTATTGCCAACACCTCCGCCTGAAAGAGGCTACAGTGATCCGGCTGCCTTAGAGACTGGACTATTCCGACCGATTCCAACATAGATAGATTATATGGGTTTATTTTCATATTGGCTTTGAAGAATGTTGGCTTATTCGCATACAACTGTGACTTAAGAAAACACAGCAAACCAAGTTCGAAAGGGGTCAAAGCACACGATCTCGGTGGACAGTTTGCATGCATCACCTCCACGTGAGGTGATCATGACCTCAAATCGCACCTGAAGAATATCCAATGTGGCTTGAGCTATGGCAAGTAGCACCGTTCTGTTTAAACCGCACATCGTTGGTGCCCAGATCATCGAATCATGGTCAAAAGAAGTCGGTAATTGCCGAACTATAATGCTACCGTTGACAGTGGTTACCTGGCCAATGTCGATTCTAAAGAAATGTGGACTGATGACGCCGCCAGCGCAATCCGACACGTTGCCCACACAGAATACCTACTTTGATAAAAACAATTTTGTTATTTGCTCTTGGTGTTGAATACTATATCCGTCCATTGTGATTTGTGACAAATCCGATAGAAATTTAAATTTTAATTGGTAACATATTGAGTCCCGAAGCCTGGCCGTTGGAACGGCATTGCAGTCATTGAACGATTTTGTTCAGTTTTCAGAAAGTGACAATGGAAGATTGATTTGTTGAACATGCACGCTACCGTGAAGAGTTTTAGACAAGTATGGGTAACTTAAAGTCGTATAATTATAGAAAGAGCAGACATGGAGAAGAATGGCTTGGGAATTAAAATCTAATAATTGTTAACAAAGATGTACGTCGCTTAGCCTATAACTGAAATACAATGTGGAACAATGACAGAATAAATGAATTTAACGGTTGGGAGGAATATTTTACAGAAAGCATAAATAAAACACAGTTTACGACATTGAATATAAAAACTCAGAAAGCCACATTTATCTGTTAAAGCTTCAATAAACTCCACCAATTTAGTTAATCGTCAGGTTATGAGCTGTTTCGTAAACACTAGGTGAAGATAGTTTTGAACAACAATACTTAACATCTACATTACTAAGAACCTAGCTCGTGCTCGTCAGTCACAATTGGCGGCTTTTAAAAATGTTTATTTTGTAGTAAGTTTATTTGAATGTTATCTGAACATTTTTTTCCTTTTTTCTTTTTCCAGGTAAGGGCCTTCTGGTACAATGAGGAACCAGATAGAATCACAGTTGTTGTGACATTTTGCGATGATATTACAGACAGATTTTTTTGCAGTAAGGAAATGCACTTAAAGCTCGGCTACGGTGCAGTGCAGATATTAAGGTGGTTCAAGCGGATCGAGTGTGACTGGAACAATCTGGTACTAGTTGCGAGGGGCCATCAAGATGAAAATTTAGGTCATCGATAGACGGCCCTGAAGTCGGCTTACCGCTGGGTCTCAATAATGGCAACATGAAACCTTACGTCACAGTGTGGTGCCCGGTTATTAAGGGGTATATGATATAATTCTCAACCGAATTTTGGTAGTGTTGTCCGACACTACGAAAAAGAAGGGAATTCTTGGAAGACTCGAACTCTCTGTTGGACACCGGATTTGAAAGGCAAAGGGATGTACATCCATCGTCGGGAAACTAATACTTTTTTCAATTTCTTTAACTCTTTTTTTACTCTTCGATTAGCATTAAAATTATATTGCGTATGGTAGCAAAGTTTGAAACTACTACCGAAATTCATCAAGGAACATCGCCATCTAACGAATAGAATGTCTGCCCTAATTAGTACCTAAATACTACGAATAAACTTTATGATTTTGGAAAATGCTTATTAACGAAAATGAGTAATAGAAGCAAATACTCTCTTACGAGAGGGACCAAGCAACCAAGAGAAAGTTTATGTCATCTAAGGATATCCTCAATAAACTTGAACAGGAAGCACAGGGGTCGGTACAAAGCAATACTAACCTCAGTCAGACCTTCATTAGAACGCTCCTATGAAGTTGACTTGAGTTTAGTAAGACAGATTTGGAAGGGTATATTGGGCGAAAGAAAAGATAAGGAGAAACGAGTTCAATATAATCTAAACTTTTGTTGGTAATTACAATGGGAAAATGGTTTAACTATCGAGAAATAGCCTGAGGATTGTAACCGGATTCTTACCGGTCGTCGTAGACTCAAAGAACACTTGTTTTAGAATTGAAATGGATTTAAACCCAATAGGTAGACTTCGTAATGAGAAGAATGAATCAACATAAAATCATAACATGTGTAACAAATAATAAGCAAGTATCCGAATAACATGCTTAAGATTGAGGAAGGCGGCCTATATATCAAGGTTAAGGTGATATAGATTAAGGGCGGTGTTCTACTCTACTTCCAGTATGCACCAATTCCCTTTTTTCACTTTTATTTTATTACAAAAATCAATTGATGCAAAGCAAACGTCGATGTATTTTGAAATAGATCGAGTAAACATCGATGCTTCTTTGCGATACATTAAATATCCAACCGCAATCACTAGACCGGAGTCATAATCATCTTACCAACGACTTTCACAAAAGCATAGCCTGAGTTTCTGAGTTACAAATCTTGTCAGCCTGTGTTATCATATCTTTCGTATAATTTTGTAATTTTAAATTGCAAATTGTTAATTTGTTTGAACTTAAACTTTAAAAACTTACCCAAACGTCTTTCGAACTCGCCCACTTTAAAAGAATCATTTGGCGAACTATAAAATGATGATGACAATAGTTTTGACGACATTTTTACTGTTTAAGTGTCTTTATTTTCGTGGTTCTTATTAACAAGTTTCTTATGAATACACACAGTTAAACTATTAAATCCTACTTAAAATTCTCTCACACTTGTAATGTCTGTTATTTTGTTTAGTTTTCGAAACATGAAATTAAACAAAAATACGATATTTTTCGTACAAAACCAAAAAAACATTAACAAAAAATGGTGTTAACGGTTCAGTAATCCACGCTAAAATGGATTCCTTTTTTTCATACGATTAAGACACACAAATCAGACTAATTTTGGTATTGATGGTATTCAAACACATTTTTTTCTTTCTTCTTTTTGGTGCGAAAAAAATTAAATTGATTTTTTTGTTTTTGTTTTCCCATTTGCTAACAGTGAGATGGTGATGGCGGTGGCGGTGGCGGTAGCGATGATGATGATAGAAAATATATGGTGACAGTGTATTAGATAATCATCGAAAATAGTGGTTACGTTAATGAATTGGAAGAAAATGATTTCGTTTTAAGTCTATTCGACATAAATAGTAAACTTGACTAAAATAGCAATAACTTCCATTACGTTTTTTAAAACTATTCGGCAATAATTGTGTGAGCAAAGTAGTTAACATTCTTTCTTTTAATTTTTTTTTTGTTTTGACAGATTAAAAGAAATAAAAACAGAAATGTTAACACCCACTATATTTACACATAAAATTCTTATTGCAAATTGCAATTATGAATAGAAAAATAGCATATAAAAGATATAAAAAATTAACTCTTAACGAAATTATCGAAATTCAAAAGTAAATATTATAAAAAAAAATTACGATGACATGTTTTTTTTTTTAAACACTTGTCCGTACACTGTGCTATTGAAAATATATTGCATTGTGTTTCAAAACATACCAGTTTTATTTGCGTTAACTAAAATTGTTTTAAGGGCTGAGAAAATATTGTAAATAACTGAGACAACCAATATTTTGAACATGTCCCATAAAAGGACAAAAAAAAACCAAATAAAACTAAACAATTCAAGAAATATGCCAAAACAATTGTCCGTACAGTCTAGATAGAGGCAAATGTAACCCTCTTCAACATCAGAGCTCAGCAACGAATCGTTTTTTCGGTACTCATAAGTACTCACGAAATTTTGAGTATGAGTGAAATTCAACTATGTACTCTGATTCATTTGTACTCACTACAACATTTATTTATAAGTACAGGTTGCAATGAGTATGAGTAAAACGTTGATAACAAACTCATAACATTGGAAATATGTTTGACTCATTTTAGAAAAACACTTATAATACTCATAAATGATTCGAGTGATTCGAATCATTCATCAAAAGTTACAGTCTTAGTTGCTGTTGCATTTCCAAAAAAAGAACAAAGAAAAAGACAAAGACAGCAAGCAAAGCAAACACACTATCTTCTAGTGAGTATTGTAGTGTTCATACTCGAATCACACTTATTTTGTGATTCTTGTAAATAATGTTGAGTAAAGGAGAGTCGAAATCAACAATATCATGCGTATTGTTAAGTATGAGTACGATGTACGATGAGTACTTCAAACTTTGAATAAGAGTAGTATGAGTATGATATTAAAATAAGTATGAATGCGTATAAGTATCAGAAATTATGAGTATAATTCGATTCTACTCATTTTTTTGAATACCTATTGCTGATCTCTGTTCAACATAAATAATTTTTTTCATTTTATACTGTTTTCGTAAAATCTAAGAATTTTACGTTATTGGGCTTGATAGAACATTAAAATTAGCATCAAAATGAGTGAGAATAACAAAAGTCACAAAAAATCGTATTTACTTTAGAGAGTTGATTGTTAAACTGCATAATGATGACAAATGCTGAGGGAAATTGCGGGAAATACTAGACAAAGATCAGCAGTTCAATATGTGACAGAAAGTGTGTTCGCTTTTAATTTCCTCAGGAAGAGGTCGAGCATAAATGATAGATGCTTCCTTTGGGAAGAAACATCGAGTGGCTAGCTTGTTTAAAAAAGAAGCAATGTAGTGCAGAAAAGAAAAAATATATTCAATTTATGAAAACGTTTTAATAAAAAGTTTCGGACGTTGTGGGGGAAAAAAATATTTAAAGAAATTTGCAACTCTGCAAGATTTGCAGCCATGTCAACCATGAGGAAGCTTTTTGCCGACCCCTAATTTATAATATTATAATCCATGAATGTTTTATTGTTTTTCTTTATTTCATCAACATGTTTTATTCTTAAAGCACAATAAAAAAAATAAATATTTAAAGTTTCAACGAGTCTTATTCCAAAATTGGACTACAGAACCAAGAAAACTCAACAAATTTAGAAAAACATTTTATAATTCTCAAAATTAACCTCCTTTTACCCGATAAACTTTTGACAGCTATAGTCAAAGACTCGATACTTTATTTAAGGACTGTCATCAACTTAAGACTCAATTGTTTCGTTGTTGACAAATCCTTTGCTATGGATTAATTTTATCACGTTTGGTAGTAGAAAATAAACAGAGAAAGAGAGCGAGAGAGAGAGATCTGACGAAATAATTAAAACAGGCTGAACTCTTATTCATAGGTGCTACTAATTTAGCGCAGCGTTCGATGTTGATGTTGAAGTCGCCGTGGTGTAGTAGGTAGTGTGTTGGCTTACTATTCGTAAAACCCGGGTTCGTATCCCAGGTCAGACATCAAAAATGGAATATGAAAAAAAAATATTTCTTCGGCGGCTTCCTCTCAGCAGATTTCTGGCAAAAACTCTGAGAGTAAATAAAATTGCCATGAAAAGTTTCTCAAAAATCTGTCGTTCGGAGTCGACGTTAAACTGTAGGTCCCGCCACTCACGTATAAAAATTAACGCACACAACATGAGTGGTGTGAGAAGCTAGGCCGTAATCCTGACTGAAGGGTTGTAATGGCCAATTATGTATGTATGTTCGATGTTGATTTTTTGTTACTTTCTGAATATATTCAGTTACTAAATAAGAATTAATGAACCCATGTCTCATCCATATTGCGTTTAAGTATCTATTGAAACACCTTCGCGACTCTATTTCCGTTTTATTACGAGCAAAATCGTTACTCTATGCCATTTTCGAATGTTCGTTTAATATACGATGTACTCGTATATCTATTTATTAAATGTTCTTGATTTCCGCTGATCAGATTTTGTACATTTCCTTAAACGTTACTGGGGTGGTTGACCAGTTTGGTGTGCCTTTGAATGAATTATCAAATGGTTATTGGAATTCATAAGATGCTGCAATATCTCAGCTACTAAGACACTTGCGTGTATGAGAACCAAAACTGAAAATACATTAAATTGCCATGAAACTGTAGGACCCACCACTCATGGATAAATAGGTCGCAATCCTAACTAAACGGTTATAATAGGAGAAAAAAATAAGTGGGCAACTATTAATTCTTAAGTAAATAATTAAGTTGAAATAATGATATCAAGATCAATTAAGCCTTATTTGAATCATTAACATTCAATTTCGCGTTATACTATACTGATAATATATATTTCATCGCAATTGTTAATTCGTTAATGCCGACTACTTCATACGATATTAAATTATGAATGAAAACCTCCAACGTTCTAATGGCAAGACTACTACCACTTCATCAGTCATTCACTAATTCATTTACTGTACTCGTATTAAAACTAAACAACGTTAATGGCTGTTACATACATACAACGCTTGTTTTTCTATCTTATTTTTATTTTTTAATGTTCGTGGGTTGGGTTCATAATATTGATCTTTGGAAGTAGTTTTGACCCAATAAATATTGAAAATCATAACATAACGCAACATTAACTATAAATAAATATTTTTAAAAACACAGAAACAAACATGCAAAATGAAAACTTGTTTCAATCAATTTTATTTCAGAATGAAAAATAAATTGGCGACCATACATAATATTTTCTTGTACTTTTTTAGAATTTTATTACACAAACACAATAGAATACTTGAACCGAAATTAAAAAAAGCGGGGAAAGAAGAAAAAGGGAAAATATGAAAAATGAAAATTGATAGGAAAATGGCATGCAAACAAATTTATTTATTATTGAAGAAATGGAACAACTAGAAAAGTAAATTATAATAACAACGAGAGATACTAATTCAGTAAAATCAGAGTCTGTTGAAGATTTTTCAATTGAAAAAAAAAAGTATTTTTCGGAGTAGCAGCCAATGTTTTTAATCTGTAATAACTATACAGGTATTACAGAGGCTTGATTTCCACATATAGAGAAGTTATTGAAAGATAAAAAGATAAAGATATCTTTTTTCAGTTTAAAACATGGTCTAAACCCGAAATGAAAATGAATCCTTCCTAGAAATCATAAAAATTTTCTTAATAAAGTCGTTCCACTGTCTAAATAATAATTAAAAATCACGAAGCCGGCGATAGTATTGGACAAAACGTCACAATTAGGAACACATTTTAAATGCAGAATAGCTGAAAGGTGTCCTTTTACAGCGTTGTGAAAAAGAATAAGGACATTCAGGGTCATTATTACAATTTGCCGTTAAAGTTGAGTTTAGTAAAAGCTAACTTTAGCTTTCGAAGTCACCATAGGCTAGTAGGTAGTGTGTTGTTTTATTAGACGTAAGGCCACGGATCAAACACCAGGTCAGACATCAGAACGAAATATGAAAAAATATTTCTTCGGCAACTTCCTCTCAGTAGATTTCTGGCAAGTACTCTGAGAGTAAATAAAATTGCCATGATAAGTTTCTCAAAAAATCTGTCGTTCGGAGTCGACTTTAAACTGTAGGTTCCGCTACTCATATATAAAATTAACACACACAACATAAGTGTTGTGAGAAGCTAGGTCGTAATCCTGACGGAAGGGTTGTAATGAACAATTATGTATGTAACTTTACCTAAAGTGAACTTTAAAGTCACCTTTAACTTCTTTTCATTATTACAACACAATGTCGATAACATTTGCCAAATTAAAGAAGATTTTTTAAAACGCATTGGCAACAACGAGCTTCTTTTTTTTTGTTGTTTGTTTATTTTGTTTATATTTAAAGTTGCCATATTGAAATCAATATATAATATGGCAAGTTCAGACATAAACTTAACTTTAAAAGTAATAGGTAGGATGATCTTCCCTTTAGCTTATTACCTTATTGTCCACTTATAATAATGAAAAACAAATTATCTGTCAGTTAAAATTCTCCCTTTAGTTAACGCCAAGTTGTAATATTGGCCCTTAGATATTTGATGAGAAAGTAAGTAAAATAAGAAAATTGTATGTGCGTGAAGTTAGCTGCGAAAGTTATTTTCACTGTAAAAAAGTGAATGTTATCTTAACAGCGACTGTTAAGTAAACATATGTGAAAGGGAAAAAAGAAAATCGATTAAAAATTAATTTATTATTAATCAAAATAGCGATAAATTGGAGAAAAATGATCGGAAGACGAAGATAAACCTTTGAATTTTAGAAAAAAAAAAAAACAAATTGCGTATTGGAGATAATAAAGTTGAGAAATCAAATATTTCTACCAAATATGCCCTCCATTAATTGGGAAAAATTCAATAAAATTTATCTTTATTGTCTGCGGCTGTATTGTTCTTTTTTCTCAGAAGTTTTTATTTTTATTATTGAGACCGTGTTGAGTTAATTTTTGTTTTACAGTAGATTTATTTATTGATACTTTGTTGGAAATTTTTTTTTAATTTTCTCTATTAAATTCAAAAAATATACAAAAAAGAACTGTTGAACAGATTGATTTGTCCTATCCATTCAATCTAACTTTTTCCAAGAAAAAATACAAATAATCCAGTTATATAAATAATTTATAGGCACGGGTCGCCGTTCGAAGTGATGCCAACTTCACGCTCATTGCGGAACAGTTGTCAATTTGTTTTATTATTTACGTTTAAGTAACAAAATTGTTTCAACCTAATGTTTTCAATGAACTGCGGAATTTATTTGCATGATTAGAAAAGTATATGTATTCGTAGAGTACCGTATATTCGCACTTAAAATTAAGTTTGATGAATTAAATTAATTTAGCTACACAAAGGTAAGCGAACACAGCTAAATTCAAACAAAACAAAAATTAGCTCATAGTTTCAATATGTATTATGTATCTACATAAGTGATGTATGTACGTATGTATATTATACAATATTTTTTTTCTTTTTGCAAAAATTAAAACATATAACACCGGTATTTATTATGCGACAAGGTGCCAATGCCAAATTAAAAATTGAACAACAACAACATTGGAAGCATTTTATTTTCTACGCAGTTTTTTTTTCACTAAAGTCAACCTACGATTTCCACGACACTCGCTGGCTGTGGGACTACTGGGCCTTAATTTGGGTTCCGTAAAACTGTTAAAACTAAAATAAAAATTATTCCTCTGCCACGCGGAAATTCATTGAGATTATGTTCTTAGGTTGTGTACAGTTTCCTTGTGTTTTTTTTTTTAAATATATGAACATAACATAGAAAACATGATCTAATAAAATTGCAATCAACCACAACTAAAGTTGCAATATTAAAAAATTTTAATTTTGAATTTTTTTGGTATCAAATAATTAACGAATAATACTTTCTTTAATTACGCAATTAAAAGAAGATTGTTGACCTAGCTAAAATTCAACACTTTCAATACCCTTTAATTGTTTCATGGCATTAATAATTTTGAATTTTTTGAAAATTGAAACACTCATAAATGCCTGTTTCTCTTTTATAAGCGATTTTATGGGCTATGTTGTGTGTGATTAATATATTTTATTTCTTTTGAAATTTAAAACAATAATAATTTGCCAAATTTCCTCAGCTGGCATAAAACGAAATCGTAAATAAATCCTAAACAATTCATTCTATAAATAAATTTAGAAGGAAAACAAAAATTAATAAATTATTTGCAAATAAAATTTGCTTTTTTTTGTGGTTTTGAAATTTATGAAAAACAACAAAAAAGATTTTTTTGAAAAAACCGAGAGAAAAAAATGAAACACATTAGCATGTGGTCAAAAATGAATCGAATTGGCCAAAGATTTTCGCTACAAAACTAAATGATGTAATCGGCAATAAAAAGCCTAACAAATGAAATATAATTTGAGAATCTACATGCCACAGTTGAACTCTATTTAATAGAAGACAAATACAACAGAATATTTTAAATATGAAACCAAACGATTATGAATTGAAATCAAATTAAATTCTTGAGGAGAAATATGACAAGAATTTGGTAGTGAGGTAGTGAGTGGGATGATTTGTTCAAGTTTAAAACAAAAAAAAAAACACATCTAACTTTTACGACACATCAATTAATATCGTTATCGTGTGATCGAAAATGTTACAATTTGTCGATAAATGGTTACAATACTAATTACACAGTGCAACACTATTGTTTGTTTGAAAAGTATCTTCTCTTTGAAATCCCATTAATGTGTGGAAAGTTATCCGTTACGTTTAAAAATTAGTTTAGGTTTGAAACATTACCTTTTAAATTTTGCTTTTCTATTAAAGAAAAAATAAAAAAATAATAATAAATGAGAATACTGTCACTAAAGCAGCGTGTACTGAGCATTCATAACCAAACATTTATTAATCATGTGAAGAAAACTTAATTGACAAAGAAATTCGAAGTTTATGTGAATTAATAGAGAAAAATTTTATTTACCAAGTTTCCATTCGCGATTCACTCATAAAACAGAAGAAAAACAAACATTTTCCGAAACATGTGAATACGGACAATGAAAAGTATCTCAGAAACGACAATAATAAGCTTTTACAAGCTGGAAAAACGATTAAATCTGCTTTAAGTAAATTCCTGACCTTCAGATTACCATTTTCTCTAGAAATAACGCACTCTGTGAACACGTCTTTCTCAAGATATAACGCGTTCTGACTACGTGCTTTCTTCTTTCTGGACAGCTGGTCATAGGTCTTTCTAGATATATTATTAAGAGAGGATTTTCTCTTAATTTTTTAAATTTAACACCCAGGATGAGAATTTGTTTGTCTTCTCCGTTACGCCATTTAAAATTTTTTTTTATTATCATATTTTTTATTTTATTTTTACGGAAGTAGTGTGGTTTGGTATAAACTACTCATAATTAAACTTAACAAATTTCATTTTCTTTTTTATGAAATATGCAGTTGCCATAATCTAGTGTGGTTCAACATTCTCACAGCAGTCTTCGGGAAAAGCTCTGAGCGTAAATAAAATTATCATGAAAAGTTTTTCAAAACAATTTACAGAGTCAACTTTGACCTGTAGATCCCATCATAAAATTAACACACACAATATGGGTTGTGTGAGAAGCTGGATCGTAATCCTGCCTTAAGTAAGTAAATAATATACAGTTTTTAATTTACATAAGTGACGTTTTTCTATTGAAAGTGTAAATGATAAATCATTGTCCAAATATATTACGTCTGTTGTACCATACGGTTCACGGTTGTCACTTCATATGTCACACAATATATGTATGTAAAGCAGATCAATACATAACTATTTTTTTAAAACAAAGCATCAACTTATCATGTATTAATCGATTATTTTAAACATCAAACAAAACTGAACATATTGACACTTAATAAAATCTATCGGATCAAACTAAGAAATTTCAACGCTATAGGCATTATTTATATTTATAAATTGGTGTTTCAGAGATATTCTGGTCCACTAACGTCAACAGAACGGTTCTCGGAAAACTAACCAATAAGGAACCTATTCAGAAACTACTCAAACGTACGAAGTAGAAATGAATCGTTCATACTAAGAGGAGAAAGTCCGTTAGTATAGTTTTACAACGATGACACTAGAGGGAATTCCTCAAGGTAAGGGACGCCTGGAGAAGCACGATACTACAAGAACTAGAACACTATGACCTTACGTGAGAACGCGCAAATAATTGCTGCAAAACATGTGATATCTTTTGTGGCATCCATGTGCTCTAAGAGAGGTACTGGTAAACAAGACATCCAAAATCGGAAGACATCCAAATCGGAAGACATCGATTTTA
Organism: Sarcophaga subvicina; assembly: GCA_936449025.2. Taxonomy (NCBI): domain Eukaryota; kingdom Metazoa; phylum Arthropoda; class Insecta; order Diptera; family Sarcophagidae; genus Sarcophaga; species Sarcophaga subvicina. The sequence goes on from OW388082.2 coordinate 39,292,426, forward strand.
AAAATTGGGTCACTTGACACGGAATTGCCCATATGTTTTATACACTTAAATAACGGCTTAACGTCCATACATTACGTTCAACAAATGAGCACTCGAATACAATATATTTGTGAAGGTTTAATGGTCTTAAAATAAAAAATAAAACTTCTTCTATTCAAGTCTGAAGTCGTCGTAGTCTAGTAGGTAGTGCGTTAGCTTATTAGACGTAAAGCCAGGGTTCGACCACCAGGCCAAACATCTAAACAAAATACAAAAAGTATTTCTTCGGCGACTTCCTCTCAAGCAGATTTCTGGCAAAAACTCTGAGAGTAGATAAAAATTGCCATGAAAGTTTATTAAAAATCTGTTGTTCGGAGTCGACTTTAAACTGTAGGTCCCACCACTCATGTATAAAATTAACACACACAACATAAGTGGTGTGAGAAACTAGGTCGTAATCCTGACTGAAGGGTTGTAATGACCAATTATGTATGTATGTAACTACTTCTTCTATTCAGTCCCAAATCCAGAATCGTTCTATTAAAATCAAGTTGAAGATAAAAAAATTACTACTTTCTTGTTAAAAATAATCATAAATTTTCAAAACTAATTTAAAAATAAAGCCAATTAAACTCTGACATCCACCACCAGCTCACCAGAAGCACATCAATAAAAATTAAATACTTTTTGGAAGCCATAAAAAACACAACCATCGATAAATTGAAAATCGAAAATAAACCACAGAAAAAAAAAATAATCAATTTTCAACCATTTTGAACCCTACACCTCCCACTCTTCTCAGCTTGAAAATTCCTCAATTAAAATTGATTGACGGACGTGCAATATTGACTATAATAAAAGTATTCCCCCTCTCACTTTCACTCTCTCTCTCTCTTTCTCTGTCTCTGTTTGTCCAATAATTAATGATCGAGACGCACAGATGTTGATGTCTATAACGGAACAGGCTACTCGAGTGCATAATTGTCATCAAATGTAAACTGACTTTAAAGATAAATTTTTGATGGATTCCATTGATTAAAGTGGTCGCTGGTTGACAGTCCCACTAAATAGTTGTTCGGTCAGTTTAAGACACTCAGTTGCATTGAATTCAATTACACACGCAAAAACCCAACAACAAACAAAATATTTTTCTTTTTTTTTCTTTCTTGCAAACAAATTATGATGAATTGACCGAACGATATGTACGTACCATCATCATTGTCATTACAATCGTACCATGGATACACATGTTCACGCATCATATCAATGACATCAAAACGACATTATTAATAGCCAGCAACAATAATAACAACAACAACAGCACAATAACAAAAATCTTTAAATGAAATGTTTATTGCATTATTGTTGTTGTTATTGTTACTTGTTTTTTTCCTTATTTTTTATGCTGCAATTGCTATTGCAATTGATATTTGCTGAAATTGCTCTTGTAATTTTAATGTTGTCGGTTGTTAACATTAATTGCAATTTTTTTTATATTGTTATTGTTGTTGTTGTTGCTGACATTTTAATAAAATTGTCTGTTGTAGGAGAGAACATCAGCTTGATATAATTAAATGCAATGAACTTTAAGAAATGCCCTTCACAGTCAACCTATTTAAGTATGCAAATGCATTTCATAACAATATTGTCGTGTAAATGTATTACTAATGCTTCAACAAGATAACAGAAAGAATCGAGGGCGTGGTTGGGAGTTTCATTTACATCCATTTCATAGTCAGGATCTGTCATACGGACATAAAAATGTAATTGGTCATTATAACCGGGGTCAAGACTACGACCTAGCTTTTAAGACCTCTTATGTTGTATGTGTTAATTTTATCCATGAGTGGCGGGACCTACAGTTTAAAGATGATTCCAAATTTTTAGAAACTTCTCATGGCAATTCTTTTTACTCTTAAAGTTTTTGCCAGAAATCTGCAAATTTCGTTTAGTTGGACTCGACTTGGGGTTTGAACCGTGGACTCATGTGTAATAAGTCAGCACACTACCTTCTAGACTGCAACGACTTCAAGATCTGTCGCAGAGGGGAAATAATGCTTACGAGAATTGGTTGTTACACTTTTACTGAAATAGACTAAACAAATTTACACAGGCTATCAGGGCATTCTAATTATATTGAATAAGACTTCCGACTTCATGCAAAAACAATGAAGTTCTTTTGGGAAGTATTAGTTTATTATACCAAAATAGCCAGTTTTGTGTTGCAACCAGAGGTGTGAGTTTTTCTTGATTTAAATTAAATAGAAATAAAATAGAAAACCGCTAGCATTTACGAAGAAAATCTTCACTAAATATGAAAAATATACATACACTATTGGACAATATAAATCTACAGTAAGGGTTATGGCCAGACGTCGGCACAAAGAGAGCATGTTAAAAATGTGATTTTATTTGTGAGAGGCATGTGTATAACCCAGAGGAAAATTGTAAGTAATAGTTTCAAGCGTAACCTAATATTTTCAAATGTAACCTAATAATATGTATGTATATGTTGTGGAAAATATAGAAAAAATATACAGCGCCAAATCCCTAAAGACTGCGTATTCAACTTGAGAAATATTGTTCCTAAAGTGCAGATAATTTCTCATTGCTATTAGTGAATCTCATTGGAAAATAGTGAATCCTACTGTAAAATTTTTTTTGGTGTACCATTGAAGCCTAAAAAAAAGCGACATGAACCTTCTTCTTTAGAAATTTCCTAAACCTGCACAATGCAGTGCATGAGTAAGGGCCATCCCCTGAGTGCTGGTTTTACCAAAAAAAAAATCTGACAAGCAACTGAATGCAATTATACGCTCTTTTTACCGAACATTGTTGATGTTCGTGTCCTATGTGTATAAAAAGCCGTAGATGTTGGGCCCCTGGGGGCTATTGGTGCCGACGTCTGGTTATGGCCTAGCTTCTCACACAACCAATGTTGTGAGTGTTAATCTTGTCACTGAGTAGTGTAAGATCCGAACAACAGATTTGAGAAGCTTTTCATGGCAATTTTTATTTACTCTAAGAGCTTTAGCTAGAGAGCTACTGAAAGAAATAATTTTTCCAAATTTCATTTTGTTCGAGGTGCCTGAAAGCTGTAGCACCACGAGCTCACGTCTAATAAGTCGATAAACTACCTACTAGACTACGGCGAATTCTGTCGTTCAAAGTCAACGTTGAACTGTAGGTGCTGCCACTTATGAATAAAATTAACATATGCAACATACATATGTGGTCTGCGAAGCCACATTGTAATATTGCCTAGTGGGTTGCAATAACCAATTAAGTAAATACTTTGTAAGTAATCTTTAAAACAATTTATGTATTCGAAACAATCTTTGAATAAAAATGTTTAAGTCAGTAAGTGACGTTAGTACATCATATTCTTATGTTTCATAGTCTAATCGTTCCGTATGTTTGGCATAATGTGGCATAGAAATGTACAATGTTTGTAGCATTGTGTTTTCGATTTTAATTTTAAATAAATACAAAATTTATAGAATTAATGCTCAAATGGAGTGAAAAAAACAATTATTTTACTTATTTTATTTTGCCTCTTTTAGTAAAAATTTTAATATTTAATGTTTACAGAATCAACATCTTATTCATTTTTCAAGATCATAAAATTTGATTTTTAAATTTATTTATTTACGTATTACTTATTTTGTATTATTTTAATTATTTTTTTAAGTAAATGTTTTCAAAACATTAAATTAATTTTAAATTTTTGTTAATGTTCGCTTTCCATCAATTGGTAAGATTTTGTGTAAATCGCATTTCCATTGTTTAAAACTAATTATTTATTATTTGCTTTACAACTATTTGTTTTTTATTTATTTATTTTTTATTGAATATACATAAATAAACACCGACTGGATGGCACAAAACACAGAAAACTGCACAATAATTTTACTTTCGTTTACGCGCAAAATATCGTTAACGTGACAAAAATCGTTCGCAAAATCTTTTAGACTGACTGACAACAAAACCCAATGATGCTGCGAGAGTGATTTTGTTTTCTTTCAGAAAAATACATTAAAACGAGCTGATCCCAAATACAGACAACAACAAAAACAACAACAAAACAATAATAAATAATAACATTAAGAAAACAAGAAACATTGAAACGTTTGCCTCTTGTGATTTTTTGTTTTTTTACTCAGTTTCAGCAACATTGACTCAATTTATTTCAATCAATTACCCACTCACATTCATTTGAGAGTAGAAGTGAGAGAGCAGGTGTTGCAAACTAGACAAAATATTTGAAAAATGTTTAAATAAGAACTTATGGCTGGTAGTCATTCATTTTGATTTTGAAATAACGGGTGATTTTTTATATCGTTTTGATTTCTAAATTGGAAAACACATAGAAAGCATGCGAAAGAGAATGAAATTTTTACTTGACACTATAAATGAATGCCTGATCGTGGATATGCCTTGGGTGACTTTTTCCAGCATTTTAACTGGTATTCCACCCAAGGCTGCTGTAAAGTCTTGCCGTATAGTATTCCATTTACGTAGTTCTACAAAAAATATTTTATTGTTTTATCTTCTTCTTTTATGGACTGCGACAAAACGTGAGATTAATTGCTCACTAAACTCGTCTCTTAATAAGTTCAATGCATGTTGTGTGACATCTGGCGTCGGCTATCAAATCGCATCAAACAGTGCATTCTTCAGGCTGCATTGGCAGCACATGTTTTGCCTATGGCTGCTCTTACCATTACCATTTGGTAATTTTGTTTATCGACGTACTCATTGAGGCAAAAATGAGATTCGTCTTTGAAAATAATTCTTTAATACAAACATACACATCTCCAACTTTGATAATAAAATTGCAAGCACTGTTCGTTTATTTTTGGTAGGTTAGGTTAGGTTAGGTTAGAGGACGTGTACTTGTCAATTAAGGCAAGTACAGTACCCGGAGGTCGAATTGACCCATTGTACAACGTCCTAGTTTCTCACACCACTTATGTTGTGTGTGTTAATTTTATACATGAGTGGTGGGACCTACAGTTTAAAGTCGACTCCGAACGACAGATTTTTATTTATTGAGAAACTTTTCATGGCAATTTTTATTTACTCTCAGAGTTTTTGCCAGAAATCTACTGAGAGGAAGTAGCCGAAAAAATACTTTTTGTATTTTGTCTTTGATGCCTGGACTGGGGCTCGAACCCAGGCTTTTGCGTCTAATAAGCCAACACACTACCTACTAGACTACGGCGACTTCAAGAGTTTAATGGTTTATTTTTGGTAAAATTGCATCAAATTTTTGTTCGATAACTTGTAGTTTTAAAAGTAAATTCATTGTACCACACTTTCTATTGAAATAAACCGTAATTATCGATTTACCGAAACTTCTACTGAAGTAAATTAGAATTATTCGACATTGACGAGTACAAACTTTAAAGGGGATGCTCATAATATTTTTAACAAACTCCTGGAATTTTCGTGAGTCACCTACGATGTGTGTTACGTGATGTTGTCCTTCTGGAACACAATTCCTCTCGTGCTTTTTAGTATCGACGGCAGTGTTTAAGCATAGGGAAGTAAATCTTGGTAGATGAATCCCTGTCAATACCATGAAACACACCAGCAAAAATTTTCTACCGTTTTTTCGTACGTGGCACATTTTTCATCACCTGTCACCTTTCGTTTCAGAAATAAGACAATTTTCTTGCAATACACGCACAAATTTAATTCTATACTAATTCATGTAGTGTAGCTTTGGGTTACCGAAACAGATCTTAAATGATAATTGGACTTGATTAATTTTATTATTTTAGCGATATTTTTAAGATATACGGAATCAAAAAACCAAACTTCAAAGTGATAGAAGATCTTTCAAATTATCACAACTTTGCAGCCAACGTTAACCGCTTCATTGAAGAAAAAAGAACTCAAACAAACCGCTTAAATTGCCACACTTAATATTTTGAGCGTTTATAATAAATGAGCATCTGTTACTCTACGGCACTCTCAGTAATTCTTTTTTATTTTTTGCCATCAGCTGTTACTGATATTACAAAAGCAAAATGTAAACAAAAACAATTATTTACTAAAACAAAGACCAAACGAAGTTTAACCCTTAAAACAGCAGGAGAGTGACCAGTCAGTCATTTGACACACTTATTACAGTTTTCTCAAGAATACAACAAAAACAAAAATAGAAAAACATTAACATGAAAATAGGTTAAAAATAAAATCAACACACATATTTATTTTGCCTGAATTGAGAATAACGTCGCACACTACTTGTCTCTCTATGAAGAATTAATGCGAGTCAGTATACTCAGTATGCCAACGTAAAAAAAAACATGAGGGTGTTCGCACTCTTTGGATTTCAACTGGCGATCCACTAGAAAGCATTGAGGGTGAGACACAATTTAAGAACCATTGCCAATGTTTTTCAGTTTTTTTTTGTGAGTATCGTAAATTAATGTATACCCTACACTGCCGTAGGTGGTAGATTTATTTATTTATTTTATTAATGACAATACAATGGCACACTATATTTTAACTGTTGCGAGCTAGTTGACTTCAATCATGTTTAGTTGTTTAATGGATTAGAACCGTTGATTGGAACAGAACAACTAACTGAACTACCGCCGAACACAGATAAACACATTCGACGCGACAGGTACTTTGCAACTATTTCTCAAAAATAGAATACATGCGTGTATGCAAGTCAGCTCGTAAACAAGCGTCAATGCTACTGTCGTTCACTTAAGCTAATATCTATTTTTGCTCGAGACAATGAACGGATCAGTGCTGTTAATACAATAAGATGCACGAAATTATTGAAAGCCGGAAAAAATCTTTTTAGTGGCGCCTTAAAAAGGAAGTAGTCAACTGTCCTACTGTATGTAAAGTAATAGGGTGATCCCTGATCTATTTATCTTTTCCAACGTTCTTTGTGAACATTTATTTACATTTTGGATCTAGTGACTGAATTTTACTCAATGAGACCTATTCATTGGCTTTTCAATAGCATAAGAAAATAAAAGGCGTTGTAAAAAGAAAACTTTATTATATTTCAAATATTTACATTCTCTCAATAATATTCTCATATAGCAAATACATTTCCTATAAAACACAAACTGGGATAAATTCAGTTTGCTATTCAGGTGAATTTTCGCCCACAAACACCAACAATCTCGCGATGTAAACTATATCGACGCAAATAAAGAGTTTGGACACGCAACTGCATGTGGTGTAGGTTGGTGTAACACTATCATATAGTCGAGTTTGATCGACTGTAGCTTTTGTACTTGTCTTAAAATATATATAAAATATATATTGATATCGACGACTCTTATGATGATTCATTTGACTTTGACTAAATTTAGAAAGCAACAACAACAACGAACGCATTTATGACAAACAGTGTACGAAAATACTCAGTAAATTAAAATGAAAAAAAAACAATAATAGCAGGAGCAATACGGTGGCAACACAACGAAACAAATGAAGCATAATGGCCGCGACAAGCGAGTAACTGCATATATAGTAGTTTCCAACGATAAATATTCAGTGAAACGATTTAAATGATGTTTCAAAAAATATAGCTAGTCTAAGAAAACGAAATTAATTCCCAAGCTAGTTAAAAATGTAAATACTTTTTAAGCAGAGTAAGTGTTTAGGAAATAATTTAAATTCACTCGCATATAAATACAACATAATATTTCGCTAACATTGTGTTTCAACTTCTAAAAACTACACCGCCTGTCAGTGATTGTGTAAATTTATTTTGATTTTTATTTTTGTAGTATTTGTTGTTGTGCTTTTATTTTCTCTGCGAAATAAATCATCAATTAAAGTTCAATTTCATTCAATTTCATTTTTCGTTCACAACTTGCACTGTTTGTTTAGTGCAAAAATAAACATTCGTTTTCAAAACACTCTTCACAAAATGAGACAATAAAAATGGGCGAAGGTCATCATTAAAAATGTATGTACATATGTATGTAAGTGGAATATGTGAGATATTGTAATGACAGTTGTTTCTTTTTTTTATTTAATCTTTATTTCACTTTCAACCGGTTACATTTAATGCCGCTATCAACAGACGTTTAATAAAATCTTACAACCGCTTATGATCACATGAATCAATTTTTAATTCGTTTTTCAATACGATTTTATAACACAATGACTGAAATATGGATTTGAATAACGTCTTGATGGATTTCAAACATTTTTGTTCTACACCTAGTTGATGAACTTGGAATATTTAAAATACAAAATTTTTATTTTCAAGTTTTCAATTGCAACCTGAACTTTGCTTACGTGATCTATATTGTAGAAAAGGTATGATCATTTAATTCTTAAAGTTAACATTATTTAATCGGTATTAAAAATGCAAATAAACTGTTCTTAAAATGTAAAAGTACTTGGTATTTGAAAATCAACTCTCTGCATTAGGTTAGGTTAGGTTAGAGGACGTGTACTTGTCAATTAAAACCAGTACAGTACCCGGAGGTTGAATTGTACAACGTCCTAGTTTCTCACTCATGTATAAAAACTCTCTGCATTACGATCTTATTGAAAGTTATTTAAAAATATTAACAATCAAGCGAAACTTAATTAGGACAGTGTTATAGATGTACCGCGGCATGAGGGCTTTACAGACATTCAGGGCTTAATGATACCGGGGATATTTATCTCGCGGTAACAGTTTATGATTTTGATCAGCAGATCTCATTTGTATCAAAAATTTAAATCAAAGGAGGCTGTTCCATGGGGGCTATACTCCTGGATGGTCTTACTAAAGCAGCGAAAATCCTGACGCGGCCCATGCACGTTGCGAATTGTTGTACAACTCAGTAGTCGCTTTTTTCAACCAACTGTTTATCCAATTTTATTTATAAATATTTCCTGGGACATCAATACTCAAAATGAATTCGAAAGTGATTGCATTAATTGTTTGATATTTTTATGAACATTGCTTTTTGCATTCTATAATTCCGACATATGTCTGAATAGACATTTATTATTCCATTTTAACTCATTTTTTATTTGAAATGTTGTCTGCCTGCTATGTTTCACTTGCAACGTCAAAATGAACGGCGAACGAAATAAAAAATCGTCCTCACACGTACCAATTCGGTTGTTCAATTTGATTGTCGTTTGAACGAAAAAAATTTTGAACAATACTCAAACGTTACAATTTGATGTACAGCTTGATCAATTGTTGGGGCCATAAGGCATTATTTTATCACTTTATGATTTTGACCAGCATATTTCATTTGTGCCAAAAATTTAAACCGAAGGTGGCAGTTTCAAGAGGACCCTATTCCTGGATATTCTTATAAAAATAGCAAAAATTCAGCCAAATACCTCAATAGTGAGATGTTACCATTGCTTTCACGCATGATATTATCGTCTAGTCAGCAACACCCAATATTGCGTAACAGACAGTATCTTGGTTTGCTCATAAAGGTGATCCATACTTGTTATCCTGATGTATTTAGTAGCGATTCGAAGTGGTATGCAATGCTTTTGAATGTCACATAAAAATTTAGAACAAACGGCGACTGCATAACTGAGAATGGTTTTATAATGCTATCTTTATCCATACTCCATGCGGCAGGAGCTTTAAGTATCGTGACTCGTGCCTTTGTAATTGATTTGTATGGTGGGCGACGAGAAATGGAGAATATTTTCTAATTTTACCCCAAGAACACACACAATGGTGACTCGATAATGAGTTATCTTGACACTTGTGCTCTTTGTAACGCCCGATGTGCATTTCGGCCATCGGCCTACGACGCTATTGAATATTGAAATTATGATGTGTCCCTATTATTTCTTCATGAAAATTTCAGCTAAAATAATTGTTAATTTGAAAAATTTATTCGAACTTATAAGACTACACAGAATCTATATACAATTTTCATGTTGGTTGACATCATTTCAAACGTTTTGTATGTTTAACGATAATTTTCTCATAAAATATAGTAAATATGTCACTAAATAACTCATTTACTATGAAAATTTATTTTTCATTTTCGTTTTATTAATTGCTAACAGAATGACTGTTTGTCTCTCTGTTGTACAAATATAGAACAATTTTATTTATTTCTATAGCTTGTGTGTTCCAGGGACTACACATGTAATTTTTAAAAGTGTTAGATTTTCTTAAAGTTCTAAAATATTTTGTTACAAATAAAAAATGTAAAATGTGACATTAATGTGGATTTTTAGACTATTATTAGGTTATCATTTTCCAAAAAAAAAAAAATAAAAAAGATAAATTTGCTGTTCTCACACTAAATTAATTTATTAAAGGGAGTGAAAGAACACACTCGTAAATTTCAACAACCCACACTACTAATGACGACATTTTTGGTATTTTATTCCGCCTTTTCCTCTATTTTTTTTTTAATTAAATTATTCCATTTAATAAATTGAAAAAATTTAATAAAAAAAGTTCTATTTTTAAATTATTTTTCTCATCAATCATATTAAGAACCAAAAATGAAAATTTGAAATATTTCTCTTGGAAAGTTTAACAGTGTAATGTAACGTAATAAATGTAGTGTAATATAATGTAAAAGTAATACTTTCAGTCCGTTTAACAATGAAGTTTGTTTTAAAATAAAATTCAATTTATTGAACATCTGTTTAAAACTGTTTAAAGATTTGGGGCTCAATCGAATACACCCGCGACTTAAGAAATTCCTCTTGTTGAGTCTGACAGGGTCAAATCGCATGATCTCGGTCGCCAGTTTACATCACCTTCACGGGAAACGACCATGCCCTTAAATCACACGTGCAGAATATCCAAAGCTACCTGAGCTGTGGGCCGTCTTTTTGACAATACATATCAATGGTATCCAGAGGCCTATATGACACCGCTAGCCCAAAATCCACATCAAACAGTGACTCTTTCGGGATTTATGGGACACTCTGGGATCCCATGTGGATTGCTACCATCACAAATTCGACAATTTTGTTTTGTTTACGTATCTATTCACCCAAAGATGGGTTTCATCCCTGAAACCATTTTAAAGTGGCATTCTAAGGCGAGCTTTGCACACCTCTTCAAAATGCTACTAAATATATCAGGATGATAAGTATAGATCATCTTCATGAGGAAACCAAGATGCTGTCTGTTACGCAATACTGTGTGTTGCTGACTAGACGACGATACTTTCTGACGTGAAAGCAAAAAAACATCCCTCTATTGAGATATTTGGTAAGATTTTCGGTGTTTTAATAAGTACATCCAGAAATAATGCCCCCAATGAAAAGTTTCCTTTGATTTCAATTTTTACCACAAATGAGATCTGCTGGTCAAAATCATAAACTGCAAAGTATACCTGGTAACACTAACTATTTCCCTAAATCTCTTTAAAGCTTTCATACTATGATACCTCTATTTCACTGTCCTATTAGACATACTGCTTTACGCCATGCAGATCCTTAGTTGAGACCAACAGAAGTGATTGCATTTCGCCAGATCCCCATCATCTGATATATGTACATTGACATTCAAATTTATTTTATAATATTCTATACAGAAGAACTTTGTAGTAAGTAGTTTTCGAAATATTGTAAAAATTGTCTCCAAACTGCATGGAGTACGGAGACTAATTTGAGCCAGTGTATGTCTACTACAATTATTTTCGCCCTCAAATCATATTGGTAAAATTAACACCAAAGTTCATAAGCAAAGATTTGGTTGGATCGATGAAATACTTCGTAAATCTATTGATGGAATATATAATCAAGAACTTGTTTCCAATCCGTAATCGCAAATTGTGCCAGAACAGAAAAAAAACCTACTAAATTGAAAGAAATAAATTCCATGTCGCAATGTTCAATTACATTCAACATCTTAAAGACACAGCTCAACTTCAAAAAAGATGAAGAATTCTTGTAACCTTTTTTTTTTGTAAAACCAGCACTCATGGGATGGCCCCTACTCATGCAGTGCATTGTGCAGGTTTAGGAGAATAGGTTATAGGAAGGTGGAAAGAGGGAGTAGTGTTTGTGGACATTTGATTTAAACTCAAGATGCGAACGGCAAGGAAACGAGTTGCTGCTAGGTGACCTTAGGGTGTATTACGATATATATCCGTAGATCTTCATTAAATTAAAAAAAAATAAAGTATTCTAAATTGGTATCTCAGTGCATCCATATACTGGTACAAGCGAACTTTTTAAGATTTTAAATAATTGTTGGGATTTTTTATTTAAAAATTTGTTTTTTTTTTAGCTTTTAAAAGGAAAAATTATGTGTGCTTGAGAGAGAACATAATGGATTCGTAATTGGAGTCATAACTGAATGGATTTGATAAAATTATAGTTAAAATCGAGATCAACACTTAAGTTAAAAATATACAAATGTGGACTTACATGCTTAATTATCGCTTAAAGAGTTTTAAAAAGTGAATTAGTACACGTACATATAGTTTAATTTGTTATGTGCTCTTTTTGTAATTTTTAATTTTATTTTTGATCTTTTCGCAATTAGCTATTCTTCCATGAAGATATGAATATAAAACTTACCTAAAAAGAGAGAAATTAAAAAAATTGTTTAGTTATACATAAATCGATCATTTAACAAATAAATTCAAAGAATAAAATTTAAAAAAAAAATTAATGATAAATTAATAATCACTGTTTTGGCCAGCATAATAATAGTTTAGCAAAAATGAATTTAAGTCACTGCCATAAGAATAAATTTAAACTTCTTTATTTTCAAATTAATTTAAATTTGGAAGTGAGTGTAAAAATTATTTGCAACAAACTTGCTTGAACTCTGAGTACATGTTAAGAATATGTAGAGCGGAAATATTTGTCCGTGGCAACTTTATTCTAAATAGACTTTAATAGGATACAGGGCCTTTTGTAGGCATTAGGTTTAGGTTTTTAGGTGTTAGGTAATGTAGGTTTATTCAACTATTCTGTGGTAATCTACAGTTTACAAAATTTTATATCAAATGATAATTTATTCGAGTGCTCTCCATCGCATAATGACTATTTTGATAAAATTTTCAAAAAATTTTTGGTATAATAATGGTTCCGACTTTTAGATTTTGTGACAAATGTTACTTAAAGTTTTTAATTGTAGCTTCAACATTTTGAGGAATTATCTTTCCAATTTTATTACGCCACCTACGTTTAAAGACAAAAATTTCGTTTGAATAGGTAGACACTAATGAAAATTCAAAAAAATATTTTTTCAACAAAACCTTCTACTGGTTGGATCTTCAATAAAATTTACAAGTGGTCTACATTTCTGAAGAATGATCACTTTACTTCTTCAATAAAATCAACCAAATTTTTAATCGAATTTTATCTTGTATTTGCTGAATATGGGTCCGACCAATTACTTTAACCGCTGCCAAAATTTATGCTCCCAATATTGCACGTATGCAGATGCGATATTTTCATCAGAACGATGCATAATCAATAATTAATGACAGTAAATTTAAATTTATGCTGTTCTTGAGAGGAATGAAGCTCGAATGGACGTAATATATTTTCATAAATTAATTAATAAATTGTAAATTAATTAAATAGATTCATGAATTACAGGACACTATAATTATTTTGTATGTATATTCTTTTTTATGTATTTGTATGAAAACTTATGCATGGAAACGTTACAAATTTTATTCAACTTTAATTCATAGCAGTGAAAAATGTAAAAACATTTCATTATATACACTGTCTATACATATTTACCTCATATGGTATAAAATATAATTGGTATTTATTTAAATATTATAATCAATAAATGTGACATCATAAATCTCCTAAAAGAATTTAAAAATTTTCATTACGAAGTTTTAGGTGATAAAATCGAAATTGTTTTGAAATTGAGGAAAGTTGTAACAACAATGTTTATTACATTTTGTATTAAAAGTTATATTGTAGTTAAAACTTTATCTATCAATAGCTATATTATTTTTTAAAAAGAACACCATAAAATAAATAAATAAAATAAAACATAAATAAAAAAAATACAAATTCACTCAGAATTATGTATATTTTATTGACTTTCATTTGAGATTATTTGAGTTCTTTTGTGCCTTTTCAATGAAACCGCGCAGTTGTGTTTGTTCTCTTTCTTTCTTCATTTCTTTGCCTTTATTGCATGAAAGTTTAAAAAATTTGATAGGGACGTTAAAGCGTACTTTTAGGCTTAAGCCATAAAATTCAAAATTTACATGCAGCGAAATTTTTTGCATTTATTTTTCATTTCCATTTCGTTTATTCGCCTACAATTGTCAAATACTTTCAGGCATATATACTTTAATATGATATATGGTAATTAATTGAAACCCCTAAAGTATGTTTAATAAATCCAAATTTATTCTTTATAAAACTGCAAACACTGAAAAAACAAGGAAAAAATTTAATCGTAATTTTATTTTCTGTATTATTAACGCGAAAAAAAATTATTTCTGCAGTCAGTACAAAAAAAAAAAAAAAAAAAAAAAAAAAAAAAAAAAAAACGTTTGTTATCAGTATCATCAATTACATTCCAATTAATCTTAATTACAATATAATCGACACTAAATTTTCTATTCACATTTCGAATCAAATTGTTTCGCACGATAGACCGTTCGTTATGTTCAGCCCAATCACATATTCAATTATATTTCTGAATTCAGCAAATCGCAAAGATTCACCATAATAGCCTAATTGGACGCAGCTTACTGAGCTAACCATACGTCCCATTATGTGGCTTTTAGGCTGAAAAGCTGGCCAAAAAGGCAAAAATGAATTTAAAGAAATTTAAGAAACTGAGTATGCAGTTCGATTAACAACAAAATTCTGCATTATATAGTGATTTTTCACGACTTTAAGTTGAGATTTGTAGATTTGAGACGATGTCAAAGACAGGAAAGTGAATAAAATTAAATGCGTTTTTGGTGTTTGTTTGAAATTTTAATAGGTTTATATGATATTTTTTTGTGCCTAATCGAATAGAGATTTTATATTGATTTTTTTTATTTGAAAGGTATGAGCAACTGCTACTTTCAGTTTTTTTATATATATATCTGATATATTAATGTTAAAATTATTCGTTCAAAATTTAAAAATAATAAAAATTTCACATTTTTTACCCTTCCTAAAAAAAAAGATAAGGATTTTAAAGGTGAAAGTAGTTTTTAGTAGTTTAATGTTATATACCACAAGAAAATATGAACTCTCTACATTCAGGAACAAAAAGAAAAGTTTGCGCAAATTTGCGCAATTATTTTTGGCAATTTATTGAAATTTTACTTTTTTTTGAAAAATTAAAAAAATTAGACGTAGTGTAATAAAGCCATAGGCATTAAAGACATATAGCGTACGAATTATGCGAGGAAATTCAGTAGAAGCGATACCAATCGAGATGTCCTGTATAGGTTACTTTTAAGCAGTGACCCTTTTATAAGCTGCAGTACACAAAAATTGCGAAGGAATTCATATATTATTAAATTACTCCTTCCTGACATTGACGATGAAAATGATAACGATTTTAACGATTGTAGTTGGTTTCACTTTATAAGTATTTTTAAGTTAAGTATTAAATAATGTAAAATAAATAATATGAATAAATATTAATTATCATAGAAGTTTAAAAACTTAATTACATATGTATGTATATCGACTATTATAACAATATGAGATGTATGTTAGATTTTCTTAATGGACCGTATGTGGCACCTAGGGGCACTTATGATCCGAGCATAATAAAATGTGATCATAAATGATTCACATTCATATTAAACACGTTCATGTCGAATTTCATCGAGGTAATAAAATTTTTAAGCCAATTATAATTGCTAAACATATTTTCTTAAGGGGCCCTATTTTGGACCAAGAGATTAGAGATTTAGACTTACAAAATACACGTTCATACCGAATTTCATCACGATACCGATGTTTTTAAGCCATTTATAAGCGCAAACGTGAATTTCTAAAGGGGACTTTATATGGGGACCAGGGTCAAATGTAATCCGATTTTCACCAAACTTTACACCATGATTTCTTACACTTGACTTCTATACGATGTAATTATATTAAATTATGTACATAGTTATATACATATTAAATATAAATTCTAATCGGATCATAGTCGGAAACAGTAACAAATAATTTCCTTCTAATATGCTCTGCTCCTACTAATGCACTGATATCGTCAGCTTGATTCTTGTTTTTTTCGGCGTACTGATATCATATTAGACAAGAATAGACAACGGTTAATATATGCATAAACAATATATAAAATTAGATTGATTGTTTTTCCCGAAAGTCTTTTCTTTTACATCTATTTTTGTGATCGTCTTATGAAGTTCCTTTACTGGACGGTGTTATTTAGTGCAGTTTTACAACCAGTTAAAGAAGACAGGACGTTCGAAATCTTGGAATACATTTTGATTACAACAGCATTGTGGGAATTATCCTACGGGGCATTAATTTTACGAGGCACTTATTAAATAAGCTTATATGCAAAAAATGTACACGAATACGAATGCTAACATTTTCAATACGTTAGCATAGATTTTAATCAATTTTAGCTCAACGTACTTTCTATGAAGGTCAGCATAAACACAGCATTTGCAAGATTTGTAAAATATATATTCGAGGCACTGCATGCAAGGGTGACAATTCTTATTTGCATTCATGTCATTAATTTCACTTAACTTGTTTGTAATGGTAGCATTTACACTTAATTCATTGAAAAAACTTAATTTATTGAATTTTTTAATATGTATTAATTAATTTTATTTTTAATACTCACATCCAGGTTGTATGCCTTTGGATCTTACGGTACGATAAGGCTGACGAGCACCAGGATCAATTTTACCATACATTGTTCGATCCATATTTGTATTTTTTTATTGCACTTATGATAATTGATTTTTTTTCTTTTTAATTAAATATTTTTTATGTAATGTTTTATCATTATTATTATACAATTATTTTTTTTTATAATTATTAATGTGCTAAAATAAATATCAAAATATAATTTTTTTCTTTATATATTACACAGGAATTACCGTTGATCGATTACAAGAGTCCGCATTTATTTATCGTTAGTGTCAGTGAAGCGTGTGTAGCACGTGATTTCAGTGCAGTGAAATATGACATGACATGGTGGGTGCGCTTACAAATTAAATTGTTTTTATTATCTATTGTTGTTGGCTGCTGTCAGATAATGTCAGTGAAATGTTCCACTTAAAATATTAAGAACAAAATATGACAGACAATGATAATGTTAATTCCCTCTCACATTTACGGCTGTAACACGTTATTATCGCGGTTTTTCATTTGTCACCATCAAAAATTTATTATTTAAAGAAAAATTAGCAGCGGAATTTAGAACAATAAAAGCTGAAGAATAAAGTGAAATTTGTTTGTAATACTAACAGAACAAATAAATTCATCAACCAAAAGGGGAGAGAGGCAGAAATACATTTTTTGAGAAAAAAAAATTTTGAAGTTTTAGAAATTATATTTGTCACAGGTTTTATTTAACGGGAAGAATTTACTATAAACATATTTATTAAATAAGAACATGAATTCAATACAATATATCTGCATTCTAAAATGTATCAATACAAAGTTTGTATACAGTTCTACTACTGTATATAAACTACATATGGAGATAAACAAAGTAACCAAACAATGCATCAACTATAAATCCGATGCCTGATTGCTTTTTGACTGAGTTAAAAATACACATTGACGACGTTTTGAAATAGAATACATTGTATATATTTTGTACAGCGGCATTATGAAACACGATACTTTGTTCAAAAACAAAGCAACTAACATTTTGGAAGGCAGCCCATATGTAAATATAAAATTTTGGTTCTCATGACTTACGATGTATATAGTTTGGATTAAGATGAGAAAATCTTTCCTAAACTGGTAAAAGTACATTCGTTTGTCAATATCCTACTGTAATGTAATCCCAATAATCAAATTTGGTACATACATACAATACCACAATTGAGGGTGCCTTAAAAAGTTATGAAACTATGAACAGTTGCAATTGACTGTGACTAGTGTTAATAAAAAAAATTCTGTAAAAAGAAAATGAAGACCGAAATAATAAATTTTGAAATGCTTTTATAGATTGGTTTTCTCTAATTTCCGAAAAATTATATTTCGAAGTCACATTGCTAAATAGTGTGCGCAATTTGCACACTTTTCTTTTGGCAATAAATACTTTTTTCTTACACAATTTGCAATCCCAACTTAAAAATATTGGAAAAAATATAACTTTAAAGCCCACAAATTTTGATTTAAGATGCGAACCATTGAAATACAAACCATACAAACATTCAAGCTGCATTTGTACATTTTTGTGTCGTACTGTATTCAAATACTGAGTCATATTTATCTCTTTATTATTGTTACATATACAAACAGTAGGTTAAGAAAATAAAATTAGAAGCAATATAAGAGAACACTGAAAAAAAGTGAAGTCGAAACAAAAATGATCTCTTAAAGTGGAAAACAATTGAACGATTGAAAATTTGCGCAATCTTGTGTTGAATTATAGGTGAACAAGGAGGAATTTTGTGGTATTCACATTAAAATAATCAAATAATATAAAATTGTTTTCTGAAAATATGTATATACTAGGCAGTTCTAAAGAAACTATAATGACGTGGCACAAGAGGAGATCACTGAAATTTTTATCTTATATAACTTTTGCGAATAGAACTTCTCTAGCTATAGGTTTGGATAAAGTCCATACTTTCATATACCGGGGCTTATGAGAGCTATGCTTAAGGTGGCTGCAAACTTAATGCAACTTAACCTTGGGTGTTCATTCTTTGATTGTCAAGCACTCTGGTAATAGTCGTCAACGGAAAAATCGCGACCCAAGACTTTCTGAAGAAAAATTTATTAAGACAGAATCATAAAAAACGGCAGTGATTGTGGATAGTTTTGCAAATGTTTTTAATATCTCTAGGGGAGAACACAGAACATTAGTTAATGCTATGTTCAGATATGCATCTTTATTGCATATATCGCAATAAACGCCTTTATTGAGCTCAATATTTCATATAAAGTTTCAATTAATAAGTGTGGAATAAATACGCAAATTGTTATAATATTGAGTACAACTTAAAATGCAGCACTGTCATAAGCATATTACAATTAACCGAACACAAAAAAAAAACAAAATATAGACAATGTTGTTGAAACAACCAGCTGTTTTGTTTACCAGCTGTCAAATGAATATTGAATAAGCAGCTGAACTGCGTATATTATTATGCCTGAACACTTAAAATATTGTACTCTATTAATATGTGCATATCTGAAAATAGTATAGGAATGATCTAAAGAACTAACGTCGCATATTTTAAATTAATTACCACAATCCATTGATAGTAGAATTGAAAAATAAATTGTAATAAAAGTAAAAAATATAATAAAAATTAAATTGTAATCTGAATAAGAATCTCTGAAGAATTGTACAAAATATTATTTACATGTGAATACATACATATGTATGTACATACTTGTATACACATATGAATTGCAACACAATATGAAATTGAAATTAAATGTATTCAACTATTGTGATAATTTTTCATTTTTCTCTTTTTTACATTTACAATCGAATATTAATTATTAAGCCTTTTGTAAAATAAACTAAAACAAATAAAAGTTAATTGTTATAAGTTTAATTAAAAAAATGAACAGTCAAAAGATGAGTTCAATTTGTTATCATTAGTGTCAATAGTGACTGAATACATTGTGTAACACAATGGTTGATACAGTGAACAAAATTGAATATGTTTTGTAGAAAAGCTAGTGCTTTGGTTCAAAATGTAGCGTTGGTTTACTAACGCCGAATTGTAATTAAAATATTAACACTACTTTATATACCACCGGGTTTTGAAGTTATTATGGCACCATTAAAGTGCCACACATATACATATAACCTTACATACATATTATACGCTTCTAAAAGGTGATCTCCCTAATCTTTGTCATCTAATTAAACCCTATAGCGTACTGGTACACTGAAATATCTCTGGTCGCAAGGAATAAGAGCCAAAGACAAAAATGATACTTTGAAAGAAATCATTCAATCATATACGGAGAGCTCCGAGTATATAGAAAAGCAGAAGGAATTCTTGGACGACTGTGACACATGGAGGATAATGGTTAGTTATACAGATCGTAGAAATGCTAAATCTGGTTGATCGATTTTACTTTCATCAGAACGAAAATTCCAAAGACAGTATCACCATTGTCACATTGTGGCTCAATTATAATGTTCATCATATCCTTCAAACCTACCCCGTCCCAAAAATTCAGATCATGATATCTTCTAGATAAAAAAGATATCGCAAAAATTCAGACGATGAAATGTGATTTCAGGAGAAAAAAAATTAATCCGAGACGTAACACACATTTGAATACAGCATAAAATCTTGTTTTTCCACTATTAATGAGGACATTTTGAATACCTAGAGTGATAATTCTAAGTTCGGATTCAGTTTTAACGCACAAAACATCATTATTCATTTTTTAAAATTTTGTCGGCTTGCGTTATTCAATATTCGAATATGAATCGTTTAGCAACCGAAGAACGCGTGAAACTAGTTAAAAAAGGGGTAATTCAAATATAGCCACTTTTGAAGATAACGGGGAGATTATGGTTTGAAAAGATTGAAAACGTTACTAAATTTGTCGATTCTATGGCATCCTCATTACTACTACTATTAATATTTTAAGTGTTTTTAGAAAGCCAACATTCACCAATTTTCCGCCGAGATGAGCGATAAAATGACCGAAAACTAACTCAAAAAAATTTATTGCTACAACCAATCCAGAGACAATCGTTTAAATAACTTACATAAGGACAAGGTCCAAGCATTATAATGAAATAAAAGTTTATACCTAGAAGTGTTCACATAATTACTAGGTGGTATCAAAACTTATGCGACACACTGTACAGAAGTTCATGATCGACCACTGAAATTCCATTTGTAATAGTGAGTAGGTGTTCCTCCACTCATAAGTTTATCAACACAATCTAAATGTTCCCTGACGTATTCCCAATTTATTACTCAGCAAATAACACCGTATTTAGGGCACATTCTTAAAAAAAATATCACCATTGAAATCATCATCATGTCATCTTATTTCATTTCCCTTTCTAGCGAAAAACTATAAAACATTTTTGAATTTTTCATTTTGGTTTTTCATACGAATTCTATATTGTTTCTCGACATTTTTATAGCCACTTCCTTTTCGGGATTCAATTTGTTGTTTCTTGAATATTGTTCTCAAGACATAAATCGTCTTTTATTTTGCCGTTTTTTCTTAAAGTGTCATATGAACGATGATGATTACGATCAAGAAAGAACAAATCGTAAATAAAAACACAGAATGATAGAAGAGTGTTGCTAAATAAGCGTTTTAAAAAACATCCAAAGAAAACATTTAAATTAATATTATCAACAGCTCGCGCTGTTCAAAAAAGCGTTGAACTACAAAACAGTAGGAAATAGACTAAGAAAGTGAATAACACATGCAAATCATTTCATTTAATTTTCTTAACAAATTCTTATCAAACTTTCCTATAAATCGAAGTATTTATTGCAATTTTTACCGTTTGCTGTGTAGGTTTCGAAATTGTTTAACTAACCGAACTTATTCTCGCATACAGAGGGCAAACGTTGTTGATTATCTTAGCTGGCTTCTATTGTTATAAAGCAATTTAAAAATCTTTACTCATACTCCACTGATAATAAGAGCAATAACAGGATACGGGATCAAGAACCATCCTGGAATGTGGAAAAATGATTAACAAATAATCCAGACATTACCGTTCCATATCCATTACATGGGCACCTAGCCTAGCAACAACTAATCCGATATCATTAAGTCAATAGAGTACTGCACACCTAAGGATAACCATGAATGGATAACTCAATGTATTTCAGCGCATAGCAGACCAAACTGAAAAAGTAGGCGGAAGCGTTACTACTTAGTATTGTTGAACATAGTAGGAAGAATTACAATGATACTCTGAATACTGAATAAAGCCGACTTTGGAACAGCAATGTGAGTCTTTACTGGACACTCCGCCTTACGTGTACACCTAAACTGGATAAACAGTGTATGTAAAGTATGCTGGATATGGAACATTTTTTATATCCAACCTGCGTGACCTCGAGATCCTAATGTTTAAGGGAAGATACCAAACTAGACATAGATAACTGAGAAAACTAGAAGAATTGTGCGTCATAACATATTAACTGACCTGCAATACCATGTATCTATTGATAGGCAAGTTTTAATGATCAATTAATTTTGGGGCGAACCATTTTTGTGTGGATTTATGAGGTCCCTCTTGTACAAATACAAGCCAGGAACTATTCCAACTCTAGAAGCCAACATTACAACTGCAATCATTAGTGAATCAACCCCCGAAATTCCGGAATTTATTCTAAAATTGTAACTCAGGGATGGACCACCCACAGTGCAACGTTTTTAGTTTACAAAGTAAGTGGATGAAATTCATTTTTTTATCTAAATTTTCTGTTTTTTTTTCAATTTCGAAAACTCCTCCTGCTCAATTAATGCGAGATGTTATCATACGTCAAAAGTGCAATTGTTGTTGCTTGCATAATAAAAGTAAATAATGAAGCGACAGCCTTTAATGGCGCATGGCGGCACATCAAATTTAACCGATCAAATTTGCATATGTGTTGGTAATATTCGTTTTGCTTAGCAAAACAACACATCTAAATTGTACCTTCAAACTTCATTGTATTACTTTTGTGAAGAAGATAAGAACATATAAGATATCCAACGCATGTAGTAGAAATCAAAAGTATTTTGATATTCTTCAAATTCACCTTGGCCTATACGTTTGATCCATTATTTGATGTGTGGTCGAGCAATTTAAATATGAATATTTTTTGGCATTTCTGTTCTATAATTAGCACTTTCTTTTATTCAAATAAATTAATGAAGAGATATTTTAATAAAAACGAAGAACAAATTTATATAAAAATTTTAATTAACACCTCAAAAGATTAATACACATCCGTGAACATGTTTTTTGTTTGTTTAAATATTTGTGTCTAAAAATTAGTAAATACATATGTATATATGAACATATATTTTTCTTTCCAACAAAGAAATTAATTTACATTATGAATTTAGCCAACAAAAACAAATGTACACCTTGAACTCGGCTAACTAATAAACAAACAAAAAACACACATTCAAGAATAGATTCTATTTACCAATAAAATTCACTTTTTGTTTTTGCAATAAACTCAACAATTTTACCCTTTTCTTGACCACATCTCTTGGTTCCCTTATTGCTAATGCCATGAATGAAAATATTTTTTTAGCAATCGATATGGGGCCATGGCAAAAAAAAATTTGTTTTCATTAGATTTCACAGTGACGTCAGGTGATCATGAGTCCATGAATTACTTTTTTTTGTTTTAATAATATTGTATAATACATATTGTTTTAATTATTAAAACATCTCCAAACATTTCTACACCCTCTTTCTCCCTCTTTTTCCATTGCTTTCTTTTACATTCTTTCTCACTCTCACTTTTATAGATAAAAATAGACTTGTTTTCGACCGACCAGCAGGCAAAAATAATAAATAATTTCGCCGCCAACGAGTAAATCGTACAAACCCCACAATCTAACAACAATGACAATCATAAAACGAACACGAAAGTAAACAAATTACTGTGGTCATATACAAAAAAAAAAAAAACAAAAGCAGAAAAAAACGTCTTCTCTTTTATTTACATTTGCAAATAATTAGAAAAATAAAAAGGAATAAAAAATTAATTGAAAATAAAACTTGAATTTCAAATACAATTCATTTATTCTTTTTGCAATACGCTGCTAAAACAAATTCGTTTCGATTTCAAGTAAATTGTTCAGAATTAAGACAAAAAAATAATGAAAAATAAAAAATAATTTCTTGGCAAAATAAACAGGAAACGACAACAAAAGTTGCTGTTCAAGAAACCGAAAAAATAAAATCTCTAAATTTAATTACAAAATTTATTTTGGATTTTATTCCTGAGTGAGTTTATTACAATTACCTTATATTCTAAATTTACAAAATTGCAAAAAAAAAAAGAAATTAAAATATGAAAATATTTATTTTTAGAAAATCTTTTTCAGATTTAAAAGTGAAATCAATATATTTTCTAATTGAAAAAAAGTAATTTTCCATTTTCATTCGGATGGAATTATTTCATGAATATTCTGTGGGCATTGAACAACAGTTTATTGTGCAATTAAAACATTTCAAATGGACATTATAGTCATTGAAAATATATCCACTTGTGTATATGTAAATATATTAAGTGAAAATGATTATAATTTTAGATTTCGGCATAATCTAAACTCCAATAATCTCTAAAATATTATCATAAAATATTATGACTTAGTAATCCAGTCTTTATTTTCGAATACCTAAAACCATGTATAATAATGTATAAGGAAATATTTATAAATTCGTTTTCGATATTGTATCAGAATCTTTACATTGTATAGTTGGAGTTTTTCGAACTCCACAATTTAGGCAGGGATTTATAGGTAATTTTTGCGAAGAAATGAAATGAGATAAAAAAGAGATTACGGGATTCATGTAATGACTGGTGACTGTAATTTTTCATTAGAAAAAAATCAATTCAATTTAAATACAGCGCTGCAATTCTATTGAATAAAGGTTGATTATTTTTTTAATTATTGAAATCCATCATAGAAAACCCATCAATTGTTTTGAAAAAAAAAGAGTCGAGTCTTAATGCCAACGAGAAAAAATATTCAAGCAACCGCAAGTTCAAGGCTATTTAGTTTGTAACATTTTTAAACATAAATTTGTTTCAAATATTTTTGTAATTTGAACAATTATTTTAACTACACCAATAAGTAAGGTAAGGCATTAATTTTATAAAACTGGCGTTTATTTTTTTTCGAATATTTCAAAAAGAATACCAACCATATTTGATTTTATTTTTTAAACAGCATCAATGAACTTTACTTCCGATGGGCGGCCAATAAATTTTATTTTTAATTTCAAAGTCTCATATGTTCTTGAGTGCGAACCACTCAGAAAGAAAAATACTAAAAATATATTTAAAAAAATTTTTCTTAAAAAAATCTTGTACAACATGGTCATGGTCAATGTAAAATCAACAATTGGAAATTCTTTTTTTTCGTTTCATTTCGTTATCGTAGCTCAAATACAAATAAAAGAAAATTCTGACAGATGGCATTCGATAAAAAAAAAAACAAGCAAACAGATGATATATATATATAAAGGAGGTAAACAGAGTTATTGACAAAGAATTTGAATAATGAAATCAAAAATTTTAATTTAAAAACAGTAGCATGTAATAATTAACGTATAACCTATTACACGTTTGAAAAAAAATTTTAAACAATAATAAAAATGAGTTCTTTGTAAGTAAGCTAGTAATAAAGATGTATGTAAGCATACATGGACTAGATGGTGTCCTATACTACAAATATTCGTTGGAACAAATAACGTCTGTATGCCATTAAAATTCAAAACAAATTCCAGTTCAACCTACACTAGCTACTGATGCCGCAACAAAAGCTTCAAAGAATTACTCCAAGATACACCCAAAACTATGCCGAATTAAAAATTTTCCTCAAAGTGATCGATGATTACGCCGTAGCCTAGTAGGTAGGTATTGTAGTGACCTACTAGACGTGACAACCAAAACCAAACATTAAACTAAAACTTACCATCTTATATTTTAAATACAGGGAAAAGCTTCCGGAGACAACAGCCGAACTGTTACAACAACAACAACCAAAACGCGACAAACTTCTGGCAAAAATTCTGAAGGTAAATAAAATTGCCTTGGAAAGCTTCTCACATTTTTATTCAGAATCAATGTTGAACAGTAGATTCCGCCACTCATGGACAAAATTAATGCACATAACATTGGTGGTATGATAAGCTTTATCATAAATAAGTAATCGATACGCAAGTACGTAATACAGTAATCCTTCGATTTACGTCGTCAAGTTTTTGTCTCCATCTTATCTTAATTTACGGCGTCTTAGATTTCCAGCCCATTTTTGTTTTAGCACCAGTGGAGAATTTATGGAAAAATTTTTAAGGCGAAAAAACTGTTTAACGTAGTAATTGTAGAAGATTCTGATAGAGCAGACCTAAAAGTTTCATAAAAATCCAAAATATCGCACTACCACGGTTGGAAAGAGAACCACTCGAACCACTATTTGTATATAGTGGGATATGTGTACCAAGTCCTATTTCTTCCAAAATGGCCACTAATCTTCCAGAGTTCTGCAGTTATTTAACTTAAAAATTCATTTTTCTAAATTAATTTTGTTTCAATTCTGGAATGGTGTTCTGTATTGTTTTAGAAGAATCAAATAGGAAGTACAGTAATCCTTCAATTTACGTAGCATCGATTAACGTTGTTTCGATTTACGTCGTCAAATTTTTTGTTCCCTCTAACTTCAATTTGCGTCGTCATTAGATTTATGTCGCCTTTTTTGGAACCAACTGCGACGTTAATCGAGGGATTACTGTAAATTTTTTAAGTTCCTTGTTAAAAATATACTACTTTGTAGCATGAGCAATATGAAATTTGATTTACGTCGTTTCGATTTACGTCGCTTTTTTTGGAACCAACTGCGACGTAAGTCGAGGGTT
Source organism: Sarcophaga subvicina (assembly GCA_936449025.2). NCBI lineage: Eukaryota > Metazoa > Arthropoda > Insecta > Diptera > Sarcophagidae > Sarcophaga > Sarcophaga subvicina. Next base: position 39,319,091 of record OW388082.2, read on the forward strand.
ACTGTATTCTTAATGTAAATTGTTACAATTTTGAATATATATTCTTGGGCCCGATTTTCTATGTACAATTAAAAAAGTTGTTACTCTGTTAACATAAAGATTTGCTCTGTGAACACCAAAATTGACTGAGATAAAAATCTGTTTTTTAAGTTCGACCTTATCTTACACACCTAAACCGAAGGATAATGGTTAGACCACATATTCGAACTAATAATCATGTTCACACGGCACATTCATATTCAGACTGACCGTTCCAGTGACAGTGCAACTAGATGAGTCGCTTTCAAAATGTTTGGTAGAAATGGTTGACAGAAATGCAGAGCGAGGCACTATTTATAAAGTCTGTCTGCATGCTATAAGCGTGTATGCTTAGCTTTTCCAGTTATCACTTATTATTTCTAAATCACAGAGCTTCTTAGGATATAATTAACAAATACAATTAAAAATAACGATAAATTTCCATCAAATCCCTACTAAATTCAAAGTGGTGGTTATACTTGGAAAGGATTTGACATTTGTCGACATTGAAAGCATGTTAAGAAATTTTTTCTTAAATATAAAAAATCTAAAAATTTTAATAAATTTGTTTAAAACAAAGCAAACATTTTAGTAAATGTCACAATATTGTTGGACAATATAAAATTTTTTTCAAAACATGTATCATCATAAAGTATTTAAAATTAATAGCTCCAGTTAAAAATGATTAAAATTCAAATATTGTAGAAGATTTAAGAAATGGTTTACGTGGGATTTTATATACATTATATTTCATATTTATTTATGATCTGGTTTAAGCATCTGTATTTATTTCTCATTCATCTTCATGGTGAAAACAACTACACGATGTTTTTGACAAATAATGTTTTACCAAAAAAAAATAAAATAATGCTACGAGTCAATAGAATAAAAAATACAGAAACTGTGGGTTCAATATTTGGTTTGTTTTTCAAATTTTGTATTTAATTTCATTACAGTTTTTTAAGTTAAAACAAGTGTTAAGAAATATTGTTTAAATGATTCAATAATAACAGTATGAGATGAAAAAAAAATAAAACAAAACAATCTCGTGTGAATTTGAAATTCTTAGTCTGAAAATGAGATTTCTGTAAAATTCGTATGAATTTAAGTTAATAAAGAGATTTCCGAAGAACTTTTTGCTCTTAAAACCATTTTCAACAACTGGTCACCAATTTTTTTTAAACAATTGCCATTTGATCCGACAACCTGTTTGAAACAAAGTGGCAGTTTTTTTCAATTTATGGATTTTAATGGATTTTTTTAGTACAATAATGTTGTATTTATGTTGTTTTGATTTTAGAAATATAATATGACAGTGTCGTTAAAAATTACACGGACAGATACAATTATATAATTTCTCTATATAAACAACTACACAAAAATTACAGAATAACTACTTTCGATTAATTTATAGTAATTTTATATTCCTGAAATACCAATTATGTGCTCCATTAGACGACCAAATATACAATCAGTAGACCCATTCAGGAAATGGAATACCATGTTTCCTGAATTTTGTATTTTTTATAAATTTTTTTGTGTCATGATGCTTTTAAATACTAGGAATAATAAAAAATTTCGGGTATATAATAGTGAATTGGTGTCAAGGCATTTTGACGCTTATGTACATCGTATTTTAACAGATATAAATGGTACTAGCAATGATGTCAGAAATGCCACCCAAGCAATTGATGTACTACGTTCAGATCAGCTTGTATCATACATTTGCTGCTAAAAGCCCTGGTTAGCCATACGTCGACGGAACGTTCACTTTTAGAATATGGAAAGCAATAAGAGCGAATACCGAAACATAATGTAATTTCGGTAAGCATTTGCATATCCTTTCATATGCTAAAGACGAAAGTACGTTCCGTGGACGTTTGACTAACCGGTGTTATGTGCATAAGAGACGTGAAAACAATAGAGCAGGATTCAAACTACGTACAAAGGTTTGGCAATCGATGTTTCAGACCACCAAGTGGAATAGCTAAAACCGTCATTAACTAGAAACTACAATGTTCTTTACAGATAATGAGTAGGACGCTAACGAAATGATAGAAGTCTGTTATTTCTTCTGGTATCAGAAGAGAGCTGACATGGTCGACAAAAGTGCACTTATGTAATGATGCTCGATAAGAACTAAGATAATGCGATTTAGCATGGGAAGACCCAAAAAGAATAGCTGCAAACCGAGTATAATAGACAAGATTTATGCAGAGCTTATACTCCCAAAAGGGGTAAAGAAAGAACATAATTTATTCTGTGGAATATTCAGAAGGTATACCCTAACAGGTCCTTAATTTTATTCAAACCACAGTTTAACACTGCACTAATTCCATTTTATGATGTAAACACATTCAACGCAGCAATTTTGCAATTGTTGCCTTGACCAAACAGCGTAAGCATTAATAGTTTTAAGTACGTCAGCGATGAATACATGCATGAATTATATTATTCCATACACACGCATGTGTTATATTTTTGATGCGCAGCATTCGGCGATCAGTCTTCTTCTGTTCTCTAAAACATGTTCAAATTTTCATATTATGTTTGAGGGTATTTTTAGAGAAAGGTATTTTTTCTCGAACGAACCCAAACAATTTTATGTCTGTGCCCAAAAAGCAAGATTTTCAAATTTTAACGGCCAAGGCCAGATGTTGACTGGTAGGCTGCAATGTTTTTTCTTTTCTTCTTCTTTTCTTTCAATTGCTTAGGAGAGTTAATTTTTTTAGACGTTGACGCATAAATCCATTTGTCATTTCACGTTCAGTTTCGTGAAGAATTCAATCCCTGTGCATTTTCTCTAATTGATAAACCTTATGGTTTTAATTTAAAAGCCACTTCTTTATTCCGAGATTAGAAAATTTAATCACTGCCTCTTTAATTTTGTCATCCTGATGTTTTCTTAGCAAAAATTTTGAGTATGTTTAAAATGAAGAGAATTTTAAAAACTTGATCTCATTTTTCTCTGTAAAAATTATGAAAGAGAAAAAAGCTACAATCTACTCAGTAGAAAATCTAGTTATAGAGTTTGACTACAAACAAAAATTCAACCCCAAAAATATTTACAAAATTTTAGCTGCGTCAGTATAATTTTTTTCGACACTGTATTTATAAATCATAATTAAGTATTCCATGTTCTATGTATTGTTTTTTTTTTTTAATTAAATTCTTTTTTAAATTCAAAACTAGTTTAAAATTTGTTATTTTCGATATTTTTGATGACAAATTCATACATAATGGATAAGTACAAGTTTGTCCTCATAATAATTCGCATAATAAACGTTCTTCTAAAGATGTTTAAAGAATTTCTATTCGAGTTTTTTTATATAATTAATATCGATCGTGAAATAATATGACGTTCTTAAAGCCATAAATAATTAAATTAAATAAGTTGAGAGAATTTCGAAAAACAGATGAGCAGTTGCTCAAACTGAAGAAAATCGTACGTGAAAACTGTCATCTTTTATTCTTCAAACCTAATAAATCAGACGCTCAGAGTCATGGTTACAAAATCAGAAATACAAAAGCGATTGTCAATAATGTTTCTTAATTCAAACCGATTACTAAAGTAATAGTAGTTTTCCCTTTTTAGATGAAAATGAATACAGTCCTGCTTAAAAGAGATGAGATACAGGAGGACAATTTCCAAAACTCTCTTTGTATTCCAACAAAATTTTGTTTTACGACCATAATGATTTATTATCCTTTAAAAATTGTTTGTACAAAAGATAAGCAATTGCCAAACCTCAAACAAAGAACCATTTCAGTTTCTTACGTTGTATAATGTAATTTCTTTTATATTTTGTAATCTGACAAATACGGTGCAAGAGTAATATTGATTAGTATGAGGAGTCCTGTAATGCTGATTAATACAAGAGCATTTTATACCATAACGGCCGAGTCGTACCTAGAAAGAGGATGTAATTCTCCTCAGTATTTAATATCGAAAATGTTACAATGGACCAGTATATCTCTTCTTGGTAGCCCCTAAAATTTATTATCAACAATTCGATAAAGATTTGGCAGAAAAAATAATTTTCGATCAGTTATTCAGTGTATCAAGACTGGGATATTGTTACCATAAATTGTACCCAATATACATACATTTTTTAATATTTGTCTTCAGCTTCTAAGACCTAATCATGAAGACTATAAGAAATGGGTACAGTGTGTCCCTAGATAGGAAATGTCAATATAAAATAGCTGGAATTATTTCCTCCAATTGAAAACAATAATAGATTTATTTCGTCACACTAATTTGGGAATGTGTGGATACAATATGTAACAAATTACTGTCTATCCAACCAACTCCTGAATGAAAACAATTGGCATCTCTTTCGAAATTGAAATAAATAAATTTTCACATGACATATTTATTTAAGTGATAAAACAATTTCCACATATTTATTTAACATTTAATTTAAATAAAGACAAATAAATATTCAAGAAAATTTTCATGTGATTGTATTCCGTTAATGATTTGTCATTTGTTTTGACATCAAAAATCTATAAAATTCAACTGTAAAATCGTTATCATCTCAATTAATGTCAAGAGAAATTAATTGAAGAGAAACGAAGCATCCAATGAAAATAAATAATAAAAAAAGAACAAGAAGAAAATTAATTGAAAAGGGAAACAAGAAACTCGACAGAACTCAGCCTAACGCACATACATACATACATTCAAATTCTGTTGATCATACGTACATGAGTACCACTCACTCATTGAGTAGAACAATCGCTACTTATTGTTATTGTTTTAGCAGCTGACTTTTTTTAAAACATTTACAATTTTAAAACAAAAATTGTTTTTATTTTTGTTTTCATGATAAGATTATAAAAATTGCTTTCATTTTTATATGTACATACCATACGCATTGTTTAAGATACAATTGTTATTCTTTTAATTTTACTTTGCTTTTTTCCCCCGTTATTTCGTTCAGGAATTCTATCTATTTCTAGAGCAGAAAACAACACAAAAAATAGGAGCGTTCTTTCTGTCAACATTAAAAATATCAGCTTTATTGTCGACCGATAGAGGATTATATAATTAATTACTAGAACACAATAACGACAATCACAAGGTATAAAATATTTACAGCACGCCACCGATTTTAGCACTTTCGGAAAAGATTAATTAAAATTAAAATCAATAAATTTCACAGATGATTAAGATTTTCTTATATTTTGCATGAAATTTAAATGAAAATTCATGGCAAACCAATGAATTACAAGTGCCTTCTTCTTCCCTTCCCTTTTTCTGTTCAGCGATAACTTTGTTCGTCTTTCAATACTGTATAATGATATTCACTTGAACAGTGTTGATAAAAAAGCGTTTTTAAAAAAATTCGACCAGCGAAATTTCTTTGCCGATTGGTAACTGCTTTCATAATTTGAAGGGAATCAATTTATTTACATTGTTAACCCTTTAAGAATAAATTCGTTACATTCTAAGTAGGTGAATAAGTTTTGAAACGTTAAAATGGAAAATATTTTTAATAAAATTATCTCAACAGGTTTGGCCAGCAGCAGCAATTTAAGTCACTTTGATGACGGCAATTGTTGAACTCCTTCTCTTTCATATGTAATACAGGCAAAAATATGATATTATGATATAAGAAGAAGTAAAATACAATATATTGGAGTAAAATACAACTGAAGCTCTTCTCAATAATTCCTTTGAAATTTTGTGACTCATGTTAAGGGAAATCATGAAACAACTCAACAATTCCTCTTCCTTTGCCAATAGCTTTACAGATAGCTTGAAATTAAGTTGACAGTTTTTGCAGTCAAAAATTTTAAATTAATCTTTTCCAAATATTCCGTTCACAAATCTGATCAAATCGAACACAAATTTAATTTTGCGGTAAACTGACCGAGTGTGGTACCAAGAATTCGGAACAGTTTGCCTTGCGGTCGGGCATATTTGGTTAGATTAGTTTTTAGTAACAAGCATTCATTTGAGGGAGAGAGAGAGAAAGATCTTATTTTACAATTTAGGAAACAAGGCAAATCTATGAGCGAAATAGCCAAATTAAAGCAGTATTCGAAAACAATGGTTGTTCATGGTATCCATAAAAAAATAAAACTAGTAAAAAGAAGTAGAAAGCTAAAAACATTATCGAGATTTCACCACAATTTCGTTTGCAAAGGCAACATGGATCCTTTTTATTATAGGAAGAGTTGAAAAATAATATTAGAGCACCAAACTCTAAACTTAAACGATAATAGTGTCATGCAATTTTGAGTAAACGTAACATAACAAAAAAAAAACTATATGTTTTTCAAGACAACATCTGCAAAGGGAAAATTGAAGTAAGTAACGTAATTTGGTCAGTATAAACCAAGAAACCAATTTAACATAAGAATACAAAAAAAGCGACATGATGACGGTAGTTTCTTTCTTGTAAAAGCATTTAAAGCAATCATTCTTATTATTTTGTTTAAAGTCTCTGGCGGGAATTGAACCTACGACCCTTACGCTAATAGTTTAGCACACTACCATTGCACCCAAATATGACCTTTATTACATTACATTGCTACATGTACGGTTATTATTATTATTCATTAAATTAAGTATTCATTCAGTAAATTAAGTCTAATAGGTATTATTAGACGCATGACTTTGTCTTAAAAACGACCTTGATTTACATACTGAGATACCCATCGCACAATATGAAGAAGTATTTTAAGAAATAATTTTCTTCCCAAAATATTGACATAAAATCTGGAATTATTCTATTTTCCCGCTAGAAATCATACTTTCAATATCATTATGACTTTATAAAAAAAAGTAATCTTGGTTGCCTATGTAAACAAACATTTTTATAATCCCGAAATAATTGTAATTTCCATTCTCTTTTATCATACAATTTGACGTTTTTATAGGCCACTTTTGTGGTAAAATTTTCATTTTCCTTCTACTTTTTACTTTTAATTTTTATTTTATCACATACATACATACATACATAATTGGCCATTACAACCCTTCAGTCAGGATTACGGCCTAGCTTCTCATTATTTTATCACTTTTTGTTTTATTTACAAACATAGCTTTGTTATTATTTTTTACGTTTTACTTTCATTATAAATTTGCGTATTCTTTAGCAACTTTAAAAATAACTGAAACACTTTTTTAAGCTATATGTATGACGAGTATGTAAATTGTTGCTAATTTTTCAATTTTTCTTTCTCTTTAAATCATACTTGCTGTCGTTAACGTGTTACTTTTACAAGTTTGGAGAATTTGTAACCAAAATAAAAACACGCACACACACAAAAGAAAAATTTTACTTTATAAAATTGCAAAAAATGCACTCACTCACGCACACCCACCCAACCCACAAACTGACACAATGACACGATTTGTTATTAAATGGCCTACCCGTACGCGAAATATCAAAAGAAATGAACCGGTAGCCGAAACACTAGAATTTCTTTAAGATTTTTCTTTCACTTCAAAACATATTCAATTTAGAAGAAGATGCGAACGATTCAAGCGCAATACACGACTAAAAAGAAATTAATTTTTTTTCTAAGCAAAACTACTACCGAGCGACCGGCTAATACGATTTATAGTCGCTGTCGTTGTCGCCGTCATCACAAACATCATCATGTACATCAGCAAAATCGTCAGCGTGTAGGGAATATAAAGACGACAACAGATGCTATGAATAAATGGGAATGATAGTCACAAAGGCAAACAGAAAACAGATGAATTGTCATGTTGATTGTTGTCAACGATGTTAGAACTTGTATATATATTTGTTATGAATATGAATGAATAGATAGATAAATATAACAACAAACAAAATCAGCAACCGAAATATTAATAAAGCAGTAAAGAGCACCTACAACGTCACAATAAAAACTATTAACAAAAATAATTCCGGTCGAAAAGTATAACAAAATAAAAAGCAAAACACAGCGATAACGCGTTTTGTCTAATCGAACAACCGAACATGTATGACACAACAGATAAGAAAATATTTAGTCAAACACTCTAGTACTAAAACAATAACAATACGTAAACAGCACAGAGAAGAACGTCGACGTCGACGTCGACGTAAACTGCGATAATACAAACGAACTCTTCGAGTGCTCCATGACAGTACTGAACTAAGAGGGTGAGGGAGGGGAGGAGACTTCAGCATGTGCGTCGCAGCTAACAGAAAGTAGCAACAATGGGCAGCTCTGAGAGCAGCAATAAAATATTTCAAAGAAAATGTTTTTCTTTTCCCAAACCTACTGGTGGTGGGTAGTAAGCAGGCTGATTGCCTGACTCGCAATAGGCAAATTGTGCAAAATACGCCAGCGCAAAATTTTTTGAAAATAATATACAGCATCTAACAGAGTTGCCAATGTTTAAAGGTTATTTTTTGAACAGAGGATTTTTAACGTTAAATTAATCTTGTTTTTTTTTAATATATGAACATTAAGTAAAATGAAATTGAAGGCTTTATTTACCACGATTTGAATAACCTTATTAAGCTCAAATATAAACCAATGGACAGTCCCTAAATGTGAGTGAGGTTAATTGCGTGCTGAATTTTCCTCGCAATAGTTCATATATCGTGCCCTATGTAGCTCTTTCATTCCGCCAAGAAAAAAGTCATTAATCATAATACACACTAACTCGATGATTGACAGTAAACACCAACCGCACCAAACAATTCGTCTTTCTTTCATCAATTTTCTTTCTTGACGTAGCCAAGCCAAAAATGGGCTTCGTCGCTGAAGATAATTTTTCAACAACAACTCAAATTCAATTCAAAAAATTTTAAATTCGATGATTTGCAGGTGTTGTTCGTTTATTAGTGGCATGCCAAACGGGAGCATTTTTGATACTACCACATGTCATGACTACTCTTTTTACACTTAAGCCTATAAATAAAATTTTTTCAAATACTAGACACTGAAACTCTAGAACCATGAGAATGGAGCAGAGATATTACGTAAAATTTTCAAATTTTAACCTTAAGAGGATGAATAACAAAAAAAAGTTCTGTTAAAGTATTCCAATTGTTTTTGTTTGTTTTAATTTTATAATTTTTCTTTACACAGGGGTAATATTGGATAGAAACTCTTGAGGCTACATTTAAGTTCAGCAGGAATAGAATAACCGTTGAATAATTCAAATAAGCACGATCACTAATAAATCTCAGTGGCAACCCATCGTCGAAGAACGTAATTATTATGCAAACCTTTTTCCAAATAAACATTGATTGGTTGGAATACAATACGGCCCTGTGTATGTAAAACATTTGAAAGGAAACCACACTCAATGAAGCAAAAAAAAACAATATCACCTTAAATAATCAACATAACCATGCAATCGTGGAAGCAATACTATTGAAAAATACTGAGTCTACTACTCTATCAAACATAACAATTGCTGCATTGGCATGACACAAACATTATTATGTTTGCAACGAAATCAAAACGACTGATATCGAATGGATCTGAATGTGAACGATGGAAAAACTTTTCTCTGCAAAACAATCAAATTCAAAAGAAAGAAACGAAATCATTTACAAGGAGATGACATGTCTTGCGGTGTTATTTTGGATTCTTCTCTTTTCGAATGATGATAAACTTAGTGACATAAGGAAAATTATGAACAGACAGACATAGAGACAACTTTCAGTCAGTCGGTCGTTACTGCAAGTTTCAAATGTATTTATGATTGATGGTAAGTGGTTGAGCATAAGTGTAAGTTTTAAATATCACTACTGCACCGTGTGTTGTCGATAAATTGCCGGGAGATGGATGCCAAGTATCACGATCTCAAAATTAGCAAACATTCTGCATATATGTATGTTGGCTATATGTAGTTTGAAAAGGAGTACATATGTGTGTGAGGGCAAGATGCAAACCATAAATTTTAACAGAGAATTTTGTAAGGACCACATCCTAACGGGTGCTTCAACACCGTTTTTTGTGATGAAAATGAAAAATCGATGACGAGCAAACTTATTCCAACGCCTAGATTAAAAAAGAAACGGCCACACACACACTATATTACGTTCGCCAAAACTGAAAAAATTAAAGTTCATCACACATCAGGAGACCGAGCAGATTAGAGCACAAATTTAACAATAATTTGCTTCCGTAATTTGGAGCGTTTTGTAATTGTAAAACAATCAAATGTTTTTTTATTACGACTGTGCTAGTCAAGAGATTAAGCGATTTTTTAATTTAGTCGATGCTAATAAAGGATAGTTTTCACTTTACGATTATCAACTCCTTTCTGCGAGCTTTTGCATTTGGTAACATGACAGGGACTCCTTGTTTCCAACACGTTCCAATTTTTTACAATATCCACCAGCCGGGCCAGACATTGCTGTAAAAAATTAACTTTTTTCCATCAATCTCCAAAATAATTTGAGCAGTACCAGTGAATGAGTGGGATGTATGTATATTCCATGCTCCGATTTGTATGACGATTATCTGTTGAAGTCGCCGTAGTCTAGTAGGTAGTGTGTTAGCTTATTAGACGTAAAGCCAGGGTTCGAGCCCCAGGCCAGACATCAAAACAAAATACAAAAAGTATTTCTTCGACGACTACCTCTCAGCAGATTTCTGGCATATACTTTGAGAGTAATTACAATTTCCATGAAATGTTTCTCAAAAATCTATCGTTTGGAGTCCACTTTAAACTGTAGGTCCCGCCACTTACTTATGTATAAAATTAACACACATATGTTATCTGTTAAACACTTACCAGTACTCTGTTATCCTTAACATTGGCTTTATTACAATTTTTGGTTTTTGTCTTTTTATTTTGTCTTTGTTAGTTAAATTCGAAATTCTCTTCACACACATAAATTCTTACCTATTCTTCTAGGTCTGATGAAGCGGTACTGGTATTGGCAAAGACAATACCGATAGGCATATTGGCGGATGAGATGAGGCGGATGTACTTTCGCCATCTCGAGTATCCAGAACAAACGGCAGCTATAAAAGCGGACGAACGAAGGACTTCCATGCACAAATGGCAGTCACGATAGAATAACGGTTTAGAGGGAAGATGAACATTTCACCTTGTCCCTGATGTAACCCTTTGGATGGAGAACGAACATTGCGAGGTGAACTACTACGTGACCCAGTTCCTAACTAGTCATGGGTGCTTCAGGAAGTACCTGCACAGATTTGGACATGATACTTCCCCCTTATGCCCAAACTGTGTAGATGAGGAGCAAGATCCGAAGCATATTCTAACATGCTGCCCCAGATTTGGATGGCCCGTGGAAATGAGTTTCGGACCAACTCGGCTTATGGAAGAGGTGTTGAGTTCTAGGATTCTAGGGAGCCAATACAGTCAGAGAATGGCTGTAGTTATGCAAGACCTCCGAAGGCTGGAGGAACGGAGGCGAAATTTAACTTAATGTGACAAAGCTTTAAAGCTAACCAGCCCTCCGCGAACTAATACCTTACGGCAGTCCCGCAGAGGGAGAGTGGTTGAAGTGTGTAGGGGGTGGATTTAGTACGTAGGCACCAGTGTTTTGTTGGAACAAAAGTGCCTCCGGCCTAAGACAAAAGAAATCTATTCTTCTAGGCCATCCTTCCCTAAAATGTAATTAAAGTGCTACAATTCATTTGAATAAAATTGTTTCTTTTATTGCATTTGTGCACTGTGGTTTTACACACAGATATAAAAAACACAGTTCCTGTAACTACTCGATATTTTTTTATTACAATGTAAGTTAATGTGAGTATTTCTCTCATAGTATACTTAAGTTTCGATTATTCCGATTGAATGAAATCGCATCATTTCATAACGCCAAATGAGTAGCAATTTTGTTACCAAAACATATGTATGCTCTTTGTAATGTTTTTTTCCTCTCAAACAATTATTTAAACCTAGCATTACTAGACATCTGTGTATAGAAAAAAAATTGTAAATGAATGCCACTTGGTCGTATAAATGCAAATGATGAAATGCATTCACATTTGAAACGCCAATAGAAGACCCCGAGACGATCTCATCATCATCAACAGCTCTTTCTGAGAATGTTTAAAAAAAAGTTCAATCTTGCAATATGATCTAAGTAATTAGAAAAAATAATAGACGCTTCTATATATCTAATCGTAAGCTACGCCGTTTGCAATTACATCATTTGAGTTTTTGCTGTGAGAAGATCAAACTAATAATTGAACTTTTACTTACAACTGTATTATTCACATTTTAACAGAGACAGAAGTAAATTGTAAACGTAATTTGAAACGTTTTGAACAGTGACAGTGACAAGTAAAACTAATAATAGAACATTTGCAAAATATTGAGGTTTACATTATAATTTTCAAAACAATCAAGTCTGATGATCGACAAATGATCACAGTGGTGGAGGTATTAAATGACACTTGGCATAAAATTGATATCTAAGGCATTGAGCCTTAATAAATAATAACTGAACAAATGATAAATTCATCAGATGCATTGAGAGGTAAATTTAAATGAAGGCTTTGGTAGATAAGAAAAATGGTATTGAAAAAATTCACTACAACTGATTTCATTTAAAATCTTAAAAAAACACTTTCGGTAATTTTTTATTGTCCAATTAACATCTTGAATTGTTTTGAAAACGACTTTATTCACGACTTTATTTTAGAAACAAGTAAAATATTCTAAACGAAACTGCACAAGTCACAAACCTAGCATAATGCTACTTAGTTTTTCAGCGAAAGCTTTTTCAGTGCACAAAAGCTTTATGACATGAGCCAATGTCAAAAGTGCTCAGTAAGATTTGTCATTGCACAACGACCAGCTTACTTAATTTGTCATTACAGACAGCTATTGTCAGAACTACGACCTAGCCGTATACTCTATACTGTATAGTCTTTTAAAATAGGCATTATTTTGTGATATTACAGATGGGTCAAGAATGGATCTTGAAACAAAATCAGGAGTTTTTAGTACCAAAATGATTGGGTCGATTATGGACGGCAATTGAACTTTTCTGAAATTCCAAAATTATTCCAGCTGGACTGCCATTTGCATATAGTCCCATATGTCCTAAAATGGCCACTTATCTTGTAGACAATTTTCAAGCAAAAAATTTTTATTTTCTACATTGCTGTTTATATTGAGAGACCTTGGAACATCCTTTGAATGTGGTGTGGTACTCCTAAACCTAGTATATGTATATCTTAAAATTAGGTAATAAACAAGCGGGCTTGTTCAGATGGATACTATTCAAGAGCTAACAGTGCTCTGTTAGGGGCAATATTGTTCTGTTAAGAGAAAAATTTTCTCTGTTAACGCCTAATTTGGTGCTGCTAAAATTTTTTGATTGTATCTTAGATTTTCAAATTCGAATTTATCTTCACACACATAGTATTTAAGTGACAAAATTAAATTGAAGAAAAAAATATTTGGAGATAAATAATATGTTGTTTCATTCAGATAATGAAATGATCATCAATTAGTGCAAACTGTAAGAAAACCATTCCCTATTTATCGATGTTTGACACGCTTTCGACAAGGTTTGGCACGAAGGCTTAATACTTAAATTAAGGCAAAGCTTACCCTGTGACAAAGTCAACGTATTTGAAAGTTATTTAACCGACCGTAAGCTTGTTATTAAGAAAGGTGACTTTGAGAATTCCCTCAGCCTATTACTATCGGCATGCCACAAGGAAGTTTCTGGGACCCGTTTTGTACTTACTATATACTTTGGGCATACTAATGAGTAGAGACATGCACACTTCAACCTTTGGCGAAGACAATGCTTTTCTCAGCCTTTGTAAGAATCCACACAATGCATCTCAGCATCTGCAGGATTACATACTCCAGCTAGAAAAATAGTTAAGTCAGATTAACATTACATTACTTAAGAAAGCATGCTCCCCAATTAGAATGAATAATCAAGTACTGCCTCAACATTCGTCTGAAAAATACCTTGGTATTCACCATAATAGGCGCCCAAACTGGAAACTCCATACTCCAGCGAAGTTAGAGCAAATGAAGTTAGAATTATTTGAAATAAATTGGCTTTTGGGTAAAAACTCAAGTCTAGGACTGAACCGTACGCTTTTATTATGCAATTCATTACTGAAACCTTTTGGTGTTATGGTATACGGTCATGGGGAACTGCCCCAGCTTCCCATATACAAAAAAATTCAAAGACAGCAAAGTAATATCCTACAGCAGGGAATGGTACATTAAAAACTCAAAAATACATAAAAACCTAACAGTCAATTCAGAGATTGTAAAATAGTCGAACAACCCTTGCACTTTCGTAGTCAAATTCCTTTAAAAAGAGATACACTGCAGCTCATATAAAAGATATGTATGCACCTATGCTCATAAATATAATCAAAGCTGATTACCTCATTTAGTCAGCGACTGAAGACTATTTTACAAAGCTAGATGGATCTTATCGTGTATCAAAAGCCATTAAATATGCCTGGAAAAAGTGTACCGAATTAAAAAGAATCCTGCAAGGAAATAACATTTTCCAGATAAATGAAAAGTATCATTTTTAATGTATGAATGAACATTAATTTGCAATTAAAAAGAATTTTATAAATTAAAGACCCTATATCTAAATAATTATTGCTCTCTGTGGAACAAGTTTAAAACTGAGAGAATGGAAAAAAACAAGTACTCAGTACTTGTACACATCCATTAAACATTAGATCATATTCACTTCAATTTCAACACTTAAAATGTGATCGATCTTTTTTTTGTTGTTGGTAGTGGCAAATATAAACGATTCTTCTTTTTTTTAGTTTTTATTTTGCATACAATATTTCTGATCAGTTTTCATTGCGTTTAAAAGGCAATTAAATTAAAACTATAAAAATGTAATGCGTATGACGTCACTACAAATATGCAAAACACTGTTATACTACTGTTATACTATTCTTCATTAATCCTCTTTGTGTATTTCGAAAATATTAAGAAGAGAATGTCAGCAAAACAAAAAAAAAGTTGCCGTAGTGTTGTAGTTGTTGTTGTTCTTCACATAATTGTACTCAAAATGTATGATTAACTCTTCAAGTTCAGATAAACATAGTGTGGAGAACAAGTGAGTCACATCTGTGGAATTTCTGAAAAGAAAAATTAAACGAAACTGGAACGCATTCATTCATTTTAATGGAACCACATACTGTAGTACATTTACACAAATCCCGTATGAACGATAAGAGAATTCATTTCTTCTTTTGTAAGAAAATTTCAACCGAAATGACAAATAAAGAATTATTATTTTAACGGGGAGTGTAATAAATAAACGCAGACAACAATTCGAAATGACTAATAAATAAGCGGCGTATTCCCAGTAAATAAGAACCAAAATGCAATTTGTATGCCAAACATTTGTACATGACCATATGAGGGTTAAAATAAGATGGTAGTCTGAGGAGTAGTAAGAAATATAAATAAGGGTTACCATTTCATTTTTATTTCGCTACTTCCCTAATATGCAAATGGGGTAATTTCTTAAATCGTTTAGACACTTAATCATAAAAATTAATTCTATAAGAACACACTATAAAAGAAGCGCTTTCAATTTTCTATTTTATTTCTTTTGACAGATTTTTCTTTAAATCTGAGAGAAAGTGTACAATTTACTAAAGTAACCTAAATTTCACTCGAGATTCTTATAAAAATAATAAGAATTTACAGCCTAGTGGATCTACAACTACTATGTTTTGCAAAATGGTCATTCAATTAACAAGATCACCGCTGTTATGGAATAAATTACAAAAAAGAGATTCGTAAAAATAATGAATAACAAATAACCAAAATTAAGGGAACCCCTCTACGGGTTTTATTTTGCATAAACATTAAATATTCGTTATTTCTTATACACATATCATCTTTTAAAATTAAAAACTGTTCAATAAAAGTTATAAAAAGATAAAGAAATCGTTGGTAGATTAAATGTGAATCGCTTATCGTAACAACTCTCGTTTTTATTGAATAATATTTTGCAATATTAGTTTATTAATTGTGAAATATTTCAAATCAATAAAAACTTGCAGTCCAATGCTGCCACCTATTGCTACAAAGAGTTGAAAATATGTTCATTAAGCTGTCTTTAGTAGTATTTCTGAGACACCGAATGAAATAACGTCCTAAGTACCCTTTCACACAGACAGACGAAGTTTATAGGAGAGGTAGTGAGGGAGTGCAGCGTGTAGTACATGAGAGTTTGTACCGAAGTTTTTGTTCTCATCTCAACCTTCGTAATTTTCATCTTTTTTATTCATATATTTTGTCATTTCAATATGAGTAAAAGAGGGAACAAGAATTTTCGTCTGACTTTTAATTTCACCAATGTGAAAGCTCCAGGCAAGAACAGAAGAGAATTGATAAAAATGTCTACCCATCGTTCAACCAAGTGTGAAAGTGGAGTAAGTATTTTCACTTATTTTTTTCTTAGAAAATAAGAATTCCAAATAAGATGGCGCATTGTTTTCTCTTCTTCTGGTCTTTTTAGCACTACATTTTTAACCAGCCTTCGGAACCAAAACTATATTGTATTTAGATTTGCCTTTAAAAGTAATTTTTATCAGAACTCTTATGTTTTTGGAAAATGTATGTGCTTGCGGTTGTTGACTTCGTTCATTAAGGGTACACACGCTCTGAAACCATGATCAGCTAAACTTCTTCGAACAATATCGGGTACAAATTTTATGTTTTTTTTATATTCAAGTTCTACTGTCAATTTCGGAGCGATTTTGAACGAATTTTACTCAACTATGGCCTTTTTATGCCTTTTAACACTCTCGGTCAGCTTTAATACACCACTTACTAAAAGACCATAAACAACGACTTGTGTTAGTGGAATGAAAACCGATGCGGGCATTCGAACGATGTTATATTCCACACATAATGAAAAGAATAAAAATTTCGATATCAACTCACACACTTTATGTTACTTAAATTTGAAGATTTGAAGCTTAATGAAAAATGCTGTAGTAAAAAGATTACATGACTAATCGGTGGTATAACCCGATGTTAAGGACCGCTCATTCTGGAGAGAAAATCTACTTCTCTGAACAGCGAGAGTTAAGAAGGCCATAAGGACACGTTTCGATACATTTTTTGCAATTTTGTGTATGAGTTATCTTCGGATGCTTTGTCTTTCCTGCTAGCTTTATAGCAGTTAACTACATAACCCTAGCTGTCTTATCACGAAGGATCATATATTATAATCCAGCTTAAAGTAAGAACTTACTGCTGTCAGCTATATCAACTTGAAATAAAATATGTCTTCATTTCTTGTATAAATGTTCACATAACCTTTGTTCATATCACCAGATTATTTAGTTCGCAAAATATGAAGATAATGTTCTTTACTGTTTTTGTTTCCTTTTATATCTTATTTCAACGATATAGTTTTGAATCTCAACTTTTTCTAAAACTACTTCACTGTTTTTTTAATATTTATTTTTGGATGCTCGACCCAGGGCAGCCCAACATTGTTTATCGTAAGGCTAAAAACTAATATATTTTGATTCATCTAGCTACGTTTTATATATATATTTCTAGCTATGGAAATATATCGGATATAGATGGAATTGTAATGTATTTTTTATAAAACAATTAAATATTAATCGGAATCTCATTTACACCATTTGAATATTTTTAATAAAAAATACCTTCCAAAATAAACAATTAACAAGCGTTTGGCAGCTCTACTTTTAAAATAACACCGTGTGCGATAAACAAAACAATACAGATAATACACGATTAATATCTATCTGTACACGCATACCAATGCATAAACTGTCTGCATTCGTTTAGTTTATCTCCGTTTCTCTCTATCTCTCTACCTTCTTGAAAATATATGTGTAGTAAATAATATATTAATAACAAAAAGTAAGAACACACATACATACATACATATGGATATGGAAATAATAAAACACAAAAATGAATACCAAAGTACATAAAATATCCAGCCGTACTTCTTCAACATGTAAACTACAATTAAAATAAATAAATTTCCACTAAAAACAATGAGATTTTTTAAGATTTTCTATTCATGCCCAACAATAATTCTTCTTTACCACCCTGTAAAACAGATGACGTGAGGCAAAAATACTTTGATGCGAGCATATGTTTGAGATTGTATGCGATATTTCGTATACCACATTCATATTCTCTGAGTATTTAAGTTTGTATTTGCACGTATTCAAATAAAGTTTAAAGTTATTTTATTGTTGTTGTGTTAATGATTTATTGGCCCTGACGCTACATTTGATGACTGGCGATGATGAATTAAATTACGGAAGTCGTTTACAATTAAATAAGAAAAACAGATAAAAAAGCAATCATAACCAGGCACATTCTTAAAAATACTTTTCTGTGAGGAGGAATATCTGAAACACCGGTAATAATAACACTCAACTCCACCCACACCACCCTTTATTTTAATAACGAAACAAAGAAATCTTTCTAGTAACAAAAAAAGGAGTAAAAATAAGACTCACCTAAATCTTCCATTGTTGGCAGTTGTTGTCGTTGAAATTAAAGATGTTTTAATGTTTGAGATTTGTTAATAGCAAATTAAACAGAATTTACTTTAATTTTTTTATACAAAATATTAGCTCTTCTTTCTTTTTTTAAGATTTATTCACTAGAATTCTTTTCGTTTTTTATTTTACTTAGGAATCTCGTTTTTATGTTTTTATGCCGCCGTCATAAATAGAAACTGCTGCTCTAAATTCGCTTTACAGTATTTCCGCGAAATTCGTAGAAAAAAACCAGTAAAAACACAAAACGTACTTTGCAACTTCTCTGTTATATTTTTCCTAAATTTCGTAATTTTTCTATACCACGCACACGATTCATAAAATATTTATATTTTTATGTATAAGTTGACTTCTATCGGCTTGTTTTTAATTGAAATGTTTCGATTTGAAGTTGCTGTGCCCGACTAATCGAGTTTGCTTCTGATTCATTTGTATTCAGCATTGAAAAAAATGTCTGTTAATCAAAAAATTATACATTTTTTCTTTAACTCTGCTGATGTTGTCTTCAACGTTGATGTTGTTGCAGTCTTTTTTCTTTCCTTTTTCAATTTTTGTTTGTGCTCCCCACCAAACATCGTCCCCTACCTGAAGATCCAAAAAAATAAAAACATCATAACGAGGAGAATAATAAATATTACAATCAGTATACTACTACTACCACCAACAACAAATCACGCATACACAAACAAAATCACCAACGTCGCTACTGTAAAAACATGTCAACAGAGCGAAATACCAGCAGAAAACAGAATACAAAAAGTAAACAAAAAGAAAATTTATAGAGGAGAAAAACTGAAACAAGCAAACGCTCGTACAAGAGCTGACTGTCAAAGAGAAGAAACAAATAAATCACACTGTATAGAGAAATTTGCGTTAAAACAGCAAACACGAAACAACAGGGTTGTATTTTATTGTTCTATTTACGTTATTTTAATCCAATTCAAAATTTAAATTTTACACTCTACTTTATTACACTTTTTGTTTGACGATAACCAATTTTCTAAATTGTTTTTCGTTTAACAGCATTGACCCCTTACCCATGCTATTGAAAGTGAATCAACCAGATGTGTGAATTGTACACTAATTTCTATTAGATGTAGTTCAGTACTTACAATTTGAGTTCATAAGTGTTAGCCTTTAATACGACCAGTTGACGAGTAGCTGTTACAAATTCAACAAGTCGGTTTTCGCTCTGAGAGATCCTGAGCTGCTCATGTAATATAATAGAAAAATGCAGAGAATACAACAGACACATCTTTACTTATTGTCGGTGGCTTCAAAAAATATTTTACACTGTTTTCCATCAACGTGGGTTGTTATAGCAGTTAACCAGAATCGTATTCTCTAAGTTCGTGGTCTCCACACTAAACACTAAATTGAACATTAGACATATCCGAATCCGCGTTAGGAAGTCGGCCTGTTACTTACTTTGTTTGTCATAAGCCTTTATTGTTTGGAAATTTGCATTGCAAATTTAAATAATTAAATCGTAATCAACACTTAATGAGCAATTAGCTTAGTAACTAGTGATATAATACTGCCTTAACAGTTATCTTTCCGTTTTTAGTTATTTATATTTGCTTTGAAAACTTTGCGATACGTCAAGAACCTATCCTATCCAAGAACCATCCTATACAGATATCACATCGTGACCTTCACTTGACTCCAGTAGAGCGACTAGTTGCAAATTATGATAACTTTTACAAATATGCTCATATTTAAAGATCTTTGTTAAGAAATTTTTAAGACAATACAATACTTATGTTTGTAAACATATAAATAATTAAAACAATAATTTGTTTTTTTTATTTAAAATATTTATTCAGTGCTGCACAGTTGTTTTTATTTTTACAAACAATCAAAATTTTGGCTTTTAAATATGTAAGTATGTAAATGTTAGTTTAAATATTAATTTTATCTGTATTTACTTTAAATCTGAGTGACATAATGTATTAAAAATTAAATAAACGTACACTTATACATCAAAAATGTCTATTGAATTTCAATTATAATCAAATCCATTAATTATACACATCAAATAAAGACAAGTGACTTAAGGGTGATAAACGGATTATATTTTTATTTAGAAGAGTTTATATTTATAAGTCTTTTAAATAAAATTTTAAATCCTACTTATACCCCCTGTCATTGTAAACGAGATCCAAAAAATATTCGAAAATAGAATATCTCTGATAATAACTACTTTCGATATGAATTTTCGAATGTTTAATTTCATACGGAATAGATAATAGTGACGTATGTATATATGTGATTGCATTTTATTTCTTTAGGTGGCTTATTAGTACTATTGTTTTAAGGTTTTTTTTATAACAACAACTGTAGGAAAGTAAAAGAGAGATACAAAAACTACAATTACATATTTTTTTTTCAATACAGATACAAATTTCAAAAAAGGTTATTTTTTGTTTTCAACTTTTATTAATTCAGTATATATTTAATTTGTATACTTGTAAGTATATGTATATAGAATAGTAAATAAGTGGCAATGAACTTTTTTAAGAAAAATATACAATAAATAAATAATAAAAATTTAACATCAAGTCTTTTAATTCCGAAATTGTATATAAAAAATTTACAATATTCTTTTTTTCTCGCATATGTTTTATGTATAAAAAGTTTAAATATTTTTAATTTTAATGATGTAAAGGGAGGGTGAGTGATTTGTGAATTATTGTAGTCTCTAATGTTGTGAAGTTAATTTGCATTTCGAATTTAAATAAATAAACGCAGTTTAGTTTCGAAGTTATATTGAGAAATATATGTATTCTTTTTCACAAATTATTTGGTAAGCAGCCATGTCCCAGTGCGTATAACCCCCCTTCAATGAATAGTGACATGTTAGTAAATTATATTCTAAAATATATATCATATACTGTGTCAAAAAACACTATATATCGGGGCAAGTAATTGACAAATGAACATATCATTTGATTCATGTCTTATCTATTCGCATTATTTTAATTTACAAAACAGTTTTTCTAAATTTTACAAAATCGCAAGGATTTTTTGCTGCACGTTGAGTTTACCACAACAATGAAAATGATCAAAAGTTTCTACCGGTTTAATTATATTGTATTAAAATTTATTACAGATAAGGGAATACCAATAGAATAATTAGATGAAGAAATTTTTCTTAGAGACCTATGTGCTCTATGTTCAAACAATGCTATTCTCAAGCAATGATAATCGTCGTGTTGTATTATAAGTTTTAATTGATCAAGTTTAGCATAGCAAAAAATAATGTAATCAACTTGAAATATTGGACATTTAATGCCAAGCATATCTGTGCTATTTCAACTATAATAATTTTGTTAGAATTTTACAAGTGGTACAAAAGCTACTAAATTTTATATTTTTATTGTATGCTATAGAAATTCTAAAGAAATTAATTAGAATTAGGAATGACACTTTAAGGTAATTAAAAACTTTTTAATTATGTTTGCAGAAAAGCCAATGAAACTTTTTGAACGAAAATTATTTAAAAGGCAAGTAACAACGTTTAGTTTAAAATTTTAAACAAATTGTCAATTCAATTGGAATTGAATATTTACAACCATTTTAAGTCTTAAATAAAATTGTTACTTAATGAAAAATATACCATAAAATATTCTATTTTTTTAATTCTATCTTTAAAACAAAAAGGAAATTCGAAATGCAAATTCTTTTACGTTCTATGCTATGCGTTGCTTTAATAATTGCTAATAAACTAAACCTGATAGTGGGTGCATAAATCTATGATTAAAATGAATTTAATGTAACACTATATAAAATTGAAAAAATAAAATAAAAAATATAAGAAATTAAATGCTTAAATACGTAGACATGTTTTACAAGGATCAATATCACAGGATGGTGTGGGACGAGATAAACAAAAATGATTATAAATGGAAATAAAATATCCTTTAAAAATATTGAAATTGGGAATATATGTTAAGGTTACAACATGCTGTAATGAACAAAAAGGGATAAAAACTATGTAGTTTTCGCTTATATAAAAACAAACTATAACAACAAAAACAAATAGATTATAGAGAAAAGTGAAAAGCAAAATGTCGTGACATACATTTTGTATATACAATGTACTACGTATTGTATGTGAGTATAAATGCGAAATGTACATTTAAACAAAAAAATGGTTTACAAAGATTATAAAATGTTTATGATGGTTGGTGTGTTAGTTATAAACTTTTACTTTTCTTTAGAAAATGCTGTACTTTTTGTAGTTTTAATCTTTACATCTATGTATGTGAGTGAAAATGTGGTTTTTTGGTATTTGTTCTTATTTAGTTTGTGGGGGGTTTTTTTTTGTCATTTAAATGCTTTAAAAATAGTAATTTCATAACTTTGTTCATGTCCTTTTTCAATAGTCTGTTAAACTGGTATAACTGACTTGAGCTAATAGTTCAATAGTTCTCGCCCACGTTTTAGATGCGGCATAAAGGATCCTGACTACGTAATTCAAACTGTCTGGTAGCTCCGACGAAATGACCGGTAAAGGCAACAGGCGAATAATATTGTAAGAACCTAAAAAAAATAAAAAAAAAATTTTGTTACTAAAAAATATAAAAACGACGTTTAAAGAAATCTTAAAGTTAAATTTAACCCAGTAAATTCGAAGTCGATTCAGGAAGTCCGAATTTCTCCCTCGTATCTAAAAGGCAACACTACTCATTTTAACTGGTATATGTCAGGTGACGCTTACGCCTATCAGAACACAAATAAGCTGTATTATTTCAATATTTATTGAAAAAAAGAACGATTTTTTTTATCAAAAAGTCACGAACTTATGAATCCACCATCGTATATTAGTAAAATAGTGTAAATGAAATTTTCTTTAATTACTAAAAATTATGTATTATCATGTGCTTAACTAAGCAATGAAAAACTCTTTCATTCGTTTCACAACACTTTCTTAGATCGTAATAATACGTAATATTTTTCAATCGATTCCATGTAGCTATCTTTCAAACAAACTTTTACAATTTGGCACAATATTTTAATAACTATTTTTCCTGTACTCAAACGGTTGCCACCTTTTTAAATTTTGAAAGTCTGGATAAGTCCTCAATTGCCAATCAATTGTTGTTAAATTTAAATTTGCCTCATACTTTACAAACAATTCTTACCCTACAATTTATAATAATTTGAAATTTAACTGGAGCACGGGTAGTTGAAAAGAGAATGTGAAACAAAAATATTAAATTACCTGTATGCCAGCTACGCTTAAAGCAACACCGGCTAAAACTAAGGTTTTCGAATCCAAAATCTCCCATAATTTATGCATACAGCCACTAGTATTGGCATGGGCGATTGTGCAATCTTTAGCCTCATTGAGATTAATAACGGGACAACAAGACGACGGTATAGTTTTGTTAGGGAAAACTGATTCCCAGTCACTGGGACCATAAGTACCGCAACACTCCAACTGAAAATTTATTCAAAAATCATTAAATTAAATCATCATTTATTGTTTAAATGTCATACCTCTGTCTGTAGCAAAGTCCATCCATCACGATAATCTTCCCGTTCGTTATACTGGGTCATGGTATTATTAAATTGTACTTCCATAATGTCCGATAGGCCGGCATGTTTGATATAACCGGCTAAGCCCAAGCCGATTTCGAAGAGGAATATAAATAGGGCTAATATAGCAAATGATAAAATCATGCAACTGTTTTCCTTTAAGGCACCGCAACAGCCCAAAAAGCAGATAAATGCAACAACGGCACCTATAACCATTAATATAATCGGTGCTGTCCATATATGGTCACTAACAAAATTCGAATAATGAGCATAATTGAACTGGACCATTGCACCCACTAATAGTATTAAAATACCCGAAAGCTGAAAAAACAATATATTTAATTGAAATAAACACACTCACATACTACAATACATATGTATATTTTTGTTAATAACTGAAAATACTTACGGCAAATAATAAATTGCAGATAAACGTTAAATATTTTATACATTTTAAACCGCCAGAAGCCATTGAGTTTGTGTTTCTTGTTCAGCTAATTTAAAACTAAAATCAATCCAAAAAATAAACAATATTAAAACAATTATTTATGTGTGTGTCTTCATTAACAAGTAAATGAAGAAACAAACATCAGTCTCTTAAAAACCCTTCATTACAAGAGCTTTTCCACATAAAGACACGCAAGTAGACCCACTTGTTCACATACTCCCTCCTCAACGCGAAGCCCATTTTCTATGTATGGATGTGTTTTCGTACAACAGAAAAGTTACTTAAAATTTAAAATACCCGGAGAAAGAGAGTTTCCTAAAATGATGTGTTATTTTGTAAAAGTGAAAAAGTGTAATTCGACATGGTAGTCTAATTGTTTCCTATCTTAACTTAAGGAGAGGACTTAGTATTGCAGAGTTTGTTATTGCAAATTAAAAACAACGACACCTTTATTATCGAAAAACAAAAATATTCGAATATGTTTTCAATAGGATACGAATCTAATCTCAAATTTATCACATGGCTAGAAATATGAATACCACCACAGTCTTAATTGTAAAGAACGAAGATACTAGCGGACTTTTTTGTAAGTCAGGGATGTTTTTCCTTTCTTAATAGAGACGTAGTGTATATTCTACAGTGTTACACTATTTTAAAATACACCCTTTTCGAATTTCTGATTACACTCTTACCTTCTATGAGACATATAAAGAAGAAATACATACGTACATTTATATTTGTATCTTCATTCGTTTCGCACAAAAAAAAATAAAGATATGGAAAGGCTTTTATGTTTAAGGGCCCTTTTATGTTTGTAAAACGTAACCTCCACATTATCCGGGCTTTTGTAATATAGAGCGTACTAAAATTTTCGCAATAAAAATATATGTTAAGGTAGGAACGGAGTTCATGAACAGGAATGTAAGCTTAGCGTTCCCACTTGAGTCCAAGTAATAGTCCTATTGTGATACTGGTGTAGGACGAAAATCGTCAATTGTGTAAATTAAACCCTAATTTTATCCCTTAACCAAATACAAATTCTCCAAAATCAATTTACACTACCGAAGGTAGTATAAAAATTACTAAGCAATCTAGGTATCCCTACCTCAATTACCGTTAGATGGGCCCATCTTCATGAAAAGGGATTGTAATCAGGAACCATACTCTGGTCTCAATCAAATCATAGCAAATTCAAAATAAGTGGAGAATAATCTTATCCTGCTCTACAGTAACTTCTGAAAACTTTATAATGCAGAAGAACTTCTATTCCACAATTGCCAATATTACCCCAACCAACTTGAGTAGATACCATCAATGAATACAAAGGCGCCAAATCTGCCATGCCAGAGCCCAAACAAAAGGTTTCCTAGATCATTCAAGTTAACTTTGGGTTATTTAACCTTCAATTACTTTATGTCTGTGTACCCAAAATGTCCAAATAGAATATTTCGCCATTTCATTTAATGCTGTCAGACATTTATCGACCCAAGAACTTCCAAGCTGCCTGATTGTCTACAGTGATCTGATTATCACTATTATATGCTTCAATGGTTATTGAACTAATGAATTGAACACTGAAACTATGAATGACGTTGTTGAGAGTATATTGCTTATAATTTTATTTTAGGGCCCTTGGAATGCTTCACTCCTCTCTTCATTTCCTGCTTGTGATGACGACATTGGTTTAACATTTGTTCTTCTTCAGTGAAAAACAATTTCTGCCGATACAAAAATCAATACTAGTTGCAAAAAAAGACAGGAGAAACGCACGGATGAGTTAAAATGAGTGCTAAATTTTCATTGAAAGAGCAAAATTAAATATCAAGAATACTTCCTCTTTACATTCTTTGTTTAAGTAACTTGTTTCATAATTCTGTAGCACATTTTAATATTTAGACTTGATGCATAGGAAATTTATATTCACAGAGACTAGAAGCGTCAGTAAAAATTTAAAAGGAATGCCAAGTCAACGGACAAAATGATTTCTGCAGAAGCTGTAGAGAGGAGAAAGAGGAGGAGACTATTCTTCATCTGTTGGATGAACGTCTGAACGAACTGTTAGAAAGTTAGAAGCTTTGAATGGTACCGGAAATAGGGAAAATTTAAAACTGTGGTATCATGTAGCCTAAATCTAAAATCTAAACCTATCTTCTTTTTGAGTGGATATCCGCCTCTCATGATCAATTCTACACGGCATCTAACATGTCGCGCCATTTAGGTTCCTATCTACCAAAACGCTACTAGAGTCCATTTAATCCAAGGCTGAAGCGAAAATTTGCTCAGATATTTAAAAAAAGACGGATCCTTCAGTTAAACGAAGTCAGAGAACTATCAAACTCTGCAAAAAAGCCTCTAGTCTAGCTACAAATGTTAAGACCACACTTAGACTGGAGAATACACTTGGAATGCATGATAATCAAGGATGGTGGCTATTTTTGAAATATTAAATACAGCTCGTGTTCCTTTAATCAAGTTAAACACAAGATGGAGTAAAAAAAAGATCACAAAATACCGTAGGTCTTCTCAAATGTCCATCAGATGAAATTGTTAGAGCAACTCACGAATAGAACGCTGAAGATTAAGTTATGTTACGAATCAGCTTCCACAATCTGGAACCAAATTTAACTTCTTGCCGAAGAAAAGCAGAAATTACTCGATACCATAAATGTAAAAAGTTATGTACGCATACTTTTTATTAAACCTTACAAATCCAATTGTTCATATTGATTAATAAAAAAAAAGTTCAGCAGAAAATGTCAATGACAAACATATAGGAAGTAATAGGTTACAAGTGTCAATTGAACATTAAATTCCATATTTTGCAGTCATTCATACGTCTTTCATCCATTCAATAGTACGTAAACGTCTATCATTTCTTGATTATGGTAGTATGAAGTAATAGTTTTCACTTAACTTGACATTTTGTACACATTTTAGATACAACGTAACTAAATAAGGCCAAATATCAATTAATAAATGTATTCATATAATTTAATTATCAATTATAAACATTTAAATAAAGTAGAGATTATACTTAAGAAAAATAATAGCGGTTTTCACTCTTGGTAGTAAAGTACCCTTGTAGGCTTGGTAAGTATGGTAGGTATAGTATAAATACTACATTTACATCAACGCAATAACAAAATGCATTCATTTCAAATATACAACGCTCTGTTAAATTTACCATGAAAAAAGGTCTAGTAAATAAGCTTGGTAAATATAAAACTAAACAGCTGATCGTCTATCCGCCAAAATAATAACAAAAAATATCAATAATCAGCTGTTTAAATAAGTTTACCATGGTATATTTCTTATACCATGTGAGTTTACAATAGATGAAAAAAAGATGCTCGCGCTTTGTGGTCGAAAGTACGAGTAAATATACTAGAGTATTAAATATACAACAAAGAGTGAAAACCGCTAATATGTTTATTTGTTATGAGAGTAAACCAGATAGTAACACAAAATTAGTGGAAGGAAGAATCAATATTTTAGATCCTAAAATAATAACAAAAACTTACATACAGATAAACTACTCGCCTAT
Source organism: Sarcophaga subvicina (assembly GCA_936449025.2). Taxonomy (NCBI): domain Eukaryota; kingdom Metazoa; phylum Arthropoda; class Insecta; order Diptera; family Sarcophagidae; genus Sarcophaga; species Sarcophaga subvicina. The sequence goes on from OW388082.2 coordinate 39,347,137, forward strand.
TTTAGCAGACCGTAGTTTATACCCCTGTCTTTCGATAATGATTCGTATATGCTGATCGATAATGATCGCTCTGATTATTACCTCCAGAACGACAAGAATCTGAGGTCTGTAAACCTAAATCAATGTCGAGAGTTGGTGGGATATTTGCATTAGTGAAAAGAAAATTATCTTCAGGTGAGTAGGGTGTTATGAAGTACACAAAAGATTTATTTAGATTGTACTGAATGGATAATGTTTACATGACATCTATACTTATTAGAAGTTTAGATCACCCCTTAACTAGATGACGAAATACTATAATGTTACAGTTACTTCCCTGGGTGACTGGTCACGCAGGCATTGAAGGAAACTTGATTGTTGACAGGCACTACCAAGTACGGATATTCACCATATGATTGGTAACCATTCTCCTTACCGATAGATATATAAAAAAATAGATTGTGCGCTGTTAAGGGTCGCGTAGTCCATCAACCTTTTTTCATAACAGATCTTTTGCTTTGACCCGAATTCACAAATTCCTCTAAATTTTACTATTTTACCCGAAAAAAAAGTCTGGTGAAAACATAAGCATCAATGTCTCCGCTGTAAATGATTTCATTTACCAACAGATTCCCATGGTAAAGCAATACGAACAGACCTATTGTGTCTAAAATTAAAAAAAATGTTTGTGTGGAAGCCCTAGGTGATGTTTGAAAAACTCGATATACGAGTACATACATAAATCGAAAAAAGTTATCATTAACATCAAAAACAATAAGTTTCGATAAAAGCGTCCAGTGGCCACGCCCTACCAAATACCTTCCGTAGACAATTTGAATATCTTACTCTTACTTTTCGATATCCCAAGAGAATTAAGAGCCAAATTAAGTTTCAGGTTGAATTAAAAAATTTCAGAAATTTTTTTTTGTTGTGTCCTCATATTTTGTTACAAATTGTTGGACAGCCTGAATGACTATAATCTGTCTCTAAATACAATTTCTACACTTTAATTGAAGTATGTACAGCAGTAAATATTAAAAATGAGAGTTTCTTTAATTACATACATATGTACATCGTAATAAATTCCTTTTAGCGATAACTTTCAGAAAATTGGCAAATTAAAAATTTGCAATTGAAAAAAAAGAAACAATACATCATAAGGCTGCTAACTATTAGCGGAAAATGAAACACATACATAATTTGGGTCAATAAGACTCTAAGAATAATTATAAAAAAAAAAACTTTAAATATTTTTCACCAGATGCATTGTTTCCCTTAATATTTGTTTTTACGCAGTCAGATACACAGTGACATACTACGAGTTAATTTGTAGGTCGTAGGGTGTGCCCCTTCCTTATGGTCTAATTATTTATTCAAATTTAAAACCAAATAATTGAGACAGTATGGGAAATGAGCGTATATGAAAAAAAAATATATAAAAATATTTGCTTATACGTACATAAAGATGACCAAGTTCTTTGGTAGTACATACGTACATACATACATAAAAAACTACAAAAGATAAAACAAGACAAACTAAGCCGAGTCATGCCAATAAATTTGTTGTTACTTTTCTGTTTGATATTTCCTAGAACGTATTCTTCCTCCTACTCTAAAATACATTCTACTGTAATTTTCCGGCAAACAAGTGCACTTGCACTACGTTGTTTAAGAATAAAATTTTCATTTTTCGTAAAAAATGTAACTTTTCACATAAAATGTATAATAACAACGTTTATCGAGGGTTGACTGTTTAGATTTTTAATCTTTTTTGTGTCTAATATTCAACTTGTACTATACGATTGACTACCCCTTATTGGCAATTCAGTTTTGACCCAATTCTTAACAATCGATAATTTAAAATGCAATTAAAATATAAAAAAATAAAAGAAAAACAAAATGTTATGTGTGTTATGCAAACGTATGTATGTGTATGTATGACATTTGTATATAAAACATTTCAGAAAATAAAAGAAAAAAATTCTTAAAATATTTTACTTTCGCTTGATATTACATGCTAAATTAGACATTTTAATACCAGCTCTTTGTCTTTGATCGCTATGTTAAAGCCAACAATAAAAATGTTCAATGAAACAACAAGACATCAATTAATTTTCCATGTATTGTAAAACATTTAAAGTGTACTTTACAACATTCTTGAACTGTGAGAATGCACTGGTGGAATCAAGTCCCACAATCAAAGCTCAAAGTGATCATAATTTTCCTGAAAGAAAATTTACTTTATTTTGGTTCAAGGTTTGACTAACATCATTCACTTATGTCTCATATGTTGCGAGTGGTTCATGTCTTTTAAGGTTCTATAGGAGTCTTTGAGCCGGATCGGGATAGTCTTTGTTAGGTTCCGATGATACCATTATTCCTAGTGAACTTGCTATGACGCCATGGTCTAGTAGGTAGCGTGTTGGCTTATTAGGTCAGTTATTATCAGGTCAGGCATCTCCAACTAAACGAAATATGAAAAAATATTTCTTTGGCGACTTCCTCTCAACAGACTTCTGGCAAAAGCTCTGAGAGTAAATAAAATTGCCATGAAAAGTTTCTCAAAAATCGGTCGTTCGGAGTCGACTTTAAACTGTAGGTTCTGCCACTCATGTATAAAAATTAACGCACACAACATAAGTGGTGTGAGAAACTGGGTCGTAATCCTGACCAAAGGGTTGTAATGACCAATTACGTATGTATGTATGGACTTGCTAGATTGAGTCTTCACTCGATTGATGACATACAGTTTGTAGGTACCTTAAGCATGTTCTCCGTCATCGACCTGTAGAAGAGGGCTAATACCCTGGGAGAGGATTTAAAAACCATTGCGGAAACCGATATTCTGAATCTCCTGAGATTTTAAGATGGTTGAAGGGCGTGCGTTCATCCTCTATTTTTTTTATTCTTTTCTGCCATCCTAACTTAATTCATTTATTTCTCGTCTTTCTAGTGCGAATACAAAGTTATATTTTTTTTGCATTTGTGACTATAGCTATGTGTCCTGAAACCCACCCATCTACCTTATAGATAACGATAAGGAACAATATTATTTTCATATTAATATATTTCCCTACCACTACTCTCTTTGTTCTCGAAAATCGGAATTTATACCGACAGTCTTTAAAAGATTTTTGATATAAAAAATCACTTTAATATGATTTCTTTCCATAGACGTATATAATAGAGATGCTTGAACTAAGTAATCAAACGTGATTAAATGCTCTATTTATTAGAAAAAGATCTTGTTCAATTTGATTGACAATAGTCCTAAATATAACCATTCTAGGAAATCGTATTTCTGCTAAAGTTGAAGAAGTAAATATAAAAAGCGACCATTATGACGCTTCTTAGCATTGTAAACTGTTAAAAAGTCCAAAGTTTACTATACAAAGTAAATTTATGTCCGATCCATTTTGGAACTTTCGTTTACGTTCACACTCAAAACGATTGTTTAGTCAATTCTCAATTTATCCATGGTGTTTAAGATCAGACTGTACCCCTTTTGCCCATCGCTTAAAAACTCAAGATTGATAAGCTAGACTTGATGTGTGGAAAATCTACTTTTTTGAAAAGAATTGATTCAATTTAAAAGAAAATTCAAATGGTTTAAATCATAAACAAAATTTAAGCGAATTTAAAAAAACAAATATCATACGTCAAGGTACCACTTCATTCGATTAGTTTCTTTTTGAAGAGTTATTCCTCTTCTAATATACTATACTCATATACATTATTACTGTTGTATGTCATTTGTTACATAACCCATTACGAAGTGTTTTATAATTATAAGGACAGTATATTTTCTACTTTAAGAAACAAAACTTAATTTATTATTAACATTTTTCACTAATTTGACAACGATATTAAAAACAAACATTTTCAGCAATTTTATTCTGTTTCTTCAAAGATTGCAGTTTTTAAAGAAGAAAAGTCAAAAAATTGATAACGCGCCAAGATAAAAATGAAATAGATTCAGACAGAGAAAGGAATAGACAAGATAAGAAAAGGAAGAATTAAAAAGAAATAAAATTAAAAAGAAATAAAATTAAAAAGAAATAAACAGAACATTGAGTCAACCCATAATCATTATGCCCTAAGGTACTATGAGGTGCTATAGGTAGGAGGTACATTGCTAAAGATATAATCCTTGCCAGTCAATAATGTTTAAGGACCCTATTAGATTCTCATGCCTACAGTCTCTCAGATTCACCAGTTATAGTACTTAGTCAGTTATGCCTACGTACGTACCTGCAAACAAGAACAGCGGCATATAATATGATCCACTTTGAAAAATCAGAGATATTCCTATTCTATCTTTTGCTCCTATGTCTAAATGCGCTCTATTAGGATAGGTATAATAACTCTTATCTCTCTCCAACACATTTTTAGGATTAGTTTCACGTCTCTAATATTGATATTTGGCCATAAGGTTCTTGCAAAATCTTCTAATATACGATATGTTTAATGGTTTTGTTTTTTAACCCACGTTTTAAAGTTTAAATTGAATGATTTAAACTTATCTTAACTTAAGAAGCCCCAATGGACAAAAAACTATGGCGAAATCTGGTTAGCTTAAACAATAAACAAAATTATTAATTATTCAGTCACCCATGGTAATTTAACAAAAATCGATTCAACTGTCTCTTGCAGTAATAAAAATGTAAATATTAATAAACGATGAAATCAATCATGTTATATTTGAAATAGATCAGCTAGTTTAGTGGTAGAAATAAGCTTACGTGAGGAAATCTCCCAGAGGCGGCCAAAAATACATCGTACTTGATCAGCTTACTCAATTGGTCATTAGAATCCCTTCATAAAGCATACGACCCAGTTTCTCACACCAACCATTTTGTGTACGTTTAAAGTCGATTCCGAACTAAAGATTTTTGAGAAACTTTTTACGGCAATTCGATTTACTATCAAAGTTATTTCCAGAGGAAGTCGCGGAAGAAATATTTTTTAATATTCGGCCTTTTTCGAGATGTCTAAGCTGGTGTTTGAATAACGGGCACGCGTCTTATAAGTCAACACACTACGCATTGCCTATTAACATGTTACTCAATGAAATGTTTGAAAATTATGATAAAACTACTATTAGATTAGTAAATATGATCCAAGTGGATGAATTGAAAATGCATATGAATTTTTATAACCTATATCATTTCAAAAACACCTTCACAAATTAAAGTAAATAATGGGTTAATTCTATTAAAAATATGGCATCACATTTTTCTCTTGACTACCTTTTCTATCGCAATTTGCTATTATTGAAATAAAAGCACAAAAAGAACTACAACAAAATAAGTCAACAAAACAAAGAGGAAGAAATCAGAAAAACACCAAAGAAATATACACAGTTTTTCATTTATCCCCAATATAACACAACACAACCGAATTGAATAGAAAATAAACTCCATAAACTGCAATTTGGCAAACAGGTAGATATTTACAAAACATTTCTGCAATAAATTCCTTTTTTGGTTATTATTCTTATTTCACTTTACCTTCTGATTATTGTTTATTAATTGCTTTAATAAAAAACTGCTGATGATAACTTCACAAAAAATCGTGGTACAATAATTGACAATAAGCCGCAATGGTAAACGTATCCGATACTTTTTATGTTGTTTCTATTTCTGCGCGTTAAACACCTCCGTTGTCTGATTATGAAATAGAATTGAATTAAAAAGAGAAAATCTTTCAAGAATCCAAACAAATTAACACAGAAGAAAACTCCAATAATAATGTGGTTAATTAAGCTGTTTTAAATACGCTTTTTTGGGGTTTTCGAATGTTTCAATCAGTTTAAATTAAACCGCTCTTAAAAACTGTAAAATTATTCACATTTATGGTTGTGTTCCAATGTTTTTTTTATCACTTTTCGTGATCTCAGAAAGGTTTTCCACAATTTAGGTACAGATTTTACAAAAAATGAGTTTAAATTTCGTCTAATTATCATACAGCACTCACTGACTACTATAAACATATGTATATATTTTTTAAAATTCTTTACAAGTGAACTGCTTTCATACATATAAAATATTTTTTGCATATTTATCTAATGCATGTACCTTTTCAATATATAAAACCTTTGACGTTTTCTTTATTTATTATTCATCTTATTCTTTATTCTTTCAGCGCTTTTTTTCGCGCAGGTCACATACTATTCTTGGATTGAGTGACATATTTTAAGAGAAAGAAAAATTACTAGAATTTAAGAGTACCAATTAGTGAAGCAGATATTCAGGTACCCATTAACTCACATTGGATTTGCTTATGCAGCAGTTTTTGATACGTTATTTAAAGTAAGTTTGAAAGTCAGTCACTTCTAATACGATTAAGTACAAACGTTTTAAGTTTTACTTCGACAAACGAAACTTCTGTTGCTTCTAGTTAAACAAAAATATATATTTGGACGTTTTTTGGTGATTATGTTTGATAAACATAGCAATGAAAATATTAAAACGAAAAGTGTTTACTTAAATTTACCCGAGGAACACAATTCAAAACGAAATATAAATAATGGAGAGGTTAGAAAAGATTCGTCTATACATTGGTATCGTATACCGAAATTCAAATATGTTTACTTGCTCTACATATTATTATTGCTGTTGGCAATTTTTTCTATGTGCTTAATTCTTAATAGTTATTTGATCAAACTATTTAATATTGAAAACATTTTGAAGCCAAATTTAATCAGAGATGATATTGATCGATGTCAAATGCAATTGGTAGAAAGTATACCAGATCATCTTAATTTTTCTGAAAATAGTCCATCATTTATGTCCACTTACCAGGCATGGAAAATCTTATTGAATACTACGGAAAATTCATTGGATATCGGTTCGTTTTATTGGACCCTTAGAGGCGAAGATGTGGTAGATGATCCTACTGCTGCCGAAGGTGAAGATATTTTTCAAAGTTTGTTGGAAATCGGTTTAAGCGGAAAGATAAAAGTACGCATTGCCCAAAGTATGCCCACAGAGAAAGAGCCTGATCATGATACTGAAATTTTACAGAGAAATAATGCAGCCGAAATACGTTCATTGGATTTTAATCGTTTATTGGGTGGAGGAGTTTTGCACACAAAATTCTGGATTTCCGATAACAAACACATTTATTTGGGCAGTGCCAATATGGACTGGAGATCTTTAACACAAGTCAAGGAAATGGGAGTACTGGCCATGAATTGTCCTACATTAGCTAGAGATCTAGGGAAGATTTTTGAAGAGTATTGGCTTCTTAGCACAAATGACTCAATGATACCTAAAGAATGGCCTTCGAAATATACCACTAGCTACAATTTTAATAATCCCATGATTTTAAATATTAACGACAACTATAAACAATTTGCATTACTCTCTAGTTCTCCACCGCCCTTAACGGCCAAAGGTCGTGTGGATGATATAGATGCCATATTAACGACTATAGGTAATGCAAAGGAATTTGTAAATATTGCTGTCATGGACTACTTTCCCATGATGATCTATACTGAACATAAAATATACTGGCCATATATAGACGACGCTCTTCGAAGTGCTGCCATTAACAGAAAAATTAAAATTAAAATGCTAATTTCTTGGTGGCGTTATTCGAATCCTATGGAAGACTATTTCCTAAAATCCCTGCAATCGATATCGAATTCAATGCATGGAGTAGACATACAAATTAAACGTTTCGTTGTGCCTGCTAATGAACACGAATTTCAAATTCCCTATGGACGAGTAAACCATAATAAATATATGGTCACTGATAATACTGCCTATATTGGTACATCTAATTGGTCAGGAGATTATTTCACCAACACAGCTGGTGTTGCTTTAGTTTTGCCCGATACTACCGGAATGCAGAGCAATGATAATAAAACTTCAACAATACGCATGGATTTACTTAGTGTATTCGAAAGAGATTGGAACAGTCCATATGTAAGGGATTTGGAAATTGAAAATTTAACAAATGACACAATTTAAAATCATATATTTTATATTTATAAATAAGTTTGTACCACTTTATACAAAAAAAAATTGTTCTAGATCAGTTATTTTTATTTGATTATTGCGTTTATATTCAGCTCAGTTGTCCTTATTTGTACTTCTTTAAGATGATACGTACACATTTCTATGATTACTTCATTTTTTTAATTACATACATATGTATATGTATGTATATAAATAATTATTCAAAAATCATGTTATTATATATTTTTTGCATTTTAATAAATTATGTTTTCCTTAATACTAAATTATTCTCCAATTTAATTCAGAAATGGTTTTATCTCTTACACAAATTAAGCCAGAATTATTAGAATTCGTTACCTGTGAACTTAAGTAATCGTAAAATATTAAAAATATCTTGCGGAATAGCCCGAATATAGCTTTCAAAATCCACTAACCGATTGAAACTATGAGTTAAATTTCTCATATTTGTGTCCATTTTATCACAATAGAGGACTCTACTTTTCTCTCCTAATAAGTCAAGTTAATTTCGCAAAAGGGTTACAAAAACTTTCTATCAAAAAAGAAACCAAAGAAGTCGCGGTACGTAACGATAATTTCGCAATATTGCGACACGAATGATTTAAGAAAAATCGGTTTTACAAAAATATTTAAAAAAATACCGAAAACTTTGAAATCGTTCATAATGGTTCAACATAAACTATTTATGTAAAAATGTTTAAAATAATAATATTTAATTATAAAATAATTACTAATTAATAAAATTACTAAAGTTCTAAGAAAATATAATGTCAATAACGAAAATTGCCAACATACGCAGGAGGTAATAAAACTACATATTTACTTTACAATAGGAATAAACAACCAACAACACTTGCGTACTTATTGCTTTCACCAACAACAAAACGCAATTTTGCAATTTTTGCATATTGCAACAACAATGCACTTTATATTCCCGTATATTCAGCACATATATTTCTACACTTTTATTAATTTTTTTTCTTTTCCCTTACCTTTTTTTAAATAATATTGTGTATATGTTTTTATATAATGTTGATACTCCTTTTTACTTTGTTTGACCAATATGCCGGTGTCTTTACCACAATGTAATATTAAAAATGGATACAAAATAAATGTTTCAAAATAAACACACTACCATGCACCGTATAAACAGTATCGAAACCATTGACGTTTGACAAACGCTCATAGCAGCAAATTACTAGCCAATTTAGAGGGAGAAAAAAATGTTATAATGTTTTACGAATCAAATGTGTTAGAAGCAACAGATATACAAAGTGAAAACTGGCGGATAAGGTAGAAAAATTAAATGTAAATAAACATTTATTTTGTGTTAAAAAGGGAAAATTTAGAATATTTTTTAATTTCTTCAATGAAAAGTTTAAAGATTCTTAAATATTTAAATATTAATAGAAATGTGTGTGATTTTCGGTCACAATCAGTATAGTTTCTTGTGCAAGAGGTAATTAAGAAGCTAAATATTACAAGATCAAAATAAGACGTACTGCTCATAAAAAATTTTTCTTGCTGAAAGTTGCCAATATTTTTTAATTTCTTGAAAGAAAAAGTTAAAAATTGTTATTGCTAGTAGTTGTTTTTATTATTTATTAATAGTTTTACACAAAAATTACATTTTTTATTAACTCTCGCCAATATAAAAAAACCCACCCCAAAACCTAAAAAAACATAAATAAACAAAACAGACAGACAATCAGAAAGGGACAGAAATACTTTTTGGTAATATTTTCTGTCCCTTTCATAATTCGCTGGTAAACGTCAAAATTGCGTTTCGATACTGTTTATACGGTGCTACCATGTTGTTTGGCGGTTAATCGAGAATGATCGCGATCAAGGCAAATTCATAGGAGGTAGCCGTAACTCTACAACAAGTACTACAATGCAAAAACAACAGGCATTTTGTTTTTGTTAAAGAGTACTCAGCAAGGCGAATTCATTAGAAGGTGAGAGTATTATTACAACAAGTACAACAATACAAAAACAACACGCATTTTGTTTTTGTAAAAATGTACACATCTTGTCAAAAAAATTAACCCTCAAACCTCCATAGGAAATTAGTTAAAGCAATTAAAAAAAACTAAATAAATTTTATATATTGAAAATTCTTATGATTTTTATTATTACATTACATAATACTGCAGCACCTGTAAATTAAAAAAATATCAGCTGCAAACGTTATTTCTTATAATAAGAAATTTTCAACAGAAGATTGGTCCAATTTGTTTTAATCCCTATATCCCAATCTTCAGAAAGATAATTTGTTTTAAAAATAACACACAAGTTATTTCAGTCATAGTTTAGGCACCTAGTTGGAGACATGAAATTAATAATTGGCTTTAAAATAGTAATCCTTAAGAATTTCCAGAGTGCGTATCGTTAAGGATATATGCGGTACATATGAGGGTTTATGACTAATATGAATACGAAATTGAATATCGAAACAAAATACACAAAAAACAAACATTTTTTTGACATTGTTACTTACATCAGCTGGTAAAAAATCTCACCTCCTAATGAATTCGCCTTGGTACTCAGCTTGTCAAAAAAATTAACCCTAAACCTCCATAGGAAATTAGTTAAAGAAATTAAAAAACTAAATAAATATTACATATTGAAAATTCTTATTATTTTTATGTCATGCTAAATTACACAATAGTGCAGCACCTATAAATTAAAAAAAATATTTCATGCAGTCAATAACATTTCCACTTTACGTAAAGAACATGTTTTTATATGGCCATCGAGAAAAATATCAGCTGCAAACGTTATTTCTTATTTGTCATAGTTTACACACCTAGTTGGAGAGACCGTAATCTTTTTTTGGTAATTAATCACTCTCGTCTAAATATATATAAATATTGTAAAACTAGGTTGTAGCTTAAAAGATATATGTATCTAGTGTTAAAGGCTTAAATATTGTCAATCATCCTGCGAAAATTTCAATACAATTGGCTTTAGAATAGTAATCCTGAAGAATGTCTAGAGTGCGTATCGTTAAGGATACATGCAGTACATATGAGGGTTTATGACTAATATAAATACGAAACTGATCATCGAAACAAAATACACAAAAAACAAACATCTTTTTGACAAGGTGAATACTCAACAGCTGGTAAGTTAAGGCCACTTTCTATGAATTCGCCTTGGTATTTACATTATTAAATTCTATTAACTTAAAATTAGAGTGACCAACGTTAGCCATTTTTATTAAATTTAGAAAACATTTATTATATGAATAAATAAGGACACATGCATACATACTTACGTATAATTGATCATTACAACCCTTCAGTCAGGATTATAACCTAGCTTCCCACAACACTTATATTGTGTGTGTTAATTTTATATATGAGTGACGGAACCTAAAATTTAAAGTCGACTCTGAACAACAGAGTTTTGAGAAACTTTTCATGGCCATTTTATTTACTCTCAGAGTGTTTGCCAGAAATCTGATGAGAGGAAGTCGCCGAAGAAATATATTTTCATATTTCGTCTTAATTTTCATTTTTAATTGTTTTTAGTATTTAAGAATATTTCTTAAATAATGAAATATTTTATTTTATTTAAATAATAAAATATTTAAGAAATATACTTAAATATTATTTTTGTGTGGTTTTGAAATAACGGATAACAAATTAATATCACTAAGTGTGATACAAATTTAATACTTATCCGCGATATGGATTTCAGAATTTTAAACTATCCTGCGATGTGGATCACGATTCATCAGTAGTGTATGTTACAAATAATGGAACACGTAAAATATATATTGTGTATGGGTAATGCAACCACTACGCGTTGCGATTAATAATACAACATAGTTGAATAAACAAGTTGAAATAGTTGACATTAGTAAATAATTTTGTTTAATTTTATCAGTATTGGAGCTTTCTTGAGACTAAAAATTATTTAAATTCAAACCTTTACAAGTTATTCAAACGGCCACAAGTTATTGATATTTAGTTTTATTACTAAAAAATTGATTTTGGACGGTAAGGTAGTTGAAAGAAAATGTTCTTTTTAAGACCTGCCATTTACACTATGAGATACAACCCTGATTAGATTGTGTTCGAAACATTTATACGGTAATACTGTGTGAACAAAACAAGGAATAACAACAAAAGAAATAAAAGAACCCAAGTAAATAAATTTCATTACTAAAAATTTTAATTTTAGTTTTTAATTTTTTATACATTGAAATCTTATTAAAATGTATTGCCCTCTTGGCAATCATTTGTTGCGTGGGTCGGGAGTTTTCATAACAAATCCTAGGCATATTCGTTTTGTCAGCAAATACTTTCCAGATTTTCTGCCAACAGAAAAGGTTTGTGCGAAATGTAAGCAAGATATAGAGATTGCCTATGAATACAAAATGAAAAGAGCTCTTAATTTAAAAGCCAAAAATGCTACCTTGATAAGTTCTAGTACAAGCGATGATGCAACAGCAAAAGGTAATGGGCAGGAAAATAGAAATACTCAAAAGCATTCGGCGGTTCCTCCAAGTACAATATCATCCACTGAAGATGATGACAGGCCGACCACAAGTGCTCAGGCTGCTGCTAAACGTAAAAGAAAGGAAAATCGGCAAAATAATCGTAAATTACCAATAAATGTGCAAAGAGGTGCCCGTTTGCCACACGTACAACCTGTTGCAAGACGGCAACAGTTTGTACATATTAATCCGGATATAATGGACATTTATCTTCGTGGCATGACTGGGGGCTAATACCTGTCATTGAAATTTATTATATATTCGTGCAATACACGGGAATAAGAAAGATGCACTGATTTTTAAAATTTCTTAATCTGTACATATTTGTAAAGTTCAAGATAAAACAACATCTTACTCTCATTACTTGATGATTTAAATTTAGAGCACAGAGTTTGCCGATCGACTTAATAACTCTTTTGTAATTAATGCAACAAAGCGTTTTTGTGATTCAGCTAAGAAGTTGTCTGTTATGCATATTAGTTACAATTAATTGTCTTGTTCTCGTTCTCTTTGCTCTTTCTGATTATATAAAACCCTCAAAGGTAATAAGGAGTTAATTAATGAACTTGTTGAAAATTGAAATGGATTTCAATTATTTTCTCTAATGAATATTGAAGATTGAGACGAAAATTGAATATCTTGAGGGCCAAAATTTTTTAATATGTATAGACTTCGTACTATAAACCTATAACATACTTTTCAATTGTAAATTTAACATGTTTTCTAAAAAGCAACTGTTTCGTTTAATTAATTTATTTATCGTATTTTTACTAAAGCATGAACTAGCCAAAAGTAGTTATATCTTAGGTTAGGTTAGGTTAGAGGACGTGTACTTATCAATTAAGACAATTACAGTACCCGAAGGTCGAATTGACCCATTGTGCAACGTCTTAGTTTCTTACACCACTTATGTTGTGTGTGTTAATTTTATACATGAGTGGTGGGACCTACAGTTTAAAGTCGACTCAGAACGACAGATTTTTGAGAAACTTTTTCATGGCAGTTTTATTTACTCTCAGAATTTTTGCCAGAATTCTGCTGAGAAGAAATCGCCGAAGAAAAACTTTTTGTATTTTGTCTTGATGTCTGGCCTTGGGCTCGAACCCTGGCTTTACTTCTAATAAGGCAACATACTACTTACTAGACTACGGCGACTTCAGTTATATCTTAAATATAATTAGAAATTGTATCTACACAGAACTAGAAATACAATTTTGTAGTTGTAACAGGTTTTCTGTACTCCGTAGTATCTTCTTACAGAAAAAAATTACTATGCTTAAAGATTATGCGATTAGTGAAATATTTCAGGTATATAGGTAGGGCTAGTTGAAGAAATTAGACCAACTAAAAATCCACTAGGCGCAAGACCGTGGACCTGACAGGATGGCTGTGGAGACAAGCGGGCAATTGTTTAAGGTCGCAGCAGTACTCGTCACGCAATTGAGGATGCTCGATCAGCCAAACCCCAACTACGCCAGAATTGATCGTGTTTTTTATAGATAATTTCTTCTCTTTGTCCGAAATCGTAGAAGGGTGTTTATTTAGTACTCTGTTACATCTGTTTAAGATCTATTTTAAGATCTTCAGCCCTCCAATTGATGCAATGTCTACTGCGAATTTAATATTGACAAACGCTCCATGTCTGTTAGCATTAAAGCGACGGAAGAGAATGCGGTGATTTGGATGAGTTGATAGATGGCATGTCACCAAGTAATAAGTATTGCTTAGTCAGCACCACATTGTGTTGTATGACGGATAAAATATTTTCGTTTAAATGATCCATGCTTGACCTTTTCATGTTTTCTGCCAAGATTAAAAGATTATTGAGTATCACAAAATCTAGATAACCAAACAGGGTTGTTAAAAAAGGAGCACCTTATAGCCAAAACCCAAAATGGTCCTGGGAGAGCTCTAAAGATCCTATTGTTTGTTACTTTCTCAGAAATAAAGTGGAAGATTGCTCCAAGAATTTTAGACTTTCTTGGCTTATCTCTACAGATGTATTCAGTCCTCTTCTTACTTCTTAAGACCATGAAGTAAATATCGACACAGTAAATTTGGGTGCTTGGCGCTGATTTTCGTACTCGATCTCGTGCAAGATTTGAAATTCTGTTACTCGTTATTGAGTAAGTATTTCTAGTGTTGATTAAGTTCCTTATTCATCTTTTACAACACTTAATTAAAAAAGCTATACTAAAGACATCGAGCTCCATTATCAGAAAAACTCGTACAATCTTAGTTAATATAGATACGAATTTAATTCCATCACAAATCTCTTAAATTAGTTCCCTGATAGTGATCAGAAATTCCATTATCCTGGCACATATATATGTCATCATATGACGTATAATTGTCGGCATATGAGACCATTGAGACATTTTCTGGATGTTCTGTAAAAGTGATCAGATATATGTATATTTAATTAATTAAATTTATATTTCATATGGCACTACCATCTTTATTTTAAATTTTCTTGATATTTGGCTTCGAAACTCAACAAGTATTGATCTTTGGCTTCAAACCCAACAAATGTGTGTGCCTGCCAGATAGTTGGTAATTCAGCATGTGCTGCCACTGAGCAGAGTGAATTTCAAGATTTCATTTATTAGCGTATGGTGGTCAAAGGTTTCAAATAGTTTGAAGAGATCAAAGCAGCAACAATAGGAGGTGGATACGGTGGGCAAGATTTATAGGATTTTTTAAATTTATTTTTCCCAGAAATTTTTGAATGCAATACAAATATTGTTTTTCGGCCAGCGCGGCATGTCGTATCTTCCTGTAGAGATTTCATATCGACAACGCTCACATCAATGGCTATGTTTTCCCACGTTAAAATTTGCCATATAGTGGTTGCTAATAAGTCTCAGTGCTTTGAAAGCGATCAAATTGATAAATTTCGGTGTTCACCAATATCCCTTGCAGGGACGATTTTTTACCCTCAGTATCCAGAATTTTCGCGACATACATAAGCAAAATGAAACTTGAATTTTAAAGGAACCTTGTATAAAAAATGTTTTTTTTTCAAGTTATAATTTTTTCACAACTTTAAATATTCTAAATAGAGATAGTAGTACCCATAGTAGATATCCCATCAATTAATCCAATTAATTTAGTTTTGTTTTACTCAGAATACTTATAATAGACTGAATATTTGGGTTATATTAAGTGTGAATGGGGCACAAAAAATTTTCCGTCAATACTGAAAGCTCGTAACTAAAACAAACAGTTCAAGATAATTAAATATCAGAAATATATACAACTTATTGAGAAACAATGCTCAGACATACTTGAGCCTTTTAAAAGTATATGCAAAGACATATAGCCTTTAAAACAGAAATTAATACTAAATTGTCCAGTCCATCAAGAAAGTTTTCCTAGACCTGGATAATATAAGAAAATGGCATAGGTCCAATAGTAGCAAATCATCCCTTATGAATGCGAAAAGTGCCACCAGATTACTTACAATTCATCATTACCGTGCTGTATTTTCTACAAAAGGTATAATATGTTGGCCCGGGTTATCATTCTAAACGCAAATCCAAAAACGTTTTTTCGTGCCTGCCTTTAAAAGCTCATCAGCGATTTCGATTTATCTGCAAAGACATACACCTAAGCCGTCTTGTAGGCTTGTTGAGCGCTCATCATTAAGAATAACACCTTACTTCCAGTATAGTGTAATTACCAATATATTCGGATCTCTAGCTTGAGAAAGCTGGAAAAGGGCACAAAATGAGCTCCATATCTTCACCGCATGCCCTGCATTCATCATTTTCCACCACGACTATACGGTTCAGGTATACATGTAAGGTGGAGTGACCCGTGATTACCCTCATTAGCGTGCTCAGGTTGTCTTCATTTAGTGTTAAAATATTCTTGGTTCTCTCCACATTAGGATCTGCCCACTGTGTCACTATTCCACAATAGTGGATTTGACATTTTCGCCCACATTCTCAGTTTGGTCTTTAAAGCTTATGGTATGTAATACTCCCAGTCTATTAGTCAATCACTCCATGATGACTAGGAACCCGTATAATGCATACCGTTCCATGCCTAGAGTAATTGTTAATCGCCTTTTTACATCCCAAGACGGTCTTTGGTCCCAAATTCCTAGATATTATTGCCCTAATTGTCATTTGACTACCCATAAATATATTTAAATCCCTATACGTCAAACTTAACAAATGATTACTAACCCGATACATTCACTGTAGTCATGCAGTTCGGAGCTATCCGTGTAGTAACTAGACGCCTCGGGTACCTGTTACATGCATCCGTTGGACAAAGAAAGCCAATCTAGTATTAAAGTGATGTAATTGCTAGTTATTGACATGTTGAGCATCCTGTCGGATAACTGCGCGCCAAGCGAGAGACCGTCCAGTGCTCCAACTATATTCTGGCGATATGATTTGTGGCTCTGGTTGATTTATCCCCCTAAGCCTGAAGACGATACGCTGTAAAGGCCATCTTATATCGATCCCGCATATCTTACGGTTGGACGAAAAGTATTATTTCCAATGCCCTAGTTGGTGATGTTCGTTGAAGCCTTGAATTACTCTGATGTTGCATTTTCTCTCCATCGATGTCCACCACACTATTGAAGTGGGTCTAATTACGCTCATGTGTCTGTGTATGGCTCTCTTAGATATGGACCAGCACATATGGCCCTTTGCTACTCTATCTACGAGATGCTGTCTCCATTTCAGTTTCTTATCTAGAATAAGACCCAACTATTTCACCTGGTTGGATATCCTAATCTCTTTATTAAGAAAGCGTCGATTATCCCCGGAGCGTTCGTCTTTTCACACTTTCCCTTATCGTTATTTATATGCATCGCAATTTATCCATCTATTCCTTAGCAGTCAAGGCAGTCGATCAGCGCCTGGTCTACCTGAAACTCGTCTAGAGAGTAAATTATTGCATCGCTTCGAACATTATTGGTGGCTCCCACAAAGTCAATGTATACTGCAAGAGAATATACTTTGTCATCTAGGGACCTCTCTATGTGTGGCTGACTTCGTGTAGCACGGCTCCACTGATCTTCCTTTGATGTAGGCATGTTGTCTAAAACCCTGCCTTTCATTCGAAATTTTACTCTTCAAAATGGTATCGACAATGCGTTCCATATCTTTGAGCAGGGAGGAGGTTAGGCTGATAGGGCGAAAAGCCTTTTCCAGGTTTGGGTGTGAATACCACCCTTTTGTCCTGTCAATTTCTAGCTGCATATCCCTATGTTAGGTAGGTTAAAAATAAATGTTTGTATTATCATGTAAATATGCATGTCACTCATAATCTTACAGAGGCTGATATTATTTCTGAACAAGACGTATATTGACGCACTTGAAAATACTTTAAATAAATTTTAAAGTTAAAATGTTGCAGTTTTCTCGCTATATTTACATTATCGTTCCAAAAAAAAAACATTAAATTTCGGGTATGGTAAATTAAGTCGCTTTTAAAATTGACATTTCAGAATTCTCTTTAGTAATCAATAGATGTAGACGTAGTGGAAAACTTTTACTTTGTATCTAATGTGATCCCCTTTTTTCATACCTTGAAGTGATAAACGAACTTTGTATCAGCTACGATTAATGCTTGTGTGATTTCTCAAAGAGATTTCCTTTTTTTCTTATTAATTGGAAGTTACAGAAAGGGTTTGGTTCTTCTCTCTAGCACTTGATATGCACCCAGGGATATATTAATACCCCACAGTTTCCAAGAATGTGTTTCATCCTAATCATCATAGAATCTTCAAGCTGCGCTCGGGACAACCTCCATTCAAAATAGGTGTACTATGAGTCTACAGTTCCTTGTCAAAAGAGCGGTTACTAGATAGTCCGATAAAAGACACAGGTCCCTTCTTATTGTAATTTCCCAACAAAAGTTTTGATCACCTCAAACGCACTTGGTCTTTGCTCTCGTCAAAGGCAAAGGAAGAGAACTACATACCTCGCCAGCTCGCCTGCTTGGTCATAGCCGAGAATTCCTATAAGATTTGGGACCCAGCAGTATTAAGTTATATTAAAAAAAACCTGAAGACTAGAGCAGTAAATATTACAATTAACGAAGCAAACTTCATATGAAAATATTTAGTTATCCGTACATACTGCATCATATTTATTTCAAAACCATATGTATTTAGTTCAACGTTGTAGAGTATTTTCTAATCTGTAATCTATACCATTAATAAGGCATATGCGTAGTTTTTATCTTTTATGTTATGTTTTATGTTAATGCAAAAACAAACAAAAAAAGTTATATATTTAGAAACTATTACTTCATACTATTTTACACACTTGTATAGTATGTACATAAATGTATATGTACGTGTCTTTAATGATCTTAGTAGGCAGAATTAATTGAATGTTTATTCTGTCACTATATATACCATGACTTCCGTTACATTTTATAGAGAATATCATTCAGTTTCTATTTTGGAAATCTATTAAATCAACCACCCGCGATCATTTAATGTGTTTGTAACACATACACATTTTTTCTTTTTAGTCCTTCTTACTTATTTTCATTTATAT
This sequence comes from Sarcophaga subvicina, assembly GCA_936449025.2. Taxonomy (NCBI): domain Eukaryota; kingdom Metazoa; phylum Arthropoda; class Insecta; order Diptera; family Sarcophagidae; genus Sarcophaga; species Sarcophaga subvicina. Next base: position 39,366,135 of record OW388082.2, read on the forward strand.
TACGCTTATTAAATTTAACACTAATTAAAAGCTTATACTTAACGGACAACGATAACTACAACAGCAACAAGAATATAAATTAAATTATCAGAAAGAGAGGGTGTCTGCAAAAGTAGCATAAGAGGGGTTTTAATTACATCTGTCACCCCCTTCTTGTGCTTCTTAGCAGTGACGACGGTGTTTAGTAATGAACAAAGTGAAAAAGAAAACACTCAATTGTTATTTGTTTACACATTTGTTGTGTTATGGTTGTTGTTCTTTTTGTTGTTTTTTTTTTCTTTTGCTAATAAACCCCAATTTATAGTATAATAGTACATATACTCGCACATAGTATGTACTGCATAAATACAGTAATGTACTCGTACATGAGCATTTTCTATATTGGTAGAAATCACAATGGGACTTCACTATGGCTATTCGATTTATTTTCCTTTGTTGTCTTTCAGTAATTGATCTTAATTAATTTATAAAAATAGATTGGGGGTTTGGGTTTTATTAGATAGACGAACATTTTTATAAATAAAGGAGAATTACAAAGTCGTGTTGGCTGACTTCTTAAACGCATGCTGCAAAGTACGCCACGCAAAGCGTGCTTTAAGATACCCGTCCACATATCAAATAATGGATCAAATTCACGTTTTTTGCTATTGTGTTGGTTTATAATACTTACACATATAGGCCGAGGTGAGTTTGAAGAATATCATAACACTTTCACTACATGCGTTGCAATAATCATATGTTCTCTTCTTCTTAATGACGCAGAGTCCGACAAATTTTGGCAGGAGTCAACTGGCAGATGCCCGTTAACAACACGAGTGAAATTTAAAAATTTAAGAAGTTATGCAAGTACCCGCCCTAGTTTGTTACGTATGGTTAGATAACATATTAAATCCATTTTTGGTTTCTCTTCAGCACTTATCAGAAGAATTGCAACATTATCTACTAAATGGGTATTTAGATGATTACACAAGTCATTCGACAGTTCAAGTTTTTGTGTAGGTGAGAGTGAACAGTATCGTATAAACTCAATAAGAAATGCGAGCGTTCGACATTGCGCGCAAATACGTTTTCTTAGTTTTTTGAAATATTTTCAAAACCATTACACTTCATTAGATCAAAGACTCATTCATTTTACTTTGTTTATGTTTTTCACTAATCTGTCGTAAGATTGTTACTTTCATTTTTAAAATATGAATGAAATTCGGTTATCGTATAAGCTAGCCTTAAACTGCCAAGTTAGTTGTGATTAAAGCAAATCTATTGTTGAGTTTTTCATATTTTTATTTTAATTTTTTTAATATCAGATCGTTGGTTGGTTTACTGGAAATACTTTCATTTTGTAAAGCCTTCCAATCCGTTTTTCCGGTTTTATATATGATATCAGTCATAGATTTTCCTACGTTGTAGTTGATGAAAAGGGACGATTTACCATAAGCAGTTTGATGTACAATTTGAAAGAATTTTGAAAAATGTCTGTTGATTAATTTTTAAAACTTTTAACCGTTTATTTCAAATATCTTGTTTTATTTTTTGTTGTATAATATTTTAATTTAATAATCGTATTATCATTATAATTAATGAACTATAGTAATAACTATAATAGTACAGCTACAAGTATTAACATCATTTTCTTTTTTTTTTTGATTAATAATTTAATTTTAATTGCATTTTTTCATTTCCTATTTTTCCTTTTTGTTTCTCTCAATTTGTAACGCCGAAAATAGTTTTTTACTTAAAATAGAATTGCATTCATTTTACATATAATTTCACTACTTGAACTAGATCCTAAGTACAGATAAACTTCCATAAATTGTACTTCTATTTGACGAAACTATTATGGAAATTAGTCTGTATATTTAATTTTTTTTTTGTTTGTTTTATATTATTACTACTTATTTAATAAAATATTACATAAATGTTATTGTAATCTATGGTAATATTAATATAGGTCTTAACATCTTCAATATTAATGTATACTTTGTTGTTGTTGTTATGCATATTATTCCTCACCATAACCAAACTTTTCAAACTTTCGATTTTTGATTTTTTTTTTAATTTTAATTTAACAACAAAAATTAAACTTTCTCAAAAAAATAAAAAAAGTAAAACAAAATTCGTTGATATACTTTCTTATTCGTTTTATATTTCTACAAGTAATTAATTACTCGCTTGATTTGGACTTGTTCGTTAATTTTGTTTGAGAAACTAAATTTCTACTAAATTTACAAAAATTCTCGAAATGGCTCGTCAAAATTATTATTATCGCCAGTAGTATCGGCATAACCGTTCATTATTATTGCTGTTTGTTGTAATGATTGTTGTTGTGGACTGGTTTGTTGTTGGGACATTAAGATTTGACTATGATTTGATAACATAACATGATGCGATTGATGATGCATATGATTCAATGGTTGATTTTGTTGTATTTGTATGGTGGTTGTTGCTGTTGTCAAGGTTTGTGCCTGAGCATTTTGATGTTCTCCCAAAAGTTGGCAATTGTATGTATTGGCGCCATTACTTGTCAGGCTATCATCGTAACATGTTGGCATACCTACTAAGATATTTCCGTTGGCCACAACGCCGCCTCCGTTCAGGCCCAGTACCGCATTAGTATCACTTTCTGTGACCACATTGTTAGTGGTCGTTGAGTCAGTGGCTCCGCCGCCACCATTCATAAGAACGCCATTGAATTCGAGGGCGGATTCTTCGTTGCGTTTCGCTAGTATAATGTGAGTTAAGTTGATAATATAATTTTTGGCCAAGGTAAGAGTTTCAATTTTCGATAATCTACGTTCCATTTCCACGTGAGGTATTACTTCTCTCAGGGACTAGATTAGAAATAGAAAATCAAATGATAATACAGGATAATAATCAAATTACAATACGACAATTGCTATTTATATTTATATTGCAACATTATATAGTAACAGTAATGTTTTTGCAGCTGCATTCGTGCTTGATGTCATACCGCCTTTAAAATAATCATTTCCATATGCGTGCATGAATTCGATTTTTGATAGATTGGCTGCTCAGCATTTGGTGCCTCTTGTGTGTTTATAGCATTTATCTGATATTTTTTGTCGACAACTCTAAATGAAAACTGTGCCATAGTATCCTTAAACATGACCAAGAATTATAATTGAAAAGTTAAAAGCCGAAAAACTGAATTTAGATACAAATCTTCACTGTTTAAGGGAATAAAACATTGTACATGAAAAGAAAATTTGGAATATGCTCCTCATAGAATAAGAGAAGCAATTTCTAAATTTGGATTATTAAAAATCTATTCATATATTATGCCAATGTTGTCTGTTTCCTGTGATACATCTTAGTTCTTTAAAAGCTTTGCTTGTTTACTTGATATTGCTGTGCGCCGTTTAGATTTCGGGCTTCTTAAATTTCGCTATTTCTGTGGTTTCTATTCAAAAGATATAATCTAACGCTGATAGATTCTTTCTATATGTCCTAACCAGATCTAATTATTTTTGTCTTATTTTAACTTTTACTTCCTTCTATCTGGTGTTAGGTATCAACCTTAGTTTCTCATTATTAATCGCCTGTTGCTGTCAGATTGCAAGAAAACTTCTCATGCACCTGGGAATGGACGTTTATTTGATAAGGCAAGTTAAAAATATATTTCGCATAATGCGAAATAGGAGATTTAGCTTTCAGTTTGAAATATAAAATCTTATGAAGAAATTGCACAAATTGTAAAATTTAGCCAATCTAATGCAGAAAGCTTCGGTAAACAGTTTGGATTTGGGACATCAATGAATTTTTCAGAAAGTAAAAGACCCTAAGCATACTGGCTTGATTGTTAGAGATTGTTTGTTATATTATGCACCCACGAAGCCTTAACTTAATGGAATCTATTTGGAAGTTTAATACACGACCGCAACAGGCCTTAATGGGGACTATTTGGAATGCTTTGGAAAAATTGATGCTGTGGTATGCTACAACGAGTAGTGAATATCTGCAGTGTACCGTATCTGTTCGTGTTTAGATGAAAACAAATATCCTCGTCGTTTAAGACTCTAATTCACGCCCAATGTGGTTCGACAAAATAGTAACTTTTTTTTTACTTTTTATGTAAAAAATTTTGATGTAGTTTTTATTTGCTTCGGCTGATGTTCAGCTATCGTTGTTGTTTTTTTTTTTCTTAATAGTATTATTTTTTGTTTGTTTCATTAATTAATTTGTTTACTGATAATTTAAAAATGGTCATCAAATTTGTTAAACATTCTTTATAAAATTGAAAAAAAAAAATCTGAATAATTGGGTGTATGCAGATTGTTTTAATGTCTTGATTGAATATATTCGTTGTATTGAAGTACTAAATTGTAAATTTAACACAATTATGTGCTCCCTAAACCTAGTGATAATTAAATATTTACTACGAGAATATTGTTGAAAAGGCAGAGAAATATTTTTAATATTTTTATTTGACTAAGACAGCTAAGAATACTCTTAGGTTCTTCTAAACCTCTAGAACACAATCCACAAACTAATAGAAAATTTTTTTAAATTATAATTAATAAATTACGTTAAACTTTATTATTTCAGAATAAGATTTACTTGTAGTTTTTGTTGTGTGTAGTTCTTTTAGTTTATAAAAATATAAATAGCAACCGTCTTAGTAAATTATAGAAATTCTATTCAACTTACCTGAAATGCATCATTTAAACTGTGCATCCTCATGCGTTCCCGTTCATTAGATTCCAGACGTCTCAAATTGCGTTCTTTTGCGTTAAGAGCACCTTTTCGGCGACGACTTTGACTAGTTCCTGATGAGTTGCGACCACGACTGGAGGGTCGGGCGCAGCTGCCTCCATTACTACTGCCACCACCACCACTTGTGTCATCGCTTTGTGAACTTGAATCTGTCATTTCCATATCATAGTTATTGCTTAACTGTTGTTATTATTTTTTAATACAAAGAAAAGAAAAGGAAACAATGCAAAATAAAGCATTAGAATAAATAGGTTTGAAAAAAGAGGAGAGATAGAAGGGCGCTATAAATGCTACATGTATTCTCAGTTGTAAACAAGAATAGTGGGGGTCTTAAATGTTATGCGTTTTAATCCGTAGGAGGATTTAAAAATAACAATTACTACACCCTTGCATATACAAATACATCTATGCAACAACGTTATTTTGAGAATTTCCTTCCTTTCTACCAAATTATATACAGTAGAAGAATAAAAAATAGGCACACTTTAAAAGTTTTATAAATAAAGTACCCGTTTTAATTGAAATGTGTTCAAATTATCTCCATGAGAAATAATAAAATATTGCAGTCTTACTTTCTTCTTAAAAAAAAATATAATTGCCTTGAAAGTAATGTCTACTGTCCCTGTTATGTTTCTCAAGCGAATTTCGCTTACTTTTCTGAATAAAAATTTTTTTCTGCAATTAAATTTAAATTTAAAAGAAACGCCGCACAATAAAGAAGGAAAGAATTTCACACTGAGTTCCATGAATAACAGCTTAGTGCATAGAATTCTATGACATGTCGTTAAGAAAGAAGAAATTGTTCCTATCATTTCTCTCAGGTATGTATATAAATACTATACGTATGTATATTTGTGAAAATAAGTCATAAAATTTACTTATTGTTATTATGTTTCGATTCACTGAATCGTTTGACGTGTGCTGATCAGATTAAATTGATGCAAGATTTCATAATCGGTTAAACAATTTTTTAAAATAAAAAAAACGTTAAGAAAACGTAAGAGAATTTCCAAGAATATTTTATTATTATTATATCCTTTTGATTACATTAGAATTAGTTAAGCACAGAGGAAATAATTGCGTTGCATAGTTGCAACAGTGCGCCTAACCATTTACAGGAGCGAATAATAAAAATAAATCAAATCACATATCATTTCCGCCAATTATTCTTTCAACTGCACACATAAGAGTTAAAAACAATTCCTTTTAAGAAGTGCGCACGAAAAAATTTGCACTTAGGTATGTATGTATTTCTTTTTTAGAGTAAGTAAAATAAATTGTAAAATTATTCCAAACTTTACTTACTTAATTAAGTTGTGGTGCATAGAAAGGAATGACGTTTGCAATAGGTTCTAAATTTTTTTGTAATTTTTCGTAAATTCATTCCATTAGAATCTTTTAGTAGCTTTTCTTGATTTTTGACTTTTTTGGTCTTTCAAGGATTTGGTTTTTACTAAAGCACAATACGTCCGAATTGTGCGGATTACAGATTAGTTTTCCTGGTTTCATAAACAACCTTATCTGCCTTCTTACCTACTTTTTTGAGAAGCTTGGTCGTAATGCTGACTTAAAGGTTTTGAATAGTCAAATTAAGAAAGCTTCCTTTTTTGCTAATGTGACAAATTGAAGCTAGAAAAATGCGTACAATTTTTGATTGTATGGAAAATGGAATTTTTGCAGACATTCATTAACAGAAATATTGGCGTTAATTGAGCCATTAGTAATAACAAATTAGAATATCTTAACGTCCATTGGCAAGCAATCAGGATTACGACCTAGCTTTTCACACCACTTATGTTGTGTGTGTTAATTTTATACATGAGTGGCGGGACCTACAGTTTAAAAACGACTTCGAACGACAGATTTTTTGAGAAACTTTTTCATGGCAATTTTATTTACTCTTAGAGTTTTTGCCAGAAATCTGCTGAGAGAAAAAAAAAAGAAATCTTTTTTCATATTTTCTTTTTGATGTCTGACCTCGAGTTTGAACCGTGGCCTTACGTATAATAAGCCAACATACTACCTTTCTATTATGTATATATACATAGTAGTACATATAAATATGAATACATTTCCTTATTTTCCTACAGTTTCCCTTTGAGGAGCAAAGCGCTGTCACAAAGAATTTGAAATCGCACCCAATAGGGGTGAATAAAGAAACGAATAATGATCAGATATAAATAACTTCTCTTATTTTAATTACAATTTTCGAATCCCCGATAAATAAATTTATAGAAATTTAAAAAGTTCAAAATTGTATGATACACGGTTTTAGTACGTACATATGTACGTAATTAGTCGCTACAATACTTACTTCTCCACCACCCCTATAGAGTGTATTAAATGTATCTATGAGTGGCGGGACCTACAGTTTCAGGTCGATTCCGGAGGTTCCAGAAACTTTTCTTGGCAATCTTTTTACTCTCAGAGTTTTTGCCAGAAGACTGTTTAGAGGATGTCGCCGAAAGAATTTTTTCATATTTCGTTTTGCATGACTTGTTTGAGCGGGAGTTTGAACCACGGGCTATTGTCTAATAAGCCCAAATACTACCTACTAGACTACTTTTAGTTCCGACTTTTTTTAGATCCATCTAAAAACATGTCTCTAAGAAAGGATGTATTATATATTTTAATTACGCATTAAAGTCGCTTCAGTTGTACTTTTCTAAATGAAGTTGGAACGCATATTTCAGTTTTACTGTAATAGGTTACAATTACGAAATTTTCTATATTTTCGAATTTAAAAATTTCATTTCGAATTTTGCAAACTGATAGAAATATTAAACATCCTTTTTTCATAAGTTTTTAGGAGTAAGGATGTTGATAATGTCATAATCTTTATATCAAAACCAATAAAAACTGCTACTATACGTTATATTCTAAACTTCTAGGCTAGAGACGAGTATTGGAAGTTTGTTTTAAAGTGAAAACCTTTTCCAATTACAGTGTCAATATTGGGTATCTCACTTCTTGGACTTAAATTTTTCTTTCACAGTGTAGCTATCATTACTATCGGGCTAAATAAAGCTTTAAAAAGCTGAGAGGCTTAATTTTTTACTGAAAAAAAAAGACAGCGAAGAGCAAAGAGAAAGATCTGAAACCCCTTTTTTGACTTCATGTTGAAGTTGAAACATTTACCATTAATGTTGGACGTTTCAAATAAGAATTTAATTAATTACTCAAAGAGGACTCCATTTACTTGCACTGGGTGTTGTGGTAGTCTAGTACTTAGTGTGCTAGATTATTAGCGTGAGGGTAGTGGGTCGACTCTGGTCTGTTACATATGGTCTTAGGTACTCCGATCGTTATAATTAAAATATAAATTGAAATTGTATTGTAATTGATAAATAAATAAATAATACTTGCATTACTCCAAAGGTATCTAACGGTTTAAGTGAAATTTGTCTATGCTTTTCCAACAAAAAATAAAAACTTTATGGCAATACATCTCTAAGTTATAAGCAGGGAATAGTTTAGATGTTTTAAATATGGAGACTTCGGAGTTGAAGACAAATTTTGATCTGAAATTTTAGAAGATACAAATCAATCTTCTGTCATTGGCTTCGGTGCAGACTTGAACGACATTTTCAAACTGTCAGCAAAACAAATATTATCTCTTAGTGATTTATAGAAACAAAAACCTTTGGACACCAATGGACCTAGTTCATCGACTGCTAATGGTTAGTGGGTATTTGAACTACAAAACTTCGAATATTTTAATGAAATGGTTATTGCACTTACCTGTGGTGTTCTACGGCTTGTTCTTCTTATTGGTCTCGATGTTCTATTGTTATCCTGATTAGTATTTTCGTTATGTTGTTGGGCGGTTGATGATATATTTTGTGTTTCTGTCATGGCGTAATTGAGCATTTGTTGTTGTTGTTGTTGCTGTTGTTCCTGCTGTTGAGATTGCTGTTGTTGTTGTTGCTGAAGTTGAGTGAAATCATGAGTACCCATTAATTCGATCACTTGACTATCGTGCATATTTAATTTACACATTAATTCATGATTCATTTTGTGATTCAAGTTATAGGCGGGAGGGTGGTCTGTAAAATGAAAGTTGATAACAATTGATTTGAGTTGCAAAAATTTATACAATTATACAGATCTTAATTGAATTTGTTAAAAATAAATTGTTGAAAGTGCTTTAAAGTAATAACTCATAGTCCCAAATGAAACTCCTTTTGCAAACTTTGAAAAAACAAATAATATAAACTAAATCCATAGTTTTAGAGAATTACACAGTTCTCTGAGTTTTCTGAGGCTAAGTGCAGTACTGTTTCTCATGAAATATGTAGCGGATGATTTACTCCCTTGTGAAGGTATTTGTTGGGATACAGAATACGAGTGTCTGCGCTCTAGCCCTACAAAAGTTCTCTTTGTGGTGCTAAATTGATTTCCATCTTGACTACTTAGTAAATAACATGCTTCAATTAAAGGTATTAGCCTGTCCCTAAGGGTATTCCTTCGGACACTTTATTTCTCATCTGTCCTATCCAAGGAAATTGAATATACTTTGTCGAAACCTAATCCTGATAGAACTTTTCACATTAAAATTTAAGGGAGTTGTGACTAGTTCTCTGACATTGTTAGGTAGGTAGGTAGAGGTGGCTGCCCATCCAAGAAAATTTAATGGACACACTTAGGCCGCATTGGGTCCATTGTGTTACCACAGTTATTCGCTAGTGGTTTCGAGACTAGGGGATAGCGGATAACTGACATGGGTAACTCTGGGGAAATCTATGCTGGGGAATTTTCTTCGAAGAACTCGATGTTAGAATATCTCTCCACTTCAATGACTTCCGTAGTGTACCAAGTTAAAGCTCATAAATCACGCAACGGAACTGCAGTAGAGTAAGGGATCTAATAGCATTTCTGTCTTGTCTGTTAGCAGAGCACAATTTTCAGGTCTAGACCAAGTGGCGTCTGCAGCTATTACCTTGATCAACATTTCCAATAGTATTGTGTCCATCTCATATGGATTCTAGGTCTGGGGAACATTCCGGTTAATTGTGAAGCTGATAAACTTGTTAAAGTACATTCCTACTGAACCAATGCATTATTCCCTCACCTTCGTATTGCTGTCCATGAGGCAATGGTATTTATTAATTGCAGATAAATCCTGGGCTAAGTAAGAATTTTTCTTCGTTACCATACTCACTTGGCTTATATTGGAAAGGAAGCGAACCAATCAAATATTGAAGCTGAATGAAACAGGCGTTTCCGTAATGATGAGGTTCGAAGAGAGAAGTTGTAGATCTGGAAGGGTTTATCAATGTGTGTCTCTTTGCAGTTTCCTCTCATTTGGGCCATCCTTTCTAAAAAGTCTAAAGGTCCTATCGTTACAGGATACCGAATCTATCACCAGATACGTTAGATATCAGGTTGGTTATCAGCTTCATTCGATAGGAGTCAGGCTTCAATACAATGTCCTGGTCCGCACTTCTTAGTTAACTCTAAGGGATCGTATCATGTAGTATCAGAACTGATTACTATACGTGCTCAACTGAACTTTGGTTTAAAATAAATTGTAACACTCACCTATCCTACTCCTGTATAATGTTGATTAGAAGTTACACATTGGCTGTCGACCTCTGCCAGCAACTTCAGTACTATTTTTAATTCTCCTAATGAACACTTATTAAAGCTGAATCATTTCTCCGAAGAGAAGAAAACATTTTCACAATGATTGACTGACTGGTAGAGGTTTTGATGAAAATGTTCTCGGCTTTCTAAGGTTACGGGTTTATCTCAGGTTATTATCAATCTATTGATTACATCATTATCATCATCAATAATAATTTTTATTTTCAATATTTATTATTTATAATCTCTACTGAGAGTTCATGTTTACAGCTAAAAGTTCTTCTAAAGATCTGTTAAATTTCCAAAGTTTCTCGATGTAATAGTTTTCCTTAATACAGATTAAAGCCACAGGTGTTTAAAACGGATGTTTCTTTTGTTCGGATGCATTTCTTATGTTTTACAACAGCGTGAGGCAACAATACGAAGTCCTTTTTTGTAATCGTCTCCTTTTGTTTTTGTTCCCTTCTTTAGTTACATTTTGTAAAAGGGCACACGTCTAAATATATATGTATTAAAAAAAAAGAACAACATTCCTGCGTTTATATTAGAAGTTTCAAGAGAGAGGTTTGTCGGCAAAATGGTACAAATATATAGTAAATGTGATGATGCATTTGGCGCCATCTAATAGTCTAAAAGGCAACACATTAGGATGATGACATTCATAACGACGATAGTGATGAAATGAGATGGTGTTTATAGTGTAACCATTTTTCCTATTACAAGTCCACTAATATTGTGTTGATTTTTAAATGTCTTGTTATTTTTCTTTTTAATTTCTTTAAAGAAAATACTCAACAAGAATACAACAGTAGTAATAAAAGTAATAAAAAATTCATTAGAACTGTTGCAACAATAGCCGCCGCATACACAGTTATGAGTTGTTTCTTTCACAGAGTTTTTCAGAAACTTAAAACAATCGATTCATAAATTAATTTTCTGTCTTACAAAACGTAAATAAAAGCTTTATGAAACAAAATTCCATAGAATTGTATTAAAAAGCAATTATTAGCTTAATGAACCACACGTATATCTACAGAATCTTTTTTGAGCGTTTTCTACCTTTAAATTTAAGGAAAACAGAGTATATGAGATAATATCGATATTTTTTATTCGTCTAAAAGTAATATCGATGCCATTAAGTGTGAAATAAAACATCGTTCAAATGTGCGCAAATTTTTAAATGGCTGTGGCGTATAAATCAGACTGAATTTAAGTTTAAATTTTAAACAATGGCATGGATTATGTTGGCTTTGAGGACGATGAGGTTTGTAGCTTATTCTCATACACTTACAACTTAAGAAAATCCCACAAGAAAAAATCAAACGGTGTCAAATCGCACGACGCATGTAGCTAGTTTACTTGCTTGTGAAACATATCCAATGTGACATGATCTGTGTGGCATATAGAGCCGTATTGTTGACACCACATGTCGTTGGAGTCCAGATCGTAAAAGAAGTAGGTAATCATTGACAAACCGGGCTTGGCCTGAACAATGTCGTTCAAGCGGTCCATAGCTCAAACTGCACAAGAAATATAGATTTTACGGCAAGCATTGGACTATCTTTGATCTCATGCGGATTCGTATCGTTACAAATTCAACAATTCAATTCAAAATTGAAATTTGTTTGTATGCATTTATCCAGAAATCGCTGATGATTATTTTTGAATGAAAACTAGGGACTCCCCTAGAGCCAATTCAGCAAACACACTTTTTTGTCTATGGTCGTCCATGGTGAGTTGGTAGTGAATAAATGATAACTAATTTGGTAGATGTGGCTTCAAAAGGATGTCCGTTACCAACTGTCAAAGTGCGTAGTCCCTGTTATTTTATTTCAACAGAAATTGAACTTTTCCTTCTTTTCAAAATGATAGTAGCAAAGTCGCCGTAGTCTAGTAGGTAGTATGTTGGCTTATTAGACATAAGGCCACGATTCAAACCCCAGGTCAGAGATCAAAACGAAATATGAAAAAAGATTTCTTCGGCGACTTCCTCTCAGCAGGTTTCTGGCAAAAACTCTGAGAGTAAATAAAATTGTCATGGAAAGCTTCTCAAAAATCTGTCGTTCGGAGTCGACTTTAAACTGTATGTCCCGCCACTCATGTATAAAATTAACACACACAACATAAGTGGTGTGAGAAGCTAGGCCGTAATCCTGACTGAAGGGTTGCAATGGCCAATTATGTATGTATGTATGATAGTAGCAAATGGTGTTAATAAAGAGTGATTATAACTATTTAGTCCTCCTCATTCCAACTTTCCAATCCCTTGCTTTCTCCCATTTTTAGGTTTTTTTCCAATTGGATTTCTTTTTAAATAATTTTATCGCAAAAAAATTAAAATAAATTTTAACATGTCAGCGACATATAAAAAATCAAACAGAAACACATTTTTGTTTCATAATATTTTTATTCCTAATAAGATAAAATATTGGGCGTCCAAAAAACGTTGAATTTTCAAAAGGGGTTCAAAAATATTCCGGTAATCAATAATTTTGTGCGAAAAGTTCCAAAACCAGTTTTTGTCAAAAAAAAAAAAAAACACATTTGGGCGCTTCGAGAAATACTAAAGAAGTATTTTTGAGGTCTACTCAACTAAGTATACGACTTAGGCTATACACTTACTCGGGTGTATTTAATGTTTTGTTTTTTGCCGCATAGTGTTATTATTGATAATAATCTGAGACAATCGAATTTTAAAAGCTTGTGTGTCTATTACGTATGCCGACCCATGTTTGGCAACTAGGTATTTGTGGTTGCTGCGTAGATTTAATCGTTCATATCTTAGCATTCAGCAATCTCCTTCGGATAAACTGATTCACTGACCCGTCGACACTTCAACGGGGAAACACTAATTTGTCCCCCTAAATTCACATCACTATATCTCCAGGCCCTTACCCCAAATATTTTTTATAATTCCTTTTCATGACCATAACTCGTCGTTCTGGGTGATTGCTTCAGGGTTAAAAGTCTAAAGAGCAGCAACATTGCATGACGGTACTATGCAGTGTTAAATTTTTGAGTTCATCATGTCTAGATTGAACAACGTGTAAGCGTAAAATTTTCACTTGACATCTCAAGAGATAATTTCATCATGAGTTATCATGTGCTTGTTACGATTCATGCTGAACCATGACAAGAAAATTATGTAAATAACTTTGGAAACAAGCAGAATTGTTCATGTTTGGTTGTAACAGTAACCAGACCAATAACAAAACTGTAAAAGAAGTATTTCTAATATTATAAAAACTACAGTTTCTAACACGGTTAAATAGTTCTTATACCTTGCAAATATTAGATTACTGAAGCAGTCTATTTATAAAATAACACGGTGCGACAGTCAAAATACTCCCAGCTAGTGGCATAGTATAGATTGTTAAGTTAGTTGAGTAGAACTCAAAAATATTTTTTTTAATACTTCTCCAACCCTCCAAACTTGTTTTATTTGACAAAAACGGTTTATTTGATTTGATTTTCATACAAAATTTTTAATTACCCAAATATGTTTGAACCTATTTTAAAAATCCAAAGTTTTTTAGAAAGGGGAGAGATTAGCTTTTGAAACGGTATACATAATCATTTTGTTCGGGTAAACTTGGAAAATATGATTTTTTCTCATTTTTTTAAGTTTAATTATCCTTTATTGCAAAATATATTTAAAAAAATCTGAAATAGGTGATGACATTCTTAAAGTGCATTCTCGTAGTTATTAAACGGGTAACATAAATTTCAATTTACATTTAAAGTTCTATAGAGTATATTTTTGAAATGAATGTAAAGGAGTACTAACTACAGAAATGATCATGTGAAGTATAGTTGGAATCGAAAGTTTTAGTCTAAATATACTCATAATTTTAAGGATTTAAATGACAGTAAATTTGAATTCAAATTCACTTTAAAAGGCCACTTTAACTAGAAAGTTATATGCACTGGAAGACATTTTCGTATGTCTGTAGTCATAAGATAAAATGAGAATTGACTATGACAATATACGATAAAATCTTATTTTTACCTGAAATTGAGGCTAATGCTTATCAGCAATGAGTATTCAAAAAGATGAGTAGAATCGAATCATTCTCATAATTTCTGATACTTATACGCATTCATACTTATTTTAATATTATACTCATACTACTCATATTCAAAGTTTGAAGTACTCATCATACTCTTACTTAACAATACGTATAATGTTGTTGATTTCGACTCTCCATGACTCAACATTTACAAGAGTCACAAAATAGGTATGATTCGCGTACGAACACTACAACACTCACTGGAAGGTTGTGTGTTTGCTTTGGTTGCTGTCTTTGTCTTTTTCTTTTTTTGTAAATGCAACAACAACTAAGACTATAAATTTTGATGAATGATTCGAGTGACTCGAATCATTTAAAAGTATTTTTCTAAAGTTATGAATCTGAATGAATAGGCATATGAATTAAACATATTTCGAGTGCTATGAGTTCGATGTCAAAGTTGTACTCATACTCACTGTACTCATACTTATAAATCAATGCTGTACTGAGTACGAATGAATCAGAGTAGTTAAATTTCAATATTGTTGACACACTTATATTAAAAATTTCATGAGTGCTTATGAATAGCGAAAAAAATATTCATTGCTGATCTCTAATGCTTATCCATAATTTCTGCTTGACATTGTGGTTTCAAGTGGCGATGCATAAGCGATTTGTAGACGTAAATTCCAACATTTGTGTGCAATGATCTTCATATTGTGGCACTCATGTCCACGTAACTGATAACAGATGCATAGCTGCCAGATGAATGAGGCACCAAATCGTCAAATATTTGAGAAAAAATCGTCAAAATCGTCAAAGACGTTTATTGAAATCGTCAAAAAATCGTCAGAAAAAATAAATAAATAAATTAAAAGTTTTTAAAAACCAAAATTATTTCTATTGTAGTAAAACATATAAAGTCCATGTATGTACAGTTCAAAAATAAAACACTAAAATTTTTTTTTTGAAATTAAAAGCTAGCGCCCCTCATCTTCATTTATTAATTTTTTTTCCAAAAATAGAGAAATTTTATATAATTTTCAGGAAAAAAATGTTTAAGGATTAAGCAATCTATCCCAGTGTTGTTTATTGACACATAAGCGCAGCAATAATATTACATCATCTTAATCTTATCTATGGGTGGTGTAAATATTAAGGAGTCAGAAACTCATTCTGAGCATGAAAATTCAGTGTAATGTTGGCTAGAACCAACATATTTATCAGTTTCTTCAGTTCCTTCTTAAGATCTTATCATCTGATCTTACTATTTACACCATTTATAATCGACCGAGAATGGAATACAACTCTCATATAAGGGTCGGTGCCTCAACGTCTATTTTCTCGATCGTGTACAGGAGAGGCCGTAGTAGCTCGTTAAAGACGGTAGTGTATCCAACTTCATTAAATCATTGGAGCATCGTTGCAATGTGGTTTGTATGTGGTCGATCGCACACTGCTTTACAGTAAAAATATATTTTTCGGACTATTCGCATGTGGAACTCAATTCCTGCAGAGGTCTTTCCTGTTACTTATGGTATAAAAATATATAAGCCTAGTTTCCATAAACACTGTTCCCTCTTTCCTTCTTCCCAAATCCATCCCCTGAGTGTTGGTCGTACAAAAAAAAAAAAAAATAACTGCGCTTGCCTACGTTCTTCCGATGGTAATATTAGAGGCTATACTCGAATTTTTAAAATTGTTAGGTTATTTAGGAGTTGCAATTTTTTGACTTTTAAGGGGTTAAAAAGTATAAAATACAGAAAAATTATCACAGGTATTCGAAAGTAACTTAGAAATAAAAAACTTTACTCCTTGTTTCTACTAACATAAATTTCCAATAGTAACAATTGCAAAGTAAATACAAAGCTTAAAGACGCTTTGAATGTACAAAGAAAGAATATGATGTAAATTTTTAATTTTTAAAAATCGTCACATCGTCAAAACGATATTTTTGGAGCTCTAAATCGTCAAATCTGGCAGCTATGAACAGATGTACAGCAAACGAAACAAAGTCTGCATGCCAGTCGGCTTTTATTTCGGCTTTTAAATTTCATGGTGTATCTTTGACACCAAATTTAACAGAATGCAATCAGTGAAAACAAAACTAGGATTGATAGCGATTGCAATATCAGTACAATAAAAACTTTTAAATTATTTGATTTTTAGCATTCAACAAAACAAAATGTACAATATTGCATATCAATATCAACTATCTGCTGATGACCATTTTCTTTTTTTTTAATGTGTTGGAAAAACTATCATAAAGTTACAGAGTCATTATTTGACCATTTTAAAAATTTTTTAATGGCGAAAGAACCAATTCTTTTGATTCAGAGCCTTTAATGTGCGAATAATGTGTGAACAACCCAACTCAACGCATTACTATATAAACAATTACAAACTAAAGTGATGCCAACCACCAGCAAAACATGGAACAACAATTCTTTTGATGCCAATACACAATTCGAATGTTTTCATTCACGGTTTTGTAATGATAGTAACCTTATAACCTTATTTTTATGTATTTCTTCGTTTTACATTCCACATAGAAGACCATAAAGAAAGTCAAGTATATAAAATAAAATCAAGAAATCTTAAGAAAACGTTAAACGCCGCCATAGAAAAATAAAAACAAAACAAAAGAATAATAATAATAAAAATATTTGAAAGAAATTGCAACAGAGTGTGTAGAAAGAAACCCCTACAGGTCATTCGATTGTTAAACAATAATGGAGATGAAAAAAATAAAAAAAAAAAATATAAAAAAAATAATAATAACAGAGAAGAAAGAGCATAAAGGATGTCAGGAAGGGAAGAGTTAAAACGAATGATTGTTGTTAATGTAATGTTAAGTAAAAGTTTATTGTTTGTGTAATGGTGAACATTGTTGCATTATTTATAAACGGGTGATTTTTGTTGATATGACGTGCAATGTCACAAACGATAACCGAATAGGTAGCACCTAACTAGTTTATAAAAGATCTGCGTAAATGTTTTGTATCCACTTCAATTGCTTTTAGTTTTGAGTTTAATTGATTTAATTTAAACGAAATTCCTGAAAGTTGTTCTGTAACTATTTTATAAATATTTCGCACAAATTTTGAATAGAAAGTTTTGTATACTATAGAATGAATACGAATATTAATTAACCTTTAGCAAATGATCCTACTAATGTTCGGTTACAAATTTTTAAACGTTCTAATTTATTATTGAATCGTTCAGTTATTCAAATCTTAATCTGTCATGGTAGTTACATCAGTAACTATATCTAATGTTGTTACTAGTTACTTTAAATATTTTAATTAATGAGTTAATCAGAGACTAGAATTTCTTTTTCCGTAAAATGCACAATTCAGCTGAACTTTCTTAAGCGATTGTTGGACCATTGGTAGATATCCTTGTGGACGTTTGGATTTATTATATACTACGGAGCATCTGAAACTAAGCGAAGAATATCCGACTGCGTAGTGTATTGTCTTATTAGACGCGAGGTGACGGTTCAAATCTCAGGTCAGACATCGCCAACAAAATGAAATATGAAAAGAAAATATTTTTTCGGCGACTGCCTCTCAGCGGATAGTCATGAAGAAGTTTCTCAAAAATATGTCCTTCGTAGTCAACTTTAAACTGTAGGTCCCGCCACTCATACTTAGAAATTAACACACACAACATAAGCGGTGTGAGAAGCCAGGTCGTAATCCTGACTGAAGGGTTGTAATGACTAATTATGTACGTATATATGATTGTGTTTTTGCAGTCTAATTACGTTTGAAGTAAAGTACTCTGGTATCCCAGAGTTGGAACCCGCATGTCCAAAAAAGTTTTATAATGGCTTAATACATCCTATTTTAGTCCTAGTGAAGATCGTGGACTACTATTATGGCCATAATTAAAGATTCAATGCACTTAAATGCTTCTTTCGATACTTGACAAATATCTTGATTGTGGGTAACATTGCATTGAATTCTTCTGCCAAGAACAATGAGAGCTTTGTAAAGCTTATGAATAAACCAAGCCTTTTAGGGTATATTTTGCAGGTTAAATGGTTTCGTCTCAATTTCAAAAGTACTTTGCCTATGGTCAATGACATGAATGTTGGAAAAGATTTGCGTAGAGAAAAAGTTTTTAACACAAATTATATTATATGACTCGAGAGAAGAAAAAAAATACCCTTTAAAGTTTCTCTAAAATTCTAGCGCTACAAACTTATCCTGACAAATCGTTCGTTCGAATGTTTACAGCTGTCAGACAGATCACCAATAGATTGCAAAGAGAACAGACCGTATGAAAACATTATTGACTTTAGCTCTGCATATTGTTTTAAATGTACAAGGTTCCTAACTTAAACTGCTTTTATAACGTTAAGCAAACACAAAAATTTCCAGATAGAAACGCCAAATGTATGTACGTATTAGTACATCCTCATGCCAGTCAGAGAAAATTTCGTATTTGCCACAAAATGAAAATAAATTGTGCCCAAGTGGAAAAAGGGTTAAAATTTTTTTGTGTCAAATTAAACTGACATGTTAGGTCATTAAATTCTAGCTTTTTTCACCTTGAACAGTACAAGAGAACTGGTATTGGGCGTTATACTCATCTACAAATGCTTAGGACAAAACAGGTATCATAAGGCAGTTCAGTTAATGAAAATTATGTCTTTACATTAAGGCAAACCGAAAACAGCGCGTTAAGCGTTAAGAGTTTGTTAAAAATTCTCATGTCACGTCTAATGTTGGAAAGCATGTAAGTGGAGTCAAATTACATGATCTTGTTGGTCCGAGTATTGCTGCAAAACATGAGATTCAACCAAAACATAGTTGTTTACCACATGTCAACTAAGTCCAATTCTCTTACTTCGGATAGACATGATCATCAAGATAAACGAATCAATTGTTACGTTAAGTCGAAAATAAATGTTTTCAGCGTGATATTTAATAGGTACGTACGTTCAATAGTTTTAAAGCTTTAAATTGTTTCCTTTAATGAAATTTCATCTGCAACAACAATTCTATCTTAACAAAATACAAAAAGTGTATGTGTGTTTATGTTTGTAAGATGAAATATGAACGTTATTAATACTTTATAGTTTGTTTTTCGATTTGTAAAAGGAGACAAAGAGACTGTTCAATATATTCTTAACACACTCAGGAAAAGATAAAAGTGCTATTACATGTAGAAAATCAAACTCCATGATTTCTTTTACATGTCTTTATTAATTTGGACCGGATTAAGTGGTGTTACCGATATCATAATTATTATTATTGCGGTGAAGTGATACTTTAGTACTGCGACCATACGATCTATTGTATTCCCCAGAACTTGGTGTGCAACCAGGTGGTTCCTTCTAGGATTCTGAGTAATTGTGTTCTGAGTTTATAGTGTCGCGTCAAAAACCCGGTAATTAACCTTATTTTATTAATATGTGACTTTATATTTGCTTGCGTAGTATTGGAAGGTGTTCGTGGCTAACAATGTGAATAGTATTTACAGTACCAACCAACTATTATTAATTTTCGTATGAGCAACTGTAATTTTGATATGAAATATAATTACCTCTGGTACACTAATTGCCAAAAATGTAGAGCGCAGACCTCTGATGAAAAATTATTGAATTGTATACAATAATATTAACAAATCTTTTAGAACATGTTTTTTGGAATTAACAACAAATAATTCATCTGACATGCCACTTTTTAGTTCGGAACTAATTCAACAACTTACGCCAAAAATTAACATCTTGACTGCCACGTCACTCATATTCGGGGGACAGTAAAGTTTCTGATCGGGCCGCTTCATCCTATTGGGTGGGTTACTGCTTGCGTACAGCGGTACGCGTGGCCTAAAGGAGATTTTACTGTAAATGCGCGTGCGCAATGCGAAAGTACATTCACTGTGACTTGGTTAAACGATTATTCTGTACGAATTTCATAGTTCGGACCAAGTCACCAAGTTCCCATCTATTATAAAAATTTTGTTTCATTATTATTTCACATCGTTTTATATTTTGTGTGCAATGAATTTTTCTTTAATTTGGATTACGAGATTTTCTTTAATATTTTTTATCAGTTGTGGATGAAGTTTGTAAAGTGAAATACTTTTGACTTTAAGCATTAAAAAAAGTATACTGCATATATGACTGTAGTAAAAGCTCTAAGCAATCGTGTAAGATACCAATTTTAAAAAATCAATTTACTTTCTGAACACAACTCGTAAGAGGATGACACCGGCTACCATTATACAGTCACTAAAACAACTGTTTCAGTGTTTAGCTAGTGTTAACAAATACAAATACAAGAACAAAGCTGTAGTATAGCCTCAGCCATTTTGATATTTAGTATATATTTTCTGTTTTTGATCTTTTATTTACAACTATGTACCGTTATCGAATAATAAGTAATTAGCTATTGGAAGGGTTTTTCGAGTTTCCTTTATTTTATAAATTTTATGAATATTTTTGGGCTCAGTATTTTATATAGCCTCCTTTGGCAATAATTACAGCTTCTATACGGTGCGGCATACTGTAGTTGTACCTATGTTTGTTAACTCTACCTAAATATTGAGACAGTTGTTTAAGTGTAAGTAATAAAAAACAATTCTTCGTTAACTCAACATGTATTTAAATTTTAAATAATCATATCGCAGGTTTGTTAGTTAAAACATCTTTTTTCGTAGAATACTGACTAGAGGGGAAACTCAAGTTTTTCTCTCAATGGCGTTATCTAGTACAAGTATTCTGTGATCAACTTTTTTCAGGGTTACCATAACTTCCACCAATTAAAAAAAAGCTGAATATTTTTATTTACAAATTTTATACACATAATTTTTATTATTGAGTATTGAACTATTTATAATGTATATTTATTTACATATCTACATATAATGTGATAAATGCTCAGTAAAGTTTGCTATTTTACTATGAATTAGCTAACAAAGGAACAACTCTTGTAAAGCTCTGAATAATATTAAAATAAACGGTTGTATGGGAAATGAGTTGTATTCAATACGTCTATTTTATGCTCGTCATTATTGTCTCACCGAACCGGTTGTCAAACTTGTGATAAAATTTTGTACCAGCTTCCTTTTAGTAGAGATTAATCCTTAAACCAGTATGCGAAGAGTACATAGCGTATAAAATGCTGCTGCGAGAACTGAAGGGAGGTATTTGTTTAGTAAATTCGCCTTATGAGATTGATTGAAAATCTGTTAAGTCTATAAAGCAGCCAGAGGCAGTTCAAGAACTGCTAATCCAGACTGAATAAGTCACCGTAGTCTAGTAGGTAGTGTGTTGGCTCCTTCGACGCAAGTCAGTGATTCAAACCCCAGGTCAGATATCTCCTACAAAATGAAATAAGAAAAATATTTCTTCGGCAACTTCCTCTCAGCAGTCTTCTATCAAAAACTCTGAGAATAAATAAAATAATGGTGAAAAGCTTGTTCATTTCATTCATTCATAGATAAAATTAACACACAAAATATGGGTGGTGTGAGAGCTAGGTCGTAATCCTGACTAAAGGGTTTTAATGACCTTACTTATTCCATAATGATGATACTCACAATGTTGCAGACAATGGAATAAGGTACCGTGAGTTGATTACTGCCTTTTTGGGATTTCACGGTACGGTGTCAAATACCTCACGGAATTTCATGAATCTACTGAGAGGTGAGTTTGGTCAACGATTTGCGTTCGTCCCTTACCGAGCAAAGTCTTGCACTTTGACTCCACTGGAGTAGTTTTTGTGGGGATGTTTTGACGAGTTTTTTCGAAAAAGAGGCAAAGCAGTGGTGAAAGAGAATATTACTTTAGTGGGATACTAACCGAAATGCTGCATAAAAGAGACTGAGGTTGATGCTGACGGATTGCGTAGTCTCGGCAAGATTTACATGAAATTAACTCTAAAGGTGAATGTCAGATAAATGCAAATTAACACATTTTCCGTGTTTTTTTAATTTTCAAAACTAAAACGGTTAAAAAACCACCCGTTACAAACCGCAGAGTGCTGGCTTTTTGAATTCCGCGACCTACTTACGTAGTAAATTGTGGCCTAATCTTAATTGATTCTTAAATCCACTAAGTTAGGCTTAAGTTTAGATACGTCGTTGGCCCATTACAGTGTTTTGTAAAAGTTCTTTATTTATTCATTTAATTAATTATAATACAAATTCGATTTATATTTTCCTCATTACAAGTTGAGTAATTTAAATCTTATGCACGATGTAGTGTAATATACTTTCACAATTATAGATCAACACAGTAAACTTCGAGGGAAGCCATTAAAAATTCTTATTAATGAAATTATTAGATCTTAATTTTTACTCACCATACTTTTTGAGCGTAAATACGTAATAATTGTTGGGTGGATAACGAATGCATTGCTTTTGTTTTTGCAATTGTTTTGTTTATCCTTAAACCAGTTTCTTGCAATTTATTTAAACGATTTTTACTACAGATTCTTTAAACAGGTTTTAAATATTTTTAAACTACGACTCTGTCTAAAGCGATAATAAGAAAGCAACAAGAAAAAGCTTTTTAATGCATTTCTAATTAGTCTGCTTTGCGATCTTGACAATGAAACATTGGCAAAATAAAATACGCTCTTCAGTTTGGCTGTTGATTTCGTTATTGCTATATGTCGGCGGTGCTCCAGAATGGGCAAGAACTGAGAGTGGCAAAAAGTATTTGATCGAAGATAAATATGAGGTACTCTCGCTCAATCATAAGATTATAAGGTTTTTTATTTCATTAAAATCTGTTAAATTTTTAGTATACTTGGTTGGAAGCTTTACACGAATGTGCGAAACGAAATTTGTCTTTAGTCTCTGTAGATTCGTATGAAAAGAATAATGAATTTGTGAAATTGTTACAAAGACGCTATGGTAAGTACGTTTATAGAAGAGAAATTTAGATATTTGTGACGTTTTTCCTTATCAACATTAGGCGGCGGTAGAGATTTATGGATTGGCGGTTCGGTTTCGACATCTCAAAACAATGAACGTAAATTCGTATGGGCCTCCCATGGGAAAACATTTGACTTTACCCATTGGCAAGATGGCGAACCTAATAATTTAGGTGGTGATCAGCCATGTGTGCATACTTGGTCCATTTCAAATGATTTCCGTTGGGCAGATGGTCAGTATTATTTGAAATATGGTTACATTTGTGAGGAAACCACTTTATTGTATAAATGCTGGGGTACTTTGTAATCGGGGAGGAGGATACAATAAAATTTTAATTATTAATTTATTTAAATCTTTAATTCTTAGTAATGTGAGTGTAACTAGTTGAGCACATCAACAGATAACCCATTCCCTATTGATAAATAAAATACAATACATTTTGAAAAATGTTGTTTCTCTGGTCGATGAATTGAATCGTTTAAAATAAAGATGAACGCAATTTTAATAAACATTTTAAGCCGAGAAAAGTTTTTGTTGTACATCAAGTCTTTTATGTACATTCGTAGAATTTAATAAAAAAAATGCTTGTGAACAAACGCATGTACCGGAATTGCTTGTTCTTTTTATAGAGGAGGAATTTTTATGAATTAAACTAATAAAGATGATATGGTACTTGAAATGCATTTTTTAAAAACTCAAAAAAAATTTTATTGCATAACGTCTCCGCAAATCAAATAATTATCAAAAGGGGATTTTTTAAAATTCGTACAATATTTTTTATACCATTTCATATAAACTGCTGTTTTAAATCTTCTCTATGAATGAAAGTATCAATACTTTATGGCTTTAAAGGGGAACAAAGAAATTCTTAAAGAGGAAAAATTAATTTATTTCAATAATACAGTGCTCAGCATAAGTCTACGTACCCTAGAATACATATGTAAGCAATTCTGTGAATTATAAGCAGCAATTTGTAAAATTAATTCAGGTTTTTAATATTTATTGTAAAAAAGGGGAACTTTCTAATGACTCTATATTTTTGCCCTTCCAATACATGGAGGTGGTAGTGTAATGCTGTGGGTATAAGTGACATCCTCAGTTACCCACATCTTAGGGTTTATTGAGAAAACTATGAATAAAATCGTGTATGAAAATATTATAAACAACATCCTCAGCTATAGTGGGCTTAATGCTCTTCGAAAATATCCCGATTTGACTCCAAGAGTGTATTGCATAAATCTTTAGTCTAATTCGCAAATGTGTTAAGTCCCTTTTTTCAAATTTTACAGAAGACACAAAAACGTAATAGCTTTTTCAGTTTTTAAAATTTGTAAACTTTTTAAACACAATGGAGTTAGCACGTGCTTTTAATTTTTTTTCGTAGTTTTGTGGACTTAGCGTTTTTGCAAACCACAAAATTACAACAACTTAAAACTACATAATGACATTTTTTGTTGTCGTAAAATATGTATTTTGTATAGTGTTACTGTTTTGCATTAAAATCTCAATTTTGGAAAAAAGTGGACATAGCGTCTTTGCGAATTATACTAACGAAGTATAACAGTCATCAGAAAATTTTAATTATTTTTCTTTTATTTTGTTGAATACATTAACAATTTAGAATTAAATTTATACAATAAATATAAAAAACATAATTTATTTAAAAAAAATTATTGCTTAAAATTCATAACATATCTCACATATATATTAGAATACCCATACTTATGCTATGCACTGTATATTTATATAATTTGTATGTCTTACTAGAAAATTTCTTAAGTGAATCTTGGCAAAATTCCTAAGCTAAATTATATAAGATTCTGAAATTTATTTCTCCTAATTTCCATACCTATTTACCCAGAAAAGTTTAGGTACAGTTCACTAAATTAGAAATCTTTCATTGTTTATTATTAATTTACCTTCACGATATGTGTTTTATGTACTCAGTGATTGTAGACTACGTTGTTAATAGCGAACTAAACAGTATTTTGAAAATGAAACATGATTTTGAAAACGGATTTTTCTAAATAAAATTAACTTATAAAATTTGATTTAAAATTTTGATTTAAAAACACTCGATGTAACTCATCAATACATCGAAACAATTCGATGTATTTTTTTTTTCGTCAACATCGATAAAACATCAATGGTTTATATTTAACGCATCAAAGTTAAAAACTTAATACAAAGACTTATGTAAATACAACATGTACGACATCGACCCCTTAAATATAGTAAAAAATTTTGTAAAAACATTCCTGAAAACATTTCAGGTGAAGTTGGCTTGTGTTGGTATAACTGTGGCCTATTCTATAGAGGTGCTGAGGACTCTGTTGAAGTTAATCCCGTCGCATGCGGTAGACATGTTAGGTTAGTAGGAGAAAAGCCTAATGGGAGTTTCATCAGGAGACGCATTGTGATCTGACAAAGTGAATGACTGAATTTTTCCTCCTTAGCTGTCTAGTGCATATTTCCAGCAAACGCATTGATTTTGGGAAAAGCTTCGCAACGAGAAACAATAATAAGAGTGAAAGAAATAATTTGGTTGGCAACGTTATGTGATATACCAATTGGTCACGGATATATATGTATATACCCATCCATTTTTTTTTACAAAGATCCATCGATGCACAAAAAACATTGATGTATTTTGTGATAACTTTATATAACATCGATGCATTGTTTTGATGCATTAAATTCATAAAAACATCGATATTTTTCATAATTCCTACACTACTACTTTTTAAAGAATGTAGACGAGGAATGTTTAGCGAATGTCTCAAGTTTTAGGAATTTCGAAATATTGGAAATACATTTTACAAATTCTTTCGACATACATACATATGTATGCACGAAAATAATGCAAAAAAAAAGAAACAAAAAAGAAATAATATAATAATAAATAAGAATATAATATAAAAATTTATAAGAGCGCTTCTACTTTTTGTTTATCATGTTACAAATGTGCAAATATTTGCTAAAAATTTTTTTTTTTATAAATTTACGTAAAACGTCTTTTATGGGCAAAACAAAAAAGAGTATTAATTAAGTATTGTTTTTTTTATTTAAATTTTTTTTAATAACCTGAGGCACTACAAACTCAGAGTTCACTTATTCATTGTGGGGGTTGACTCAACCCAAAACATGTAGATTCAGTGAAGATGATGATGAATCATCGCAGCACATTATTGGATACTGTAAGGTATTAAATCATTCCAGAAAGCATTCCAAGTGCTGGACAGGGACTTAGTATTGTTAACACCGAGCAATGTCATGATGTTTGCCAGGGCAACAGGTTTGGATGAGTCATTCTAGGGATACTCAATAAAATGCGAGGGTAGTACAATAGATCGTATGGTTGCAGGACTAAGACATCTTTTCACCACAATAATAATAAGTATTGTTTCTAAAAATTACAAGTAAGTGATTGAAGTTGTTTTATTCATGCGATACTCTACTTACTGTATCAGGTTACGCACTGCTTTGTTAGCCAACTATTTTGTTCAGCAAAACGTTGCGATAAGTTTTATGCACTTTTAACGTAGGATATTTCGATAGCCTAGTGTGTTGCAGCAATTCTAAAATTCTAGATTTGCATTCTGCGAAAGTATAGTTTGGGTTCTTGAATAAAAATCTTATTGGCCAGCGCAATTATTTAATTAAGAAATAGCTTTTTAGGTATTTCATTTGCTTTAATAATAAAATTCTTCCTTGTGTCATATTAATTTAGAAAATCATTCCTATTTTGTTAAATAAGCGCGAATATCCAAAAGTACTAAAATTGTTTGTTTCAAATATAAAAATGACCAATGTTCACTTAATTTCTTTTATCACAATTTTCAATTCCTTTTAGGTAAATATTTTACTTCAAAGTCAAAATTTAATCAAAAAATTTGTTTGTCAAAACAAAAAAAAAAAAGATTTTTTCGCGACCTTAATACAAAGGTCCAATCTCTATTTAGTCCTTTGCATATTTTGATAGATGATTTATCAGTATATTTTGGTGAAAAAAACGTCCATTTGCTGAAAATAAAGTTTTAAGTTCCGCAGTATGAAAAGCGGTGGTGATAAGTTAAGTCAAATTGGCATTCGCCCCAATGAATATAGCTTACTCAGACTGGCGCCGGTAAACAAACAGGACAAAACTGTAGCTGTTCCCGAGTACATTGGTAGCTTTCGAACTGCCTCAGGCTGCTCTTCAACCAATTATGTGTGTTGACGTCCCCATTGATCAAAAAATGAGCTTCGTCGGTGAAGATATTTTTTCGGTAGAAGTAGCATTTCTGCAAGCGTTATTCGTTTGTTAATCTATTCCTGAAGAAATGATAAACCTTACTGAACATTTTTGGATTTATTTGAATTTCTGAAATTATGAATTGTCACAGCGCAAAGGTCTTACTTAGATCACATAATTTTAAATTTTACTCCAGTAAGGTTTTTATTAGATTTAAGTCATTTCTTCAAAATAATTTAAAATTTTGCTGGCTTATTAGACGTGAGGCCTCGGTTCAAACCCCAGGTCAGGTACCTCCAACTGAACGAAATATAAAAAAATATTTCTCCGGCGACTTCCTCTCAGCAGATTTCTGTCCAAACTCTGAGAACAAATAAAATTGCCATGAAAAGTTTCTCAAAAATCTGTCGTTTAAATTGTAGGTTCCGCCACTCATGTATAAAAATTACACAACACAAGTGGTGTGAGAAACTAGGTCGTAATCCTAACTAAAGGGTTGTAGTGACCAATTATGTTATTTTATGTGAGTATAGTGAGCTCAACCATTACAAATCGATTTATAAGATAGGTTCTGTTGCAAACATTATACTGACTTCTTCGTTGCTAATATTGTGCAAATATTTTCTATCAATTCATGGAATTAACTTTAAACTTGTTTGTGATTAATATGTGAAAATCAGAAACAGATGCTACATTCTTATTTAAACATTTTCGATTAAAATATAATTTTTCATAATTCAGAGGAAATAAAAATTACTCACATCTGTATCTACTGCGATCAAACGTGAACAAATGATAATTAATTGAATTCTATTGATCAGACCTCTCTAATGAGAATCAAAAATGAAACATCAACGAATTTTATTTTTCATTTTCGCAATAATTATTGCATGTGTAATGTACGCTGAGTGATCTCTCGCTTCGTTTTTCATTTTCAAAAATAAATATGATTCAAAGTATTACATGAGCACTTAGGAAGAAATGTATTTTCCTAATAGATGTTAACGCTTTTGGAAATCATTCTTCATAATTTACTCTTGTGATTATAATGGATGTTAAAATGGAAAAATACGATAACAATTTAAGGCAATGTTAAAACATTTGCTAACTTTGAGGAGACATTCGACACCTTGAAACGTTGTTCAGAAGCGAATTGCCGAATTTTACACGATCGTTTGCACAGACTTCGTTAGTGATGAGTGATGTCTCAATTGCTATCCAATAAACTAGTGTTCAAGATATTTAGATTATAAGCATTCCATAAACATAGCCGGCTCGTGTTTCATCAGGCAAATTAAATTAAAATGTCTGCTAGCGTTACTCATATTATGTCGCGTTTGTCATCCAATATATTAAACTCTTTCGTACTCCATGAAGAAAACATGAAGTACGTCAGCCGTACGGTCCAATGGATTATAAGTTTACGGTTAACTCTTCAATTAGAATCTGTAAACCAAATCTTTGTGATGCATTCAATGGTAATCAGATTGATTTGTTTAAATAAGTTGTGGCCTTAAGTGAAAGATTCTATGCCACCATCATTCGCATTAAAAACACGTTAATGAATTTATTTAGACAGAATGGCTCTGATGCTCACGAACTTTAAAGGCATACGTCCATCAAAAATAGAACAATCCTGGACATATTAAATTAGTAAAGTTTACTTTATAAATTCAAGCAAATTAAAAATTGCGAAACTACACTTACAGTAAGACACCGCTTAACGCGGGGAATTCGTTCCAATAAGTTCCAGCGCTAAACGAACAGCGTTCGCGCTGTGATTGCGACTTCGGAAAATACTGTTGAAATCTTTATCCTGGACAGACTAAAAGAAGAGCGTTAAAAACGATACATAGTATACACTAGAGATGAGCGATATTTTAAAAACTGTGATTTAATCACGGTGATTGATAATTCACTGGTAACTACAGTGATTGAAATTGGCAAATAACACTGACTAATAATGTCGTTCTTTCAAAATTGTTACATACTCAAATTTATTTTATTTTATTTTGAGCGATTCAGAATTACTATTAGATGATGCTGATTATTTACTTTTGTCTTTAATACATGAACTTTCTGTGAAACTTAATTGTCAAACTTCATATAAAACAAAAAAATTACATTAAAAATAATAACATTGATGGTACCACTTTGATTTTGTTTAGTAGTCTTTTCTTAGTATGTATCTAGTTGTCTCTTTCTTACGACTTAATAAAATACGTTATTGTCATTATTGTTTTCTTTT
Organism: Sarcophaga subvicina; assembly: GCA_936449025.2. NCBI lineage: Eukaryota > Metazoa > Arthropoda > Insecta > Diptera > Sarcophagidae > Sarcophaga > Sarcophaga subvicina. The sequence goes on from OW388082.2 coordinate 39,395,842, forward strand.
GGAATACTGTGATCACAATCACTGTTTTAAAGAACAGTGATTAACAAATCACGTTCACTGAGGACAACGTTCTTCAAAAATCATTGGATCGCTCATCTGTAGTATACACCGCCGCTATATAGTGCAACGTTTTTGGTTGGTGCATGGTCGTTTCATTTGCACCCATATGCAACAAGTATCAATTGAGTGTGCGATTTAGTGGAATCCCTATACTATCGCGTAATTCTGAAACAGCGTTAAGTGGAGCAGCGTTAAGAGGGGTCTTACTGTACTTAGGATTACAACCTAGCTTCTCACATAGCTTAATCCCATGTTAATTTTATTTATACGTGAAAAGACTTACAGGTCAACGTCGATTCCGATCCACAGATTTGAACAATTTTTCTTTGCAATTTTTGCAATAATTTCCCGAATGTGTTGTAGAGCGAAGTATTGCGTCGGCTACACGCACATAATCTTCTTATAAGTTTAATACTAATGCATTAACATGGTTTGTCAATGTAAGCCTGTTTTCGTTATTATTCCTAGATTCTTGGTAGAATTCGAAATATCATTGAACTCATTTTTTTAAAATTTCCGTCAAAAAAATGTCCATCAAAAACGTTTAAAATTTTTGAAATAAGAGTTCATTTGAAGAGACAGCATATATAAAAAGTATGACTAAGCTGTTATACTCCTTAAATAATAACTACGGTAATTTTTGTCCAATTTTATAAAACGAAGTGTCAAACTCTTCACAATATAATGCAGTTTCAGAATGCCGGCTTTTATTTCATAGTTTTTAATTAAGTTTTGCAATTAAGAATGGCTAAACTTGAAAAAATAAGAAAAAATAATACTTTCCAAGTTTACCCCATAAAAACTCATAACATATAAGTTTGAACAAAATATTTATGTATACCGTTTTAAAGACTAATGTTTTCCCTTTCTAAGAAACTTTGAATTTTTAAAATAGGTTTAGACAAATTTGGTAAATCAACAATTTTGTGTGAAAATATCAAAAAAAAAAACAGTTTTCGTCAAATAAAAAAAGTCTGGAGTGTTTGAGAAAAATAAAAAAGTATTTTTGAGTTCTACTCATCCAACGGAACAACTCAGAATATGTAGTTACTCGGGTGTATTTAATTTTTTGTGTTTTGTCGCATAGTGTTATTATTCACTTAGTCTTCAGGGGGTTCAAACACAGTTTATTTCCAGCGGCCCAAGGACGAATTTTGTTAAATTCATAATTAAGTCTCACAATATTTGCAGCACAATCAAGCTATATTGGCTTAAATTACATAAAATTGTATACAACCTGTAGACGATGTGGTTAAGTTTTTTTAGACATTTTGTCCGGGCGATAAGAAATAATATTTAACAGGAAACTTAGGAATTCAATCGGATGATGCGAAGTATGAAAACAGGACATCACGTGTTAACAGTAATTTGGCTAATGGAAATTCCTCAAGCTGTAAATGGTAATAAATTTGGTTCTTTCTATTCCATTAAGGGTTTTTGAGGTAGTGTGTAGGTTTATTATAAGTAGGCCACGGTTCAAACCCCAGGTCAGACATCAAAAACGAAAATAGGAAAATATTTCTTCGGCGACTTCTTCTCAGCAGATTTCTGGCAAAAACTCTGAGAGCAAATAAAATTCCCATTAAAAGCTTCTCAAAAATCTGTCGCTCGGAGTCGACTTTAAAACTGTAGGTCCCACCTCTCATGTATAAAATTAACACACACAACATAAGTGGTGTGAGAAGCAGGTCGTAATCCTGACTGAAGGTTTGTAATGACCAATTATGTATGTATGTATGGTAATTTTTATTCAAAGATAATGTTTTCATAATTGAAACATAATGCATGTTTGTCTCATCGACACCGTTGGTATCTTTACTGTACTGTGATAGCTTCAAGTGCACCGAAGGTCTTCATTATGTGAATACGTGAATAGTCTAGAAAAAAAGTTAGGCGGTGCGTTCTCTTCGCTAAATTGTATATTCCTTCATCTAATATCGTACAAGTATACCTAAATCTATGCCAACAACATGATTTTCAATAATTAATTAATTCAAATTATTAAAAAATGTGGATACATGAAGCTATCGTAGGTAATAAGAGTGAAGATATAAATGCGCAAGCTCTCAACTTTATCTTTTGGGCATCAATGATGAACATAACTCAGTTCAGGTACAACTTGTCTGACCGCATCAAATACTATGTTGGAAGTACACAAATTATCAACTTTTTCACTGTTCTTTCTAAGAATCCGAAGTTTTACGTTCACATACGATCTAAAGTAATTTTGTTTATTTTTCATAAATATTTATGACAGATATTATTAAACTGAGAAAATTTAACTTAAGACAGTTGTCCAACAAGACAACAGGAAATAAATTTCTAAATCTTATTGATACGTTGTTGATGCCGCAATCCCAATCGTAATACTCAACTATAGTCGTATACACTACTAATGCTAGAATGGATATATATTCTACATGTTAATGCTCGCGTATTTTAATACCGATCATCAAGTTGCGTTGATAACTATTCGCAATCGATGCTTTCAGACAGTTTCATACCACATCGCCTAATCCGAGGATTAAGCTATTTTCAAACAGGTCTGTAAAACTTGTCAGAATTTGGTTGTTAGGGCAAAAGTTTGAGGTGATAAAATGAGCGGAGTCCCGAAAATTTGTGCTTTGTGTTAATGAGGCAATTGAAAAGAACGCTATTGAACGACTACTAAGCCAAACGTAATTTTGAACCATTTAAGGAGTATTTAACGGAAAATACAAATTACACAGGTGTAAAAAATGAAATATTTAGAAGAATAAAATAGGGATACCATGCTTATGTGTTAAATATTTTTGTTTTCGTACAGTACTGTATTAAAGAACTATAATAGCCTATGGATATACATAATTCTTACGTTAAAACATATTTTAACAGATAAAGTTCTAATACTATTATAAGATTTTTATTCTTTCCCACCCTTGATAGCTGTTTTCTAAAATTGGTGACGAATTCCAACTGCATTTGACATTTTAATTCACAATTGAAACAAAAAATTAAAGAACTGAGGTGTGAAATTCTTTAATAAATGTTTCCTTATTTTCCTTATAGTGAATATCTAAATTAAAAATAAATTCTTTGAAGAGACAATTTTTCTAAGGAATAAAATATGTAACAAGTGCAGAATCCCTCCACAACTGCAAAATTTTTCAATATTTTTTACAATTTTTTCAAAAAAATTTTATGACTCACTATAAGTATCCCGGCTCCCAGTCATACTTTTTATTAAAAATTGAGAAGGTAAACAATTTCAAGTTTTTTCTAGTTTGAATGAGATTAAAGAAATTCTTATTTGTCGACATATAAAACTTCGCAATATCAATAAAAAAATTTTGTAAACTCAGCAACACTAAAAAGGAGAACTTATTTAAATAATTAATTAATTAAAACTATTCTAATTCAATTCTTACCTTTTAGCAGATAGTTAAAGTTTAAATTAAATATTATATACAATTTTCATTTATAGCACACAGAAATTGATCATTTTTTTAAATTTATGCTAAGATCACACTACATACATAAACTCACTGAGAATTATAAAATCCTTTCATTTTTCAATGTAATATCCACACAAACTATTAATTATTTTTTAAATTTTTTTCCGTTATCAATTCGTTGTAATATTTTTTTCTCTCTTTTTAATTCTCTTCTATTTTTTTCTTTTTTTGTTAATTTGTGTTTATATTTCAAATTCAAATTTCCAAAATTGAATTGGCATGAAATAATTTTCAAATTTTAACACATATTCTAATTGTAAACGACCGTTAGACAAGCGACCAACTTCCGCCAACGTATAAATTGAACTAAACGGATGCGAACGTAACCGGAAACGTATGATGCCACTTGTGGAATGATATGCCAGGAATACCAACGTATTATTCACAATTCAATTTGTAGGCCGATAAGAAAGCAACAAGTGACGAAGGTACCAAATTTCACGAACAACATTCTAACGAACGAACGAACTCTCCTGTTGCTTTTGATGGCAACAGTTGTGTGTGTTGAGCAACAAGTCTATATTTTACCGCAATGTTGTCGTTGTTATTGCTATTGTTGTTCGTTCGGTTTAAGCGACACGACAGTGAAAACAAAAATCATTAGAAAAATGGGTTGGTCTATCAACCCACTATTGTGCGTGTGAAGGAAGACCCTTCGATTAATAAGAGCGCATGCGACAAACTTGCCGCATTTGTTTAAAGCAGTTTGGATTGATGTGTTCTATTCGATGAGTTGGACTCATTTCGAATAAAATTTGACTTGACAATCGAGTGAGAAGATGCTTTGAGTGTGATAAATGCTTTGAGTGATGGTAAATTTTCTTATCGCAAGAAAAAGCACCCAAATGAAAAATAATCGAACCAAAATTATACCATTTAAACGAGGGGAGTTGGTTTATTGCATGCTGATAATGATAAACATGTTGTTGATGATGACAACAATGACGACGACGACGATGATGATGATGATGATGAACCCAATTGATACTTGTAGTTGCATTTTGTTTGTTATTCACTGTTATTTTGTCTGGAATGGAGTTTTTGTTTATATTTAGATTAAAAACGAAACTACAATCAACAAACAAACAAGCGTCTTAACCGTCGTAATGACTGTCATTGTCATAATTATGCTTCAAGATAAAAACAGAAAGAAAACTGTAGCACAATATATTATCCTTTAAACATGTAAAGTATGTAAACGAAATACGTTCTACAAACCCATGCATGTATGTTTTGTTGAAGTGAATTCCAATCACTTAAAAGGTACTCTGTGCACAAAACAATTACGAAATCACGTGATTTCAAGTCGGTCAACTTTTAAGTCTCGATTTCAAATCACTTGCTATTTTTTGAAAACACTGTGTTGTAAATCAATCGTTAAACCCTACGTTATGTAAATAGTTACATACACTATTTAGTGAGCCACACAGTCCATTGGTTATGGAATGAAGCTTTGGAAGGAACAAAATGTGGCTTAGTTTGCAGACAACTATACTATACATTATTTCTTGTAGGCGCGTGCCTTTAATTGAATGTGAACTGTGCAAATAATCAAACAAAAGTTGGAAAAAATGTATAGAAAAATTTCAGGGTAATAGTTTTTAGCAGCGCTCGTTTTTAGAAAACAAAGAACAACAAAAAAGTCTGGATAAGATCAGATTTTGTAATAAGAAATCTAAAATAAAAGAATAGTTTAACAATAGTTATTTGTATAAATAAGATAACAACGTACAATCATAGCATTTTAAGTATAGTAACCCATTCAGTCAAAATATACGCAATGGTTGTCCTGGTCATCACAGCCCATTTCATGTAAAGATGATATGGACGACCGAGAGTGAGTGATTTTTTCCCGTGGTGTCTTTTTAAGTCGGATACTGTAGGAAAATTTGCGATTAAGCAGAGGCGGAATGATAGGAAGCGCTTAATGAAAGATCTAATACGTAACCTCTGCTTCTATTTGTAGTAATTCTACAAGATATTGTAATTAAAGCTTCATTTTGCCCCTTCAAGAATTATCTTTAAGTTTATCTTAATATAACAGTCTACACAGTTACATCATATGGTCTCTTGGGATTATTTCTTATAGAATTCCATTTGTCTCCATCACAAACTCAAATTTCTGTTGAAAATTTTTAATTGAATGAATTAAAATCAAATCACTTTAGTCTTTACCTTAAAGACTAATTACACTATGCGACAAAATACAAAAAATTAAATACACCCGAGTAACTACCTCAGTTAGTTGAGTAGAACTCAAAAATACTTTTTGATAGTTTTGATAGTTTGCTACTATGAACTACAAACTTGAAAAAATATGAAAAAATTTGCATTTGTCAAGTTTACCTCATCAAGCCCCATATCATATTAAGTCAAATAATATATATATGTATATCGTTTTGAAGGCCCATCTCTCTTTCTAATAAGGTTTAAATTTTGGACATCGGTTTGTGCGTAAAGTAAAAACATAGTTTTTGTCAAATAAAGCAGGTTTGGAGGGTTCGAGAAAAATAAGAAAAGTGTTTTTGAGTTCTACTCAACCTAGTGAATAACTAAGACTATGTACAGTGGTGGCCACGAATTTAAGACACGACATTTTACTTCTACATTTGTGATAATTTTTACATCTTATCAAAAAAATTTTAGGACAATGATATTTTTTTAAGATTTTAGTAATATTATGAAGAAAAATTAATAATATTTTGCTACCTATATTTGGTTAAGAATTTTTATTTACATATTATATAGCAAGACAAAATGCTAGTCGGGATTTCATATTTTTTTGACATAAGTGGTTTACGTTGTGCAATACACCCACGCAAGTTTTTCTCATTTAGACATCTTCTTATTGCCCTAGACGAAATATCATTACCAAAATCCAATGCAATTTTATTTTTTATTTTACTTGAGCTCGTGAAAAGATTATTAGCAGCTACTTTAGGCTGTCGTTTTTCAGGCTCTAGGTTGCTGTTTGACATTTTTGGTGGTACCTTGTTGCTTGGTGTGTTCCAGCGCGTTGTAAATCTTGCATTTAAAACATTTAAGCAGCATGGATATCTCCATTATTATTTTTCCATCAAATTTTATTTGTTGGATCAGTTTTCGCTCGGCATCGGTATTCCAGGTATCTCTGACCACTTATAATTAAATATTTCTATGTATTCCAACATAAAATAAAATAAAACATTCGTTGCTCAACGTTTAGCTTCAAAAATCACTAAAAAAATCACTTAATAACCAGATATTTCTGAAATGTCTTAAATTCGTGGCCAATTTCAATTAAACGTTTTTACAATAATATGATCAAAAAGCAACAAAATGTAAAAAGAAACAAAATAAAATAATGGTACTTTTTCTTAGTATTACAGGGTACATAGAAGAATAAAGAATATCAAATTTGATATTACAGGATTGTAAATATTATCACAACTAAGTCAGTCATGTAGTTACTCGGGTGTATTTTCACTGTCGCACCGTATTATTATTCAATGAGTCCACTTATTGGAATTATTTTCCTTAAGGTCAAATAAGGCTTTAAAAAAATGTACGTGTTAAAATATTCGTTAGTTTCGCAGCCTTATTTATTGTAATGGACAATAGCCTGTATTAAGATGAAATAACAAATTCTGGGGAAATACTGTTACAAAACGAGTTTTAAAAAAAAAAATTAAAAATTAATTTTATTTTTTTTTAGCAACAAATGGATTTTTAGTCATAATTGCCTACTTTTATAGTCAGAAACATTTTATTCTGTTTATGTCTCCGCTGGAAAATCATTAAGCAGGCAGAAAAAGTTTTTTGAAACAAAATTAAACAGTTAAAGCGCTAATAAACGATACATTAATTTGCGAAATATGAATAATTAATAATGAAGTCCCCATAGTCTAGTAGGTAGTGTGTTGGCTTATTGGACGTAAGGCTACGGTTCGAGCCCCAGGCCAGACATCAAAAACAAAATACAGAAAGTATTTCTTCGGTGACTTCATCTCAGCAGATTTCTGGCAAAAACTCTGAGAGTAAATAAAATTGCCATGAAAAGTTTCTCAAAAAATCTGTCGTTCGGACTCGACTTTAAACTGTAGGTTCCGCCATTCACGTATAAAATTAACGCACACAACATAAGTGGTGTGAGAAGCTAGGTCGTAATCCCGACTGAAGGGTTGTAATGATCAATCATCTATTTATGAATAATTAATATTAAGTTCTAAACTAACTAATAATGACAGAAGGATTATAATGGCCAATTAGGTATGTATGTTATGTTATGTAAGTTCTAGAGCACTACTTTAATCTTAATACCAAGTGTCAACTATTTGAACGTAACGCAGTATGAATTAATTCTTTAAATGCGTTTTAATTTTCTATCAGAGCTAAAATCCAATGAGTATTGTATTTAAATCAATCGTAGGCAGTACTTTGACTTGATGACCCTTCACGTACAACGTCTATTCGTGCAACACATTTTATTTCCCAACGTAATGGTTAATCGCAATATTAACTTTTCTAATACAACATATTTGTTATTCTAAAATAATGCTATTTTTCTCCATTTTATCTTTGCAGATTAACTTTTTGAGATTTTGTTGAGACAAACAGAAATTGGAAGGAAGAATCCATAATATAGTGTTTACACGTTGTCGTAAGTTAAGGTTAGTAAAAAGTGTAAATTTTAATATTAAAACAATTTTATGTATAAACTATTTGCAATATATGTACATGCATACATATTTACATTTGATTTTAATATGCAATTAAATTAACTAAAATGGAATAAATTTTTTTAATAAAGTTGCCTACTGTCCGATTCAACCACACCTAGCCCAACGCCTGATGTTATAGCAGGTATATCGGTATGAAATGAGCATTTTTTGTGATAATAAAACACAAATTTTTAATAGGAAAGTAAAAAACATTTTATTCAAAGTATTGGACATTGCACATTTTTTTCCAAAACTGTTTTGTAAAACTGTTCGTCTTTTAATGCAAACGAATTTGTTGACTTTTTCCAATTGCTGCTTAGACAAAGCGTGTTCCATCGATAAAAACAAATAGTAGTCGTAAGGACCTAAGTCTGGTGCTTTGATTGTATCCTGAACCGGTTTTGCTTTGTATACAGGTGTCATGTTGCAAAATTACCTTGTCATGTCTAGTAGCGCATTCTGATTGATCAATGCATGGTTCAATTTGATAGTTTGTTGTCGTTAGCGATCTGTATTAACGGTTTCTCCAGGCTTAAGGAGCTTGTGGTACACCACACCTTTCTGTTTCCACCAGATATTCAGCATTGAGCTTTGCTGAATTGATGGAGTTTTTGAGCTGAAGTTGGTGGGAGTTTCGAATAATAAAATCGGAAAATAAATCAATTTTTCATCTTCATATTGTTGTTTGGAGGTAATTATCCCACATTTCCATCACTCATCCGATATCTTCGAAATAAACTTCTTCTTCGAGTGCTTTAGTGCCCATGTGCATATATTGCATATGCCGTCAGTTTTCTCAAGCCTTCTCAAGCATTGGTCACGTGGAACTTAATCGGTCATTTTCACGGCTGTTAGCAATTATAACATCACGCAGCTATGTCATCACGTACTGTGTTTAGTCTTTCAATGGAGGTGTTGTGACCTCAATTCACATAAAATTAAAATAAAAATAGCCATCTATCTATTCCTCTAAGAATTATAAAAGTTATATAAAGAATCTAAAAAGAAAAAAGCAAAACAGTACTCAAAATTATATTTAAAGAGAAAAATACTTGTTATCTCTCTTTCAATTGAAGTAGGAATAAAAAAATAATCCATTTAGACTCTGTGATATGGATAATTTTTCCCTTCATACAAATGTCGGTATTGTCGAAGACTAGATTGCTTTGCTTTGCCTCACCATAATAAAATTTTTTGATATATTTTGAAAGTCTAATTTATGCGGTTGAAAGCTTCAGAGAACTTTGCTAATGGAATCTGCGAGTTATCCTTGCGATGTTAATTTGGCAGATTGGCCAATTCACAGAGCTCTTAGTTATCAATGTCAGAATCGTTTGTACCAGAAAATCCTATTCAGTGGACCAAGTTCATAATTTCCTTGTTTATATTGTTAAAATTGTCAACACTTTCATCTTCAGTTACACGTTCAGTCTATAAGTTTTTGGAGCATTTTTCATTGTCAGTGGAGACGCCTCCTGCCAAATTTATTTTATACTGTAGTTCGTTATCGTTTTCTTTTTGTTATTAGATTGTTTATCAGTTGCTTTATGTATTGTTTACTTCGTCGTAAATATTATTTTTTAGTGCAAACAAATGAGACTTGAATCAATCGTCAAATAACTTGAAAGTAATTCACACTTTTTTGTTGAACATTTAGGGCTATTTTTGGGTGCAAGTTTAAACTCAAGATTAAGTTAATCTCCAGTTAAATTTAATCTTCAGTTAACTGGGTTTTCATTTTTTGAGTGGGAGTTTAACTGGAGATTAACTTCGTAGAGCTGCCGTACTTATAAGCAAAAATTTCAAAGTGCTTCACAAAAATTTGCTTTTGTATAGAACAAAAACAAACAAACAAAAGCTGAATACTATTGATCTTTATGTAAAAAATTATTTTCTTAAAATAAGAAATAAATTAAGACTGTCTATTGTCAATTTGTGTTTTATATAATTCATAATCACTTAAATATTTGTCTTATTCGGCTTTCTCTCACTTAACAGCTTTTTTAAATAAAATTTTTCAACTACTTTTCATAGTTAATCTTAAGTTTAAACCACCAACGTTGGTGGATGGTGGTCTTTCATAGTTAATCTTAAGATTAAACCACCAACGTTGGTGTTTAAACTTAAGATTAACTGCTTAACCGTAAGGTTAAACTCAAGATTAAGTAATCTCAAAAACTGAAAACCCAAAAAATTACTCCTAAACGTCATTCTTTTTAATTTTTTTGGTTTCTTCACGTTTAGCATAAACGTCCCTCTTGACGTTCGTTTTCAGAGTCTTCCAGACTAGTAGACATTAAGAACTTGTAAAATTTGTTTTAATTATTTTTGGCAAGCTTCTTTACTGTTTGTATTGCATATTCTGCAAATTCTTTTTCATTATGTCTTTATGATTTCGTTTTCTAAATATCCTTTACTGGCGTTAAAACAAATATCGGCTAAACTTCTAAGATCACATAAATGGAAGCATTACAACTGCACGAAAAGGTATTACGGAAAAGAACAGAGGAACAAATTTATTTGTACTTTGTGTCATAATATTATAAGAACATCATTTTTTTTACTGATTTAAAGAGGAAATTTATATAATAAAGTATTAAACAATGATATAAAGTATAGTGTAAACTATTTTTTATATAAGAATACCATCGGCTTTGAACTTGATTGACATGTCCAGCAATTTCAAAAACTGCAAACACCTATTCGCTCATTTTTAAATTGTATTAAAATACATATTCAATATTATTTTTGTCTATATTAGTACATATTAAGGATTGATTGAATTTTCAAAGATTCAGATCTAAACAACTTAGTTAGATCGTGGACAGAGCAATGCCACATAAGCGCGTAAATTATACATGCACAATATTTATGTAAAAATTAATTCGTGCACCATCTTTAAATTTTAAAATTTTATGAATATTTTCTCTCAGCTTTCTACGTAACAATCCGTATACATATGTATTTTTGTACGTATTTGTTTGTATGTATTTGTTTTATAAAATATCAACATAGAAAAGTAAACACATGCATCGTATAGAATGTATGGTAATCATTATGATTACAAGCAAGTCGCTGATATATAGACTTTCAAACTGCTTAAGTGACTGACTGATTTATCCACAATTTAATTCTGAAGGAATTTTTTTTTAGAAAGAGTAACAGATTTCTACAATTTTCGCTTTAAAAGGGAAAACAGAAAATATTGTCAGTACTTCAGCGCATTCTTGTAATGGACACGTGCCTGGTGTTTCCTTATTTTACAGTGGAAATTATTCATTTTTGGAAAACCACAAAGAAACGGAAAACTCAAAAAAAAATATAATGAAAAAGGGCTGAATAAAGCAAAATGTTTAGAGCGTCATGTAAACATGTACGTATATGTATGTATGTATATGTATTTATTTAACCGCAAAAACGTTCCTATACCCAAGAAAATAATTGAATTTACTCTCCAACTCGTGTTCACTTTTGTTTGTTTATGTTTTTTGTTTTTATATTTTACAATAGTTAATATTTGTGAGTATATGTGTGTATAATTACATATAATTATAGCGATAACATTACCATCATCATCATCATCATCGTCACTATTGTTAATGTTATAGTAGCACTATTCTTTGGCATTTGCTATCTCAGCATTTCATTTCATATCATTTTGATAATTTTTTTTTATCAACAATTTAATAATTCTGACAAAAGAGTCATGAATTGATAAAAACGATCGATAAAAAAGACAAAATTACATCAGTATAAAAGATTTATCGAAAAACAAATTATGATTTTTACCCTCTATTTTTACATTGAATTGAGATCTTACACACAGCCATACATATGTACGTCTGATTATTTTGAAATTGATTAAAATCAATAGCACTCATACGCACCGTCTTACTCAGCTGAAACTTGTATAAAAACAATATACAGTGTTAAGCAAAAGATTAGGTATCCCAATATATTTCAGCAATTTCATGAATTTTAAGCAATATTATGTATAAATAATTGACGTCTTTGTATTTGTTTTATTAATTTATTTATATTTTACTAGCTGTACACTGCGCATGTTGCTGCGCCACCAAATAAAATAAATTTGAAGGAAAGACATTACACAAATGTCCAATTAATTTTGAATCGTTTTATTGATTTTTTTCCCCGTTGTCCTGATGATTCAGATGAACGGGCCTGAGTAGTACGCATTCGATCAGTTTTTAATCTCACTTCTCGTTGTTCAAGTGGTTCAGGCGAACGGGTCTCAGCGGCATATTCGCGAAGATTTTTCAGTCTCAATGCTCGTCTGATTCTGAGGCTTGTAATGCAACATAAGTGGTGTGAGAAACTAAGTCGTAATCCTGACTGAAGGGTTGTAATGACCAATCATGTATGCATATTTATGTTATAAGTTCTTCTTATCCGATGGAATTTAATTTTAAATTTTACTTGAGCTGTTGAAAAGATCTTTAACAGCTGCTTTAAAATGAGGCTAACTTTCCTGGATGGAGTTTTTCGAGGTCTAAGGTATAGTTTGACATTTTTGGTGGTACCATATCGCTTTATACGTTCGAGTCCGTTAAAAATCTTGGATGTGGAATATTGAAGTATCTTAGAAATTTCTATTATTGTTTCGATGTATCACAACATAAAATGAAATCAAATATTTAACTTACCTATTACTTTGCAACCCCCAAGTAATCACTTAAAAACTACTTAAATGTTTTAATTTCGCAGGTAGTTTCAAATTAAGTTCGTTATATCTCTTACCTACTTACTCAAGTGCCATTAACAACCCTATTAACGGATTTCGGCCTGCCGATAGATGACAGGGCTTCCTCGATTTGGTCTTTCCAACGCATAGAAGGTCGTTCTCTTCGCCGACTTCCGCAGATCCCCGCATCAAATACCCGTCTCGCTGGAGCATCCTCCTCAATTCGAACGACATGGACGAGCCAGCGCAGCCGCTGGATATTAATACGCTGCACAACGTTTATGTCATTGAGGAGCTCATACAGCTCACTGCTGGATCGGATGCGGAAATCATCGCCAATCTTTTTAAAGGCTTTTGTTGTAGTTTTCATTGGAGATAATTTTTATATGGTGGGTTCCAAACCCTACGCACAACACATATTTAACATCCAGGAGGGGCCACGAGGAGGCTGCGTGTCAACTTGAACACAGCAAGACAAGGATGGTCCTGGTGGTATCCACGTTGACCACAGTCAGAAACTTTACCTTGTTTGCATGCATTCTATCCCTCGTTATATCTCACGCACATATAAATGATTTCAATGGTTATGATAATTTGGTTTGCTTGATGATGATATGTTGCCAATGATATGAAATCTTGCCGTACTCTTGTACTAACTTTAATTTTTCTAGTCTACATTTATATTGTAGGAATTGTATTTTTTGTATTGTGGTATTGATGTTGAAAATATCAAATAATTTATCGATACATCAAATGGCTTGTTCAACAAACGGTTCATGACTTGTGGATTTCTAATATAAAGCTGTCTTGCAATCAAATTGCATACCAAATCATTTGATAATGGAGTGTATTTAATACTTTGAAGAAGTCTATGAAGATTAAAAAGAATTTTCTTTCTATAGGTTCCTCTACCATAAGATGGATACTTTTCACGTGAACGGTATAGAAATCAATTTGTTTGAAATTGGCTCATTCAATTCAAGTAACCAGAAGTGCTTTATTACAACTCTTACCATAACTATGACTGACTGAGGGCCATTATTACAACTTGCCGTTAACTAAAGGGAGGATTTTACCGGGCAGATAAATTGTTTTTCGTTATTATGAGTACCCAATAAGATAGAAGTGATCGTTAAGCTAAAGGGAGGATCATCCTACCTTTAATATTTAAAGGTCACTTTATGTTTGAACTTACCATATTATATATTATTTTCATTATGGCAACTTAAAATTTTAACAAAATGGGCATATACAACAACAAAAACGAAGCCCGCGATTGCCACTACGTTAAAAAAAAACTTGTATTATTGAGCAGTTTTATCGACATTGCTCCGGCACTGCCATATTTTTGAAAATTTTTATCTGTAAATTGTAATAACGAAAATAAGTTAAAGGTAACTTTACAGTTCCTTTTAGCTAAAGGTACCTTTAACTAAACCCAAGTTTAACGGCAAGTTGTAATAATGGCCCTGAGAATTGTATATTTTTCATTCAGTTTCGAAGTGACGTTATTCACACATAATGTGTGTGTATATAGTAATGGAAGACTGAAACATTATCGGTTCCAGTTTCATAAGCAAACTGATGTCATCGTCATTTGGTCTTTTAGTGGGATCTTTGCAGTCCTGCAAAAGGTCCCAAGTTTTATGTGTAGTAGCGTCGAAATCTGTATTCGCAACCCAAAAGCCCTACTTCGCGTTGCGTTCGACTAAGCGGTCTTAGTTAATACATATGATAACTACAGATAAAAAGTATGGTATTAACTTCTATTTTAACAAAATCTAATAAACACGACTACATTTTGGAACGCTAGATTTGCAATTTAATTTTCTTTGTATACATTTTTTTCTCTTTACGTGAAGAATAGCAAAATAAATGAATATTTTTATGTTTTAATAAATTAAAGTACGAAATTCATTTATAATAGTTTAACTCATGAATATTTTTAATATTATTTGTTTATTTTTTTTTTTAAACATCTTCAGTTGCTTTCAATTGTTTTCATTATTATTTATCCAAAGCTCTTGTCAAAAGGGTACAATTAAAATAAAGAAGAAAAAAAAATACGAAGAAAAGTTTCTGTAAATACTTATTTAGCCTGACATCATTGCAAGACACATGAATTTTGTAACAATTTGTCGAGAACAATGATCAGTTTAATCAATATGTTAAAACGCACACTTACTCAGCAACAGTCATAATATGGGTAAGAGCGTTAAAATAAGTCCAAGCAGGAGTAGTGCCAACCACAGCATCACCATCATCTTCATCATTTATAACAAAACTATGAGCAGCAAGGCTGGCAAAATACTTGTTGTAACAATTGAATCGAATTGAAACGAATAAAATGCTCTTCAACTTATTCAAAATCCAACTCAAAGTGCTTCCTACAGATGATGATGCTGTTTAACGTGCAATAAAAATTTAAATACATACAAATACACTGAAAAAAAATGTAATATGTAGACATTGAAATGTTAAGGGAAGAAATTGAACGCATAGTAATCATTTTAAGGCTATGCAAGGAGACTTTACTTTTGTAAATTGAAAACACATTTTGAATTACGAAAATACAATAACTTAAATATGCCCAGAAATAATGTCGCTCATTCGAGGCTATTCCTACACTTTTAAAGAACAATCACTATTTCACTACCCCGGCAAGTAATTTACACTTGACGGAAAGCAACCAGCCACTTCCCGAACGCGAAAGGCTACCAGTGCACAATTAAATGATTTCTTATCGTCCCTTGCATATAAATAATAAAGACTGGTACTCCAATACAGGTGATCTTTTCAGTTAATGTAACGCCAATCCCCAAACAGGATTAAACTAATAATTCAGCGATAGGCAACATGGCTTTCCTTTTTAAAAGAGGAATCAGTCCATCCAACGGATAGTGCTTCAGTGAAATCAAGCGACTTGTTCACGAGTACTCTTCAGTATACACAAACTGATTTAATACCTATTCACATGAAAATGATGTTCGTCTGAGAAAAATATTTTTTGCAGAAAAACAATTCTTCAATTGACTTTGTTGCAGTTTGAACTGGAAACATTCCCATAAAATATCAAATTCCCGCTATGATATCCGAGATAAGTTCCCGCAATAACACTTGAAATTAAATTAATTTTCCAAAACTGAAAACAACCAAGTATGTATAGATATTTGACTCATTACCGGAATTCAGGCATGAAAACCTCACTGAACTACCATTTTCATGCAGTTATGTACTATCAGGCCATAAATTTTAATCTCAAATTAGCATTCCCTGGGTATATTCCTATGGTGTATTATATCATCTCGTATTCTTAATACTATCGGGTCTTTCATTAAACATTTAATCTTTATCATTAATCTTTTTTATTCGTTCGATAGATCTGTTGATGGCATTATATGAAAAATATAACATCGCTCAAGTGTTTGCCACGGTTTCTCTGCATGCAGAGAATCCGAAAAGTTAAATTTTCCATGATTCTGTCACATAAATCAGCCTGAATTTGATGGCATGAAATATGTGGGCTTTAAGGACCACTGTGCCCTATGGCTTATTCGCATACATCTGCGACTTAAGAAAGTTGCACAAAACAAAGCCTAGCGGTGCCAAATCGTGCGATCACGGTGGTCAGTTCACACAACTTCCACCGCGCCCTCATATCGTTCGTATACAATATCTAATGTGCCATGAACTGTGTGGCACATGACGCCGTCATGTTGAAATCACATATCGTTGGTGTCCAGATCATCGAATTCAGGCCAAAACAAGATAATCATCAACCTAAAACGGTAGACGTTGTAAGGCCTGGCTAAGGTTGTTCTCAATGGAATATGAACCAATGATGTCCCCAGTTCAAAATTCACACCAACCAGACACTTTTTCGGGATGCGTTGGATCTCATGTAGATTGGTATCATCCCAAACTTGACTATTTTGTTTGTTCTCATCACTGGAGATGATTTTTTGATAGAAATTAAAAGCAGCTGCCAAATGTCCCAGAGCCTATTCATCAAACTCACGACGTTGTCTATGGTCATCCGTTATAATTTGGCAATACAGACTGACAACTAATTTGACATATGTTGGGAGACTCTTTTTTAATGGCATTAATTATGATAAAGGACCCTTACAAATAAAATGAATTACTTTCTATCCTTAACAGTTTAGGACATATCATTACACTGTAACCTGCTCAAACTTGCTTTAAGTAGACTTATATTGAAGATATTAAATTATTTAGAATTGCTTTATAATGTGCCCATTGTGGCGCCTGATTGATTTAAAATTCTTGCCAAGAAAATGAATATTTTATTTTGTATGACCGGTAGATATTTGATAATATTAAAAACTTCCGAATATTAGACAAAAATTACCAATTATTTCACCGTTGTTGCCCATAGACATATAATTTACAATATGCGACAAAATAAAAAAATGAAATCCACCCAGCTAATGACATAGTGTAAGTAGCGAACCCTCAAAACTTGTTTTATTTGAAAAAAAATGTTTTTTTGGACTTTATGCACAAACTTATTGATTACACAAACATTTCTGAACCGATGTTCAAAATTTAAACCTTATTGGAAAGGAAAGGGATGGGCCTTTAAAGCGGTATACATATATATATTATTTGACTTAATAGGCTATGCGATTTGATGAGGTAAACTTGACAAATGCGAATTTTTTTCATATTTTTTCAAGTTTGTCCGTTCATAGTAGCAAACTTTAATTGAAAAATATGAAATAAGTGGTAATATTCTGAAAGTGCATTATCTTGTGAAGAGATTGACACTTCATTTGATCAAATCGGACAAAAATTACCGTAGTTATTATTTAGAGTCTAACAGTCGAGTTATATTTTTCATACATATATTTCTAGAAATATTTCGTACAATGGGTCAATTCGACTTCCGGGTACTATACTTGTCTTAATTGACAAGTACACGTCCTCTAACCTATTTCTAGAAATTAAAAAAATTTCAGAATTTTTGATGGATCTTGATTGTTTATCGGAAAACGTGTCAATTTCACGTTTGAGCGATCACCAGAAGTTGGCCAATGTTTGCGCAAAGAGACTTAATAATATTTGCAAAAAACGCAAATATTAGTCGACTTCTGGCAGTCGCGCAAACGTAAAATTGACACAGTTTGCAATAAACAATCAAGATTCATCAAATTTTCTGAAAATTTTTGAACTAAAAGTTCATTTGATGAGATGACATATATAAAAAATATAACACTACTCTTATACTATTTAAATAATAATTACGGTAATTTTTGTCCGATTTTATCAAACGAAGTGTCAATCTCTTTAAAAGATATTGCACTTTCAGAATGTCATCACCTATTTTATAATTTTTAAGTAAATTTTGCAATTAAGAATAGCTAAACTTGAAAAAATGAGAAAAACTCATATTTTCCAAGTTTACCCGATCAAAGCTCATAACATGTAAGTTTGAACCATATGTTTATGTATACCATTTTAAAAGCTCAACTGTATACCATTTTAAAGACTTCCCTTTTAAAAAACTTTGGATTTTGAAAATAGATTAAAAAATATTTGGGTAATCAATAATTTTGTGTGAAAAGAACAAAAAAAACAGTTTCTGTCAAATGAAACAAGTTTAGGGGGTTCGAGAAATATAAAAAAATATTTTTGAGTTCTACTTAACAAAACTCACTACCTACACTATGTCATTAGCTGGGTATATTTGACTGTCGCACCGTGTTATTAATGATTTTTTCTCTTCAAATAATCATTATGTAATGTTTCAATTTTATAAAATCATTTTAATTTAAAATTTTTCTAAGTGTTGGAAGAAGCATTATCACAATGAAAATAATAAGAAGAGTAAAAAATAAAACATAGAATGCGAAGGAATCTAGGAAAAGTAAACCAAAAGCTTAACCAACAAATATTTACGTAACGGCCTTCGTCAAGTATTTACCAACAATTCACAACCATATCAACAGTTGGAAAGTGGGGGATGAAACGGCCTTAAACTTATGAAATTTTTCAAATAATATGCCAAAGGATGAGTCCAACAAAAAAAAAGAAAAACAAGACTACATTTCAATGTTCAATTGAAAATATATGTACATACAAACAAATAAAAACAAAATCACACACACACTCGTATTCGTACATGTTCAATTGAATTTATCATTCAACTCGTCAAACCAATAAATAAACGTTGCAAATGTTGTATTATTGCTTTCTGTGGCATTTGTTTTCAGATTTCAAATAATTTTGTTATTATTTTAGTTTTAACTTTTCTTTTATCCCTTTTAGGGGATTTTTTCCTTTCCTTTTCTTTTCCTCTAACAATTTGTATTTGGCACCATAACCACGCCACGGTATACTGCCTGTTGCAGAATAAAAATGTTTTTTTTTGTTTATTGTTGTTGAATATTGGACCATAGTCTGCATTTGATAGAAGTAAGAGATGCCAATAAGCGTTAAAGATTTTGCCTTTGGAATTCAGGTTCCAAAGGGATAGTGCATACCATTTAACATTTATATAACAGAGGAAATCTTTTATAGCAAGAAAGGAAACTTTTTTCTAAAGTGTTGAAACTTGTGCATTTAAAGCAAATTCCTGCAAAAATGTTTATAATAAATGACAAATTTAGTTTTTAATTGCTTTTGTGTTGAAATTATAGTTAAAAAGGAATCGAATGTGCTATTAGAATGTAAAATACCTTATTATAACCATTAACACTTTGACTTCCGATAAACTATACATAAGTATGTATATAGGGTGAGTGCTTTGAAAGTTTAGATTTAAAGATGCAATAAAACAAAAACGGTTTGAAATTTTCTTTTGTTTTGAAGTACAATTATTCCGGTTATAAATGGAATATTATTTCATTCATCTGGCTGCTGCGGCTGGCCTCACAGTACCTCATTCGATCGGACCAATTTTCGTACACTTTTTGGAGTGTTTGGGGGCGTATCCCGGCAATGACAGCACTAATGATGGCCTTCAAATCCTCAACTGTCCCTGGTTTGTCGGCGTAAAACAGAAAATAGTCCAACGATGTCAAATTGCAGCTTCTTGGCGGCCTTTTGACATCATCAAACGGCTATCAAACTTTTGACACAATAAATCGATTGTGGCATGAGATGTGTGAAACCAAACAATATCCATGAAGAGTGGGTACAAAAAACCGGATATCATGATGCGATAGGTGCCTCTATTGATCGTAAAGGTTGATGCCTCCGCTCCACAAGCCGCGCCAAACAATCACAGTCATTGGCTTCTGTAAGACCACCTGTGGGTTTTCTGAGTCCTAAATACGACAATTTTGCTTATTAACGTACCCACCAAGTTGAAAATCAACTTCATCTGAAAAGATGATTTGTTTTTGGCAAAATCGATATCGTCGTGCAGTTTCTCGTTGGCCCAATTAATTCCAAGATTGCTTTAGCGTAAATCGATTTATTACGTTCAGTGTAGATAATATACAGAATTTTGTGACAGAATAGAATGCCATAAGTTTTTCCGGATTCGAAATAATCAATGGTTCCAATTTAAACCGATTGTTGCCCATTTTTTTGAATGCTTGTTTCACAAATTTAAAAGCCTTATCGTAGTGATTTTTCAATTTGATTGTTTTCTAATTTGAATATTTTTTAAGTCAAAATAAAATGTTTATAAATTCTTAATACAAAAATTCTAAAACAATGTTAATACAAAGACACGTACACTTGGCGTATTTAATAGTATGTTAACTAAATGATTGTACCTTAATATACCGCCATCAAAAACAGATATAGCTGAGCGATCGTTTTGCTGCCTCGCTTTCCTGTTCTTGGGGCTTCGTGAACGGATTATTTTTGGAGATGTATTATGCTACCTCGGTGCTTTTAAAAAAATACGAAGAATTAAACTTTTAAATGTTTTATGGAATCTCTTTTATTTCTTATGTTAACATTATTTTAAAAAATATACAAAAACTTAATTACACCTTATTTCTAGATTTTTATTCAGTCAGGATTACAATCTAGCTTCTCACACCACTTATGTTGTGAGTTTTTATTTTATACATACATAAGTGGCGAGAACTACAGTTTAAACTTTAAAGTCAACTCCGAACAATAGATTTTTGAGAAACTTTTCATGGCAATAGTATTCTCAGAGTATTTGCCCGAAATCTGCTGAGAGGAAGTCGTGGAAAAAATATTGTTTTCATATTTCTTTTTGTTGGATACGTCTGACCTAAGGTATGAACCTACTAACCTACTAGCCTACGGCGACTTAACTTAGTAACTTTAGAATAAAAAATACATGAACTTATATATAAAATAATTTTTATTTATTATGCATCTGTTAGTCTCTTGAAAAAGCCTAAAACATAAATTTAAATAAGTAATAACAACAAACGCCTGAGAGTTTTAAATCCTCTGTCAATATTTTTCGGGCATACTAGGAACGCTTAAAATAGCTTATTTTTACGTTATGCTATTTCATTCCTTGTTCACCACCTCTTTTAGCATATATTTAGGTACGCAATTTTTTTTTCTAACAATGCTTAAGATCATTGTCTTGCTGAAATATAAATTGACCATGAAGATCCAATTTTGAGACAATTAACCAAACACTGTAGCAGGACAATTACCTCTAAACAGCAATTCTAACACCGCCATGGTTTACCATGGTATAATGCTCGCTTATCAAATCTCGAAGTATCACATTGATGTCCTTATTATTTTTCACATCATTGTATATTGGAAGAAGTCGCTTTATTGTCCAGTTAGTTAAAATTTATGAAAACACCTACACAGAGACAGGCGGCTTCCTTCCAGCACATTCAAAAACTCTGAGAGTAAATAAAAATGCCATGAAAAATTTCTCAAAAATCTGTCGTTTGGAGTCATCTATAAACTTTAGATCTCTCCACTCAAGTATACAAATTAAACACACAACATAAGTGGTGTGAGAAGCTAGGTCGTAATCTTAACTGAAAGGTTGTAATGACCAATTACGTACGTACAGAAAATTTTCTGTGCAAAGTATAAAGTCAGAAATTCTTTTATTTGGTCAAACAAATAATTTTAAGTCTAATATTTTTCATATATTCGGTTTTATAAGGCATAAAATAATAGCGTTTCAATTTGGGTACAATGACCTAAAAAAGAACATGTAATGACGAAGTCCGCTTAATTATTTACGCAATTAAGATTACCATTCTATGGTAACAATCACAGATAAATATACTAAGAAAAGAGCAGCATTCGATTATAGGTTTGGTTATTATTTAATAATATATTTTTTGTCTGCTGTAAGGGATATGCACTTTTATTGAGTCAATATTCGGTTAATTGAGTGCAATATTGTAGGTGTTCAGACATAATAATATACGCAGTTCATTATTCAATATTCACTTGACAGCTGGTAAACAAAACAGCTGATTGTTTCAACAACATTGTTTTTATTTTGTTTTGTTGTTTTTTGTTTTGTTTTTTTTTTATTGTTTGTCATTGTTGACATTTCAGTTGCCAAATATCAACAGAAACTGTTCGGTTAATTATAATATACTTACTAAACACACTTATGACAGTGGTGCATTTCATGCAGCGTTTATTGCGATTTAGCCAATAAAGGTGCATATCTGAACAACTGATATACGGATATTAAATATTTCAAATTTACAACAAGGTCAAGTCCAAATTCGTCAAGTCCAAATTCTCACTAAAAAAAACATAGTGATCTAACTTTGTGAATTATTTAACCCGATAGTGTTCATCAAAATTAAGGATGTTAAATACAAATTTAAATGTTTATTCTTTAGTATGATTTGTTCGAAATTATCTACCTATTTATATCTTATGTTATTATAAAATGATTACTCTGCCGTAATATTAATATTATTCACTTGCTTGAATAAATAACATTTTAATATTTACAAGATATTAAAAAAAAACATATTAAATACAATACTAACTTATGTTATTAATATTTATTTCTTATCCTAGCCACCAGCCAGTAATAAAATTTAACACGTTTTAACCCTCATTCAAGTCGTAATTGGTGCACAAGGAAAGTATACCTTTAGGTCATGGCAGTCTTACACTTGATAATAAAATTAAATCAACAGTTTATTTTAACGTTGACACATTTAAATTAATCATTTGATATGCCCGTATTCGGAGGGAGAAAAACAAAGCCAATGTATTTGAGTTGTTAAAACATGTTTTGCATATAAAATGAAAACTCAACTCAAGATTTTATTGTCGTTCATTCACTCGCACTCACTCTGATGGGCCTATAAATGAAATTTAATCACAATCATTCATTTTTTGATAAAAGCTTTAACAAAATGTGTACGCAAATACTTAACAGACCTGTTCTGGATATTGTGTAAATTTATTTTATCTTTTTTTGGTTAATAATAACGCAGGGCGACAAGATATTTAAGATTGAAACCAAACTATACTTTTCGAAAGGTTTATTTATTTATTTTGCATTACTTTGTACGTTATTGTGGCAAGGAAGTACAGATGAAAATTTTCGAACCTATTCCGGAATACATTATGCCATAAAAGACCACATTTTTTGATAGAATATATCAAAAGTATTTTCGATTGTATGCGATGAATTGAACGAAGTTGACAAACTTTTATTTATATTCATTTAATGCTCTGTAATCGGTAATGTTGGATCGGAAACATATTATCTGTTGATGGTTCCAAAAGACAGTCAACTGAATTAGTTGTAATCAATTCATCAGCAGAATGATATCGATCTTTAGGAATCGTAATAGGATTACTTCGGTTGATATTGCAGTCGTTCTTATCATTTATAAATATTAATTATTATGTAATCATTAAGTACACCATTTCCAAGTTTTAATGAAGGTCGAAGTATTTAAAAAGTCATTAACAGGTATATTATCCGATGTTTAAACATAACATTGAACATCAACAACATGACTCCTAGACATTAATAAGTTGTCAAAGTCATCCGTTATAATTAAAGAACCGTTTTCATTAGCAAAGTATGTCATCTTTCCTATAGCCTCACTGTGTTGCAAAGGCGAAGACTGTGGAAATGACTGAGGAGTTTAAGAATGTGTTATAAACATTCTTTTTCTATTAAGTTGACTAATGACAGCACTAAATTCTACACCAGGAAGTAATTCAATATCAAGAGCATCACATGATGTGCTTCTTGACACTGCTATAGCAAGGCCAACTCTGTAAGCCATGATCACGACGAGAAATATTGTATTTATTCCAAAGTATTTTAGAGTTACTTTTTGGTAATATTTGCTGTCCCTTTCACAATAAATTGGTAATGTGTCAAATTACGTGTCGTCTCTTTTTACCCTGTGCGAATTATTATGTCACAGTTCCGTAAATACTAAAAACTGACAATTACAAGTAAAAACATGGAAAATTGAATATGTTGTTCTTATTCCGTAAAGAATTGAAACATCAGTTTCAATAATCAATTTTTCACGCTGCGAAAGAACATTTACTTTATCGATTCATTCATTCTCTCCAATATGTATTCACGTAATAATGTATTTTCAGGGGTCTAATTCTGGCAGTTGTATACGAACGAATTTTTACTCGAATGTGCGAATTTTTTTAGTTTTGGGATTCTCTTATTCGTTATCGAGTAAAGTGTATCGAAATTTCTAATGATGGCGTGTGATCATTCGAATGCCACCTTGCGAGTTTTTACTCGTAAGCACTAAAGCTTTCGAATTAACGTTTTTCTGCTGTAAAGAATAATATAAAGAAATGTAAGTAACAAATTTATAATAATTTATGAATAAAAAATTAATTGCAGTATTTGTAGGTCAAAATTTTTAAAAATTAATTACACACAGAAGGAAATTCATGGAAATTTCATGGTTAAGCATTCAGAATTGGCAAAGACCATTATACCAAATACTTCTCAAAAGCAAGAGCTAATCAGCTATGGGAACAGCTCACAGCTAAGCTCAATGCTTCCGGCCCACCAATCAAAGATGCAAAAAAGTGGCGCAAGGTAGTTTAACAAACTCTTGTTTAGTTTAAAATTCTGTTAAGGGTCTAAAAAATGTCCAAACTTTTGGGTCTTCAAAAACTTCAGAAGGCAGCCCAAAAGAGAATTGCGACAAAGAAACTGTTACCCCAACAACTTCACCAAAAATAGTATTCCTGACGCATCTCCCTGCTGTTTATCGGATTATGAAGAAGACAAAATGGAATGTACCATGTCTTCTTTTATAGAATTTGAAGATGATGCTGCAGAAGAAACTTCAGTCCCAGCTAATAATAAAGTAAAACCAAAATATATTATCCATACGAAATATTACAATTTTAATAAAACTTTTCCTCCTTCGATTAATTAAATTTCTTTTATTTTTGTAAGAAAACATGTTTTTTGTTTACAATCTTTGCATTTTAGTCAGTGCTGTAAAACGAAATAATTAATTCGTTTCACAACACCTAAGCAACAAATCGATTCGTTTCGTATCGAGTAACATCATCAGAAAATTTCTTGCTATCGAAATTACTTTCTATTCGAACACAATTTCAATCACGACTGCCTGGATTTATTGACAGGACGGACGTTTAAACTACGTTCATTAGGTACTTAACTCCGTCCTGGCTGTCTAATTAACTCAAAAAATTTATTGTCAGTATCAAATTGTGAAACCAACGTAGACCTCTATATTGCCTTTGATGGGAAATTAGATTGAATAGAACAAAATGTAGTTGTGCATAAAACTCAATTTTCGATTGTATTCGAGTGTATGTCGCGAAATATTTTTTTTTTAAATTGCGTTGAAACATCTGATTGTGCTATTCTTACAACACAAAACGTTTTCATAACTTTTGTCGCGAAGATATTGTTAAAATTAAAATTCGTACAAATCAAACCTTACCAAAAATATGAAAACGCTGAAGTGCATTTAACGGCTTCGTTACCAAATACCTTAAGAAAAGTATGGTCTAGATCCGGTGTTATTCATTTTGTGAAAGTTTGCCGATCTGTTTAATCGATAAATTCAATATTTAGATTAAAATTTAAGGAATGTGTTGTCCCTAGGTCGGGACAGATAAAAGTGCTATTATCGTAGTTCCTAATATAATGGACCAATCAACAACGATAGTTGCTTTGTGATAACGAGTGAATACGTTTAGAAAGTTATTGCTTAAATAGAGAACAGGGCAGATTTTGTTGTGCAATACTCATTCATTTTATTTATTGTTCTTATTGACGCATAAACCATAAAGGTTGGTAAAAAAAAATGTACAACACCAACATAATAATACAATAGAAATGGTGAGAATAAGAAAATACACCCGCGGTTATTTAAAATTCTGACAAGAACTGGCTTGTGCTGTGAATAAAATTAAGAAAAATGTTGAAGATTTACGGAATAAAAAAGATGAAAAATCAAAAGATGCCAAAGTACAAGACATAATCAAGACTTCTTTCTTTTTTTTTCTTCATGGTAAAAGTGTATAACTTGTAGCATTTATTTTCCTTTTACGTTTTATCGTTCATTTAGTCATTCGACTTCTTAGCGGTCTTTATGCCGAGTATTTGTGTTATTTTCGTGTTTTTATTCTGTGGGGTCACAAAATAAGCTCTACAGTAACTCCAGCATTGGGGTGCTTTATGTGCCCATGACAACGTGACAACACTTGTCAAGTGTCAATAGCAATATGTCAACCCAGTTGCCTGCTGATCGTAAACCCACAATAGTAACTCAAAGCCAAGAGCAACAAAAGTGCCCAGAACTGAAAAGACGAAGGCAAAGATAAAAGGAGTGTAAATAAATAATAACAAGAAAATAATAATAAAAAAATAGCACAAAATCCGATAGTGAAGCATGCAAATGTTATTCTTGTTCTCCTACAGATTTTATTTATATTTCAATAAAACCATAGTATTTGCCTTTTGACCTCCCCGTTTACTGAAAACACAACACAACTACATGCGAATCGAACATGCAAGAGTATATTTAAAAGAAGAAAATTCCAAAAGAGCGCATAATTGTGTAAATTATTGTGATTTATCCAATGGATTGGCTCCACTTTGGCTCTTTGTCTGGCCTTAAGGTTTTTCCACCTTATTATTCATAAAATAAATAAAATAAAATGAATTTTTTTTATTCATATTTACATTGAATAAATCTTTGCATGTATAAACATACATATGTATGTATGTAGACTTATTGAATGAAATTTGCATGTGTTCCAATTTTGAAGTCTGTGGGTCAAACACGATATTTAAACGTTTGTTTATAGTGCATCGAATTCCATTACATTACCATCAGTTCGATTTATGAATTTAACATTATTTGTTGACTTTATATGGAAGAAGAATTGTAAAATTATAAAATGAACGCTTTAAAAACTCTATTCTTTCATTTCTAAACTTTTGATGATTTTAGAAAAAGGCAACTAAAAACGCAAAAAATTTTCATAGCTTCTGAATTGTCGAACACAATTTCTTGAATCGTAGATCAGCGTTCTAAAAAATTATCATATCCTACAAACAAAAAAGATTCTTCCATAGCATACATAATTGGTCATTACAACCCTTCAGTCAGAATTACGACCTAGTTTTCCACACCACTTATGTTGTTTGTTTTAATTTTACACATGAGTGGCGGGACCTACAGTTTAAAGTCGAGTCCGAACGACAGATTTTTTGATAAACTTTTCATGGCAATTTTTTTCTCTCAGAGTTTTTGTCAGAATCTGCTGAGGGGAAGTCGCCGAAGAAATACTTTTTTTTGTATTTTGTGTTGATGTCTGGCCTGGGGCTCGAACCCTGGCTTTACGTCTAATAAGCCAACACACTACCTACTAGACTACGGCGATACCAATAAATTACCATTATTTTGATTTTAAAATTGTTTCATTGCCAGTTTTTAAAATTAAAACAAAAAAAATTACCAAAAATTTCGAAATATTGCCAAATTATTTCGGACACTCTCATTAAGTGGTGAAAGTTTGGTGATTGTTAGAACTTTATCCTTAGTGTACAGTTTCTTTTGAAGCTCACTGTATTTAATTTTTTGTCGCATTGTATTATTAAAATTTTAAGGCACGAAAAAAAATATGTACGTATTCCTTCAGATATGTATAAAAAGTTGAAATATTGAAATATTATAATTACATAATTTTTTTGTTTGTTAAATAATTTGTATTTTGATTATATTTTCCGCATTTCATGTAATTTATTAAAATATTAATGAATAATAAATTACTTATTTCTTTTAGCGGCCTTTTGAAAAGGTAAATGTAAATTCATTTTTATGCTATATTTGACATTAAAATGTTCCTTTTTCGTTATTATGTTTTATCAAAGTAAAACTCTGTTATAAGTTTCTTTTTTTCTATTTTTGTTTTTTTTTGTTTTTCTTTTCGTTCATTGTTGAAAGGTATTTGCATATAAATGATAAAAGTTAATCTTTATCCCTGATATTGGTTACCAATAAAACCAATAGACCATAATTTTACGTGTTTTTCATATAATTATCGCGCAGATGTATTAAGTTGATACGACGAAATCAAGCGAATAATTAAAGCGAAATGAATGCAAATGAAAATGAATCTATAAAAAAAATTATGTTATACATACATATATATGTATACATTTTATAATGGCTATCATTAGAATAGATAACCCTCTTTTCAGAACGTGGAACTCATATCCAATAAATCGATAATGTGTTTATGGGCATTAGGTTTAAATTTTTTTTGCATTGTAAGAGACGAAAAGCACTCTGCGCATCAGAACAGTACGTCTAAGCAATGTCACTCTTCCGTCTTGGTTTGCACCTTCACCTTCAGGCAGTCCAGAAGCCTTTAAATATCCAATTAGGCTCTGGGACATACATACAGTGTACAGCATAAGTCTAGGTATCCTAATTTATGCAAACAACTTCATGTGTATTGAACAAAAGATTGTAATTTATTACTATAATAAAATTAAACAATTAATAATGTATTCAATACAATAAAAGAAAAATAAGGAAATTTTTCTGGGTACTCCCCAAACGAAAAGATATTAAATTATTATCCCTTACGATTAACCCATTCGCTCGTATACTCGTCTTTGACAGGGTATCCCGCACTGCCAAGACGAGTATACTCGTCTTTGACAGGGTATCCCGCACTACCAAGACGAGTATACTCGTCCTACTTTAAATATATTATAACATGCAGGCTTTTGAATTAGCAAATTTTTTTTTGCCATAAACATAATATACATAAATACATATGCAAAAAACTTGAAAAATACTACAAATAAAATTTTTTACAAAAATAATACTTTATTTCTTATAGAGAATGATCTTTCACGCAAAAATCAACTTCATCGTGTATTTATAACAAATTATATAACTAAATCACTTATGATACCTTATCTTCATGATAGAATTTGTAACAAAGTCCAATACATAGTGGAGGTTTATCAGGACAGCTCGGACAGTAATATCGAGTCTCCTTTCAAATGCTTTTCGTTGATCAAACTCTCCATTTGCGAGTTGGGTTTTTCTTTTGTTGTGTGGGAGGAATAGCATCAAGATAATGAGGGGAACTTTGTTCTTGGGGTATGATTGACGTAGATTTATGAGATGTTTTCTGTGTTCTGTTGCTGACAATACAATATACATGCATTATGCACAGCCATTTCTATGGTGTGCACAGCTATTTTTTTATACCACCGAAGAGTTTTTCTCATACATAGCACTATAGTAGGACAGCATTTGATCCGAACGGTTCACACCTGCCATACATTTTGTGCAATCCCTTACAATATTGGGTTTGATGGAGATTTGTCCATTTCGGTTAGCAACTTTAACCATCTCAGCTTTGTGCATATTTGATATGGTAAGCACAACTCTTTTATCTCTCCACTTACAAATAACGACCGATTCGGATCGCTTCCAACTGTAGTCGCCCTTCTTCAGTTTAAAAATATAAATGGCAATGGGAATGACTTCATATAATTTAGGCTTGGCAGCGAATGGGTTAAGTACCCCATTTAAGCTTTTTAGCACTGAATATACCAGTTTTTTGCGCTTTCTATTTATATCTGTTGCATAATCACCCAAGTTTCAAATCTCAGGTCACACATACATACATACATAATTGGTCATTACAACCCTTCAGTCAGGATTACGACCTAGTTTCTCACACCACTTATGTTGTGTGTGTTAATTTTAAACATGAGTGGCGGGACCTACAATATAAAGTAGGTCATGGCAATTTTATTTACTCTCAGAGTTTTTGCCACAAATCTGCGGAGAAGAAGTCTCCGAAGAAATACTTTTTGTATTTTATTTTGATGTCTGGTCTGGGGCTCGAACCCTGGTTTTTCGTCTAATAAGCCAACACCCTACCTACTAGACCACGGCGACCTCTCAGGTCACACATCTCCAACAAAACGAAATATGAAAAAATATGTCTTCGGCGACTTTCTCTCAGCAGATTTCTGTCAAAAACTTGAGGAGTAAACAAAACTGCTATGAAAAAGTTTTTTTTCAAACATCAGACTTTTGGAGTCGACTTGAATTCGTAATTTCCGCTACTCATGTATAAAACTTAACTCACACAACATAAGTGGTGTGAGAAGCTAAGTCGTAATCATTACTGGCGGGTTGTAATAACCAATTATGTATGTAAGGAAGATTTGGAAAATTACAGATTAGGTCCAAAGGGTGGAAATTATAGTCAATATATTCGGGCAAATCTTAAAAAAGCAATGCAGAGCAATGCTTATCCGTTTCCGAGCGTTTCAATCACAACCGTTTTCACTCATCTTTATGTTAATCAGAGGCTCTAATTCAGAAGTGAGTCGGCAGGATAGTTTTAGCATGTCATATATTTAGCACGTCATGGATGAAATTTATGAATTTTTTCGATTAACTCGGAACTAATCATATAGCCTCATAGTTCCAAGCAGTATTTTTTGTTATTCTGTAACCACAATTGACCCCGTGACGCTAGTAGCATCATACAGCCTTTCGATATTCTCAAATCCCAAACGTTCATTCAAAATATTCTTTTTACACGGTTTTAATTTTTTAATTAGTATGTATACATATATTATCAACAGAAAGACAAACTTATTTGTGGCAATAACTTAGTCACATTCTTCATTCTGAATGTCAGTCGATTATAAACGGCAATCAAACGTTAGTCGAGTTGCCAAGAAAAGTGTCGTATTACTGACGACCAGTGTCAACTTTTAAATTTAACACTGCTAAAGTTCAGTTGCCTTTATTTTTACTTACATCATGATTTCTGATGTAAAAATAAAACTTTTTTTGAATGGAAAAATGAAGACGAAATTATTTGTCAAGAATTTTTCTGAGATTTTGTTAAAAAAACAAACCATTGAAAGAGAAAAAGTTGACTATGATCATATCATTAGCATTTAAACATCTCTATGGCTTGACACAAAAACAAATATGAAAACAACAACTTCATGAAATCAAATTTTCTTTTCAATTTTCTTATTTTCTTTTTATTAGAATCCATAAAACAACAGGATAATTAAAATAAAATACGAGTACACAAACATGCACACACAAGCACATATGTACATACAACTACTATTTGTGTAAATATACATACATACATATGTGTATGCTAATCAAAATATGTAGGCACAGAAATATACACACATGTACGTATGTACCATACAAGAAAAATCATGAATACACTAGCGGATAGCACGAGATCTTTCAAATTCGAACTTTTTTTCACAATTTTTTTTTAATTTGTCGATTGTAGGTTAGGTTAGAGGAAGTGTAATTGTCATAAAGACAAGTACAGTACGCGGAGGTCGAATTGACCCATTGTACAACGTCCTTACGGAGGGAAGGATAATAAAGGGATAATAAGGAGGGTATGTAGGAAAGGGGAGAATGGGAAGTGGAGGAATTACACAGATAAGACACAACAAAAAGGAGAGGGCGCGACTACACTGATGAAGCCCTAGCTCCTCTCAACCAGCCTAAGCCACTAATGAGTATGTGGAGTCTGTCGGCTCTCGACACAGAATTCAAACTCTCAAAGAAGGCCCTGCTAAGGGTCCTCAACCTCAATCTAACAAGGGCTGTGCAGTTGCAGAGGAGGTGTACGATAGTCTCCAACTCCTCCTTATCGCAACATGCCCTGCAATAGTCCGGCTGGGATCTGTTCTAGATCCCCGTCAGCGACTTAAAATCGCAGTTTTGTCGATGGTAAATAGAAACATTAGCATGAGAACCTCAATCGAAATCGGCTAACAAGGTTACGGAAGAGTAAAAATTTCAAAAAAATCAAAAAATTGAAGTTGACTGGCTCTGTACAACATGATATGGTACCACTTATTGTCATCGTAGTCTAGTAGGGAGTGTGTTGGCTTATTATATGTAAGGCCGCGGTTCAAACCCCATGTCAGACATCTCCAACAAAACGAAATATGAAAAAATATTTCTTCAGGGGCTGCCTCTCAGCAGATTTCTGCCAAAAACTCTGAAAGGGAATAAAATTCCCAAGAAAAAGTTTCTTCAAAATCTGTCGTTGGGAGTCTACTTTAAACTGTAGGTCCCGCCACTCATGTATAAAATGTGAGAAGCTAGGTTGTAATCCTGACTGAAGGATTGTAACGACCAATTATGTATGTATGCATCTTTAGCTTTACGGGATTGAGTTAATGCAAGAACTGAAGTTAAACGAGCATCAGTAAAACGGGTTCAATTCTTAAAATTCGGCAAAGACCAACTTCAAGGTTTTGTTTAAAAAATTCAGGTTTTTTTTCGTTCACATTCCATTAGAATGGAAGTGAATTTTTTGAGACTTATTTTCAACACAATAGTAGAAAGAATACATATGTTTCCTGTTTACATTATAAAGTAAAGTCTTAAAAACATAAGAAAGTAGACAGTACACAAAAAAGTTATATTGCAATGCCCTTACTCACGAGACTAAAAGTGACTTGAGAGTGCATCTCCTAAACCAAAGAATAAACTTAAAAATGAACTTACAAACTACGGAAATAAATAATAATAAAACATTATTATAAAACTAACTTATAGTATGCTTTAACCCCCTGTGAGAACTAGGAATTGGACTGTGAAATTAATAAAAAAAAATGTAAATCAATATGTGAATCAACTGATATGCCTTCAAAAAAATGTTGTGCTTAATTTGGTTTTGAAGAAGAAACTTGAACTCTAAAAACTTTATATGTGGCGGATAGAATAATTCTATGAACAGGATCATATAACATCCCTTTTTTTGAGACAAAAGTATGTCCTTCTTTCCCTTTAACGATTATAAGTGACAATGAGTTGAACAGTTAATTTGTTATTGTATTTAGTAGTTTGCCGCTGTTGTTGTTGTTGTTAAAAAAAGATGACATTTGTTTACACTTCTAAAAGTGTGTGTGTGTATGTGTAAATAAGCTCTCATACACATGTAATCAAAAATCAGTTGTTGCTTCAGTTGAGAATCTCTTTATTTTTAGTCCGTTTTTTTTCTCTAGTATTCACTCTTCCCATTCATTCATTCTTTCCTATTCTCTATTCTCTCTATTTTTTTTTCTTTGTACAAATGTATCGAGTGTTTTGCATGTGCGTTTGAATAAAGCAATTCAATGACGTCGATGGTTGTTAAATTCATTCTAATGCGAAACCAACAATCTACTCCCCCAAATCAACACAAGTCAACCGCCAGCAACTGTAGTAGTAGGTGGGTGTGGAATTTGATGTGAACAACAATAACAACAATAATAACAACGACAACGCCAAACGAGAAAATATGTACGTTTGTTGTAGTTTTGGTGTAAATAAATATAAACAAATGGATTCTGATTAAACATTGGCGGCATGTCAGTGTGGCGCCATTACATGGAAGTAAAGATTTTTCCTATCCAGTGTTACTTGAATTGGTTAAAAATTTTAATTTTTTCTTTTTCTTTTGCAACCGACTTGTTAATAATTAACAAAAAAAAAAACAAATTCTCTATTTTAAGAAAATAATAAAACATTAAGGTCAGCCATTCCATCGATTTTAGATTACACAAGCCAGAACAGAGTGTGCAAGAAAAAAGGAAAACATTTTGCTATAACCTTGAAAGAAATTTAATTAAAAAATTTAAATTTTTAAATCCACTGCCATCATTGTAATTGAACAATAATTTTACACATGTATGTATGTATGTACATACATACACTGCGGTTCATCAGGATAGAACCAACATATTTTAAAGTAAAAAAAACTGTATAAATTGCAAATACAGATAGAATAAAAAAATTTTGTTTTGCAGAAAAATAATTAATACTGTAAATGATAATTTGAACACAAAAAATAGTATAAAAATGAACTATAACGGTACTTTTTCACTTTCTTTGTAGTCAAGTATTAAATTTTTCATTTATTTTTTGGTTCAACAGAATAGAACCACGTGCATTTTTAACTTAAATCAGTAGGCGGTTGTAATAAGGCTTTATAAAAACCAAATAAAATTAAAGTCACAGTTTGTGACTGCAGTTATCTAAATCAATATGTTAAGAAAGAGTCCTTTAAATTCGTCGGAAATGGTAAAAATTGATGTTTACCATTCTGAAAATTATTCTTATCGCGAAATCGGTAGAAATATTGGACGAAGTCATAATGTGGTAATGAATTACATAAAACATCGTGAAACATGTAATAAAAATTACAAAGGAGGTACTTAAACAGCTCTAACACCACAGGACAAGCGAAAAATTCTACGAATTGCCTCAAATTCAGCCCATCCTATCACTAAAATTAAGCATTTAGCAGGAGTTAAAGCAAGTAAATCAACAGTTCGTCGCGCTATTTTAAGCAGTGAACATTTACAAGTCTGAAAACTAAAGGAAAAACCTCCATTAAATGCAATCCGTCAACAACAGCGCCCTCAGTTTGCCAATGATCATATGGCATGGGATGTTCAATTACATAAGAGGCGTTATGCGGTGATGGCGGGTCAGAAACTTTTCGTCCTTACGCATATCGTGAACATAAAAGTTATAGCCATCCAAATAAAATTTTTTTTATCAGAAAAAATTACTTTTCGCCAATCGTTATCGCTTAATTGTCTTTGAATATCCCATGCCATATGATCATTGGCAAACTGAGGGCGCTATTGTTGACGGATTGAATTTAATGGAGGTTTTTTCTTTAGTTTTCGGAGTTGTAAATGTTCACTGCTCAAAATAGCGCGACGAACGGTTGATGTACTTGCTTTAACTCCTGCTAAATGCTTAATTTTATAGGTAGAATGGGCTGAATTTGAGGCAATTCGAAGAATTTTTTGCTTGTCCTGTGGTATTAGAGCTGTCTAAGTACCTCCTTTGTAATTTTTATTACATGTTTCATGATGTTTTATGTAATTCATTACCACATTATGACTTCGTCCTATTTGTCTATCGATTTCGCGATAAGAATAATTGTCAGAATGGTAAACATCAATTTTTACCATTTCCGACGAATTTAAGGAACTCTTTCTTCAAATATTGATTTAGATAACTGCAGTCACAAACTGTGATTTTAATTTTATTTGGTTTTTATAAAGCTTTATTACAACCGCCAGCTGATTTAAGTTAAAAATGCACGTGGTTCTATTCTGTTGAACCAAAAAATAATTGAAGAATTTTATACTTGACTACAAAGAAAGTGAAAAAGTACCGTTATAATACATTTTTATAAAATTTTTTGTGCTTAAATTATCATTTACAGTATCAACTATCTTTCTGCAAAACAAAATTTTTGTATTCAATCTGTATTTGCAATTTATACAGTTTTTTTACTTTAAAATATGTTGGTTCTATCCTGATGAACCGCAGTGTATGTATATATTTTTAAAGTTATGAAATAAAATCTTTACAAATAAGTTTTTTATAAGCACAATCCAATAAAATCAAATAATTAATATACTACATTATCATTGTAGTTATATCCTGAAATTAATACAGGTGATTAAATCTGATATTATTGCATTGGCGTACAGGAGGCAGCATTTCGTGTTTGGAGTTTAGGTTTATACCTAACATATTATTAATCTGTTCATATCGAATATTTTTGAAGTCCATATTTAAGCATATTTGAGCTATAGATTGAAATCTCGGCATCGCATATTTCAAAAAAGCAGATCTCGCTGTGTCAATTCTTATTTCTATAGAGACATTCTAACTCTCACATATTTGGTAACCAAGTTATTTAAATCTATTCACTCTTTTTTATCAGTAGAGGATATTTTAGCAAGAATTTTTAATGCAATTTTGATATTTTCGCTGTATGTAACGTCCCTTCCTGTCCTGTTGCTTAACAAACTTATAATAATTGCGTACCTAGTACTTCACACGCAACCAGGTGGTTCCCTTAGAAATACATTATCACCGCTCAGGTTTCAAATATGATTTCGAGTGATTCATTCTCCTAATCAGAGAATTTGCATATTAGGCTTGAACTCATTTCTATTCTGTACAAAGTTCTTTGTCTATTGCAAATCACAAATATCTTCTCTCTATAATTACCAAGCAAAAGTTTAGATTGTTTCAAACGAATCAGGCTTGAGAATAGTCTCAACCTCTCTATATCTTATCTCTCGCAGAGTAAGGCTTTTTAAACTCTTCTTCATGCTCTTCAGAGAGGACCTAGCTTCATCGACGACATGGACGCTTACACTTCTTGCGAGCTTTGTTGCCTGTTCATTGCCGTGAATTCCAGATGGTCCCAATCTTATCTCGAGTCAACCTTAAGAAGCTGAGTGTTCTAATGGCGTGCTGACTGTTAGGTAGTACTGCCGCATCCCGTTGTCTATACTTTCTGTCCAATTTGAATTGAGCACATTCTTCAATGGTATAAACTGCTGCTTAGAAAACACCCACTATATGTCTTCGATCATTCTGTATACTATAGAACATTTTTTTAAAGTAACCAAATTGCTCCATTCGGCTTTGTTATTTAGTTATGATACTAAGTATTTGCTGGTTCTGTACAGGTAACAGTTAAGGGGAGAGTTCTCAGCTAATCAATTTGTCAGCTTGCGATGTTTTTGGCTGTAATTGTCTACCATATGTACACACATTTCCAAAATATACGTACGGTTAAAAAATTGCCGAAATTTTGTAACTAATCTGTTTTCGTTAAAAATCTTTATAGTTTCCTTGATGTTAAGACGGTCTTTTGCATTGGTTAAAAAATTTCTGAAATTGAACTGAATTGTGGCCCTGCACAGGCTCACAAAAGTTAACAAATTTCAGAAATTTTTTAACCAAGACCATCTTAAAATCGAGGAAAGTTGTCAGACAATTACAAAAATTTTCAACGAAAACGGATTAGTTAAAAAAATTTCTGAAATTTGTTATCCGTATGTATACTTCTGTGGCTATGTGTAACTGTCTTAAATTTATCAGAGTGCTGTTGTAGGGCAGATTCACATGACCCGGTTTATATCAACTCGTCCACCTTAGCCTAAAATATATTCGTAAATTTTTGTGTCCCGTTAGTTCAGTTACGTCATTTGTCTCTCCTTAAATGAGATTTACTGAAGAAAAAATAAAGAAAGAGTAAATCTGATCTTACAATAATCGGTATTGAATAACTCGCAGGCTTTCCGTCATCACTATATTGTAAAACACAAGACGTCAATAACAGATTGTCTGATAAAAATTGATTGTCTGATAAAATCTGGGTAAAAACTGAAGCCAAAGTACCATTAACAGTGCAAAAAGCCGTAGTGAACTACAAATAACTCAGAGGTTACACAATATACGCCAATTAACACCAGTGTAAAGCGTATATGTAGACCCGACAATCGTATATGCTTTGAGTTTATAGCTACGAAAGTCGAACGAGTAACTACAGTCAGGATTTTAAAACTCTTATTGAATTTCATAAGCGACATGGCATATCAAGAAAAACTTTGTGTGTTAGAAACCTCAAAGGGAAGATGTTGACCGATCCAACAAAGAAGTTGCAAAAGTTGGAATAAGCAAATCGCAAAAGTCTTTCAAACGTCTATCCAATAACCGAATTGTTATACCGGGAAAGGTTCAAGATTGAACTAAAAATAAGTACATGAACAATTTCTAAAAATCTAATCAAGATACATATGTAACAAAGCGAATATTTTCGAATGAGTGGATACAAGAAATGTAGTAAAAGTTTCTAAATAAGGTGTACCGCATAGTAGGTGTAACCAATGTCATACTCCGAATCCAACACTGTTGTGCCAACTATATTACGTCCTTTCGTATCATTTTTTTCAATTCCGATTTTCCAATTTAAGGTTTTGAAATATTTTAAATTAGAAGCTTAAAAATAGTGAATCAATCCAATATAAAGATTGTAATGAAAATTTAAACTCGAATTAAAATGTATGTGTACCATATCTATTCATATATATTTTTAAATTTTATATTAAATACATTTTTTATATATGTGAAGTATATTTGTATTTCAGGCAAAATAATTTACTATTTGCTACAATGAAAATAAATATAAAAAAAATTAAATTCAATTACATGGCAATTTTCTGAATAATCTTTGGATATTGAAATTTTGTATCAATTTTTTTAATTTTATTTGCCACAGCAGATGAGGTCAAATTAAAGGCTCATCTGCATTTCATTTACAATCATTTGAGTTACTAGAGTAGCTCTTGCAGTTCACTTGATGCCATAATGGGTGTTAAAATGTGTCAATGTAAACGGTTTTACAGTAAAAAGAATTCACAGCTAAAATACTAAATTTTAAAGGAAAAAAAAAACTTATGGTAGCTACGAAAAATTATAAACTTTTCTTAAATTTAATTTTTAGAAACAATATCAAACCATGAAAATGGTCTCTTTTAATTTGTTGAAATCGTTTTACTTAATGGCGTAATTTTTTCTCATTTATCAACGAATATAATCGTTTTAAATGGATCAGCAGAGCAGCGAGGGTCATTTTTCACATTCAGTTGTGAGATGCCTCAGAGCTAACAATTTCATACCAAAAACGAAAGCTCCGTTAGGCCATCTAAAGAAATGGATTCAAGTGCAATAAGTGTCTGACTAGTCGAGGGCAAAGAAAGTAACATTCTCTTCCACCTCAAACGATGGCAACTCCTGCCGAAGTCATTCGCGTAATTACTACTAATCACAGAGATGTCCTTATAATACAGTTTCAATATTTAATTGGTACATTTCCCATTTAATTCAGACCAAAACTTTGATTTAAGGCCATTACCTCCAGCTTGGCATGAGATCAAGCACTTAGGAAGACATTCTAAAGTGTAAATTATACTCGAGTTTAAATTCTTCTGTGTAGTTTCCACCGAATCCCATCTCATCAAATGGCCATACAATCATACAAATTGCACTCAGAACCTGAAAACCCTCAGATGGAAAAGATACTTAGAGAGAATATTAAATCTAAATGCATGGTTGTCGGTAGCAAATCCAGGTGGAGTATAAGTATACTAAGGGCTTTTGTAGCCATATTGCACAAAGCATTAGTAATCTGTATTGCAACCAATCTCCTTAAATAACCAATCTCCATAAATAAGATAAGGATCGAAGGACAAGGGACCCATCTTGTACAGATTGCCCTACTGCTGCAGTATCTAGCGCAAGTTGTTATTCGGGCCTTTTAGTTGCGAAGTCATTCTGCTTAGCTAGTGCCCAGAAATCAGAACCGGATATGTAACCCATTTCTCAAACTAAGTCTGATCTCGTTTAGTCTAGGTAGTATAAGTTGTCGTATCTTCTCGTAAAAAGTAAAGTATTGTTCTGAGGGATTGACATCAAATCTAAATTCATTCATTGCACATTCCAATTCAGGGAAAAATTTGAGTTTTGAGTCGGTTAGTACCTGTAGGCACATATCCGGCGATGAAACAAACATCGACTTTCTTGCCCAAGTAATCAAGCCTTACGCTTTGCCTCTAGGATTCCAAAAAAGCGAAAAGAGCGCCCATCTCCAAGGCAGAAAGTAGCAACTCAAAATTTTAGAACAAGCTCGATAATATATAGAGCAACAACAATTGCGTAAGAGCAAACAACGAGCAAGGCTGTTCCCAACTGTGAGGTAAAGTTCTGTTTAACTGATTTGACCATATTATAAACGTATTGAGAACCAGATAAGAGAGAAAGGTTAATTAATTTTCTACCATAAAACTCGAGTTCTTTAATTTAGAATGTGATGCGGTTTTGATGATTTTGACCGATAAGGTAAGTTTTGAATGAGAGTTATAATGGCCTCTTTAGTCCCCGAATTACTATTTTTGAAAACCTTTGTGCCTCCCGAGATATCCTTCAGAGCGTCTGAATTCTCAACGCTTACAGTTTCGATTTACAACAATGCACATCCCTTATATTTGTTTAGTTCGTTCAAAAAGTTGAGCAAATACAAAATTTTCTTTTTAGGCATCTAGTACTTAAATATGAAAATAATTTTGGGTACCTTATGCTCAAACAATTCACACCCATTCAACCCAACAAATATTAACCCGAACTGTTTAAAGTCAAACGTTCTGCTAACATTCTAGTTGTCGTTAAAATTAATTGGGCATCAAATGACCAAAAATTATTGTGAATCATAATTCCAGTGGTGAGAGTGCTATTTAACATAAAAAGAGCATTACGAACCTCCAGTCCAACGAAGCTCACACATACAAGCATATTCCTAAAACGAAGCGTTTTTAGATGAGGGAATTCAATATTCATGCACTGCTTAAAATTCGATCACATGCAGTGTTTGTTTCTGTAACAATTTTTGGAGTGATAATATCACTTCAAAATAATATTTCGAAATATTATTAAAAATACTTTAAATACTACACTGAGGATTTACAAAAAAAAATTTATTTTACTTCCTCTATAAAACTTATTCGACAATTTTATTGCATTACATAACAGCATAATATTTTAAACCGATAGGATTGATGATTTCTTATTAAACGCTTTTAACAGAATTTCATGAAGTTTTAAAAAGTAAATCGTATTGTATTTTACAGTAAATTAAGTAAGCTTTTTCGCACTTCATTATTAAACACAAACTAAAAAAAACTGAAGAAATGGAAACCGCACAATAATATTGTTATTTGATAGTGACTGTGGGACAAACCAGAATAAATTGAAAACAATTAAAAATTTTATTATTGTACACTAAAAATGCTGAAGACAAACGCATATATCTTCCATTGCAAAATTAAATTTGCTTAGTTTTATATGAGTGCGATTAGCGTAATCACTTTTATAGTGTAATATATACAATAACTAGACAAAATGCCATATCTTAAGCTTTATTTAAGATTAACTATGTATGTAATATTATATTAATTTGGAAAATATGTGATAAATATAATTATTACCCTCAGAATAAATACATCTGGTCTTTCTTTTAACGCTTCCTATATTTAAATTTAAATAAAACAAAGTGTGCGTTAGGTATCATAGAAATTTTTTATTCGTTTGAATTACTCATTTATGCATTTATGTGCGGAATATAACGTCGTTCAAATCACAATATAACCAGTAACGAAACGCGATTTGACAGCTCATAGGCCAAACATGAAAAGGACAGCAAATATTACCAAAAAGTATTTCTATCCCTGTCTGTTTGCAAATCTGTTTTGTTTATTTATGTTTTTTAGTTTTCGGGGTGGGTTTTTTATATTGGCGAGAGTTAATAAAAAATGCAATTTTTGTCTAAAACTATTAATAAATAATAAAAACTTTCACCAAGAAAATTTTTTTATGAGCAGTACGTCTTATTTTGATCTTGTAATATTTAGCTTCTTAATTACTTCTTGCACAAGAAACTATATTCATTGTGACCGAAAATCACCCACCTTTCGATTAATATTTAAATATTTAAGAATCTTTAAACTTTTCATTGAAGAAATTAAGAAATATTCCAAATTTTCCCTCTTTTAACACAAAATAAATGTTTATTTACAGTTAGTTTTTCTACTTTAACAGCCAGTTTTCAGTCTGTATATCTGTTGCTTCTAACACATTACATTACAACATTTTTTTTC
The DNA here is from genome assembly GCA_936449025.2 of Sarcophaga subvicina. Taxonomy (NCBI): domain Eukaryota; kingdom Metazoa; phylum Arthropoda; class Insecta; order Diptera; family Sarcophagidae; genus Sarcophaga; species Sarcophaga subvicina. The sequence continues at coordinate 39,437,803 of OW388082.2, forward strand.
TCCCTCTAAATTGGCCTATGCTTTTTCATCTGTTTTCGAGTTTCAAGTTTCGTATCTGTTTGCCTGTGGTTCAAATGTCCGTCACGGCTTCTCTTTGTGAAAGGCATCCGAAATGTTTAATTTTCAATGACTCTGGCACATAATTCAGGCTTAATTTGACTGATGGCTTGGGTTATGCTGGTTTTAAGAACTGCTGTGATTTATGGCTTATTGGCATACACTGAAGACTTAAAAAAACCACACAAATAAAAGTTAACAGGCTCGGACCGCACGATGGGATCAGATTTACGTGAGATAACTATGCTCTCAAATCGCTTGTACACATTTGACCCGTTATGTGCTACTACATGTGGTTGGTATAGTCGCCGCAGTCTAGTAGGTAGTGTGTTAGCTTATTACACGCGAGGCCACGGTGCAAACACCATCTGCAGGCATCTCGAACAAAACGAAATACATATTTCTTTCAGCGACTTTCTCTCAGCAGATTTCTGGCAAAAACTCTTAAGGCCATTATTACAACTTGCCGTTAACTAAAGAGAGGATTTTAATGTTCAGATAAATTTTTTTCATTATTATAAGTGGACAATAAAGTAGAAGTGAGCGTTAAGCTACAGGGAGGATCATCCTACCTTTAACTTTGAAAGTTCACTTTATATTTAAACTTGCCATATATATATTATTTTCAATACGGCAACTTCAAATATAAACAAAATGAGGAAACACAACAACAAAAAAAGAGGCCCTACGTTGCCACTGACATTGCTCCGGCACTGCCATATTTTTGAAAAAGTTAACTTTATTTTATCTGTAAGTTGTAATAACGAAAATAAGTACAGATAACTTTACAGTTCCCTTTAGCTAAAGGTACCTTTAACTAAACCCAAGCTTAACGGTAAGTTGTAATAATGGCCCTTAGACTAAAGAAAATTATATTCCAAAATTTCTAAAATCTGTCGATCGGAGTCGATATTAATCTGTAGGTCACGTCACTCCTGACTAAAAGGTTATAATGATCAAATGAAGAATACCATACATATATGTATATGTTTCACAATTACTTACTTTCTAACGCATTCATTACTCATTTTTCTCGCCCACGGTGCGTTATTCCTTATGGATATTCATAAGTTTTCCATTTCGTTTCTGTTATTTCATACTGTAAAACAAGACTTTTAATAAAATAAATCACTCTCCTCAATTGTGTAGCGAACGAATCAGCCATGGTGGTCATTGTCAACTCTTAATAAAGCGTAATTAATTCCCAACACAGGATTCGGGTTCACAACGTTGTTATCGAAGTTAGTAGAACACACACTAACAAGCATAACGACTTCATCCCTGTTGGCAATAGACGCCAAAAGGTCGACAATGAATTTCAAATGCCCAGTACACAACAACGGCGACTGATTGTACAGAAGTAATACCGTATCGAAGCAAAAGGCGGCAAACAGAGTGAACGAAAGGGCAGACGATAGCAATAATGATTAAAATTTTTAACGTAACATTTAACCGTTTTAACATTAATTTGATATTAAAATACGAAATAAAAAAACAACAACAACAGCAAAGCAATATCTAAAAAGGTTAAATGAAAAAATCATTAAATGTGCGACAGATGCTGGAGTGGAAGGAACAAGAACCAGTTCAAATGGTAAAAGGGTTTTAATAGATAGAATGGAAGATTTTGAAAAAAACCTGAAGAAAAAGTAGAATTTGTTGAAAACCGCAAAAAAGGTACTAAAATTTAAAATTTTTTCGAGCAAATATTGCTCACTTTGAAAGTTTTCTAAAGCTGGAGAGAACTTGGTCTGAACAAAATTTTTGACTGAACAAATTTATTTTTTACAGAGAGGTCTGCAGCATTTATTCCGAATAATTTTTCCGGAAAATCAAAACTGCCTGACGACCCTTTTAAAGCGAATTCATATTTTACATGATTTCCATGGGCCAATCAGTTAAACTTCGTATAAAAAATATAATCTTTCGGCAGCTCTGTTCAAGTTGGCCGCACAAAATATAGAATTAAAGCAAATCGAGCTGAGAGATGTTCATAAAAATATTTTCATTCTCTCAAGAAGAGAGCTGTTAAACTACATATAAAACACTTATGTTCTGTTAAATATTCTGTCCGAACTACATGGGTGAGTTCACCTGTAATATCTATCTATATACACAATAATCAATTTAAAGCCGTTGATTCATTTGTTTTTGTTGATGCCATTATGTGTGGAATATGACATCGTTCCAAGTGTCCGTGGTGGCTTCTATTGGTGAAAAGCATCCGAAATGTCCAATTTTCAATGACTCTGGTATTAAAATTTATTCGGGCAAATACTGTTGACCTAATTTAAAGTTTTCTTAAGCTGGATTCACCCAAGTCGTCTGTACAAAATTTTTGATTGAACAAATTTATTTCTTACCGAGAGTTTTTCTGCAGCTCTGTTCAAGTTGGCCGGACAAAATGTAAAATTGAACCAAATCAAGCTGAGAGTTGTTTGTAAAAAGACAAACAAGAAGAGTGCTATCAAACTAAATACAAATCCAACTTTAATATCTAAAGACTTTGATTCAAATTTTGATCACAGTGCTTAATGAAATATAATCATGCTCTGTGTGAAAATAGCTAGTCATAGTGAGTTGTCTTATTAGACGAGTACCTGTTGTTCAAACCCCGGCTCAGGCATCTGAGCAGCAGTCTTCTTGCAAAAGCTGTGAGAGTAAATAAAATAGTATTAAATTACACAACTTGAATTAAATACACCAAATACACTTTATAATTCAACAAAATGTCATGAAAAGTCTCTCGAAAATCTATCCTTCGGAGTCGATTCTTGCTTAAAAATTAACACACGCAACATGAGTGATGTGATAAGCTAGGTCGTAATCCTGACTGAAGGGTTTGTAATGACCAATTAAGTAAATTAAATAAAGTGAAAAATGTTATACCGTCTGTTCCAATCCTTCCAGTTTCTTAACGGATTCAGCAGGTAAATGTTGATTGTGCTACATTTTTATTTATTTATTTATTAATAACAATACAATTACAAATTATATCCTAATTATATACGAGCGAAGTAACTTGACTATGTACTCGGTGTAGTGTCACAGGCCAGAGTCTCTGGTGGGAATCGAACCCACGACCCTCACGCTAATAGTCTAGCAAACTACCCACTAGACTACCAGGGCACCCATGTGCTATATTTTTATTTTTTGTCAAACTATACGGGTAAAATCAAAGCATAGTAAAAATAGAATGGAAATTCACTCTGTGAAAAAAGTAATGACACCCCATTTTCTCTTCAAAATTTTTATAAATAATTAAAGTGTAATAATACATACATAATTGGTCATTACAACCCTTTAGTCAGAATAACGACCAAACCACTTATGTTGTGTGCGTTAATTTTTATACATGAGTGGCGGGACCTACAGTTTAAAGTCGACTCCGAACGACAGGTTTTTGAGAAACATGGCAATTTTATTGAGAGGAAGTCGCCGAAGAAATATTTTTTCATATTTCGTTTTGATGTCTGGCCTGGGCTTTGAACACTGGCCTCACGTCTAATAAGCCAACACACTGCCAACTAGACTACGGCGACTTCTATTATTGTTAATACCGTTATAAATATTAAGTTTATTTTGGTTGTTTTGTTCAGTTTTTTTAAAATAATTTTTATTAAAATTTTCTTACAGTACACAGTAATTTTTACATTAATTTTAAAAATGGCTGGAAACAACAGTCCTACTTTGCTTAAGGAACAAATAAATGACTACCAAAAGAGTTTGTCACAAAAACAAATTACCGAAATGCTTTCACTACGTAAATCAGGGATTTTTCGAGTTGATTTCTTTACAACTTGCAGATGAAATAATAATACGGGAAATAAATAAAAAAAACGTTTTCACTGACTTAGTAGGAGAGTTATCATTGAATGTAAGCACTAGAACAGTAAGAAGACGAGTTGATGAAGCCAAAAACCTCAATGCCAGGTTACGTTTTCCAAAAGCTCATATTGGTTGGACTGCTGTCGACTGGGAAAGTATACTATTCTCGGATGTATACAAATTTAATATAAAAGGTCCACACATGAAGTATTTCACTGTAAGAAAACAAAAAAAAATGAACGGCTTTAACCTCAATATTGTAAAGGTACAGTGCAACCCAGTGGAGACTCAATAATGATGTGTGGATATTTTTCATACACAAGTGTTGAACCTATTCATAAAAAATAAAAATAAATCATTGAAAGTTTAAGGTTACCTTATGCAGAAGAAAACATGCCTCCGGTTTGGGTTTTCCAACATGACAATGATTCGATACGTGCTTTAAAACATGGCAGAGAATGGTTAAGTAAATCAAAAGTAAGAGTTCCCAAGTGATCAATTGGATTCAATTAAAAATTCCACATTATTTTTTATTATTTTTATAAAATTGAACATATTTTAATAAATGGTACACTTTCCTTTTGGAATCTGCCAAAAGATACTAAAAATAAGAATTCAACAGAAGGAATAAAGAACCAGAGCAAAAAATTGGAATAGCAATTTAACTCATTGACAAATAATACAGAAAATTTTACAATTTATTGTTCAGAAGTAACATTTTAAAGTTCAGTATATGATTCAGCATCAATATCCACTACATCATGCCAACCACAATTACTTATTCTGAGAGAAGAAAAAATTCTCAACCTTTAAATTCCTGTCTAAAAGAGTTTGATTGCATTTCAATTTCAATTGTGTTGTGAGATTTCGTAACAATTTGAACTGAAATAAAAAAGTATTTACTTGAGACAAACAATACCTTTTTGACAAATATAGAGAAACAAATGCATCTGCATCAGTTCTACTCTTAATGATGCAACACGTGAGCTGTAGATGCAACCAATTGCATTTTTAGACTCCTATTACAGCAGGCAGTATCAACAACATTAAATTGCCCTAAACTAACAGTATTTTTAATAAAAGCAATAAAAACAACAACAACAGCAATACAATCTATGCAAATTTCAAACAACTCGAAGTGATTTAGAAAATGTCACGTACAACTTGTAACAACAGTTCGCCACATCAACACAACAATAACAACAACAACAAAAAAACTGAAAAAAGGAAGATTAAAGATGTTGTTGCCACAAGCAAAACCGCTAATTGAAGGATGTTTTTCTCGTATTTGTTTTCGTTTTAATACTGGCATGAGGATATGTATGCATTTTCATTCCTTTTGACGTGCAACAAAAATGCACAAATTCAGATTTCATTTCCATTGTAAACTTGAATTCAAATTAAATTACATGGAAAATTATACATTAAAACATACATAAATTTTTGGATTACATACATACATACATAATTGGTCATTACAACCCTTCAGTCAGGGTTACGACCTAGTTTCTCACACCACTTATGTTGTGTGTGTTAATTTTATACATGAGTGGCGGGACCTACAGTTTAAAGTCGACTCCGAACGACAGGTTTTTTGTGAAACTTTTCATGGCAATTTTATTTACTCTCAGAGCTTTTGCCAGAAATCTGCTGAGAGGAAGGCGCCGAAAAAATGCTTTTTGTATATTATTTTGATGTCTGGCCTGGGGCTCGAACCCTGGCTTTTCGTCTAATAAGCCAACATACTACCTACTAGACCACGGCGACTTTTTTGGATTATATTTTTGTAATCCTTAATCTTATAATTATATTGTATATTGGAACTGTCGTGATTATATATTTTTAATATTTAATTTCAAATATTTAATATTTTGAAAAACAATTTCTGTTTTCAAGGTCAATTTCAATTTAAACGTTTTCCGTCTTAAAAAATACGAGATAAGCTCATGTTTATTTACATTAAAGCGTAAAATATCAAGAAAATATTGACCGGAAGCGATTTAAAAGTCAAATCGAAACTGGATTAGTGTTTAACAGTCCCCTTACCCGTTTATATGGGGTCTTCCAACCGGGACATTTGAACTTTTACAGTTGATAACGGCCATATTATTGAAGCTATACGTGTATATGTCAAATTAGTTGCCATATATTCAGTCTGTTTTGTGAAATCGTCATGGTTGAAAGTAGACAACATCGCAGTTGGTAACTGCCCCTCATTTTTATCGAAAAATCATCTTCAGCCATTAGTCCCATTTCCGGATGGATAAGTAACTAAACAAAATTGTCGAGTTTGGGATGATATCAATCTACATGAAACTCAAAAGCATTCCGTCATTTGTCCATATTTCTTTGAACACGACGTTGTCCAGGCGATCACTGTCAACGGCTAACAGTTTAAGCCGATGATTACGAACTTCTTTTGATCTGGGCACTAACGTACGTGTCCAACATCTCATAACATATTCCATATTCTGCACAAGCGATTTGAGGGCATTGCTATCTCATTTAATCATGTGGTTCGACCTCGTTAGACTTTTTCTTGTGGGGTTTTTTTAAGTCGTCAATGTATGCAAATAAGCCACAAACCACAGCAGTGCTCAAGGTCAATATACCCCATGTCCTTGATCAAATTCAGCCTCAATTATGTGCCAGAGTTATGGAAATTTGGACATTTTGGATGCGGTCCATCCAAATAAGTCCTGGCGGACAGTTTAACGATGTTCTCTTCCACAAACATTTCGATGACATCTCACACACACTTGCTTTATTTAAATTTAAAAATAGGAAGCATTTAAGAAAATTACATTTTAACTACTGCCCAAAAGTTTTGTACTTTTTCTATTTCTAATATGTAAGAATTTTAACTGATTATGATGAGTGATTTCGAAGTCTAAAATTCAACACTAGAATTCGTTCATAAAATTGTTCTTTAGAGCACTGAACCGTCGTTGCTATTTGCATGACGTATATATTAATTTGACTGAAGATTGATGATAAAGTTCAGCAGCATTGTTTCACAAACAGTTTCAGTAAATGACATGAACTGAGTTCACCACATATATATATACATAATTAATGCCTAGACGGGAAATATAAATTACATGTCATTTCTTATTCTATAGTTCTACGCAAATGTTTCCAATTTTATAACACAGCAAACTGTGTTACTGCGGTAAGTAAGTACATACATACATACATAATTGGTCATTACAACTCAGGATTAGGCCTATCATCTTACACCACTTATGTTGTGTGTGTAAACTTTATACATGAGCGGCGGGGCCTTCAGTTTAAAGTCGACTCCAAACGTAAAATAGTTGAGAAAATTTTCATCGCAATTTTATTTTATTTCACAGTTCTTGCTAGAAATCTGCTGCCAGAAATCGCCGAAGATATATTTTTTCATTTCATTTTCTTGGAGACGTCTGACCTTGGGTTTGAACTGTGGCCTCAACGTCTAATAATCCAACACACTACTTACTGGACTACGGCGACTGCGATAAGTACTGTCATAAAAGCATCTTGAGTTTTGTAATCTCCAGCATTAAATTTCTTATATGGTCTGTAAAGGTTTCATTAAGTAGAAAAAGTTAAATTCTTTGTTGATCACTGTAAACGTTTCAAATTCGAAATACAGACGTCTGAACTCACTTCACTCTCTTAAAGTTGCTAAACGACTCGACTAATTAATTGCGTAAATGTAAATTCGTTTGAACGATTAAAACTCCCAAACTATGTATCCATTTTCATAAATAATAAACAATGTCGCATTAGAAGGCTTACTTGTTTTTTTTATCTGTTATACTTGTTTTGACGTCTTTCGATGCAAATTCATTCATTTGTGTTGTTATCTTTTTCACATTTTGATATTTCTGTTGATAAGAGCGCTGAAAATGTATTTTCACAGTCAAGGTATTTTCTTAATATAAAACGCCTGAGAATTAAAAACGAATATTCCAGTTTTTGGTAATTGTTCTTTGCCAAATTTCCAAATAGTCTTGGCAATATGAACAGTAAGGATCGGCAATATTTTAATCATATCTCTTACAGTCATTTAGTGTCCACCCGACATAATAGTCACAATCTGGATTTTGTGTTATTATTATTAAAAATTAAGCTCGTATGGCTAGAAGGGTTCTTACAGATGTCAACGTAAAAAAGTCTTTTAAGTCGGATGGCATTCCATCACTGGTCCTGAAGCAGTGTTCTTCGACTCTCATTCATTCGCTACCTAATCTATTTAGTGTTTTGGTTTTCCCTCTTTGTTGGAAGATCACTAATGTAAGCTTATGCCTAAAAAGTGTGAGGCTAATAACCCTGATATCATCCAATAGCAATATATTCCGAACTTTCCAATGTTTTAGATAGCGTAGTTGGTTGTAAAATTGTGAGTCTAATAATGGATAATACAGTTTCCGTCAAGCTTGATGGCGTTGCACTCAAACAGATTATATCGATCTATCCGACTATTTGGTGAGAACAAGGTTGTGGCTTTTGACATATGTATATCGCGATCTACCAAAGTGAGGCAAAAACTTATAGGTGTGGTTGCAGAAGTAATTTTACTTGATATATATCAAAATTCACCAGATGATTGGGTGGTACCTTCACCTCTATTTCTTATTTTTGTTTTTCTGATCTTCTATATTTTCTCCTTTGCAGATGATATTTCTTTTGTATTATTATTCCTATGAGCTAAGATAGTGTCTTTTGGAGATTGTGATCAAAAGGATTAATATGAATGCCACACTCGCCTCCGATTCACACTACACTTCCGAGAATGTGCTCTTGAATAGGATTGATTTTAATGCCCGAAAGTCTCAATGTTGTTTATTAACTCATAAGCGTAGTATTAACATTACGTCATTTGTAACTAAAAGCGATGTAACAATTGGGAGATCTACATGAAAATCGAAAGCAGTCCGAAAAGTCACTGTATAGAGTGACTTTTGGGTTGGTGGCGTCATTTGTCCATATTTCTTTGAACAACAACAGGCGATCGCTGTCAACGGCGAACAGTTTAAGCCGATGATTACGAACTTCTTTTGATTTGGATTAGCTCATCTGGACACTAACTATCAACAGGACGGCTGTTTTTGCTACTTCAATGGAATGATGGATAGAGTGCCATAGGACACATCCCTTCGCGGTCAATGGATCAATTGATCGCACAGTGGATTAAAAATAGTAAGCGTACTTTAGCGGGCCTATTCGTATACGGAGTTCTATTCATGCAGAAGTTTTTCTTTCCTTTCTCTAAACACAACTCCCTCTTTCCTCTCTTCCATAGACGAGTCACAAAACAAGGTACTATATGAATAGGGGGCATTCCTTGGTTGTTGGTCGCATATAAAATTCTTTATAATTTTACCTTACCGACGAAACGGTCCCAACTGAACGATATAATAGATACACCTTTTATTATCTGCAAAAGTAAATGTTATTCTATTTTAATCATATTCAAGTGTTTAACAATTTGCGTATTTCAATTGATTTTTACTTTTTCTATGGAAAGTAATGAATGAAAAGGTTTACATTATATTCGATAACATGGTACGTTTTCGTTTTAATTCACAAATTGTAAACCGTTTCTATTATAGAAGGCATTCACTTTTAATTTAATTGAAATTGGCTTAAACTCCCGCATTTTTTTTCACACGTTTTCCTTTTACAAAGTGATGGAAATCGATTCGCTTTGCCATATTTGTTTTTCACTTATTTTTTATGGGATTTATGGCCTAAAAGTCATCAACACTAAATGGATAAAATTCTTACGAGTACGTACAAATGTGTACAAATGTATGTGTATACGTATGTATGTATTATTACCCTATTTTTATTGAAATACTTGTTTGTATTGTTTGAATTTTATTGGTATTTTGATTGCCCTTAAAATTGGGTATACATGTGTACATATACTATATATAAATAGGGCGAAAGTGTAGTTGAAAAGGTTTTGCTTGAAAGTGATGGTAACGTGTGTTAAATAGATAAACCAAAGCAAACATAGACAATATACCATACATACATACATACATACATATATGTATATATGTATATATTCATACTTACTGATTAGATATGTATTTAACGTGCTAAATTTATAATAATGAACGCAGTAAGCAGTAGGTATATATTGTTGAAAAACTCCCAACGAATTTCATTTAAATACACAGTATTCGTCTATTCATAACATTAAACGAAACATTTTTTGAAATGATTTTCATACACACAATACGTCACAGTGTTATTTGTGACCGAATATCTTTAAAACTTGTGCAAAACTTGGAAGCACATACATACATAATTGGCCATTGCAACTCTTCAGTTAGGATTACGACTCAGCTTCGCCCACCACTTATGTTGTGTATGTTAATTTTATACATGAGTAGCGGAATCTACAGTTTAAAGTATACTCCGAACGACAGATTCTTGAGAAACTTTTTCGTTGCAAATTTATTTACTCTTAGTGTTTTTGCCAGAAATCTACTGAAAGTAAGACGCCGTGGCCACACGTCTAAAAGCTAACACATTACCCACTACAACGGCTTCTTATTTCCTTATACAGAGTTTATTATTTTTGAGGAGAAGCAAAGTAAAAAATCTTCTGGTGCCTTATCTAAAACCACTTTAGAATTTTCTTCAATTTTGTTGGGATCAGTAATTTGGATTGTTAGAGAGTAATGTCCACTGGCATTCGATTTAAATCGGTTTACGTTGTAAGGTTGGAGTATTGTCAGTTTACATTGTAAGGTAGAAAGAGAGTATTGTATGAGTTTATATAATGAAATCATTAATAAAAAGAAATTTTCGTAATTTCTCCCTTACAATGTCGCACGGAACAGACTTTATACGATTACCACGATCAAAAAACTTATATTCAAGCGAATAAATATTTCGCCTCCTTATGACTATATTTCTAAAGTCATAATAATAAATATTGCTTTACCATGTTGCTTGAATCATCGCAATGTGCTTATCCAAACAATTGCAGTTATTTGTAATGGCATAGTATCTTATGTCTTTATTTTCAAATCTATGTAAGATCAGAAAGTCAGAAGACAGAAAAAGTCAACGAATAAATGTCTTTCTTTAAAAACTCATCAAATTAACGCTTGCAATACAAATATCGAAATCAGAAATTTGTGATTGCTTGACTTTTCATTCCAATATCTCGAAATTATTGAATCAAAGTCAATTTAAAAAAATGTGCAAATATGATAAGGCGAAGCATTTTTAAGAACTGAAATTGCCCATATACCTAAACACGTATATGATAGCTCAAAGCTTGCTTCGAGTGCCCAATTTGCTTTAGTAAATTTTACTTAATTTTTTATAATGACAAACATGAATAAATTTTGGTTTCTAGTTTAAAAAATAAAAAAGATTTCTTTTGTAACAGCCGTAGAGGTGAATCGCGAACTCGAAATAATCTGTGAGACCCACACTTTTCAGGGTCCAATTCGACTTTAGTGTCGGTGTCACTGTTATCAGCATCGTTGCAGCTTGCATCAACATATTAAAAATTACTTGTGATCAAAAAATATCTACAACATCAGATGTTTACATTTCACAAATCTTCCAAAATAGCTCTCCATATCTACATAGGATTATTAAATTCTTATTCATCTGTTTTTCGTTTTAATTTAATATGTACATATGTATAACATTTATAATATTTTAACTTACAAGACAAATTACGATGAGATTGATTGAAAAAATAAATCATCGATAGTCCATTAAAAATAAAGCTAGCAATGTTCGATCGTATAGCAAAAAAGAACAGCATTTAGCATTGATTTCATATTAAATACTGTGTTCTCCTTATTGTTATATGTAGTCACCGTAGTGTAGTATGTCGTGTGTCGGCTTATTAGACGTGAGGCCACGGTTCAAACCCCAGGTCAGACATCTCCAACAATACGAAATATGAAAAAATATTTTTACGACGAATTTCTCTGAGTAGATTTCTGGCAAAAACCTTGAGAGTAAGAAAAAACACCATGAAAAGTTTTTCAAAAATCTGTCGTTCGGAATCGACTTTAAACTGTAAGTCCCGCCACTCATGTATGTCTTTATTTTTTGTATTGGATTGATTTTTTATTGTCTTTATATGCTATTATATCAACACAGACTCCACAAATTTGGGGGCTGAGCCGCGAACCTGATAGAAATTCTACATTCTCAATAGTTGTCGTTCACATTACAATGAGAGCACGGATACAAAACAAGTTTACAAAGGATTTTGTGAATTGCCCATATTGTATTAGAAATATATTTATTATTCAAAAACCTGTCGCTCATGAAAAATTCAGGGATTTATTATCCAATCCTCGTATATATTAAATATGTTTATAGTATATTCTTGTAAAGATTAGAAATGCTAGTGGATTATTCATTTATTTTTCTTTTCTTTTGGATTGACTAAAAAATATAGAGGCTTGTTTAAAGTAGTGGTAAATAAAGCGCCAATAAAAATTAAAAAGAGAAAAAATAAAGACAATGTTTTGGATATTATGAAACTAACTGTAATTTTTGCACCAAACGGTACGAAATATACTATTTATTCTCATGAAATGTTTTTAATTACAGTTTTAATTACAATTTCAATGTCGTTTACACCAAAAAATCTAATTTCAGGGTTTCATAAATTTTACAATTTCTATTGTACTCCCATAGCACTTTCATTTATATGATTATTATCTTGTTGTGCTATGAAATAATAAATAAATAAATAAATCGTGTTTCATAATGCCGCTGTGCAAAAAAAAATAGTTTTTAAAAAGACAACCAAGCAGTCTCAAAATTGGTTGAACGAACTAATTTGCTTCTGGTTCTAATTACCTTTTAGCTCGATCCAGTTCTCTCATCGATATTCAGTACCTTCGATACCCTTATAATAATATCATATAATAATATATTTGTAATAAGAACTACCTAGTGCTTTAAGAAAGCCATAAACAGCAGGCACTATCTCTTCATTTTTTGCAATTCTTTTATCATCGAGTTACTGTATCTGATAAAATAGATTCGTGATGAATTTTTGTTCATTGATTTGGGTCATTATAACAATGAATGTCTGAACTGCTGCTTTGTCTTAATAAAAAATAACCGAGAAACAAACACCACGACCCTGCTCGCGGATGGAACCCTTTCTGGATACGATTTCCCCAATAGAGTACAAAGTTTTAACTATTCCTTTGATACAAATGTGGGCACATGTCAGATTTCACTGATTCTGGTCTGAAGAAAATATTTGTTTTGGTTTCCGTGTGTTTATACAAGTAACCTTAGATGTGCAGCATAATCTTTGACAAAAATTGACAAACATATTTCCAATGTTTTATGGTTGAAGTCCTTGGCAATAGACACGACCAAACTCAGTTCAAAACCCAGTGAAGGCATAAACATTTTCAGCATCGTTTTTTTTTTAAATTAGGAGACTTCAATCCTGTATCAATAAATCCATCCACGAAGCATTTTGGCAGCAACATTTCTTGAGAAAGAGTAGGAAATAATCGGCACTGCAGTGCAGATCTTTCAAAATAACTAGTAAGCTTTCTAGTCTACAAATTATCTTTTCATTTCGATAAGTTTCAAGCTCAATTTTATTTTTACACTTCAAAAACAATTCGGACTGATTTTATAGACTCTAAAGGAACTGTGCTTCACATTAATGGATATGAAAATGATGTACTCGTACTGTATAATTAAATTCAATATAATGGCATGTTTATTATGTGGCAACAATTTGTTGTTGTTGTTGTTGCTTCTATATTTCTCAATACATACATACACATTACCATAGTTGTTGTTTTTGCTACACCATAAAATAAAAGAAAAGTCCTTGCCAATGCTGTTAAATATAGTCCATTATTTTATGATGTTGTTACGACTAATAATACAAATGATGATAATGAAGTTAAAAGTCACACAAACAAAATTATGAAAAAAAGGAACATTTAATGAAAATTATATGGTGACTGGATTGTATTAAGGATTATGAAAAATATCTAAAAAGTAAATTCTTTTATAACAACATCACCGTCACCGTCACCGTCACCGCAAAAAATAATATGTTTTAAGGATTTCAAAGGAAAATAGAAAACAACATGGAGAACAAGAACAAAATTTAATCCATATTGAAAATAGAAATGCGAACAATACTCGCATAAACATAAACACACAGAATGTTATTGTTAGAAAACATTTATTGAAGAGGCATTGCAATTTGTATCAAAAGCCGCATTAGAGGCTGGTGCTGCTAATAAGAGCCTTAGCACAATAGAATCAAATTTAATTTTATTTAATCTTAAAACTTAAAACTTCTTTCATTCCTACTAACACCTCCACTATCTACGCCCATTCGTTTAGGTATTCATAACAATAGTGATGGTGGTGAGATGCTGATGAGTTTGATTCACAGGTTAAAAGAATTAATGTGAGTATACGATATACTAATCTATCGTATATCGTAAGAAACAAAATAGTTGATTTGATTTTCTATTATTCGAGATTTCCTGAGATTATATTTTTATTTACCTTGTAGAATACGAATAAATTAAAGTTATCACACAAACTTACAGAATTATGGGTATAGGATTTAATATCATTAAGAAAGCCATATGACAAGCCGAAAGAGCTACTCTTTCAAATAACATAAAAGAGTTGCTTAACATCACCACGAAGAAAACACTTTATAAGTGTACTGAACGTATAAAGGAATTGTTTTAGTTTAGAAACATAATTCCTATTAGAACCGATCATCCTTCGAAAAGGGATGCCGTCTTAATCTGAAGAAGAGCAAGGCGGCGAGTATTTGAATACAGTAAGATCCCGCTTAACGCGGGGGATACGTTCCAATAAGTTCCAGCGTTAAACGCAACAGCGTTAAACGAGGCAACTAATAAATCAACTGTGACTCAGGAAAGATGCGTACGTACTGTGATTGCGACTTCGGAAAATACAGTTCGCTTCTTTGTTCTGGACAGCCTACCAAAAGAGCATTGAAAAAGATACATAATATACACCAACGAGATATAGTGCACCGATTTTGGTAGGTGCATGGCCGTTTCATTTGCACACATTTACAACAAGTATCAATGCAGTGTGCGATTTAGGGGAATCCCAATACTACTGCGATACTAATTAATCGACTTTTTTACTATGGCGTAAAACTGTATGAATTGGCGTGGTATAGTTATGATGATTTTTATGAAGAACATTCTGCTGCGGCCGATAAACTTTCTCAATATAAAGCTACTAATCGAACTGACAGACTTCAGAAGCGCAATATAATTTTGATCAAATTAATAATAATAATACATATTTGATTAGACGATTATGATTCAATTTCCCTTATACATACATATATTCTTTCAGTGGTCTATGAGAAATGATTTGATATTATTTATAGGAACTTCAATAAATATGGGTGTTTCACTGAAAATGCTGCGCTGTATTACATGAAGCCCGATGTTTGAACTTTTCGATAACATCTCAGGCGTAAGACAGGGCAGTTTGCAATCGCTATTGTAGTTTTTATTGTAATGATCACAATCTTCCGTCGTACGAGCGGAAACCGAATACATGCAATTGTGTGGAATCCCTTGGGGTTCGACATTTGGCTAGAGTCGCATGATTACCCCAAAGTAAGCGAAACTTACTAATCTTTATCTAGACTCGAATAAAGTTGGTCTCAGAATTAATGCAAGTAAAGATATAAGTACATATATTGAAAGCCTGCGTTCTCTGTAAGTGTGTAGGAAAAACAAAGTATACTGTGACTTTATAAACCGACACCTCCAAAGTATTCTTAGAATACATACATACATACATAATTGGCCATTACAACCCTTCAGTCAGGATTACGGCCTAGCTTCTCACACCACTCAGGTTGTGTGTGTTAATTATATTCATGAATGGCTGGACCTACAGTTTAAAGTTGACTCCGAACGACAGATTTTTGAGAAACTTTTCATGGCAATTTTATTTACTCTCAGTTTTGCCAGAAATCTGCTGAATTCGCCCAAGAAATATTTTTTTCATATTTCATTTTGATGTCTGACCTGAGGTTAGAACCGTGGCCTTACGTCTAATAAGCCAACACACTACCGACTAGACTACGGCAACTTCTTAGAATATTGCGCCATATTTACCATGTGATAACGGCCACTTCAAACCATGGTTGATATGGAAGATATAAACATACAGATAGGAAGAAGAATATTTGGGTAAATCGAACTAATGACAACATACTCTGGGAACTTAGAGATATAGCCACACGTCGACAAAGATGAAGCTTATAATGAAATGAATATGATGATGAACCAAAAACTTTCAAACGTTAATTTAAATATTAATTGTTTCGATTCTTATTACTGAGAATAAAAAAACATCAAACTGAATTGATTTAGATTGAATTAAATGAATAAAAGACTTTGATTATTCTGTCAGAAAAATTTGCTTCGAGTTCGAAAAATTATTGCACACTTATACAGCCACCTCCGAACTGTTAATTAAACTATTAATTGAAATTGACAACACCAATGGGGTTATTTCGAACTCATCACTGCTGTATCCGGCTAACAACAGAAGTTCTTTGTAAACACTTTTGTATCTTAAACGTAATTAAAAAATTGTTCAGAAAAAAAAAGTATTTTGTATGGTCACTTGCGGCTTTAATTAAGTTTTAGACTTGATCGCACGCTGTTGTGATTAAGTTACGTAAAATATGTCTACCAATTTTTGACCTCTCTTTTCATTTACCTATACTGATCTATAGGTTCTTGTGACGAGGATTTCTTATTATAATATTGTGTTTTATTTATTGCTTACTCCTTCGACTGGTTTAAGAACCGGAAATTACAGTGGCTTTTAAAAACATTTAATGTTATTGTCTGTATCATGAGCCTGCATAAAATTCTGAAAAATTTGAGACTAGACGGATAGATATTTATAAAAATATTATAGTTCTAAGTGAAGTCACTTTTGTCTAGTAGGTAGTGTATTGGCTTATTAGACACGACCCCCTGGTTTAAACCCCAGCTCTCTAACATCTCGAATAAAACGAAATAAGAAAAAATATTTCTTCGGTGAGTTCCTTCGGTAAAAACCCTGAGAATGATGCCATGAAAAGTTTCTCAAAAGTTTCTGTAGGTGCCGCCACTCATAGATAACATGGGTAGGTACACCGTAATTCTGAATAAAGGGTTGTGATAATCATTTCAGTAAAAGTTCTTCTATAAATTTCATTATCAAGTTACTAGTCTGCGCTGTTCACTCAGGTGATCTTATACGTATTTAAGATAATAATTGCTAGACTTCATTCCTATGGGGCTTATCTGTACTGTAGAAAGGAATTATAAATTTAATTGTTTTGTTCTCATTGGTCTCCATATCATTATTAACTGCATCTGAAACAATTAGACGTTACTTAATATGAACCCAATCGTTGGATCATACATTCCTTCCATTTCACAGCCTTAAACAATGTCATACATAGATTTTTAAACTCTTAGAAGCATTTGTAAATTTCTTTCATTATTAATAATCGATTGTTGATGTTGTCTTGAGATGACTCACGGGTTGATAAAGGATTCGTTGATTAACAAATAACGTTACAGTGGTAAACAGTACCGAAAATTCAACGTCATCTCACTATTCCCTACATATGTATGTATATGCAGAAGTCAATATTTAAATAAATATTAACAAACAATTCTAAGCCAGCAACAACCATAACATTTGGTCTCTTGAATTTAAATTTAAACGGAATATTGTTCATGTGCTTGAAAGACGACGAACATTATTGTTTAGGTTTGTGTGTTACTCTCCCATACTATACTCACATGCGATGAAACACAGGATCCCAAACGTAATTTTTACGAACTCATTGAACTGCGTGAGTGTGAAAAATAACATTTTAGATAAATATTGCGTCGCCATAGGTCGCGCCACAGTTAACCCAGAGTGTCGTCTATTATGTGTTCACCGACTTAAACATTCACACTCAAACTACCGTTAATAAAATTGGTAACAAAAGCAACAATAACAAATAAGTATGTGTATAATAAAATTAAACGCAGAACAAGCAAAATTCACACACACTTGTGGAACAAGGTAAAGTGGTTTGAAAGACCAATTTTTCGATTTAAAATGAATAGTTGCCACAATCTAGAAAGTAGTGTGTTGGATTATTAAGCACCTGTTACAGAAGCGAACTTCGCCTGCAAACATTATCTGATGACAAACCATTCATTTCGTGTAAGAGGACAAAATTCGTGTTTGCAAATTTAACCTAATGAATAATAAAAATTTTTGATATTTTGCTCATGAGGTAGTGTTTGCAGATGAGATCCCGCGGTTCATCCCCTGGCTCAAATGTCTCGCACCTACGCTCAGCAGGCTTCTGGCAAAAACTCTGAGAGTAAATAAAATTGACATGAAAAGTTCTCAAAAATCTGTCGTTTCGTGTTAACTTTGAACTGTAGGTTTTGCCATCGTGGCAAAATAATATCACATAATCACACATAGCTTTGGTGGTGTGAGAACACAGGTTTTAATCCTGACCTGATAGGTTGTAATAATGACCAATTAAGTATCTGGTTGCATATATATCGCTTTGTTACCAGAGATTTACCATAATCAATCCATTTTTATTATATTCGTAAGCCAATTTGTTAACATAAAAATTATAACTTCTTAGTATTTAAACTATCCCTAATCTATTTCTAAATAATTATTACAATCATCGAATACAATGTAGTGTTTCGAAACGACAATACAGATATTCTAATGCGTCTCCCTATGCTTCCTAGATAAAACCATAACCATGCCAGATGCAATCGATTTTTGTATCATTCGTCGACCATTTCATTAACAATAAAAAGCTGATGTTCTTGGTATTTGAAATATTCTCAATCTATTCCCATTTGGTCTTTATCGTCAACTTAATATTCTGATGATAGCATAAGTTTAGAGGAAATGCTAGGAACTATTCCAGACGCCTACCTCACGTCAGCCACTGAGATTAAAATATCATTATCCATTACGGGAAATCTCTTAACACTGACGTCTAGCGAGTGCAGAAATATTTCGAATGGTTTATTAATGACTGCTCCATTCAACTTCTCAGATATATCCGAACATATAATACTTCAGTATACCATTCTTTTTTGTGCCTCAATATTGAAAAAACATTGACTTCTAGATAGATTTCCGAGTTCTCAATAAAGCAACATAAGCTAATCTTTGAAATTGAGTCATAATAAAATTATTATCATTCATCCGATTCACCATTTATTCCGTTTTCAATATTTTTTTTTTTCATAAAAGTCTTGAGTACATCTAGACACTTGACGTGATCGTGGATGCCCTCAAGCATCTGTCAGTTGCGACTTTTCTCCAGTAAAACAAAGGAAAACAAAAACACCAGTTTGAAGTATTGTTCAACGTTTTGGATGACTTCGAATGTTAATTAAAATTTAAAGGAATGAATACGCCTTAGAACTATAGACAGATCCTGGAAATATTAAAGGTTTATTCACTACATTTCTTAAGAGCTGTCATATAATCGAATTGAATTTATGAGCTCTTCCTGTTATACCGAAAGTATAGAGATATGAATAGTAATGATATGTTATGAGGTTGTTAGATGTTTGTTAAATTTGTTTAAAGTAGAAATTAATTAACTTTTCTAAAATCCAAACTATTAAAATGACAAGAGACAAACACACATTGAAGACCAATAATTTTATACGTATAGAAGCCTTTTTATAGGCAAGAGAACATGGAAATATAATGTTAATGCAGCGTAGGTTTTTATATGTTATGAATACAACATTGAAATGTATTCTTTCGAATAAAATGTATGAGTACATTCCGTCAAGGTTGCCCCGACTTTGGCTTTAGCTTAAGTCTGGGATTCTTACTGACGGGACATGGCTCGCTCAATGCATTCTTGCATAAGGGGACTGGCGGCATGTACTGACGACATGTCCGCTCTACGAAGACATTAGGGATTTAGAAGCGATGCGCATCATCGATACGGGTTATATGGTGGACTTTAGTAGGGCCTTAGCTACTGATCGGACTAAGGAAAGACTTCGCTCGTCTTGTCTTTAATAGGAGAAGAATGAGGATGGGTTAATGCTAGGTTACCCTTTAGGCGTCGTTCGTCGTGGGTTCTTTGTCGTTCTTGGTCCGTGGAAACTCGACGTTTGTGTGCGCATCCTACACTAGTGGGTTGCCGAGCTGGGTTGTCTGTGTTGTCCGCGTTCATCGTTGGTAGTAGTGTTCTCTTATAGTGTTTTGGTTATACGTTCCTCTATTTATTGGGTCACCAGTCCCGAACTTTTTGGGCTTCAACTGGTAGCAGACTGGACTGCGAAGCCTGACCAAAGGCTTAATTCTGGTACCACGGGTGTCGGGAGCAACGTGGTGGATGTGGTTTAAATCCAAATCGCGGGGAGAGCGTAAGCTCGGTGCGGCGTTACACTTTTAATCGCTGTCAAAAAGGAGTTTAGATGTCTCCAACCCCTAACCAAGAGGGAAGTCATGTCCAAATGAATGACTTCGAATTGGTATTCACGTATGGTGAGACAACCACATGATATGCATAAGCATATCAGCTGGTAGACGCATTGTTTCCACCCGTGCTTTGAGCACCGTGGGGTATGCCATCGTGGCGATACTCACGTAAAATCCTAGACTAAATTCCGTCAAGGTTATTCCCTGTTTTACGTATAAAAAGAAATGTCGCTAAAGACCACAGTGCAACTACTGAAATGCCTTTTAGCACTGATATTTTATAATTCAATGTCTATAATTCTATATTCTTATACGCACATTGTTAAAACGGTTGGACTCAAAAGCCGGTATTGAAAGAACAAAAATACATATTTTTATATATACTTAGTATACGTAGTGGATTATATAAGTAAGTGTATATAACAGTGGAATATATGTACTATTATAATAAAAAAAAAAAATAAATATACATTCGATTATAAGGGTGCGATCCGAAAACAAAAATAAATACATACTCAGTACGATAATGTGTGACGCATTGAATATCCCACTTTGTTCCTTCTCAACACCGACGAACTAAATAATATGCTGGCTGGCTGGCTGGCTGTTGTGACACCAAAATATATAACAACAACAACAACAACAACAAAAAGTAAATAGAAATAAGGAATCATATCGTATTAATATAAATTAACGATGTGGAAAATTTAGTTTAGTAGTGAAAATGTCAACACTCGCTCATCTTTTTACGTCTATAATGCATCTTTTGAATCGCAGTCAGTATGCTGTTCACTGGTTAGAGAAGATGGAACGGTCAGTTGGTTTATTTCTACGTACTTTTGTTGTTTTTTTTTAGAACTGTTTGGGACAGTGTCAGCAGTTATCAGGCCCAAAAGAAATCCATTTTGTATGGCACGTATATCAAACATTTTTCAATTTAAATGCGTAAAGCTTTTGATGAAAAATGATTATATTCTATTTGTATTCATAGACGTATGAATATACATACATCCGTACACATACGTATACATCACAAGTACCAACATTTGTTTTTATCATTTATTCAGTGTTTTCGAATACTACGTACAAGTATAAGTATATGTAGACACGTTTAGTTTCTCTGATATTCAAGAATATAATCAAATTCATTTAAATGAACATTTAAAAAAAGAAGCCATAAATGTTGCGAGTACTACTCGTAGAGTGTGATATTCATTGATTGATTTGCATTTCGGACTTTTGCAATTAATTTAAATATCCATGGAATCTCTGGTCATATACTGTTGAGAAAATCTACACATTTACATATTTTGTTAACAAAAACACGCTTGTTTTAGAAAATAAAAAATATTCGAAATCGAAAACGAATATCTAATGCATATTAAAGGGAATTTAAGAAAATAAAAATCGATCAGTTTTGATATGAAACTCACATCACATAAATATTTAGGGCGTAGAAACTAGAAATCAATTACATTAAAATTGGAGGATTCATTTAGCACAGTAGACTTTGATACGAAAACTGTTTTACAATATTGCGTAAGGCATAGGTTCGGGGTTAACATATTCCCATATGACTATTCTCACTCAAACTTTCCTATAAATCGGTTTTTTGGTGTTTAATTAACCGGACTTATTATTTTCGCATACAGAACGCAATCGATTTTGATTATTTTAGACGGATTGTATTGACATATATGGTTTTGAATATCTTCACTGATAGTTAAATGACAATTAGGGTAATAACACCCAGGGATACGGGACCAAGAACCAGTAAAAAGATGATTTCCAATTACTACAAGTATAGAACGGAAAGCAATATATGGCTCATCAATGATTAATAGAATGCAGATTTTTGCATACCATGAGCTCGGATAATGCAACGGCTTTCATTGTATTGCAAGATCAAGCTATGAAAAAAGGCTGAAACGTAGAAAATATTTCGAAGATACTCTGGAGCGATCCTGATGGGAGCAACACCATTAGTGTATTAGGACTGAATAAAGACGACTTTAGTATACTGATGAGTTTCCAGTAACTCCGCCTTACATGTGCACCTAAACTAAAAAAGAGCTGTAGATAAAAATGCATGGTGGACATAGAATATTTTTTATGTCATTACCCAACTTTGGTAGTCTCGAGATATTTTATTTTATTTATACCATACTTAAGTCGGCTTAAAGGACTGGGCTAAAAAAAACTGAGAAAGATGGTGTAGCCATGAAATTTGTTAAACTTATATTGCCATATATTTTGGGAGCGCTGACTCATGTCTTTAACCATTGCATTACAACCACCCAGTTTCCTACAGCCTGGAAAATTGGAAGAATTATACCAATAGCAAAGATTTCCAATGCAGTGAGTGCGGGCGACTATAGGCCAATAAGTATTTTACCAGTTTTTTCGAAAATATTTGAGTCCCTAATTGCTGAACAGATTACGTTGTATCTGAATAACAATAATCTCTTGTCCCCATTCCAATCTGGTTTTCGCATTGTTCATAGTTGTACTACTGCGGTCTTGAAAGTAATTGATGACATAAGGCCCGAATATGACAAAGGAAACCTCTCTCTTATGTGTCTACTGGATTTTTCAAAGGCCTTTGACAGGGTTGATCATTTAATCTTATGTCGAAAACTGGGGCACTATTTTGGATTTACAAATACCGCTTTATCTCTTATGGAAAACTACTTGTATGGGCGAGCCCAAAGGGTAATTATTGGAAATAGGCAGTCAGGGATGAGGCGTATAACATCTGGTGTTCCACAGGGGTCCGTGTTAGGCCCCCTGCTATTTAGTATGTTCGTCAATGATTTATTTTCAGTATGCAGGTATACTAAGGTACATGCATACGCAGACGATATTCAGCTGTACATCTCAAACCGTATTGGTCTGATAGAGGATACAAGTTACAAACTTAATTATGACTTGAGGTCTATTTTAAAATGGGCTGAGGATAATAACCTTACGCTCAATCCTGGAAAATCTTACATTTTACCAATCAGTAGATGGGAATATGATTTAAGTTATTTTCCGACCATTTACTTGGGGAACACATCTCTTCTGTACGTTAGTAAGATTAAATACTTAGGATTTTGGATCAATTCCACCTTGTCATGCACTGATCATATTAATCATGTTGTGCGTAACGTATACCTCTTGCTTCGTAATTTACGAATGTCGTCTAACTTCACACCAGTTGAAGTTAAGAGGAAACTTATAATTCAATTAATACTTCCACTGATTAATTATTTTGCAGAGGTTTACAGTAAATTGGACTCTCTCTCACTACATAAGTTGCAAGTGTCTTTTAATAATGCTACGCGGTATGTGTATGATCTAACTAGGTTTAGCAGTGTATCGTCCTGGAAGAAAATGATCTTGGGCTGTGACTTGATCGACTACCTTAAGATGCGAAATATTATATTTTTATATAATCTTCTTTATCGAAAGAAACCACCCTATCTCTTTGAGAAGCTTGTATTTGGCAGATCCACTAGATATATAAATCTAATTATACCTAAATACACTTACATCAATACTAGCAGATTGTTTTTCGTCAACGCAATTAATTTGTGGAACTCCTTACCAATGTCTATTAAAAACATTTCGAGAAAGAGCAGTTTTAAGAAGTCACTTTTTGACTATATGACCTCAAATATTTAAAAAATTTTATTTTATTTTTATTTTAGAAATTTTGTGTGAAATATAATTATTGTCTTTTTGTGTATTAGTTATATATATATTTTAAAACAATTGCAATATAATTTAGGGAATACTAATGACTAATGTAATTTGTGTATATCCTACTGAGCTATAAAAGAATAACATTCTTAAAGTTCTTGTAAGTTCTTGTATATATATAAATAAATAAAAAAAAAAAAAAAGATTGTACGAAATGCAGGCACCCTATAGAAAGTAGGATTGGTACGCTGTAATGGTATGCGCACAGAAAGACTACTTGTTGGCTTAGGTGCATGCCGATAGATAGGACTTCTCTTGCCCAACAGACGTTAAAATTTAGCCAGATTGTAGGTTCTAAATGTTAATCTTCCCTTCTAAGAATCTCACGTCCTGATGTAAAAGTTCTTTAGGTCAACAAAGTTCTTACATTTTTAATCATCTATTCGAATCATTTGTTTTAGAACGAATTTATTGAAATAAATGAATCACCAACAAAGTGCAGAACTTTGTTTCCTGATGTTTAATATTTTGAAAACGAGAAGTCTATTTTCCCGATGTTCCTTGTGAAATCAAGAAATCTAAAAAAGCGTAGTTGACATGGGAGCTATAACGATTACACATAATTCGCCATTTATCTATAACTAATGGCTGACATTTCTCAACCATCCTGATATTTTTGGAGTGATATATTCTCAGTCTCTGAACTGGGTCATTATGGGGCCATTATGACTGCTCCTTTGTGACAGACATTGCAATGATATCTGACAGTCAGATTGCGCTATGCTCACTCAGCTTCAGCCTGTGTGAAGGATGGCTTCGGCGCCTTGGAGAGGTCTTGAAACCAGAACCTTTATATGAAGTAGGAAGAAAAGAAACAATCGAGTATTCATTTCAATTTAAACGGATTTAAGGCGATCTTAACTTGTGTTGGGCATTACAATACGAAGGCATTTGAGTTGTTCATCAGAGAAGAAGAGAGAGTAGCCTAATGAATAGATAATATAATCTAAGAACACTTATTTTAGAATAGGGATCGATTCAAACCCAATACAGACTTTTTGATGAGTAGAACGAATCATCGAACATATACATACTCGGAACACATAAGGGTTAAATGTATCTGAGAAGGGAGTTATTCTGACTAATGCGGTACACATATACTATAGATTTTGAATTCACTTCATAACTTCTAGTGCATTAATATACTTGAGTTCACATTAAAGATCAAAGAATAAAATGGATGTCAGGTCATTCCATTGCTGCCATGCACTTTAAATGCCAGGGTACGATGTCTAAAACTAATAGAATATATTTATCAATGACAAAGTCGTTGTCATTATTTGATTAATCGTTGCCGAATTTGATAATAAAAACGTTTCAAATTTGTGTTAAAGCAGATATTTAAGCTAGGTTAGGTTAGGTTAGGTTAGAGGACGTGTACTTGTCAATTAAAACAAGTACAGTACCCGGAGGTCGAATTGACCCATTGTATAATGTCCTAGTTTCTCACACCACTTATGCTGTGTGTGTTAATTTTATACATGAGTGGTGGGACCTACAGTTTAAAGTCGACTCCGAACGACAGATTTTTATAGATATTTAAGCTAAAAAGTTTAAATTTTGGTGCATGTTTTAAAAATGAAAACAATTAAAATACCTAAGAAATGTACACAGTTTGTTATACATCCTGAAAACTAAAATTTAAATGTTGTTTTTCTAACGATTTTTGTTATCTTAATGGAGAATAAATCTGTTTTTATGAACAAAAAAAAAAACGAGTGTCTTATAAATATGAAATACAACTTAGTAAGCCTTTTTATATAATAAAAGCAATGCTAAAATTTTTGTTTATTTTCCAGATGAATGCCTCAAATAAAACCCTGTTAGATTTGAACGATGATTGCCTTATGGAAATATTCCAGTATTTAACCGTTCCTGAAACATTTTCACTTATGAATCTACATCCAAGATTGGAAAATGTTGGTTGCGAAAGAGTTGCAAAACTGAAACACTTTGACATTAATTTTCGAGAACCACCGGAATTTACCACTAGTCAACTAGAAATTATTGGAAGTAACTTAAGAAGCCTTTATATAAGTGCGGGCTACTCAATGCCCACAGATTTGGTTCTTCAATACTTACAGCCAATTTGCTCGCAAGCTTCACACCTCCAAACCATAAAATTGCATTATTTTCAATTCAACGCAGACTGCCAGAAGTGTCTGATAAGTGTAGCCTCAAATGTAAAAAATTTAAATCTTAACTATTGCCAACTCAATGATGAACTATTAGCACCCATTTTAACAAATTGCACAAATCTAAAATCACTCTCATTGCTGGGAAATTATACTTTGAAATGCGAATCGTTGAAATGTTTAAACAGTGAAAACTTGGAAGAAGTTCAATTAGAACAAAATGATTTTTGTAAAGAATCCATTCAGTCATTTGTTGTCGAACATCCTCACGTTAAAGTAATCATATTCAACCAGGGCCGATTAAACTTTCAAGTTTATGGTCCTACTGAATAACGTTAAGAACATAATAACGGTAAACTATATGGGGATATAAAAAACTATAATTGAATATTTAATAGTTTAGTTGTTAAATTATACCATCTATTTTATATTTTAATCGTATTATTATATATGTATGTACGTACAAATGAGACATTCATACAATGAAATAAAAAAATAATGTCGTTAAAAATAATTTGTTAATGTTTTAGAAATAAGAAATAAACGTTACATGAGTCGAATTGTCTGTGTTAATTTTTATTTTTCATTTAGTCAACCAACTTTCAGTTGTTTCTGTAGTTGTATTGCAATTCGCTTGCATATTAACAGCGAAAAACCTAAATTTATTAAAGTCCACCCACGACCTGAATAGTTTTGCCGTTACTAATAACACGATGCGACAGTGAAAATACACCCGAGTAACTACATAGTCTAAGTTATTCACTAGGTTGAGTAGAACTCAAAAATACTTTTTTTTTATTTTTCTCGAACACTCCAAACTAGTTTTATTTGACAAAAACAAAAAAAAATCCGTTCGCACAAAATTATTGATCCCAAATATGTCTAAACCTATTTTAAAAATCCAAATTTTTTTAGAAACGAGAGAGCTTAGTCTTTAAAACGGTGTACATAAATGATTTGTTCAAACTTATATGTTTGTTAAGTTTACTCGATCAAAGTAAACTTGGAAAATATTATTTTTTTCTTATTTTTCCAAGTTTAGCTATCTTTAATTGCAAACTTTAATTAAAAAATATAAAATAAGTGATGACATTCTGAAAGTGCATTATCTTGTGAAGAGATTGACACCTCGTTTGATCAAATCGGGAAAAAATTACCGTAGTTATAATTTAAATAGTATAACAGCAGTCTTATACTTTTTATAAATATATGTCATCATATCAAACGAACGCACTATGTGGCATTTACCCTGAAAAGCTGGCCAAAAAGGCAAAAATGAATTTAAAGAAATTTAAGAAATTGAGTATGCAGTTCGATAGACAACAAAATTCTGCATTATATAGTGAATTTTCACGACTGTGAGTTGAGATTTGTAGACTTGAGACGATGTCAAAGTCAGGAAAGTGAAGAAAATTAAATGCGTTTTTGGCGTTTTTTTGAAATTTTATTAGGTTTATATGATATTTTTTTGTGGCTAAACGAATAGAGGTTTTATATTGATTTTTCTTTTATTTGAAAGGTAGGTAGTAGGTAGCAACTGCTACTTTTAGTTTTTTTTATATATATGTATATCTCATATATTAATGTTAAAATTATTCGTTCAAAATTTAAAAATAATAAAAATTTCACATTTTTTTACCCTTCCTAAAAAAAAGATAAGGATTTTAAAGGTGAAAGTAGTTTTTAGTAGTTTAATGTTATATACCATAAGAAAATATGACCTCTCTAAATTCAGGAACAAAAAGAAAAGTTAGCGCAAATTTGCGCAATTATTTTTGGCGATTCTTTGAAAATTTTACTTTTTTTTAATTAAAAAAAATTAGACGGTGTGTAATAAAGCCATAGGCAATAAAGCCATATGGCGTACGAATTATGCGAGGAAATTCAATGGAAGCGATACCAATCGATATGTCCTGAATAGGTTACTTTTAAGCAGTGACCCTTTTATAAGCTGCAGTACACTAAAATTGCGAAGGAATTCAGATATTATTAAATTACTCCTTCCTGACATTGATGATGAAAATGATAACGATTTTAACGATTGTAGTTGGTTTCACTTTTTAAGTATTTTTAAGTTAAGGGGGGTTACTCCGTAACTCGATTCGAAAAGTAAAATGTACGTATTCGAACAAATTGTACTCTGTAGTACGAAAGTACGGAAAATTTTCGAAAATGATACCAATGGTTTCTTTTTTTTTTCGTACGAACAAAAAATTCTGTTACTCTGTATTACGAAAACGAGCATAAAATATTCGAAAATTCTTCGTTAGAAATTGTGTTGGTGACAACTAATAATAAATTTAAAATGTAAGTAAATTAATACAAATACATTCCGAAATAAACATAAAATAATATATTTTAAACAATCTCAATGAAGTGAGTCAAAAAGAATTGTATATACCAACCAAAGAACAGATTTGGTTACACTTGATCCACCGCAGCGAGATGTTAAAGTTTGGAAAAAAGTAAGATGTAGATTTTGAGCAAGATTTGAAATCTAATCTACTAGATTTCTCTGTAGTGTAAATGGCCTATTAGATAGATATAAATATTTGAGTGCGATCTATCGCGGGGTTAAATAATAATAATTAGCTTACAGTTATACATACATATCTAGATATACATACATATATAGATATACATACATACATACATATATATATTTAATGAATTCGGTTTTCTTTTGTTTTTGAATATTTTTTTTATAAATTTCTTTATTTTTTAAGGTACTGCCAAGTTTATTTTTTGTTTTACAATTATAATTTTCGAACGATTTGCAGAGTACGCTTTTATTTACTTATCGAAAACACCTTTCGAATACTTTTACTTTTCGAATCGAGTTACGGAGTAACCCCCAAGTATTAAAAAATGTAAAATAAATATTATGAATAAATATTAATTATCATAGAAGTTTAAAAACTTAATTATATATGTATGTCGACTATTATAACAATATGAGATGTATGTTTGATTTTCTTAATGGACCGTATGTGGTACCTATTGGCACTTATGATCCGATCATAATATAATGTGATCATAAATGATTCACATTCATATTAAACATGTTCATGTCGAATTTCATCGAGGTAATAAAATTTTTAAGCCAATTATAATTGCTAAACATATTTTCTTAAGGGGCCTTATTTTGGACCAAGGGGCAATTATGGACCGACCATAACAAAATTTGGTAATATGATTTAGATTTACAAAATACATGTTCATACCGAATTTCATCACGATACCGATGTTTTTAAGCCATTTATAAGCGCAAACGTGAATTTCTAAAGGCGACTTTATATGGGGACTAAGGTCAAATGTGATCCGATTTTTACCAAACATTACACCATGATTTCTTAGTACACAGAACTGATCCATGCTAAATTTTATCATGATTGTTGCATAATTACTATAATTATGTGTAAATAAGTGCAATTTCGAGGGGAATTTGTATGGGGGCTAGGCGAAATCACGGACCGATTTGAACCAAAATCAGTTGGCTTCATACTTGGCTCTAATTATCACTAACACTATCAAAAAATTCCAGCCATTAACTCATAAAACACTTCTATTAATTTTGGCCAGGTTTTCAGGCAAAATGCCACATAGTGGAACGTTCAAAAATCTTCAAAGTTTTGATGGATCTTGATTGTTTATCACAAAAAGTGTGATTTTCAGAATGATACAAAGGCGAATCTATGACAAAGGCGAATTTATGTATTGATACAAAGTTGTTATTTTATGTCATTATATCTCTTTTGTTTCTTTTTGTTTAAAAAAAAATTGTTTTTTTAAATTTTCTTTGAAATACGGACGTGGTAGTGCAACACTAAGGTAGTCATACTTCAGGGGGATAGTTGCAACCTTAGGAGCAGGTTCTACGATACAAGTTGTGCCAGTACATTAAAAATATTTATATAAGTTATAAAAATGCGTTGAATACAAATATAAAAGGAAATAAAAAATAAATAAACAAAAGAATGTATATACTGTGAGCAAAAAAAATGTGTACATTTATTGTAAAAAACTAACAAATAAATTATTCCACAAGATTTTGTTTAAGATGACTTTCTAGAAAATCCGGACGCCGTAGTCAAAGAATCACCACTTTTTTGCCTAAAAATGTTGGAATTTCTTAGTTTCGACGATTATTTTCTTTATACGTAACCTATAGAGAAATATTTATAATCAAGATATAGTTTTTATAGATAATTTTTTGTTCAAAAATGTAGTAAGTGTACAAATTTTTTTGGTCACTGTACGTAAACAAAACATTTGACTATCTCGCGTACATAAAAAAGCTATCACCTGGGCTGACACACCACATTATATGAATTCGCTTTGAGCTATATTGTGAATTTCATTTGACAATCAAGCTCCCAGAAAAAAAAAACAAACACTTGTTGTTTTTATTAAAAAATAATACGAATTGAGTTGTTGTAATTTTGGTATCACCTTATTAAATTCGCCCTGTTTAAATTCTTTTTTTTTATTTTTTCAAACTTAAATAGAATTTTCAAATTTTTTTGCAACAACTTTTATTTCATATTTTTAAAAACAAATTTTCTTAGCTTATTTACAATTTACTTTATTCAATTTAAACACGAATTTACACACAAAACAAACAAAAACTATTAAATTAAAAATATTATATATATATATATATTAAATATAATATTAAAAAAAATTAAATGTCAGTATATTTGACACAAGGGCGCAAAAAAAGAAACAAATACATGTTAGGTTAGGTTAGGTTAGGTCCTCTTCGTCCGACAACGGAGAGGTTGCTCCCGCGTCAATATCAATGCCGTCGAAGAATTCCCCCACCAGTTCAGAATTGGACTTCTTGCTGGATGAGGAGCGTCGAGAAGAATGACTGCACACGCTTCTACATTCGACGTCTTCGACGGGTTCGAGGGGTCCAGGGATAGGGTCGGATGGAGTAGGGTCAGATGGGGTAGAGTTCTGTGGGATGGGTTGCGATGGGATGGGATTTTCGGGGATGGGTTCTGCTGGGGTATGTGCGGCAGCGCGCGAATCCGACTTGTAGACCCTTAGCTCAATTGAGGTAAAACCATATTTTATCACGCCCCCACGGGCAGTGATAAGTGGAAGAGACTCCTCATTCACCGCCTCGCGGTGATCACCCCACTGGTCAGCAATTTTAGCCACCCTCCAGTTATAAGTGGGCAGGTCGGTGTTGCTGGCCTTGAGGATCCTCAACATGGTTTCCGGGTCTGATGGTCGGAATTCTCACCTTAGAACGGGGGCGGTTAGGCATCTGGTCTGGAGGGACGGCAGCAAGCTTAGCTCCTGGAGAAACATCACCAATCCTACTGATAGCCTCCTTATAGAGCTCCATAGAACGGAGGTCATAGCAAGCCACCAGCTCGATGTGCCCCTGATACCACCCCGCATCAGTACAGCCGGGTGAGGGGCCAGGATTGGAGTCCATTATTCCAAGGAAGACGTCCAAGAGCGCATGTTCCACCAGCTTCCACTTAGTGGGAGCAATGGGACCATCAGGGTGGCTCTGGTCAACGACCGCCCAGGTCAGACCTACCTTTAATACCTCACTGAGAGGCTTAGAAGGTTTGCTGGGGTCAGGACGTCTAGATTGCGTCGACGAACGAAGTCTTGTAGAGAGGGGGATGTTAGGGTTGGTCACCATAGAGTGTTTGGGAGGCTGGATTGGAACTCGATTGATATTTGCTTCTTTGGGGCCGTCTCTGCCGTGATCGGTGGAGGACGATCATTTTGATGGGCCTTAGCCCAGGCAAGGCGATCTTTCTCGTCCTCTAAGAGGAGAGCCGGGTCGGTCGAGCCAAATTTCGCAATAATGCGCATGGCTGATCTGCGAGTTCTATATGCCCTCACGCTAGCACTCACGGTATTCTTGACACCCGAAGATGGATTGGCGCCAGACTTGTCTGCCAATGCCTTGGCGGCAGCCGAAGAGTGCGAGGGCATATTCGCAGCAGTCTTAGAGGTAGACGGAGCCTCGGTAGAAGGTGCCAGGGCAGGAGGTGTGGCGACACTAGGGATTGGCTTGTGTGCCAAGCGGGGTTTTACCGAAGTAGAAACTTGGGCCTTAGCTTTCGAGGTAGGGGCATCTGCATTTTTGACAAGTGCCTGCCTATATAGGGTTGTGCGTCCACCGGTTATAGTAGATGCTTTGCGCTCGCCAACTTGAGTAAGCGCTGGTTTGTGTCTTGGACTGGATTGGTTGGTCGAATTCATTGCAAGAGGGTCCCCACTCAAAGCCGCTATCCTTGCCCACAAAGTGTCGTTACCCATAAGTGGTCCCGTGGTTATCTATGCAAGCAGGGAGGCCACGCGAGGGTTGGCACCAGCCCTTATGGGGACAGGTGCTCAGAGCCAGACCGGGTACTAATCGGGAGTCTTCTCAACCGAACCTACACCACCAACTTAACGGCGACGGACAAGGAACGTACTTTGAGGCCTGCCAGGGTTTTAACGGAACGGAGGCAGCTGTAGCTCTAGCCTGGAGCCGTTCACACAGCGGGTTTCACCCCGGTGCTACCGTGCATACACAACTAGGTCCAGAATGCTACAGCCACCAGCTCAATCAAATCAGAAAGAGGGAGGGAGAGAGTGGTCAGAAGAAAAAAAAGAAGGGTCGTGCCAAAAGGGTGGGGTCAGCCATAGTCATCCCGGCTGAGAGGGAGGTGTTTATTGACTCCCCAGTCTAGATCCGTAGTGTTCCGTTGAAGAGCAGGGCCACCTCTAGCAGGATGTGACAGTGTCACGGACTAACGGTCTTGATAGGGTAGAGGCTGGAGGCTCCGAGGGAGCTATGATCGCATATCCCTATCCTGCGGAAACCGCTTGACCCCAGTTGGTGTTATATTGCTGTCACATTATTAAGTTCACCTCAACGCAGTATATATGTAAGTATCACTTATTAGATAAAACACACTCAATTGAATTCTTGTGTTACAGACGATCAAACGGCGTCTTAAAAGTTAATACATAGTATGCATATATGGTAACCTTAACGAAATATTTGCATGTAAATAAGGCGAATTCATACATGTAATACAAAATGTAAATGTTAATAATGGAGGATACAAGATATATTTATAAATAAATATAATATAATGTATAAATAGTATATCCTGGGAGGATAGATCAGATTTGAATTCAATAAAAGAAAACAATTGGATGAGCTATTAATACTACCGCTATGAATCAAACAGTTTTAAATGAAGGTTAATGAAGTGAAGAAAGGTTTAAAGTTATTTTGTTTTTTTAAAGAATTTTCTTATATCGAGAATAAAATCTTGAATTTGCTTAAATATGTCTAATTTCTCTAGAGAATCGTAGAAAATAAAAGTCAATTACCAAACAACACTATTTTTATTATTCATCGTTAGAATCATTCAACTTTGGATGATGCGCATAATGTTCTCCTCCTCCATTCAACATGATTATTATATCGCTTGCCGAGTAGAATGTGTCTACGTTCCTGTTGAAACTACGTGTTTAACAAGTCATTTTGGTCAAAAAAAAACTCAGTTATCTTCGCACAGTACTTTCACTTTCCTCTTGACTCTAACATTAGTTAGACGTACGCATTGCGCCAAAAATAACCTTTGTCCGTCCTTAGCAAACTATAAATATTTTCAGTTAGATTATACGTGATTGGTAACTAGATAATTTCGTGCTTAGGGTAGGTTAGGTAACATGACGGACCCTTATAAAGGAAGAAGTCCCACTCAGACCAATATTTAGGCCCAATGTGATATCACAATCAATTTTACCCCGGGGTCAGACAAATCCTTGAGATAACCGTCCCGAGTCCAAAATAAATCATTTTATTACAGAGATCGATCAGAGATGTCAGAAAATGAAAGGTCAGAAACCTCCGCCACTCTATGACACTGGCCATGATAGTTTCTTACTCCTCCTCAGATTCACAGCTTCTGCAGAAATCAGTATCCGAAATGCCGAGTCTTTCGGTATTTCTACCAAAATAACAGTGGTCGCTAAGAATCTCTATTGCGCGGTGGATGCCCATGTGATTTAAGGACAGATGTAAGTCAGTACTCAAGGAGCCTGAGGTTTTTTATTTCCAAATTAACTTAAGCAATCGGAATACCTGCGCCCTATATGATATCGGAGATTGCCAGTTCATCAGCAATGCAGTTTCCAACGATAACCCCACGTCTCGAAATCCATATTAGAGATAATTGTAACGATCTGAGAAATCCTCGGCATTCAATGACACTACCACCTTGGATCTAAGAAATTATCTCACTCCTAGTTTGAGTAAAGAAACTTATGAGCCGCTGACCTATTTTGTAGATCAATCATATCCTAACCAATTTAAAGTTTGCACTAAACTGCAGGGCATCTAACTGCAGTGGATCAAAACTTGTTCGAATAGTTTGTCAATAAATATCCCACATGTATCCATAATTCTGAACAATAATAAATATGCATATCATTACAACTCGTACAGAATTTTAATCATTAGCTTAACTTTGCCAAGTAATCAGCAACTATGTTATCTTTAACGTCAAGTATGTATGTATGTTAAATATAATTTACTAAACAAATGATTTCATCACCAGCATTCAATGTGCTTCATATGTAAACTTTTCCAATTTAGAACGAGAAAAATAAATAACACATCAAACGTTACTTAAGTATTGGATACGATCATTCTCCAGGCACTAAATCTAAAATAATTTGAACGGTTTGCATACAACTGATAGTAAGTACATAATTCTTAACTTATGGAAAAAAGACAAACTTTTCCTTTTTCGGACAAAAACTAGTCCAAAACATACGCTAGAGGGCTAACGGGGTTATATGTAATATTTTTTTTTAAATCCTGACGAGGACTGAACGAATGCTCCAGCAGGTAAAACATTTCCATACTGGATAAATTCATAGCCGAATTTATGAAAACAAATATTTTTATCAATTTATACGCAGTAGAGGTAGTATAAATTATAAGAACTGTAACTTGATCGACTGCAACTATCACAAACTAAACAAAACTACTTAATATATTTTTAAAATATTCAATTATACAGTATAACTATTTTAGTCCACTACTGCATATTTGCAGGTGTATATACAGTGAGCGTCAAAAGAAACTATACACTAAGGATAAAATTCTAACAATTCTAAAAACCAAACTCAACTTTAATCACGTAAAATTTTTTTTGTTTCAATCTTAAGAACTGGCAATGAAACAATTTTACAATAAAAATAACTGTAATTTATTAATGTACATTATGGAGCGAAAGTGAACCTTTTTTTCTAAGAACCGTAGCTTTTAAACAACAAATGAAAACAAATTAAAATGTTTGCCCTAAATTAACAAAAGATTTATTATATTCCACTAAGGAATAAAAATTAAAATTACATTTCATTTCATATAGCAAAAAATATTGAAAAAACTGAAAAACTCACTTTTGCACTCTTTTCAAAAAAATCAGAAAAACTATATTAATAACCGGTTATATCTCCTTTTTTGCGAATAACTTCAACTTCTCCACAAGATTTTCGCTGTATTTTAGATCAATTTCACCCCACATTTCATATATTTTTTCCCAGAGTTCATTAATACTTCCCCTAGTTTTCGCTTAAGGATGGCCCACAAATTTTCGATGAGGTTTAAGTCTGGACTTTGTGCAGGCCTCTCCATCACTTGAAATTTTTGACTTTTCAACCAAGTTTGAACTAGTTTCGACTTGTGTTTCGGAACATTATCCTGTTTGAATATTGCATAATTCTCGCTATATTTCAACTGTCCTAAAGCTACTAGTAAAATTTCATACAAAAAGTCCAAGTAGTTTTCCTTACGCATTTAGCCATTTACTTGAACAAGTGGACCCACTCCTAAATACATAAAACAACCCCAAACCATTAGGAAACCGCCGCCATGTTTTATGGTCTCACTGGCCTGGCACGACCGGGTGGCTTCCCCAGTCTTAGACCTAAAATATTGTATTCCATCTGAGTTGAGTCGATTAACTTTCGTCTCATCTGAACACAAAAATCTTTTCCAGTAATCCAATGTCCAGCACTCATGAGACTTAGCAAAGTTTAAAAGGGCCTTTTTTTTTTGCTTAGATGTTAACTTAAGTTTTTTGGGTTTTTTAGCTGGAATAATGCAAATTTTTTTAAAGGTCTTCGTACTGTCCACACACTGGTATTCTTCTTTATTCTTCTTGTATGAATAATAATAATAATATTCTTCATATTGAGTTCGCCCTGATTTCAACATTTTGTCAAAGCAGCAAATAAAATTATGAAATAATTAACAATTAATGTTATTGGGTAAAAATTGTTCAATATTTATTGTCATCTCCATACATATGTATGTACATATTTATTTCAAGTTTAATACAATAAAAATGAAAAAATTCAAAACAAATCAAATTAAATCTATTGATTATTCGTCTCGCTAATCGGATTATTGAGCAATATACAGACAATCAGCCGCTCTCAAGTGCTAATTTACGGGTAATACTTATATCGTCTTGTCAATTGTTTTGGTACAAACATAAGTACATACATAAATGAGAATAAAAATAGAAGACAACATGCATCGTAGTCGTCAATAAATATTGTGCAACTCCTGTTGGTGTCTATTGTTTGTGAATAGGAAAGACAATCTATTATAAGTATTAACAAGCTAGTATATTAAAAGAGTTAACAGGGACTTATACGCGCACATGTAAGTCTGATGATAAACACACAGTTCTGATGAAAACAAATCAAAATTTATACTTGTAGCTTCGTTTAAGAATACCTTAGAAGAGCGTTATTTAACTTTTGCTCTACATTGTACGAATAAGCGCATGAATAAGCAAGAGAGAGCACACCAATAAAAAATAAGTATGTTTAATAATATTTGACTTGATAGTTTAAATAAAACATAATTCAAGTAGTTTTTTAATCGGATATATGTATGCTATATTCTCTTTGTAGATGGCTGCAGAGGATGATGATACTGATGATGACGATGGACGACCAACCCACATTTTGGATTTAAACGATGATTGTCTGTTGGAAATATTTAAATATTTAAACATTCATGAAACTTTCTCTTTATTGGGTTGTATTTGCAAAAGAATCGATCAAGTTATTTACGAAAGAATTGCTCTATTAAAACACTTAACAATTAACCTCAGAGATCCACCGCCTTTCACTTCAGCACAATTAACAATCATTGGACAAAACTTAAAAACTCTTTACATTAGTGCAGGTTATTCTTTACCTGCGCCTTTAATCATGAAATATTTACAGCCAATTTGTTATCGGCAAACTCTGCAGTTTCTAACTCTGCACTATGTACACTTCGATGAAAACTATCAAACATGTTTACTAAAAGTGGCCTCTCAATTACAGTTTCTCGATCTGAGTTATTGTCAATTAACAGACGAATTATTATTTCCCATTTTGGAAATGTGCTACAAACTTAGAACGCTGACAATTTTTGGCAATTACAATTTAAAATGTGAGTCGTTAAGTGCTCTAAAATCGAAGGAATTAAAAGAACTTAAAGTTGAACAAAATTCAAATTGTAAAAATGCAATTCAGAAATTTATTGAAAATCATCCCAAAGTTACTGTAACTATATTCGCTATTGGCTATTTGGGTCATATTAACTCTAGAATACAATATCAGCAGTAAATTCAAATTGACTACATTTTGTTAATATTTATTTTAATATTCAGTGAAAGCAATAAAAAAACATTTGCATTAACAAAATATCTTTTTTATTTCATTTATTTCATTTATTTATTTTATTTATTTTATTTATTTTATTTATTTTATTTATTTTATTTATTTTATTTATTTTATTTATTTTATTTATTTTATTTATTTTATTTATTTTATTTATTTTATTTATTTTATTTATTTATTTATTATAATTAACATAACACAACAAGATTTTAATCTTATAAGTTATAGTGCTATGCTTAGGATCAATAAGATATAAACATAAAAAAATAATAATAATTATGAAATATAAGAAATTAAGTAAGACTAACAAATTAATATAAAAAACAAATTAATTAAAATATTAAAATATTAAAATTGAGTAGAAATATAATTTAATTGATTTAATTATTTTAGGAAAACTAACGATACTACAGAAATAAAAAGAAAATAAAAAAGTTAAAAAAGATAAAGAATTCTAAAGATATAAAAAAGAAATATTTACAAAAATTGGTATAGAAAAGTAAGGATAAATATTTAGCCGATATAATAAACATGCTAAGAACGTAACAAACTTTTCATTAAGAGAACAATTTAAATAACTCCTTTTTGAACGCGTTTGCATTGCCTAACTTTTGGATGTAATTTGGTAGGGAATTCCAGAGACTAGTGGTGTGTATAAAGAACTGTCGCTGTGACAGAAGAGTCCTGTAATGTTGTTGAATAATCTTCATGCCTCGGCATGACCTAGCAAACTTAATACGGTCTACTAAATATTCCGGCTGTCCCGTATTAATAATTTTATGGAATAGAATGAGGCATTTAATTTTCAGAAGATTATCAAATTTCACACTAAATATCTGATACGCTAAATGAGAAATATGATCCCGGCGACCTTTAAGAAATACGTATCTTGCTATATTGTTGTATGCCAAGTTTAATTTCCGGTTGTCATTACTATCGCAGTTTGCAAAAATTTCGCACCCATACAATAGCACAGGAATCAAATAAGTTTTAGCAAGTTGCATACGAATTGCAAAAGGAGTTGAATCAATGACCGCCCATAAATTCCGTAGCATGCTGTAAATTCTGCCAACAACGACACTTATATGGCCAGACCACGATAATCTGTCATTAAATACAATACCCAGATTAGTAGCAGACTTGACATAGTCAATTTTATTTCCCCTGATACTCAATCCAGGTATGGCAAACGAAACATTGGTCTTCGAAAGCATTAAACATTTGGACTTTGAGGGATTAATACACAGTCCATTCGCCGAAGCCCAACGGTCAATCCTATCCAAATCACGGTTAACAGAATGTAAACAAGAATCAATATTCTCCTTACGAGTACTGGCATAAAACTGCACATCATCAGCATACATATGAACACGGCAATCAACCAAAACATCCGGTAGATCATTAATATACATACAGAACAACAGTGGCCCCAGTATTGATCCCTGGGGAACACCTCTACAAATATTAAGCGAATCAGAAATCTTCCCATTTAAGTGAACCCTCTGACATCTGTCTAACAAATAAGAAAAAATTAGACTAGCGGCAGAATTAGAAAAATTAAACAGCTTCCGGAGCTTATTCAATAAAATTTTATGATTGACTGTATCGAAAGCCTTTGTGTGATCGAGAAGAACTAAAAACGCTACATTATTTACATCCAGCTCCAACCTGAGATCCTCAACTACATTTAATAGAGCGGTAGTACAACTCCTACCTTTCATGAAACCTGACTGACTGATTGTTAAATAATTATGACCTTCCAGATAACCATTGATCTGTCTGGCTATAATGTTTTCCATTACCTTCGACAAAAAAGGAAGAATGGCAATTGGCCTAAACTCATTGTTTGACTTGGGAATGGGAAGGATCTTAGCAAGTTTCCATTCATTAGGAAAAGTAGACTTAGTCAGCACTGTATTAAATAAGTGGGTATAATATGGTAAAAGTCTAGATGTCAAAACTTTCAAAAACACAGTATCTATATCATCGGAACCAATTGCGTTCGATTTTACCGCTGAAATACATTCCAAAACTTCGAACTGATCCACGCAACGAAAACTAAAGGAGTATTGTGGAGGGACACAACAAAGGTCATCATACATATCACCAATTGCCGTTGGAACACTTGAATGTACAAACTGGTCATTAAGTTTATTCACATCTACATCAAAATCAGTTCTAGGACATTTTCCACCAATTCCTATTTCACGAATCACATTCTATTTGGATTTATTGTCCATCGCATTACAAAACCTTCTACCATAATACAACGTTTTCGCAATTCTTATTTGCCTAGTAACCTCTGACCGTGCGGATTTATGAAGAGCTTTCAAGTCATCAGTTCTGTAATTCTTCCACAGCCTGTAGGCACTATCCCTCTTCTCAATTAGTGCTTTTATCTCAGTAGTAAACCATGGATTCTGCTTGGGTTTGATAAGCTTGGTTTTGACCGGAACGCATCTGTCATAAAGCTGACGAACATTCTCCTGAATAAATGCCAATTGGTCATTAGCATTAACCAGTGTATAGACCTGGTCCCAATATATATTATCCAACTCAGTATCCAACGTTACATAATCAATATTCTTAATGTCACGATAAGTGATATATCTATCAACAGCACAAGTTACAGCCATATTATAACTCAGAAAGAGAAGATCATGGTTAGAGAAACCAGAAGCAGAAATTTGGTCATATAACAGAACCCTTTCATTATGATTATTATACATTACATATATACATACATATACATATACATTATTATTGCGATAAAAATGTAAATTCGTAATTATTAAGAGATATTTGGAGGAAATTGAAATTATTTTGAACCAGTTGGGTTCGCCATCTTGTAAAGCAATAGGTTTCAATCTTGATTTTATGTTTTTATTTATTTATTTAACTTGTAAATCGTTTAAAATGTAAAATTTTCCAGTTGGATAGGTAGCAATTAAATTAAAACTCTGTAAATTGTGTAACTTTATTTCCTGATGAGGGTACAGAATGGATTTATGCATTCTCTTCGTCTTGTCGCATAATCACTAATTACTTCGATAATACAGAGTAAACTTTATCTATTTATCAACGTTTCAAACTGGTTCTCACTGTACCTATATTTCATATACTGACAGGGTAAATTTCTGTCCATCTCAGTAAAATCCTAATGGAAATCATATTTTGTATTATCATTCAACTAATCTTTCATATATAGAGTGGGAAATTTAAAAGTTTAAATTTAAAACTGCAATAAAACAAAAACGGTTTGAAATTTTGGCAAATTTAATTTTTTGTTGTTAAGTATCGGACCAATTTGCAATCGTGCACTTTTTCGAGTATATGGTGTCGTATCTTGGCAATGGCGTCAGGAATGTTGGCATTCAAATGTTCAATTGTCTTTGGTTTGTCGGCATAAGGCTTTTCTTTAATGGCGACCCACAAATAATATTCCAACGGTGTCAAATCGCAGCTTCTTGGCGGCCAATTGACATCACCATTTTGTCTAATTAAACGGCTCTCAAACGTTTGACGCAATAAATCGATTGCGGCGTGAGATGTGAGGCAAGTTGCACCATCCCGTTGAAACCAAACATCGTTCACATCAATTATCATGAAGAGCGGGTACAAAAATTTCGGTTATGATTGTCCTCCGCCGTCCTTATTTTCAGAGAAATATGGACAAATGACGCCTTCGCTCTACAAGCTGCACCAAACAGTCACTCGTAATGGGTGCTTCTGTAAGACGACGTGTGGGTTTTCTGAGCCCCAAATACGGCAATTTTGCTCATAACGTACCCACCAAGATGAAAATGAGCTTCATCCGAAAAGATGATTTTTTGACCAAAATCGATATCATCGTACAGTTTCTCGTTGGGCCAATTATTTCCAAGGTTGCTTTAGCGTAAATCGATTCATTACGTTCAGTGGAGATAATATACTGAATTTTGTGACAGAATAGACTGACGTAAGTATTGCCAGATTTAAAATAACCGATGGATGTCCCGCCCGATATATATACTAAATATAATATGGTGAATTAATGTATTCATTTCTGTAAATATATTTTCTAATGTAAACAAACTGAGAGTAGATATGCTATGTAATAATTTATATAGCAAACATTTCTGCGGTGTTTTAAGTACCTCCCTATACCGGATATTACTTTAGACGTTCACTTTCCGTTTCTTTGACAGTCCCACAGAGTTCGTTACTTTTGCAGTGTGTTATCAGGAATAAATTGTAAAAATAGTTTCTTTGATTTGAAATTTCTAAAAGAAAAATTCATTTTCAATTCTGGCTTCTGTATAAAAGTCTAAAAGCCGAAAGCGGTTTCCCTTTCAATTTAATTCTGTTTCATTCAGTGTTCACAACTAACCTTGGCAACACGAATAACCACAATCAGTTGGCTCGACACAAATATTGCGTTTTTAAGGGAGCGCAATAATATTAGCTCAGTAATTGAATTAATTAAACTTAAGGAATTAATGCAAGCTGCGTAGTGAGATGTACCGGATTTGGTATGCCAAAACCTTGTTGACCATATGCTTGGACAATGTCTATCAGTTTTAAACAATTACTCTAGAACAACATTAGAACTTTTACAATACAATACAATTACAAATTAACGGAGTAACGTCGACCATATGCTCGTTGTAGTGTAACAGACCAGAGTCTCTGATGGGAAACGAACCTATGACCCTCACGCTAAAAGTCTAGCACATTAATAGGTCACCCAACTTTATAACTTAAATTTGCTTTCTCATCAAAGCTCTAAATGCAAAGTTGGTGTCTTCATTAGTATACAAATAAGAGAGTTAAACGAACGCAACGAATTTGCCAATAGGTAGTCCGATTTGCAGTATTTATAAAATCTCGTTTTCATGTTAAACAAATGAAAAATAAATAGAAATCACCTGCAGGGTCAGCATTAAAAAGCTCTACTCAGTGCATTTCTTTAAAGAAAATCTACCACACCCCACATATGTGGTTACGAAATCAAAACAAAAACAAAACGTTAGTTGACCAGAACAACAAATTATAATCCACGACATCCTGAGAAGAATGTTCGCATGGATACAATACTTAACGACTGTAGTCCGAAACGAGAACACACTTTCGCACAAGTTTCCTGAATAATCGGATAAGAGACGATTTACTCTCGAGCTGGAGGGTAGCGAAGCATGTTGATGTTAAAAAATTTATTTATTGTTAATGATATTTAATGCAATCTTAATTTAATCATTCCTTTTCTTTTTTCATTAATTGTAGGACAAAAGATATAACCACAGTAATTTGATCATCCTGTAGACTTTCTTATGTTTTACTTAATATTTCTTTGAATATACATATCGAAAATAAAAATACTCATGTTTATTTGTAAAACCCTTTATTGTGTAAAATTTGAAATTAAAATATTTTTATGTATGTAACTTATATTTTATGAATATTTTCTAGTGCATTCTAAACATTTTTTACATAGATTGCAGAAAAAAAAGGGTTTTGTTTTCATTTTCAATACAAATCTATATGCTGATCTTGAATTCTTCGCCTTATTTAAATAAATTGACAAAATAGATTCGATGACCAATTGATATGATCATGTCATAAGTATCAGAATTAAACAAATAAAC
Organism: Sarcophaga subvicina; assembly: GCA_936449025.2. Classification (NCBI taxonomy): domain Eukaryota; kingdom Metazoa; phylum Arthropoda; class Insecta; order Diptera; family Sarcophagidae; genus Sarcophaga; species Sarcophaga subvicina. Next base: position 39,481,448 of record OW388082.2, read on the forward strand.
CAAAGATTTCTTGAATACACTTCTTTTACAATAGAAATTTGTTTTATAAACATTTCAAAGTTGGAAGTTTTTGAGAATTAAAAAATATTTTAAAAAGTTATAAATTAGCATTACGGGAGACATATAATGTTACAAACAAAATTTTGCAAACGATATACATATACAAACATTTTTTTTACTTAATTAAAAAAATTATTATAAAAAATAGAAAAATTTGTAAATTGAGATAATTTCTTTATAAAACAGTTTTAAATAGAACTGAAAGATGACAAAAATTAAAACACTTAAATGGTGACGGGATTTTTGTTTTAGATACACAAGAAAACATGTTGTAACGATTTTTTATTTTTTTGTATAGAATTCGCGTATGAGTCGTCTCAAATATTTTGCCTCGCGTTTGTGTTCGGCCAATTGACGCAGCAAAACTTCGTGACGTTTACTCAATTCTTGCTCTTCTATTTGAATTATTTCCATTTCCAGCTTTTTCTTCTGACGATAACGGGTAGCAGCATTTTTATTCTGTTCCTTCTTACGTATTTTACGATCTTCAACTCCACGACCATATGGGCGAGTACGCTTCTTGGTTCCGGACATACATGCTGAATCACTCAAGGCTTCCGAAGAAAGTATTTGAGAAGGCGAACAACTACCAGACGATGGCATCCATTCGTCATCAGTGGAGTTGTAACCAGTGGTAGAAGGTGCCGAGATTGAAGATTGTGACTCACTCTCTTCAAAGAATTCATTGGCAGCCGTTTTAAGGATATCATCGATTATTTGTGTATTCAATACTATATCATAATTCGAGGAACCATTTGACGCTGGAGACGAGGAAACACTTGAAGGCGCGGTGTTTGGTTCACCCGTACTGTGGTTGTTCCAACCGTTAAAGACAAATTGATTTTGAACTGGATCTGGTGAAGCGGATATTGATGGTCTTTGATTTTGTAAGACATTTTGGATCTATTTTAATTGAATAACAAATATGTTTGTATTATTTTCGAAATATAAAGCAACCATTATCAATAACTTACATCTAAAGGCAAACTATTTACTGAGGCTGGCGGATTTGATGTTAATTCCAATGCCTGTGGTACTGGAGATGCAACGTTTTGTGGTGGTGAGCTTGGTGGAGTTAATGCCGTTAAAATAGCAGCTCCGTTATTTACAAAACCAAAAAGATTAATATCCACAGGAGATTGTACTTTGATCACCTGTGTTGGATTGGTAACCACACTATCAAGTGAATTATCCAAAATTGGTGATGGTGAATAAAAATTTTCTGCAAACATATAAAAAAACAACAGAATATATTAAAATATTTCTAAAAAAAATTCGTTATAGCTTATTATAGAAATGAAAAAAATAAATTTTATAAATCTCTTCACGATATATTTTATTAATTTCAATAAAATCTTAAATCTCAAAGATAACTCGTAGATACAGAATTGTTCGAAACCTAAGCAACTCTTTCCCACTAAGTAATAATAGACTCATATCTTTTCTTTAAATAAATTTATAGAAAATATTTATTTTATTTACTATTACACAATGTGCCTATAACCTAAAAATAACAACATAAATTAAATTCCATTTCTTTGGAAGTTATAATAAAATAAAAACAAAATTAACTTAAAAATTCGCTGTTCAAAACCTAAGCAACTTTTAATATTTGGTATGATATCCTTTGTTTCTTACGACCTCAGGGCATCTTTTGGGCATAGATTCAATAAGATTTGATAGAATAGATGTTGGTATAGCTTCCCACTCTGATTTTAGACAGTTCATCAACTTCTGTTTATTCTTAAAGCGTCGAGTTCGAAGCTTCCGTTTTGAAATGCCGAAGATGTTCTCTATGGGATTCAAGTCTGGCGATTGAAGTGGCCAATCCAAGACTTGAACCCCATTAGCAGATAAGCAATCGTTGACCAACTTCGGTGAGTGTTTTGGGTCATTGTCACGTTGAAACACCCATCGAAGTGGCATTTCCCACTCAGCATAGTTAACCATGTGAGTGGCTAAAATGACTCTGTAAACAACACGGTCCATTTTTGTTTGAATTTCTACAAAGGGACCAATACCACTGGCCGAAAAACAAGTCCAAACCATCACATTGCCATCTCCATGCTTTATTGTGGCTTTTGAGTACCGAGTATGTAGCCGCTTTCCTTTTGGTCTTCTCACATGGCAAACTCTATCTGAATTTAGTATGTTAAATTTAGATTCATCACTAAACAAAACAGTTCTCCATTTGGATATAGTCCAATTTATATGTGCTCTAGCAAAATCCAACATAAAACAAACAAAAAGTTGAGCAAATCAGAGACTACGTTGCAATCAATCAGACAAACCTCTTTTTTAAATGCTTCTTAGTCAGCAAAGGCTTCTTAGATGGCATGAAGCTTCCAAAAGGAAAGCAAAGCGGCTACATACTCGGTACTCAAAAGCCACAATAAAGCATGGAGATGGCAATGTGATGGTTTGGACTTGTTTTTCGGCCAGTGGTATTGGTCCCTTTGTAGAAATTCAAACAAAAATGGACCGTGTTGTTTACAGAGTCATTTTAGCCACTCACATGGTTAACTATGCTGAGTGGGAAATGCCACTTCGATGGGTGTTTCAACGTGACAATGACCCAAAACACTCACCGAAGTTGGTCAACGATTGCTTATCTGCTAATGGGGTTCAAGTCTTGGATTGGCCACTTCAATCGCCAGACTTGAATCCCATAGAGAACATCTTCGGCATTTCAAAACGGAAGCTTGGAACTCGACGCTTTAAGAATAAACAGAAGTTGATGAACTGTCTAAAATCAGAGTGGGAAGCTATACCAACATCTATTCTATCAAATCTTATTGAATCTATGCCCAAAAGATGCCCTGAGGTCGTAAGAAACAAAGGATATCATACCAAATATTAAAAGTTGCTTAGGTTTTGAACAGCGAATTTTTAAGTTAATTTTGTTTTTATTTTATTATAACTTCCAAAGAAATGGAATTTAATTTGTGTTGTTATTTTTAGGTTATAGGCACATTGTGTAATAGTAAATAAAATAAATATTTTCTATAAATTTATTTAAAGAAAAGATATGAGTCTATTATTACTTAGTGGTAAAGAGTTGCTTAGGTTTCGAACAATACTGTATATTATTTCTTAAATGTCAAATCAGCATATTCACAATTAGAAATTAATGTCTACAATATTAATATTGATGATGAGTTTTTGAGCTTTTGAATTACAATATTGTAGATTTAAGTAATAACGGAATAACCTAGCAGAATATGATCGTTATACAAAGAGAAATTACTAACCAACCATTAAATTATGATAATATTTACGATTTTCGAAGAGGCGTTTTGACTAAAATCGTTCTTTAAATTCAAAAGATTGTAAATAATTTAGTATATTGACGTAAAAATAACTTTTTTTAATACTCTATGGCAAGACGCATACCTGGTTGAGAAAATGACAAACAATTGTTTAATATTAAAGATCACACAAAATCGATTGATATTTGCGTACTTCCTTGCAGAACTTGTAATAAACAAATTTGCAAAGATAACTAACTTCCAAATCCAGTGTGAAAAAATTATCATTATTTTGAAATACTTGACTATTTACATGTCCTACGCAATGAGTTTCAATTTTTACAAAATAATAATCAATAAACTTGTTTTTAGATTTTAAAAAATATTTACCTTAGTCTTCTGCATTGAAACCAAACGTTCTATCAAGTACTACAACTATAATAAAAAGTACTATTTTCTAATTGATTTAAAAAGGATGAAAGATGATACCATACATCTCCAACTAATACAATATATTGGGTCTTACTTTATTTTAAATCTGTGGCAATAATAGCTTAAGTTGACATAAGTGTTTTTTCATTTTATTACATATTCTTATTCTATTCTTCAAGATCTATTACTCAGCTAAATTTCATGTATAAAATGTCATTATTAATAAAACTATAGGCATTTATATTTTAGCTTAAGCCTTTGTAATAATTAAAATTTTTAGACAAAACCCTTAATATCTTTAAACACGAAATTTCGACTTAAGCTATTATTATTTAATGCCACAGAAATAAAAGGTCAAAGACCTTTTGACGCCACTATGTATGGAATATAACATCACGGCTGATCTAGACGGATTGCATCTGAAATGTCCAATGTCCCATGATTCAAGCGAATAAGGCTATATTTAAAGGATGCCGTGTTGGCTTTGAGGACCACTGTGGTTTATTGCTTATTGATATACACCTCCGACTTAAGATAGCCCCACAGGAAGAAGTCTGTGGGGTCAAATCACTCCCGGTAGCCAGTTCGCATCACCTCAAATCGTATAAATTATTTAATGCCACAGAAATAAAAGGTCAAAAACCTTTTGACGCCATTATGTGTGGAATATAACATCACGTCTGCTCTAGACGGATTGCATCTGAAATGTCCAATTTTCCATGATTCAAGCGAATAAATCAGACTATATTTAACGGATGGCGTGTTGGCTTTGAGGACCACTGTGGTTTATTGCTTATTGATTACACCTCCGACTTAAGATAGCCCCACAGGAAGAAGTCTGCGGGGTCAAATCACTCCCGGTAGCCAGTTCGCATCACCTCAAATCGTATAAAATATCCAATGTTGTACGAGCTGTAAGGACTGATTTCAGAAAGCATTACATCCCATGTGGGTTGGTATCGTTCCAAATTCGACAATTTTGTTTGTTTACGTACTCGTTCATCCAGAAATTAGCCTCTCCGCTAATTTCTTCTTCGGTGCGCGGTAGGTTACCGAACAGAATACCCATTATTTATTTGCACATGTTGTTGAATGCTATATTCGTCCATGGTGATTTGCCGAAACAGACTGAATAAATGACAACTAACTTGACATTTATATCTTTAGCAAGATAGCCATTATCAACCATCAAAGTTTGGTCATTACAACCCTTTGTTCAGGATTACGACCTAGTTTCTCAAACCACTTACATATGTATGTTATGTGCGTTAATTTTTTATACATGAGGGGTGGGACCTACAGTTTAAAGTCGACTCCGAACGACATATTTTTGAGAAACTTTTCATTGTATTTTTTTTTACTCTCAGAGTTTTTGCCAGAAATCTGCTGAGAGGAAGTCGCCGAAGAAATATTTTTTCATATTTCGTTTAGTTGGAGTTGGCTGACCTGGGTTTCGAACCGAGGCCTCACGTCTAATAAGCCAACACACTACCTACTAGACCACGGCGACTTCAAAGTTTGGAATACCCTATGTAAATAATACAGACACTAAAAGTGTACCAAACATTTACATCAATTCTAAGCAAATTTTTTTTCGTTATAACCATAATCATGGAAATTTTCATTTAATCTTTTGTAAAATAAAATTTACCAATCAAATTTAAAAAAGTTCCTAAAATATATCTTCTACTGATCAAGGACAATTATTAGAAAATTGTTATCAGAAAACTTGAGAACGACTGTTATTCCTCTCTCCTTTTCTAACTCTATTTTTCTAGTTTAAAAACAATACACTGTATGCTTTGATTCCGTTCCTTAATATTGGGCGATAAAAAAAGAAATAAATTTAATAACGTGAAGGTCAAATATTATAAAAAAAGGCTGAATTATTAAAAATATTTTTTTTATTAGAAAATTATGGATGTTTTAAGATTAAATTTAGGCTTCCGCTAGTTGATAGGATTAGGAGTTTCCAGAATAAAAACATTATTTAATGCAGTTGGAATCACAACAATCAAGTTTTTAAATAAAAATTGTGCGTTGTAGAGAATGCTTTTTAAACTTACAAAGTCAAAACATCTCTAGTCTACAAGTCCACATTGAGAAAAGAAAGAAACGAGAACAAAAGGTTATCAACCACAACAAATGCAGCGACCCAGATGCAAATCCAAAGTGCGTATTGCCATAATGAGGAAAATGTTGAAACGGGAAATGAAGACAGAAAACAATGCAAGACACAAATGTGACGAAGTGTGTTATCATCATCACAATTAAATAATAAATAATAAAACTGTAAAATAGAAAATATAGTTATACAAACTGAAAGATTAATTGCGTCAAACTTATTGTTTTATAAATTCTATATTATTTATGTATATTACAAATATAAATATATGTATGTACATGCATATACAGGGTTGCAGACATACATGCAAAAGTAGAAAAAAGAGAGAGGAAACTTGTTAGAATAACAAACTTTAAAATAATAAATTGACACAAGGACACACATAAATTAAAATGAATTATTAAATTCATAATAATCGCGGCCTTTTTATTTATTTTTATTTAACAAATACGTTTTGTTTTAGTTTAATTAATAGATTAGAGAATTAAATAACATATTATTTTATTTTATTAATTTTTTTTTTTAATTTTGTAAAACTAAATTTTTTTCGTAGAATACAAATATTAAATATGTGTATGTACACATAGTATGTATGGAATTGAACAATATCATATGAGATTTCAAAGTTCTAGTTTCAATTTTTACTTTTGGGGGTTTTTTTATACTGTTAAGGAGATAGAAAGTGTTCAATTTACTAAAATGAACGTGATGATTAAGATTTTTACTCTCTATTTAATGATCTAAATCTTAAGGCTAACAAAGTTCTGTTATGCAAGAAGCTAACTAACCAGCAATGATAACAACTAATTATTTGCATTGACGAACAACTGAATTACTTTTGTTAGAAAAAATTTAGTTTCTGAGAAGAAGCTCATTTTCATTAAAATGCCAGTGAAATTAACGCCAATGTTTCATTACATATAAAGATTTGGTTTCCATAATCATTTAAAAATTCGATTGTAAATGCATCTACTGTTGATAGCAAAGATTTAACGCTTAACCATATTATGTGGAACAAAAAATCTTCATGTGTAGTCATGCACGTCAAAGAATTTTTCAAGATATCATTTATCACTCAAAAACTAAACAACATTTAGTATTTTGAATTTGAAAAAAATATTCGAACTTGGTAGAACACATAAAAAGGCGAGACTAAACAACATTAGTTATGATTAAAGAATTTTAAAGCATAAGATTATGAGAAGAGAATTTTAATTGTAGTTGAAAATAGTTCAAGGTATTTCAACAAAACAAATTATCTTGCTCAGTTTTTTTTGTCTGCCACCAAATTCGAAAAGTTAAAAAATTTTATAAATACATACATATGCTTTTATGCTCAATACAATTAAGTACAAATGAATCTGCATAGACCTATTAGAACATTTGTAATAATTCCTTTCTTTGTCTCTTTTATGAAATATGAAATAACCTTTGATCACCTACATGAAAATTCTTGTCTTTTAAAGACCAGTTTTTGTGCTGCGTAAACTATTTATTCAGAACTTACAATTACCATATACCGATTAAACAACTAGCCAACATGCATGACCTTCGACAAAAAAAAAATATATATATATAATTTAATAGTGATAACAAATATTTTATGAACACAATTCATAATCTAACAAAAACAAAAAAAAATCAATAAGTTGCAACACCTGTTTTATATTTTTTCTAGAGCACATTTACTGTAGTAACAACTGCTTACCATAAATTTATTAAACTTACTTGGAAAAAAATATTTTTTTTAATTAATTGACAACATGTAGCATTCTAATTTGGGTGGGTCTACTAATAATATTAAAATTCTGTAATTTACATTCTAGTTCAACAACTTTAACAAATAAACAACAAATAAAAATTGAAATTGAAATCTTATGTGCCTAAGGTATTTAGTATTTGGTACATATGTATAGTAGTAAATAAAATATGATTGAAAGTGTTATAAGTAAATTCTAAGTATATTTACATACAGTCAAACAAAAAAGTGTACATACACTGGTGTTGTAGGCTTTTTCCCGCTGCTTTTTATCAAATTAAAACAGATGTTATTAATTTATTTAAGGCAATTGCAATCAAGAACGTTTGAAGAACAAAACGAATATTAAAAAATATAACATAGAAATTATCAGAAAGAAGGATAAAAATTATCAGTAAACAACGGTGTACCTAGACGTTTTTCTTTGACTGTACATAAAATTATTAAATATATCATGTTATGTTTTGACTGCAACAATTTCATGGTAAGATACATAGGTCTGCATATGTTAATGATAAGACGAACGTCAGTATAAATTCATGAGACTTCGGTGGTGCATAAAAAACAAAAAACAATAAACTCAACATATTAAAATCAGCTGTTAAAGTATGTACCTGATACATGAGAACAATGTGAAATGAAAGATACTTCCTAACACTGATGCTTTTTCCTATAAAAGTATTAGCAGTGACAACTGTATCTAGTATCTACATTATCAATCCTATTTACATCTATTTGTAATAAAAACAACTGAAAGCAACAACTAACACGAGCAGTTACAACAATCAACGACCATGCATTTTCAACAGAGAAAAAGAAAAGCAAAAAGGGAATGAAAATAAATTTAAATAAATGAATTGAATATTGTTGTCTTTATTTGCATAATAAAATTTTATTTTGTATTAGTGTGAAAATAGTTAATAATACAATGCCAACAACAGTATGAACTCAAGAAATAAAAACAAAAATCTTTACTATCGCATAAAAAACAATAACAATGCAAGTTTAATAAAAACCTATAAACACGCCAACTAATGAACAAAGACAGTGGGCAAGAAGAACGAATATTGTAGAATGATTTAAACACAATTCAATGTTTACAATAAATTTAGTAGTGTTCATGTTTTTTCCTTTTTTTTAACCAACGAAGATATGTTCAACTATTGTTTTTTTTTAAGAAATACACATTGAGTTTAAAGTCCAAAGACACTATTTGAACTTTGCGGAATGCCCAAAGACTTCGTTTAACCTTTGTAAAGGTTCCGCCAAATAACATTTTTTTTTTGAAAAAGCTTTAAAAAAAACTACTGAATATTTTCTGCGGCTGATAATGCGATCTTCAAAAACAGGGCGCAAGAAATCGAGTGTAGCTTCGACTGTGTGGCACGTAGCGCCGTCCTGTTAAAACCAAATGTTGCCAATATCCTCCTCTTCAATATTTGTGAACAAACAGTCGTTCAACATGGCCCGATAACGATCGCCATTGACTGTAACGACCACTCCTTGATCATTTTCGAAGAAAAATGGCCCAATTATGCCTCTGGACCAAACTCCGCACCAAACAGTGACTCGTTTTGGGTGCGTCGGCTTTTCAATGTATGCGTGCGGGTTTTCTGTGCCCCAAATGCGACAATTTTACTTGTTTACATACCCGCCAAGATCAAAATGAGCTTCATCTGAAAAGATGATTTTTTTTTTTTGCCAAAATCGGCATCTTCTGGTGTAGGCTACTGCATGGCCAGCCGAGGCAGCCATTTGAATGAAATTATTTTCCATTATTAACCGGAAGGATTGTACTTTCAAATAAAAAAAGAAATTTGAGAAAATATTCAGTAGTTTTTTTTAAAGCATTTTCAAAAAAAAAGTTGTTTGGCGGACCCTTTATCTTGTGTTAGTGTTACCGTACAATTCAACAACAGGGGGACATCAACATTTGGTTGTATCTAACATGGATAAAAGATAAGAAGTGTTTATTGTGATCGATGATTGTGTCGAAATAGATTTTCAGCAAATTTTATTTTGTACACATGGAAGTCGCAGTACTACAAAAAAATCTAAAAACTATGAGAATAAGAAATTGTAAAAGTAATTTCAGGTGTAGTCGAAATTTATTCCGTTGATTAATTAATGATTTAGCGTCATTAAATTGTTTTAGACAAGCCTTTTTGTATTTTTTTTTTTTTTTTGAAACTGAAGGATTTCATGAAACGACAAAGATTTGTCATGATTAAAAACATTAAAACCACATCCTCCTAAAAGATCAAGGCTCTACATAATATACCTGTATAAAACTGTATACCTTATTGGAAGAGTTTCAATGATGCATTTCTATCAAATCTAAAGATTACTTTTAAGATAACTTAGAATTTGCAAAGTTTAAAATATTTGGAATTTACTTTTATGGGGGGGAACATGGAAGAAAAAATTAAATTGTAAGTAAAAACATAGTTTCTTTTTTTGCTTGTGTATATTTTAGAGTTGCGGCAACCCTGGTTTTAAACGATTTTTTTTTCGATATAACCAAAATGATTAAAAAACTAGTTTTTTTTAAACATATAACAGGTCAAATTGGTTTGCCAGGTGAAGCACAATTGATAAAAAAATTTTATAAAACTATTTATGGAATTTCTAAAAATTTTATTTTCTTTGTTTTAACGAAAAAAATCTGTAGGTAAGATACAGTTTTAACAAATGCGCATAACAATAGTGTTTAATTAGAAGCTTTTCAATTAACAGTTAAATTTAGTTAAAACTATAGTACCATACTACCACGACTACTGTATTGCGTTTTGTAATTCAGATTTACTTATTTTTATAGCTTTATACATTTTTTAATACATACATATATATTTTCAAGTTTTGATCATTTTCAATTACAATTTCGTTAATGTTCTATTCACATTATGTTAAACATTAATCAGAATATTAAAAATATTTACCAAAGCTATTAGCTTTTATTTAATAAATATCAATAAAAAAACATATAATATTTATGCGGTACAGTTTACAAAAACATATTTTAAAGTTTAGATAGAAAATTATTGATAATGTTTTAATTTATAACGAGGCCGTTAACTTGCATATAATTTGAGATCAAATAACTTTTTTAATTTAACATACAGTACAACTTTTAAAACAGAATTGATTTGTCTAATTACCTTGTCTACAAAACGGCTTTGAAAAACTATTTAAAAAAATATAAAATTTTTCAGCTTTTAAGAATTTTTTGTTTATAGTAAAAAAAATAAATAGCAATGTCCTAAATATAGATGGTTATCACAACAAATTATCTATAAAATAATTCTACTCTTAAAAACCGCCTAGACTTTAAACTATAAAAAATATACAATAAAATAAAACAAAATCGAAATCCTTTCATAAATTATACTACATATGTGTCAGTATTTTAGGCTTTAAGGCTTTCGACTATGTCCTAAAGGTGCAACTTGTGATAAAATCTAAAGGTGGAATGACTGAGTAGGCAACAAGCCATAACGTATTATTTAGTGAAAATGCTAAACATCACTTAAAACACTTGGTAACAGAAGTGTATTAAATGATGTATAATATTAATAAAAAATCATTATCATTTTTCAAATAAATGCTCCACCCTAGATAAGTACAAATAGATTAAAAAGGCAAACAAATTCAAAATATAAAAACAAAGTTTATTCAAATATTTAATAAACGGACTAATTAAAATGCAAATAAATACATATTCAGATGGGATAATAAAAATAAGTCCAGACATATAAATTTTTTAAGTTTATAAAACTGGACTCCTCGTATAAAGAATTTAAAAATATATTCCACATATTTACATGTGACAGGATTAAATTGAACGATAATAAAAAGAGAATTGCATTCAACAGCAAATGGGAAATTTGTAACAGCAACAACAGATGCAGTTTGTTAATGTAATTTAAAGTAAGACACATACAAATTATTGTTTTATCAATAATTTTTGTTCAGGACAAAGAAGTGATTTGCATAAAAAAAAGAAATCATTTGCATAAATAAGTGGTAAACTTGTATTTTTAATATGCAAAAAAGGAACATCTGTAATAAAAGTTAAAAAAGTGGACAAGGAAGGAGAAATTTTCATCAAAATTATACTAACCATACGCATAAGATGTCATAAACATGTTCATATTTGCAGCAGCGGTAAAATGTTATATAGTGGCGGTTGTAATATTTTATAAATTTAAATATTTAAGATTAAATGACGAACAGAAAGAAAATATTTAGGTTAAAAATTAAAAAAAAAATTAATTAAAACAAATTAAATTATACGAATAAAAAAAATAATAAAAAAAGTAATTCTTATTTTAACAAGATTTGTTTTAAACTTTAACAAACTAAAAACTAAACTAATAACAAAGGAAATTTAAAAAACGTATTGCAAATATAATCACAGATTTTTTTTTTTTTAATTTCGCTAAATTAAGCCTTGAGTTGGTTACCAAACGTATCTTTTGTTTAAGTTAAAAAGAAAATATTTTTTTTCAGTTCCAACCAAATTAAACTGAAAAGCACTTTTTTGGCAGAACAGATTTATTATTATGCAATTTTATTATTTATTAATATTATGAGAAGTTTAGAGTAATTAGTATTTAACAATAAAAAAGAACGAAACAATTTAAAATCTATTAATAGTTGAAGTAATAAAAAAAATGTGATAAAAGAAAAATTGTCTTTTGTATGAGTTTGTATTTTTAATTAAACAATAATGACTGTAGCAACAACATACAGGAGCTAAAGGCAACAAAATAAGTTTCGTTAACTATTTCAGAGATAAAAACAAACTTGTTACCGTTTAACCGTAACCGTTTTAACCGTTTAAAAGACGCCTATTATTTTGTAATATATTATAAAAAGTCCTTTTTTAAATAATTATTAAACATGTAATATTATAACGTATTTTTAATTGGTTGATAATGGTTGACTTGGTTATAAGGAGCCTGTAGCTGCTACCGCTGCTGCAATTATTTAACGTCGTTTCACCAGTTTTTGCGAGTTGAACACAATTTCGCGGTTCCAAGTATAACGGTATCCACAGTGAGGTATCATGCTCACGGTGACTTTGGCAATAATGAACACTTTGTCGGCGTCGTCGTTGTGATTGTAAATGTTGACAGTTGGGGGAGTTAAATCCGTAAACAAATTCAGTTTGACGTTAATCCTTTCAGGATGTCAAAATCAAACGAAAACTCCTCGAAAACTGAACGCGTATTACAACGTATAAATTACATTTATTGTTTATCGAATGTATTCTCTCAAAAATGTATCTCCCGACAAACGCTTCGGCCAATGCATAAGATTAGCTATTCGGCAAAATGTTTTCTTTTTTTAAGCACGTTCTGTTTTCGTACGTTATACGAGTTAAACGTATGTATATTTAATTATTGTTGTTTTAATTTAATAATGAAAAGTTAAAAAACCACATCAAATTATTTGTAACGGAAAAATACCGTCGGCTATTTTATATGCCGTCTGTCAGTATATATTTGTTTTCTTTCTTTGTTTATTCTTTTATTTGTTATTAATTCAAATTAAAATAAATTTAAATGTGATAAGAAGAGTGATAGCTCCGACCATCATCTCAAAAAAAACGAAACACACAATCTTAAAGAAGAAGAAAAACTAAACTATAGTTAAAGGTATTAATTTTCTCTTTTGTTTTTTATCATTTAGTTTATTTTTCTTTTTTTTTTCTTAATTGAAAATCACTTTGGCGTAAACAGTATGAAAAACAAAATATTGAGCGTGTTTTCGATTAAAGTATTTTAAGAAACAGCACGAACGATCGTAAGATTGAAACTGAACTCGTGTCGGAATGTTGTCTTTGATTTTGAACGAAAATAACCCATACTAAAACATCGAATCTCAAAGTTTAACCACATCAACACCAATGTCGAATACAACAACTCTCAAATCACACAACGTTTCAATTGAATTCATTACTGATAAATCTCATCTACTCATATTGACTTGTTTCAATTGTTAGATGGCTTGGTGTCTGTTTGCTGTGGAATTGCTGCAGCTGAAGATGTAGTTATTTGTTCGTTCTTATTTTCATTTTCAAGTGGGTATCAATAATAATAAACAATAATAACAATTTGAGATCAATAATTTTGTTCTTCTCTCTCTCTCTCTCTCTCTCTCTGTCTCCATCTCTTATTCTCTTTCATTCGTTCTCACTAGAGAGGAAAAAAAGAATTTTTAAAAAGGGTCTATTCAAATCAATTGATTGTAAACAAGACTGCTGCTTGACAAGTAATTATTAATTTAAAATCGATTTGAATTGTAAAAATGAGAAATGTTTTCAGCAGATACCATTACTGTTGAATTAGAAGAAACTAAAATATACTAAATCAGAGCAAATAACCAAATTAAATGATTAGAATAAAACTTCGGTTTTGTTTTTCAATAACGTTATTAACGGAAAAACTAAATAAAAAGATAAAAATTAGAAATACGTAAAATATAATCCAATGTCATGTTAATCTGATAAGAAGATTTTTCCTGCAACGTTACCTATTAATTGAGAAAAACTATCACATCACAGATGTGGTCTTGGGTTCAATTCCTAATTTAAGGCAGTAGGCTTCAAATTAAATATAATTTCTGGATGAAATAAATCACATAAGGAGCAAATAAATCAATTAAGAATTATAATATTGGAGAGAACATAATTGTCTGCATTACTTACAAAAAGAGAAATAATATAACAAAAATAATTTAAAAGTATGTATGTATATACAATATATGTATATATAAAAATTTGCCTAGTCGGCCATAGCCTTAGCAACAACGTGCATATATTTTACTAATTTAAAAACTTGCAGCTAGTGTAAACGTATTGAATCAGTTTTATATACATGTTTGCATTAATCGTAGCGATTTAATAAAAATTAATAATTTCATTTACAGATATAATATTTATTTGTATAAAAAAAATATTGTTGTCAACTTAAGCGTATAAGTTTATAAAACAAATGGCATTTAAATCAAGACGTGAGCAATTGGACGAAAGCAGGAAAAAGTTGAAAATCGAGTTTACACTAACACTCGCTCACAGATGTAGATTGTGCCTTAACAACGATAACCTTATCATGTCGCAGCAATTTCAAACAAATGTGCACACATTTATACTCCCCATGTATAAAATAATGTGCATCATATTGATGTGCATGTACTGTAGTATAAAAATAAAGCAATATTGTTGGAATATAATATTGTTACAGGATAACGAAAACAAATTTTTGTTTGTGTTTCAACCTTTGAAGAGTTGAAAACATAATATGAATTAAAAGAAGTGAAAATAATGCAATCCTAATTCACCTGACAATATTAAAAATATTGTTTGACTTATATGATGTTTTTGAAAGATAACAAATGATCGCGAAAGATCTTACATATACATCTGCAGATAATATGCGTACATGGAATATTGCTTTAAATTTATTACGGAAAAACAAAATGAATAACACTTTCTCTTTTTTTAAGATGACGATTCTTTTCAACGAATAGACGGATAACATCAAAAGAGAAAAATTTTGCTAAACAATTTAATTTCCATTAGTTTTAAACTCTGCAGTATATGATGATTCAAAAAAGAAAATGTAAAATCAAGAAAACAATAATAGAAGGAGAAAAAACTTTTCGTATGCTTGACTTTCAAAAAACGTCAATAAAGAAAAATTAACTTACTTTTATTTATACAGACACACAAAAGTCTTTAAAAAACAATTAAATGAAAGCGAATTTAAAATAAAGTTCATCGATCGGTAAAAAGTTTAAATGTCCTTGAAAAATATAACGAAATAAATAAAACATTAATATGAAAAAACAAATTTGTTTTTTCTTTCTTTTTTGTATTTTGTTCTGTTTTATTTATTATTTTCTTTGAAAAACGTCAAATAAAACTAAAAACCAAACAAAGAATTGTAGTTAAGTCTTGTCTAAACAACATGCAGACTTTTTTACTTATTTTTTTCAATTTGATAAACCGTGATTTCGGCTATTATTATTAATACATACTTATAGAATATTGTATTTCATATGTTATGGTTATTCTCATAGACATTTAAATTCCATTAACTTAGCGGTAACTCACGTTTAAAATCATGACTTAATAATCTACCAAAGCAAAGCGAAAAACTGAGGAATATAATAAAAACAAAGCTGATAAAAATAAAACTCAAAAGATTTAATATTTACGTTAAACAAAGAAAAATAACCTACAAGCGAATTAGATCATGTTTTAAAGCTAAGATCATAGTTTTAATAATATATCTGTAGCTTTAAAATATCAATTGATTCAGTAAAATGTACATCTTGAGGTTGAATAGTAAATCCTTTATTATTTTATGTGATCAGTATAAAACTTTCTTAAGTTTTGTTTTGTACATGAATACGGTTTGTAATTATATAGAAAGAATTTTTTGTTTTTTTTTTGTTGCCCTATTTATCGAATGAAAAGTCATTGACATTTATTAGTGATATTTCGGTTTTATTTCGACAAAGGAAAAGAAAAATTACGAAACCGATAAGTAAAACTGTGTTAAATTTTAAAAGTACAAGTCTCGTTAAATTGTTTTTAAAATAAAATAATAAGAGAGCTGATGTGCCTCTGTAATTGTTGATAATAAAAACATACTGGTTGATATAATTAATGCAAAAAACTGGAGAGTTTTTGTTTTTAAAAACAAGGTGTTAGAAAACCATGCACTGTAAACAGCAATAAATTGTATAAAAAATTATAATAATGTGGCAATCAATGAAGCTGCGTCATTATAAAACAATTTTTTAGATGATAAACTACCTCATATTTTTCAATACTTATTATTTATGAACATTAAAATTTTTCAAAATATCTTTAGAAAAGTAAAGTTTTAAATAATAATAACATAAAACTGTTTTCATTTTCCTTGTAAAATTTTTCATAGACTGAAACATTATGATTGGATATTAAATATTGTCCCCATGCAACCCTTTAGTCAGGATTACGGTCCAGCTTCGCACACAACTCTTATTTTATCTATGAGTAACGGGACCTAGTGTTTAGCGGCGAATCTGAATGTTTTTGGAACCTTTCATGATAATTAATTTATCAAAAGTTTCTGTTCGAAGAAATCATCGCACTTGTTTAAATAATAATTGAAAGCTAAGTCATTATGTACATATGTATGTAGTATATAGGTATTAACCAGTGTATGATAATAAAAAAAATTATGTTTTATTTCTTTATTTTTAAGTAATAATTGGTATAAAATGTTTACAATGAAATGCAACCAACCAACGACTTAAACCGAACATGAGCTCAAACGGTTTCACGTTCGCTATTTGAACCCAAGAAATCGTTAATAGAAAAAAATACAAAAAGAAAGTAATAAAAACCAACTAATCCACAATCGCCACAGAAAATATGTAGAGTAAAAAACGAAATACGTTAGCAAGTGTCGAGAGCATTCCTTCACCATTGAAATTTATTTTGGAATAAATTTAAAAGAAAAATATAAAATAAAATTTTAATTGTGAAATTAAAAAAAAACAAATACTTAAAGAAAGAAATGTATTTCTTTGAACACAACCTGAAACTGAATTTTTTATTTTGATATGTTTTCATCCCTTATACAATTACTTCACTTTACTTAAATTAAAGAAAATGCTCAATTATCTTTAAAGAATTCTATCAGCATTTATCGAAAAATATTATTTAAAAATTAGATTATACTGGCTAGATTTATGAGGCTTACAATTCTTCGAAATCTAGTACATTCAATTACAAATCATGCTTACAACATATATACATATATAAGAAGGGGATTTAATATTGACAATGATAGCATTACAAGTACTCAATTATCCTTGTTATACATGCTTAATTTTTGTCAAATGTAACGGCATTAAATTGAAAAAAAAAATAAATATTAAAAACAAAATTAAGATAAATTATACATTAAAATATAAAATATAAAATAAAATTTGTGGAATGAAATAAATTTGCAAAAATAATAATAATAAACACGGATATATGTATACCATTTTCAACATTCCTTTCGAATATTTATTTTACTTCTGATTTTTAATACATATATGTTTTGTAGAAAGACGATTTGCAGCCGAAATTTATAAATAAATTTTGTTTTGCATTGGGAAGGTATTGAATAAATTGAGTAAAAAATCCGCAATTTCTAAATTTCAATTTAGAGTAACGGAACTATTAGCTTAAATTTTCGCCGTGTGCTCCTCTGAAAATGTTTTTATCAATATTATTTCGATTACTAATTTTTCCAGAAAAAAAAAACAATTTATTTAAGAAATAAGTTACAATACATCTGTTCGGTTAATTTCTTACACAATTTTTAAATAAGTATCTCTCTTCTACAAACACATTCCAATAACCATTGTTATCAATTAGAAAAAAATATTTAATGCACAGAAATAATATTAACACAATTCTTGCACCCTTTTTTAAAACACATGCGTATACCATTTTAAACAATATACTTTTTTTATAGAGAAATAAAACACAAAAATCAAAACAAAGCAAAACCAACAAAAAAAGTGATTGAAAACTAAATTTTTATGTTAAAATATCATTGGATTTTGCAGTTTATTTAAGCAATACTTTCTATACCAAGATCTACTCAGACGTCCAAAGTTCACTTTAACTTGATTTTAGTATACAAGTTGACTATTGTTTTTTTTTTTTAATAATAAACATTTCTTAGACTATCTCGCATTGTTTTGTGATTGGCTAAATAGCGATGGTATTATCACATTTTGATTTTGAATGCAATTAAAATAAACGTATTTCTGATATTTTAGAAATACATACATATGCAAAATTAACTAAGTAAACAATGAAACAGTTTTGTTTTGTATTTTATTATCATTCAAAACAAAATAAGGTAAACGAACTAAATTATTTTTTTCTTTAATCTTAAACCAGTTACTTTGAAACAGTTATATACGCTCTTTTCAATTGCTCTACAGAAATAAGCCACAACAAACAAAATTTATTAATGCAATCAAAAATATGAAAAATATTTACCACACAGCCTAAGAGTATACTCTTATTTGTAAATACTTTATTATTATTATATATTTTTTTTTTGGTAACTCATATCCTGTTTCATATTAATTTACTCACATCTCTCCCCCCATCATCATCAATCAATAAATACAATAGAAAAAAATACTTAAAATCATTAATAACCTGAATATATAAAAACTAGTCTGACTTTTTTAAAAATTTCAAAATGTCGAACTGAATTCGTGGTGTGCCAAGCAAATATAAGAAATAACGGTTTTGAAATCTTTAAAGTTAAGAAACGAGGTCAGACAACTAGTTGAAAACCATAATAAGTGAATAAAATTCTTAATATTAAAATTTGAATAAATATTAACAGAACAATTTTAAATTCCCTCAATAAAATTTAAACAGCAAAGTGTATGTTTTGCAAGTAGCTCAATTGCTTTAAATTTTTTTATACGATTTCTCAAAAAAATTTATACAATTAGATGGGTGCTCTCGCGGCAACCTAAGAATTTGAATATATATTTTATCTGAAATATGTTTATCTACATATGTTTAGTAGTTATGATTAAAAATTTAATTAAACTCTTCTTAACAAATTCTCACTTATTAATATTTATAGTTTGTTATATAATGTCTATATGCGATTTAAATCTTTTTGTATATTTTAAACTATACAGTTTAAGGAATATTATGCAATAATTGACAATTATCAGCCAAATAAATTAGTTATTTAGAGAAACTAATCTGATAAAAACAAAATAAATAATTTAAAACAACAAATTAATTTTGATGAGATTTTAATTCGTGCCGTTCATAACATCAATTGATCTTTTGTAAAACTTACCTTCCTTTAAGTTGTACAATTCTACAACAATATCTTCCCCAACTAATAATTCTTGTGATAAATCCATGTCATCGTGTTTTAATTCTAGTTCTTCGTGACAAATTGTTGGTAAATCTATTTAAATTAATAAAACAACAGTTAATAGTTTAATCCTATAAAAGAATTACAGCATATAT
Organism: Sarcophaga subvicina; assembly: GCA_936449025.2. Classification (NCBI taxonomy): domain Eukaryota; kingdom Metazoa; phylum Arthropoda; class Insecta; order Diptera; family Sarcophagidae; genus Sarcophaga; species Sarcophaga subvicina. Next base: position 39,501,142 of record OW388082.2, read on the forward strand.
ATAATAAATACCGTTTGCAAAATTATCTCCACCTTCGAGCCAATCTCCACTAAGTTCTTCATAGATGGAGAATAGCTCGTTGTTGGGAGGCGAAATGGGTTCCATTTTGCCGTCCCAAAACAAGTCCTGGGGTAATGCTAGCGACTCCATTGCTGTGATCTTCTTCATATTGCTGGTATTGATATGAGTTAACGGAATCAATTAAGTCTAAGGCTGATGTTGTTGTTGTTGATAATGAAATATATTGTGTTTGTAAGGAGTCCTGTCCTAAATAGACGCTTTCTAAAGTTGGAGAAGCCATGATGGCTCTGTAAATAAAGAAAAATAAAAATTATTCTTTGGGTATATAAAAATATGTCTTCTAAAAAATTATTAAAGTAGAACATATACATACATATATATGTACTTATGTATGAAAGAAATCCTTTAAATAAATTACAATTTTCTTGAAATATATTTTTTAAAGAAAATGTTTTCCAATTTAAAAATCAAAAAACATTTTCGCCGTTTTATTGTGCATTGGAATAACGAATACTAAGACAATTTATAACAGTTGCTCATGCAAAACAACTAAAGTTGTCGGAACAATGTAAGATGTTGCAGATCTTTCCTTAAGGGAAGGAAAATATAACCAATTCAACAGTTTTTAGAGCATATTGACTCATAAACAATTAAATGACTTTTGAAGCATTCAATGGGCATTTGAAAATTGAAAGAAAGAGTTTAAGATTTCCAGACTTCCAGACATTTTTAAATACGCTAATGTTTTCGTGCACTTTTATCCTCTTGTCTGTGATAACTACATTTAAACTTCTAAAAGGATTATACAAATAACGTAATTCTTGCGCCTCGTTAGCAAATTTTACTTATTTACCCAAGGGTAATTAAACCATAAATCAGACAGCATTTCATTTAAAGAAATTGTGATTAACAATCATGAAAAAATTAGAAACACAACGTGGATGATGGGAGAAACTTAAATGTTATCCTAGCTAAAGAATTGTAGTGGCCAGTTAGTGTATGTGTGTACAACGCACAATTTACTAAAGTTGTGATATTGAATAAGGTTTTCTTAAAAATATTTTTCTCGTGTTGTAGTTACGATATTCTCAGACATGGAAAGCTTTTAATAAATATTTGAAAAATTGCCTTAACGACTACTTTACTGCGTGTGTATTTACTTGGTTCATCAGAGTTTAATAAAAGCTTGATGGAATTGCAATAAAATATTATTTGTGAGAGATAGGACGTTTCGAAAAGTGTCTATCAGTTCATTTTACAGTATCGTGAACTTTAGGCGGGTATTTTTATTTTCTTTGATAATATTTTGTTATTAAGTTTCCACAGACAAACAACAATTTTTTTGCGCAGCCTAAAATTCTATAGAAAATATATTTTATAGCCCCAAATACCTATCCCTCCCACAACATGGTCGAACTTTATTAATTCAAACAAATTTAACAAGATATTAAAAGTAATATGTATGAATTTCGTTCGAATCAAAAGTTTCATTCAACTGTTTGTTATTAGTGTCTAAAAGACACTATGATTTGAATCCACGAGCAATAGCGCTTTTATGCTAAGCTGGACATCTGCTAACTCAATAAAAAAAATTATGAAAACGTGTTCCAGAAGGCAAGGGTGTAGAACGACGTAAACACTATAAACAGTTTCATGATAACAACAGACTAACAGAATATGGCTGGAGATAAGAATAAAAAATTACACACAATCATTACCATTGAACTTTAATAGAATCTGTATAATTTGCAAAAATATAAATCAATCGTTTGCCAAGTGAAATACATATGCATGTGAATATCAATTTTTCTTTCTTTCAAAAATTAATATTTTTAGCTCTATAGGTACATGTGGGAAAAATAGTTTTCGTTATATCATCAATTCAAGCACCTGGTAACTCTAGTATTTTGTGGTTTTATTCACATCGAAAAGCAAATTTACAAAAGTCTTCAGTTATTGTTAGTGATTTGGCATTTTTACATTTCAGTAAAATTTGTTTTGTTGGCAAGTTACTAAATAGGTGAACAACTACTACAAAAGAGAAAAAAAACCAAAACAAAACAGTTGACGAAAACAAACAAGAATTACATATAAAGAAAAAGAAGCAACAAAATCGGACCTGTTTTGGTTTATTTCGTATTAACAGTTTGAAAATCACTGCTGGATAGATGTGTTATTGCGTCAGCCACATTGTTTGTATACAAAAAAATTCCTTTCAAGAAGTTGCATGACTCCCCAAGCCATAAATAGACTCAAATAACAACTACAAAATAAACACGAGTGACTGCAGTACAAAATCGCGAAATTCATTTTCTGTACGTCGTTTAATTTTCCTTTACCACTCTAAAAATGAATTTCACCAGAACTACCCCTTTTCTTCTCTATTCCCCTTAAAAATTATAAGTGGTTTCTTCGTTTACTATATTACCATAGCCACACGCAAATTTTTACAATACTCTCACACATATACACTAATAATGGCCAATTCTGTTTTATCGAAGAGATACCCATTCGGTGCAAAAAAATGTGTGAATTACTACGAAACAGATTTTGCAAATTCATTCCTTTAGTTACTTACGTTAATTTGATAAACATTTTAGTAAAATTTTTAAACTTTGTTTTTGGGCACTTTTTGTGTGCTTTTTTGTTTGCTTGGGGGGCAAATTCGACTATATAAACATTTTCACCGTATTATAAATGCAAGAAAAACACTAGATAAATATTCACACTTTTTACGTTTCATTGGGGAAAATGGTACTGAAAGAGCTACAAATTGTTTTTTTGATTCACACCTCTTGCTCGGTTTTTTGATTGGCGTTATATGTAGTGTTACCATATTTCTTAATAACGTTAGGGGTAAAACTGTACACAACAGTGTTGGAAAATTGAAATTTTGAAATAGTACTGAACTATAACTGAAAGAGTACATTTTTGCATCAAATGGTACGTTTATAAAAAAATATTTATTTATACTTAATACTCGTACGGAATGGAATAGAAAAACTAACTTCAACTACATGTTTCTCATATACAGAACAAAAACAGTTTATTTGACGTAACGTAAAAGTCTCGTTTAGTCAAATATCGACGGAACGTTACGGGATGTCTCTCATTGCATTTCGTAATCTAAAATCGAACATACATATGTTGCATGGACGTTGGCTGTGTAACCAGGACCTTTAGCATTATGTTGAATTGTTGCCCAACCCCCATTAATATTTGAGAAGCGTAAACCATGAAATCTGTAATAATAAAAAAGTACTGAAAGTATAGTTTTGAAATGGAAAAGTACTGAATTTTTCAACACTAATGTATCCAATGTTGCCAGGAAACTAAGAATCTTTAACAACTTCTGAAAAAGAAATCACCAAAGAGGAAAAAATTAATTATTTAAAATAGTTCTCTCTAATAATTTTTTCTGATGTTTAATTTAGATCCGATATGCCTTTCGAACATAGCACAAGAAATTATAAATATTTTGACAAAGAATTTCCAATTTGCAAGCATTAAAAAAATAATAGAAAAGAAATTATTCAAAAATTCATTTACAAAATAATTTAATTTTTAATTATTTTTTGTATGAAGTTTTCTAATTTTAAATTTTTACAATTTTAAATAGAATGGCAATACTAATCGATATTAACTATTAGCCTTAAAATGCAAACACAAACCATACCGTTAGTAATACAGTGCATAAAGGTAACCAACATATCGGTGAATGCCTCCACTAACAGAGGTGAAAATTACTTATTCTATACACTCACCGTCCAAATCACAATATACAGTACACGAATCTATGGTAATACTGTATCATTTCGAATAACGGCACTTTGGTAAGTTTCGGTTTTATTTACCACACCGGATATATTCACCACATTTTATAAAAACTCTCCACACTAGAAACAACTAAAAAATTCACCACACTTCAAAAAAAACGGGGTATTTTTGAAATGAAAAGTACTGAAGAAAATACAAAAATTTTTCAACACTATTTAAAACGTTAATTGGTTTTGTTGTACACAAAAATTCAAATTTTGAAATACATAATAAAAATTTAAATTATCTCTGAAAAGTTATATTTCTGTTAAGACGGTACAGATAGGTGCTGGCTGTTTGTTAAAGAAAATACGACTGTAATGCTTTGAGATAAATCAATTGTTGATTTTGTTTCTTTAATTATTTTTAATTTTAATAGTAAATTTAAATTTCCTTTTAAAGGCTAGAAAAGTTCCTAAAAAGGTCAAACTGCTATCATTTTACGCTACACTCCAAATTATACAATCCCAAACGGTGACGTACCTGTTGTAACTATAATGTTATATTCTTCTTATTACTATTAATTAAATTGTTTATCCATTCTACTGTCTAAAATTTGATTAATAAATAAATAATTACAAATAATACAGCAAATTATATGTACATAGCTAAATTAAAACATTGAATTAAAAGAAAATTGCAAATAATTAATAATAACATAAACCATGCGGCAACACCGTATTCTGTCAACTAAACTTGGCACCATTACGCTGTCATTTAAGACAGAAACATCGCATTTGTAGAATTCTGGATGTTTTCGTTTTTACATTATTAGATTGTTTTAGTACTTGCGCTGATAATATAATAATGGAGAATATTTGACGAGTGGATTTATTGCCAAAAAAAAAATCACCTTAACGACTCAAATGTATAAACGGAATTAAATTCAGAAAAAATATTAAAATTACAAGTATTCGAAAAAAATGCAGAAAGTGAAGTGATTTTTCTGTAGATATTTTTTAAAGAAAAACAGTGTTGAAAGTGAAAAAAAGAACGAAAAAGACTGGTCAAAGGCCATACAGTTAGCTAGCGAAAATAGATAAGTGTCAAGATTGATAACTGTATTTGTGTCCACGAGTGTTTGTATTTTAAAAGACGAAAGAGAAACAAAAAAAGTCAAACGATAAAAAGCAATAATAAAATAAAATAAATAAATACGGAAAAGGTTTGCAGATCAAAATAAATTTTTAAATTGTTAAACTCCTCCAAAAATGTTCAACGACGATAGATATTTATGTCTATAGTGCTCTGAATTAAACATACTTGAATAATAAAAGACGATGAATATTTATAATAAAATAGGAAACAAAATAGTGTTAAAATTAAAATATGAAAAATGTTCTTGATTACAAGAATAGCGCTGTTGTTTTCTTTTTATTTATTTTGCGAAGGAACCAATCAGAACAATATTTTTCCGATTGCGTTATTAAAGAGCAAATATTTGTGTATTTATTGACTTTTCTTATCAAATAATCTACTTGATGTAGTTGATGTTTCTTTCTATTTTTAATAAATATCGCTTTATTGACAAAGTTATTGTAAAAACGGACACAATGATGGAAAAACCCATTATGAATGAGACTAGTTTGTACAGTTGTTCAGTACTGTTCAAAATGCAAATTCAGAACAATAATCCAAAATTATATTAACGGGTTTGGGATTGGGTTAGTGAGCAAAATCAAAACAATGGTATAAAAATAAAACAACAATTTGTACCACTACTAACGTATATGTCTCATATAAAAAAGTGTATTACCATCATAGTTTATTTTCAGTTGACGTGCCCACTTTGTGTGTAGAAAAAAAAATAAGTGCGAAAAAATCCAAAGTGGGAAAAAGAGGAAATTAATGTTGTTTTCAAGATATAAACACATGCATGTGTGTTGTTTTGTTTTTATACTTATAGTAAATATATTCAAAACAAATACGTATGATTTTATTTTTTGTTTTGATCGTTATTTTATTTGATTTCTCTTTTCTGTTCTTCTCTTTAATTTGACAAAGGACAGCTGATTTGTATTTTTGCAAACGTATTCTATTAAGTGGTGTTTATGAAGCAAACGGGGAAAAACGTTTCGATTCCTTTTTTTTTTTGTAGAAAAATTTTGAAGTGTTGATTTGTTCGGTTGGAAAAAAGAGTATAAAACGGAATTTATACTTCCCAATAGATTTTGTACTTACTTTTGTGAGTTGTGCCAAGGAGTGGATGAAATGTATGTATATTTTTCAAATAAGTGGATTTATTTCATGTACATACAGATGCATTCGAAGAAGTAGCGCTATTAGCATAGTCTCCCATAGGCGGACAACGACCGTCGAACTAGTTTTGTTCACTATAGGGAGGTGTCCGCTTAAGGTGATGTTACTTTTAATTAGTTCAACATTTGGTATTAAACACTTAACGCAGTTCTTAAAAACAGAAGAATTGCCAAGTAAGCTTAAAACAAAATATGCGTATTTCACAGTACATATTTGGCTCATATTTTAATTTTTAATTTTAGATTTCTGTCCGGCTACGGGAAGTATTTAAGAAAAATTGTTAAAAGGTTTTTGAAAAAGTGCTGTCAGCGCCCGGTAAGGGAGGTTTTTTTCAACGAAAATTGCCATCAAACACATGGGACCAGTAAATTAGTCCGCTATCAGGGAGTGTCTGTTTATTGAAGGTTGTTGTAAGAGAAGATTTCACTAGATCTAAATAATATCTAAAAATTTAATTAAATTTTTGTATAGAATATAATAATAGAATAGATCCACTACCTTCATGGCGATGATCAGTTACCCAGCATAGTTCAATCTGATAATCTGGCATAAGGCCTCTTACCAGCACTTTACACTCCCATGCCAAATGTGACGTAGAAACATGTCCCCTGAAATTGTGGCTCTTGAGTTCTTCAAACTTTCTTCTTTAAAACTTTGAATTTAAATGACATCTTTTTCAATTGCACTTTTGCACTTTATGTTGCCCAACTATTGTTTTATTGTTATGAGATTTTCGTTTACAGTCAAGCGGGCTTGAGGGCGAATCATTCGTGACTGTAAAGAGTCCATAGACTAAATTGTGGTGCTCTTTATTAGATTCCGTGACACAATATGGCTGCCATCCCCTGTAAAATTTGGCTTTCAGTCGATTAATAATGTTGTTGTTGGTATCAGTCCTTCTATTTGCAGCCTTATAGACACATCGTGGGAAGAAAAGGAGGCACTTGGCAGAGTATCTCCTCTTTGACTGTCTGGCTCTCAGCTCTGTCGGAGCTGATATTCAGGCTCTTCCTGGGTTTCTTATGAGATCAAGCTGGCTACGTGTTAATCCTGATTCGAGTTATGGATTTAGATATTTATATATCTTTTAATTTTAAAAAGCTTCTGATTTTGTAAATTTGACAGCTGCAACCTGTACTATAATTTTTTTCAATTGGCAATGCAACTCAGATTCAGTTGCTGTCCATTATTGAAACATAATATAAAATTGTATAAATTAAATAGCTTATATTGTGGTTCGATATGAACGAATTTTTTCTTTCATGTTTGGAAAAACACTTCAAAAAGTAGACCAAAAATCTACACAACCACAAAAACTGTCTGAATAGAGTTTAAAAGAAAAAAATCTTGATTTTATTGGGATGTCGCGTTTGTTGCAAGCTACAAAAAGTGTTTGCAAATATAGTTTGTAAAAATGTTTCCTTATTAATCCATTCGTTATGATTATTATTTCATCTTTACAAAAATTTCTTGAACTCTTCTTTCATGCTGAAGTAAAAAAAATGTTTAGATTTCTTTTTTTTTTTGATAGTATAATTGTAATGTTTCTGAAAGATAAATTAAATTTAATTCTGTGGGGATATTGTATATATTTTTTATATACGTAATTGTTTTTATACTTTTTACTATTGTTGCTGATTAATTAATTCATTATGATAATTAGTGCCATTTTACACTTCTATATAAATTCTTCCGAACCCATTTTGTATGAGGAACATATCATCTTGACTTCGGCTTGATTAATATTGTATAAAAAGTGAGATACCAAAAATTAAATAAAATTATACTACATACATACATACATATACATATTAAACAAAAACAAAGAACTGATAATGAATTAAAAATAATTAAAACAAAAAGAAAAACGAAATAAAAGAGAAACAGAGAGCATCAACTAAATAAAACAATTAAAAGAGTCTAATGAAATGTGAATAAAAAAGTTATTTAATGTTCCGAACAATGAGAGAGGCGTCAGTACAAAATAAATGCTAAAAGCGCGTAATATATACAAGAAGGTGCAAGCAATTAATTGAGTTTTATTTTTTTATATTAAATGAGACACAAATTGAAGAAAAAGTAAATTGTGGTTCACCACTAAAAATCTTAACGTTTAGTGTTGATTGTGAATTGGAAAAGATATCATCACTTTCATTACCCCTAAAATAGCGCCAATAATTATAGAAATTACCGCATAAATATACCAATATCAAAAAGGTCAATGTTACAAAAAAAAAGACTAGTAAATATGTAACGATAACGTACTCAACACTCACACTAATATAGAAATTTAAAGAGCTAAATATGTGATAATATATATTATTATAAAGTTTATTTATTTGTTAATTTTTTAGGGTAAATAATTCGTATAAAATTGGCTTTAAATCACAATAAAAGGAATAACAATAAAACATTTAGTGAATAAAGGTTTATTACATCTATTATCTTGTTTAAATGTGTTATAATAATTACGATTACAATGATATTTATAATAAGAGTGACTTTAACTTTTATTGTACAGATGTTAACGACAATAGTAAAGGCCTGATAAACACTGTACAGAAATCCGTAAAAAGCAAAAGAAATTTTAAAATAAACTGCCGATAGATACAATTTTGTTTGCAACAATATTTCTGTTTTTTTTCATCTGAATTTCCGTGATTATCTACAGACCATATTCCTCTGTTGAAAAAAGAAAATAAAAAAAATATAATAAAAATTACAAGAACATGATGTTAAATATGTCTAATAAATTTAATAACTATCAACGTACACCAGTTACTAACGTAATTGGCATGAATACAACAAATAATATGGCGGGTTCAGCTGGAGCAACTGGAACTTCATCAAGTCCTACTGCAAATAATTTTACACTTGCAGCACCAAACAATTTCTCCAATGATTCGAATTCATCGTTTGCCTCAAATTCTGGCAAAGCCGAAAGAGAATCAATACATTCTGGGCAATTTATGGTTTCTACATTTGAGGCAGAAGAAGCACAAGATGATCTTGATGATAGTGAAATTAAAATGTTAGATCCCGAAGATCCAAGCCTTTCGAAAACAGGCGAGACAAATACTTGTATGGAAGTACAATTGTATGTACCCCGAAAGGTTACCCAGCAAGACAAGTATGGCAACACTGAATCACATGGTCTAATAACATCGCACTTGGAAATTGAAACATCTCTTACAAAACTCTTTAAATGCATGAATTTAGCTTATAGGTAAGTAAGCCATTTTATTATATTGTTTATTTTAATAACAATTATTTAATTCCTGTTAAATATAATAACACAACGCATACTAATTTCTCAAAAAAAAAATTATTTAAACAATCATAAAATTTATGCTTAGTATTATTGGTTTAAATTTTATCGTCATTGGTCAAACTATTAAATATTCGCAGCAATTTGTAATACAGAGAGCGTTGCATTACGGTTGTTGTAGTTCATTGAATTCTAAAGTTATCATTATACCTCAATAGGTGGGTTGCGTTTCCTCGACATACATTATTTGATCTCTTAAATATTGTGATGCCGTTCTATTTTAAATCATAAAGTTTATTGCATTTAATTTCAATTTTTTATCTAGCCATTTTAGAGAGTCAAGCATAAAGTTTATTGGTGTGTGCCTGTTGTATTTCAATATAACGCGCATTACATTATTTTGTACTTTTTGCAATCCATAGATTTGTTGATTCGTGCAGCATGAAAAAAAGAATTGTTGATGCGAATTTAAAATGCGGTTTAAGCAGTGTGTTGTAGATTGTGATTACTGTTAGTGTACTTATTAGTTTTCTTAATATTTTGAAGAAATTAATTTTCTTTCCTATTTCTCTGTAAAAATATAGTCGATATGATTTTTAAAATTTAAGAAATTTTAATTCAGATGCTTGAATGCCTAACTCAATTTCGGTTGCAACACGTAATAGACACATAAGTTTACACTGCTTTGAATTTTGTAAGCGTTAAATTCACACTATTAATATATTGGAGGCAGTCATCACACAGAAAGCGTATGTAGCTACATACCCAAGTCCAATTTATCTACAAAGTGTTGATATATTCCCGAGCATTTCTTAGCACCATTAAATATTTTCTTGCACACTGACTCCGATTATCGCTGACTCCGATTATCGCGTCAAATTTAAAACTTTTGATTTTCATACAATAATTGCAATATTATACTGCTTTTTTAGTTGCGTACTAAATCCGGCACTTTATACGCCAATATATTTTTAAAAACGTTTTAATTTTTTATTTTTCAAATTTATCCGAACTGTTAAAAAAATACCACTTAAATTAGCTGTTAATCTCATTTCATTTGAACAATTTGCGAATACCTTAATAAAAGTATATATATTGCTAATATAGTTTAACAATGTTTTCATTATTGTTTGTATAGCATGAGTTTAAACGGTTTATGTTTTATGCCAATTAGATGTTTGTTTCTTTAAATGATCACCTAAATAGTCTTATTATGCAGTCGAATTTGGCATAAATTTTGAGTGATGAGTTTGTATTCTTAAGTAAAATTTAATTCATCTTATTATATTGCTGCAATGACAATCATACATTACTATACTGTTAATTTTCTATGTTTCTGTTGGTCATTTCATGTTTATAAAGCCACATGTTTAAAGCGTGATATAATTTTTATTGTCATTTGTTATGTTAAAAGTTTTACGTTAAATTTTTACCTTTCTTTTTATTTAATCCATTTATTCTTACATATATGGAGATATACATAAGTATACACATATAAAAATATTTGTTTTTTTTTTTAATTTTTTGCTGTTAATAATCTGTTTTTCATATTCAGCATAATTTCCATATCTTTTACTATATATACATATGTATATGCGAAGTTCTATATTGCCTTTTTTTTGTAATTTAAATATGTATTTCTTTTTTGATACACATAAATACAATACTATACAATTGGTAACTTCGATATTATATTCATAACAATGGATTTTAATGAATATTAGAAGTACATATATCGAAAACATAATTACATATAATATTACATACATAACATAATTGGTCATTACAACCCATCAGTTAGGATCACGACCTAGCTTCTCACACCACTTATGTTGTGTGTGTTAATTTTATACATGAAAGGTAGGGTTCTTGATTGGCCAGCTCAAAGTCCCGATCTGAACCCTATTGAAAATCTTTGGGGGATTGTAAAACGAGCAGTTGTAGCCCAAAAAACCTAGCAGCAAAAAAGGCCTTTGGAAGCTTATTCAGGCAGAATGGGATAACATTAGTCCTGAGCAGTATTGCAGTTTAATGAACTCAATGCCACATAGTTGTACTGAAATAATACTTCAAAAAGGGTACCCCACAAAATATTAAAGGTTCAAAATAGTTTGGGTGAAAAATAAAGCAATTAAATTAAATTTTCAATATTTTTTTTCAGATAACTTAATTATGTGTCCACTTAAATTTTAAGTCTGATATCAACTCCGTACCAAAACATTTTTTACAATGAAAAACTATTTAAATTTTTGTTGTTAATTAATTATTAAGCATATGAAATTAATAAATATTAGTTGTTTTTGTTTCCATTTTTCTTAATTTTTTTAATTTTTACCAAAATGAAAAATGTTGCATAGGTGACTTAATTGTGTGTCCACAAGTGTACCTTAGAATACTAAATTAAACTAAAACGCCCTTGGAGTTAAGAATTTAAGAAAACCCATAAAAATATGCATATTGAAATAAACTAGAAAATATATTTTTTATTTGCTCTGTAAATATTTGCATTTATGCATATTCTTATAAAAAACTAACATTTAATAGTTTTTCCAATGGAGTTATATTACAGCGCTTTGACACTACATCGAAAACTAGTAACAAAGTAATAAACATGATGTTTTTTTCAATAGACGCCCCAAACAAAACAAAATAATTGTAATCGAGTAAAATCTGTAATGCAATTGATATTGAAGGAGGACAAATACGTCAAAAAAAAAAAACGAATAAAAAAATTAATTAAGGCTGATTTATAAAGGTTGGGGGAATTACACCCTGACTTTTGTATCCGAATGTATTATGGAGGTAATCAGATTATCTCAGACATATATCTAGGACATCGCTTGGGCTTGTAAATTTATAGAAGATATGTAATGTATATGTATTTCTTCAATATATTTTAATTCACTTTTCGAAAATGACCACCGTTAAATTTTTATTTTTAAGTTTACAACCTGTGGTCGTTTAGTTTTGTAAGTTAAATCATTTGCCTTTAACAACCATTTCTTGGTGACCAGGTACCCCATATCGGACGACTCAATCGCTTTCTTGCAGTTTAAATCAGTCCTAGACCCTTGGCTGTCAGTAAATTGTTAATATCCATCTAAAAAAATTACACCCGCCTAACTCTGCCTGGAGTATCTGATTATCATTAGCAGACGGAAGCAAGGTTTGATGTTGGCTTCTATATCTTATATAGTTCAGCCTATATTGAGCATATCTTAGCAGAGCTCTAATTTCATCCTTGTCGACCTAGTGTTTCATTGAATTTATTAATTAAAGATATGGTAGTTATCATAATTTTTTTCAAAAATTTGGAATGACCTATGCACTATAACTGCAAAAGCTTTATAAGAGCATTTCCAAAATCCTTATGGCACAGGGTAATTGTAAACATTTTTAATTTTTAAAGGGACAAAAAAAGGATTTTTGACAATAGACTAGACTTATAGCACCTTATTAACTTACTTATTATTGATAAGATTGATTTTATGCAGGTATCCAATCACATTCGCAATATTTCAAAGATCGATTTCAACGTAATATGGGACAACATTTGGATTCAAATAATTTTAGAATGTTTACATAATTCATTTATGCTTAATTAATTTAATTTAATTATTATTTTGAATATTATAGCAAAAAGGTTAAAGATTTCTTTTCGAAATGAAAAGAAATGACGGTATAAAACTGGGAACTTTTCAATATACTATTGAGAAGTGCTACGGCTTCATCAGTGTAGTCGCGCTCTTTGTTTTGTTTGGTCTGTGTAATTCATTCGCTTCCCATTCTCCCTTTCCTACTTCCTCTCCTTTTTCCTATCTCCTCTATTATCCTTCCATTTTAAGGACGTTCCGTACAATGTACTTCCAGGTACTGTACTTGTCTCCATTGACAGGTGCACGTCCTCTAATCTAACCTTCTCTTCACCTCTACTAGAAGTAGAAGCATCTCCAGAATAAAAAACCAGCATTATCTTAGGAGAGTATCTTGAGACTTTGATTTTCTTCCCTAGTTTGAGTATATAACCTTCATATCTGAATATACATAGATAATTCACTCAACCAGCAGACTCTGAACACCAAAACTACCACCTCTCTGGTAGCTTCATCCTTGAAATTTTTAAATGCAACTTAATGGCACAAGGTTATAAAGCTTATAATAAATAATGATGAATACAACCGTGGTACAAATAACTAGCTAGCTACACCTCCGGACAAAGGTGATCAAACTTGTCAATCACGGCTTTAAGAAAGTTGTCGCAATTGACTATTTTGACGCCCTTAGGCCGCACCCAGGAAAGACGTATGCGCTTATTTACCTTCAGCTCTAACAATTTTCTTACTTTCAACTTCGTCGGCATCTGAGGTTCTCCACAATACCCACTAAACCATTAAGACATCCAATGAGGAGGCTTGCTTTCGACCTTTATAAATGTTCTCAATACGAAACATATTTGAAGAGTTACCTACACTAGTTATATGTCGAAAGTAGTAATGAATACAATGTTTATTGCTGGTCCATTTTAATAAATCATTTCAAAAAAATTTACAAAAATTTATTTAAAATTTTATTTTTTTTTAGCCAAAAGTTAACTTCGCCAAAATGGAATCATTTCAAAGGTGTTCGTTTGCGGTGGAAGGACAAAATACGTTTAAACAATGTCATTTGGAGATGTTGGCACATGCAATGTAAGTAAATAAGTACAAGTATATTTTCATTTAATAAGTTTTAAAATAAATATAAACAACTTGAAATTATTGTTTATTAAGTTTTTTTCATTGTTTGTTATTTTTATAATCGTTCTTGATACTTTTATATTTAGTTTTACTACAAAGAAAATAACTCAGTCCGCCATTGTTTATTGATATGGCATTACAAGTGTGTGAAAAACATTTCTAATCTCAAACAACTACACCCTGTTTTATTGACGTTTTTCTTTAATTATAAAAAAAAAAACATTTTTGTGATGTAGATTTTTTCGTCTTTAGCTTGAGATTATTTTTGCTACCCATATTATAAAAATTTGGTAATTGATTTCATAAACCAATTAATGTTATAAACAAAGACATTAATTATAAACTATAAGCCATTTATGCTCAGTTTTGATTTTGCTTACTTTTTATTTTAAGTTTTCAAATATTAGAATTCAACAAAAATATTTTTTTTAAATATAAATGTATTTGTATTGTAATTGCTGATGTTGCTTTATTTGTTCCTTATTTGTTGTCATACTGTTGTAATTTATAATTATTGTTTATTACTTTGAGAACTGTTTATCTGTTTCTGACTTATCTTTTGAGTATGTTTAAATTTGTAAAAAAAATCCAATTTCACAAGAGCTTTAAGATAAAGTGCAAACTATAGTTGTATTGGTTAAAGTGTTTGACTACAAACCGGAGCAATACATTTTAAATCATGGAGAAGACCAAATCATTTACATCATAGTTCTCGAATATTATAAATTAAGATCTTTCAATTATTCTCTAACTAAACCATCCATAAAGAATGTTAACCGGTGTTTAAATAAAGCAATAGAAAATGGATCAGTGTCGCAAAAATTTAAAGTAAAAAAGTCAAAATAAAATGGTTTTTTTTACTGACCGAACACTTAATCAGCTCTATAATTAGAGCTAAGATAGATTTTGTGGCAATTTTTGTTTACAAAATACCTAATGATGAAAATCCAAGGCATTCGTATGATAATGGTACATGTTACAAGAAATATAATGTAATAATATAATTCTAGTTATATATATATATATATGTTCCTCTTACTCCTCTAGGGAGCATATATACAAAAGTTTAATTAGCATATACACCAAATATCAGAACAATTGCGGCGTTAGTTTTTTTTATTTTATTTATATTTGTTAACTCTCGCTAAACACTGAAACAGTTGTTTGAGTGTTTATGCTAAGGTAATTAAAGTAAATGTTGGCTTTTTGGCATGATTCCATTATTGGACGAAAACTTCTTTCTGTCGAGCCACTTCCTCAGGCTTAGAAACCAGAAGTAGTCACTCGAAGCTCAATTCAGTTAATAGAGTGGATGAGTTATCAATTAATAGCGTATTTCATGGATTGTTGCCTTGTTTTTTAACATTATACTGTTTTTCCCATTTTGTTCTCAAACCACTCGGTGTCGTACTATTAATAGCAACTAAACACTGTCTAAATGAAGATTGCCAAATTTTGGCAGGAATCAGCTGACAGAGTCTGTTGATAAATGCGGTGTTGCTAGGAATGCAAACGATACATCGATGTTTTACTCATAAACTTTTGTTGTTAAAATCGATTTTTTGATGGGCGATATATCGGCGATGCATCGACGTTTGATAGACGATACTTGGTGTTAGAATTGAGAAAGTTCTAAGTGGTTCATTATAAAACGCATGTTTATGTACTTTAGGGCTTGTGTTTATTTGAGTTGTTTACTTTACATTAGTCATTATTGACGGTGTTACAATCAAAGAAACCAAACCGTTTAAATGAACGATTTTCTGTATACATATTTTTGTTAAAAAACTTAGTTTCTATTTTGAATAATATTTTGTAGTATTTATTGTCATATGAATTCTTAAAAGTTTAATTACACTTATACATATGTAACAGGAGAGCAATGCTTTCACATACAAAATTAATCCACATTCTGATCATAAAGTCGTTTTTTCTGATCACAAGAGTGTAAAATTGTACAAGACCATTTCGACGCCTCCATTCTATAACGTTCTAAGTACACTTAGAATGTTCTTGCATTTATAAATTCTACGTTCTTTAACTTAAATACTGTCAAAATTTGGTTAAGATGCGCCGATCCGTTCTGAAGTTATAGGGAAAATCTATTTAGAATACACATAAAGTAGTATATCCCGTGAGAACTTTGAGAGCTCATAACTCAAAACACACTTTTTCGACATAGAATTTTATAGAAAGGAGGCGTCGATGTGTTTTGATGCTGTAATCAAAATCAAGAAGCAGATATTAAATTTTTTATTGGGAATTTTTTTAAATCATATGACGATATGTATGTAGATGCCGATGTGCTAAAATATTGGGCCTATTTTGTTGCACATAAGAATTTGAAAAAAAATGTCCTCTTAGTAATAAAACCTAAGGAGAAACAAAGTAATGAAAAAACAAAGGCTGATTTAAATGAAAAAGTGGACCCAATAAACTTTAAGATAACTAATGTCGAAAATAGAAGAAATGGTACTGTTGTTATTCAAAGCATTGACAATGAAGAAAGAGAGAAAATAAAAGAAGCTATAGAAAAGGAAATAAGTGAAAAGTATGAAGTTAAGGTTCCGAAACAAAATGAAATGCAATTGTTAATAACTGACATGAATTTTAAGTTGGAAGAAAAGGACTTATTAGAAAAATTAAGAAAACAAAACGAAATACTTGAAAATAGTGAAATTGAAATAATAAAAATTTTTGAAACAAAAAGATTTAACAGAACAATATTTAATGCAAAAATAAAAATAGACAATGATTCGTACCCAAAAGTATTATCAGGCCAGAAGCTTAATGTAGGATGGGATAGGTGTAGAGTGTTCGACGGTACAAATGTAACGCAATGTTTTAAATGCCAAGGATACAACCACAAATCATCAGAATGCAAAAATCAGGATACATGCTACAAATGTCACGGTAACCACAAAAGTAAAGAATGCAAAAAGGAAATAGTAAACAAATGTATAAATTGTATAAAAGAAAATAGAAGGCTGAACTTAGGTCTTGACGACAACCATTGCACTAACAACAGAGAATGTCCAGTATATCAAAATAAATTAACATTGAAAATGAAAAGAATAGGCTTGACAGTTTAACAACCACAGAAATTATATGGAATATATACAAACATTCAAGGACTTTTAAATAACTTTGCCCAGTTGGAAAACATAGTCGAAACTGTTAAACCAGAGTTCATATTGCTTTCTGAAACTCATATCAGTAATAAAATTGATGAAAAAGAATATGAAATAAAAGAATATGATAACTATCCCACAATTTCAAATTCCTCGAAAACTGGAGGGGTAATATTATATATTAAAAAGCAATGGTGCATAATTAAAATAAAGGAACATATAGCAGACTCCAAACACTGGATCAGTGCGTATATGGCTACACGAGAACATATCTCGTTTATAATAGTAATTGTTTATAGATCACCAAGCAGTTCCAAAGCCGAATTTTGTGATATTTTTCAAGAGTTTTTAGATGAAATATGTGAAAAAAGCTGTGATATTTTAATAGCAGGAGATTTTAATATCGACTGGTATAAAGATTTTTATAAAAATAAATTTGAAAATATATTAGATGACAATGGTCTTAAACAAATTATAAATGAATACACCAGAATAACACAAAACTCGAAAACATTAATAGACTACATAATAACAAACAATGAAATAATTACGGCAAAAAATAATATAAACAACAAAATCGCAGATCATGAATGCATAGACATTTTTATTGATTTTGAAATAAATGATACTGAAAGACAAAATAAAGATATAGAAATTTTTAAATACAATAAAAATAGTTTTAAAAATGAAATCAGTGTAATATTACAATGTAATGAAATTAATGATCTAAACGAATATGTCCGCGATATTGATAGATGTTTTGAAAATACAATAAAAAAATTTACAATAAAAAAGACAATTAATGAGAAAAGTAAAAATAAATGGTTTAATAATGAACTCAGACTTCTTAAACAAGAAAAAATAAATAAGTACCAAAAAGCGATTATTGAAAACACTACTGAAGCATGGAACAGCTATAAATCGATAAGAAACACTTATAAAGTTAATATTGAAAACGAAAAACATAAATACATAAATAATAAAATAACTAACACAAGCAATCAAAAAGAAATGTGGAATAAAATAAAAGAATTAGTGATAAAAATACCCAGAAATGTGATTAAAACTGTGATATTTAACCAAATAGAATATAAGGACAACTTAGATATAGCCAATAATTTTAATAATTATTTCGTTAATAGCATTACTGATATAAGAAACTCCATTGAAAGCGTGCAATATGAAAATAAAATTCCTGTGATAAACATTAAATTTGAATTTCGTGCAATATCTTTATTAGAACTAAAAATTATATGTAGAAATATTAAGAAAAAACCTGACTATAAGAAAATATCAAGCAATATATTACTAGATAATTGGGATATAACTGGCAATATTATACTGAACATTATAAATAAATCACTTGAAATAGGAGAGTTCCCAGAAAATTGGAAGGAATCATTAATTACCCCAATTGAAAAAGTAAAGAATACTAATATATGCGAGGAATACCGCCCAATAAATATTCTAAAAACACTTGAAAAAATTTTGGAACAAGTAGTTAAAAATCAACTTGAACACTATTTAGAACATAATAAATTATTATCAAAATACCAGTCAGGTTTCAGAAAAAAATATTCGTGTGAAACAGCATTAAACTACATAATAAACAGATGGAAAAATATGAAGAGGAATAATAAAATATTGGCGATTTTTCTTGACTTCAAAAGGGCTTTTGAAACTATAGATAGAAAAATTTTAATAATGAAATTACATAGTTATGGAATTAAGGACAAAGAATTAAAATGGTTTCAATCATATTTAACCAATAGAATGCAAATTACTAGAGTTAATAACGTGGAATCAAGTGCAATAGTAAATGACTATGGAGTTCCTCAAGGCTCAATTTTAGGAGCACTTTTATTTATTATATACATAAATGATATGGAAAAAGTACTGGAGAAGTGTGAAATTATTTTATATGCAGATGACACCTTAATTTTTACGGAAGGAGAAACAGAAAATATTTGCCACGAAAATCTTTCAAGTGATATGAACAATATTAATAAATGGCTAAAAATTAACAAGTTAAAATTAAATGAAAATAAAACTAAACTAATGGAGATAAATATGAATTCTAATATAACATTAAAAATAAACAATATAACAATAGAAAAAGTTAATTCTATTAAATATCTGGGTTTTATAATTGACAATGATTTAAAATTTAAAGAACACATTGAATACATATGTAAAAAAATCGGGAAAAAAATCGGGTTTTTTAAACGAGTAAGAAACAGCTTATCAATAATAACATCAATAAACATATATAATACTATTATTAAACCACATTTCGAATATGGGTCAACGGTTTTATACACATGCTGTACAGATACACAAATAAACAGACTACAGAAATTACAAAATAAGGCAATGCGTACAATATTAAAACTTAACAGGTATGCGTCAGTAAGAGGTATGCTGGATACTTTAAAATGGCTTAAGATACAACAGAGACTAGAACTTAATACAATAAACTTCATCCAAAAAATAAAATGTGGAGATGCACCTGAATATTTGATCGAGCAAATAAGATATGTTGGGGAGTTTCAACCATACAACCTGAGGAATGCTTTAGATTTCAGGCTTCAGCGAGCAGACACGAGTGCAATGCAACGATCGTTATTTTATAAAGGACTAAGCTTTTACAACAATATGCCAAGTGATGTTAAAAATGAAACTAATAACAATATATTTAGAAAAAAATTAGTATCTTTTATAAAAAATGTTAATGTATATCCGAGCTAAACTCTGTAAAGTTTTTTCTAAAATTATTTGTAATTTTCAAAAGTATTAATAAAATACTACTTATTAAATCAAAAAAAAAAAAAAAAAAATAAACTACTGAATCGAAAGGACATGTCTAGATATTTTTGATATTCCTGATCGGAAGGAATAACTGTGTTTTTCCAACATTAATTGACCACCCGAACGTAGCACTAATAGTAGAGCATATTTTCTTTATTTTATAAGTTATTAGTTTGTAATTTTATTTGTATTTTTTCTTTAAATTTTTACTCTACCAATTGCAATGCGCTTTATTTTTATCGTAGTCGCCGTGGTCTAGTAGGTAGTGTGTTGGCTTATTAGACGAAAGCCAGGCTTCGAGCCCCAGGCCAGACATCAAAATAAAATACAAAAAAAGTATTTCATCGGCGACTTCCTCTCAGCAGATTACTGGCAGAAACTCTGAGAGTAAATAAAATTGCCATGAAGAGTTTCTCAAAATTTAGTCGTTCGGCTTCGACTTTAAACTGTAGTTTCCGCCACTCATGTATAAAATTAACACACATAACATAAGTGGTGTGAGAAACTAGGTCGTAATCCTGACCAATTATATTATGTTATGTATGTATTTTTGTTCAGATAAATTTAATTTTTTTTATATTTCGGTTAGATTGTAGCCAACACACTACCTACTAGACCACGGCGACCGCATTAAACAACCATTCGAAATATCACAATTTTCGATTTTAGCAACGGGACGCAGTATTTGAATAAAAATTTTAATTTGAATTCTGCTCACTGTCTATAAAATAAGTATCTCAAAGCAGTTATTTTATCAATTAGGGAGGTAGAATTTTGTTTTTCTTTTATCCAATACCAAGTATGACTCCGAAAGATAAAGTTTAGTTTTTGAATTAATCCTTACTTTCAACCCTATATTGTATTCATACGTTGCACAGACCATTTAAATGTAACGCAAAGGAAAGTTATTTATAATTGTTTTTTTTACATTATATTGTTGACTCAGGAAGAGTTTAGAATGAAATTAAATCAAAATATAATGCATAAAAATAATTTTTTACATTATTTAAATTTAATTGCTTCCCTAATATTTAAATTATTTCTTAGTGGAAATCCCAAATCTTAAGATTAAATATTACTCTCTAAATTTAACCGAGAGCCATTTTGAATGTGAATAGCAGCCTATTTTAACATTTGATAAAATTATTATAAAATTATGCCAGTTATTTGGAAAAAATCTTAAATTTCTAATTTATATCAGAAACAAGCAATGTTATCAAGATTTTTTATTTTGTTGTTGCAAAACATTTATTATTCAATTGAAGACATTCCGAACAGGATTTCAGTTACACAAAAACTTCCTTTAAAAAATTTTATTTTTAATAAAATTTATTAAAGACAAAACTAATTATTCTGTATATGCTAAAGTGGAGTGATCGAGGAAGTTCTTACATAGAAACCTTTTTCTGTTACTCAAGTGTGCAGGGTAAAGACAAATTTTGCAAATTTGGTCATTTGGCATGATTAGTGATCTTCAACAAGCGTTGGTGGGCTTTGGAAATGCTGGTCATTATTGCGACCATGTCTACTGTATATTGATAGTCATATAATAGACGTTCATAATAGTTAACATAGCGCATTTGCTTGCTAATCTGCCCATTCGTTTACACAAAGTTCATTTACACAAGGTTCAAAAACATAACGTCTCGTCATCTCCTTTAGCTACTTCTTTAACTGGGTGGATGTTTTGTTCATTTTGAAGAAAATGGAGAAATCATCATTGAACTGAAGAGGAGAAAAAGTTGTACAAACCATTAGAAATCAATGAAAATCATTTAGAGAATAGTGAAGAGCTTAGGAAGGTCTTTACATTTTGTGCGAAATGAAAGAATCTCGTGTCAGACCAAAGAAAACTAACCCAAAAATAAATAGACGTTTAACATATTGACAAAAAAATTACTTTTTTAAACCTTCAAGGCTATTTTCTTCTGAGATTAAAAATGAATGCAATCCAGCAACAGGTCGTCGTCGTCTTGTGCAAGCGATTCTTCCAGGAAGAATTGCCACAAAATTTCTGCTAATGAGAAAACAGAAAAAGCATTTACTTTGATCCAGAAAAGTAGGCGAAAAAATGACGAAATATAATCTGGAGCGAAGAAACAAAAATAAATCCATTTGAAAACGGAGACGAATTAGGAATTTTTAATAGTTAACGGTGTATCTATTATTTTGAGCATTTGTATGTGTATCAATGTATCACATTTAAACTAACATACTATACATATGATGCGCCATAACAAGTGTTCCAGGTGATAATCATTTGAAATCGTACATGATTTTTCTATAATATTTAAAAATGATTTCTTGAATTAGAAACTAATTTATTTCACGCCACACTCACGCTTTCAAAATAAATAATATTTTTTCAAACAGGAATGATTCATGATACCACCATCATAACTATCATGATCAAGTTATTTCAAAGTAAATGTTGGAAATTAACTTGTGTAAAATGTGCATATTTTAGTTTTATCTTAAAAATAAAAAGTGTTTATTTATTTAATTATTAAATCTAAACAATAATAATAACAATAAAAATTAAACAAAAAAAATTATAAGAATAAAAACCCATCAAATTATTATCTACCTTTATGAGATTTTCTACAACATTTGAGCGTATACAAAACTCATACAACACGTATACGTCAGAGTGATCGTTTGTTGAAGAAGAGTTGAAGTCGTTATCGTACGTTTGTACGCTTAATACTACATATATTCGTTCGTTCGCTTTTTATTTATCACCATTGAGTGGTTAATTCGTTAGTCGGTTAGTCGGTCGAGTAAATTGTACAATCAGAAAATTTTTTTTAATTAAGTTAAAAGATTGAAAAGAAAAAAGAAAAAATAAAACAAAAACTGTCAATATGAAAAATAAATTTTTTACAAAAGAAAACTAATTTTAATACATGTGCACAACAACACTAACTATTCAAGTTAACATTTAAATTGTCTAAATAGTGGTTTTTAATATACATACGCGTAGTTTTATGAAAACTGTTAGTATTTTGCTATCAGTTTCTTTTTTTTTAAATTAAATAAACAATACAAGTGCATAGATTTTGTTGATAAATATATTTTGGTGTTCTCAGTTTCTTTTTTTTTTGAATGTTTTTGTGAATATTTTGCTGTTGAACAGGTGTAATAAAGCTTTCTCTTCCAAAAGACGTTGTAATAAAAAATGTTAAATATTTATTGTAGCTGCCGCATTATATTTTATATATTGCGCAGAAGCCGTTACAAATGTTTAAATAATCATCATATCAATTATTTATAAAGGTTAGTAGCTCACTTAAAAACTGATTTGTTTGCAACGAAGTAAATGATAACCCATTTCATTTACATATATTCTCGATCTGTTTAATAGATTTTCGTGCAAACAGTGTCCATTTAAATAAGTCGAATGAAATGTTGAAATTTAAATTTTATTCAATTACTTTGATATTGTTGTATACAAAATAAAATTTATGTTTCAACTTTAAAATAAATATAAACCAATTGTAAAGACTTGCAGATATGATTTATTATTATTAATAATATGCCACAAAGAAAAATTTGTTGAATTAAATTTATACTGAACTTAAGTTAGCGGAAATATTTATGTTTTAACAAATATACATATAGCTGAAGCTATAGTTTTTTAAGAAAGTTTTAAAAAGTGTAAATATTGTAAATTACTACTTACTTCGCTTAGACAACACAGACCAGACACAACAAAAAGGGAGAGCGCGACTACACTGATGAAGTCCTAGCACCTCTCAACCAGCCCAAGCCATTAATGAATCTATGGAGAGCCTTGTTGTCGGCTCTCGACACAGAATTCAAACTCTCAAAGAAGGCCCTGCCAAGGGTCCTCAACCTCAATCTACCAAGGGCTGGGCAGTTACAGAGGAGGTGTTCGATAGTTTCCAACTCCTCCTCATCGCCACATGCCCTACAAAAGTCCGCGCTGGGATCTGTTCCAGATTCCCGTCAGCGACCTAATCTCGCAGTGCCCCGTGATAAAACCGACAACCAACCTTAAGCTGGCCTTATCCAAGCTCAGCAGCCAACCTGTTCTCCTACTGAATATAATTATATGTAAAAATTTAAAATTTCTAATCGATTTGGATAGTCTGATATTGAACCTGCATTGAAATGCCTGATTTTATATATGTATGTACATACATATGTGTGTACTTAAATCGTTTTTGAAAATAAATGATTTTAACAAACTCAAGTATAAATGCAAATAATTACATTGGGACTAAAGTCAGTTACTAATTTTAATTGTTCTATGCATGGTATACTTCCACATACCATAGGTGGGTGAGAAGTCGAAATTTTAAATTAATCCAAGTAGCACGTTTCATTGTCGTTTCAAAAAAGTATTCTATTCTATGCAATTTAGAAACAACTCTTGTTGTTGGACGTGACTTTTAATGTTTTAAAACAAGTACTTTAATTAAGTGTATTTCCAAAACGTACACAATATCACGTTGCTAGTACGAAATTTATACCTATACAAATGAGTTAATTTCCGATTATAATTTGAATCATAACATAATTTCATATCGTGAGACCAATATATCGGTACATGGTTGTTATAAAGGTTTCTCTTTTATTATCATTTAACAACACATTGTTTTATTGAAGTATTTTGTGAAGAAACCCTACGCACTAACCGTAGATAAGACCAACATAGCTTGCGCATTAGAATAATTTCGGAGATTAAAGTACTAAAAATATTAGGTGCAATGAGAAATTATGGCGTGTTACCATTTCACAAAATATAAATTGTAAATCTTGTTAGAAGTTGATTTACAAAAGCGAACTCTTATAGTTGATAACGGTCATCTTGTTGAAGATACTTGTATCAAATTAATGGTCATTTATTCATAAATTTTGCCATATTGGTATTCCGCACATTGACATGACGGCATGGTGTTCCCAAACGATCAATTTATTTATAATTTCAAGCGAAATATTTATTAAAAATAACCTATTACAACAGTCATACCTATTACATACACTTAACAGCAATAATTTAAATATTAATAAGACAATAACAACAAACTACAGTTTTTAAACAACAACACCATCAAACGAAGTATTTATTTATTAAAAATAACCTATTACATACATACATACCTATTACATACACTTAACCGCAAAAAATTAAATGTTTAAATGTTTGAACTCAAATAACCTTAAGATGCGGGCTTCTTGGGGACGATTGCTGTAGACTGTCTAATGGTGAAGGTATAGCACTGGCCATTATATAGTCACCTAGCAGCAACTCGTTTCCTTGCCGTTCGCATCTTGAGTTTAAATCAAATGTTCACAAACACTACTCCCTCTTTCCACCTTCCTATAACCTATTTTCCTAAACCTGCACAATGCACTGCATGAGTAGGGGCCATCCCCTGAGTGGAGGCGATGAGAAGTGCCTACGATATCGTACGACTGGGCTCCATTAAAGTTTTTTGTGTGTTTTTTTGTTAAGTGGCAGTTGTATGAAAATAAGCCACAATCTACAGCGGTGCTTAACAAATCCATGTCATCAATTAAATTCAGCCTGATATCATGGAAAATTGGATATTTCGAATGCGTTTCACCTAGAGAAGTCTTGGCGAACATTTGAACAATGCTATAATCCGTAGTCTCCTATAGTCTAAACTGTAGGTTCCGTCATTCATGTATAAAATATAAGTGCGAAGCTAGGTCGAGTGTATGTATGTATATTCGGCCTATGAAATGCTGCGCAGACCTTCCAGCGTATAATCAACGAAGTGTTCAGAGGTATTGAATGTGTATTTCCGTACATTGACGACATTTTTGTTTCCTCTGTCACCTTAGAGCAGCATCGACATGACCTTCGCTTGGTATTTCAGCGACTGGCCATTAATTTAAAAAAATGTGAATTCGTCTAGTCCGCGATTACTTTTCTTAGTCACCTCGTCACACCAGAAGGCATTCGACCATCGCTCGAAAAAGTCGCAGTGATAAATGAGTAACTTTGCTAGTGGCTTCTAGATTTGTCTTGACTGGCATGAAAAAAGAAGTCGCCAGTGTCTTCAGAGCATGTGTACCGTGCCGGCGATCGAAAACGCAACGTCACACTATATCGACACCCGACATGTACGAGCCACCTACCGAGCGTTTTTCACATATTAATATCGATATTGTTCGGCCTTTTCCTTTTTTCCTGAGGCCAACGTGTAAACCGACATGTCTGCTGAAACGGTTGCAAAAGCACTTGTTACTCACTGGATTTCCAGATTTTAAGTCCCACATCGCATCACATCAGTCATCAATTTTCGCCGAATTAATGCGAACGATTGGAGCTCATTTACGAACAAAGTCTTACCACCCACAAGCGAATGGCCTAATAGAAAGGTGGCACAGAACTTTTAAGTCTGCCATCTTATGCCACGATTCATCAAGGTGGGTTTATCACCTTCCAATGATTCTACTTGGCTTTCGCGTAGTATTTAAACCGGACAGAAATGCATCGCCTGCTGAGTTTACATATGATACCACCTTAAGCATCCCAGGAGAATTTTTCTTCAAAAACAACTCTACATCAACCTCTAGCGACTTTGTAGCAGAATTTCAAAACTCGATGAAAAATCTTCAACCAACACAAACTTCACATCACTCTACGAAGGCAACATTTATTTCTAAAGACCTCCAGTCATCAACGCACGTTTTTGTTCAAAACGACTCGATTCGTCCCTCATGGCCCGTATATTGTTTTAAAACGTTTTCGTAAGTTTTTCGCAGTAATAGCGCGACCGCTTAAAACCTTGTTTTCATCCAGCGTCAGAGTCTTTAAGCCCAGCTGAACAGGCAGACATTTTTCCTTCATCAAATGATCTCATGCTTATCACACCACACATTACCGATGATGCTTCCAGTCGCAATTCAACTTCAGACCCGCTGTTTTCAGATGGTCCTATCAGTGCCACATATTCCTCTGATACTTTAAGCACCAATTTAACTGAACCTGTTTCCAAAATTACAGCAAGTGGAAGTCGCATAAAGCTCCCGGTTAGATTCGAATGGACTTTTTTCAGCGAGGGGAATAATGTGGCACCCTGCAACCATCAAATGCCGGTAATAACCGGTATGCAAAAACAAATAAACAACATATACTTGCATAAAATATGGAATTATTTCGATCACTTTTCCTGTCGGCAGCGATGCATTCAACATCGTAAATTTACTTATAACCTTTTTTATAGTTTTGATCTAATGAAACAAAATATTTTAAACAGTTAAATTTAAATCAAGTTTTTTTTTAATTCTTATAATTGGGTAACATACCCAAATACATTCCACAAATAATGACATTAATAGGTCTTTCAAAAAAATAAAAAATTTCAATGACATACACTTTGTCTTATTTAAATTTAAAGATATTAAGCGCTTAAAGAAAATACATTCTTTCAGCTATGTGTAGCACCATTTGACTGATTTTATTTAAAAGCTTAAGAACGTAATTGACAAAAATAAATAAAATAAATAAATAACTAAAAATATAAGTGCTTTCACCAAAATTTTACTACTTCTTACAAATCTAAATTTTTATGCAGAATCACCTTAATTGGAAATAATTTCTCAACAAGTTTAAAAAACATATTTTTATTTTGAACATCTTTTATTGATAAATATTTTTTATTTGTTTTTAAGTTTTAATTCAAATTCAATTTTTTGTTGAATATCATATAAAAAAAGGAAATATCGAGAAATATTACGCAATGATATGTATGCTATAAAATTAGTTGAAATTTAAAAAAAATATATTCTTTTAAAAATATTAATATTGATTTTAATATTTAATTAAGTTACTGTAATAACGATGAAATTAAAGTTTTGTTGTTTCTAATATTTGCAGTTATACTTAAACGAAGGACCCCAGTGTGCCAATTTGCTTCACCATTGGATGTTGATATTCATAGCAATCCACAAGTAAGTCACATACTTATCTACATTTTTCTATCTTGCCACCGAAGTACAGTCATCTGAACATGTTTAAGTGTTTGGCATTTATATGGCACAATTAACTGGTTATTATCATAATTACCCCTGTCAGCATTTATTTTGACGTCATATTCCCCATTAGCATTGTTAGCAGTCAAAAATCTTCTCACACATTAAAGTGGACACTCTTTTTATGCGTGATTTGCACGAGAGAAATGTAGTGTCACTCATGTACTTTATATGCCTAGTTTTGCTTTTTAGTATAATTATTTAAGTTTAGCCAAAACTTAACTATAAGTTATTAGTGTTCATAGTGCAAAAATTTCGTTGTCATGCTTTTCATATTTTGCTTTAGTGTACTTTAATGTTTGGTCAACTGATAAGCTCAACTTCTTAATAATAATAACATTTTACTCTATTCGCGTGTGTGTTTTCTTTGCGCACGTGATGTTACTTAGCATTTTATTTAACAATTTTTTTATTTGATGTTTTGATTTATTTTACTAAATTTAGATTTACAATAATAATATAATGTTATTAATAAAAATTTCTTATACATTTAAATGTGTTAGTATTTTTTAAAAATTACTGTCAATCGTTATCAATAAGAAATCTTTTATAAACATTTGTTGCTAATTGGGAACATACATATTAAATATAATACTTAATAAAGAAAATGCTATTCATGCTATGCTGTTGCAAGTCAAAGGCATTGGCATGGTATTGCCTTGGTTGCTATCGATTGACAAACTCATGGAATTTTCTAATACCATATTCACACGGTAGTATGAATTACTTGGTTTTTTTTTTTTTTTTTTTTTTTTTTTTTTTTTTTTGTTGAAATGTGGTAGCGAATCATCCCATTCACACGGTAGATTTATGTTTCGTTTTGGCATTTCCTTTGGATGCCCATAAAAAATTGACTGGTTGTCGCAATTTTTTGTTTTATTTCTTTTTCTTTCTTTTCTTCAATATTTAAAAACACTATTTTCTTTAAAAGCATTTTTATTTATTGCTTACGGAACTAGATCAGGTAATCTAGCGATAACTTGTAATAAAAAATAAAGAAGACAGCATATTCTTCGAAATTCGCAAGTAGTTTCAAAATGAAACAACATGAAATAACATATTTCGCTCTCGAAATTCGATAAGGCGATACATGCTATGTATGTTATGTTAGATAGCGAAACACGAATTTTGTTCTCCGTGCATTTTGAAGTCGACATTGACTTTATATGACTATTTTTATCGACACAAAATTTTTAAGCTACTTAGACAGAAAATCTGTAATATTCCTTTAATAAACGAATTAAATGAAAAAATAAAAATAAAAAAGAGAAATAAAAATCGCAATCAACACAAATTCAAACTCTTATTGCGTAGTTAGAAAAAAGTCGCAGATTAGGCGAAAAAAGATTGGAAAGATAGAAAGGAAATCATTTCTCTTTGGCCAAAAGAAAAGAATTTATTTAGTTTTATTGTTTCTATACATACGAAAATTATTTTTGGGTCTGGAGGGATTATAAGTGTAAAATAAAAAACAATTATGCACAACAAAACTAAATTAAATGCAATTGATCGTAGTATATTTGGCTTATTAGGCGTAAAAGCCAGGGTTCGAGCCCCAGGCCAGACATCAAAACAAAATACAAAAAAGTATTTCTTCGGCGACTTTCTGTGAGCAGATTTCTGGCAAAAACTCTGAGAGTAAATAAAATTGTCATGAAAAGTTTCTCAAAAATCTATCGTTCGAAGTCGACTTTAAACTGTAGGTCCCCGCCACTCATGTATAAAATTAACACACACAACATAAGTGGTGCGAGAAACTAGGTCGTAATCCTGACTGAAGGGTTGTAATGACCAATTGTATATATATGTATATATGTATATGATTGCAGTATATTTAATTAATTGCCACTACATTCGTTGAAAGAAGCTGCTGCTAATTTGTTCCGGCTTCAAAAGCAATTCTAGAAGGTTTCGTCCAAAGAATTTTAAGTCTGAGGATAAAACCCGTCAGCGGAGGGCACAACAATTTTGCAAGAAGAACTACAGCAACAGTCAACAGCAACTAACACAAAATAGGAAAATCCATAGGAATGAGGAATGCATTGAGTCATACTTATGTCATTCTATTCTGTCACAAAATTCAGTATATTATCTCCACTGAACGTAATGAATCGATTTACGCTTGAGCAACTTTGGGATTTGTTAGAAATTTATTGCCAAAACAAAGACAAATGGTCGGAAAAAATCATCTTTTCGGATGAAGCTCATTTTCATCTTCGCGGGTACGTTAATAGGCAAAATTGGCGTATTTGAGGCTCAGAAAACCTACATGTGGCCTTACAGAAGACAATGCACCCATTACGAGTTATTGTTTGGTGCGGATTGTGAAGCGGAAGCCTCATTGGCCCTTATTATTTCTTATTGCTTTGAAAATGAGAACGGTGTAACCATTACGGTCAATGGAGGCACTTATCGCACTATGATAACCGATTTTTTGTACCCACTCTTCATGGTATTGATGTGAACGATGTTTGGTTTCAACAGGGTGGTACAACTTGCCACACATCTCATGATACAATCGATTTATTGCGTCAAACGTTTAATAGTTGTTTAATTAGTCGAAATGGTGATGTCAATTGGCCGCCAAGAAGCTGCGATTCAACACCGTTGGACTATTTTCTGTGGAGCGCCGTTAAAGAAAATTGTTATGCCGACAAACCAGAGACAATTGAGCATTTGAAGACCAACATTCGTGATGCCAATGCCGTGATACGACCCCATATATTATATATTGGTCCGATCGGATGAGGTACTGTGGGGCTAGCAGTGGCATCCATATGAATGAAATAATATTCCATTTCTAATCGGAACAATTGTACTTCACAACAAAAAATAAATTTGGCAAAATTTCAAACGGTTTTGATATTAGCGCATTTTTATATTTAAACTTAAATGACCCACCCACCCTTTACTTATGTATGCATACATCTATTGGGACTACTTGATTTGTAATAACCATGATATTTATAGTGGCGGTAGTAAAATGCTGAGAGGATGTATGTCGGCACTAGGTGCAGGGCAGCTTGGAATTTATTGATAAGACAACGAATAAGACAGAGTATTTTAAACATTCTAAATAATAATTTCAACAAAAGTGCTTACATACATAATTGGTCATTACAACCCTTCAGTCAGGATTAGGACCTAGTTTCTCACAAAATTGTGTAAGTATTAGAAATACAAAACAGTTATTACTTCTAACAGGTCAATGATCCTAATTGTACGGCTACTAATGAAAAGATGTGATTTCGCTACCAAAGTCCATAAATAATTAGTTCTCTTCCATAAAGTTCCGATATGATTGCAAGAGACTATTGAGGAGATCATTTAGAAAAACTTGCTTATGAATGAATTCCAGCAAATATAGATTAAATAGAGAGCTTAACCTTAAAGAATATCCTACTACATATTAGATTTAACATGCATTGGTTTTTTGAACTTTAAATTTCTTCTCTTTTCTTCCGGGTGGTACTTATACTTTTGCTGTTTTATTGTTTTATTGAATATATTAATAATATTTTTGTTTTATTTGTTTTTTCAATATAAAATAAAAATAAAATAGTAAAATAAATAAAGAAAACATCAATTATTTTTACAAATTATTGCTTAAAGTTCATAAAATTACTTACATATATTTGGGTACCTAAACTTATGATGTTCACTGTACAAATACATATACATATACATACACGTATATGGGCAAATTGATGTATCATGATTAGAATATAATCAAACATTAGAATAAGTTTAAACCAAATAAAATACCACATTTCATTGATAATCATTCGAACTTTAACTTAATTAACTAAATATTATATAATTAGATTTCAAACATGATTTAATTTTTTCAGAGTGTTGTACTGGAAGGAAAGTATTGGAAACGACAATTGGCCGTCATAAAGGCTGAATATAGGAAATGGAGAAGAAATTATAAATCAAAAGTCACGGGATGTTTATTATATGACACAGTAAGTTTCAGTATCAGCAAGATACATACATATAAATTTAAAATTTTAACTTTATAATAAACACTTCAAACTGTAGTTAATGTTGAAGCTGTTTTGTAGTACTTTCCATTTCTTTGAATTGCACCAATATGACCATATAAGTAAATATGGCTGTAAAGAGCTGTAAGAAGAAGGCAAATTCAAACAATTAAAATTAATTTCTAAAACTAATGTTTTGGTATTTTAAGTTGTTAACACTATAATAAAAATTGCTATACAACTCATCGTTTAAGATTAGGAATGCCAAAAAAAAAAACATAACTGTGTTGGCGAGAGAGCAAGAAATGCACTGTGAGAAAAGTTGCTAAATTAGATTTTATCTGACTTTATTTAGAGTTTCTAAAAAATCAATCGAATCAATCTTAAATAACTTGCAGAAATAACAAATGTTACATTAACAATAATAAATATTGACTCTAAACCAAAAGTTTTTGATTAATTTTTTTAAATTAAAACGGTTTATCTCATATCATATTGCATTTCTTCCTGTGGATTTGAAGAAAAAAAACACCCGCTTATAACGACCAAATGAAAGATCGTAAGAATACCTGTGAATTCCCTCTGCACAATTGGCACAGTTTTAGGACATTTCTTTATATAAAAAAGATAACTGTATGAAAAACATTGAATGTTTGACCGGGTTCTTCTTATTAAGATAGTTTGTCAACATTGTTTGGTCATACCGTAACTGATTTCAATTGTAAATCTTTCTATTTATATCACTTTATG
Source organism: Sarcophaga subvicina (assembly GCA_936449025.2). NCBI lineage: Eukaryota > Metazoa > Arthropoda > Insecta > Diptera > Sarcophagidae > Sarcophaga > Sarcophaga subvicina. Next base: position 39,533,948 of record OW388082.2, read on the forward strand.
TCTACAAATATTCTGAAAGACCTATTTGTCAAAAATGATGCCTGTGACTTACAATCAAATTGTTTACAACTTCTCTTATAAGTTAAATTTATCTGATTCGTAATAATGAATGATACTCTGAATTCCGTTTACATAGTAATTCTTCCTTAGCATTGAAGAATTACCAATGTATGCCATGTAATGTATTTACAAAGTTATGCAATATAATTTTAAGAATATGGAAAATTGTTGTTATATAACATAGACGGACTTAGACATTTTTAGGCAGTTACTTTGCAAAACAATTATTTTTTATTGTAGATGTTGTCTGACGATTAATTTAAAGTATTTTTTTAATAATTTGAAATATCGTGTATAAATATTAATATTTTGTTAATAATAAAAATTTGTTAAAACAAAATTATAGCTTTTTTAAATTAAAAAGTTAGCAACTGCTTACACTAGTTACCTTAAACAAAGTTCTTTTATCCAGTGTAAAGAAACCATACGCTGTTAATATTGGTTTTTGACGTAAATTTTTTAAAAGAAATTTATCGATCTGTAAAAATGTTAAAAAATCTAAAAATATTTTAAAATATCTAAAAGTCAACTACAAACCATCCTATCTAAACTCGTATGGGTCCGAGGTAGTCTGGCCAAAATTTTTGACGTTTTGTTAGCCTGAAAATAAAGAAACTTTTAACTATTTGAACAGAATATATGTATAAGAACAATAATTTGCTAAAAAAAAGAGAGAATATTTTCATGTCAAAAAGTTTTGTTTTAAAACTTTACCTCATTATCAATATCATTTGCGAATAAAGCTTTAACATAAATTACCATCGGTGGTAGAGAATGCAGTGACGTTTGAATGAGAAGACTAAAAATAACGAAAAATTTCTCATTCAACCATTCGTATACAACAGTTGTCAGGAATAAGAAGGATGATATGCTAGTCAATGCAAAACCGGATTGTAATATAATAGGCAAACTGTAAACTAATGTAATTTCTCCTTGACACAAATTTAACAAATCATTTCTGATCGTTAAAAGTCTGTTTAATTCTGACGTAGTTTTAGACTTTTGCAGTTTCTCATTTAATATCCTTAACAATTCAACAATAACGACCAACAAACAAGTGAAACAGGTTAAATATGTAGTGCCGTATAGAAAGAAGGTTACCAATATAACAGTATTACAAATATATAAACTCCATTCGATATTAGGATTTAATAGCCATATAAATGCAATGTTTCCAATATACAATACAGTTAATATAAAATTTAACACACACTGCATAAGTATTCTTTTAAAAACTCGCTTATTGTGCTGTTTACTTGTAATACTTGCTCCATATGCGATAACTCTTTGAAAGATTTCAATATTTTTATAACGAAAAACATAAAACATTACACTCAGTGCGAGTTGAATGACGGCACATTCAAATATAAGTATAAATAATAATGTAGAGCTAGTTTTACTTGATTGGTACATTTTTAATTTATCCGAAAATGATAAAATACAAAATGTTATCAGAAAAGACTCAACTATCACTAATATTAGGACAGTTATTCGCAACATATGCTTTGTATTTTTTGTAGTAACAACTAATTTATTTTGTTTTTCACAAAAAGTAGCTGGTATAATGCCCATAATATATATGATTTGGAAAAGATATTTAAGAGCCTTCTTCGATGACATGTTTAAACTAATATGCCCTAACTGACTACAAGTGTAGATTTGTTGCCCTCTTAACAACTTCTAATTCATTCGCTAGATTTTACTGTTTAGATATACATTTTAATTAATTAATTTTTTGTTAACATTTAAGTTATAAGTGAATGTTGATTGCATCGTTATAAAATGGGCACTTGAATATTTGTTTAATTTATTAATTTTATTATTTTTCTCTGAAAATTTGTTTCAAATAAAGAATATGAATTCTAAATGAGATCTAAATGAATGCCAGCAATATAATTTATTTTTTGTTTCGGATAAAGGATTAAATAGCTGCAATCGTTTGGAAAGTTAATTTAGTGTCCAATTCCACACGAAATGTGTATATTCCATAGTGAAACAAATTTTTAAACATTGTAAAAGCAATAATACATAGATTGAGATCAACAAAAGAAGAAAATTAGTTTAGTTTAATTAATTTAATTTAGTTGTTATAACTTAAAAAAAAAATTTTAATTCAAATAAAAATGTGTTATTACTATACACATATAGTTTTTCAAACGTGCTCTTGTAAAATTAAGTTTTTGATGTATTAAATAGTTCCAAGAATTTAATTTTTTTTAAATGTTTTGTTATTATTTGGTTTTTTGTATTGTCATGAACATATTTTAATTCATGATAAATTTTATACGTATGTATTTACCTCATCTTGTATATCATTGGAAGTCATCACCATCACAAACATAACTAGCCATGGTACATCCCAATATAGGACGGTAAAACACCATGATAACATTAGGAAAATATTATCGAAATTTATTTTGTAAACGACCGATATTAAATAAAATGGACCAGATGGAATATAAAACATAATGTAAGCTACAATAGGTAATTGTATCAAACCGAATCGGTAACTCAGTTCACGTTGACAAAGATCTGTTATTAATTTTCGTTTCATAATCAAATCGTATAATTGTTGAACACTTTCATTTCGAAATGTTGGTTTTCTTGCAAATTTACATATTTCGTTATTCAGCTCTCTCAGGCATGCAGTCAAGATTTTGATAACACATATATGTATCGTGACAATGAGGCCGCATATTATGAAACTAATTGAAAACATAATATTATAAGAAATGTTGGCACCAGCTTTCAAGCGGGTTTCACTTAGTCCTCTATAATAATTGAGTGTACTAGTGAGTGCCAAGAATAGATATAAAATATATAATCGGCGCAGTGTCATGTAACCATGATATGACTGTTTAGTATAAATGCTTTGAAATTTCACGATCATTTGCAAAAGTTGAAGGCAATATTTTTGATTCACATAGAAATAAATATAAGTTATTGAAAGCAGTACACAACAAAACATGTAATTTAGGCTCAAATATGTATTTCCGGTTCTATTATAGGCTTTAATATAGAAATCACTGCTGTTAAAAATAAAGTAGAGTAACATTCCGCAGCAAATAACTTGCGATACACACAATGCTACAAATGAACAAACTTTGTCACTTCGTTTGATATAAATTCTTTTTACTTTTACACCTTTTATCGTGCAATGAAAGCAAAACAAGCAGAAAATATTCATTGTATATAAATACGGTTTTAAATCCCAACATGCAGACATATTTTGTCCAACTGATTGACTTATTAATGTCAAACATATTTTTTTACCTCCGCATGGTATTTATTTATTGTGTTTCATTTAAATCAATAGTCATTTTATTATCTATCGATATCAATCTTGATCATCGAGAGTTTAATTATATTTATTGTAATACTTCAAAGCAAAATTACCATATTACATGCGGACATACATACATACATTCTAGTTGACTTTTTGCAACAAAAGAAAGTCATTCGAATTATTAGACTTGAAAAATGTTTGTAATAGATAAAATGATAAGTAGTCTTTTATTTTTAGTTTTCATTCATTAATACAATTGTATATTCTTTTGTTACAATGTTTTAAATCATCGAAAATACGTTTGTTTTCCTAAAACATAAGTAATTCGAAAAGTATGTAGTAGCAAAAAAATTTTGTTTCTTAAAATATTTCATAAAATATATCTTAGCAGATATGAATATTATTCATAAACATTTCGAATTTTAATTTTCGAAAGTATTTACAATTACCCTCTAAAGTACATAAAAATCAAAAATGTTATAAAACATTATTTAAAAATATGTAAATACTACTGTAAAGCATTGAATGCTGGTCTCTTTCCGCATAATTTTTCACTGTGGTACTCGATGTAGGTCAGGTTAGTGTGATAGCTTTCATACCAAAAGCTCACTTGATCACGCATAACGGCCCGTTGTGACGCCAAGGTACTCGATATAGTCGTAACCAAACTGAAACGAGTAGAGCGAGCTTAAAGAAACACTACACCTCAGAGACTTCGCTGACGTCTCATGACAATTCTTAAAACATTAGACATATAAATTAGCATAGAAGAAACTTATACTACGCTTTTAAATCACAACGGAAGCTACACTCTTTTATTAATAATCTCATTTTAATTTATAATATTAGTATGTCATGTTATACCGTTTGTTAGTACTGATGACAGCAAAAAATGGATTGAAAGTAGACGTGTGCCACAGAAGTGGAGAGACTGTTTCTGGATTTCATCATCTGAGCAAAATTTAAATATTTGGAAGTTCAAATGCAGTTCTATTTAGTTGGATTTTGAAAGATACTATTGCTAGAAAGTGTTGCTTTAGAATCGAAACGAACAATACTGTTTTAAAGGATGTTAAAAAGGCAAAAGATCTTTAGACAAAATAAAAATATGTAATGACAGAATAAGGTGGAATAATCTTGTAGAAACCCTCGTTCTCAAGTGAAAATGCCATTATAAATATTCCATTCGGAATTTAGAACATTATGATTACATAGTTTGTAAAATATATTTAGACATTTTTTTCATTCTAAATTCGATAATCTTTAAGATTTTTTTATTATTGATGTTCATTCTACGTCACCGTATGAAATTTGTGTTCAAATAAATATTTTTAGAGTAATTCAATTTTTAACTTTAATAAGAAGTAAATATACTCCTACAATCCTATTATATTGTTAATTACAAATAGACACCAAACTTCATTTGTTATTCGGAAAAGGAAAATGTTAAGCTTACACTAATAACGATTTTAAACGCTATAAATATTGGACGCTCAAAAAATTTTAGTTGCAAATGGTCTGCAGATAGCACTAAAATATATTATCTCTGGTTATGTCAATTCCATCATGTAACACTATAGCTTGTTTGAAAAATGACATTTTAGCTTTACCTTGTTAGAAGATACTATAAAAAGCATAATATCTTGTTAAAAGTTATCTATACTTAAAATGAATGAAATTTATTTTGCTTTTCTACTATCGAAAAGGTAAGAAGGCGTTAAAGGCTGCTGAAAAATACGCAGACGATGTTGTGAATATATGATTTTTATGATTTTAGCGAATCAGAACTGACATTAAGAAAGAAAGGCAATTGTTCAGAAGTTCTACGCTGATGAAATAATGGATGTACCAAAAATGGCAAAACATTATTGATCCCAACGGCTCATATTTATATTAAAAAACGATCGTTTCAAATATAAAAAAAAATGTTTTTCATTCTAAATTTTTATTGAACATTTTCGAATATCCAATATAATGAAAAATTTATATTTAAATTAGGTTTGTTTTAAAACATAAATATCTTTATATATGTTGCACCGTATTAATTAAATAATCAATTTCAACGAAATTACAATTTTAGGATATTTAGTAATAAAAACTTATTTTCTATGACTAGAAGTTTTTGATATCCATATAAAAATTTTTAATAAAATTCACATTTTTTGTGTGCCAATTAACCGACAATAAATAATTTGTCTTATTTCGTTTCAGTACTTAATATAAATCAATTTCGGCACAGCAACAAATTAGTTAATGGCTCGATTATGAATAGCAACCGAACTTTGGCTAGCCGGTTGGCAACCATAAATTTGTAATTGACGGGAAATTTTATTTTGGCAAATATAATTTTAAAGTGTTAGCTGACAGTTGCCATCTGTATTGCCAATTGTTGACCATTGAGTTGCCAGTAGAGTTCGGTTGTCATCCATAATGCAGCTATGAAATTATGATACTTTTTAAAGTCTTTTTAAATACATCATTTAAAATGTAGTAGTCGCCGTAGTCTAGTAGGTAGTCTGTTGGCTTATTAGACGTAAAGCCAGGGTTCGAGCACCAGGCCAGACATCAAAAACAAAATACAAAGAGTATTTCTTCGGCGACTTCGTCTAAGCAGATTTCTGGCAAAAACTCAGAGAGTAAATAAAAATTGCCATGAAAAGTTTCTCAAAAATCTGTCGTTCGGAGTCAACTTTAAACTGCAGGTCCCGCCACTCATGTATAAAATTAACACACACAACATAAGTGATGTGAGAAACTAGGTCGTAATCCTGACTGAAGGGTTGTAGTGACCAATTATGTATGTTTATAATGTATTTTTAGATTTTTTCAAATATGTTTAATAGACCAGTTTTAACTTGAGATAAATGATTTTACTCAGATCTATTATTTTTATTATTTTTCTAAACTATATTAAAAGAGTGTAAATTTTAAATTTCTTGAAACCGTTTACTTTTTAAATCCAATAACTTTTGTTATTTATCTGATTAAATGTATTTTCAATTTAACTTAATTTTGCTTTATTTTCTAATTCTAGAAAAGTGAACTTGACTTTTTGGAATGGTCCCCACTAAATGATAGAAATTTTATGTTATCTGACGATTGGACCAGTGACACATTATTTTCAGCTATTAATGGTCCATTTCCTTTTCCGGACTCAAGAGAAATAGGTAGTTTTTCAATAATGTTAGACTTAAATTCGATATAATTCCTTTGTTTTTATTTTGCAGCACGTGGAGCTGGTATTGCAGATTTTATACAACCCAGTTTAGGTCCATTACAACCGAATTTAGATGATATTGATTTAACATTCGTTGGTATGTGCACAAATTAAGAACACGAAAATAATTTATTTACAAATGTTTATGTTTTATTGAATTCATTAATTTCCAGAATTATTACAAAATTCTCGCTTACCTCCTGTACCCGAAGAAGGCGCCGATGAAATGATCAAAAATGTTGATTACGGATTTTCTTCCATGATGGGTAAGTACACTTTGTTTTCAAAATAACTTCTAAATTAATTCATTTGATATGTACACTATAGGAACGGAACAAATAGACTCTAATAATATGATGGATGTATCCTCTTCTAATGTTGTTCAATCGTTACCAAATGCCAATGATGATGCAAATATGTTAGAACTTAATACACCTCTAAATACTCTACAATTTTCTGAAATCGAACAACAATTTGCTAATCGTAGCGGCAATGGTTCCTCTAATGTACAAATGCTTTCATCCGTGAATCGTTTAAATGAAGCCTCCAACTTATCGTCGTTAGCAAATGACGATACCATAATGGGTGAACCACAAAATAGTGCAACCAGCATTCTACTGCAGCAAGCTAATAGGCAACAACATCAACAACAGTTAAAACATTATGGTAGTTCAGTTAGTGAGACAGGAAGTGGAGGAGTTGGGGGATCAGGAGAGAATAGCGGCAACCTTAGCTCATCGGGGGGTATTAATATGGGACGTCAGAACAACAATGATTTCCCAGTGAAGAAAGGACGAATTTCGAAGAGTTCTCAGAGACCTTTTAGGTAATTTTAGGGTTTTAATGATTTATCATGCTAAGAAATCTTGGGCAACCAAAACCAAAAATTACTTTATTGTTTAGGCGCGAGCCGCACAATTACGACAAGGCCCAGCCGACTCTGCATCAGACCAACATATATCAACAAATGTTGGCGGAGCAACAAAAGAATCAACAAATGCAACAACACAGTCAGCATTTACAGCAACCTAGCCTTGTCGGCAACACCCTGCAACACCAGACCACTGTTTATCAACCGGCACAGCAACAACAACAGTCGCATGCTCAGTTGTCTCAACATTCTGTCAGCAATACCTATACTCAACCACCTCAACAGTATAACACGAATTTGCTAAATAACTCTAATACATATGGTAACTCAACGGACAATATTGCAAATATAGTAAGTAGTCCATTAGAAACTGGGCAAGTACAAGGACAAAATGTTTCTACAAATAACCAGAGTGGAGGTTACGGTTTAATGACTTCAAACCAGGGCGCATCACAGATAACAGGAAATAATCAGTCGAACAATAGTATATTACACAACATTAAAATTGAGGTGCCATCTACGGATGTCCTAAACATGTTTAATTTATCTCAGGGAGCCGCGGAAGGATATGCGTCTTATAAACCCTATAATCATGCAGGTAATTTTAAGAAATCAGCCTCTACTGGTACGTATATAAACATAAGGGGCAATACATCGAACAATCAGTTGTATATGCAACATCAGGACCAAACCTCTCCTGGGGGAGGTACTATGCACGCACAATCATTACCTCTTACATTAGGCGTTCATTTGCCCAGCTTAACGAATGCATTACAAACACGATCTGCACAGTTATCACCACCAAATATACAACAAACTAGTCAGCAACGAATCATAACGCAACAACTTAATTTACCTACACAAGTTACACAGCCATCTGCGCAACAACAACAATCGTCTATACAAAACATATTAAACACACATCAGCAGCAACATCTTCACCAACAAATCTCTCAGCCAACAATTTCATCCAATACAATGGTGCCAAAAGAAATATTCCGTTCGAATAGTTTACCATTAAATGTTTCGCTGCAAAAATTTGATCAACGTTTAACACAGCTCGATAATAATTTCGTCGTTCCCGGAAAATATCATTTGGGCAAAAGTACTAAGACACGTTCTCGGAGCAACTCAATTCATCAACACATGATGCATTCTTCGCCATCGTCATCATCATCCTCGAATGCAATGCTTGTTAACAGTGGTCCTGGTGGTGTTGGTGGCTTAACAAATAGCAACGGTATAAATCTTAATCCCCAGTTACAGGCAGCAACCAGTGATCCAATGCTTAATAGTACATTAGCTCAACTTTTAACAACAAGTAAGTCTTCTATTTAAAACTATCATCATTCATTTTGAACATATTTCTTACAGCGATTTTAAAAATTTTGCTAACTTTTTGATTGTGCGTAAAAAAAACCACCGGATTTATAAATTTAAATTAATTCTTTGGAAAATTTTAATTCTACAATTATTTAATAATAATTTAATAAATAAATAATTCTCACTATTAAAATATCTAAAATCATAAATATTTTTCCTGCCAATCATAACCTTCATATCAAAAATAACCTCAAAGTGCATTTACTACTATCTTTGATTTCTCTCTTAAATTTTTTTTTCTCTTAAATATTATGAAAAATATTATGTCAGGAAATAAGTAATAGCAAATAAGGGTCATAAATTAAATTTTAACTTAATAATAATTCGAGGTCCGAATCTAGAAATCTTCGGACAGCTCTATTTAGCTTTTCGTTTTTTAAATCGGTATTAATCTTTATATGGTCCAGTCAAAATACAACTCCATCTTTCTTTTCGTATACGATGTATATTTTCCGTTTGCCATTCCTATCTTAGAAAACTTTCCTCTCCCATCTAAATATTCTACAACAATAGCAATTTTCAAAACTACTTCAACCTGAGTAAGAGCAGAGTTTAATTGTTTTTATTTAAGCACGGAACTTTCTGAAGCGTTTTAACTTTAATTTTAAATTTTTTAAATGAGAATAAACTATTTAATTTCATACGTAAAATACTATTAAGTTTTGTAGAAACGGGTAGTTAAATGAATAAGGATACTACAATTTTAATTATGTGAAATATAACAAAATTATTTCCGATTAAATCTGTAATGAGATATAAGAGAAGCTTTATTGAATGTCAATTCAAGTGCATAAAGGAGGAAATAAAAAAAATAGGTTGCAGATTCCTTCCTATTTGCATCAGTATTCGTTACATAAGCCGAGTTTTCAGAAGAGAGCTTTAATTAATGGAAAACTGCGTTTTTCTCTAATTAATCTGATTTTCATATAAAAGATTCTGATGAAATAAAACAGGTCGAGGCCTTACCCAAAATACAAAAGTTGTACTGCGTACGCATGCAGTCTAGAGATACTATTCCACGCATGTTATTAGTACACCATATATGATAGAATAGGAACAATAGAGAAATTTTGAAGAATATCATATCACATCCATACAGAGGAGGAAATGCCTTTTAAGTAGCAATATAAAGCATCAAAAAATTAAATTGAAGTCTTGAAGTGGCCAGCACAGTCGCATGATCTCAATCTCATAGAAGATCTCTGGAAAATGGTGCATAGAGGAGTATTACGCCACATCTGGTCTAGTAGGTAGTGTGTTGGCTGATTAGACGTGAGGCCTCGGTTTAAACCCCAGGTCAGGCATCAAAACGAAAACATGAAAAAGCGACTTCCTCTCTTAATAAAATTGCCATGAAAAGTTTCTCAAAAGTCTGTCATTCTGAATCGACTTTAAGCTGTAGGTCCTGCCACTCATGTATATAATTAATACATGGTGTTAAAAGTTAGGTCGTAATCCTGACTGAAAAGTTGTAATGTCCAATTATGTATGTATGTAGCTGATGCGCAAAATTTTTGAAAAATCATGGATATGCTATCATATGTTAATATTTTTTATGTACACACTTGTTTCACTACTTGAATACGCACCATAGTTTTATCGCATATAATAGCATCATATATATTTTGTTACAGATAATCTTTTATTAAATTTTGGACAGTTTAAATTATAGTTTTTAAAGATCTTAATTTACATATTTATACATAAAAACAATGCAATTTATAAAAATTTGATCGATGTATTAATGAGGTCTATTTGCATTAAATTACCAAATCTTAATCAAAATAATTAATTTTATTTATAATAGATTCCCGTGTGCCAACAATAGGTAAACAACAAAGTACATCTACGAGTGCTATTGCAACTACACCGAACGTTACAATGTCCACTATGCCTACATTGCAAATGCAGTCACCACAAATGAATGTACAAATTAAATTGAGTTCAATGACGAATAATATGTTTCCAACAACGGCTCAACAGCAACAATATCAGCAACAGCAGTCACAGCAACAACATCAACAATCACTGTCATCACCATCGTCACCTACATTGATTAGTACAACATCTTCAATAATGCAGCAACACCATCTTTCGAGTCCACAGCAAAAACAGATTAATCAACAACAACAGCAACAACAACAGCAGCAGCAACAACAACAACAACAACAGCAGCAGCAACAACAACAACAACAAAAACATTTACAAACACAACATAATCAACAACACCAGCAACATCCACACAAATCACCAAAGAAATCAGCATCCTTGCCAGCACCTGTAGCGCCGTCAATATTAAGCAGTCCACCAGCCAGTAAAGTAAATATTTCTAACATTTAATCTTACTTATATTAAATTAATGAAAAATAAAATAATTTTATTCACTTCAGATGTTAAGCTATCCCTTAACTGCAAGTTCTCAAGCCGGTTGTTCAACACATCTTAGCTTGTCACCGGAATCATTTCACGATCAGGACTCACCACTTTCACCTACACAAAGTTTAAAATATCCACGCGACAGTCATCGTCGTGCTGGTCACATACATGCTGAGCAAAAGAGAAGATATAACATCAAGAACGGATTTGATCAATTGCATGATTTGATACCTCAACTGCAACAAAATAACGCCAAGGTTAGTCTTATTTTCTATAAATAAAAATGTATTAAGCTTGACTGGTTTTATTATTTCAAATATATAGCTAAGCAAAGCAGCTATGCTACAAAAGGGTGCAGAGCATATCAAACATTTGCGTAACGAACGCAATGTATTGAAAGAACGTATGGAAGCATTACGTATGGAACGTGATGCCTTAAACAATTCGTTAACGTAAGTATAAAAAATTAAATATTTTATTAAAAGCATTAAAGTAAAAGTAATTATGCTTTGTAGGCATCTTCATTCAATATTACCTGCAAATGGAGCGCCGGTTACTCGTCAAGGTACTGAACACGTTAGACAACTGTACGAACAATACGTACGCTGTCGTACTCAAGAAAACTGGAAATTTTGGATTGTAAGTTAACATTCCTTTAATGTTTATTGCTTATCAAATGTTATTAATAGTTTCATATTGCATTGTATGCGGTAAAATGCGAATAGATTAAATAATCCTTTAGTCCTTATTCAAAAGTAAGAAAATTAAAAATTCTTATATTGCAACTTATTTTTAATTTCTACCGCTTCCGATAATCCGACAATTTTACAGAAAGAACTGTTTCAATGTTTGTACTGTTATTAAAAGTATTGCAAACAGAGTTTCGAAAATTCATCGATTAAGTTTGACTATTTTTTGATGATTAATTATCTAATTATTTGAACTGAAGCGGTATAAGTCACCTTCAACGTTACTATACAAAGTATAGAAGCGAATAGAAATTCGTAATCAAAGTGGAACATGGTAAATTTTTAAAATTAAATATTATCGATATACATACAATATCGGGTTTCCCAAAATCGATTAAATTCAATACTTTTTGGGTAGATGCAATGTAAGTCGATAATCGTACAATCGTTATTGTACGATTTCTCAGCAAGTTTTTCTGGTGAAGACATATTCCTATTATTTCTTTTTTAATCTATTTATTCTAATAAAAAAAGAATATAAAAAGTATATTTCCACATATGATTTACAAATTTAAGCTATACTTCACATGATATCTTTTTTATCACCTCAACACATCGTTTTGACCTTTGATTCTTTGAAGTCTTACGATATCTATGAATGTCAAAGTACAGTTATATTTCATAAGCGGTATGTAGATATACAACTTGTAGTTGATGGTATCCCAATAAGAACCATACGTTTAAACAGAAGGTATCCGAATAAGAACCAAACGTTTAAACAGAATTCAACTGATTTTGTATATAGGGAAGCACGATACCGCCAAGCATGGTTTTCCAAAAGAATATGTATATCCATTAACTTATGACTTTTATTTGAAATATTGAAAGAATAATTTTTAAATTCTTAAATTTAATGCAATAATGCCAACTTATTTTAAAGCTGGGCCTGATTCTGGAGCCACTACTAACATCATATACCTCTACGGTGTCTAGTGCTAGTTTGGATGAATTAAGACGCACTGCTTTTTTGTGGGTTGATCAACATTGCTCTTTAATTGATTTAAGGCCAGGTAAGAGCACTTTATAAATAAAAATGAGGAAAATATTAAATCTTAAGTCTTTTATTACAGCTGTCTCTAATAAATTAAAATATCTATCAATGAAGACAGACATTTTGTCTGATCCACCGTCAACGTTACAAGATGAAGTCTCAAAAGCTGTTAATAATACAAGTGGTCAGCATCCGAATTTGCATGGGACATAAATAATTACATAAAATTTAATTAAGAAAAGTTAATTTTTATTTTCTGTAGATATTTTGTATTTGTAGTTTAAACAAAGTGATAAATAAACCTCAAACACATCATACAAAATTTAATTAAAAAGGGGCAGTATTTAACAAAAGGAATGTGTAGTAAAAATCTTTAAACTTTAACCTTACCTATGGATGTATGCTCAAATTTGTACATTTTAACTGAAAATATTTTTGATTTTCCTTCAATTGCTCAACAGAAATTTAATTAAAGACTCCGTTGTTATGATATGTTTGAGAAAAATGTTATTTTAATTATTTTTTTTACTTTCATTTATTCATTTTCCTTAAAAAAAAAATGAAATATTTACAATTAAAAGTTTTTTGTTTTTAAAGAAGGGATTGTAATTTTGTACAAACAGTTTTTTTCACTTAAAATCGCAAGAAAAACTAAAACATGTGCCTAAAATAAAATTTAAGCTATTATTATTAAAAAAAAGGGAATAAAAATATTATAAACAATTACTTCATTTGAAATTGTGTATTTGTTTTGTTGTTTATTATGAGCTTATTGAGTCTTCAATTTCAAATTGAACTCCTTTTTTATTTTTGATACTGTTCTCAAGCTCAGATATTTTTAGGAGTAGATGAGAGCTGCAGTGAATGTGGAATCAAATTCTCAAAATATTACAGTGAATTACAGGAAGCTCTTTCGCCGGACATTAGAGTTAATAGTCCAGTCTCCAAGTCAATATATTTTAAAAATGTTTCAACTTTATTTCTACTAAGTTTCCTTCTGTGTTGAATTTCCAAGTCAAGATGTCTACTAAGGTGTGTCAAGATATTTTACACGCGATTGTTAAAACACTATTTTATTGATTTATTCAAACTGGGTAACATTTTCCCTTCGTAACGGAAATGTTACATAATGGCTGGATAATATTAACGACTATGTAGCACTTAAAAAGTCATCTTCAAGAAAAACAAATCTGCTATAAAGCATTTTAATAATTTTACAATATTAATAGGTAAGTTTATCTTCAATATGTGTATTTAGTCTATTTGCCAAACCTTGTCGAAAGTTTGATAAATATTCAAAAAATTGTTGTCACTAATCTGTGAACTTGTTCAATAGTGCCTTCATGTCAAACTCTGTTAAGTAATGTCGGTAAAAGAACATAAACAACATTTTTCTTATTCGTATGTACTTCTACTTGTACCAATATTTGACTTCAAGCCAATGGTGATGTGTGTCTTTTCCTGAAGGAAAAAGAATACAACTGTTTACCTTTAATATTAGTGTAAATTAAACTTGCTTTTTAGTTTTGACACTTGATAAAAAGAACTTATGGACTTGTTAGACTGTGTATATTTATTTTGTTTGATTCTGATGTAGCATCAAAAGTCTTGAAATAAGTTATCAGATCCTAGTAGTGCAAGGAGTGTAGTGCTGATTTAATGTTATAGAATATGTGCTGATGCCATTCTCTTGTAGATGGCTTTTTCCAGCAATTAACGTTATCATGCCCACTTAAACAATTCTAAAAATTTGTGGTTTAACAGAAATGCCATAATGAGTTGGCGAGTGTCATGAAAACAGAAATATTTATCTGCAGAAACTTGACTGACGGTTAGACCTACTGTTGAAGTAGAACTAGTGGCACACTTCAGTATTATGAAGCTTTTAATGAATGTGTACATTCTGTGTTTAACAAAATTAACAGTGCGATATCCACCACAGTTACTGTATTTTTTCTGAGAGGCGTCGTTTTTAGGATTGTCGTATTTTTCGCGTCCGTGAGTTCAACTCACACAAAGTATACAGAAGAAAGTTTAAAATAGGTTTTCATGTAAACATCAAATTTTCCAGATAATTATGGAAGGGATGGTAACTACGCGCGGGAATATGTACGTTAAATTACATAGATTATATTATATAAACATATATATTATCAGAAACACAGTGTTACCATAAACCCAATTAAATGTCTATGGAAAACTAAAAGGCTCATGTTTCTTGGACACGTATTTTCGGCAGACAGTTTTACTGCAGATCCTGAGAAGGTGAAAGCCATACAACAGTTCCGAGTTGATGGGGCTTAGGTTTGGAAATCAAACATATCAAGTCCGTATCATGCTTTTCATTTTGAATTATCGATTTTGTTGCGTGGAAACCGTATCATTGTTCTAAAATCATTAAAACCAAAGGTGTTGGAGTTGGCACATGAGGAATGGGCAATGAAGCTTCATCTTTGGTCTAACGTCTAGTAATCTTTAATTGATATGGAGGTGGAAAATTTTCTTCAAGCATGTCGTTATTGTCTCCTGGTTTCACAACCGTTTAATCCTATTGTGATAGACATCCATTTCCCAACTGACCGGGGCAAACTTTGGCTACCGATCTATTAGGACCGTTTCCCAATGGCGAATATATTTTAGTTCTGGTTGATTACTATTCTTCATACCCAGACGTAGTTTTCTTGAAACACATTAATTCTGACGTTATAATGAAGAACATTTTCTCTAAACTAAGATTGTCCAGAACAATGAGAACCGGCAATGGAAGACAATACCTTAACGATGAGATCATGTCCTTTTGTGCTGAAAATAACATATTATAAATCAGAACATCTCCCTATTGGCAGACGGCGAAGTAAAAATATGAACATGACGTTATTTAAACGATTAATAGCAACAGCAAATAAGCGCGATTTCAAAGAGGAGATTCAAAACTGTATACTGACGTATATGGGGGTTCAGCCCCAAATGTGTTAATGTTTAATAGACTTATTCGCAATAAGATTCCAGGCTCGAGGATATAATTGAAAATACTATTGATTCATCAGCTAGAGATAATGATCTGATAAACAAACAAATAGGAAAAGAGAAAGCTGACTTGAAGAGAAATGGAAAAGGCTCTAATATTCACGTAGAGGACAAGGTGTTATTGAAAAATGTTTTCCCCCCAATAAAACGACTATAAATTTCGATAATACAACTTCTGAAGTAGCTGAGAGAAATTGATGTGAGTTAAAAGCTGTTGGTTCTGGAGAACACAACAACTCAATAAAAACTTTGTATGGAACCATCCTTGCTTTTTCAAAAAATTCGTCCAACCGCCACGTAACCATCAACATTCATCATCCGTCTTCGATCCATCGCAAACTTTACCGCAGAAGTCCTCATCGTTTTCATATTAAGGACCGTTGAAGTTAAAACTAAAAATGGTGGGAGGTATGTGGCAACACTTGCTTATCGATATAATTTGGAATATATTTGTTATTTTGCTTATTAATGTCGATAAAGGTAGTTGGTTATTATCGAATACGAGTTATTATTATACGTTGAAAAAATTTGAATTTAAAAGCATCTTTAAAATCGCCAATAGAAAACACATGCAGTTTTTAACAAAATCATTCACGAACCTGGGTTCTTATCAACTCCTCACTTACCAAATCAACAGTGAGAAAGACAAGTCTTAACATCAGCAAAACTATAAGAAGTCTGATTGGAAACAAACGTAGATTGAGTAGAATCTGTCAGAACAGCCCAAGTCCAAAGACAATCATTTATATAATAAAGCTGTTCAAAGGAGCTACATGATAAGCGATTGGAAATTTTATTAAAAGTCTAAATGGGGAAGACATAAATTATGAAAGTCTACAAGGTTTATTAAAAGACCAGTGAAGGGAAATGTTCCTTTGAAAAATATTAGCGAACAGTGGTGTAGATCGGACGAAGCTAAAACTGTAGTCTTTGTATTGCATTTTAAAAAACCATTCCAAACTCTTAAAATTTATAATAGTAATGATGATGTTGTGACCGCATTCCTGGAGTGCACATATCTAACAGATTGGCCTATAAAATATATTCGTTTCAGCAAAGTTAAAGCAAAGATAATTAAACTTAATAACGAAAAGTCTCCAAGGAACGATGACATAGATAGTATGGTTGTAAAAGTTTTTTCGAAAAAAGGAGTATTGTTTCTCACGCAGTCATTCAATGCAAATATCCGACTAGATTACTTTCCTTCGCAGTGGAAGTCCGCAGAGTTCTAAAAACAGAATAATATCGAACCGCAATTTCAATTTGGTTTCAGAGAGAAATATGGATTGCTTGAACAACATCACTGCGCCGTTTCTTTTATTAGAAATACCTTGTTCAGTAGTCTTTTTGCATATTCAGTAGGCGTTTGATAAAGTGTGGCATGTTCATTTTTGTCATAAACTCTAGAACATTCTCTCAACACCATTTAATCTACTTTAAAAAACATTTTTAACTTATAGACGATTTTATGTTAAACAAAATAAGTGCTTATAAAAGATGTTTAATACCAAAGCAGGATACCACAAGAAAGTGTCGTAGCACCTATGCTTTACACAATGTTTACAGGAGATAGGCCAACTATTGATCGTGTAAAAGTTGGAACGTATGACGCTGTAACCTTATTATAATTAATAAAGTCTTATGACTATAACTTTTGTTTAAAAACATTAACATAATAATTCAGTGTTATAAACATAATTTAAATTCAATCATAAAAATTTAACATTATTTTATTTATTTTGTCGACCGAAAGCCCACGGATCCAAGAAAAATTCCAGACCTTTTGGACTTTTTTGTTTATTCTGGTATTTCAAGTCAGTTTTTAAATATATCGAATGAACTTTGCGATGAACTAAGCTCTGATCACTCGCCAATTCATTTGAACTTTAATAGTTTTTTGCACAGTAACTCAAGAAAGCATCAAATTGTAAACCGAAGGACTAATTTTAACTCTTTTAAAATTTGGATAGAAAGAAACTTAAACCTCAATATACCGATTAAATCCCCGGCAGAATTAGATGAAGTTGTTGAAAATTTAAACAATTTGATACATGAAGCAGGTTTTCTATCTATACCAGAGGAGGAAAGTTTTTATTATCAGGAAAGAATGGTTGTAATAAATAAAATTAGAAAACTTTTAAGAAATAAAAGACAACTGAGAAGAATTTGGCAATACACTAGAAATCCCATAGATAAACAACGGTTTAATAGAGCATCTAAAGATTTAAAAAAACGCCTTGCTGAACAAAAGAGAGAACAGCTCAACTACTTCTACTAAGAAACCTACGTACTTCAAAAAATTATGAATTCAGTCTATGGAAACTACAAAATATTTAAAACGGCCC
Source organism: Sarcophaga subvicina (assembly GCA_936449025.2). Taxonomy (NCBI): domain Eukaryota; kingdom Metazoa; phylum Arthropoda; class Insecta; order Diptera; family Sarcophagidae; genus Sarcophaga; species Sarcophaga subvicina. The sequence goes on from OW388082.2 coordinate 39,552,253, forward strand.
ATTAAGAGAAGTATTCCCATCAAAGATGATAATGGTGTTTGGTGCAAAACAGACAAAAGCAAAGCTGAAGCGTTTACATTACATCTTCAAAATACTTCACTTTTGCAGCGGAAATAATAATAATGATATAATCAACTTTTTAGAATGTGCTTGTCCAATGGACTGGCCGATTAAACATGTATCGCCAAATGAAGTGGAAGCAGAAATTAATAAATTAAATAACAATAAAACATCAGGATATGATGGTATCAGTGGAAGGATCGCCAAATGTTTACACAGAAAAGCAATTATATTTTTAACGTTTATATTTAATTCTATCCTGCGTCTAAGTCATTTTCCATCCCAATGGAAATGCGCTCGAATAATAATGGTAAACAAATCAAATAAGCCAGAAAATGCTGTTACATCCTATAGGCCTATTAGTTTGCTGGCTACATTTTCCTGAACACCAATTTGGTTTTAGGCATAAACATGGCACTCCAGAACAATGCCATCGTATTGTGGCTTTTATCAGAAATACCTTGGAAAGGAAAGAATATTGTTCTGGTGTCTTTTTCTATGTTCAGCAAGCATTCGACAAAGTCTGGCATATTGGTTTGCTCTTTAAACTCAAAAAGTTACTAACAACTCCCTATTATTTACTGCTTAGATCATATTTAGACGATCGAAGTTTTTACGTTAAAGTGAACGATGATTTTTCCAACATACGATATAAAAGCAGATGTTCCGCAAGGCAGTGTTCTGGGACCAACCCTCTATACGATATTTACTTCAGATATACCTTTAATAGATAACTTTTTACTTTGAACTTATGCCGATGACACTGCAATATTAGCATCGAGTTCTTGTCCAACAAATGCATCAAATCTAATTCAAAATGAACTAAACCGAATTGAGCTTTGGTTATCTCAATGGAATATCAAAGTGAATACCGAAAAATCTGCACATGTTGTGTTTACGAAATTGCCCACAATTATTCCTTAATGGCAACTCAATTCCCAAAAGAGACAGTGTGAAATATCTTTGTCTTCATATTGACAAAAGGCTTACATGGAAGGCTTACATTAAGGCAAAAAAAGAACATTTAAATATAAAAACCAAACGTCTTTATTGGCTTCTTCAGCCTAAATCTGAAGTAAGCATTGAAACATAATTAATAATATATAAAACAATACTTAAACCGGTGTGGACTTATGGCATACAATTGTGGGGAACTGCCAGTAACTCCAATGTAGAAATTCTTCAACGGTATCAAAATAAGACATTGAGGCTAATTGTTAAAGCTCCTAAATTTATTTCAAATAAAACTATTCATAATGACTTACACATGCCAGCAATTAAAGACGAAATAAAGAAATATGGCGAATACTATCTTAACAGATTAAGTAACAACTGCAACCCACTAGCGATATCTCTACTAGACGAAACTGAAGAAGTGAGAAGACTTAAACGTTATCATATACTTGATTTATCATTTCGATAATTGTTATTGGTTTATTTTTATTTAATTTAATTACAGTATTATAAAAATTTATTGTTAAAATGATGTTGTTCTCAATGGAGTGCAACATTTACTTGTATATATTACTGTATCAAATTTGCTTATTATCCCCAATGGGATAGATTGTGCTGGCTGATCTTTGCAATGACCACAATACACCTTAACTCTTGTAATTTTTGTTAGTGGCATAATCTCTGCCCTTCTTCTTGGACAAATTTTTATAGCATTCCTCGTATTTGGTTTTAATTTGCAATTGCTTCATTGACCAAAAGGTGGTCAATAATAACTACCCTGAATTGTAACATATTCATATTTTTATTATCCTATCTTTTATGAATATACCAAGCATTCACGAAGGAAGTTCAGCATATTAGCTTTTCAGTACCATTTAATAGTTTTTAGTTAACAACTCTAATACCCCGATATTTGATCTGATACATCAACAGCTTTCTTGCAATATTATAATCAAACATAGAATCGGGCTTTACTTTGCCATTTGTTCCGAATTTATACCGGTGGTGCTTTGAGGTAGTTAGCATGTTAACTGGTCTTTTGTCAGCCCATTTCAGAAATTGTATACCTCTACGGTTTTTGAAACTCACAAGTCCACCATGTTTTTGTTTCCCTTACGGTGGTAGAAATTGTATTTTTCGACAAAAGTTCTTCACCCAAAGGGACACTTGTATGATAACTATCAGCAAATAGTATGCGGCTCTCAAATAATATGCCATTTCGTAATCTCGTTACTACATCATGAGAATGTGATTTTCCAATGGTCGTATAATTTTTCCCGGCATAAATTTCGATATTATATGTGTAACCTTCAAGCAAACACAATCTGTATAATTTTACGCCATACTTATGTCGCCTGCCTGGGATGTATTGACGAAAATATAGACGTCCTCTCCATGGAACAATACATTCATTGATGACGGTATTTTTGCTAGGAATAATATCATTTCTGAACGTCTCTGCAACTGCTCCTACAATATTTCTAATTTTGTTCTACCGATCCTTAGATCTAGCTGTGTATTGTCAGAAAAATGTAAATATTTGTTTCATGTTTTTTTATTTGAGTATACACAGTACACATGTCCTTTTTAGACCAATATAATCTCATTTCTGTGACTTGAATTACACCCATTATAAGTAAAACTCCAATTCTTTTAAATCGAAGTTGGAATATTCATTGCCTTTGTCTGAGAATATTTTTGATCTTGATTTATTTGCACTGCTTATTTGCAGAACTTCATCAGACGAATCACTGACTTCCATTTCCATCTTGCCTATTACTTTGGACAAGAAATTAAAATAATAAAAAACCGCCTAACTAACGTACACTTACAAAAAGATAAGAATTCGAAAAAAATTTCAGAACTGTTATATCTTCACGGTAAAAATTCAGAAGATTCAGAGCCTATCCTATAAACTCAACTGAATATACTACAGTTCAACACTATCATAAAAAAATGCAACATATCGCTTTAAGGAAAGGAAATTGCAGAAATTTATATTTTTATATTACATTTTTTATTAGGTTCAATTTCCCAGTTGAATATGAAAACTAAAATCTTAATTTACAAAACAATGTTAAAGACGGTTTGGACTTACGGTACACAACCCTGGGGAACGGCTTATAACTCTAATATTGAAATTCTCCAAAGATGTCAGTCGAAAACACCACGACTGATTGTTAACGCTCCATGATTTGTAACAAATAAAACAATTCACATACTCTGGGCAGTAGAGGAAATCAATTTTTGTTTCGTTTTGAAATTATGTATATGAGCTTAATTTGTTTTAAGGATGGTGGTTGTAATATGCTGTAAGCCACTGTATATGTACGTATATTATTTAATTTATTTACATTTTTTATATTCAAAAGGTAAAGGGAGATGTTTTACAATTCCAAAAAAAAAACTTATTCTAATGGGAAGTTTTCATATTAAAATTTTGTAGTTTTTTTGTATAAATCGATCGAAATTTAACGAACCAGTTCTGGCACTGGCGTACCGTTCCATACACATCGGCCAATTTCTTTCTGGGTTGAACAGAATTTTAACTCTTTACTCGAAAATGCTGCTTATCGCTCTCCATATTTAAAACGGCACCAACCAAAAACTACTGCGTATAATTAATTGGAATTTTTCACACACAACCCTTGCTATATCGAGCCATAACCGCAAAAAAAGCTTAAGCGACACATTTTTCATACATCGTTTTTTGTAATAAATAAATTCATTACCCTCATTTGCATCATCTATAAAAATTTCAGGGTCACACTGTGCACCGTTATGAATTTATAACAAAAAAATATTAACTTAAGTGCACTTTGAAAATTTGTTTACTTTTTTGTGACAGCGACTTGTCGCTTAAGATAAAATTAAGATAAAATCTTCATAAAAAATTTGAAAAATATATTGTTTTTAAAAATTATAATATAATAATACGTGTGAAGTATTATTTTAATATTCGTATGTAAATATCTAAAAAATGTATAAATTATGACAGAGGTGAATAAGAAAGTGTTAAAAATTTGTTAAAGTTTTGTGTTAAATAACAATTTTTTCTAGAAATTTAATAAGCGCTCCCTCGTTCCATACAGCGATTCAGATACATCTTCTGATGAAGAAGAAACCTGTGTGGGACAGAGAGAATTTAAAAGGCAACGAAAATTACCTTTACGGCTGAAAAATGTAAAGGTTCACAATACAAGTGTTCTGTCTAATCCGTGTAAGAACAATGAAAATTTCGTTGAACCATTTACGTTCTGCTATATTTGAAAAAGATAACCCGAACATAAGTCTTAAATATGGTTATTTTGAAAATTCTGAAATAAAATATTTAGGTATAAATTCGATTTTACGATTTAGACGACACTCTGAAATACTAGCCAAGGGACCTGCAGAATTATATAAAAGTCCATTGAAAATTTCCTCTACAAAGTACAGAGATTTAAAAACACTCTGCGACAACAAAATCATACCTGTAAGATTTCACCACGAATTTTTAAATCATACCATAGAAGACTTGCTGCCTGAAACCGATCAAGAAGACTATTCCCTTTAGATATATAAAATAAATAATTGTTTTTTTTTTTTGAAAATGTTAAGTTTTACAATGACGTTTTTATTATCTTCTTGTAACCAAGTACAGTGTTCATAATGATATATAAAACATTTTTATTTTTCGATGTTAATAAAAAAAGTTTGAATTAAACTATCTGCATGGTTTTATTTTATATATTGTAACCTTTAAAGGAAAAGTCCTAACTCTTTTTTTTTTTGTAAGCCCCAAAAAATCTCTACTTAAAAACACGAGTTAGGGCCTTTCTATATTAAGGCAACGACATGTATATATGTATGTATACGTAACAAAGAAGAAATTCGAGTCCTTTAACACCTATTTCCCATATTACGATAATAATTCTTACTGTTAAACATTCACTGTATTAATTATATTATTATAATTAATTAATTAATTATAAAAAAAATAGATTTATGTATAAAATGTTATAATAATCACCTAAAAAGAATTATATTAAAAATTTATAGTTTAGTAAATGAAAAAAATCCTCCGTCATAAGAATATTTTATCTTAACCGACAAAATTTTTTCCCAGTAGTTAATCAGAATGACAGCAAAAAAAGCTTAAGCGCCAAAAATTGCTGTTATTATGCTTATATGCGAAAGCAATTGCATTCATTTTATGCATTGGAACAAAATGTGTCTGCATACAAAATTTTGTTGCTCTAACTTGATTTGAACAAGAAATAAATAATAAAAACCTTCCCCTGTAAAATTTCGTTTTTGTCGCTTGAGCTTTTTTTGCGGTTATGGCTCGATATGAGCTCTCAAAGCATGTAGAAATTATACGGCTTAAGTGTGAAGTTGGGGCAAAAAAATACAATTTAATCTTCTGTCGAGAAAAAAGGAAATTACTTTCCGAACAACCCAATATATATAGGCGACGTGGCTTTTCATTGTCAATAGTACCCACCCCACTCCTTTTATTATCTCCTTTTTGTCATCCTTATCGATATTTTAAATAAAACTGCTTGTTTTAGTTTGATTTGTTTTGTAATTTAGTTTTAAATTTCGTGTATTTTATTTCAAATCATTAAATTAAATGATGTGTTGCTAATTTATAAAAATAAAAACTATTAATGAAAAACTAGTATTTTATTATTATGTTTCGCTTATTTTTAACGTGTAAATATTAAGGCAATCTTTAAAGCATTTTGATATTCCACAACCATTACTTGAAAAATATATTTTATATATTTTTTTATATATATTATAGGAAAATAATGTACATTAAAATTATAAACAAAGACTACAAAAACATAACAGTGAAATTGTTCACAAATTATCGCACTGCGTAATATAACAACAAACACCAGCATAAAAAATGGTAAACAAGTAAACAAAAATACTACAACAAACACTATAAAAACAAATGTAAACAAAACAAACAACGATGTTTACATTTATAGAGATCTCGAGAAGGCGAAGCCACGTACATTCCTCTTCAAGAACATTCATCAGAATGTTACTCTGCCATATAAAAGGCGAGGCAAAGCAGGCAGTCTTGTGTGGAGACGCAAGAAGTAATCGTGGTTTAAAGATCTCAGTTAAGATCTGCCGAACAATTGTCTAGTATATGTTATTGTTTATGCAAAGGATGTAAACAGAGGAATAACAAACCAAGCAATTGTTGTTGTTACCTCATGTTGTGAACTGTGGCACACAGAATTGTGCGAATAGTAAAGAATTTTAATTGAAACTAAACACCAATTTATTTTATTTTATTTGCGACGTTTTTAAAAGGTAAAAACGTAACAATATTTTCCCTAATGCTACATAATAAAGTAGCAAAATATTAAAAATAGTAAGAGTCGACTATATTCAAAAAGTCCTCAGCTTAAGGTAATTATTTCAAATTGTTTAATAAAAGATAAAATAATAATTATAATTAATTCTTAGCGTGCTTTCTCCAGGTTTTAATAAATTTGTTATTATCTCAATTGAATTGAGAGCTTGTGATACTAGTTAAAATAAATTGAACTTTTAGAGTCGACCTATGACCTACAAAACTAAAAACCAAAAAGTGCGCTTATTTTAAAAAATTTAAGAGAGTGACAGAAATGTATGTAAACTTATTATAGGTCCTTTCAATTTAATTATTATAAAAAAAATATAAAAAATCGTAAAAATATTATTATAAAATAATATTTAAAACATAACTATTATTCTTATTTAAAGAACGTTCATACATATATATTTAATTGAATTTTAAAATGTTTCCTTTACTTTCGGCTCAGCAATGGTAGTGGATTTTATTTGATTTTTTTTATATTTCTATATGTATGTAAATCTAATTAAAATTAAATTATTTGTAAAAGGTTTCAAATCAACAATTTGCTTTTTTATCTTAATTGTATAAGAAAATATATGTATTAATTATATTGCTTAAATTATTATTAATATAAAAAATTATAATGATCATCGTAGTAAATGAAAATTATAATAGCATTAATTATTGTTGATGTTGATAAATTTTTTATTAATTCTATTAGTAGCTAGTTTTAGTTTCTTTTGCTTAAATATCTTCTTTTTTTAAGGTTTCAAAGATGATTTTATTTTTATTTTTTTTTAGTATTTATAAGTGCGTTAAAAATGATCAAATTTTAAGTTTTATTTAAACAATATAAAAATTTGTAAAAATAACATTTCGCCTCTTGATTATGAAGGAAGTCAGTGTCTAAAAATTCGTATATTTTGTTAAGCATATCATTATAATATTAGCCATTAGATTGAGATTATATTTTATATAATCTTTTATTAAAAAAAATTATGATTTAGACCTCAACCTCCTTAAATCATTGTTTTTTTATTATTATCATAGGGTTTTATTTAAAAATAGCAAACATTGTAAAATTATGTTGTCCGTATTGTTTGTACATTCAGCAAGATAAATAGTTGAATATTTCCACTTCTTTCCTTTTCGCATTTAATTAAATTGAAATTGTGTTCAATGTTTTTTTTTTTTATTAAATTATTAAAGTAATAATAGTAGATGTAATATTACTCATCAATTATATATAATTGGTCCTTTTTGAAAGCTCAATGAATAGCTATGTAACTTTTTTCGCCCACTTCAAGTCATCGTCGCGTGGTTTTAAACCAGTAAAATGTTCGATGAGGCCTTCTAGCAGTGGCCAAAATCTAAAAAAGTAAAACAAATAATAAATATTATTATTAATCAAAAATATATTAAACTTTTTGATTAAAAATATAGTTAATAATACCAAAAAACTTAAAAATTGTTTTCCACATTCATTAATTCAACAAAGTTTCAACACAAATAAAGATTCAAAGTTTCTACTGAGATAATCATTTAATTACTAATATGACAAATTAAACTATAGCAACAGCCCTCTAAAGAACAGCAAATACTCCTTTGCAACTACTAAGAAATACTGAACATGTTATTGTAAATACACCGACCGGTACAATCAAGTCAAGAGGTGAATAGTCTGGATCTTGGAGTGCTAAATGAAACATGATACAGAGAAAGCAAATAATAAAATGCTTATTGAATTGACTCGTTTAGCAATTAAAGTTATTCTTTTAACGTCTAATGCTATTTTATGTTTAAAATATTACAGTGGAAGGTTGCAGTAGTTAAGATGATACCCAAGTCTGATAAAGATGACGTTAAAACGAAATCATATAGACCAATAAGTTAATTACCTACAATATCAAAACTTATCGAAAAACTGTTGATGTATAAACTAATGCACACATTTGCTTAAGCTTTCGAGAAGGTTTGGCATGAAGAACTAATGTATAAACTGAATATAAATTTATTTATTAATATTGTGGAGTTAATGTAAAGCTACATAATCGGTTTATTTTTAATGAAGTCAGTTTTGTGAGTGTTCCCCAGCTGATTACAGCTGGTGTGCCACAGGGTAGTATCTTGACGCCAGTTCCGTATTCAATTTTTACCTTATACGTGCCAATAAATAATCATATATACAAATCTACCTTTGGTAATGACACTCTTTTCTTTAGCATACATGAAAGCTCCCTGAGACGCTTCATTTCGATTCCCAGCAAGATAATATATTAAACTTTAAAAAAATTGTTAAATCAATGAAAATTAAAGTGAATGAAGAAAAATGAGTACCCATTCGAATAAATAACCATATAGTAGCTCAGCAATCGTATATAAAATATTTTGGCACACATCTTAAAGGGCGTTTAATTTTGAAATATCATATTAAGGCAAAGTTGGATTAAACCATTATTACAACTTGCCGTTAAACTTGGGTTTAGTTAAAGGTACCTTTAGCTAAAGAGAACTGTAAAGTTAAAATCCTGCCTTTAGTTAACGGCATGTTGTAATAATGGCCCTAAAACTATTTGAAATACCTTAGGTAATTGGTAGAAACTCTTGACTTAAACTTACTGTATAATTTACTTCTAAAGCCAATATGGTGTTATGCTATACATTATGAAGAGCCGCCTATATTATATTATATAAACTCTAACATACTTTAAGAATGTAGGCGATATACCTTATACATCCAACTCCCCTACTTTGTAGCATTTTGGACTGCCGCGATTAAAAAAGAGGGATACTACTCTCATCTCGATATATGTACATATAATAAGCATATCTCTACGTTTTCTAACAAAAAGCAAATGTGAAATTTTAATTTAATCCTAAATAATCTATTTCTAAATTAAATAATTTGATTTTAGTTTTAAGAATAACAATTATTATTACTTCAATACGTATTGAAGATTCAATAAATAATAAGTATTGAAGAATATTTATAGGTAACAACCAAATCGTACATAATATAAGCCTTCGTGACTGATTTTCAATTTGTACAATTGTGATATTCTAATTGGTTGATGGCTAATTTTTGAAAATCTATCAATATTATTTAATATTTACCTTAATTTTTCCAATGGCCAATTTAACCAACCGGTTGTTATACAAAAATAAGTTTCATGCGGTGCAACATGATGTATGCGATGATGTTTACGTGGCAATACTATGTGATAATTTTGCAAAAACAACACCCACTTCGGTAGACCCCAATACGTGTGAGACCATTTGTGAATCTAAAAGATGAAGGAATGCATGAAATGTGAAACAAGACGACGGCAGTATTTAAAATATTAAATTACCTGATTGGTCATGGCAACGAATATCGAACATAAAAATAAATATGAAATCCAACCAAAGTCTTGCTGTATATCATTATGGGATTTGGTATTAAAATTATACGCCAAAAATCCTAAAATCGGTATGCTGACCATAAAATTATCACCATTTGTTTCAATGAAGTCATGACGTGTAATCGATGTTGGATCCAAATGATGTTCACGAAATGGACGTAAAAAATTCTAAAAAAAAAACAGAAATATTATACAATTGACTGATGTAATTAATATTTCTATTAAAATAACTTCATTGTACCTTGCCTATGATGGGCAATTCGACTGAACCCCACGTATCGGCTGCCCAATGTACAAGTCCGGAACCGAAATCAGCCGTGATTATACCGCATATGGCCGATATGCACGTAACAATAATACGATCAAAATGAAAATGTTTAAGTATTAAAATAAAGTCAATAATCATTAAAGCAATACATGTGCAAACACAAAGATATTCCTGAGCACGTTTTCCTGAAAATAAAAAATATACGCAATTAGGTGCCATTAGTAAAATATATAATATTTAAAATATATAATATTTAGTGCAAAACAAAAATGTGCAAATGTCAACGACGATATGTTTCTTTAAAGTTTTGGACAGAACTTAGAGTGTCAAGAATATTTAAACAAACTCTTGAGCTTAAAACCCAAAATTATTATATGTTTCTCTCAAAACAAGTTTTAAATAAAAGTAGAATAGCAAATGTCTATGTATGAATATGTATTTACTTTATTTACAATTTTCCTTGGAACATTTTGCAGAAAAAGGCGGCAGATTTATCTTTTAAAACTGTCAAGAGCAGAACAAACAAAATCCTATTCTTGTCTGTTTATTTTCGATACCTTTTCCTACTAGTATAAAACATTATTTTTATTTTCAGAGCACTTCATAGTCCAATTAATTCCTAATAGATAAAATCTTTTATCTTAAAAGCTGTACCGGTATGAAATTAATGTCTTTTTGTGAAAATAAAATAAAAAAATTTTAATTTTTTTTCAAAGTATTGGCCATTACTAGTTTCATCAGGTCCTATCGTGCCGATTTGGTTTTGCAGTCCTAATTAAGGATTCTCCCAAATTAACCCATAACTTTTTCCGTTTAAGATTCTAAAAATAAATCCTTTTTTCATAGCCAGTAACAATTCATTACTGGTTTTCTCGAGTGTTTGAAGTAAAATTTCACAAGTGGTTTTTTGGCTTTCTCTCTGTCTATCATTAAATTAATGCGGCATCCATTTTCCAGACTTTAGGGTTTTTCATATAGCTATCAAATGGTCAGAAATTGTTTTTTGTGCAATATTTAACACAATAAATGTTCCCAATCTTGATGCTAATTTCATACCGGTACACATGATAAGTTTAATATTAAATTTTTTCAAAATTTGTTGTATGAACACTAGAACCCATGTTTAGGTTATTTTAAACATAGAAAAATTTTTTTTTTATAATTTTTTTTTTTTTTTTTTTTTTTTTTTTTGAACAAAAGTATTACTGTATTAGATTGGCAAAAGAAACGACGTTCAAAATTGATGCAAAATATGAAATCCTATTATATTTCAAATAGTTTTACAGTAAGTGGTTGCCTAATTAATAAAAAAGAAAAAAGATTTTGTTCCTATCACTGTTTCCTATACTGTATAGATTTTGCGTTACCATTGACGTCTTGATGTTGTATTGTACTCCACGGCTTTTTCAAGGGCAATACTGCTCCTGTCAACAGGCAGATATCAGTGGACTTCTCGCAATATTTGAATAAACTGCCTCATTTATTGACAGCATGGTACTGCGTAATTTGATGAGGAAATGGGTAAAAGTAAATTTTTTCGTTTTCAAATCTCGACAAATCCTATTCTTTTGAAAGGAATTAAAATTAAAGACTGTTGGAAATGAGGTATATAGAGCTCCAAAAGCACTGAGATGAAAAATAAAACGAATTTTTGTCCAAAAATCTGTGCCTACATTCAAAAAGTCACGGAGTTATTGACCCAGCCTCGTGTGTGATGGAAAACGGTTGATTAGACAATGGAAAGGAAGTCGCCGTAGTCTAATAGGTAGTGTGTTGGCTTATTAAACGTAAAGCCAGGGTTCGAGTCCCAGGCCAGACATCAAAACAAAATACAAAAAGTATTTCTTCGGCGACTTCCTCTCAACAGATTTCTGGCAAAACCTCTAAGAGTAAATAAAAATTGTCATGAAAAGTTGCTCAAAAATCTGTCGTTCGGAGTCGACTTTAAACTGTAGATCCCGCCACTTATGTATAAAATTAACATACACAACATAAGTGGTGTGAGAAACTAGGTCGCAATCCTGACTGAAGGGTTGTAATGACCAATTATGTATGTATGTAAAGAATGAAAATCGATTAATATCAGCTTACATTGTTTACCATCAAATTGATTTTGATTTATTATAACCGAAATATAAACTCATAATTATCTATTCTTATAAAACCATTTTAATGATATGGAAATACAAATTTGAATTATTGCTTAAATTTCTAGTAAGTTTTAGTAATAATTTTCAAAAATTGTGCTGAATTAATTTTTTATGTATTTTAAATGGCTTTTAAGCTAGAGATTAAGTTGAAATCCAGCAGTGTTATATTACAGTTGAGCTCAAATCAAAGTATGTAAGACGTAATTAAAAAATTACCTGGGCTATATAATTTTGCTAATTCCTGAGCTCCTTTATGTTGTGGGCCCCATCTTGGTGATGCTTTTTCTGTAAAGGTCTGTTCCAACGAGGAATTACCATTTGGATCATCTTCATGCATTGAATTTTCCAATATCTCCTGATCGCTTTTAAGGGACATCTTGAATTGTCGGAAATTAAAAAGAAAAGAAAAGAACATTGACACACTTAGTATTTAAACTGCGCAGTATTCATTCTATATTTTATTTATTTTTTTCTTATTTACTTTCTTTTATTTATTTTTTTTTTTTGATTTTATACATAAAAGTTCTTTCGCATGAAATTGTTGGCATGAGAATATTTGGCTAAGATTACACCTGTTGTTGGTTTGAGAATCGGACACGTGTTGAAATTAAATTTATTTGTCTATACACCACACTACTTTCGAACACGACAACCCTTTACAAACATTATAATATAAATATAAGTACATAAATACCTGAACAAATACAACAAAAAGAAACACTTAAAAGGTCAATAAAAATATGGACAATGACTTCGGATAGTTTCAACAATTTTTACGATAATCAGACGACATGAAGACTAGATTCACCATGTACAACTTCTTCATGTGTCTTCTCTAAATTAGCCATGTGCTGTTGATATTCCTACGTCACCACTTAAAGCTTTCTACACGAGTAAAATTAATGAATGATACATTTTCTTAAGGATCGCATACTTTAATCTAAAACAGCATTTTCAACACCTTTAGGATGAAGAAAACAAAAAAACATCATTATTTAATATACTAAATATTTTCTAATTTCTAAATGAGAATATAAACATATCGGGGGCGGTAATAACTAAACTAAACTTTAAAGAGAAACAAATCCATTTACGTTTTATTTAAAAAGCATGTTCGATATTTGTCGTTTTTCAATTTCTTTTAAAGGCATTTTTTTCCTAATAAATTTTGTATTTGTTTTGTCTCATGTGTGCTCATTTTCATTCGAACGGACATGTAAATAAAGTTTGCGTACTTGCCTCTTGAACCATTCATATTAATACTAAAGTCGTAAAGTAAAGACACACAATATTTTGAATTTTTTTATGGATAATGTGTGAAGAGTCAGACCGTAATTCTTACTAAAAAGGGCTAATAATGTAATGTATAACAGTCAGGTACCGAAACACACTGGGTAAAAGATGGAAATTTACTCAGAAATGTGTGATTATAGGTTATAAACAAGAAAAAACTTGTAATATTTAATTATTTAACAAATAAATAGGCTGCAGTGAACATTGGAGGAATCAATATTTAACGTATGTGTGAAATTCCTAACGAATTAAATTCATTATTCAACAGCTAATACGAGTATATGGTGTTGTTAAAGGACAAAATTAAATCGTTTTAATTCATTTAAATGTTGTGATTAGATTCACGTGGTGAATCGTGTGATAATAAAAAACCATAGTATTGTCTGAGTGCTACAAGCGGCATACAGCTCATACGTACTTTTTTGATTTGTACGCATATATATAAATTGCATAGAAAACATAAAATTTGGTTTGATTACATCTGATGAATTATTCTATGCGGTTTTAATCGTATAATTTTCGCCTCCTTAATATTGAGATATTTTCTTAAAAATAAGAATGGTTGTTAAATATGTTTAAGGCTTTATAGCTTTATTCACAGGCAAAAACATTGTTCGTTATTTGCTCAAGTAATCCAACAATTTTATATATTTAATCAATGCATCGAACACGAATAAATTATTGAATTTGATTGAAACTATATCTGCCACTGTCCCTAGACTTTAACGTAACAGACTTTTAAATTATTATTCATGTGGTACACACTTTAATTAAAAGAGAATGGAAAAAATTCAAATCAAATCATATTTTTTGAGCTTATGAGGCCTTTTCGAGCTGATTCGATGCTATAATATGAGCTAAATATGACCTTCGATATGGAAAAACTTTTTATAACAATTTTTCTTAAAATTTAAAACGTTCTGCAGTAGTATTATATAATAAAATATAATACGATATTCAGATATGTGAAATGTATGGTATATTAATACTAACAATTTGATGATGGACAAACAAATATATTTTATTTTTTTCATTCATTTATTAATATTTATTATTTTATTTATTATTATTACGGTATAATTACAAATTATATCTAATTACTACGAATTGAGTGACTTAAACCTTATGCTCGATATAGTGTAACCCTCGAGCTTCACTCTAATAGTCTAGCACAGTAGTCAATAGACTACGTGACAAAAAAATGCAATTTTTGAAAATTGTTCAATGATAACTTGGGACAAAAGGAGATATAATACATATTGACAATATCCTCTTCCATTGTTGGTAGAACATAAATATTCAGAAAATACACAGAAGAATTATTCACATTCAAGGCACCAAATGTTGCACTGCAACGTATCAAAAATAGAATACATGAGTGTATATGGTTTATGATTATTTTAAAGGCAGTGCGTAAACAAGCGTCGGGGTGTCTGCTGCGCACTTAGGCTAAGTTCTATTTTTGGTCGCGGCTGTGAACGGGTTAGTGCTGTTAATACAAAAAAAATGCGAGAAATAAAGGTTTCCTAAACACGACGCAATAACTAATAAAAATGCGAAAAAAACAGTTCAATGGCACCACTGATAAAGAACTACTTACTACTTAATTTGTCATTATAACCCTTTGGTCAGGATTAAGGGCTAGCTTCTCACACCACCCATGCTGTGTTTCTAATTTTATACATAAGTGGTGAGATTTACGGTTTAACGTCGACTTAAAATTACAGATTTGAGACACTTTTCATGGGAATTTTATTTGACACTCAGGGATTTTGAAATTTTTTTGAAATATTTTCTTTTTTTTTCGTTTTGTCGTAAATGTCTGTACTGGAGTTTGAACCGCTGCCTCGCGTATAATAAGCCAAGTAATCAACTTTTAATTATTTTATTTATACTTTGACGCTTTAGCATGTAATATAATTAAAGCGCATGCTACTTGGCTAAGGCACCAATTGCAAAATTGTTGCGCAGCACTTGATGCCTCGAATGGTTTTAATAGCATTACACACCACAATTCTCTGACTATCCAACATTCGCATTTTTTATTTGAATATTCTCTTTGTATACACAATTTTCCGAATTAAGGCATAACGTATTTGCTGTTGTATTTCTTTTAATGCTGTTGTATAAATTTAGTTTTTCTTAAAACAAAAACAAAAAACAAATTTCTAATGTACTGGCACACCCATTCAGTTGAAATGATTTTATAATGCAAACATTAGGATTATATTTAAAGACTAAAGTCGTATCTTTCATAATAGAATAGGCAGTATAATTAAAATTTTCCTGATTGTACTTTAATTACATGACAACACATTTAAATGGTGTTCTGAAGTTAGTTTGAGTAATAAAAACTATTTATTTAATTATTTTTCCTTTCTTTATCTGCGCCTATTCTTTTTGTTTGTCTTTTATATACTGTCAACAAATAAATGTAAAATATAACATTTACTTAAAATAAGTTTCTCAGAAAACGAAAATAAATAAAATAATCAATAAATTTTCACATTTGTATCAATCATTTATATACATATATAACCGACGTTAAATTTAAATATTTCTCATATTTAAAAATTAACATTGTACAGGATTTACGGAATAATTGGAATAACTTGTAATATCTTTTGGTTTCTACACGACTTGTGCGTATTTGTCATATGAGAGTATTTATATATGTATACGAGTATATCTAAATTATATACTTTTATTTTAGTATTTTAAAATACTTTCAAGGTCGACTTCCGATTTAATAACGTTTTTTTTTTAATAAAAGTTGTTTCGGTTTTCTGAAAGCAAAATATAAGCCGTCTGGTTCGTCATATTATTCTACAAAAAATATTAACGATGCAAAAGAAAACATTGAAGATAAAATGCTTTTTGGGCCTTTCTGAACTAGCGAGAGGTAAAATTTAAATGAAAAATTAGATCTCAAGACGTATACGGTTTAGTTTATGCAGAAATTCAAGTCAAACTATTATCAGTAAACTCGCATAACATAATTGTTCATTAAAAGCCTTCTGTCATGATTTCGGCCCAGCTTCTCACACCATTTATGTTGTGTATGTTAATTTTATACATGAGTGACAGGATCTACAGTTAAAAGTCGACTCCGAACGACAGATTTTTAAGAAATTTTTCATGGCAATTTTATTTTATTTTCTTGATCACTTTTTTTAATTTTTATCATTATTTGCTTAAAGGTTAATGCACTTAATTGACTTTAGGATATTTTTTACGACAGAAAGTTTTTCTCCGCAATAGGCAATAATCTCTTAAGCACTGGACATGAATATTGTTTTAACATATTTTCTATATTGTTTGATGAAAGAGTACGTAATTCTGTCTAGTGGTTAAGTTAAATATCATGTAGAAGTCTTAAAAATATGTGTACGTAACTATAAGGTCCACATACATATCTGCAACCACAGTCTCAAGAAAATAAATCTATGATAAGTGGAAACAAATTAACGTAGTTGGCATTGGACAAAAATGTCATAAAACCTATCTTGATAGTAATATAAATATCTTCAATAACCAATTGGTTAATGTTAATGTTCTAATGTCTATTAGCCTTGTTTTGTTTCACTAGAATACCACTTTAGTTTTCCTCAATCAGCCCGAACTTCTGGAATGTTTATCTTTTATAAAACAAATGCCATCGGTTGACACTTAGACTATTGCCTTATTGCTCTCCTTTCTATTTTAATTAATTAATTTTTGTATAAACTCCATCAATAATGACTTACAAAATATTGACAGCTGAGCTACAACCAGTGGACTTTGCATCAATCCTTCTAGGTTTAGATGTTTGTTACTTTCAAAAGTTAATAGAGAGTTTGTTGTATGCGAATTAATTATCAAATAAAATAAAATAAGTTGGACAAATTATAATCTGCTTCAGAACTTGTGGGCTATTACAGATTCAGCTCCTCAGATCAGTACGTACGAAACTTTCTCTTTTTTTGTTTTGTTTGTGGATATTATAATATTTGTATATTATTTTATTTTTATATTTTTTATTTATTTCTATAGTTTTTGTTTATTTATTAAAAACTTTTCATCACATTTATTTCTATGTCTCCTTAGGTAATTTCTATACACTTATATACTGATTATTTTTTATTTGTACACCCTCGCTATACGATTTAAAAATAAATAAATAAAAATAAATAAAAAAATAATTAAATAAAATAAAACTATCAATCTATATATATATAAATGAATGTTTGTTTGTATATAATTAATAGAATCGTAAACTATGCATTTGATCATGTTATGATCTTCAGTAAAGTTGTTCAGCATGAGCCGGGGGAGGTTCCTAAGTTGGTATGACCAATTTCTGACAGGTGGCGCCACTGAAAATTATTAAAAATGAATTAAATCGTAAACTGTGTATTTAATCATGTTATGATCTTTAGCAAAGTTGTTGCGCATGAGCCGGCGAAGATTTCTAATTTGGTAGGACCAATTTCCGTCAGGTGGCGCCACTGAAAATTACTAAAAATGAATTAAATCGTAAACTGTGCATTTGATCATGATATGAACTTTAGCAAAGTTGTTGCGCATGAGTCGACGGAGGTTTCTAAGTTAGTGCGATTAATTTCCGATAGATAGCGCTACTGAGAATTATTCAAAATAAATTGAATCGTAAACAATACAAATACCAGACATTTTAGGATTCATCATTTATGATTTTAATAACATTTAGTATAACTCATTCCCATAAAATGTCAATCACAAGTTTGCAACATTTTATTTTGGAAAATTTTTAAAAATGCTGTTGGGTTCAATTGGATTGGGTGCATTGTGAAATTGTAATAAATTTAAACGCGTTTTTCACGTCGTGCCCGTACAATCATGAATCCAAAGCGACAAGCAATTGGTCAAGAAGCATTGAGGCTAGAAAATCTTCGAGTAAAAGCCGCTGAGACCCGTTCGCATGAAGCAATTGAACAACGAGAAGTGAGATTAGAAACTGATCGAATGCGTACTACTCAGGCACGTTTGTCTGAATCATCTGGACAACGGGAAACAAAATCCATAAAATGATTCAAAATTAATTGGATATTTGTGTAATGTCTTTCCTCCAAATTTATTTTTGTTGGTGGCGCAGCAACACGCGCCGGGTACAGCTAGTTATACATATTTCCTTCAGTTTGTTATCTTTTAATGATTTAATTCCTATTACAATATTTTAAAATAAAATAAATAAAATGCAGTTGCATTATTGAAATATCAAGAAAAGATTTTCCTGTTTGACCATTATAGTGTGCCAGATATATAAAGCATCGAATCGTCAAATATTAGAAAAAAATCGTCAAAGACGTTCATGGGAATCGTAAAAAAAATCGTCAGAAAAAATATATAAAAACTTAAACTTTTAATATATTAATACTTCTAAGGAATTTAGTTTAAGTTTTAAGTAGTTTAGTTTAATTTAAATTAAAGAGTTTTAAGTCAATACTCTCTCTACATTAGCTGAAGAATGTGATAATACTAATATTTTTTAATAAATTTATTCAAGGCAGGAAATTAAAAGCTGCCATCTCTTATTTTTATTTTTTGATATTTTTTCCAAAAATTAAGAAGTTTTATATCATTTTCTAGAAAAAAATTTTAAGATTTATACAGTTTATCCCAGTGTAGTTTATTAACACATATCCAAATTTATGGGTGGTGTAAATATTAGAAAGTCTAAAGCTCTTGACGTTCTGCGCCTGAAAATTCATATAATGTTCGCTGGAACTGACACATTTTTTACTGCCTTAGCTTCTTAAGGCGGTGCAATAAATACTTTACTTCGGCTCATCTTCTTACTATTTACACCACTTATATCCAAAAGAGAATGGAATACCTCATGTATAGGCCGGTGCCACATCGTCTATTTTGAGACTTCTCGACGCACACAGGATAGGGCGAAGTTGCTAATATATGACGGTAGGGTATCGAACTCCATTGATTCATTGGAGCATCGTTGCAATGTGGCTTGTGTTTCACTATTCTATTGCTACTATTTATATATATTTATATATATTCCTACGTAACACTTGTCTTTCTCTATGGGCCACTGGATCGCACACTGTATTACAGACAAAATTGGTTCTTTAGTCGAACTATTCGTATGTGGAACTCTCTTCGTGCAGAGGTTGTATTTTTTGGCTGTTAAGGGATGAATAAAGCATAAAATATAGAAAAATCATCGCAAATAATTTAAAAATATAATACTTTACACCTTGTGATTACTAACCTAAATTTGCAATAGTAACAATTTCAAAGCAAATACAAGGCTTAAAGTGGCTTTTAATATATGTACTAAAATAAAGAATATGATGTAAATTTTTAATTTCCAAAAATCGTCAACATTAGGGCATAAATCGTCTTTTCGCCAATATGATATTATTGGACCACAAAATCGTCAAAATGACGATAAATCGTCAAATCTGGCAGCTATGATGGTGGGGGTCGTAATGTATGTAGTATAGGTTGGTAATGGGATAGCAGCTTTTTCCCTAAACTAACAATAACATAAGAGAGGATACAACAATCTGTTTTATCTTTGCAAATCATTCTTGTAGTCAGTAGAATAAATTCTATTTTGAGTTTGATCAACTTTTTTTGTTTGGTGTCATCACAGAAAGATTTCAGAAAGACGACTGAAATAGTTAGTAACGTATCCGCCGTTTCTCTATAGAAAATGCCAGTCTGTTGTGTTAATTTACACGAAGAAGAGAAGGTAGGTTTTAGGACATGTATTTTTATGAAGGAAATGAAAATATTTGACCCATTGTGATTGGCCTAAAGTGCAAAAGAAGAAGATAAAAAGTTTGGGAAAAAAAGATGGAAAGAGAGATAAAAGAGTGTACTAAGCGTAATGCTAAGAAGAACCAAATGGCGCGTCACAATTTTGCAACTATCGCGTAAGCCCAGCAGCATGAGCTTCAAAGCATTAGCACCAAAGTATAAGTGATACAAATAAAATAAGCAGTTCACTAATTCTTTTTCAATAGTGCCCCTAAAACGTTTTTGCGCGCTTTCATAAGTTCTATTGTCCGCCCAAAAAAAATTTAAATTACCCTAAATGCGCAGCAGCAGCATCGGCGCTCGTTGGCGAGCTGCCTTTAAAATAATCATTTCTGTGTACATGCATATACATACTCTATTTTTGATATGTTAGAGCGCAGCATTTAATGCCTCTTAATTGTTTATAGCATAATTTTCAACACACATATCGTTAGTCCAATTCGCAAATGTGTTAAGTCCCTTTCTTCAAATTTTACAGGAGACACAAAAAACATTGCGGCTTCTTCAGTTTTCAAAATTTGTAAACTTTTTAAACGCAATTATTTTTACAAAAAAGCTCTCTTTAAATGACCTAGATCAAAAATTAAGAATAATTAATAATTAGTATTCGTGGAGTTAGCACGTGCTGTTAATATTTTTCGTAGTTTTATGGACTACAACAACTTTAAACTACATGCTGATATTTTTTTTTTTGTCGTAAAATATGTATTTGGTATAGTGTTATCGTTTTGCATTAAAATCTCAATTTTGGGAAAAAGTGGACTTAGCGTCTTTGCGAATTATACTAACGATATGTGAAACATAGACAAACCCGTTATATCAGTAATGCCTCTATAGCAAGCACAAGAACTTTCTAGAAATGACAAAAAGCAATAGAAAAAATAGATACAAATTGGTAGCTGGTTACATGAACCATGGAGGCACGTTTGTATTACATTCCCCCATAGAAATTCCAAATCTTTTTTTATGCAGGATGCTCAGCCTGGTTCGCCATTTATCTGGGCGTGTTCAAATTCGTATTTTCACGAAGTCAAGCTCTTTTTAAATGAAAAAAGTCAATATGGAGAAATAAAATATGAGCTGATAATGAGATACACATTTCCTTCATATGGCATACTTCATTAGCTGCACATATTTTAAATATCTTTTAATGGAATTCGCAATACTTTCTTAAATATCTTTGAAAATATGATTCTTGTATTTTTACCAATTGGTTTCGTGATTTATACTCACATTTCTTGTAAGGATAATTTTATAAAATGCTTTAAAAAAGAGTTTAATATATACCAAAAATAATCAAAGACTAGAAGTGTATCCTAAATAGAATTTAGTTGAACTAGTACATTTATAATGAGACATTTCTACATTAACTGCATGTTAAATTTGCATTTAAACCGAAAACTTCAAATCTAAAGGCCTTTTGTAATTCCAATTAAAGTTTTCAAAATGTAAGTTCGAGTTATCTTTTTGGAATAATATAACGGAGAAGTACCGAATGAAACAAAACAAATAAGAAAACTTGTACTTTAACTTTGCCAACAGCATTCTATGTGACTCGGCCTTTAATTGTAACAAAGTTCAGATGTGAATGTCGGCACCAAAAATGAATTAGAGAGAGTATTCAAACATTCTAAAGAACAAACTCATCTAAAGTTCGGAAGAATTAAGAATTTGTAATGATTATTACTTCTAACACCTCAATGAACTCAATCATACGGCTGCAATTGTGAAGATGTGATTTGCCTTCCAAAGTCTTTACAGGCTTAATACTCTTGGAAAAAATCCCGATATGACTCCAAGAGAGTATTTAAGAAATCATTTGGTAAACAGTCGCTAAGCCTCAAACAAAAGTCGACCGAAAAACTTGCTCAAGAGTGCATGGCGTCAAATATCACCAGAAAACACTAAACAAAACTGGTACATTTAATTCCAAATGGTTTAAATGGAATGCTTGGCTTTAAGGGATATCCTACTAAATATAAGGGATAAAAAACATTTCCTTATATTAAGCCTTTCAATTCTAAACTTACTTTGAGTTATTCTTGGGGGTACTTCCACTTTTACGGGCAAAAATAAGGAGTTATCAGAAACTTCTCCTTATTTTTCTCTTGTTTTGTGAAAAACATTTATAATAAATTTATAAAATAAATATAATAACTGTTACTATTTATACAAACCTTTGCATCGAATTCATGAAATTGCTAAAATGTATTGGGGTACTAAGACTTTTGTTGTCCACTGTAGATATTTTGTGACAGCCCTATGTTCCTTAAAGGGACAACGAATAAAAAATTGCGGAAAAGATTGATTAATGCTTAATTAACAAACAAACTAAATAAATGAAATCATTTGTAATGTTAATTAATAATAATTAGTAAGAAAAGCATTTGCTTTACGATTTGCATAAATTTAGAATTAGTTGATGACGTATTCAATTGTGTTAGATTTTAATAAAGTTCTTTTAATGAAAAATACATGTTCATTCTTCTCCTTTTAACTTTTTAATATCATTATATTTAATTAAAATTTAATTTTAACAGTAAGCAGGTCAAATAACACTTTTTGTATGAAATACGTACAAAATTTTGAGTAACTAAAAACGAAAAAAAAAGAAAAATTTATCACGCACGAATATATCAAATCTGTTTTTAAATTTAAATATAAAATTCACATTACTTAACCTGTGTATGACTGTATCATAAGGGGTACTTGCGCCTTAAAAGGAGTGTCTAGTTTAGATGATTGTGCCACTACTATGAGTATGACAACGAATAATTTCTGTCTTATTATTATTTTTTGCAAGGCAAAAGGTAAAAGTATTTGTACAACAGATAAAAATTGGGGGTAAACAATCAGGCAATGGTATAACCAAACAAGAGACGAACTAAAAGACAAACTAACCAACCAACTCAAATACAAGGGGTGTCAGAAGTCTAACGCCTGTTTGTAATGGAATAATAAATAAATAAGCGCCTAAACGACTTTAAGGCTGTCAGAGAGACGGACAAGCATGACACTCATACCTGCAGCAACAAGGATAAATGCTTTTCTCTCCATTGTTGCTGTCATTATAAATGTAAGTGTAATATTTAGTATTATTTTACAACACACAGAACAGTTAGTCTACACCAGACTGACCATTCTTAATAGTTTTTGAATTTACTTTTTAACATTGCTGTTATTAAAGATTTGTTCAATTTAATTCACAAAGTCATTGTATGTGGATTCATTTGTATTAAATTAAAGTTAATTAATATTACACTGTTTTTTCCTTTTCCTCTTTCCTGTTTTCTCCTAATTGGAGAATCATAAAGGACCAAGGGGTCTCTGGGTGAAGTTGTGGAACTGTTAATGCACTGAATCACCACCCTTCCTAACCTAACGTAACCTACCCTAACATATAATTTTTTTCTTTCAATTATTGTTAGAAACACGCATACATAATTATTATTATGAACACATAATTATATTTGTTAATTACTTGAAGATTTTATACAACGAATTACTTGATGTCTTACCAGTTAAAAATAAAAATATAAAAATAATTTTTCGGAATTATGCCAGTATTGTGGATCCATTCAAAGCTTATTTAGTATTTAGTACTAAAAGTAAGAGATTAATTTGAGTCAAAATTAATCAGAGATGAATACTGAAGTTTATAAGAAATTAATTTAAATAGCAGTTCCGATATCTAAATGAATCAAAATTAATGACGGTCATGATTTTGCGCAACCGACAAATGTGAGCAAAGCTTTTGTCAAAATAATCGCATCAGATTCCTGTATACAATTTACTTTTTTCTTTCTTTTATGATATGGAAATTATTATTAACCTCTAGAATTCGAGGGGATATTTGAATATCGTTAATATTCTACATCCTACTTTATGCGGCGATGTAGTAAGCAACACAGAATACATGGGGGCTTCCCAGGGGTAGCAATATATAGCTAATCTAACCTAAATAACTTTAAACTGGATACAAGATGGCCTAAGATGTTCAACCTTTTTGTTTTGCTCAGAACAAAGTAACCACAACAGGTATTACTTGAGCATTTTCCAACAACGCTTGGAAATCACTGCAATAGAATAACAAAACACAGTTGATATCCTGGAATGAAACTATTTATTAACGCTGAAAGTATTTATTAACGCAGTTGCGAAACACCACATCGTCCTAAACTCCAAAGGCAAGTAATGTTTTCGGAGATCTTCGGATGATATGGAAATTTACTGTGACTCGCAACGTGCGCTTGAAAAAAACAATGAATATGAAGCGTAATAGCTTGGTTCGAAATGAGACTGATATTACATGACGGACTCAAAAAGAAAAATTTTTTATTAATGGTAACTAGAAAATATGACAAACCATCCTGTCAACATCAGCTAAACATTTTTACAAACCAAATGACTTTTTATTTACAAACATGTGTACATTCAAATAACAAATAACTTGTAATTAGCATCCAATGACAACAATGATTTAAATAAGAGCATATATGTACGTTACAAGTAAACGTAAGATCGCAGGTAGTTCGGGAAAAGTCTTTTTCATGCAACAGATATTAAATATCTACTATGGTAGTGTAAAAAAGTAGAAGAAACAGAATTCTAAATTTGGAGATGACAAAAACTTCTTATTTTTATAAATTTGGGAACCATATCTAATCTTTTTCTTGCTATCTCGATAGTATAACAACTACTGATGACTGTGCGGATGTCAACATTTTTTTTAAATGCTAAGTTACACTTCAGTGAATTTGTTCAATCGTAATAATATTTTTAATTTTCCGATTGATTAGAGTTTTTTTTGCTTACGCTCCATAAGATTGTATTTAATAATATTTTTTGCTGATTAAAACTCCAAGTTCTTACAGTATGTAAGAATCGATAACGAACATAAACAAACCTACAAATTACGGATATATAGAGGCGTTATAAATATAATAAACTATGCCAGCTTAGTCCTTTTAAAATTTTCAGTATATATTACAACTACTAAGAACCTGTCGAGGTTGCAGAATTTCACTGAATGTGAGCCAATAGTCCTAAAGCTAATAGCAGAGTTCAAAATCAGAACAGTTTAGTAGTTGCTTAAAACGGACAAAAAAAAATGTCATTTCAATTGTAATTATATGGTCACCCTTATCGTGTCACTATTATCGTGACTTAAGAATCAAATATTTCCTCATACCATGTCTAGCGCTTATTTAAAAATAAAAAAAAAAATATGTTCCAAGCATGTTCATTTATAGTCAAAAGTTTGCTAAACTCTATATTACAATAATACGAATAGTGCTGTTGATGTTTTTGTTGTTTTAGGTTTGCCAAATATTTTCGTCATCATTAGTTGTATTTATAAATCGTGAAATATACAGCAAATGGATTATTTGCTGTCGACATTTGAATAAGCTTTGATTTGTTTACATGGATATGTATGTACGAGTATATGTAACTGTATTTTGTGAATGAGTTAGTGTTTGTCTATGCGTAAATATATGTATGTGTGTGTGTGTGTCATCGAATTTGTGCCTTGATTCCCTTTCCGTAGCTCTCTGATAGTTCTGATTGTTTGTTTGAAATTAAAACTAAATGAAGATATTTCAGAATAATTAAATGTTATGCCACTGAATGAATTGTAGATTAATACCATAAATATTAGTTGTTATTTCTTTTTGTTTTATTGTATTTTTTATATTTTTGAAAAACGATTATTTTATTCCGGCTGATGATGATGATGATGATGATATTGTTGTTCGATTTTTTAAATATTTCTCATAACTACACTTTAAAAACACTTCACTTTACAAGTCAGTCACTGCACAGATATGCAGCAACAGTGAAAACCAAATGGTTTCGAAATTAATTCTTTTATTTGACTCACTTACCTCACTTACAAGTTGTACTGGCGACAATTATTTATAGCCACGTTTTTTCTTCTTTACTTTTTTCTTAGAAATATTTTACTTATTTTATTTTTATTCTATGAGCTCCTTACACGTTGCAAGACATTTTTTATAACTAACCGACTTATACACAATCAACAACCTCGTTTCAATATCATCAACTCGCTCGCACTCGTATAAACGTATGAATTATTGAGGTATTAATTAAATAATAAAAAAAAGGAACAATGTTACTTGGTTTTAAAGTATTGATTAATGTTATTATAGGCCGGACTACATATTTCTCATTCTTATTAGTGTTTTTAAATTCATTTTTTTTTTTGTATTTTTTTGAAATTTTAATAACTTTGCTTAAGTGCCCCAGTCAGCCAGAAAAGTCTTATTAGAAGGCTACATGGTACTACAAGTATCACTACTGACACGAATTACACACACACATAAGTATGAATGTCAACACTCTCTAATAATTCACATAAACTTTATACACAAACACACACACACACTTAAGGATATAAATATTTTTTTGTGTACACACACATACATATGCAATGCATGTACATAGATTTTTAAAAAAGGCACGTGATCTAAGAATTTAAATTCGTTTAAATTGTGTCCTTTCGCTATGGCTCCATAAAAACTACTACTGTTGCCTATATTATAAAGAAGTTGTATTTGTTTAAGCAACCACACACTTCTTAACTACCGCCCGAGAGTTACAATAACAATTAAAATGAGGTTATTGTTGTATTCTTGTATTGCTGCTACTGCTGTTCCGACTGTTACGAGTATTAAATGACACGCAGTAAAGCTTTTGAAGTTCCCATGGAGCTTTTGATTTCAAATTTGAAGTTATTTAAACGTTATTTTTGAAACACCTGATGGTAATGATTATATTATATTAGGCATTAGAAGTTTGTTAAAGGACTTTGACAGTGTGGGTAGTAAACTAGTTTGCCTGTATGACCTTGATTCCGTGTAATTCTTTTCATCCACTGACGAGCAAAATATTTAAATCCTAATCCATTTGAAGAATAGATTAAACAAAGCCTATTACGTTGAAGTGAAAAAATTAGTTTCAGCAAAAAGGATAGCTCAAAGACATTGCAGCATCATAGATCCTATAAGTATAATACAATAACAGGTTAAGTCTAACCATCTATGTATATATAGTAGATACATATGTATATACGCATTACTGATTGGCTTAATTTTCAGTGCATAGGAAGCTAAAAACTTGGATTTTGGAATGTAGGTTATTTTTAATTTGTATAAGTTAGGTTAGATTTAATCCGCCTTTTGCATAAGTTTCTTTCTCTTGTAATTCCATTATATATCTTTTACCATAACCCTAGAGTTCCTGGTTGACATCACTCAGCTAGACAAGTTCAGTCGATAAATTTTGAGTGCCCAAAAATCATTTGTCACAAGTTTACAAGTACTGAAAAATTATCTTGAAGACGTCCAGTGGTCTCCTCTTCTTCCTCGTCATCACAGCTTCTAAGCAGTAAGTTATTTTAAAAATCTTTAGCCGCGTACGACAAGGGAACAGTGTCACTTTTTGAATGCAGTGAAGTTCCGAAGACGCATTGTGCATTGATCTGATGCGAAGCATGTCCTTCCTATTCCATAATGACAAAAGTTTATCTCTGTACATGAAGGTTAATTTTGGTCTCAAAGGAGGGCAACACGTAGCAGCTAAAATATTTCCCTAATTGGAAGATGAATCAATTGTTACCGCGTATACAACAATTAAACATTAAATAAGTCGCTCAAAATCTTAACTAATTTTTCATCCGAATTGATTGCAAAGAGGAAAGGCGAGTGTTAAAAGTAACGATTTCGTGGATGTTGCGAATATGCAACTTAATTACAATAGTTCTGTGGACGATTAGAGTTCATATCTCTCTTTGATAAAGCGATCGGTGTTTATATCCTCTAAATATTGCTCAATTTTAAGCTCTGTTATCAGTAAAAAAGTTAACATGGACTTAACATTTGACTTTTAAATTTGTATGGTATATAGGCTGATATCTGCCTTGATCAATGATCCATTACTAAATGGATTACAAATACATTCACTCTAATGGATTACAAACATGAGTTTCGTAGTATTACTGCAATTGACGTAATACCCTCTGAGACTGGTAGGTCAGTTGAAAAAGATAAGCAGCTTATAGTTATGACCGAAGGAGGTGGCGGGTCTACCACAATAATGTACAAGAGTCAGAGGAGAACTCTTGGAGATAGCAATTAGATGTATTTCTTGTCGAAACAAACAAAAAGTTTATAGGGGTGCCTTGGTGCTCTAGTTATTGGTGTGCTAGTCGGTTCAACTCACACTAGAGCCATTGGTGTGAAATTTATTGATTATAACACATTGAATGAATTGGGGTTATCTCAGTGTTGGTCTCAGTCACGAAAGAAGGGTGTAATCTCGCAAGAGTAAAACAAAAAGGCAAAATTCAAATGAAATTAATTTAACAATGTTGCAGTCTATGTAGACAGCTTTAGTTCAATTACTGCAAAGTTGTTTCAATAAACTTGGCATGTCTTCAATAAGCCACATGCATAATCAAACCAGAAGAGTAATCTGAAAATGCAAGAGTGGTCGTTAGCCCTTAAATTGCGAAAAGTATACACTCAGGAGCTGATAATAAAATTGTCAGAAAGAGGTTTCAGCCCTATGGTAATGTCTCAGTTATACTGGGAGAAATAACTGAGTGCTGTTAACAAGGTTCAGTTGTAATGCGGCCCTAACACGTTGCGATTAGTTCATTAAGTTGTCTAACCAATTGTAACGTTGGAGGTCTTGTAGGTCGTCGGTTTGTTGAAGTTCAAATAATTTTTACTTTCATTTAGCCGACGGCCAACATGACGCTGCAAAAACAATTTATAAGTAAAGTCGGTTGTAAAATCGAAAGCAAACTATTAAGTTGTTTAATCAACTCTGTTGTGCGACTAATCGCAACGTGAAGGAGCCGCAAAAGAAGTATGCATCGAGGAGAACAGGCATGAGTAATGTCTTCAATATGAACAATTATGTAGAACACAAAGTTAGGCTTCTATCAGCGGTTAACATTACAATTGTAAATTTCGAAGAGATGGAAATATTTAAGATTTCTCAATTTTTTTTTTCACTTAATTCTGCAAAATAAAAGTCGTCAAATTTAATTGTTATATGTTACACATTTCCTTTGTTGATTCGATTTTAACATCAAAATAAGTCTCACAGGCTTATGTTAGCATGAACAGAAACGAGTCCCTGATAGTCTAATAGATGTGAAGACCGTAGGTTCCATTCTTAATTTAAGCTGTTACGCTGCATCGAACATATGGCCTTAAGTCGGTACAGGATAGTCGTTGTAGTACAACGTAATGAGTAGAGCTGTAAATTGTTAAAAGTTAAAAACACCAATTCAAATTGGTTTTAACAAAGTACGTAGTTTTAGTGGTCACAGTACTAGAAGCAGAAGCTTAAAATTCGAATTTTTAAAATTTATCGCGCGACAAATATAAAGTGGGTTCCCATGACTTTCAATATACTCGACATTTAATATGAGAAACATACAATTTAATATTGCTAGAGTGAAATATGTAGTGGGATATGCATTTATTATACAATTTGATATTTATTTTGTTAGATAATTGCTTAATATTCTCGCATTATTCTGTAAGTTTTTGAAAAGGTTGTTTGGCAACATTATAAGAGAGACTCACTATTCTGTTGCATTCTTTCTAGGTGCTCTATTTATCACGTCGTATACAAATACATTACTCTGCTCCAGGACGAAATTACTTACTCAGCTAATGAGAAAATAATTTGTAATTTGTATTATAATTAATAAATAAATAAGTAGTTATATACTACAGAACTAAATTTTGCAATTCCATTGGTCTCTTTTGATCTTTCATAAATGCCCATGTCTCCATTGTGTCCGCACAGTTGCTATATGTATTTAATTTATAATTCAAATATAATTTACCTTTAGAATTGAAAATTCCGTTAAAACTGTTTGAAAATCTATATCTGATACAATTTTTTGTTCTGGCAACACCAATTATGTGGCAACTCTGCCAATCCAGCTGGTGTATTTTACGTCTCTCGCAACCATCTGTCAGTCTTCACAATAGTCAATACGTAACTCTTATAAGAGGAAGAGAATAAATTTACCAGGTTAGACTGATTTCATTATATGATTCTTGTGAGAAAAAGTAATTAATCATACAATATGATTTCAATTTCTCGTGGATTGGGAAATTTATTGACGCGTATTGCCTTTAGTCACAGTAACTCAAGTATATGTTTGGCCAGAAGTTTGCAAACCACACGTGCATTGGATTGTGAAAATAAACAGCAACAAGACGTAACAAATGACAGTACATTATCAAGTGATGAAGCGGCAGGAGCGGAGCTTGAGCAGAAACGTGAACTAACCGAACAAGAATTAAAGCAACTGAGAAAGGATCGTTCAACGAAAATACCGGTAGAAGCATCGATACGCTATTTGAAAAGTTCGGCCTATAAAGAAGCATACGGAGAGCAATTTGTGTGGGAACAATATAGACGTAATCACAAGGGTATTTTTCCACCACGTAAAACGCGCAAGACGTGCATACGTAAAGACACAATAACAACCGGCAATCCCTGCCCAATTTGTAGAGACGAATATTTAGTACTCGACCATCGTAATATTGATTTATTGAAACAATTCATTTCCCCACACTCTGGCGAAGTACTAAGTTACACTAAGACAGGCCTCTGTCAGAAAAAAAATTTGCAATTGTTGGTGGCCGTGGAGCGGGCCAAGGATTATGGTTTGTTAACATTTGATGTTCCATACAGAGAATTCGATTATTCTGAATATTATGAGAACAAATTTCAAGCTAAAAATTAAATATAACCGCATAAATAATATTGTTCCCTAGTTAAGTAATTCGCTTATAAATATATACAACAATATATACAATAGAAAATATTAAGAAGAACAGCTGATATGGAAGAAGAATCTAAATACACATTTGTAGTGGTCGGTGGTGGTATTGCAGGTGTCACCTGTGCAGAAACTATAGCTATTTGCTGTCCAGAACAGTCGATTTTATTAATAACTGAATCAAATATAATTAAAACAGTGGCGAATTTGGAACCAGTGGCGCGCTACTTGCATAAATTTGATGTACAAGAAAGAACTTTGGCTTCAACATTAGGCAACAATTTCCTTGCCCCAGCAATAATAACTCTGGTCGATCAATTAAAAAATATTGACGCCGATAATAAATTTATCATCACTAAAAATAATAAAAAGATTCATTATAACTATTTATGTTTGTGTACCGGTGGTACACCTCGTCTGATAGAAGATAATAATGCTTTGATTTTGGGCATACGTGACACTGATTCTGTATTGGAGTTGCAAAAAAGACTTAAGACTGCAAAGAAAATAGTGTTGATAGGAAATGGAGGTATATCAAGTGAATTGGCTCACGAACTGCAAGGTATCGAAGTACATTGGGTAGTTAAGGATAATCACATTGCATCCACATTTATTGATCCCGGAGCTGCTTACTTTTTCCAGCAGAGAATTGACCAAATACGACAAGCGAACCCTAATGAAACTCCGGGAAAAGGCATAGTAAAACGTTTGCGTTATGATGAAATAACTTCAGATGCTGAGACTTCAAATAAAGGTGCAGCTTTAGGTCCAGATTGGCATCAACATTTCGATTTAAAAGGCTCAGCTGTTTCGGATAAAACTAAACCTTTTATTCATTTTAATTCTCTAATAGAAAAAATAGAAAAAGCTCGAGATGAAGAGGATAATAAGACTCGTCTGAATATTTTTTTGACAACGGGGGAAGTTATTGACTGTGATTTTGCTGTATCAGCTACTGGCGTCATACCTAGACTGGATTTCAATTGTTGCCCACCCTTAATTTTATCCGAAGAAGATAAAGGTATTAAAGTTAATGAAATGATGCAAACCTCAAACGAATTTATATATGCGGCGGGAGATGTGTGTACAGCTGGATGGCAAAAGGCCGAACATTGGATGCAAATGCGTTTGTGGACTCAAGCTCGTCAAATGGGCAGTATGGCTGGCAGAAGCATGGCTGCAGCGTACGCTAAAGAAACCGTCTATCAAGATTTTTGTTTTGAATTATTTGGTCATGTTACACAATTATTTGGCTTACCACTGATATTATTGGGCCGTTTTAATGGTCAAGGCCTTGGAACTGACTACGAACTGTTGATTAGAAGTACACCAGGCACTGAATATATAAAGTTTGTGTTACAAAATGGTAAACTAAAAGGAGCCATATTGATTGGCAATACTGAGCTAGCAGAAACATGTGAAAACCTGATTCTTAATGGCATTGATTTGACACCGTTTGGTGATGATATTCTTAATCCCGACATCGACATTGAAGATTATTTTGATTAAAAAATTGTTTGTATATATTTTTTGTTAAATTTAAAGAAATACAATTAATTAAGAAACATATAAAGATTTTATTATTAACAATTATGATTACGGGACATGAACTATTTAGATTTCTGTCATTTAATTTTCGCCTCGCTACCTGTAAAAAAGAGAAGGAAACACATTGTTATACGAATGCTTAATAATAAAAATACATATAAAAATAATGTAGTGATTGGGAAATACACTTCACATAAATAAGGGCATTGTTTTATCAATCAATTTAAGCTTATTGCTCTAAAGATAATCCAACAATGCTAAAGGTCTAACAATTGAAAAAAAGACCGTAAACAAAGTCCTGTATATTATTTAGTCATTACATTTCATCATGTATATTATTATTGCATCAGTTGAAAAGGTGTATTAGGAAAAAACAAAACAGTATATATTATTTATAACAATGTATACTGCCGCCTTTCGACAAAATCGTCTCATAAATTGAACTTTATAATAAAATTTGTGACAGGAACGATTTTATTGCAACAATTAAATATTCGCAATCATCAAATAGTCATATGTATATTTCCCGGTACAACCAGCCTCTCAGGTTTTACATTTGGTTTAGGTCTGAAGAGTATGATGGTCATGGCAATTTCATTTATTTCTATCGCTAATCCACTTCTTAATAGTCTTTGTCATGTGCATAGGAACATTGTTCTGTTGGAAAGTCCATGAGATGGGTTCGACTATATCTACAGACTAAAAACCATTATTCCGCCCCCAAATCAAACTGAACTTTTCTTCTTATGTTCTTTGCTAGAATTGAACCACAATTCCTTACATTGACGGTTTTTTCTCTAATTATATTCGTTTTTTTGCTGCATTTCTGCTAACGACAGAAAGCCTATTTTTTAACCAATTTTTTTTATCAGATTTTTATAGCAGGGTCAGTGGAATTAACGATTTTTCAGCAAGAAAATTATTCTTGCCTTTTGTTTTTAAAAATGCTGAACTATTTCTTAGTGAAAACTGACTCACCTGATGCACCTTGATCGACTGATCCAATTATTCAAAATTGTCCTTACAATTACAAAGAAAAGTACAGATTAAATCTAACGGAACTTTTTGGAATTATATCTGTTTACAGTCTTTTTCTCAATTGTATTGTTAAGCCTTAAATGGCAAGTGGAAAATAAACCCCTCGATGAATTATCTTTTGGGTAGTATGCTTAAATTTATTGATAAAAAAACTGCATCTATTTATGTGAAGTGTATGTACATACTTCTGGAAGTCTGTGAAGTAATATTATCTAGTTTACGAAGCTTATATTTTCCCATCAGCAGATTTATTGTACTTTTATTTCTTTAGGTAAGTAGGTTTCGATTTACCATTCTGGTGTTATCTATGGGCGTATCTGTATTTTAGGAGAATAATATCAGTAATGTAACAAAACAGACAGTAGCCTTGAAATATTGTGGAAATTTTACAAATTATATGTTGTAATAAATTTTTTATTTCAGTTCATCCGAATGTTTAATAGATTATGCAGATATAAAAATAGTTGTTGCAGGAGCATTAAAAATCTTTTACGCTTCTGCATTCTGGGGACGAGGTGGACAGTATTTGTATACTTCATACACATTAAATAATACATTTAACATTAAAATAAATAAAATACGTTTTACACAAAATGTGTCCATTCGTTTTAATGTCGACTTTATTAGAGAATAACACATTCCAGAGTTCCTTTATTTCAAATGAAAAATACATAACGAAAATGTTTTTTAATACCGAAGTATTGAAGAATGTATAACAAATATAAACATTCTTAACAAAAAGAGTGAACAGAGTATGTGACCCAAAATAGATTCTTAATTTATTACTATTGTTTGGTAGAACATAAAGCTATACAATTCCAATAAATATACATATATACATAATGCAATCTATTACACTCAGAGTTTTTCATTTAACTCACCAACATATTTGATTTCATCAAATGCTTTGCGAGCCTTCTTTAGTTCTTCGTTCATTGTCAACAAATCTTTGACACGGGCATATTTTCTCGGATCCTTACGAACTAAAAATATTATATCCTCCACTTGTACGCGGCCAGTGCGACCAATTTCCATTGCTTTGTGTGTCATTTCAGTTACAAATTCTATTACCAAATCCTCTAATAAATCCACGCTTTCCGTGTAGGGATTCTTGTCATCACCAAAGCCGTACATCATGCAACGCAATTCTTTGCTAAACAACCTCTTTCGGCCTGCATTCGTGGGCACAAATTGTTCCTCTCCTTCCTCTTCGTCGAACTTTAGACAAATAAATAAATTATATTGAACTAGGAATAAAAATACACCACTCACATCTGGATTCTCAAATGGTTCCTCTGGATTTGCTGCCATTTTGTATTGTTCCACTTCTCACAATTTCTGAATTTCTGCGAATGTTATTCTTTTTGTTTATTTACAAAACAGAGTCGCTTACAAACGTATAATTTTTCTGTTCACTAATTAACAACTGTTATATGATCAGATACCCCAGAGTAACCCAGATACTAACTATTCAGACTACAAACACAGGGCGTGTCAAGTAAACTATAAATTAAAAACATTGTGTCGATTAATATGTTTTATAACACTGGTAATGTATATAAAAATTGTTCCGATATTTTTTTAAACTTTATGTTACATTGTATACAAGTCATACGGTCACATAGATTATACATTGAATTTTTTGACATTTACCTAGATTTCGTTTTCAAAATAAAGGCAATTTGTACACTGATTATCTTTTCTATATCTGTGGTCACAAGCAATAACAACGATATACGACACCTTAGACAATTATTTCAGAAAAATACTGACATAATAAATTATAATATACGTTTAATGTTCACAAAAAAAATTGTAGTCATATACAGTGTTGATAAATTCAGTACTTCTGTATTTTTTTCAGGACATTTTCATTTCAAAAATACCGCAGTACCCCTCAAAGTTTTCAGTACTTTTTTCGACAAATTCGTTTTTGTTCGTTCAAAAAATAAATATATATTTTAATAAATAATTCGCACATTCTTTTTCCGTTGCCAGGTTTATTAAATTTATTATAATATTTATTTAAAAATTAAGCCCGTTTGTTTACTGTCTGTCTAATAGGTAGTAGTTATAAGTTACAGTAGCCTGCCTTATAAGAAGCTCAAAAAGGCTACTGTTCAAGACCCAGGTCAGACAAAACGAAAACAAAAAACATAACTCTAATTTGTTTATATAGAAAGAACAAGTAGTGAATGTAGTTAATTCGATCGCCAAACCCAAAAAATAACTTTGTCCAAAAACCAGGTTGGGACAAAACGAAAACTGGTCCGGTTGCTGCTGGTCCAGACGGAAAGAAAAAGCAAAATAAAATAATTTTCATTTTTAATTTTTTTTTATTAATTTTTCTTTTTCACCAGTTGTGGTGAGCTTTTACAAAATGTGGTGAATTTATTCGGTGTTGTGAATAAAATTTAAATTCACCAAAATGCCGTTATTCGAAATGGGTACTGTGTTACCATAAATCCATGGACTGTATGTTGTGATTTGGACGGTGCGTGTCTAGAATAAGTATTTTTCACTTATGTTAGTGGAGACATTCACCGATATGTTTGGTTACTGCATTAAAACAATGTTGCCATTGTGTCATTCTATTTAAAATTCTAAAAAATTAAAATTAGAAAACTGCATACAAAAAATAATTAAATTTTAATTATTTTGTAAATGAATTTTGAAACATAAAAGAAGTTCTATTCCCAAAATGCAAATTGGAAATTCTTTGTCGAAATATTTATAAATTTTTGTGCTTTTTTTGTTCGATCTAAATTTTATAAAATTTGCATCGGATTTAAATGTAACATCAGGAAAAATTGTTAAGAGAATTCATTCATTTTTTTCTTTTTCAAAAGTTGGTTACAGATTTTTAGTTTCTTGGCAACATTTCAATTTCAAAACATTTCAGTACTTTTTTATTATTACAGATTTTATGATTTGAGCTTTTCATCTACATATAAATGGGTTTAGGCTAATGGTAAAGGTCTTAAGCCCCGGTTAGCCAGGGGCTAACGGATGTATGTTCGCTTTTAGATTACGAAAAGCAATGGGAATGCTGAATGAACCGTTGCGTCGACATTTTTGACTAAACCTTACGTTTCGAATCAACTGTTTTTGTTTTGTATATGAGAAACATGTAGTTAGTTTTTCTATTCCATTCCGTACGGTAAGTATAATAAATATATTTTTATAAAACTACCATTTGATGCAAAAAGGTACCCTTTCAGTTATAGTTCAGTACTATTTCAAAATTTTAGTTTTGCAACACTGGTCATATATAATAAATTTCGCTGTTGTTGAATTTGAATCTCATTGATCAGTGTTGCAAAATTTAAATTTTGAAATAGTATTGCACGATAACGGAAAGAGTACTTTTTTGCATTAAATGGTACTCAAATGGTAAAAAATATTTATTTATACTTAATATACGTATGGAATGTAATAGAAAAACTAACGATTCATACATGTTTCTCATATACAAAACAAAAACAGCTGATTCATAACGTAACAGATTGTAAAAGCCCCGTTTAGTCAAATCTCGAAGGAATGTAAGGGAATGTACGTTTATTTTAGCATATGAAGAGCAAATTGAATACTTACTGAAATTACATTACGGGTCGGCAAGAGTTCTCATTGCTTTTCGTATTCTAAAAACGAACGTACGCTGCGTGGACGTTGGGCTAATCGGGGCTAACGACTAATTCTACCTTTTGCATGACGTTGGACATGTTGCTAACCCATTAATAGTTGAAAAGCGCAAACCATAGAGTATGTAATAATAAAAAAGTACTAAAAGTGTAGCGGGGGTACTGTTGTATTTTTGAAATGGAAAAGTACTGAAAAAATTACTAAAGTATTGAATTTTTCAACACTGTCATTGATACAAAATTTTTTCATGTTTTTTATACCATGTTTATCGTTTGCTTTCAAAACTATCATCGCTAAGAAATTGTGCTACCATTGATGACTAACTAAAAGTTTAATTTATACACTCATATGCAACTATGCCTCAGTCACTGTTTAGTTGCGTTTGATTCGTGTTCGTTTTTGTGATGTGATACGGATAAACGGACGTTTGTGTTGTATATTTTTTGTAATATATAAAGTTGCATTTTTTCAATTGGAAATTTGTGTTTAACTAATCAAAAAACAAAAGAATTGCTAAATATTTTGTCGAAAATCAAAAATAGCATAACAAATTATTGGCTTCCTTATTTTAAAAGCAAAGATAAAGATTTTTGACTAAGAAAAATACTAATTTTTCATACAAAAAATAAAAAAGTCAAATCAAGTGAAATTTCTTTTTATCGATTTTTTACAAAAAAACATTTCTTTGGTTGTGTGAAAATTCGATTTCTCACTTTCAAGTGAAGAACAACAAAAACCATAAAGAAAAGGCAATACACAAAACAAAGAGCAAATTACAAAACAAAAGAAAGAGGAAAAACAACTACAATAGAAAATGGAAAAATTGCGACACAATAGCAAAATAAACCAATAAGCAAAAGTATATGCGAAATAGAAATAAAATGCAATTATTTATTAGCGAATAATTAAATAAGAAAAGATTTCCAAATAACAAAAATAATTTAAAGATAAATAATTGTAAATTGAAATTACTATTTTTGTATTCATTTATATCATATGACGTCATATACATCAAGTCCTGGATTTTTCTTAATTTATTAATTTGCTTGCCTTAAAATATTTCTTATCGGTTATATTAACGTATTCCGCTGCATTTGATTTCTAAAGCGGTTGGTCAAGTTTTTTATAAATTTTGTTTATGTTCTTTTCAAAAATATTTTTCGACTGTATCCAAAATCAAAAAAAAATTTTAACTCTGTTTTTGGGAAGGGGTTCCTAATGTAAGAGTCATAGAAGTAGTATTAAACAAAAAAAATATACATTGGGGTGGGCCTTAACAAATCACTTTTCTCGACATCCCAATACTGAAATCGTGTGAGTGTACGATCGAAAGAGAACGACAATTAAGTGAAACGGAAAAAAACCAATAACAAAATAAATCACACAAACGAACAAACAAAGAGGCAACAATAAGATTGCTATCATCATTACCATTTAATACATTACATCTCAGAGTGTGTAACGGTAATTCTCCGGAATAACCTTATGAACTGCCGATGTTTATATTTACAATAATTACTTTTGTTCTTTTCCAATTGCAGTGAAAACAAATATTCACCATTATTATTGTGGTAGAATAACAAAACAACGCGACCATCTGTTTACAAAGAAAGTGAAAAGCACCCTTATAAAAAGGGATGTAAAGAAGAGAGAATAGAAAATTGAAAAAAAAATATATATTACAGCTCTGCTGGCCTTCTCAAGGTTACCAATCACTATCAATACCTACTATACTATATTATAGGACATAGTAATATAAATACAACTCTACTTCATTCCATATACAACAAAACACTATATCTCAGCCACCCGTAATAATAATAGTATAAGTACTACTACTGCAATCATTCAGGGTTTTCTATTATAATTTTTTATGATAACAAGGACGGCGGAAACAGTTTGAAGGCCATTCGAAAAAAAATTGTCACAACTTTAACACAATGTCCGCCTTATTCTCAAACCCATCAAAATTATTTTCATCATCGCCTGCATCGTCGATATCATCGCCTTCAGCAACAAGAAAACCGTTTTCACATTTGTTATGTTTTACTGTGATATTTCTTAGTTTTATTGCTCCCAGTATTCAGGTAAGTGCTCTTTTTTAAATTCAACATATTTTTTTTATTGTTTAATTGTTTGGACATTTAAAATGTCGACAAAAGTACAAATATACACACGACAGTGACTATTGCGTTGACAGCAAATTATGAGTAATAAATATGTTGTATTAAAAAGTACAAACTGTGTTGAATAATCGCACATTTAAAGTACAGTAATAAAGAGAAAAGTGCAAATCACTATAATGTGATATTTGAATACGTCCGTTGTAAAGTAACGACAACCAATTATCTTTTTTCTTTTAAATTGTTCGCTCCTTTAACGAAATGCAAATTTCTATCACAAAAAGTTAAATATCATATCATAAATGGTGCACAATTTTGTTCATTTAATTAGCCATTGCAAACTACTATGTGTTAACTTTATTCATGAGTGGCCGAAACTGCAGCTTAACGCCGGGAAGGTAATTACTAAAACAGGGATTACCATTTCAAAGCACAATTCCGCAGAGAGAATTCAGGCATATGATATGCTCTTTTATTCAGTTGTCGGTCAGGCTGCCACAAGCACACATGTTAGCGGATGCTATAATATTTTTTTAAGTTTACACTTGTAGTGTATTGACTTATGAAGGAATAATTACTTTTTATATCACTCAATTAAGTAAAGCTTTTTAACATCTTATTTGTAAATAGCACTCCACTAAAACAAGTTATTTGTATATATTAAATGACAACAACAACAGCAAAAGAATAACTGTAAACCTTTTGCTGTGTTCTTAATTAATCTTTTTAAATACCCAAATTCATTCCCGTTTTGTAAAGCAAAGTAGAAGGATTAAATAAAAGTTATTAAATAAGATAAACTCTTATTGTTTAAATATAAGCCTGAGTTTATCACAGTGGCGACGAGGCAAAACAATATTAAAATAATTTTTTTTTATAAAAAATAAAAGTAAACCGGTGCAGTTGAAAGTTTCTTTTGAATCGAAGATAAAGATGACTACGCAAATTGCACAAATAATTGGTAAAGTTCCAAGTTTTGATCACACGCAAAACAATTGGTCAATTTTCGAAAATCAAATGGAACAATTTCTAGTGGCGAATGACATAAATAATAGCGTCAAAAAGAAGGCGATCTTACTGACGTCATTATGCGAAACGTCCTATATGCTGTTACAAAATTTAATAAGTCTGAGGAAAATAGAAGATGCAACAACAACTTATGAGTCGTGTGTGGTGGTAATGAAAAAACATTTTAAGCCACCAACATCAGGTTTTGCAGAAAGGTACAAATTTTACAACGCTTCAAAAGCACCTACGGAGACAGTTAACGAGTGGTCGGTACGTGTGCGGTCATTAGCAGTGAACTGCGAGTTTGGTGCAAATTTAGCAACAGCGATTCGGGATAAATTTGTAATGGGGTTGGAAAAAGGTCCGGCCCGGGACAAAATTTTCTTAGAATCAGTAGAATGTACTTTCGACAGAGCGGTGGAAATAGCCAATAATGTTGAGTATGCAAAACACCAATATGACACGGCAGCGGTCAAGGAAGAGCCCGTTAATTTTATAAAAAAAGCAAATGGCGGACGAAGTAAAAGGGAATCGCAAAGGGGTGCTCAGCAAAGAAATGATCAGCAATGTGAAGTCTGCGGTTATAAAAATCACAAAAGCGAGCAATGTAAGTTTAGAAATTACAAGTGCAACAAATGTCAAAAAAGAGGGCA
Source organism: Sarcophaga subvicina (assembly GCA_936449025.2). Classification (NCBI taxonomy): domain Eukaryota; kingdom Metazoa; phylum Arthropoda; class Insecta; order Diptera; family Sarcophagidae; genus Sarcophaga; species Sarcophaga subvicina. The sequence continues at coordinate 39,593,370 of OW388082.2, forward strand.
TTTAAAAAAAATGTGTAAGGCAAAAAACTTTAATTTTTTAGAAGATGTGCATAGAGATTTAAGCTTATTTTCTGTTACAAGTTTAAAAGATGGACCTATTAAAATTAGAGTTAAGATTAATGATAAACCATTTGATATGGAGTTGGATACTGGTTCAGAAAATACGGTTATTTCAGAGAAAACATACAAGTCTAATTTTAGTAATTACAGTCTTCGTAAAATAGATATGTTATTGAAAGCGTATAATGGTACAAATATAATACCTATCGGAGCTTGTGATGTGTGTATTCAGTACGGCAATAAGAGGAAACTTATTCCTATTATTGTGATAAAAAATGGTGGTCCACCACTGTTGGGTCGAAACTTTTTAAAGGCGTTTGAAATCGAGATCTGTAATATAAATCATGCATCGGAACTTCATATGATTAAAGGTTATCCTATTGTTAGGAAATTTAATAAACTGTTTGATGGTGGTTTGGGTCTATTTAAGTTGAGTAAGGCTGTGTTGAAGCTAAAAGAGGATGCTGTCCCAAAGTTTTTCAGACCGAGACCTTTACCTTTGACCATTAAAAAAAGAGTTGAATTAGCATTAGATGAATTGGTGAAAATGAAAATTTTACAACCGGTTGATTATAGCGAGTGGGGGACGCCAATAGTGCCCATATTGAAAAAAGACGGTAATGTTAGGATTTGCGGGGATTTTAAGGTAACGTTAAATCCGAACTTAATGATAGAAAGGTATCCTTTGCCTCGGATAGAGGAAATGTTTTCTAAGTTGCATGGAGGGGAGGAATTTACAAAACTTGATTTAAGTATGGCCTACCAGCAAATAGAGCTAGATGAGGAATCTCGTAAATATACTACTATATCGACTTCCAAAGGTCTTTTTCAATATACAAGGCTTATATATGGCTTAGCCTCAGCTCCTGCGATTTTTCAAAGGATCATGGATTCACTGTTGGCAGGTTTGGATGGTGTTGTAGTATTTTTAGATGACATTTTAATTAGTGCTCCCAATCGTCAACTTCATAATGAGCGTCTCGAACGAGTTTTGAACATATTGAGTGATGTAGGTTTTAAATTGTCACCAGCAAAATGTGCGTTTTATTGTAAGAAAATAGAATACTTGGGTCACGTAATCGACAAACGGGGTTTACACATGAATCCCAAAAAAGTTAGTGATATTTCTAAAATGCCCAATCCCACAAATGTCAAGGAACTGCAGGCATTTTTAGGAGTTGTAAATTTTTATAGAAGGTTTTTGCCAAATGTGTCCACATTGCTGCATCCATTGCATGGATTACTCAGGGCCAATACAGAATTTAAATGGACTGAAGACTGTTCGAAGGCCGTGGAAAAGTTAAAAAAATGCCTAGTATCGGAAAAATGTTTGGCACATTTTAACGCTAATTTTAGGACAAGGGTGACTGTAGATGCCAGTCCTGTCGGGGTAGGTGCTGTGTTGTCACAGATAAATGATAGGGGTGAGGAAAGGCCAGTTGAGTTCGCTTCTAGGACATTGACAGATACGGAAAAGCGTTATTCACAACTAGATCGTGAAGCCGTTTCCATTTTGTTTGGTGTTAAGAAGTATCACCAGTATTTATACGGCCGTCATTTTACGTTGGTTACGGACAATAAACCATTGCATCACATTTTTAACCCCAAAAAGGGAATTCCGGTTATGGCATCAAATAGATTGCAACGTATAGCGTTAACGTTGTCGGGTTATCAATTTGATATTGTCCATATTAAATCGAAAAGCAATGTTGCTGACTATTTTTCAAGACATCCAAATCAATCGGATTTAGAATTGGATGATTTGCCAACTGATTTATACGTCAATTACGTAAAGGAGCTTCAAAACGAGACAAAATTTTTGAATTTTGAAACCATCTGTTCAGAAACGGAAAAGGATGAGCTACTGAAAAGAGTACGTAGGTATGTTGAATTAGGATGGCCTGCTAAGTGTGCAGAACCCGAATTACTGCCATATTTTGTGAGAAGAACTGAGTTGTCGTGTGAGTCGAATAGTTTGTTTTGGGGATATAGGGTGATTATACCTACGAAATTGAGGAGTGAAGTTGTTAATTTGTTACATGCGTCGCATATGGGCATAGTGAAAATGAAATCTATGGCTCGCGAATGCTGTTGGTGGCCAAATCAAAGCAAAGATTTAGAGGAAATTGTTAGGGCGTGTGACTCATGCTTGATTACACGGCCTAATCCACCTCAGCAGGAGTTAATTCCTTGGCCGAGGTCGGAGGAAGTGTGGTCAAGATTACATATAGATTTTTTTGGACCATTTGTAAAACGTTGGTGCCTTGTGGTGGTGGACAGTACCAGTAAATGGATTGAGTGTTTGGACATGGGTACTAATACAACTAGTAACGCTGTCATTCGGGTTTTAAGAGAATTATTTGCACGATTTGGTTTGCCAAAATGTATCGTTTCGGATAATGGTACATCTTTTGTGTCCAACGAATTTGGAAAATTTTTAAAACTTAATGGTATTAAACACATTACAACTCCTGTAGGAAATCCAGCTACTAATGGACAGGCTGAAAATGCAGTAAAAACTATTAAAAATGCTCTTAAGCGCAGTCTAAATAATGTACCAATATCCGAATTCAATAATGTACTATGTAGATTTTTATTGGATTATAGAAACGCTGTACATTCCAGTACTGGTGTTTCACCAGTTCAGTTAATGTTTAACAAGCGTAAAGTAAGAACAAGGCTTGATTTAATCAATCCAAAAAGAAAAATAGTTAACGTTAATACCGATCAAGTAAAATTAAACGTAAAAAATAAACAGAAAAGTCAAATTAAATTTTATAAAGGTAAAAAGAAAAATATTTTTAACGAAGGCGATAATGTTGTTTGCAAGGATTATTCAATTCCAGGAAAAGTTTCTTGGATTAGAGGTTCAGTGCTTAAAAAACTTGGTAAGCAAACCTATTTAATAAAAACAAAAAATGAAAGAACTTGGAAAAGGCATGCTAACCAAATGGTGCTGTGTACTGAATCTGAAAATGAAAAAAGTGAAATTCCAACAACTCTTTTAGATCCGTTACAAAAAATTGCTCCATGTATCCAACAAAGTATTGAAGATAGGGTTAAATCAGATTACATCATAAATAAAGAAGAAAATATAAATTCTAAAGAATATTCAAAGGAAAATGAATCATCAACAGAAATTGTTAAATATAATTTAAGAGAAAGAAAAACTAAAAAAATATAAATTATATGTAAAATTTATACTGAATTTATATATTATTTAGCCAAAAACTATTATTATATGTATATGCAAGTATATTTAATGTATTGTTAAGCTAAATGAAATGAAGTATTTTAAAAATGTATTATATTGGATGAGAAGCAAATTTATGAAGGGGGTGATTGTAGTGTATTGACTTATGAAGGAATAATTACTTTAAGTATCACTCAATTAAGTAAAGCTTTTTATATCACTCAATTAAGTAAAGCTTTTTAACATCTTATTTGTAAATAGCACTCCACTAAAACAAGTTATTTGTATATATTAAATGACAACAACAACAGCAAAAGAATAACTGTAAACCTTTTGCTGTGTTCTTAATTAATCTTTTTAAATACCCAAATTCATTCCCGTTTTGTAAAGCAAAGTAGAAGGATTAAATAAAAGTTATTAAATAAGATAAACTCTTATTGTTTAAATATAAGCCTGAGTTTATCACAACACTAAAAAAATATTTTGTGTTTAAAAAATCCTTTTTTTTAAATTCAAAGTCTTATATGTCCTTAAAACACATTTTGATTGTTTTAATAGTCAAGTAAATGATTTAGATGATATGGAAAGATAACAACTTTTTTATAAACATAAAGCAATATTTTTGAAAGATTAAAAGATTGGTTATTAGTAGGAGAGGAAATTTATGAACCAAAATTAGAACCCAGAAAAAACATTACCTAATTATTAAGTCAAAGATGGATGTATAACTTTATGTATGTTGATGAAATGAATATCAAAATAGGGTATATTGCTAACAATTTTCTATGACTAAGCCCTTAACTTATTTTCTCCCTCTTACTCAACAATACACAACCCTATACTAAAAGCTTTTGCTAGAAGACTACGTCGGGATTTCATCTAACGAGCTCTCTTCCAGTAGACAGTGTTATAGACTTCAAGAAAGTGAAAAATGCAATTTATCATGCAATTGGTTGATTCGTAAGTAAATGTCGTATACAATTTGTACTTCATTAATTTTATCAGTTATTAACAGCTGATAGTAAAATAGGTAATATAAAGACAAATCGAAGGTATGCATCATAAGACTATATACATATATAAACTATAAACTGAATAAACAAAATTAAACTGTAAGAGCTGTCTTTTTTAAAAGAACAAACGCCAGCAAGAACTTCACTTTTTTGTTCACCATTACTTTGAAAACATGAAATTACGTCACATTATCGGATTATTTTGCTCTCAATTGTATATGTAATATACAGTGACAGCTAAACTTAAAGCAACTGCCGTTAAACCGTAATATTATTGCAAATTTAACACCGTTCGAATAACTTGGTCGGATCGTTTTTGTTTTAATATAAATGCTTTAATCATATTAAACGTATTAAGAAAATTATAATTCTAATTTTGGAAGGAAATCAATATATGTAAATTAAGACTAGTCAATAATATATCTTTTGTTGTACTTCTTGATCAATTTATGCCATTTCGGAAAATTAATTTATTGGTGTGCTTCATTCTGCGTATGTCAAGATTACATTCTCCAATACATTTCTGTAATTTAATCGATCCATTTTCATAGTTATTTGTTGAATTGGTTCACTAAGTTTTACTGCAACTTTACAGAATTAAGATTTTAGAAATAAATTTTCTGGTTTTCCAATAGCGATAATCTTCACTTCTTCTTCATTTCTATTAGAGTCGTTCAAAAGCTGTAGAAATCTCTGGGCACCACTCATTATTGTAGAATTTAACTGGCATAACAGTTAACATACAATATGATGAGTTCCACTCTGCCTTGTATTGACTAAATTCTTTGTAAGATTGTTTGTTTCAATTTTATTAGACACAATTTTTATGCTATATATAGATATAGGCTCAGCTCCTTACTTGCTGCTTTCTGCTGTTAATAATACAATCTGCTAATAATACTTTCTGCTGTTAATAATACAATTGGACTCTGTGTAATCCCGTCACTATGTGTATTTTTGGTGGGGTTATAGTGCCATTGCTATAGTTAGTGAATGATACTTAGTACATTTCTTGATGTAAATTTAATTTAATTATTTATTTTATTTTGTGAACAATCACAATTCAATTTGAAACAGCTCATATGGTCTTCCAAAAGCATAGATAAACCTTTTCAAACCTTATTTTGCAAGAGTTTTGTATTAATTTCTATCATTATACAAATGATCTTAATATATATGTATTTAATAATATTAGATCAATAAATGATCTATATATTTTTCTTTGAACGCTTCCTATCTTTAAATTTAAACCAGGCTGTGCATCATGGGTTGTGACACAAGAAAATGTTAAAAAATTTGGTTTATCATAAAAAATTAATATTTATTGAAATATGTATAGGAATTATAAATAACTTGTGAATCACATTACATTTTCTTGAAAAGTTGATACTTTAGATCATTATGCGTAGAATAATTACAAAAGATAAGCTTGAAAATATAATTACATATAAAGCTTTATTCTTATTTCACTATTTATTTTTGTTATGTGATTCCAATTATATTTCTCCATTTTATTTACAAACAAAAGCAGTTTATACTCACTACATTATCAATTTTTTAAAGGTTGTTAAGTAAAATAAAAACAATAAACACAGATTGTGAATACAACGTTCTAAATTTGTTGGAAAAAAATTCCAAAGCATCATCCTCAGTAATCAAATTTACTACACTTGAATTTCTTAAACTTGATATTTTATAAATTGTATGTAATTTCCATAAAAAGTTGTAGCTTTTATTTTCGCACTATTATCTTTTATGTCAAAATTAACTAGAATATATACAAAGCATGAGTTAGAGCTTTTTCTATTAAGGTAGCGATATAGATATGGTGTGGTCTTATTAATAACACAAAATTTTATAAACATGTTACTAAAAACCTTCACAATTGAGTATTTATTTATATTATTTTGAATATGATCTGCTGTTCTGGTTTATTGATGTTAAAAATAAAAAGTTATATTGGCTTTTAATCATAACAAATAAATAACGAACGATGAAAATTACATATTGTTGTTGCACTATTGTTTCAAGTTTCTTCTAGAAATAGAATAATTAGTATTGATTTCATCCGTGATAATTGACTACAAATGTTACTTTATTTAGCAAATGCACGCAAAAAATTGTTTGTATTTTGTAATTCTTTTTTGCTAAACGCTTAGTTTAGCTTATTTACATGAAAATATGAAACTTTCTATAATCGTTGCAGTTAATTTTCTTTGAGATCAAATATGTACCAGGCAAAACACTGTAACTGTTAACCGATAAAAATTAACCGATTTTATCGTAAATAGATAACGATAAATTATTCAATAGTTTTTGTCACCCGATCATTTAACCCATCATTCTAAATGTGTTTTAGTTAAATTAGTTCTTTTACTACTTTCTTATTAAATTGTCTTATATTCTTTTACAATCCTGTAAAATATTGTTAAATTTTTAACGACTATTTTAAAAGGCAAGATTTAAAGTAAATCACAGAAATTAGAATATTAAATAACATAAATATTAAAAAAAAAATAATAAATCAGACATTAATTCGTTTAAACATTGCCTATTGTAGGATCAATACTGCCTTTAATGATTGGATATCGGAAACATGTTTATTTTTCTAAATAAGGCAAAAAGTTCATGAGAATGATTTTTTATCATGCAGCCAATTAAATTCGCCATTTACTTTTCCTCGATAATGATGTGTACACATAATATATGTGAATTTTATTGCTGTTTAAAACTTAAAGTCTAAATTAACTCATTTAAATATATGTGTAAGAACCATTTACGTCATATTTTAAGAATTCACCTACAATTCTTGAATGCTTAATGAAAACTAGACATAGAAGATAAGAGTAATGAAGTGTATTGAAAGTTACTATTTGAATCACGTTTTGCTTTTTTTTCTTTTTATCAGTTACAATTCCGGAAAATATTGCTCAATATTTGAGGCAACAGGTGTGCAAAAAAATGCGATAGCTTAGAGCTAATTGCTGATGAGTAAAAATTAATTGTTAGAACTGATTAATAGCGTTATCAAATAATTCTCCTTATTTAAAATTAGACAATTTCGATTTCTATATTTAAAATAATTATACATCTTGTCATATGAAATTCAAAAAGTCCAAAGATACAATTAAAATGTTTACAGTAAAATTAAAAAAAATTTGTAAATTTAAATATAAACTGGAATATTTCAATACCGTTTAAAGAGTTTAAAGTTTTTTGTAAATAATATGGCCCATAATCATAGTCAAACACTAAAGTCGGTTCTTTTTAAAAACAGCTTTAATATTTAAACCTTTTACTAACTGTTTCTTAACTATAGTGAAAGTTAATAATAGTTTTAAGTTGAATCAGCTTTAAGTGGGTGATTAGTATAATGTTTGAAATTTTGCATACAAACTGGTATAAATACTGTATAAGTGGCATCTCTCACAGCTGATGCAATAAAAGCGCCAAAAAAATAAAGAAAATATAAATTGTTATTTAAAAAAAAAAAACAACTGAATGGAAAATTTAGAAAAGGTATGTACATAGATCTAATGTTCTTACATTTATGGAGTTTTTTACATACTTATGTATCATTGATTTATAAATTGTCAACATGATCAAAAGAAAAAGGAGCGAGAGGCAAACTGGAGCACCAGCGAAAAGGAGTTTTTGCGCGAGTGCATCAATAACCACCTGTCCATTGTAGAGAACAAAGGCAATGACACCTCTATGATTAATAACAAAAAAATGCTTGGAAGGCTATTAAAGAGTCAATGCAATTCATACAACTTTTGTTTTTGGTTTGTTTTGATTTTGTAACTTTTGATAAATGACAAAGAGCTGATAGAGTTAAAGCGATGTTAACTTTGTTAAAAACAACTTCAGCTTGTTTTAAGTATAAAACTGACTTTAGCGGATAAAGTAAGCTTTTTATCGTTTATAGTAGCTGAAAAGTAGACATTTTAGTAAATGATACTTAAAGTATTCTTTTTTGATGACTATGATCATGGCCCTATATTTTTAGTTGAGGGAGTAACAGGCAGCAACAGACAATTTGATTCATTGTTTCATTGATTCATCAATCAAAAAGTTCATTTTGACTATTTTAATACCAATATCTTACGTTTTAATATCTTATGTTTTATTAAACAATTAATTAACTAACATAACTTAACAATAAGTTCTAATAATTATTTATAATAACAATGTCTCTATTTGTATTAAATCGAAAAAATATTAACAGATTTTAGTTCACATTTTCTAATTTGTTCATATTTTCGATTGTGATAATTTCTAGCACCAAACTGCGTTCTTTTGCTTAACAAACGCGAAAAAGAATGGAGACTACAGCCTAAATGCACACTTTGAGATTTTTAATACAATTTAGCATTATTTTCCGCTGAAAAAGCATACATTTTTCGACGATAAAGTTTCCAAATAGACCTAGCTCGTTTGCATTCTGCAGCTTAACACTTCATATATCAGACTGCGCTGAAAATCTTTCCCCACAAAAATCGGACATTCGAAATACCTGTCGTTGACTTGTTCATTCTCATAAAATCTAGAAAGTAAATATTTTCGTATTTTTTCCATTTAGCATATTAACAAACCACTGGTATAGAAATTTTTCCAACATTAGAGAAAAGTTTTCAGTGTTTCACATTTCTTTGGCTCGTGATGTTCTTATTTCGTATAGAACAAATGATGGTTTTTTCAACGCCATATTTTTTATTTTTATACATATTTTTATATTTTGTATTTCATTTGAATTTATTTTTTTTTGTTAATGTTAGAAAATTTTTAATTTTTATTTAATGATTACTATCTTTCGCTTGTCCTCAGATAGTTATTCTGATCCACACGTAGTTCGAAACTATAATGCAAGATAATAAAATTCGAAAATATAGTGTGTTACAAAAGACTACCTAAATACTGAAGAACGATGTATTGACTCAATTGTTTTTATTAATTAAAGAATTCTTCAAATCAGAGAATAAACAAAAAGTTGCCGAAATTGTTTTTCGCTATTTTGAACCATTAAACTTTGTTCACAATATAATTAGTTCATGTACAGAAATAGGTGTTTATATTAGAAGTTCGCATTACTGCGAGTTTACTGTAGTTTGTCATAATTTTATGTCAGATTTTTTAATGGAGTGTATGGTTTTATAATGATAACAAACATAATCATATTATTTCTGATGTTTTCAATTCTATGTGAATTCAATACAGTTTTCTTATGAATCATCAATTTATCGCTTCTTATGTAAACAAATAATTCCCAAATTAAAAACAAAAATAAATAAATCATCTTCAATTATACTTACATTTGTATTAATTCGAATATAAAGCGCAATATACATATGTATATGTACTTATATGTATATGCAAATATGTCAGATAGATTTCTTGGGTAGAAAGATGGCTACAAAACACATTTTTCAGTTAAATGTGAAAATGGGCTAAATCTTCACTTAACACCTCTATTATTATAAAAGTTTGTTTATATGGAATGATTTAAAATCTTTAGGTATTTTAAATAAATGCTTTGTGAAAAGCATATGAAATAAATTTTTCTATTTTTTCTGGAATTATACAACTGAAATCTGATGGTAAAGTAATAACAATGCATATATACTTAAGATTTTTCAAATTTCACTTGTGAATGTTGCTTTTTGTATTAAAATTATTTCAATATTCATCACCCATTTAATGTCCAAATTAAACTTTTTCTTATTAATGTATACTTTTAAGAAAAGTGTGAATCAAATTGAATATTTGAATAAAATCAAATTGTATAAAAGTAGAATTTACGAATAATTATCCTTAAAACGAGAATAAATTATGTTTGTTTTAACTGTTACTATACAGATTTTAGAAAATTTATTGTACATCACAAAGAGTGAAATAGTGGTAACAATTTCTGTTCACTTTTCTTATTGAAACTTCATAATTACAAATTAATAATAAGTTTTTGAATTAAAAATATACATATATCTCGCCCAAAAATTTGCGTCGTTCTGATCGATAAAATTTTTCTATTTCTATTGTTATACGCGGTCCACTTTTCATCGCCCGTTTTCATTCGTTAAAAGATGTGAATCGATTTCGCAATCGCAAGTGAAAATTTTATAGTTTAATTTTTTCACTGTTAATTCATGCGGCTACCAAACATTAAGTTTCTTTTGTATCCAGCTTTCTTTAAATGGTTAGTAAATGTTTGGTGATAGATCTCTATTACCTGGCATTTTCCACGCTACTTCAGTAACTGATTAACCACAGCGATGTACGTCTCAAATACTAAAATTTGAAATCGAACGGTCAGTTTTTCTAGTTAAATTCACAAATTTTTTTTAACATCTTGCAACACATTTTTACTTTTTCTATAATAAAAAAAAAAAATATGACAGTAATGTTAGGAATTTTCCTTAATTTTTTATAGAATAACGTGATTTCAATAATGTCTTCTAACAAAGTGAAGTTTAAATTTCTAAGCAAGCTACAGTGTTGCCTATAGCTCCCTTCAGTTATAAATAAATTGATACACGCAACTTAGATTGTTTGAGAAGCTAGTACGTAATCCTGACAAAAGTTTTGTAATGGCCAATAATATATGTATGTATGTAAGTATGTAAGAGGACGTTTCAGCAAGATTATACACAAAGTAAGGAGATAATAAAATTTAAAAAAATTTAAATTTTTAAAATTTTTTTGATATTGTAAAATATATAGAAATATAATATAATCTCTATTCCATATAATATAACTTATACTTTAATATATGTATACAATGTTCATATTGTAGTCTTTAACCTCATGTATCGTAATATGATTAACGTTATTCACACGCTAGAAAACTTTATGAGTCACAATATTTTTCAGTAAAGGTGAGAAAAGACTATAACATAAACAAGTGAAAAATGTGTTTAAAAGCAACAATTGCTATTATTTATGCGTTAAATTTAATGACTGTTTAGTAAACTTAAAAAGGGAAAAATATTTTACATTTTAAATAAATGTGTTATATTTGTATGATTCAAATTAGATATTATGTTGTGACTGTAAAAAACTTTAAACTTTGTATAAAAGCTAGGTTACACATTATCTGACGTTGATGACAAAATAAAATGCATAAATAACTTTTGGCCTATTGTAGCTAAACTTAAATTGAATGGAATGAGAAAGTGAATTCCTATCTATCAACTGTTAAATCTTAAAATATATTATATTTGGTCTTTTCTTTTTAAAAAGCAGGTTTTTCAAATAAATATCCTATACTTTCTTGCAATTTGGAATGCATACAGATGTGTGCATAATAATAGGGGGCAGTCAGGTTACCCAAAATTTAGGTTTTTTAAGGCTACTTTCATAACATATTTAACCCTTTATGTTCTAAGTCTTTCATTTATAATTTTAAGAATTATAAAAAATAATAATCCGTAATTTTTTAAGAATTAAATGTGCATGTAATGTTAAAAAAGGTTTAATTAATTAAAAAAAATCAATTTTTATTTTAATATTTTTTTAATATACATATGTAGTATGTATTCAATAAAATTGCATTCAATTAGAGATTTTAAAAGGATATGTGAGTAGATCTGATACTGTTTATGTCTAACAGTCAAAACTTCCCATCCTTGTTGGCATAAACAGGATTGTTTAAACGATGGCAAATTGGCAACAGAGGGTGCTGCAGTGTATAGTTAAGCTTTTTTTATATTTTAATATTAGTGTTGTTTTTGGCATTAAATCTTTGTTTGTTTATTAATTAAGTTATTCGCTTTTGATCGCCTGGAGGGATTTGGAGCTCCAGAAGTTTGAATAATTAATTTTGAAGTGAAGGCATTCGGCCATTTTCTTTGTAAAATTAATAAATTAAAAATAATAATAAAATAGTAGTAGTGAATTTTAAAAATTTTGTGAAAAGAATAAAAAAAAAAGAAAATTCAAATTTGGAAAAACCAGCAAAAGGTGATTTATGTTATTTTTTTCCAAGGAAATAAATCCAGCGGCAAATTAAATCCATCACCACAGTGAACCAAAAAAAGTGCTTTTTGTGTCGTTTGTTGGAACGTTCCTCATTTGGGTTTTTTATTTTTCTTAGTGTTCGCGAAGTTTGATAGTCAGTTTTTTTGTGCTCTTCCCCCCACGTACAGTCCACGGATAATCAGATGCCATCAGATATTATCAACTTTATTATTTAAAACTGTAAAATCGATACTTCGAAAATCACGGTATGTGTTTATTATCGGGAATCATAAACAAGTTATAAGAAGGTCTGAAAAGCGCGCCTTTTTAATTTTAATCGAATTTCGCCCGATTTATATAAAGCACTTTTTTGCTCTTATAAAAAAGTTAGCTTTGTCGGCTATATCTCCGTCCCAATGGTTGCCTAATTGTAACGAAATCCTTTTTAGAATCCTTGATCCAATAGCTACCCAGGACAAAACCGCACCTTTTTTATCGAATTTTACTGGATTTTTGGAGGGAATATTTGGTCAAAATACTTGATTTTTCAACTTTATTATCTCCAATAAGAAAATTATAATTTTTATATATTTTCTTTTGTAAAATTCAAAGGTTTGACTTCGTCTTCCTTTCATTTATTTTTCCAATTTATCTCTATTTACGTGAATATTTCAGATTTTCTTTCTTTACTTTTCTAAATTTTTCACAACGAACTTCGCAGGCAAAAAAAAATAGAGAGAAACTTATTGCTCAGAGTTCAAGAAAAATGCCGTTGTTAATAAGAAGCAGGCGACCGATTGTTTCAAATTTACTGGGCATATTGTTCAATCCATTCACCGGAAATGGGCTGAAGTTATTCATATTAAAGGATATTCAACCAGATAATTTGAGATGATCTAGTGAAACTTCTATTTATGTGCACACAGCTGTAATTATCATTTTGATTTAGTTAGTATTTTTACTACTAAATTAATTGATTAATAAAAAAAAACCTAGTAGCAAATGACCCTGCAGTTATAAAGGGTGTTTTTTATAGAGGTATATAACTTTAAGTTGGCATTACTTTTCAAGATGGCGACCGATTTAACAGCTGTCAAGTGATTTATTCTCAGTTTGGTTTGGCAATTCATCATGAATGGACTCACGCCTGAACAACGCTTGCAAATAGTGCAATTTTATTTCGAAAATAATGGTTCTGTGCGGAAAACGTATCGCGCACTACGTCCATTTTATCGTCGACAAAATCGTCCATCAGAGCAGTTAATTCGATTAACCATGGAACGTTTTGGTACCACGTTTACTCTTATTGATAAATCGCATCCCAGAGACGCTGTACGGTGCGTACAGAAGAAGCTATTGCTGCTGTAGAGCGTAGCATTGAGGAAGACCCGAATGAGTCCATCCGCCATCGAGCACAGGAATTGAATCTGTGTCCATCCACTTTATGGAAGATTTTGCGGAAGGATCTTGGTTTGCGTGCTTACAAAATCCAACTCATGCAAGATTTGAAGCCAAATGATCATCAAGTAAGGCGTAGATTCGTCGAAGGGGCCCAAAACGAGATTACCGTTGTTCCCGATTTTCATAAGCGAATTTTGTTTAGCGATGAAGCGCACTTCTGGTTGAATGGCTACGTCAACAACCAAAACTGCCGCATTTGAAGTGAAGGTAATCCTCAAGTGTATGTGGAAACACCGTTACATCCAGAAAAACTGATTGTTTGGTGCGCTTTATGGGCTGGTGGAATCATTGGTCCGTACTTTTTCAAAAACGATGGTGGCCAGAACGTTACAGTCAATGGTGATCGATATAGAGCCATGATTACTAACTTTTTCATTCCTGAATTGAATAACCATGATGTCCAGGAGATGTGGTTTCAACAAGACGGCGCAACATGTCACACAGCTCGTGCCACAATAGATTTATTGAAAGACACGTTTGGTGACCGCCTAATTTCACGTTTTGGACCTGTGAATTGGCCTCCAAGATCTTGTGATTTAACACCGCTAGACTACTTTCTGTGGGGCTATGTAAAGTCATTGGTCTATGCGGTAAAGCCACAAACGCTTGACCATTTGGAAGACAACATTCGCCGTATTATTGCCGATATACGGCCACAAATGTTGGAAAAAGTCATCGAAAATTGGACGTCCAGATTGGACTACATCCGCGCCAGCCGTGGCGGTCATATGCCAGAAATCATATTTTAAATGTAATGCCACAAGATTATCTTTCGGATAAATAAAATTCATGTCAATCAAATAATCCATCGTTGTTTTATTGCAACTTAAAGTTCTATACCTCTATAAAAAACACCCTTTATATTAATTGAAATAATAAATTATGTTACTGGAACTGGAAATGAATTTCACAATTAAAGTGTTAATAAAACACAGTTTGTAAAACTTTTGATGTTTTTAGATAAAGCTGTAGAAGAATTTAATATTAAGAAAAGGCCGATTAAATTTATAATACCATATAAATTTTGCTTTTATTTATGCATTAAAAATCTTGTGGACAATTGCCATTGTGGTTAAATTTACCACAATTTAAATTCTTTAATAATTATGAAAAGAGATGCAGACATCTGTGTGTGTATTGTGCTTGCTAAATTTATCTTGTCTCCAGCTAAAAGTTTTGCTATATACATATATACATACATACATAATTGGTCAATACAGCCCTTCTCACACCACTCATGTTGTGTGCGTTAATTTTATACGTGAGTGGCGGGACTTACAGTTTAACGTCGACTCCGAACGACAGATTTTTGAGAAACTTTTCAAGGCAGGTTTATTTCTTCTCAGAGTTTTTGCCAGAAATCTGGTAAGAGGAAATCGCCGAAGAAATATTTTTTTTCATATTTCGTTTTGATGCCTGACCTGTGATATGAACCCGGGCTTCACGTCTAACATACTACCAATTAGACTACGGCGAATTAAAAAAAAAATTAGAATGAAAAAAAATTATTAAAACTATGTATATGTATATTATATTTTAATCACATGCTTTAAGAATTGCGTATTTAAATTAAATTTTTTTTATTGTTGCGAATAAATCAAATTGTACTTTGTTTATGTAGACATACAGATTTGATGGCATGTATTACACATTTTTCATAAGATTATATTGTAGTTAGTGAATGAATGCTTATATTAAGTTCGCATATAATTTTACAGTTCATATACGACAATACTGAAAGTTTTATCAGTTCTTCTTAAGATTCTTTTGCCGTCGAAATAGGGAATAGGAATAGCGGTAAACCCCTCTAATATTTTCGTAATATGTTGTTGATTTAACAGAGGTGCTACATGGACAAATGTTGTTGATATAAGTGTATAAATATTGCTTTATGCCGACGACCTTGTTATCAGATACTCCGATGTAAATGATTACTATTATTGTTTAATATGATGCAAGAAAGCTAATGTAAATATGTATTTCAAAATTATAGTATTTAATTTCGGGAAGTGGATTTTATCAAATTTAAAATGCAAAAAGCTGAAAATATTTATCTCGAAGTTGACTTAAACAACAAATTAGTAAAGCTGTATGGTAAAGCAAATCCAGTGGCGCGCACTAGATTGCCTTATCGGGCGGCGCGTGCCACCTGTGGCCCGCCTGATAGGGCGGCGTGTACCACCGGTGGTACGCAATTGATCATGCTATTAGACAATACGTAAAATACCAAATATTTAGATCTTTAACAGATCGACTGCCGAAAAAAAAATTCCTGAGGGTCACGCTCTCTTAAAAGCATTTATTTTTAATGACAATTATAATTAATAACGTGTTATAAATATAAGGTTTGTTCAATAACATAAACATAATAATTCAGTACTATAAACCTAACTCAAATTCAGTAAAACTGTTCTATTTTCATTGTAAAAATTCAAAAGATTTAATGATCATGAGACGAATTAACGAAGAAAAACACAAAACTTTACACGATACCGTTGTATTGTTGCAAAATACAAAGCTGCCGTCCTATAGAGCGAAAAGCATTCAGCGCAGCCTCCGATAGGCGACAAGCATGAATTAAAGCGCCGGCGTGAACATGTTAACATGATGTAGCATAACAAAACATAAAATTTACTTGACAAATCACGAATTTTCTAGAAAATCTGTGCAGGAAGAGAAATATATTGCATCCTCCTTTGATTTACAAAAAACATTATTTTGCATATTAAGTGCAAATTATAAACGGAAGACGTACATATGTATGTATTGAATCAAGGCTTCCAAAATATCACTAGAAATACATTTTACTGTTTGGAACACATTGACATTGATTTGGTCAAGTTTAATTTAATGGTCAGTTGAAGTTAATGCGAATAAAAACTGTTCAGTCCAGTGAAAATAAAATAAATATCAATGAACAAAAATTTTTACCTATGGAAAAAGGAAACCTATTACATCTGAAAAATAAAGAATATGATGTTCATATTTATTACCATGTGTCGCTATTAATATTTTTAAATGTAGAATATTTAGAAAAATTCAATATTTATATAAAAAGAAGTGATTAACGAAAATATATAATTTCATTGAAATTTTTAATAAAAACGCATGGGTTTTGCTCATGTTACATTTTCAACTGTTTTTGTTATCTTTTCATTCAAATTGAAAAATATTTATATTAATATGAAAAGCAATTTTGTTGTTATTGTTAAAAATAACTTATACGACTGAAATATTATACATTTAAATCAACTATTACAATAATTCATTACTTTTGAAAGCGGGAATAATCCATTTAGTTATAAGAAAACTATTAATTTTTTATCTAGTTTCGTAAATACTATTGGAATATAAATTTACAGAACATAATACAAAAAATATATTTAATTTTTATTCACCAATATTTTTCAATTTAAATATCACGAAATAACGAAATAGGAATTTAACCGACTTTCATAGTAAATGCCTCATATAATTATTACTAGAAATTGTATAAAATTAAAACTAGATAAATAAAATTTTCATTTCTAGAATAGTTGCGATCTTTCTCACATTTTAAGGTTGTGCCATGAATGGATTTTGTATTTTAAAATCTTATTGTTAATGAACTGAATATCTACACATAAACGTATTAATAAATAATGTAAAAAACTAGTAAACATTTATCTTGAATTAAAAATACAGAATTTATTATCTTATAAACAGAGCAAACAAAACGCAACCGATTGAAACTACAGTGAACTCGCAGAAACATAAACTAATTTTTGCAAAGGATTTAATGTTTTCGATTTTGTTCACGTTTCCGATTGATTTTTTTATTATTTCTTCTCCATTTTAATTACGTTTTATCCATTTGTTGATACTACTTTAGAAATTATCCAAACTTGTTTATTATTTGATATCAGCTCGATTTCAAAAATGTTATATTTGATTATATTTTTTTGTAGACTATTTTTCTAGTTTTCTTGAAATTTAACCTGATTTAAGAATTTGTTGGTTAATGAATATGTTATTAATAAAAGCTAAGTTAGAAATTTTTTTAAATATGTAATATTGTTTAAATAAAAACAAAGAAATTTTCAATTTGTTAGAACATTAAAAAAATTAATCGATTTTGCTGCATTATACTCCTTCGATAAATGTGTAAGAAATTCTATCTTTCTTAATAACTCTAAAATATCTGCTTTTCTTTCCCTAAGGGCCATTATTACAACTTGCCGTTAACTAAAGGAGGATTTTAATGGGCAGATAAATTGTTTTTCGTTATTATGAGTACCCAATAAGATAGATGTGATCGTTAAGCTAAAGAGAAGATCATCCTACCTTTAACATTTAAAGGTCACTTTATGCTTGAACTTGTCATATTATATATTATTTTTAATATGGCAACTTCAAATTTAAATAAAATGAGCATATACTTTCCAGTTCCCTTTAGCTAAAGGTATTTTTAACTAACCCCAAGTTTACCGACAAGTTGTAATAATGGCCCTTAGTGTTAAAACTTGAGGGTTTTTTGAAGACCACTTTTGAGAATAAACAAAGTGTTTATTATTGGAAGAGGTTATGAGTTTTATGCCAGGATTTCCAAAATTTCTAAACCTATTCATCCATATCGTAATTAACATGATAGTGATGAATATAAATAATAAAAATTCTTTGAAAACTTAAGTTCACGGTTTAGAGCTTTCAACTTTTGTACACGTTTTAGAATAGTCACTGTAAAAATAAAGTGTTGACATTTCTGGATATTATCGTTTACACGAGTTTCCTGTGTGTTCAAGAACTTGGAAAAGCGATCGGATAAATCGATAAGCAATTATTTAAGTCTTTATAATATTGATATTAAAAGTAATTAAATATAGTAATTACAGAGAAATTTTTAAACTTTGAACCAGTTGTTAAGATTTGTAAATTCTGTATTTACGGATTCATAAAAATACTCGAAATAATTTCGTCCCTATGAATGGTAATATAGTAGCTTATTGGGTGTAAAGGCTGCTTACGAAAAGACACGAAACATTTATTCGATATTGGATATCTATTACGAATATGTTGATGTTGTCATCGAATAAAACTACAATGCTAATTGGTTTTCTTTTTCTGGAACTTTCCCGTCTTGCTAGTGTCTGTTAGTATAACAAATCTTAAATTATTTATTTCAATATGACCAAAGAAACAACTTTTAACAAAAATATTAGTCGATTATAGACTGTTTTTAAATTTCTAATGAAAGTAAAAACTATACGAAGTAAGCAAATTTGGTACAGTATGTTGATTTTTGGTACATAGTGTACCCTGTTTTCGTTCAGTTTATATGAAAATTCTTGGTTGAATGCTATTAATCGGAATTAACAGACAAGGATACTAAAAACTTTAAAATTTCAAATTTTGTCAATACATTTAAAAAAAAACTCACTTAAACATTCCACAGACCAAGGTTTTTGTCAAAAGCGGAGAGGAGGAGGGTTTTGTGGTAATCCTATAACTGAAATAATAATAAATTTCGTTTACATAAAAAAAAACTTTATAAGAGTATAAATGTATGCTGTTTTCATACGTATTTTTATTCACATGACGATTTGACTTTTTAATTGAATGAAATTGAATTAAATAAAAGTTCAATTGTGCAAACAGAATGTGAAGAAGAGTAAAAGAAAAAATTTGTTTTCTATTCGTTGCTTTTTACGGCGATGATGGCTGTAGTGATTGAATGATAATAATGAAGGTTTTTTTTTGTTCTTTGGTGCAGAGTCAAACAGCGGACAAATAAATTGTATCCATGGAAAAAAAAATCACACATGTAGATACGGAACGAGACATTTACCGTTTAAGTATGTAAAAATAATAATTGTCGGCGGCTGTGTTCAATAATTTATTGTGTTAAAATTAAAGTTGAAAACCTTATGAAGTTTAAATATTTATTATTGAAAGATGTAAAAGTCTTTTTGAAAAAACAACAATAAAAATGTTTTGAAAAATTCAGAGCGCAGGAAATGAACTTTCTGGATTTGTCGTTGTGGACCAGAGATCAGCAATGAATCGCTTTTTCGCTACTCATAAGTACACATGAAGTTTTGAGTATGAGTGAGTCAACAGTATTGAAATCCAACTACTCTGATTCATTCGTATTCACTACACCATTGATTTATAAGTACAAGTCGCAATGAGTATGAGTACAACGTTGACATCAAACTCATAACATTCGAACTATGTTTGATTCATACGCCTACTCATTCAGATTCATAAATTTAGAAAAATACTTATAAAACTCATAAATGATTCGAGTGATTCGAATCATTCATCAAAATTTACAGTCCTAGTTGTTGTTGCCTTTACAAAGAAAGAAGAAAGACACATAAACAAAAAAGACAAAGACAGCGAGGAGAGCAAACACACAACCCTCTTGTGAGTATTGTAGTGTTCGTATGCGAATCATACTTATTTTGTGATTCGTGAATACGATGAGTCATGGAGAGTCGAAATCACTGCCATCATGCGTATTGTTAAGTACGAGTACCATGAGTATTTCAAACTTTGAGTATGAGTAGTATGAGTATGACATTAAAATGAATATGAATGCGTATAAGTAGCAGAAATTATAAGTATGATTCGAATCTACTCATCGCTTTGAATACTCATTGCTGACCTCTGTTGTGGACCTCACAATCCTCATAAATTGATCTTTTTCTTATCATGCGATTTCAGTTACATATGTGATATGTATGATATATGTATTTGGTTTTTCCTCTTATTTTTATGATTGACGAATTTTTCTGTTCTTTTTGGATACAAACGTTTTTTTTTTATACCTTTATAGCTTCTAAGCATAATATGAAAATCATAATTTTATATTGAAATGTGAGTTATCACGTAATAAACGTCACATTTTAATAACATATCTCCGTGTGTCTACGAATTTGTATATCGGCATACGAAATTGACATTAACCATGATGCTCTCTGAGGGAAAAGGTAAAAATTGAACGCAGGGCTTTAAAACTGTGTATACGGACAATGAATTGCTATTTTTTTTCGTGAATTACAGACAAGTTGGCGGCATAATAAATACAGCCATAATGTAAATTGTAAATTTTGTAATCATTGGCTTGAATAAAATAAGCTCAGTTTCTTTAGAAAGTGTATTTAAAGACGTAAGATGTATGATTATATTAAGTAGCAAACATTATATATTATTGTAATTTCCGGAGCTGATGTGAATTGGTGTTCGTTTCTTTGCAAAACGAATTTATAATTTTACATACAACGATGATAATACAACTCAAGAACGGGTTGAAAAATCTATTTTCTTTTAATATTAAACTTCAATAATTAAAAACAATAAAACATTTGTAGTATAAAGTTTCCAGTTGACTCATGATATCGATTAAGAAAATGCAAATATTTAATACAAAAATTTCCAAAATTAATTTCAATGTGGTATTTCAATAACACGGTTAATAATGATATTTTTTTAAGAGGACGCATTTCCATACACTTATGAATAATGAAAATTTTTAAAAATCATGCATTTTTTGGGAATTTTTCAATTTTTATTGTTATTGTGAAAGAATTAAATGCCGGCTAAACAAACAAAGAGAAAAAAACAAAATTTCTTAAATTAATTTTTCATGGTCAATTCAACTTTTTGTATATTGTATATCCATATGAAATTAGCCGTAATATATAAAATAATCTGTTTACATACTTCTATGTATTTGTAAACTGGATGTATAGTATTTTATTACAATAAACAAAAATGTTTCCATTGAAATTTAATTACAATGATGCATCGTACGTACATACATAGCCGGACGATTGAACGGATTTTTTGCTTCGAGTATTAATAAACTAACCTGGTCTAGTACATTTAAAGATTTTATTTGTATATTAAAATCGATTTCTAGTTTTTTTTTTAATATAATTTTATGTATATTATTTATCATTGGTATTTTCATATATTTATATGTATAGGTTCCGGAACATATACAAATCTATTTGTGAACGTTTGTAATTTATTTAGTTTACATTATTACCAGCTATCAGGAATTGCGATATGTGCAATTAAAAAGTAAAATCTGATTTTCAGACAAACAATGGCAATAAAAACTTAATTGAAATTTTTATTGGCGTTTACTTTTGCAAAAACGCATTTTTTGAATTTCGAGTATAGAGATTATTCAGTACATATAAACATAAATAAATACGAAAACTATATTTAATGATTACACGCAATACGACCCTGTTGATCTTTGCACAAATTGGCAGTTAAAAACAGTCATACATGCGGTCGTGAGTTATTTTCTGTTTTATTTTTCAGTGTTTTTTCTACTTTTACACTCGGTGATGATAACTCAAAATCTCTTAACAATGTTAGCATATATTTTGTTAGCATAATCATGCTTTGTTTCTGTTTTAACGCATAAAACAGTAAAAAATTGGAATGTTTAAAAATGTAAACAATGAAATGATGTTATTTAACGTTACGGTCACATTTTTACAGCATTTTCTTCGGTTGTTACGGAGATTGATGGATTGTCTACAAATGTAAACAATGGAATGATGGAATTTAAAGTTACGGTAACATTTAATACAGCGTTTTCTCAGGTTGATACGGTCACATTTTTTACGTTTTCTCCGGTTGTTACGGTCATATTCATAGTTGTGAAATTAAAAAAAATATTTTTCAGGCTCTTTTTCGAGTGATACCCGTTAGGATATTAGGTAGCACGCTAGTCTGTCACTGACCGAGTAATGAATTGGATTTAGCTTGCAAACACTTACTAAACATACGGTCCTTGTAATTTTAATGTTTATATTTCAAAGAAAAATTAAGTATTTGTTTTAGTTTAGTATTTGCGTTGTGTTAAAGATTTCAAATTTTATTTAAAGATATTTTCTACGTTCTCCAAAGTAATTTTTCTACATCCTCTTTACAACCTACATCACAGCTTCTGACAATTTAATAGCTTTTAAAAGGTTAAAAAAATGTAATAAAAGATATGATTTTTAGATATTTTCCAATTTTCAAACGTTGGATTCATAGAAATTGAAATGACAATAATAAAACAATAAACATACAGTTACTTAAATAATTGATCACATGTTTGAATGATCTATATTTAAATGTTTACAACAACAAATATTGCTTGTGAGTCACTTGTTTTTGTTGTTGTTTTGTTTTCTTTTAAATGAGCCCATTGAAGAAGAAATCAATTTTTATATTCAAGAAGTACATGAGGTCAATTTTTTGTGTAAAATTTCTTAAATTACGTATGTAAATTAATACTTTGTATATCCACCGTTGTCAGCTAAAACAGCCTCAATTCTTCGTGGCTTGTTTTCAGCAGTTTGAACAACATGCCCCCACAATTAATTTAAAGAAATTGAGACACCCACCACACTTCTTTTCTGCTATGATGTCACTTTATCCTAAGCCACTTTCGAGTTATTTTGGCGGTGTGTTTGTCATCATTGTCGTGGTGGCAGGGAGGCCATAACACTGCCGTCTCCAAACTTCACAGCTCACAAAATGCCATCAAAAACTTCGCGTATATTTTGCTCAAGACCACTAAGATATGACAATGAAGAAGATGGTCACATTACCGGACAAAACTAAAATTAATCGGATGGCATAGATGGTAGAGGATGGACTTGATGAAAATCTGAAAGCGCTTTAGAGACACGACTTGTTATGCCCATTTGGAAGGTTGGAGACTGTAGTGTTATGGCGTAACAATAAATATCTTAATAAATATCAATTTCCTTGGAACTATTTCATTGTTATATTAATAGACCATAGAGCTTCCGTTTGGATATGGAATAGCACTCCTGAACTTTGTATATATCCAATAATTAACTCCTAAATCTAAGGACATTTTCGGTTTATTTCTTTTAAGCATGTCAAATTTTTTCCTGATCTTTTAGAACCACGACTAAGACTATATTAAACAAAAGTGGTAATAAGACTCATTGCGATGTTTGCTAAGAATATAGGTATCTGAAAAAGGCACCTAAGAGCTGAGATAAATATAAATGCCGTTGAGCACATTTTTGTGGTTGGGTCTTGAAACCCGCCTGTTTCTTCTGTATACTTTCATCTTTTATTGATTACACTATACTAAAATATGTAATTCGCAATGACAAACGAAGGTAATAATACCACAACTATATGTAGATATTACATATAAATTAAATTTAAATTGACGTTATTTATTATATAAGAATAGAAATAAAGGTCATTATATTTATTTTTTATTTATAAATTTTGTTTTATACAATATCCGATTTTTGCAATTAATACAAAATATTTTGGATACCTTATTTGAAATTCGATTTTGTTGTACGTGATTTGAAAAATTTTTAAGTACACATGAACTCAACTCATAATCTTGTGTGTAGATATACATTCGCATATTTTTGTATATGAATATTTATATAAACCAGTATAACCAATTTAAATTTTTTAGTATACTGATCTTATTCAAATCTAATATACATACATATATTTCATATAATATATAATTTATTAGATTTTTAGTATGTACTTAACATCTATCTGAGTAATTTTTGAAAATTTACCGCAATTAAATTATTTTAATATCATTATTATAATCATTCTTTTTACTAAATATAAGTATAATATTTTTTAATAGATGCCATTAATTCTGATTCTAATCATATGTGATATACCATATTTTAAATTTCGAATACAAAAATATTATATTCCATTTAAATTAGTGCAAATGGCATTTTATGTATGTAGATATGTACAATTTCAATTAATAACTCGTTTTATAGTTCATTACGCTTTATTACACATTGTACTTATGTATACTGTTAACGGACTAAATATAATGGCAATTTAAATGCTTTTTTAATAAACAGACTACGATGATTCACAATATTATAAAATATTAAAGTACTCTTAAAAGTACTGATCCTGTTTTCTGTTATTTTATTACTGCAAGGTACGTAGGGCTTTTACGGAATTATAAAATTCTTCAATATATTTAGAATTTCATTCTAAAAATTATATTGCTGGGTTCTCGTAAAATGTGTCTTGTATATTTTCTCTTTTTTTCAATTTATCTAGCAAAAGCATTTAGAAATAATTTGCCTTCATTCTTTTCGGGCACTTTGGTCTTTTTACGTATGAATTAAATAATCAATTTTTGGTATTTTTTTGATATAAATACATATCCTGCTGAGACGACCAAATTCAGACTCAGCTTTTTGAACCTGCCTACGCCTTCACCTATTTAATTTTTTTGGTATTATGACTTAAAGATAACTGAAACTTTAAGCTTTGATTTAGTTTCGCTTTTTACTTCCAAGTTTATCATACTTCCAAGTGAATTCAAATCTTGTAATTAGTGTGTACCACACAAAGTATAGATCTTCATGATGGCCTGTACACAATCCCTCATTTATTTAATTTAATTTGAATATGATATTACCGAGCATCACAGAAAAAAGTAGTGAAAACAAACGTCAGCCTTTTCTGATAAGATTTTTTATATTTTTACACTCATGAAGTGTGTACATATATGTATACTACTGTAAAGTAGTTGAAATAATCGTTAAAATGAATTTTGTTGATTATAAAAAAAGTTTGATTGATAAAATGTATTCAAATTCTAATTTACTTAGTTATATTATACTCAAATTACAACACGTCCCTCTTTGGACTTTGTATAATGAAACTGACTACTGGCTAGTATCGACTACTGGACTGCACATTGTATTCTCTTGAGATTAAAGCGAAAAAAAGTTAAAATGATTTTTTTTCTATTAACATATTCTTTATCTTTCCAATTGAATAATAAACATTTATTTATTATTTATTTATATGGTATTATTTAAATAGGACTGCATCTGGTATGGAGTTTGTAATAAAGACCAATTTGGTCGCTCTCAGTATTGTCCATATAATGGAACAGCGAAACCAATTTCACCAAAAGGCATGGAGCTTTTAGAAGAACGTTGTGGTTATCTTTTAGAAGACAATGCAACGGAATTTTGCTGTGACAGAGACCAGGTATGTTAGAAGGAAAAGTATTAGTATTCTAGAATAAATTGATGTATTTTTAACGCTATCCCTCATTTGTAATTCGAATACTTATGTAAATATTATTTGATTCCATTTGTTTCTTTAATAAAAACAACAAGGTGCAAATTCTTAACGATAATATTAAACTAGCTGGCAATTTCCTAGACCGTTGTCCATCATGTATGGCTAATTTAGTGCGACATTTGTGTGAATTTACATGCTCGCCCAAGCAATCGGAATTTATTCACGTTGTTTCAACGGAAACCAATCAGAATGGTAAGTTCCTATCTTCCTTTATTTTCAAACAAATACATATCGAAACGTGATGATAAAATTTATACTTTCATATATATATGTACATATACATACATACATATGTATGTTCTCTTTTATATACATTTTAATATTTATTCAATTGTCGTCATCTTGTCGGTATATATTTTTAAACTACATATGCACATATATACATGCAGATTATAACTACTATGACAACCATATTGAATATTCTTTGTATATGAGTACGTAAATGTTTGTATGTGCAAATTTTATAAATATAATATTAATTTTTGGTATTTTTTATAATATACTCTAATTTTAACAGGAACATTATACATTAACAATATTGATTTACATATAACAGCGAACTATACAAATAGTACCTATAAGTCATGCTCTCAGGTAAGTTTTAATGTAGGATATTTACACAATTATATTAATTTAAAATAATTAAAATTAAATAGATTACTTTATATCCGTCAAATTAATAAAACATTTGGTTTACTTTTGTTAAAGCAAGAATTGCTGCATCGGTTTTAATGAATATTTACAAAATTAGTATTTTAGTTGTTCATATTTATGCGAAATTAATAAAAGGATCAAATAAAAGTATTTTCTTTCTGATGTGCTTAATTTCAAAACAAACTGAATGTTCAGCAATTGTTATGGAATACATCTCCTCAGTATGAAGCGGAAAACACCAAAACTGTGTCTTTTTAAGGTTACTCATTCAATTAAGTTCTTATCTTGTTTAATTGTAATAAAACTAACTACAATTTGTTTTATTTTCTGTTACACAAAGTATCATTTGACTTATAATTGTAACAACGAATTGTAATTCTATAAATCTTTATTAAAATAAAATTCTTATTTTACAAGTAATCTCTAGGGCATATAATCAAATATGGGTAAGAGTGAAGAACTGGATTTTTTTTTGATTTTACAATATGATTTAATTCATTTAGATTAGAAGGTTTTTTCCTTTCAATGTCTTGATCTACAAGTTGCAAGAGGTTTACGGGATTAAGATCAGGACAATTGCTTGTAATGTAAATTTAGTAGTGTAGACATTTTAAGAATACGCAGCTTTTATTTTGGTGAATTGTGAATAAAATCAGTGAAAGTTAATAAGGTCTGATTAGCAAAAAGAAAGATAAATTTGATGATAATCATAATATAATAAATAGTAGTTTAATTGAATAAATTAATCTTAAAAGATTGTGCAAATATTTAAGTAAATTTTTAAACAGTTTAATTTTATTTTATAATTTATAATAGGTTTACGAATAAGATTGATTATCACATAATTTTTTAATTATAGGTGTCAGTACCTTCAACAGGTCAACTTGCTATGGACATAGTTTGTGGTGACCACGGCGCTTCACGTTGTAGTGCCACCAAATGGTTCGCCTACATGGGTTCCAGTGATAATATTTACGTACCTTTTCAAATAACTTATGTACAGCATGAGGATAACTCATCCTATGTTGACGGTTACCGTCCATTAGATCCTCCAACAGTTCCTTGCAGTAGTCCATTAAATGTAAAACAGTTGAAAATTTTTATCAATGAAAATTAATTTAAATTTGTGTTTAATTTAGGATAAGGCTCCAGCTTGTTCCTGTACAGATTGTGAAGCATCTTGTCCTATTCCACCACCGGAACCTCCAGCGCCGCAACCATTCACTATTGCTGGATTTGATGCTTTTACTGTAATTATGATTGCCGTCTTTGTTGTAGGCAGTTTGTTGTTCCTCATGGGCGTATGTTTATTCCCTTCCAAAAATACGGATGGTAAGTCTGTTGTTGATATCATTTTAATATTTTTTTCTTTTTATAATTTAATTTGTATTTTTTATATAAACAAACCACTGCCACTTTTGTTAAGAGCAATACATATATATTTTTTTACTTTATTCATATATCAGCACATTTGAGTCAAGAAATATGAGATTCCATGTTTATAGTTTATTTTAATTTGAATTTTTCAATAGAAAAGTCAGCACAACGTGATAATTTTTTCATGATTTTGCATGGCGGCGAATATTATACAATATAATATATATATTTAATAACCGTAGTATTGTATCCAAAATTAAATTATGCATGTTAAGGATTAAAAAAATATATTTAGAAGCTACTAATAAGGGCTGGCTGATAAAGGTTATTACCATAAATATAAGTATAAATGTATGTGACCTAATAAGTTCATTGTTATTACACAAGGGGAATAAGGATTACAATGTTACGAGTTTTTTTTATTAATAAAAATACTTCCAGTCCTAGTAACAGATCACCAAATAGAATGCATATCATCGGTAGTTTTCCGTTTATAAAATAGAATAAGTCAATTTTATTTGATAAAAAAATTTCCAAATAATAATTTAATTAATAATAAGTCGGCGAGTCCTTACGATATTAATCTTAAGATTTAAAATAAGCACAATTTTTTACGATACAATCTTTTAATAAGACACTTATTGAGAAATACACATTTTCAATCTTGTCAATAGGTTTAAAGTTTTTTTGAGAATTTTAGTTCATTAGATCTACCATATATATTCAATAACACTACCAATTGCACAATTTTATGTTTTAGATTGAAAAAATAATTTTAAAATAAACCTTTTTAAATAAAAAATAATATTATTTAAGTGTTCTTTCTTGGAAATTGATTACATGTCAACATGTTAAATGTTTTCTACAGAAATTGTATGTAAATTTTCGTTATGTTATATATTGTGTTATAAGATTATCTTAAATCTTACGAAAAGGTTTATTTCTACTAAAAATAATATTTAACAAAAAAAAAGCAACGATTGCATTTTATTGTTTGGTGATTGGTATTGGAAGTCATAAGCAAATGGGATGTGGTTAATGATTAACATTAGCTTTAAAGTTTTATTCTGTCTGTCGAAAGCAGACGTTTGAACACACATTTGTGCCAAAAAAAACTAAATGTTAAATAAAAAACTTGAATTTTTTAATAAGGTATTATTGTTATAATTAGCGTTGCCATATACACATTTCGCAAATTCAGTTAAAATAATTTTATGATCCATTTCATATTTAATTGAGTATATAGTTAATTTAAAGATGCGTTAAAATCAATTGGAAAATTCAGTTATTTTGCTCAAACATTTTAGATTTCATCAATGAAAGAACAAGTTTATTTAAATTAACATTAAATATTATAATAATTATATCTTAATTTATTTATATTAATATAGATTAAATATATTTAAATTATGTTTAATTGTATTTTAATTAAATTGATTGGCAAAAAAACAAATTTATTTAAGTTTTGTTAGGTGATGGTTTGGTGGATAATCGTTATAGTACGTCCATAGGCAGACGTTTTACCGGTGATCATAGTGTCAGCAATGAATTGGCACCCGAGGAGGATTCACCACTGCAATCAAAAATCTCCAGTACGTTTCGGTTTGATATTTACATGTTTTTATTAAAAAATAATATATAAATACACTTTGTTGGTTGTATTTGGTGGCACATTTTTGTTCATAGTTCAGCAAAGCTTTTAAGAATCGTCTCACTCATCAAACTGTCATCATTATCATAATTTGTAAAATATTACATAACTTATTCGAAATATTAACCTGTATATCATATATTATGCATCATATTTGAATTAAAAAATACATATTTATATACATACATAAACAATTTTATATCTGCCTTAAGGTTCGGTGGCGTTGCAGCTTTTGTTTGGCTTTCTGTTTTTAACTAATAGAAAATTATGTATCATTGTGCTGAGATGTTTTTTGTTTTTATTTTTGTTGTTAATTTTAACTTTAATTAATTTTTTATTTGTAGTTTTAATTTAATGTTTACCAATTTATTATTATTATTTTTGAATTTCTAAATAGATTTAATAATATTTGTACATTGAAAAATATATCAACATGTGTACATCTTCCGTATTCTCTAAAAAAAAAAATAATTGAAAATAATATGAAAAAATATGTTATACTATATATTGAAAATTAGTTGACATTTTGTAAAATATTATTTCGGATAACATGACGTTAGATTATTGTTCAATAGAGACGAACATACTACCATAAAAAATTTAAAACTAAACGTCTAAAAACAAAAACTACAAAGATAATTCCGTCTTATAGGATGTAGTAAAAAGAAATCGATTATTTCCAATAGCTATCATTAGTAATCTGTATTTCGTGTTGTAAAAATAATACTCTTATTATATTGTGTGCATTGTGTCATAGTAATAGATGACACAGTAGCTGAATATCGTACAAAAAACCAAAAGCATTTGGAGTCATACGATATGGTTTAATACAAATAGCAGATCTATTTTCGAAATAATATGAGAAAGCAAAAAACACTAACCACAAATTTGCAGCAAATTCTATATATTTTGGTGGTGGTAGAACAGCGACGTGGATGAAACTCGTTAACGCAGTAAATGGTGATCAAGTCAGAACTGACGGTCAAGTGGGATTTACTTCGTTTTTTCTTTCGAACTTTTCAAGAAAACCTGCCCTTGGCAATAGGAGAAAATAGTGTTACTATAACGCAGGTCTTTACACTTCGATAGCGACTCGCTTGAAGATAATTAACTTGCTTATACACCCAAATGATATAGATGTCTGGCCTGAGAACATATGATTATCACTTGTTCCTCTTAATTTCGAATAATTTTGTTTAAGAAAAATTCGTCTACTTTTTGTCGGTAACGATAATTTTTCCAAAGGCCTGATAAATTTCTCTGTTATTACTTTAGGTAGGTTGATAGAAGTGGTTGTCACATACACACATAAATATAGTCCGTTGTTATTTTACAGTCCGTACTTTCTTTTTCATATATTTAGGTCCTCAATAGGTGAACAAAAATTTGTCTTTCCTCTTCTTCATTTATGCAGCACCTGGAGAAGTCATTGGCTATTGGACAAGGCCAATGCGACTCGCTTAAACAAGCAAAGGCTCTCTAACAAGAACTTTGAGGGCACTCCTTTAGAGTTTGAGCAGATTTTAAAACTACGTATTTACAAAAGATAATTTAAAATAGTTCAGAGATTTTATTGATAATTTAATACTATTCTACAAAACACCTTCTCAATTTCCGGATAATTTTAAACTCATTTTTTATTAAGATTAAGACTAACTCGCACTTTAGATCGATATATATTTTCACAGGATTGGTTAAAAATTAGAGCAATTATGTAGTTTGGGATATATGGTAGTATTCGTTTAGAAAATCTAATGTTTACAAATTTACAATTTGATGCCTAAATTCAGCAAAATTTTAACCCTCCAATCAAACTGTCTTTCTATTTTAAAATAAATGTTTATAAAGGAAATTAAATAATTATTCAATTTGTCTTTAAATTTTTAAATATTGTATTATTAAACAACTGTGGTTTTCGCTACGGCGATTGTCCTGTTCAAAAATGTTTGTAAATCGATGTCCTTTTAAAAAAAAGAATTATATTTATATACATATACGTACATATATCGCTTTCATAAAGATTTAGTTTGACAATCTAGTTGTGTTGTGTTACATAAATCAACAACGAAAACGAAAATGTTAATTTCAATTTAAGTTCATAAGTAAATAAAGTGTAAAATAATAAATTATTGTATTCTCTTTTTATTTGTGTTATTAGGTGATGGCAACGAAGTAGATGGTCCAAACAATGATGAAATTGATATTGTCATTGAGTCAGATTCCGGTTATTTTGAACATTTGGGTGCTAAAACAGAAAAATGTCTTGAAACTGCATTTACCGTCTGGGGTAAATTTTTTGCCACTTATCCATGGTTAACTTTAATAGGAGGATTAGTATTTGTTGCTGTTCTCGGATTCGGCATAAAATTTTTGAACGTCACTACCGATCCAGTACAGTTGTGGGCCTCACCTCAATCTCGTTCTCGTGTAGAACGTGAATATTTTGACTCTACTTTCCAGCCCTTTTATCGTATCGAACAAATAATTATAAAAGCTGTCGATTTACCCAACATTATCCATAATACTTCTAATGGTCCAATAGAATTTGGACCTGTTTTTGATAAACAATTTTTAATTGATGTTCATAATTTACAAGAAGATATAAAGAATTTGGGCAGTAATATTGAGGGCGCTACAATGTTAAAGGATATTTGTTATGCTCCATTGGTATCGGGCGGTCAAGATAAAGTACAAACAACCGATTGTGTAGTACAGTCAATTTGGGGATACTTTAAAGACGACTTGGAACGTTTAGATGATGAAGATGACGATAACGGATTTGAAGTAAGTTGCTGATATTTTTTTATGCAATTTCATTTATAGTAATTTTTATATTTGGATTATTTGAAACAATTTTCAGGTTACCTACTTGGATGAATTGTATCAATGCATAGGTAATCCTTATTTATGTTTGGCACCGTATGGTGGCCCAGTTGATCCCGCTATTGGTCTGGGAGGTTTTCTGAAAGATGGCGAACAATTGGGATCAAATACAAAATATGAACTGGCTACTGCTGTAATATTGACATTCTTGGTTCGCAATCACCATGAAAAAGAAAAATTAGGTCCAGCTCTAGAGTGGGAGCAACGTTATGTTGACTACATGCTAAATTATACAAAATATAATATGAGCAAACATATGGATATAGCATTCACTTCTGAGCGTTCTATTGAGGATGAATTGAATCGTGAATCGCAGTCTGATGTGCTTACTATTTTGGTGTCCTACTTGATAATGTTTGCTTATATTGCAATATCGTTGGGACATGTTCAAGAAGTGGGACGCGCTTTCATCGACAGTAAAATAACTTTGGGTGTTGGTGGCGTTATCATCGTTTTAGCTTCGGTAGTATCATCTGTAGGCGTTTTTGGTTATATTGGTGTTCCTGCCACGCTGATTATTGTAGAAGTTATACCCTTTTTAGTGCTGGCTGTTGGTGTGGACAACATTTTTATCCTGGTACAAACGTATCAGCGTGATAGCCGAAGAACAGATGAAACTCATGAAGAACATATAGGCCGCATATTAGGGCGAGTGGGACCTTCCATGTTGCTGACATCGATTAGTGAAAGTTGCTGCTTCTTTTTGGGAGGTCTCTCCGATATGCCCGCTGTTAAAGCGTTTGCTCTATATGCCGGCATGGCTTTGTTCTTTGACTTTTTGCTGCAAATCACTTGCTTCGTTAGTTTATTGACGTTGGATACAAAACGACAAGCAGAAAATCGTCTGGATGTATGTTGCTTTATACGCGGTAAAAAAACTGATGCTGCTCCTATTACGGAAGGTTTACTGTACAAATTCTTTAAAAGTGTATATGTTCCATTCCTCATGAAGAAGACAGTTCGAGTTATTGTTATGATTGTCTTCTTCGGATGGCTTTGTTCGAGCATTGCTATAGCACCACAAATTGAAATTGGCCTGAACCAGGAACTATCTATGCCTGAAGACAGTTTTGTTTTGCATTACTTCCAATCGTTAAATAAGTACCTGAGCATTGGGCCACCAGTATATTTTGTCTTAAAATCAGGTTTGAATTTTTCAACAACGTTCGATCAAAATCTGGTGTGCTCCGGCCAATTCTGCAACGATGACAGTGTAGGTATACAAATCTACTTGGCTAGCAAACGATCCAACGTGACATATATAGCACGACCAGCTTCGAGTTGGATTGATGACTACTTTAGTTGGAGCCAGGCGGGAGCTTGTTGCAAATATAACCCAAATAACGGAGATTTTTGCCCACATCAAGGTAAATTACAATGGTGCTTGAATGTATAAAATAACATGTAGTAATTTGTCGTATATTTTCTTAAAATATTTTTAGATACAACATGTGATACTTGTGTTATTAATCGGAATTCTTTAAAACGCCCCAATGAAAAAGATTTTGGTAAATATTTACCATTCTTTTTAAAAGATAATCCTGATGATTCCTGTGCTAAAGCTGGTCATGCTGCGTATGGTGACGGTGTCCGTTATAAACATATACCAAACACGAATGAAACCGCTGTTGAGGCTTCCTATTTTATGGCATATCATTCAATACTGAAAACATCCGAAGACTACTATTTTGCTTTACGTTCGGCTCGTAAAATAGCTGCAAACATAACACATATGATACAAGGTCGTCTAATGTCACTTGGTATACCATTTGATGAAGCTGTTCAAGTTGAAGTATTTCCTTATTCAGTATTTTATGTGTTTTACGAACAATATCTAACTATGTGGCCTGATACTTTGCAAAGTATGGGTATTTCAGTGTTGGCCATTTTCATTGTAACATTCTTGTTGATGGGTTTTGACATACACTCGTCACTAGTTGTGGTCATAACTATTACAATGATTGTAATAAATTTGGGTGGTAATATGTACTACTGGAATATATCATTGAACGCTGTATCGCTGGTTAATTTAGTAATGGCAGTTGGTATATCTGTGGAATTTTGTTCGCATTTGGTTCATAGTTTTTCGATATCAACTGAAGGTACACGTGAAAGACGTGCTGCAGATTGTCTTACCAAAATGGGCAGCTCAATATTTTCTGGTATAACACTTACGAAATTTGGAGGCATCCTAGTATTGGCTTTCGCTAAAAGTCAAATCTTCCAAGTTTTTTACTTCAGAATGTATTTGGGTATTGTCTTGATTGGTGCAGCCCACGGTTTAATATTTTTACCAGTTTTACTAAGTTATATTGGTAAGTAAATCATTGCAAATACATATACTTATAATTATTTTTCATTCAATTTAAAGTTAACAAAATACATACTTTAATATTTTAATCATTACATTTCCCTCCATGAGAAGAATCCTATAAAAAATTAATTAATGCCTTGTGCTTTCACCTAACCCAAAACTACTGTACATTGTGCGAATGCATTTCATTTAAATTACCTCTCTTAACAGTCTAACAATTTTCAAAAAATTTTGTTAAAAATGTTGCGTCCTTTACGTTACAAATTATAATCCAGAAGCCTTGTTTTGATCATGATTGTCAAAGTGTATGTATGCCATCCAACTACCAATCCTAAATACAAACTGGACTGACCATATTGTCTATAATACAAATTGATTAAAAAAAATAATTTTAAAAAACTCTTAAAAAATGAAAATGAGAAATTGTTATAGAAAGATAAAAATGAATTACTTTTCATAGTATTCTTTAAGAAGATGCCATTAGAAATATGGCAATAATTGGATTATACGCGACAACGTTAACATTTATTAAGAATTGTATTGAAGAATCATGCAGTAGACAAAAATCTGTCTTAAATTTTTAAATAGTAATATGTTGCTATAGTATATACGATTGATTGAACGATCATATTTTTTGATTTGAAGTAAATTTAGTTTTTACAAGATTTAATTTGAGCAACAGAATATTGTCTTATTTTATGTTAAATTAGAAAAAAAATTGTGAATATGAGTGTTATCACTGTTGTTTTCTTTTTTCTTCTTTTCCTTTTGTAAATTTAATTTTCAGGTGCACCCATGAATAAAGTTAAACTGGAAAATTTTCGTCGCGAAGCATTTAAAGTGCAAGAAACATCTTTATCGACTGTAAGATTTTAACGCAAACTGAATACAAACTAAAAAAATAAAACAAATAAAACTATCAA
This sequence comes from Sarcophaga subvicina, assembly GCA_936449025.2. Classification (NCBI taxonomy): domain Eukaryota; kingdom Metazoa; phylum Arthropoda; class Insecta; order Diptera; family Sarcophagidae; genus Sarcophaga; species Sarcophaga subvicina. The sequence continues at coordinate 39,628,984 of OW388082.2, forward strand.
GTCTCTTTTTTAAATGAAAAAAATATTAAAAAAAAATGTTACAACTAACGAAAAGCAAACGAAACTATATTAAAAAATAACTACACCATTAAAAAGACAAAGAAAAAAATAAAACATTTGATATTAAAATGAAGTAATAATAATAATTTTGATACAAAGAAAAAAAAAAGAAAAGAAAGTAAAAAATAAAATAACGTTTAAACAGCAAAACTATGAACATAATGTAATAAGATTTGAACAAAAGATACTTGAAACGTACGCAAAACAGACATCTATTTCTCAATTCATCCATCCTCTTTTTTGTGTGTGGAATACGAATGAAACTAAACAGAACAGAAAAAACAAAATAACATAGAAACTAGAAATGAAATGAGTGCCTACTTAAAAATGCCTGCCTGCCTTAATTGATATTGGTTTGCTACTTTTTTGATGTTTTTAAATCTATTTCCTTTCACTAAATACCCAACATTTACACAATAATACACAGAATACCTCAGAACACCATAAAAAATAGCACAACAACACACCTAAAATGTAAAATACTTCTTTCTTCTTGTTTGCTGTAGTATACGCTCTTTAATAAAAATGTATTAAAATTATTTTGCTTAGTTTATATGATTTAAAGGGTTAAATTGTCCTTATAGACCCTATAAATATTCCTTTTATTTCGCTCGTTAGCAAAAAATATCTTTCAGTAATCTCTAATTATTCAAAACTCTACCGTATCTATCATTCAGTCATTATATCTGTTGTATATGACTTAATATAAACGATTTCATAGTATGTTTGTAAACATAAATGTAAAATGATATACCATACACATAATAAACGATATCGCATGAAAATTTCTTTTGTAAAACAGTGACAGATATGTTTGGTTCAAATAACCACCGTATCTTTAGACCTAACCTAACCGCACCTTAAAAATATTTATTTCACCAAATTAACAACTCTTTCAAATCAACCTTTGTTATATTTCATAACTTAATTTATGTAATAACATTAGAAGAAATTAATTTTTAGGATCGCTGTTGAATTGCAAAACTCACATCAATACAGAATAACAACATTTCTTAAAAGAATTTTTATGAAATTAAAAAATATCGTATAAAAACAACATTTAAGAAATAAGACAAAAATCAATTAACAAAAATTGAATTAAAGCACGTACTATCGGCCAGTTTAACACCTTAGCTGTACTGTATTAATAACGATTAAAGAATAAAACTATTTTAACCTAAATTTAGAGCAGATATAAGAAAAAATTAACCCTTTAACCATTAGATCTTCAGAAAGAAAAAATTATTTCAGTACATTTGATAAAATAAAGCCATCATTAGCCTGAATACAATGGCATCAAGCTTTTAAAATAACCTCCACAACCCAAGTTTAAATTCTATTTGTAATGAAGTAAATAACAAATATTAAAAAAATGTGTTTGTTTAAAACATACGTTTTTTAAATTGCAAATAAACGAAAATTATTTAATTGAATTTTGATCTTTCAGTTTTTTAATTACAATTACTATTTGTATGTTACAATATACTTTTTTTGGAATTGAAACTTCCTAATAAAGCTTTTGGAGATTATTTTTGTTAAGGAGAATGAAAACTTAATTGTTATTTAACATTGTACTTCAACATTGTTCCTTTTTAAATTTACATTTTAATTATAGAACTCTCTTCTATAAATTTCATTGTTAGGACATTGTAAACATTTATTTTAATCGAATAAAAACATACAACTCAATAATATTTGATTTAAAATATTTGTAATGGAGTGGCTCTGTTTTATCGAATACCATTGCAATTTCTTTTATTAAGAGTCTTATGTACTTAGTAAAAGACGCTTGTTTTGTAGTCAACTATTTCTGAATTTTTACTAAAAGGTTTTCGGTATAAATTTACGTGTATTATTAATACATTCTGCTTTGTCCTTTTTTATTGTATTGCTCGAGCATCGAAGCAAATAGTTTTTAGATGTTGTTTTTATTTACTATTTTGTTTAATTGAATTAGTTAGTACTTGCACTGCTTATATTGCTATTACGAACTTTTGATTTTAAGAGTCGTATTAATAATTCATTGAAATAAAAAGTAAGGTTGTTAATAATTTCAATTAAAGAATACTAAGTGTCATTATCAAATGCAATAAAATGTTGTTCATTAAATAATAATTTTAATTGTTGAAAACTCTTGTTTGTACATTTTTTGTTATTCAATTAGAAATTTGTAGAATTATATAATTTTAATTTAAACGCTTGCTTATATAGACTATATTTTAAGCACACATTTTAGTCTCACGATTTACATTTTATTTAACATCCTTGAGATAAAATATTGTCGAAATATACATATATTCAATTTATATCATATACATATATATGCAACGTTGCCTTAAATATATAAACTCATATGGTGACATAGAATTCAAATAATTTCAACTTTTAGTATAAAAAAGTAAAAATGCCGAAAATATTACGAATAAATGAATTCAACAAGCCTGCACCGAAAGTCAATCAAACAATTCTGTAAAATTCAAACATAACTTAAGTAATAAAATAACAATAGGTAACGAGCAAAAATACGTTTATATTTTTCGCATTTTAGATTCTATGGACAAGCTTTTTATTATTGCTTTTCTAAAATGTAAGAGTTTTTAAGACAATTCCGACTAATTACGAATAAAAAAAATTCTATATCTACAGTGAGCTAAGAACTGTAACTAGAGATGGAAACCATTAGGAATTGTACTGGTCTTCAAACCCGTGGCTAAGCGTTGCCATTATATACGGCTTCATATCCAGTAATATTTCGAGCTTTTTCCGCCAATTAAATACTTTTAGGCAACATATTAGAGTGCCATTCATTTGCGAATTGTTTAATTTAAGAATTTCAGACCAGAAAGTATGCATTTTAATTTGTATAGAAACAAGCACTCGGTTTGCATATCATTTTATTATTATCTTTATACTGATACTCATTGTTCATATCGTTAATCATTAAATGGAAATGGATTTAAACAATATTTTCGATAAAAGAAATTAAATTTTCTAATTTTAATTACAATAACACAATAATTTTTATCGTAACATTCAATGGATGTTTTTATGAAAGACTTTCTTTCAATCTGTGAATATAAATATGTATTTGCATGTTGTTTCATTTTGATGTTATAAATTTTATATTTTGCTTTTACAAATACGTGTTTTTACATGTTGTTGTTGTTTTCGTATTATTATTATAATTTTTTTTAAGAATATTCTCTGTTGAAGAAATAACAATATTTACAATAAATACGATTAACAGAAACTATTTGCGACAATAACAACACCTTACATTCTTTAACTCTAAATTTCATTTATTTACTAACTGACTATCAAATTTTGCTTTTTAAGTAATTGTCCAAATACACATACAAACACTCTTATAGAACTAAACAATCAATATACTAAACAATATAATTAGAAATAAAGAAGAAAAAAATACTAACAAACACACTTTCCACCAATTAATTGTACGCCATCTTCTTCTATTAAGATATGAGAATAATTTGCAAATTTAAGAAATATTTGAAGAGAGTAATAAATAATAAAGTAAAGAATTAGAAGATGGTGATAATTTAATTAAAAAAAAACCAAAATTTATCTTTTTATAACCTCTCAAACAATAACTAAATTGAAAATAAATTGTTATTTTTCTTAACGAATAGGCGTGATGCAAGGTCCCCGAGGAAGATCAGCAGCAGGTAGTAACATTAGAACCAAAACAACACCCACCAATATTACAAATTCAACCACAACATCAGCAACAAGCTTTCATCCAGACGAAGCAATCGTCGAATCTACTAACAGCTTTTCTCCAATGTATGCATCAGCCTCCCAATCATCCTTCGGAAGTATAAATTCATCAACAAATCTACAACCCACTGGCGGTTATTGGCGTGTACCCGAACATTAATAATTAAGATATCTTTTTTAATGTTACTACAACTATTATATACATAAATATACATTTAGAAAATACCACAAATATGGCTGAGCCATTACATAATTCATCATGGGAAGTAGGAAATATAAAAAAAACGAACAAGTATTTTTATACACACACTTGGAAAAAGAGATTTTCTAATTGTTTCAATGTTTTTAAACTAAAGCTTCATATTCTTTACAATTGTAAATGTGCTTTAAATCAAAGATAATATTGCCCTACTTTCTTTCCTCACTCATTAATAATTATAACGCTTTGTTATTGTATTTTTATTTTTAATAAATTTTATTTTGTAGCAGGGGTTTTTTTTTAAATTGTGAAATACTTTTAAAAAATAAATTTATTATATAATTAAACAATTGGAATAAAACAAGATTCTTTTGTTCATTTTTTTCTTTAATTTCCATTACATTCTAAATTTTGTTGTAGAAACAAAATTTTGAATTATATCATGTGTTAGAAAAGTAAATGGCATAAATCTCTATCAAAATGATGATCGTGACAATAAAAATTAATTTCTTGAATGAAAAAAACGAAATACTGAATATAATCAGTTCTTAAATAATCAGTTTCTTAAAAATGCTGGAAACTTTATTGTTAATATTGAAGCCGCTTTAAGCAAGATAAACGTATATGTGGAATGTGTTTTAAATAATTTCGTTATAATTCAAATCATTGGCGACAAATATTTAGAGAATACAAATTTTTTATTTTGTTGGGTAAATTAAAAACAAAAATAAATTAATCGAGATCAGAGTTTACAGGTTGGCATCTGGTGTTCCAGATGGCATTTCTTTTCCATTCATCGTCCACGCATAATTTAAATCCTGTTGAACAAGAAAAAATTCTTTTTAAGATCCAAGTAAATGAAAATAACTTTAATTTTGAAATTGAATTTTGTACATATCTTTTGGAATATTTTTATATCGCGTCCAATACACATATAAAGATTCAGAAAATACAATTTATATATTTTTTTAAAATTAATGTATGAGTTCACACAAGAATCTGAGTCAATAATGTTTGAATGGTGCACTTCATTTGCACATTTAATTGCCAAAAATCGTATTACAGGTGGCGATTATCAACTAAAATTAAATTCTAAATTTTTATTTGTTTTCTCTAAATATTGATAGAACCGATCCGATAATCTGAATTGATTTTTATGCAAATAAGGATGTCCAGTGTTATAACGTTAATTTCATACAAATAAAGGCAATTCCGAAAGTTTAATGATTTTAAAAGAAAGCAAAATAGTTCAGCATATACATACATAACATACATATTTAATCTAAATCACTTACGAATAAATAGTAATTATAATAAGAACAAGAACACCAACAACTAAACAAATCACTTCATATTTGTGTCCTTTTTTTTATACACCTACATGTGAAACAGAAATTTCCTAAATGTCTATATATACATACATATATATGTGAAAAGAAAAGAAAATTGTATTAGTTCGTACTTGATCCAATGGAAAGAAAAACAAAAACCATTAAAAATAATAATAAAAACAGAAAATAAAACTACTATAACTTATGTAAATTACAAAGTATATTTATATTAAAAAAAACGAAAAAAATGTATGAAATCTGATATGTAAAGAAAATTATTCTTTGTATTGTAAAATTATTCTTTGTATAAATGATTGTTATAATCTCTTATGTATTTGTGTAATCTCGATGTGTGGCCTTCAGTAAAATATATTTATATTTTATTTGAAAATAGTTGGTTTATTTAAAATTTTTTTATTTCGTTAATTTAAAGGTAATAATGCTATGAAGTAAAGATACTTTTAAAAAACAAACTAATTTAAGGAATTCTTAACTCTTAATTTTTAGTTCAATATACTTATATCAAATGAAAACGATAATCAAGTAGTTCAAACAAAAAAAAAAAAAAAAAAAATAGAAATATAAATAAACTTTGAAGACGAAAGTTTTTAATAATATTAAACCTTTTGTAATAATGTATAAAATTTTATAAAAATTGAATTCGAAATGATAAATAACTTACCAATATACTATTTAAATGGGAAGTTCAAAATATTTTGTTCTCTTACATATTAATGAATTTTAGTTTTAAGGTACCTGGCTGAAAAGAAGAAAAATATAAAATATATATAAAATATAAATATTAATAAAGAATTAATGTTTTTTTGTTTTGGAAATATTAACACAGTTTTCAATATATTTCAAATAATAGCTTAATATTCGAGACTTGTTAACAAATTCTTGGAAACACTACGTTGTAACATATTTTTTATTTAAAGAAAGAATATATGTAAGACGGTAATCAAAGGAAACAATGAGTCAACTTTTACATTTGATCGATTTTAGACGTTTCTTTTTTTTTAATTTAAATCAATATGTAATTTTTTTTTAACATTCTAATAACATGTTGAAATCTATTGTTGAACATCAGGAATAAGTTCAGCTTTTGTCGTTATTTATATTATTAAATTATTGATGTATGATATGTAGAAATGAGATCTGCGGTGTTCATTTTTTAGACTAAAGTTTCAAACATTACGAGCCAGAGGATTTAGATATGAATGCCAAGATATTTTAGGTTTAAAAGTTGCGGTGTAAGTTTGTTGTTTATCCAAGCATTAAACATCGATTATAACAAATTTATTTCTAATGATTGCGGCATACGATAATGAAAAAATGAAGGTTTGTTCGGAAGTGGATCCCTGCTCTACATCTGGAGTACAAGTGACGACTGCGCATTTTCTTCAGACGATTTACATAAGTGTAGTAATATAATTAACTACATATGCAAACATATACATATGTGTGTAGTTAAAGTGTGCTTTATACTTAATCTTCATTGAAGAATTTTTCTAAGAAAGTAAACTAATCTTAAAGACCTTTACTGAAGTGTATTGAACCACGATAATAGGGTCTGTATAATTCGATTAGAAATTATTATCTCGAGTAATCGTTTTGTCAGATGCACTCTGACTCTGCCGTTTATTGAAAAATAAATGTTTTGTTAACAACATATACTGTGCAGCCCTTGCGCTGACCAACTTCCCCCTCCTTGAATCGGAGGAACTTGGTCAGTGCAGAGGCTGCGTTCACCTGTGGCATCACAACGGGCCGCTATGCTTGCTCAAGTGAGCTTTTTTTGGTAAATTAAAGCTACCACGCTAACCTAACCTAACCTAACAACATATAGTGATGCATATGTATACAGGACATTTGTAATAAATTCCGTAGTCTGTAAGTTCTATCTTAATGCGTCTTAAAATGATAGTAACTTTAAAGTTTAATTACTTTCTCAATTGTTCCCCTGTTGCGGTATCCTCTTTAATTTAAACTTGACGGAAAGGGGAAAATTATGCACAGAAATAGATTAATACTTGAATATTCATAATCGCTGTCTAAAGTTTTTGTAAAACACAAAATGTATATTCAAAATTCATAGTAAATAGTCGATCACGGTTATTTACAATCGCCGAAGCTCTTCCCATAAAACGATTAATGACTAATAATGAAACCAAAACCCTAAAAATAGCTGCTATTCCAAAAAAGGGGTAAAATCAGTTTGTTTATGTCAAAAAAAAAAACAAGCCAGCGTCAAGTAAAAATATTTAAATATTTAGGCTCATTTGGAAATTAGACAGCTGATGATTATAAATGCCTTACTTGGTCGAAGCCAACGAAGGCAAATCAGATAGGAAGGACGATTGCAGGCATCGTTCACATAGATAAAATATGGGGGAGGAGTTTTAATGGGTTCAAGCTTTTTAAATGGAAGAGATTGGTCCATTTATTAAAGTAGAAGACGATATGGTAAAGGAAGACTCTCTTAGAATCATCCAAAGTAACTTACCTGAATTAATTGAAAAACATATCTATCCTGAAGAAGAGGTTTCATTTTAATTAGACAGATACACGAAGCGGGCGTTAAAAATTGGTTTGCAAATCATATAATTAACTTGTCATGGCAAAGTCCGGATCTTAATCCAATTGAAAATTTGTGGGCGCTTTTAATGAGAAGACTGGAAATACTTGTAATAGCTCCCAAAAACATCCACAATTATTTTATCCAAGTTAAATAATTTAGCTATAAAAATGTAGATAATATCGTGAATTATTCTGACAAATAAGGTCATGGCAATTTTACTTCTAGGATGTCAACATCTTTAACTTATTTGTTATCTTTGTCCAATGTCGAATTAAATTAGGTGGGTATAGCTAAGTTGTTTGTCTATATACATAAATATCTGTCTACTACCTTATTTTGTTTCTGTTTCTTAAATAAGGTTCCTAGTTAAACCAAAAGAACGAACGCCACGCCAACGAAGTATAACTTTTTTCATCATTTCAATAGGATTTGAACAATTTTAGTAAATAAAAAATTTAAATTAAATTGTTTGGAAATCCATCAACAGAGTTACTGACTCCTCGACTTTAGTGGACCACCAGATAAAAAATACTGTAAATAAAAGGAATATGAATTAATTTTTTATGCCTAGGGTAGAAAGTCCCTCACTTAAGCTCTTTATTTAAAGTTGACTAACAACTGATTTACAATTCATTTAAAAATTTGTTCTCCTAAAATGCTACTGTTTTATACATACATATTTAGTGCTGATCAAGCTTTATGTTTACAGTGAAATGATGGTACAAAACAACGTGTACTTTAATGAAGTAAGATCAAATTACACACCACACAACGCGATTGTTTGTAGTTGGGCTTATTGCACAAGAGTATCGTGTGAAATTGCAAACAAATATGCCTAACAAAAGGAACGTTAATGTATAATATACAAACAGACACGTTACATTACAATTTTTTATGTTTAGGGGAAATAGTAGTCATAATCTGTCAATATCGGACATAGTCTCACATAAAAAGCAGTTGGCACAGTACTCAGTCTAAAATACAGAAAGATAATCAGAAAGATTTTTTACTATTATTCTATACAATGACAGTTGTAATTGTCGTAACGAAAATTGCTCAAGTTGCCAGTTGTCAACATTACAAAAAATTATTTGATCAGGAACACACAATTTTTGGTTGCATGTTATCGACGCAATTGAAGTACGGTTGTCATCCATAATTGACCTCTAAGTTATTGTAAGAAAATTGCAAACTGTGTGTACCCGTATATCTTCTTTAACATATTATTATGAAATTGTTATTCATATATGTATGTATACAAATGTATGTATGTAATTGATTATACAAAAGCTTTTTGATAAATGGTCTATTCAAAGCTTAGAATAACGTTTAATTGGCGCTATGCTTTATTTATTTAAAACCAATTTTATTTTTTCTACGTTTTTTTTCTTCGTAGAGGGAAACTCGAAATAAAAATATCAAAATTAAATGCAATACAATAGTTACGATGCGTGTATATATTAAACAATATATGTACATATATGTATATATATATTTTTATACAAGTAATTTTTCTATAAGTATTATATTGATTATAAATTTGTTTTTCAGAATATGCTTTTATGAAGAATAAAATTAATTTTAAAGAGCGCCGATAATTTATTCCTAGCAAGTACATATTATTTACAACACAGTATATAAACAATAATAACTATGTACATACCTACTGGAATAAAACTCTAAATTATTATTATAATTATTAATTTGAATATTAGTTCCTTTTTTACTTTTGTTTTCTAAATGAATAGAAAAATATAATTTTTAAACACCTACAACAGTGCTACAGTGGCAATAAATCTTGAAATAACTTACTGAGTACTATGGGTGTCACTGTGTATCTGTTTTTGCGAGGTTTAGAGTAAGCACTTCCTTCCTGATGCTGATATAGGCCAGCTTAAGTGACGTGCTTATAAAATTAAATAAGAACTATGACACGCAATAAGTATAACATTCTTTCTTTTTATCAAAATATCAATACTTTCGCTTAATATCACGAATGTATCTTGCGTTTGAAATATTATTCTTTAAATTGTCTGTGCGCTGTACATATATTAAGTAATACAACCGAACTATCTGCCGTACTGCCCTTAAGCTATGTAGGCTTGTCCTGTAATGTCAAACCCCAGGATGCTGTCCGGTGTCAGTACCACAAATCCTTACATAACACTTGATAAACATTAAGATGTTTCCTTCTAATATATGCCAATCTACACATTGGGCTAGAAGCGGTTCCTTTATTATACTGTTTTCTGATTCTACAGTGTTAGTTCGCATACTTTTCTTAAGCTGGTCCTGAATAATCTGATGCGTGACTCAAATATCTTCCCACTAAGATTACCTGGAAAAGGTTTGGATTATCTTAACTCGGCTCTCTCTATCTTCACTATCGCCAAGTATACTGTTCCAAACTCTGCTCCCTCTCTTCCTAAGAAGTTTTGACTCTATCAACCATGTGAATGATGCGAACTGATTGTCCGATAGTATTGCAATGTCCCTGATCCACAATGAGAATAAAACATCAACAGCAAACATACGTATATAAGTAAAGTTCTTCACCATTGTCCTCAATGTAATAAATTACTACATTTTCCAGAGTGCGTTCTTTATAGAGAACGATAGCTGGCAATCTTATTACATTATGACCTGGTACAAGAAGGCGAAATTTTTTTTAGGAAAGTGAAGTGCTTTGTGGCAGCACCATTTTCCGTAAAGAAACGAAAATGAATTGAGAAGAAAAAATAATTTGACTGAGGCAAGGCAACTGCAATTGTGCATATGATTCCTTTTCATAAACTTCTATTTGGAAAATATCAGCGTGTTTAACCATTTCGTTCAGGAATATCATCGTAGCTCCTGTCCCCATACTGTTTTCAACTCCACCAAAGTCCCTCTCTTTAAAAAATATGTTGTGTGTTACGTTATTTTCAATTTTTATTGAAAGTAACACAAAAAATGGTGCACATGTGTATGTGCAAAAAATTGTTAATAAGAACCAAAAGTCTTAAAAATGGTCAGTCTTCAAAGTAGCAGTAGTGTACGTCGAATGTTGACATTTTTAATCCAAAGCTATTATCTACATATCGCGGTAGTTAACCTGTTCTATATATATATGATTCTATATATTGTTGTGGACGTGGAACTACAGCACTGTGTTTTTTGCAAGATGTTTGACCAATCACTTATCTCTGTAGTTTGTAGAATTCAAACTAGATTTAACAGGTAATTGTGCTGTAGTAGTATGTTAGCTTATTAGACGTGAGTCCACGGTTCAAACACCTCCAACAAAATCAAATACGAAAAATTATTTCTTCGGCGCTCAGCAGATTTCTTGTAAAAATTCTGTTTCTCATAAATCTGTCGTTCGGAATTGACTTTAAAACTGTAGGTCTTACCACTCATACATAAAGTTAACACACAACATAAGTGGTGTGAAAAACTAGGTCGTAATCTTGGTTGAAGGGTTGTAATGTACAATTATGTACATATGTATGTAATTGAGTTGGGACAGCATTTTTGAAAATAATTTGGATACACTGATACTGCAACATAGCTTTGGCAAAATATAATTTGCATTTTGGAATACCAAGTTTATCCTTCAGGACGCAGCAACGAACATATCTACATTAGTCTACAATAAACCTTATCCAGATCCAAAATTTTAAAGAAAAGCTCAGAGACCATTGTTTTTTTACCATTTCCACTTATATTTGTACAAAATTATTTTTTAATCTTGCGGTACGCATATTTAGGTAGTTGCACCTAGAATTCAACAATCGTTCACGAATTTTAAAGCCAAAATAAAAAACCTTTTCAATGCGATGAAACAATTCATGCAAATCCTCCTGGTGAGCATAGCTGCCAGATAAATGAGGCACCAAATCGTCAAATATTTGAGAAAAAATCGTCAAAATCGTCAAAGACGTTTATTGAAATCGTCAAAAAATCGTCAGGAAAAATAAATAAATTAATTAAAAGTTTTTTAAAACCAAAATTATTTCTATTGTAGTAAAACATTTAAAGTCAATGTATGTACATATCTGAGTTCAAAAACAAAATATTTAAAAAAAATTTGTTACAAATTAAAGCTAGCGTCCTCATAATCATTTATTAATTTTTTTATCCAAAAATGGTGAAATGTTATATCATTTTCAGGAAAAAATTGTTTATGCAATAAGGTTTATGGTTTATGCAATATATCCCAGTGTTGTTTATTGACACATAAGGGCAGCAATAATATTGCATCATCTTAATCTACGGCTGGTGTAAATATTAATGAGTCAGAAGCTCTTGACACTCTAAGCATGAAAATTCAGTGTAATGTTGGCTGCAACCGACACATTTTTCAGTTCCTTCTTAAGATTTTATTTATACTATTTATGAGGTCGATGCCTCAACGTCTATTTTGAGGTTTCTCAGTCGTGTACAGGAGAGGCTGCAGTAGATCATATTTTTTCATATTTTCGTTTTGATGTCTGACCTGTGGTTTGAACCGTGACCTTGCGTCTAATAAGCCAACACACTACCTACTAGACTATGGCAACTTCTCACAGACTTTTAATTTATTTTAACTCAGTTACGCAAACATACAAAAATGATAAAAAAAAAATATTTCAAGTAATTTTTAAAAATGCTTTTACAATTTATTTTGTATACAATATGATCAAATAACATATTTTTTTTTTTGCTTTTGTAAAGCAGTTATTATCGATAGCCATACGATATATTAAAACAAATGGCTCTATCTTCGATAACTAAAATTTTATTCATTTTTTTACGATTGTTTCAGTTCTAACATTTCTGTAATAACTTCTCTTTAAGTTTTAATTATTAACAAATGCAGATATTTCTTAGTAATAATCATTTAAATTGTTATTTTAATGCCGAAAATTTTTATATTAAAAATGTGTAAATAATTTTGACTGTCACTGTATTTGCATGTGGAAATTTACGTATATTATAAGAGTATGTATGTAGGTAATAGTATTTTGTATAATGTTGTAAATATTGAAATATTGTTGTATACTATACGTATTAAATATTGAGTGCATACATTTAACGAGACTGCAATATGCGATAAATGAATGTATGTATGTATGTATGCATGTAGATGAATTGTATTTCATAATTCTTTTAATTTTTTTTGCTAACAATTTATCAGCTTATTTTCTTACTCGAATACAAAATGATGAACACAAATCAAACAGTGTATTTCAATTTGATTTTAAATTCTTTGAAAACTTATTGATTTTTCCGTTTCTTCCAAATGTTAATCAAATTTTTGATGGGATTTTTTGTTCCACTTATTTAACAGATTCAAATATTGAACTGATTCTAAAAAAAACAATTTTATTTCTATTTATTTTAATCATTTGAACAGCTCTTTTAAATTTTAAGTTGAAAAGGAGAAAAAACTACAAAGAAAAATATCATTGAAAAGGTGGTTGTGATATGTACTTTTATAATATGATTTAAATCAAAACATAGTGATTTATGATTGTTGCTGGTGACGTTACACGTTACTACACAGTGTTTCGCACCAGTCTGTACGAATACCAATCTTTTTAAATAGTTTTGATGTAAAAAATTGCTTGTATAAATTCATTTTGTAGCAAAATATATACGACTAGGTACACCATATTGAAACTCTGAAATAAATGAATTCATAAGAAATTGTGTGTTTACACATAAAAAATTTTGAGTGTAAAACAATTTAAAATATTTGGTAAATAAATAAAGTACTTTAAAGCGCATTGTTCGTTTTAGTTTGAATTCCTTATAGAAATGCAAATTAATCACGCTCTTCAAACACGTTTTTTTTAGATGCTAAAAGTCTACAATTCAAATATTATGTGATATTTTGGTATATTTGCATAAATTTTCCAATGCCGAAATTCGGTTATTTTGTTAAAATAAGAAAAAATTAAAAAGGGATAAGACAATAAAAATAATATATTTTCCCTAAAAAAATTTACTCAATTTTGTTATCAAAACTCATACTTTGTCCTCTCTAATCTTTGTAAATTTGTAATTGTTTGTAAGATGACACTCCATGAACAACTATTTCTAATTCAATAGTACATTTGAATTGATGATTATTAAAGTGTAGGACGGAGCCTTAAAATTTTGGGGCATTTAGACCACAGGACATAGACAACAATACTGTGTCCACATTTATCGATTGTATAATTCACTGTCGCAATATAACCTATGATTCACTAGTTTTTCCGCATCGCGAAAGAAAATCCGATAGAATAAGTGAACTTGTGCAGTACAATCAGAAATTTTTTTACATAGTTTTTCTGTTAGAGTTCATCCGCATTGCTTGGGATATTATTGGTTCTCGCTGAACTTGTTTTTTCATTACTTATTTTTAGACCTCTTCGTTTTCTTTACTTTAATAATAAAGTTAAAGTAACAATTGGGATGCCCTGGGTTCGATTCCCCCCCAGCGACTCTGTTCTGTTACACTATACCGAGCATAAGGTCGAAGTTTTTCAACTCGTAATTAATTAAATATAATTTGCAATTGTATTGTAATTAATAAATAAATAAATATAGTAGTCTAGTATGTAGTGTGTTGGCTTATTAAATGTAAGATCACGGTTCAAACCCCAGGTCAGACATCTAAACGAAAATATGAAAATATTTCATCGGCGACTTCCTCTCAGCAAAAGGTCAGGTTAGGTTAGAGGACGTGTACTTGTCAATTAAGACAAGTACAGTACCCGGAGGTCGAATTGACCCATTGTACAACGTCCTAGTTTCTCACATCACTTATGTTGTGTGTGTTAATTTTATACATGAGTGGTGGGACCTACAGTTTAAAGTTGACTCCGAACGACAGTTTTTCCCAGAAATCTGCTGAGACGAAGTCTCCGAAGAAATACTTTTTGTATTTTGTCTTGATGTCTGGCCTGGGTCTCGAACCCTGGCTTTTACGTCTAATAAGCCAACACACTACCTACTAGACTACGACGACTCTCAGCAAAAACTTTGAGAGCAAATAAAATTGCCATGAATAGTTTCTCAAAAACTGTCGTTCGGAGTTGACTTTAAACTGTAGGTCCCGCCACTCATGTATGAAATTAACACATACAACATAAGTGGTGGGAGAAGCTAGGTCGTAATCCTGACTGAAGGGTAATGACCAATTATGTACGTACGTATATAGTAATAATTGATAAATCAACATACATATATAAAAAATTTGTCACGCCTTTTATACTCTTTAAATAATAGCTACGGCAATTTTTGTCTGATTTTGTCAAACAAAGTGTCAATCTCTTCACAAAAGAATAAACTTTAAGAATGTCGACATTTATTTTCTATTGTTTAATTAAATTTTGCAATTAAGAATGCTCAAACATGAAAAATATGATTTTTGTTTCTCTTAAATAATGTTTTCCGATCAAAACTCTTTACATACAAGTTTGAACAATACGTTTATATATGCCGTTTCAAACGATCATCTCTCCCCTTTCTAAAAGACTTTGTATTTTCAAAATGGTTAATAACCGGTACGTGGGTAATCAATAATTTTGTGTGAAAAGTACAAAACAAACAAAAAAAAAAAAACAGTTTTTGTCAAATAAAACAAGTTCGGAGAGTTCGAGAAATATAAAAAATTATTTGAGTTCTACTCAACTAAATATACAATTTACAGTACAGAGTTACTCGGGTGTGTTTAATTTTTTGTCGCATAGTGTAACTGATTAATTGTCAAGTAATGTCAAGTAATATTTGTTTCATTGGGTTTTTAATGATAAAAGCTACTTTTTGTCAGTGTATTTGGAAGTTCTTTGTTCTCGAAAGTAAACGATTTGCTTTTATATTCCTAAAGAAGACTCTTGTTCTTTTCTAAAGAGATACATAGAAAAGAGAGTATAGTTCGCTTTTGTAATCGCTTTTACATTTTTTGATCCCGATTCGAAACCATAGCTTCAGTTGACTACTTTTCAGCTTCGAAAGCAAGTTTGTACTGTGAATTGAGTATAAGATTTTGGAACTTTTTCACCACATTTTGCTAGTCTCCTTTTTTTCTTTAATTTTCTGTCTTGATTTCTGCATCTGTATTATTCAATATTATTAGTTTAATTAATCTTATTATGTTTCAGAGCCTTCCATTCATTTATTTATTTATTTTTTCTTTTGAGAGATTTTAATTCGGTAGGCGGCGTTTAATTTTATTAATTGCAATCACTAACTCACGATAACTGTAAATGACAGCACTTCTTGGTTTCAACTGATCTATTTGATTCAAATACAAATAAGTTTTGAATAAGATTAGATACCACCGTTACCGATGGAATATATGTATACCTACATAATGCAACTTTACAGAGATAATTGCGGTGTAAAAAAATAAATATTTGTTTGACATGTTCTCTCTTGGTCCAACACGCATTACATCTATTTATAAACTGTAAAAATGCTTGCTAACAATTCAATATGGGTGCCCTAGTAGTCTAGTGGGTAGTGTGCTAGACAATTAGCGTGAGGGTTGTGGGTTCGATTCCCACTACACTGAGCATATGGTCAAAGTTACTCGGCTCGCATATAATTATAATAAAATTTGTAATTGTATTATAATTAATAAATAAGTAAATGAATAAAAGTTCGATATATTAATATGGAGTAATATGAGTGAGATCGCGGTTGTGTATTGGCTTGTAAGATGCGATCCTATAGTTTATATCGCAACTCAGACAATTAAAACAAACCGAAATTCAAAAAATATTTCTTCGGCGACTTACTCTCAGCGTTTTTGTCAGAATACTGAAGACTTTCTCAAAAATCTGTCGCTCGGCGTCGACTATGAACTGAAGGTCCCGCCACTCATTGATAAAGTAGATGCATACAACAGGGGCGGAGTGAGAAGATGGGTTGTAATTTTGACTAAAGAATTCTAATGACAAATTAAATAAGAAAATATGGATCTACTCTCATTAAAATCGAAACAGTTTTTATTGTCTGAATGTCGATTATTAGGTTGTCACTTATTTCAGTTGGTTTTCATTTTGTCGTAATTTGCAAAAGATTTGTTTTTGACTGTGTACATACTTGGTTTGTGACTGCTAGCATGCCGAATTGAATAGTAAGTCAGTGGTCGAACATCACTTATAATTGTTGCAAAATGCTAAAATAAAATTGCATTTTTAATGTAAACAGACACACCATCAGCTTGTTTTTGTGAAAACATATTAATCACAACACCGTCACAATAATATGCGATCTTTACAGTTCTGTCATCCATACAATACATACTCGTATACAGATTTTTTGTATTTTTGGTGTTGGCGTGCCTTAGATTTAGTATTTTATTATTATTAACTGATAAGCAATTAGTTTTTCAAAAATATTTGATTAATCGAATAGATAATCGAATGAAAACAATAAAGGAATGAATACTTATCGATATATATTATTATTAAGAAAAATTAAAACTGGGTTTAGTGAAATAATAGAAGGTAGAATTTCAAAATACACTGACTACTGTACATATATATATATATATATACATATATGTACATCAGTGCATCGATTATTCCGCAAATATCGATTATTCATTGAAATAAAAGAAAGTAGACTTTCAAAATACACTAACTGTAACTGTACATATACATATGTATATACCTTGTATATACATAGTTATAGTGAATGTCTGTTTCTTTGTCTGCTTAAGAGACATAACGGCTTACATCATTGCACCGATTATTCCGTAAATTTCAAAGTACCATATCTTGGTATGGCAAAAATAACATTATGTTGTAAATATTGTTTGGTATTGACTTAATATTTTAAATTAAATTTTCAAAGGGCAACTTAAATCATTTTTATCGGTTTTGGACAATTGAAAATATGTAGTTATTAAACTTTTTTTGTTATGTTGTTAGTAGTTATTTACTTTACACAAGAAAATACACGCCTAATTGGTCATTATAACCCTTCAGCCGGAATTACGGCCTAGTTTCTCACACCACTTATGTTGTGTGTGTAAATTTTATACATTAGAGGCGGGACCTGCAGTTTAATGTCCACTCCGAACAACAGTTTTTTGAGAAAATATCCATGGCAATTTTATTTACTCTCAGAGTTTTTGCTAGAAATCTGCTAAGAGGAAGTCGCCGAAGAAATATTTTTTCATTTTGTCGTTTTCATGGAGATGTCTGACCTGGGGATTGAACTGCGGCCTCACGTTTAATAAGTCAACACACCACCTGCTAGACTACGGCGACTAAAACGGCTAACACCAGTGCAATGATTATCAAGTAAATTTCAAAGTATCATATCTTGGTATGGTAGAAATAACATTATGATGTAAATTTTGATTCGTATTGACTTTATATTTTAACTTATCTTTTTAAAGGGAAATTTAAATTTGAATCGGTTTTGGACAATTGAAAGTATATAGTTAGTAAACTTTTTGCTATATTGTTAGTTGTTATTTACTTTACACAAAAATGTTAAAGTTAAATTAAGATAACCATGTTTTAACTTTCTTTAAAGACCAAATTTTTATCGGTGACGTGGATAAGAGCTTTAATTTTAAAATTGTGGATAACCTTGGTACTTGAGGCAGAATCACATAGAATCCGTCATATGTTGCACTTTGACATTTTCAACCGAAAGCAAAGTAAAAAGTTATCAGTCTGATATAATCAGCACTTTGACGCATATTGAATTTGCAAAGTATTCAACGTAAGTCAAAAGTTAAAAATTGTTATGAGTTGCATTAACGGAGAAGTACCGAATGAAACAAAGGAAAAAAGTCATGTTAAAGTATGATGGAATATACTATATGACTCGGTCTTTAATTTTCTGCAAATGTTGCTTGAGTAATTTTGTTACTTAAGGTACTAAACTGTTACTTTTTCCCAAACATTTCTTGGGTATAGAAGATGTACAGTGTTGGCCAAAGCGTGGCGGTGTGCTTTAATTCGACATCATGTTTATTTTATTATTTTATCTGTAGATTTAGGTATTAGAATATTATATATTGCTGCCCATAATACTATCAATTTTACGTAAGAGTTATTATATGAGCACCGTTGTGTTTAACTGTTCCTGGGCAATTTGGTTTTAAAAAACGTGAAAAGTTTTATTAAAACTAAAAAATAATAATTTTCACAAACTCCAAACAATAAGAAAAATGGTAATTGAATTAATAATTACATTATGTTATTAAAGAAATAAGCATATACACTGAGCGCCACAAGTTTGTTCTTAAGTATAAAACAGTTTTGTTTTAAGTATAAAAAAAGTTCCTTTATCATGAATTGTTGTTTTTGTTTTAACATTTTATAAGTAATAAATAAACGTTTTTATTTTTGGAAATTTATTCGACTATTCTCATTTCCTTTTCTCGTTATCCTAAGAAAATGAATTATTTCAGTGGAGTTTAGTCACTTTTGGCGCTCAGTGTATATAGCATAACTAAAAAAATATACGAAGTTCAGTGTTGCATTTATAATCCAATGGTACTACAAATTTGGTCAGCGCAAATTTAAGTTCAACTGTTTTATTTTTATTGGGAATTGAATGGTTTTTAGTAGACCTGTAGGACTTCATCACTGCTAATGCAGATTTTCTTTATACTGGTAGTTATGGTATCATGCCAGATTTTATTTTTTTTTATTTATTTACTGCAACTAGTTCTACATAAATAACAATCAATTTTTTAAAATATTTTAAAATTTTTTAAAATTTAAAAGTGAATAAATTTAACTTAGCTTATTTAACAACATCAGAATTGTGCCAAACAGGATCAGAAGGTTTCCTTCTTCTCAGTCTACACTCTATATCTGTTGAATCAGCAAGAGGAAATGCTTCGGGATTAACATGGACTCTCAGTCAGTCATAATGTTTAGTTGCAATAATAACGGTTTGATGGGTTACACCAAAAAATTTCACAACTTCTTTGCTTGCTGGGATCAAATACTCTAAATATTTTGAAATTCGCCTTTTACTAGGAGGATTGATGTTGAGATAAACATTCGTCCAGTTAGTTTCGACCGCTACTGTACTATATATATCATTTCATATGTGAATAAAAAAGAAAAAAAGTTGCAAGAATGATTGATTGTTTACTAAAAGCAATACTATTAATACATGACGGTAGGTTCTCAGCTCTATGATATAATAATTTTAATTAATTCGTTAAATAAATACGCGGTTGTTCCCAAAGATATTTTTCTTGTGAATTTGTTTTACATTCACATACAACAAGTTTTTTCTACAGAAATTCATGTAGCCTTAGATTGAAGAAAAACGAAGGCAAGGTAATATTGACCAATGTGAATCAGGTTATAGATAATTTATTTCAATATTTTGCTTTTTCAACGAATAATATCCTCTTCCAGAAATATTCTTTGTTATTTTAGTCCTACAAAGAGCGGCTTAAAATATGCAAGATTAATGTAACTTCATGTATGAAGCATAATAAATGAAGGCAGATTTAAGTAACAAGTAAGCAGGGCCTGAGAAATTCAAAACATTCTCAAATATTTCTGCATTGTACAATATTTATGTGCATACTTGTTGCATGCACACATACATATGTATGTACATATGTATGTACATATGTACATATGTACAAGCATATAAATTTGTAATTTGTATAAATTTTGTATTCATGTATTGTTTAGGGGTTTAATTCAAAAAAATATTTAAAATATTTATTTATTTGTTTATCTGTCTGTGTATAAATAAATAAAAAAAGAACTTTTTAAATGTTTCATTATTGGTGGTATATTTTGCTCGGCATAGAAAATCAGTACAAATGGCTGGGATATTTTCTTTAGTTAAAGAATCTTGCGAAATATTTTCGTTACCAAAAAATTACAAAAAAAAAGAAGAAAAATAAATAAATAAATAATTTTATATAAAATACACTAACATTTTAAAATTAAAATTTATTTTATTTTAAAGCGCATCGATGAATAAATATTAAAAAAAAACCACAAAAAAAACTGAAACGTATTGACTAGCTTAGTTTCATTTGTTAAAAATAGTTTCTAATTTTATCAAGCAACAGTGGACTGGGTACAATAGTAAAAACAAAATTAGTGGTTTCCTAAAACACTATTAAATTGTAATTCATTTACTTAATATTTTTAATTTAATAATATGAAAGTGGAAAATTCTATATTTTTTTTTAAATTTGTTTTAATTTAAAAATAAACTTAAACAAAATTATTTGCTAATAATAAACAATTTTATTAAAAAAATTTAAATTAAGTAAAATATGTTATTGTTTAAAAAGTAAATATATCGTACACATTGTTTCGATATAGGTATAGATATATAAAGAATAAGAATAATATAGAATAAGAAGAATAAGAAATAAATTGTAATTAAAATCATTTATTTTGTTTAACTTATCTGTTGGCTTATCTGCCTTATTCCAAATAAAAGCTTAAAAAGTTATCAATAAATATGCTAAATTGTTTTATTTTAAACATGTTTAATCGTTGACATCAGTGGCGTATGAGTGTTATTTGTCAAAAAAAAGTACATAGAACCTACCATAAATATATTTTATTTACAGATTATACATACTACACTCATAAAGGAGTTGTTACAAGAGTATGTATGGTTAAGCAAATGAACATTTATAACAAAATTTTCTAAACAAGTCATGAATAATGAATCAGGAAAATATTGTTTGCAAAATGTCGAGGAGCAGATACGGCATTAAAGCATATTTGCAATATGCAAAAGACACAATAAAACACCATCAGCTTTTGGCTTCGAAATGGCTTAAACTGGTTTAAAAATTAATAAATACGTTTATCATTCATTCAATATTACACTAAGATGAATGACTGGTTGTACGGTAATGTCAGCATTCGGGAAATTTCCATATAATATTTGTTGTGAGGATCATTGTAATACAGATAACATACTCACATGCATACTTGCTACAGTATTTCAAATGAAACCATCACCACTGTTACGAAAAGCATTGAACTGATCAACATTTGTCAGTTATTATAATTGTGATTTATCATAACCTCTA
The DNA here is from genome assembly GCA_936449025.2 of Sarcophaga subvicina. Taxonomy (NCBI): domain Eukaryota; kingdom Metazoa; phylum Arthropoda; class Insecta; order Diptera; family Sarcophagidae; genus Sarcophaga; species Sarcophaga subvicina. The sequence goes on from OW388082.2 coordinate 39,650,910, forward strand.
TCTGACGTATTTCATGTAAGATATCAATTTATCAGATGAGTTACAGGCAATGCAGCAATTCCATTTAAGAAATGCCGGATGGCCGCGTAAAAAAATAAGACAACTGTATTTGGGTATTAGAAAATCCTCGCCACTACATAGAGACACGTTTACATTGGCTGTATATGGTTTCAAGTCAATGTAGTCTAGTAGTGTGTTGGCTTATTAGAAGTGAGGCCTCGGTTCAAAACCCAGGTCAAACATCTCCAAAAAGAATGAAATACGAAAAAATATTTCTTTCGGCGACTTCCTCTCAGTAGATTTCTGGAAAAAACTCTGAGAGTAAATAAAATTGCCATGAAAAGTATCTAAAAACTGTCGTTCGGAATGGATTTTAAACTATAGGCCACGCCACACAAGTATAAAATTAACACACACAACAGAAGCTAGGCCGTAATCATGACGGAAGTGTTGTAATGACCAATTATGTATGTATATATATGGTTTTATTTAGATGGCACAACATACTATTCTAATAAATCAACAACAATAAAAACCTATGAACTGTAGTCTAGTAGGTTGTGTGTTGGTTTATTAAACGTGTGGTCACGGTGCAAGCCCCAGTTCAGACATATCCAACAAAACGAAATTAAAAAAAATATTTCTTCGGCGACTGGCGCTTAGCAGATTTTTGGCAAAAACTCTGAGAGTAAATAAAATTACAATTAAAAAGTTTCTCAAAATTCTGTCGTTCGGAATTGACTTTAAACTGTAGGTCCTGGCACTCATGTATAAAATTAACACACATAGCGTAAGTGGTGTGAGAAGCTAGTTCGTAATCCTGATGGAGGAGTTATAATCACCAATTGAAAAAAAGCACAGAATTTGTAGATGGCTAGGAAATATGATAAGAAAATAAGCTAATAAATGGAACCTGCAAGTTAAAGAAGGAAAAGAACACCAGAAGCCTCTTCGTGTCGATCTATTATGAAAGAAAATTTTCAAATCACTTAGAAAGCTAATTGCTGTACCTGAACATAAGCACCAATAGGAATTATAAAATAAGATTATTTGTGAATTAGGCAAAGTTAGAGCCCGTACTGTACAACATTCTCTTTGCGTAAGTGTGCAATTGGAAAACTTCACCGATATTGCCTTTCATTCATAAATCTTAAATCATGGAATACCTGTATACGAGGTCTGATCAAAAAGTAACCGTTATTTTCAAATTTCGTGAGTTACGTATGTTGGATTATCGCATTTTTTTTCTCTTATGTTGGTACACATGTCTGTTATATATGTTGACAATATCAGCCATTTTGGATTGTCAGTTTGTTTTTGACAGATAAAAAGGTTAGTCGTGTTTTGGTGTACTCTTCGATTTTTTACTATTCGAAAAAATGGATCAAAGAAACTGTATTAAGTTTTGTGTAAAAAATGAAATTAAATGTTTAAGGACATTTGAAATATTGACTGTGGCGTTTGGCGAGTCTACTATGGGCAGAACATAAGTTCAACTGTGGTATAACCGGTTTAAGGAAGGCCGAGAAGATGTCAATGACGATGCTCGTCCTGTTCGCCCGAGCACGTCAACAACCGATGAAAACATTGAAGCAGTGAAGAAAATGATTTTGGTTAATCGTCGAATCACTATTAGAGAGGTTGCTGACGATGTTTGCATATCGTTCGGCTCATGCCAAGCAACGGATGTTTTAGGCGTGAAACGTGCGGCAGCGAAGATTGTTCCAAAATTACTAAATTTTGAGCAAAAACAACGTCGCATGGACACCGCTCAGGAGATATTGACGACGTTCAACGACGATGCAGATTTGCGCACAAAGGTAATAACTGGTGACGAATCATGGGTGTATGGCTATTACATTGAAACCAAAGCCCAATCATCCCATTTTTTCGAATAGTCAAAAATCGAAGAGCACACCAAAACACGACTAACCTTTTTATTTGTCAAAAACAAACAAACAAACAATCCAAAATGGCATGTGTACCAACATAACAGAAAAAAAATGAGAAAATCCAACATACGTAACTCACGAAATTTTAAAATAACGGTTATTTTTTGATCACACCTCGTATATTAATAACCATAACAAAATTCTATTTCATATGTGAGTATAATCTACACACATTATACTCAAATGTAATATAATTTACATTTGAAGAAATACAATTGAAAAAATATAAAATAAATAACAATTTAAACAGTGTGTATGTTTCGATACAAGACATAAACTAAAAAATTAACCTTGAAGTTTTCCAACTTTATTACTTTAGTAAATTGGACTTATTTTGAATTGAAACAAACGGTAACTCTTCCGAGGTACTATAGAAACCACTTTTCATTTTTAGCATCCAAATACTATACGCATTTGTTTACGCACAAATAAATATATGATCATTGATTTAATTACTTAAAAAATGCCCGTATCATCAAGGCAAATAAAATATTTACAAAAATATCTAAAATGCACAAACTGTTTGTGCAAGTCCTTGAAAAAATAAAACAAAGAATTGTTGCGCATCAGATAATAATGCTAAAATACAATATAAAAAGTAAGTAAAAATAAAATGTACAAAATTAAAATCAAAATACATACAATATACATATGTATGTATACAACATGCATAAATATGTAAGTATAATATAATAATAATGTCCCTAGCTTTAGTTTAATGACAAAAAACTAATATATCAACGTATACCCTACACAAATTTAAGGCAGCAATATTTGTTGCAATATATGAAAAATAATTTTACAATATTTGTTAAAACTATGCTATATATAAATACATACACATACATATATATATATTTTTTATATTTTATTTTAATATTAAATTGAGTTAAAAAAGATTCATTGAAATAAAATTTTATTTCTATACAAAATTTTTATTTTAAACAGATAATCATGAAAAATGTTACCACTTGTTTGCCCACAACCATACACAGATTGTTTTATATTGTCAACGAAAATGATAATTTTGTTATTTTTAATTGTAATAGACGTAAAGTGTCGTCAACCACTGATTGATTAGAAATATTTATAATTTTTTTTCGTGCAGTCAGTTTTCAATTGTTACAGAAAAATAGAGATAAAAATTACGAGGCCATCTTATGGTTGCCTAGAGGATCCCACGGTCTGCTTGTTTGTCAAAATTATCAAGATTATTAGTAAAAATATGGTTCTTTCTAGGGTAACCAATTGTTTTCAAAGAAATTACACTTTGTAAACTAAATAATGATGAAATTTAGATAAAGATTCTCGTATTTGTGGTATTACAATTACAAAACATAAACATTAAGGACAGGGTTTTGAATTTATTATGCAATTAAAATTAACTACACAAACTGAATTTGAATTTACTTATATGTGTACGTACATATGGACTAGAAGAAAATGTCACCACATACATACATACATAATTGGTCACTACAAATATTAAGTCAGAATTATAACCTAGCTTCTCACACCAATATTAAGTCAGAATTATAACCTAGCTTCTCACACCAATTATGTTTTGTCTGTTAATTTTACATATACATGAGTGGCTAGACATACAGCTTAATATTGACTCCGAAGGACAGATTATTGAGAAATTTTCTCATGACAACTTTATTTGCTCTCAGAGCTTATGCCAGAAATCTGCTGGGAGGAAATTGCTGAAGAAATATTTTTAATATTTCGTCAGATATCTCCGACCTGAGTTTTAAACCGTGGCCTCACGTCTAATAAGCCAAAATTCTACATACTAATCTACGCCGTCTACTGAGGGGACATATTCGAAAAGTTTATAGCTCATAGGATTGCTCCATTTTGAAGTTATAAAACTTTTCTAGAGTCAGGTGGTATAGCAGTGACATTGAACTCAAATTTACCGCATCTATACCTTCAACCAGCAGTTTTCAAGTCTGAATTAAAAGTATATCCTATAAAATGTCAAAAACCATGAAATTTAGTTTTCAAAACATAATCTCTTATTCAGAATCTGGCATACGAACACTAAACTACTGCTTTTATATGGTATGGATGTCCACACTTAACGATAGATAACCTTTGAAAACTTGCAAGGATTAGCAGATACTTAAACGCATGTTGAAAATATTTGTTGCAGATACTTCCGCTTACATGGTAAAATCAATACATTTAATGCTACTCTCTTATCTTGGTAGCTGAGACCATAAATGAATGCTTGACTGGCAAAATATTATTTCTAAAATTGAGGCCATGGTAAGTTGGTTTAAACAGAGTATCGTTGCTACAATTAATTGCTCAAAGCTAGTTTCAGTGACTCAAAACAAAAATTGGAAAAAGAATTTTAAAATTTTTTTTATTCTTTTTCGGCATGTGAAGGCTTTGCCAAAGCTTTGTGTTTCAGAAATATCCATTGTCTTTCCCGTGCTTTTGATTTTAAGACCTATGGAACTAGGACAAGATATACTCTTATTTCGTGCATAATCGGCAACATTATTGCAGTTTTTGTAGAAGAACAAATGGACAAAACAAGGTGTAAAAATTGACATAACAAACATTCTAGATCGTCTATTAACAAAAAAGCACTTTAATGGTGCAATTTGCCGAAATTGTTGAACTTAAATCTTAAATAAACCCTTTGGAAAGCTGGAAGCGCTGTTTCTATAACTCTATATATGAGAACATAGATTTTGTCCGAAAGACTATATTGCAAGCCGCACAGGTCATGATTCAACACAGTGTAAAACTGAATAATGGATCGTAATGATTAATAAGGTAAGACATTTTTTTTCCAAAAGCAATATGCGTGTAAAATCAGCACATGAAGGCCAAAAAATTAAAAACTTTTCATTCAAATGTTTTGGCAATCACACAACTAGATGAGTCAGATGAGATACGTAGATTTAAAAGAAACCATATACTAGACCTACCATTTGTATGACATACATATATAATTGGCCATTACAAACCTTTAGTCAGGATTACGGCCTAGCTTCTCACACCACTCATGTTGTGTGTGTTAATTTTATACAGATGAGTAGCGGGACCTACAGTTTAAAGTCGACTCCGAACGACAGATTTTTGAGAAACTTTTCATGGCAATTTTATACTATATAAATAAGTTTATGCCAGAAATCAGCTGAGAGGAAGTCACCGAAGAAATATTTTTTCATATTTCGTTTTGATATCTGACCTGGGGTTTGAACCGTGGCCTTACGTCTAATAAGTCGACACACTACCTACTACATTACGGCGACTTCAACTTGTATAACATAGATGTAATTAAATCTTCTTTTCTTATTTTTTATAAACCTTTGTTACGTAAATTTCGCATTTTTTAGTATATATATTTACTTAAATTTTTAGCTTCGATTATAAATAATATATGTAAGTACTGTGTTAAAACTATTTATATTGGTTCTTATATACATAAATATTTTATATTGTTGTTTCCGATGGAATTCAACAGATTCTGTTAATATTTACTTATGATCGAATTTGCTTATTATTGTAAAATAGATTGCAAATAAAAATTATAATAATAAAAATCTAATATCCTAAAGTAATTGCTAGAGAAGCAAAAACTGAAATTTAAATTAACGATAGGTATCTCAACCATAAAGAAAATAAAAAGCACGAAAATATGAAATAAAAACCTTCCACCTGGATATATTCTCAAAGTTTACTCAAGATTTCCTCTCCTTCTGATTAATTACCTGCTGTGTTGGATAAAAACATTTTGGAGTTGCCTCAAAACATAATCGCAGCAGCTCGATTTACTCTTGAGATATTTTACTTGTTCGTTGTTAGAGATCTTTGTTTAAAACAATATACGGCCAATATATTATATTTTTAACACTTTTTGCAAATCATTATTGAAAAATGCTTTCAGTGAATGCATTCATAGATAAGTTAGGTACCTATGTATAAAACTATAAAAATGAGTTTATGTTGAGGATTTCAACACGTATGTACGGCAACCCTAGCATTAATACACATTTTTACAATTTAGCACTGCATTCGTTTTTTTTTTTAATCCTCAAGTACTAACCTAATGAATATTGTGCATACATATGTATACATATTTATATAAATACGTACACATGTATGTACATATGTATCTGTAAAATGTATCAGAAGACGCATTAGTTTTATAAAGTCAATTGTATTAATTTTGGTACACTAAAATATACTCGACAACAATGACTATGGCCAAACCAAGTTATTTGTATTTCATATCAAAAGAAATTTATCATTAATATACTATAACGGGGCGTGTTAATATACATATAAAGATACACACACACACACACACACACATACGCTATATAAGTTTATCTGTGATATTAAGTTTTTTTTTAATAAATATATTTCTATGTATGTATTAACATATTAGTATACATATAGTATGTACGTTTTTATAAATGTATACTTATATACATATGTATGTATGTATATACATAAAATCAAAGCATGATTTACATACATATGTATGTATGTAAATATTCGTTGTGATGATAATGATGTTATTTTTTATTTTAATCAAATTAGGAACAATTGTGTATCACACAATACAGACAGACACTTCGACATCATTTCATATCATTGTAGCGTATTTGACACACAAAAGTGATGAATTATTTTCAATTGAATTCAAACTAAAGAAAATATTCCTTAGAAATATTTGAAATCAAATTCGAAAGGAAAATTTTTATAGACATTCATACACATTCATATCGTATTCATATCGTCGTACATCATTATAAAAATGCAAACAAAAATGTATGTATGGTACAGGGAAAAAAAATAGAGAGAAATAGAGAAAAGATCGATGTGTTAATTTAAATACAATAAAATTTTATTATTATACTCACTTTGTATTCATATTCTTTTCTTTTTTCAAGTTTTATATGTTCTATGAAATCTAAAATCATATTGAATATAATAATATGATATGGTTACACACTAAGAAGATACAACGAAAATAATTTTTAATTGCCTTAATGTTTATGCAAAATGAACTCAACTAAAATGAACAAGAATGAAAAATTTTTACAAAGAAATCTTTATAAATATTTGTAGTTTAAATAACAGATAAGCTGGTGGTGTACATACATACATATGTATGTACTTTTGGCACCCAGCCTTTATTCCGTCCACTGGGCTTTATTTTATTTTTTTTTTTATTTTATTTTACTTTTTATTTATATTTTTGCCACTGGGCCTCCCAAACAGATTGTGACACTGACCGACCACCATTCATCTGACCAACAATCATACAACCACCATTCATGTGGCCAAAAACGAGAGGCACAAAACCCAAATATAACTGTGCAAAGGTTCTTTCATTATTAATTGTTTGTCATTTAACCGCGAAAATAATATTAAACAACAACAATAATAAAACCAAACCAACGGAATCAGAACACCAACTAACAAAAATATGAAAGTCGAGGAAATATTAATGAACGTCATTAACAATAATTCTGTAGATTTTCATGTTGCATGGCCAACAGAGAATTAAAAATAAAAATAACAAAAAAAAAATACCATTCATCTACTCATAATTATTCTGCATCTGCAAAATTAACGCAATCTAAAAATATATTCACATTACATACACATGATTTCATATCATCATCATAAATAAAAGAGACAGACAGACAGACAGACACCTTTAATATTGTGATTACAAAATATTTCAATTGTCGAGAGGGATAGGGGGGTGATACGAACAAATTTTAAACGTTCGTAAACATTCTTAAGGTATTTTGAATAATTTCCAATTAACCAATATTACTACTATTACCGATCGAATTTCATTCGAAATTACATGGAATTTTCTAAGATAATAACGACAGAAGAAGACTTAACATAAAATTAATTTTTACTCTCGGTTCTATTACGAATTAATTGCTTTAGTTTTTGTTAATAAAAAAGTCGTTTAGATTTTCTAATTTTAAGAAAAATATTAAAAATAATTGTAGGTGACAAGGCCTGCTTCAAGTAATAACAAATATAATTTATTTTAATATGCTATGGGTGGCTTATTTTCTTCATTTGTTAAAAAAAAATACAATCAAGATTACAAAATACCGGACCACAATGGACTGAATGGTGAAAAATATTTTCGGTAAGTACATACACGAGTATAGCAAAGCATTTAGACATCATTCGCGAGGAATTAGTCAGTACGACCTAATTGAAACTTGGAGAGACTATTTACAAACATAAAATCAAGTTTTTACTCTTAGGACTGTAATTGCAAAAAGTTCGTAATTCGAAATTAATTAATAATTGTTGTAAACTAATCAGCCAAAATTTGTAATTTATTGGACTGAAATATAAAATAGTAGTAGGCACTGTGTTGGCTTATTAGAAGACGTGATGCCGCGGTTCAAACCCCAGGTCATACATCAAAACGAAAACGACATCCTCTTAGCAGATTTCTGGCAAAAACTGTGAATGTAAATAAAATTGCCGTGAAAAGTTTCACCAAAATCTGTCATTCGTAATCGACTTTAAACTGTAGGCCCCGCTACTCATGTTTATAAATTAACACACACAACATCAGTGGTGTAAGAAGTTAGGATGTAATCCTGACTAAAGGGTTGCAAGCCCAATTATGTATGTATGTGTATGAAATATAAAACTTCACGTTTTGTTATTGCATGGACAATGTCAGTTCTGGACCCTAAATTTTTATTAATAGACAAATAGGTGCCCTGGTAGTCTAGTGGGTTGTGTACTAGGCTATTAGCGTAGGGGTTGTGGGTTCGATTCCCACCAGGGACTCTGTTGCACTAAAAAGGAGATATGAACCCCCACCATAAAAAATTTTGATCTTGATAGAGTTTTTGATTTGCAAAGCCTATTTATTTTCAAATTATTAACTAAAGGAATCGGAATACTTGGCAATTGAAAATGTATATTTTTTTTATAATTTAAACCATATTTTTGTTGATTCTATACAAAACAGGTATTTGATTTGTTAAAGAAATATTTTTTTAAATTTATTTTTCAGTAATTGTTTAATGTAGTTTATAAATATTACAAAAATCTGTTAAATTATTGCCCAATAAGTAGTGTGTAATGACTTTTATAAATAATATGGCTTCATATAAAAATTGATATAAAATAAAAATTCGAAAAATTCAAAAAAAAATTCATTACGTTTATAAATTCAATTCGCCAAACAATAAATTCAATAGAAATTATTTTGTTTATATAATATAACCAGAAACTAACAAAAATAATTAAAAACACCACTGCAATCTGCAGCCATCACCCCCTCCTTCCTTATGACGCTATTTACACTAAATACAAATCAATACAAATTTTTAGTTAATAGTACACCATTTTCAGCAAATTTTAATACGTACTGCTTCCTTAATTGGTTGATATTATTATTTCATGGTAGCGAAGACTTAATTAGTGTTAAGAAACCCGACTTATTTGTTGTTATCTTTTTGGAAGATATAGGCTTTGTAACGATATTTAGTATTTTCACCACTTTTTATATAATAAAGAACATAGGACCGTTATTTGTAACACCATCTGCTCTAAATCTTTATTACTTTCTTTATATTCTTATACAGTTCAAAGTACATATTGGTTTGTTCGACTATTTTTTCCATATATATTAGACTGAATATATTACATGATGACAACTTTTTTGCCAAATGTTATAAAGGGTGTTTTTTATAGAGGTATTGAACTTTAAGTTGCAATAAAATAACGATGGATTATTCGATTGACATGAGTTTTATTTATCCGAAAGATAATCTTGTGGCATTACATTTTAAATATGATTTCTGGCATATCGCCACGGCTGGCGCGGATGTAGTCCAATCTGGACGTCCAATTTTCGATGACTTTTCCAACATTTGTGGCCGTATATCGGCAATAATACGGCGAATGTTGTCTTCCAAAAGATCAAGCGTTTGTGGCTTTACCGCATAGACCAATGACTTTACATAGCCCCACAGAAAGTAGTCTAGCGGTGTTAAATCACAAGATCTTGGAGGCCAATTCACAGGTCCAAAACGTGAAATTATGCGGTCACCAAACGTGTCTTTCAATAAATCTATTGTGGCACGAGCTGTGTGACATGTTGCGCCGTCTTGTTGAAACCACATCTCCTGGACATCATGATTATTCAATTCAGGAATGAAAAAGTTAGTAATCATGGCTCTATACCGATCACCATTGACTGTAACGTTCTGGCCACCATCGTTTTTGAAAAAGTACGGACCAATGATTCCACCAGCCCATAAAGCGCACCAAACAGTCAGTTTTTCTGGATGTAACGGTGTTTCCACATACAGTTGAGGATTACCTTCACTCCAAATGCGGCAGTTTTGTTTGTTGACGTAGCCATTCAACCAGAAGTGCGCTTCATCGCTAAACAAAATTCGCTTATGAAAATCGGGAGCAACGGTAATCTCGTTTACGCCTTACTTGATGATCGTTTGGCTTCAAATCTTGCACGAGTTGGATTTTGTAAGCACGCAAACCAATATCCTTCCGCAAAATCTTCCATAAAGTGGATGGACACAGATCAAATTCCTGTTCTCGATGGCGGATGGCCTCATTCGGGTCTTCATCAATGCTACGCTCTACAGCAGCAATAGTCTATTCATGATGAATTGCCAAACCAAACTGAGAATAAATCACTTGACAGCTGTTAAATCGGTCACCATCTTGAAAAGTAATAACTTAAAGTTCTATACCTCTATAAAAAACACCCTTTACAATTGTTATTACAAACGAATTTTCTAAAAAGAATTTTTACCAACTTCTTTATTAGCAAAGCAAATCTTACTCGTCGGCCCCTGCCCTGTTATTCAGTTGTCAATCGCCCACGTGCTTATTTTGTAGATTCGATTATGTGCTACCCTAATATCATGGGCTATACGCGTACTCTATGTATTTCATGAATATATCACTGTCCATTCCGATTACTTCTGTTTTTTTCCTAATTTATTTTCAATTATGTTTTGTTTGCGTCTCGAAAAACACTACACACTACACATATCGGTATAACTGCGTTATAATGACAAATATTGTCCGAGTAATCTAGATCTTGTAACTGTTTGCAGAGTCCGCACACTATTCCTATCTTTTCTACAAGGTTTTTCTTATAGGTTTCCATTTTCATTAATATCTTTATTCAGATATTTACACTATTAGATTATCCATCTTGCTAAAAAATCTTTATTAATTTTCTAAGGATGTAATTACAGCTCTTTGTGGCTTAATGCTTTTGCAACTCTCTATACATTGCCTTTTGTTTATACAGTTTAAAAAACGTTTAAATTTTACAAAAATTATATAAATTGAATTGAATCGATAACTTTATTTAGATTATGGAAATTGTGTATTTATTGAATGTAAGAATTCAAATAATTTGAACAATTGTTTACAAATTGAAAATACAGTTAATAGTCGTAGTAAAAAAGTAAAGTAGAAAAACAAAACAAAAATTACAATAAAAAAAATTAGCATGGACGGTGTAATTTCAAAAAAAATCGCCCTCCTCTCAGTATATTTGGAAGTATGTATGTATAGGCAATTGATAATTATTACTTAAACAAGTTTAAGTACAATAAAGTACAATTGAATGAATAGAAAATGCAAAAAAACACTGTATGATGAGAATTGAAAAAAAGTTCTTGCAAAAACAATTTGTTTAAACATTTTCATTTGTATATTCATACATACATATGTATGTACATACATACATTATATAGTCATACAAAATTCTGTGTTTTTGGGATGTCTAAACGAAAGCAAAAAAAAAGTAAAGAAACAATGCGACTACGAGATCAAAAGAAGATAATGAATGCGTGGTATTGAAGAACGAGCAACATGCTGTGTGTACAATTGGTATTTCAGTTGACAGCATTTCATTTGGAATGTTGCTCAACATGTTGCAAAAAAATTAAACAAAATCAAAAAATGCAAATCATCGACGAATGTGAATGAATATGATCGTCGTTGCTTCGATACAATTTACTTGGTTCGGCTGCACCTTGTACAAGGGCCCGATCGTCTAGATTAGACCATACTACTGATGCACGATTAACCGCTTCTAGTTCTCTTGTTAACCAAAAAACATTCTGTAAATCAGAAGCGAACGGGTCCTCAGGTAGTCAGCGGGAAATTAGGAATTAAGAAATAAAATAAATAAATAACTAAAAAAAAAAAATTAAAATAACTTGCAAATAAAAGCAATAGAAAAAAAGATTTATGACAAAGAAATAACACATTATTATTAATAAATAATATAATAAATTATATGTATACAGTATAATCCTGTGACCTAAAAACAAAAAAACAAAAATATTACTTGCAAAGTTTGAAAGCCTTACAAATAAAATAATAAAAGAGTGTTCTTTTCAATAAAAACAGTAAATGAAATTGAAATGAAATGGATTTATAAATGGCATTTAATATTAAAGAAAAAAAAATAAATACAATAAAACATTGTATTATTTTTAGTGACAATATCCTTATTTTTGTTTTGTTTATAGTATTTCTAAAAGTCAATCATTTTTATTTATTTTAGATAAATTGTGTTAAATTTAAATTCCAAATTCAAAAACAAATTTAAGCAATGGCCTACTCTTGGGATAACCGTGTCGATTTTATTGTTCGGTATATGTACGGTAAGTTTAAAATAAAATAATTAACGACTTTTCTTAACAATTGCAATACTAAAGAAAGATAAATAATGAACTTAGTTATGAACTTCTAAACAAGTGACAAATTAAGTGCTTATAATGAAATAAAATTAAAATAAAAAAAAACTTTAAAAATTAGTTGGAAATATAATTGTAAGAAAAAAAAGATAACTTACTACCATCGTATCATCGTAGCTGGCATAAAATGTCTGTAAAACTTATTTCTTTTTATACAAAATGTATGAAAATTTTGTACTACGATGTTAGATATTAAATATGCTGTTGTACGCGCCTTTACTATTTTTAGAATATTGCAACACTGATACCTGGGCTTTAAGGGATTTCATTAAAATCTATACATTATAGACACATATGTATATAAAATTGTGGGGCTAACTTGACAACAATATGATGACATAATTTTTTTTAATTTTAAAATCTTTTTTTTTTTATTAAAATATATTACAAAAATGTAATAACCCAGAAATTTCTGTCGACTATAGTTGAGTATCCAATATCAATGCTTTTTCACCTATCAACTAAAAATTTGTACTTACTTACTTAGTTGGTCATTACAGCTCCTCACACAGGATTACGACCTAGCTTCTCACGCCACCCATGTTGTGTGTGTTTATTTTATCCACAATTAAGTTTGTAGTTGCCAATAAAACTTGTTTATAAATAAAATTTTAGTTGACACTTGTTATACCTTTTTGTTTAGGTGGGTGGCTAGATTGAAACGTGCCGAATCTAAGTTTTTTAATACTCATTGCTTTGGCATACAAGCGTATCTCTTACATTTGTTTATTACAAAATTTAATAAAGCATTAAAGCCCTTTTTTCCAAAACTATATTTTTTTAACTAGCAAATGCTGTTTAAATATCGTAGTCCTCGTAGAGCTTTTTGTTTTACAAAGTATTTTATATCGATAGTATATAGAATAGAAAGCAACATTTTCTTTTTTCTTAATTTATTTATCGTTTTATTTTATTTTTATTATATTTTATTATTATTATTATTTTTTAATTAGAAATATTAAACAAAACTCCACAATATTAGAAATTATTTATTATAGAAATTATAATGATTATGCATTCGAAAGGCAATAAGAATAATTTCATTAGAACGATATATACTGATAAAATTATTTAAATAAGTGTGGTGTGCACTACGATCTTAATCAAAATACATCGGCCAGTTTACACTTATAATTTGTATAGAGTGGAAAATAGAGATGAGCAATATTTTCAAAACTGTGATTTAATCACGGTGATTGATAATTCACTGGTAACTACAGTGATTGAAATTGCCAAATAATAGTTACTAATAATGTCGTTCTTTCAAAATTGTTACATACATACTCAAATTTATTTCATTTTATTTTGAACGATGCAGAATTACTATTAGATGATGCTGATTATTTACTTTTGTCTTTTATACATGAACTTTCTGTGAAACTTAATTGTTAAACTTCATATAAAAAAAATACTTTAAAAATAATAACATTGATGACACCACTTTGATTTTGTTTAGTAGTCTTTTCGTAGTATGTATCTAGTTGTCTCTTTCTTACGACTTAATAAAATACGTTATTGTCATTATTGTTTTCTTTTGGAATACTGTGATCACAATCACTGTTTTAAAGAACAGTGATTAACAAATCACGTTCACTGAGAACAACGTTCTTCAAAAATCACTGGATCGCTCATCTCTAGTGGAAAACAAAAATTGGGGGCGTTCTTCAAACCACTTTGCAACATTCTGGATATTTTAAGAAATCCCATTGTTAATGAGAGTGTACGTAGTACTTATCAGTGCTCATGATAGTAGGTTGATATCGTTAAAGCGGGGACTTAAATGTTTCCGTGAAATTTTATAATTGATTTGAATTCACTGACTTACTTACTTACTTACTTAATTGGCCACAACAACCCGATTAACGGATTTCGGCCTGCCGCAACTCATCCTTCCAGGCGCCTCTGCTTCTTGCGCGCCTACGCCAGTTGATCACACCAATCGATGACAGGGCTTTATCGATTTGGTCTTTCTAACGGGTACAAGGTCGTCCTCTTCGCCGACTTCCGCAGATCCCCGCATTAAATACCCGTCTCGCCGGAGCATCCTCCTCCATTCGAACGACATGGCCGAGCCTGCGCAGCCGCTGGATATTAATACGCTGCACAACGTCTATGTCGTTGAGGAGCTCACGCAGCTCATTGTTGATCGGATACGGAAATCATCGCCAACTCGTACTGGACCGAAGATCATACGTAGTACTTTTCTCGCGAACACTCTCAAGGCTACTGCATCAGTACTTAATAGGGTCCATGCCTCTGCGCCATAAAGAAGTACGGGTAGGATGAGCGTATTGTAGAGTGTTAGTTCAATTCACTGACAATTGCCTTAATTATTTAAATTTGTCTGTGGACATTTTGTAAAGTTTCACCAAACATGACCCTCTTGTCAGGATTTTAGTCTGGCTTCATACATCTCCCATGTTATGTGCGTTAATTTTTTTCCAATTGCTTATTAAAGTTTCTTTAAAAAGTTTGCGATATGGAGTTGATTTCTTTTAGCATAAATCATTTCTACGTGTTCTTTGGCCGTCCTGGTGTTCTTTTTCCTTGCGGATTTTAAAGAAGTGTCTGTATAAATATTTCCGCAAGATTCTTACAAGTTCTAAGATCAATTTAACAAAATTTTTTATTTACGAACTTCGGTTTTAATGCTACCAACATTTTTTTGATTCAAAGCTAGTAATTACTTTTTAGTTCTGTAATAGAAAATGAAAAATTAAGTAATAAGGAGAAATAAAATGTTATGTCTTGAATGAATTTTAGCTCATATTATTTGTATTAAATGTGCGATATATTCTTAAAACGTTTCAACTCCTTTGTAAATTGAGGCAAAATTTTTCTAAATCGAACTGCTTATAAAAAATCGTTGAATATTTTCTGTAACATTTAACATTTAAAGATTTTTTAACATTTCACTGCCGAAATTTTTTTGACAAGAAATCAAGTAACATTTCCACATATTTTTCTCAATGTGTAATTTATTACGGAAAAATAATTGTATATAACTTATAGTAAATCCAAATAATTCAATATATTCTTTTAAATAAACCGATTTAAAGGAGCTTTACGTAAAGAAAAGCTTCAAATCATAAGAGATAAATCCTGTTTTATTTAGCAAATCTTCTGATTGAAAATCCATTGCTTATCATATTTTATTTTTATTTGTTTAAAACTATCTGGAATAAAATACCAATCCAATAACCTATCTCCAGATATGTAAATGTATAGATTCGCCAATAAATTTAAACTTAAAATCACGTGATTTTGGGAACAACAACACACTGCCTTTGAGTTTTCAATATGCTACACACACATAATAAATTTTAAATTCAAACGTTTTTTAGTTCAATTAGTTTTAAAATTTTGTGTTTATTTTTCTTTTTTTTTTTAATTTTTCTTCTTTTTTAATGTGGTAAACAAAAATGGCATTGCATTAATCGAAAATCGAAATGTATAAATTTATATCATTTGAAGATTAATTTATTTGTTTACATATTGCAAAAAATATTCCATATTTTATTTACTTCAAATCCACGTTTTGTTTTTCTTTCATTGTTTAAGAAGAACATAAAATTTCCTATTTTATATTCTTTAGTTGGAAATATTTAAACTATTTAAAATTGATTTTACTTTGTATATGTATGCACTTTTATGGAGTATAATATATATGTTATCATAGCTATTTGGTATATACAATTACTAAATTTGTTTTTAATTCTTTAATTCAAACCAATAAAATGCTTGATCAGTCTTTCAAGATACATACATAAATCCACCTTTCCAAAAATGTTCCGAATAGATGTTTATGTATTTACTTTATATTTCTAAAAAAAAGAATCAGAATAAGTTTTGGAATATTTAAATTTCAATAATAATAAAAATGTGTATGTACTTAATACTACGACCATATGCTCGGTGTAGTGTAACAGACCGGAGTCTCTGGTGGAAATCGAACCCATGATCCTCAGGCTAATGGTCTGACACCCTACGCACTAGACTACCAGGGAGCCCCTTGTATTTAATACTACAACTGCTTTATCTTGTTAAAAAACTTATTATTATTATTCTGCCAGAGTTCAATGAGATGCAGTTAAATTACTTCTATTTGGTTTGTTTTTTCTATTTCAAATATTTTGTTTTTACATATTCAACGAATATTATAGATATTGTCCCTACCTATGGTTTGTGTCGGACCTAGATAAATATGCTGTAGGTAAAGGAAAATACGGCATATACTCTAGTTTTGAATCTCCAACTGTTGCTGGAGGATAATTCTACATAAGATTAGTTCAGATTAAGAACAAACTGTCTTTGTAATGGACCAAGTCCAAGGACCGTGCAACTTAGGTTATTATTATCATTACTGAACACTGCCTCTGTTTGCGATTGTCAAAGACATCCAGTCATTGGCTCACACTTGAGAGTTATATTCTATATTAGAGAGGATGTATGTAGTGTAATTAGTAATCAAAATAAAAATGGGAAGTATTTCTTGCACCTTTCTAATGAAAATAAAATTTAAATGCTTCTTTAGATATTTCAGAAATAATGCTCGTTTTATCGAATATCATATTGCATTGTTATACCAAGATTCGCTGATTTGCAAATACTTATACTGTTACAGACGAAACATAATTAATGACGTAGTTGCAACCACAACTATGTATGTTGAATTCTACTTGTATTAAAATAGACTCTATTCACCCAATTTCATACGAAAATTGCTTGCAGACTCGTATACTTAAACTGAATCAGCATAAACACCATCTTGATTAATTGTGATGATGCATATGCGCATATATTTTATATACATAGCTGACAAGGTTTGCTCTCTATACAACTAATAGAGCTTTGTGCTCCTTTTGGTATTTTATTGCGTTTTTTATCTACGACCTTATTTACGTTTATCGTTCATATTTGTTTTAAATTATGCACCATGAGTCTGTAATTCAAGCTTATATTGGAGAAATATACGACATAAATTTATTTGCTTTTTTTTTTTGGCTTTAGGCCTACTAACGACAATCTTAGTTAATTGGATTGATACCTAATAACCTTATGAAACTTTCTGAATTAATTATCATCAAACTCACGATTTAATTGCAGCAGAGTGGTTCTAAGGCATCCTTCAAAGTTATTTATTTATTTTATTTATTTATTCATTTATTTATTATGGCATAATATATTCTTTACACTTGAATCTGTCGGAGACCAATGGTTTAATAAATCTGTAAGTTATCCTGTAGAAACCAGCTTTCTCCACCAGCTAACTATGGACTAGGGTTCTGTTTCCTTGGCTTTACAGTTGATTACATTTTATGGCCAATTTCCTTCCCTATGTTATTATCGGATTTTTGTCCGTTTTCCCTTCATAATTTTCTTAATAGTAAGAAGTTGGTGTGATAATTGCCATAACAGGTTGGATATTGTTTTCACGACATGAGTTAAGGATGCCAAATTTCATGTTTGTAGAAATATGTGGAGTTCACCTTATATGTACTAGTCAATCGGCTGAAATATTAGATGCTTAAAATCAGCCTGTTATAACTGTTAGCAATGGATCCTTCAGCTATTGCACCCAGGACGTATGCTGTATTTTAATCATCTTCCACTTGTATCTTACTGCTAACATTCCTTCCATGATTTATACGACAATTGTCCGGATGATGTGCCGAGATAAAAGTCTGTCCATATTCAAGTTGCTTCTCAGTAGATGTTATTAGATCACCGTTCAGCCTTTTCAGTGCACCCAGCTCATTATCTTATACATTTCGCCCGAGCGATTAGTCCTCGTCTATTCACCTGTGTTTATTTCACGCTACTCTCCTATTTATCGGTATACTGTTGGAAATCCTTGCATTATGTTAAAATGTTTAAACCCCGGGTTGCATTGATCGTGATATCATACATAACATACATGCATAATTGGTCATTACAATCCTTCAGTCAGGCTAACGACCTAGCTTCTCACACCACCTACAGTGGCTCCATCGCATAATCGGACAAGCACTAGTCTGATATGTATATGCTTAAAAATTAAAAAGAAAATATTAAATATATGTTTTTTTGCTTTTATTTACACTCTACATTACAGACTTTCAGATTAATAAAAAATAACAACATTTTTCATGATAACGGTAATTTTATAAAGAAAAATAAAATTAACTATTTTTTTTGCGCTCAACGCATAATCGGACAAAGAAGAGAACCATTGCTAAAAATGACGAAAGAGAACAATTAATACTTTGTGACATATGCTTTGTTCTCAAGAACGGTCTGTAAACGTTTTGGAATTGATTTTACCAAATTGTAGCATACCTCAGGTTCTATGGAGTTCCACGCTTCCAGTAAAGTCGCCTTAAGCTGATTCAAAGTGTTAAATTGTTGTTGGTATATTCTTCTAGCTAATTCTTCCTAAAGATGTTCAATTACGTTGAGATCTGGGCTCTGTGCAGGGGTTTCTATAAGTTTGGGGCAATTATGGATCAACCAAAGCTTTCCCACACCCGAAGTTTGCTTGTGATCATTGTCCTGGTAAAAAGCAAAGTCATTCGCAATGCCTAAGAACTAAAAATATCTTTAAAAAACAGCAGTGGAAATGATATTTGCTTAAATACTATTCGTAATACATTGCACAAATATAACTACCATGGTAGAGTTACCAGAAAAAAGCCATTTATTAGGCCTAAGAATAAAAACAAGAGAATAAAATTTGCTAAGGAGTATTTGCTTAAAACAGAAGATTTTTTGAATAAGGCAATTTGGTGTAAAGATATCTTAAAATACATTTTTGCTGATAGTTTTTATTCGTTACAAGGTTCTTTTCACTGACGATAGCAAATTATATTTGCATGGTTCAGATGGCAAGATGTTTGTGTGGCTAAACCAAATTCAGTATTTAATCCTCAAAATACAAAAGCTACTGTTAAGCATGGAGGAGGCTCTGTTATGGTTTGGGGCTGCATGTCGAGTGCTGGGGTGGGCAATTTGCATTTTATTGATGGTAAAATGAACAAATTTGGCTACCTCAACATTTTGAAGGAAAATGTAAAGCAAAGTGCCGAGAAATTAGGCATTGCGAATGATTTTGCTTTTTACCAGGACAATGATCACAAGCAAACTTCGGGTGTGGGAAAGCTTTGGTTGATCCATAATTGCCCCAAACTTATAGAAACCCCTGCACAGAGCCCAGACCTCAACGTAATTGAACATCTTTAGGAAGAATTAGCTAGAATAATATACCAACAATAATTTAAAACTTTGAATCAGCTTAAGGCGACTTTACTGGAAGCGTGGAATTCCATAGAACCTGAGGTATGCTACAATTTGGTAAACTCAATTCCAAAACGTTTACAGACCGTTCTTGAGAACAAAGGATATGCCACAAAGTATTAATTGTTCTCTTTCGTCATTTTTAGCAATGGTGCTCTTCTTTGTCCGATTATGCGTTGAGCGCAAAAAATTTAGTTAATTTTATTTTTCTTTATAAAATTACCGTTATCATGAAAAATGTTGTTATTTTTTATTAATCTGAAAGTCTGTAATGTAGAGCGTAAATAAAAGCAAAAAAAACATATATTTAATATTTTCTTTTTAAGTTTTAAGCAAATACATATCAGACTAGTGCTTGTCCGATTATGCGATGGAGCCACTGTATGTTGCGTGTGTTAATTTCATACATGAGTGGCGGGACCTACAGTTTAAAGTCGACACCGACCGACAGATTTTTGAGAAAATTTTCATGGGAATTTTATAGTATCTGAAAGTTTATGCCAGAAGTCGCCGAAGAAATATTTTTTTATATTTAATATCTGATCTGATGTTTGAACCATGTCCTTACGCCTATTAAGCCAACACACTTCCTACTAGACTGCGGCGACTTTGTGATCGTGGTATCATAATGGGTCTAAATGCTGGCCTAAGGGTCAACTCTTCCTGTAAGGGGGGTCCGCCACCTTACGTAACCTAGACTACATTTCCATACATTTTGTGGAATATTTTATAGTTTACCGTTATTATTATATATTTGATTTGATTCATAGCTGATAATAATCTTATATGTACGTTGGATGAATGAATATCGCATAAATACATATGTATGTACATATCGGCAAGCATTACAAATAAAATCACTTTAACATTCTGTTAACATTGGCCCAAAATTTGTTTACATTTTTTCATTTTGGTAGAATATCATGTTTTCAATATTATTCGCAAAGCAAAACAATGTTCAACTAATTTACGATTTTTTTATCAATAGACATACGTACATATGTATGTATGTACATACAACATACAAAATAATTTGCATGCAATAAATTAAATACCCTTCAGCAGGCATTGCTAACCATTTAAAGCAGATAACTAAAGTAATAGTTTTTAAAATTGTGGTGTTTCAGTACGTATAGAATATGAGTGGCAATACGAAATGGCAAATGACTTAAGACAAGATGCTTATAATATCATGAATTCATATAAAACAGTGCAGTTTATACGATTTAAGGTAGTTTATTTATTTATTAATTACAATACAATTACAAATTTTGTTTTATTATTTACGAGCTGAATAACTTCGGCAATATGCTCGGTGTAGTGTAACATACCAGAGTCTATGGTGGGTGACGAACCCACGACCCTCACGCAAATAGTCCAGCACACTACCCACTAGACTAACAGAGCACCCATTCAATACAATTATTTTCCTTTTTGCGATGATTCATTAGTAGGTTAGGTTATTTACACTTGTGTCGAAGAGGAAAAAAGGAATCCTGCTTATCGTAGCTAAATAATAATAACTTCACAGAAACAGATTAAAATGGTGAAATATGAGAAATAAAAACAAATTAATTTTTTCCATTTCTTATTTATATCCTTTATTACTAGTTTGCACAATTCGTCTATGAAAGAAGTGAGTTCGAAATTCTTCCTTGCTTGGTAACAAATAGTTTTCAGTAGATCGTATTCGCAGCTTTTTTTTTTTATTTTATTAAATTTTTTTCTTGTTGTTGTCTAGCAATTAAAATTGTTTTATATATTTTTTTCAATGTTTTTAATTTTGTTTTAATACAAATTAAAGACAAAAATACCTTAAAACATCTTGCAAAAATGTGTGTGCGTGTGTATATTTGGGCAGCTGTCGGAACAACATGATTTCTATTGTTTGTTCTGTAGCTGTCCGTTTCAGATCTCATCGCACCGTCAGGGTGTTAAAAAAATGGCAGAAAGCGTAAAAAAATACAAGACATTTAGACCGTCAAGAAAATTAAATAAAAAAATAAGCCAAACAAATAAAAAAATAGTATATCAACAACATACATATTGACGTTTAGATTAAACGCAATTAAGGGGAAATATTGACTGGGGTGCAAAGGTGAGGTGAAAGAAATAAATTTAATTGTGAATAATAGACAAACATTTTACAAAATATGAACAATGAAAGATTTATGTGTGTATGTGTGATATATACATACATGTAATGTATCTCAATGTAAATATGTATGTTTGCATATATGAATCAATGTCTGCTATTTCAATATGTACATCATTTAACACGGTCATTGTAATTTTATTTTCAAATGTAATGTCCCTTTTAATTTCATTTAGAGACGTCGGACAAGCCATCTCTACAAGAACAACAACAGCAATAAACAAAGACAAATTATACATTTTTTCAAATTATGTCTGCCAATTCGTTGATATGGTACACAATGCACACATACATATGTACATATATTGGTATACAAAATTTTGTTTTTCAGTGAATAATAATTATTTTATTTCATACTTACATTGGGTATATTCTTGTTTTTCCTTATGATATGCTGGCTGCACTATGGTCACAATCAAAATTGTAGGACATTTGTCAAGGCCCAAAGCTCTAAATCTTTTAGTAATAAAAGACAAACAGAAGACTGCAACAAACAAGTGACTGTTGAGTGTCCAACAATCTGTCTCATCGCAGTGCAACTTTGATTAAGTATTCGATTTTGCTATAAAACCATTCGTCCATTCATGCATGCTTCGTTAGCAGTAGCACTCAGTCACTTACTTATCTTTATATTGACAGATTGTAAATTAATGAAATTATTTATTGAATATACAATTTTTAATAATTGTTGCTGAAAATCTTCTTATACGTATATAAAAATGAATGTGTGTTTATTTGTTTGTGGGTTTGTTTGAAGTCTATAGGCGGCTAAACGGCTGAACCGATTTTCCTGAAATTTTCACAGTATCTTCCTGTATGTCTGGAAGGAACCGATTTTCCTGAAATTTTCACAGTATCTTCCTGTATGTCTGGAAGGAACTATAGGCTACTTTTTATTTCAAGTAGGCGAGGTGTCACGCCCACATACCCAATAAGTATTTAATGTCGCATATCTCATAAACTGCAACAGCTAGAGTCCTCCAATTTTGTATGGACGACTTTGACGTATATATAAACAAAATGGGCAGATTGGCTATAGTGGGCGTGTCACCTCCCATATTCTACATATATAAAAATGAATGTTTGTTTATATGTATCTTATAGAATCGTAAACTATGCATTTGATCATGTTATAATCTTTAGCAAAGTTTAGCGCATGAGCCGACGAAGATCTCTAAGTTGCTACGACTAATTTCCGGCAGTTGGCGCCACTGAAAATTACTTAAAATCAATTAAATCGTAAACTGTGCATTTGATCATGTTATGATCTTTAGCAAAGTTGTTGCGCATGAACAACGAGAAGTGAGATTAGAAACTGATCGAATGCGTATTACTCAGGCTCGTTCATCTGAATCATCAGGATAATGGGAAACAAAATCAATAAAATGATTCAAAATTAATTGGACATTTGGTGGCGCAGCAACACGCGCAGGGTACAGCTAGTATATGCATATACAAAGACCCATTAAAACATGTATTCTGCTGTTACTATAAAAAAATATTTTTATTCTGATTTTTTTTAATTAAAACTTCATTTGATATTTAATTAAGGCTAAGGGTATATAGAGTACACTAACGGCATATTTAGGTTTATAGAGTAATCTGAAGCGCGACAAACCCTCCTCCAGGCTTATCAGTTCTTGTTTTCGTATTAATAACGTTGGTGATATGGGATGACCAAGCTAATCATATAATCTTAACCTAGTTGATAATTTTAAAACAAACTAATCAGAATAAGTATTATAAATACATTAATTAAGTTTTGCCCGAAATGTTATCGAGCCTTGACCAGACTGAACAAAATAGAAAAAAGGATAATAATGAGCTCTTAAAATAATTTTTCTGTTAAATTGATCTTTTATGAAAATTAATTATTAATGCCCTAATTTCCCTACATCTCTTGTGATTTTGTTTCTAATATTATATACATATATCTTTTATTATGATTTATAATTGTAAATTTGTATTAATAAGTGACAGAGAGTTTTACGAAATAATATTGCCATGACTTTTTTGCATATTATGCATCCGAAAAAAATAGGATATGTTTCTGGATTCACAAAATCTATCTGAAGCAGGCATACTCCTACACACATGTAAAGTTAGTTGAACTTATATACGTATGTATTTTAAAAAGACTGCGATCAAATGTGTAGTGGCATAAAAGTTCGATGGTCAAAAAGAGTATCGCCCTACACGTTATCTATTCAAAAATTAAATATAACCGTTACTTATGTAATGAACTATACCGTTGTGCATTTTCAATCTGACTCAATATCACTAAACTCATTGTAAAGGGTCTTTCAGCATGGACTTCCGAACATTCACAATTGGTCATTACAACCCTTTAATCAAGATTACGACATAAACTAACACCACCCATGCTGTGTGTGTTAATTTTATCCGTGAGAGACGGCATCTACAGTTTTAAAGTCGATTCCGACCAACAGATTTTTGAGAATCTTTTCATTGCAATTTTATTTACTCTGGGAGAAATAAATTTATTTATTTAAAAATCTTGTCAGAAAATTGCCAAGATGAATTCGCCGAATGAAATATTTTTCATATTTCGTTTTATTCGAAATGCCTAAGATATAGTTTGAACCACTGGCTCATATCTAATAAACCAACACACTATTAACTTCAATACGGCGACCATATACCTTAAATAATTCGTCTGGAAGGACCTTTAATCATCCTTCAGCAAAAACTTATCGTCTTAAGGATTCCTCCAATTTAAGTCTATTGAGTTGCAACTGAGCATTTAATATTTGAACGGAGAACCCATTAAAATCCTAATCTTCTTATATTGAGGTGTGAAACTCAAATGTAAAACAGTCATTTTCGCAATTGACACAATTGTGTGAAGGTAAATCCTTCTCCTTCCTTGTTGAAGTTGATTTTATCACTTTTTTCAAGTTTCTATGATTTAAAGTCATCTCCAAACAGGGCCAAAATTTTTACTGCTGTTTTTTGAAAATAATAAATAATTAATTAAATAAATAATAACAACACTACAGTCTGAAACCGAAAAAATGTTTTATACAGTAAGGCTGATGACAGAGTGCATGTTTAGCTTAAAGCGAAGTTATTGGTGAAGAAGTGCTAACACACTACATATAACCTCAATGAGTCAAAGAGAATAAGCAAATCAAAACGAATCAAGAAGCCGACTAAAAAATTCCATAAAAAATGATAAATCATGTAATAATAATGTACACTTTATCATCAGCCCAAGTCTTGTTTAAAATAAAAAAAATTTTTGCAAAATTATTGAAATGTTTTTATTAGCCTCTGAAATAAACAGTTTTTTTTGAAAATGTTAATCAAAAAAATGTCTTATTTCTGTTTAAGATATCGACAACAATGGTGTCCTCGATGAGAACGATTTTCAATGCATGGCTGTGAGGGCCTGTGTTGTTGAAGGCAAAGGTGATTGCAGTGCCGCCCGTTTGTCGGAGTATAAAAATTTAATGAAAAATTTGTGGATAGAAATTTCCGAAATTGCTGATGATGACAAGGTACATTTTATTTATATACATACATACATACATATGTTTACATTAATAATTAATTTAAAATAAAATCCTTTTTTAACAACACAATAGGATGGAAAAATCTCCAATTCTGAATTCAAAGGTGCTGTTAAGAAAACTTGCGTTGGAAAGAAATATAGTGAATTCCCACAGGTACCTATATTTTAGATAGGAATTCATTAATAATGAAAATTTTCATACTAATACATAACAATTTGTGCATTATTGTATATAATTTGCAGGCCATGAAAGCATTTATTGAATCAAATTTCAAAATTCTTGACATCAACAGCGATGGCATTGTTGGGCTTGATGAATACCGTTACAATTGCATTACCAGAATGGCCATCGATGATGTTACAGTTATCGATAAAGCTTTCAATTCTTTATTGAACGTAAGTATTAATATTATAATTAATTAATATTTTAAGCTCATATTTATTTTTAGGGTGAATACGAATATAATAAATTCGTTTTAAAAATTAATTTTTATTTGAATACTTTCAGGATGAAGATAGAAAAGTTGGCGGTTTGAATTTGGACCGTTACAAGGAACTCTATGCCCAATTTTTGGGTAACACTGCCGATAATCATCCAGCTGTTTATCTGTTTGGTCCTCTGTAAACTGCCGTATGGGGGATGTAATGTTTGATGAAAATCGAAAACAAAAAATAAATTAAATCAAATAAATTCATAAAAAAAAGAAAAAAACAATTTTAATTAAATGTAAATGTCTTCGCTGTTTTTTATTTTAACAACAACAATTATAATAATAAAAACATTAAGTACTACCTTATTAAGTTATACTATTTAATTTATAAACTATTTTTAATGAGTTACTTTTACAAAACATAGAGAAAAAAACAAATAATAACATAAAAAGAAAAGCACAACATACTACATTATTAGAAAGAAAAACTAAATGCATAAATAATAATTAATTTTTTTTATTTATATATTCTTACTAATTTACTTTTATATACTCTTTTAAAATTTATTTGCGTTATTGTTTTTAATTAATTTTTAATTATTTATGTAACTTTTTTTAACAACTATGACATGAATTAAGAACATGAAACACTATTGAAAATCTGAAAACAAAAAACAAACAAACAAAACAAAAAATATATGAATGCAAAATGGTATCGGAATGTATCTAAAACACCAACTAAAATAAAAAAAAAAACAAAACAAAACAAAATAAATTTAATAGTAATTAATCATCTCCATCTCTGTTGTAGAATCGTCTGAAAAAAGCCTAGTTTGTTAACGAAAACATTAACATCTAAAACTATAATAATCTATAAAAATAAAAGCTAAAGATATATAGAAACAGAACAAAAATAATATCTGCTCTCCCGCAATTTTTTACTAATCGTAAAGTCTCTCTCTAACTCTCTTTTATTGAAATTGATTAAAACAAAAAAACTATTTTTTTTAAATCTGAAAAATTCAAGTTTAAAAGTTTTTCAAAAATTAACCAATCACAATATTGATACATGTAATAATTAAAAAATTGTAATCAAACTAACATGCTATGTATCTATTAACTATTAAATACAAAAAAAAAAAAAATAAAACATAAAATAAAATATTGTTCATATTATTTATTACTACATATAAAAATATATACATTTTAATTGTTATTTTGTTTCTATTGAATTTTACTTGAAATCAGTTAAAACTTTTAATTAATTTATTAAATAATTATTATGCATATAAATAATCAACTGTTAATTTAATTAAATACATACAATATATTTACTATTTTATTCAACAAGTTAATGTTTCTTTTTTATAATTTTATTAAAAATGAAGTGAAAAAAAGCAACAACAACATATAAAAAAAAAACTTTACTTTATATATTTATTCTATAAAAATGTTTGTATCAGTAACGGTAATGAATAATAATAAATAAAAATTTTAAATAAAAAAAAACCAAAATGAAATTATTGTCTAATTATCATTTGTACCGGTATGAAATGAGCGATTTTTTTATTAAAAAAAAATATTTCATGCAAATTGTGGATTCGTCTTTTAAAGCAAAACAATTAGTTACCAAGACATACAACTTCCTCATAGGAGTCGAAATGCTTGCTCAGTCAATGTGTGTCTCATCGGTGAAAACAAATAGCAGTCGGAAGGTGCCAATCGATCTTGCCTCATCTGCACGTTGCTTCTGATAGAGCAAGATCACCAGATGCCTCGAAAAGCGTTCAAGGAATTAATGCTTTCCGGCAATCATCATTATCTGCTACATCATGAAAAAATGTGATGTTTTTTGTTCACTGATTCGATGTGTACTGAATATATTTGACAAATGTTGTCGTTCAGGATAAATATTAACTGTGAGGACTTTTGTGTCTTCACTTTCACTTTTTACCGGTACACTTAATTGGTTCGTGCACTTGGTATTGGTATTTAATAACAATTTTTTAATCTGCTTTCACTTGTGGCTCAAGGTTTAAAAAAAATTAAAAATTCTTCTTCTTTTGAGAAGAATTTAAGTCAGTATACGTTATCTATCGACGTAAAGTTTTATAGGTACATATGTGGGCCAATACTGCCGATATTACATGCTCCATCCAAATCTGCAATAATACATTGCCTCTGGCTCCACCTTACAGCAAAATAGATCGAATAAAGACCTGTACAAATGGATTTTAAAAAACTTAATGCTTTTGTAGAAGGTTTTTCTCTTTATAGGGTATGAATATTTCCATTCATACAGAACGTCAAGGAAATTTATAGGCTATTATGGACAACAACAGAGCTTCAGTATTTTACAGTTGAATATTGGAAATATTGGTTGTCAGTTCAGCTGGATTCACCCACTCACCATTTTTTTATACGTAGTTTGAAGTCCCATTGGCTAGTAGGTAGTATGTTAACTTATAAGACGCGAAGCAACGGTTCGAGAAAAATTCTGAGAGTAAATAGCATTAAAAAGTTTCACCAAAAAATCTGTCGTATAACACACAACATATGTAAGTGGTGTGAGAAGCTAGGTCGCAATCCTGACTAAAGGGTTGTAATGACCAATTATGTATTTGTATGTAGTTTGGCATCTCTCTTCTTGTAAGAGAAAGTGAAAAGATTTCTTGCGAGGAACTCTCATCTCGATTTGGTTTAATTTTATATTTTGTCCAGGACAAACTAGAACAGAGCTTCCAATAAATTATATTTTACAAAGTTGAATTGATTTGCCCACATAATCATATAAAATTTGAATTTGTTTTAAAAGTGTCATCTGCCAGCCTTGGTTTTCAAGAAAAAATTTTCGAAATATGTAGGTGAATTGTGCTGATGAAAAAAATTTAAAAAAAAATTATTAACAAAAGTTTTTCTCTTTTTGTTGAGCAGCGACTGCCAAAGCACTGGATTCGGAGGTAATGAACTTCAAGACAAGCTGTTGCGATCATCTCAACGTAAGCTGATCGGTATGACTTTCATAGAATATGGGTGCCGTATCATAATTATATTCCGTATAAGTGAAGATGTCGCACAACTATCGAACTCTCTCTCCGATGAATATACTTTGGAAATTCCATTACATTCCATAATTGACAATGCAGTTATGGATTCCGTCAACCCCAGAGGGGTACATCGAAAGTCTGAGGTCATTACTGAACATTGCATTAGGGGCACTTATACAAAGCGTATCGATCTTGCATATTGCAAAAGACTTCTGCAGGAATTGTAGAGACAAAGAAAAGGAGGAAACTGGTTTTCACCTATTGGGCACATTCCCAGCACTATCTTGAAGTTGAAAAAGGCATAGTCGATTAATTAAACGAACTATCAATGATAGGAATTAGAAGTCTAAATCTTGAATG
Organism: Sarcophaga subvicina; assembly: GCA_936449025.2. NCBI lineage: Eukaryota > Metazoa > Arthropoda > Insecta > Diptera > Sarcophagidae > Sarcophaga > Sarcophaga subvicina. The sequence goes on from OW388082.2 coordinate 39,680,443, forward strand.
TAAAACTGTGGTATCACCATGGAACTTATGTGATGTTTCTATCCTAATTCTTTAGGTAGACATATATTCATATAATGGCATAATTCGTAAAAATCAATTAATGATACTTGATTCTAATTTTGGTAAAAAATAAATTTTAAACATTAACTTTAAATTTTTTACTTATTTTTCGTTTTAGTGCAAGAAAATATCTTCAAATTGAAGTATCAATCACGAATTCATTTATGATAGCTTGGTGTAACTGATCTACCTCGAATTAAGAACATTATTAAACTAAAATCAGAATAAAGCACTTTAGTTATCATTTGACATAACGTTGAGACTTTTTTAAACGTTCTAAAAATATTCTTTCAAGCAGTAGAGTTTTACTGGCTAAACGGGATTGGTTTTAAAATTTTCCGGTATCTAGGAATTTCCCGCTTAAAATAAATAATCAAAAAAAAGAGGTCATACTTACAAAGTCTAAGAAACAAATATTAATTTTTAAATACAGAAAAGAAAATAAACAAATTCTTTCCTTTCTATGACCACAATTTCTCATATATACCTACGTAATTGGCCATTACATCCCTAGCTTCTCACACCACTCATGTTGTATGCTTTATACATGAGTGGTGGGATTTACAGTTTAACGTCGACTCTGAACAACAGTTTTTGCCAGAAATCTGCGGAGAGGAAGTCGCTGAAGAAATATTTTTTCATATTTTCGTTTAGATGTCTGAGTTGGAATTAAACCTTGGCTTTACGTCTAATAAGACAACACACTACCTACTAGACAACGGCGACTTCAATTTCTCATACATAACTTATATAATAAAATGTAAGAGAATTAGAGTCCACTTAAATAATATTTGGCAAATGTTATAAGAGTGTATTCAGGATTGTAAACTGTGTTTGTTGGTCTACTTACCATATGAAGCTTTCGATGTGAATTAAAAAAATAAAATTCTTACAATATCCACAGCAGGGTTGGAAAATTGATCTTAGCAGATTGTACCAACTTTCACAGAAAATTGTACATTTTTAAGCCCGATTGTACTAAATTCACTTTTTTTCTTTTTTAAACTTTTTTTTATTAAAAATTAAATAAAAATACAAATGACAATTCATTTTACATACATATATTTATGTACATATGTATGTATGTGTGTAAAAAAAAAACATAAAAATTAACAAAAAGGTACATTGCAGTTTCTTTGTACTAAGCACTTGTATATATAATAGGTAAACTTAACAACTTTCTTTAATACTTAACTATAAAGGAAAACAAAAGTTTGTGAGATCTAAATTTTAAATCACTATTTATGATACATTTTTTGCTACCAAATTATTTGTTATTTCAAAATTTTAGCAACACGAATTAAATGACTTCAATAAATCCCTTGTTTGGATTAAATTGGAGACAGTCGAAGCAAACAGTCTATTTCTCCCTTTTATTAAATTTTCTACATTTGTAGATGAATGTGTAATGGATAATATTCCTTTTATAACTCTTGAAATGTCATTGAAAATTGGTTCATTTAGTTCATTTTTTATTTCTGATACCTTCGACCAAAAGGTACATATGTTCTCATTTTTTAAAGCTTTAACAGTTTCTAAGTCCGAAAGCGCCTGAAATTGGTTATTTATTGATTCAATATTCTTAATTTCATTGGGAAACATTTTCAATATAAACGGTACAACACTTAAAGTTTTACCTGAAACAACGTTTTCTAGTGTAAATTTTTTGAACTATAGTAACATTTCATTATTTAAATCAACTTTTGCTTTTAAAACTTTAAATACATTTTTTTTTTGCTATTTCTTTAAGCTCCAAAATAATACTGTGTTATTTACTGATATGTATACATCAACTTCTGTTCCACAATATATTTCGCAAATAGGAATATGGTTTTCATTGATATTGATTTTTAATATATCATTTTCATCTAATGCATCTTTTTGTATAAAATTGCGAGCTATTTGACTGAACAAAATTTTTAAGCGGTCAAAAAAATATGCATTCTGGTATCCTCGGATTGCATTTCTAAATTAATATTGTTAATAATTTTAAGGACATATTGTAAAAATAAAAATATCATTTTATAAAGTGGATTTGAAAGTCCGGATAAAATTGAATTATTTCTACCGTTTTGCAAATCAGCTTCAAAATCGTTGATATATAATCGTAAAATAATATTGAAGTGGCTGCCAATGTTCCAAAATTCTGTTAATTACTTCTTCACGTGACAGCCAAAATGACGTACCAAAATATTCTTGAAATTTGGAGAAGTGGTGAGAAAGTATAATTGAGTAATGTAATAAAGTAGGGAAAATTTTTAAATAGTGCTAAATAAGTCATTGAGGTGCTATGGTGTTTTTGACTTCCAAATAGTGCTAAAAAAAAGTACAATTGTACCAACTTTTCCATCCCTGATCCACAGTGCACATCCACTTTTGACATGGTAAAGCATAGTGACTGTAATAATGTCATTTGGAGGTAATTTTCCTACTATGATGTCAGGTCACTATATCGTATACAAGGTATTAAGAACATAACTGATTATGATGTAATTCTTCAAAATTGCATGTTACATTATGTCGCATAAAAATATGCAACTAAAGTTTGGAAATTAATTTAGGCTGCATGGCAAATAAACCAATAAATATATATACCTAAACGATGTCTACCCGATTTTAAACAACACCGGAGTCTACTAAATATTAACCACTCTAGAACAACATAACAACTTAAATTAGTGCAAATGTATTACTTTTTATAATTATTTTAAAAAGAAAGTTTTATTTTTCACAGGCTTAATTTCTATTTTAATTTAATAAAAATTTTAAAATAAAAAATTATCATAAAACCTCAATAAAATTTGCTTTTGCAATATACATACATACTTACATGAAAGCTGAAAATACCGTAAATCCAGTTACTTACCAACAATTTTCTTATTGTAATTTTCTCATAAAATTTCTGCTACATTGGTGTCCTTATTATTTTCTACATCACTGTAAAAGAACACATTAAAAAATTTGGACTCTCATTAAAAATATTCGAGTTTTTTTAAATTTTATTAAGGTATCTCTCTCTGTTCCTTATCTGTAGCGTCACAACGGGCCTCTATGCATGCTGAAGTATGCTTTGGTAATAAAAGCTGTCACTTCGACCTAACCTAACATAACCTCGCTGTTCTCTCTTCATTTCAATTTATAAGAAATTTTTTCTTTTCTTTACAAAATTCAATACTCTGATATTAATTCTCACATCTGCTGTTGAAATACCATCTAAAAGATTTTGTGCATTTCATTAACATTAGATTGACCACTTCTAATCAGACATTTTTACATCCATTCGGGTTTTTTAATTAAATTTTTCAATATAAATTTCTCAATAATTGGAACTAACCAATTCCACCTGGTTGTCGCAGTAGTCTAGTAGGTAGTGTGTTGGCGTATTAGACGTAAAGCCAGGGCCAGACATCAAGACAAAATACAAAAAGTATTTCTTCGGCGACTTCCTCTCAGCAGATTTCTGGCAAAAACTCTGAGAGTAAATAAAATTGCCATGAAAATTTTCTCAAAAATCTGTCGTTCGGAGTCGACTTTAAACTGTAGGTCCCACCAGTCATGTATAAAATTAACTCACACAACATAAGTGGTGTGAGGAACTAGGTAGTAATCCTGACTGAAGGGTTGTAATGGCCAATTATGTATGTAATTTCACCTGAGTACAGTATCTAATTCAAGGAAAAAACATTTCGAAGATGATGTTATACGCTTTAAGTTCAGTAATGTTAATTCTTTTCCATAAAAATAATTACATAGTTGCCTTACATGTAATATGTAAATTGTAATTAAATGATACATTTATTGCATGCAGTTGTGAGGGAGATATCAACAACCGACAATAAAACAACACCTCTCAGAAACATAACTCACGATTGTAAATACTTACCGGTATCGAAGTAATTAAAAGTGTACTCACTTGCATGTAACCAATCTTACAAATTAAAATAATAAATAAATAAATTGTCAATTAAAATTATATTATTTTCTTTTGAGAAAGAATGAGAACTTAATGATAAATAATATTTACATTTAACAAATAAAATCTTAACATTTACTAAAAATAATAGTAAAATTGTTTAAATTAAAAATTAAATTAATGTGCCCATTATGGATTGCAACCGAACTTCAATTGTAATGCCAGAAGGAAGGTTCTAAAGAAGATACGTACGTACGTATTGCAGATGGCAACTGGCGACTAAACTTAATAAATTTAATTTAAAAAACAGACAAATGTTTCTTTTGGCAAACACCAAATTTTGACAAGTGAGTTTTGGTTGCTATCCAAGCCGACTTACAAATTAAACCACGAAAACGCTTGCTGACCAATGCATGTACATATATAGTAGTACAAGCGTTTCTGTCACATAAAACTTATTTATCTGCTCTTGCCCATCATTCACGGTTATCGAATATAAACTAATTCATTACAAGAACAACTAATTATATAAAAATATTTACAAGGTCAAAGGATGAAGAAGAGGTTTTATAGTATGAGCTTAGCTTACCTACTTAGAAATACAAACTAATTTTTTTTATTTGTTAAATATATATTTGCTGTTTGTTTATCTTTTAATATTTATAAATATGTGGATTCACCTGAAAGAACATGACAAAATGAAAGAAAAGAAAAATTGCAAAATCAAATTAACATCAAATACATCCAAATAAATAATTTCTTTAAGAAAATAGTTGTAATTAATTGCACTTAGTAGTAATAAATTATTTTTGTGTGTTTTTATTTTAGAAATTCAAGTTTACTAGTACAAACAATAAAACATAGTCAATAATTAATAAAGACAAAAGCTTCCCACATTTAAAACTACTGATGCTACTAAAATCAAAATGTTAATTAAACTGATTTATTTAAATTTCCAAGAAAATTAAATTTTAGAAAATTTAGTTTAGTTATGAAAAGAAAACCACCGCCACCAAATAAATATTTTGAAAATTTTTTTAGAGAATAAAAAAATGCGGACAGCTTTAGTTATGTTTTTATAAACCAATTCAATATTAGCACTTTTCGTCTAGATTGTGAATGGTAACTGAACTATCACCCAACGTTGAAAAATTTCGCTTGTAAAACTCATTTTTTGAGGTTCGATTGCTTTTCATAACAGAACTTGATATTCATAAGTAGCTTTTGTTATAAAATTTGTTGCAAATTAACAATATACAGGTAGTCCCAGACTTACGACTGTTGGACCTACGACTATTCGCACTTACGACCATTTTTCATAGAAAATACTTAAAGAAGACAAATATGTAGTTGCAGGGAGTCCCTTAAATATATGAGAAAAATTGAAATTTGGGTACATAGTTTCATTTCTCCTGACCCTCAAAGTTAGTAATACAGTATAATTTTTTCTTAATTTTTTTTTTTATGAAATTTGACTTTCGACTTAATCGACTTACGACCGATGACCAGGAACCTATCTCGGTCGTAAGTCGGCGAGTACCTGTACATATGTACGTATTTTTGAAATTTTAACGTACGTACGGTTCCGATGAAAATGGATGGGTTTGTTATAATAAAGAAATTTGTTTTTTGGCTATAACAATAATTTAATATTGTGGTTTAGCTCGATATTTTCTATTGCATTACATATGTACATATATTATTAGCCATTAAAATTCTATTTTAGTATACATTTTTAATTTAATAATGTAAATATTAATTGTAACACGCAGCACATATAAAATATATAAAAAAATTCGCTGAAAATCGAACAGTGATTACTTGTTCATTTATATTTCGACAAGTCAGCTATATAGCGTATTCAAATACCCGTATAGGTAAAAATTAGAATTTCTTTAAAGCACTTAGATTGAGAGGATAATGAAAACGGTTTTGAATATTTTCTTTAGTTGCATTGAATTCTGGTCTGGAATCATAGTACAGCTCTGAGTAAACAACAGAAATCTGCATTGTCGATAAAAAATATAATTCAAGTTCGTCTGACAACTTAAAAATTGGACCATTTAGTCTGCTTCAACGAGTAAATACATAATCATTTACCGCCTGACGGAAAACAATATTGCTTAAGACGCTTTGCAGCGACAAAAATGTGGAGAATTCTTCTCAGAGTTGGCACAGAGACACATAGCAAACAATCATTGTTATGCAGCACATTTTACAGAGCAATCTACATAATTTTGTAGACAAGAGCAGATGTCGTATAAAGGAAGTTATATCTCCACAGAAAGGGAGAAAGGACCAACCAACCAAAATTTTAAATAAATGTTGTGATCAGCATGACATGAATCTACAAATTATTTTTTTTATTTCTGGAATTTGTTATTAAAATTTTGTTTTATTAGCTATTTAGATAAAATATATGAAATAAATCACAACAAAGAGAATATAATAATAGAATTGTTTTCTTTAATCTTTCCATTCGTATTCAATAATGAATGGTTGAATCGATTAAATGGTTCAACAAAGTTAAAACTTAAATTGCCTCTTTATTTTTGTATGAACGTTTTAGAAAAGAAAAGCCCAACACTTTAAAAGTGATTTGCATGATTCTCTTTTATTATTTATAAATTTGCAACCGTATTTTTTTTTTTTAATTAAATACTTTGGTTTGCTAGCATTTTCCCATTTTATTTTAAGGGGCCCAAAATATAAACAAACAAATCAAATATCAATATTTTACAATTTATATAAACGATATACATATTAATTTTATTATTATTTGTTGTTGTTTTTCTAAATTTATTTAATTGTTTTGTTACTGCATTAAAAAGGAAAAAGAGTGATAAAAAAAGATTAAAATTAAAAATGCATAATATGTATGTATGTTCCTATGACCTACGGGTAGTATGTATTATATACTTGGCCATATACATCCTCTGTTCTATCTACAGTCAACGTAAAATGTTAATTATTCGCAAAGAAAAACTCATGACAGATATTTATATAGAATATCGCATTCATTTAAAGCCATCATTGGGACTGTATGTGACAAAAGAGCGCTTGATCTATTTGTGCCCACGCGAACAATATTCGAATCGATGGAATATTATATTTTCAAAAATTTCTGATCTTTAAATAACTTTCTATATTGTACCAAAGTTTGAAAAGTCAGACATTTCGTTAGTCTCATTCGCAAATGTGCTAAGTCCCTTTTTTAAAATTTGACAGGAGACACAAAAAATATTGCGGCTTCTTCAGTTTTTAAAATTTGTAAACTTTTTAAACGCAATTATTTTTACCAAATAGCTCTCTTTAAATGACCTAGATCGAAAATTAAGAATAATTAATAATTAATATTCGTGGAGTTAGCATGTGGTTTTAATATTTTTCTTGGGTTTTTTGGACTTAGCGTTTTTGCAAACCACAAAATTACAACAACTTTAAACTACATACTGACATTTTTTTTTGTCGTAAAATATGTATTTTGTATAGTGTTAACGTTTTGCATTAAAATCTCAATTTTGGAAAAAAGTGGACTTAGCGTCTTTCGGAATTATACTAACGATTTTATTATTAAATTACTTTAACCGGAAGTCATGTAGCAAAATTCAATCACTACATATTATTAAAAACGTTAATATTCATTACATTGGAGTTAAAAAATTAATCTTAACGAAAATTATAAAACCTCATAGAAAATTGAAGGGCATCAAGAATCTGTTTCAGAGTGTAAGAATATTGTTAAACAATGTTTTTCATATATTTTTTGATCTTCATAACTAGAAATAAAGAGATACTCTGTGCAAGCATTGAACCATTGGTTACATATTTCGTTGCTGCTTTCGCTTGCACAACTTGTATAGAAATCAACGAAATACTTGCCTACAGATTTAAAAAAAAAATGTCATGCGAATTAAAGAACATCATTGAAGCTATAGCGAAAATTGTTGATAGTGGCTGGTTTAAAAAACTCTTGCATTACTTTTTTATAAAATTGACCTGTTGACCTAAAATTGTTTCTAATGAATACAATAAAAGTGTTCAACATTTTGTAAAGTAAGCTTTGAAGCTGTCGGACACCACTCGGGTTTAAAATGAAATGAAATCATCTAAAGTGGATAAAACCTTTTTATAAGTTTTAAAAAAGTATTTTATACCAGTTTTAAGAGAATATTTTGCCGTTGAAATAAAAATTTCGTCGCATTATTTTATATTAACTATTTGCCCAAATGATACAGGTATGTGATGAAAATCGATTCGTTTTCAAATAAAATCGAACCGAACGGTTTTAGTTTCCATTTTTTGTTTTATTCTAAACCGTTTCATGTAAAATAACAAACTTTTTAGTAAAAAAAAAATTATTTTTTAATTTGTAAAGCGTAACAATGGCATTTGTTTTATCAAGCTCAATTTTAATAATCAACAATTCCAACCGTTTTGAAAATATTCAACGAAAAAGGTTAAGGGATGCATCAAACCCATTAAATATGCCGGAAAAAAGGTAAAACGCCATTATCTAAATTAATGAGTTCAATAGTACATAATAAAAATATTTTTAGTTTTAAAGAATGCTTTAGATTAAATAAGGAAGGGTTTTCCTATATACTAAACAAAATTGAACCCCGTATACAATCGAAATCAATTCCATTGGTAATCGAATTAGCAGCCACATTAAGAATGTTGACAGGAGGCAGTTTTCAACGGTGCGTTGGGAATGACTCCATTGTAGCAATGCACAGAACTACATTTTCTAAAATGATAGTTGTATTGGAAAATGTTTTATGCGAATATTTCATCCGATGTTCGTGATGTTCGAGTCGAAACACCATTTTTTTTTCAAAAATACAAAGTTCCTGGCGTAATTGATTGTATCGACGGTACTCATTTTAGAATCGTTAAACCAGGGAACCAGGACTATTTATACTATAATAGAAAAGGCTATTATAGTATAAATGCGATGATAGTATGTCAAAACCTTTTAAATGAATGAAGTTATTTTATGATGTTTCCCTGTTTTTTAGATATGTGATCACAAAATGAATATTGTGGCAATTGATGCAACTCGAACCGGATCTAGTCATGATTCCTTTGTTTGGAATCTCAGTTTAGCACGACACTTTTATAGTAGGAATTTTGAAAATGGAGATCGTGGTTCATGGCTCTTAGCTGATTCCGGATATGCATTAGAGCCTTTCGTATTAGTTCCATTTAGAAACCCAAGTGCGGGATCAGTTCATCATATATTTAATAAAACCCATGCATCAGCTAGAAATCTTATTGACAGAACACTCGGTGTTCTCAAAAGCAGATTCCGTTGCTTGCCTGGCGCTTTATGGTATAAACCGCAGAAAATTGTTAAAATAATAAATATATGCTGCGCACTTCACAATATGTGTAACTTATACAAATTAGGCAACAATTTTGATACTACGACTACTCCACTTGAAGAACCTGATCCTAGTGAAATCGAACTTGAGTTAAGTAATCCGACAAATACTGAGGCAAGCAGAAACCGGGATGCAATTGCAGAAAGCCCATTTTTAAATTTTATATAGTAAATAAATGAGAAATATAAACCGTATTTAAAGTATTTTTATAAAAGCAAAAAAAATTCTGTTTATTAGATAAATCACACAATTTTTTATTATTAAAACAGAACAATTTTAGCAAATCGTATACAAATGGTTGTTCGATTTAAAAACGAAAATCAAGCTAAATTTTCGTTTTCTATCACATTCTTATTTTCTGAAATTTTTATAGAACCAAATGAAAAATGAAATCGAATTCGGTTTAAGAACAAAACCAAAACAAAACAGAAATAAGTGGTGCCATCACAACTGTTTCCGATTTTATAGTGTTTTTTGGTCGAAATCGTTTTCATCACATACCTGATATTTCAAAAAATTCCGTTTTCAAAGATGAATGAAAAACTTCAAAAACAATCTAATTTACAAGCAACCAATTTTTGCAATGTCAAACAAACTATGTTCATGAACTAAAGTTAATTAGGCTATTATCTGTTATTATCTTGCACTTACGTTATCTTTGGCACTTGCATCTACCAAATTCAGTTACTTTTATTGGCAATTCAAATATAAGCAATCAAAGAATTTAAGCAATTGGTCTTATAAATTTAACCAAATATACTATATTATTTGGCGATATGAAGTCTTGATCTTAAAGCTTAAATTTCTTTAGAATTTCTTTAAGAATTTTGAAGGATAAGAAGGTTACTTTTAATTTAAAATTAATTTTTTTCTTCTCATTTTAATAAAAACTTAGCATTTGTGAAATTATTGTTACGCATACATTTATGAACTTTTTTGTATTTTTTGTTTGCCCCTTGGAAAGAAAATTAAAAATATTATATACGATATTAGTAATAGCGATAGTATTACACAGAACACATATTTATATAGAAAATAGTTCTTAAAATGAAAATATACAATAATAGTATTTCTTAGTTAGAAAAAAAAAAACACAAAATGAAATTATGAAAAGCTTTCAAAAAGAAATTATCCAAAACCATAGAGGAAGGAAAGAGACCCAGATAAAAAAGTAATTAAAGTAAAAACCAGAATTAACAGAAAAAAATTATTTGCGATGTGATGATGATATTATATATATATATATATATATATATATATATGTATGTATGTATATATTTTTTTCTTCTTCTTAAAATAATTAAAAGTTGCATGAATTTAAACTGTTATCGTTTTAAAAATCGTTTATGAGGAAGAGGATGAAGGTGAATGGAATTATTGTGTATTGTATGTTATTTTGTTTGTTTGTTTTTTTTTGTAGCTTTGATTAACTTGATGGATTTTTTCTCGTATGTAACAATAAAAACATTGTTCTTAATTAAATAATCATAATGATATTATAAATAGAATAAATAAATTTTGCAGTTTGTAACATAAATTAAATATTTAATATTTCTTTAATAAATACTATTTATGCATCACATATTTTTATACAAAAGAAAAAAAAATACAAAGACGACACTCAATTGTCGGTTGTATTGTATGTGGGATATTTCATTTTATGTAAATTTTTTAATGTTTTTTTTTATTTTCTTAAATATTATTGTTTTACTTTGTTTTAATACATAACAGGGTGTGTTTGTTTAGAAATTACACTTTGTATTCTATACTTTCGTTTTGTTTTTTTTTTTATAAAATAAACTACTAAAATATTTGTTAGTTTCTTTCATACTTGCTTTATAAATCACTTTTTGAGTTTTAAACTTTTCTTTTCTTTTTTGCTTATTTTTGGTATTTTGGTTGTTGTAAGTTTGTAATTGAAATGTTATAGTACGTAGTATGTATGAATATGTATGCAAATTATTAAATATTTCGTTTCATTTATTATGAATTCTCTGCATAAATATATTTTATTGTTATTGTTCTATTTTCTATTTTTTCTTTCATACTAATTGAATTTTTTTATGGACTATAAAAATGGCTGTAATGAAATTAAATACGTATTTAATCAAAGCAAACGAAATACAAAAAAGATAACCAAATCAAAAGACTTTACATAAAATAACTTAATATCTTTCATGAATTCAGTGGATATTTATTTGAAAAATAGATACACACATACACATAAACAAAAGTTTGTTCTCTTTGAGGAAACTGTCATAATTGCAATTTGGTAAAAATTCAATTGTTGCATATCCTTTAACGCATAATAATAAGAATAACAGTAAAAAAAGAAATAAATTTTTCTACAATTTTACTAAAGGAGAGATAAACAGCTGTTGTCGTATGTATATCTTCCAATTGCTATTTATAGAATTCTGAAATCAGAGTTTCCAATGCCAGAGTTTGAAGGGAGAATGAGAATCGTCTTTTTTTATAAAAGAATTTCTGAATACAAAAAGCAATATTTTGAAAGAAAAAATTAGATATTCTGATGAGAACAGATTCTGCCTATATGGATTGAACGGTCGTGATGTCGATCGCATCGTTTAACTTATAGAAAATGATGATCGCAAAAATTGTCAAAATCTTTGCATTTGAAAATCATTTCAACCAGTATTTTTTGTTTGTTTCTTATTTAGAATATTATAAACCTTCTTTCTTATTAAATTTAGATAAGTGCGTTATAATTTATTCTGCAAAAAAACAAGAACCAAAATGATAGTCACTTTTGTCGATGTGTATGTCCTAATGTATGTTTTAAAAGGTCTTTACAATCCTTTTAATGGAACTGTTATGTTCCAATAAATTTCGTATACCATAAAATATTAAAAGTAAGATATGCAAAATAAAAAAAAGTTATAAAATTTTTTATTCTAAAATGTTGCAGATTATAGATTATACACTTATAAAATTTAACAGCCTAATTTAAAACTCATAATCCCTATAATATAAAACCGCCAAATAAATATGATTTGTTTAGAATTCAAGTGAACAAAATAAAAATTTTTACTAAAAAATCTTCGAAATAATTGAAGCTTGAAGCATAAACTTAATATTTATGTATATAACAAATAAATAAAAAAATTATAGAAATTTAAATAATTTTATATAAATTTAAATAAATGTATAAAACAATATAATTAATAGCGCTTTTACATTGCTTGGAAATCGATTATATTATTTACGAGATTTTAATAAAAATATTGTAGATTTTGACTAGATTTTCCATACAAAACAAAGTCTACATCTGTATTGGATTGTGACAGACCCAGTCGAGTTGTATTGTTTACTTTACAATAACTGTGGTTTCCAAAATTTTGACAAATAAAGTATACATATATATATCATAATGTTCAGAAGACATGTACATTAAAATAAAAAATAAAAATGTTACTGGAAAATATAAAAAATAAAGCGAATTAATAATACAACACTTTTTGTTATCAAACCCAATTAGAAAATGGAATTCATGTAAACGATCTAGACTTTGTACAAGATTTAAAATCTTTTCTACTAGATTTCGTTGTTATGTAAATGCTCTATAAATTACATAAATTAAAAAAAAAAAAATTCTTTGAAATTACAACATAAATGTAATATAACTTTGATACTCTAACAGTTGTAGAAAATTTAATAATTTTAAAAATCAAATGATGCTTGTCTTATTTTAATTTCATCTATTTTTGTTTAAAATTCTGTTTTTTTCTTTAGTTGTTTTTGTTTTAATTTTTGTGATGCTGTGTTTTAATGCCTACTTATAATATTTAGTAATAATAGTAATAAATATCTGTAACATCTACATACATATCTTTACAAATACAAATAGTAAACATTTTAAATTATTTCAGATTTCTTTCGTTTTTTGTTTTTTTTTTTTTTTGTTTTTTGTCTAAACATAATTTTCTTTGTAATGCTTTAATTTCATTTGTTTTATTTTTTCAGTTGTTTTCATCATTGAGTTGAAATTTGTTTGTTAATTTGCCTGTTTTTTGTTCTTTAAATACTAATATCAACTACAAAGTTTATTATTATTTAATTCATCTTTACTGTGGAATTTTTGGTAGGTTGTTTTTAATAAACAACAGCTTAATAACTTTTTAAGAATAATTTATTTCATTTTATATATATATATATGAATATATATATTGTTTTCCCTTTTTTTAATTTATTTTCAATATAGTAGAAAAAGACGGTTGCGTTACAACATTTAGCAATTTTTGTTTTATTCGTTTTTCATTTTTTTAATTAAATTTTATACTGTTTCGTTTACATTTCTAATATTTAAAGCAGCTCCATTCTATAAAAGAAGTACGATTTGCACTTCATACAGAATGGTGTTGTTTTGTTAATTTTAATTTGTTTTAAGTTCAGTATTATATTTGTTTTATTTGTATTTATGCGGGTACTATACGTCCAAAAAATGTTTACACTATAAATCTTATCTTGATCATTCTTTTTTAAAGGTAAAAACTAACAACACATACGAATACATATAATATTTATAATAATATAAGTTTATTAATTAATTAATAAGTATATAGGCGTACAGTACAGTCACAGACAGAGAAAGTGTTTTCTTTTCAATAATATTTATAAAGATTCTCACTTTTGTTAAATTTAATTTTGTTGTATTATTTTTTTTTTTCTTATTAATTCAAATTAAAATTAAATACCTAATTTTATATATAAATATAAATATCATGTCATTTTTTAAACTGTTCCTAGTAACTTTTAAAAATAAATTTTTTTCTTCGATTTCCGAATTTTAACAGCACTTGAGCTCAGAAGAGAGATCACCCGTTTGTAAACATGTATGACATAAATGTTTTTGAGCTGCTCCTGTTGTATTTGAAGTATTAGATGCGACAGAATTTGAATAATTATTAACACTTTTATTATTTTCAGTTTTATTTGTTCCTTTACCTAAATCCGTATTTATAATTCCATTGTATAATTTTGATTGATGCGATTCCAGTTGCTGGATATTCTTTTTTATTTGCTTATTGCGTTGTTGATTGTATTTTGTTTCGTTTAGTTTTGTTGTCTTTGCAATATTATTTCCAAATTCTGACTGTAATTTCTGCTCTTTGCGATGTTGCTTTATCACATCAACCGTAGGAATTTTTTCTAAATTATTTATATTTCCTGTCTTTGAAGCAACACCATTACTTAGAGTATTATTCTGAGAGGTGCTTGCATTAGCTAAAAAATAAAATTTTAATTCATGTGTTTGCATTCGGTTATTATGAATCGTAAAACAAACAAAAAAACATTTTTAAAATCTCTAAAATTGCTTTGCCTAATAAAAATAAGAATTTTTAATGCAATTATTACCGCCAAATGTGTATACCATACATATTAAATCAAAGAATCTTTAAACTTCAACATTGAAACTTTAAAAATAATTCTAGCCAAACAGAAATTTTAGTATTGCCACATATTTTTTTATATTTTGTATGCAAAATAAAAAGTTATGTACACTAAAGAAAATATACAAACAAAAAATATTGAAAAATAAGTTTAATTCAATTTTGTAATACGATTATTAGCTGCCCGTCTGCTCATTTCTAAAAAAAATATACTAAAAATAGCGACCTTCATTCTTAGTTTCGAGCAAAAATGTATACATTTATTGGTAAAACTAAAAGTATTTATTTGAAAATTTTTTAACAACATAACAATCATTCATTGCATAACTACAAAATTAAAGAAGTTAAACAAAGTCATAGCCCAGAATAAATCAT
The DNA here is from genome assembly GCA_936449025.2 of Sarcophaga subvicina. Lineage (NCBI taxonomy): Eukaryota > Metazoa > Arthropoda > Insecta > Diptera > Sarcophagidae > Sarcophaga > Sarcophaga subvicina. The sequence continues at coordinate 39,695,589 of OW388082.2, forward strand.
GGGTTGAATTCATTGAGTCATTAGGAGTAAAAACAGAGTGATCAGTTCTCTATATTTTATATTTATTGATACTGAGTAGGAGGAATTTGAAATCGTTACGGGCGTACTTGCTATTTATACTACTATTCAATATTATGCTACATATAGTGGTGCATCACGTAATCGTGAACGTGACTGGAATCTTTGTAGGACTACAAAAATTTTCAAAGTCCTTGAATGTGCGTATGATATATGGCTCTCCTCTGTCAATTATCCGCGTATTTGTGAAAATAGGATTGAAAAACGGTATGAATAAACTGACACGAATTAAATTAGAAAAACGGAAGAACAATGCAGTATTAAAATAAATTTATTAACAACATAGACTGGCTGGACAGGTGTAGAGGTTGGTCAGCTCAACAATATCTGAAAATTATCTTTAATAGCGCACCGTATTAAAAGTGGAATTGGATTGAACAATCCAATTTTGTCAGAAATTCGTCCTGAAATATGCGTATTTAATAAGCAACAAGTAATGCGATTAACGGACAACATTGTCTGAATTCATTGCATATCATTATAAATTGAATAATGAAATGTTATATCACTTTTTGATCCTAGTCACTAATAAAATAAAATCGAAAATAAAAACATGCAAAACATATTATATTTAAAAATATTGAAAAAAAAAAACTAAACACAAAACTTTAACATAAATAACGTGCGTGTACATTTAAAAGGAGAAAAAAAAACATGAAAATTTTATTTAAACGTTTATTTGTTATTAATTAAATCAATATAATATCTCACAGATAATTTCATCATCAGCTAAATAGTATATGTGTATGTACATGTACATTTTTATGTTTCTCTTATGCATTTATATATATCGTATATGAAGATAACAGATAATACACATCCATCTACATTGTTGTATGTTGATTGATAATATAAAAAAATATTACAATGATATTATCTGTTAAAAACAATAATATAAATGATTCTTTTTTATTCTCAATATAAATAAAAGTAAAACGATTAAAGTTATAATAAAACAACTTGTATAATAATTACATATAAAAACAAACAAGCATAAAATGTGATCTTCTATTTTACAAATTCTAATTCATAGTTATTAAACGTAATTTTTTTTATTTTTTATTTTTTTATTTTGCATGGGACGACATATGTCAATATTTATTCCGTTATTGATGACATGTGGATAATATCATCCCAGATCATTTTGTAATGATAGAAAAAAATTTATATTCAGAAAAATCTTTTTTTTCAATTTTATCCATAAATCTTTTAGTTTCCATATCGAAGAGATAGAAATTTCGATAATTATATCCTAGAACTCTATGACGCAAAGTAGAAAATTGCTTTTTAAGCAGAAAATTTCATTTAATACTAATTTATTTAGAAAGCTTTTGTGTGGCTATTTGTAGAAAGTTTTTGTATTTACCTGTGATCAAAAAACTTTTTTTAATTCAAAAAGGAATTGTGGGTTGGCATGTAAAACTCGATAAGCGTGTTGCGCTATTTTATTTTTTTTATGACTTGTATGCAATAAAAACTCAAACTCAAAAATTTGAAAAGGTATTCAATTGAAATGTCGACTTTCATATAATTTGTTTAGAAATAAATTTTTTTTATTTTAATTAACATACTCGTCAATAAAATTGATTAGGCGACACCATTTTTGTGACAATTATGAGCTTGTTGTGAATCAAAATTCAATTAGAAAAAAATCACAATAAACCACTTGCGTAGGAGGAATATGTTAAAAATATAATAAAAAAATAGCATCGAGTTTCATAATTATTTTACTTTTTTCGTTTGTATATACCATACCTACATATTATATATGTATACATACGCATATATATGCATATATAGGATTAATATTAACACGTTTCATGTTTTAAGTAGTAAATTATACAAAATAATAAAAATAATATAGATTTAGTAATGAATAAAATTAAAGTATAAAATAATAATTTATAATTAGTATATTACTTGATAAATCCTTACTAATCGGCGCAGTATACGTAAGTAATTACTTTCTATTGAGAACATTACAGAAACATTTTTGATTTCTTTGTGATTGGTTTTCTAATTATTCATATAAACTACATTATAAGTATAAAAGGGTATCAACTTAAATTATTATTTATATAATAAAAATAATTAAACAAAAAATTAAAATAAATTAAAGAACAGAAAAGAAAAAATTGAAATATAATTTTAATGTTAAATGTATACGATATAAAAATTTAAGTTTACATTAACATAAAAATATGCAAAAATAAATTATTATTTAAAATAAGATATAATTTTTATTTCATATAAACCGAAAAAAATAAAATTAAAAAAGGATAAACAAAAATTACCTTTTAATTTTTTATTTAATAAAAATAACGATTATAATTACTATCATGACAATGAGAAAACAGCGGCTTTGAAGAATTTTTTTCTTTTCTTTTTTCTTTTTAATGTGTATGGATTGATTTTTGAAGTATACATTTTATATAATTTATTTTTAAATTTAAATTTTTACGTTTTAAAATATTTTCTGTATTTTTAAAAACGTTAACTGTCTGTAAAACGAAAACGTTATATTTTAGGGATATAAAATAAAACTGTAGTAAATCAGCAGAGCCCAGTTAGAAGACAACAATATTATTTTTTCGAAGTTGATCTAAATTTAAATAAGGTTCGAATATAAGTCAGGTACGCATCCAATAGAATTTAATAGTTTCTATAGTTTATATGTATAGAGTGTTGTGTTTCCTCTCAACGTAGCAGAAAAGTACAATATTTAATTGTTCAAATTAAGATTAGTTAATTTTTTTAGTACATAAGATTTTTTTTCATCTGTATTTCCTTCAAACTACAAAATAAACAATTAGAAATTGAAAGTTAGAAATTAAGAAATTATACGTAACTAAAAGCCTATTAAATTCAATGTAATGCTCATTTTCTGATCTCGAAGTTAAAAGAGTTTAACTAACTTTGGAGTTAGAGCTCTAACTCATTAGGTTTGCCATATAAAAATTTGTTAATTTTTCTTGTTAAATCCAGAAACAAATTGGTGTTATAAATGATATTATTCGAAATTTTTTGTTTAAAGCTTTTTTTTTTTTTGAAGCAATTGAAGCTTGTCTAAAATAAATTTCAACAAATAAATTAAAATTGTAAACGAAAAATTATAATTATTTTATGAGTTAAAAGTACAAATATATCAATTTTTCTGATGCATGCACTAGTTCACTATATTTCTTTGCTATACAAGAAAGAAATTCATTAAAAAAACTGCGAATTCACTGCAAAATAATTTATTTGTCATTCTGTGATCAAAACTGTTGGGTTAAATTCATTTATTCAACTGCAAAAGGTTGTACAATGTAATGACATTAATTTCAAATATGTACAGAGTTATAAAACAGAGGAATAATGTATAAATATCAAGTGTGTAAATAAACAAGTGTAGGAGAAATAGAGGGTATTATTATTTGCATTCATTTCACAACACTCTTCCTGAATGAAACAATTCCAAAATCAAATAATTTCTCATACACTCTTTACAATAAAAAAAAATAAAATTAACAATTCAATTTAATATATACTATGTGGGTTAGTAAAGACCAAAATATTCTACAAAATAATTCAATTTTTGAGGAGTAACTGCTTTCGTTAATACGTCGGCAACCATTTCGTCTGTGCACAAGTATTTCAAAACGACTTCCTTCGCATCAATTTTTTGTCTGATGAACTTGGCCTTTATGTCCACATGTTTCGTTCTTGATGAATAGTTATTGTTAAGAGCGACTTGTATAGCGCCCTTGTTGTCACAATATAGCAACATACTTTTGCTACTGTTAGGGTTGAGTTCAGCTTCAAGGCGTTTCAGCCATACGGATTCCTGAATAGCAGCAGTCAGTGACATGAACTCGGCTTCCGTCGAAGATAATGCCACTGTCTTTTGCTTTCTTGTACACCAGGAAATTGCGCCTGATTGGTATACAAAGACATAGCCGGTGGTGGATTGGCGGTCGTCAACATCTCCGGCCCAGTCTGCATCACAATAGCCTTTTATACCATCTTCTGTTTGCTTCGTGAAAATGATTCCCTTGTCGATTGTACCTTTCAAATATCTCATCACGCGTTTAACTGCCTCCCAGTGTGGTTTACCAGGATTTGTTCCAAATCTACTAAGTACATTTACTGCATAGCAAATGTCGGGTCGGGTAATCTGGGCAGCAAACAATAAGCAACCAATCGCCTGCATATATGGGATATTCGACATTCGTCGCTTAGACTCTTCATCTTCAGGAGACATGCTGACTGACAATTTCTGATTGTAATCCATTGGAGTTGAGATCGGGTTACATTCACTCATTCCAAAACGTACCAGAACATCAACAATGTAACGTGATTGGTCAATCTTAATAAAATTTTCGCCCCTGGTGATTTTTGTACCAAGCACTGATGATACTTCCCCCATATCCTTCATTTTAAATTTGCTCGCCAGCTTCGACTTTATAGATTCTATCGCTTTTAGGTCTTTAGAAAATATCAGAACATCGTCGACATAAATAGCTACGTACAGCATTAGGCCATCACTTATTTTATGGTAGACGCATTGGTCCACCTCACCTCTCACAAGACCTATTTTCAGCAATTCGTTGTTGATAGTCTCATTCCAAACACGGCCCGACTGTTTTAGACCATATATTGATTTCCGCAACTTGCATACCTTTCCGGAACCATCATCGAACATTTCAGGTTGTTGCATAAAAACAGTCTCCTTCAGCGTACCGTTTAAATATGCGCTTACTGCGTCCATTTGGTGGATAAACATATCATTTTTAACAGCCAACGCCAGCAAATAACGGATGGAATCATACCGAACAACGGGTGAGAAGGTTTCCGTATAGTCGATTCCTTCACGTTGTGAAAAACCTTTCGATACCAGTCTAGCCTTCCAACGTATGGGAATACCACGTTCATCTCTTTTCGTCTTGAACACCCACTTCGATTTTATGGCTTTTTCACCCGGTGGTAAATCAGCTGGCGCCCACGTTTTATTCGCAATTAACGAATCGAATTCCTCTTTCATTGCAGCTTTCCATTTACTTGAATTTTCTGATGACAATGCCTCCTTTACTGTACCTGGATCATCAGAAATGTACTGCATTGCACAAAAATTTGTCGATCGCTGATTTCTATTGGCAATGCGATCAGACCGGCGGATATTCCCTTCAACTTGAATGTTTTGTGCTTCATACGGGTTTGGAGCCCATTCGCCACCATCATCTTCCACGGGTGATGCCATAGGTGACGACCACTCAACAGAGTCGTCATTACTGCTGTCATCTGTTTCATTTTCCGTTTCAGGGCTCAACTCGTTCTGTACTGGTTCTATTTCGGATGTCGATTCAACTTCGGTGCTGAACTCGTTCTGTACTGGTTCTTTTTCGGATGTCGATTCAACTTCGGTGCTGCTCTCCCCTGAATCGACACTACCATAAGCCTGAAGCAATTCCGGATAATAAAAATCAGTTTTCCTCTTTAGGCTGATTTTGTTTTCCTCTAAAAACACGACATCACGACTTATAAGTATGCCGTAGTCCTCGGGATTGAACAATCTATATGTTTTGCTTTCCGTACTGTACCCCATCATGATACATTCAATAGATTTTTCCTCCAGCTTACGCCTTCTTTCCTTTGGAATGTGTACAAGAGCAGGACAGCCAAAAACCTTCAAGAATTTTAAATTAGGACGCCGACCTGACCAAATTTCCTCCGGACTTATATTTTTACCACGGCAAGGGACTCTGTTAATTAAATAACACGCCGTGTTGACAGCCTCTGCCCAAAAACGATAGTCCAATCCGCTGTCTATTAACATGCATCTCACACGTTCCATTAAAGTCCGGTTGATTCTTTCAGCGGTGCCATTTTGCTCGGGAGAATATGGGCACGTCTTTTGATGAATCACACCACAGTCCTTCAAAAAACTTTGGAATTTAGCATTTACGTACTCGCCACCGTTGTCTGTTCTTAAAATTTTTATCCTTTTTGAACACTGGTTCTCGGTCATTTTCTTGAAGTTAACGAAAGTGTCAAAAACTTCGGATTTTCTCTTGAGTGGATACACAAATAATTTCCGGGAATAATCATCCACAAAAGTGACCAGGAAACGAGCACCAGAAAAAGAATTCACTTCCAGTGGCCCAACGACATCGGAGTGTACCAATTCTAATAATTTTGTGGCCCTTGTACCGTCCTCTCTAATCGGCTTTCTAGTTTGTTTGCCCTTCACGCAAACCACACAGGGCTCGTTATTCCCTTTGTCAAAAACAATACCAATAGACGAATTTTTCACTTCACTCAAATTTTTGTCACAAATGTGACCCATTCTTCTGTGCCATAATTTAAAATCCTTTTTGGCAATAAAAGCTTTATTATCCTTTGAATATGGCTGGCTGTCTATACGATATAAATCGTTGTCTACTGTTGCAGATGTAACTAGTAAATCATCAATATATATATTGCAAGTTTCTCCTTTAAAAATTATCGTTTTACCATCTCTAGTCATCTGTCTTACCGAAAGGAGATTCGCACATAAATTCGGTACATACTCCACGTTCTTTATTGTTACGGATTTTTTTTTACTTCCACTTAAAATATTTAAGTCGACGTCGCCAGCGCATTCAACGTTCAACTCACTCTTGTTAGCAACAACGACCTTTTTGTCTTCTATGCTGCGTACGTTATAAAGATGTTTGTTGTTATTTATCATGTGGTTACTAGCGCCGCTATCAACATACCAATGCATATAGTCATTGCAGTTGTCGTATTGCTCATATGTCTCTTCACGCACATTCAAGCTCGTGCTTGTTGCAATCAACGTTGATGAAACTTCTCTCCTCTCATTTTTTCTGTTGAACTTTCCGCTACTTTTATTGTTGTTTTTGTTTGGGCAATTCTTAGCAATATGTCCAAATTCCTTACAGTTGTAGCACTGGGGTGATTTTTTCTTTTTCCCATTAAAATTTTTGGTATACAGCACAGCCTCCTTTTCAGCACTTTTTGTATCAAATTTAACATCTTGTAGGAGTAGGTTCTTTACCATATCAACCGTCAATGTTTCCTTGGAGTTTTCCACGGCCATTACAAGTGGCCTAAAATCATCCGGCAACCCGGCAAGCATTAATGAAGCTGTGAGTTCGTCGTCTATTTTGAGTCCTGCATTCTTTACCTTCAATGCAGTTATCACCAACTCGTTGACATACTTCTGGACAGAACCATGATTCCGCAATCTCATGTTCACCAGCTGCTTCAATAACTCCACTTTCCGTGTGAGGCCAGTATCCTCGTAAGCACGCATTAATGCATCCCAGGCATCTTTCGCAGTTGTAGCTGTAGCAATAATTCCATAGTTACATGGATCTACCATCAACGTTATTTCAGCCAATGCACGTTCGTTACTAATAGTATCGCCATCATCAACCAAACCGGTATCCACAATCTTCCAGCAACCTTTTATTATCAAGCAAGATTTGGCCTGTCTCTTCCACACATCGAAATTTTCGCGCCCTCTTAAGCGCTCCATCGAAAATCCTAGTGGAAGACTTGCCATCTTATACGCTTAGCGATTTTATTAATAAAAATAAAAAAACGCACTTTTTTTTTTGAAAAAAAAATTATATTTTTTTTTAAATTTTTGAATTTTCTTTTTTGAAAAAAAAAATATTTTTTTTAAAACTTGCGTGACGTGTAGCCCATAACCTGTTGGGTTAAATTCATTTATTCAACTGCAAAAGGTTGTACAATGTAATGACATTAATTTCAAATATGTACAGAGTTATAAAACAGAGGAATAATGTATAAATATCAAGTGTGTAAATAAACAAGTGTAGGAGAAATAGAGGGTATTATTATTTGCATTCATTTCACAACAAAAACAAACTCAAATATCTGTGGGTTAGTTAGTTAACTTCGAAGACAGAAACACGATTTGTGTTAGGCAAACTCTTAGCTTGTATTAGCTAAATTCGAGGACAGAAAAAAGGCATAATCTTTAGTAAAAAAGAGCTTCCATTTTTTTAAAACTGACCGTTTTGAATTTACATCAATTTGATTTCCAAGTACATATATTAAAAGATTAGGTATTAATAAAATTCAGATAGCATTATACAATATAACATCTTGTAAGCTAAATAATAATGTTCGAGAAAATCCTAAGAAAATAATTATTGCGATAAACTGAGTCATATTTTTATTCAGTTGTTATTCAAAAATACACAACGAAAAATACGAAAATAGACAACGAAAAAGAAAATAAAATGAATTACGATATTATATTTATTGTTCAGTAGTAAAGACTTTATAAAGTTTATTATAATTTTTATTCGAATTGGACATGTTTCGAAATTTTAACTTAAATACTCATTTTGAAACAATGATACACATATATATGTAGACATATGGTATATACATATGTATATATTATTTTTTCAAACAGCTGAAGATTTATTTTCTTAAACAATAGATAAATGAGTGAATAGTACTAATCTTAAATTGGAGATCATGCTTTTATTTTTAACTATAACATTTGAAACACAATTAATTCGATAAGCTACATTTGTGCAGCAAATTAAGGATACAAACATTTTCAAAGAAAAAAAAATGGATGGAACTAAATAAAAAAAAATAATCCAAGAGTAGTAGATTAATTGTAATTAAAATATTTTAATTAAGTTTTAATATAAATTTTAATTTACGCTCAATAATGGTAACAGTATCGAAACTACATATGTAAAACTGTTTTGAGTATGTTTTTTTTTTCTTTTTCCTATTATTTTGCAAAGTAAAATAGTAATAACAAATAAAAAATATATGTATGTATAATATATATGTATATATAACAGCAATGGAAGTTCCTTATTATTCCTCTGTCCTTTATGCGTAAAATAGTGAAGTAAAAAGATAAATAGAAAACATATACACACATACACAAAAAAAAAAACTAATAAATATTGCCACCACACATTTGATTTTTCTATCATCTAAATCAAACTAAAAGCATCGTACTATTGTCGATCGCATGTACTATTCGCATTTAATTCCGTGTCATTAGTGTTGGAAGGGACTTCTGTACCGAGATCAGTGATGACATTAGCTTTTTCTTCTGTATCGCATAAATTATTGTCAATGTAAGTGGCTTCGACAATTTCCTGTATTGCATTGTGTTGTGAGTCTTGCTTTGCAGAAGCTACGTGTCTCTCTAAATCCAAGGCGAATGGATTGCAATTACAAATACTACTACTACTGTTTGTAGTACAACATTCACTGGTACAAAATCCACTGCTACTACTATTACTGTTACTACACACAGAGGCAGATGTTTTGGAGTTTATGATTTTTTCGCTCTCTGATTCCTCTAATAGCATTGTCAAATTTTGTAATCTATTGTCGCCACCTTCCCCCTTATGACTGCAATCACAACAGTCGGATTCAGTTCCATCTGATTCATTATTGCTTTCTGTTGACACCGATTCAGATATTATGTTTGGGTTTGTTGTTTTCTCTGAGGAAGCCTCCGGACATTCTTTAACTATTACCAGATTTAAAGAATATTTCGCTTGTGGCTTTGATATCGAAGCGCTGTTGTTATTTGTGGCCTTAATATATTCATGTTCAGCTTTAACTGCTTCTAAATCAGATTCTTGTCGTATTTGCGGAAAAACAAATGCAGTGTGATCGTTAGCGTTACCTGTACTTGGTAACAAAGCGCTAGACGGTGTATAATAAATACTGTCTGGTGATGCATCTACATCATCTTCCCCGTTTGTTTCGAATGAATCCTGTCTGGCTAAATTATTCGCTTTGACATTAAAGCCGATTGCATGTATTTTTGCAGGTTTGGCAGCTACCACAACTACGTTATTCCTTCGACTGTTTATATGAGAACTGCATCCAGGCAATGTTTCTCTACGTTCACGTAGATATGGGTTTGAACTTCCTGAACTTTTCGCAAAACTACTACCGAAACTACTGCCATGAGTCATACCTCCACCCACACCACTAATACTACTTCCCATGTCCGCCATGGAGCGAGGACTTTTACAGGGCGAATTACTAAAGCTTAACTGATTGTCACATATGGAAGAGTAATAATCCTCACATAAATCACCTGTTGCAATGCTTGCATCTGATGTGGACACAGAATGAGCACTCGCAGCACGATCCAGTCGCTCACATGAAGATCCCGCATTTGTTTGCGGGGGAGGTGTGACAGAAGGTGGTGTAGTCGTAGACAGTTTATGCGTACGACTTGCCATGCTACACAGGCTATTGCGTCTCATGGAAGTAGTTTGCTGTACAAAGTTTTCACAGAAATCCACAGGATCTGCACGAAAATAACTTTGGAACCAATGAAATTTTTGCGACAACTTTAACTTGTTTTTCTTAAGTTTAATTTTTAGTTTTTGTTTTGAACTTGTTCCTACACCACCAGTAGCAGCAATAGCGGCTGAAGAAGCCAACAGATTATTCGAACCATCAGTTGACATTGAACTGCCACCGCTATTTGAATTTGAACCCTTGACAAGTTTATAAGAAGATTTACGCTTAAAGATAGGTTTGTGAGCAGATTGCTGAAAATTTTTAGGGGCCATTAAGAGATGCATTAACTTAGGGCGACTAGTTTGTGCTGTCGATGCCGCAGGTACTATTGGCGTCTGACCAGCCTCACACGGAACGCTACTAATAATATTGTTGTCTCCACCTTTAGACTCTACAGATTTGGTGTTAGTATCTGTGATAGTAGGGACTAATTTTATCACGTTATTCAAATTTAATTTCTTATGTTTTAATTTTCTGTCATCATCGTTATTATCATCATCATCATCACCACCAACAACTCTAAATGTACAACTACTATTGATAGTTTTACTTTTATTATTAGAAGGATGATTGGAAGAATTGGATGTGGAAATGGAGGAAGAGGTATTAGAAGAATCTTGTAAATCACTTTTAGGTGTTTTACAATTTCTTAACGATTGGGTAGTATTATCCTTATTTAGATATTTTGAATGGGGAGTGGGATTAATTGAGGGAAGGGGAAGAGCTGTAGTCGGATTTGTTATAGAGGAAGTAGAAAGTAGTAAAGTTATGTGATCAAGTTGTTTAGCTTGGGACTCACCGGATTCCCAGTCCTCTTCGTTGTCTCCAATGGTTGATGACGATGATTCGCTACTAACGCTACTTGTTTTGCTGCTATTGTTACTATGGTTGTGATTGTAACTGATGCTGGTCATATTGGTGCTATTGTTGCAACTACTGCTAATGTTACTGCAGTTAGTGACATTTAGATTGGTGGACGGTAAACATGTGGCATCCATATTATTTAATTTATTTGCATGTACATCTCCTCCACCAACGATACTACTGCCACTACTTTCATTACCACCAGCAACTTGTCTTTGTAAGTGCCTTTGATTTGCCATTATTGTCAACGTTTTCGGTTGTTGCTGTTTTTGTTGTTTTTGTTGATGTTGTTGTGGTATATTGTTTTTATGTTGGTTCTGTAGCTGCTGATCCATATAATTTAGTTGTTGTGGCGTATGTTGCACGGGAGTTTGTGTTGGATATACAACACTCTTGTTAACATCGGTAGCAGCTGCCATAAAATGATTGCTATGATGATTATCAAATGGCTGTACAACACTATTTCTTTGAACTGTACTTCTACTGAATTCATAGCCATTACTAGTATCCGTACCGCCGCCACCTAAACTGCTACTGACCGATGCTGATGAAGATGATTTTTGGTCACAAATATAATTCATTTCACTACCACTGCTGTTATTTTGTGGCAACGAATAATTATTTGATTGTTGCTGTTGCTGCTGAAGCTGTGAAGACATTCGTACCGCAGAATTTTGTATTATTGATGGATGATTTGAACATAATCTATTACTGCTAGAAACTTTAATATGATCACGGTCTACTTCAGCGTCGTCAACATAAAACACAAGTTCAACCTGAAATTATTTAAGAATATTTATTACTCAAATGAATTAAATTTGAAATGCATTATTTAATATCGGTATTATCAAGATAAAAGAATTCCATTTTCAAATATATACATATATTTCGGAGATACAAATGAAGTTACTAAGAAAATCTCTTCTCCCTTTGTTAATACATTTTTTCCAGATACATTTTGGACAAATACTTCGACTAAAGCTCTTTTTGGTTTGGTAAGTTTAATTTACGAAAAACAAAAAAAAATTTTTTTGTTACACCTAAAACACGGTTAGAAGAATAAAGCTAACCCCACATTTTCTGCTTGGGTCTGTCTGTTTTTGAAGTAGTATACTGTTTGCGCATCATCGCGTCAACTAAGAATGATCTATGAAAAGAAGTACAGATGATGTGATCAATGAATAATGTACACATGTTCATTACATAGTATACAATAAAATGTTTCATCATGTCATTTAGAAATTCCTGGTGTAAATCCCACCGATGTTTTTAAAACTGTCTGATTGTAAGCAGAAACTAGATTATTCCTCTCGTATTCTCGGTAATACCTTAGCCAGAAGTACAGATCTTGTGATCAATGAATAATGTACACATACATAGTATACAATGAAATATTTCATCATGTCATTTAGAAATTCCTAGATGGTGTAAATCCCACCCATGTTATTGAAACTGTCTGATTATAAGCAGAAACTAGATTATTCCTCTCGTATTCTCGGTAATACCTTAGCCAGTTTTTAGCCCGGTTAATAATAGATATTTCGGTTTGAAGGAAATTGCAATCATCCGACAACTCGAAACGCATTCTACTATCCGTTCTTGTGATGTAGAAGTCACCCCCAAACGCTTGTCGTCAATACAGATCTCAAATAGGTCTTTCCCGCTCTCATTTATACACGTCGGTAAGAATCGTTATAGATCCTGTAGGAAAAGCAAATAACAATCGTGGATATATTGCTGGAATATGAATTTCATTCTGTATCGTTGAAAAATATGTTATTTAGTATTTAAAATTAAATAACAATAAATGTGAAATCATTATTATTATTAATATAAACAACCATATTTAAAAACACAAAATTGTAATAGAATATGCACCGCGTTTTAATTTAAATTGAATAACTTAATATTAACAAATAAATTTAAGTTTAAATACCTTAAAATCTTCTGAGAAACATTTGTGCTCTTTGTCCTTGTGAGCATCATCGATTTCCCATTTGTGTAAAGTGTAAACAAGTTTAACATCTTTGCCTTCACCTTCCACAACTACAAGAAAACAATTAAAGAAATCGTAAATACAAAGTATAATAATTAAATATAAAAAATTGAACGTACCAGCAGAATCTATTACAAAAAATGTATTGAACCAAAAGTGAAAAATTTTCTTTGCGTTTTTCGTTAATTCGACTTTAATATCACCCGTAACTGGAAGGGGTGGGTTCTTGATATCCAATATGCAATTTTTCCGAAAATCAATTGCAAAATTTTGAAGTTGCTAAAATTGTAAAATAAAAATCTTTACATGGATATAATATAAGAACATTTTATCTTTACCTGCACTTTTTCCTGTAACACAGAAATTGAGCAATGAACTGTACCCTGACTTTGTAACGTATGAACTTCCGAAAAGCGAATTTCACAAAACTAAACACATAAAAGTTGTACAGGATTTAAATAATTGGCTATAATTGCGAAAGGAAATTTATGTACTAACCTGTAAAGTACGACGTTGATACTGTAAACCCAATCGCATTAATTTTGAAAAATACTGAACATAACGTCGTTGAGATGGAATCGTAACACCTTTCCTATCCTTTGTTCGCTTTTCATCATAACATGCTAAAGCATCTTCTGCAGTACGCTGTTGACCACTATAAAGCAGATAGCAACAGATCATGGTTCCTAAATATCAATTAATGATAAAACATTTATTTGAGTGTAAACAATTTATAACGCTCATCAAATTATCACACGTACCAGTTCGACCTTTACCAGCTTTACAATGAACAGCAGCCACGTTGAGGGGATCCGCTTTTAGCCAATTATCGACATCTTCACAGAAATTTAGTATCATTTCTATCGTAGGTGGGTTATGGTCTTCAAAAGGGTACACAGATACTCGCTGTAAAATTAAATAGAAAAAAAGGTAATTTAAATACGCAATTTCAATACAAAAAAGCAATTAAACATTTTTTAATCAACATGTATGTAAAAAACTTTATAAAACTAATTTAAAAATCAAGTATATCGTTGTCAGAAAGCCCTTCTTTTTTTGTTCTGACATGACAAAGTTTCTATTAGTAATTGCGTTGTAGGGATTAAAAAATCATTCATTACTAGATCTTATAGACCAGATTATTAAAAAATTCGTACCTCGAAAAATATTTTTAAAAGCGTCTGTGTAACATATAGTGAATGTCAGTGAAAATCGTAGGAGCGCATATTATTTTGAATTATTATAAAACAAGAATATGTAGTTTTAAACAAAAAGTCAATGAAAATCGTACATTCCATATTCTAGAAAGAAGAATAATAGGCACAATGATATTCAGATTGACTTCTCCACTTCTAATATTTTCTTTAATTCAAATATCACCGATTAGGTTCTGCATCTATTTATTTAGGCGTGAGCACATCGCTACTTTTTACAATAAACTGGCAACATTTCCTTAACTCTACTCTTAATAGAAATTGTTAGAAATACTTCGCTTTGTCCGATTATGTCAAAATTAAAAGTATGTTTAGAATCATTACCACTCTACAGTTTAGAGGTTGTTCAAATTTGTAACCTAAAATTTATTGATAAAAAATGGAAAAAGATCTATTTTCGGCATAGAAAAGGTCTGCGTATATAAAAAGTAATGACATTCTGCAAACCCTTGTTGGAGTTAAATGCGTCTTTTGTACAATTTTCAATTAAATTCAAACTCTTTTTTTTACATTTTCAAAGAGAGGTTTATAAATCTTTTTTTACTTTTTAACTGAAAAGGAAAATGAATAAGTTCTACAGAGTGGGAAGCTATTGTGCATTTGTAAAAAAATTTAATAAATATTGACCAAACGGTAGGCTGATCTTACCCTTCCATCAATGTCGCACCTCCAAACTCACATTAATGTAAAAAAGAGGTACGTTATTGAAAGGTTACGTTTCGAAACTGTTCGAAAATATTAAAAAATGGTTACCATGGGCGCGTATTACAAAAAAGTTCATACATTTTGCAAAACCAAATAACGTTTGACAAGGAGCATATAAACAAACCTCCTGAGTTGTGGGAAAAGGTAATGTTTTTGGATGATAACAATTATATTTACGGCAGCACAGAAAGACAAATAGTGTAAAAAAAGCTACATAAAAATCATTTTTCCATCACTGTGATGTATGATGGTGGTGGTGCAGTGATGGTTTAGGGGTATATTGCAGCATACAAAGTGGTTCTGTTTTATTTTATTGAAACAATAACAGATGAGAAGAGAAATTTAGATGTTCATAAGAACAATTTACTATGAAATATGTATCTTTCAGCAACATAATGACCCTAAACGATAGAAATTTATTACTACAAATATTACAAAAAAAAACGGCATCAGGTTAACAGAATGGTTTGAAACATATCTAACAAATCAAAGATAAACATTAACTCGATTACGGAATGTCGCAAGGAATGCTTTTGGGAGCATTATTATTTATCACATACATAAATGATATCTCAATCATATTAAACAAACACAAAATAGTTTTTTTTACGCTGACAGTTTACTTGTTTTTACTGAAGGAGATCCTGATTACGTGAAAATATGAAAAATTGGCTTGACATGATAAAAATTGTATTAAAAGAAAATAAAGTGAATATAATGCAAGCAAATATTAGTAATTTTTAATATAAATAATCAAGTTATAGAGAAAGTCCATCAAATAAAATATTTAGGTTTTATTCTCGATAAAAATTTAAGATTTCAACCTCATGTTGACGACGTTTGTAGTTTGGAAAAAAATAGTAATAACCACAATTAGTTTTTATAACGAGATAAAAAACCAGACTTCGATTACAGGGCAACTATATTACACAAAGAGTGCACAGCGCAACACATCAAATGTCTGCGGAAAAGGACAATGAGAATCACATCGAAATTCAACAGATATACATCGAATTATTTTATGATATAACCTTAAACTAGCTCAACATAGAAGAAATGGTCAAAATGAACACTATTAACTTTATACAGAAAACTAAAAAGGAGAAGCGAAACACTTTACGGAATACATAACTTATGAAATAGAGATTCCACCGTCCCATAATACAAACATACAACATTTTAGAATTGGGTATCAACGACTGCAATGCAATGATCGCTTTTTTATATAAGTTTGCAACTTTACAACTCCCTGCCAAATAATGTGAAATTGGAATGTATTGGTAATGTTTTTTATGCAAAAAATGTTGTTTATTTCATAAAATACAATGCATAATAGAGCGAAAGAAACTACTAAACTGTAAAAATTGAATTTTACGTCTTCAAATACATATTAATATATTTAATATATTTACGTCATCTTTACGGGACGATATTCTCAGACGTTCGCTTTAAAAGTATATATGAGTTATATTTGCATTAACAGTTCCTCATATTTTCCAATTTTATGTTGGAAATTTATATTATGTGAAGTGTAAGTGACATTAAAATATTAAAATAAATGTAAAGTTTTATAAATAAAAACAAATAGACTTACCCCATGAAATTTTGAAATATCATAGCTGCGCTCAAGACAAAGATTATATATTTTGTAATGATCACGATGATTTTCCTCTAAAAATTTATAAACATCCTCTAAACGATTACGATACATACTTTCATATTTTTCCGCTGGATAGCCCATGGCTATAATATTGTCACAAACATCTAAATAAAAAAGAGTTCATGTTTTATATAACAAATAGATATTTGTTACTATATTATATACTTACAGGCTAAATCCAAATTAAATCCTTTTTCCTTGTAGCGAATACGCTGTTTGCTGACCACATTTCTCAATACGTTCGTCATAACGGAAAGAGTATTGGCCATCTTCTGTTTAAACTTATAAATATCGATGCCGGTATTTGAACCGGCCTCGTTTGTTAAGCGTTCTTTGACGCTCCTTATGCTATATGTGCTACTTGTTCTTCTAAGACCCGTTTTATGACTGTTTTTGGACTTGGTTAATTTATTTAAACCCTTCAAATTGCATGACAATTTCGAAAGAAGTGGTGATTTTTCTGATTCTTCTTCTATGTCTCGATATATATCACTGTTGTTATAATTCAGATCTTGATAACATTTCCAATTGGGTGCATTCAAATAAAATTTACTTCCTAGTTGAAACATACATACAAATTGCTAGAATATTCAATTTTATTATTTCATTTGTATGGATACTGTTGTTGTATGATTGCCAAAGTGATCATTATGAAAACATTTTAATTTTTATATATCTTTTGGTAAGTTTTTTTTCCTTGTAGTTATAAAATTTTATTGGTTTGTATAAAAAAGACTATATATTTTGGTCCGCCTCTATTGATGTGTTGTGGGATGGTGGTTAATTTCTGTAATTCTTTATATAAAATTTGTATTCCTTTTGTTTTGTTGTCTTCTTTATTAACGTATGTTTCACGGAACGGTTTTCGATTTTATTTCTTATATTATATGTGGAAACTGATGTGATTTGGCAGATTTGATCCTCAATATCAAATTGATAACAAATCAATTGTTGGCAAATCCATTCTATAAATAGAAAATTAAAGATAGAAAATTATGAAAAGAAAATTATTAAAAGAAATATATTTTCATTCATATCTTATAAACACTCTCTCTTTATCGATGCAATTAATTACACAGTTTCTATTTTAGGAATATTTTGATTTCATTTATTTATAAGTGAATAATATCTTATACAAAGGACTTTTTTTACAAAAGTGTTGTAAAAGTAAATTAGTTTAACATTATGCTTATTTCATGGAGAAAAACAATTTGTTTTTGACATACAGAAAATTTTAATAAAAGCTATAATTTCAGCACAGTAAAGGTTTCTAAATGCGCATGGAATGATGTTTTTTTTTATTATTTTTAAAATTATTGTAATATCAGAAATCTAAAAGTTTTCGCAAATTTACTTTTCTATACTAAATCATTTGATTCTCTTTATTATTTCCAGCCTTATGCAAGGGAAATGTATTTGAAATTCTTGAAAATACTAAGAATTGCTGTAATTTGTCTTCATTTTAGGTATTGTTTTGTTAATTTTAGCATTAGTTAACATTTACTGGTTTGTTTGAGCGCAATTAAAAGATGTTTAAACTTTAAACAAATTTAGAATGAATAAAGCCATTTAAATAACGTAACAACGTAATTAAAAATTTAAAGCTTAGAACAGTTTGTATAGAACCGACTAAAGTGTTACCATTTCTTTGACTGATTGTTTCCATCAATATACCAATTTTGTCTATCTATGTGGATATCTTGAAAAGTACAATGGGTCAATTCTTAATTGACAAGTACACGTCCTCTGACCTAACCTATCTTGAAAAAATCAGTTGTTGAAAATTATTGTTTTATGTATATGAGGGTAAATTAATAATAAATATTGATTATTATTTTTAAAAATCATAGTTCATGCTAAAAGCTGGCTACAGATTGCCAATTAGCATTGTTGCGCGGACGAACAAGTATTTCGCTAACAGATTTGACGGTTTGGCTAGATTGGTTTGAGATGAAACATCGTAAGATTTTCGTCGACTATGCCCAATCCAGCCAAAGTTCCCCTTTGTGATATCAGCTTTAGTCTTCTGCTGGTGGATAATTCCCCGTAGGTCGTCATAAAATACAATTCTTAGAGAACGTTTTATGAAGCTCTGCAGTTTTGACTTCACTTTCTCGGTCACATGCAATGTCTCCGCATCGTACGAAACGCAGAATTATTCTATTATGGGCGAACGCTACAATGCCATAATTTTTACATTACGTTACTAAAAATTAAATTTCTTTGCATTTCATTCAAATCAATGTGCTCCACGGAATTAACACAAAATATAACATTGAAAATGAATCATAAAGTATTTCTAATTCTGGATCTATTTAACTCAACAGTATGTAACAAATCCTTTAGGAATTTCCATTAGCAGAAATATTGAGTTTGGATATTCATTTCATTTCATTTTTGGCTTTGCATAACGTCTGAAACTACAACAGGTAAATAATTTTGCCTGCGGAAAAACGCTTTATATATAACAGTTGTATGCAGCCCAAGCTTCTATAATCTTCCAGCAACTAGTCCATAAGAAAAAACACATTTGCACCCCCTTAGGATTAAAAGTGTGATTATTAAGGTTCAATTAGTATTTTCAATTGCATGGTATACGTTTATTCGAAATGAATTGCACTCTTGGATACCACAAATGGAAACATATCACATTTGTTTACTGTATCTATTAGGACTAGATATTCCAAGTTAAAAGTTTTCCTGATGCAGCATTCACCAGTAAGTTGAAAAATTGCTTTTTTCATAGTCGTTGTCTTATTATTATTTCATTGTCGCTGTTCTCTGCTCACTCTTTATGTTTATATATACTACATACATATGTATATACAATTTTTTTAACACACATTTGAGTTTGTGTGCAAGTGCACTACAAAATTTTATACACACAACCAACACCAGCCAGTCAGTCAGACGGCCAGCGAGCCAACTAAACCATACATACAAACACTCCAAGTAACCTAATGGGTTAATTTACACATAAAGAACAAGAATAAGAAGAATGAGAAAAAACTGAGATCTTTTACTATATTCAATTAACCAAAATGGTAACAAGAAAAAATTAATTTACCTTAAATGTTTCATTTATTTTTGGCTTATCCTTCTTCGTTGAGGACTCCTTTTTCAATTTGTTTTTTTTTTTTGGAATAATTGAATTCACTTTAAGAGCAAATATTAAAACTAAAAGAAAATTGTAGAAACAGAAAAATCACTGTAAGACTATTTATTCTCTCGTCTCTTTTAGTACGTACATACGTGATTCGTATGAAACCGGACAACTTCGGGCTTTTTTTTCCTTAACACACAATGGAACATGCGTTCCTTTTTTCTTTACTTTTTTATAGCCACTCTTTTATTTTTTCAAATTATAAACGATTTCAATTTAATTTTTATTATACAATTGGGAATATTATCTTCATAGTCGTACACTGGTGTTTTATAGTTTTTGAAAATGTGTAAAAAATTCACGTTTTTACTTGCTTGATTTTTTACAGAAAGAAATCAACTCAAATGAAAAAAAAATATTTTTTTTCTTTCAACAAAAATGTCAATAGTGATGACACCATTAACGAATTTGGATTGAAAGAAGAACGGCAAAAAATATCGATGCCCAAAGTAACAAGAATCGATACGAATTGAAAAGCTATCCTGACACTTGCTTTAAGAATTAATTTTTGTGAAAGGTATCCTGACACTTGCTTTAGCAGTTTCTTCCACACGGGAAGTGTCCTGCCACTTGGTTAGGCTGCTGTATTCCGAGAAATGCTTAACTTAAAATTGCAAAGGGGAACACAAAAATCCGATAATTATCGTTGGACGATTAGCGAAATTAATTGCACATTTGTTTAGAGCTTATTACCAAACTTTTCAAACTTTGTAATCCATGTAATGTTTTAATATTCAATTATTTTTTAGTATTTTATTAACATTAAATTCACATTTTCTTAGTTTTTTAACAAAATTCCTCCATTTTTCTTCCTGCTGCTGTCTATTTCGTACTTTCTGTCTTTTCACTTTAGTTATTTTATGTCGTCGTTTCTTGTATCTCTCATTCACACAGTTTCATTTTGTAACCAGTGTTGCCGCATCTCATTATTTCTAACGAAAACTGGTTATTTTTTTGTTCAATGTGTAGAGATGTGTAGATTTTTCTGTTTTTGGTTATTCTTTTTGTCAAAAAATTTAGTTATTGTAAACAAAAACATAATTTAAATTAGATCAAAATAGAGAAAAAACTATGAATTTAAATTTTTATATATATTTTCCTATTTTAGGGATTATTTTTTCTTCCTGGCAACACTTGTGGCTGGAAAAATTCGTTTGTTCGTTCAAAAAAATTAACGTGTCTAATTAATTCGCACGTTCTTTTTCCGATTCCGATTTGTTTAAATGTAAATCCATCCCGTGGCTTCGTTTAAGAGGAACTTATAGAGCGCGCGTCGTGTGTGGTGAAGTTTCTTCTTCCTCATTAAAAATCTAAATTTGTTACGTGTGTGTATGTGTCTTCTATCTTGTGCATCGTCGGATGGGATGGGATGGACGAACGGGGTTGCACGTTTCCCAACAAAATTAAATTCCAACGTGGTGAATTTGTGCGGTGTGATAAGTTTCTAAGATGGTGTGTTTTTGCAAAGTGCGTTGAATTTGTCTGGTGTGGTGAAATTCACCAAAGTACTGTTATTCAAAATAGGTACTGTATTAGGATGTGTCACTGTATTATCTGTGGTGAATTAATCGGTGTGTGTCTAAGATAAGCAATTTTCACCTCCATTAGCGGTAAAAAACAAACCCTCCATACGTAGTGTTGCCATTACGTCAGAAAATTTTACTTATTACGCATCTGAAAAAATTAAATTTAAAAATATTGCGTAATGTATAAAAATTTAAATTTGTAATTAAATTGTTGAATAATTTTTTGTACTCTTTTGAACTTATTCAAAGCAGAGGTTGTGGATATAAATTAATAGGGGCAATATAAAATTGCAGCAGACTTGATATAAAAGAGAATGAAATATGTATATAAATAAACCAATACAAATACTGTCCTTTTTTAGAATTGGATCTGCCTAAATGCTTGCAAAAATTCTATAAATTGGAAAGTCTTTCGCGAAAAATGTATAATTTTTGGTGCTTTGTTTGAAAGGTATATCGGACCTAAATTTAGCATCAGGAAAAATTAATAAAAAAGAAACTATGAATTAAAATTTTTACGACTTTGGTGATTTTTTTTTCAGAAGTTGGTTACAAAATTTTTTATATAATAGCATCATTGTTTATAACCATCGGTGTATGCCATTCACAATAATGACGTGAGTGGGTGGCATTATTAATTTTATAACTGTATGAGTTAACTAAAGAAATTGTACTTTTTGAAATTAAATTGTATAAAAAATCAATTTTGTTTCAAACTAGTTTTTTTAAAATAGAAAAAATAATATTGAATTTTATTTTAACTAAAATGATTATTGTAAGTATATAAAATATTCATAAAGAAAAAAACAAGTTTTTATTTTCGACCGTAAAAATAACTTAAACTTACATACAAAAAGTTAGTGAAAATAAAAACGCAAATAAATGAAAAGCAAAAAAGAAAAATATGTATATACTAATATAATGCCTACAATTATGAATTAGCACATGAAATTTCTAAAACGGGAAATCTTCTTTAATTGTACTAAATGAACTATTAGTGTACCATTGTAAATTTCAGTTTAAATTCTATCAAAAATGGCATCCGTGGTCTAGTATAATTTGAATAGCTGAACAACATAAAATAGTTCTTATGAAATGGATTGTCTTCAATATACTAATATTATTTAATCGTATATCCATGGGTATATTCGTTAGTTAGGGATTATTAGGGCGAACGTATTAGAAAATTTAAACTTTCCAATATTTTGAAGTTTTTATCACCACCAACAGAGGATTAAATTATATACTAAAGTATGGCAACATCTTTAGTTTTAAAGTGCATTAAACGGTTCTGTTCAAAGACGTTATCAATGTCTTCCAATTTTATTTAAAACTATTTCTTGTATTTAAAATAGGTAAATGTGGAAAATAAAAATGCTATTCTAATGAAGCCAAGACTTAAACAACACCTTTGGCCGCCCTTCGTGAATAATAGCTATAAACAATTATCATCTGCATTATGGACATTTTATTTACAATTGGTTATAACTTTGGCTTGCTCACCTCTTGGATTTTAGATAGCAGATGACAAATATCGTAATTTGTATGTCTTTCTGAGGACCCCGGTTTATAGTAGTCTTTTCAAATGGACAACGTACTTATTAGCTAATGGATAGCAGGAGATCCCAAATGTTATTATTTTCGGAGTAATTAAAGATGTTTCGAGAGACTTCATTTGAGTTGAGGCTTCACTGAATTTGATTCAATGATTCAGTGATTTTCTCTCGTTTACACTCCTAATGTATCTGTAGGATACTGTACTCATTGTACGGAAAATGTACGTCGATAGCAATGTATATTTATATATTGCCAATTTTAACGAAGTCACTCCTCTTATTAAATTGCAGATATCCTAAGTCAGGGCTAAATAGAGTTCATTCTAGGAGTGTGCAAAGGTTGGCTCCATTAAAAGCTGGACTCTGAGGCAGAGGCAATAGATGAGATCACGCCTACACAATCTTAATCTCAAGGAATGTAAAAAATATTTCGAAGATCTTAATTCTACAACAGAAACAAATTATTCATTTAAAATTCTACTTGAATCTTGGATTGATATTTTGAAACCTTGGATGTTTGTGGGTAATTGTAAGTGTACTGACACTTTCGAACTTTAAATCTCAAGCATGAAGGATATGTAAACGTGAGCAGTAACTCGTGGTAAAGAAAAGAGGACCTGAACTTATCATTAGGACAAGTACTACAAATCCAGTTGTCAAAATGACAAAAAGTCTAAACGTACAAAGAAGCCTCTGCCCAAGTTTCTCGACCTACTAAGGACTGGACAGCTACAGAGGAGGTTTTCGACAGTCTCCAATTCCTCCTCATCGCAAAATACCTTGTAATATTTCGACTGAGATCTGTTCCAAAAGCTTGCAAGCGATATAATCTAGCAGTGTCCTGTAATAAGTCCACTAACTAACCTCAGGCTGTCACCGTAGCCTAGTATGTAGTGTGCTTATTAGACGTGAAGCCTTGGTTCAAACCCCACCCTAGACTTCTCGAACCAGACGAAATATGAAAAATTATTTCTTCGACGACTTTTTCTCAACAGTCCTCTGGCAAAACTCAGAGCAAATAAATGTTTCTATGAAAAGTTTCTCAAAAATCTTTCGTTCGGAGTCGAATTTAAACTGTAAATTCCGCCACTAATGAATAAAATTAACACACACAAAGCGATAGCAAACTCCGCCGCATTACCAGGTATACCGCTATGTCCCGGAACCCAACATAGACGGATCCGATATAGTCCAAAGGTCATTAAAGACTCTTTACACTCATTACGAAGTCTTAATTTACAACAAATCGAATTAATTGCCTTTAGGGCCGCCTGACTGTCAACGAAGACCATATTAGATACCAAATCTGAACTAGGTATATTAGCTATGAGCTCAATAGTCTTCAAGATAGCAAAAAAAATTCTCCCCATAGACGCTACAGTCATCATTTCACGTAAAGTGGAGTTCATGTCGGAGATCTTTACAGAAAACCCCAGCAGCTATGCTTCCATCTAGCTTCGATCCATCTGCGAAGAATTCCTAGTTGTAATTGCCCGCAATCCGATTCTCCCAAAGGCATGGCACTCTGCGCTGCACAGTTCTTGACATACAAATCAAATGTCAGGCAGAGCATAGTAGAGCAGCCTGAGGTGCTGAGGCCTCACTCCGGATTTACTAAATTAGGCAATGCGATGTATTCAAGATCATCCGTTGTAAACCCTCGTCTAAAGCAACCACCAAACAACGCACTGTTAATCGTGTACCTTTGCGAGAGGGATTGGGGAGTATAAAACTTCAATCGCAGATTCCTTTAGTTCTGCCAGCGTTGACAAAAATTTCCCACCCACCAGAATACTCAATTCATCTGCATGCCCCCAAAGCCCCTACTTTTTAGACTAAACCGACATTAGCAACCCGGAACCATAAGAGAACACGTATATATCCCTGAGGATTGAATACTCACTTGAAGAAGTGGTAAAATTGTTAAACGCCGCCTCATTATTTAAGAAAGAAGACAAAGTGTGCTTAGCCTTAGCCAAATTCGTTTCAACAAAATGAGACCGACTTTTTAACGTCGACTCCAAACGACAAATTTGAGAAACTTTCATGGCAATTTTACTCACAGTGTTTTTGTCAGAAGACTGCAGAGAGGAAGGCGCCTAAAGTCATATTTTCATATTTCATTTCGTTCAAGACTTCTGAGCCACAGGTTGAAACACGGGCTCACGCCTAATAAGCCGA
Source organism: Sarcophaga subvicina (assembly GCA_936449025.2). NCBI lineage: Eukaryota > Metazoa > Arthropoda > Insecta > Diptera > Sarcophagidae > Sarcophaga > Sarcophaga subvicina. The sequence goes on from OW388082.2 coordinate 39,720,849, forward strand.
CAACACTACCTACTAGGCTTTAAAAAAAACTGCCTAAAGGTAAACGAAAATTTTTTTCTGCAAGATTAAGATTAGATATTTTGCAAGCTTTACAAAAAGGATTAAGTAAAAAATAAAATATTGAAAAATATTTCCTTTACGAAATGGAACAAGTCGCCGTAGTCTAGTTGGTAGTATGTTGGCTTATTAGACGTAAAGTCAGGGTTCGAGCCCCAGACCGACATCAAAATAAGACTATAATTTTATTTTGTTATTTTTTGTTTCTTTTTTTCTCAATTATAATTTAAATTTGAAAAATAAAATAAAAGAACTGCGAATTTCATTTTGGTCATATTTTTCCTTATTTGGTGATTTTTTCACAAATGTTGGTTACAATATTTTTTTTTCGTGGCAACACTGCTCATCATCTTCATGTTCAAATGTCACGTAAAAACGTGGGAGAATCTTTAAGTTTTATACAGATCAAGGCGATCAAGGTGAGTAGCAAGGCAAATTCATAGAAGGTAGCCTTATCTCAACAGCTGAGGACATTTGGACTGTCAAAAAATTTGTTTTTTTTTTGTTTCGATATTCAATTTCGTATTTATATTAGTCATAAATCCTCATATGTACCGCATGTATCCTTAACGATACGCACCCTAGAAATTCTTTAGAATTACTATTTTAAAGCCAATTATATTAAAATTTTTGCAAGATGATTAACAATATTTAAGCTTTTAACACTAAATACATATATGTTTTAAACTACATCCTAGATTTACTATATTTATAGTTATTTAGATGAAAGTGATGAATTAACAAAAAAAAAAAAAAAAAAAGAATTCCATGTCTCCAACTAGGTGCCTAAGCTATGACTGAAAAAACTTGTGTGTTATTTTTAAAACAAATTCTCTTTCAGAAGATTGGGATATAGGGATTAAACAAATTGGGCCCATCTTCTGTTGAAAATATGTTATAATTCACAATATATATAATTCAAGAGATAATAGTTTAAATAAGTATTCATTTTCAAAATTCAGTCATAAAATAAATTTAAATTAGGTACAAATGTTAATTGGTATAATAATAAATAAGAAATAACGTTTGCAGCTGATATTTTTTTAATTTACAGGTGCTGCTCTATTGTGTAATTTATGATGATGACATAAAAATCATAAGAATTTTCAATATATAAAATTTATTTAGCTACCTCCTATGAATATGCCTTGGTGAGTAGTATTACAATAAGTATAACAATACAAAAACAACAGGCATTTTTTTGTTGAGATGTGATCATCTTGTCAAAAACAGCTGACTAAAAATGACGATGGGAAGATAAATGTTAAAAGAAAAAGAAGAAAAATATACAAACTTCTGACACAATAAGAAAAAACGAAATTGGTTATCAAAACAAAATACTGAATTTTTCAACACTGAAAAAATGTAAACGATTACCGAAGAAACGTTCTCTCTCGTTAGCAAAACGGAAAGATCTGTATCAAGGCGAATTCATAGAAACACAAAAAACAAAAATTTTTGACATTGTTATTTCCATCAGCTAGTAAAACACTCCCACCTTCTATGAATTCGCCTTGATACAGATCGTTCCGTTTTGCTAACGTTTCTTCGGTAATCGTTTACATTTTCTCAGTGTTGAAAAATTCAGTACTTTTTCATTTCAAAAACACCGCAGTACCCCACCAAGCTTTCAGTATTTTTTCGTCAAATTCGTTTTTTCCGTTTCCGGGTTAATTAAGTAAAAATTAAGCCCCGTTATTTACTGCACTATGGTGGTCTGTCTGTCTAATAGTAGTTAAAGTTACAGTAGCCTTATTAGACTATAAACGCTTAAAAACCACTGTTAAAACCCCAGGTCAGACAAAACGAAAACAAAAAATGTTTGTTAAAAAGAAAAAGTAGGTAAGTTCGTCACCAAACCCAACCAAAACTCACCGGTTGATACAGCTGTATCCCTCTTCACGACTGTATCCCTCTTCACGACATGGACGAAGGAAGTAAGAATCACGTTAAACGTCGCAGTGGAAGGAAACATCATTCTCACAGTTAGGTACCCAAAGATCCTCGGGGTCACCTTCGACAACTTGCTTCACTTCGCCGCACATGCGACTAACATCAACACCAGCGTGAAGAGAAGAAACAAGGTCCTAAAGGCTCTGGCTGGCACCACATGGGGAATGGACAAGGAAACCATCCTCTCCACCTATAAGGCTATCGGACGGTCTCTCCTCAATTATGCTGCTCCAATCTGGACATCATTCCTGAGTGACACACAGTGGAGGGCACTACAGACGTCGCAGAACAACGCCCTGCGTATAGCCACAGGATGCGTGAGGATGACTAGTATAGACCATCTTCATGAGGAGACCAAGATGCTGACGGTCAAAAAACACAACGAGCTGCTCACAAAACAATTTCTCATAGCCTGCTACCAACCTTCCCATCCAAACCACCACATAGTCTTAAATGATCCCCCTCCTCGCCGCATAAGACAAGACCTCACCACATACAACTCAGACATTATACACCTCATACCCTCAATAACCGACACACTGTCCGTCAGGGAGGCACAAAATACTCTTCACAATGCCATCGTCGCGACGGCCAGAGACGAGCTCAGCCATAACAAGGTCATAAATCAGCACCCACCACCCATAGCCGATTCAGAAAGGCAGCTACCAAGAGTAACGAGGACTATTCTAGCCCAGCTCAGATCAGGATGGTCAAACTTCCTGAACAGCTACAGGGCTAGAATTATCCCGGAAATCCAAGATAGCTGCCCATCATGCAACCAAACACCACACGACACGTTGCACATTTTTAGCTGTCCTGCGAAACCGACAGCCCTGCGGCCAGTAGACCTATGGCTGAACCCTACGATGACAGCTAACTTCCTCGGACTACCTACCACATGACGTTAACAACACACACATACAACAATCCCATTTCAAACCCTTTCCATCCCCATCAAATTACACGGCACACTACAAATAGAACACATGAACTAAAATTATCTTTATTCACATACAGGGAAAAGCTTCCGGAGACAACAGCCGAACTGTTACAACAACAACAACCAAAACTCACCATTCGTTTGAAAAAAAAAGATATGTTGGTCGCTGCTGGTTTGGAAAAAAAATTATTTTTTTTAAATTAATTTTTCTTTTGAAGTGTGAAATTCACCAGTTGTGGTGAGCTTTTTTATAAAATGTGGTGAATTTTATCCGGTGCGGTGAATAAAATCGAAATTCACAAAAATGGCGTTATTCGAAATGGGTACTGTGTTACCACAAATCCATGTACTGTATATTGTGATTTGGACGGTGCGTGTCTAGAATAAGAAATTTTCACATCTGTTAGTGGAGGCATTCACCGATATAGTGGTTACTGCATTAAAACAATGTTGCCATTGTGTCATTCTATTTAAAATTCTAAAAAATTAAAATTACAAAAAATAATTAAATTTTAATTATTTTGTAAATGAATTCTTGAATAATTTCTTTCTTTTCTGTTCTGTTCTGTTCTATTCCCAAAATCCTTTTTTGCAAATTTGAAATTCTTAGTCTAAATATTTATAAATTTTTGTGCTTTTTTGTTTGAATCGGATCTAAAAAATCGGATCAGGAAAAATTATTAAAGAATTCATTCATTTTTTATTTTTCAAAAAAAGCTGGTTGCAGACAGATTCCTGATTTTATGATTTGCGCTTTTCAACTATAAATGGGTTAGGCAGGCGAATGGTAAAGGCTCTTAAGCCCCGGTTAGCCAGCGGCTAACGTATGTATTTTAGATTACGAAAAGCATTGAGAATGCTGAATGAACCGTTGCGTCGACATTTTTTACTAAACCTTACGATTCGAATCAACTGTTTTTGTTTTGTATATGAGAAACATGTGTTAGTTTTTCTATTCCATTCCGCACGTATAATAATATAAATATATTTTTATAAAACTACCATTTGATGCAAAAAGGTACTCTTTCAGTATTATTTCAAAATTTCAATTTTGCAACACTGATTGTTCTCCATATGCTAGCTAAAAAGAGAACGTTCGCTACGGTACGTTACGTTGCGTGTGGGTAACAACAACATAAGTCGTAATCCTGACTGAAGGGTTGTTTGTAATGACCGATTATGTATGTATGTATGTATGTAACATGCCAAGTAAACTTTGCGTTAAGTTTCTTAAAAAAATCACGAAACTAACTAATCGCTATTTTCTTAGCTTTTTGTAATAATAATAACAAATATCAAGTTTATGTTTAAATGGTATTGTTTGTATTCGCAGAGTTGGACGAAACAGGATTAGTATATTATGTATATTACTACGGTTGCTGTACGAAAACAATCTTTTTTCCACCAACAACGCCATCTTAAGTAAAAAAATATAGGTTTACGTTTGTTTACTGCCAACGTCAATTGTTTACATGCCATTATGAAATTCTCTAGTACGAACATATTCAACACTTTTACTTGCAACTCTGTTAGTTTATTTTGTTCTTCATTATTGTTGTTTTCGTTTTATTTTCTTATTGCACGTGGGGGTCTATTTCTCTACAAATTGTTGCATTAATTTGCGATTTGCTTGCAAAATCCAGAGACGATGGGGAAAACTAGGAGAAATAAGACACGCTATGCAGCTGCAATAAATCCACTAGGAGGTTTGAACAGCGATGATGTTGATGAGTTTTTGAATGCTTGCGGAGGAATTGAGAATTCTGGACTGGGTCCCATTGAAGCTATTAGGGATCAATTACAAAATGCCAATATAGAAGAAAAACTAAATGGATTGCAATCATTGGCAGTGCTCACAGCTAGCAAAGATAAGGTTCAGTCAATATGCCAAAGTGATCTAGTAAGAATAGCCGCTCCGCTGTTGTGTGAAAAAGAAGCATCTGTGCGAAATGCTACTGCTGGAGCATTAAGAAACCTTTCGGTAAGCGGCACAGAGGTTTGCGATTTTCTAGTTGATCAAGACATTTTAACGCCACTACTAGCTTTGCTTAAGGAATATGCTATGGATAAAGATTGGAAACCGACTTTCGATGCGGCCATGTGTGATCAAATGGACCTGCATTCAGATGTATTTTTGCAGGCGATAAATTTATTGTGGAATTTATGTGAAAGCACTTCCACTGCCGTCGAGACATTTAATCAGAGTCAACTTATGGAAGGTTTTATTAGATGTTTGGATTATAACGTTTTCGGCTTGGACATATCGATTTCAGTGGCACAATGTTTATTGGTAGTATCGGAAAATAATCCGAAATCTTGGCTAGTGTTAAATCAACATGTACCCAATTTTCTCTGCCTATTATCGATAATGGGCGAATATGGTCATGCTTATTTGCGAACATTAGCGGCAGGCATATTAAGCAATGCTCCAGCATTGGCGGCCTTATACACTGGTACGATTTTGCAAGCTTTATCGCAAGTTTTGGATACAAATCATCAAACGGCTTTAGCTAATGTAAGTAATATACCAAAGAAAGATAATAAGGATCAAGCACCTGAATTGGAAATAAAAATGGAGACTCAAGACGGTTAGTTGAAAGTTTTTTCTGTCTTCTTTGTTATTGGAATTAATTGAAATTTTGTTACAATGTATTACAGATGAAACTGAAGAAGCTGCGGCAAATCGTAGACGACGTCAGGAATTACCAACATCTGATGATATTGCAATGCGAAATGCTGGTTATTTGTTAGATGCTCAACGTGTTGCTGCTGAAGTTATAACGAATTTATGTTCATCCGAAGAAGAAGGTATTTATTAACAAATGAGCACGATCAATAAGCCACATTTCATCTTACACTGAACACTTGCAAATTGAATCTGTTCTCAAATTGATCCTGGTCACTAAAAAATTTAAAAGATTTTTGTCGAAAATTCGTAAATTCGTAAATTTAATGCAAATTGCAGGTGATTCGAATTTGTTTTCCTTAAATATAACTCGTTGCCTTCAGAATTAATGTAAACATACTATAAGTCTGAGGTATCACTTGGCCAAAGATTGTTAACTCAGCTTTAGCCGCCCTAAATTTTTTTCTGTTTAAATACTTATTTACTAATTATTACAAGTAACAATTAATTTCATCAGTTAAATTAACATTAATACTTTAATGCCGTCAAGTTAGAAGACAGTTTCTAATTCGGTCGGATGGTTTCCTTCTTTTATGTCTGCGCACCAAACCCACGTAACCTCTAAGTGGGGCGTTGTGTCTCGTTACAATGCTTTCAATCTCTTGATGTGAATCACTTGTGCGTATATACCATGGTGCGTTTACGATGCATCTGAGTACTTTGTTTTGAAAATTTTGTATAACATTTATATTTTTCTCGCTTGTGTATTTGCACAACTGTGCCCCATAAGCCCATATGGGTTTTAATATTTGATTTTATGTCAACAATTTATTTTCAATAGAAAGTTTGGACTTTATTCCGATTAATCAGCTTAAATTCTTCCATTTTAATTGTAATTCTTCAATTTTAATTTTAACATGCTCGTTCCAACGTAACTTCGCATCAAGTGTCATACCAAGATATTTTGCTGTATCTGCATGCTGTCCATAAATATTGTCCTACCGAAAATTGATTAATTTGTAAAATCAATATGTGTTGTCTTGGAATTTTGTAATTTTATGCACCACTTTCTAGTCCATTCTAAGGGCATTCTGTAGTCTGTGTTTCGCCTCAGATCAAAATAGTCATGTCATCCGTTTCATCAGCAACTAGTGTATGAAACATACAAAAATGAACCCATGCAAAAGTGCGTCCTTGTGGTATTCCTGCTAGTATTTTCTTTGCTTGAGAATATTCATTCCCATATTTAACGGGAAACAGCCTATTCTTCAGATACGATTCATATAAAAAACGATATGCCCTTGGCAATTGTGTACGGAGTTTTAGAGGTAGATCCGTATGACTGACTTGGTCGAAAGCTTCCGAATAGAAATAAAGTTCCCTTGTTAAATTATCTGTTTAATGCGAACATGTAGTACTTTCGCGTATTGTTTTGATAAGAAGGGCGAAAGCCAAATTGGTCTATGTGATTTATCTTAGATTGGAAGTTTTCCAGGCTTTGGTATCATTATTATTATTATTATTTGGTATTATGTTCAGCTACTTCAGGTATTGTATAGTCATCGTGACCATTAAGACTATTCACTACCTGCGCTAAAGACTGTGGGCTCGTACCAAGAGAGAACATACCAGCAAAATAGCTAGAAAACAATTAAGCGTTTTGACCTTTTTAAGTGATTTTTTGGTGTTTTTTGAAGCTAAACGGTGAGCAACGAATGTTTTATTTTATTTTATGTTGGAATACATAGAAATATTTAATCATAAATGGCCAGAGGTACTTGAAATTCCGATGCCGCGCGAAAACTGATCCAACAACTAAAATTTGATGGAAAAATAGTAATGGAGATATCCAAGCTGCTTAAATGTTCTAAATGCAAGATTTACAACGCGCTGAAACACATCAAGCAACATGGTACTACCAAAAATGTCAAACAGAAACCTAGACCCCGAAAAACTGCACCCTAAAGTAGCTATTAATAATGCTTTCACGAGCTCAAGTAAAATAAAAAATGAAATTGTATTGGATTTTGGTATTGATATTTCGCCTAGGGCAATAAGAAGACATCTAAATGAGAAAAACTTGCGTGGGTGTTTTGTACAACGTAAACCACTTGTGTCAAAAAAGAAAAAAAAATATCAAATCCCGACTAGCTTTTTCGAGAGAACATCTCAATAAACCGATGATATTTTGGAAAAATATACTTTGGAGGGACGAGTCGAAGTTTTGCCGCTTCGCCTACTTTGGAAAGCAGTACGTATGGCGCCCTCCAAACCTGGAGCATCACCCAAAGTACACCCTTAAAACGGTGGTGGAAATGTGATGGTGTGGGCAGCATTTTCCTGGCATGGTGTGGATCCCATTTACAAGGTTAATACTAAAATGGACGAGCACGTTTACAAAAACATACACTATGCTACCATTCGCTGAAGACAACATGCCCTTAATAAGGAAATTTATGCATGATAATGACCCTAAGCACACCTCACGTCTAGTGAAGAGTTGCTTAGAGAAAAACAATATCACTGTTCTTAAGTGGCCAGCTCAATCCCTGGACCTCAATCCAATTGAGAACTTGTGAAATGATGTTGAGCAACATGTACGAACAGTAAAACCAAAAAATTCAAACGATTTGTGGGAAGAAATCCAAAAGGCTTGGTATGCGATTCCAAAGCAACATTGTATGGCATTAGTCGAAAGTTTACCCAGGAGATGTGCTGCTGTGATCCAAAATAAAGGATTTCCAACCAAATACTACGATTTTTTTTATAAAGTTGAGCTTTACTTTAGTGAATTAAGTTTTATTTCGCCTATGTCTTGATCTATGTAATATGCAAATAAAAATTCTTAACCAAATATAGGTTGTAAAATATTAATTTTACTTCCTAATATTACTAAAATCTTAAGAAAAATATCATGGACCTAAAATTTTTTTTGATAAGATGTCAAAATTATCACTAATATAGGTTGTAAAATATTAATTTTACTTCCTAATATTACTAAAATCTTAAGAAAAATATCATGGACCTAAAATTTTTTTTGATAAGATGTCAAAATTATCACTAATATATAAGTAAAATGTCGTGTCTTAAATTCGTGGCCACCACTGTATGTACCTTGTTTAAATTGTATTTGATTAATAAACTGATTTCATAAATTTTCATTCTCATTTTATAACATTTCTAGAATGGGATGACGTTGAGGATGCAGACATTTCAGAAAATGAAAGTGTGGTAGATTATGAAACAAACCAGAGCAACGGAAGTTCTTCAAATCTTAATGAGGGTGATAAACTGCCGCTCGAAATTGTCGAAGCTATAAAATCTTTAAATATAGTTGACAAGGTAATTTAATTAAAGAAATTTTAAATGATTAGTTCAAATGATATTTTTTTCTATTCTAAATTGTTTAGTTGTGGCAGCGTGCACAGCCTCTTGAAAATAGTCTCGTGCAATTACTTCGTGACTCAAACATTAGTTTAATAATGAAGTAAGTTTATATAAAAAAAAAATAAACATATATGTGACGCAAATGATTTTTATAGGGCAAAAAATCTGCGCATCTCATCACTGTTGTGCTTGCAAAACCTGTGCAATTGTTTGAATTCTGAGGATTTAGGTGGCTACAATGCCATTTACAATGTTTGGGTTGATTTGGGTCAACAAGTATTTAAAGGTCCCAAAGACACATCTATATTGGAGCCATCTACCTCTTTAATGAGAGCAGCTTTAGAGCACTTAAAAACGAAGAAAGAATTATTCAATCAAATGACACAAAGCGATTTGGAAGTATGTTATACGCTTTACTATAGTATTTGAAAATATGATATTAAAACTTTTTTTTTATATTTTTAGCTTATGTTGGATGGTGTTAGGAATTGTAATATGCATGAAATACGCGCTAATTGGTTACGTATGCTGGGCACATTAGGTTGTTTGTTACCCGAACCATTAGTCAAAGTTATTGTAGCCTTTATTGTGGAGACATGCGCACAAGTAATTCGATTTAATTTTTTAATTAACGAATTCACTACATTGTAGTTTTTTTTTTCGTATTTTTAGGAAGAAGATGTTTGGACAATATCAGAAGCTATGGATGCCTTAATGGACATGTTTTCTGATAATGATTGGCATCAGATTTTAATTGATTTAAATTTGCCTGTTGTAATAAAAGAATTGGAGAAATATTTTAAGACAAAAGTGCGTTCCCAACGAAAAGAGCTGAAAGAACGCTATCCCGCTGTACAAACGGTTCTTACAAATCTATCAAGATTTTCCAAATATATAGAAAAAGAAGCCTTACACTTTACAAATGGGATAAGCAATACCTAATGTTAGTTTACGTCTTATTTAAGAAACGAAATAATCACACAGTTTTTATATTTAATTGATAAATTATTGAAGAGTCAAATTGTAACTAAATAGAAAACATGATAAATAAATGGCATTTATTTAAAACGATTTTCGAAGAAAACATACGTACTTGTTAAATTACTAAAGCTTTTCTACGTAAACATCTTGTTAAAATATGGATACTATGCACGGTTACTTATAGGTCAAGCGGTCTGGCTGTTACTCCGATATACTGAATGTCTTTTCACCGCTGACTTTACCAGGAGGAAACGTATGAAATGGAATCAAAGATTATATTATATGACTTAATAAGACTGTGATTCTAAAAAGAATCCCCCAATACGGGTCTATGTTGCTGAAAACACACGCATTTCACTTTCGCTTAGGTCTTCTTTATAAACAGGATGGCAACTGCAGCGTTTTTGAGGCGAAGATATTTACTGTTTTGAAAGTTCGTGAGGTCGTTTCTGATCTCGCTTCTTCTGTTAAGCTGTAAGTCACGAAGGGTTCGTGACTGTAAGCATACAGGAGCCTCTGGAGTGGATATGTTCAACCTCTGTTTGGTTCCGGGATCGAGGAATATTTATTTCCTTCAAAGTCTGCAACTATTATGTTGTGCAATTGTGTCTTTCCTTTCTAACCATCCTTTAGTGGCATTTAAACAAAAATTGGCTAAAATCTAAGACGATATGAGAGATTAATAAACTTTGATGACGTAAATTGAATAAAAACGCTAGTTAGCATATTCTAGCATTTCAAAATCATCAATTGGTACTTCATTGACAAAAGCTTTTGAAATTGTTCCGGTGATTAATGTGAAAAAAGATGAGAAACCTTTTTAATATGAAAATATGAACATAGATCTGATAGCGAACACTGGGATTAGGTATACTAAGTATACAGGTATGAAGTGAGCGTCAAGCGTATACTATATATCACAAAAAAAGGAAAATTAATAGTATTATTAATAAAGGCGTAATTGACTTGTGACAGTTGCTAACATATTTAAATAGAAAATTTTGCGACTATCAATCGATCTTCTTAAATGATCGTAATTTGAAGTTATTTCTCTAATAATTGTCTCTATTGTCCTATGTCCTGATATCTTGTGTAACTCTATTGTCGAAAATCTTCTTTGTAGGTTGTATGTTATTTTTAAATTCTTATTCGAAAAAATCAGCGACTTGGCTGTATGAACTCCTGAACAATTTACCCATATTGGGAATGCGTATGTAAGAATCGATCTAATATTCATTTTTTGTGCTCAATTTGCTTTTTCTATTTAGAAGAGGACATAGGGCCCTACCGCAATTTATAGTTTTCGAACAGCATACTTACATACATAATTGGTCATTACAACCCTTCAGTCAGGATTACGACCTAGTTTCTCACACCACTTATGTTGTGTGTGTTAATTTTATACATGAGTGGTGGGACCTACAGTTTAAAGTCGAATCTGAACGGCAGATTTTCGAGAAACTTTTCATGCCAATTTTATTTACTCTCAGATTTCTGACAAAATCTGCTGAGAGGAAGTCGCCGAAGAAATAATTTTTTTGTATTTTGTTTTGATGTCTGGCCTGGGGCTCGAACCTTGGCTTTACGTCTAATAAGCCAACACACTACCTTCTTAGAATAAAAGTTTTCGTTCAGGCGTTATATCAAGGTATTTTATTGAGGTCATAAAAGGTATAATTTTACCTTGATCCGTGAAAGGTCGAGACGGAATTATTTTGGGGGATCTGTTAAATGGACATAGTATAATAGCCTGTGATTTTGCTTCATTTATTTTAATTTTCCATTTGTTGAAAAATTTTAGAGATGCAGTTAGCGATCTTTGCATAGGTTTCACTGTCGCATTTGAAACCTAGCCATTGCTTACAAAGGCGGAATAATCTGCATAAAAAGCGACATCATTGCCTAATGGAGACCTGTAATCGAATATGTACAAAAATTACAAAAGTGGAGAAATTACTGAACCCTTACACCAGCAGGAATTATCAATTCATTAGATCGATTACCATCAATATCCACAAAAACCGTCTGTTGCTCAGAAAGCTTAAAATTAATTTAACTAAATATAAGCTTATAAACTGGTCCTGCATGCCAGATCGAATCAATAACTTTTTCTATGTCCAAGAAAAGAACACCTGTTGAAAGCCTTCTGTTCTTTTTGCACTTCATCATATTAACAACTCTTTTTATGTGATGCGTTGTAAAGTGTTCTGTTCTACTTTTATTGTATTGTTGTATTGTTGTTGTATTGTTCATCAAGATACGCTTTTTATCCAATGAATATTACTTTTTCAAAGACTGTATCAATACCACTTAAAAGGCTTATTGGACGGAAACTGGTGGTTAGTATCGACTTTTTAAGACTCTTTAAAATTGCTTTGATAAGCATTTTTCATACAGAAAATAAATACGGACACTAGTAAATCTATGGCCGCCGTAGTCTACTAGGTAGTGTGTTGGCTTATTAGACGAGGGGCCACGGTTCAAACCACAGGTCAGACATCTTCACAAAAGGACATATAAAAAATATTTGTTCGCGATTGCTTCTCAGCAGATTTCTGGCAAAAACTCTGAAAGTAAATAAAATTGCTATGAAAACTTTTTTATCGGTTGGAGTCGACTTTTAACTGTACTTCACGCCACTCATAAAAACATTTAATACACACACGATAAGTGGTGTGAGAAGCTTGGAAGGCTTGTAATGACCAATCTATCGCTAAATTGGTTAACTTCTAAATTCTGAACCGTCTACACAATGCACCTTAGAGTTTTCGAGCTTGTCAATAAAACCGAATATGGTAGATTTTAAGTTATTTAAATGATCTAATTGCTAAATTAACTTAAATATCTATTGGTTCAAACACGTCAATTGTTGTTTGATGGAAATTGTAAAAATGGTCTATTATGATCAGAGACTTTGCTGTGTTGTCAGTAATTATGTTATTATTAACTTCCAAGGGTAAAAAGATTTATCTTTCTCCATAAATAATTTCGTTATTTTACAAAATTATTTGTTTCCAGCAGAAAGATTCGAAAGCAGGGAATACCATCTTGAGTTTTAGTATTGCTAATGTGGATGGCTATCAGTTAATTATCGAATTATTTTACCGAGGATGATCCTTAAAATTAGGTCAGAACATCGTTGACACTGTGTTCTATGAGTATTTCTGACTGCTGTAATACGCTTACATAAAGAAGGTATATTCAGCCAATTTTGCTTGAAAGGTTTTAGAGGTACATACATAACATAATTGGCCATTACAATCCTTTAGTCAGGATTACGGCCTAGCATCTCAACATCACTCATGTTGTGTGTGTTAATTTTATACATGAGTGGCGGGATCTACAGTTTAAAGTCGACTCCGAACGACAGATTTTTTTGGGAAACTTTTCATAGCAATTTTGTTTACACTCAGATTTTTTGCCAGAAATCTGCTGAGAGGAAGTCGCCGAAGACATTTTTTCATATTTCGTTTTGATGTCTGACCGGGGATTTGAACCGTGGCTACGCTTCTAATAAACCAACACACTACCTACTAGACTACGGCAACTTCATAATACGCTTACATAAAGATGGTATATTCAGACAATTTTGCCTGAAAGGTTTTTCTAAACAAGACTCTTTTGATATATTAATAAAAGTATTGATAACCATATCTACATTTCTTCAATCTGTATTGCCACCAAGCTCATCATTTAAGACCATTTTGTTAATTATTGATTTGCGGAAGTGATCCCAGTTAGCACTATGTAATCAAATATTCAGCAAAGTTTTCATTTATATTAAATGAGATGGGCACATGATCAGAATTCAATTGAAATGGGTGGTAACTTAAGGAAGGGACTTCTGAATACCATATTAGGAGGAATTTTAGTTGGGCTTAATGGATAACAGTGTTGCAAAACTGAAATTTTGAAATGGTATTGAACTATAACTGAAAGAGTACTTTTTTGCATCAAATGGTACTTTTGTAAAAAAATACATGCATACATATTGGGCATTATAACCCTTCAATCAGGATTATGACCTAACTTCTCACACCACTGATTTTGTGTGCGTTAATTTCATACATGAGTGGCGGGACCTACTCTTTAAAGTCGACTCCGAACCACAGATTTTTGAAAAAGTTTATCATGGCAATTTTATTTACTCTCAGAATTTTTCCTAGTAGGAAGTCGCCGGAAAAATATTTTTTCATATTTCGTTTTGATGGATCTCCATGGGGTACAAGACAAAAACAGTTGATTCGGAACGTAACAAAACGTAAAAGCCCTTTTTATGAAGTGCAATGCAAATGTTTACCGAAATTACATTACGGTTCGGCAAGCGTTTTCATTGTTTTTCGTTTTCTAAAAATAAATGTACGTTCCGTGGACGTTTGGCTAATCGGGGCTAAAGCATAATTCTACCTTTGGCATTACGTTGCATTACTGCAAGACATAAAATATTTAATAACAAAAAAGTACTGAAAGTATAGCGGGGGTACTGCGGTGTTTTTGGAATGAAAAAGAACTGAAAAAAGTACTAAAGTACTGAATTTTTCAACACTAATGGATAACATTTGGATGACATTTTATGATTTAATAGCCGCCGACGCACCTCGAATATTTTTGTACAGTTCCAATTGGGATGTTGGACATTAAAATCGCCTAAAGTGAAAAATTATCCAGGTACTCTAGTAATCAGCTTTAAATCGTTCACAAAATCATTTGCGTACTTGGGTAATAAATAGTGATGACAGTGATTTCCATGATTTTCAGCGTAGTGGACAAACTTATATTTTCAAACAGCTTGGTTGGAAGTGGACTTAGAGGACCAATGCAACGCCTCCCACATGGTAATCTCTATCGTTTCTATATACTTTGTATTCAGACAATGCCACCTTATGGTTATCAGTCAGAAGAGTTTCAGGAGGATCATCAGCTTCGTGATTAACATATTTGAGGTTTTTGTTACAGCAATTAAAACATTTAAAATTAACTGCTCCATCCAACATTAGTTTTATAAAACATACACGTTGAGTAATCTCGAATTTTTAGCTCCGTGACAATACTTTGCACATTTCGAACAAAATATTGGTCCTTTGTAGGATTTCCTCAATGAACAACTATGTCTCCCAAAAACTTAATTTTATGTACATATATCGTTATTAGGATGTCTAGATCTATCAAATTCATTTGAAGCTTTATGATCCACAGTAGACTTTGATGTTTTGATTTCGTTTCTATTAAGAGCAATCATATTAAATTTGTTCTTTACCTCATCCACTATGTCTTCGGTATGTATTTGAGGAAGACCGAAAAGAATTAATTTGAAGTCTTTTGTCTTTAATGTCATGCATATAAAATTTAATACCTTCCTTTATAAGAACAACTTTTGCGTTATTAAAACCTATCTTAGTTGATGATATAACTTTTGCAAATATTGACAAGCGTTTATATTGGTACGCAGTTCAAAGCTTATTGCAACCTTTGTGGGATCTACAGCAATCGGAAGAATAAAAGTTTTGTAATCATTTTCATCCAAAACTTTAATTCTGTGGCTGTCTCCAGAAGTATCTCCCTGTTGGATATAAGAAAATTAAGTTTATGTGTTTGATTGTGCGACTATGCGATCCTGGTGGAGATGGTATAGATTAAGAGATGGCATTATGAGTTGTGAATTGTGTATGTTGGTGGTCATCGTTAGTTCTAGGAAGTCCGCTACTAGTGTTGGATTCAACCACAAGTCTATAAGTCGAAGGGTTGTCGGATTTGCGGGGCAACTAAAGTGGTGCTCCGTGGCGTGTGGTCCTCGGTTGCACGATGGGCAGTGATCCAAGGCCCTCGGAATAATCCTCGCCCTATATTTGTTCAGGATGTTCGCCCATCCTGATCTTAGCTGGGCCAGGTTGGTTCTAGTTACCCTGGGTAGCTGCCTTTCACTATCCAATATTGGTGGTGTATGTTGATTTGGAACCCTGTTGTGGCTAAGTTCGTCCATTGCTGTTAATTCTGTTGGTGTTATTGCTGATTTTGTTTTTTGGTGCACTTCTTCAGAACCTTTTCGTTTATTTGCATTCATTTACAGTGCTCTAGTAGTCTAGTGGGTAGTGTGCTAAACTATTAGCGTGAGGGTCGTGGGTTCGATTCAAAGCAGAGGCTCTGATCTGTGACACTACACCGAACATATGGTTAAGTGACTCCGCTCGTATATAATTAGAATATAATTTTTAATTGTATTATAATTAATAAATAAATAAATAATTCAATTGTTATTATTTAATGGAATTTTACAGTTGAATTGAGCTACTGACTTTTAAAACACATGCCGTTAGTTTTAGTATATGTCTGTTTACAAATAAAAAAAGCACACGACTGAACCAAAAAAAGTTTGAAGACGCCGAATTGCAAACAATATTAGATAAAGATGACACTTTGAGTCAGAAACAAATGGCACAAATATTATATGTTATACAATAACCAATTTCTGACCGTTTAAGGGATATGGGCAAGATCCAAATCATCTGGAAAATGGGTGCTATAAACCGATAAAGCTCTTGTGAAATTTTGCTTCAAAGACACAATTGAAAATCAGTGTTGAATCTAATCATGGGTCAATCGGTGACAACTATCAACTTCGGCTGCAAAACCAGATCACTATGGCAGGAATACAATGAATGATATTAAAATTTTCAATTTATTATTTCACTTTGGTTTTTATTGAGTCATTTTATTAACGTATTTTAGGAGTAAATTTAAGACTCTAAATGTACTCTCCTTTATTTCATACTTAAATTAGTTCCATATCGTTTGATAGTTTCTTGTATTAAGGAAAAATAGAAATCAATTATGCAGTACACGTTTTAAAACCGAAATTGAAATTTTTAGGTTAGGTTTAGCTCAAATAAATATTTATTTTATTATTGATCACATAAAATGAGGATATTCAAAATGGTTATTTATGTTAATAAGGATTTATTACGTACTAATAATTAATAAACTTATTTAACTAAAATACAATATATATACATATATGTATATACGCATTTTTATGTGTGTAGTATTGCAATTAAACCCCGTTTAAAATAAAAATTTTATTTATTTTATATACATTTCGTTTCTTTGTTTTTTTTGTTTGTTTTGAATCTTTCTATAAAATATTTATGTAACAGTACTTGTTTATATATACATATATATATACTTATATGCATACATAATTACATTATTAGGTTATATATAATAAGATGTGATCTTTTCAATATATTTGGTAAATAGAACCTTATAGGCTGCCATATTTAAGCGAAGTATACACTGAATGGTGTTAATCTTGACCAGGTTTGGTTCTTTTCGGTTTTGGCACCGGATTCCAATCTAAATTTGATGAAATCGGAGAGGATTCCCGATAATCGTATACCTCCTTTTTTACTTTGCATTTCTGAAATATTTCATTGTTATCTAACTTTTGAGCATCTGCAAGTTCGTTGTTGTAGTTTGACGGAGACGGTGAGGGGGAAGGAGAAACTGCAGCTGCACCATTACTCTCCTCAACATCATTTTGCATACGTTTTGCTGCCTTTTGTGTCTCTTCTGTTACTATTTCGTTAAAAGTCTCCTTATGGTTAGTGATGGTTTTGACTGTTTCAATTTCAGTGGTTATGACTCCTGAAACGTCACCAGATTGATTTGTTGTTGTAGTATTTAAAGCTGTAAAATCTTTATTAGCTGCCGCATTAAGCAAACGTTGGCTCCGATTAATTGATTCTATAATATCTTTAACAGATTTTCTTTTTTCCGGTGGTATATTGGTTTCTAAGGGAGCCAGTGTAGATCTCTTCCATTCCATTTGTGTGATGGGTTTTGGTCTGTACAAAAGATCCAGTTCATCATCATGTTTTAAAAATTCTTTGGCTGATTTGACTGCTGTTTCACTGCTGATTTTCTTGTGCTGTTTGTCATCATTCTCATCCAGTGGTTTATTGACAACAGCATTGGAGTTTTCAACAATTGTTAACTGGACTTCTGTTTGTATCTCAGATTTCTTAGCATTTACATCAATATGCGTAGAGGTTGAATTATTTATCTTCTTTTCATCTTTTTCCTTGACACTCTCCAATGGTACAAGTGGCGGCGAAACACTTTCGTCACGTGAAGCCCTTCTCACATGACCATTCTGGTTATTGGAATATTTGCTTCTAATCGGTTTGTGTATTTCAGCAAAACCATGCATTTTACCGTTGGCTCCTTTTAAAATGGGTTTAGGGGACAGTGTTGGCTTTACCAAAATTTCGGGTTTTGCATTGATTCGTTCTTCGTTAATGTTTAATTCGCTGACTCGTTCGTTGCTATTTGGTGACTTGAGAATTTTGACCGTTTCCTTGGTAGCAGGAAAGTTTTCAGCTGGAGACTGGATCATTCTCCTTTGGGATGGCGGACTCGTAAGTACAAAGGGTGTTTTTGTGGTAATGCTTTCACTGGCTTCGTGTGATTCGCTTGTTTTGAAACTAGAAATGCCACTTGTGTGATCATTGCGTGGTGTTGCTCTTGGACTTTCAACATGTATGTGTATGCACTCAACGTGACCGACTTCTGGCTCAGGTTTTGTTTGACGTTTAAGTGGTACCGGTTTTGGAGAAACACATTCATTGTTGGTTTCTTTAATGCACAACTCGTCAACAACAGTTGCAGTTTGTTGTTGCTGCAGCTGTTGTTCGTCAGCTGATGAACTGGTAACAACGGCGTTGTTGGGTTTCTTTGGTATCGCTCCATTGGATTTGATTTCTTTACTTTCATTAGTTTTTATTACAATTTCATTGGAAACTTTACTAGTGTTGGACTCTATCTCTTTCTCTAAAGGTTTATTGACTTCATTGGATATTTTTGATGGAGTCGTTTTGGTTTTTGTTTCTGTTGTTGTCACAGTTACAACTTCAGTTGTAAATTTTTCAGCTGTTTTGTGATTTGCTTTGTTTTCTTCTTCAATTGAATTGTTAATCAAATCTTTGGAGGTATTCTTGTTTGAAGTATTTTCTTCTATAACATGAACCATTTGATGTTTTTGTTGCACTTCCGATGTTGATTTACTAGCTTTTACATTTGAGTTCCGTTCCTCTTTTTCTTCAAATTTCTCCCCATTGCTTGTGATTATTGCAGGTGACAATGTTTTAGACACTTTTTCTTTATGATCAGAGTTTTGAGTGATTTCAACATTGTCGTTGTTTGTAGTTTCAACAAAACTTTGAATTTCTGCCGTCAAATTGGCAATGTCTATATCTTCTTCGATACGTAGCTCATCGTTGGTAGTATCGTGACTAGATTCAATGCGAATTGTGGGAGGAGGCGGTGCATTGTTGCGATTATGAATCTAAAAGAATTAATTGAAAAAAATATTTTAGAAAATTTTAAATTTTATGAATTTTGAAGGTTTTTATTATAATAATTTTTAATATTTATTTAATCTTGAATTAATAATTAAAGTTAATATAAAAGATCCATTCCCCAGCGCCAAGACATACAAAATACTTGCGACATGCATTTATATTACAAGAAGAGCAGAAATGCTGTCGACGGGGTACCAAAGGATGCAAGGATCAACTCATCCTAGACGGTATCACTACAGGACAGGCTATAAAAAACAGTAAGAATCTATATACTGCTTTCATGGACTACCAAAAAGTTTTTGATTTGATCATTTTCATGATTTCATGGGTACTTGAAGTACTACATACATACATATGTATGTATAAAATTAACACCGACATTATAAACTGTATTAAAGGACTAACGAAACTCTGGGTAACTAACTTACACATCAGAGAGGGAAAGAAAAAAACAATATCTCAGCTAATAAAAATCTTGTGAGGCATATACTAGGGCGACTCCCTAAGTACTCTTTTATTTTGTCTGGGATTAAATAGCCTGTCATCACTACTCAGAAATGGTCATTACGGCTCCAGACTGAATTCAACCGACACATGATATACAGCATTGGCCTGTGCAGGCTGTGCAGGCCCACAAAAGTATACATACGGTTAACAAATTTCAGAAATTTTTTAACCAATCCGTTTTCGTTGAAAATCTTTATAATTGTCTGACATATTTCTTCGATTTTAAGACGGTCTTTTGCATTGGTTCAAATATTTTCAACGAAAACGGATTGGTTAAAAAATTTCTGAAATTTGTTAACCGTATGTATACTTTAGTAACTGTGTGTATATCGAATACTACACTATACTGCCTCAAACAATTGTCCGGCGGAGATTATTTTCACAATATTTTAAAAAATATTTTTCAGATGCAAATAAAATAAAAGTTCCATTTATTTTTATGTAAGAAACTCAAAATACCACTCGAAACTCTAATTCCAAGAATTATTCGTACAGCAATGCAGGTTTAATTTAGTTAGTGATTTGAATCAGCATGGTAAAGGAATCAGAAATTGTATAAATTGTTTAATGTCCATTTTAAATGAAAATTAAATATTTAAATAATGAAATTAGTCCATAACTATTCTCACAAACATTAGATTTGCGTCACTCGCAGTGGTGACTTCACCCTGCAACACCACTACACCATTCCACGGTTGCTTTTAAGTTTTTTAACAGCAACGCAGTGTTTTCGCTTCGACAAGCACATTGTCTACCATCTGATCAAAAAATGTTAAATTTACTCTTGTCTGTAAATATAACTGTTTATCAGTGGTCATTTGACTGATTAACTTTTTTATGGCATAATTTAAACAGAGTTTGAGATCTTTATCTAATATAATAGGAAAAGTGGAAAACATGCCTTTCTTTTGCTTAAAGCAAATAATGAAATATTTTCATAAATTCGAATAGTTTTGTTTTTTTTTGCCCAGCATTGGATTTTTAATCAAGCTAGCAGCTATACGATTTTCCTTTCCCAAGAAGCATCTTTCAGTTTTGCTTGAATTCTAGGGGATATTAGAATGTGAACACGTACTCTTGTGTTACCTTTCTGTCACATATTGAATGAATTGCTGAGCCTCTTGTAATATTTTAAGCAATTTCTCGCAAACTTTTGCCATAATTATGCAAAGAATTTAATAGACTGGTTTTCAGTAACATGGTGTATGGACAGATGTCTCTGTATATGTTATACATCATCTCATAAAAAGTCGAAGTAAGACTTTGTTACACTTTAAGTGCAAATGTATCTCCGAGAGAAACGTTGAAATAACAGGAAAAATAGTCACAAAATTCTTTGAAGTTGAAGCAAATGCATTATATAGGATGAGAAAAACAATAAAAGCGGTTTGAAATTTTGCAAAATTAATTTTTTTGTTGTGAAGTGCAATTGTTTCGTTTAGAAATCGAATATCATTTCATTTATATGGCTGCCGCGGCTGGCCTCACAGTACCTCATTCGAACGGATCAATTTTCGTGCACGTGTATGGGTTCGTAACTCGTATAACACTTTTTTTTAACGGCGCCACACAGAAAATAGTCCATAGACATTACCATTTTGGCTAATTAAACGGTCATCAAACATTTGATGCAATAAATCGATTGTGGCATGAGATGTGTGGCAAGTTGAAATCAAACAGAGTCCATCCACATTAATACTATGAAGAGGAGGTATAAGAAAAGCGGTTATCAGGGCGCAATAGGTGTCTCCATAGACCGTAATAGTTGCACCGTCCTAATTTTCAAAGACATATGGGCCAATGATTCCTCCGCTCCAGAAGCCGCACCGCAACAGTCAATCGTAATGGGTGCATTGGCTTTTGTAAGACCACGTGTGGGTTTTCTGAGCCCGGAATACGGCAATTCTGCTTATTAACGTAACCAACAAGATAAAAATGAGGTTCATTCGAAAATATATTTTTTTTTGTTGTCAAAATCAACATCATGATGCAGTTTCTCGTTGGCCCAATAAATCCTATTACGTTCAGTGCAGATAATATACTGAATTTTGTGACAGAATAGAATGACATACATCGATGCTTCAAGTTTAAACTGATAGGTGGCCCACCATATATTAGCTGTTCCAGAAACTAAAACATTAAATAAAACGTAAAAGAACTACTCTAGTCTTTATTCTAGAAAACACCATTAGGCAGACAAATTAATAAAAAAAAAAGAAAATTGAAATTTAAGCAGACGTCAAAAATTGACGATATTGAAAATAGTCCTTTAATTTATTTTGTATAATTTGTAATTTTATTTGATCTGGAAAATATATTGCTATTTGAGTTAAAACAGGTATGTAAATATAAAGTATCTATTTAGTTAAGAAATGCAATTTTACCATACTTTTTATACATTTGTTTTTCATTCTCATAATTCAGCAAGTATGTATTCCGATTATGAATTTGACTTATCTCTGTGGGTGGAGAAAGGAAGATAAAAGAGATAACTTATCGTAAAAGAAATAATAATTAAGTAAACATTGAATAAAACTTAATAAACTATCTATCTAAACCTATGGAGAAGTCGACTAAGCTTTTCAACTAAAACATCGAAAAACCCCTCCCCTTTTAAATAATGAATTATTTTATAATGAAATATCTATGTTTACCTTCTGAACTTAAACAAATATTAAGTAATAAATTTATATATGTATGTATGTACATTTATTTTTATTTTATTAAACAAATAAAATACTTGATCTCAATTAGTTGTTGTTTAATACTTACTGGTGTTGGTGGCGCTGGAGCTCGACGTTTTTTACGCGGTGTTCGCGAAGTCAGAGTAGTTGTTGAACCGCCATTAACACTTCTAATGCCACTTAAATTGATGTCTTCATTTTCATTTTCATCGTCATCAGATTCAAATGGATTTGTGCTAACCATACTGGATTGTGATGATCTAATAACAACCAGAGTAATTATTGGATTAGTTAAGAAATTCAAATGGTTTTGTGAGGGCGAAGATAAAAGATGGAATACAAAAATTATTTTTTTAATTAACAATATCACTATAATTGATAAGAGAGATTTTTGTTTTTGTATGTAGAATTTGTATGAAGATTTGCTGTGCTACACAATTAAGCGGAAAAGGGGAAGTAATCCTTACTGCTGTAAATGAATTTCGTTTAACATTTTTTCGTTTAATATTTTAAATATTTTAAATAAGAACCTACAACTGGAAAACAGCTAAAATAATTTTTTTTGAAGTCAAATGAAATTAACAATTTATAAAACAGCTTGCTTTATATTCTTACGTCTGATTGAATTATACCCCAGAGGTCAGATCTATCCAACTAACCTATGAAAATATTTTCTTTGGAGACTTCCTCTCAGCAGATTTCTGGCAAAAACTCTGAGAGTAAATAAAATTCATGAAAATTTTCTCAAAAATGTATTGTTCGGAGTCGACTTTAAATTCTAGGTCTCGCCACTTATGGATAAAATAAACACACACGACTTAAGCGGTGCGAGAAATTAGGTTGTAATCCTGGCTGAGGGGTTGAAGCAACCAATTAAGTAAGTAAGGAAGAGGCTTAGAAATATACGATTTTTTTATAGAAGACTATTCTTAACAATCTATCTAGACAGTGTTGCTTTACTTGGTATTATTAGAGCGCAAATGAAAATGTACATAAAACTAAATGCCAGGCGGCAGAAAATGGAAATTGTATTTATAGTATGCTTCTGGTGCTGTAATTGTTACTTACTTGCATACTAAATTAGTTAGGATTACAACTTAGCTTCTCATACTACCCGAGTTGTGTGCGTTAATTTTATCCATGAGTGGTAGGACCTACAGTTTAACTACGGTTTCGAAAATTAGATTTTTGAGAAACTTTTAATGCTAAGGGGAAGTCGCTGAAAGAAATATTTTTTTATATTTTGTTTTGTTCGAGAAGTTTAGACTGGGGCTTGAACTACGGCCTTAAGTCCATACGACCTATTTTATAGGGAGATAAAATAAATTCAATTGGGTTAAAATTGATTTTCGTATGTTTTGTGAAATTAACAGGTATCGTTGCCAACAACTGCCAGCAATTGAACGGTCAAACGGAAGTAATATCCAAGTCCATTATTACAACTTGTTTTTCTTTTGCAATAAGTTTTGTCTAATAATGGAGTACAAATTTGACCTAAATTGGATTATTCGCACTATGCTATATACAGAGATTATATATACAATTACCCCAAAATATCTACCACGTTTTCTAAATGCAAGTAAAGAAAAACCTTTTATGGGATAGTGATACGGTGTTTAGATATGCACCTTTATTGAGTAAATCGCAATAAACGCTATTATTGAGCTCAATCAATTAATTATTGCGCAATAAATACACAAATTGTTATAATATTGAGTAAAACTTAAAATGCAGAACTGTCATAAGTATGTTCAGTGAGCATATTACAATTATCCGAACACTTTCTGTTGATATTTGACAACTTAAATGTCAACAACGACAAACAAAAAAAAAAAAAAAACAAAACAGAAAAACAACAAAACAAAATAGAAACAATGTTGTTGAAACAACCAGTTGTTTTGTTTACCAGCTGTCAAATGAATATTGAATAAGCAGCTGAACTACGAATTTTATTATGTCTGAACACTTAAAATATTGTACTCAATAAACCAAATATTGACTGTCGTATCTAAAAATTTGAATCCATTGACATCATTTAGTATTCCTTCCCCAGTCGTTCATTAGGTAGCAATGGAATTGAAAAATTCTCTTATAATTATGAACCCAAAGGTGTTAACAATTATGACGACACACAATATATACATACATTACATAATTTGAATAAAGAGACTTATTTCTCTTTCCCAAAATAATGAAACCAAACCAAAATAAAGAACATATTATGGGCACATAAAAAAACCCCAAATATGAATTCACCAAAATGACAAAACAACACAATGAAAATGCTTCGTAAGTTGACTTTAATAACTTTTCATGAACATAAAAACATACTAGCAACATAAATAGGGAAACAGTAATACGAGTACTTAATTAAAAAAAATTACTACTAATCTGTTTTCAAAAGATTAGATATTTTGGACAAACTGACTCACTCACCGCCTTACGACATTATTGCAATTTTCATTTTCATATGGACCTCTACCGAAATTTGTATTACGCAATGGTTGGGGCGTTACTGACCCACCATAAACATACCTTCGATTATGTGATACTTCCGTAGATTGTGGTCTTTTTTGCTGTTGCTGCTGATAACGCTGATTTGAACGGGTTACTTGTATTGTGCTGCGATAACCGTCATTACGATTTAAGCCAATGCGATCCTAAAAATAAATAACAAAAATAAATAAAAATGATAATTTAATGATAATACATTCATTTGAGTTCTTGTCCTATTCCCAAATATGGTAACAAATGATATCAGACAGATGTCTCCAGCAAGTATGATTTGATAATTCTTTTGAACAAGACTTTGGGTGATACTTTTTGGCATAATAGCGGCTCTATTTCATCATTTCTAAGTAGATAGATATGTTTTAAAACTATAATTGTTTCGAGTTTGTTCAAATAAACTTTTTAGGCTGTCAAATAAAAATTAGTTCACAGTTTAAATTAGACGCACAAATGGGCGTGAAATTATTCTTAATTTTTTTGCATACAGCTATTTTTTACATTCTCTTTCAAATGTAAATGGTGTATTACATTGCTCAGTATTAGTTCGAACTGCAGGGCTACATATTCTGAAAGGATTGGACTTTTTTCAATTTATGCTAATCGCCTGTTTTCGCCCCGGAAGCTTCCTGTTTTGCATTTTTATATTTACACCAATGGCGATAGTGTCTTTTCAAGGTATTATATTAGGCAGGGAGTTATGCTTACTAAAACTGGATAGCATCTTAACGTTCATCAGGACAACGGGGTTGGGGGGACAATACATTACTTAGGTCATAGTACTTTAGATAGTAAAATTAATAATACATACGACAAATTGATAAATACCATATGTTGGTATTTACTTTTGTTGCGGTTTTTTTAATACAAGAGTTAATAAAACCTAGCAGTGATAATATATTACTGGCAGTCCCATTACTTGTCTTGAAGGGTTTAAAATAGCAATGTAAAGTTTCTCAAAAAATCTGTCGTTCGGAGTTGACTTTGAAATGTAGGTCCCGCCACCCATGTACAATAAAATTAACACACAAAATAGAAGCGGTGTGAGAAGCTAGGTCAAATCCTGACTGAAGGGTTGTAATGACCAATTATGTATGTATGTACTTGCAGGTCATGCCAACACAGTTAGTTCTGAATCAAATTAACTCACTTAATTCTGTCTTAATATCCGAGCGTATGTCTATGTCATTCGAGTAATAGAGGTTACGAAGATTAGGTTAGGTTAGGTTAGAGTGCTAGCTGTGATACCAAAAGCTCACTTGAGTACGCTTAGCGGCCCGTTGTGACGCTATAGCTGAACGCAGTCCCTGACCGAGTTCCTCCAAACCATTGCGGAAGAAGTTGGTCAGCGCAAGGGCTGCACTTAATTTACGAAGATAACCAAGTGTACCTTACTATTTCAATACTCTGTTACGGTGCTGCTTTCATTTCTCCTCCTAAGGACCATTATCACGACTTGCCGTTAACTAAAGGGGGGATTATAACGGGCAGATAAATTGTTTTTCGTTCTTATGAGTACCCAATAAGATAGCAGTGATCGTTAAGCTAAAGGGAGGAACATCCTACCTTTAATATTTAAAGGTCACTTTATGTTTGAACTTGCCATATTATATATTATTTTCATTATGGCAACTTCAAATTTAAACAAAATAAGCATATACAACAAAAAAAAAAAAAAAAACGGAGCCCGCGGTTGGCACTGCGTTAAAAAAAATTGTATAATTGAGTAGTTTTATCGACATTGCTCCGGCACTGCCATATTTTTGAAAACTTTTATCTGTAAGTTGTAATAACGAAAATAAGTTAAAGGTAACTTTATAGTTCCCTTTAGCTAAAGGTACCTTTAACTAAACCCAAGTTTAACGGCGAGTTGTAACAATGGCCCTAAGACTATTAAATTGTAGCGGTAAGGAAACAAACCCATTGTAAAATGGTGTGTAAAACTTAATGGACCGAAGTGTTTTAGGGGCACTTTTATAAACTTTAACCATTATACGCTCCTATACTATTACCTCTTTAATTTTTAATGTCGAGTATACCCGTCAGGGCGAAACGAAAATTTTTCGCATAGTGTCGACTACATTCGCCTTGAAGAAAAAATATTGGATTCGTATTATTATTCATCGAATCTAAAGGTCAAATCAAGATCTTTTAAAAATGTACATATTGGAACAATCGTTGGTTTTTCCCAATAGCTTGTATTAAGCTGAAATAACAAATTCTGGGGAAGTACCATTACAAAATATATATTTTCTAAACAACCTACATGCAAAGTTTGAATTTTAGTCATAATTGTCTACTTTTACAGGCAGAAACACTTTACTCTGTTTATGTCGAGTATACTCGTCTTCGCTGGAAAATATCTACGCTAGCAGTTAAAAAAAAAATTAAACAGTTAAACGGTTAAGAAATCTCATACTAAAATTTTATTTTTATACCATACTTTAGATTCACCTTATCATTATCACCTTTTGATATAAATTAAAGAATTCTGAATAAAAAAACATGCATGTAGGATTAGGGGTACAAGAAGAAATTTGTATACATATATATATGTATGTATGTACGTAGGTAGGGATTTAGTTTATACTTACATTAGCCATTGGTAACGTTTGCAACGAACTTCTATAGGTTGCGTTACGCTGAAAGCTATCATTATTTAGAGATGTTGCGTTGTTGTCACGTAAGCGATGATCGAATGTGTTGTACCCATTATCGACAGCATAATCTCGTCTTAGTGTTGGCGGACTCTCTGATGTTTTATTTATGCCCAACGTCGATGATTTTTTTTTCATGCGAAATGATTTAAACGCCCTGTGGATTATTAAGGAATGATATATATGAATAGGTAAATATGTAAGTATACATACAAATTAGTTACATATTTTTAAACTACAGTAGCCTCTTTCAGTGGACTTATTTATATAAATTGAATATATGAAAAATGACCCTTAAATACTTATTTAATTTTAACACTTTGACAGGAGAAAAATATAAAGTTTACAATTTTTTTTTAATCATTACTATCGCATTTTACACTTTCTTCTTTAAAAATATTAATTTTGATTAATTCAACACCTTTAATTAGGCATCGACTATAACCGCCATGGTGCCAGCGGTTTCCAAATATTCAGTGCTCGGACGACGGAGGTTATAAAATCAAAAACCTAAAGTCATAAATGACATGTTATTGCCTCAAATATGTAATTTTTGTGTGTAACAAGGTATTTTTGGGAGTTTTACTAGAAATGTTTATTCATAATCAAAAAAAAAAAATAATAAAAAAAATTGTTATAAAGGGTGTTTTTTATAGAGGTATAGAACTTTAAGTTGCAATAAAACAACGATGGATTATTCGATTGACATGCATTTTATTTATCCGAAAGATAATCTTGTGGCATTACATTTTAAATATGATTTCTGGCATATGACCGTCTCGGCTGGCGCGGATGTAGTCCAATCTGGACGTCAAATTTTCGATGACTTTTTCCAACATTTATGGCCGTATAGCGGCAATAATACGGCGAATGTTGTCTTCCAAATGGTCAAGCGTTTGTGGCTTTACCGCATAGACCAATGACTTTACATAGCCCCACAGAAAGTAGTCTAGCGGTGTTAAATCACAAGATCTTGGAGGCCAATTCACAGGTCCAAAACGTGAAATTAGGCGGTCACCAAACGTGTCTTTCAATAAATCTATTGTGGCACGAGCTGTGTGACATTTTGCGCCGTCTTGTTGAAACCACATCTCCTGGACATCATGATTATTCAATTCAGGAATGAAAAAGTTAGTAATCATGGCTCTATACCGATCACCATTGACTGTAACGTTCTGGCCACCATCGTTTTTGAAAAAGTACGGACCAATGATTCCACCAGCCCATAAAGCGCACCAAACAGTCAGTTTTTCTGGATGTAAAGGTGTTTCCACATACACTTGAGGATTACCTTCACTCCAAATGCGGCAGTTTTGTTTGTTGACGTAGCCATTTAACCAGAAGTGCGCTTCATCGCTAAACAAAAATCGCTTATGAAAATCGGGAACAACGGTAATCTCGTTTTTGGCTCATTCGACGAATCTACACCTTACTTGATGATCGTTTGGCTTCAAATCTTGCACGAGTTGGATTTTGTAAGCACGCAAACCAAGATCCTTCCGCAAAATCTTCCATAAAGTGGATGGATACAGATCCAATTCCTGTGCTCGATGGCGGATGGACTCATTCGGGTCTTCCTCAATGCTACGCTCTACAGTTGCAATAGCTTTTTCTGTACGCACCGTACAGCGTCTCTGGGGATGCGAGTTATCAATAAGAGTAAACGTGGTGCGAAAACGTTCCATGGTTAATCGAATTAACTGCTCTGATGGCCGATTTTGTCGGCGATAAAATGGACGTAGTGCGCGATACGTTTTCCGCACAGAACCATGATTTTCGAATTAAAATTGCACTATTTGCAAGCGTTGCTCAGGCGTGAGTCTATTCACGATGAATTGCCAAACCAAACTGAGAATAAATCACTTGACAGCTGTTAAATCGGTCGCCATCTTGAAAAGTAATGCCAACTTAAAGTTCTATACCTCTATAAAAAACAACCTTTATTTTTATAATTAACACACAACAAATATAAATTCAAGAGAAAACACGATCGCATTACTCCCTTCACAACCAAGTGCATACTTAAACTGGAATTCGTATAACAGATAGGGGGACAACGATTTCCAACCTAAAAAATTCATTCCAAAACTTGAAACTGAGCTTCAACTTGTACGGCGGTAAAAGCACATTTGTGCCGATATAGCCGTAGTGTTTAAAAACTACTGTTTCGTTTTTGACTACAACGGCCGTCATGTCACATTGTGAACTTCGCTTTGACAGCTATAGCCGCAAATGTCCGTCAAAGTGTTAACTTGGAACTTTTTGAACTGAAAATCTATTTCGCAAATTTCTTTTATTCTAAATTGATTATATAAACATGGGCAGGCTTATTGAAATTAAAGTTTAAATTTTTATACTGATTATGATTTGATCGTTACGAATGTCTAGAAGTTTATATGTAAAGGGTATTTTGATGACTGCATAGTATTCTTATTAGTAGTTTTAAATATTTCTTAATCATTTTTATAATAAGAATATAAATTAATAACGTACCACATATCTTTAAGATTTCCAATTGAAAAACTATTTCTGCGACCCTCATTATCTTTTTTATTTATTTTCCAAAATCTTAAACGTTTGTGTTGGTCATCTTCGTAGAAGGGATTTAAATGTTCTGGATAATTGTATATTGAAACTTGACTGGTTGAGCGTCCATTGCGCATTACTAGTACATCACCGTTCAAACTTCCCATTTTTAATATTTACAAATCTGAAAATATAAATAAAAATTTATTTAAAAAAAAATTAAAACAAAAATATTCTAAATTCTTAAAATAACAAGTAATAAAATCTATTTTTTTAAATTTTATTAAGACCACATAGAGAACTAATATACATACATAATATGCATATGCACTTAAACTTTGTTCCAAAATTTAGTGTATTTTTTGGAAGCTTATTTTAGATTTTTGAAATATATGTTTTAAAATACAACATTTTCGGCTTTACATTTCTGGTCTCTGCTTGATTACAAGAATATTCTTGGTAACAAATTGGAAAGCATAAATATTTAAAATTTATTTGACAAAGTTTTGTTTACTTTTGATTCCATACTTTTTCGAGTCTGTATAATTATATAATTCCTGTAGAAAAATACGTACCAGAATCTGTATTAGAAATAAAACTTGTAGCAATTAGATCGCATAAACGTTCCAGTCAATAACAGTAAACTCAGTTTTTTGGAGCTACAATAAAATATTTTTCCAATAAATTCAAATTTTATTATATTTATGTAAGCGGATGTCTTTTTGTTGCCATCACTGTTTGAAAGCTATGCTATGTACCCCAATCTTATGGGTGACTATTGGAAATTACAATATCTACATACATAATTGGTCATTACAACCCTTCAGTCAGGCTTACAACCTAGTTTCTCACACCACTTATGTCGTGCGTGTTAATTTTATACATGAGCGGCGTGACCTACAGTTTAAAGTCGATTCCGAACGATAGATTTTTGAGGAACTTTTCATGGCAATTTTATTTACTCTCAGAGTTTTTGCCAGAAATCTGCTGAAAGGAAGTCGCCGAAGAAATATTTTTTATATTTTGTGTTGATGTCTGACCTGAGGCTTGAACCAGGGCCTTACATCTAATAAGCCAACACACTACCTACTAGACTACGACGACTTTAATATATTTACAATATCTCGTATCTTTTAAATTTAGAGTAAGTAACTTGTATATGCTATATATGTGCATAATACCTCACTTTGCGTCGTGGTTAAGTTAAAAAAACACACAACATAAAGTGAATTATGATTTTCTATAGCAAACCATGTAAAGATCGAAGATAGGTTCCAAGGCTATGAAAATACCACTTTTTGAAAAGAATATTGAACAAAGTAAACATTTAAAAAATAAAAATAATATAAAACTTTATTACATGCATACTAAAAGCAAAAAAAAAAAATAAATTCAATTAAAATAAAATAAAAAATCACTTAATTTATAACACACTAATTTAAACTGAACTCTAAAATTAGAAAAACAAGGTGAACATGAAACTGTATTTTTTTCAGTTAGACAGGGAATCCCCAAGTTTTGATAGCATGTCGCAACGAGAAACAAAAGTCGTGCCATTTTTAAAATAAAATTAAAAAAAAAATTAAAAATCTCGAACCCAAACGCAAACTTCGAAAATCTAAAGAATCACGGTGAAAATTAATACTAATTCAGCGACGAAACTTCGAAAAAAAACGAAACGATGCAAAGCTAGGTATGGGTGTATATACAGTCAACCCTCCTATAACGCGGTTAGAAACCCGGATTTAACCGTCAAATCAGGCTAATTAGTAGCGCGTTGTATGGAAACCGTCTACTGCGTTGTATGGAAACCGCGCTATAAGAAACTCGGAATTAGTACAAATCACATCATTCGTACCGCGTTATATGGAGACCAAGACAAGATAAATTATAAACTATTTTTATTGAATTAAAGAGTTCATATTAAGATTGGTAAAAAAATGAAACGAAATTAAACTAAAAGACTGTTTTCCAACAA
This sequence comes from Sarcophaga subvicina, assembly GCA_936449025.2. NCBI lineage: Eukaryota > Metazoa > Arthropoda > Insecta > Diptera > Sarcophagidae > Sarcophaga > Sarcophaga subvicina. The sequence goes on from OW388082.2 coordinate 39,753,009, forward strand.
AAAAAAGAACGACTTTTGTAATTTTATATAATTTTTGAACATTCATCCTCACTGTCAGATATGAGCTGCAGAAAAATTTTTGGAAAGACTTGGTCACCAACAAAACGTATGTACTGTGAAAGAGCTCTGATATGACTGAAAACGATGTCGAAGACGGCTATGAGATAAGCTGGCATGTTTATATAAACATGTTGTTTATATATCTCGGCTATGCTTTTCCGTCGAAAATAAAGCTGATATTAAACTCTTTTACAATATCTAGTTACTAAAGTCATTCATAGGCTGTGCGGAAGGAACTTATGGGACGTCGTTGAACGGAAACCGTGCTGTAAGAGGGCCGCGTTATAGGAAGGCTGCCGCAATTTCAGCTCCGTCTTATGTGGAAACCGCGTTATATGGAAACCGCGTTCTGAGAGTACCGCATTATAGGAAGGCTGTCGCAATTTCAGCTCCGCGTTATATGGAAACCGCGTTATGAGAGTACCGCGTTATAGGAGGGTTGACTGTACATATATTTTACAATTTTTCTTAGACAAAAGCTAAAGTGCATGCCAGGCTACTGCGTTGCAGTAGTAAATCCCGCTCAATTTTGGCATCGTCTATTTTGTTTTGGCAGCAAGCGCAAGTGTGAAATAAGCCACGAATGAATGTCATGAACTCTTTGCTGCGTATATGCCTCGGTATTATCCGCTATTAACTCGGTTTCTAAGGCCAACATTTTTATTCGCATCTATAATGTCTGAAGAAAACATTCACTTACAAGCACCCGGCGTTTTTTTTTTTTTTTTTTTTGAATGAGTGAATAGAAATTGTTTTCGAAACAGCAACAGTTGTAATGACTTACCTCATTTGCATCATAACATTTTGCCAAATATTTGATTGTGCCCATTTAGATTTTGCCTTGAATTTGGACATTAAATGTAGAGAAACACAAAAAATTTTCTTTTTAATATTTAACGATGAATACTTTATTTTTTTATTATTTACAATTTAAAAATTTTTAATTACATTATGGAACAATCAAATAAAAAGAATTTAAATTGACAACAAAAAAAAAAAAATTTGTTAATAATACATCGACAGTGCTTCCCAATGAGTAATTTTTGAATTTCTCTTTTTGAATAAATGGTATTCGGTGTTTTAAAATTAAAAAAAAATATTAAATTAACTCTTAACGTATTTTTTTAATTGCAGTCATTTGTTATTAGTCTACATTAGAATTTACTGATGTGCGTACCAATATATTTAAAATAATTTTTTATTAATGGATTATTCATTCGTATTTCTTTTAAAAATTGTCTTACTTAAGTATGTATATATGTACATATATATTTAATATTTAATAAATGCACGTATTTATAAACGTGTAAACGTATTGACTACGGATTTTCTGTTGATAAAATTGTTTGTTTATATTTATGTATGTATCAGAGATTAGCAATGAATAGCTTTTTTGCTACTCATAAGCACTCATGCAATTTTGAATATAAGTAGTCAACAATATTGAAATTTTTCTACTCTGATTCATTCGTATTCAGTACAACGTCCATTTGAACATCATACGTATTGTTAAGTACGAGTACGATGAGTACTTTAAACTTTTAATATGAGTAGTATGAGTATAATATTAAAATAAGTATGAATGCGTATAAGTATCAGAAATTATGAATATGATTCGATTCTACTCATTGCTGTTCTCTGGTATGTATATCACTCTAGTGCAAACTCTACCGAGTGTAGACTATAATTTCTTATCATCGAATGCATTTCTTGCACTCATCTGTAAGTTTGTTGAAAAATCCTGTGTTACCTGCTGAAACCAAATTAATATTTCAGAATAAACTTGTCGTTAAGAATTTTTCAAAAATTTTTGACTTTTTTGATTATAAACCTTTGGCTCGGTATGACTCCGTTTTAGATTCTCGCCAGGTTTACATATCACTTTAAGTAGAGCAATCCTTCACTTTTAAGGGTAACACTTAAGTCGTAAAATATCATTTAAATATTCATTAAATTCCTTCTAGATAGATAGACTTGTGACATATTCCGAAAACTTTTTCATAACTTTTTGAATTACATTTTAAGATAAAATATTACGAAAGTGAACTCGCTTTTGCTTGCCAGTGTAAGTAAGTGTGTTTGTGTTACTTGTTATTATTTGAGCATATAAATACAAACAAATGAATTGCAATAGATTTGAAATAATAAAATATATTTTTAATATTCTGTAAAAGTAATGAGCTCCAAGCAACAACAGATGGTTCCATCTGCTTGCTGTAGAATCAAAGTGTGTGAAAATATTTATAACGATGATGTTTAATTCACAATTTTTTTTTCATTTTTCTAAAAATACTTTAATGATAGAATTTACTAAGCGATTCATTAATTGTAATAGTAATTAACTTACTAATTTTATTCCTCTTAAAAAAAATAGACAAGAGTTTATTATATTGATTAAAACATATTAAATTTAACCATACTTAATTCAATCTTATAAAACAAAATTGAATAAATTTATGTTTAAGTTTAACAATAACACTTTCTTCTTTCATATACATATATACATATATGTTACGATCTACTGGAGATCGTAGAGTCACAACAAATTGTCTCCAATAATGTCTAACGTGTCTATCTTATAAATTCATCCTAAGGGAAACATCTTCTTACATACTGCCTTCTTCCAATTCAACAACAATCAATTTTATAGAAGTTCTCGCAATATCGCTGTTGGGTTTCACAATCTATTGTAAATGAATATCTTAATTGCATTGGCATTCTTCAATACACCGATTTCGCGAGTCCAAATCGATAATGGAAAATGTTTCTTGGGCGACTTCCTCTCAGCATTCCTCTGGCAGAAACTCAGAGAGTACCATGAAGCTTCTCAAAATAATTTTTTTTTCTGACAGTTTATTTATGTAATTGAATCTTCACTATAAAAGTGAACTAACAATTATTATATCAAATCTTAAAACTAATAACAATAATTAACCCTTTCGTTACCAGCGCCGGATTTAGCCGGCATGCACAAAGCGACCCGTGTGTACCAGCGCCGGATTTAGACGGCATACACGAAATATTTTTTTTATGTTTTGATTCCAGTTTTAAGATATATCACAGCCAAATAAATTACTAAGAATTATCCTAATTTAAATTTTTATTTAATATATCAGCCAAATCTTTAAATATATAACGCTTAAAATAGAAAATTCGAATATCAACTTGCCATCATGCAATCTGCACACTTCGTGGTGTGCTGCCAGGCGAAATGGGCTGCGGTAACGAAAGGGTTAAGACCCGCCAGCGCGGGACAAAATTTCATGGTTTCATAGAATCTTAAGTCAATTGTCAGTCAGTGTCTCTTCTCCTTGGTCGTATATGACCGGCATCATTCAAAATAGCACGAGCTAGTGGATTCGTGTGAATCCAAAATAAAATAAATTTGTTTTTCGGAATCGACTTGAGACTCTAGGTCAGCCACTCATTAATAAAATGAACAAAGACATCATGAGTGACGTGAAAGCTACGTCATAAGGGTTGTAATGACCAATTAAGTAAGTAAATAATAATAAATGCTCTAAAATAGTAGGAGAAAGAGCGGGCCTTCCTGTTGTGCGCGAACTCACCTAGAATGAACTCGTGTATAATGCGCTTATCCTCACCGCGCTTCTTTACGGCGCAGAAGCATGGACACTATTAAGCACTGATTCAACAGTCTTCAGAGTATTCGAGAGAAAAGTCGGTTCAGTGCGAGTTGGCGATGATTTCTGCATGAGCTCCTCAACGATGAGAACGTTGTGCAACGTATTAACATTCCAGCGGCTGCGCTGGCTCGAGCATGTCGTTCAAATGAATGAGGATGCTACGGCGAGACGGGTATTTGTTACGGAGATTTGCGGAAGTAGGCGAAGAGGACGACCTTGTTTGCGTTGCAAAGACCAAGTCGAGTATCCCTGTCATTAATTTGTGTAACCAAATGGCACAAAAAGCGAAGATTTTAACATGTCACAATATAGTAATCCAATGTAAACGTTTCGCACTAAATCAGGGGTTACCAAACATTTTTTGGTTGTGTATTAGTGAGTAAGAGAGAGAAAATAAGTTGAGAGAATTTATTTATTTACAGCCATACATACAGTATGCGACAAAATAAAAAAAAAAATGAAATACGCCCAGCTAATGGCATAGAACAATTATAACATAAAATATTTTTTGAGTGTTATTCTGAAATAAAATGATAAAACATCCGCCACACATGTGTTCCTGTCGCAGTCTGATCGACAACTAAATCAAAGAACACAAGAATGAGTGTGAGTTCTCTCTGCACAATTGTGCTATGAAATGATAATCCCTGCACTGAATATAAACTGCTAGAATGCCCAAATAATGCAATTTTCTTTGTTAAATCAAATTATCTGAATGTCTTACATTTTCCAGGTGTTTTGACTAAATTATTTGGTTGTCGACTTTGTTGATAGGCATTGGACTACAGTTATTAGAACAACTCCACAATGTTTGGTCTTAAGAACTGAATCCTTACATGCTTTTTCTCATTTTTTGTCGTTGCAGAACGATACATCTGCTACTTACTCGGAGCAATTGACTTGTTTTGCTTTCCCTTATATTGGCGATATTACTTTTTATTCCTTTAAGAAATACAGGTCTGACGTAGAGCATTTCTTCGTTTTCGTATAATTTTCGGACTTTGTTTCAGTTTTATTGAACATGTTATTGTCAGCTGAGCTGGTTATTATGGTACATTTAATTTTTATTATCAATAATCATTCTTAACCTGTTATAACCTCAAAAAATTCCCACAGTCTTGTATAGAAATGTACAAACGAAAAAAATATCTCTGTTTAAAAAATAATTTCTTTAAAAAAAGAATTCGTCACCTAATCTTTGAAAATTATTCAAATAAAATTTATATTTCGAATGTACGAATAAAACAAAAAATATTCGATGAACGTTAAACCGCGAATAAATGAAAAGCGTAGAACGTATCTGAGAAGCATAAGATATCATTTAACACTCCATTGTTGTATGCATTCCTCATTTATTACGGTGTATAACTAACCTAATTTTTTTCTTTCTAATGCAGTATCTTTCTGATAAGTATTGTTTTTCTTTGAAATAAAAGTAACTTGGCAAAAATGTACTGAAATGAAAAATTAAATAAAAATTTTATGTTATCAGTAAAAATATTGTTTTTATTTACAAAGTATAAAAATAATAAAATTCAGTGAGTTAAATGATCATTGTGTGCCCGTAGATAGTGGGCCCATAGCATATATATGTATATGATTTTTTTATATAAACATGAGCACATATATATAATGTATGTACACAAGTATATAAATATAGAGGTAAAATATAGTATATATTAAAGTAAATACGCATTCGAACAGACAACAACAAACAATGCGAAGACATCTGAAGTCATGTGGAATAGATTTCAAGTAGAAATCATACTTTCTCAATATATTTATAAATAAATAATTAACAAATAAATATAAGAAAATTTTAAACTGAATGATTTCATTCAACTATCAATAGAATATTAATTAAGAGCAGCAATATGTGTATTATAGTTTAATAAATAAAGAAAAAATGTTCGCTTTGATAACAATTTGAAAAAGTCAGATTTTTAATGATTCAGATTTTTGTGATACCAAGCAAATAGAATCTCTATCCTTTGTTGCTGTTGAAATTAATTATTCTCTTTAGTTTTTTTTTCAAATTAATCTTTTTTTTTTTAGCAATTTATACAAACGATTAAGAATCACTGCTTGTATGTGTCAGCTTGTATAGTCTTGAGCACAAATTTTAAGAATGATAATAATCATGTGCTATATTGATTCTTATCTATGATCTGATTCAAGATATGATATAACCATCAAAATAAAAGCTATATGCTTAGTTTTCAGTCGGAAAAGTTATTATTTATGAATTTAAATAAATTATGGACATGTTCTATTCGTTTTAAAAAGTAAGTTTGATGTGATAAGGGGATGATAGGTTTTTATTTATTTTTCTTAGATCAACACTCGGGAGATGACTCTTATTCATGCTGTGCATTGTGCTGGAGTACAATAAATATAGTTTATAGGAGAAAGGAAAGAGGAATAGTGTGCAACAATATTTCTTTTTTTCTTTTCACTTTTTTCGAGAATAACTTTGTAATAATTCTAATTTTTTTATATTTCAGTTGTTAATCATATATGTATTATGTCATACAAACAATCAGACAATCAGAAACACCCAGAGTATCTGATGGGAATCGAAAACACGGACAATACCCACGTCATGTCATATCAATACCCAATAAACAAAGAAGTTTACCTAGCCATGCTAATGTTGTGTACAAGATAAATCAAAGTAGCCCTCACAGAATCCTTTGGTAAACATAAATTATTTTTTTGTATACAACTACCACTCTGGGAACCAATACTCAAGCTACAACTAGGACAATAGGTTTTGATACGATGAAAATAAAAATAAAATGGTTAGGGACATTCCATTTAAATAGTTTTACATTGCAAGCAGAGCGGTTCACATACGTACAGTCTGAAAAACGAATTATTTTTATAATTCCTTATAAAGTTTACGTGCCAATCGACCACGAACAGATGTGCTTTAAATAATAAGTAAAAATATGCGATTTACGGCAACAAATTTTCTTAAAACATTATTAGAATCACATAGTTAAAACATGAAACTCAAACCAAATGTATTGCCGTTTAAAAGTAAATTTGCCATTTTCGATAGGATATGGTAAGTCTTGAAATAGTCATCTACATACCAACTTATACATGAGAGTTAACATTTTAAGAACTCAAAGCTTATTTTAAACTTCTTCACGCATTTGAATGAAATACTGATTGCGGAAAACATCACACTATATGCTTATGCTCCGAACATCAAGAGTCTTTACGCAACAAGATCTACACCTCAGCTGACATATGTCAAGTGGCATGTTTCAATCACGCTGAATCAATATGCTGAATCAATATGTTTTGACGAAATCGCAGAATGCCTCACCCTATATAATACCTTGATGTGCCTAATCTGTTTGATTCAAAAAATTTAACCCGACAGTGGTTATTCATATATTCATAAACGTGTAAAACTAAGAACTCATTGATTTTAGGATTATTTTAGGTTTATAATAATTAGAAACTATCCGGTACAAGGCTAAAATAGAGGGTGAGATGTGTTGAATAGCAAATGCTATGCTAGGACCTGTGTTGGTATTCCATTCGACACAGAAGATTTAATGAAATTGTTCATTGCTTGGTTTAGTAATTTTGTTTAGTATAGTGTAAATATGGTATTAAATAATCACAGATAATAATGGGTGATTTTTTAAGAGCTATAGGAAAATTTTTCAAAAAAAAAAACACATACAATTCAGAAAAATGCATGAAATTTTTATTTGAATCGATAGTACGGTCCATATAATTTAATGTTTGAAGATTATTTCATTCAAATGTTGACCGCGACTGCGCCTCAAATGGTCCATCCGCTTAGTCCAATTTTGGCATACTCTTTCCAACATTTCGGCTGGTATCTCACGAATAAATGCTTCAATGTTGTCTTCCAATGCGTCAATTGAAGCGGGCTTGTCTGTATAGACATGAGCTTTAACATAGCCCCACAAAAAATAGTCTAAAGGCGTGATCTAGGAGGCCAATTGACCGGCCCCGAACGTGAAATAAAATGTTCACCGAACTCGCCTCTCAATAAGTCCATTGTTACGCGTGCTGTGTGGCATGTCGCACCGTCTTGTTGAAATCACATGTCATACAAGTCAAGCTCTTGCATTTTGGGCAAAAAAAGTTGGATATCATCTCACGGTAGCGCTCACCATTCACAGTTACGTTACGATTCGCAGTATCTTTGAAGAAGTACGGTCCAATGATGCCACCAGCCCATAAACCGCACCAAACTGTGACTTTTTCTGGATGCTTTGGTAGCTTTTGCAATGCTTCTGGCTGATCTTCACTCCAAAATCGACAATTCTGTTTATTTACGTATCCATTGAGCCAAAAACGAGCTTCGTCGCTGAACACAATTTTTCGATAAAGAAATGGATCTTCGGCCAACTTTCCAAGAGCCCATTCACCTAAAATTCTGCGTTGTGGTAGGTCGTTCGGCTTCAATTCTTGCACCAGCTGTATTTTGAAAGGCTTCACACCTAAATCCTTCCGCAAAATTTTCCACGTTGTTGAGTAACAGAGGCCCATTTGCTGCGAACGGCGACGAATCGATAATTGATGGTCATCATTAATACTGGCCGATATAGCTGCGATATTTTCTTCAGTTCGCACTCTACGTAAGCGTGTTGGTGATTTAATGTCCAACAATGTAAATTTTGTGCGAAATTTAGTCACAATAGCCCGAATAGCCGCTTCAGTGGGTCGATTAAACTGACCATAAAATGGAAGAAGCGCGCGATGAACTTTCTTAACATATCACGCATTTTGATAATAAAATTCAATGATTTGCAAGCGTTGTTCGTTTGTGAGACGATTCATGGTTAAATTATAGACCAAACTGTAGATGTTTGACAGTGAAACAAAACACGAAACGTGTGTGAGCTGTTTAAACCAGTGTTGCCAAAAAGATAATAGCTAAAAAATCTCCCGTTATAAGTCTTATGTTTAATCAAGAATCCTAATAAAATATTATATTTAGAATATATCTTTTTAGTTATGACAGAATTGCGCATAATGCTTGAATTTTATCATTTAACCATTGAATGTTATTATCAAAATTTTTATTGGGTGAAAAATGTGAAATTATCTTCAGCATCGAAACTCTTTTTTGGCTCAAGGGATGTGCTGACAAACAGAATTGCTGAATTTGGAAGAATTCGATGCGGTTGGTATATGGTTTCAACAGGATGGTGCCACATGCCACGCGATTCTGTGAACCTATTTTGCTTTGAGAGCCGACCCCATTAGATTATTTTTGTGAAACAACGCAAAGTCACTCACGAACAGGGGCAAGCCGTTCATAACCCCAACCTGACCAACATTACAGCTGCCACATTTATGGCTCCAAATATCTACATACATATCTTAATTACTTTAGTGAATTTTCTAGTTATGTTTTTTTTTAAATTATTTTATTATTTATTATGAGTGCCGTGATAGTCTACTGGGTAGTGTGCTAGACTATTAGCATGAGGTTCGTGGCTTCGATTCCCACCAAGGACTCTGGTCTCTGACACTACACCGAACATATGGTCGAAGTTACTCAGCTCGTATATAATTTAATATAATTTATAATTGTATTGTAATTAATAAATAAATAATTAAAATTATTCATTATATTTTAATTATTTAAAAACAAATTTTATTTGCACATTTTGTATTGTTTAGTTCTTTGCTGTATCTAAAAAAGTGTTAACATTATTAATTTTAGATTTTTATTCTATTATAGCACGCTTTAATTCAATAAAGTTTCTAAAAATTGTTTCGGCGAATGTAAAAATGTATGTAGAAAATTAGAACAAAAGTCCACTTGACTGCCTGCAAGGCATTCATAGTATTTTAAATGGAGGCAAAACAATAACAACAGAAACACGTAAAACAAACAAACAACAACAACGCATTCTTTTGATTTTTTTATTTCGTCTTGAACGTATTCTATTAATAGTAAATTTACGAACATATATATCAATGGACGTAATATTAGAATACCCTACAACACCAATATTCCTTTAAATTTGTTTAAGTTTAATTGTTTTCAAAATTGGCCCCCTTTGATAGCTGCCAGCTGCAGTACAGATGTTTATCTAAAGATCAGTTCAGAATACAAAACAACATTTCTAGCTATTATGCACGAAATTATTTACTTTGTACTCTGTAGGGTATTTAGTTTTATTTTTTTCAATTGTTTACCGAGATGTATGGCAGAAACCTCGAATGCAACACATAATGAAACACTCCTAACTAAAGTTTGTTTCTTTGTTTATATTATTTTGATCAGAGTTTTAGTAGTTGTTTATACCACCGTATACGGTGGTTTGTACGTGGCATGCTATGTACCTATTGAGAGTTGATTGCGTTGTTTTTCGTAGACAAGACAGTGTTCGTATATATGTATGCGTACGTTTAAATGCTTTTGTTCACATATTCATTGCAATCATTTCGTTAAATGCTGTTGATAGGACAGCAACAATGACAACAACACAGCGCCAAACAAATAAAATGTTCACTTCAACCAGTCAATTGATGGTGAGTATTAGTGCGTCATTAAACAACATGCAAAAACTTCTTTTCCAATGTTTTCTGTTTTTGTCTCTCACTTTTCGATTTTCTTGTATATTTTTATCTTTTGTTTTAATTTAGAATTTACACATATTCTTTACACATAAGTTAACCTACACACTTATGTATGTTATTATGATACATACAAGTAAGTTTATAAATATGTACTTACAATGCTAAAATGAATATATTGGGGCGTTATTTTGACAACTTTATTAATCAATTCCTTTACACTGCGTCTATCAAATTTGATTTTTTTCTGGTATTTTGTTTTGTTTGGCAAGTTTACTTAAGATGCGCGTAATATTCTTTGTAATGGAAATTTTTATTTATAATCCTACAACAGAGGTGACAATAAGAGAGTTAATTGAATAAAAGAGAGCATTGGAGAGCAAAAACAATGTGAATTGGGAAGACTTCACAGTCTTCACTTCATTAACTTTGTTGAAGAATAGGCGAATGAAGCTCATTTCAATTTTAATAAGTACATATCGACGACTCCGTTCTATAACATTCTAAGCCGAAAAAGTGTGTTTTGAGTTATGAGCTCTCAAAGTTTTCACGCGACATACGACTATATGTGTATTCTAAGAAGAGTTTTCCCTATAACTTCGGAACGGATCGGCGCATCTTAACCAAATTTTGACAGTATTTAATTTAATTTAATATTTATTTTATAAAATGCAAGAACAATAAGTACATCTAAGTACACTTAGAACATTATAGAATGGAGGCGTCGATATATAAACGAAAAAAAAATGCCGAATCTATATATTGGCAAAGACGAACTATTCCATTCGTGTTTTAGTTTAGAGAGTGCCACAATTTTGGCAGGATATTTATTGTTACGAGGACAAAAATAAACTAAGCGAAAATAAGCAACCAAGCCAAATGACAACAACAGAACACACACATTGTACGGTGCGGTGCCTAAAATTACACAATACGAGAATATACTAGAAGGGAACAAAATAAAGATACAAAAATTCAATAACAATACATAAAAACCAAATCGAGAAGTTGCTTGTCGCGAAAAAATTCAATACAATAAATAGAGTGAAAGTACGATGCTTCCACAGATTCGAAAGTAAAAGTCCGCGTTAATCATAGAGGTTTGGAATATTGAAAGTTTGATCTTTGTTAGTAAAGATTGCGAATAAAATAGATGCTATAGTGTCATCCCAAAAATTCAGTGATCTCGATCTTACAACAGTTGGGCAATTATGCAAAAAATGTTCCGTCGTTTCAATGTCTTCACCGCATGCCCTGCACTCACCATTTTCCACCACGTCAATACGATTCATCATGTCATAATGTCATTATTGTTAATGTTATTTAGTTTTAAAATACTAACACTTCTCTCCTCATTGGGATCCAAAGTATTTTTGTAATTCTTCCTACTGTGACATTATTGCACAATAAGCAACGTGACGTTACCGCCGACTTTCTCGGCTTGGTCTTTAATGCATTGAAAGACGTTGGGTTATCCAAGCTAATGGTGTGTAATAATCTGACTCTATTAGCCAGAATATTAGTTTTCTCATTTCCAATCACTCCTTGATGACAAGGCATGCGTACCGTCCCATGCCTGGAGAATTTTTAATCGCCTCTGTACACTCCAGGTGAGTCTTTAAACCCTTATTTCCAGATGTTATTGCCCTAATTGTGTTTGACTATCTGTAAAGATATCTAGATCTCTAAACTTTAGGTTTACTAATTGTTTACTAGCCCAGATAATACTTTCCCTGATAGAGGTTACCTCCACTTGAAAAAGAGAATTATGGTCCGGTATCCGGAGGCAAAGATTTATTTCCTGTTCTTCTATATAAAGAGGGATTCTCCGTCGTCCACGTAGCAGTCTGTTTCAAGTCGTTAGTCGGTTAATATCCTTGAGCGACTGTGAATAGTTGTTATCCACATGAGAGGCGAAATGGTGTCTCCCTATTCACAATATCCCTTATCGTTATGTTGTATAAACCGCAATTTATCCATCTATTCCTTAGCATATGATTAATCCAGTCGTTTAGCGCCTGGTCCACCTCAGTCCTTATTGTATCGAACTACATACTACAAGAGAATAAACTTTGTCATCTTGGGACCTCTCCATGTAGATGGTAACTTCGTGTAGAACAGTCTCAACTAATCTTCCTTTGATGTAGCCGTGTTGTATAAATCTCAGCTTTTCATCAGATAATTCACTCTTCAACATGGTATCGACAATGCGTTCCGTTGTTTTGAGCAGGAAGGAGTTTAGGCTAATCGGACGAAAATCCTTTGGAATTGCACAACCATCATACATTTGATGGTTAAAAAGGAAAGTAAAGACGAATAGCAATTCGGTCTTGGTCGAACAAGCAATCAGGAAGGGTTTGCTGAGTTTTTTGTTAGAAAAGCCAGGACCAATGAATGTTTTAAATGTTGGATTTATAATGGTTATCAGTTCAATCATCTGACGGAAATAAAGGCTAAAATTGGCTCTTTTGGTCCTACAGAAAAAAGTAGTGTTTCATTAGAACAATTCCTGATTACTCAACGGTAGTGACTCGTTTGAAACTTGGTGACGTTTACATATGACCTTCTTTAGCAAAATCAAACTCATTTGAGAAATTTTCCTTTATGGGGGGTCCGCCAATTTACCTAACCTAACTTACTATTTCCTAAAGGTATATGAAAGGATAAATTAATATTCCAAAATAGCCGAATTAAATCATATAATATGAATATATAAAGGAGGAAAACAAAAGTTATCCACGAATTAATCTTTCTGGTGCAACTGCTTTTAGTTTCAACACAGTGTTGACACATACAGTGTTAACACAGCGTTGATTCTTGAAAAAGTAAAGAAATTTCGTAACTTCTACCATCGTTACCATCAAGTTCGTCTGAAGCCTTAAAATATCTTAATTTGCCAACAAACTTTTTTCAAAATAATTCACTTTTGTTACGATATATTTGAAAGTATTTGTGTACTTAGTTTGAAATTATCATATACTTGCCAATTGTTCTCAGTAGTCATTATATGACTTGCTTTTAAAATTCTTCCAAGTATCAATCAACATTTGTCACACTATCTCACGTATTTTTATATTTGTTTCATTTAAGTGCCCACATACATGTAACAGTTTCGAGCCAAAACGGTTTTAAACACTTTTAATGAAAATTTATTGAACGAGACGTCATCACAAAGCAATTACAGCAGAACTTATAACAAAACCTAGCTCTACACGTATATTATTGTCTATTAAATAGAACTGATATGCATATAATAAAGCTCTCTTAAGTGGGTAAGGAGATTCTATTGCATGGCTTATAATAATCTAACGATGTTCTGTTTGGATTTTTAACAATTACGGAGGTTATGCCCTCTAATAATCAACAACTAGAAATGTAGAACTTGTACTTTGTAAGTACATATGCTAAGTGTACAGATACAGATATTTTTATATTCGATTCGTTTAAGAAGAAAATCTATTTACTGTGTACGTTGTAGGCCGTTGCGGTGATCAATATAAACGAATAACCCAATTTATTGGACAAAAACAAAAGAAACTTAGAAACTTAGAACAAAAGCGTATATGTAAGAATGTTTCTAAATCACTAAGACGTATATATGTAAACGTTGAATGTTGAATACATTTAAAGAAAAATATTGACTTTTATTATATTAAACAAGAGAGCTTCTTTCTCTTTTCAGTAGCAGTGTCAGTCTGTTATACTATTCGCAAAGCCTACGAAGGCATATCATTTTACATTGCCGTGAAGAATATGATAGAAGTGGAGTCAAAACCTGTAGTATTACTGCTTTGTATTTGGCTGAAACATTGGAACCATTGTAAGTTAGCATTAAATGCTAGAATAGTTATTGATAGTTGGACATTGAAACAATGAGCATTACAGAAAATACATCGCAGTTCGAAAGGTAAAGAAAAGAACTCAGTGTAATCGATAAGAAAGTATTTATATACACATATATAGAGCCATTGACATTAAAGTATTGATCAATTGGTGAAAACCCTTAATGCGTCTGTTCGTAGAATTGAATTGAAATTGTACGAAATGGTATAAAAATTTCGATCAATGTTCCGATCCCCAAAAACATGCAGATACAGAACGCCTATCATTTGTTTTTCACTTGCTCAAACAAGACGACAAAGTCCTCAATAATTCATTTCAGTTGAAACAATTCATCAGACACACTCCCAAACCCACAGCGTTTTAGAGGAGAAAGCTAACAGGTTTATTTCTTCAAGTAAATGACTGTTTATGTTCCTCTACAATCTCCATTAATGGGTGTTTTACCTACCAATCGATTAAATAAGTACTGCTAACGCGACTTTTTGCAATTGGTCGACATTGTTTACATTGTTGAAGTCGCCGTAGTCCAGTAGGCAGTAGTGTGTTGGGTTAGGCTTAGACATCTCAAACAAAACGATATATGATAAAATATTTTTTTCGGCGACTTCTGTCCTCAGCAGTAGAAATTGCCATGAAAAAGCTTCTTAAATCTGCCGCCCCTAATAAATAAAATTAATACATACTACATGAGTGGATGTGAGAAGCTAGTCCTGGCTAAAGGATTATGATGATCAATCGCGCAAGAAGAAAACACTTGAACATTATTTGGATAGAAAGTTTATTTATTTTTCCATCGATTACAATAAAAAATAAAATTTCTTTTAAGCATTTCTTCTTTTGACAGAATTGTCTTTATTTTTTAATTTATTAACAGAGTGAGCAAAACTATTTATTGCCGTACGTATGTTAACAATACAATATTTTTTTCAGAGTGTGTGAGATGTAAAAAGCAACAAGTATTTATCAAACTATTTGCGTTACTTGAGTATAACGAACACAAGTATTTTGCCAGCATGTGAATGTATTGTAAAGGAATACCCGCTGTGTACGACATACGAGTATTTTCTGTGCAGATTTAATTAAACGTTTCAATTGTTTTGCGATCGTGTAAATCAATAAAAAGCGAATCGAAAAAATAGTAACAAAAAAAAAAGAACATCAAATTAAATAACGTACGAGAAATATTGAATACAAAATCATCTTATTGATACAAAAGAATTTATGTTTGAGAAGCAATAACAACTTAGCAAATACCGTATACATACATACATACATATGTATAAGTATTTAAGAAAATTAATGATAAAATACACAAAAATAAAAATGTATAATTTTGCCGGTTGGTGGCCGCTGTTATACTCGTAGAATAAAAAATAGCGAAAAATTTCTTAAGCAATAATGCCGACCGTATAATAACCTACATTTATAAGTAAAAAATTACGGAGAAGATCAAATAAATCGAGAATAAAAAAATATTATATTTTCAATTTAAATTTCTATCAATTGATCATCAGTCAATATTTTCCAAGATCCAGTTAGTATTAAAGCAAATAAATCGTAATTTTATTACGTACCATTTTTATTGATCATAATTTTTTTTTTGTTTTTGCAATAATTAAATTTTAAAGTAGAATCTGACTGGTGAAAATTGAAAAATACACGGAATATTTGCAAAAGAAAATTGCTAAAGAAAATTGCATGTAATTATCGCCGACAGCTATACATATACGTCGTACTTGGTCTATCCATGAATTCCAATTTTGGCTTCGTCTTTTGTATTTCGCCCTCCAGGTGTTAAATTTTTGGTTGGCTTGTCCATATGCACAACGTCAAATCCCATGATCTTGTTACTATGAAATATGATATTAATAGCTTACCAAGGTAAAAAGCAAACTTCGACATTTCTGCGCAAATCATAAAAAATGATTCTCTAATGAAATGGTATCACATGTAAAATCAATTATTAAAAAGCAATGTTTCCAAAATTGTAATAATACCAATCAGTGATCAGTAAAATCAATCAGATATGCCAGATATCAGTATATATCAGGTACATGTGCCAGATATCAGTTCTCGTTAATATTGCTGTTAACGAATATGTAAATTACACAGACGAAAGTTCAACTTTTCATGACAAATATTGTGTGCTATGGTATTAATATGATCAAATGAGGAATTCTTATATCATAAAATTTTTTTTTTTGGTCATTACAACCCTATAGTCAGGATTACGACCTAGTTTCTCACACCACTTATATTGTGTGCATTAATTTTTATACATGAGTGGTGGGACCTACAGTTTTAAAGTCGACTTCGAACGACAGATTTTTGAGATTGTCTGATTGTCATACATTGCTAAGTCGACATCAAACCACTGTCGTAAAGTTGACAAAGTTTTATAAGCATTTCATTTCGTTTCTTTTTCCAATTTTTATTTCTATTTAATGTTTGTTTTTGTTTTTATTTACGATAAATTTTTAATCAAAATAACAGAAAGTAATCTTTGGTTTATTCTCTAAGAAGGTTGTGGCAACACTGATTTACTGACTGTAATACTTGAACTAACAAAGTTATAGTTTGTAAAAATAGGCTGTGAAATATATGTCGGTTAATAAATATAATAAAATAAATATTTTAATAAAATATTTGTTTCAATAGAAAATCTGTGTTCATCCATTTATTTAAGCGGTATTACAAAGGTTAAAAAATGTCATTCATTTACTACAAGTTATGATAATTAAATATTTTTTTCATTTCATTTCAGAGGAGCTCTGTGTCTACTTTAAACTGTAGGTCTCGCGACTTATAGATAAAAATAACACGCACACAAAATAATTGGTGTGAGAAGCTAGGTCGTAATCCTGACTGAAGGGTTGTAATGATCAATTAAGTAAGCAAGTAACTACATAGCGTAAGCGTATATTTAATTAAGTAGAACTCAACTTTGTATTTCTCGAACTCTTCAAATTTGTTATTTATTAGAAAAAAACTGTTTCTGACATAAAATTATTGATTACTTAAATATTTTTGAACCGATTTTGCAATATCAAAGGGGAGAGATAAATCTATAAAACGATATACATAAACATATTGTTTAAACCTTTATGTTATGAGCGTTGATCAGGTTGCAAATTTTAAGGGGTATAAAGCTGACATTCTTAAAGAGCATTCACTTGTGAAGAGATAAAATCAGACAAACATTGTCGTATTTATTATTTAAAGAATATATCAAATGAAATTTAATTTAAATTTTTTTTAAATTTTTGCTGAAACTTGGTTGTTTAGAAAAATATTTGACAATTTCACGTTTAAGCGATCTACTCTTATTTGTTTATATTGTCTCTTTATATATTTATTTAAGAATTATTAAATGAAATGAAGTATTTTTGAAAGTGTTTTAAATGAAAATTACATTCTCTCATTGACTGTAGTGTATTAAAAGAACTAAATCTGAATTTCAAATTTCCATGCAATTGATTTCGATTATTTGGTAAGCGATAGAATACATAGATTCGAATCGTGTAAAAAGTGATTTAAAGAAAAAAATTGTTTTTACGAATTCTTTTTCTTGTACTATTCTTGCCCAAAAATTCCGTCATAGTTGTTGTATTTCCAAAAAAAAAAATAATAAAAAAGAAAATAAACGAAAATAAAAAAACAAAAGCTCAAAAATATTTTGCTGTTGTTGTTGTGTTGTGGTGGTGTTTTTAGAGTTGGTGCTGGTATGTGAACATTTCATGGTGGTTTTACGCGTGCTGATGATTAAATGTTTAAAAATAATTTATTTATATTGTATTTCAGGTTCTTTTTTTTTTGGTATGTTTCTTCGTACTAAGTTCTTAATTTTGCTAATTTTATATATATATTTTGTTCTCTCTCTCTATTTCTCTTTTCTTTAGTCTTGTGTTTTAAAGGTTTATTTTGTATTTTGTTGCTCACATATGTAGTTATTATTACGATTGTTGTTGTTGCTGTTTTTAGGATGTTAGATCAGCATTACTAAATCACAATCTATATTCTTTTTAAAAAGTAAAATAAGTGAATACCTAATGTTCAAAATATATACACATTCAGTGTTAAAGATTAACTGACATTACCTTTGTCTGTATGTACATATATGTATGCACATTTGTTATTTTTTGTTTTTCTTTTTTGTTCTAATGAGTCAAAAGTATTCATGAATTCGCTTATAATATTACTACTCAATAATAGTAGAAAAAAATGGTGAAATTAATACACAAACGTACGCATACACATACACATAAATGCAGAAAAATGTTATTCTGTAATGTTAATAATGACGTTATCGATATTTTGAAAGCTGATAACGAATCGTTAATAAAGAGTTCAATTGTCTTGCTCTGTCAGTTTTATTTCGCATACTTTATACTCAAGAAAAATTGTTAGCAAAAGTACACAAAATTAGAAATAATTAAGAATAAATTAAATTAAATTCCAAAAAAAGAATTTCAAAAGTATTTTGGGTAATTCCGATATTTTTAATTGATTTTTTATTCACTAGTTTTTAAATATGTGGCATATTTTAATTCATTGCAAATCAAAATTTTAATAATATTGTAATAATTGTTATAATAATGTGTGATTTCTGTTCGTTATATATTTTGTCGGTATAAATAATATTCGTAACATGTGACAATGCCAAAAATGAATATGATAGATTAAGAAAGCATAAGCACTAGCAAATCTTACTTTCTTACTTAATTGGCCATTATAACCCTTTAGTTAGGACTACGACCAAGATTCTCACACCACCCATTGATACAATATACAATTTTGATCTGCTTCGGTTTTGTGCAGTTTATTATTATTCGATAAACTATTTGCCAGTTTCAGCTAAGATTGTCAGCTAACATCTTGTCGATGATCTGCTCATGTATCGTTGTGCCTTAGATGACAACCTATGACTTACGTATCCAAATATTCAACCATATTTTCGTATTTTAAATTTCGGTATTTTGTCGAGATTGTCTTAAAAACTCCTTTTTTTTCGTTGGTATTCAGCCGCTTAGCTGCCGAAAAGTCTTTAAAAACACAATTTTTACTTTCTAATGGCATCTAGCGTGATTCAATTGTACTTGTTCAATTAGCAATATTGTAATTGCATATCGTTCATACACCATGCATTAGTTGCATAATAGAAGTATTCTTATGAAGTGAAACAAAGTAAAACGCGATACCAATTATAATTATTTCATTTGATAAGAAAAAATAATTGTTTATCAGATTTGAAATGTTAGTCAGTTATATGACGTTTAAAACCTATTTAAGGATGATTGGAAGAACTATTTTTATATATGCTGAGGGTTTTTTCAGGAACAAGTGTTTTATAAACGTTGCACGTTTTTTATACTGATATATAAAGCAATTAAACAGATGTTTAAATTTTAAAACAGTGCCAAAATATAATTGTACCGAAAATAAAAGTTTCTCATTTTAAATTTCAAACCATAAGAAAAATTTAATACATTTACTTTGTTTACAGTTCATTAAATTGAGTATTTTATGAATTAATCCACAACAATTGTTTGAAATTAAGAGAATACGTATCTTATTTTGAAAATAAAAAACAAATATTATGATATTTAATAATTGATTTTATTATGTGTGAAAAGTAGAAAACATCAGTAAAAATAATCTTTACAATCTTGCTAGAATAGGAAAGTTCCCGTTTTGTATTTAACTGTTATTTTTTAAATTAAAATGAAATTATATGCCAACCTGCTGGTAAACGAATATACTTTGAGTTTATTTTTATAAATGAACCGATTAAAGTGTGGTTCGGTTATCTGTTTAACTAAAACGTTTTTATATCTCAATTTGTATTTTTTTATAATTCACAAAAGTTTCGGTCGAAGTTTGTTTACACCAATGTCTGATAAGTGTTACTATAAATAAATAAATCGAATTTTCGAATCGAAATTAATTGTTTATTTACTTTCAAATAAAGTAAAAGTACACATTGCACGAACGGTGTGTTTTTGATAGTTATATGTATGGTACTAGCATTTCCTCTTCAACAAATGTGTTAAGTTTAATTTTCCGGCAAATTTCCTTGTATACAACACTAGTCAAAAAAAAAGAAAACATTAAAGGACCTCTACAGTCTTTGGAGGACATTTTAGTGTGTACTACGAATCAAATTGTCTATTATTATTAACTTTTTTCCATTGGATACAAACAAGACATTAATTTTAATTTTATCAGTTGTCTGTGAAACTCTAATTTTTTAACTGGTTTTCTGTTGCTAAAGAAAAAAAAACTGTAATTTATATCTGATTCGTTAGTAGTTTTTTGTTACATAGTGTATGTCTTTATACGAGTGCATTATACACAAAAGGTAATAAACAAACAACTACTTGTAAAAATATATGTGCAAATATTTTCAAATACAATATAATTGCATGAAGGTCTTGGTTTAGCTAATTAAAAATAATTGCAATTAAATGAACTCTTTTTTGTTAGAATTTGTACTACTTAAATAAGCTAATATTGTTATCGTAATATCAGTTACGGTTTTCTTTTTGTGAGTGTAACTTACCTGTTGTTTAGTGGTATTCCAAGTAAAAAACCAACCAACATTCGCCCACCGTTGTAAAAGAGAGCGTATGTGAGAGAGGGAGCAAAATAAACAATCAAAATGACTTGAAATTGGGAGTGTTGACGTTTTTCTTTTGGGTTGTTTCTTTTTTCTTAACTTTTTTTGCAACGAGATAATATTTTTAATTTCACTGTAAATATTATTAAAAAAATATATAAGGAAAGCACACAAATTTAGTCATTAAATTTTTAAGAAATTAAACAAGAAACATTATTTTAAATAGCCACAGCACAGCAATATTTTATTTTATACTATAATTTTATTTAAATACAGAATTAAACATTTTTAAGAGGCGAACATTTCTATATTTTGAACATTGCCCGTATTGAACAGCAGAGAACGAACGACACGTAATTTCTCATTTTTTTTTATTATTTTTTGATTTAACACTTGGGAAATTTATTTGAATTTTTCTTTTTCGCATTTTTCTTGTGTTTGGATTAATAATATTTTATTTTTATAAACAACGTACATATTTGTTGTATTATTTATTATTGATTCCTTTTTGTTTGTTTGCCCGAACTCAATATTTTATTTTTATAATTTCATTTTTTTTTAAATTTTTTCTTCTTTTATATCAAAATTTTTTAATTGACATCAGCACCGTCGACTAAAGCGATTACTTCTCACCAGCAACAGTTGCAATAACAACAGCAGCAACAACAATAAAAAGGCTGATCTTGGCGAATTGTTTGTTATTGCTTTTGTAGTTACTGACAAATACTGATGATGATGCTGAAGTAAAAGACGTTGACGGTAATAATGGAAATGATAATTTATATTTATACAATTATTTTTTTTGTTGAAATAAAAACAACAACAACATTTAGTTGAAAAAGAAACTAAATAATAATAAATTTACGAACAACACAAAAACACGATTGTGAAGGAACGAGGCCACACTACCGATGATCAATGAAATAAATTCTGTCTGTGGAATATTTAAAAATTATTTAATTTATTTACATTTTTAATCGGATCGTCTTCTCTTCTTCTTTTTCGTACTTTTTAAGAAACTCGCTCAACGAGTCTCAGACTAGAACTGATTGTCTATAAAAAAAAAAGAAAAACATCGTCGTAGAAATTTTGCGCCGAGAGACCTATACTACTGCCAACAAATGGTTGGGCTGATGAGGCATAACAACTGTTTGCTTGTCTCTTATTAATTGTGTTCATAGTCGTGTTCGTTCGTACGCTCATTCATTTATTTGTTCATTCGCACACTCAATCAGTATCGGTATCAGTATCTCAGTACACCTTTTATTCTTTAGCTTCTATTTTTCTATTCATTTTATACGTTTTTTTAATGCTGTCGTTGCTGTGTAATTATTATTCAATTGGTGTGAACTGTATAAGAAATATGAATGTAGTTGTGCGAACGCTCCCGAAATGAGCTTTTTTCTCTTTCTCATTGACACCACGAAATAATTTTGAAAATAAAAGAAGACCCGAATAGGAAATATATTCAAAATGATCGGAGTCATCGCAGTCGAAATTATGAAAATACTTTTAAAAAATGTTGTTATTTATTGTTGAGTACAAGGAAACATAATAGCTGAGTTAAAAAGTAAAAAAAAAAATTAATGAATAAAGACCTTAAACTCTTTTTATTCACAACACAATATTAGAGTTACTTGAAAAGCTTAAAGAAATGCGATTATTTCATGGGGGACACACAAGCTTTTATTAAGCCAAACAAGTGATAATTACAATAAGGTGGATAATTGATTTTGTTTGATTTTTGTACGACTTTAATAGCGGCCGAAATTCAAACCGCGAAGTTTTTAATGTGTTCGCTCGCACAGGTTCAAAAAAAAAACTTCCAGTACTATGCAAGCAGCAACAGTAGTTATGCTGTAAACTCATTCGACTTATCAAAAATAGAATTCATACCAGAATATGTTTTTTTAAAGGCAGCGCATTAACAAGCATCGATGCTGTTGCTGCTCTCTTATGCTGTGCAACACTTGGTGCGTCGGATGTGTTTACGAATACTCTGTGTCGCAACACAAAAACATAAAAAAGAACAAAAAAAAAAACCCTAATAAAAAACATAAATCAAATCGATATTTGCATTAAATGGTTAAAATTTAATAAACATCTTAGCTCTTTACACGTTTGAGAACACATAAAGTTATAAATGTTTTTATGTCGAAGTAGCCGTAGTCTAGTAAGTAGTGTATTGGCTTAATAGACCACGGTTCAAACTCCAGGTTAGATATGTCGGCAAAAAAAATATGAAAAAATATTTTTTCTTCTCAGCAAATTTCTGGTAAATAAAATTGCCCTGAAAAGTTTCTTAAAAATCTGTCGTTCAGAGTCGATATTAAACTGTAGGTCCACCACTCATGTATAAAATGAAAAAACACAACGTAAGTAGTGTGAGAAGCTTGGTCGAAAACCTGACTGAAGGGTATTAATGACCAATGTATATGTATTTCCGAATTCAATAAAGATGTCGAACTGGAGGTCCAACCCATCAGCAAAATTACTATAGCAAAGGTTTCTAAGTAGACGTGGAAAATATGGCACGATCTTGAACTGAAGAGCTCGAAAAGAGAGCCAACAGCACATGTTCCCTGAACATAAATTGAAGCTTTGAGAATTTACAAAAGGCTGTGAGTACTTCTGGAATCCTAAAATATGGCATCTGCTACTCGATATTTACTTCTACACTGGTCGAATTATTCATTGTAGCGTTAGTGGCACGCTCTTTTATATGTATAATACCTGTTATATATAAACCACTTTTCTGAAGGATGATCTACAAACGACACTGAGAAAGAGACTAACTTGATTGTTGACAACTTAAGAAACGTGCAATGAAAGGGCTGATATGTTACCTGTTGCTGTATATGGCCTATTATTAGCGATCAAGTTTCGAGGGATTGAGAATACTATTGTCGATCTCAATACAAAGAAAAGCTCTCCAAAATAAAAATATCAAAAGCAAGAGGTGCTCAGAGCTGCGATGAGAATTTTTTTTAATTTTTAATTTTTTTTTCAATATAAATATTACCCTTATAAGCGGTATAATCAAAATGATACTAAAATTTAACAAACGAAAGCCATACGAGAGTCATACAGGTCTATGAATTGATGAACTTTATGAAAAGTTGCTGATGTCTAAATAAATACGGATATTAAGTACAAGCCTAATTTGCCCTCCGAAAATAATAAAATAAATTTTGTTACAAATAAATTTTTATAAAAGTATTTTTAAAAAATCATACTTGAATATGGATTACCAACTTCTACTATGTAACTACTGTACAATTATGGGGAACAGCATAGAAAAAAAAAGACGCCTTGCACATTATTCTAGCTACCACTGTGCAGAAACAACAAAACATACATAAGATTCCTGCCATACCACCCTAATCTTCTTCAAACTCAAATCTTCTGGCTCGCACTAATATGGACACTTTCGCCTAAGAGGAATAGTACAATTCTCATCTCCACACAAGATTGGGAATTGTTTCGAAGTATAAGCAACAACAAAATTTATTCCCGATGTTGACCAGACCTTAATAATTTTCTTAAAAGATTTAAAGTATGATACCGAAGATATACGTTAAAATATATTCCTTTTTAATAGCTGGTGTCATTTTTTTTTTACAAAAAAAAACATTCAAAGAAGTTTTTTACAACATTATAAATTTTTTTAATTGCTACTAGAGTGGTTCCATTTCAAGTAACGTTGCGTCGGCTCTTTAATGAATCAATCGAATTGGAAACATACTATACTGTAACCGAGCCAGAAATGTATCTCTCCGGACGCTAGAAATTAAATTAGTTTTCGTCAGAATATGTAGATAAATCCGATAAATAGAGAAGAGATACCAAAAAGTAAAATACAGTTGTCAAAATAGTGAAATAATTCGCTCAAAATGAAATTTATCATTCGTTGAACGAGTTAACGCTATTTAACTTAACGTAACGGAACGGAAAACAACAATATTTTTTGATACCCTTAAATATAGTAGTTAGCGTAAATTTGTTAACGTCTCCTTCAAATTTAACATGTTTAAAAGTGTTTATGCCTTTATTTCACAAAAGATGGCTTTAATTTTAACAGGTAGAGTTGATCGAAATTGTGCTTTGATAAATAGTTCGTATGAATAGAGTAAAATAGCATTAGAGGAATACAAAGAATGTAGAAATATTATGTTATTTCTTTGCCAAGAGAGGGCTTTACATTTTCTCCATCTGACTGTGTATGGCATTTACATGTGAAAGTGATATAGTTATACGATATTTCCAAGATATAATCCGTTCTCGTGAAAGCACAGCTTTTAATAGTAGGTAGATAGCTCTAAATTCGTTTTATTCTAAGTCATTGTTAATACCATATTATTCTGTGAACAGTTGTAGACTTATAAAATTGAATGAAAATTATCGCATTCCATTTTATATTTGTTTTTGTTATTGAATTTTTACACCTTATGTAGGCGATGCTGGAACTAAAGAAAAGGTTGCAAAATGGTGGACTTGTTTTCGTCTGATATTTTTATGCTAAAAAGACCAAGCTCTTGTTGAATGATTATTAATTCTTAACTTTCTTACCTTATTTTTATCCTTCTAGTAACAACCGAATGAGACCAAACTAATTGTAGAAGATAGGTGATATATCATCTGTAGCTATCGATTTTCTTGGTATGAGAATTCTACACATAATGTTGGCTGATCTGTATATGATCTGGTCTCTATAGTACAGGCAAGTGCCTTGAACATTTTTATGAGACAGGTCAGGGCGAAAGTGTTCATTAGCCACGGTAAGGCAGCTTAACTCTATGTTTGCTGTTACTGAATGTGAAACGCAATTTCTTCTAACGAATGTTTTTCTCCCTCTCCAGTAGTTCCAACACAATGGACTTAGCAATTAATTAATAACCCCAAGTAGTTATGCGCTTAGAATTGCAATCAATTATTATTTCATTTAACAAAAAATATTTTCGCCTATATTTGTAAACGTTTTTAGTGTAATAAAATGTTTTTTCCTTTTAATATATATGTATTTACATATGTAAAAATATATGTATGTATGTGATTAGATATAATTATATTTAAATTAAATAATTAAATTAAATTAAAATAAAATTTAACAGCCTTTCTGGGTGTGCAAATATTGTTTATCATATTTATGTTAATAATAATACTGATTTTAAAATATTTTCTACTACAATTGTAATGTATTAACTTCTAACAGCGTTATATTTAATTGAAATCAACATTATTAATTAAAAGCTGGAAGTAGAAAACATATTATAAAACTCATGAATAAATATTTATGCTTTTCCCCATCGGCAGCTGATGATGAATATTGAATCGTTGTTTCGGTTGTAGTTGTCAGATCATCAGCATTATATGCTAAAGTGGAACCAGCTTCTGAAAATGTGTTTATTTAAAGATTAAACAGAGATTTTGAAAGCAGGGATTCGAAAAAGTTACCTATCAATTCATTCTGAACGAAAGCATTTGTTTCACCGGCATAAGGCGACGATGAAATGTAGTCTCCTTCTTCTAACAGTTTCAGATCTTCGGTTGTAATAATTTCGAAGATCCACGTTAGATGGTGTGATAATGAGGTGTAATAGGCTTTAATCGGTTCTTCCACGTTGTCATTGTCATTTTGCAAAGGCAAAATTGTCGACAATATACCGACTAGTTTATTATCGCATACGAAACCAGTGCCACGATCGCCATTGTAATGCTGCAGGCTTTCAAATTTCTGCCAATTAAAATTATCGAAATTAGTTTATCATTTAAATAAATGCTCGTGAGTATAATTATGATTATAATTACATTTAAATTAAATCCAGTTGGTAGATAATAATATGAACAGATATCATCATCACGAGTATTTGGATATTCAGATATAATTTCACAAGCTTCAGAATCCAATAACGGTAATTGTTCGCTTTGTATGTAGTTTGGTGCACCTTGGAGAGACTATAAATAAAAAGTATGAAATAAAATTTTAAACTACATTTAATAAAGCAATATAATCTCTTTATTAAAATCTTAAACCATACATAAATATGTTTATGATTATCGATATTATAATTTAATTATAATTTTTATGTATTTATTTTATTCAAAACGATATAATTACAGACTATATCACAGTCATTACGAATGGTTTGAAGTAATAGACCAGAGTCTCTGTAGTTCAGGCGTTAGCTTCGGGGACAAGTGTACCACAATATCATGTAATACAAAAATATAAAAACAATTCCAATGCTCTTGTAAGAGAGACTGTCGGACAGGGTTACACGTGTGTATCAAATTTAACAAATTGAAATATAAACAAATGATGTAAAATTAATTCTTTATATTTAAAAGAAAAAGTCATGAAGTTAAATGAAGAAAGGCGATAATACTTTATGCGACTTTTCTAATAAAAAGGTTGCAATCGGTCATTTCACCAGTCATGGTATATTTCGTATGAAGTAAAATTATTAGAATAGTGGATGCTGTTGCAATTGGATTTTATTCGAAACAAACTTTTAGCCCTCTGAAGGGACAACGTAAGTCTAGCATATCACTCGGTTGTCTCCTCTGAGGGGACAAACGTTAGTCTAGCATGTTACTCGGTTGGCCCCTCTGACATGATAATTTGTTAGCGATTACGGACAATCACAAAGAAACACGTGTTCTCCTGTAGTTTTCTGTTAAAATGGCACAAAAAAACCAATCGAAAATAGATAAAATTAACAAGATGCATGAAAAATAAATCGACCGTTTACACGTCGAAAAAGAACGTGCGAAGTGATCTAATCCGTTGAGCAAATTGTAGATATAGTGGATTATGCGTACAAAACTGCAATTGTATGGCTCAATAAAGTGGGAAACTTGGTACGATAATAAAGAAATCCGATAACCGAGAGAAGAAATGTACAAGATCTCAGTTCGTACTGAAGCGTCGCGACGCGTCGAATAGAAAAGATCTCTGCAGTAATGAGACAGTGTTGTGTTTTGGTAATTTACTATTAATTTCCGAAGTATTTTTTACCCTTTCTTTTATTACATAATCAAAATCGATTATTATATAATCAAGTCGAGTTGCTGGTAGGTAACGTCCGAAACGGTGCGAGTGCAAAGCATTAGATTTCATAAAAAGTGGGTGACAATTCATATTGAAATGTTTTGGTAAAAAGTTTTACTATTAAAATATATTATTAAAATACAACGAATTGTATGCAGTTTAATGTTCCGCATATTAGAAAATTTTAATTTGATGATCTTATAATTTTTTTGCTACGTTGGTTTGTTTTCTTTTTTTGTAAGTGACCTTAAAAACTTTACACTAAAAACATGCCTACAAAGAATTTGTTTTTCATTCATTTTATTAAATAAATTTAAGATATCGATAAATAAATTTCGACATCGTATAAGTGTAGATTTATGGAACTGAATGAAATTATATAACTTGAGAGTTTATATATTTCATTATTTATTCTTGTTAAGTATACGTTCGTATCAATATTGCAGAATTATATAAGAATATAGATTCTTACGATAGAATTTAAAGAGCGTTAATCAAGTGTCATTTATGTCACTAGCTAATTTAAAATATGACAGAAGATGAAAGGATATGCTTTTGTTTTAAATTATTATTTTACAAATACTCAGCTTATGAATATATTAGACAAGACCAAAGCCACAGATCGTGATCTTACAGCTCGTTGCTATTGGTTAAGTTATGTCCCCGTAGTCTAGTAGGTAGTGTGTTGGCTTATTAGACGTGAGGTTACAGTTCAATCTCCAGGACAGACAACTCCAACAGAACTAAATATGAAAAATATTTCTTCAGCGACTTCCTCTTAGCAGATTTCTGGCAAAAACTCTGTGAGTAAATGAAATTGCCACGAAAAGTTTCTCATAAATCTGTCGTTCGGAGGCGACATTAAACTGTAGGGCCCGCCGCTTCTGGATAAAATTAGAACACACTACATTAGTGGTATGAGAAACTAGGTCGTAATCCTGACTGAAGGATTGTAATGACCAATTGTGTATGTATGTATATACATATGTAATAAAATTTTATGGCGTAATTGAGAAGCATATGCATGATCCAGAAACAATTTGTGAGGTTGGTGTATCGAAAAATTTTCGGTTGAAGAGTGAAATATGAAAAATCACAAATCATAACGTATTTCAAAATATATATAGTTTTAATATATTTCGAAAAAAACCCACTATTTACAAAAGGGTGCAAACGTAAGCTAAATGAATATTACAATTTATTTTACAAAGCTTTTAAAAATGCCTGAAATTATAAAATGTATTTATGGTCGTAACACAATAAGGCATAATTTTGATTTCGTTGACAACGTTTGACCAATTCTCATTCCAAGGATACGCAACTCGATGAAAGGCAAGTAGTTATGACTAAAATTAGTAGCACATAATGGCTATGTAGCAAGAATGTCAGTTTTCAACAAACATATACATTTGGTTCTTCTAGTTAGAATATAAATTAATAAAAGAAAAGTCGGAGTCATCGTAGTCTAGTAGGTAGTGCGTTGGCTTATTAAAGGCCGCGGTTCAAACCCCAGGTCAGATATCAAAACGAAAATATGAAAAAAAAATATTTCTTCGGTGACTCCCTGTCAGCAGATTTCTGGCAAAAACTCTGAGAGCAAATAAAATTGCTATGAAGTCTCTCAAAAATCTGCCGTTCGGAGTCGACTTAAAACTGTAGGTCCCGCCACTCATGTATAAAATTAACGCACACAAAATAAGTGGTGTGAGAAATTAAATCCATAATCCTGACTGAAGGGTTGTAATGACCAATAATATACATATAATTAAAAAAGTTTCTCAAAAATCTGTCGAGGGGAGCCGACAGATTAACAACATCACAACATCGTAATTCTGACTGAGATAAGTAAGTAATATCGATTGAATTTAATTTTAATTTGTATTCGTTTTGGTTTTGTCACGTATATAGAAATTAGAATAAAAGGGCTTTCACCTTAATTTCATTTTAAACTTGATTTATTTCATTTCTAACTTAATTCTTATCATTCATTTACTTGACCTTGATTTTAAAACTATTTTTTTGTTACAATGTTAATATTTCCCTTTGTAAAGATTATAATTTTTTCTTGACGTTTTTGTTATATACATATATGGCGTGTATGGTATATATAGTAAGTTCTAATGAAGTTATAAATTAAGGGTTATAACTTACGTTTCGTATGTAAAAGTTCGCTATACAAGGCCCATCGTAGTTTTCGGCATCATCCAATATGATCCAACTCATGTCATTGCGCGCGTCTAGCGGTAATTTATCGCTTAAGCGCAGTAGTGCTAAATCATTTTCACCCGTAGTATAATTAAAATTTTCCGCTATAAAAATAGCTGTAATTTGGGTTGTTAACTCTTCACTAAATTCTGTCGAACTACCGCTTACGGCAGTGATCATGGACGGTTCTATTGCCACCACAGGACTACTATGTGCTGAGAATTTGTAGTGAACGCAGGAGGCTGTGGTCAAAATTAAACGACTCTCAACAATAATGCCATTGCACAAATGTACCGGAGCAGCTCTAGGATGTAAACGGACATAGAGAGAAACTTGATATGATGGTTGATTCGCGTCACACAATACCGCTTTAATTGTCATTATAACGGCAATTATTTGTAAAATATTTAAATTTATATTCATGTTAACAAAATTCACTTTAGCTGGTAGTATAAAATTTATTTTTTTTATTATTTTTTCGTATTTTCCGTGCTTTAAACCGTTTGCAACGAACAGCGTTTAACGTTTAAATAAAGTGTTGTTAATAACTTTATAAATATAATGTAACACTGTATATTTTGCAGTTAGTGCTGTATAATAATCTTAACTGACATTCAAAAGAAATGAAGCCTATTCGACGAAATCATACAAATCTACTAGTATTTGATTATTATATACGATACAAGATGTTATTTTTCAAGTTCTGTGTTATCTCAATTCTTACTGATAATCTTACGAACGAAAAGTGTATCTACTAAATGATTAAAAAACAGATGAACGTACATATGACTGTTCTTTTCTTGCAGAATACCCTACTACAATCGGGGCACCAAATATGATGGCAAATTTCTTTTGTCTTTTTTAATTTAATTTTAATTTTATTATAACGATCTGCAACTTCTATTTATTTATTTACTATTGTTACGTCTTCTTTGTATACATATATAACTACTTTTCATCTAATCCTATTAAATTTTTGAAACCAACACTTTGATACGATTTAATAAATTCTAGTGGTTCTAATTTTAGGGACTGTGTATAAAACATGATTCGATTAAACAAAGAATTGGTCTTAACTTTTCCATTCTGAAGGCTAATAACGGGACTCGAGTTCGAGATAAATTCGTATCGAAATTAATTGCGATTGTACGAGTTTTTCTGATGATGTGCATCAGTGTTAAAAATTCAGTACTTTTTTCAGTACTTTTTAATTTCAAAAATACCGCACTCCCAACGCGACGCTTTTAGTACTTTTTTATTATTACATATTTTATGTCTTACAATTTCAACTATTAATGAATTAGCAACATGTAAAGGTAGAATTAGGCTTTAGCCCCGGTTAGCCAAACGTCCATGGAACGTACGTTCGTTTTTAGAATACGAAAAGCAATGAAAACGTTTGCAGAACAGCATCCTAACTTTCCATCGACGTTTGACTAAACGGGACTTTTGCGTTTTGTTACGTTCCGAATCAGCTGATTTTGTCCTGTATGTGTACTAAATATAAATAAATAAATAGTCTAGTAGGTAGTGTGTTGACTTACTAGACGTGAGCCCACGATTCAAACACCACGTCAGACATCTCCATCAAAACGAAATATGAAAAAACATTTCTCCGACTACTTCCTTCTGGCAAAAACTCTGAGAGTAAATAAAATTGCCACGATAAAGTTTCTCAAAAAGCTGTCGTTCGGAGTCGACTTTAAACTGTAGGACCATGTATAAAATTAAAACACACAAAATAAGAGGTGTGAGAAGTTAGGTCATAATCCTGATTGTAGGGTTATAATGATCAATTATGTATGTATGTATCTTTTACAAAAGTACCATTTGATGCGAAAAAGTACTTTATCAGTACTAAGTACCATTTTAAAATTTCAGTTTTGCAACACTGATGTGAATCGAATTTTAATAAGGTATTGTAAATATGAAAAAGACTTTTACTTATTCAAAGTAAAAAAAAAATTTAAGTAAAAGAAACTTCAAGTTAATCAAGCATGAGTCATTACCTAGAAAATAATAATAAATTTATCAGATAGGCAGTCAGGATTTTAGGTGTTGTATGCTGCTCTAGTAAATATGGTCAAGGACCATGCATTAATAAAATAATAGGCATTACGGAATCTCTTAAAGAGGATAAATTAACCGGAAATATCGAAACAAATGATTTGGATAACTTCTCACAGATTCAGAGTAGAGATATGAGTTGGTTAGGACTAGTGTGGATACCGGAATAGTTAAGGTTTCTTGGTAATGGAATAGCCGTCGAATGTGTGGACTGAGTCTATAAATTGCAGATACAGGATATAATTTATATAATATTGCATATAATATGTAGAAGATCACCATTTTAAGGATCTGCAAGCCTTGATATCCTTAACTGAATCATAGGAGGGCAATTAATCCGCTGAATTTTATAAGCGGCATTTTAAGCCATGCTTTTAGAGCTTTTACAGTTTTCACCATATTCTGAAAATTAAATAGCAACTTGGTAGTGGATTATCAACAGAAGGAATAAAGGTTACCGTAAAGGTTCTAAATTAAACGTTACAAATTATTCAAAGCATGTCCATTTTAATAACTAGATGTTGTCTTTGTCATTTAGATAAGGCTAGGTGGCGGAGCCCCATTAAGGATAAGATCGAACTTTAGTCAGAGGTTACACCCATTGTGTCATCACAATCCAATATCCAACTAGGGTGTCAACAACAACAGTTCCTACAATAAACTGTCAATATCTCTGGCTACTATGGTAGTTTTTATTTTAGATAGTTTAGTCAAATATAACAAGAAATTAGAGGTCGAGGTCACTATTCTCCTTCAGAAGTCCTTAGCTTTAGATGAAATCATAAGCGAGAAAATGGCTGTAGCCTGTGAGATTCGCACTACTGCAAATTATTCAAGGATAGCAAGCATAGATAGAAAACAATCTTCTTATCTACATCAGTCCAGCGGAGTCTAGCATCATTGCACGTACCCTCCTGCTACCACCAAAGATTTGAGACTGAAGAGCATCCAGTTTAACTGAGGCAATCGGAGATTTATGACCGCTAACATGTCGTAAATCGTGTGCTGTACACCCGTTCTGGCCATTTCATCAGCAACGCAATTTCCTGGAACCAATCATGTATAAAATTAACTCACACAACATAAGTGGAGTGCGAAGCTAGGTCATAATCCTGACTGAAGGGTAGTAATGAGCAATTATGTATGTATGTAAATCAAAGCTCCTATCGTGAAAATTATGAGGAATATAACGTAAGGTTTATGTTTTCCCAGTGTAGATCCACAGCATTAGTCTAGTTTGGCTCAGAAGTTAACGGCATTGAGCCTAGCTGTCATCAGTTTCAACTTACCAGATTTTGTTCGCAACGGTGTATGTTGCATTCTTTTTCAAACGTATGCTGTTGTAGCATGTTTTAAAAGTCGGTTATGATCCCAAAAACTTGCGATTTCTACAAAACTAAAGAGTATTGTTTAGCCAAAAAGTATGATGATGTGATAACAACCTTAAGATGTTTTTCTTGATAATAAGATCTACAGCATCATTTCTTATTTTTCTGCGGAATAATTTAAATATTAATTCAAGAAACGAAATCTACGATTTTAAGTAAACGGTTATTAATTTACTTAAGGCATCACAGACACATGCAAAGTAGAGGGGAGGACTACTTGAAACAATAGTTTTTTTTGTTTAGGAATAATGAAAAACATATATGTATGTAGATAAACAGATAACCGTTATAAACAGTCGGGGATAAAAAAATAAAAATTGAACATTTCAGTTACTAAACGAATGACAATGGCAAGGAATATAACGATGATTTACGAAATTGTTGCAATTATTGTTGTAAATAAAACAATTATTGTCTGGTAATAATACATATAACTTTGATAACTATTTAGTATTTTAGTTAATATTTATTTTTTGATATTTTTATTAGAATTTGTATTTGCTAGAAATTACATTTTATTAGTTTGTTTTCAGTTGCTATTTAAATATTTCCAAGGAGTTTATAAATTTAAACATTAAGCACTCAGTCGATGACCCCTACTAATGCAGTGTATTGTGTATGATGTCCATACGAATGGATATATGTACATACATACATACATAATTGGTCATTACTACCCTTCAGTCATTATTACGACCGAATTTCTCACAGCACTTAAGTTGCGTGTGGGTTAATTTTATACATGATTGACGGGATCTAAGTTTTAAGTCTACTCCGAACGACAGATTCTTGGGCAAGTCTTTCATGGCAATTTTATTTACTCCCAGAGCTTTTGCCAGAAATCTGTTGAGAAGATATATTTTTTCGTACTTCGATTTTTTGAGATATCTGAAATTAAATATGAACCGTGGCCACACGTCTAATAAGCCAACACACTACCTACTAGACTGTGGCAACTATAAACGAATGGATATGCCATTGTATAGAAAAAACATTTTTATATAACCAGAGGAGCTGTCTAATGAAACAACATGGCTAAATTAAGTAATAGTGAGGTAAAAGTTGTCAGTGATATTGCGATATATTTTAATAGATGATATATGTGATAGTTTATATTATAATAGCATAATGGTGAAGCCAAGTAGAGTTTTATTTATTTTTTTATTAATTAATTACAATACAATTACAAATTATATTCTAATTATATACGAGCGAAGTAACGGAGACCATATTGCTCGGTGTAGTGTCACAGACGAGAGTCTCTGGTGGAAATCGAACCCACGACCCTCACACTAATAGTCTAGCACACTACCCATTAGACTACCAGGGCACCCAAGAAGAGTTTTAAATATTAAAATTATCATAAACACTAGTATTAAGCCTCATCGATTATCGAAATAAAATCAGATACATATTCTACATCAAAAAAGGGAAACTCTCTTTCCGCTTATACCATATACAGTGCATCATAAATGCCAAATTCTTGCTGGCATTGGTGTGCAACCTTATTGCTTTTGTTGAAATACAATACTTTAGCATTTTCCCATTTTTTCATTAATATTGCATAAGAACTGAAAATTCTTGCTCCACTTATTCACGTGCAGTCATGATTGCTATAATATAGATTCAGTTTCTTAAGAAAGAAAACATTATTCTGTTTATTTTATTTATTTATTATCTTGTTTTTAAACATTTCGAAACTACCATACATATATTTGGTAGCTATAAAAATTAAATGACAATATTATGGAATAATGTTTAGCATTTGTTATTTACTGTTGTTCTACATGTTCTTTTTGTTTTGTTAAATAAATGCATACGTCTCCTTCAGAGACAATGTAAATTATCTGCCAATTGAAATTCTTCGTTGTAAACATATCCTTGCCAAAGAAATTAAAATTAAGAAATATGTATGTAGACCCGCTTATTTTAATCAAATTAAAAATATGTTATTGCGTTGTTTAAGGCATTTAAAATAAAGAATGTTGATGAAAAAATAAAAATTAATAACATACAACAATGTATATAGACTTTTGTCTTTGACTGTATTGCTAATCTTGAAGTTGAATCCGTGTTCTGGCTTGGATAACATCGAGCTAGAGATACAAACGGTAGATTGTAACAAGAGTGCAGAATTTATAAATTAAATCATAGCGTTACTTTAGGAATTTCAAAACTTCGAAAAAGTACTCGCTGTAGTCTAATAGGTAGTGTGTTAGCTTATTAGACGGGAGGCCACAGTTCAATCTTCAGGTCAGGCGTCTCAATCAAAACGAAATATTAAAAAATATTTCTTCGGCTACTTTCTCTCAGTAGATTGCTGGCAAAAAATCTGTTGTTTGGAGTCGACTTTAAACAGTAGGTCCCGCCTTATGGATAAATTTAACGCACACAACATGCGTGGTGGAGCTAGGTCGCAATCCTGACTGAAGGATTATAATGACCACCGATGTATGTATGTGTAATTTGAAAAACTAAAGGGAGTCACTTTAGTAGACATGGAGATACAAAAGAAATCAATGAAATCATAAGAAAAAAACTGTCTGCAGCTTCTAATATACAACATTGCAGCGAATAAAAAAGTTCGACAGGGTGGCGACTTATCTTCTCTAAAAGAGAGAAATTGTGTGGGGTTATAAATGAACAACAGTTAGCAATCTTATCAATCCAGAACTCTCCATTCACTGGATAAATTTGGCTAATGCAACTAAAACAAAGCAGAGATATAATAACAATAAAGAAATAAAAAAATTTATTTAATAAAATTTTTTGTTTTGCCTTTGTCGATAGCAAATTTAAAATGACTTAAAAATGTATATTGTTTTTTGATCACTAGGTGACAAATAATAAAAAAAAATTATTAGAATATAATACAAACCAAGGCGAATTTATTCTATCAGGTGACCGCATCTCTACAATAAATACAACAATGCAAAAACAACAGGCATTTTGTTTTTGTTAAAGAGTAATCATCTTGTCAAAAAAAAATTAACCCTCAAACCTCTATAGGAAATTAATAAAAGCAATTTAAAAAAAAAACTAAATAAATTTTATATATTGAAAATTCTTTTGATTTTTATGTCATGCTAAATTAAACAATAGTGGAGCACCAATAAATTAAAAAAAAATTATTTCATGCAGTCAATAACATCCATTTTACGTGAAGAACATGTTTTTATATGGCCATCGAGAAAAATGGCAGTTGCAAACGTTATTCCTTATTTGTCATAGTTTAGGCACCTAGTTGGAGAGACAGATTTTTTTGTTTTTTTTTTTTGGTAATTCATTATTCTCGTCTAATAAATCTAGGTTGTAGCATAAAATGTATATGTATTTAGTGTTAAAGGCTTAAATATTGTTAATCATCTTGCAAAAATTTTAATATAATTGGCTTTAAAATAGGAATCCTGAAGAATTTCTAGAGTGCGTATTGTTAAGGATACATGCGGTACATATGAGGGTTTATGACAGGGTTCGTCAAAAAATTTTTAGTTATGTGTTAGTGAGTAACAGAGAGAGAATAAGTTGAGAGAATTTATTTATTTACAGCCATAGAAAAGTGTTAGTAATACACGCTATTTTTATTTTCATTTCATCAGCATACATATGTAAAGCTATATAACTTTGGCTTAATAATTTTAGATAAATAAAAATAAAATAAAAAATCCATTTTTTATTAAAAGAACATAAAGCTATCCATCTTTGGCTTAAAAATTATACCATGTTTTTTTAGATAAATAAAAATAAAAAGAATAAAAAACCCATTTTTTATTAAAAGAAAAAAAGTATATTATTAGTATAAAACAATTATACTATGCGACAAAATAAAAAAAAATTAAAAACGCCCAGCTAATGTCATAGCCCATTTTTAACATAAAATATTTTTTGAGTGTCATTCTGAAATAAAATGATAAAGCATCCGCCGCACATGTGTTCTTGCCGCAGTCTGATAGACAACTAAATGGAAAAACACAAGAATGCGTGTGAGTTCTCTTTGCACAACTGTGCTATGAAATGGTAAACTATGGTTTATGACTAATATAAATACGAAATTGATTATCGAAACAAAATACACGAAAAACAAAAATTCTTTTGACAACAACGATACACAACTGGTAACTTAAGGCCATGATGCAACTAATGACGATGAATTTGTTTCCCTTCAACATGTGTTTCAGCTTTGTCTGAAATTCGTGAATGAAATTCCGTATACATTCCGGAATAATGTACATATGTGATGTGGCGGAGAGAGATTACATCAGGATATATAAAATATGAAGAACATCAGGGACCAACTATAATTGGCTGAATCTACTTGACGGCCAAAATTACTTCACTGAAAGCCAAATATTTACATATCTCAAACAGTTATTTGTTTCAATTTATATATACATACGTAATTCTTAATTTTTTATATTTTTCAAGAATTATTTAGTGTTTTTACTTAAAATTGATGACTGATTTTGACAAACGTGCGGGAGCTTCACAAAAACAAAATGCATGTTGTTTTTGCCTTGTTGTATTTGTTGCCGAGGTACTGTCACCTTATAATCAATTCGCCTTGCTTAAGGCCATCTTATATATAAATTCGCCTTAATACAAACTTTACTGCCGCCAACTGTCTTAATAGGATGTCAGAGGATGATGCAACGTGTAGTTAGTGCTTGTGCGATATTATTTCATTAGCTACGGACTAGTTGAAATGAAATTATGTTTTAAATCGAACAAATATTTTGTTTTGGAAGTTTTGTTACTCTTAATTTAAATACAGAGATTAAATACAATAAAAGAATATTTATTTTGACAGTTGCAGTCAAATACGTATTTGAAAATTTTCGGAGAATTAGCCTAGATTTACAGTTAAGAATTACTGGAAAAGTAAAGCAAATACAAATACTTGTAAATCAGAGAGTTTAATTCGGCAATAATGTTTGTGTGCTTCTTGTCAGTGAGGACAACTATAATACGATACGCTATATCGTACGAATATAATTTGAATGTGTGTCATAGAATGTGTGGTCATAATAAAATGAATCATTTCTTAAAAAATGCAAATAATATGATAAAATGAAATTTTTATGTAAACACGAATATTATATGTATGTACATATGTATCTAATTATTGTACAAACGTACATAACAATAATGTTTTTAAAGTTATTTTACTTAAACTATTTATACACAACGGTTTTATCTTTGTTCTGAAACTGTGTAAATTAAAGACAGTTAGTTTCATACATGTATACTCAATTCTAAACTTATTTACGATAACTTCGCACAACAAACGATTAGGAGAGTAGCATAAATTTTTCAAATTATTGTAGTACTTAGAAAAGCGCGTAATAGGATTTATCAAAAATATAAATAAAATTCATAATTAAAGGCATCTGTTCTCTAGATAAGCATCTAACACTGCAGTTAAAATGTTCTTTAAGGAATTCCAAAATTGGATTTATTATGAACACATAGCAATTATGTTCATAACGATTAACATTTTAAAAATTTATTATATTGATTAGGAAAATTTAATTCAGAATTAGTATTAACCGTTTTTGATCATAATTTATTCAAATTACTATAAAGAAATTATTATTTGCCTCCTATTATTCTTCTTTGACAATTTTAAATATTTTGCCATTTTATTTTGAATATACGGTAGAGTCACGCTTTATATTGTTCGTTTAAAACTTTTTATATTACTAATAAAATATCAATTAAAACGATTTAATACTAGTAACGACCAGCTCAAACTGATCTCAAAAATTTTGCTGTTTTTCGTGTATTTTGATAAGCAATTTCATTTTTTTTCTGATTTGAGTTAAAATCTTTAAATACTCAAAGAATCTTTTAAGATACAGCGATTAAAAACGCTCTCACAAACTCATTTTAAAATCAAATAAATTTACAAAATGATTAAGAACACAATATATAGACTCGATTCGTTTGTTAGATTGATCGAAGTGTTTAAGTAATTTTTGGAACAAATACATTTAATATTAAAATTAACAAAAAAAAAAATTTGTTCGGGTAATTTCACCTCTGTGCCGTACAACATATGCCAAAATAGAGAGTGTGTCCCATATTTATAAGGTCACTTCTATTTTTCAAATATCTCTTAAAATATAATTTAAATCGATTAGGTTCCTTTTGAAGATTTATGTTTCTTTTTATGTGCTTTTAGGAAATACTATATTTATGTACTATACTTTATTATTGTCGTTGCATGACTTATGTTATATAATCCATTATACAATATACACTTTATTTATTTTATTATAGAAAAACAGACTATTGCTCTATTTTTCATACAACTGACTGAGTTTTTAGTATAATATTCATAAATTTTTCTTCATTCTTTTAAAATTTTAAATTTTTAGTGAAAGCAAGTTATCAAATTGGTGGTTTTCGGTGAAAATCCACTTAGATAGCATTCCACTTATATCTGTTATTCGATTAAAATCTGGGGAACATGCTGGCCAATTCATTATATCAATCATTTTTGATATAAGCCATATTTTATACTTGTAGATTTTAGTGAAGAGGCCGTTTCTCTCACGTCAGCAACACAACTTCTTGACTTCAGTTTGTACACACTGTCTAGTCTTGATTACTGTGTATGGCGATACCAATCATATGCAAGAATGATATTTTTAAGATATTCAAAAGGAAGAAAGATAGACCATAGGTCTACATTCATTCGGTTTAAAAACAATTATATGTATGTACCGTCAATGATTCGACTTTTCTACAACTCGCCAGGCAATCCTGTCAGTTATAAATGAATCACAATTGCCGCAGCGCCTTTGATATTTTCCTGTCTAATCGAGAACGCCTTTTTTCTACGAAATCAGTTGTAATTCTTTCTTTCTTTCCTTCCACTGGCTCAAGCCACTCTCCCATTAGTACGTTGAATATATTCAAGTATTTGTTGTAAAGGAGTAAAGAGACTAAAGGATCTAAACTAGTTTTTCCCATATTACTACTGAAGTTTCATTGGAAAAAATTTTTTTCATACCACCATAGTGAACTTCTTCTATTTCCGCAAACTTGTTTGTATGACCTGCCTTTAAGAATAATAAAAATTTCACTACGTTCAAGTTAAGAATTCAAGGGCACATGAGTATTCAGAAAATATTGTGATGAAAACAGCAATCATATCCCTGATTATAAATTTGGCCGCTATCTACCATGGCTGATGTAATGTTATCTTCCAGGCTTGCAGTTGAAGCTAGAAGGCCTGGTCCTTGATTGTAATGTTGTGATTATCATCATTCTTGTCCACAAGCCGCATCAAACACTGCATCTTTCATAATGCATTGAAAGCTCTTAAACTGTCTTCACTACTACAACTACTTTATACTGTTCTAGCCCGAGGCACTTAGAATACGTCATACATTGTCCTTTGACTTTTTCAACTGACAGCAAAGTTGAAATACATGTTTTCTGGACTTCTCCGCTAATGCAAAGCATAAAATTGTACAACTTTTAATGTTTGAAGTAGATCGAATACTTTACAACTATCAGCAACTTTCTTTCAATCTCTTTTCTTAAAATTTTTTGGTATTCCTGCAGGTATCGGTTGGTTTATTTACTCTCTTGAGATTTTTTTGTGCGTCAAAGTACTCATTATATCAATCACATACATTTTACTTTCAAAACTTGTGCTGTGTGATTATTGTCGGTACTCGACAAAATTTGGCGTGAAGAGTAGCCAGAGAAATTTTATCATTCTTAAATTTATAAATAATTTTATTTGGAAGCAATAAAGCATTAATTTACTAATATTTTCTTGAAGAATTGCATTAGGGGTTATACGGGTGTATTTTCTTTTTTTTATGACATGTTAACTTGTGTAATAAAAATCTTTATGTGTATAATACGTACAGATAAGATCATTTCTGTTAGCTTAAGTTGAATTGTGATTTTCAAAGTGATTTGAATGGGAAAACAAGTCAATAAAATATTAATGATTTCAATTACGTTACTCTGTATCAGTAAAATTATTATTGTTGTTGTTTTTCTTTTGTTGGATTTTAATTTAAAATGACTTCATAGCTATTTCGTTTCCACTATAAATAAAAGAATTGGTGGCAATGTCAGAAATGTTTGTTTTTTTTGTCAGAAAATAATAGTCAGCGAAAAAGGGTAGTTTCGTCTTATTGTGTACATCAACAAACCAAATTGATCAATTTGGTGTGAAGGATAGTCAAAGGCAGATGATGAGAAGCTAATGCGCTTTTAAAGGTGCACTGTTTGTGAGCCGACAGTACCATCGGAGTGGACTTCTTTACGTTGACACGTTGTTGTCAGCATAGACGTACTGCACGATCTATTATACTACCCCCAATCTATATAAAGAATGCGCATAATGTCTCCCCCAATCCTTTTGCACAAACATACTTAAGGTTGTTGTTCGATGTCAGTGAAAATATCTTCCGTCATAATAATTGATAAACACCCAGGTGTATTCTTCTGAGATTCATTCCCAAGGCACAAGTTCCAAGTATGGTACGTGAATAGAACTACAGAATGGCTTTTTAAAAAACGAAAATAAAAATCCTACGACTGATCTAAGGCCTGGTTAGTCTTTACGTTCTGCTACGTCCCGAATCATTTGTTTCTGTTTTGTACGTAAGAAACATGCAACAAACCGTTAGTTTTTCTGTTCCGTTCCGTTTTGTTATGAACGAATCTGTTAAAAATAAAAATTCTTTAAAATCTCATAGTGACAGCAAAAATAGCTGATCTTTGTGTTAAAAATATAAACAAAAAATAGGAAAAAATTTGTAATATTTTATTTAATATACAAAAAATTAATGATGAAGAATTAATCTCATTGGTTAAACACATCGAAATATTATTTTTTTCATTTCTTTGTTTATCAAAATCAGCTGCATAGATTGAGTACCGGAGTCGCACGGGACAGGGCAGAAACAGAAAGTATAAACTTACCAGACCTCTACCTAACAAGGTGTGATGGTTTTTGACAAAACGAGAACCATACGACAGTCAAATTTTCATTCGTATTTTGTCCCAATGTCTTAAGTTGCCCGGCCACACATCAAATATTGGACCAAACTCTTCTTTTTTGTTATTGGGTTGGAGAACAATAATCACACGTTTTGGCCGAGGTGAGTTTGTTTCCGTCGCATACATCATCTTAAATGAAGGTTTATGGTGTGAGGCAAAACTCTGATGTGTAAGAAATCAGAAAACAAAGCTGACGCTAAATATAGCAGCTTCCGAGGTTTTAGCATAAAAATTCGTTAAATATAATACAATTGCATTCCATGAGCGGCCAAATCCGTTTAAAAGTTTAGTTTTTGTTCCTAATGTTGTTACATTCAAGGATACTGACTACCGACTACAATAATTATTTTCACATCACGCCTAAGCGCCGATGTACAGTGGTTGCCTTATAATTAGAAACGACTTAGCAACATGTATGTTTGTTAATTTGTTTCACAGTTTTCACTATGTACCTGGGATCAAAGGCTTTGTTTGGAGGACGTCTTACATAAGTTCTTCCATCAAATTGGGACAAATTAAACTTAGATTCGTCACTCCAGAGAACTCTGTTCTAGAAAAATCGTTACTAATTATAAGGCCACCACTGTAGCTGTAGCCAACTTAGACTAGTTTCTAATTTGTTTTGCGACAATGAGCATTAATGATGTCAATACAATAAGTTTCGTAAAATAGGGG
Organism: Sarcophaga subvicina; assembly: GCA_936449025.2. Lineage (NCBI taxonomy): Eukaryota > Metazoa > Arthropoda > Insecta > Diptera > Sarcophagidae > Sarcophaga > Sarcophaga subvicina. The sequence continues at coordinate 39,796,176 of OW388082.2, forward strand.
CTTTTAAAACTCATACAACTAAAAACACGAAAAAAAATTTAATGTTACCACTACTGTTACTTTGTCGCTGCCGTCTTTAAAATAATTGAGTAGCCGAGCGTATTAGCACACGCATAAGACCTGCAGTTTTTAATGTGTTTGTAAATAAGGTGAATTTTAAAGGGTGCCCCATTTAAAGTTTAAATTTAAAAACGCAATAAATCAAAAACGGTTTAAGATTTTGTCCGTTAGAAAATATTATTTCATTCATATGGCTTCCGCGGCTGTCCTCCCAGTACCTCATTCGATCGCACCAATTATCGTGCACTTTTTAGTGTGAATGGAGTCGTATCCCGATAATGGCATCACTAATGTTGGCTTTTAAATGCTCATTTGTCTGGATTGTCGGCATAACACTTTTCTTTAACGGCGTCCCGCAGGAAATAGTCCAATGATGTCAAATCGCACCGTCTTAGCGACCAAATTACATCACAATTTCTACTAATTGAACGGCCATCATAGGTTTGCGCAAGCAAGTTGCACCATCCTGTTGAAACCAAACATCGTTCACATCAATACCATGAAGAGCAGTTTCTCGTTGGTCCATCTAGCGAAACGAAGACGAAGCGAATGGTCATGCGACTACAACTCTTGAACCAATTGAACTTGGTGAATCGTCATACCGAGATTTTTTCATAAATTCAGAGTATGAAATTTTCAATTCTTGAGAACGATGGCGAGTTGATGTTGATGGATTCTTACGCACACCATCAGCTACAGCTTCGATATTTTCGGATATACGCACTGTACGAGCACGCTCACGTCTTGGCGCATCAACAATGAAACCAGTTTCATGAACCTTAGCAATAAACTTGCGTGTACCGAGCACTGTTGGTCCTTCTCTGCGCCCAAATTTTGTATGACATTTTCGTGCAATTTCCGAAATTTGTTTTGGAAATAAATTTCCAATAAATCCCAAAGTTGCTCAAGCAAATCGATTCATTACGTTCAGTGGAGATAATATACTGAATTTTGTGACCGAATAGAATGACGTACATAAGTATTGCCAGATTCGAAATACCCGGTGGTTCAAATTTAAACCGATAGATGGTCCACCCGCTACAAGTAAATTTTTTTTTTATTTAAAAATGAAAAAAGGACAAATAATTATACTGTTAATTGGCCGACCTTTTTTCTGAAAATTTTAAGATAACGAATTTGTAACTATTTTTACTAGTTTTCTAAGGACTAATTTGGTAATTACAAAGATATTTGAGATTTTCAACATTTGTCCCAGGTAATCTACCTACAGGTAGATATTAATGACGGTGTGCAGGTATATCCTGTAAATGTCCTTACAAAACTGTTAATTGTTTAGAGTGCTTAAGAAATCGTTAGTATTACATTAAATCTGCTGCAGTAGAGGCCAACAATGAAAGTCGTCTCAATATTTAAAGTGTTTATAATATTTGTGATTTTCTTCAAAAACTTACAAATTTGTTATAGTGCGCCGAACAAAAATCAAGCACGGTACTTACATACATATATATGTTTTTTTCTATATAAACCTTTGTATTCGATTAAAAATCGATTATAAAATGGTTGAAATTCGTCTATGATTCGACAGCGTATTAAAAATTTTGGAAAGATTTCTCTTTGATATTAAATTTGGAAACAGATATTCGTAAATATTTAAAACTTGTTCAATAGTTTTAGTGTCTTTAAACAAAATATTGTTCGCAGTATTTTGTACATAAAACTCACAGTAAATTTCATAAAAAATATACGATTTAAATCTTATCTGCACATATTATAATTTGCGAATAATGTATTCAAAATTAAATACATTAGAATTTTAAATATTTTATTATTTTAAGTAATTATTTTACAAAACATAATTGGTCATTACTTTAGTCAGGATTACGACCAAGTTTCTCACACAAGTTATGTTGTGTGTGTTAATTTTTACACATGAGTGGTGGAACCTACAGTTTAAAGTCGACTCCGAACGACAGATTTTTAAGAAACTTTTCATGGCAATTTTATTTACTCTCAGAGTTTTTGCCAGATATCTGCTGAGAGGAAGTCGCCGATGCCTCACGTCTGATAAGCCAATTATATAACCTAATTATAAGTAATTATTTTATTCAATCTAATTTGCGATAAAATTTTACAGATTATTGGCAGATAATAACACGGCCTTAATTGAAGATGTCAAATGGTTCTTTCGCGGTATCAGTAAAATTGCTGGCACAGTAGAGAAAATGCTACCAAATGTAACCACCAACGAAATGAGAACCCGGTAAATGTATATTCATACAACAAAATACATACTTTTATATCATGGAGATGAAATAAAATATTTTTGTATATTCAATTTACAGAAGTTTTTCCGAAAATACCAAATTAACATTCCTAATGGGCCTGCGCCACTTATTAGTGGGTGTACGTGAAATATCCATGACGTTTGAGCAGAGTTTCAACACAGACCACATTAAACAACTCCAACAATTGTAAGAACATATTGAGAAATTCTTTAATGATTAAACTTTTAAAAAGATCGTTGATTTTCAGAAAAAATGCCACTAATTTTGTTAATGATTTACTAAACGACTTGAAAATGTGGTTTAGCCAAATACGTGCTCTAGTCATGCATTTGGTTCATTTATATAATCGTTACATACCCGAAGTATTGTTTGGCAAGTGTGTGGGAATCTATTTAATTTCAAACTACCCTGAACGTTCTTTCTACGAGTATCCGTTTATTTTGTTAACCGAGATATATTCAAGTATAGTAACGACAATTTCTGATGCCACTGTTACGAAAACAGCATCAGATACGTCTTTATTGGATAATGATTTAAATGTGGAACAAAATGAAATACCACATTCAGATTCTTATGATTATACGACCTCATATGGCAGATCGTCATCATCATCATCAAGACAGTTGGATAAAGCCACTTCGAATGATGAAAGTTTTTTCGATTTTAGCTCAGTTTTAAGCGAAAACAAAGATAAATTAATTGACAGTGCTGTTAACCAACACTCGTGGCAGATTTGTCTAAAAATGTATACGGCCGAAAGTATTTCGCGTTCATTGAGAACATACTTTTTAGGTTTATAAATCAAAATAAAAATAAAAATAAACACAACATTTGAAGCAATTAATGCAGTTTCAATAAATTAAACTGTATAACGAAATTCATCTCTTTATGATTTTTATATGTACACATTTTATTAAACGTGACGCAAAATTTAGACTATAATTTAAACTATAAACAATGACTGCAATATGGGAATAGAAAATATGTATGTATATGCCAATGCATAAATATAGAGAAGATATCTTAGTAAATTACTAGAGTTTAAAATTAAGTTTCTTATTAATTTATTATTATGGATTATGTTTTACATAAAAGTGTAGTTTGTTTTGAATTCAATACGGATTTAAATTACTTTAGCTTAGCAATAAATAAAATACAATATAATTAATAAAATAGTAAAAATTCTATAAAAAACTGTTTAAAAACCTGCAATTGATTTATCATAGTGTGAAACGGAAACGTAATAGAAATATTTGTAATTTGATTATGATGCTATTTTAATGCGACTAAGATGACTAAAGTGAGGTACAACTTCGGCTACCCATTCTGGAGAAATTTCCGTTATTTGACGTAAGAAATTTCGCTCGGTGAGCACAATTTCAGAGAAAATTATATATTCCGGACGATATTTACCATGAAATACACTAGACGGATGAATTTTGGCACGTTGACGACCCGTAATCGTTAAATAGAAATTATCACGCTGTAGTTCAGCTATATTATCGAAGAGGCCAACTAATAAACACTTTCGTACTTGATCAAAATTGCTGCCACAACTATTCACTTGTAAAGCTAAGCGCTCGACAATTTCCAACAGTTGACTGCGCACATCGCGTGCATACATTAGATTACGGGTATTGAGAAAGTTATCATGACACCATAACTGCAAGAAAATATCAATTATAAGGCATTTCAAATATATATTTTTATTTGAATTTGAATTACCTTAACTTTTTCAGTCTTCTGGAAGGCACTGAAAACATTCAGTAACGTTAAATGATCGCCATGTTTTGAATGAAATTTGGCATGAGCCAAAGCTGCTTGTTCTCGTTTTTCTGTACTTGAAATAAAGACATTTTCACCCGAAAGTACTGCTACTAAGTTTAACATTTCCTCCATACAACCAAATTGCGGAGCTGCCAATAATAATTTACTGTATTGTGGATCCAACGGAAATTGTGCCATTTGTCGTCCCAAAGGTGTAAGTTCAGGAACTGTGGAGGCATTTCGTACAGCACCCAAAGACTCTAGTTTGCGGTATGCAGCATCCATTGCTTCGGGTGAGGGTTTATCTAGAAAATCAAAACTTTTGCAATCGATGCCCAACGCCAATAGCTGTAATACAGTCGAGCAAATATTGCTTCGTAAAATTTCAGGTTTTGGCATTTTTTCAAATCCATTCATTTCCTGTTGCGTATAAGTTCGATAACATGTTCCAGGGGAATCGCGACCTGCTCGACCACAACGTTGCCATGATTGTGCCTGGGAAATGCGTACTACTCTTAGTACATCTAAACCGGTACTGGGGCTATAAATGCGTCGTTTTACAAAGCCGGCATCTATAACACAACGTATACCTGGTATTGTGACAGAAGTTTCTGCGATATTTGTAGCCAAAACTATTTTGCGGGCATTGGCTGGAGCTGGTAGAAAACATTCTAATTGTTTACTTTGTGGCAATTGGGCATAAAGTGGGAAAACACGCACCCCAGCAATATTACTGAGATTGGTCTGAAAAAATAACAAAAAAAAACATTGTATGAATAATTAAAAAATAAGTATTTGAGATAATTGCGAATTTATTATACGTAAATATTTCTACTTATTTATTTAGACATCGTAGTATCGATCTTACCTAATCTGATTTAAATAAAACGAGAAGAACAATTTTTGTACTCGAATATCAAGTTTTAGTTAAAAAAAATTGTACTAGTGTTTATTATTAGCGATCTTAAATATAATTTTCTCGTAAAAAGAGCCAATTTTGTGTTGACTCATTTTAGAGGAAACAGTGCGATATGCATAGGTAGTTACATAGGTAGGTAGGTTGAAAGAGAAGTGATCAATCAAGGGCTTCATGCCAATTGTCATACATCTAAGCCATTATGGAAGGCTTGTTGTACACTCACCATTAGGACTACCACCTTACTCTCTATACTCTCTCTGGTTTTTCCACATAGAGGCCTAGTCCCATCCTATCTCCGTTTTTAGAGCCATCCGTTTACCAGCTAGTCCCCACTGGCAACTCTTTCATGGATCCGTTTGACCAAGAAAGTCGATCTGGTATTAAAGTGATGCAATAGATTGTCTCCGATATGTTGGACATCTTGTCGGATAATTGCACGTCAAGCGAAAGACCGTCTAGTGTTCTAACTTACTCTGATGATAGGATTTGTGGCTTCCCAACCCCCCAAAGCCTGAGGACGATAAACCGTAAGGGCCGCCGTATTATTTGCAATGCCTTTTGGGTGATGATCACACTCGTTGAACCCTTTAAAGTATTCAAATGTAGCATTTCCTTTCCATCGATGTCCACCACACTACTGAAGCTCTTGTAGAGTCAGACTGTCATTTTTGAAGTGATGCTTCATTCAAAACTTATGGTCGCCCCTAAAAATGAACCAGCACTTGTGGGCCTTTGCTGCCCTATCTTCCAGATGCTGCCTCATTTTAGTTTCCTATACAAGATGACACTCAAATATTTCACCTGATTGGATTGTTAAGAAGGCGAACACTGTCAAAATGAGCGATCTTCGCCTTCCTTATAATTATACATATTTTGGCCTTATACGAGTTTACAGTGTAGCCCCTTGGACGTGCCAAATTGCGTGTTCTCTAAATCTCATCCTTTCATCAGATAATTTACTCTACAACATTGTATCGAAAATGAGTTCCATGGTTTTGAGCAAGAAGAAGGTTAGGCTAACCGGACTTTTGGGGTCGAATAGCGGCCTTTGACAATTTTGGATATTAATACCAGCCTTACCTTCTGGCACCTTGGCGTATGTTAGACATGCAGGCATTGTAAATTCCAACAAGATGAGTTGATACGAAGTCTCATTCATTTTCTAGAAGTGCTGCAAATATTGCATCCGCCTTAAAGAGGAAGAAGCTTTTACTAATTTCTTTAACCATGTTTATGATGATTTCTGGGCCATCCCTTGTTCGGTTGCTCTTCGTTTGTCGCACCGATGCGGACTAAGTAGGTGTTCATCAAAAGACGCAGGGATTCCTCTGCTGTATATGTCCGTTTGCCCGAATCACTTGTTAGTGCATCAGCCTGGATGTGGGATTTGGATAGGGATTTCTTCATCTTCGATACGTCCTTATTATCTACCTTTTAGAAAAATAGAATCCGAGAATTCCGTTTCCCATTTTGCTCACCGCTCTTCTAGTGATGAGGGTTCCAGTGAGAATACGAGTTTTTCCTTTTCGCGATATGTATATAAATTATTATTAAATTAAATTACATGATTCTTGTCGCCTCTTTAAATTATATGTTATCTGATAGAAATCTGTCAACTTTCAACTTTTCAAAGCCTGTCATTATTGTTGATTTATTGAATATTAAAAATATTTGGACTTTTATCCTGTCGCAATTAGTTTGCAAGTCATTCCCGTTTGGTTAACTTATTTATCACCTGACCTTAAGTTAATATTTCAATAGATTATTTAGTTTAAGTGTTCTAAAACAATTTACTTCAAAATCCATACGTTTCAAGCTTAATCTACAAGTAAAAACTTTACTTTTAAACAATGATGGTGTGATGGTAACGAAATGGTTTGTATCTATTCGGGTGACATTAAAATCAGTGATTAAATCCAGTTACCCCTAAATGTTAATTATATCCTTTAAATAATACTCGTATGTTATCTATTTGAATTCCTATTTAATCTCATTTTGATATATTTCTTACGATACATTTACGTTGCCATAGAATTTTTCCGTCTTACCTTAGCAATCTGTCGAATTTGTTGTGCCATTGCTTCAATTTCTTCTTGGCCAGTTAGGAAAATCAATACATCATGGCTATAAAATCAATGTTTCATATTAAAATCTAAGTTGTACTTTCATTTGTATCACTTACTTTGATGGTGTATTACGATGGATATCAAACAATGTCACCAAAGTGGCATGTAAATAATCTGGCTGTGATTCTTTGGCATGCATTACTTTTACAGGATGCGTTCGACCTTCCAGATACATGCCTTTTACGCCAAAATAACGGCCAAAATGATCAATATCCATTGTAGCGGAGGTAACAATAACTTTTAATGGGGTCAAACTACGCAGTCTCCGCTGCCTTTGTGCCTCTTTAACCACTCCAAACAAAACATCTGTGCTTACCGTGCGCTCATGAGCTTCATCTAGCATTATGACGGTATAATTGCGCAGCAGTCGATCAGCCAAAGCTTCTCGCAACAAAAAACCATCAGTCATAAAGCGAATTCGTGTTTTTTGTGAGGTACAATCTTCGAAACGCACTGTATAACCGACCAGTTCACCCAATTGGCAGTGTTGCTCTTGAGCCACACGTTTTGCCACTGTAATTGCAGCCACTCGACGTGGCTGTGTTATAGCAATCATTCCTTTGTTACCGAATCCAGCACTTAATAGAAACTGCGGTATTTGAGTCGTTTTACCCGAACCAGTTTCACCCATTATAAGAAGAATATCGGACTTGTGGACCTCTTGTATTAACCGCTTTCGGCAATTAGTGACTGGTAACGCTTGTCGCTGTTGTTCCAATTGTATTTTAGTGGGTATAAATTTTGACGCTGTCTGTGTCGTTTGCTGTTGTATTCCGTTTGGTTTACTATTTGCTGGAGTTTGTCCATTTGTATTGGACAATTTAAACAATTTTCCATTACCATTCTCTGCACCGGGACTCTGTAGTTTACGCTTCAATGGTATAATGCCGCTGCGAATATTCGTACCGAATGTTTTAAGTGGGGATTTACTAGGTAATGTATATTTCGACTCCATTTTCTAGTGAATGGAGTTGCCTTTTTAACTAATTCTTTTATAAGAAGTTATTTTCAATTATTAGACGTAAACAAACACGTGAACAAACTAAAGAAATTTCAATTAAAAATTTGACGTTTGATTAACAAGTGCGTTTGATTGTATGCAAATAAACAGCTGACGATTTAATTTAAACTACAGGGTAGTTCAAATGTTAATTTGTTCGTATATAGTGAAGACAATTAATCGATAAGTTATTCGTAAAGAACTTTTTTAATAAACGGAATATATTGAAAACTGAAGATTGAATTATTAAAATTATTAAATTTACATTAATAATGGTAGGGATAAAAAGAGACATTTGTCACATCACTAATTCCAAATAAATAAAGAGTATAAGTTTTATTCATCAAAATTTCAGAAATTAAAATAAAAATTCAAATTACGATGAAAGTTTCCCTAAGTACATGTTTATATGTATGTTTAATAAATATAATTAAAAATGTATTTGTATTCTTGAATATTCTCTTTAATGCAAGGAGATAGAAAATTTAATACAACAATCAGTCCTGTTCTGCTAATTTTTTTTACCGGAACGCGTTCCGGTCTCCGGTTCACGGTTCGGAAAAACAAGCCGGTTCGTTCCGGTTTTTGTTTCGGTTCGGGTTCGGTTCAAACCCTTGTTTATAAAAATACATATAAAAATTCGTCGAAAATTAGAAAAAAAAATCAGCAATTCTTTTTAATTTTTTTTTCAAAACGTCAGCCAATTCTCGTTATCAGAAATCATCTTTAGTTCAGGAACACGTTCCTGTCCAAAAAGGAAGTACCGGAACGATGTTCCGGAGCGTTCCGGCTAGACAACACCACTGACAGCAATGTAAAACTATGAAAACAAAGACTTCTTTTGATTAAAATTTATGATTCACAGGATCAGTTCTTTTACGAAATTAATAAAATTAATTCTACGAACTTTTGTTTTTATTCTCTTAACTTAATATAATTATTTTGAATATACATACAGTGGACAACAAAAGTCTTAGCACCCAAATATATTTTAGCAATTTCATGAATTTTAGCCAAAAGTTTGTATAAAAATTTATAGTTTATATATATTTCTGTTTCACTATAAAACAAACAATTTTTTAATGTTTTTCATAAAACAAGAGAAAAATAAGGTAAATTTACAGATGACTCCATAGGTAGCCCCACCCCAAGAAGAACCCTGAGTAAATTTAAAATTCAAAGATCTAATATATGAAAATATTATCCCTTGTATTTAGTAGAATATCCTTTAATGTCAAGCACTCCATCTAACCCATTTGGAATATAATGTACACCTTTTGTTTAGTGTTTTCTGGTGGCAACATGAGCAAGTTTTTCGGTTGACTTTTGTTTGAGATTTAGCGATTACGTAACCTGTCTTTCAAATGATCTCCTAAATACTCTATTGAAGTCATGTCGGGACTTTGTGCAAGAGTATTAAGCCTGTGGGGACTTTTTTCAAAATATATTGCCGTACTAAGACTTTTGCTGTCCAATGTATACACTTACTCAATAAAGTCTGCGTTCACCTAGCGCAGAACCTGGCTTTCGCCACACATTTTGTCTCCAAAATTCGAAAGCCAGGATCTGCGCTTGATAAACAAAATCTGGTTGACACAGTGAAACACGATGGTGGTGGAGTTATGGTATGAGGATGCTTGACGGCTTCGGGGTAGGTCAACTTAAATTTATTGAGTCCACCCTATATGGTGGACACACATTTCCTTTCACGAAAAAAGTAATTTTTTTGATGATATTACATAATGTCAATTTTTTCCCGTATCCCTCTTGGGAGCATATGGCATTCACAAAGCATTTTGCTTTGTTTCCATTTTTTAAATCTGTTTTTGTTGTTCCAGCTAAGCAGAATAGTGTGATGTAGCAAGTCCCAGAATCGGCCATCTATCGTTGCCTAGACACAACGCCCTTCGAGTATTTGGTGTAGAGGTGAGGAATCTTGCTGATTGTTGATTCCTACCTCTTTTCCCACGAGGTGGTGGTAATGCTTGACCTTCTTGGAGGGAGGTGAAGCCACTTAATTTAAAGTTCGAAAACTATGATGAACGATTTTTTTTTCAACTCTATTGGGTTTCGAAACTGGGCTTTTTTCCATAAAAGCCGTGGCAGACATTTGAAAGATGTTATATTTCACATAATCAATCATCAATCATCAATAGGCCCTTCAAACGAACAACACAAACACACTTTTTTTGTTAAAACTTAAAGATAGGAAGCGCTTAAAGAACGTTTTACGTTTTACTCAGCCCTTTTGTAGTAAAACTTAAACTTTAAAGCCGGAAACGTTTCTTTCGTGCCTCAGTTGCTCCTGCCGATTGTAGTCCAATTGGCAATAATGCTAATACATGTCTCAGTCATAGCTGCCAGATAAATAAAGCATCAAATCGTCAAATATTAGAAAACAAAATTGTCAAAATCCTCAAAGACGTTCATTGAAATCGTAAAAAATATCGTCAGAAAAAATAAGCAAATAAATTGAAAGGTTTTATAAAAAAAATTGATATTTATGGTAGTAAAACATATAAAGTTAATTCAATATACATATTTTAGTTCAAAAATAAAACATTAAAACACCTTTAAAAAATCGGGTACAATATTAAAGTCGAAACAATTACAATTGCCAAGTATTAAATAATATTTTTATACTTAAATTAACTTTGTTTAATACTCTCTCTAAATTAGCTGAATAATGTTATAATACTAATATTTTTTAATAAATTTAGTCAAGGCTGGAAATAAAAAGGTACTAACTCTTATTTGCATTTTTTGATATTTGTTTTTTAAAAAATTGAGAAGTTTTATATCATTTTGAGGAAAAAATAGTTTAATGCTTAAACAATCTATACCAGTGTTGTTTATTGGCACATAAGTCCAGCAATAATATTGCATCATCTATATCTAAGGGTGATGTAAATATTAGGGGATCTTGATGTTCTGGGCATGAAAATTCAGTATGATGTTCGCTAGAACCGATACATTATTCAGTGCTTTGGCTTCTTAAGACGGTGCTAGAAATATTTCAATTCATCTTTTTCCTATTTGCACCACTTACAGTGAATGCCGTAAGTGAGTCAACACTTTTGTTCTTAAGTATAAAACAGTTTTGTTCTTAAGTATAAAAAAGTTCTTTTATCATGAATAGTTGTTTTTGTTTACTTTTCTCGCTATTCTAAAAAATGAATTATTTCAGTGCTGTTTACTCACTTTTGGAGCTCAGTGTGTATCGAATACAACTTTCATGAATGGGCCAGTGCCTCAACGTCTAGTTTGAGACTTCTTGACCACGTACAATCAACTCCATTGATTCATTAGAGCGTCGTTGCAATGTTGCTTGTGTTTCACTGTTCTATCGCTACTACAAAGAAATAATGGGTCTTCTTCATCTTGTATTCTTTCTCGGAGAGCAACTCCGTTTGTGGTCGATAGGCCTTTATTACTGACCTAAATTTGCAAAACAGAGGCTTTTAATGTACTAAAGTAAAAAAATTATGTAAATTTATAATTTCTAAAAATCGTCAAAATGAGGACGTAAATCGTCATATCGTCAATATGAAATTTTTTAAGCATAAAATCGTCAAAATTACTACACATCGTCTAAACTGGCAGCTATGGTCGCAGTGTAGAAGCATGCCTTATAACATTTGTTAATGCCTTAGAAAGATATCCAGTGCTGTTTATTAGCGTCAACGATTATATAGCCTCCTATCAGCCTCTTTGATTTCCGTGTTGATTGAGATGAGATGTTCCTAATATACATGGACAAATATACATAATTTTGTAATTGATTATGACGGTAAGGGTTAAAGCAAATTTGTAGCTGATTTGGTTAGTACTGCAGCTATAAAAAGTAGTCGCCGTAGTCTAGTCAGTAGCGTGTTCGCTTAATAGATGCGAGACCACGGTTCAAACCTCAGATCAGACAAAACGAAATATGAAAAATATTCCTTCGGTGTCTTCTTCTTGGCAGATTTCTCTCAAAAACTCTGAGAGTAAATAAAATTGTCGTGAAAAATTTCTCACAAATCTGTCATTCGGAGTCTTTGAACTGTATACTGATGTATAAAATTAACACGCACAATATAAATGCTGTGATAAACCATGTCGTAATCCTGACTGAAGAGTTGTAATGTGAAATTATGTATTGTAATAATTAATATTTAATTTTTGGCAGATTTATGTGAATTACCGATTTTTATTGAAATATGTAATAAATCTAGGAATAAGGGATCAAATACAATCCTGTAAATGAGGAAGCGAATATTCTGGTTAATAGATTCAGAGTATTACATACCAATGCCGTTCAGTGAGTTAAAGATCCAGCTGAGAAGCTAGCTTAAAACGTCACATCGGCAAAAATACTTTGGAGCAACCCTCATAAGGAGAGAACCATGAGTATTTCAAAGCTAAATAAGGACGAAGTGAGCTCAGTAATGAGCGTTCTTATGGGATACTCCGCCCTACATGTACACCTGAAACGTATTGGCGGGGTAGAAAATGATAAATTTAGGACACGTGGTTAAGACATCGAAACTTTGGAGCACTTTGGCTCAGCTTTCGTAAGATCGAGATTTCAATATTTTGGGTATGACACAATACCAGACATAACTCATCTCAGAAAAATGGACTGGAAGAAGTTAAGAAAGTTTGTACTAAATTCGGGCTTTCTATAGAAAGTCAGACGAGCGCACAACAGATATACATAATGGCGTACCTACCTTATATAAGAATATTCAAAGGAACATTTTGTAAGTAGTATATGTAAAGGGTCCGCCAAATAACTTTTTTTTTGAAAATGCTTTAAAAAAACTACTGAATATTTTCTCAAATTTCTTTTTTTATTTGAAAGTACAATCCTTCCGGTTAATAATAGAAAATAATTTCATTCAAATGGCTGTCTCGGCTGGCCATGCAGTAGCCTACGCGATCGGTCCAATTTTTAAGCACATTATCGATTGTGTGCAGCTGTATTTCACTAATGGCTTCATGAATATTGTCATTTAGAGCGTCAATTGTCTCTGGCTTGTCGGCGTAACACTTATCTTTGACGGCACCCACAAATAATAGTCCAACGGTGTCAAATCGCAGCTCCGAGGTGGTCAAACGACATCAGCTCTGCGGCTGATAATGCGATCTTCAAAAAGCATAGCGCAAAACATTGAGTGTAGCTTCGGCTGTGTTGAAACCAAAGCCGTCCTGTTTAAACCAAATGTTGCCAATATCCTCCTCTTCAATTTTTGCGAACAAAACTTCGTTCAACATGGCCCGATAACGATCGCCATTGTGTCCCAAATGGCCCAATTATGCCTCTGGACCAAAATCCGCACCAAACAGTGACTCGTTTTGGGTGCGTCGGCTTTTCAATGTATGCGTGCGGGTTTTCTGTGCTCCAAATTCGACAATTTTGCTTGTTTACATACCCGCTAAAATGAGCTTCATCTGAAAAGATGATTTTTTTTTTTGCCAAAATCGGCATCTTCTGGTGTAGGCCAGCCGAGACAGCCATTTGAATGAAATTATTTTCCATTATTAACCGGAAGGATTGTACTTTCAAATAAAAAAAGAAATTTGAGAAAATATTCAGTAGTTTTTTTAAAGCATTTTCAAAAAAAAGTTATTTGGCGGACCTTTTATATACTATAATTTTATATATAATCTGGTGGACAATTCAATAAAAACCTAACAATACAGATATATATCAATTTATTTCTATCGTAAAAATTATCTTCAACGACGAAGTTAATTTTTGTCTTTATGGGTGTAGAACTTGTACAGAGGCATTTTAAGAAATGAAGGGAACACTGCTTGGTGCAATTTGAGGAAATGTGGCATCCCTTTTCTTAAAAATCACTTAAACTATGCAGGAGCAATGTACCTAGCAATAATTATAATTGTTTTTGTCCAAAAAGAAAAAATTGGTTATGTTTGACATGTGGATAGTTTCCACAAGACGGTGCCACATGCTGCACAACACGCATTAACGTAAACATATTGAGAGACGAGTTTGGTGATAATTTATCTCAATGGACACCAGAGAACTGAACGCAAGCATTCTCGTTTGCTAAACATCCATGCATTCGTTGCTTTTGCTATGCACTCATTCCACATCAATTTCTAGTGATATTGCTATGCTCGCATTCGGTATTTTTTTATTGCCTTTTGCACATTCTGTTGTTATAATGCCTTGACATATCAACTAACGAATGATTTCACAATATAAGAAAATAGTTGGTGCAATTAGTCAGCATTTGAAATACTCACATACATAAGTACTTCGGAAAAAAAATTTCGAGCTTCATTCAAAGGGAAAGTATAACATTCGTCCTGTTTTCGTTGCTTTCTTGAATGATAAATGACTCTCGGAGAAGATATATAATGCAATGAATGAAATTCGTTACATTAACTCTTCACATGTGTGTTGTTTGAATAAAATGGTGACAATTGATAACAATTTATTCTATGCTATTCAAACCGTTCTCTGTTGAACACTAGGCTGCTTTTATGAGGATACGTGAAGTTTCTCAGGTTCAGGGACAAGACGGCCTCAACCTCAACTCTGGAAGACAACATTACAGCTGCCATTGGTAAGATACCGGCCTAAATGTAAACTAGTTGAAGCCTGCTGATGAGTCAACCAAACAACTATGTATATATCCGCAGGCAACATTTAAATGAAGTAATATTTAATAAGCAACTGGCAACCATTCATTTATCGCTTCTAATAAATATTTATTTCACTTTTAAAAATTTTCTGTTTTTTTCTAATTTTTTTTAACAAAAATGATTAAAAAAATCATCCTTTATGAATACAGTGTAACCGTACCATATTTATTTTTAGTCACTGTATAATATCCTCTGAACATAACACAACATAATAACAGTAGTATTATGATTGTTTTTGTTTTCTATTAACAACAACATCTTTCATTCATTCATAAATATAAACAACATTTTGCAGACCGGCGATGACCCAACAATGAGAGTCCAATGAGAAAACAAAGTGCTCACAACGGTGAAGAATTTAGCACTTCAACACTTTTGCGACTCTCACAATTAAATCAGTCAATGAAGAGAACTCGAACGGTGCGGACTAGAAAGAATACCAAATTAGTAAACAATTAGTTGGGACTTAAATTGTTTAAATTAATGCAACGTTTTTATAGTTTTAAACGTATACAAAACGATTTGTTTTGGTGTTTTTTTTCGGCTTGTGAAATTATTTGTTTTCATAGCTCGTGAAGTATTTACCATACTCGCCCCCGTCGGTAATATTCGAAATTAAATATTTTCGTTCGCTTAAAATTGTTTATTTATTGGTTTAAATCGAATAATTATTGTGGATATACAGTATTGTGTGCAAGTGTGAGTGTGTATGTGTTAAAAAAAGGAAGAATACAAAAAACCATTCATCGTCATAATTAACGAAATAATAAATTTTATAAAACAAAAATTTGTTGAACCATTAAATATTAAAAATAAAAATAGTGATTAATTTTATAAGTTCAACCTTTTTCTCATCATCTTCTTTGTACTCAAAATTTAAACGATAACTGATATTAATTTACGATCGCTAAACACTCGTGTTTCATCATTTTTGAATTAAAAAAAATGAAAGAAAAAAAATGTAAAGAATATTGATGGGAGTTACGACGCTACTGTCGATTTTGTTATCTTAAGTCTTAAGACAACAACCACAGTATTTAATTTGATTTGTTGTTATAAAATCAAACGTCATACTTTGGAAGTGATCGAAATGTATTGCTAACCCTTATTTTTTGTTGTATTGTATCTATGAAAAGTGTGCTGTTTAATAAGAATTCACAATTTAAAAATAAAACAGATAAAATACAATATGAAATAATTCAATAAATTTCAGTGAAATAAGTAAAATAAATATAAAGAAATAGAAAAAAAGAACAAAAAATAAAGTTACTAAAAGAGGTATCCCCTTTTTAGAATTGTTGTTAAGGGACAAACTTTATGAAGAAGAGTAATTTTAGTCTCCATTTATCTGTGCAACTGATTGTATTAGGCATTATAGCGCCTAAACGCTTGAATCAATTTGGCAGTTAGTGTCGAAATTTTTTTTAGACCACAAACTGTCTAAATGGACTTATTCAAAAAAATGATTATCTCATAAACTATTAAAATTACATTTAAAGTTTTTTAAAAAAGTTACTTCTCATTAAAGAATGGAATTCGAATACTATTGGCGCGTGCTATTATAAATATTATTGCCGTGAAGAAGTGCCTTAGTATTTCGGCCATACGATCAATCAATCGTATGTAAATAAATGTACAATAGTACCAGCCTCCAACTTTATAGGATATCCCTACAACGTCTCCTTCAAGCCTACTGATCTGAAAACCTTCAGTATGTTGCTCGGGTTAACAATGGCAGTTCCCTGTCTAGCAGTTATTCTGTATCCAAGTTTATCTTTCTGGGGCGCATTAATGTTCCACAGCCTCCAAGAATGTGGCTGGTTGATTCATTATATTCGTCACATAGTCTACATGTTGCACTTGGTCTCGAGGTTATTCCTGGGTAGTCTGATGCATGACTCAGATTTCCACTTTTTTAATTTTCCAACAAAAATTTTGTTTTGAGAAGTGTCTTTGCCTTTTTTTTTATCTTTCCTTTCCAAACATCCAACCCTACTCAACAGAAGGGTTCTGACTCCATCATCGGCTCTTTCTCCTCACAAGATTCAGCTTTCTCAGAGAGTCCCCTGCTATATTTGATTTAACCTCATAGGAGCTGAGTGTTCGTATGGAGGCCTGACTATTGGAAATATTTATGATTCCTGTCTTTTGTGCCTTCTATCCAAGCTCAAATCAGCACATCTTTCGATTGACTTCCGCTTAGAAGATACCCCAGTGTTTTCCCATGGGCTCGGCATATGCTATTATAGGACAAAACCTGTTCTTGACCCACCCGTATAAAACAAAATAGTTTCTTTTTAAGATTATTCCATTCATGTTTGTCACTAAGTCTTGTTGAGAAGCACTTCCGAAAATCATAAATTCTACTGGTTCTGTCTAAGAGATTCTGTAGGAGCAAACTGTCAGCCCATCGATTCCTTAGTTCATGAAATCCTTCAATGAATTTCATATTAGACGTCTTTCATCGACCTAATGTATGTGTGTTAACGAAAATCGAGCAGTGAATTTTTGTGAATTTTAAATATATTTTTCAAATATGAATTCATATATTTATTTATTATAATGCAATTACAAATTATATGTAATTATTACGAGCTGAGTAACTTAGACCATATGCTCGGTGTAGTGTAGCTGGCCAGAGTCTGTGGAGGGAATCGAACCCATGGCCCTTACGTTAATAGCATTAGACTACCAGAACACTCATGAATTCAAATATATTGATTGATTTCGTGTTTTAAACTTCTGACAAAATTATGTTAGATCCTCGATTCTATTTATGTTGTGAATTCATTTGAGTTTTCAATAAAAAATATTTTGCCAATATTTAATAAATTTTTGTAAAATTTTTTGTGAATAAATGCACAAACAGTGACGTGAAGAATAATAGGGACATCAAGGCGACACTTAGGGATTTGATAAGTAAACAAGTAAAATGATTAAATTGCTGATAAGCAACTACATTTCTTCTCAACTTATATTTCGCCAAAACGAATTGAATTGCTGTTGAATATTTTTTTATTTATTTCACTTTTTTTTATTGAATTACAATTGAAATTGAAAGTCACCCTTCGAAAAAAAAATACATTTTAACTTTTAACTGTATTTACAGAAAAGTAACACGTGATATGATAATATGTTTTGCACTAATTTCAGTTCTACTGTTGTTCTAGAGTGGTTAATACTATGTGGAGACGCCGGTGTTGTTTGAATCTGGTGGTCATCGTCTAAGCATACGGCCAAAAAACATTTCAGCGTACCTAATCCGGTATGTAACATCGCGTAGTCTGAAAATTAGTAGGGTACTTACCTCTGGCCGTTTTCTTTTACTATATTTCACAAGTTCTCTGTCGGGTTTGGATATGAAGATATAGAGGATGAGCATAATAATAATGGTTATCCACGAATTATTTCTTAGCGCACTTTGCAGTATATTTGGGGCCATTGTCGTCCTACCGTCGCCGTAGTCTTATTAGACATGAGGTTCGGTTTAAACCCCAGGTCGGACCTCTCCAACACAGCGAAACATAAAAAAATATTTCTTCGGCGACTTCCTCTCAGCAAACTTCTGGAAAAAACTCTGAGAGTAAATAAAATTGCGATGAAAAAGTTTCTGAAAAATCTGTCGTTCGGAACCGACTTTAAACTGTAAGTCTCCCATGTATAAAATTAAGACACACAACGTATGTACATATGTAGTGTGAGAAGCTACATATGTCGACATCCAGATTGAAGGGTTGTAATGGTCAATTATGTATGCAGTGGTGCTGGAAAATGCATCGAAGCGGATAATGTTTATTCCACACAATGTAGCATAAAATCTCGACAAATTACAATATAACCTGTTGTTTTATTTTGAAATGCCTTGTAAACAATACACCATAATAGGAAAATGAACCTCGAACAACAAATTACTGCCGGTACGCTTTACCATGTTGTTACAGAGTTGATCTACGATATGGTTGTTAGTAGCAATTAATTAATTTTATTTATTTCGAGGTTTTCACACTGTAAGGAGAACAGTAAATACTGTGTGTGATCCTCAGTTCACTTGTAAGGTGGTAGTGGTAATTTGTTGTTTGAAGTTCATTTTCCTACTATGATATTAGTATTTAGAAAGTAACGTATTATTTTGCAATCATTCGAAATTTTATGCTACATTATGTCGAATAAAAAAATGCGACTTTGATGCGTGTTCCAGTAGGATAGGGCAATAATAATTGGCATAAAGATAACAATATCATGGTAATCTACTGCCCCGCGCTGTCTTCAGATCGAAATCCGATGCAAAACTTGTGGAATATAGTAAAAACAATAATCAGAGGAAAGTGTCGCACAATTTAGGATAGGTTTTTGGAATTAATTCAGGGTGCGTGATTATTATTATTATTATTATTATTATTATTATTATTATCTTTATTAGAAGTATTTATAATACTTTTAAAATACAATTCATTTTAATTACAAACATCAATTAGGTAAACCCTGATCAAAATAAACATGTTTTATAAAATTTACTATTCTCTTTCTAAAAATATTCATGTTTGCTTCATTTTTCACATCAGCCGGCATCATGTTATATAGATTCAATCCTTTACAGAATAACGATCTCTGCATTACACTCGTGTCTGCTCTTGGTGGTCTAAAATCTAAAGCATTCCGTAGGTTGTAGGGTTGAACTTCTCCAACATATCTTATTTGCTCGGTCAGGTATTCTGGTGCACATCCCATTTTCATTTTCTTGATAAAAAGTATTGTGTTTAGCTGCAATCTTTGTTTTATATTTAACCATTTCAATGTGTCTGACATATATTTAATCGATGTAAACCGGTTACATTTTAAAATTGAGCGCATAGCCTTATTTTGTAATTTTTGTAGCCTATTTATTTGATGGTCTGAACAGCAGGTGAATAATATAGTTGAACCATACTCAAAATGTGGTTTTATCATTGTGTTGTAAATGTTAATTGCAGTTAATATTGACACTTTATTTCTTATTCTTTTAAAAAACCCAATTTTTTTACCAATTTTTCTGCAAATATATTCAATGTGTTCCTTAAAATTTAAACATTTATCTATTAAGAAACCCAGATATTTAATTGTATTTACTTTCTCTATAATAACGTTATTTATCTTGATTAATTTGTCAGTCTTCATATTAATTTCCATTAATTTTGTCCTGCATTCATTCAATTTTAATTTGTTCATTTTTAGCCATTTATTTATATTATCGATATCTTTATCTAAGTTTTCATAACACAATTCTTCTGTCACCGATATGGCATACCGGATTCGGTATGTTAAATTTTATTTCACTGTAGTGAGTGCACTGTATGATTAGGCGATGAGCACCAGATTTAAACAACATCGGTGTCTCTGCAAAAGAATAAAATACTCTAGAAAAACAGTAGAACTTAAGTTAATGCAATTTTATTATTATATTTTTATATATTTTTATAACTCCTTTGAGAACAAAAAGGGGTGGCCATATCTTAATTTTAAAAAAAATTATGTAACTGCAATAAAATTAGTTTTTGTGGTATAAAAGCTGAGAATAAGTACAGTTACTTGTCAACAATTATTTCATTTTAATTACATTTTCATCACATTGGTGTCCTTATTATTTTCCACTTCACTGTACCTATGTTCGTACATATTTATATTTATTAAGGTACATATACATAGTGTATGTATCTAAAAATAAAAACAACATTCATTTTTAAATTAATAGGAATTTAAGCATATGCTTTATGAACTTTCTGTGATTTAATTAAATTGAAAAATCCTTAAAAGAAAGAAAAAATAAAATGAAGAGAATTCTTAAAAATGAAACAGAATTTGAAACAAAACAGAAATAAAAATCAAAAAAGTTTGTTTAAATAAAGTGATTATCTCTTTAAGTGAATTTTCTCTTAACAATTCTTCTATGTACGTTTTGTTTTGTGATTGTAGAGCGTCTTGCGTAATCAATGATATTCGCTATTTATATCTGTTTGTTGATTATAAACGGTGGCATTCAAAGTATTACAGCTGGAGCACCTGAAATTGCGGAAGTGCCAATATGTTGCCCTGCAGCCGGCTGGAAATTGGCCAGAATATCACGTGGTCTTTTTCGTTCCGATGATTTCACGTGCATTTCGCCAACTGATAAAGATAATACGACTGAATCGTTAGCCGGTACTTCCGTACCATATGAGAACAGTTATCCAGTATACGGTTATGGTGTAATAACTCCAAACAGGCATTTAACTAATAATACAATAGTAAAGTGTGATGACAAAAAATATGTAGAATTTCCAATCGACAAAGATTTTGAAATTCCACCACAATCCTGTATGATGGGCATCGATGATCGTCACGTGGCTGTAATCGCTTGCTCGCCGGCATACAATGATATCCTAAAACCGTTCCGTTTTATACACAAATGCTGTCCAAATAATTACTCATATGACAGTAATCAGCAACGATGTGTTCGAAATACAGTAAATTACCAATTGTATGGCAACTTATTTCAACGTTTCTCAATTTTCGAAGCAAAACCCATTGTTTGTCCACGTGAAAAAGTATTGGTCGAGTATCAATTGAATACCTTCAAATTTTTTGTTGGTAATGGCCACTTATATATGAGAGATTTAAATAAAAAATTCGATTTCTCGGAATATTGCATAGAAGCTATGGAACAGAGTTATACAACGCAAGATCAGCAATATCTGGTACGAGTCTGTGACGAAGCTGCGAGCACGTGTCGCCGCATGCCCTGCATTAGACGATGTTGTAGTGATGGTGAAATGATTGCGAGAGGTAATGCCACTTCTTACTGTAAACGAGATGAAACTGATATTGGTTTTCAAAGTTTTGAAAGTCTTCAAATCAATGGGAATTTTACAAAGCCACCTGGTAAGTATATTATAATATTATACCTACATATGTATGTGTACTTCAATCATTACAAATTAAAAATGCTAAACTGTTAATATGCGAATCACGTTCTTTTATTAATTTAATAAAAATTAATTAATATTCATTTAATATTGTATTGAAATGATTTAAAATCTGTATAACAACAATGTATTTACAAAAAAAAAATTACATTTATCCCAATATACATACATACGTATAAATGTTTATCTCTAAATATCAAAACTACTCAACGATCGACTAAACAAAAAAATATTTTTTTTTGTGATTTTTATTTTGTTAAGGAATTCCCAAACTAAATTTATTCACACATGCAATATAAAATATAAAGT
Organism: Sarcophaga subvicina; assembly: GCA_936449025.2. Taxonomy (NCBI): domain Eukaryota; kingdom Metazoa; phylum Arthropoda; class Insecta; order Diptera; family Sarcophagidae; genus Sarcophaga; species Sarcophaga subvicina. The sequence goes on from OW388082.2 coordinate 39,818,198, forward strand.
TTATCAATTAATTAATTTTGCACAAAATTTAAAACAAGAAAATTTAAAAGAGGGAAATATTGTCTTTAAAAAAGCATGCCCCTAAATGGACTGAAAAATCAAGCAAAATACAAGAAATTTCATCCTTGAGCAATTTTATCATTGATCATAATTCGGCGCCATCTACGTCTTCAGCATGTTCTCGGACTCTGAGCATTCCATCAATTGATATTGGCAGTGAATCGAATAATAATTCGCAGAATTTACCATTATTAACCCACACGGGAACAATAGATGCCCAATTGGTTCCAAAACCTCTTCAAGCTGTTCCACCTAAAAACACTGTGTTTGTTTCGCGATTAGCTGGTGACACTACGCCGGGTGATATTGATCATTACATTAAATCGAAATTGGGAGCTAAAACGGACATTTGGATACAAAAATTCAAATTTTTTGCACAAGGTCAAGTTCTTCATTTAAAATCTCGATCGCTGATGATAACTACGACCTTATTGTTAACCCTAACTTCTGGACTGTAAATACTTATGTTCGGGAATATACCTTTAGACAAAAAACCAGAAACAACTATGAATCGAATATTGCCCGTTTACCATTTCAAGTATTTTCTGAATATTATATACCAAAATGTACGTGGCTTAAATACTAAATTAACGGACCTTTTAATGAATAGCCATGACCTTACATATGATGTTGTTATCTTCACTGAAACCTGGCTTACTGACGATATTTTTAATGCTGAAATTCTTTGTGACAATTATCAGATATATCGATTCAACCGCAAGTCGCGTAGTGGAGGTGGTGTTCTAATTGCAGTCTCTTCATCACATCCATCTGAACAGTTTGTAACCCTTACGTCTAATATTGAATTTGTTGCTGCAATTGAAGTTGTTGCTGTTGTAAAATTAAAAACGTCTAAGGTCCACTTTACTTGTTCATATGTTCCTTCTGATTCTGACTCTGCTGTTTACTCTGATCATACTAACGCAATAACATCTGTTGTCCAATGTGCTAAAAAAGGTGATTCTGTTTTTGTTATGGGTGATTTTAATCTACCCTCAATTGCTTGGAAACATGTACCCGATATGCCTTATTTAATTCCGATTAAAAATAAGACTTGCCATGACGAATTCCTAAATAATATTTTTGGACTATCACTGTATCAAATAAACTCACTTTGTAATGACTTTGGAAAAATACTGGATCTTGTATTTGTTAACGATGTTAATCACTGTAGTATTTTACGTTCTGAAACTGTAACTTTGCCAGAGGATCGATATCATCCGACTTTAAAAACTAAATTTTTTTTCCAACTAATTTCAAAGCTAAGCCTTCTACAGTTAGTAAAGTCTACTGTTTAAATCACACCAATTACAATTTATTTAATGACATGATGAGAAATACTTGTTGGAATGAAATCTTATCTATTCCTGTCAACAATGATTCTGATATTGACTCGATGTTTTCTAATTTTTATAAGAAAGTGCATTCAATAATTGAAATTTGTGTTCCCTTAAAACCTGCATATACTCTGGTTGGTCCACCATGGAACTCTAAACAACTGTCGCGACTGAAAAATCGAAAGAACAAGTATTTCAAGAAATACCAAAGTTCAGGCTCCATTATTGGTTATGAAAGATATTATATTAGCCGGTCTGAATATAATATTCTAAATCACTTATTACATAAAACTTATATGGATAAAATGAAAAATAATTTTATTAAGAATCCTAGATCTTTCTATACGTTTGTAAATTCGAAGAGAAAATCTATTGGTTTTCCATCTTTTATGAAATTTGGTGATAAAGAATCCGGTAGTGTTGATGTCATATGTAATATGTTTGCAGATTTCTTCGCCAGTACTTATTCTAACGCTGCTTATAATGATACAAATATGTACCCTTACTCGCTGACATCAGCTCAAGTAATATATATTCCAACATTAGTGACTGTGATATTTTGATGAACCTGAAAAGTTTAAAGATGCCTTTTCGTCCTGGTCCCGATGGGGTTCCAAGTTGTATTTTAAATCGTTGTGCAGAGTCATTCATCACACCATTAGTCATATTGTTTAATACCTCGATTAATTATGGATATTTTCCTGTGTTTTGGAAGAACTCGTATATTATACCACTTTTTAAATCTGGCAATAAGTCTGATGTTACAAATTATAGGGGCATTGCAAAACTGAGTGCTATTCCAAAAATGTTCGAGAAATTGATTGCCGATTTTTTGGTTCATCATACTTCATCGTTATTATTACCTTATCAACATGGTTTCCGAAAGGGCTGATCAACAACAACTAACGTGCTTCAGTTAACATTCATGACAAATGCGGCCTTTTCTCAACGTAAGCAAACTGATGTAATTTTTACGGATTTTAGTAAGGCGTTCGATAAAGTGAATCACAAACAAAAGATGGCTAGAGTCGTATTTGACTGGTAGAAAACAAACTTTATGTGTGAACAATAGCTTATCTAAGTATATTTATCTGCTATATGGTGTTCTTTAAGGCAGCCGTCTTGGTCGACTCCCTTTTTCGCTGTTTATAAACGATCTTCCCAATATGATTAATTTTGCCAATATCTTGATGTATGCAGACGATATAAAAGTTTTTCTCTCCTTTAATAATTTCATCGAGCATATTTATCTTCAAAGTGATCTCAATAATTTCTTTTTATGGTGCGAGTACAACATGATGGAGCTGAATATTAAAAAATGCAAATGTATGCTGTTCTCAAGAAATAATTTTATTGCGGCTAATTACTTGCTTGGAGGTCATCAACTGGATATAGTGGACTCTTTTATTGACCTTGGGATCCTATTAGACACAAAATTAAACTTTAATGATCATATCACTCAGAAGCACTCTTGGCTTCATAAAACGTTGGGCGAAGGAATTTACTGATCCATTTATTACTAAACAGTTATACGTATCGCTTGTCAGACCAATTTTAGAGTATGGATCCGTCGTATGGGATCCTCACTATAATGTTTACAGCGAACACATCGAATCTGTTCAGAAACAATTTCTACTCTTCTGCTTGCGTGGCCTTGGATGGAATTACTTGAATATGCCTTCATATACTCTCAGACTGGCTTTAATAAAACTGCCTACCCTTAAGAGTCGTCGAACAATGTTAAATATATCCTTCATGGTTAACCTGACCAATGGTAATATTTGCTGTCAATTTCTGTTAAGATCTGTTAAATTCAATGTTCCTCGTCGTAACTTCCGCTGTTATAATCTTATTTATATTCAATTCTGCAGAACTAATTATGCTGTTGCTGATCCGTTAATTTAATTATTTGTCAGACTTAGTTGATTTTTCTTAAAATTCTTGCGTTATAAAACGCAACATTATTGTTTTTCTTAATTCGTAACTTTTCATATTTTTATTGTAACTATTACTTATATTTTTGAAGAAATTGATTGTAATCCTATTTAATTTTATTCGATTAGTGTTATTAGTCAGTAAGGAATTTGTCCATTGACTTAAATAAATAAAAAAAAATAACAGGCCCACCAAGCTCCCAGAGCTGATTTTTAGGCGTTCGCTATGCAGTGGTTTAAAAGAGAATAGCAGCTCATATTAGATGATTTTCTCTTAATCTCGGAAAATACATTAAAATTCCTCTAGATTGTCTATAATATCGAAAGACAAAATTTTGAAATGACCATAACAGTCTTGATACTGTAAAATGCTTTTATTTCACTTTGATTTCATTGTAGTCAACTGAAGACACAATGCAGAGGAATCAAAGATAAATACGAGAGTATTAATTATGACAAGCGCGAATGTGAAATCTTTTCAGGTTACCTCTTAAACTAGCACCATTATATCTTTAGAGATGGTATGTATCACATCTGTGAATATCCAGGGTGATTGTGAAGAAGATTTTTTTCTCCCAGTACCCCTATTGGGAGCATATGGCTGCCGCAAAGCATTTTTGCCTTGTTTTCGTTTCTTTAATCTATTTTTGTTCTACCAGCTAAGCAGAATAAAGGGCTGCCATTTAGAAACAACGCCTTCTGAGTTGTTGATTCCAACCTCATATTCCCTTTAGGTGGCTGGACTCCCTGATTTTCCTGTGATGTTATCCTTTTTCCATATCGATGTGGTGAGGGGACTTCTTAGAAGGATTGTATTGGAGGGGATGAAATAAAATTTTTTTTGTTTTTGTTTATTCCATCCATTTGTACAATGGGTCAATTCGACCTCCGGGTACTGTACTTGTCTTAATTGACAAGTACACGTCCTCTAACCTTATTCCATCCATACGGATTCGAACCTGCTCTTTTTGACTTGCTGTTTACACCAATACACTACACCGCCATTCTGAAGGAGATAGCGAGACATTTAATGGTTACCCTAATGTTGGAGGACATCATATTTCAATATTTCTTGGTTGTTTGATATTATTTTGAAAGTCGTAATTTAACCTCTTCAGGGACGATTTTTTTATGGTGACAAAAATGATTAAATTTTGTTTTCTTTAATTTAAAATTTATTTTATTTTATTAGGAATTTAGAAAGCAAAAAAAAAATGGAAAACAATGAAAATTCACAAAAAAGATTAACGTACACATTTGTGTTTCCTAACATTTTTCACAAAAGTAGCGAGTTCGTCTTATACAATTTTTATCGTGACATCTGGGGAGATTTTTCAGTTCCTTGTATTTAGGATAATGACCTATACTGTCCAGTCTAATTCCAGGATTAACTTTAGGCCAGCTTTTAATTTTTTTATTATATTAAATATATCTGATATTATTTTTTTTTTCAAATATTAACGATTTCTTGGTGTAATCCAATAAACAGACTGGCGAAGAATTTTTTCATGTTTTTTTTATGTATCTAACTATGCATCGGAAATAATATCATCAGTGCAGACAAACGATGAAATGTTTACTTCTCTTGTTGGAGAATTTGGTAGTCAATAATTTATTATAAAATTTTTGTTGTTTTTATTATTATTATAATTATAAAAAAATAAAAGTCCACATATGTGGCTAAGGGCGTGAAGAGGTTAAATTTGCAAAAATTTATTCAAAAATATAAAAACCCAAACTATTATGCTACCAAACTTGTCGTTTTGTGTAGCGATAATTTTATTTTTAATCTTTAGATCTCCATACATTACGTTTTTAAACAATATTGCTTCATGTCTTATCACTAAAGACTTGTATTAGTTTGTAAGCTCTTCTTACAATAAGATTGTTAGTGAAGTTATAATTAATAAAACTTATAAGGGCACACCCTTTGCTGTTTCGAATAGTTTTAATGTTTCGAGTGCTGTTAGTAGCCAACCCTATCACGTTATTTTAATGTAATTGTAAATCAAAGTCAATCTATGCATTAACACTTTCAGAAATAAGTTCCCAAAAAGTGAAAAGTTCACAAGATAGATAAACATGATACTCGCTTTTAGACTTGCCGGAAGGTAATCGAAACCTAAACCAACTAATAAAAATCAATGGCGGATATTGTGACATAAATTGACATAATTTTCCTTTAATACTGACCATTTATGAAATTTCATGTTTTATCCTCCATTTTCCAACATATACTTCACCGTACCTGTTATGACTTATAATTGCCAACTGCAGACATAATTTTTATGTTTAAAATATTTTATAATAGAATGTAATGAAATATAATATGAAGAATTATTTCTTTTGGTGACTTCCTCTCTGAAGTCTTCTGTCAAAAACTCTAAGAAAAAATAATATTTTTTCAAATCGTGTCATTCGGAGTCAACGCTAAACTGTAGTCGCGCCACTCATGAATAAAAGTACCACATTCAACATGGGTGGTGTGAGAAGCATGTTTGTAATCCTGACTAAATAAAGGGTCCGCCAAATAACTTTTTTTTTGAAAATGCTTTAAAAAAAACTACTGAATATTTTCTCAAATTTCTTTTTTTATTTGAAAGTACAATCCTTCCGGTTAATAATGGAAAATAATTTCATTCAAATGGCTGCCTCGGCTGGCCATGCAGTAGCCTACACGATCGGTCCAATTTTTAAGCACATTATCGATTGTGTGCAGCTGTATTTCACCAATGGCTTCACGAATATTGTCCTTTAATATTGTCCTTTAAATATAATATAGTTTTTTTTAGTATCGGGCGTTTACATTTTACTCGGGTTTTCTTTGATCAAGTCTTTTTAGCTCAGTAACAGGTCTACTGTGGCAAATTTAAAAAAATTTATGGACGTAAATTAAAGTAGGATCCAACAAATTTTGTAGCTCCAAGTTATGATCAAAGATCGAAAATTAATTTAAAAAAAAAATTAAATTGCGATAAAATTTTACTCTACACTATACTATCGTATTCGGAGCTGATCTGTAGGTTAGATGCTAGGAAGTCTGATTGGCTTGTTGTATGGTCAATGAAACATGAATGAAGAGCTTTGCTGCTATCAATAAATATGTTCTGTGCTGTAGCTGTTTTTGTCTAACGGTCCAAACTTCCCATTCCCTTGGTGGCATAAACAGGATTGTTTAAACGATGGCAAATGGCAACAGAGGGCGCTGCAGTGTAGAATTAAGCTTTTTTATATTCTGATATTGGTGTTGTTTTTTGGCATTAAACGTTTGTTTGTTTTCATTATTCGTTTTTTGATCGTGTGGAGGGATTAGAACTCCAGAAATTTGAATTGTAATATTATTTTTAGGCATTCGGCCATTGCAGAATTTTGTGAAATATAATTAAATTAAAAACAAATTAAAATTGTTAAAAAAATAAAAAGTGTAACAAATAAAACCTGTTGTGAAGCGAAATTAAATTCATCTCAAGAAAAGGAAATTGTATTTTTTTTTTGTGAACTTTTTAAGAATTTGGAAGTTCTTTTAATTTTGGTTCCTTTTTCATAGTACTCCACCATTGAGATCAATAGGGGCAAACGATAATCTCCTTCCTTTGTCCCAGTCTACAATCGAACAGTAGCATTCTTAATCAAATCATTGGATAGAAAGATCACTAATAAAGCGATCTATTTGAGCCCTATGGAAACCACCGCTTGTCCTTAAACAGAATCTTCAACACAAGATATTACTTGGCTTTGCTGAACATTTTGCCATTTGGCGGTAGTTTAAAAATTGTAACTTTAGAATGTGTAAAGTTTTAGTATTACCAACTGAATACGAACCAACAACGTCATATTTAATAAAATGATAAATGATTTTTTTTTACAGAAATAAACGTTTCAAATGCTAATCTACAGATGAACTACATCGTACATATTATGTAGAATGTTTGATCAATTACGACGTATCGATAAAATTATATAACTTTTTAAAAATAAACTAAAAACTCAGCTACCAATTAAATATACAGATATTCTTTCGGCAGTACAACCCGCTGTCACGAAGTGCAAATTACTCTACTCTCATATTTGGTCATTTAGAGAAATCGCTATTATACTTTCAAAATAAGGTTACGCCGGAATGGCTATTAACGCCAAGAGACAACACGAAATTGATTCTGCGGTCATGGTTTTTTGTTGAGAAACTGCCAAAGTATATGCATATAATTTCCACTTTGGGTCTCAAGTATTTCCATAATTATAATCGAGAGAAGTCGTCGTAGTCTAGTAGGTAGTGTATTGGCTTATTAGGGTTCCAGGCCCAGGCAAGACATCAAGACAAAATATAAAAAGTATTTCTTCGGCGACTTCCTCTCAGCAGATTCCTGGCAAAAACTCTGAGAGTAAATAAAATTGCCATGAAAAAGTTTCTCAAAAATCTGTCGTTCGGAGTCGACTTTAAACAGTAGGTCCCGCCACTCATGTAAAAAGTTAACACACACAACATAAGTAGGTGTGAGAAACTAGGACGTTGTACAATGGGTCAATTCGACCTCCGGGTACTGTACTTATCTTAACTGACAAGTATACGTCCTCTAACCTAACCTAACCTATTCGAGGGACAGTACCAGTTGGTGTAGTTTCTCACTACAAGCCCTAAATACTTTCGGAAGTCTTGGTAAGATTACCATAGAAATTGAATAGAATTCAACTCAAATAGAATTAGTACAATTATAAGGAGATATAAAGTTCATAAATTTACTACCCCTAATATCAAAGGAGTAACTCAAACTCTATCCAAAGCGCCAAATGTGCTGGAATCATATTGCACAGCAAACTAAATTGCAGCTTGAATACACAATCCCGAAATAGTCAAACGATAACTGCTTTTCATTGTCGTAAGGGCGAAATTTGTCTAAATCGGAGTATTAACCCTACAGAATGTATATGTGCAATTGGCTATGTAGAAAACATTTCATCAAACTGGGTTTGAGCGTATTATGAGAATGGAACTGATCAGGATAAAAGGGTTTTCGCAACATTTATATTTGCCAAGGAGAGGAAATGGTATTCTTTTGGAGTTAACCAGCGGAAATTCAGACGCAGGACTGTGGATTTGTGTACAGCAAGTAATTGGTGATTTTTTAAGAGCTATAGGAAAAATTTTCAAAGAAAAAACACATAAAATTCAGAAAAATGCATGAAATCTTTATTTGAATCGATAGTACGGTCCATATAATTTAATGTTTGAAGATTATTTCATGAAAATGTTGACCACAACTGCGCCTCAAATGGTCCATCCGCTTAGTCCAATTTTGGCATACTCTTTCCAACATTTCGGCTGGTATCTCACGAATAAATGCTTCAATGTTATCTTCCAATGCGTCAATTGAAGCGGGCTTGTCTGTATAGACATGAGCTTTAACGTAGCCCCACAAAAAATAATCTAAAGGCGTTAAATCGCGTGATCTAGGCGGCCAATTAACCGGTCCCGAACGTGAAATAAAATGTTCACCGAACTCGCCTCTCAATAAGTCCATTGTTACGCATGCTGTGTGGCATGTGGCACCGTCTTATTGAAACCACATGTCATGCAAGTCAAGCTCTAGCATTTTGGGCAAAAAAAAGTTGGATATCATCTCATGATAGCCCTCACCATTCATAGTTACGTTACGATTCGCAGCATCTTTGAAGGAGTACGGTCCAATGATGCCACCAGCCCATAAACCGCACCAAACTGTGACTTTTTCTGGATGCATTTACAGTTTTTGCAATGCTTCTGGCAGATCTTCACTCCAAATCGACAATTCTGCTTATTTACGTATCCATTGAGCCAAAAATGAGCTTCGTCGCTGAACACAATTTTTCGATAAAGAAGTGGATCTTCGGCCAACTTTCCAAGAGCATGCATTTTGATAATAAAATTCAATGATTTGCAAGCGTTGTTCGTTTGTAAGGCGATTCATGGTTAAATTATAGATCAAACTGAAGATGTTTAACAGTGAAACAAAACACGAAACGTGCGTGAGCTGTTTAAACCAGTGTTGCCAAAAAGATAATAGCTAAAAACTCACCCGTTGTTAAGAAATCTTAAGTCCCAGAAATGTGTCGAATGGGTGGTAGAAGAAGATTCTATTCATGAGATTTTGTGGTGCATTTCACGTTTTTTTTCAACAATAGAAACAGCACTTACATGACTAACGAATTCAACGATTTGCATGACTGTTATTGATATGAAAATTAGCCGAATGGAATCGATTAAATCGAATGAAATTGGGTGACAGTATGCGGATTATTTTTATCAATATCAGATTTATTTTTTTTTTTTGATTCTTTGATTTCATTTTATATCCCACCGACCGTTTGGGAATTCCTGTTATTTACTTTGAAATGTATTTAGAAACTTAGATGTGTGCTTTTGAATTTCGATAATTTGCTCATTTTATTTAAATAAAACAAATTGTACATTTTTTCAAATACAACAACAACCAATACATACAATAAGTTAAAGATAAACATTTAAGATTTTTAACTTAACAATTGTACGGATTCTTATGTTTGTTGTTGTGTATAATTTTGTTGATTTCTTAAAATTTTACAAACACACTTGTAAAGTACTTGTACACGTTTATGTATGCATGTGTTTACTACTTTAAAAGTGATAAAATCATCGATTATTTAGATAGAATACGTCATGAATTCGACCGGCCGAATGTGCGTTTTGTTTCGTTATGGATCGATATGAAACAATTTGATCGTCTTAATTTTTTTTCCATCCGTTAGACATAACAATACGATAACAATGAATGTTTATTTATTTATTTATTTTTCAGCCTTAGGATCATAAATAATAAATTTAAATAAAATTGAAATAAAAATTAAAAAAAAATTTAATTATTTGTCATGTTACCATGCCATTTATGTTTTTAAGGGAAACCCCCAATGGTGTTATTTTTTATTCATTACAGTATACCTATTCCGTTCATAACACTTTTTTGTGTTTTTTAATTAAAATTATTTCATTTAAAATTTTTCTACTGTCATAACAAAACGTACGAAATAATAGTTTTATTTGGAAACCTGTTTGAATTTTTTCGTTTCTTTTATAAAAATGAAATGAAATTTTATGGAATTTCTCGCCTTTTCGTCTTTTTATATTTCAATGGTTTGGCGTCACAGAATTTTAAAGAATAAATTCTAAAATGACTACTAAAGTACATACATACATACGTACGTTTTCGCAAACAAGTGAGAGGATATTTCTACGAATTTTGTGAGAATTTTATAACCTTTATGATTTCAAAATGGTTATTATTAAGATAACATATTATTAACATAACATAATTGAAACATGACACAACAAAACACGCCGCTCCTTGTAAATGAAAGTGTTACGGAAGGAATATCAAAAATAAAGTGAAGTGAATAAAAGTAATATGATATGTCAGACAATGTAAAGAAATATTTTTATACATTTTACCACGAAGTTTAGGAAATGAAAGGATAATTTTGAAAGGAATAAAACATACATAAGTAAATACAGGTTTACATTAAAGAAAAAATATAAAAACAGAAATCAAATCAAACCTTAAATCTAACAGAGAATCCTGACTGATTGTGGGAAATCTTAATTCTACACCAGAGACAAATTATTCATGGTGGTACAAGGAATCTAACGATCTATTTTATTCAAGCCACCTTTTGGTTGAACTAGCAATATTGGTGAAAAACTTGACTATTTGAGAACAGTCTTCAGTTCGAATATATATAATGACAAGACTAATTTTTTGGCTACTCTTTTTGCTGTAAGTCCACTACTTGTACGTTTCCAATGTCGTGATATCAAAGAAACTGTTGTCGGAATTAATTCTGAGAAAACTTTTGGTATAGATAAAGCCAGTAATAAGTTACGTACTATACTGGGCGCGTAGCAATTAAAATAAGTCGCCGTATTCTAATAGGTAGGTTAGACGTAAAGCCACGATTCAATCCCCAGGTCAGACAGCAAAAAGAAACATGAAAAATATTTCTTCGTCGACTTCCTCTCAGCAGATTTCTGACAAAAACTCTGAGAGTAAACAAAACTGCCATGAAAAGTTTCTCAAAAATCTGTCGTTCGGAGTCGACTTTAAACTGTAGATCCCGCCACTCGTATATAAAATTAACACACACAACATGAGTGGTGTGAGAAGCTAGGCCGTAATCCTGATGAAGGGTTGTAATGACCAATTATGAATGTATGTATGTATGTTTTTGTATGCGGCACCCAAACATTGATTTTAGTTGTGTATCCAACTCTCTCAAATGGTTGATAACTATTTGGTGAAGTTTAGATAGTCCCCGAGCAACAATTACACTGTGCTCTTTCTTACTTTTTCTTTTCGATTTTATCGACATTGTCTGCGTAAAATATTTACATTTTTTACCGAAATATGTCCATAATATTCTGAATATTCTCCCCTTTTTAAACGAATATAGCTTTTCATAGAATAATGAGATTTTAACAATGTTTTCTAACAAAATGAAACATAAAATGTCATCTTTTAAACAAGATACATTATTGTCTGATGCACTTAATTCTAGCATGGATATTATATTTTAGAGTCATCTAAAAACAATTTTTTTACGATTTGAGTAGAAGGTTTTACTAGTTAAAATGATACTTAAGCCTATAGGTCCATAAGCTTAATACCAACAATGCTAAGGGTTTTTGAAAATCTTCTAATTTAGTTTAGATGTCTATTAGTATATCTGCAACAACATTAATCTAACATCTAACAAAATCTATAATAATAATAATATAATATATGTATTTATAATAAATAATTTGTGTACATTTAGGCTAGAAGAATTGCTGTAATATCCATTTTCTATAGTCTAGTAGTCATTTTTTCATAAGACATTAAGTTTTGTAGTCGCCATAGTGTAGTAGCTAGTGTCCTGGCTTATTAGAATTGAGGCCACGGTTCAAACCTCAGGTCAGACATCTCCATAACAATAAAATATAAAAAAATATTTCTTCGGCGACTTCCTCTCAGCAGATTTCTGGCAAAAACTCTAAGAGTAAATAAAATTCCTTTGAAAAGTTTCTCAAAAATCAATCTTTCGGAGTCGACTTTAGACTGTAGGTATAAATTAACACATGAGTGTGTTAAAGTTAACGTCAGAAGCTAAGTCGTAATCCTAACTGAAGAATTATAATGGCCAATTACTTATGTATTATTGAGTTTTCAATTAAAAATTTTCGATATGGGAACCAGTTTAACCCTATTTTTAAAGACAAAAATGTATTAAACCTACGGATTTCTTCTTACGGAAAACGTCTTAACATATTTTCTTTAACAAATACGTTCACACTGTGTTCAAATACACGACTCACTCAATTTTTAATTTAAATAAAATGGGATTTCCGACTGTTAAATTAAGTGGAATTAGACATCAGCTTTTGCATATGAAAGCTTTTGCAGCTTACTAAATGAAAGATAAATATTTTTATAAATAAAAGATGGCTTATAAAGATATAATGATCGTGATATGTGTATGTATATATATATATGTATATATATATATGTATATATATATGATAGTCAAAAAGTTTTAAAAAATATGAACTATTTCATATGCGCCTCTGGTGCTAGTGTCAATAGTTAACATTACATTTTTATATTTCGGTCTCTAACAGATGGAAATATTTAATTATTCCCAATTATTTTTAATGAATTTTCTAAAATAAATACAAAATAAAAGTCAAGAAATTTAGTTGCCGTATGTTAGTTATTTCTTTCGTTACATTGATTTGATCATCATAATAAGCCTCACAGGCTCGTGTTAGTACGTTTAGGCTTAAAGCTGTTCTGCTGTATTAGCTTTTATTTGATAATTAAGGACAAAAAATATAAATTTTATTTTATTTTAAAGAACTTTTCTTCAACATAACGAAATAAACATTATATCCGACCAACCAAAATTTTAAAATAAAATTAATAGCCGATAGCATAACGTTTATTTTTAATGATGGCAGAATATCCACAGGATATAGAAACAATAATAAGCCTGTCTATTTGACCCGTAGAAATAGTATGCAATGCATTAGAATATCTTTCCATTTTCCTACTTACCCGTTCGTTGAAAAGTTTCGAAATATGTATGTATCGAGCGGTCGTAATGTTGAAAACACCAAACCAGAGGTATGTTTTCTTCTACATAGGGCAGCATTACGTTTTCCAAGATATTAAATATTATAGGAGTAAGCCTATCCATTTTCTCAGTTATTTGGCGGATTGGTTCAACTCCTGCTTATGAATAACAGCCCCATGACATTATTGACTTCCACCATGTTTCACTCTGTTACTACAATATTGAGTTTTATGTTATAAACCTACTCGACTGAACAAGTGTTGCGCAACAACCCCTCAAAAATAAAATACGAGTATATGCCTGTATGTATAGCATATGGAACTGATTATTTTAAAGGCAGCGCCTAAACAAGCGTGGATGCGGCTGCTGTGCCATGAGATTTCTACTTTATGCTGTTGGTTTTCTTACAGAGAAATTCTTTTTGTGAGCCTTTTATTTTGAATTTGAATTCATCCGAGAACAGTATATTTCTCTATCTAGCAGCACTTCGACCTTTGCAAAAGCTTAACTGAACTGCTTCTGTGTCTCATCCTTTTACTGTTTTAGAACTAACATCCAATGATAACTCTTTCACTCATTTAGTTCAAGAGACGAAAGGTTAATTTTTGCACCACGAATTATTATTTTATGTGCACCCTGTGAAGCTTTGCTCCATAATGCACTGTCATTACTAATGCATCTGAACAAAATCGACTTATTAGTCCAGAAAGAACGAAATGTGGTTGCATTTGATGCTCGATTTTAAATTGTGAAGAAAATGTAGTAAAATAGAAAATTAAAATCTGGTGATAGACCCACATTTAATTCATATGAAGTGCATTTTTTTATTTAAATATGAGGAAAAACGTATTGTTGATATTTTAAAAATAAATTGAATTTTAAAATAATTTTTTTTTGTGCATCTGCCCGTCATAATAAAATTTTTATTATTTTTATTACCAGTTTATTACTTTTTTTATTACATGTAAACTATTTTTAGATTGTATACATTTCCCACAAAGTTAAACTAATGTAATGCTAATCATGCTTATAAAGAAATTTCATATTTAACAACGTAGACTATAGAAAATCTATCCAGTGCTAAGTAAAGCAATTCTCTGTTTTCTTAAACTCCTAGTATGTAAATTTCTAAGTAACAGATTACAAGTCAATCTTTTTAATTTAGTGTGGACCAGATTCTTCACTGGTTAGAATAATTATAGAAAAAAGTATTGTGAACTGATTAATCACTTAACTGACTATTATTTCCTTAACTGTTCCCTGGACGGAAGCAGCAAATGCTTCGAAACGTGACTTATTAATTTGGTTGGTTGTCTCATACGTTTTTAAGAAAGTTTCTATGATACGAGTCTACCTACTCCTGAAGAGGAAAAACATCCCCACACCATGAGGCTGCCTCCACCATGTTTTCCAGTATGGATAAGGTTTTTCGATTTAAGCCTTTGTGTTGGTTCACAGCACACTCTTTTCCGAGTTTTGCAATTTTTTAGTTCATATTTTGACTCGTCTGTCCAAATAATTTTGTTCCAAAAACATTCAGACATATTTATGTAAATATTTATTTATTTAAGTAACTTTATGTAAATATTTATTTATGTAAATATTTAGGGTAGAGGCAGCCTCATGGTGTGGGGATGTTTTTCCTCTTCAGGAGTAGGTAGACTCGTTAAAATTGATTCCAAAATGACTGGAGAGTACTATGTAAATATTTTGGAAGAAAATCTTTACAGCAGTGAGGAGGAAATGGGCTTTTGGGAGTTTATCTTTCAACAAGACAACGAACCCAAGCACACAAGTAAGGTCGCTAAAACATATTTTGAAGAAAATAATGTTGAAAAATTTGAATGGCCTGCTCAAAGCCCAGATTTAAACCCCATAGAGCATCTTTGTGCTATCTCCGATGACAAAAACCCGATGGAGTCCAGAACAAATATTCAAACATTTTGGGAAAAACTGCAAAGTGGTTGTAGGGCAATTCCTACAAGTACTTTGAAGAACCTTGCGCTAAGTATGCCGAAAAGATTAAGAGAAGTCATAAATAACAGAGGAGGAGCAACTTCGTACTAAATTTTGAAGTTATTTAATTATTTATAATATTTTCTAGTGAAGTGTTACTTTATTTTGTCACTTGAAATTCCTTATGTGCCATATAGTTTCTATTATAAATACAAAATGTAAAGAAAGAATTCAATGTTAAGATACTTTTTAGATAAAATATTAACCGAATTAAAAATGAAACTACAATTTATAAACATTTGAAAGCAATAAACATATGCTTTAATCAAAAAACAAAAAATATTTCAAACCGCACTTTATTTTGTCCGACAGTGTATGTAGATAAATCGAGGACATTTTCAAATTGCTTAATTCAAATTGAAATGTACTATTCATGGTAGTATTATCTAACAGTCATATTGCTATCCGAGACCACAGATCATTGAAATTGACTTAAAATAAGAATGGTGCCTGGCCTTTGAAAATAGAGTCATCGTCTGCTTAATCGCCGACCAAGTTAGAATTCGCGGTTTCATACCCTCTCTGTAGAACAGGAAGACGAATTGGGAAAGATCTAAACAATAAGATCAATAGAGCTAGAGGCTCTTCTCAAACCAGACTAGTTTGAGACGATCTAAACTTGTCAGATATCGCCTAAAAATATTACCGGATGTTTCAGTCACAATTCAAATTATACCGAATAGAAATCCGTTCAAACCCAAAGTGTAAAGGTTATGATGATGAGAATGAATTGGCAGAAAACCAACCTTAGACATGTGCAGCGAAAATGCATTTCAAAAGAACACACTTGGGGGCATGGCTGGCAGTTGTTCTTACCGACATTGAACAGAATCCTAAAGTTAGATCACTGGATTCGTTGAGAGGTTATAGGGATAGCTAATTTAGGTTGAAGGACCTATAACAAATTGTCAGGTAGCAATACTACAGTACCATCACGTATCAGTATCAAATCAATCATGTATTTTGTGATAAATCTTATCACAATTTTTTGAATGTACATCACTACCTAAATAGTTTAGGTTAGATAAGGTGGCATACCCGCTTAGGCCCATTAAATGCGGGGATCAAACATTTCCTAAAGAAACCCAACCCGAATCAGAAATTATTCGGATTCGGGTTGGTTTGATGCCATAATATTGGTGCATTTGTGGTGTTTAAGTTTTGACTTTATCAGGAGAGTTGGATAATATTGTGGCCACATGCCGTTCACTTGCTTGAAGCATATCATCCAAACAGTTAATTGCTTGCCAGTCGTCGTTTGTAGTAAAGTGAGTTGTGTTCTTAGCATATCTTGCATCCTGTAAGATATGCTGATTTCTTATTAAAGTGTTATTATCTGAACCAACTTGTCAACTTCATGACGACTAAAATTAATACACTTCATGATTGGAGTAGGAGCCATTCCAAGAAAATTTTCTTAATTCAAGTTACAAGTCCGAGTAAGAGCCGAACCAATCATAGCTCATTTAACAAAAGCGTATACTTAGACAACCAAGCATATTGCAGGAAGCATTCTACTTCCATTTGACGGCAGCATGATCTACTCTACTATTGTGTAATGATATCTTGATTTCGTATATTGAAAATATTTCTTGTTTTAAAATTCTGCTGTACTAGACAAAATTCGACGTCTTCTGGGCCAACGTAGGCGTTAATACATCATTCGGATAAGTTTTATGTAAATTCCATACAATCAATACTGATCAATTTCACAAAAAAGAAAATTCTTTTTTATTTAAAAAACAAAACAAATATTCTTTTTTCTTATTTGTCAATACAATAATTACATATGGACAGCATAGGAACACATAAAAAAATGCGAATTTTAGTTAATTAACTTACAGACATTAAGTGTCAAATTCATTTAAAAGATTTATGATGAAATATGCATGTATTTGCCTTGATTTTTTGCGCCATTTGGCGTGCCTGACATTTTGATAAACGTTTATTTACAATGTTTATTTATTTATTCCCCTGTACAAATATGATACATGTCAAAACAACACACATTCTTTATAACTGATTAACCCTTTCCACTTGATGGAATCCGTTGCGGAGACTTTTAAAAAATTACAAAGTTAGACTAATGGAATGCTAATCATGCTTGTTGAGAATTTTTGAATGAATAAAAAATTATTTCTCACAATTCAAACAAGGGTGTGAACTTCTAAGTCACAGATTACAGTCTAGTCATCCTAAAAAGGTACGGATTTTGTCATTTAATTAATCTATAATGTGTATTTTTTTTCTTTTATTTTTTTTTTATTGAATCTTCATTAATAATGAACTAACAATAATTATTCAAATCTTAAAACTACAAAGAAAATCTTAAAACCAAAAACAAAAATTATATATTTATTTAGCCATTGTCAAATAAAATAGAATATGCAAAAATAATAATTCAATAATAATAATAATAAATAAAATATTCAAAAAATAAAGTATCATCTCCCTCATCTTCGGCCGAGCGCAAGAGTATCCTTTCTCTTCAATCGAATATGGCCAGTGTGACGTAAAATACCACGGACTAACGGATTTATGTGGCCATCTAGGTTATCTAAATACTTTTCAGCACATCTAATAATTTCCATTTTAACCGGGGGGACGTCCAGATCTTTGTGAATATTCGAGTTTTCGATATACCAAGGGGCGGCAGTGATCATTCGTAAAATTTTATTTTGGCGCCTCTGAATTTTCTCCACGTTTGAAGCTGAGGCAGAACCACATAGCTGTACTCCATAACACCAAATGGGTTTTAATATTGATTTGTATATAAGGAGTTTACAATCTAATTTAAGTGATGAATTTCGACCAATTAACCAATTTATTTGAGCAGTTTTCATATTTATTTGTGCCAGTTTTGACTCAATATGCAATTTCCACGTTAAACGACGATCAAGGTGTATTCCCAAGTACTTTACATGAGTGCTTTGTGGTATTGTCTGATTTTTAATGCATATAGCAGGGCAGGTCTCTCTTCGCAATGTAAAGGTTACGTGGGTGCATTTTTGTTCGTTAACCTTTATCCCCCATTTCTTCAACCATACTTCCAGTAGGGATACTTGTTCCTGTAAGAACTGCGATGCAATCTGTGGGTTCATATGTGCGCTTAAAAATGCAGTGTCGTCAGCACATGTGGAAGTATGTATGTTTTCACTTATCGGCATGTCAGCTGTAAATATCAGGTATAAAACAGGACCTAGTATGCTACCCTGAGGAACACCGGATTTAATTTTTTGAGGGGAACTTAAAAAATTATCTTGTTTAATTATAAATTTTCTATCACTTAAATAGCTCTTCAATATTTCATATATATTTTCAGGGAATATTTGCTTCAATTTAAGTACAAGACCTTCATGTCACACCTTATCGAAAGCTTGAGAGACATCAATGAAGAGTGCAGAACAATACTTTTTTTCCTCGAATGCATTTCTTATTACATTAATGAGTCTATGGGTTTGCTGAATGGTACTATGTTTTCTCCTAAACCCAAATTGGTGATTAGGGATACAACCGCATTCATTCAACAAAGGTGCTAGCTTACATATCAGTATCTTCTCGAATAATTTAGATAGATTAGGCAAGAGACTTATCGGCCTATATGCATCAACCTTGGTATGATCCTTACCTGGCTTCGGTATCATGGTAATGAGTGAAATTTTCCATTGTGTAGGGTAATATCTTAGTCGAATAACAGCATTTTGTTGCTTATTTTGTCAATGCCTGGGGCTTTCCTCGGGTTAAGATTTTTAATGGCATTCACAATATCATGAAGCTTAAACCTAATGGGTCTGGGAGGCTTCGCAACAACAATTGGTAAATTAATTATTTCGGTAGACTTGTTAGGGGTGAAAACAGTTTTCAGGTGATTCACAAATAGCCTACCTTTTTTTGCATCGCTTCTTGCCCTGTTACCATTTGAGTCACGTAAAGGAGGTTTATTAATAATTAGCCTTTTCAGATTCCTGGTTGCACGCCATAATGCATAATTTGTTTGGGGAGTCGCGTCCAGATTTTGTGTTATTTCGTTGGCTATAAATGTTCTCTATATTGGCACTGCACTAAGTTGAAACTTGACGGCTCCTCTATGCAGCCAATGTAAATAATTTTTAGTTCATAACATAAGAACAAAAGCAAATTGTAATAACTTCATTTATTCTGTTTACAACTTATATTTGAATTTATTTGATGTTTTTTATTGTTAATTCAAATTTATAACCACCATACAGTAGGCAATATTGAAAATAAACTATAGTTCTGATTCTAATGATAGTGACTTGTTTTAAAAGTTCAATTTGTGCACATAATAAAACGGTGCGATCGTGAAAATACACCCGAGTAACTACATAGTCTAAGTTATTCACTAGGTTGAGTAGAACTCAAAAATTATTAGTTATTCTCATTCGCAAATGTGTTAAGTCCCTTTTTTCAAATTTTACAGGAGACACAAAAAACATTGCGGCTTCTTCAGTTTTTAAAATTTGTAAACTTTTCAAACGCAATTATTTTTACAAAATAGCTCTCTTTAAATGACCTAGATCAAAAATTAAGAATAATTAATAATTAATATTCGTGGAGTTAGCACGTGCTATTAATATTTTTCGTAGTTTTGTGGACTTAGCGTTTTTGCAAACCATAAAATTACAACAACTTTAAACTACATACCGACATTTTTTTTGCCGTAAAATATGTATATGTAGTTTGTATATCGTTTTGCATTAAAATCTCAATTTTAGAAAAAAGTGGACTTAGCGTCTTTGCGAATTATACTAACGAAATACTTTTTTTATTTCTCTCGAACCCTCCAGACTTGTTTTATTTAACAAAAACTGTTTTTTTTTTATCTTTAAACACAAAATTATTGATTACCCAAATATATTAGAACCTATTTTAAAAATCGAACGTTTTTTAGAAAGGGGAGAGATTAGCCTTTCAAACGGTATACATAAACACTTTTGTTCAAACTTATATGTTATAATATTTGATGGGGTAAACTTGGAAAACTTATCAATTGTCATTCAATGTCCAAGTAACCAAATGCCTAAAATAAAATTTTAAATTAATTTTTTAAAAGAATACTATTAAGATCTCTATCACTGTATCGTTTTGGATTTAACAAAAGAGTGAATTAGATAATCAAATTATAAAGACAAGATTACAGTACAATGTTTAAAACGCCGAAAATGTCTCTTCCGATAGTTCGGTTACATAGCCGGTGATGCGAATTTCAAATCTTCATACAGAAACAGAGCTCATTTTAAAATTTTCTTTTAAAATATGGAAATAATGAAATTTGTCGATTATTATTATATCCACAAACGAGATTTCAAGCACTTGCAGTGACAATTGCGACACTCGCCTCCACTAAATCACGTTCACATCTTACGGTTGATGTTACGTTCTTTCACTGTAACGCAGTGTTTTCGTTCCGCCACACAAATTGTATATCATCTGATCCAAAAATGTAAAATTTTCTTTTGTCCGTAAATTCGAGTATTTATGAGAAGTCATTTGACTTTGTGGCATAATACTTTGGGGCATAATTTAAATGCAGTTCTAGATTCATGTCTGATATAAAAGGCTTCTTTAGTGGAGAACATTCCTTGCACTTGCTCTTAAGCAAACAATTCCGAAAGATTTGTGCATTTAATAAAACGTTTTCATAAATTTTAATAGCATTGAATATGTATCCGTTCGATTTACTTTTCCAGAAAAGCATCTATCATTTTTGTTCGACCGCTTCCTGGGGAAATTAAAAGAGAACGAGTTCTCTTGCGTAACCTTTATGTTATATTTTGAACTGATCTTGACTTCATATTTTCCGCAAATTTCATGCAAAAATTTGCAGTTTATCAATCAACTCTTTGACGTCAATACGAATTTATTTGTGATTTTTGATAATTTGCACTCACTTTGATGTTAATATCTTTTGTTCCATTAAACCGAATAACTATTCAAACGACGAGTTATCTCGTATTACCTAAAAATGCCTGAATTTATGTTGGTATCTGACATTAACTTTATGAAAACGGCATTGGCACTGAATGCGCTAAGTTCAAAATTATAATTTAATTAATAAATTAAATTAATTAATAGTGTGTTGGCTTATTAGACGTAAAACCAGGGTTCGAGTTCCAGGCCAGATATCAAAACAAAAAACAAAAAGTATTTCTTCGATGACTTCCTCTCAGCAGATTTCTGGCAAAAACTCTGAGAGTAAATAAAAATTGCCATGAAAAGTTTCTCAAAAATATGTCGTTCGGAGTCGACTTCAAATTGTAGGTCCCGCCACTCATGTTTAAAATTTAACACACACAAGTGGTGTGAGAAACTAGGTCGTAATCCTGACCTAATGTTTGTAATGACCAATTATGTATGTATATATGCAATTTAATTTATATTGACTAATGTATTATATAGGTGGTCCTGACATCTGTGGTGAAAAGGTTGGTCTTCACATCCCTTAATTGTGTGCCATTAAACTCATTAAGTCTTTTCGAAGTTCAACTTCAAATTATTGAAATGTATTATATACATAGTATTATTAAGTACATACATATATTATTATCTATCTTCTATCTATCTATCTACGTACTCATATATATAAAAATAAATGTTTGTTTGTATGTAATTAATAGAATCGTAAACTATGCATTTAATCATGTTATAATCTTTAGCAAAGTTGTTCCGCATGAGCCGGGGAAGGTTCCTAAGTTGGTATGACCAATTTCCGACAGGTGACGCCACTGAAAATTACTAAAAATGATTTAAACCGTAAACTGTGCATTTAATCATGTTATGATCTTTAGCACAGTTGTTGAGCATGAGCCGACGAAGGTTTCTAAGTTGGTATGACCAATTTCCGAATCGTAAACTGTGCATTTGTACACGATATGATCTTTAGCAAAGTTGTTGCGCATAAGTCGACGGAGGTTTCTAAGTTGGTGCGATTAATTTCCGATAGATGGCGCCACTAAGAATTATTCATAATGAACTGAATAGTAAACTATGCATTTGATCATGTGTTGATCGGGCAAATACCAGACATTTTACTATTTATTATTTATGATTTTAATAATATTTAGTATAACTCATTCCCGTAAAATTTTAAACATTTTAATTTTTGAAAATGTTTAAAAATGCTGTTGGGTTCAATTGGATTGGGTACATTGTTATATTCTAATAAATTTAACACATTTTTCACGTCGTTACCGTGCAATCATGCCTCCAAAGCGGCAAGCACTTGGCCGACCTACACCTCGTGCACGGAAGAAAATACCATTACGAGCCTCAGAATCAGACGGGCAACTTGCATTGAGACTGCAAAATTTTCGAGTACATGCCGCTGAGAACCGTTGGCATGAATCACTTGAACAACGATAAGTGAGATTAGAAACTGATCGAATGCGTACTACTCAGGCCTGTTCGTCTGAATCATCTGGACAACGGGAAACAAAATCCATAAAATGATTCAAAATTAATTTGATATTTGTGTAACGTCTTTCCTTCAAATTTATTTTAGTTGGTGGCGCAGCAACACGCGCAGGGTACAGCTAGTATTATATATACATATATTACTAGAGAATACATTTTACTATATTTAATTAATGTCCATTATATTTTAATAACACAAGTTATTAAATGATTAGTGTTGTTGGTGTGATTAACCCTGTAACGACAACAGGGAAACATAAGTATGGGGAACGTATGTAGGGAAACATAGATATGTCCAAAACCAAATGTCCAAATTGTAAACATTTGAATAAGAAAGAACCGAGTGCGTGTTATATTATTTTTATTTATTTCTATGATGCATATTTAAGTTTGCCGTATATACACGGGTGTAATTCAACAGTTATTTTTTGGTCGTAAAATTAAAATATTTTTTAAAAGTGTTTTGATATGTAAATCTCATTTGTCGCTGTATGTATATACGGTATCCCTCGTATAACGCGGTACTTCTACAACGTGTTTTCAATATAACGCGATTTAAAAAAAAAACACATTCATTACAATGCGAAATTGAAAAGTAAACAAAGGCTTATAACCGATTTCACAATCCCACAATCACTGGAACAACGTCCAACAAAATGTTTTTTTTTTTTAATCAAATGACGAAAACTTTGCCGAGGAAATTTCTTCTGACGAAGTTATACGCCCAAAGCGCTCACTATTTCGACGTAATATGATGTTTGAAGTAAGTGACACAGACTAGTGAAATCACAAAAATTAAATTAGTTAATGAATAATATTTATGTTTTCCGATTGTTTTTTTTTCATTGTTTTTTAATTTTTTAAATAAAGTATGAATTTTGATTTTGAGTTGTACATACATCTTTAATTTAGTACCTATTTTATTTTGGAAAAAGCTTATTGGAACATAACCCTCAAATTTATATGAAAGCGAAGTCTTCTATAACGTGAATTACATAACGCGAAATTTTCCTGGAACGTAACCACCGCGTTATACGAGGGACACCTGTTTTATAAATTATTTATTATTAGGTGGGTATACAAGTATGTTGTTATTTTAATAAATATAAAAAGTTATTAGTGTTGAGTACTTATATAATTTATTGTAAACACTAAGGGACACCAATGTCCCTATGGTCCGTAATGGAACTTTTCTACTTACATATAGAGATTACGAGTCCTTACTATTACCGTCATATGCTTGCTTCTAGTATTGTAGATTATGCTTTGCAAAGGACATGGAGTTGTTAAACTCAACGACAATTGTGTAAACGAAGGTAAATAAATCAAAGGCTTTTGACGCAAGACGATGACCAAGGCGTATCTGTTATTGAAAATAGCGATACTTTTGCAATTAAATGAATCTCTTTATCACTTAATTACGATCAACATGCTCTTAAATTGGGCCAGGTAGCATAGATTCCGAATGTTTTTCACAATTCAGATGGATTTCTTTCAAATGTTTCATTTAACTAAAAAATTTTATAGTTTGGTACAAGAACTATTAGAAAAATAGTTGAGAATTCTCTATGGGTTATCATATTTTGCCATAATTTAGACATTACGGATCTATAAAAACAGATATGGCATTAGCTTATATATGGAACCTTATGTCAAGTTCTCGATTTGAAGATATACGTAGAAACCTTAATTTTTGCCACATTGAAAATATTCTAGATGCTCTCAATGGCAGAGGGCATGTATGACCCAAGAAAAACAGACAACCAACTATTGGTATTGGTAATTTTTTTTAAATATGTGTTTTGGACGTCTAATGAATCATTCTAAATAGACAAAATGATAATTTACCCTTCAATAATCTTATGGTCGTGAAAGGGTTAACTAAGCATTATTAACATACTTTAGGTAGGTAGAAGTGGCTGCACCATCGATGGAGTCATGAGCGGACTCACTTAGGCCGCACACATGGCCCATTACGATACCACAGCTTCACATTCTCCCCTAGTTCAAGAACCACTCGGAGCTGCCGATGAAGCAACTCAGACTGCCAATATCCACACATGACAGTTCATCCAGATTCTCCATGTAGTAGTCTCCCAGGTGCCTCTTTCTCCACCGACCAAGTGCCGGGCATGTGCACAGTAGGTGAAGGACAGTCTCATCCTCCTTCTGATCTTTACAGCTTCTTCATTTGCAAGGTGTCAAAGACTAATACGCCTCGCATGTATTCCTATAATGTCCCGTAATAACCCCGATAACAGTGCTGAGTCTACTTCTTTGGAGTTTAAGCAGAGCCGCCGCGCGTCTCTTATCCACCAGATTTTTTGCGTGGTTCTACCCGTGTCCGAAGCCGCCCATCTACTGTTCACGATTGCATTGTCAATTATAAGCTTACAGTTACCCAAAGGGATCCCCAATGTAGAGAGAGTTCGATGGTCGTGCGCCTTCTGGCCAGTTCATCCGCTCTGCAGTTACCGGGACCCATGTGATACAAACATCATATCGATTCGCCACCTCGTTGAGATATCTGCGACAGTCGTATACCGTCCTGAAGTTCATTACATTAGAATCCAATGCTAATACCATATTTTAAAATGTTAAAAAATTTGCTTCATGCTGCATTTCTCAAAATATAGTCTAGCCAAAGAAAAACGTGAGATTAATTGCTCATCAAACTCGTCTCTCAATATGTGTAGTCTTGGATGAACTACATATCAACTAAAAGTATTTCTTTAAATTTTTCCATTTCATGCCAAAACAAAAAATCAGTAAGCATTGCACGGTAACCTACTCGTGTAATTGTGCGATTTGTATCGCTCTTGAAGAATTACATATAAATTACTGCCGGCCTACTAGCCAACTGACTTCTAAGTCTAAGGGCCATTATTACAAATTGCCGTTAATTAAAGGGTGGATTTTAACGGGCAGATAAATTGTTTTTCATTATTATAAATGGACGGTAAGGTAGAAGTGAGCGTTAAGCTAAAGTGAATATCATCCTGCTGGTAACTTTTAAAGTTAGGTTTATGTTTGAACTTGCCATATTGTATATTATTTTAACTACGACAACTTCAAATATAAACAAAGTGAGCAAATGCAACAAAAAAGAAGCCCGTCGTTGCCACTGCGTTTTAATAAAACTTGTTTAATTTGAGCAGTGTTATCAACATTGCCCCGGCACTGCCATATTTTTGAAAAAGTTAACTTTATTTTATCTGTAAGTTGTAATAACGAAAATAAGTTAAAGGTAACTTAACAGTCCCCTTTAGCTAAAAGTACCTTTAACTAAACCCAAGTCTAACGATAAGTTGTAATAACGGCCCTATGTCTACTTTTACTCAGATTGCCTCACTGTTTTTAATTGTAATTATTTGTTTTAGACTTTATACGTCATGCCAGTTGTAAAATTGGAATTTTTGTTCTGTCACAACAATAAAATTGTTCAGTTTATTAACTAGCTTTGTTATGATATTTTAAACAGCTGATTACTGTGAAATATAGAAAATAAACAAGTAAACAAAATTGGATTTAAACTTTAAATACAACAATTATTTATTATTAATAAATAAAACACATAAAGAAATTATGTATATTATAGATGAAATCAAGCACTAATTCGATATGCAAATAACAAAAACGATTGCTATTTACTGTTTTCAGTGACTGTAAAAGTGATAACAAATTTTCTAAACATACTAAGTGATGTTATAGAGGTTTTACTCTATAAAAACATTAATTAATATTAATTTGCTTAAGAAATTATACTACCATTATGCTTAGAAGCCGTTATGCATTCCGCTGAAGATTATATGCATAATAAGCCAAATTAATGATGGTGGAATGCCTAGAGCATAACACTATGAAAGTCACAGCCAGCCAGCCATTATGAGCGGAGTAAAACAAATATTTTGCATATTTTGTTCATCGCTACAATTGTAGCCTAGTACTTATCCGAAACTAAGTAAAAACTTCGGAACTTTCTCAGAAAGCTTATAAAGTCGGATTGAAAACGACTTTAATGTATCACAAAATTGTAGATAAATTATATATTTGATATGAATCTCTATCGGCTTAAAATTAGGTAGTAGGTTTTCTTTGCAAAATTGTAGTCATTGACCAGGAAAGCAAATTGTCAATTTAAGTCGCCTAACTTTCATTATTCATATTGATTTGTGTATTTTACATTCAGTGCATGCAAGGAATAATTTATTTGCGGAAGATAGAGATTCATTCTCTCGAAGTGAGTTAATATAAGGGGTGTTGTATTTGAATGTTACTATTCAATCTTTTAGCACAAATAGGTAAATAATTTTTCTCTGTTAATTTAATTGTGAATTAATTGGCCAATTCACACGACTTTGTATCGTGTATGTTATATTCAAAATACTTCTCGTTTGTGAACGCTCAATGCTATGCTGTATCGTGTATGTTGTATTCCAAACACCAGAAAGTGATAAGAAGAAGGACAACAATATTTATAATTTGATTTTCAAGCTACAAAATGAAAAATATTACGGAAGAAAGTATATTAATTAATTCTCTGTACGAAAAATATAATTTTGATATGTCAAGATACATAGAAAATATTTTGTATTTTTATTCTTCTTCTTAATTACTGGCATTTACATAAACTGATTACACGAAACCAATACAATTTCCAAAAAGATATGAATAAAAAGTGTATCGGATTTTTATATGAAAATTATCAACAACAAGCATACACTGTTGTATTTTCGTCCAACAATACACGTAATACAACGATACAAGGGCTTGTGTAAATTGCTCAAATGAAAATTTTCTAGAATTGTAATTGCAACATTTAATTATGAATGACTAGTTTAAAAATAGTTGAAGTACTAAGCTTCATTAACACGTTGACTGTCACGGCAATTTTCAGAAAACTGGCCAAAAATGACAATTTGATTTTTTCACATTATATTACTAAAAACTCTAGTTTTAGATCATAGGTATCATCAAAAAGCAAAAATGATGTTTTTTTTTAGCAGAAAAAGGGTTTAGTGAGTATGAGATAACTCGTAGTTGGCTCCCTAGAAGGGAATGCAATCTACGAGTTATCTCGTAGTCGGCAGTCAACGTGTTAATGTACCTCCAATAATTTAATTAATTTTAGATTGCACACTGATTACCCTGTCGTTCTGCGTGTTTATGGCTGAGCATTATTATTTAGTCGCCGTAGTCTAGTCGAGAGTGTGTTGGCTTATTAGACGTAAGGCCGCGGTTCAATCACCAGGTCTGACATCAAAACGAAATATGAAAAAATATTTTTTCGCCAACTTCCTCTCCGCAGATTTCTAGCAAAAACTCTGAGAGTAAATAAAATGGCCACGAAAGAGTTCCTCGAGAATCTGTCGCTCGGAATTGAATTTAAATTGTAGGTCCAGCCACTTATGTATAAGATTAACGCACACAACAGAAGTGATGTGAGAAGCTAGGTGGTAATCCTGACTGAAAGGTTGTAATGACCAATCATGTATGTACATGTACATATGTATTATGCTCAAGAAAATTGCTGAGCAATATTAACTTATTAGTGCAAAGCATTTGACAAGCAAAAAATGTAGTCAAGATTGTGATTTTACAAGGTTTGTCGATTTTATCACTTGAAAGAGTGACATATTAAACATTTATTTAACAAATAAAAGAATATAAGAACACTATTTAAAAATACAATATTAATTTTGTTTATTAGGGAAATTATAGAAACAAATCACTTTTTACAACTACAATTTAATAATTTAGTATTCAAAAATATTCAATTATTTGTTAATATTTCTTGCGAAAGAGTTAAACTGAATTTATTTCAGTCTATTATTTTGATATTGAATTTAAATTTATTATTTTGTTAAGTTTTATTTTTATTGTCATTATCGGAATGGATTTTTTCTAAAATTTTTCTAATTTGAAAAACATTGAATTATTTTGTTTTAAAATTTATGTTCTTATTATAATTTATTATTATTTTTTATTTTTTTATTTTCTTAAATATTTGTTTTTGTTATGTACATACGTATGTATTATGTTCATGTATAAATATCATTTATGTTTACACAAGTTAAGCAATGTTGGACATTTTCTACTTGACTACATTTTTTGATTGTAAAATATTTCATATTTAAAAAGTAGCGTTGAACAATATTTTTCGCAGTTTTGAACAGAGTATACAGTATCGGACAAAATCTAAGCACCCCCTCAATACATTTTTTTAAAATGATTATTTTTTTAAGAAAACAAAGTTATTAATAATTTTTTTTATTTTTTATTTATTTATATCCTTATTATTGAAAAACACAAACTTAAGGAACTCAGAATTCAATAAAAAAAGTTATGATTCAAAATACATTTTAAGTCGAAAATGCCGTCGATTGAATAATTCGGCCTCTACCGTCCTTCTGCGAATCGCTCTTTCGCAATTTTTTAAACCTAATCGGTTTCGTATGTGGCTAGAAGATGCTGTGGAATCATTTTGGATTGTCTTTTTAATTAAGGAGTCTTCATGTCGCGAAGTTTCACGTGGTTTTCCTCCAGAATAAGTAGGAGATGTGCGACCGGTATGGAAAAACTTTTTAATTAGCCTAGAAATAATTGATCTGTTGATCGAACGTTTTACCCAATCTAGAACTTGTGGGAGATCGTTAACTTAAAAATCAACCGAGAAAATTGCAAAACCAAAGACGATATATCTGAAGCCGCAAAAATAGCCTGGGTAGCAATATCACCTGAAATAATTAATAATTTAACATCCTCTATGCCTAAAAGATGTGCGTGTGTCATCCAGAATAAAGGATTCGCAAAGAAATATTAATTGCAATAGTTTTTATCTGTACCTTAAATTGGAGGTGCTTTAGTTTTGCGATATTTGCGACTTAAAATGTATTTTGAATCATAACTTTTTTTTATTGAATTCTGAATTCCTTAAGTTTGTGTTTTTCAATAATAAGGATATAAATAAATATAAAACAAAAAATAAAACATTAATAAATTTGTTTTCTTAAAAAAAAAAAATCATTTTAAAAAAATGTACTGAGGGGGTGCTTAGGTTTTGTCCGATACTGTATGTATATATGTTGCTAATTGTTATACATGGTGCTAATTGTTGTACAACACTGTTGGATAAACAAGTTGATCGTTTTCCTCACACGATTTGATTTTTCAGCCATCTTTTTTATCCATCTTAATTTATATATTATTCTTAAAAGTTTTTTCATTTCACAATTCCGGCATTTTTCTCTTTCACTCTTACTTATTCTTTGGGACAAATTTTGTTCGCCTTCTTTGCTTTACTTACCCAGAGGTGCTATCTATCTGTGTGTGGTATGGCGCTTTTATGAACGCTAGGCCTTATCTTCTGATGAATTCTTATCGTTTTAATTTAATTGCGTGATTCAGTTTTCATCGTGAGCGTTTGAAGTCGCTGTGGTCCAGTTGTTAGTGTGTTGGCCGCGATTCAATCGCCGGTTCAGACATTTCGAAAAAAACGAAATATGAAAAAAAATATTTTTTCGGCGACTTCCTCTGGCAAAAATACTGAGAGTAAACTGAATTGTCCTGAACAGTTTCTCAAAATTGTCGTTTGGAGTCAATGTTAAGCTGTAGGACCCGTCACTCATAGATAATATTAACACACTCAATATGGATGCCTTAAGATGCTAGATTACAATTCTGACTAAAGGATTGGAACTATCAAATAAGTAAGACTTAAGAATACCAAAGTTCAGTTGATTTACGCTTAATATCAAAGGATTATGATATTCTAACTTGTCGATCGCTTGATGGTATGATATAATTGCAGTAATTTATACAAAATTATATTCTGTGAAACTATTAATTCATTGCAAATAAAATCTGCGTTAAGATTGTCAGGTCAAATGCTTTTGGGCCATTTACAGAGAAAAGATTTAATTAAATTGTTTTTGTGGAAAAAAGCAGAAACAACTGTAATAACAAAACATTAAAAATAACAAAGTATTGCAATATCAAAATAACCACGAAATTCCGATAATAGGGATAGAGAGAGAGAGAGAGAGAGAGAATGATCAAACTACATAGGAAGCCAACGAAAAATAAAAAGGAATTACAGTGACAAATCAACTGTAAAGTTCTAGAAGTTACCAAACCGAAAATAAATAAAGTACAAATAGAACGAAAGTTATAGATGCCAGCCAGTTGTAATAAAAACTGCTATTATATTATATACCGGGAAATTTCATAATTTTTAAAGGTATCGTGTAATAAAATTAATACAAACTGCCATCATGTAGAGTGCGTTATTAAATTAAATTGAATACGGAGTTCATTTGAAATAAGAAATATCAACAGATAAAAGTAAACAATTTATTTTATTAAAAAATTAAAATTCTCAAATCCATAGCAAATATTACTTAAATGTTAAAAACTTAATATTTATGTATATACATAAATAATACTAATAATATAAAGAATACTAATATAAAGAAATGTATATATTTACTGTATTTTAATTCAAAAGATAAATTCTCACTCAAAATGTGTAATTCATTTGCATTTGAAAAACAAAAATATGAATTTAAAATGCAGCTTAAACTATTACAGTAACATGACGACTTATTGAGAACAAATAAAATTAAATTTTAAAATAAATGACAAAGAAATATTTCGCAATTAAGAAATGTTTTAGTTATGTATTTAATTATTATTGGCATAATAGTGTGAAAATTCGTAAATAAACAAAAGTTGTGTTCGTTTTCCCGTTTACAGTTTTTGGAGTATTGCGCAGCTTAGATTGCCTCAAATATCGCTTAAATCCCGATTCATATTTCGACGATGCCCACACGATCAGTAATACGGATGGATCTCTATACATGATAGCAACCAGAAAACGTTATACAAACGGACAATATTGTGTAGAGAAAATACACAATTCTACGTGGATCGATCAAAAGGTAATTTAAAAAATTTTAATTTAAAGTGAAGTAGAACTGAGAATTGAGTTTCTAAAATTGATTTAACAATGAAATGTTATATTCGTAGTTGTACACTTATCTTTGCTTCGATAAAAAAGTGGTTGGAAACGAACGTATACGATTTAAGGTCTACACCATTGGCTTACTGATATCGTGTTCATTCTATGCATTTACATTAGTGGTCTATTTAAGCATAGCAAAGTTAAGAAATTTACCCGGACAAATATTAATCTGTCTAGTCAGCAGCCTGTTTACGGCCTATTTGGGTATTGCACTCGGACAATTGAAGCCAATGCAAAACGATACATTATGCTTTTTGTCGGGTATGTATCTTTAATATTTTATGCCTTATTTTAAATCTTTATTATCATGCTGTATTCAAATTTTTAATAAAATTTTACAATGAAAAACTATTTAAATATTGATAAAAAAAATCATACGCCAATTTAATATTTTCCATTCGTTTATATTTACTTCCTTCATCAATTTCTTAACATAACATAAAAATTCAGGAAAAGAAGAGTTCATGGTAAAAACTGTTACGGCAGTTTTGTGATTATTCGATTCAGAATTGCTTTCGGTCTCTGGCAATATATACTCCATCAGAGAGAAATATTTTATGTTTTAATTCGGTAAAGACCAAAACGAGAGCGACTGAAAATAGTCTCATGGCGCTGATTCCTCTAAAAGTAGTTTTGATTTCGACAACTTTAATAACTTTTAACTTTAACTTTTAAAATCAAAGGCGCATTATTGATTGATTGTTTATTACAGAAAATATCGAACACTTGCACATAAAAATATTTTGACATACTTGAACATGGCTGTATACAAAAAAGAGTTTCACGAATGGATTATACAGAAGGTAAAGCTCAAATATTATCAAGCAAATTTCGATCTGTAAAATTAGAATAAAATCGATAAATTTTTGCTGCAAACGACGTTCGGTGTTATATGTTCAACTTGTTGTTTGGATTGACAGCCATTTGGTTTCGTCTGTTGAGATATAATTTTGTTGATTTTCGATTGTATTGAAGGTTGTGAATATCGGGACTTTCTATGTGGGAGGAAGAATAAAATCATATTTAAACTGCAAACTATACAGTGCAAATTCGACTATAATCGTCGCATTTACAAGAGTTTATTAAAATACTAATGATGTCGATAACATTTTTATGCTATCTCGTTGTTTATTATATTAAATATTAATTCCACCTGCTGGAAAAAAAATAGGATTCCTCACCACTCGAAATAATACAAAAACCTTATACATTTTCACAGAGAACGTTGTTTCCTGGTAACGCCAGATGGACAGTCTCACCAGCTTAAGGTCTACTCCAGGATACCATAGTATTGCTTAGTTGGAAAAGAATTTTAGCAACATACATAAATAAAAATAGATTAAATTCAGGCGTATTACTATGAGGCTTGTTCTTTTCGGTTTCAAAGCAATTTTATGAATTGAATATTACTCTTCGAAATGATAGGTTGCTCTAGTTAAAATGAAATCTAAAGCAGAGTCTTCCAGATATATAAGCTTATTACCAACATGATCAACAATTTTTAAAAAACTACTGACACAATATCCAAAATACTGCAGGCAGTGGTGTTGTCGAGCCGGAACGCTTGGGAACGTCGTTCCGCTACTTCGTTTTTGGACAGGAACGCTTTCTGGAACTAAAGATGATTTCTGATAACGAGAATTGCCTGACGTTTTGAAAAAAAAAATTAAAAAGAATTGCTGATTTTTTTTCCTAATTTTTGACAAATTTTTATATGTATTTTTATAAACAAGGGTTTGAACCGAACCCGAACCGAACAAAAACCGGAACGAACCGGCTTGTTTTGCCGAACCGTGAATAGGAGTCCGGAAGGCGTTCCGGTAAAAAAAAATTAGCACAACACCACTGACTCCAGGTGTATTCCGTACGTTATATTAAAGTCGATCACATGCATTATACCTACTTAAATGTATTCTGCTTGGATAATAACTATTTAGTTCGGTTGTGAGGAGCCACGCCCATTATTTCATGAATATTGTCACGCCCACTTGAAGCATCAAAAAGAAATTTCGTCTGTTGTTTCTTTCGACGCAATGTTAAAATACCAAAAAATCTTTGTAATGATATAAGCAAATAAACATACGTTCGATTTTATAGTTACTACTATACATATGTATATGTACTTATGTATATACATACCTATGCGTACAATATAGACGTACACTGAGCGCCATAAGTGAGTCAACACTTTTATTCTTAAGTATAAAGCAGTTTTGTTCTTAAGTATAAAAAAAGTTCCTTTATCATGAATTGTTGTTTTTGTTTTAACATTTTATAAGTAATAAATAAGCGTTTTTATTTTTGGAAATTTATTCGACTATTCTCAT
Source organism: Sarcophaga subvicina (assembly GCA_936449025.2). NCBI lineage: Eukaryota > Metazoa > Arthropoda > Insecta > Diptera > Sarcophagidae > Sarcophaga > Sarcophaga subvicina. Next base: position 39,852,444 of record OW388082.2, read on the forward strand.
TTACTTTTCTCGCTTTCCTAAGAAAATGAATTATTTCAGTGGTGTTTACTCACTTTTGGCGCTCACCGTATATTAGAAACATAGCAATTATGTGTGGGGAGGATTGGTAGCCAGGCCACATTACCAGCAGTGTCCTGTTGGAAGTAATAATCATTACGAACTACGAACTCTTTCGCAATTTAGTTGAGATTATTCACTAGAATGCTTAAATACACCATTTTCACAATAAATTCCAAATTGTCCACACTTGGTGCCAACACTCATTCCACAGCATTATACTACAACGACCATGCTTAACTATTTCACGCAAATCCTTTGCATTTCCTGCTAGTTTTTTCTCTATACTAACATACATCCGTTAACACTGGCATGCCTCAATGAAATTCCGCATTTCTATTCCACTTTCACTCATTTTTTGGGTTAATTTTTGCTTAACTTCTATGCACTACTTGTGGCGTCAAAATGAAAACGACAAACGAAATAAAAACTTGTCCTTAAACATACCAACTTGGTTGTTCAATGCGATCGTCGGTTAGAAATAAATTTAAATTATACCATTAAGAGGATTCTGCAGAGCTCGAAATAAATTTATGATTAAAAACTTTCTAGCCGAGCTATCTATGATTCTATGTGTGGTATGGCGTTTTTAAGAACTCAATACCTTGTCTTGTGATGAGTTCTAAACATTTTAATTTAACTGCGTGATCATAAGCGTTTGTGTCAGAAATGGTTTCATAGTTCGGATGGTTATTTTAACTTAACCTGAAGGCGTCGTGCATCAGCTTGGTCTTGAAATTTTTCAGGAAGATAATGACCACAAGCCTAGTTGCTTCTCACTGACTCTTTTTTTATTTGTCTACACAGTTTAATAGCTAACTGCACCCATCAGAAATTAACCCATTCAAGTATATTTGGAGTCTGTAATTGATGCCCAAAGGTGGTGTCACAAAATACAAAAATTTGTTTTTTATTTTCTTTTTTTATGTAAAAAATTTATGTGTTGCAGCTGCATGTTTACTTACCTCTTAACGGTGCTTAAAGTTTATCATTTTTGTTGTTGTTTTTCCAATGAATGAATTTTTTGCTTCATAAATCATTTTTTTTATTGATATTTAAAAAACATTGTACTTTTTCAATATTCTTTACAATATTAAAAAAGGTTATCTTCATATAGTTAACGTAACACACACTCAAGTCCCGTTTTATGCGGATTCAAATTTATGTGATTTCAAGAATAACAGTTATTTTTTTAAATTTTAACAGATTTTAAAATTTTATATGTATTTTAAATTTTTTTATTGTTTTTAAATTAAACCAAGTTTACATCACTGGTCAATTCGACCTCCGGGTACTGTACTTTTCTTAATTGAAAAGTACACGTCCTCTAACCTAACCTAACCTAGCCTACATCACTGGTTATACGGTTAAAATGGCGCATGGCGACACATCAAAATTGAACCTTCAAACTTCATTGTATTGTTGTGAAGAATAAAACAACATAAGATTTATGCAACACAGGTTGTAAATCTAAAGTATTTTGATATTCTTCAACCTCATCTCGGCCTATACGTGTGAGTATTTTTTTTGCCAACATATTAACAAAAAGGCGAGTTTGATCCATTATTTGATGCGTGGCCGGGCAACTTAAGGGTTAAAATTCTAAATCGCAAAGTTTGTCGACAATTTGCAAGAAAACAGTAAAAATCTCTAACATTCTTTGAACTCGTCCCCTATTCACGAGATAAATTCTCGTGATGAAAATAATATTTTACTATATAATGGCAATACATACATACGTATAATTATATCATCTAGTGATGAGAGTGACATGAAAATGAATTCATAACAATTCACACAATTTTTCAGTGATTCAGATTAATCATACATACATACATATGTACATATTATAGAATTTCTTAAAAAATGTTTTCATCTCATTTTTGGGATTATTTTCTGTTTTTTCTATTCTGTAATTAATAAAGTAATTAATGAATTATATTTTGTTTATGTTCTTTTTGTGTTTGTATTGTTTGTATTGTTTGTATTCAAATTAATAGATTTTTTATTAATTTTTTAAGCAATTTTGTTTTGATTTTTTTTTTCATTAAAATTTGAATTTATGCCGCGTTTAAGGATTTTGTAATTAATTTTAAATTATTGGTTTTTATTTGAAGCTAAAGTATCGTTTTATGTGAATTCAATCTATGCGAGTGTACTTAAATATAAAATACAAAACCGTTATTAATATGTAAACTATTTTTGTTGTAGGTTTCTTTATATATTTTTGTCTGATGGCAGCATTTTCATGGATGAACGTCATGTGCTTCGATATCTGGCAGACATTTGGGTGAGTTACACGAACGAGTATGAATTATATCAGCATATGGGAAATTACCATGGCATTGATGTAAATTCATTAAAAAAAAAAACTAAAGATATCATATTGTTTTTGTTTTATTGATAAATTAAACATTTAATTGTTAATTATTTTTTATATGTATTGTCTTTGTATTTGTATTATAGACAGAGTGAGACAACTGTGTCTCTGATAAAACTTCATAAATACGTCAGCTGGCGCTGACTACCGTTGTTTATTGAATTTTATTTTTCTTTTTATCTCATTTTCTTTATTATTTAATTAAAATTATGTATAAAAATATAATAAAATTAGTCCCTCGCAAGCGATTAGAGCAAAACACTCCCGCTTCTATCACTTTAGTGTATACATCAACACCTATTCGTTATTACGTTCTTCATTTACTTGGGTGTGCACTAAGGATTCTTTTCGTACCATTCAGCCATGCATACTTACATTGTGTGTACTAGTCAGCACTGTCATTTGCCACGTTTTTCCTTTTTTCCAAAATTTTTTGGGATGCAAAAAAGTTTTCATTAAATTTGTTTTCCAACAAAACAAGTTATGCTTCAAAAGCATTCAATTTTTTGTAATTAATTCGATAATAATAGCATGAAATATTTACTCCCGGTCATGTTAGCAAATAAACAGTAACACGAGAAGTAACAGAGACAGCGAACTACAATATTTTCTTTACAATTTTTGGTACTTTCTTTGAAAACAAATTTTGTTTTGTAAAAGACAGTTTTCTTTTGCTACCCACATTTTCTTCGTCTTCATACCTACTTGATCAATCAAGTAAGGTTATTACAAGCCTTTAGTCATAATTAGCTCCTCATATCACCCATGTTCTTTGTGTTAATTATATCCATGAGTGGCAGGATCACAGTTTAGAGTCGACTCCCAACGACAGAATCTTGAGAAATTTTTCATTGCAATTTTATTTACTCTCAGAGTTTTACTTGTAGACTGCTGACCGGAAGTCGCCGAGAAAATATTTTTTCATATTTCATTTTGTTCGATATGTCTGGGCTGGGGATTGAACCACAGCATCTCTATTAAGCCAACAACTTCATCTTCATATCAGTTATTTGAACACTCACTACGGACGTGACGTAGAGCTCAGGACCTATTATGCTATGCTAAATTGTCTTTCTATTGAGCTGCTCTTGGAGCTTGGGCAATTCAGTATGAACTTGTTAAACTGCTAGCCTACGCAACTCGATGGAAATTCTATTATATATTCCTATAACTATCTGAACAGGCACTTATAAACTAGTGAAACGCAAAGACAAATCCTCATTCAAATTCTCAGGAATTTCATGGCTATCTTCATGGTGATTAAATGTTTGCTTAGTAGTAGAATATTTACATGATTGTTTAGGATTGTAAGCTTGCCTATAATTTTTCTTATTTCCTCGGGAAATGGCGGGTTATTCCAAGTCTCGGTTAGATGATGAAAATGTGATGTTTGTTCACTGAATTGATGTACAATTGATGTATTGTACGTGTTTGACAGATGTCAACGCTACACAAAAAAAATAAAGCTGGTTGACAATAAATGTTCCCTATGGTGACATTTGTATCTTGACGCTCACTTCTTACCAGTACATCTGAAAAATGCATTTTTTATAATTTTCAGTCCGAGATCTACAAATTTCCAATGTGTGTGAAGTTAGCTACGAAAGTTATATTCTTTTTTTACAGTGAATGTTAAGTTAACAGACACTGATAACAGTTAACAGACACTGTTAACAGTTAACAGACACTGTTAACAGTTAACAGACACTGTTAACAGTTAACAGACACTGTTAACTTAACATAATTACAAAATTTGGAAAGGGAGGAAAAAAATCGATTAAAAATTGCAAAAATAGGGATAAATTAGAGAAAAATGAAGGAAAGACGAAGCTAAACCTTCGAACTTTACAAAAAAAAAAAAAAAAAAAAAAAAAAAAAAAAAAAAAAAATAAATAAGTATTTTTACCAAAAGAAGTGTGGTCTCTGACCTATTGGATCAAGTATTCCAAAACAGTTTTCGCTATGGTTGGTTCAGAATTTGGATCGGAGATATAGAAGACGTAGCTAACTTTTTTATACGAGCAAACAAAATGCTCTATATAAATCGTGAAAAATTCGTTAAAATTTAAAAAAACGCGAATAGGTTGTAATCCAAACTTTGGCTAGAATGGATTTAAAATTTTTGTTATACTCTATAACAAATTTAGTTTGATAAGATTGCAACTTTCTGTTAATTTTTAAAATTCTGAGAAATAATTTATATTTAAATAAAAGGTTTTCAGTTAAATTTGACTACATTTACTAACCATTGACTAATTAGCGAACATTACGACAATACAAACTTTTTAGTGCTCTACGCATACTAAAAGAAAAAAAATAAATTCCTTTCGTGTTTTAATTAACTTTAATATTGGCATAGAAAATATATGCCGAAAGCCAAAAGCTAAAAGAGAATTTTATCATCGATTTATAAATTAATTTTTTATTATTGTGTTTACATTTAATGATGATGGATGTCATAAAATAAAAATACATACGAAAATGCGAAGTGATAAAAAAATAATTCATGGAAACAATGCTAACAAAATAAGAGCGCGTCCTTTGTTTAAGCCAAATTAATGGTATTTTCGTTAGCGAGTAATTACCAATTAATAAAAAAAGTCGATATTTAATTGGGTGTTATGGTTATTAAACTGTTGTATATAATATTAAATTTCTATTTCACTCTTACCACACTAATCTATTAGGGTCGCACTAAATCCAATGAAATTGCTGTCTTGTTGTTTGGGGATCGGCTAACGAAATAATCTTTAGTCTTGTCAAAATACATTCGAACACAGGCATATTGCAAGCAGGGGGATTGGAATTGCGTCATGCTTTATTTGCATACACCTAGCCAATGCATCGGCATGTTGTGCTCTCACCGATGATGAACTACAAAATGTATGAGAACTATTTTTGCCAACCACTACTCTTAGAAAAAGTGTCGTCCATACATTGTTTTACAAGCGCACAATCGCATGGTCGAATGTCTCTTAAGGATACCTATCATTTGATTTATTTCACTCTTTGGATCACCTCAGATTGCTCTAGTAATTTTAGCAATGCAACTCCATAGTGTCATATGAGACGAGACCAGAAAAATGAACAGAACAAACTGTATGGACCAACTTTTGCCTTTTTCGTAGTCCTCCTCTTCTTAATCAAATTGTGTTTATGCTTGCATAGAAAATATATTTACGATAAAATTTAAAAAGATTATACCGATCGACAAATAACAATGTCTGTCCATTTACCGTCCAATTTTTGTATCAAAGTAAAGTTCAGAAGTAGAAGTCGCCGTAGTCTAGTAGGTAGTGTGTTGACTTATTAGACACAAAAGCCTGGGTTCGAGCCCCAGGCCAGGCATCAAAGACAAAATATAAAAAGTATTTTTTCGACGACTTCCTCTCAGTAGATTTCTGGCAAAAACTCTGAGAGTAAATAAAAATTGCCATGAAAAGTTTCTCAATAAATAAAAATCTGTCGTTCGGAGTTGACGTTAAACTGTAGGTCCCACCACTCATGTATAAAATTAACACACACAACATAAGTGGTGTGAGAAAATAGGACGTTGTACAATGGGTCAATTCGACCTCCGGTTACTGTACTTGTCTTAATTCACAATTACACGTCCTCTAACCTAACCTAACCTAACCTAAAGTTCAGCAGTAACTCAAATCTACTTGCATACCCGTATGGATTTCTGTGGCTTGGTGATCATTAAATCCTCGGGAAGAAATTAAAAAAGAAAGTTTTTCAAATTTCAAATTAAGTGGCTCCATCCGCTCCAATACAATTCATCTAAGAAACCTATAGTCGGGGGAAGTTGTTTCTAGACAATGATAAATGGTAGCAACATTATCCGAAGAGCTGTTACAGCAAACCGATCACCTACTTAGCTTGAATAACAACAGATTTACGAAACGGAAACAAGGCGGAATAACAGCCAACCGAAAAAGATGGAAAATGCTTAGAGTAAGGGATTTTGATGTAATTCCAGTTTTTGAAAAATTAGTCTGCATATTTTCCAATTTCCGCTTAAAAAGCGGTACGTTAAGCCCCTTGTTTGAATTTTTAATGCACCATTGTTTAGTACAGTTCGAGATTGCAATAGCCAGCATGGTTACAAAGAATATTAATATGACCGTAGGCCCCACAATGGAGGACATTGAGGCGGTACGTTTGTATACTGAGTAGAGTTCAAATTTTTTAATCTGACCATTGCTTAAATCCATCTTCTTTAAGTTTTTTTTATATGGAACCTAAAACAGGAGTTCCAAGTTAAATTTTGAGGCTATTTGATGATTTAAAGCGATAAATATAAGAGGTTCGAATTAAAAGTTTATCAAAACAGCTTTCATTCCATGCTTACTTTCTTTAATATGTACAGTTTATTTTAAGTAGATCGCATTAAACTCTTTTGTAGCCCTTTATGGTCTGATCAGTTTTCTTTTTAGATAAACATCCGTTGCTATAAAATAACAATCTTTCCAACATAACGAAGTGTCCCTATTATTTAATTTAATTCTTAAAGAAAATTTGATGTAAAGTAAACTACGAATATATCAAATATGAATTGTCATTATATTAAAGAGAAAGAATTTTATGACATGACATTATGACAGTCTCGGAGACAGTACATAAATATGTTCATAATTATGTGCACGTATGAAGTGTTTATGATCAATTGCAAAATTTTTTCATTAGGTAAGGTAAGACAGGACCTCTTCCTACAACTTACTCTCCTAATTAAGCATACTGGACTTCATGAGTAAGGGAAATACCATTCTTATTTATTGATTAATTACAATACAATTAAAAATTATATTTAATTATTACGAGCTGAGGAAGTTCAATCAGATCACTAACTCGGTGTAGTGTAACAGATCAGAGTCCTTGGTGGGAATCGAACCCACAACCCTCGCGCTAATAGTCTAGCACACTACGCACTAGACTACCAGGGCACCCAGGGGCAATACTAAGAGTGGTGGTTTCATACAAACAATTCACAACAAATACCTTTGTTTTTAATTTAATTCTGATACAGATATTGAATATAAAACTGGAACACTCAAAAAATCTCTTTATTTACTTTCACTTTCTGGCATCTCTTTAAAATATCTATCTTTGTAACACGTTCTGAGCATTTACTGTAAAAATTTGTCTCGATCCATTGAGCAGAATAATTTATTGGATATTTCTTTTGTAGAGCCCTCTATAATTTTAAAATATTTTTTAAATATTAACATTTCGATTAAATGCATTCCGAATTGTAATGCAACTCTTTAAAATTCCTTTTGATAGAGTTACTAACTTTCCTTTGTCTCTTACAAAATTCTTTAAGTTTAACGTAAATTGAAGGTACCCTAATTTATATAATGTGCAGATGATTTCCAACATTGTACAAATAATTTTTTCATATTACAACGTACAGTAAATACACGATAATGTGAACACTTATTTCTGTATATATGAACTCTCTATTCAGAGGACAAAGCTCTTAGGACTAGTCACATAGAATCTGCCAGAATCCAGAATATTTTCAATTGAAATTACGTTTCAAAGAAAGATGAACTCGGTAAATCAAATGACCCGCAGCACTATGTAGTTCAGTAATGTCAATTTCAAAATTTTTTTAGAAAAAAAAATCTATGCAATGACATCGGATAAGCAACACCAATTTGTATCGCAAAACGTTTAAGCTTTTCTTAGTATGTATGGTGCTACGAATTTCTAAAATCGTAAAACTTTACACGTTTGAAAATGTAAGCTTTCTTACTTTTTATGAGTTTCCTTTACCGCGACGTTAGTGTACATAAAACATGACTGTTTGGAATGTAATGCAACAAGTGTCGTTAGGTACTAATGAAAAATATTGGAAAAAAGTTTTCTGTAAATTTGGGGTGTTCAACAAGTGAAATCATCAACAAATATGTAATAAACAAAGTATGACCGTGGGCGTCATCGTAATCGTCTAATATTTAATGCCTGCTAATTGTTTTATACCATTTCCTAAAGAGGGTTGTAGTCAAAATAATTTTGTGAGGCATATTCATGCATACGATAGAACATATGTACATATGTATGTATACGTTTACGTACATTTATCCGATAATTAAAAGAAAAGAATGGGAAATATTGTGGTGGACGATTTACACCGATGTTCTGAAAACACATGATGTTACTTATCGATACAACGAAACAATACGATGTGATTTTTTGTAATGCATTCAAATTGGGAATTTAATACTGTTACGTTTTTATCCTTTTATCTTGTGGCACTGTTCACAACTTGATGTAAACAACAACAATTGCTTTGTTTGTTATTCTTCTTTACACTGTTTTGCGTAAACGTTAACAATTGTTCGGCAGATCTTTATAGCGGAGATTTCAAACCACGATTATTCTTTTCACATGCAACGCGTCTTCACACAAGATTGACTGAATTTTTACTGACCCCGTCTTTTATATGCCAACGTAAACAGCCTGATGAATGAACTTCGCCTTCTCGAGATCTCCATAAATGTAAACATCATTGTTTCATTGTTGTTTGTGTATTTTGTTTACATTGTTTGTTGTTGCATTTTTGTTTATTTGTTTAACCCCTTTTTTGTACTGATGTTGTTGGTATATTTTTGTTTACTTGTTTATCATGTAAACAATTTTTTTGTTTTGTTTTTGTAAACGATGTTAATGTTAATGTTTTGATAAACGATGTAATACCTTTTCCATTTTGGTAACAATACTATTACGTATGAAGAAGAACATACAGTGCGACGTAAACAGGATACTCAATACATACGTACATAATTGGTCATTATAACCCTTCAGTCAGGATTACGACCTAGCTTCTCACATCACTTATGTTGTGTGTGTAAAGTCGTCTCCGAATGACAGATTTCTTTGAGAAACTTTTCTTAGTAATTTTATTTACTCTCAGAGTTTTTAGCCAGAAATCTTCTGAGACGCCGAAGAAATATTTTTCATATTTCGTTTTGTTGGAGATGTTTGAGCTGGGGTCAGATCATGGCCTCACGTCTAATAAACCGATACACTACCTATTAGACTATGATGGCTTTATTCAACAGAGTCAATGCATTGTTTAAAATTTACACAATCGAAAGATGTGTTCAATTCAACTTGAACAGTAAGTACAGAGGCATGTGACGGTTAGGCTTCCATCCGATTACTCAACTCCCAAAATATTGGTTGTTAATTAGAAAGAAAGTCGCTGAAATGAGCAGGCATACCAGCCAACCAGGGTCTAGCATTCAGACTGGGTACGTGGCCAACACATTTCTATGGAGCAGGAAAAAGAATTTGAAAGCGCATATCCTTCTCAAGTCAAGCAGTTTTGATCGGGTGATTACAGGTCGATAAAACTTCGATGTATATTCGCGATGTATTCCATCGAAAAAACTTCGATGTTTTATTTTAATATCCATCGCTAGGGCAATGTAATAGTATTAGGGTAATAAATTTAATTAAACTTAAATGAATATTTATATATCACAATCTCTTCAGATAATAATACAAAATATTTTATTATATAAAGAATCGTTGTAATCGTTATTCAGAAAAATCAATTTGAATGTTAATTATCATCAGATATTAATCGAAAGTGTTTTTCCTTACAGTTCAGCAAAGAAGAAACATGGCTTTAAAAAGAATCAAACTAAACGGTTCATATTATACTCCTTATATGGTTGGGGATTACCGACTATATTCACAAGCATAACAGTAAGCCTGACTAAAGCAGAAGCAATAAGTGAAGCGTGGCGACCAAAATTCGGTCATGGCAGATGCTGGTTTACATGTAAATCATTATCCGACTAATACAAATGCATTCTTACTTTTAATAATTTTTTTAATTTATTTACGTTACAGATGATTCTCCAGACCCAGCAAGTCTTCTGTTTTTCTCTGGACCTATTGGTTTACTATTCCTTATAAATTTCATACTCTTCATATTAACGTTACGCTATTGCAATCGTGTTAAGCGTGAAATATTTCGGATGCAGAGCTCGAATAACGAGAAACCTATTTTGAAAAGACGTTTCTTTGTGGACAAAGCCAGATTCGCAATGAACACAAAATTGTTCGTGGTAATGGGTATTACTTGGTTTCTGGAACTGCTAAGCATTATATTTTATGATCACAAGAAGATATTCTTTTGGGCCATTAGTGATTCGTTTAACGTTTTACAGGGTGTATTTGTTTTCTTCATATTTGTATTTAAGAAACGTGTATGGCATTCGGTTTTAGAAAAATTAGGTAAGTTTTACGAGAATTGTTTCTTTTCACATTTTTATGAAATAACTATGCTTTGTTCCAGGTTTGAGGACGAGCGAGTCTATGAAGAATGGCCCAGGCCTGACCGGCGGAACTCATTCCACTTACACGCAAAATAATATCTCGATGACCCGTCTTAATGTTATGGATGGTAATTCAACACTTTTAAGTCCCAACTCTGCGCGTCGTATGCCAACAATGTAAAACTAGAATTTAAATTTCAAGTGGATGCTTAACACGCCTAGAGCTTTTGTAAATATTTTTTATTCTTAAATAATTTTTTTTATTTTAACTTTAGATTAAGTACGCCTGCATTTATATGTAATATCTTCTTCATTTGCATCGTTTTGTAATGTCCATACACACACTATATATGTACACACATATATGGAAATCGATTACCGTTAATAATCCATACATTTCAGCAATATTTCCATACATTTAACATTTTTTGTTTTTAATTCTAAAAGATTCCGTTTTTCCAAATTAGAAAATTTTAATTTTGTATTTCTTAAGAAAACTTTCGATATTTTCAAAAGAATATTTCAAAATACATATTGCATATCGAAAACTGTGTTTGTGCACTGAATAAGGGCCACATTATAGAAAAACATTTGAAAAATCTCGCAATTTTCGAAATTTTCACTGTTCGGAAAATTTTGGTATTCTATGTTTCGATTCCATTTCATTTCTTTCGATTGTATGGTAGATATTCTGCCTTACGCTAGTAGCTACGTTTTTCTTGAAGTTGAATTTTTAATCACGTAGGCTATTTCGATTTTTGTTTTTTAAGCAATAAAAGTTTATAAAATGCTTGAATACAATTTAATTACATGTTTTATAAATGACTTGAAAATTTTTTAATTTAATTTTGTTATTTATGGTGCTAAGTTAAGATTTTATTTATTACAGGTCAAAAAAAAGGCTTTCAAGGAAAAATCTTAATCTAAATCTTATCTAAGGCACTATAATTTAAGTCTACTCAACGTTATCGTTTGCTCCAATTAATTTTTTTTTTGTTACAACTCGGTTAAGCAGTGAAAAAGATGCCAAAGAATTGATTATTTTTACAAGCCCGATAAAAAGTTCTACTAGGACAAGCTAAATTCTTCTCTAAATTCTCTAAATTCTTCTCTAAATTATTGTTTCTACAATTTTGACTCAGTATACTCTAGAACGAAGAAGTCGCCGTAGTCTAGAAGGTAGTGTGTTGGCTTATTAGACGTAAGGCCACGGTTCAAACCCCAGGTCAGACATCAAAACGAAAATGTAAAAAAATATTTTTTTGGCGACTTCCTCTCAGCAGATGTCTGAGAGTAAATAAAAATTGTCATGAAAAGTTTCTGAAAAATATGTTGTTTGGAGTCGACTTTTAAACTGTTCATTACATATTGAGTTTATAGGATGCAATCCGATCTCTTCTATAGAAAAACTTGATACGTCATACATCTTGTGTGATCTACTTAATTGAATGCGGAATCGGATTAATATCAATGCGTCAAATTAAATCCAGCATTTCTTTAAGGTAAGACTTAAGACTTTTGGATTAATAGGCCTTCATTATGAAGTTGTAATCTTAATCTTTCTAGTTCCATGCACTTCATTTTGATTTATGTACGTTCCGTCATACGTTAAACTTTGATTTTTTAAACCGAAAGCAATGTTGAAAATCAGGCTTTCTTATGCGCTTTATTCCATCTGGTATTTATGCGTTAACGCAATACATAATTTGTCATTACAAACCTTCAGTCAGGATTACGACCTAGATTCTCATACTACTTATGTTGTGTGTGTTAATCTTATACATAGTTTTTGCTAGAATTTATACGTTAATGCAATGCAACGGGTAAAGTTGGCCAACTTTTAACTTTTGTACTTTTAAGTACTTTGATAGCTAACAGCTGGTTTGTTTTATTTTTACTTTAGACTTTTTGTAGTGTGCAGGGAAATGAAATACACGTCTAAGTACTGATTGTGTCAACTTTATTCCGTTTTTTTGGTATCTGTTGAAAATGTCTTAGAAATGACTCAGTCTTCATTTGTTCTAGCTTTCGATCAATTTTACATTCTGTGCAACCATCGTTCAGTACTTAATACGTTTTGTCTGACATTTTTGATAAAAACGAAAATAAAATTATAAAAGACAAAACAATAAGTATCTTGCAATTTATTTACCGCACACATGTATACATATATTCTTCAATATCTACTTTGTGTATAAGTTAAACAAAACAACAACTGACTTAGAGCCATTATTACAACTTCTCGTTAAAGTTGAGTTTAGTTATAGGTAACTTTAGCTAAAGTGAACTTTAAAGTCACCATTAACTTTAGCTAAAGTGAACTTTAAAGTCACCATTAACTTCTTTTTGTTTTGATAAAATAAAGTTAACTTTTTCAAAAATATGGTAGTGCCGGAGCAATATCGATAACATTGGTCAATTAAACATGTTTTTTTTAACGCAGTGGCAACGACGGGCTTCGTTTATTTGTTGTATATGCTCATTTTGTTTACATTTGAAGTTGCCATATTGAAAATAACATATAATATGGCAAGTTCAAACATAAACTTAACTTTAAATGTTAAAGGTATGATGATCGTCCCTTTAGCTTAACGCTCACTTCTAACTTATTGTGTACTCATAATAATGAAAAACAACTTATCTGCCCGTTAAAAACCTGCCTTTAGTTAACGGCAAGTTGTGATAATGGCCCTTAATATTTTACATTTCCACAGCAATCTCTGAAAAAACATACCTGAGAATTATTTGAAGATAATTATTTCAAATCTTTAAGATCCTATTAACTTATTAAAAAAAATTATTTGAGAAAAAATTTTAGTTCGAAAAGAAAAAGAGAAGAAAATTGTAAATTTTTCAAATTTAGATGACAAAAACTAAAGCCACTTATTTAATTACATATTTTTTAAATAAGTTTTTAAAAAATCATTTCCAAAAAATATCCTACGTACTTTCATACTTAAATTTTTATCTCATACTGTTACAGACATAAATGAACTTTAGCATAATGAACTTAAGTTGCCAGCAGAGGTTGCTTTAGTTTTTATGCTCTGGGAGGTAATTGAGAGTAAAAACAAAACGGTAACCGTTAGAAATTTTTAATAACACGTGGTTTTCTTTATTTCATTTTATTCTGTATCGATTACTTTTGCAGTTTGGAAGATGAAAGCTGTTAATTGAATGTATAAATTATGAATTTAAATTAAAGTAATTAAATTAATTTTTTTTACCGTACAATTTTAAAAATTTTATTTAAAAGTTAAATGGAAATATTGTAATAAATCTTACTAGCATAAAAATTGTTTTCCTTGATTAAAGCACTACATTCAGGCCTTAAATCTTAAACAAAATGCAAAACAACACACAGTATTATTTTTAAGTATAAATTCACTTTTTATAGTTTTTATAATTTAAAATGTTCACTCTTTTGCCATAATAATTAAAAATGTTTTCACGTTTTTATCATATTGTTTAATTATTTAATTATTATAGTATTTAAGTTCATTGCTTTAGAAAAAAAAATAAAAAATTAATAAAAAGTAATGCGAATAATAAAAGAAGAATATTAAATAAAAAAACAATAAAAGTAGTTGCATGTTTATTATGAGTATATTTTATTAAATAATTATTTCATATCCTCCCTTGTTATACATCATGGAAAGTCCAAACGATAAAATTGAACCAAACAGAGGAAATAAAGCAATAGCGGATGTCGCCACTCCCACCGTCGTAAAGTTATTGTTTATTACACTTCTTAACTTATAGGAACAGCCCTGTAATGGATATGATTTAATTTAATTAGAAACGATGCATTATTTTGATTACTTTTAAAATTACTTACAATTTCGTATACATTATTGGCACCCACTGCTGGTTCATGAACACTGGATACCTGGGACCTGAAACATGAGGATGGTACTGCATTTTGTGGCCAGTCAAGGAAACTTTCATTGCCACAACATTCCAACTGGAAGGAAGAAAATTTTTGTTTTATTGAAATTCACTTTCTATATAAAATCATGTATGATGATATCCAATAAATATAATTTAATGCGTTTAGGATTTTGTATTTATGGTGAAAGAGACCAAACCGGTGTGATACTACGCATAAGAATTTAAATTTATATAGCATGTAATACGAGATAAATGAAAAATTTGAATTAATAGATGCTTGGAATGAGATTTTTTTTGGAGTGGCAGAATTGTATTACTTTTGTTGGTTTTTTGACTTAAATAGCATTAACAAGTCTTATTTTTTAGTCTATGCCAAGCGAAAATTAGTGAATATGCCTTTCAAGAAAAAAAGGGAAAAAAGATTCTAAAGCAAGTATTATTGCTATTACCCTATTAAAGCACTTCGCCTGGGTGATTTATTGTACTGCCTGAATCGATTGCATCTGTCCAGGATTTTTCCACAAGCCTTATGCATTTTATTATGACATGATTGACCCCCTCCTTAAAATGTTCTACAAATGAGATTTCTACGTCAGTTTACTATATCTATTCCCGGATATTTTGTTTTCATTTTCCGTGATCATTCCTCATTCCTTTATCTTATAAATACATAAAGTCAACGGTGTATGTAGACTTTTTTCCTACTAATTATTATTCTTTTCCCAATAATAGCTGTCATATTTTTTTCATATTCGTTTTTCAAACTTTCTTGATTGTAATTGCGTTAAACAAAGCTATGACATATTCTTCATACATACATAACATAATTGGTCAGGATTACGACCTAGTTTCTCACACCACTTATGTTGTGTGTGTTAATTTTTATACATGAGTGGCGGGACCTACAGTTTAAAGTCGACTCCGAACGATAGATTTTTGAGATAGTTTTATTGGCAATTTTATTTACCCTCAGAGTGTTTGCCAGAAATCTGCTGAGAGGAAATCGCCGAAGAAATATTTTATTCATCTTGACTGACTTGGGGTTTGAACCAAGGCCTCATGTCTAATAAGCCAAAACACTATTTACTAGACAACGGCGACTTCAACATCTTTTTCAACTTGATAAAAAGCTGCGGTATATATAGTATATATACACCGGTGTATATAGAATTTTTTCTTTGATAAAATACATAAAAACTATCACTGCGGCTTTGCTCGGTTCAATTCTTAATCCTGATAACATATACATATAAACTCAAGGACTATTTGAATGGTGTTAGAAAGGGTCCCTGCAAACCGTTGCCTTGGCGAGGCGAGTTTATGAAAAACCAGACTTTACATTAATGATTGCTGCTCTGGTTTTGACGATCCATATTATTCCTTTACCCTCGTTTCTTTTCACACAATCTATATATATAAAAATGAATGTTTGTTTGTATGTAATTAATAGAATCGTAAACTATGCACTTGATCATATTATGACCAATTTCCGACAGGTGGCGCCACTGAAAATTACTAAAAATTATTTAAATCGTAAACTGTGCATTTAATCATGTTATGATCTTTAGCAAAGTAGTTGCGCATGAGCCGACGAAGTTTTATAAGTTGGCATGACCAATTTAGGACAGGTGGCGCCACTAAAAATTACTCAAAATGAATTAAATCGTAAACTCTGCATTTGATCATGATATGATCTTTAGCAAAGTTGTTGCCCATAAGTCGACGGAGGTTTCTAAGTTAGTGCGATTAATTTCCGATAGATAGCGTTGATGAGAATTTTTCAAAATGAATTGAATCGTAAGCTACGCATTTGATCATGTGTTGATCGGACAAATACCAGACATTTTAGGATTCATCATTTATGATTTTAATAACATTTAGTATAACTCATTCCCGTAAAATGTCAATCACAAGTTTGAAACATTTTAATTTTGAAAATTTTTAAAAAATGCTGTTTGGTTCAATTGGATTGGGTACATTGTGAGATTCTAATAAATTTAAACGCATTTTTCATGTCGTTCCCGTGGAATCATGCCCCCAAAGCGACAATCAATTGATCGACCTTCACCTCAACTACTCCGGCCCTTTTGTCTGAACAACGGGAAACAAAATCCATAAAATGATTCAAAATTAATTGGATATTTGTGTAGTGTCTTTCCTTCAAATTTATTTTTGTTGGTAGCGCAGTAATACGCGCAGGGTACAGCTAGTGTCTTTATAAAAATTCCGTCATCAATCCGGATATTGTCGGATCTACGTCTCCTCTATTCAATACACTCGTGAGCTGCTTTATCAAATGCATAGATTATGCAGAATGCTCATATATGGCAGAATCCATATGTTGTTAAAAGTGCACATATTGCCATGTCCTTAATGTCTTATATACAAGAACTGTCTGCACAGGTCTACCCATTTAGTATGTGTATTGCCTAGGATACGTTGGCTTTGCAGCTAATTCAGTTTTCCACCGCTAATTGGTCTAAAAGCCTTTAGCTCTTCTAGAGACTTGCATTTCTCCAGGCAAGTAGCAAGTACTCAACATCAAGCTGCTATGGCTAATATTTATTAGGTATAATCCTTAGTTGTAGAGCGGGAAGCATTGCAGATTTTCTGAAGTCGTTTTTTCATATTTTCTATATTTACGTATGTATGTATGTAAATTGTCATTGCAGCCTTTCAATCAGGATTACGACCTAGTTTCTCACACCACTAATGTTGTGTGTTAATTTTATACATGAGTGGCGGGACCTACAGTTTAAAGTCGACTACGAATGACAGATATTTAGGGAACTTTACTTGGTAATTTTATTTACTCTCAGAATTTTTGCCAGGAACCTGCTGATGTTTCTGACCTATGGTTTGAACCGGACCTCACGTCTAATAAGCCAACACACTACCAACCAGACTAAAGCGAATTTTTACATAAAAAATTTGTACATCATACAATTATTAACTAATCCTAAGATCTTTGCCTTAATTTCACACTTAGTAGTCATTTATCATTGTGCCATCGAGTTACGATACTGGGTAGCGCGTATACGCGTATGCTCCCCACTTTATATTGTTGATTGTCATTTTTAATCGTATAAAAATAACGAAATACAAAAATTTGTTATTGAATATTATATTTAATTGTAGGTACACATGTATGTACATACATGTGTCTTGATATCAGTTTGCATTTTCGGTCAAAGAACTGCACTTGTTGATGCTTCCATTATTGTTGATATAAATTTAATTACTTCATAAAGAAACAATTAAAACAAAAATTAACTGAAAAAGAGCACCCATTATTCTTTGAAAGGTTCAGTTTGTTAGAGCTATACAGAGATAAAGGTATTTTATTTTGTTTATATGAATAATTAAAAATATTTTGCATAGACCTCCATGCATATAAATCAGCGTCAATAGATGCTATGTTTTGAATGAATGAATTTTTGCATACCTAAGTTTGTTTATACAATCGTGTAATATACAATATCATTTATCGATAACATTTTAATTTAATAATCGGTTTAAATTCTCGCGAAGAATAAGTGTGCAGATCGGTTTGAATAGCATTTTATTTTTCTTTTAGTTTTAATTCTGATATATGCCAGGGAAATGGTGTACAGTTTAATTTCACTTAAGAATTAAAACTGTCATTACTGCAGCTTGAAGAATAATATTTAGAAATGAAGGATAACATTCATGTTAAATCGCCGCTCTAGCATAGATTTTAATAAATTTGATAAGTTTCCATAAATAAGGTGAGTTTTATTTTCACAAAAACACATACTATGAATCCGGATATGTAACCACATTCGAAGCGCAATGACGCAAAAGACGGAAGCCCTCATTTGATTTATGCCTTCGTGTATTGCTTCATTATATTCTGTCCCTTAAAATTTATCGTGTGCTCAATCGATAGATCGTTGTTTGCTGATTTTGAGAGCAATTTGATATGACTACGGAAGCAAACGATAAAAATCGATAACATTGGTGTTTTAAATTTTTGATATTATCATCGATGTTTTAATGGACGATACATCGGCGTTCAAATTGAGAAATTTCTAAATCATTAAACGCATGTTTATGTGTTTTAGGGCTTGTGTTTATTTGCGTTGTTTACTTTACATTAGACACCGTTTAAATGAACGATTTTTTTTTACATATACAGTGAGCGCCATAAGTGAGTCAACACTTTTGTTCTTAAGTATAAAAAAAGTTCCTTTATCATGAATTGTTGTTCTTGTTTTAATATTTTATAAGTAATAAAGTCGCCGTGGTGTAGTAGGTAGTGTGTTGGCTTACTATTCGTAAAGCCCGGGTTCGTATCCCAGGTCAGACATCAAAAATGAAATATGAAAAAAAAATATTTCTTCGGCGACTTCCTCTCAGCAGATTTCTGGCAAAAGCTCTGAGAGTAAAATAAACTGCCATGAAAAAGTTTCTCAAAATTTTGTCGTTCGGAGTCGACGTTAAACTGTAGGTCCCGCCACTCACGTATAAAATTAACGCACACAACATGAGTGGTGTGAGAAGCTAGGCCGTAATCCTGACTGAAGGGTTGTAATGGCCAATTATGTATGTATGTAAGTAATAAATAAGCGTTTTTATTTTTGGAAATTTATTCGACTATTCTCATTTACTTTCCTCGCTATCCTAAGACAATGAATTATTTCAGTGGTGTTTACTCACTTTTGGCGCTCAGTGTACATACACATAATTTAATAATTTTTGGTTAAAAAAGTTAATTTCTATTTTGAATAATATTGAATGAATTCATAAAAGCTTAATTACACTAAAAATGTGTTATGGAGAGCAATGCTTTCACATTAAAAATCAATCCATATTTTGATCATAAATTCGTCTTTTTTTGATCACAAAAGTGTGAAACTGTAGAAAAAGTAGATTTTAAATTTTTTTATTACGACTTTTTTGAAATCATATGACGATATGTAGGTGCCGTTGCGCTAAAATATTGTTTCTAGGTTTTTAGATGTATTAAAATACTTTAGGTTTTATATTTAGTTATTTAACGATAGGAAAATAAAACATTGAAAAAACATCGATGTATCGATCTTATCACCGATGTTTTTTAACATCCATGTTTGTTTTTAAAATTATTGATGTTTATTAAAATCAATGTTTTATGAACGATATTGTATCCAAAATATGACGCATTCAGATGGCCTTATTTTATACTTTTGGTAAACAAGATACCACCGTATGTGGTTCTCTAGACCAGATAAATGATGGCAAAAGATTATAAGCCATAATTAAATTCATACCAAGAAATGCTTCCATTTCATCATTTTCGCTAGAGTATTCTCGACCATTCTTATAAACTTATTGAATTAATTTCTCTAATGTTTCTTATCAAAAAACATTCGGAATGTATGCTCTCTTGCCATATTTAATGTCAGGTTAATATTTACTAATTGGCACAGAACGCGATTAATTGCAAAACTTGAACGCTCGAGCGATTATTGCCTTTAGAATCATCTGTGATTTATCTTCGTCTCACAACTTCATTTTCATAGAGTTTAATAGGCAATGATCTGCAAAGCATAATCTACAACAGCAAAAGTCAATAAATGATGGTAATAGTAAGAAATCGTAACCTCTGTATGTAAGTAGAAAAGTTTCTTTACGGACCATAAGGACATCGGTGTCTCTTAAAGTTTACAATAAATGTATTGTGTATTCAACACTACGAGTATAACTTTTCAAATCTATAAAAAATAAATAACACTATGCGACAAAATAAAAAAAAATGAAATACACCCAGCTAATGGCATAGTGTTGGTTCTGAGTTATCTGGAGTAGAACACAAAAGTATTTTTTAATATTTCTTGCACACGCCATAATTGTTTAATGCATGCATACAGGAAGATCATATAAAAATTATATTTCACCTAAATTTTAAAAGCAATAATGAAATTTAATTTAATTAAACTAAACTAAATGACCTGAACACTAAGCATTTGTAAATATTTTAATCGGGGATATTATTTTGAATATCTTCTACTTACATTCTTTTGTATAAAATCCATTATAGTGTTTGCAGAATTTGTTGGATGTTGGCCATCATATTTCTGAATTTGATTGCAAATGCCACTTGATACGCCGGCCAATAATTCATCTTTGTACGCGTAGACATAGACAGATAACGAAATTAACGAAAATAGCATCGTTATCAGAAATCCACCGTACTAAACGTAAAATATGAGACGAGAAATTTAATTAATCATTAAGAATTCAAACAAGACACAAAGATTAAATTCATTTCAAATGTTACTAAGGCCAAGCAAGCCATTCCATACACTCATATATGTGTAGTGGAATGAAAAGAATGAGAGAACCCCCTTAAAGTTAATTCAGGGAGGGCGATTCACTTATTAATTGTGCATTCTCAACTTACAACAACTAGCATTGATGATTGGACTTTGACAATACAAGAGCATGCCAGTGAGCTGACAAACACAATGATAGCGCCCATTATAAGTAATACGTAGGGGGCCTGATCCGAGTAGGCTGTATTAATTTGCAGATAATTCAGAAAATCCGTTTGCATCCAGATACCAATCCATATTAGTGATAGGCCTGATATCTATAAAATACACACACACTATTTATTAAATACGAGTATATAATTTGGTTTCGAAATTTATCTGCTTTACCCAAAATGCTACATTAAATAGCATCAATAGAGCTCGTATACAAGGATATGACACTAAGAGATCGTTGTTGTTGTTGTTATTGTAATAATGATAATAATTCATTTTTATTGTTGTGTTTATAAATATTCTCGAATGTTTATTTTTTTTTGTTTTTTTTTTTTTGTTAAAATCCAAACGTTAAATACAATACAAAATTTATAAATAAAATAAATTGAAATCCGTTTAAATTTGCTTATGATTTGCTGCTCTCTCTCTCTTGTGCTTTACAGCTGCGCTTCACTTAAAGACTATTTTAAAAATTTGCATTTCGAAAAATACATATACTCTCGTCAATGTTACTGCTGCTGGCTGGGCTGCATTTAAATTTCAGCTTCTGTTTCAGCTGATCGGTGATCTATTCAAGAACATTCATGATAAGAAACCAAAACAATAAGAATGTGTATATGTGTGTATGTGCGTATAAACATAAATGTGCGAAATTAAAATCAAACACCGATACAGTGGAATCTCGCATATGGAGCACTTGCCATCAGCAGTCATAGCTGGATGTATGGATGGATGTTGTTATCGCTTCCCATCAACATTACGACTGGGCTCTAGCACACGTGATATATATTTTTAACATTTTAACGCTTTATGACAGCCGTATATAATGAATTATTATCGCTTTAAGTAAGGCACCGAAATCAAGAACATTCATAACTTTTATAAACATATGTAAGTACATGTGTAATTTATAGTCTATATGCAATTCATACGCTAAATCGATAGTAAAATCTACAATTATAAGCACATAGGGTTAAAAAATATAGGACCAATCAATTAACCGATAGATCAGGGTGTCATTAAAAATTTTGCATAGAATTACGGAACTTCAATAATGAAATCTAAGTAGCAATCCTTAAAATTTCTTACACATTGAGTAGAATCGAATGGGGTCATGAATGTCAGACAAAACTTGATGTGGATGTAGAGTTACCAATAAAACTGATTGTCAATATGTGGGAAATAGGTCTTTCAAGGGTCAGTGCGAATAAAAATAATACTGGTCAAGTCAATGACGCTATGTGTACCAATACCCGAATAAATTTCCCAAGTTAAAGAAATTGCTCAAGTTTCAATGGATGAACTGGAGCCTCAAGACAAACACCTTAAACGCATAACAAAATAATCTAATAAAGACATTGAAACTTTAGATGCCCAACTCTAGACTTATAGTATCAAGATGTTTTCAAAGCACGCCAAGCTAAAATGCAAAAATACTTTCTGAAATAACATTCATTCCAATGTTAGAAGAATTTTAGTCTCTCAGATGTCTAAAAATCCTATATTTGAGGCAAATATCGGAAACTTAAATGTTCTGGCATATAATGAAGATGGAGACGACATTTTGCACTGCGGCCTCTGTTGGTTAGTTAGTATTGCCGGTTTCATTTATATGGGCCAATAACCATATCTTCCAGTGCTACATAGTTGTTGATTAATTGTTCTATCGACACTTTATCCTCACAGCAGAATTTGGAGTACTGATATCGGATATGTCAATTTGTGCAAGTGCATTGCAGACCTAGTGACTTGAAAGTACATTCGAAATTATTTAAAAGTTTTTTGGCAAAATGTCATAGCAAAGTTCAGTTTTGGAGTGTCAAAGCTGAGAAATCTTTGGGAATGGTTGAGACAAATGCTGACACTACAGTATATTCCCCTATGATTGATATTCGCTGGATTGAGTCCCATTGAGGTCCATTAAGGTCGTCAAAAGTTGTATGGATTCTCTACACCGTATACGTCAACACTGCACCTGGCTCTACTCGGTTCCGGACAATTGTGGCGTAGAGGGGAACGAAAAGGTGGACGAATTGGCACGGAAATGATCGAAAAAAGCAGAATGGAATTCAGCAAACCATAGGTGGTCTAACATACATACCTGGTTGTCGAATTTAAAAACTGCTTTGTCCTGCAGAGGACAGCAGGAAAACCAAAAAACTTCTTGAGTTCGAGAAGAGAACAGTTCGCACTCAAACAAGTATTCTAAAGGGACACTGGGATATTGGCAATTTCACTGACTGTTGCAATGATGTGAAAAAAAACGAAACGAAAGAGAAACAACACTTTTTATGTGAGTGCTCTGCACTTCGAAACCGACATCATAAGCTTTTGGGTTGCGGAATGTTTGCAAATCTGGGCATAGTGGCGAACGTGCCACTAAGGAAATAGGCCGGTTTCGTCAGAGCTCGGGGTGGTTTAAACCCACCGCTAAAAGATCTGAACAGGGGACTTACCCTACAATGGGTAACACAATAGGCCATATGGGGCACAGAGTGAACTTGCCATCTTCGGTAAGTCTTGGTTGTTAATTGCTAAGAGCTTAAGAACATACTGACTGTTGGAGAGTATTTTAATTCCTATTAGCACAAATCTTAACCAACGAAAGAAGAATTGACTCGATTCCTGTATATGTAGTTATCAGACATTTTTATTTTTATTTTTTTATTTATTTGTCGCCTCTTCTTTTCAATATGTACTCAGAAGTAAGATTTCGTTCGTCATTAATATACTGCTACGTACTAATCTTTTAAAAACAATTATTTCCTGCGGAGTCGACTTTAAACTGTACGTTCCGCCACTCATGCATAAAATTAATACTCACAAAGCTAGGTCGTAATCCTGATTGAAGGACAATTATGACATAACCAATTATGTATGTAAGTACATATGCATTTTCTGCGGAATCGAGGCTTTTTCGTAGTACAGAATACTACAGTCTACATGCGTAGAGCTTTTTATACTACTAACTGGAATCTTTGCCTGATGCTGTTTTTATACTTCAACCTTTTTAATCCTGGCAACTTCTAGAACTTCACTTTTGATTTATTGTCGCCATTATTTTTCGCCTTATGTGGTCTAAATATGTACAGTAGTTTTATTATTGAAGCTTGAGGCAAATTTTTTTGGCTTACATTTGTAATTTCGTTCCCTTCAGAAGAGCTTATACTGTAAATGAAAAAATTATTTTTTTCGAACTCATTCACATTCAAATATAAATCGGCTCATAGCAGAAGTAGTACGTTTTAATGAATTGCATGAATGTAAGTATGTTGATATCATGAAACGCATACATTTAAATATAGGTGAACTTGTTTATACACTTCAGACAATACTATAGACATGTGCGATTAAAATGAAACCCAAAACCCAATACAAAAATCTGAAGACAAATACAATAAAGTGTACTTTTCAAATCTACAATAACTGAATACAATATGCGGTAAAACGATCTAAAAAAGGTAAAGAAAACATCAATTAAATAATTCTTAAACATTCGGAGAAAGTGGTGTTGAATTACAATGATAATGATGATAGGAATTGTATTCTAATTCTTACAAGTAAAGTGAAAGTTTATCGGAGAAAATCACAGCTAATGGTAGAATCAAGAACTCGTCTCATACTTTTGACGTAGAGTTCACAGATTATATCACTTTAATCGTGTTCGATAATCACTTGGAAGAAAGTGATTGAACTCCGTCTATTCTTTGTTACACTGGTATGTACAAACATAAGTTACCTTCCTAAACCGTAAGCTAAAGGAAAATGAATGTCAGGTTGGAATAAGTGTTATAACCTCTTCGATATAATTGCCTGAAAGTATTTGAGAATAATAATAGTTATTATAGTTTAAACATCAAAAGCCATTTGGACTCTATTTTTAAAATGACAATGTAAACTACAAATCCCTTGTCCAGGCAATAACAAACGAAAGAGGATCCAGATATACATAGAATAGGGTCATTACTGTCAATGATAACATCTCGGTGTTACTACATGTTTCACCCCAAGGAAGACAAACCCGAAAAATATATCCATGTGGGCGATCTTTGCAGAAGAATCTGCTTAAGATCATGTAATGAAATGCATCTCGCAATTAAGAAAGTATTCGAAGTTGAATACTACCGTTATCCGATCAAATCCGAATCGCGGACGACAAGTTGTTTACAGCTGTTAACAAAGCTGTGCAAACTTTAAATGATATCAACATGTTCATAACGGTAATACGACCCAAGTGAAAAGATCAATCAACTTTCGTCATCATCTTAAGTTATCTACTATTGCACCGTAGATTAATCATAGAGGCATAACATAAACAATCAGCCTTAACTGTCAGGAGAGTGGTTACATTCAGATGTGCTATGAGATTTCTGCTTTATGGGTTGTATGTGATAATCTCTAAGGAGCTAACTCATGCAATAAGCTAAAAAGTGACTTATTTCTGAAGGAAAGTAGTAACTGTGTTGCCAAATTACAGAGAATATCCAGTATGTGCCTCCAGAATAGTACGTGTTGACCAGGTACTGTACGCTGTTGCAGGAAAATCTAAATCTGTCTCAACGAAAAAACATGAACCTGCAAACGAAGTACTAACTGGAGACCCGGCTATAATCTAGTCGTATAGAAGCGACTACTGAGGTATTGGTTCAGACAATCAATGCAGGAATGTGCGTTACGTTGTTGTATGTTACGGAAATAGCCAAGATAAAGATGAGATTTGTAAGCGCATGTATAAAGTTTCTATTCGCACGTTATACAATTGCAAGGTTCCGTAGGATAAAGCATGCATAGGTTGAGAAATACAAGACTTTAACATCGAACTTGTACTTTGACGAGTTAGAATCAACCATAGTCTTCATATCTTCTCAATTATTTAAGAATGAATGTCTTTTATTCGATTTATTCGCAAACTGTACCATATTAATACCATAAATAAGCAATTGTGATGCGTATTTAATAAAATAAAAATAAAAATGCAAAAAAATGTTTCCCTTTGTTTAAAAACTTTTGCATTTAATTGTTATTCAGTTCCATCTACAACTGAATGTTTCTTACTATTCTTTCTACACGCTTGCAAAGTATACGTGTGTACTTCGAGTTCTTTATGGTATATTCCAGCAGGCAGCATTTTATCACTTGAGAATGTAAACGATTAAAGAGGCTCGATGGTGGCTAAAGCCTCTTCTGATTATAAATGCTTATTATAGAATGGTAATGTTATTTCTGTGGTGCACCAAATAGCACACCATCCATCCATTGATAAGAATTTTTCATTGACTTTTCAAAACTGTAAATAAAAAAATATTATTTCAACACAACACTTCATGGGTGTCGCGAAACAGTGGTACAGAATATTATTATTATCATCAGAATTATTATTATTCTTACTATGATCATTATTATTGTTCATATCATTATTGTTAACATCATTATTGTTATTATAATTATTATTATCAACTATTACGTTTTGTTAGGATAGTGGGGTGTTAGAGGCACAGAAATGCATACCCATCATCAGAAATGGGTTAAAGTTGGGTGGTGGCACAAGGGTTGGGGGTTTCTGTAAAAATCTCAGATAATTCAGAAAATCCGTTTGCATCCAGATACCAATCCATATTAGTGATAGGCCTGATATCTATAAAATACACACACACTATTTATTAAATACGAGTATATAATTTGGTTTCGAAATTTATCTGCTTTACCCAAAATGCTACATTAAATAGCATCAATAGAGCTCGTATACAAGGATATGACACTAAGAGATCGTTGTTGTTGTTGTTATTGTAATAATGATAATAATTCATTTTTATTGTTGTGTTTATAAATATTCTCGAATGTTTATTTTTTTTTGTTTTTTTTTTTTTGTTAAAATCCAAACGTTAAATACAATACAAAATTTATAAATAAAATAAATTGAAATCCGTTTAAATTTGCTTATGATTTGCTGCTCTCTCTCTCTTGTGCTTTACAGCTGCGCTTCACTTAAAGACTATTTTAAAAATTTGCATTTCGAAAAATACATATACTCTCGTCAATGTTACTGCTGCTGGCTGGGCTGCATTTAAATTTCAGCTTCTGTTTCAGCTGATCGGTGATCTATTCAAGAACATTCATGATAAGAAACCAAAACAATAAGAATGTGTATATGTGTGTATGTGCGTATAAACATAAATGTGCGAAATTAAAATCAAACACCGATACAGTGGAATCTCGCATATGGAGCACTTGCCATCAGCAGTCATAGCTGGATGTATGGATGGATGTTGTTATCGCTTCCCATCAACATTACGACTGGGCTCTAGCACACGTGATATATATTTTTAACATTTTAACGCTTTATGACAGCCGTATATAATGAATTATTATCGCTTTAAGTAAGGCACCGAAATCAAGAACATTCATAACTTTTATAAACATATGTAAGTACATGTGTAATTTATAGTCTATATGCAATTCATACGCTAAATCGATAGTAAAATCTACAATTATAAGCACATAGGGTTAAAAAATATAGGACCAATCAATTAACCGATAGATCAGGGTGTCATTAAAAATTTTGCATAGAATTACGGAACTTCAATAATGAAATCTAAGTAGCAATCCTTAAAATTTCTTACACATTGAGTAGAATCGAATGGGGTCATGAATGTCAGACAAAACTTGATGTGGATGTAGAGTTACCAATAAAACTGATTGTCAATATGTGGGAAATAGGTCTTTCAAGGGTCAGTGCGAATAAAAATAATACTGGTCAAGTCAATGACGCTATGTGTACCAATACCCGAATAAATTTCCCAAGTTAAAGAAATTGCTCAAGTTTCAATGGATGAACTGGAGCCTCAAGACAAACACCTTAAACGCATAACAAAATAATCTAATAAAGACATTGAAACTTTAGATGCCCAACTCTAGACTTATAGTATCAAGATGTTTTCAAAGCACGCCAAGCTAAAATGCAAAAATACTTTCTGAAATAACATTCATTCCAATGTTAGAAGAATTTTAGTCTCTCAGATGTCTAAAAATCCTATATTTGAGGCAAATATCGGAAACTTAAATGTTCTGGCATATAATGAAGATGGAGACGACATTTTGCACTGCGGCCTCTGTTGGTTAGTTAGTATTGCCGGTTTCATTTATATGGGCCAATAACCATATCTTCCAGTGCTACATAGTTGTTGATTAATTGTTCTATCGACACTTTATCCTCACAGCAGAATTTGGAGTACTGATATCGGATATGTCAATTTGTGCAAGTGCATTGCAGACCTAGTGACTTGAAAGTACATTCGAAATTATTTAAAAGTTTTTTGGCAAAATGTCATAGCAAAGTTCAGTTTTGGAGTGTCAAAGCTGAGAAATCTTTGGGAATGGTTGAGACAAATGCTGACACTACAGTATATTCCCCTATGATTGATATTCGCTGGATTGAGTCCCATTGAGGTCCATTAAGGTCGTCAAAAGTTGTATGGATTCTCTACACCGTATACGTCAACACTGCACCTGGCTCTACTCGGTTCCGGACAATTGTGGCGTAGAGGGGAACGAAAAGGTGGACGAATTGGCACGGAAATGATCGAAAAAAGCAGAATGGAATTCAGCAAACCATAGGTGGTCTAACATACATACCTGGTTGTCGAATTTAAAAACTGCTTTGTCCTGCAGAGGACAGCAGGAAAACCAAAAAACTTCTTGAGTTCGAGAAGAGAACAGTTCGCACTCAAACAAGTATTCTAAAGGGACACTGGGATATTGGCAATTTCACTGACTGTTGCAATGATGTGAAAAAAAACGAAACGAAAGAGAAACAACACTTTTTATGTGAGTGCTCTGCACTTCGAAACCGACATCATAAGCTTTTGGGTTGCGGAATGTTTGCAAATCTGGGCATAGTGGCGAACGTGCCACTAAGGAAATAGGCCGGTTTCGTCAGAGCTCGGGGTGGTTTAAACCCACCGCTAAAAGATCTGAACAGGGGACTTACCCTACAATGGGTAACACAATAGGCCATATGGGGCACAGAGTGAACTTGCCATCTTCGGTAAGTCTTGGTTGTTAATTGCTAAGAGCTTAAGAACATACTGACTGTTGGAGAGTATTTTAATTCCTATTAGCACAAATCTTAACCAACGAAAGAAGAATTGACTCGATTCCTGTATATGTAGTTATCAGACATTTTTATTTTTATTTTTTTATTTATTTGTCGCCTCTTCTTTTCAATATGTACTCAGAAGTAAGATTTCGTTCGTCATTAATATACTGCTACGTACTAATCTTTTAAAAACAATTATTTCCTGCGGAGTCGACTTTAAACTGTACGTTCCGCCACTCATGCATAAAATTAATACTCACAAAGCTAGGTCGTAATCCTGATTGAAGGACAATTATGACATAACCAATTATGTATGTAAGTACATATGCATTTTCTGCGGAATCGAGGCTTTTTCGTAGTACAGAATACTACAGTCTACATGCGTAGAGCTTTTTATACTACTAACTGGAATCTTTGCCTGATGCTGTTTTTATACTTCAACCTTTTTAATCCTGGCAACTTCTAGAACTTCACTTTTGATTTATTGTCGCCATTATTTTTCGCCTTATGTGGTCTAAATATGTACAGTAGTTTTATTATTGAAGCTTGAGGCAAATTTTTTTGGCTTACATTTGTAATTTCGTTCCCTTCAGAAGAGCTTATACTGTAAATGAAAAAATTATTTTTTTCGAACTCATTCACATTCAAATATAAATCGGCTCATAGCAGAAGTAGTACGTTTTAATGAATTGCATGAATGTAAGTATGTTGATATCATGAAACGCATACATTTAAATATAGGTGAACTTGTTTATACACTTCAGACAATACTATAGACATGTGCGATTAAAATGAAACCCAAAACCCAATACAAAAATCTGAAGACAAATACAATAAAGTGTACTTTTCAAATCTACAATAACTGAATACAATATGCGGTAAAACGATCTAAAAAAGGTAAAGAAAACATCAATTAAATAATTCTTAAACATTCGGAGAAAGTGGTGTTGAATTACAATGATAATGATGATAGGAATTGTATTCTAATTCTTACAAGTAAAGTGAAAGTTTATCGGAGAAAATCACAGCTAATGGTAGAATCAAGAACTCGTCTCATACTTTTGACGTAGAGTTCACAGATTATATCACTTTAATCGTGTTCGATAATCACTTGGAAGAAAGTGATTGAACTCCGTCTATTCTTTGTTACACTGGTATGTACAAACATAAGTTACCTTCCTAAACCGTAAGCTAAAGGAAAATGAATGTCAGGTTGGAATAAGTGTTATAACCTCTTCGATATAATTGCCTGAAAGTATTTGAGAATAATAATAGTTATTATAGTTTAAACATCAAAAGCCATTTGGACTCTATTTTTAAAATGACAATGTAAACTACAAATCCCTTGTCCAGGCAATAACAAACGAAAGAGGATCCAGATATACATAGAATAGGGTCATTACTGTCAATGATAACATCTCGGTGTTACTACATGTTTCACCCCAAGGAAGACAAACCCGAAAAATATATCCATGTGGGCGATCTTTGCAGAAGAATCTGCTTAAGATCATGTAATGAAATGCATCTCGCAATTAAGAAAGTATTCGAAGTTGAATACTACCGTTATCCGATCAAATCCGAATCGCGGACGACAAGTTGTTTACAGCTGTTAACAAAGCTGTGCAAACTTTAAATGATATCAACATGTTCATAACGGTAATACGACCCAAGTGAAAAGATCAATCAACTTTCGTCATCATCTTAAGTTATCTACTATTGCACCGTAGATTAATCATAGAGGCATAACATAAACAATCAGCCTTAACTGTCAGGAGAGTGGTTACATTCAGATGTGCTATGAGATTTCTGCTTTATGGGTTGTATGTGATAATCTCTAAGGAGCTAACTCATGCAATAAGCTAAAAAGTGACTTATTTCTGAAGGAAAGTAGTAACTGTGTTGCCAAATTACAGAGAATATCCAGTATGTGCCTCCAGAATAGTACGTGTTGACCAGGTACTGTACGCTGTTGCAGGAAAATCTAAATCTGTCTCAACGAAAAAACATGAACCTGCAAACGAAGTACTAACTGGAGACCCGGCTATAATCTAGTCGTATAGAAGCGACTACTGAGGTATTGGTTCAGACAATCAATGCAGGAATGTGCGTTACGTTGTTGTATGTTACGGAAATAGCCAAGATAAAGATGAGATTTGTAAGCGCATGTATAAAGTTTCTATTCGCACGTTATACAATTGCAAGGTTCCGTAGGATAAAGCATGCATAGGTTGAGAAATACAAGACTTTAACATCGAACTTGTACTTTGACGAGTTAGAATCAACCATAGTCTTCATATCTTCTCAATTATTTAAGAATGAATGTCTTTTATTCGATTTATTCGCAAACTGTACCATATTAATACCATAAATAAGCAATTGTGATGCGTATTTAATAAAATAAAAATAAAAATGCAAAAAAATGTTTCCCTTTGTTTAAAAACTTTTGCATTTAATTGTTATTCAGTTCCATCTACAACTGAATGTTTCTTACTATTCTTTCTACACGCTTGCAAAGTATACGTGTGTACTTCGAGTTCTTTATGGTATATTCCAGCAGGCAGCATTTTATCACTTGAGAATGTAAACGATTAAAGAGGCTCGATGGTGGCTAAAGCCTCTTCTGATTATAAATGCTTATTATAGAATGGTAATGTTATTTCTGTGGTGCACCAAATAGCACACCATCCATCCATTGATAAGAATTTTTCATTGACTTTTCAAAACTGTAAATAAAAAAATATTATTTCAACACAACACTTCATGGGTGTCGCGAAACAGTGGTACAGAATATTATTATTATCATCAGAATTATTATTATTCTTACTATGATCATTATTATTGTTCATATCATTATTGTTAACATCATTATTGTTATTATAATTATTATTATCAACTATTACGTTTTGTTAGGATAGTGGGGTGTTAGAGGCACAGAAATGCATACCCATCATCAGAAATGGGTTAAAGTTGGGTGGTGGCACAAGGGTTGGGGGTTTCTGTAAAAATCTCAGACTTGACTTTCACTTCAGGTTATAGGATGACTGTAGTGCCTTTCAGGCAGAGATTTTTGATGTCTTGAAAGCTATTGAGACTATTGCTAATATGTCCACTTCAGATTCGGAATCTTATACGATCTTTGCTGACAGCCAGGCTGCTCTAAAGGACATTGCGTCGTTTTGGTGTATATCTGGATTTCGGTACATAGCAGTATACCTCACTAGGTTATGTGCACTTTCTGAAGGCGATTTGTTAGTTGGTCTTGATTCACCAATCTGTCACTTCCACGGCCTCGTCACTAGATGAGTCAGTGGGAAAAGGCAGATGCGTTGGGGAGATAAATCAGTTGGTTAGGTGTCTATGAGTCTATAGCCTGTATGGCCTATAGATAGTACTAGAAAATATTTGTTGCCGAAATTGAATAAGGCCAGCCTGAGGTTAGTTTGTGGGCGCACTGCAAGTTTAGACCGCTGAAAAGGATCTGAAACAGATGCAAGCCGGACTATTGCAGGATAAGTTGTGACGAGGAGAAATTGGAGACTATCGAACAGCTCCTACTTTGTATCTGTCCAGCCCTTAGTAGCATAAGGTTGAGGACCCTGGGCAGGAGCTTCTTTGTGATCTCAGATTCTCTATTGAGAGGCAACATTAGGGCTCTGCAGAGATTCATAAATAAAATAAAATAAAATAAAATAATTAAACAAATCAAAGCAGCCGACTGACCAACAACTATTGGGAGTAAACTTACCACAGTGTTTAATTAATCTTTGAGGTTTAAATTGTTCTTTCAAAGCAAATTAAACTCATGGATTGTATCAATACTCGAACAAAAGCTTGAAATATTGACATCCGCAATCTAACGATAGTGAATTGCTTTAAAAAGTGTGAATTTTGTCATATTTTAAATGGAATTTGAAGATAAGATAACGCGAATTTGATAAATGAATTTGATGACATCACACTCACACCTGGACGTGAGAATACGAAAATTAAATTCTTTTGGCTAAAAGATATTCTTATAAAACTTATGAACTTAAGTTTTTCGATACCACCATTAGATTTCCCTGTCAGCATTTAAAGTTTCGTTTTATGAAAGTAAACTGAATGCTGATAAAAAAAACTATGATTTGCTTATGTAGGATCCGCACAGTTAAGTATGAGACACTGTAATGGTTCCATGATTAGAAAGGTAAAACACTTTACTGAGATATGCGGTAAGTATAACAACTGCGACGTAGTCTAGTAAATAGTGTGTTGGCTTATTAGACATGAGGCCACGACGACTTCCTCTCAGCAGATTTCTGGCAAATACTCTGAGAGTAAATAAAATTGCCATGAAAAGTTTCTTAAAAATCTGTCGTTTCTTTAAACTGTAGGTCCTGCCACTCATGTATAAAAATTAACACACACAACATAAGTGATGTTAGAAACTAGGTCGTAATCCTGACTGGAGGGTTGTAATGACCAACTATCTACGTATGTTATGTATGTATAACATCAGTGCTAATTTCACAGCTAAATCAAGCAACCGCACCTCTTGATAAAGAATAGAACTAGATACCCACAATACCATATACAAACTCTCTTGAGAACACCTGACAACTTGACGCAAAATAAAATTAAACACCTGATCGTCAGCAAAAACTGTAAGGGCTCTTTACTGAATTTGAGGAATAACTAGACCAATATTGGTAAATTTGACGTAGCTACCCAATTTGTTAACACAACTACTATATAGTGATCTTAAGGGACATAGAAGTTTTTGAATATTAAACTCTGAGAAGACAAAGTTAAAATTTTTAGGGTTTGCTGATATACATGAGCGACTCTCATCGTTAGCGGAACTAAGAAATTTTAAAAATTGCCTAGCAATTGTTTAAAGTTAGAAATATGGTCAAAACCCAACTAAATATAGAAAAATCAGACATAGGAAGATCAAAGTTTTAAAGTAAACACAGCTAAATCATTAAATACTCCAATAAAAAAAAAACACGCGGGGTAAGAATAATTGTAAGAATAATATTAACAAATTTTTCAAATAAAAACAATAATTTTGTTTTTGTGACATACATACAAGCAGAAAATAAGTGCAGTTATTTGTCAAGAATTTTTTCAATCTACTTGCTTTCTTATAAAATCTCCATCACAATGGTGTCCTTATTAGTTTTCACATTACTGCATGCATCAAACTCTTTATAGGTGATGGTGGAATGAAGGTTATGTGCTGTTACTGTTTCGCAGTAAAACAAAAGTGAACAATTTGAAGGGAATAGTGAATGAACTTGAGAGAAACAAAATACTTCACTTCAAATAATCTGAAATCCCCGTGGGCTAGTGTGTAAAGTGTTGGCCAACTAGACTAGAGCTCGTAAGTTCAGGTGCTAGCTCTGACAATTCGAATAACCGCGAGCAACCTTTATGTGAGTTAATTTTGAAAAAGTAAATAGTAGCAGAGACCTATCTCGTACGACAAAACTAATACTTTACAAGACGCTCATCCTCCCCGTGCTTATTTATGACGCAGAGGCATGGGCACTATTATTAAGCACTGATGCAGCAGCCTTGAGAGTATTCGAGAGAAAAGTCCTACGTAAGATCTTTGGTCCAGTGCGAATTTGTGATGATGAGCTCCTTAACAACGTAGGCGTAGTGAAGCGTTTTAACATACAACGGTTCCCCAGGCTCGGTCATGTCGTTCGAAAAGAGGCGGATGCTCTACTTAGAAGGGTATTTGATGCGGGAATTTGCGGAAGTAGGGAAGAGGACGAATTTGTTTGCGTCGGAAAGACCAAATCGAGGAAGCCCCCCTCATCGAATGGAGTACCCAAGAGGCGCAAGAAGCAGAGGTGCCTAGAACGATGTGTTAAGGCCGGCCGAAATCCGTTAATCGGATTGTTTAGTATGTATTAAGAATGGAAGTAAGTGAGTGATAGGCATTCATTTATCAACACATCTATATATTTTTTAATGTTTGCAAATTTTATGTTTTTTTTTCTGTATTTAAAATGTCCAAACGATCATATGTCGCATGAAGTCGCCGTAGTCTAGTAGGTAGTGTGTTGGCTCATTAGACGTAAAGCTAGAATTCGAGCCCCAGGCCAGGCATCAAAACAAAATACAAAAAATATTTCTTCGGCGACTTTCTCTTAGCAGATTTCTGGCAAAAACTCTGAGAGTAAATAAAATTGTTATGAAAAGTTTCTCAAAAATCTGTAGTTCGGCGTCGACTTTAAACTGTAGGTCCCGCCGCTCATGTATAAAATTAATACACACAACATGAATGGTCTGAGAAACTAGGTCGTAATCCTGACTGAAGGGTTGTAATGACCAATTATGTATGTATGTAAACGATCATATTCCGCTACATCATTACTATTACATCATGCTTTCCTAGAAATGAAATTTAAGAATAATATTTCCAGATTTTCATTGAAGTTACTCAGCCTGACTACCTAACTAAAGTTTTAGAATAAAACAAAAGCGTTTAAATTTTGTTTTTTTTGTTTCTTTTTTTTAATTTCGAAATTTTAACTCGGTTTTGTTTAAATTTGATTTAAAAGAGATGCATTTGAGAACACTCTATTAATTTAAATTTAATTTGAAATAGTTGTGTGGTATAATTCATAATATTATCATAAATATATAATAATAATAGTATGTATATATGTATTCGGATACAATATTATTTATTTATTTATTTATTTATTTATATAATATGTTAAATAGAATTTCTTTTTTTTTCAATTGGATGTGAGTATGTATGTGTTTAATTTAAATTTTTTTTTAATTGTATGTATGCAACTATTATTGTTTTATTTTTTTTTTTGAATTTATTTTTACTGTATGTGTTCTGTGTAAACCAGTATGTGTGAATTTATTCGTCCATTCAGGGCTTGCAAAAGTGTTGCTGCTGTTGTGTTTCTAATTATTTTCGTTTTTCCGTTTGTATTTGAATTTAGTTTTGTATACTCATATTTAATATTAAATCATTAAATTTTAATAATTGTATTGTAAATAAATTATAACTTAATAAACATTGCCATTTTGTATTTGGTTTCTCTTCTTCTTGTTTTTTTTTAAATTGTAATAAATTTGTTGTTATTTATTTTTATAGGTATTATATTTAATATATATATATGTATGTATACTATATATTCTTTCATTAATGAATCTATTTTGAACATTTGTTTACAGATGATATACGCTCTTGCTGGGCGATATGTTCCTTTGCTCCTCTGAAAAAAATGAAAAAAAAAATTATTTAATTATCATAACGTGTAGTAAATAAACGACATTTTTTAACGTTCTTAGGGCCATTATTACAACTAGCCGTTAATAAAAGGGAGGATTTTAACGGGCAGATAAATTGTTTTTCGTTATTATGAGTACCCAATAAGATAGAAGTGATCGTTAAGCTAAAGGGAGGATCATCCTACCTTTAACATTTAAAGGTCACTTTATGTTTGAACTTGTCATATTATACCATATTATTTTCATTATGGCAACTTCAAATTTTAACAAAATGAGCATATACAACAAACTTGTATTATTGAGCAGTTTTATCGACATTGGTCCGGCACTGCCATATTTTTGAAAAATTGTATCTGTAAGTTGTAATAACGAAAATAAGTTAAAGGTAACTTTACAATTCCCTTTAGCTAAAGGTACCTTTAACTAAACCCAAGTTTAACGGCAAGTTGTAATAACGGCCCATAGAGGATAAACCAAAGATTACTTTCTATTATTTTGATCAAAAAATTTTCAGAAATAAAAAAAATATGAAATAAAAATAAAAATGGGAAAAAGAAACCAAATGAAATGCTTATAAGACTTTGCCAACTTTACGACAGTAGTTTGATGTAGTCTCAACAATGTATGACAATCAGACTGTTTTCGTCGAAAGACGAAGCTCATTTACTCTTTATCATATAACTCTTTTATGTTTGACCAAATTTCGCTCTTTTTTCAACAACGTTAGTTGATAATGAAAGCTTGAAGTCAGTAGACGAAAAAAAATTTTTTTTGTTCGTCGATTCAACGAAGAGTAACCTTACTGTACAAAAATTACCATTTAGGATTAAAAAATTGGTGGCCAGGATACGTTTACTCACTACAAGCTTTCGTTATCAACCAACATTGTTGATAAAAAGGAGCGAAATTTGGCCAAACATAAAAGAATTATATGATAAAGAGTAAATGAGCTTCATCGATTCTACGAATAGTAACCAATTAGGGTTAAAGTGTTCGTCGATTCAACGAAAAGTAACCTTAATGTACAAAAATGAAGAGTAACCGTCCAGGGTTAAATCTAAAAATCTTGCGAAATTTTCTGCATATGTGAGAATTTAAAACATGTTTTCATTGGAAGGAGTCTTTTGTATCAGCCCAGGATACAGAACTGCATTTAGATTATGTCACAAAATATTCTAACAAGTCTAATGACTTCTCATAAATATTTACAAACAAGAGAAAGCATTAACATTTTGGATCAGGTGATAGAGAATTTGCGTAGTGGAGAGACACTCTGTTGCAGTTAAATAACTTAAAAGCAAACACGTGATATATGAAAGTGGTTTACTAGTAGTGTGAGTGTATTCAATTTCATTGTTTAAATGGTTTAAAAGAAAATGTTCAACTGTACACTACAAACTTGACCATACTCTGCCATATTCGATTCTTTTACGGCCATGATCCGAATCACTCATCCAAGATTGTAGAAGAATGATTTGTAAATCATGCTAAAGAAATAATACACTTTTAGCTAAAGATTACATCAAGATTCTGTTTCACCAAATTTAAAATTTGTGGTTGCCTATAAAATAATTTGCAGAGTTTTATCGATATTTTATGTAAAAGCATCTCAAATTTTATTTAAAAAAAAGGAATTTTAGATCATAAATTAAAAACATTCATTGACTATTTTAAAAAACAAAAATTTGACAGCACACAATAATTAATGCTCAAAGATACCATGGCTGCAGAAGTTTAGATTATTGGGGCAGAAACCATACAAACTCTGACATTTTCTATGAAAAATCGTTTAGAAGAAGTTTCTGCTGCAAAAGGACATCAAACCCGCTTTTAAAAATACATTACGATCAAATCAATTTAAATGTCCATTGCTGTACGGATAATTTTTTATTTTTTGTGCTTTTTTGCATCAAAAATGAATGAAACTTTTTATGCAAATCTATTGTATCCAATAATTATAAGCATAAATTGAACATTTAAAATATTTTCGCTTTATTCAAATCTTGTAAGCAGTTTTTGAAAAATTGTGAAAATATTCTCCGTCTGATTAGTTTACGGACAGATAAGATAAGTTGTGTAGTTTTCTTACAACTGAAAATAAAAAGAAAGTAAGAAATTACTTTTCAGAGAAGCAGAAAAACTGAAATTGAGACTTTTTATGAGTTAAGATAAGATTTGCCTTTGAATATACATATATAAACTATTGGAAAACATCCGATAATCTAGCCAACAGAAGCTGAAGTCCTACAAAACAATATTTTTGTTTCTATTTTATGCCCGATTGGCGAAATGGTGCAAATCAACGAATAAGAATGTATACATTGCATAGATAAATGTAGATAAAAGTCTTCATTTTAAATTATAACTCAACATAGTGAATTTAATATTGAATTAAGCGCAGTTCTACATGGAAGTTCCTCACCGAAGCAAAGTTGATTAAATTGAAATTGTAGACAAATTAATTGGCTTATTGGGTGAAATTGATCATTGAGCCTGAATTTCGGAACTTCCAATCTTTAAATTGAAGGTGCTATAGGATTCAGTTATTGAGTTATTCGCCGACTGATTCCTAACGCCCCGCAGCATATAAACGTTCTGTGGTTAAAATACAAACTTCAAATCTTAACAAATGTACAAAAGCTTGAGTTAGAATGTCACTCAAGCTTGGCACTCCACTTGCCTGCAACATTTTACAGCATGTTATCTTCATTTGAAGCTTCAGTTTAATAATGAACTATTAATTGATTTTAAAACCAAGAGATTTCTAAAGAAAAGGAAGCTTATTCAAGTCCGATCCACATTAGAAACAAATTCAGATATCGTAGATCTCTATGTTTAAAAACTAAGCTAAGCGCAGTTAAGATAGCCATCGAATGCTGGAAGTGTAAGCGAATCGAAGACTATTCCAAAAACATTCATTGAAAAGAATATGACATTCACTGGAAAGAGTATGCCAAGTAAAGAGGTATGGAGCTACAAATCGGCAAATATTGTTGATGAGAGTGATTACTGAAAACTAAACAACTGTTTTATGATATTCATGTCTCTGATTACATATACTCGTATGTAGCTTATCTTAGGATTTATTGATATCGCCAGTAATTAGTTTTCTTAAAAATTTGTTGTAATTCCCTTTTAAATGAGTTTCGCACTTTCTGATCTTATAAGCATAGGTACATAAAGAAGTTCATAAAAAAACAAAAACTAAAAAGAAAAGATTTACGTTCTTACATAAACCGAGTGAGTTCCTCAATATCAACAAGCATTGTATCCTGACTATCGTGTAAATCGTCGCGTTCCATTAAATAATTTACTAGCGATTCGTTTAGATCTTCAATATGGGTGTGTAGATTATTGACTAAAATCTGCAGTTGTGCTATATTCATATCGGTTAATAATTGTCGGGATAAACGCCGTTTGTCTGGTTTTATCTGGACACCAACTTTGTCCAGAGAATGACGTATTATGGCTGTTATGGGTGACACTCGTTGATTTTGACGTTCGATCTGTAAGTAAATGTATAAGAATATTAATATGTAAGAGAATATTACGAGTATTATTACCTCCATTTGCATGTGAGCCATTTCCTTGGCTTGTGATAGAGCCATTCTAGCCTCAATTTGTAATTTTGCCTGTTTTGTAAAGAAATCACATTCTCTATCCTCATTGCTAAATGTTTCTGTCAATTGTTGTTGCAACTGTTGCTGATGTTGTTGTGTTAGTGTTGTTGCATTGTTGTTGTTGTTGTTGCTAATATTTGAACTCGTCGAAATGCTGACTGAAAGCGGTCTGCCGTGATATGGATGCAATTGTTGATTATCAGTTTTTGCTGTTGCTGTTGCTGTTACTGATGCTGCTACTGCCGCCGGTAATTGGCCGCCATTGAATGGAAACATGCCAATTTGTGATTTTGATTTTGACAATTTCGGACAAGTTTCCGAATCGGAACTATGACTTTCGGTATCCGAAGATAATTCTGTAATACGCGTAAAATCTATAAGACGTTATGAATTATTTTTGAAATTTTTTAATTATTGAAGGGCAATGTGCAATTTACCATTTTGTAAACGCGATTGTATGCTGGGCTTCCATAAATTCCGTTCCGATTGCTGTTGTGTTTGCTGCTGTGGCGGTTCATTGCAATTTTCTTCTGCTCCCATGGCTAAACGTCTCCTAATTTCCTCACGATCACTGCGTCTCTGCAAGTAAAATACATTTTTATAACAAAATTATTATTTTTTATCAAATTAAGAGGTATTTGGTGTGTTTATTAATATCAAAACTAAAGTAATTAATTTTATAATTGTTTGTACTCGAAATTCACATTTGTGGCTCCTCGCTCTTGTAGAGCATATCCGTGTGTTGTCGATTGCGAGTGGTTTGCAAATTTATTACAGAGAGAATTGCCCAATAGGTTTGCTCATTCATGTGTTAGTGAATTTCTTATGAAGTAATTATTGTATTAATAAATTCTATTACAGTTGCAGGTGATTGCAATTTTAAGAACTGCATCCTCTTGGATATGTCGAAAAGACCGTTCGGTTCTATAAAATTGTTTTCGCAGCAACCATGCTCTTTATATTTGATACAGCTGTGTGAAATATAATAGTAGCGCTGTATTACAAATAATTTATTCAAGTAAAAAAATTAATTTTTATTCAAGATAAAAAAAGTTTGTATTTACATTTTATTACCACCAGTCTAAACTATTGAAAAATAAAAAAACTTCCAGACAAATATTAATTTTCCAAAGAAAACGATGCTAAATTGTTAAAAACTCAAAATATTTGGCGTGCAAAAAAATTTAAAAAATAATGTTTTTACTTAACTAAAATATTTTTAATACAGCGCTACTATTATATTTCATACAGCTATACATCGAAAACGAATGAAGAGCATCCTTTGGCAATTACAACACCTCAAGCTGTGACAAATGCGCTATTCTATCTAGTAAATTAGAATTTCAAATGATCATTTGATTTGAAGTTTATTCTCTTTTTATAGTATTTTAGTTATCTATTGCTTAACTATTTCGTTTTTTTTTTTTGTAATTAAAAGACTAAATTGTTAATATTGTTTTATATGTGTATATATCTCCCGTTATTCCCATAAGGAAGATAGGACCATTACAGAAATATTCCTACTAGATCTACACAAAGCCAAAAGTTTCATTTCACCCCAACTCATATGCGTCTTGGCCATTTCCCATTCAGTTGCCTGTTACGAGGTCTACGCGATCATAACTTCGACTGCCTTGTGAACTCAATAGCCATCAATAGCACAAAATATAACCAATCTAGTTCGCTTCCTTTTTTAATTTCATCTTGGGCTGCTCTTTGTACCGTCAAGCCAAATATTCCCAAAATCTGTCGAGATAATGCGGATGAAGTCTCTGCTAAGCGCTATATTTTGTTCAGTATAGTTGTGGGGAAGCAAGCAGATATCGTTCGCATAATCGAGATCACCAAAGTCACCTTGCAGACCATACTGAAAGCCCCTTCATTCATTTATAGTTTTACCACTGACAACGTCTAAGAAAATATTGAAGAACAGTGTGAGCAGTATACAGCGTTGACGTACGCCCGGTCTCACTGAAATTTTCTGCTTATAACTAAGATTATTGAAGTCGCCGTAGTCTAATAGGTAGTGTGTTGGCTTATTAGACGCAAAAGCCTGGGTTCGAGCCCCAGGCCAGGCATCAAAGACAAAATACAAAAAGTATTTTTTCGGCGACTTCCTCTCAGTAGATTTCTGGCAAAAACTCTGAGAGTAAATAAAAATTGCCATGACAAGTTTCTCAATAAATATAAATCTGTCGTTCGGAATCGACTTTAAATTGTAGGTCCCACCACTCATGTATAAAATTAACACACACAGAGAAACTAGGACGTTGTACAATGGGTCAATTCGACCTCCGGGTACTGTACTTGTCCTAATTGACAAGTACACGTCCTCTAACCTAACCTAACCTAACCTAACCTAAGATTAACTTCAAAGGGAGTGTGTCAGAGTGTTATTGAGTGTGTCGAATGGTT
This sequence comes from Sarcophaga subvicina, assembly GCA_936449025.2. Classification (NCBI taxonomy): domain Eukaryota; kingdom Metazoa; phylum Arthropoda; class Insecta; order Diptera; family Sarcophagidae; genus Sarcophaga; species Sarcophaga subvicina. Next base: position 39,894,938 of record OW388082.2, read on the forward strand.
TCTCAAAAATAATGAAAGATATGTATACCAACGATTTAAATTCCACTAACTGGTCGGTTATAATTCTGAGACTATTAACGTAATCAATACAGGACTTTCGTGGACGGAATTCTGCTACCTCTTGCTTTAGCGACGGGTTTAGTTTGGTCACTAAATGAGTTTAAAATTTTTTTTAACACACTCAGTAAGGTAAAGCCACACCAATTACCTTTCTGAGTAAGGTCACTCTTCTTTAAGTTCTTCTGAGAGATTTTCTGTGCTCCAAAATTTTTGTAAGAGCTCGTTAAAAGCTCATCTTTTAGGTATTAGGGCTTTAAATAATATTTTATGAAATTTCAATATTTGTGCGTTTCCAATATGTTTCTTAAGTCGAGAACAACTGAATTCCGCTGTGTCATGTATTACATTGATTTTTAAGAAATTAAAACACATTTTAAAAATAAAAACATTGCTTATTCATTTGAGAGAATAGCTCAAAAACCTTAGTTTTAATATCTATAATGGTTCACTTTTAATTTTCAAATTTTATCTTTTTCGAGCAAAAAGAAAGATAAAATATCTTTTAAAAGCTATGAAAAAAGCACGATTCACTAAAATATCGTAAAGTATAACAATAAAAATTATTTTTTTTTTAACTAAAGTGCCCCCATAGTCTAGTTGATAACGTGCTAGGCTATTAATGTGAGGATTGTGGTTGCGGTTCCCATCATAGAATCTTAGTTATTTCGTTTGTAATGATTACAACAAAATTTTTAAATGCATTGGCGTAAATGCTAATTAAATATTTTAATTGGATCTCATAAAAGTTGTGATAAAATTTCCAATTCAACATAATTTTGGTTTTTATTACATGTTTACATACATTCCTTGCACTGTATCTCTTGCTTTCATCGACATTTGGATCTGTTACGCGTACAAATTTATCGTGTATATTTGTTAGAAGTTCTGGTTCAATACTAGCGGCATCAAACTTTGTAAACATTGTCATTTCGATGCCGGTAAAATTATATTTTGCACTGTACACACGTGGAAACATGTTATCATTGTCATTGTAATCATTGTCTTTACATTTTCGGTATTTGTAAAATTTTCGATTAAAATTTTCCAAAACCTTGGTTCGGAATTGAAACACTAGCTTCTCAAACATTTTTTTTTATTAATAAGAACCGAAACACAGAAAAATAATACAAATTTAATTTAAGAGAAATTTGGTGATAAGGTCTTGTTGCTTATGATCCTACACACTCCACAATACTGATTTTACTTTTGACAAAGTACTCGCTTGCAAAGAGATATTTTGTAAGGCATATCCTGATATTGATCTTTACAAAAACAATATTCCCATACAGCCGCCAAGAGGTACTTCCAATAGTTAAACGATTAAATGTATTGTAATACATGTAAACGACATAAAATGGATACAACAACTACGAAATTTACCTCTCTTGTATTCAACCCTGTTTAGTGTCGGCGAAAACGGATGCATGCATAAATGTCATAGTGTGTGTGTGTTACACATGATACATTCCAAAATAAAATTTTCGAATTTGTTGTATTTATACAGTGTGTTTAAAAATTAATTAAATTGACTTATTAGTCGCCTTAGTCTAGTAGGTAGTGTGTTGGCTTATTAGACGTAAAGCCAGGGTTCGAGCCCCAGGCCAGACATCAAAACAAAATACGAAAAGTATTTCTTCGGCGACTTCCTCTCAGCAGACTTCCGGCAAAAACTCTGAGAGTAAATAAAATTGCCATGAAAAGTTTCTCAAAAATCTGTCGTTCGGAGTCGACTTTAAACTGTAGGTCCGATCACTCATGTATAAAATTAACACACACAACATGAGTGATGTGAGAAGATAGGCCGTAATCCTGACTGAATGGTTGTAATGGCCAATTATGTATGTGTTTAAAAATTAAAAGAATACTTCGGTGTAGGCGTAGGAAAGGAAAGTTTGTTGAGAAATTCGTTTCGAAGACTTTAAAGACATAAAACTACCTGATGCATAAAAATAGTGTGTTGGTCATTCATCTAAAAATTTTGTTGTACGGGACAGCATTGTTGAAGATGAACTGGCGCTATGTATGCTATGTCCATACATTTAAGGTAAGGATTTTGTGTAGTATAGTTGGTACACTATTAAAGACGACAATAAATTAATTTCACTGAGAGTCTAATAAATTTCTTTAGTTCCTGTCCATTTAAGTGGATATATAAACAAATTAATTCCCTGTCCCTGTAATAGAAACGATTTCACACGGTTGGAGATTTGAATACCTTGTCTTCCTGGTACATTGAATTAATATTTCACTCACTGTCAGTGGATGACAAAATACTTGGATAATATGGGTATTGAAATTCTTGGAAATAATAATTATTTAATGCCTAGTGACCTGTCATCGGATGTACTTAAAGTCTTTAGTTTTCAGCATAGAGCTGTCAAAATATAGCCCTAACTAATTAAGGCCAATTTACACGGCAAAGGTTTACGCATGTAAAGTCCGAGAATTAAAGAATTGCATACGTATTTTAAAAATTTTACGACAAATTTTTTTTGTGTTTATATGGTTGGTAACAAAAATTTTAAATTTTTTAAAAACGAAGAGAACCGCTCTATTATTAAATTTCCATTCGTATTTTTTTCAATTTTGGACGCTTTCATTACATATTGCTCTGTTTTGCAAAAAAAAAAATTGATGACTCGTACGATTTGTGTGATTCTCTGATTTACTACTTTACAATTATTATGCTTGGAACGTTGGGAGATGTAACTTTTTATATATAAATTATAATGCTAAAATATATCTATTAAAGAAATTATACACTATAGATCCTGTATGTACGAGTATGTATTTCGATAAGGAGTCTAGCAAATGTAATATTCAACACGAATATGAATCTTTATTGCCAGAAATTTATTAAAACAAAATCCTGAGCCAAGTCCGGATTAAATTTTTTATAGGCATCCCGAAAGAACTAAATTATAGCTTGCAACTCGCCAAATATGAAATCATTTAAAATAATAGAAAATGTTTTGATACACTAAAGTACTACGAAACAATTTTAAAGTAAATAGACACGCAATACAAAATAACGCAATCGAAATAACTGCTAAGAATTCAAGAATTTATATATAAAATGATATCTCTTCTTTCTTTCTGAATTTGAGTTTCTACGGATTAATTAAATATACCTTGTATATAAATTTCAAATGTTTCTATAATTTTGTAATGCACTGTATGTGTAGCAAGAACAGATGTTCAGTACGAAATTTCCTTTTCTTTTCCCATGCCATACTTAATGAATACTTCTTAAGAAGTTGAATAGAGTAATCATTAAAAAGTAGGTAGATTTGTAGTATCTTTCATCGTTACACCTCCCGCAACTTGCAAGCGTATGGCATTGTATGAAGAATTCTGTGGATGGCATTGTATGTTTGATGTAGTGTATGAATATAGGCATGCATGTGCCTTTATGAGGGTTGAGATTCTTACAAAACTCTTACACAAAAAACGAATAATAAAATCGCCAAATAATTAGCACTTAAATATCTGGTCTCTTGTTACATAACAATAATAAAAAATGTACGGGTATCTGCAATGACGATCATTTAAAAATTATCGATAGTAAAGAAAAAATATACGAGTTTTAGGCTAATAGATAACAGAGAGAGAGAGAGAGATAGAGTCTCATGAGTCTCATGGTATTATTTTCCAGTCGTATATTTTCCAGTGTGGTATATTTTTCCAGATTTAGTCGTGCAAATCTAAGTCTGAAGTCAAAAACATTACGTTTTAGTAGGTGTTAAAAATTTAGGGTTCACTACATATTTCTATATATACAGGGACTCTCGGACAATGACAGCTGATAACGATCGTCTTGTTGAAGCTATGTTTGTCAAATAATTTATTATTTATTCAGTCTGTTTTGTCAAATCTCCATGGACTGATATAGCTGTCAACAATACGTGCATATAATAAAATTGTTTTATTAAATATGAATGTTCTTTTCGGGAAACGTACAGCGCACGTTTCATCGAAAAGCTATTTTCAGCGTTAAGGACCATTTTCTGGGCAGGTGAACAAACAAAATTGTCGAAACTTGGAACACAAAATGTTAAATTTTTTCAAGAACGTGGCGCCTTGTTGCAAAAATCTTTGGAATATTTTGCAATAGATTCCAAAACTTTCACCTAAAAATAAATTTGATAGTTGAACAAGTAAAACTAGTCACACTGAGCTGATGAGTGGAATATAGTGGCGCTTGCCTTAAATTTTTTTTGTATTTTCAAAATTTAGAATTTTTACTAGTCGCTATACGACCCCACTAGGTATCAAACACGATGTCAAATTCGCTGTACAATTGTCGTTTCATTTGATTAAGGCCTTTATACTGATGACGATCGTACCAATTTTTAGAACTAAAGCGTCAAACGACCATCTTATTTATTCAAATTTGTTATAAAACTAAACCTAACGTGTACGGGCCGCATTACGACAACTTTTTTACGTTTATATGGTTGGTAAAATATTAAAACAAAGTAAAATGAATGCATCCCTGATCTAATGAAGTGCTTACTTCGTGTATTTATATAGTGGTTAATAGAAATATTAGGAAATATTGAAATTTTAGCATGTTTTTATATTATTTTCACCGACACTGTATATTAATTAATTTTTATTTTTCGATATTTCGAAAATAGTTTAAAAGCTTCATTTTAGACAAGCTGAATCTCTATTTGCAAAGATACATATGTGTAATATCTATGAACAGACCATTCCCTAGCATCTTATAATCTCTTATGGACCTACATTTCATTTCCTTAACGATCTCCAGAAAGATCCTAAGCTAAGCCTTTAAAATGCCTGCAAGTTATCATTTGGGAAACGGTTTCTTCGGCTTCCTAAGGATTTCACTTTATGGCCAGTTCCGTTATGTCATTTCATGGGGTACCCAATCTGCATGAATTTTACAAAATGCATTAAAGATGGATTTGCCTACGTTGTTTTTTTTACTCATTTGGAAAAACTTGTGCGGAAAATCAAAGCTAATAAACTGGGCTCATAATTTAATACCGCAAAATGTGTATTCTAATTTGAAATAACCTGGCAACTTAATTGAATTTTATATGCAAACATTTAATCTATTTTTCCGGGCTAGTTAGAAAACTAAACAAATTCAAGCTAAGAGTTGTTCAAAGAAGATGGATGTCAAAAGGCATATACAAAATTTTATCTGATTAAAAACATGCGTGAATCCACTTTAAAATTCTTAAAAGAACCAACAACATGTTTGGTGATTGTATTCCACGTAGTGGAATATATCTACTCACGACTGATTTCCATACAGATTTTTAACTGTCAATTTGTACGGCAAAATCACTACAAGCGTATGCTGTTTTATTTATTTGCTATGAATGCATCCAAATTGTACATAATGAGGACTTGATTTTAAAAGTAATTCAAGATATTGTCAACAAAAATAAAAAAAATTAACTGAACGTAAAATTTTATTCGAGTTTCAGTAAAGCAAAGAAAAAATCAAACAAAAATTGAAATCAATTAAAATATTCATATTTGAAGAAAGGCTTATAAAACTGATAACGTATACAGTAAATAAATATATATTGAAGGCACGCGAAAGAGATAAAAACATATACAAACACAAAAGTAAGAAAGGAAATAAAAATGTGATAAAGAAAACAAATGATAAAACGACATAAACTGTCACTGTCACAGTGATGAAATTATAGTGGTACCAGACATACAAAAAACAAAATAAAACCGAACGCCATTTTACACGAAAAAGGCTCAGTTAGCCGACCGTAACAGAATGTAACGTAATGTACCAGTAACGTCTACTGAACGTAAAAATGTAAGTGCAATTATACAACGTAAAAACGTGTCATATGTTTTTAAGTAAACAAACCAAAAAACTAATGTTGCATGTCATAAAAATTGCAAAAACTAGAAATAAAAAAGGATAAATTTGTAAAGACTTTTTATTTTAATTTTTTAAACAGATTTTATTTGAATTTTACTTCCTTTTCAAAGCTTTTATCGCATTTAATACGACGCCTTTTCATTTTCTTTAATTCGGCTGTTATCAGCTGTTAATTCTGTGCTATCGCTACAGGGTTTTTAGATTATTTCAACGATTTTATATTTATTTAAATTTTTATTGTGCTGTGTGTCACTTTCACACAAATAAAAACAATCAATTTTGTGTTTCCCACATAAATAGACAATCAAGTGAAATAGTTTATCTTAAAGAAACATGTCAGGTATTTCGGAAATCGAATTTATACAAATGTTAAAAAGTCTTTTATCTTCTCTAGTAAAAGCAAAATGCAAACGTTGTGGATATTTAATTATCTAAACAATTTAAAATAAAAATAAACCCTACCTATACAATGTAATAGTAAAATAGAGCTTATTTTTATTTTAAATTATAAAAGTTAATAATGAAGTAAATTATAATTTTGGTTTTTAAAATATGAAGTTTTATTTAAAGAATTCCACAAACAGATAAACATAACATTCGTACAAAATTCTGTTGTTAACACCGCTAAAAAGATGTCACGTAAAAATGTAAGAAAATTCTTTTTTACAGATTCTTACGTTCCGGTTACGTCACATTACATTTATATAATCATTTGTATTGCTTTATACATAACAAAGACGATCAGCTGTTTCTTATTGTTGCGGTTACATTCCGTTACGGTCCAGTAACTGAACCTTAAGGCCACGTACGTCACAATTTTACGTTTCTTACGCTTGAGTAACTAACCCTTTAAGCGTTTACATATGTAAAGTCGGAAAAAAAATATTCTCTTAATTTATAATTGAATTGAAGACTTTTCCACAATTTAATAAGTTAATTTCGCAAATTCCCAATGAAAAAATTGCATGACATTAAATCGCATGCATATTTGTCGCCCGTTGGCCTCAGAATGTATTAAGATAATTTGCTCTCGGAATTGTTGTTGTAATAGATCGATTGAAACCACATATCGTCCAGAAGGAACAGTTGAAGTAACAAGAACTCCGTAATCATTGTCCTGTAATCAATACCGTTCATAATTGCTGCAATTTCAGTATCATCTTAAAACAAAAATATGACCCCGATCACATACATAGTTGTGGGTGCTTTTGTTGCCCATGGATTGTATGAGGATTTGGGATTTTAAATCCCAAATTCGGCAAATTTGTGTCTTCACTATGCCATTGATCTGGAAATTCACCTTGGAGGAAAAATTGAATTAACTCGACATTGCTCCATTAACCATTGAATGAATAACCGGCGCTTTACATGGTGTGCTAGTTTGAGCTACTCAGTAAGCTGAATTTTGTACGCATGAAGGTGAAGTCTTTTATTCTCAAAAACCGCTGTATGTACGTGTAGTTTGAGGTTGTTGACAATAATGCCGATTTTTTAACTAACGTTTTCGGCGACACTTTTATTTACTGCAGCAGTGTTTTTAAGAGATCGAATGTTGCGTTTACGCACAGGAGTTTTACTGTCCCTAACCGATCCAATTTTTTAAAAAAGTTTTAACCGCTCTTCGACTGGTTGCCACATTAAATAAATTTTTTTTTGCAGTTATTAGGATTAAGATGAAACGTTTATTATGGCAGCAATTAGTTTATTTGTGAAACATTCATGTTTAGTTTGCAAATAGAAAATAAATTTTTTTTCTTTTGTTTTAACAATTTTATTGTTCTCGTCGTAATTTTAATAATTGTTAATTATAATTATTCAGAAATATAGAAAATTATTCAGAATAATTAACATTAAAAAGCATTCACATAAAACCAAGGTCGAATCTCAACGTAACTATATATATGGAGCTCTACACTAAGTTTTCACTTTGATATAGTTTCTTAGATAATTCTATTACATTATTAGAATATACTACTCTTAGATGGCGCATAGGGCCACAACTAACCTTTTTCTTAGAGTTAATGATTTTATATCATTTCGCAATTAAGAAAGAGTCCAATACGAATTTTTAATCGGAGTTTAGTTTACGCATGTAATTTGGCATTACGTTTAAACAGGATTAATGTTTTGATGTAATTCAGAGCTACAAATGCTTGCTTTTTACATCAGGATATGTATCTCTATTATTTCGGAGCCACCAGTTGGTATCAATCTGTCACGCAGATAATTAAATTCTTTATTAATTTAAATAATAACAAACTTTAACTGATAACACTGCGCTATCAATTTTATTCACGATCCATATCAACACAGTTCAGTCTATTGATGTACTCATCAGTACAACTCTCGGTTATTAATCACAGACTGAAGTGTCATCACTGACTGACAATTCGTACCTGACACTCTTCGCTTTATTTATACTGCCTTGTTTTGTTTTTGACAACTTTACGAACTTTGTATAGACTTGTTGTTTTTGTTTTCTATCTTAGTTTTGTTCTTATTTTTGTAAATTCCTACGTATTGGTTTGTATAATTCTGTGTACCGTTCCATGTGTGTATTTTGTTTTTGTCTAGTTATTCAGTGTTATTTTCTAACTCGCGTAGCACTGCCGTCCACTTAAGTCTGTTTGTTTTGTTTTAAGAGCTATTAATTGCTACACTTGCTGTGTCGTATTATCTGCTATTATGCGGCACTTGGAAAGCTAAACCGGAAGATTTTTGGTGCATACAGAATTTACCAACACAACATGTCTAGCTTGAGGTGATTTTATTAATATCAATATATTCGTATAACTAGAAGGATAGTTGAGGAATGTCAGCCAGAAAATGTAGATGCTTGCAATTAGAGAAGATGGTAATTCAATCTAATCTAGACAATTAGAGCATATTGCTTTGCCAAAATACCCGATGCAATATCTCAATACATAGCCGTAGAGATTGTAGAAAACATCAGATAGTAACCGTGTCATTGTGGGACCTACTTCAATGAACCAATCAACTGCTTGGTTATAAGAAATTTTTTAATGAAACTGAAACAAAACAAAAAAAAAACTTATAACAATATGGAGGAGGTGCTTATCTGTTACTCTACACCGAGCGTACACTCTATACATTACTCAGCGCGTAATAATTATAATATTATTTGGAATTGAATTCTAATAAATAATAATTAATTATTACTACTTCTAATTACAACAATAATAATATTGAATTTCACAAATTAAAGTGACCAATTGCTATACAGAACCCTACACTTACATTTTAATTGCATGCACTCATATCATATAACTGATGTAGCTAACAAAAATAACCAGTAATGATCGGCACTCTGCATGAGTTGTTATAAAACAACTACAAAAAGATGATGACTCACTCGAATGATTGTCTACTGGGAATCTCTGTTTGTCTCTGCAGAGTGGTCGTGACGTGTACTAGCTTTTTGATTAAATAAAATTAAAAAAAGACAATAAAAAATACATATGTTAACCCTTAAGGTATAAAATAGGTTTTTTTGTTTGAAATATTGTATGCAGTATAGTTCGTCAAGGTCAAAGTTACGAACTTTTTGGCCAAGTTAACTTAAACACAAAAAGTAACAACATTTTAAAAACGAGTTGATTTAATTTTTAATTTGTTTCAGTAATAAATAAAAACAAGTTTTTTTTCATTTTAATCAAGCCGTCATGAATTTTGAAATTATAAAATTGTATTAAAACAAATAAATTAAAAAGTACTTTTGAAAGTCTATAAAAAGACGTTATAATTACAGCTTAAGACTTAATAATAATAATACTCATGTATTTTTTAAATTGCATGTGGAAGTACCTCCTCTTTCCAATTGCCTGCGGTATTGTTGACAATCGATGTAAATAATTCAACGGTATCGACACTCTCGTTTTCATCGTAACACAGCGTATATAAATCGAATACGAAACGGGAATCTTTCTTATAATGACGACGCGTCTGCGCGCCCAATTTCATGGATTCACCAAATTCAAGTAAATCTTCAGTGGCCATCATGGCCAAAAAACGCGATTGCACGTATCTTTTCTTAACACTGCTCTAATTCACACACATATAATACCGTATTATTTACGTATCAAAACAAGGTAACACAAAACAAAAACAAATACTTTCGAAATGCGAACAAAATTTCAAAACGAACAACGGACAATAAATATTAAATGAATGAATGAATGAATGAATGAATGGATAAATACACTTTGTAGATACAAATTTAAGAAATTAAAATTTCATATTTTTTCTTCTTCTTCTTCTTTTCTTGTTTGTTTTTACTTTATAATTCGTATCTCAATCAACCAGAGTACCATGGATGAAGATGAACAAAAATGACATACAATGTACAATAAATAGTACAAAAATTTATATTTTCTGTTGTTGTAAACAAAAATAATGACGTTTTCGTTTTTGTTTGTTTCACTAATTGTATGTATAGCTTTCAATTGTTATTGTTATCGTTATCGTTATATGGCTAAAATGAAGTACGCCACGAGTTAAGCTTTTTTTTTGTAATTCCAGCAAATCTATTGGGTACTATAACCTTCCACTACCCACTGCCAAACTCACAAATACTTTTAATGCCCGTGTTTTGTTAACGAAGTTTAAAGCCTGAACCGAAAATGACTACTAAAACAAAATCATCAGTTAAATATCAAAACAGACTGGCTGGCTGGATGATTTGATGGTTTGCTGAATGAGTATGTGAGCGGTGTGGAAACTGCACTACAACTAAATAATTAACCATTTTCGAATAAGGCAAAAAGAATTAAAAAAAAGAAGAAAAAAATGAAAGAAACATTAACTACAAAGCTTTAATATAACTCCGGTTTGAAAAGAGCATTAAAATACGATTTGCATGGTTGGCTCTTGCAGTATTATCGTGTTTTTCCTACTTTAAATTTTTTATTTTTGGTAAAAATCTTTTCAAATTGTGAATTATTTATAGAGTAATCTGCAACAATGCGAATTATGCTGTTAAAATCAGTGGGTCGAGAGAAGAAAGAATCTTAAACAATTTCTTTTAAATATTATTAACTTTTATTTAATAAACTTTGTTATCTTCTTGAGAAATTTAACGGCAACCAATTCGCAAAGGACCATAACTTTCAATCAAATTTCTACTGGAAAATTGTGTAACACCATCTTTACCATAAAACTTAAATTGAAAGTCAACGTGAAAACACATGAAATCAAAATTTATCTTAAAAAGAAGATTGAAGTGAGATCTATAATCCAGAGCAGCTTTAAAAAATAGCCTGTCTGCTCTGACGGAATCGTTGAAATCTATCACAGAATTAGTGGCCAATTTTTAAATATTGCCTTAGTCTTTACTTATACTTATAGAGATGCTTTAGGAAATCTTATAAAAGCTTTTGCTATCAACCGACAAATGTAGATGGAAAGAATATGATTCCGAAGGATCGATAACCGCATGTAAGTATTGATAAATGACATTTGCATTTGCCGCCTTGATTAGGATGAAGAGAGAACTCCGATAGTGCAAAGAGTAAAATACTTTCGGGATGTTTTTATTCTGGATTATGAACATATGTAAAGAGTTTAATTTTTTCGGGGTATCACAATGGAACTAATTACACCCAAATGGCATAACCTTACTGTGGACATTATGATGATATTTACTTAGTACATCAATTTCTTTTCTAAAAAAGCAACATATAACTACCACTGACATACTCATGGAATTTCCTAAGGCTTTTTAACGTCAACATAGACTTTAAATGACTTTAATTTTGTCAACACTAAACAAATTAAATGAAGAAATTAAAAATGGATTTAAAAATTTTAATTTGCAATTTGAGAGCCTATTGCAGACTAAGTAAAAGATGTAGATTTAGAGAAAGGATTCCTAAGATTCCTTGCAATTATTAAAATGGTTGGAAAGAAACAAATTGATTTCTCACCAATAAAAGTAAAAAATAATATATGTACTTGCGCCGTTTATATTTAAAAAATATTTTTAAGTTTGTAGAGATTTTAACTTAAAAAAACTTTGCATAACAAAGCTATTTTGCCACTTCATTGCCACTACATCCAGTGAATAAAGCTGCTGCTAATTTATTGCAGTTTCAAAAGCAACTTCCGAAGGTCTCGTCCATAGAATTCTATTGCAAAGGATGAAAATCCGTCAATGATGGGCTTAACAAATTTGGGAGATCTACAACCGATATAACATATGTACATACAGATAATGGTAAACAGCAACGGTTAACAACTACAGTTAATACAAAATTGAGCCCAGCTGGAGGAGAGAGGAGCGCAGTGAGGTGTTACAATAACACAAACAACATTAAAAACGTTCTTCAAACAAATTTAATTTCTATTTCTTAATAATTGGAAAACATAATGTCCAAAAAGAAAAGGCTTAGTGTTGACCCATTTCGTTTACATATTTTCGATAACAAGTCGACATCAACAACAATATATTGTCAGAAAATACTGATTTAACGTGATGAATACAATCGACACTTGATAGTGATGCCGACGCTAACAACACATACACAATAATGGCACATGGCGACACATCAAATTTAACTGATCAAATTTGCATATGTATTGGTAACATTTATTTGGCTTAGCACAGCAAATCAAAATTATACCTTCAAGGTATTTTATGTAGTTGTTATGAAGAACAAGAGAACATTTCGACGCCTCTATTCTATAACGTTCTAAGTACACTTAGATGCGCCGATCCGTTCCGAAGTTATAGGGAAAAATCTACTTATAATAAACATATAGTCGTATGTCGCGTGAAAACTTTGAGAGCTCATAACTCAAAACACACTTTTTCGACTTAGAATGTTATAGAACGGAGGCGTCGATATAATTATGCAACGCAGGTAGTGAAAATCGAAAGTATTTTGATATTCTTCAAACTCACTTCGGACTATATGTGTGAATTTTACTTACCAACAATAACAAAAATATTACTAAACGAGGATTTATATCATACAAATCATACAACATGTCGAGTTTTGTGTGCAGAAAACGGATAGTATCGTATAAACTCAATATGTATCGAGAGCGTACCACATTAAGAAAAAATACGGATGGAAATTTGACAGTCGTACGGAACTCTTGGCTTTCCGAAATTTTTCAAAAACCATAGCAATTCATTAGATCGTAGATGCATACATTTTACTTCGATTTGGGTACTTTACTGAACATGTAAAGCAAAAAAAAATCGTGTTTTTTGCAGACAATTTTGAAATATGATTGGAATTCCGAAATATTTGCGCTCTGAAATCCTTATTTTTTTCTCGTAAATACTTATCGTCTAAATTGGCCTTAAAAATCATAAACATTTTAAATATTTTATTCTCGACTTTAATTTTTGTGGTAACACTGTATTTACAGCTACTTAGCGTAAAATATGATGAATTGTGGTTCAGATGAAGACAAAATAAGATGCTATTAAACATTTATTGCATACATCAGTTGTATTTATTGATTTGCCTGTATATTAAAATATACGAACTAATTTGTTTACAAAATCAAAAGCTGTAGAAATAGGATTAAAAATAAATAAAACTTTTAAGTACATGATAAAAATTCCAACAACAGTCGAGTATAGTTATTACAAACGGTGTAATCAAAAAACTAATATAAAATAAATTCGATGCTATTTAATAGGTTCAAACCTTAACTCTGAATAAAATCTGTAATTAATAATCAGACCATACAGATAGCCCTTTTTTAGATGAACCTGCGTCAAAACATTTGGGTAGAAACAGAATTATATATATATAAACAGACATATATATAAACAGAATTATTAGTTTTTTTAATTCCTAGTTTGATTGATAGCACATTGAGAACCTGTCCTGTAATAGTCTGCTTTCACAAAAGCTTTTAAAGATTCAAGTACCATTTTATCAAGTGCACCCTTCCACTCTTTATGGTAGTATTCAAGGTGGAGTAGGCCATTGAAAATTAAAAAGTAACTCCTCATGACTATACGGAGCATCTCCATTAGCATTTTGTTACTGATTTTGTCTCTACAGCAATCATGAAAAATAAAGCCAGAAATTTTAAAGAGGCTAGTTGCTAGCAATATATCACCCCGTTTGCGGTTCCGAAATATTTTTAAGCAGTTCGTTATTTGATAATTTTTTGCATTAGACTGGTCATATTAGTCATAAAACTGTTTATTAACTGTAGCAATTTATCTCTTGTATTTTGAGGCGATTGAAACTAAAGCCAGGAACTGCACTTGTTGAAGCTTTTAGTGGCATTGGTTTCTTCGTGTTAACAGCATTAATTTTTAAAGCGTCAGCATATTACACCTGTCTGCAAATTGACTTAAATGTAGCCAAAAAGAGGTATTGGTGGAAAATTTGTCGATTTTAAATCGTTATTAGTCTGAATTGGAACCACAAAAGTTCTTTGGGTCATAGAGCGTTGGACAAACTGGTATAAACGAGTGCTGACTATACAGCCAAGGAAAAAGTCTACATACACCATTGGATGTAGACTTTTTCCCCGCTGATTTTTACCAAATTGAAAAAGATGTTATAGCTTTGTTAAAGGCTTTTAAAATTAGGAATGTTTGAAGAAAAAGCGAGTTTGAAAAAATATAACGTAGAAATTATTGGAAAAAAAACATAAAAATTAACGTTAAGAAAGTCTACACACAACAGTGTGTGTAGACATTTTTTGTCTGCATATACAAAAGAAGTTTATTTATGTATTTTATTGTATTTCCTTCTTGTGGAAGGAATCTATAGCGCAAAATACAAGATTCTGCTGTCCGTTACTAAACGTTTAATAAAGCAGCTCTGAGATAAGCACAAATAGACGTTGAAAGTTATCGAAAGTCGATATCGCCAATAGTTAAAATGCATGATCTTGGACACAAACCTTAGTGGTGAATTGTACAATAAATGCATTTTTTTTAGTGTTGTATACGAACGATTACAGACACAAAATACATAATGAATTAGAGATGGGATTGTGGAATTTAATTTAAATGAATCTTTTTAAAATAGGATTGTCTGTAATCAATGATTAATAAATAAAAAATGTGAAATAATATTTTTTATTTTATTTAAAATATTAAAGAAGGTGGTGAGTAGAATGCATTATAAAATAAAAATGTAGTTATCAAGTTCTTAAAATTTCTAACTAAAGTCGATAGTAGATGACTATGCATGAAAGTTTGTGTGGTTGCGTTTAAAATGATAGTGTGAACAATAAAATTATTTTTAAGATCTTTCCGACATATATTCAGTAAAGTAATTATCCTCTGTACAACTAACAAATGTCTCCGTTTTTATCTTGTGTTAACAAATATGATTACAAAAACAGAATTATAGTCACAATCCGATATTTGGTATACATTTACTAATTTACTAGCTTTTATTTACAATTACAATTCAAAATATTTGTTGTAATATAAAACCGTTATCGGCAATTAAGAAAACATGAGTAATTAGCCATTGTGAAGGATTTCTGAGTTTAATTACTTGTGTCACCAACGAGTGTTTTTTCATTAAAAAAATTATGGAAGTTTTTTATGGTTTTGGTTTTGCATATTTTAACGCCCTATAAACCAAAGGCACATTGGCGTCTTTAAATATTTAACGATATTAAATATCGTCTCTCAATATTTCCAAATCTAGCGTGGGTAGTGTGAGAAAGTGCTTGCTAAATTTACCCTTTCATCCCGAGGAGGCAGAAAAAATATAATCTGAAACCGCAGAACGGCGCATTTTAAGAGTGTTTCGAGAGAAGGAAGCAACTTTCAGAAACAATGTGAAATACTCTACTAGAAGCTGGATTGTAAGGATGTGGTAAAATGAGAAAGTTCACCAAAAGGCATCAATAAATCCGTTTAGGAATATGCATTGTGAACCCCAGATGACTGAGCGAAGGGATTTTTAATCAGTTGAGGCCAAAATTAATTATCTAGTATCGGGTTGCGAGTAATAAAAAGCCAGGGAAAACTTTGCAAGCAAAAATTCCAGATAACTTTAATGTGTAGCGATGGTTCCGTAGCATAATGGAGTTTGCTGACGGGTAACGGATATCGTTTATTTACTGATAAACTTACAATCGCAAGAATGTTCTTGATTGGCCGCCCAATCTTAACTAAATCCGGAGAGTTCTTAAAATCGGTTTCGTCTGCATCTTTGGAAATTTGGAAGAATTGTGAACCTTTGCGCAAACAGTGCGAACTGATATTTTATTTTAGTTATTATAAAAAATTTATGGACAGTATGCCGCACCGTATAGATGCTGTAATTAATGCCAAAGGAGGCTATACAAAATGCTTAGCTTAAAAAAATGATAGAATTTATTTTACTGTTGCACTTTTATAGTTTTTAATTGTTTTGATCGTTAAACACGTATTTCTCAAAGAAAAATGCAAAATAACTTGTGATTGTATTTGACAAGATAAAGTTTAACACTGATTCAATAATAAAAAAACTAACAAAATCAGAGGTAGAAGGCGTAATGGCAGTATTGATAAACTGCGAATTCGATACTCTAAAGAAATCGTTCAAGTAATCAATTTTTGTGATTTAAACTGAAGTCCTACAAGACGAAACAATCAGGGGAATGACGAAATTTTGAGTTGGAGTGCTACCAAACTGTAGCATTTATAAAACTAACACACATAACATAAGTGGTGTGAGAAGCCAGGTCGTAATCCTGACTGAAGGGTTGTAATGACCAATTATGTATGTATGTACGTATGTATGTATGTGTCCTACCAAACTTCAATATTGAGGATATTCGGGCAATGCATTGACCATCAAAGTGAGAACAATGTTTACTGTCTGGTGTAAAAAAGTTCATTTGTTAGGGACATTGGAAAGATTTTAAAATTGCTAATGCATTTCCCGGTCAATAGAGAATTTAGTCGAAAAAAATTTAAAAGGAAATATCGTCAAACATGGTAGTAGGTCTTTGCCGGTTTAGCGATGGTTTTGTTTGTTTGGCTTTGATCAAGAATAAATTAAACCGGAAAGAGCTAAACACTATTAACACGCTTAATAGATTTTTTTCTGCTTGTAGTTCGGTACATTTAACGCCTGTAAATATTGTTTATTTAAAATTAAATAAAAATTTGCCGACATTTCGTTTAGTCACGCATGACCTCTCAGAAATGTAAAGGGTGTTTTTTATAGAGGTATAGAACTTTAAGTTGCAATAAAACAACGATGGATTATTCGATTGACATGAATTTTATTTATCCGAAAGATAATCTTGTGGCATTACATTTTAAATATGATTTCTGGCATATGACCGCCACGGCTGGCGCGGATGTAGTCCAATTTTCGATGACTTTTTCCAACATTTGTGGCCGTATACCGGCAATAATACGGCGAATGTTGTCTTCCAAATGGTCATGCGTTTGTGGCTTTACCGCATAGACCAATGACTTTACATAGCCCCACAGAAAGTAGTCTAGCGGTGTTAAATCACAAGATCTTGGAAGCCAATTCACAGGTCCAAAACGTGAAATTAGGCGGTCACCAAACGTGTCTTTCAATAAATCTATTGTGGCACGAGCTGTGTGACATGTTGCGCCGTCTTCTTGAAACCACATCTCCTGGACATCATGGTTATTCAATTCAGGAATGAAAAAGTTAGTAATCATGGCTCTATACCGATCACCATTGACTGTAACGTTCTGGCCACCATCGTTTTTGGAAAAGTACGGACCAATGATTCCTCCAGCCCATAAAGCGCACCAAACAGTCAGTTTTTCTGGATGTAACGGTGTTTCCACATACACTTGAGGATTACCTTCACTCCAAATGCGGCAGTTTTGTTTGTTGACGTAGTCATTCAACCAGAAGTGCGCTTCATCGCTAAACAAAATTCGCTTATGAAAATCGGGAACAACGGTAATCTCGTTTTGGGCCCATTCGACGAATCTACGCCTTACTTGATGATCGTTTGGCTTCAAATCTTGCACGAGTTGGATTTTGTAAGCACGCAAACCAAGATCCTTCCGCAAAATCTTCCATAAAGTGGATGGACACAGAACCAATTCCTGTGCTCGATGGCGGATGGACTCATTCGGGTCTTCTCAATGCTACGCTCTACAGCAGCAATAGCTTCTTCTGTACGCACCGTACAACGTCTCTGGGGATGCGAGTTATCAATAAGAGTAAACGTGGTGCGAAAACGTTCCATGGTTAATCGAATTAACTGCTCTGATGGACGATTTTGTCGACGATAAAATGGACGTAGTGCGTGTACGTTTTCCACACAGAACCATTATTTCCGAAATAAAATTGCACTATTTGCAAGCGTTGTTCAGGCGTGAGTCTATTCATGATGAATTGCCAAACCAAACTGAGAATAAATCACTTGACAGCTGTTAAATCGGTCGCCATCTTGAAAAGTAATACCAACTTAAAGTTATATACCTCTATAAAAAACACCCTTTACGTGTTTGATAAAGTTTATTAATACATCAAGTCATACTGAGTAGAAGTTCTATAATCGAATATGAATTAATCAAATCATAAATCTATCAGGAATATTGAATTAAATACTCTTTTTAAAGCCTTTAATCTGTATGTATGGTATCAATCATAAGTAATTACTCTCTAAACTGAAATAGTATCTCACCTTTTTCTCTATTTCCTTGGCCATTTTTAAATGTTGTTGCAATTGTTCCATATTAATCTCCGTTCCAATTTTATAAGCATCAAATAATTCTGTTCGATAAACAAACAAAAAAACAATTTTAAAAGCAATTATCACCCGAAATATTTAGAGATGAGACTTACCCAAAGCACTTGGTGATATTAAATCTGTACTCCCGCGTTTGCCGCGCTCATTAACCGAATTCTTAAGATACTGAGCCCATGATGATAATTTTGCGTATTTACTATTGCTTAGAATTTGTTCCTTATCACTGATCAGTTGCTGATATTGATTTAATTCCGCCTCCTCTCGCTTACGATTTGAGCTACTATCGGCTTTGTTACTATTTCTCTTCGAATGAAATAAACGACTAGCAATACTAGATTTTGAATGATTATTCTTAACAACTTTAGTCGGTTTTTCACTGTGGTTTGACTGCTGTTTCTTATTCGATCGCAATGCTTGTTGGCATCGTTTATATTCGATTGCTACGGGGGGTAATTGGCGATCGTCATAGGAAGATTTTTGATATTTCGGTTTCAAACGGGTCTCAGTTTTAATATTTGCTGTTGGATTTGAATTAGCTTGTTGGTCTATATCTGAAGGCTTTTGAGGAGTTTCAGTGGTCAATGGTAAATCAACAGCGTTATCATCAGCCAACTCAGGTGATATTTTAGCGATCTCTTCATTTTTGTCGGTTTGTTTGTTCAAGGCCTCCAAATATTTGTTTGTATCGATTTGATCTTTTGCCACCGACAGAGCTGCATCAGAAATCTAACGAATGAAAGATAATCAAAGAGTCAAATTTAGGGTGGGAATAAATTTGTTACCTTGTCTCCTTCGTCCATTGGCAGAGATGTAACTTCTTGGGTAT
This sequence comes from Sarcophaga subvicina, assembly GCA_936449025.2. Classification (NCBI taxonomy): domain Eukaryota; kingdom Metazoa; phylum Arthropoda; class Insecta; order Diptera; family Sarcophagidae; genus Sarcophaga; species Sarcophaga subvicina. Next base: position 39,914,398 of record OW388082.2, read on the forward strand.
CAACCAAACGCCTGTAGCCACTAACCAAAAGTCCAAATTCTCTCTCTACTTCTTGGCCAAAATCGCCTATTATATCGACCGGTGTTAAGCCATAGGACATTTCATCTTTAACTTCTGTGTTTCGCATTCCATAGCAATTAACACTGAGAGGCTTTTCGGATTTTAAGTTGGCATGCTTTATTTCAGCATATCTCTTCTCCGGAACAAGATGGGGACTAACACCTCTTAGAAGATCTGGTCGATTTTCTTTTTTGTTTAGAGGCTGCACATGTAAATTATAGTTCTTGATTAGAATATCGGGTGTAATGGAAATCGGGGGCATATTTTTCTGATCTTGTCTCTCCAATAGAGTCAGTGTATTCTTTAAATGGTCCTGCAAGTCAGCCATATTGAATGAGCGATTGTTAATATGACTATTACGGTTAGAGTCGTCGTCGTCCAGAGATGGTCTGTGACCCTTATTACAATCCATCAGACAAATATCGTTCTCATCATCAATGTTATCATTATGTGCTCTAGTTTTTTGTAAATATTCCAAATTATCGTGGCGCTCACGGGGATTCATTATCTTTTCGGGAGTGTTGTTATTATAGGTGTTCAGTTGTAATTGAGATTTTTCTGCATTGAGACTTTCAAAACTGTCGGCGCTTAACTCCATCTCATACTCTGACATATCGCTCTCGTAGGAATCGGAGAGAGAACTATTAATGAAATGTTCTGAGAGGGTGTGAGCTAAATGTTGAAAACCCGGATAGTTAGGATTAATTATACCTCTGGGAAAAAAAGAGTGCTTTGGTGTGTGCAAGGAGCCACTGGATGATGATGTTGATGTCAAAAAGTCATCCTCTGAAAAAGTGTTGCAAGCAATTATACGAATTGATACAAAAAACAAAATGTGAAAACGTCCTCTTCTAATCAAATGAAGATGTTGTGTAAAAACATTGTGGAAAGATTACTTCCATCTCTTGCAACGAATTATTAGTGTGAAGACAAAAATAAAATGATAGAGATCTTAAATGATCGAATTTATCAGAAGAAAATATGCTTCAGGACATAGAAAAAACTTTGCACTGACACCCACAGTTAGTTATTCCATTCAAGTACCTTTTTGACTCTCTGTAGCAACAACTAAGGCAAATACATTGCATTGATGCTATTCAAGCAAGTAGTAAGTAACTTGCAGTCACATCAGGATACATAAGGACATCTCAGCTAAGAACTCTTATAATCATATCTACATAATTCCGCTCCTATTGACTATTGTGGGTAATTGCTCCTTTCGTCACTATTATAAAAGCGTTTGTTGGTCATAGAGACAACTCATGGTAGATATTCGCAACCAATATTACCAAATACGCAAGAAAACCTAGCTGATAGTCCTTATTGATATTCAACACCGATTGTTTTCAATTGACCTCCATGAGACTTGCTTCACTAAACTCATATACCACCCACATATTGCGCTTATTTCTGCATCAAGTCTTTCCTGTCACTTATAATTTAAAAAGTTACAAATCTAATCTACACAAACACTACTCTCTCTCCCTCTTTTTCTACATACACAATGCACTGCAGGAATAGGAGACATCCCCAGCAATGAAATCAACTCATAAGCAAATCTATTTTGATGACCTCAACAAAGCCTTAAAAACCAAAGATTATATAATATATAGAGTGTGTATGTTATACAAAATTTAAAATATTTTTTCTTTATGTTTCAAGACGGAGAGAAGAAAAAAAGGAAAAATAAACACAACCAGAGAGAATTAAAGGCCTAACTATAATCTGCTAATCCAATTCCTTTCAACTTTGCGAATATGTACATACATCTCATTTGGCAAAACAAAATATGTTAAGTGAACGTATCGTTAAGTTTCGGCAAAAAAATTTCTTGACGACATAACGAAACAGATCGCAATTTGTTTAACTGTTTATGTGTGTACAATAATAACAAACAGTAAGTTGCATTGTTAAAAAATTCAGTACTTTAGTACTTTTTCCAGTACTTTTTCACTTCAAAACTACCGCAGTACCCCCGCGACTTTTTCAGTACCTTCTTATTATTACATATTTTGTGTCTTGCCATTTCCAAGTATTAATGCATTAGCAATATACTCTATGTAATGCTAAAAGTATAATTAGGCTTTAACCCCGCTTAGCCAAACGTCCATGGAACGTACATACTCGTACATTCGTTTTTAGAACACGAAAAACAATGAAAACGTTTGCCGAATCGTAATGTAATTTCCGTAAGCATTTGCATTGCTTTTCATGTGCTAAAAACGACCGTACGTTACATTACGTTCCATCGACGTGATACTAAACGGGGATTTTACGTTTTGTTACATTCCGAATGTGAGGTATGTAAGGAACACGAATAAGTCGTTAGTTTTTCTGTTCCGTGCCGTATGTGTATTAAATATAAATAAATAAATAGGCTAGTAGATAGTGTGCCGGCTTATTAGACGTGGCAAAAACTCTGAGAGTGAATAAAAAATTGCCATGAAACAGTTTCTCAAAAATCTGACGTTCGGAGTCGACTTTAAACAGCAGGTCCAGCCACTTATGTATAAAGTTAACACACACAACATAAGTGGTGTGAGAAACTAGGTCGTAATCCTGATTGAAGGGTTATAATGACGAATATGTATGTATGTATTTTTTTACAAAAGTACCATTTGGTGCAAAAAAGTACTCTTTCAGTTATAGTACAGTACCATCTCAAAATTTCAGTTTTGCAACACTGGTAAGTTGTAATGACTTCCGTTCATGTGTATAATACAATTGTAAACAATGCAGTGATAACAGTGATACATGGTGTGGATGATCCGAAACTCTGGGATCCAAAAAAGGGTGGCATATGAATTGAACGACAGACCGAAGGAAAATCGAAAAACCGCGTGTGAAAATTTGCTTCAAAGGCACAACAGAAGATTAGTGTTGCATCAAATTATTATTAGCGGTGAGAAATTGATTTATTTTCAGAATCCTAATGGACAGCCATCAATTTCGACTGTAAAACCAGATTGAGGAAGGAAGACAATGCTGTATGTCTGGTGTGGTGTACCAAACCTGGTGATACCGTTAGTACAAATTGCAAACAAAGCCAAATGAACAATTTGAAACATGTATTGATCGAAAAACGACCAGATTAAGCGACAAGACACGGCAAAGCAATTTAGCAACATGGCAATGGAAAAGCGAACCCAACTCAGGATACAATCAAAGCATTAGACTGGGAGCTGCTGCCACACTACTCATTGACTGAGCACCATTTCGATTTCTACAAGTATTTCGAAAATTCCATGACTAATGGAACAAGTTTGTAGCCAGCATTAGTGAATACTTTAAATACATTTCTTTTTATTTTCCCATTAAAAATTAGTTTTTTATTTTCGCAAAAAAGAGAAAAAGGCTTACAACAAACTGGTGTACCTGGTATCCAGTTGAATGAACAACGTCAAGCGCACTCAAAGCAATAGATGGGCCAGAGAAACCTTTAAAACTGAATGCATTCGTGAGTATTTATACGATATACAGTCAAAATGGTGTATGTAGACCTTTTACTCGGTGATTTTTATTAAATTGAAAAAGGCGTTATAGCGTTGTTTAAGGCAGTTACAACTAAGAATGTTTGAAGACAAAAACGTATGTAAAAAATTATTAGAAAACTACAAAAAAATTTCCAGAAAAAAGGTCTGCATACAGCGGTGTATGTAGACTTGTTTCTGTGACTGTATATGTAATAATGGAATGTTAAAAAATAATGGAATTTTTACAATTTACTTATAAATTTCTGCATTTTTAGTGTAAAAAAGTGAAAAAACAAACGAATTAATTATCTATCTTCCTAATAGCAAACCTTGCACGGTAAAACGGGATATCTGGGGAACTAACAGTTTGGCTTTAATTTTTTTTGGCACACTAACCTTTTTCATCACTATCGTATATAGATTTTGTATCACTGCACAAATCTATCATAGACTGATCATCATAATCATTATCGTCCGGCTCAAAACCACTTTCGATCTTTTCAGTGTCGATTAAATCATCTGACTTATCATCGATTGTTTCTAATTGTCCTGATACTGTATTATTGTAGTTTGCTGCATTATATTGATTAAAAGCAGCATCAAATGGATTTGTTGTTATACAAATATGCTGGGCACACTCGTTGTTACTGTTGGGCGTTTCCTGTGAATTAATCAATTCGATTGGATCCAAGTCGGTATCGTTTACATGATCATCTACGCCGTTCTTCAACAACTGAGAGAAATGGAAATGACGAGTTTTAAACAGAAATTTAAAAAATTACACTCTAGTTTAGGTATTCAAAGAGAATAATTTGATTTTTAACTAACATTAATATTTTCAAAGTCCCTTACACAGTCCTCGTAAAAGCTTTTGTTTGTATTGAAAATCTCCTTAAAACTTTTATACGTATTTCCGGTATTGTTGACATCTTTGTCGTAGCAATCTTCAAATGAATTTAATAACGCCTTAGGCAGAGCACCGCAACAGTAGTGCGGCAGATTGTTATCATTCAAGTGATTCAAAATTGGTGGAGAATATTCCGTTGGCGTGGAATTTAGTGCTTTTTGTATGAACTCATCTGCTGCAGAGGCATAATTTGTTAAAGCTGCTGATGTAGTAGATGCTGCAGCTGTACTAGATGTTGCCAATGTTGGTGGTGTCCCGGTCGAGTCCCTATAATAATTGGGTGTTCCCGTTATCGGTGTATTGTCAATAGTTTTGTGCCCTGTTCCTAGTGCAGATAGGAGAAACGAATTTGTGCTGTGATTCTCTCGTTGATTATTTATTGGATTGTACACAGATGCAGCGTAACCAGCTGTTGCTGAAATATCGGGAACTCGCATAACGCTGAAAATCTGTAAACAAAAAGAAGAAAACAAAATGGCGCAATTAAAATCTACAACAACATTATATCGCTGACTTAATGGCCTGCAGTTAAAAATAGCAATTTGTTTATTTTAATTCTTATCATTTAGTTTTGTTTTTAATTCTTTGAAAGAAATAAAACCGTATGCCAACCAACCAACCAATGTTGCTGTGTTAGTCTTTCCTTTTCCTTTAGCTGCGAATGCATCAAAGCTAATTTACATCCGTTCTGTAACTCTTTTTAAATCCCGCACTCTATTCCATGGTGGCGTATCATATTTTTTCTTTTTAGATAAATTATTATACAGGTGGGCGCTTAATTTAAGAGTGGCAAACATGATTGTGTACCACTTTATCACACTCTGCCATGTATGTATGTACATATATTCCACACCACAACAGCTGCGTCTGGAGATGATATTGTAATTGTCGCACATACCAGGTAAACAATAGATTGGTATTTGCACTAAGAAAGTTAAGTGGTTACCATGACCGAAACGAATTTAAATGTAAATCCAACTAAAAAACGGCTTGAATTATTCAATAGGAATAGGAACTGCATACTCAGCTTTTATTCTGAATCTCGAAGTTGACATCTTGTCTGATATCGAAGAATTGATTTCTGTGTTACTTCTAAAAGAGAAATATGCACACTCTAGTGTCTCAGACATACATATATGTATGTATGTAATTGGTGTCTGGGGTACCTTGGACGATGATTCGGCCTATAATTTCATTTTGTACGATAACATATAGTAGGCATTCCTTAAGAAAACCACAAATTGTAGAACCTTAAAGGCCTTATAAGCTACACCATATGCAATCAATGACTGGTGACAGTGATATGATCGTGTGTGGATTGAAGTCAAAAAACAATGATATTTTGCCTATCAGTTATCAGTATACTCTCTTTTAAAGGAATATTACTTCTCGAAACACAAATTGTAGAGCCGCCGTGGTCTAGTAGGTAGTGTGTTGGCTTATTAGACGTGAGGCATAAGTCCAAACCCCAGGTTAGGCATCTCCAACTGAACGAAATATGGAAAAATATTTCTTCGGCGACTTCCTCTCAGCAGATTTCTGGCAAAAACTCTGAGAAGTTTCTCAAAACTCTGTCGTTCGGAGTCGACTTTAAATAGTATAAAAATTAAAGCACACAACGTAAGTGGTGTGAGAAACTAAGTCGTAATCCCGAGTAAAGGGTTGTAATGACCAATTATGTATGTATGTAACACAATTTGTTTCAATACCTTGTTATTGCTTTTATTTTTTTGTTTATTATTTAATAAAAAAAAATTACGGAATTTACTTAATTTTTTACTTTCAAAGTGCAAATAAATGTGGAACACACTTATTGCAACATCTAATTCGTACAAAATCTTTTAAGAAATGACAATTGCATCAGTGCGCTTGTATGGCATGCATGTGGAAGTTTCGTGTCCGAGTCAACATCACTAGCGTCAGATTGAAGTTTATGGAAAGGTTGGATATGGAAGTTAATTTTACATCTGAACTGTACACTACCTGGGGTATTATATATGTACATACATTATTGGCCATTACAGTGCTTTGGCTAGGATTACGGTCACCCATGAGATTTACAATTTAACGTCGACTTCAAATGATAAGTTTAAGAAGCTTTTTCAAGGCAACTATTTTGTCTCATCATTATTTGTGCCGGAAGACTGCTAGGAGGAAATCGCCGTATAACATTATTTTATATATCTCAAAGCTAGCTACCACCTTACGGAGCGAACTATCAAGCCTGCAGAACGATTATTATTATTATTATAATTGCAGATAGTCTGTACGACGCATAGTACGTATAGTTCCAGCGCCACTAAACCATAATAGCCAACAATACGAGACGTTTTCAAAGCTTTCTCCACAGTTGCCAAATATGCCGAATTTATTTGTTTGTGCACCCATGAAATGTCGATCTTTTTCATGATTGTTTAGCTTGAATTCTTGAAACTTCAGTTTATCAAACTTCAGTTCACAAATTTTAACCTTCTTCAACTCTTTTTCTTAAAACGGCGATACACTTAATTGCCCGGCGATACAAACAAAACTTTCGGCTACGGACTTCGGTGTTTATGTTTCCATAAGCACCATGACCAAAATATTTAACGTATTCTATGTTGAGAGATAGTGATTAACAAAAGCTACTGATTTCATATTTTTCTATAATAAAATAAGCCGGCTTTGCCATGAAGAGCTTAGCTATTCTACCAAACAGATATGAAAAAAACATGAACATGAAACATGATATGAAAACAGATACTGAAAAAGAAAACTCGAACTTAAAAAAGCCAGTCGGTATTTTATTTCGAACATTATAATGGGACTCAAATGAAGTTATGGGGTGTTTATCGCAAAAATGTATGTTGCAAATAATGTTGTTGTTTGTGTATTTATTCTGTCATGCCAGTACATCGTAAACAACTGTAACAACGTACTGACGAGCGAACCACAATGTAATTACATTGTGGAGCGAACTGTTGAACGACTACAAATAATACACTTTGACTTTGTCATTTATGTACTGCTCTTTATCCCACTTTTTTTTTTTTTTTGCAAACGAATGAGTCAATTTTACTCCTCTTGGGGTTTTTAAGTGGAAAACTGAAATGAGAACACTATACATACATACATACATACATATGTATGTATATTCTCTAGTGGTTGGCTGGCTAGTGGTAGGGCGGTCGTTCTTTTAATGTGGTTTGTTTTGTTTTGTTTTTTTTGTACACAATTTTACCACATCGTACTAAAAAATGTTTTAAATTCTTTTGCGAAATATTAAATAGCGTAAGTATGTGTGTATGTATATGCAACATTTTGCCAACTCACATTTTTGTATGTGCGAAATGTTTCTGAAATTTGTATTTTCTTCGTATATATCATAATATGAAGATGTAAAACATATTTCGACCAAATCCTTTATTTAAAATGCTCACTTTTTAGGGGTGTATACTATACAATTTGAATTGTCCTTATTGTGTGTGTGTGTGAAAGAGTGTGTGTTTTTTGTTTGTTTGTTTCTTTTGGAAATTGATACAATATTACGATGGATTATTGAAACTGAAACCTGATATCAAAGCAAATGACACATGGACCTTAGAAACAATATCTACCTGCATTTTGGTTGACGACAAGTGATTAAATATCAATTTTATTTATAAAAATAAAACAGAATGTTTCAAAATAAAAATGTTTAACTAAAAATATATGTATGTATATCCGTGTGAGAAATTACAAATTCTCAACCGTTTTTTCTTTACTACAAGGGCTTTAGATTTTAAAAGTTATTTTTGCAAGATACTGACTCATCACTTTTCGTCTAATTTCGAGACAACTCGACCGGAGTTCTTATAAATAACAGGTCTTTAATTAAGCGCATTCTATCTTTAAATTTAAATAAAAAAGTGGTTGTGATCAAATAACACAATTTCGGTGACCAGTTCACATTACCGCCATTTGAGATGGTCATTCCCTCAAATCACGCTCGCAGAATATCAAATATTACATGAGCAGTTTGGTACATAGCGCCGTAACGTTGAGGCCACTTGTTATTGGTGTCTACAACATCCAATCCAATAGAAGTTCGTAATTATCGGCCTCTGCCAACGTCACCAGCCAAAAATCCACACCAAACAAGAACTATTTCGATATAGTGACTATCTTTAAATTTCACAATTTTGTTTATTCACGCGTCCATTCATCCAGAAAAAGGCCTCATCGCTGAAGATGATATTTCAATGAAAATTAACGTCAGTTGGCAATTGCTTCAGAACATCCCATTCCCCGAACATATGTACATAGGTCGTTTTCTATAGGACATGTCTATGCGCCATGGTGTTTGGCAAAACAGACTGAATAAATTACAACTAATTTGACAGATGTAGCTTCAACAAGATGGCCGTCAACAACCAACAATGTTCAGAAGCTCCTACATACATAATATATTGTAAAAAGATCTCCAATAGATTTTCAAGGGATTGAAAACTGTTCAGTGCCGTTTAAAATGTACGATGTTATAACTAAAAATAATTACTCTTTGACAGGTTTGTAATTATTTGATAATGACACATTCAAAACAGTTACCAGCAAATGGAAAGCGCAAAAGCGCTGTACTAAAACTCGAGGGTGAAAATGTGAGTAATGTTTTTGGTCCGAATAAAGTAAAAACCAATCACATGAAATTTTAATTTCCTTATTTAATTCCGGTAATTATTATATCGAGGATGTCAATGCTCTGGAGACTAATTGTCTAAAATGTTGGTTAACAATCTTTCGATAGCCCTGGAGCTAAATATTGGACATTCAGATAACTTTGATGACAATGATGAACCAAGCCCTTTAAAGCCAATTACAGTAACTATTGACAATGAAAATCATTTGGGAGTTATGTTCCATCAGAAGAACTCGCTACCTGGAAGGAATTTGAAGCAATGGAAAAATTCAAACATATATGAGACACCGAAGTAATTCAACATCAAGTTATTAATTGATACATATATTAATATTTAGATCTGGAAGATATCGTATTAACGTGATAGGAAATATGTGATAAGCAGATATAAAGTCAAACACACAACTGTTTCAGATATTGTTAAAAAAATATATGTACAACAACAAAACAGAACAGGAACAACCAGTCCCGTTAACTGTTTTTACAGGAAAAACAAACAAAAATTGACTACGTGGATGCAAACCAGGCATGGATTTTTTCTTTCTGTTCACAGAAAAATGTAATTAAATCTGGAACATAGGACTGGTTTTCAATTTTTTAACCATTGGCTAGTTATTCTGTTAGGAACAAATGTTTGTAGAATATAGAATTCCAAAATAAACATACTGGGCCTTTCAAGTTTAACTTTTTCAGGGTGTACACGCGAGCGTAATCCACTTTCACGTTTCCGTCTTATCGCTAAGGTTGCTAAGGTTGCTAGGTTGCTAAGCCTATTGATTTGATGCTTACAGTCAATGGATTACAAAATCATGATATCTTGGCATGATATTGTCGCCGTGGTCTAGTAGGTAGTCTGTTGGCTTATTAGACGTTAAGCCTAGGTTTAAATCCCAGGTCAGACATCAAAATGAAAATATAAAAAAATATTTCTACGGCGACTTCCTCTCACCAGATTTCTGGAAAAAACTCTGAGAGTAAATAAAATTGCCAAGAAAAGTTTCTCAAAAATCTGTCGTTCGGAGTCGACTTTATACTGTAGGTCCCGCCACACATGTATAAAATTAACACACACAATATAAGTGGTGTGAGAAACTAGGTCGTAATCCAGACTGAAGGGTTGTAGTGACCAATTACGTACGATATCTTGGCAACTGTTGATGATATGCGTGTTATCGTATTATGTATTAGATATGTATGTGAATTTATTACAAGCGAAATGCATTAAAAGAATAAAAATGAAGTTCTGAAATAATTTGAATGACAAGATAGCAATACTTAATGCCAACGAAGTATTTTCTGTAGGATGATCTTAATTGAAGACAACATAAAGACATAATTACGACGAAATATCTTTTAACAATCTATTCTATTCTGTATTTAATTTGCATTTGAAAAAGAAACACAAACTTGAATGATCGAGTACGTTATCCAATAAGTAGTAATTCAATTACATTGATTAGCACACTTAAATTATTTGAAATTTTTATGAAATATTGTATAATACCTTAGTATTTAATAATAAAATATTTTGTTTAATAAAATCATTTTCATTTTTGTTAATTTCACAATTTTGATCACAGATTTCATAAATTTTCAATTATTTTTTATTTATTCAATGGCCATAAAAGTATCAGTCGATGTTCAGTTTTTTTTTTATGATGTCATTAATAATTGAGATTTTCCTACTGCAACAATAAAATGTTCTTCAAGTGTTTCGTTGAAAATCATCGAATACAGTATTTCCAGTTACAACATCTTTGGATATGTTTTTTTCTTCTTTTTTTTTAGGAAATTGTTGTTCTTTATTTTTAACACTTTTTAAGATGTTCTTTTATTTGGCATATTTTTCTTTTTCTTCTCCTTCTTACATGTTTTAAGTATGTTTTTTAATGGTTCTATTATCCTTGAATGATGTTACATATTTGCAAGGATTCATAAATTGATTTTTTTCTTTTTTGTTCTTTTTTAACCACGAAGATTTATTAACAAGTTTCTTCTTCTTCTTTTTTCTTAACGCAGGCGCTTTTTAAAAAATTTCCATATAAGCCGTTGATATATTTTCTATTTATTTTTATATTTTTTCCTTAATTAATTAAATAATTTCTATTAAAGAAATTTTTGATCTTATAATTGGGTTGTTATATGCTTTTGTTTCATGAAATAAAATTAAAATTTTAATAAAATTTATGAATTTTCTTTGTGTTCTGTAGCACTTAGTCACGCACTTGTTAAAAAGGAAATTTTATGATTTTGTTTATATTTTTTTTAATTTATTCCTTTTCTTATTTATTATTTGTTCATTCACTTAATTTAAAAATAATGGAAAACAATTTGAAATCTTTTTGAAAATATTTTGATTGTAAAAATCGATAAAACTTTACTTAAATACAATAAAACACATCGTGGGAAAAAGTCTTGAATATTTCACCCAGAAACCACCCTTTTTTGCAATGCACACACAGTAATTCTCAATTAAATAAATTTTTTTCTTTTTTAACCTGAAATATATTAAATAAACTAGTTTTTCTTTACCTAAATTTATCCAATTTTATAGAAAACAATTTGCAAATATTGTATAGGCAAGGCAAGTCGAATTTAGAGTTTTTTTTAATATTTGGTTTTCACTTCCGTGAGTGAACAGAAAAAAAATCACCATCAACCGTATTATCAACTACCGCGAGTTTGTTGTAAAAGAAAAATAACTAACGAACTAACTAATGTTTGACCCATGGAACGCATTTAAAAGTCAGAGTTCCAGTTTTCATTGTACGTCGTTTGTCAACATTTTTATTTTTATGGTGGTGAATTTTCTATGTGGCTTTCGTTTATGTGGCGCATGTCCGTTGAAGAATTTATTTTGGAGACCACGTGAACACAGCTTGTTACGTATCATAAAATTAGCCGGTTACTGTTTTTATATTATTTTCCTTTATGATATAAACAGGAGAGAAACTATTTTTAAAGAGCACAATATAGATATAGGACTCTTTGTGGAGAATAAAACAATCCTGCTTATTTGTGTTAATAAAGTTATCGTGGGTGGATAGTATTGATAAAAAAAACATGTCCTTTTTTAATAGTCACCGTGTTGTATTTCGCAATTTTTGTTTCTTACGATCAATACTCAGCAGACCGGCTCATATTCGTGTATTAAGCGCATTGTATTGTAACTAGAATATTATGCAGTGGACGAGAGAAAAGAGGCTACGATAGACTTCGGGATATAACTCACTAATATTTGCATTTCTCATAGCTATGTATATACGACATATCATTAATGCCGCGCTTATTCATCAATAAGCAGTAATCGGGTTTTTCGCTTTAAAATTTCGGCTCAATCTTCATTGGTCGAATGTTACTGTCATTTGAATAAAATTTGACAGCACTAGAAGTCTATGAATGTAAATTCTTAAGAAATAAATTAAATTCTGTGGTATCTCTTCTATAACCACTTGTATCGTTTAATATTTGAAAAAGCTCGATATAAATTGAGAGAAGTCACTATTAACTCCAAAAGCAGAAAGTTTAAATAAAAGTGCAACTTGTCCTCATGCAAACGCCTTGGAAGTATCCACAGTTAAATCGTACTACCTTTCGCTTGTTAGATTATTATAGACACTTTACAAAATGTTGGCCAGTCTATGCCATTTCGAATTCCGGCCGTGAATTGCGGCAAGTAAGAATTAATTGCAATAATAATAATTAGTTGCCAGAATCTTTGGCCTTTTAAACCGGGTTTGAAGAATGTTCCGCTAATTCTATACAAAACTTGGAACCGAACTGGCTTTGTTCTCTAAGGAACAGTCATGATATGAAAATATTTGGCGATAGAAAACAGTAGCCAACGCAAAAAATAACTCTAAGCCAACATCTAGTTGAACTTGCGATGAGCAAAGAATGTCAAATAATGTTTTGATCAGAGAAGAAGACAATAGTGAGTTCAAGGCTATCTTTATTTCTGTCGAACATAGGAATTAAATTGTTGTACAATTGGTCAACTTGACCTCCGAGTACTGGACAACTAGAAAAACGTAGCTAAGATCATAATGTAGAAGACATACTATCGAACGAAATCGGAAAAATTTCAATTCGATTCGAAACGCAGAATAGGCGTAAATATTTCATTTTACTTTTTAAAATTATAATCATGTAAATTTGGCCTATCGCTGTTATGAGTAACGAATATTAAAATGTTGTGATTAAGCATTAAGACACACTCTATATTCAGTATAGTTCAGTTTCTACTTTTTCATCCTTTAACCCTAATCTTACTAACACAAGCCTATGAAGCTCATCGTGATGATCAAAACCAAGAGAAATTCTAACATTCCGCAGTCAAATTAAATTTCATGACTTATTTTGTATGTGGTTTAGAAAATTCAGTAGAAAATTGGAAATTATTAAACATTTCCATCTGTTAGAGAACGAAATATAAAATTGAAACGTTAACTACTAACACGGGCTTCAGAGGCACATATTTTTTGAAAGTTTTTGACTATCATATCACATGATCGTCATATCTTTATAATGCACCTTCTATTTATAAAAGTGTTTATCTTTCGTATAGAAAGCAACCGACATCTCTGCTCTGATTTCTCTGTTCTGCTAAATTTTAACGTTGGGAAATCCGTTTTCACTGGTTATTAGTGTGCATGATTAATTTGTAAGAACCTTCGTGGCCTATAAGGGTGCAATGCATTCTTTTTCATATCTCTTTTTTTTATATTTTTAAGTGTAAATGGAATCGTTTTTAGAAACAAATGCTTAAAGTAATGCTCTTGTAGTTGAAACAATTTCCTATAGTATGTACGTCGTTGTCGACATTCCAAGTCTTTATCACATTGAGTCGATGTCTTCAACATTAAGCCATTACTTGTTATCGAAAATAACGACACTTAACCGCCGTTTTTTTTTGCAGTATTCGTCAATGTCGATTGTAATTCTTCTTACAAAATTGATATCTTCCATGATCAGATTTTAATCCGCTTCTTTCAGATTTATAACACCTTAGGCGACATCTTTAAAAGTTGCATCTTCTAGCAGCAGCTTCTTCGAGCCCGCTTCCAGTTGCGTTAACTTCAGATTTGTTATGCACAATTCTTTTTAAAATACATTTCAAATCTCACCAAACTTAAAACAGTTTTCATATACAATCAACTTAATCTATATGTAATCTTATCTTTAGTCGATCATCGCTAGTTCTTATTGGTGGGCCAAGAGAATTCACTTTGTTGCTTCCAATTTAATTTTACAATTGCTAGGAGTAGTGTCTCCCTAGAATCCTGTTGCCAAATCTGTACCTTTGTCTAACACCGCAATGGTAGTTTAAAATGGCTTTGCATTGAGATTATTTCTATTTTCAATTTTTTCATGTTTTCGCTTAATTTATATACCAAAAGTATATTATTCGTCCCTAGTCGTTTAAAGGATATTGGTCGATAAAAATTAAGTCAAGTAACTTGAACGTCAACTTAAATTTACCTCAGAGAATTTCATGAGTCTGTCAATAATGGTCAATTATTATTGATAACGACTAATGAAATACCGTTTTTGTCGTCGGCGACATACATGATACCTGTATCGACGTAATGTAAATTTTACATACATAATTGGTCAGGATTACGACCTAGCTTCTCAGGCCACTGATTAATTTTATACATGAGTGGCGCGACTTATAGTTTAAAGTCGATTCCGAACGACAGAATACGTCTAATAAGCCAACACTACCTACTAGACTAGGGCGACTTCAAATTTTGACATGTTTTAAATTCGTCTTTAAATAAAAAGAAGTGCTACAGATATATAAATTACTGTTGACTTTAGGTTTCAAATTATAATCTTAACAAGAATATTATTTACGAATCTATATTAAAACATTACCATACAATAATAATAATAAGGAATAAATAATAATAAATTAACTATGAATTAAAATATTCCTCCTCAAATTTGCGAAAATCTTCTTCGGTGAATATGGATTCTTGTTTCACTTCCGGTATAATCTTCTCTACGTAACGTCCTTTGTGGGCTCTTTGAACAATCTGGAATTCGATAAAATATTTAATGCAGACCTTTTTTAAAATTTCATAAATTTGAGATTTTACCTTTTCGGCATCTTTTACTTTAACAGTGTTCATGGATAGGGCCAATAGACGTTTGATATTCTCTTCGGATTTTTTGTTCGACAAATTCAATTCACGTTTGACATCTTGAATGGTTTTCTTGTGTTTCTGTCCAAGAGATTTCTCCGGTATGGCATTATTAAGGGTTTTCTGTTTTTTGTTGTTATTGGCATTACAGTGTTTTGCTAACAAAAGTTAATGTTCTTCAATCAATGCAAACAATATTTTTGAAAGGGTATATTTACCTTTTTTTATATTCTTCTGCTTTAAATCCTCTTCGATTATATCAACACTTTGTTTTAATAATTTGAGTGACATTATTTTGTTTTGTGATATTATTGTTTACAAGAAATTTCTTTATTTACAAATGGCATGTGTTTACTAAAATTAGTACAATTAATAAGATATTGCCATATCTACTATGTTTAAGAGATGCCAATTTTTAGAGTATTATTGAGAAAAATGTTGCCACGTTAATGCGCGCCTGCATGAATGGCAGCGTAATTTGACGAATCCATCTCGAAATAGAACGAAGAATTCTACACAATGAACTCGAATAAACTTAACGAAAACATGTACGCCGCCATTTTCTCTTGTGCATTTTATGTCAATAGTTTACAATATCACGAAACAAGAGAATTTTCATTGCAACAATTTTGTTAAAATCAATGGGATAATTTGTATATTTTATGCAAAAAATTTGTAAAAAACCGAGAATAACTTATGGAAAATGTGTTTGTATAAGATGCATTACGTAATAATGCAATTAAAAGTGATTTAAAACAAAAAGAAAAAAGTTGAAAAGTCTTTGCCCAAAACATAAGAATTTTAGTGTATAGTAGTGGTGAGCGATTTGGGTTCGTTGTATTTTTTTTTTCGATGTTGTATTTTTCTTGAGTGAGTGTAAAAAGAAGTAAGAAGCAGCAGTGCTGGGCTCACTGACTGGCCAAACCACCATAAGAAAAATAAAAAATAAAAGAAAAATGCTAATGAATTTGATTAAAAAGTGAAACAACAGAAACCAGCAGTAGAAGAAGCTGACAATTTTCAGCATAACGTAAATAGTGGTCAGCCAAGAAAAATGCAAGCTTAGCTTGTTGGCCAAAAATTGTACCATAAGCATAGGGAGACAGACGACGAAAAGTCTCTTCCAGCAGCAACAAATACTACAGAAGCATAAAAAATCGAGAAATAATAGAGACTGAAAAATACAACTACTTTTGGTCGTGCGTGATCGTCATCGTTTTCAACGAAAAGAAAAAAGGAAAATTGAAAAAATAAGAAAAGAAGAAAAAAAGAAAAGTTTATGAAAAGATAGTGTTTAAGGAAATTATAATGTATGTGTTTTAACAGCAAGGAAGAAGTACGTGTATTTTAAAGTATTTTGCTTTTCAACTGAAATACAATAAAAATAAATAAATATATTAGAAAATAAAATAAATTCGTCGTTTGATATACGGTACGGATTAAGGAAGAGTTTTATTTGTGGACAGTCAAGTTTGCTCCTCCTTCGTTTTGTTCTGAACTTCGCCCTCAAAACCTCGAAAGAGAGTGTTTTGGGTGAGGGAGGCGAAGTGCACTTCATACACGAGCAGTTGAATAAACGAGGGCGCTGCTGCACCTCTTTCCCTCTTCAATGTAAGTCTTTTTTTGCCTTTTTGCTTTTTTCTTGTCTTATTCATTTCAGTGGTTGTAGCAGCAGCAATTGTTGTTGTATTAAAATTATTGTTTTTATTAATTCCTTGCTTTAATGTGTGCATATGTGTGGTAGTGTGTGCGGTTGTGTATGAGTGTGTGAATTTATTGTTATTCTTTTATTTCTTTTTATTGTTTTTATTTCACATTAAATTTGCATTAAAGTAAGAATAATTTTATTTTATTTTTTTCGTTTTGTATTGTTTATTTGATGCAATTAATTGATTTCTTGCTTTTTCGTTTTTTTTTGTTTTTTCTTACCTTTCATTTAATTTGTATTTGATTTTGTTCGTTTCTTTTTTGATTTCTTTTGATTTTGTTATATTTCTTTTATTTTATTTTTTTATTGTTAGCAACAAGTTTTTATTGTTGTTACTTTTTTCTCATTATCTGTCTGTCTCCAATTTCTGGTTCTACTGGTTTTTCTTTTGTTAACATTTTCATTTTGTTGCTGCAATAATATTTTTCCACCATTAGTTTTTATTTGTATGTATTATTTTTTTCTCTCTTTTTATAATAAAATGTTTTTTTGTTCTCATAACATCCTTTGTTGGCCCTCTATGTTTTTGAAAAAAGAAAATACAAAAAAAGTTTGCAAATACAATTGAATATAATGCAGTTCCCCATCAGACAATTGCATTTATTTTTAACATTTAACCCTTTAGCTGTCAATCACTACGTATTGACATTAAGATGAAAAAAAAAACCGAAATGATAGATAAGAGTAATTTGCGAATTAAGACAATAAAACTACGAAATAAAACACTTTAAATGAATAATTTTAGTATTTAGGAAACTAAGTTTTTAAAAAAATTAAAAACAATTAACAATTACTTGTTTGTTTATGTGCGTGCTTTTTTTTTAAATGTAATTCATCATAATTGACGTAAAGAAAGGATGGATTAAAATTGTAAATTTAATAACCAGTGTACATACATACGAATGTATATAATGAATTGAAAATGAAGATTTCCATTGACTTCTCTCGTTAAGTAGAGCATTGATTTTTAATTGAATTTTAAAACACAATTTATTTATCAAACTTATTATTAATCAGTGATAAAGGAAACATTATATCTATAAACTTTAACTGATATGTACACATATGGTCTTTAAAATGAGTACTCGTTACATATACTATTGGGACCTCGAGAACGTTGGGCATCAAATAGGTATTATCACAAATGAAACAAACGTCTTTTTCTTAACTTGAACAAACAAAAAAAGCTTTTGAAAAGTAGCAATGATATTTGAAAATATTTTAATTTCAATACTTAGAACATTTATTGTAGAAGGTACTTAAGAAAAAAAAAAGTATGAAAATATTTCAGAACATTTCAAAACTTACTGTTACTGGGAATATAGCGAACAATTCATGCGCAGGCATGTTCACATTATCAAGAATTTCACTATATGTATACAGTTATTAGATTTATTCGAATTACTTTTAGCCCCCTTTTCAAAAATTTAGTGGCTGCAATAATTTCTTTCTTTGGAGTGTTCTTCAAATATTCGTTATTAGTACTTATATTGGAATCGCCATCAACACACACTGGTGGCCAAAACTAAAGCAACTGACATTACACTTTGATATGTTAGCTAATATGTTCCGCTAAAAAGGTTAAACTGGATGATTTTTGGTTTTTATGTTTCCACATTATTCAGACTAAACGTAAATGCAAAAAAATTATAATCAATTTGCTTAAAATATTGCTTTTCTTTCAAAATAACGAAATAACCATAAAATTCTAGTGGTCAAAACTAAAGCAACTTTCGTACTTCTGTAACAAAACTTAAAAATTAAATTAATAGTCAATAGCGTAACCCTTACTTTTAATGACGGCAGCACATCTACGAGGTGTTGAATCAATTAGCCTCTTAATTTGATCTTTAGAAATGCTGTTCCATGCGTTCTGGATACGATTAAAAATGGGGTGTTTATTTGTCCCTAAATCCCTTTTTATTTTGCGGTCAACTATGCTCCAAAGGTTTTCAATAGGGTTAAGGTCTATCGATTAACCTAGCCACCCGAGAACACTTACTTTTGATTGGCTCAACTATCCCTTAACAAATTTTGAAGCATGATTTGGGTCATTGACATGTTGGAAAACCCAAACCAGTGGTATGTTCTCTTCTGCGTATGGCAGCATTGCGTTTTCCAACAGATTTTTATAAACAAATCGATCCGTTTTCTCAGTAATACGATAAATTGGTCCAACTCTACAGCTGTAGAAGCAGATTTAAATGCTCGGAAACCATCAAAGAAACCATTTATTTCCCAGAATAATCGCAGAGCCAGGTTAGCTTTTGGAAAGGTCCATATTGGTTGGAGTCCTGCTCAGTGGAGAAGCATATTGTTCTCCGATGAATCCAAATTCAATATAAAAGTTTCAGACATAAAGAACTTCACCGTAAGGAGACCAAAAAATGAACGCCTTAAACCGCAATATTGTAAAGGAACGGTAAAAGATGGTGGAGGCTCGATAATGGTGTGGGGCTGTTTTTCATACGATGGAGTTGGACCAATTTATCGTATTACTGAGAAATGGATCGATTTGTTTATAAAAATCTGTTGGAAAACGCAATGCTGCCATACGCAGAAGAGAACATGCCACTGGTTTGGGTTTTCCAACATGACAATGACCCAAATCATGCTTCAAAATTTGTTAAGGGATGGTTGAGTCAATCAAAAGTAAGTGTTCTCAGGTGGCTAGGTTAATCGATAGACCTTAACCCTATTGAAAACCTTTGGAGCATAGTTGACCGCAAAATAAAAAGGGATTTAGGGACAGATAAACACCCCATTTTTAATCGTATCCAGAACGCATGGAACAGCATTTCTAAAGATCAAATTAAGAGGCTAATCGATTCAACACCTCGTAGATGTGCTGCCGTCATTAAAAATAAGGGTTACGCTATTGACTATTAATTTAATTTTTAAGTTTTGTTACAGAAGTACGAAAGTTGCTTTAGTTTTGACCACTAGAATTTTATGGTTATTTCGTTATTTTGAAAGAAAAGCAATATTTTAAGCAAATTGATTATAATTTTTTTGCATTTACGTTTAGTCTGAATAATGTGGAAACATAAAAACCAAAAATCATCCAGTTTAACCTTTTTAGCGGAACATATTAGCTAAAATATCAAAGTGTAATGTCAGTTGCTTTAGTTTTGGCCACCAGTGTATGTATATCGGAAGAAAATTCTCTGCATTGCTCCATTGTCCGTTGTCATACAAATAACATTCTCGTCCATTGGTTAGATCAATGGCGGTACATCTGGTAACGACAATATACTCATCACTTGAAATTAGGTCTTGCTGGGGAGGATAATAATGTGCGTTATCAAGCAGAAAGAAGCTTTGCATTTATTGGTTGGCCCTTTTATTTTAAATATGTCACACACAAAGAAATAACGGCATTGCGAAAAAAAATTTTCTTTTTATCATCAATCGTTATGCAAAAAAAGTGTTCACTTTATAAAGTGTTGTCCACTATTTAGCGTAACTAATGAAAAAAATAACGAGTTCACAAAACCCAATAGTCCGAATTACAAAAGGTATTGAACATTAAGAGAAAAAAACAAATAAACTACTTTTACTGATTTAGTTAAAATTATAAGCAGTAGGATCGTTTATTTGCTAAAAGACTTTGTTCTTTTTCTTTTGCTTTAATCTTGAGAAATGTAAAAACGAAAGGAGACGCAGGTTTTAGTTGGTAACGAAGTAGTTAAAACCCGAAGTGTAAACAAATCTTAGGGAGAAATAGCTTCAATAATAAACGTAATTCACACTATCGTCACGATCTGAGAAATCTTAAAAACTTTCTACTCAAGTTGTAACAAGTACAATCAAGTGGGTCAACTAAGATCCGAAACTTTAAAAATATGGTGGAAGATTACCGTGGCGTTAAGAACAATAACAAAAAAAAAACGGCTTGAATTTACCACAGTATGGTTTCCATGGCATTTAATACACATTTCATGATTTTTTACATGCACTTGATAAATGATTAAATCCCATGCATTTAGAGCAACTTCTTAAATCAGTGTCATCGAAAATTCTACACCTTTCCTAACCTATATTTATCCAAATCTATCCACATTTATTTTAATACAGTAAGACCCAGCTTAACGCTATTTCAGTATTACGCGGTAGTATTGGGATGCCCCTAAATCGCACTCTGTATTGATACTTGTTGTATATGTGTGTCAATGAAATGGCCATGTGCCTACCAAAAGTGGTGCACTATATAGCGACGGTGTATAGGTACTATGTATCTTTTCCGGCGCTCTTTTGTTGTCCAGAATAAAGATTCCAACGCAATCACAGTACGAACGCATATTTCCTGCGTCACAGTTTTTCGTCTTTGGAATAAATAAGTCAGTAATGTATACAAAAAACTCCATTGGGTTGAGCACCTTAATTTCATAATTATCACTCAATTCATTTCGTACCTATAGCGTTTCGTAATTTTATTCTTTGGGGAACCACCATTGTTTATATTTTCTACATCTGTTATATATAAATTTACTAATTACTAATTTTCTCTTTAATTTAATTCCTCCTTTGTTTTTTCAACTTTTCGTTTCTACATAGGTTTACTGTTTAAGGCACTTGTTTTTCAGAATTGACAAAATTTGGAATTTATGACTTATCAGAAGTAAATACAGTGGTGGCCTTATAATTAGAAACGACTTAACAACATGTATGCATGTGTGTTAATTTGTTTTACAGTTTTCACTGTTTACCTGGGATCAAAGGCTTTGTGTGGAGGACATCTTACATACGTTTTTCCAACAGATTGGGACAAATTAAACTTAGATTCGTCACTCCAGAGAACTCTGTTCCAGAAACATCTTTTCTAATTATAAGGCCACCACTGTATACCTATCTGTGAGAAATTGTTTGTTATTAATATCTCGATATTACTTATTATTTTGATTATATATTATTTAATTCTCCTAAGGATTTAATAGATTTCTCTCCATCTGCAATCTACAAAACGTTCACTTCAGAGTCCTAGAAATATTTTCCATTCCAACTTTTAATGGAATCTAATAACAGATGGTATGTGCTATCTACATGAGAAAAATTGGACATCATTAACCTAATGTCATAAATTTTAAAGTTGTTATAACCTTACTTATCAAAATCGTCCAGCTTTATTGTAAAAAAAGTTATCGAAAAAATTTAAATTGTATGAAAATTATAAAAATAATATGAATGTAAAGAAATTTTCAAGGTTTGATAGTTTTTCCAACAAGTATGTGTGTTTATGTTTTATTATAAATGGCAATGCGAAAATAATTTTGTATTGTATTTGTATTCTGCCCAATATCCGATTTACTTTCTTTTATTTGTGATGTAAACACCGCTCTTACCATCTGGTACAAACGCTGTAGCTAAACAAGCTTCCGGAGTTTAAGGATGGTTGCAATCGATCAATCTAAAATGGACTGGGATTTTCATGATCGAACTGTTGACTAAAGTTTTAAAATAAAATTATCGAAATGGAATCAAATGAACTTAGCCTACTCAGGATTAACTGTTGTCATTACATGAGATGCACTATCAGGGTTTACATTGTTTGCGGTTGGACTTAAATTTCAATTTTATAGAAGGAAAACTGTGAAATCTTACTTCAAATTTTAAAAAAAAATTTCCAAAAAAGTTTTTCTTTTAGTAAAAAAAAATGCTATGCTTTAACGAGTGGTCGGTTAGGTTAGGTTTGAGGACGTGTGCTTGTCACTGGGACAAGTATAATTCTCGAAACTTAAAATGACCCATTGTAATATGTCCTAAAAGAGAGAGCAAGAGGATAATAAAGGAGAAGAAGTAGGAAAGGGAAAATAAGGTGACGGAGAACAAACAACAGACCACAAACACACAAGAGAGCGCAAATACAACCCTGCTCAACCTGTTTATGAGTCTATGGAGAGCCTTAATGTCGGCACTCGAAAAAGAGTCTAAATCATCGAATAGTCCCCGCCCAGGGTCCTCAATTTACTAAGGGCTGGAAAGTTACAAAGGAGGTGTTCGATAGTTTCCAACTCCTCGTCGCAACGTACCCTGCAATAGTCCGGGTGGGATCTGTTCCATCTCCTTGTCAGCGATCTAATCTCGTAGTGCCCTGTAATGAGACCAACAACTTAACTCAGGTTGGCCTTATATAAGCCGAGCAGCAGTCTATAGACACCTAGACACATAATATATAAATTCATTCCCCTAACGCCTCTGCTTTTCCCCTCCCCCCCTTCCTGACACATCCAGGGATGAGGCCGTAGCGATGTAAGATTGGGGGATAAGGACCAACAATCAAATCGCCCTCAGAAAGTGAGCCGGTCCGGGCCGGTCCTTAACGACTCTGCACTCGCGGACAAGCCGTGATTTACACCAGACTGACGCAATGGCTCTTAGGGCAGCCTGATTGTCAACGAAGCACATATAAGCTACGGCCTCAATAGCCTTCAAGATAGCAAAAATCTGTGCCTGAAACACGCTACAATCATCCTTTAACCTAAAGTGAAGTTCAAGACAGAGATCCTTACAGAAAACCCCAGCACCTAACTGCGATCCTTCTGTGAAGATTTTAGTAAAAACGTTATCCTTTAACGCGTGGTATGTTTAATACAATTTATATTTTTGTTGTTGTCATATTTTTATGTCCCTGTTACTCACAATTTTTTTACACGATATTTTTTTTTAAACGTTTTGTACCAAATACTATGTCCCGTTGATCAAAGATCGCCGTTATCTACTTCAGATTAATTAACTGTGGATCAATTGTACGTAGTAGATCAATGTGTAATGTTGTGTTGTATTAACGTTGTAGAATTTAATTGACTTTTTTTTTAATAAATATTGTCACATTAAAAGAATTTATTTCTTGCAGACATTTTAAATTTTTAAAAATTGTTAAATAATAAATGTTTCTTCTTTTTCTTTTACAGCTAAAACAATAAAAAGTAGCGCCCCAAATATCGGCTGAAGATTACGTTGAAGAGAAGTAATTAGCTGATAAGATTTGTATAAACGCTTATCATTTCCAACGTATACAGGCAATATGGCAACCAGCGATGACGAGCCTATGCATTTGTATGAAGTATTTCAAAATTGTTTCAATAAAATAGCCAATAAGCAACCGACTGGTGGCGGTGCTAATACAGTAGGTGCTGCAGATCGTAATGGAGGCTATCCATCTCCTTATGGTGGCCTTGGTGGGATGGAGAATGGCATGTATGGTGGCGATGATTTCAATCCAATGCATGATGGAGGATCAGCTGGTAATGTACGGTTTTCAGGAGGTGCACCTGTAGATCAGTATTTTGATACGGGTATTGGAAATGGTGGAGGACCGAGTAGCACTGGCGGTTGGTATGGTTCACCTGTTGGAGGTGGGGGTTACGGTGGGCAAGCGACATATCAAAATAATGGTCCAATGGGAGGACCTCACCATTTAGGAGGGCCGCCGCAGCATCATGATCCAGATGGACATCACATGAGTGGAAATGCGAACATGGGTTTACAAATGGATCCAAGTCATGTTAACATGCACAGTCCAGCAACAACTTCACTCCCTCCAATGAGTTCATTTCGTGGAAACCCTACAAATAGCATCCAACAAATTGGTAATGCTGCTGCTCATTCTCCTGCTCTTTACAGCTCCCCACAACCCCATGGTACAGCACATAGTTCAATGTCAGCATCTGGTCATCACCCTTTAGCCAGCCATCATGCTCCCCAACACAGTCCCTCTATACAAAACGACACTTTTGCTGTAGGGGGCGTAGGTGTACCAGGGGGAGTAGGTGGTGTTAATATTGGTGCTAAAGTAAGCAATTCATCCTCTGTTGTCGGTGTTCCTGGACCAACCGGACCGAACAGTGCTCTTCGTCAACATATGTACATGACGACATCTAACGCTGACCAATCAATCAGTAGTTTCAGTTCAAACCCCTCTACACCTGTAAATTCTCCACCTCCTCTTACCCAAAGCGGTCTCGTTGGACCTTCTATGCTAGTAGATAAAACGGGAACCTGTTCAGCTAGTTCTGGCTGGGGACATACGGTTCTAAATGGTGCAGGACCTAGCAGCAGCAATAGTTCTGTAACTGGAGGTGCAAGTGGTAGTTATGTACCCGAAATGGTGCCATCCGGTCTTCATTCAATGGCGGCCGTATTTCAAGGTGCTCGTATGGAAGAGCGTTTGGACGATGCACTTAATGTATTACGTAATCACTGTGAACCCGAGCTGCTGGGAGGTGTAAATGCGGCAATATCCGCAATGGACAATATCGATGGCCTATCCTCGTTTGTGCCAAACTCACCTTCCGCACACGGTATGGTGGCATCTGGTGGCGGTCCTTCAGTACTCAGCTCATCACACGACGTAATGTCGGCTGTGCCGACGTCTGTGCAGAATGTCGTTGGAGTTGTAAGCGGTATTGCATCCCAAATCAAAATGGAACGCACTTCAACAGCAGTATCTGGAACTACAACCGCCACGACCGGACCAACAAAAGGAAAGAAAAGAAAAGAAGCCAACGCAAGTGCTACGACAACGATAACAAACGCATCTGGTGCGAGTAGTAGTGGTCCTTCAACATCCACCTTAAACAATATGATTGACGCGACTGATACGAAACCAAGTAGCTCCATGGAGGGCTCACAGCAACTAGGTCAAGGACCGCCCTCAGGCAAAGGAACTAAGCGTCCCCGTCGCTACTGTTCATCAGCAGACGACGACGATGATGCTGAACCGGCTGTCAAAGCAATGCGTGAAAAAGAAAGACGGCAAGCAAATAATGCAAGAGAACGCATCCGTATTCGCGATATAAATGAAGCCCTTAAAGAATTGGGTCGCATGTGTATGACGCACCTTAAATCTGATAAACCGCAGACTAAATTGGGCATTCTAAATATGGCAGTAGAAGTTATAATGACGCTAGAACAACAGGTGAGAGAAAGAAATTTAAATCCCAAAGCCGCCTGTCTTAAAAGAAGAGAAGAAGAAAAAGCAGAAGATGGTCCAAAACTTGCTGCACAACATCATATGCTACCACAGCCTCCACCGGGTGTGTACGGGCAACCTCCACAACTACCACCGACAGCTCAAAGTGGCGTGCCACCCGGAGGACAACCCCCACTACAACCGCAACAACCTGGTGTCCAACTGCCGCCACACTTACAACCACATAACCAAGCACCACATACGCAATAGCAGGCGCCAAACAACATCAACGATCCGCCCACTTCCCATCTGCCAACAGATATCGCCGCCGCCGTTGCTCATCAGGCCAGTCAACAACAGCAGCAGCACCTGCATCAGCCACCACAACTTCAGAGTTCCGGATCTGATTTGGAACAACACTTGTTGAACAATCTTAGCCTTTTTAGGCGGCGTCATCCCAGTACGCAGTCTGGATCTATGTCGACTTCGCTAACACCACAGCTCCCACATTCTCATCATGTACATCATCAACATCAATTGTAGGTCAATAGAGAAATAACCCTCCTCTCTCCTGTTATCTCATGTAAATTAAAAAGAAAAAAAAACTGTTATTACTGCTGTCTTGTTGGATGTCTTCTTTTCCTTAATGCTTCTTATTCCCTGAATAGTGTCCGTTGTCGCACTACAATTGTAAATATATTAAGTATCAAGTGATTCGAGTAAGATTTTAATTGTAATTCGTTAAGATTTTTTTTATAATTTTTATTTTCTGCTACTTTTTTTTTTTCTTTTACTTACTTTTACTCCTAAATATATAATTTTTTTTACATATTTTACCAGTAGACAAGGTTCACCCACCACACAGGTGTTTTATTTTGATTATAATGTCATCATATTGTTTTAATTTTTTTATATTTTTTATTATTATTTTTTACTAATAATAGCGTATTAGTTTCATTTTAATATTTTTATTTGTAATATAAATAGCATTTCATAATTATACATAGACATTGTATTTTGTATACATTCGATCGTAGGCTCTCTCTTTCAATTTCTTTCATTTTATTTTCCTATATTCCCCAAATACCATAAACTTTTTGTTCAATATTTTCTTTTTTTTAAGAACTCAACAAATTTGTTTCTCTTTTTGATTCTATTACTACTACTACTACAGCTATTACTTTTGATTTCCTTTGTTCAAGAATGTTGTCCTCTTGGTCCTTTTTTCATTTGTTTCACTTTCTCGTTTTTCGTTTTCAAAGCCTGTGTTAAATTTTATAAATTTTTTCCATTATTTTAGAAACTGTAGTATATTTTTAGGCTCAAATAATAGTATAATACACGAGTTTAAATTCAATATACGACGTAAGTTTGTAGTTCACAACTTGTTTTCTTTTCTCTTTGAATAATAAAGTAATCTTATTGAAGTGCTACAATGAGTGAATAATATATTTTGCCAGTCTTATAATTTTTTTCCAGAAATTATTAAGTTTTTTATATACTTTTTATAAATGATTTTGAATAAATATTTCAATAATCTGAAGTTTGTTTTTGAAAATAAATATTCTTGTTATTTAATTTCGATATTTCAGATATAGAATATCGGAGATAAATAATAAAAATATTTATTGATAATTAATAATAATATACATATATATATCGTTACTTGGAATACAAATTCTGATCAGATGTATTATTAAAATCACTCTTTCGAAGACATCAATCACAGCTTCATCTGCCTGGCCTGCATTAATAACCGTGACAAATATATCAACACGTGTAGTATTAGAGTTCGCTTTTGTGAAACCTGTATGCATTCGTTGCTTTTGCCGTGTTCCATTCAACATTAATTTCACATTCGCTACTTTTGTTGATTACCTTTTGCATACTCTCTTTCTTATAGTGGCATGCCATATCAAGCAAAGAATTTTCCTCACGTTGAAAAAAAAAGTTTTAATTAATATTTCGGAAAACAATTTTATATTTCATTCAATAGACATGTTAACCATTCATATCTTTCGTTCTGTATTTGTTGCTTTTTTGAATGGCAGATGACTTGGAATGCTTGGCTTGCGCAACATTTGTTCTTATTTATTGTGAAGTCTTGTTTAAACAAAATAGTGAGAAATTATGAATATATACTCAATTTTTGTCCATGTGTTTAAAGCTCGTAATAAGCCTTTTAAACCAATTTAATTTTCTTATACCAAAAGTATCCAAATAAATTTGTTCCTGAGTGTAGATCTATTATTCACGCACCTTTGCAATCTAACCTATGCCTAATTTCAATTTCTTTAATAAAAAGTGTAAAGTTTCTAAATAATTCGGATGCTTTAACGTGCTGCACTAATATCAATAGAAAATTTAATTGTTTTTATCAGGTTGTTTTGTAGTTCAGGTGACGATATAAAATATAAATTTACACTTACCGTATAATTTAAATAATTTTTTCTTCAACTTTTTGTGATATTTTGCTTGTGATTAATTTCTTGTATCCCGACTCACAAAACATCAGGTTTATTTTTGAATTGTAGCGCTTTTCTAAATGTTACTTTATTTTAGGTTTTCGATTTTGTATAACAGTTGTTTGGTTTTTCTTTCTTTTTTGATCAAATTCTACAAAAAAAACAACGCTCATTATGTAAAAAGATGCCAATCGAAATTTAGACAATTTTAAGACGTTACTTGATATGTATGTAATCCTTTACGTCTACGCCAATTTAGTAATTAAATTTAGTATTTTTTTTGTTTTCTCAAACATAAAGAAGGGCCATATATTATACACACTAATAATTAATAATAAGAAAAAAAAAGAATGGAATTGTTTGTTATATTTTTAAAGTTAAGGTAATTTCAAAAGTTATAGAAACACACACACACACTCGACCTTAATATATCGTATATAATAAAAAAAGAAAAACAAATAAGAATTAATATTACATCATAAATAATAATAATATATACACAAAATGAAAATAAGTTAAATATATGATAAATATAAATAAATATATATTTAAAGCATAGTTTATATATATACAAACAAACACAAAAAAAGTACATTACATACAATATATAGAACATTACAATGTATATTAAATTAAATTAATAAAAACTCAACAAATGAACCCCCCAAAAGAGATAGCAACTTAAGACGAGATATTAACATTTAAGTCCTGTAAGCCACAAAAATCATTCTCTATTAAAGAAGAGATTTGATTGCAAAATTAGAAAATTCCAAGTATAGCAATGAAAATGCTCAAATATTTTTCATTATTATAAATGTGCAGCGTATATCGTTAACAATAATGCATACATACTGAAGAAGAGCTCCTTTGTTAGATTCATTAATTTATTCTCACATTGGTTAATAAAATATCTAACAAAAGATCGCTTCTAAGTCATAATGAATGTAACAGTTAACAGAATTTGTAATAAAGACCTTTTCCTAACCCGCAAGAGGTTATTACATTTTTAAGCCATTGTTTTGCAATTTCAATTGTTTGCTTTCGAAATACTAAAAATATAAAAAGAGTTTTTATTATAAATTTTATTAAATATGTAATGTTTTGCTAAAGTTTCTTTATTTTACTACTCGTTACTGAAGAAAAAAGACAAAAAATTCTGAATATACAATAAAAGTATTTTACAATCGATATACAATACATACATATGTATAAGTTAAAATTCTAATACAGCTTTACCTGGGATTTTCTTTTTAAATTTGTATGTAGTTTAGACCAAAAAAAAAAAACAAGAATAATTTTTTTAGAACAAAAATAATATTGAAATTTAAATAAGATATAAAAAAAAACATTGTTGTTTTATTTATTTATCATTTAAATCAATGATTTATTTATTATTGATGAAATCATGTATTATAGAAAAGATAGAAAAGAAAAAAATTCAAAGTGGCATTATTTTATTTATTTTTTTTTTTACTTTTTCCATTTGTTTGTATTTTATTTAACATATTTTTTTGTCATAAATCATGTTAAAAGGCATCTAAAAGCAAAAAGAAAAAAAACTTTATCTTTCCTATTGGAAATTAACGTTTTCGCAATTTATTTTATTGTGTGACATACCCAACCAAGTATTGTTTTAACAAACTGATTACGAAATCCCCTTTTCTTATTACATATTATATTAGATTTTTTATTTTATTTGGTTTTTATTTTTTTCTTTTAATTTTTAATGTAATTACTCTTTAAATGTACTTTTAATTTATTTTTATGGTATCATCGTCACAGAAACACACACACACACAAATTTATTACTTAAATTTAATTATTTTCTTAATTTTTTTTTTTTTGTAGTTATTTTATATACATACATAGATATATTATATATATTTTTAAACAGACAAAAAACAAACAAACAAAAATACATATATACGGATATTGTTCATTTTATTTGTGTTTGAAAAGGAAAACGAAGAAAAAAATAAAAATCAACAAATAATACCACATTTTTATGCAAAATTCTTTAAAGTTAATTAAAAAAAAAATTAAAAAAGAAAACAAAAAAAAAAAAAATGCAAAAATTATGTTATGTAATAAAGGAAATAAAAAAATAAAATAATAAAAACGAAATAAATAAAATTTATAAAATTATAAAAAATGAAAACCATGTATTATTAAATGCTAAACTATAAACAAATATATTATATACACCATGTATATTATATGTACTTAAATTGTTTTTGTCAATTATTTTTTTGGGATTCTATTTTTTTTTTTATTTGTGTTTTTGTAATGGGAGATATTTGAAATGTTAATCGATGTCACAAAACGTACATATCTTAAATTCTTAGAATGATTCATATTGAATGAGGCATAAGATTACAACAGAAATTGAATCGAGTTAAAAACAAATAATTTTTTTTTTCAAAAATAACGTAAATCCTGTACATCGACATTAATGGCGAAGACAACGTATTTTGCTTGGTTTTCCTTATTTTATCGTTTTGATTTTTTAACTCAGAAGGCTAAAATTTATACGCTGTGGTATAGGATTTACGTCCTTTAAGATACAAATATTTCCTATTCTATAAGGAGCATATGGCCTCAAAAAATAATGAAGACAATATCTTGCCCATTGCTTTCTAATCTCACCCGGATTTAAAATTTTTCGAAAAACTACTAAAAACTCTGTCCGGCCGCTACTATATATTCCTCTCTTTTTGTCAGTTTTATTTTATTTAATAATTGGTTATCATAATTTTGCAATTTCACTTTTCTCTGTGATTGCACGGAACTTTATTCCAACATTAACTTTCAAACTTTAGAAATTCCAAATGGCCATCTCGTTGCAGCTACATCTGGGCCTTGGTGCAGTCGGCATAGTTTTCATCGAAAAAACACCGACAGCGGTTGGCCAATTTCCGAATAAATGGTTACGTGAATAAACAAAATCGTTGAATTTGGATATCAACATCGAAGAGCGCCCAATACGTCCATATTTCTCTGAGGAAGACGTTGACCAGGCCGTCAATGTCAACGACGAACAATATAGATTGACGATTATCAATTTATTTTGGCTAGAATTAGACGATAGATGCCAACGACATGTAGTTTCAACAGGGTGACGAGCAGAGGTCAGCAATGAGTATTCAAAACGATGAGTAGATTCGAATCCTACTTATAATTTCTGATACTTATATGCATTCATACTTGTTTTAATATTATACTCATACTACTCATATTCAAAGTTTGAAATACTCATCATATTCATACTTAATAATAAGCATGATGTTATTGATTTCAACTCTCCATGACTCTCGTATACACGAATCACAAAATAAGTATGATTCTCGTACGAACACTACGATACTCACAAGAAGGTTGTGTGTTTGCGCTGCTTGCTGTCTTTGTCTTTTTTGTGTCTTCCTTCTTTCTTTGTAAATGCAACAACAATTATGATTGTAAATGTTGACGAATGATTCGAATCATTTATAAGTATTATAAGTATTTTTCTAAATTTATGAATCTGAATGAGTAGGCGTATGGATCAAACATAGTTCGAATGTTATGAGTTTGATGTCAACGTTGTACTTATACTCATTGCGACTTGTACTTATAAATCAATGTAGTACTGAGTACTCATACTCAAAATTTCATGAGTACTTATGAGTAGCGAAAAAGCGATTCATTGCTGATCTCTGGTGACGAGACATTTGAAAACATGGTTATCTCAAGTGGAGGTGATGTAAACTGACCACCGAGATCGTACGATTTCACTCCGTCAGATTATTTCTTGTCGGGTTTTCTCTAGTAGCAGGTGTATACGAATAAGCCACAAACCACAGTGGTCGCCATAGCTCGTGCCATCGCTCAAATTCAGACTGATTTATGCACAGGAGTAATAGCGGATTTCGATTGTGCTCCACTTAGACCATTACGATAGCAAAATGTCTTTCGAGAGAATAAACAATTTTATCTATATCTCACACACACATTTTGTTTTATTTAAATTTAAAGATAGGAAACACTTAAAAAACCTTATACCTCTTCTCACTGTCAGTCATTCAGTCTGTTTTTTAGTCTGTAGACTCAGTTCTTCTTTGTCTGTATGTACTTCTATAAGGATTTGATTTTAAATTTGGGTTGTTTTTAATCCGTGTCCTCGCGGTTTTTTCTTTCAGAATTTTCTTTCTAGAATTTGTAAGTAAATGGCATTCTGACGAGTATACAGAAAATATTTTAGGGAAAAGAAATATTGTGTTTCCCTATCTATTTCCCTATCATTGACAAAGTTTGGCACTAAGACCACTAAGATATTGTTAGTGCTCCTCAGTCGATAGTATCATAAGGAACTTATTGGGAATATTTGAGACTACGCTACAGCCTGACTCCGGTTTTAACTCATTATATGGTCAGAATATAAAGTCTCAATAAATTGGCCGCGATGGTATTTCCAGATAAAGTGGAAAGGTGTGGTGAATATTGTTTGCTGTACGGTAATGTAAAAATTAGGAATGGCTTCGAGGGTGCTGCGGCCAGGTTTTACGGTAGTTGTTTGCATATAAACTGAGGCTGCTTTAAAGGCACTGACTGGGCAGTATGTCAGCTAAAGACAAGTTTCAGTCTGCAAGAATGCTATTACAGGGCTGTTAGACATGTAATGTGGTGGATTCCAAAACATTCGGACGCATATGAAACTCTAAGCCCTTGCGATAACTGTACCTTAAATTGTATCTGTTTCATAGTAAATCTTTCAGCTTCGGATATTCTTTTAATAGGTACTTTGGGTTTCATTTTTATAACATTTTTGATGGCGTTCTGTACTTTTCTAACTAAATTAAAAATTTATACTACAGCCTTTAAGAAGAGTTTCAGGTTATTGATAAAAATTCTTTCTTTATTCGATTAATGTGGGGAATATTGATAAAAAAATTATATACAAAATTGTTCGTTAAGGTTAAGACTTCAACATCTAACGTTAAGAAATGCATTCTTACAAAATAAATTTCCAGCTGAATTAATTGATCACATGAGAGCTTTGCGTTAAAAATCAAAAAGACGAGTTATGAATGAACGTTTCAACATCGTACTGCATTACGTAGAGTACGAATGGCCGACTGAAAGATCCGTTAAATTTCCGACATGTTTCCAAAATTCATCTAAGATATCATATGTCGGACTGCATGTTAACATCTTCATTAGTCCTGAGTAGTCTACATGCATCTCAAAGAAGTTAGAATTTTCTGTTATGTGAACAGTATAACGTGTAAACGTGAAATGGGGGACGTACTTTGGAAATAAAAATGGGGAGAGGCTACTATTACATCGATAAGAGATTTAGGGTCATTATTATAACTAGCCGTTAATTAAAGGGAGGATGTTAACGGGCCGATAAATTGTTTTTCATTATTATGAGTACCCAATAAGATAGAAGTGAGCGTTAAGCTAAAGGGAGGATCATCCTTCCGGTAACTTTTAAAGTTAAGTTTACGTTTGAACTTGCCATATTATACGTTATTTTCAATATGGCAAGTTCAAATTTAAACATAGTGAGTATATACAACAAAAAAACGAAGCCCGTCATTGCCACTGCGTTAAAAAAAACTTGTTTAATTGAGCAGTGTTATCGACATTGCTCCATATTTTTGCACTGCCATACTTTTGCAAACAGTTAACTTTATTTTATCTGTAAGTTGTAATAACGAAAATAAATTAAAGGTAATTTTACAGTTCCTTTTAGCCAAAGATACCTTTATCTAAACCCAAATTTAACGGCTAGTTGTAATAATGGCCCTTAAAGTTTTACGAAAAGCCTGAATATTTATTTTGAAAACGACATTATTGACAATTGAGTTTCTAAAATCTGGCCACCTTAAGTAATGTAATCATAAGGATATTGTTAAGTTTTTTTTATTTTTTAAAAACATTTGTTCATTTGAACTTAATTTAAATTTAAAAAAAAATGTTTTGTTCGTTGTTATTTATCTATTTATTTAAATAAATCCTTTATATAAATAACTCACTACCTTTAGTGTTACCATGCCTAAGAGATTCCAACATTTTGTATTCCTTTGAAAGATATATTGATGTCAATATGTCTGGAACATACATACATACATAATTGGTCATTACAACCCTTCAGCCAGGATTACGACCTAGTTTCTGACACCACTTATGTTGTGTTGTATGTCATGTATAATTTTTATACATGAGAGGCGGGATCTACAGTTTAAAGGCGACTTCGAACGACAGATTTTTGAGAAACTTTTCATGGCAAATTTTGTTTACTCTCAGAGTTTTTTCCAGAAATCTGCTGAAAGGAAGTCGCCGAAGGAATCCTTTTTGTATTTTATTTTGATGTCTGGCCTGGGGCTCGAACCCTGGCTTTAAGTCTAATAAGCCAACACACTACCTACTAGACTACGGCGGCTTCATATGTGGAACATAATATCCTTCAAATTCCACCATACCTTCTCTGGAAAGATCGCAACCGAAATGTTAAATTTTCTATGACTGGCACATAAATCAAGTCGCATGGGTTATGTATGTCGGTTCTAACGACCGCTGTGGTTATTCACATACATCTGCGACTTAAGAAAACCCCACAAGAAAAAGTGTAACTGTCTCCAATAGCACGATCTCGGCTGATGATGTGAACCATCAGCTCCATTTGAAATGACTATGCCCTCAAATCGATCGTGCATATCATCTAATGTTGTATGAGTTATGTGGCTCCGTCCTGTTGAAACCAACCGGAGTTCATAATCATCGACGTATAATGTTCGGTCTACAGAGTGAGTGGCATGGCTCATATCGTACGCAAAGAAATATAGACAGATGTCGCCAGGCAAAAAGGACTTAGTGACACACACTAAGAAGTGACCTTTTAAGTCATATGCCCAGGAATGGGCCTCATGATTCAATGAAAATTAGGGTCAGTTGCCAACCGCTATAGAGGCTACCGAGTGAACGCACAACGTGTTCTATGGCCTTCCATGGTAATTTGTCAAAACAGACATTTATTCAGTCGGTTTTATATAAATTTGACAGATGTAGCTTCATCAATATGGTCGTTGTTTTAACATAAAATTATACCAAATTAAGCTTATAGCTGTTGGCAAAAAATATTTTCTCTCTCTAGAAGAGAACTACCTACAAAAAAATTAGTAATTGTGGTGCGAATTTTTTTAATAAAAAAAAAATATTTTTTATTTCACAAAATCCATTTTGAATAATACAAACGCACATCATCATGTTGCTCAGAAAGTTATTAATTTATTTGAGAAAATGATTTTTAGAAATAATTTGGAAAGAATTTATATATCAATCCTTGAGAATTTGTAAAAGTCTGGAAAAGAATTGTTGCTTCTCGGGATGCTCATTAGCTAGTAGTTGTACAATATCTGTTAAATTGTCATTTATCTCCGATTGCTTCTGCATTTGTGCTTGTATTGTAGTCTCGGAGCGTGGCACTTTCAATGGTTGAGTAGATTCATTCAGTCGTCGATAAGATTTCGCACGATTCTGTTTTCGAACAATATTTTCAAGATTTTGAAATTTCAGCAGGAGTCCCTGTTCAATGTCTGCACGCACTAAATTATCTTGCGACTCCTCTTGGGCAATTTCATAACGTAAACTTTTTATATCATCCTGAACAGTTAGATATTCTCGATTTGCCTCTACGATTTGCTGATCGCTTAGCAAGGTAATGTCGTTCTGTACATGCTTAAGTTTATTGCGTAGATCATTAATTTTGTATTGAACTGTATTGCTGTACTGCTTTATATGGGCAGGTTTCAAGTCAACACATTGCTTTATCGAGGCAGACACAAATATCTGTTCTCTGTGCATGACGCCGTGATCAAGATCGCCAATTAATTTCTCTTGGGTACGTTTCAACTGTTGATGGCGTATTTGCATGCGATGTATTTCGGTACGCATCGTACCAAGTTCACTGTCTAGAGTACTTTCATCTTTGCGCCAACGTAATGTCTCTTCGATCAGTTTATATTTCGTTTCCCATGACAGCGATTCGCGATGTTTATCCAATACAATGTCCTTGTAACGCTCGATTTCATTTTGTAAATCGTTGATCTCTTCCTCCAATTTCAGAACATGCATTTCGTTATCCTAATCAAATGGAATATGTTTGGAAATATTTTAAAAGTTACACGCTTATGAGTGCTTATGCAGTTACCTTAAGTCGTTCCAATAGGCTAAAGTGTTCCTGTTCACATTCATTTTCCTCAGACTCGTGCTGTACACGTTTCTTGGCAATTTTTGTATTCAGCAGTTCAAGTTTAGACTGATAAATTTGTATATCGCGATTAAGTTCTTTCGTAGTATTTTCCGACTGTTCCAGCTGCTGATCAACCTTTAGGGATTTCTGTTTTATGATTGACAATTCTATTTGGAGAGAATATTATTAAGTTTAGATTGGAACTTTTTTTTTAAAATTGATTTGATTGATTAAACTTTACGTTGTTGGGTGATTTGAATTTGATTCATTTGAGCACTTCGCTTTTGCGTAAGATTAACGAAATGATTTTGTAGCATTATCCAAAACTGTTGTAATTCCATTATCTGTTGTTCAGTTGCCTGTATGCCTTTTTCTAATTGCTTGATCTGGAAATAAAAATTGTCAAACGTATGTATTTGTATCACAAAATTCTAATGAAATGTGCAATGCTAAATACTTTTACAAGTGTCTGTGAGTTTTTCGGGAAGTCGCCGTGGTCAAGTAGAAAATGCGTTTATTTATTAGACGATAGCCTGAGGTTCAAAACCTAGCTCAGATATCTCGAATGAAACGATATGTGGAAAAAATATTTCTTTCGGCGAGTTCTTCTCAGCAGTTTTCTGCCAAAAAATAAAAATGTCGTAAAAATTTCTCAAATCTGTCGTTCGGAGTCGACTGTAGTCCCTGCCACTTATGGATGCAGTTAACACCCCCAAAAACGGTGATGTGAGAAGCTAGATTGTAATCCTGACTAAAGGGTTGGAGTGACTTAAGTCAGTTAAGTAAGTTTTATCCAAAGGGGTTCGTAAGCGATTCTAATATTTTGCTAGTCCTGCACTTTGTTCCTTTGATAAGGCTACCGCTAGGCATTATCTTTTCCCAGCTTATGTCTTAGGGAGCTGGTGTAAATACTATTCATTGTATGGAATGTAGTTACGGGTGAGGGACTGCAATCATTGAATTCTTCTTCCAATTTTAGGGAGGTTGTGCTACCTGAATTTATTGTGACGTTTATTGTTGATGATATCCTTTATCTGAGGGGCAGGGGACAAGGCATTCTAGATGGATTACTTGGAGAGGATCAAACAAAGCTACTATTTTTTTTTATAAATTTTGCAGATCATGATGAAAATTTTTTCTTCTTTAAATGGATATGAGCAGGGATTGCTACACCACGTCAACGTCCATTTTTCGTCTGT
This sequence comes from Sarcophaga subvicina, assembly GCA_936449025.2. Lineage (NCBI taxonomy): Eukaryota > Metazoa > Arthropoda > Insecta > Diptera > Sarcophagidae > Sarcophaga > Sarcophaga subvicina. Next base: position 39,952,157 of record OW388082.2, read on the forward strand.
GCGTAAATGCTTGTGACATTCTTTTTCTTCTTAATTTTGCAATGAATTACAACACACCCTAATACTTATGTCATCAATTGTTGATAAAATGGAAGTTAATAAGATTTTAATTCCCATTGCAATGCCATTAAATTTGAGGCATTTTAAGAGTAACGTCAATTTGAAATATATTTACATACATACATAATTGGTCACTACAACCCTTCAGCCAGGATTACGACCTAGTTTCTAACACCACTTATGTCGTGTGCGTTAATTTTTATACATGAGTGGCGGGACCTATAGTTTAAAGGCGACTCCGAACGATAGATTTTTGAGAATCTTTTCATGGAAAATTTTATTTACTCTCAAAGTTTTTTCCAGAAATCTGCTGAGAGGAAGTCGCCGAAGAAATACTTTTTGTATTTTATTTTGATGCCTGGCCTGGGGCTCGAACCCAGGCTTTTGCGTCTAATAAGCCAACACACTACCTACTAGACTACGGCGACTTCTTGAGCAACGTCAATTTGATATATGTCTAGTTTGACCAAATTAAAATTTTTCTTTGAATTTACATAAGAATACCCAATTTATGTATACTTGCCTTCAATTCAGTTGGGTTTACATTACTGTCGGCGTGTTTCATTAATTCATCCAATTGATTCATTAGTTTATCCATACGTTTTAGCTTTAAATCGATTTGTGTTTCTAAATACTTCATTTCGGAATTGTAACGATCGGCTTTGTCTTCCAAGGCATTGAGTTCCGCAGTGAGTTTATCATTATCTTCACTCATGCGGAAATTATTCGCTTTTAAACGTTCCATATCCAATAGAGTTGTGGCCAACTGGTTTTGAGCTTGGGCCAAGTTCAACGCCATGCCTCTTCTCTGATCCTGAGCCGTATTAAGCAATTTTAAACGGTATTCGCTAGCCTTATCGGTAATTAGTTGATCTTGAGCCAATTTCAATATGTTTTCTTCGACTTCGAATTTTCGGTTATTCTGTTTGTCAACTTTCCATTGCAAACGTCGTATTTCGGTTTCTAACTGTGTGCCCTCTTTCTTGGCCTCTTTCAGATCCTTTTCAGTTTGATCAAGAAGCAGAGGTATTTCTAAAAGTTTCTTCTCCAAACCGGCCAATATATCCGATTGTTGTTTGCCTAAAATTTTACATGAGATTAAATTCTGAAGATCTTATTCAAAATGTAAACATTTACTTACAATCCCTTGTTAAGATTGTTAGATCCTCGCTAAGACGTTTTTCGAAATTTTCCAATTTTTCATTGAGTTGAAGTTCTTTTTTTATTTGTTTCTGTATTGCCTCAATACCGGCGGTATTCAATTTTATCGACTCGTAACCATTGCTAAAATATTATTCGTTACTTTAATTCAAAAGCCAGTGCATACAGTGCACATATGTATGTTTGTAAAAACTTACTCCATTTCTACTTTCACTTGATATAGAATCCGATCCCTAAGCGAAATTGCTACAATAACTTCAGACCATGCCGCTGTTAAACGCTTGTGTTCATTTTCTAATACTTCCAAGTCGGCGTTGGCATTGCTAACGCTCATGTTTAGGACTTCTAAGACCTCTTCCATATCTTTTATCTCGTTCTCTACCATTTCCAGTTCATTTTCGCTTTTCTTTACCTCCATGTCCAAGTGGTAGAATAGCAAATCGGATTTTCTTTTTTCTTCAGACAACTGCTGCTGCAATTGGGCATCACGGCTCACTATTCGCTTGGCATTCTTAACTTCGTTTTCAACATCTTCTGTCCATGAGCGTATGTTGTTCTCCAGTTCTTGCATGTGTTCCAATTCAACCATACGTTTGTTGTACAGGGTCTTTTGATCCTTTGTTATTTGCGCTTTCTCCTCATATTCGGCCTTAAGCTGACTGACAGCCTCTTCTTCGCGATGCCGCTGTTCGAGATTTTCTTGAATTTGTTGAGCAAATTCTTCTAGACGGTCGTTTTGCCTTTGTATTTCCTGTTGCCTGTCATAGAGAATAGCGCCCTGTTCCTCGCGATGTTGCTCCTTCAGCTTGACCGAATAACTAATTTCTTCAATTTCGTTGATCAATTGATCTCTGGTGCGTATGAGAAATTCCTTCAATGATTGTTGGAATTTGGCCAATAGCGGATGATCAGGCGGTAGCAAAGCCAACGGTACATCACTTTCTTCACTCGCAACTGCTTCTCCCGATTCGTTGTCATCCCCATTACATTTTAAGGTTTCCCCAGTAGCATCTTCCACATCAAAATCACCCTGATTGGTGTTATCTTGTTTTGAGGTTGTTTCGTCATGAATGTTATCCTCATTCCCATCACCTGAAGCTTTATATTCCTCCATTTTCGTTTAAGTTTAAAAATATTTATTTCGTGTATCCCTTTTATAAAAATATAAATTTGTTTGATTATTTTCTCTACAATGAATTGATGAAAATTGCCTGTCAAACTTCGTTTCCTACGATTCGGATTCGAAAAGAGTTTTAAAGCAGCACTTGTTTATTGTATTTATTATTGAAAACATTGTTTATCGGTTGTTAGAAGTGATTTAAATGGTTGTCCTTAGTGACCGTAGTAAATCTATTTATTTTACCTTTGTCAACAATAAACAATCCACGGCTATTGCTATCGCAGGACGTACATAAATCGATTAGCCCTTCAATTTAAGTTGGAACTTTTTCTTGTTGGTTCTATTGAGATGTTCTTGGAAAGTTTTTTTTTTTGTTTCTCTATACACCCTTGAACTTTTGCAAAAAGAAAACCACTGTCGTGTTTATTAGCATTCTTTTGTTAAGTTCTTCTTACATTATGAAATCATTATTAGCGAGTACTTAGCTTATTGATCCGATAGTATTTCTTAGTTTATACAATAACACCAACACACTATCTTGGTAATCTGGTAGTGTAATAGACATGATTTAGATAAATAATGTCTTAAGAGCACTACTTTATGATCAGATTTCAGCATATGTATGTATCTTCTGATATTAGTGTGGTGGAACCAGCTATCTGTTATACTTATCGTGATATTCAGAGCCTGGATTATAAACTTTTGGATCGACAATTAAAAAACATTTCTGGCCACGGACATACAACCAATCATCGACAAGAGTTAATATAGATGTTCATTAGTTCATTGTTATATTAGTACATATCCCTGAACCCATTTACAATTTATGTGCTCAATTTTTGTTCAGGTCCAATTGAAAACACACTAAATTTTCATTGTGCGACCCAATGTAAGATTTTGGCGAATGTCTCTACTGTTAAACCTATATATTGATGCTAACGGGTTAAATCCCACATTTCTTGGAGTTACATTGCCATTTGTCGCTCATTTATTTAGCTCTGTACTAACTAAAGCCAAATAACGTTTTTTGGTCCATTCTCTTCATTTTATCAACCAAATCTCTTAACTAAACCGGCTTAGTAGAAGGAAAAATCGATATTACAGCACTTACGGATCTACTTTGAGGTCTAATCTTGACAAGGGTATGGTGTCTTTTTAGTTTTATGGAATCTCAGCACATTTTTCATAATTGTCTGACTGAGCAACTTCCAACTGTCGCGTCGTACTGAATTTGGCAGTCTAAAGCGTATCGATAATGACATTGTGATACAGTTATGTATGCAGATGATAAAGTATTAGATTTGTTAGGCTGGAAAGACATGGATTATGATTGACAATAAGTTTTCACGGTCAAATCATATACATACATACATAATTGGTCATTACAAACTTTCAGTCAGGATTATGGACCTAGTTTCTCACACCACTTATGTTGTGTGTGTTAAATTTTATACATGAGTGGTGGGACCTACAGTTTAAAATCGACTCTGAATGACATTTTTTGATAAACTTGTCATGACAATTTTATTTACTCCCAGAGTTTTGCCAGAAATCTGCTGAGAGGAAGTCGCTGAAGAAATACTTTTTGTATTTTGTTTTGACGTCTGGCCTGAGGCTCGAGCCCCGGCTTTACGTCTAATATGCCAACACTCTGCCTACCAGACTGCGGCGACTTCTATATGTATATAGAATGCTGAGAAATTTTCGGATCGTTGAACATACAACGCCTATCGAAAGACGTACTTTATTCGCGAATACTAATCTTTTACCTGTGCTTTTACATGACAGAGATTTTTGCCAACTGCTTTGGCAGCAATTTTAATAGACATAAAATTGTATACAGTAGTGCCGCTAAGACATACATATATAGGCCCACGTGGGTCAATATCGAATAAACAGATTGATTTGGAAATCTACTAAAATTTAGGAGCCTAGTCTTTTTACATAAAACATTAATTTCACAGCAATCAGATTATCTTTTTTAAAGTCTTCAGATAAGGCAGATAAGACTATAAATTCAACAGAGATATCGAAGAATCTCCTTATAGCTTCTTTATCCATTGCATTCCTATTTAGAAATTATTAGCAACGTGAGAACATAAAATGGTTAGCTCTACCCACAGATTAAGAAAAGGCTTATTGTGGGAAAGGAAAAATGGCTAAGAATCGGAAAATACCTTTTGCTTATGTTAATGTTAATGAAGTAAAAATTAAGAAAGATTAGAAAGTAAAAGAAAGAGAAGATAAATAAGAACAATGCCAGATATGAAACTCTTAATGTTAGGAGCGCAACTCTCCAAGGCCGATGTCCTTTTATATCTGCAGAGACTCATGCATATTCTTGATCATTTCAGGCTCGATTACGGTCTAAGCCTGAAGAAGAAAGGGATACCTATGCTCCAGAAGCTGGTACTTGTGCTTAAAGCAAAATACCCCGTTATAAAATTCATCCAGATCATGATAGATTTTTTGTCCAGATTCTACAATTTGTATATTCTTATATACTTTACTCACTCACTTTACTCACTCATTCTATCTATGATGTCTTGATCTATCAGCCCGAAGAAACATTCCAAGTGAGTCCTAACTGAACGTTTCACCAAGTCCACGCACTTTACTAAGATATTTCTTCTGCAATTTCACAATGTTCTTCTTACGTCATAATGTCACGTCAGTTTCTTTAAAGTAGACTAGACCATATTAGCACATATTCCTGCCTTGGTAGGAATATATATATTTACAATATACTTCACTTATCACGAAGTGTATGGGCCAACTTCATCCACATCCATTTTTAAGTGATCTATAAAGATCACAGGATTGTTCAGTAAACTAACTGCACAAAGCTATTGTTTCCTGTACAGAAATTAAACCGGGGATAGCCCGGATTAGGAGTCCATATGCTTAAATCGATAACAAGGTCCGACAGTGAAAATACACCCGAGTAACTACCTATTCTAAATTGTTCAGTTAGTTAAGGAGAATTCAAATATACTTTTTTTATTTTTCTCGAAACCTCCAAACTCGTTTTATTTGTCAAAAACGGTTTTTTCGATCTTTACACACAAAATTATTGATTACCCAAACATTTTTTAACCCATTTTCAAAATCCAAAGTTTTTTGAAAAGGGAATAGATGACCCTTTAAAATGGTGTACATAAACATATGGTTCAAGCTTACATGTTATGAGTTTTGATCGGGTAAACTAGAAAAATAAGATTTTTTTCTCGTTTCTTCAATTGCAAAATTTAATTAAAAAATATAAAACAAATGATGACATTCTGAAAATGCATTATCTTGTGAAGAAATTGACACTTCGTTTGATCAAATCGGATTAAAATTACCGTAGTTATTATTTAAATAGTATAACAGTAGTGTTAAATTTTTTATATATATATGTCATCTTATCAAATGAACTTTCAGTTCAAAAATTTTCAAAAGTTTTGATGGATCTTGATTGTTTATCGCAAAATTTGTGAATTTCACTTTTGTATTTGTGTTTTTTTGTAAATATTATTATTTTGCTTTGCGCAAACATTGTTCAACTTCTGGTGGTCGCTCAAACGTGAAATTGACACATTTTGCGATAAAAAATCAAGATCCGTCAAAACTTTTGAAAATTTTTGAACTAAATGTTCATTTAAAAAATATAAATGTACGAGTTATGAAATATATAACTCGACTGTTAGACTCTTTAAATAATAACTACGGTAATTTTTGTCTGATTTGATCAAACGAAGTGTCAATATCTTCACTAAATAATGCGCTTTCAGAATGTTATCACTTATTTCATATTTGTTTAATTAAAGTTTGCTACTATGAACGGTTACAATTGAAAACATATGAAAAAAATTCGCATTTGTCAAGTTTACCTCATCAAACCCCAAAGCATATTAAGTCAAATAATATATATACATTTGTATATTGTTTTAAAGGCCCATCTCTCTTCTTTCTAATACGTTTTAAATTTTGGACATCAGTTCAGAAATGTTTGTGTAATCAATAAATTTGTGCGTAAAGTAAAAAAACAGTTTTTCTCAAATAAAACAAGTTTGGTGGGTTCCAGAAAAATAAAAAAAGGTATTTTTGAGTTCTACTCAACTAACTGAACAACTTAGACTAGGTAGTTACTCGGGTGTATTTAATTTTTTGTATTTTGTCGCACAGTGTAATCTTTAGATCGTTCCTACTTCGAATAACCTGAATCTTCAAATAACCTCGAAGTGTTTGTTGCCGTTACTTAGGTCCAACTACTTATGGATCAAATTTATATAGGTGGTGTGAGAAACTAGATTGTAATCTTGACTAAATGTTGAATAATTAAGTAAATTAACTGGAATAAAGCTGTGTTCTTCACGGAAAGTTATATGGAGCTGCCAAGACAGACTAATAGATATCGACTATGTTCGTTTAATACGCAATCTAACTAATATCCATGCATTTGCTACTCGTACCATTCAATTTGGTGGACAAATAAAGACAAATAAATCAAAGTCAATGCATGGATTTTCGCCTTTTCTTCTAATATTCTGATCAGTCCTTGTAACAAAGTAATCTTTAGGGACTAAGACGTATTATAAAATAATTTTTACAGACCGTGGAATACATAGCACTTTAGACCGAAAAGACTTGAAAATATGAGAGAGATGAGATTAATGTATTGACTTGTAAAAATCCATTTGTTACAGCCATATATGTACATATGTATGTCTCACTGATAATGAAGGACTCAAATATTTTGTTAAATAAAATGTGTGAGCGACTGATGAGATTTGTTATAATTTTTATTACCACCCCTCTTAAAAAGAACACAAATTTCGAATCTTCTGAGTTTGTTTGATGTCAAAGAAAAAATTATATTCTGTGACGTGGAAAGTGATGATTGGAGTTTTTAAAAGATTTTCTGCAGTTCAGTGTAAAATATCATTTTAATTTTAATTTTTGTTTCTTTTTTTTACGTTTTATGAAAACATTCGTTCATAATTTCATGGAAATCTTTAATAACATCACAAATTTGTACATTTGAATAATAAAATAGAAAAAAATATATATACAGACGAATAAAAGTTTATAAACTAGAAAATATAAGCTACTGGAAGAAGAATGTGGAGGAGAAGGAGGAGGAGGGGGGGAGGAGGATTAGTAGTAGGGTAAGTAAGGAAGGTACATTTTTATTACTAACTAACAATTACATGAGTTTTCTTTAAGAGTGGCATTTTCCCTTAACACCCGTTCATCTTCAAATACATAGTATTTATCGTTATTCTTGTCCGTATTAGATTGCGTTTGAGATTGAGTTGCCAATTCGGCCGCTTCAGTTTGACACACAGCCTCATTGAAAGTGCCAAAAGAACGCAATCTTTGTGATAATATGGAACGTTTCTCTTTTAGCTTTTCCTCAGCGTTATCGATGTGTAAGACATGACAGACGGGTAAGTTCGAGCCCAAGTTAACCAGAACTAATGGATCACCTGTATGGACGACAACGTCTACACCTTTTTTATTGGCAAAGTCCATAATCCAAGAGACGACAAAGAAACAGGCAGCATTCATAGGAAAAGATCGAATCATAGTTGAGTTTATACCGCGAAAGAAAAACCGTATACCATCCGATTTGTATCCTTTTCGTATACAGTCAGCATATCCATTGTACATAGGTTTCTGGGGATCATCAGCTTGTATACAAGTTTTAACAACATCTATAGGATAACACGCTAGCCACGAGCAAATGCCGGCCATACCTCCAGCACATAGACCAAAAAATGTGTTATTATTCGAATGGCGCATCATATATTCGTAACTAACAAAGTAGGAGGCAAAGCCTATAACAAAATGAGAAAATTTTTTTGGTAATTACGTAAGCAGTTGTCAGAAAAGCAAAAAAAATCATACCTGGTACATCGCGAGCAGCTGTAAAACCTAAGCCTCTCATTGTACCACGCACCCCCTCAGTTTTGATAATGTTACGCAAACATTCTAAAGGTCCTTTAAATTTACGCCCTGTGGTATGCTCGTGTTGCAGCTGTAAGCGAGTTTTTGCCAGTTCCATAGGAGCGCATACAATACTCTGAGCGAAACCTGCTATGCTGCCAGCCAAAGCGTGAGATGTTAGCGAATTGGGATCGCTAGTGTTTCGCTGCACATTTCCATAAATCCCAAACACAATGGCATTGACAAAACCAATACCTCCAAGGGGACTTGTTATACCACGATACAGGCCAATTATTTTCTCTTGTTTCGCTATCGTAGACATACAATGGAAAGTCCCTCTATATTTGGGATTTTTGTGATCTTGTGTTTGTAAATGCACCTTAACCGTATCCAAGGGATGACCAACTAAGACACCAGCACAACCTGTGAAGGATGAAATGAAACATTATCTCCTGTAAAATGAAATAAAAAAAAACTTTATTATGGACTTACCGCCTAGTAAACCAGCTAAAAAATCAAGTGCCATTTTTGGACTCCAGAAATTATCTGCTGTTGTTAAGTTCAATTGATTCTCTTCTTTGCTGCGCTCTAATTGTTCCGATTTTGACTGCAACTAAAGAATATTGAAATGAAGATTAAGACTTAAATTTTGAAAAATGTAAACGTTTTTTGGGTTAAGCTTTCGAGCATAGAGCTGAAAATATACGCAAGTCTCTTTTCAATCAATTCTAGAGAAACTAATGGTAAAAGTATTCAAAAGGGCGCTTTGTAGTTCATTGGATGGCCTGCTAGGCTGACAAAATGTTAATTCCTATAGGACGATGGAGCTGAATTTAATTGTTTTAATCAACAGTTTTAGGCGTTCATATGGCAACATATGGCTTATTGGCCTTTTATGAGCCTTTGGTCATAACAGGTACACATAAGTGTGATAAAGTAATCCATATGGCTGAACGATTAATAAATTAATGCTTACATTTGCTCCTTTTAAACTGGAAAAAGATACATTTTATTTCAAATTGAATAATCATTTGAACTATTATACTAGAAAACTTAATTCTTAGCCTGTTAGAAAAGGTTTTTTACCAACGTTTTTTTTAGTGCTCCTTCAGCGATCAGTAATAGATAGTACCTTACGAATATCTGCCCATTTCAAGTATATAAATATTCTCTACTGCCCACTCTACTCTAAAAACAAAAATAACCGGTCTCGTAGTTCCCTAACATAACAGAAGTTTGCTTGCTGCTCGAAATCACTTCATCGTAGTGAAATAAGTTACAAGATTCCCCAAAAAGTTGCAGCGTTATTTATGTTAATTAAAAACGCCATCTAAAGCCTTGTACTCCGTTCAAAACTTAGCGCGAAATGCTGTCAAATTACAATGTCTAAAGTGATAAAACTTTGAAAAATTTTGTTGGTACAAACATGTCAACATTATTTTGTAATTGCAACAAGTTGCTGGCAACATCAGCTTAACTTCTTTCGTGAAGTTTAATTTTTATTGCTATTAGCAAATCTATAGTTTTAAAAAAATAATAAAAATTTAATTATTTTCTTTTTATATTGCGTTTTTGTTATTATTTATCTATTTCGTCTAAATTTCTTAAATATTTCTTTTTATTATTTATCTTTTTGTTTACACAAGTAAAACAATGTTGCACACTTTTAAGTAATCCTGGCAACATCTGTTGCTAGATACATGTTTCGTACGGAATGTTGCTCAACATATTTCGCTAATTTAAAAAGTATTAGAAATATTACGAGCAGTCGTGTTGATAAATTAAATGACCGTTACTACCTCCTTGAAGTTTATAAAAAAATTATTTTAATTACATTTTTTTTTTGCTCTCAGAAACTACTCACAGAAAAACACTTGACAACAAATGTATGGGAATTATTGCCAGCTCGTGTTTAAATTTTTTTTTGCAAATTAATTCTTACTTTTAAAAATTTTCTTGTTCTTTTTTTTCAAATTAATCTCAAAGTGAATGTTGAGGTTAAAATTTGAATACAAATTTTGTAACAGATAATCTCTAGTGAAATGTATTGAGATTATTAAGCATTAAACGAAGTGGCTCCAATTCTAAAACATGACACCATAAAATTTGGGTTTGCGTCAAATATTAAAAATAAATTTATTGCGCGTTCCGGAGAAATAAATTTAGAAATAGACTTAAATGTACTATACATACATGAATACATACATACATACTATGATTTTAATATTTATTTTCTTTTATGGCTTTAGTCGTAAGCTAACTTTTATCAGTATCAGTGATGATGACCTTTTAAACCAAGCCATAATATTTTAGTTGCTGTTTTTATTTAATCTTTCTATATATTTTGACAAAATTTTTTTTAAATTTAGAATGTTTGCTATGGCAGTCACGAGTGTAGAATACGAACAATAATCGAAATTATTGCATATAGAATAAGGGCGTTGCACGATTCACAATTTAATCACGTGATAAACTAGTGTTGCTGAGTAAGTCGTATATGTTTAGAGGATAAGGTTGACGATTACGCCTTGAAGCTAAAATTGTTCATGAAAATTTAGCGAAAGCAAAATAAAACCAATACAAATAATATATTAACGGATCGTTTGTCGTACAAAGATTTTCATTAACTTCAAATGCGATGTTTCGTATTTTTTTGACTCAATCACGTGATATGAACGTCTTTAAATAAATGTATGCAATGAAAGCTCTGTATATTAATATTTTCAATTCAATATTTAGGTCGGATTTTTATTATTTTTGTTTTGTTGCCCGATTTCAATTCTCTGTGGTTTTTACAGTTGCAGAAATTGAATGAAGCCTTTAATAATAAATCTCGCGTATTTTAAAAAGTAAGTGCATTATGTTCAAGACAAAATTTTCATAGTTTATGAATTATGGTTTCATGAATATTTTATGAATATTTGTAAAGTTTAATTAAATGTTTAATGTTGTAATGAAACATTCGGGAAAATTGTTAACATTGTTTAATTTGTCTATCCAGGAAATCATGTCAGCCTCAGCTGCTAACGACGAAAAGTAGGAAAGTAAACATCATATCTCTTGAAACTGTTTAGATTTAAGGGAACTTAGATAACAATATTTTTTTAAAGATAGTCACATCAATTATCTTAGAAATTCTGGTTGATTGGGCAATGGATTTAAAGAATTGATCTTTATAAGTCTACTACAATTGGCCTAATTTTCTCGCGAAATAAAATTAATTTTGTACTGCATACAAATAATTAAATGAAGCAAAGAGCTTAAAATTTTAAATGAATTATTTGATTCACTTTTAATTTACTTTCCGCTAAAAAATATTAACTCTTGTTCAATTTAATTACAAAATCTTTAAAGTTGTTACAACACCTGTAGTGAACTATTTTGTTAGGAAGAATACAACAATAAAAGTTGTTTTAATCGTCTAAAATTTTAACACGTTAATCGCCACGATAATATCAGAAAAATTTTCACATGTGCCATGGTAACTTTATTAGATAATTTAGTTAAAAATGTATCAAGGAAACTTAATGTATCACAGAAAAAATATTTTTTGCCAAAATTCCCGGAAAAATACAATTTTTTATGTCATACAAATATGACTGACATGGCCCCATATTAAAAGTTTTTTTCTCGACAAGCCGTGTCAGTTTTATATGTCTGACACAGCCTGTTGTTTTGAACACAGCGTTGAACGCATTGTGTAATAATCTGTGGTACGTGCAGCATTTACCGAATAACACCTTGTTACTGTGACGATTTCTTTATAAATAAAATGTCAGACATATATGTATGTATGTATGTCTGATATGGCTCATGTAGAACTTTTAGCCTCAGGCACATATGACTGACATGGCGATTAACGTGTTAAAATGTTTTTAATAACCTCTTAATGTGTTATCAAATAATATTTATTTATTTATTAATTACAATATAATTACAAATTATATTTTAACTTTGACCATATGCTCGGTGTAGTGTCACAGACCAGAGTCTCTGGTGGGATTCGAACCCACAACCCTCACGCTAATAGTGCACTCAAAAATAATGTTTATATTAACTGTATGTTAAATAATTAATAACAAATTGAATGAAATACAAATAAAAGAAGTATCTTCTGAATGCAACAAATCATGTCAATCCATGTATAAGAAAAAAATTAAAACCAAACATATAAATAATTAAGGAAAATAACATTGTAAAATAAAAGATAGTGTTGTTAATTAATTAAAAATGGAAATGGAAATGCAAAACAATAATATTAAACCATAAAAATTCCATTCAAGCGGATGAATGAAAAACAATTTTAATCTCAAATCTACTTTACTTTAAACAAAGTAAGGACGTTTTTTATTTTATTTAAAAAAAAGAAATAAAAATTATTATTATTCATACTGTCTGTATAGTTTAATAAGATATAAAAAAAATTTTATAAAAAAATTAAATAAAAATTGTATAGTCCTTCTGCAGGTATAGTAAAACTTACAATTTTCTTTGGTTTGATTTGTCACTGGTGTTTTAGTTTATTATTATTATTGTTGTTTGTGTATTCGTATTATTTCGTTTCGTAGGGTGTATAGTATAATTCAACTATTTTCGCTAAAGATTATAATTGAATAAACTTCTTTCTACCCGGTTGCAGAAATACCACTAAAAACAATTGGGAAATAAACCGAATATAATATATGCATACTGTTCCAAAACAAAACCCTACGCAATTTACACTGTTTCCTTGTTGTAATAATAGAAACTGCTTTCAGATGTTCAAATATGTTCGTTTGTTTGTTTAATTAAATTAAATTAAATTAAATTATTATAATTCAAATAGAATTATAATAACTCTTGAATATTTGCACTTTTTATATTTTTTGCAAGAACTAATTAAAACGCTTGACACTTTCTTTCACTGCTATGACTTAAGACAGAATGAAAATCTGGAATTAGGGAAATATTATATGATTTCTGCTCCTCTTAAAAATAATAATTATTTAATTTTTTTTTTATTTTTTATTTTTGTTTTTGGTAATTCACATCAATACATTTAATCTCTTAATGAGCTTTAAATACAAATAAAAAAAATTGTTTTTCTTTTTTAACTTTTTTCTTTCATTCGCATTCTGTAAGCAGAGTGCAAAACTACATACATACATCTATATTCTATTCTATTCCATTCCATATACATAGTATATGTATGTAGCGTTTGTGAAAGTTTTCTACACCATAACAGCGCTATGCTATGTGTATTAAATAATGATTTCAAATGAAATCGAATAGATAAGCAGGATTCGTACATATCATATATATGTATGCATTGGTACGTAAATTGAAACTGATATTAATGAATGTATAGCAAAATATATAGCCAGAATCGTATTAACCATTCGTCATATCACATGGGGTTATCAACATTTGATACACTGTGCAAAAGCGTTTGAAATGTTTAGTTCAAGCCCACTTTTTTTTTGTTTTAATTTATGATACCATCAATAAATAAATTTGGAAGTATTTCAGAGTGTTCAAGTTTTAAAAATTATTTAACATATGGGTAAAGTTTCTAAGTAAATCGAATTTTAAGAAGAAGGTCCAGTAATAACAATATTGATCATATAAAGTAAGGTTTCGATAAAGTTCGATAACAGATTTGACTTTGACATTTTGATCGATAACATTTTGTCATTTAAGCGGACCATTATTCCATTATTTTTGTGGAAGAATATCACCCTTAAATATAGTTAATCCAACATACTATATATCATCGAGTAGCACTTTACTTACATCTTTTTCATGGCAAATGCAAGGAAAGTCTTGCTGATGATATACAATGCTACTTGAGTAGTCCACTTACTCTTAAAAAGGTAAAGATTGTCAATAGTAATATTGTTGTCTTAAGGTAATTTTCCTGCTATGGTGTTAGGACATAAATCTTGTGGACGGCATTTGGAAACATCCGAATTAAGTCGTCGTCATCCGTCGAAACTTTATGCTACATTATAAGGAATAAAAATATTTCACTTCGATAGTGTTTCCGTAGTATAATGATAACATATTGACATAACAATGTCAATGTATTTGACTAGCCCGCAAATCCGAATCCGATAGAGAGCTTCACCACCTGAGAAGAAGGCAATTAAACAAAAAATATAGCAACAAAAAACGGCAAAGGAGTGGGTATATGTGAATAAACTACCAGCTGAGTTCTGCTGTTGGAGATGTTACAACCTTTATTTAAAGAAATCTGGGAGATCGAGCGTATGCCCTTGAATTTTAAATTGAAAAAACAAAACTTAAAATAACGTAATTGGCGACACGTTGCATTGAGTCTGGCAGCCTGCAAAGTATTTAATAAAATTCTGCTCCATCGCAGATCTTGTATGGACTATGCCAGTAGCATCACATTGATTATTTTGCAATGCATTAAATACAACTCTACATTACACCTCAAATTTAGGGTTTCTGAGAAACATTATGATGGCTTATGATGTGAATCCCATGCTCAGCAACCAAGTCGGTCATTATTTTTGAACAGCTCCATGACGATCGGGCAAGAGTAAGAAGTTGAATTCTTTCAGATCTACTCTGTGACGTTTTGTACTTCCTTTTTATTTGTTCAAAAACTTCTACTGCATCCTTGTGATGTTAATTTTGGCACTCATTATTAGGTCTTATAGGTTCTACTGAAAAGTTATAACAACCATCATCTCCTGCAGAACTGTCATCATTTTCAGAATTGATTTTGTTCTCATCTGTAATAACCGGTAATGTGTCCAACTTTCCCATCAATTTCCTGCAATTTCGTTTTGAAAGCCTTGGGAATTTTTTCAATAAGTTGTCGGAAATATTTCGCATATCTGATGATCTGTGCTTCTTTTTGTTTAAGTGATTATAACAAAAAGAAGTCAACATTTCCTTTTTGGAAGCGGAAGCCATTGTGAAGATTAATTATGTAAGTAATTAGTAAATAACGCACGTCCAAACTTTAACACTGTTTATAAAAAACTAATTTCCGAATGTCCTTAGAATGCAAATAAATACTTTTTTAAGTTCATTTAGGTAGTACGTTTTTATGGCAAATATTGAAAAATCTTATTCTTGACTTAAAAAATAATTTTTTTGATAGATATACCACTCGCATCCCATTAAGCGATTATAAAGGCCTTAAAGGAAATTGTATAAGCTTTCTTTAGAGCAAAAAAGGGCCCATTTTGAAAAAAATTAAAAAAAAATTAAAAAAAAAAAATAAAAGTAAAATTTTTTAAAATTAAAAAAATTAATTTTTGAAAGATTGAAGAAATAGCTATCTAATATCCTTTCGAAAATTTTAGCTAGGACCAATAGGTGAAAAGTTACACACATTTAAAAAAAAACCCTGTATGACCAAAATGTTCAACTTTGACCCCCTCTAACTCCGGCACTTCTTGACTGATAGAGCTGAAAATTTGTGTCTGGCCTACTATCCAATAGTACTAACCTTGGTGCAAATTTCATCCAAACCGGAAGACATCGATTTTAAAAATTGGGTCACTTGACACGAAATTGCCCATATATTTAAAAAAAAATATGATCAGTAGTGTACAACCCCTCTGGCTAGCAACTACAAGACTATACCTGCTGCGTGGTTATCAATAGATGCCTACGAAATATTTTATATTCATTATCGATGAATTTCTCCAACTTGCATATCAAGATGATGGTTGGCCATGGTTGATCATACCAACCAAGTCAGCTTTCTCTTCAATGAATTATTATCGTTAGCAAAATAGCTAACAATATAGATTCTATAGAAACAGTCAATTTTCCAGATGGTATACGGCAAAATATAAAAATATTATCTTATTCTAGGAGAGTATTTTGAGTATGTATTGCTTTTGTACAGGATAGAACAAAGAAATTCTTTTATGGCAAGTGATATATTGAACGTTGTTGATATGTGAAAGCATCAATTCAATAGTATTTGTGTAGAATAAACTTGTTATCAGTAACCATGGTACGGGGTTTTCGAAATAGAATATTTCTGTTCGTATTCTATTGGCTAATTGGAGTGAAAACGTATATCTTTTGCTCAGAGGCACCCTCCCATAACACATTTTGTTTATTGGTGGGCGCAATTAAAATATTCCTGCGTCATGTTAATGAATTTTTTTTTTGTATAGAATCATTGCTATAAATAGCACTTTTCAGTTCGTTTGTCCTCTTAAGGCAATTAAATTTTTAAAAGAATTAAAAAAAAAAATAATGAAACAGATTCAGTATGACAATGAAAGAAATGTGTAGAAAAAAAAAGAAAAAGTCAAAAAATAATTCATACCTATTCCACGGTAAATTAAATAATGTTAATAACTTTGATTAAATATTTGAGTTTATTACATTATTTTTTAATTTAATTTTAAAATTTATTTTGTTTCTCGGTGTCAAAGTGGCTTGATAACCTTCAATCATAGAATTGCAGTGTAAACAATCTCTGGGAATTTTATTTAGATTTAGAACGAATGAACTTCACACATACATACATACATACATACATTGCATATACAATGTTGACAATGTCGAATGTTGCATTAACTTTTTTTAAATAAATTGTTTTTGTTTTTTTTTTTGAAATTTATTGAATCGCTTAAACATACCTTTTTGTTTGCAATGCCGTAGATAAGACATAATGATGGATTGGACGACATCCTGCTTACTGTTGTTAATTCGCTGTTTGCCTCAGTTAGGCCTCACTTTTATATTTAAGAACCAAATTTAATTTTTTTTAAGCAAATTGAATAGAATTTTTAAATCAATTTGAATTAAATTTTTATACCATTTCAGAACAACATTCTACAATTTTTTGTTCATATCGTATAAATATTACGAAAAAAGAAATGAAATTCATTTTTCACAGAGTGTATATGAAATGTTGAAATTGTGTTCAAATTTCCCTTAAGATGGATGCCATGTTGCGAGGCATTAGAGGGAAGTGCCTTACAAAATGTGATAAATTTTGAGTATGAATCCATTCTGCGTGGTATTCTATGCCGTATTCGGTATGTCAAGTTCTTGTCGATTATATGCTTAGATGCTGTCGGGTTTTAATCTTTTCATACATATGTACGTAATTGGTCGTTACACCTCTTCAGTCAGGATTACGACCTAGTTTCTCACACCACTCATGTTGTATGTGTTAATTTTATACACGAGTGGTGGGACCTACAGTTTAAAGTCGACTCCGAACGACAGATTTTAAGTGAAACTTTTCATGGCAATTTTATTACCTCTCAGCGTTTTTGACAGAAATCTTGATGGCAAAAACATATTATAAAATCAAATCACTAAAACCAATCGGCGTTTCCCTGGTTTTTCTTGGAAGATATGTATATGCCCCTATGGTGTGTAAATTTTTATTACTTACTTACGTAAGGGATACAATTTCTATAAATTTTTTCTTCCTTACTTACATAATTAGCCATTAATAACTGCTTTATCGGATTTTGTCCTGCTTTGACACATCCTTCCAGACGCCTCTCCTTCTTGCGTGTCTTCGCCTGTTGGTCACACCAATCGAAAGTCTCGCTAAAGGTTGTTCTACCATCTTAACGACATCGCTGAGTCAGCGCATCCAGCGGTTAATGCACTGCACAACGTCCATGTCGTTGAGGAGCTCATACAGCGCATAATTAGACCGAATGCGGAAATCATTGCCAACTCACCATGGATCAAAGGTCTTAAGTAGGACATTTCTCTTGAATACTTTCAGGGCTGACTGCATTGATGCTTTATAGAGTCCATTCTTCTGCGTCTTTAAAATGTATGGGGAGGATGAGCGACTTGTTGAGTATAAGTTTCATCGTACGAGAGCGGTCTCTGCTAATCAATTGCCTATTGAGACCATAGCAGCAACTGTTGACAAGAGTGATCCTACGCTTGATCTCCAGACTGACATCATTTTTGCTGGTGATAATATATTCGTTGACAACATCGAAAGTATAATTATTGGCCAGACCAAGAATAGACTCCCGTTCAATAGCACTAAATGCAACAGTAACCTCGCGTTTGGTACAACCCATGATGTCAATGTTGTCATCGTGCGGAAGCAACTCAACACTTTTGTGAAAAATATTGCCAAAATATCGCCTTTCGCAGAACACTGACCATGACGACGTTGAAGAACTCGCATGAAAAGGGATCGCCTTGACTAAAATCTCGTTAGTTGAAATTTAGAGAAAAATAACTGTTTCTTGCTACAATAAATTAATGAAAAATTAGTAGCGCCAGGGGATTTGTTTACCTGCATACATATTGAATTCAAACAAGCTTAGATCCCCACCTGACTGATTAATTTTTTATGTACTGTTTCGTTACATTATGCCCCTTAAATTTTAAATCAAGTAATCATCAATAGGTTATTGATTGCTGCTTTTAGGAGTACTTTGAAATGAACGACGCATTCAGATAATTTGGGCTAACAGGATCATGAACCTCTACATTGTTGTAAAAATCTTCAAACCAAGGCCTTAACATATCGTTTGATATAAATGGTACCGCCATATATTATTCTGTAGATCAGTAACCTTAACCATAACTAAATTCAGGCCAAGAAACACTTTTCTTTCATCATTTTCAATGAAGAATTCTCCGCCAGCATATAGAATTGATTGTTCAACTATTTCTTGGAGCAAACTATGAAATTTTGTAGTCAAGAGGTGTAGACTTACCTTCTTCATCATTTTTATATATTTGTACTTTTCCGAATTCATATTCTGACACAGGAAAACTTTTCTGAATATATTCTCTCAGCCCCATTTAAAATTAGGTTAAAAATTGCTAGGTGGCACAGAGAAGGGTTTAATTCCAAAAGTTGTCGGCTCGAACGATTTTAGCGGGTAGAATATCGTATCTTTAATTTCAACATCAGATACGCCTTGGTCATCATCTTGTCTCAAAAGTCTTTGATCTATCTGTCTTCGCCAATATATGCTGGATTTCATTTGCGGTTAGTTTAATAACTCCACGCCGTCTGCGAAGCATAATCTACAATACCAAAAAGTAAATAAATGAAGGTAATAATAAGGAATTATAACATCTGCATATAAGGAAGCTAGTTTGGTTATTAAACCTAAAAATACCAGCTCATATTTGTATTCAACTCATCATATTATCGCTGTAAGGAAAGCAAAGTTCTGTGCTATAATGGTCAAAAATCTTGGCTAGAGAACGCTCTAGAAAGCGCAAATTTTCATCATTGTTTTTGAAAATAAAAACGCTTTATCTCCCTTCAAATAATCCCTCCATAAAATTTCCTGATTTTCCCCTAAAAAGGATAATATCAACAACGAACGAAAGCTTAGACTCGTCGTTAAGCATGAAGGCTTTTACAAAATTGCATAAGAACGAAGGTTTAAGCATAATCTAAATGAAATTGAACTGAAATAGCGAATTAATCACATTATAACAGATTGTGATAAACTCTACAGTGTAAAGAAAATTGTGGGAGTGTGAAATTAGAATTATAAAAGGGAATGGTTCGGTTCTAGATTAGGATGCGGCTTATTATTGCAGCATAATAATGTGCCTTTAAAGTGGAGCAACAGAAAACTATTAAATTGCTCAAGTAGATTCAAAGAGTAGAGATGGGAAGAGAAAACATCAGCATATGCATTAAAATTCGGACACACTTTTGTGAAGATAGAAGCACGACAACGAAAGTTTGTTTTATTTCAACACGCCATAATTGGATTAATCTTCCTGTACAAAATAGATAAGTTTTCTATCGGACGTTAGAAATATAAAAGAAACTGACATTGGCAGGGATTACGAGCTTGTATGATACGAAATAGTGAAACGGTAAAAACAAGAGCCAGTAATAGTAACAGATAATTAAAACGCAGAAGATATGATATTACACGAGACTTGAAACAAAGTTTCTCAAAGAAGGGAACTAAAGCTGCAACTAAACAGTAACAGTAAACGAAACAGCAATATTGATTGGTAACGAAGTTCTTCAATTCTGTATAGAAGGAGAAAATAATAGCTGGCATGTAGAAATAATACCGGAGGACACATAGTCCCGGTGCCAATAACAAGCAAAATAAAGAGAACATTGCAAAGCATTAGCAAACATTGCTTAGATGGTACTATTGACGACAACGAAATGAACAACCGAAAACATTAAGAAAATATCACACGTCTAAATAAAATACAACAAATCGGAAACAAAGAAGATATACAGCCTTATGTCACATTCGTTTCTAACTTGTAAAAAATTTTATGTAAACTTTTCGAAAAGTAGCGACGTGAAAGATTGCAACATCTGGAGAGAATTACTCTGCTTACCTTCATATACCAAATGCTGTCAATCACAATACAAGGACGACTTCAGAGTAAAATTGATAATAAATTAAATTAATAATAACCTGTTTGATAAACATAAATGTTTCCTCTCAAATAGAATTTGAGCTGATCTACCCTGTGTATGAGGATACAGAACTCACACTCATTCACAATGAGAGCATAAGTCAACCATTTTATGCCACCATTGGAGTAAATCAGAAGTGGTATTTTGGAATCTCTAATGCCAACTTAAATGTGTGGATTATGCATTTGATTTTTGATTATTCTTTAATAAGATTTCCTACAGGCGAGCAAAAGCAGAACATATAGAAATATCATGAGAATATCACAGCGCAAGGCCAAACAATCGAAGATGGATATGAATTCTGATATTTAGAATGTATAGTGACACGATTTCTGGTACTGAAATAAACGAAAGCGTCAGGTTCAACAGAGAGAGAGAGAGAGAGAGCGTCGAACTTAAAAAACTTTATAATTATATCGTATTTAATCGAATAACTTTAACCAAAATGTAACATTGGTACCAACGAACAATAATCTGTCCAGTTAACATTTTTGCCCTCCAAAGTTTTGAGAAGATTAACCCTAGATCGAGCTTTCAATTATTGAGACTATATATGTATATTTTAGTTCAGAAAGAGTTAGATGGTTGATATTTTTTAATTCGTTAGTATTGTTATCGCCATTATTTTAAACCAAATAAAAAGAGAAAATTTGAAACAGGACTTAAAAAATTCAAAAACTTCATAATTCTGGCTTATGTATCATTTCTGATACATACGACTTTCCTAGGGATTCTTTGGTGCTGTGTATGTAATTTTTTAAGTTTTCAAAGATTTTGTGAAGCTTTATCGTAAATAAGACATTTTATTTATTCTATTTGAGAAGGAATTGAAAGTTAAGTGGTGGATGAAAGTGAAAATATTGAATTTTCTGTTCTTGATATTGATTGCAGTAGCCGTAGTCTAGCTAGTTGAATGTCAGACCAAGGTACAAACATCAGGTCAGTTATTTCCAATTTACAACGAAAGGTTGTAATGACCGATTACGTATGTCTGTATGTATGTAATATTCCTGCTGCTGAAGACTCTGAAAAGCCTCGTCTTATGAATTGACGAAACTATTGGCAGCAACAAACATGACAATAGGATGATTATCGCCAAAGATGGTACTACTTGGAACAGAGAACCAAGGCATAGTAGTTTGGGAAGAGAAAATATTACCAATTTTCACGCAGATTGCTAGCAATTTTTTCTTGAAATGTTGTAGAGCCTTTCTTACTGTTCTTCTCTTATTTACGTCACGTGACACACATTATAAGAAAGTGTTTCGTCCTATGTTCTATTTCATAGATATTACAGAAGGATAATATTTCGGTCGACTAGGTACGTATGAGATAACATAATCATTCGCTTTAATAATGTGCTACTCGGATGAAAAATTTACACCTATTACGCCTTTTCGAAAAATGAGCTGAAAGTCTTTCAGCTTTTAATAATCCCAATAATTTTGTCGCTGTAGATTAGTAACTAATTGTATTTTATGATCGTTATAAATTTCGGGAATCACCGAAATTGAATTGGCAGTTTTAGATTCAAGTACATGCTACGAGCGTAGCAACTATTTACAGTCGTATTTGGGGAAACCTGTATCCGGGAAACCAGAGAGGAATCTAAGAGAGAGCTTTGTTATTGACATAATCGATTTCCTATTGCAACGGGAAACTTTTTTATCTCATATGACGTTGACAACAAATATTTCTAATGAAATATAACAATGGTTTGTACCATCAGGCGTTAGCCAGCCCTCAACTGAGAGTGTTACTGATGCGAGTGACAGTAAGCTGCCCCATCCAAACAATTGGAAACTTATAAATCGCCGCAAAGCAAGCGTTCTAGATGTCAAATTATTGCCATTTAGAAAAAAATAAGACCAAGCTTACATGAAGTGTTTGATTTTTACGTAAGAAACTATATCATGTCTGAAATTGTGACGTAAATTTCATAAAAGTGATAATAAAATGTTAGACTATCAAATAGTTTTATTAAAATGAATTAAAATAAATAAAAATATTTAAATTTTTTAAAAAATCCATCAATAATACAAGTATGTATTAAAGGTGATACATAAGCTAGAATTATAAAGTTTTTCTCGGGCTCGATCTACGATTAATGTGTTGCTTAAGTTGATAATGGTACATCACTAATAATGGAAAAACTGTGTAGTACAAGATTGAACAGCCAAATTCTTAATTAAATAATAAAATAAAATAATGACACAAGTCGCCGTAGTCTAGTAGGTAGTGTGTTGACTTATTAGACGAAAAGCCAGGGTTTGATCCCCAGGCCAGACATCTAAACAAAATACAAAAAGTATTTCTTCGGCGACTTCCTCTCAGCGGATTTCTGGCAAAAACTCTGAGAGTAAATAAAATTGCCATGAAAAGTTTCTCAAAAGTCTGTCATTCGGAATCGACTTTAAACTGTAGGTTCCACCACTCATGTTTAAACTAACACACACAACATAAGTGGTGTGAGAAACTAGGTCGTAATCCTGACTAAAGGGTTGTAATGACCAATTATGTATGTATGCATGTATGTAATGATACAATAACAATATAATGACAATAACAATGATCAACTGCAAGGTTCTAGAAGTTACCAGACCAAAACTAAATGAAGTAAAAGAACCAAAGTTAATATTGCCTGTTAGTTGTAGTAAAAAACTTGACATATAAACACTGTTGTATTGTGCACTGTAAAGTTTAATCTGTGTAGTTCAAGGATGATACAATAAATAATAAAAAAGTAAATGAAATCTGGTATATAAAAGTTATAATAATTAAATTGACTGGATATCGGAATAAATTGTACACTTTGCGCCTGACACCAGTCAGAAAAGTAAAGTGTGTTCTTTCAACATAAAGACACAGAAATTTATTTAAAAATTTGTGAAAACCAAGGAGACATCCTCCCTCATTGTGTTCCTTAATAATTTTAAAATAAAAAATTTCAACTCATTTAAATATAAAATGATTATTTGTTGTATTTTTATTTTAATTAATTTGTGTTTAATTAATAAAATCTAAATTATTATTTAATATATAAATAAAATTAATTAATCGCTTTAATATATTGCCTAATACTATTAAAATAAATAAAATAATTTTTTTATATAAATACAGTACGTGGAATATGGAAAGGTTATGTGGAGTCAAGTTACACACCGAGGTACCTTACGGAAGAGTTTTGAAGGAATCACTTTTCTGTTGATGCGTACGGTATGAAAGTTTTCTTTCGCAGTGTTATCGATATGACTTCTTGATATGCTTTTATAGTCCATTTTTCAATAGCTAATTAGGAGAGCGTTATTGTCGGCGTACGTTAAGATTTTAATATTATTTCTTGTTGTTTGCCCTACCCGTACACTATCTTGATGAACTCCAGCTTTATTTGGTTGAGAGGTGTTTGAAAAGTTCCCCCATTTGATGACAACATTTCAATCTGTTTATAGCTTACTGGTTACTTACGGGATGTCATACAAATCAAAATACAACTGCTGCATCAAATTGCCCATCATGCGCTGGTGCTATATTTTCTCAAAAGCTTTTCAGACGTCAAGATTTTTATTATCAAAGAATTTGTCCTATCATGTCGTATGTATCCCAAATCTAATAATGTTAAGAAATTTGTTTTTGTTTTCAATGATTTAATTAAAAAACAAGAAAACAAAATTGATAATAATTGAAATAAATTATGGTTCAATCAATTTAAATAATAAAACGCACTTACTTTCAAAAAATTCGAAAATAAACATCACAATTAGCGTCATAATCAGAACAGCAATAACCGATGATAACATAAAATTCACAGCAGGAGGCATTTCAGATCTGTGCGAATAGTTTTACGTTCAAAAGTATGTTTTATTTACTCATATCAAGGATCACTCTAACATCCGCTGAAATTCCGGGTTTTTATGTTTAAATTTGTTATGTTTGTCGCCGAGCTGTCGGAAAGTATGTCCCCGCTTAAGGACATTTTTGTCCCCAATATTTTTTACCACAGCCTCTATTGCCGATACTTTCGCCTGAAAGACGCTGCAGTGATTCAGCACCCGAAAAAAGTCCTCTTCCAACGGTTCCTACCAACATTGCGTCAACGGTGTAAATTTGTAGGGAGTTTTTTCAGAGCTCCTCTTACTTCCGAAAGCGCCAAATTCTTTTAGTAACTTCGAATGACCAGTGTCCGATTCATGCCATTGTTGAGTTGGTCAAAGACGCCTACTAACCTTAGCCGCCACGCCTCTGCAATAGAGATCAAGCGGTAGGTTGTATAAAATTATCTCCGGTGCCAACGTAAGAGTAGTGCAGAAAGCAACACTAATAATCATGCAGAGAGACCATTGCCATCGTCGTTCATCACCCTACCGAGTGATTCCCACCATTCCAGGCACCCATAGGTTGAGATAGGTCTAACCACTGCCGTGCAGATCCAGTGAGTCATCCTAAGTCCAAGGCCTCATTTTTTCTCCAACATTTTATTAAAAGAGAAAAGGGCGATAAAATCCTTTTCCAATCTATTAATAATCTTAGCTTTCCAAGAAAACTTCCTATCCAGAACAAAGCCCAAGAAGCGCGATTCTTCCCTGAGTTCAAGTTCCTCCGCATACAGTCTCAGCGGAGGAGGTTTATAGCTCCTCGTGAAGACTACTACCTTCGTTTTTCTAGTGTTAACACCCGATCCGCAATCAGAGAAAGTTGCTTCTAATCCCTAATATCGTCGACAAATCTGCCCGAAATTGGGAGGACCACGACGTCCGCATAGGTAATTGTCCCACATCCAACTTTTTCCTGCATCGCCAGTAGCTTACTCATCACCAGATTCCATAAGAGATTTGAACTCCTTGGAGTTCCCTTTCCCTCGCCTCTGGTGATGTGCGACCCCATAGCGTCAGGTTGATCGTTCTTCCGCAGAGAAGTTTATATATCTAGTTCATCATAGTATCCTGTACACCCAGTTTCATCAGTGCGCCGGATATAACGCTTAGTTCCACATTGTTAAAGACTCATCAATATCCATGGTATACTCCTTTCTTGCTAGCGACCTCTCTAACGTACACGATATAGTACGTAGTGCAGTCTCAACAAACCTTCTCGTGTTATATGTCATGTTTTATCCAACTGTCTATCAAGCATCGTTTTATCCAGGCCATCATCAGCCTCATCTAGGAGCTCGGATTCTCTTAACAGCATCCCAAAGATAGACACTTTATCCGATCCAGTTGAAGATAAAGAACTGGATCTAGATAGGGTATGGATCTCTGTCGAGGGTGCTGGAAGATCGTCATCATCCTTTATCTCTTCATCTGGTTCGCGCATGTGTCCCCCTGAGGGGCATTGTTACCTGACTTCATGAGGTGGCTGTCTTTTTTTTATAAACCTTTTGGATAATGTGTCCAAATTCAAAGGCCATCAAAACATTGTAATTCGCCAGGTGCTCCAGGCATTCTCGATTGACTATAATGTTCGAACAGCGAGCTCCATGGCACTCCTCTAATTTGGCAATTTTGCAAATGTGTGCTGATCATCTTAAGTACCTCATTCAGTTCTTTTAGATATAAAGATATCCAAGGGCATGTTCTGGGCCTGCTGGTATCTTTATGCGCCCATCCAGGTTTTACCTAACCTCAATATGACAATGGAGAAGAGGTCCAGGTCAGTACACGTTATTAATTTAATGTGTCCCAGGTGAACTGGTAAACTGGAAGCGGTCCCGGACTCCAGAACTTCCAAGAAAACGTCAGAAAGGGCATCATCCTTAAATCTCCACTTCGACGGTGTCTGGATCTGAGCGATCTACAAACGCTATCTGTATACTGTTCTTAAGCACCTCAATATATCAGATGTTGGTGCGTTGCGATCACGTGTATTTTAGCGATTGGTGTGTTGCCTTCAGTAAACCGCTATCTTTTTTCAGCTACATCCTTGGCTAGCGTTTTCTCGAGTTCGACGACCTTATTTTTGACTTAGGCCAGCGATTATACATCGTGCTGCGTTGGACTGTCTATTGGGATTTTGGAAATCGTGCCTAGAACTTGCTTAGCGCTCAATCGCTCCTAGTCCCTCTGATTCGATCCTTTGAATTTTGTTGCCGGGTCAAATTTAACGTAACCAAGGCAAGATGCAGGGCCGGCTTTTGTAGCAACCTCGAATTTGGTAAGGTCGACGCCTTTTGTTAGTCGTATTTTTACTTTTTTGAACGTTTCATGTTCTTGGCCTGCATTAGCATCAACACCATTTCTTTTTTATTACTTGTATTCATTTTTGGTCCCATGAGTTGAGGATAAGAGGATGATCTGAGCAGGAATCCGCTATGCCCATATAAATCCTAGATGTCGCCAGGTATCCAGGATACTTCATTGGCGGGAAATTTTTTATAAGCCCTAAGCCAGACTGACTCTCGGCACTGGTTGTATAAATCTCACTCCAGTCTATACTTCTATCCTATTGTGAGAGCCTTAATTCATAAGCCCATGAGGACAAATTATTTCACATTCCCTCGTTAACATGGATGATCGTAATCTCGGTAGATCGTAATCCGAATTAAAGGGTTGTATTTGCCAATCAGGTAAATAAATAAGTAAGTCTTATGTGTTGCTCTAATTAAATGTGGGAACTCAAGAAGAATCTACCGAATTTAAAACGAAAGCCACCATTTTGTTAAATCTGACGTGCAAAATGCTTTATTAAAATGAATGTTCTGTTCAGACCTTAATTATCACCGAAAAATCATCTTCAGTGATAAGACCAGTTCTGATAAATGGGTACGTGAACATGCGAAATTGTAAAATTTGTTACGTTACCAATCCAAATGAGATTCAAAATATATCTCGAAAATATCACTATTTGGTGTAAATTTTAGGCTGGCGGCATCTCCGGATCATATGTCTTTGAGAATGAAGGTCCATGATTATCAACTTCTTTTAAACTGTATTGACTGATCTGGACACAAATAGCTTGTGGTGCTACACAGATATTCCGCTCGAGCGATTTGGGGACACAGTCGGCGCACGTGAAGGTGATGTGAAGTGGCCACCGATATTGTGCGATATAATTCCGTTAGACTTCTTCTTGTGGAATTTGCTTACGTAATTGGTGTATGAGAATTAGCCAAAAACCATAGCGGTTATCAAAGACAACATAACCCATCGGTCACATATCTATGCGCTAGAGTCATGAAAAATTGGCGGAAATTTAGACGATGTTCGATTAATCATCAACATTAGCAAACGTTCATTATCTATACATACATATACACCCAAACCTGTTTTTACACGGTTTTTTACGCGAATTTGAAATAACACGGTTTTTTCAACAAATTTACCATTTTTTTGTTCGCTCCTTTTTATACGGATAAAATCGTTTAATCCCGTCTAACTCCCAGTTTGTGCATAAAAAATAATGTGGCATCATTTTTTACGCTTTAAAAAATAAATAAAGTCCAATAACTGCCAAGTTGATACTTGACGGCCTTCAAATGGCAAATAAGTTGGCAGAACACTTTTTGACATGTGATAACATAATTGAAAGAGCTGCGAAATTTCAATCAGACCTACAAACATGCTTTCCAAAATTGGATCACAACGCACTATAACAGAATTTGCTGTTAAAAGAAATAAACCAGCGCCAGAAGCAGCTACTGAAGATGTAGAAGTAATAAATATTTCTACTGACGAGACTGATATTGAGCCACCCCACCAAAGGAGAATGCGCTTGCTATCAGAAACTGACTCCGAATAAAATAAAAAAGAAATTTTTTTGAAAAAATTCAGTTCCTAATTGTCTTAAGAGTTTGATAACTAGTTTTATTTTTATAAAGAAGAATGAAGAGAATTTTTAAGTTTTTTCTTTATTTTTTTATAATATGTAGGCTGCTGCATCAATCCTATGTATATCGTTTCAGTTTGTTTATACACTTACATACATACATAATATTTGTCTGTTTTACACGGTATCCACTGGAACGTATCTACCGTGTAAAAAAAGGTTTGGGTGTATATACGTTCATTTTTGTTACTCATGTTTGTTGCAAATGTTTAAAAGAAATTGGCAAAAACCTTTACAATGTGTCTGCAAAAACATGACCCATTAATTATTTGCAGGTACAAAGTTGTTTTGGCCCAGCAAACAGAAATTATTTAACGTTGGAAAATTACGTTATGGTTACAAGAACTGTAATTAATAATGGTATGTATACGTAATAAGCGTTTTCGCATTTTTAATTAGCCAAACATACATACATATTTGTATGTATATTTACATACCACTTCCCAGATACATGCCTATATTTGTTCGACTGCTGCAGTTATGAATACAAATTAAAAATTTTTTTTTATTTATTTTCTTTATTTATTTATTTATTTGTTTAACCATTTAGACCCGTGGAAAAAAAGAAAGTGATCTGACGAAATAATACTCATCGACACACTAAATTGAATGAATTAAAAAAAAATACAAGTAAAATATATACGTATAAAAAATAAATATTTGTGCACATATGTAAATATATACATTTGTATGTATAATATTAGCTTTTAACACTTTATTTCGTTCATTCATTTAACAGTGAAAAAAAATCCATGAAGTCTCTATGCGATAATGAAACTCATCACCAAGATTTCCGTATTGGGTTTAAAGTTGAAAAGAAATGACGTCACAACCTACTTACGCGTATGAATTCAATTTAATCGCCAAAAAGACATTTCGTATACACAGTATTACCCAAATAGAAAAAAATTAAATTTTTTTATTAACAAATAGAAAACAATACAATACATTTCGTCTCACGAAATTGTTTTGTTTGTATGTTTGTTTATTGAAATTAAAAATAAAAATAAATTAAAACTATTTAATAAATAAATAAATAAATAAATAAATAAATTAAAGTCGACTTAAATACATTATTGGCTAATAAGAATTACACTTCTAATCAATTTATACACACACAAGTTTGTAAATGCTACGCAGTGGCTTGAGCCTTAAAACGCGTCATCATCGAAAAGACCTTCAAAGACGGCAGCATCAAACCCACCACCATCGGAGCCACCTTCTCCACCCAGACCGCCAAAACCAAAGAGGTCATTATCAGCATTGGGCGGCACAAAGGCACCATTGAATAGGCCTTCCAAACGCTCTTCCACACCCATAGTTGAGGCAAGACCGTATACGAATCGCATAACAACCAAACGTATAAAATCTGGCGTACTTGTTTCCCGTCCTACGCCAGTCAGAAATAAAAATTGTCTTGAACTGCGGTCAGCATTAAGTGAACTTGGATTTTCCACTTGAAGGCGTTGACTCGATGATTTGATGATTGCTTTACTCTGCACTATTGAAGATGACATTAAAAACACAAGCATTACAGTTGAAAAGATTATGTGTGATTTGGCCACCGTTATGCTGTGTAACATTTTTCGTATTTTTTTCTTTGTTTTTCTTTTGCTTTTAATGTTCAACCACAAATATTCATTCACTGGATAATTGCTTCTATCGTATGGTATTCCACTCACTCGATGATTTATGTTGTTTGTTGTCTAACGATTGTTGATGATTTGATCGATTTAAACAATGAATGAATGAGTCAAAGTGACTGGCTGACTGTTTGTATACACGAACGTCTGCGCTGTAAATGCAAAATACTTTCTTCAAGCGGCGTATTAAGCTTCGTTATTTTCGTATTCGATTGGAACTGCTGGCCGTAAACTTGGTTTCGTTAAGTGTGCTCTCTCAACTGCGTTTACAAGCGAACTAATTGACCAAAGCCGCTACTTTGGCTGTCAGTGTCTTGTTGCTGGTCTTTGGTCAGTATTTAGTTAACGGCATTTGCTGTTAAACTGCGGTTACTCTCTTTCTCCCATATCACTGCCTCACATACTCACATACTGTACATATGTGCGATTTCAAGATGCACGTACTTTTTTTTGAGTACTTTTTTTACGCAAGTAAAGTACATATTTGTACATCAGAAAAAAAAGTACTGCAAAAATGTTTAAACTATTGAAAGCAAGAGTGTTTTTGCGTATTATATAACTAACATAGAGGGGTAGTGAATAGTATTGTATTGCATACATGTGATACCTTTGATGCAACCTATTCAACTTATTTACGGTCTTTTGATCGTGCTTTTGAATCAGTTCACAAGAAATTTGTATAATAGAGTGGTGAGAGAGAATATAATTGCAGATTTTATTTTCTTTTATGTTTTGAATTTTTTATTTTCATAATTTTCCTAAAGTACATGCAATTTTGAAATTTTTTATTATATTTACGTTTGTACTTCGAAGTATGTATGTGTTTCGAATTTGTTCTAAATTTTTTTTGCAATTGGATTCGAAGTGACTGAAGTAAATTTTTTAACTGAAAGTAGTTTATCTCTTATATTTATTTGTCAAATGTGATCAATAAAAATATATGTCTTATTTAATTATTAAAATAATAACACACAGAATAGAATATTAGAAATTAATATAAATTAAAGTTTCCGATGTATTAAATGAAATTCATATGAATTTGATTATGACATGGTCAAAGAAATGGTTTTGTAAAGCTGAGCTTAACAAAAAAATATATAAAAATATTTTTTAAACCCTTTTGTACAAATGTTTTTAAACTGTACGTCTAATTAAAATGAAGGGATTTTTATTTATATTTAATGATAGATTCCATTATGAGGTGTAGTAAAAAGAAATCCATTGTTTTAGTATCTGGCTATACATTTGAGGTTTTTACACAAAATGTCTTGAATGATAAAATGTCCGAATTTTTATTTTTGAATGGCTGAAAAATAGTGACAAAATAAAACGTTCCTGAAGTTGATTATAACTGGTAATAAAGTGGAAGTAACCGTTATTGTTGAACAGCGGTGAGACAGTATAAAGGGTTTGACTATCATTCATTTATTTTTTATGCTTTCTTCTCCTTTCTCTTCTCTTCTTCCTTTTCCTCTTTTTTTTTCTCCTAATTGAAGGGTCACAATGGTTCACAATGTGTCTCTTCGTGAAGGCTTGCAACTGTTAATGCAGTAAAGCTGCACCATTTCCAGCCTAACCTATCCATTATCATTTACTCTCCTATAGCTAAACTCTAAATTTAAAGTTACCTTCTTCTTATATATAAAAATGAATGTGTTTCTTTGTATGTTTAAAGTTTATAGACGACTGAACCGATTTTCTTGAAATTTTCACAGTATCTTCCTGTATGTCTGGAAGGAGTTATAGGTTACTTTTTATGTTGAAATGTGAGCGAGGTGCCACATATACTACATTACCTACTATATTGGAAAAACTATAACAGCAAGATTGCTCAAATTTTGTACAAGTAACTACAGTTTCAATGTAAATATTTTGGACAAAAATGGGCGAACTAGCAATAGTGGGTGTGGCACCTCCCATATAAAGTAAATTATAAAATCTGCATATCTAGAACACCAGAACAGTTAAACTACTCAAATTTTGTACGAATATCTTTAGGTTCAATATGATTTTTTTTTGACAAAAATGGGCACTCTGTGATTAGGGAGCATTGCACCTTCCATATAAAGTAAATACTAAAATCTGCATAACTGGAAAACTTTAACAGTTGGAGTTCCAAAATTTTGTACAAGTAACTTTTGTTTAAATATAAATATTTTGGACAAAAATAGGGAGTTCAGCAAAAGCGGGCGTGGCACCTCCCTAATACTGAAATGTGCATATCTAGAACACCAGAACAGTTAGACTGCTCGAATTTTGTATGAATATCTAAAGGTTCAATATCAATATTTTTGTTAAAAATGAGCGATCAAGCATTAGGGGCGTGGCAAACACCATATGAACTAATTATTAAAATATTTACAATGTCGCAATTAAATATATTATTAATTAAATATTTAATAATGCAACAGCTGGAGTCCTCATGAATGGATGGCGTCACTGAAAATTATTCAAAATGAATGACAAGCAATTGGTCAACCTACACCTCAAGCGCGGAAGAAAAGAGCAGCTCAGAATCAGACGAGCATTGAGACTGGAAAATCTTCGAGTATGTACCGCTGAGACCCGTTCGCTTGAACAACGAGAAGTGATATTAGAAACTGATCGAATGCGTACTACTCAGGCCCGTTCATCTGAATCATCAGCACTACGGGAAACAAAATCGATCAAATGTTTCAAAATTAATTGGACATTTGTGTAATGTCTTTCCTTCAAATTTATTTTAGTTGGTGGCGCAGCAACACGCGCAGTGTACAGCTAGTATTACCATATTTTAGAATATTGGAAATGACTTCCACTAGAGTTTATTCTTTTTAAGGTTTTTGTGGTGTTAGATTCTAAGATTTGAAATGAAAGCTGTTGTATAGTGAATCAAAACAACCCTTCTATTCTACATATGCTAGTGGTAACACCAATTCGGTCCTGTATGACATGAATTTGGAACTGTTCTTCAACAGGAAAATCGGGGTTGAATTAAGTAATTCAAGTGACACCAGTTTGGGAGTCGTTCGAATCTTCTCAGGCATAGTAGGAACTTGTCGTAGTCTAATAGGTAGTATGTTGGCTTTTTTGGCCGTAAGGCCACGGTTCAAACCCCAGGTCAGACATCGAAAACGAAATATGACTAAATATTTCTTCGGCGACTTCCTCTCAGCAGATTACTGGCAAAAACTCTGAGAGTAAATATGCTATGCAAAGTTCCTCAAAAATCTGTCGTTCCGAGTCAACTTTAAACTGTAGGTCCCGCCACTCATGTATAAAAATTAACGCACACAACATAAGTGATGTGAGAAACTAGGCCGTAATCCTGACTGAAGGGTTGTAGTGGCCAATTATGTATGTATGTATGTATGTATGTATAGTAGGATAAAGCGCATATGTTGATAAGGGTAATCACGGATTTTTGCAGATTATAAGAACCCATTCTTGATAGATTGATAGACTTAAATGGAGGTGCACTTTAAATACTGAAGAGTACGATTTTCTAGCATTTATAATTAACCAAACATGGATACAATATTTTTTATTTATCGCAGGATTCTGCGATTCAGCTTTTAATTCGGAACATTACATTACCATTTCTTTCTTCAGTATTTGCTTCAGGCAATACCCATTACTTATTTTTCAAGCTTTTAGGCATCAGCCAGGTTTCGTAGAAATGAGGCCATTGATTATATTAAAAACTCTATTTGGACACGACTCCGTCTGAGTAAAATAGAAAATAACTTTACATAACATATGGTTTCGTTCTCAATTATGTTTTATTTGTTTTAATAAATTTAATTTTAATTTTTTTGCTAAAATGTGGTTGAACTCTGAAAACAACTTTCGCAAAATTGTGCATTTTTTTTTGTTTGACAATTTATCAATTGAAGACGTTCCTCGTAATTATTATTTGCAAACACAACCAGTTTTACGCAAAAGCTTGAATCGTAGGCCCTACAACATTCAGTTGATGCAAGATGAAGTCAAATAATCATCATTAAGGTCGGCAATATTTTTACTTCATAACGGACTACCAGAAGGTTTAATTGAGAAAAGAAATCGTTTTCTTAAAAGTGTATCTTGTTTTAATGGTAATATAAAGGAACGAAATACCCATAATTGTAGATAGAAAGATAAACTCTTTCTTTCTCATTCTTTTCATACTATGGTTTGGAGTGCTTTTCGATCAGCTGGTGTCTAGAAATGTGTGTGAGAAGAAAATCAAACAAAGCGAAATATAAAAAAATTATTACTGTCGGCGACTTCCTCTCAGGAGTCTTCTGGCAAAAACTCTGAGAGTAAATAAAATTGCCATGAAAAATTTCTCAAAAATCTGTCGTTAGGAGTCGACTTTAAACTGTAGGTCCCACCACTAATGTTTAAAATTAACACACACAACATAAGTGGTGTGAGAAACTAGGTCGTAATCCTGACTGAAGGGTTGTAATGATCAATTATGTATGTATGTAATGACATAATAACAATATAATGACAATTACAATGGTCAACTGCAAGGTTCTAGAAGTTACCAAACCAAAACTAAATGAAGTAAATGAATAATATTGCCTGTTAGTTGTAGTAAAAAACTTCACATATAAACACTGTTGTATTGTACACTGTAAAGTTTAATCTGGACCCGCCACTCTTGTAAAAAATTAATACTCACAACGTGGGTGGTGTGAGAAGCTAGGTCGTATTTCCGACTATTTGACCACTCCCAGTATTTTTTTAATTATGCTATCTTGTTTTGTCGTTTCCGAATTTTTCTATTTTAAAAGCAGGCGCAATCCCACATAATTAATTAGCATAACACCATTATTGGTTTGAGGAGAAATTTATAAAATAGACGTTCGTTATGTAATTTCAACTATGATTTGCTGCCAATTTGCCAATATATTTCGAAGAATTTTAATTTGTTTTCTTGTTTGTTTTGTGCTGCATGAAATATTCAGGTGAGGCAATTATCGATGTTAAAGCCAAGATATTCTGGTGAGGCACTAATTAATTGGTTGTTCATCCAAATTGTTTTCTTTTGTAATGAGAAAATTATGTGAATATATTTTGATTTATTCATTTAAATTCCTTTGCGACTTAACCATATCATTCAAGGGCACCGAGACTTTCCCTGAGACTTTTATCAGCAAAGGTAGAGGAGTATGTATGTCATATTTCTTGACACGCTAAAAGTGCGTATTAAATACAAGACAAGTTGAAACATTTGTGGTGTACTGGCAGTAATCGGTTAGAAGCACTTACAAAATCAATCCTAAAATAAACTCATAAAAAAAATAAAAATTTCAGCTGATAATATAGTTTTCAAGCATTAGTGCTCTATTAAAAGGAATGAAATATTCCGAGCCCATGGCAAGTACCTTCGAAGCAAAAAGGAGTGCTTAATTAATTATAATTATAGGAATTGCAGTCAGACCGGCATTCCAACACTCGGCTTTTATAAGGTTTTATTTCTCGATAAAGAGCGATCAGACGACAAAGCGAGGAAGGGAGCCGATGGAATCAGAACCCTTCTGTGTAGACAGAGCGAATGGAAAGGTATGCTTAACGAAAGGAAAAATAAGAAGGCGAGGTTAACATGTAATTTCTATGGCAATGCAAATGAATCATCGGAATACATTCCTGGAATTTGCGATGCATTAATGCAACCACGGAATAAACACTTTGGCGAATATTAGGTACTAAGCAGGAAATCGTCATTGTTGACATCGAACAGCATTCTGAAATTTACCGGAGCAATATATTTGGAGCACAATAGATGGCGTGGTCGCAGTATTATGGTATCTCTTCACCACAATAATAACATCATTTAATTTTTTGAATATTTATATGAAGTTTAAAAATAAAAAAATTTTGCGTGTTAAATCTTACGAGTTTTTAGAAACGCTATTGTAGCAATTCATCACGTATTCCCAAAATAGGGATTTATACGTTAGAACTTGAACGACATATATCAAGATGTAAGCAAAATATTGGTAAAATTTCTAATTTTACCGTGGTACTCTTTCCGAATGCCTAAGTACTGTATGGTACGAATAAAGCATTGACACATCAAATGAAAATGTTGGAATGAAATAAAAACCGAGAGATTTTTGAGAAACTTTTTAATGCAATTTTTTATTTTGCCAGAAATCTGCTGAGAGGAAGTCGCCGAAGAATTATTTTCCATATTTTGTGTAGTCGGAGATATCTGACCTGGGGTTTGAACCGAGGCCTCACCTCGTATAAGCCAGCACATTACCTAGTAAACTACGGAAACTTTTTTACTTCAGATGAAAATCGCCGGAAGGGCCAATAAACGCATGTGATCAAAATGTTGAATTTCTATTTAACTTCGACTGTGTCATACTGACGAGTAGTGTTACGCTTTATTTTTTTCCAAATAAAAAAATTTCTTTATCACTCGCTCATACAGCAGTTAAGAAACACAATAAACGGATGAAATGTATTCAAGTACGCTACGCATTTACTGACTGAGTGGCTAACTGGCTAAATGAATGAATGAATGAAGTTCAATCGATCACATTCACACACATTCATATCTATAAGCGCATATGCTTGAACAATGATCGATATCGTCTCTTCTCTGCTATATAACAACCTAAGGAGAGCGTCTTTTGTTGTGGGTAAAGCACTTCACGTTTTCAACGTTGATTTCTGGTTCTCAATATTGAACACAAATTAATTTCTCTTCTCTTTGTTGTTTAAATTATAATTTCGTTTATTTAAATTATATTTTCGATTAAACATATACATACATACGTTTAACACATACGGGACTTTTTAATTTCTACGAATTTGAAATTTCGATTTTTTAGTAAAGTTTTCCTATAATCTCTGTGTGTTGTTAGCATTTATTAAAAAATTTAAATTTTTTTTTACAATTTAATGAATAGCACCCCTAAATATTAAATACATATTTTATGTACAATTGAATAAAAAAAATATAAAATGATGTGAGAAAAAATAAAAATATTTCGAATAAAAGTGCTGACTCCCAGCTCTGATATTTGATCATTTTTATTTAACATTCAAACTAAAGTTTATTTACTCTTGAAAGTGAAATGCATATTTTGTGTCACATTCTTTTAAATGTTTATTTGGTTTGTTTTATATTTTTTATTTAATTTTTAAAAACGAAATTAACCCATTACTGGCTATTGGATACTTAAATACCCAAATACGAAAAGACAGTATGTGATTATACCTTTACCTAGAGACAAAATTTTCTTTATCGAATAAAGACTTTAGAAGCGAATAACACCCGCCCATTCTTGATAGCACATTCAGCCGACATACATTATAACCCTAAAATGGACTTCATTTCTGAACATAATTTTGATTATAAAACACAATATTTGCAATCATTGTTCGTTTGTAAAAGCCGAGTCACATAGAATATATCAGACGTTGTACTCTGGCTTTTACAACTGACAGAAAAGTTTGGTTATGTCCGGTATTAGTAACTTTTGACGTACGTCGACTACTTTTACAGTTATCAATTGATTTGTTTTAGTAGTTTTCTCTGGATTCTTTTGTTGTGTAAAGGTATATACAATGTATGCCAAATTACGTACATATATGACGGACTCTATTTGACTCGACATTCGCTTTATTTATGTTGAAATGCCAAACCCGATTCGGAAGTTTTGGTCCACATGCCATGTGTCCGTTATATGCAGTGAAAAAAATTTAAACTGGAACACCAAAGATTAAAAAACGATGACGACAAGTGCTTAGTTTTCTGATTAAATGACTGATGCGACTACATCTTACTCGAATTTCCGCTCCACAAGTCAGCATTTTATGGGATTTTCGATGATTTGATTTAACCATTCAATTAATCACAATTTTAAAAAATGGAAAAACATAGCCCTGCACTTTTTATACATCTTTCCCAAGTCTTTGATGAGGTGTGGCATGATGACCTAATAATCAAATTGAAGTTAATTTCCCTTGAATATATATATATATGAGCTATTAAAGGTCTATTTGAGTTACAGGCAGTTTATACTTAAAGAAAGAAGTTTTCTAAGGTCCGCTCAAGAAATCAACTCTTGGTTAGAACTGTATTTTATATTTATAAAGTCCTGGCATGCCAATTAACGAATATATCAACACTTAAACATTTACTGACGACTAGGGATGTAATATCGTTCATGAAAACATCGATGTTAATAAACATCTATGATTTCAAAAACAAACATCGGAGATAAGACCGATACATCGATGTTTTTTCAATGTTTTATTTTCATATCGTTAAAAAACTAACTATAAAACCTAAAGTATTTTAATACATCTAAAAACCTAGAAACAACATTTTAGCGGAACGGTACCTACATGCATACATATTAGAGATGAGCGATACAGTGATTTTTGAAGAACGTTGTTTTCAGTGAACGTGATTTGTTAATCACTGTTCTTTAAAACAGTGATTGCGATCACAGTATTCCAAAAGAAAACAATAACGTATTTTATTAAGTCGTAAGAAAGAGACAACTAGATACATACTACGAAAAGACTACTAAACAAAATCAAAGTGGTGTCATCAATGTTATTATTTTTAATGTATTTTTTTTATCTGAAGTTTGACAATTAAGTTTCACAGGAAGCTCATGTATAAAAGACAAAAGTAAATAATCAGCATCATCTAATAGTAATTCTGCCTCGCTCAAAATAAAATGAAATAAATTTGAGTATGTATGTAACAATTTTGAAAGAACAATATTATTGGCAATTTCAATCACTGTAGTTACCAGTGAATTATCAATCACCGTGATTAAATCACAGTTTTGAAAATATCGTTCATCTCTAATACATATAGTCATATGATTTCAAAAAAGTATAACAAAAAATGTATAATCTATTTCTTGATTGATTACGATGCACAGTTTCGAAATACATGTTCCTGTACAATTTTACACTCTTTTGATCAAAAAATACGACTTTATGACCAAAATGTGGATTAATTTTTTATGTGCTCTCCTAAAACATATTTTTAGTGTAATTATGAATTCATGTGACGATAAATACTATAAAAATATTATTCAAAATAAAAACTGGGTTTTTTTTACCCAAAATTAATTAAATATGTCTATATGTATACAAAAAATCGTTCATTTAAACGGTGTCTTTGGTTTCTTTGATTGTAACATCGTCAATAATGACTAATGTAAAGTAAACAGCTCAAATAAACACAAGCCCTAACGCACATAAACATGCGTTTAATGATTTAGAAGTTCCTTAATTCGAACTCCGATGTATTGTCCATCAAACGTTGATGCATCGCCGATATATCGTTCATCAGAACATCGATGTGAACATTGAAAGTTTATGAGTATGAGTTTATCGTTTGCATCCCTACTGAAGACACAACATTTTTAAGCCTAAAGCCACAAATTGCCTTGCGATACTTACAGGAACAAACACTCGTACTGAAGTAATAGTGCCGCTGCCTCGAAATCTATTTTAAAGCTTCTTGACCACGTACAAAAGAAGACGAAAGTATGTATTAATGACTGCAGTTTATCTAACTCTATTGATACGTTAGAGCATTGCAATGTGTCTTGTGCTTAACTGTTTTATAGCTCCTTTATGTGCGAAATGTGCTCAATTGAAATATAGAAATTATCTGAAAATTTCATGTTTTTATGGAGTGCAAGTTAGTTACTTAAAATAAATCCTTTCATGACCGATTGACCAATTAATTGCATTATTAAAAGGGAAATTCGTTCTCTTCTTGTATAAATCTTTCCTGTCACTTATGATATAAACAGTTACAATTTTAATATCCATCAAAACTCTTCCTCCTTTGGTATAAAAAAAAGCACAAATATGAGACAGTTTTAAGCATATTAGTGAAATTCTGTACCTTTGTCTCTCATTAAGTTCATGGCATCGCATTACATGTGGCACCGTCTGGTTATGCTGCGTCATCAGTCAGTAATCATAGCACGATAGCTTACTCTATTGTATGTAATGTTATCACATTTATAGTGCTTGACGAAGGAAGACAAACCGCTCCCAACAGTAGATATTTCAGTGAGCATTGCAGGGCTCTAAACCAGTGTTGCAAAATTGAAAATTTGAAAAGGTACTGAACTTTAACTGAAAGAGTTCTTTTTTGCAACAAATGGTACTTTTGTAAAAAAATACATACATTACAAACCTTCAATCAGGATTATTTGAGCTTTTCACACCACTTAGGTTGTGTGAGTTAATTTTATAAATGAGTGGCGGGTCATAAAGTTTAAAGTCGACTCCGAACGACAGATTTTTGGGAAACATTTTCATGGCAAATTTATTTACTCTGAGGGTTTTTGTATTTTTCCATATTTCGTTTTGTTGGAGATGTCTGACATTGGGTTTGAACCGTGGTTTCACGTCACGCACATTATATACTAGACTATTTACTTATTTATATTTAATACGCCCACGAAACGGAACAACAAAACTAACGACTTATACGTGTTTATCAAAACAAAAACAGCTGATTTTTAACGTAATTAAACGTAAAACCCTGTTTTGTCAAACGTAAAATCCGGTTTTGTCAAACGGCGACTGAACGTAATTGAACATACGTTCGTTCTTAACATATGAGGAGGAAATTAAATGCTTACCGAAGTTACATTACGGTTCGGCAAGCGTTCTTATTCTTTTCGCATTATAGAAACGAAAGTACGTTCCAAGGACGTTTGGCTAACCGGGGCTAAAGACTAATTCTACCTTTAGCATTACGTTGAACATGTTGCTAACCCATTAATAGGTGAAAAGCGGAAGACATAAAATATGTAATAATAAAAAAGTACTGAAAGCGTCGCGGGGTTACCGCGGTACTTTTGAAATAGAAATACCGCGGTACTGCCCTGCGCTAGTTATTCTCTGCACACCAAATTCAACAATTCTTTTCGCCGACGTTAAGGCCGAGTCACACAGACTCCGTCATATGTTGTACTTTGTCATTTTCAACTGACAGCAAAGTAATAAGAAAAGTGGCTCAGAATACATGTATTTCAACTGCTGCCAGTTGAAATACTGTCCTATCGTACAACGGATACTATGAGACTATAGACTTTTTGTATATTCGTGGAGAAACGACCAAACTCTCTTGAGTATCTTTTCTGTTGCCACATGACCAGTGTTGCCAGTAATTTTTTTAAAAAAATTTTATTTCTGGGAAAAAAACTTTTTTTTTACAAAAAAAAAACTTGTTTTCTACAAAAGTATCAACATTTTTAAAGGAAACACCGGAGAACGGTGTCCTCTATTGGCGTTTCTTTGCTAGTTATGCCTGGGACGAATAAAATACACAATATTTTATATAAAAATGTAAATATTTCGTGTTATTGTTGAATTTATTGAAATTTAGAATTTTTCGAAAAAACTTGTTTTGTTAGAAAACATGTTTAATGAAAACTTTTTCGCATCTCAAAAAACTTGGAAAAAAGGGAAAACTTGGCAAATGGTAACGCTGCACATGACACGAATCGCTCCTTATGGTAAACAAATTTACACTGAGAAACAAAATAAAAACTCATATTTAAACTATTGACCTTTTGTTCGCCTAGTGATCATATCCAGTGATATTTTAAAAATAATTTCAAATTATCTGCGAATTTTTGTTGTTGAATCGAAAGAATAAAAAAAAATTAAAAACATTAGTTCTAAATATTGACCTTCACAGTCAACAAATACCCTGCTGGAAGGAAATAACCGTCTAAGTGATATATTTTAATAAAAGGCGTTGAATTTCTCGCATTTTTTTAAATTTGTTTTGTACTTCGAACACGACAGTGAATATCGAATAATACGATCAATTTTGTTAGCAAAAAGTGCAACTCAATAAAACCTGGTGAGAACTAATTTTTCAAAATCATTCATTCAAAGTCATCTTATTATGCTACTTCTGAGATATTCAATTACAAATATTTCCTCTCTGAAATGCGCAAAGTGCAATTGACAAGTCAGAACAAGAATCTGGAGAATCGTATCGCATTAAGAGATGAAAACTGTTCACATTGTTGTTTTTTTTTTTATTAAAATACAATTTTTTTTATTTTTTAAAAACAAAATAATCAAAAATGTTTTCTTATGTCTGAGTGTATGGTATAACAAATAATGTTTATAAACATTTCTAAGTACAGTTTTGAGTAGGTTTTTTAAATCTCATCTACACTGTTTTGTGACTATTTGTCCAATCGAACAACAATGCTTTCGGTTGGACCAATTTTAAAATCGCCAAAATAAATTTTGCCACTCTCGGCCGTACCGAGCATAATATGGCCGCTGTAGAACATGGACGTCAAGTCCATTGTCAAACGTTTCTGGCCAAAGTTCGTAACAGACACGAAGGTA
The DNA here is from genome assembly GCA_936449025.2 of Sarcophaga subvicina. Lineage (NCBI taxonomy): Eukaryota > Metazoa > Arthropoda > Insecta > Diptera > Sarcophagidae > Sarcophaga > Sarcophaga subvicina. The sequence goes on from OW388082.2 coordinate 39,994,632, forward strand.
TTGCGGCGAGGATACGTGCGCTCCAATATTAAGATGTCGTCGTTACTGCGTCTGATCACAGTATTGGGAAGTATTTTCTCTGCTTTACAAATTGAATTCTTATAAATGGAGGGTGAACGATCACGCAGATTAATCATTTTCGACACGAGAATAAAAGTGTCCAGTTCGGCAGGTGGCGACTTTGGCAACCAAGGAAGTGTTTCGCGATTTGTAAATTGTTGAGTAAAATTGTGTGGCCATTGCATTGTGGCCAATTGATGTAAATGTTTAGTTTCATTGTGCTCATTAAAGTGATCGTTTGCAGCCTGTAAAGCAACTTCGTCGCCGTAGAATACGTTCGCTGTGCCAGGCAACATAAGTTGCATAATGGTGGCTGCAAGAGTGTAGTTCGCATTAAATTTACTGTTCGTGAGACGTTGTCTGTCTACACTTCCCAACGACCAATGAATCCAAACCCCAGTGTCTGTGGGCCCAAGATCGGAATTAAGTATAGAATTTATGCGATTTTCTAGGAACTCTGTACCGTTAAATACATTAAGATGGACATCAACCAGGTCCACATGAGAAAGAGCCACTTTTCTTTGGGCACCATGTAGTTTCTCGAAAATCATTTCGCTTACAATTAGCACACGATCAGGGCCAATAATGTCTTTCCATTCGGCTAGATGGTAAGTGACATCCTCAAGATCATGAAACTGTTCCAGACCTTTGATATAAAAACCATCAACTCCAAGATTAACCCAATGTTGCAAAGCTTTTGTAATTGTATTCTCGGTAATAAGAGGACGTGGTGTCGTTGTTGCCGCTGTCTCATCATCTGAATTGTTAATTTGTGTATTGGCCAAGACCTTGACAACATTGGCACCATCAGATTTTCCCAAGACCTTTAACAGGGGATACAGTGGTATATCCAATATTAACGAGATATTGCGGGCATGTAAAGATTGACTCAATTGATGCATATCTTCCATAGTGCCGAGCACATGGGCGACCTCAGTTAACGAAGTGATGTTCTCATAATTATCTGGATAATCGGTAGAGGGAAATATTGAATTGAGTCTAATTGCCGAAATGCCTAATGCTTTAAGATAATCGGTGCTTTTAACAATACCGCGTAGATCACCGATGCCATCATTATCGGAATCTTGAAAACTGGCGGGAAATATTTCATAAAAAACACTACCGCGATACCATGCAGTTCTGAAAATAAATTATGCTCATCAAACTAGAATTCAAACAGAATTAAGGCACTTTTACAATACATACTTGGGATTACAGGTCTTCGGAAGAGTGACAATCATTGCAACTACAATGGCACACATGGCCAATAGGCTGGACATGAATATGAAAAACGTACATTTTCGTATTACAGGCCAATTCCAGGAAACAAACGAGGGTGTATCATTCGTCAATTGTAGATTTCCATTAAGTCCATGACCATTAGATTCCTGGAAAAAGTTAAAAAGGAAAATTAAAGTAAAAATCATCTTTCGATTTTATGTTTTATAAGTACTCGTATCTAACCATTGCCAGAAATAATTTAAAAAAAATCTATTCGAACAAAATTATATTCTTTTGCTATTGTTTGTATTATACGCGAAAGTTTTGTGTTTACATTTTCCTAAAGTCGATCTTAAAGACGCAATATTTTCTATTCAGTACATGAATTAATTTCACACATTTTGACGTATACATCTGATATAAGAGAGAACGCGACTACTGATCTTTAGTACTCTTTTGCAAAATTTCACACTTTCACAGAAATTTGTATTTCATTCTCTATTTAGTTGCTATGAATAGGTGCATTCGCATACCTGAGAGAATAGTTCAATACGAAGCAGTTTTATTACGCGAATAAGATTCATTTGATTTAATTCATAGCAATACATACGTTAGTTTTGGGAATTTTTTTCTCTAGATTTGCTGATTACAATTTAAAATAAAAAAGGTGGCCAATTTCATTTGTACTTTTCGTTAACCCTTTAACTGTTTAAGTCGAGTATACTCGTCGTAAAGTAGACTAGTCACCGTAGTCTAGTAGGTAGTGTGTTGGCTTATTAAACGTAAAGCCAGGGTTCGAGCTCCAGGCCAGATATCAAAACAAAAATACAAAAACTATTTCTTCTGCGACTTCCTCTCAGCAGATTTCTGGAGTCGACTTTAAACTGTAGGTCTCGCCACTCATGTATGAAATTTAACACACACAACATAAGTGGTGTGAGAAACTAGGTCGTAATCCTGAATAAACGTTTGTAATGACCAATTATGTTATGTTATGTTATACTCGTCGTAAATGGAAAACAATAAAGCAGGCAGAAAAAGTTTAAATAAAAGTTTTCTTTATTTTTTTAAATAAACAACATTCTTCAATTGATAACATCACGATATAAATTTTATTACACACCCCTTTCACAAAGAACAACCGTGAATGTTACCTGTTGCTCTATTTACAATTCGTTTATTGTCGGTTCGAAAACATTTCTAACCTTACTGTCGATTTGCTATTGTTATTATTTTCTATGTTTTGTGGTTTTTCTGTGTAGTTTTGTTATTGTAATTTGATTTTTTTATCGCACATGGTTTGAAGCAGACGGCAACGAATGAAACGAAAAGAAAACACCTACAACGACTTAAAGCGAAAAGAAATAACCTATACGCGGAAGAGCCTACTACTTTGTGACGCTTACCGAGAACACGTTGGCATAATCGTGTGATATGGACAACTTGCGTATATAAAAGAGAAGTTTGGGAATGACAGCTAAGAGAAAGGTATTTAATCTGACATTATTTTGTACTTGAAAGTATATCATCACCGGAGACGATGATTATGACGCACAATTAGGGATTATAAAGTCCAGCCTTGTCACCATAGATGTCAGCACTCAGTATTCGGCTCCCATGCGACATGATGATTGAGAATGTAGATTAGAAAAGTAGAACAGGTTACACATGCTCGCTAAAAGCTTGCTAAGTACCTTAAATAGAAGAAGCGGAATTCGGCATTGGCCCAACCTTTAACCTATTTATAATCACCAATTTTCGAATTTTATGTAAAGCTCTAGTAGGTAGTATGTTGGCTTATTAGACGTAAGGTCACAGTTCAAAACCCAAGTCAGTACAACTAAGCGAAACATGAAAAAATATTTCTTCGGTGACTTCCTCTCAGCAGATTTCTGGCAAAAACTCTGAGTAAAAATAAAATTGCCATGAAAAGTTTTTCAAAAATCTGTCGTTCGAAGTCGACTTTAAAATGTAGGTCCCGCCATTCATTTATAAAAATTAACGCATACAACATAAGTGGTGTGAGCAACTAGGTCGTAATCCTGACTAAAGGGTTGCAATGACCAATTATGAATGTATGTAAGTAAAGCTTTAGAACTTATTTCTTATAGGGTTTGTTGGATAGTCTAAGTCATTAGTTATATAAATACATATAATTAAAAATGATATTGCTGGCTAAATGATTTTCATATAATGATGCTCTGCAGAGAATCGTTTCATGGCAATTTATTTATAAGTCTCCGAAAGATATATATATTTTATATTTAGTTTTATTCCAGATGTTTCAGCACGTTATTTTGTCTAATAGGTGATCACACTATCTTCTCGACTAGGTTTTAAGTTCATAAAACAAGGTTTTCTGAACAGAGTTATAGTTTTACTTGTTTTATCTCGTTAAAAAGTTCAGATAAGAATTTACGAAGATATGCAGTTAAATGTGCAAAATTACAATCCGATTAACGAACTTTTCATCAAGTTTCGTCAAATATAATTTGTTTAAGGGAATAACGAAATTTATCACGCAGTAGTTAAATGGATCAGCAATATACGATTTATGGATAATCACTTGTGCTTTTGGGTGTACTTTTCCCATACAAAATGTATAAATTCTTTTACACTTTTCTTATGAGAAATTATTTAATTCTCGTGTTGAATAAATAATAAATTGGTACATCAGTTGAAACATTTTAAAGCAAATACCTATCGGTGTCTTTAATATCTTGTTGCTACAAGCAAGGGTGTAGACGAAAACCTGAAAATCTTCTCCATGCGAACAAAATTCAGCTGAAACCACCAGAGCAAGGATAACGTAGACAATTCGTAATGTAGGCACAATGCCACTTTTTCAGAAATAAAAGTCATCCACTCCGCTGTATTTTATTTCCATGTGAATGGCTTAGTGAATGTACAAAAATTGTCGAATTTGGGGCTCAGAGAAACTTCACGCAATCCATGAAAAATAAATGCACCCACGACGAGTAACTGACTGGTGCGAATTTTGGTCAGGCTGAAATTGCAGTTACTGTTAATCTTCTTTCGTTACAGGAAAATTATAAAGAAGTTCTCCTTGGATGACATTTCAACAAGGCGTCGTGAACTATCGCAGCGGGCTTGCTGTAATCGATTTATTGCAGCAATGATTTTGAAAATAATTTATCTCAATGAATTCTTATATCAACTGGACATTAAGAGAAACAATTCCTGAGTTTAAATCAAGCATACAGTCACAGCTGGTGTATGTTCACAATTATTGATTTTAAAAAAAGATTCTAAGTTAATTGCTTTCAATTTTTGTAAAAAAAATTGTAAAACACATTGAACGCGTAATTGCAGGGCAGATTTGTAGACACTATTGGAACTGCACTGGAAGGAAGTGGCTGAGGCAGATTTTCTGGCGCTTGTTTTGTATAGAAAACTGTCTTGGAAACCGAACCTCATTAACAAAATAAAAAAGCCTCCAGTGCCATTTGCGCTTATAACAAAATGTTGGGGAGAAAATAGGATCTGGAACGTAGGATGACTCACAGGATCTACACAGCAATAGTCGATTGCAAATATGTACCTATCTGCATAATTATTATTAGCGCCTTGCACATTGCACCTACGTTGGCACTGGAGGTAATATTATGCCATCTTCAGGTCGATATCTATTATAGCGGCTTTTCCACTATGATTAGTGAATATGTTTGGACGACAGTGGCATTGATTAAATACCGCGATATGAATTTGCAATGAGATTCGGGAAATCCATTCAGGCTGAAGAGCTCTGCAAAAATTGTGTAGCCCACCTCCTTAAAGACTTCATGCACATCTTCACTGATGTTTCCAAATCAAATAGAACTGTGGAATACAGGATTTGTTTGGAAATCGATTGAAATAGCTCAGTCAATAAGACTGCTCAATCACGTCTTTCAGGCGGAAGAGTTGGCAATAGAAGCTGCGGTATAAAGACGCAAATACCCTCGGGCTACCATACTACTATAGTTCCCGATACCCAGGTGGCTAGCAAAGCACTACATTCCAACGAAGTGCACTCCAGCTTGGTGTATAGCTATGGCAGATGTCTCAATGAAGTAACGGAATGATATGATGCCCACATCGGATGGGTATCAGGATCCAGAGGCATTCCGATATCTGTAGAGCTGTATCTCCATGATGTTAGGGTCATTATGACAAACTGGCAGACATTTTTGGTTTTCAGAGTAAAACATATTTTCATCGTCATACTTTTCACAAATAGCGTTTGCTTTCGCAGCCATTTTTTTTGTTTTGCTATTTTAATTAATATTTATGAAACTATTTACCCACTATTTACCTGTAATAAATTAAAATTTAATAATCTTTTCGCCTGTAAACATTGTCTTCAGCCGTACTGCAATACGAAAAGATTTTTTGTGTTTTGAATTTAAAATTTTGTTTGAAATAATTACCTGTGCAGATGAGTTATTCTTTTGTAAATGCTTGTATGAATGTTTATTGAAAAGTGTCGTAGATGTTGCATCGGGAACGCTCATGCCAATGCCAGAGCTGCTGCCTGATGATGAACTTGTTTCGACCTTGGCATCTTCATTACAGAGATTCGCCGAAGTATTACTGTCGTTGTCATTGTCAATGCACGGTGTAAGCGGATGTGAAAAGGTTAACGGCGTTGTGGTGCCATTTGTATTCGACGATAGCAATGGACAAATGGAAGCCTCTTCTTCGGGAAGAAATGTTGATACCGATGGTGATTCAATCAAAGTGCGAGGTAGTTCAACATCTAAAAGTCCCGGATCAGTGGAGATGCCCATAGTGTTCATGGCAATTTTATTTCGAATATCGTTTCACTGCCGTATCTACTTTGCTCTCCACAAAACAAAACCGAATTATTTCTTGAATACGAACAAATATGATGGCAATCTAGTGTTGCAGAAGAAAGAATAGACCATAACCATACAAAATTTTTACTCTGAATTCATTTCACTTTTTTCTCTCTTTCTATAGATATTCGCCGTTGTGGTCTTTTTACGTCTTCAATCGAGGCCGCTTTTTTTTCTTTTTTTTTTGATAAAACTTGCTACTCTTGCAATAAAATTTAATGTGACCAATACGCGTGTATGTGTGTTATTTTTAACGTTCCCAAAAAAATGAAAACGAAAATGAAAATTAATTTTTGTAAATGGAAAGAAAAATTCTGCTTTGAATGCGTTTTTTTACACTGTTTTTCTGCGTCACTTTGCGTAGTTTTGTCACCAGCAACACCAACAGAACAAATTGATTTAAATCAAGAACAATGAATTACAACAACAAAAATAAAAAAGAGTTTATTTCAGTTCTTCAATTGATTTTAATTTATTTACTTTTAAATTTTCTTTTTCTTTTTTGTATTCGTAGTAGATAATATATCCAAAGAAAAATATTGGCATGAGCGTATGAAATATGAGCGAACGCACGTAACCGGACTGTTTAATAAAGTTTTATCAAATGAGTGAACAACGAGTGAATGAATTCTCGATGTGGATCAAATTGAATGAAATAATTTCTGTAGTACATCTGCGCATTAAGTTGGCATCCATTAACTAGAAATGGGGATGAATTTTGGTGTTCAATTATTAAAAAAATTCAACTCTTATACACAAAAATAAATACAACGCTGGTATTGAAATGAAAAATTATTTTGAAAATGCAAGCCTGCGTTATTATTATTTCAAACTAAAATTCGTTGTTAAATTAAATTTTTTCTTAAATAATTACGTTTAAATTAATATCAAGTTCTTTTATCTTTTAAGGAATATTAAATGAAATTAGAAGAGTGTTACGAAAAATCCGAATTTCAAAATGAATTGTAAATTACTGAAATATTTAAACCTTTAACTGTTTATTTGTGTTCCAAAAAACTTTTTCTGCCTGCTTAATTATTTCCCAGCGGAGACGATTATACTCGACATAAACAGAGTATAATGTTTCTGCCCGTAAAATCAGGCAAATATGATTAAAAATCATACATTGTGTGCTTTATAAAATCCATGCATACATATGTACATACTTATATAAATTTAAATTTTGGAATGTAAATTTTTATAAAATTTGTATATACGAGTATATTGTAATGATACTTCCCCAGAATTTCTTATTTCAGTTTAATACAAGCTATTGCTGAACATTTTTCTATTGATTTAGCTTTATCTTCACCGAATTTGTTTAAAAGAACTCTTCTTGATACTCATAGGCGTAGCTGCCAGATTTGACGATTTCTCGTCATTTGACGATTTTGCACTCCAAAAATATCATATTGACGATATGACGATGTATGCCCTTATTTTGACGATTTTTGGAAATAAAAAATGTACATCATATTCTTTACTTTTGTATATTAAAAGCCTCTTTAAGCTTTGTATTGGCTTTGCAATTGTTAGGTTAGGTTAGAGGACGTGTACTTGTCAATAAAGACAAGTACAGTACCCGGAGGTCGAATTGACCCATTGTACCAAATGTACCAATTGTTACTATTGCAAAGCCAGGTTAGTAATAACAAAGAGTAAAGTATTATATTTTTAAGTTATTTGCAAACACCTGTGATGATTTTTCTGTATTTTAAGCCTTCTTCGTCTCTTAAAAGCCAAAAAATTACAACCTCTCCACGAAGGGAGTTCCACATACGAATAGTACGACTAAAGAACAAATTTTGTCTGTAATGCAGTGTGCGATCCACTGGCCAATCGACCACATACGGATGTGTTTGCCGAGAAAGACGAGTATTACGTAGGAAGACATGATTCTCGTTGACAAGTCCCCTTATTTTGCTCGAGCAAAATCCGTTGTCATAGCGGTAAACCCCAAGCCACATTGCAACGATGCTCCAATAAATCAATAGAGTTCGATACCCTATCGTCATTAATGAGCAATTTCGTATTCACCTGTACGCGGTAGAAGTGTCAAAATAGACATTGACGTACCGGCCTATAAGTGTTATAAATAGTAAGAAGATTAGATGGTGTGAGGTATTTCTTGCGCCATCTTAAGAAGCTAAGGCACTGAAAAACGTATCGGTTCCAGCGGACATCACACTGAATTTTCATGCTCTCAGAACGTTGAGAGCTTCTGACTCCCTAATATTTACACCAGCCATAGATTTATGTGATGCAGTATTATTGCTGCTGTTGTATACGTCAATAAACACCACTGGGATAGACTGTTTAAACCTTAAACAATTTTTGCCTGAAAATTATATAAAACTTCTCGATTTTTGGGTAAAAATAATTTAGAATTGAAAATGAGGGATGGTATGGTATGGTTTAATTTCCAGCCTTGACTAAATTTATTAAAAAATATTATTATCACATTCTTCAGCTAATGTAGAGAGTGTATTAAGCTAAGTTAATTTAAATTAAACTAAATTCCTTAGAATTTACGAAGTCTAACACCGAAACAGAATCGCATAAAGTATTATCGAGTGATGGAAGTGACATCATACCAATCAGGAAGAAAAGATTATACATATCCTATGACAGTGATAATAGTACAAAATTCAATTTTTGTTGAAATTTTTTAAATATTTATATATCTGGTTTCTGTATGTAAAATGAATAACATATCCATATACAGGAGTACACTTTTATATATAAATATATAAAACAAATTTGTATTTTAATGAATAGATAGCTACTTCTATGTTTTTCAAAATAAACATACATATGTATGTGCTATTTACTTTTATTTTACGTTGAAATAAATGACTGAGTTAGGCCTATGTTAGTTTGTTTTCGATTTACACGGTTTTACATAGCGAAATCTACCATTTCGGCTTACACGGTTTTCTTAGGAACCTATCCTATAAATCGGGGGATAGGTGTATATGTTTTTTATTTATTTACTTATTTATTTATTTATTTATTTATTTATTTATTTATTTAATCTTATAAGTTATAGTGCTATGTTTAGGATCAATAAGATATAAAACATAAAAGAATAATAAAAATTGTGATATATAAGAAATATAAGAAGTTAAGCAAAAATAACAAATTAATATAAAAAACAAATTGGTTAAAATATAAAATTTAAGTAGAAATATAATTTAAAATAATATAGAAAAACTAACAATACTACAGAAATAAAAAGAAAATAAAAAGTTAAAAAAATAAAGAATTCCAATAATATAAAAAGGAAATATTTACAAAAACCGATATAGAAAGTAAGGATAAATATGTAACCGATATAATAACCAAACATTTCATTAAGAGAAAAATTTAAATAACTCCTTTTTGAACGCATTTGTATTGCCTATCTTTTGGATGTAATTTGGTAGGGAATTCCAGAGACTAGTGGTGTGTATAAAGAACTGTCGCTGTGACAAAAGAGTCCTGTAACTTTGTTGAATAATCTTCAAGCCCCGGCATGACTTAGCAAACTTAATTCGGCCTAATAAATATTCCGGCTGTCCCGTATTAATAATTTTATGGAATAGAATGAGGCATTTAATTTTCAGAAGATTATCAAATTTCACATTAAATATCTGGTACGCTAAATGAGAAATATGATCCCGGCGACCCTTAAGAAAGACGTATCTTGCTATATTGTTGTATGCCAAGTTTAGTTTCCGATTGTCATTACTATCGCAGTTTGCAAAAATTTCGCACCCATACAATAGCACAGGAATTAAATAAGTTTTAGCAAGTTGCATACGAATTTCAAAAGGAGTTGAATAAATGACCGCCCATAGATTCCTAAGCATGCCATATATTCTGCCAACAACGACACTTATATGGCCAGACCACGATAATCTGTCATTAAATACAATACCCAGATTGGTAGCAGACTTGACAAAGTCAATTTTATTTCCCCTGATACTCAATCCAGGTAAGGCAAACGAAACATTGGTCTTCGAAAGTATTAAACATTTGGACTTTGAGGGATTAATGCGTAGTTCATTCACAGAAGCCCAATTGTCAATCCTATCCAAACCGTGCGGATTTATGAAGAGCTTTCAAGTCATCAGTCCTGTACCTCTTCCACCGCTTGTAGGCACTATCCCTCTTCTCAATTAGTGCTTTTATTTCAGTAGTAAACCACGGTTGTTGTTTGGGTTTAATGAGCTTGGTTTTGACAGGAACGCATCTGTCATAAAGCTGACGCACAATAATTGGTCATTAGCATTACCCAGTGTATAGACCTGGTCCCAATGTATGTTATCCAGTTCATGATACAAAGTTACAAAATCTAAATTCTTAAAATCACGATAAGTGACATATCTGTCCACAGCACAAGTTACAGACATATTATAACTCAGGAAGAGAAGATCGTGGTTAGAGAAACCGGAAGCAGAAATTTGGTCATATAACAGTACCCTCTCATTTTGATTTACAAATATCAGGTCAATCATTTTAACACTCGTTTTTAAAGTTTATTTTTATAATTAACGCGTTTAAAGGACTTGTTACATTTTTTTATTATTTTTTTTTTATTTTTAAGCTAAAATATATACATTGACTTAACTTTATATGTTTCACAACAATTTATTTTTATAACTTTTAGTTTATGTATTTATTTTTTCTGACGATTTTTTTACGATTTCCATGAACGTCTTTGACGATTTTTTTCAAATATTTGACAACTTGATGCTTTATGTATTTGGCAGCTATGCTCACAGGAGTTAATGTTAATATAAGTTATTTTTAATATTTTGTTTTATTACTTTTTGTTTTCTTAATTGGTAGACAGTGTTACCACAAAAAGTTTGTTTGTAACCAACGTTTGTGAAAAAAATTATCAAATAAGAAAAAAAAAATCAAATTCAAATTCAGTGTGTTTTTAATTAATCATGTTCACAATTACAATTTTTGAGAAGATAAAATAAGTAACAAAAACCACGAATCATTGTAAAATACGACAGCTAATGTTGCATAGTGCATCGACCTGAGGTTTAATACTCGTTATTCTGTCGCTGGGTTAAGGTTTTTGACGTTGGTGCGTACATTTCTGCTGCTGTCGTTGTTTTCGACATTATAGTGGAAGTATTGGTTATTTATGACGATGCAGTTTTAAACGATGTTGTTGTTGATGTTGCTGTTATTGATGTAGTTGTTGTCTGTCTGTAGCTATGTATTCTCTTTTTTGTTGTTGAAGGCGATGTTGTTATTGACGGCGTTGTTGTTGTTGACGGAGTTTTTGTCAGCTTGCTATTGTTAAAAACATTGTTGTTATTGTTGACAATGTTGTTTACATTACTGTTATTACTATTGTAGTTATTGATGTTGTAGTTGCTGTTGTTGATGATATAAAGTAAGTGTTAATGCCTCTGATGCTGGTATCAGTGTTGTAGTTGTGGAATACGTTGTGATTATTGGGGAAATTATTGCTTTGGGTGCTATTGTAACTGTTTATACTTTCGTTGTAGAGGTGAATGATGTTGTTGTTATTGTAACTGTTATTGTTGCTGTTATTAGTAATGATGTTGTTGCTCGTAACTGTCGTTGATTATGTTATTGTTATAAATGTTATTGTAACTGTTGATGGTTACTTTATTGTATTACTGAATATTATTGTTGTTGTTGTTGTTGATGGCGTTGTCGTTGTCGATAATGTTGTTGCTGTTGTTGACGATATTGTTTGTATTGTTATTTTCACTGTTAGTGTTATTATGTTGATGATTTCGTTGATTTTTCTGTAAAATTTTTAATATTTCGTCTTGTGTGTCTTCTAATAAACTGTGTGCAACACTACAATAAAAAAATAAGCCTGTATTGTTATCATGTCCATAAGTCACACAGTTGCTTAAGTGATAAAGCTGCTTTATTTATATTCCACTTGAACTTATTTTTAACATAAACTCCCAGGTATTTACATATGTAATGACACAAGTCCTGATTTCTGATGTCTGATTTCGATGTTTGCGTCAGTAATATACATGTGCATGTTTTATGTACATTAGCTTAGTTTTTTCTGCATTAATGATGAGGTCTTTGTAATGACACCATTTATTTGCAAGCCTAAGCTGATTTTGCATTATTTCCGTTGCATTATTAATGGATTCGCCCGATATAATAATGGCCATATCAACCACAAATGCAAATGTTAACGTAAATTATACAGATGTTTCCACACGATGCGTACGACATCCTAGATAATTTTTAAAACATTATAAAGTATTTCCTCTTGTTCCATTTTTCTGCAATATTTGAAGAAGTCTGTCAGGAGACAAAGTGTCAAAGGCTGGACAGAAGTCTATGAACAATACAAGACCGTGACCTTAAATGCACCAGATTTATTGATACGTATTAGATAGGGAATGAAAAACAATTTTATGTGTGAATTTAGTGGTGGTATATAGTACCATTAAACTCTGCAACGGTAATGGTAGCATTTAATACAAACTGACATTCCGAAACACAAGAGCAGAGAGAAAAGAAAGTTAAGAATTTGAGTTCAACATAATCCACGAAAAAACAATATAGCATTTGCAATATTTCCATTTTTAAATTGGGCTGATCACGTGAAGGTGATCGTAATCTAGCCACTGAGATCGTTCGATTTGACGCCATTAGACTTTTTATTATGAGGTATTCTCACGTCGCAGATGTATGCTAATAATCTGCAAACCACAGTGATGCTCAAAGCTATCATAACCCATGCCATCGATCAAATTCATCTTGATAATGGACAGCTGGACATTTCGGAAGTGTTCTACCTAAAGAAGCCGTGGCGAACATTTGAAGGATGTTATATTTCACACATAATGGCATCAATAGGTCTTCCAAATAACACGGACGAAGGCAGAAAGTCATACGCAGGTGTACCACAGGGTTCAGTATTGAGCTCAATATTAAGGAACACCATGTATTATGGTGTTTTGAGACTTAGACTTCCTACAGGCGCACAAATATTTGGATTTGAAGATGATATTGCCCTCGTGGAGAGGTAAACACCTTGCGGAATTGGAAGGAACTCGCAATGCAGCAGTTGGTAGAGTTAGAAGCTGGATCGCAAGTATAGATCTGAAACTTGCTGATCATAAAACTGATGTCGTATTAGTACGCAGGTGAAGGAAGATAGCATTCATCACCATAGCATCGAAGCAGGCAATCACAGGATTCACAGCAGACTCACATTCAAGGAACTCCAACGGACAGACTCGCACGGATAATGCCTAACTTGGGAGGTCCGAGACAGGAGAAGAGGCAATTTCTGATGAGAGTTGTTAGATCAATTGCTCTGTATGCAGCGACTATATGTGCAGATACGGGTTTACTCACGAAACTAAGCACGCAATTACCAAGTGCATACTGTACTTTATTTAAATCGTACCTAAGGAATATGTTGTTTCGCGTTAAATATGAGGATGAATATTACCAATTAAGGGAAATACAAGCAGGAGTACCACAAGGAAGCATTCTGGGTCCACTTTTGTATGTTTTAAACACCAGTGATATACCAGAAGTTGCTGGAACGACTATGGCTACATTTGCCGATGACACGGATATTTTGTCAGCTGCCAGAACTGAAAATGAGGCGAAACACAAGTTACAAATCGCACTTACCTCGGTCTTAGAATGGACTTGAAAATGGTGAATAAAATTAAACAGTTCTAAGTCAACACATGTTGACTTTACAAATAAATCAACTTAAGGTATCCCTTTATTCATGGACGGTATACAAATACCTTATGCAAATACGGCAGAATATCTTGGTATGACACTGGATGCAAAGTTACTATGGAACGAGCATGCTAAAATTAAAATTATGAAACTACAACTAAAATGGAAGAAGCTCAACTGGCTAATCAGCTAATATATTTGTAAACAAATATTAAAACCTATATGGACTTATGGAGCACAATTGTGGGGATGCACAAGCTAGAAAAATATAAATATTATTCCACGTTTTCAGAATAAAGTACTCAGATGCATCGTAAATGCACCATGGTATATACGCACAAGTGATTTACATCGTGACCTTGGTGTAAATGCTGTTAGAAAAGAGATTGAAAAGATTGCAACAAAGCATAACACCCGACTCAGAGACCACGTAAATACAGAAGCATCATCTATTGCTGACCCCATTGGTTTGGAACGCAGACTTAAAAGAAGGAAGCCATCCGACCTAATTAGAAGCTCTCTTTTGGCTTGATGACGTAATATCATCATAAATATGTTTATTTAACTGTTTAAAGTAAATTACTTGTTAGTTATAGTAACTAGTTGTAATAATTAATAAATGACAATTTAAAAGGAACAACAAATATGTGCAGATACCATAGATAAGACAACCCATAGGAGTTGTCATTTCGCACAGAAATGAAATGAAAGTGTGGCGAACTAGGTTGGGATCAGTACGCAAGCGCTTAGCTAGCCGAGAGTAAGTCTTGCGGGCATTCGCGCACATTGGGTAGCCCGGTCTATCAATATCTTTTGAAGATTCCCAGTCTTTAGCACGCATAGCTAAAAAGGTCTTAAGAATATTTAAAAAATCTCGATGTTACAAAGCGCTTCATAAGGGACCCATCAGAAATAATGACAATATAACTTTCGGTCACTGCGATTATTTTGAATAATTTTTGTCTGTCATTCAAATTTGCACTTTTTTTTTTGAAATGAAACGTCTGCACTATTGTGAACTAAAACTTCTTGCGATTTTAAAAAGTTGAGCTTTTTCCTCATTACTAAGTTTCAAAAGAAGAGCTTTAATTTAACATGAAAGCTTTGCCTTGAAGAAAAGACTACACAACAGAAGCAGAGCATTTTCTATATGAATTCAGGTTATTAAAGTTGGTGTTGAATATGTTTCTATTTGTGATCTCTGTTCTGTGTTTAAGTGCAAAAAAAAAGAAAGAAAAATTTAAACGAAATATTCAAGAATGACTTTTGATAAGCTGGGAATGATCAGACTGAAGTCAGTTCTTTTAAGATTCCCCATCTAAGCGGTCGTTGTTTTACGAAGTGAAGAAGTTGTAATCGAAACGTATCGTAATTCTGCGTTCAGTTTTTGATTCCGTTTTTTTTAATTCAGTTAAATTGGTGTGAGTTTTATTATAAGATCATATCATATCATCAATACTAGAATGATTTATTTGTTAAACACACGTACTTATAAATACTACCAAGAAAGCCAATAAATAGTCGGTTGTTTTAACGGTCAGCCAGTCAGCAAGTGTTTGTGGCTAGTTGCGATTAAAAACATAGTCAAGTTCAATGGAAAAACCAGTTTAAATTTTTTCTTTTTGCTGTTCAACTTAAGTGTGTATGATTTTTTCGGTTCTTTTTGTTTTTGAAATCCTATTTCTAATAATTTTTATTTTTAAACATTTGTTTGCAAAAATAATATTTTTTTTGTCTGCTAATTATTATTCCAAATATGAGATGATATAACAACGAGTTAGAAGCTGTGTTATCCAAAAGTGCTGAGCATTTTATTTCGTTTTTTAATTTCATTTTAAGTTTTTTTTCAAGAATTAATCAAACGTAACCGGTAGAGAACTTGAAAATAATTACAAGTTTATTTTTTGCTATTTTTTGTTATTTTTTATTTAATTTTTTTGTTCATAATTACAAAAACAAAAAATAGCTTCAGAATAATAATTCATTTCATATTTTATTACCCGCTTTTTTTTCTTTTGACAATGTTGTCATAAAAATCATTAGCTTTATTAGAGTTCCGTCTTATTAGAGTTCAATTAAGAATATACAATACAATACTAAAGATTTCTTCTTATTTTTTTAGAATGCTATACAAATTTCGTAATCATTAAAAGCACCACCAGCAAGTTTAAATTTGTCTGTTCTTTAAAATAAAGTCTGTTCTGTCTCAGCCATTTAACCTTTTTAACTGTTTAATTTTTTTCAAAAAACTTTTTCCACCGACGACGAATATACTCGACATAAACAAAGTAAAATGTTTCTACATTTTTCAGGGACAAAAATCCAATAGATTCGTTGAGTACTAATAAGAGGAATATGAGTTTCTTGAAGACGAGTTTACTCAACTTTATGCGAAAAATTCTCATTTCACTCTGATTAGTATACTCGACATAAGCAATTTAAGGGTTAATATGAAATATTTTCTGCCACACCAATTTTATGTACCCGGAGGTCGAACTGACCCATTGTACAACGTCCCAATTTCTCACACCACTTACGTTGTGTGTTAATTTTATACATGAGTGGTGGGGCCTACAGTTTAAAGTCAACTCCGAACGACAAATTTTTGAGAAACTTTTTCATGGCAATTTCATTTACTCTCAGAGTTTTTGCCAGAAATCTGCTGAGGGGAAGTCGCCGAAGAAATACTTTTTGTATTTTGTCTTGATATCTGGCCTGGGGCTCGAATCCTGCCTTTACGTCTAATAAGTCAACACACTATCTACTAGACTACGACGACTTCACGGTGTGGACTTATTGTTTTAGAATCTTATCAAGTTATTGGGATTTTTTTTCCGAATAAAAATTGACTTCAAATCCGAATAGCAAATAAATTATAATATGAGAGGTATGAATTGCTCTATATTTTCATTTACTCGCGAGAGATAAAGTTTTGTGATTTTAATAAAAAATTTGTAAGACTTGAGATTCAAATCTTTACGCAAAACTTCGCTATACGTTGCTCATTAGTAAAATTTTGAACTTGTGCTTAATCTAGTTTGATAATTTGACTAGCAGACAAGATGCCCCGACACTTTAGTTCCTTCAACAGGAACTCTCTAGACTGAAACCATATAGACTAAAACGTTTCTAGCTGATATCTACTTTAGAGTTACGTGATGTGTACTCTCACTGGCACTTGTGAAGCCAACAGAGGCACATCTCTGTTTTCTCCCTACTTTAGGAAAAAGGTTCCTATTGCTCCTTGTTTTCAATGCATTCAATGTGTTGAGCCGATTACCTGGTGGGGCAGACCGGGCTTTGCACTGAACTAAACAAATTACAATTGTTTACAAAACAATTATTAAATAAATAAATCCAAAGAATACATATTTACATAGTCATTCTGTTTAAATTTTAAGTAAATAAGCGCTATTGTTTGTACAATTCTTTACATTGTAATATTACTTGTACAATTGTAATTAATTTTTCAGATAAAAATCGAATCAAATTTGAATTCGATTATGTATTTAAATTTCTTTTGGTTTTTATTTGAAAAATAATTATTTTATTACAAGCGATTTAAAATTTATTCCCAAAGAGTTGCCAGAATTATTGTTATTACTTTTCCAAAAAGCGAATCAATTTGGGTTACCTTTAGACAACAGGAAAAAGCTTTTTGAATCTAATCGGTTGATAATCGACTAACTGCTACTCGAATCGTGTAATAAACAAAGCCATTAAGGGTCATTATTACCACTTACCGTTAAAGTTGGGTTTAGTTAAAGGCAACTTTAGCTAAAATGAACTTTAAAGTCAAATTTAACTTCTTTTCGCTATTACAACCTAATGATAAAATAAAGTTAACTTTTGCCGAAGCAATGTCAATAACACTGCTCAATTAATCAATTTATTTAAACCCAGTGGTAACGAAGGGCCTCTTTTTTTGTTGTTGGCTTTCCTCATTGTGTTTATATTTGAAGTTTCCATATTGATAATAATATACATATAATACTACAAATTCAAACTTAAACTTAACTTTAAAAGTTACCGGTAGAATGATCCTCCATTTAACTTAACGCTCACTTCGACCATATGTCGACTTATTATAATGAAAACAATTTATCTGCCCGTTAAAATCACCTCTTTAGTTAACTGCAAGTTGTAATAATGTCCCAAGTTTATTAAGTATAAACGTGTTGGAGATATCATCGATATTTTTTACTCGTTTGAAAGACCTATTGATGTCATTTATCAGCCTTCAAATGTCCGCCACGACTTCTCTGGGTAGAGCGCATCAGAAATGTCCAATTTTCCACGTCTATGGCGATTAAATAAGGCTGAATTTGACAGATGGCATTGGTTATGCTGGATTTGAGGACTACTGAGACTTATGGATTATTCACGTAAACCTGCGACTTAAGCTCCCCAAGAAAAAGTCTTACGGAGTCATGGTCACGTGATGTGACCATATCCTCAAATTGTTCATGCAGAATGTTCAATGTTCTATGAGCTGTGTGTCACATAGCGCCGTCATGTTGAAATCGCAGGTCAAAAGAAGTTGGTAATTATTGACGTGTAGTGCTTGCCGTTGATAGTGAAGGCCTGGACAATATCGTTCTTAAAGAAATATGGACTGGCGCCATCGGCAGCCCACAATCCACACCAAACAGTGACTTTTTCGTGATGCATTGGACGCCCTTGGATCTCATATCTCATCTCCCAAATTCCTCCAATTTGGTTGTTTATATACATCTTCACATAGAAATGAGTTCCATTGCTGAAGATGATTTGCTGATGAGAATGTGGGTCATTTGCTAACACATGTCATTGCTTATGGTCGTTTACGTCGCTTAATTTCAGTTCCTGGGACAATTGAATTTTAAACGGATGCAAGATTACATCATGACGCAAAATTCGACAAGTTGTGTTCAGCGAAAGGTCGAGTTCTCGGATGCTTCTGCACACTTTTAGGCGATGTTTCTCGCAAACCTTAAGTTTTGTCGGGTTGTTGGTCGGTTGTTTACTAAACCGATGGAATAAAATGTATCCAACACATTGCGAATGGTCCTCTCGGTAGGCGATTATTACGATTGTAAAATACACATGTAGTCGAACGCTAATTCGTTCGATTATGACAGAACAGACAGATAATTAATATCACAGATGTAACTTCAACAAGATGGACGTTACGAACTGTCAAATTTCGAAAGTCTGTGTAGGCAGAGAAAGGTTGAGTCACATAGAAGCTGTCATACATTAAACTCGATTTTTTTCCGCTGACAGCTAAGTTTATCGGTACTTCGGATAAAGTTTGCCAACTTTTAATTTGAGCTGTCAGCTGAGCCCTTTTGATGTTTTTCTTTACGTACAGGAAATACACGTCAATGTACACATTGCCTCAATCTCTGTCATTTTAAATTGTCAAAGTGCAAAGTGCTTCGGTCTTAATATGGTTATAAGAAACATATTATTTTTGACGTACAGATGAAAGGCGATTTAAAAATGTTTTTCTCCCTTATTTCTATGTGAAAAAAAAAGAAAATTTCGTATATTTGTATGTATGTATGTGCAAATATTTCTTTAAAATTTCTATCGAATATTTTATAGAATTAACAAATAATACAAGCTCTTGTGGTTGTTAATCAAGTTTTGCGAATATATTTGAATAAATTTGGAAGTTTATTTAGCTTCCCTTCCTTTTCCTTTCCCTCTATCGCTAATTAAGAACTTAAATTTGAAATTTTTTATTTCTTATTTTGTGTATAAAACAAAAATCACTAATAAAAATTGTTAATTAATATTTCAGTAAAATACAACAACAAAAACTGACAAACGAATAAAAAAAATAATAACTTAAGTTCGTCATAAGTTATGTAAAATAGCACCGCGTATAATAATATAATATATATATATATATATATATATATATATATATATATATATATATACATTATATAATTTATAAATTCGATATTAAATTTAAAAATATATTCAATATACGAAACGGATAAATTTAAAAGAAGAAAGTTTTTATGAATATTTCTTAAAAGATTAGAAATTTAAAAAACTATACGTTTGCAAATAAAGAAATTAAATTTTGTTAAAAAAAACTATTGATTTATGACATATACTCGTATATACGTAATTCTAAAAAAATGTCTTTGACCTCTAACACTCAGCACGTATATAAAACAGCACAACACATTGTATGTTGTCAGCAAGAAACATACATACATAATTGGTAATTACAACCCTTCAGTCGTGATTACGACCTAGCTTCTCGCACCATTTATGTTGTGTGTGTTAATTTTATACATGAGTGGTGGGACCTACAGTTTTAAGTCGTCTCCGTTCGACAAATTTATTTGAGAAACTTTTCATGGCAATTTTATGTTCTCTCAGAGTTTTTGCCAGAAATCTACAGAGAGGCAGTCGCCAAAGAAATATGTTTCTTATTTTGTTTTAATGTCTGACCTGGGGTTTGAACAGTGGCCATACGTCTAATAAGCTGACACACTACCTACTAGACTACGACGACTACGTCAGTAAGAAACCCTTGCCTAAAATCATAGTATTGAGTCTTTATTTATAATCTGGGTTCTAGCAGGTGCGCCGTTATAAAATAAACGTTTTGTTTTTATGAAAAAAAATATACCTACTAATATCCCATCATTCAGGCAATTTATGGATTACTTACTTACTTAAAAGACTCTTTAGGCAGGATTACGATCTAGCTTCACACACCACTCAGGTTGTGTGTGTTAATTTTATACATGAGAAATTTTTAGAGAAAATTTTCATGGCAATTTCATTTACTTTCAGAGTGTTTACCAGAAATTTGCTCAGAACAAGTCGCCGAAGAAATATTTTCTCTTATTTCGTTTTGTTGCATATGTCTGGGCTGGTGGTTGAACCACGAACTCATATTCACCAACTAGACTACGGCGACTTCAATTTTTGGATTCCACACCAATAAAACTTTTTGTCATCGAATTTTCAATTTCCTCATTAGGCGAATGCGTGTTCCTTTGATGAAAACAAATAGTTGTCGAAAGGAGCCTAGTTAATATGGCGGATGGGGTTGCAACTTCCAGCCTAATGCTTTGATTGTATTCTGAACCGGTTTTGCTTTGTATGTAGGTGCATTGTAGGCCCATTCTTTTCGTGTTTTGATCAGTGCATGATTCAGATTTATCATTTGTTATCGGTAATTATCTTTATGAACGGTTTCACTATCGGTTTCGTTGTACAGCACAGTTTTCTGGTTCCATCAGACACACTGCATTGTCTTCCTACCGTATCGATCTGGGTTTACCGTCAAAATTTACGGTTGTCCCAGATTAACCCATGAAATAACACTTAAAATAAATCCATTTTTCATTGCTTGTAATAATTCTATGTAACACCGATTTTGTATCGTGTCTTTGAAACAAAATTTCGGTTTTCCATCTGTCTATCATTCAATTCATGTGACACCCATTTTAAAAGCTCTTGGATCTTGCCCTTAGTTTTTAAACGGTTAAAAATTGTTACTTGTGCAACATTTTAAAATTTTTGTTATTTGTTATTGACTCAAAATGTCGTCCCCATCCAAAATTGTTTCCAAAGTTCTTTGGTTGTCATTCCCGTTTCTCATATGATATCTTAAACAAAGTAAGATCTGTCGAGGTCATCAAATTCATAGAACAGTGCAGAGGAGCGAGAAATTCATGGATTGTTGTAATGAAAACTGCACATACATACGTGCCAACTTGCACTTATCGTGGTGCAAAAAAACTTATTGCCTGCCAAATGCAGTTCTTTTTTTGGTCAACCCAATATTTTGGCATAATATTCTTCAGGGATTGTTTTACCGCTTTGAAGATAGTCATCGTGAATTAAACTTTCAGCATCCGAAAAGACAGGCTAATAAAGCTACCGAAAAATCTACTGATTGGTCACAGTTGTATTGTAGGGAATCCACATTTTATTCACAGTTATGAAATGCGGCTGAATAAATTCAAGTGCTTTCTTTGGTGACGATTTGTTTTGTGTTTCTACTTTTTTTATTTACTTTCAAATGAAAAACAAGGTACTCATATTGCTAGTGTGCTGTTGTTTGCTAACCTTAACCGTGTAGCATTTGGTATACCATTAACAATCTCACAATGACGTACTAAAGAAATCCGATACTCTTTCATTGATACTGCAGTCTTAGTAAGAATTTTTAATGACGTGGGTTTGGAAAAATATTCTAAACACAGCTACTGATACTTTAGAGCCGAGATTGTAACCCTCAACTGGGTCAATGAAAATGTTTGATTTATTTTCATTATTTGAAATTTTTCTAAATAATCGATATGTTATAGTTTTAAAACAACCTGATATTTATGACAATATAATTTATTACATATTTACGTTGCTACAAATCAATCTTAAAAGTTTAAACTCAGTTTGTTATTTCCAAGAAATATTTAAGCACGATATTGCAAAAATCAACAATATTGGGAAAAAAAGTAAAAATAATTGTAAATAATTTTTTTTGCTCTTTATTTATACCTACATATGACGTATACGAACAAACATGCATACATACATATATTGAATTCACAAAAAAAACCGGGGATTATACGTAACTTATGTGAATCACAAACTATAAACTGGAATTGGCATATTTTACACTTGTTGAACAGAAAATGGAAAAAAAAATTGAAGGTAAAATCATGCACTTGATTCTAGGTCATTATACTTCTTGTTTGTCTTCTTTAAAACATTTACGATGACTTTAAAAAATAATAAAAAAATGAACCGTTTTTCGATACCTTTTTTTTCTAAATTAAAATTCTTTTTTTTTAAATTTTCGTAGAAACAAAATTGATGCAAATTTCGATTTAATTTAAAATTTTTTATTCTTTTTTTAAGAGTTTTCATGTTTTTGTTTCATTAAACCGGTTACTCTTAAATTTGTGATAAATTTTACTGAATATCGTACAATACCTTGAAATCTTAAATAAGTTTTAAGAACTGAACAAATACTTACTCAAAATTATATCATTCGCTGAAATCGTTAATTTTTGTCTTTTTAAATTATTTGAATGAAGTTCTCTTATATATCGTGTGAAATTTTGCCAAATTAATTTTTTGTTCCGAAGTTCAATTGTTCCGGTTAGAAATGCAGTCGTCTTTCATTCAAATGGCTGCCGCGGTAGGTCTCACAGTACCTTATTCGATCGGACCAATTTTCGTTCACTTTATAAAGTGTATGGGTTCGTATCTCGGCAATGGGATCACGAATGTCGGCCTTCAAATGCTCAATTGTCTTTGTCGGCATAACCCTTTTCTTTAACGACGGCTCACAATAAATAGTCTAACAGTGTCAAACCGCAGCTTCTTGGCGGCCAATTGACATCACCATTTCGGCAAATTAAACGGCCATCAAGTGTTTGATGCAATAAATCGATTGTGGCATGAAATGTGTGGCAAGTTGCATCATTCTTTTGAAACCAAACATCGTTCACATCAATACCATTAAGAGCAGATACAAAAAAATCGGTTATCATGATGCGCTAGGTGTCTCCGTCCTAATTTTCAAGAAAATGTAGGGCCAATGATGCCTCCGCTCCACCAACTGCACCAAACAGTCACTCGTAATGGATACATTGGCTTCTGTAAGACCATGTGTGGGTTTTCTGAGCCCCGAATACGGCAATTTTGCTTATTAACGTAATCACTAAGATAAAAATGAACTTCAACCGAAAGGGTGATTTGTTTTGCAAAATCGACAGTTCCTCGTTGGCCCAATGAGCGAAGCGTAAACCGATTCATTCTGTTCAGTGGAGATAATATATTGAATTTTGTAACCAATGGTTAAAATTTACCGACAGATCGGTTGGGCCGATCAAAATAACGTTTAAAGGTTAAAAGACAAAAATATTAAGGGCCATTATTACGACTTCCGGTTAAAGTTGGTTTTAGTTAAATTTGGTTTTAGTTAAAGATAACATTAGCTAAAGTGAGCTAATGATAAAATAAAGTTAACTTTTTCAAAAATATGGCAGTGCCGGAGCAATGTCGATAACACTGCTCAATTAATCAAGTTCTTTAAACGCAGTGGCAAGGACGGACTTCGTTTTTTTTATTATATATGCTTATTTTGTTTATATTTAAAGTTGCCATATTGAAAATAATACGTAATATGGCAAGCTCAAACATAAACTTAACTTTAAAAATTATGGTTAGGATGATCCTCCCTTTAACTTAACGCTTACTTCTACCATATTGTCCATTTATCACCCGTTAAAATCCTACTTTTAGTTAACGGCAAGTTGTAATAATGACCCTAAAATACTTGTCATTTCTAATATAATTCGGTTAGGATAAGTAGGATGACAGACGCCCTTAAAGGAAGGGGTTCCATTTTAGGCCAATTGTGATATCAGATTCTATTTAAATATTCCCTAGAGTCCATAATAAATTTTGCTATTGAAGAAATTTTAGTCAGAAAGTAACGAACCTCCGTCTTTTTACCACAAGAGCAGGCCACAGACGCATGAGTTGAAAGACAGTTCCCTTAAACCCACAGCTCCTGCAGAAATCATTTGCCTGAATGTCGAGTTTTGCAGTATGTCTGCCACAAGGACAGTAATCCGTGAAAATCACTACTGTGTGATAGATGCTGAACTTGCCTATGAGCTTCCATATTGCGTCGCTTTTAAAATTGACATAACCTCTGCTTAGAAAACACTGAAGTGAAGTCTGTCAGTCATATTTGAGCCATCAGTCTCATCCCATTGGAAACCTCCGGATATTCAGACCATTTGGAATTCTAAAATCGAATGTTCTATTTAGAAAGTTGTAAGGAATCTGTGTCTTCCATATCCTTAGTTCAGAATGAGTCAGAATTTAACCACATTGAGTTATTATTGCCCTTAATATCATTAACATCGCCATGATTTTATATTTAAAATTCAAAATATCGAACAAACTAACAAAATATGTTTTTAGGTCAAGAATATTTGTTCAATCCATTTGTATTCTTGTAAATTTATTGCACATAGACTCTGATAACCCCTTATGAACTTAAAAACAAACAAAAACAAAAAAAAAAGCAAAAAACAAAAACAAAAAATCTAACATTTGAAATAATTGTGTAGTTTTAAGCGTTGAGGTATTAAACATTATCAACAAAGCCAAGTTGAATAAGAAGAATTTTTAAAAACAAGAGTTTTTGTATTATTTTATAATCTCTCTTTCTCTCTCTCTCTCTCTCATTTCGTTTCTTTTACAGTGTATGTCAAAACAAAAAATGGCGAGCAATTTATCACTGTTGGTGTTCTGTTTATTTGTGGCCCATGCTTATGGCCAACTGTCGTTAGATGATCTAATTGGTCATGTGTTTACCAATACGTCTGTCGATTCCACGACTCCAAAAATATTTGAACCGATACCGCCAACGACTCCAACGACTCCAACTCGTGTTGGTGAAACCGGTCGTTACAAATCATGTGGTGTTGAAAGGGAATGCGTGCCAAGACATTTGTGTGCAGATGGCACTATTAGCACAACCGGTGAAAACTTTATTGACATCCGTATTAACAATGAAGTCTGTACATACAATGAAGTTTGCTGTGATATTCCCAATAAGGTATGGTATTCGATTTTTACAATCGATTGTTATCAGCAGCAGATTTTTAGAAAAATTTTTGTTTTTATAATTACAGACTACGAAACCTATCATTGATCCCTTCCCCAGAGAACGTCATGAAGGTTGTGGCTGGCGTAATGAGGACGGTGTTGGTTTCAAAATAACTGGCGCCACAGATAACGAAGCTCAGTTTGGTGAATTCCCTTGGATGTTGGCAATTCTAAAAACCGAAGATGCCGGTGGCGAAATCGTTCATTTGTACGATTGTGGCGGTTCCTTGATTGCACCAAACGTTGCTCTGACCGCTTCCCATTGTGTCATTAATCGCAAGGCCCAGCAATTGATTGTACGTGCCGGTGAATGGGACACTCAAAATACAAATGAAATTTTGAATCACGTTGATAAACCCGTTAGAGAAATAATCACCCATGAGCAATACAATAAGGGCGCACTTTACAATGATGTGGCCCTTCTTATTCTGGAGGAACCATTTGTGTGGCAGGAAAACATTCGTCCAATTTGTTTGCCTGATCCCAATACCAATTTCGATCATAGCCGCTGTTATGCCGCCGGTTGGGGCAAAGACAAATTCGGCCGTGAGGGTAAATATCAAGTGATTTTAAAGAAAATCGATTTGCCAGTTGTTCCTCATGCCACTTGTGAAAATAATTTGCGTCAAACTCGTTTGGGTTTGTACTTTAATTTGCATGAGAGTTTCTTATGTGCCGGTGGAGAAAAAGGCAAGGATACCTGCAAGGGCGATGGTGGTTCCCCATTGGTGTGTCCCATTCCTGGTGTTGCGAATCGTTACTACCAGGCCGGCATTGTTGCCTGGGGTGTTGGTTGTAACGAAGAAAATGTTCCTGGTGTTTATGCCAATATTCCCTATTTGCGTAATTGGATATCAGAAAAATTGGCTGCCAGAGGCATTCCATTTAATCACTTTACCGCTTAAGCTTTTAATTACAAATAAAAAAATATCGAAATTCTGTATTTTATAGACAAACTCATCGTTTAATAAACAATTATTTTCTTTTTTTTTTACTTTAACTTTAAACATCTGAAAATCAGAAAACTTAGTTTCATCTTACAAAACAGATTTCAAACTAGAACTCTAAGCATTCAGCAGCATGCAATAGATTTTTGCGTTTTTATTTACTTTTCAATTAGCCCCTAAAGATTACGTAATTTTATCGATAAACCTTTTTGATATTCATTAATAAACTGGAATTATAATTTAAAAATCCAATGACATTGAGATAAATCATGAAACGAAACTAGATTGTTTAAATCAGCAAATATTGTATGAAACTGATTTAAATCTCTTGTACAGTCAATGTCAGTGAAAATTTTTACGATGTACCAAGGTCAAGGTCAAATACATCAGAATTTTTGAATATTTGTTTAGTATTGGAAAACGAAGTCGCCGTAGTCTAGTAGGTAATGTGTCGGCTTATTAGACGTAAAGCCAGGGCTTGAGCCCCAGGCCAGACATCAAAACAAAATACAAAAAGTATTTCTTCGGCAACTTTCTCTCAGCAGATTTCTGGCAAAAACTCTGAGAGTAAATAAAATTGCCATGAAAAGTTTTTCAAAAGTCTGACGTCGACTTTAAACTGTAGGTCCCACCACTCATGTATAAAATTAACACACAACATACATAAGTGGTGTGAGAAACTAGGTCATAATCCTGACTGAAGGGTTGTAATGACCAATTATGTATGTATGTAACTTTATTTTATCATTAATTTGTAATAATGAAAAGAAATTAAAGGTGACTTTAAAGTTCACTTTAGCTAAAGTTACCTTTAACTAAAACCAACTTTAACAGGAAGTCGTAATAATGGCCCTAAGAGAGGTAATGGAAAATAAAGAAAACTTAAGTGCAGTGAAAAACAGTTGTATAGCACGTGTGGTCACTCCTCGTCAGTACTGGGTTTTTGACAACTCAGGACTGATGTTGAAGTTTTTGCAGTTCATAGCCGGAGAAACAGTTGATTACAACCAAAACACATACCTCCCGGAGATCGAGCTTTAGTTCATACAAATTTTAAAATGGGATGTCACAACGATTTGTTGACTAACTTTTTAAACTTGCTTCCATGCAGAAAATATACGGCCGATAGCTGCATAGCCGTAAAGTCGGCTCTTACGCCAAGCCGACGCACAATGGGGTTTTTGATGCCTAAAATGGGAATTAAATCGTGGGAGCTTTCCTGATTGCTTTTTTAACTTTTTTTGGTTTATTTCGTTTAAAGCAGATAAATCCATATTAATTAAAAAAATCGTGACCTGAAATCCATAAGGGCCTAACAACCAAAAAATTCAAAATTGAGTTTTTGATTGATTCTTATGTACAGCATCAAAATATATGTTCTGACAAAATTTTATAATCCTACTCTCAAAGATTATCTACCAACCAGATAAAATTAGAATTGAACATAGAAATGTTAATACAAATTAGAATAAATCATTTCGAGTATCAAACAAGTTTTCATTTCATTTTGAAGTCTTTGTTTCGGGCTTCTTGCGCATCCTCAGTTAACTGCCGTATTGGTTTTCAAGAGTAGTTTATTACTTCTGGTCCGCTCCAGCAAATATGAGGAATTTTCTTTCCTTTATTATTTTGTCTTTTGGTTTTTTCTTCTTTCACTGCAATCCTCGAAATGAACGTTCGATCTACTACTTTTAACACCAGATTGCAGCGGGATCTAACCAGTACTTGTTTTTCTGAAGAAAACGCTCAGAAACTCAATAAAATGCATTCCAGCGATTCTTCAATTGGGAAATAAAATTTTTCAATGTATATTTAAAAACTTTAATATTTTTTTATTGCTTGGCAATAAACATGTAGCATTTTTTCTTCAAGAATTGCAATTTTTTCAGTAAAGATTTCAAATCCAGAACTTGCAATTATTTCATAAAGTTCTCTTCGAGAAATAAAAATTGTATTCACGTTTGTATCTATGATTGAATAAATGTGGTCTTATAATTTTATACAAAAAATTTTATAGATAAAAATTCTATAGGTGCAAAAATATATCTTCTTTTTTTTAATCAGGTGCAAGAAAGTGCAAAAAAATTTTTCTCTATTATTTCACAAGGTGTCTTAGGTTTAAGAAAAGAAAAATTTTTTTGCTTTACTTTGCTTAACTCACAACTATTTTTCCATATATGCTACAAAATTTGCAAATTTATAGACCTTCAGAAAACATTTTTTTAAAAATAACAAAACTATATAAACTTAAAAACAACGTAGCAAATATAATCTCAATCGTCTGGCGTTGAATGCTCCATACTTTTTTTTATATTTTTACTTAAAAATTGCCGAGAACTAATTTTGAAAGCACTGAAAATTTAGTTTAGTCACGAATGATAAAAAAATATCAAAAAACTCACACTTCAAAAAGACGTAGTAATGTATCGGTACTTGCTAGAGACACATTTTTTTGAGAAAGTGATGCAGAATTTTGTGCACTTTTAACTCACGTAAAAAAATATTTGGTACTAAAGAATTTCATTTTCCAATTAATTCCCATTTTAGGCATCAAAAACCCCAATGTGCGACGATGGGAAATAATAGAATTATTTTGTTGACCAACGAAAGATTGGTTTGTGGAAAAGAAGTGCTCGGAAGGAATAGCAGCAGCACAGATCAATTTAATATAAAACAGGCTTAAGAAAAGCTTCTAAGGGAATTTTTGGGGTCCATAAAAACGGTATCATTTACAAATATTCGGAAACACTTGATCAGACAGCAGTGACAATGTATTTATTGCAACGCTAAGCTGGGAATCTTAAAGGCTCCTTTACACAAAAAACTTTGGTAATTGGACAAAAAATGATGCCGAAAGAGTCTACTTAAAAATCGTTTTCCATTAATCTGCTCAACCATAACCAAAGAAAACTTGGAATAAACAAAATCACTGGCATAGTAGTCGTAGAGATGCCACATGTAGTCATGAAGATTCTTATTTTCATTTTAAACGCATTTTACAATTTGAATATTTCACCTTACGTAGGCTTTAATTTGGAAAAGTCACATGGCTATTAATAGTTAATTGCTATTGATCACATTGTCTTACTTGGCCAAAGGCACAATACAAAAAAAAAATTTAAACCCAGGTTTGTCTTTTTAAAATGCTACGACAATTCATAGATTCAAAGTAAACATTCTTGTTATTCGTTTTCATCATAGAATCTACAGTTGAACCTGAAATGATTCCTATTCTGAAAAAAAAACTTTTTTCAAGCATACAATACCCGGTAATAAAGTCTGTAAGTTTTTTAAGCTACTCGAGATATGTCTGTTAAAACTACTTTCCGCACACAGCGGAAATGTTTTTATGTGTTAGTGGTTTGGAAGCTCTCCTACTGCCAAGCTCATTAGCCTGAACTTGATGAGATAATTTAATCACAAGTTAACCTCAGATGGCGATCTGTCTGTAAGATAGTATTGACATCTCTCGTTCGCTGTCACATCGTATACAAATTTAATTAATTCCGCTCTCTTCATATCGAGTACGTAAAACTTGTGTGATCCATCTAGATGTCTTTGGGTCTCATTATATGCAAAAAAATTTTACTTTCTTTATTTCCAAGTCTTCGAAGTTCATTTCTAAGTGCAGAAAGATAGCAATTCTACCAGACTGCGTTCTTTGCTCAGTGCCTAGGTCTTAGGGGGCAGCTAAAATTAAGTACCATTGCTTTGCCGTATTCAATTGAGTCCTCGAGATTATATTGATTTCGTATGACTTTGACACTGCACGCAAAACTTCTCTTTGCATCTCTAAATTACTCCATCAGGTACTTTTAATTCTCTGAAGTTAGAGTGATTCGCCGTGACCGTTCACAATTTTTTTAAGTACCACTAAATTTTTAAGAAAAAAAAATAAATCATGTTCTTAATTGTTAACTGAATTAATTTAAATCTTTCAATTATTTATTATTTTTAATTTTTTTTCTTGTTAAATATGGTATTTGAAATTGATTTGAATTTATTTAAATTTTTCAATTATTATTATTATTTTATTATTATTTTTTATTATTAAATATGGTATTTGAAATTGATTTGCTTTATTTTTTTCTTAATTATTTTAAATTAATTTCTTAAAACTAATTGGTGTTATGTCTCGATAAGAGTGTCTATCTTTAGTAGTTATTTTTCAAACATTTTAGTTTTTATTTTTGCGATCACCATCTACAATAGTTTAACGACTCTTAACAGATTTTTTGGTTTTGTTGTTAAATAAATATATAATATTTGTTGTTGTTCTCGGTATTTTTTTTCTCTTTTTGTTTGTTTTTTTTACTAATTTTACAATTCCATTTAAAGTTTAATTAAAACTAACATTTACATACGTACACAATTGTCTTGTATATCAATATATGTATCTTAATAGTACATTATGTACTGACATATATACATACATACTAACATAAGAAACTTTTTTGTTTTTTTTTGTTTTTCTATTTTTCTTTTATTACTAAACTATACATTAATGACTAATTAAAATACATACATACTCGTCGTAAAGGCTAAACTATACATCCGTACACAAAATTAGTTTCTTTTACTATTTTCTTCGTTTCCTAGATTACATGACGCATGACATGACATGACATGACATGACATGACATTTGTGATTAAAATGTTTCATTGTTATACGATATTCGAATTAAAATTTTTAATTTTTTTTTTTAATTTTTTTTTGTTGTTTTTTGTTTATGAATAAAATTATTCGTTTTTTTTTTCTTTTGCAATGAGGTTTTTAATGTTTATTTTTAAAATATTTTTTTTTGTAATTTAATTTCGTTTATTGCATTTATAAAAGGGAAGAAATGTAGCATTAAATGGAAGAAATATGTATTGCGATTTAATTTAAACTTTAATGGGATTTACATTAGATTGATTAAATGTTTAATAAAATGTTTAATTCAGTTATAATGGTACGATAAATGAGTTCGATTAATGGAAGCACAGTTAAATGTTTAATAAAATAAATTGTTTACATTTTACATTTGAAAATATTTACATTACATTACTTAATTAAATAAATAATAGAGTTAGTATTGCGTAAAAATATATTTAAAATATAATAAATTTTAATATAGTATGTATTTATAATTAATAATCATAGTAATTAATAATGTTGTAATGGCCAGCAAATGTTAATTAAGTTTCTTTTTATTATGATTAATTTAATTCGATTAATTATTTACTTAAATATTATCCTTTATAAACTAGCTATCAAGGCATTATTTGATTGATATAAAATTTCACTTTTTTCCATTTTATTATTATTCTATTTAATAATTATTATTTATTTTAATTATTAATAGTTTTAATGCTATTTTGTTTTTAATAGTTTCATAACATTTTCAACATTTAAGCGTTTTGTTTATGAATTTCTTAATTATTAGTATGCATGTAAATAATGTATGTAAGTATTGTAAATAAATAATATCAATAACTTTTATTTTGTAATTTAATTTTTAATTTTAATTTCTTTTTTCTTCATATTGTAAATTAATTAAAGGAGATTTTGTGTTTGTGATCTCTGTAATGTCTTCGAAATGTAATTGAAAAAGTAATGTTAGCACGCGCTCCTTAAAATGAATATCGAAAATGAAAGTTGAAAAGAGTTAGGTTAGGTCGAAGTGGTAGCTGTGATATTAAAAAGCTCACTTGAGCACGCATAGCGGCCGGTTGTGATGCCACAGGTAAACGCAGTCTCTGTACCGACCAAGTTTCACCAGAATCAGGGAAGAGGAAGAAGTTGGTCAGCGCAAGGGCTGCACATCAAAAGCACGACTACCCTACGCTGGAAAACCAGCCAGAAGCTGGCAGATAGATGATAGCTCCGTCAAAGGAGTACTTAGTTATCTGCTTTTACTTACTATGCCGTGGGCTGCAGAGAAGTATCGATTCATACGTATTTGTACAATAAATGTAGGAAGTAGTGCTGGAATATTAAAATTAGGCACAGAGCATACAATCGATTAAATTAATAAAAAAATAGAATTTCGTTAATAGTATTAGGCACACATCCGTGCAATTTAAATCGATTTTATCACATAAAATTTGCCAACTCAGCGATCGTTAAAACTTAGTGAACTTTTTTCGGCTACATTTAAAGAATACAGTCTCCATCATTTGGTTCCAGTAAAAAGGCGTAGATAAACGAAGTATTTTTTTTTTGCTTCTTTTGAAAACCTCAAACACTTTATTTTATAATTCCATATTTAATCCCTCATGTCTCCAATAACCTCTAACTATTTAATTTTGTTTCAGAAAACTTTTTCTGCCTGCCTAATTATTTCTCAGCCAGGACGAATATGCTCGGCATAAACCGCGTAAATTGGTTCTTCCTGCAAAAGTAGGCAATTATGATTAAAACTTAAATATTGCCTGTTGGTCAAATTAAACTTGGTTTTAACAAAGTGAGCGCATTGAGAAGCGTGTTTGGTAAGTAATTGATCTGCAAATTTGCCCTTAATATCGTAGGATTTCACCTAATGATGCGTAGAGTTTCTCATTTACGGCGAATAGGCCTTTACAAATCCAACTATATTTGTTCGGCGACTATCTCTCAGCAGATTTCTGGCAACAACTCCGCCATTATAAATTTCTCAAATAAATCTGTCGTTCAGATTCGACTTTAAACTATAGGTCCCTACTCTCAATTATGTATTATTTTGTATATACTAGATGCAGATGTTGTAGATATTGTTTTGAACAAGAGCGTTGGATAAGAATTCCCATACCTCCGTCCAGATTAAATTAACTCTACGCACTCGGCACAGTTTCGGATGTTACCTACCAGCAACTCGACATCACTTTTTAACGAAAACGTACATCCTGGAAACGTGGTATTATACAGTATAATTTTAGAACCAAGTAAGGAATTGTAATGAAATTTGTTTTATATGAATTTGTGGACATTGAAGAACACATATTTACAAAAACATACAAAGAAGTTGTTATAATTACTTAGCATTGTGACAGTTCTTCTATTATTCCACACAAGAAGTATAATATTATTTTTTCTATATGCCACTCTCTTTTTTTATGAAAATTTTGGGTTACGTAAAAAACAAAATAATGTCTTATTACTGCAGAGATCTTTTCTATTTGACGGTTCAGTATGAACTGAGATCTTGTACATTTCTTCTCTTGGTTATCGAATTTCTTTATTATCGTAACAGAAAACTACTGGAGAACAAGTGTTTCTTAAAAAATTGCGGCGGAATAATTTCATTGCCCGTAATCGCTAACAAACTATTATGTCCGCTTAGAGGGGACAGCTGAGTGCAAAGGGTTAATACATGAGCTTGTCTTGTCCAAAAAGGATATGGAATCAGTTCAGATAATTTTTCCGAACATGTACCTGTTTCTGAGACAACAGCGTTGTGGGACCAGATTTAGATGTCTAAATCCAAATTAGCGGAAAATATCCTATTCAGAAAGCATGAAAATTTATCTTTGGTGTTTGGAGTTTTCATTGGGTCAATTGAATAAAAAAAGTAGGAGTTTTTTGGGGAAATTGATTAAAAATTTCTTCTTTTATTTTCAGTAAACAAGTAAACTAACTTTGTAATAAATTTCCAGATACATACCTATGTATACATAATACATATGCATACATACATAATTGGCCATTACAACCCTTCAGTCAGGATTACGGCCTAGCTTCTGACATCACTTATGTTGTGTGTGTTAATTTTATACATGAGTGGCGGAACCTACAGTTTAAAGTCGGCTCCAGACGACAGATTTGTGGGAAACTTTTCATGGCAATTTTTATATACTCTCAGAGTTTTTGCCAGAAATCTGCTGAGAGGAAGTCGCCGAAGAAATATTTTTTCATCTATCGTTTTTGATGTCTGTCCTGGGGTTTGAACCGTGGCCTTATGTCTAATAAGCCAACACACTACCTACTAGATTAAATAAGCATGTTGGTCGTTTCCTTTTTTTCCACCAATTTTGCCTATAAATTGCTCTTGTAGTAACATATCGGCCATCGTTTGAATGAAAATTAAACATTTTTGATCTCCAACTAACCGACGACAGACTAGCCTTCCAATATACAATAGGTTGCACAAGTTGTATAACTGATCGCAACGTGTAGGGACCGCATGACTGTTTTGAATTAAAAGTGAGTTTTGTTTCTGTATACATAGTTTATAATACATTTCAAAAAAATAAAAATATTGTTTGCTACGAATTTTTAATATCTTCAGCAAATACCTCTTGGCCTTCCTTTCATACGTAAAGTGCCATTGGAATCAAATAAAAAATAAAATTTAAACCATCGTCATAAATAAAATATGACTTCAGCTAAAACAACAAGAAATACATCCCTTTCTGAGGATAGTAGGTTAGGTTAGGTTGCAGTGGGAGCCTTGATGTCAAATGCTCACTTGAGCACACACAGGTGAACGCAGTCTCTGTACTGACCCAGCTCCCCCAATTCAGGGAAGAAGAAATTGGTCAGCGCAAGGTCTGCACTCTGAGGATATTACGTTTCAATTTATTTAAGTGAATAATATTATAAAAAAGGGTTTTTTATAAAGGGGTAGTTCCCCAATTCCAAACACTTGTTGCACTGTAAAACTCCATTGATAAAGAAAGATATGCGGAAGAATTTTAATTCAGAGGTTATGTATGGAAAAACTTTTAATACTGAAAATGCTGAGTCAAAAATTTATGAATGTATGAAATACATACGCGTTTGTTATGTATAAATGCAAAAGTGAACTTTTATTATAACGATGATCTCCAATCTCAGCTGTTAAGAGTCTGAGAGTTTGAAAATGCTGAGTGTTTGAAAACACTATTTTATGTATTCGAGCAGAGTGAAATAAATTATCTAGCCGCCCTATGGCGGGCTACTACTCTGTGTTCTAAAGGACAATCGCTTTAGTCCTACGACATGCCAAGTTTTTGGAAAGAACAGTACTATGCAAACTCAATATGTAATGAGAGCGTAAAACATTGAATGAAAATACGGATAGAAATTTGCTAGTGATACGGCTCTCTTCGCTTCTTCAAATTCTTTAAAAAAATCATCACACTGCATTAGACGAGATTCATTCATTTTACATTGTTTTGGTATTTTTGCTCTCATTTTTAAAATACAGATGGAATTCTGCAATATTTTCTCTGATTTGATTCTTAAGCAAACCTTTTGCGTACGCTTTAAAAAGACCCTGGCATTAATAGAATGGCATTCTACAGATTAATCGGCATCTTCAGATTAATAACTAAACCCTCAAAACACATAACCTAGGCGAACTAAAGCTACTACAAACGTTTGGTTGATTGTCTTGCGGAACAAATCCACAACAGATTTGAGTGGGGGATAATGGCACCAGCTTTTAAAACAGTGCCATTGGCATCATTCTCAGTTAAAATCTGTAGAGAAAAGTTTATGCCAATGATAACTACATCCGAGTAATCAATAAAAAATCAAAATCCCACGAAAAAATCAATAAAAATGGTTTAACCGCAATAAGGATTCAATTCAATTTGCAAAGAAAATCGACGAGAATAACTACCCTGGAAGTAAATATACACGCTAAAACACTGCAAATACTTTATAGCAACTTTAATGACTCGGAAGAAAGACTTGATATTTTTTTAAGAAATTCCAGTCAGCCAATAAAATACACAATACTGTATAGCTGCGTGGGACTTGATATAACTGAAGTGTAGTCATAAGACTAACCCATAAAAGTAGATATTATATAACTGAGGTTAGTCTGGTGTGGCGTTACACTTTTAACTACTTTCACAAAGGAGTTTAGATAGTCTCCGACTCTTAACCAAGAGGGAAGTCATGTTCATATACATGGCTTCGAATTGGTACTCAAGTGTGGTGATGCAACCACATGATATGTGTAAGCATAAGCATGGGGGCATTGGTAGACGCATTGCTTTCACCAGTGTTTAGAGCACCGTGGAGCGTGTCATCATGGCGTAAATCCTTTGACTAATAACTGAGGTTACTATCGACACTCAGGT
This sequence comes from Sarcophaga subvicina, assembly GCA_936449025.2. Classification (NCBI taxonomy): domain Eukaryota; kingdom Metazoa; phylum Arthropoda; class Insecta; order Diptera; family Sarcophagidae; genus Sarcophaga; species Sarcophaga subvicina. The sequence goes on from OW388082.2 coordinate 40,031,113, forward strand.
TCTTAATATATTGGCATACAAATGCACTCCTGTTGGAAGTGATAATCATCAATACCTCTAGGCTTTTCTTCGTCTTTACGGCATAGACAGAACCAGAAGATAAAAATGAAACTACTTCTGCTCGTCATTTTAACGTATGCCTGATGGAATGACATAAATGATGTTTGCAGGAGTTGGCATTATAAAGCGAAGACGTATAACCTAATTTTCTGATGGATGGATTAATCGATATGCAAAAAGGCTAATTAATTTATTGTAAATAAAAACTGGTAATAATAATAATAATCGAATTCACTAAATTTTCTATGATATTAAAGATGTTTAATAAATTTTTAATAAATTTTTTTTTGTCTAGAACGATAACAATTTTAATAAAATTTTATTCGGTTGATGATAATGGATGAATGAAAAGTTTTAATTTCTTTTTTATTTGTTATTTTTGTTTAAAAATTTATTCAATATAATTTTGTTTATAATTTTCATATTTTAATTTAATAAAAATTTTCTTTTTAATTTTTTTTAATTTATTTAATTTAATTATTCGTTTTAAATTTGATTAATTTAAACCTAAGCTCTAATTGCGAATTTCACAACCACATGGCTTTAATTATATTACAGATTTGCTAATTACAATTAATTTGTTTTTTTTATTTCTTTTATGATTTTATAAATTTTAAGAAAATTGCTTACAAACCATAATTGTTTTTTTTACTTTTTTTTTTGGATATTTTTTCGTATTTTTTTATGAATATTAATTATGCAACAAGTATACATAAATGTTTAACAAAATTGATGAAAATAAATAATTAATTATAATTAAAAATGAAAATGAAATATTTTTAATTATTTCAACATTTATTATATACAAAACAAAACCTATGTACATTCTAATTTGATTAAAATTTTTTTTATAAATTCATAACTACTTTAATAAAACTTTTTATTTAATTCTATGTTAAGTAATATCAGTTGATTAATTTTTAATCCATACTAGTATAGCATTAAACTATTTACTTCTATTTCTATAAAATTTTTTTAATTTTTTTTACTCTTTTATATACAAATAGAATATTTACAATGTTTTAAACCAAAGAAAAAATGTCAATTCCTGTTTTCGGAAAAAGCTCATTGTTGTTGTCAAGAATTTTTTTTTTATTTATTGTTTAATGCATAACAAGAAAATTTCCAATAAATTTGGAAGCGATTGGAATTACAAAATAAAATTTTTTGTAACCATTTTTATTATGATGATAATCATAAAAATGTACAAGTTTTTGTGTGGGCAAATTTGAAACACAAGTATTGAAAAGCCTAAAGAAGTAGATTGCAACAACTGCACAGTAAAATCCAAATCGAACGTACAAAAAAATGTTAGGCTCTAGACCAAAACAATAGAACCAATACGGAAATATGCAAAAAAAATTAAAAAAAAAAATTGAATTTATTTTGTTCCCTTAAAGAGGATAGTATCGTGTAAGCTCAATACGTAATGAGAGCGTACTGCATTAAGAGAACGTATGGAAGGAAATTTGGCAGACGGACAACTCTCTCTGTGTTATGAAATTTTTTTAGAAACCCTCACACTTTATTAGATCAGGGATGTATTCCTTTCACTTTATTTTTTTTATTTAATAAATCATGTAAATACAAAAAAGCTGTTTAAATTATGGATGGGGTTAGGGTCTTACTCTGGATAGACCTACAACCGAACAACGCTTGCAGTTCATAGTATTTTATTGCCAAAGTTCTTGGAGTGTAATTCTTGGAGTGTGTGAGGTTTCTATCGAAAAATTATCTTCTGCAACGAAGCTTTCTGCAAAAGTTTTCAGAAAGATGAATTGCTAGGTGCAATACAAGAACGATGAAAATTTTCTCAGCCAATAAACCCATTTCTTTAACCTAAAAGGAGAGAACTGGTCTTGGTTGATATATAGTCTTAACAAAATGGTTCCACATGTCAAAAGGTAGCCGGTAGCAACAACCTATTGAGAGATGTGAGTTTTGTGATCAATTAGTCTAACGTTTTCTAACATTTTCCGACAAGATCATGTTATTTACCTTCACAATTGCAACCCTGTAGAACAATATATGTTTGCTAAACTCCGTTCTCACGAATGGTTCTCTTACGGCAGACATTCAGTTATTGCTTCAAATACTTTTTTTGCATTATTTCCAAATTATAAAAAAAACAATATTCAAATACTCACTGACGCGAATTTACTACACAAAAAGGGCGAATGCGAAGTCTTTTTGAATCTTAAATTACGCGGTTATTGTAGTATTAGTCGGGTTGAAATAATTCCTTAAGGCAGCTGTGTACCGTATTCAGTATCATAGTATATCGAATATGGATATACGCCCATTCAGTGACAATAAAATGGCTATCAGATCTCAAGAGAGTGTGTACACCACATCTAAGAGAATAGCGACTTACGCACGCTCATTATGTATTTTTTTTTTTTCAGAAAAAATCAGCACTTCGGTCTAGAAAGAGTTTGATAAATACTACACAAACTCTTCAATAATCAGTTTTAAAGGTAGGAATATGGTTGAGAGAATTTCCTTGTAGTCGTACAAGCGCGAAATTTCACTTTCTCAGTCGCGATTTTTACAACCGAAACATTTGAAAAATTCTTGATCAAGCGGTGTTGATCAATCAAAGATTGAAAATGCGAGAAATTGTCGAACCTATATAAGTTTTGAATAAGAATTTTTTTTACAAGATGCAAGCCGCGTTCACTCAAAGGCGAACATAATCGTATTCGTGCATTGGTGTTGTTTATCCGCAATGGACGAGTATTCGCGTCATTTCATTACCGTAAAACATGGATCTACTACAATACACAAGAGACCAACATCCGTCAAATTAGTTGTCATTCATTTAGCTTGATTTGCAAATCATCGGCGAAATTCAGACAGATTTAGGTGCTCAAGTCATGGAAATTGGATATGGAGTATTAATAAGCCTGAATAGAATTTTTTCGTTCCATGCACATTTTTTTATTTCAGTTTGAAGACTACAAGAAGCTACAAGACCTGATATAATCTTGTACATGTATTAACAAACGTAATGAATTTCCATTTAAAAACATTTGTAATTAAAAGTTAATTAATTTTGAATTTAAAAAAAAAACATTTTAATATTAAAGTATTGAATACGTCCATCCACTATAATTTTAAAGTTAATTTCAAACTTAATTAATTATTATTTCAAATAATGTTTAGCATTAAAATATTTTATTGCCTTTATTTTAATAATATTGTATTGACTATATTGCTATCGTTTAAAAATGCTTGTAATTAATTTTTAAATTGCCATACGCTGGAGTTACTGTTACGTTTTTATATAAAAAAGTCCAAAAAAAAAATCTATTGAAATTCATAATTAATTTTACATTATAAGTATACTATACTACATATATATTCAGACTCTGTTAAATCTAGTAACTAACAAATAAGCTTCACGTTAATGGTATAGGATAGACGGCAACAGGAGTATTAGGTGGGCGGGCAATAAAACCTTTTTTTATAAAATGCTGCAATTGCGGATATTACGAAAATTTTTTGCAATTTAATAAAAAGATAATTAAATAAATATTTATATTTTATATGTACATATCTACATATATACAATATTGCTTCTTAAGTTACTAATAATTATATAAACTTATATTATAACGGAAATTAAAAAATAAAAATAATTTATTTCAAACTGTTATACAGTGGTGGGCATACTTAAAACATTACAATGATAATTCATTTGTTGGTTTTTTTATATGTTTTTTTTTATTCTAACGGGAATTTTGTAAGGTAATGCTTAACCTCAGAAGAGCCGGAAAGACGGAGAGTAAAATTCCCCAGTTACTAAGTTGGTCTAGACTTAAAACATTACAATGATAACTCATTTGTTGGGTTTTTTATGTGTTTTTTTAGTTGAACGGGAATTTTGTAAGGTAATAGTCAACCTCAGAAGAGTCGGAAAGACGGAAATAAAATTCACCAGTTACTAGGTTGGTCTAGAGGTACGGTTAAAAATGTAATGAAACATTTCAATGCATTTATGAACCTCAAAAAAAATATTCTAAGAGCATCTAAAGCTGATACATTTAAAAGCTCTAAGCAGCTAAAAGTTGAATTAGCGTCATCATATTGCATCCTTTCGTGGATGCGTCACACAGTGAAAATCTTTCTGATCAAAAAAAGAAAACTTTCAGAACCAGATTGTATTTTGCCAAACAAAATATGAAGAAATGAATAAAGTTTTGAGGAAATATTTTATTTGCTGATGGATCCAAATTTTGCCGTTGATAATCACATGGTAACTGGTAAAAATGGCGTCAAACTTAATTTCCGATATACCATCAAATTAATTAAGTATGATGGCGGGAATATTACGATGTAAGGTGGTGGATCAGTTCAAGCGTGGCTTAAAATGTTTACAAAAACATTAGACAAAATGCAATTATACCATACGCGTAGAAAGATTTTCCTGTTAATGTGGCAAGTTCATGAACGACGATAACCCTAAATACACTTCACCACTTGAGAAAATTTGCTTAGAAGAACAAAACGTAAATGTTTTAAAGTGGTCAGCTCAATTCTCTGATCTCAACCCAATTAAAAACTTGTGAACAGCAGTTGAACATACGTTATGTCTGTGGTTCAACCCCTGACAAACTGTTTGCCAAAATACAATTGAAGAGATGTTATAATTTTATCTGATCGTACACATAAGAGGGAAGTCATCGTAATCTTGCTTTGCCTTATTAAACGAGAGTCTGTGGTTCAAACCCTGGCTCATCCAACTCAAACATAAGGAGTTGAAAACATGAAAGACTTTCTCCATCTCTCTCTGTTGGCACTTTGTTCATAGTTTATCAAATCGATGTTGAAGTGTTATTAAAAATACAGGTTATTCCACAAAATATTGGGGGCAAAAATATTAAATCAAAAAAAAATATTTTTTCTTTATACGGTGCTCAGATATGCACCTTTATTGCGTAAATCGCAATTAATATTCGTATAATTGTAAATTTCAATTAATAATTGCGCAATAAATACGCAAATTGTTATAATATTGAGTAAAACTTAAAATGCACCATTGTCATAAGTGTGTTTAGTGAGAATATTACAATTAACCGAACACTTTTTGTTGATATTCGATAACTAAAATGTCAACAACGACAAACAAAATAAAAACAAAACACAAAAAAAATATTTGTTGAAAAAGCCAGCTGTTTTGTTTACCAGCTGTCAAATGAATATTGAATAAGAAGCTGAACTGCGTATATTATTATGCCTGAACACTTAAAATATTGTACTCAATTAACAGAATATTGACTCAATAAAAGTGCATATCTGAACATAGAATTCCAGAATTGTAAATTGTCTATTTAATAAGTGCATTGGAAACTGTTTAAAGTTTAGATTTAAGAACTGACAAGTGAATTATGTTTTCTTTTTCAATTTTCTTTTTCATTATTTCATTACGAATGTTTTAATTATATGACCACCACTGTATATCTATGTTTACAAGTATTTTTTTTTTTTTAATATAAAAAACGAAGAAAATAATCATGGCCAGAAGACTCTCTTAAATTAAGAAAAACAATGAGATCTACTGTGTAAATCATCAGCAGAGATTATAAAAAAAGTTTAACTGAAAACATTTGTAATTTCGACATCCCTATCTTGTCATTTATTGTTTTAGTAATTAACTATAACTATACTTATATTTGTATGTATATTGTATGCGTATCTATGTATATACAAACAGCAAAGAATTCGAATAACACTTAAAGATAATATTTACACACGTTCATGTTTTTAAATGATATGTCGATGCATTTGTTTAAAGATTCGAAGTATATTGTGACGTACATACATTTTGTTTTGTTAAAGATTGAATTTTTATTTTTGTAGTTCTTAAACAAATTAAACATTCACTCAGAGAAATTGGTTTTTTTTGGTTGTAAAATCTCTATTATTTCTAAACCTGAAATGCAATATTACAATAAATTTTACTACTTTTACTTGTATGTACCAAAAATCAAACCGAAAATCTATCTTGCAATTTTAAGTTTCGTTATGGCTCTCATTTAAGCTGTCAATTTTATAAGGTCATAAGCAACTTTGAGGGTCTACATAAACACGCTTCCTAATATTTGCTTTCGAATGTACAATACATGTGACATAAACCAAGCATAGAGTTTTAAGTCGACTTACGATCGCAATGCAAAAGCAACTACCAACCATAGCAACAGGTTACACACATTATTGTTTATAAAAAGCAACGAAATGTGGAAATATTTATTATTAAAGGCATCCTTACACGACATATTTTTGCATGTGTTTTCTAAAATTTAAGTTTCATATGTTTTTCTTTGTGCCTGTCATTTACATAGCCAGTTTACACATTATTCGTAATTTTTACGCCGAAACGTATTTGTACAATTCAAGCATGCCTTAATTGAAATTTTGTTGTCAAACTTTTCTTATATGTATTTGCACAAGCAATGTTGTATAGATCACAAACGGCATATAACTGTTTAACAATGCAAAATTTGACACTTACAGTGTAAAAAACATGTCGTGTATAGGGATGACACATCGTTCATAAAAACATCGATGTTAAAAACATGGGTGATAGGATCGATACATCGATGTTTCATTTTTCTATCGTTAAATAACTAAAAATAAAGCCTTAATCATTTTAACACATCTAAAAAACAAGAAACAACGTTTTAGCGCAACGGCATCTATGATTTCAAAAAAGGTCTAAAAATTTTTAAATCTACTTCCTGATTGATTACTATGTCCGGTATAAAAATACATGTTCTTGTACAATTTTCCACTCTTTTGTCCATCAAACGTTGATGCATCGCCGATATATCGTCCATCAAAACATGTATGTTAATATCGAAAATTTACGTTTTCTAAACATCGATGTATCGTTTGCATCCCTTGTGTTGTAAGGCTGCCTTAAGTTAACTTAGTTATAAATAAATAATTAATTTTAACCGCTTTTGACTTATTACTTTACATCTTGTCTGGGACATTGAAAAACAACTGTTATGTTTAGAAACTGTTTTAATTCCAATTTTCTTAATGCTTTATCATCAACACGTGCACGTCTAGTAAGCCAAAAAATTTTGCAAGTCGGAGCTAAAACTACATGTTGTATAAGAAAACTTTTTAGTGTGATTATCACATCATTAGTATATTTTAATTTGGTTCTGTAAAAGACATCTGACAAAGTGTTTGCCAAAATACAATTGAAGGGATATTATAATTTTATCTGATCGTATACATAAGAGCGAAGTTGTCGTAGTCCTATTTTGGCTTATTAGACGAGAGTCCGTGGTTCAACCCCTGGCTCAGCCAACTCGAACATAACGAGATATGAAAAAAATTTCCTTCGATGACTTCCTCTCACTAGTCTTCTGGTAAAAATTCTAAAGAGTAAATAAAATTTAAAAAAATTCTGTCGTTTGGAGTCGACTTTAAACGTGTAGCTGCATTAGATCTTCCTTTGCACTACCAGATTATTGTAGTACTTTTCAGGCTTAAGTAAAGGCTATTAAATTTGACGCCATGCGAATTCGGTGTAAGAGTACATCAAATATTGTACCATTATATCCCAAGTATGAACAAACCACATCTAAGATTATCCAAGAATGCCGGTTTTCTCTGGAGGAAGTAACGAAACATTCGACGCTTAGCTTCATTGGAGTTCTTGTATGCGGAGACATTGAATGAACAATAAGGTCGACGCACTATCAAAGATGGCAATGCGGAAAATTCACATGAATTCCTACATGCGTAGGTGTTCCTCTACAGAGCGGCAAACAAATGGTTTCACACTAGAAGAAACACCACATAGATATATCCCAACATGGATGTAGGTAAAACAGAATTTTCATTGAACTTAACAAGATTCCATCTAAGGAACCTCATAGCAGTGATAACGGGAAACTGGCCTATGCGCGCTGGGATTACTTCATAATGACTTCTGTAGAAACTGTAACGACATGAAAAAAGAGGAGACCCCGGATCATATTCTCTGTTGTTGTCCGGCGCTTGGAAACCTGAGCAGTAGAATTCTTGGACACCCAGAATTTAGTGACCGAATATGTCTAGACAAAGGCGATTCGAGGAAAATTCAAACTTCCATAGGACTCTCGGGATGGTTGAGAGATACCAACTATTAGTTATAATTGTATGGCGCAATAGGTAAGATCGATATCATAACGTGGCCTTATAGAACCAAAGTAGGCTGTGCCCGGTTAGGTTTAACCGAATCTAAGAGATGTGGTCGCCGCATTGTAGCGGGAAGTTTTTGACTTACTAGACGAGAAATCGGAAGTGTGAATGTCATTTTAAAAAAATATTTCTCTCTGCGACATTTTCCTAGTTTTCTGCTGGCAAAATTTTTTAATTGCCATGAAAAAGCTTCATTAATTTGTTATTCGCATTTGCCGTTAAATTGTAGATCCTGTCACTAATGGATAAAGTCAAACACAAAACGTGGATGGCGTGGGAAGCAAGTTTATACTCCGGTCTAATGAGTTACATTAGCCACAAATGTATGTAAACGTCTTGCTTGAATTTTTGGTGTTTTCTGAAGACAAAATTGAAAGAAAGACAACTGCTTCCATTTTTTAAGACACCTTACAAATTTTTCTTAGACGGCCATTTTCATGCTTATTGAGCAGTTCCGGAAATAATAATAAGTTTTTCTTAAAGTTTAAAATTTTTTTTCTCCTGAAGTTCTTGAATATTTGAATATTTGAAAGGTTGTAGATAGATGAAGGATAACTTTTAGTATGTACAGGACAAGAAGTAGTTTCTTTTTATATTCAGAAATGCGGGGATACTTTCTATATTTATCAATTTCTCTGAGTGTATGTGCTTTAGTCAAAGAGATTTTTAAAACTTTTATAAAATATTTATTAACAGTGAGAGCTTACATTATGCATACATACAGTGAACGTCAAAAGAAACTGTACATTAAAAGAATTATACGTTAGAAAATTACCGTTATTTTTATTTTAAAATTGTTTCATTGACAGTTTTTAAAATAGAAAAAATAAATTACAAAAAATTTCAAAATATTGTCGAATTTTTTCGAGCACTGTCCTTAAGTGGTTAAAGTTGAGTTTGGCGATTGTTAGAATTTTATCCTTAGTGTACAGTTTCTTTTGACGCTCACTGTATATACCCTTTGTATTTAGAGTTTCAGGAAAACTAACCATTTAAATAGAACTGTCGTTCAGAGTCGCCCTGCCTCGAATGAATAAAATGGATAACACACCACATGGGTGGTGTGAGAAGCTAAATTGTAATCCTAACTAAACGCTTGTAATAACCAAGTAAAATTATCGATTCAATATGCGTTAACAGTCAATTCGAAACAATCAAATTGTATCCAAATCGCATATATTGATAGAAAATTTAGCGGCTGAACAACTGGGATTGGGAAGTTAGTTAAGTACTATTCAGTAGAACTGTTTGTCATACACATACAAATATCTAAAGGCTGGGGGCTACAGAGTAAATATAAAATTTTATACTTTTAATGGCTGTTTCCTCTTGAGTGTTTATAAGCATTAATTTACAATTTAATTTGATCTCTTTTTTGAATAATATTTAACAAGACTGAATCAATGAATCCTTAACTGTTTAATTATTATCCGGCGAATACGAGTATACTCGACATACATGCACAATTGGTCATTTCAACTATTCAGTCAGGATTGCAACCTAACTTCTCACGTCACTTACGTTGTGTGAGCTAATTTTATACATGAGTACTTGTAGGTCCCAGTTTAAAGTCGACACGACATAAACATATTTTACTCTGTTTATGTCTCATGTAAAAATAGGCAATTATGACAAATTTTCAAGTGTTGCGTACTGGAATGTTGGGACACGTGTTTATTTTTATTCGTTGTTAAAAAGCAAAATTTACTTATTAACGATAATTTGTCAAAACTTACTCAGCTTAATACAAGCTCTTGTTTATTAAAATAAATGGAGTTAGTAAACCAATGAATGTTCTAATGTTTTCCTTTCAAAACGAGTATTATGACGAGTATACTCGACACAAACAGTTAAAGCGTTAATATTGTTCAAAATAAATTTGATCTTTGATGATAGTTTTCATAGTTTTGTTCGATTATATTGAACGATCTTTAACAACTGTACTTGGGCTTGAATGGTTACGTTTTTTTAAAACTCTTAATACAAGGGTAGTGTATTTACATTTGTATCTTCGACTGTAAATATGTACATCTGTAAAAATAGTAATATGTATGTATGTACATAAATAGTAAGTATTTATACATGTATGCTGATTAATTATGGTAAATAAAAATCGATTATTATAATATAATTGCGTTGTATTTGTTGTAAGAGTAACGTTAATTAAATATTTCGTTAAAATATTATTCTGATGTCTTGTCTAGCGTTGTACAGATTACGATTTTAAAATAAAAATCAACAATTAAATCTAACAGACTAATTTATACGTAATAAATAGGTATTGTTAAGAGTAGTAAATTATTTTAAAATTATTTCCTTTGCATATGTTACTTAGTACATAAGACAGGTAGTTATTCTACTACATACACTCAAGAATATATGTTGGGTTTACAAAATTAAGAACTTTGTTATACAAAATTTAATAAAATACTATGATTAAAAATAAAGTAGCATTATTGCGACAAAATAAAAAAAAATTAAATACACCTAGCTAATGACATAGACTAAGTTGTGAGTTTTGTTGAGTAGGATTCAAATATATTTTTTTTTAAAATTCTTGAACCCTCATAACTTGTTTTATTTGACAATAACATTTTTTTGGTCTTTACGCATAAATTTATTGATTACACAAACATTTATGAATCGATGTTCAAAATTTAAACCTTATTAGAAAGGAAAGGGATGGGCCTTTAAAACGATATACATATATGTATTATTTGACTTAATCTGCTATGGGGTTTGATGAGGTAAACTTGACAAATGCGAATTTTTCTTTTATATTTTCAAGTTTGTCCGTTCGTAGTAGCAAACTTTAATTAAAAAATATGAAAGAAGTGATGACATTCTGAAAGTGCATTATCTTGTGAAGAGATTGACACTACGTTTGATCAAATCGGACAAAAATACAGTAGTTATTATTTAAATAGTGTAACAGTCGTTTTTAATTAAATCTTGCTACTATGAACGGACAAACTTGAAAAAATATAAAAAAAATTCGCATTTGCCAAATGTACCTCATCAAAACTCATAGCATATTAAGTCAAATAATATATATGTGTATATCGTTTAAAGCCTAATAAGGTCTAAATTTGGACATCGGTTCAGAAATGTTTGTGTAATCAATAAATTTGTGCGTAAAGTCCAAAAACAGTTTGATAGTTTTTGTCAAATAACACAAGTTTAGAGGGTTCGAAAAATATAAAAAAAAAAAAAATATTTTTGACTTCTACTCAACAAAACTCACAACCTACACTATGTATGTTTAGCTGGGTGTATTTTGACTGTCACACCGTGTAATTAATAAAGAATTTTTATACCATAATCGACTATATCCGTTTGAGTGTATGCGTTTTGTTAATATCATTTGTTTTTGTTGTTTTTTTTTTTTTGAAATTTTCTTAATTGAAATATTGCATTTGTTGTTGTCTTAATTAATTAATTAAATATATTGCATACACAACTTAGAATGCGTAAATTTTTGTTTTTTTTAACTTAAATTGTATTTAGTTTCGTACCAAGTATTGCATTATTTTTGATTGACTGTTTTATTGATTGATTGGCGAAACTTAATTACAGTTTCTGTATGGTGATGTGTATGAGTTTTTATACGTATAAAAAAAAAAACACAATAACATTACATAGTTAGTTATTTATATGACTAGAATAGTTTTTTTTTAAATAATACCTCACATATTATAAATAAAATGTTTATTTTTATTGATTTATTTATTATTATTATTGTTTAAGTTTTTAGGTGACTATTCAATTGAATTACAGAATAAATGAATGAATGAATGAATGAGTGAGTGAGTATCTGAATAATAGTTAGTAGTATAATTGAATTATTTATTTATTTATTTTGAGCAAATAGTCTCTAGATTTTTTAGCTAGTTTCTCTACCTACATATGTATGCATGTACCATAGTTTGTTAATTTCTTTCATTTTGTCTTTTCTTTTTCAGTTTCTCCTAAGTTTTTACATTTTTCTTTTTTTGTTTTTGTTTTATAAATTAAATTGAAATCGTTATTTATTAAAAATAAAAATACAATAAAAAAGAAACGCAAATTTATTAACAAGGCTTAAAGTTTGATTTAAATATTCTCTGTTTTTTTTTTTGTTTATTTCTGATTACGTTTGATGTTGTTGCATTGTTTATACTTATTCCGCAGGCACTATAGTTTGATCCAAGTTTGGCTTGGTATCATCAGGATCTAAACTTAAGCACTCTGAAAAATAATGTTCCATGGAAGAGTAGACATGTTCTAAAACACCCGTAAGTTCATGACCTTCATCAGCATAAGTCTAAAATAATACAAAAAAAAAACTTTTTTTAATTTTAATATCAATTAAACCCGAATGAAACTCATTAATTATATTCTAAAACTTTTACAATTGCAATCTCTAATGCAAACTTGATACCAATAAAGGGTAACGAATAGCTAAATAAGACAATCGTTGTTTGTTGCAGTGTTGCAAAATTGAAAATTTGAAATGGTACTGAACTATAACTGAAAAAGTACCTTTTTGCATCGAATGGTACTTTTGTAAAAAATACATACGAGTACATAAATAATTAGTCATTACAATTCTTAAATCAGTTTTATTCTTTAATTAGTATTTGTCACTCACACGAATTTAAACCTCTACCATATGAGTACAGTAAATAAACACTACAAATTTTCATTTAAATGAAAAACTGCATTTAAAGGATCTGATGTACATATATGGGCAATTTCGTGTCAAGTGATGTCTTCCGATTTGTCTTCACATTAAGCGATTATAAAGGCCTTAAAGGAAATTGTATAAGCTTTCTTTTGAGAAAAAAAGGGCCCTTTTTGAAAAAACAAAAATTAAAAAAAATTAATTTAAAAAAAAAAAAATAAAATAAAAAAAAAAATTTTAAAATTAAAAAAATTATTTTTTGAAAGATTGGAGAAATAGCTATCTAATATCGTTTAGAAAATTTTTGCTAGGACCAATAGGTGAAAAGTAACACATATTTTAAAAAAACCCTGTATGACCAAAATGTCCAACTTTGACCCCCTCTAACTCCGGCAGTTCTTGACGGATATAAATGAAATTTGTATCTTGTCTACTATCCAATAGTACTAAACTTGGTGCAAATTTCATCCGAATCGGAAGACATCGATTTTAAAAATTGGGCCACTTGACACAAAATTGCCCATATATCATATATCGTATGTATATCCTATCTGTGAACTGCATTATCATTGAGTTTACGTATCATTTACAAAATTTTGAAATTATTAACGAAGTGGTATTCCTTAATGATTTCATTACTGACCTGATATCGGTACAAAACATTGGCGTCCGTTAAAGATTTTGCCAATTGAACGCCATGTATATAGGGAGCCGTAGAATCAGCCAGTCCGTGTATTAGAAAAAATGCATGTGACTTGATCAGACGTGCTCTTTGAGTTGCATCTGCTTCCACATAACCTTTGTAATTTTCAGCTGGAAGACCCATAATACGCTCTGTAAACGCCGAATCTAAAAACAAAATAATGGAAATTACATCACGATTGAATAAAATAAAAGAAAAAACTACGAAAACTTACTATAGTACAGCCAGTCGGCAATAGGGGAGACAGCTATGCCACACTTGAAAACATCTTGTTGTGTACCCAAGACCATTGAGGTGACATAACCGCCATAACCCCAACCCCATATGCCAACACGTGTTTCATCTAAAAAGCTGATGGTATCCAGCAAATAACTGGAAGTAATTAAATAAATGTGGGCTTCAAAACGAGTGCGAACAATTTAGAAAAAAAACCCAGAGTTTCTCACCGTAAAACAGAAATTTGATCCTGGACTTCAACTCCACCCAAGTGTCTGAATAGTGATCTTTTGCTCTGACCCTTGGCCCCTCTCACATCCAGACGCACATAAATAACATCGTTACGAGACGACATATAAGTACCCCAGTCTATATGAAATTTCTCGGATACAGATTCTGATCCAGGACGGCCATTTCTATAAAGTGATGTGAGTAAAGTGTGGATAATAAAATGGACGGGTCCAGAGTCATGTATACATGTATACTTACACCTCGACTATAACGGGAAATGCTGCATCTCTTAGTTCTTCTCTCCAACTAGGCGGCAGCAATAATTGCACTTGAGCCCTACTGCCATGCGGCAATGGTATTTCGAATGATCTTTGCGTTGGCAATGCCAACTTTTGTAATCGCTCGACATAAAATGAACGTTTATCGTAAAGTATTCGTTCCAGACTATGGGTTTTATGTAAATGAACACCCGATACGGGCAATCCAGGACCTTGACACTCAAGTATATAAAACGAAATTCCATATGGAGTCGATAAGGAAGACTCTGGCATTATGAAGGCATCGAAATGGGAACAGTTGAGATAATAGTAACGACTGCTCCAAAGAACCTCGCCCACATCGCACGTTATGCAAGTCGGTTCAGTTCTAAAAATAAAAAAGCTAAAAATATAAATATCGGTCACATTAGATAAAGCGTTAACACCAAAGCGAAAGCAAATTAAGTATTATTTTATGGTAAGCCTACTAAAGCAAAGCTTAAGGACAGCAATTCAAGCAATTGGAAGGTAAACATACTTTCTATTATCATCATTAACTGGATCTCGTACAGTATAAAGATGTCGCTGTCCAGGCTTCTTATCTTTCGTACCCAAATAATATACCAAATGGTTTGCAGTATCCCAGCAAAGAATTTTTAACACCTAAAATCAATAGGCAACGACATATGAAATACAATTATTTACACACTTTAAGTTTATTTACCTCGTATCTACCATGAGATATAACAGATATTCTTTGCTGTGATATGGTTACGTGCTTAATATGGGTAAAATGTTCCGTACCGGATTCTTGAACACTAGCTAATATTAAAAAACTATTACCATCTGGAGAAAATACCGGATGTGGCAGTATATCAAGCCATTCGTCCTCAGGAGCACGCTCTGAATGTATCTAAAAATAAAACGAAGCCATATGGGTTTAGTTATACTTACAATAAAATGATATGATATTCGATGATACATGCAAATGAAAATATCCAAAATAGAAATGTTTCTAATAGAATACTAGACAGCAATTCCAGTATCCTGTGAAATTATGAACTATTTCAAGATGCCATGAGGCGTACTATACTTATTCTTGTGCGGCTTGAAGGGAAAAAGTGGTTTCAACTTAAAAACCGTGAATACAAATGTTTCATAGAGGAATTCATTTTTGTTCCTACACTGAAAAATTCATTCAGCCACCAAATTTTTCTTGTAGTCTTTCAATTGCCGATTAAAGTCATGATAACATTTAAGCTAGGTGTGTAGGTAGGTTGAAGAAGAAGAGACCAATCAAGGGTCTCATACCTATCATCATGTAGGTTTGTTGTGCGTTCACCATTAGGAATACTACCTTACTTCCAAGAGGAAGTCTGTATCTTGTACATATTTTCTTAACTTCCTACAGTACACTCCTCTGAGACGAGTTATGTTTGGAATAGTGTCATTCCCAAAATATGGTGGTCTTGAGCTTACGAAAACTATGCTTATAAAAAGTGTTCCATCGTTTCGATGTCCTCACCACATGACCTGCATTCCACCATCCTAATAATTTGCAAGTGTACATGTAAAACGGAGTGTCCCGTCCTTATTTAATTTTGAAATACTTACAGTTTTTCCCTCTTTAGGATCAAACATAACATAATTGGTTATTACAACCCTTCAGTCAGGATTACGACTTAGTTTCTCACACCACTTATATTGTGTGTGTTAATTTTATACATGAGTGGTGGCATCTACAGTTTAAAGTCGACTCCGAACGGCAGACTTTTGAGAAACTTTTCATGGCAATTTTATTTACTCTCAGATTTTTTGCCAGAAATCTGATGAGAGAAAGCCGCCGAAGAAATACTTTTTGTGTTTCGTTTTGATGTCCGGCCTGGGGCTCGAACCCTGGCTTTATGTCTAATAAGCCAACACACTACCTACTAGACTACGGCGACTTCCTCTTTAGGATCGCTCCAAAGTATTTTTGTAATTCTACCCACAGCAGCCGATGTGACGTAATGATATGTAATACTATGGCTCCATTAGCCATAATATTCGATTCCTCATTTCCAATCACTCCATGTTGACTAGGTAATCCTATAATGTGCAGCGTTCCATTCCTAGAATAATTTTGAGTAGCATTTTTGCACTCCAGGACGATATTTTATCCCGTATTCCTGGATGCTATTTCCTTAATTCCCATTTGACTATTCGAAAAGATATTTAAATAACCGTATTATGATCGGAAGACAAAGTTTGGTTCCAGGTTCTTCTATATAGAGGCCCATGAGGCATGAATACGTTTCACCAATCTGGTATTAGAGTGTTGCAATTGTCAGATAACTGCGCGTCTAGCAAAAGACCGTCTAGTATCCCAATTATACTCTGGTTGATATATTATCACTCCAAATCCTGAAGGCGATATGCCGTAAGAGCCGCTTCATATCTTATCCGTATCTCCATCGGTTGGATGATATCGCACCACTTATACCTAAACAACACATTCGTTGTACCCTTTGAATTATTCTAATGTTCCATTTGCTTTTTATTGATAACCACCACACTACTGAATCAACAGTCAGAATAAGTCTAATGAAGATTAAAACCTATTACTCTCCTACATATAGACCAGCACCGTGTCTTCCAGATGCTGTCTTCATTTCAGTATCCTATCTGTCGTAGCTTCCGATCGATAATACTTTGAATGACATATTCTCTTAAAAAACTGTGATAATAAAGCAATAAGACCGTTTCATATAAACTTACCTCTGCACATTCCCAATTTAAATCAGCAAAACATGTTGCTATGATGCTATAGTTCTGAGATCTCATCATGTAAACGACCGATACTTGACGGTTGCTGTCTGTAACCCAACCGGCTGAGGTAAGATAATAATCACTGTAAATGCATGATTTAAACAAATTGTAAACGAATAATATTTCAGAGTGTCGGTCAGAGTGTCAACTTACTGGCCATCTAAGGAAAGTGGTGGCTTGAGAAGGATGTGATTTATTCTGGAGCTGTTTGTTACATCGACTATCCATAATTGCACTTCTGGATTTGTAGTACCCGGCGTCGGGTAACGTACATTTTTAGTTTCGGGAAATGAACTACCGGCAGACATACCACTGCCGGTTATTACAGCCCCTGATGCCAGCCACGGATATGTCATCATACCCACGTTGCTGTCATTGAAAGAAGCATACATAAAGTGGCTTCCGTCTTGTGAGGACCAAATCGCCTCAGGCTCTTGAAGGATTTCCTCTGTAAGAAAAGATCCGCCATTAGAAACATAAAATTTGAATTTTATTTGTAGGTGTTCGTTAGCTTGCCTTGATATAACCAATCGGGCACACCGTTATATATAAGATTCGGATAGCCGGTGTTTGTAATGCGCAAGTCTTCTTCGTCGGCTGGTGATTGTCTCAGGTAAATATCGTTGTCGGCAACGATTATCAACGAAGTGGTGTTGCCCAACCAGGTGGCATGTTGCAGACGTGTTCGCTGTACCTTTGGTGAGTCTTTTAGTTTCACAGGCATATGATGATCGTTTTCAACATCGTAAACGGTATAAAATGCAGTAAATGATCTCTTAAATATCTAAAAACAAATAAATTTTTCTTGAAATTATTCTTATTCAATAGAGATGGATGGTGTTTGTTTGTTACCTTCTTAACATTATGTCGGAATAAAACATATCGCAGATCGGTCGAACATTGATAACCCTGTACGTTTAGTTGTCTTAGTGTGTGATTTGTGGCCAAAGTACTGACCGTATTGGTGGCAGTATCTAAAACTGACAGAGCACCATCGTCCGATTGGAAAACATATTTTTTGGTTGTAACCCAAGAGGGCTGCAACCGGGAAGGCGTTAGATCTCCCTGCAAATACTCATCCAGTATCATGCGTCGTCCCGACCAATAAAGTAATTCATCTACGTAACTGTCAATCAAAAAATTTAAGAGAATAAGTGTCAATTCACGATCGATTCTTAACGTTCGTCCCAGATACACTTACCCTAATAAATAAATGGCCGTAATAATGCCGGCTATAACAAAACTTATTACTAAAAGCGAAAATATTATTGATCGCCAATTGTGACCCTCATCGAGGTCTAAGTCTGGATCTTTTAGTTTTGGATCTTGTACTTGTAATGTTTCGTCTGGAGGCAGACGCCATGATCCACCACCTCCTTTATCAGATGTCACGTTTGCGTGCATTGAAATTTATAATCACCTCTACGATAAATGGCTGGAATCTTACAATTATTTACTCTTTTCCTTTTACTCGCTTCCTAGTCCACATAAACGCACTTGAAGAGCTTCAACGCTCCTCCACACCTTGTCAGACTATTATGATGGTTATGAGATAGAGTCACGTCCAATCATTTAGGACGCGGTCTATGAATTGGCAATTGCTTGGAGTCATAAATCTTCTTTACAAAATTGTAGAAACTGTGAAATGTGGTTTGATGTTAAGTTTCTTATTGTAATTTTTGTATTTTTCTTCTTTTCTTTTTTGTTTTTTAAAGTTTGTAAGAATGCTGTTGCTGTCCAGTAGAAGAGTTTCGAATTGATTTGTTTGCTGTGTTTTGATTAGTTTATTTGATCAACATTCAGCAGCAGCCTTGTCGCAAAAGGCTCTACAATGATGCATATTTCAAACAATATTTTGAGGGTAAAAATATAAAGTTTATCTCCCCTTCATTTGCCAAGTTGAACACTCTTATATCAGCAATACCAATAATATACCCTCCTCCGGAGTATGTCATTGCACACGTTGCATGCTTGTAAAACCATCAACAGAAATAATAATTCTGAATACAGTCTTCTCTTCCCCTAATTGCTTTCATGTTCGTTATACCGCTCGAATATATTTACTGAAATGAAATTAGAGAATAAAGAAATAAAATTAATAAAATTTATTGCATATTGTGGCATTTAAATATGGCATAAATATGTGGCATAAAATATGGAGGAGTCGATTACTACCACTAAATATATGTGCAGAAAGAATACATCCTTATCGGGCATCTGAAGCGATATAGACAAGGTCAGAGTACCAAAGTCTACTTAACTTCCTACACTTAAATGCTATGTACGGAGCATGTATGAGAGAAACTTATTTATAAGGGATTTTTTTTGCACTCCAAGTGCTCTGGTGTTCAGACGATCGAAAACTTTCCCGTAGTCGAAGAAAACTATAAATCGGGTCTTTCCTAAGAGAGAGATGTGAGATATGATCGAAATTTTTTATTCGTTTGAAAAATCAATTGATGAGTAGAGCGCATCCGAAATGATCAATTTTCCATGACTCTGACGCATAAATCAACCTGAATTGACCAATCGCATACAATGCAACACCCGAAAAGTAAAAGTATATTCGTTCGTTCAGAATATTCAACGAGGCACGCAGCTCCTTCTTCTTGAAATTACAAGTCGTTGGTCTTCGGATTGTGCAATTCAAGCCAAAAGGACAGTGATGGCCTGGTCAAAGCTGTTCTTAAACAATGTTGACCAATGACTCCGCCAGCTTAATATCCACACCAAAGAATGACTTTTTCGAGATACATTTTATGCTCTGGGATCTAATGTGGATTGGCATCGTGCCAAGTTATACAATTTTGTTTGTTTACGTACTCATTCAAACCCCAGGTCAGACATCAAAACGAAAATATGAAATAAAAAAATATTTCTTCGGTGACTTACTCTTAGCAGATTTCTGGCAAATACTCTGAGAGTAAATAAAATTGCCATGAAAAGTTTCTCAAAAATCTATCGTTCGGAGTTGACTTTAAACTGCAGGTCCCGCCACCCACGTATAAAATTGACACACAACATAAGTGGTGTCACAAAGTAATTCCATAATTCTGACTGAAGAATTGCAATGACCAATTATATATGTAATGTTGCCCGAATGAACACCCATTTTGATAAAACAATTTCAGTATTTGTACGTGTTGTTGAATGCTATATCCGTTCATAGTGGTTTGGCAAAACAGACTGAATAAATGACAACTAATTTGACAGATGTGGATTCAAGATGGCCGTTATCAACTGTAAATGGTCCGAAATTCCTGACCCTGTCTTCCAAAAAGAATTTTGGTTGTTGGAGCACATTGATCTGTTTTAGTTTCATTCGGAAGGAAGCAATATGGTTCAGAAAACAATGCTGTCACCTGAATTTTTTCTGCTGGTTTTGGAGTGTGGCATCGATTTTACTCGGTATTTGGTTAAGTGTGGGACATAGAATACCTGTGTATTCTACTGTATTGCACTAAGATAAATAGAAACGCATGTAATAAGCACTTTACCTGTTTCCGGCATATAAAAATCAGATGAAAATAAAATCAATGTGTCGTAGCACAATAACAAAAAATATTGCTGTAATTCAAAAAATTCAAATGCTTACAGCCAAAATGCCCCTTTCGATTGTTTGACCTTCTCGACCGGAAACATTAAAAGAAAACCAATTCGTACAGATGGATTCGTTTTTATGTTTAATTTTCATAACGTTTAGATGATTGCACGTTCTTAACACAAAGATATTCAAAAGGTATTCAATCCAAAAACTAAAGCAATAATACCTGGAAGAAATATTTCAATGTATAGGTATACATATAAGCTGATCAAATTTCCCTCTTTGCTTCGATAGTTTCCAACATACAACTGAACACAGTTTAACGTATTTATTGTGTCCGTTTTAATATCATTACAGCCATGAGAAAGAGGTAGACAGAGAGAGAGAATTGTTGTATAATTAACGATGATGCACTTGATACACGTGTGTCACATTATATTGTCGTATTTAAAATTAGGGTTTGAAGTGATTGTGAAGTGTTCCACTTGGCAAATTAGCCAGTATCGTTCTCATCGCTCCAGTCAGCATCAATTGTTCAACAATAATCGGTCATGTCATTAAGATGTTCATTATAGTTGTTGTATTAGCATAGTTGAGGTATGTAAAGGATAATGAATTTAAAATCATGCTGTTGTTTACAACAGACACTTGAACAAAATGAATTTAAATTTAACCCTCATACTGTACACATAGGAATTATTTTCTGTTGTGTTTAACCCCGGTATTGATTTGGTGAAAATTGTGTGGATTTCACAGAGCAACCGATTGCTATTCAGCTATCCTGTACGCTACACATGATTTCGGATATGGATTGATAGAAAACCGTTTGATTTTTTCAACAACGTGTCCTGTGTACTGTATACACTTTGTTTAAAGTTTCACCAATTAAAAATATTTAATAAAACTATTTAAGTTCATCAAGTTATTTTCTTTTGTGAGATAATGTATTCGTTGCAGATAAAAACCTTTCCGTCGAGACTATTCTTCATGTTTGCAAACAAAAAAATTCTTATTTGTTTTTGCATATGGCTCCCATTTTCTAGACTTTTGGATTTTTCTCAGAGATTTTAAATGCTTCTTGTGCAACATTTAACATTTCTGCCGTTTGTTTACGACTTCATCAAATTGCAATTCGATGCCATCAAACTTTTTAAAATCGAAACCATGTTCTGCGACTTGCCAGCACTTTTCTTTAAATGAACACAAAAAATTAATGCTTTCCGCAAATCATCATTTTCTGGTAAAAAATTCGCCATCGTAATGATTAAGCATCTCGAATTTAACACTCCGTTTAGAGGTGTCCTGGTATTCTAGTATTGTGCTCAATGTGGGAGTCTACTTCTCGCAATTTTTATTGAGAGAAGTCCTGTCCATATTTTATTTTAAATATGGACAGAGATGAAACGATACGAATAAATACAAGTAATTGCTCGATAGTTTCCAGAGTACCAAGTATCGGTAAAGCATACCGGTATCTTTCAGAAATAATCGCTTCTTATTAAAATAGAAAAGCAAAATCTGTGTTTTATGCTATTTTTTCCAATTTTATTTGTAAGAAAAAACTGTAAAAGTCGAATCACCAAAGACAAGTGTGGTTGTATTTAAAGAAAAAAAAAGAAAAATTATTGCGAGTTGTAAAATTTGTTTAATACGGTGTTTAGATAGGCACCTTTATTGCGTAAATCGCAATAAATGCTCAATATTTCATATAAATTTTCAATTAATTATTGAGCAATAAATACGAAAATTGTTATAATATTGAGTAAAACTTAAAATGCAGCACTGTCATAAGTGTGTTTAGTGAGCATATTAAAATTATTCGAACACTTTCTGTTGATATTTGACAACTAAAATGTCAACAACGACAAACAAAAAAAAAGAACAAAACAAAAAAAAACAACAAACCAAAAAAACAAAACAAAATAAAAACAATGTTGTTGAAACAACCAGCTGTTTTGTTTACCAGCTGTCAAATGAAGCAATCAAATAAGCAGCTGAACTGCGTATATGATGTCTGAACACTTAAAATATTTTACTTAATAAACCGAATATTGACTCAATAATAGTGCATATCTGAACATAGTACAAGAAACGTGCGTTATTGCGATCTAAATTTAAATGTTCCTTATATTTTTGTATATGTACTGTTTTATAAAGATATACGATACATATTTTTTCCTTCGTAAGCACACTTGGAAGCATATGGTTTCTTCATCTAACACGATTTATTTCTGTTCTTTCAAGTCTTCACATGAATGATTGCACTGTCCTAGTTCTTGGAGTATCGTACATAACGGCCAAATAATCCTTCATATAATGCAAGGCTTTTGTTGATAAATATCATTTTTGCGTGTCGGTGATTGAAACTAACATAGTTTCACTGCTCTATAATCGAGTTAAATTTACAGTGGGTTGAATACTCCAAAATTAATACGTTTCTCCACAATATATTCCGAATGTTCTATTGAACCTGTTGTTTCTATGTCACGTTTATTTCTATACCGCCATTTGTTGTCGTTGTACTGTCTCAATAGCTTAAGTTATCTACGTACTCAACTGGTTGATCTCGTAACGTAATATTTTCAGTGCAAACATTCTTAATTCGATATTGCGATCTTATCTTCCCAAGTCTACTAGATTTGCTTGCTTGTTTGAGATCCAAATCCTCGATTTGGTGTGAGAGCTCCATGTAATCTACCTTCTCTCTGAACGGACTTTACCTATCGCATTATTCAAGACGATGGTAAATAGCTAAGGGGATATTGCCATACATAGCTCTGATGATTCGATTTCCTGAACCTTCTCAGTGTTTTCCATATGGCAGATCTTCTAATGGCGTCGAAGACTTTCTTTAAATTTACGAACAGTACGTAAAATATGAAACATTGGCAAACAAATCGTCTTACAGACTAGGATGTAAGAGTTATTGTGAAAGAAGTAATACACCATTCATTGAAAAAGCCTTACATATCAAACACAAAGCAGAGTTATCGTATGCACTATGCAAAAAAATATATAAACGAGTCACCACCATTTCGAAGGAATATTTAATATACTGACGAAAGTATATACAAAGTGGAGAAATTCAGAACTGAATGATTCAACAGGACAACGATTCTCAAAACATCTCCAAAATAGTATCCCAAAATCACTCGATCATCTGCTATAATCGCCTGATTTGAACACAATTAAGCTTCTTGGTAAAGAAGACGGTGGAAGAAAAATTTTGGGCAAAGGTGACCTAAGCTGGCGTTGCAGAATGTATGGAATAAAGTAAAATAATCACAGAATTACGACGACGTTTTATTTATGTGTACCTAATTGTATATTGCATATCTTCTTCTTCCAGTTTCCATGATTCGAAGTTTCTTAACTTTCGAAAGTTATTCCAATTCGGAGACTCGATAATAGTAATGGCCACAACTTGTGGATTCAATGCAACAAATATATAAAATTCGCTATCCAAACTGATGATGCGTGTTTTTTAAGATACAACATAAGAAACAACAATTTTTTAAGGTAAATGCTCTCAAATTATTAATTTCGACACAATCCAACTGGTAATTTGTGATTTTACTGCAAATTGTTAATGCTGTTTACGTCAGCTATATGCCAGCATAGCTTGGTTTACACTTGGAAAATATTTCACTATATCTGATTTGCCCTTCAAATCTTGGTATTATTTGCATTTTAAACTACATATATTGGTAATTATAGTGTAGTTCACTGTAATTCTATAAACACAATAAACTCAACGCACCAATCTCACAAAAATAGAATACATGCGTGTATATGGAACTGACTAGTTTAAAGGCAGAGCAACAACAAGCAAAAATTCTGCTGCTTTGCTTTTAGGCTAATTTAAATTTTTATTGGCAGCAATGAGAGATTAGTTCGCAGCAATTAGAGGATTAGTGCTGGCAACGTGAGATTTAACGCAATCAATAAAATAACATGCATGAATTAGAGATTTTAAAAACGATGTATGAAATATAACGCGAAATAATGTTTTAGTGTGACCATTGATATAGAATTAATGAACTGTTTATTTTTTAATTGCATTGCTTATGCTTTGCTGCACCTGTCTCTATTATAATTAACACGCATGGAGTTTACCTTCGGCTGCAACTGCAAGATTGCTGTGCTTGCTGCGTTACGTTTATTGTGTTTATAGCATGAGGAACAGATTCATGCATATTAGGGTGCAGATTACACACATGAGTTAATTTTATTATTTTTTCCAAAGTTTGGCTATGACCACTATAAGTTGATAATTTTTTTTATAATTTAAGGCAAAAAAGAGGCGTAATTAAAGATAGTGAAAAAATGGGTAAACTAGCTTCCAAAAGGAGAATAAATTTTGTTTTTACGAAAATTATTTGTGATGAAGATGTAAATTATTGAAGATTAAAAATTGGAAGAACATTCCATTACATAATAATTGGCCATTACAACCCTTCAGTCAGGATTACGGCCTAGCTTGTTACACCACTCATGTTGTGTATGTTAATTTTTGTGCATGAGTGGCGAGGCCTACAGTTTAAAGTCGATTCGGAACGACAGATTTTTGAGAAACTTTTCAAGCCAATTTTTATTTACTCTCAGAGTTTTTGCCAGGAATCTGCTGAGAGAAGTCGCCGAAGAAATATTTATTTCATATTTCGGTTCGATGTTTTACCTGGGGTTTGAACCTAGGCCTTACGCCTAATAAGCCAAAAAACTACCTACTATACTACGGTGATTTCAGAATATTCCATAATTCCAAGCAAAAATTTATATCGCCATAATCTTATCTTTTGATGGAGCAGAGCAGTTACTAGGGATTCCATCCATAAGTTCAGATAAGTGAATACAGCAAAAAATTCTATATTTGGTTTTCTCATCTTAAGATCTCGATAAAGCACATGGTCTTTTAAAAATAACAACAAACAAACATTTTCTCTATGCATTAAACTCAAATGCAGCTATTGTGGTATAACTGGAGTCATCTAATTTAGTATAGGACATCAGAAATAAGAAAATGGTTAGCATAGCATAAGAGCAAAACTATACAGGCTGTTCGAGAAGGATAAACGAGTATTCTCTTGTCGTCAAAAACATTTACATTTGGTGGACCCTGCACAACTTTACAAAGAAACTAATTCTGCTTTGTTAAACGGACACGAAAGAGAGTAAGCAGGTAGATAGGTTTGAGGACTTGCACCGTTATGAAGACAAGTAGAAATAAAAGCCGGTGGTAATTTGACGCATAGCTATACTCCTAAAGATGCAAAGCAAGACGACAATAGGATCAGGAAAGAAAAATGGAAAGAAAGAAAGTGCAATTTTCCACACAAATATCACACACAAATCATTGGTGTCTTTACTACAAGCACAAATACTTTCTGGAAAGGACAAAAAGCAAATACCCCAGCGAGATTCGCTTTCATGAGCTCAAGAGTCGCATTTGTACCACCGTCTACTATATTCCTCAAAGGAAATCACAATTTTTTTATGAAGGATATTACGTCTGGTTCGAAATATCTGGACGGGTCCAATTTTCTAATTTAACGAAATGACTTAAGGTTTATTAAGGAAATCAATGTCTATACAAAGAAAAACTACGAACTGGTAATGTGGTACGCTACGCCACTTCAAATGGTATACCACATTAAATTCACATTTTTAAAATCGCTTTTAATGGGAAATTTAAAAAAGCTGACCAATTTGTCTATGTTCCACAACGTTACATAAAATTATTTATTTTTATAAATAAGGTGCACCCTAATGCCTATGTACTCATTTGCATATTCACTGTCGTGGTTACAACCTCGTATTAATGGCCATTAAGACAAAAATTGTTTAATTCTTCAAGTTTTTCTGTCAAGTATCCAAGTGTTGGGTAAGTGATGATGGCCTCAAGTGGTATAATTATAATTATTGTGAATAATTAAACACAAGAGGAAGAAAAATATGTTTTTTTAAAAACGATTTCTTTTTGTCTCGTTCATGAGGCTGTCAGGTGAGGGTCAAGTGTTTTCTTCTATTCTCAATTAGTTTCTTGTGTGTGCATGTGCTTGTGTTGGTGTTTTTTCTTTTACCCATGTTGTTATTTTTAAATGTGAACATGAACACACATAGCATACATGCATACATACATACATACACCATAACTTAAAATGTGGGACGGATTATGAATGTTATTTTTTGACTTCATAGAATTCGAATCTGGATTGTACTGGTTTTTAGTTTAATTGCTACAGCACCTCATATCTGAGTGTTGGAAGAGCAAGTATAAACTATTCGCGTCTTGTCTAGATCTTGCTTCGTTCGACTACAATCATATCAGGGTTCCTTGCAATAATAATCGTCCAAAACTTTTCAAAATCTTCGCAATTTTATTGTATACACCCAATATAAGAAAAAAATGGATGCATAAAAGAAGGTACATATATCCCAGTGAATGAAATCATAAATGTTTGACCAATTTAGTATGTTTTATGTTGTATAAAGAAAGGAAAAAATTTTTATAGAATTTATTATTATTTTTGTAATAAAAACATTTTCTTTTATTGACTAAATAGTTGTGGGCTATGTATGTATATATTGTAACGAAAATGGAAATAGTGTTTTGTTTTTTCATTAAAATTATAAACAAAAGCCTACAAAAACAAAAACAATGAACTTGTTTACATGATAAACAAGTAATCAAAAATATAGCAACAAACACCAGTATAAAAAAGGATAAACAAGTAAACAAAAATACAACAACAAACACGCAAGAAAAAATTTAAACAAAAATACACAAACAACAATAATAAAATAACGATGTTTACATTTGTTGAAGTCGCCGTGGTCTAGTAGGTAGTGTGTTGGCTTATTAGACGAAAAGCCAGGGTTCGAGCCCCAGGTCAGACATCAAAATAAAATACAAAAAGTATTTCTTCGGCGACTTCCTCTCAGCAAATTTCTGGCAAAAACTCTGATAGTAAATAAAATTGCCATGAAAAGTTTCTAAAAAATCTGTCGTTCGGAGTCGACTTTAAACTGTAGGTCCCGCCACTCATGTATAAACTTAACACATACAACATAAGTGGTGTGAGAAACTAGGTCGTAATCCTGACTGAAGGGTTGTAATGACCAATTATGTATGTATGTATGATGTTTACATTTATAGAGATTTCGCGAAGGCGAAGCCACGAACATTCGACTTCAAGAACATTCATCAGACTGTTTACGTTGGCATATAAAAGGCAAGACAAAGTTCAGTAAGTCTTGTGCGAAGACGCGGTGTGTTTGAAGATCTCTGTTACAAAGATCAGTCGCAAAATTGTCTAGAAATTGTTACTGCTTATGCAAAATAGTGCAAAGAGGAGTAACAAAGAAAAGCAATTGTTGTTGTTTACATTAAGTTGTGAACAGTGGTATACAGAATTGCGCGAACAATAACGAATTTAATTAAAACTAGACACAAATTTATTTTTATTTTTATTTGCAATCTACCAGCTCGCATTTTAAACGTTTTTAAAAGGTGAAAACGTAACAATATGTATATACTGCATTTAATTGTATCTCCTTCTCTATGAGTACCTAAATATACTCTTCCTCAACTGGCTACAAGTAAAAGACAAACTTTCTCTGAACCGAAATAAACAGAACTATGGAATGGGAAGAACGTCTCGGCATCTAAATAACATGCTTTTAAAAATTGAAAAAAAAAATTGTTTTTAAATCAAACTCCGAAACATATTGTGCAGCAGAATATTTTCTTTTAAATAAAAATTTGTAGCATTAGGATATGGATTCTATCTAAATGCAATCTATATTGGTTTTGTTTCTCTTATATTTTATGAAAGTCCACAGAGTTGCTGCGTAAAGCATTTATTAAACGTTCAAACGTCACACTAGCTGAGAAAGTGCTTTGCTATCACACTCTCTCCTGTCAAATGTCAAACATTTTTGATATTTGATTTTTGATATTCAAGTTTACAAAAATGAATGAAATCACTCTTGATTTTACTTCTAAAAAGTTTCCCAAGTTACTCTACAAAACATGACCTTTTTTAAAACAAAATTATTTATTCTTTAATTTCAATGAAATTGGAATCGAAAATTAAAACTAATTAATAGGAAACAACCTGGTACTTTTTTTTTTGTTTTTGTTAAACTAATCTCACAATATTCCTTTTTTATGTCAGTATCAATCGAATTATCAATAAAATTGTAGTAAATGTTGCCTTGTGAAAAACACATTGGTTAGTGCGGACACTTAAAGCTATTGGATAGCGTTTATAAAATACAAGCCTTCGCAGGAAACCTTTACAGTGAAGTCGTTTTGTATCTCTGGTTAAACGGATATTGTTGCAATGAATTGTTAAACTTCTTACAAAACTCCGCTTTCTTTTCTGCGTTAATTTAGCAGATCCCGAAATAAGGACACTTTCATTTAAAGTACAGTCCCAATAGGTTGCATTTTTAAATTTTGAGTAAAAATTTTCATGCGAAAATAATATCGAAACTCTTAATCAATTCTCAGCAATCATCTCTTACAATTTTCCGAGTTTTGGAAAAATAAAACCAATAAATGTGTTAAACTGTGATATTTGAAAGAGCTGACTTAAGTTTAGTTGGGTTTAGCTTGCTTGGGCCCTAGTTTCAGCAAATTTATTACATATTCCGCCAAATAATTACCAAATGAAGTCCTGATTGTCATCTTCTAGGCATGCTGAGAGTTTTATGACGGCGTAAATTTTACTTAAATCGGCTCTGGCAGTCAACAAATTCTTAGGTTCCTATGCGCCGAATAATGACAGAGAATATGGTTTACATAGCTAATATTTCAAATATTGGTTTTTCATCCAATTATGTATGTATGTACATATGTATGTATGTATGTATGTGAATAAATAAATAAATAAATGACCAATTAAGTAATCCCTTATTCCGTCCTCGATGTTAACTAAGTTACAGCTGTTTGAGTTTGAGTTTATTTCGATTCGATTGTCACAACGTTTACAATTCTTATGAATTTTTCGATAATATTTACTTGTGTTTACATTGTGGTATTCATTGAGTTCCCTTTCCGCAAGTATGAGGTAAATCTAGAAAATTTGTTTATATTTTTTTATAATTTACCAAAAAAAAAAAAATACATTTTTTTTTTTGTTTTGAATGTCAATAAAAATATTTCAGAAACAACAAAACAAAAAATTTATGTAGATTGTGTGAAATTTTTAAAAATTTTGTCATCATTTTGAGTTCATGTGTAAATTATAAATAAACTTTCAATGTTTTTCGTTTTTCTATTTATAACATTGTGTTTTATTTTCTATGTAAATTTTCATGTATGTATTTATGTATGTGTACAAAAATGTATGTATGTACAGTGGCTCCATCGCATAATCGGACAAGCACTAGTCTGATATGTATGTGCTTATAACTTAAAAAGAAAATATTAAATATGTTTTTTTTTGCTTTTATTTACACTCTACATTATAGACTTTCAGATGAATAAAAAAATAGCAACATTTTTCATGATAACGGTAATTTTATAAAGAAAAAGAAAATTAACTCAATTTTTTGCGCTCAACGCATAATCGGACAAAGAAGAGCACCATTGCTAAAAATGACGAAAGAGAACAATTAATACTTTGTGGCATATCCTTTGTTCTCAAGAACGGTCTGTAAACGTTTTGGAATTGATTTTACCAAATTGTAGCATGCCTCAGGTTCTATGGAGTTCCACGCTTCCAGTAAAGCCGGCTTAAGCTGATTCAAAGTTTTAAATTGTTGTTGGTATACTCTTCTAGCTAATTCTTCCCAAAGATGTTCAATTACGTTGAGATCTGGGCTCTGTGCAGGGGTTTCTTTAAGTTTGGGGCAATTATGGATCAACCAAAGCTTTGCCACACCCAAAGTGTGCTTGGGATCATTGTCCTGGTAAAAAGCGAAATCATTCGCAATGCCTAAAAACTAAAAATATCTTTAAAAAACAGCAGTGGAAAAGATGTTTGCTTAAATACTATTCGTAATACATTGCACAAATATAACTACCATGGTAGAGTTACCAGAAAAAAGCCATTTATTAGGCCTAAGAATAAAAACAAGAGAATAAAATTTGCTAAAGAGTATTTGCTTAAAACAGAAGATTTTTGGAATAAGGCAATTTGGTGTAAAGATATCTTAAAATACATTTTTGCTGATAGGTTTTGTTCGTTACAAGGTTCTGTTCACTGACGAGAGCAAATTCAATTTGCATGGATCAGATGGCAAGATGTTTGTGTGACGTAAACCAAATGCAGAATTTAATCTTCAAAATACAAAAGCTACTGTTAAGCATGGAGGATGCTCTGATATGGTTTGGGCCTGCATGTCGAGTGCTGGGGTGGGCAATTTGCATTTTATTGATGGTAAAATGGACAAATTTGGCTACCTCAACATTCTGAAGGAAAATGTAAAGCAAAGTGCCGAGAAATTAGGCATTGCGAATGATTTTACTTTTTACCAGGACAATGATCACAAGCAAACTTCGGGTGTGGAAAAGCTTTGGTTGATCCATAATTGCCCCAAACTTATAGAAACCCCTGCACAGAGCCCAGATCTCAACGTAATTGAACATCTTTAGGAAGAATTAGCTAGAAGAGTATACCAACAACAATTTAACATTTTGAATCAGCTTAATGCGGCTTTACTGGAAGCGTGGAACTCCATAGAACCTGAGGCATGCTACAATTTGGTAAAATCAATTCCAAAACGTTTACAGGCCGTTCTTGAGAACAAAGGATATGCCACAAAGTATTAATTGTTCTCTTTCGTCATTTTTAGCAATGGTGCTCTTCTTTGTCCGATTATGCGTTGAGCGCAAAAAATTGAGTTAATTTTCTTTTTCTTTATAAAATTACCGTTATCATGAAAAATGTTGCTATTTTTTTATTCATCTGAAAGTCTATAATGTAGAGTGTAAATAAAAGCAAAAAAAAAACATATTTAATATTTTCTTTTTAAGTTATAAGCACATACATATCAGACTAGTGCTTGTCCGATTATGCGATGGAGCCACTGTATGTTTTTAAATATTTTTGTTTTTAATTTTAATTTTCAAATTTTATACTCGTTTTTCACCCGGCGTAATTAAAATATTAGTGTTGTGGATAAATACATTTTTAATTGACAATTCTTTTTTTAATTATAAAACTTTATATGTATATATGTATGTATTTATCAACAAAATGTAAATCAGATTCTATATAGAATTGGAATTGTGCATTGTACACTGATTCAAACAATTGACCGTACACCATGCCATTGAAACTCAATTACAATGAATTTCATAAATATTCAACAAAAATTTTTTTCAAAAGATGAAGTAAAGCTAGAAATAACCGCGATAATAAAAATTTTGACTATGCACTACAAGAACAAATATAACCAAAAACGACGTGCAGATTGGACAGAGAAAAATGTAACCGACTCTAACATAACGGTTTTTTGAAATTCATATTGTTTTCACAAAATCTAAGAGTTCTACATAAAATACATTAAAATTTACACCAAAAAAACATGAAAAAAATTCGTTGATTCTTTAACTGCATTATAATTACGAAAGTTTGTGGAAAATTATTGAAAGTGGCTGCCTTAGAAATTTTAGTTGCTTTGTGTTTGAACAAAGTATCGCGTTTCATAATGCCGCTGTACAAAATGTTTACAATGTATTCTATTTCAAAACGTCGCCAATGTGTATTTTTAACGCAGTCCGAAAGCAATCAGGTATTGGATTTATAGTTGATGCATTGTTTGGTTACTTTGCATATCTACATAGTTTATATACAGTAGTAGAACTGCATACAAACTTTGTATTGATACATTTTGGAAGGCAGCCAGTATTAGACCATGACCTTCTGTTTGAAAGGTGACTTAAAAGTAGACGTTCGCATTTAATTTCTCCCTCAAACAGGTCGAGCAAAAGTGAAATACGTTTTTTTGAAAGGAAAATCGAATGGTTAGCTTCATTAAATTAAATTAAATATCATGATACAAAATATTTGAATACGTCAAATTACTACCATAATTTATATTTACAGAAAATATTGTGCCGGAATGAAATCAGTGTTTACAATTCCTTCGCGATAATGATCCGTTAGTTTACTTTTAAGGCCATTGGGGCAAGTACAATACCCAGAGGTTAAAATGACCCATTATAAATACGCCCTAGAAGAGAGAGAGAGAGAGGATATTGGAAAAGGAAATGGGGAAAGGTGAAGAGGTAAGAAAGGTAGGATTTATTCCAAAGATTGTGGGGAAATTATTTCTATACAATGCTAAATAAATAATTCCCTACCAATAGAGAAATTTAGAAAAGAAAAAATTAATTTCACACAATAACTAATAAATGCACAAATATACTATCGCTCCATCGAATGGAATATTTTTATAGTTCTTGAAGACGTATAGTCCAATGATATAAGCGACGGATAAACCGATCCAAGCAGAGCTTCTTTCAAGGTAGTTCTTGGCCTGCCTCCGATTTTTCTCCTCAGTACTGCTTGCTGGCATAACCATTAAACCACACATAAGCTTTATCGCTGAATATAAGTTTACGATAAAAAAAACAATTCTTATACAGAACGAATTTTGATAATTAAATTCAACGTTTCTCAGGCGTCTTTATTTCGATCTTATGGTGTAAATATAATTGCCATAAATGGAATTGCTAAGACATGTGGAAGACGATTTTAACATGAAGGCTTTGAATTCGACACAGTTAAGTTTAAACTAAATTTCAGATACCAACTTTATGTCACATATTATTCTTCATATGATCGTAAATACAATCCGATTAATGTCAAGACTCTTGCAGATGGCGGATACCTCAAATACTAGTTCTTCTACCTAAATATCAACATCATCTGCACGTGCTATACCTATAATATATATATAATATAATATATAATATAGCACCTAATAATGTTGCTCTAACGACACAATAGCGACGGTATAAATTCCTCTGTAGAACAACAGAAATATTTACAAAAATGCTGGAAGGAGAAATTAAAAATTATTGCTTTTTTTTGTACCACTTAAGTGAATTGGAGCATTGTCAGATCAATAGATTATCGAAAAAGATAATTTTCTTGCAAAAAAAAAAAAACAAAACTTGGATTATTGCTAATTGTGTCACGACATTTTCTGGTATACATAATAACTTTAAAAGTACATAGAAATTCGATTCCTGCTTGCAATGAAACTTAAAAAGTTTACGTAAGTCGCTCTATTATGTGTCGCAATTTTGTAGTGAAGTTTAAAGAATTTCAATTTTTATTTTTTTCCAATTTGAGTTTATTTTGTGTACTCAGTATTGTTCTGCTTAATACAGTACCAACTGTAGTAAGATTATCTGATATAACGTGGATTGTCAACTTGGGCATGAGTCCAGGTTTTACGGACTATATGATCAGTGTACGTGACCTCGACAGGCAACATTCAGTGGTATTTACAACAATGGATGAAATTAAACTACAAAGCAGGGTATTCCTGAATAATGTGTTTGCAATTACTAAGGCAGTGAAATGAATTGCTCTCGCAGATACGATATTTACCTATGTAGGTAGTTAATTAGCCTCTCTGAAGAACGATCATGTATACCAAAATATGGACCAAGAGGACGAAAAATTGCATTATTTTTTTATAAAAAATGTTAACAATTTGTAAGTCTTGTGCTGATGTAAGTCTATTAATAATCGAATGTTAAACCAAACTAAACTACAAGGAACTGCCAGCTTTATTGCCAAAACAAATTTGCGAACTTTTAAGAAAAACACCCATTATCTTACTCAAAATAGATAACAAATAATGATTTCTGAAGTGTTCACATGACAAAAACACGTGAACTCTTTAAACACTATTTAAGCAATGGCAATTAATTTAATTGTAGCATTTAAAGTAGTATATCGAATTACATCATTTCCACTTCTCACTACTCATGATCCATTATTTTTAATTTCCTCCTCGATATTCCTTTTTTACACTTTAACATTCCTTTCTTAAGTGGTGGTCAGCGAATAAGCAAATTCAAATTTAAAAAATTTCTTAAGAAAAAAAATGAAAATCGTTTATCGAATCTTAATCTTCCTCATGGCATTGCAAAAATTGCTTCTCACTTTCATTTCATTTCATATAATTTTTTTTTATATTTTCCCTTCAAGTCATTTAAGCGTTTTATTTCATTTTGATTGTTACGAAAATTTAATTAAAATTTTCTACAAGAAATAAAAGCCAACGAAAAACTTTTAATCTTATAAATATAAAGAAATAGAGGAGAGAGAAAACTTTAAATAAAAAAATAAAAAAACAGAAACAGAAATGTTTTCGTAGCATTTTGCAGTGGAAACATTATAAACGAAATGTTTAATTGCAAAATTTTCATTTTGTTCCGGTTGTTGTTGTTTTGCTTCTGCTATTTTCGCCTTTTTAAAAATAATCGCATAAATATCCTCCTTATAAGCCCAACCAAACTACAAATTACAAGATTTCAATTCGTGAAAATTATTCGAATTGAATACATTATTTGAACATTGCATTCGAACAGTTTTCATTTTGTATTCGTGTTTGCTATTTTATTACGTTTTATATTCCATTTTATTGCTCCAAATAACAAGCATAAAACGTTAAGCTTTTGTAGTAATTAAGTTCGCTGTTAAAATCGCTGGTATTAAAGTTAAATAGACTTTTTACACGCTACACACAATATTGGTAGACAAATAGTATAACTTGCACTACACAATGTGAGAAACTTGTGTTGTACTGAATGGTTATATCGAGCAGTTTTATCGTGTAGTAAATTGAACCACATGTGGGTCTCTAATTCTAATGTAATCCACTTGTGATACAAGTGTTCCTTTTTGATGAAGGTAATGTTTTGAAAAGTAATGCAAAATCGATTTTCACTTTTCTTTCATCTTGCTTCTGATATTTTAGAATTGTGAATCAAAGAATTTTGAATAATCATCGGATAACAAATCTAAAATGTAGCGGTAACTTTACAATTGGAATCAAATTGCGTTGATGTAATTCCCAAAAAGACTAAAAGTCAAGTCGTCTATAATTGTAGGAAACTAATCACGATTTTATCATAATCATAACTCTCACCACTTGTGTGGCATGATGAATGTTGGAGCTGCAACGCCATTTGATGCGCATGACCTTTTACGCAAGCCGATATATGTGTTTGCCCGCTAAGGTAAGGTATAAAGAATACTATTACACACATTTCAGGCTATGTTGTAAAATTAAATGCAATAGATGTTTTTGAACCATCATTCTTTTAACATATTCAAAAATAATTTTAAATAAAAAAAACAGGTAATTAAACGTTCGCCTTTGGCCTTCCTGAAATAGCCACTCACATCACGTCAATTGCAAAATTTATTACTGCATGAATCCAGGCAGTTTCTAGAGACTTAGGGCCATTATTACAACTTGCCGTTAACTAAAGGGAGGATTTTAACGGGCAGATAAATTGATTTACGTTATTATGAGTACCCAATAAGATAGATATGATCGTTAAGCTAAAGGGAGGATCATCCTACCTTTAACATTTAAAGGTCACTTTATGTTTGAACTTGCCATATTATATATTATTTTCATTATGGCAACTTCAAATTTAAACAAAATAAGCATATACAAAAAAACCGTAGCCCACGGTTGCCACTGCGTTAAAAAAACTTGTATAATTGAGCTGTTTTATCGACATTGCTCCGGTACTGCCATATTTTTGAAAAATTTTATTTGTAAGTTGTAATAACGAAAAGAAGTTAAAGGTAACTTTACAGTTCCCTTTAGCTAAAGGTACTTTTAACTAAACCCAAGTTTAACGGCAAGTTATAATAATGGCCCTTAGGGTGATATGAAATAAAGTTAACTGTTTTCAAGAATAAGGCAGTGCCGGAGCAATGTCGATAAAACTGCTCAATTAAAAAAAGCTTTTTTAACGCAGTGGCAATGAGGAGCTTCGTTTTTTGTTGTATATGCTCATTTTGTTTAAATTTGAAGTTGCCATATTGAAAATAATATATAATATGGTAAGTTCAAACATAAACTTAGCTTTAAAAGTTAGAAGTAGGATGATCCTCCTTTTAGCTTAACGCTTACTTCTGCCTTATTGCCCACTTATAATAATGGAATACAATTTATCTGCCAGTTAAAATCCTCCCCTTTAGTTAACGGCAAGTTGTAATAATGGCCCTTAATGTTGGGGTATTTTTTATGGCAAACTATGTCTTCTAAAACTGTTCACAATTCAGAGTAGGTGAATGCTGGTATATTATTTCGAAGCCCTATTTGGGTTGTTTTGGCATTATGACCTGGTGCAGTATCTTGTTGAAAAGCACATCGTGAGTATAATTCGCAAAGACGTTAAGTCCACTTTTTTCCAAAATTGAGATTTTAATGCAAAACGACAACAGTATACCAAATACATATTTTACGACAAAAAATATGTCAGTGTGTAGTGTAAAGTTGTTGTAATTTTGTGGTTTGCAAAAACGTTAAGTCCATAAAACTACGAAAAATATTAACAGCACGTGCTCCACTCCACGAATATTAATTATTAATTATTCTTAATTTTTGATCTAGGTCATTTAAAGAGAGCTATTTTGTAAAAATAATTGCGTTTAAAAAGTTTACAAATTTTAAAAACTGAAGTTTTTTGTGTCTCCTGTAAAATTTGAAAAAAGGGACTTAACACATTTGCGAATGAGACTAACGACATGTTTTTGAAACAACTCAATAGCTTCCAGAACGATTGTGCTCCATCGTAGGTGACACCCGACCGAATTCTGATTGAAGACCCGAGGAATCGGTTTAGATGCATCTTTATATACATCCTACCATTTTTCTTATCAAATCTTATGCACACAGTAAACATTTTTTCATCGATAAATGAAATTTTACTATTCAAGTTATCAGCATACTTTACAAAAAGGCGTTGGACGTTGAACTACAGTCAAAGAATGCCCGGTTAAAACATCAAGTCTCAAGTCTTTTTTAATATTTCGATTTATTTTTGTTTACGCAACGGATTTCGTTGAATTCAGCTATGATGACTTGCGACGTTCGAAATGTGCGTGGTATCCTTAAAGAGATTTAAGTGTCTGCAGACAAACATGCGACTAATCCCAGTCGGGCGAAGCCTTTTTAAAACATAGAATTTTCTTATATCACACTTAAATAACAGTATAACAGGGTATGGCTCCTACCAAACTTACCAAATTATTATGAAAACTGAAATAATTTAGAATTCACGACTGAGAATGATGCCCTACAGATTATATTTCATTACTCATGTGATAATAACTTGGTATGTTGAACTATTTTATTACAATCCGTATCGTTAATGTTGTATTCATATTTATGCTCTATTTATATTTATTTCAATTTATTTAGTAGAATAAAATTACAAATTAAATTATAATTATTACGATCTAAGTAACTTAGATTTTAAGCTTGCTGTAGTGTAAGAGACTAGAGTCTTCGATGGGGATGGAACTCAGGACTTTCACAGGTTAGCAGACTATGAACTAGTCTACCAGGGCTTCCATCTAACCAGTAACGGGAGATAAAGACAGATAACTAACTAGACAAAGATAAACACTTAATTAAAGGTAAAAATGATTGGGTGAGTTTTAGATAGTGGAAATAACACTATAAAATTATTCTTCGATTCAGAGTCGACAGCGACAATATCGAAGGAAACATCCAAATCCTCTGAAGAACAAAGATGTATAGCAGAAAACAGAAACAGTATAAGCCTTTCGGAATAGATTAATTTGTCATTCCCTTGTATAATAAAAAAAGGTTTCAATAATTTGTATTTCTTCTCCTGCTGCTTAATCCAAAAAGATTTATAATATTGTCGAAAATAAATAAAATTAGAATTTGTCGAAGCAAAAAAAATAATTA
Organism: Sarcophaga subvicina; assembly: GCA_936449025.2. Classification (NCBI taxonomy): domain Eukaryota; kingdom Metazoa; phylum Arthropoda; class Insecta; order Diptera; family Sarcophagidae; genus Sarcophaga; species Sarcophaga subvicina. The sequence continues at coordinate 40,069,731 of OW388082.2, forward strand.
AATAAACATGTTCAATTAATCGATAAAAGTCATATTTCGTTGACTGGTCACCATAGTGAGCTGTATTTTAATCAACAGAGGTTCTTATCATTGACTTTTAATCCGTTAATTCGAATTGATAACGAATTATTCGATGAATATTCGTGTCAGACACAAGAATTGCACAATCATTACAAGTGATTCGTGCAGCCATTTAAAAGCGTTTAAAAGCTTCAGGATTCATTCAAAAGCAAGGAAATTGGATGCCACGTGAACTAATTAATGCCGAGAGATATCGAAAGACGATTTTACATGTCTAAAATGTTATTTTATCGCTTTCAAAAGAAATCATTTTTGCATCGAATTATCACCGAAGACGAAAAATAAATTCACTATGACAACCTCAAACGCAAGAAATCATATGTTAAACGCGATCAACGAACAAAATCTACAGCATTGGTAAATCTATGAATTTCATGGGATCGAAGGGATGTGGTCTTGTATGAGCTGCTGAAACCGGGCCGGAATGTCGTGGGAGCCGAAACACATCCTGAATATGTAACCAGATACGAGGCCATAATTTCCCAACCTGACAAAACTCAATCGCATCTAAATCCAATATCTGTTTAGAAAACGGCGCATAGCAGGTTTAAGAAAAAAGTCACATTTAACAAAAAATATAATCGATTTATGATAGCAACGAAATAGGTCACACATCTACTACGGTTGCTAACATCAGATGCAGCTCACTCGAACTATTTCCCATTAAAAACATGAAAATATTGTTTAGCCGTGAAAGCTTCTGCTACCAAGTAGGGGTAGAGCTTGGAACGGATGCCTATTTTAAGAATCTAGACTATTGTTCCTATAAACAGGGTATTCCAAATATTGAGTATCATCAGGAAAAGTGTATTGGACCGAAGAAAAGACTGTGTAGGAAAATAAAAAAAATGTAGACTTACCTAGTGAGATTTCTTCATCTAGTCGATTAATTTTGAGAACGTGTTAATACTTTATTATTAACTGAATTATACAAATTATAAAATTTAAGGTTCGCCGGTAGTGTAGTAGGTAGTTTTCTAATCTGAGAGTGGTGGGATTATGAGTTCAATTCCTACTATGAATTAGGCTGGTATAACACTTATCATCACCCTGTTCTCTACTTATGTATATACATATATACAATCATACATAATTGTTCATTACAACCCTTCCGTTAGGATAACGACCTATCTTATTCTCACTACTTATGTTGTCTGTGGTAATTTTATACATGAGTGGTGGGACCTACAGTTTAAAGTCGACTCCGAATGACGGCTTTACGGAAACTTTTTATGGTCATTTTATTTACTTTCCATGCAAATAAAGGACAGAGAATGCGTATGATATTGTAAAAGTTACCGTTGAATTTGCTTCCTCTCAATATTGCTTGGTTTTAATGAAAACATTTCGTGAATTTTACAACTTCATGGCTAAAGACGCAAGGGTTTCATGCATGAAATTACAAACGAACAAACCAAGTGGCACATTAAAGTGATGATTTTTTTTTAACAGTTTTGGATTTAAAGTGTGAGAAAAAACACAGACAAGGTATACAAGTGAATGATATATCTTTAGGAAGAAAGGTGGATGTTCGTCATTAAACTTAAAAAAATTGTTTTCATGCAAATGTTGAACACCATTAATGAACTCCAACTTTGGCATAATTTTTCTAACATTTCCACCGCTACTGTCCCTATACGCGAATTCTTCTAAAAAATAGTTTAGTGAAATGTATTCGGAAAGCTCTCTCAATGGGTTGATTGTATTGCATTTCATGGGGCATGTGGCTCGGTTTCTTACATTTGCTCAAAAAGAAGTCAGATATCAGACCCATTGACCATATAACGTCAACATTACTGAAGGAGCACAGTCTAAACAAAGCTTGCAATGGTAACACTTGAACTGTTTCTGTCTCTGGAATTCTCTTTGTTGACGTACTTTTTAATCCAAAATACGAATCATAGTCGCTGAAAATAATTTTTCGATAGAAAAACATTTCCAACACCAGTACAGCGGATTTTGATAATAAAATTCAATTATTTGCAAGCGTTATTCGTTTGTTAGCGAGTTCATGGTGAAATGGCAGACCTTACAGAGCATTTTTTCTGTTATACCGAATAAATTTACACACTGAAACGCAAAAAAGAAATCATTCGGTTTGTGAAACCGAAGTAAATAAGAATAATGTGAACACATTAACTCACGTACATACCGTGTAAAAGACTTTAAGCGAAACTCATTTTATAAATGCATAGAAGTGTTCGTGTGTAGTAAAACGAGTTTAAAGTAGACGCAAAAAAAAAAAATAAGAAAGACCCCACAGGGAAAATTTCAAAAACACTGTCAAATATTAGACGACCTGACAAGTTTTATTTTTAGTTTCGAAGGCAAAATAATGTGAACAATGCAAGAGTCTTTCTGTGCGACTTCATTTCCGCTTTGAATTTATGGTAATCTGTCTATGGTGTATGGTATGGCGTGTCTTCAAGCAATTGCGAAACACAAATAGGAAACGGAGTTATTTTTCGTATTCCTCTTCAAGTATGCCAAGAACAGTGGGTGTCACTGAAATAATTACTCAACTAAATACCCTATAATTAGCAAATGCAAATACACACACATCCTATAACGTTCGAAAACCTTGAAATTAGCATTAGCACTACTAACTCGCAAGTTGAAGCAATGGAAAAATTACAGGGTATTTTCTTAAGCGCTTCCCATCTTTAAATTTATAATAAACAAAGTATGTGTGTGGGGTTAGTGTGTTGGCGGATTGGAAGCGTATTCGTATTTCAAAAACCAACTCAGACATATCGAACAGAATGAAATATGACAAAAATATTTCTTCGACGACTTTCTCTCAGTTTCAAAGGTTTGACAAATCTCTCAGTCGAATCCAACTCATGTATAAAAGTATACACACGACATCGGTAGTGCGAGAAACATGATCTGGATAAAGGGTTGTAATTGTAAGTGGTGTGTGAAGCACCATCGAAACAATTGTGCATAAACCAGGCTGAATTTGACTGATGTGGAATGTTGAAATTGAGGACCACCTTCAACTTAAGAAAACCTCACACAAAAAATTGTCTAATGGGATCAAATCGTACGATCATGGTAGACAGTTCACATCACTTCCACGTGAGATGACTATGCTCGTGAAGAGTATCTTATGTGACATAAGCTTTGGGGCACGTAAAGCCGTACTGTTAAAACCACATGACATTGTCGAATTCTGTCCAAAAGAAGAAAGTATTCATCAGCCTACATTGTTCGCTGCCAGGCCAAACTCTACACCAAACGAGTGTGCATTGGATGCTCTGTGATCTCTTGTGATCTCTGTTTGTTCATGTATGCATTCATGCAGAAATGGGTGACATCGCTGGAGTTAATTTTTCAATGAAAATTAGGTTCAGTTACCAACTGTAGTTGTCTATGGTCATCCATGGCGATTTGGCAAAAGAGACTGAATAAATGACAAGATAAAATGGCCGTTTTCAAATATTTTAAGACGCGAATTGCTTATAGTACGAATATGAAGGAGGAAAATTTGTTTTTCGTTCATTTAAACGATTACATACATACATACATAATTGGACATTACAACCCTTCGGTCAGGATTACGACCTAGTTTCTCACACCACTTATATTGTGTGTGTTAATTTTATACATGAGTGGTGGGACCTACAGTTTAAAGTCGACTTCGAACGATAGAGTTTTGAGAAACTTTACATGGTAACTTTATTTACTCTCAGAGTTTTTGCCAGAAATCTGCCAAGAGGAAGTCGCCGAACAAATACTTTTTGTATTTTGTTTTGATGTCTGGCCTGGAGCTCGAATCTTGGCTATACGTCTAATAAGCCAACACACTACCTACTAGACTACGGCGACGATTTACTTTTCACAATTTGCTGTATCACCACATGTACATGCTCAGTATTTAGTTTCCGGCAAGAATTAAGGCATAATAAGACCTCTTCCGACCAAAACTTTCTTTGTAAGGAATTGTAAAAATTCTCATTCATCTTCTCTTAATGCTTCCAAATAAACATTTTTGAACTATTTTTATCGATTGTTTGGCACCACAAAACTAAGTTTAATAAATTGCTTCAGCTGTACTTTTGATTCGTTCCTTGACTGTGAACCGCGTAATACACCTACAATATCTTCTTCTGAAAATAACAACAAATACAAACAAGAAAAAAATAGTTGTTTTGAGTTTTAATTGTTGGTCTGTCTGTAATTCTTTGTATTTTAGTTTGTTTTCATGAATTTCGAAATTTCGTTTCGTAACCACAAAGAAGAAAATTAAAAAAATAAGAAGAGTATGATGAAAAAAGAAACGGAAATGTATAAAAAACGTGAAAAAGAGGAGAAGAAAAAATCGTTCGACCTATAACACCATTGCTGCCAAACACTCTCACTTGAAAACACCCACAAATACACTTACATTGCAACGTAATAAACGTTTATTTACGATAAAAACGAAAACAGAAAAGAAAAAAGTGAGTTTCATATTCTTGTTTTGCCTGTGATTGTTTTATAACTTTAAGTGAAACATAAACTTTGACCTATAAATACACACACACACACACAGTCATTCTTGCTATAATAAAACTATACACATACATAAGTATATATAGACATAGTTAGGCTTACTTTTTCTATTATTAATATAAAAAAAAATTTGTAAAAAAATGCAACGAGACCTTAAAAAAATTTAATTTTTTTTTGATTTTTAAGTCATTTTGTTTCTCAGATTGTCATTTAATACTGATTCACACTTGATTGGAAATTCGATTTAAATTGTATCCTGTTTATTTGACAAAGAATCTAATGATCTCTAATTTAATGAATTTTTATTGCAAAACTTTACTTTAAAGTATCGAAAACATTTCCTAATTTTTTTTCCTAACTTTCCATATTAGGCAAGCATGGTTACACGAAGATAACTAAATATCTACTTTTCTTTCGCTCTAAAAAAGTTGTAAGAACTTTTGAAGTACTCTATTTGGTTTCAGTATTATTTCGTTTCAAAGAAATTTATGAAATCACTTTCTGTTTGGGATGAAGCCACTATAGTCTCAACGTCCTCTGAGCATTGGCATATTTTTAAAATTTTAGCCGATTAACACGTTTTTTTGTTGATATTTTTGTTGCATTCTATAACATCGTATCAATAGCAGTCAAGTGAATCGAAGATAAAACCACTGATGTCTTAATTTGGAATTAGTGTCTGCACAAAGGCCTGAATTCTCCACTATATGGAAACTCTAGTAAATTGGTTGTTTACTAGAGAAGACAACCGATCCTATTCTAAATACTGTTTTAAATACCACTCAATATATACATAGGTGTTCAGGTAAGGTAGCAGACCCCTCTTAAAGGAAGAGGTCCCACTAAGGCCAGCATTTAGTCCCGTTGTAACACCACAATCAATATAAAAACCAGGAATTTAACATTCCATAGAGATAACCAACACGGGACCAAAATATATTCTATTATTGAAGTAATCTTTATATTAGAGAGCTCAGTCAGGAATGTCAGAAAATGGGAGATCAAAACCTATGTCATTATATGACAAGAGCAATGTACTGACGCAGGAGATAAAATACAGTATCTTTCATTTCCTCAGGCCATAGCTCATGTAGAATGTAGGAATTGTAAGTCTATCGAAATACCTGTAAAAAAGACAATGGCGCGTGACAATCGCTACAGTGCGATTGATGACAATGCGATTTGAGGACAGAAATGAGTCGGCCCGTACGTGTTCAGCAGAGCTTAGTAGTATTGAACGTACAAATTTGCTACCAACGAGACGGAGCCTAAAGTAAACATATACAGAATTGGTCATTACAACCCTTCGGTCAGGATTACGGCCTAGCTTCTCACACCACTCATGTTGTGTGCGTTAATTTTATACGTGAGTGGCGGGACCTACAGTTTAACGTCGACTCCGAACGACAGATTTTTGAGAAACTTTTTCATGGCAGGTTTATTTACTCTCAGAGTTTTTGCCAGAAATCTGCTGAGAGGAAGTCGCCAAAGAAATATTTTTTTTCATATTTCGTTTTGATGCCTGACCTGGGATACGAACCCGGTCTTTACGTCTAATAACCCTAGAAACTACCTATTAGACTACGGCGACTTCAAAACGAGTTGATACATCCAAATTAATTGTGACAACCGGTATACCTATGCCCTACAACAAGTCGGATATTGCGAGCTCCTCAATTGCCCTGACCAGCTCATCGTCAAGGCAATTTCCAATAACTTCCCTATGTCCCAGATATATGTCACATATAACAGTTCCCTTTGAATAATCCGAAATTTTCCATAAAAATTCTCATGGACAACTACGTTGGTGAGGAACTTAATAGCAGTCTAACTTTCCGGGTAAATCAAGAGATTTTGAAAGAAAATGCCGTCACCCAAAAAGCATTGCGCTACTTTTAAAGCTTCTATGGCATCTGCCTGAAGAATACTGCAGTGGCCAGGCAGCTTATAACAACTTATAATAAATATACCGCAGTCTATCTTATCACACATTTTTGAGCCATTAAAATAAACCTCAAGGTTACCTTTGGATATCTTCGGATATGTAGACCATAGCTGGAATTGTAGTTCGTAGTTGGAATTCGAAAACAGGATGTTCTATTCAGAAATTTATAAGCAAATTTAGGAGTATAGGAACACAACAAAGATGCAAAGTAAAAACAACAATTGAATTGACCGATCGCGAAGTTGCCAGATGTGAATTAAGGCAGTATAAATAGAGCGAAGAATGATGGCTATCAGATAGATAGTGATGAGACGTGAGTCTGTGATGACAAACAGAATTGTATTAAAAAGTGCACATTAAGAACAGCGGAATTGAGCAGCAAATGTTTGATCTTTACTAATAAAACAATGAACAAAATTAATAGCGCTATGATGTGTGTTTGGCACTCAGTCATTGCATTTTAAATGGCATTTTCTTTATTGTAGACTCAACTCCGTATTCCAGAAATAATCTTATCAAGTATTTGTATTTTTTAAACACATTAAAAATTAAGGTCAGTATACACGTTTTGCACGTACGTAAAGTCAGAGAGAAAATATAACAAAATACCGTTCGATTGCAAGAAAATATTTTACGACAGACTTTTTACCTTTACGGTGGATTTATACGATCACACAAGCCACCACGTTTTTGTGTAGAAGAGAGCGTGTAAACTTAATATGTAATGAAATCGTACGATATTCAGAGAAAATAGGGATAGAAATTTGGCAGTCATGGTCTCTTAGTTTTTTTTTTGCAATTTTTCTATCAACTATCACACTCCATTAGATCAGCAATGCATTCATTTTACTTTGTTTTGATATTTTCCTACTCGTGTAAACGCAAAAGAATCTGTCGTAATATTTTTACTCCCATTTTTAAAATATGTATGGAATTCTGTAATATTTTCTCCCAAACTTTGCGTACGTAAATTCTTATCGTGTATATTCGACTTTAGGGGTATAAATCAATATTCGGTTCTTATAATTATTGTAAGACTATAATGATTAACAATAAAGAGAAATTAACTTACAAGATAACCTCCGTATTGTATTAAATCTTATATGCTGATGTATATATTGTTATTAGATGTGAAAGAGCCTGTAATAAAAATTATGATTGTTTTATTAATTTTATTAACATATTAAGGATTTAATTCATAAAATCTTCAAAACAGTGTTATGAACGAAAGCAAAACAATGATCGATGGATGCAAATGAATTAACATTTTTAAATAAACATACATACGATGGAATATGAGCGAAAGCTAGGCGAATAAGTTAAAAATGTTTAAAAAGAAACAAGTCTCTACCAACGATTATTGTGGGAGTTTGAATAATAATAATTCAATTAAAAGATATCAAAATTGAATCAAAAAGAAATAAATTCAAACCTACTCGACCTCAATAGACACTTTACATATGAATTCGAAGAAAAATTAACTTCAAAAAATAAATAATTAACTACGAAAAGGTGGTTTGGCACCCATTTGATGGATAAAATCATCAGCAGCTAAGCTATAAGCAGCGTGATCGTACTAAGAAAGAAAACTAATACGAACGAAAAGACTGCACGAGCGCTAATTTGCCAAAATGCTAATGTTCGAGACCATCAGATGTGATAACGAGAAAACCCTGGCTTTTCTTAAAACTGCATCCGTAATTTTGGTGCACCGTGCATTTAGTGTTTCGATTAATATCCAAATTGCTTCTTCCCGACGTCAGTATAATTCCTCAAGCATTGGAGAAGGAATCCAAACTAACATTGTGCAGATTTAGTGGAGGCATTCATATTCGCACTGATAATATTTGATAAAGACGACATACGAGAGACAAGGAAAAAATAAAGAAAGACTTCCGGTCTAAGATTAGTTTAGACTCCCTACGACTACTGCGTCCAGGACGTCACAAGGCGCATAAAAATAATTGCTAAAAGGTAATTAAGGCTAATCTACATCTCACCTAACTGAAAGGATATCCACTATCCACGTGACCTATGCAAATTCCTCGGAACCGTCCACGAATTATGCATGCAAAAGTTTAAAAAGAGACTGCTTCAACAATTTTAAAAAAACCGTCACAAACCGAATGAAACCAAATCAGGCTTAAGAAGATCGTCAAGGACGGTCCAAAATGTGGAAAGTCTTAACGATCATCGAAATTTTCTATTCGTTTGAAATCCCATTGATGCCGTTATGTGTCACACAAACATACGTACATACATACACACATAATTGGTCATTACAAACTTTCAGTCACGGTTACGACCAAGCTTCTCACACCACTTATGTTGTGTGCGTTAGGTTTATACATGAGTGCTGGAACCTACAATTTAAAGTCTACTCCGAACGACAGATTTTTTGATAAACTTATCAGGGCAATTTTATTTACACTCAGAGTCTTTGGACGAAATCTGCTGAGCGGCTATTGCCGAAGAAAAATTTTTTCATATTTCGTTTTGTTGGGGATGTCTGGGGTTTGAACCGATGCCTCATATTTAATAAGCCAACACACTATCTACTAGGCTACAGTGACTATTGTGTTGCATAAAACATCATTCAATTGTCCATCAGACCTTTTCTCGAGCGCATCCGAAGTGTGCAAGCAAAGAAGTAAGGGCTCTAGCTTTTTGAGAGGTTCTATCCTACAAATTTTGAATATCTTGTTAAAAACTGTATTTTAGCTGGAGTTGACATAAAGTTCTTCCTTTTATTTAAAGGAAATTCTATAAGAATTGTAGTGACAATGCGGTGGCGGCCTTCGAATCTAATCATTTGGTCCAAACAATCTCATAATTTCTTTATTCTGCATTTTTTATTGAAGAAACATGAACATGTAAAACCCTGTTTGTGCAGAAAATCTTTTCATATGTGTCTTAATTTTATCATTTGAACACAAAATCCAAGTGATTATTTTGACTCTTCTGAACTCTGAAGTCTTTATTATAATGCAAGTTTAGCTGGCGTCTTAACCTAGCAAACCAATTTTCTAAGATGATTTGCAATTATGAAGCTGATTATGATCCACGTATATCTGACATTAATATATAAATTACTTAGGGTATATGGATGACTTACGGTAGAAGAAAAGATTGTTAAGATACGAGTATTCTCTCTGTACCCAAGGCGAACGATTTTTATTTACATAATGGACAGAAATTGATGTAGTCTAGTAGATAGTGTGTAGGCTTACTAGAAGAACTTTTTATCTTTTTTAGTCTCAGTGTATATTTCAATAAAAATATTATGGATTAGAACATTTCGTTCGATTACACGGTTTGTTTAATTACACGTTGTGACAGTCAAGATACACCCAGCTAATGACATAGTGTAGGTTGTGAGTTTTGTTGAGTAGAACCAAAGAAAGAAGAATATGTATATACATACATACATACATAATTGGTCATTACAACCCTTCAGTCAGGATTACGACCTAGTTTCTCACACCACTTATGTTGTGTGTGTTAATTTTATACATGAGTGGCGGGACCTACAGTTTAAAGTCGACTCCGAACGACAGATTATTGAGAAACTTTTCTTGGCAATTTTATTTACTCTCAGAGTTGTTGCCAGAAATCTGCTGAGAGGAAGTCGCCGAAGAAATACTTTTTGTATTTTTATTTTGATGTCTGGCCTGGGCTCGAACCCTGGCTTTTCGTCTAATAAGTCAACACACTACCTACTAGACCACGGCGACTTCAGTATATATGAATATGTATATGTGATCGGAAAATATAGAAAAATTGTACTGCGCTAAGTCCCTAAAGACACCGTATTTAACTTGGCAAGTATTCTTCCAAAAATCGAAATCATTTCTCATTGATATTAGTGAATACTACTGTGATATTTCTTTGGGCGTATAATTGAAATCAGAAAAAAGCGACATGAACCTTATTCTTCAAAAGCTGACAAATTTTTACGCTCTTTTTAACGAACATTCTTGATGTTCGTGTCCTATGTGTGTAAAAAGCCGAAGATGTTCTTCCCTTGAGGGACATTGGTTTTTAACACCAGAAAAATAAATAAAAAGTGGTCAAACAACAAAAACGCACGATGAGAACAACGCATTGTTACGCTCTTGGTTTCTGTATCATTCCCTTCTATCTTTCCCCCCGCGTCATGAAATATTTTTGAAAAATATTCCAAAATATGTTAAAATGCGCATTCTTTATACTTTATTTTCTTTGGTTTTAATCAGGTTAACTTGGAAAATATAAATTTTTTCTAATTTTTTCAAGTTTAGCTATTCTTAATTGCAAAATTTAATTAAAAAATATATGATAAGTGATGTCATTCTGAAAGTGCATTATCTTGCGAAGAGATTGGAACTTCGTTTGATCGAATCAGACAAATTTTAAACCAGTTTATTATTTAAATAGTATAACCGCCGTGTTATATTTTTTATATATGTCATCTTATCAAATGAACTTTCAGTTCTTGATTTTTAAACTGTGTCAATTTTAGGTTTGCACGAATACCAGAAGTCGGCTAAAATTTGTTGTTTTTGCAAATATTATTATTTCTCTTTGCGCAAACATTATTCAACTTCTGGTGGTCGCTCAAACGTGAAATTGACACATTTTCCGACAAACAATCAAGATCCATCAAAAATTCTGAAAATTTTTGAACTAAAAGTTCATTTGAAAAATATATACATGTATATGAAAAATATAACTCGATTGTTAGACTCTTTAAATAGTAACTACGGACATTTTTGTCCGATTTGAACAACCAAAGTGTTAATCTCTTCACAAGATAATGCAACTTCAGCATGTCATCACTAATTTCATATTTTTTAATTAAAGTTTGCTACTATGAATGGGCAAACTTGAAAAAATATGAAAAAATTCGTATTTGCCAAGCTTACCTCATCAAACCCCATACCATATTAAGTCAAATAATATATGTATGTATATTGTTTTAAAGGTCCATCCCTCTCTTTTCTAATAAGGTTTAAATTTTGGTTTAAAATTCGGTTCAGAAATGTTTGTGTAATGAATAAATTTGTGCGTAAAGTCCAAAAACAGTTTGACAGTTTTTATCAAATAAAACAAGTTTGGATGGTTCAAGAAATATAAAAAAAAATATTTTTGAGTTCTACTCAACAAAACTCTCAACTTACACTATGTCATCAGTGTTATATATCATTTAAAGAATACAAATATTAAAAAAATATAAAATAAAATGAATATTCTTTTGATAAATAATTTTTTCTCCATTACTTGATACAAATTTTGTATTTGTATTTGGATTTTAATTTTTATTTCTTTTTTTATTTTTTATATTGAACATGTCAAACATGTGTTTAGTTTGTTAGTGGTTGGTTATTTGATGGTAAAGTATCATCATTTATTTTACTTGAGTTGATGTATGTATGTATTTTTGTAAGGCTTTATGTTAATAATTTTATTTTGATTTTGATTTTCATTTTTTTCTTTCTTTTATTATTCATAGGCATGCCACAGAATTCAAGTGATGAGCCAAATGGTCAACCAATGCCACCCACTCACTTACAATATTATTCAAGATATTTAAAAACACAACAACAATATTTTTATTTGGTTTATTTTTTTTTTGTTGTTTTGTCGTAGTTTATTAGTTTTCTAACATAAACAAATCTCAACATATTTTTATTGTTCCATAATATTTGTTGTTTTTGTTTCTTTTTGTTGTTGTTATTATTTATTATTCACCCGATATTAAGTGGCAAATAAAATTTTGTAAAAATGTTGTCTTTTGTGACTTTGGCCGTCAACGCTTTTGTCTGATATTGAGAAACAGTCTGACATGTCACTTCAAATTAAAAGAACAAAAAGGAACGAAAACAATAATAAATATTTCATGTTTACCATTGTTTTTGTTTTTTTTTAATACGTAAATTTTATTGCTGGATTTTACAATGTGTGTGTGTGTGTGTGAAATTAGTTACGAAAGTTTTATTCATTTTACAGTCAAGGTTAACAGACACTGTTACGTTAGCATAATTGAAAAATGTTAAAAAGGGACAAAAAATAAATCGTAAAGAAATTATAGAGAAATTGAAATAAAGACAAAGCTAAAGCCTTGAATTATTAAACAAAACAAACTCTTTCTTCAGAGAGATAATCGAGTTGAAAGATTAAGGGCCATTATTACAACTTGCCGATAATTAAAGGGAGGATTTAAACAGGCAGATAAATTGTTTTTCGTTATTATGAGTACTAGTGTTTTTCATTTCCCGGACTTATTCATTTCTCGGGAAACCGGGATTGATTTTGAAATTTCCCGGGATCCCGGGAATTTCCGCCTAGAACATAAAATCATGTATTTACTTTGTTAAGTATGTATTTTTATTTTAAATTCATATTAATGAGATCAAAAACATAAAACAAAATAACAATAGAAAAATATAAAAGGTACAGTTGTTTAAAAAAATAAATAATTCAATGTGTTTTAAAAACTAGTTAAAAATATATATGTATGTATGTACATGAAATAGAAAAAACTATATATATATTAACATATTTATGTAATACTTTTAAAATGAGTTTTTAGAAAACTCTCTCGCTTTCAACAGATGTTGGCTTAATAGTTAACAAGGCCTCCAAAAGATTTTTAATGTTTTCCGTTTGCTTACCAGATTCTCCAAAAAATTATAGGACTTTTTTTTATCGAACCGGTAGGTACATTAGTGTTTGATGTAGATATTTCACTAATGTTATTTATTGCATCGTTTAAAATGTCCTCAAAATTTTTATCCTCTAAAATGTCATTATCGTTGCTTTCTATTTCTTTAAATTCTATATTTTTTTCAGTAAAAAGGCGGTTATAAATTTGTTCTGCATATAAAATAATTGAGTGTTTTGAAGCATTCGGAAAAATATATTATTTTTATTAAAAATTTCAGGATTTTTCAAGTAATTGGTCAAGGTATACAATTTTATATCTCTTCTTTCTCCAATTCGGTATATATGAGATTCAAACATTGTCTTTCCTAGTGAAATATTAATTGAAGAAATTTTTTGGCATAAAGTATTCACTATGACATCAGCATTTATAATATTAACTTCTCGCCGACATAAAGCTTCCACAGCTAATTTTATTGGGTTTAAAACGTCCAAAAGGTTCTGCAAATTATTTATATTGGATTCTATCCATAGATCACCCATTTCCGAATCAATGAGGCTTTTCTTTAATGCATTTTTATAAGTAAAATTTTTTCGATCATTGGAACTAGAGAATTCCATCTGGTTACTATATGCAATACAAGGCAGATTTCCTTATTATATTCGGCGAATACATATTTTTGTAACACAATTTTTTGCTGGACTCTTTCTAAACAATTTAATAACGACGAGTTTGTTCTAATACCAATTTGTAATTAGTATTGATAAATGTTGCCAAATAGTAAAAAATTTTCATTCACAATATTCCTGGGAATTCCCGAACAAATTTCCCGGGATTTCGGGATTGCAAAATTTGCGGATTCCCGGGATTTCCCGTGAAAAACACTAATGAGTACCCAATAAGATAGAATAAGTGATCGTTAAGCTAAAGAGAGGATCATCTTACCTTTAACATTTAAAGGTCACTTTATGTTTGAACTTGCCATATTATATATTATTTTCATTATGGCAACTTCGAATTTAAACAAAATGAGCATATACAACAAAAAAAAAAAAAAACGAAGCCCGCGGTTGCCACTGCGTTAAAAAAAACTTGTATAATTGAGCAGCTTTATCGACATTGCTTCGGCACTGCCATATTTTTGAAAAATTTTATCTGTAAGTTGTAATAACAAAAATAAGTTAAAGATAAATTTACAGTTCCCTTTAGCTAAAGATAATGGCAATAATGGCCCTAAGTGTTTTTCATCTGTTATATTATACATCCTCCATTTCTTCAAACCCAACTAATGACAGATGGTAACTGAAAATGTCTTGAAATTGTAGATAAAATTGCCATATAGCCCATTAAGTCTGCTTCATCATTATTTTCTATCTAATTTTGCCCGATAAATGGATGTTATATTTGGTACTTAATTGATTATTACGACCTTTTAGTCAGGATTACAACCTAGCTTCTCACACCAAACATGTTATTTGTGTTAATTCTTATTCAGAAATGGCGCGGCCTATGGTGTAATATGTCGACTCGGAACAAAAGATTTGAGAAGCTTTTCATAGAAATTTATATTTTACTATTTTAAAGAGTTTTTGCCATAAGACTGCTGTAAGGAATGAAATATTTGGCCTATTTTGTTTTATTCGTGATTGCTGTGTTAGAGGTCGAATCACGGGCTATCGTCGAATAAGTCAACACACTACCCACTAGACTCTGGCGATTTTAAAACCATGGTCTCTGGCAAGACCTTGCAATCTAGAACGTTATTTCAATGAATAAGTAGAGGAAGAAAGCGAAAAAGGTCTTATTGATGTCATGGCGTGTATGAAAACAGAGGATGACAGATTAGCAACACATATGTATCTGATCTGAATCTGTGTCGCTAGCTCTTGTGGCACGAAAAAATAGTTGTTAGTAGATAGATGTCTTCTTGTATAGAAAATAAAAAAATACAAATATAAATACAAATAAAATAAATAAAGACTCAAAAAGAAAAATGATGACTTAAACAGCCTCTCATGGTCACCTAATTAGTTAGCGCTGGGACTCAGTCGTTTTTCATTATATAATAATTCGTTTTAGTGCCTTACGTTGTGTTTTATAATTAAAAAAAAAAGATTTATAATCAAACAATCAATGGATTATTGCTTTCGTTTTGTTCCCTTTTAGAATTTACACCATCACACAAACTGCCATGTCACAAACTATACAGAATTTTAATTGTATAAAGTGCATACATCGGGTCTTTCATTAAGCGCTTCCTATCTTTAAATTAAAATAAAATAAATTTTTATTCGAAATAAATTCGATCACGTGTGCCGTAATTAGCCTTCTGTGGCTAATGTGCCATGGTTTCACTGGGTAGAGCGGATCAAAAATGTCAAATTTCATATTGAGCGGTGGCATGTGTTATGTTGGCTATAGGAACTGCTGTGGTTTGTGTTTTTTTCGCGTCAACTTTCTACTTAAGAAAACATACATACATACAACATACAACCCTTCAGTCAGGATTACGGCCTAGCTTCTCACTACATCACTCATGTTGTGTGTGTTAATTTTATACATGAGTGGCGGGAGTTTTCAGTTTAAAGTCGACTACGAACGACAGATTTTTGAGTAATTTTCATGGCAATTTTTTTTACTCTCAGAGTTTTTTCCAGAAATCTGCTGAGAGGAAGTCGCCGAAGAAATATTTTTTCATGTTTTGTTTTGCTGTATGACTTGGGGTTTGAAGCGAGTCCTTACGTCTGATAAGCCAACATACTACCTACTTGACTACGGCGACTTCTTCACTTAAGAAAACTACACATGGAAAATTCTAACAAAGTCTAATCGTGCGATCCTGGTAGCCTGGTCACATAACCTCCAAGTAAGATGACTATGCTCTCCAACCGGTCGAAAAGAATATCGAATGTGACATGAGCTCTGTTGCACGTAGCTCCGTCTTGTTAAAACCACATGCCGTTAGTATTCAAATCTTCTAACTAATACCAGTAGAAAATGGTAAATTCACCTATAGGCCTTGACCTTGACAGTGATGGCTTGGATTTGCCAAAACCGATGGAATAAATGACATCTAACTTGAAAAATGTAGCCTCAATCAAAAGGTCGTTAGAAACAGTCAAAGTTCGAGACTCCCAGTTGGTAAATCCTATTTCATCTTCACATAAAGATGCCAAGGTAATGAACTGGCGGATAGAATAATGGGCCGAATGAATGACTGCCATTGTTTTACATTCTATTCATGTTCATACCAATTAACACAATACATTGAAATTGTTGTCCTTTGTATTTGGATTTGAATATGTATGATGTTGTGAAAAGAAAAGAAAAGGTTTTCAATGCTTTTCTTTATTTTATTTTCCTTTTTATCGTTAATAGCTCTCCAAAGATGAAATAAAACTTAAAAGAAACTACAACAATGCGATCAACGATAAACAAGAAAAACACTTTTTGTCCTACTTTTCCACTTCCGCATTTTAATATTTGCTTTTGACAAATATTTCACACAAAAAACAAAAACAAAAAACGATGAAATCTATCGATAAGTTTTACGAACAAACTATTTGAGATTTTGTAATTTAAATTATTTTAAATACACAGATATTCCTTCTGAAGGTGAAAGCATATACTATAAATGGACTTGAAAATAAATTTCAATTAAAAAAAAGAAAAACTTAACTTTAATAAAAATTTAACCGTAGATCGAGCTTTGTATCAAAAATGATACATTTCAATTTTTGAGACATTATAACTTTAATTCAGAAAAAGTTAGATGTCTGATATTTTTTGAATTCGTTAATATTGTGATTATCGTTATTTTAAACCAAATAAAAAAAGAAAATTTTGAGCAGAACTTGAAAAATTCAAAAACTTTATAATTCTATCTTATGTATCATTTTTGATACATACGACTTTCCTAGGTATTCTTTGGTGTTGTGTATATAATTTTTTAAGTTTTCAAAAAAAATTTGTATTAAGTTTTATCGGGAATAATACATTATTTATGATATTTGATAAAGAATTGAAAGTTAAGTGTTAGATGAAAGTGAAAAAGTTGATTTTCTGTTCTTGATATTGATTGAAGTAGTCGTAGTCTAGTATGCACTATGTTAGCTTATTAGACGTCAGACCAAGGTTCAAACCTCAGGTCAGACATTTCCAATTTACACCGAAAGGTTGTAATGAGCGATTATGTGTGTATGTAAGTAATATTCCTGCTGATGAAAACTCTGAAGAAGAATATAACAAAAGCTCCTCTTATTAACTGATGCAAGTATTGACAGCTGCAAACATGACAATAGGACGTTAATCCAAAAATATGGTACTACTTGGAATAGAGAACCGTGTTAGCAGTTTGGGAAGAAATATATTACCAATTTTCACGCAGATTGCTAGCAACTGTCATATGAAATGTTGTAGAGTCTTTCTAACTGCTCTTCTCATATTTATCTTCCGTGACAGACAAACATTAGAAAAAAGTGTTGCATCCTATGTTTTATTTCATAGATATTAAAAATGATAGTATTTCGGTCAACTATGTACGTATGAGATAACAGAATCATTCGCTTTAATAATGTGCTACTCGGATCTGATGATAAATTCATATCAATTACGTCTTTTTGAAAAATAAGCTGAAGGTCTTTCAGGTTTTAATATGAAATTAAATTAATATTTTTGCTGTAGATTAATGACTAATTAAATTTTATGGTCCCTATAAATTTCATGGTCCACCAGAATCGAATTGGCAGTTTTAGATGCAAGTACATGCTACATGCGTGGCAACTACTTATGGCGGTATTTGGGGAAACTTGTATCCGGGAAACCAGAGAGGAATGAAAGAGAGAGCATTGTTATTGACATAATAGATGTTCTATTGCAACAGGAAACTTTTTTACCTCACATGACGTGGACAACAAATGTTTCTAGCGAAATATATGTGCCCGGGTGCACAATGGTTTGTGCCATCCGGGTTGGGCTAGCCCTCGATTGAAAGGGAGTGACAATAAGCTGTCCCATCTAAACATTTGGAAATTTATAAATCACCACGAATCAAGGGTGCTAGATGTCAAATTGTTACCATTTAGAAAAAAATAAAACCAAGCTGATATGAAGTATTTAATTTTTACTTAAAAAACCATGCTGCAATGTATGTATGTACATCATGTAAAAAATTTTGGCGTAAATTTCATAAAAGTGCTAATAAAATGTAATAATATAAAATAGTTTTATTAAAATGAATTAAAATAAATAAAAATATTTAAATTTTGTATCAAAATCTATCAATAAAATACGAAAATTCTATGAAATACAAGTATGTATCAAAAGTGATACACGGCTAGAATTATGAAGTTTTTTTAAGGCTCAATCTACGGTTAAATACAAATACAAAGGCGAACGGGTTAAGCGATAAAATCATTGGTTGTTTTAAGTGCGTGCAATCTAAAAGTATACATATACGCATTTACAGTTATGTGTGAAAATATTGAGGACACCAATATGACACTTACAGATTCGATGAATAAGCAAAACGATAAAAATTGTTAATAATTATCTGCATTACAACCTTCCGGTCTGGATTACGACATAGATTCTCAAACCAAATTTAAATTTTGTACATGAGGGGCGGGACCTACAGTTTAAAGTCAACTCCGGGCGTCTAAATTTTTGAGAAAGAAATCGCCGAAAAAATATTTTTTCATATTTCGTTTTGCTGGAGATGTGTGATCAGAGATTTGAACCGTGGTCTCACTAATAAGCCGACACACTACTTACTAGACTACGGCTACAGTTTATATATCGCAAAAGAAAATTTCTTTGCGGATTTATTAAATAATTGTTTTTATTTTAAAATTATTAAATTAAAATTAATTAACCTAAAAAAATTAGGGTGTTTGTACACTTTTTTCTGTGGCTATATATGTGCTGTATTCCGTTGCAATGCCTTTCGCTACTTGAACCAAATGTCCTTGAGGGGAAGAAAAGGAGGATTTGCATCCAAATTTCGCTTATTTTTACGTACAACATGCCTGCAACGTGGAACACATATCTTCGTGGTCTATTGGCTAATGTAGCGCACAACACATTGTAGAGAGAAGTTGTTCTTTATACTCGCCATTCGAATGTGGAATCTCTTTCTCCAAAAGTTTTTCCTGCCTCTTTTTCACATAAGCAGATTAAAAGCTTATATCCAACGCCACTAAGTCCTCTTGACTTCTTCTCATAAACTGCTTTCCTAGTTCCAAAATTATACAATGCAATACGTAGGGGCCATTCCCTTAGAATTAGTAGTAATTTAAAAATAAATTTTAAAAAAGGCTGATAATAAACAACACGAGAAAGGAATACTTGAAGGGCAAGAGACAACGCTAGAGCAGTAAATATTTAACGTTATTTAGAGGCATTAAGGTATTGTGTCCAAAAAATCGATTGTGCTGACCTTAGCCCGTAAAGTCTTACACTGACGACGTCTTATGCCCAAGCCGTATTGTAGTAGAATGCGTCAAATGAAACGATTTTGAGTGATTACACACTGGTTTGAGTCCAAGAATAAATTATAATATAATAAATAAAAAATATAAATAAAATAATTATGCTAAAATCCTGAATGCCTGCTATGAGGGTTGCCATGTGTAATTGTCTGTTTTGTATCGATAAACAATTAAATTTAATTAATGCTGCTGCTCTCATAGTACATGTGAATGTGAATTTCTTTTGAAAACTATTGTAATAAAAGTTTTCCATTTGTTTTCTTATCTCTTTCTAATAAAATTAATGGGCTTTTGGATTTTATGGACCTAATTTTTTTTTTATTCCATGAAGCATTTATAATTGGTTTAAAAGTGTTGACTAATGGTGAGATTTTCACAATTAAATATTGAATAGCGATGGAAAGAGTTTTCACAATAAAATTTAAAAAAATAATTTTTTTTTTATCACCTTTTATTTATTTATTTATTTATTTATTTATTTATTATAATTAACATAACACAACAAGATTTTAATCTTATAAGTTATAGTGCTATGCTTAGGATCAATAAGATATAATACTTAAAAAAATAATAAAAATTATGAAATATAAGAAATTAAGTAAGACTAACAAATTAATATAAAAAACAAATTAATTAAAATATTAAAATATTAAAATTGAGTAGAAATATAATTTAATTGATTTAATTATTTTAGGAAAACTAACAATACTACAGAAATAAAAAGAAAATAAAAAAGTTAAAAAAGATAAAGAATTCTAAAGATATAAAAAAGAAATATTACAAAAATTGTTATAGAAAAGTAAGGATAAATATTTAACCGATATAATAAACATGCTAAGAACGTAACAAACTTTTCATTAAGAGAACAATTTAAATAACTCCTTTTTGAACGCGTTTGCATTGCCCAACTTTTGGATGTAGTTTGGTAGGGAATTCCAGAGACTAGTGGTGTGTATAAAGAACTGTCGCTGTGACAGAAGAGTCCTGTAACGTTGTTGAATAATCTTCATGCCTCGGCATGACCTAGCAAACTTAATTCGGCCTAATAAATATTCCGGCAGTCCCGTATTAATAATTTTATGGAATAGAATGAGGCATTTAATTTTCAGAAGATTATCAAATTTCACACTAAATATCTGATACGCTAAATGAGAAATATGATCCCGGCGACCTTTAAGAAATACGTATCTTGCTATATTGTTGTATGCCAAGTTTAATTTCCGGTTGTCATTACTATCGCAGTTTGCAAAAATTTCGCACCCATACAATAGCACAGGAATCAAATAAGTTTTAGCAAGTTGCATACGAATTGCAAAAGGAGTTGAATCAATGACAGCCCATAAATTCCGTAGCATGCTGTAAATTCTGCCAACAACGACACTTATATGGCCAGACCACGATAATTTGTCATTAAATACAATACCCAGATTAGTAGCAGACTTGACATAGTCAATTTTATTTCCCCTGATACTCAATCCAGGTATGGGAAACGAAACATTGGTCTTCGAAAGCATTAAACATTTGGACTTTGAGGGATTAATACACAGTCCATTCGCCGAAGCCCAACGGTCAATCCTATCCAAATCACGGTTAACAGAATGTAAACAAGAATCAATATTCTCCTTACGAGTACTGGCATAAATCTGCACATCATCAGCATACATATGAACACGGCAGTCAACCAAAACATCCGGTAGATCATTAATATACATACAGAACAACAGTGGCCCCAGTATTGATCCCTGGGGAACACCTCTACAAATATTAAGCGAATCAGAAATCTTCCCATTTAAGTGAACCCTCTGACATCTGTCTAACAAATAAGAAAAAATTAGACTAGCGGCAGAATTAGAAAAATTAAACAGCTTCCGGAGCTTATTCAATAAAATTTTATGATTGACTGTATCAAAAGCCTTTGTGTGATCGAGAAGAACTAAAAACGCTACATTATTTACATCCAGCTCCAACCTGAGATCCTCAACTACATTTAATAGAGCGGTAGTACAACTCCTACCTTTCATGAAACCTGACTGACTGATTGTTAAATAATTATGACCTTCCAGATAACCATTGATCTGTCTGGCTATAATGTTTTCCATTACCTTCGACAAAAAAGGAAGAATGGCAATTGGCCTAAACTCATTGTTTGACTTAGGAATGGGAAGGATCTTGGCAAGTTTCCATTCATTAGGAAAAGTAGACTTAGTCAGCACTGTATTAAATAAGTGGGTATAATATGGCAAAAGTCTAGGTGTCAAAACTTTCAAAAACACAGGATCTATATCATCAGAACCAATTGCGTTCGATTTTACCGCTGAAATACATTCCAAAACTTCGAACTGATCCACGCAACGAAAACTAAAGGAATATTGTGGAGGGACACAACAAAGGTCATCATACATATCACCAATTGCCGTTGGAACACTTGAATGTACAAACTGGTCATTAAGTTTATTCACATCTACATCAAAATCAGTTCTAGGACATTTTCCACCAATTCCTATTTCACGAATCACATTCCATTTGGATTTATTGTCCATCGCATTACAAAACCTTCTACCATAATACAACGTTTTCGCAATTCTTATTTGCCTAGTAACCTCTGACCGTGCGGATTTATGAAGAGCTTTCAAGTCATCAGTTCTGTATTTCTTCCACCGCCTGTAGGCACTATCCCTCTTCTCAATTAGTGCTTTTAACTCAGTAGTAAACCATGGATTCTGCTTGGGTTTGATAAGCTTGGTTTTGACAGGAACGCATCTGTCATAAAGCTGACGAACATTCTCCTGAATAAATGCCAATTGGTCATTAGCATTAACCAGTGTATAGACCTGGTCCCAATATATATTATCCAACTCAGTATCCAACGTTACATAATCAATATTCTTAATGTCACGATAAGTGATATATCTATCAACAGCACAAGTTACAGGCATATTATAACTC
The DNA here is from genome assembly GCA_936449025.2 of Sarcophaga subvicina. Classification (NCBI taxonomy): domain Eukaryota; kingdom Metazoa; phylum Arthropoda; class Insecta; order Diptera; family Sarcophagidae; genus Sarcophaga; species Sarcophaga subvicina. The sequence goes on from OW388082.2 coordinate 40,092,331, forward strand.
AGAAAGAGAAGATCATGGTTAGAGAAACCAGAAGCAGAAATTTGGTCATATAACAGAACCCTTTCATTATGATTCAATTAAAATTTTGTTGTTTTTATCTTAAGAGAAATGTCTCCGCGGAATTAAATTTTGAACTTTATGCATTACTTTCTAAAAGAATATTGGAAAGATTAAAAAAATAAGTTTTTAAAAAAGGAAATATGCTTCTAACATATTTCTTTTAATTAAAAATAATTCTCCAATCCACAATGCAATAATATAGAGAAGATAATTGAAAAATTATTTCAAAATCAAAAAATTTTTAAAAAAGTGTCTGAAAACTTTCCGGCTGAGAACAACGCGACAATTAATATTAATGTTCCTAAGAAAAGTGACTGACACAAGGTGCCGTAACAGGCTTACTTACTTAATTACAATCGTTTAGGCAGAATTACAACCTAACTTCTCACATCATTCAAGCTGTGGGAGTTAATTTTATTCATCAGTTGTAGATCGCAGTTTAAAGTCGACGCTGAACGACAGATTTTTGAGAAACTTTTTATGGCACAGAGGAGATTTTTGAGCTGGGGCTCGCACCACAGTCTCTTGTCCGATTATCCAACACACTCCCCATTAGGCTACGGTGACCTCAAGGAATTTCTGTGCTAGAAATTCGATCATTTTAGGTGTTCCCTAAGCCCTTCAGGTATAAATTAATTAAAATTAAGATAAGGACAGCCAATTTTCTTTCCAAAATAGTTATAAGAGATAATTATAAAATAATAGATTTGCACTAATTGAAGTTCTACTTTTGTTCTAGAGTGTTTAAAATTTTGTAAAGAGTGCGGTGTTTTGAGAAGTGTCGTTTCAGCATATCAAAATTTTTGCATATCTAATCCGGTATACATACATATGTACATACTACATATCCTGAATTAATTCCGAAAGCTTATAACAATTTGAGGGACTGTGCTGGTTTCATCTACGTTCTATGGTCTATGTGTCTGAACAACTTATTTTCCATGTGAGCACTTAATGCGCAAAGTATTCAGCCTGTTTCTTTTGTTCTTATATTGTAAGTTTAGAAAAAGAGCTACAATTACTCCTTACCAACTTATAGATACCACATTACACCTACTTACTACACGGCGTTACAAAGGGCCATTGAACCAAGCTTAATCTAACTCCTACATAGATTCCAAAACATAAGGATGTTTTCGGAAATTGCATTGCAGATGAATCAGTCAGGGCGGGTACAAAACTGGTGTTCGAAGGCGTCAGTTAAACTTGATTTCTTTCGGTTGTTCTAAAAGAAGATTCAACTGTGTAGGCAGCATAAGGGCAGTTGAAATATTGCTAAGCTTTGTTGGACTGATCTATATAAGGAGACAACTGATACTTGCAGATCACAGCCCTACTAGAAGGCAAGTCGATCGACTCAGCAATTCCTAGATTGACTCTTGTAGAAACTGTGGATCTGAGGTGGAGGCATCATTTTTGGACAGTTATTTTCAGTCATTTGCGAGATTTTTTAGAATCGGAATGTTTTCCTTGGTTGACCGTTTCATGGCATTTGAAATTGGCTTGTGAATCACATTATGCCTAAACTCTGCCCCAAATGGGACCGTTTCTCGCCAAGAATGGTCCGCCACCCGTAATACGCAGATGAATTAAGTAAAACTGTCTACAAACAATGCTACAAAATCTATCAAAATTTATACCGAAAATGGCGTATAAATAAAAAGTTTAAAAAATGAAAGACAACATCTGATCTGCACTGTATTTGACTTCAATTCAGAATTTTTTTTCGCAATTACTCTTATACTTGAATGGAACCAGGAATATCAACTAAAAAACAACAAAAACAAATCAATTTTGCCAACTAAACAATACACACACTCACTTGTATATGGGATGTGTGTGTGTGTGTGTGTTAATATGTTTATGAGTATGCGAATAGGAAACGCAAACATTTCAAAATTCCATAAATTCCTTCAACTGCAATAAATACTGTCATAAACTGCGTTACATCTATCGTTTATGTCTTTACGGTTAATAGTTATCGTCGTAGACCTTGCAATAGATTTAAATTTATTTGTTAGATTGCGTGATAGATGGCGTTCGATTTAATCGTTTTGAGAGAGTGTGATACATTTCACGCCTTAAAATGTTTACGTCACTTAAATATAAAAAATCTCATAAAAAAGACATTTTATCCTGCAGAATATGTTGCCTTTTGTACTTTTGTACCACAGCAAGTGCCAATATGTAGCACCATATGTATGTATACGAGTACATATGCAAATGAGACTCTGCATGTATCAATACGAGTATATTTATGCGGTTATGCGACAAAAGTGTTGTGTTACATTTTATCAAAAATATTAATCAAATTATACTCACACATCAATATGTTGTATGCGTATGTACGTGTGGAAAGTACTGAAAACTAACACAGAAAAAGAGGTTATAAAGTAAGTATGACATATACATATGTATATACATACAGTGCAAGCCTTTGAAATTTTAATTAATTTATAAATTACTTGACTCTGGAACTAAAACAGTGCATGCCACATGCTTTTAATTTAAAATCATAGAATTAAACATGAAAGGTTAGAGAAAAACACTTGAATTTCTACATTGAATTTCTGTCCAAAGAAATGAGGACTACCCGATATTTAACACTTTGTCCGTCCCATGGTTATGGAAGTGAAAGATAAAATCGGTGAAACGCTATGGTTCTTAGTCGAACTATGAATTCAAAATCTCAACAGCCTCAATATACGTTATTGTATAGTATTCTGTTGATACCAACAGTCTTCATAAATTTGAAAGCACAAGGACCAATACGTTACTGAAAGAGCAGTGAACGACATCACTGCTGTGCGCACTCTCCTTTCTGAAAAGGTCGTCCATCGGCTAGGGACTAGGGCCATGCAAATTGGGGAAGACATATTTGGCAAGACGGCATTATGACTTTAACTTTGGATGATGAGACTGCCGATGCATTCCCGACACTGTAGTTGGCTGATTCGTGGCAGCTCGAATAAGAATCAGGATGGAATCCGATGTCTACACAAAATAATGAGTAATGATGCTTTTGAAGGTGCATTAATTTATTTCTAGACTGCGTCTCTTATAATATTTTAGTAAGCAACATACATACATTTTTGAATTTCAAACCGTGTTACTTTATTTAAACATCTTCTAAACTTAATTTTTATTTTAAGTTGGATGCCTTGGTAGTCTAGTGTGCTAGTGAGTAGTGTGCTGGACTATTAGCGTGAGGGTCGTAGGTTCGATTTCCATCAGAGATTCTGGTCTGTGACACTACACCGAGCATAAGATCGAAGTTACTCAAATCGTATATAATTAAATATAATTATAATTGTATTGTAGTGAATAAATAAATTCAATAAATTTAAGTTTTTTCATGCCACCCGTAAATACCCATTAGAGTCCTGTGATTGCAAGTGGATGACATACATAATTGGTCACTCTTCGGTCAGGATTACGACCTAGCTTCTTACACCACTTATGTTGTGCGTGTTAATTTTTATACACGAGTGGCGGCACCTTTAGCTTAAACTCGACTTCGAACGACAAATTTTGAAAAAACTTTTCATGGCAATTTTATATTCTCTCAGATTTTTTTATAGAAGACTGATGAGAGGAAGTCGTCGTAGAAATATTTCCTCCTATTTCGTTTCGATCGAGATGTTTGGGCTGGGGTTTAAGCCGTGATCTGACGTCTAATAAGCCAATACACTACCTACTAGACTATGGTGGATGAACTTTATTTAATTTTCATTTATATTAGACGGAACATAATTTCTAACCTTGGCAACCTAACATGTCTGATTGGAAGATCTCAAATTGGCAACAGAGAATTCTATAATATTAGACTTAAGCTTGGGAATTTAACATTAATTTTAGACTCCTCATAGTTTTTAAATCTGCTAGAATCGTTTCAATCTCAATAAGCGATATTCATATGAAATTCTTTTAAGCATTCAGAGTTTTTTTTTTCTAAGTATTAAATTATCTCAGTTTTGTAAGTAATTTTTTAAACTGGAGGTAAAAATATCAAACAAAAGAGGTTGGCCTCGACTGTGGAGAGAATTGTCATCATCATCTCAACATTTGTATTTAAGATGTGGAGAGCAGGTTTTGATAAAAATTATTTTTGATTACCACAAGAGGATAACGTAGATGAATATACTTTCCTCTAGCCACGTTTTGTAAATAAGCTGATACCTGCATCTCTTCAGTTCACTACCTCCGGTCTTAAAGAATTCAGCGGACAGACCATCACAACGTGCTGCTTAATTGTTCTTAAGTCGCACAATAGCAACTTTGGCCTCTTTATGGTTCTATAAGCGGAAATTATATCGAAATCATCATAGTAGAGCAGAAAAGTATTGCCTCCATAACCTCAGCATCCCATGCAGATCTGTAACCAACCGAGCATAAATCTTAATTCTGCACAACTCGACTTCCTCATGCTCTCGCCTTTCCTTCTTTCTCTTCTTGCGTCTGAAAAGGCGTCTGTTATCCCTTCTGTACTCTCTGTACAATGTTTTTTTGTATGCGGCGTTTTTCGTTGCAGCTGCCTCGAGACTCCATCCACATCGTACCGTTGGTTTGCTGGGCATGGACGCTCGACGGTCCTTTGTGATCGCAGCTTCTTGACGTTCAACCCTGTTTTAACGCCAATAAATTAATTATAAACAGGCCGAAAGGAAACGTTGGAAGTGAGCAGAGGTAGAAAGTCTGACGTACAAACGCTGTGTGACATATATGTATTAATATATATTAAAATTGTGAAATTTTTTCTTTAGAAGTCACTGTAGTCTAGTAGATAGCGTGTTCAGACCCCAGTTCAGACATCTCCCAGCTCGGAAAGGAAATAAAAATAATATTTCTTTCGGAACTTCTTCCCAACAATCTTCTGCAAAAACGCTGAGGGCAAATAAAATTGCTATGAAAAATATCTTAATACGGTGTTCAGATATGCACCTTTATTGAGCTCAATATTTCATATAAAGTTACAATTAATAATTGCGCAATAAATACGAAAATTATTATAATATTGAGTAAAACTTAAAATGCTACACTGTCATAAGTATGTTCAGTGAGCATATTACAATTAACCGAACACTTTCCGTTTATATTTGACAACTCAAATGTCAACAACGGCAAAGAAAAAAAAAACGAAACAAAAAACAACAAAAAAACAAAATAAAAACAATGTTGTTGAAACAAACAGCTGTTTTGTTTACCAGACTTTCAAATGAATATTGAATAAGCAGCTGAACTGAGTATATTATTATTCCTGAACACTTAAAATTTTGTACTCAATAAACCGAATATTGTCTCAATAAAAGTGCATATCTGAACATAGTATTAATCTGTCATTCGGAATCGAAGTTACACTGTATGTATGTATGTATGTATGACCACTTAAGTAAGTATAATCCTTATAGTAAAATGATCATATTGTTAATCTAAAGGATTGTTGAATAAAGGATTTATTTAAGGCATAAATTGATGCAATTAAAAGCTAACTTTTATTTCAATTTGCATTCCCCCCAGGTAATACTAATTTTGAAAAGGTAAAAAACGTAACGACAGAACAAATATCTTTACATTGAGTGTTAATGCAAAAAACCTAGAGCTGCTCTATTAAAAGGCAAATTCACTGGAATACAAAAGATATTCGATATCACCATTGTTATGTTGTATGTACGTGAGCATATGCTGCAAAAAGTTATTGGCATCATAATGCAGTGTTTGTAGCATTTATTGTTTCATTGGTTGGTTATTCCACCTGTTAAATTTAATATTCAAGGAGGGTAATACGACTCATATGGCATGAAACCTATGCAAAATTGTAAATGAAAAATGTTGCCAAAATTTGTTTTATCTTCTTCTCCAACTTAATTTTTTGGCATTGGGCTAAGCCTAAGCATTGTATAGGGTTTTTCATTAAGCTCTTCCTATTTTTAAATTTAAATAAAACAAAGTTTGGATGAGAAGTCACACACATTATTTTATCTGTTGCAAAGACGGCTTCTCTAGGTGGAGCCCACTCGAAACGTTCAATTTACCATGACTTTGACGCATATAAATTTAGACGATGGCATGGGTTGTGGTGGCTTTGAGGACCATTGTGGTTTGTGGCTTATTCGCATAAACCTGTGACTTAAGAAAACCCCACAATAAAAAGTCTCGGTAGACAGTTCACATTACCCCTACGTGAGATGACCATGCCCTCAAATCGCTCTTGTAGAATATCCATAGTGACATGGATTCTGCGGCACATAGCGCCGTCTTGTTCAAACCACATGTCGTTTAATGTGTCATTCAATTCAGGCCAAAAAAGTTGATTATTATCAATTTTTAGTGCTCACCATTGACAGTAATGGCTTAGCCAACACCATTCTCCAAAAACTATGGACCAATGACACCGCCAGCCCAAAATCCGCAACAAACAATATATCTTTGGGTATGCATTGGACGGTCTTGGATCTCATGTGGATTGGTATCATCCCAAATTCAAGAATTTTGTTTGTTCAGATGCTGTTGTTTGAGATAATGAAAATGGGTGTTCTGTTCAACCATTTTGATGAAGCAATTTTATTATTTGAACATGTTGTTGAATACTATATTCGTCCATGAGGATTTGGCAAAACAAACTGAATAAATGGTGACTAATTTGACAGATTACGCTTATCAACTGACGTACATTGGAAATCCCTGCTGGAAGACCCGATGTAATGCAATAGTCGCTTGGCATATTCTATTGAAGACTATTTGTGTTGAACGCTTTACATAAGCATGTTCATCTGCAAAATATTGACTCATGAATTTTTAATGTTCACATGCAAAGAAAACGATGAGCGATATAGGATTTAGTTGCCTTAAAGACTTGATGACAATCACCATTCAGCCATCAATATTTCCTCCTCGTCCTCCTCCTCTGCGCAGTGTTTCTGGTCGTATTGTTTAATTTTTTCTTTTTGTTTTTTTTTCCAAGAATCACTTGTATTTTAATATGTCGTCAGCGTGATTCGAAAATTATTAGATTATTTGATTGTGCAAGTGAAAGGACTTATGAAAAATGATTTCTTTTATTTTCTCTTTCTTTGCTACTGCATCCTTGCAAAGAACAAAAGCGTAAGCAAAATACTAAGAATGAATTATCAATGTTTTTAGGGCATAGAACGATTTATTTCCAGTTCATTGGTTTGCAATATGCAAAATACTATATTGTTCGGCATTATTTTATTGCATAAAAAGTAATTTAAAAACAATTAAGACCCAACAAAAAGTATGAAAACAAATACCAAAAAAAATACCAAAAAAAAATTGTCATGATGAAAACTTTAATTTTCATTCTTAGTTTCTCTCCAGGACCAGATCAATTCATATAGAATAATAAGGTAGTTTAATTCACTTAGGTTATTTGGATAATTTGTACTGTCAGATATTGATTGGAATATTCTGCACGTAACAATCGACTTTCCAGGCCCGGTGATTTTTGATAGATTTTTCTTGACAGTGTGTTAACTTATTTGACGTGAGGCACTGGTTCAAATCCCAGCCCAGATATCTCAAGCAAAACTCAATACGAAAAAATATTTCTTCAATGGCTTGCTCTAGGATCGTATCGCATCGTAAATCGGGAAACTGTATGGCCGACGAGCTCGCCAGAGCTGGTGCGCTCCTTCCGGAATGCTCTTCAATTGAATTGGGTATGCCATTTGCCTCGGCCTAGTTGGGTATTGCTCGGAAATTATTTCAGGACGTCAATCTATCCTGGGTCAATGAGGAGTCCTGCTCCACCGCTAGACTCACCTGGCCCTTGATGGATAGAAGGCGTACCAACCAATTACTTGGTCTGGGTCGGGACGTCATCTCAACCACAGTGGCCATGCTTACAGGACATTGCGTTATGGGTAGAAACGTGGAAAGAATGAGGCTCCCATTTAACGACTTCTGCCGTGGATGCAGATCCCCTGATCTTTGTCAGTGCCCGTCTCTTGCTTGGTGTAGATATAGGTTATTTGGCTCCCAATTTCTTGTCAGCTTAACGGAGCTATCATCTATTGATATCAAGGAAATAGCTTTGTTCATCAAATTTTCTGGCTGATTTTCCACTGTAGGGTAGGCGTGCTTTTGAGGTGCAGCCCTTGCGCTGACTAACTTATTCCTCTTCCCTGATTTTGGTGGAACTTGGTCAGTACAGGGACTGCGTTCACCCGTGGCATCACAATGGGCCGCTATGCATGCTCAAGTGAGCTTTGTGATATCAGAGCTACCACTCCGACCTAAACCTAAATCTAAATCCTCTCACCAGCTTCCTGGCAAAAACTCTGAGAGTAGAGAGTCGTACGGAGTTGAATTTAAACTGTAGGTCATAGATAAATTTTATCAAACACAAAGTGGGTGGTGGGACAAGATAGGTTATAGTCCTGAATAAAGGGTTGTAATAACCAATTAAATAAGTAAGTAAAATTTTTCATGGCATAGTGTAGTGCTTAAATTGCAATACAAGCAATTCAAGTTTAAATCCGAGAAAAGACAAGCAAATTTTTGTTATTGTTTTTTTCAATTTTAAAAAATTTAAAGACTTCAGTTTCTTCAAGAAGTCACATATCTTGATGAGAGAATAATATCAATAATAAGCATCAAGGAGAGTTTAAGCAATGTGATCTCCTAAAAAAGTAAGTTAAGTTCTTCACAACTGCCTTCGATACAATAACTCTATAAATTTCCATGGACGGCAATGTTCTAGACAGCGACAGCTGGCAAAAATAGTAAAAATTCTTAATTACTAAACTATTCTTGGCACGTTTACTTAAATCTACAAAAGTGGTAAGAAACTTATTTAACTTTAAGCACAACTACGTTAACAAAGGCGACCTTGGCGAAAAAAGAAAATTTAATCCTCAATGCTTTGTCTTTAATTCAATGAAATTAAAATTCATATTTAGGACTTTTTGGGATGTCAAGAATCATCATTTTAATAAATCAAACGATATTCGATTATATAACAACGAATTGGTCTTAAGAATTCCATGTTGTTATTCATTTCATTTGTAAATTATGGTTGGGCTTCGAATTGAATTTATTAACAACGTTGCCAAACTAAAATCAGATCAATCAGTTATTTTGTTCTTTTTTTTGTGAATTTCATGGCAATAAAAAAAGAGTCTTCTATAACCTTAACAGTTCAATAAATCAATTAATCGATACAAATTTGTGAGTCTCTAAACAACTTTCCTCTTGCAAATCGAAGGCAAGCAAATACAATAAAATTGAAACATTAACGTTTTTCTCTTTTCTTAAGTTATGCAGACATTTTGGCTATTGTGTCGTCATCATCTGCTTGTGCTGCTAAATTACACATATTTTAAGAGCAATTTTCATTTGATATTCTTCTGCTACTGCTACTTTACTGGCCTATAGACATTAGTTTATGCCTCGTAAATGTGCCTCCTTCCTACTCACATACATATAAACTGATACTCTTCTATTGTTTTGTTATACGGTATTATTTAAGCCCCTTGTTGGTGAAATGAAATTGCTGATGTTTATCTTAGAAAAACACCTTCAACTAGAAGAGATTCGACATTGAAAGCGTAACATACGCTCTTTTTTTTTTGTTTACCATAATACTTCATTGATGAAGATTAGCAAATTCTCTATTCCTAAAACTAAAAACTAAATTCTCTATGCCTACACTTTAAAATCTATTCCGAACGACAAATTTATTTTAGAATCTTTTCAGGACAATTTTATTTACTCTCAGAGTTTTTACCTGAATTCTGCTGAGAGAAAGTCGCCCCAGAAACATCTTTTCATATTTCGTTTTGTTGGAGACGTCTGACCTGGAGTTTGCACCGCGGCCTTAAGTCTAATAAGTCAACACACTGCCTACTAGACTACGGCGGCTACAGTTATAGAATAAATCTTTCACCTTTACCATGAACCCGAATTCATAAGAAAAAAGCAAAGGAATTTTACTGTTCTCATTTACACTTATTGTTATCACTGTTAATTTACATTAACACTGTTAATATTCGTTAACACTGTTAATATGCCTTAACAGTGTTAAATTACATTAATTTACATTAACACTGTTAATTTACATTAACACTGTTAATTTACATTAACACTGTTAATTTACATTAACACTGTTAATTTACATTAACACTGTTAATTTACATTAACACTGTTAATTTACATTAACACTGTTAATTTACATTAACACTGTTAATAACACTGTTAATGTAAATAACACTGTAAATAACACTGTTTATTTACATTAACACTGTTCATTTACATTAACACTGTTAATTTACATTAACACTGTTAATTTATATTAACACTGTTAATATTCCTTAACACTGTTAATTTACATTAACACTGTCAATATTCCTTAATTTAATTGTTAATTTACATTAACACTGTTAATATGCATTAACACTGTTAATTTACATTAACACTGTTAATTTGTATTAACACTGTTAATATGCATTAACACTGTTAATTTACATTAACACTGTTAATATGCATTAACACTGTTAATTTACATTAACACTGTTAATATGCATTAACACTGTTAATTTACATTAACACTGTTAATATGCATTAACACTGTTAATTTGTATTAACACTGTTAATGCGATGTTGAAGAAATCAAATTTAAAATTTCTTGCTATTTACGCCACAATAAGAATACAAATCCACTGTCCAATAATACTTTAAAACACTGTATCTATTTGCATAATTAATTATCGTTTTTAATTTAATGCGGAAAGAACATTCTTTTAATTTTTTTTGTAAGGAGTTGCCAAATTTATGTCCGTCATACATTCATTTTTTTTTTATTCATTTATTTACTTATTTATGGCACTTATTTAAATCATAAATTCTATTTGGGGTTTTTTTTTTGGTTTGTATTGTAGGAAATTGAATGTTTTCGTTCGTTTTTTTTATAATTATTGCATGATGTACAGAATTGTACACATTCGTTTACTGCTAATGAAAATGTACAAAAAACAAAATATATTTGAAAACAATTCAAGGCCAATGAGAAACAAATACAATAATAATGAAATTACAAGTACGAATGTGAGAACCTTTAAATTCAATGTCAAATTATTTTTCGGTTTTTTTCAGTTTCGAACACTTGCGACAATTTTATTTTTTTTTCATTATCAATGTTAGGGTCACAATTCATTTTTTTTCACTGAGTGATCATCATTTAATCTAAATTTCAATAGAAATTCATTTTAAATTACATTTTGAGTATGTACACGAGTACAAACTTATTTCCTCGATATTTTTATGTCATCACTCCCTTAATAGTATTCTACTTTTAATGCGGAATTTTTGCATTTTTCGAAGGACCAACAGTGTTCTTGTACAAAAGTTGTTGTCTTGTTTTAATTAATAATGAAAGAGAAATTTTACTTAAAAAATTTTAAATATTTGTATCGCTCTACCAGGTAAACCGATATGAAGTAGGTATCAAGACGCAAATGTCTCAATAGGGAACATTTATTGTGAACGAGCGTTATGTGCTGTTCCTGTACCACAAGTGGTTTCACAAGCACGTTTGTTTGTATGGAAAACACAAACAAATATCTCAATTTTGTTTGTATGGAAAAATTGACACAAACTGTATACAGTCAAATCATCCGACTGTTACTCTATTTGTTTTCATCGGTGGGCCACGTATTGGCTGAGCAGCACAAAATTTGGGTTTGCTTCAATAAATCATACCAATCAAATTCTTTACAGTTATACGATTGCCTCCCTTCTCATAAATTTAATTACCGCCAATTATCTCAAAACATATAAGTGACCATAATTGCCGACTTCTAGGTTATACTATGTTCAGATGTGCACTTTCATTGAGTCAACATTCGGTTTATTGAGTACAATATTTTAAGATTTCAGGCATAATAATATAAGCAATTCAACTGCTTATTCAATATTCATTTGACAACTGGTAAATAAAACAGCTGATTGTTTCAACAAAATTGTTTTTATTTTCTTTTTTTGTTTTGACATTTGAGTTGTCAGAAGTGTTCGGTTAATTGTGATATACTCACTGAACACACTTATGACAGTGGTGCATTTTCAGTTTTACTCAATATTATAACAATTTTCGTATTTATTGCGCAATAATTAATTGAAACTATATGAAATATTGAGCTCAATAATGGCGTTCATTGCGATTTACGCAATAAAGATGCATATCTGAAACTATTGTCTTAAATTCAACAAAACCGATAAACATCTTTTAATAAGGAATAATTAATTCCTTCACTTTACACCGCCTTAGGCATAGGCGTAGTTTTTAGACTCTCTTAAAAGAGTTATTAATTTATGGTATACAGATGGAACAGAATTAGGTGCGAGAATGAAATACATCATACCAATGGGGTAAAACGCAGGTATGAGGACATTCTAGGCAATGATCAAGCAGTCGAGCTTAAGAGAAGGGGAGTCATTGTTGGGTCAAACACTTCTGTGGAGTGAAAGCAGAAGTTTGGAAAGGTATGCTCAATGAAAAGTTGTATAAAGAGTCATCTCAAACCAAGTAGGCGATCAGAAATTTTTTTGAGCAATTACAATAAGATTAAATCATGCATTGGTCTATCAAGAAATAATTTGAGGTTTATAAACGATATTTTTCCGGGCTCTGAAGACTTAGTGTACACTTATTCAGAATGGGAGTTGCCTCGAGCCACACATATAGATTATGTGACGATGAGAATGAATCATCGGAACTCAGTTTTGGAACATGTAACACGTTAATGCATTCCAGAAAGAAACACTTGGGTGTTTGCATACCATACTGTGGACAGGGAATTGGCATTGTTGATACAGCGGAGAATCCTGAGGTTACTCAGAAAACTAACACCATAACTATTTTCATACAACATTGAAATATTCCAATGCTAAAACATTTAAATATCAATTATTAATACCCGCTTAGGAGTATGAAACGAAAAGTATTTCCAATAAAATAACGTAGCAAACTAAATTAAGAGTACCATACAACATTGTTTGCTGTGTTTTTATATTAATATGTCAGATTTATTTGTTTTTACTTATTTATTTATTTATTTACCAGTAGTAATTTGAACATACATACATACATACAGACGTATTATGTAATTTTATGGCGAAGACATCATCTGGAAATATTACCTCATTTGACTATTTGCTTTGGTTTCGCTTTTACTTCATTGATGCTGTCTAGCTTTCTTTCTCCTCTACATCTCAAACTCTCTTTTGATATGAAAAACTTTTGTTGATTTTCTTTTATTCTTAAATTTTATATAATGGGTCTTGTATTAAGCGATTCCTAGCTTCAGATTAAAATAAAACAAAGTGTTTTAAGATATCATTGAAATTTTTTATTCGTTTGAAAGACCTCTTGATGGAGTAATGTGTGGTGTACAACATCTTTCAAATACTCACGGCTTTTCTGGGTGCATAAGCTCGGAGCTTTTGCCAAATGACTGCTGAGGAAAGGTCCTCAAAATGTATATTTCTACATACACTCTTTTCTAGAGATTTCAGAGTTGACACAAGCTAACACACTATCTATTAGACTACGGCGACCTCAACCAAATCGGGTATTATCATGTGTGAATACTCAAATTTAACACTTGCATAGTAAATCGAGTTTCTTTGAATTTCAGATGGGTAAAAAGTGTGTAAAATAAAGTTTAACAAACTAAACGTTTGAATGAATTGAAGATAACAAGAGCAGTTATTTCTTTTCGATACAAATTATTATCATTCACTACATACATAATTGGTCATTACAACCCTTCAATCAGGATTACGACCTAACTTCTCACACCACTTCTGTTGTGGGCGTTAATTTTATACATGAGCGGCGGTGACCTAGCTCCTGCAAACGACAGATTTTTTGATAAACCTTTCACGGCAATTATATTTACTCTCAGAGTTTTTGCCAGAAATCTGCTGAAAGTCACCGAAGAAATATTTTTTTCATATTTTCGTTTTAATGTCTGACCTGGGGTTTGAACCGTGGCCTTACGTCTAATAAGCTTCTGTCAGTCACATTCGGTACACATCAAACCAGTGAACGAACAATATCAAATTTTTTCAGCTTGTTAAAGTTGATGAATTTTGTACCAGTAAATAATGATTTGCGGAAAGGATTAATTTTTGGTTTTCATTTGAAAAAAACATGTTGGAAGGTCACATCGAATATGCGGCATGCTCTATCAGAAAGAATACGTCATAAATAGTTCCGACGGCTTAACGTGACAAATGAAGAACGTGGAAGGCTCCCTAAAAAGTTTAAAGTCGCTGAAATGCAAACAATATCGGATGGAGGTGACACTTTGAGTCAGAAATAAATGTTAAATATTGCAAAGCAAACAATTTCTGAACGTATAAAATTAATAGGAAAGATCTGAAAGTCTAGAAAATGGATACCACATGAAATGAATGACAAACAAATGGAAAACCGAAAAATCACTTGTGAAATTTCGCTCCAAAGATACGATAGAAAATCAGTGTTCCATCGAACTGCTACTGGCTATTAAATATAAACTTGTTTTCAGAATCCGGCTGCAAAACCAGATTGATTTAGTGTGTTTCTGGTGGGGCTAGGAAGGTATGGTATACCACGAGCTCTTAAAACCTAGTGAAACCATTAATACAGATCATTACCGACAGCTAATGTTCGATTCGGGTCACCAGACATAGCATAGCAATTTTATAACATGACGATGCACCTGTACACGAAACAAAAACCGGTTCAGGATACAATCAAACCATTAAGCTGGGAGCTGTTATCCCAATACGTATATTAACCAGACTTGGTTACCCCAGACTACTACTTGCTTTCTAAATGACTAATCAGCACTTCCGACCAAGAAGTCGAAAATTTGGAGACTAATTGATTTGCTTCAAAAGACGAACAATTTTATTGGCGTCAATAGTTTGAACAGAAAAATTATTTTGTACTTTCCCATTAAAAATTAATATTTAACTTTCACAAAAATACGATTATTTCATACCGGTACACCTGATAGATAGTCTAGATCTTAAATAGAAATATGCAAGACTAAAACTTGAAGAAGAATAATTATATTCGATGTAAACATAATCGCAATTATATTTTCCAAAATAAATCTGATGGCTCCAATCCAAACCCATAGAAATCGAGACTCGTTCAAAGCATATTCCATTTTATACGAAAATTTATTATTCAATGCAAATGGAAAGAGCGACACAGAAAAACCACGCGAGAGCACGTTTGTAAATATTTATGTACGTATTTATTTTGACAATGACACTGTAGTGGTAGAAAACAAGCAGCCATATTGGCACCATACATAAATAAACAACACTTCCACAGGCATGTGTACAAAAAAAAAAAAAATTGCATTCTAAAGAGAGCCTCATTTTATGAAAAAATATTTATCTTGTCTTTTATGAAGAATAAAAAAATAAGAAAATAAAAAATAAAAATAAATATGAAAAGTGGTAGAAGGTAATGACGATGAGAGATGTTAAGAGCATCTCACTTAATTTGTTGACCAGAATATTGTTGTTGTTTGTTATTTATTTTTCCATAATATGAGCTTAAATCGTTAAAAAATTAAACAGAAATATGCACACATTAATTACAAGATTAAATTTTAATCTTCTCATTACTTTATTATTATTAAGAAAAAATTCTCAGCAACGAGTAACTACAAAGAAATGAAAAATTATGTTAACCAACGAATCTCATTTTTGGCCCAGATCACAGGTTAACACACAATTCAACTGCTGCCAAAACTCGCTAAAAGATTCACCAGTCAGTATGTGGTTCGGCGGTATGGTTATAAAAGGTGGTGGCCCCTAATTGAAGGAAGGGGTCCCACTAAGGCCAGCATTTATGTTCATTGTGATCGACCCGAGAATAAAACATTCCCAGGAAGACATTAAAATAAATATTGCCGTTGCAACAATCTTTATAACAGAGAGCTCGGCCAAGAATCTCAGAAAGTGAGAGGCCACGATACACGAGGGGAACAGTTCTTTTCCTCCTCCCAAGACCCACAGTTCTTAAGAGTGTGTTGACTTATCAGACGTGAGGCCATGAGGCGGCTTTCTCTAGTAAATGAGAGTAAATTAAATTTAGTGTTCTAATTCAGCTTTAAACTGTATCCTCCCATGGATACGCGGGTGACGTGATACGCTATGTCTTAACCCTGATTGAGGAGTTGTAATGACCAATTAAGTAAGTTAAGTTAGAGGTAATCGAAATACCTAACTCGTAACTAATCAGCAATGCAATATCCAATGGTATCCCTATGTTTCGGAGTCCATATAAGAGTTACCGTTGAAAGATCCGAAATTTCTCTGAGAAATCCTAGGCTTTCTTGGACTAGGATAGCCGTTGAAAATACCATCGTAAGGAATTTATTCACAGCGTGGCTGTCCTAGTAAATCAAGAGATTTTTAGTAAAAATCGCAGCCTATAATAGGGTTTAATATTAGAATCCGTGATAAACATAACACAGCCCACTCTGCTATGCAGCTTTGAACCATCGGTATAAACCTCATGAAAATGAAATGTTGTTTACAAATCTATATATACGGTCTTCTGGAACGAAAATTACTGTACTTGTAAAATGGTGGGAATGTATTAAATATTGAAAGACTAAACTAGAACATGTATCCTTAGAGTAAGAAAAAATGGTGAACAATGAACACATTTAATACAGTTTAGTTAAAAATTTGTATGTCTCGGCCGTATGCTCTTGCTAGTCTAGTAGGTAGTACATTGGCTTATTAGATGTAAGATCACGGTTCAAGCCCCAGGTCAGACATCAAAACGAAGATATAAAAAAAATATTTCTTCGGTGACTTCCTCTCAGCAGATTTCTGGCAAAAACTCTGAGAATAAATAAAATTGCTATGAAGAGTTTCTCAAAAAATCTGTCGTTCGGAGTCGACTTTAAACTGTAGTTCCCTCCACTCATGTATAAAATTAACACACACAACATAAGTGGTGTGAGAAACTAGGTCTATAATCCAGACTGAAGGGTTGTAATGACCAATTATATATGTATGTATGCTCCTTTTACACTTTCTCATGCATAACAATGCCTACAGGAGTATAAGCGTTCCATAAAGGCACACATTCATTTTTATGTTTAAATTTTTTTACTCCATTTTTTTTCCAAAATTTTACTAATTTTTTAAATTCTGAATGGAATCAGTGTGACATTTCAAAGAACTAAGCTGAGTCGAAAAGATAGGAGAAGTTATAAAAATTCATTGAAAATGTCTTCTCTCTCATAACTTTGATGGAATTGATGAAATAGAAAATTTTACTTTCCGGCGTTTTTATAACAGCATTTGCTCACACCAAAAATCTTTGTTTTCATTTGTTGTCCTTAGACGTACTCAATTTTTTATTTGTTTCATACAATTTTGATTCATTCATTAAGAAGATAATGCGGAAGTTCCCTTCAAAAGTTCACAACAAAAGCTTTTAAATAAATTATGGAGGATACAACATGAATTTTTCTTGTAGTTTTTTCTACTTGCCTTGTGGAGTAGACTGGCTAAATAAATAGTACCCCTTAATTCTAATTACAGAATTTTGTCGTGTAGAGAGGAAGATGAAGGCTTTATTTAATTCAAAATACACAAAGTGTGTGTGTGTGTGAGAGAGAACATTGAAATTTTTTATTCGTCTGATATACCTCTTGATGCCATTATGTGTGGAATATAAAATTCAAATGCCCGCCACGGTCTCTCTGGATGGATCGCATAAAAAAAATATGAAATTTCCCATGACTGTGATGAATAAATCAGGCTGAAGGTAATCGATGATATCGACGCCTCCATTCTATAACGTTCTAAGTGTACTTAGAACGTTTTTAATGTTCTTGCATTTTTAAATTCTACGTTCTCTAACTTAAATACTGTCAAAATTTGGTTAAGATGCGCCGATCCGTTCCGAAGTTATATGGAAAAATCTACTTCGAATACCCATATAGTCGTATATCGCGTGAAAACTTTGAGAGCTCATAACTCAAAACATACTTTTTCGACTTAGAATGTTATAGAACGGAGGCGTCGATATGGTTTATGTTGGTGTGAGGACCGCGGCGGTTTGTAGCTAATTCGCATAACTTTGCGGCTTAAGAAAGCCCCCTAAGAAAAAATAGGGTCATTTTGAGTAATTTCGGTAGTCACTTGAGATGATCAATATGGCACAATGATCAATATGGCACAATGTGTCCCAACGTAATTCATAAAAGAATATGGACCGACGATGCCGTCAGCTCAAAATCCACACGAAACAGTTACTCTTTCGGAATGCATTGAACACTTTTAGATTGGTATCGTTCCCAATTCGGAAATCACACATTCAATATACTCGTTGTTAAAGATGATTTTTCGATGAAAAACAAACGAACAGAATACCGTTTTTGTTAGAACAGTTTTATGATTTGCACCCGTTGCTGAATGCTATATCCGCCAAGGTGACTTGCCAACATGGACTGAAGAAATGCTGACTAATTTGACTGTTAGAGCTTCAACAAGACGGGCGTTATCAACTGTCTAAATTCAGACCCGTTTTAGAACCTTTTACTCTATTGATTTTGAAACAATCAAACTGGTCAAAAAAGGCGCATTGGGCATGGTACGGCCTATGGAAAGTAAATAGTTGCTACCATTTATTTAGAACATTTTTAAAGGTAGAGCATTCGAATTTTGTTGGCTTTATAACGATATGTCGGAGTGGTAGCTCTGATATCACAAAGCTCACTTGAGCGCGCATAGCGGCCCGTTGTAATATATAACGATATGTACTATTTAACAAAACTAAGGGTAGGAATGGTGTAAAGTACGCCATACGAAGACAATATTCTCATTCTTTACTTAAAAGTCAATGCCGTTCGAACATGGTAACGTATATCGTAAATCAGCTAAAACCGCGAGAGATAGGGCCAGAGAAAAAAAGCATGAAGAAAGGGAACAATTACCCAAACTGACTGTCCCATGCTTCATCAATTATTTGTCGCACCTATGCAATAAATATATCCGTATATATATCCAGACTTAACAAGGTCATAGGTTTCCTACATCTAGGGTGCTAGATCAGATTCAAAAATTCTGATCGCTTCCAGGTGGGTAGGTTCTCAAGAAATATGGATCGTACATAACCCCAAAAAAGTAAATAAACGAAAAAAGTTCTCAAGGATTGTGGGGCCAGAGACCAGAAATGCCGATTAGGAATTCCAATTAATGAATGGTGGATTAATCATAATAAATATGCTTGGTACCCTGTCTAATATCTCATCATTAAGCATACATCATAAAAGTCGCCATAGTCTAGCAGTGTGTTGGCTTTTAGTAGAGCGCAGCGTTGTTATTTGTCAAAATTCCTTAAATTTTTTGTTCAAAGTGGACGTTAAACTGTAAGTCCCGTCACTGGAGAATAAAATTAATACAAACAACAAAGATGGTGTGAGAAACTTGGTCGTAATCCTGACTAGATGGTTGTACTAAGTAAGTAAGTAGGCATTTCATGTTCTCAAAAATGTAAAGCTAACTCCACCTTTATAATCTAGAGCTGACAGGCTGAAAAACCGTTCTATTACGAAGGTATCATTTCCTACACACTAGTTGGCATTGTCGTCATCGCGCTAGTATTACAACATCTGTTTGTTGTTGTTGTAGTATGTTGATATTGCACATCCTATCCAACACAATTCATCGTATGTGCTAATTTAGCCACCCTAGATGGAATTCCAGAGTCTTTCTCTTTTATTAGTATTCTGTTACGCTTAGCGCTTTTAAAATTATTTCGTTCTTGCAGTATAAAGTTTTAAGGAAATCTTTGAACTGAGCAAGACAGAAATAGAAGACTAGTAAAGCTGCATACGTTTTATCATATTTATAAAGGTCTCCTACAGTTTGATCTTCTTTATTTGCTAAATTTTGTGCAGTATCAAGCTCTATAATACAGCGTAAATAGGGTGCCTGGCTTACATAGGATATATAAGGCACATAGGGTCATTCACATCGCACATACAAACATATGTATGTATATGCATGTAAACTATTGTTTTGCTGAAATATTTTAAATGAACTAACCAGTTCAGGCAAAACTACTGCAAGTATTCTGAATAGGAATTCGGCTCTGAATACATTATTAGTCTTAGAAAAAGGTGCGAAATTATTTTTTAGCTTTACGAGTTTAAAATGTTTTTTTTTTATTTTTCAAGGAACTTGCTTCCACTTCATTTGCATTTTAAAAAAAAAAAGTTTTTCATTTTCAAAAATATTTTACAATTGCAAACTATTTAACCTTTAATGTTAGAAACATTTTTTTTCTTTTCTTTTCGGAATCATTAATTAACCTTTAACGTGGTTGCTGGCAAGTTGCGATACGCCCCATAAGAAATAAATTAAAAGTAAGAATATAAAATAGAAAATTGAAAAAAAAAACAAGAAATTTTTATTAAAAATTTAGAAGAGGCCAAGAACCAAGTTAAATGATGAATTATAAACAACTTCCTTTTCAATGTTTTTTTGTGTTATTCTTCATTATTTTTGGAGGCGTTTAAACAGAAAAGCGAAGAACGAAAACAAAAATAATTTTTTTGTAAGGAACACAAACACTCTTTTCTAACCGGAAGAAAATTTTGTGATTTACGTTCTTCCGACAAGAAGCAACGACGTACAAAAGGTTTAACACACCATACACACGCTTGTATGTATGTGCTAAAGGACAACTGTTGTGCAGTTTAATGACGGTACACGTTGGTTCTTTTACTTATATTCACCGTAAGTACTTAAAGTATAATGGACAGACACATTAAGAAAATATTTTCCAAAAAAAAGAGTAAAATTTTTACCGGTTGTAAATGAAATTTCTTATTGAAATATTTATGTTTTCGAGATAAATCGCTCAAGTATTATGAGAAGCTGTTTACTCTTACAAAATTCTTGTTCAAATTAATACTGCTGAAATGTCCAAATTGGTGTCTCCCTGTTGGTTTCTTTTTCTGCATATATTTGCAGTCTGACCGTACCTTCAGTCACATTGTCTGAGAATCTGTGTATGTGTGTCGGTGTTTTTGTTTTGAGTAACGTTAGGTTTGATGATACCGACAATGATGATGATGATGTTGATGTTGATAATAAATAGTAACCGAGGTTAGTGATTTTTTCGATTGGAGTGTTAATACAACACGAAAACTTAAGTAGCGGGAGTTTATAAAGAAATTACAAATGCACATATACACACACGTATGTACGTATGTACCTACATACGTATGTTTTTCATTTATTATACAATAAAAACTGTTTGCAAAGTCACACTAAAACAGGTATAAATAAGTAGGCATTAAACAAAAAGAAGAAGAATCGTGAGTGTTAGTTGAGGGCGTCTTATGGTGAACAGAAATCATACTGTCTTGCGGCATATTTGGGGAATAAAACAGCACAGCGTAAAGAAGTTGTACGAATAATTTAAAAATTTTTTCTTTAAGAGTGTGTTGTAACTTTTTCGATTTCATTTCTTTTTTTTTCTTCTTTTTTTTTTGTAGGTTTTCTTTTCCTCTGATGGCTTTTAAGCAAAATTGTTTGTAGATACGGATTTTTATAAATTATTTCGTATATTAAAAAAGGAAAGAAAGAAAGAAAGAAAAATCATAATCAGAGAAGAGAAATAAATTTTGTTTTCTTGTTAACGTAGTTAAAAGAAAGTAAAAAGAAATTTTGTTTAAAGTTTAAGCTGTCTAGCCATAACAGTGCTGCATTGCGGAAGAGTCAGAGTATTGGTGAAGGTTAATATTTCTGTTACACACACGTTGCCGTTCACGCACAATCGTACACAAACACGCACGCACGTAGACACTAAAAGGAATCAACACCACAACAACAACAACTATGAGATGTAAAAAACAGACCATAACCGAAAAGAGAAGAAAAGCGAAAAAGAAACCAAAAAGGGAAGTAAAACCGAAATAAATACAAGAAAATGGCGTAACATTAAAACTTTGCTTATTAAAGAAAAGGAAAAAAAACTTTTTTTCCTTAATTTTTTAAATTTTTAATTAATTACCGAGAGTATGATTTTTTTTTTTTGGTGAAGAGATATATCCAAATTACATTTTATACACCTTTTTTATTTAATTTTTTTCTTTTTATTTTTTATATTTTCTTTTATTCACAAATTATAATTTTCCTTCATTTCAATTTTCTTTTAAAAATAAAAACACTTTTCAATGTCACCATCACACTATTTTGGAAGAGAATCAACATGAATTTTATTTTTAAATTTTTTTCAATTTCGATTTCAATTTTGCTTTTTGTATCATATTTTATTTGATTTTCAATTTTAAAATTTTCTTTTCCATCATTATGCCAACACTTGTATTTATTCTTCCTTGTGCTTTCATAATTTTCACAAATAACAGAATTTTTTTTTGATAAAATTTTCTTTTTAAGATTTTTTCTTTTTTTGCTCTTCTTCTTAATTTTTTTTTTTTTGCAAAGAAGAAAAATCACAACCGCAAATATATTAGGCTGTAGCGCGTTTGAAGGAAAACCGTTCTTAACGTACAATGTACCGCGTTTATTTTAGCAGAGGTTGACATTACCCAGCAACAGCCAATCCGGGACTGAAAGCTCTTGGCTGCTGCCGCTTTGCGAAAAGCCCCACCATGTGCACATAACGCAAAAGCAAGAAGAAAGAAAGAAAAAAAAGAAATAAAACAACAGTGCCTCCGTGTTAAAGAGTGAAAATCTGTTACAAACCAAACAACAATAAACATGCCCATGCAAAAAGAAAATTTTCGTGTGAGAAAATGAGCATCAGATTGAATAAGAGATTGCGCGTTGTTTGCACTACTGTTAGGAAATGTGCAGAAATGTCAACGTAGCGCTTTTACCTTCAAATTGAATATGCCGGTGTATTGAAACTTTAAATGCCGAAGAGCAATTCAAATTTTTAAAATATTGAAAATTGTCGTCTCTACAGTTCAATTCACTTTTTTCATAGACTGTAAGACGTATTAAAAATATTTTGAATTCCTTTTTTATGCGATTCTGTTTTTGATTCTCTTTTTCTAATTTCATTAGATGGATGGCTAAAAATCGAAGTTTTTCTTTTTGTTTAACCCATTAGCTGTTTAGTTTTGTTACAAAATTCCTTTCCTGCCAACATAATTATTTAACAGCGAAGACGAGTAACGCGACTTAAGGAGAATAAAATATTTCTGCCTGTAAAAGCAGGCAATTTTAACTAAAAATCATACGTTGAGCGTTTTAGAAAATATTTATTTTTTACGAATATATAAATTTTTATAATATATATAAATTTTTGAACGATACTAGAAAAAATTTATAAAATGTAGGATATCTAATAATTGCAATGTCACTTCGATATTTTAGGCACTCTTAAAATATTGAGTGCCCTGGTAGGCTAGTGGGTAGTGTGTTAGACTATTAGCGTGAGGATCGTGGGTTCGATTCCCACCACTGTTACACTACACCGAGCATATGGTCAAAGTTACTCAGATCGTATATAGTTAGAATATAATTTAATAATTGTATTCTAATTAATAAATAAATTATTAATTGAAACTATTTTTATTATTTGACTTAATATGCTATGAGTTTTGATCAGGTAAACTTAACAAACGCGAATTTTTTTCATATTTTTCAAGTTTGTCCGTTCATATTAGCAAACCTTAATTAAAAATATGAAATAAGTGACAACATTCTGACAATGCATTATCTTGTGAAGAGATTGATACTTCGTTTCATCAAATAAAGAAAAATGACAAACACAATTATTACCCACCTTCTGGTAGTCGCCCAAACGTGAGATTGACACATTTTGCGGTAAACAATCAAGATTCATCAAAAATTCTGAAAATTTTTGAACTGAAAGTTCATTTGATAAGATGACATATATAAAAAATACAACACCACTGTCACACTATTTAAATATTAACTACGGTAATTTTTGACCAATATAATAAGTGGTGAGAGAAACTAGGACGTTGTACAATGGGTCAATTCGACCTTCGGGTACTGTATTTGTCTTAATTGACAAGTACATGTCCTCTAACCTAACCTAACCTATTTTATATTATTTAATTTTATTTTTTGTTTAAGAAGAAAAATACTTTTTAGGATAATTAGGACCTACTGATATCAAAAATCAGCTCAAAAAATTTTTCCGACTTTTCGTTTTCGGATAAGCGCCAGCGTTCAATATTTCGAACAGACAAGTTTACACATATGTGAAGGCACGCATGTGCATGTAAATCATATTTTTTATAATTTATTAAACGGTTACATATATTGGCAGTAATTCCTCATAATTATTTTTTTAATATTATTTTGTTTATTATTTTTAAAAATTAATTTAAAAAGTGTCCAAAAATATGGGTAGAAGAAATTTGCTCCTAGCATCGGGGGGGAGGAGGATATTTTGCAGGGGGATTTTTTTATTTTCCTAAAGTTGAGACTTAATACCAAAACCCAAATTTTTTGGAAATTTTACCTTTTTCATACATATTTATTTTTTGAAAAAAGAAGATTTTTACTGTTCGAAAAATCGAACAGCGGAGCGAAATGGTTTAATAAAATTTTGTAATTAAGTTATGTTATGTTAATGTATACAATTTTAAAGGCTCATCTGTACCCTTTTCAAAAAACTTTGGATTTTGAAAAAAGGTTGAAAACTATTTGGGTAATCAATAATTTTGTGTGAAAAGATCAAAAATACCGTTTTGGTCAAATAAAACGAGTTTGGAGGTTTCAAGGAATATAAAAAAATAATAATAATTCCACTCAATTCTATAATAAATTCTACTCAACAAAACTCACAACCTACACTATGTAATTAGCTGTGTGTGTTTTGACTGTAGCACCGTATAATTATACGATAAATTAATTGTATTTTCTTTCTAAAGAAACAAAATAGATATTTTTTTTTAAATTTCAACATCACTTATTAGAAAGTAAACTAAATATTCCATATTTTATACTTCTCATTAAGTTCTTGCTAATATTTTTTATCAATTTTTGTTTTAATCCTCTAACGTTCTCTTTTTGACAAAATCGGGCAAAAATTGCCACAGATATTTATTATTTAGAGAGAATACCAATCGTTTCATTATATTTCACAATATTTGCTGGATAATCGTTATTTAACGGAAAAATTGTCGGTTTCGCATTTGAGTGACTACCAATAGTCGTTTAATATTTGTGTTTTTCGTTTTAAATGAAAGCGGAATTTATGGACTTGATTTATCAAGTCAGGTCAATAAAGCTTTAGACTAATAGAGCGAAAAGCCTTCTGGGGTTGCTTATCTGCGTTTGCTTTCGGTTAAATTTTAGCTGATTATGCGTTGTCAATTCTGGCAAGATGAGTTGATACGATGTTTACCACATTGTGAAGAAGAGCTGCTCTAAAGAGTGAGAGACGCTTTTAATAGTTTCTTTAACTAAAGTTTAACTTACGATCCATTTCTAAGATCTGTCTAGTAGCTGGGCTCAATAATGGAAATCGCTTTGCAAGTACAAAAAAAAAACATAAATTGTTTATTAAACTAAGTTTTACTCATTTGCGTGCAAATAACTAATTAAAGGTTAACCATAAAAATTGATACAATCTTTTCGATTTAGAAAACTTTTACCCGACAGATACTGATCAAGAAATAATAGGGTAAGATATAGAAAAACTGATTTGTCTGAGTCAATCAGGATAAGTAAGTTGGGCCTGAGACAATTCAGAGCTTACATCTACAGAGGTTTCTGTTTGTTATGTCCTCCAACAATTATTTTTACACGATGCTTTTCTATTTGCGTTACATTTCGTTGATGAGCAGTGCTGTATTGTTTCATTTTTATTTAGATTTTTAGTTCACATTTCTTTATTCCTTTTGTTATTTTGTTTGCATTATTATTTCCATTTCACGTCTACATTTTGTATGAACAAAGCAAATATTTTCATGAATAAGAATATTTCTCTCATACATACTACTCACCACATATAATTTCCATTGCATTTGACAGTCTACGTTCTATTTACATACATACATTGTGTCATTATACTAATTATTGTTGTTGTGGCTTTATTTGTATGTTTCCAGCCAAATGGAATACTTTACGGAATAAAAATGTCATAGAAAAGGATTGTGTTGTGGTGCGTATTTGCAAATGTATACGTACGTCTACAGGAATGTGTATTCATTTCCGGTTGAACGTTTTCAAAAGTGAGTCTGTTTTGTTAAACGAAGAAGGAATAGAAAATATTTTTTTGAATTTTCTAATCAATTATAGGAGATGCATTTCGTTCTTAACGAAACCAATTTTTTATTTCGCATTAAGAAAATGAAAATCTTTTATAATCGCTATTATGTGGCGGTAATCAAGAAAAATAGAGATGAGGTTTTCTAAAATTTTTGACTTCCTGTTAATGTAATGACTTCGAATTGGCTGTTATGCATATCCTTTTCAAGCAATGGAGTTTTAAAATGAACGTTTGAAGTTGTTCGACGATAAAAAATTCAAATTAATACGTCTATGTGTGGCAAAGGATGGATGTGAGGCCGGGGACGTTCGAAAAAAAATTATCGTATTCTGATTGAACTGAACGTGGTGGACATAATTCAAAGCGTGCAAAGCGTGAGTATTTTAAAAAAGAAAGTAAGAAAGATGAAAATAACAGTTAATCATTTTAATACCCGTTCATAAGTTATCCTTCTAAAGATAGTCTCCTAGCCAGTAAATTGCGTTTATGATCGCTTTAGATCCTGAAGTTTGTATATCTTCAGTTGTACCCGTTCCTCAACAAATCGACTAACGAGCTATGGGTACCTAAGTAGCTTGCAGAAATCAGAGATAACCCTCTTCCATCTGCTAATGTTATGCCTTAAGGGGCCATGCTATAAAATCATTCATCTCTCGCCCACTCATTACAAGGATTCGTTTCATTCCTATAGGATTGACTTTTAACAATGAAGCCTGCACAAACCTATAGCCCGTTCAGCATCTATATGGACGGTTTACGTGTAAATCTAACATTTCCTCAATTACTCCAAAAAGAAACTTATTGTTCTCTTCTATTGTAGCTTCTTAGCTGAACATGTTCTTGCTAATTCATCCGCAACTTTATCGCCACAATGACCAGGTACCCTGCATAATCCATTATGACAATTTTACATAAAATCGCTTAACAGCCTTTTACACTCCCAGACCAGATTTGACCTAAGAGCATGAGCTCTTGGGTATATATTTCTTAACTAGTTAGGTGGCCTTAATGTCCTCCAGCACCTCCACGTGTAGAAACTATATGAATTTCTCATATTTGTCTCAGAAACGAGGACCCCTGCAGTCAAAATAACTTGACCCCGCCAAGTTAGTTCATTCAGCAGTAGATAGTTACCCACTATAAAGGCACTCGCTAGACCTAATCCACTAGATGTGGCCATTTACTCTAATTCGCTTACAATTTGAATATCTTTGTGGTCAATCACAGACCAATTGCATTTTAATTGAATTCAACAGCTTCTGACATTTGAAGTACTCTACTGTGGAATTTAGACTCTGCGGTAAAACTGGGAAGAGGTATGATTGTATTTGTTTGCAAATTTATTAAATAAATCGTCTTTATTTAATCATAAAATTCTTAAAATTTCTTTAAAAGCGCATGTAGTCGTCTGATTATTTTTAAATTTTTTTCCATTTCCTTTATTTTGGTGGTATTTCCGGCATGGTTGTTGCTGTTGTGTACTTGTTTAGACTTTTTAACTGATTTCCAATACATTAGTAACACCACCTAGAAACACATTCATGCATACATACCATGTACTGTGAGAATCAAATGAAAATAAACACCTCATTTTATTTGATAAAAATGTATATTTTAATAAATTTTGGTATTTCTAAAATTCTTCTAAAAGAAGTTCTGTAGTCTCTTCTCCTTCCACGTCGTTGTAGCGTCTGCAGAAGTCGTTATGAGATGTTCGCAGTCCCCTGGCGCGAACACTCAGAGGCCAGTGTTCCGTTATCACTGATATGAGGTTCCTTAAATGGAATCCTGAATAGTTTAATGAATGGTTTATGTCGGACCATATCTGTCTGAAGTCTGTACAAGTGGGTTCATTATCTCATCTGACCTTTGCCATTGAATAGAGTTTTTGTGAAACCGTTTGTTTGCCTCTGTCCAGAGGAACGTCAGTTTCATGTAGGAATTCATTTGAATTTTCTGCGATGCTAGCTTTAGCAAGTGCCTTGTTGTTATCTTTGATGTCCTGGATCGCAAATGAGGGTAACCGGAGAATGTCTCGTTGTCTGCTCTAGAGATACCCGACATTCTTGGACAATCTTAGAAGCGGTGTACACACTATCTGGGAATGTTATAGCTGCTTTACTATCGGTAAATATGCGTATATAGCCGTATAATAATCTCTGATACCGAATTCACACGGCGACAATTTTAATAGCCATTGTTTCAGCTTGAAAATTGCTACAATATAATAATTGTTTCGTGATCTGTAGAAATTTGAGTTACATTTCGTGGGAAGTGTAAACCATTATTATAAAAGGATCTATCAGGCATCTGCGTCGCAAAACCAGGATCGCAAGCAGCTTCAGATAATATACCCGAGTATTTAATTGTTATATAAAAAAATAAAATTAAATAAAATAAAAACAAAAGGTGACCAACATAAAAAATAATTCACTTTCACGTCATATGAACTCTTAATAACTATTTAATGATGGGTGATTTAAAAGTTTACATTTAAAAATACAATAATACAAAAACAGTTTGAAAATTTCCCATATTTATTTTTTTGTTGTTGAATACAATTATTCCAGCTAGAAATGAAATATTATTTCAATCATATGGCTGCCGCGGCTGGGCGGCTGTAGGGGGTCGTATCTCGGCAATGGCATCACGAATTTTGGCCTTCAAATGCTCAACTGTTTCTGGTTTGTCGGCATAACACTTTTCTTTAACGGTGCTCCACAGAAAATAGTTCGACGGTATCAAATCGCAGCTTCTTTGCGACCATCTGAGATCACTATTTTGGCTAATTAAACGGCAATCAAACGTGTAACGCAATAAATCGATTGTGGCATGAGATGTGTGGCAAATTGCACCATCGTGTTGAAACCTAACATCGTTCACATAAATACCATGAAGTGCAGATAATATACTGCTTTTTATGATAGAGTAGAATGACATAAGTATTGCCATATTCGAAATAACAGATGGTTCAAGTTTAAACCGATAGATGGCCCACCCTATACATATATTATTTGCTGCACCTTTGACTTTATTATCACTTTCAGTGTCCTAGGAATTAAATCCACATGTCCTGGGAGAATTCTGTGGTTAGTTTATTTCATTTATCCTTGAATGCCAGCTTTAGGTCATCCCTAAGCAAAAATTTTCTTTCTCCGAATTCTGTAGCAAGGTATTCTCACAGGTTGTTAATTGGGGCCCAATCCGGCGAATGGATAGCCCAGTATTTTTGGGGAAGAATATAAAAACCATACCATCACAATTTTGAAGGTGTGTTGGGGATCGTTCTCCTGTTGAAATGCCTGGTTGTGGGAAAAACATAATTCCTCCATTCTAAAAATTACATTCTGTTTGAGAATACCGAGATAGTCCCCCATTTTAATCATTGAATTAATGAGAACTACATTGTCAACACCACATACTGTCATTCACCACCAGGCCATCACAGACCTCAGCATGCTTTAATGCAATCTTTACTTTGCCATGTTTTTGGTGGATTTTTTTAACACCAAAAACTTTCTATTTGCTTTCATCAACTCATTAAATATTCCTCCAAATCAATAGGAGCTCGTTTATATACTTTTTTGAGTAATTTATACGCTTACCCTGGGTTTGTTTTCGATATGTAAGGCGTTTTGCATTATGGATCTTATAGCATTTCCTGACTTATATTTTTGATACTTGCCTTTACCTCCCTCAAGATATCTATTGTCTTCGAGTCAATTAGGCGTTTTGGTCGCCTTCCATGCGGCAAGTTCTGCACCGTTTTTTATTTCGTGGACTTGTCCAATATATTTTTTATTATATACATTAATTCCTATTTAAAAATTTGCTAATTTCACGCAAGAATTTTCCTTCTTTCTGCAAATTTCAGATTATTTTTTAAGCCTCAATTAATGCTTTCCCTTTTTTATATCTCACTATTCCGTGAAACGACTGAGTTTCTTTTGCAGATAAACGTTGTAATTAACAATTTTAAATGGTACTTTGCCGATATATTTTTATATAAAAAAGTTTTATTAGAGTTATCTTGTTCTTATCATGAAAGCAAAACAAATGCTTACTTTTATTTGACGAAAATGTTGGAATATTGAATCCTATACTGAGTGCTTTGATTTTATCCAATTATCCAATTTCAACGATATTAATTGTACTCTAAATTACAAAATACTGTTTCCTTATATATCACTATCTTTATTCATATAATCCGCGCGTTTTTTATGTCTTATGAGAGATGTTTACATTAATTTGACGCTCACTGTCTACCATACACCCACAATAGGCGAAATAAAATTCATTTGATACAACCAGTCGATATAACCAGTTAGTGAACATAACTGATTGTATGTGTTGGTATTTGTGTGAATATGTTGTTTTTTCCGTCATATTCTATAGACTTCTGCCATATTTTGTATTATTACTGCCCTTATTTATTGTATTGTTGTTGTGGTTGCTGTATTATTATCCTCAGTTCTTCTAGACTCCATGGCGCTGTCGTTCTAATCTATTTTTGTTTTCTTTATTCATTTTCGTTTAATAAAATATTTGGAAACATTTTCATTTCATTTAGTCAATCAACTTTAAATACGGTGGCATCGTTTGTATTAGGGCTTCAGTAATCGTGTCATTAAATGTAAAAGGTCTTGAAGGCGATATCGTATTCCTGTTACGGTTTTGTATTTTATAAAGAAAAAGGCTGGTCAGTTACTTTACGCATTAAATTTATTTTTCTTCATTAGTTAGCATATGTAAAACAACGAAAGTGAGATATTTACTATGGCATCAGCTTTTACTGCTGCCATCTAGCAACAGTTATAGATTAGATCAGTTTAAAGCTTTTGCTAAATTAAATTTGAAAATCGACAAAATCAAATCCTTTGTATTCAATAAATTATGGGGACTTTTTTTTCTACTTTTGGTGAAGTTTAACAATTTTTTTCATGTATTTATTTATGAAGTCGCCGTAGTCCAGTAGGTAGGACGTTGGCCACGGTTCAAACCGCAGGTCAGACATCTCCAATAAACTGAAATACGCAAAATATTTCTGCGGCCACTTCTTATCAGAAGATTTCTAAAGCAAAATTCTGAAAGTAAGTGAAAAATTAACAAGAAAAGTTTTTCGAAAATCTGTCGTACAGAGTCGATTCTAAACTGTAGGTCCGCAACTCATGTATAAAATTAAGACACACAACATAAGTAGTGTGAGAAGTTATTTTATCAATTCCAGTAGCGTTTTTTTAGTTTGAGATCTGCAATTGAATGTTGAATTTCTCGAAACTCTAACCTTACGGGTTGTTCTGGTACATAACCAGCAGGTGGTAAATAGACCGTATCATTGCACAAATTCGGCGTGAACATAGTCTTTAGGTAGACCACAAACAAGTCAAGTCAATCACCGTGGAATTTCGCTATTGTGCTTTAAACGTAACAGGTTTTTTGAAAGTCCAAATTGCGCTCCATAATAAATAATATGAGTCTTACGTAGAATCCAGACCTTCAAACTCCAGAAGATCTTTTAGTCGTTCTGCACATTTCCTAAGCTTTGTTTTATGTGAAATGGATCTGTAGTGCTGGAGTTCTCTTCATGCTCTACTTTTCTGCAGATGCTAGCCCTTCTACGTCCATCGAAAAAATGTTAGCATATCCCTTCTTTGGCTGTCTGAAAAGCATTAAAATAAATATTATTTTTTCTATTAAACATTAAATAAAGAGTACCAGTGAGAGCACAGACCATTGAGCGCTCAGTTAACCGCTGTAATTCAAAATCCCTGCAGGATGATTAGCACACAGAATAGAGTTCTTTAAAAACTACGACTTTTAAGTATTAAAATCAGAAGCTTACTTCAAATATCCTCTCGTGTCGATCTTGAGGTTTGGATAGTCAACAGTGCATCAAGTTGGAGAACAAAGAGCCCAGTAAATCGGTGTGGAGTGACACGTCTTACACAGAAATGATTTCACACCAAAATTCAAAATTAAAACAGCTACAACCGATTGTATAGCAAGCTGTTAGCAATATATTACAGTTAAAAGTTCAGTATGAAAAAAACTAGGAAAGCTTCAACGATACAACTTTGGAATACAATTCTAACGATTAAGAATTTCCCTCTTAGCAATGCCAATTTAGGGCAATGGACGGGTGGCAGTGTTTGGAATGTGCAATAAGCTCTAAAAAGTTTAGCATTAATCAGAGTGTAGTCTTCTCATTATGATACGGGGGCTCAAATACTAACAGACTTAGACTCGAACTGACGACAGTAAATAATTAACCAATAGCTTTGTCAAGCAATTCAAACGCCTCTATGCTGATACAAGTGGAGGCGGGGAAATCCGTCATAGTCAGTATTCTTAGAGAGCGCCTATCTCTAAATAACAGGAGAAGGCATACGGGAAATGGGCTTACAATCTTAGGAAATCCACTTACTATAACTTTAAAATATTCCAATCTGGTAAAAACTCATTTCTCTAATGCTAGAAAGATATGTAAGTAGATCAACTAAAAAATGATTCGGTGATTTCGTCAAAGAATCTTGATGAGGATATTTCAATAATACGATTTCATACAATATAGGCTTTGAATTTAAGCTGAGTTGGTAACACTCGTTTTCAACTCTCTACATACATATATACATAATTGGTCATTACAACCCTTCAGTCAGGATTACGACCTAGTTTCTCACACCGCTTATGATGTTGTGTGTTAATTTTATACATGAGTGGTGGGACCTACAGTTTAGAGTCGACTCCGAACGACAGATTTTTGAGAAACTTGTTCATGACAATTTTATTTACTTTCAGAGTTTTTGCCAAAAATCTGCTGAGAGGAAGTCGTTGAAGAAATATTTTTTCATAGTTTCGTTTTGATGTCTGACTTGGGACTCGATCTCCTGGATTTACGTTTAATAAGCCAACACACTACCTACTAGACTACAGCGACTACTCTTTACATTCATACAAATCAGGCGGAAAGAAGTTGGTAGTCATCGACCTATAGAGTTCGCCATTGAAAGAAATCGCCTGGACAACGTTGTTCTCTAAGAAATATCGTGGATTGGCATTGGCTCAAATTCGATCATTTTTTTTTGTTCACCTACTCATTCATTTATTCATCATAGCTGAAGATGATTTTTCGATGAATCTCATCAATAACGTTGATTATTCGTAGATTTGTTCTTCTCCAACGTTCAATCAAGTTTAAGAGAGAAATTTTAGAATCGCTAAAGTTCCCGTTACTGTTGTTTATGGTGGCCTCCAAATGTTTTCTTTTGAAATTACTCACCACTCATGGCACCAGTAAAAAATAAAACAAATTCCATTCTTTTGGTAAACATTTCTTTATTGTGATCTGTAGTAACAATTTATTTATATCGTTGAGAATTTTATATTTTGTTTTTGTAAATAAATAGTTAAACAAAATAAATAATGAAAAGAAATTTCAATATTTTAGTTAAAATCGTTAAAGACTAGATTACATCCCATGGCGTATAGTAATTTCGAAACCAGACGTTGATCCATAATATATCTTTTTACTTACGGGTATACATTTGATTTCAATACACCATTCGTCTATGATCTGATGGAACTAGTATTAAAGTTTCATATGCTGATTCTTTGACTACTTATATAACAGTATCATATGCATAAGTGGCAATCATAACATTCGAATTCATTGGTGGGTCTGCAATAAATACTGGTTTTGGTATTTGGCAGGCTATCATAGTAGACTCTATCAAAAGTGTACTCTGAAGTTCAAAAGTGTTAGAAAAATGTTGAGATTAAAACCGAAATTTAAAATTTTTTTAAAGAAATATCAGAACTATTTTTTGGACAAAGTATTTTCCATATATGGTTTATTACTTATGGCTCTATTAACGTCCATAATTATAAAATTGCGTATCCGCAGTAAAAACTATTACCATTTCAAAGTGTCCACATATTTCAGGGCATATATTTGCGATTTGTCCCAATTGCTAAAAAGAAATTGAATGGTACCTTGCGAATAATATTGTTACGTTTTTACCTTTTTAAAAACGTTTAGAATATGAGTTCGTTGATTGCAAACAAAATAAAATTAAATTGGTGGTTAGTGTTCAATAAATTCTTTAGTGTTCTTACTACTTTTGTACCACTGTTCACAAATTACGAATACAACAATAATTGCTTGCTTACAACGCAGATCTTTTCAACGACGATCTTCAAACCACGACTGTTTACTTCGCACGCAACGCGTCTTCACACAAGACCGCCTTAATTATTACTACTCGTTGTCTGCTTTGTCTTGCCTTTTTATATGTCCACAAAATCAGTCTGATGAACGTTCTTGAAGTAGAAGGTTATTGTTTTCGCCTTGTTTTGTATATTTTGTTCACGTTGTTTGTTGCTGCGTTCGCTTATGTTGCCTTTCGTTATCTATCCCCTTTTCTTTCTTACTCATGGTCTTTGATTTTGTAGCTTTTGTTTATTGTTTTAATGTGAAATGATATTACACCGTTTCTTTTTTCGTAACAATATCATTTATGCAGCCAGGCAAAGTACGTCTTCTTGAGAGTTACAAAGGCCTAAAAAGAAAGAAACAATTTGCCGTTGTCTAGTAGGTAGGTAAATAGGTATTGGCCTATTAGACGAGAAACAAAACGAAATACGAAAAAAATACTTCTTTTGGCGACTTCCCCACAGCAAAAAACTATCTTAAAGTAAAATAATATTGCCAAGGAAAACTTTCTCTAATCTGTCATTACGAGACGAACATAAACTGAAGGTTCCACCAATCATGGATAAAATTAACATCCACAACAGGAGTGGTGTGAGAAGCTGCATTTTAATCCTGACTAAAAATATTGTAATAACCAATTAAGAAAGCAAGTAAATGTATAGAATTCTAGGAAAAAAAAGTAAAAATTTAGTTTGCAAGTATTGGAATCAATTTTTTTATTTTTTTTAACATTTTAAATAAAAAAAGTTTGAAATATTTTGTGTTTAATATTTCGTACACACTCCTTAAATGATGTCAATAACATCGTGAACATTATGCAGTTGTTATAGATAAAATAGCGCAAAACTATTACAAACTTTCCACACTCAAAGGCAAGGATTTAAAACTTTATAAAAAACTTTTTATATTTCGTTTATTGTAATTATGCAATGGTAATTAAAATTAAAAATAAAACAGTAACAAAAGTAAAAATGTTAAATTAGAATTAAATTGAAATTATTTTGATATTTTGTATTCTCGCAGCTCAATCATTATAATAATTTTTATTACTTTCTTCTATTTGTTCCTAGATCACCATTCGAATTACATCTGACAAGTACCGTGATCCAGGATGTCAATTTCTAAAATGAACAACTTAGTTAACGTATCGCAGATTAAATAATTTAACATCTTACTTACCTATCGATTACCTAGGTCGAAAAAATTCAGTATCTCTCCATTTTACCCTCTACTGCCAAGCGGTAACGTTCATCACAAAGATATCTTTCTTCAATTGAAATTTTATGCAGGCAAACAATAATATGGACTACGTATAAGCGGTAATCAAAAATTCTTATGATGTCATCACAGGGTCCGTAGCCATCATCCAATGTTATGAAAGCTGGTTCTGTTCTGAAAGTGAAATGTAAAAAAAGTCACGTTGAAAAATTGAAATAACGGTGACATCGAAAGGTAATGTATTAGTTGGTTATCTTAAGCTCTTTTTTAATTTAATTATACGTTCTCAAATCATAAAAATATATCGATCATAATTTTATGCTCCAGCCAAAGATTCTGATGACAATAAAAAGGTGAATTCCATGATAAAGTGATATTATGAATTTAATTCTAATATTGGCAGAGACAACTCGGCTTTAACTCAAATAATGGGTAACAATATAGAGTTCTTTCAAGTTTTCGAATTAGTTATAGGCCTACTACGCCGTAGCCTAGTAGGTAGTGTGATGGTTCATTAGACGAGAGCCCGTAGTTCAAAACCCAGCTCGAACAGTACGAAATATATAAAAAAAATTTCTTTCGCTGATTTATACTCGGCAGTCTTCTGGCAAAAACTATGAGAGTAAAATCAAATTTGATGTGAAATCAGAAATGCATTTAACGAGGAGTGGACCAAAAATTAATAAAAATGAATTTCATAAATAAATTAATCTATGCTTTTTAGCTTTAAAGAAATAGTATAAGATCATGGAATTCAAATCGATTATTAATTTATGAACATTAAGGGTCAACATAAGCTTTGTAAGTTTGATTGTATTATACCAGTTAAATATTTCTTTTTTTGGTATTTGGTATTTGCTTTTTTTTATAATAAAAATTACTTTTAGTAAACGATTTAAAGAATATTAAAATGGCTTAATAATCTCTGCTTCATTGAAGACTTCTCTCAAAAAATGTTCAAAGCACAGGACGCGAATTTTTAGTTTTGCTTCTTTTCACTGCCATGTTTCATCTGGCTACACCTCATGAATCATGCTGGTGTGCATTAAAATCAAGCAGAACCGACAGTTCTTTAAACGAAATTAAATTAAATCTCTCTCAGTTACATACTCTTCTCCTCTCCACCTAAACGCTGTACCTGACTAAAAAAACTTTTAGGAAGAAAATGAAATAATTTTTATCTATGAAAAGATCAATGAAAAAACTTTCAGGACAAAATACTATTTTTTGGAATAATATTCAGAGAACACTTTTATTTTCTTTTTATTTTTTTTTTATTTTCAACTTTCAAGAGAATTTTCAGGAGAATAATTTAAAAACCATTTCTGCCATGACGCATGTTTCAATGCCGGCAAAGGACTTTAATGTTCGTCGTTTACATTTCACTATTTAAGGAACACCAACCATAATTCAAAATTTATTTTCTCCTCTTTCAATTGTTTTTATTTTTCTCAAACCTGTAGAGTGACATACAATTCACGTATGCATATACATACAGAAATGTATTTATTTTATTTTATTTATTTATTTATTTAATGCCAATAGATAATTTTGTCCTTACTGACTATATGCAATATATATAAGAACAGTTAAACATCAATTCAACAAGAAATTTAATTAAGAATTTAAAATTGTGATAAGGCTTTTTTCAAAACATCTTTGCCCACAGAGAAAGGAATTATATGGTAGCATTCATTAAAGGATTTACATTTATTTTCGTAGTCTGATCTGTAGTATTCCAGTGATAGCAGTTCAAAATTACGTGTAGGTTGCACAGGAACACTGAATTTTAATCGACTGAGCAGGAACTTTGAATCAACATCGCCCCGTATTAAACCCAAAATAAAAAGAGTACTCATCATAGGACGACGACTTTTAAGAGTTGGCAGTGTAATCAGAGCTAGACTACTCCGGTAATACGTAAGAGTTCCAACCAAGACCTCGTAAACAGAAAATTAAATATTGATTTTGCACTGACTCAATGCTATTTATATGAACTGCATAACAAGGGTCCCATATAATAGAACCTTACTCCAGAATTGGTCGGACAAGAGATACGAATGTAAAAAAACAATTTTGTTAAATATGGATGAAAAAATTCCTTAGACCAGCGTTTCATGTATCCGAGTATGTCATCAGCTTTATTCACCATCATGGATATGTTATCGCGAAAGTTGAGCCTGTGATCCAATAGTATACCAAGGTCCAAAATAGTTTTAACTTTATCCATTCTTTGCATTCTTAATGCAATAGGAGGTATCAATCTTTGAATGTCATGTGTTTACACTTTTTAATATTTAATTCCAACAAATTTAATTTGCATCACTTATAAAAACTACAAAAGTCACCACGAAGTAAATCAAATTCATTAACAACGTTAAAAGTGTTAAATATTTTAATGTCGTCAACATACGTCAGTACCTTATAGGCCATTTACACTACAGCGAAATCTAGTAGATTAGATTACAAATCTTGCTCAAAATTTAGATCGTTTACACTGGATTTATTTGACAGTAGCAAGATTTCATTTTAATAACAAAAACAGCTGACTGAAATTTAAAATAAAATAATAATATTTTAGTTTAACCCTAATCAAGTCAGGAAAATTTTTTACAAATCCAGTCAAAATGTGTCTCAGAGGCACATACAAAGAATTTACGTATTAATTTTGTTAACTTATTTTTATTTTATTAAATTTTTTCTTCTCGGTTACATAAATGAAATATTATTTATTTATTTTCGCATTTTAAGCAAACTAGAACTTTTGAACAATGTTCGTTGCAAGTATTTTTGTGGTAAATACTGCAAGACTGCTTACACATTCTGCATATCTTCGGTGGGCACATATAACATCTACGTCTCATATCTGTCTGCCTTGGTTGGTTTGAGAATTCATCCTCGTGTTGTATGGACCGAACATTGGACAAATTATTTTTATTTAATTTTAGAAGACTACGGCAAATAATGGGCGCCAGAACTCTTCGTAACTAACTATTATACCTCATTACAACTCATTATTATATTTTATTTTGTTGTTCACCAACAATAGAAGTAATAGTTAGCGTTCCCATATGTGCCTCATAGACACATTTTGACATGATTAAGAACATTTTTGATTGAAACAAAATAAAAAGAAATTAATTTATTACTTGGAATTTGTAAATTCTAAATAAAACAATTGAAAGTAGGAATTCAAGAAGCAGTAAGGACTAGAACCTATATTTAAGGAAGTTACAACATGACCAAGTGAAATATGTGTCGGAGAGGCACATGTTGACTTGATTAGGGTTAAATTGAAATGTCATTTTTTTCTTGCTCAGCGTTGTATTTTAAGTACTATTTGGCAAAACACATAGTTGCATTTCTATTTTTACTAGATTTTGAGTAGATTTTGCCGAAATCTACTAAATAAGTAGATTTTGTTTTGAATGGGAAATCTAATTAAAATCAACTAGATTTGGCTCGAAATCTCATAAGTACTAGATTTCGGTGTAGTGTAAATGGCCTATTAGAACGCAAAACAAACTGAGGGAAGGTCATTGATAAACAAAGTGATTAAGATTGGGCCCATGTAGGTATACCAGATTGCACTTTAATAATTTTAGATTGACAATTCTAAATTTGACTTGTTGAGTTCTTTGTAACAGATACGAATTTAACCATTCTACAGCAGAAACACTAAAGTCCATAAGTGATAATTTGTGCAATAAAAGTGTATGATTAACTTTATCAAAAGCTTCACTAAAATCAGTGTATATCACATCAGTCTGCATTTTATTTTAAAATCCTTCATTGACTATTGTGGTGAGTTCTAAGAAATGAGAGCAAACAAAATAGAAAAATTAAATGTAATACTCGTCGATATAAAAATTACCAATTTAAAGACCTTCGACATCCAGTTAACAATTGTTGCTGTTTTTAATCCCTCTCGAGGGCTGACATCTTATAATCACGATATATGGTAAGTATCGTAATGTGTGATTCGAATGCTGAAGTAGGGAACAAGAACTCAAACTTTGAGCATGTATCCAAAGTCTTGCTTGCCCGAATGAGAGCAAAGAAATTCTAAAAGAATTCTGTGTAAACAACGGGCTTGTAATTGGTAGAACATTACATACATATAAAAATTGATCATTACAACCCTTCAGTCAGGATTTTTGAGAAACTTTTCACGGAAATTTTATTTACTTTCAGAGCTTTTGCGAGAAATGTGCTGAGAGAAAGTCGCCGATAAAATATTTCTTCATATTTCAGTTTTGTTGGAGATGACTGACCTGGGGTTTGAACCGAGGCCTCATGTCTAATAAACCAACACACTACCTACTAAATATACGTCTCTCATTACGTCCCTCAACGAAAAGTTATCATCCTTGCATCAGATATTTTGGCTTAAAAATTATTACACTGCTTGAAATCATCATCACTCAACACCCCCAATTCTTTAATGGAAGAATTTAAAATGCGTTCCACCGTCATGCGAAGATATTATTCACGAAAGCAATTAAGATGACGCGTTAATAACTTGGTTTGATTGTTTCTAAATTGACAAAACCTTTTGACAATTTTTTAAGCTTAGCATTTATTGGATTCGTGCCGTACATACAAAAAAACAAATTTCTATTAGAAACAGTTCTAGTACGCCCCAGAAGTGAATTTAAGACGATTAGATTAAAGTTTTTAATCCATAAATATTTAATTTATTAACGAATTCATTAATTACCATTAAAATTGGAAAGCTCAGCTTTTGTTAGGTAACAGACCCTACTTGAAGTAAGATGTACCAAATGGGAAGGCCCCATAATCAATGTTCAACACTGGAATTAAACATTGTTTAGAGGACACCAACCAGAGTTCAAAACAAATCATTGTATTCTGCAATCATCATATTAGAGATTTCGCTCAAGAATGTC
Organism: Sarcophaga subvicina; assembly: GCA_936449025.2. Taxonomy (NCBI): domain Eukaryota; kingdom Metazoa; phylum Arthropoda; class Insecta; order Diptera; family Sarcophagidae; genus Sarcophaga; species Sarcophaga subvicina. The sequence continues at coordinate 40,133,009 of OW388082.2, forward strand.
AGAGGCCAAATATTTCCGCCTTTTCCTGGCAAGAGCATAATTTAAAGACAGTCTTTTACTCCTTCTCATATCATGCCATTTAATTATAGTATAGAATCGATGTTAACCGCAGCCTGGTTGTCCGAGTAAATCATGTCACCCAGCAAGCATTGCTTCTGTATGGAAACATGCTAACATCATACCAATTTTGAAACAGGATAAAAGTTTTCGGCCTATTGCTATATTGCCTTATTTATAGAAGGTCTTTGAAAAATTAGTTAATTTGCAAATTAGTAGTTATCTGTATACTAATTCGTTATTGACGAAAAGGCAATCCGGATTTCGACCACGGCACAGCTGTCTTAGTGCGTTGGTTGATGTAACCGAGAAAATTAGGTGCCAGATTGATAAACGGCACACTATATCATTTCTTGTACTACTGGATCATTCTAAGGCATTTGACACTGTCCATCATTCCATATTGAAACCTAAACTGAAATATATGTGCAATTTTTCCTCAACAGCACTGAAACTGATCTCCTCCTATCTAGGCGATAGAAGTCAAAGCGTTAGCCATAACTCAGTTATATCCAGGAGCTATTCAATGCCAAGAGGTGTGCCACAGGGCTCTATACTTGGCCCATTGTTGTACTCGATTTATGCTAATGACCTACCGTTGCAGGTAAAACATTGCCAAATACACATGTATGCTGATGACGTGCAGCTATACATGGTTTGTAGTGCTAGTGATGCTACCAACGGCATCCGTTTGATAAATCAGGATTTGAATCAAATTTATTTATGGGCATCTGGAAATGGTCTAAGCATAAATCCCAACAAATCAATGGCGTTACTGATTGGAGCACCTGAAAATTGTATCTCGAATCTACAACCAATTCGAATTAATGAATCGAATATAGGATTTGTTAGAACGACTAAAAGTCTTGGCGTAACTCTGAATAGAGAACTAAATTAGTCGGATCACGTGAAAATGGACTGTGGAAAAACTTTTGCGATGCTTGAAAATCTCTGGATGTCCCAGTATTTTACACCAACTAATATTCGTATACTATTAGCGAAGACATATTTACTACCGACTCTCATGTACGGTTGTGAGCTGTTTGCTAGCTGCGATGCAGTTAGCAGACGGAGACTTAACGTAGCTTACAATGCTATAGCACGATACATTTTTGGCATCAGAAGAAATAGTAGCATATCACATTTCGCCCGACTAATTTATAATGTCACATTTGACATTTTGTTGAATTGCCGGACTCTGCTATTTCTACACAAACTTGTATATAGTCGACAGCCACCTTATTTGTATGAGATATTAATATTTTCTAGGTCGAATAGAGGGAACAGGATAAACTCTATGAAATATAACAGAGCCATCTCTCAACAACATTTTTTATTCACTCCATTCGTCTGTGGAACCAACTTCCCCCTCAAATACAAATGATCAGCAATGCAAAGCATTTCAAAACTGCCATTTTCGAGCACTTTACTTAGTTAATGTTCTCTAATATTTGTAAATTTGTTTCTCCTTAGTTTTATTATAATTTTGATATTCTTTTTATTTTTTTAATACTGTTGTAATGTTGTGCTGTAATGTTTTTACCCCCTTTCTTTGCTTAAATTTTCTTTTTTCTTAATTTTTAAGTATCTTTTATTTTTTTAAATTGATTTTTTGTTAAATTATGTTAATTAAGTTAAAATAAATTATTCCGAATAAATGTTAGTAACAATTGCTAAGCAATACTGTAATATAAGATTTATTCTTGTTGTATTGTTTTGAACAAATAAATAAATAAATAAATAAATAAATAAAAATTGTTCCTTTATAAGAAAGTTTAAAATCAAAACTCGTAATAAAAATATCACTGTCCATCGTCGGGTTATTACTAAAAACCTTAAGGGTCCGCTAGAAAACCCAAGGACATTTACCCGGAAATCCTTAATTGGAATTCTAAAATCAAACGTTCTATTCAAAAAGTTGTAAGGGACCATGTAGTAGATCCTATCCGTAGACCTGGTTGAGTCTTACTGTTAAAATGCAATTTTACCTTCCTCTTAAAGTTTTCTGCCAAATGAAATTTTTGGTCGAATCAGTAGAAAATATTTGCATATTATGCTACATTACTTACTAGAGGGTAATTTTCTTAATTACATACATAATTGGTCATTACAACCCTTCAGTCAGGATTACGACCTAGTTTCCTTAATTACCTCAAATTATTAATTTGTTTTGCGAATGTATTGTTTAAAAATTTGCGGCAATAAATAGGTTTACGGAATCTAATCTATTAACGAACGTCTATTGCTTGAATATTTGGTGCTGACTTAGATGATGACAACGCTATTGACTAAATTGCCAAGTGGAAGAGAAACTCCACAATCTTAGTTTGACAATATAATGTAGCACACATCTGTCGAATTAGTTGTAATCATCTTCCGATATGAGGCCCATTTCTGGTTCAATGGGTAAGCAAAACAAGCAAATTTGGGACGATATTAATCTACATGAGATCCCGAAAATGTTATTATTGGATGTGGATTTTGGTCCGACCATCACTGTCAGCGGCGATCATTGTAGTTCGATGATTATCAATTTCACCAACCAAATGTGTATGGCACTGCTTGACATACATGTACACGTTCAAATACAAAATTTCAAAAAGGGCCAGATTTTCAAAGCAATTCCTTTTTATTTGTATTGCCAATTAATAATGATGGTTTCCTTACAATACTATGGGTCTGTTGCACAATCAGGAGATGAACTACTTGGAAAAGTATTTCAAATATACAACATCAATTTGAAAATCATGGTTGGTTCAATGAAACGCCTTTAATACTATGCGACAAAGAGGAATTAAATACCCCCGAGTGACTATATAGTCTAAGCTGTACAGTTAGTTGAGAAGAACTCAAACTTTTTGTTACTTCTCGAACCCTGCATATTGGTTTTATTTGATAAAAGCTGTTTTTTTAACTTTTCACACAATATTATTGATTACTCAAATATTTTTGAACCGATTTTTAAAACTCAATGATTATTTGATATTTATTATATAGCCAATCCAAGAAAATATTTTTTAAATGTTTTTCCTCCTCAGACAATTTACAAGTCTATTTAGCAATTGTATTGGAAACTGTTTTAAGTTTTATTCTTTTCTATTTTTCAAAACAAAACGAATAATATACTCTCATTACATACATTCAATTCTTTAGTCAGGATTACGACCTGGCTTCCCACCCGACCCATGTTGTGTGTGTTAATTTTTATACATGAATGGCAGGAACTACAGTTTAAAGTTGACTCCGTACGACATAATTTTAAGAAACTTTTCATGGCAATTTTAGAGTTTTTGCCAGAAATCTGCTGAGAGGAAATCATCGAAGATATATTTTTCATATTTCGTGTAGTTGGAGATGCCTCACATAGGGTTTGAACTGGGTCCTCACGTCTAATAAGCCAACACACTATCTACTAGACTACTGCGAAACTAATAATCATAACGAGTATTAAGTCATGCTTATATGTTCATTTGAGCGAATGTTTTTTAGACTATTGAATGAAAAATTCTTTTTTCACATGCCGATAGCAAAGTCCTCTGGTAGATATATCCTCTATGAACTACTTTTTCAGTTTATTTTGAAACTCTTGGCACACAAAAAGTATTTTTATTGGCGCAACTAAATGGTATTTCCACCAAAAAACAGCTGAAAATATGCCAACCATTGGTGGTGAACTGCAGTAGAGAATCAATTAAGGAAATACACTGAATTCTGTACTGATGGCAAAAAAATAAAACTCTTCATTAAATTACTCAGCAGTAAACCAAACCAATATTTATAAAAACAAATTTTAGAAGCCATAGTTGATTGGAAACCATACAAAAATGTTGTAATTGTTTTCGAATGATTTTTTTATATTTTTTGTATATACGAGTATTTATTCACTCAATCTTTTTTTCTTGTACAATTTATAATATTTTTAAATAAATTTTGTTGTTGTTCGAGCTTCTCGAAATTTCAAAGTTAGTCTGATCGAAAGTGTTTTGAAAAATTTAAATTCAATATTTTGAATCAAATAGTGTTTTCACACCGAGTGGTTTTAACGTAAAAGTTGGTTTTAACGTTAAAACCAAAAATAAAAACTGATTTTACCATACAAAATTATTGTGTTAAAACCAAAATAAAACCTTTTTTGAATTGGTTTTAAGTTGGTTTTATGAAATACAACCTTGTTTTGATGTACTAAATGTACTAAATCAGAGCTACCAGCTCTGAAAACCTGAAAACAGCTGATAAAAACAAAAACAAATGTAAATAAATTAATAAATGTAAATAATGTAATTTTGTATTAAAAAAGGAAAAATTTGGAATATTTTTAATTTCTACAATGAAAATTTTAAAGATTCTTAAATATTTAAATATTAATCGAAATGTGTGTTGTTTCTGGTCACAATGAATATAGCTTCTTGTGCGAAAGATAAGTCAGAAGCTAAATATATCAAGATGAAATAAGGCATATTGCTCATAAAATTTTTTTCTCGCAGTCATAAATGTCATGAATTTAAAACCAATTTTAATAAAACCTGCAGTGTGAACGCAAAATCAGCTGTTTATGGTTTTAATGCTAAAATCAGGTTTTAAATTTTGGTGTGAAAACACTAAAATATGGAAAAATGTAAAAATTCTATTGAAAAATGTAAATTCATAAATAATATTTTTTGTAAAGAATGCTAAAACCATCAACATACTTTAAGAGAGTTTTTGACGACTTACAATAATCTATTACGCAGCTACCTGTGCCACCGCAAAAACTAAATGTATCCTGCACTTGTTCTACCATTAAAAATTATGCTACCTAAATTATCAACTACGTCCAGTAGCCTCTTGCCTTCAGAGATTAAGATTTAGTCCTTAGAATGTCTCATTTATTTGTGGAAGATCTTTTAAAAGGTTATCGGCCAAGGTTTGAATTTCATCGATTCTAGCATTAAGAACGTCAACGATACAAAAATTTGATCAAAATTAACTTTCCAATTAGAACAATTTAAGTTTTGCCGATAATATAACATTAGTCCCACATACGTACCACAAATTTTAAATTATATTGCTTTTGTTATTCCTTCTTAGAACTACAAAGCCATCTAGCCAAAAAAACTGTCGAAAACATAACGAGAAGGTGCGGAAATATGCAACATATGTCGCTCGCAAGAACGACTTGCGACTTTTAAGTCGTGACTTGTGCCTGCAACGCCATACGGCAAACTTATTGGCAAAAGTAATAAAAAATTGGACAGCGTAATGCAGTAGAATGTTATGGTTTCATTTTCCTCGAGGCAGAAGCTGCACTCTGTTCCATCCAGAAATCGTAACCAGCTTCCGCAATGCAATTTCAGTTAATTGACTCCTGAAAGAAAAGCTACTGTCCACCAATGTTCGACTTTCGTAATTTATGAAGCTCTTCTACTAATCTGGCCTTCAGCACAGTTAATGCTAAAATAGGACTATTGACAATGCCTTTAAGTCTGCTGCGGATCCTTCCCCTTCAGCAACTTCTTCGCAGTGACACGGGCACCAAAAAAATTCGAACTTTGTTTACTACACCGAGTTATAGACGATGATCACAGCACTCTGCGACAAGATGGCAATCTATCGAACACAATGATAGTGCTGTCAATGAGACGAATAGAATTCTATCAGTTGAATGACATGTGGTCATTTCCTCTCAAAAGCGAGATTTCGATACAAGAATTCGCAGCTTAGATGCATTTTTGAAAGTTCTTATACATATGTATGTATGTTGTACCAACAACGTTAAAGTTGGCGAACTTTGTACCAGAAAATGATGATTCGCAGAAAGCATTAATATTTTGTTTTCATCTAAAGATGAGTCATATGGTGATCATACTCTCTTAAAAGTAATATGAATAAGATGGTTTCGATAGTTCAGATATGTATAATGATTTCGAGAAATGAAGAACTTGAAAGGCTGATAAAAAATTTAAAGTCGCCGAATTGCAAACAATATTTAATGAAGATGACACTTTGAGTGTCAATGTGTCTTTGGTGAATCGGAATATTTATGGCGTACCACGGGCTCTAAAAACCTGATGAAGTCGTTATTATAGATCGCTACCGACAATAAATGATCAATTTGAAGCACGCATTGATTAAAAATGACCAGAGCTACCACTCCGACCTAAACCTAAAACTATTTCAGACAGAAACATCCTCATATTCTTTGTATTTGTGGAAATCGAATTGTAAATGCTTTCTTTATAATTTTTTTTTCTAAAATTGAAAAATTAAATTTCAAAAACATTGTTCAAAGAGAACACTACTGATTAAAACGTTAATAATTGATTAAATTTTAAAGAACAAAAATAAAATCAATTTAAAATAAAATTTCAAAACAAGTTTTTATTTTCTTTTCATTGCTTTTTAATGGTAAACATTTATTTATTTTTCCTTAGAAAAGATTTATTTTTTTTAATACTTTCGTTTTGCTACATATTATTCCAAACATGCCGTACAATTCGAGTGACGAACCAAATGGTCAACCGATGCCACCCACTCAGAATAGTTGAGATATTTTGTAATAAAAATTATTTTTTGTTATTGTTGTTTTTTGGTACTTTATTGGTAAACACATTCTACATTGTTGCTGCTGTTAATAGTTTATCGTTCATCGAACATTTAATGATGAATACAACATTGAAAAACGTGTTGTATTTCGTTTTGGCTGCCATTGACAGTGCTTTGAATTTGAAATCAAATTATCTCAAACAAAAACAACAACAATAAATATTCAAAAAAATGAAAAAATAATTGGTGACATGCGGCAATACGAAAAATGTTCGGTATAGCTTGCCATTCTATTTGTTGCGAATTGCAGAAATAGGCAGTTAAAGAGCTACAAATACATGGTTTGTGGGTTGTCCACAATGCAACGTTAAAGTCGCTGTCGTAAGGTAGCAAAACGAAGGAACTGGACTTGATTGATGTATGGTTTCAGCTGGAGGGCGTTTCGTGCCATAATTGCACGCGATATCATGAACCCATAGAAAGGCGAGTTTCAGGAACAACTAAGCCCACAGGACTTTGGATAAATTTAAACAAGAATTGTGCCACTAGCTCATATGCACTTTTGGGCATATTTTTTAAGTAAAATGGTTTAGTCATGTACTCAAGGGTCGACATGAAAGCATAATCACGTTAACGAAAGTTAAAACTACGGTTCCAATCTTTTTTATTCCTTCACTTGCAATGAGTTGCTTGCTGAGTTCCAGAAGATAGAAGTTAAAAAAAGAATGCACCCTTTTCTGTAAACATCTACAACCCAGTTTTTACGAAATATATTGAATTGAAAACGAGGTTTGCCAATAACTATTAATTTATTTAGTTTCAACTCATCTGTGGTTTAAAACATATATTAGTGGAAATACCGTCATCTTCTTATGACCTCTCTTGGATAATCTCGAAACCAACCATGTCTGGTTTCAATAGGATGGCCCTAAGCACTCACAGCTATTGCCACATTGGATATTCTGCACGAGAGAATTGAGAGCTTGGTCATCTCACTTATAGGTGATGTAAATTGGCCACCGTAATTGTACGATTTAACCCCGTTACACTTTTCCTTGTAGAACTTTCTTAAGTCACAGGTGTGTACGAATAAGCCATAAACCACAGTGGTCTTTAAAGTCAACATAATCCATGCCATCGGTTAAATTCTGCTTGATTTATGCGCCAAAGTTAAAACATTAAACATTAAACATTAAACATTTCGAAGACTCCACTTAAAAAAGCGTAGGCGGACAGTTGTATGCTATTATATACCACAAATAATGGCATCAATATTACATACATAATTGGCCATTACAACCCTTCAATCAGGATTACGGCCACTCAATGTTAGTGTGGCGGGACCTACAGTTTAAAGTCGACTCAACAGATTTTTGAGAAACTTTTCATAGCAATTTTTTATTTACTTTCACAGTTTTTGCCAGCAATCTGCTAAGAGGAAGTCACCGAAGAAATATTTTTGTCATATTCTCGTTTTGATATCTCACCTGGGGTTTGAACCCTGACCTTACGTCTAATAAGCCGACACACTACCTACTAGACTACGGCGACTTAAAACGATACTGCTATATCTCGCAAAAACAAATCATCTCGAACTTCTTTAATAAGCCCGACAGAATTCTTTCCAGAAAGCACCATGTCAATATATCTTAAACTGTACAAAATTTTTTTTAATGAGGTTTTTCAATTCAGCTTTGTATGGAAAATATAAAATATTGGCAGATCCATTCAAGTTTGTCCGGACAAAATATAAAATTAAATCAAATCGAGCTGAAAATTTTTCATAAAAAATATTTTCTCTCTTTCAAAAAGAGAGCTGTGAAACTAAAAATAAAAACAAATTTGTGCGAACAAATTAAGATTGACATGATAATGGGGAAGTTCGATATAATAATCACATTCGTTTCTAAAAATTTTGAAAAGACAACCCCAAGTTTATTAGCAAAAAAATTTAAGTTTTATCACTGTATCAAACACGAAAGTAATTGCTTTAGAAATTATAACACAATTACACTTATAATTACATTTCTTTTTATTATTATTAATTTAATTTATGAAAAGTTACCCTCCCAAGTAACTTTGTCATCACATGACAACCAAATGAGAGAACTTACATATACATTCAAGGAAAAAAGTCTACATACACCCTCCGATTTTGATGTTTTAGAGATTAAGTGACGAAAATTGAAAAAGATGTTTAAGCGTCGTTTAAGGCATTTACAATAAAGATATTAAATAGAAAATTAAAAACAAAGAAAAAAGAATTACCTTTAACTCTGTCGATTTGTTTAAATTTACAAGTAACAAGTAAACGATTGTAAGTGGTCAAAGTAATAATTACAGAAGGTTTTTGAATGTTTATCCTTTAAAATAGCAAATCGAAAAGATACCGAAATTTCAGTTCGAAATATAATAATAAATTTCCGAAAAGAAAATAAACCTTATGGAGAAATTGATAAGATAACCAAATTATGTCGTCCTACTGTGCACACGACCATTAGAAATTATAACGAGACAAACAGTACTGAAAATAAGTCACGATTTGTCAGACCTAAGAAGCTTTCGAGACGTAATGTTAGCAGTAGTTTGAAACTAGTCAACTATGATCTAAAGATAAGCGCTGCAAAGTTACCGGAACACATGGAAAAATGATTCAATAAAATTGTTACTCCACGAACAATAATATGCGTATTGCATGGCAAGGGATTTAGGAGCAGAACAGCACTCAAAAAGCTACTAATTTCGGCGAAGAATCGTAAACTCTGCCCTCAGTTTGCTAAGGCGCACATAGACAAGGGTATGGATTTTTGGAAACAAACCCCCAGGTCAGAGATATCCAACTAAACGAAATATGACAAAATATTTCTTCCTCTCAGCAGATTTCAGGCAAAAACTCTGAGAGTAAATAAAATTTCCATCAAAAGTTTCTCAAAAATCTGTCGGTCTCAGTCGACTTTAAACTGTAGGTCCCACCACTCATGTATAAAAATTAACGCACACAACATAACTGGTGTGAGAAACTAGGTCGGAATCCTGACTAAAGGGTTGTAATGATCAATTATGTATGTATGTATTATATTTACCGACGAAAGTGAGTATAAAATTTTCAAAAGTGATGGCCAGTCCAAAGTTCGGAGAAAACCGAACACTGCACTTGGTCCAAAGAATATTATACCTGCAGGCAAAAATGGTGGAGGTAACGTTATGCTATCAATATAACTATATTGGGAGAAAGTCTAAAGACAAGCTTGGCCTTAAAAAATCAAAGAATTTTTCAATAAGATAAGACCCTCAGCATACTGTCCACGTTGTTAAAGACTGACTCCTCTGTAATTCTCTAAGACAGCTAAAAACACCAACCCATTATTGTCAATAGATAATTTATCCATACTGACTAACTATATCTGCAATAATTGAACAAAATCAAAACTTTACTTATCAATTTAAAAATATGGTTAGGGTTTCTTTTAATACATCTTTACTCTCCAAAAAGTCAATTACTTGATAACATTCATTAAAGGTTTTGCAGGCCCGTCTAAAGGAAACATTATTAGCATAGTCTGATCTGTAGTATTTTAGTTATAACAGTTCAAAATTACGTGTAGGTAGGAACTCTGAATCAACATCGCCCCGTATTAAACCCAAAATAAAAAGAGTACTCATCATAGAACGACGAATTTTAAGAGTTGGCAGTTTAATCAAAGCTAGTCTACTCCGATACGGCGGTAATTCATAGGAGTTCCAACCAAGACCTAATAAACAGAAAATTAAAAATTGTTTTTGCACTGACACAATGCTATTTATATAAACTGCATAACATGGGTCCTATATAATAGAACCATACTCCAGAATTGGTCGGACGAGAGATATAAATAATAATTTTGTTAAGTAAGGATCAACAGATTCCTTAGACCAGCGTTTCATATATCCGAGTATGCCATAAGCTTTATTCACCATCATGGATATGTTATCGCGAAAGTTGAGCCTGTGATCCAATAGTATACCAAGGTCCAAAATAGTTTTAACTTTATCCAAAAAAGCATTCTCAATGCAATATGAGGTATCAATCTTTGAGTGTCTAAAAAATTTCATGTGTTTACACTTTTTAATATTTAATTCCAACAAATTCAATTTGCACCACTTATAAAAACTGCAAAAGTCAGCACGAAGTAAATCAAATCCATTAACAACGTTAAAAGTGTGAAATATTTTAACGTCGTCAGCATACATCAGTACCTTAGAACGCAAAACAGCTGAGGGAAGGTCATTCATAAACAAAGTGATTAAAATTGTGCCCAAATAACTGCCCTGAGGTACACCAGATAGCACTTTAATGATTTTAGATGTGACATTTCTAAATTTGACCTTGAGTTGAGTTCTTTGTGACAGATACGAATACGAACTATTCTGCAGCAGAAACACTAAAGTCCATAAGTGATAATTTGTGCAATACAAGCATTATGATTAACTTTATGATTGTATATCACATCAGTCTGCATTTTATTTGAAAATCCTTCATTAACAATCATGGTGAGTTCTAAGATATTAATTGTTGATGATCGAGATTTACGAAAGCCGTGTTGACAAGGCGATAGAAGAGGTGAAATTTGATGGTATAGGAGATCAGTTAGTATTTTCTCAAGAAGTTTCGGAATAGCATTAATTTTGGCAATACCTCTGTAGTTTGATATATCCGATCTAATGCCACTTTTAAATAAAGGAATGATTTATGATTTCTTCCAAACTAATGGTAAATAACATGTTGAATATTGCAGTAAGGGGCCCGGCATTAATGCCTTAAATATGGGTACAAAAATTTTTGATGTGCCGGAAATTATTATCAGGGGGAATAAAATTGATTTTGTTGAATCGGCATCTAATCTGGGTGTTATCTTTAATGGTCGGCTAACGTGGTCTAGCCACATTAATGTCATCGTTGGTAAAGTTTATGGTATGCTTAGGAACTTATGGGCTGTTATAGATTCGACTCCTTTTGCTATACGCCTGCAACTGGCAAAAACGTTTTTGATTCCTGTTCTTTTATATGGATCGGAAATTTTCGCAAACTGTGATGCGGATGATAGGCGGAAACTCAACTTGGCTTATAATAACATAGCCAGATATGTATTTATTAAGGGACGTCGGGACCATATATCACAATTTTCTTACCAGATATGTGGTATTCATTTTGATAATCTATTGAATATTAAGTGCCTAATTCTCCTCCATAAGATTATTACTTTGGAACAGCCAGTATACTTATTTAGCAGGATTAGATTTGCTAGATCCAACCGCGGTAGGAAAATTATCCAATTAAGGCATAGGACTCTTTTGTCGAAACGACAGTTCTTTATACACACCATCAGTCTTTGGAATGCACTACCTAATTATATTCAGAACATAGGCAATGCAACTAAGTTCAAAAAGGAGTTATACAATCTGTTTAAGTAGTTTGTAATATATTTTGATTGTTTTATACATATTTACTCTTCATTTTTATTAGTGATTAATTATTTTCATTTTTCTAAGTTATTATTTAAGTTTCATTGTATCTCATTATATGAATATATTTCCTTGTTTGTATTTTTCTTTATATTTGTATCTTTCCTAATTTAGTTTTTACAAATACTCATTTTCTTATCCTAATTTTTTTTGTATCGATTGCTATTTCCTGAGGTTAAAACATGTTCTTATTCTTATTCATTTTTATTTATACTGTACTTCAAACAATTCATTACTCATATAATGAGCGATTTGTTATTACTTTTTCCTATTTGATGTCCTCCCATAGCACTTTCATTTATAAGATTAATATCTTGTTGTGCTATGATTAATAAAAAAAAAAAAAAAAAAAAAAAAAAAAAAAAAATTTCATTCACAAACTCTGTGAAATCGGTAAATCAATGAGTGTATGCAGACATTTTTTTCTTGACTGTTATTTGACTTCAGATTCTGATTCAGCAGTCTCAAATTAGATTACAGTTAAATATTTAAAATATTATCTCAACTGTTTCCATTTAATGTGTAAAAGTGTCTATTTAATGGAAACTACATATGTTTTATATGTACTGTAACGGTAAATAAAAATAAAAGAATATGTTGGACTGTTTGTATATATTTTTTAAAAAATATTTTGGTATGTTTTATGACCATATCTGATCCGCTGTGTAAAAATTTCTACGCTGTATTTCATATCCGTTCAATGTTCTTCACAGCCATTGTTACGCTTGAATAGTAACAAGAACCGAAGGGTAACTAAATAGAACGTAAATTCAATAAAAGTAAACCATTTAGTCAACTTTACAGTCAAAGAAACTTACGAAACTGAACCAATTCTTACAAACAGCACCCATAAATACACGCTAGTGTCTGTACATACATATGTACATGCATGTTCAATTGTGCAAGCATGAACACACAAAGCAATATCATTTATTACAATGTTACAAGGATATTGTATATGTATGTGTGTGTGTGTGTGTGTAAATATATTACTGTATGAGTAGAGGTACGAATATATTTATGGCATGAAAAATTGTACATAAACTTCGTTATGCAGTCTTTTATGTCTTTCCAATATATAAACACAGAAACTCTTTTCGCCTATCGCTCATTGCGTTCAATATAACCTTTAACTTTATAAGTGAAAAACACGATATTTCTGGAGAGACTTTTTCAGTTACCGCCACCTTATTAGAAGTGAAGTTGCGTTAAATTTTTTCTACATTAGAAATTGAATCGCATATCATGATTTATGTCACTTTTGAAGTAAATGGGCGATATGTTAACGAGATTTCTTAGTACATAATAGTCGTATTCAATGAAATAGATTTTGATTTATTTGTTAGATTGCGTGATAGATGCCGTTACATTTTATGGTGTCGATAGTGATGCATTTCACACATTATAGTGTTTACGTCATCTAAATATGAAAAATATCATAAATAGGGGTGTGTACTGTAAGAAGTGCACCCTTATTGCGATTTACCACATAATATACCAACCAATGTGTAGATAGCATTTGTCTATGTATGCATCTCAATACATGCGGTTACCTATGTATGAAGGAGTCGTATAATATTTTATCTCAATATTAAATCAAATTGTATGTATGTACACATTAATATGTTCTATATTTACCCACATACAGTGTGTGCTAAAAAATAAATGAATAAGAGAATTTGATACAAAATATCTCAAATTATTACCCTAATATCAACCGTGAAGCACTATCACTACGCCGCCAACTGTTATAGAATTATACGAGACAGAAAACTATACCGCTAGTTGAACATCAGATGAGTTAAGACTAAATTCATTATGTAAGAAATATCGGGTCAGAGACTTGAGGCTTTGACATTTGATGACGGACGTCATCAAATTCGATGTCATTCCATTGTCCATCATTATGGACAGCACGAGCAAATAATAAAATTGTTCTTTCAAAATGCGTGTTCTGTCTATTTGCTCTATTTGACGCCCATTTTTGAATGAATGGGAGCGAGGTCAAAAAAATTATCGAATTTGGAGTGAAACCAATCCAAGATCGTCCAATGCATCCCGTAAAAGCCAACGTTTGGTTTGAATTTAGCCTGCTGGTGTTAGCTGTCCATATTTCTTTAAGAACGACGTTGGCCAGGCTATCACTGTTGATGATTATCAGTTTTGTTTGGCCCGAATTGGATTATCTGGATACCAATGGACGGCGTTCCGTGCCATACAACTCATGTCATATTAGATATTTGTACGAAGTATTTAAGGGCATGGCTATTTTACATGGAGGTGATGTTAACTGACCATCGCGATCGTGCGACCCGAGTAAATTTTCAAGAGGAGTTTTCTTAAGTAGCAGGTGACGAACAAAAGATGTTTTCAAAGCCACTTCACCTGGAAAAGACGTGGCAGACATTTGATCGATGTTATATTCCACGCAATCGTCGTAGTCTAGTAGGTAGTGTGTTTGCTTATTAGACGTAAGACCGCGGTTCAAACCCCAGGTCAGACATTAAAACAAAAATATATAAAAAAATATTTCTTCAACGACTTCCACTCAGCAGATTTCTGGCAAAAACTGTGGGAGTAAAATAAAATTGCCATGAAAAGTTTCTCAAAAATCTGTCGTTCGGAGTCGACTTTAAACTGTAGGTCCCGCCACTCATGTATAAAATTAACACACACACTTTGTTTTATTTTAATTTAAGGACAGGAAACGCTTAATGGCCCGATACAATATCACTTATATCACCGCCTCTGGACTGGTTGCAGCAGTATTTTGGCGTAGTTACCAGACATATCGGATGCTTTCTACGCGTTAGCTCGACGAATACATATTACATGCCGTAAATAGTCGGTTACCATGCGGCTACATATTGGTTCTTCCAGAGTAACTCTAACAGAAAATATATTTTGGGTTGTGTGAACATTGCAAGGGGCTGACACGTCTGTAACGCTTCAATTCTGTTCAAAATTCTCTATAACCTTGCAAGTTTCTCGCTCAGTAATTCAATTATGACAACCATACTGCTTGGAAGTGTCCAAGTTTGAACCAAAACTATTTTTATGAATTCTCTGGTTGTTGAATTACAAGCTTTTACTTTTAAACAGAAAATCGCTAATGAAATTAAAATTATTTTCAATTATCATTTTGTACAAATTTTCTTATCATTGAATTCTTGTGAATGTTATATTTTGTTACCAACTGTAATACATATCTACATTTCGTTAAACGACTATTCTGTTATGGCTTTTACTTAAATCAACAGCAATAATTCAATATTTCATTATGCAGTAAAAATTTCCTGCATAAATTTGAAATAAATGTGTACATACCATACATAAATATCCTCGTATTTTTGCCTGTTCATACAATGAACGCAGAACAGATATTTTTACATTGAAAAGATAAAAACCGCACCTAAAAGCAAACACTTCATATATGTATGAATATGAAGCTCCCTTCAATACAGAATAAATATTGAATGTGAAGCCAACATTGTCTTCATCAATATTGATGTTATTTCTGTTTGACATGCACGTATGGTATGTCTGCATATAAGTAGTACACTGCCGAACAAAATTACGCATATTCGGTTAATTTTTACTTTGTTAAAACGATTAAAGGAAAAGTGTTCTTTATGTTTCTATAAAAAAAATACATATTTTGTATTGGCGTTGTCTTATTATTATATTTTATTACTGCTTTTTATAATTTAATTTTTTGAAATTTTCATAATTTCAAATTATTATTAATCGTTACAAAGCGCCGTCTAGTCGAATCATTGATATAAACGTTTTTCATTTGATTTGTTTACCAATCTCTGGAATAAAAGTCGCTTGAAGCTTCTAGAACATGTTATGGTTGCCCAGAAACCGAAACCAAATTTTTTAAATTTTAAAGTTTTGTTGATCGCTTTATTTCCAGAACTTGACAACTCAATTTTAATATCTTTTGAATGATTATCTTAATTTGTCAATTTTTCTATAAAGGGGATTTACCCTTTTTGGAGCAGTATTAAGAGTGAAGATGGTTTTAAATGGGGTTTTTTTTGACCAATTGAATTTAGAGCATTTGTTGTTCCCCGTCTTAACTACATATATTCATTATAATGAAAAAAGAAGAAAAACCAAGAACGGAGGCACCGAAATTCTTGGCCCATTTTTGTATTGTCAGCTTGGAGGCAGATCGAAGAAAAAATAATTGACTGATTTAGTCACAATAAAACATGGAAACTTTTTATTCAGTGCGTCTCTGTTAAATAAATACATTCTTGTTACAGAGACGAACTGGTTCTGTTGGATTTATGCCCATTTCGTAGATAGTGAAGGCCAGACCCATGGGATAATAGTTTGGTTAATGGGAGACAATTCTAAAGCTATATAAATCGATAGTATCATGATCTAACAACTCGAACGGTTGACAGTTCCTACCATAACTGTCGTCTAGGCAGTACCTAGACAGGTATTCAATGATTGAGAACGAGACTGAGTAGTAAGACCAAACAGAATAATTTTTTTATATAATATTTACATTATACCCATTATTCTCTACAAACTGTACACATTTTTTTCTAAATACTTTATGATTTTATTCTGTTTTAATATCGTCCGTAAGAGTATTAAATATTTGAAATCTGTTATAAAATAAAAGATTTTGTATATCCGTTGTATTTGCTTTTCTAAGACTGAAGTTTTCAGTTTTTTTGATTAGTGATATATTCATTACCATGTTTGATTTTATGTATAAAACAAGTTATTACAAGTTGCCATTAAAGTTGGGTTCAGTTAAAGGTGACTTTAGCTAAAGTGAACTTTAAAGTTACCTTTAACTTCTTTTTGTTATTACAACCTAATGATAAAATAAAGTTAACTTTTTCAAAAATATGACAATGACGGAGCAATGTCGATAACACTGCTCAATTATACAAATTCTTTTTAAACGCAGTGGGAACTGCGGGCTTTTTCTTTTTTGTTGTATTTGCTCATTTTGTTTATATTTGAATTTGCCATAATGAAAATAATGCATAATATGGCAAATTCAAACATAAACTTAACTTTAAAAGTTAGAGCTAAGATGATCCTATTTTTAGCTTCACGCTTACTTCTACCTTATTGCCCACTTATAATAATGAAGAACAACTACCCGTTTAAAACCTCCCTTCGGTTAACGGCTAGTTGTAATAATGGTCTTAAGTTTAATTCCATTACCCTAAGCTAAAGGGAACTGTAAAGTTACCTTTAACTTATTTTCGTTATTACAACTTACAGATAAAACAAAGTTAACTTTTTCAAAAATATGGCAGTGGCGGAGACATTAAGCAAAGTTAAGGGTAACTTTCCAGTTCCCTTTAGCTGAAGGTAACTTTAACTAAACCCAAGTTTAACGGCCCTTAGAGTATTAAATTCCTGTTTAAATATGTCGAGCATATTACGTATTGATTTATGTATATCAAACGCAATTTAAAATAGCCCGCATTGCTGTATTCTATAATTTTTGTAATTTTTCTAATTCTGATTCATTGCAGAATGTTGATTCGAATCCAAAGTCAGACTTTATTACCGTATTGTAAATGTAATTCAAATTCTTCTAAAAAATTCTGAATTTCTTATAAATTTTTTTTTTTTTGTAAATTTCATTTCCATTTTATTATGAATCTAAGATATTTTATATCCTTAACTTTCTCTATAACATCAACGTTAATTCTTATCGTTGTTTCGTTTTAAAGGACAAGGATCTGCTAATAAATCCCTGTCCTTTTTTTCATTTAAATTCAATTTTTTCATTTTCAGCCATGTGTTAACATTTTTTATATCATTAATCAAATTGTCCTCACGCTTTTCACTAGTGGCACCTTCCGTGTATATATGTAAGTGTATTAATAATATTAAAACAAAATGAATTTTATATTTGTATGTTATTTATTAAAATAATAAACAATCCATATGTTAAATATTAACTCAGATTAGTCTGTAATTAAAACAAATCCTTTAAATTAACTTTATTTCCTTCTAAATATGAGAGAAGCTTAAATATTATTTATACAGTTTTGCTTGCCTCTTATTTCTGTTTAACAGCTGAAACTAAGCCGATGCGCGTCTCACCCTTGTTTATAGCATTTGCTGCTACTTTCGGAACTCTAACTTCGTAACAATCGCTCTGTTTCCCCACGTTCCTTACAAAGAACACAAACTTAGCACACGAATTCTGCAGGAGCTGTGGAGACAAGGGAGAGTAGCAAATTGTTCTTCAGTACATGACCAGTAAGTAATCAGTTCTCAGCTAACTTTGCGGACGTTTTCAGAGTGTTAAGCAAACCTAAAATGTTTGAATTGATTGATTGTCAACAACACAAAGCTTAACTCAAATCTAAAAGCAGATCAAAATTACTATAAGTTTACAATGCAACGATTGATTTTTATTTCTTAACAAAGTGCAGACAACGAGCACAACTGAGTGAAAAATGTCTCGCATTGGAAATATTTATTTGTATCTGGTATTATTATAGCGATGTAGATAATGTTTAAATTCTGTTACAACTTTCTTCAAAGTCGGAGTTGCTTTATTGTGTATATTTAGGCGTTTTAAATTCATACATAACATATGTACATACATACATAATTGGTCATTACAACTCATCAGTTTGGATTACGACCTAGCTTCTCACACCTCTTAATTTGTGTGGAGTTTTTTTAAAATCGATTCCAAACCACAGATTTTTTTTTTTTTTTTGAGAAATTTTGTTAGAGCCAAACACCAACCGTGGTTTAATGCTGAAATTAAGGCTTTAATTTATGAACGCGACATTGCCTACAGGCGATGGAAGAGGTTCAGAACGGACGATCTGAAAGCCATCCATAGGTCAGCTCGTAGTGAGGTTACCAAACGCATTAAGATTGCGAAAACATTGTTTTACGTCGGGAAGTTCGCTTCCGCATTGGATAACAAGGCTAAATGGAAGGTAATCCGTGATATTGGTGTTGGACAAAAGTGTCATAATACTTCTGCTGATGTCGATGTAAACGGTCTCAATGACAAATTTGTTAATATCAGTGTTCCGACCCCTGATAGTGACATATATAATGACCTTTGTTTTGTTCCGCTTGAAAATCCCTTTAGTTTTCGTTGTGTTAATCAGTTCGAGGTTTTGGAATGCTTATCTTCGCTAAAATCTAATACGGTTGGTTCTGATGACTTAGATCCTCTGTTTTTGAAAGCTTTGTCACCTAGACTTTTGCCGTATTTGACTCATTTATCCAATACAGTTTTAACTATGTCGTCCTTTCCTGATGAATGGAAACAGTCGAAAACCATTCCCATTCCTAAATCCAACAACGAATTCAGGCCAATTGCCATTCTTCCATTCCTGTCTAAAGTAATGGAAAATCTCATGGCTAAACAAATAAATAGTTATCTCGTGAGTAATAACTTCATATCTGATAAGCAGTCGGGATTTATGAAAGCTAGGAGCTGCACTACTGCTTTAATCAATGTAGTTGATGATCTTAGGTTGGAACTAGATGAAAATTACATAGCGTTTTTAGTTCTTTTGGATCACACCAAGGCTTTTGATACGGTTGACCACAAAATATTATTGAAGAAGCTACAGACCCTCTTTCATTTTTCTAACTCAGTTTGTAATCTCATACGTTCTTATCTTGTCAACAGATCACAACGAGTTTATCTAAACGGCAAGATCTCGAATTCGCTAAGCGTTGGAAGAGGTATTCCTCAGGGATCAATATTAGGGCCTCTCTTGTTCTGTATATACATTAACGACCTGCCTGATGTTTTGGATAATTGTAGCGTACATATGTACGCTGATGACGTTCAGCTCTATAGAAGCACGCGTATAGAGGATATCCAACTATGTATAGACACCATCAACTGTGATTTATGAAAAATTGATAGCTGGGCTAGGGCCAATGGACTTTGTATATAAATCCCTCTAAATCCAAATGTTTATTGCTCTCCAGGACTAAGAGAGCATTAGTTGTGCCGGATATTATTATCAGGGGGAATAAAATTGACTTTGTTGAATCAGCATCCAATCTGGGTGTTATCTTTAATGGTCGGCTAACGTGGTCTAACCACATTAACATCATCGTTGGTAAAGTTTATGGTATGCTTAGGAACTTGTGGGCTGTTATAGATTCGACTCCCTCTGCCATACGTATGCAACTGGCTAAAACGTATTTGATTCCTGTCCTTTTATACGGATCTGAAATTTTCGCAAACTGATGATAAGCGGAAACTCAACCTGGCTTATAATAATATAGCCAGATATGTTTTTATTAGGGGACGTCGAGGCCATATATCACAATTTTCATACCAGATATTCGGAGTTAATTTTGATAATCTATTAAATATAAAATGCCTTATTCTCCTCCATAAGGTTATAACTCTAAAACAGCCAATACACTTATTTAGTAGGATTACATTTGCTAGATCCAACCGCGGTATGAAGATTATCCAACACAGACATAGGACTCTTTTGTCACAACGCCAGTTATTATATACACCATCAGTCTTTGGAATACTTTACCTAATTATATTCAGAATATAGGCAATGCAGTTAAGTTCAAAAAGGAGTTATACAATCTGTTCAAGTAGTTTTTAGCATGTCTTGATTTTTTTTTTTGTGAATTTTTTTCTCTCTAATTCTATTAATGATTGTTTTTAATTTTTCATTTTTTTTAATTAATATATCTTTAAATTTCATTGTATCTTAGTATATGAATATATTTTTTACTTTGTTTGTATATTTCTTTATATTTGTATATATCGTTCTTTGTAGTTTTCCTAATTTATTTTTTACACATATTCATTTTTTATCCTTTTTTGCATCGATTGCTATTTCCCGTGATTTTAACACGTTCTTATTCATTTTTATTTCTTCATTATTTCAAACATTTCATTACATATACAATCAATGATTTGTTATTATTTTGTTTCTTTGATGTACTCCCATAGCACTTTCATTTATAAGAATATTATCTTGTTGTGCTATGACTAATAACAAATAAATAAATAAATAAATAAATAAATTGTAATTTTTTATTTAATCGTAGAGTTTTTGCCAAAAATTTGCTGAGAAGCAGTCGCCGAAGAAATATTCCTTCGTATTTCACTTTGTTGGAGATATCTGACGTAGGGTGTGAACCGTGGTGTCACGTCTAATGAGACAACACACTACCTATTAGACTACGTCGACTTTATATTCGAGAAAAGAAGAAAAATACTTCGAATTTCAAATTTTCACTTGTTTAGGGTCAAATAATAGTGAACGCCTTTATAATGAGAGATTTGCTGTATAGCACTCCTGAAATTTCATAGTCGATGATGCTACTGGCTCTCATCGATCAATCACTGGAAGAGTTGTGCGAATTATTTTCAAAAAAACTGAGCTGAGAGGCTACGAAATCGAACTATTTTACAGAATATCTTTACTAAGGTTATATGGACTATTTGGTGGCATTGGAAGGAAATTATTTGTACAAGAATTAATTAAATGTTAATGATATTGGAGTAGAAGACTATAAAATTTTCATGAAATTCTGTAATGCAGTGAAATGTTACAGAAAACATATCTACGTCATATCTTTAATTCATCATCGTTTCTGTTGCATACATACAACACTATCTGCCTTTAGTTTCATGTCAAACAACACTTTTATGGAAAAGTTATGAAGTTAAGAGTGCTTATTACGATAAACAGTTAGTGTATTAGAGATTCCGAAACTATTCTGATTTAAAAAAGTCAATGCCAAGTTTTATCACCAAATGGAATCAAACTTTATCTTAAAAATTAAATTTTAGTTTTTAAAATTCTGAAGCCTTATCGCATGCTATCCTATTCATATATGCATGTATGTATGTATGTAAGTTGGAATATGTAGTTATTTGTAATATTTTGAAAATATGGCGAAAGTTTTTCCATTCCTTATGAAAGCATGCGGAATATTTGCTCGCATTTATTATAGCATTTTTATGACGTTTGTAAATAGTTGAGTCATTGAATGTAAATTGAACACACAAGAGTATATAAATTCCATATAGGAGTTAGCAATTTTCAATGGCATTCTATTTGCCAAAGTGGCACTCAAATGCCACAATAAAAAATATTCTCATTGTGTTGTCAAAACATTTTGATTTCATTAAAAATTTCTCATTAATCAGATTCAGACATCCATACATAATTTTAATTATACGGTCCCTTACTTACGTAGTTATAAATCGAATATCCTTTATTTTATTGCAATTTTTATTTCTATTTGTTTATTTTAAGTTCATTACGACAAGGATACTACTTTTATTAAAGAGTTGATTAGTAAATTTGTTAAAATATTGTTACGTTTTTTACCTTTTTAAAAACGTTTAAAATATGAGTTCGTTGATTGCAAACAAAATAAAAATAAGTATGTGTTTAGTTTCAATTAAATTCTTTATTGTTCGTACTACTTTTGTGTGCCACCGTTTACAACTTGATGAATAAAACAACAATTGCTTGTTCGCTATTCTTCTGTGCTTACAAACGCAGATCTTTTCAATGGCGATCTTCAAGCCACGTCTGTTTTCTTCACACGCAAGGCGTCTTCACACAAGACTGATTGAGTTCCTACTACTCGTTGCCTGTTTTGTCTTGCCTTTTTATATGCCCGCGTAATCAGTTTGCAGAAGGTTCTTGAAGTCAACGTTCGGGGTTTCGCCTTCTCGAGAATTCTATCGCGACTTCAATGTTGTTTGTGTATCATTCACTTTACTTGTTATTGCGTTCTTGCTTACTTGTCTATCCCCTTTTCTTTCATACTGATGTTGGTTTACTTGTAAAAAATTCGTTGTATTTGTTTGTGTAGCTCATGCTCATTTTAATGTTAAACGATGTACACCGTTTCCATTTTCGTAACAATATATTGGTAGTATAAGTAGAAATAAATTCTTTTATGGGTGCCCTGGTAGTCTAGTGGGTAGTGTGCTAGACTATTAGCGTGAGGGTTGTGGGTTCGATTCTCACCAGAGGCTCTGGTCTGTGATACTACACCGAGCATATGGTCAAATTACTCCGCTCGTATAAAATTAGAATATAATTTGTAATTGTATTGTAATTAATAAATAAATAAATTCTTTTATTATTCTTTTCTTTTTTGAAGGAGCATGACATTCATATTGTTCTTTGGAAGCTCTTTCGTAGAAGTGTATTCTATAAAACTTCCCATTCACTGTTTTCCAAACAGTTTTTGATCGACGCATCAATATGTGTCCGAACGTTGCCATGAAGGAAAATTACGGAATGGAATTAGGTTACGTATTCAGCACGTTTTTCGTTCAATTTTTGCTTTAAATAAATGAATTGTAATTTGTTAAAATCTGATCCGGGAGAATCTGGCACGGGTTTAGCAACTTATAATGGATCGCACCCTTCTGATCTCACCAAATAATCTTGGCGCAATGAATATTCCACCGTACTGCACGTTACCATAATTCGATGCAAAAATAATTTTTTCAAAGCGATCAGACAGCATTTCAGGCATGCAAAATCGTTTTTCTACGTTTCTCGACTTCAGTTAATGTGGCATCCAATTTCCTTGATTTAGAATGAATCATACTGCTCTTAAACGCCTCGTAATATCTACTAAAGTCACGCCTACGTGACGGACAAATTGTTCTTACGTGTGACACGAATATAATTGTTCCAATTTCTGGTCTTTTAACTTTTTTGATTGTACTAGACGCTCTTTGTCAAAATTATGCGATACACTAGGGTTTTGATAGCTCGTGCCCACCTCATAATATAGTTCTCTGCTTGATAAATATTATCAAATCTCTGTAATATTAATTTTATTGTTAAAAAAAGTGGTTGCTGAATATCGTTGTGACCGTACAAGCGTGGAAGATGCTGAACTTTTTGGACGACCAAAACTATATGGTATTGGCCGATCGAGAATTGAAATTGTGAAAGACTATGGAAGCTAAAGTATTCTCAGATGGTTCCAATTCAACTGCAATATGCACTAGAATACGATAAGTTTCGCAACTGTGGACGAAACCTGGATCCAGCACAACAAATTAGAGAGTAAACAGCGCTCAAAGCAGTGAGTTTCTCGAAGGAAATGGGCGCCAAAGAAGCCTACGTTGTGTTCGCAATAATACACAAATGTCTCACTTCAAAAGGTCGACGCAATTGATAGCGGTTATTATGACAACGTAAAAAGTCAGTATGAAGTCGGCGTTGTCTAGTAGGTAGTGTTTATTACACATGAGGCCGTGAGGCAAAATTTTCTTCTGCGACTTGCTCTACGCAGTTTTTCGTCGACTCTCGTTTGGAGTCGATTTTAGTCTATCAGTCCCACCACTCATGGTTTAAACTAACACTCACAACATGGATGGTGTGAGAAACTAGATCGTAATCCTGACTGGAGAGCTGTAGTTATCAATGAAGTAAGTAAGTAAATACAAGTCGCTATAATAAGGTTTTGGAAAAAAAATCGACTACAATTAACCAAGTAAGCAGTACTTTTGCACCACAATACAAGGCACATGAATGTGGACGATTCTTGTCCCCAAACTTGAAAAAGTAGCTCGACGAAGAGGGATTTGGCGCCCATCTCACAGACAAATACTTATTGCGACAAATCTTATTTGTTACAGTGTTGAAACAAAGTTTTTAGACTTTTAAGTTATCAAGACTATGTTGCAAAAGTCAAGAAATTTTTTATTTTATCCAAACACCTGCATTTCATTTAAAAGGTCACAGCTTTTTAACACGCCCTCGTGTTTACATACATATTTATTTCCATTTTTACATCTCCTATTTGTTGATTGTTTTTTATAGTGCCGTATACTTCATAATTCTTTTTATTATTACTCATACGTCATCATTTTGTTTGTTATCGTAATGTTAACCTAAAAATAGTTCAATATCGTCATTTAAAAGAAATTTTTCATAAAGTTTTCAAATAAAAAAAAATTGTGTTCTTTAGGATTTAAATAACTTGCATGCATATGTTGGGAGTGTGGATGGTATACAAGGTCATGTTTATTCTGCATGACGTTTGTTAATAATAAAAATTAAAAAAAAAAACAAACAAAAGAACTGCCACCAAAATCAATATTATTTTCTAGAAATGTATTTAAGCGGAAATGATGACCACGGAACATGTATGTGCAAGTAAAAAAATAATAGAAGAAAAAACAATCAATCAATGTTACAAAATTCAAAAGAAAAAAACTAAACAAGAAAACGAAATACTGTTTTACCCCAACTTCCTTCTTCCTTTATTCATTCCACTTGGGAACTTGGGACTTTTACAAGAAAATTTTCTATTCTATCCTCACAAGGAATTTTTCATTTCACGAAACGTTTTAAGCTCTTCCAAGACTGTCTTGCATCGAGTGTTATTTGGGAGATTAGAGCATCAACTACCTTGGAAGTTCTTTTCCAATATATTCCGTGATAATGCAGCCAATCTTTTTCCACTCTCGCCCAACTATTTATCAAATTATTGGTTCTTGGCTTGTAGCCGATGGACTTCTAAATTGCTGAGTAGGTTTGATAAAAAGATATGATATCATATTCTTTTGTTTATAAGCATTTGTAGTCGCCTAGTATATAATGTGTTCAGCCTAGTATATAATGTGTTCAAACCCCAGTCCAGACATCTCGAACAAAACGAAGAATGAAAAATATTTCGTCGGCAACTTCCTCTCAGAGAGTAAATAGAATGTCCATGTAAAGTTTCTAAAAAATATCTGTCGTTCAGAGTCGACTTTAAACTGTAGATACATGGATAACATTAACGCACTAAACATATTTTACAGACTTTCAACGCTTGGGGTCATCGTCGAATTCTATTCAGCACTCCAAAAACTACTTCCATAGCTTAATGTATGGACTTCACATATCCCAAATAGTAAAAAGATTTCACATGTTGTATACTTTGACTTCGTATCACACACAATATGGTTGTCAGTTATGGCATTTATACGCATTACATATTGGTAGTATAACGTAAAACCCGTTAATTTACGATGGATGGCACGACGTGCTTGTGCATTGTTTTATATCAATGATGTACACGTCATTTGTGCTATCAAAATCAGTCAACATTGTTTGATTCGGTTGTGTACATCATAATTTTTTTTATTGTTTTTTACAATGAAAAATATTTCAAACTGCCGCAAATAATAGCATATGCGGACAGTTTTGTTAAGTTACTTCTTTACAAAGAAAATCACACGTGTGAGTCATCATTTGGAATATATATGGTTAGCACACTTTATCAAAAATACAGTGCATCAGCTGGTTTGTGCAATTAAAAAATGGTGACTGACATCAAAAACTAATGGTGAGCGAAACAGATACAAAAGTTTGAAGACCATAAATTGAAAACATTACTCTTTCAAGATTTGTGTCAAATGCATGACGATCTTACACAATCATTAAGCTTGACTAAAGCAGTAATTTTAAAGCGGTTAAAAGCAGCAGAATTTATTCAAAAGCTAGGAAATTGTATATCACATGAACGCCAAGCGGAAAAACTCGCATGCGAAGCGCGGACAACGATCATATTCCACTGCCAAGCAGAATATCAATTGCATCAAGGTAATGCTCTGTATTTGTTGGGATCAGATGTGTTTGAAACATTATGAGCTACTAAAGCCGTACCAAACTATCACTTAAGCCCTGTAAAGATTTTAATTAATCCGTTTAAAGTGAACATTGGCCGAAATATGCCCAGAATATGCAACAAGAAACGGGACCGTACCTTTCCATCATGACAAAGCTCGGCCACATATTGCGGCGTCGGTGAAAAGCTGTGAACTGAAACTGAAAGGAAAGTTTTACCTCACCCGCGTATAGTTCAGAACTTGTCACTTGAGAGCTCGATTCTTAGTCCAGATTTAATTTATCCTTTTTAATAAAAAGGCAGAGGGTTCTCCTTAGAACTTTGAAATTTACTATACAGCTTCTTGCTGTTTTATTATACAAAAAAGGAATTTGCAGCTTCTTGCTGCTGTGATTAGCTTAAACGTTTGTTAAGTAACTATTAAGGATAATTACAAAGAATTTAGTTAGCATACATGTTTAAGAAAGGAGCAACAATAAAGAAACAATGATAGCTCACTCAATGCTGCTAAAATGACAGTAAAAGCTTTACTTTAGTTTAAAAGTAATGGTTTTCCAATACACTTGAATAAATTAAATGCAATATACATATATTCAAACAGAGAAGAAATAACTAAATTAAATGATTTTAAATAAATTAATAATTTTTAAATAAAAAATACACAAAAAAAATGGTTGAAGTCGACCACTATTTCTTGTGATTGATACCAAATGGTCTCAGGGTATCAAAAATTTTCTCTTGGCTTCAAAAGATGAGCAGTATGTTTTAAACGGAGTCCATAATTTTTCAAAAAGGTGAGGAAAAGTCGTAGTTTCCGTTGGACAATACCTTGAAAAACTATACATTCAAAAAACTATCTTAATAAAGCATTTATTTCCATTAAAAACTGACCAGTTTTATAAGTTATTCTGCAAATATGTTCCGGTGCGATTAACTTCCAGCGACGCTTAAATCATTCATTTTATTCTGTATATCATTCAACTTGTGGCTTACAAGGCGGATATCGTTAGTGAAATCTAAATCGTTTGTTGATACACTGAACAGAATTCCTTTTACAAGTACCCTCAAAATTTTTGGCGAATTATAATGGTGATCGAGGACAGGCTTGAGTCCAAATAAAAACTACATTGTTCTGTCCAATACAGTAATCTATAGAACGATATATTTTAGGGTATTTACTCATAAATTTAAAGAAAGTCCTCGATACCATCAGAAGGACTTAGGTGTGAAAAGCAAGGGAAAGGCATATACGAAATCTTTTGAGCTATGCACGAAGCTCCTCTTCACACCAAGGGCTTTAGTTAGTTTCTTTAGTTTACAGAAGCATATACAAAACATTTAATTTGTTCACTATCGTTTTGGATGATATCATGAATGAAGAAACATATCATAACTATGTGAGCGTTAGGCATATGCGGATGTCTGCAACAAAACTAGAAAAAATGGAAAATTTCAAAGCCTTTAGAATAAACAATGTTAGTATTGAAAACATCATGATAACCTATCGCATATGTAGAGAGCGCAGGAACCGAAAAACCAGGTTCAATAAAGAAAGATCGATATTCAGTTGTTAGCTTCAAGGCAATCAAATTCATAGGTAAGTACACATAGTAACATGCGGAATATTCTCGTCTGTCACCATCAGAACTTTCACAGCGGGAAACATTTATTGAAGAAAACCGAACGTAGAAAAATCTTAGTATGATGCTAAAGTGGAATCGTTTCTGCTCAGTAAGCCGAGGAGAACCAAAGAATACTTGGAGACAAACCATACTTCCAGAACTAGGATCTTACAGGACAAGACGAAAATATGTCAGCAGCAATCCGTGTAAGATGATTTATGCACTCAAGAGAGGCAATAAAATAAAATATTGAAATCTAAATTAAATATAACAAAATTTTGATACATGAAATGTCTGCAATTTTGAAAGTATTGTACTACAAAATAATTGAACCATCGGTTATTTTGAATCTGGCGCTACTGTTGTTATTCTATTTTGTCACTAAATTCAATATATTATCTCCACTGAACGTAATGAATCGATTTACGCTTAACAACGTTGGGATTTGTTGAGCCAACGAGAAACTGGACTATGATGTCGATTTTGCCAAAAAAAAAATCATCTTTTGCATATAAAGCTCATTTTCATTTTGGTGGATACGTTAATAAGCAAAATTGTCGTATTTGGGGATAAGAAAGCCCACACGTGGTCTTACAGAAACCAATGCACCCATTACGAGTGACTGTGGAGTGGAGGTATCATTGGTCCATTTTTCTTTGAAAATGAGGACGGCGCAACTGTTGCTGTAAGGGGAGACACCTATCGCACCACGATAACCGATTTTATTGTACCCACTCTTCATGGTATTGATTTGAACGATGTTTGGTTTGATGCAAAATGCCACATTCAGTTTGTTGCGTCAAAGGTTTGATGGCCGTTTAATTAGCCGAAATGGTGATGTCAATTGGCCCACAAAAAGCTGCAATTACAGGATCGTTGGACTATTTTCTGTGGGGTGCCGTTAAAGAAAAGTCTTATGCCGACAAAGCAGTTACAATTGAGCCAACATTCGTGATGCCTCCACTGCTGAGATACGACCCCGTAATCTCAAAAAAATACACGAAAATTGGTCCGATGGAATGAGGTACTGTGAGGCCAGCCACGGCAGCCATATGAATGAAAAATAAATTTAGAAAAATTTCAAACCGTTTTCGTTTTATTGCATTTTTAAATTTAAACTTTTAAATCACCCACCCTAATAAAAATACTAAGAAGAATTGTGTTGCAAATTTCATTAAACTAGATCAACAGTGGTGAAAATTTGAAAAGAGTTTAAAAATTAAATTAATTTTTCAACAACAAAATGTTCCTACTTATAATGGATATATTCTATTTCACACACTGGATAATTACAACAGACTTGGTGGACAGTATGTTAGACTATTATCATAAAGCTCGCGAATACGATTCACACCCAGACTCTGGTCTGTTATCCTACAGCCAGCATAAGGTTTAACTTACTCAGCCCGTAATAATTATAATAAATTTGTAATTATATTCTAATAAATAAAATAAATTTCGTGTTGATTATTCTTTTTTAATATTTTTTTTTTGTCACGCAAATATTTATAAAAAGTAAGAATGAACAACAGATTAATAAGTTTTCATTTAAATATTGACAGCCATATTCAGTTACAAAATGTAAATTTAATCAAGGAAGAGAGTAATCATCCGAGATTTTTATTGATTGTCGCTTTGCCTTAAGTAATATCGATGATATGCCTGTCATATTGTTTTTCTCAGATTTTCAATGGACAGCAAATATTTCGTTTAAAAATCATTTAAAATATTTAGTCAACGACACCGCATGTCAATGTCATCCATAATTTATGACTGAATAACAAGGAGAACGATGAATGGAGAGAAAATGAGGTCACAATCCTAAATATTTATGAAACAACAACACCACTAGCACCACAACCGCTTTCAGAACCACAATCACCCAGAATGGCAGAATCATCCACGTTGCCAGCACACATACACAAACTGTAACATAAAATTTTTGTATGTGTGCAGAGAAATTGCATTCTAAAGAGTCCACAATATTTTGAATATTTGCTTCGTTCTCTTGTGCAGAACAATGCGGCAGAATATAATGATGACAGCTTGTTATGTTACGGATGTGGAGAAAACTGTTGCAAAAGTTTATTTTGTTGTTGTTAAATGTTATTGTTGCTGATTGTTTACTTCCATACACTATAAACAAAGCGGGCCTATCAAGGGTATGTAAATGATTTAATCTCGGTGGCTGAAGACAAATTTGAAGAACCTCTCTGCAACATAATTCAAAGACGTCTTAAGAATGCACGACAGAAGGCCTGAAGATAAACACGAGCAAGACGAAAATCGTACTGTTTACAAGAAAACGAAATCTTTTTAAATGGAAGAACATTCCACTCCAGGGTCAATTATCTCGCCCTGGAGTCTTATACATTGAATGTGTACCATGATGGTCAAACCAATAGTGACCTATGGGGCAATTATGTGGGCAAATAGAACAAATCTTAAAACAGCTCAATTAAAGTAGAACAGAGCCAATGAGAACCTGTCCTAAAACGGCGCTGGAAGCTCTGTTGGATTTCAATTCGCTATACATGGTAGGGAAGATCAAAGCTTCAGGGACTATGGTGAGGCTGATGAGAGACAAGTCTAATATTTGGAATTATGGAATTTTGTGACGTAAAACAGCTCCCTGCTTACAGTACACAGCACAAAATCAGCAGACTCTATGATTTTAGGAAGTGCTTCTCCAAAGCGAATGGAGTAATCTGAAAGCTGCATGGAACAGGAGCAGAAGTCTTTGGTTCCCGAAAGAAAACATTCAAAGCTTATATGGAAACTTGCCGATACCTACCAAGCGAAAGTATATGCCATCGAAAATGCGCAATTTAATTCGGTTAAGAGATACGAAAGACGGGGCATAGCAATACTATCTGTCAGTCCGTTATTCGAGCACTCGGCTCTTATAAGGTTAAGTCGAGGATACATACATAATTGGATCAGAATTACGACGTATCTTATCACATCACATACGTTGTGTGCATTAATTCTATACGTGAGTGTCGGGATCTATAGTTTAAAGTGGACTCCGAACAACAGAATTTTGAGAAAAAATTCAAGGCAATTTTATTTATTCCGCCATATATCCATCCAAAGGAACGCAATATTGTACACTCTCAAAAACATTTGCACTACCAACAGGCACACACTCCTTATAAACAAACAATACCAAAACGCGCCTTTTAGAGTACGTTTTAAAACTAAAGGGCTTATACGGCCACTATGTTTGTAATAAGCACTAGTAGAGGAGTCGATAGACCACTACATAATAGAGATGAGCGATACAGTGATTTTTGAAGAACGTTGTTCTCAGTGAACGTGATTTGTTAATCACTGTTCTTTAAGACAGTGATTGTGATCACAGTATTCCAAAAGAAAACGAAATATTTTTTACAATAATGACAATAACGTATTTTCTTAAGTCGTAAGAAAGAGACAACTAGATACATACTACGAAAAGCCTACTAAACAAAATCAAAGTGGTGTCATCAATGTTATTATTTTTAATGTAATTTTTTTTTTATATGAAGTTTGACAATTAAGTTTCACAGAAAGTTCATGTAAAGGGTGTTTTTTATAGAGGTATAGAACTTTAAGTTGGCATTACTTTTCAAGATGGCGACCGATTTAACAGCTGTCAAGTGATTTATTCTCAGTTTGGTTTGGCAATTCATCATGAATAGACTCACGCCTGAACAACGCTTTCAAATAGTGCAATTTTATTTCGAAAATAATGGTAAATGGAGCAGTTAATTCGATTAACCATGGAACGTTTTCGCACCACGTTTACTCTTATTGATAACTCGCATCCCCAGAGACGCTGTACGGTGCGTACAGAAGAAGCTATTGCTGCTGTAGAGCGTAGCATTGAGGAAGACCCGAATGAGTCCATCCGCCATCGAGCACAGGAATTGGATCTGTGTCCATCCACTTTATGGAAGATTTTGCAGAAGGATCTTGGTTTGTGTGCTTACAAAATCCAACTCGTGCAAGATTTGAAGCCAAACGATCATCAAGGCGTAGATTCGTCGAATGGGCCCAAAACGAGATTACCGTTGTTCCCGATTTTCATAAGCGAATTTTGTTTAGCGATGAAGCGCACTTCTGGCAAAACTGCCGCATTTGGAGTGAAGGTACCCTTAAGTGTATGTGGAAACACCGTTACATCCAGAAAAACTGACTGTTTGGTGCGCTTTATGGGCTGGTGGAATCATTGGTCCGTACTTTTTCAAAAACGATGGTGGCCAGAACATTACAGTCAATGGTGATCGGTATAGAGCCATGATTACCAGGAGATGTGGTTTCAACAAGACGGCGCAACATGTCACACAGCTCGTGCCACAATAGATTTATTGAAAGACACGTTTGGTGACCGCCTAATTTCACGTTTTGGACCTGTGAATTGGCCTCCAAGATCTTGTTATTTAACACCGCTAGACTACTTTCTGTGGGGCTATGTAAAGTCATTGGTCTATGCGGTAAAGCCACAAACGCTTGACCGTTTGGAAGACAACATCCGCCGTATTATTGCCGATATACGGCCACAAATGTTGGAAAAAGTCATCGAAAATTGGACTTCCAGATTGGACTACATCCGCGCCAGCCGTGGCGGTCATATGCCAGAAATCATATTTAAAATGTAATGCCACAAGATTATCTTTCGGATAAATAAAATTCATGTCAATCGAATAATCCATCGTTGTTTTATTATAAAAGACAAAAGTAAATAATCAGCATCATCTAATAGTAATTCTGCCTCGCTCAAAATAAAATGAAATAAATTTGAGTACGTAACAATTTTGAAAGAACGACATTATTAGTAACTGTTATTTGGCAATTTCAATCACTGTCGTTACCAGTGAATTATCAGTCACCGTGATTAAATCACAGTTTTGAAAATATCGCTCATCTCTACTACATAATCTGTTGTATAGCACAGTAACAAAGAATAAACAGGCTATATCAGTCATATTGGTTGGTTCCTTCAAGTACTTAATCCGTATTGTGCAAGGAATATACATCTGACCGACAATGTACTGATAGTGTTGGAGTAATTACATTCACTTTACATTTATTAAGTTGTGTAATTTTCTTGTGTATACAAATGTAATTATTATAAATTGAATATTGTAATTGCCCTGTTGTAAAATTCTATATTTTACTTATGAATTTTCTGCAACTTGATTTTTATTCAGAAAAATGTTCATTCCAATAAAGGCATTCAAACTAGAAAGTTCTCGGCTTTTCTAATAAATTCCAATAGATAGCGTCTTCATCACATTTCATTACATAGTTATATCAAAAGTGAAACATTTGAAACGATTATAAAGGGTCTTTCAAGAGGGACTTCAATAGTTGATAAAAGTCATCTTGTTGTCATTTATTCAGCCTGTTTTGGAAAACCATGATCATCTATTGTGGAGGTGGTGTGAACTGTTAAACGAGATCATGCCATTAGACCCTGCTAAAACATATTCTTGGACGGTTTTATGCGAATAAGTCACAAACCACAGTAGTCCAACAAAACCCGTGCAATTGGTTAAATTCAACCTGATTAATGCACCAGAGTCCTAGACCGTGGATGCGCATAATGGGAAACCCTATATAAAATACATTAGCAAGATAGCAAGAAAAGCTTTACCTACTGCTTATATACTGACAGACATACAAATTATGGATGCCATCGAACTTAAAGTAACAGAAAGTATGTCTAGCTAATGGTTGCAAGGATTTATTACGGACCACTTCTCTATCTTTACTACGATTATATGGACATCCTAATAATATTGTGGCTCCTTTCAAAAATAACACAATAACCGAATTTGTTAATACTCTAAAAATTAAGAAAATATCCTGCTCGAAAAATGTATGAAAGTGAACTCCAGAGAATGTTGATCCTTCTATTTTCGAATTAAAACAAACTACAAACAGGCTGCTTGCAACCTTCATTCAACGCGGATTGGATATAATGCACGAGGAAAATATTGAGATCCCAACACAGAACAAAGCTTATGAAATGCAGAAAACAGTTAGAACTTCTGAAATTCTAGAATCAATATATTCATTGTGGCGTACAAACAAAATCAAAAGTCCAGCAAATATAAGCCACGTTCACGAAATTCCACTGGTGATTGGATGAAATAGAGTACATGAGAACCAAATGCACTCTGAATTCGCGCAATGCCAATACCGATTTATCGCCTGTTGTTGCTATACTTCCACTACTCCCCTTGGATATAGGTTCAGTAACAAGATATTTTTGAAACTGTGAAAATGTTCACAAGACCATAAAGATCCCCAAATATGAAGTATTCATTTAGTACAACAACAAAACTAGTAATATTTATATGAGTGTAAAAGATGTCAGAAATATGTTTGAGTCCAATGCACACAGGAAGAGATTTTCCCATAAAAATAACGACGTGAATAAATTTTCCTTATGTACTAATAATCCGTTATTCGAATGCAAACAATATTTAAAAAAATACAGTAAGACCCCGCTTAACGCTGCTCCGCTTAACGCTGTTTCGGTATTACGCGGTAGTACAAAAGCGGTACACTATATAGCGACGCTGTATACTATGTATCTTTTTCAACGCTCTTTTGTTAGTCTGTCCAGAATAAAGATTCCAACTGTATTTACCGAAGTCGCAATCACAGTGCGAACGCATCTTTATTTCGTCACAGTTGATTTATTAGTTCCCTCGTTTAACGCTCTTTCGTTTAGCACTAGAACTTATTGGAACGTATCCCCCGCGTTAAGCGGGGTCTTACTGTATTACAAATTATTTGTGAACCAATTTCTTAACAATGTCGTCATTTTGACCGCTTTTGGAACAAAAAAGTTTCAGTCTTTGTTTCAAAAAAATAATTCTATTCTTAATTTAAAAAACAAGAAAAATAAACTTTTTCAGTATACGTAACTAACCTTTTAAACGGTGTGCATGGTTTTATAGTCTAACCGTGACTCAATAAATTAAAATTGAAAATAAATCTCAAAGGTGAACGATACAAAACGATAAGAAGAAATTATAAATCAAATGAAATTCAAAATGTTACACAGAAAAAGAAGAAGCAGAGACAGAAAGCAGGTTAAATGATAAAATATAAACTATTTCCTCTTTAGCTATGTATTTCTACTATTTTTTCTATTATTTTACGAGACGTTTAAAGACGAAATGAGTAGAAAAAATATAGTTTTTTTTATTTTTGTGTACAAACACTCCTTCAACCGGAAGTAAATTTTGTGATTTACGTTTTTCCGACAACGAGCAATGCCGAACAACTAGTTAAACACACACATAAAGGCCAACTGTTGTGCCGTCTAACAGTGGCACACGATGATTATTGAGTTTGCACACACATTAACAAGTTAATACTCGTACATAGTCATAATGTATGTATGTATGCGTGAGCATGCTCCTTACATGGGGGATAGTGTTAGTTTTAATGATGGCGGCTACAATGATGACGATGATGTTGTTAATAAATGGTATCCGAGGTTAGTAACTTTCTGGTGAAAGTATAAAACCCATCGCCAGAAATAAATGAATGTGTGGCTTTCAAGGGAACTAGACACACACACCAACAACACATACATACATACACTTTTTCACAGTTTGAAACAAACAAACAAAAAACACTGTTTTATTCCAACAATAATAGTAACATTTACAAAAGGCAAGTACATGTCGGCAATAATTTCGGAGAGTTAGTTGAGGGTGTTTTGAGATGAAGAGAAATCGCACTGTGCTATGGCTTATTTTTCAAAACTACAACCACAACAACTCTGCATAAAGAAGTTGAGTGAATAGTTGTATTATGTCTTTAGAAAAACATTTTATTTTTATTTGTATGTTTGCTTTCTTTGCAGACTTTTTTTCATTACTTTACTTTACTTTACTTGACTGATTTATAAGCGCTGGTTTCAATAATTTATGGTACTTATTACATTTAAAAGAACATTAATTTGTTATTTTTATTGTCAATTATTTAAAAATAAAAATTTTTATTTAAAGTCTAACCAGTCTAGTAACACGGTGGTGTATTGCGAAAGAATCTGAGTAGTGGTGAAGAATATTATTTTTCACGTGCAAATGTACGTATACAAACACTTAAATAAATCAAAACCACAAAAAATATTTGAGTACGAAAGGGCCGAAAAATAAGTGGAATTAAAATATATTCAAAAAACGAACTTGATTTTACATTTTCAATATTCAATGATTCAAAATGATTTTACATTTGACTTCTTTAATTTCCACTGTTATGGCTTTTCATTTCATTTCTTTTTCAGAATAAACGCAATATCACCATCACACCATCACATTATTTTGGAAGATTGTCAACTCAAATTGTATTTAATTTGTTTTATTTATGTTTTCGTTTCTTTCATTTGCATTTTTTTATAAAAAATTGTCTTTTTTTATATTTTTTCTTCCTCTTTTTAAGTTTTTGCGTTTGAAAGAAAACACCGTTTGTAACGTACAACATAGCGCGTTGATTTGCGTAGAGTTTGACTTTATCAAGCAACAGCCAAACCGGGACTAAAAGCTCCATACGGATGGTGCTTTCCGAAAAGACTCATGTATACATAATACAAAAAGCAAAAGGACAACAAAATTAAGCAACAATTACGAATTAAAAGAATGACATCTGCAACATACATACATATACACATTTATGTGGAAAGCAAAATAAATTTTTTTGGAGAAAATTAAAAACAGATTGAATAAGAGATTGCGCGTGGTTTACACCACCGCTAGTAAGTATACAGAAAAGAGAATTTAGCGCTTTTAGTTTCTATACTGGCGTATTTCTAACATCATTTTATTTTATAAAACATCTAAATTTGTAATGAAACAATTTCCTTTTAACACTTTTAATTTATCAGAATAATTTTTTGTATGCGAGATATCCCTTTAATTACGATTACAACCTAGCTTCTCACACAATTTGTGTTCTGTGTGCTCCGACTCCGAACGACAGATTTTTGACAAACTTTTATAACAATTTTATTTACTATCATAGTTTTTAACAAGAATATTTCATTTTGTTGGAGATGTCTGACCTGGGGCTTGAACCGTGACCTGACGCGTAATAAGTCAATACACTGCCTTCTAGACTACTATCATATCATAAAGTTATATCTGCATCGTTCAGTTATGAATCCAATTCATTAGAGTTCATAAGGCTATTCCTAGTTATACACTGTATTTTAATGTTTTAAATAATGAAAATGTCATAAAAATTGTTTTACAAATGAAACTTTGAAACATCTATCGAATTGAGTTACTTACTTCCTTAATAAGTCATTTCAACCTTCAATTTTGAGTTGGGTTGTAATCCTGACCCAGCTACACATCTTTTGAACGATTTAGCAAATTAAAGTTTCCTTTACCATACATTACACAACAATAGACAATAATTCTCGACAGAAGATTAAAATCATTCTGTAATGAATACCGAAATATTCTAGGATTTTAGAATAAATATTTGTTGATTCAACAATTCCGAATTAATCCCCATTCATTCTACTTCATTTATTGTATTATTAAGATCAACATTAGTTGTGCGTTTCTATAATTAGTTCATGTGTTTATAGAAGAAAAGTGAGATACGACCGTAACAACAGCACACAATGGTTTTAGCGTACAACATAATCAATTAATGCTGTCACAATTGCTCCGCTTTCCCAAATAAGATTTAAAATAAGATTTCAATTGACACTCTCTCTGTCTTTTAGACAGAATCAACACTCAATCACGCTCAGGAGACTCAACCTATTGGAAAGTTGTTCTATATGGCAGTGAAACGCTACTAATCGTTCGACTTGGCGCTGTTATAAATCTCACCCCCTTCACCAAAAA
Organism: Sarcophaga subvicina; assembly: GCA_936449025.2. Lineage (NCBI taxonomy): Eukaryota > Metazoa > Arthropoda > Insecta > Diptera > Sarcophagidae > Sarcophaga > Sarcophaga subvicina. Next base: position 40,171,200 of record OW388082.2, read on the forward strand.
AGTGTCCCTAGCTCCATCAACAAACAGACTTCTTGTTTAGTTTAGCCTACATTTGGACTCGATCCAATTTTTTTCATATGATCAAAGCCATGATTTCGTCACTCACAGTAGTATGAGCTCCAGTTATTCGAAAATATAATTATGTTCATACATTTTATACCCTCTTGTACATTTATACCTTTGCCTGAATCTCTGCTTAAAAGATACAATGGCATTTCCATAGAAATTCTTGCATTAGGTCCAAAGCCTCCTACTCCTACAGCTGATTTTGAAATTATTAAAAGTTCATTTCATAAATAGTATTATAATATAATATAATAAATATTGACGTCGCCGTAGTCTAGTAGGTAGTGTGTTGGCTTATTAGATGTAAAGCCAGGGTTCGAGCCCCAGGACAGACATCAAAAAACAAAATACAGAAAGTATTTCTTTTGCGACTTCCTCTCAGCAGATTTCTGACAAAAACTCTGAGAGTAAATAAAAATTGCCATGAAAAAGTTGCTCAAAAATCTGTCGTTCGGAGTCGACTTTAAAACTGTAGGTCCCGCCACTCATGTATAAATTTAACACACACAACATAAGTGGTGTGAGAAACTAGGTCGTAATCCTGATTGAAGGGCTGTAATGACCAATTGTGTATGTATGTATGTATGTCATTTCATAAATAAGCATATACTCGTACATATAAAAAATATGACACGAGTATATACCCTTTAAATAATAACTACCATAATTTTTAGCCCAAGTGAAGCGAAGTGTCCATTTCTTCAAAAGAAAATTTACTTTGAGAATATCGCCACTTATTTTATATTTTTTAACAAAATTTTGCAATTAAGAATGATTAAACTTGAAAAACAGAGGATGCATATTACCCAAGTTTACCCGATCAAAACTCATAACATATAAGTTGAAATCATATATTTATGTACATCGTTTTAAAGGTTCAGCTCTCCCCTTTCCAAAAAACTTTATATTATCCAAATAGATCCAAAACTATTTTATTTATCAGTTATTTTGTGTGAAAAGTTAAAAAAAACAGTTTCTTCAAATAAAACAAGCTTGGAGGGTTCAAGAAATATAAAAAAATATTTTTTAATTCTACTCAACTAAATGTACAACTTAAACTATGAAGTTATTCGGGTGCATTTAATTATTTTCTCTTTTGTCGCATAGTGCTATCACTATATATATACCTCCACGTATACAGAGGCAACCGAAATTCTTTCCCAACGATGTTCTTCATTATGATGATATTTTATGTGTATTTCCTGTATTATTCTGATGCTTAGCATTAAATTTCGTTTCGTTCTTCACTATCCTTCGTTACAACTATAATCTAAATTTTGTGAAGAGAAAACGATTGTGCATGGATTTTGTGTCTGCACGAATGACAGGCACTCTTTGGGTTCGCATTCTCAATGTGGTATTGAAATTGTTGTTCCTGTTGCTGTATGCATTTAAGCGTGTACCATGCGATGTATTTCTATTGTTTTATTATTTTTCTTTACTGTTGTTGTTGTGTTTTTTTATTTACGACATCCTTGTTTTCTTCACAAAAGGAATCGTTTACGAAATGCAAAATTTCAAAGGCAGCAATAAAAGCATTTCTAATACATGTTTGTAAATATGTATATGCGAGTATACAATTCTTATTGTTTTCTCAACACACTTGCCTATTTGTTTGAATTTAAAAAAGACATTGCGGAAGAACACAATTGAGTTCTACAAACCAATTTTACAAGCAACAAGTTAATGAATGAATTGGCAAATTGTCGACTTTGTAATTACTGGCAGATGAATTGATTTGTAGCACTGCGCAAAAATATAGCAGTCAAATAATTATTATTTATTTCGTCTAGTGAAAGCTATGGAAATAATTTTTTTCTTTTGTTTTCATCATATAATTTTTTTTATTAGATTAACAATAATTATTCAAATTAGGAATGTAGCCACGGAAGTTAAAAATTATACAAACAATGTGATTTGGTTGAAGTAATTTTTAGTAATTATCTCATTTCGAAATTCAGTTTAGACCGTTTTTCTTGTGATATATGTATCTGCTGTAACCATAAGTATTTTTAAATATTATTGGTGTAGCAAATATACAAGTAAACTTTAGTGATGTAAGTAAATATTAATAACAACAGCAAAGTGTGCGTCCAGTGAACAATTTACTAAAACCGCCATATCTCCGGAACGCGTTTATCGATCTTTCTCTAATAAACAGCCTTCGACAAGCCGCCGCGAGACCTACAATTAATGAAAGAACCTTTCGGGTTATCAACTGACCCGCCAAATCTCTAAGGGGGAAACTCTTTCCCCTCAACCTAGGCCCTTCAAACTCACATCACTATATCTCCAGCCCTACTTATTCCAGTCCCCTTTTTTTTCAATAAAAAATATTTTTTCATATTTCGTTTTGATGGAGATGTCTGCCAATTGGGTTTGAATCGTGGGCACACGTTTAGTAAGCCACCACATACCTACTAGACTATATACACATACAGAACAAAAATAACTGATTCGGAACGTATAAAACGTAAAAGACCCGTTTAGTCACGTCGATGGACCGTAATGTACGTTTGAACATTTAAAGAGCAATAAAAATGCTTACCGAAATTACATTACGGTTCGGCAAGCGTTTTCATGGCTTTTCGTATACTAAAACCGAACGTACGTTCCGTGGACCTTTGGCTAACCGGGGCGAAAGTCTAATTCTACTTTAGCATTGCGTTGAACGTGTTGCTAATGCATTAATAGTTGAAAACCGCAAGACATAAAAAGTGCTGAAAGCGTAGCGGTTGTACTGCGGTATTTTTGAAATGAAAAAGTACTGAAAAAAGTACAAAAGTACTGAATTTTTCAACACTTATCCATACACACTCAGTTCACTAAACACACAAAAATTTGTACGAACAGTTGTATTCGGAAGTTTGACAGTTGATAACTCATTTTTTGAAATTTGTTTTCCCAGAAAGATCTCTTCTACTTTGACGGCAAAACTTCTGTTGAGACTGTAAAACCTTAAGAACAAATATTAAAAAATACCAAAGGTCTGGCTCGATTATTACTAAATCATTCGTTATATAAAAATTGTTTAAACAAAGTGAAAAATAATTTTTTCACAGAGCCCAGGTCCTTCTACACATTTGTTAACTCCTAAAGATAGTCTACTAGATTTCCAACAGTAAAGAAATTTCTTAATCAAGCATCGTTTAATGATGACGTCATTTGTAATGTGTTTGCTGATTTCTTTGCTAGTATTTATGCTGCTGCTGTTTAAAATGACGGAAAGAAGTATCCTTATACACTTCCATCGTGTCAAATATATATTCCTACTCTTAACGAAGGTGATATTTTGGAAGAAACTTAAAATGTCTCTTAGTTCTGGTCCTCATAGAGTTATGAGTTCTAATTCGGAATCATTCGATGCTGCGATTAAGTATGGGTGGATGTAATGCTTTGGAATGATTCGTATATTACCCCGCTTTTTAAGTCTGATAACAAGTCTGATGTCACAAATTATAGGGGCATTGCTAAACTGAGTGCAATCCCAAAATTGTTTGATAAACTTCATGTTCATCATACTTCATCGTTAGTATCACCTCATCAACATGGTTTTAGAAAAAGCTGGTTAACTATGACGAATGTTCCTCAATTATCGTCCATGGTTAATGCTGCGCTTACTCGAGGAAAGCAGACCGACCTAATTTATACAGACTTGATAAAATGAATCTTAGACTTCTTCTGACCAATTTGGACTTAATGGGAGTACCTCAGTAAAGTTTATACTGGCTAAGGCTGTATTTGACTGGCAGAAAGCAAACAGTACAAGTGAATGATAGCATATCTAAATAAACAGATGTCATATCTGGTGTTCCTTAATAGGCCATTTACACTACAGCGAAATCTAGTACTTATGAGATTTCGAGCCAAATCTAGTTGATTTTAACTAGATTTCCCATACAAAACAAAATCTACTTTTTTAGTAGATTTCGGCAAAATCTAGTAAAAATACAAATGCAACTATGTGTTTTGCCAAATAGTACTTAAAAATACAACGCTGAGCAGGAAAAAAAATTACATTTCAATTTAACCCTAATCAAGTCAACATGTGCCTCTCCGACACATATTTCACTTGGTCATGTTGTAACTTCCTTGAATATAGGTTCTAGTTCTTACTGCTTCTTGAATTCCTACTTTCAGTTGTTTTATTTAGAATTTACAAATTTTAAGTAATAAATTAATTTCTTTTTATTTTTTATTTTGTTTCAATCAAAAATGTTCTTAATCAAGTCAAAATGTGTCTATGAGGCACATATGGGAACGCTAACTATTACTTCTATTGTTGGTGAACACCAAAATTAAATATAATAATGAGTTATAACGAGGTATAATAAGTTACGAAGAGCTCTGGCACCCATTATTTGCCGCAGTCTTCTAAAATTAAATATAAATAATTTGTCCAATGTTCGGTCCATACAACACGAGGATGAATTCTCAAACCAGCCAAGGCAGACAGATATGCGACGTAGATGTTATATGTGCCCACCGAAGATATGCAGAATGTGTAAGCAGTCTTGCAGTATTTACCACAAAAATACTTGCAACGAGCATTGTTCAAAAGTTCTAGTTTGCTTAAAATGCGAAAATAAATAAATAATATTTCATTTATGTAACTGAGAAGAAAAAATTTAATAAAATGAAAATAAGTTAACAAAATGCATACGTAAATTCTTTGTATGTGCCTCTGAAACACATTTTGACTGGATTTGTAAAAAATTTTCCTATCTTGATTATGGTTAAACTAAAATATTATTATTTTCTTTTAAATTTCAGTCAGCTGTTTTTGTTATTAAAATGAAATCTTGCTACTGTCAAATAAATACAGTGTAAACGATCTGGATTTTGAGCTAGATTTGAAATCTAATCTACTAGATTTCGGTGTAGTGTAAATGGCCTATAAGGCAGCCATCTTGGATCATTTCCCTTTTCACTTTTTTAACAAACTTCTGAATGTTGTCAATTTTTCTAATATATTGATGTATGCTGATGGCGTTAAAGTTTTTCTCTATTTTAATAACTTCATTGACTATGAAAACTTTCAAAGCGATCTCAATAATTTCTGTTTTATTTTATAACATTATGAAGCTGAATATTAAAAAAATGTAAATGTAAGAGATTTTCAAGAACTAATTTTATTGGCGTAAATTATTCATTTGTTCTTTATCAATTGGAAAATTATACTTTAATGACCACATTACGATAACTGTGAATAAGGATAGAGATGTTCTTGGCCATATTAAGCGGTGGCAAAAGCGTTTTCTACTTCATGCGTTACAAAACGGCTATTCGTCTCACTGGTTCGTCCTATTTTTGAGTACGGATCGATAGTATGGGAGTCGGTTGAGTTTTTATAGGATTTATATTCGTATCAATTTCCTATTTTTATTACAATTACAACTCCTTATGATATTGTGTGAAAATAATCTAGAAGATATAGACAATATATATAAAACATATAAACAATCTGCTTACAACTTCCATTCAGCGCAAATTGGATATAATTAAAATTTCTCAATAGACGTAGAAAGCTTGATTTCTCAACTTTTTCTGAACAAAAAACCAAACACTCAATAGATTTCTAAAGAACGGCATTCAAGATATTTCAAAGCTCTTGATGGTACACCAGAATCAACAATATTTAAAGATATTGAAATATAAGCCACCTTCACGAAATTTCATCGCTGAGTGGGCGAAATATAATTCACCTGAGGACCACTGGATTTGTCCGGTTCACCACCTGCTGTTAATAGATCTCCACTACTTTTAAGTGAAGTTTATTAAAACAATACGATCAGTATTATTCAGGACCAACAATTTAGCTTTACAAAAAAAAAACACAGGCCGTGTTTCCTTTTGATGCATTCAACTATACCCGTTATGGGTCCATCTTCCCTTTGTAGAAGGGGACCAATCTTGTTGCTATAGCATCGTCAATCAATTAAACGGACAGATCCATCATACTGTTGTGCTCCTTGCAATATGTTTTCTTCTGAATATTGCAACCGGAGCTATAACGGTTTTTTCAAACCTTGTGGATAAGTGCCATAATATTTCATATTGATGAAAGCCAGTTCTTTCTTAACCACCGCATGAGCTTGCTATTCTATTTATACTGTTTTCATTTCCGATGTCTGCAGTTTTCGTAGCGATTTCCATTGTCCGATAATCAGTACGCATTAGAAAAGCATACTGAAATTGTGTAGTTGTATGAATAAACTTCGGTTGCAGAAAGATTATGCCACATAAATAGCCTGATATCTGATGTAGTGATCAGTAATTGAATTTTCCGCTGCGCTGAAGGAAATAAAATACGTAGACAGTGATCAAAATTTTATCGATCATTCAATCATTTGACGTACAATTTGATAACGATGACTACCGAGAGATTGAAAACGACAACGTACGGTACAATGAATGAAAAAAACAAATACACAATAAAAAGTGCGAGAATAAGAACGAAACAGTTCTTAGTCATTTGCCAGAGCAATCAAAGCGTTGTAATAAAAAGCGTGGCGTTATACGCAGTGTAGACTTAGAGTCAGATGTTTGCAATCCAAGGATCGTACATTATAGTTGATAGTAAAGCGAACAAGGTGTTGTGTAGAAAACTCTGTTGTAATTAATTAAGTAAATGAAGGTTTAAAGTTAAAAACGAAAAAAGTAAAAAATTCAACCGTTTAGTCAGGATTACAACTTATCGTATCACACCAACCATGGCATGAGTGTTAATTCTACCTATAAGTGGCGGGACCTACAGTTAAAAGTCGATTCCGTACGACAGATGTTCCGAAACTTTTTAAGGCAAATTTATCTACTGTCAGAGTTCTTGCCAGACATCTGCTGAAAGAAAGTCGCCGAAGAAATATTTCATCATAATTCATTTTGTGTGAGATATTTGGGCTGGGGTTTGAACTAGGGCCTCATGTCTAATAAGCCAGCACATTGCCTACTAGACTATAGCGTCTTCAAAAAAAACTTTCATTAAAATTTACAAACATCGAATCCACAGTAAATATGAGTTTTTAATAATGAAAACTTAATTTTTTTAAAAGAGCGCGCAACTCTTTTTTTTAAATATTTTTATTGTTTTTAAATAGCTGAAACTTATTCTACTGGTGCCATCTATAGAACTTCAAACGCGATGCAACGATTTGGTGAGAGCAAGGTTGTGGTTCTAGATTTGTCACGTATAATCCACTTTTATCGGAAATGATTCTCTCTAACGCTATTGCTATAAATACATTCCACCCGCCAAGTGCTACGCAACAGTGTTTTAAAAATAGAATACATATGGATATGATTATTTTAAAGGCTGCGCATAAACAAGCTATCTAGAATCTAGATATACAATGCAAGCATTTGTCAGGTAGGATCCACTTTTATTGAAAATTTAACGATATTGCTATGAACACATTTGACCAGCTCAAGCGCTGCGCAACAACGTTTTAAAAATAGAATACATGTGTACATATGGATATGATTATTTTAAGAGCAGCGTAGCGTATTAATGCTGTCAGTACAAAAAGATGTTTTCAAAACGCTGCACATACATATAACTGTTACAAACACGTTAGTAGTAGCACCATTGAAAAAGAAGTAATCAGCAGTTTATGTCGACGGTATAATCGCGGCTGTGACCGACAGATTTGAGAAGCTATTCATAGCAATTTTATTTTATTTTCAGAGTGTTTCTCAGAAGACTGCTGAGAGAATGTAGCCAAAAGAAATATTTTTTCATATTTTGATATGTCTGATCCGGCGGTTAAACGATGAGCTGTCGTCTAATAAACCAACACACTGTCTACGATACTTCGATGATTCTTTTACAAAATGGCAACAATATTTAAAAACCATATTTATTTAAGCGTAATCCAAACTCTTTGGAGATTGAGGTAAAAAGACAATCTCTGAATGGGTTAGGTTGGGAATAGAGTCAAATTTGTCACTGGACTTAATGTTGCTTGTTGACACGTATGACTTTAATATAATTTACTAAACGACATGAGTACTAATCAGATTACGCTTCCAATATATAATTTTACAGAGTGCAACTTTTATTATCGTTGTGTTGATTGATATTTACTCACCTGATTGTACGAAGTTTGAATGTTTTTAAGATCTTAATCCATGAATCAATTAAACAATGAAATAAAACAGTATAGAGTAGCAAATATCTTTAATTAAATAAAATAAATAAAATCGACTTTTAAAATAAACGAAATTAATTCGTACACAGAAATTTTATTCTGATCATCAATACCATCAAAGTGTTGCCGACTCAAGCGTCTTCCCATATGCAGGAGTACATGTGTGACATTATTGTGAGATCATCTATTGCTGATAAAAATTAGTTTACAGGACTTTCATTCCTAAGATCAAATAAAATAAAAAGCATTTATAAGTTAAAACAATTAAAAATCATTTGACTTACGATTAAGACGGGTCTCTCAATTCATTTCTCTAATGCCATTGCCGTGATGATGTTACGATCGGCCTCTGTTTATCTCTCTCTAGTTACTTTTGAAGAATCGCGTTTCATAGTAGCACCAAAAAAATAAGTATGACAAAAAAAATATTTATTTATTTATTTATATATTTATTTATTTATTAATTACAATACAATTACAAATTATATCCTAATTATATACGAGTGTCACAGACCAGAGTCTCTGGTGGGAATCGTACCCACGACCCTCACGCTAATAGTCCAGCTCACTACCCACTAGACTACCAGGGCACCCCAATAAAAAATATGTTTCTCCAAAGAACCACTCCAAAACGCAATTCTTTATTATAGATTCTGTTCTAAAAATAAAAAATAACAATTGATAAGATTATGTTAGATATAATTATGTGCATTAAATATATCATAAATCTAAGAGCATATTGGTTTAAATATTCAAAATTGTATAGGCTGACAGTGGTACTTAAAATATTTTACAACAGCTTTTTAAAAATTTGTAAATAAAATTCCTTTAATTTGTGATCGAAAAGCATTAGTAAACCTTTTGTTAGTTTATTTCCGATTTAAAATACATTAACGTTTCGTCTAATATTTCTGTTTCAATTATAATAAAAATAAACCGTGTTATTAAGTCATCAATATACAGTGGTGGTCTTATAATAAGCACAGTCATCCATACGAACTTGTTCGAGCAAACAACAAAAAAAGAAATATTTTTTTTCAAAATTTATTTAAGGGCAGTTAAATATGTATTTTGTTACTTAAGCCATGTGTAGAGTAAAGGAAACTTCAATTCAAAGTCTTTTAACAATAAATGACAATTTAAACCTTAAAGGCAAACAAAATCCCTGGTCACGTAATTAATACAGCCTCATTAAAAGTGGGCAAAGTCAACATTTGGGTTTAATTCTTTTTAATATTTTGTGGAGGCACTAGTTCTCTTTAATAACCAATTATAAACTTCCAGGAAGACTTTCAAGAAGCCTTTGACATATTGCATATTCTATGTCACTCCATGTCTCTCGAATCAGTTACCACAGATCTTGAAGATTTTTTAAATGTTTTGTTCAACTTGCGCCTCAAGTTCGTTCCAGGAATTGGATTAGAATCAGGGCCTTATGCTGGCCATTATAAAATATCAAATTATTGGTCTTCAAAATACTTTGCCCATGCGTGAGGTGTGTTGTCATCATAACCTTGCATAAAAATCCATTTTACATACAAATTTTCATGAGCGAATGCAATCAAATGAAGCTTACAATATGTTTGGTTAAATGTTGACCCATCAAGGAATCATTCTTTATGATCGGTCCCGTACTATGATATATAGAAGATAGTAAACAACTTATCTATGCTTAATTGCCTTCAAAGTATAGCGTGAATATAAATCTTGCTTCGGTGGACACCAAACGTTGTTGTTTATATTAGAGTCATATCGATTTAATTTAGATCCTGCAGTCGTAGAAACGTTGTCCAAAATAATTTTAGCTTACGAGCTAAATACCATAGCTTGATACCGTAGGTTTTGTATTGCGCTACATACCCAATTAAGTTGGGTGCCTTTAGTCTGCGACGGATGTTTTTTGTTAAAATTAATATGTTGTGGTCCTCCATAACTAATTTTCGCATAATGAAGGGATTCTTCTCCACATCAATAATTATTATACGATCTGCGGTACTGGTAGTGTTTCTTGGCCGGGGTTTTCTTGTAATGACCGGAATTGTAGTGGGATATTTTTGATACGCCGGTATTATTGAACAATTTTTAAGTGACTGCCACTTGTACTTGCAGTTTCAAGGATTTTTTACCCTATTTAACATAAAATATATATTTTTTCTAAGAAAGCAAGAAAATTAAATAGTATTAATACGAAACCATGCAATCTACTTTAATTGTTTTCATCTCACTGCGAAAATAATAATAAAGTACATGATGTGTTACATGTCCCGAAATTTGTTTGTCCTTTTCAAAAAAAGGGAGTTAATTTTAATAATTGTTGTTGATGTTACCATTTATTCCCTAGCTTTTAGAGTCAGTATGTTATTTTAAACAGCATGTAACAAAATACTTAATCCTTTTAAAACAAAATATTCAACACAAAGCTTTTGGGTGAGCTAATTATAAGATCACATCTGTATCTTGGGCATGTACATCACATGGTAGTCAGAATAAGTAAGATCTGGGTTATACATCGGGTGAAGTCAAACTTCCAATACACTGCTATACAAATAGCGTTTTAGAAAATGACAGTCTCGTGTCCGGTTGCATATTCAGGACATTTTTCAGCCACTGATCGCTTCAAACGAATTAATTGTTGTCTGTTTAGCTTTCCCATCATAGTCTGGTTGGGCTTTAGCAGTCAGTTCATTTGATCCAGCCAAATACCGAGCACTATCATATCGCAATGAATATTCTGCTTGGCATTAGTTTATGTTGGTTGTCCGCGCTTCACATATTATTTCTTTAGTTTTGGATTGTCGTGATGCATCCATTTGTCGTCGCCAGTGGTAATTCGATACGAAGATGATTTCTTTTTAAACATTTCAGATATGCTAAACCGTTTTTCAACTAATGTGGCACAGTTTAGACGACTGCTACTTCGTTTTTGGGTATGTTCGACCTTCTGATTTATCAAGACGCTGCTGTGATCATTCGAACAATGTTTTACCTCTTTGAAATTTTTCTAACCCTACAATGGTTTTATTATTGTTCTCAGATATTCAGTCTCAGGCAGAAGATTCTACAAAGCAGTTCAACTTCATTTGAACTATTCACGCTTAATGTGGAATTTCCACGTTAGGTCTCCATTGTATCTAATATTCGATCGTTCAGTCATGATTTGGTAATTTATTCGAACTGAAAACTACGTTTTCCCTCACAACAAAAATGTTACATAAACTCGTTACATCGACGCCTCTGTTTGAGTTATAAGCTCTCAAAGTTTTCACGCGATATACGACTATATGTATATTCTAAGAAGATTTTTCCCTATAACTTCGGAACGGATCGGCGCATCTTAACCAAATTTTGACAGTATTTAAGTTAGAGAACGTAGAATTTAAAAATGCAAGAACATTAAAAACGTTCTAAGTACACTTAGAACGTTATAAAATGGAGGCGTCGACATGAGAACGTTTTTATACAACTTTATTCTCCGTAGGATTAACAACATCTCCAATATTGTGCCTTGTAGAAGAACTTTGTCGAAAGTCAATAACTTGGGAAGAATTATAATTTTGTTTACTTTCATTACTTAATCTCGTTACAAAGCATTTAAAACATAAGATTTAAAAATAACCAATTGCCATGGATGCTAATCTTCTCAAATTTGCTTGCGGAGTCGATGTTAAACAGAACATGAGTAGTATGAGAAGCTAGTCTAGAACTAACTTGCACTAGAATGTAGCTTAATTGGGTTGTTGTATTGGCTTTTACGGTGAAAGACTTCACTTATTGAGTCTTACCCTTTTGCAAGAGATGGTGACAGCCAACCAATCTGTCATGTCGCGAAGTCCTGTGATAAATCTTGTATTCGACATAACTATTGTTATCCAAACCATTGCATTCAGGGCATTTGTCTTCACTACTATATGTAACTCGTTTAAATCTAGCAGAACTTCTAGCTTCGCATTGATATTCTATGCCCCGCTTTGTTCCAACTTTCCCAAGTGTTTCAATTAATTTCCAACATCCAGAAATTTTTAATAAACTAAAATGTTATAAAACTATTCAGCGTATTATTCTTCCCTCTTTTTCATACAATTTCCCTGTGGCTTCCAACATTAAATGACTAGACAAAGTCAGAGAGTGTGTTAATGTCAAACATTCGAACATATTATTTATGGACATTTATGGTAACACCCTCCTTGTATACGTATGTATATTTGTTAATTATACAGTAGTTATCTGCATATTTATTTGGTTAACACCCACTGCCGTTGGCATATGTACATGTAGAGAAACACGCAAAATAGTTTTGTTTTTAACACGGAGGAGGAGAGTGAGTATGTTTGACAATAGTTTGCAGACACACCGTAAAGACAAATTAACGTACATAAAGTAATAACGGAAATGAAGTTCGTAATATTTAAAATTGTTGTTGTTGAACATAAATAATATCTTTAATAGACTTTTTACACTCCCATACATATACATATTTTAGTGTAATGCAGGGATTATTGGACAAGCTGTTGCTTTGTAAAAACAAATTTAATTTTTAATGCAGTGCATTGAAGTAATAGAAGATATGATGGATACAGAAGAAGAAGACATAGTGGACATAACAACTGTGCGTGTTAAAGTCGCCGTAGTTTAGTAGGTTGTGTGTTGGCTTATTAGACAGAAATTTTTAAAGACAACTTTCGTATTTTTTATGGTTACATACTTATGAACGTTTGTCGCTCACTGTGAAATTCAATTTTTAGTTGCGTTTAAATTTTATTTGTGATTACGAATAAAAATCCATATTACTTGTCATTTTTCGAGTGATGATAATAAAAAAATGTAAAGATTTATTTCATAACGTCTTTTTAGATGAAAAAAAATATTTTGATTTTTAACGCTGAATAATTCTTATGGGAAGATTCAAATTGATGTTAAATGTCCTCCAACGTAAAAAGTCTATAAAAATAAAATATAAACGAAATAATCGAAACACTATATATGTACTATAATTAAAAAACCAAAATGTGTTTTACAAATATTAAAAGGAATATTGAATTTATAATTTAATTTGAATATTAAGAGCATTATTGAATGTACAAAATTGCAGCAAACTTTTAAAGGAAAAAGTGTTCAATCTTTCTGAATTTATTCAACATTTCTGATTAGGACTGTCCATACTATGCATCGTTCTGCAAAACGAAGTTTATTACTCCATAAAATAGATGTAGAAATCATCATCCACAATTAATCCTCTTTGAATTCAGACAATTTCTCTTCTTTTATTCTTTGTTATGGGAATTTACTTTTTTGCCAATTCTTTCACAAATAAATTTTAATACAAAAGCGGCGATAAATGAAATCCCAATATATTTCAAAAAGGTTATGCTATGACATGTTATTAAAAATAAAAATTTATTCACTGAATTACTACTCATATGACGTTTAACAACGTTATTCAATATCTTAAGTTTTCTTATTACAATTTTAGTGTATTTGGATCAGAGATCAGCAATGTTGTTGATTTCGACTCTCCATAAATAAGTATGATTCGCGTACGAACACTACAATACTCACTAGAAGGTTGAGTGTTTGGTGCTCTGTCTTATTTGCTTATGTGTCTTTTTTGTATATGCAACAACAACTAAGACTGTAAATTTTGATGAATGATTCCAGTCACTCGAATAATTTTTAAGTATTATAAGTATTTGTCTTAAGTTATAAATCTAAATGAGTAGGCTTATGAATCAAACATATTTCGAATGGTATGAGTTTGATGTCACCGTTGTACGCATGTTGCAACTTGTACTTATAAATCAACGTTGTAGTGCGAATGAATCAGAGTAGTTAAATTACAATATTGTTGACCAACTTATATTCAAAATATCATGAGTGCTTATGAGTAGCGAAAAAACGATTATTTGCTGATCTCTGATTTGTGTCTTATCATCAATTCTAAGTCTCCATAATTATGATGAAAAGTCAACTCAAGAATTGATATCTTAAAAATATTTTATAACCTAATGTATGTACATACATATATATGTATATACATACCACCTTTCAACAAAATAGTCCTGAATTAATTACAGTCGTCTTCTCTCTTTAACATGCAAACGAGGTAAATTTATCATTTTTTATATTTGCGGCCTGGCATATAATCCTCCACATGCAATTTTGCCACAAGTAGGATATAAAACATGTGCATAAATAGCAATAAAAATGTGTTAAAAAACACACACACATACGCGCTAGAAATTAGCTGCGAGCCGGCTTATAAGTTAAGCGAAATAAAATGTGTACAAAAAAATATTCATTTCTTCCTTTGTTTTTAATTATTCAGAATAATTATGTTTATAATGTGCCACAAACCACTTGGCTTAGTTAATTAAACAATCGTCGTCCTAATAGCTATAAATGCGAGATTTACACATGAAAGGGAATAAGCAGTTAAATAAGTGAATGGATATGACTGTTTTATCGTGTTCGTTTTCATTTGCGATACATTTCCAAGACGGACTTGCATTAAAAACATAATTGTGTTTAAGACTTCCTAGAGGGATTGTTAGTCGGGCATTAAAAGCGCTTAATTTTATAAATTCGAAAATAAAATGAAAATTCTTTACATTATCACGATTAGTATTACATATACAGTCGGATTTGGCTTGGGCCACTTAACTCTTACACAACATCACCTCAGTATAAAGCTGACGTTTATATGGATGTTAAAGACCGCCACCGAACGGCACAAATCAAATCATCAAAGCAGTCAATTCAACAATTCAGGAAAATCCACAAAAAATCATGGCCCAGAAGATACATGTCTGGCAAAAGTCCATGAGCATTATACGATGGAAAAACGAAAGTGGTAAAACACGCTAATAACTTGCACAGAAAAACTTTTAATCCGGTGAAAAAAATAATTATCGCGCAGAAAAAATTAAAAAAGCAAAATAAATGTGTCATCTAATGATGCATCTGAACTGATTCCTTTCGTCAAAAAAAGTTCATCACCCAATTTCAGTCATGGTTTGGTGGGGCATCGCTATGGCGTCACTGACTTAGATTGTTGTTGGCAAAAGTTTACCAAGAAATCGTTATGGAAGCTCTTGCAAAAACACTTAATCGTTAAATGTTCCAAAATCAGTCGTAGTCTTTCTAGCAAAATTCTGCATTTGCTCGTAAAACTAAAACAACTCAAACCAGGCTTCGAAACAATTTACCAGAGTTCATCTCCTCTGAAGAGTAGTGTCTTCAGTAATTCTGATTTAAACTGGAATACAAATTGTGAACAGTTTTAGAGGACATGGTTTACTACAAAAGATACATCAACATTGATCAACACTTAAGCCAGTCTAGATTCATGCTGTGGATAATTTTAACAATTTGCTGAGCTACGCGCGGCTTTTAATGATTGGCCAGTCTGTTTTAAGGTCCATAGGAGGACTTTTCAAATACATATTTTGTTTTTGTATGCAAAATATATTAATGACCGTGTTAATGAGTGCAACACTGTTCGAGATTCTATTAGGTATTCTACCTCCGGTAGCACTGGTGCATTTTAGAAGACCTGTCAGTCTCTGAATCTGAACTGTTCAGGAAAGTTAAATTACAAAATCTTTGTTGTACTCAATTACTGAAACAGAAAAATATTATTCTGAAGATCTGAGCGGACAACTAACTCTTGTATTAAATTATTGGAAATTCCTAAAACTTCTCTTCCGTGAAGCTAGTTCAAATAACGCTCAAGTTATTAAATAAAACAAATGGTTTAAGAATAATAATTTTTACTAGGTGTATCGATATGAAATGAGCGTTTGTTTGTGAAAATAAAACACTAGTTTTTAATGGGAAAGTATTCATTGCTGGCTACACATTTTCTCCATTTTGCAAGCAAATTTGTGGATTCCACGCCAATAAAACTGTTTGACTTTTAAAGTAAACACTTAGGCATCCAATTTTCGACTTCCTCGAAGGAATCAGAAGGAAGGAAATCCATCGATGGAAACAAATAGTAGTCGGAAGGAACTAAGTCTGGTGAATATGGCGAGTGAGGAAACAGCTACCAGCCAAATGCCCACCCTAAACCGATTTTGCTTTGTCAAATTATCTCGCCGTTTCTTTTTTTGCCATCACCAACACACAGGAGATGGCACCTACTCATGCAGTGAACTGTATTGAAACTAGGAAAATGTGTTATGGTAAGGAGGAAAGAGGGAGTAGTGTTTGTGGACACCAGACCTGAATCTGTTTATATCATAAGTAATACGAAAGGAATCTGCAGAATGGATATTCCACATACGAATAGTCCGGCTGTAGAATGAATTTATTCTGTAATGCATTCTGGCCGTTTTTCGATCAATGCATGGTTCAAATTAATCATTTGTTATTGGTACTGATCTGTATCGCCAGTAACAATTGGAAGTAACACTGATTTTCTATCGTGTCTTTGACACAAAATTTCACAAGTTGTTATGCAACATTTAACATTTTTGCCATTTGTTTTTGACTCAAAGTGTCATCTTTATCCAAAAATGTTTGTAATTCGGTATTTTCAAACTTTCTCGGCATTCTTCCACGTTCTTCATTTCTCACATCAAAATCGTTATCTGTGTTTGTTGCTTCAGCGTTGTTGACAAGCGTTCAATGTTACTCTCCAGAACTTTCTTCAAAAGAAAACAAAAACTTAATACTTTCCGCAAATCATCATTTTCTGGTACAACATTTACCAGCTTTAATACGAAGAAAAATATGATGTTTTTCACTACTTTGATGTATTCTGAATATGTTTGACAGATGTTATCGCCAACGCAAAAAATTATTAAGTCTCCTTCGCAATAAATGTTCCATATGGAGACATTTGTATTTTAACGCTCACTTCATACCGGTACATCTGGTATATTAATAAATTTGTTAATGGAAAATAATTGGTTTCGAAACTTCTGTTCTGTTTACTAACAGTGGTTTGGATTGGTGCATTTTAGTTGGCCTGATATGCCCTGAACCTGAACCGTCCAGGGAAGTCAAATTACTAAACCATGGTTATAAATACTTCATTATTAAAATAGGAAAAAATTAAAACAAGTTAAACATGTGTTCCGCCAAGATTATTCAAATAACCCTTAAGTTAATTAATAAAACATATGAATTAGAATTAATAATTAAGATTGAATTAGCTTTTAGTTTAACTGAGCAAATAAACGTTATCCAAAAGGAATTTTGTTGATTTTATATTCAGAATTAAAATTTTCAAAAGCTGTACTGGAAAGTAGTCATAATCAACATATGCTTTTATGCCTTTATGCTACAGAATTAGAATCGAAATGTGGAACTTTTTTTGAAAATGTTATAAAAGTTTAGAAAATCCTTTACCCTAAATGACAAAAAAGAAAACTCACAACTTTCCTACGAGTAAATGTATTCTAAAGTATTGGTCTACAAGGGCATTATCTAATCTACCGTGGTTTTCTATGTAGTCGCACGAAAAATAAGATAAAAATAAACAATTTCAACTGTAAACACTGTCCACTAAAATAAAAAAAATCAAAGTAATCGCAAGCAATAATTGTTTTATACACTTACTTACACACACACAACTGCATAATCACGAGCACTCAAAGGAATGTAAATTGTAAGAACGGAAGAAATAAATTATTAAACTGTGGTAAATATTGACCATAATAGCCATTATTAGACCTGTATAATGTAAGGTGGGCCGTTTAAAACTTTAAATTTAAAAATACAATAAAACAAGAACAGTTTGAAATTTTGTAATATTTATTTTTTGTTGTCAAACACCACTGTTCAGGTTAGAACTGGAATATTATTTCATTCATATGGCTGCCGCGGCTGGCCTCACAGTACCTCTTTCGATCGCAGCAAATTTCTTGCACTCTTTCGAGTGTATGGGGTCGTATCTCAGCAGTGGCATCACGAATGTTGGCTCAATTGTCTGTGGTTTGTCGGCATAACACTTTTCTTTAACGGTGCCCCACAGAAAATAATCCAACGATCCTGTAATTGCAGCTTTTTGGCGGCCATCACCATTTCGGCTAATTAAACGGCCATCAAACCTTTGACGCAACAAACCGTTTGTGGAATGTTCCATCAAACCAAACATCGTTCACATCAATACCGTGAAGAACGGGTACAAAAAAATTGCTTCTCATGGTACGATAGGGGTCTCCATTGACCGTAATGGTGGCGCCGTCTTCATTTTTATAGAAATATGAGCCAATGATGCCTCTGCTCCACAAGCCTCACGATACAGTCACTCGTAATGGGAGCATTGGCTTCTGTAAGACCAAGTGTGGATTTCTGAACCCCAAATACGGTAATTTGCTTATTAATGTACCCACCAAGATGAAGATGGGCTTCATGCGAAAAGATGATTTTTTTTGGAAAATCGACATCATCATGCAGTTTTCGTTGGCCCAATAAATCCCAACGTTTCTCAAACGTAAATTGATTCATTACGTTCAGTGGAGATAATATACTGAATTTAGTGACCGATGGTTCACATTTAAACCCACCCGATATATTCGTATGTGGGTGTAGTAATAGACGTATTCATTGAAATTTCTTTTTATTTATTCGTTAGATTATGTGAGAGACGCCGTTCCACTTCAAGGCTCTGATAGTAACGTATTTTAAACTTTATATTACATGACCTAAACATAAGATCTACAAAAAAATTGGTGTTTTGGTTAAAATATGTTTTATAAACGACAATATTGTTAAGAATTTAAATTTTTTTAAAACGTTAATTTAAATAAAAATAGAGGATTTAAATAAATAAAGGACTTATTTTAATAAATCCTTTAAGCCCTTTCTCTATTTAAAAAAACAACCCACTTCAACTCATAATACCGTGTTATCTTCTAAATACACGATTCTTATGAACAGAGATCAAATTTTCGGTGTTCAATACAACTGTGCTCAACTCGCACATTTTACTTTACATAAATAATAATAAATAATAAATTACTTTAAATAAATACTCGTAAATAAATAAATAAACTTTCGGTTAATAATCACAGACTCACGTCTCATTGATAACTCACTATATATGACTGGTTGGCAGAATCGTTCTTCTTTATAACACTATGTTTTATGTCGGGCAACTTCCCGATTTTTCGATGGAATTGTTGTTGTTGAATTTTTGATCTCTGTTTTGTTCCCTCCTCGTAAATTCTTACGTACAGTAGAAGTCCATTAGTCCGGCATCCAACAGTCCGGAATGCCCGATAGTCCGGCATCGCTCCGGAAAATTGTAAAAATTTTGGTTTTCTCCAAAAGTGTGCTTAAAAGCAAATAAAAACGCTTGAAAGCTATTCGAAAGATTTCGGGGTAGTTCGGGATCGTCCGGAAGCGCTCGGTATTGTTGGCAAATAATTAGCGGCTGGCTAGTCTCAGCTGTCACAACAAATTCAGGTGCAGTGCAGCTCCGTTAATCAATCACGAAGCGTCTAAGCCATTTTTTGTGCGCTGTAGTTTTGTGTCCTTTCATATCGCAGTGAATGAACCACCCTACTTATATCGGAAAATAAAATTTTCAAGATCTAATAGAGGAAAGAAGATAAATTGTATGAAATATTCTAAAGCTACCTCTGAGCAACACTTTTTCATAAACTCTGTTCGCCTTTGGAGCCAACTACCCCCACAATTACAAATAATATCGAATGCAAGCCATTTTAAAACTGCCATATTTAAGCACTTTCCATAGTTATGTTTTTTTCTTTTTTTGTTCTTTTATGTTATATTTGTCTAAATGTTATCTTTTTAAAAAAAACATGTTATATAATATAGTTTAACTTTTATTTTTCTTAAATTTATTATTTTACTGAAATTAACTTTAAATTTCCACTTTTATATTATAATTATAATTATTATTTCAAAAAAACCTATATGACATTTACCTAACCAATACTTTAAAATAAGACTTGTTCTTGTTGTATTGAATTTAAAAAAAAAAAAAAAAAAAAAAAAAAAAACTTTTGAAACTGTTTTTAAAAAAGTGATTTTCGTTCTAATTGTACAGTCACCATGTTTTCAAAACATAATGCTTCGAGTTCAAAAGAAAAGAAATGAAAACACATAATTATCAACATTGTAGTAAACCTCAGCCTACTCAAAATCTTGAAGGAAGAGACTCAGATGCCGAAACGGAAGAAAAGGAAAAAATCAGCTGGGCAGAACCTGCAGAATCACTAATAAGTCTATCTCTTTCGCTAAGGCTGGTACTAGCTACAGTGCTTCAGAAATTATAATAAAAATATTCTGAAAAATTAAAGAAGTAGAGTACAATGTCACTAAACACCAGATCTATGAGTGCTTTGTTCAATTTCATTTCTAAATTCCAGTAGTAACTGAAAAATTGTATGACTGGTGGGTCATAAATGACATGTAATAGATATTTATTAGCTCAGTGGTAGAACTCAGTATCCTTTGTCCTGTCCTGAAAAAGGAAGACCCCGTGATTTGTGACCACTACTGGGGTATAAACATTCTCCCTATCGCATATAAGATTCACACGAGCGTATTGTATGAAGATGGGGATGAAGTCGCCGTAGTCTAGTAGGTAGTGTGTTGGCTTATTAGACGCAAAAGCCTGGGTTCGAGCCCCAGGCCAGGCATCAAAGACAAAATACAAAAAGTATTTTTTCGGCGACTTCCTCTCAGTAGATATCTGGCAAAAACTCTGAGAGTAAATACAAATTGCCATGAAAAGTTTCTCAATAAATAAAAATCTGTCGTTCGGAGTCGACTTTAAACTGTAGGTCCCACCACTTATGTATAAAATTAACACACACAACATAAGTGGTGTGAGAAACTAGGACGTTGTACAATGGGTCAATTCGACCTCCGGGTACTGTACTTGTCTTAATTGACAAGTACACGTCCTCTAACCTAACCTAACTTAGCCTATTGTATGAAGAACTGAACCCTCTCATCAAAACCCTGATTGAACCTTACCAGTACCGCTTCAAATCTGATCTTCACATTAATTTAAATCCTGAAGAAGGCCCATGAAAAACAAGTCGATACATACCATCTTTCTGCCGACTATCAGGCAGTTTATCTGTTTAAAAGGCCAAACATGTCATAATGGCATTCCGAAGATTTGCAGTGAAATCCTGAGCTCAGGAATGAGACACTGAATGTAAACCATCACGGTTAGTTCAATAGTGACCTGTGGGTCAATTGTGAAGGCAAAGAGAACAGATCTGAAAACAGCTTCAATGGAGTAGGACCAGAGACTAACATAAGAGGAACATTGAGAATCTGTTCTACAGTGGCGCTGGAAGTTTTTTGGTGTTTGGAATTTTCCATGCCTCTGGCACAAAATTTGACAGCTGGAATGAGTTTTATGGGCTTTTAGAATCGCAGTACCTTGCAACTTGTTTGCATACACCTGTGATTTAAGAAAACCAGATTAACGGCCTCAAATCCCACGATTTTAGTGGCCTCGTGGCAATGGCTTCAATTTGCTCGTTCAGGATATCCAACAATAAGCTGTGTAGCACGTAGCGCCGTCCTACTGAAACCACATGCCGTTAGCATCCAGATCATCGAATTTAGGTCAAAATAAGTTTGTAGTCATCGCCCTAAAACGCTCGCCGTTGACAGTGACGGCCTGGTTAACATTGTTCTCAAAGAAATATGGACCGATGACGTCACTAGCCCATAATTTACACCAAATAGTGAATGCTCTTCGATCTCGTGTGGATTTGTATCGCCTAAAATTTGGCAATTTTGTTTGTTCACATATCCATTCATCGAGAAAAGGACATTATCATTGAAAACAGTTTTTCGATGAAAATTAAGGTAACTACTCCAGACCCGATTCGTCAAACACACATTGTTGTTTATGGTCATTCAGTTATTGGGACATTGGAATTTTGTAAGGGTGCAGGACCAACACATGAAAGTCAGTCTCTTCCTTTTCCTCAGACCCGTAACTCCCGCAGAATTCATTTGCCGCAATGTCGAGCCTTTCAGCAGGCCTACCAAAAGAACAGTGGTCCGTAAGATCATACGCATACGTATTCAGCAGAGTATAGCAATATTGTGAGTAATATCCAAGTTAACTGAAGCTATCGGAATACCTATGCCCTGTAACATGTCAGAGATGTGAACACAGTATTGGCTCTAGCCACTTCTTTACTAGTGGAATTTCCTACGATATCCCTAGGTATTCGCCGTAGTCTAGTAAGTAGTGTGTTGGTTTATTAGTCGTGAGGCCACGGTTCAAACCCCATGCCACACATCCTCAACAAACCGAAATATGAAAAAATATTTTTTCTTCGATTGCCTCTCAGCAGATTTCTGGGAAAAAAATCTGTAGGTTCCACGGCTCCATATAAGTGTTAAGTTAGAATAATATGAAATTTCCCTAAGGAATCCTTGGCATTCATGGACAAGAATGTACACTGAAACTACGCTCGTTCGAGACTGAATCGCAGCCTGACTGTCTGAGTAATATATGAGCCGCTTAGTGCACAAATCGATTAACTCCATAAAACAAAAAGTTGAGAAATGCGATGAAATAATGTAAATTGTTTTTTAAAATTCCCTTTACAATATAAATTCAAATATATATTGTAGAATACATAAATACGCATATAGCTTCCAACTAATGGTATATAAAATCAATAAGAAAGAATACCCAAGAAAATTATGTCAGTAATGTTATAAATTTCATGTGACTAGTGGAGTTAATCGATTTGGCAACTGAAAAAAATAATAAAGTTAAATTTGGTGTTTAAATTTTAAAGTTTTTTATTACAGAAAAAGTTAATTATTATACATTTTTATTACAAATTTTCCATAAAAATTAGTGTTTACAGTGCTATTATAATATATTATTTGTGATTAATTTAACAGCAGTAAAACAGATGTATAAGGACTCGTCATTTCGATTTGTTCTCAAGTTTTTAAAGTAATTATGGTTAACAGGAGGAATGAATTTAGGCAGATCCATCATAGCTCTCCTATTTTCCCTTGTCACAGTTCTGCCTTTAGGATATACTAAAGGCTGATCTACATTTTTCATACTTTGTGGCCTACCTACTACATGTTTCGTTAAATTCTAAATCTTCATTATAGTCGTATTTGATTTATATGAGATGGTGTTTTGACCTTTTGATTATATTGCACCAATCATCTGGTGAATAAATGTTTTGATTTTTTTTTGCATGTAACTCAATAATTGCAATAATGGCTGAATCCTTAGGTAAATAGCCGTGACCACTTACCAAAAATTTTATTTCAATTGATTCAGCTCTTATTTCCCTACTTTGAACAAATTCCAATAAACTTAAGACAGTTTAAATATTTCTATTCTGCCCGGTACACGAATCAGAATATATTATTATTTTTTCAAAGTTTGCAGCATAAGTTTTTATGTACTTTGTTAGACACGATGAAATTTCTTGAGACCCACGAGATCCTCCAGTTTCTGGCCAAACAAACATGTGGGTTATATTTTTACTGAATTCATGTCATCCGAAATTATAAACATATAAATTTTGCATATAATAAGCTACAGATGTGGTCAGTTTAGGAAAGGCTAAAGCTTTTTCTAAGTCGAAAGAAAATACGAAAAAATTTTCTGACGCTGCCATTCGCATCGGCAGCCATTTGACTGCGAGCTCGTTCTGCCTCTTTTAAGTGGGTTTTCTTTTCAATTTTTGATAACTGTTATCATTCAAAGGTTGGTGGTGGTGCATTTGAATTTCGTTATTGAAACAATTTACACAAGAGTATGGAGTTAATCTAAATGTCTTCTGAAATAAATTACTTATTATTCAATGGCCCAAGAAATTTTGTCGTTTAATGGTCTTAATCGTTACTATTCAGGAAAGTTATAATAAATATAAAAAGTTATGACTATCCCAAGTGCTTTGACACTTAAATTTAAATTTTCCAAAAAGTGGAGTTAATCACTTTGTGCACTGAAAGACTCATATGTGTCCCAATTAGTTTTTAAATGGTGGCATCGGGATCTCAGTTCGCCTAGCTAGAATTCTATAGTCTTGCATAATTGCTTTGGATTGCTTAGTGGTAATCTCTGTGGGCAAATACAATTTAAAAAATTTTTAATTTATATTATTCAATATAATTTTATTAGAATTAATTGAAAAGGACTTTTTAAACATTAATTTACTCAAACTAAATAAATTTGTTTTATTATCAACAAATAAACTGTCTTCCAAATGCAATTGCATTACATTCATTGCATACATATTGCAAATATGTATTTCAACAATGAACTCTAATGCAGCAGTTCATAATTTTTATTGTAATTAAATTTTTTTAATTAAAAACAGAAATTTATGTGTTGACAAAATATTTCTGACAATATTTTACATTCTACTGAATTGCTAATAAATTTTAACTCGATAAAATGACATCCAAAATTCCAAAAAAATTCAAACAATTTTTGGCACGAATTTAAAAATGCTTTTTGCAATGAACGTGTTTCTTGTAAGAGCCATGAAAAATGATGTTAAATGAAACACGTGATTTTCTTTACAAACGCGGTTGTAGAATACTTATTTATGTCATTAGCCACACAATCTACTGATTATTAATTAATCTCTCTTCTATAGTCCTGAAACCACTTCGACTCACAACGACCAATGTCTCCAACAGGAAAGTGAGATCATGTACTTGGTAGAAACCAAGTTTTTTCCTTCTCTTATGACATAACACTGAAGAACAGTTTCTTCCAATGTTCATCTGCGAAACTTTTCCGTATTGAATAGCCATACGACCAAGACCAATCCGCATTGCATAAGTGCTCAAAAACGATGCCTAGTATTGAATTTTTGTGCAGTTTCTATTTAACCTGAGCCAGATTTGTTGCCCTCTGTGTTTGTAACGGTGTGACGGTGCAGCATTAACAGACTCTATTACTACATTGTCTATCCTAAGCTTTCAGTTTTCTTATGGGACTACCAATGTGGAGAAATTTTTCGTAATTTCGATAAATTTGCCACATCTGTGTAACTCATATGCGATTCTCCGGAATTCCACTATGCCCCGATCCCAACTCGTTGAAGTAATCTCTTCCAGAGATATTGTGCTCTTCAATCTGCAATAGAATGTTACGCTTATCGAAAAATCTATACCTACCAACTCCAAAGAGATGCCTTCGCCGAAAGCTTGATTCAGTCTCAAATCATTCTTGTAGGCCTCTACGGAATCGTTGATAAGGTGTATGATGCTTTAATTTAGCACTTGAAACCGTTCTTAAAAAATATTAAAAATTCTTTTAAGTACCTTCATGGATTTGAAACCGGTCGTCTTCGTCCAGTTTTGTTATGAAGATGGTAATACATACTAACAATATCGTTAATGATCAAGTACTACAATATCTTGTATGTTCTCACTTTAAAAAATGTATGCTTTTTACACTTCTTCTACTTTATGAAAAAGTCAATTCATTATAGAAAATTTTATTTTAAATACAAATAAGGAACCATATGATACTACATTGCCCAGCAATGCGGCTGAGTTACTCTAGCCTAATATAAGTACGGCTGACATCTACAATAGAAGTTCATGAAAATGTTTGCCTTCATTTTCTAGCAATTTTTAATGCTTTTTAAATCTGTTTTCACTATTACACGACAACCAATTTGCTCTTTGAGCACATCTGTCAAACGTAGAGGGTGAAAGAAACTAGCAGCACAACGGACAGCGTGTCCACTTCACACTTTTGTTTGCAAAATAGACGGAGTGGTGCTGGATCATTACAAGTAGGTACTAAGTATTTTATTGATTATATAAAGAAAAATAATAGAACTTTATTAAAATTTTCCACGCCCATTTTACAACGCCCATACTATTCAAATCGATTTTTTCCCACAAAATTATTATCAAAACAAAATTTTTAAAATTTAATAATCAGCTTTCCAGAATAAATTAAAGACGCATGCTCAGCTCTGATATTTTACTCTTAAGCTACATGAAGTACGCACTCCATGCCCAATTCACAACACAACAATTTTCGAAAAGTTTGGCTTTACAAATATAACATATGGCTGTTAAAGCAATATTCATGACCCTTTCAGAAACCTTCTAAACGCATCTACTTTCTTTTTTGTCGTGGAAAAATGCAAGCGTAGAAATTGAATTCATAAGTAAAAAAATTTCTCAAAAAGCTGTAACAAGCCCTCAGCAAACGTATTACATACATAATTGGTCATCCCATCCATTTCGGGTTGAAATTTTATCAATAAGTGGCAGGACTTAAAGACGACTACGAACGGCAGATTTTTGTGAAACTTTTAATGGCTTTGTTATTTGCCCCCAGTCTATTATCCGGAAGAGTGCTGAGAGGAGATCGCTAAAGAAATATTTTTTCACATTTTTGGTTTGAGCAGGGGTTGGAACTATGGCCTCGCGTCTAATAGTATTTCTTCGGCGACTTCCTCTCAGCAGATTTCTGGCAAAAACCCTGAGAGTAAATAAAATTCCCATGAAAAGTTTCTCAAAAATCTGTCGTTCGGAGCCGACTTTTAACTGTAGGTGTGAGAAACTAGGTCGTAATCCTGACTGAAGGGTTGTAATGACCAATTACCTTAGTAGGCTACAGGGACTTCCAACGTATAGACTTAAAAAACCATACTTTCTTTAGGTCATTGTCTTGGTTTGGAATCGTGATGAACTGGAAAGCCTTTCAACGAGACAAATAGTGTTGTGTTCGTAATATAATAAGTATGTATGTATCATTAAATAAAATAAAATTATTCTAATCGCTGTACGTGGTAGCACTAAGGGTATTTTGTTGGATATTTTATCAATTCCAGATGCTATTTTCTAGCTGAGGTCAGATTTTAATTTCCTGGCACGAGAATTTAGTTCAAAATACTTTTAAAATTGATTGGATAATAAATTTCCCTTTTCTGTCCAACTTTTGATCTAATCCGAGTCCAAATTTCGTTGTGTCATCTTTCTTCTGATAGCTGTTTTGATTAAAAGTAGAGAATATGAAGTAAATAAATTGTATCCCTTATAAGTGGCCTGAATACTTTCGCAGTAACATTGTTAAAAAATCAAGAGAATAAAATAAAATAAAAAGCAAACAACAGGTTTCTGCCCATTGTCATTAAGTTTGAAGGCCTCCAAATAGTAAAGGAGAGAACCAAACAAAATTATATTTTTTTTTTAATACGAGCACTCCTTTTACCGGAAGTTAATTTTTGTGATTTACATTCTTTCGACAACAAAAGAGTGTAACACATTCATACATACACGAGCGATGAATACCGACAGTTGTGCCGCTTAACAATGGGACACGATGATTATTTTATTTGCACACACACACTTATGGCAGATATTTAATAGCAATGTACGTGTAGACATATTCTTTGCTTGTAGTGCCGTTATTTTTTAATGATGGCGATTTTGTTGTTAACAAATGGTATCCGAGGTTAGTAATTATTTTGATTAGAGTGTTAGTAAAAGAAAATTATGGTTTTGAAGAAATTAACACACACACATACCCACACGAATACAAATATTTGTTAGCAATGTTATGTGATCTTTTCATGTTAAAATTTTTAATTCATTTTGAATCAACGTTTAATCTTTTATCAACGTTTAACTTTCGAAACACCAATGAAAGCACTCAATAAGCGGGGTATGACGTTGTAAGATAATCAAACAGCCCTTCATAAACAACTCGCCAGAGAACATCTTTAATGTTGTATTTAATATCCATATTTGAAAACTAAAAAATTGTTTCTGAAAGTCCAGTCAGCGCCTGTCCAAAATTTAGTTAACATAGCTCTTTTTTATCATTATATCATATAGACTGAGTTCTATTGTGTCATTTCCTTTTAAACATGAAGAGCCACAGGATTTTTTCAGATCTCTGTTTTGACTAATAGCACGTGTAGATCCTTATGAATATTCGAATCGTTCATGATATTTCTTCAATCAATGAGCAATTATTTCAGTTATGAATCATTATGTTCACATTGACGGTCAGAAAATGTAAATCTTTTTATCGCCTAAAAAACTGAGAATAACTTTCAACAGCAACCTGATTTGGTTAATTCATGTTAAAACTATTGTTACCCACGCATGTTAAACTTTACTATTTATGGTTAACTCGGTCATTTACACATCTAAGAATAGCTGAAGAATCGCAAGACGATCAATAGTTTATCACGTTCTGATATAATACTTCGTCTTCCACATCTTTCAGCTATATAAATATGCTAAATATTCTGTATTCTTGTCTTCAATTTAAGGACTCTGATATTTTTGAGCACTCTTCAATCGTTACTTGAGTTTCACGTGACGTCTTTTATTACAGAATTTATTTTATAGTTGGAAACAAGTGGAAAATTTAAAAAAAAAATGTATTCGTTTGAAAGATTAAATTGTTTAAATGACCGTAATAGTTTATTTCTTCTCATACAATGCACAATTGCAAAATTGTCTTGCCAAGACTTGTTTTATCTTCTCTCCTACCTAATGTCGGGCTTAACATTGTATAAGATCTCTCATTAAGCGTGCCCTTAATTTTAAATGAAAATAAAACAAAGTGTGTTTAATACATCAGAGAAATTTTTTACTCATTTTAAAGACTTATTGTTGCCATTATATGGCACGGATCGTGTTAGCTTAAGGACCGCTGTGGAATATCCTCATACAACTGCAACTAAAGAAAACACCACAACAAAACGACTAACATCAAATCGCACGATCTCCATAAATTAACTATAAATTCTTATCAATTCTTATTATAATAAAACACATAAAATTCAGAAAAATGCATGAAATCTTTATTTGAATCGACAGTACGGTCCATATAATTTAATGTTTGAAGATTATTTCATGCAAATGTGGACCGCGCCTGCGCCTCAAATGGTCCATCCGCTTAGTCCAATTTTGGGATACTGCCAACTGAAGCGGGCTTGCCTGTATAGACATGAGCTTTAACGTAGCCCCACAAAACATAGTCTAAAGGCTTTAAATCGTACGATCCAGGCAGCCAATTGACCGGTCCCGAACGTGAAATAAAATGTTCACCCAACTCGCCTCTCAATAAGTCCATTGTTACGCGTGCTGTGTGGCATGTGGCAGCGTCTTGTTGAAAACACATGTCATGCATGTCAAGCTCTTGCATTTTGGGCAAAAAAAAGTTGGATATCATCTCACGATAGCGCTCACCATTCACAGTTACGTTACGATTCGCAGCATCTTTGAAGAAGTACGGTCCAATGATGCCACCAGCCCATAAACCGCAACAAACTGTGATTTTTTCTGGATGCATTGGTAGCTTTTGCAATGCTTCTGGCTAATCTTCACTCCAAAATCGACAATTCTGCTTATTTACGCATCCATTGAGCCAAAAATGAGCTTCGTCGCTGAACACAATTTTTCGATAAAGAAGTGGATCTTCGGCCCATTCACCAAAAATTCTGCGTTGCGGTAGGTCGTTCGGCTTCAATTCTTGCACCAGCTGTATTTTGAAAGGCTTCACACCTAAATCCTCTCGCAAAATTTTCCACGTTGTTGAGTAACAGAGGCGCAATTGCTGCGAACGGCGACGAATCGATAATTGATTATGTCATCATTAACACTGGCCGATACAGCTGCGATATTTTCTTCTCTACGTAAGCGTGTTGGTGGTTTAATGTCCAACAATGTAAATTTGGTGCGAAATTTAGTCACAATAGCCCGAATAGCCGATTCAGTGGGTCGATTAAACTGACCATAAAATGGAAGAAGCGCGCGATAAACTTTCATAACAGGGCACGCATTTTGATAATAAAATTCAATGATATGCAAGCGTTGTTCGTTTGTAAGACGATTCATGGTTAAATTATAGACCAAGCTGAAGATGTTTGACATTGAAACAAAACACGAAACATGCGTGTGCAGTTTAAACCAGTGTTGCCAAAAAGATAATAGCAAAAAAAATCACCCATTACATTAAATTTAAAATTATGAATCTTAGAAATGTGACATTGTAAATCAGTCGCTATAAATAAAAGATCATGTTTGCAAAACATAGAACAACAGTATGCCAGTCATGAGGTTCATTGTAATACCTACCTGTGTGTGCTTGGCTACAGAATAATAGACCAATAGACCAAATATTCCGCCTCTAACCTTATCACCTTATTTCATACGGAATAAAAACATAAATGAAATGCTCTAGCTGATGCTATTACAAAATTTTGTAAATTTTGCTTGTTTAATCCAAAAATTAATTGGATTTACAATGCGACTTCACTTAAATATCGAAGACTCGAATTTATTACAAACTTTTTAATACAGGTGAAATTCGTAAGCAATTGTAATCAACAATTAATGAAAAACAAACTTTGAATAAAAATTATTTTATGGGAAAAAACATAACAAAATATCCACATTTGTAGATATATAACCTACTAGTTAGGTACGCGGTAGAGACAACTGTCGATCTAAGGCGACATAGGAGCCTTTTTGATATAACAGTATTCCTTTATCTCTTAGTCCCGGAACCATTCGGAGCTTGTGATGATGCGGCTCAGGCCGTCAATGCGTGACAGTTCCACCAAATTGTTTATATAGCAGGTGCCAAGCTGCCTTTTTCTTCGACGGTATAATGCCAGGCATGTAACTCTTAGTTGAAGGACAGTCTTCTTCTCTTTGCAGCTTCTGCATAAGTCATTAGCAAGGTGTCCTACTGTTGACGGAATCGATAATCGCACCGTCAATTTTAAGCCTTCAGATTTTCAGAGGGATTTCCAAAGTCGAGAATTCATCGGAGAGCTCAATGGTTGTACCTCACCTGGCCAGTTTATCCATTCTACCTGAAATATCACTGTGTCCTTGTACCGATATGATATGAATATCATATCGTTCTGCTATCTCATTGGGACATCTGCGACAGCTGTACACTGTCCTGGAGTTCATGACGTTGGAATTCGGTGCTGTGACAGTCACCTGGCAATCGGAAAGTATGGAAATGTCTCACTTGTGAGTTGCTAAATTGATTTTCCTGATCGAATATGTACAGCAAATACTTAATAAAAAAAAATTGAAGAGGAGGATATTGGCAACATTTGGTTTCAACAGGACGGCGCTACGTGCCACACAGCCGAAGCTACACTCGATGTTTTGCGCCCTGTTTTTTGAAGATCGCATTATCAGTCGCAGAGCTGATGTCGTTTGGCGATTTGACACCGTTGGACTATTATTTGTGGGGTGCCGTCAAAGATAAGTGTCACGCCGACAAGCCAGAGACAATTGACGCTTTAAAGGACAATATTCGTGAAGCCATTGGTGAAATACAGCTGCACACAATCGATAATGTGCTTAAAAATTGTACCGATCGTGTAGGCTACTGCATGGCCAGCCGAGGCAGCCATTTGAATGAAATTATTTTCAATTATTAACCGCAAGGATTGTACTTTCAAATAAAAAAAGAAATTTGAGAAAATATGCAGTAGTTTTTTTTAAGCATTTTCAAAAAAAAAGTTATTTGGCGGACCCTTTAGTTGTCCAAGTTATTTGCTTTCACTGTACAAGAATTTGTTTTTGGAAAAATGAATTTGTTTTGTTACACAAACTTCAAGGGCAAAAACAAGTTTAGATTTCATCTCTGTTGGATGAACTCAAAAAGCATGGTTTAGCTTCGATGACAGAAATCAATATTGCTTAGAATTAAGTTTTTAGTTTAAATGAATTTAATCTTCTAAAACACTACTATATTCCGTTTTCTCCAATTGTTTGACAATGTATATGTATACGTACATGTACATATGTATTATATAATATAAACTATTATCACATAAATGAGCGGCTTAGGTATTTCTTTATAAAATATCATAACGACAAATGCTTACGCCAATGATAATGACGACGATGATGACCCAAAACACCAGACGCTTCGTCGGCCAAATACAAAGATAGGGAAATGGAATAAAATTGTATGGCGCCATTTAGTCTATAACTCAACTAGAAACAAATAACAAAGGATATAAACAACAATAACAAGATTAGACAAAAGAGAACAATAAGACAAAACACGGCTAAAGTCTATAGGAAATAGCTTGCAACAAACATATTCACACAAATTGTCGCTTTTAAACGCACACATTCAATCATATTCGCTTGCTTCATATCAATAAACGACTGGTCGTATCACATGAATGAGATCCTGATTACTGTGGATGTGGGTATAAGTGTATGACTGCGAAATGCTCATAAGGAATATAAAGGGTGTTTTTTAGTTGGCATTACTTTTCAAGATGGCGACCGATTTAACAGCTGTCAAGTGATTTATTCTCAGTTTGGTTTGGCAATTCATCATGAATAGACTCACGCCTGAACAACGCTTGCAAATAGTGCAATTTTATTTCGAAAATAATGGTTCTGTGCGGAAAACGTATCGCGCACTACGTCCATTTTATCGTCGACAAAATCGTCCATCAGAGCAGTTAATTCGATTAACCATGGAACGTTTTCGCACCACGTTTACTCTTATTGATAACTCGCACCCCGAGAGACGCTGTACGGTGCGTACAGTAGAAGGTATTGCTGCTGTAGAGCGTAGCATTGAGGAAAACCCGAATGAGTCCATCCGCCATCGAGCACAGGAATTGGATCTGTGTCCATCCACTTTATGGAAGATTTTGCGGAAGTATCTTGGTTTGCGTGCTTACAAAATCCAACTCGTGCAAGAATTGAAGCCAAACGATCATCAAGTAAGGCGTAGATTCGTCGAATGGACCCAAAACGAGATTACCGTTGTTCCCGATTTTCATAAGCGAATTTTGTTTAGCGATGAAGCGCACTTCTGGTTGAATGGCTACGTCAACAAACAAAACTGCCGCATTTGGAGTGAAGGCAATCCTCAAGAGTATGTGGAAACACCGTTACATCCAGAAAAACTGACCGTTTGGTGCGCTTTATGGGCTGGTGGAATCATTGGTCCGTACTTTTTCAAAAACGGTGGTGGCCAGAACGTTACAGTCAATGGTGATCGGTATAGAGCCATGATTACTAACTTTTTCATTCCTGAATTGAATAACCATGATGTCCAGGAGATGTGGTTTCAACAAGACGGCGCAACATGTCACACAGCTCGTGCCACAATAGATTTATTGGAAGACACGTTTGGTGACCGCCTAATTTCACGTTTTGGACCTGTGAATTGTCCTCCAAGATCTTGTGATTTAACACCGCTAGACTACTTTCTGTGTAAAGTCATTGGTCTCTGCGGTAAAGCCTAGAGGACTAGGTGGGAAAATTCGAGTCCACTGGTTTAGTAAACAATCGAGAAATATCCGTACTTCGACAAAACACAAGGCCTGCCGGAGAGATCGTAACTGTCTGTGAAAGTGTGCAGAAATATCGGAGGGAGTCGATATGATTTCACTTACAAATACTCGGTTTTTAGCTATAACCTGGCAAATTTTGCCTCGTGACTTGGGTCTGCACCTGCACAAAATTGAGCTAATCCAGGTACTAAAGGTAAACGCCAACAGATAACAATGAATTTTTTCTGAATAGGCTCTGTTGCAGTTGGCAATTAACAATAATTTTCCTCGAAGAATCATTTACAGCAATGACGTTCATTTTTGGATGAATAGGCACGTGAACAAACAAAATTGTCGAATTTGGGGCGATATCAACTCACATGGGATCCAAGAGCATCCAATGCATACCTAAAAAGTTACTGCTTGGCGTGGATTTTGAGCTAGCAGCGTCATCGATCCATACTTCTTTGAGAATGGCGAGCACTGAATTAGATGATCTGAACAACTACGTCATGTGGTTTCAACAGAAAGGCGCTATGTACCACACAGCTCCTGATATAATGAATATTCTGTCAAAGAGATTAGAGAGCATGTTCTTCTTACATTGAGGTGATGTGAATTGGCCATCGATATCAAGCATTTTGACCCCATTAAACTTTTTCTGTGGAGTTTTCTAAAGTTGGAGGTGTAAGCGAATTAGCCACAAACCATAGCGCTTCTTACAGCCAACATAGCTCATGTCATCGTTCAAATACAGGAAAGATTTGTGTCTCAAAGTCATAAATAATTTAACATTTCGAATGCGCTCCATGCAGAGAAGTCGTGGCCCACATATGAACGATGTTATATTCCAAACATAATAGCATCAATTGGTCTTTGAAACACAAAAAAAATTTGATGATATTGTTACGAAAATGGAAACGGTATACATCGTTTAACATTGAAATGAGCAAAAGCTACACAAACAAATACAACGAACTTGTTACAAGTAAACCAACAACATCAGTATGAAAGAAAAGGGGATAGACAAGTAAGCGAGAACACAACAACAAACAATGTGAACGATACACAAACAACAATGAAGTCGCAATAGAGTTCGACTTCAAGGACCTTCATCAGACTGATTACATGGGCTTATAAAGAGGCAAGACAAAGCAGGTAACGAGCAGTAATAATTCAGTCATTCTTGTGTGAAGACGTGTTACGTGTGAAGAAAACAGTCGTGGTTTGAAGATCGCCGTTGAAAAGATCTGCGTTGTAAGCAAAGAGAATAGTGAACAAGCAATTGTTGTTTTATTCATCAAGTTGTAAACGGTGGCATACAAAAGTAGTACGAACAATAAAGAGTTTAATTGAAACTAAACACATATTTATTTTTATTTTGTTTGCAATCAACGAACGAACTCATATTTTAAACGTTTTCAAAAAGGTAAACACGTAACAATATCTTACACATACTTTGTTTTATTTAAATTTAAAGATAAGAAACGAATTATCTTACATTTGTAAGTTTCAAAAAAATTTTTCAAGTTCTTTTAATAAATAATTGCTTTTGTACTAATATTCTCCCCTCTCTTCCTATCCGACTTATTCATATATATCAGATCTATATCCTTTAGGTCACCGTGCTAACTGTAAATTATTCCAGATTAAAGAGTTGAAATCTTCTCAGGTATAATAAATCAATCACGGCTGTCACTCCCATTCTTCGTACGAGAGATATGCCAAAACTTCAAGGCATTCTTTTTTCTTGAGCCATTTATTTGAAAGATCTCCAACGAGTATAGGTAGAGATAAATTCCGCTTCGTATACAATTACAAATTAAATAGATAAAACTGTAGTATGGTATCTACTATACGTATGCAACATTATCGTTATCATTATCGTAGCATTTATTGTTTCATTCTTTGTTCAACCAGTTTAATTCAACATTCAATGAAATTTAATCAAAAAATTTTAATCCGAAATCTTGCCAAGTTTTTTCGATTTAATTTGTTTTACCCCCTTTGGAAAGAAACCGAAAATTTCTCTGCTCTAATAACATAGAATCAGTGTTACGCCAAAAAAGGAATTTAAGACGCCAATGGCAAGAATTTGGTTCTCCAGATCTAAAGTCTCAACTTAACCAGTGCCAAAGACTTCTGCGTGACATTTTGCAGAAGGACAAAGAGTCGAACCTGCAAAATTTCTTGCAAAATTTGGACTCAACGAAAGACTCAGACTACAGTTTATGGAAAGCAGTAAGGAAAATGCGGCGACCTACTTTGCATGAATCCCCTTTACGACTACAGCACGGCAAAAAGCGCAGAACAGAAAGTGGAGGCTTTTGCCACCTACTTAGAGTATGTTTTTACACCAAACAATTCTGTTTGTAGTATTGTTAGTTAGTTACAGTCGACAATTTGGTTCATAGGCCGATCAAGTTCCGACTGTCTGCAGTGATTACCGTCGTCCAGAGTCTAAAGTCGAACAAATCACCTGGTTGTGACAAAATAACTGCGACAATGCATTAAAATTTGCGTACATCGGCTGCGCGTTTTATTTTGTTCATCTTAAACTCTATGTTGCGAATAGGCTACTTTCCTGCATCTTGGAAGTTATCTGATTTAGTGATGATACCCAAACCAGACAAGGACATCACGCAAGTATCATCATATCGTCCAATAAGTTTACTTTCAAAGATGTTAGAAAAAAATGCTGCTTAATAGTTAAATACCGCATATGGATGCCAACGTCATAGTTCCCGACCATCAGTTTAGCTTTAGGCGCAAACATAGCACGTTTTAACAAGTGCACAGGATTACCAATTTAATTAGACGTACAAGCAGTATTGCTCTGCGCTATTTATTGATATATCTCAAGCCTTCGATAAGGTCTGGCACGACGGACTTCTATTCCAGATCACGCAGTTTTTACCAACGAATTTGCATAAATTGCTAAAAAGTTATTTATGGGATAGATATTACGAAATAAAATCAAAAGATGTCACCTCTTCCCGCAGAAAGATATCTGCTGGCATACCTCAAGGAAGTGTTCTAGGGCCGTTCCTATACTTATTACTCATTGCAATTATGCCTACAAGTGTAGTGACTCACACTTCTACTTTTGCGGATGATACGGCGTTTTTAAGTATTCATAGAGATTCTACAGTTGCGTCACAAAGACTTCAATCTCACGTTAGTTAATTGGAAAATTGGCTACTGAAATGGAAGATAAAAGTCAATGTTTCTAAGTGCGTGCACATTACGTTTACACTGAGAAGGGGAAATTGTCCGCCCATCAAGATTAATGATGTGACAGTACCAGAACATAATAGTATAAGATATCTGGGCATCCATCTCGTACGTCGCCTTACCTGGGCTCACCATATAGCTGCTAAAATTACCCAGATCAAACTCAGAACAGCACTGCTTTACCGACTTATTGGACCTAAGTCAACCCTTGACTTAGAACTAAAGCTGCTTTTGTATAAGTCAGTATTGAAACCTATTTGGCTTTATGGTATCCGACTGTGGGGAACAGCCAAAGATTTCTTAGAATAATAACAGGTGCTCCTTGGTATATGAGAAACAGTAACATCCCCAAAGATCTGAAGGTGCCCCTAGTTCGAGAAGAAAAAAAAATACCAAGTGTCCACTACGTCTCTAGGATTACAGAACATCCCAACCGTCTTGTAAGAGACTTACTTGTATTCGAGGGTCACAGACGTCTCAAGAGGGTTCAAACAAATGATCTGATCAGATAAATTTACTTTTGATAAGCACTTTTAGTTATAGTTGTACGTTGCAGTGGCAATAACAAGTTTTATTTTTGCATTATTTTAGGTTAAGATTTGAATACTTATTGTAAATTCCAAAAGGAAAGATTCAATAAATAATAAAAAAATAAAAAAAATTTGTTTTACAATCTCTTCTATTTTCTTCCTTTTTTTGTCATAACACCTTGGGCTTGACATTAAATATAACGATTGTCGCATATATTTGTAGCACATTGAGTACATATTCTTGCGAATCCTATACAGCAATATGTGCATCTCCCGAACGTGTTTTCTTTCATATGCAAATGGAAAAAATATTATTTGGCTGCCATGATTCGATAACAATCGTCGTTCAGCCCGAAATTTACATTCAGCAGACGATGACTTTTGGCAATTTTTTTTAGTTTTTTTTTTTTGTAACTCAACGTAGTGTTTTCAATATTTTTCTCCTTTAAATCATTTGCATTTTAATGCGTTGTCAGTGTAATTCAGAAATCGTGGCTGTACATATTAACATAATTTCAATGGATGTCATTGTTTCCTTTACTACTGCAGTTTAACCCGATGTACCATACTGTGTATAATACACTAAAAACAAAGTAAAATAAAATTAAATTCAGTGCACAAAACGAAATATTTCCAGTTCATTGGTTTAAATGAACGATTTTCAGATTGCATTTTGCAAAAATTTAGTTTGAATACAAACAAATTGTAAAATGCTAAAAAATTATTTAGAATGCATAACTCCAAGTACCATAAGTTTGATTTAGTGATTGTTATTCTCTAATATTTTTCATTCTACAGAAGTGGGCATAATAAAACCCAGAACCTTTTTCCTCCACCTGGGTAACCATCTTGTCGCGATGTGGAGGCTTAAGTGTACCTATCCCCAACCTGTTGGGAATGTGGTGCATGACTAAAGCTTACCCTAATATCGTGAGAAGACTGTCTTCGGATTGATGTCTCTTGTCTGATCTCTTCGACTCGCCCGACCACGTATATTCTTATATACCCCTAATCCAGAGTGTTAAGCGACCCGTGCTTATCGGATGGTTTGCAGTCAGAGGTCTAATCCGACTGTATTATAACGCAGCCTCACTGATACATGGGCGCCTCAGTGAGTACTAGGTTTTCTACCAAGTCCTTGTCATACTAGCGGGGTCTAAGGCATGATTGACCACCTTTCTCCTCACTCGTGGAACTTATATGGACAAAAACCGAACGGAAAATTGAACAAGACAAACGATGATGACGAACCGGCATTGGATACTGGTTTAGACGCGTCTCATCTCATTGCGCGAATTCAGGCGAGCATTGTTGATAACAACAATGAGATCGTCAGAAATTTCGCCCCAGGTGGTATGGTGACTACGACTGTGGAGAAGTCCTTTAGTGAGGCGACCGCTTTGGCGATCCCCACTTCGAAGGAAGATGTGCGTGGAGTCAGACTCTGTCTCCCCACTATCGGATGACCATACGATTATCGAAAGGCATCAAAAGAATCATCGGAATCGACTTTAAACTGTAGTTCCCGCCACTCATGTGTAAAATTAACTCACACAGCATAAATGGTGTGAGAAGATAGGTTGTAATCCTGGCTTAAGGATTGAAGTTACCAATTACACTTTAAAGTCGACTTCGAACTACAGATTATTTTGAGAAACACTTCATGGCAATTTTATTTACTTTCAGAGTTTTTTTTGCCAGAAATCTATTGAGAGGAAGTCGTCGAAAAAATATTTTTTTTCTT
Source organism: Sarcophaga subvicina (assembly GCA_936449025.2). Taxonomy (NCBI): domain Eukaryota; kingdom Metazoa; phylum Arthropoda; class Insecta; order Diptera; family Sarcophagidae; genus Sarcophaga; species Sarcophaga subvicina. The sequence goes on from OW388082.2 coordinate 40,210,174, forward strand.
ATTTTTCTTTTGGTAATGTTACAATTTTGATTGTATTGGTACCAAAAAATTGTTAGCATTCAAATTTAATGTATACTATACTATATATCGGATGGGTAATCTATAGGTTTAAATTTGAACTATCGGTTGTTTCGAATCTGGCAATACTCATGTCATTCTATTCTGTCACAAAATTCAGTATATTACCTCCACTGAACGTAATAAATTGATTTACGATGGATCAATGTTGCGATTTATTGGGAATTTATGGATGTCGATTTTGCAAAAAAAAATCATCTTTTCTGGTGAAGATCATTTTCATCTTAGTAGGTGCGTTATTAAGCAAAATTTGCCGTATTTAGGACGCAGAAAACCCACATGTGGTCTTACAGAAGCCAGACAGGATGTTGCGGCTTGTGGAGCGGGGCATCATTGACCCATACTTCTTTTAAAATGAGGACTGTGCAACCACTACAGTCAATGGAGGCACCAATCGCACCATGATAACCGATTTTTTGTACCCGCTCTACATGGTATTGATGTGAATGATGTTTGGTTTCAACAGGATGGTGCAACTTGCCACACATCTCATGCCGCAATCGATTTATAGCGTCAAACATTTGATGGCCGCCAAGAAGTTTTTATTTGACACCGTTGGACTATTTTTTCTGTGGGACGCCGTTAAAGAAAAGTGTTGTGCCGTCAAACAAGAGACAGTTGAGCATTTGAATGCCAAAATTATTGATGCCATTGTCGAGATACAGCCCTATACACTCGAAAAAGTACACAAAAATTGGTCCGGTTGAATGGAGTACTGTGAAGCCAGCCATTCCATTCCATTTCTAGCGGGAACAATTGTACTTCACAATAAAAAATAAATTTTGCGAAATTTCAAACTGTTCTTGTTTTATTGCATTTTTAAATTTAAACTTTTAAATCACCCACCCTATACATACTATATTATATAAGTTACTTAATAATTATTTTTATACAACTACACCAGTCCCCAATGGTATTACTTGCCTGTTTATTTGTAGCTTAACCATAAAAATTGTGCCAAAATAGTAACCAAACTTTTTGTTAAATTATATTTAACAAGTTTGTATTGGTCAGAATTAACTGTATGTTTTTTTGGGTGCAGTCTATGACGTCCATAGTGAAATGGCAAAATTAAGTGGATATTTTTGGCATTGGCACAATTTACGATCTATTTTTATACACTAAAAAAACTTACTTCTTTGACGTCATTAGTAGTAAAAGTAAGTAAAGTAAGTAAAATAATGTAAAGTGCTGTAAAAGTAATATTCGCTTACTTATATTTTTATATGAAATCAATTCTCCTTTTGCCATTCTCTTACTATTTATTTATATGACTTCTTCAATGAACAATAAATGTGTTTTGCACAAACCCTTTACGAAAGAAATAATTTACACTCGGCATAAAAAGTCAGCATACTCAGCTTTACACATTGCTTAATCCACAATAGTTTTCAAAAAAATATTTTAAATTCATTTTTTAATTAGGAATTGAAAATAAAAAGAAAAATATATTTGCTTTCTATAGAACGATTGATAAGTAATTTCAAGAATAAAAAAGAATTTGTCTTAAAGTTATCACTCCAAACTAACATTATGCGAAAACAGGTACGATATTCAGATTGATCTTAAGGTGACAACTCCCAAAATAGCAAACGATGTTGAAATCATGATAAAAATCACTTTGCGGCGATACTATACGAATAATACTTTCAATAAAACTGATTACCATGGTCACGCAGGACGAAAGGATAAATACATTTCGATGTTTAAAAGAAACAAGAGAAAAATTATTGTCAAAAAACATATAAACCAACCTCCAGAGTTGTGGAAAAACGGCAATTTCTTTGAATGATAACAAATATTATATAGGGTGGGAAATTTAAAAATGTAATAAAACAAAAATGGTTTGAAATTTTGTGAAGTACAATTGTTCCGGTTAGAAATGATTTATTATTTCATTCATATGGCTGCCGCGACTGGCCTCACAGTACCTCATTCCATCGGATCAATTTTGGAACACTTTTTCGACTGTATTAGGTTTGTAACGCATCTCTTTTATAAAGAATATGTTGTCAATACGCTTTGATTAGAACTACACTGAGTGCCATAAGTGAGTCAACATTTTTGTTCTTAAGTATAAAACAGTTTTGTTCTTAAGTATAAAAAAGTTCCTTTATCATGAATGGTTGTTTTTGTTTTAACATTTTATAAGTAATAAATAAACGTTTTTATTTTTGGAAATTTATTCGACTATTCTCATTTACTTTTCTCGCTATCCTAAGAACATGAATTGTTTCAGTGGTATTTACTCACTTTTGGCGCTCAGTGTATGTATTTAAGTTACATTAAGTTACTGTCAATACCCTTTAATTACAACTATGTACATATTTAAGTTACAGATTAGAGAGATGAATTTTAATAAAGTCATTCTAGAATTGGACATTGAAAAATAAACTTGTACTTCGTTTTAAACGGAAAGCTTACAGGTCTCCGATTTGCCGGCATAACACTTTTCTTTATCGGCGCCCCAAAGAAAATAGTCCAACGGTGCCAAATCGTAGTTTCTTGGCGACCATTTAACATCACCATTTCGGCTAATTCAACGGCCATTTCAACGGCCAAAAATCGATTATAATGGTGCGATAGGTGTTTCAATTGACCGTAATGGTTGCACCGTCCTCATTTTCAAAGAGATATGGGCCAATGATGCCTCCGCTCCACAAGCCACAACAGTCACTCGTAATGGATCCATTGGTAAGACCATGTGTGGGCTTTCTGAGCCCCAAATACGGTAATTTAACTTAACGTTAACTCAAAGAAAGATTTTTTTGGCAAAAAAAATTTGCGACTTTGTTTTTGAAATAAATTTCTAATAAATCCGAACATTGCTCAAACGTAAATCGATTCATTACGTTCAGTGGGGATAATATACCGAATTTTATGACAGGATAGAATAATGACGCAAGTATTGACCGATTCGATATAACCGATAGTTCAAATCTAACCCGTTATTTTCGTCGCCAAAAAGAAGAGACAATAGTGTGTATAAAAAGGAATTCTGATCTCTATAAAGAGCAGTGATGCTTTGAAGAAAAGGAAGAAACCAAATATACCATAAATTGTCCTAAAGTTGGGTCTTCATGGTCAATTTAGCATTCAGCAAGACAGTGGCCCTAAACATACCGCCAATATAGTGAAACATGATATACAATAAAATACTGAAACAATTATGAACGCCTTCTTAACCACCCAAAGTTCAAATTCATTGAGTATCTGTGAGATTTATTGGAAAAGAAAATTAGGAAGAACCACTTAACATAAAATAACTTAAGAATAGACTAAAACATTAGTTCATAATGGTCAAAAAGATTCACAGAGCATTCGATACGCAAAGATTACTCTACCAGCTATTAAAAAAAGCAAAATATCTGAATTATTTAAGTTTCAAATTTACTTTTAAAATTGTACGCAGACTTTCTCGTGCATTTCTAATTGAATTTGTTTGTCTTTATTTTATTTTATCCCTAGGAACACATTGTTACGTTTTTACCCTTTTAAAAACGTTTAAAATATGAGTTCGTAGATTGCAAATAAAAATACAAATAAATTTGTGTTTAGTTTCAAAGAAATTCTTTATTGTTCGCACAATTTAGTGTGCCACTGTTCGCAACTTGATTTGAACAATTTACTCTTCTTTACACTCTTCCGCGTACACACCAACAATTGTTCGTTAGATCTTTACAACGGAGATCTTCAAACCACAATTATTCTCTTCACACGCAACGCGTCTTCACACAAGACTGACTGAATTTTTACTGATCCCGTTGCCTGCTTTGTCTTGCCTTTTATATCGCTGGTAAACAGTCTGCTGAATGCTCTTGAAGGAGAATGATTTTGCCTTCGCTAAATCTATAAAATGTAAACATGTTGCTTACGTTATTGTTGTTTGTGTATTTTGTTTACGTTTGTCCTTGCAGTGTTGTTGTTGCTTTTCGTTTACTTGTTTATCATCTTTTTTTGTACTAATGTTGTTGCTATATTTTTGTTTATTCGTTGATCATGTAAACAAGTCCATGTTTTTTGTTTTTGTAGCTTTTGTTTATCAGTTTATTGTTAAACGATAACACCATTTCCATTTTCGTAACAATATTTTAATTTGCGTTTTATGTTATCTCAAGAGACTAATGAATGTACAATAAGTAAAAACTTTTTGAGTTTAAAAAATAATTTGTTAATGTTTTTTTATTTAAAGTCACAAAGCTATGGTAAGTTGATTTAATATGAACTAGCTTATGTACCGACAGATAAATTGAAGAGAGATAACAACATCGCGTTATTTATTTATGTGGATCACATTATACCATACATTTTCAGTTTGTTCACTTTTGTTTCTCAAACATTTAATGTTTTAAATTTCATTGTAAATATTTGAAAATTTATGGATTTAATGTTGATAAAACAATTAATTTTGAAACAGTTGACTCAACTGCCACAAATTTAGTTTAGACGACAACAAATCAATCAATCGTTCATTTGTAATCATTTCAACTAAATTGCATTTCAAATGCAACTCCAATTCAAATTTTCCAATTTAAATATTCAAAAAATACCAACAATGCAAATTTGCAAAATATATTCGAATTCGAATGGCTGGAGTGCATTATAATTGTGATTACAGTTGCTTGTGATTGTGTATAAAAATTCATTTCAACTTTATAATTAAAAATTTTCCGAAATGCAAGTGTTCAATTTAAATTCAGTTAAATGTACTAAAACTATATTTATTTGACAGTTTGTTGCACCATTGCCAATTACAAGCAGTTTAAACAGTATTTGGTAAAATGCCACACGGAATTAAAGGACTTGAATTCAAACAAATTTTTTTTAAAGTCAGCAATCATGTATGAAATCTTCAAGGAATTATTTATAAACGGAAACAAAGTTAACCTTTGAGCTTTAAATTTCGTTTGCCAAAATTGTATTTAAAATTTAATTGTTACGGATGCTTGACTAGGTACGTTGGTATTATTTGCAGTCAATTAATCAAAACTGAACGCAACAGAATTTGATTAATCATGGCGTCAATTTGTTACTTTGAGCCTAAAACGGACAAAGTTCAGGATAACACGAAAAAAAGCTATCATGCCATAGTTAGATACGTATGTAAGTACGAGTAATCGTCAACTCGGAAGTGTAAATACTCTTAGGCCAAGTACACCCCAATCCTGAAATCATCACGAGTTAGTGAAGAAATCACTTAGTGTTTGAACATCCAGCTTGACATCAGTTAGTGTCACCTATATAGTATAAGGTCTTCCAACATAGACTTCCGAGTTTTATCAATTGATAACGGCCATCTATCTATCAATTGATAACGGCCACTGATAATCTTCATCGAAAAATTGTCTTCCGCACAGAGAAGCGCATTACTGGGTGAAAATTGTCAAATTTGAAACTAAACATACCTTGTAACTCATGCCGTATTGCATATTCTGCCTGAACGAGATCAGAATTGGACATCGAGATCGTGCGACTTCACAGCATAGGACTTTTTCTTGTGGGGTTTTCTTAAGTCGCAGACGTATGCAAACAAGCCATAAACAACAGTGGTCGTCAAAGCCAACATAACCCATGCCATCGGTCAAATTTAGCCCCATTTCTGTGCTAGAGTTATGCAAAATTAGACATTTCTGTTAATCTCCACCCAGAAAAGCCGTTACGGACATTTGAACGATGTCATGTTCCACATAATGGTCTGAACAACGACGTTTTTAAAGAAAAATGAAGCGAAGACGTCGCCATCACAAAATTTACATCAAACAGTGACCTTTTCTGTATGCCTTCATGTACCCATTCATCTAGTGATGGGCTTCATCGCTGAAGATCCCAACGAACACCCATTTTCATACAACAATTTTATTAAGTATTGTTCAATATTATATCCGTACCAGAGATCAGCAATGAATCGTTTTTTCGTTACTCATAAGCAGTCATGAAATTTTGAATGTATTGAAACAGTATTGAAATTTAACTACTCTTATTCATTCGTACTCACTACAATGTTGATTTATAAGCACAGGTTGCAACGTTGACATCAAACTCATACCATTCGAAATATGTTTACTTCATAAGCCTACTCATTTAGATTTATAACTTTAGAAAAATACTTATAAATTATTCGAGTGACTCGAATCATTCATCAAAATTTACAGCCTTAGCATTTACAAAAAAAAAGACACATAAGCAAAGAAGACAGAGCAGCAAGCAGAGCAAACAAACAACCTTTTAGTGAGTATTTTAGTGTTCGTACGTGAATCGTACTTATTTTGTGATTCTTGTAAATGTTGAGTTATGGAGAGCCGAAATCAACAACATCATACGTATTGTTAAGTATGAGTATGAGTAAAATATTAAAATAAGTATGACTTCGTATAAGTATCAGAAATTATGAGTATGATTCGATTTTACTCATCTTTTTGAATACTTATGGCTGATCTCTGATGCGTACATGGTGATTTGGCAAAACTAACTGAGTAAATGACAACTAATTTGTCTGATTTATCTTCAACAAGATGGCAATATAGTTACAAATACAATCACATTACAGCAATTAATAAATAAACTCAAGTAAATAATTTTTTAAATTTGTCATCCAACAAATCTATTACGGTGTTTACCTCAGGTTTTTAATGAACAACAGTAAGCATTTCATTTAAAACTCATTTAAAATATGTATTCGTAGGCAATATTTGTCGCAGTCATTCATAATTTACAAGAGAATTTATTTTTTAATAAAAAAAGAAGGGAAACAGCCATGAATGGCGAGAACCAAACAGTACAACTCCAAATACTTACAAAACAACAATACCACCACCACAAGCAAAAAAGGGCATCCTTGTTGGTGGTATACATATGTATATGAATTGTATACCTACATGCACAAAAATGTATACAAATTACATAACGACATACATAAATATTTATTTTGTTCTCTTTTATTGGAAAATGTGGCAGAATATTATGGTAATAAGTTTTTAACATTATTAATGACGTTGAAACCATTTATGTTGTTGACCTAAATGTTGCTGATGCTTGCTATCTATCCACTCACTAACTACAAACCAAAATAGTTTTAAACATAAAATCTTTAAAAAAAACTTAAATTTCAATATAATTGCTTCCTCGGTGGTCTTGTTAGCTTAAATTTTTTCCTTGTATTATTTTATGTACGAGTATTTATGTACACACTTATGCCAGTATTAAGTTTGAAGTTTCTAAGAAATTTAAATAAAAGTATCCTTCAAAATATATTCCATTAAAAAATTTCTATAATATTGGGATAATTGGCAAGGATTCTTACATGCTGCCGACGAAATTAAGGTTCCGGTGGTCGTTAAAGCAACCGAAGAGCTCAAGAATTACAATTTATTCGGATAATCAGGCAACACTAAAGGCTTTGAGACGACATATTTTTAGGGCATGTCTGGTCTGGAAGTATAAAAGGTTGCTAAGCGGCCTTATATCATATTATCAGATTGAACACCATTTCATTGCAGCATTTTTGGCAACAAAGTTGCAAATGAAATGGCAAAATCAATTAGTTTTAGAGACTATTACAAAAGAGAAGTTTTTGAAACTAATGAGTTTCTTTTTTCGGGATTATTTGGAAAAGTGGGATTAACTCGTTAGCCATGCATGGGGATGTAGAACGGACTGTAGGATTGTGCTGATGGAGTAGGCATATTTCCGATTTCTGTAGGCTATGTGAAGGAACATATGAAGCAATGGATCATATTTTACGCCACTGCCTGTATTTACAAATGCATAGGCAGAGATGCCTAGATACTTGATTTGTTAATGAACTGAAAAATCTAAAAGACTACAGGTTTGAGGATCAAATAGAGTTCATATATACTTACATACATACATAATTGTTAATATTGTAAACATTGTCCAATTATAAATGCCTCGAGGCATAAAATTTACAAAATCTATACACCACACAAGATCTTTGACAGATAAAGCTGTTTAAAAATAATAATTTTGATTTCGAAATGATAGGTTTGATGGACCAATTATAATTGGTTTTACTCTGAGAATAAATAAAATTGCTATGAAAAGTTTCTCAAAAACAATCTGTCATTCGACTTTAAACTGCAGATCCTGAAACTCATCTACAAAATTAACACACACAACGTATGTAAGTGGTGTGAGAAGCTAGGTCGTAATCCTTTACAATTTCAACAACATTAGAACTTTAACTCAAATAACCAAGTTTATGTCAAATTACGAAGTCGCCGTGGTCTAGTAGGTAGTGTGTTGGCTTATTAGGCGAAAAGCCAGGGTTCGAGCCCCAGGCCAGACATCAAAATAAAATACAAAAAGTATTTCTTCGGCACTTCCTCTCAGCAGATTTCTGGCAAAAACTCTGAGAGTAAATAAAAATTACCATGAAAAGTTTCTCATAAATCTGTCGTTCGAAGTCGACTTTAAACTGTAGGTCCCGCCACTCATGTATAAAACTAGTCGTAATCCTGACTGAAGGGTTATAATGACCAATTATGTATGTATGTATGTCAAATTACGGTTCTAACTACTCCCAAAATTTAAGAATTCAGTTGAGAATTTTGAGGAATTGAGGAAATTGGTTCTAACTGCACTGTCAATTTGCCAGCATAAAAGTTAATAAATAAACATTTTAGATTTTGATTTAAAGGTTCTAAATTATGATATTTGACTTCCTCTAAATTAATTTTTCTTTTTTTTCATATTCGTCAAATAACCTCTTTAGCGGCTATCGACTTACTAAAGACTTACTTTTAAATCACTCGTCTACATACGAGTAAAAACTAAAAAAAACTTTTTATAGAAATTTTCAACTCCATATGCTGCATTACACAATATATGTAAGTAAAAAAGGAGGTTAAATTATATTTTCTGTAGTTTTTTCCTTCTATTTTTGTTCATATTTGGTTTTATTTAAATAGAGAAGAAGAGAAAAGTAATTCAAAAAACAAGAAAACTTTGTTATGCAACAATAACTTTCACACAAAAAAATACCACATGTGAGCATAACAATAAAAGGATTGTGGCAACTAGTTGAGGGCGCTTTGTGGTGAATAAAAATTGCACTGTGCTGTGTCATATTGCGTAGATGGAAAAATTTATTATCTTAGGAGTATAGTCTGCTTTAGTTTTTTATTTCTTGCATTTCTGTTGTTTGCATTATTTTAGGCATTAATTATGTTTGCATTTAAAAATTGTTTGTGTCCGCCATAGAAACAACACAGATTTAGACCAGAAAAGTTCTCTCAGTGATATCGTTGACTACGTATTGACAACTCAAGAGCAGAACCGTAGCATAACTTTCGTTTGCATTGCACATTTAGAACACTAGATACAGTGGTACTTTAAAAATGGATACGCTGGAAAGTACTATGCTAGCCGCCTTTTCAGATGATAATACAGCTGTAACGCAGACTTGACAATCAAAGAATCAACATAGACTGTACCTAGTTATGATATGTCCTAAGATGTGATTGCATTCACATAAAACTGCTGCTAATAACTGAACACCGTATTCTACGGTTGTTAACGCGATGTTATAGTGGATGTTGGCAAGGTTGTGTACCCACAAAGAGTTCCATAAATTCCATTTGAATCGTTTGCGGTTGTCTGGTCAACTATACGCTGTATAGTTCCAACTCCACACGCTACCACACATCTGCTGAGTTCACATTTGAATCGTTTGCGGTTGTCTGGTCAACTATTCGCTGTATACACACGCCATCATACATCTCCACGTGATAGCACTACCAAATTTCAAGGAGGGCTTAACATGTCATGCTTCTAAAGCGCTTTCAGGTTAACAAGGTCGCCTGATCACATCCGATTAATTTTGTTTCGTCCGAAAATATAATCATCTGCCAATCTTCCATTGTCCAAAATGAGCGCTCTCAACCGAATTCCAAGTCAAACTTTTAATGGCGTTTTGTGAGAAGTGAAGTTTGTCGGCGATATTAAGGCGCGTGGATGTCTGATGGCGGATGGATTTGGCACTATACAGCGCACAGTTCATAAGTAGGCTACTAACAATTACATCGACATTTTGGCAACGAACCTCCTTAGCAAAAGACTGCGTGTACAATCTTCAGATATTGTATTCCATGACAATGATCTCAAACACAACGCCAAAATAACTCGAAAGTGGCTTAACGATAACGGGTATAAAATGATGCCTTTGTCACCCCAATCACCTGATCTTAATCCAATTGAGAATCTACGGGGAATGCTGAAAAGGAGCGTGGTGCAACTTCTAACTACTTTAAATGAATTGTGGGGCACGTTGTTCGAGCTTGGGGAAAGATAGAACCTAGTGTGTGCCAGAACTTAATAGAAAGCATGCCACGAAGAATTGAGGCTATTATAACTGCCAATGTACAAAATATTAATTTAAGAAATTTTATATGTTTTCAGCAAAAACACAAAAACTGACCGCATATACTTTTTGAATTTATTTGAATATAAAAAGATAACGCGTTTCATCGATTGCTCCCCCAATGCAGTCATTTAAAAGGAAACAAAACAACAACAAAAATTAGTGTAAAACCACTTTGTTGTTGTAAGAATTTAAATAACTGTATTTACAAATAATGTACCGATTTAAGAGGAAGAGGATTTTATTGAGGATGCAAAGTACACCTTCTTCCAGTGTACCAGAAGACAAAACAAGCAAGAGGTTATGCAACTCAGAATTGCAAATCTAACGCCAAAAAACTTCTTGGAAATATAGATGAAGAATAGAATTTGAAGTATATGACAAGTTTTTATGATAAGATTTTGAGAAGGAAAAATTAAAGTGATAGAGATCGACTTTTATATCTCTAATGCCACGTAATTTAAGTAATGCATAAATACAATTTATACCATCGGTCTTAATTAAATTAAGTTGACTGGCCATAACGTAGAGGCCTTGCTGAAAAATAAGAGTATTAATGAAGGTTGTTTAAATAGGTTCAAAAAGTAACATACAAATTGACGAATACAAATTGGATTCTCAATGAACATGATTGCATGAAATTTGTTACAAAAACTTCTGATTTTATTGTCAGACAATTACAATGATTCTATCTGCCAACGTTGTCAGACCAAAAATTGTCAAATAGAATTTTTTTGTTTGCCATTTGACCAGCAAAAACAAAAAGGGGCGCAATTGAAAATATTATGGAGTATGATAAACTGCACTGATACGATTTTAACTGTATTTCTAGAGGGTTTTGAATTTGTTATACTTTTTAAGCATTTTATTTTATTTATTGTTGGAGTTTTAGTCATACAAACCAAATGCTCCGGTGGGAATCGAATACACGACCCTCACACCAGAATGTGAGAATCCATATGACCAATGGAAAGAAATATTTCACAGCACTAATATTGTTTTTGGCGCTGATTAGCTGTTTAATACTTTTATTTTCACTTTATTACGCAGAATATAAATTTATTCATTCATCGTAACTACTTTTCTTATTTTAACTTTTTCTTTGAGAATATTTTTAATTTTTCTTCACTTAAAAAAAAAATAATTTTTGCAAAATTATGAAAATTTTTTTATTTTTTCTTTTATTTTTTACTTCCACAAATCAAAGAACATTTAAAATAAAATAATTTTCTTTTAAGTCCTTTTCGCATAAATACAAATCACTCCAACTGAAAATATGTTACACTATACGCGTTTATAGAAAACAAAAATCGTACCGGTTTAGTTTCAAAACAGAGGTTATCCAGCAAGCGTCAAACCGGGACTGAAAGCTTTTAGCTGCTGCCGCTTTTCAAGAAGCACTGCATACATACATTTAACGTCAAAACTCCATGCGTGTCAAAAGCAGCAACAGTTAAAATCTGCAAATAAATAAGACATTGAGAGGCTCAAACTCAAGCAAAAGGAACTTTTTTTGGGAGAATTTTAGCATAAGATTTCACTAGAAATTGCGTGTGGCGTACATTATTTTGGTTTTGGTAAATGTACAGAAACGTCAGTGTATACTGTATGTATAGCGATTTTAGAATTGCCTTAACACTGAAATAAAACACACAAAAAAGTTTTTTTTTTTCCTTTATTTATTGTACTTTCATTCAAATTCTTATTAAAATCAGAATAAGTGGACAATATCTTAACAATTATCAAAAGAAACGAAAATTATTCAGACCCAATATATATGACGAATAATTTAATCTGATTGTATATGAATGTAAGTAAGTACAGATATTTTTTTTAAAGTAGCCATGAAGGTTCAAAGTGTTATGGGTCAAACTTTTTCCAGCATTTCTCTGAGTATTAACAAGTGGAGATCTTTATGTAGATTTGAGTTTTTTATATACCAAGGTTTTGCTTCTTTGAAATTTTTTAATACAATACACCATAACTGTATACTGTGACCAGAGATCAGCAATGAGTATTCAAAAAGATGAGGAGAATCGAATCATACTCATAATTTCTGATACGTGTACTCATTCATACTTATTTTAATATCATGGAACCCCTACTCATATTTAAAGTTTGAAGTACTCATCATATTCGAATTTAACAACACGTATGATGTTATCGGTTTCGACTCTTCATAACTCAACATTTACAAGAATCACAAAAAGTATGATTCGCGTACGAACACTAAAATACTCACTAAAAGGTTGTTTGTTTGCTCTGCTTACTGCGCGCAGTGGTTCAAGAGGCCAATCTAGCTGGCAAAAAGTCATAACTTCTCTTCGGAAGCAGCTAGAAGTATGAAATTTTGGAGTTATGTATTTCCCATTGAAGGCATTCTTTGCACCATTCGTTGTCGGTAAAATGGGCGTGGCGTTGTAGGTAAAGAGGTAAATATAAAAATTTTTTAATTAACAAATTCATTGTGAAAATTACGAAATTTTCACCACCACCATCTCCATATATCTCCCTTGGGTACTACACTAGGTTCGAACTGATATATTGCACTAACATACAAAACAACATAAGAATATTAATATATAAAATAATAATCCTTCATTTAAATTATTCTACATCTTCCTGCATAAAAGGCTCTAAAAGTAACGAAATCTCTTCATCACCTAATAGTTCCTAATTTCGAGGGCTAAGAAATGGCTTTGTTGAAAAAGACGAAATTAATGGATCTGATGACAGAAGCAAGTATTTGAAAAGATCTTCCATTGTTTTCTCTCGTGACATTTTTCTAGTGTGATGTTCGCGAATAAATCTGAAATCTTTGATTCGAGACTCAAGCGATTCCTCCGACATCATTCCTATCGGAAGTGCTGCATTTTGAATTATGTCTGCGCCGTGAATCAAAATTTTGTGGACACTCGATGGCATATATTACCATTCATATAATTTCACGTATAGTTCCGAAGTATCCATCGCATACTTTCGGAAGACTTCCACATTAATTGTATAACCAGATGACATAGTTCTCAAAATTATTCCTAGGCTTCTTATTAAACCTTCATTTACTCCTGTTATTTGAGAAGCTAAGGAAGGATGTTTAAGAAATTTTCTAGCGGTATTACCGTCATTTGTGCTTCCCTCTCCCGGCTTAGGAATATCAATAAGCAAATTCATTTATGATTTCAAAGCGTTAATTATTTCATATTTTCTTTTCCTCTGTGAAGCTTTATCGGACTCACTACGAGCTTGCCATTTTTTAATTTCAATTTTATAAGATATATGCAATACACATTCCAGACACCTTATCCACGCATGCTTTGTCGATAATCCATATTCGTAAAGTTTGGCGTTTACATTCAAGGTTTTAATTTCGTGTAGTTTATTCATGATGCTTGGCGGTGCTCCACAAATACCACATCTTTGAGTAGAGGAGTCGCTAAGGATTGAGAAAACCTTGCCATCTTGACAATGATTAAACATGTTTAACCATAACTGTATTAGCTTCAATGTTGGTAGCTGTTGCCACTATTGCATCAATTTGATTTTCTATGTAATTAGTTTCAGCTTGAATCACATATTTTGTTTCCTTTTTAAAAATTAGTTTAATCGGCCTGCAGAAACGTGTAGATGATGGACGTGGGTTTCCCCATATGATATCGTTACCGTACTTTAGCTGCAAAGGTACCAAGCAAATTGCAAACAAATATTCATCTGTTTTAAAGGAATCATTTGAACTAAAGTTTTGCTTATAGATTAAGTGCCCACTGCTACCATCACACCCCCATTTATAAATCAAAGTCAATTCCGTATACACCTAATTCTGTTTTTACACGGTCTTTTTTTACACGGTTTTGATATAACACGGTTTGAAAATAAAATATTTTTAATTTTTGTTACACGATTTTATTCCATTTAGCACGATTTAAAATTTTTTGTGCTTAAATATTTTTGTCAAATTTAATTTTTCCAAAGTATGTTCATATCACAAATTTAAGAGAATTCCCTTTTTGCGCGTACAAGCAAATTTACTGGTCAAAGCAAATGTAAATGGCACAAATTTAGGGGAATTCCCTTTTGTGCATACAAGCACAAAGGTCAGAGCAATTGAAATTTGTTAATATTTTGTGTTTGGTAAAGAAATTTCTTATTGGCAAATTTGTTTTTCTATCGTTACATTAAATTTAACGCATTAAGATGAAACGTAAGCCAAAAAATATTTTATATTTATTAAGTTATTTACATTTTTAATTTTGTTAAATATTTTATGAATCCCTAAAAGAAAATGTCAAATACAAAACTTCTTAAAAAATCCTTGTTTTTCACTAATTTTAATAGGTTTTAGAGATTAGGAACCAATCACCTATTTTTGCATACGAATTTCATGAGTGCTTATGAGAAGCGAAAAAACGATTCATTGCTGATCTCTGACTGTGACAACATATTGGTTTCAGAAGAAAATTGTAGAGTAAGAGTTTACCATCCATTACCATATTTATATTCTACCGAAAACAGAAGGAAAATTAAAAGGTTTTCTACTCCATCAATGATAATTTAGTTTTAGTATGCAATTTCAAAGGCAGATGTCTGTATATGTCTTATAGTACACTGATTAACACAACTGTCCGTACACCATGCCATTGAAAATACATTTTACGTCAGACAAGGATATGGAACTATGTTTAGATTATGCCACATCAAACGACTATTGGTAAATTGTATATAGACATGCGTAAATTTAATATTTTTAAATTAAAAAAAAGAAACCGTGCAATGTGGACGTTATTTAGAGGTTGTGTGAGGTGCAATGAGCAGGCAAATCTTATGTTTGTGGTAAAATGGGGGACAAATATCTATATTTAAATATTTTGAAAGAAAACCTTAAAATGGGCGCCAAAATTTTAGCTTAAAGTTAAAGTTTCAATTGCTTCGCGATAATAATCTGAACCAAACACAAGATTGTGAAAGAATGATTCCTATACAATGTTAAAGAAATAATGCGTATCTAATCCTGACCACAGATTTAAACACAATAAAACGTTTATGGGGTATTTTAGAAAACGTAAATTTGACGGCACACAATCATTAATAAGCAAATGTCCAAAGATACTATATAAAATCGTTTAGAGGATGAATTTAATGGTTAGCATAACAAGAAAAAACAATTTCCTGAGCATGCTATGAAGTTTAGTTTTCTGTTAACATTATCCTTTCTTAACAAACTTGAAATATGTGTTGTAAATGAGAAAATTATTAATAAGTAACTTTACTTACGCAACCAAACCAAATTTCTAGAAGTGCCATATTTTTATTCAGCATAATGTAGCATGAAATTGCGAACTATCACAACATACTCCAACCATTACTTTCTAAATGCCTTGTAAACGATATTGTGACATCATCAGAATAGGAAAATGGCCCCCAAACGGCAATATTACCGCCGCCAAAACTTAAATTATTTTTATTCTCATATCATCATTATTTTTTGGTAACTATTTTGAAAAGAATTAGAAGCGTCCCTATATTTTTTCACAGGCTAAATTTCTATTTTAATTTTAATTTCATTTAATTATTTTAAAATAAAAATTTTTTTTATAGGTTTAGGTTAGAGAACGTGTATTTGCCAATTGAAACAAGTACTGTACCCGGAGGTCCAGTTGACCCATCGCACAACGTCCTAAAGGGGAGAGGATAATAGGGGAGACAGGAAAAAAGGAGTGTAAATAGGAAAGGGAGAATAAGGAAGCAGAGGAATTACACAGACTAACAAAACACACTATTGAAGCGCTAGCATATCTCTACCAGCTCAAACTAATAATGAATCTATGGAGAACCTTTATGTTGGCTCTCGACACAGATTCAAACCGTCAAAGAAGCACCTGCCAGTGGTCTTCAACCTCAACCTACTAAGGCCTGGACAGTTGCAGAGGAGGTGTTCGATAGTCTCCAACTACTACTCATTGCAACATACACTGCATTAGTTCGGCTGGGATCTGTTTCAGATCCTTGTCAGCGATCTAATCTCGCAGTGCCACGTAATAAACCTAATAACTAACCTTAAGCTGGCCTTATCCAAGCCCAGCAGCCAATAGACACCTAGAAACATAAAAACCCGATCCATTCCCCCAGCGCCTCTGCTCTTTCAGCAGCCCAATTCTCTCAGACATATGGCACTACGCGCTGCACATACAAATCAAGCGGAGTCAGTTAGAGCATAGTATCAACAGCAGCCTGATGGCAACTGTTCCTCACTCCAGTAATACTCAAGGAGGCAATCCTCTGAACCGTATCCATGATTTTCCGTTGGAAACACTTATCCAAGACACTCCACCAAACAACACAACCATAAGTAATAACAGGTCTAACAATCGCCAGATATATCCAGCGAATGGCCCTAGGCGGAAGACCCCAGCTCTTCCTATGGAGTTCTTACACTAATAGAGAGCATTCAGTCCCTTCTTCATTCTTTCCTCGGTGTTTCTTTTCCAGTTAAGCTTGCTGTCCAGAACAACACCCAAATACTTAACCTCAGAAGACAACATAAGCTCCCTACCATCCTAACCTCAGTAACCTTAAGGTTTCAATTTTGTACTTAAGCGAGAACAAAACGAAGCCTGTCTTATCGGAATTTATACCCAGACCAAAGTTCCAAGCGCAGATTCCATCAGTTCGCCCAGCGTAGACAAAAATGTACTACATATCAGAATAACTACATCATCGCCGTATGCTTAAAGGCCCCTACTTTCCAGACGCTTTAAACCAACATTAGCCACCAGGAACCACAAGATAGGGGATAGTCCCCCGGGTTGCACGCCTAACGATAGAACATCCACCCAGATTCGAACGAATTAGTCTATTATCCAGCATGTGATTGATAAACCGCACCAGAAAATCCGGGGCCTGCATATACCTAAGCGAATTCTCAATTGAAGAATTGGTAACATTGTTAATAGCCCCCTCAATGCCTAAGAAGGCCGGCAGTGTGTACTCACCCCAAGCCAAATTTACCTCAAGAAAACCTGTCACAATATGAAGAGCACTCTCAACCGACTTAACCCTAATGTAAGCATGTTGCTAACTACTCAACAGAGGCCTACTCAACATGTTTGACGTCATAGATAGATCGATAAGTCTCTCCAAAGATTTCAAAAGAAAGGATGAAAGCGATATCGGTCTATAATCCTTAAGGCCGACGTGACTGGGTTTACCGACTTTTGGTATAAACACCACAAGCACATCTTTCCAACCATTAAGTCTATTACACCACCGGAGACAGTTCTTATACACGTCCACCAGGTATTCGTATAATATATCACCAGCATGCTGAGGCTGAGCCGGAAAGATATCATGTTTATAAGACGGCAATGAAATTTGTTTTTGTGGTATATGAGATGAATATAATCAATAATAATAATCAAAAACTTTCTCATTTTACTTACGTTTTCATCATATCTTTAAGTGTCACATTGTTACAAACATTATTTTCTGAAGGTAATATTCATTTAATAGGAGCATCTCGTACGATTGTTTTATTATTTTGTTCAACCGTCGCAACTATTAAATCGTTCGTAAGGTTGCACGTTTTCTGTTCTTTTTCTATCATTTTTGATTGTCTTCACTGTTTTTATTTTATTGTTATAACGGTTGTTATAGATTTTATTGTCGTATTAGTTAGTCCCACAATAAATAGAACGATTTGCGTTTAATACAACCTTTTGCCGCCTATAGGCCTTTAGAATGAAATGAGTGAATTCAATCGTTGAATGAGAACGTAAACGTTTAAAATGTTTCCTATAAACTTCTTTTATTGTATTTTTGTAATGCAGTTGTTGTTGTTCTCATTTTTATAAAATATGTACATGCTCGTTATCCTCATTTTAACTTTCAGACTCTATGACGCTACATTCCAATCCATTTTTTTTCTTTTTTCTTTATTTCCCTTATGAGAAATAATATTTTGGAACATTCCCAAATCATTTCTTTTAGTCAATGAACCTAAGATGCTGTCGTTTCACTGTGTCTCAAATCAAACCGACAGTTTTAGTCATTCAGTCAGTACCAAATGATTCGCATTACATTTGTCTCGCCGAAGCGAAATGAGTAAAGAAATAAGCAGGAGATTCAGATTGGGCAGTACTAATCAATTTTATTTTGTTTTTCCATATTTTTTTCTTGTAGTCTTGTACAAAAAGTTAATCGAATTTTAGTAGAAAAATATTGATTCAATGAAAGATCGAACAAAGTTAGTGTGTGTAAATTATTTAATTACTCGAAATCTTTCTTACATTTTAATTATTTTATGAATACTAAAAAAATCAGTTCGATTCCGGTATATAAAAATTTAGAACATGTCTTTCGAATTCTAACTAATCCAATCAAATAAGATATACTGGGATACCAATTTATATCCGGTGGGCCACGTATCGGTTTATATTTGAATCTGATAATACCTACGTCATTCTATTCTGTCACAAAATTCAGTATATTGTTACATAAATCGAAACGACCTAATATCGTTTAACAATAAAAATGATAAACAAAAGCGACCAGCTACACCAACACAATACACACGACACAAATACACACTAATGAACGTGTTGGTTATCTACCCAGTTGGCCAAGTCTTCAAGACATCATCGATGATGCGTACAGGACAATGTTAAATCATAAATGATGTGTTGGCGACAGCCGGAGCAAATCACTGACGACTTTTTCGAACAAAGGGCACTTTTTTCGTGTCCGACAATATGAGCGACATTACAATGCATATTGTCGTTGACGATCAGATAAGTAACAATGTGGTTCAACTTGTCATCGACGAAAATATAAACGAAATTTTTTCAACCTTGTCATTGACGCAGTGTTGCCACCTTGTGTGTAATTACACATATTGTGTGTAATTTTGCATTGTGTGTGTAGCGTGTGTGTAATTAGCTTCGTGTGTAATTTGTGTGTAATTTTATTTTTTGTTCAACTTTTTCTTTAATCGCTCTTTTTTAACAGTCAATTTGTTAACACTAATTTGTTTTGAAAATTTATTGCAATTTCCAACACTAGTTTGCAAAAATAAACACCTACATATATCTCTTACTAATATAAATACATGTAAGGATAATGTTTGATATATGCTATTGAACTGTGTTCAACATATTTTTCTTAGTGTAATACAAACATATTGTGAATTATTTTTTTTTGTTTAATCTGTTATACGAATATTATGTACTTGTTTTTTTTATTATATATAAATATATATGAATTATACACAACATAACATATGTATATAATTGGCCATATGTATTAATTGGCTTTTCACGCCACTCAAGTTATGTGTGTTAATTTTATAAATCAGTGGCGGGATCTACAGTTTAACGTCGACTCCGAACGATAGATTTTTAAGAAACTTTTCATTGCAATTTTATTTACTCTCAGAGTTTTTGTCAGAAATCTGCTGAGATGAAGTCGCTGAAGAAATATTTTCTCATATTTCGTTTAGTTGGAGATGCCTGACCTGGGGTGAACCGAGGCCTCACGTCTAATAAGCCAACACACTACCTACGAGACAACGGCGACTTTATGAATTATATATATTGGTAAATTCAATATTTGTATTGTTTACGTAAAACCTGTTAAAAATAATTACCATCAGTTGTTAAGGAACCTCCAATAAGGCAATAAAGGCTAAGTTGAAACAAAATCCTCAGCCTTCGTATTTTATTAGGGTATATATATTTCAGAAGAACATACGTATCCCATTCTTCAACTCCTTTTGATAGACTCTAGGAGATTAGTTGACTCCTAGAGCCCACATACGCATTTACATGTCTTTTGTTAGAAAAAGAAAACAATACTTCTATTTGAGTTTTACGTTACATTTTTATTTATACATTCATACATTTTTTGAAGTCGCCGTAGTCTGGTAAGTAGTGTGTTGGCTTATTTGACGTAAAGCCAGGGTTCGAGCCGCAGGAAAGACATCAAGACAAAATACAAAAAAGTATTTCTTCGGCGACTTCTCTCTCAGAACAAATAAAAATTGCCATGAAAAGGTTCTCAAACATCTGTCGTTCGGAGTCGACTTTAAACTGTAGGTCCCACCACTCATGTATAAAATTAACACACACAACATAGGTGGTGTGAGAAACTAAGACGTTGTGCAATGGGTCAATTCGACCTCCGGGTACTGTACTTGTCCTCTAACCTACATACATATACTTATGCATTCATAAATTATTATTTTAAGTATTTATATGAATATATAATTTTATTGTTTACATAATATATATGTATATGCAATATTTGTAAAAACAGAATTTTGTGTGTAATTTTTTTTCATATGTGTAATTTCGATGCCATTTGTGTGTAACTCATAAAGCTGTTGGTGGCAACACTGCATTGACGACAGTTTAGCGATAGTAGCCTTCCATAGTATCGTCGGTGACAGTATAGCTGAAACAACCATAACATGATCATCGACGGCAAATTGGGCGACAAAATACTCACTTTCTCACCAAATGATTTATTTTTGTAAAAATTTGAATACATTAAGTGTTTTATATATTTTTTATTGATTTCAATATAAAGAATATAAAGAATTTTTATCAAAATTAGACATCAATTAATAAAAAAAAGTTAAAATACATACAATATCTATAAAAAAATAAAAACAAATTCAGGTAAATGTGGTTTATGGCAACTTAAAATCGTTTTCTTTATTATTTCCATTTTTTTTTCTAAAATTTGCTCTATTTATGGTATTTTTGAAGCGATGCAACGATAAACGCAGATCTTTTATAAATTTATCATGGGTGTAGCCCTCTGATATAGTTGACTCTGTAATAAAATTATTGTTATTAATAAATACTATTAGAACTTTCTCGAAGCAATTACCATAAATTGCGTTAATTATATTCCAATATTGTTTAGGGATTTTTACCCCTATTTTTATATAAATATATTGTACACTTACCTCTAAAATAATTATTAGAAAGTTAATATTATTTATTTTCACCACAAAACACTTTAACACACACTTTGAAACAACCTTTCACTGGCACTTTAAAAACACGAATGAATGATTTTTAGTCTCTTCTTATATTTGTTTTGTTTTTAGACGTTAAAGTACAGTTTTTTTTTCATAAAAAAACTAAAAAAATTTGTTGACAACAACATCTAATTCTAAGTGAGGATAGAAACACGACAAACTTTTACAATTGTTGTCTATGTTGTCCTCAACAAATCTTCTCTGAATCAAAAACTTAATGACACTGTTGCTCATTTCGTCGTCAATATAACTTGAAACAAGACAACACACGTGAAGTTGTTGATAAGTTTGTCTTTAAAGAAGTTTAAATAAAGACAAGTTCAATATATTGTCGCTCATCTTGTCGTAAATGTAACCTGAAACAAGACAATTTGCATGCAATTGTCGCTCATCCTGTCCTCAATAATATCTTATTCAAGACAAATTCAAGAATTTGTCATTATGCTGTCTACTATTAAGCTCAAAACGCGACATATTACATGACTGTGTTATTAAAGTTGTCCTAAATTGAATTTTATACAGGACAAATTTGAAAAACTCCTGCAGACATCATTGATGCAAACGTCGTCAATAACGACCTGGCCAACTGGGTAAAGCTGCACACACACATATGTACAACGAACCTTGTTGCACCTGGTACCAACAACAACATGAAATGAAAGTAAACCATCTACAATATGTATGTGACAAAAAGGGATGAACAAGTGTGCAAAATACACAAGCAACAATGCGGTCGCTATAGAATTCTCGAGAAGGCGAGAACAAGAACCTTCCACGTCGAAAACGTTCTGATTGCGTGGGTATATAAAAGGGGCAACAAGGCCAGCAGTCAGTCAGTAAGAATTCAGTCAGCCTTGTGTGAAGTTGCGTGTGAACAAAAGAAGTCGTGGTTGTAAAAATCTAGCGAATACTTGTGTGAACTAGTAAAATGAATAAACAGATTATTAAGTGTGAACAGTGGCACAAACTTAGTGTAAACAATAAAGAGAGTTTAGGAAAAACTAAACACATATTTGTTTTTACTTGGTTTGCAATTAACGAACTCATGTTTAAACGTTTTTAAAAAGGTAAAAGCGTAACAATATTATCTCCACTGAACGTAATGAATCGATTTACGCTTGAGCAACATTGGGATTTATTGAAAATTTATTTCCAAAACAAAGACAATTGGTCGGAAATTGCACGAAAATGTCGTACAAGATTTATGTTTATTGCTAAAGTTCGTGAAGCTTGTTTCATTGTTGATACGTGCTCGTACAGTGCTTACAACCGAAAATATAGAAGCTTTTACTGAGACTGTGCTTGAGAATCCATCAACATCAACTCGCCATCGTTCTCAAGAATGGAATATTTCACGCACCACTTTACCTTGAATTTCGCGAATACCGCTGTACAAAATATATACAATGTATTCTATTTCAAAACGTCGTCAATGTGTATTTTTAACGCAGTCAAAAAGCAATCAGGCATCGTATTTATAGTTGATGCATTGTTTGGTTACTTTGCATATCTACATAGTTTATATACAGTAGCAGAACTACATACAAACTTTGTATTGATACATTTTGCAAGGCAGCCTAATCCTGAACCGAACAATAATTAAGACCCAATATTACGTTAAAATTTTGTTTAATTTCCGTCTTTAAAATGCAGTTACTTATTGGAAACTATGTATAGTAACAGGCAAAGACAATTTAAGTAAAAGCCGATATTACTTATGTTTTGATTAATTTTTATGACAATCAAATAGATGTAACCACTCATTAAGTGAATTTTATCACCAGCATAACCAATCACAAAATTGAATTGAATTTTTAAACCGAAACAGAAAATTATTATTTAATACCATACATATTACAAATGTATAGTATTTTCATCAGTTAATATATTTATTACTGAATGCCTTCATTATTGTCCTCCCATTTTGGCGAACTATACGTTTTTTAACTCGCATGATACAGATATTTATGGTCTCTGTGCTACTGGGATCATTTTTCCATTTTTTTCTTTGCTAAGAAATAAAGTCTGATTGTCAGCTATGCCACTATCCCCAATATTCAATGCCCAGGAAACCAAATGAGGGCAATCGTTTAATGCTTCACTATCTTATGTCCCTCTATTCAATGTACTCTGCCATTGGATTCGTTCTTTTCATTTATTTCAGCCCAAGTAATTTTCAAATAACTGAATGCGTGTTTTAATATTTTAAATCTTATAATAAATAACGTTATAAAGATAATTACAAGTATTGACTTAAAATTGCATGCATGTACTCAGCAATAAAACCATTATGAAGGTGCAGCTACGGTTATGTTGAACCGGATCCAATTAAGAACACTGGCAAGTAAGAAACTAATTTCTTTCCTTTTAAGGAGATGGTATTTCGCCTTGTGTTTCACTTATAGAAGTAACCCAAACAAACGATAACAACGAAGAAATAACGTACATATCTACCAAAACCATCAACAACAACAACGACAACAACAACAGACATATTAGCAACTATGAACAAATTTAACAACTAGAACATCGAATAAATTCTACGATTATTTTTATGGCTTTTAAACACGTTTTAAGCGTTCAAGTGAAAAGCTATTAAAATACGCTTTTTAGCATTTATTTGAAACAATCGTTTGTATTTTAATCGCTATCCTCTAATATATTTCCAGTTCCAAGATGACCCAAATAATTGTCCATACACCATGCTATTAAAAGTATTATACATTGCATTTCAAAAAAATACCAGCCCGATTTAATTCAATTTTATTTGAGAGCGATGAAATCTATAAACAGCTGAGACAACTAAAATTTTGAACGTGCAGTATCAAAACAAATAAAACCAAGCAATTCACGAAAAAAGTTCAAACAATTGTCCGTATAGCTTAGAAAAAGACAAGTGTACCCCAGTCTAACTAAACGATTTTTTGGTATTTTTATTTTTTTTTCCAAAATTTAAGTATTTCACGCGATTAATAGTTATTCGGTTTGATGGAACATGCAAATTAACATCAAATTGAGTGAAAATAATAAAAATCACAAACAAATAATTCGTACTGCCATCAAAGAGTTGATTATTAGAATAGATTGTTAGATTGTTGTGGCAAAAGTTGCGGGAATTTGCTGAAGTATGGCTGACTTTCAAAATGTATCAATATAAAGTTTGTGTGCAGTTTTACTACGGTATAAAAATTATGTTGATATGCAAAATTACCAAACAATGCATCAATTATAAATACGATGCCTGATTGCTTTTTAACTACGTTAAAAATACACATTGACTACGTATACGAATAGTATACATTGTAAACATTTTGTATAGCGGCTTTATGCAACACTATACTTTGTTCAAACACAAAGCCACTAACATTTTGGAGGCTGACTTCCCAAGACACAAATCATCAGTTATATACGAAAGACCATTCATTGCGAAGGAAAATCGAACAGATAGCTTGCTTAAAAAATACAACCAATGCTGTGTAAAGAGAAAAAACTATAAAAATTTATGAAAAAGTTTTGTGAAATGCCCAAATCATACGGACTTTATGATACTGCTTATGGCTTTTTTTCCACGTAATTTGATTATTAAAATATCTTAAAGGAAAAAAAATAAAGAAAATATGAACTGAATCACTCATCCGCCGTAGTTAAAAATAAATTACTAATAATTAAATGTAAATGTTTATTGTTTTTTTAAGTTTTTTATACAAGTTATAAAAGGAACTTTTTAAATAAAATGCTTACATCTTAGTTAGAATTACGACCTAGCTTCTCACGAGTGCTGTTAAAGTATTGAGTAGTGGGTATCGAGTATCGAGTATTTACCAAAATTTTTGGATACTCAATACTAAAAAGTAAGTACTCAATCCTTTTGAGTTAAATAAGCACAATATAATTTGTTTAAATTTATATAAACAGACGTTTTCACATGTGTGAAAGTAATGAAATATATTCAATTTCAAGCTAGATCCTCGATTCAAATTAAAATCATTTAGTGACGATAATGCTTTAAATATCTGTAAATCTAAAATTAATATCCTTTTGGAAGAGATGGACACAGATGATGAAATTGAATTAGACAATTTATTGGAGGAGGTTTTAAGTGCAAAATCTATTTGGGATAACTTTGACAAAGGATCAAATGCAAATAAGAATATCAAAAAATCATTTGCTAAATTGGAACAATATATAAATGAGCACTCACTTGAAAGAAAGAACTGCCCTTTAGAATGGTGGAAAATTAATGGAAATAAATATCCCTTTTTAGCTAATATTGCTAACAAATATTTGGCTATTGTGGCAAAGTCAGTCCCTAGTGAAAGAGTGTTTTCAAAAGCTGGTCAGATCCTGACAGAAAGGCGCAATTCACTAAAAAGTGAAAATCTTGAAAAATTATTATTTTTGCATTTCAATGATTTCTAACACAAAGCTTTTTCAATCAAATTTTTCTTATGATGAGGAAAATTTTCAATTCTTCTTTTTAAATTTTGACATACACTCATTCAAGAACTTCTACATTTTTAACAAAAGAAACACTTTGTGTACGCTATATTGATTTTTTACATATAATTCTAAAACAAATTTTGAATTTGTAACTTAATTTGTAAAATATTTTATTTTTTAGCCTTCAAAATTTTCATTTCATTTGTCAAAAATGTATGTCGCCCAATGAGCTGGTGAAATTGTATTAACTTATAAATGTCAAAAATTATTTTTTGGCACACACTCAAAGTACAAATTTTTTAATTAATTTAATTTTTTTAATTCGTTAACGTTGAAATAAAAGTTAACTTTTCTAATTTATTTATTGTTTATAATAAAAAGCAAATAAACAGAAAAATACCACGTTTTTAAATTTAAAAAGCCGTTAAAAGTATCGAGTAGTATTGAGTACCCAAATGAAAAGTATTGAGTAGTATCGAGTAGTGAAAAGTAGTAGAATGTTACAGCATTACTTCTCACACCACTTATGTTGTGTTAATTTTATACATGAGTGGCGGACCTACTGTTCAAAGTCGATTCCGAACTACAGATTTTTGAGAAAATTTTCATGGCAATTTTATTCACCAGAAATCTGCTGAAAGCAGTCACCAAAGAAATATTTTCCCACACTTTGTTTTGTTGGATATATCTGATCTTGTCTAATAAGCCAAGATATTTCTACTTGACTACAAGATGAGTAGATTATCAAAATTTAAAAGATAAAATTATATTTCTTACAGTTAAATTATTGCGATATTTTTTCTTTCCTCTACCATGAGACAATAGCATTTCTAACGGTCCGACAACTTTTAAAATTATTCAAAACAATAAATTTATTTTACCGCATGGCGTTGTTATGGTATAATGCTCACGCACCGATCTCCGCGATCTTATCTGTATTTTGCTAGATCCTCCTAAGACTCTCAAAACTCTAGAGTAAGGGTTCAGAATACTGTGATTCTCTGGCTTTATTAATAATTTCGGAAAAACGAGATCGAATCAATTACTTCCCAGGATGAAGAATACTTTGAAATTGTAAAATAATAAATATTCTCAAATTGCTAATTATTTGAATTCTCTTCGGTAATTGGTTCCAAAGTCGAGTGCAGTAAATAAAGAACTGACTCTCAGAGAAGGCAGTTTTATATTTTCGTTGAATCAATACCAGTCCTCTAGCCGATCTGCCGAAACTTATTGTTCCATACAGGTAAGTCGGTTGTGCAGTATAAATTATTTTATGTAAAAATATTAAACTCTTAAACTTCAAAAGATTTTCAAAACTCATATTACAAATTTGGTATGAGAACACAGATATGGAATCACGTATTCCTCGATTGAAGATATATCTTGCAATATTATTATAAGCGACTTTCAATTTCCGCAAATCATTTGCATGGCAATTTGTATAAATTTCGCATCCATATAAAAGGACTGGTAGCAAATAAGTTTTAGCAATTAGCATTCGTATCTTAAAAGGTGTTGAACATTTTACACCCCATAGATTTCTCAACATACCATAAATTTTACCTACTGCAGAAGCAATGTGATTGGACCAGGTCAGTTTATTACTAAAAATTACTCCTAAGTTTTTTGAACAGCTCACAAATTCAATTATATTACTATTTATTTTAATTTGAATATCGTCAGCAATCTTTCTATTACTTCTATCTATTAAAATACACTTTGATTTTGTGGGATTGATGCAAAGTCCATTGTTTTTGGCCCAGATATCTATTTTCTGCAAATCAGAGTTTATATTGTTGACATCATCCTCATACATATGTATTTTACAATGTTCTAAAGTATCCGGTAAATCATTGATATATATAAGCAGAATAATAGGAGTCCAAGCACTGAGCCCTGTGGGACACCTCTATTAACATCAAGGCTTTCAGAATATGTTCCATTATAAAATACAATCTGAGATCAACCTGTGAGATATGAACGTGACAATCTACAAGCTGTTTCTGAGAAGCAGAAAAGTTCTTCCAGTTTTTTTCAATAATGTGGATGATTTTCGTAGTGCGCGTGGTGGGTGTGAGGTAGGAGATTAGATAGTCTTGGACTTTTAATTAGGTAAGTCCAAGGTCTGGTACTAGTACTTTTGAGTACACAATAAGAGCATAAGTACAGAATGAGAACACAAATACATTCCATGTAAGTGGCCACTCTAAACATGAAATAAAAATCTTTCGACTATGAACAGCTTCAATTGTTTGCTGAAATTAGAAAGGAAAAAACTAATAGAATTTAAAAATATTTTATAAAATTATATTGATAAAGCAGACTTAAAGCTGGATTATTGTTACGTTTTTACCTTATTAAAAACGTTTATAATATGAGTTCATTGATTGCAAACAAAGTAAAAACAAATTTGTGTTCAGTTTCCATTAAACTCTTTATCGTTCACACTACTTTTATGTACCACCGTATACAACTTGACGGATTAACAATAATTGCGCAACAACTAACAACTCTTCAGTAGATCTTCACAATAGCGATCTTCAAACCACGACTGTTTATTTCGCACGCAACGCGACTTCACACAAGACTGATTGAATTATTACTAATCGTTGTCTGCTTTGTCTTTCCTTTTTATATGTCTACGAAATCAGTCTGGTGAACGTTCTTGAAGTAGAAGGCACAGAATATACACAGAATTGAAACCTTTGACGTTTAAAAACGCTCAAAGCAGCACTTTAACCTACCTCGTAGAGGGAGAAAAAAATATTTTAATGTTTTGCGAATCAAATGTGTTAGAAGCAACAGATATACAGAGTGAAAACTGGCGGTTAAAGTAGAAAAATTAAATGTAAATAAAGATTTATTTTGTGTTAAAAACGGGATAATTTGGAATATTTTTTAATTTCTTCAATGAAAAGTTTAAAGATTCTTAAATATTTAAATATTAATCGAAATGTGTGTGATTTTCGGTCACAAGGAATATAGTTTCTTGTGCAAGAGGTAATTAAGAAGCTAAATATTACAAGATCAAAATAAGACGTACTGCTCATAAAAAAATTTTCTTGCTGAAAGTTGCCAATATTTTTTAATTTCTTGAAAGAAAAAGTTAAAGTTGTTATTGTTATTAGTTGTTTTTATTATTTATTAACAGTTTTAGACAAAAATTACATTTTTTATTAACTCTCGCCAATATAAAAAACCACCCCGAAAACTAAAAAAAACATAAATAAACAAAACAGAGTTACAATCAGAGAGAGACAGAAATACTTTTTGGTAATATTTGCTGTCTCTTTCTCCATGGAAAGTTAAACGTCAAACTCTTGTTTCTATTCTGTGTATATTCTGTGGTAGAAGGTTCTTATTTTCGCCTTCTTGAGAGTTCTATCGCGACTGCATTGTTGTTTGTCTATCTTGTTTACTTTGTTTGTTGTTGCGTTCTTTCTTACTTGTCTGTCTCGTTTTCTTTCACACTGTTCGTTGTATTTGTTAGTGTAACTTTTGTTTATCGTTAATGTTAAACGATGTTTTCATTTTCGTAACAATATTATTATTTTTTATTTAATTTTTAATTACAATTCAATTGCAAATTACATTCAGTTATTACGAGCTGAGTAACATAGACAATATGCTCGGTGTAGTGTAACAGATCGGAGCCTCTGGTGGGAATCGAGCCCAAGACCGTCGCGTTAATAGTCTAGCACACTACCAGGGCACTCAACTAAAATATTATTTGCTTATATCAAAAGCAATAATTACATCATTTTAATGCGAAACCAAATTTCTCATTTACTAAGGATATAAATAAATTAATTACAAAAAAATATATCATTTAGACATCTTTTCAGCCGCTGTAGAAAAGGACATTCAATCATAACTAATTACATGAAGCTTTCCACATATCGACGCCTCCGTTCTATAACATTCTAAGTCGAAAAAGTGTGTTTTGAGTTATGAGCTCTCAAAAATTTCGCGCGAAATATGACTATATGGGTATTCGAAGTAGATTTTTGCCTATAATTTCGGAACGGATCGGCGCATCTTAACCAAATTTTGACAGTATTTAAGTTAGAGAATGTAGAATTTAAAAATGCAAGAACATTAAAAACGTTCTAAGTACACTTAGAACGTTATAGAATGGAGGCGTCGATATGTTGAACAAACAATCAGTCTGTAAGCTTAGATGGCTGTCCTATCATTTAAGTGGTATGTGGAAAACTACAACATTTACACAGATTATGTAATCAATAACATGAATAAAACTGGCCTCAATAGGATAGATAGCATTATTTATCTTACATTCTGTACATATATTTACTAATGAAAATATATTTTGAAAATTAAAAAAATTCAAACGTTGGCTTGGTTTACAGATATTCGATAGACACGACTAAGTTTTGTTCACTTTATTCAACAGCAAAGACTGACACAGCGTCAGTGGCTGAAGTGGTAGTTAATTAACATTTTATTTATATTTTTTACGTGCGTATGCGGTATTAATGGTGCTGTATAGAATATACATATTTTCTTGTTTTCCTTTTTTAATATTGTTAAGTTTTTACCTTTTAAAAACGTTTGAAATATCAGCTCGTAGATTGCAATAGAAATAAATTTGTGTTTAGTTTTAATTAACTTCTTTATTGTCCGCAGAAGTCCGTGTGACACTGTTCACAACTTGATGTAAACAACAGCAATTGCTTTGTTTCTTATTCTGCTTTACACTCGTTTGCGTAAACAATAACAATTGTTTGACCGATCTTTATGGCGGAGATCTTCAAACCACAATTATTCTCTTCACACACAACGCGTCTTCACCTGCTTGCTTTGTCTTGCCTTTTATTTCGTGGGGTAAGCGGTCTGATGGATGATCTTGAAGGAGAATGATTTCGCGTTCTCGAAATCTCTGTAAATGTAAAAATCGTTGTTACATTGTTGTTTGTGTATTTTGTTTACATTTATTCTGGTAATGTTTGTTATCCCCTTTTTTTATACTGATGTTTTTGCTATATTTTTGTTTATTCGTTGATCATGTAAACAAGTCCATTGTTTTTGTTTTTGTAGCTTTTGTTTATCATTTTAATGTTAAACGATGTAACACCATTTCCATTTTCGTAGCAATATTTCTTACCCACTTTTGTGAGACCTTTCAAGTGTGCGAGTACGGATAACAAAACTGTGAAAACACAAAAATGCTTTCTTTTTCTCTACATATTTTCAATTTTAGTCAATAAAGATTTATTAATTGAAGACGCCGTAGTCTAGTAAGTAGAGTGTTGGCTTATTAGACGTGAGGCCGCGGTTCAAACGCCAGGTCAGAATCTCCAACAAAACGAAATATGAAAAAATATTTCTTCGGCGAACTCCTTTCAGAAAATGTATGGCAAAAACTCTGAGAGCAAATAAAATTGCCATGAAAAGTCGTTCGAAGTCGGCTTTAAACTGTAGGTCCCGCCACTAATGTATAAAAATTAACACACACAACATAAGTGGTGTGAGAAGCTAGATCGTAATCCTGATTGAGGAATTGTAACGACCAGTTATGTATATAAGTATATATGTATGTAAGATTCATTATTCTAAGTTTCTGTGAATACAACTGTTAATGAATGAATTTCTTAGCCCTATTGATTTTCAACAGTAGCGCATAACTAAACTTACAACTTTAGCTTCTAAAAAGTGTCATCTGGGGTTTTAATAAATTAAAAATTTAACAAGCGATTCTTTAAATACATATATATTTTCCAATTGCTCCGAAGCCTTTATAGTAAATCGTGTGAGTCAAACTGTTTCAATGTGAAACATCAAAAAATTTACATAATTTCTGTACACCCTTTTGGTGTTTGTTAATTACATAGAATGACTGTTTATATCCTCGGGTAGGAAAATGAAAATTTGACTGTATGTGGGGCGATATCACGCAATAAACACAAAACGGAAATGAAATCGCACTGAGGTTCTTTGCATTTTTAACATTCTGTAGTATTCTGTTTTATTTAAATCGTATGTTTGTTGTTGTTGTTTTGTTTGTTTCGACTTCTTTAAATCCATCAGCAATAAAAACGCACCCGATAAAACTATTTTCCTGAGAGTACTTGTGTGTGAATGCGTGTGTATGAATGTAACGGTATTAAATTACATTAACTTACTATTTGCCACATATTCGCTTTCTTACTCGTTTGTTTCTGTCATGCATGCAACACCTTCATTTTCATCCATAGTTCCGAAACACTATGACGCTATAAAGTTAATTAAATTTTAATTTTTACTAAAAAATAAGACCAAAAACAAAGAACCAACTGCTCCGTCTTTTGAATGTTTCAAATGCAGTTCAATTCTTTGCATTTTCGGTACGTTTCTTATCTAAATTTTTCATTTATCTTCTCGGTACTAATTTTGAACTCAAACTGATTACTTGTCAAATTCAAATAATTTAATTTTAAATTGTAATTTTTGTAAAACGATTCTAAAATCGCTGTAGTCTAATAGGTAGTGTATTGGCTCAGAGTTCAAACCACAGGTCAGACATCTCAATCAAAACGAAATATGAAAAAATATTTCTTCGGCAACCTCCTTTCAGCAGATTTCTGATAAAAACTCTGAGAGTAAATAAAATTGCCACGAAAAGTTACTCAAAAATATGTCGTTCGGAGTCTATGCCGTAAAAGCACTCAATGTATCGAAACCATTCGATGTTTTTTTTTTTTTCGATAAATCAGATTTAAAAACTTAATAGAAATGTATGTTCAATAGGCCATATGTATATAATCGATTCTTTAATGTAATAAAACGTTTTGTAAATCATTCTTAAAAACCACTCAGGTGGAGTTGTGTACGATACAGAAAGGGAATTAAGTTGGTATTACCGTCGTGATGGAGGTTCTAAAGGATTTAATACAGTTGTATACGATAGTGCTGATTATAGCTATGGGAACTATGGTTCGGAAAAGTCTAATGCGAGATTTATCACGGGGCATTGTGACCCGATAAATCAAGTTGTTAACAGTTTTCCCTTTAATAGGGGACGATACAGAGAGGGGATTGGGTTGGTATAAAAGTTGTGGTGGAGGCTCTAAAGGATTTAAGACCGTTGTATACGATAGTGCGGATTACAGCTGCGGAAAAGTCTAATGCGAGATTTATCAGGGGGCATTATGTTCCGACAAATCAAGTTGTTGACAGTTTTCCCTTTAACTGTCCCCTAGACAGAAGCAATAAATACTTTACAACTGGAAATGTTTTAGAACAGAGAATAACAGAAAGGATTAATTTGATTTTAACAGACCAGTTTGTACCATACAGATGAGAGATTGAACATATAGTAGGACAGAAGAAGATGTTTGGTTCCATAATGAAATATTTAAAAGCCCATGAGAAAAATTTACGTATGTACATACATCAAAAAACATGAATGCACTTAAAGCTGTTATTAAAGAGAAATTCTCAAACAAGTGATTCGAACAGATTAATAAAAATTTAACGACTTTGAACTTTTGCATCAGAACGTTGGAGGAGAAAAAATGTATCAAAAGTCTAATGCCTATCGGCATACAACTAAACCAACAAGTAAGATAGTTGTGCGCTTACCATTACACGGCACCAATACTACTTTCTGTACGAAACCTGTATCTTATAACATACTTTTTGAGTTTCTTTTAGTCCAGTCCTCTAAGACAACTTATATCTGGTATAGTATCTCCCCTAAAATATTGGTATCTAGAGGCCACGAAGGCTGTGCACTGACATAAAAAATTTTTTGTTTAGCATCTACCTACAGAGCTGGACTCTTCGCTGACGCTTTTCACTGTACTAAGTCGTTTTTACTAAGTCCAATACACTCATCAGGATCGCTCCAGAGGATCTTTGCAATTTTTCCTAAGGAGCCATTGTTGCACAATAGTTGACGTGATGTTTTCATCTACTTTCTTAGCTTGATCTTCAATGCAATGATAGGCATTTGCTTATCCAAACTTATGATATGCATATACCCTGCAATAGATCTATTAGTCAGTATATTGACTTTCTTATTTCCAATCACTCTTTTATTACTAAGTACTCATATAATGCGTACCGTTCCATACTTGGAGTAATTGTTAATCGCATACTTATGTATGGTAGTCTTGAAGTTTTGCAGTTTTCGTTGTCATCTTTGGAAAATATAAAAGATACCGATTTAGTAAACAACACCAGCACCAATAAGTATAATTGTATGTCCAAACTTTATTTAAAGTGTTTAAATAAAACCACTCAAAGATAACTTATACGTAAATCCGAAATGTATGCATGTATGTATGTACGTTTATTTTTATGAACTTCCTTTTCAATTTATTCTATCACTGAACACTAAAATTTTTTGTTTTCGCAACTAAACAGTATTTACCAAAAAAAACAAAAACAACTCAAATATATCAACCACTAGTGGTGTTACAGTGTAGTGGAGAGTCAATTTAATTACAGAATGAAAAAAATCGCTAAATAACTCAACTGTAAACCACTATTAAATTGACTTCGACTGTGCACACATTTTTAAACATAGAACATGTAAACCATACTTCTTAAATAAATTTCTGGCAAATTTTATCAGTAAATATTAAAACAATAGATTATTTAAAAAAAATTAATTTCATAGTGTGTGCAAACCGCTTTTCAAATAGACTAATCCTAGCTGCCAGTTAACATCATAGGCGCTGGCGGTACGTGATAAGATTGAGCTGTATTCTATACATACTGCCAAAATTTTCCTACAAAGATTCCAGAATTCCTTTCTGGTAAGGCAAATGCTGTACCTGATATGCTGCCGTAGAATCGCCGTGGTCTAGTAGGTAGAGTGTTGCCTTATTAGACGTGAGGCTTCGGTTTAAACCCCAGGTCAGACATCAAAACGAAAATATGAAAAAATATTTCTTCGTCGATTTCCTCTCAGCAGATTTCTGGCAAAAACTCTAAGAGTAAATTTAATTGCCATGAAAAGTTTCTCAAAAATCTGTCGTTCGGAATCGACTTTAAATTGTAGACTCACCACTCATGTATAAAATTAACACACACAACATCAGTGTGTGAGAAGCTAGGTCGTAATCCTGACCTAAGGGGTGTAATGACCAATTGTGTGTGAAATGCAGCTCAGGCCATCATGTTCATATCACGGTGATGGTGTCGAGGACAGATGTTTTTGTGCTTTTCATATCGATACGACAAAAGGCGTGAAAGAAATTTGAGAGCAGCAAATGGAAGATCACTACTTGAAAATAATAAGAAGAGCGTTGAATTTGCTGAAGAAAATTATGGAAATAATTTTACTTTTCAGCAAGACAACGCCCCTATACATGTATTCAATAGGAACAAAGCATTTTTTGAAGAAAAGGATATGACTGTTTTGGACTGGCCACCACTTAGGCCCGATCTAAATCCTGTTGAAAACCTCTTGGAAATTTTAAGTGTCGAAATATACAAGAGTGGGATGACTTACAACTCCTTAAAAGACCTGAAAGAAGCTTTAATAAAAAAATGGGACGAAATGATGAGATGAGTTACAAAAATTAATAAACTCCATGCCAATTCGGTTAAATGAAGTAATTAAAAATCGAGGAGGACACACGCATTATTAAAATTAATATCTTATTTGAATATATTTAATTAGCTTTAAGTTTTGAATTTTTTCTTATTTTGTACCATATAAATATTTCCTTTAAGAATTTGAATTAGCTATAAGAAATATTTATTAAAATAAACAAACTCTGAAAATTTTTTACTTTAATTTTTTGTCTCTCTTTTTTAAATATAAAAAATATATAAACTTTTAAATTAGCTTTAAACCCAAAGAGATTTTTAGAAAAAACACATGTACCATATAATTTCTTCCTTGGCTGTAGATGTTCGTCGCTTCCCTGAAGGAAACATGTCGACAAGTGTCTCCAAGTCACCAGTTTGTCGACTATATTGGTGACGTTGTGATCGAAGGGTCAACAATTATTTAATTTGCCTTTGATGGAAAAAAAAATTGTCAAGAACGACAATTGAAAAATTGAAAAATTTTATTTTTATTTTTAATTTCTAAAATTTAAATTTTCCTTTGGACTTTACAAAAAGTATCCCATAAGAGTAAAAGAAATTATAGACGTTTAATTAAAAAACAATCATGTTATATAAAAACAGAAGTAGTGTAAATGAGACAATTATAAGTCCAAGTGTGAATTGTGAACATTTTGTGAAGCCAGAATGTTTTGTGTCGTCTCAAATAGATTTTCAAAGTGTGTGAAAGATTTTTGTAAAGATTTTGTTGATAAATTAAAATCTCGTTTCGTTGTTTGTCATGCGACACGCCATACGTAAGTATTTACTTTTATTGTGGAACTACTTCAACAAATGAAATTGATTTTTTTGTTTATATTCAATAGATTCGACAAATGAAATCACTCCTTGCGGGGTAATGCAAAACGAAATCTTCATCAAATATTTGGCCAAAATATTATTATGAATTTTAATGTTAATGGCTCTTTTGGAAAAAAGAGGTTGCGCGAATACTCAAATGTTTTTAAAGCCATAATAGGTAATAAATGCTTGTTTGTGTTCTCATAAATATTTGTAATATTTTAACAATTTGTTTCGTTTTTTTAATATACAGATGCAATATCAACTTTCAATGAAAATTCGGACAAAACACTTAGAGCAAAACCAAAAATAATGAAAATCATGAAGAAGACGACTCTCCCAAAGAGGATTAATAATTTCACTTAAATTTAATAAAACAAAAGCGTTATTTTGATGTTCCTATATAAACAAGAGGGACTGAATTAATAGTACCTTTTTAGTTTTTCTATTTAAATTTAAAAAAAGCCTGTAATCGTACCTTTTTATTTTTTTTAATAAAATATCAAATATTTACAAAAATTTAAATTTTATTGTCGACTTTTACTACAGAAAAGTGCCAAAAGTGTAGGCTAGAACTGCTAAATTGTACTATTGATTCACTGGTTCCAATGTCTACATACGGTCTCAAAAGAAGTACCTTGTCAATAGTACTATCGTCAGTAGTAGATTTTCAATGACACGCACATGTTAAATGTCTATAGTAAAAAGCATTGTTTGTCATATAATAAGTCAGTAGGACTGGTGACTGTGTCAATAGTAAGTCAGTACTGTTTCACTATTGACATTTCCTGCAGGGTTTGTTGACCGCAAATAATTAGACTCTAGCACTTTTCTATTATGGCAGAAATTTTCAATAAAGCAAACTAAGAATCATTATAATTGCCTTTAACCTAAATTTATTATATGTTACGTACAGGCATGAGATTGTCCAAATGCCGATTTTTCCACTTCATTGGAAATATTTGCTGCGGGTTTATAGATAATAAAAAAAGCTTTAAAATAAAAAGGAAAACAATGTGAACGAATTTCATGTTACGCATAATTGGACAATCAAATAAAAGGCACTGTTTTAACACTTGAAACCAAAACCTTTTGCTCTTATTACTGCCTCCAAGTGTCGAGTTATCGTCTGCATGAGATTGGCGTAAAATGCCGGGGTTATATTGTTCCATTCTCTCCTAATTCCTTGTTTCAACTGCTCCACTGTGCTGATACTGGTATATATAAAGCTTACGGGCGAGTTTTTCCCAAACTAATTTTTCTCACTAATGTTGAATCCAGAGGCGTGTGCCAGTGTTTGGAGTAGTTTTGAACAATTATGTATAAGCTACAGCTTCGCCTCGTGCTGCGGATCGTTGTCCTGGTAGAAACAAATGTGTCCAATATTTTTAACTGCATTGTATTAAAATGTCCAAATATTGGAATGGATCTAATTTACACTGTCTATATCGTTGGTCTCATGTAGAAAGACCCTAACTCACACTTTTTCCGAAATTGTATGAGATTAATTAATTAATTACATGAGACCAACGATATAATGAATATACCCCACTTCTGCACTGGAAACATATCCCCACACCAGTACCGAATTTCACCTATGCCTAAAAATAGCCTGGGTATTGTTTGGCAAAAACTCTGTATTTGGCATACGCCAAACGTACTGGTTTCCATCTAATCCATATAAGTTAAATTTACTTTCATAAGTAAAGGGTACTTATATATGTAGATCCTATGTATGCACTATGTAGGTATCCTTTGGAAACAGTAATAAAAGCAAAAGGTTTTGATTTCAAGTGTTAAAACAGTGCCTTTTATTTATTTAATTGTCGAATTATGTATGTGTTTGACATGAAATTCGTTAATTTTGTTTTCCTTTTTTGTTTTAGAAATATATATATTTCTAAATAAAAATTTTCAAATAAAAAATTCTAAGTGTTACACTTTTTTTTAAATTCTTATTTTTTTTTAATTATCTATAAAGCCGCATCAAAATATTTTCGAAATATTTCCATTTGCCGAAAAATCGGCATTTGAATAATCTCATACCTAGTGTCCAATTATACGTTTGAGCCACTGTACAATTTGTCTTGTCTTAATAAAAATTAAATCAATTATTTGCGACACTCTTGTATTATATAATTATTGATTATGGAAATAACAGTATTAAAATTGAAAATAACGGTAAATCTTTCAGATGCTTGCAATGATTACACACATGGTTTAACGTACATACATACGATGCTGAATTGTCAAACATCTTGCTTATCTTTAAATTTATTCTTCATATTTGGAATATTGAATGCATTTACACTGTATCACATAATTACTTGCATGCTGTATTGACAGAATAACATTTGTTCTCACATTCTTTGGTACTCACGCACAGTCATGTACAAATACTCACGCACAGAGCCACCGAAGTAAAACAACAAGAACAAAATGTTTAAAATTATAACCAAAAACAACAGAAAAATGAGAAAAATAAAAGCACGGCAATAAACATTCTCAACAACAAAATGAACAAAAACGGAAGTAAACGGAAAATAAATAAAAGAAACTCGTGTAAAATTAAATCCACATTCTTATTAAAAGAGTTTTTTCGACAAATTTTTATTTCTTTCTCGTCTTTATTATCCAGTATCTGAGTTTATTAAAATAAACAAATAACATCCTTTTTATTTGAATTTTTATTTTTATTCCTCTATTCACAATTTATAATTGAAATAACTAAATTCCAATTTTCTCTTAGAAATGAAAACATTTTTCAATTTCACTTCACCATCATATTAAGTTTCGATTATTTTTATTAATTTCTTTGTTTTTCTTCTCCATCTTTATGCACTTCAATACAATTTCCTTTAATTTGCTTTCAGTACAAACAGAATTGAAAATAAATTTTAATTTTAAATATTTTTGCCGTCTTTTTCGTTATTTTTGTAAACAGAAAATCGCGATCGCAATACTACGTTTGAAAGAAACAAAAAAGACACATTTGTTTCGCACAATGTCCAGAATTTATTTTGGTAAAGAATGACGTTACCGAACAACAGTCAATCCGGGACTGAAAGCTCTTGCCTACAGCCGCTTTGCGAAAAGCCCTTTAGGCACAAAAAGTAAAAAAAGGAAACGGAAGAACTAAACATATACACAT
This sequence comes from Sarcophaga subvicina, assembly GCA_936449025.2. Classification (NCBI taxonomy): domain Eukaryota; kingdom Metazoa; phylum Arthropoda; class Insecta; order Diptera; family Sarcophagidae; genus Sarcophaga; species Sarcophaga subvicina. The sequence goes on from OW388082.2 coordinate 40,249,621, forward strand.
ATACACACATAAAAAGGATATTTAGTGTGGAGAAGATGAGCATCAGATTTAATAGGAGATTGCGCATTATTTACACTGCTGCTAGTAAATGTGCAGAATGTGCCAATATAGCGTTTTTAATATTGATTTAGGCGTACGTACATATGTTATTTCTGATTTTTGGTTATTTTCAAACACGATTTAATAGTCAGAATTATTTTGGTTTTCATATTCAATTTTCCTTATTTTGACATATAAATTGCACACTTATTCCTTTTTTTTTTTAATCATTACAATTTTTTTATATTTCTTTAATTTATAGTAAAAACATAATTTCGTTATTTAAACAGCTTTTCAATAACTTTCGAATATTTACTGTGCATATGGTTATAGTTAAGTTAACTTTTTAGGAATTTCTTATCTGGACTCTTTATTTTAAATTTAAGTAAGTTAAGAGTTGTTTGTAATCGGCAAGGATCAAAAGTCTCCATATTTTTTTGTCCTAAAAAGTCATGGACATCGCCGTGGTACTATAATGCTGTAGGGTTGTCTGTCGGCACCATGTCTTGGCAGTTTGGAATTTATTGAGGAAACAAGGAACAATAGTATTTTAACATTCTAAAGGACAACTTTAACTAAAGTTGCAGAAGAAGTAGGAATTCGAAGTGTTTAGATGTATTTTGCTTACCAAAGTCTCCATGTGCTTAATCATAGCTGCCAGATCAATAAGGCACCAAATCGTCAAATATTTGAGAAAAAATCGTCAAAATCGTCAAAGACGTTTATTGAAATCGTCAAAAAATCGTCAGAAAAAATAAATAAATAAATTAAAATTACGTCAATGTATGTACATGTATGAGTTGAAAAATATAACATTTAAAAAAATTTGTTGCAAATTAAACGCTAACATCCCTCATCTTCATTTATTAATTTTTATTTCCAAAAATGGAGAAATATTACTTCATTTTCAGGAAAAAATTGTTCACGGTTTAAACAATCCATCCCAATGTTGTTTATTGACACATAAGCACAGTATTAATATTGCATCATCTATAGTGTATTCAGTGTAATGTTGGCTGGAACCGACACATTTTTCAGTTCTTTCTTAAGATCTTATCATGTGATCTTACTACTTCTTTTATAACCGACCGAAAATGGGATACAACTCTCATATATGGGTCGGTGCCTCAACGTACGTGCACAGCAGAGGCCATAGTAGCTCGTTAATGACTGTAGTGTATCCAATTCCATTGAATCATTGGAGCATCGTTGGAATGTGGTTTGTGCTTCACTGTTCTATCGCTACTATAAAAGGATTTTGCTCGAACGAAATAAGGGGACATTTTCCCGAAAATCATATATTCCTACGTAACGCTCGTCTTTCTCGGCCACCACGTCGATTGGCCAGCGGATCGCATACTGCATTACAGAAAAATATGTTTTTTAGTCGGATTATTCGTATGTGGATCTCAATTCCTTCAGGTTTTTCCTAATACTTATGAAATAAAAATATTCAAGTCTAGTGTCCATAAACACTGTTCTCTCTTTCCTTCTTCCCATAATATATTTTCATAGTTCCAAACACAATGCCATCTATCCCCTGAGTGTTGGTCGTACGAAAAAAATAACGGCGCTTCCCTTCGTTCTTCCGATGGTAATATTGGAAGCTATACTCGAAAAATTAATTTTAATTTTAAAATTGCTTGCACCGACAAGTGATAAATTATTCTCAACTACGAGGTTATTTAGCAGTTGTAATTTTTTGGTTTTTAAGGGGTTAAAAAGGACTAAACTACAGAAAAATCATCATCATACATCATAGTAACTTAAGAGTATAATAATTTACTCCCTGTTCCAACTAACATAAATTTTGAATAGTAACAATTGCAAAGTAAATACAAAGCTTTAAGTGGCTTTTAATGTACTAAAGTAAAGAATATGATTGTACATTTTTCATTTACAAAAATCGTCAAAATAAGGGCATAAATCGTCATATCGTCAATATAATATTTTCGGAGCTCAAAATTGTCAAAATGACGATAAATCGTCAAATCTGGCAGCTATGTGCTTAATACTCAAAATTTCTCAAACAAAAGTCGACTGAAGAACTGCTTATGAGTAAATGGCAGCAAATATCAACAGAAAATACAACAACAAAAACTGCTACATTCAATACTAAATAGGTTAAATGGTGTGCCTGATTCTGCTGTTAGGTGCAACATTTAAATACTTTGGCCCTTTGAATATCAAATTTACTCTCTTCTTCTTGGGGGTACCCACACTTTTACGTCGCAATATTACGTAGTCAATTGAAAGTGTTTTTTATTTTTCTTTTGTTTTGTAGAATACATTTAAAATTTTTCTGTTTTGTTATAAAATAGAAATAGATTAATAGAATAAATACATATAAACCCTTTTGCCTAAAATTTCTAATTTTGTTTTAATTTGTAAAGGTACCTGGACATATGATGTGCACTGTAGATTTTTAGGAAGTACTTAAGCAATGATCGATAGCTTTTCATACTCATTACATTGTAACTATATACCCAAGTTGTATTCCCGTCCATAGTTGTTCACAGTGCTCCTTTTATATTAGATAGATTGCCGATATACAAACTTCTTCAGGAGTTTTTACAATCTTTGGGGCCAAGAGTCGCTATAACTGCTATAAGATTTCTAAGATAGATTTTGGATAGATTTATCATAAATCGTATCTATCGTTGTTTAGCTTTAACAATTAATATTTTTTAATCTCCGTACAGGTTAGATTTGGTAAGGTAGCGGACCCCCTTGAAAAGAAAATGTAGGTACGCTCAGGAAATACTGAGGCCCATTGTGATACCACAATCAGTTCTACCCACGGATCAAACATTTTCTAGAGGAAACCAATGAATGACTTCGCGTTCTCGAAATCTCTGTAAACGTAAACATCGTTGTTTCATTGTTGTTTGTGTATTTTGTTTACATTTATTCTGGTAATATTTGTTGTTACTTCTTGTTTACTTGTTTAGCACCCTTTTTTATACTGATATTGTTGCTATATTTCTTTTTCATTCGTTGATTATGTAAACAAGTCCATTGTTTTTGTTTTTGTAGCTTTCGATTATCATTTTAATGTTAAACGATGTAACACCATTTCCATTTTCGTAACGATAATTTTAATTAGTCAGCAACTTTGATATCTTTAATGTTCCGATAACGCCTCCAAACACAGCCGGCTTACTTGGACAACCTTAGAAGTGGTATACACACTTTCTAGAACTCCAATAGCCGATTTGCTGTCATTAAAGTTATGTAAATCTCTATTTAATAAAGCTTGACACTGAACTTTTTTCTCGATTGTCTTCAATAACAAGGATGATTAAGAGACAATCTAAGATTCAACTGATCCGAAAGAATTAAAATGCGAAATTTATCCCTAAGTGAATACTTGGTTCTCTGGGAGATGTAGGCCATTGTCAAAAACTGATCTTTCTGGTACTTTTGTCATAAACTAGGATCGAAAGTATGATCAAGTATCGTGCAAATACCACGTCACGTATTGCGGACAAGCCCCTACACAGATATAATTTGTGTCCCCTTAACATTTGATGAGACAATTTCATCATCACAACCCGATTTATTGAAAGAAGTAATGATTTTTGAAATGGAGTCGTTAACTACAAACAATATATGATGTCTGACAGAACTGCCAACTCTCAGTGTCAAATTTTGTGTTAATGAAGTTCATTTTTCAACAAGTATTACATTTTAAAATTTTGTTTTTCATGCAATTTTGCACGGATCTCTACAATAGACGACTTATTTAACACTTTATGGTCTTAGACCTAATGTGCTATAGAAGCAGTCCTTTTTGTTATTAAATTCATGCGAAATCATATACACTTTGTTCTTGTATGAAGTGAGCGTCATATGTGTCCATACATATATTCATAATTGGTCTTTACAACCCTTCAGTCAGGATTACGACCTAGCTTCTCACACCACTTAAGTTGTGTGTGTTAATTTTATACATAAGTGACGGGACCTATAGTTTAAAGTCGACTCCGAACGAAAGTTTTGTGAGAATTGAATTTTTTATTTGCTCTCAAAGTTTTTGGCAGAAATCTGAAGCCACCGAAGAAATATTTTTTTATATTTTCGTTTTGATGTCTGAACTGGGGTTTGAACCGCGGCCTTACGTCTAATAAGCCAACACACTACCTACTAGACTACGGCGACACTATGTGTCCATTGTGAACTTTTATTATAAACGATCATTAATTTTTCTTTTTCTTCTGTGTTGGCGATGACATTTGTCGAACATATTCAGTATAAATCAAATCAGTGAACAAACATCAAAGATGACGAATTTTGTACCAGAAAAAGATGATTTGCGGAGAGAATTAATTTTTCGGAGGAAAACGAATTTAAATGTTAATTACTGCACAACAAACAATTTTTGACCGTTTAAAAGCTATAGGAAAGATCTAAAAGTCTGGAACATGAATTGAATGATAGACAGTTGGAAAACGGAGTAACCGCGTGTGAAATTTTGCTTTAAAAAAATCAGTGTTGCAACGTACTGTTTCTAGCGAAGAAAAATGGATTTATTTTAAGAAAAAATCGTGGGTTATTCCGGAACTAGCATCGACTGTAAAACACGATCGATTCTGCAATGCTATGTATCTGGTGGAACTAGAAAGATGTTATTTACCACAACAAATCTAAGAACTGGTGAAACCGTTAAACAGATCACTGCCGGCTACAAATGACAATTGATCGAAAAATTTTATTTTCTGACTTTCTGTTTTACTAATAAACCTACTACACTCTCTAGGTTCAGATGAGAACTCCTTGCACTGCATTGAATATGCAAAATTTTCATGCCATCTGTTGTTCAATTATTAGTGTTTATGCCTATTTTTTTATATTTTTTTTTAGAAAACAGGAATTTTTACGGTTTTTAAAACACTGTTCTACATTGTTTTTGTAGTATTTATTGCCATTTTCCCATTTAAGATTTGTGGTGAATATCGTGTGAAGTGCATGAGAATGCATTTATTTGGAGTAATAACAATACCTTTCAACATTATTCAATAAGAATACGGTTAATACTATTGTTGTTGCTGTAGCAGTTAACGTTCAGTTCAAATTCTTCCATTCTATTTATTGTTATCGTCTGCCTTGCGCCATCCTTCTTTTTCAGACAAAAGAAATCTTTTAAGGAAAACAAAATTTCTTAGAATAGGTGAGAGGGAATTGTAGAACATGTTTGTACATATGTATGTATGTATGTGTAAAACACATTTGTATGCATGGTTTACATATGTGTATGTGGATATCTGAGATGAAAATCCAGATGAAAATTTTGAAAACCGACTTTTTTCTTGTATTCAAATAGAATTTGCAAAAAATTCATCATTACATCATTACAAACCAATTACAATACACAAATGAGAATGAAAAAATAGGCAAGTTTTTCATTTTATAAACGATAAAAAGGGTTTGGATTAACAGTAATGTGAATAAAATTAGCAGTGCTTAATTACTGATTATTAAAATATTGTTCATCATGATATTCTCTTATATTGAACTTTGTTCTTCGATTTGACATAAAGCCCTATGTGGTAATCATATCAAGAACAGGCAGCTTTTTGACCAGTATGGACTGCTTCTTAACATATTATTTAGCATTACTGAACATTGAGAAGGCTTTTGAGAACCATGTAGACAAGTTAGTCTCGATGTCACTAAAATTAAAGAGTTATCCGCAGAAAAAGTGCATCTTATAAAAGACATTAAATGAAACCTTTATACTTGTCCGTAATTGCACAGATATGCATGGGTTTGAGCATTTTATCAATGAGGTACTTTGAATTCTTACACATCAACCTCCTTCCAAAGCCTACAAAATTAACTTTCATTGCATTGGATAGGACGCACGCCTAGAAACCGACCAGGAAATATTAATAGAGCTGCTCTAAATTGAATCCTCAAGGTCCTACACAGGTTGTAAGTCCAAGGCACACGAGAAAAAGCGTTCTGTAGAATGAAATTAGACCGTCAGGACTAGGTTAAATTGATGGCCACCTCAAAGGGCATAGCTTAATTGGGTCCTAGAAGACCGAGTTGTAACACTAATGTTATACATGCCGTCATACACTTCTATCCCTGGCTGCCATCTCTCAGTTATCTCCACAGTTTTATGAAAATACATACATACATACGTACATAATTGGCCATTACAACCCTTCAGTCAGGATTACGGCCTAGCTTCTCACATCACTCATGTTGTGTACGTTAATTTTATACATGAGTGATGGGACCTTCAGCTTAAAGTTGACTCCGAACGACAGATTTTTGCGAAACTTTTCATGGCAATTTTATTTACTCTCAGTTGAGAGAGGAGAAGGGATGAGAGAAGCCTTTTCAGATGCAAAAAGAGGTAGCAGGAAAGTCGAGAACGTGAGGAAGTCGAGATGTATAGATGTAGGAATGGCCCTTGAAAATTCTTACCGAAGGTTTGAAGCCCGGAGCGTCTTCCTGCAAAGATGAAAATGGAAACCTGATAACAGATTCGCAGGGGGAGCTGAGGTTGTGGAAGAAACGCTCCTCTACTCTGCTACGAGGTGATGACGACACCAATACCACATTTAAAGATGATGTACCAAACCCAATCGATGATAACGGCGTGGAGATTCTGCTGCCTAACCATGAAGAGGTCAAAGTCGCAATTATACGTCTTAAAAACAATAAAGCTTTAGGTCCTGATGGCCTTCCCGGTAAATTGTTTAAGACCGGAAGTAATGACTTGGTAGGGCGCATGCATCAGTTTATTTACTAAATATGGCTAGAGCAAAGTATACCTAACGATTGGAACCTCTGCGATATGCGCCAACTTTAGGGCTATACGCCTTCTCCCTATCGCATATAAGGTTCTTAAGGGTGTATCGTGTGAACGACTGAAGCCACTCAAAACACTAAATGGAACTTATCCGTGCGGCTTCAGACCTGGCAAATCCACCATCGGCCAGATCAAATCCTGGAGAAGACCCACGAAAAACAAGACAAGACACGCACCATCTTTTTGTCGACTATAAGGCAGCCTTTAATAGCCCCATAAGGGATCGTGTTTTTGCCGCAATGTCTGAGTTCGGTATACCTTGCGAAGATGATAAGGCTATGCAGAATGACGTTGAGCAATTCCTTCAGCTCCATCAAGGTAAAAATGGACCTCTCCAAACCTTTTGATACCGTGCGAGGTTTCAAAACGAAGTATATGTTATCGACAAGTAGGGACATGCGATGGATAACTTTACTTTCAAGGTAGTCAAGGAATTTATTTATCTTGGCCCCGCCGTTACCACCAAAAATGATTTCAGTATAGAGATCAAGCGCATTCTTGCCAATAGGTGCGAATATGGTCTCAATAGGCAATTGAGAAGCAGAGACCTCTCTCGTACGACAAAGCTAATACCGTACAAGACGCTCATCCTCCCCGTGCTTATTTATTGCGCAGAGCCATGGGCACTATTGCAGCAGCCTTGAGAGTATTTGAGAGAAAAGTTCAACGTAAAATCTTCGGTACAGTGCGAGTTGGGAATAATTTCCGCATCCGATCAACAGTGAGCTGTATGAGCTCCTCAACGACATGGACGTTGTGCAGCGTATTAACGTCCAGCGGCTGTGCTGGTTCGGCCATGTCGTTCGAATGATGGAGGATGCTTTGGCGATATGGATATTTGATGCGGAGATTTGCGGAAGTCGGCGAACAGGACGACCATATATGCGTTGGAAGGACCAGATCGAGGAAGCCCTGTCATCGATTGGTGTGACCAACTGGAAGGATGTGTTAAGACAGGCCGAAATTAGTTAATCGGGTTATTAATGGCCTGTTAAGTAAGTAAGTAATTCCACCCAAAATATAGGCAGTGGGCATCTCTCTTGATTTGATATGGTTTGACATTTTGTATTATAAAACCCTGGTTTATTATTAACTACCATTTGTAGACCTTTTGCACTTTCAACTGACAAAAACTCATTATATTTTTTTTCTATTTCTAAATTATTTCCATTAAAAAAAGAATTTGTTTTAAATTTTTTCTCTTTCACACTGGAAACATAGCCGTCCCGCCATAGAAAAGGCCAGACCAAAAACCATATTAAAATAGAAACTTATCCGAAGTTCCGTAAATATATAACAGATTCGAATTGACTGTGGTAAAACGTTTTAATTAGACAGTGACAAATGAACTCAGTGTATTGAGACGACAGCTCAGACATTAGCGTTCAGAAAACCTACTATACTACCAATTGTCGCCTTCCTTGACTTGCAAAGGAAGGTCCATTGTTTTGGCATCACAGTCTTTGGAAGCCTCGTCAATGTTTGACCCTGGATGATTGTCATCAACTTTCTATTTTATATACCCGACTTAGACCAGTTAATAGCATAACAAAGTTCTGGATCACTAAAGACTGCCGCCAATTCATCCCTCGCCCTCGCCATCCCATCTTAGGAGATACATGTGACTATCCACTATATTTCTATCCAAAGATGTGAAAGGAATATCCCTATTATAGCCTCAATTGACGCAGCCAAGACTGTGTTCTAGAAACCATTTTCTCTACTTTTGGATTTTGTATTTACCGGCTTAACAATCTTAGTATGCATTCAATAAATCGCCTTAGGATCTAGTCCACGAGAGTTCTGCAGCCTTTCTAACTATGTTACAATATTTGGAAGTTGCAGTGCAGTTCGATATCTAATACAACTCACAGATGTTAAATCTCATTGGAATACAACAGGCCTTTCAGCAATAATTCCATCAAGGTCGTCTTTCTTTTACAGATGACTCCAATGACTAAAGAGACACAAGTAGAGAAAACACTCCACCATAAGGGTGATCTCAACTGAACGTTATCCCAGGGAAGGTGATTTCCTTAAGACGTTTGATCTTTTCTATCTTGGCCGTAACAATACATTTATGAGGTCAATTCGTGGATATCCCCTTACTGCTGTTAACCTGAAATGGTGATCCACTAATCTTTAGATAATTTACAGAAGAAAAAATGTTATACAAATAGGACTTTAAAACCTATTGTAGTTCGTTGAATGTTTTAATCCATTTAAGGAATAAAGACCCCAATAATCCTGTGATAATAAGTGTAATATCATACGCATAATTGGTCATTACAACTTTTCAGTCAGGATTACGACCAAGCTTCTCATGCCACTTATGTTGTGTGTGTTAATTTTATACATGAGTGGTGGGACCTACAGTTGAAAGTCGACTCTGAACGACAGATTTTTGTGAAACTTTCATGGCAATTTTTATTACTCTCAGTGTTATTGCCGGTAATCTGCTGAGAGGAAGTCGCCGAAGAAATATTTTTTCATATTTCGTTTTGCTGGAGATGACTTAGATCCTCTGTTTTTAAGAGCTTTGTCACCTAAACTTTTACCGTATTTTACTCACGTATTCAATTCAGTCTTAACTATGTCCTCTTTCCCTGATAATGGAAACGGTCGAAAATCATCCCAATTCCTAAATCTAACAATGAATTCAGGCCAATTGCCATTCTTCCGTTCCTGTCCAAAGTTATAGAAAACCTCATAGCTAAACAAATGAACGATTATCTCACGAGTAATAATTTTTTATCTGATAAGCAGTCGGGATTTATGAAAGCTAGGAGCTGCACTACTGCTTTAGTCAAGGTAGTTGATGATCTTAGGTTGAAACTGGATGAAAATTACATAGCGTTTTTGGTTCTTTTGGATCACACTAAGGCTTTTGATACAGTTGATCACAGAATATTATTGAGGAAGCTACAGACCCTCTTTCATTTTTCTAATTCAGCTTGTAGCCTTATACGTTCCTATCTCATTAACAGATCACAACGAGTTTACCTAAACGGCAACATCTCGAATTCGGTACACGTTGGAAGAGGTATTCCTCAGGGATCAATTTTAGGGCCCCTTTTGTTCTGTATATACATTAACGACCTACCTGATGTTTTGGATAATTGTAGCGTACATATGTACGCTGATGACGTTCAGCTTTATAGGAGCGCTTGTATTGATAATATCCGACTATGTGTAGATACGATCAACGATGATTTACGGAAAATTGACAACTGGGCTAGTGCTAATGGACTTTGTATAAATCCCTCTAAATATAAATGTTTATTGCTCTTCAGGTCTAAGAGAGCGTTTGATGTGCCGGATATTATTATCAGGGGGAATAAAATTGATTTTGTTGAATCGGCATCTAATCTGGGTGTTATCTTTAATGGTCGGCTAACGTGGTCTAGCCACATTAATGTCATCGTTGGTAAAGTTTACGGTATGCTTAGGAACTTATGGGCTGTTATAGATTCGACTCCTTTTGCTATACGCCTGCAACTGGCAAAAACGTTTTTGATTCTTGTTCTTTTAGACGGATCGGAAATTTTCGCCAACTGTGATACGGATGATAGGCGGAAACTCAACTTGGCTTATAATAACATAGCCAAATATGTATTTATTAAGGGACGTCGGGACCATATATCACAATTTTCTTACCAGATATGTGGTATTCATTTTGATAATCTATTGAATATTAAGTGCCTAATATTCCTCCATAAGATTATTACTTTGGAACAGCCAGTATACTTATTTAGCAGGATTAGATTTGCTAGATCCAACCGCGGTAGGAAAATTATACAATTAAGGCATAGGACTCTTTTGTCGAAACGACAGTTCTTTATACACACCATCAGTCTTTGGAATACACTACCTAATTATATTCAAAACATAGGCAATGCAACTAAGTTCAAAAAGGAGCTATACATTCTGTTTAAGTAGTTTGTAATACATTTTGATTGTTTTATACATTTTTACTCTTCATTTTTATTAGTGATTAATTATTTTCATTTTTCTAATTTATTATTTAAGTTTCATTGTATCTCATTATATGAATATATTTCTTTGTTTGTATTTTTCTTTATATTTGTATCTTTCCTAATTTAGTTTTTTACATATACTCATTTTCTTATCCTAATTTTTTTGTATCGATTGCTATTTCCTGAGGTTAAATCATGTTGTTATTCTTATTCATTTTTATTTATACTGTACTTCAAACAATTCATTACTCATATAATCAACGATTTGTTATTACTTTTTCCTCTTTGATGTACTCCCATAGCACTTTCATTTATAAGATTATTATCTTGTTGTGCTATGATTAATAATAAATAAATAATAAAATAATAATAATATCTGCAAACATCATCACAGTGGGTTTGACCACCCAATTTTCCAACAACGTGAAAAGTACAAAGTCAGGATTATTCCTAGCGTATGATCGATCCATCGAGTCTTCTTAAAGAAATAATACCGTTCGTAAATTTCTTCCCAAATTCTACTTCAGATTGCCTTATCTCCGCATTATAACCAGTTGGAGCGATTCATTAATCCTACAATACCCTTATGTGTTTAGACTAGTCAGCCTGTCATTTTTCCATAGAACCTTTCATTTACTCTACTCTCATTGTATGTGAAAATAATAGTATCATTCTCAAGGGCCTAATTCGTATGACCAGTATTTCACTGTAGTGTTCTCAATTAGTTTTATTTTCAATATAAATTTGGATCGCTAAATCTGATCGCTTTAGTAGAATCAAATCAAAATCAAATACATTTGAGTCCCCAATAAAGTTGTAGATTTAGGTGCCGATTGGAGTGAAGTCACTTTCCTTCTGCCTAACTGCATTGACATATATTCGTTTTGATCCCTATTACTAATATTTTATATATTAAATGCATAAAATAATTTTAGACTCTCACATTTGATGATGATATCGTCGCACCCAGTTAAAAAGAGTATGGTACCTATATTGTTATTGCAGATGCCTTATTTATAGATACCTCGATTGGTAACTACTGCTATCGAATCCAGACTTGAAAAGATCGGTTATCGCAGCAGAACATTCTGAACGATTCTCAATTTCTTTTTCTATTGCAGTTAATCATATATGATGTCAGATAAACCATCAGACAATAACAAACACCCAGGATCTCTGGTGGAGATTGAACACACGGCCTTGGCACTTGAGGTTTAGCACACTACTAAGTAAACCATCGGGGCATCTTACAGCTCATTGTGACCTATTCTGCATTTGGATTTGTACCTCATCCGCATTAAACTCAATTCGCGCAACATAAAAGTCAGCTGACAATTAACACTGCTTTAGACATGCTGGTTTTTCGAACAACATTTTCTGCTGTATGGGAATCTAAAAGTAATTGTGGAAAAACCACTGCTAATTAAGTGATCTGTGTACCTAATGGACGTATAACAATTAATACAATTGCTGCTCATAGAGGGAAATTCTAATCTTACCATATACTTACCAGATTTCCTAAATTAACTCCAATATAAAATCATAGTCTAATCATTTTACTTGGTTATCATGTATTTTAATAATTAGAGGGCGTTTTATTTAATGGAAAGTAATATTTTTTACAACTGCCTTCTTCTATTGTAACTCTAATTTTTCTGGTACTACGGACGTATAAATCCAACAGAAAAATCTAGAAAAGCCACAATAACTTCAGAAATAAAACCTGAACGCAATAATTTGAAACCAAATTGAGAAAATAAGCTAACTTTAGACCTAAAAAATCACCATGGCCACACTGGAGGTGGTTTTTGATATCTTCCTCATACATCAACATGAAGGAGAACATCAAAAACAAGGTCCTTGTGTTGGTCTTTCGATGCTGAATTATACCGCACTGGTTTGAATTCATTCCTTAATCGATTCCGAACCGGGTAAAATAATGTTCTCAGGATCGGTACTGACTTTTTTTAAATGACCAGCGAGGATCATCGCCTTGAGGAAACCAGCATGCTTCCAAAGCAATTTCTGACTGCATGCTGCAGTCATATCAGGCTAGACATCAGGAGTTACCTCAACGAAACTACTGAGCGTACATCTCTTATGGAGGAGGAGGCCTGCAAACATTTACAAGAATTAATACGGGGTTATGAACTCCTCTGATATTGCAGATTATAAGAAACACTCACACTGGCGGATAAGATCAACCTTAAAAAAGCTAAGATCCAGTTGGGACTGAATCCTCAACTCCGACCACAGGTCGAGAATTCTAGGAACAACAACGATCCAACTCCTCTACTGATCGCCACCCTATTGACATGTGGCTACGACCGATTGAGCCGGTACGTTTTTGCCACTGCCTACATCAGAATCGAACAATGACTCACACACCAAATAAACTAACACCAAACAATTAAATTAACAATTAAATATTTCTACAAGATACTAATAATTCCTTGCGCCTATATTTTGTTTAATTAATTACTTGAACGAACTTGCAAACAGTGTTGTTATAACAACAAATTTAAGATTGCTGGCACTACAGGAAATGTTTATAGCGCAACAGTGTTTTAAACCTTTTAACTAAAGTACATCCATTTAATAAAATAAAATATTTCGCAATAAGCACTCTAAGGGCCAACCTGCCGTTAAACTTGGGTTTAGTTAAAGATGCCTTTAGGTAAAAGGAACTGTAGAGTTATATATAATACGGCAAGTTCTAACATAAACTTAACTTTAATTAAATTTAAAATTTAATTTAGGATAATCCTCCCTTTAACTTAACGCTCACTTCTACCTTATTGCCCACTTATAATAATGAAGAACAATTTATCTGCCCGTTAAAATCCTCCCTTTAGTTAACTGCAAATTGTAATAATGGCCCTAAATAGTTTTATTTTCATAATCGATTCATAAGTCAATAATATTTACTCAGCTGCTTATTTGCAAGGTTATATTAGGAGGTTGGAAACAGAAACTACCATAAATACCTAAATCCGAATACAGTCTTCAACTTGGATATGATCTCTATGTGATGAACAAATACCTCATAAACCAAATACTTCTATTCTATTAGCAAACAATGAAATTAAAATAGAAAATGCCGTTAATAATTAGTGCTAAGGTTGTTTTATTTTAATAGTAAAATAAATTGATTATATTATCAGTTTAGAAATAGAATTAATTATTAAAACAACAAAACTATTATGAACACTAACGTACCTTTAAAAATAAGATATTTATATCGATTCGCAAACTAAAGTAAGTAATCGATGGAAATGAAATGGAAATATTAAAAATATTAAGAAAATATATAAATTAACGATACATCATTACATCTGTACTTTGATACATGCACATGTATGCATCGCAAAACAAACGTTTAGCATGTTCTGGTAACGTTTTGTCATTGGAAAAGGTTTCATTCATCGTTCGCGCGCCATCTTCTGAGAGCCATTGCGGTAAATCGGGTACAGTTAACATTTCGGGTATATTATAACCATTTTGTTCACCTATATTTGAAAATATTAAACCATATTTGTTTATGATTAAAAAATATTTGATAGTTTAGCTAGCACTTACCCTTTCGATCGGCCATTGAATCAAAAAAGCACCATGGTGCATCAGGACCTGAACCAGCCTTAACAAACGTTACATAATGTGAAGTCTCAATACAGACTACAGCAAATAATTCCATATACAAGCGGGGAACTGTCATATGTTCTGCCATTACTCGAAAATCTTGTGGCACAGATAATTTTCTATGTGTATGATTCGATCTATTTAATATACAAAAACAAACGATTTTAGAACTTAAAATACTACACTATACTGTCAACAAACAAATGTAAATCGAAAAACTTTACCTCTTAGCATGCATATGTACAGTTTCCAGGCACTTGACACAGAATGATGTGCTCTCTAGGCCAATGCCATTTTGAAGAACTCCAAAACAATCGCGGCATTCAAATTCTGCCAATTTACCGCAAACCGAACATTGACGTGGAGCTGTAAATAACAAAATAATATAAATTAAATCCCAATTGCTTTTTAATAATACATAATAAGATAATATGATGATGACTTACAGTCGTCTATTATGTCTGTAACATCTAATACTTGTGAGGGCAGTATGCGTGGATACATTTTAAAGCTCTTTCCGAATCTAGGCATTTGAATAATAAGGCACGATGGCACTTCTTTCAGTTTAATATCAGATGTATAGAAACTTTGTTCAAATAATTGCTGAACGCTGGGAAATGATAACCTTTCGTCTTTCTCCACAAACAACTGATAGTAGTAGGCATCCTGACCAGAATTAAGCTGAAATATAATGCGACAGTTAAATTAGTTGATTCTTTCAATTACTGCATCAGTTGATTAAACCTTAAGAAATGGTTCAGCTCTCATAATTTGGGACAATAAACAATTTAGAAACTCTTCGGGATCTTTTTCTTCACTTGTTAAACCACTGACAGAGCTTAATTTGTCCAACAATTGTCTCAGCTTCATAACACGATCAGCTCTAACAAATGTATGTTTACGCAATGGATTAACGATTTCTTCTCTTAATACTGTTTGCACTTCAGTATATTGTGAAATATCCTTTAATTGAAAGTAATATCATAATAAAGTTAATATGTTTACGTCATACAATATCTAGTATTTTCAACTTACATCTGGTTCTGGTGCCCGATATAAAATGGCATCAAACACTGGAGTAAATGCAAACATAGAAAACAGCGTTACATCCAAATAACAAGAGTTATGATGGCCTTGTATGCCTTTGAACTTGCCGCATAGTTCTTCCAAATCATTTAAACTGAAACATTCTATAAAGAAAATTATATTTTTTAAACTTATTAATAACCATTTCGTTATTAAATTTTAAACTCTTCACTTGAGTTATACATCAAAATCAAAATAAATATATACTATATGTGCATAAACTGTAGCAAAGAGTATAAATTATATTTTCAATATATATGGTGTAGATTCCTTTAAATTGTATAAGTACGATACGATTCTGCTATGTAGAGTAGAACTATTAAAGCCATTATGTGTGAAATATAACATCGTTAAAATATCCGTCACGGTTTTTATGAATTAAACGCAACCGAAATGTTGAAATTTCAATGATTCTGGCGCAAAAATCAGTCTCAATTTGTCCTACGGCACGGGTTACGTTGACTTTAAGGACCCCTGTGATTTGTGGGTAATTCGGATGCACCTACGGCTAAAGAAAACCCCAAAAGAAAAAGTCTAACAGTGTTAAAACGCCCGATCGCGGAGGACAGTTCACAACACCTGCACATAATTTAAAAAAAGCCGTTTATATGGTCTGGAATGAAGTTCAAGGCAGAAAGAATTTTTATCTTCACTTCACAACAAATTCGACTATTTTAAACGACTTTATATTGTTTTTGTTTTAATGTTTGTAACACATTTTAATCACTTTAAATTTTAAATTTCAAATCTTAAATCTAAATTAACGTATTGTAACAATGCCTGAACAACACTATGAATAGGCTCGGCTTTCGTCGCTACTTGTATTTGGAAATATTACGTAGCTGGTGTGTTTCGTTTTTGATGGGTGGAGCAGAAGCTATTTCACATATTTCTCAGAATATTTTTGAGTTTTCGATGTACCACGGGGCTGCTGTAAGATCTTGTCGATTTTGAGTTTAATCGATGTGTGAAGCCGGTCCCTTTTCATAACAATAACACAACTCAATATTAGTTTTAGTAATGAATTATACAATAAGACTCTACAGTTAAACCTCAACGAAAAATTTGTGCCATTTTCAATTTAATTTTTGCTAATTTTGCTTCAATGTGAAATTTCCAAACCAAGCGTATATCAATATGAATACCACGATACTTTATCTGCGAGTGTGGACACTTTAATTCTACAGCCCTATGATATGGTTAATATCTTCAGTTGGAAAACTTGTTCCTAAAGGTACGAAATACTCCATGAAAATGAAAGCATTGTCGTTAGCAAAAGTTGAAATGTGTTTATGACTGCTCAATGGAATGTCCGAGGTATATATTATATATGAACAACTCCCAAATCCAAAAATATTTTAATTTACTTTAAATGCAATTATAATTGGACTCTTCTATTTGTCATCGGATCAGTATTTTCATTGTTCGATACAACGTCAAAGCTTGTTTTGGATATTTCATCAAATAACACCAGACGTTGATAATTTCTATTTTAAAAAAATCAGAATAAAATAATCTCACTCTCTATTCAGAATGAAATGCAATTATTTTGAATACAATTGCGTATTATACACAATTTTCATGTCTACCACAAATATATCAATTGGAAACTTACTTATAGGTGCAACAGCTCCAGGTACAACGGGACATTCCATGTGTCCGAACGTTGGCTGATCGTCATGGAAACCATTTGTCATTTTTGTTTTATTTTCATTTGATTCCCTTATGCCATTGCTAATGGCACCACCATCTGCCCCTAAAAATCGTCTATCAATCGAACACTGATTGCTGTTAACGAATAATCCACGGCCGGCCGTACATTTAAAAAAACTGAAATAATACATCAAGGAGAAGGGGTTTATTACTTATGGATTTATTTAATTGTAAATTATACTTACGGAACACCATTATAATCGCCATTTGTTGTCGAAAGTTGTTTATCAACACAATCATCATCTAGTTCCACACCAATCAATATATCTTTCATTCCTCCTGGTCTACCGATCCAACGTATGACACCATGTAGATTTTCACTTGACTCTGGAACATTAACTTCGACCAAGGAACCAACACCTAAATCTGTACCGGGCACATCTTGCATAGTCGGTATTGGCAATACTGCAGGTAAGAATTCCGGCAGATCATAAGCTGGATCTATATCAAAATGATTGGAAGAATTGTTAGGATATAAAGATTGATTTTCCATAGCTTCGTGTCTTTCACATAACGATCTTTTATGATACTCTGTAGATGTGAACATTTAATTAGATAGGGATGGAGGGGGATAGGTAATTGTATTCAGTAAATTCATCACAATAAAAAAAAACGGTAAAAAGGTAAAGAATATATAGTATGTAAATGCCGTATGTATAACCTGACATGTATGAACCATATTCGATGGGACTGCCAACTGGTGATGTGAAAAATTCTAAAACTGTCAATGGTATATTGTGGTACAATGATGTCTCACTAAGTGTCCGACCTAATTCCATTTTGAAAACTATTTTTCTATTGTATTTTTTTTTGTTGCTTTTAAAATTAGACGAAAAACAAAAAATTTATTTTGCTTTAGTGTAATACCAAAATGTACGTGAAATTCACTGCAGTTTAAAAACACAACTAAAGATAAATGTCACAATAAGCAAATTAATAGGGAAAGGTATAAAAATATCCATGCATATCTGTATGTACATCAATATAAAATAAAAAAAAATGAATCTATTTCGCTCTCTTTTACAAAAGTATTATTTTGAAAATATTGAGTAATCGATTCATTCAAATGACGATTCGTTCGCAACGAATGGCATACCCAAACGTGATCCCACCTATCTACTCTGATAAAAATCCAAAAAGTTTTATATTTATTTTGTAATGAAATTAAATTTCAAAATTGTTAAAATGTTAAAAGAACTTTTCGAAAATTTAGTTTTTCGGCATTATTTAAGATAAATAAAATCTTTAACATCACTAAAAACTAAGCATTTATTTGATTTAAATTTGCCTAAAAATAGATCACACTTCTCTTATACTAACGTTTTCATGTAGCATTTTCTTCCATTTAATTGTTAATGTTTTGGATGCTTCTGTTTGCCTCTGCTTTTATTATTAGAGGCAAGAATGTTAAATATTTTAGAAAAGAATAGGCGGACAGACAATACATACATACATATGTTACAAAATCGGACTTCAAAACAAAATTACTTTCTTACATAGAAATTAGTAAGTAAAAGGCTTTGTTTATACAACAAATATTGTTTATGCAACATTGAGCCAACCTTTAAGACCAATTCTGTACTGAAATACCATGTATGCGTTTTACTACTATATCGTACGATATTTCAACATCTTAGTAAATTAAAAGGCGGAAGACAATTTGATCGAAAATATCATTTGTGTTCTCATTTCGTCACGAATGATGAACTGCAAGATCAACCCGGCATAATTATCAGAGGAGCCTCAACAAAACTTAATACTAAGTAAACCACAACTTTCAAACAAACACACACAAATGTACCTCAATAAAAATGGGACGTACCAAAAGCCTTGTACATATAATTACTCATCCATTCTTCGAATAAGGTACAATAAATATGTTTTCCGGAATCTAATTGACACAGGTTTAAAAGGTGTATTCTGGTTTCAGTCTACACAATATTATCGCATAACACCGGTTTCTTTCTCCCACGAGCGGAGCCTGTAGTTTATTTAAAAGACGTAATCAATTTCAATGAGAGATCATATTAATCGCTTCGACTGTCCTCAATAATTATTTGACCTGGTGCAGTTCAAAATTCTAAAATTCTTATATCGATAACCGCGTAACTTTCGGTGTGTGGTCGTATATGCTACTTGGTGAAATCTCTCTGACACTCGACACTAAAGCTATTTTTATGTGAATAAGTGGCCAGGTAACCATTGCATATGTTTGAATCCGTATAGTCTTCAATGATGTTCTTCCCCAAAGAATGGGGAAGTAAGACGAAAGCGTGTTCGATATATTTGTTGATTATCTAGTTGCGATCAGATCAAGTTTTTAAACTTGTTTCTCATAACACCAAAGACCATATACAGCTACATTCGAGCTAATCTATTATCTAAGGTTATTTCAATAATTGTCGGTGATATTACATTAAAAGTATAAGTAAGCACAACTTGCACTTAGAAGGCTGCCAGCTGAGGATAAAAAAAATTATACATCATATGCTGTACAACTACCAGATTCTGAAGGAATGTAAACACAAACACTAGATGGTATGTTATTATCAAGACTGTTAGAAACATGACCTTGGATATTTTCATCAGTTACCTCAGAAGAACTGGCTGGTTTCACGCTAGTCTTGAGTTATGTTTATAATAAGGAGGATTGATTTTAATACTTCTAACGACTAATGACGGGATTTTCATCTGAACGAACATTCTCTTTCAAGCTGATATTGACCGGCATATGAGCTTGATTAAGGTCGGGCAATACCATATTTAGATCGAAACGACCTTGTCACTACAAATAAAAATTTGACCTGAACACCCGCTATTACAGTTAATGGTAGATATGTTAGGTCATCAACTAAGATTGATTAAAATTTAGCGTTATTTAGTACTAGACTATATACAACTCGACTAATGGTAAGTATTGAAAAAACAAAAACAAGAACTTACTTTGCATCTTTTTATTATCGGAGTTCTTATTATTGAACGAAATCGAATCATTTGACTTCTTACTAATGTTGGCACCTAAATGCAACAGCGGATTTGAGGATTTCGAACGATTACTTTTATTGGCAATCTGAATGTTATCGCTTGTAGATCCACAGTTACTATTCACAGAAGAGTGTTGTTGTGTGAGATTTGTACTTTGTAATTTATTTAAAATCATTGCTTGTTCACCAGCAATATTTGGCCAATCAGATCCAAGCAGATGGCATAAATCAACTTGTGTTGGTTCTTTTTCAAATACTAAAATTTCTGGTTCATTTCTCATAGACTCATCAATGTCTACATCGTCAATAACAACAATTTCAGGACCATCAACTTTTAACATTGCCGATGGTGTTGTTTTTATTTGATCTTTAAGTTTATTTTTCAATATTCCACCTTGCGGTTGCGTTTGGGTATATACGGTGTTTGTAGTTGCGGGTCGACGTTCTAAACTTTTTTCACGATTTTCTATTGACTGTTTAAATTCCTCATTGTCATGATTCATCACATTTGTCATTTCTTTCTTGTTTCGTTCCATTTGACTGTTTTTAGTATTGTTGCAACTATCTGTTATATCGTCTGCAATATCGTAAAACTGTGAAGAGGCTTGTTGTTTGTTCTTCTTGCCTTTGATCTCTTTCCTTGAAGTATTGTTACCTACACTTCCCATTAAAACGCTGCTTGGAACTATAGCTGATTTGAATCTCTCTATTGTACCACTTAAAAAATCACGCGTTGAAAATTTCTTTTGTTGTTCTTTGGGCATAGGTTTAATCCAGTTAGCAGTAGTGAAAATTAGCAAATCAGGATCACATTCGAAATATTTCACCGAAAATTGAATCTTATTAGCTTGAGGGGATTTGCCACTATTAAAATTCTGGAAAGAGTCAGAAATTTTATAATACATTTTAATTTATGAAAATATTGGAAAGAAATCTAAAGTAATATCTTTGTAAATATGTATGTACTAATACATATGTACTTCATAAAATTATATTGGAGGTCACAAGATCATGACGGATTTAAATCTCTTAAAAATCAATATCAAAATTGTTTATCTAACTTAATCTGTAATCATAAATAAACATAAATGTCTAAAGTTTTTCTGGAAGCTATTATAAGGTAAGAATGGTGGTTAAAAAGCGATTAATAAACCTGAAGTTGCCCATTTTTATCCAAGTTGTCTTACCACTATGATGTTCTTTTATAGCACGACAAAGTACCAGTCACTAATAGAAGTTAATACACCAGTAAGTAATCTCAGTCTTACCAGAATTAAATGTAAATTTCTAAAAACCATTTTAGGCGTATTTATAATTTTAGAAATAAATTATTAACATAAATTAACTAAACTTATCAATAGCTTTCATTTCAAGAGGCCCAAATTGATAATATTTGAGTATTTATCAAAGTTCACAGCTTATGGAAACGATGAACCTTATGCAACAAACGACTAAACTAAGTATACGGCTAGCAGCTTCGCATTTAAACCGCTGAAGGCAGCTAAATGACAGAATATGTGCAGTATTAGGTAACCTGAATGGAAAGCTCAACCAACTGATAAAAAGTATAGCGAATAATATTAGCAAATTAAATTCGAAATAATGTGAGTCACAGAAATTTCACAATCTTTCCCAAAATTCATTGAAACAAAAAATATTATAAACGCCTTATATGTCACCTGGATATTACATATCGATGGCTTAATATAGAAAGGTCGTATCTTAAATTTTCAGTACTTTACAGAAGGAAAAAATTTAATAAAATCTAAAACAAAAATGTTATAAAAAAGTTTAAATGCAATTTTTATTAAAAATAAATGAGGAATTCAATCATAAAATAATTTTTTGAATTTCGGTTGATTTTAAGGACTAATTTAACTTAGGGCTTTTTGGTATTCAAATTGTTGAAAATTAATGTAGAGATGGGGCTTTTTTTAATTGATTTGAAGTGAGAAGAAACAAAAATAATAATAAACGTTTAATGCAAAATTGTAAATCTATGTAATAAACTAACATCAGGCCTGAATATAAAGACTACTTGAAGCGTTCTAGGTCGAGTGTTAGTTGACATGTCCAAAAATGTACAATCACTCACAGAAGACCTTATACCTTTCCTTATAAAGGATTCTGCCAGAGAATTGAAATAATGTTGTAGTTATTCTGGACATTTCCCATTCACTATGTGCTGAAGAAAATGGAAACTTTTTGTGTGAGTAAAAATTAAAACAAACCTTGGTAATGGATTTTTCCGACTACCATAAACCTGATGGAAATAAATAAATCATTGGCCATTATTTTAAATTTAATTAAAAATTAATTAAATTGTTTAAACCAGATAAACAAACTTGAAAAAAATCGATTACAAATTTCTCCAAAATTATGGTCCTGGTTAAAGGAGGCCTGAACTCGAGGAGGTTCAAACCGACCACTAACGGATCATGAAAAGGAAGCTTACATCACACTGGTAACACAATGGACCATATGGGCCAACGAGTTAACTGCCTGTAAACGGCAAGCCTCCCGCTAACCTAACCAGTTTTAACCGAAATTGGCCTTACATCTCCTCATCTGTGATTCTTTAAAATTTGTGTAAGTTCTAATTAAAATTAATCTTTATGTGGCAACTTTTTTTTAGATTTCGTAAGTGGTCCCAGCTTTTTATTTTTTTATAATTGCTTCCAAACGGATTTCTTCACCACATTTTTCCTCATAGAAACGTTATTTAAATTTTTCATATCAGAATTAATTATCGCACTTAAACAATTCATTTTATTTAAACCTTTTATGAAATAAAACTTATTCCAAACTACTTATGGGCTGATACACAAACACTACTTTCATGTTTACAAATTCTGACTGATACACAAAAATTCTTTCATGTACACAAATTCGGGAAAGTCCCTTTTTATTTGAAAACAAATATTTACCACAATGTAACCAGTGATGACAATTGTGACGTTTAAAAAACGCTAAAATCAGCTGCCTTAACCGTTTTCTTGGAGGGAGAAAGAAAATGTTAAAGTTTTGGGAAGCAAATGTGTTAGAAGCAACATATATACAGAGTGAAAACTGGGGGTTAGAGTATTTTGTGTTAAAAAAGGGAAAATTTTGAATATTTTTTAATTTCTTCAATGAAAAGTTTGAAGATTCTTAAATATTTAAATATTAATCGAAATGTGTGTGATTTTCGATCACAATGAATATAGTTTCGTGTGCAAGAGGTAATTAAGAAGCTAAATATTACAAGATCAAAATAAGACGTACTGCTCATAAAAAATTTTTCTTGCTTAAAGTATTGGCAACTTTTTTTTAATTTCTTGAAAGGAAAAGTTAAAAATTGTTATTGTTATTCATTATTTTTATTATTTATCAATAGTTTTAAACAAAAATTACATTTTTTATTAACTCTCGCCAATATAAAAAACCCACCCCAAAAACTAAAAAAAAATAAACAAAACAGACAGACAATCAGAGAGGGACAGAAATACTTTTTGGTAATATTTGCCGTCCCTTTGTCAATACAGGGTTAACTGTCAAAATCCCGTATCGTCACTGTGTACATTGTGGCAAAACACCGATTTTGAAAAAAAAACGAGATACGACCTTTCTATATTATGCCATCGATATATAAAAATCAAACAATATGAAAGCATTTTTAATTGGCATACCAATTGTTACGGCTGGTTTATGTCTACTGTAATGTATGGACATGCAAGTTGTATATTCCACAGTCAAATGAAAATACTTAATGATACAAACAGAAATTGCAAGTTCACTACTTTACTTTTTATAATATCGTCACTCATGAACCTATCTAAAAATATTATTCCATCAACGGACAACGAATCTATACAAAATAAAAGCAAAATTAATTCATTTAACTGATTTATTCTTGTCATCTGAAGATTGATTTCATCCAAACTTACAGTATTTAATATTTTATAATTGAAAAATATCCAATATAATATCCCCAAATGGATGTAAATGCAAATGGATTCTATAATTGCTACATATTTACAATGAGTCATTTTGACCTCTTGTCAGTGGCACAAGTACACCTCCTCAAAACTAACCTAACCTACATATTTCGATTGTTTAAAGAAATTTAATCAAATGAAAAGCAAACGTGTCATCTATTGTCTGCTTATGGAAAAGAACAGGTCTTTAATAAACTCGAGAACATGCATTAGGTCTATCCGATGTAAATTCGAGTCAAGTTCGGTAAAATGATATTGAACAAAAAATTCTCCCCAAGTTATAAAATTACAGACGAATATTAACAGAGACGAAATATAAAGCCGAAAATAACAAGAATTTATATACAACAGAACATCTTTGAAAAGTAAAACCAAAGGAAATAAATATACAAAGACGTTGAACATGGTACATTAGAAATTAACAAATATTTTTTTGCTGTCTATGAATGAAAAGGTGAAGTTAGAAGGAAATCAAAAATACATAATTGAAGACAACAAAAACCATTGTTGTTTATGTTTATAAAAATGTGAACATTGGTTTTAAAAAATTATAAAAAAAAGTTTATTACGGCAAACAAAAACCTAAATATGGCCACAACTGACAGAGAATGTCCAGTCTATAAAAATAAGCTTAATATGAAAAAGAGAATGGGTCTAGTGGTTTAACAATCATAGCAAATATATGTTATTTATACGAACATACAGTATGTCAAGAATGAGTTTTCACATTAATGAAATTTAAAAAAAGTTATTCTTATTTAAAAAAAAAACATTTTTTAATTTATTTATATTAATAATACTATTTACAAAGATTTACAACAAAAAAATTCACTTTGATAAAATAAAATATGCAATATGTTGTTTATTTCGAACAACAATATAATGTTATAAAAATTGGGAAAAAGTTTTCTAACTACAACTATTGGATAAGTGCATACAAGGTTACAATCAAGAGCAATCAATTTATAATAGTAGCAGTATACAGATCACCAAGCAGCAGTGAAATAGAATGCTGTCAAGTATTCGAAGAATAGAAGAAATATCTGAATTTCAATACAATATAATAATATCTGGCGATTTAAACTGGAGCAAAAAAGCAACGTATAAGACTGAAACGTGCCTTTAGTGATAATGGACTCAAATAAATAGTGTGAACGAGGTATATGTCATAACAAATAACACAAACATTACAGCAAACAATAATATTTCAAATAAGATAACATATCATGAAGCAATAGATATAAAAAAATCAATATTACAGGCAATAAATATACTGGCAAAATGGAAATTAAAATATTTAAATACAATAAAAAGCTGTTTAATAATGAAATTTGTGCAATACTAGGAGACAATAATGACAATGATTTAAATAATAACGTTGATCATTTTGACTCAGCCATCGAAGACACTATTAGATAAATAATAAACGATAAGATAATAAATGAAAAATATTATGTGAACAAATGGTTTAATGGAGAACTGAGACGACTAAAGACGGAAAAGGTACTTAAATATCAGATTGCGAAAATGGAAAATACAGGAGTAGTATGGGCTAATTATAAAGTAATTAGAAATATATATAAAATTAAAATTGAGTTCGAAAATAACAATTTTATTAATAAGAAAATAAGTAATGCCAAAGACCAGAAGCAAATGTGGAAGTTGATAAATGACCTAGTCCTTAAGAAAAATAAAACTGTGATAAAAAATGTGATATTTTATGGAATAGAATATAAGAATGACGACCACCAAATAGCAACTCAATTTAATAATTACTTCGTAAATAGTATTAAGTCAATTAATAATGCAATAGAAGATGTACAATATGTAAACAATTTACTCAAGAAATTAAAAATATCTGCAAAAGTATGAAAAATAAGCCAGACTATAACAGTGTTACAATTAAAATTTTTATGGCTAACTGGAACATATTGGGGACAAAAATACGTGATATTATAAATATGCCAATGAGGACAGGAGTATTCCCAAATAATTGGAAATTCTCTATGATATCCCCGGTAGAAAAAATTTTAAAAAGAAACATGTGATGAATTCCGCCCAATAAATACACAAAAAACCTGTGAAAAAATAATGAAAAAAGTAATTAAAGAACAACGAGAATCATACATGGAGCGACATAACTTGTTCTCAAAATTTTAGTCAGGGTTTAGAAAAAATTTCTCATGCGGTAAATTATTTACCAAACAGGAGGAAATTTATAGCCAGAAAGAAAAAAAATAATGACAATATTATTAGATTTCAATTGATAGAGAAATACTTATTCAGAAATTAAACATGTATGGCATTAAAGCAAATGAACTTGACTGATTTAGATCATACCTTACAGATAGAAAGCAAATGACAAAAGTCAATGGTACAAAATCGGATCAAGTGAATAATGAATTTGGAGTACATCAAGACCCTATATTGGGTGCATTGCTATTTCTAATTTACATAAATGATATGCCATGCGTACTCAAAAGCAGACGATTATATACTTTAAGCAGACGACATCCTAATATATGCGGAAGGAGAAACAGATGAGCAATGTAAACAATATCTACTACACGACATAAATAACATAAATTACTGGCTAAAGATGAATAGACTAAAGCTAAATGAAAGCAAAACTAAGTTACTTTAAATTACCATGAATGATGATGCAGTAATTAAAATTAATGATGAAACAATTGAAAAAGTTAATAGAATAAAATACATCGGATTTATAATCGATAAGAACTCAAAATTAAATGAACACGTTGAATAAATATGTAAAGAAATCGGCAAAAGAAATCGGATTCCTAAAACTGATTAGAAATGAAATATCAATAATAACTGCAATCAATATATGTATATAATACAATGATAAAATCTCACTTTGAATTCGGATAGACAAATGTATTTATATGCCTGTTGCTCGACAACACAAATAGAAAGACTGCAAAAATTGCAAAATAAGGTCAAGAGATCAATACTTAAATCAGATACACTCCAATTCAACTTATGTTGGACACAATAAAATGGCTAAATATCCAACAGAGACTGGGTCTTAACACCTTAAATTTTATTAAAAAAAAAAAAGAAAATGTGAAAAGCGCCTAGTTATCTAAACGACCAACTTGGGATATGTAAGAGATGTTCAACCATACCATCTACGAAACACTTAAGACTTCAGAGGTCACTTTTTTCAAAGGACTTAAACTTTTCAACTACCTGAATTTATAAAAACAGAAACAAATTTTAATTTGTATAAAAAAAATTTTGTTCAATTTGTATGAAATAATGAAATGAATATTATTTACATAACCCTTCAGTCAGGAGTACGACCTAGTTTTTCACACCACTTATGTTGTATGTGTTAACTTTATACATGAGTGGTGGGACCTACAGTTTAAAGTTGGCTCCAAACGACAGATTTTTGAGAAAATTTTCATGACAATTTTATTAATTCTAAGAGTTTTTGTCAGAAATCTGCTGAGAGGCAGTCGCCGTAGTAATATTTTTTATATTTCGTTTTGTTGAAGATGACTGACTTGGATTTAAACTGTGGTTTTTGCATCGATTGCTATATTTTCTAAGATCACGGACATGTTCTAATTAATTTCTTTTTCCATATTATTGCTTACATTTTATTACTTATTTTATCAATGATTTTTTATAATTTTTTTTCTTTGCTGAACTCCCATAGATAGCACTTTCATTTATAAGATTAATATCTTGTTGTTCTATAATCAATATTAAACAAATGAATAAATAAAATAAACAAAAATTAAAAAATTTTAATAAGCCAGCACACTACCTTCTAGACTACGGCGACTTCAAGTATCTTGTTACAAAAAAATTTTATATGAAATAATTGAGCAGATATTGTGGATCCTGTTAAGAGTATATAGTTGTCAAAAATTGGAATTTCGTTTTTAATTACTCTGTTAGTGCTATGATGTGCTACTATCGCCTTTAAAAGGGGATATACCGAGATCCTTAGAAGATAAAATGCTATGAGATGTTGGTCGGATTAAGTGAGAAACATAATTTTCTTTATAAAGTGTTAAAGTTGACTTGATGTACGATGTTCACATATCCCTATTATATTTGAATAAGTCATTTTAATCAATATTCTATAGAAAACTGCCACATGTGGACACTTTAAAAATTTGTCGTGTAACGATTTTAAACCCACAGTGACAAAGCTATCATCTTTTAAAAAAAAACTCAGTTCAACCGCTCATCAAATAGTGTTCATAACTATGCAGCACAATTATCTACCGTGTTCACGTTCCCACGACAATCGAATCTTCGTTCCGGAACGACCCGATACATCATGGGCCAAGGATTGTCAACCCAGCGAAAGCTGTATCAACTGGAAATTTTTCCCAAGGGAGATACTTCCGGAGACAACAGCAGAACTGTTGCAATAACAACAACCGTGTTTTTAACACCTCTGAAATAGATATGGAAGTTGGAGGCGATTAAAATGAGATGTTGTGTTTTTGAACTCCAACAATATGCCAAAAAAAATGTTCATCACATCGGTACTTTGTTAGTTACACAACACATGACTAAACATCGAATATCTTAAATACCGCATGGATACATGCCACTAAACTAGATGTAATTTAGCCATGTCATTCAAAAAAGTTTGTTCAGACCACAAATTTGTTGGAAATTTTTCGAAAAAATTAAAATCTTCTAAAATCTTCTAAATCTTGTTTTTTTCATATCAAATAATTTTAGAAGTAGTGTATCATGAACAGTCGCCTTGATCTAGTAGGTAGCGTGTTGGCTTATTAGACGTGAGGCCTCGGTTCAAATCCCAGGTCAGGCATCTCCAACTGAACGAAATATAAAACAATATTTCTTCGGCGAAAAAATATACTATTCACAGTACTTTAAGTGACATCGGAGTTAGATACGTTGAAAATGGCAAATAGTTCAATGAGTTTTGCACTATTTTAACTCAACAATGTGGCAAAAAAAAACTGACATCAAGTCGACAAATCAGCAATTGCACAAGCTCTAATTTTGTTATGTCGTTCAGAAATCTTTGTTTATGTTAAACATGTTGCTGCTTAATTCTTTAAAAAACATAATCTTCATACCAACGTGTTGGAAAACTATTTTGATTTATAAATAAACATTAATATAAAGAAAACTTTAAAAAAATTTTTGAAAAAGTACAAAACATAAAATTTATTCCTTTGTAACGACAATCTTACAATCGGTCAAAATAGTCTCTTTGTTGTTGTTCTAATAATTGAACTGGTGGTAGCTGCTTTGCGACAAGAATTATGCAACAAAAATTACACAACAACAATAATGAGAGATATACATAAATATAAATAAATTAATTTTTAAATTAACCCCTAATCGATTGAATTAATATTTTATAGGATAACTGCGAAATGGGAGTGACTTAATTAATGTTGGAAGTGACTACATAAAAAAGTTGAGCAATTTGCATAATTTTTGTTGCCTGTATAAGAAATATTCTTCATACGCTAATGTAATATAATTTTAAAAGATTATGTCCGCATAAAGCACATTATATACACAAAATGCAATCTAAGGAGATAATAGCTAAATTATAAAGTATTTTCATATTCATATTGATTGATTTATTGGATTTTGAAAAAAATATATCATGCTAACATACCAATAACTCCAATCCAAAAAAATAACCCACAGGATGTAGTTCCAAAACTGGTCCTATATAACGAACTATACAATCATAGTTTTTTTCAGGCTCATAGTTCATTGCACCTGATACACTGACAATATCATTAATCTTCAAGTAGACTAGAAACTTGCAATTATTTTCATCCTTTAATATATTTAACCGCTGTTCCGGATCTACTATACTTATAATATAGGGCCACAGCATATCATCGACACGACGTAAATTTTCCTGAGGGCACTCATAAAGATTTTCATATATGGGTACATTATTAACCAGATCAAGAACTTGGACAGTATATATGATTTTTTTGAAATCACTACCAGCATTGTTCTGTCCCCTCTCTGAGGGTTTAATCAATTGAAAAATTTTTATAAGTTGACCAGCATTAACACAAATTTCTTCGCAATTACTTCCATCATTGTCGTACTCAAGTTTTGTTTCTGTACTTTGATGAAGACGTAATTTAGTGTCTCGCGTGAGAACTGCATATTTAGAATTTATACCAGCTTCCATGGTGAAGTAGAGTATCTACAGGATTCAACTATGGTTAGATATGTACACCCTCGCACTCAAAGAAATGGAAGTTGGTTGGAGAGGACTGGGGAAGAAGAAAACAAATTAAAAGAAATAAAAATTAAAACAAAACAAAGAAACACAAAATAATGAAACAAGATACCGACTATTACATGGAAATGAAGGTGCGAGAGGATATGTCCACAAGGCCGCTGGCCTAAAGCAAATGTAAAATTAAAATTTCGTAAATGAAAAACTTAAACCATGCCAAAATTTCTTAGTATTTTTAATTAAGTTATTTTTGAAATTGGCGAAGAAAAATTATAATTTTCCCAATGTTCTCCCCTTCCAAAACAATTAAAAATTTGCATAATGGTGCGATATAGTGATTTTACAATTTCCTTTAAAACTATGATAAACACAAGTAACACAAAAACACAACAAAATAGAAAAGCATTAGAATGTATTAACTTCAATGACATTTTTACTTACAGTTTCTCTTATTTTATTAAAATTGTTGTTTTTTTGTCACAGAGGTATTACGCTGAACTTGATTTGTTTCTCGCCTGTCAATAATTGTTTTCCGTACAGGCCAGTATGTGTGTAAGTTAATTTCAGTTTGCAATTGCAATGTTTCGCGAATGCAAATAAATCGTATTAGTCACTGCGTTAAAGTTTTTAGATTTTTTAGACAATTGGGAAAATGATTCGTTTAAATGCTTCTTTTAATTATATTTATCAACACTTTATTCTTATCAGTTTCTTTACAGTAATGAAGTTATATTGTGTTAATGAAGTTGGCAATTATGTAGTTCAAATATTTAACTGTCCCCTGCCCATTATTTTACTTCCAAGTTCTTCCCCTTTTTAGATTGTTCACCAATAATCTTCAGCGTCGATAACAACAATTACAATTGACAACCAGCAAACAAACAATACAATCAAAATACAGTTTTCCTTTAATGACAGCGCAACACCAACAACAAGTACGCATAAAAAAATTAGTCATGTCTTTTTTCATCAGCTGTAAAAACCACTGCAAGCTATTCAAGACAGAACATAATGTTGCCAACTTAACATGATTGTTGAAAATATCGTGTGTGAAAAGTATTCACAAACGTCAAGTCTTGAGTTTTTACCCTGTCTTTACACATGCAAGTGCGTGCTTGCATGTGGAAAATAAATATTATTTTCGAAAATGTAAAAAAATGTGCGAAAGTGATGCTAGTTTGCTGATTGTTTACACAGACAAGTGCAAGTTAATTTTAAAATGTCATGGGAGGCTAAACAACTAAAAAAATTAATTAAAAAATTAAGAACAATTCATTATTTTCACCCGATCCTGATTCAGATTCTTATTTATTACTTTTCTTTTTTCGCTTTTATACGTCCTACGCTAGGTCCGAATTTAAGAACTTATCTAGATTATATTTCAAGGGAAATAATTGGGGATAAATATTTTTATTATATTTTTAAATATTGTAAAAATAATGTAATTATAATAAATAAACTTGTAAGAGTAAACAAATATTTATCATTTTGCAACAATATACATAACTTTTTGTAACTGCTTATATGGGTGCCACTATTTAATCAACTGTCATTTTACTTGTTGTAAGTGTCAAAAATGAAAAGCTAGGTCGTAATCCTCACTGAAGGGTTGTTATGACCAGTTTTGTATGTAAGTTTCAAAAATTCCATGTCTTCAAAAGTCTCTTGCAAGTTGAGCTGCAAGTTCGAAAAATGTGAGTGTACAGAGTTTTTCGTACTTGCACTTGAATGTATAACACCGTGTTAGTGGGTGAGCAAAAGAAAATGGTAAGTTATACAGTACAGCTTATGTTCCAAGCTGTTTTTTTTTAATTAATCCAGTTTATACGTAAGTTGAAAGTTGGCAAAAGAACGCTTCAGGCGTAAACATAAACATAGGTTTAAAGGCCGAGATACATAGAATCCGTAATGCATAAATTTTTTCAACTGGTAGCAACGCAAACGATTACTATGTATGCCACAATGAGTACGCTGACGGATCAGCTTTTTTGCATGGGTGTTTAATTTAACTTTATTTTTTATCTATAAAATTTTTATATTTGTTTCTTAATACACTTTTGCGCTCTTGTACAATTTTACTTTTAAAATATTTGTTGCTGTTAATTTCCTCTCCAAACCACAAAAAATTAAAGAAAAACGAACGTAAAAACAGCAATTCTTATTAGATAATTACACTTAAAATTAGCTGTCAGTTAAAAAAAATTACGAATCACAATTTCTATATATCTGAGCTTTTATTATGTTTCTGAGTTGTTTTTCAAAATTAAAATTGTCAAAGATCTGACATTACTCTGTTTGGCCGTCGCTCTTATAATAACAGCGGCGATTTTGTTTTTAATAAATAAAGGCGGTGGTTGGCCGCCAATTTTCAGTCAGTCGGCTTGATTTATTGGTCGTCGTATTTCAAAGATAATTCATGTAATTTGTGAAAAGTGATTATTTTCGATAATATTGAAAATTAAACGGTAAACAAAGTGTAATAAATACATTATTAAATGTTTATGAAAATATATTTCATAAAAAGCATTAAAATCCTCTAAGAAAGTGATTAAAACAGGTTAAGTGCTGTCTTTATACTACTATCCATATCTGTGTAAAGAAATTGCCAAACACTGCTTAAAGGTTATTTTAGCTTTTTTGTATTAAGACATGATTAACCAATTTGTTATAACTTAAACAATTTATTTGGAAAATATATTAAAAGTACATAATTTGTGTCGTTTCTAAATATATAATATACTTCATTAAGTGCCTTAGTATGGTTGTTGTTGTGTGGTGAATTTCAATAGAGCCAACGAGAATAAAATGATAAAAAGAGACAAAATTGTGGTTTGCTTGTCACTTAAAAAATATTTGCACTGTGACTCACCATAGCCATTTAAAATAAAATAACATGTATTAATTTTATACATTTATTTATTTAATGATAATAAAATTATGGCAGCTCTAAACTTATTATTGTATTTTTTTTATCATTGTGATTTATCTAAATGACTAAAGAAGGGTATTGTGCGGATGAGTATGCAAAGATATAACAAAAACAAGTTTCTGTAAAGAAAATCAACAATAAGAAGAACCAAAAATTCAAGTTTGGCGTTTTTAAGAATCCTTCCAACTGCTTTTTGACGTTTAGTTGTCATCATTCTTGTGATTTGGAAAGTATTTAAAAAAGGATTAAAGCGATAACAAATTTTCTCTTTTTTATTTTGTGCGACTATTAAACTACTACTAGAATGTATAAAATTAAATCTACATTATGTCAATAATCAGGATATAAAATCACAGTGGCTTGTAAATGCGATTGTTAGTTGGTGGATTCCTGGTGATTAGTTTCATAGTTATTTTTTGAAGTAGTGCGTCAAATTATACATTCACAAATTTAAAACTGAACTGCCGCTCCTACGATGAAAGACAATCAGTCTCTCTAATGTCTTCAATAGAAAAGGCGATAGACTGATTGGCCAGAAAACTTTGTATTCGAGTAATAGGTACTTCCCGCTTTCCGTACGAAAACTACCATGATCTCTCTTCACTTCCTGGGTATGTAGCATTTAAGTAAACTGACTCTAAAAATATCGCTCAGTAGCCAGCCAGGAAAATGACTTTTCATAAGTAAAGCTAACATATCAGGGCCCGATTTCATCCGCGAACAACCACTGCATTTTATATAACCCTGTACCGCATGGTACTTTGATAGTATACGTTGAAACCTTTATAATTCAATAATGTATTGTATGGATTTAAAGTATTGTAGCCCTTTTTATATGCACCTTATACTTATAAAACAGTTTGGTCATATTGTACAACCTCCTAACAGTCGCCCTAAGTTCAGACGTTCACTGCCATTGCCAAATCCCACTTATTAGTGGTCAAAGTAGTGTCTATTACCGTACTTCTATTCTTAATCATAAACGTGAGTTTCCCTGTTGCAGATAAATAAATTGTTACTCATAACAAAATCAAAATTTATTTCACTTCATACATTCATGTCTCTACTATCCCATTAGTCGTATACACTTGGCTTCACAGCTTAGTATCAAGCACATATTCCTCCTTGCGTACCCGAATAGCTTCCGTACAATCTCCCTTGGTGAATCACCATATTACCGTTGTAGAACGAATTTATTAAAAAAATTTAAAGGTTAATAATTTAGACAAAATGTTTTACTGTATAAAATTATTTTGAAGCTGACACGATTCTAAAACAACAGTAGTTACTTATTTAAGAAATTGACTAATTTTAAAACAGCGATATTTTTCAGAATTCGGTGATTTTTTTTGTAATTAACAGTTGACAACTTTGTTGGCATTGGCTTCGTCGTGGTCGTCTTCGCTATTGTCATTGCCGGATCCGCAGTGGTGGCAATAAAAGATACAAATTTTACGAGTAGACGCACAGAACAGGAATGTATCTAGTGATAAAAATTGTGTTGATTTTGCGGATAATGTGCAGATATTTAGGGAAATATGTAACAAATAGCCTCAAAATTGTTTGCTAATTTTAAATGTTGCTCTAACAATTGAAGGATTTCGAAATCAAACTTACTAACCAGAAATCGAAATAAATTAAATGCCTTAAACAAGTGTCGTACAAATGCAATTCTATCATATGATTACTACTGGTCCAGTAAGTGTCGAAAAAAATTCGCCAAAAGAGAGAAAGAAAGCGAAAAGAAAAACTGTAATAAAAGTTCAAAGTTTGTGCTATAGTCGTATACCAAAGAAATGTGATTGATACCTTCGATTTATTCGAACAATTTAACAAATAGTTTTTATGTGTATATTTATTATTGTTCTCTTATTTTTAGTGGGTATTAAAAATCAGAGCCAAACCAGCAGCAAAAACAAAATTAAGTCTTACAAGAGAGGTTATAAAAAGGAGAAAACTGATGGAGAACGAAAGTTAAAGAGTAGAATAACAATTTGAGTAAAAGGAAAACAATAAACGGCAAAGACAAAATAAGAAAATATAGCTAAACAGAAATAAACAAATTACAGAGCCGAAAACAAAAAGCAACAACATTGAATAAATCAAAGCATAGAACAGCAACGAACAAGAATCACCAAAGACAACTGCTGCACACAGAATTTTTTGTTTTGTTGCCTTAGTAGCAGTAGCAGCAACAGCAACATTTTAAGGCTTCACTCATGAAAGTTGAGGGTGTTGCCTATAAAATTTCGTTTTGCTAACAAGACGGTGTGCAAAAAATAAAAAAAAAACAAGAGAGGCAGTAACACAACAAAAGGAGTCACACAATTTTGTTACCATATTCATTTAATCTCAATAAAATCTTAATATATTCAATTATTACAAAAAGAAGAATCTGCGGCACGAATAAAGGTTATTGGCTAATAAATAGTACAACAATTATAACTAAAACTCCCTAGTCAGCTGCAACCTTTGTAAAAATTTGAAATTGTCATTAAAAAGTTTGACGGAAGAACAGGAATAAATTATCAAAGAAGAGGGAAAGACTCGGAAGAAGTACAAAATTGTCGTCTGTGCGTCTTTGTGTGTGTATTCATGTGTTAATGGTATATGCGCTGTGTTGCTATCGCCGTGGTAGCTGCCGTCGTAGTTGTAGTGGTCTTGCAGATATCGTTACCGTAACCTAAGAATAAAAGCAAAAAAAATTGTCAAGATACCTGTTGTTGGTACGCTAGGCGTTACCCATAATTTCTTATACGTAAATATTTCCTTTTTGGTACTTCTTTATCGTTCACCTTTTCTGAAATTCATTTCGTAAAGGAATAAAAAGTGAATATATTCTATAAGCATCAGTGAATATTTGTTTTTAACAAGCAGTCGGTGTAGAAGTGCTTTAATCACCTTTGAATTACACCCTTTGTGAGGATTCTGTTGCAGCATTTTTAAAAGAATTATGGCGGAGGCGGCGGCTAGTGCACCAACTGCAGCAGGCAGTTCTAACCAGCAACAGCAGCAACAACAACAACCCAGTAATAATGGTGCGACTGCAGCTATAGTGCATTCGGATAATCCTAATGCCGAAGTTATTCGTGGACAAATTTTTGAAGTTGGTCCTCGATATCGTCATTTGTCCTATATTGGTGAAGGTGCCTATGGTATGGTGGTGTAAGTATTGACTTTATACTATTTATGTATGAGTATGTATAAAAATTAAATATCCTCTAGTATAACAAGCGCATTAACTAAAACAAAATATTTGTTAAATCTTCGAAGAATTATCTTAATATTTATGACTTTTAACGAATTAAATTAAAAAAAATTAAAACATGATTACAAACCTTTAAAGCTAAATTCAAAAACAATTATTAGCGTGGGTATTAAACCTTTTGAAGGCCTTTTCAGTGTTCATATTTTTCTTCACATAATTTTGTCAAAGCTAAAATAAAATATATTAGTTTGGTTAGAGTTCACTCGATAGTTCCAAGGGTATTGTGTTATCGTGATCTCGAACGACAGACTTGATGTGTACTTCCCTTGTTTGATAAGAAACTTTAGGAGTTTAAAGCGTGCCACTAGGGATATATGCAGTGGTGTTGTCGAGCCGGAACGCTCCGGAACGTCGTTTCGGTACTTCCTTTTTGAACAGGAACGCGTTCTGGAACTAAAGATGATTTCTGATAACGAAAATTGTCTGACGTTTTGAAAAAAAAAAAATAAAAAAGAATTGCTGATTTTTTTTTCTAATTTTTGATGAATTTTTATATGTATTTTTATAAACAAGGGTTTCAACCGAACCCGAACCGGAACAAAAACCGGAACGAACCAGCTTGTTTTTCCGAACCGTGAACAAGAGACCGGAACGCGTTCCTGTAAAAAAAAATTAGCACAACACCACTGGATATATGTATAAGGCCTCCCAACGGAAACTTCCTAGTTTTGACAGTTGAAAAAAAAAAATCACGTAGCTTATGATCGTAATTGTCATTTGAATGTTAATTGAATTTTCAACTGAGCAAAATATTAAAATACTTTAAATATTGTATTTCTTATAATTTTCCGCATTTCTTGACATCGATTTACCTCCATATATGTACATACATATGTATGTATTATTAACACCAGTTATGACTCGATACAATAATGAGCTTGTATTGTATTTTTTTTAACAAAAAATATAAAATATGATTGAAAAACTATATAAATAATTATACTAATTTCTAATTTCTATTACTTTTTCACAGATCTGCCTGCGATACACTAACAAACACAAAGGTGGCTATTAAGAAAATATCACCATTTGAGCATCAAACTTATTGCCAACGTACTTTGCGTGAAATAAAAATTCTAACTCGTTTTAAACATGAAAATGTAAGTTTTTACAATTTGTCGTATTATTACAAACATGCTTACATTAAAGAAAACAAAATATTTTTCATTTGAAACAAAGATCATTGATATACGTGATATTCTGCGTGTAGACAGCATAGAGCAAATGCGGGATGTATATATTGTACAGTGTTTAATGGAGACTGATCTATATAAATTACTTAAAACACAGGTGAGTAAATCTTTTTTATATAAACTAAACTAAACATAAAAATGAAACATTTAAAATTGTATATCTCTTTCTATTGCAGAGGCTAAGCAATGATCACATCTGCTATTTTCTGTATCAAATATTGCGTGGTTTAAAATATATACACTCGGCCAATGTATTGCATAGAGATTTGAAACCAAGCAATTTACTGTTAAATACAACGTGCGACTTAAAAGTAAAGATTTTATTTTTAAAATCTTTTTTTTAATAGATTTTCTAATGATTCTCTACATTTTTAAGATTTGCGATTTTGGATTAGCTCGTGTTGCAGATCCTGAACATGATCACACTGGCTTTTTGACCGAGTATGTTGCTACACGTTGGTATCGTGCTCCAGAGATTATGCTTAACTCAAAGGGCTATACCAAATCGATAGATATTTGGTCAGTAGGATGCATTTTAGCAGAAATGCTTAGCAATAGACCTATTTTTCCAGGCAAACATTATTTAGATCAATTAAATCATATATTAGGTGTATTAGGCTCACCCTCTAAAGAGGATCTAGAATGTATTATAAATGAAAAGGTACGTATAATTAAATATTATAATTATTTAATAATTATTTAAATTGTAAATTATATAAATTTCGTTTAAGGCCCGCAACTATTTGGAATCATTACCATTTAAACCGAAAGTGCCATGGTCGCGGTTATTTCCTAATGCTGATCCCTTGGCACTAGATTTATTGGGCAAAATGTTAACATTTAATCCCCACAATAGAATACCTGTTGAAGAAGCGTTAGCGCATCCTTATTTGGAACAGTATTACGATCCAGGAGATGAGGTAAATTAAAGTCATTTGAAAAATAATACACATTTGTAAATACAATTTACACTACTGCAAATCACACTAACACTATAATCAAGGCTAAAACATTTAATTATATTAAATATCAGTATTTTAGATTTGTTCTTAAGTTTAAATATTTTTTGATACGTACATAACTGCTGTATTTAATATTTTAATAAAAAAATAAGACTTTCATTTACATGAGATGATTTTCGACTAATTTCGAATATAGTAATTCTATAGTGCTTACTTTATTTTACAATTTTGTTTAAGAATGCTTTGAAACTTTATAAAATTTGTATTTTTTCTTAATAAGTCGTCAGAGACGTGTAAAAAGCAACAGTTAAAGCAAATAAAACATCGAGGACTGGTTTATATAAAATGAATCAACTCGAAATTTGTCAATTTTAAGTTTTTGCAAAAAAAATCATAATATCTACCTTCTGTAAAAATCTTACATAATTTTCTCTACTCTTTTATTAAGAGAAATACAGTCGTATCACACTTACATACATGCATAAATACATAATTGTTCATTACAATCCTTCAGTAAGGATTACGGCTGCTCACAATACTTATGTTGTGTGTGTTAATTTTGTACATGAGTGTCGAGCTCTGCAATTTAAAGCCGACTCCGAACTATAGATTTTTGAGGAACTTTCATGACAATTTTATTTACTCTCAGAGTTTTTGCTAAAAATCCGCTGAGTGGCAGTGGCCGACGAAATATTTTTTCATATTTCGTTTTGTTGAAGATGTCACAGCTGGTGGTTGATCCAAGGCCTCACTTCTAATAAGATACGGTTTTTTGCTTCTAGGAAATATTTCTCAATTTTGAGTTGATTCTGTTTAGAGGAACCAGTTCGATATTTTTTTTTCTTAATTCATCAAAGCTATATAAAATGGATATATGTATCTATTTGTTATTATGAAATACGTACACTCACGGCTGCTAAATAATACTAACATTATCAGAATTTCACTCACTAATAAGGCTGAAGAAATTGTTAGAATCTTGCTGAAAATACCTGTGTAGTAACATAACTTTCTTAACACAGTATGGATATGACCCCTAATGATTTCAATCAAACTGTAATAAATCCTCACTAGAT
Organism: Sarcophaga subvicina; assembly: GCA_936449025.2. Lineage (NCBI taxonomy): Eukaryota > Metazoa > Arthropoda > Insecta > Diptera > Sarcophagidae > Sarcophaga > Sarcophaga subvicina. Next base: position 40,289,531 of record OW388082.2, read on the forward strand.
TTGCCGTATATATTCCGTCATTGAATTTTTACGAAATCTAACAGTAGTTAGTAGTACAACCCAGTTTTTCTTTATACATTTTTTAATTAAAGTTAAATCAATTAAATTAAAATTTCTACGAATTTACAAACAGCTCAAAAATGTTTGTTAAGAAAATTAAATCTTGTCAAATGATGAAAATATTCATTGTAAACGATCTAGATTGTGCGCAAGTTTTCAAACCAATAAATAAATTATTTATATTTTTTTATGTTATATTATGTTTTTCGCACGAATAAATATGTTCAATAATTTAATGTCGATGGTGTTAATAAATATTTTCAAGCTTCTAAGAGAATTACATTAATTTTAATATGTTATGTTGTATTACATTTTAGCCTGTTGCTGAAGTACCTTTCCGAATTGGCATGGAACTCGACGATCTTCCAAGAGAAACATTAAAAACTTTAATATTCGAAGAGACTCTCAAATTTAAAGAACGGCAACCCGATCAGCAAGCAGTATAAGGTTTTCAACTTTAAGATCATTAATAACAGGAGCCATGTGAACTTTTATTCATTAAGAAAAAAATATTTAAAACAAAAGCACAAAAAACAGCAACGTAAACTGCATTTTTTAACTTATACATACATTACACACTATTTATTATTCTGCATGATATTGTTTTCAATTAATTTTCAATACATACTTTTTCATCTATTTGGATTATTCACTATTTTATAACTTTTACAAAAACGTAATCAAAATTATTCCTTTTTTTTGGTTTTTTTTTTTGTGTGGTAATGAGAAAGATTTAAACGTTGTAGATAAGATAATAACAATTATTGCCACCACGCAAATGCTCCAATAACTGTTGATGATGCTGCTTTCTGAATATGTTCTTTTTAAAAATTAAGTGCTTCACCATCATTGTGATCTTAAACATATACAAAAAGAAACAAAACAAAAACAAAAACAAAAGAAACAAAAAACAAAATCAACATACATACATAAATATATATTTAATTGTACTTTCTTTATTTCCATACACAAATGTTCGTATTTTTTAATTTATTTTATTATTTGGTTCTTAAAATTATTGTATTTTTATTTTAACTAACAAATAAGTTATAAAAAGTATTTTTTTCCTTTATTTGGGTTAATATTCGAACAATTTGTGAATGTAGTTAAATTAAAAAATAAAAACAATAGAATTTTTTAATTGTAATTATTGTCTTTTTACATTAAACAATTACAAAACACAGAAATATTTAAAAGAACATACAGTTATGAGAAGTACACACGATTTATTTGTATTTTTATTATTTTGTAATCATGAAAAACAAAATATATTTAAATATGGCAAACAATATTTTTTTTTATTGAATTAGAAAAAAAACATTATTATATAAAATTTTTACTATATTAATATACATTTCAAAATATTTAAGAAAAAATACATACTTCTAGTTCATTTTGGTTTTTTTATACTTTTTTTTTTAATTTGGATTCTTTCATTTTTTTCAATTTCTTTCCATATTACTCGAAGAAAAGGTAAAATATTGATAATTCCTAAACGAAATTGTAACAGTAACAGGGTTAAGTATAATGGTTTAAGTGTTATGTGAAAGAAAATATTTAAACAATTTGATATGAGTTTATGGTAAGAAGAATGGCAATATAGTTTTTCTATATTTCTGATTTGTCTCGTAAACCTGAATCGATTTTCTGAATTTTACCAAATTAGTTTGTTTGTAATTATTGTTTCAAAAATTTCTGTTGATATTGACATTTATATTTTAAAAATGATTGGTTTTTTAAAACAAGAGCAAAAATTTTACCAAATTTTATGTAATTAGAAAAGTTATGTTTTTTTTAATATTTTAATATTGTTTAGGGTATATTGAACTTAATTAACTCAAATTTACTTTTAAAAAGTAGTTACTCTAACATTTGTTTTCATCTGGGTATGATTACCGAGCAAAACAATGTACATGTAGATATGTAACTCAAGTTTTGTAAGAACTACTTTGATGTTAAAAAAACTACAGTTTAGAATGTATTTTTTAAAGATTCTGAAATTATATAAATTTCTATCTCATATATAACTAATAAAAAAAAACATAATGTAGGTTAAATAAAATTCATTTTCGGAACCAATTCGCCCGCCACCCTATTTTATTTGAGAAAATGTATGACTTTTGTGTGTTTGAATATCATTAATTTAAATACGTAGGTTTTAAATGAAATTGATATTAACTACATAGGTTTTAAAAGAAATTGAACGCTTTCATAATCAAAACATAATCATTTCAAGTCCTTTTCCTGTTGGAATCAGTTTTTCTCACATACTCTTTTATTTTATGTTTTGTAGAACTGAATATTTTAGCGAGTTAAATAATATCTTTTGGGCCTACTCTGAAACCAAACTTCTACTGGTAGCCAAAAGTTTGTTGTTATCGAAAGTCTAATTTTTAAATATTGGTAGCCAGTTGTCATCTGTAATACCTTTTTTTTTGGGCTGACGACGCAATTCGAATTCAGTTGCTATACATAACCAAGCGACAAACCTTATTTTTATCGTGATTTATCTTATCGTTTTCTGTAAATTACAATTAATGAAACTTTTTTTTGTTTTTGTTCAACGTATTCGATTTTATATTATTAAATAGCAAGTGTAGTAAATTTTTAATTACTTACTCATATTGAAATTTTTGCCGATTAAAAGTTCATTAATACATGAAGGGAATCATAATCAGCATTCTAAACTTGTTTAGTGCCCTTTAGTTAAACCGTTATTTATAATAGTTTCTTTTATCTTATTTTATAATTTTATCTTTAATATTAAACAATTCTTTAAAATTTATAAGTTTTTTAGAATATATTTGCAGAATTTACTTTTCAATAATTTCTCAATCTTTTTGCAGTGTGGTGAAGAAAAATGTTTTTCTTTTATGATTTTTAACATACATTTACATATATTTTTTACAATGCTATACAACAGACAATTTTGTAATCGTACATAATTATTTCACGCTTAATTAAGGTGCCTCTTGTGAATATTTTTATTATTTTATTTGTACATCTTATTTTCGTGGTGTAACATTGGCAGGAAAAGCAATTTTTTTTACATATTACCATACATTTTATTGTTTAATGAAATAAACAAAACAGAGTACCGAAATGTCGCAAATCGAAATATTAAAAAACATATTCAGAAAGAATCATAAGCGTGAAATAATTATGCCAAGTTAGTTATCACCTCCATATGAATAGCTATATATTGTATAAAATTTCTAAAAATGTTTTTAAATGTAAGTAAATCCCTATTCCCTCTAATATAAATATATGTATGATTTGTAATGTTTTAATAAGAAAACTTTATTTAGCAGATAGATAAAGTAGTTTTTTTTCTAAATGTGTTTCTAACTAAAATAATCTTATTTTCTTTCATATTTAAAAAAAAGAACACACACATACATACATACTTTTTTGCAATTTTAAATAAAGAAATTTCACAACTGAACTTAATATCGAAAATAAATACGAGTATGTAATAAATTTCTATTTGAAACAAAAATAATGCCAAATATTTTGGATAACATTAGTATTAAGACAAAATGAAATGAGGAAAAATGTAAACGTATTGTCATCATAAATCAAAATTACGACCTTACCAATAATGAATACCATAATTATAATGCGCAAAAATTAATGTATTTATGTACATATTAAACAACAACAACAAAAATAAAAACATAAACAAGTTAAAACACAGTAACAGATAAACAGTAATGTTCTTTAAAACATGAAAAAACAAATACAATCCGTTGTAATGATTGAGATTAAACATTAAAAGCACTTGTACTTATGTATTCATTATTAATTTAAAGTTTCAAAAATTAAAAAAAGAAGGAAAAATAAATCGTTATTAAAACAAATAAACAAAAAATCAATAAATCTAAAGCGGAAATCAATATATACTATGATACTTGATATAAATTTCATTTTTTTTAATTTACTTATGTTTGTACCGTAAATACTTTATTCTAATTTTCAGTGGTGTAATTGGTGTTTAAATTAAAAATCTTCTTACAATTTAAAATTAAAATTAAGAAATTTGTTTGTCAAACGAATTTCTATGTAAGATACTCTTTAAATATTGTTTAGTAGTAGTTATGTTTCACAAATACACATAGAAGCCATAAATTCATACATACATTCATACATACATACATATATACATACATACATGGTATAAGATATTCTAAATTAATATAAATATTTTTCTCTTATTAATTGAATCGTAAATTTGTCGTCATTATTAAATTTTAAGAAAAACAATTTAAACAAAAACCACTGTTGTAGGCATATTAATTCAATTAATTGCAAAAACAAAAAAAACAAAAATTACATATATATGTTTGTGTATGTATTGTATTTAAAATTTATACAAAAATTTTATTTTCATAATTATTATTATTATTATTATTATTATTATAACTGTATTATTACTGCATAGATTATGATGATTGTACTACTAGCATTATTATTATTGTATTTTTAATATATTATATAAAATTTCTTCAATCATGTTATACTTCACCTTATAAAAAAAAAAAAATAATAAAAGAATGAAACATTGAAAATTTCATTTTTAAATGTTTCCAATTAATTAACTAAATTAATATCTTAAACGTTCTTACACATATGGTACGTCAAGTATGTATGCATGTATAAATTCGTACCGACGCACTGTATGCCTGACTTACAAATGGTGCGAACAAATCGGTACGGTTAAGTCTTTTAAACTAATATAGGAAATGTTCTTACGTTTCTCAAAATGTTTATTTTCGCAAAATGTTTATTTATCGTGGATTTATTCAATGATTGCAATTAAATTAAAAGAATTTAGTTCGGATCTTTCGTTATGTGTTTCTTTATTTAACTAACAACACACTTCAGCTGATTACACTGTGTCTTCAATTTTATTCACGATCCTTATTAACAAAGCACAAACTTTTGATACACCTTTCGGTTATCAAACACAGATTCACGTTTCGTCACTGACTTACAATGCCGTTCTTCGTTCTATTTGTAGTCCTTTATTTTATGTCTGGAAACTCCACAGTCCTTCTATGAAACTGTTGTTGTTGGATTTTTATTCTTTGCTTTGTTCCCTTCTCGTAATTTCCAAGCTTTTTTCGAGTAATTCTTTGAACCGTCTGATCTGTGCACTTTGTTGTTGTCTGTTCGTCATGTTAGCTTATTTTTGTTTTGTTTGTTTTTGTACGAGTAACAATATTATAAATACGAGAATATCTCAGTAAGTCCATGATTTTTTGAATTTTCCATGTGATTTGAGAAAAATGGAAAAAATTGAATTTAATGAAAACAGGACACTGCCATTTTAATTGTTGAATGGTGAACACATAGCCTACAGATAAAAACTATAAGAAAAGATGAAAACTTTACTGGAAGTTTCTTTTATACTTATACTGTGTGTGTGAGTGTATATTGTAAAATTGTCCTTGTAACTGTCAATTTTATTTGTGTGGTGAGTTCTGTGCTTTCTACACCATGATTATTTTGAGCATCACAGCGCCGTTAATTTGTTTTGTATACATTGAACGGAAGGGTTGTTTGGAAAACAAAGAAATTTAACTTTTTTTTAAAATCTGTAGTATAATTAATTATAAGAACATTTTAATAGAATTTTGAGAAAATCGTAAGTGTAAGTGTAAAACATCACTTTCTGTGGGTCATCTTCGAGCCCTTGTATCCTGTTCGTTGAGTATTCTCTCTAAGAACACAGTGAGATACGGAAAGAACTCTACTGGTGAACTCTACGTGATGAATTCACACCGGAGAGAAAAACCTTCAACCTGGATGACTTTGAACGATTCAACTAGGAGATGAAGGAGAGCTTGTTGGCGATGTTCCTGAAAACAAAAAAGTAAAATTGGTGAATTTCGGGCAGTAAATATAAAAGCTGATGAAAACACTGATTCCAAAATGTCAAATGAAGATGGCGGTGAGCTGATGCATAACGGTGAGAATAGGGGTAGTCATAAAAAGTAAGATGGCGATGTGTGGGGGACGCCCTTGTGATGAATTCTAAGGTGAGTTTTGCTTCTGTTGTAACGGTGTCTAAGGTGAATGTGGTGCAAAAGGAGAATTTGATAATCGAAAATCTCCTTTTAAAGCATGGCGATTGAAATAATCCACATAACCTCAGTTCTGAAACCCTACTCTATCCACGTGAGAAAATAAGGAATTTTAATATAAAAGGAATCTAAAATATGACACTGGAATACCTTTTGAAATATCGTATGCTAATTTTCCTACACAAGATTATTTACTTAAAGGAACCAAATTATCTATTTACCAGGCTACAGAGGCGATAGGATAAACGCCGTAAGGCACCGGCAACAGGTGCCTGAAAGGCACTGTTTTATTAATGCTATTCGTTCGTGCAACCAACTTCCGCCAGAAATTCAATTAAAAAGCAATGTAATCCAATTTAAGAGAGCAATTTCAACACACTTTTCTTTTCTATAGAATTCTCCATTTAATTTAATCCAATTTAAGGCTAACTTAAATCTAATTAATATAATTTTTGTTTTTTTATGAAACTTACATACATACATATATATAATTATTAACTTAATCATTATAAATTGTATAAACAGTATGTACTATTAAATAAGATTAAATGCTTGTTGTACTGTAATGAAGGAAGATTACGCTTTACAAAGTATTCTTCGAGTTCGTGAACAAATTCCTGCATCCCGATATACAAACGGCCATATTTCGACCTTTTATTCCAAGAACTTTTCTATAATCATTCGCTGTTATAAGGAATGTAACGCTATATTTATCAGATGACGAAATAAAGGTGTAAAAAGCCATTTTTGGAAAACCCATTGAAGAGGATAAGATCTTGACAACCTTTTCAGTTAAAATTGGTTTCCTTGGCAATAAAATACTCGCCAATGTTATTTTAAATTTTTTAAGATTAAAAGTTGGCTTTTTTATCCGGCTGTCCGAATCTGCAGGAATAGGGTCACACTGAAAGATCTTATTTCTTTTAGTGAGGAAAAATACTCTACTTGACAGAAAGGAATCGACATATAAAAAATTATGACCTTGAAGAAAATATTAAGGAGTATGTATATGGAGTATAATATGGATTTGGCAACAATAATAGATTTAACATCATTGAGGACATTGGTTCCAATTTCCCACCTTTAGTTAAAAATATGCCACAACAAAATGAAAAGTACATACATAGATCACGAAGAGACCATTCGTGATTTCACAAGTTTCATTACCGATTTCTTTACGCAAATCAATAATGGCGTAAACGCACTTCAACAATTTGAAGAAAAATAATAAAATTCTAGCTATTTTTCTAGATTTCAAAAGGGCATTTGAAACAATAGATCGTGATATTTTATTAAAAAAAAACTATGTATACAACTACGGTATACAAGATACTGAATTGAAATAGTTCCAATCATATCTAAATAATAGAAGACAAATTACAAAAATTAACAATATAAACGATTTCGGTGTACCTCAGGGATCAATTCTGGGGGCACTTTTCTTCATCATATATATTAATGATTTGGAGAACGTTTTGGAAAAATGTGAAATAGTACTTTACGCTGATGATACTCTGATTTTTTCAGAAGCACCAACAGATGAATTATGCTATGAAAATCTGCAAATGGACATGAACAAAATAAACAAGTGGCTGAAAATGAACAAATTAAAATTAAACGAAAGTAAAACGAAGATAATGCAAATCAATATGAACAATAATATACCTTTTAAAATAAATGATGTGATAATTGAAAAAGTAAATAAAATAAAATATCTGGGGTTTTTAATAGATAAAGATTTAAACTTTAAAGAACATTTAGAATATATATGCAAAAAAAATTTGAAAGAAAATAGGATTTTTTAAACATATTAGAAATAAACTCTCAATAATGACAGCGATAAACATATACAGTACGATTATTAAACCTCATTTTGAGTATGGATCAACCATATTATATACGTGCTGCACAGATGAGCAAATAAACATGTTACAAAAATTACAGAACAAAGCTATGCGAACTATTTTAAAATGCAACCGTTTTACTTCCATACAATATATGTTGGACACTTTAAAATGGATGAACATTCAGCAAAGAATAGATTTAACGACACTGACCTTCATCAAGAAAATGGAAATGGGCAATGCACTTGAATATCTAATTGAGCAATTACAATATGTTGGCGATTCTCAACCATATAATCTTCGGAATGATAATGAATTCAGATTACAACGTTCAGATACAAATGCAACGCAACATTCACTATTTTACAAAGGACTTAGAGACATATAACATTATATATAACATTATGTCATCTAGTATAAAAAATGAAGAAAATATTAACATTTTTAGAAAAAAAAAGTTGTGAATTTTATTAGATATACAAATGTTTATTAAATTAGAGCTTTAAATTAAATGAATTAAAGATTGATTTAAATATTTAAAAAAAATGTAATGTAAAAGTATTACAAATACTACTAATAATAATAAAAAACAATGGATTCACTAAACTCGTCAATGAGCGAAATAATAGCCATAATACCGTCCCTTTTTATGCAGAAAATGAAGATCTTTCAGCACAACTGTCTATCACTCATGGATTTATTAAACCGTATAGATTCTTTCTTGAAACTTAGCGAAGAGTTTTTGTACATCCCAGTACAGATAACCTCGAGGAAGTACTAAAAACTAGAGTAATCTGGAAGAAAGAAATGAGACGTGGAAGAAGACTCAGCTTTCGACACAAGATTGAGGAAGTAAATGCCAATCTAATCCTTAAGGAGTCCTGGAGATTCTTTTCGGCGGTCAAGGAATGTGATGGGAATGGAAATAAGGGCTTGTGGAATTCCAACAATAATAGGCTGTATCTTGAGTTTTTGAAAAACTAAGTTACGGTAGCTAATAAATTGAGTGCTGATAATTTTGAAGATCCTCTAACTCCTCTCTTTTGACGAGTTTATGGACATGTTACACACCAGCCGATAACCCTTGGCTGCGAGATATGATGAAATTATATCCAAACTTTGAGTTTGGTTGTCCCAAAGAAAACGGAGAGATGTTAAAAGAGTTTTGCAGAAGTAACGGGCTTGTAATTGCTCGAACATTATTTCCGCATAAAACAGTTCATAGGATGACATGGGTTTCACCACACAGAACTACTAGAAACCAAATTCACTCAATTTTGGCATTTGCCGTATATGGATGTGCAGCAACATGGATGTAAGGGGAAACGCAGCGCAGATAACACGAAGTTGTTGCTGAAGTGCAATTGAAAGTTGTCGGAGCATGGAACAAGAAACTAACACTTGTGCAACGCCTAAACATCGATCAGCTAAAATCACAGGCTGCACTCCAGTCTTTTAACAATGTCAGTCAATGTTAGTTTAAATTAAAAACTTATCCACGTCTCCGAATACTCCAATAAATCACCAATGGTCTCAAATTAAAGAGGTTTTTGTATCACCCACTTGTTCTTGGCATTAAACGCAAAACTTGGAAAAAGTGGATATCTAATGAGACATGGGTAAAAAGCGAAAACCCGTGTAGAGATACATATAGCACAGGGGATCAACACCAGTGCGGAACGTTTATGCAAGCGTAGATGGTTTGAGAAACATTTGGGAAGACGAATCCTTGCCGTCTGAGTGAATGTAAGGGTGTTTGGTAAAGATCCCTAAGAAAAGAGCGTCAACTGATTGAAAGTACTGAATGGCGATCATGCTGCTTTGTGTGACATTTCGGACCGTATGGCCGGTAAAATAGATGACACAACACGCCTGTCTGGACCATACTGCGTCCCTCCGAATCATACTGCAACAGATCAGCGAGCTCCAGCAAGTTTTATATACAGACTTCGTAGATTTCGAGAAAACTTTTGATCGGCTGAATCACTAGAGTATTTAGAGCTAACTTTAGACAAAAAATGTTCCAAACAAATTAGTCCGCCTCATACAGACCCAGTATACAGCACTTAAATGTAGAGTCATGCATGGAGGGGTACTTTCTGACCCTATTATTAACGCTGCAAGTGTCTGACGAGAATGTATTGTTCCCCACTTATATTTCTGTTGATAATCGATGATGTGCTTGGAACGACAATAGATTCTACTCCCGACACAAGCATTCTCTGGCATCTAATTAGTATGGAACATTCTAACGACCTTACTTGTGCTGATGAAAATGAGTTAATTGCCTCGAAGTGAAACGACTTACAAGACCAATTGAACATCTTATAAAAATTTGCTGTAAAGTACCGTTTGCGAATCAACAACAACAAAACAAAGGCCTTGTGTTAAATATCTTGACGGTCTGTGTTAACTTAAAGTCTAATGGGTGTTTTAATTTTTATGTATTAAATACAGATCAAATTTAAAGTCATTTGAGTGTAGATACACTTAATGAAACAATTAAAAAAGCAAAACAATTGCAATATTTATAACATTTATTATTAAACAATGATCCATTCATCCTAAAAATATTAATTTCTTACACAGCATTTTAATAAAAAATTTATAATTTACTACCATTTTAAACTTAATGCCTAAGAATTTTATGAGCTGAGGAGTGCATAAATAAAAAGTATTCATTATATTTAAACAAAATAAAGAAAATTATTAATAATAGAAAGACATAAAGGACTTACGAAATGAATTGTTTAAAAATTTCTAAATATAGTATGTATGTATGTATATGTTTATAATGAATAATATCGTATTAAATAGAAAACACTAAAAGCTTGCCAAGAACTCAGAGAATATAGTTTACATTGAATTGAAATTCAAAATATACGTTTTGGTGGAATAAATAAATAAAAATAAAATTAAACTTAAATATTTTGTTTAACTTAAGAATTCCAAGTTAATGTCTGAAGACAAATTAATCTGTTTACTCTGAACTTAATTTAAGCTTTTTAACACAGTACCTTTAGATAGTCTCTCAGTGCAAGTCATAAGCGCACTGCAACAGAATATAAAATACTATCGATTTCACTTTAATAATCATTTTTAGATACAAAAATTGTCATTATTAATTAAGGACAAACAGATAATCTGTATTTATATTACTTGGAGTTTGTAAATCAATTGTTGTACTTTCTTTGTAATTCGTATTGAAATTGTTAAAATATTGTAAAAAAAAAATAATAAATTTTTGATAAATCGAGCAACTGGTTGGCTGAAATAACTAAAAATTATAGTGTTTTCTTAAATTTTGGAAAATTAATTGTGCAAAATAGTATTTTTCATGCTTGGAAAAAAATTTGTATTATTAAATACAAAGTTCATATGTATACCGATTTAAACGAATATTTAGTGCATATCATTGCTTTGTCAGTATTGCAACAAAATGTTTTTCAAGACTGTGAATATACTTTTTGGATTTGTATTATCGTAAATTGGTTTTATGAAGTGTACTAGTTATACTATTTCTGGTGCTAATAAAGAAAAGCAAAATTATAATTCTTTTTTGTAATCATAATTATAATTATAACTAACTATGCGTGCTTGTGCGCATTTGTAATTGATCAATATTTTCTTACCAATATTTTTTATGTCACAAGTCTGTATGAATTACAGATATACGTCTAACTTTTATGTTTATGTTTATGAAATCTTTATACATTATCGTAGAAGTATCGGAATATTAAATTTGATTCGCACTTTAACTCTACACTGTTCTTGGCATACTTTTATATGCTTCTAATGCTTCTAAAATATTTGAAAATGGATTTGTGAAGTAGAAATTTTAAACAGAAAATATTTATTTTATGAAGGAATTTGTAGATAATATTGTATTATACTATGTGTGTGAATATAAAAAATTGTTTCTTATTTTGCATCTCTGGCAATAAATATACAACAAACTTTCTTTGCACACAAACACTTTCCATTAAATCGTTCTTGATTATCTTATATATACATCATTTCAGCCATTGATGACATCTTTTTGGGGATGTGCACGAACGTATCGAAATAACTGGCCAATTCGTCGATGGTTACATCGTCACAGGCGGTGGCAGCTGATACAGAATTTCCAGCCTGTTGGGAACAGGTTGTGCTACAACGAGCATGCTCTGGTGAAACATTGTTACTGTTACGCTGTTGTACATTGCTTGTGCTACTAATACTATTTCCCAATAAGGGGGTTTGTATGACAGACGTTCCATTAAGGTGGTGGTGGCGTTGATGCTCTTCGAATGATGTTGATGATGATGATAATGATGATGGCGTTGATAATGCATTGGATATTGGTCTTCGATTTTTGCTTAGTTTGTTACTGTTTCCTGTCTTAGGACTTTGCATTGTTGTAAAATTTTTCGAATTTCGACTACTCAAACTCATTTGATTCAGTCTACCAGTAAAGTCTACATCTTCTGACAATAGATTACGACACTCATCAATTAGATCTCGAAAATCTGACATACCTTTGGTAACTAATGGACCATCATTATGACCACTCGCAGCCATATTGGATGCGGCCGAAGAATTCAAATTTCTTCTCGCGTTAGTATGGGGATGCAAGCATGTTTGGAGAGCTTTTAAAACGGGTTCCCTTAGCAAAATTTTGCGGTTACCAGGGCCACCTATCGATGATGTTGCGGATTTTTTTAGAGTCTGTTTCAAGACGCCATTGGGTGGAGTTCGGCTATAGTCTGGCGTATCTGATGCTACTGTGGTGGTTGAGGCATATTTCAATTCGTCCAACACACTTTCCGAAGCACGACGATAACGGCAACGACGACAATGTGTTGCTGGCCGGGAGATTATTGTTGATATTGGGCTTGCTGGAGTTGTAGTGCCAGCTGCATGTTCGCTTTTAACATCGACGTCTGTGTCTTTTAAATCATTTTCGTAGAATGGATTGAGTTGTACTGGTAAATTACTGTCCAATAGTTTTACTTGTGGCATAATGGGTGTTATTTCCAGCTTGTCAAGTTCTTCCGGTAGTTCCTCCTCAGCAGCCATGATTTAAATGTAACAACTTTTAATGAAACCTTGTAATATTCTAAATCCAGACTGGATTATTTGTGCAGAATATCTCTGGCAAATTTTCGTCCGTTTCGCTAAATATTGGGCGTCCTTGAAACGTAGAACAGGAAACAAATTCTATTCGATTATTACACAGAATACTTAATCAAGTGCACACTATTTGTTTTTGCGTTTCATACGCTTTAGTTTTTAATTTTTATAATTTATTTACGATTTCATTCAGATTTACAAAAAGAAATGGTGTTAAAGAAGCAAAAGTTGAAAAAAATAATATTATGCTTTATAGTTTTGCGTTCTTTCTTTTTTTTTGTACTCTTCGATGATTATTTTTTTCTATTTTTTATTCTTCTACACTTTTCCTTATTTTAGTTTGCGTTCTCTGTATTGAAATATATGACATTTACAGAGTTGCATTTACAGTTTTATTAAATTTACTATTGTCAAATAGAGGACGCCATAACGCAAATGAAAGTGTATTCAAAAAAGAGACATCTAGTGACAATAAAATAAATGCTAGAAGGTTCTAAAATTTAATTTCCATTTATGCAAACCGAATACGAAAAAGGATGTGCGAACTAATTTTGATTACAATTTTTCTTTTGAACGAACGAATTGCCAGTGTTGCCACGACGGGACAAATTTTGTAATCAACCCCAATTTCTGAAAAAAAAAATCACAAAAACAAAAAAAAAAAAAATTTTCCACATTTTATATTCCAACTTTTTTTCAAGCTTAAATTAAATTTTTATATAATACGTGCGTACGTAGTATGTAAATACAATAATTAAATTAATTTTTGGAATGACTCTTTTTTCATTTGTTTTTCGGACGAATGATTTTGCTTTTTACCAGGGCAATGATCCCAAACACACTTTGGGTGTGGCAAAGCTTTGGTTGATCCATAATCGCTCCAAACTTATAGAAACCCCTGCACAGAGCCCAGATCTCAACGTAATTGAACATCTTTGGGAAGAATTAGCTAGAAGAGTATACCAACCACAATTTAACACTTTGAATGAGATTAAGACGGCTTTACTGGAAGCGTGGAACTCCACAGAGCCTGGTTTATGCTACAATTTGATAAAATCAATTCCAAAACGTTTACAGACCGTTCCTGAGAACAAAGTATATGCCACAAAGTATTAATTGTTCTCTTTCGTCATTTTTAGAAATGGTGCTCTTCTTTGTCCGATGATGCGTTGAGCGCAAAAATTTGAGTTAATTTTCTTTTTCTTTATAACATTACCGTTATCATGAAAAATGTTGTTATTTTTTATTAATCTGAAAGGCTGTAATGTAGAATTTGAATAAAAGCAAAAAAACATATATTTAATATTTTATTTTTAAGTTTTACGCACGTACATATCAGACTAATGCTTGTCCGATTATGCGATGGAGCCACTGTATGTATATATTTTTTATATTTATATTTAGTTTGCTTATGCATGGCCCCAACCGCGTTGTAACGGCTCCAGATTGCCTCAGTTCCTAAAAAACCTAGTCAGGCCTCATAGTACGTTCCTTCCCCCTAACCGTTGAGTTAGTGGTGTAGGTTCGTGCTTCTGCCAGTCTACTCCTGTGCCGAAACTAGCTGACTGCGTAAAGTACTAAGTCGCTCAAATATACTTCTCGACTGTATCCAGTCGTCTGAAAATCATTCTTTCCTAAGTCAAGTGCAGTGGGCTGTTAGGTCCTTTGAAGCGTTTAAGTCGCTAGGACCGTATGGTATCATTCTAGGTGACATCCATCATGGGAAAGTGCTTATTCTTCCTTGGCTGCTTGTCATTTATAACGCTAGTCTCAGACTCCTTTATAATCCTCAGAGCTGGGGCATATCTAAGGTTATTTTTTCATAAAGCACGAAAATCATCCCACACTAAAGCTAAGGACTCTAGTCTTTGTTCGTTTCTTTTAAAAGCTTTAAAAAGGGTCATTTATGTTCATATCAATAACACGATTGATGCAGCACTCCCCAACATATCTATACCAGAGGCAAATCAATGGAAACACATTTTTCACTCTCTCCTGCAAGATGGAAAAGTCGACGTACGTTACAGAATGTTCTCTGGCTGTCTCCCTTGACCATTGAATAGTAAATTACCTTCATTCTCTTAACATGGAACAAGGTCTGATTAGGTTTATTGAACTCCTCTTCAAAGCGAGAATAGTAACTTTCTCCGTAGGGACTACACATTCCCAAATAATGGTTTGTCGCGGTACACCGCAAGGCGGTGTTCTATTATGCATGGTAGAAGAACCCAACGTATTCACTTCTCTGAAATCTTGCAGTCAACTCGCTCTTAAAAAGGCTAAAATCTTCAGACAACAACATTATAGCTTATGCTGATGACTTTGCCATTGGGGAATGTATTCACAGACGCTATCCGAGAAGTTAAATTTTGAGCTGTTGATTGTATCAAACTGATGCAGGGAATTTGAGCTGTCAGTCAACCCCTCCAAGACCGATACAATTCTTTTCACTAGAAGATACAAGTATTACGGGAGCGGATTCACGTTGAGTCCGGAAGTTAAGTGTTTAGACCTGATCCTCGAATCCAAACCCAACTTGAAAGTCAACCTTGACTCAAGGCCACGCAAAGCGGTCTGCGCTGCTTACTGCTGCAGAAAAGAATTTGAATCCGGATGGGTCTGTGCCCCAATACCACGCGCTGGATCTATTCTGCAGTCATTGAACACAACCTTCAATATGGAGTTAATTTCTGGTGGACTACTCTAAATAGACAATATAATATTAGACTTCCTGACAAAGTCAGAAGGTCTACAGCTATCCATATCACCAGTGAACTACGCGCCTCTCCTATAAAAACCTCGGCCTCCCGCGACTAGACTCAATACCTTGACTCGCTGGCGCATCATTCCTCCTGGGTATCTTCTATTTTAGTGGTAAGTCCCCCAGCCCCATCTAACATTGATTATATGCCTACAGAATATTATTTCGACAGAATATTTTATTTTCAAATTGCTGGCAGGGACGACTGGATCTTGAACATGATCATCTGGGTAACAATCTTGTCGCGATGTGGGGGCTTAAGTGTACCTATCCCCAGTGGGATACCATCCAATGGGGATGTGGTTCATGACTTAAGGCATTGGATACTGGACTATACGCGTCCCATCTTATTGCGCGAATTCAGGCGATCATTGTTGAAACAACAATGAGATCGTCAGAAATTTCGTACCAGGTGGTATGAGGATTACGACTGTGGAGGAGTCCTTTAGTGAGGCGACTGCTTTGGCGATCCCCACTTCGACGGAAGATATGTGCGTGGAGTCAGACTCTGTCTCCCCACTATCGGATGAAGACGGTGACAATACGATCCTCGAAAGGTTCCCCTTCACTCGTATCCAGATTGCTACTGGGGTGGTGACTTCCCCTTCACGGAACCCTCTTATTAGACAGGATGCCTCGGACCCAATAGTCCAATCAGCTACTGATTCGGACTGCGTGGGAAAAATTATTTCGTCTGACAAGGAAATGTCAGACTATTGGGCGGAAATGTTCCGCGTTGTATAAAGATAGAAATTCATATCGCAGGGCTTGCACTGTCTTGAGGAGATATGCAAACTGCGATGTGGATTCCCTCCCTGTTAAGGAGCAGAAGATGATGGCTCGACGCAGAGGCACTGTTTCGCGGTAAGAGAAAAATCCCGGGCATCTCTCGGGTCTTCAAACCTCCGCTGAAGAGTAAGGTTGTTGGTGTTACTTCTTCAATGAATGGGGGAAAGGTGGTAGAAACTACCGCTAATCCTTTATCCCAGAAGAAGGATGTAAGATTGGAAGCGAAGGAGACGGAGGAAGGCGCTTCGGCGGATAGGTCTTCCATGCAGGTTTCCCGCATGGGATATTGCATGAAGAGGAACATATCTGACGAGGTGCCTCCCTCCGGCTCCAAAAAAACAGGGGAGCCTGGAAACTAACCCTTCCCTTCAGTAGGATTTCATCGACAGGTCAGATTTAGATGGCAAAAGGAAAGTTGCGATGGCAGTAATGCGCGCATATCTTCCATCAGTTGGTCCAGGGGCATCAAGGTAGTGGACTATGAAAACGAGTAAACTGTAAAGTTCTTTGTGGAAGCAGTAAAGCGCCTTGGTGAACTCTGGCCCGGTGCTCGATTGGAAGTGATTCTTCAATCCGACCTCCCTCTACGTCCAATAGTGACGGTATGGGTCCCGCCTACTTTTAGGCAGGTGAACAGTATACCTAAACTTGTTGGAAAGCAGAATGACGGATTGAACACCAACTCGTGGGTGGTTATCAACTCCCTGGCCTAACCAGCCCTTGGTAGGGTGAGGATGAGGACCCTTGGCAGGGGCTTCTTTGATGGTTTGAATTCTGTGTCGAGAGCCGACATCAAGGCTCTCCACAGATTCATTAGTAACTCGAGCTGGTTGAGAAGTGCTAGGGCTTCATCGGTGTAGTCGCGTTCTCCCATTTTGTTTTGTACTGGTCTGTGTAATTCCTTCGCTTTCTATTCTCCCTTCCTACTTCCGCTCCTTTTTCCTATCCCCTCTTTTCTGCTTCCTTCTTAAGGGCGTTATGTACAATGGGTCAAATCGACCTCCGGGTACTGTTTTTGTCTAAATTGACAAGTACACGTCCTCTAACCTAACCTACGTATAGTTTTTACAAATTTTCTTAATTAAGTTTAATTAAATAAAACAGTGTTTTATAATTAAAATAATAACAAATAATTTATATGGCGATTTTTAACAAATAAACACTTTCGAAAAGTTCGAATAGAACATAATTAAGTTGTTGGCCAAACTATTATTTATTTTTTGTATGTATGAATTATAATTAGTTTTTATATTAACCATAATAAAGCAATAAATTTTCGAAACTATAAAAGGTATTTTTTTTAGTTAATTGACAGCACTTAAAACTTCAATAGCGCCAACTGGTGACGCGTATAGTAACTAATAGTGACACATGATACAATTTAATTTTTATACTATTTTTTACAACCTTCCTCAGTGAATAAAGAATTTTTTCTGTGTTACTGAAGAAAATTTTCCAAGTCGAAAATTTTGTGAAATCGTGCTTTATAGAAAAAGTATTAAAAAAAACGTGTGTTATATATGCGAACTCAAGAAAAAAAATCAATAAACATTTTGAAATAAAAATTTAATACGCAATTAAGTTGCATTTGAAGAATAAAAAACGATTTTTATTAAAAGCTCCCAAATCGATGGTCGTCTGATAAAAATCCACATAAGGAAAAATATATATAAAAAAGTCAGAAACGAAAGAGAGAGAAAAAAGAAAAGAAACCCTATTATACATTTTCTTTCTACGTTAAATTTATAACACACACACAAAATTCGAAAGAAATCGAAAATTTTAACAAAGAAAATGTCTGAAAAACACTAAATATTGGTGAGTAAGTTATTAGTTTGTGACAAATCACGAAAAATAAATTTTGAGTATATGTATATAACCGATATAGATATATACATACAGATATATATATATATGTATATGTTGATAAAATTGTACTGGAGACCTTAATTGTGCTCTTTCTTTTTCTTCAGCCTCAGTCCCACTCTTCCTTAACATTGTTATGTATGGCCATATTTTTACAAACTTTACTTATTTATATGTGTGCGCCGTATGATTGTGAAGAATAAAAAGACATGATCCCTAAACAAGAGCAAGACGTGGAAATATTTTAAATGTTTTATCGATAATTGCGGTTTTTAATTGGTGTGCATACACGTCAAGTGTAACTCTGCGTGTTTAAAAATTCATTAAGTTCGTATTTATACAGTCTGTTGTAGACTAGTGTAATTTACGAAAATACTTAGTGAAATATAATTAATTTCTTAACTGATAATTTGACTAAGTAAACTGGTACGACTTTATTTTATACATACATACATACATAGTTGGTCATTCCAACCCTTCAGTCAGGATTACGACCTAGTCTCTCGTTATTTTATAATATCCCTTAAATCCTATAACATTTGTTCTTTGTTTTTGGGCAGGACTTCTCGCAATTTGGCATTTAAACACACAAATTTTCTAATAAAATTACGTTTACATGCATTGTTTATCGGAAAAGATTTTAAATTCTTTCGCTTCCAATAATAGCAACGGCATCCCTTAGTAATGAATAATATTTATCCATGGTTTGTAACTTCTTATTCTGGTGGGAGTTAACTACTCACTGAAAAAAGTTACCTTTCATACATTCTAAGGGAAAAACAAGTTTTAGGAGTACAATTGTATTAATATTGTTTTTAAAGATTTTTATTTATATGTTTAAAATTAATTCAGTATTTCGATAGAATTTCTATACTTGTTTCAAACGAATTAGAATACAAGTGCCCGTATTGTAATTTTCGATATCAGCATAAATTCTCCTTTTGATGCTATTAGTGTTAGTGATCTCGCTTACCTTAGGCTGATATATTTTTAAGGGTATTAATTTTTCAAACAACAACTGATCGTTTAGATTAGATCGTTTATTAATAAATAAATAAATAATAGAAGCATATATTTGATACTGCAATATTACTCGTGAAAAAATGTTTTAGTCAGGATTACGACTTAGCCTCCTATACCGTTTATGCTGTGTGTAATAATTTTGTACATCAGTGGCGGGACCTCCAGTTTAAAGTCGACTCCTAACAACAGATTTTTGAGAAACTTCATGACAATTTTATTTACTCTCAAAATTTTTGCCAGAAATCTGCTGAGAAGCAGTCGCCAAAGAAATATTCTTTCATATTTCGTTTGTATAATAAAAAAATTTTATTCCAATAGTTAAATCTCCAAAATAACTAAAATCTAAAACCAGTAATTCTGTAATTAGAAATTTATATGTGTTGTTTAGGGCCCATTTTTGTTCCTAACATGTAAATCATTTATTCCAATAGCATTAAGATGGTATGGGAGTGGGCAAAAGAGAAGAGACGTCGTGAGAATATATCGGATTATTATGTGGCTAGGATCCATTGGCCTGCGGTATGGTTGGACTTCTTCAGGGTATATGAAGACGAAGATGGCGTATCATTTCCTCCGGGATTTGTTGAAGGTCTTAACTCTTGTCACAACCTTATGTTCTGGCTCACCTTAGGATTACGCTCTTTGAAAACTGTGTGTCCAAACTCGAGTAGAAAATTCTTCAGTTTTACCCTGTTTGTTTTCATCTCTTTAATCCTCTGATTAATTTTAGCTTTTAGGGCCGCATACGTCTACGAACATACTTGTCTGCCTAATATATTATAAATATATTTAATCAGGTGCCTATTAAAATTTTATTTGCGAAAACTTTACAATTTATAGTTTTCCTATTTACCAATCAAAATGCTAATTTTCGTAATAGTTTTTTACGTAATTTGTTTTCGGATAGGGCGAAATATTATTATTGCGGCTGAGGTATTAAATACTGACACATAGACTCTGAAAGCAACACTCACTTTCTACATTTGCAGAAGTGTAATATAAGTCGCTCGTATGAAGAGGGGAGACTGCTTTTCTGCACT
Organism: Sarcophaga subvicina; assembly: GCA_936449025.2. Lineage (NCBI taxonomy): Eukaryota > Metazoa > Arthropoda > Insecta > Diptera > Sarcophagidae > Sarcophaga > Sarcophaga subvicina. The sequence goes on from OW388082.2 coordinate 40,310,112, forward strand.
AGATTGCAGTAAACGACATATGCTATTTTTTTACCTTATTTTATTTATTAATATTGAAAGTACTTTATTCTTTTCTACATAATAAATTTATCCTATGTATGTATGTACATTTAATCTAACATATTGTACACAGCTTTTAAAAAATACATTCTAATTTACTTTATTTTTTCATTCTGTTAAGAATAAAATAATTGAAGACCTTTGTAGAATAATCATTCTTATTCCAGTGTTGACGAAATACACTGTATACGGAAATCATCGACATTCGTGCGGTTGACCATCACCCACATATTTTATCTGCTCACATAGAAATTCTGGAGCCTCTTTTTGACAATAAATTTAAGAGTTGAGTACCCATCTCCGTTTTACATTCAGTCACTTGAGACTGTCTAACATTTCATTTATATGTGCATACCTATCACACTTTAGAATTTTTCTCATCGCCATGTTCTGTAAAATTCAAAATCGGCTTAATTATCGTGTTATAAATATTAATCGCGGTAGGTTTCGATATTTCACTTCTAATTATTTAAGAAAGCCGATTTTATTCTCAATTTTTTTTTGCACGTGTAGTCTATATGTTCATTAAATTTCAGCTTTTTGTCTATTATAAATCAGAGATATTTAATATGTTCGACTTTTTCTATTACAGTGCCATTAATTTTAATGGAATTCCGTATTCATATTTATTTTTTCATTTTAGGAATTTAACTATGATAATTTGTATGATAGAAAAGTAGAGATTATGTAGTTTTTTTAACATAAACGATTATATTCGTTAACAAGATCAGTTATTAGTTTAATTAATCTTAAAAAGAAATTCCACGATTGAAGAAGAAGCGCTGGTGGCGAAAGTAAATTATTCGCCAAAAGTAATTTATTTCACAAAATTAATTAAATTGCTTAAAATGATTGAAATTACAATGACTGACTAGACAGTTTTAATCTGCCTGGATGTTATAACCAAACTAAAGACATAAACATTTCCAAGTGTACAACGCTTCCTTATGGTTTGTATACGTTTTAGGTTTTCTTCGTTCTTTTTTAATTTGTTCCCTGTTTCATGCAGTTGGTCTTTTTATTTTTTAATTTTTTTTAATGGATTAAATTGTGTTTAAAATAAATTAAGATATTTAAACCTTTATGTTTCTGAATTAAGGACTGAGCGGTAGGCAGATTTGAAATGAAATATTTTTACATACATATGTACATGTATACAGATATTTGCATATCTACTTAAATCTATGGACATACATATTTACGTATAAATACGTAAATTCAATTTTAATGAAAATAATCGAAATATTCTAAATCTAAATATTATTACAAATTTATATTATTCATTGATATTATACATATCGATGTATAATTATATATATATAATTTAGTTAAATAAGTGTATGTGTAGTATTTATATTTTTCTTTTCAAAAATGTTCACAATATTATCTTCGTTAATTACTGCGTACACGTCAACGCTGAAATTCATACAGAATTTTGTTTCTTTTTCAAACAGATTTCAAATGATTTTATTATATTTGTATCACATACATACATATTTGTTTAAATGTCAATAATCGTGGTTTCATTTCGTCAAACAATTTTAATATTTTCTGTTTGATGGAATGGAATGTTTGATGGATGGAAATTTGTGACCCATTAATAAATCTGGAAGATATTGGCATAAAATAACGACTGCATTAGTTAAATAGGAAACCCAATGTCGGCATTTCTCTATTTTCTTTACATGTAGTCTTCAAATGTTAAAATCAATCGATTATTTTAATAAGAAAATAGTAAATAATAATCAAGTTCTAGAGAAAGTCCGTAAAAATAGTGGATTACAGAAAATAATAATCGAAAAAACATAGATACAAGATAGTGACATCTATATCTATTAAAAAAAAAACACTGCGGCTTTTAGGGAAACCTACCACAAACTGCTGAGTAATTATTTCATTAATAATATTTATTTATTGCAGTAGAGAGATAAGAAACTACTCAATAAATTTTATAAAAAAAATTGAATTTTTTTTACCTACACATTTTCCAAATATAATTGATAAATTTAAATATTTTAATTTTACTGATTAAATTTAATATTTTAGGTCAACTGATAACTTGATTTGAAAGGCAAACTTCACTAATCGGCATCTAACAAATTTTTGCGGTAAGTATTTTATAAGGTAAATTTATTTCTTCATAAGTCAAACTCAGAGTACCAAATAAGAGTGATAAGTTTAAAATAGTTTTTATAATCCCGTTAGGCATTAATGAGCCATATTGTGTAATAGGGACCAGAATTATTATGTTTAAATACAAATAAATAACAACTCCAAGCAATCATTCTCTATGGATTAGATAAATAATAAAAAACCATTGATACATTATGATTACTTATATTGTAATAATAAAGAATAACCTATTAAAATTGCATAACTACATACATTTCAACTAAAAATTAACCATTAAAACGAATATAGTGCTGCATCTCTGTTATACTGATCACTCTTAAACCGTTAGTGTATATTCGAGAAACACTTCTTTATAGGATACGTGACGTTTGATACCTTAGAGCTTTGAATCAATGTTTTTTTTTTATCATCAATTAGTAATCAGAATTATATTTTAGCGCATCCGTTTTCCTCTTTTAAAGTATTGCTCATTAAATGTTTAATCATTAAACACTTTTACTTAGCATACATAAACAATCTCAATACATAAACGGTCTCAATCGAAATGACCCCGTGATATGTATCGCCCACGTCAGATTTAATTATATTAAATCTATACAGTTCAGTATAAGACTTGCAGCATTTGTCATAATTATCGAAGAATAAATGCGTAAAATAATAACTTATCATAATCATCATCTTTCTTTCTTTAAAGAAACTCATTTCTGATTTCAGTGATTTCATCATTTTCTCCTTTAGCATTTCAAAATCTTCTCGTTGTGATAACGAGCTCTGTAAGGAATGGTGTAGTTGCGAGTATCCCTGTATCATCAGTTTTTACTCCATTTCCCACATGTTTTACTGGCGTCTTAAAAAAATTCACATTTATGGCTCTGAAATGTAAAATCCTTTTCAGACAATAGAATTAAAACTTTACTCAAAATTTTTAAATACTCTTGTATATTTCACATAGTTGTAATTATGTCATACAATTGTTATCTTTGAGGTCCACGTAAACCTTGTTAACAAACCTTTGAAAAACAGTAGAGGTTCACAACCCAAATGATACTCGTAATAATTCAAATTATGAACGTGTAACAAACGACGTATAACATCTGCGAGTTTATTGAACAAAAACATAAAAATATCAATTCTTTATTTTGAACAAAAAAGAAAATTACCGGAAATTCTATCCACAACAGATTGTCGATTAATTAATAGAATAATTATCGTTCATTGTCATCTTATTGAGAATAAAGGCTCAATCGGTTTGTTGTCCTAAGGCTAGGGGAGAAATAAATTCGGACTCACTCGGTCTTATTTTTATCTAAATAGTGCGCTTTATTAATATTAATTAGTTCCAACCGTGTACCTTGTTCAAAGAGAACCATGAATATTTACATTTTCTGGAAGCTGATTCTGAATTTGAAGTGAGTTTTCAAATGTCAGCTCTATAATATCTCTTAAAATGTGCCGTTCTGCCTGCTGGGGATGAAAGTGATAATATTGGCAAAGACTTTCCCAATTTGATTTGAAAATTTTGAGAGACAATGAAATCTCACTACACTTTTTACTTTGACGTAAAAACTAATGTATTTGGTTAAGTTTTAAAGATCCCAGCGGACAAACCATATTTTACTAAATAAGACATTACAAAATAAATAAAAAAAAAATTTTTTTAAATAAAATAAAAAATAAATAGAAACAATGGCAAATTAATAATTTTTGCTTCATTTTCGGAATTATCAGAATGATTGTGATTATAGTTTCGTTGTTGTGTTTTTATTTGTTAAAACTGAGACAGTTGGTTGACAAGACTGCACTATGTGGCACATAACTTATACCAAATTTGATATTCTGCACGAGCTATTTGAGGGCATAGTCATTTCACATGGAGGTGATGTGAACCGGCCACACAGATCGTACGATTTGACTCTGTTAACTTTTTATAGGGATTTTCTTAAGTCTCAGATGTATGCAAAGTTAACATAACCCATGTCATCGGTCAATTTCAGCCTTATTTATGCGTGAGAGTCATGGAATATTGAACATTTTAAATACTGTCCAGCCAGAGAAGCTGTGGCGGATATTTAAACGATGTTACATTCCATACATAAAGGCATCAATAGGTCTTTTAAGGGAATAAAAAATTTCGGTGATAGCTCACAAGTGTGTGTGCTTTATTTAAATGTAAAATATAGTTTGTAAATGTATTAGGATTGTATAACTTTATTCTAATTATTAATGTACATACTGCAACAATTAGATTTTTTAATAATCTAAATATTTTACAGATGGGAGACGTGGATCCAGAAACATTGTTAGAATGGCTATCCATGGGCCAAGGAGATGAGCGTGATATGCAATTGATTGCATTAGAACAACTCTGTATGCTTCTGTTAATGTCTGATAATGTGGACAGATGTTTTGAAAGGTAATTAAGTAATATTATATAAAACTTATATTTGATTTTGACGTTTTTTTTTTGTTTAGTTGCCCCCCACGAACCTTTTTACCAGCACTGTGTAAAATATTTCTTGATGAATTGGCACCAGAGAATGTTCTAGAAGTAACAGCTCGGGCCATTACGTATTATTTGGATGTTTCAGCCGAATGTACTCGTCGTATAGTAGCCATTGATGGCGCCATTAAAGCAATTTGCAATCGCTTAGTTGTAGCAGATTTGTCATCGCGAACATCGCGCGATTTGGCTGAGCAGTGTATTAAAGTTTTGGAATTGATTTGTACACGTGAGGCCGGTGCAGTATTTGATGGTGGTGGTCTCAATTGTGTGCTATCCTTCATTCGAGACTGTGGTTCGCAAGTACACAAGGATACGTTACACTCTGCTATGGCTGTGGTATCACGTCTTTGTACAAAAGTAGAACCAAATACACCTTGTATTCAAAATTGTGTCGAAAGTCTTAGTACGTTACTACAGCATGAAGATCCAATGGTATCTGATGGCGCATTAAAATGTTTTGCTTCAGTTGCTGATCGTTTTACTCGTAAGTGGGTTGATCCAGCACCACTTGCAGAATATGGTTTGGTAAACGAATTGTTAAAGCGTTTAAGTAATGCCGCAGGACCAATACAGAGTTCTAGTTTGGCAGCTACCGGAGGAACAACTCCAACAGCGATAGTGCCTTCCCCTTCCGGAATCCAGGGTGAAAGTGTAGCAGCGCCTGTGGCTACTCCTATTCAAAAAGCACAATCTACTGATCCAAGTCGTTCATCTCAGTCTATATCTACAACAATATCTTTATTATCCACCTTATGCCGTGGTTCAGCTTCAATAACTCATGATATACTACGTTCTCAACTACCAGACGCTATAGATAGAGCACTTAAAGGCGATGAACGATGTGTTCTTGATTGTATGAGATTAGCGGATCTACTATTATTATTACTTTTTGAGGGTCGCCAGGCATTAAATAGGGTTGGAAATGCTGGTGTTCAAGGTCAATTAGCTTCGCGTGCTCGTCGAAACGACTCGACAGTGGAGCGAACACATCGGCAACTTATAGATTGCATTCGCTCGAAAGATACTGAAGCCCTTCAGGAAGCTATTGAATCTGGAGGAATTGATGTTAATTGTATGGATGATGTGGGACAAACTCTTTTGAATTGGGCATCTGCTTTCGGTACCTTAGAAATGGTGGAATATCTGTGTGAAAAAGGTGCTGATGTAAACAAAGGCCAGCGTAGCTCTTCACTGCATTATGCCGCTTGTTTTGGAAGACCAGGCATAGCTAAAGTTCTTTTAAAATATGGCGCTTATCCTGATTTACGCGATGAAGATGGTAAAACTCCGCTAGATAAAGCTAGAGAACGAAATGATGACGGACACCGGGAAGTGGCGGCCATACTTCAGTCACCTGGCGAGTGGATGGCAGCTGGACATAGCCTAGCAAACAAAGATGGTGGTGAAGATAACGCAACAATCGAGCCTCGTGGTGATCCTGAAATGGCACCAGTTTATTTGAAATTGTTTTTACCAATGTTTTGCCGCACCTTTCAAGGTACTATGCTTAGTAGCGTACGACGTGCCAGTTTAGGTCTAATTAAGAAAATGGTCCAATATGCGCAACCTGCCGTCCTTAAAGGACTTTGTGAAACTCAACAAGATTCAAGTAAGACCGATGTAGCCCTTGTCTCTACAAGTGGAAGCTTAGGAACACTTTTAGTTGAAGTTGTGGCCAGTGTGCTTGATAATGAGGTAAGCAAATCGGAATCAGCACTCAATTGGAATTAATTCATTTACTTTGAAAAAAAAGAAGGAAAATCAAAAACTATATGCATTACATTACATTCAATCATTTCCTCCTTCATTTCGAAATTAATTTTAATATTTATTTAAACTCAAATATAATTACTATACTATATATGTATGTGTGTATATATATATAGATAAGCTACAGTTGGCCAACGCAAAGACCGTCTTTATGCAACGGCATGTTAAAGCCTGCTCGTTCTCTGACAGGGCAAGCGGATCCACGCTTTATTGTGCCCTTGGAACCAAAAAGTGATTATAGGGTAACGAACGATTTGTGTTTAGGATTATGAAATCATAATAATACATACTTATTAATGTTTTACCCAAGACATCTTTGTTACTTAAAAACCATTGCAAACAAATAAAGTAATTTCCAATGACAATGTATAAAAATAACTGAATGCATTGCATTTTTAGGATCACTTGTTTAAATGGCCAATTAAAAACTTTGCTTGTATGTATTATGCCTGGTTGTTTAAATTTCCATACATTAAATACATACATAAAAAATATCTTTTTACAATCTAACACTAATTTTAATAAAATCCATTCGTTTAATCCGCATAGTAAGATTTTGCCGTTTATTCATAGATATTGATCAGATCATTTACAAAAAACAAAAAAATGTGCCTATGTATGTATGTAAGTAAGTACATATACCATATGTACATACATTTATACGGGAATTTTACAAATATGTGACTCCATAGGAATAAACCAAGTAGAGCTGTAATTTTATGAAAAGAAAAAAAAAAACAACAACAGTCGTTCATTATTATTAATGATTTTGAATTCCTTTTTTTTTTTTTTTTTGAATGCGATTTAAGAATTGTTAAGTTTTTATTGCTTGATTTGTTAAAACCCTTTACGTGTTTAATGTAAACTATATTTTTTGATTTTCCTTTGTTAAAAATTTATGTTTTAATATTCTCTTTAATTTTTCTTGTTTTTTTTTTTTTTGTTTTTCTTCGATTATGTTAATTAACAGGACGATGACGATGGACACGTCGTTGTACTTACGATAATTGAAGAACTGATGGGCAAAACACAAGATGAGTTTTTAGATCACTTTGCACGTTTGGGTGTATTTTCAAAAGTTCAAGCTCTTATTGAGCCAGACAATGAAAATGAAATAGCCAAGACCACAAACGAAACCATTACTGCAGTGTCAGTAAATCCTAGCGATGATCAATCAGCAACAGGCGTTAGTCTGACGAGCAGTGCGCCATCAGCACAACAACAGTCTCAAACTTCAGGTATTTATGACGTTAAAATCTTATATACATACAAACATACATATGTACATATATTAAAAATTATTTATTGTGATTTTAGAAGATCCTATGGAAGATGCAAAAGAAATTTTACAATGTAAAGCATACCATTGGCATGAATGGAGTATTTGCCGTGGTCGGGATTGTTTATATGTGTGGTCAGATTCAGCTGCCTTAGAGCTATCTAATGGCTCAAACGGTTGGTTTCGTTTTATACTCGATGGTAAATTAGCTACTATGTACTCTAGTGGCAGTCCTGAAAATGGAAATGATAGTTCAGGTAAGCAAAAACTTTGATTAAAACTACTTATAAATTATAGACAAATAAAAAAAATGTTTGATAAAGCTAAGAATTTCAAAACGAAGGTTAAATAAATAGATAATATACTTACATTCAAATATATACATAAATACATAAACATATAACGTTTTTTCTCGCTTATATATTCATAATGGAAAGTTAATTGTTATCGTTTTAAAAAATTTATTTAAAATCAAATTCATTTAATATTTATTTCGTCTATAACCACCTTTTTATTGTGTGTTATATATTTTGTAATGTTGTAAGGGTTTTGCGTGTATGTTTTCTAATTTTAGTTCGTAATATTATTATGAAACGAAATTTCTAATATGAAAAAAATTGGGACATTTATACAAATTTATATTTTTGGAAAGTTTGCGCTTTTATAACGAAAGTGTCAAAATAATTTAACATTTTCTGTTGGAATTATTTGGTTTGGTTTCTATAATTTGTTTTACTATTTTAATTTTCATTCTAATTGTTTTCAATTATTAATTTCACATTATACTGTTCGATACTATCTTTAAAATATCATAGGCAGGGGACGAGGAATGGACTCTTCAAATAGTGAAGGTGAGCAATCTTTATTTGGTTTTAGTTGGTTTAGTTTTTGTTGTTTTATATATATTTTTTTTGCTGTTATTTTTAACAATTATCATGTTTTTTTTAATTGTTTTATCCTAATATTTATTTAATTATTAAAACAAATTCCTAATATAGACACACTTATTGTAGTTTCATGCTGTATACTAAAATCACTGACACTAAAAGAAGCTAACATATTGCAATTAATATTCTTTTTTGTTTCTTTTTTTCTTTTATATTAAATACAATGTAATATTTGCATCTCAATTAATTAAACAAAATCCATTTTTCAACTGAAGAGAAGCTAGCTTAGATATAATTATTACCAATGTAAAAAAATGCGATTCGAGATACAATTCTTAAGATGTGTTTGATAAATTAATTGAAATTATGGTATGTTAATATATGTAACGTCATGAATAGCAAAATGACACTTTTTCAGTTTTGTTAGTGTTGTACAACTAACTACAAAATTTTTGTTCATGTATATCGATATCAGATTAATTTGAAAATAGTAAAGTTTTAATCACAAAAATATTATATGAATCGTTATATTTTGACCAAACCGTAGAGTACTAAATATTTTTTTAAAGCGTTAGTTAGGTAGGATTGAACATCTGTAACATACTTAGTTTTAGTTTTAAGAATTTCATGCTCATTTTCTGTCCTCAAAGTTAAAGTTCTAACTCATTGGGTGTGGCATATAAAGGTTTATTTATTTTTCTGGTTTAAACCAGAAACAAATTGGTGTTAGAACAAAAAATTCGCCGGTCAGTGTGCTTTGTGACAGTGTCTTGTATACGAATATGTCATTTTCAGCAAAAGGAGTCGACACAAACACTTCACAGGCAATCTTTCAGCGTGTATAGGCAGTACTTCAACTAATTCTAGCTAATCTTCACTCCAAATTTGTTAAAACAGTTTGTTGACATAGGCTTGAGCCAAAAATTAGCTTTCTTGCTAAAACACATTTCTCACACAGCACGAATTTTGATAAAATTGAGCAATGAATGTTTGTTAGTCTATTCAATTTGTTTTCTAATAAAATGCCAAATAGCACAAATAAAAATCACCCGTTATATGTAATGTGTAATGAAAACATATTTATTGAGTTCTTTATTAGAGCTTAGAGTTTAGACATTAGACATTAGAGTTTATAATAAACTTTTTACATAGATAGAGTAGAAATTGGTGTATGTGGAAAAGAACGATGTTAAACTAATTTCATTAATTTATCATATTAACTATTGTCGGTATTATAGTAGTATTTCAAATTTATTAAATATACCTTAAGAGTTGCTCAATCAGAGAAACAATAAAAGTTTCAAAATGGAACAATAATGAATACATAGCAGGGGGTTTATAGAAAAATCGCATATGAAAAAAAAATATATTTTAACTAAAACTAACCATTTTGCACGATATAATTGTTCAATTTATTTGGATTAATTCTAGAAAATCGTGGAGAATTTTTAGAAAAGCTATTGCGTGCCCGTTCAGCTGTTCGGCCAGGAACTCTTTCACAGCCAATTTTGCCTACGGTTAGTGTATTACGTATAGTTGTTGGTAATTGGGTATTACAATCGCAAAAACCAAATCAATTGCAAATACATAACACTGAAGGTCATCAGGTTACAATATTACAAGATGATTTGCCTGGATTTATATTTGAAAGTAACCGCGGCACAAAACACACGTTCACAGCGGAAACCACATTGGGACCAGATTTTGCAACTGGTTGGTCGACAAATAAGAAAAAGAAAATTAAGACTATAACTGAAGTTAAAAAGAATCAGGTTAAAAATATGGCTCGTGATATTTACAACAAATACTTTAAGGCTGCCCAAGCAGTACCACGTGGAGCAGTGGCCAAACTTACTAGTATAGTGAAAAGAATTGAAATTGCATTGGAGGAACAGCGTATGCCAAGTCAAACCATTTGGCAAGATAAACTGCGTGAAGCTCTCAATGAGTTGGCTCAACTTTTGCAAGAGGATGGTGTTGTAAGTGCATATGAAATGCATTCATCTGGCCTGGTACAAGCTCTGGTCGCAGTGCTATCTAAAAACTATTGGGATAACGGCTTGTCTCGAAGTAAAATAAATAAACTACAAAAACAACGTGTTGGGATATTTAAGCAATGTATTCTAGAACGTAACGATTGCAACGTTAAAAATAATAACACCGCTTCTATACTAGTACAGAAATTAGTTGCTGTTTTAGAAAGCACAGAGAAATTGCCTGTATTTTTATATGATGCGCCAGGACCGGGATATGGTTTGCAAATCTTAACTAAGCGTTTGCGTTTCCGTTTAGAACGAGCAGCATGTGAGACCACACTTTTCGATCGTACCGGCAGAACTCTGAAAATGGAACCACTGGCAACCGTCGGTCAATTGTCCAAATACTTGTTGAAAATGGTTGCGAAACAATGGTATGATATGGATAGAAGCTCATTTTTATATTTGAAAAAATTAAGAGATCACAAACAGGGCGTTGTATTTAAACATCATTACGATTTCGATGAAGAAGGTCTTATATACTACATTGGTTCAAATGGCAAGACTTGTGAATGGGTAAATCCAGCTCAATATGGTCTTGTACAGGTCACAAGTTCCGAAGGCAAAACGCTCCCATATGGAAAATTGGAAGATATTCTCTCCCGCGACAGCATTTCGGTAAATTGTCACACAAAAGACAATAAGAAAGCTTGGTTCGCTATCGATTTGGGAGTCTACATAATACCCAATGCTTATACCTTACGCCATGCACGTGGTTATGGTCGTTCAGCTTTACGCAATTGGATGCTGCAAGGTTCCAAAGATGGTGTTAATTGGACAACCTTAGTAACACATGCTGATGATAAAAGCCTCGTCGAACCAGGTAGTACATCAACATGGCCAATAGTATGTGCTCCTGATGAAAATCAAGGTTTCCGTCATATTCGTATTCAACAAAATGGTCGTAATGCATCCGGACAAACTCATTATCTCAGTTTAAGTGGATTTGAAATATATGGGCGCGTGGTAAGCGTTTGTGAGGATATTGGCAAAGGTTCAAAAGAAGCAGAGGCCAAAATCCGCCGTGAAAGGCGGCAAATTCGAGCTCAATTAAAACACATAACGACTGGAGCAAGAGTTGTACGGGGCGTAGACTGGCGTTGGGATGATCAAGATGGATGCTGTGAAGGAACTGTAACTGGTGAAATTCATAATGGATGGATAGATGTAAAATGGGACCATGGCGTTCGGAACTCATACAGAATGGGGGCGGAAGGAAAGTACGATTTAAAATTGGCCAATAGTGATAATATATCCATGTTCGAAGGTGGATCGTCTATTGCTCCTAGCTCAGCTAACAATAGTAGTAAAAAAGGAATCTCTTTAACATCTAGAAAATCTAGTTCTACACCTTCTCTTCCGGAGGCGACTGAAATAAATCGAAATTCTGAAGGCCCTCCAGATCAAGCCGCCTCTGCCGATAATTTAGCTTGGAAACAAACAGTGGAAGCTATAACGGAAGATGTGTTTTCATCAGCCAAATCACAGATGTTAGCAGGAGGTTCGGGATCAGTGATAGCAGGGGACGATAACCAAGGAGGTCAAAATAAAAATGTATCTTCTGGTGTAGGTGGTATAGCAGTGGGTAATGCATCAACTTTGCTTAGGGAACGTGATAACATCACAGATCTTAGTACAATTAATAACTCAATGCAGGCAATTAACGCCAATGTGGCCTCTGATCTTGCTACGATTACGGAAAATTTAGCTTTGAGCGATAATCCTCCATCAAGTAGTATTTCAACAATTCACAGCTCTACAATCTCATTTGGAAATGCAAATGCAAATATTAAAAACACTGTGGCTGCAATTTTTGGAAATGTGGGAACGTCTGCTTCTAGCTCGATAGGAGCATCAACATCATCATCGTGTGAGGCAAACAACAAAATGAATGCTAACAATTCGGCTGCGAGTGGAAGTATTGGCAAAGGTCTTTTAGTAAATTTGCGATCTGGTTCTTCTGCTAGTCAACGTGTATCACAATTTTCATCAGAAGCATTGGAAATGATCGATAAAATGCGGGATGGCGTTGATATGTTGCGTAATAACACGAATAATATTTTAGCATCAGATATCTTGTCACTACCTGGAACAAATTTACTCGCTTCATCTTGTGTTAAGCCATCTAATCCTAGATCTGGTGATATAAGTGAGAACATGAGCAACCTTAGTGTTGACTGCCCGAGTTCCATAAATGTTAGAAGTGGAAGTGATGTAACAGTGGCTGAAAAGAGTTGCGGTAACAATGAGACACATGTGGAGAGTGGTGTATTCAATGAACCATCCACTGTTAGCGACTCTACTACTGATACTAGTAATGAATCACATGTTTCGCAACAAAATACCGAGAATACTGAGAATGTAGTCTCTGTGTCAGTTTCGAATCAAATGAGTGTAAGTGTACCAAACTTAACTACTACATCAGCATCAGAGACTCAATCCCAGTCGGAAACATCGGCACACTCCGGACTGTTAGAGACATTTGCCGCAATGGCAAGAAGACGCACGTCCCAAGGGACCAATTTGCAAAATAATCAAATAATGAACTCTACAAATACAAATTCGAACGAACGCAATAATCAGAATTCTGGTGGAGGATCGAACTCATTCTTCCCCCGCGGACCAAATTCAGTCACAAGTTTAGTTAAACTTGCCTTATCATCAAATTTTCATTCTGGCCTTCTTAGTACAGCCCAAAGCTATCCAAGTTTATCCTCGAACAATGCTGCCAATACAGCCGGGTCAAATGTTAGTTCAGGAACCGGTAATACCTCAACAGGTCAACAGGGGCAAGCTTCAATTAACCCAGCTCTCACGATGAGTCTTACATCCACTTCTAGTGATAGTGAACAAGTTTCTTTAGAGGATTTCCTTGAAACTTGTCGGGCTCCAGCCTTGCTAGGGGATATGGACGATGATGACGATATGGATGAAGACAACGATGATGAAGAGAATGAAGACGAATATGAAGAAGTTGGAAATACTCTTTTGCAAGTAATGGTGTCCCGTAATCTTTTGACCTTTATGGATGATGAGACTTTTGAGAATCGTTTAGCAGGCGTCACTAAACGCAAATCGTGGGACGATGAATTTGTTTTGAAGCGACAATTTTCGGCATTAATACCAGCCTTCGATCCAAGGCCTGGTCGTACAAATGTTAATCAGACATCGGAATTAGATATACCTGCGCCTGGAACCAGTACTGAAACTACGCTCGCAAGTGAACAAGAACCTATTCAGCAGCCTATTTTAGCCCTTTCTCTAAGAGGCCCTAGCATTGGAGGCGTTCCTGATGTTGAAATTCAATTGACTAACAATGATTGGACTATATTCCGTGCAGTTCAAGAACTTCTGCAAACGTCCCAACTAAGCAAAAATGATAAATTCCGTAAAACTTGGGAACCCACATACACAATTGTCTATCGTGAAGTACAACCCACCCAAAATCAGAATGCAGTAGAAGCCGATGAAGGCAATAATACACCAGTGGTATCATCTAAAAGTGGCGCGTCGACCTTATCACCCAATTCTCCAGTTCGTGGGGAATTTATTACATCCGAAAATGTTAATTGTACTGTAGAAGATGTATTGCAACTATTAAGCCAATTGAACACATTAAATCAGACCATAAAAGAACCAAATGATTTAAATGATAGCACCACAAATAATAGCATAACACCACTCCCAGTTGAGATTTTTATGAGTAAGAAAATCACCAACAAACTTCAGCAACAAATTCAGGATCCTCTTGTGTTATCTAGTAATTCATTGCCAATTTGGTGTGAGGATCTAAATCAATCGTGCCCTTTCCTGTTTCCATTTGAAACTCGGCAGCTCTACTTTAACTGCACTGCATTTGGAGCCTCTCGCAGCATTGTTTGCCTGCAATCACAGAGGGATGCAACACTAGAAAGGCAAAGAATGCCTGGCCTAAGTCCACGTCGCGATGACCAGCACGAATTTCGCGTAGGAAGACTTAAACATGAAAGAGTTAAAGTTCCTCGCGATGAAAACTTATTAGAATGGGCTATGCAAGTAATGAAAGTGCATTGTAATCGTAAATCTGTCCTAGAAGTTGGTTTTATGGGCGAAGAAGGAACGGGTCTGGGGCCAACTCTAGAATTTTTTGCTCTTGTAAGTATTTTTTATTCTCTATATTCGATTGTATCTACATATATTTGTACTCTAAAATGTTTCTGTTATTATTTTCGTTTTTCCCAATTTAGGTTGCATCTGAATTACAAAGATCTGACTTGTGCATGTGGTTATGTGACGACGACGATCTGGCACAGAGAACTGGGGAAATAGAAGATGAAAAGAAATCACCTTCATTATCCATTAAAGAAGCAAATAAACCAGTTGGCTATTATGTTAATCGACGTGAACATGGCCTTTTCCCAGCACCTTTGCCTCAAGATTCCGAAATGTGTGAAAAAGCCTCAAAACACTTTTGGTTTTTGGGAGTGTTTATTGCAAAAGTTTTGCAAGATATGCGATTAGTTGATTTACCACTATCAGACTCTTTCCTTCAACTGCTGTGTCACAACAAGATTTTAACGAGTTCAACAACCCATAGAAATTCCAATACCGCCTCGGAAGATTTAATGGCATCATCAATAATGTCTGAGGATTCAGAATTGGCAGACACTTGCTCTAAACTCCTAGGTGCCGATTATCGCACTGAGACTAGATGGTATGATGGCATCTTGTCATATGAAAATCTTGCTGAAATCGATCCTATTCGCTATGAATTTATTAAAGATTTGCAAGATCTTCTGGCTCGTAAACAAACTATTGAAGCTGATTTAAGTATAACTGCTGAACAACGTGCAGCTGCTATAGCTGATCTCAAACTGCATAGTAAAAATGGTACTGAAGTCAAACTGGAGGATTTAGCATTGACTTTTACTTATTTGCCAAGTTCCTCAGTTTATGGCTATGAATACGCCGAACTCGTGCCCAATGGGGCAGATATAGATGTAACAATAAATAACTTGGAAGAATATTGCGAATCCTTAATAAGCTTCTCTCTACAAGATGGAATTGCAAAGCAATTAGATGCATTTCACCGTGGTTTCTGTGAAGTTTTCCCCCTACAAAAGTTGGCAGCATTTAGTCCAGCCGAAGCTCGTATGATGATTTGTGGAGAACAACATCCACAGTGGACTAGAGAAGATCTCATCAACTATACAGAACCGAAATTGGGATATTCTAAAGATAGGTATGTTAATCACATAATAATTTATGCATGTTAATAGGGAAGAAAAAATCATCGTATCCAACTCCTATTTTTAAGTGTCTACTTTGATTATAATAATTCACACAAGGTCCCCGATTAAATCTCAAGTAGTGCCCAACCTTTTTTAATACTAATATCCTAATTTAAGAATAAACACTAAAATGTGTTTCATATCTTCATCCAGATCACAATTATCTTTATATTTATCGATATACACATATGATCAAAATAATACGAGCACCTTATTCTAAAGTATTAAAGTTACGTTAACTATAAGAATTCCCTCGAAAACGCTGCCAGTATTTTTTTTATTATTGCTCCGTCTTCTAACCACATCTTTAAAACGAAAAATTTGGAAAGTACATGCGTTTATTAAAATATACAATGGGAAAATCCGGTAAACCCATAACATTTTTTGATAATAATAATAATAGATGAAACGGTAGGAATAATTTTTTTGATAAAAAAAAAAATAATACACAAAAATGAAAAAATAATTTCATGGGAAATCTTAGAAACTCATTGAGAGAAACGGCGAAGGGATTATAGGAAGGTTTTTACACTTTGTGCAAAATGCTTTAAGCAGAAATCAAACGAAAGAATCTTGTGACAGACCAAAGAAAACTTGCCTAAGAACAGAGAGGCGGATAATCGTATTGGCAAAAAAGATCCTTTCAAATCTTTAAATGCTATTTCCCCTGAGATTATTATTGAAATCAGTCCCACAACAGTTCATCGTCTTGTACAATTGGATTTTGCAGGAACAATTGCCAGATACGTTTTGCTAATGCGAAAACAGAAATGAAATTAAAGCTTCCAAACTTCTGCTATCTAATCTTTTATAATCTTTTGATTCCTTGAAATATTTTATCTACTTTTTAATTTCGTGATGATATCATTCTATTAAATATATTATTTTCAACTATTTGATCATAATACGTGCGCTTACGTTCTATTTACCAGAGTCTTTTTGGTATATATTTTATACATTCATTTGTAAAGTATATTAAAGAGAGAGAAATAAATAAATATACGCATATGCTAAAAATATTAGATACACTTTGTTCTAGCATATTATAAAGCAACGTTCATTAGAACATTCCTTCGGTCCATTTGATCACATTTTAGGATTTTTATCCTTACTAAAGTGTTGTTCTCTATTAATAAGTAATTGGTTTTTGAGATTGAGAGATTTCTATTTTTTTCGGCATTGATATTATATTGCTTATTTATTGCTGATGATTGACAGTTAAAAAAATAAAAAAGATGATGTATACTATATATATATATATATATACAGTTAATGAAATAACGTTTTAGCAATAGTTTATTCTTATGCTACAATATCGTAAATGTTTATTCAATTTTACGTTTTTTGCTTAGATTTATTATTAATATTTAACACCACTGATATAAGCTGGACATTTACAAATGGCATAATCCTACAAAGAGATTTAGATTTTTTTTTTTGTATTTATTAACATTATATAGCTAACATTTCGTGCAGAACTCCTTGATTCAGATGACAGCTTTGCATTTAAGACCCATAGTTTTCTCGAGCTTTTCGCATTTGGCTTTGGATATGGCATTGCTGTGTGATTGATCACAGTTGGTCCATATTTTTATAATTTATTTGCGCGAGTTCAATCTGTGTTTTGCTTCATAGGCGCTCTAGAGATTTAAGCCAAGAGTTCTGGTTGGTCAATCCAAAAGTAAATTTCTCACGGAAACTTACTACTTTTGGAATATTTTTTGGGATCATTATCTTGCTTGAATTTGGCACGATGTTGAAATTATATAGCTTGTTGTGGTTGTTAGAACGTCTAAATATTGAAAGTTCCATTCCATTCTTCCATTTATTTTCATAAACGGACCCACTCAATGTCAATGTGAACCGAGGATTGAAATAATGATTTTTTGGACGATGAACAAGGTCCTGCCAAATAGTTTCCATTCATTTTCCAAAATAGTTTGAAGTTTCTGGTGAAAATTAATTATTTTGAAATATTTCCTCTTTAAGAGTTTTCGCTACTATTTCCATTATAATTATTACCAACACAGGATATCACATTGCGCACGCGAGAACTGTGTTAAATTTTCAAGTTTATTGCGCCACTTATGAGCGATAAATAATTGATCATAACTTAAGGGATGATTTAAAAAGAGCAGTTGTGACGTAAGTTTTTTCAACAACAATCGGAAGAGTTTAAACATTAATTTTTAAGAACATTTAGTTAGAAATAAATTTCATATCAACATTCTGCTCAAAAAATGAGTTCGATAGATGGCTTCACGTTTGTTCAAGACAACGACTAAAGTACAAACAAAAATTTGCCTCATCATACCCAAAGTCCGAACGTAAATCGCAAAGAAAACAAAAATATTTAAATACTAAGTTAGCAATAAGCGAAGCTAAAGGTCATCATATAAAAAATTTGTGATGTTACTTAATATATGGGAGGCATTATTGGCATTTGCTAGTTGTGGCGATTTTATTATTTTTCATTAATAATAAAATAGGGATCTTAAGCTTTAGTTTAGTAAGAATAAATTTTTTTTCGTGGATATTTTTTGTGCAATAAATTTGTTTAAGGCGTGTACAATCTGACACTATTTAGAGTGATCAAGTGTACATAACTTTCTACGAAAATTAATAATGTTTCTCAGTTGCTCCATGTGAATAAAATCTCAGTTTATTAAAAAAAGATGTAACAAGAAACAAAGTAAGAAACAAAGTATCAGAAAAAAGTAAATTAGGATTGTTCTTTAGCTGTTATATTTACACATTTTCTCTTTAAACACCATCGTTAATAGCATTAAAGTACTGAATTTAAACTTTTGATATATTTTTAGTCCTGGTTTTCTGCGGTTTGTTAATGTCTTAATGAGCATGACTGGTCCGGAGCGTAAAGCATTCCTACAATTCACGACTGGATGCAGCAGTCTACCACCAGGAGGTTTGGCTAACTTACATCCTCGTCTAACAGTAGTGCGAAAAGTTGATGCTGGTGATGGTAGCTATCCGTCTGTAAACACATGTGTCCACTACCTGAAACTTCCCGATTATCAAACGGAGGAAGTAATGAAAGAACGTTTACTAACAGCTACAAAAGAAAAGGGATTCCATTTAAATTAAAATGTGAATATTGGCATATATTTCATTTTCACTTTACAATATTTATTTATATTTTATTTGTTTTATTTTAGTTCTTAATAAGTAATCTATAATACGATGAATACGCTGTTTCTTCTATTTCTGTTTATTACAATATTAAAATAGTTTTAATTCTAATAACAAACGACCACGATGTTAAAAGAAAACAAGGAAAAAGAAATCATGTAATTGTTGCTAAACTATCAATTTCCTTGTTTGATTTTAGTTATTAGAAGTGCATAACTTATAATCAATTGGAACTGATTCACCTGTATTTCTTCCTTTAACATTAATTTAAAAATTTTATTTTGTTTTGCTGCATTGTTGTTGATTTTATCTCTAAATATGCAAAAATTTTAAAATTTATAGTATCTTATACTCACAAAACTAAACAAAAACCAATCTGATGACATATAGTTTATATATATTTACATACATACATACAAATGAATTAAGCACGAGCTGGCTGGTAATGGTTTAACTTGATTATTTACTGTTTCTGATGTAGCAAAGTTTTTTAGCACACTGTGAAATACATGCATACATGCGCTTTAAATATTCAATTGTACTAATTAATATATTAAATAATAATATAAACCAAAATATTTGTTAACTATTTCGACAGAAATGTAACAACCATAAGCGAAAAAAAAACCACTTACTAATATTACAACTACTACCACTTAATACCATACTAATTACGAACAAGATAAGAAATTGTGAGGGCAAAAAAACAAAAAACAAAAACAAGAAAACAACTACAAAAAAATACAATATTTAAGTGTTTCTTATATTTTAAACCAATAAGAGATTACAAATTACATGTGTATATATATATATGAAATAAATTTAATTTATTCTTATATCTCAAGCTTATATTTATATATTAAATGATTGAAAAAAAAACAGAACACTAACGAAACAAATAATAAAGAAATTAGTACTCGTTTTTAATGATATATCATTTAATCAAGGATTTAAAATACACAATTACATACAGTTGAGAACTATAACAGCAAAATCCTTTTCACTTTTAATGCTTAATTTGTGTTTATAATTAAATTCTATTTGTTTTTGCCACACCAATTGATTAGATGAGTGAATTTGTAAAACTGTTAAATAGATTACGAGAAATAATAATAATAGAGTTAA
Source organism: Sarcophaga subvicina (assembly GCA_936449025.2). Lineage (NCBI taxonomy): Eukaryota > Metazoa > Arthropoda > Insecta > Diptera > Sarcophagidae > Sarcophaga > Sarcophaga subvicina. Next base: position 40,330,325 of record OW388082.2, read on the forward strand.
TGCTTAGTTAAAATATTTAACATTTTTTATTACATTTTTATCAGCACAATCTCTTTTCCAAATTGAAAAAAAAAATTAAACAATTTGGAAAACCATTCAGAAAAACAAGAAAAAAACTGTAAACTGCAGCATTCAAACATTTAAACTCACAATGCAAAAACGAATTAAACTTACAGACATGGCTGACTACATTTTTTCATCTCCATAATAAACAAGTGCTATCAATGCTCATAAATAAATTTTTGAATTTTCTTAATTTAAAATGCCTTAGTCAATAAATAACACATCCTTTAATTTACGTACGTAATTTACTTTGGGTTTTTTGTTTCCGTTAATTATTTTAAGAAATCAAATAGTTTTAAACGAAATTTGCAAATAAACGAAGCTTCGCTTTTTTGTCTTTATTATTCATCATGTTATCGTATTTAAATAATTTTTTTTTAGCTGATAAGTGTATTTTTTAAGAGTTACATGAACATGAACCGTATAAATAAATCTTATTAAATCTCTAAGATGGCTTTTCTTTTATTAAATAATTAGAGGAATACACTGTAGGAAATTTTATACATGTTTGCTTTAATATAAAACAAAATAAAAATCTCCGTTTAAATGTTTCAACAAAATTGTTTTACTGTTACTTAAACAGTTGTTTTTCTTGCAATTTCTAAACTAGTTATCAATTAACGATTGAGTGCAGATATTCTACAACGGTTTCTAATAAAAGTTTGCGTAATAAAAATTTATAGTTTTTAAAAACTAAAACATGGAAAATAATGTCAAAGGTGATGGGAATTTTAATGAACTTATCATGGTATACCATGGAACTTATGGAATTATGAATGGAAATTTTATTTAGACTTACAAAAAAATGATTGCACTTGATAGCAATAAAACAATTACGTTCCGAATTTAGCAAATTTCAGATGCGGATATCTACAAACTTTTTTAAAAAAGTGACTACTAAATACCAAATGCAAAGTTATTTAATTTATGGTGCGAGCCGCTATTGTGCCTATTTCTTTTCATATATATGTAGCTGAAAGTGATTGTTTCAAAAACTTTAAAGAATATATGAAGGAACAGTTACGAATATTTCGTTCAAATATGAATACGACTATGAATCTACGAAAGTTTTTGTAAAACAGTATACTGTTTGGCTTAAAGGCAATACTTCTTTAGAAAACATGAAACTCGGTCTGCCTTTAGTAAATTGAAGCGTGAACGGCCGCAGTTAACTTTTTACCACAAATCGGAGAGGCTTAAAAGACGGGTTGCAGCAGAAATCTTCAAAATTCCAAATAATGAAATTGAATCGCTAGTTCTAGCTGCTTGTAAATGTATCCAATTAAATTTAGCGGTGGATTTATAAGCAACTGTCAGTACTCCTTTTAAAGCATAATTTTATTTGATACTTTTTTCAATTGCTAACATAAATTACTATTTTTATCTTTGAAAGTTAGTGTGCACTCGATAAATAAAATTTTTTTATAAATAAAATAGTTTAGGAAACCAGATAATCTGTCAAAGATCTAAAAAATATTTGATTGGGAAACCTATAACCCAGACCACCCGTTGTGAAATAATTATTAGTTAAGTTTTTAGTTGACTTTACAAAGGATTTTTTTTGTGTCAAAAATTTTAGGGATCCCTCACTCCCTCTTAATAATGTTCCAAAAGTCATGTGAAAAATCATTCAATAAAAATTCAAAAATAATTTCCGTCTGAACTTTGGGTTTCTTTGGCAACCATCTTGCTCTATGCAGACCTTTGCGTTTAGATGGTGGATTAACAGTCGCTATCATTTCAGGTATCTTAGTGGCCTTCTACTGTAGGGCAATTATGTGTGCCCAACCCTGCTACCCTCGAGAATTGATTGAGCCCAATTACATGTTATTTTGAAAGCATACAGAGCGCAGCTCTTCGAATTCTATAGCGCCCCGAAGTTTGGTCGAAGATGGACGGCTTTTGACAGCGGTTTTACCTTGGTAAGTCCACCGCTCTACGAAGTTGAAGCCTTATGCTTTTCATTGCTCTGACCAACAAAGGTTTTTGTGAAAAGGGATGTTATTTTTTTCTTCATTAGGAGTCCGCCTTGATGGTTGGGGTTTTTATTATTTTTGGATTACTCCCTGTTAGTATAAGGCAATGGCTTAGAAACAGAAGACTCGTCTTGAGAGTCGGGCTTCTTGTCTAAGGATTAAATTATTTATCGGTCCGTACATTGTTGAATAATTTTTCAATTCAAACTGACAGTTATTGTGGATGAAGATATTGTGAATGACTTCACGAAGTATCGTTTCCACTAATCGTCCTCTGATGTAGACTTGTTGTCTGAGCCTTAGCTATTATCTAATATTCTGCTCTTCACCATGATGTCAACTAAGCTCTTATTGGTCTTAAGCAAAAACGAAGTAAGGCTGATCGAATTTGAAATTTTTTTATTTTCAATACGTTGCTCACATAGTCCACGTGTTCTTGGAGTAGCATCCAACCTTGTGGTAGACGCTTCCGTGATCGTCTGTTATCTTACAATCTCTGTTGACCTCTCTTCCCATATTAACAAGGGTTTTTTCTGAGTAGATTTCTTTTATTATTGCTCAGTATACCATACTCTCTTACCGGCTTCAGACCAAATTCCCTTGAACCCGGCTGGACTACATGATGTTTGGTTGATGTATCTTCTGGACTTCCTTCCTGTCCAACCGACAAGTGCTTCTTCTTAGTTGCGAGCTTGGAGTACTGTTGGAACTCGTGTCAGTCTTGTATCATAACTTTTTCTCCTCGCATATGATTTATGTAGTATCTGTAGAGATGAGGGGGATAAGACTGTTCTTCAGTTACTGTGTACATGTCCGGCACTTTTTCGGAGAAGAAAAAGACACCTGGGTACCTACTATATGTAAAATCTGGATGAAATGTCATGCATAGGTATTGGCAGTCTGGGTCGATTCATCGGAAGCTCCAAATGGTTCCTGGACCAAGGGGAAAACGGGAAACTGTGGTATTACAATGGGTCTTATGAGTGGCCGAAGTGTGTCAGCTCATACTCCTTGAATGAGCAGCCACTTCTACCTACCTATCTACATAAGGTTGTATTCGATTAGTAGCTCTTTGTTTTAAGGGAACAATCTTGTAAACGGTTTCGATCGTGAGGAGAATTGTCGGCACTAGATTGGTCGTTATCAATAGCTTTAAAAACATCTGTGAAGAGAGCAGGTCATAGTCTTTATTATTACAATTACCATCCCGTTTGTTGAGCGGTGCTACGGTTACTTATAATCCCAAATTAATTATTTGGTATATAATCGCCCGCATTGAAAAAATGAGTTAATTTAGATATAGATATCTTCTTGAATAGCTCCAATAGGTAGATAAAAAACTTATTGATCTATATAAAACAATTTTCTATAATCGTGTTACCATTTGATAATCCTCACCTTACTTCCATTTTCTGATTATCAGTGAATATTTTAATGCGTCGAATAGCTCTTACGGTGAGTAACGGCATTTACTATAAATAAAATAGATATAAGTTCCGTTGTTTATAGTTTTATAGAATAGAAAATAATTACTAGCGGTGCTTAACATTCCCACAGATCTTCTGGCAATTTGTCTAAGTGTATGTTTACAACATTTTTCCGATTATTTTTCCCTTTGTTACTAGAAAATACAACGCTGAATGTCATAAAAAATCAATTCTGTGGCCGCTAATATGCTCCAAAATATTTTAAGTTAATAATTCTACATTTTGCACACAGTACCGTTTGGATCATCTGCTAGTTGGCGACAGACGCTGTGACAGTTCTATTTAATCACTCTGATCTGAATTATTTCTAATAATATTTTAACGGAATTTTTTTATCCAATTAAAAACATTGCAATGGTGAGTTAATATGCATACGTATGTGTGTATGTATTAAAAAAACAGTGATATTTCTTCATTCTCATGGAATTATAAAAACACGAATTTTTATATAATTTTACTCATTGAAATTTCTTTACGGAGAAATAACTTTCATTTGACCTTTGTTAGTGATGATTTGATAATTTGCTGAACATACCCTGTTTATATTTTGACTTGGTTAATAACAATTCCGGTGGAAAAGACTGGAATTTTGCGTTCTTTGCATATGATTTTTTTTAAGACTTGAAAAGAGAAAAACAAAAATTTTTATCGATAAGGCACTTGGAGCCATTGTTTGCTGTTACTAGGGGAGGAGTGATAGTGATACTACGAGTGTGTAAATAATATATATATGTCTGTATATTTTTTTGAATAAATAAAATTTCATTAAGAATTTAATAATATACTTGGCGCAGGCACAGGTTATATACACTGTGTCAAATAATTATAAAGACGCATATTTGCAGTTCTAAATAATTTTACTTCAACTTTGTTTACTCCTCCCCAGTTAGAAAAGTTCAAATACGGTTAACTCGTTCACAATGTTTTGGACTATAATGTTCCACGCAATATAATTGCAATTAGAGATCGATTATCGGAACTTAAAACAAATCTAGCCTGTTGCAATTTTAAGAAGTTGCAATAATCGGCCATTGTTTTTTATATTGTTTATTACACTTCAAAACCACATAACAAAATCTATGAAACCGGCTTTCATGTTCAATGACTGGTTGGTCAACGGTCAAAATTTTTTCATTTAACAGACGATCAAATTGAACAACCATATTGGTTTTTAAACATTTCAAAAAATGAGTCAAACTGAAAAAATAAATTGCTATTGCATAGAGGTATACAAAAATATGCCGGAATTATGGAATGCTTCTTCATAAAAACAAAAATATAAGACCATTAATGTAAATACTTCCGAACTCATTTCGAAAGTTGAGGCTACAAGAAAAAAAAAAGTTGGATAAACAGTTTGCTGATAAATCGAAGCAATTGAAGCAATTGAATTGAAAACGAACAACTTGTTTATTCAAGTGTGTTGTACAACAAATCGCAACGTCGTATGGGCCGCATTAAAAAATAATGAAAATATCCTTTTATTTTAATCTATACTTTTGTGTGAAGAACACATGTAGGAGAGAAAACATGAATGAAGAAGCAATAATTTTTTTGACACATAAACGAGCAATAATTTTTTTTAAATGGTTTTTTTTTTTTCTAAGTATGATCACTTTAAAAAATCGACGTTTCTCAGCGAGAAATACAAAAGCAATGCACATATTGAGACCCGTTTTAAAAAAATGCTGCACTTATTGAGACTCGTTTTTAAAATTTGTTGCACTTACTGAGACTTGTTTTTAAAATAAGTTGCACTTATAAACTCTATAATGTAAAAAATTAATAATATTTCTAAAAATTACATCCTGAACTTATATTTATTTTGAGCACAGCAGTGTAAATAATATTGCAAGTGTCTATTTTTTCTATTGTTTTAACTAACAAATAGACAACATTTAGAACACTCAATTCAGCCATGTGCATCAGATCTTCCCTTTATACAAAAATATAATTTTTAGTTTATATGTATATACTTTTGTTTGTTTTAAAGAAGCATCTATTTATGTGTATATACATATATGTATATATGTGCACATACATATGTATGTATGTAGTATATATTTAAATATTCAGGCATATAATACAGATAGATCTGTGGAGGCCTGTCACCTGATTTAAATATATTAAAGCAACAAACATTAAAAATATTTTTGAAACTATAATTAGTTTATAAACTTTTTCTCTTGCTCGTGTATTTATAGCTTATTAAATGAACTTTAGAAAAATTGATTGATATGCTCTTGGTCTAGTCCAAAGTTTCACCTTGATAACATTGCTTGTATAAATTGTATTCGCCTGTGTAACTTAATATGAAAACGCTTATCATTTTCATATTTTTATTTATTTATCACAAGCGCATTCATAACAATATAGGCGGAAATGGGGTTACTTTTCGAATGATGCATTTAAACGTACATAAACAATAATATTTATAAAGGTACATAAAATGAAGGTTAATTGAAAATTACAAACACGTACATCAAAAACTTTTATCCTCTAGAGGCATTTTGTTATTCATAATTCTATGTATTTGTCTGTTGTCTGCTAATTACTACATTTGTTCATTCCATCTCTTTTTTTCGATTTTCTAAATCAAAATGAAAAGAAAAATGCATACAAAATACGTTTGAAGATATTTTTTATTGCTGTCTTGTTCAGTTTTGAATATGCATGTTGATATTATAATTTTCGAAAGAGCAGTTTTTGTAATTGGTTTGAAAAGTTACTACGTAGGTATAATCATTCATAATTTAAGAAAATGATTGTTTAACAATTGTCAATGTTTAATAAATTCGATTAAGCCATTTAATGTTGTTATTTAAAATACTTAAGAGATAACTTTTCCTCTATGAGAGCAAATATAAATTACGCTCTGTACTCCAATAAATTAGCAATTTAAAAATGAATTGTTTTGTTTGGTACAGAATTATCTGTTAATTTAAAAAATAAGAAATGATAATGAATACTAAACGAATTAAAAGTACCGAAAATGTTAATACATGCATACATACATATCTATGCAAGATATCTTACTCAATTCATAATTCTTGTAATAATGTAAAGCATGTATTAATTTTGCTTTACAGTCTTACATTTGCAATCGTTCTATATATTTTTGTATCGGTTAATAATACATATTCTGAAACATAAGTTGATATTTTATTGCTTGTTGTTAATAATAATTTTCTTGTTTGTTTATCATTACAGTCTGAACCAATTCGTGTAGTCGTTACCGGCGCAGCTGGCCAAATTGCCTATTCTCTTCTCTACATGATTGCACGTGGTGAAGTGTTCGGCAGAGAACAGCCTTTGATTTTGCACTTATTAGATATTCCACCAATGGTTGGTGTTTTAGAAGGCGTTGTTATGGAATTGGCCGATTGTGCCTTGCCTTTGCTCCGTGAAGTTGTCCCCACTACTGATCCAGCTGTGGCTTTTAAGGATGTGTCTGCCGCTTTTTTGGTTGGTGCCATGCCTCGTAAGGAAGGAATGGAACGCAAAGATTTATTGTCTGCCAACGTGAAAATCTTTAAAGCTCAAGGTCAGGCTTTGGACCAATACGCTCGTAAGGACGTGAAAGTTTTAGTTGTCGGAAACCCAGCTAACACCAATGCTGTCGTCTGTTCCTTCTACGCTCCTTCAATCCCTCGCGTAAACTTCAGTGCAATGACTCGCTTGGATCAAAATCGTGCCACAGCTCAAGTTGCTGCAAAATCCAAAGTTCCAGTAAGTCAAGTAAAGAATGTGATTATCTGGGGTAACCACTCCTCTACTCAATTCCCCGATGCCAGTCATGCTATTGTTAATGTTGGCGGTGCTGAAAAGTCTGCTGTTGAGACAGTAGGTGATGTCGAATTTTTGAAAAATGCTTTTGTAGAAACTGTACAAAAGCGTGGTGCTGCCGTGATTGCTGCTCGCAAAATGTCTTCAGCTATGTCAGCTGCCAAAGCTGCATGTGATCATATGCATGATTGGTGGAACGGTACTGCCCCTGGCCAATTCGTTTCAATGGGTGTGATTTCTGATGGCAGCTATGATGCTCCCAAGGACGTTATTTACTCCTTCCCCGTTGAAATTAAGAACAAACAATGGAAAATTGTTCAAGGTTTGTCCCTAGACGATTTTGCAAAGTCCAAGATGGCTATTACTGGCAAAGAACTATTGGAAGAAAAGAACGAGGCTATGGCTATCTGCAATGCCGAATGACTAGATGGCCCCAAGGATTCCAAGTTGTAGATGATCAGAAAGTTTTATGCAATTCATGAAGATCATGTTAACATATGGTGTAGATTTTAGACCATAAATATTTCTCAATTCGTCAGTTTATGTAACCTTTAACCTTCTTTTAATGTCTATACTCACAAATGTTTATCTCGTTTTAAAGATGATTCCTAGTCATCTTCTACAAAATTTGTTTACTTAAGTGATATTTGTTTTAAGGACAATGCATTTAGAATATGAAATTAAAACCCAAAATGTAATTTCACATGATTGTTGTATTACTTGTTTTTTTACTTCACAAATAAAATTTGTGTATTCCAAAACCAATGACTTTTAATTTTCGATAATCTGCGTATCTGTTAATTCTGTTTAATTTGTTAATTATTTATTAATTTTTTTTTAAATTGTGAACTCTATAGAAGCTGCAAGGAAAGGTAAAACTTGGTTGATCTTACGAAATACTTACTTAATTAAAAGAATATCTGTAGACAAAACTTTGTTTGATACGAAGACCAGGAAAACAATTATTTTGTTTTTAATTTTTAATATCAAAAGTAATTTCTAACACATTAGTTGAATATTTAAATAAGTTTTACAGCTTTTACAGGTATGAACTGTATTATAGGGGATCATGTGTTACCTGCTTCGAGAAGCTATAGGACTACTGAACAAGATATAGGCGTAGCTTTTATTGTGCCTCTTTCCAGAATAAATTTTAATTTCTGCACAATAAATTGCAACCACTACGGAGATCGTATGGCTTTTATACAATATGCTAATTTAGATTATTATAGATAACTACATATATACACATACATAATTGGTCATTACAAACCTTCAGTCAGGATTACGACATAGTTTCTCACACCACGTATGTTGTGTGTGTTAATTTTATACAGTAGTGGTGGGATCTACAGTTTAAAGTCGACTCCGAACGACAGATTTTTGAGAAACTTTTCATGCCATTTTTATTTACTCAGAGTTTTTGCCAGAAATCTGCTGAAATGAAGTCGCCGAAGAAATACTTTTTGGATTTTGTTTTGATGTCTGGCCTGGGGCTCGAACCCTGGCTTTACGTCTAATAAGCCAACACACTACCTACTAGACTACGGCGACTTATAGGTAATTATTCCAATTCAAGTTGATAGTCAACCATGAACAGTGCTAAACCGAATCTTTTCATAAATAATATCAAAGAACACCGCTTACCATAATTAATCAACTGGCGTTACCATCAACATCTACGACACAAAAAACTGATCCAAATTATAGGAATTAAACAATCTATACTTTTACAATATGCCAAAACAAAAAGTAAGCAATAAAATCTATTTACGACCTTTAACGCGTATGCGGACAGATATCACCCAAGAGATTCTTGCAAATCTACTAAAGTTTTTGGTTTTTTTTTTCTTTCTAATTGTTTTAAGTAAATATTATTAGATCCTTAAAATTTATTTTTGGTGTTTTTATCGTACCGAAGTACTAAAACTGTGTTGGGTTCCGTAGGTAACTTCATTCTAAATCCAATGAAATATGAAAATTGCTAGGCCAACATAGAAGCCAACATAGAAGCCACCATAGCATGTGGGACACCAACAAATTAGCATTCATATTTCAAATTAGCATTAATTTCCGTACCTCCTAGTGCTGTAGTCATTAGTTGATCTAATTTTGGAAAATTTTCATTTACAAATACTGGCAAGTAAGTAATGTTGTACAGGTGTACTATAATTGTAGCTAACAAGATTTCTAGATCACTTGTTGTCATTTACACTATTTCTAGATCACCCGTAACAGCGGTTATTCCAAAATCACTTGAATTTTTTCATTTGATTTAGTTATTTATTTTCAATTTGTATTAAAACTTTTTTATACATTGTGTCATTGCAAGGTAGTATGAAATTCTGTTCTAATTGTGGAATTCCAAGTGTTATTCGACCAAAAATTGCCAAAGCTACACATCTGTTCAATTAGAGAGTTTATGCAAGCAATTTTGCTTTGATTATTCATATTTATAGCTTGCATAGCCCACAAAACTTATTGTGTTTAGTTTGTCACAAAAAGCTAAAATGTAACATCATATCTGTTAAATCCACGGTGTAACAATTGGTGCCACTTTAGAATATGGTGAAGATACAATAACAAAAATTCCACCTGAAGGGTCCCTAGGGTGTCTCCATGTCATTTCAACCTACTATCCTTGATACAGATACAAACTCGGCCGGAGAACCATATAGGCAGTGGCTTGACCGAGTTTGCACCAATAGAGAAAAGACGTTTCCAATATCGAAGTAAGAGTTTTTCCACTTGAACGGATGTGTTAGTTTCTAGCCTCCCATGTCTGTTATGAGGATTAGGAGCAAATGGAGGGACCACGTACGGTCTAGTCCATTTCATGAGATTATTCTTACGGGAAATCAGCGCTGTGGACTGAAGAAACATTAAAAAAAGTTAGTTTCTAACCTCACCTGTCTGTTATGAAGATTAGGAACAAATGAAGGTGCTTTGTACGATCTAATCCATTTCATGAAATTATTCTTACGGGAGATCAGCGCTGTGGACGCTGAAACATTAAAAATAATTAATTAACTATTAAGTACTTAAATCTAACTCTCAAAAGTCCAAATAATAAAATTCATTTGTTAATTTAATTTTTAAAAATAATATTGTTATTAAAACCTAGTCGTAAAAACGTTATCAAACGACTCAAAATCCATTTATTGGTATTCCCTATAAACTTAAAGATTATTAATTAAGTCCCCGATACTCTAACTGTGCTATTTAATTTATTAAATTTGGAACTTTTAAAATTTTATTCTTTGCGCCATTTTATTTAAATCATGTGATAGATACTGCCCACCACTTCTCCCTTTACCCATTTAATAACAATTTGCATACATATATGTAAAATACAATCAATTATTTTATTTAAAATTTATCAATAATGCAGTATGTAGATTCATAATTCAATATAGAGGTATGAAAAACGATTATATCTACAATTTCATTAATAAAATATGCAATTCAAAATCTCATTCTCACATTTGTTAGATGGACTTGTTAAAAAGTTGTGATCATATAGGTGTTTGAATAACATTTGATTTTAAGCACAATAATAGTTTGGATCGAATAGTTTTATAATCAGAAGGTAGTTTGTTTACTTAGGGTATAGAATGTCGTAGTGGCCAGGCCGATAAATAAGGAACACCTTGGGTGTGGTACCCTCTGGAAAATCATGTGCCTTAACGGTTCCTCCTTCACCGCGATCCATATATTCTACACGAACCCCTACGCCTAATGCTGAACATAGTGCTATAATATGAATATGATCCGATTCTTTGTACATTGGTTCCACTTCTTGGTGTCGAAACTCTTCAATTGTAAAATTTCCCTCAATAAAATTTTGATAGAAATCTGCCTCCTCTTGCAGTTTTCCTGATGTCAACAGTCTCAAATAGACAACCACATAATCTGAATATCCCTGATCGTTGAAAACTTTGTGCAATTGCTCGCTTGTATCCTGTGTCGTAGATCCTGATGGATCAACACGCTTCACAACCTCCATAAACTGGAATGAAATGATATTAAACAACGAGATTAAATATAACGTTTTTACAATTACCGTTTCATGAAAATCTTCCAAAGTGAAACTTGGAAATCCTAACTGCACCAACTTCTCTTTGGAATTCTCCGCCAATTGACGAAATTTTTCGTAGTCTTCTTTGTTTGAGATCAAATGTTCCAAATAGGCGTATGCAAATGCTCTAAAAAAACAATTGCCATCAGGCCGTGTACGACGCATAAACTTATATTTACTGGCTAAATCTTGTATTTTCGAAGTAAAAACTACATCTCCCAAGTACTCGGCATTTAAACACGTTATCGGCAGTTGCTCACTAACCAACGGTATCGATTCGCTAATCTATGAAAAGACTCATATACATGTAAATACTGTAATGCAAATGACAAATACAAACAGTAAGGGACAAAAACAACAAAAAATTACAGGAATTAGCGGCTTTAAAGAGTCGCTTAAATACCGATTTGCAATGCAAGGATTCATACGCACCTCTTTTTCTATTTCCCTCTGCTGTTGCATTATTAATTCATCCCTATTGATATTATCATTTTGTTCGACTTTTTCCATTTTTCTTTGTTCAAATTATTTTAAATTTATTGTTAAACAATCCAAGTATTTGTAATTTTTCTCACAAAACTAATACAATTTGTTGTTCGTTTCTGTTTTTGCGCCAGAGTTGCTAATAACTGTATCGAAAATAGTACTTTTAATTGGATGTTTTTTATTGTTATATATTGGCAGGGTTTGAAAACAATCTTTACAAAAATTTATTAAATGACATAATATAATATGACCGCAACTTCTGAAACAAACCATATCAAAGGCACATAACATAACTAAATCGGCATCTTATTATGACTATCCGCGAAACGTAATTCTTAAGCATTGTATTATTAAAACTAAATCGCAAACCAACATAGTGCAAACCCATACAAGACTGTTGGGTAATATAAAGTACTGCCTAAAAATATAGCGCACTTTCAATATTTATTTTAGTATCCTTATATGTGCTTAAAATATTAAATTAAAGAAAAGATTTTTTTTTGTCATTTTATTGGAATTATTAAGGTTTATTAATTCAGTAACAAAATTAATTTTAAATTAACAAAATAAAATTTACGGGACTTCTTTTGTGAATTTGCTTCCAAATATTTAAATCAACTCATAACATAAATATTAAAAAAAAATTCAAAACATGATATTATGTTAAAACTTCAAATCAGTACGAAGGAATACTTCCACCTTTGGCTTTCAAGATACATTATATTCTATTTGGAATGGATTTGACCAAAGAAGAGCATTCATTTATTGTTATTTTTGACCAAATCTCCTTTATAGCACATTTTAATTCTTGTGCAGTTGCTATTTTGTAATTTTGAAGATCTCGATCGATAATAGACCATATGTTTTCAATCGGATTAATATCAGGTGAAGTTGGAGGCCAATCAAGTAGAGGTATATTATTACTTTTGAACCAATCCATTGTAATTTTTGCCTTATGACATGGAGCGTTATCTTGTTGAAAGAAAGCCTCAATTGTTTCCGATCCGAACATTTGCTCATAATATGATGGAAGTTTTTCAGAAATTAATTCAGTGTAGTTTCTAGCATTTAAACGTCCTTCATAAAATAGTAGAACACCAGTACCATGAGCAGTGAAACATCCCCATACGCTTACAGAACCCCATCCACCTTGTGCACTTGGTTTAAAGCAGAAAGGTTGACTACTTTCGTTCATTGTTCGTCGTACAAATGATCGATTTTTTCGATTTATTAACTCAAAGTGGGACTCGTCGCTAAAAATTACCTTATTCCAATTCTGTTCTGTCCAATGTGCATACTTCTTACACCAATCTAACCTTTTTTATCTGTTGCCTGTTTCTGTAAGGACGTCGTTTCTGGGTGTAGCTTTTAAGACCGTAGCTAAAAAGTCGCCGGCGGGTTGTACTAGCACTTACTAATTTTCCAATTGCAGATGACCATTCGGAGGAAAGTTGACGGCTACTTGCCGTTCGATTTCGCTTTCACATTTGCATTAAATAACGATCATCTGCTCGTGTGGTACATTTCAATCGTCCCTGGCCAGGCTTATTAACAAGGGGATCATTATTTAAAACTTTTTTTTTCAACATTATAAACACATTTTCGGGAAACTCCAAGCCTTTTTGAAATTTCTGTATGAGACAGCTTTTCACCAAGTAGTGTTTTGATTGAAATTTTTTGTTCAAATGTAACTTTTTTACGACCCATTATTTCAAATAACGAAAATTTTAAATTACTAATGAAATGGTTGAAAATTAATGTAACACGTGTATAACTTATAATGAAAAATGAAACAGAATTAAAATTACAAAAAAATATAATAACAAAAATACCGTTACGAAAGAGATTTTAAAATTTCAAGAGAATGCGCTATAATTGTGACTCTTAAATTTGAAGCATAAGAGTTAAAAAACTTTAATACTGTTTGATATATATTTTATTAAATTTGTTGGTATCGGATATGTTTAAATATAGTTGTGATGTTTATAAAAAAGTAAACATAAATTTATTTAAACGTGGATTATACGAGTTATTCTCGTTAATTGTTTTTATTCTGAAGTGCGCTATATTTTTAGGCAGTACTTTAAATAATTTAAACTTCGTCTACCAGACTTTAAACTCCTGATATGTTAAGAGAATCAGAAGGTGCTTCTATTCGTCAAGGCGTCATATATATTTCGAAAAAAAATTATACAGTGCAATAAGCTATGGATCAGAAAACGATATGATATTTTATCCAATTTATGCTTATAAAACCATTCGGTGATAATCAGATTTATAGCTTTTGTACAGATTTTGTACTCTAATAATATATATTATGATATGGGTATGATAATAAACATTATGAAAGGTAAGGTTAGGTAAGCGGGTAGCTTGTCGTTCACAGGCCAGTTCACTTAGTTGCCATATGGCCCATTATGTTACCCAGTGTAAGGTAAGACCCCTTGCCATGATCCGTTAGTCGTTGGTTTGAACCACCCCGAACTTTGGATGTAACCGGCCAGTTTCATTAATGGCATGTCCACCACCATGCATAGATCTTCAAACGTTCTGTAACCCAAAACGTCTGTCTTAAAATTCAGGGAAGATAGACACATATTGCGCCGATTTTCTTTCGTCTACATCCTGGCAGCGTCTGCGATAATCCTGGTGAGGCAGACCGAAATTGTAAGTGAAAGTGCCAATAGCGTAGTGCAGTGTCTGTTAGAGAGCAAATCGTTCTCTTTTTGAACTCAAGTAGATCATTGGTTATCCTGCTGTCCACTGCTAGACAAAGCAGTTTTGAAATTAGGCAACCGCTGTATGTATCCAGAGGATGATACGATACAATATTAAACGCAGCCTCTGTACCGAGAAAGGAAGCCAATACGTATTCCTTTAAGTCAAGAGTTTTCTTTATAGAGCCAACTACTTTTTATAGTGCTGTCATCATTGAGCGTCTCCAAAGTTTTCAGTAAAAACGAGGAGAGGTATATCGGTCTGTAGTCCTCCCTTCTTTCCATTCATCAGATATGTCATTTTAGAGTATGCATCCCTTGAAAATCTACTCCATGCGAGAGATGATACTGTCGCCTACTCGTTGTAGCATTTTTGGGTAAATGCCATCCATTCCCGAGGTTTGTCGAGTTAGAATGACTTGATTGTCCCTGCTATCTTCTCCCTTGTTCTTATGTTATCGATTAAACTTATCTCCTCTGTTCTGAGAGTGTGGTTTGGCTCCGCAGTTTCATTTGCGGTGCTTTCCGTATCTGGACAACCTGAGAATCTAGTCTCCATTAATAACTCAATCCATACTTAAGTGCTATCTGTGTGACCCATTAGGCCCGATTAAATTTGCAAGCACTTTTAGAAGCCTCGCAGCTTGGCTAGTACACGTAATATCCTCACAAAATTTAGTCCAGGTATCTCTTTAAGCTTTAACTCTTTGGCTTTTATAGGAATTCAAACTTTGCTTATATATAGCGCAGTCCCTATCCTCCCTAGTTCGTTTAACACCATTAAAGATTTTTCTCGTTTCTCTTCTAAGATGACTAAGCTCGCCGGGGCCAGCCAATTGAGAATGATTTGAGAAAGGGTCTTCTCTGATCTTCCATAAATTGCGGGACAAATTCTTCAATGTGTGCGACATCAACTCTTCCTGTCCCCGCAAATAAAGATAGCTGGTCAATCAGCATTTCAAAACTATCCCAGTTCACTCTCCCGATATTCATATAGGGCTAAGATTTTGATCGTGAGATGTGGGGAAAAGTATTGAATACTGTGCCAAAAAGGAACACTGTAGATAATCACAAGTTTGTGGCCCTAATTACATCTGCGTCCGACACTAACGCGGATCTATCACATGTTCCATGTTTTTAAAGAATGTAGGCTGATTACCCCTAGCAGGACTCACCTCTGATTCTGATGCCTGTGCTTCCCTAAACTAACCTTCCAGAACCTCCTGTCTATTCCTGTGTGCCCAGTGCACCAGGTGCTTGAAGGCAGGCTGTGGCGGCTCCTCGTCTTTGCATAGCAGATATGCGGATGTTATTACTAAGCCACGGTGAGGTCGGTATCTTACCTAACGGCTAACAAGATAGATATTCTTCTTCTTCAGTTTTCTTTCCTGGGGTCTAAACGAATTTGGGATACGCTAGCTAAACTTCTTTAAAAACCGAAGTTAAATCCGGGTCTATTAGGTGGGCTTTAGAAAGCTTAGAGGAACTTTCAGCACAAACCTGTTCCGTCTGTATACAGACATCCTCTGGTTGGCTGACACTTTCTTCAACTGAGAGAGGAGTTTCAAGTCCTCTCTGTCTTCAGTGGAGTAGAGGGTTTATACCAGTTCTGACTCCTATCCCGACAATATAGAATCTGTGGAAACAGTTCTGTTCTGTCTTCGACGGGCCCCCTCAGTAGCTCGTCGACTATCCAAACCTGAGATTGACATTTGGCTAGTCGAGGTCCCAGTGGCATAGTAGTCACTTAGGCCTGTATAATCCACTTTAGTGATTGGGTCTCCGGAAATATAGCCCTTTTTTTGCCTGATATAGAGGGTCTACATTATGGATATACAGTTATTGCATTTTATACATACTGCCAATATTTGAAAACTGTCCCCCCACAGAGGTCAGTCACAGATCAGAGAGCCGCCCAATGTGCGTTTTAGAGAGCGGGGTGAAAAGCTGGAGGGTATAGGGAAAATACGGGAAGGGGTTTCGTAGTGCTTAGTTTGTACTCACAGATTGCCTGTCTGACTCGGTATACCCGTCAGCATGGCCAAGTCAGATCTTTATTACTAAGCCATCGCACCACTATAAGGTGACCACCAAGCGAAGAAAATATTATGTAAATAATATTATCCCGTGTACATTTGAACACTATCTCTTTTAAAAGTTTTAAAATCATGCTCGAAGTCACAAATATAATATTTTTCTTTTTATATGGTTATATTTTTAGGATAAAAAGTCTCTCGACGTAGTAGATATTGTTTCGGATCTTGTTGGTCTTTTAGATTGTAATTGAAATCTCGTAAGTAACAGATTTTGTTCAGATATTCCGTTGCTTAACCGACATTCTTCTTCTTATTATCTTCTTAGTCCTATGTAAGGTAAAAGAATATCTCACAGTGTATAATTAATTATTCCGATATGGCAATATTGTCTTATTATTTACGTTTCCCTTTATTTGTTGTGTAAAAATAAGAGCGATAAGTGTTTAATAAAAGAAAAACATCATCATAAAAATTTGTATCTTATTTAATTGTTTAAATTTATTAAAGTGTTAAGTTAAACAAAATGGATTGTGAAGATATGCAGATGATTATATCGGAAGAACCAAATCTATCGGTAAGTATAACATTTAATTGGCTTCTTGAAAAGAAATGAGCAGATTTATGTTATTAAAACTTTCAGTTCTAATTTTTGTAAAAAAAATAATTTTAATTGACACATTTGATCGCAAAGTATAGGACAAATGATATCCAATATTATACAATAACTCAAGTAAAGAAAAATCAAGGTGCGTTAGAATTAAACATTTTAATTTTGATATCAATTTAAATTACGCAGTAATTTCTATGTCTATCTGCAGGGGTTAGCTTGACTAATCCTACTCATCTCAAGGGTTGTTAAAATATTTATGAATGATTGATTGTACATAAAAAAAATAGAAGTTCAAATGAATAGAAACTTCGGTGGTGGATCATTAATGATTTGGAAAGTTATCTTGTTATCAACGTATAGTTTTCATTTCCATAAATTTCCACGAGAATTAAAAAAATTTAGGATCGTTGTTTGAATACGGATAAAACTTAATAGGAATTGAATAATATCGCTCTTAATTTCTCATTTAGGCAGAAGACCCGTTCTAAATCCAATATACAACTTAAATTGCAATGGAAATTCAAATTTCTGAAGCATTTAAAAATGAGAGAGGAAAGATTAGTTACTGGTTATTGCATTATTAAAACAAAAAAGTTATTAAAACTTTCGCATTTGGAAATAAAGTCTCGTTTTTAAAATAATTTTGTAAATATAGTGAAACGAGTGGCGAAAACGTTCCAATGGCAATATATTATCTTTTTATGTTTTTTTAGTTTTGCTTCCTGGTTAAAAATTAAGTAAAATTTATTTGGCATAAATATGTTCGTATTTTCAATTTGTCTGTTATTTTGTTTTATAATTACTTACTTTTCAATTAAAAACAAAGAGTGAAATAATGATAGATGTTTTATTACAATATCCTGTTTTGTTTCTTTAGTGCGTTTTGAATGTGTTAGAATTATTGAACTCTATATTTCTTTTTATTACTTTTTATTATTTAAAATAGATATTTTATCTCTGATCTTAAAAAACTTAATCGTTAATATTTGAAAAAAATAATATCAGATACGGTGTCAGTCAAAATGTATTGGACAGAAAATTGTTATATACTCTGTCTTTAGAGAAAACAATACTTACTGATTGCTTTTTAACACAAAAAATTCATGATATAAAAAGTTGCATCCCTGGTTTAAATAAAGATACCACATGATAAGTAGATTTGTACATAAAAAGAAAGAAAAATTGATTGAACAATTAATGTCATGTAATAAGCAAGCGACAAAACATATTTTACTTGTTATGTACATATGAAAAAGAAATCAAAAGCAAAATACCGTTACAATTTTTCAATAAAAAATACTTGAATATCGTTCTTAACTTCACTTTAAACTAATATCAAAAATAACTGGACTGATTATCATTACAGAATTTTAATAAATATAAAGGTAAGTTATAGTATTATTTGCGATTTTATACTAAAATAAAATTATTTTAGTTCCATAAAATAATAATGGCTGGAACAAAATATTGCACAAATGTTAAAAATAATATAATAAAACATATAAAGAAGGTATGAGAGAAAAAGATATTTGCCAAAAATTTTGTATGCCAAAATCTTCGGTAAACTACATAATTAATAAATATAAAAAAACAAAAACTGTGGACACTATTCACCGAGGCGGTCGAACAAGATGCACAACCGCCAGGGATGTCGCACGGATTGTAAGAGACTAGAGTGTACGGACTGTCCAGAAAAGAGCAGTTTCAGCTGGGCTCAAAAGCTATAGAGCAGTAAAAAAGCCACACACATAGAAAAACCGTAAGGCGCGCCTAAAATTTGCTCGAGAACACTTGAACTGGACAGTTGGGCAATGGAACACTGTTTTGTTTTCCGATGAATCCAAATTTAATTTTGTGGATTCTTATGGAATGAGAAGAGTTCGAAGACCTGTCAGTAGCAGACTAAATCCGAAATATTGTTCCGGAACAGTTAAGCATGGAGGTGTCAATGTTATGGTGTGGAGTTGCTTTTCTGGGGAAAGCTTAGGACCTTTACACAAAATCGACGGTATTACGGACAAACAAATGTATAAAAATATATTGCTGGAGAAGATGTTGCCACAAGCCCGTGATAAAATGCCACGCTAATGGATATTTCAACACGACAACGGCTCGAAACACACATCCAAATTGGTGAAAGGGTTTTTGGAACAAGAAGGCGATAATGTCATGCAGTGGCGTGCATAGTCACCCGACCTTAACCCTATAGAAAATTTATGGGAAATAGTAAATAGAAAGGTAAATCGGGAATCGGCACATCGGAATCCAAATAAATTATATCAAGCTATAAATGAGGCATAGTCAGCTTTTCCAATGAATATAATAGAGAATCTTATTAGTTCTATGCCGAAAAGATGTGCTGAAGTTTTGAAAAATCGCGGTTATACAACAAAATATTAGATCATGCTGCATAATCCAATATGTTTTGTCGTATGAAGTTTTTATCTTTATTTACCTTTTTGTTTAATTTTTAATAATATCATTATAAACACTGAAATTAAATTTTATTTTTAACTATATTAGGGAGTATTTTTATTTTAGTATGTATTTGTTGTTTCTAAAATATCTAATTTCTTTTAAATCGTACAAAAAATTATAACCTGAATTTTGTCCAATATGTTTTGACCGACACTGTATATTTAATATAATAAGTTTTACTATCACCACCTAAAAAATCTAAAAGCTGGACTAAAGTTAATCCTGGAATTGGATTGGACGGTAGAGGTCATTATCCTAAATACAAGGAACTGAAAAATTCCCCCAGATGTCACGACAAAAATTGTGTAACTAACTCGCTACATTTGTGAGAAATGTGAAGAATATATATGCCTGATATGCCCGGGATGTATGAAATCATTTCACACATAAATTACCATTAATGCTCTTTGGCCACAAAGGATGTTATTCCTTTTTGTGAATTTACATTGTTTTCCATTCTTTTTTGCTTTCTGAATTTCTATTAAAATAAAATTAATTAATTTAAAAAGAAAACACCATAAAAAATCGTCCCTGAAGAGGTTAACAAATGTATATAAGCACATTGTACTAGAAAGAACTCAACAAATAGGTCAATTTAAAATCATATTAAACGCATTGAATGGTTTATTCAATCTTAAAAATATATTCTTTCTTTTTCAACACTTTTAATTATATTATATAATGTCCTTATGTTAAGAAACATTTTTCAACTTTTACTTAAAATTTTCTGCCTGCTTAAAGAATGTTTTTCTACTCAAATGTAAATTTAAGCGGTGGTCACTTGAGCTTGTGTAATAAACGTTAATGTAATACTCCTACAAGCAACACCACAAAAAAAAAGAAAAAATACCAGTCAGTACCAAATATTGATAAAATTAAAGGTTTCTATCATGTTTCTATTCCAATTCTATTTTTAAATATTTTTTAAAAACCTCGGAGAATATTATAATAATCTGGAATAATTTCTAAACTTAAAAATATATTAAAGAATAGCATAGTTTTGAAAAGCCATTTGAACTTTATAAATTATTATAAAATCGTAATCCTGACTGATGGATTGTAATAACCAATTATGTATGTATGTATGTAAATTATTATATTCATAACTAATCCATTTACTCCTAGTAATGGAGTAATAGTAATTTACTCCATCCAATGGATGAACACTTTTTTTTATTATTTTTGTTACCATACGTACCGATAATTTTCAGAATTTTGATATCGTTTTAAATGCAAGCCTGTTAACAACAACATCAACATAAATAAATTCATAAAGTTTCAATATTTTTAACATTTAAAATTTTAAATGTTAATAAAAAAAATTGTGATTTAAAATAGTTTAATTTATATAAATTTGTTTCTAGGAACGCAAGGAAGGTGGCAAACGAGGACGCAAACCTGGTCGAAAAGCATCAAATGAGAAAATTGATATAAAAGCAAAATTAGGTTAGATTAGAAATTCTGTTGCAATGTGTTTAAATTTTGCTAACTTATTCCGTGATTATTTTTTTTTGTCTATTTTATAATTAAAAAAGAACGAAGCCGTCAAAGTGCGCGTGAATGTCGGGCGCGGAAGAAATTGCGCTATCAATATTTAGAAGAATTGGTTGCTGATCGCGAGAAGGCTGTGCTAGCTTTACGTGCCGAATTGGAGCGTGTAAGTCAGTATAAAACAATTTTATAAAATTTATAAAATATACAGAAGTGATTGGTCAATTTATTTCAAAAACTATTTTTTACAATGACCAATCAAATAATACACACACATACATTTAAAATTTTATTATATTTTATCATTTTTAGTACAAACAATGGAGTTCTGAATTAAACGAGGGACGAATACCGAATGGATTTCAACAATTGTTAGAAGAATCTGGAATACTTAAACAAGAAGTTATCGTTTGATTATAAATTTAAATCTTTTTTTTTTTCTATAATTTGTAAATGACATTCTCTGTATAAATATTATAAGTACAAATAAAAAACATATTTAATCCTATACCAATGCAAATCAGTACTTATTTGAGCGAAGTGTCGGCTGAGGTTTTAAAATATAATTCCGTTCCAAAAGCCAGCTTTGCGTTCCAGCAGAAAACTCTACCGACAAATTTATATATAAAAAATAGTTGTATAAAATAGTTGTATAAGTCACAATTGATGTGTTGGTACAGACTAAACAGCTTTTTGACTAATACGATCACTTCGATGGAGGATTGAACGCAGCTCACATTTTTACAAGGACATTTTACCACCGATAAACTTTCTGAAGATCTGCTTCTGGAATGGAAATGTCATTCGCTAAAATAAAAATGTTGTTAAACAAATTGATAATAATGGTAGTATTTGAGACATATTTGATGACGTTTGAAGTCTCGACAAGGTGATTTGACAAGGTTTGACACGAGGGACTAATATTCAAATTGAAGTGAAACTTGCTTCCAATATTGCATTGTCCCATCAATGCAATGGTCCTTAACGACTTTGGGGAAGTTTTATTTCAGAAATAAAGAAGTTAGGAAATTATTTTATTTGAAATTATAATTTTTTAAAAGGCTTTAGCTTTATCTAGGTGGTCGTATTATTGTGTTTTAATTGTATAATTTCCTTATTTTATTTTAAATTGATATTCGACATAATTTTTAAGATATTTTCTTTTATAACCAAGACGAAGTTAAACTCGGATTTGAAACAAAAAGATTGGGATTTTTAGCTAATGAAAGAACAATTAATGAAATCGTTTTATAATTTGCAATACATATATACATTAGCCAATAGTATATCAGCGTATGGGCTTTAAACTTCCATGCTTTTCACTTGGCCTGATTATTGATTTATTCTTTTTTGGTTTGATCTGGTATACATTTCACAACTATTAATGTTCAAACCTACAAAGAAGAGGAAATATTGTAAGTATAGTTTGAGTTGAACGGATAAATTAGTTTAGATATCTGAAATGAAAACTTCTAAATTTTGATTGGTTTTTTAAAAAATTTCTATCGCATATGTATGTATATTTCCATTTCAACTAAACAGAACATAAATCTACGTTTCAATATATGTATGTATATAAATTAAACTTAAAAACAAGTAAATTATTAAAACTAAAAATGTTAATTTATATAGTTCGAAAGTCTAACAAAAAAAGAAAAAAAAAACGTTCAATTATCAGACGTTGCTAAAGAGAATCCCAGTGGCTGTTGAAACGGCATATGATGATATTGCAAGATGTGAAAAGGCAATGCTATTGACGGTAGGGGTGCGATTACTTGATAAGAATTGGTCGATGCCTGTGTTTGCATATCTGAATATGCTCCAGATGCTGGAACCGAAACGGACATAGCTTCACTAGCCGACGGCTCGATTTCCTCCACCTTTATTTGGAATTTTGGATTTGTTTGAGGTGGTACAGTCACCTCTACTTTTCGACTCTCTTGAGGTCTAGTTTCGGGTAGGGTCGAACTAGTTAAGGATTTTTGTTGTTGTTGTTGTTGCAACTGTTCTTGTTGCTGTTGATTTTGCAACTGATGTTGGTGTTGCAACTGTTGTATTTGTTGTTGCTGTTGTTGAATTTGATGCTGCTGTTGTAGTTGGATTTGATGATGTCGTTGTTCGTATTGCTTATAAGCGTAATTTTGGAGTTGTTGTTGCAACAATTCGCTACGAACAGAAGGTGTTTGCTTTTGAGATCCTCCGTTTGCTTGCGTCGTTATTTTAGGTTTATGATTTGTTGGGAAAACAGACAGATCGTGAGAGTGATGGCTTATATGTTCGGTTTGGTGACTGTGTTCATATCCCTTATGCTCATGATCTATAAAGTCATCGTCAATGTGTTTCTGGTTTGAGTCATCTTGTTTAGTTTGTTCGTACTTATAGGGTTCTTTGGAGTGTATATAAATTGGAACCTTCTTTTCTACTTCGACTTTGTAAGGAGCGGGTACAACTTTTTCAACAGCATATGGAACTCGCTTTTCTACATGTATAGGTACTTTTACTTCTACTGGATAAGGCACTCGCTGTACGACAGGATATGGCCTTGGTACAGCTACCACTTGTTTAACAATTTTTTCAACCGGATATGGCTTAGGGACATGAACTATTTTCTCGACAATTTTCTCAACAGGCACATGTACTATTTTCTCCACCGGATATGGTACCCTTTTCTCTACCGGATAAGGAACTTTTTTTTCTACGATCTTTTCGACTGGTACATGTACAATCTTTTCAACAATTTTCTCCACCGGATATGGTTTTGGAATGTGAACAATCTTTTCGACAATCTTTTCAACAGGTACATGAACAATTTTTTCCACAGGATATGGAACTTTTTTCTCAACAATTTTCTCGACAATTTTCTCCACCGGATAAGGTACTTTTTTCTCAACAATTTTTTCAACTGGATAAGGTTTGGGTACATGTATAATTTTCTCTATTGGAACTTTAACGATCTTTTCTACGGCGTAAGGTTTTGGCACGTGAACAATTTTCTCAATAATTTTTTCAACAGGTACGTGTACGATTTTCTCCACAGGATATGGCTCGGGCACCTTTCTAATTATTTCCTTTATGTGATTATGATGGTGATGATGATGGTGATGTTTTACCTTGATTTTCTTAACCTTTTCGTGCTTCTCTTCTTCCGAATGAAAGTGTTGAGTCTCTTCTGTCAATGGATCATTAAAATCTTCCTCGGCTTGTATTTCAAGGTGTTCAGTGGCATCCGAAGCTTGAATTTCCGGAGCCGGAGAACTTTGTTCGACTGGCGTTGGCGTTTCGTCAGTTTCCTCAATGTGTTCATGAGTTTCTTCATATGTATGATACACCTTCACATCCTCACTAGGCGAACTCGAAAAGTTCTTAATACTCTCAGAGACTTGGTTATGGTTATGGTGTATAGGTTTTTTATGCCTTGGCTGTATTCTTAGAAGGACATGCTTTTTGCGACGGTTAACAGGTTTAATTAAAGCTGTTTGTCGATACTTTTGCGAGCCACGTTTGTTACGTTCTACATTAGCATTTGGATCAGGATGAACCTTAAATTCCATCTTACCAGATTCTTGTGCATGTAAATCTCCACTAGATGGAGACAATTCTTCCTCATCATAATTGTGGTGGTGGACATCATATTCGTTCTCTTCAGTGTTGCTGTTTCTTCGCCTTTTGGCAATAGAGTTGTCAGCAAAAAGTAACAGAATCAGAAGAACCGGTAAACCAATTTGCTGTTAATAAGAAAATATAACAAAAAAAAAAAAAAAAACCATTTAGTACAATGAAAAAAAAAAAAAAATTAAACATTCAATGAATGATATTATTTAATTAAAGTTTTGTGAATAATGCTGTTTTGTTTTCTATTGGCTAACCGGGGTTATTTTTAGAAGTAAGTAGGCATATATGTACATATGTATATACATACTATGTTTATGACTAGACGTGTGTGTAATAAATTTTAAATTATTTGAATACTAATTAGTTAAGATATGTATTTATTTTTATAAAACGCTTTTTGAGTATATCTTGATACTGATATGTGGATATCGATCATTCAATTCCCCGAGCTACTGATCTTAGTCACACCTCGTTAGTAATAACTGTATTGTAAGGAAAAAATAAAAATGTATTGTGGGATGTTAACTTTATTTCGGATCAAGAATTCGTGAGATTAAAGCAATCTCCTTATCATTACTTCTTAATTCTGCTTATAACCCTTTAATCTTCTCTTGTGAAACAAAATACTGTCTTAGTGCTTAGCTAGTGTTAGCAAATAGCAAATATATATGTATGTATGTATGTATGTAAGTACAACAACAAAACTATAGTCTCAATCATTCTGATATTTGGTCTTACTTGGTTATTATACTTTTATTTACAACTATAATTCTACATCTTTGTTACAATGTGTCCCGATATCGTTGTTTATATATTTTAGCTATATACTTATATCGCTTTATTTTTTAATTAAATAGCTGTACCCTGCGCGTGTTGCTGCGCCACCAACTAAAATAAATTTGAAGGAAAGACATTATACAATACATTAATGGAACGCAGCAAGATTTAAATCAGCAGTGTTAGTCTTGATCGAGCGGAGCATATTTGAATATTTTGCAGCCTTCTTTCTTGTTGTCCAGATGATTCAGACTAACGGGTCTGAATAGTACGCATTCGATCAGTTTCTAATCTCACTTCTCGCTGTTCAAATAATTCATGCGAACGGGTCTCAGCGGCATGTACTCGAATATTTTCCAGTCTGAAGGCTCGTTGCTCGTCTGATTCTGAGGCTCATAATGATATTATCTTCCGCGCTTGAGGTGTAGGTCGCCCAATTGCTTGTCATTCATTTTGAATAACTTTCTGATGCGCCATCTATCGGTAATTAATCGCACCAACTTAGAAACCTCCGTCGATTGATGCGCAACAACTTTGGTAAAGATCATATCATGATCAAATGCACAGTTTACGATTTAATTCCTTTTTAGTAATTTTCAGTGGCGCCAACTGTCGGATATTGGTCATACCAACTTAGAAACCTTCCCCGGCGCATGCGCAACAACTTTACTGAAGATCATAATATGATCAAATGAATAGTTTACGATTCTATTAATTACATACAAATAAACATTCATTTATATATATATAGATTTTAACGCCTTTTTATATTAAATTTGGTTTTACGACAAGGTAAAGTTTAGGTACCTTTCAATAATAATATGTACATACATACATAACATACATAATTGGTAATTACAAACCTTCAGTCAGGATTACGACCTAGCTTCTAACACCACTTATGTTGTGTATGTTAATTTTATACATGAGTGGCAGGATCTACAATTAAAAGTCGACTCCGAACAACAGATTTTTGAGAAACTCTTTCCTGGCAATTTTATTTACTCTCAGTAAATATTTGATCATATTTCGTTTAGTTGGAGATGTAATAAGCCAACACACTACCTACAAATACTCTCAACTAGGAGAAAGTTATCTTTTTAGATGACGACAAAATTTCATGTTGGATAGCAAGGAATGGTTTTGGTAAAACCAGAAAAAAACTGTGTAAATAAAAGATGTGAGATGAACTTAAAAGTTAGGCAGTGTTTCCGTAATGGTATGGGTTTACATGACGTCTGAGAGAGTTGGTATAGCCCACAGAATAGTGTGTATGATAACTACTTTATCCTACGTAAACATTTTAAGCAGCAACTTACTTGCTGCTGCAGAAATTCCACATGAAGACCTTAAGTATACCGCCAAACTTACAAAAAATAAACTTTGTTGGGTGTATACAAATTATTTATTTTAGTTTCAATAAGAAGAAGCTTAGTGTTTAATTGTAAAGCCAAGAGCTGAAACTGAAAGTCAAAATATGCCTACAATGAGCCTTACAAGTTTCGATCAACAAAATCAGCTGATGTACTTATGTATGTAAATCGGTTTTCTGAAAAAGTCTGCCGCAATTATTTGTTGATGTTTTCTTAACGAATACATCTCGTACACGAAAATTTATACATACATAATATAATAAGAAAAACTAAACAAGCGTTTGTTTAAGAGCCGAGAGCAAATTCAATTTGTTTGACTCTGTTGGTGTAAATCTCGCAAGTAACTCTATAAACAGAGGTTTTCATCCAGATATCAGAAGACCACAGGCAGACATGGTGGAGTGCTTAAGATGCAATATGTTTAAAAACAAGGAACTGATTTCATGTCATACACTTGTGAGAGCCGTAATACAGTCGATTTCATGTCATAAATCATATATTTTGAAAATATTTACCTTTGGCAGCACACTCAAGTCACTTAGGTTACTTATTCAATAATATATATATAAAGGTTTATATTAATTATCAAATCTCCTAATCTTAACCCTACAGAAAACGTCTGATCGGGAAATTAAAAAGAAAAATCACTCCAATATGAATGAATTAGAATCAATTTGAAAATGGGATAAAACTGCTTAACTTTGTTAGCATTATTATGCGGTATTACCAACAGAGCATTTGTTTATGTACTCAATTGAAGGAATGGACATCCAAATTGAGAGTTAAATTGTTTGCTTTTTTTTTAAATAATAAGAACTACTCATCTAGTTACTGGTGATAAGAAATCTCTTTTTCCATTTCGTTAAAAAATATATGTATTTACTGCAGCTTTTGACATTCAATATTTAAAAAAAATCGATCGAAATTCGTTGATAAACATACCGAAGCAGAAAACTTTATGTTTCAGTCGTAGTAAACAGAAAACTGTCTTAGCATGGAGTTGAGAGTTTCGCTTAACATAATTGAAGTGAGCAAATTCAGTCAAGTATGAATAATTTTTTCGATAATTTGTTGCTTCTTTGAGAGTTAGTTTAATAGGACTCAATTCAAGATAAGTTGGAGAATTAAAAGAGACAAATTATTGAGACAATTATCAAAATAACAAAATTAGTCGCTTGGGGCAAGAACAGCTGGGCCAGACACCGATTTTAAGATGGATGAATAAGAATCATCGAATTAAGCTGCCGGGATTTCCAGTGTTCCTGTATTGAGTGGAACAAAATCTCTGTTTCATTGATCACAACTGAACGCTTGTTGAAGTCAGAATTAAAATTTTGTACTACACTTCATCACCTTTCGCTAATCACTGCATGCTTCCGATTGGACTATGTCATTATTATATTCACATTTTCGACAATTGACATCAAAATGACCGGTTTGATGACAGCTGAAGTATGCACACTATACACACTATGTTTTCATTTTTAACTGTCTTTGTTTGTGTTAATTTTTTGACACTTGCTTAATAAATATCGAAATATCCAATCACAAAGCTTTCAAAGATGTTGAAGCGAAATTAAAACTTAAGAAATGGGGAAAATTTATGTGAGCATATTAAATTCGATAGGGGCGTATGTATATCGAATTTTATTTTATTATACGGAAAACTTATATTGTTTATTATTGTATACTAAGTTTATCACAAGATGTAACATATGGTACGGTACATAAGTCTTTTATGTTGGAAAATTTATTATAGGTAAACCATCTTCAATATGATTACAATTTTTTCACTTTATTATTTTAAAATATACAATGTTGTATATAGTTTGGAAGCGTTGGTATTTATGATGGTTATTATGTTGATTCCATCTTACCAGTAACTTCATAATTGTATCCTTTAATTGAAGTTTTTGTTGCTTGTTGTTATTTCCGGTGTAATTCACTTAATTCTGTTTTAATCCGTTAGCTGTTCGTGTTTCTTTTAAACTGAATTATGCAGCTCAAACGCTTCAATATTTATAACTATTGCAACATTAATATTTATTTCACTTTATTGTTTTTGTTGTTTATTTTTTAAATCATTTTCTTTAATATTTTGTTTTTTTTGTAGTACTTTCTGCTTTTGCTAATGTTTCACACTCAAAAGCTTGGTTTTTATTTTCTTATGTGGCGGTGGCATAAATGTAGAACAATTAACAAAAAAGTGTAAAAAGTGTAAAAATAAAAAATAATAATTAACTCCCAATTAATAAAATGAAGCAGCCAACTGTGTCTTTAAACTATAAAGTGTTATTAGACTTTAAAAACAATGCAAATAAAATTAGTCTACATATGAAAAATCCTCGTATTTTCCTTTAAACAAATTGCTTATTGCTAATAATACGAACTCGGATAGTCATGTAAATAAAATACAATTCATTCAGTTATCATCTCTTCTTAAAACATGCCCATAATACATTCACTAAAATACCATTTTTCTCTATTGTATATGTCCTAAGAGCGATTCTTAAGCAAAAAATAAAAATCGTTTAATAGTTCATAACTCATCCAAATCCTACGAATCGATTTATTTAGATAAAATATATGTCATTAGTTTTCATATTGATTTAGCAAACATTGATGGATTTAGATGGAGATTGTACTAGAGCTATGTACATAGTTTTTTGAGTATTAAAAATATGTATCAGAGTAATTTATACAGTGGTATTTCGTTTCAAATACTGATAGTGATAAAACCGACGACAGTATCAAAATGCATTATTTTTATAAAAATATTTTTTTTATTTAAATAAAAATAACTAATTTTTAACAAAACCTAAAATATATGAAGGCCGTAGTCTAGTAGGTAGTGTGTTGGCTTATTACACGTAACGCCAGGGTTCGAGCCCCAGGCCAGACATCAAAACAAGAATACAAAAAAGTATTTCTTCGGCGACTTCCTCTCAGCAGATTTCTGGCAAAAACTCTAAGAGTAAATAAAAATTGCCATGAAAAGTTTCTCAAAAAAATCTGTCGTTCGGAGTCGAGTTTAAACTGTAGGTCCCGCCACTCATGTATAAAATTAACAAACACAACATAAGTGGTGTGAGAAACTAGGTCGTAATCCTGACTGAAGGGTTGTAATGACCAATTATGTATGTACGTATGTAAAATATATGAAATAAGGAAGTTACAGAATATTTTACATTTTTTAAGACGATTTTCGTTTGTTTATCAATTAAGACTTTTCTGCATCGCCAAATATATTTTAGAGAATGTGTCGGCGAGAACGTCGAGTGTTAGCACTTTCTTGCCAAGCATGATTTTACAGTTCTCGATTTGTGTTTCATTTTATTGTCTGGGTAATACCGGAAACGGTCGCTCTCATTATGCCAGTATTGTCGACTTCTAAATATAAATAAAATAAATATCAATAAAAGCAATTTCGCCACATCTAGTGGTAATTTTATGCAAGCTTGAATTATCACATTTCTATCACCGTGCTTGATATTTGGCTTTATCCTAAAGTATATTGATTTTATAGCATACGTAAGACCTGAATTATTAACCGTAATAATAAAGTCGTTCTAGGAGAAATATTACTTTGTCATGGATACTTGATACATTTTTTTATGATATGAAAGGCTCTTTGCGAGCTATTCAGCTGTGGAAGTGGTGTCCCTAGTGTTCGTTTTTAATCTCTACTATACTTTGTTAGTCAACATTTTGAAATTTTATTTTTAATTGCTGCAACATATTCACTTACCCTCAAGTCTATTCTAAATCTATACAGGCACTTAGCCCACAATTATAAGCAGTTTTTTTTTTCTAAATTTGTCCGTGATCCAATATAGCTTTTAACAGAAAATTAATTACTTTGGATTTAAAGAAAATTACGCGAATAGCATAAAACAATATCAAAGTAATTTTAATCTATTACTTAGCAAACTTAATAAATAACCTTAAACGAAAATTTAATCCCTATTAGCAAAAAACCTATTTCATCAACTCCTAATGAGTCTAAGGCCTTAGCAACTAAATTCTTTTGGTACAGGAAACAGGTCATACAAATTCACGTACACATTCACATATACATTTAGTACTACAGCCAACACTTCGCATGGATGTGCATAACTCGACAGTGTAGTGAAACAAAATTGGCCGTTTCTGAGCAGCCTTGCTTCCATTTTCGCCTTTATCGAAGGAAGACTACAAAACGTATGACGTAATTTCTCATAAACAGTAAATGTAAGTATTCAAACGGTACTTATTAGTTAAGCAATCATAAAACTTAAATTTTAATTTTCAAAAGCCAGCGAAAGTGATTTAATCGCATTTATTTAAAGCGGTATTCAAATTACAGAATCAGCCGACTATTGAAAAAGCAATTGATTTCTTTTTACATACATTACGGCCTAGTTTCTCACACCACTTATGTTGTGTGTTAATTTTATACATGAGTGGTGGGATCTACAATTTAAAGTCGACTCCGAATGACAGATTTTTTGGAGAAACTTTTTCATCGCAATTTTATTTCGCCGAAGAAATACTTTTTGTATTTTATTTTAATGTCTGGCCTGGGGCTCGAACCCTGGCGTTACGTGTAATAAGCCAACACACTACCTACTAGACCACGGCGGCTTCATTTCTTTGATTTCTTTTTGATCATTGATTTCTTTTTACTACACCCTATAAATATATAACAGTATGTATCGAAAATATGCAGAAGTATTTGCGTTGGCAATTTTTGCAGATAATATCACAATGCTGTTATCTTGAAGTACAATCGTAGCCGAGGACATTAGATTCATAAGTGGGTATTTAATTTTTTTTAGTTATGCATTTGCACTAATTTATTTTCTAATGTTGTCTAAAGTGGTTAATATTTTTATTTTATTTTCATTTATGATCTGGTAGGCATTCTTTAATTATATGGTCAACAAGGTTTTGGCATACCGTAGCATGTATTAATTTATCTCAATTTATGGAGTACTTTCTTCAGCTTGTTATTTTTACTATATTCTCCAAGTTCTCGATTGAATTTGGAACTGAAGATATTATGGGCCAGTCCAATATCTTGAGTTCGTTGTCTTCGAACCATTTTTAGTATACTTTGCAGTATATATAGAATCATTTTCTTTACGAATAGAAAGTTAAGAGGGAACCAACAATAAGCTTTCGTTTATAGACAATTGTTTGTGAAAAATTTGTATTTTGAGGTGGTAAGTATACAAGTTTCTGTTCTCTAAATATAAATCAGAGCGGTAATAAAAAGGGATATTTTGTTATATTCTCATTTGTTTTCGATTTTTAATATTGTTTTGTTTCCTTTGACGATTTTTTTCATTTGATTTCCGTCAGATAGACAGTATACAGTTTATTAAAATGAGTTGGAGAACAGCACAAAATTAATTAAAACTTATTCTTAAAATTGTGAATATTTTATTGGTTATTACAAAGGCTAGAATAAGCGTATCGAAAAAAAAAAATATTGAGTCAACTGACTCGGCATATCGAGCATATTTGTTCTGGTCGTTGAGTTAAAAATATCGCTGATAAAAAACGATTTACCGCAATTGGGTCTACCACATGTCAGCATACACTAGTCATTAATTTCAATGATGGAGTATTGAAAAATTCCATTCTCTTTGAATGCATATGTAAACACATTCGTTTGTCGTATTTAGACATTTAAATCCAAGCCAAAATGTAGGGAACCTTTTTGTTTCATTCGTGTTACCATTCGATTCGCTTTTCGGTTTGATCGTGTCATTGGAACATTTTTTTTCGCTTTTTTGGTGTCTGGAAAATTAGTAAGATCCACGTTATTTTTTTTGAGTAATTTGCGACACAATTAATAAATATTTAATATGATCATACCAGATCAGATCATTAAACTGAACATATTAAATTTACACACATTCATATGCTATGCCATACGTTGTATATCTATCTATGTAATGTAGATAGTTAGGAGTTTTATGATATTCGTTAAAAAGAAAAATAAAGAAAATATTTTTTGTTTTAATTTTTCATTGCAAGTTGGTGGCTTTCCAATATTTGTTTATTTTTCTTTTCGATCTTCAAGTTTAAGGTAAATTTAGTTGTGAACTAAACTTAAGCATTCATTTGCCGCGATGATTGCGTGTTTTAACATTTTATTATGTACATATGTATGTATGTTTGTATAGAGTCTATTGCCAATGAGACTAATTAATGATGATGGAATAGTTTTCTGTATTTTTTTTTCCTTTTGATCTCAATAAACCACTATATATGTAATACTTCCAGTGCATATTTTATTAAAAATTATTACATAATGGCGAATATTTTATTGTTGTTGTTAGTTACTTTTTTTTATTAAATTTTAATTACAATGAACAAAAAACTTATTAATTATACGACAAAAACATGAGAAGAGTTTGAAATTAAAAATAAAAAACATCTAACGTACATAAATACATATGTAAGTATGTATATATATACACATGTATGAGCCGACTTTTGTTTATGGGGAAGTGTGCACTTGAATGTATTTGTACTTATCCCGGTACCATATGGATGGCTGAACACATTGCTTCCTAAACCAAATTTGATTGCTGTCGAATATATCGTAAACAAACACATATGTATGTACATACATACCATAATTAGGCTCACTCACACACAATCCCTATGTTTATGAATAATATTCGTTAAATTTTTGAGTGTATGTGTTAATTAAGGAGGAATTAAATTAGCACACAATACGTTCATGCAGTGTTTGCTTATATTTTTCCCCCAAATTAAAAAATTTTCTTTGATTAATATTCAGTTTCCTTATTACTTTCCTTACATACACGCATACACATGAGACCAAATGTTGTGATCGTATATTTCCAAAATATTTTATTTCGAATTTTCTTTTACAAAAATACAAAAATACAAAATAAAGTTAAAAATAAAAACAATAACAACAAATTTTAAAATCGCATGAAATAGTTTAATAATAATTAAAAAGCTTGTTAAACTCTCTCAAACGTTATTGTATAATTAATAATCTGTCACTTTTCTTCATCTTCCTAATTACAGATGGATTACTTAAAACGCTAACTTACATTTATGTAATATTGTTCAATATGTACGTAGATATGTATCATAGATACCAGAGATCAGCAGTGAGTGTTCAAACAGATGTGTAAAACGAATCATACTCATAATTTCTGATACTTACATGCATTCATACCTATTTTAATATCATAATCATACTACTCATATTCAAACTTTAAAGTACCTAACAACACGTATGATGCTGTAGATTTCGACTCTCCATGACTTAACATTTACAAGAATCATAAAATAAGTATGATTGGCGTACGAACACTAAAATACTCACTAAAAGGTTGTGCGTTTGCTCTGCTTGATGTTCTGTCTTTTTTGCTTATGTGTCTATTTTCTTTTTTTTATATGCAACAACAACTAAGACTGCAAATTTTGATGAATGATTGTGATCACTCGAATGGTATGCATTGCAACCTGCACTAATAAATGAAAGATGTAGTCAGTACGAATGAATTAGAGTAATTAAATTTCAATATTTTTGACTCACTTGTATTCAAAATTTCATGAGTGCTTATGTGTAGCGAAAAAACAATTCATTTCTGATCTCTGATATATATGCATATGAGCAATTTCGTTCATCCAACTGCACATGGCAAAGGAGCATGTGATGGCATAGGAGCAAATCTCAAACGAAATGCAGCAAGTTATAGCCTGCAGTGCTCTCGTCAAGATCGCATCTTAGATGCGAACGCTTTATTCCGATAGGCAAAGAACCATTGTAAAGAAACTGAAATAGTTTTTAGTAGCAAAGATGATCATGAGGAAACATTAAAAACATTGAAGAGTAGATTCGACGCTGCTGTAACAATTGATGGTACAGCTCAATACCATGCTTTTATACCACTTACCGATGGAAGATTTCAGTTGAAAAAGTTTTCTGCATCTACTCCAATGCGATTTCTTTCCAAAGCCAAGAAAGAAAGCAGCAGCGAAATCAGCAGCTGAACCTAGTAACTCCAAGAAAGGATTGGCAAAAAAAGCAGAAAATGAAGGCAATAAATAAGAAAGACGAAAGATTGGCAATTTAAAAATTTATATATTACATACATACATACATAATTGGTCATTACAACCCTTCAGTCAGGATTACGACCTAGTTTCTCACACCACTTATGTTGTGTGTGTTAGCTTTATACATGAGTGGCGGGACCTACAGTTTAAAGTTTTATGTCTGGCCTGGGGCTCGAACCCTGGCTTTTCGTCTAATAAGCCAACACACTACCTACTAGACCACGGCGACTTCAAATACTTTATATATAAATTTTATTAAATTTTTTATTATTATTATTGTTATTTCGTATTATAAGTAATAAATAAAATATTGAAATAATATTGAAAAATCTTATTCTTGAGTTAAAAAATAATTTTTTTGATAGATATCCCACTCGCATTCCATTAAGCGATTATAAAAGCCTTAAAGAAAATTTTATAAGCTTTCTTTTGAGCAAAAAAAGGCCCATTTTGAAAAAAAAAATTAATTTAAAAAAAATAAATTTTTTTTTTTAAGAATTAAAAAAATTATTTTTGAAAGATTGAAGAAATAGCTATAATTTTTGCTAGGACCAACAGGTGAAAAATTACACACATTTTAAAAAACCCTATATGACCAAAATGTCCAACTTTGACCCCCTCTAACTCCGGCAGTTCTTGACTGATAGAGCTGAAAATTTGTGTCTGGCCTACTATAAAATAGTACTAACCTTGACGCAAATTTCATCCAAATCGGAAGACATCGATTTTAAAAATTGGGTCACTTGACACGAAATTGCCCATATGCAAAAGTGTGTTTTTTTTATCAAAGTGTATTTTAATATATAGAAGTAATAGAAAAATTGCTGACGATATTCAAATTAGAATAAATAGTAATGTAATTGAATTTGTGAGCTGTTCAAAAAACTTAGGAGTAATTTTTAATAATAAACTGACCTGGTCCAATCACATTGATTCTGCAATAGGTAAAATTTATGGTATGTTGAGAAATCTTTGGGCTGTAAAATGTTCAACACCTTTTAAGATACGAATGCTGCTTGCTAAAACTTATTTGCTACCAGTCCTTTTACATGGATACGAAATTTATGCAAATTGCGATGCAAATGATTTGCGGAAATTGAAAGTCGTTTATAATAATATTGCAAGATATATCTTCAATCGAGGAATACGTGATTCCATATCTGTGTTCTCATACCAAATTTGTAATATGAGTTTTGAAAATCTTTTGAAGTTTAGAGTTTAATATTTTTACATAAAATAATTTATACTGCACAATAGAGATGAGCGATCCAGTGATTTTTGAAGAACGTTGTTCTCAGTGAACGTGATTTGTTAATCACTGTTCTTTAAAACAGTGATTGTGATCACAGTATTCCAAAAGAAAACAATAATGACAATAACGTATTGTATTACGTCGTAAGAAAGAGACAACTAGATACATACTACGAAAAGACTACTGAACAAAATCAATGTGGTGTCATCAATGTTATTATTTTTAATGTAATTTTTTTTATATGAAGTTTGACAATTAAGTTTCACAGAAAGTTCATGTATAAAAGACAAAAATAAATAATCAGCACCATCTAATAGTAATTCTGCCTCGCTCAAAATAAAATGAAATAAATTTGAGGATGTAACAATTTTGAGAGAACGACATTATTAGTAACTGTTATTTGGCATTTTCAAACACTGCAGTTACCAGTGAATTATCAATCACCGTGATTAAATCACAGTTTTGAAAATATCGCTCATCTCTACTGCACAACCGACTTACCTGTATGGAACAATAAGTTTCGGCAGATCGTCTAGATTACTGGTATTGATTCAACGAAAATATAAAACTGCCTTCTCTGAGAGTCAGGGTACGTTCGTAAATGCAGTAGTTGTGCAACATTGCAGCATAATAAAAATCAAATGTTCAAAAATGCAATACTTGGCAGCAGTGACTTGCGTCGAACGTTTTTTTTTGCAGACAAATGGCAATGCTGTCGCAAATTTTTGCAAATTTAGCAACAGTTTGATTTCAGTTGCAATAGTTCGCGGTAAACCATTTGTTCGACAACATTGAAGTTTCGTGAAATAGAAGTTATTAAACAAAAGAAAATTTTGCTTTATTTGCAGAAAAATGGAAAAAAATAAAATTTAACCGATATTGTTATAGAAAATTTTAATTATTTATATTTTTAGTTACGAGGAAGATTTCACATTCAACATACAAAAATTAATAATACGAACTAGACTGGATATGGAGTCGGTCTTCCAAGAAGGGAGAAAGACGAAGTCAGTATTGTGGGAAAAAATCTTATTAAAAATTAAAGAAATCAAACCGGACTTTGAAATGACAAAAGAACAAATAGGAAAATGGCTGTAGAATACATCTTGATACCGGTTTATTACTTCAAAGTAATTTTTTATTTTAGGAATATGCCTTCTTTTTAGTTTTAATTTATTTTTAATAGCCAGAAGTCTTTTAATTTTTTTCCTTATTCTTTTTTTTATTATAATTGAATAGAAAGCTCTCAGGTCCACAGTCTAAATTTTCAATAATATTTGCTATTGTTAATTTTGAGAACATTTTTTTTTAATTTTTGCAGAACGTTCTAAAAAGCAAATTTTGTTTAGTTATCGTGCAGTAGCAAGCATCTGAAACAGCTGATCACGCATTAGCAACAAAACTTGGCATTACTGCCGCAGTGGTGCAAAAATTTGCTGAATTTACGAACGCACCCTCAGTTCTTTATTTACTGCACTCGACTTTGGAACCAATTACCGAAAATAATTAGCAACGCAATCAGATTTAAAATTGAATTATTGAAATATTTTCGTAAATGAAGTATTGTATAAAATCTAATTAATGCATTAAATTATTTGTAATCCGTTTTTATTATATTTTTTTTTTAATATTTTTTTCATTTTTTTAATTTAACTTGTATTTATATTTAATTATTCCATTATGCTTAAATTTATTGTTTGTATATAATAATTAGCACTTTAATTTATAAGATTTCTATCTTGTTGTGCTAAATTTGAAAATAAAATAAATAAAAATAAAATATATTCATGCAGTTTTAACATCTGATTTTGTTTATTTCGAAAAATATTGCCTTCTACAGAGTAAAAAGATTCGTGCAAATATGGGTTAGAATTTTAAATAATTTTGAAAAGAAATGTAGTATCAGGCCGAGCAACTATAAAATAATATACAATATATTGTGCAATGGAAAATTGATTAGAACTACAACAGAACTACAATAGAACTATACCTATGAAACTCCATATATTATGCTTTTATTTAATTTGAATTAAAGATAACCATTTATTAGCCGAACGCTGAGTGACCATTCTACATTAAGGTGTATACAATCTCACAAACAACAGCGACTTTTCTATAGATCTTGCGTTTCGTCGATGTATGGGCAGTGGCCGATCGTTTACTAAACTAGTGGACTCAAATTTATCCAAAACATTACGACAAATTAGTCAAGACAATTATGACGATTGTAAAATGGACGTTACGTTGCCGGAACAGAACACCCATTTTGATAAAAAAAATTTATTATTTGCTCAGGTTGTTGTATGCTATATTCGCCATGGCAACTAATTTGACAGATGTAGTAGCTTAAATAAGACATTGATGTTTTCTTCATATATATTCACTAAATGAGAAACCTTGTAAATGTTTGGAAAAACTTTTATCCAAAACTTAAATAACCCCTGCTTTACGATATGTTCATAACATATGACACTAAGAAACATTTCCGATTATACTTATTTGTCCACTTTAACAAAAATATTTTTTTTTGAATGTTTATTCTTATTCTTTCTAATCACATCATATTAAAAATCTTCTGTAAGCCTTTGTCATCGAAAGTTAACTTCTCAATATGTTTAACATTCCTTCTATATGAATAATATGAATAAAAACTATTTATATGAAAATGTATTCAAAGTATTCACTGTTTGTTAGGATACGATCTGATGGCCATTTTTTAATACAGGTCTCTGCTATCGAAATATTTACAAATTTAAATGTATAGTAATTAAAACGTCCAGGGTAACTTGCTTCTTGTTGACTAGTGTCAGTCTGTTATGTTATTTAGGAACTATAACGTTTTATACCGTATACATATTTCTACTTACTGAATAAGTATGTATAGATAGCATCAAGAAAAGGAAAAGTGTTGACCATCTCAAAACACCAGAGCAGAGAGAAAAATTGTGAAAGCTGAGGTAAATGAACAAATCTGTTGTGAAGAGGCTATAAGCTATGGTTTGTTATGTCGCACCTGTCAAAGTACGCGCATCGC
Source organism: Sarcophaga subvicina (assembly GCA_936449025.2). Lineage (NCBI taxonomy): Eukaryota > Metazoa > Arthropoda > Insecta > Diptera > Sarcophagidae > Sarcophaga > Sarcophaga subvicina. Next base: position 40,369,675 of record OW388082.2, read on the forward strand.
ATGGATAACTGACGAATTATCGATTTCACATTCACCTGCTTCGAAGACAGGACATCTGCCTGTCCTCTCACAGTTTAAACTTAACAAAATCAAAGTGAGGAGCAATGCATGCAAGCACAAGTATTGAGTACGTTGCCTCCGTCATATACCAAAGATTTTCTAATTAAACGTTATCTTATATGAGCTTTTATAGGCCGTGTTGACGCTATGAAATCTCTTAGATAGCCGAAGAAATGCAAAAAATTAAAAAAAAATGTGCTGAAGATCGTAGCAGCTCATAAGCAAGAATGGGACACGTTCATTAAGGCACTATGAGTCCTGTAGAAACCACAGGAATTTTTTTTTATTAATTTTTCATTTTTCGATAATTTTCTTTTTTAACGTTTATTGCTGTAAATTTGCAGTTTTTCGACAGTGCTTTACGAAAACAATCTCAGGGTGGCAGCAGTGAATACATAAATTCCGTGGGCGTACGTTTCACCCAACAGAGTTCTGTTGGTGGTACAGAGGGCATGGCACCCTTAGTGCTCTATGGTTTGCCTTGCATACAAGAGTTATTCAGATTCTTAATATTGCTGTGTAATCCATTGGATAAACAAAACACTGATACCATAATCCATACGGGTTTAAACCTGTTGACGGTTGCTTTTGAAGTGGGTGCCGACAATATAAGTAATTTACTGCCTTATTGTCGAACATAAAAATTCATAATTTTTGATAGGACGATGCTTTTAAATATATGCTCTACTGTTTACATCTGGAAAATCTCTTTAACCATAGCCGTCTCTATTTCATTTCATACTTATAAGGCTTAGAAATCTATGAAAGGAGGAGGAATGGAGGTATGCGTATATTTACTAACTGTACAGCGAACATTATAGCCCCTAAAGATGTGTACTGCACGTTTAAGATTGTTCATGAATTGCGAGTGTCTCTGAAGAAAATAGAGAAACATTTGACGGTCATACGGTCATTCGCAAATATGGACTCATGGACGGAGACATTGAAGATAACAATAAGGTTGGCGTACTTGCAAACTCAGCCAAAACAGAAAATTCATATGAATTCGTACTCGAGATTGGTATTCCTATGCAGAGTATCAATAAAATTACCGCGTAAAAACTTTACTCATTTGCAAAGGAAAAACTGGATAATAAACCCACTTAAATAGAGACCACCGACTTTCGCAGGTCCCCGCATCAAATACCCGTCTCGCCGGAGCATCTTCCTCCATTTGAACGACATGGCCGAGACAGCGCAGTCGCTGGATATTAATACGCTGTACAACGTCTATGTCGTTGAGGAGCTCATACAGCTCACTGTTGGGTCGGATGCGGAAATCATCGCTAACTCGTACTGGACCAAAGATCTTACGCAGTATTTTTCTCTCGAATACTCCCAAGGCTGCTGCATCGAATGTTAATAGGGTCCATGCCTCTGCGCCATAAAGAAGCACGGGTAGGATGAGCGTCTTGTAGAGTATTAGTTTTGTCGTACGAGAGAGGTCTCTGCTACTCAATTGCCTATTGAGACCATAGTAGCACCTGTTGGCAAGAGTGATACTGCGCTTGATCTCCAGACTGAATTCATTTTTGGTGGTACCGGCGGAGCCAAGATGAATAAATTCCTTGACTATATCAAAAATATAGTTATCGGCCATAATCTGAGAATCAATACGCCGCACGTCTCTACTTGTCGATAACATATACTTTGTTTACTGCTATGGCGGCGGAATCTCCACGTCATCATCATCGATCGGGTTCGGGACATCATCTTTAAAGGCGCTATTGGTGTTGTCATCACCTTGTAGCAGAGTAGAGGAGCATTTCTTCAACAACCTCAGTTCCCCCTGCGAATCTGTTACCAGGTTTCCATTTCCATCTTTGCAGGAAGACGCTTCGGGCTTATAACCCTCGGTTAGACGTTTAACCTTATCATAGAATTTTCGAGCGTCATTCCCACATCTATACATCTCGACTTCCTCACGCTCACGCCTTTCCTTTTTCCTCTTCTTGCGTCTGAAAAGGCGTCTCTTATCCCTTCTCCTCTCTCTATAGTTCTCGACAATGGCTCGCGTAGTGGCTGACTGCAACGTTTTCTTGTATGCGACTACAATTAACTATTAACAACACTTAATGTAATTCCGACTTAAATGGATTGTGGAAGAAAAATAAAAGTTCTCATTCTCACAACTGCATTTTTGTCAAAATCATAAAAATCTACATATCTACGCATTAAACGAAGAAAAAAATAAATAATATTGATTAGAAATAACCAAAAACAGTAAAGCCGTTTCTTAATTTTTACTCTCTCAACTTTAATCTGGCAGTTAATTTTCGAATAATGAATTTTACGTGTTTAAATCAATTGCTAGTCAACACAAATTATGTAGAGTAAGTACGAGTAATGTGATGTAGGTTGGTAATGTGGTATAGTATAGCTTTTCTGAAAAGTTTGCGATTCTCAGAACATTAAGAGACCAAGGATCTGCTTTATTTTTGCAAATCTTTCTTGGAGTCAGCAGAAAAAATTCGATTTTGCGTGCGACCGTCATTTTTTTTGTTAGATTTCGTTTTAAAATCGGTTTGAAGTCCTCAAGATAAAGACTAAAACAATTGGTAAGCACTGTTACGAAAATGAAAAATTTAGATACTGTTGTTTTGCTTCTACATTGCTTAACATAAAAATTATAAACAAAAGCTACAAAAACAATGCCATAAACAAACCTGTTTAAAAATTATCGTACTGCTTAATAATACAACAAACACCAGCATAAAAAAATGGTACACAAAAATGTAACAACAACTACCAGCATAAAAAAATGGTAAACAAGTAAACAAAAAATATACCAACAACACACAAAAACAAATGTTTATGACGATGTTTTCATTTATAGAGGTTTCGAGAAGAGCGAAGTTATATACGTTCGCCTTCAAGAACATTCATCAGACTGTTTACTCGGCCATATAAAAACCAAGACAAAGCAGGCGACTGCAGTTAGTGAAGTTCAGTCACGGTGCCTTTCGAAGTGAATAAACGTGATTTGAAGATCTCCGTTACAAAGATCTGCGAAATAATTGTCTAGTAATTGTTATTGTTTATGCAAAGGGTATAAACAGAGGAATAACAAAGAAAAGCAATTGTTGTTGTTACATCAAGTTGTGAACAGTGGCACAGAGAATTGTACGAATAATACTTTTAATTAAAACTAAAAACAAATTTATTTTTAGTTTATTTGCAATCTACGAGCTCATGTTTTAAACGTTTTTAGAAGGTAAAAACGTAACAGTACCAAATTAGCGAAGAATATATTCAATTACAGCATACAGTCAGTGAGATTAAATGAATATTGCCTTGGTATCAAAACTATTTACTTATGATCTTTACAACGAAATGCAAGAAGCTATAAGGTTATTGAAGAAATTTTGGAAAATGAACTTAATTGATCTCCAACTTTAAGTGCGCATATGGTATATAAGTTAGTCAGAAAATTGGAATAATTACTATATCAGCAACTAACAAATGCGTCGTGTTCAAATTACCACTATAAATAAAATTTCCAACAAGTTTTCTGTATTGAAAGCATTCGCTGAAAGATATCACCAAAGGGCTTTATTAGCTATCATAGGTTAGGTTAGGTTAGAGGACGTGTACTTGTCAATTAATACAAGTACCGTACCCGGAGGTCGAATTGACTTATTGTACAACGTCCTAGTTTCTCACACCACTTATGTTATGTGTGTTGTTTATACAGTTTAAAGTCGACTCCGAACGACAGATTTTTGAGAAACTTTTTTATGGCAATTTTATTTACCAGAAATCTGCTGAGAGAAAGTTGCCGAAGAAATACTTTTTGTATTTTGTTTTGATGTCTGGCCTGGGGCCAGAACCCTGGTTTTACGTCTAATAAGCCAACACACTACCTACTAGACTACGGCGACTTCATAGAAATGTTTAAAAATTTTAGAATTTCGCCTGGAAAAGTACGGAACGTGGGTCTTTTAAGGAAAATGTTGTTATGTTTTTTTTTTTTTTTTTTTATTTACACGAAGAAGTTAAGTAAAAACTTCGTGCGGAAATTATTTAAACCATTTCGATCGCCCTAAAGGTAAAAAAGAAGAATATAAAAGAATGAGAAAAGAAAGATGGAAAGAAAGTGCAATTTTTCACACACAGACTCGTATTTGCAATGTAGACGAAACCGGAATATCACTGGTGGCTTTACAAGATGCACACATATTTTCTAGAAAAGACAAAAAACAAACTGGTACGATGACATCAACCGAGTAATGGTTACTGGTTATCATCATTACTTGCGTTTGTATCTCCCTCTATTATATTCCATCGTAAAATCACAATCCTCTTTCTATGAAGGGTACTCTGCTTAGTTCAAAATAGGTGTGCTATTTATCTGGGCGGATCAAAGTTCATACTTTAAAAAACGGTTCAAGGACATTTTAAAGGAATAAAGTCAATGTAAAGAAAAACTTAAAAGTTTGTAATGTGGTACAGTATAACACATTGTATTCATATGGTATAATACATTACCTGCAAATTTTTTTCAATCAAATTTAATGTAATTTGTAATACTCTCTCAAATATCTTTAAAAAGGGGATTTAATATCTTCGTGAGATCCAAACACATGTGGTAAGTATATTATTAATTTTTATTTTAATCGGGCAAATATTTAAAATTTAGCGATCTTAAATCTTAAAGCAATTGTGAAGTCGCCGTAGTCTAGTAGGTAGTGTGTTGACTTATTAGACGTAAAGCCAGGGTTCGAGCCCCAGACCAGACATCAAAACGAAATACAAAAAGTATTTCTTCGGCGACTTCCTCTCGGCAGATTTCTGGCTAAAACTCTGAGAGTAAATAAAAATTGCCATGAAAAGTTTCTCAAAAATCTGTCGTTCGGAGTCGACTTTAAACTGTAGGTCCCGCCACTCATGTATAAAATTTAATACACACAACATAAGTGGTGTGAGAAACTAGGTCATAATCCTGACTGAAGGGTTGTAATGATCAATTATGTATGTATGTGTATACCACATTACCTGCTCTCACTCTAATTCTTGCATCAATTTTAAAATTGTATGCTGTATAAACATTGTTTTTATTTCCAATGCTTAAGACATAATTTTGATAAAGTTATGTTTGAGTGTTTTCGGAGCAAAAAAAAACATCTTAACCCTTTGCACTCGTATGTCACAACAGAGGTGACAATATTAATTTACTATACAACTTGCATATTAGTCTGTAGACGATAAAACTAAATAACTGTAAACACATTGCGGCATTCAGGATCTTACACTGTAATAATTTGTCAAGTTTTGTCAGTCGAGTGTTAATTGTACACGGAATTTGTTCTCTTTGTCTAATTCAGTACACATGTACATACCCCAATTTCCTACTCAAAATGGTTTTTGAAGACAGTCAGGATAATGACAGTGAATTTGAATTTACGAGTTCAAATGGTACAATATTCATCTGATAGGGAAAGTGATACTGTACCAGAGCCTGTGCAGTAGCCTACTCCAGAAGATGCCGATTTTGGCAAAAAAATCATCTTTTCAGATGAAGCTCATTTTGATCTTGGCGGGTATTTAAACAAGCAAAATTGTCAGAAAACCCGCACGCATACATTGAAAAGCCGACGCACCCAAAACGAGTCACTGTTTGATGCGGATTTTGGTCCAGAGGCATAATTGGGACATTTTTCTTCGAAAATTAGCAAAGAGTGGCCATTACAGTCAATGGCGATCGTTATCAGGCCATGTTGAACGAATTTTTGTTCACAAAAATTTAAGAGGAGGATATTGGCAACATTTGGTTTCAACAGGACGGCGCTACGTTCCACACAGCCGAAGCTACACTCGATGTTTTGCGCCCTGTTTTTGAAGATCGCATTATCAGCCGCATAGCTGATGTCGTTTAGCCACCTCGGAGCTGCGATTTGACACCGTTGGACTATCATTTGTGAGGTGCCGTCAAAGATAAGTGTTACGCCGACAAACCAGAGACAATTGACGCTTTAAAGGACAATATTTGTGAAGCCATTGGTGAAATACAGCTGCACACAATCGATAATTTGCTTAAAAATTGGACCGATCGTGCAGGCTATTGCATGGCCAGCCGAGGTAGTCATTTGAAGTAAAATATTTTCCATTATTAACCGGAAAGATTGTACTTTCAAATAAAAAAAGAAATTTGAGAAAACATTCAGTAATTTTTTTTAAAGCATTTTCAAAAAATCAGAATCAAGTTGGATTGGTGTGAGTGAAGAAGAGCATGAGCTGCCAGCAGAAATTACATTTAGTGTTGGAGCCAATAATGTTGGGCTTCAATTTCAAGACTCAAACTCTTTAGCCAATTGACTTTTTTTAAAAGATCTTTCACTGATGAACTTATTGCAGATATTGTAAAGCAAACCAACATTCATTCAGCTAAAATTAAATACAAGTTGACAGATAACGAGCTTGAAAATTAATCGAGTGCAAAGGGTTAACATACCAAATACTATTGCAACCTTCCAACGTTCGTACGTCGTCCTAGCCAAAAACTAATTGTATTTCCAGATTAATTTAATGTTAATAATAAAGAACAACTTACAATTGATAAAGAAAAGACACAAAATTGATTTCTTAAAGAGAAATTTATTTAAAAAATGTTTTTTTTTTTGTTTTGTTTTTATACTTTTATTTTTGACTAGTATTAGAAATTAATAAAGTTTGGATTAGTATTTCTTTTTTTTTTTTTTGTGGTATTCTTTCTTTCTTTGTTTTATAAGTGGATTTGTGAGTAAAATTATTTTTGAGCTCAATAACGCTTTTCAGCATAACGATTAGAGATTAACTTATTAAAAAAAAAAATTATATTTTTTATGACAACGAACACGATGTCGATGGTATTGCATCATTTGTCGTGAGTTTTAAACAATAAATATTGCTTCAGTTATAAACTACTTTTCTGCATAATAATAAATATATGTAAATAATATGATTAGATACTACAGATAGATATAAATAAAGTTAAAATAGTTTATAGTAAAATAAGTGATTGTAATTGTAAACATTTAAAATTAGAAATTAATAAATAAGTCATATTTTATACAATTGTAATTAAATACACACATACACACGCACGCATGTATGTACATATGTATGTATTAAGATGGTTAGTATTGTATAAATCAATCAAAGAATAATAATAATTGTAATAAAAAAAAAAATAGTAAAAATTAATCATTTAATTTATAATGTACTGTAGGATTTCTATGAGGGATCATGGCTACAACAAAAACTTTTGCATCTTTTATAAATGCAATATACATACATATGTATGCATGTATGTGTGTATGTATGTATGTGTATAATATGTATGTATGTATGTATGTATGTGAGTAATAATATTAAGGTATGTATCTGAAAACAAATAAAAATAAAATTTCTATCATTTTTCAATAACGATTATCCATCCATCCGTAAATGGTTTAGCAAATTGTAGAATAAAATCCTATGGCTCTCATTTGTTTGAGGGATAATAGTAGAGCACCGTGTTACCGGGTAATTGCCAATGAGACGCTTGCAATTCAATAAGCTGCAAAAGAGTACGACGAATGGCTGGTGCTGAATCACTGGCATTAAGGAAAGCATCGCGTATCATAGACAAAAGCAGTTCCAGTTGTTGTGGCAATTGCAATTCCAGATCTTGACCAATACAAGTCAAAACATAGAAAAGACATTCGATCTGAAATAAAATTTTAAATGTAGAGAATTGATTTCGGATTATTTTGTTTTAAATAAATTACCTCGGATAGGGATCTAACTGGTGGTTTGACACAGTCTTCACAACATTTAGACAAAAGTGTTAGCAAAACTAATGGCGGAGGTGCGCCTTCACACTGAGTACGTAGTTGCAATTGACGCCGCTTTAATTGACAAAACATTTCGGTAAGAAATGCCATGAAAGCGGTAAAACGAGATCTGGATGGTGATTTCATACCTTGGATAGTGAAAAGAAGCTGAAAATGAAATAAAAAACATAATTTTTCAAAATAATCATGACCTTATACAGACTTTTAAACACAATCTTTCGTACCCCATTATAAAAAAAAGGGCCTTAAACATTGTAGATCATGGCATATTTATAAGAGGTAGGAGCAACTCAACAGCTGACGAGTTTTTGAATGCCAAAAAAATGTTTGTTTTTTGTGTATTTTGTTTCGATATTCAATTTCGTATTTATATTAGTCATAAACCCTCATATGTACCGCATGTATCCTTAACGATAAGCACTCTAGAAATTCTTTAGGATTACTATTTTAAAGCCAATTATATTAAAATGTTTGCAAGATGATTAACAATATTTAAGCCTTTAACGCTAAATACATATACCTTTTAAATTACAACCTAGATTTACTATATTTATAGTTATTTAGATGAAAGTGATGAATTACCAAAAAAAAATCCATGTCTCCAACTAAGTGCCTAAACTATGACTGAAATAACTTGTCTGATATTTTTAAAACAAATTCTCTTTCAGAAGATTGGGATATAGGGATTAAAACATATAATTCAAGAGATAATAGTTTAAATAAGTATTCAATTTCAAAATTCAGTCATAAAATAAATATAAATTAGGTACAAATATCAATTGGTACAATAATAAATAAGAAATAACGTTTGCAGCTGACAGTTTTTTTAATTTATAGGTGCTGCACTATAGTGTAATTTAGCATGACATAAAAATCATAAGAATTTTCAATATATAAAATTTATTTAGTTTTTTTAATTGTTTTAATTAATTTCCTATGGAGGTTTGAAGGTTAATTTTTTTGACATTCCGCGTACTCTTTAACAAAAACAAAATGCCTGTTGTTTTTGCATTGTTGTACTTGTTGTAGAATTGCTCCTACCTCTTATAAATATGCCATGTTGTAGATCTTATAAAAAATGGTTTTTATTTACATAAATCGATCAGATGTCAGTTTAAGTTTTTTTTTTTTGTGGAAATATCCAGCATATTAATTGACCGTTGCCTAAAAAATTACTTGGCTCTAAAGGCTCTAAAAAATTTGACTTCCACCTTAAAACATTGTTGTATAGCCATCATTGAATTTGATAATTATTTGAGCCAAATAATTAATAACAGTTGCCAAGGGAAATGAATAATTAGTTATAAATAGGAGATAAAATATGATTTCTTTGTTGCAGAATCTTTTAAAACCATCCACCATTGCCAGTTATCTATACTAGTTTCTTCAATTTCCCCAAAGCACCTTTTTATCGTACAACTTTATAGTAACACTTAAAACTCATTCACTTTTTTCGCGACTTTAATCACAATCAAACTCCTGAAGATGATGTTATAAATACTGACTGCAACGTCAATGCCGACCTGGTCGAATATCTTAAAATTATTTTTTCCAATATTAAACAAATCTGTTCTCTTCATATAGAGAAATGCATGGCAAAGCTTTTGGTTTACAAAAGAGGCTAAGCGCATAATAGAACCTTGTGTACTGCTTAATAGAAACTCTACTAACTAAATTTTGTGATAATTTATTATAATTACATTATGAGAACTAGTTCCAGATCACTGTCAAAAAATAAGGAACCGCATCAGTGAAATTGGTAACTTATTTGTTAATGTTTCACAACGACTCATACATTTTTATTTTTTATGACAATAATAATAGGTAATATAGGGCTGACATCGTCAGTCAGACTATATAAAATGCAATGAAAAATCGCATTCTTCATCTTAATTTAAGCCTCAGCACAAGATACACAACAGCTTCAACCGAATTAGTTGAAAATATCCGTGGTTGAAGTCGCCGTGGTCTAGTAGGTAGTGTGTTGGCTTATTCGACGTGAGGCCTCGGTTCAAACCCCAGGTCAGGCATCTCCAACTTAACGAAATACGAAATAATATTTCATCGGCGACTTCCTCTCAGCAGATTTCTGGCAAAAAACTCTGAGATTAAATGAAATTGCCATGAAAAGTTTCTCAGAAGTCTGTCGTTCGGAGTCGACTTTAAACTGTTGGTCCCACCACTTGTGTAAAAAAATTAACTCACACAACATAAGTGATGTGAGAAACTAGGTCGTAATCCTGACTAAATGGTTGTAATGACCAATTATGTATGTATATATATGTATGTATCCGTGGTTGTTAAGATAATCACATGACAATGTGTTGGATTTTGCTGCACCAAATGTAGATCATACGTAGCAAATCTATTGTTGATATACTAATTCCAGATAACAGCTAGATTAGTTTTCCAGAGTTTTTTTGAAGGTTCACTTTTCAATTTGTTTCATTCTTAAGTAAATGTACGCAAAACAACTTTAAATCTGATGCACCAAAACAACAATTCCCTTTGAACTTATATTTGATTCAGACAAATCAAAATTATGAGTAGAAGCAACATTGAAATAATTGTGGACTTAAATTTAAATCTAAATATCGGGTCCATTTTTTAGGACTTCCTAGTCTTTTAATTTAAATAAAACAAAGTGTGGCAAAGGAAGACAATTAAGTCGTGCAGAATCGCGGGGAATATAACAATGTCCGCCACGGCTTCTATGGGCGCCCAATTTGATAGAAGACATGAGTTATGTTAGAATATCTAATGCGACATGAGCTGTGTGACACGTAGTGCCGTCCTTTTGAAACGCAACCAGTCCAGTTCGGCACGTATTGAACGTTCTCCGACTTCATGCGGCTTGATATCGTTCCCAATTCGACAATTTTGTTCATTCACGTATCCATTCATTCAGAAATGGACTTCATCGCTGAAAATAATTTTCCGCTGACTTTTAGGGTCAGTTGCCAACTGTTTCAGAGCCTATAGATATCGTTTTAAATTGGTATACCATCCCAAGAATTTATGTAAAATTTTTTATTGTTTTATTTTACATTATTTACCAACTGTAGTACATATTTACCAAGTCTATGGAAGAATAATGTATGCTAATCAATTTATATTTAATACCAATATTATTGTATTGCTGTAAAATATTTACAGGTCGCAATACTAAATTGCCTACAAAGATTTGGTCATATATCATCGAATTCCAGATGATTCATAGATTGGGCCTAAGCTCCATATTTTTTGACAAAATTCGAATACAAAAGTTGTTGCATCATGAATGAAAATAGTTTCAACAGTTTTTAAAATTAAAATCAATTGATTTAAATATTTGTAGAACGATAAGTATGAAGGAAAATAATAATTATTTTAATTTTCTTTTTACATACCTTTTCCCTTTCTTGATACCATTGACGGCAGGTATTTAAAAGTGCCTCTAAGAATGTTTCCTTTTGCTCTTTACCAATTATATTGAGGCATAGTCTCGATATGGGTAAAGCATATCGGCGACCCTCAACTGCACGTTTTATGAAATGTGATGTTAGTTCCATTAGACTGCGAGAGTTTAACTTGTTTGGATCGTCGAGAGCAGTATCTACGAGGGCTTGAATTTCGGGTGAGAATTGACCAATGTCGGTAACTTCATTGCCAAGACCCAAACCAAGACCGGCTATACCACGTGTCAAGGCATCAGCTGACGATAATGACTTTGAGCGTTGCAGTGGAGTTATGTAAGGATCAATCGGTCCATTTCCCATTGTGTTGTTGGGCATGATATATGGATTCATTGTATTCATTTGCTGATGTTGTTGATAATTTTGATTCAAGTTATTATTCATTTGCACCATATTCATTTGTCCCTTGTTGTGATGATGTTTTTGTGGTTCTGGAGCAAATTTTACACGATTTGTGGTGGCAGCTTGCTATTGTACATGATAAAGTAATGAAATTTTAATTCGGAAATGGAACGTTTGTGAATATGGGTACGACTTACGTGCAAAATATTTCCACTAGATGGTGAATTGATCAATGGCACCTGTTGAGAAACACCATGTGTCATGTGTCCCATTTGCATGGGATGCGAGTGTGTCACGAGTATGGGACGATGGCCGCCAGTTAAATGATGCTGTTTATTATGATTCATTGTACTCAATGGCATACTTCCCAAAGAGAGACCAGCCTGTCGCCGATTCAATATGGCATTATTTGTGGCCACATATTGCATTTGGGGTTGTATACCAGTGGGCGAATTAACGGGGAACACCATGGAAGAACTGGAAGAATGTTGTATATTGTAGTTTAATTCTGTAAATGAAAATTAAATGTTTCTAATTATTTCTACCCCAAACACATTACCGATTCGTATCAATTGATTCTGTTGTTGTCGTTGAGTGCCCTAAAGTTTGTAGTTGTTTTGTTGTACTGATGCTATTCGAAGTGACTGGAAGTGTCGAAGTCGAGGACTCATTGCGGGCATCTAAAGTGGTAGGCATATACGCAAATAGTACAAATGGTCAAAATCCCGAAAGACATTTTTGTTCATAAATATTACAATTTCAATGGAATCAGTTTGTTAATTTGAAATTATTTATAAAAGTAAAGAGGGGAAGACAAGAAATGGAAAAAATGTCGTTGTCTATGTACATACATGGAAGATGTTTATTATTTGTAAATAATTCGTAATTCCAAAAAAAAAAACAAAGAAAAAACTTACAAAAAATTCTAAAAGCACTAAAGCTATGACCTTAAAGCCGAATAATTTTAGTAAAGTTTCTGAATAGTATGTGCATTTAAGGCGGAAAAGGAAGAAAATGCATAAAAGAATATGCGATGTACGTTAGTCAGTTTAGTTCATACATACATACATGCTTACTAAATATGTGGAGGCTAAAAAAAGCTCATAAAGACTGGATCAATTCCGGACTATATATACTCGTATGTATATTACTTTTATACAAAATTTTCTGATTTACACAAAACGCAGATCTAATTATTTTCATACTAAGGAGCTTAGAAAGCTATTGAACATAAATTAGAAATGCGGTAACTGGGCCCAAAATTAATCTTAAAATAAGTTGATCTATTGCTAAAAAAATTTACAAATGATTTATGGATATTTACAGTTATAGTTTTATATTTGGAATAGGGGGGCGCTTACTAAATGATAGTTTTCATATGGATTTGAGCGAGTGCAAACCGAGTTTTGTAATCAGGAATGTTTTGCCGTGTGTAGTGGGATTAACGCATCAATATAATCAACCAATTAGACCACCTGATGGGCACAATCGCTCTTTGTTGTTTTTCTGCAATTGAATTTCGAAATCCCTACGCTATCACGTATAAAATGGCAAACATGGCCTTAAGATATTAGTTTATTTTGGACGTTAAAGTTTTAAACAAACTTTATATCTTCAATTACGTAATTATTTTTCAAGTCGTCGATATTGTCTTTATATACGTTAATAGTTAAGCATAAGCATAAATTTATTATTAAATTTATGAAAATTGCAATATTTTTTAGCTTTTAAGCAATAAGTCAATAATAATTTAACGCGTTTTCTCCAAAAACAGCAGCATTAGCAGTATTTTACACTTTATTTTAATGTGGGCACTACAGTTAAGTCAGTAAACAAAAAAAAAAAAAAAAAATAAAGAAAAAGAAAACTTACTTGGTGGTCTATAAATATCCATTGTCGGTTTTCCACGCAGTTGTACAGACTGATTATTGGCATTGTTTTGAAGATTAAAGGCCAAACTGCGTCGTTTATTTATATTCTAAAAGAAAAGACAATCAAATGGGAAAATTTCATGTATTTCATATTTAATAAATTTAACATTTTTCTAGCATGTATTCACAAATCAAGCCTTAAAAAAACACAAAATGATTAGTAGGAGTTCTATTTTTTTAACAATTATTTTATTAACATTACCAACATAGCTTTTTCAGGTTTTATAGAGAAGGATATCGTTTTATTATTATTTTGGAATTGTTATCAAACCTAAACCACATATTGCCTGTTTCGCAGCCGAAAATGGCTACATTATATTGTGAATTTTCCAAAATATTGCCAAATTTTGATTTGTATTTTCTAAAAATTATAGCTAAAGACTATTTCCAAGTCAAACGGCTTCTTCATCTTGGAAGAATATCTGTCACGTGAGTCCTGCAGGTAACAAATGCGAGAACAGTAGCTACAGACCAAAATAGTTGTAAAACCCTTTGTAAAAAATTAAGTAACGAAAATGTGGAAGTTGAAACTCTTAGTCTACAACCGAGGCGATATGCTCAGAGCAGAAAAGAAAGAGTAGTCAGTCAGTAGAGAATAAGATGCCAACAGTGGTAACTGATTTTATCTTTGTTTCATCAGATCAGTTTACTAAGCTCTACTATACTATCGTCCAATTCACACAAATCTTTGCGTACTTAAAACAAATCGCACGATGCTTAGCAGATAATCTTGGACAAATATAAAGCAGTTTTTTACATCTCGTTAGCTTGTGTAGTATTATGGAGTGCTACACACGACAATTATGTGTATTATAATTCTAAGTGATGTACCATCGTTATGTTCGCCCCTGAAGAATCATATTTTGCAGAAGTCTAAATATTTGGGCAATCAACTAATTTAATTTTTTTTTTGTACTTTACTCACTTCAAAATGCAAATTTGTTTGTATATTTCTGGCAGTCGCCATTTGTAGTTTCTGCTATTTTATAACCATTGCCGTAAAGCTCTACTTACATACATACATAATTGGTCATTACAACCCTTCTGTCAGGATTACGACCTAGTGTCTGACACCACTTATGTTGTGTGCCTACAGGGACCTACAGTTTAAAGTCGACTCCGAACGACAAATTTTTGAGAAATTTTTCATGGCAATTTTATTTACTCTCAGAGTTTTTGCCAGAAATCTGCTGAGAGGAAGTCGCCGAAGAAATATTTTTGTATTTTATTTTGATGTCTGGCCTGGGGCTCGAACCCTGGCTTTTCGTCTAATAAGCCAACACACTACCTACTAGACCACGGCGACTTCAAAAGCTCTACTTTTCGAAACGAAATTCTTTTTCAAAATTTGTTGCATGTGAAATACATATTTTCGAGCAAATAAGAAAATGATTATGAAAACGGTGACTTAGTGCTCAAAACTCTACCAAAAATATTGTTTTTAATAAATTTTTTTTTAAAGTCGTCATTTATTAAATGCTTTCATTATATGTCATATGACGTAACCTAACGTTTTTTAAAGAAAATAAAAATTGTACTTAAATTTTGAATTTGTTACTAAGAAAATATCAAATTGAATACATCCATACCCAAAATTAAAATTCAGGCCATATATTTCAGTATATTTCATTCCGATATGGAAAATTGCCAATTTTTTTTCTTGTTAAATATAATCTTTTATATTAAAGGAAATTCGTATTGCATTAACACATTTAATGTTAATGTTTTGCATTTCTGCAGCATTTCTAATAGTGCTTCTGAATTTTTCATAGCATTTCACAAACTCTTTAATTAAATTAATTCCAATTTTATTGCATTTCGAAACCCTTAAGTTTAAAAATTTTTATTGCACAAAGAACGTCACCGGCAGTGTTACCAGTTCAAAATGTTTTTGTAATTATAAACATAAATTAAATATACATTTCTTATTGATCGATAAAGTTAAATTTTCAACACGAAATTTGGTCTGGTGGTATCTGCCCCTTTCTCTATGGATAGTAAATATTTACGGCGCATGGTGACACATCAAGTTCAAAGTTATTCGGCCACACATCAAATAATCGATCAAACTCACATTTCTTGTTATTGAGCTGATAAAACAAACACTCACGCGGCGACACATCAAATTTAAATGATTAAATTTGCATATGTGTTGGTAATATTTTTTTTTTTTGCTTAGCACGGCAATACCTCAATATTTTACTTTCAAACACAATTGTATTATTGTCGTGAAGAAGAAAAGAACATATGATTTGTACCACACAAGTAGTGAAAATCAAAACTGTTTTCATATTCTTCAAACTCAACGCGTCCTGTATGTGTGAGTATTTTTTTTACCAATGCAATAACAAAAAAGGTGACTGATCTATTGTTTGATGGGTGGCTGGGCAACTTTAGAAGTTGAAAATTCAATATTTTATGGCACGTGTCAAATCTTATTGAAAATATTTAATTTTTTCAACATCTTTTTGAGTTTATTCAACACCAAGTGGGTTTTTGTATTCGAAGTTAATTAACACACATTAGTTTGTGATTTTTTTTTTTTTTGATTACGAAGTAAAAAATAAATTCATGTACATTGAAGACACAATTATTATAAATTTATTGTATAGCAAATAAAACAGTGTTAAATCATAACTTATTAGCGAATTATACCTCAGCAAAAATTAATATTTTTGTACTTTTAACCTAATAAAATAATTCTAATTTTTAGTTTATATTTAGTATCAATTGTTTTGAAAGAAAGCTATAATATAAAAAAGTTTTAATCAGGTTTGAGTCTTGAATATTTCAAATAATTTTGATATTTGTTTCTGGGTTAAACAAGAAAAATACACATTTTTTATATGGCAAGCTCAATGGGTTAGAGCAAAGTTAGCTAACACTTCTTCAACTTCTAGGATAGAAAATGGGCATAATTTGCTTTTGGTATAAACATGAAAAATAAGAACAGTTTCATGTGGCAAAACCAATAAGTTAGAGCTGTAATATCCATTTTCTAAGAGGTAAATTTGAAGACAGAAAAGTGGTATATCTTCAAAGTTATCTAATACCCCTTTAACTTCGAGGATAGAAAATAGGCTCGAGACTAATACAATGAGTTCGTGTTCAATAATCAACGATCCATAATACTATTAATTTTTTTTTACCAAAATGACTTTATATTATTTTTAATGGCATGACGATATGAAATTCTACAAATAAAAATTTAAATCAAATTTTTAAAGTGTGACAAATATTACAAATAATTTACCTGATGATTGGAAGTGCGTACAAAGCTCCTTTCTCTTGTAATGCTAGCTGGTACAACTACCTGTTGTTGTGTTTGAAATTCTGGCGATTTACGAATTTTCCGGCCATCCATTTGATTGTTATTAATCTGTTGACTATGTTCCACTTTTTCAGCCATTTTTAGTGTTTAAAATATAATTTTTCTTTTACTTCCAAATAGTATTTTTATTTGTTTTCCGTTTTAAAATTTTTTTTGTTTGTTTTAGATTTAAAATTCTTTGGTATAAATTGTGCGTAAAAATGATGCTTGTTGAACGTTTTTAGAATTGATTTCTTCTTTTCTCTCTATATTTGCTTTGTCCTCTTTTTGATTTATTTTTATATCAGTTGTATTTGTGTGTAAATTAATAATTTCAAATATCACATTTAATGTTTCATTATTATAAAACTTAAAACAAATTGTTCTAATTTCTCTTTTACTCTTTTACTTTTATTTTATTTTTAAATAGTTTATTTTGTTTTTGTTTTTGTTTTTCTTTTTATTTATTATATACACAGTATATGTATGTTTTCTCTTTTTGATTCGGCTAAAATAATATTTAAGATTCAGTTAAAATTTAAGTTTCAATTCTTTTGTAAAATTGTCGTTTTTTTTCGAAGAGTATTTTCTTAGTAATCCTGAAAAGAAAGAATTCGTTTAATTAGTAAATTTTATATTTATGTTTACAATTAATAATAAAACAAATAATAATTAAAATATTAAAGTAAAACTTAAACCGATATGCAGTAGTTAATATATTGTTAATACTTTTGTTAAATAGTAACAATTATTCATAGTAAAGTTCACCTTTTCTCAGATTTATATGTTTGGCATTATGAATATGTTTCTAGATTTCAATTTATTTTAAGTGATTGTACAGTGTTCATATTTTTTTAATTTTAAAATTTTTCCGAGCATAAATAGGAAAAATTAGATGTTATAAGCATTTTTAAATAGTAAATTTTGTCGACATAAAATTAAGTTCTATTTAGGCAAAACATTTACTATGATAGGACACCCCTACATTTTTGTCGATAAATCCATGTGAGAAATGGTAGGTTAGGTTAGAGGACGTGTACTTGTCAATTAAGACAAGTACAGTACCCGGAGGTCGAACTGACCCATTGTACAACGTCCTACTTTCTCACACCACTAATGTTGTGTGTGTTAATTTTATATATGAGTGGTGGGACCTACAGTTTAAAGTCGACTCCGAACGACAGATTTTTGAGAAACTTTTTCATGGCAATTTTTATTTGCTCTCAGAGTTTTTGCCAGAAATCTGCTGAGAGGAAGTCGCCGAAGAAATACTTTTTGTATTTTGTCTTGCTGCCTGGCCTGGGGCTCGAACACTGGCTTTACGTCTAATAAGCCAACACTCTACCTACTAGACTACGGCGACTTCAAAATGGTAAATGCAAAAAAAAACAATAAAACACCGACTATTTCTAACAAAAAGTAAAGAAAGCGTAATATTCACACAACAGAGAGTAAAAGGAATAATTCGCAAGTGTCACGAGCTCTTGAAATATATTTTGTAGCCCCAAAGAAAAAATTTAAAAGAAGAACGATTGAAAAAAAATTTTTTAATTGCAAAATTAAACGAAAATCTCATTAAAAGTTCTACGGATGCTAAGGATTCAAAAATTGGTTGAGAAATCATTTGAACGGTACTATTACTCCTACGTTTACAGCTAGTTGAGGATGGATCCAATGTACAGAATATTACAACTTCAGACAATAGAACTATTGGGTTGTTCGGAAAGTAATTTTGTTTTTTCCCGACAGAGGATTTAATAATATATATAATATATATATAATATAATATATATAATTTTTTTAAAGCATATAATTTTTATATGCTTTGAGAGCTCATATAGAGAGGCTTGTGTGTGAAAAATTCCAATTAATTCTACGCAGTAGTTTTTGGTTGAAGCTCTGGCTGACTTCCAAAATGTATCAGTACAAAGTTTGTATGCAGTTCTACTACTGTATATAAACTATGTAGATATGCAAAGTAACCGAACAATGCATCAACTATAAATCCGATGCCTGATTGCTTTTTGACTGCGTTAAAAGTACACATTGACGACGTTTTGAAATAGAATACATTGTATATATATTGTACAGCGGCATTATGAAACACGATACTTTGTTCAAACACAAAGCATTTAATATTGTGGAAGGCAGCCCCTTTTAAATATGGAGAGCGACATATCTTACTGTTTTACTACAGAAAGGGTAAAAATGCTGCTCAAGCCAGAAAGAAATTGGCCGATGTGTATGAGAAGGTGTGTTGACAGTACACCAGTGCCAGAACTGGTTCGCTAAATTTCGATTCGGCAATTTTAATGTCGAAGATGCACCACGTTCGGGAAGGCCGGTTGAAGCTGATAAAGACGCGATAAAGGCATTAGTCGATGCGAACCGGCGAATAACAACACGTGGGATCGGATTGAGGTTAAATTTATCAAATACAACAGTTTATGACCACTTGATGGATATTATACGAAAACTGTACTTTCCGAACAATCCAATATTTGCAGCAAATTAAACTGAATAATAGATTATGTTGTGTGTTAATTTTATATATTATATGTATATTAATTTTATTAATGGTGGGGACGTCAGTTTAAAGTCGCCTCCGAACGATTGATTTTTGAGAAGATTTTCATGGAAAATTTTATAAACTCTCAGAATTTTTACCAGAAATCTGCTGAGCTTTACAAAGTACATTGAGCTAACATGTAAAATGAAATAAATGCTGAGTTGGGTGCTCTTGCAATCTAGATTAGTCATATGTTCCATTCCCACTAGAGACTCTTTGTTACACTACGCCAATCATAAGGTCCAAATTACTTGTAATAATTGTAATATAATTTGTAATGGAATTCTAATTAATTTATAAATAAATAAATAAATACCTAATTGAAATCTTCTTTAAGGCAAGCGATAATAGACGTTCGAAAATTACTATAAAAACACTTATTCTCCTAAACTTTATTCATATTTTGGATTATTCGGTAAAAATTTCTGATCTTAATTCCAAAGGAAACCTTTAAGAACTTCTTGATCAGGTATTTAAACCAAAAAAAAAGAAATGTTTTGAAATTTTAAATAAAGGTTGGAGAAATATTATTTCACAAGAAATAAAAATTTAATACACAAAATGTTGCCCACACATTTTGAAACACTTATTAAATGTTATGTTTGTTTCTTTTAACCATGGAACAACTAAGGTGAACTCATTTTAATATCTTATCAGCTGATTATATTTAAAAGTATGTAAATAGTTGTTATTATCTATTTTGAAAACTCGTTAGCTAAAATCGTAAGAGATACGCTTAAGCTGTGGTCACACTGAAAAAATATTTGCTTCAAATATGTTTACTCGTATTTGCATTAAATTTTTCTGTATTTTGTTTGCTGGTCACATTGACGGTAAATATTTGACAATGCGGTACTCTACACGGAGGATGTATGTTTCGGCAACTGCAAGAGATTTTAAACTCGCAAGAGATTTTAAACTCGATTAGTTAGCTATAAACTTAATTAAAATATAACATTTTTTGTTACATTATTAATCACATTCTATGTTTCACACAGAATTTTGCAATCCTAACTCCTTTAACATCGGTTTGTTCATTAACATGTGGACGTTTCAAGGCGATTGTTGCACTATTGAAAGTACATACTCAATTTTAATAAAGTTTCTATCCTAAAAGAGTTAAATATTGACAACTTATCTCAACTTAATGACGAGCGTTAAATGAAAGTAAACACCTCAAATTATTTGAAAAACTTGTGGATTATATTATACAGTCTACAGTAGTATGCAGTATTTTGTAATTCATTGTTATTGTAGTTTAGAGTTGTAGTTGCCGTAGTCTAGTAGGTAGTATGATGGCTTATTAGACGTGACAATACGAAAGATGAAAAAATATGTCCTTCAATGAGTTCCTCTCAGTAGTCTTCTTGCAAATACACTGAGACTATATAAAATGCAATGAAAAATCTCTTTCTTCATCTTAATTTAAGCCTCAGCACAAGTTACACATCACCTTCAACCGAATTAGTTGAAAATATCCGTGGTTGAAGGCGCCGTGGTCTAGTAGGTAGTATGTTGGCTTATTAGACGTGAGTCCTCGATTCAAACCCCAGGTTAGACATCTCCAACTAAACGAAGTATGAAAAAATATTTTTTGTCGGCGACTTCATCTCAGCAGATTTATGGCAAAAACTCTGAGAACAAATAACAAACAAACTTTAAACTGTACGTTTCGCCACACATGTATAAAATTAATGCACACAACATAAGTGGTGTGAGAAACTAGGTCATAATCCTGACAATAGTGTTATAAAGACCAATTATTTGGAGTAAAATTAATTTCATTACAATCAAGTGACATTGTTCTTTATGTATGTATGACTATAATTATTAATAAAATAGGGTGTTAATTATCAAATAAAATGGGGTGTTTACTTTCATTTGACTTTCACTGTATATATGTATGTATAACTGATGTGATCATTTAAAGTTAAAAAAAAATCAAGTTATTCATTTTCAAACAGTCGAGTTTATTTTCATTTAGCAAATGTTTCTATTAATCATCACTTGTTTTTAAATTTTATTTATTGTACATCATTTCCAACTACAATACTCTTCTTTATTATCAATATTTATTGTAAATATTTCTTGTTTTAATATTTTTTATTTATACTCATCCAATTAATATTTCGATATGTCCCTTGAGCGATAAACATTTAGCAAGAGATTGAAATTAATAACATTAAAAACTAGTCATAGATCTTTACTAAGCGTAGGAGTTTTATAATGCGATATACATTTGGTAAATCGATTGTTTATAAACAATGAAAGCGAAATGTCATGACATCATTTTAACAATCGATGAGAGAGGACAGAGAGAAAAATCATAATCGATCACGCCCTACTCTAAAATTCGATTGCACTATGCATGGGGTGAATGCGAAAAATGATTTCGCTTATAGGTTATGATTGGCAGTGGGCACAAAAAATTAACGACTTAAACACTTTAGTACGACAGAAATTTGCGTTTAAATTTAAATTGAATGTGAAAATATTTACCCTAATATAATTACGCATAAACTTTTATATGTTGTAAGCTCATGTTTTAAGAAGAAAATAAAGAAAATAAATTTTATTTAAAAATAGTTAACGTCCATGGATTAGGCTCGTTTCTACGAATTTAGCCCTTATTGAATATGTTTTGTTTTCACACCTGAAAATTTTATTTCAAGAGATTAACTTCGAAATCATCTCACAGGCTAACCTATTTGGATAGCCTCAACAAATATTATTGTTTGAAAGGGATAAAAAAAAAAATTGGAGAAAATGTGCTCATATAAAATCATATTGTAAGAAATACATAATTTTTTAATCAAAAATCTGTGATTCATTCTAAAAGCACTCGCGCACTGCATACGAAAAAGTTGTCATCATTATAACACGTTTTTTGGTTTCATAAAATGCTTTAAAAAATTATTTGCAAATATATTAGTTCGGTAAGATTTTGAATGCAAATTATCGATAATTAAAACTTATATTCTAATGGTAGAGTTAGCCGTATATTCACGGAACGTACTTTCTTCCGTTTATTACCGTTACAGAAATTCCTTTACATTTGGGATTCGTTGTCATTGCCTTCATATGCTAGAAACGACAGTACATTACGTTGGGTTCCGTTAACTTTCGGCTAATTCTACCATAAGAATTTTAGTACGAGATTAAAATTAGTAACTATAAAAGAAATATGTACATGTGAAATGCATTCATTCTCCATAAATAAATTTATTTTCTCATATTCTCTTTGCTTTACTATAACTTTTGTGACTAATCTTTTAATCTTTTTATTCATCACCATTTTTTGTGCTCTTTTCTAATTAACAAGTTTGGTGCTCTTTTAACAATTATTAATAACGTTTTTATTAAAAATTTGTCGAGTCTATACTGATAGGTCATATGATTTATTATTCTGCATCGAGGTGCTGAAATCCTAATTCTCAAAAGGATATTATTTTTTAATTTTTTTATGTGAACTGAAATACTGTAGTCGCCGTAGTCTAATAGGTAGTGTGTTGGCTTATTAGACATAAAGCCAGAGTTCGAGGCTCAGGCCAGACATCAAAACAAAATACAAAAAGTATTTCTTCGGCGACTTCCTCTCATCAGATTTCTGGCAAAAACTTTGAGAGTAAATAAAATTGCCATGAAAAGTTTCTCAAAAATCTGTCGTTCGGAGTCGACTTTAAACTTTAGGTCCCACCACTCATATATAAAATTAACACACACAACATAAGTGGTTTGAGAACCTATGTCGCAATCCTTACTGAAGGGTTGTAATGACCAATTATGTTATGTATGAAATACTGTGCATCTGATGTTTCAATGCTTTTAAACCTTAAAGGATGAGTATCACTATAGTTATTAATTATTTGCCATTGCAAATGCCACAATAAACAATAAAATAGTAGGAAATTATAGAAGAAAAGGATCAGACTCATTTGAGAAAAGCCTGATCATACGGAAAATAAAGCCGTACAAGAGTATAACATATATATATAAACCATATACTTGCATAACTGTTGTTATTGATATAAATGAGAGAATCAGTGTAACTCATATTGTATGGTTTTGCCTTTACACCAGAGATCAGCAATGAATCGTTTATTCGCTACTCATAAGCACTCATGAAATTTTGAATATAAGTGATTCAACAATATTGAAATTTAACTACTCTGATTCATTCGTACTCAATACAACTTTGATTTATAAGTACAGGTTACAATGAGTATGAGTACAAGGTTGACATCAAACTTATACCATTCGAGTAATTACAATCATTCATCAAAATTTGCAATCTTAGTTGTTGTTGCATTTACAAAAAAAGAAAATAAAAACATAAGCAAAAAAGACAGAATATCAAGCAGAGCAAACACACAGCCTTTTAGTGAGTATTTCAGTGTTCGTACGCGAATCATACTTATTTTGTGATTCTTGTAAATGTCGAGCCATGGAGAGTCGAAATCAACAACATCATACGTGTTGTTAATTATGAAAATGATGAGTACTTCGAACTTTGAATATGAGTAATATGAGTATGATATTAAAATAAGTATGAATGCGTATAAGTATAAGAAATTATGAGTATGATTCGATTCTACTCATCTTTTTAAATACTCATTGCTTATTTCTGCTTGCACACACGCTATGCTCTTAAAAACCAAAAGAATTGTTTATTGTTTAGACTAGAGTACGTTACAGACTTATTTTCCTTTGAAATATCTATTGTAACCATAAGTATTTTTAAATATTGTTGGTGAAGCAAATATGCAAGTGAACATTCATATCCAAAACCGAATGAAAAAAAAACTTGTGGAAAGTATGGATCGCAAATGCAAAACTGTCAAATAAACGAAGGCTTTACCGCTAGATATTATAACGAAGACAAGGCATTTTTAAAATTGTCAATTGTTCCTATTTAATTTTAATATGTTTTGTTAAGTAATTTGTGTATTAAAAACGAATCTTTTTTATTTGAAATTATGTTGCCATTTATGTCTATATCGGGACAATGGTCGGCTCAGCAACCAAAACTAGCATGTTTAAACTTCTCTAAATTTATCTTAATGTTAAATTTTTTTCTCCAATGATTAAGAATGTCGTGTTCAAATTGTACAAAAAAAAATTAACATCTGAGTGAATGCTGAAGGTGTCTCCACCCTCCCTATGGCATTCCAGCTTTACTGTATACAATTTTAATTTGTTGGCAATGAAATTAATAAAAATAAATACCCATTAAATATTTTATTATTTAATTACAACCCTTCAGTCAGGATTACAACATAGCTACTCACACTATTCATATTTTGTGTGTTAATTTTATCCATTAGTGGCGGTACCTACAATTTAATTTTAAGATTTTAGAAAATTTTCATGGCAATTTTATTTACTCTCAAAGTTTTTGCTAGAAAACTGGTGAGAGGAAGTCGCCAAAAAAAATATTTATGACATTTCGTCTTGTTCGAGATGCCTGAATTGGGGTTTAAGCCACAGTCTTAATGGAGCTGACAAGAAAATATATGAAGTTAGTCATATATTCTATAAGATCTTTAAAATTGATTTTCCATGAAAAACTAATTCGATTATACAGTGCTAAAATATAGAGCAGAGTATATAATTGTGTAAAGTGTGGATAGAATCATTCTGGCTGCCCCGGTATATTATCCGCTTAGTATCGTAATATATCGGCTTCCTAGATAACTAAAAAACCCTAACTAAAATATCCCTGAGTACACTTAGTGAGTCTCCAGAATACCTAATCGTAAAGGAACAACACTCCTAAAATTTTTACAAATACCTAATTTATTAGACTTCATAGTCTACCGTGGTATACTTAGACATAAAATGAAGATACAAATTAGTGCAAAACTAAGTTCTGTTTGAGGCGACATCGACTGCCAAGGATATGCAGATGATATAGTATTCACGACTAAAAGAAAATGTGGAGACTCTCTGTGACATCGTTCAAAGAAGTCTTACGATTATAAGTCGTCGGTGGGTGATGTTGCACCTGGATATAAACCGAGTAAGGTCACAATAGTACTATTGCAAAGAACGTGAACACTTCCTAAATGGAAGAATATTCGGCTCCTATGTGAGAAAACATAGCTGAAAATTGCGGTAAAATATCAGGACTATCACTGGATAGTAAATTAACATGGTTGGTTCATATAAAAAACATCTCACAAAAGGCCAGACATGCCACAATGATATACCAGTGGCGCACGAAATTTTGTTGGATTTTAGTACGCTGCGTACTAGTACTAGTGCAGACCAAGGCTTCGAAGACTATGGTTAGGTTGATGGGAGACATTTTAATTCGAAATTCACTAGGCGATTTTGTGCCTTAAGGAATCCACTTATTGACTGCTCGCTCATTAACTGTAACCTGGAGTCGACTTATGGATAAATTTAGTACACACAACATGGATTGCAAGCTAGGTCGTAATCCTGACTAAAGCGTTCTAATAACCATTTAAGTAAAAAGTATGTAGTGAAGAATATCTTCAATATCAATTGAAAATAAACATTTTTTACAATCAAATACTGAAGCCAGTGTACATTTCTAATCTTGATGTGTTCTGATAAAACTCTTAAAACCATTTAAAAACATAGTAAATGAATTTTATTATATTAGAATCATGATCCGCAGAGAGATCTTGAAATCATATATGTAGATCACTCATATAAACTCAAAGCTTCTTCAAGGAAATAAAATAAAAATGAGCAGGTCATTAGATTTGGTTATTGTTGCCATATGATGAAAATAATATACATATGTAATAAATAATATTATTTGCTATTTTAGTAGAGTAGATATTATTAAATGAAATATGTACATACATTTACAGATAAAATCAAAAAACTATTTCAAAATGGCTTAAATTAATTTAACTAATATTGACAATAGAATGCTTCTAGTCTCTAGTCGACATATGTACATTAATTTGTTATCAAACTTTACTTAAAAAAAATTTTTAAATTATTTTATTGCTTTTTTTTCTATTTTTTTAAATCAGTTATTCCCTTTTCCTGGCTTTTTAATTCCGAAACTATACTATCCACAATTAGGCCGCTTAGAAGATAAAGCTGCCCATAAGCGATTAGATTTAGCATGTAGGATAGAAATAGTATTATATGTATCTGCCTTAGAGTCCGCTCCTCACTCCTTCATTATATTAAAATATATATACAAAGTAATCTATATACGAGTATATAATAATTAATCTTTGTTTGTATGTCCTTTATGGAATAGTAAACTATGCATTTGATCATGTTATGATCTTTAGCAAAGATGTTGCGCATGAGCCGACGAAGGTTTCTAAGTTGGTATGACCAATTTCCGACAGTTGGCGCCACTGAAAATTACTAAAAATGAATTAAATCGTAAACTGTGCATTTGATCATGCTATGATCTTAGCAATGTTGTTGAGCATGAGTCGACGGATGTTTCTAAGTTGGTGCGATTAATTTCCGATAGATGGCGCCACTGAAAATTATTTAAAATTAATTGAATCGTAAACTATGCATTTGATCATGTGTTGATCGGACAAATACTAGACATTTTAGGATTCATCATTTATGATTTTAATAACATTTGGTATAACTCATTCCCGTAAACTGTCAATCACAAATTTGTAACCTTTTAATTCTGGAAGATTTTTAAAAATACTGTCGTTTGTATCCCAGACATTTAATTTTTTAAAATATATAGTATAAATATTTACGGTCTAAAATTAAAACAAAATATTTCAAAAGACAAGACATCGTTTTGATTATCTTTCTTTTAATATACATAGATATAAGTTTACGTTGCGTGGAAGAGATATAAAGATTTTAACAATTCTGTAATGCTACTTATTGCCACCTCTTATTTCCCTCAACGAATTGTTGATCACCGTCAATATTAACATTTCTATCCATGTCTGAACATCCGGTTCAATTGGATTGGGTACATTTTGATATTCTAATAAATTTAAACGCATTTTTCACGTCGTTCTCGTGCAATCATGCCTCCAAAGCGACAAGCACAAGCACACAAACACGGAAGAAAACAGCATTAAGACCCTTAGAATCAGACGAACAACGAGCATTGAAACTGAAAAATCTTCGAGTACAAATCTTCCGTTTGCATGAATCACTTGAACAACGAGAAGTGGGAATAGAAACTGATCGAATATACTACTTATGCCCGTTCCTCTGAATCATCTGGACGACGGGAAACAAAATCATAAAAATGATTCAAAATTAATTGGATATTTGTGTAATGTCTTTCCTTTAAATTTATTTCATTTGGTGGGGCAGCAACGCACGCATTGTAAAGCTAGTATTATTTAAATATAGATTGTATAAAACAAAAATCCGAATGTATATATCGTTAGCCTCATTCGAAAATGTGTTAAGTCCCAGCTGCTAATATTGTCGGGGTTATGACTGCGAGTAGTGAAAATTGGACCTCGGTAGTGAATTACGTAGAGCGCATTCTGAGACGGAAGAAGAGAGATCTTGAGGCTGCAGAACGAGTAAGCATGTCGGCATAGGCGATACTGTCACGTGCCAAGCGTGACCGAGACGATGATGTAGACGAAAGGAATAGTGGAGATGCGTAGATGACTCATCAGCTTTCGATTCGCAATCCGGACGCGGATATGAACATGAAGAGGCCAAAGGGCCAAAAGGACTCCACTCCGAAGTAATACCACCGTAGTTCCGGAGTGGGCACAAACAAGTCCACAGGAGACGAGGGGGGGATTTAGTGGGTGAGGGCCCCACCCACGGAGGATGTGACGACTTCCTCTATGGTGCAGTTAGGTACATTTACCTCTCATCGGCGAAAAAATGTCCCTTTTTTCAAATTTTACATCAGACACAAAAAACATTGCGGCTTTTTCAGTTTTTAAAATTTGTAAACTTTTTAAACGCAATTCTTTTTACAAAATAGCTCTCTTTAAATGACCTAGATCAAAAAATTACGAATAATTAATAATTAATATTCGTGGAGTTAGCACGTGCTGTTAATAATTTTCATAGTTTTATGGACTTAGCGTTTTTGCAAACCACAAAATTACAACAACTTTAAACTACATACTGACATTTTTTTTTTGTGGTAAAATACATATGTATTTGGTATAGTGTTATCGTTTTGCATTAAAATCTCAATTTTGGAAAAAAGTGGACTTAGCATCTTTGCGAATTATACTAACGATATGTTTTCAGAATGGTTTACAAAAAGTTTGTTCAGATAAAGCATAACATATAGACCGTAATTGAAGTAAATTATAAGACAAAATATTTTTATGATACATTGCCGGACCCATCAAATGTTCGTAATAAAAACCGTTTATAAAACATTGACTATGTCCATTGAAATTTTTATAATATATATAACATAACATATAATAATATAACAGATCTTTAAATTTTGGCATGTCTGAAATACCAAGATATTTTCACCATTATTATTGTACTTTCTTTTAATTAAGCACAAAAAGACCGTGTTATTTACAGCCACTTGTAGCCCTAGGTATAAAGGCTATTAAAATATGTACACGGTTTCTTTTAATTCATTTTAAGAAACATAAGGCTGTTACATCTACTTATCGTTTATTTACTTTGTTTTAATTATTATTAACTGTTTTTGAAGTATTACTTTAGAGCCATAAACACTGAACTCCATCATTTAGTCTCAAATTGTCATGTCCGTATAAATTTCTGGTGAAGGGTGATTTTATTATTTCTGGTATGAACAAAATTTATTTCAAATTTGAATATTTGACACCACAAGAGGTCAACGACAAATAATTTGTGAAAAAAATTACTCGTCCATATATGGTACATACATACGTACATATATTTTTTCTCCACTAATTTGTAGTCTACGTTGCGTATACTTAATGTCAAAAATGTTATTTAATTTCGCAAAATCCAAAACACATGTGGTATACATTATTAATATTCATACGCAATAGCATTTAACATAATGTTTAGTATTTATTTATAATTTTAATATAAAAAATTAATATTTAAAAATCTATTAATATTTTGTTAATAAATAATGATTACCTTTTTTGTTAGAATTGTTTGATGTGATTGCGATATTCTTCCGCTTTAGATTTAATTTCTATTGTCGTTTTCTTTAATTCTCGTATATGATTTGTTTTTTTTTCTCTTGATCTCCCTCTCTCAGTTTTTTTTTTCGTCGTGGTCGTTGTCAGGTTAGTATTTTATATTATGTTATTTTTGTTGTTGTTGTATTTTTTCTTTTCTTATTCTTTTTTTTTATTTATTTATAGATTTGTTTTTGTTGTTGGTTTCTTTTTCTTATATTTTGTTTTGATTCGATTTAAAAGGGCTTTCTTAAGACAATAACAGAATATTAATTAATATTTCACTTTTTAATCAATACTATTGTATTCTTAATTGTTATTTTTTTCTTTTAATTCGTATTTTTTTTTTTTAATTTATTGTTACCTTTTATGTGCTGGGTTATTTTTATAAACAATTTTCATTTGTTTTATCGTGAATATATCAGTCGTATGTATTTGAGTTTTTCTTTCTTTTATTTAATTCAAAATTTCGTTAAAACCAAAATTCCGCCAACAGCTCCATAAATTAAAAAACAATTCAAACAAATGGTAACAAATAAAATATTAAATAATAATATAATGCTCGTTCCGTACCGGCAGCTGTCTGGGCGATCGATCTTTTTATTTTTATTTTAAACTTGCTTTAGGAGAATTAAAATTATTTCTTTTTATTCTTCTCACTTGTGCCTGTTGTTGTCGTTGTATACAAATTGTGATGCAATTTGTTTCTTTTTTATTTTTTATTTATTCTTCTTTTTGAAATTTTTCTGTTTATTTAAAGTGAATGCAAGTGTTGTTATTTAAATATTTTTAAAATTAATGGAATCTCTTCTAAAACCACAAATAAATAAAAATATTTCTGTTACTGAGTGAGTGTTTCTTGTTGCTTGAGAGTAAATGACGTTGATTTTCTTTGGGAAGCAACACGTTTTCATCAAAATTATTCTCTCTTATCGTTGTTGCTGTTGTTTGTTTTGTTTTTGTTAATTAATTTCTTTTGGTTTATTTTGTTTATATTCTTTTATACTTATTTTTAGCGCTTGAATATTTCGTTCGTATGTTGATCGCTCTGTAAATTGGTAAAATAAAAAACAGAAATTATTTTCGTTCGTTTAATGAAAATTTTCTCTTCTGCACAATTTGTTTGAATTGAGAGTTAAGCAATCAAACAATTGAGTCTCTTAATATGACGATCGTTTCTCTTAGTATTCGAAATGGTAGTGGCAGTGCATGTAGGCGTTTATTTTTGAATTCTTATTTCTAGTAATTCGTTTAATTTATTGTCTATTGTATCTCTCCACTGCTGGATTCAAAAAAAATATTTTTTACTTATAGTTTTGGCTTAATGTATAAAAAAAATTTCTTTGTATCCATATGCATACATACACATGTGTATGTATGGATATCTACTTCTGTATGAATGGAAATCTACTTCTGCGTATGACTATAAATGTATAGAAGAGGAGTTGTTGTAATATTTATTGTTGTAGAAAATATATCTGCAAAATACAATGACGAAAATAGATACAGTGAACCAAATAAAATAAAACAATGATAATGAAAATTTATTGAAAATTTTAAAAAATTATAGAATGAAAGTCCAGGTTAACATTTCAACAGTGTTTAAAGTCTCCTTTGACAGATATGTATGTATGTATATCCTTTGGCATTTGTCCAAATAAGTTTAATTATGTTTAACACACATACACATACATACATACCAAAAAAGTATACATTCAGTACCAAACTTGTTGATCCTTGAAAACATTTCATATAATTGTAAACATTTTTGTCTGTTAAGATTGTCTGGTAAGATTGAGATTTGAAAAATTGATAAGTTTGAAAATTTTAGTCATGTGTCCTATTTTTCATATCATTTCCTAGTCTAAAAGTGTACAAGAATTTTGGAAAAAGGAAACATTATTTAAATGTGTACATTAGGACTATTATTTAACAAAAAAAAAAACAATTGCTTATTTATTGAAAATGTCATTAATACCGCAACTGACTATCAGATTTAGTTGTTCGACATGTCAAAAATTACATGTCTGTTCAAAAAGTATGATAGTGAGCACCTAAAGATGGGTGTGACAAATTTTTTCGACAAGTCTGTCTGAGAGTAAATAAAATTAAAATGAAAAGTTCTAGACACTCATGATAAAATTAACGCACACAACATAAGTGGTGTGAGAAGCTAGGTCGTAATCCTGACTGAAGGTTTGTAATGCCAATTATGTATGTGTATTGTATTTATTTATCTTATAACAATATAATAATAATATAATATAATTTCGCTGAACTATAAAAAAATTAATTTGGAGGAATATATAGTAAATGAAAATGGCGCCAATTTACATTAGAAAAAAATAGGTTTTTGCATCTGCTTTGTGATAGTACGGCACCAAAACAAACATTTTATTTCGGTTTTTTTTTAAGTATGACGTATCGTACAGCTTTGTATGATAGTCAGTCACGGCCTTAAAAACTAGTTCTTCCAAAGAATTTTATTTTTTAAGTACACTACATGTCAGATAATTTAATAATATTAACTTTACCACTATAAACTATAGTATTGTATATATATAGTATATATGAATTCAAATACAATAGAAAGGGTTTAAAACTTTTAAAACATTTTTTGAAATTTTAAAACATTGTCTGAGGAACATGTACATACATACATAATTGGTCATTACAACCCTTCAGTCAGGATTACGACCTAGTTTCTCACACCACTTATGTTGTGTGTGTTAATTTTATACATGAGTGGCGGGACCTACAGTCGCCGAAGAAATACTTTTTGTATTTTATTTTGATGTCTGGCCTAGGGCTCGAACCCTGGCTTTTCGTTTAATAAGCCAACACACTACCTACTAGACCACGGCGACTACATGTACTAGTACTTTTTCTGACGATTGACAAATATTATGCGACCGCTACACGTTGCGATTTGCTGTACAACTTGATTAAGGTTTTATAATAAAAAGTAAAGTAGGAAGACTGGTTGGTTGAAGACCAAAAATATTTGATTTTCATTCAACCGACAACGAAAACGAACAATTTTTATATAAAGTTGATTGAGAAATTGAAACTTGTGAAGGAAACAACTAATTTGTTTACTCCACTGTGTGGTACAATGAATTGCAACATGTAGGGGCCACATTAGTACGGATTAGAGTAACGCCATGACTTCTTTATATCGTTTTTAGAGAAAAAAGTAGTTGAATAGTAAATACATCTTTAGCTTTGTACAAAATAAATCGGAACAGAGAATGTTAAAACGACCATAGTGCTACTTTACAGCATGCGTGAAGCAATTGCCGCTATTTATGGGTACAAAAATACCGATTTATACTCAAAACTAACTCGAATGCTTTCAATTTCTAAATGTAACTGCAAATAAAGGATATAACATAAAGTATCGTCAATATAGTTTCAATTATATTGATAATTATGTGTCAAATTCCAAATATAATCAATTCATACCAAATATTTTTGATTGAAGTATGTATATTGAAACAACTGATCTGCAATTTTCATTATAAAAACATATTGTTTTCTATTTTAATCATAATCGCTATGTTAATATTTTTAATTTATAGGAAATAAAAATAAATAAAATTTTAGGAAATATGAAATATAAATTTATGTACATATATCTGCTTTAAGTTTTAATACCAATTGATCAAGTATTTCCGGTCTACCGAAAGTACTGCAACCAGTTGCTAATGGTTGTTAAATAGTTGTACTGCAACAACAAGAACAAAGCGGAAATGATTATATAACAATAGATATATTCACAAATAAACAAAAAAAAAAATACTGCGGTTTGTTGTATTCCATAAAAAAAAAATATTTAAATTTCTCTACCGCTTCTTCCTTTTTTTTTTGTTCATTTAAGTTTTTTTTTTTTGCTTTGCAGTCAGGTTCTTCAGTTTATACATGATTTCTAAAAAATCATGAAATTTTCCAATATTCTGACATGAATAATTCAAAGGGAAAATACTGATTTTATGTTCTCTAAAATATAGAAAAACAGCTGTTGAATAACATTTAACAAATAGTACTTCATTTTATTTTTATTAAATTAATATTTACAGAACATAACTGAAGATAGCAGTAAAAAATAACAATTTAATCGACAGATAAAACTACAAATACTGTCATTTAATTGTTTACATCAAACAACAATTCTACTTTAAGTCGCGCGAAAACTTTCAAAACATATGGATGTCTTGCTTCTGTTTACAAAATGTATAAAATTTCATAGAAATGCGGTAATTTAGTTCGGAGTTTGTAGGTATTTAATCGAGGGCGTACGAAAAATATTACAAACTAACATTTATTTTTATTTGTTCTACTGTTTTGTATTTGTTTGCACAGTTTTGTATAAAAATAATTACAAATCGAGATATAAACGACTAAAGGCATTAAAACATACGCCTATTTTATGTCATAAACTTACGGTCTCTCTAAGCGGAGATTACAATGTAAAATTAATTAAAAAAATCCATCTTATTCTCTGTATATACTTTCATAAAATATCAAAAATGAAAAAAAAACTTTAAGGAGATCGAATTCAGTCAAAATTACAACTTCTTAACTCCAAGTATTATTGGTGTATGTTAGTTGTTACGATTTTTTCTTTATACCTACATACATACATATATAGCCCTAAAGAAAAATGTTTTAATTTATAATAAAAATATAGATTTCTAGTTTTAATTTGATTTCTAATTTCCATTTCTTTGATGGAAAATTTTTTTGTTAAAAAAAAATTATTTTGAGGTGGTAAGTGCACAAGTTTTTTTCTGTTCGATAATAAAAAAATAAATATAGGAATATAGCATGTTCTCTGAACAGAAATCGATAGCTTTAAGGGTAACCATAATGTTACGAATTTCTCACAGTGGTCCTACTAATTGTGGCTTAACCATCAAAGCTTCCCCTTTAAGCAGCTATTTATTGTTCGTCCTACAATCTCAATAAATTTTTCGTGAAATTATAAACTTTGATAGCAATGCCCTTTTTCTATTCTCAGATTTAAAGCATTGTTAGCTCTAACTCATAAAAATTTATTTAAATTTCTTGTTTAAGCCAAAACTAAAACGGTGTTAGAACATAAATTGTTAAAAATTCTTTTCGAATTATCATTTAAAATCCTTTTTCTTTGCTATACAAGAAATTCATAAAAATTGTACCTTCACCGTATAAGAATTTATTTTTTTATTTTGTAATTCTAAAATTTTAAATTACAACAAATTTAGAAAAAAAAAATAATAAATAAAAACCGATACAAAAATTTTAATTTTCCAACACATTTTCGGTAATTATTCTTGCATATTTTATTGTGTCGTAATAAAAAATATATACATATTTATTTATTTTTTTATTTTTGTTTTTTCAGTATAATTGTATAATTTTGTTATCACTTTCACGAAATTCGTTTGGCGATGATTAGTGGTGATTGCTTATGAAATGTTTAAATCAATTAGAGCCAAAGATAAATAATTCTTCCGCTTATTCTTCCGTTAATTTACGATTACGTTGATATATATTTCGTTGAGGATATGTGAGCGATGACGTCTTTAATAAATTATTTTTTACACCACTATTCATACTATTCATTCTAATTTACTTAGAAATGTTCGTTCAAAGTGTCTTTTTTGGTTGTTTATAGTTTGTTTTTGGTTCATCATCTATTCATTAATCTTTTGCGATCTTATTAAAATAAATAAATAATTAGAATATATTTTTCCCATTTGATTGCAATGCATTATTAATTGTTTTCCTTTATTTTTAAATTTCCGCTAATTACGACAATTTGATAATAATTGTGTGTGTCACTTTGAAAATTTCATTTCGTTTCGTTTCAATATTTTTATTAATTTTCTTCACACTGCGAATATTCTATGTATGGATGGATGAATTATTTATGTATGCATATACATACATATTCATATGTACGTACTATATATGTACATAGATTTGTAATAACATAAAGTAAAAAAGGTATAAAAATTAAAAAAAAATAAGAATATTCTTGTTAAGTAGGAAAATTCGTATGAGTATATTTGTACGGGCGTATTAACCTGTATACAAATTTAAATATAGATTCTATTCACGATCTTTTAAGTACCTATATACGTAGATATATGTATATATATGTATGTTTGTATGGATATTGTACATTTTCACTTTTAAAACCGTCTCTTTATTTTAAACCTTTATTAAAAAGAATTTTTACTATTCACACACATACATATGTACCATATATGTACACATATTATTTTTAATGCATATACATATGAATGTTTTTTCATTTTCTTTTTTATTTTTTAAATTTGCGTATCCGTTTTTATTTTTGGTACCTTTTTTCTTTTTTAAAATTGACGTAATTCGTTTCGTTGTTGTTTGCAGTGTTGTTACTATTTTTGGGTAGTGTTGTTGCTATTTTATATATTTTATTGCTATTTTTCAGTGAAAATTTTTCTTCTCTACTTGAAAATTATTTTTATTTTTTATTTTTTAGCAAAATTTTTAATAATTTCAATCAATTAAACACTTTGAAAAAATATATGTAGCAAATATTATTATTTCTTTCCTTTTTAGATATAAAAACTCTTCGTGCTTAAAATTATTTAAATTTAATCATTGGGCGATCAGAGATAGACTGATTTAGAAAAAGCAAATTCGTTTTGTCAATTGATTCGCAACAGCTGAATAAAAGTAAAAACAAAAAACAAAAAGTTGTCTTTTTGTTTAGTGTGTTTAGTTTTCGTTTTTTGGATGTGTTGCTCACTGTTCACGCTCACTGTATCGGCTAAAAAGAGCACTTTATTCTCTTTTTTTTTATTCTTTGCCTCCGCTGAGTTGGTTTAATGGTCAGATAAATAAAAGAGTATATTGCACTGCACAAAATTCGTTTCTCCTCTTCATCTTCCTTTAAATATAAATAATTTACTATAAATACATCACATATATATGTATATGCATTATATATGTACATTACATATATGTATATATGTACATACTATATATACTACATATACATTTACTTCAATTGGAGTATTCTGTATTTAGAACACCCTATTTACCAGTTGTGGGTATTATTAGCTTATGTTTACAGTTGAGAGCAAAACATGTAAAGCTCTAACATATGATATTTTAATACATCTGTTTTACACGTGTTTCGGAACAACACACAAGCGACTAAACAAAACGTCAGTCTACTCCACTTAGGAACCTAAAGTCTCTAAAAGTTTCTTAAATTTGCTTCTATAAGTACATTGATGTTTAATTCCCCGGAATGTTAGGTTATGGTTTTGTAGTTCATCTATTAGTGTTCTGCGTCTTGTGTTTTTGGGTTGACATAGTCATTTGATTTCTAATCCATTCTATTTCAGTGCCTTTCTAGTGACTATCGTTCAAAGTCTTTTATGGGTGAGAACTATCTAATTTTTTATCTGAAGATTATTTCAAATATCGCTGTATAACGTTATTTGCCATTGTGTGAATGACCAAAATGCTCAATTCAATTATTTTGTAGCCAATATTCGAATTTCTTTTCAAATACTTTTGTTTTCTCTAATTTATTCCACGTGAAAAGGTGATTCTTCCTTAACCCATGATTTCTCAATATCAAATATAAGTCTTTATTTGGTGGACAGCATAATATTCGGAAGGACATCAATTTTATGTACACATGCATGTATGTAAGTAAGTCAAATATAATATTTTGTTTTCTGGTATTGCAAAAAATTGGCGTGAAATAGTGGTTAAGGTGCTTGAATATAAATAAGAGCGATCCACATTAGAATCTGGAAGAAAACAAATAAATAGTCATCATAGTTTTCAGGTTTTTAATATCAAGAGCCTTCGATCACCTCCAAACATTCTAAATGATTACATACAATACAACAATGCTAGATTTTTCCATTAGACATTATGTCTATCTAAAAACAGTTGGCAACCATATTATAGCCTGTTTGGAAAAACTTGTTTAATGAAACTGAAACAAAGCAATGAAATTTAAAGAAGGTGGGGAAGGGGCTGCTTTGTAACCGTTCTTTCTGTTTTAAAATCAGCATAAAAAGGAGCGTACATACATATTTTAATGGCAATACCTATAAAATCACATCAAGTACCCAAAACCTAAACGCAAATCTGATGTTCATTGAACTTAAGATATTGAATTTTAAACGCTAACCAATATTTAACGCGATTTAAAGAAAATCACACCATCGTTTATCTCAATTTTCATGTCGATACTAAATATTCTAATTTTACAAATAATTTATCGTTTGATTATGAACAAAATTTATTTCAGATCTAAATAGCAAAAATTAAAAATCATTTTAATTATATAATAATTTTAGACTTTTTACTTTAATTAGAGTGGTTTGTAAGCCTTCTTAAGTTAACAAAATTTCGCAAATAACATTGTGTTACGAAATAAGTGTAGTGTTCTTAGAAATCGTCAGTGATCGTTTTGATCACTTAAATCATGTTTTTCTGTTCTGTTGCCTTTTAAACGGAGTACTCTATGTTCACACATACATACATACATACATACGTACATAAATTTTGTTCTTGTCATTGTGTTCTGTCAGCTGTTAAATTTTAATTGTTGTTTGGTCATTTGGTTGCCGTTGTTGTTGTTTTTTTATTTATTTATTTAAAAACTCTTATTCTTTCTAAATTAGTTTTTGTTGTTTTAGTTTTCCATATAATTATTCTTGGCTTGCTTGTTGATCATTTGGTATTTGAATGAAGTAATCACGTATGAGTCATGCATTGTTATTACCGTTGTTGTAGTTGCGTTCCCTTGTGTTTTCTCTTTACACAATCATCTCTATGTTCTCTAAACACAAAGAAACACTAGCGCTCACTTTGTTTTCTCTTAAATTATAATTAAATTTATTGCTGAATTTCTCTTAAAACATTGAGATTGTAATTCTTTTTTTTATTTTTTAAATAAATTAAAGGGTGTGTATGTGCCTACATCCGAGTGTTTTATTGCCTTTTTATTATAGTACATATTATTTGTTTATTTAATACAATTTCCTCCAGAGCTGTTCAAATAGGCAAATAAAATATACATTAAAATTTTAAATATTTTCGTTTTCTTTGTATCAATAAGACTGTATTATTGACATTGCTGAAACTTAGCAAAAATATGCAGAAAGAAAGCGATAATATCTACCACATGGTTTATTTTATTTATTTATAAATTAGAATGCAATTAGAAATTATGTTATAATTATTTACGAGCTGAGTAATTTAGATCATATGCTCATTATAGTGTCGAATCGAACCTGCTCTGTTGTGAATCGAACGTACGACCCTCATGCTAATAGTATAGCACATTACCAACTAAACAACCAGGACATCCAACTAAACCAAATAAATTCTTACGAAACTTTATAATTTAAACCATACAATATCTTTACAACAATTGAACTTCAAAAATGTGAAGGCCAACAAACATATACAGTCAAAGAAAAAAGTCTACATACACCGTCGTAAGTAGACTTTTTCCCGGTGATTTTTACCAAATTGAAATTAAGAATGTCTGAAGACAAATTTGAAGAAAATATAACCTAGAAATTATTGGAAACAAACAATAAAATTAGCGGGGAAAAGTCTACATACACCATTGTATGGAAAAAAGTCTACTTTTTTCTGTGACTGTATATGAACTTAGAGTGAATCACTGTGAAATTAACATTAAGGACTTGAATGTATTAAAAGACTAAGAAAGCTGTATTAAACTTAAAAGTTTAAGTCACAGTCAATTAGTTTAATTTATTTAAAAGATAAGTAACAAAAAAATTTTAATTCAATTTGACATTTAAAACAATTTAAGTGTTATGTAAAAAAAGTAGTAAACTCAGGTCACAATAAACTTATGTACGTTCATTTTTAATATTTAGTTGGATGGCGTTGTTAGTAAATGACATTCTTAGCATGATTTGTTACAGATTCACAGAATTTACAGATTTACAGAATTGCTTCTTTCCTTATTTCAATTTCCGTTTGTAGTTACAAATTTGGTAATCAAATCTTCTGCTTTGGGTTAAGTTTTGATAACAACAGCCATTTTTTAAGAACTACAGCTTCTCACACCACTCATATACATACATATTTGGTCATTACAACCTACAGGTCCTACGGGACCTACAGTTTAAAGTCGAATCCGAACGATAGATTTTTAAGAAACATTTCATGACAATTTTATTTATTCTCAGAGTTTTTGCTAGAAATCTGCTGAGAGGAAGTCGCCGATGAAATATTATTTCGTATTTCGTTAAGTTGGAGATGCCTGACCTGGGGTTTGAACCGAGGCCTCACGTCTAATAAGCCAACACACTACCTACTAGATCACGGCGACTTCAACCACGGATATTTTCAACTAATTCGGTTGGAGCTGTTGTGGATCTTGTGCTGAGACTTAAATTAAGATGAAGAATGGGATTTTTCATTGCATTTTATATAGTCGCCGAAGAAATATTTTTTCATATTTCGTTTTGATGTTTGACCTGGGGTTTAAACCGTGGGCTCACGTCTAACAAGCCAACGCATTACCTACTAGATTACGGCAACCACTCATATTGTGAACGTTAATTTTTATCCACGAATGGTGGAACCCACAGTTTAAAGTCGACTCCGTATGACAGGTTTGAGAAGCTATTGAAGGTAATTGTACTTGCTCTCAGAGTTTTTTGCAAGAATACTGCTTAGAGAAAATCGCCGAAAGAGTTATTGGTTCACTGCCCTGGTATAAATCGAGTGTGTACTTTGTTTGATACTTTGTATTAGCTTCCCTTTATGTTTTTAACTACATTTTATCCATATTTCCTTCAACAAAATTTAAACAAACACCTTATACCATTACGTGCCCTTCACCCTATTTGACAGTAGGAAGCAAGTGCTCGGATTCATCCAGTGTTCGAAAAAATACTCTAAAGTACGCAACGTTTATATACTGTACTGAATGTAGTGGGTAAAGAACACAAACACATTCACTACAACGAAAGCAAATCTCACATGTACGCAAACTCTAACATAACGTACTGAACAGAGTTCACAAACACTATTTTTTAATGTTTGTGTACAAAGCACGCTAAAAAGATCAGTACACAACGAAAAAAAAATTGGGTTTTAGTGAACTTTTTTGAGTACACTAACATTTTTAGTGTACGCGAGAGTTTATGTTCTGATTCAGTATTTTTAGAGATCGCGTTGTGGTTTTGATGCCATTTATTTTTATTTAGGAATAATAGACACGAAATATGTCTTACGTACACAATGGTTAGTGTACAGTATTTTTTCGAACACTGGATTCATCTCCTGATTTGGTTTTCTCCAAATATTCTCCACCGGAAGTATATGTTTTTTTGTATTTTTTTTCGTCTGTAAAAAATACAGCAATAAGCAAACTGCAATCGAGTATTTTTATTTTTTTGTTTACATATGGATTCCTGCTTGCTATGCTGGCATTAAAATCTTCTTCCGGAGAATTTCGCGCATTGTTTCGATATTATATATAGCTTCTGTGAGATCGTTTTGTAGCCATATCTGACATTCTGGACATTTAATTTTAGATTGATCTTGGTCTGGTTGACGACTCTTCTTTCTAAACGTTCCTTAAAAAGCCTTTTGGAGCGAATTTTTGACTTATTTCTTACTCTCGTTTATTTTACAAACTTTGGGTGATTTTTTCTTGCTTTATTAAGGACTTCAGCAATTTCCTCTTGAGTTTTTCTATTCATATGGTGTCCAAGGATCAACTTTCTAATGTGAAGTGCGGTAAGGCGGTAAATGTTGAATTTTTAAGTTGAATAACTGACTAAACAAATAACTGTTTAAGAGTGTAAATATAATAAAATAAGTAATTGAAAACGAAAGAAGAATAAGAAAAAGATTATTTTATTTTTCATAGTAAAACACAGTGGACCATTTTTATTGTGACCTGGATTTTTTACCATCTGTTTGCAAAATATTAAAAAAAAATTTGTTGTTAAACTGACGTCACATATCTAACCGAGTAAAACCTAATCTTTTGAATTTACTGAATTCTATGTTTTTTATAAATTTAAAGCCTTGCCTGCAAGTGGGCCAATTTCACTGTGATCTACTGTATGTAACGGGTGCCTTTTTAATTTTTTGATTAAATGGACGTTTTACTTCACTTTTGAAAGAGCAGTTCACATAAATACAGTACACGGCTTCGCCGTTGGAGCCGCTTCTGCGATCCTATAGTTTTGCGCAGTTTTACAGTATTCCCTGTACAAAAAAGGATTCTCAAAAAAAAATTATATCTGTCCAAAAATGTGAGGTTAACTCACCATTTAATTTGTTCATGGCATCATGGCAACCATTCTTTTGGTCATGGTTGACAGTCCAATTTTCTATTATCAACAAAGATAGTCGTTAATCACAGTACGACAGCAATTTTGATCGTTCTTGAAGAGGTATGGCCCCATTTTGCCTAATGCTCATAAGCCGCAATAAACAGTGTACTATTCAGGGTAAATTTATAGCTCTTGAGCCGCTCTTTACACCAAATTTGAGAAATCTGTTGCTTGATATATCCATTAAGCAAAAAAAAAAACTTATGAGGTTAGTTGCTAAAGATATGTATTTTCTCAACACAAAGTAAATTTCTCACACAGCTCGAGTTTTGGTAGTAAAATTCAAATGTTTTCCAAGTGTTATTCGTTTGTTAGTCCGTTTATGTTGAAATAGTAAACTTTATTGACATTATGGCATCTCCAGAAGAAAAATTGATATGGACTGTTCTTATTTTGCTTTGTTGTAGAAATATTTGGAAACTAATTAACTACTCGGCCGTTTTTGAAGACGGTTACGAAATAATTCATATTTGTAAGGAAGTTTTACTGATGAAATATTGAATTTATTATTAAGATTTATATTGATTTGATCCAGCAGGTAATATTGCTATACCAATTCACATTAGTTAATTTAAAATAAGAATTTACAAAAAATTATCTTTTTGTATCAGCAAAAAATAACTCATGTGGATAATAAATACTTCGTTAAGGTTCGTTTAATTCGAATTAAAAGAACAAAAACGGCGTTTGTACATTCCATTTGCGAATTGTAATTATTTATCAATACTTATTTTATAGAACTGATTTACTGAATCTGGGTAAAATATCGGAAACGAAAATACCGAAACTTGTTTGTGATTTAATATAAATACCTCAGCATAATGTATTGTCGTTAGTCTGGAGTCAAAAATTTAATGTCAATTATTTAATTACAGATTATTTGCAATAAAAACGTTATTTACGTCCAGTTGTTGTTGTATATTCTTTATTTATAATAAATGTATTGGGAATTATTATTTTTTTTTTGTTTGTTTGTATATTTAATAAATAGTAGCATATATAAATGAAAAAAATGCTTTTCGTATTTAAAAATGATATACAGATTTTGTAGTATTGTATATTCCAATGTGATAAGTGGATAAATTCACTTTTTATACAGGATATTAAAGAAAATTTAAAACATTCGCGTGGTAGGTAAACGATCTAAGGTAAATAAATTATATTTATTATTACATGTAGAAAGAATAATACAAGTATTTGAGAATTAAAACAAACTACTATGAGTTCCATAAATTACGAGAATGTTTAGACGCGGTGCAAGTACAGCCAAAATCATAACAATAATTAAAAAAAAAATGTTGTAAAAATAATAAATTAATACGTTATTTAGCTTTCTTATGCGCAGAGTGATATAAAATGCCTACTACTATGTATATATTTACTAAGAGGGATAATAATTAAAAAGTCTATCTGTTATGTGGGAAACAAGAAAGGATGAAAACAATTTAATTAAATTGAATAAGATATAAGAGTCAC
The DNA here is from genome assembly GCA_936449025.2 of Sarcophaga subvicina. Lineage (NCBI taxonomy): Eukaryota > Metazoa > Arthropoda > Insecta > Diptera > Sarcophagidae > Sarcophaga > Sarcophaga subvicina. Next base: position 40,413,127 of record OW388082.2, read on the forward strand.
ATAAAAACTTTAGTTTGTACCAAATCATTTAAATTAAGTATTGAAATTAAAATTAGAATCGCATCGCTTTAAATAATATTTTTTTCTTTTTTGCAGTATAAACAACTAGGGCGGTTAGTAATATAAATAAAATGTCTACTTGGAAGGTGACGTTAAAGTGTTATTAATTGATTTATTTAACAGTTCCTCCTCTTCCTTATCAAGGCCTAAAGCCATAGTTAAGAGCCTCACAACGCATTTTGTTTCTTGAACTTCTCCCTTCTCATTGGAAGTAATGTCCTGTTCTAGTTTAAGTTTTTCTTCAGCTACTAGGAGCATGCCTTCCTCAATTGTACCCTCCGATATTAGACGGTAAATGCTCACAGGTCGCGTTTGACCCATGCGATGACACCGATCTTCAGCTTGTTTATCATTGTAGGGATTAAAATCGATATCATGTATAACACAAGTATCGGCTGCAGTTAAGTTTATACCCACACCACCGGCTTTTGTAGATAGCAGGAAGATAAAAATATCAGAGTCGGTATTGAAATCATTAATCATATCTTGACGTTCTTCCACGGCTGTTGAGCCATCTAGGCGACAGTAGCCATGCTTTCGAATTTCGAGATATCGTTCTACAATATCCAACATCATTGTAAATTGGCTAAAAATCAACACGCGATGACCGTCATTTTTAAGTTTAGGTAACAGAACGTCCAAATGTTTAAATTTTCCAGAATCCAATATAAGTCTATCAGGTATCTTGACATCATACAGTTCCTGCACAAAATTATCTTGAATTTTTCTTTTTCAAATCATGATCATTGTAAATGCCAACTTACATGTTTATTACAAAGTTGCCACACTTGAAAATCTGACATCACGGCCAATTCTTCAAATATGTATTGAGGATTTGTTTTCTTATACGTAGAAACAGAAGCAAGACGTTTTGAAAATTCTCTCAGCTTTTCATCGGTGAAGTAATAACGCGCCAGCAATGGATGATTTGCTAATTTTCGCATTTCCATCATAATTGTCGCACCAGCACGATCGCCGCTACATATTTGAGCCCGATTATTGGAATAATACTCAACTAATTCGTTGTAATAACGCTTTTGGGTCTCTATCATAGGTACTTTCTCCTGCAATACAAAACAATACATCAATCCAAGTATAGTCTCAACGACATTTGTACTTACAATATAAGATGTTTTCTTAGGCAAATTTCCTAAAACATCTTTCTTCAAACGTCTCAACACGAAAGGTTTCATAATACGTTTGGCTCTTTCTACTTGAGTTTCCTGAAATTGTGAGACTTCCTCGTTGCCATTCTCTGTTTTACCTTTCTGTGGAAAGAAAATTAAAAAAAATTAGTTCATAGCATTTTCACGGTTTAATTTGTTTTTTCTTTTGCTAGAAAATTCTTTTCAAAAGTGACTTATACTTCTAACAGATTTTGTTCTTCCATTTTACTTGGTAATCCTTTGTTCACCTGTGGCATCACAACGGGCCGCTATGCGTGCTCAAGTGAGCTTTTTGGTAAATTAAAGCTACCACGCTAACCTAACCTAACCTAACCTGTGAACATAAGTAAAATCCATATAAAAAATTGTTGACTTTGTGAGCGGTACATTTATAGTTATAATCGACCAGCTTTGGATTTAATAACAAAGTAAAAAGACAATTTGGGACGATAATTGACTTGAAAACACGAGTGTCTTTTGTATCCAAAATCGCCGGTGTAGGGAATGGCATTTGCGAATAAATATTTTTAAATTGTATCTGCACTCAACGGAATTAAAGTTAAACGAGCGTCAACAACGTATATTAACAAAATTATTTTCATTTCCATTTGAATGGGTCCATAGACAAACAAAATCGCCGTAAATTGGTTTTTTTATTACTTTGTATTAACGAATCTCGAAGTGTGTAATCGATATTCACGCAGGGGTGGGGTCTTTGATGGATATCATCTGTAAAATGTATACCATGTATTGTTTGTGGAATAAGAAAGTGTATTCTGGCACATTTTCAGCGAAAATATATTTTCAATAAACGATATAATTTAATTTTGAAATACAGCATAACATCATATAGAGATAGGGTCTAATGTTGGGAGTCTGTTTAGTGAGAGAGAAATAAAGATACTTTGGCGAGATTACTAAAAATTATTGAAGCATCCACGCAATTAGAGCTTTTCTCTTTAGTAGTAGTATTTATTATACTTTAAATTAAACATGGAGCAGTACCAACGCTTTCATACATTTTACGTAGTTATGTTATTACAATTATTTTTTACAAATTGTACAATGTGCCTTTCAAATATGTAAATTTCTTTTTCTATTTTAACACATTGGTAACATATTATATAACTTTAGTCCCATGAAAAATAGTTCTAAGTTTTCCGCGCTCTCTAGATTATATGATTGTACTTCTTCTAAGTAACTTACTTGATAGCTATAATAATCTAAAGCATTAGTATATTCGTTTACTATTCATTAAAGTCCGTTATCATATATTATGCTTTTCCAGTCTCATTTAATACGTTCCTTATCTGCATTAATCTATGTTGAAATCACATGCTATTATTATATCGAAATATGTTTCACAAACATCTTCGAATATTTTCCCAGAAACTTTACAAAATTATACTTCTCTGCTACTTGGTGCACCGGTATTATTACAACCTGGCTTATTTCTTTTTTTTACCATATATGCAATAATCCAATAATTTGTAACCGAAATCTTCTCTTCAACTTTTGCAACGTTTGAATGATTTTTAAAGTAAAGACTAACTCCCCCAGTCCTGCATTACTATACTTTATGATTGTTGTTGCGTAATTTTGTTACATAATTCATTAAGTAGTTTTCATAATTATAAGGTCAATTTATTTATTTTCATAGACATAATTTCACAAAGAACAAATGATTTTCCGAAGCAAAATTTATACGAACGAATAATTTAGGAGCTGGTAGAAAAGAAATATTGTAGAAAAAATTTGTGCTAGTCACAAAGAACCTAAGCTCCTACCATCAAAGTCAAAGTGAATATGAAACTGATGTCTTAGTAGCCATTGCAAACGAAGGCAGAAGCGATAAATTTGAACAACTCCTATCTTCCCTTCTATTATTAGATGATTATTCTAAGTAATATTAAGATGTGGGTAGTAAATAATTCTTACCTTGCTGAATAAACTCTTAATGTCTTCAACATTTTTCCCGAAAAAACTTGGCATAACAAAGCACAACAGTGACATCAGTTCCAAAAGGTTATTCTGCAAAGGTGTGCCTGTTAACAATATACGCATTTCGGCATTAATTGTTATTAAATTCGCGTAACGCATTGTTGTCATATTTTTTAACATATGAGCCTCATCAAATATAACATAGTGTAATTTACATACACGGAACATTTTCCGTTCTTCAGGTGTACTGGCAACGATGTGGTATCTGAAAATATAAGAATTTTTACCTTTAAAGTAATTTTTAAATCAATATTTTTCTGAACAAATTCTTACGTTGTTAACAGAATATCAAATCCTGTAAAGCCTTCTTTAGCAAATCGTATACGCATGCGTCTTCTCTCCTCTTGACTGCCATGATACTTCTCTACAATTAAGCTGGGACACCATCTAGAGATCTCAGCTGCCCAATTATCGAGTGTAGACGATGGAACCACCACTAAATGAGCTGCCTTAGAAAGATTGTTTTCTTTTAGATAAGCTAGGAATGCAATTACTTGTATAGTTTTCCCCAGGCCCATTTCATCAGCCAAAATGCCATTCATCTGCTGTTTATGCATTACTGTTAGCCAATTTAGTCCAATTACTTGGTAATCAGCCAACTTAAATTTATCATTGAGCATTTTCGGTTGTTCTACAATACCAGCTCCAGCCTCAATTGCCGCTTCTAGCCGTTGAACTAATTTATTACATTTTGTTAAAATATTTGCCACATTATTCTGTTTATTGATCAGTTCTTGAGCGTTGTTTAGCAATTCAGCGGATAGGGCTTTATTGGATTCTAACTTTTTACGAAGGTCGGCCCAATCTTTGAATGGCCGTAAATCGACGATAAGACTAGCTTTCTTTTCGGATAGCGTCTTTACTGTCTGAAGTTCCATTAGAGTGGCAGTGTTCATAAACTCAAATACCTTTTTGCGTTGACCTGTAATTTCTTTCGACTCTTCGCCATCACTATCTTCGCTGTCATAGACTTGACCCTTTGCATAGGTTTCATCGGCAGATTCATCGCCATCAGAGTCATAATTAGAAGACTTCTTTGATTTTGACGAGTGATGTTTTGAACTGCCATTAGTTGTCATCTTTGCTGCATCATTAGATGGCTTAGGATTTGCTGTTTGGCCGGAACGATTTTTCGGTTGACATTTTTCTTTTAGATATCGCAAAGCAGACGATACATCCCAATCACTGCGTACTAATGCATCTTGTATATCCTAAAATCGAAAACCGGCAAATGTTTAGATATTATTGACATTATTGTTATCGCAACTACTAACCATGGTATCGTACTCAGTTGATATTTTGGCAGCTGCTAAAAACCGTTCCTCCTTTTCTTTCACCGTCAATTCTATTTTTGTCTTTTTCGGAGAGTTTCCCTCAGCTTCGTCTGTATCACTGTCTGCCATAACCTGAATACGTTTCTTACCGGGTACACGTTCTAAATTTTTTATTTTTTTTACACAACAAACAAATTTTTTAGAGTAAATTTACAGATTTTCTACTTTCGGTTTACTCACCTGTTTTTGCTGAGTTTCCAGCTGTAGCGGCATTTTTATTTATACGAAATTGTCTCAAATCGCTGAGACTCGTTTTCGGTGGTGGTGGTTTTACCACTGAACTTGATTCGGTGGCTTCAGACATTTTATCACACAATCTATACGTTCTTTTTATTATTGGACGTGCACTTTTTTACAACTTTACTTATTAGCAAATATTAACAAAATTAAATACAATTTTAAAAGGGTTTATAGAGCTATTTTCTTTTATTTTCTAACACATTTGTAATATTTTCGTGTTATTTCTCTGCTTTCCTTTTTGTGAGATAAATTCGTACGAGCGTTTTTCTCTGTTTGCAATTTTATCCCGCTCGTGTTGATGCGAACCGTAGAATATGAGTACTTTATGCAACACTGTTTTACAAAGACGGCAGCAAAAAAAGTACTCCACATTACAGCCCTGTGTATATATTGGAAAACATTAAACGGAAACCGTTGCAAAATATATTTTTAAATAATTTTATTTCATAAATATTTTTGTCTAATGGTTAAAATTATAAAATTAATAATAATCGTATTTATTATACAAAATAAAATGAAAAATAACAAACAATTCGGTTGGATTCTAATAATTTTTTATTTTTTATAGAATTTGTTTAATATACACATTTAGACCCTTTGCACAGTCTCTCAACTTTTTTAAGAGTAATTAATCAAACCACTTAGTAATGTGCAATTGTGGCTCTATCACTAGATTGCTTTCTTTGGATATTTGAAACAGTCACACAGAAGATATACGATAGACATTAAATTTATCGATTTTATCTACTGAAATGTTTCAGAATAAAGTACATCGACATTGATATGTATGGACTATATAACAAAAATTATATAACTACAATAAAATGTGTATACACATATATAGTATTTTCTAAAAAGACATGAAAATCTTGAAAAGGAACCAAATCGATTAAAGTAATATTTCAAGAGATATATAAAAAAATAGAAATGCCCTTGTAGATGTGGGACGCATATTCCGAAAGTTTATAAATAGTTTGACAGGAAACATTAAAATATCACGAAAAAAATATTTATGAGGTCCAATAAAGAGCAATATGCAAATTAAAAATACAATGCAAAGTCATATGTATTACAGCGAACTCCAAAAAACTCAATGAACTCAAGTTTTAATCCTAATTTAAATACTTCATATACATACATATATACTAAAAAAAATTCCTTAGATGTTTCAAGTGAACCGTCTTATACTATCTACAACATAACCTAAAGTGAAAAATAGTATTTGTAAATTAAACGATAAAAAACCACACAATAGAATTCTAAGAACATTAGACGTCTGTTAAACGTTACAAAATTTACTTTTTTAAAGGTCTTGAGAACATGATTTGATTATAAAGCTACTTTGTTCTTCGATCGACAAGTTTGTCAAAGTAAACTTCGCGTTTGCAGAAGAGAACCGAAACATGCAAAGATATCTAAAATAATCTACAAGCTAACTATAAAATTGTACATTGTTTGGATCAGAGTGTCAATAGAACGTTGTATATTTGCGTTAGAAGTCTATTTGTCTAGCTTTTATGACTTTGCATATGAGAAAGAATGTAACTGTTTAGTTTTGGTCAGTACCTGTGGTGTTTCCTTTCTGATCAATTATTGTTTTAAGTTAACTTAGAAGTTTGGGCCATAATATCAGCTAAACTTATATTTTGTCAACTATCTCATATATCAAGTAAATAGAAACTATTTTAAGCCTCCTTTTTTAGTAAAGAAAAATTATTAACATATCTAACTTCGCAGAGCTAAACTTGGGATTATTGAGAAGATATTTATATACAATTCAGGTTCACACACATAAATACTGACTTGTCATATCTTGAGATTTTTGCGAGTTGGAAAAAGTGAATGAAAAGTGGCTCTCTTTTTCCTTGTATGAAAATTAACGGAAATTTATAAGAATTAAACAAAAATTCATGAAGTACACAACATATTCGATTATACAAATACATTTTAATAAACACTAACAGACAATAAGAGATCATAAAATAGGAAACGAACTGAGAACGGACTGTGAGAGAATACTCACACATTGAAAGAGTGCTTAATTTTTTATTTATTTGTGTTGATAAGGCATTTCATTAATTATATACTACAGTACAAATTTAAACGAAATAAAAAGCAGAAGTTATTTGCTAGTCATAGTGTTTAGACGGCAAAAAATAATAACATTTGTGTAGTTTTTTCGATTGCTTAATTCTTATTGTGTTTAGTTTCTGTTTTAAAAAGAAAGTTTTTATTAACAAAATACAAATATGTCTGCTGTTACAAAAGGTATTTAAAAAAAGATGTATAACTAACTTATATCTAAGTACTGTTGTTGTTTCTTTTAGAGATGATGACGTTCAATGTTATTATTTTATATTTTTAATTAAAAAAATCTGTACTTTGGACTTTTGTCTCTTGATTGTTGTTGTTTGTGTTTTTGTTCCTCTCTTATTTATTTCTTATCTTTACTTTTCTCTCTAATGTTGTTTTTATTTGTCTTATTCCATCTTATTTTTACCGGTTGTATGCATGTTACAAAGCACAAAGCCAACACAACCCACAAATGAACTTTGAACAGTGCTTATGTATTATATTGATTATTGTTGTTATTGTTTTTTTTCTTTAATTAGTCCACTTTTGTACATCAAAATAAAGCTTCTGATGTTTATATTTCTAATATTAATTATTTTCAATATTCCCGGCTTAGTAGCATCCTCGGAAAAGAATATAATTTAATGATTGAAAATCTATTTAAATTCAATATAAATAAATTTAAAATATGAATTGAATATTTAAATACCTACATAGTTTTAATTCTTATTTTTTAATACAATTTTTTATTTACAGGAGTTTATATTGTTGCGGCTAAGCGCACAGCATTTGGTACGTTTGGGGGAGCTTTAAAAAATATTAATCAAACACAATTGCAGACAACTGCTGCTAAAGCAGCTATCGCTGCTTCAGGACTCAGTCCTGAACAAATTGATACTGTCGTCGTTGGACACATAATGACAGTAAGTAATACAATATAATTTCAAAGACATTCGATATTTAGTTTTAAATTTTTGAGAAGAGGTTCAAATCAAATACTTAGAAATTTATTATATTTGTAAAAATTTAAGAAATTTAAAATTCATAGCATTTCATACGAAATTGTGTTTTAATGATAATCTTTATTAATTAGCCTTTCTAGCGTGTTAAGCTTTGAAAAAATATAATAAAAGTTATTTTTGTATCTTTCGCATCGTTGTATGTCCTTTAAATAGATAAATTATATGAAAAAATGTTGTATCCCTTCTTGACTAAAAGATATTTGGAAGTCTTTCAGTATTTTTCGTACAATAATTTCGAGCGATAGAAACGCGTCTACATTAAGAGTCGTATTTACATAAAGATTGTTTAATTAAAATTAAAATGTATGTCTAAAAGACAAAAAAGTATACATATAAAAAAGAGATATAACATATTATGGTTTTTTTTAATTTTCTCAAACATTTTTTTGAGTTATAATAAAATTTGGATCATTACATACGATTTGAAACAAAAAATATTACAACATTTTAAAAAATAGTGTTTGCGTAACAAATAAAATTCACAAATTTCTATAACATGTTTAAGAATTCGAATTAATGATACACAGCTTTGATATACAATCACTGCTTTTTAATTAAAAGTAAGGATCTTGATATTTTTCGTCAAAATTTTTGTTTGCCAAGTCTATGCAAAAATACGAATTATTTTATTTAATATTTTTCTTAAATAGAACCAAAGAATTTTCTTGCTTAAAATCTGATAAATAATTGTTTATAAATAAAATAAATTTCTTTAAAGATTTTTTTTATTAATCTCATCATTTTGTATAAAATCCTTTAGAATGGTCAAGTAACGTTCACAAGTTTTTGACAATTCTCAACTGCAATGTAATATCATTCAAGCTTAATTCATATCTAAAGGTCGTAACGCTCATTGGAACGTAATGTAAAAATAATACATATAACAACAATATTGTATTCAAAATATAGGCCAACCAAAATTTAAAACGTAAAATCTTTGTAATCAGGCTCAAATTGAAATTTTTTTTTTAATTTTTGCTTCGAATTATATGGGTACTAAACACAGTTACCAAATCTAACTAAATGGAAAGAAGAATTTTATTATCTTTAATTAAGATCTACAAATAGAATTCACAAATCACACACTCACGACCAAAATAATGAAACGCGTCTTATCAAATCGCTGAATACATTGAACCCAGACAGATTAGAACAAAACATTGTACATTTAAAAACATTTTTATTTTTTGATAACGAATTATATACTTCATGAATAACTATTTGCAATATTATACGTATCCAAGGATTGATATCATAAATTGCTTTTTCAGATATTATGTTTTAGTTGATTTTTTAGTTAACGTTAAAAATTTATTTATTTTTATACAACGAAAAATTAATAGTACTTATCAGAATCTGTTATTTCTAAGAAGTGTATGTTTAATAGAAAAAAAACGAATAATTTGAACAGTGTCTTTTCTTTGCAAAAGTTTTATGCGTTTAGTTTTTATTTCGGAACTTCAAAGTTAATAATATTCCGAGAATGTTAAAAATATATAAAATTAAAGGTATCCATTCAATTCACATCAATACATACTTAAATATCTGTGGTAAAAATTATAAATTATATAAGAATATTACTTTATTGTTTAAATAGTCGTCCTCCACGGATGGTACCTACTTGCCACGTCACGTTGGACTTAATTGTGGAGTGCCAATTGAGAAACCAGCACTTGGTGTTAACCGTCTATGTGGTTCCGGTTTCCAATCTATTGTTAACGGTGCTCAAGATATAATTATGGGCAGTGCTAAAGTGGCTTTAACTGGCGGTGTAGAGAATATGTCTCAAACTCCTTACATTGCTCGTAATATGCGTTTTGGCACAACATTGGGAGCCAATTACAATTTGGAAGATGCGCTGTGGGCTGGTCTTACAGATTCTTATTGCAAATTGCCCATGGCTTTAACTGCTGAAAATTTAGCTGAGCAATATAAAATCTCTCGCGAGCGCGTTGACGAATTCGCTTTGCGTTCACAGAAGAATTGGGAGAAGGCACAAAATGAGGGAGCTTTTAAATCTGAAATTACACCCATTAAACTGAAGGTTAAAGGCAAAGAAGTTGACTTTGTTGTCGACGAGCATCCCAGGCCAAAGACTACTTTGGAGGGTTTGGCCAAATTGCCTTCTTTATTTAAAAAGAATGGCGTTGTTACTGCTGGTACCGCTTCGGTAAGTTAATGCTTTAATTTAATTGACTTTATATGTCAATCGCAATAACATTAATGGGTCATTTATGTACAGGGTATTTGTGATGGTGCTGCTGCTGTAATTGTAGCTTCGGAAGCAGCCCTAAAGGAGTATAACTTAAAACCTTTGGCTCGTTTAGTGGGTTACTCATATGTTGGCTGTAAACCTGAAATTATGGGCATTGGTCCCGTAACCGCCATTCAAAACGTTTTAAATGTAACTGGACTTAAAATGCAAGATATTGATTTAATTGAAGTAAGTTTTACCGCCGCTAATAACAAATATAATTTCATTTAATACAATTTTGCAATTTTTTATTTTAATTTTAATAGATTAACGAAGCTTTCGGTGCTCAAGCTCTTGCCTGTGCCGATGCTCTCGGCTTGGATATGAACAAATTGAATGTTAACGGCGGCGCTATTGCTTTAGGACATCCTTTGGGTGCCAGTGGTAGTCGTATTATGGGTCATTTAACTCATGAATTACAGTAAGTGTTTCGTTATCTAAAATGTGTCGCAATTATTTAACTTGTGCTTTTTACTTTTTTCTTTAGACGTAAAAAACTCAAATATGCTATTGGTTCAGCTTGTATTGGCGGCGGCCAAGGCATTGCCTTGTTGATTGAATCCTGTTAATATTAGTTTTAAGCTTTTTTTGTTGAAATGTTTTGCATTTACTAAACTTAGAGATAAAATATATAAAAATAGTTACCAGTATAAGTTTAATCTTTTATCTTTCAATTAAATTAACACACTCAACTCTGATTTAAATTTTGTAATTAATTGTTTACGTTTTAAATAGGGGAATAATTTATCTCTTATATCAGATACACTGAACATAACAATTTTCGATTGATCACATAATTATTCTTCCACATCCTCAAAATCGGAATTAATTTTAGGAGGCATAGCTTCGTCTAACGTATCAATCATTCGTTCAACTTTTATATTATGTGTACATTTTCCAGTACTTTTTGTTCTCCTTTCAATAATATTGTTAATTGTTTGCAAAAGTGTTATTTTGCGTTCATTTACTCCACTGGTCTCTGTGAATTTCGATTCTTGTTGAAGAATATCACATCTTAATGCATTCACGTATAACCTCCAATATTTATGTAGTAAACACGAAAACACGCCCAAAGCCAACGGCACAAATATTTGAAAATTATTTGTTATTTCAATTTCCTCCTTGGTTATGTCGAATCCTTCTGGTAAGCTGATGTGTTTGAAAAGCAATGACATGGTACGTTTACAATCTCCAAACCACAATAATGGAAGTGTCGCTATAACAGGGATAAACAAATAATTAACAATTGGTTGTGTTTGCACTAGAAAAACCTCGTAAGCTCTCATATTTATAAATAATTTCAAAATAAATTTAATTTCTTTTTTCTGTTTTTTTGAATAAACATTTAATCTATTACAAATAGAAATGTTTTAACCTTTAAAATGCTGTTTAATAAAATGTTTTTTGAAGTAAAAATGTTGCCTATTATCTAAACCGTATATACAAAGGTGGGAGCTGTACCCAAAAAAATTATATTTAAACAAATATATTGTTCAGTGTGACTGCAAATGGGAAACAAATACCGAACAGAAATTCTGTTACAGATGTCAGAATTAACTTAGCTAGAAGGCTGATTTGGCGTCGTAAACAATTTAGGTAATCAAGTGCAAATAATAAAATAAAATCCGTAAGTAAATAATACAAAACTATACATATGGATTTTTATGTTGATGTAACATGTTGTTATGTTGTTAGGCACTGGAGCTCTTTAGTTAATCTCAAAGAAATGTATTCGCAAAGATTCCTTCTGTGAGACAAGAAATTCAAAGAAACAGTTCTTTAAACTGTTTGTGTTTAAACTGTTTGTAAATCTATACAAATCGAAGAAAGTGGTTATGTACCATGAGACGACAGTAAAGACTATACAGTAAATATGCAAATGCGTAGTTTATATTTAATAAGATGTAAGATCATCAATTTCAAATTTAAAAATTAAACTTAAAACCTAGTTTGTATGTATTATAAATATTCGTTTTATTTAATGCAATACAATTAAAATAATAATCCAACTCATCGATTAACATAAATACAATACCAGCAACTTCTAAAATTTTGAAAATTAAATGTTTTAATAGGAAAGCCTCTAACTACATATAACATCCTTTAGGTATTAATAATAATGTGTTGAACTTCTTTACTACCACAGCAAAAAAAAAATACTTTTTGGGACAGCTATTATTAGCATTTGCCATCATGGGCAAACATTTCCAGCTAGGGCTTATAGATTCCGGATCGCAGGCAATTTTTATTTCGAAAAAGTTTCTGAGGAACGTATACATATGTATGTATATAAATTTATATAATTTAAAATCAATTTATATTGAATTCTGTGTAATCAAGTGACTTAAGTACAAAACAACTTTAAGCAAAGCATAAACAAGACTATTGCAGACTCTAATATTTTTCAAATCTCAAGTGGAATTGCGAAATATCTGAATAAAAATCTCTACTTAATTATTTGAAAACTACCACTATTCTATTAAAAAATTAAGATATGGCGCGTAAATGACGTTTAAAATAATTCTAAAAACTGCAAACAAACTATATACCCATATGTATTATGCATACGAATGGACTTGCCCAAGGTAAATCACGGTGAAACGTGTTTGTTTTTGAGTCAACATTGTCACAGGTAACATATGTTTTTGAAATAACGGTTGATGAAACGAAACAAATTTTTAAGGTACTGCGTACGTTGTTAAAAATAAATATTTCTTTTCTTAAGTAAATTTTCTGTTTACCCATAAATTTTTCAAGTATTTTGAAACAGAACAAAGTTCAGGTTGACCGTGAAATAATGAAAACAAAAAAATTGTATTTAAAAATTTGTTATTTTCTCCTGTTTTTAAATTTATATAGATTTAAGTATATCATTAATCCTTTAATACTTTGAAAATGCTTCGTATTCCGCAGTATCTTCGAAATGATACCAAAATCAGTTGAATACTATAAACAAGAAAGTGGAAAAAGTAAAGATGCCACAACATACAAAAAAAGCCACATCCAAGTTTTATATATTTTTGTTTATTTTTAATGTTTTGTTTAGAATGTTATTCGGATTAGAAAAAACTTACTCTTGGAAAAATTTGTTTTCAATTTATTCTTACCACAGACAAAAACAACAGGGAATACATTATGAAAAATACATGTTGTCATTGTATTTTAAACAAATATCGAAAGGAATAATATAAAATTTCGATCGAAATTCGAACGAATAGCATGATAATCTCTATAATATAATTAAAAAAATAATAGAAATTTAAAACTAGTGTTCTACGACGACACGCCGTTTCACGCAACATTTCAGTTCGTTTGTGTGCTGGTGGAGAAGAGCGCCAAGGCACCGCTGGCCAAGCCAATGGAGAAAATGTAGTTTACAAGAGGAGCAGAGTTCTTCAACAAGAAGAAGCTGATGAAAATAGTGATGGCCAAGAATAAGGCATTATTGTAGAAGATCGAATAAGTAGTGGCTTCATAATCAGCAACTTCATTCTTTTTCCATAAGATGCGCTCTTCCTTTTCCTTGCGTGTTACTTTTTTATCGTCACCCATTTGACGATTCACTTCACGAGTAACAGCAGCTTCACGACGTACAGCAATCTTGTGTTTCAATTGGAATTTAACATTCTTGTAGGCCATGGCCATTAAATATGTGCTGACACCAGTCATTAGGAGAAAGAATACGGCACTGGGCAACAAATCCATGCTGTGAACACGCCAGAAAAGCCCTGAAACAAGTAAACAAGTTAAACATGTATAAATCTGTAAATCTCCTTTTGCCAATCAGAATTTGGTTTGGTATCGACGTGTCAAATACTTACAAATGGGTACTGCAGATACGATGAATGCATTGCCATAGAAGAGGGCAGATGATTTTGTGCTTACATTACGGCTGAAATCTTGCAACAGCAATTCTTCTTCCTTTGTGAATCCAGAGGATTGAACTTTTTGTTGTTTCTTATCGGCACCCATGTCGTATTTTTATTTAACAATTTGAAATTTTTAATTTAAAACAATATGAAAAGCAACTCTATAGCGGCTATTTGGAGAGAAAGTGTTTTGCACTGTTGTGACCGACCTCACTAAACGACGAATGGGAATACGAAAGCAAGTGGCTGTCAAAACGTTAATGTGACGTGTTAACAGAGTTGCCCAGACCACACAAAAAGAGTCTTTTGTGAGGTGTAAAGTTGACTTTTTGCTGCAACAGTGACATCTACACGTCAAACGAGCAAAAACACTTAAAGAAAATAGTAGTATTACGTTTTGTAATAAAAAATACAAGCTCTATAGAATTTTTCCATTTATACATATATTTTGCGCAGTTAAGTGTACCATCAAGAATGCTTTTTCTATAGCAGGAAAGGAGGATTCGCACAGAATACCTCCTTCTCTGTTGGAACAGCTTTCGCTGTAAATTTTGAAATCGCCGTTGTCTAGTATATAGTATGTTGGCTCATTACACAAAAGTAGGGGTTGTACTAAAATTTTGCGTATGTCCTTTATCTGTTTGTATAAGAAAAGGAATAAACAGGTAAGATGGAAGATCATTGAATTAATAACGGAAGAGTTGGGATGACAATGATGATAAAAGAGATTCAAGTTTACAGACTACGAAAATTAGTGGACTGTAAAGTTCCTGATTCAGAAAAACGACTTAGTGAACGTAAGCGTGGGTATGCATTGGATATGATCCCTTAAACTTACGGTTAAACACGCGAAAGGCGTACCTGAGCGAATTGGAAAACGAAATGAGGACAGTTGTGAACTAGCTGACTGGTAAAGGGAACTCGTCGTTGAAGTTGTTAAAGGCAAAGGGTAAGCTGGTTTTTTGAGGGTTGGCGCCTCAGCCCTCGGGATTTTCTACATATTGCCTGTAAAATACGCTCTCGCAATAAACCTGAACGGGACGTAGCTTATGTTGTTTTCATGAAGGTACATAACTGATATCTTGATACGGATATCAATTATTGATATCTTGTGCGGAGCTTTCACTATCTTCTGAGGTCAAATATTTTGGTGTTATTCTGGACTGCAAACTGATCTATAAGAGAAATGTCGTTTCTACGGCAATTAGATACACGTTTTGTAACGAATCGAGTACCAATCGGTCAAGAACAGCTTCAACTACTCCCGAAAAATATACAAAATATACTAGCAATGTTGATCCGTTTACCACTCATGGAACTGGCATTGATCAAACCCCAGGACTATAGACCTGGTCATTTAAATATATCAAGAAACGCTACCTCTTTCAAATGCACAGGTTGCAACAATTGCTGGCATACCTGTTTAGGAGATAGTACTAATGGTAATTGGTCACCGTGTTTCATACTGTTTCAACAGATCCCCAACCTCTCCCCAACACCTTGCAAAGCACGGAACCCGCCAAGATTTTTGCGCCATTTGTCAAAATAGTAAGAGATCTAACATTAGTCCAATGTAATGATTGTAGGCGATCTTACACTCAAATCACAATTGCAGATCTTACTTCATAGCCGACTGCTGTTCGAACACACTCACTTCTAATGAAAACATACCGAACCTAAAACCATCCCCTACTAATCCTCCTACACAAGCTGCCCATCTCACACAGCAAGATATTACTCCAACTCATGATCTTAGCCTAGAACAGTCCTCAGATAAACGTGGGATAATTTCAGGTGTTACAGTTCAACTCTATCGATCTCAGGAGTAAAGTTTCTGAGATCACTAAGTTTAAAAATCACTATAACATCAGACTGTTCAGGTATTAGTAACCTTTCATCGGTAGGGAATTACAATATCATAAGAAAGAACGGAATGAGAGGTCATATAAGTACGGCAGCTCTACAAGGGTAATCTCCAGTTAAACTCCCATTCAAAAAATGAAAACTCAGTTAACTGAAGATTAAATTTAACTGGAGATTAACTTAACCTCGAGTTTAAACTTGCATTCAAAAAGTGGCCCTTAACCGTAAGGTTAAACTCAAAAACTGAAAACAAAGTTTAACTGGAGATTAACTTAATCTCGAGTTTAAACTTGAACCCAAAAAATGGCCCTTACTGATAATGGAGATAAGAATATCTTCACCATTGCTCCACAAATTGCATACAACTATGGTCCACGGTCAAGGGCTTATATGGTAGAAGATAAACATGATATTAACACGAAACCATATGTCGCCAATTTTACTCTGTATTCTATTATTAACAACCGGCATTGAACAGAATCCAGGCCCGAAAAGGATTTGTTCGGTACGCGTAACCATAATGAGAAACAACACGGGAATTGGTTTCACTTAAAGAAATGCTCGGACTTATTCTGTCTGTGGACGGACAATTGGAAGGAGCATTACCTTGGTACTACGCAACAACTGCAAAAGTTGGTGCCACATGAGGAAATGTACCAGTCTGGCGCACCGTAAGAAATGGAACACCAGTTTTATAGCTGAATGTTGTGTGAATCGTCAAGCAGTAAAATTTCCTCAACACCCACACACAGGACGTACAACTTACTGTCCCCATTACTTCATCTTGTCAGCGATATTGATCGGATCAGACAATATATGTACATATGTATGTATCTCTCTTTCAAGATCATTCAATTCAACTGCAATGGGCAACAAGATCACTTATTTCAGCGGTTACGTTGAGGATTCCATCAGACAGATGCCCCCCTCTCCTGTGCCAGTGGAGGTAAAATGGCGTTTAGGATAATTGTTCTGGAAGACGCAAAGTGCTATACCCCGAACACTAGATCAAACTACCCTTCCAAAGCTACAACGGTATTGTATAAAAGGCTTGTAAATGAACACCGGCTTCACAAATGGTTGGATCACTTTAACCAATGTTCCCTAGCCCCAAAAAGGCTCTAATAGTAGCAAGAATCTGACAGCTGTAGAGTTTAACAGCAGACAAGTCACTGAGGCACAGAAATGTGCTGCAGTTTTCTGCAGACAATTTGTTAAACATCACTCGTCCAGCGTGATACTGGAGTTATCACACAACTAGACCGTAACCTTGACTAAAAGGTTTTAATGACAAATCAAGTTGCGTACAAGGGTTTGGAATGGATCCCAGCAGTGTATGATGCGATAAGTTAGAAACTATAGAAAACCTATTCTCAAACCTAACCTCTATTTATTAATATAAAATTTAAATATGTATGTATGTGTACGAATGTATGACAAAACTGTGTTGTACATTTTTCATTTTCCATTTTGTTGTGAAATGTTTGTACATTTTTTAATGATAGCACTGCTATCATTTATACTAGTTAGGGTGTTTACAAACTTCTGAAATTGTTCTTTGTCCGTATGAGCTAAACACAGTGTGACATACTGAAATAAAAAACGAAAATAAAATGTTTTCAATAATGAAGTCTTTAAGCCATTACCATCATATTAAAGTAATTACCTTAACTAAAAGAGGATAATAAGTGTTATTTTTTTCATCTCGATTGAATAAGCATAGAATTTTTGCTAAATTTAACCATTCTCTACGTAACAGAAATTGGCGCGCGTATTTTAATTTCATATTTTTATCCGAAACCATTGGTCGCGTTTCCCAATAGCGATGTATGCCTGCATTACACGAAATATTCCTATCTTTCCATACTTGATGATCTTCATTTTGAAGCATGTCTAATACCTCATCCAAGAAATGTTGAGGAATTTTTCGAACTTGGACTGAACTTAATTTATCTTCAGAAAGTCTGCCATAAGTGTTCTTCGGTTTCTTTGCCACATTAATTTTTCTTATTCGTGTTTTAGGTTGATTTTTCGCAGCAACTTTTGTAGACTTTGACGACGGCGGTCTACCCCTTTTTCTTGCAGGTCCTTTAGCAAGTTCTTTCTTGTTTAGATCCTTATCTGTTGTTTTTTGTTGCTTTCCATTTCGTTCGTTTACTTGTCGTAACCCGGTTAACATTTCGCTGCCATTACCTGAAATACTTTGAGTATTTTGTTCGTTGCCTGTGTTAGTAGTCATTGAACCAATTCTTTCATTTTGTTTAAAAATGCTGCAGTATTTTTCATTCAGGGTTTTTTTTACTGGACTGCTGCCTCTTGTCTTCAAGGAATGTAAGGTAGAACTCTCAATTCCTTTTTCGGAAATATTTGATTGGGTTCTTGTTTTCTTACAAGAAACATTTCCCATTTTGGTTTTTGAACTCACTGGTGGCTTAATGTTTTCTTTTGATTTGCTGTCATACTTCTTTATATTTTCATTCTGAACTTGGGATTCCTTTTCGAATATCTCGGTGGTGTTTATCATGTCAGCTATAGCGTTTGTGTCTATGGTGTCTAAAAAACTATCGGAAACAAAACTATCTTCAAGATCATCATCGTCCTCTATATTTTCTGTGTTGTCATCTTCGTATTTCCCATTTCCTGCTACACCTGAAACAGAGTCGCAGGTGATTGTAAGCTTCTTATTTGATACTGATGAAGGTTGATTAACAATATATTTATCAATTCTTTCCGTAAAACTGGACGATTTTGATATCTTTGCTTTCTGTTTTTGTGGCGCAGAAATCGATTTAAAATCCTGGAAATCATATGGGTCGATATCTGGGGAATTCGGTGGAATGCATCCCTCGTTACTGTGGGATGCTTCATTTAAATTGTTGCGGTTTTTGACTTTTTCAAAAATGCTAAACAACCTTTTTTTAGTTTTTTTGAAATCTTCCATGTTAATTGTTTATATTCATCAGAGAAAGCTGAAAAACGTTTTTCTTTTACCAAACACGTGTGTGTATTAACCTACAAGAAATGGATCGCCGACGCTACCCTATATATAATTTACTTACTAAACATATGTATGTAACATTTTATAGCTTTTTCGAACTGCATTTCGAAATATGTCTTACGACACATTAATAGTGACGGTAAAATGATCGATAATGACTAATGATGTGGTGATTGATGTATTATAAATTATAGCTGAAAGAAGAATTGTATATTGTATGTCACCATGCAGTAATATGTAAGTTTTACATGGGTGACTTTCGGTCATTTATTTCTTCTACGGAAACATAGATTTACTCGTTAACGATAACATTTTTATAAAGTGTGGATATTATCTTACAATTTGTCATAAAAATAGATATATTCCTAAAACTTAGAAATCTTTCCAACTAAGTGCAACTAGTATTTAAGTTCAAAAAGTGAAATATAGTCACTCAAAAGTCCTCTGCAAGTTGTATACGAATTTGACGCAAAGTTTCGTCATGTTATAAAAGCAATAAGCACAACGCAGCAAACACAGCAATTTTGTAACAACAATTTATATGTATTATATATATAAAATCATATACTCTCACGCCTCTATTCTCTTTATAGGAATATTGCTAAATTAATTTGTTATTTATCTAATAACTATAATTTATTAAATTTGATAATTAAATATGAATCGATTAAAATAAACAGAGATATTTTTTATTACCCGATTACTTTTCGAAAATTCTAAACTTAAAAATGTTGAACACATCAAATTCTGCTGGGAAACTGACGATCTGCTAATAAATCATCTGGCAGCTTTGGTCGAAAGATAATCATTTACCATATTTACACAAGTGCAATACTTTGTTTGTTTAAATAATCGGCATTTTAGAATTTATTTATTTTTTATTTACATTTATTTAGTCGTAAGTAGAAATATAAAATAAAAAGCACTTAAAAGAAAGGAAAAATATTTAATTACACTTTTCTCCAATTAAAAGTAAATGGAATTGAATATGTAAATTAAATCTTTTAATTTTAGTATAACGGTGAATGATCAAAGTCCATTTCTATTAATCGTTTGTGTTGATCTTCTTTCACAGATATAAAGATGAGAGTTGTAAGTTTAGCAAGAGTTTATGCAACATTATGTCGGACATCAAGACCATTTGAGCGCTGCATGTCTTCCTCCACTGGAGGAAAGCTGACTACAATCGCTGTGAACGATAAGAGTGGTGTGGCCACGTTAACTATGAATAGGCCACCAGTTAATGGCTTAAACTACGAATTATTGAGAGATATAAAAGAATCTATTGATGAAATTGAGTCCAATAAATGTCGTGGCCTAATTTTGACTTCGGTAAGTGGGTCTAGGAAAGATTATATATATGTATGTGTATAAAGAGATTTCTAAATAAGTAAAATTGTAGTCTTCCAATACGATATTCTCGGCAGGTTTAGATATAATGGAGATGTATAAGCCGAATCAAGAAAGATTGAGAAATTTTTGGACAACTCTTCAGGATACCTGGTTGGCCTTGTATGGATCAAGTGTACCGACAGCAGCTGCTATCAATGTAAACGCCTAATTGAGATCATATAACAATATTGCTAACGTTTTGATTTTGTTCTTAGGGTCATTCACCAGCTGGTGGTTGTCTATTGGCTACCAGTTGTGAATACCGCGTAATGCTGCCGAATTTTACAATTGGTCTTAATGAAACCAAATTGGGCATTGTGGCTCCTAAGTGGTTCATGTCCACGTTTTGCAACGTACTGCCAAGACGTGTAGCTGAAATGGCTTTGACAGAGGGAAAAATGTTTAACACCGAGGAAGCTTTAAAAGTTGGCCTAGTCGATGATGTGGTTTCAACAAAAGAAGAAGCTTTGGATAAATGTGAAAAATTCTTCGCCACATTTGCCAAAACGAATCCTTTCGCACGTGCTTTAACCAAACAGCAATTTAGAGCAAAAGACTTGCAGCAACTAGAAGATGAAAAAACCCAAGACTTGGAAGCTTTTCTCTTTTTCGTTAATCAACCCAGTGTGCAAAAGGGTTTGGGTATCTATTTGGAAAGTCTTAAAAAGAAATCCAAGTAAATATCGACACTTTCACAAATAAGTTAAAAGTGCTATGAAATTATTGTTATAATACGCATTTACTTTTTAATGTTTCTATCTGCATATATTATATTTATAAATTCTTTTTTTTTTTAATATAACAAAATTAACTCAATTTTTAATTTCTTTATCTTCCTTCATTATGGAGTTCATCATGTACTTCTTGCCGCAGATTTACTAGATTTTCCGCCATCGTATCCAAAAATGTATTAATTTCCAAAACCTTTGCACGATTTCTTTCCAATTCATCTCTGTAAAAATTTAAAATCATGTCATCAAGTTAACAAGTTTTGTTTTTGTTTATAGACTTACTTGTTTAATTTATCAATCATATTGTCAATAAATGCTTTGCTACGCGTCATCAGACGATCCTCGCGTTCATCAATGCGTTGAGTTTGAAAGTCTTTCATGCCAGCTATTAAATTGGCTATAGCTTCGCGGTCCTCCATACAATTCCGTAAAGGTTCAGGAACACCGTCAAAGTCTTGCAAAGCTAATTTTGTTGCTATATAACGAATAACGATTTCGCCAAGATTTTCTGAAAAATGAATGGCAATATCTCGGATTTGACCAAAATATGTTTGAGATTGTTCTACAAATTTGGCAATCATTTCTTGAAGACGTCTTTGAAAAATTATAATGGTTTCCTGAAATGTATAAAGTTGATCTTGTTACCACCAATAGTTCTAATGGTTCGATTGTTTCGGGTAAAATTTCTCTGCCGTACATAGCCATCCCTGTCTAAGAGGTACTAGCGTTAGTAATGTGTTAATATTGTAGAACAATGCTCTTTGCGAAAAGAGAATAAGCGCTAAATGCATATTTGAGAAAAGAACAAGAATGGCAAACAATAAGAGAGTAATTACTGGAATTAAGTGATTAACAAAGAAATATTTATAGGGCTGAATATTTATTCTTTAATTCAGGAAATAGTCGTTTTAAAAAGGCAAAGATGTATGAATGTAAGACGTAAAACATCTGTACATTAGAACATAATAGTAAACAATCCAGTGGTGTTTACAACACAATCTGCTGTTTTATTTAAATTATGACATTTCGTTCAATTTAACACTGTCCATCGAAAATTGAAAAAATGATTCAGGTTTCGGTTTCTTACTTTAAGGAGATGGGGGGTAATTTCAAGTGCTACTTACCTCTGTTGTTTCATGCAAATGTAATTCCTGGGCCATTAATTTATGCCATATATCCGTAACCACATCGTCAAATTCGGCGGCTAGTTTATCCAGTTTATCTGAGTGTTGTATACTTTCGTTAGTTTCAACCTCTTCGCCACGAAGATATCTGTTCTCCAAGAATTTGTGGGATACAATGGATTCCTCAAATACTTTTTCTTTGTACTGTAGAAATTCATCAAGGATTTGATGTCCCATTTTTTGTATTTCTAAATGGCCTTTCTCCATGCTGGCGGTAAATTGTTCAATTTCAATTTTTCGTTCTTCGAATTTTTGCAGTCCTAGCTTATAGATTTCCTGCGTCAGTTCAAATATACCCTTATCATACTCCTCAGCTATATCTTCGGCAACCGAACCGACCATCATTAGTATGCGGCCATCTTCGTCACCTCGCCACAATGATTCGTACAGTTGATGTTCGTTTAAATGTTCTACAAAACTAAAAGATAACCGTTCTGCATCCTCTTTCTCTTTAGCTTTCTGTGCACGTTCTTGTAACTCCATTTCTTCGTTTGCTTGAATTTCACGAAGTTCTCGTCTGTAAATAAATAATGCGATCAATATCCATAATTGAGTTGAATAAAGAGAATTCGTTAAAAACCAATTGGAATGGAGTACGGCTAATAATTGTTAAATTACTTAATTTGCAATAAAATTATTTGAATCGTCATTAGGAAATAAAATATTCTTGTGAGTGTACTTACTGAAAATATTCCTTTGCTCTTTCACGATCTTCATCTCTAATGGCTACATATTCATAGTATTTAACTTGTGGTAAAATTGCTGCAATGTAATCAGCTAAACAAAAGTTTGGACTCTCTGAAATTGGATTTCCTTCTAGATTAAGAACTTTTAAATTTTTCAGAAAACGAAATCGCTCCAACTGAAAGAGAAAAAAAGCGATTTAATATTTTCTTTTTTTCCACATAGAATGTATCAGCAGTTCTCACTCCTTTTGTGGATATTATCTGATTATTACCAATACTCAATATAATCAATTTCTCAAGCGCATCTAAGTTCTCCAATTTTGTAATTAAATTACTAAAGAGTGATAGTACTTCCAAGTTGATCAGCTTATCGAGATTCTCAATGCGTTCTATATAGTTAAAGCTTAGATCGAGCTCTTTAAGATTGATTAGCATATCGATATTTTCGATAACCTCTATTTTATTGCAGTTCAACGCCAGTTTCGTTAAATTGGGCAGAACCCATAAGTGATCTATGCGTAGGATATCTATCAAATATATTTCTTTTTATATAAAAATTTCTTTCTTAACATGTGCTTGCAAGTTTTTCTCACTCTTGAAATCTAAACGTAGCGTTGTTATACGATCATATATGACTGGTGCCATTTGATGTAGACGTGCCTCTTCGCCTTGGTATCCATCTTCCAGATATGATTTCTCTATCATTTGCTTACTAATGACGGCGGGTTCAACTTCCGGATATATTATCTCATCTAAGGATTTTATGTTATCCATTTTTTCGCTTTTATTTGCCATGTTTTAATCAGTTTTTGTAAAATTTATAAAATAAAAACCTTTTTTCGGAAAATTTATTATTAAGAATTATTTTCTCTATTCAAATGTTTTATTCGTTGTCAAGGTAAGTATTTTCTTTTCTACATTCATATACATGTACGTACAGTGTCGACTAGAACTAACTGAACAAAAACTAGTACATATTTGGGGGATTCACATGATATTCTATTATGTCACTTAATAATGTCCTGGTTTTTATTTTGCTGTCAAATTGAACGGTTGAACTGTAACACGCGTTTCTCGTGTAATTTTATCCCCTTGAAATTCGAGTTAAGGCTGGAGTAGCCAATTTTTCGAATCACTGGTGTAGTAGAATTTTATCTGCTAAAACTGCTGTTTTTGTTTGGTTAGGTTAGAGGATGTGTACTCGTCAATTAAGACAAGTACAGTACCCGGAGGTCGAATTGACCCATTGTATGTAAAGTCCTTAAAATGGAAGGATAATGGAGGGAATAGGAAAATGGAGAGGAAGTAGGAAAAGGAGGAATGGGAAGCGGAGGAATTACACAGAACAAACAAAACAAAAAGGGAGAGCGCGACTACACTGATGAAGTCCAAGCACTTCTCAACCAGCTCAAGTTACTAATGAATCTGTGGAGAGCCTTGATGTCGGCTCTCGACACAGAATTCAAACCCTCAGAAAAGCCCCTGCCAAGGATCCTCAACCTCAACCTACCAAGGGCTGGGCAGTTACAGAGGAGGTGCTCGATAGTCTCCAACTCCTCCTCATCGCAAACATACCCCGCAATAGTTCGGCCAGGATCTCTTTCAGATCCCCGTCAGCGACCTAATCTCGCAGTGCCCTGTGATAAATCCGATAACTAACTTTAAACTGGCCTTATCCAAGCCCAGCAACCAACCTTTCCTCAGACTGTCTATAGCAGGCCATAGACATCTGGAAACAACAACCCGATCCGTTCCCCCAACGCCCAACTGCTCTTCCCCCCTGAGCCATCTATTGATGAGGCCGTAGAGGTGGCAGATTGGGGGGTCAGGACCAACTATTAAATCGCCCTCAGAAAGCTAACCAAACCTAGCGAGAGCATCCGCCGTCTCATTGCCCAGTATTCCGCTATGACCCGGAGCCCAGCATAGACGGATATGGTCTGGTCAAAAAATTCTTAACGACTCCTTGCACCCGCCAATGAGCACCAGACCGACGTAATGGCCCCTAGGGCAGCCTGACTGTCAACAAAGATCATGTAAGATTCCGAACCCGAATCAGGGCCACTAGCTATGGCCTCAATAGCCTTCAAGATTGCGAATATCTCCGCCTGAAACACGCTGCAGTCATCATTTAACCTAATGTGAAGGATCATCTGTTCATCTAACGAAATTATGGTGATGACGATTTTACGTCTAATAAGTGTACTTCACACAAACATTCAGTTTTTTTTACTTATTTTTTGGCATAATGAGAGAAAATATTTTTCTTCAGATTTTTTTAAATAACATAGTTTAGCATAAATAGTTTTAAATAGCACCGTAGATCGCTATGAATTACTTATTATGTGAGTCATCCTCAGTATATTAAATTTTTAATAAAAATTTAGTTGATATAAATTAAAAAAAAAAACTTTAATATTCTCTTATAATAAAAGCATAAATATATTTAAAAAATTGTTTTTATTAATATTAAACTGAAATATTATCGATTAGAGGATGATGCAGGTCCATCGATGACAACGATTTTTTGCCGATATCATGTTGAAATATGATGGTTTTTTATTCGTAGTCGCCATAGTCTAGCAGGTAGTGTGTTGTCCTATTAGACGGGAACCCGAATTTCAAACTCCAACTCAGACATTTCAAACAAAACGAAACATGAAATGAGTATTTATTTCGACGATTTCTTCTCGTCAGTCTTTTGGCAAAAGCTCTGAGTGTAAATAAAATTGCCAGGAACGTTTTCTCAAATTTGTCTTCGGAGTCGACTTTACACTGTAGGTCCTGTAACTCATGTAAATTAACACACACAGTTTGCGTGGTATGAGAAGCTATGTCGTAATCCTAAGTAAAGGTTTGTAATGACTAATTAAGTAAGTAATGATATTTTATCTGCTGCTTGTGGCAGCATGACATTCAGTTAAATATCTACCATAGCAATCCATAGCATTGTCCATAATGCTATTGATTTTATATAAAATTCCTACGGTTTTCCCGGAAAAGTAATCCTACATCATTACAATGCCATCTCAATGCCTAATAGTTCCACATTCTAAATTAGTAGGGCAATGCCATTTCTTCTCAATATTTATGTTTTTCGATAATTTGTTCGAATAATATTATATTTGATCTGCTTTTGAGTTAGTTTGCCTACTCGGCTTTAAAACGAGTAATTTTTGTGAATTCGTTTTAGAGGACACCAAAAAATTTGAATTCGTTTTTAAACGGAAATATTACTCGATATCGGTTTGCTTTTTACGGCTTTAAAAAAATTGGATTTTACGATGAAATCTTGTAGGATCGAAGTAAGCTATACATATAAAGGCAGCTAAGGAAACCATTTTGAGGTGCTGAGAAATCTAAGGTTCATAGACAATTCAATCTTGTTGCTTAAGCACCACTAGACAATGACAACTGATCGTACTGACCACCACAGATTTATCGTTTATCGAGATCATAAAGCATAAATATCTGTCGCATTATATCACTTTTCTAAAAATGTCTGTTTACTAATATAACCGCTATAACGACTTTCATCTGTTTAAAGCGAAATTAACAAAATAAGTTGTTATACCGGCTGATGCTTATTATTATCGACAAATAAACAAAAGCAGAACAAAGCGGGAATCTGGAATTCTATATTTCATGTTAAAATTGGATTTCATATAAATCAAGACATATTTATACAAAGTGACCTCACTGGCACTATGAATGCACGAATAAAAAACAGATATTTTGTGTTTGTTGAAGAAAAAGCCTATTATCCCTAAACCTCCACAGAAAATTAATTTTATGTCCTTTTTATAAATTTGAAATGAATAAATAAAATTTATTTATTAACCGGAATATAATTACAAATTGTAGAATAATTATTACAAGCTGAGTAATTTAGATCTTATGCTCGGAATAGTGTAACAGATCCACGGCCCTCCCGTTAATAGTCTAGCACACTACCCTCTAAACTGCTAGGGCACCAAATTAATAAAATTAAATGAAGTTAAATCGAAACTACTTCGAAGTTATTGCAATATATTTGAATATATGTATGCCATACCATATTCCTCTTTTAGAAATAGTTTGCCGGAAAAATACAAACCTTTTACTGCATTTCTAAAAAAATTGGTTCAACCACTTTTTGAAAGATAATCAAATATTTTATGCAACAACGTTAACGACCGATAAAGACAAATGCAACGGTGATTAGTAATGCCAATGAATAATTGTAAAGAAATTAAAAACGCTCCTTTTAAGGTTTATTGTTATTGTATTTCCTACAAAATTGTACTTAAATTATGTTGGACATTTTTAAATTTAAACTCCTTGTGTTTGAAATTTTAATAACGGAAAAGATCTCACAAAAAAAGAGATTGAGGGTACTGGTTACTTGGTAGCAAGTACTTGCAAATAGTTCTAAATGTTGTGGTCATTATGACATTTACACCGTATCCAATGGTTACGATACTGAACAACGTTTTATGTTTACAGTTTTACTTAAATAATAAAAAATCAACCCTTCCGAAATAATTTTCCTTCGTTTATAATGTTCAGTTCAGTGACACCCATCTTAAGATATTCTAGCGTTTAGATGGTCTTAAAAGAATAACAAGAACGTTTAGAAAGTACACAATCCCAACAGGTGCAATCATTTCCTGAAGACCACTCGGTCCGCCCTTCGTTTCTGTTGTTTGTGTTCAAGTAGTTTAAAGTGGTTGGCCGGTCGGAACTTTTGCTATATACGTACATATATGTAATGGTTTAGTGGTGGTGTGGACTACGTTTAGTCTATTTTATAGTTTCGTGTGCGTGTCCGGGCTTAACACATGCTTTTTTTGTCTATCTATTCGTTTCTACAGTTCTACACTCAAACTTCTTCTTTTAATCGCTATTAATGGTAAAAGATATTTGTTTGTATGTCCTTTTGCTATTGACGTTATTAACATTTTTTCAAAGTGTTTTTATTTTTCGGTTTATTCATGCTTAGATGGCTAGATCCTTTGAAAAAGTCTTGGCAACGTTAATACTAGTGCTGGTTACTTTCGTGGTTGTTGTGGCATTAATTTTATACGTACGCTTTACTTTTCGATAAAAAGAAAATACGTTTCAATTAAATTTAAAATAAATTTAAAAGAAAATATCAAATTGAAGAAAATATTAAAAAAAATCTTTCAACAATTGAAATCAAAGCAATAAACGTGTAAAAATTTCGGAAATCGACGTCGATGGTCAGTAGGATAAACCGAAAACAAAAAAAAAATTCTTTCATTATAAGAATTGAATTTTGATTAAATCGATAAAAGGCAGCAATTAAGTGCTTGTAAGAAAAGAAAATCGAAAAAAACAGTTTTTTAAGGGCATCAAGTCTGTTTAGCATTTCTGCAAGTAACAGAAAGTGATATCCATTTTAATGATAGTTTTAAAAGGTGTAAGTAAGTGCATTTGTTTAACCCTATCGTACAAGTATGTTTGCATATATACTATAATACTTCTGTTTTCTCAAACTTTAAAGTAATGAATAAATGTTAAATGTTTTTAATACGAAAAAGAACTAATTTAAGTGATAATAAATATAATATACACGACATACTTTTGTAGCATTTTAAATGAGTTCATATCCTATATTTTGATAATTGTACTCAAAACAATTTATTAAACAATAATTTATAATAATTACTGCTATAAATCGTTCACTATATATGGTATGAAATCAGTTTACTTGTTTTTTTATTTTTGATTACTGATTTGTTATTATTAGATTAGATTTACTCATTCCAAAAAAAATTTTCCTTTAGTTGGCATTTTTGTGGTTTGTAATGAAATTTAATATAATTTATTATAATAATTTTTTTAATATCTCACACAAAAAATTAAAATTATCAAAAGTAACGTTTTTAAATTCTTTTCTAACGTTTAAGAATCATAGAATCATTCAGATTTGTTCATCTTTTTATACACTGTCGGACAAAATTAAGTGCGGTTTGAAATATTTTTTGTTTTTTGATTAAAGCATATGTTTATTGCTTTCAAATGTTTATAAATTATAGTTTCATTTTTAATTCGGTTAATATTTTATCTAAAAAGTATCTTAACATTGAATTCTTTGTTTATATTTCCTATTTATAGTAGAAACTATATGGCACATAAGGAATTTCAAGTGACAAAATAAAGTAACACTTCACTAGAAAATATTATAAATAATTAAACAACTTCAAAATTTAGTAAGAAGTTGCTCCTCCTTTGTTATTTATGACTTCTCTTAATCTTTTCGGCATACTTAGCGCAATGTTCTTCAAAGTACTTGTAGGAATTGCCCTCCATTCACTTTGCAGTTTTTCCCAAAATGTTTGAATATTTGTTCTGGACTCCAGCGGGATTTTGTCATCTGAGGTAGCCCAAAGATGCTCTATGGGGTTTAAATCTGGGCTTTGAGCAGGCCATTTAAATTTTTCAACATTATTTTCTTCAAAATATGTTTTAGCGACCTTACTCGTGTGCTTGGGATCGTTGTCTTGTTGAAAGATAAACTCCCCCAAGCCCTTCGAAATCGAAAATATTATCGTGAAGGAATCGTAAATAGTATTGGTCATGGATTTTTGGCGCATATTTTAAAGTTTTCTTTTAAAATATTTTAATAATGAAATTTGCTCATTATTATTTCCACAAACATATGATTTGACGGACTTGCAGTGGCCATTGCACCTCATACCACCACTAAACCATCTACATATTCCACAGTTGCTTTCAAGTTATTTAACCGCAACACATTGTTTTAGCTCCGTCACACAAATCGTCATCATACGATGCAAAAATGTTAAATTTATTCTTGTGTGCAAATATAATTATTTATCAAAAGTCATTTTGAAGCCGTCTTAGCCTAGGAAGTAGCTTATCATCTCCAATTAAACGAAATATGAAAAAATATTTCTTCGGCGACTTTCTCTCAGCAGATTTCTGGCTAAAACCCTGATAGTAAATAAAATTGCCATTTAAAGTTCCTCAAAAAATATGTCGTTCGGAGCCGACTTTAAAACTGTAGGTTCCCCCTCTTATGGACTAAATTAACACACACAATATAAGAGGCCTGAGAAACTAAGGCGTAATCCTGACTGAGGGTTGTAATGACCAATTATGTTATGTTATGCATCAGAAGTCATTTGACTTACTAATATATTTTGTAGCACAATGTAAACGTAGTTTCGAGGCAAACATGGTTTACATTCGTTTATAAGCAGAGAATTTCGTAAGATTTGTGCACTTTAATAAAATGTGTTTATGGAATTGAATATTTTTTTTTGCACAGATTTAGTTTTTTTTCAGTTAAGCTGTCCTTTTCGATTTTCCTTCTCATAGAAGCATTTTAAAATTTTGATCGACCCTTTTACCTTTTGCCATCTTTTCACATGTTAAACCTATCTAGTTTAACAATTAACTCTTGGACATCTATACGAATTTTGATTATCATATTTGTTAATTTCACTCGCCTGTTCCGTTAAACCGAATAACTGTTAATAACGCAGAATTCTATTTATTTTATTTATTTATTAATTACAATACAATTATAAATTATATTCTAATTATATACGAGCGGAGTAACTTAACCATATGCTCGGTGTAGTGTCACAGACCAGAGTCTCTGGTGGGAATCGAACACACTACCCTCACCCTAATAGTCTAGCACACTACCCACTAGACTACCAGGGCACCCGTAGAATTCTAAAATTCTGCGAAAACAATAAAAATTTGGTTCTAATTAAGCTTTACATAAATTTTTTTAGGTTATTTCTTGAGTTTTTTTGGTTTTATTTGTTTTTGTACTACGTGTTCAATATTTTTGTTGTCTCAGTTATTTACAGTTGTTTAATTTCTAAAATTTAAGTTGACTCATATCGATGGTTTTTTTTTATGAAATACTATGTAACATATGTATTTTCAATAGCATGGTGTACGAATAATTATTTGGGTCAGTGTATCTATATTATATGAAATCTATGCATATATGTATGTATGTATCTCAGCGTGATTTTACATTTCGAATCTAATTAATTAATTGAAAAAATTAGTTATTATATGTACATGATATATAGTTATGCTATTGAAAATGATTTCCATAAGCTGATCAAAAGATTGGCTTTTCATTCGGACTAATTTTAACGTGACCATCTTTAAAGTTTGTGGAGTTTTGTGTGCTGAACTGTTTTTATTTAGAAGGCATTTTAATACATACTTATACAAGTGTGGAATGAATGGAAGATAACTCTGACATTTTTGTTTCATTTTTGTACAGAAAATAACGAAATCTTTAATGATTGATAGTGTTTAATATCTTTTGATTGAGTAAACATTTTTTGTTAGGCGTCTGAGGACAAGGTAAACAATAACCTGAAATGAGTTCAATACCAGCCAAAAAGTATAACGATTATATATTGAAATCCACTGCCAAACAGACAGAACTCTCTTCAAATTTTTGGTACTTATAATTGCCCATCTGATGCTGAAATAAGAAATTTAATCGTAAAATTTGGGAGTTGAAAATTACACTAAAAAAATACGGGGAAACCTTTAGATTTATAGGTGGCAAGGTGTAGTGTCCCAGTAGTCTAATATGTATAGAGTACAAATCCAAAGAAAAAAGTCTAAACAAACCAGCTGATAGCTGTCAAAGTTGACCAGCTTTGACCGTTACGTTTACGCAGATGTACCGGATGGAACAAAGCACACAAGAGAACATGGTTTTTAAAATTTGATGTCAGTTGAACAAATCAAAGTTTAACGTTTGATGGATTATATGTGAATCCAGCTTAAATCCCCTTTTGACGGTCACACCAAGCGACAACCGTCTTGTTGTTAATTTTTCATAGTTGAATGTAAGGTATCCTGTGTTTATGAAATCAAAAGTAGGTTTATATTTTATTGTTCGCAGAGGACATGGAGATAAAACTCAATGTAAAGATAAAATACTTTGAAATAACTTGTGTTATTTTTAAAACAAATTCTCTTTAGAAGATTGCAATATAGGGATTAAGAAAGAGTTGGCCCAATCTTCTAAAGAAAAATTGTTATTATAATTACTTAAATGTAATTATAATGGGGATTGAGAAAGGAGAGGTAGAAAGAAATGTTATTATTAATTTCTTATTCCTTTAAAGGTTGTTATGTGTAACTTACCCTTTGTGAGAGATGAGATGAGATGACTGCCCAAAATTATTAATTCTATTCATTTTCTATAAATTATGGAATACAATTTTTATTTAAGAATTTATGATTAATAACCAATCAGTATAGAGTTGTGAAAAGCAAGTGATTTATAGGTACAAATTTAGTTTCAAGAAACTTCAGAATTTATCCAATGGATAAGTTATATAAAAAAGTATAAGATAAATTTGGAAGGTTGGAATATTTAAGTGTTAGTTAACGTATAACAATTAGTTAACAATGACAATTTTCCAATAAATTTAAATTAATTCACAATATAATACAGTAAGACAGTAAGATAATAGTTTAAATAAATAACTTCAATTCAATTTCAAATTCAATTCAGTTCAATTTCAAAATTCAGGTTTAAAAAATTAGGTACAAATTCTTATTTGTACATGGCGCCGGCCTTGACGTTAGTCAACAGAATTATCGGTGTTGATCGTATAGCCTCTACGAGTATTCTCGCATCGGGTGTTTATAAATTTGATGTTGTGGATGGTTTTGATTGTTTTGGTGGTTTAGTCTTCTGGGTTGTTGGTTTCTCTTCTCTCTTCTTCGGACTTCTAGGCTTCCTGGGCTTATTGGGTTTTGGATGTAACAGAGTATGATGAAACTTATCGCACTTTCTGCACGTATCCATTGATGTGCAGCCTCTTATATCATGGCTCTTGGGAAGGCAATTTACGCAATAACGATGCCTCCCCACAATGTCTTCCCTCTTCTTAACCGTCATTCTGAGGAACCTTTTACAGAATCGCAAGGAGTGAAAGTTTTCGCAAAGCACACATCGATATAGATGATCATCTAAACGCCGTCTGCGTTGACCTAACCTTGAGCGGATAGTGGATCGGCTTTGGCTATTCCAAATGTTGGGAAAATTGGTTATTAGAATAGTTGTAGAGAAATGCAATGTGATTTGGAATAATTTTAGCTGTGAAATTGGAAAGAGCAAAGTAGAGAAGTAGGAGAAGATATAAGAAATTGAGGATAATTTGAGAAAGAAAAAAATCGTTGTTATTTTTGAGTTTCGTCGTCCATGAAGGGTAAAAGGCATAATTTAACAATAAGACGGGTGATTATTCCAGACGCCGTACGCACATCAGCAGTACGCGTATTTTCGTCGGTACCAGGATACGTTTCCTCAATTCTTCCTAGTCGCCTTTCACAAGGCGGTTGTAAATCGTCTATCACTGCGACGAGATCTCCGGCTTTTACATTGGGGACTGGACTTTTCCACTTATAACGCTTGTGTAATGACTTGAGGTAATCCTCTGTCCACCTGACAGAGAATGGATGATGTAACGCTCTCCAGGATCTTCTGATAAAACAGAGATTGGGCGAGAGTTGAGAGTGTCCTCAATTCGGGCTAAAATTGTGGAGAACTCCTCAAAGTTTAGTCTTTGAGCGCCAACAATTTGTTTCAAATGGAACTTGAAACTTTTTACCGCGGCTCATAAGCCGCCCATGTGGGGAGCGTGTGGTGGTATGAATTTCCACTCAAATCCATGAGTGATATACTTTTGGGCAATGTCACTAGCGATAAATTTACACAAAAATTCACAAATTTAGTAAATTCGCGCTCGAGAATTCTGCTGGTACCCAAAAAGTTTTTCCCATTATCGGTAACTACCCTTTGGGGGAGCCCCCGCTTCCAAACGAAGCGATCGAATGCAGCTTGAAACGCTGCCGAGGATAAGTCTGAACAGAGCTCTAAGTGTATGGCTTTCGTGCTGAAACAAACGAAAACACTTACATAGCTCTTGATCATGGGAGACTTTCTTAATGGAGATGCCTTTGTTTCGAATGGGCCAGCGAAATCAATTCCCGTGGTTTGGAAAGGAAGAGATAAAATACATCTTTTCGGGGGTAAAGGAGCCATTATTTGAGTACATGGCCGTTGTTTATGATAATGCAAGTTTTGCAATTTCGTATTACTTTTTTTACTCGGGGTTCGAGTCTGAATATGTAAAATTCAGTTTGTGCCATACGACACATTTGGCTACATTCAGCTGGTTTAAAAAAATAGGTACAAATTCTTATTTGTACATACTTTTAATACCTCTATACAATAAAGGCACAATGGGCGGGGTTTAAAATAATATATTAACTTCAGTTTCCTCCACGGCTTTTAATTGTACACTTCAGACTTGACAAAAGTAATAATAGAAGAAAAAAAAATATCTCTATTATTCCCTGAAAATCTCTTGTTTATACGCAATAAAAACCCCATCCCCAAAAAAATTTTTTTATCCTTTGGGGTGGCAGATCACAATTAGTTTGGAAATTTCAACGATAGCTTTTCTGTACTCCGTTAACCGTCGCATTCTTTATCTTAGTTTTTCTTTGTTCTTATTACCTCAAAGTTAATTGGACTCAAATAATTTAGTTCAGTTACCAGAATTTTCAGGGCTCATTCTACTGTTTAACGTCACCTAGTAATTCCTATTTAAACTTGATTTTTATCAAGCTTTTATAAATGTTTTTATGGGTGATGAAGTGAATGAAGTATTTATTTATGCCAGCGGCTGCGCTTTAGGTAG
Source organism: Sarcophaga subvicina (assembly GCA_936449025.2). Lineage (NCBI taxonomy): Eukaryota > Metazoa > Arthropoda > Insecta > Diptera > Sarcophagidae > Sarcophaga > Sarcophaga subvicina. Next base: position 40,447,732 of record OW388082.2, read on the forward strand.
ACCATATGTGGATGTTGTCTTCATGTTCGAAATTGTGTCTGGTTTGTGCCTGTATATGAGAGACTTATAAGCTCAGTAAATGAGTCTTTCTTCATGTTTATTTAATTCTTGAATTTTGGAAAATAGATATCGTACTCCATTGCCTGTAAAGTTACGATTTTCATGTTTGTTGAAGATCTAGCCAATGATCTGGGTCACAAACCACCAAATCAAATTGTGTATCTTTGGAGTGCATTTACACCAAATTCGTTAATTCTGTGGTTTGACGTACCCCCCTTTTGGTGGAATATCTTACTGAGAATTTTTAAATTTGCCGCGTGTTACGAAAGTTTTTTTTATACAAAGAAAAATTTTTTAAATTTATTTTTTATTTTTATATATTTATTGGTTAATTCCAATACAACAAGCATATAATTTTATCTAATAGTACTGTTAATACACTGTTACAATGATTACATATATAAATTTCACACAAGAAAGCAAAATTATATTAATTAAATTTAAATTAGCCTTGCAGATGAAGAAATTTAATGAAAAGAAAGGTGTATTGAAATTGCTGTCTTAAATTGCATTACATTGCTTTTCAATTGAATTTCTGGCGGAAGTTCGTTCCATGAATGAATAGCATTAATAAAAAAGTGCACTTGTTTCCGGTACTTTACGGCGTTTATCCTGTAGCCCCTGTTAGTCCTAGCAAATTGAAGCCTGCTAAATAGATAATTTGATTCCCCTACATAGATAATCTTGTGTAGGAAAATCAGCATACGATATTTCAAAAGGCTTTCCAGTGACATATTGTAGATTCTGTATGAAAAATGCGAGATACTACTATATCTACTGCGTCCAAAAATATATCTTCTATGTTATTATAAGTCACGTTTAGTTTATTTTTGCTGAGTCCAAACCCGCAAAGAGCTTGCACCCATCCAAGAGAGTAGGTACTAGATATGTTTTTGCCAAGAGCATACGTATATTAAACGGTGTAAATGATTGAGTCATACAGAGATTCCCCAGCATAGCATACGTCCTCCTACAAATAGTGTTATTGTGGTTAGTCCAGGTAAGTTGACTATTAAAAATAATACCTAAGTTCTTGGCACTTTGTACCAATGCTATGCTATCCCCGACAACTAATGGTGGCAGTAGGTCTGGCCAACTTTACCAATTATGACAGCCTTTGACTTATTCGCATTTAAGCAAAGACCATTTGCAGTAGCCCATTTAAATATATTGTCGAGGTTCTGGTTCAGTCTCAATATACAATTGTCGATGTTAGATTTATAACAGCTAACGTAGAGTTGGACGTCATCGGCATACATTTGAATTCCGCAGTGAGTAATACGTGAAGGTAGGTCATTCGAATACATTATGTATAGCAATGGGCCGAGAATTGAACCCTGTGGTCCACCTCTCCGCACCTGGCTGCTAAATGATTTTTCATCACCATGGTGTACTGTCTGACTTCTCTTATACAGATACGTACGTAATAGATTTGCTGCTGACGTTGAAAATTTAAAAGTATTTTTCAACTTGTGACAAAGAATGTCATGATCAACAGTATCGAAAGCTTTCGAGTGATCTAGAAGTACCCGAAAAGACACCATGTGTTGATCCATTTTTGACCTCAACTCCTATACAACATCCACTAAAGCCGTAACGCAGCTGTGTTTAGGTCTGAAACCAGATTGTCTGCTAGTCAGTAGTGAGTTGTCTTATAAGTATTTACTGGTTTGACGATGCATGGACTATACGTTCAAAAATCTTCGACAAGTATGGAAGTATCGCAATTGGTCTGTAACTTTTGTCAGGTTTTGGAATGGGGATAATCTTCGCATGCCTCCACATTGAAGGAAATTTCGATGTTGTTAAAATAGTATTAAATATATGTAATATATATATAATAATGTAGTCAAGGATAATCTTTAGAAATTTCGGATGTATTTCATCATTGCCATTTACTGACAAAAATTTAATAACAAATAAAAAAAATCACCCGTTATTTACAATATTCGCAAGTATTTTTGCACTATAACAGTAGTTACTGAACGTCACAAATTATTTTCTGTTTTGTTTTTCGGTTGCATTAATTTTGAGGTAAAAATCATATTTAATATTTAATAGAATTAAAATCAATTGCATACCAATATTAAATTGTTTATAATTTTGGCTAGAAATGAATGAACAAACTGTCTGACACTTTTATGAAAATTGTGTCACGCGGACAAACAGCAATGACCTTGATTCAATAATAAATTTCGGTTAACAATTATTGATTTAATGAATTCCGTTGTCCATAAATGTTTTATTATTCAAATATTGATTGATTAATTACTGAAAATAGTTTCAACGGATATATACCACAACAATTTCTACAGGCGGTTTTACCTTAAGTTATTAATAATACATGCTCCACGGGTAACAATAATGAAAGTGTTGAAATTAAATCAAATCAAAATAGATTTTTTAAAAGATTCCTTTTGTACAAAAACTTATTGAGTGTAATTTTATGTTTACATTGTCAAAGCCTAACTTTGATTTTAAGAAATCCGGAGAGTTGTACTTGCCTGACTTTTTTCAACAGTTTAATATAGACGACCTTTCAATGTAGCAGATTCTTGGTTAGTAAATAGCACCATTTAACCCTGATCATTAGTTTTGCTACAGTACTACATACATAATTCGTCATTACAACCCTTCAGTCAATATTACGACCTAGCTTCCCACATCACTGATGTTGTGTGTGTTAATTTTATCCATAAGTGGCGGGAACTACAGTTTAAGGTCGATTCCTAGCGACAGATTTTTGAGAAACTCTTTCATGGCAATTTTATTTTACACTCAGAGTTTTTGCCAGAAATCTGCTGAGAGGAAGTCGGCGAAGAAATATTTTTCAATTTTTCGTCTTGATGTCTGACCTGGGGCTTGAACCAAGGCCTTATGTCTAATCAGCCAACACAGTGCTTACTGTATATGTATTGAATTAAATTCTATTAAATATTTGAACAATATCAGCATATCCGAAATTATATACAAGACGACTAATAGATTAGAATGATATTTAAGACTCTTAACCCTTTAACCGTTTATCTCGAGTATACTTGTTTGAAGAAAAAAAATCGAATTAGTATTATTATTCAAAGAAAAGAAAAGAAAGAAAGGAGAAAGGTCAAATAAAGGTTATTCAAAAATAAACTTTCTAGAATATTTGTTAGTTTGGCAACCTTATTTATTTTAATAGGCATTAAAGATCAAATATTTTATAAAAATGTAAAGAACTTACATACACATACATACATAATTTGTCATTAAAACGAGATTTATGAGAAACTCTTTCACGGCAATTTTATTCACTCTCAGAGTTTTAGCCAAAAATCTGCTGAGAGGAAGTCGCCGACAAAATCTGTTTTCATATTTCGTTTTGTTGAAGATGTCTGACCTGGGGTTTGAACCGTGGCCTCACGTCAACACACTACCTACTAGACCACGGCGACTACACATTAAGGCCCATCATTACAACTTCTCTTTAACTAAAAACATATAATTTGTTTTTCATTATTATAAGTGGACAATAAGGTAGAAGTGAGCGTTAAGCTAAAGGGAAGTTATATCTGTAACTTTAAAAGTTAAATTTATCTTTGAACTTGCCATATTATATATTATTTTCAATATGGCAACTTCAACTATAAACAAAGTGCACAAACTTAACTAGAAATAAGATCATCGTTGCCGCTGCGCTCTAAAAAACTTCTTTAATTTGGCAAAAGTTATAGATATTGTTCCGACACTGCCATAGTTTTAAAAAAGTGAATTTTTTTTATCACTGAGTTGTAATAACGAAAAAAGGTTAAAGATGACTTTATAGTTAACTTTAGCTAAAGTTACATTTTACAAACCCAACTTTAACGGCAAGCTGTAATAATGGCCTCAAAAATTAAGTTTATAAAAATAAATATTTTCTTAAAAATGAGCACGCAACGTTTGACTTTAAGTCATAATTGCCTAATTTTACGGAAACGTTTTACTCTGTTTATGTCGAGTATACTTTTTTGAAAAGCCGTTCCACAATCTAATTTTAAGTGAAATTTCGAAAATTTAAAAAGGATGATTTGATAAAAATCGCGAGCTTGTTGAGTTCATTAAACGGCATAGTAGTGACATTTGGCTCTGGACAACCTTTACTGTCATTATCTCGGTTTCACGTAGAATTAAATGAAGCAATTCTTATCTTTCAGAATGCAAACTTAACTTTTATTATTTCACATGCACAGTAAATGCCTAATAATTGCAGAAATAATTTCGCATTAAAAAAGAAAATATTTGTATTGTGATTAAATTTCTTAAAAATAGTATTTTTAGGCCAATAAATGAATAAAACATGAACCGTTATTTAACATTAAGTCAACTTGGTGATGGGACCTATGGCACCGTAGTGCTCGGGCAGCGCAAAGACACTGGTGAAAAGGTTGCAATTAAACGAATGAAACGTAAATACTATTCATGGGAGGAAGCAATGAATCTTCGTGAAGTTAAAGTAAATTTTTGGAAATTAAAAAGTTATTGAAACGAAATTTTTGTTAAACTTTTGCTTTATTACAGTCTTTGAAAAAGTTATCACATCCAAATATTGTTAAATTGAAAGAAGTGATAAGAGAAAATGACACGTTATACTTTGTATTTGAGTATATGAAAGAAAATCTTTATCAGATGATAAAAGATCGCGAAACACATTTGCCAGAGCCAACGTTAAAGAGTATATTATTTCAGGTGAGTTAGTATCATATCTCTGAGTTGTAGCTGAATTGCAATTTTGATATTTTTTTTTGTTTGAAATTTTAGGTTTTCACTGGTTTGGCTTTTATGCATCGTCATGGATTTTTTCATCGTGACTTGAAACCCGAAAACCTTTTATGTTCCGGTCCGGAGTTAATAAAAATTGCAGATTTTGGTCTGGCTAGAGAAATACGCTCTAGGCCTCCATTCACGGACTATGTGTCAACGAGATGGTAAACTTTTAAAATGCATTTCAATTTATCAAGTTTCAAATAAGATCATGGTTTTCGTTATGAAAAAAGGTATCGCGCACCTGAAGTTCTATTACACTCAACTACCTACGGCAGTTCAATTGATTTGTGGGCCATGGGTTGCATAATGGCAGAATTGTATACATTTCGTCCGCTATTTCCGGGAAGTAGTGAAGTCGATCAACTTTATAAAATATGTTCCGTTTTAGGGACACCAGACAAGGTGTGTAATAAATTTGTATCGTGTGGCCAATTCAATCAATTACACTGGTGAACAAATAATTTGTTTTTGTATATTAAAACTAAAATAATTCTTTTATTCACAGAATGATTGGCCTGATGGATATAGACTTGCAGCATCGATACATTTTCGTTATCCCGATTGTGTTCGTGTTCCTTTAAATTCGATAGTAAGTAGATGCAGTCAGTCTGGCTTGGATTTGCTTGAGGATTTGTTGCTCTATGATCCCGAGAAGAGACCAACGGCCCAACAGAGCCTTAAATATCCATACTTTAATGCCATGAAACGCATATCACCTGCAGCGGCAACAAAGGCCAATGTAAAGTTAACAGCCAAATATGGCAACAACTCGAATGTTACGCAAAATTTGTCAAATAATGTGCTTCCGGTACAAGAAAAGCTTCAAACCCTAACTGAAATGATACAACGTAGTAACAACAACAATAATATTAATAAAATTACCAATAACAATAACAACAACATCGGTAAGATTGTTAATACCGATACCTCAGCGGCCAATCTAAATAATTCGAAAAACGGTCATATTTTAGTGCAACAAGCCAAAAATGTCAGCCAAATACCAAAAATAAGTTTTCTAACGATGAACACTAACGACTTAATTAATAATCCACCGCAGAGTAAATTTCAACAGCAGCAATATCTCAACGAATCCGGTTCGGTGAAGAGTGAAACCATACGTTACAATACAATTCTGGCTCCTTCGAGCAATATTTATCTGAGTACAGGAAATCTAAATCATAGTACCGAAAACCTGACTCGTACTGAGTCTATAAATGATATTTTTCTAAACCGTAATATATCGCAACTATTTGGTCTGACTCAAACGCCTGCTGTGAATTCGCAGTCTCAGCATCCAAACGTCTCATTCCATAATGGCAGCGTTATGGGTTCAAATAATAGAGGCACTAATGCAATTTACGTCAACGGCTCTCGTAATTACGCCCTTTATGAGACGGCTGCAAAAAATGCGAAAAATTCTGCTAAAATCGGTGGCTATTATGTGTACACCAGGCCTAATCAGGATTTCACACTGAATGACTCCAGCAAAGTTTACAACATGTTCTCAAAGGTAGGAGTCAAACAAAATGTACCTGCTGAGCTAATAGTACGCCATTCGTATGAACCGACTTTAATGGGTAGCAAAATATATGCGAACAATGAACAATTATCAGCACGGTCCCAGATCGGTCGCTACGAGTCTAAGAAAAATGATAGAGAAAGTGCTAATGAACAATTTTTCACGAATTATGGTACAAATGAGAATCAAGCTAAATTTAACGAGAACGATGACGAGTTAGACACTATACTGGGGTAAGTTTTTTTATACCACGTACATATGTAAACGTATGCAATTGGTAATAACGTGAATTCTTATTTTTTTGTAGAACAAAATTGAAGAGCTCAGCGAAAAAACAACGAAATCCAAAGTCTAACATTTTGTTAGAAGATCTTTTCGGTCATTTGTCCATGGATTCAGAATTGAGTGACTCAAAATTTCCCGACCAACTTGTTACACACAGTATAACGGATATACCTTTGAAAAAGCATTCGAATCCTTTAAATAGTCTTGAGGCAAAAAATGGCAGTCAAACAGATTCATTTCCCACAAACGGGTAAGATTAAATTTATTTTCTATTGGTTTGATTTTATCTCCTCCTATTATGATTTATTGCTTTTTATGTAATACACTGAGAGAAATTCATATCAATTGCAGTTGATTAAACAACACTAACTTGGTGATATTAGATGTGATTGTAATACTTTTTATTTTTTTTTTTATTACATAAAATCTCCCCAGAGTGACCTAAGTAGCGTTTTTAGTTTACGTTTCTAGGAACTGAATATTTTTCTAGGACCAATTTTAGGTATCGTAAGAAACCATCTCCGTCTACTACTCACCAATTGAACATGCTGCCAGGATTGTTTTCATGAAAGCATCTTGGTAAGTTGAAGTCGTCGTAGTCTAGTTGGTAGTGTGTTGGCTTATTAGTCGTAAGGCCAGGCTTCGAGCCCCAGGCCAGACATCAAAAACAAAATACAAAAAAGTATTTCTTCGGCGACTTCCTCCCAGCAGATTTCTGGCAAAAACTCTGAGAGTAAATAAAATTGTCATGAAAAGTTTCTCAAAAATCTGTCGTTCGGAGTCGACTTTAAACTTTAAAGGCCCCACCACTCTTGTATAAAATTAACACCCACAACATAAGTGGTGTGAGAAACTAGGGCGCAATCCTGACTGAAGGGTTGTAATGACCAGTTATGTATGTGTATCTTGGTAAGTTGTCTAGCCTAAAACGATGTAAATAGCCAAGTTTTGAAAGTTTTCCTTTCTATATGATAAAAGTGATTGACCAGGGTTCGATTCAGCGAATGCAGAATTAACACTGAATGATATTTCTGAAGTTTAACGTAAGTACGAGAAAAACAAAAAGTACCACAAAAACATCAAAATTATGAGAATGGGAATAAACAAGGATCAACACATAATAACACTATTTAAAACAATAACAACAACTTAACGGTCGAACTCTAGAAGCTGCCAGGTCGAAAATAAATGAAGTATAAGAGTGTATGGCAACGCTGCCAGTCACTTGTAGTAACTCTGTAATATATTGCATACCATGTCGAATAAAACAACTTTAGATGTGAGTGCGTAAAACAATCTAGTAGTAGATACGTCGTCTTTTCCTAACAGAAATATACATGAAGCGACTTGGGTCTCTCTGGACTAAAGAACGGAAGGGAACATAAGAAGGGGACGCTCAGCGCCTACATAGGGAAGACAAAACGTGACAGAAGTAAACAGCAGTGGCAAGAGTTGGGGAGAATTTTGGCGTTAGCTCAAAATAAGATTTCTTCAAAAATTTTATTTAGGAACCTTACGAAACTCAAATTTTTTAATTACTACTCCAACCACTATTAGATTGTACACCACGCATTTCCGTTTGATATGCCAATATTCAAAGTTCCATATTTATATAATGATAGCGCCTTATAAGTTACATTCTCTGAAAGTTACGAACAGTTTTTAATTTATTTTCTTCAAGTCAGACATTTATCAATGTGAATACCAATATATTTAGTATGCGAGAGCTGAGTCACAACTTTATCTTTTATCCGAAGTGAACACGGTTTTCGTTATCTAGAGCTTTAACTCTTTTCCAGCTGGTTAATCAAGATGTTTTGTAAGGATTTTTATGATATGATATTATGATTTTATTATAACCCTATGGCATCACAACGGGCCGCTATGCGTGCTCAAGTGAGCTTTTTTGGTAAATTAAAGCTACCACGCTAACCTAACCTAACTATGAGTGGTAACGAAAGCAATGTCATAAGCAAAGGCAGAAGTGGTACTTAAGATTGAATTTAGCAATAGTGCTTAGAACATGAGTTATATCAACTATAAGTGGCAGATCAGTTGCATCATTGCACAAATTTGTGGTGAAATCGGTTTTCAAGTATTTAACAAAGAGTCATTCTTTCGTGCCTAATTAGCGACGGAGTTTCGCAAAGGAGGCTTAGGGCCTGTTTTTGTAAGGCGAATGGAAAACACAAACAAAAACACTAAATTTTATTCGTATTTTCCATTTAAATAGACGAACTTGTGAAATCGTTCGTCTTACAAACACAGGTATTTAAATACAGTTGACTTTTTAAGAAATCGCCGTAGTCTACTAGGTAGTGTGTTGGCTTATTAGCCGTAAGGCCACGGATCAAACCCCAAGTCAGACATCAAAACGAAATATGAAAAAATATTTCTTTGGCGACTTCCTCTCAGCAGATTTCTGGCAAAAACTCTGAGAATAAATAAAAATTGCCATGAAAAGTTTCTCAAGAATCTGTCGTTAGGAGTCGACTTTAAACTGTAGGTCCCGCCACTCATGTATAAAATTAACACACACAATATGAGTAGTGTGAGAAGCTAGGCCGTAATACTGACTGAAGGGTTGTAATGGCCAATTATGCACGTATGACTTTTTAAGATTCCTTGTTACGTTGCACAATTGAATAGTTTGACTTTAGTGAAACATTTAAAACATTCAAATATCTTTTAAGGGGTATTGTTTTTGAAATTCCAATAGTTCTTCGAGTCGTTCTGTGTGTTTCTTAAGTCTGAATTTATACTGTCGGCAATCTCTTCGAGTCCTATTTGTTGTGTAACTATTACCAACGCGGTTATATGCCATTGGGGGAAAATTATCTGTGTTGGAATAAACAGTCTGTATAATAATTTAATTAAGTTCAGTTTAATTAATCCAATTTAACCCGATAAAATAATTTTTTATCTTAAAATAGCTTAAATTTAATAAATTCCTGCATATAGAATAGAAAATAATTGTTTGCCAAAAACTAGTGATACATACAGTTAATAATTTCTGTGTCGGTATAGCAAACGTTGTCAAATAAGTTTAGAACTCACGACAATGTTACAAAAAAGCAAAACTGTTTAAAAGAATTTATTTCAGGTCAAAGTTACTAATGACGGGCCAAGTAAATTAAAGCATAATAAAGTCAAAAAGCTTTAATAATTTGCCAAATAATATGCGAACAGAAATAAATTAATTCTTAAATACTGATGTTGTATTTTATAAACATGAATCGATTAATTGTTTATTGTTCGACATCGAGATTTTAAAGTATTTCATGAAAAAGTTAGATGTTCCTTTCCAAGTATTTTAGAGTTATGTTTAAGCGAATTTCCCTCAGTGTAATAAATAAGTGCATAAATCATTTACTCATTTATTGTTTCATCTCATTCTTCAATTAACTCTTTCTGGTTTAGAGACCTTTCACCTCAGTTCTCCCCAACTAGTTGTCATACGGGTGATGACGATTGCCAATTTTGGCCCATAAGGTAATGCTAGTGAATATTTGACTCCTATATGGTCATCATAACTGTAGATTAGATGAAAGTAGTGATTTGTTGTAGATTAATTTAATATTATCACAATAGAAACTCTACCTCCTATGGATATTCATATATTTTTGATTTATTTTTAAAGTAGTTAGAAATATAAGTACCATGTAAACCGGTATGAAGTGAGCGTTTTTTTTTTCTGTGAAAATAAAACACTAATTTTTAATGCGAAATTAAAAAAAAAGAATTATACTTAAAGTACAATGACCACTTCTGACCATAGATTTATTCCATCTTTCAAGCAATTGTTGATTTCACGCCCATAAAACTTTTTATCTTTTCGTCCAATTTATCAAAACAAATAGTAGTCGGAAGGAGCCAAGTCTGGTTAATACGGCGGTTGAGGCAGCAGCTCCCAGTCTAATGCCTTTGTTGTATTTTGAACTGGGTTTGCTTTTTGTTCACATGCATTGTCATGCTCCAAAATTATTATGCCATGTTGTCGTTTTACGATCAATCCATGGTTCAAATTGATCATTTGTTGTGGGTAGCGATTTGTATTAACCGTTTCACCAGATTTTAGGAGCTCATGGTATACCACATTTTTCTTGTCCCACCAAACTCACAGCATTATTGCCAGCCGAAGTAGATGGTTGTCGGGGATTAAACCATGATTTTTGCCGTTTAGGAATCTGAAAATAAATCCATAATAATTTTATGCAAAACTGATTTTGATCTGTCTGTCATTTAGACTTTCGGCTCTATAGCTTTGATAACTTTGATCTCTGAGATGACGTAAATTTCATACTTGACTTTTGTATAAAGACTAAGACCCATTATTACAACTTGCCGTTAACTTGGGTTTAGTTAAAGTACCTTTAGCTAAAGGAAACTGTAAAGTTACCTTAAACTTATTTCCGTTATTACAACTTACAGATAAAATTATTCAAAAATATGGCAGTGCCGGAGCAGTGTCGATAAAACTGCTCAATTTGTATTCAAGTTTTTTTTAACGTAGTGGCAACCGCGGGCTTCGTTTTTTTGTTGTATATGCTCATTTTGTTTAAATTTGAAGTTGCCATAATGAAAATAATATATAATATTGCAAGTTCTAAGATAAACTTAACTTTAAAAGTTACCGGCTGGATGATCCTCCCTTTAGCGTAACGCTCATTTCTATCTTATTGGGCACTCATAATAACAAAAACAATTTACCTGCCCGTTAAAATCCTCCCAAGTTGTAATAATGGCCCTAAACGTATTAAATCGGAACAAGAATAGTGTTTCTCTGCTAGAATTAAAACTTTCATTTAGGAGCGCAACAGCTTATACTCGATGGAAGAAATTTAAAATTCCTGAGTTCCCGGAAATATTTTAATCTTATACTTGGGAAGTAGTTAAAAGCGTCAAAGAAACGTTTTCCAAAACAGATTCTCTAAAGCAATGGATAGTAAATGGAATGAAATTCGGGAGATTGAACAAAAATACGGCACTTCCTGTCAGATATTAATGTTGATGACTTCAATCATAAATTTTTGAATATTAGTATTCCTCATTTATAGTAGTCGACGTGGTCTAATGGGTAGTGTGTTGGCTTATTAGACGAAAAGCCAGGGTTCGAGCCCCAGGCCAGACATCAAAACAAAGTACAAAAAGGTATTTCTTCGGCTACTTCCTCTCAGTAGATTTCTGGCAAAAACTCTGAGAGTAAATAAAAATTGCCATGAAAAGTTTCTCAAAAATCTGTCGTTCGGAGTCGACTTTAAACTGTAGGTCCCGCCACTCATGTATAAAATTAACACACACAACATAAGTGGTGTGAGAAACTAGGTCGTAATCCTGACTGAAGGGTTGTAATGACCAATCATGTATGTATAGAATTTTGCGTAACTAAGTGATTTGATGACTTCAAACTGTTGTATTGTATTGATTTGCCGGAAAGAGCGTTGTAAATGTATGCTGATGTGAAGAGTAGGTAGGTCCCGCCACTCATGTATAAAATTAACACACACAACATAAGTGGTGTGAGAAACTAGGTCGTAATCCTGACTGAAGGGTTGTAATGACCAATCTTTGCGTAACTAAGTGATTTGATGACTTCAAACTGTTGTATTGTATTGATTTGCCGGAAAGAGCGTTGTAAATGTATGCTGATGTGAAGAGTAATCTTGCTAGAATCACCAAGTGGGCTGCAAACAAATGACTTTGTATCAATCCAACCAAATCGTGTTGCACTTTTATTAACAAAATAATATAATAACATAGTTATAAACATTTAACGCCTATTGAACTTAACTTTATCCGTCAAAATCTATATTTTATCTGAAATTTTGTATTCTGCGAGATATTTGCGAACCGCTCTGGCAGTGATTTGAACAGACTTAGGGCCATTATTACAACTTGTCGTCAAACTTGGGGTTAGTTAAAGGTACCTATAGCTAAAGGGAACTGGAAAGTTACCTTTAACTTATTTTAGTTATTACAACTTACTGACAGGGGTGTTATATTTGACGATTTTACGTCATTTTGACGATTTTTGTTGTCAATTTGCTAATATGACGATTGATGTTTTTTTCCATACAATTTCTAACATTTTGACGATTTTTTGGAATCACTTACATTTTGTAAAAAGATTTTTGGAAAAAGATTAAATCACATAATTTATCAAACAATAAACCGGCTTTTCCAAACCTATATGATGTGGCTTTAATGGCTTTACCAAATTGTTTTGTTTTTTACTTTATTGTTTTATTAAAGACTGCTGAATTAATTGTTCCTTTATGTTAAATATTGTATTTATAATATATAATAATAATATAATAATTAATAATATAATAATATAGAAAATTATATTATTCATGTTTTGAATTATGACGATTTTTCGACGATTTTTCTTAATTTTAGTGAAGATTTTGACGATTTTTTCTCTTAATTTTGACGATTAAAAAAAAACCTAACAGCCCTGCTTACAGATAAAATTTTTCAAAAATATGGCAGTGCCGGAGCAATGCCGATAAAACAGCTCAATTATACAAGTTTTTTTTAACGCAGTGGCAACCGCGGACTTCGTTTTTCTTGTTGTATATGCTCATTTTGCGTAAATTTAAAGTTGCCATAATGAAAATAATATATAATATGGCAAGTTCAAACATAAAGTGACCTTTAAATGTTAAAAGTAGGATGATCCTCGCTTCTTATTGGGTACTCATAATAACGAAAAACAATTTATCTGCCCGTTAAAATCCTCCCTTTAGTTAACGGCAAGTTGTAATAATGGCCCTTAGGGTTGCTCACAATATTTATAACAATATAGCTTGTCTATGACATAGTAGGTTTAAAAAGGTAGTTAAATTTCCCAGCTTTCTTATCGAATTACTGAGTGAGCTTTGACAATTTAATAAAAATTATGTGTCATATCTTTTTACATAAAATATCAACTACTAACTAACTAGATTATCTTATCAAATTACAAAATTAAAATTATTAAATTAAAAAAGCATTAGTTTTTTTTATCGATTGCATTTCTCAAATCAATCTCAGATTGGTAACACCGTGTTTTGGATTGCAGTGAATGTAGTCCAATTATACTTCTTAACTATTTTTGCTTACATCTTAATTTTGCATGTATGGTAGGTAACATTCCTCCTTGAAAGTTCAGATTCTAAGATGGCTTTATTTTATGTCTTTATTGTAATGGAACGCCATTACCATCTTACCATTTAATTTGCATGATTGTTTTATTAATTTTATTGTTATTATTATATCAAATTAAATTTTTATAAAATTATATAAAACTAATATTTATTGACTAATCTTAAATTAAATACTGAGAAAGAGTAGTATCATCACAATCACATTTCATGTTTATTTCTATAATTAAATTATTATGATAACATTTCCCAAATAATAATAATTAATGAATTGATTCTTTTAAATACTTTAATAGGGCCAAATTACAAGAGACACAAAACACGCTATTCCCTTGGGACGAAGGAACAAATAAAACGGAAGATGAAAAACTTACCGCCTGGATGGTATCCGATAATGGTAAATTAAAATATGCAAACAACATTTAGACAATGTAGCCAGCCGATCACCCTTAGATAACTATGGTAATTTATGGCACAAAGTTTTCCCGAATCGCACTTAATTGAATTAACTTAATTGTCTATAACAAGACACTACTGTCACTTGTTAATGTAAACAGTAATAAATAAGCATTACTATGATATTTTACACACTCTAGATTTACCATACAGCCCTAGGTAGTTCAGTTGTTATTGTATTCTGTAAATATTTCTGAGAACATATCCAGTTAAAGCTTAGTATTTAAAAAAATATTTTCCGTTCTTGATTTTCATGTAGGTTTTGACAATTCGACACCAAACGGAAAACGACTTTTTCACCATCATCATCACCATAATCATCATCATCATCATGACAATGTCCACTACAAAGAGAAGTAGAAAATTCGTTACGAACTTCTTGCTTGTACCTGAACGTATTTAAATTTAAATAAAAAAATATAAATTCTTCTTCTTATTCTTACAAGCCAATCAATTACCATACAAAACACAACTCATGTTTCGTCTTCTTAAAAGATGGCATCGAAAATATTTAAAAAAAAAAAAAAAACAAATTCGGCAAAGCCGAAATTTCTGTGTGCTCTTCATCAATATGTGTTTGCATTTCAATTCAATTTGCATTGGATAATAACAATCACGATCCTTGTTATCTCAAAGTTTTTTTTCAATGACAATTCGTTCAAACCTATTTGACAGCGTGGTATTATTTAAGCCTACTTTACATGGTCCCACAAGTAATATGATCTGTCAAAATTTTGTGTAGAAGAGTACGGATGTGATTGTCTAAACGTACTATGTAATGAAACCATCACACATTGAGAGAAAATACGGATGAAAAGTTTGACAGTCGTACGGCTCTCTTCATTTTTTGAAATGATTCAAAAAACAAGCAAGTCGCATTAGATCAGGGATGTATTTTTATGTAAACACATAGAAAAAAGTTTAACAGCTGTTTTTATTTTACTTTGTTATTGTCTTATACCGATCATGTAAACGCAAAAAATATAAATCATACGACTTTTATTCTCTTTTTCGTCATACGGATGGAATTTCATTTTACTTTTTCATTAGACTTTACGTACGTAAAGTATTACCGTGTGAAGTGGGCTTTAATATAACGCATGTATATCAAACTTTCAAAATTCGTAACCTTACTGTCAGATTTTGCTTTTCTGTTAAAGAAAAAGTCGTACTGTGTCGCAGACTACAGAAAAATTAGTGCGTTCCTAGGATGATGGCACAACTCGCGAAACAGATGAGAGCAGGTTGGCTCGTTTTCGATCTGGTCGATCAATAACTAAAGAAGCAGATGAAAGTATAGAAAAAAATTGAATTTCTTGAACTCATAATAAGCATTCAAGTTTGAAATCTCAGAAAATCCATTTATGCCTCATCTTCAGGAATAAATTTTCTTTTTGTATCTTATGTGGAGATGAAATCTACTGTGTCCTTTTTTAGACGAATATGCTTATGGCAGTTTGTAGATGGAATAGAAGCTTTTTTAAACACATTTCAGAACATTTCGAATTTTTTACGTACCATGGTGCTGCTGTAATCACGTAAGATCGTGTTTTGGCATGCGAAACGGACGCAGTTACAGTTTACAATATATTTTCAGTCGTTAGTTTCTGTCAATTAGCCAATTAATTTCGAAAAACTTTCAATTTGTTTTGATCTAATTTTGCTTCAATACACAGTTTCCAAGTAAGGCGTCTGTCTATCAATACACCAAGACTTTTCATGTGTAAATATTGCGGCATTATTGTTTATACAAACGAAAGACCATGTTTCTCCCCACGTAATGTGAATATTATTTGAATAAATTTTTTTTGCATTCATTTTAATTATCGAGCGTTTTAACCATTTCTTAAGTTGGAAAATGTGTTTCTGAGGGTATCCAGATGCTCGGTGTGGATTCTCGTGGGTGCAAATGAGTCTAAAACTTATTGAACCAAATTCCCATTTACGTTTCAACGCTAAAACGGAACGAAATCGAACATTTTCTAAATCGAGGGATTATGTGATAAAAATGTCATTGGTGAAGCAAAAAAAAAAAAAAAAAAAACCCGCAGGCAGTAGTAAAGCTAAAATTGAGAAAAAGGTAAATTATGAGCTTCTACAGCCTGATCAAATGATTGATTCTGATCTCTACTGTTAACAGTTAATGAGGCTGAAGCAGTCATATTTGAGATTTCTAACAAATTTTACACAAAGAATAAAATGCAATAGACTAAGGAAAAAGAAAAGAAAAGAAACCACAATTTGTTCACAATATCAGCTACCAACTGATAATAAATATTAAAAATGAATCATGATTTTGCTATGACAAATTTTTACTTGAGTTCTTTCAGGATGAAGTCTGTCCTTATATAAAAATCAAAAGATTTATGAAGGCAAATAAGTATAAGAGCTCATAAAAAGTACTTTTCAACATTCTAAACTTAAATCATAGACGTGTTTTAGACTGATCGTCGCAATATCCTGAATATAAACTCATATAAAAACTTTCGAAGCTTGTAGATCGGATAATTAACAAGAAATATGGATTCTTGCTATTGAATGATTTAGAAACAATTTTGAAATCAGAGTGAATCAGAAATTTCTTAAAAATATTAAAGTTTAATTTTAATTAATGTTCGCTACAATTGCCTTCTTTTGTAATTCAATACTTAATGCAATACAATATGTTTTTTCAGAAGAGAAATGAACAGATTCAAATATCAGATTTGTACTGTAGACAGCAAACTTTTTCAATTCACCATATACTAGGAGTGTTTTGTTAGTAATTTTTGGCCTTAATAAGGTTTAAGTTAAATTGAACAAATACGTTATAATTTGGAAAAAAAATAATTCAGTCAAGAGCTTTCAAATTTTTTTTGTCTTCACCCTTACAATTATGCGAAATTGTCTGAAAATTTCCTACATAGGTACTCCTCTATGTTTCTCATTCTTTGGTACTCACATCAGCTTCTGCAAAAGTTATTGTTCAGAAGATCTCCAATCTGCTTTAGCTTAGTTTAGGTTAGACTGGCAGCCAGTTCAATGGGCATAGCTAACTTGAATCCTGTTGTAACTCCGTCATTTAGTCACAGCCCCTGCTTGGCATCTCACAAACATCACAAGAATCTTATGAAGGCGAGAATTTTTCTCAAATCGCGTTAAGCTTGACCTGTTCTGCCACTAAATTCTGGGTGTTCAAGAATTATTCTTACCAGGCTCCCAAGTGTCGAATAATGACAGAGAAGATGTTTTCTGGTTTCCTCTTCTTCATCTGTCTCCTGGCATGCGCATACAGACGCCAGTGTCCTGTTATTATCGCCATGAGCTTCCTCTGACGGAGGAAGCTATATATGCATATCGGGCCAGACCTGTTTGGTGTCTCTACAAGCGGATTCATTATCACATCTTAGGTTTGGCAATGAATTTATGAGACCATTTGGTTGCCTCTCTGAAGAGGAAAATCAATCTCATATACGAATTCATTTGAATTGCCAGCTTCAGCAGTTGCGTCGGTCTTGTTATTACCTTCGATGTCTGTAGGAATCAAAATGAATGTAATCGTTGAATTTCTTGATATCTCGTCCAAAAGCAACCGGCATTTTTAAATAATCTTTGATGTGATGTACACATTCTCTAGAGATGTATTGATTACTTTACTGTCAGTATCACAATACCATATACTCTGATACCGAATTCGCGGGGCGGCAAAATAATTATTTTGGACTGAAAGGATCTGGTAGCGTAAGGGACGATCTAATGTTGAGTTTTTCTCTAAAGTTTTTATATCCGACTTTGAATTACGTTTCTTGGAAGGTGTAAACCATTACCATAAAAAGATCTATCCGGTATCAGGATTGCAAAACCAGGATCGAAAGCAGATTTAGGTATCGTTTATCGATATAAACATTCAGACCAACCATACCCAAGATTTTGACCTGACTATAGCTTCTGTACTTGCATGCTCTTAGGCCACTTAGTTAGTCATCTTTGATATGTCTTTTAAATTAACGTAGTTATGAAAACTATAAACAAAATTATGTATGCACATAAATGCGAAATAAATAAATTTAAAATGCAAGAGATGGTAAATAATAAATGAAGAGAGGTTGAATGAAAACTCAAGAGATTCTGGCGGACTCATTATGGCAATGTGTGCTGATAGTGTTTTTGTTAAATTGTTTCGATTTATAAGGAAATGTTGAAGAGAGCACAATATATGGTTGGTATATATTGTAAAAATAAATATTTTATGAACCTAAATGTGGATAACTTACTTGTATGTAAATAGTTTTTAGCGTAAATTATCAGAAAATTGTTCGCTAATTTAGTTTTATAATTAAAATGTAAGTTTTTCTGTGATAACAAAAAACGAACAATTTTAAAAACAAAACAAACAAACAAAAAGAAATTCGTTTATAAAAACTTAATGTAATCGATTAAGCAAAATAATAATAATAATAAAAGAAAATGTAAAATGTAAATAATGTAGTATACTCGATATTATTGTATGTATGATGTATGATTGTAGTAAAATAACGTTTCATTTATTTCGTTTTATTTATATTGTATTGTATATGGTATGTTTTAGAATATGTTTACGAAAAAAAAAGATTGTAACAAATAGTACATATTGGAGAGTAAGAAATAAAAGATTTAGAGTGTAAGAGAGACAGAGAGGGAGAGGGAGAGAGAGAGAGAAAGAGAGATATAAAACAATATAAATTGTAAATAAAAATATTATTGTTAAAATGTTTGAAAATTAAAGAAATCTGTACGAATGTGTTGTTTTTCTTGTGAAGATGTGGTTGAATTTTTCTCGCCTTCAGTTACTTTAGCGACGATGTGTTGGTGCTGGCCATTCTTCGACAACGGGTGCCACAACGTGTCCTGTCACCAATGTAGCGGCGGGCGATTCCCGGCGCACTTGTGCTGAAAAACCCAAAAGGGGATCGGAGCTATAATCAACAATGCGACGATGTCCATCAGGTTCTACTAGCGAATAACGTCCTGTCACATATTCACCACGACGGTGTTCGAACTGATCCTTTATATCGCCGGTATGAGTGTCATGAACAGCATACTGGAATTCGTAATGTGGTGGACTGTGTTCCTCTAATTCAATAGCTGGGTGTGTAATAATACTGGCATGAGCCAAAACACTTGCTGCAGCCAAAACAAATGAAAAGCACTAAAAGAAAAAGCAAAAACAAAAATTTAATTATATTCCATTTACAGTAGAGGTACTATCCCTTAAGCACTTACAATTAGTTTCATTCTGGAAATGTTTCAAAAAGTTTGTTGTTAAAGAAGTGATAACTATTTGAATAGAAGATGTCTAATGCCAAACATTTTTAATGTCGATTCTATTTATACCATAGGCACCATCATCACTAATTTTCGCAAACCACCACCAGCAGCAGTATACCATATGATGATACAGTTTTAATAATCTTTGTAATGAAAACAGATATTTTTTGGGCTGAAAAGTGTACACTGATACCCGTCGTCATGTACAAATGCAGACGTATGATTTTCATGCAAAACAAAAAAAAATATAAAAAAATTATGCAATAATTGTGTTGTTGCACACATCTTTACTGACTTCAAAGAGGAAATGATATCCAATGACAAACATTCGATCTCTTACACTTTTTTGCTTCGGTAAATAAATAATGTCACTCAGATGGCGGGCGACTTACAAGTCAAAAAGTCAGTCATTCATTCAGTTGAAGGTGTCTTGTTTAAGTGGTTTAATTATTTTATTTCATTTTATTATTCAAAATGAAAAAAGTTAACAAACTCTTGTAAAATGTTAATAACGCTTTTGTATTAGTGGGCCCTTCAAAATATTTGTACGATTGCTCAAGTAAATACAAACTCATGCTATATTACCTTACTAGTCTAGTGACTCAATTTAATGAACCGACTGTTCTCAAATGTCTTATTACAGATATTTACCATACAAGACTATTTTAAGGCACTTCCGTTTATATTCATTTACTTTCGTTTGTTTAATGGAGGATTTTGAAATTGTGGAAACTTTTCCAAAACACAGTTTCGGAAACAATAATAGGAACCAAAATTTATTTTAAATATTAAAAACGGTTAAATTAAATTGCCAGTAACGAATTCGAAATAAATCAGTCTAATTCGTCGTGATCTAGTAGGTAGCGTGTTGGCTTATTAGACGTGAAGGGTTGTTTCAAACCGCCGGTCAGGCATCTCCAACTAAACGAAATATGAAAAATATTTCTTCGGCGACTTCCTCTCAGCAGGTTTCTGGCAAAAACTCTGAGATTAAATAAAATTGCCATGAAAAGTCGACTCCGAACGACTTTAAACTGTAGGTCCCGCCATTCATGTATAAAATTTAACGCATACAACACAAGTGGTGTGAGAAACTAGATCGTAATCCTGACTAAAGGGTTGTAATGACCAATTATGTATGTATGTAATTTTAATTATTTTTTATTTGTTAAAAATAGGTCGCAGTATACATACAATAGTCATCGCAAAAGACGTGATTACTAAAACTACACTAAACTACTAAAACTACATGGGGAGACTAATTTCAATAACAAGATTTTTACAGCCGCGTCCATCTTTAGTCTGCTCCTTCATCGTTTTGCTTTCAAAAAATTCTGTCCATGCGCTAGAACACACTCTAATTGAATTGCGGTAGGCTGCGTTCCTTACAGATTGCCGACTATTCTTTAAGATCACGATATCAGCACGCATGGTGAATGCACAACAACAATATAAAAATATGAAGCTTGATAGACGCAATTTGCGTTTGGCGTTTACTGTACATGTTTTTATACTTAAAAGAATCTCATGCAGTACTTCTAGAATGTCGATATTTTTCCGATTTTGCAATAAAGTGCAGCTTTGAATTAATTATTGTATTTAAGTATTATATGAAGTACGTATGATCGTTGCAGACCGTAGTTTCTGTTTAACCTCTGCGATAAGAGATAAAGTGACGAAGGAATACTTCTTTCTGCTGCTGTCTTTAAAATACCAAAATATTTATTTTATTTCGTAAAAAAACCTTTTTAATATGAGAATAATTATTAAATTCCAGCATTAGTGTTTGTTAAGACAAAAACTAAAACTGACAATAGCTCAAGTGGGTTTGTACAAGATACAGAGACTAGGGTTTGTTGACGTAACAGAAGCAATGAGAAGCTCCATGATTTTAGGAAGTGCTTTGCAACTAGACTTAGTAACAAAAATTAATAGAGTATTCTGGAAGCCACATAGCCTCTGAAAAGAGGGACAGTTTGGTTCAAGAATGGATTTTGGAACAAGAGTAGCAGTTTTTGGTCTCAGAATGAAATATTCCAAATCCTCGGAAAACCTAGAGGGTATCTTCCAAGCAGAAGTTTATGCTAGCGAAGGATTGAGCACATCTTCATTCATCTCGGATAGGAGGTACAAAATACAGGACATAACAATACTGTCTGACAGTCTAGTCGCCATTTGAACACTCGGTTGTTATGAGTTTAAGTCGAAGATAGTACGGGACTGTTTGGAAAACCTATCCCGGTAATGAAAAAGAAATTTGCTGGCTTCAAGGCTGTGTGGGCCTGAACCCTGGTGTAGAGTAGGAGCGGATGCTTTGAAATGGGAAAGATGAAAAAAGTTCAGTCGTTATGTACCACAACAATCATGCTGTTGTTTTCACAGGCACTGTATGCATATATTGTATGTTTTTGGGTAATTTAAAAAAAAAAAATTTAAAATTTAAAAGCTTGTGTTGAATATTTTATTCTTAAAAGGATTAATTTTTATATCACATGTTATTCCAAATAACATACTGACTGTAATTAATAAATCCTAATAATAGTAATATCAACAACAATTTTAAAAATTACTTTTATTTTTTTAAAAGATCAAAAAAATTCGAAACTCATCATTATGATGTATTTTAGTGTTATTTTCCCATTGAGATGAAAATTAATTATTTAAACTAGATTACATGGCTTCGTATTAATTCCATTACATTTACATTTTTTCTTAGAAAAAATAAAATGGTTTGGAATGACATACAACATGCAAAATACCAGAGATGTTTATATGTGGTTATTAAAGTGAAGGAGTGCCTTCACAAAACTTTGAAAAGAACTAAAACAAAATGATGATTTTGTTCACCTTTAATGGGGGTTTGCTAATTACGTGACCAAAAGAATTGTTTGCTTTTATGATTTAATGTGCCAATTATTGTTAAATTCTTTTCTTGAGATTACTTCTACTCTATACATCACTTAAGTTTACCGCAAAGAATATTTAACTGTGCTTAACCGTGCTGTTAGGTTAAAAAAACTTTTGAATCTTAGGTAAAGAACCATTTTGGTCCACTTTCTATATTTCATAAATAATTCGATATAAAAGTCTTTTGACCAAACATTTTAAATAATTTAAATTGTTACAAAAGTTCTGGGATTCTCCATTTCTATACAGATATGTATACCACGAGTATAAGTTTTACTTCAGTTCGTGTTTATTCCGGTCTATTATGAGCGAGGATAACAAGTGCTCTCCGCTTTGATGATGTTATCAACAGAAGACAACAAAAAAGTAGTGACAAGTTTGCTCCAATTCGTGAGTTATGGGCCAATTGGGAAGCACTTCTTTCAATGTTTTATAACTGTCATGAAAATGTCACTATTGACGAGCAGCTCATGGGTTTTAGAGGACGATGTTCCTTTAGGCCTGTAAAGCCAGCCAAATTTGGGTTTAAATTTTGGTTAGCTGTAGACTCCAAATCAGGATACATATGGAAATTACAACTGTACCTTGGAAAACCAAAAAATGATAAGCCTGAAAAAAATCAAGAAGAGCGTGTCGTGTTGGAGGTTGCAGAAGAATTGAAAGGGCAAAATATTACAGCTGATTGCTTTTTCCATCTTTTGAGTTGGGGAAAAATCTTTTACAAAGGAAACTGACATATGTGGGAACAGTTCAAAGAAACAAAACTTTTATCCCACCGTATTTGCTTATGTACAACAAAGTTCCTTTATATACAACCGCGTATACCGGCCATAAAAATAAAGGTACTATATTGATGAGTACTATGCACAAAACAGATTAAATCGATTTCAGTAATCATAAGAAGAAACCTGGAATCATTTCTTATTATAACTCTACTAAAGTTTTGTCATATTTTATCATTATTTATCGTTTCTGTAAAAATATTTTCCTTTATCTTAGAGGCGTTGATACTGCTGATCAAATGATTAGCTATTACAGCACTAAAAGAAAAACAAATAGATGGCCAAATGTTGTGTTTTCCAATATAGTTGATATATCCGCATTGAATGCATTTATTTTATATTCATAAATTAATTCTTCGTGGGCTGCAAATGATTCAGACCTGAGTTTTTACGTCAGCTAGCTATGTGCCCATCAGAAGAATACATGTTAAAAAAGACAGTCAAACCTAAAAATCCATTTGCGACAGAGCTATTGACTCAACTACAAGCATTGTCATCAAATAGTGTACCATTTACAAGCGGTGATACACAAAAGTCAGCTCCTAGAAAAAATTGCATGGACCAAAATGGTCCATAACCTAACATTTGTAACTTTCAATTTTGTTCTGTTCGATTTTGTCCTAGATGGCTAAAACCTCACTAAAACCATTAAAATATACAAAAATACCTGAGCTGACGTTTTAAGTTGACACTTAAACTTAAATAAAAATTTAAAAAAAAATTGACCAAAATGGTCCAAACCTAACAGCAGAGTTAAATAAATTTTGTATAAATATTTCATTTTTGTTTGTTGCTAGAAAAAGGACGGATATATGGTTACGCTGATTATAAGACCATTGTACGTAATGTCAGATAGAAAATATTACAAAATTCGATCCATATTTTAAAATGAGAGTAAATCTCTTACGTCAGATTTTTTTCTTGCAAATGAGGGACACATTAATTACAGCGCTTGACAAAACTTTATTGATTCTGTACGAAAGGGAACTAAGAAAAATATCTAGATAACAATATTAGTAAAAGTTCATCATGATCATTGTGAGTTCAGTGGGAGTAAGTATTTAACTATCGGGGTAGTAGAGTACCTATTTCCAGCTGGCAGTTGAGGATCCAACATATTTGCATTGTCAGACTTATCGATAACACTGATCAAAGCCGACTACAGAAACTCCTTCAGGATTGTTTTTTTATTTTTTCTGTTGAAAACATTATTCTTTTAGTTTGACCTTGCTAAACAATTTCTCGCCATCTTCCGGACATATTCTCTAATGCTCTATATCCGTCGCTTTTAGACGTAACTTCAAGAAGTTCCCTACTGTTAGCAACTATGAAGGTAGGTTCATTATGCCTTTTAGTATATTGCGATCTATAAAGTTAAGCATTGACAAATGGAATGTTGTGTAGATTAAAACAGTGATACATTTATTGTTATCATTTCTCATTTTACTGGTAATGGGATTTAGTTGGTGATGCATCACAATTGATTGTGATGTTGCAGGCGGTTTTATCGCTTAGATTTAATGGAACAAAGGTTTTAATAGTAATTTTTCCCATAATATAAGATCTGGTCTTTCCTGCATAAGGAATACGACATCCTTGTTCATTCCGAAAATTTTATCTTAATGAAGCAAAGACTCTTAAACTCACATATCAATGACGTTTAGTTTCCAAGACAGCTTTCTATCCAAAACAAGCCTCCGAAAAATCGCTTCATTCTTGAGTTCTAGTTTCGACCCATGAAATTTCAGTGGACGAACAGGTGGCGGCTACTACTTTTTAGTGAAGAGTATTATGTGCGTTTTTCGTGGATTATCTCTCTACTTTTAATAGAGCCTACAAATCATCCGGAAATTGTAAGAATTACATCATCCGCATAGTTCGTTCATCGCAAGATTCCGTAGGAGGGTGAATTGCTCCTCATCCTGCCTATCTTTCTTGCACGAAGTAGTTTTGTTTGCCCTAGTCTGCTGTATACGCAATCTAGTCAGTGCACCGTAAATAGCATTTAGTTCTACATTATTGAAGTTTCCTTCGATATCCAGGAAGGCAGCCAAAGAATACTTCGTATACGTTAAGGATGATTTCAACAGATTTGCCTTTATTTATGCATGCATCTCCCACATCTTAAGACTTATAAGCATAGCTGCCAGATAAATAAAGCATAAAATCGTCTAATATGTATTAGAAAAAAATCGTCACAATCGTCAAAGACGTTCATGGAAATCGTAAAAAAAATCGTGAGAAAAATAAATACATTAAAGTTAAAAAAATAAATTGTAGTGAAACATATAAAGTTAACTCAATATTTTTATTCAAATATTTTAATTCAAAAATAAATAAAAAAACATTTAACCAAAAAATTTAACAAGTCCTTTTAATGCAAACTTTTTTTAACAAACTTTAAAAACGAGTGTTTTATATATGTACATGCATAGTTAATATACATATATATATACATATGTGTATACGAGTATATATGTACATAGAATTAAACAATTTACTCAAATCAGATACAAATTAAAGTCGAAGCAGTTACGATTGCTAAGTTTTAAATAATCTTTTTATATAATATTCCTTCTAAGGAATTGAGTTTAAATTAACTTAGATTAATACTCTCTCGTCTATTTTGAGACTTCGCGACCACGTACAGGAGAGGGCGTAGGTTGTCGTTAATGATGGTAGGGTATCCAACTCTCTTGATTCTATTAAAACGAATTTTGCTCGAGAAGTAAGTGGACTTGTTCCCGAGAATCATGTATTCCTACGTAACACTCGTCTTTCTCGGCGAGCACATCCGTATGTGGTCGATTGGCCAGTGGATCACACACTGCATTACAGACAAAATTCGTTCTTTAGTCGGACTATTCGTATATGGAACTCTCTTCGTGAAGAGGTTGTAATTTTTTGGCTTTTAAGGGACGAAAAAAGGCATAAAATACAGAAAAATCATCACATGTGTTTACAAATAACTTAAAAATATAATATTTTACTCTTTGTTATTACTAACCAAACTTTGCAATGGTAACAATTGCAAAGCAAATGCAAAGCTTAAGGAGGCTTTTAATATACAGAAGTAAAGAATATGATGTAAATTTTTCATTTCTAAAAATCGTCAAAATAAGGGCATAAATCGTCATATCGTCAATATGATATTTTTGGAGCACAAAATCGTCAAAATGACGATAAATCGTCAAATCTGGCAGCTATGCTCACAGGTCTATAAGTCTTAGGTCAGGTATAGGAACCACTGTCTGCGTATGAAGACCACTTCTACACTACACCATTCCGAATTCTATCCTGAGGAGTGTGATGTGCTCTAGTCATATATTCTGTCCGGTTCCGGCGACTTAAACGGTTTATGTCTGTAAATCTGCTAATATATAGATGATCTGGAGCAACTGTCTCGCATTAATTTTGGCAGTATAAGTCACTTTATCAGAAGCTCTGAAAATGTCGGGACTAGCGTATAACAGAAAACTGTGATATCACAAGGGGCCCTATAGATATAAGTGTGCACATCCGACTTCCTTGGGCGGACAGACAGCCATAATTGGCATTCATAGGAAAAAATGGCAGGGGTTCCATAGTACTGCTATCATACGATTATTGTACCCCTCTTAAACTTTATATGATTCAATCTCATCTTCACAGAATCTATAATTTAGGATTGAGACGATCCCTAAATAAGTGTACTTTAAGACTGTAGTGACCTGCCAAAAACAGGTTATTAACTTCAGGTTTTTGGAAGATATTCTTCTAAATGACTTCATATTATAATATTGTAATTTTCCAACAAAGAAGAAGAGCCTTTGCCTCTGCATCTTTCCTTCCGTTGAATATATTTCTCCGAACATCTGTCCCTATCCCACTGAAACGTATTCAGCGGTGTGGACTTGGATTATTTTATTCTGCAACCTATATGGTAGGTATGGTTATTACAAATGGCTTAGCGCTTGCATTTATCTAATGATCAGTTACTACTTCGACGAAAAATAGCTAGGCTTTACATAAAGTAATTGACGAAAAAGGCGCTGCTGCTTGTACTTAGTCATTAAATATTGTAGGCTTACATTTAGGCAGAGCTGGCACGATGCCGCTTCTGTCACAACAGAAGCCGTTGAAATTGTGATAAATGCTTATAAAGTTTCCAAAATTTTACTTATAACAGGCCACAGTGCTCATTTGGGTACACCTCTTTTATGTGCTCAAGACAATACGTAACCGGACTGTAATAAACCGATGGTCGACAAGAAGGGTCCTCCACAACTGTGGATCTTATAGATGACAGTACAGTTAATGCACAGTTTGAATTCGCCAGAGAGTATGCAAATTGAACAACAGATTATTGGAAATGTGTAATCGAACGATTCAAATCAATTTATAATCGTTTTCAAACCTTTAAAAGACAAGATCCAATTCAAAATGTTTTTTGTAGACAAATAGAGTTTATATTTTGACAGACGTCGGTGTTTTTACAGAAATTGTAGGTGTAACGGTTCCCATTTATTTCAGTTATGCAGGTGCATTCTCATGTTGCAAAATTACCCATTTTAGTCGTTTTGCGACCAATGCATGTTTTAAATTTGTCATTTGTTGTCAGTAGCGGTCTGTATTAAAAGTTTCACCAGGTTTTAGGAGCTGGCGGTACATTACACCTTTCTGGTCCCACTGTCTTCTTGTAGAATCGATCTGGTTTTACAACCGAAGTTGTTGTCCCGTATTAACCCATGATTTTTTCCTTTTAGGATTGTTTATCGACAGAAATAATTTGGTGCAACAATGATTTTCTTTTGTGTCTTTGGAGCAATATTTCATGAGGAGTGTTTTGGCTTTCTATCTGTGTGATATTTAATTCATGTGGCATCCATTTTCCAGAGTTTTTTATCTTTCTTATAGCTTTTAAACAGTCGAAAATTATTTGTTGTGCAACATTTAACATTTCTGCCATTTGTTTCTGACTTCGAAGTGTAATTTTCTTTCAATACGTACATATACACATAATTGGCCATTACAATCCTTCAGTCAGGATTACGGCCTAGCATTTCACACCTAGATTTTCTTCCAATACTATTTGCAATTCGGTGTCTTTAAACATTTAAAATTTTCTGTTGCTCACAATAAAATCGTTATCTTTGTAACGTCGAAACAATCCTCTGCATATTGCTTTCGATAGAGCATGATCACCATATGCCTCGACAAGCATCCGACTCGACTCTCCGGCATTTTTCTTCAGATGAAATCAAAAACTTAATTCTTTCCGCAAATCATAATTTTCTGGTAAAAATTCGCAATTTTTAACACGATGAAAAAGTATGATGTTGTTTGATTCCTGATTTGATACATACCAAATATATGTACATATTTGACAGATGCCATCGCCAACACGAAAAAAAGTGTAGGTTCGTTCACAATAAATGGAGACATTTTTATGCCGATGCTCACTTCAACTCAATTTAAACGAACTACAATGAGTGTAACGAACGGAGCTCATTTCGTATTATTATGAATACATATTAAATGCGATTGTATTGAAAAGTTGATAAATTTAAATGAAATAAAACATCGTGTGATTAATTGATTATCTATAATGATATTTTATTTATTTTTAATTCAGTTTTATTCTTTCGTAAAATGCTCTTTTTGCAATTTATATGGCATTTGTGTGATTTGTGTGATCGTTTGTACAAATCGGTCAATAACTATGATCGACAGTAGAAACAAAAGTATGTATGTATGCAGTATAGTAATTACAATAATAAGTTTAATAATAATATTGAGGAAGAAAACAAAATGAAAATTATTTACAAAATAAATTTGAATTAAAAAAGAATAAAATGTTTTAGAGATGGAGAGATAGGCCAAGCAAAAGGAATGATAAATGCGAATGCCATTAAAACGCTGAATATTATTCGAATAATCGATTGCGTATTGAAATTAGAAAAAGAGATCATAACTATCCGTTTGTTTTTTTTCGTATGACTGGTGGCTACTTTGTAGTGCGTTGAATGATAATGGCAGTAAGGAAACAGGAAAGAAAGAAAGGAAATAAGGAAGCAATAAAAGAGGAAAGAAAGAAACAGTGTTAATGATAAATAGCATTCACATTTCCAATGGCCACAATAAGAATATAAACATATGCAGTGTGATCGTAATCTAAGAGAACAATCTCAGATTAGAGTAGAAAACATATTTTTTTTCTTCGTTTGTTTGTTCTCTCTGCATTGAGTTACTTTAAGTTTAATTTTCAATTCATTAAAATAAAACAAAACAATAAAACAAATAAAATAGGTTGGCAAACAAGCAGTACTTAAATTAAAATGTGATATTTACGTGTGGGTGCAATGGTATGTTGATTCAATGTATGTACATTTGTATGAAGGTTTCTCTCTTATGGGACATCAGTAACATAAAATATTTAACGAGTGCAGTGTCTAATGGTATGCCAAAGGTAGGGCTAATTTAGGTGCACCCACTAGAACCTTGGCAACGGGAGCAATGGCCTTTACTTTATGACCCAAAGGATCACGGCGTACCACAGCGTTGAAACCATTGTGGGCATCAGAGGTATAGTCAACGGTACGCAAGAAACCATCAGCATCAATTAAAGTGTATTGACCATGTACAACATCACCTTTGCGTGACTCTTGCTGGCTTTTGATATCGCCGGTGTGTTCATCGTGCACCGAATAGGCAAAATCATAATGGGCAGGAGCTTCAACTTCCACAGTCTTGATCAAAGGTTTAATCAGGGCTGGTTGATGCAATAAAGGATATTCAATTGCAAAAACGGCACTTACAACAACAAGCAAAATACCAAATAACTGCAAATGCATAAAAACAAAATAAAATTTTATAAATCCATATCAACTATAAAGGACTACACTAGACTTACTTTGAACATTTTTAAAGGATTTTTTCTAGTCTGTAGATGTAACGAAACGTTGAATGATCTCTTTATCCCAACAAGGCAAGGAAACTTTTTTATATGTTTATATCACTTGAAACTCCTGAGGTAAACTACGATCTTTCTCAATTAATTGCAGATATTTATATCTAAAAATTGTTTAATAACACTTCAATCTGTTTAGTTTCTTATGGTGCGTAAGTGGATTATTTGCATTTGTATTGTATGCAGGTACATACATATGTTTGGGTTGTTTGTGAATGTTTGCGTGTGCCAATCAATACATTACTCTACATTAAATATTCTATATTTTTAGATCATAGAAGAATGCGTGCTATGAAGTACGCATAACTTTAATTACACACGTATGTAAACGGGATTGAAGTACATACATACATAATTGGTCATTACAACCCTTCAGTCAGGATTACTACCTAGTTTCTCGCACCACTTATGTTGTGTGTGTTAATTTTATACATGAGTGGCGGGACCTACAGTTTAAAGTCGACTCCGAACGACAGATTTTTGAGAAACTTTTCATGGCAATTTTATTTACTCTCAGAGTTTTTGCCAGAAATCTGCTGAGAGGAAGTCGACGAAGAAATACTTTTTGTATTCTTGTTTTGATGTCTGGCCTGGGGCTCGAAGACCACGGCGACATCTACGGGATTGAAGTGCTTGGAGGATATATTTAGAAGGACAATTTGTAATATATCTTTCTCTTTTCTTGTCTTTTCCAATCTCTTCTTTCCTTCTTTTTCATTTTCCTCATTCTTTATTATATGTCACAAAGAAGAAATAGATTTTTAGATGAAGGCATGGAATTATGATGATGCGCCACCCTTCCAACCTAACTTTACTTACATGGGTCAATAACACGGACTGTGGAGCAAATGAAGACAGCACAATGTTAAACCAGGTTTGTTATTGTATGCGCTAGAGGAAATGGTGAAGTTACCGTAGTCAAGTAGGTAGTGTGTTGGCATATTAGACTGGCTCAGACATCTTGTAGAAAGCGACATCTGAAAAGACGAAAATTTTCTCAAGTCTGGTGTTTAGAGTCGACATTAAACATGATTAAAATTAACAGACACAACATGGGTGATGTGAGAAGTTAGGTCGTTGTCCTGACCAAAGGGTTGGGTTGTGGCTGATTATACCCCCAACATAATTGTTGTTAATTTCGCGCAAAATTTTGTCTTGTTAAGATATCAATTGTTTCTGCTTGATTGTAATGAAATCTACTTTTGTGAAAACTCTATAAGCATTAAGAGTTGAGAAACCTATGAGAAAAGTTATTTCAAAATTTCTTGAAATTATTCTGTGCATTATTGTGTTGCAATCCATATGCTCCAGAACCGTCAGCGTTGTATTTAAAAAAAGTCGTGTGACGTACATAGATCAAAATGTGCATTAGAACGTAATAAATCATCTGCATGTTGATGTGAGTTTTATGATGACTGTTTGCGTCTCTCTTTAATTTGAAATGAACTTTGTCTGCACTTTCTTTCAGTAAAACATAGGTTTTACTGTCTACATTCCTGATGATATTTAAATTTAATTATTTTCTAGTTTTCTGGATAGAAGACGACATTAACAGAAGATAACACTAGCAGAGAACATTATAAGAACGTTGGGCCAACTCTTGAGAAACAGAAGAATGGAACCAATGCACCCAATTTACCAATCCGATATATTTAAAACAGGGCACAAGCAACAACAAAACAACAACCTGCTTAGATGGATAAATTTGATTAATGAAACTGAATCAAAACATACAAATAATATGATCCTCCTTCAAGGAATGAAAAAGTATAAAAACAATATCTAAGACAAAAATCGATTCTTTTTAACCCCAAAAATTTGAATACCTTTCGGCTGCACATATCTAAATATTTTTAATATTAAATCTCCATTAGTTTTACGGACTTACGAATTTTTAATACGACTGCGTATTGATTAAATTAATTGTAGTGAATTTTCAATTTAAGCACTACCAGTAGAATTTATTTCCAAATGCAGAAATTCTTGTTGTGTAAAAGTTTTTTGTAGTTTAAATATTATTAACGTAGTTGTTGTTATTTTCAAAAATTTTATCACTTTATTTGGAGCATTTTTTTAGTTTTTTGGAGTGTGAGTGGTAGTTTTATTTTGCGTATGATTATTTCGCACAGTGATGCAATGCATGAAACAAGGGAAGAAAATAAAAATGCGCATTATTGTGAATTCGCTTATTTTTAGTCCTTTGCATCTAAACTTCGATCGCTGTTAATCTTTCCAGCATGAATTAGACGAATTTCGTGAAGAAATTTCTAATAACCCTAATCGAATTGAGGTCTGATGCTTAGAACTCCTGAAATTTCCACGGCAAAACTAAATATTAACAATCTTGATATTGAGCCCTTTAACTTGTTCCAAAGAATATTGGAAAGAAATGGTGCATACATCGGATGATTAATCCGTTCGGTATCACTGTAAGGGGAATACTTAAATGCCAATGATTCCTTTCCTTCTTTTACACAAATACCAGTTTTTTGAAGTACCGGATACCGATCCTATTGCAGAAACTGAAATTCTGTGGTGTTGGATATTACTTCATCCGATCAATCTTTAATTAACGGTTCAATGAAAATCTAATCTACAGAGTCTCAGTCTTCACAAAAATGGATGTAAAAACGAATGCTGATGCCTTTGAAGAGTTGCAGATTTCTGAATTTATTACTCTACCGTTTCTTTTTCTGAATTAAAAGATGTGGACGCCAATGATATATGATTTCATCAGGACGGTGACCCGACAATTTGATCCCATTAGCCTTTTTCTGCGGAGGTTTCTAGAGTAGGAGGTGTACTCGCATAAGCCACAAACCCCAGAGGTCCTCAAAGCTAACATTACGTTGGACAAATTCTACCTGATTTGTGTCCCAGAGTCGTGGAAAATTGCACAGAAACCTCCTCTTATAATGGCATCAATATCTCACACACATTTTGTTTCATTTAAATTTAGGAAAAGAAGCGCTTAATGAAAGACCTAATAAATATTTTAAATGAAATGGAGTTTTAATTGATAAAAAATCTGAGTGGTTTTTTAAAATAATGGAGGCGTACGTGAATGAAATATGAACATAATGAGAAAAAATGTTTTTTAATTTAATTAAATTTTAAATTATTAATTTGGAAATAAAATGCGTGTATGGTACAGCACTTTCAATCGATTCCACTGTAGCTATTCATTTTGACTTGTTATTCAAATGTTCAAAAGTTCGATTTTTTAATTTTTTTTCTTTTACCGATAAACAAACATTTTTTTTAATTTTTTATGTTGCAAGAACTCCGCAAGCATTTGAGTAAAAATTTTTTCTCTCTCAGCCAGGCGTCACTAAATTTTCAATGACTTGCGGTCAACTTGTATGTCATTCTGATTTAAACTATTTTCATTCGGTTGACAGTATCTGCACAGAATTTATGTTATTACACCATCAGGCTTACTTTCTGTAGCGATAGGTAATGCTACAATAATACAGAAGGCTTAGACAGACAGATAGACTATCGTTTTTCTATCTACATACATACAGAATTGGTCATTACAACCCTTCAGTCAGGATTGTGGATCTAGTTTCTCACACCACTTATGTTGTGTGTGTTAATATTTATACATGAGTGGCTAGACAGGTTAAGTAAACTATTGCTAACGTGAATGATTAAAAATAAATTCGATTAAAAATGTTTGTTGATAAGAACGTATTTATGTGTTTTTCATTTGTACTCTATTTCTATTTTAATGGTTTTGTTGTTGTTAACCTTACTTTTTAAAAATTGCAAATTTTTACAAAAGTGTGCTTACAAGTCCATACATATGTATGCATGCATGTGCAATGGTAACCAAAGTATCATGCTTTTTACCAAAAACCCAAAACTGCGTT
Source organism: Sarcophaga subvicina (assembly GCA_936449025.2). Lineage (NCBI taxonomy): Eukaryota > Metazoa > Arthropoda > Insecta > Diptera > Sarcophagidae > Sarcophaga > Sarcophaga subvicina. The sequence continues at coordinate 40,481,778 of OW388082.2, forward strand.
GATAAAAGGCGCTGCTGCATTGGATTTGATTTATGTTTGACTTCTTATAATTTTATTATATTTGTTTTTTTTTTTTGCGATAAAACATTGTTAATTTAATCAAGAGAAAATCGAAATGTTGGCAAAAAATATTAAACACTCAAGTAAGGAATCGTTGTTAAGAACAATTTTGATTACGATACAAGACTATTAAATAGTTTCCCTTGGTATTTAATGAACTCCCAAAGAACAAACATTTTTAATTCTTTTCTTTTTCTGCACGCATATGTAGTATGTAAGAAGGAAATATTCAGCCAAGGTCAATTTACACGATAAGGGCTTGCGTACATAGTCAGAGAGAAAATATTAAAGGATTCCATCCGTAGTTTAAAAATGAGAGTGAAATGAACGCATCCCTGATCCAATGAAGAATGATGCTTTTTGAACAACTAAAAAACGAACAGAACCGTACGACTGCCAAATTTACATTCGTAGTGTGTTGGTAAATAACCATTATAGCAAATCCTAAGACCCTAATGGAACGTTCAACTCCCAAAATGACGGACTAGCACACTATGGACTAGACTACACCTTATGTATAACGAAATTCTTAACTATCTGTATATATTGGGTCTTCCCATAGGTACTTCCGAAGTGTTATAATTGATAACAGCCTTCTTGTTGAAGCTATTCATTCCTTCGGTCGGTTTTGCCAATTCAATATGGGCAGATATAGCATTCAAGAAGTGCCCAAAAATTTGGTGTGGATTTTGGACGGGGACATCATCGGTCCTGAATTGCATGTTTCGGACACCACCGACAAATGGTGGTTTTAATAGGACGGTTCTATGTACCACACAGCTCATGACACATTGGACATGCTGTACGAGGGATTTGAAGCCATGGTCACCTCAAGTAGAGGTGATGTGAACTAGCCACTGAGATCGTGCGTTTTGACTTTTTCTTGCGGGGTTTTCTTAGGTCGCAGATATATGCGAATACCCTATAAACCACAGAGCGTCTCGAATCCAATGTATACCTTATTGTTGATCAAATTGGGTTTGATTTATGCACCAGATTTATAGAAAATTGGTCATATCGAATGAGCTCGGCCCAGAGAAGCTGTGCCGAATATTTGGACGATGTTATATTTCACACACTTTGTTTTATTTAGAGGTTGGAAGTGCTCGATTAAAGGCTCGACATTTAATAGAATAGAGAATATTTAGAGAACAGATTTATCACAAGTTGCATCGTTAAGATGACTCTAAGTATCTTTAATGGTAAATTATTTGAATTCCTGCAGCGTTCTTTTAAAAATGTCATGATAACTTCATCGGATCTACCAACTGAATTTTAATGTTTTGTCAGTTACTTCGTACGTTGGTCAATTGTTTTTTTTTGCCGTTAGTTAGTGGCTGTCTGATAAGTAGTTAGTAAACCGCAGTATCATGTTATAAAGTGTTGATATATGAAACCATTGCTCACTTCCCCTGTCATTATTCTGCACTAGCAATAAATATAGGAAAAGATTCTTGTGCAGAAACTTGAATTGACTTGCGTTAGTATAACCAGGGCAATGGGAACCTGACCTATATCAACACTGAATACTCTGTTGGATTCTAGGGGACAAACCCAACACGAGATTCATTAGGAGGCATTGTCATCTGATTAATTGAATGGCTGAAAGTTCCCTCCTTAACTGTCTGGACAGACCATTAAACTCTGATTTTGGGAAATACTTCACAACGAGACTGAGTAATAAGAGTGAAAGAGCAATCTGGTTGCTACATAATCCCTTGAAAGAGGGACCAATGATTTATAACAGGACAAGAGCGGGAGTTCTCCATCACAGAGTGAAATATACGTAGCCAATGGGGAAGCTCACAGGTTTCTTCCAAGTCGTAGTTTACGCCATTATTTGCAATGATCTAAACTTTGGTGGTTGCAGTAGGAAGAAATCAGGCTATCCAGAAGTAGACTGGGGACAGTAACCGATGATCTAATAGGATATTGTAGTCATTTGGAAGTAATTACTATCTCTATGTGGCGTGAGAAAACGATTTTATGTTGTTCGCACAATTCTTTCAAAATTTTTCATTATTTGCCGTTATGTTTAAGGTTATCATCATGTTGGAAAACGGTATCCGCCATCTGAAATCAAGATTCTACTGAAGTGGCGGCTAAGTTAGTGATTAAAATGTTTACATAGGATTGAGCAGTCATCGTACCAACTAATCTGTGGACTATTCTAATTTCCTTAGACGTCATGTGTTCCCATACCATCACGGATTGCAAACATTTGCTTGCAAAGTTTTTCTCGGCTTTAGCCAACACAATTCTTTGCCATCCGACATTAGACAATGAATTTTGGTCTCATATGACCAGATAACCAAATATTTCTGTGTAAAGCCGTAACTCATTTACTGATGCCTTTTAGTATGCTTTGACTTTTCCCCTTTGACACGTCCTCCCAAATCAGTTCCTCGCTGTTCCGCTGACCAACTCCTTCTATGAGTTCGATGGAATTCGGTCAGTGCAGGGACTGCGCATATCTGTCGCGTCACTACCGGCCGATATGCGTGCTCAAGTGGGATTTGATATCAAAGCTACTACTCTAGCCTAACCTAACAGAATCCAAGAATGTATTCCGGTGATTCATTCTCATCGTTACAGGATCTACATGTCCAATTCTAAACCTCAGTTTATTTCTAGATAGTCTGATGCATAATTTTCCAACCAAAGTTTTGATTGCCTCAAACCCACATGGTTTGATAAAAGTCTTTGCTTCTATTTATCCACCCCCACATCTTTTTTAAAAAAGAGTTCTGGTTTCATCAATGGCGTAGAAACTAACTTCCTTGCAAGCTTGTCTACTTCCTTATTGGCAAGAATTCCCACCTGACTTGGGATCCAGCAGACGGTAGCCTTATTTAGGCCTTCATAGACGATTCATCTTCTACAAACATTCCCATGCTGTCCTTAACCTCATAAGAGCAGTGTGCTTGAATGGCGGCCTGACTGTCTGATAGTATTGCTATGCCCTGTCTATTGTATCTTCTATTCAAGTTGAATTGAGTAAATCTTTGAGTGCATAGATTTTGTAGATAGTCTCGAGTTTCTCCATGGATTCGAAATATTTCAATTTGGAACCAAAAACTCTTGCTCCTGTTCCAAGATCCGTTTTTGATACATCTGTATACCACAAAATGGTCCCTTTTTAAAAGCGTATGCAGGTTCTAGGCAACTCCCCAAAGCTTTGGTTTGTGTCCGTTGCAGAAAGGACTGAAAACCAAACACAGCCCTTAGAGCCGTTGTAGGATAACCTCTGTTATGTCAACACTGTATTATGTCCCCGTATCTTGTCCAAAAGACGGATAACACAAGAAATTCAACTTAAAAAACACTCTCAATCACCTTTATCACTTTTATGGTGGCATTGAAACTTCCTGCAAGGGAGAAAATGTGTTCAGATTAAAAGAAATAATGCCTGTTATTTGTCCAATCAATTACATTTCATTTAATGTTTTTTTTTTCAATTCAATGTTTGTCACGATTCCATTCTAAATCGAACAAGATACAGCCCACGAATAACGTTTCTGTTATAATGCAAGAAAAAGACATATTTTCGATGTTTTTTTGTATTTATTTTACGAAAGTTACGAAATTATGCTGCGACAGTCAAAAATTAATAAAAAAAAAAACAAAAAACAAGTGTATTTTCATTTTTTATGTTATAATACGACATTTAGATTCCCTAGAATTATGGCAAATAAACCGTAAATTTGTTGATTAGTACAGGGTATTGCAGGTTCGGGTTTCTTTTTCAAGAATAGTGTTACTTCTTTCGACAGGTTCCTCTTAGCTAGAGAATCATCTAAACGTAATATCTACCTAACTGGTGGACTTCACAAAATTGTATTTTTATTTAAAAAAATGTGCAAGGCAACAATTTTTCGCGTAATATTTACAAGATCAAGTTGTTTCACGAATTAAAGGTTTTACTGAAAACCGAATTTTTCAGATTGTGCTCACGAGTGCAAAGAGTGGGTAGTGATTATGGGCATTAGATTTGAATCTCTTTATATTATAAGTGACAGGAAAGACAGAAGAAGAATTCAACATACGGATAGTCCGGCTAAAAAACGAATTCTGTCTGTAGTGTACTGTGCGATCGGCTGGCCAATCGATCACAAACGGGTGTGCTCTGATAGAAACACAAGTGTTTCGTACGATCGTCGGCAACAAGTCCCTTTATTGCGTTCGGGCAAAATCCGTTGTAGTAGCGATAGAACACTGAAGCACAAGCCACATTGCGGCAGTTCTTCAATGATTTAATATAGTGGAACACTATAACGTCATTAATGAGGTCCCTCGTCATTCTCGGCCAGATATAGTATGAAGATCAGACGAAGTTTCTCGCACAGTCTTAATAAACCGAGGCACTTGAATGCTTCTTTCGCCACTTGAAAAATTTGTTGGTTCAAGCGGACATCACACTGAATTTTCATGCTCAGAACATCGTATGATTCTGACTTCTTAATATTTGCACCATTTTTATTATAGTTGACGCAATGTTATTGGTGCACATGCATGTGTGCCTATAAACAAATTGGATTTTTACGCAAATTAAAACCGACCCTATATATTCTACCCTTTTCGGAGATTGATTGTAGTTCTGGTGTGAGTAAGTCATTCGTATTACGTCTTTCCGCCTAAATCTCCAAAGGGACAAAACAATGTGAATGAGATATGTTGCTCTCATCCGGAAAAGAGGGGCTATAGTCAGAAGTTAGAGAAAGAAGATCGTTAATGAAAATACGAAATAGAATTGGATGTAGAACAGAACCTTTCGGATTCAATGACTTTAGTCTGAACTCGTCTACTGAGATCCTATTTATAACAACCCTGTCGAATGCTTTGCATATATCTAAAGTCACATCCTTGCTCTGCTAAACTTGTCGGATAGACTGGCTCGAGGTTACTTTCCATCATTTTAATTTCCATGTATTAAAAGCAAACAAAGTTCTCGCATGGCATTGGCATGGGAAGATATTTTTCATTATTTCATTATTTCATTATGTTAAGAAAATTTTATATTTTTCAAATGTCAGTGTGAAATGCGTAAGTTGATCTCTTGGTTACCGGAATTATCGCAATTGCAACCTTAACAAAGAAAATATTGTGAGCCCACTAGTAAATTTTCTTTATTTTTATTATCTGTTGCAGATTCTCTTATTTTTTTGCTTTGTTTCAATTTCATTAATTAAGTTCTTCAAGTTAAGCAAAGATTGTTGGGGCATTGAATATATTGGTGGGAACTTTGAGGACTAGAGGTGCCATTTAATGATTTTGCTGTTTATGCTATAAGTTTCCTTTGTACAAGTGAGTTAAATTTGCGATTGGAGAATAAGTCCAAATTGAAAGTCCTCATGTTAGGTTACATAGACAGGTAGGAAGAAGGACTACCTAGAGATTAGGAAAAGTACATTGCGGTTGAGCGGTAAGCCGGTCTTCTTACCGGCTAATCCTTTCACTTCGAAACTAAATTTATATTATTTCGAGGTGGGATACTTCAACTTTTTGCCTTATTCTACTGCGTTTAAATCAAATTTCTACAAACAAATCTTCTTGTCATTATTGCCAAATAAAATAAAGAATCCTTTAACCATGTCGTAGAGTGTAAACGTGAAACGCATTCCTACATTGTCTTTCCGAAATGTTTATTTGAAATATTTTTTTTATTGGGTTGGGCCTGCAAAGTAACAAAAAATCGCAAAAAAAACAACAACATAAAACGCGTGCTGTTATTGTCTGCGGCATAGTCTTTTTAAAAAGTTGCTTAAAACGTGAGTGTTTGTGTGTTTGAACATTTAAAATGTGGACACATGCGTGCATGCTGAACTAACTGACTAACATGTTCCATGATTTCTTTCCTTTTTACTTTTCTTAGAGATTATTGCGACGCACTAGTTAGTTAATGTAGACCAAAAATGTGTTTATTTTTTATAAATTGGCAATAAAAGTCATTCGAAATACTTTACGACTAACAGTTCTACAGAATTTGCTTAATTCAGTTGCAATATGCTGCATACGGCATGTTTTTTTTTTTTTGTAAAATTTAGGATTTATTTACATATAAAGACGATATATGTTTGATCGTTATTGGAAAGCGATAGATAAGCGGTGCAATCTCCCCTTTTCTTTTCCTATTACCATTAAAAATCAAAAATGGGGTAATTGCTCCATTCATTGTGCTTACCATAGTCATCTTAAGACGTAATGATGTAAAACCCTTATAAAAATGAATACATTAAGAAAAATATGACGGTCATAACTCATCTCTCACATCCTATTATTATTTCTTAGCACTGCTTCAGTTTCGTTAAACAAGTGTTTGCAACTAAGCAGGCGGCTGTGGTAGGTCCTAGGATGTTAGGATTGTCTAGCAAAATTCTTTGTGACAGTGTCTTGTGTTGTTTTATTGGATGTGGTGGTGAGCAATTTATCTCATGAGTTCTACTTTTTCTCAAGATATGCCTTTGGCGGATCTTCATATGATGTTTGTTGTTGATATTGTCTATTAAGTGGGAATTAACTTTTTCATGCACAGGACTGATACACAAAAGTTTTGATATTTCATTATTTGTAACTATTTCAGAGATATGAATAGGTTTTATGCTTATAGGTTTATTTTATGCTTATATGTTTTATGGTTATTTTATCAAATACAAAATTACTGTCAGAAAAACTAGAAGCCGATACGAATTTTCCAATTAGATTTGGAAACGCAATCAGGCAATGAAAAATTCGATAAGGCGCGTTTCAAAATGCTTATAGCTTTTTAGGCTCTATAACATATACTAATATAAGCAAACCGACTGCTTTTCACGATCAATATGTGAAACCTTAGTACGAATCAAAGTTTTATAGATATTCGTTAGTAATTACAAAAAGTTCCAAATGGCTGATTTTAAGTAGAATTGAAGCCTCCTATTTTTTTTTACTTAAAAACCGGTGATCTATTTTTTTTGCATTTACCCGAATTTGAACCGGATTCGGTTTTTTGTCAAGCTTTTTGAACCACTACATTTGAGTAAAATATCTTAAACTATATAAATGCACGGTATTTTGGTATTGATCCATAAGTAGCGAATAGAAAATTATTTCAATAAATTTATTGAATTCAAATTCAAGTAACGTTATTTTACAGCATCAGAAAATAATCAAAAACATTTTTTTGAATAAATTATATTTAAAGTTTTGACCTGTTGTGTTATATTTGCATTTTTCATATGATTCACACTCACAGGATGTGACATACAGTGCTTTGTATTCGAAATAAATAGATTATGGGAGGGAGAAAAGTGGGAGTAGCATGTATGGATACTAGATTTGAAACAAGAGAAACTTATGCATAAAGAGAGTTCCACTGTAATTCATTGTCTATATCTGACTCTATGAGCGGAATCAGTAAAATTATATTAGATTAGATTTCCAATGGTTAAGAGGTGGTATTTAGTATATGTTTATATATTTCATAACAAATGTCCATTTCCCTCCATCTCTATATGAAAACGATATGGGAACGTACAGAATTTAATTTCTATCTTTAACCCCTTGCACTCGTCTGTCCCCTCTGAGGGGACAACGTAAGTCTAGCATATCACTCGGTTGTGCCCTCTTAGGGACAATGAAATTATTCCACCACAATTTTTTTAAGAAACACATGTTCTCCTGTAGTTTTGTGTTAAAATGGCACAAAAAAATTAATCGAAATATGAGAAAATTAACAAGATGCATGATAAATAAATCAATCGTTTTACGCGTCGAAGAATATCGTGCGAAGTGCGTTCACGATGTACACTTCGACTGTACACTTCTCTGATCCGTTGAGCAAATTATAGATATAGTTAGTGGATTAGGCGTACAAAGCTACAAGGGTATAGCGCAATGAAACTTGATATGATAATAAAGATATCCGATAACCGAGAGTTCGTACTGAAGCGTCGAATAGAAAAGATCTCTGCAGTAATAAGACAGTGTTGTGTTTTCGTAACTTATCATATTCAAAGTATTTTTTTACCCTTTCTTCTGTTATATAATCAAAATCGATTATTATATAATCAAGTCGAGTTGCTGGTAGGTAACATCCGAAACGGTACCGAATGTAAAGGGTTAAAAAGTAAAAGTGGTGTCTAAATATTATGACGACATAGCTTATCAACGGAAAAAAAATCTACAGTACAAGAACGATATATGTAATCTAAAATATTATAATTGTACCAGAACAAGTTTAAAGATTGGTTTACATATTCTGAGAAACAATTTTCCTTTCAATAAATCAAATATAATTATGAAATATTGAAAGTAGTACTGACAAGAAATTATAAAATGAAATACTACAATAAATGTTCGTGTACAAAGTAGGGATGCAACATCGTTCATAAAAACATCGATGTTAAAAAACATCGGTCATAAGACCGAAAGATCGATATTTTTCCGATGTTTTATTTTCGTTAAATAACTAAATATAAAACCTAAAGCATTTTAACACATCTAAGAAATGAGATACAATACTTACAATATTTTAGCGCAACCGCAAATACAGTGGTGGCCTTATAATTAGAAACTATATAGCAACATGTATGTTTGTTAATTTGTTTTACAGTTTTCACTGTGTACCTGGGATCAAAGGCTTTGTTTGGAGGACGTCTTACATACGTTTTTCCATCAGATTGGGACAATTTAAACTTAGATTCGTCACTCCAGAGAACTCTGTTCCAGAAACATCGTTTCTAATTATAAGGCCACCACTGTATATGCCGCAGTTAGTCGCTACCTACCTACCTACAACAAAAAATTTAAGACCTGCTTCTTGATTGATTACGACTGATTACAGTATCAAAATACATGTTCCTGTAAAATTTTACACTCTTGTGGCGACTTTATGACAAAAATGTGGATTGATTTTTTAGTTGAAAGCAGTGCTCGTTAAAAACTTTTTTGTTTTATAAATTCATATGAATATAAATACTACAAAAATATTATTGAAATTAAAAAATAAGTTTTTTTTTTACTAAAAATTATTAAATTATGTGTATAAGTATACAGAAAATCGTTCATTTAAACCGTGCCGATGTTTTCCTTGATTTTAATGCCGTCCATAATAACTAATGTAAAGTAAACACCTCAAACACAAGCCCTAAGACACAAAAACATGCGTTTTATGATGACCGATTTAGAAGTTTTCAATTTGAAAAGCATCGATGTTTTTAAAAATCGGTCGGTTTTCCCTTTTTTTTAAATTTTTTGAGTCCACGTAAGTCATTTAAGTCCATAACATCCTCTACCACAAATTAATTGTAGAAAAACAGCATTCATAAATTTTTTTGAGATTATTTATTGATTTTAAAAATTACTGAGTTCAGAGCCAACATAAAACTAAATTTTAAACGCTTCAGGAAAATGATTCATACGGCACTTCATTTGAAGGCATATTATTCAAGAACTCTTTAATCAGTGAATCGAAGGAATCATCATAATTCAGACCATTGCCTAGAGTTGACTGATGTTGGAAATTCGTATCTTTCGGTTTATACTTGGGAGCGTTTAGATAATCTATAGGATTTCCTGCTTTCACATTACCAGAGTAAGCATTTTCAAAAGGAAGTGATAAATCGTAAGAATTAGGATTATAGTTGCTATAATATGACTGAGGAGAAGGAGGAACAGGAGGAGATGGTTGATGATGATAATAAGGCAGTTCGTACTCTTCTACGTTTGCGTATGATTTGTCTCTACCTTTTGCATTGTGGTAAATAGGTTCACCTAAGGAAACTGCTGAAGGTTTGGTATAGTAATGTACACTAGGTAATGCTGGTTTGTTGTAATTTTTATAATGTCCCGAATCAATGAATTTGTTACCATTATACTTGGGAACAAGTACCGATTTAGATGGAGTTGGTGTAGATGCTTCATAGCTCAGGTGGTTGTATGATGGTTCATAATCACTAGGGTTCTCTGCGTTGTAACTGGATTTTGGCAAAAATTCACGTTGTAGGATATGAGTAGACTCAAGACGACCATTTTTTGCTGTCTCCGATATTTTTGAAACTTGAACGATATCCTTCTCTGAAGGACTGATAATAACTTTACGACAAAATTCCTTACAATCGACTTTGCATTCACAATAGCATTTCTTATAAGGCTCTTCGGTAGTTGTAACTACCGGCCTAGTGGTTGTGCTATACTTAACGGTTGTCGGTGTATGGGGCGTCGTAGTTTTCTTAGTTAATGGTTTTTGAGTTGGAGTGGTGATTTTGTAGGAGGGTGTTGTAGAGCGAGGCACAGAAACTGTTGTGCTATTCAAGGGAATCTCTTCGCAGGGTACCTCCTCCCATATTTCCTCTTCACATTCATAACAGCCTTTAGGATATAAAGCCTTAGCCCTTATAGAGACTATCCAACATGTTATCAGTATTAAATGTGATGTTATCTGAGAAAAATAAAATTAAGAAATCTGCATTATCTTTTTACTTTTTTTTCATTTGTAATAAGAAATTAAAGTAAAAATTTACCTTTAATTGCATTTTACACGTTCCATAAAAGAAGTAACAGCCAAGTGATGCTCTGCTGTTCTTGTTCGTTATGCACGCGTTTTAACAAGACTTCAGTAGTTTAATTCGAAATTAATTTCATGGCCCATATATATAAATTTTTTACAATGAATGCTTTGGCGTTTTAGATAATTTCCAAACATTTCGTTCTTTCGCAGTTGTTTCGACCATAAAAATGCAAAAATTTTCTCCCAAGAATTAAAACCGGAAGTTACTCAACTAACACGTACGAGTAGTTCATATTCATTGTCGTCTTATTTCGTGTTGCTGAAATTAGTGATCAGTACAATTAAAAGACATTCCATGACTGATTGGAAGAAGAAAATAAAATTGCATCGGATTTCAATTTATTTACTTTTTGCCTTTCAAATTTTTAATGTAAACCGAGCTTTCTTTATTTGTGACAGAGCTTTAAAGTGTTCAACAATTGGCCCCGTTTTGATCAGATTTTTGCCAAACAACATTCTTTTTAAACTGAATCTACGAACGTGTGGAATTATGTTTGTTTTTAACTGTAATAAAAAACTTCCGTTAAATATTATAACCTCCGCGACACGTAATTATTTATAATACAATTGAAGAATTCATAACCCCCATCTCTTTGTGTTGCTCTATTAAATCGGTTATTATATTAAAGCCCCATCCATTTCTTATGTACTGTTATGCTCATATGCTCATGATTCGTGTTTCTTCCAATACTAACGTGATATAAATATAATGATTCTCCCTGCTTGTTTTATAAGGGCAGTATTCAGGATCGGATTTCATTCTTCTTAGATCTTTACCATCGTATTTTTTTATAATCTTCAGTTTGTAATGTAGCAAATGAAATTTTATTGTTAATGACTTGTCATGCTAATGGATTCATGGAATATTATGTATAAAGTATAACAAAAAAAAAATGAGTGTAAATACATACAAGCTTTGTCAGTTATTGATAATTATTATCGTTATAAATACTGTGAGTGTCGAATGGAAGTAAACATATGACATACATACATACATAATTGGTCATTACAACCCTTCAGTCAGGATGACGACCTTGCCACACCACTTATGTTGTGTGTGTTAATTTCATACATAAGTGGTGGGACCTATAATTTAAAGTCGACGCCGAACGACAGATTTTTGAGAAACTTTTCATGGCAATTTTTATTTACTCTCAGAGTTTTTGCCAGAAATCTGCTGAGAAAAAGTCGGCGAAGAAAATAAAATACTCATTTAAATATACTCAACTATTTTCACTGTCGCACCTTGTAATTATAGTAATAAATAAAAAAATTTTCTATAATTCACTGCTACTTGATGTAGAATTAATTTAAATAAAAGAGAAAACCCGAAAACTAACTTAAAAAATAATTCACTTTTTATAAAAATATTACGATTTTAAATGCTTCAAATCAAAGTGAACAGAATTTCAAATGTAGTACTCAAATAATATTTAATATTTTGTTTAATATTTCGTTTTGATTATTTGGTAACTTCTAGTGCTTTAATCATTAAATCCACAAGTTTTAGATTAAATGCTGTCGTTATTTTATTCCATTTATTATGCAAGACCAGTTTTAGGTTATGCTTGCTTGATATTTATGTTCCTCGACTTCTTTATTAAGGTATTCCCATAGGTGCTCAATTGGGTTTTCTCGCAGATGATCAAGTATTTTTTGGGGATTATATAAAAACCCCACTCTGACATATATAGGTGTGTTGAGAATCGTTGTCCAGTTGAAACACTTAGTTGTGCAATAGACTCTTAAAAAAACTAGACAATAATGTGAAATTTATTCACTCTAGGAGATAAAAAATCTATTTGCGAATTTCAGATAGACTTCCTTTTCTATCGTTGCTCCAATAAAAACTAGAATATTAACTCCCGATACTGCCATGCATTTTCATTTCCATGGTCATTACATCCTTTTAGTTAAGATTACTACCTAGCTTCTCATATCATGTTGTGTTTTAACTTTAGCCATGAGCGGCGGGAACTACGGTAAAAAGTCATGGTCAAAAGATTGAAGAAGCTTTTAAGTGACAATTTTATTTACTTTTAGAGTTTTTTTCCAGGACACTTCTCTCTTTTAGTGAATTAACACTTGAGACGATTTAAGACTTCTCTAAACGCCATATTAGGTTAGGTTAGGTTAGTGTGGTGGCTTTGATACCAAAAGCTCACTTGAGCACGCATAGCAGCCCATTGTGACGCTACAGGTGAACGCAGTCTCTGCACTAACCAAGTTCCTCCGAAACGAAGAAGGGAGAAGTTGATCAGCGCAAGGATTGCACATTTATAGTACGATATACGCCATATTAGTGAACATAACATTTCGGCGATTACGATGAAGGGTTAATTGAAAGGTGTTCGTAAATAAACGTTTAATCACTTTCAACTGATTTGTAAAAAATTTCTTTGATATTTAATGTGCGAGTGGCATTTAATAGTCGTTAGGCAAGCCTGTCTAAAAGTGGCATTAGCAATTCTGCGAATAAATGAAATCAAGTGTACATAACTAAAATCTACTTAACGAATTTTAATAAAAAATAATTTAAGCAAATTGCGAAATTGATTGTACTTTTCTTCAGGAATTAGCCTTTTTATGTGCCTAGAGCCATAGTATAATAAACAAGTTGTAATGTTTGCTATTATAATAAGGACATATTGGTCCAGTTAACAAACAAAACAAATTACAATTAATGCAGGAAATAATTTTGTAAAAAGTTTCTTCCGAATTTGATAGACTTAACGTTAAATTTTGACGTTAACTTGCGCTAGTGAAGGCAAATTATAGTTAAGGCTTTAGACTCCATTCTGCAACTGTAGTCAGGGTTACCATAAGTTTTAAATTGTTGTAATCGAATTTAAAAAAAAATTTATATATTAAAACTCATTTTCCTCATTACTAAAGTTCATGTTGTCATGAAATATTTATAATTTTTTTTTATTATATTTTTTTATTTCGATTGTACATACATACAGTATCGGACAAAACCTAAGCACCCCCTCAGTACATTTTTTTAAAATGATTATTTTTTTAAGAAAACGAAGTTATTAATGTTTTATTTTGTATTTATTTATTTATTTATAATTGTTTTTATTGTAATTATTATTGAAAAACACAAGCTTAAGGAATTCAGAATTCAATAAAAAAAGTTATGATTCAAAATACATTTTAAGTCGAAAATACAAGCGGACAAAACTAAAGCACCCCCAATTTAAGGTACAGATAAAAACTATTGAAATTAATATTTCTTTGCGAATCCTTTATTTTGGATTACACACGCACATCTTTTAGGCATAGAGGATGTTAAATTATTAATTATTTCAGGTGAAATTGCTTCCAGGCTATTTTTGCGGCTTCAAATAAATCTTTTTTAGTTTTCTTATTTTCTAGGTTGATTTTTAAGTTAACGATCTGCCACAAGTTCTCGATTGGGTTAAGATCAATTGAGTTCAAGATATTCGATCAACAGATCAATTACTTCTAGGCTAATTAAAAAGTGTTTGCCGATTGGTCGCCCATCTCCTACTCATCCTGGAGGAAGACCACGTGAAACCTCGCGACATGAAGACTCCTTAATTAAAAAGACAATCCAAAATGATCCTACAGCATCTTCTAGTCACATACGAAACCGCTTATGTTTAAAAATTAGCGAAAGAACGATTCGCAGAAGGACGGTAGATGCCGGATTATTCAGTCGCCAACTAGCAAAAAACAAACTTTTATATCGTCAAAAAATAAAAAAGCGAAACTTGAATTCACCAAGGCCCATCTCAACTGGAGTGTCCAAATATGGAGGATTGTACTATTTTCTGACGAATCTAAGTTTAATTTAGAGGATTCAGATGGCATAAGGCGTGTGCGCAGACGATATGATGTGTTTCACGATATGAAACGTTTTTTTTTTTTTTTTGAAAATTATGCGGCCTCTACCGTCCTTCTGCGAATCGTTCTTTCGCTAATTTTTAAACATAAGCGGTTTCGTGTGTGACTAGAAGATGCTGTAGGATCATTTTGGATTGTCTTTTTAATTCAGGAATCTTCATATCGCGAAGTTTCATGTGGTCTTCCTGCAGAATGAGTAGGAAAAGTGCGACCGGTATGGAAAAATTTTTTAATTAGCCTAGAAATAATTGATCTGTTGATCGAATATCTTGCACTCAATTGATCTTAACCCAATCTAGACCTTGTGGGAGATCGTTAACTTAAAAATCAACCGAGAAAATTGCAAAACCATAGACAATGTATTTGAAGCCGCAAAAATAGCCTGGGAAGCAATATCACCTGAAATAATTAATAATTTAACATCCTCTATGCCTAACAGAATGTCAGAGATGTCCAGAATAAAGTATTCGCAAAGAAATATTAATTTCAATAGTTTTTATCTGTACCTTAAATTGGGGTGCTTTAGTTTTGTCCGCTTGTATTTTCGACTTAAAATGTATTTTGAATCATAACTTTTTTTTTATTGAATTCTGAATTCCTTAAATTTGTGTTTTTCAATAATAAGGATATAAATAAATAAAAAATAAATAATAAAACATTAATAACTTTGTTTTCTTAAAAAATAATCATTTTAAAAAAATGTACTGAGGGGGTGCTTAGGTTTTGTCCGATACATACATATTTCATTTATATTATTAGCATATTTCCAATATTTCTTTATAGCCTCGTTTAAATTAAACCTTCTTTGGAAAACAAATTTTTATTTAACAATATTACATTACATTGTTGTTTTTTTTAAAGAAATCCCACAAATAATATGTGGAATCACCTTTGACAAGCAGTACAGTAGTAATTTCTTTATCATCTCAATCTTTATTAATCTCACCCTTTCCTGGGATAATTTTGATCGCACCGAGATAATTGTGTTTTGCTTTTGGGCAAAGATTTCAATTTGCTTTTTCTATTGCCGATACGACAGCGTGGTAAGAGTCATTGTTGCCTTCCATAACTGCAACCTTCGATTTCTCGATCCTGATTCTACTGGGGCATTTAATTATAATATAGTTGCCCTGGGTAAAAACAAATATTTTCTGAACAACACATACATACATACTTATACATCTCTGAAAAAATTTAATAAATTTTACTTGAAAATAAAAAAAAAACAAAGACCCCAATATCAGAAATAGATATGATCGGCCGGTTATCAATCATACTAAAATACATTGATTGAAAATCGAAACAAAAAGATCACAAAAACATTTTCAGTAGTTCACAACCTAGATGC
Organism: Sarcophaga subvicina; assembly: GCA_936449025.2. Classification (NCBI taxonomy): domain Eukaryota; kingdom Metazoa; phylum Arthropoda; class Insecta; order Diptera; family Sarcophagidae; genus Sarcophaga; species Sarcophaga subvicina. The sequence continues at coordinate 40,497,605 of OW388082.2, forward strand.
GTGTAGGCCAGGGTTCCTAAATTTATTTTCTGGAATTTTTTTTTTGTATTTACAAAAGAAAAGGCACCTCAAGTTATTCAGTTAAAATAAACAAAACGTCTGTAATATGCTAACAATTATCATGGAACGGAATCTGTTGATGGTGATGTTTCTTCTAAAGTTTTTTCAGTAGATGTGTGATAAGTAGTCTCGAAGTTATCTACAGTTGTGAGGCGTAATGAACGCTTCTGATCGCTTAACATTCCATTCAAATACGATGTGTCATCACGATTGATATATGGAAGCGATAATATAGTATTCGCGTAATGCTGCGATTCAGTTTCCGGGCTGATAGATGGAGGCTCCAGTAGAACGGACTGACCATAAAAGTTTTTCAAAAAATCATCATCTTTGTCAAACGTTTCAATAGAAATTGGAATGGGATAGTGCGTATGCAACTGTGACTGGCCAGTGTCTTCATTTGATTCGCTTGATATCGTTTGATCAGTGGATGTACTATGTGCTGTTGGTTTTGGAGTTTTGTTAACATTTTTTGTAGTTGCATTGATTTTATGGTTGCCAGATTTTAATTTGATTTTATTATTTAACTTTTGAATTCTGTCTTGGGTTTTTTTCAGATGTTCATCAATGTTGTTTTTAATGTTTTTCAATTTTTTCAATGGAGGTGCTGGTGACAGCGAGGTTGGCGGTGGCGAGGATGATATTAATGCTGATGATGATTTTAAGTCTTCCAAGGTTGTTGTTGACGGCTCTGGTTTATCGGTTATTGTAGTGGCATTATGATCTGATAACTCAGAGAGTTTATCGCTGTCTAACAGTGTTGTAACTCCAAAATCTTCAATTGTGAAATTGTTAGTCAGCTGTATGTAATTCAACTGTTCTTGGTAGTGCGGATGATCTGGGGTAATAATTTCTGGTGGCTCATATGGATTAAGAATCTCATAGTTTGGCAAACCTAAATCGTAAGTAACAGCGCCATCATGATAAATACCATTTTTTAAATTATTTGGATCCTTGGCAGATTCGGCCAGTTGTTCAAAGTCGGGATCGATAAACCGATGCTGATCATCATCATATATTCCCGACTCTATATTGTAAGAGATACCAGTCTTGCTGCTTTCGAAGTCTTGTTGTACTCGATGATAATGGTGTTGAAAAGGTTGATGTTGATGATGGTACTGTAGTCGATTTGTTTGGGGTACGTGATAAGCTAACATTAATTCGAAATTTGCAAAAACATAAGCAATCGTTAAATAATCACAAATAAATTTAATTTTCATTATTTTGTTATTTTGAAATTTTCTTTGAACTGAATACGGAATTCTTTGTTCTTCACTTGTGCACTGGGTAAAGACTTCTAAATTCGATGCGTGATTTTTTTTAGGTTTTATAACCATGAGATCGATTGCATCTGCTGCATTTTTATTTGTATGGCATACTGTTTTGTATTTATCTGTTAAAATGCATACTTTATTGCAGTGGAATCTCTTTTAAGCGGACACCAGCGGCTAAGTAAATTAGTAAGTTTTTATTTCAAAATTTTTTAATTAAAAATTAAGAAGGAAAAAACATAATAAAGTAAAAGTATAAATCAAGAGAAAATATTCTACTGGTAAACTATACATTTAAAATTGTGCAAAACAAATCAAAAAACGTAAAGAATTCTTTTTTAACCAAATAAGCAAAATTCCTCCCCAAAAAAACAACTTCAAATTCTAGGTGAGTAAGGTAAAAGCAATTTTATATCAAATTTTTTATTTGTATTATTAACAAACAAATAAAAGTAAAATGTAATCTAACAATTGTAATTATTGTCGTCTAGAAGTGCCATACGACTCCGATCATGTGACCTATTGTACTGTCCTCATCCAATGTATAATGTCCTATAATGTCTGCTCCGCCTCTCTCGCTTTCCCTGAGTATCTTCTTCCAAACCTTTATTTCTGTTCTGGCCTTAGCGGAGTGGAGAAAGAATTTCGGTATGTATCACCGTAATGATGCATATATCGTGCAGCCTGAATTTTTGTTCAAAAATAACTATAACTTGCGTTTCTTTAAGGAGCATAGGACTATTACAAGACATCTCTCTCAATTTTTTATTACTTCTTATCGTTTTATTTTCGTAACATGTATCAAGTTTTCCAACTAAGCCGGAATGACAGCAAGTTCACCTGCATTTGCTAAAATCAACACCCTTTTTGAACACCGTTGTTTAATACTATGTTCTGATATGCGCTTTTATTGAGTCAATATTCGGTTTATTGAGTACAATATTTTAAGTGTTCAGGCATAATAATATACGCAGTTCAGCTGCTTATTCCATATTCATTCGACAGCTGGTAAACAAAACAGCTGGTTGTTTCAACAACATTGCCTTTATTTTATTTTTTTTGCTTTGTTGTGTTTTTTTTTTTGTTTGTCGTTGTTGACATTTGAGTTGTCAAATATCAACAGAAAGTGTTTGGTTAATTGTAATATGCTCACTAAACACACTTATGACAGTGTTGCATTTTAAGTTTTACTCAATATTATAACACTTTGCGTATTTATTGCGCAATAATTAATTGAAACTTTATGTGAAATATTGAGCTCAATAATGGCGTTTATTGCGATTTTCGCAATTTCTGATCTTCCTCTTTCTCTTCTGGGAGTGGAAACCTTTCGAAGTAAATAATTTCGGAGCAAGCCTCTTAATTTTACCAAATCCAATTCATGCTGACAATTTTTTTGCTCTCTCTGATTTTGATCTGGGTTACTTTGATTTGTAATAGAGCATATTTAATCGGTCGCCCTTTACAATGTTTCTGTCATGCTTACGTCATTGATACTCACACCACCCATGTTGTGTGTGTTTTAGTTTAACCACGAGTATTAGGGTCTATAGTCGTAGTATAGTTAAATTCGATTTCAGAGAAGACGTCGTAGTGTAGTAGTTAGAGTCCATGATTTAAACCCCAGCTGAAACATCTCAAAAAAAACGAAATACAATAAAAATATTTCTCAGGGGACGTCCTCTCAGCAGATTTTTGGCAAAAACTCTGAGAATAATACACCCAAACCTGTTTTTACACGTTTTTTTTACGCGAATTTGAAATAACACGTTTTTTTGTAACAAATTTACCATTTTTTTTGTTCGCTCCTTTTTATACGGATAAAATCGTTTTATAAAATAAAAACTCTGTGTATACTATTGAACTAAATCTGTGCGTTTTTATAAAGTTATTCAATTTTATAGGCATATGTAGGCTGCTGCATCAATCCTATATCTTTTCAGTTTGTTTATACATTTACATACATACATAATATTTGTCTTTTTTTACGCGTTTTTTTACACGGTATCCACTGGAACGTATCTGCCGTGTAAAAAGGTTTGGGTGTATAGTAAATGCTATGAAAAGTTGTTCTGTTTTTGCAATTGACTTTAAACTGTAGGTTGTCCCACACAACATGTGTTTTGTGAGAAGCTAGCTCGCAATTCCGGGTAAAGGGTTGTAATGACCAATTGAGTATTAAAATATAGTTCATATGCTCTCATAAAACTAAAACACCGAATGAGGAACTTATTTTAGTAGTAAAATTAAATGATATCCTACCAGTTGAAAAGGACAAAGCGTAGTAAGCGGATTAAAAAAAGAAATCAATTGAAAATTTGCGTTCTCTTATATAGAACAATGCACATTTAACGATGCAGTTCCATTGCAGCTCTTTATTTACAATTAAAAATTAAATTCTTATTCTAAAATTAAAAATTAAAAAAATAATAATAAATTCATATTTTTCATTCACATACATACGAGGAAAGATTACAATTTACGAAAAACTTAAGAACATGAGCATTCAGGATTAGTTGTCATCATTTTCGGTTCGTATGGGTGACGTAGATGATTTGGCTGTTAGGCTTTTGAAGTATTATGAGACGATGAGATGTTGTCTTACGTTTTAAGATGGGTTGGCTTGTAAGGCGATATTTATGTGAATGAAGTAGTGACTGATTGGGTGATTGAGTGACTAAGTTTGAATGGAAGTATGTATCTTAGGTAAATGAGATTATTTTAATGAAGAGAATATCTCATCCATTTTAATTCAGATGATTATTTCCTTATTAAAGTCTGGTCATTTGATCAATTTTTGTGATTTCGTTGAAAGTTTCTCCTGCCACTCGTCTTTAGTACTTGTAATTGTGCGAAGGACCCGAGTAGGAAACATAGTTTCCATATTCGGCAGAATGGCTCAATGATGGCTTAGAAATTACTATAGGTTTGGCATGGTAATGGACCAGAGGTGCTGGTGCCAATATCTTAGTTAAAAGTTTACCACCATGATGTTGCTCTGGAATGGGAATTTTAATATCGGTAGGTTCCCGCAATACAATTGCTTCGAAACCGCTATGGTCGTCAGCTCTATATTTGACTATGCGACGATGGCCGTCCGAGTCAATAAGTTCATAGCTGCCTTCGACTTTATCGTCTTTGCGTACTTCCTTTTGAGATTTGATGTCACCAGTGTGAGGATCATGTACAGAGTAGTGGAATTCATAGGCCACTGGTCCATGTTCTTGCTCAGACTTAAGTTCAATGCTCGCAGCAAGCTGGGCAATAGCCAATAAGCAAATAACGATCTGTAAACGGATAATAAAAGGATTTAAGTTTAGTAATTGAATAACACTCGTTCCTAAAATTGTTTACTTTTAAAGCCATTTTTGTAGAAACCAAATAAATTTAAATTCTTCACAAATGAAATTCTTCTTTTGAGTCCTCTGGGAATGTTGGCAACAGGGTGTGTTGACAGAACAAGTGTTGAAGTGTTTATAATTGAAATGAAATCCTGTACACGTTTATATAGTCGAATTGGCGTCGTCACAGAATTACTCTGCCCAGTATTAGTAGTAGTAGTAGATGAATTCAACCCCAAAAATAGTTGAACGCTTATGGTAGAAATGAAGAAGGCGTTCGCTAAATTCATTTTATTTTTAGTACGTGTTTCGTTTGGTGTTTTTTGTTTTTGTTTTATTTTTCCTTTTAGATTTAGACTAAGACTGTTGCACACGTAAGTACCATACAGTAACACCGTAGTAGTGGAAAATTAAAAAAGTGGTTTGATAAACTAAAAAAAAACACGGTAAATAAATATTTAAATAATCTTTCTACAACCCGATTAACATACACAATATCAGTATGTACATGGCATGTACCCTGCTACAGAGTATCTTGCAGAACTTTAAATTGATTTTAAAAATTCATTCATCTTATTGCCGAATGCCGGCTGTAAGCATAGGTACGTGTACTCGCGATACAACATGCAATGGCTGTACATATGTATGTATGCATTTACATATGTATGTATGTTCAGTTATCTGAGTGAATTAATCATGAAATAAATTAATAATATTTTGATGGCAGTGTGGATGGCATCTGATGCAATTCTACTCTAATTTGTGACACTTGCTTATGAAACGCATTTTTAGTACATTTAAAACGACAAGAAATCTTACCACATAATACGAGAACTGGTAGAACCTCTTGCCATCGAATCGACCACATTTGATGTTGCAAATTGTTTTGCACTGATTGAATATTTACTCTAAATTCGATTACTTAATGGTACCCATTAGGGTGCAACTTAGTTTGCAAATTTAATTCTACGATTTTATGTCATTTAGTTTCGAATAGAAAAATGAATGTGAGAAAATAGAAAAGCTCGTTTTCCAGGCACGCTGAATTAATATGTATGTATAGTATGTGCATGTACATTAACGTTAGTAAGTCAATGGTATTGCCAATGGGACAATAGGAGAGATAAGCTATTGTAAGTCATCTGTATATTATAGGTCATATAGGTCTAATTGGACATTTAATCCCAGACGATTATTTTGTTGTCCTCTAGGATGCATTATAACATTTGCTAGTACCACCGTAGGACCATATGCCTCATTGTGTGTAAGTTCCCTTGTAATGATCCGTTAGTAGTGGGTTTGAACGTTCGCACGTTCGCTAAATCTACAATCGTTCTGCCACCCAAAAAACGTCTATTTTGAAGTGCAGTTGACTCACATAAAAGGTGTTGTACCGAATCCACATCATGGCTGCTTCTGCAGTAATCCCAGAGGAGCAAATTGCCAATAGCACAGTATCCCAATAGAATTCCTATTAGAGTGCGTACCGTTCTCTTGTCGAAGTCAAGTTGTTCTCTGATTTGCCTGCTTTCCACTGTTGGACAAAGCTGTTTTAGAATTCGTCTACCAGGTATGTTGGACTACTTATTGTTTGTTGGATTCCATGCTGCTTTTACCAATTTGGAAAAGTACTCTAGTAGGGACGCATATGTATATAAACTCTATCATCTTCTCCTCAGACATCTCTGATCCCTTCCATTTCCTACTATGCCACCGTAAATCAGCTTGAAAAATTCATCAGCTTGCTTCGGAGTATTTACTATTATTGGTTGAATCATTTTACTTGGAGTACTTGCGTTCATGGGCGGTTTGTAAAATTTGCAAAATAAAACAGGTGGACAAGATTATAACCAAGAAACCATACTACACTTTTTTAAAGGTTTTTAGTGGACTAAATCCGATCAATCTATTGTCTAAAAACACTGCTTATAGCTATGTAGTTATATACATACATATATATGTAATTGGTCAATACGAAACTTTAGTCAGGATTATGACCTGGATTCTCACACCACTTATGTTGTGTGTGTTAATTTTATCCACAAGTGGCAAGACCTACAGTTTAAAGTCGACTCCGAACGACAGATTTGTTTTTTTGTATTTACTCTCAGAGTTTTTGCCAGAAATCTACTGAGTGGAGTTCCCCGAAGAAATATTTGATCATATTTGGATTTGATCGAGGTGTCTGACCTGGGGTTTGAACTGTGGCTCCACGTCTAATATTAAAACACATTAACTGCTATACAATGGCAGCGATTTTAATTATAAAATAAGTCGTTACAACAGCAGAAAGTACTAATCCTATGTCCAAACCTTTTTTGAATTTTTACGACTTGTTTTGTTGAAGAATAAACGCGATTTATTTTCCATTAAAAAGAAACGTTTAATATGAATTTAAAAATAAACTTGATTTAGAAGGCACTGTATTAATTGTTTATTCAGTTTAAAACGTTTCAAATTAGGTAGAGACTCTAACAAACCTAAAAACATGTCACTGCCATTAAAGTACTTTTCGAAAATTTTTATTTATTTATCACAATACAATTACAAATTATATTCTAATTATATACGAGCTGACTAACTTCAACCATATGCTCGGTTTAGTGTGACAGACCACAGGCTCTGGTGGGAATGGAACCCTCTAGACTATATTTTATATAATAATATTTAATTTATGTAATAAATTTTAATATTTTATTTGTTATTGTTCTTAACACATCGTGTACGGAACGCGTACAGACGGTCCATGGTGCCTGTTACTCTATAACATGCATTCAACATTTGTCAGTCTTGTTTGTGAATATAAAAATACCAATAAATACTAAAAACCGAGTCGAATGTTTTTAGTCCTTTGCATGGACCCACACGCAATATGTTTACGGTTAATATAGAACAACCTGATAAGAAGTTAAATTATTTCGCAGGATTAATCAATCTGTAAAATTTAATAACATTTCAATTTTGACATTCCATACGATTAATGAAGACATTAATTTCACTGAATTGTATTAAATAAAAATTCATAAAATCAGAAATGGAATGGAGCTGAACCTCTTTTTAATAGAAGGGCAGAAAAGATTATTATTTCTATTAAAAAGTTAGAATTAATTTTATATCACATTTAGTATCAGGTTCTCCCTAACGATGACAATATTTAAAGTGAATTTAAGTTTCAGTTTCAATTGCATTATCAATACAATTACAAAATAATTTCAGATTAAATTTTAATTTATTTTTTTCTATTTATTTACATTTTATCTGTCTGTACGTGTTGTTTTGTACTTATTGATGTTTTTTTAAAAAACAATTTTATTCGAGATAAATCAGACTGTGGTCGTCCACAGTCAACATCTAATGTTTCTGATTCTGGGGTGACAAGTAACGTGCAAAGTTGCTGACTGTCTGTGTATCGGTGACCGTTCGTGACATCGTAATTGACAGAAATTTGTCATTATGATTATTAAATACGTTTTCCTTTTTTTTCACTTTTTCCAACGTTGTTGTTTTCTTTATATGTACATACATATTTATCCATATATTTAGATTGATTGCTTGTTCTTTTTAGCATACGTATGTATGTACTTATACATGTGCACTTAGAATTTGGCTCGTGCTAGACACGCTGCCATTCAGTTGCGAAATTTTTGCTTGATTGGTACAAAGTGACCAAATAAAATACTTGACTTGATGATCACGTTAAAATTAAAATATTTGAATAATAAACTTTTGATGTGATATATTGGGTAGCACGGAAAGTAATTTCGTTTTTTTTTGTGGAAATGAAAGACAGTTTTCATAAACTGTTGAATTGATTAATTTAACCTCAATCCGATCTCACGTGCTATTGTTCGCCAGTTCACTTCAACTAATGCCTTTTTGTGTCTTTATCAGCTTCAACCGATCTTCCCGAACGTGGTGCATCTTGGACATCAAAATTGCCGGATCGAAATTTAGCGAACCAGATCCGTACACATCGTCCAATTTCTTTCTAGCTTCAACAGCATTTTTACCCTTTCTGTAGTAAAACAGTCGAAAATGCTGCTTATAGCTCTCCATATTTAAAAGGGCACCAACCAAAAACTACTGCGTAGAATTAATTGGAATTTTTCACACACAAGCCTTGCTGTTTGGGTGTAAAAATATACAATTAAATCCTATGCCGGGAAAAAGCGAAATTATTTTCCGAACAACCCAATATTTTTAGGACGTAGGATTGACTTGACGTAAGTGTGCAAAGCTACGAGCGGCTATTTAACATATTCTTTTATTCGTCGCTCAAAACAATTGTTTTTTTTGATTATTTCTTTTCCTATTATAAAATTAATTTAATTAAATTTTAATTAATTTGATTTCATTTATTGTTACAAATTCCATCATCTAATTATTATGAGCGGAGTGATTAAGACCATATGCTCGATGTGGACTCTGCTGGGAATCGATCCCAAAGCCGTAGCGCACTATCCACTACCTACCTAGCACACACACTACTACTACTAGATTAACAAGTCGCCAATTAAAACATTTCAAAATTTCGATTAAAATTTTAAATCGCCCCAGTTGACGCCAAGTAAATTTCATCAGACAAAGTGGGACAAAAGTCGCGACTAAGGTTCAATAAATAAAATAATTGCAAAATAAAATTTTAAACGCTGTTTATTGAATTTTTTTATGTAAATTACATTTTATTACACAATACTTGCTTCGTTAGCCTTTATTCCACTTTCAATATGGTTGATTAAGGTAGAATAACTATTTTATTAGTTCCGAAAAGGCCTTTCGAAAATCCTATCTAAAATAATTATTTAATTGCGTCCACAGATACGGCTTTTGGCATATCTATACATGAATTATTATTATTATACATGAATTAATCAAATTTATTTATTTAGCATCGTATTGAACATCCTTTCTGGCCAAAATTATAAGGAATCACTAACTAAGGATGAAAATCGGTATATAAGGGTTTTTGAGGTTTCCAAATTTAAAATGGCGGACCCAATATGGCACCCTAAATTTTAATATTTCTTCAGGCTCACATGAAAATCGGTGTACGGAGCTTTTGAGGTTGTTGTTTACGAATCCGTGGTAAATTTTTTTAAATTCAAAATAGCGAATCCAATATGACGTCCTAAATCTTAAATTTTTTTTCAAATTTACAAGAAAATCAGTGTACAGGTATTTCTGAGATGAAATTTTTCAAATTTTCATTTTATAACTTCTTCAGATTTACGTGAAAATCTGTGTACGGAGGTTTTTGAGGTTTCTCATTTCAAATCTGAGGTAAAATTTTTCAAATTCAAAATCCTAAATTTTAAAATTTCTTCATATTTACCTGAAACTAGTGCACGGGGTTTTTTCCGGTTGCTTATTTCGAATTTGAGGTACAAAATCTGTCAAACACAAAATGGCGGATCCAATATTCAATATTGAAATTTCTTCCGACTTCAGTGGATACAACTGTTAACTATGTCAACTATGTTAACTATGTTTTGACCAAAACGTCAAAAAAAATTAAGTGTAAACTTTTGTAGAAACGACTTTTATTATTTTTTAATAAAATTATTAAAAAAAAATTTTGGGCAGAGGAGGCTGCCTACAAAAAATGATATTTCTCAAAAGACGCAAAAAGTGGCAGCATGAAAGCTTTATTTATAACATCCAGTATTTCATCAAGTGCTTCCTATTTTTAAATAAAACAAAGTGTGCGCGGGATATTATCGATAATTTTTATTATTTAATGCCATTGTGTGTGGAATATAATATCGTTCAAATGTTCGCCACGGTTTCTCTGGATGTAGTGCATCCGAAATGTCAAATTTTCCATTACTCTGGTACGGGTAAAGTTGGTTTTGAGGACCGCTGTGGCTTATTCGCACATGAATGCGACGTAAGAAAATTTCAGCAGAAAAACACTTACGTTATCAAGTTGCATGAGCTCGACGGCAAGTTCACATCACCTTCGCGTGAGATGACCATGCCCTCAAACTGCTTGTACAGAGTATCCAATGTGGCACAAGGCGTGTGACACATAGCACCCTTCTGTTTAAATCAAATCATCCAATTCAGGCCAAAAGAAGTTGGCCATAGTGCAAAGCGCTCACGAAGTTGTTATATTGATAATACAATTTTATTATATGCACGTGCTTCTGATTGCTATAACCGCCCATGGTGATTTGGCAAAACAGACTGAATAAAGGGCAACTAATTTGACAGATGTAGCTTCAACAATATGACCGTTATCAACAGTCAAGTTAAGTTCGGAAATCCCTATTTGAAGACCCTATATTATTATGAGTTCCTCATTGGTTAGGGTCCACAGACCCATTCTGCTCAGGTTATTAGTGTTCGGTACTCACCAGGTTTCATTTTCGGGTTAAATTTACAAAAACGTTAAATGTTCTAAGACTCGATCGTATAGATACTTGTGAGCTTATTATACATAATAATAATTAGGGGCGGTGATATATGATGTATACTTTAATAAAACTGTGATACCTTTGTGAATGGTCTCCTAGTGATAAATGTGTTAGACTCTGTCACTGCAGATTTCGACCAATGGAGCGACAAATCATAAAACGACGTGAAACTACTTTACGGTCTGTGTTTAAGGGCGCATGGGTCAAATGGGAAATGAAAACAATTTAATGAGTTTGCCTCACTTTTTTCTCACTTCTCGAATGCATTGTCAATATGACTATTAATGGCTTCAAATGTACTCAGATTAAGTTCCCTTTCCTATATATAAAGAAGCTAAAAGTTGAAAATGTTTGACACTGTGAACTTAATGAATGATGAGAAGGGAGCTTCAATTTTTAATTCTATAGGAACAAATATGATAATGAAACTGAAACAAAAAAGTTTTCTTTTAATTAAGATCTATGTGCGGTATTTACACTTATAAATTACTAAAATTAATCGAATATAAAAATTTAAAACACATAAAATTTATACATTTATTATGAAAATTGTGATAAATTTTTCTTTATATTTTTTTTGTGTGTTTTCAAACTTATTCGAGGGTAGCTCTACCTTGAAAACTTACATTAGATGTGACTTGTGTTTCAGATTGAATACATCATTTTACTTCATTCATATTTACTTCATTTAATTCTTTCAATTAATTCTCTCAAAAATGTACATATTGATGTAAATATTTCGTTGATGCAACAGAGAATCCTTCTATCTGATTTCATACACTTTTAGCAGAAAAATATTTTACAAGCGATCCTCGTATTTTTCTATGTTTGTATCACACTCTGGCAGTACGCCTTTATCATTTATTTTCGTTTTATTGCAAACGGTCTGATCGATCAGTTATGATATGAAATCAAAACGAAATTGTAAGTGGATTTTCTCGTTCGGGTTTCACATAACCTGTCCAAAGCTACATATCTGGGTTAAATTTACAGAAAAGAAAACAGAAATATTTTTTACAAAAAATAAAAACGAGTGCAGAAAAATGCAAATTAAATGCCAAAAACAAAAATAACAAAATAATTAAAAATTTAGTTCAGAGTAACGCAATAAAAAAAAACAAAAACAAAAACAAACAACTAATCTTGTTTCTTATTATATGTCTTCCAACATTCAAACAAATCCAATTTTTTTCTTCTTCGTATTTTTTTTACTCCAGTAGACGTAAATTTGTGTGTAAAAATCAAAAATAAAAAAATTAAAACAACAAGTAATTCATTTCGAAATGCACCATATACGCAAAAAAAATCTATTTTTTCAGTATAGAGTTTCCTTTTTTGAAATTTTGAAATATTTGGAAATTTTTAATTCAACGAAATTCGTTATCTAGAACATACAGTGGCTCAAACGTATAATTGCACACTAAATATGAGATTATTCAAATGCCGATTTTTCCACTTCAATGGAAATATTTCAAATAAATTTTGATGCGCATTTATAGATAATTAAAAAAAGCTTTTAAAACATTGTATAATACTTAGCATTTTTTATTTAAAAATATTTTTAAAACAAAAAAGAAAAACAATATTAACGAATTTCATGCCAAACGCATAATTAGGCAGTCAATTAAAAGGCACTGTTTTAACACTTGGAACCAAAGCCTTTTGCTTTTTTTTAATGTTTCCAAACGTGGAGGCATGAATTGCACGAGGGCATAAATTTCCTGAGCTATGTTGTTCCATTCTCACCTAATACCTTGTTTCAACTGCTCCACTGTGCTGATACTAGATTTATAAAGCTTACGGGAAAGTTTTTCCCAAACATGCTCAATAATGTTGAGATCAGGGACCTGTACCGGTGTTTTGAGTAGTTTTGAACAATTATGCATAAGCTACAGTTTCGCAACGTGTTTCGGATTATTGTTCTTGTAGAAACAAATGTGTCCAATATATTTAACTTATCGCCACTTTACTTCATATTTTGTTTTCTAATGCCAAAATATTGGAATGAAACCATTTTACTGCCTATATAATGAATATAGCCTACTCCTGCACTGGAAACACATCGTCCCACCAGTAGTGACACTCCCCATGCTTAAAAATAGGCAGAGTATTGTTAGGCAAAAACTTATGCCAAAACGTACGCATGTGTTCCATGTAGGTTAAGTTAGGCTGACTTCCAAAATGTATCAATGCAAAGTTTGTATACTGTTCTACTACGGTATATAAATTTTGTACATATGCAAAGTTACCAAACAATGCATCAACTATAAATCCTTTGCCTGATTGCTTTTTGACTACGTTAAAAGTACACATTGGCGACGTTTTAAAATAGTATACATTGTAAACATTTTGTACAGCGGCTTTATGAAACACTATACTTTGTTCAAACACAAAGCAACTAACATTTTGGAAGTCAGCCTTACTGGATTTGACTGATGGCATAGGTTATGTTGGCTTTGAAAACCACTGTGTGTTTGACTTAAGAAAACGCCACAAGAAAGTCTAAGGGGGTCAAATTGCACGATCTCGGTGGCCAGTGCACATCACACCTACGTGGGATGTTCATACCCTATTTGTAATGTCGAAAGTCTGGACTCATATGATGAAATTTAACAAAATTATTTTTTTTTTAACAATTTGAAGTGTGGTTCGGGTGTCTACAATAAAAACATTCAACCAACTTGTGCAAATTAGAACGGGTTTTTCATATTCAAAGTGTTCATTGGATTTTTTGAGGTCGAACGGTAAACTAAGTAAACCAACAAATACTTTTTTGACGTTTTTATGTTTTTTTATTACAAAAATATGCAAAAAAAAGAAAAAAATTTCATATTTGTGTCAAATGAATTTTTAAGCAATTGCATTAACAAAAATGTAATGTCTCTTGTGTGTAGACTACATACATATGTACATATATACATACATTTAATTTAAACAAAATTCATAAAAACGATAATAAAAGAAGAAAAATTTCTGTTTCAATGATCGAGATGAAATTTTAATTGTAAACAGGATAATGTTGTTTAAATATGATTACAATTCAAATATCATCATGTTGAAAACCAATACTGCCATTATAAATGAGCATTATTTTTTTCATTTCCGGAATATGTTAATCGTATTGTATTACAATATGTTACTTGCAGCGCACTAATGTATCAATTCATTTGATTTGTTCAACAATTGTAGTAAAACTTCCACAGCAGGTCAATTTGGCAGCTGCCTCAATGAAGATGGGAATTGTTTTCAAATCGCCATTGACTAGATATGTTCTATCATTAAACTCTGGCTGTCCTTTTCCTTCCTTTTTTACAAGTTCTCAAGCGCCGAACAATGATAGAGAAGATGTTTTATAGTATGAGGTCCCTAAGATGGAATTTTGATAAGTAATATGCAAATTGTCTTCTACATACATATATCAATGTCAGGCCAGATCTGTCTGGATTCTCTACAAGTGGGTTCATTATTCTACCTTACCTTTGCTAATAAATGGAGTTTTTGTGAAACCATATGTTTGCGTCTCTGCAGAGGAATGCCGATCTCGTATAGGAAAGCATTTGAATTTTCTGTGGTGCCAGTTTTAGCAAGTGCGTCATATCATACGATATGCCTCCTCGCACGGGGGCAATTTTAATAGCTATTATTTTAGCCTGAGAAGTGATATAATGTTCAATTGTTCCACATGTGGGTCCATCTGTGAAAACCTGAATGACGTTACTTAGGAGGTGTACACCAAGGGAAATATCCGGTATCAGCGTTGCAAAACCAGGATCAAAAGCAGATTCAGGTATATTGTATTCGATAGGTACATTCAGATCAACCATACCCAAGATTTTGGTATGACCATAGCTTTTATATACCGCTCAGTCTCATTGCCGCGTTCGCTACCACATATTCCGCCAACATGTCTGTAGACATTTAAGGATTGCCATAATCCGCTCCATTCGTGTTTGATGATACCTTTATTATGTTAAGTCCCAATCAGATCAATCAATCTAGGCACATTGTGATACCACAATCAATATTCAAATAGGAGATCAAACATTCCGTGGAGGAAACCAAGCCGAGTCCATAATAAGTCTTTCTATTGCAGCAATCTTTATATTCAAAAGCTTGCTCAAGGGTGTCAGAAAGTGAGAGGTCAGAAATCTTTGTCTTTTTATGATAAGACCGCAGTACTGGCACAACAGGTGAAACGCAGTCCACCTCCTCAAACTTAGAGCTCCTGCAGGAGTCATTTACCGGAACTTCTAGTATTTCGGTATGACAAAAAAAAGGACATTGGCCCTTCAGAATCGCTATTGTGCGTTGAAAAACCACACGATTTAAGGACAGAATTGAGTCGGTTCTCTTCTTATCCATGCGTGACCTGCAGTGTTTAGCAATATTGCATGTACCGTCTTGGTTTGAGATTGAGATTGAGCTTCCGCGTACAATAAACGAATAATATTCAATTTAAATGGTGCAATTGAAATTCGAATGAACTATAATATGTCGCAGGTTTCGAGCTCCGTAACGGCCCTGGCTAGAAATTACTCTGAGAAATCCTCGGCAGTCATGGACAAGGACGGACTTTAAAACTACGTTTGTTAGGGATTTAGTTGCAACCTAGCTGCCCGAGTAAATCAAGAGGGTTTCAGGATTAGCATTGGGCAGCCTATAAGAAAGTGAAAAGTCAGGATCAGGATAAAAAATATGCTATAACCCACCCTGGCATGTACATATCTCTAAGTCATCGTTGAATCCCAAGTTTCTATTGGTAACATCCGGATCTTTATGATAGAAATTCTTGAAATTGAGTGATTGTTCGAAACGAGTAAAAACATTTGTAAGTTATCCCTTTCGGCGGCTTGGTGGTTTTGTGCGATTAAGCAGAAAGCTTTCCTCAATTATATATTTTAAAGAATTTGTTTGTTTATGTTAAAAATAACTTCGGATATGCACTGACCATTCAAAGTATATATCTTTTCGTAGAGAGGAACTGTTATCAGCTGCTTCGACTTACAGATGTTTGTTTGGTGGTTGTAATTCAAATCTACCTATGAAAACAAAAACAAATTGTTTTTGCATTGTTGTATTTGTTGTAGAACCGTACCTACTTTGCATACCAGATAGGTTAGGTTAGGTTAGGTTAGAGGACGTGTACTTGTCAATTAAGACAAGTACAGTACCCGGAGTTCGAATTGACCCATTGTACAACGTCCTAGTTTCTCACACCACTTATGTTGTGTGTGTTAATTTCATACATGAGTGGTGGGACCTACAGTTTAAAGTCGACTCTGAACGACAGATTTTTGAGAAACTTTCTCATGGCAATAAAAATACCAGATATATGCATGTGCCTTTTATTATTTAAATTGTTTGTAATAAAATTTCGTACACTTTAAAGATCTTCACTGATGAAATGTGCTGACTCTTTTATTCGAGATTTAAAAGAATCCTTTGGTATCTCTCTGTACTCCTATTACTATTTTCTTTGTGCCGACTTTAGCACTAGCGTCGGAATTCGGAATCCCAAATGAGTGTAACCGTCGAATGTCTCATTATTTCATTCAGAGAACTCCGGGATTCTTGGACAATCTTAGATCAGGTGTACACACACTTTAGGAATCTAATGGCCCTTTTATTGTCGGTAAATATGCGTATATCATCATACGATATACTCTGATACCGAATTCGCACGGCTGCGATTTTAATAGCCATTCACCACTCTTTTATTCGAGATTTAAAAGAATCATAACTCATTCAGATGTTGTTAACATATTTGCCGAAATTCTTAAAAATATCTCCAGATTGTACAGTATAAAGTGGAAAAGGAAAGATTTGCTTATAAAAATTTCCCAAATGGAGGACTAAATAGGCTTTTAATCTCAGACGAGGAAATTATACAATCTTCTTTGCGATTGTCCAGCTTTAAGATCGAGCATGTACTGCAAATTTGATCTTCGGGAATGTTGGTTTTAACGGTTATAGTAGAACTACTATGTTACCAACCTAAGCTGTATTAATCTGTCGATATTTAAGCGAAATCACTTTTTCAAATTTTTCTAACATACATATTTATGTATGTCCACAGCAATTAAGTAACGGCAACAAAGTAAGAATTGAATTTGAGCCTGTTCGTAAATGCATCACTGCGCTGTATACCTTGGCAGCACTGCAGCTAACAAATGTTCGTAAATGCAACATTAAAGCCTATTATGCGCAAATAAACACAAAACACTAATCATAAAAATGGCCGATGCGTTGAACGAGTGAGTGTAAACATTTTAAAAGTAAGAACAACGTACAAAAGGATCAAACGAAGGAACAAAGTGTTTGCTCGTAAATGCAAACAAATAACTGAGCAAAAAGAAGCATCAGCAACATGTGTTTAGCAGTGTGTGCGCAAAATAATCATATTATGTAGCGCAGTGGTGCATTTACGAACAGACCCTTTATTTCATATTGCAATCGAATCGAATAAAAATGAAAAGAATTCCAATAACACTTGTTAGTATCTGTTCAGATCATACATACATATTTATTAATATGTATTTAAATTTGTTAGTTTGTGTGTTTCTATTAATCAAGAAAAAAATGTTAAATTTTTTGATTTCAGAACTAAATTGCTGTGAAACTCAATGAATATTTAGAACATGATTATTTTCAGTTTATTACACTTTACATACCCGTATTTAATTTATGCGGTTTACTTACTGCCCGTATAGTGTCTTTCAATTTTGGGTTTCTTTTTTAAAGGCAAACTAATTCACAGTTTAAGTGGAAGTACATGTTCTTTATGAATTTAAAATATGGTCTACTAATTTTCAATTTTTCAATTTATGAATCGCAAACAATATGTGGCAAATGTATCCTGTTCTGATAGTGAATTTTCGAATAATTCCACTTTGATCTCGCATATGAAGTTTTAAATTATTTTTCGTTTATTTGAATGGATATTATTTTGAAAATACACTCGTTTTAATGAGTCGAACATTTTGGATTCATTAAAGAAGAAAACAGAAAAAAAATCAAGATTACAACAAAAATATAATACGTTTAATAAAACAAAACTCGAACATGAAATACTCTTTATTCCAGTTTAACTAAGCAAATGAAATTCGTAAGCTTTTTCAACATTTTGGATTAATTTGAATTGCAAATCAATCTTCTTATAAATCGCATCTAATATAACAAAAAAAAAATTGCTGCCATGTGTTACAATTAATTTCTGAATGTTTTTACGCTTCAACTGAAATTCAAATATTTTTCGTTTAATCCAAAAGCATAGAAAATTAATAAGAATTGACATCAACATTCAATTTTTAGCTTTTAATCAACCTTGACATTCTAACAAAATGTTCTTTCAAAAAAAAAAATTGTCACGGATATTAGTTGATTAAAATTATAGAACATTACATAATTGGTGTGTGATTGGAAATTATCGGCTTAATATGATATGCTGGCTTGGATAAATTGGGTCAGGATCTGTAAAAAATCTTGTTTAGAGGAATTATCCCGTAAACCTCATAGTGTGGAAGAACTTCTAAGATAACTAAACATTCCGCCGAAAAGGAATATGAGAGATCGCATCCAGTTTTAAGTAAAGATCATCACCATGGATTAACTCCATAGATTGTAAGAACATTTAAATGATACTCTGAACAGGCAAAGATCTGATATCTGGGAAGTGAAAATATAAAACCTCGAACAATTATAGGAAATGCTCGAATAGAGATTGTAACTGTAATTAAATCGAATAAAAAAGATTCGAATGTTGTAAACATATTGGCCGACATTCTGAAAGCTAACCTGAGATTACACTATACAAACAATGCAGAAATTGTCAAGCGTTTAGACACAATTCATCCCCAAAACACAGCTAGAGGAGGAAGTGCGGTTATAATAAGGAAAAACATAAAACATTACGAAGAAGAAAAACTAAGTACTGAAGAATTTCAAGCAACCACAGTTCGATTAACAACAAACTCACAGAAACTGCTGATAACGTCAGTATACAACCCTCCGGGTCACTCAATAAAGTCAATTGATTATAAAAATCCTATAGCAAAACATGATTCGAGGTTCATCATGGGCGGAGACTTTAATGCTAAGAATAGTTACTGGGGATCCCGTTTGAACACTCCCAAGGGAAAGGAACTATATAAGGCAATTTTGGAAACCGGATGTGAAGTTGTGTCAACAGGTCACCCAACGTATTGGCCAACAGACAGTAGTAAAATACCTGATCTTATAGATTTCTTTATAATAAATAAGATATCCAAGTCGTGTATCAAGTTGGAAAATGGATTTGATCTTAATTCTGACCATTCGCCGATATATATGACTGTTTATGAAAAAGCTGTACATAGGACAAAATCTCCTTTTTTAGCGAATAAATTTACCGATTGGCAATATTTTCAGACTGTGCTGCAAAATTCAAACATACCCCCTAATGAACCTGAAACAATAGACGAAATTGAGGAAGACGTTGAGTTTGTTACAAACCTAATTCAAAGTACTGCTTGGGAGAGCACTCCGAACCCTCCTGATAAACAACACGTTGTTTCGTACCCTGCTTATATAAGGGAGATGATAAAAAATAAAAGAAGGTTGAGAAAGATATGGCAACGATCTAGATTTCCAGCTGACAAGGCAAGGCTTAATAGAATGACACACGAACTTAGCTTAGAAATCAAAAAGTATCAGAACTCACGTTTCAATAACTATTTACAAGGGTTGAGTAATGAAAAAACATCAGACTACTCATTGTGGAAATCAACAAAAAACTTAAATAGACCCACAGCACAAATTCCTCCCATTCACATGGCAGACGGAAAGTGGGCCAGAACAAATAGCCAAAAGGCAGAATTGTTTTCTAACCATCTTGGTGGTGTATTCTCTCTTGATACTGATTCACCATCTACTACGCAGGAAGTCAGTAGTCTTGATGCTGATGGTCGAGATGATTACACAATACCTGAAGTAACACCAATTGAAGTTTTTAAACAAATCCATCTTAATTTGAAATTAAAGAAATGTCCTGGACTCGACTTAATAACAACTGAAGTTCTTAGACATCTGCCAAATAACATAATTCTAAACCTAACACAAATTTTCAATGCTTCATTTAGACTACTTCATGTACCATCGTTTTGGAAAGTCGCCGAAGTGGTAATGATACCAAAACCTGGAAAACCTCCAACTGAAGTTAAATCATATAGGCCTATTTCGCTTCTGCCCATATTATCGAAATTATATGAGAAAATATTACAAGTTCGCATTAAACAGATAATTGAACAAAGAAACTTAGTTCCTAAACATCAATTTGGTTTTAGAAATGTGCATTCAACAATTGACCAAGTTCACCGCATTACTGATGTAATAGAAAGAGCTTTAGAGGAAAAAATGTTTGTACCGCTGTATTCTTGGACGTTTCACAAGCATTCGACAAAGTCAGTCATAAGGGTTTACTCACGAAACTAAACACGCAATTGCCAAGGGCGTACTGTACTTTATTTAAATCGTACCTGAAGGATAGGTTGTTTCGCGTTAACGAATATTCCCAATTAAGGGAAATACAAGCAGGAGTACCTCAAGGAAGCATTCTGGGTCCACTTTTGTATGTTTTATACACCAGTGATATACCAGAAGTTGCTGGAACGACTATGGCTACATTTGCCGATGACACGGCTATTTTGTCAGTTGCCAGAACTGAAAATGAGGCGAAACACAAGTTACAAAACGCACTTACCTCGGTCTTAGAATGGACTCGAAAATGGTGCATAAAATTAAATAGTTCTAAGTCAACACACGTTGACTTTACAATAAATCAACTTTAGCTACCCCTATATTCATGGACGGTATACAAATACCGTATTCAAATACGGCAAAATATCTTGGTATGACACTGGATGCAAAGTTACGTTGGAATGAGCATGTTAAAATTAAAATTATGGAACTACAACTAAAATGGAAGAAGCTAAACTGGCTAATCGGTAGAAAATCCAAACTGTCTATTGAAAATAAATTGTTAATATATAATCAAATATTAAAACCTATTTGGACTTATGGAGTACAATTGTGGGGATGCACAAGCGAGCAAAATATAACTATTATTCAACGTTTTCAGAACAAAGTACTCAGATGCATCGTAAACGCACCATGGTATATACGCACAAGTGATTTACATCGTGGCCTTGGTGTAAATACTGTTAAAAAAGAGATTGAAAACATTGCAACAGAACATAACATCAGACTCAGAGACCACGTAAATTCAGAAGCATCATCTCTTGCTGATCCCATTGGTTTGGAACGCAGACTTAAAAAAAGGAAGCCATCCGACCTAATTAGAAGCTCTCTTTTGGCTTGATGATCATCATAATATCATCATAAATATATATTAAATTAAATTTTATGTTTATTTAAAAGTTGGAAGTAAATTACTTGTTAGTTATAATAACTAGTTGTAATAATTAATAAATGAGAATTTAATGAGAAAAAAAAACAAACAGTGGACAGCAAAAGTCTTAGTACTCCAATATATTTTGACAAACAAAGTCCCTACAGTTTTAATACTCTTGCACAGAGTCACGATATGACTTCAAGAGAGTATTTAGGATATCATTTGGAAGAACGGTTACATAATCGCTAAACCTCAAGCAAAAGTCAACCGAAAAACTTGCTCATGGTGCCACCAGAAAACACTAAACAAAACTTGTACATTCAATTCCAAATGGGTTAAATGGAGTGCTTGACCTTAAGAGGTGTTCTACTAAATACAAGAGATAATATTTTCATATATTAGGCCTTTGAATTTTAAATTTACTCAGGGTTCTCCTTGGGGATGCCTATGGAGTCATCTGAAATTTTTCCTTATTTTTCTCTTGGTTTATGAAAAACATTAAAAAATTGTTTGTTTTATAATAAAACAGAAATAAATTAATAAAATAAATATATAAACTACAAATTTTTATACAAACCTTTGGTTAAAGTTCATGAAATTGCTAAAATATATTGTCGTACTAAGACTTTTGCTGCCAACTGTATATGGTAAATAGTAAGAGGTTACTTATAAAAATGTTGCAAAAGGATGATCGAACAGGCTATTTCTGCTGTCTATCGAATATTTATTATTTATGAAAACAATATTAAATCAGTTAATAACGTATGCCGACAACAAGCTGGTGTCAGACCCTAAATGTCAAGCATTGTTCTATGAGCACTGTTTCAAAGTACGCTTGTAATTATTATTAAACTAATGTAGAAGTAAGAATCAAAGAGCTTCAGGATCAGTTCTGCTACATCATCTAGCCCAGAGGATTATGTTGAGCAATTTTCATCAATGAGTTGCCCCATAGCGACAGCCGCTATTTTTCGACACATATCAATACCTTTAACGACATTTGATGATAATAATAATAAAAAAATAAATTATTTGCCTTCACTGTAGTTTTCTTTTTATTCTACTATAACTTAATTATTTAATACACAAATATAATTTTAAACAGTTTTTTAAACCAATTGCATACTGACTTATTGACTTAAAAAAGTCAGGCTTAGCCTAAATTTTTTATTGGGTTGAATTACAAATGCTGACTACGAATATTTTTCAACGCTCTATCAAATACATACATACGTTAGTAAACTGGTATTTAACAAAAAAAAAAACAAAAAAAACAGAAATTAATACGAATTAAATTTAAAAAAAAAGAAGAGAAAAAAAAAATAAATATTAAACAACATAATGAATGGTATTTATTGATCTGCATAAATTTCAATTAAGAATGTCAATCATCATAACAGACATTGATTTTTTTTCTGTAGTTCTTGGCAAGAACTTTAGGCGTCACTACTAGTTGGCCTTACTGAACGTCGCACTGCGTTACGCAAACGAGATCTTAATAATTCACGCCTCAGGCAATTACTTTCACTTTCGGCAGAGTTAATTAACTGAAATAATAATACCATAACAAGTTGAATTATTTTGTTTGTTTTTTTTTCATAATTAATGACGAAAATATAAAAAACCATACACTTTCAGTGAGAGCAGCTCTTTCCATAGTTTCTGGATCAATATCACCCACAATGGAGTCGGCTAAAGATGATGCATTTGAATCAGTAGCACATCTTGAGATACCATTATACTCCCTGTACTGTGGTAGTTCCATATCGCTTTCGTCAAACATTTTTGTACCGTCCGACTGTGCAGTTTTCAAATATTCCACAGGATGATTGCGGTTGATCTCTTGCTTCAGTTTGAGTTTTTCTTTTTTGTGTGTCTCCAACTCGTTTCGCAAACGTTCATTTTCAGTTTCAAGAAAATCCACCTGCTTTGCATAAAACGTAAAGAAAAAGCATCATAAAGTTGTCTCTAAAGCATCCAACACTTTCTCGTGCTCAATGCTACATTCATTAATACCAGCCGCACTTACACTTTCCAATTCAAATTCAAGTTCATCGATTATATCGTACGCCTCATCTAAAGCGGTTTGCAGTTTGGCAGCCTGCGACTGTAAAGTTGCTACATTATTTTCTTCAATATTCGCTAAACGCCTGTTTTCTGCTGCCACATTTTGCTCTAAAGAGGAAAAATATATTTTTATGAGAAGGCCTTTTTACAGAAACTCTTGTTTTACATTTTAACTCAAATTTATATTAAATGATGGCCTATTAACCAGGACTATTAACCTTTAATTTCACTCGGATATATTAGGCTAGGCATATATGGCTTATAGATTACTAGTGATATGCTTCTATTGCAGTTGCCGTAGTCTAGTAGGTCGTGTGTTGGCTCATTAGACGTGAGGCTACGGTTCAAACCCAGGTCAAACATCTTCAACAAAACGAAGTGTGAAAAAATATTTCTTCGGCGACTTCCTCTCAGCTGATTTCTGGCAAAAACGCTGAGAACAAATAAAATTGCCATGAAAGAGTTTCTCAAAAATCTGTCGTTCGTGGTTAACTTTAAACTATAGGTCCCGCCACTCATGTATAAAATTTACGCTAGAGTGTGGCTAATCTAATATCAACTCCCAAAGTCAGACTAATAATTACCACGAAAATTTCCTCATAATGACAATGGGGTTTACACTTTCCAAGGTTAAGGTTAAATTTTAAAATAAAAAAGATGACTGACCAAAATTTTGATTCAAACAATCTACTAAGCGATTGACAGACAGTACAATTACCAAAAAAGCATCCTCCAGAGGCAATTTCTAATCAAAATAGAAAAAGGTAGAAGTAGTGCATACGACGAATTATTGAGAGTAAGACTGTGGCATGGCTGACAAAAATGCCGAGAGTCGTTCAGGCTGGGGGACCATTTAAAAATATCGCAGTATTAGGATTAACTAGCCTTACCTGGCGACCGTGGACGTTTGCCCAGACGGACGATTTCCTTATCCTCAAATTGCGGGATAAAAGAATAAATAATAAAAGGTAGAATCAATAAATAAAGAAGCTAATCTAAAAAGCAAAAAAGTCGGCTACTGTGGAGGCGGAGATCAGGACTCTGAAATATTCGCTTAGGAATGTTTAGCCGTCGCCCTTCTCATCAACAGAGTGTCAACGCAATCGCTGGTCTGGTCTAAAAACAAGCTTGTCTACATTGAAAAATGTCAGCGAAGGATGCAACTGTCAAAAGACAGTGTTCTACAGAGAGTGACGCACTAGGAGCAAAAATACAAAGCAGCTCGTATCGTACTAACATCTCGTAGAGCCATGTACTAAAACACAGCTGGTTGACAGCTCAGATCTATAGGGCAGCATTACACCATTAAACTGAAGATTGGGGGTTAAAGTGATGTCTAGAACTGATGTCAGTTTATCAAATGTGTGTTTGAATCACTTTAAATTAGTAACGTGTGCATATAAAAGAAGTCTGGAGCCTTTCTCCACTGCTATATCGATATTGGGAGAAATCTGGACAGGTGCTAAACTGGAGATTGTGTCTAAAGATACAATTTCAAGCAGGACACGTACTCGTTCTTGGATATCAATAAATGCAAAAATGCCAGAGAAGGTACTCTAAATGATTAAAATGTCCAAAGTTGCCGATACATAATTGGAAAATTACAAACCTTAAGGAAAGTCATGGATCTCGCTGTGCGTCCATTATTTTTGCTTTTAACCTGTGCATTTTTAAATGACCTTCGTTTGAGTATTCTAAGAATTTATAGAATTTTCTGTTGCAATAGACTTTTGCATCTAACCTAACGATGTACAAATTCTTCATCGTGGCCATTCTTTTTTTTTAATTTTAATTGGCAAGGGTTGGTTGGTTTCAATCAAACGATAGAAAATTAAAGCCATTAACACCGCGCTCTAATAATTAAGAATTTAATTTAAATATCTTATATTCATAATAATTAATTACCCTTTTGTCTTTGATCGATTGATGACTTCATTACAAGACCGTTGAGTGTCTTTTGTCGATTAAAAACTTCCTCATATGCTTTACAACGTTTCACTTTCTGCAAGTAGGCATCGTACAGTTGATTGTATTTTCGTTTAGTCTTCTCCAACTTTTCAAACAGACGATCACATTCTTCTTCCATTTTAAAAGCCTTTAATCTGGCCTCTATATGTATCGTGGAAGAAGAATGTTCCTGATTTGTTAGATCGTGCAGTTTTCGTCTTAATAGGGCATTCTCCTCACTGAGTCTTACATTTTGAGCATTGGCTGCAAGTAAAAAATATTTTTGCATTTAAAATATTTCCTTTCTTAGCTTTTAATAAAAGAAAATTTTTGTTTACCAACTTCTAACTGGGCTTTTAGAAAATCATCTTTGGACGAACGAACAGTTTCCATATTTTGTATTTAACAATGAAGTAAATTCGTGTGTTGCCTACCGGTGCTACGATTATTTTTAAACTGCTGCTGATCGAATGTGTGAGAAGGTAACTAACAATTTGAACTCATTTTTTATTACTCTTTATTGTAATCATTTTCATTATCAATATTATTTATTATTTATATGTACAGTTGTTGTTAGTGGTATTGTTTGATAACAGCCAAAGGTAAACATAGAACATTTTCATACACAGTACAACAGTCTTAAGATATGACGCATGACAAACCGATGTGTATACTACCCCCTATAACTGTTACGAAAATTACTCGTAAACTGATCTACTCTTAGACGGAGAACTGCTAGAGAAATTTAATGTAACTGAACCTGTAAATTGTTTATGTTTACAAAGATAAATATGTCTACAAAGTCAAAAAGACAGAACCTTTGACAACGTCCCGTACATTCAGGTGTACTTATGTATATACATACATGGTATAATATGTAATTGGGGAGATCTTTTTCTACATTTGGCTAAACATTGCCATTGCCACCAGCTTCATTTATGTATTGCACATTGATCGAGGTAGAAGGAAAGTTATCCAACACTCCGATACATCGAAATTACTTAATAGTACTGTTACGCGAGTAAAAATAAACAAATAAAGTGCAACAAAACATACACATGGTACGGTGCATAGAACAACAAATACAGTGGACAGCAAAAGTCTTAGCGCCCCAATACATTTTAGCAATATCATGAATTTATAGCAAAAGTTCGAATAAATAATTAAAGTTTTTATACTTATTATATTCATTTATTTCTGTTTTATTATAAAACAAAAACATTTTTAATGATTTTCACAAAACAAGATAGGTTAGGTTAGGTTAGGTTAAAGGACGTGTACTTGTCAATTAAGACAAGTACAGTACCCGGAGGTCGAATTGACCCATTGTACAACGTCCTAGTTTCTCACACCACTTATGTTGTGTGCGTTAATTTTATATATGAGTGGTGGGACCTACAGTTTAAAGTCGACTCCGAACGACAGATTTTTATTTATTGAGAAACTTTTCATGGCAATTTTTATTTACTCTCAGAGTTTTTGCCAGAAATCTACTGAGAGGAAGTCGCCGAAAAAATACTTTTTGTATTTTGTCTTTGATGCCTGGCCTGGGGCTCGAACCCAGGGTTTTGTGTCTAATAAGCCAACACACTACCTACTAGACCACGGCGACTTCAAACAAGATAAAAATAAGGAATAGTTTCTGATGACTCCTTATATTTGCAGCGCAAAAGTGTAGGCACCTCCAAGAAGTCAGAGTAAATTTAAAATTCAAAGGCCTTATATATGAAAATGTTATCCCTTACATTTAGTAGGATATCCTTCAAGGTCAAGCACACCATTTAACCTATTTGGCATTGAATGTACTAGTTTTGTTTAGTGTTTTCTGGTGATATTTGCCGCATGCACTCATGAGCAGGTTTTTCGGTTTACTTTTGTTGGAGGTTTAGCGACTACGTAACCGTTCTTCCAAATAGTCTTTTGGAGTCATATCAGAACTTTGTGCAAGAATATGTATGATTGGGTTCTTTGACATGTTGGAAGTAATGACCATTAGAAATTCTTAATTCTTCCGAAATTTTGATGAATTTGTTCTTTAGAATGTTTAAATAGTCTCTCTAATTCATTGTTTCCTCAATAAATTCTAAATTGCCTAAGCCATCGCTATGTTTAACCGTTTCTTGAGATCGAGCACTTCGTTTCATTTTCCTCCATACTAAAGTAAGTCCGTACGAATTAAAATGATATATTTAAAATGTCATATTTTGACTCGTCTGAAGAAAACACATTATTTTAAATATCATTTGATATGCTTTAGTACGAAGGAAGCAAAATAAGGTGCTCATTCAAAAGAACTTGCGTGAATCAGTTATGCATGGCCTCGGTAGTACAATATTGTGGGAATGTATTTTGGCACGAGACAGTGCCGGAGCATTGGCGATACATACATAATGGGTCATTACAACCCTTCAGTCAGGATTACGACCTAGTTTCACACACCACTTATATTGTGTGTGTTTATTTTATACATGAGTGGCGGGACCTACAGTTTAAAGTCGACTCCGAAGGACAGATTTTTGAGATACTCTTTTATGACAATTTTATTTATTCTCAGAGTTTTTGTCAGAAATCTGCTGAGAGGAAGTCGCCGAAGAAATACTTTTTGGATTTTG
The DNA here is from genome assembly GCA_936449025.2 of Sarcophaga subvicina. Taxonomy (NCBI): domain Eukaryota; kingdom Metazoa; phylum Arthropoda; class Insecta; order Diptera; family Sarcophagidae; genus Sarcophaga; species Sarcophaga subvicina. The sequence goes on from OW388082.2 coordinate 40,525,706, forward strand.
TTTTGATGTCGGGCCTGGGGCTCGAACCCTGGCTTTACGTCTAATAAGCCAACACACTACCTACTACGGCGACTGCATTTGCGATAACACTGCTCAATTAACACGTTCCCTAACACACTAAACCTCATTTCTACGCCAAGAAGAATTTTTAAATTTAAAATGTTTATATCCAAAATTTAATATACGGTGGTATTCGCTATTGAAGTTCAAATCTTCCCAAATTAGAAACTTTCAACAATATTTAACAGATTTGATAACACCGCATAATAATTATTGGACCTTTTTGTAAAAAATATAAATATAATTTTTGTTTTTTTTGGTCCTTTTTTTATTTCGACTTACTTTTTTTGTCTGTACATAGTACTCACTACGGCTAATTCAGATTATTGACAAGTATATGCACAGATCGAAACCATTTCCCAATACTTAGTGAGTATGCAAACCACAGTGGTGGAAAATTTACGCAATTACAGTGTTGGTAAGTGCAATTAATACTTGGGAATTTGTTGGCGTTAATCTATAACGGCTATATTTATTTGAAAACAGAAAATTATAACAATCAATGTTGCCAGGATATAAACAAATTTTGTAACCAACTTCTGAAAAAGAAATCACCAAAGGGGAGAAATTATTCTAATTATTTAGTTGATAGCTTTTTTTATATTAATTTTTACTGATGTTAAATTTATATCCGATCGCTTATTATATTCGTTTGTTTGTATTTATTCTCCTTTATTATTAAATTGGCAGCAAAACTTTAAGTTTAGTTAGTCCAAAAGAAAATTTTCTGTTTTCACCTCTATTTATAATTTATTCACAAGCTCTGCATTTGAATTAGTTTAAAATTTATTTACAAAAGAAATTAGATTTTATTTTTTATGCATTCATTACACAATATTTTTTAATATTAATTTTGTAAAAATGCATATTAAAAAGAATTTACTGACACTATGGCAACACAATGTAACCCTTCCATCCCTGTTTTGTAGCCCAATTTATGTGTGGTGGGTTTGTTTTGACCGAATGGCGCCCTTAATGGAGGTGAAAATTACTTATTCTAGACGTACTCCGGTTAATTCACTACTGATATTACGGTGATCTATGATAATACAGCACCTATTTCGAATAACGGCACTTTGGTAAATTTCAATTTTATTCAGCATACCAGACAAATTCACCACACTATGCAAAAACTCACCACACTGGAAAAATTTTACCACACTGTAAAAACTCTACCCTGAAACTCACTGGATAAATTCACCACACTTTCCAAACACATCACACTAAAAAGTTATTACTTTTGGGGTCCGTTCGCCCATCTGCTAAATCCGACCAAATTCCAACAAGATACAAACGATGCAACTACACACGCAAGAGCCTACCCCAAACAACACCGCCCCGTTCTCCGCACCCGATGAAGAACACACAAATTCAGAGAAATTCAGAAAGTAGAAAGAAGGAAAGGAATGATAAAATTTTGTAACCAACTCCTGAAAAAATAATCACGAAAATATATAAAATAATTTAAATGTTGTTTAATGTTGTCTGTGCTAATTTTATACATGAGTGATGGGACCTACAGGTTAAAGTCGACTCCGAACGACAGAAACTTTTCATTGCATTTTTATTTACTCTCAGAGTTTTTGTCAGAAATCTGCTGAAAGGAAATCGCCGAAGATATATTTTTTATATTTCGTTTTGTTGGACATGTCTGACCTGGGGTTTGAACAGAGGCCTCACGTTTAGTAAGCCAACACACTAGCTACTATACTACGGCGACTTTGTTTTAAATTTGTCAAATTTGTACTGACCCTTAACGCTCATACACATTCTTATCGCATATAGTTCTGCTTGAAAAGACGTATTATGGTTTGATAGTCGTACATTCCCAATATTTAAACAATATTTCCAATAACTTAAATTTGGTTAGCCAAAATTGCCGTTGGAACGTTGAGGTTATAATATATGAAAATCTATGCAATTAGAATTCGCTGATATTTCAAGCGTTAGTCTTAATCCGTTTGGACCATGGCAGTACAATACAAAAAGAATATTTTATTTTCTTATTTGTTCTGAGCACAATGAAAAATTATAATATTATGATATGACCAAAATCTATGTATTTAAACCTGTACTAGACTTTGTTAGCCAGTAATTATTTAATTACTTTGACCGGTACCCTACCCTAAATTATTTGTAATTTGTAGAAATATTTTAATTGTTGGTTGGTTGGTTTACGTACGTACGTATTCAAACAGAATAAATAAATAAAAAACGAAATCGATTTTAAAATTGTCTAATATTTTTATTAATGTTTTTCATTCATTCTTTGCTTAAAATACTTAATTTTTCATTAATTAATATAAATTAGTTTTAATTAAGGCATAATTTTTAACTAATTACAAAATATTCCATCATTCATTCATATGTTGGTTGTAAAATTTAATTCTCTCTCTGTTTTTTTAAAAATTTAAAACTTTTACTTTTGTTTATAACATTATAATTTATTTGTATTCTTTTAAAATTGTTTTTTTTTCGTCATTCATTTGCAATGTATGTAATATTTTTGTTAAAAATAAAATCCATTTACGATTCACATTATAAATCAGGTTGATATATAGAATAAATAGCATTTAATTATTTGTTTTTGTTTGTTGTGTTTGTTTTATGTTTGTTTTTTATTTGCTTTTATAATTTTGATAAAATCAGTTTGTAATTCATTTTATGTTGTTATGATAATTAATTATTATTATTTAATATTAATTATTACTATTTGTGTAAGTAATTATTTATTTATTTATTTATTATACTACTGGTTTAACTGATTTTACTTAGATATCTGTTCACAGCACTTTATTTCATTGACAATTGTTATTAATTTTATTTATCGTTAATTTAATAATTTATTTTTTTTACTCACTTGGTTTCAATTTTTGTTTTTGTTTTTATTTCAATTTGAATTTTAAGTTTTATTAATATTTATACCAATCGTTTATAAATTGTCTTATTTTTAAAATCCAGCTTCAGTTTTCATTAGATTTCTTAAATAAAATTCATAGATTTATCTATTCTTCTTTCTTTCTTTAATTTTTTTTTTTTTTTAAATAACTGATAATTTTGTTAGAAACTAAGAAAATAAACTCGTATAATTTGTTTTATAACTTATTTAGTTATGCCTATACTATACATACATGTATACACATACATCTAAGCATATATATGTATGTATATATATTATTTTTTAATAATATTATTAAAATCATATGTTTTTATATTTTCTACTAATGGGATGTACATACTTCTTATATAAATATTTGAATATTTTGTTTTTTTTATATTTCTCTTGCTATTTAATTAATTCTCCTTTCTTATTATATTTCTCGTATAAATAATGGGTGTAAAATTATATTTAATTCTTGATTTAATTTTCTAAATTTTAAAGTAGTTTCCATGATGAAATTTCTAATTTATTTCATTGTATTTTAAAATTATGTATGTATGTATGTATCTTGCTTCTACAAAAAAATATAAAACATAAGAGATTAACTTTTGTATTATTAGAATAGTAGTATAATTTGCTTCAGTTTCTTTCATATCACACGCATACAGACAGTATCTATCCATCTACTTATAAACTAAGAACGTATGTAAACTAATTCTTACATTACAATATTTATTATTCTGTCTTAGAAATTATTCTTATTTAATGCTAAACTTAATTATTGTGAATTAAATTTTATGTTGTTTGTATATGGTATAATTATTGTATTTTCTTTCTCTATGCACTAACTATCTCTCTCAGATCCAAGCACATGTTAAAATAATTTAATTAATTGTATGTATGTATGTATGTATCAGCTGTTAACGTTTTATTTTTTTGGATTTGAAATTAAAAGAATAATAATAATTTTTAAGTTAAGTACTAATCAAAAAGAAAACGTAGAGTGGTCACATTTAATTCTAAACTTATGGTCAAACTACGCAAATATTAACCCCAAAAAATGTAAATACTTCAATACTGTAATGTGTTCAATTATTTTATTTCTGTGAATTAAATTAAATAAAAATAAAATTCGCGCTTTTTTAGGATAAACAGAAACATGGTGACTACCATGTGGTGTATGTTTGCGGAATTTGTTGGTCATAGGAAAATAATTTTTTAAGCTTTTTTATGTCACATTTTTTTTAGCAGATATAGGATAAACTTGTAGATGATATCAACGACTCTGCTAGAGATTGATTGATATTCGGCAGGAATATGTTCTGATTTTATACAATTGCAGGCAGAGAGAAATTCAAAATGCGTCTACCATCTCATATTTCTTGGTTGATACATTGGCCTGCAGAATGTACAATAAGCAAAAGTTCCTTTAATTTAATAGTATGGTGGATATATTCTCCATATGGAAAACTATGACTTACATTTTTCCGCACAAAACTTTTGGGATTTCGTGGTCTTTATAGCATGGTGTAATAACCGCTGATTCCCTCAATTCGCGAATGATAATTGATGGTGTGTTATGAGGAATTTTCAAAAACTATTACAGTGAAAATAAAATATATTGTGTGGACTTAAAATTTTTGAATTCGTCAATTTGTTGCAAATATTTTGCGGAGTTTGATCGTAGTTAGTTTTCTAATAAGAAGTAAAATTTAATTTTATAATCGCAGCATTGTTTATGCAGTACTCTAGTCATATGAATTTTGATAAAAAAATAATTGATTAATAATTCTATTTTTATTTTGCTTATCCAAATGAATTTCTGTTTTAAATTTGACCACTCACTCCATTGTAAAACGAGAAAATCTTTTCAATTTTAAGTAAAAATATTAAGTGTGAGGAATGTTTTACACATTATTCAGTTACAAGAAAATATTCTTATTTATACATTGACAATTTCTTGTTGGTTCGGCTCCAACTCTATTTCGGAGTCGTCGTCATCGTCATCGTTTTTGTTGTTATCATTGTCTATGAGGCCACTGCGATCGTCATCAATTTGTATTTTTTGATGAGAAGAGCTGCGTGAATGTTTCTTATTAGCGGTGTTTATGGAAACAGCAGCAGCCGCAACAGTTGAGGCTATAGGATGATCAGTTGATCCACTGGTAGTAGCAGTATGATTTAAGTCTTTCGAATTTGTACGGCGATGTCTTAATATACTTAAAGCCGTTTCAGTTGTTAAGGTAGTAGTTGTGGGGACCGTGTTATTAGTATTGGGATTAGTCTGTGAAACCTTTATGTTTAAGTCCTTTGAGTTATTGCGTGAATGGCCTCGTGAGCCAGCATCGTTAGTCTCATTTGAGTTTTTCAATTTACTTTCCACCACATTTTTGAGCAAATTAACATTTTTCTTATTATTACTGTGATGGAGGTTATTGGTATGATGGTGATGATGATTATTGTGACTTCGGAAGAATTCTGGATCGAATCGTATATTGTTGGGCATATAGATTTGATCGTACGAATGATTACGTGAATGTTTACGTACAAAATGACCACATCCAGTAGTCAACTCATCCTCATCTTCTTCGTACTCTTTTGGTTTTAGTTGGTTCTGTATATAGCGTATGCTAAAATTGGTATCATCTCGGGAACAGGAATTGGAATGAGCCACCAATTTGTGGCGAAATTCAGAGTTAAGGTCACTTGAATTGTTGCGGGAATGTGTGTGAAGTTTTTTCAAATTCTTAAATTTCGAAGTTTCACAAACATCCATTGCTGGATTGGAGTTATGATCCTTGGCAAAGCTTCGTATCATCTTCACATCGCATGAAGCACTTCGGAAATGTTTTTTCGATTTAGTTTGAGGAACTGCTTGGCTATTTGCCACCATAACATTGTTACACTTATCGTATCTAAATTAAGAGAAACATTAACAAATTTAAATGGGTAACTGTTTTAAAAACTTCAGACTTACCCGTACTCTAACTGTACAGTACGAGAATTATTACGTGAATGCCTAAAGTTATCGGATTTCAAGGCTAATTCCCCATCATCATAGTTGGAAGGATTCTCGTGACCAGATAACTTTTCTTCGAAAACTAAGGAAGAAAAAAAATTTAAAAAATAATCTCACTGAGAGAAGAAATCATAAATAAATATCCTACGTTTATCCAAACTTATAATGGAACCGATAATTGGATCGGCTGCATTTAATGGTTTCATTTTATCCAACTGTTTACGTCGTCTTACTAACCACCAGTCGACCATAAATATTGCCAAGGCAATAATTTTCACCGAAGCGCATAGGCCCACATACCTATAATAAAACAATTTGTGTTATTACACATACACACACATTTATAAAAGATTCTTACTTGTAACGAAACTTTTCAATGTCGTAAATTAAACAACGACCACCTTTCTGGCCACATGATGACTTCCAAAGCAAGCAGGTGGAATCGATTAGATTTCCAAAAAGTATTGGTGCTGGAATATAACCAAATAGACGGAATATAACAAATTGCATGCCCAAGGCAAATGACCTCTCTTCTTCGGAGACTGAACGCAAGACAATCATAAGCAATGGCATTTGAGTGGCAGCCACAATGAAGGTCATAAAGAATAACAGTATAAGGAATGGATAAATATTACGGCAGGGATTGGCACAAGGACCGGCAGTGGCAACAGGAACTACAGTGACTTCAGCGAAATTTTCATTGGCATTAAGGGCTTGAGCCTGACTACCTCCGGCACCTAAATAAATGCTGCTAGAGATATTAGCATGAACACCTAAAAATGAAAAGATATTAACAAAAAAAAAACTGTTATAATCTCTGAAAAACAAAAAAGAATTCTAATACGACTTACATGCACAATTTGTGTAATTTGAACTGGATGAGAAAGCGGTGCAGCCCGCATGACAAGGACTAAAGTATGTGAGGCCATTATTACCACACACCGGTTCTACATCACTCGTCAGACATTCGCAACCAAAGTTACAGGCAGCTGTTAAATTCACTTGAAATGGTTCTAAGGAACTGGGTTTTGAATTGTTGTAATAAGGTATTGTGGTGCCAGCCATTTTCAAATTATCGCAGCCCAAAAAGAACAGCATGGCGAAGAGACACAGACAGATAACGTTTGAGATTAATACAAATGTCACGGCACCTTTAGGTTTCAATTGAAACCGTTTAAGTATGCAACCGCCCACAAATATACCAATACAGGCTCCCGGTATAGCAATCGATCCCGTGAATACACTAGCTTGACTTTTACCCACACTAAACTGTGTTTCCAAATATTTCGGTAGAAACACAACAAAACCGGATACTATCATCAATTCCATACAGGCTCCCAGACAAGTAACAATATAAATCGGATTGGTAACAAGACGTATCATCGATTGCGGTATATCTAAAGCAATATATAAACGTTTACAAATAATATTCTGAATATCGGATAGGATGATCGTTCTTACCTTTAATATCTTTGCCGTAGCCAGTGTCTACTTTTGGTTTTTCCGGTTCCTCTTTGGTAGCCACTGATACAATTTCCTTTTTAATTTTTCCCATTTCATCTGTGTTGCGTGGCAAACTGTTTGAATTATTTGGTACAGCCGGCTGTATAATCACTGAAGCCTTACGAATTTTCTTCTTTTCATGCGTTAATACCTGTGATATTAAGAAGCATTTTAGTTTGTGTTCACTTTTTGTAAGACTTTTGTAAAAATAATGATTAAATTATACTTTTGTATGTAATTTGTATTTATGTTGTATTTAATATTATTGTGTAAACTATTTCACTAATTTTAATGCTATTAAATGCTTGACGATACTTTTTTTCGTTTATCGGAATTGTGTTTAATTTAAGGAATTCAGAAATGTATTCTGTTAGCACCTCTATATGTACAGTATCGGATAAAACTAAAACGCTATAGTGAAGGCCAAATATTTTTGCAATGCATGTCATCGATCATAGTGATTATAAGGAATCGCTAATTAAATACATCCGAGTAACTACATAATTTAAGTTATTCCCTAGGTTCTACTCAACTAACTGAACAACTTCGACTAGGTAGTTACTCGGGTGTATTTAATGTTTTGTATTTTGTCGCGTAGTGTTATTCTTTCTTTTTTTTGCGCTGAATGCTTATTACGAGCTATTTTTCTAACAGTCACAAATCGGATGGAAAGGTGTCTTCAAGCCGGTTTTGTCTAACTCAATTGAGTTAACACCCCACGTAGTTTTCTCGCGCAAGGAAAACGAGTATTGCTACTTTTTTATGAATTTGTTTCTTTTAAATGAAGAATATTGTTAGGTTTTCTTATTTAAGTAAGCATAGCGTATAGTCTTCATAGATCATTAACAAAAACTAAAAGCCATCGTGCTTTAGTTTTGACTTATACTGTGTATGTAAAATATAAATCTATGTACAGGGGGGTTATTCCGTAACACGATACGCAAATTAAAATGTACGTATTCGAACAAATTGTACTCTGTAGTACGAAATTACGGAAATTTTTCGAAAGTGATACCAATGTTTTCTTTTTTTTTTCGTACGAAATTTTTTTTTTATAAATTTCTTTATATTTTTAAAGAGCTGCCAAGTTTATTTTTGGTTTTTCTATGAAAATTTTCGAACGATTTACAGAGTACGCTTTTATTTACTTATCGGAAACACTTTTCGAAAACTTTTACTTTTCGAATCGAGTTACGGAGTAACCCCCCAGATCTCTATATTAATCATGGAAATTTTTGAGGGAATTAAAATGTCAGTTCAAGGTTATAAAGTTAAAACCAATGTAGAAACCTTATATTTTATCTGCTTACATCTGATTTTATTGACGACTATTTAAACAATTAGATGTTGATCATAGAGTGCCATAGAAGTGCTAACTCTTTCGGTCTGCTTCTTCATAATCTGAAATCTTTAGCACCCTACATTTATTCTTGGACATATTGGTGGCACTTTCTGATGTTATCACTTTGAATTCGAAATTTACTCAGTTTTAATAATAGGAGACAATTGCTTTTTTTTAATTTCCCAAGCAGTCGAAATGGCTATTTTCGACCACGTAGGGGAATAATGGTAGTAACCACAGCTTTTAACAAACGTATTTATAAATATGTTATTAAAAACTCACAAAATTTTAAGAAGTTGCATCATTTCATCATTGAAATCAAAACTACTTTCAGGACAAAATAGTGTTAAAAAGTTTTAGTAGAACTATGTTTGATGATTTGATAAGTTCTGTGATTTCTGTCAAAATTGAAAATGCATATAATTATGTATACATTAAAGTTCTATTCCCGTTAGAATCGCATACAGTTTATATTTTATTTCACCAAGAGTGAGAGGAATCGCATACAGTTTATATTTTATTTCACCAAGAGTGAGAGAATTACTAGAATCTTCCATAAATTTATTATTAATACTTAATAATTCTAAAGGTTTATTTATCTTGAAGGGACTGATGGCGTTTTGTAAAAAATAATTTTGTTTGTGTTTTCCACACTTGTGTTTGAACGTCTGTCATCTGAAATCGTTCGTCCTATAAAAACAGGGCCTTAATAAAAATGTCGTAATATAGAGGAGAAGTGGTCTAGTAGGTAGATTTCTGGCAAAAACTCTGAGAGTAAATAAAAATTGCCATGAAAAGTTTCTCAAAAATCTGTCGTTCGGAGTAGACTTTAAACTGTAGGTCCCGCCACTCATGTATAAAATTAACACACATAGCATAAGTGGTGTGAGAAACTAGGTCGTAATTCTGATTGAAGGGTTGTAATGACCAATTATGTTATGTATGAATATATAGGAGAACTATGATAGAATAGTTAATAAAAAAAACATTGAAGTTCAAAAAATGTGTCCAATAAGTAATTGATCAAATGATTGCATTTAAAAAAAAAATCTTCCTGTATCAAATGAAATTTTAAAATATTTCTTTCCTTCACTCTTTTTAGCTTTTTCCAAATGTCCAAAGCCTTGTTTCTAACATTTAACATTTGAATATACTAAGTCATTAAGAGTTACAAATCAATTATATCCACGCATAAACATGCATTAAGTTTTCAAAAGACTTACCTTGGGAAATGTAAAAAAGGGTATTGCCACAATCAAAAGAAAAACTCCACATAACAGGAAACCTCCCCACCACATACCAACCCAACGGCGATCTCCTGGATCTAAAAACGATACGTAATGGAAAAATGTAAATTTTATAATAAATTTATATACATACATACATGTCTTACTTGTAATAAGGTTAGTTTAACTTACCTATGGAAATTATAGATGATGAAAGCGAATCCATGTGAAACGACAGCAAGTAGGCGCCCAATAAAAAACCAACTACAGGACCAAAAGCTGCCATGCTATACATGCAACCAATATACATGGAAGAACTTTCTGTTTTGACATGGTCATCAACATATGTCGTGCCCAATGTAAATAATGGACTGCCACCACAACCCAACAACAGTTGGGCAATAACAAATAGCAGCACTGGTCCAAAGGTTGAGAGTTTACCTTCGAGACAATTATCCTCACGTAGAGTGTGTGGTGCCAACGGGGGATTTGATAAACCACTGGAAAGTCTACCTAAATCCATATCTTGACTGCGTATTAAAGCACTACGGCATATATTGTCACTGGTCTCATTGGCAATGGAAACACCAGGATTAGGTTCGCTTGTAAAATGTGGTACCATAAATACCAAAGAACCTATGCCCATAATTACGGCGCCTACAACGTTATAAAAACAAAATTTGTATCAACAATATTTAGTTTTAACACACCAAAGAACTTACCAATGCCAATCCAAACCGGAATATGACGTCGACTTCCCAAGTAACTGACGAATATGACGGTAATTACGTTACCGATTTCATAACTGGACGCTATTAAACCCGAAAAACTGGAAGGTATTTCAAAACGTTTCTCTATTGTTGTTATTACCGAATTAATGTAACCCGAACTTAATGCCTGCTGCAACATGACCAGCATCGAAAGCAATAAAACAAATATTTTTATGCGGGCAAACTTCTGTATGCCTCTTGGCCGACAACCCAAAATGCCACAGTCTTGTGTATGTAAATCATCATCGTCATCATTGTTAAGGCCACATGTTGTAGGGTTGTTGTGCTGACCACCATGCAAATTATTATGATTATGCTGTGTATTACCAAGAACAGCCGACGACTGGCGACTGTGACATCTAATAACGGTGTCAGAGCAGGATGACGTTTTAGCATGCAAATTGCGGGCATTATTTGCAATCACAGTGGCATTACCAGTAGACGATACCATTGATGTCATTGTCGTTGTTGTCGTCGTCGCCGTACTACCAATAGCATTCGTAGTTCCAATTTGATCTTCGGCCATGTCGATACTACTATCGTCACCGCTATTCGTTTCAGAGTAGAGACCAGTCATCTGATACATTGATTCTTGACGTCTGTCAATGAAAAATTATTACAAAGAATTTTATTAAATAAATTATTATTTTTAGAATTCGTCAAAAGTTAGACTTTAAAAGCAAATCAATTCCCAAGTTTTTAACCCTTTAAACCTATCACAACAAATTGGAACACCATTCGATGTTAAAACATTCCGAAAATACGTTAATAAAACTGAACTCTGATGTTTTTCCAATTTTAGTTGAGAACTGTAAAAAACTAATTAAACTCTAGGAGCTAACAAGTAAATCTATTTGAAATTCAAAATGCTAAACAAGTTTATCGAAAAATTTAGGAACGCTAGCTAGCTCGGTGCAAGCCGTTTGTCGCTTACAGCTGAATTGAAAACCCTAAACGAATGTATAGAGGAACCTTGCGCTACTATTTGAAGGTACCAATTGGGCCAACCTAAAAAAATAACCGATAATATCCTTACTGTTAAAGGTTTAGGATATCGTAGAGTATTGCAAAATTTATTTTTATCGACTACTGCTTGATAGTGATACTGCAAAGTAACTCCACGATATTTGAAAAATTGATCCCCTAATAAACCATATACGTGACGCTTGGACAGGAAATGATTACATGAATTTTACACAATCGTTGCGATAGTAGTAAACAATCAAATGCAGTCAGCTGAACAAACACTATGAGGGGTACACAATAATCGATTGCACATATTTAATTCAAAATCGCATTTGATTCAATATGATGCAGAGTAACCACTCTACCAGTTCGCATTAATGGTATAACCTATCATAGTACATATATATGTATAGCAGCGTTAGTTAAAGTGATTTTAGAATGTAGAATGAAAATGAGGTGTCCTGGGACTGTCACAATTTCAACGACAAGCAGAACAAAGTGAATGACAAGAACAGTCTTCTGGCACTTCAAGACTAGTAATGTACAAGAAAATTCACATTTCTGTACGACATAGTTTTTGAAAGACTTTTTGTGAACATTTGCCCACTCACAATCTGTTGCATATTTATGTCGAAAATAATAATCCACGCAGATTCTGGAGTTAAGTGGAGAAGAAATACTAGCAGTACCATCACAATAATTGCTTTAGAGTGGAATTCGCAAGATTGCCTATGTTGACAATGTAACAGCACCAGTTATTATTTATAAACTATGCATACTATAGTGCGTATAATTTATTTATTTATTATTTATAATACAATTACAGATTATACGAGCTAAGTAACTTTGATCTTTTGTTTGGTGTAGTGTAACAGACCAGAGCCTCTGGTGGGAATCGAACCCACAACCCTTACGCTAATAGTTTAGAACACTACCCATTAGACTACTAGAGCACGCATAGTGCTAAAATTTTATTAAAAATGTATTGAAGTGGATTTTGAAGCGCTAATATGATATGAAACTAAAAATCGAATTACATTTTATTTATAATTCTATTTACATCCTTCAATTAAAACGAACACGATTGTACTGCACAAGGACTTCGAAAATTAATTGATAAGCGTTCAAACTTCGTGGCCACTATGCTTTACTCGATTTTATATATTTTTATTAAATCCTGGGATCTCAATATGTTTCATGAATAAAACTTTAATCGTAGAAATTCTTCAGACTTCATACGTTTTTATATTAAATGTAATGCGGAAGAAAATTATTTTCTCTGTTTATGATTTTATTTTCATTTATTATTTTACGGTTGAAATATGTAGTGCTGTAAAGGTCTCATAATGGCAATTTTCAAAAGGAAGGCCATCAAAGCGTATAAATGTTATTGACAAACAAAAAAAAATTTTAAACACGTAATACAGAAATTAAATGAAAAATGGCATGAACTCGAATTATACCTTCCAACTTTACCGGTTGACTTTCGACAATTCTTGTTTTTCAATAATCAACTGGGCCACTACAATCAAATTATAATTTTTTTATACGTTTGTAACTGTAACTGTTCTTGTTGTGAATGTATGAAAACACAGCAGCAGACAGAGAGAGGGAGATAGAGAGAGAAAATATATTTCACATGCCTAGTGGCATGTTTATCCTGACACGTTTCTAATACTGACGGTATGTCGAAGTACTGAATATTACAACTATTCGTACGTATTCTCCTGACCACAAAATGTAAGAAATTCTATTGATTTTAGCGGTTGGCTTACAGTTCTACATTCATAGATATCAATGAAATCAATTATTCATGGAGCAAAAGAAAGCAAAACTACAAGAAAGTACTACAAGCAACTCACTGGATAGTCTAATTTACCCCCATTGGAACATACATTTGCCCGCTTGTATGTACATATGTTTGTTTTGTATTTATGTGTTAATATTATTAATAAATTTTATCACTTTTATTTCTTACACAAAAAACGTAAATGGTTAAAAGAAATGGCATAAAAGAAATATACAAATCGAGAACAGAAACAGGAATTTCTAGCAATTCAACATCAATTTTACCCTTGCCTGTGGGAATTTGCAAGAGAAAATTGATTTGTCTATTATTGCGACCATGCGATCTATTGTACTTCCTTCAAAGTTTAAAAGAGATCCCTGTAATGTCTCCTCCAAACCAATTGCCCTGTCAAACCTATGTTTCCTTTTAGCATGCATTAATGTCCAACCAAAATGTGTTCCGACTGGGGATGCCAAACGGGATTGATAATTCGGGATCGAAATTTCTTGAAATATCCCGGAAAAAATCCCGAAATATCCCGGGATTACAGGATTTTCTCTTAATAAAAAACTGAAACCAATTGTTTCATTAAAAATTTAATTCATTTTTAATCTTTATCACAATTACATTTGTATAAAATAAATTAACAAAAATCAAAATAATTCATCTGTGTCCGCATACATACATAAACACATTAGTGAAGTAACAATTACCAACCCTTTTAAGAACACTATTTAAAGTCCAAAATATATATTGTTACGAAAATGGAAACGGTGTACCATATTTTAACATTAAAACGATAAACTAAAGCTACACAAACAAATACAACGAACTTGCTTGCGTATACCAACAACATCAGTATGAAAGAAAATGAGACATACAAGTGAGAAAGAAAGCAGCAACAAACAACGTAAGCAAAATACACAAACCACAATGAAGTAGCGATAGAGTTCGCGAGAAGGCGAAGACACGAACATTCTACTTCAAGAACCTTAATAAGACTGTTTGCGTGAGCATATAAAAATACCGGGATTTCGGGATTGCCCGATTGGCATCCTTAGTTCCGACGTTTTATTTTAATTGTCACAGAACCTACTCTGAGTCTACAGCGCCCGATGAAAAGATCGGTTAGTAACCTCAGCTTATTCCTGGATAGTCTTTAGTAGACCCAACAAAAGTTTTGTGTCGATCAAACCCACATGGTTTGCGAAGAGTCTTTGCCTCTCTTTACCTTCCCTTTTGTTGTTGTGTTAGGAGGCATAGACTTCCTCTTGAAGATACCCGCGATACCCATGGCGCTCGAAATATTTCATTCTGGGATCAAAAACTCAAAAATGTGTTCTTGACACATCTTTATATCACAAGATAGAGTACGGAGTTTCCATATTACTCCATTCATTTTTGTTGTTAAGCCTCGTTAAGAAGCACTTACCAAAATCCTAGAAATTACAGGTTTTGTCTAGGGGACAGTTAAGGAGGGAGACTTTTATTTTGCTTAAAGTTGTTGAAAAATATGTTTGGATGATAACTACCCTAACACGTTATTTGAATAAAATTAAAGTAAAAAAACAAATCACAGACAAATAGTAATTATAGTTTCGATTGTTTTTTTTTATTCTTAGACGAATACTTTCGCCTGATCTACAAATCATAATTCATGGTTGATTGATTAAATACAAATCAAAAGTACTTACTTGTGTCCCTTACGATGTGTAGTATTATTAGAATGCATAGTACAACATCCGCTGTTATCATTTAATGTACAATCCTTGGAATTATTACCTCCGCCACAGGCAACTCCATCTACTGTATGGGTAAGGTTACAACTTGAACGTCTGTTATTGTATGTAGAAGCTGAGCATGCAGCACCACTACAGCCATCTTGTTCAAATGACGGATTCACGTATTGTTGATCCGTTGAGCAACTACAATGACCGGTCTTTTCCGGTTTCTTTCCCGTCATTATTAACTCATTCGCACAATATAATTCGATTAAATAAAAATCTGTTCTCTGTACTTAACACGGCATCTGTTGCTCTGAAAATGTTCCAAAAACAGTAGAAAAATAATGAGTTTTTCAGAAAAAAAATCTAAAATCTAAAATGTTTTAAATATTTGAAAAACAAAAACAAGAAAAAAAAACATCAGCAATTAAGTGATAACTTTGCATGCATTTAATTAGTATTCTGATACTGATATAATTCTTATTGTTGTTGTTATTTTTTTTTATTACTTTAGCTGACATTGTTATTGTAGGGGATTTTGATTTTATTTGCCACATGTGTCCCATTTTACAAGACATTTAAACAACGTTTACTGAGATTGTCGACAGATAAAAACTCTTAAATACTAGTAAATAATAAAATTTATTTTTTAGTTTGGATTTTGTTTTAATCACACTGTTTAATCGCAAGACTGTTACACTGAGACCAATTAAACACACATCTAATTAGGAAAATTCATAACACCTTATATCACATATAAAATCATTATCATGACAGGCAGATTTAGAAGGTCACACAATTCGTACGACATGTCAAACTTTTCTGTAAACTCAATATGTAATGAGAACGTAGGAAATTGATAGACGGAAAAAAGGCGTAAGACCACGGTTCAAGCCTAGGTCAGACATCTTCAACAAAACGAAATATGAACAAATATTTCTTCGGCTACTTCCACTCAACAGATTTCTGGCAAAAATTCTTTATACAACTACAATGCCCAATATTATATGCATTTTTTCTAATATGTACACATTTAAAGATTATAAAATTATCTTTCAGGAATTGTAACTCTTCAGGCGCAGAGATACTATTTTATAGAATACGTAATTTTGACTGTTGATATTATCAAACAAAATGCGTGGCTTACTAATCAATAGTAAGTTTTATTAGTAGAAGCCGTAATACATTACATCAGAGTCAAGACAACACTAATTGCCCGCGTTCGAATACGATCATTTTGTCTCAAGGTAATAACTGCTTAATACATTTACTCATATTTTTATAATTTGAAATACTATCTGATCAAATTATGAATTGTAAAGCCTTTGTCTTCTATCCAAATGCAAATATCTTAATCTAATAATAATTCTCTTATTATTGTCTGGAGTAGTCTAGTAGGTAGTGTGTTGGCTTATTAGACGTAAGGCCAAGGTTCAAACCCCAGGTCAGATGTCAAAACGAAATATGAAAAAAATATTTCTTCGGCGACTTCCTCTCAGCAGATTTCTGGCAAAAACTCTGAGAGTAAATACAATTGCCTTGAAAAGTTTTTCAAAATCTGTCGTTTAAATTGTAGGTCCCGCCACTCATGTATAAAATTAACACACGCAACGTGAGTGGTGTGAGAAGCTAGCCGTAATCCTGACTGAAGAATAGAGGTATAGAACTTTAAGTTGGCATTACTTTTCAAGATGGAAACCGATTTAACAGCTGTCAAGTGATTTATTCTCAGTTTGGTTTGGCAATTCATCATGAATAGACTCACGCCTGAACAACGCTTGCAAATAGTGCAATTTTATTTCGAAAATAATGGTTCTGTGCGGAAAACGTATCGCGCGCTACGTCCATTTTATCGTCGACAAAATCGTACATCAGAGCAGTTAATTCGATTAAACATGGAACGTTTTCGCACCACGTTTACTCTTATTGATAACTCGCATCCCCAGAAACGCTGTACGGTGCGTACAGAAGAAGCTATTGCTGCTGTAGAGCGTAGCACTGAGGAAGACCCGAATGAATCCATCCGCCATCGAGCACAGGAATTGGATCTGTGTCCATCCACTTTATTGAAGATTTTGCGGAAGGATCTTGGTTTGCGTGCTTACAAAATCCAACTCGTGCAAGATTTGAAGCCAAACGATCATCAAGTAAGGCGTAGATTCGTCGAATGGGCCCAAAACGAGAATACCGTTGTTCCCGATTTTCATAAGCGAATTTTGTTTAGCGATGAAGCGCACTTCTGGTTTAATGGCTACGTCAACAAACAAAACTGCCGCATTTGGAGTGAAGGTAATCCTCAAGTGTATGTGGAAGCACCGTTACATCCAGAAAAACTGACTGTTTGGTGCGCTTTATGGGCTGGTGGAATCATTGGTCCGTACTTTTTCAAAAACGATGGTGGCCAGAGCGTTACAGTCAATGGTGATCGGTATAGAGCCATGATTACTAACTTTTTCATTCCTGAATTGAATAACCATGATGTCCAGGAGATGTGGTTTCAACAAGACGGCGCAACATGTCACACAGCTCGTGCCACAATAGATTTATTGAAAAACACGTTTGGTGACCGCCACATTTCACGTTTTGGACCTGTGAATTGGCCTCCAAGGTCTTGTGATTTAAAACCGCTAGACTACTTTCTGTAGGGCTATGTAAAGTCATTGGTCTATGCGGTAAAGCCACAAACGCTCGACCATTTGGAAGACTTCAGTCGCCGTATTATTGCCGATATACGGCCACAAATGTTGGAAAAAGTCATCGAAAATTGGACGTCCAGATTGGACTACATCCGCACCAGCCGTTGCGGTCATATGCCAGAAATCATATTTAAAATGTAATGCCACAAGATTATCTTTCGGATAAATAAAATTCATGTCAATCGAATAATCCATCGTTGTTTTATTGCAACTTAAAGTTATATACCTCTATAAAAAACACCCTTTATATGTATGTATGTATTGCATGGGATATTTTGAAGGGAGAGCGTTTGAAATATACAGTCAAAGGGAAAAGTTTACATACACCGGTGTATGTAGACTTTTATCCTGCTAATTTTTATTTTTTCCCACAACAATTTCTATGTTATACTTTTTTCATATTCATTTTGTTCTCGAGACATTCTTATTTGTAAATGCATTAAACAACTCAATAACATCTTTTTAATTTTGATAAAAATCAGCGAGAATAAAGTCTATATACACCGGTGTATGTAGACTTTTTTCTTTGACTGTATGTAAATGTAAAAACATGTATAAAATGATCTCGATTTATATTTCGTAAATATTAAAATATAATTTATTATTGTACTTTTGTATATTGGATAAACATTTAGGGCTTCGTATGTATGGAATATTTGAATACTATTAATTAAATTCCCGGAAATATGATGTATTTGATTAAGTTACAATTGTAAGCGAGTTTGAAAGGCAAGATATTATAACAAGAATTTAACATGAATTGGAACGATATTATTATCGTTATTATTAAATATCGCGTTAAACAAAATAGTGAAAGCATCGATAATTGAGTTTTGATTCATTTAAATTCATTTTTTACAAAATATTCTTGCTTTTCTAAAGAACTCTAAAATGTAGCATTGTGTGATTAATTGTTCTTATGAAATAATTCCAAAAAATCAAAATTTTTATACCAATTAAAAATTTATTTTGTTCATACAAATTGTGGATAATTAAAATAAAAAAACATTACTTTACAGTGTTTAATTACCAATTTTGTTGGAAATTCTGAATACATTCCATTTTGGGGGGTATTGAATACAAATTAATTGAAATATTAATTTGACGAATTTTTAATAAGAAACTTTTAATGATTATGGAAACAGAAAAACTATATTTTTAGACTTTAAAACAAATCCAAAGAATATGTAATTAAAGTGCCAGGGATAAAATAATAAACAAAATGAGAATTATAGTGCCATTATAACATGTCAAGATTTGTAATGCCTTGACATTCAGAAAAGATTTACAATTTGGAATGTTTTCAGTAGAAAATAAAAATGTTTGTTTTTTGTGTATAAAGAAATATACGTATAATGTTAATTAAAATAGTTGACTCTTTTTTTTTTTTTCGATTTAAATGTATCATAAACAAATGCATAAAAAGTTTATTCTCTTTGTAAACATTCAAGCAAATAAAATAATTCGAAAGCTTGTGCTGTTTACAAGTATGTATCTTGTATTTATAATAATTAGAGCGTACGATAGGTAAACGTGCATTAAAATTTCAATTTCTTTTCATAAATTTAAGCACCTTCACGCAATTCTATGCTCCTCAACAAGATTTACAAAACTTACATTGCGTCTTCTGTTTTTAAATGTTGGAATATACACACGAATTAAGTTAACCGTGTTTGTTTCTTCTTCTTTGAAGAAGGCAAGAGTGTACTAGTGTGCTCTTCTGCACCCTATTTCCCAAGAGATATATACAGTGAGGTGCACAAATGAGTTCATGCTTGTACTTTGAACACTTTTTATTGAATAAAACTAAAAGTAATAAAGAAAACTTCAAAAGTTTTTTGTCATTTATTTAGCATTAGGTGATTAACAAAATAATATAAAATTTAAAACAAAAAAGCCCTAAGAAAAAATAAACAAAGCAAAATCAACTCGCATGTACTCAATTTTGCACGTCTCCATTTTATGATATGTTTGTAAAATGTTTTTGCGCTACTTTGACTTTTTTAAGAAAATATTAGTTTAATATTAATTACTTAATCTAGTTGAGCGAATATTTTTTTGCAATTTATCGAACAAAAATCAATTTCTATTAAAAAATGAAGAAACTCTCGAAATCAACTAAAGATAGTATTGCAGCTTTGACTGCAAATGGCTATTCTACCAGGGAAATTTGTAAACAACTTGGAGTTAGTCAGTCAGTAGTCATCAGAGTCCAAAAACGGTCTGCTGTTCCAAAGCTTCAAGACAGAGGTCTTAAAAAACTACTAACTAATGCAGATGCTCGTCTAATACTAACAAAAATTAAAAGGGACAAATTGTTAACACCAAAAGGAGATTTTTTGGCAATCGGAAAACCGTTAGTCGATGGACGGCAAGTAGAGCAAAAACGGGAACACCGTTAGTCCATGGACGGCAAGTATAGCTCTTAAAGATATTGGCTATACCTCTGCAGTCAAAAAGAAAAAACCTGCACTTTCGGCTAAAAATGTAAAGGCACGGTTAAAGTTTGCCAGACAACACAGAAATTGGACAGTGGATGACTGGAAACATGTGATCTGGTCAGACGAATAAAAATTCAACCGCTTTCTGTCCAACGGCAAGTAATATTGCTGGCACCGCCATGGGGAAAGAATTGAAAGACGCCATGTTAAGAAAACGGTGAAACACGGTGGAGGAAATGTCATGGTATGGGGTTGCTTTATACGATGGCACTTCGGGCTACTGCAAAGAATCAATAAATAAACATTATGAAAAAAGAAAATTATTTGAGAATTTTGCAGACGTTCGCCTGTCCTGCGCAAGAAGTACTTTTCCAGCTGGAGGGTAACCCCAAACACACCACCAAAATCGTTAGAGTGGCTTTGTGAACAAAATTTTTAATTAGTACAGTGGCTAGCACAAAGTCCCGAACTCAATCCGATTGAGAATGTGTGGTCAATCGCGAAGAGACGGTTGAAACAGTACTGACCAGCCCCAACCAATTTTGATGAGCTTTGGCAACGGATTCATCAGGAATGGACAAATATTCCGAAAGAAATTATCGAGAATTTGGTGGAGGGCATGCCAAGACGCGTAAATGAGGTTTTACATAACAAGGGTCTTTGGACTATACATTAAAAATACTCGTATTCCCTAAAATTTTGGAATGATGCAAAATTGAGTACATCCGAGTTATTTTCCTCTTGATTGTTTTTTCTTAGAATTTGATCATTTTAGTTTTGAAATTTATATTATTTTGTTAAGTACTAAATACTAAATTAAAAACGAAAAAAAAATTTTGAATTGCTTTATCACTATTATTTTTATGCAACTAAAATTGCTCAGAGTACAAACATATACTCGTTTGTGCACCCCACTGTATGTATGCATGTGTTGTTAAGTTATGTTGGAATTTCTGATTAAATTTCTTATATTGAATCATAATCATATAAATTAAATAAAAGATAATTATGGGTATATGTATGGGGCATGAAAACGAAAGGTGAATTTTTTTTTTAATAGAAGTACACAGTACACCATAATGTTAAAAAATATTGTTTTGAAATTCAATTATCCGATTAATAAATAACAAAAAATTGTATCCAAGCTTAAAGAGGTGATTTTCTAACAGTTTTAGAATTAACCATCAAATCATGAAACTACAAGCCATCAAAATCTTATCATTAAAGTGGTGTAATTAGTACAGCGAAGAACACATATCAAAGACTGATGTTTTTTGTCAATATTCTGGCATTCATAATATGATGATCATTGTTCTGAAAAAATAAATTTGAAATATTTTTTTTTTGCCGAAAACTTAAAGTTACACTGTGTTCACCTGATGCTATGAGTCTTTTTCAAAAGTTAATTTCTTCTCGCTAAACTGTTTAAGTGTCACAGAGTAATAAAATATTTTAAATCATTTATTTCATTGAAAATAGTTGGTCAGACTCCTATGGCAGTTTTATTTGTTTTAAACTATCGCTGTTACCTCCTGCTATTGCTTTTTGCCTTTAGTAGCCTTTGCAGTTCGAATTGAATTTAATTTTTTAACAGGCGCCAAACAAACATATTGAGGGATTACCTACAAACATACATACATAATTGGTCATTACCAAACTGCAGTCTGGATTACGACCTAGCTCCTCACACCACTTATGCTGTCAATTTTATAGGTGAGAGTGAGTAAATTTTATTTACTCTCATGTTTTTTGTCAGAAATATGCTGAGAGGAAGACGCCAAAGAAATATTTATTCATATTTCATTTTGTTCGAGACGTCTGACCTCGGAGTTTGAACCGAGGCCTTACGTCTAATAAGCCAGCACACTAACCTCTAGATTACGGCGACTTCGAAATTATTTAGGGATTTCGTCAGTTAAATTGTGTTTCGCTTACATAAAAGGAGTACAAAATGTACAAAAACCACTTTGACCCCGCACATAAAGTAATCACCTAACAAGGCCAAATGTAAACGATAGTGGTCGATGTAGGAATTGATGGTCAAGTGAGTTTTACTGAGGGTTTGGTGAAATTTGAAATCTCACAATGGTACGCTCTTAATTCCGACTCAAATATGTACAAACCAATTGGCCATTACAACGTTTTAGTTCGGATTATGATCTAGTTTCACACGCTACTCATATTATGCATGTTCATTTTAACCATGTCTGGAGAGACCAACGCTTTGAGGTCGATTATGGCAATTATTATGTGTTTTTAGTGTTTCTGTCCAAAATCTGTTGAGAGAAGGACGCCATAAGAAATATTTTTTCATACCTTTTTTAAGCTGTCAGAGCTGAAGTTTTAACTTTATTGCTCTCGTCTAGTAAATAAGCACTGTTTTCACAAGATTAAGGAGACGATTAGTTTAACAATTAGATCAACTGAAAGACGTATAGTTCACGAAACGGCCACAAAGATCAATGAAATTTATGCATTAATTCGCCTTTGGCATTAAATGAATACGAATCACATCCATGCTAAATAAGCCTAAATTTAAAGACATCGTATTAAAATTAATATGAATACATACAATATGTACATATACTCAAGCCACATACAGTATGTATTATAGAGTATGTATGTAGTGTAATGAAATTGAAAATAAATTCGTTGTTTTTATTCAATTGAGAAAATATCCTCATATTGAACTTTATGCTAATGCAGTGCATTGAGTAATTCTTATGGTCTTAAAAAGCCTTAGAGTTGTGAAATTAAATTTCGAACATTTAAAAAAAAAATTCGGTTTTATTTTTTAAAGCCATGAGGAAATAAATAGAACCACACATATTATTAAATACTATTTTATCAATTTTATTATTAATTTACCGGTAAACTAGAGCAAAATATTGATTCTTGTTATCCTTTTTATAACACTCTCATACAAATTGAATTAAATAATATAATATGTGGTTACACATTTCTTACTGCTGGTATTATAAACACTACTGTTAATCAACTCTTTTGTTTGGTTTGGTTTTTAAAAATATTATGCACCAAGGCTACCCATGTGTACTAAAGTGTTTGTAACGAATTTTCATGGTCACGTAAGGACATTTGATTTGAATTTCCTTTTTTTAAGTTATTTTCATTTAATTTTTTGGCGATTTTCCTTTAGAAGGTATTTGCGAAATATTTTTTTTCATTCATAATAAGTCGAAGCAGCTTCCTTGTTAGAGAATCTAAAATAAACATTTCAAGAAAAAATAAAAGAAGTTGTAAAACAGATTTTATAATAAAAAAATAAATTGCAGCCCTGACATTCCACCAAAAATTTCATTACATGGCAGGCATGCATGCAAACAAATGTGCCGCTGCATAAAATGACTAGAAAGGAATCTATGATGGCAACAAATATTCGTTGCATTCGTTTTTCTAAAGTAACCTTCACTATTATTTATTAATATTGTGTAGAGTTAAATAATTTTTATTGTTTCCATCTGTTCTTCCTTGAATGTTATTTTACACACAAAGTATTTCAGTTGCTAAAATAATTCTTTTAATTTATATGCGGAGAAATTGGGTATATTTTCATTTTAAACAAGCAAACATTTATAAAAAAAATCAATGATCATAAAAAGTAGAAATACAGTGACGAGCAAAAAAAAAACTATATTATATGGTATTTGGATGCATTTGTCTATGAAAATTAACCACAAATTGTGACGTAATTGTGGCTACAAGAGATACGTATAAGATTTAATATGTAATTCCAGCTTCGAAAAAAATAAAATAATTGGTGAATTTAATTTTTTAAATTTATAAAGTATAAAATGTATGCAATACTAAACAGAGTTACCAGTTGTTAATAAAATATGAATGTGTCAGATTGTTGGCAATCACACCATTCACACTGGATGTGATGAATGTATTATTTGCATCGCAAAGGCTTATCGCTACGACGCTAGATAACTTTTTAAAGTTAATGAATATTGATATTGAATTTTGGGGGCATTTCAAATATCTGAGTGCACTGAAAATTCAAAAGCAGTTTAGAATATTGCACATACACTCAGCCACAAAAGTATATATACGGATAACAAATTTCAGAAATTTTTTAACTAATCCGTTTTCGTTGAAAATCTTTATAATTGTCTGACATCTTTCCTCGATTTTAAGACTGTCTTTTTGCATTGGTTCAGAAATTTGTGAAATATGTTAATCGTATGTATACTTTTGTGACCCTGCACAGGCCTGCACAGCCCACAAAAGTTAACAAATTTCAGAAATTTTTTAACCGTATGTATACTTTAGTAACTGTGTGTATTTCTTGAAGTCTGAAGCAATACCACTACACTTATATAAAACACAGATAGTCTATGCCACGATGAAGCTCCAGTCTCTAATAGCTGAAAGTAATAGACTGAATCGAGATTCCATGTGCCAAAGGAGTTTCCGAAAGTCTCTCCTTAGCTAATTACGTCATCCGAATTTCTTTTTAACAAACTCCAGTAAGTATGTTTTGAAAACTCTGTAATAGTACTTTGATCGTAACCAAAAGCATTTTCCTCATATGCAGCTATTTTTTTGTAATAATTTTTTCTGGACAATTTGCATAAATTAAAATCAGCTATAATAAGCAATTTTTTCAATGCTATTATGTCAGAAGAACTAAATAAATCAAATAACCAAATAATGGAACGGCACGAAGCAAGCAGCTGTAGAATTTTTTTTAGTTGACAGCATATTTACGTAGAATATGTTCTTTTAAATACTGGCGAAGCCGACTGGAAATTAATGCTTACAAACAAATATAGACTGGAGCGCAAGTGTAGGTTCGTTATCAATACATTCAAGACCCTTTGGAGTATCGTGGATGTATTGAAGAGTCAGATTTCTTGGGCAAACCACTAAAAAGTTGCAGCACATATGTAATTCTCTTTTTACACGAATTCTTTTGTTTTAACACGAATTTAAATACCTTATGAAATTTATTTGAATCTCATAGAGTGAATAGGATGAGATTTTTCGAAGCAGTTATTTCTTATGATATATATAATGAATTAAAATGTATAAGCACGAAATAAATTCTTAAGTGAATTCTAAAAAGAATTTTTAATATTATTTTCGCCCTATTCTTCTTTCACTTGAATTGTTTTGGAACGTACCTATCGTGTAAAAAGAGAATTACGTGTGATTACAATATCCATCCATCGTGTTTATAGATTTTATTCTACTTCTACAACCTGGTTGATAATGGAACAGATGGAAATGATAGTCTATTGAACTGGTTAATATAACATTTATACCCGATACTAGCATATGCGGTACTTTACCTAAATACTACTTCAAGCACAACGGCATTTGTTTTTCGCCTATTCGCACATAATTAAATCATTTGAATACATTTCCCCACCTTACAAATACATTTGAAATGAATGGATGAATGAATTTTACTAATTTTATGTACAAATTGTACTATACGTATTGGACTATTTCACGTTTTAGCAACAGTGTTGTCAATCGAAAAGGTTCAGTATTCAATACGTGCTTTAGCTATTATTACGTATTCTTATCAAAGAATATCCATTTATTTGAATATTTAACTTTTCTATGAAATATTTTCAATTCTTAGCCATAAAAATGACCAGTAAGTAGCTGAAATGAATTAATGTTATGGTTATTAATGAAATACTAAGTAAACAAGACAATTTTATCGCTTTTTATACTCTTTACCATTATTATACATAACTACATATTATAAGTTTTGTTTAATTGTATTGCACTAGGGCGTGTAAACTAATTATTTGTAATGTATATCCTCGACTGATTGATTGATGTCGCCGTAGTCTATTACGTAGTGTGCTGGCTTATTAGACGTAAAGCCAGGGTTCGAGCCCCAGGCCAGACATCAACACAAAATACAAAAAGAATTTCTTCGGCGACTTCCTCTCAGCAGATTTCTGGCAAAAACTCTGAGAATAAATAAAATTGCCATGAAAAGTTTCTCAAAAATCTGTCGTTCGGAGTCGACTTTAAACTGTAGGTCCCACCACTCATGTATAAAATTAACACACACAACATAAGTCGTGTGAGAAACTAGGCCGTAATCCTGACTGAAGAGTTGTAAAGGCCAATTATGTATGTATGTTTCCTCCACTGATTAGTGTCGACTTTTATAAAAAACAGGTATAGGTTTCCGAGGATCAGAAGAGTTAATCAAATCCTGCTAAAGCAATTACTCATCATGACTTTCCAACATGCCGTTACCATAAAGACGTTCATCAGACATGTTCTTACCTAAATATTAAGCCGTTGATAAGCGACTTAATTACGATCAAACTATTTTGAAGTTCAAATGAATCCAAAACATCCCATATACCATAATAAGATTTCCCGGTACAATAACAAAAGAAGTGAATACTTGTTTGATTCCCTTCTACATCATTACAACTTCTGAAAAATCTTTATACTAAAGATCCAATCATTTTACATGTGCCTGTCGATTGGCTCACAGCTCCCTCCTTAACTGTCCCATAGACAGAATCGGTAGTCTCTATGGCGTTTGGAAATGCTTCGCAACTGGTAACAAAATTGAATGGAGTAATCTGTAAGCTGTACAGTCTTTTAAAAGAGGGACTATTTTGTGGTATACAGATTGGCCAACAACGGATATTTCAATAAAAGATTTTGGTCTCAGAAGGAAATATTTCGAGCCCATGTTCTATTCAATTTGGATAGGAGGTACAAAAGATAGAAAATAGCAAAATTACCTGACTGTCGACTGTCGGTTAAATCGAAGATTGTACGGGACTGTGTGAGAAAGCTGAATCAGCTAGTCAGCTAGTTGGGCAAAAGAATGTTACTTTCTGCTTTATTCCGGGCCATGTGAGAATTCTCGGCAACGAGCAAGCAGACAAACTCGAGAGGAGAGATCATAAGTTCTCTGTTGTTGTTTCAGAGTACACTTATTCGACACTATAGGATACCATATATAGGATGCCATATAAAGTTGGACGGAGGGGAGATACAATACAAGGTAATTCTTTACGATAATAATAATTTGCCTACATCAGAGTACGACCAGTAATTATCATAACTTCTATACTTAGGTGGCCTCTGTGAATTTCTATAAACGTAGAC
The DNA here is from genome assembly GCA_936449025.2 of Sarcophaga subvicina. Classification (NCBI taxonomy): domain Eukaryota; kingdom Metazoa; phylum Arthropoda; class Insecta; order Diptera; family Sarcophagidae; genus Sarcophaga; species Sarcophaga subvicina. The sequence continues at coordinate 40,553,245 of OW388082.2, forward strand.
TTTCTATTGTGACTAATATAAAAATGTTTTTGGTGTATCACTGGCAGTGATATGAAAAATTAAACATGCTGAATATATCGAATTTCTCATGAATATTACTAAACAGTCAACCACATTGACTTCTAGATAAGACAAAACCGTTGTATGTAAATTTAAGTATGTATTACACATACAACATGAACGGAACAAATGATGAAGGTACAGTGCTAGACAAAAATACGTTTACAAGTTTTGACAATATTCGTATATAAAACAATATTTGTTAATGACATTGGTTTGGAAAAATTATTAAAATATCAACAAAATTGAAGAAAATTTTTATATTGATATAGGAAAAGTATGCAAACTCTAAAAGGAATATATTTTTAAAGGAAAATGTCAAAAAAATTTAAGACTCTCTGTTAGTGATAGTGCTCGCAAATGCTATCAATTCCAATGAGTAATGTTGTATGCACTTAAGAGGTACCAAATGCTGGGTGTTAATTTTGGAATTGATTACTTAACTAAATTGCAAAGGCTTTCATTATTTTCGGAAGACGACAACATTAAACTATACATACATAATACATAATTGGCCATTACAACCCAATTTATGTCTGGCCTGTGGTTTGAACCGTGGCCTTGCGTCTAAAAAGCCAACACACTGTCTACTAGACTAACGTCAGATTTTTGTGAAACTTTTAATGGCAGCTGGATATGCTCTCAGAATTTTTGCCTGAAGATTGCTGTTGAGAGCAAGTTGGAAATATTTTTTCATATTTCGTTTTGTATCAGATGTCTGACATTGGCTGCGTCAACTACGGGGACTAGAGTGGTTAAAAAATAAGAACTATAGTGTTAAGGCACATTTTAACATTTTGTGGAACGTTTTTAATACATGCGTGTGTTTTAACTACTTTACAAACTTGTACAAAATTGTGTAATTCGAATGGCTTAAATTAAATAAGTCAACATTTAAATTGCACTGAGAAATTTTTGACTTGCACTGTATATATGTAAGCCTGGAGTGTATGTAACGATGCAGTCTGTATGTAACCAATTCTTTTATGACACATAATCTTAATCTTTAACCCTTATTTGTTTCGCTCTTAACTTTGTTAAACTCTATTATGCTTTTTCTATTGTTTAAATATATTTCCTGAAGTAAAAGAGTAGAAAAAAAGAAAAGAGAACAAAAAAAAGGAAAAAGTTCATTGAACCAACTTCTTTCTACACAGACACAGTAACCACGAAATAAAAATGTCTCACCTGGTGGAGTTTTTACCTGCTATTAAATATTGTTTAATTTATTTAAGTTCATTTACATTTCATAGTAAATATAGAATTTATAATAAAATGTATGAAAATTGTTAAAACAATTATTGTTATGTTACTTTTTGTACGTATGTAATTACGTGTTCACATTATAAATACATTTAATTGTTCGGTTGTGGAATTTAACTTAAAAACCATTGGGTGTTGAATTAATTTATATTATTCGTATAATAAATATATCGAAAGGCACTATAAGAGTCTAATTTAATAGGAATATAACTAACAACTAACTCTAACCAATGTGTATGACAGAATTCTCATTAATCGGATTTAGTCTTTCACTTTCGGTTTGGAATATTTTTCATGATCTGTAAACATACATAAGTCTTAAATAACGAGCTTTGAACTCTGGTATCATTTCACACTATTTAGATCCGATAAGGAGAAACTCGGTTTATTAGATCAATTATACAGAATGAGGAAATGGTTATATGTGGGAGTCTAGTTTTTTAAATTGTGAGAATATTTACGCTTATAAAGGGAAGTCGCACATCAAAACAAAACACAAAAAATATTTCTTCGGCGACTTCCTCTCAGCAGATTTCTGGCAAAAGCTCTGAGAGTAAATAAAAATTATCATGAAAAGTTTCTAAAAAAAAATATGTCATTCAGAGTCGACTTTAAATTGTAGGTCCCGCCACTCATGTATAAAATTTAACACACACGACATAAGTGGTGTGAGAAACTAGGTCGTAATTCTGACTGAAGGGTTGTAATGACCAATTATGTATGTATGTATAAAGTAAGTAACTTTATGTAAATATTTATTTATGTAAATATTTATGGTGGAGGCTGCCTCATGGTGTGGGGATGTGTTTCGTCTTCAGGAGTAGGTAGACTCGTTAAAATTGATTCCAAAATGACTGGAGAGCACTATGTAAATATTTTGGAAGAAAATCTTTACAGCAGTTAGGAGGAAATGGGCTTGGGGGGTTTATCTTTCAACAAGACAACGACCCCAAGAACACAAGTAAGATCGCTAAAACATATTTTGAAGAAAATAATGTTGAAAAATTTGAATGGCCTGCTCAAAGCCCTGATTTAAACCCCATAGAGCATCTTTGGGCTACCTCAGATGACAAAATCCTGATGGAGTCCAGAACAAATATTCAAACATCTTGGGAAAAACTGCAAAGTGAATGGAGGGCAATTCCTACAAGTACTTTGAAGAACCTTGCGCTAAGTATGCCGAAAAGATTAAGAGATGTCATAATTAACAAAGGAGGAACAACTTCGTACTAAATATTGAAGTTATTTAATTATTTATAATATTTTCTAGTGAAGTGTTACTTTATTTTGTCACTTGAAATTCCTTATGATGGCACATAGTAGTAGTTTCTATTATAAATAGAAAATATAAAGAAAGAATTCAATGTTAAGATACTTTTTAGATAAAATATTAACCGAATTAAAAATGAAACTATAATTTATAAACATTTGAAAGCAATAAACATGTGCTTTAATCAAAAAACAAAAAATATTTCAAACCGCACTTTATTTTGTCCGACAGTGTATCTAACAATATTGTTGTAAGTGATTCTGAGTTTGTTCTTACTCACTGAGTCACGACTAGAAAATAGTACACATTCCTGCAGTAAAGTGGGGATGAGATATGTTTTTGTGAGCAGCATACGAATATTACACGGAGTAAAATATTGCGTTAGCCAAAGATTTCGCAACATGCCAACCGTTTTACCGCAAATATCATTTACATGGTCAGTGCAGTTAAGGCTATTGTTAAAGATAACTCCTTGATTCTTAACATTATGTTCTGTCTAAATAGTAGCATTATTAATCTGTATTGGTGTAAGCTGTGCCGTAGAGTGTACCTTGCCTATTGTCAAACCTTTCGGTTTCCTCGGATTGAGGCAACCATTGAAACACATTACGCAGATCACAATTTATTTTGCCTATACAATTTGTAATATCAGACGGCAAGCAACTTATGTATAGCTGAACATTATCTACGTACATTTGTACATTTCAGAACTTCAACTTAGGTGGCAGATCATTACAATAAATTGAATATAAAAGTGGACCAGTATCGAGCCCTGTGGTACACCTCTAGATATTAAAAACTTGTTCGATTTATTACCATCATGATATAAAAATTGACTTCTATCCCGTAAATACGACGAGATTAGCATAACAGCAGTATTCGAAAAATGTGTTTAACTTTTGGCACAGAAATCGTGCATAACTTAAATCACATCACATTGTAATTATCAAAGAAAAGCTAAGATTGTCACAAATCCATTATTTTTTATTTCGTAAAAAATTAGAATTACGAAGACCGCTTGCCACTCTTCATCTTTCTTTTCGCCGAGAATATCCTTCTAAACAACTTTTTCTACTCCACAGAGAGCAGTCAGTGAATTCCTACATGACTACGAATCCGGTTCTGTCTATTTGATTCAGCTTTCGATTATAAGCTCAAGTCAGTCTTATAGGTCAGGCCAGAATACCACAGAATAGTCTCTCCTTTCACTCTTATTATACAGTTTCGTTGCGAAGCATCTCACAAAACTATAAAGTTTAATGGTACTGTCTTGGTGACAGTTAAGAAAGAAACTGTCTGTCATTCGATTTATCAAATTACGATACTACCTGATTAATATCGTCTTAGGTTAGTCTTCTGTTAATCTATCCATAGTTTCCACGGATTTGGAAAAACAGCCTCTCATTGCCATGGTTATTCCAACGTAAGCTCGACTCCGTGTCCTATGTAATTCCACCTTCTATTTTATTATGTATGGCTAATTGCCATATATATATACAGTCAACCCTCCTATAACGCGGTCAGTGTGTACCGCGTTGTATGGAAACCGCGCTATAAGAAACTCGGAATTAGTACAAATCACATCATTCGTACCGCGTTATATGGAGACCAAGACAAGATAAATTATAAATTATTTTTATTGAATTAAAGAGTTCATATAAGGATTGATAAAAAAATGAAACAAAATCTAAACTAAAAGACTGTTTTCCACCAAAAATAAGAAAAACTTTGTAAAATTTTGTAACTTTTCAACATTCTTCCTCACTGTCAGATATGAGTTGCAGAAAATTTTTTAGAAAGACTTGGTCACCAACAAAACGTATGTACTGTGAAAGAGCTCTGAGATGACTGAAACCGATGTTGTAGACGGCTATGAGATAAGTTGGTATGTTTATATAAACATATTGTTTATATAAGTCGGCTGTGATTTTGCGTCGAAAATAAAACTGATATTAAACACTCTTACAATATCTAGTTACTAGAGTCATTTACAGGCTGTGCGGAAGGAACTTATGGGATGTTGTTGAATGAAAACCGCGCATTAAGAGTACTGCGTTATAGGAGGGCTGTCGAAGTTTCAGTTCCGCGTTGTGTGTGAAACCGCCTTATATGGAAACCGCGTTCTCAGAGTAGCGCATTATAGGAGGGTTGTCGCAATTTCAGCCCCGCGTTATATGGAAACCGCGTTTTGAGAGTACAGCGTTATAGGAGGGTTGACTGTATATGGCTTCGAATAAAAACTTCGAGCTTCGAAGATAGTGGCAAGGGGCCAACAAAACGATTGGGACAAGCATAGGCATAGCGGCCATTTACAGTTTAACATCAAGAACATCTACCAAATTTAAATTCGATAATTCGGACATACAGTTTTCAGAATTGCACACACAAATACGTAGGAAATTACGAGTAGGGAACAAGAAAAATTATCTACTTTCGAAATGTCATTGTGTTTAACGCGCACTTTTTAATACAAATTTTGGTTATTATTTACAAACTCACTTCTCATCGCGGCATAACTACTGTGACTGGCATCATTGTTCTTTATTCTATTTATACTGCCTTATGTCACCTCTGGTAACTTCAAGATATTTTGGATTTTTAAAAGTTTGATTTGTAGTTTTGTTGTTTGTGTAATTCTGGGTACCGAATGATGTGTGTATTTTGTTGTTGTCCGTTTGGTTTTCATTTAGTTTACGTTTAATCGTCGTAACAATATAAATGGGAATTTGATTGAGCATTTCTTATTTTTATATGATTTCTACTTTTATTACAATCTGTTTTTCAGGAACTCTAAACACATGCATAAAGAATCTAAATTTTTTAAGAAAAATTAAAAAGATTGTCATCAAATTGGCAAGTAGCATACCTGTATTGCATAAGTTAAAACATCAAACACAGTAATTTATCAGCTTATCTGTTAAGAATAGGCAAAATATTTAATATTGGAGACAATAATTCAAAAAACAAATTAAATCTCTTCATTTTTTTGTTTCCAACTTAAATGCGTTATACGATCAAAGAATTGCGAATTGAAAATGTGAGTCACGTAAGTAGCGATTTTAGCAGGCAACTGGTTTGACAACAAAACTGGTTGCTTGGCTATTCATTCAAAGAAATTGCAAGAGAATAAATAAATACGGATATAATTTTCAATACTCTTTTGGATACTGGATATATTTGCTTGTTTATTTATTTGAATGAATACTCTTGGTTACATAGTTATATAACAAAATACGTAATACATACGTACATATGTATATAAGACATTATATGTGAAATAATTAATCAACAAGAAATGTTTAGTATTTAAACCTGTTGTTTTGTGATCATCAACCAGTCAAAAAATTTTTGTGTTTAACAACCAATTATTTAAAGATATTTCGTATTAAAATTTAAGAACAGATTGTTCGAATCCAACATTTTTTTCCTTTAAGTTTAATAATAATTAATGTTATTTATGCATATGGTGAAAGTACACCTAATTCTGTTTTTACACGGTAGATTGGTTCCAGAAAAAATCGTGTAAAAAAAAACCGTGTAAAAAAGACACTGATCGTATGCAAAAATAGGTGATTGGTTCCTAATCTCTAAAACCTATTAAAATTAGTGAAAAACAAGGATTTTTTAAGAAGTATTGTATTTGACATTTTCTTTTAGGGATTCATAAATATTTAACAAAATTAAAAATATAAATAACTTAATATATATAAAATATTTTTGGCTTACCTTTCATCTTAATGCGTTAAATTTAATGTAACGATAGAAAAACAAATTTGCCAATAAAAAATTTCTTTACCAAACACAAAATATTAAATCTGACCTTTGTGCTTGTATGCACAAAAGGGAATTCCCCTAAATTTGTGCCATTTACATTTGCTTTGACCAGTAAATTTGCTTGTCGCGCAAAAGGGGAATTCCCTTAAATTTGTGATATGAACATACTTTGCAAAAATTAAATTTGACAAAAAAATTTAAGCACAAAAAATTTTAAATCGTGCTAAATGGAATAAAATCGTATAACAAAAATTAAAAATATTTTATTTTCAAACCGTGTTATATCAAAACCGTGTAAAAAAAGACCGTGTAAAAACAGAATTAGGTGTAATCATAATTTTTTTTTTTATTTACATTCTAAAAAAGCAAAAGCGGAAACGTTTTTAAAACATAAAAAATTTATTTTCTGCAGTGATCAGTTCAAATATTCTTATGAAAAACTTACAGATAAAGATCCAAAATTAGAATTATGGCCATATACATACATATATGTATCTGTTCTGAACTTTCAATTTATTTATAAATTTAGCATCTGACGGCCAGTTTCCGCTTTAATATAAGTTTTTTTTTTGTGAAATAAGATCTTATTCGCATAACTTCTACTTTTCCTATGCTTAGGTCATTCAAATAAGCTCGAAACCAAAAAGAAAAAAATTAAACGAACAAAGAGTATCAGATTCCTTTCACAACTGCACTTAGCAACAGCCATAGATAATCTTTTTAATTTGTTTTTCCATTACCGTAATTAAGTTTTGTAAACAAAACAATAACAATTATTGATTGACATTGATTTGTAAACTGATTGTAGTTTTTAAATTAATATTCGTTTCACCAGACCATTCATTAATTTGTGACATTCGGCATTCTGGCAATTGTTCTGATTACTTTGTTGCTTAAATTGCAAATTTTTTACAAAAAATGAGACCGAAAAGGGCTTACCGATTAAGCCCTAAATCAGTGAAGCAAAAGTGTTATGCTAATAAGACAAAATTACTGATTTAATAGTACGTTCGGAAAACTGAACAAAAACTATGGATATAAGGAAAATCCAGAACAAAATCAAAATCGACAGAGAGGGCAGATACGATATGACACAACTAAGAATCGTTTGTGATGTTTATAAATAAAAAAAAAACTTGATCTTTCAGTTACTACGTGGTCTATCGCCTGTTTTAAAATTCTACCTCGTTGGTCAAATGGACCAAAAAGGAAGTCTAAGCCACGATTAACTAAGCTAAGCAGTGAAATATGTTTTGGATATGTCCAAACTCATATGTTATGGAGTGAAAAATGATGAAAAATGAAAAGTTATTAACAACTTTTTTTTTCAGCGAAAATAAGTTTTTGGATTTGTCTAACACCAAACACGTTCCTATCTTCGAAGTAAACTAACATACAGCTGTTTGAGTTTTTTTTATCACAAAATAAAAAATAAATTCTTGTACAGTGAAGTCACAACTTTTATGAATTTCTTTATAGCAAAGAAAAAAGGTTTTAAATCATAATTCGATAAGGGAAACCTCAATTTAGCAACTTATTAGCAAAATTAATATTTTTATACTTTGAACTCATAAAATAATTCTAATTTTTAGGTTATGTTATGTTATTTATGTTAATTTAATTATTGAAATTCGTTGTAGACAAGTTTACAATTGTTTTGAAAGAAATATGCTATAATATAAAGGAGCTTTACATAGGTTTGAGTCTTGAATATTTCAAGTGATTTTTGTTCCAACACAAATTTCTTTCTGGGTTAAACAATAAAAATAAACAAATTTTTATATGGCAAACTCAATAAGGTAGAGCTCTAATTCCAGAGTTAGCTAACGCTGCTTTAATTTTGAGGATAGACAATAGACATAAGGCCATAAACATGATGGCCATTGTCACCTTTATACATTGCTTTGTACATGTCAACTTTTAAAAATTTTTAAGCGCACAGTAAAAATGAACACTAGAAAAGGAATCTTTACTCTATTTTCCAATTTTATTCGCTGAAACCTTAACGTAAGTCAGGAGGCTCAAAATGTGACTACGTTCTCATACTCTATTTAATTTAAAGATTTTTGTTAGCGTAACAGTAAAATTAAGTTTACAGATAACTAATACACCAATTGTCCAAAATATCGATAAAAAAATTGAAAATCGTCGAGTATGACTATCTAACTCGGGAATTGTTTTCAGATTCCGTAAAAAATCTTTATAAGGTTGAATATAAAAAGAAATTCCATTTGTGGTTCCGATAGTTGGGTCTAGTTTTAGATCAGAAAATCGCTTATGGACATGTTGTCGCGAAAAATTTTGTTGCTGAAAACATCGTCAATACAGAAACTATTGAAAATCGATTGTGATAGAATTTGTGGTGTGAGCGTTTCTCCGAGAAACTTTAATTTCCTACAAAATAGTAAAATAAATTGAACATAAAGCTACATACTTGACCTGAAGGGAATCTTTTTATCTTTGACAAATAAAAGAATAAACTTTGTACAAAAATTACAAATATTGGTATTTTACCAACGAAAGTATATTAAATGGTCTGGGCGTTTAAGCCCATTCTAAATCTCGCAGAGAATCTGTGGGTGGATAGAAAAATAAAAACGGCAGATGAGTAGCAGGTTTGCAAAATTTAGGATATTCCTTTGATTGTTAATATAAATAAGAAAGAAAAATATTAAATGAGTTGCTTTAGATCCGGTCATTTAAATTTGAAACGTCTTAAAATATTTTTTCTTTCGAACTAATGAAATATTTTTTCAATAATTTTTTTTTTCTAAATTAATAGGACCTTAAAGATGTTGAAAAAACTAACTCTCAGGTTTGGTTTTTACCAGATTACTATGAAAATGTAAAAATATCAATTTGTGCCACAAGTGCATATGGATGTAGGTGTCTTTATATAATTCACAGCCAGAGAATGAATCGTTCCAATGCAATTAAATTCTGATTGAAAACTTTCGTGAGTCATTAATTTACGTTTTCCACACCCAGAAAGCCACTACAAAGGAATAAAAATGGAATTTATGAATTCGTCAGCTCTTCTTCTGATTAATTGCACAAAATACGATATAAAGAAGGCAATTGAAAGTTACGAATACATAGTTTCAGCTTTGTACGCTTCAATAGGGCAGAGCCTTAATGATCGTGACTTGAACTTTAAATGAATTTTTCTTTTATTAAATTTGTAAAATTAATTAAAGCTTTTCCTTTAAGTTTAAAACAATACAACAAACCATACTCGTATGCGTAACAAAGAAACGTTCGTAAGTAAAATTTAATTTGAAACTTAAATTATCATTTCATTTGTTGTGAACATTTAAGATGACGACATTAGGAAACGTTATCAATGACTGAAAAATATATTTTTTTTTATTTGTTTATTTGATGAAAAGAAAAACAACGCAATATTTAACAAATAAACAATTTTGAAAACCGCAATAGAAAATCAAAGCTCTAGTGGTGATATTTATGTATGTAGTTCATCTGAGTTAGTCGTGTTCTAACTTAAAGAGAAAGAATGAATGAAAATAAAAAATTCAGCAAATAAATGAAAGAAACATTTAACAGAGATGCGGTAACTGCTTATCAGGCAAAGGCTTATCAGTAATACAAAAATTTAATGAAAACTTCAGTTTCTTTATTTGTTTTGTTTTGTTTTGTTTTGTTTACGTCCACGTATTTAAATATTTTTGTTACTGCATTTATACAAATGTTATGTCATATTGTTTTCAATGTATTGCTTATTTAATTACGGGGCATTTTTATACAAGGTGCCCGTGTTTATTCAGTAAATACAGTAATAAAAACGATACAGACATTTTGTTTTTGTCAATAAAAATTAATAACGGAATATTTATTCTAAATAAATAATAATTAAATAAATTTATTTTATTGAAAATTCGTTTCAAATTACGCGCCACATCAAAAAAACAAAACAAATTTTGACAGAATTTAGACCAACTTGACCAACTTCAGAGTGTTAGATGTCAATCATACAAAACACCCGATAACATTTCAGTTCTCAACCGGGTATAGGAGAGGGCGAACGTTCCTATTAATGACAGTAGGGTATCCAACTGTTTTGATTCACTAAGCGCCATCGGAATGTGTCTTATGTTTCGGTATTTTCTGACACTTCAACAGAATATGCTCGAGAGTTTTAAGGTGACTTGTTCTCTAAGAAGTCGTCGTAGTCTAGTAGGTAGTTTATTGGCATATTAGACATAAAGTCAGGGTTCGAGCCCCAGGCCAGACATTAAAACAAAATACGAGAAATATTTCTTCGGCGACTTCCTCTCAGCAGATTTCTGGCAAAACCTCTGAGAGTAAATAAAATTGCCATGAAAAGTTTCTCAAAAATCTGTCGTTCGGCGTCGACTTTAAACTATAGGTCCCACCACTTATGTATGAAATTAACACACACAACATAAGTGGTGTGAGAAACTAGGTCGTAATCCTGACTGAAGGGTTGTAATGACCAATTATGTATGTATGTGTATGTTCTCTAAGATCGCATGTCTTTGTCAGACAGAACACATCCGGTTATTATTAATATGCCAGTGAATCGCACATTGCATTACAGACAGAATTCGTTCTTTAGCCGAACTATCCGTAAGTACAGTTTTCTGTCACTTAAAAATTGATTCAAAGCAATTGCCCACAAAAAAAGCTTCCACTTTCCCTATGGACCATTTGCACTGCATGAGTAAGTGTCTTCCCTTGTGTGTTGATATAAAAAAGAAAAAACAAAAGGAAAAAACACATGATTGTTCATTCAAACAAACTTATGACAAGATCAAAACTCATCAGTCAACGATCGGCTATTCTACTGCGGCCACCTTGTAAAGTAAATAAACGTTGATACATTATGCACACAATTGTTTGAATACTTTCTAATATACGCTCAATCTTAAATACATAAATAAATACGTTATCATGAAGATTTTAGTGAAAAAAAAAACTCAGGAGATTTTTGAAACACGTCAAGTGATTTTTATGTACAAAGCACGCTTATAACACTTGGAGATAGAAATAATTTTAATAAATGTTTTGAAGAAAAATCAGTAAAATCAGTAAAACGTAGGCAAAATTAAAATTAATTTTTTAATTAAATAACGCATGTTCGTCAGCGGTTGAAGTGTCACCAACTTCATACTGTACCATAAAAAAAAAACAACTAATGCATTGACCACATGGAAGACAGCGGTCACAATCGTAAGAATTGTAGTACACATGTTTATATTTACTTGTTTATATGCTATATGTTTATATATGTATGTATATGTATGGAGGAAATTATTTTGACGTAATAAACCTACACGACTGCATGAACTCTTTTGACGCTGCAACAAACTCATGTTAATGTTCTATTTTTCAAACCCACAATGAGCAAGTTCCGATATGCCAATATAATATGAAATATTAAATTAAAATACATATATTGAACAACAAAGAACAGTAATTAAAAATTATAAAAAGCATATATGTATTGATTTAATTAATATTCAGATTAACAATATAATGGTTTCAAACATATGGCCAGAATTATTTTTTAATTGTTATACTAACAACAAATCATCAGTACACCTAATTCTGTTTCTACACGGTCTTTTTTTACACGGTTTTGATATAACACGGTTTGAAAATAAAATATTTTTAATTTTTGTTACACGATTTTATTCCATTTACCACGATTTAAAATTTTTTGTGCTTAAATTTTTTTGTCAAATTAAATTTTTGCAAAGTATGTTCATATCACAAATTTAAGGGAATTCCCTTTTTGCGCGTACAAGCAAATTTACTGGTCAAAGCAAATGTAAATGGCACAAATTTAGGGGAATTCCCTTTTGTGCATACAAGCACAAAGGTCAGAGCAATTGAAGTGTGTTAATATTTTGTGTTTGGTAAAGAAATTTTTTATTGGCAAATTTGTTTTTCTATCGTTACATTAAATTTAACGCATTAAGATAAAAGGTAAGCCAAAAAAATATTTTATATTTATTAAGTTATTTATATTTTTAATTTTGTTAAATATTTTATGAATCCCAAAAAGAAAATGTCAAATACAAAACTTCTTAAAAAATCTTTGTTTTTCACTAATTTTAATAGGTTTTAGAGATTAGGAACCAATCACCTATTTTTGCATACGATCAGTGTCTTTTTTTACACGGTTTTTTCTGGAACCAATCTACCGCGTAAAAACAGAATTAGGTGTATTTTGTTTTTAATAAGATTTTTATTTTTCAGAAAATAACGAACTTGAAAGTGGCAACGTTGATATAAATTAGCCTATAATAAACAGCTGTTGATGCTTTTTTGGATTTATTACGGTTTTTCTAAATAGTTTTTATATTGTTACGTTTTTAAATTGGTTTTGAAAATTCTTATTTTATGGTCGCCGCTTATCCAAACGTACACGGAACGTAAGTTCGTTTTTAGCATATGAAGAGCAACATATATTCGTACCAAAATTGCATTACGGTTCGTTAATCGCTCTCATTGCTTTTCGTATTTTAAGAAGGAACATACATTGTGTTTCCGTTTGGCTAACCGGGTCTTAAGAGCACGTGTAAGTTCTCTCTGAACAATTGTGTTTTGGGCGTGGGCCAGGGATGGAAAAGTTGGTACAATTGTACTTTTTTTAGCACTATTTGGAAGTTAAAAACACCATAGCACCTCAATGACTTATTTAGCACTATTTAAAAATTTTCCCTAATCCCTCCCTACAAAGGGAGAAATAGACTGTTTGCTTCGACTGTCTCCAATTTAATCCAAACAAGGGATTTATTGAAGTCATTAAATTCGTGTTGCTACAATTTTGAAATAACAGATAGTTTGCTAGCAAAAAATGTATCATAAATAGTGATTTAAAATTTAGAATTGATAAACTTTTGTGTTCCTTTATAGTTAAGTATTAAAGTAAGTTGTTAAGTTTACCTATTATATATACAAGTACTTAGTACAAAGAAACTGCAATGTACTTTTTTGTTAAATTTTATATTTTTTTACGCATATACAGTGGGGTGCACAAATGAGTATATGTTTGTACTCTGAGCAATTTTAATTGCATAAAAATAAAAGTGTTAAAGCAATTCAACATTTTTTTTCCGTTTTTTATTTAGTATTTAGTACTTAACAAAATAATATAAATTTCCGAACTAAGATGATCGAATTCTAAGAAAAAAACAATCAAGAGGAAAATAACTCGGGTGTACTCAATTCCCGATTGCCAAAAAGCTCCTTTGGATGTTAAAAATGTGTTCCTTTTAATTTTTGTTAGCATGAAACGAGCATCCGCATTCGTTTGTAGTTTTTTACGACGTCTGTCTTGAAGCTAGGGAACAACAGACCGTTTTTGGACTCGGATGACTACTGACTAACTAACTCCAAGTTATTTACAAATTTCCCTGGTAGAACGATCACTTCCAGTCAAAGCTACAGTACTATCTTCAGTTGTTTCTTCATTTTTTAATAGAAATTGATTTTTGTTCGATAAGTTGCAAAACATATTCGCTCAACGAGATTAAGTAATTAATATTAAATTAATATTTTCTTAAAAGGTCAAAGTAGTGCAAAAACAAGTAAAAATAACGATAGTTTTTGATTTCGTTTTTGCAAACATATCATAAAATGGACACTTGCAAAATTGAATACATGCGAGTTAAATTTGCTTTGTTCGTTTTTTCTTAGCGCTTGATGATTTCTAACTTTTGAAGTTTTCTTTATTACTTTTAGTTTTATTTAATAAAAAGCGTCCAAAATACAAACATGTATTCATTTGTGCACCTCACTGTATGTACATAAATATATGTAAAATGAATTGTCATTTATATTTTTATTTAATTTTTAATAAAAAAGTTTAAAAAAGAAAAAAAATGAATTTAGTACAATCGGGCAGAAAAAAGTACAATTTTTTGTGAAAGTTAGTACAATTTGTTAAGATCAATTTCCCATCCCTGTGTTGCCGTTTGGCTAACCGGGTCTTAAGAACACGTGTAAGTTCTCTCTGAACAATTGTGTTTTGGGCGTGGGCACCACTGCTTAAAATGCCGCACTTCAAAAAGCGTTTGTGCTGCTGCTCTATTTTTACTAGTCAGTTAACACGTTCGTGCTATTAATACAACAACATGCATGAAATATAGAATTTTAAAATGCAATTGTGTGAATGTATATTTTGCCTCAGAATTGTGCCGGTTTGCAAATATATTGATTTACTGCAACACCGTCACTATTCTCTCTCTACTACGACAGAGTAGTCTTTCTTGTCTTTCTCGTTGAGCATTTCCATTCAAGGTTGATTGGTCAATACACAATACATTATGTGGAACGATTTTCCTACAGAAGTTTTTCCGATCACTTACAACAAAAATGGATTTAAATCTGATGAGTAATAATTAAAAAAAAAAATAATATATACATACAAACATAAGTATGTACAAATATCAAAGTTGAGCTATTGATTGATTCGAAACTTACGACTCCTAATATTTATTAGATTTTTAGACTTGCATTCAAGAACAGTCAAAATGTACCTGAAAATAAAAGAATAAAAGAACATGAATAAATAATGTAATACAAAACAGAAAATAAATTAAATTAATAAAAGAGAGAAATAAAAATTGGTAATTACAACCCTTTTACGAAACTAGATTATGATCTACTTTCTCAGACCGCACTTATGTTACGTGTGCTAATTTTATCCATAAGTGGTGAGTTCTATAGTTTAAAGTCGGTCTGTCATTAGGATTTTTAAGAAAAACTTTTAATGACAATTGTATTCATACTCGTCGAAAGAATAATTTTTTCATATTTAATTTTGTTCGAGACTTTACATTCAATATTTTACTGAAAAACAATAATTTTCTAAAGTGAGAACATCATAAATAAAAAGAAAATTATTACAGTTCTCAGTGGTTATACTGACGTAATATACTCAGTGATTATACTCAGTGATTATCCTAACACGTAAAGATGATCTTGTCGAAATACAGGAGCTTTTTATTTTATGACAAAAAATTGTCACACGTGGCTCTGATAATAGTAATTGAGAAATTCGCCAACTATTTGAGATTCAATGATGAAATTGAAATCATTGTCATCCTATAGAGGATTATTTTTTTTATCGCTTTCACTCAACCAAGTTCTCAATTAATTAGTTCAGTATTCAATTAGTTCTTCTTATGACTGGGTGAATATGAAAGAATCTCTTCGAATTATAATGCGAACCATCAAAATACACCCAGCTAATGACATAGTGTAGGTTGTGAGTTTTGTTGAGTAGAACTCAGAAATATTTTTTTTTTATATTTCTCGAACCCTCCAAAACGACTGTTAGACTCTTTAAATAATAACTACGATAATTTTTGTCCGATTTGGTCAAACGAAGTGTCAATCTCTTCACAAGATAATGCACTTTCAGCTGTCATCACTTATTTCATATTTCTTAATTAAAATTTGCTAGTATGAACGGACAAACTTGAAAAAATATGAAAAAAAATCGAATTTATATAGTTTACCTCATCAAACCTCATAGCATATTAAGTCAAATAATATATATATATATGTATATCGTTTTAAAGGTCCATCCCTCTCCTTTCTAATAAGGTTTAAATTTTAGACATCGGTTCAGAAATGTTTGTGTAATCAATAAATTTGTGCGTAAAGTAAAAAAAAAAACAGTTTTTGTCAAATAAAACAAGTTTGGAGGAGGGTTCAAGAAATATAAAAGAAATATTTTTGAGTTCTACTCAACAAAACTCACAACTATGTCATTAGCTGAGTGTATTTCACTTCTTTTATTTTGTCGCATAGTGTTATCAATTGGAATTTTATCGTCAACAATTAAAATCAATTGCTTTGAAAATGTTGCAACTGATGTCTTATGGGTCGATTATGGATGACATCTGAACTCCAGTTTAATTGTCAATTGAGAAAAATCGTACAAATTGGTATCAAATAACGGACAAAAGAAACTTTACACCACAGATTTATGTTTTCAACGTAACTGAAGTTCGATTGTCATTTATAATCGATCCATTAATGTTTTAGCAAATCTCCTTAGATTTAATAGTTCCAAACATGGATTTATTTCATCGAAGGGAGTTGATTTTAAGATAGCAGGTATATAGTATATATTTTGGAAAATCCTGTCATTGTTTAGTTTAAAAAATATAGGTAAGCGTCGTAAATTTATATTTTTTCCTCAAAATAGAGATGAAAAACAGATTAAAAATTTCAATCTACATACGTACGTAATGATTTTGCGCTTCGATTAATTTAAATATCAGAACACATAATATCAAATTTTCATTTAGAAGTCGAAATACGGAAAGAGGGGTTTTCTGAATACGACTGCCTTTCTGATTTTATGATTCATATTCTGAATATACATATTTGATACATTTGGGATGAAAACTAAAAAGAATTGTTTATGCTCTAGTTATGGAATTCACCAGGGGATATTAAATAGAAGCTGAGGAATAAATTTCTATAATTTTTTATTAATTAACAATTAATTGCATAGAATTTAATGTTGATATTGTTATTTGTTGTTGGTCAGAATAATAATTAATAGATTTTTTATCACAATTTCAAAGCACGCATTTTAAACTCATTCATTAAAAATCACATTAAATCCCATAATGGAAAACAATTTGGAGCCACCTAATGACAATATGTTTATACTGACTTGTACACCCTATTGTCAGCGTACTAATATTTACAATTAATTTTCAATTCACAATTTGTTCTAAATTTTGAAAAACAAAATTTACAAAAATATTTAAAAGCCAAATAAATGATCTCAAACTAGATTTATTTCTGTGTGTAAAAGAAATTAAATTCACTTAGCGTAGGGCATATACAATTCGCGATATAAGAAAAAACTGTACACATGTAGACTCATACAAAGACTCATTTGTCACTTGTGTGTCAAATGAAGCCACAGTCATAACATTGATACAAAAGTTAAACGTGAAATTAAACAGACAATTGTCTGCATTACAAACAGTCATTACAGTTAAATGAACACTTAAACCTGTAATCATATGGGCATATATAAGTGTACATATAAATGTACTTTAGGCATTTTGAATCAAACCCCAACTCTGACGTCTTTAAAAAAACAGAAAAAATTTCAAAATATCTCAGAGTAACTATTTGCCATGAAAAAACCCCTCAAATCTGCTGTTTAGAGTCAGCTTGGTACAATTAACAAATACAAATATGAACGGTCTGAGAATCTAGGCCTTTTGTATAGCCTTCTTTGGCAAACTGTCCACTAAATGTTTACAGTTTTTCGGTCAATACTATTTCACGATGTTTGCACAAATTTCTAGAAGTACACAGAATGTCTCTCTTAAGAACTCCTCAAAGGTGTTCGATGGAGTTAATATGGAGTTAATATCGCCAACACAATTGCTTGTCATTCGTCCCTGGACAATTTATTTTGGAGCCACCTTGTCCCCTGCTGTATATAAAGCAAGTTTTTGTGCAAAGCTCAAATTAATATTTTGACGCCTTAAAACAAAAAATGTTTCTTTACTTTACACTTGTACCTAGTGCAACGAGTATGTAAATATAAACTGTAAGTAGAGACATCTACAGAATATAATTTTTGTTTATGGCAAAACTATTCAGGAATTACCGAATTCTTTATGTGATTAACAAAACATAATTTTTCAGGTAGTTAGCCTTTACGCCCTATTTTATGGTAATAACTGTAAACGTTCTCTGAAACCATTACGCGGTAGGATGTTATTTTCAGATGTCTATCTCAACGACGATTTTCGAACAAATATTTTGTACAAATGCAAAGCAGTTCATTAACAATGGATGATTACGATTTTTCAAGCAACTGTAAAAGAATTAGATTAATTTATTTAACTGTGACGTCAGATACTAAAATATCGTAGTTCTACGGCTCGATTATGTATAACAACCGAACACCAATTGAAAAACTAAAATTTTCGGCAACTACAAGTTTAAGGTTGCCATCTATAATTGAGCCACAAGATACTGATACTTTACTTACTTAGTGTCTTCATTACAACTCTTTAGTCAGGATTAATACCTAGATTCTCACACCAACTACCGTGTTCTGTGTGTTAATTTTCATCCATGAGTGGTGGCACCTGCAATCCGAACGATAGATTCTTGAGAAAAACTTTTAATGACAATTTTATTCGCTCTTAGGGGTTTGAACCGCTGCCTCATATCTAATAAGCCAATACATTATCTACTAGACTCCGGCGGCTTCACTGACACTTGTGCACTGATGCTTGTGCATACTTTCATTTGCCGTTTAGTTTGACAGCAGTGTTAGGTTGGTAAAACTTTTCGAACTCCGAGACTTATAAATATTTTTTTTTTCTATATAATCAATGAATGAAAATTCATTTAGTCCCAAGTTATGTGGGGGGTAAATATTAAATCATTTTCATTTTATTTGGGCAACTTTGTAAATTTGTATAGTCCGACATTCATTTATTAAAATGAGTTAACATCCATGCCATACAATTAAGTCGCGGTATCAAGTAAGTACACTGTCAAATAGATGTGAAATGATTTTTTTTATTGATTAAATCATTTGCTACGTTTAAGTCTTATTTAATTTTATTGTGCCCGTATAACAAAATAAATATTCAAACGAGAACATAACTCTGATAAAATACTGAAAATACTTAAAACTTATTTGGTTAAAAGGAAGTAAAGTTTGTTAAATCAAGATACGAAAAATTTAATTTATTTTGTGCAATTATCATACAGTAGAGTCAATTTAAAATGTATGATGAGTCATAGTTCCAACACATTTTTGTAAAAATATTACCATGTTTTACCAAAAGCAGCCGTGAAGGTTTGTAAAATCATTTCAATTTCATTGCTTTATAGAAGTGATTCAAAGCATTCTCTTGAAATAAAATATGTAATATCTTAAAGTCAATACAAAGTTTTATACAAACTTAACTGGTATATTATATGTATATAACATAAGCATTACTAAAAGCATCCAAATTAGCATAATTAGCACCATTTGTGTGAAAATAAATGCGTATTTGAAAATCCAACACGCAAAACCAAAAAATTTTAACTCAGGCAATTTTGGTGTTAACAGAGGACATTTTACATTAACAGAGCAATGTTAAATGCTTTACAGTACCTCATTTATTATTTATTATTAAGCTCAATATAGGATATATACAAAGTCCTGGCGTATCGTATCGAAATAAATGTTCCAGGGCCTACTTTTCAGTGACCTCAGGTTTTTTGAATTTTCTCTTAAATTTTAAATTCAGAAGTGAGTGATTGTTTTTTTTTTAATTCTTACTTTCCATAGGCGTATATACACTAATTCAAATAATGCATTTTGTTGAGTATCGAGCAACACGCAATTAGTACTTGTACATTTGATGGTTAAGTAAATTGACTTTCAGAAAAATATTTTTTTTTAAATGTTAAAAATTTTCGTTGGTTTCTCAAAATTATTAAAGGACAAATATATACAACTATTTACGAGTGGTAGTCCAAGTGTCTCTTATAAAATCTTAGCGGTGAATTTCGAAATTAATTTTCCTGAAAATATGGGCAGGCGCACACGTGCTCTATACATCAATCAATTCATATACAAATTCTGAAGACTACTACGTTCCCTTTCTTCTAAATTTAATTTTAATTTGTTTATTCTAAAATTATGTGAGATATTCCATCCATTTTATGTTATTAAAATAATAATTAATATTTAAAAACTAAGAATAATACGGCTTTGACAACTGGCGCTATCCGAACGGATCGAATCGTAAAAAATAAACACGGAATGGTTTGAAACTGTGCCCATAATAATAGTATTTTTTTTTTATTTGTTGTTGTTTTAACTTATTTCTTCTTATAATTAATTACCACGAACATAAGCACAAGCACAAATGCATTCTAATATTGTTCGCATGTTTTAATGCATTTTGAAATCAACTGCCGCGTACGGCATTTAGTGCAGTTGCTGCGCAAATGTCAGAAAACAATGACTTTTAGACATGTACTCAGTCATTTAAAAGAGTTCTTTGATAACTGATGCACATAATATTTTTAGTAACATTTCTTGGAAAACTATACATATGATGCTCTACTGGTTCTTTTAAAGTAAATTTGAAAATCAAAAACGGAGATCATAAAGCATACCACCAAAATATATTTGAGAACTTGATTGAATATACGCACGATGAGGTAAAATTGGACAAGATTCTCAGCATATCTACTCTACCACCAATTGCATCATCATCACTACTGGATAAACGGAACACAGGTAGGCACAGTTATTCGTGGAGACTGGTTAGTTATGAATGACTATAAACGTGGGAATAGGACTGAATTACTTCTGTATATTATAGCACCAGAAACCAGAGTATGCTTACGTTTATCTAATCACAATACGGTTATTCGGTTTTCTATGCGAAGAAATGTGCGATCAGGGAATGTAAAGGGTGTTTTTTATAGAGGCTTTAAGTTGGCACTACTTTTCAAGATGGCGACCGATTTAACAGCTGTCCAGTGATTTATTCTCAGTTTGGTTTGACAATTCATCATGAATAGACTCACGCCTGAACAACGCTTGCAAATAGTGCAATTTTATTTCGAAAATAATGGTTCTGTGCGGAAAACGTATCGCGCACTACGTCCATTTTATCGTCGACAAAATCGTCCATCAGAGCAGTTAATTCGATTAACCATGGAACGTTTTCGCAACACGTTTACTCTTATTGATAACTCGCATCCCCAGAAGACCCGAATGAGTCCATCCGCCATCGAGCACAGGAATTGGATCTGTGTCCATCCACTTTATGGAAGATTTTGCGGAAGGATCTTGGTTTGCGTGCTTACCAAATCCAACTCGTGCAAGAATTGAAGCCAAACGATCATCAAGTAAGGCGTATATTCGTCGAATGGGCCCAAAACGAGATTACCGTTGTTCCCGATTTTCATAAGCGAATTTTGTTTAGCGATGAAGCGCACTTCTCGTTGAATGGCTACGTCAACAAACAAAACTACCGCATTTGGAGTGAAAGTAATCCTCAAGTGTATGTGGAAACACCGTTACATCCAGAAAAACTGACAGTTTGGTGCGCTTTATGGGCTGGTGGAATCATTGGTCCGTACTTTTTCAAAAACGATGGTGGCCAGAACGTTACAGTCAATGGTGATCGGTATATAGCCATGATTACTAACTTTTTCATTCCTGAATTGAATAACCATGATGTCCAGGAGATGTGGTTTTAACAAGACGGCGCAACATGTCACACAGCTCGTGCCACAATAGATTTATTGAAAGACACGTTTAGTGACCGCTTAATTTCACGTTTTGGACCTGTGAATTGGCCTCCAAGATCTTGTGATTTAACACCGCTAGACTACTTTCTGTGGGGCTATGTAAAGTCATTGGTCTATGCGGTAAAGCCACAAACGCTTGACCATTTGGATGACAACATTCGCCGTATTATTGCCGATATACGGCCACAAATGTTGGAAAAAGTCATCGAAAATAGGACGTCCAGATTGGACTACATCCGCGCCAGCCGTGGCGGTCATATGCCAGAAATCATATTTAAAATGTAATGCCACAAGATTATCTTTCGGATAAATAAAATTCATGTCAATCGAATAATCCATCGTTGTTTTATTGCAACTTAAAGTTCTATACCTCTATAAAAAACACCCTTTATAAACTGTGTGAGCGCAAATTTGATTAAAATGGATATAAAAATATATCTACTGATAGCCAGATTGAAATTAGAGCCGTACTGTCCAGGGGTACAACGTCAAGGTCTGTTTTAAATTGTGCTAAAGCGATTAAATATTTACCCGAGTGTGTAAAAAGTGACCGAAAGTGAAGTTTCGAATACTCTAGCTAGCATGACTGGAGAATCACATGAAGTAACTTGAATAATCCCTGGTACTTTGGGGCACAGGCACTAAAATGTTTCATGAGATACAACAGAATAACGACACAATAGAGATCTCTGTGATGATTCAAATATAGGAAGCTCAGCGAGCTTTTTAAGTCTGGAAGAGAGTGAACTAAGTATAATGAGAAGTATCCTTATAGGGAACTCGACTAAACATACATGCGAATGAATTTTTTTTCTCAACATTGAAATATTTAACGTTTCTGATAATTTGTTAAACATTTAATTATTCTTATTCTTGTTAAATAAATATTTCATATTTGCACAACTTATGGGGGGTTTTTTAAGTATACAACACTTCCTATTTGTGGTTTCTGGTATTTACCGACATACATATTTATGTTTGTACACGTACACACGACACGAATTTATGAGTTTCATAACTTGTGTGAATTTCTAACAAAAATTTATTGTATCCAGTAAATTTTTTGGTTTTATTTGCGATTTTTTCTAAAGTTATTACAAAAGCATTGTTGTTGATAAGAAACAATTTATTCGCCACATGTTATTGGCGGATCAAGTTAAATTGGTCTGTTTTTCAAAATGTTCCTGACTGTTATTAATATCTTGTTTGCAGTGACTGATTTCTTTTAAGAAAGTGTATTAATTTCAGCAAAAAAAACCTAGTCTGTGTACCGGTATGAAATGAACTTGTTTTGTGAAAATCAAACATTAATTTTTAAAGAAAAAACATTTTATTCCAAGTATTGGCCATTCCTGGCTACATTTTTTCCAACTTTCAAGCAATTTGTGGATACCAATAAATCTGTGTATCTTTTAAAGCAAATCAATTAGTCACCTAATTTGCGAATTCCCTGTAGGAACCGAATTGCTGCTTAGTCAGAATGTGACTCAGCGATGTAAAAAAATAGTAGTCGGAAGAAACCAAGTCTGGTGCAGTTTAACGCTTTCTGAACCGATTTTGTTTTTAGTGCATGTGCATTGTCATGTTGCCAATTTAACTTGCAGTGTCTTGTGGCCTATTCTGATCGTTTTTCGATCCATGTATGGTTCAAATTGATCATTTGTTGTCGATAGTGATCTGTATTAATGTCTTCACCAGGCTTCACTAGGCACATTGTACACCATAATTTTCTGGTCCCACCAGACACACAGCATTGTCTTCCTGTCGAATCGATCTGGTTTTGCAGCTGAAGTTGATGGTATATTTTAGGATTCTGAAAATAAATCTATTTTTCATCGCCAGTAACAATTGGATGTAACATTGATTTTCTATCGTGTCTTTGAAGCAAAATTTTACGAGTGGTGTTTCGATTGTAGTCACCGTGGTCTAGTAGGTAGTGTGTTGGCTTATTAGACGAAAAGCCAGGGTTCGAGCCCCAGGCCATACATCAAAATAAAATACAAAAAGTATTTCTTCGGCGACTTCCTCTCAGCAGATTTCTGATAAAAACTCTGAGAGTAAATGAAATTACCATGAAAAAGTTTTTCAAAAATCTGTCGTTCGGAGAGGACTTTAAACTGTAGGTCCCGCCACTCATGTATAAAATTAACACACACAACATAAGTGGCGTGAGAAACTAGGTTGTAATCCTAACTGACAATCCTTCAGTGACCAATTATGTATGTATGTATGTATGTTTCGATTTTCCAACTGTCTGTCAATTAATTGGCATGTGGCACCCATTTTTCAAACCTTTGCTTTTAAACGATCAGGAATTGTTTGTTGTGCGACATTTAACATTTCTGCCATTTGTTTCTGACTCAAAATGTCTTCTTCATCCAAAATTTTTTTTGCAATTTGGCATTTTCAAACATTTTTGGTGGCCTTTCACGTTCTTCATTTCTCACCTTTAAAATCGTTACCACCGAAACGTTGAAATCATTTTCTGTTAAATCAACAATAGAAATTTACCCCTTAACATTAATTAAGGTTTATGTTAAGTTTACATTTAAATAACCTTGAAGGGTACTGTAAAAGGATCTCTACATAACATTAATACAGTTGGCGTAAAGACTTGTTTTTTTTAGTACCAAATTTTCTTGAACTTAAATAAATAATAACTTAACAATTTTATAAACCTATCAAAAATTCTACAATGCACATACTTTTACAATGTATTTAACTTCCTTTTACTGTTTAACCTACAGTAGAATAACTACACCTCATTCTAGGGTCACATTTGGCTTAAACGAATTTCAAGCATTTTCAAGTAATTTCTAAATAAATGAAAAACGATAAAAAGCAATTTAAATTGTAATAAAATCTGATTCATCTTTAGTTTTGAAAGCATTCATCATACTCTTGAATAATGGTGGCCAAAAACAACAAAAAGACCTAAATAAGTGTAGAGGGTCGTTCAATAATTCACTTTCTTTTATTTCTTTGTGAATAAAAGCCACATAATTTGTAAAACAAAACAAAAAACTGTTCAACAAAGACAAAAAAAATTTAAAATTAATTACAATGAATGAAAGAATATTCTAAACAAGGTACTCATGACACTCAAGTATTAAGAACAGAAACACAATAAAAACCGCTGTCAACTGAATTTAATGACGATAATTATTTTCTCACTTTTCTTTCTCACTTTTCACTTAAATAGAAAATAATAAAAAAATAAAATTAAGTTCCTGAAAATATATTTTCCTTTGGTTCCAATTTAACTCAAAAGAAAAAAATAGACTCTTAAACGCAAAATAATTAAGAATTTAACATTTTTAAATTGTTTTCAAATGAATTGTGTTAAATAAAGAAAATTAAAACTGAATTAATTTTCTTCCTGTCGAGGGTGAAAGAGTATGTAAGAATGTATTTCATATTTAAGAACCCCTACTTGTATCGGTTAGTCGTTATAACAACTTTACTTAATCGTTACGTTTCGAAAATGTCTGTCTGTAATACAATAAACATACAAAGTGAAGCAAAAAAACCAATGTTAGGTAAGGAAGAGATCTCATTTAGGCCAGCGTTTAGCGCCATTGTAATACCGCACTCAACATTCAACCCGGGGATCAAATATTCCCTAGAAGAAAATAACCCGAGGTCAAAATAAATCCCGCTATTACAGCAATCCCTGTATTAGAGAGATCGTTCAAGGGTGTCAGAAAGTGAGAGATCAAAAACGCCCGTCTTTTTATGACAAGAGTATCGCTTATTAAGACACATGAGATGAAAGACAGTTTCCTTTTCCACAAAACCTTTTCGAGACTGCGAACTTCGTATCGGTCCTGGCCCGAGTTACTTGTCAATGACACGAAATTTTCCTGAGAAATGCGGGGCATTCATGGGCAAGGACGGACTTTGAAAATAGATTCGTTAGGGTCTTATTGCAGTCTGACTGTCCAAGTAAATCAGGAGCAAAACGCACTACTCAGCAAGCATAGCGGAGTTTTTAAAAAAGTCATGACGACTTCCACTTGGAAAACTCTACAGTGGCCAGGCCGCCTATAAGAAAGTTTAGTTAGTATCAGAATTCTTAACAAATATTCAAAGAAAGTGGGGAAACCAAACAAAGTTATCTTTTCTCTTATTTAATTAAATATTAAAATATAATTAATGTCGCTAACTAATCAAATGTTCAGTTTTATTACACTCATCAAGTTGGAATAGTTCCACCAAAGAAAAAGAAATGTGTGTGAAGACAAAATCGAATTTGAAAATCCAAGACACAAATCACAAATTTTGGCTGCGATGCATTTGGCGTTAACAGAGAAACATTTGCTCTTAACAGACCAAAATGTGGCTTTAACAGAATACAGTTAGCTGTTTAACAGTGTCCACCTGAAAAAGCCCACTTGTTTAGGAGCTAATTATAAGCCATATACTGGGTTTCGGAGTGCAATATCACAATCAAAGGAAGGTTCCAAGACCATTTAATATACTATTGGCAATATAGTTACATTGAACGTGATATAGTATTGAAAAATTCCAAATACAAATGGTAGTACAAGGGGTCCATTAAGAAAATAAAAAAATCTGAAATTTCCATAAGATGTTTTCGTAAGTTTTGTAGTCCTCGCTGGAGTAACACTTGGCGTTTAATTAATATTTAAATTTTGAAAATTCTTACATGCTTTGTGCATCAACGTAATTTGAAGATCGGATTAAGCAGGGAACTGATTGGCTTTTTTGTTCAATGGTCTTCCAAATTCAGTTTTATCTAATTGAGCCCAGAAAGTTGTTATCGAGCATAAAGTAACTTAGAACCATGGGAACATTGCGACACATTATGCTTTGAAGAAATTTGAGTGCAGTTGATGGCTGTTATTCAGTAATTCGTACTGTAACTGATTACGACAATTTTTTTTAGTGCTGGACTAGTCAAAGGAACCAACAGTATAACCTAGAACTGGAATTTTAAAAACGGACGACGGGCGTCAAATGAAATTGTTTCAATCAATTCGTTAAATCAATCAAGAACGCGTCCTACAATGGAACACCTATAAAATTATCAATAAAGACGTAGAGACTGTGGTTTCAAGACTTCGCAAAAAATATATAAATGTGCTGTGCTTCTCCAGAACGATGAAAATGAGTCTTGATTAAGGAACATCATTAACAAAATATTGTTGTCGTCCTCATATATCTTCTTCGTTCTTGAGCCTTCAAATTCAATTGAAAATCTTGTGAACAGCGAATGAAAATTTTTCAATGTTTTTAATTTTGTTTTTTCCAAATGCGAAAAAGAAAACGCAACACCGTCAATCAAACGGATGTGAATTCTTTCTGTGATGTTATTTTTATTAGTTATATGTACATATATTGTTTTTTTAGTATTCAAAATTAAATAAATATTTACTTAAAGTCAAGTCTTTCGGTCTTTTACGTACTCTGTTAATTTACATTTTTCATGGCGTATTATATTTTAAAGTTCTAAACTGATAACAACCATTTGGACTACAACAAAGAGAAGAAAACAAAAATATAGGAAAAGGAAGACAAAAACAAAAGAATAGAATGTAAATAAAAATAAAAAAAAAATCGGCTACAAAAACACAACATCGTCATCTACAACTGCAGAGATAAGAATACAGAATAGCTATCGTTTGTCTAGAATTGTAAATAAGTTTTATTTGCAAACTGATATACATACATATATACTGTTTTTTTTTTCTATATTTTATCTTAAAGATACCAGAGGAAGTATAGAAATTTGAAACTCCGTTGTTAAAAAAAGTCATAATTACGCCTACACGACGATCATCAGCAGATGAGAATGAGAAATTAATTTGACAACACTTTTCTTTCTCATTCTGATACTTCAAATAATTTATGAAGCTCAGCTACTATGATTTTCAATTCGATGTTATTCTTCAATAATGCTATGTTTTTTTTGAAATATTTTATTTGGATTATTCTTTCAGTGGGTACCATGCCTTTTTGGCAGAGATAAGTTTTCGAGAAGGGCGATATAAGTACATACACGTAATCTATTGCACACATCTTGTCTTTAATATGTTAAAACATACCCATCTTAGCACTACGAAAACAATTCCAAACTATTCCTGCACCTTCATCCAATTTTTATGTAGAGTTTGCGTTGTGCAGTGATTAAAGTGCTCGTTTACAAATGCAAACACTGCAGGTTCAACTATATCAGAAGACGAAAGTTACATCATGTTTTCTATCGACAGGTTCTCGAATTTTAAACATTAATTTGCCATATTTCTCCTACATTTGATCCATCAGGTAGAACCTATGTTTTTATCTTTACAAAACGAGTATTTTATGTCAGTTCGATGATGGCAATCTTTAAAGAAAACATTTGTCGTTATCTCTTTATGTAAATAAATTCTTTATTTCAATTTAACAACACAGTTTAACTGATAACAAGACGCTAACAATTTTTGTTACACAATCCTTTAACTACAAAAAAAAAAAACAAAATAACTTTGTACCTTCATAGTATAAGTACGTCGCGGTTTTTACTACAACTGTGTAACATCGTTGCTTTTCGCTCGATTTACACTTCAATCATTTTTAATCTGGCAACTTCTAGAATCTCGCCCTTGAATTGTTATTGTTAATTTTTCCTTCAAATTCTTCGTTGTATTTCTTTACGAATTTTTGTCGTAGTAAGTTGATCTCCCACTGTAATTTCTTTACTATTTTCTTATTCTTTTCTTTTGTTGCTTTTTCTTAATATTTTCAGAGAAAAATATTAGACTTTTTTCTGACTTCACAACAAAATGTTACGCGTTTGTAATGTTCTTATTGATAAGATTTCTGGCTTTGAAAAAAAAAGATTCGATGAAATTTCTCAATAATATGGAAGTGAATACATATGCCACTTATAGAAATTTCAGTTCAAAGAGTCTACTTCCAAACGCTATTAGCGGTGTATCTCAAATAAACGTGGAATTCGAAAGAATTCATTCATACACAAAAGGTAGGCCAAGGGATATATGATATGAGAAATTTTTAACATACAAACGAAAATCTATTTTCTCTTCAAAGACAACTTTCTTTATCAGTTTACATGAAACTATTTTGTGAATGTTATATTAATAGATCTCGGAGCTTTCGTTTGGATGTGGAACCGCACTTCTGCTCCTGTGATTTTTTCCTTTTTTTGAAACCAACACTCAGGTGATGATCCCTATGTTGGAATGATGCTGGAATACAGGGAAATTGGTTTTATGGCAGAAAGGAAAGAGGGTGGAGGGTGCGACAATTTTTTTTTTATTTTTTAGGGACTTAATTTTTTCTATTGTGAGTAATCACATACATATAATATCAGGCAAATAATCAGAACAATACCCGGAGTCTCTAGTAGGAATCGAACCTACGACCTCGACGCTTGAAGTTTAGCACACTACGAACTAGGCCATTAGGCACCCATATATCCTTTATCTATCCTATAATTAGCTCCTACGTCTGTGGATCTTTTCAGATTTGTTTCGTTAAACAGTTAACAGTAGTCTGTTAAATCCAAATTTTGCTCAGTTAACGTTAAAACTGGAGCTGTTAAAAATGTAGTTCTGTGTCTTTGGTTTTTAAATTCCATTTTATCTTCACACACCTCAATTTGGAATACATAGTCTAATACAGAAATACGTAACTAAATATAATGTAAACAACATGATATTATTTACATACTTTTGTAATCTACCAATCAACTGTTTGACTAAACAAACTTGATTAATGAAATTGTAAATAGAATTACATTCTGCTGTTATTTGGAGAACTATTAATATTTTTTCTGTTTATAAAGCGAACTCGATTTATGTCTTCTCCCAAGAATTGATAAAAAAAATATTTAATAAATAAAGTTCACATAAGTGAGATACAGAATTTGTTCTATCAAGATGTACATACGTATGTACACACGTGATGAAAACAAACGCAATATAAATAAAACTAACTCATAATTTTTTTTTATTTTATTTCTTTTTTTCTTTTTTAAGAAAGTTCAAAGCTTATGTGTGTTTAAATACTAGAATATAAATTATGTTTTCACCTTTACCTTTTGGAAAATTGCCATCAATATGTTAAATCTGCCAAATTGGTTAGCATTAGCATTGCGAAAAAAATTTTTGTTTAATTATTTTTATTTTCTTTTTTGTCGCAGCACACCTAGATGATATTCCCTTTCCTTTTTATAAAGGAATTCACAAATAAAAGTAAAAATCAGTTGTTAAAAAAAGTGCAAAAAAGAATGGAATTACAATTCTGTTTCATAGTAAGTGTGTTGGCTTATTAGACGTAAGGCCACGGTTCAAATCCCAGGTCAGACATCAAATCGAAAATATAAAAATATATTTCTTCGGCGACTTTCTCTCAGCAGATTTATGGCAAAAACTCTGAGAGTAAATAAAATTGCCATGAAAAATTTCTCAAAAATCTGTCGTTCGGAGTCGACTTTAAACAGTAGATCCCGCCACTCATGTATAAAATTAACACATACAACATCAGTGGTATGAGAAACTAGGTCGTAATCCTGACTGAAGTGTTGCAATGACCAATTATGTATGTATGTGCATATGGATGTAAGTATGTACAGTAGGACCTTGATTATCCGTGATTCGATATCCGGCAACTTCAATTATCCGGGATGGAAAAAGAAAATTTTTTGCATCGACTTAATATTATTTTGGATCGACTTAAATTTTTCTGCATCGTTTAACCGTGATTACCTCTATTATCCGTGATTATAAGCAAACATGTTTTTCTATTATTTTGGACAAACAAGCGAAAAAGGTATACGGTATACTTTAGTATACGATGAGTCAGAAGCATACATGTAAACCTGTTTAGTTTAATTTAGAAATTTGAGAAGTGCGGTTTTTTTTATATTTTTGAAAAATGTATGTATATAAAATCCTTGAATTATTTAGTTTTTATATAAATATGTACATATTCGTTTATTAATTAATAAAAATATCTACTAAAAAACTAGCCAAAATTGGTTCTTAATTAACCGGGAAAAACGATTATCCGGAATGCTTCCAGTCCCGACCATCACGGATAATCAAGGTCCTACTGTAATACTTTATAGATTGCTTAATTCTTTAATTACATCAGCGTCTCGATCATAGTTTTCGAAATGTAAGGTCGCTGAAACCACTCTCAAAGACGTGTGCTATCAACGCTGTGGATAGGTAGCTAAGAATTATAAATGATTCTCCTAGGTATGTTTAGGCACTGATTTTACTTCCGTGGCGGCCTCGTACGATTTAATAAAGTGTGTGTCGCACATTATACATGGTTCACTTTGGGGACTATTCGGAAAACTTCGATTTTTCTAAGGATTCTAAGATTATTGGTTGTTCATTGTAGCCAGTTGTATACCACGGTGGGTCTCTGCGGTAGGTGATAAGGCGGTCAGAGATCAGCATTGAATCGTTTTTTCGCTACTCATAAGCGCTCATGAAATTTTGAATATAAATGAGTCAACGATATTGAAATTTATCTACTCTGATTCATTCGCACTCACTACAACGTTGATTTATAAGTACAGGTTGACATCAAACTCATACCATTCGAAATATATTTGATTCGTAAGCCTACTCATTCAGATTCATAATTTTAGAAAAATACTTATAATACTTATAAATGATTCGAGTGACTCGAATCACTCAACAAAATTTACAGTCTTAGTTATTGTTGCATTTATAAAAAAAAGAAAAAAACAGAGCAGCAAGTAGAACAAACACACAACCGTCTAGTGAGTATTTTAGTATTCGTACGTGAATCATACTTATTTTGTGATTCTTGGAATATGTTGAGTTATGGAGAGTCGAAGTCAACAACATCATATGTGTTGATGAATATGATGAGTACTTCAAACTTTGAATATGAGTATAGGTTCCATCCATAAGTATGAATGCGTATAAGTATCAGAAATTATGAGTATGTTTCGATTCTACTAATATTTTTGAATACTCATTACTGATCTCTGAACGTGGTACTGCAGACATTAGCGTAAATATTCATCCGTACCAGGCATGACCTATCCTTGTCCGATATCTTGACCAAGGAATTAACGTTTAAGCTATTTAGAACTTTCATGATCGAAAGTATTGCATTTAAAAATCCTACTGTTCGTACTAAATTTGCGTGTCAATAGATCTACATTTGTATACTATGTTGAGAAATTAGTTCAAAGAAATCCATCAAGAAACACACATAATTTCAATATTCACATACATATGTATGTACACACGCAAATATGGGCAAAAAACTTTAGTTTCTCCAATATTTTGGCAAAAGAAAGAAAGAACTACCAAAAATATTTATAAAAATATGTCCAGTTATTTACATTAAAAAGAGGTCTGCGTGACTTGACAAAATTTTAAAAACAAAACGGCACACTTTCAGTTTCAACGACAGAACATAAAAGCGAATGAAATAAAATAAAAAGTTATTCGAAAATAAAAATAAAATAAATAAATAAAATCCATATATGTACATACATATGGTATTGCTACTAAATTTGAATATATTAGGTCTTCCAATATGCGCTTCCTATTTTTAAATTAAAAATAAACAAAGTGTGTGTGAGACATCACAAAAATTGTTTATTTGTTTCAAAAAACCTATCGATGGCATTATGTGTGGAATATAGTAACATTCTAATGTACGCCACGGCTTTTCTGTTTGGAGTCCATCCGAAACGTCCAATTTTCATAAACGAGGTTGAATTTGACCGATGGCATGGTTATGTTGGTTTTGAGGACCTCTATGATTTGTGACTTATTTGTATTCACCTACGACTTAACACGACCACACAAGAAAAAAAAGACTAACGCGATCAAATTCCATGAACTCCGTGGTGGCATATTCACATCACTCTCACGTGAGAAGACAATGGCCTCACATCGCTAGTGAAGAGTACCAATGCGGCATGAGCTGTGTAGCATGACCTGTGATCATTATCGACCTATGGTGCTAGCAGTTGATAGTGATAGTCCGGCCAACATCCGTCTCAAAGTAATATAGGCCCAAAATTCAAATCAAACCATGATTTTTCACGATGCATTGTACGCTTTTGGATTTCATTTAGATTGGCTTCGTTCGAAATTCGACAATTTTCTTTGTCACATATCCATACATCCGGAAATATGCCTCATAATTTTCCCAATACTACCTTTCTGCCAATATTAGCGGATTAGCCTTAAACGAGGTCATTGATGTCGTCCCACAAGACACATATGAAGATAATGGGGGCCAATTGACGTCAAGACGTGAAATTGCTCTCTTTAAAAATTTTCACGAAATAAAGCCGATGAAATCTTGCTGTTTAGTTTACAATATTCAATTGCAGATAAAAAAACAATTGGTTATTATGTGACCATAGCGTCACATCGGCATCGGTTTTTCCTCTCAATGACTTTACTACTCTTTTTTTGGATTCTGAGTTCACCTGTACAACAAATTTGCTTGTTTACGTAACCACTGTGTGGGGAATAAGCTTCGTCGCTGAGGAAAGTTTTATTTGAAAACAGCATGAGCGAATTATAAGATTTTTGTTGTCGTTGAAGAGGACTTTATAGAGATTAAGTGTAAAGCTCTCCATAAAGAGCCGTTAAAGGTTATTTAAAAAATTACGTGGAATTGACAAATTTGGATAATCCGGCGCATTTTCTTTAAAAGGAGCAATATTTTTGGCAGTCTATGCTGCGCGATGATGCATAGCGAAGACCTTATCTGAAACGCTTCCAATCTCTTTAAGTTTCTTTATTATTTTACCACAAAGGATGACAATAATTAAATCATAGTGCTAGATAAGTGTCCAAGTATGAATTACCACTTTTTGTAATCATTTTTTACTATTTTCTCGTAAAAAATATCGTATGTTTGATAGGACTGCTAGACCGACGGTTTTGTAACCACTATGATGGGTGACCCTAATCTACAACAAAAATAAATATACGAGTAATACGGTAATATAAATTCCATTACGGTAAATCGTAAAATCTTCATTTTGAATATAACACACACATAAGAGATTGTTTGCACAACCACATATCCATACATATGTACATACATAATCTAAAACAAATCTTATTACGTTTACTAAAAGTTATTTCTGAGTGTAAACAAAATCTAAAATAGAATCTTTACGTGTTTACACAATTACTGAGTTGCTCTGCACAATCGCCTGCCAAACAATTCTAAAATTTTTATTTTATTGAACCATGGGAAGGAAGTGGTAATATCGCCACATTTTTCATATTTCACATTTTTCCATAAGTATCATAAATTTTTGACACATTGACAAAATTTGAAATACATATTCAAAAAAAGTAATATTTTAACCAGCTTTTCACCAAATACAGATTCATACATATATTTAGTTTTAAACTTTTTTTTAAATTTACAACCAACATTAAGGGGTTGTACCGTATACCCGTATAGGGCATTGTGTTGGAATTAGGAAAATAGGTTATGACGAGGAGGAAGAAGAAGAGAATTGAGTTTATGGATATTGAATTTGAATCTATTTATAATACAAATGAAAGACCTCTGCATAAAGGGTAATGCATTGTACGATCGGTTGACAAATCAACAACAATTGCATGTGCTCTACTACTTGACAATATGCTAATTTTAGGAACGATGCTAAAAATGAAAATCAAGTACCATATATAAATCGGGCAAAACAGGTTAAAAAAACAGTTAGGAGAAATTATCCTAATATATTAGATATATTAGAGTTCCAAAACAGAATTTGTTATGGTCGTTTCATTGTTTTTATTGGTGACATCATTTTGCCAGTAAATCGGCTAACGTTGAAGTATATGAAAAATAAACATTTCTCAAATTATCATCCAGATAGCGATCAGAATCTGCGAAAAAGTTGCCGAAAAGTGTCTCAAAAATCACAGATACTGCAAACTGTCCAGGCACTGTGAATAACATTATATTTCGAACATGATGGCAAGGTCTAGGCATTATAATTAAATACAAGTCTAATCGAAATCACAGCTTTTTGTGTTTTAGTAAAATTTATTGGCTTTATATTTATTTATTATGTTAAAATGTTTAACGGTAGTGAATTATTTTTTTAATTACAAATTTCGAAAAATACCTTCCTATTCTAACAACTTTATATACATACATACATATAACTAAAGGGGAAAACTTATATTTCCTTATAAGAAAATAGAATTAAAATTTTGTTTTTGTAAATAATATTACAATTACAACCGTTATCTCTACCTAGCTATTGTAAAGTTTCATATAAAATTGTTAACGTTGTAAGTTGTCATGATTGAATTTTCAAGGAAACATGGAACTAAATTTTAATTTAATTTTAACTTTTTTTATTTCTACAACTCCTTATACCGAATATGTACTCCAATTTCCTACATCCTTATCGTCGTTGTAGTAACTTTAAAATTAAATTTTCCTTTAAAACGTTCCAATGTGCCATGTGTTCTGAGAAGCAAAACACGCATAAAAGATTCTTTCCAAAACAGAAAATAATATACAAATATACGTGCATATGTATGTACATACATATGTATATGTACATACATACATACATACATATATTTATTTGCCATTTTTTGTATTTATATTCGTCGATATAGGTATTTGGCAGTTTTATTTTTTTGTATTTACGATTTTATTTCATAAATACTTTACATTTTTTGCTTGCGGGTGAAAGTTATGAGTGCGTGAATCATATCAAACAAATTTAGGTTTCAAGTATTGTACCCCATAAGATATTGAAATACTGTCATTAAGCAAAATTATAATAAAATAAGAAAACCTTTATAAAACACTGTTACATTTGTATGCACGTACATATATGAAAACTAATTAAATTGCTTTTTTATGTAACTTTTAATTATTTAAATACGAAAGAAAAAACCCTAAACGTGAAGTATCAATTATTTACACCCAACAAATTAATTTTCATTGTCAGAGTTAAATTTTAATTTTAATTAACAGTGATTTTATTTTTCACCCATTTTTCTTAGCCTGCAGCAAGCGAAACGAAATAGAAAAACAAAATATGTTGCTGACAACACATGTCACAAGTCAATTCAGTTTGTTTTGAAATTTTAAGGCAAAAACAAAAAAATATTCACAAAAATATTTACGAAATAAAGCCCAAAATAAGATACAAGATACATATTACCGTAATATCTAGCACTCTCAAAACAACGCATGCATTCATATGTAACTCGTCGTTAAAAGGGAATACAAAAGATAATCAAGAGAAAAAAAGAGAAATAGAGAAATAAAAATAAATGAAAAAATCATTAAAGAGTTTTCTACAAAATTCGTTATTTCTCTTATGCAGTTCGAAATGCTATGGAAATGAAACAGACGATTATGCGTTCTTTGCTATAGAGTTGCCAAGTTCATTATTTATATGATGGATAACACGAGATACTTTTGAATTATCAATATTTCACAATTTTAATACCATAAAATTTTGTAATTTTAAAAAATTAAGAGGCTTCAATCCCCACCAAAACCAATCAGTAGAGAAAAGATAACCTTTTATTAGAAAAAATTAAATTTTGATTGTTTAAATTTAATTCTTTTAATTATTAATTCTAAGTTAAATATGTCATAACAATCGTTAGACATCATTATTAATGAGAAAAAAGTGAGAAATCTTTATTCTAAATCAATTAGTAGATAAATATTTTTATATTTGTATTTTCTATATTTATGCAGTAGAAATTCGATTGATGGTCACTTCTCGATTTCATTTACTGCAATGATTCTATTAAATGAAAAAAAGTTTCAATATTTATGGTAGATTAGCTTCATCTTTAATTATCTGTAAGCGTAGCTGTAACATACTAACGACATGTTCGTTATTCATTCTGATATTTTTTCCAAATAATTCTTGAGCCGAAGTTTAAATAGAAGTTTACTTAATATCAAGAGTTTACCTACAAACGAATACAACTGAAAAATATTTCCTGCTCTGTGGATTGTGTTAGAGTGGTCGCTCATTTAATTTCTTTAGAGCATTAGCGTTACCAATTTATTGTAAAACTTCATTTCAATGTAAAATTTCGTTTCAGTTTGTATGAAATGACATCCCCGCATTTGTTTCAATTCAAAATTCCAAATACTAAATGAATTATGTAATTATGTATGAATTAT
This sequence comes from Sarcophaga subvicina, assembly GCA_936449025.2. NCBI lineage: Eukaryota > Metazoa > Arthropoda > Insecta > Diptera > Sarcophagidae > Sarcophaga > Sarcophaga subvicina. The sequence goes on from OW388082.2 coordinate 40,590,101, forward strand.
GCAATAAAACTGACAATAAAATTTACAGTAAGAAATGGATGTGGAAACAAAATGTTCTAATACTGAGCTCGCAATGTGAAAAGTTGTCATTGTGCTGCAGGCATCGTACAAATAGCGAATATGTGGCAGGACTAATTTTAATTTAGATTTTGATTTCAAACCACTTAAGCTGTAATATAATTTATTCATGATTAGAGATATATATTTAAAAGAAAAATACATATTAAAATGATAAAACGATCGTTTAATAACTTTTCGAATAATTTTCAAAATTTGTTGATTTGCAGCACTCTACAAATCGTGGCTTTTACAGCTGGTGGTAGTGGATTTCAATCAACTTTATACAAATGAATAAAATTTAACGTATTTTAAAAAGTGCATGCTTTCTTACAATTACATTTGAAACAAAAATATCGGCGATAATATCTAGTAAAATGCATTTGAATAAGAAACTCGAATTTGGTGTACTCTGGGCCATGGTTACTTACTTCACCTTAGACCTTAAAAGCACAGCTGATGGTTAACTGGTGATATTTTAGATGTTAAAAGTTTGATTATTTTTGTATATTTTTTTTGTTTTTGTATTTTGTAATTTAGAAATTTTCGCCCAGCTTCGTTTTAAACGTAAAAAATTTATCAAAAAGTATTTTATTGATTGAGTTGTATTTATAACTTAATCGGGTTGTACAACTAATCGTAACGTGTAGGGCCTTCTTGCTTTTGTGTTTCATTGAGCAGGAAGTAATTGATTTTTCAAACCCGGCAACTCTGTGAACAACATATCGTTTAACAACAACAACATTGCAATTGTTTTTTTTTTCACGATTTATTGTTTCTCAATTTTTGGCAAAAAACAACTTTGTTCGTGTATAATTCTGACAGATGCTTAAATATACTGAATATTTCTACTTTTTTCAAATGAAACGGAACCGAAAAGTATAAAAACAAAACTAAGATTTTATAATTAGAAACGAAAATAAAATAACATAAAATTAAAACAGAAGAACGAAAAAGAAATTAATTATCATTCATGTGACAACAGTGAACTTGTAAAAAAGAAAGACGAGAAAAACAAACAAACAAACAAAAAAATAAAGAATAATATGCTGCTGCGATAATTATAATTTTTCTTACCTTGTTTCTATTGTGGAGAAGATGGATGTGATGCAGACTAAGGAATTTTGCGTCTTTCACTTTCTTTTCTTTTTCTGTTGTAGCAGAGATTTCTGTCACTGCTTTGTTTTTGCTATTCTCGTTCTATTGGTTTTTATTTTCAACAATTCCGCACAATTTAAATGTCAAATGGTAATGTGCGCCACACACCGTATACAAAAATCACTCTTTTTCTTGTTTTAACTTTCAATACTAATTATGAGCTGGTGTTTTTTTTAAATATATCGATTTTTATATTCTTTATAATTTCTATAATATTGATTTCTATTTTATTTATTTCCATCCACAATCGTACAGAACTGAAAACGATGCGAAAACAACAACACAATATATGTACATGAATATGTTATATTGAACAGATGAAGGCAAGTATGTATTTTTATGTAATAATAATGAATAGACAATAGACGACAACGGTTCAAAAGAGAACGACCAACAAAAGATTGCAGCACTGAAAGGCATTGTTGTTGTTTAAATTCCTTTTATTATTTTATTTTTAATTTTAACTTCTATTATAATAAATAATACCAAACAATAAACGTCAAGCCAACGGACCAGCTTGCCAAGTAACCATCATACAACACAGCCAGTCAGCCAACTAACCAACCAGCCCAATAAACAACCACCACCTCCATACGTAATATAATTTATGGATTCATTTCTCATACTCTTACTCACCAACCTGCTCAAGAGCAATGTCAACTTGGCGCTTTTAAAGCTTTCAAAAAAAACTTTTTTTGTTAATAACTTTTGGTAAATTTTGATTAACGAAAAATTTTAATTTTTTAAGATCTAGTCCATTTAGAAATTAATTAAAGAAAATTTTATTTCGACCCTGGTGTATGTCCGTCGTACTAGAAATAAGTGGTGAAAAACATAAACGCTTTAGATAAGCGTTTATTTCCTTAATAAATAAAGTCAAATAAAGCTTTCTAAGAAAACGTATTTATTGTGGCATTGACTAACTTTGCTGAGTGGAGATCTTTCTCAAGAGGTAGCGTTTGCCATTAGAAGTCGGGAACCATAACAAACACTTTTCCAACAATACACGAAATTTAATATTTCGTGTTTAGCGCACTAGCTAAAATTTTATTTGGGACAATAGAATCGTTTAAAGGTAACGAACACTTAAAAGCGCCCAGCTTCCAATAAAAAGAAAGGAATTGTGTTTCAACGGGACAATGACAGGTCACACACATCGTCAGTAACTCGCCTGAAGTTTCGTAAGATTAATTGAAAGATCGTTCTACATTAATTTAATATAGTTTGGACATGACATAGTGTAATGTGATTACTACCTGTTTCTACATTATGAATAGATAAGTTAGCCTTAAAAGTTTGGGAAAGTCGAGTTCCATATTCAATAACAACATGTTATTGAATAAAACTATCGATATTTAACTAGAGTGCTTCATTTTAGGTGTTCATAATGAAAAAATATGTACATCTTGTAAAATTATACATTAGGGATACAACAATGAAAAATATTTCCATTTTTCAATTAGTATTTATAAAATACATACGTACATATGTATATCAGATCATCCAAAAGGGACTACCGAACTTTAACAGTTGAAACTACATTTGTCAAATTAGTTGCCATTCATTCAGTCTGATTTGCCAAATTACCACGCATTCAAATCGTTTAATCAAAATGGATGTTCTGTTCTGACAATGTACCGAGTGCTTCGCTTCGAAATATCATTTTCGGCGATGAAGGGGCCTCATTGGCTTAAAGTGTATGTGAACAAACAAAATATTTGATTTGAGACTATATCATTCCAAGTGAGATCAAAGCGCGTCAATATATCTCAAAAAAGGCTGGCAACGTCATTGGTCCAGATGTCTTAGAGAACGACGTTGGCCAGACTACCATTTTAATTGCGAGCACTACTTTTGGCTTGCTGTAGACAGCAGTGACATGTGGTTTCTACAGAACGGCACTATGTGCCACACAACTTATTGAAATTTCTACACGATCGATTTTAAAGGTATGGTCATCTCATGTGGAGATGAAGGGAACTGACCACCGAGATAGTGTGGTTAGAACCTGCTAGACTTTTTCTTGTGGGGTTTCTTAACCCGCAGTTGTATCCGAATGAGCCATAAACCACAGTAATTGTACATTAAGAAAGCGCTTAATGAAAGGCCCAACTTATTTATAAATTTAATTTCGAATCTCTGTACACAAAATGTTTTACGATGGGCAATCGAAACTACATATCTACAGTTAAGTTTCACACATTTTACATACATTACAACCCTTTGGTTACGATTACGGACAAGATTCTCTCACTACCTATGTTAGTATATGTTATATATGAGGGCGGATAAATTATAAATAAAGTATTAAATTATGGGAGAAATTATACCATCCAGAGAGTTTAAAATCGAGGTAAATTTCTTCTTTTGTTCTTTGTTGTGGATCAATACCTGCAATATCTCTTTTGTAGCCATTCTTGGCACTCACATTCCTTTGATGATTGCACAACATTGTATAACAAGAAACTACAAAATATTCTCAGTTTTAAAAAAAAGAAATAGTCACAGTATAATGCATAGAAAATGTATTCTATATGATGTTGTAATAATACAAATCAGTGAGCGGTTGCTTGTCTTTCCCCACTTTTACATATCATCCTGAACACATTTTGTCCGTATTCATACTGCAACAATCAACTAATTAGTTAAAGTAATACAACATCATTGAAAAGAAAGCTTAATTTTCTATAAAATTTTTAAAGACGAAACAGAAAACCTTAATAGGAATATCTTGTGTGCACACAAAAACCAAATATTTAAGCGAGTATGTTTGGGATTTATTTTCATTTTCTATGCTTGGTTGGTTGACAACGAACAAACGAAAATAAAAATCACGGGAAAGAACAACGATTATGAAAATGTTCATCGTTGGCGCCTTGGTTGCGTGCCTGACCGTAGAAAAAAAAACGAGTGAACAAGTGCCATTAAGCGTTTTATATTTTATTTTTTATTTTTTTCATTATTTTCTGAATGTATGGTATTCATATGATTTGAAGGTACAAATACAAAAACAAATAACAAAAAAAATTTGCGTTGTTATATACAGTAGAATCACGTTAATTGCTAACAGCAACATAGAATATTTTACACGTAATACCAGAGTGCTATATTCTATACAAAGGAAAAGCTAACCTTATCAGTGCCATGTGGAATTTGTGCCATTTGTTTAGAAACTATTTATAGATATGTATACACAACGGAAGTAGCATAGCACATCCTTGACTTTGATAAATATAATAGAGAGATTTCGAGAGGTCGTGACATTGGTTTTGATGATATCTCGATTTTTATACGGTTTTCCCAGAAATCACACTGTTCAAGTTATTAAAGATGCGATTCGATCAATACAAGCGGGGACTACGTGTACTTTGCCAGCATTTTGATATACATAATTAGTTATGTGGCCGAAATATAATAAGTGACAGTAGTATAATGGCCATCTCCTGAAAGCAGTGTAAATCTTAGAGTGCTCTCCTCTTAACAGATGAGCTGAGGGACTTCCTTACAAAACTTGATCAGAATAGGACCAAAGGACAATAATAGTGTAGAATTACACAAATTGTCGAATGGAAAGATATGAACACATAAATCAAAGGAGATATATAAAACTGGCTCTGTCATTCACTCTGAAAGCCGTATGTAGAAATATTCCAGGCAGGAAAACCAAGACTTGCGTGACGGCATGATATTCATTTGACGAACTTAAAACAAATTGTGACAAACAGAACGATAGTATGGATACTGTTGACGTTTCATGTCGAACCTACAAAACCTTTCAGTGTTTTCCATGGTTTACGATAATCAATAATAGGAAAAGCAAACACCAAATTTCCTGTTACGGATAATGCCCACGATAGCTGTGCAGATTATTGATCTGTTGTAGTAGATCTTATCTCTTTGTCATTTGTCGTTACGTTAAAAAAAACCTCGTTAATGAACATTTAATTGGTGTAGTATTGAGAAATTTTGCTGATTTAGTTATACTTCGTATGACGTTCATTGTTAATGTTATTCTTCCTAGGAAGACTCTTAATTTTTCAATTTAGAAAACTAGGATAAAACTCTGCTTATAGAAAGAGAAATTTCGCAACCAAAACCATGCCTTTGAAAACCAGCATTCGTGAAACTATTGTGCTAAAAAGGTTGAATCCAGAATGTGTGAGAGGATAAATTCGAATAAAACTAGCACAGACAAAAACCGATTTTTTAACAGAGCCAGTGTTAAAGTTAGAAGTCGCCGTACTCTAGTTGGTCGATTGTTGGCTTTATAGATATGAGGCTACGGTTCAAATCCCGGGGCAGACATCTATCTCCAACTAAAAGAAATACGAAAAAATATTTCTTCGGCGACTTCCTCTCACCAGATTTCTGGCACAAACTCTGACAGTAAATAAAATTGCCGTGAAAAATTTTGCAAAAAATCTTGCCGATAGGAGTCGACTTTAAACTGTAGGTCCCACCACTTATGACCAATTATGTTATGCTTATAAAGTTAAAGTTAATGGAGAAATATTAATTGCTGGAAAATTCTTTATTTTCTTCTAATTCCCGAATAATTCTCATTTTGATCGTTATTAGTAGTGTATTGAATTGTATGGGATGGTTGGCTCGGGAATCCTTTCAATAATATCGACCATTCTCCCCAGATAATGTTAACATAATGAAGTTTTCGAACCTGTTTTCTGAAAATCCAAAATTATTTAGGATATATGGCAAATTGGATTTTATTAGGAACACTTTAGGCTGCAATTTGTATACAGTGGAGATACTTGCAACAATTCTCATTTTTCTACAAAATCGATCATTCTCCTTAGACAATTTTAAAGAAAGAGTAAATTTCTTTGTCTAAGTTTCTCAATTTCTAAAACCATTTATGGAGTTCCAGTGAAACTGTTCCACTCATGAACGTGTGATGTATAATTTTTAAGATTTCGATTAAGCTCATAACTGCTCTCTGTTAACTTTAACATTGGTTCTATTAAAAATTTCGGTTTCTGTCCTTGCTAGTTAAATTCGAATTTATCTTTACACATATCTAACCAGAGGCGATCATTTAAATGATATTGTATTTCTTACATAATTCCGCAACCGAAAAAATAATAATTCTTTATCTTCAAAAAAATTAATTTTTTTTTAATTTATAATGTTTGTGTGTTCATGTAGTACCCAATAATTACCAAACAAATGTTGTAAAACCAAATAGACTTAATAAAATATATTCATATGTCATATGTAATACAACTACATATATATTTATTTACTTATTTAATGTAAAATATATAACAAACTTATTATTTCATAAGTAAATAAATTAAAACGTTAAGAGAAGCTAAAGCAACGCAAATTAATCATATTAAAAGGAAAAAATAACACAAAACAAAAAAAACTTTGAACCAAAAGTCTTTTATAGATTCATACCGACAAGCGTGAAGAAATTTTAAATTTTTTCTAACGTTTCAATGACATTTGGAAAATTAATTTTTCTTTTTTATTTTTACTTTTTTCGTTTTTTTTCCCATTTTATACCGTTTTTTTTGCGTTAACATTGATTAAATTAAAATATGATGAATTCATGTGGGGTTTTCAACAAAAGTCTCGTTTCTTATTGTTTTTAATTTTTTTTCTTTGTAACAAAAGTGGCAATTCATTTAAGATGTTGACCTGCTTAAGTGTGTGATTGTGAGTGAATGGCAGGCAACTACTCGTATTTAGTCCATTTTTGTTATAAAATTTCAAAATAATTTGTAGTCTTTTTTTATAATTTGCAAAAAGAAACAGAAGGAGAAGAAGAAGAAGAAGAAAAATACAAAATAAATTCAAACTCAAAAACATCATCTAAAGAAAACAATGAATAAAAGAAATAAAGTACAAAATACAAATTGAAAGAAGTGGAGTCGACTTTAGTACACCTTATAATATATAAGGTACAGTGAAAAGAAATCTATAATTTTAAGAATATTCGGCTTCATAATCTGCGCTTAATTGGGTCTCAAAAAGTGGTATTACAAGCAAAACTTTACAGTTTTGCCGTTAACTGACCTAAAGTGATATTATTTATGGTACTATAATCCATACATACCATAATCCATTACATACCAGTAATTTAAAAACGCGGTCACGAAGACCAATGATAGAAAATGACGAAAAATTTCCATCTTAAAATGCTTATAGACTTATCGCAATAAAATCTGTTCATTTCAGAAGAAGTTAAATGGACGTAAACGACTGCAAATATGCAAAGAACAACTTAAAGCCAAAATAGTTTTACTAATAAATATTTTAACAGAAAACCATTTATTGCTCTTTGATCCCCCAAAAGTAAATTTTTAATTCGGTCAATAATTGAGTCATCCAAAAAAAGCAATGCTCGCCAGCGTCAGCAGAGGCTAATAAGAGACGATCGTAGCAAATCGCATGTAGCTTTGGAAGCTTTGTTTGAAATTTTTAAGTATCATTGCTCCTTAGAAGTAATTTCAGGGAATGCCAAGTCTATCGGCTTATCTTCTCATAGGACGATGACCCGACAGAATCGCAATTATACGAAGGATGCGATGTAATAACAGACAACAATTAGTCTTATTTTTCTTCATATCGGTTCAGCACAGTTTTACAATATTGCACGTACTTTTCTGCTGCCAACGATTTCCAAAAGTCCTGTGCTTTATAACATGTCGGAGATTGTAAGCTCCATACCGGCCCTGACCAGTTCAACAACAATGCAATTGCAGATATAATAACAATGTTCAAGAATCCATATAAGAGTTTTAATGATTCGAAATTTCCATTGATGAGGACGGACATTGTGATAACGTTTGTTATGAATTTCATCGCAGCTGTCCGAAAAAAATAAAGTGATTATGAGATCAGGAAAAATCCCACCACGCAACAAATGGTTCATCGCTATATAAACGACCATGACCTTCGTCTGAAAAACACTGCTTGTCAGGCCGTTTAAACCAAAGTTTCATACCGGAATCCAACTTTGTCCAGCATTTCGGAGACATCCGTATAAACCTCAAGGATCACACGAAAACTCTCTGAATCTTCGAATCGGTTGGAATTCTAAAATTTAATAACCTTTCTTGAAAGTTCTAAGAAAGACCCGAATGTGTCTTTATCTTCCAAGAATTTTCGTATTTCGAGATTAGGCCTGGAACTGCCCTCAGTCTTAGCAGAGGGGAAGCTATTAAGTATAGCAAATAATGTCTTAGATGGAGTGCAACGAAGTGCATTGGTAAACTGGACAAGAATTTTGTTTTCTTAATTAAAAACTCGCCTCAAATATTTGTTGATTTTTAAACTACCAAAACTGCTTTTTTAATATTATTTTACAATAAAAGCACACACAACACAAAAGTGTCATATTCATTTCTTACTCCTTAACAATTTAACTTTCTTCGTGGTTTAACATGCATCTCTTATGCATCCAATTCTAAATTTATTTTCGTATTGGTTTCTACAAAATGGTATAAAAGAGTAAATTACAATTAGTGTAGGGGATGGAAATATATAACGTGAGACTAAAAGAGAGAAGGAAAATGGTAGAGTAACCAGTGCAAATCCAACACGTAACATAGTTTAACAAAATTATAACAACAATAATAACAAAAACAAGAAGAAAAACGGCTAAAAGGTGCAACGCTGTCGACAACAATGGAACTGTTTATTTCTGCTCTCGATGGATAGATGTATCGAATCAGAGATGGAAAACGAAGTTTTAGCAGAAAAATTTTACTTTTTATTTTAGTCTCATATGATTCTTAGTATTTGAAAAACAGTTTTTATTTAATAATTTTAATTTTGTTTCATTTATTATCACATTTCCACTGTTACGACATAGGCTATGTTCGAAAACTGAAATTGTCGTCAAAGCGAAATTTAAGGATTTCGCGTAATATAAAATGTTTTTTATTATTATGACGAGTAAAAAAAATTATAACACATTTGTATGTATAATTTTTGCAAAACCAAATCTCATTTTTATTTCATTAATGGCAAATAAAAGACAATAATTCTGCCAATATAATTTATTTACTTTATATTTTCCGATTCATGAAATTTTCATCAATAAAATATATTTTGCTTGCTAACAACAAATAAATATAAATGTTTAAATAAACTCTCGTTCTCGTCGAGTAAACTCGTCATTGTTGAAAAATAATTAAGCAGACAATCGTTTTCTTTGGCATCATAGCTTAAGCTGTTGTTAAAGGGTTAAGTTTATTTTATTATTTCTGGTAGCATTTCTATAACTTAAATAAATAATAACATTTTTATTAATTCATATCATATTTACCAACGAACAACAGATGTTAAAAGTTGTGGTATTGAGAAAAACTAACAAGTATTTATGCCCGGTTTTAATTTATTAAAAACTTTTCTACGAAGAAATAAATAAAATTCCAAATTGATTTGTGTTTCAGGTAATTCGGTGTAATATCGTATTAATAAAATTATAAATACATATACATATGTATGAACTTTTTAAGTTCTCAGCGTTAACACACACAGCTAAAAGCTGATAACAGATGAAAAAGCTATGAGACAAAGTTGGTTTAGATATTCTCATCTGTGATCTTATTTTATTCAAGCACTAGTGATCAATCAAAATCCAATTGCAAACATTCTAAATTTAAGCAAGTCAAGTTCAACCAACACATGTTAAAATAAGACCACTGTGAATGTGTCGCTCCCCTTTTCTCAATTACTCTGGTGTCTTAATACACCAGATGGTCTTAAAGGAGGTCGCAAAATCATTATTACCTCGAAGTTATGCGCCGTTTGCAAGAAGCATTGGAAAAAGAGAATTTCAATGCTTTCGTATAGTAAATGTGCGACAGAACAATGTATGTATTTGAATGGCTAAGATACTTCAAAACAAAACTTTATTGTATAAAATTTTCCATCTCTGTATTTGAGTGCTTGTTGGCAAGATGTTGTTGCTGCTGGTTGTAATTATGTATGTACATTATTGGTTAATGGTAGAGGTGCAAAAGAGAGATGAAATTTTTAGAAGACAGATACTAAAATCCATGCACGAGTACACACATACATACACATACATATACTCGTAGTTGGTTTAATTTATATGGTTGGCTGGTTTACATTTCCATCGTCTATCTATCGTTTTCTTTATTTTCTCTACTTCTTTTTACATCACCTAAATAACCGTATAAAGTACATACAAACAAAATACGATATAAATAACAAGAGAATTGAAAAATTATTGCTGATGTTGGCGTTTATGGTTACTAACGTTGTTGCTATTGTTATTGTTTAGTTTTAATTTTTGGTGTCATTGTTGGTTATTTGTCATAATGCTGAGTGTAATAAAGAATTTTTATTTATTTTTTTTTTTACCACCAACATGTCCATGGTAAACATATTTATTTTGTTAAAATTATTATTTAATACACTTTTGTTTCATATTTTGCCATGTAAAATATTTATTTTTCATCCATATTACATAGCCATACACTAAACGAGGACATGTCATGCTTTTTTCCTCGTTGAATTTCTTTCAATTTATTGATTTTTAATTTTTTATCGTAAATTTCTTATATTAGCTTTCGATTATTTTAAATTGCAATTCTGTGCAAATTTAGAGAGGACTGACTCCATTCCAGAGATTTAATTCTGTATAACACACACACATATATATATACACACGTACTCAAGCACGCACACATTGCTCCGAGTACAACAGAACCAACCGATACTACTCTGGTAAAAAATAAAAAATAAAATGCAGAGAACTTTTTGAAAAACCATACACTACAGGTGAATGACCTTTTAGAGCAAAACTGCGAAAGCAAATGGAACGCACAGAAAGAATTTTCATAAATCGCACACTAAACCGTATAAATTAGTTTTTATTTTATTTTCCCTTTTTAGCGTTTTCCTATAATATTTTTAGCGTGTTTTTTTATTATTTGTTTATTATTGTGGCAATTTCTGTACTAGTTCTTGATGTAATTGATTCACAATTGGTTGGGCATTGATAGACAGATATGTATGTAGATATGTATGTAGGATGTAAAATAACAATTTTTCTTCTTTACAACACACACATTCACACACTTGCCCTTTTTCTTTTCACGTACATACATATGTATGTATGTGGTGTAGATTCTTTTTGTAATACCAATAATTAATATACACAAATACACACCATCATTTATACATACACCTGTGCGTTCGTTCTTCATATAATAAACACTTATAACAGCGCACACACTAGGCCAATTTAAATTCTTTTTCTGTTATTTGTTTCACATTTAACATGAAAACGGAAAAATCATAAATAAGAAAAATATTCAAATTCTTATAGAATTTTTTCTTTGTTTTAATTTTTTTTTCTAAATTTGTTATATTTTGAATTTTTCTTATCTTTTATTTCCGATTCCGCGACCGAATAACTGAATTAACACCAATAAACTGAATAAGACACGATTTCCATTCACTGTTGTTTCAATTCCAACCAGATTGTAGTCAAGCAAAACAAAACTGATAAAACAAAGGAAAAGAGATTCATTCAATTCTAAACAAAGCATATTGCCAAGGCAAATATTAAGAGAAAGAAATGTGTTTTGATACTCTTAAAATTATAAAACTGAGAAGAGTGATAACAAAACAGCTTTTCTCTCTCAATCATTCTGTTTGGCGTTTTTATCAGCGATGCCAACTTAGCACTTTTTACGCTATTTTTAGCTCCTTTTGAATGCACGCTGCGCGTTTTTTTCTATTTAGCCCTTTTTTAAAAAAAGAGCTGGAATGGCCCTTTTTGGTTTAGTTTTTAGCACTTTTAGCACTTTTTACAAAAAAAAAAAGTATTTTTTAATGATCTGTCATCGTTTTAGACGTAATGCTATACAAAATATACCTTTTTGTACAACTGTTAGTTTCTTTAAACATTAACATATAAGCTTAAATTTCGGGAATTCCCTCCATTTACTTGCTTTTAAATATACCGTCGAACCAGACACATTTATTATAGTGAATTTTATTTTATTTTATTTATAAGCTCACCTTTATTTACATATATAGTGAATTAAATTTATAGTAAAAAAAATCTGAAATTTTTTATGAATTGATATTGATTTCCTGGCAAACAAAAAAAGAAATTGAAATTGAATTGATTGAAAAGCAAGTGTAACTAAATTGTTTTATACAAATCGAAAAAAAATTTGAGGTAAATAGATTTTATATTATTAATTATAATAAGGTGTTAGTATTAACATATGTAAATAGTTTTATATGGAGCGTTACCAACCGTAAGCATGGGAATCTGAACCATCTTTTAAAAAATGGATTAGGCCATCCAAAGACCCATCTGAAGTTTTATGCATATATTACAAAAGCGAAATAAATGCCAAACATTTCGATTTAGTACGTCACAACGTAACTAAAAAGCATAAGAAATGTATGGAACCCTTTAACGACATATCACTTTCACAGCCACAAATCTCTTTTACACCAGGAGTTCCTACTGAAAGGCGAAGAAGCCAAGCGATACTTGCTCTTTTTACAGCCGTTTATACACCATTTCAATCAATGCATCACCTAGGTGAAATGTGTTGCAAAGTATTTTCAGACAGTAAAGCAGCAAATATTAATCTTCATCGTACGAAATGTTCAAACATTATTACTAATGTTTTAGCTCCCCACTTCATCGATGAACTTTTAGATGACTTAAAAAATTCATGCTTTTGCTTGATCTTGGGCGAGGGTTTGTATTAAAAAACTGTTTTATATTTTACTGTATGTAGTTTTACAACCATTTGTATTTTTCAGGAACAGATATTTCGATAGAAAAATTATTAGGAGTTGTAATTAGATATTTTAGCCCAAACAAAAATGAATTTGTAACAACATTTTTGGGATTGATTGATTTAAATGGCGGTAAAGCTGACGACCTCCTTGTTGGACTTGAACGACTTGCGAATATTTTACAGTTAAATTTTAAAAACCTGGTAGCAATTGCAACGGACAATGCAGCTGTTATGACCGGTGTCCATAATGGCCTTTACAAAAAGATAAAAGAAAAATATTGTTTGAAAAACCTCATATTAGTCAGGTGTGTATGCCACTCATTGCAACTAGCAGTATCTGCAGCTGCTGAACGACGAGAAAAATTTTATATATATTACGTTTTTAGCATCAGTTTTAGCTAATGTACAAAAAGTTAATCTGGCCTTCGAGGCCCAGTTTGCTGACCACACAAAACTTTTTAGTGATTTGTATCGTTTATTGCAGAGCTTGAATAATAGAATAATTATTCCAACAGACGATTTTGATTACATGAATGGCGAAATAGACCCAAAAGTAGACGAAAATTGTTACCTTGGTTACAGCTTTGAGAAAGCTTGTGCAGAGTCTAACATATCTGACATAGATAAAAAATTAATCAAGAAAAACTTGATAAAATTTACGAAGAATTTAATTTATGAGATAAGGGCAAAATTACCATCAAGCTTTCAAATTTTGGAAAAAATTTCTGCATTTAGCGTAACAAATATTTTCTCTAGTAATATAGAAGATACGAAAGTTGTTATTAAAGAGTTTAAAACAATTATAAAGAAATTGAGGAACTTGAAAATTGTATACAAAATTTAAAACTATATAAGTGGAAAAATCTGGATAGAACTGATAGTTTTTGGATCGAAGTAAACCAATTTAAAAAGTCAACAAACGAAAATCCATTTGGTAAACTTTCAGCTTTTGTGTTAAGACTTCTGACACTGCCCTACTCAAGTGCAGAAGTAGAACGTACATTTAGCGTTATGAATTTTTTTTAAATAAAATAAGGAACCGAATGTCGTTAAATACATCGAATTGCTTAATTCATATAAAGTATGGTTTAAAACGAAAAAAAAAATGCTGCTGTGGACGATCAAATACCAGAAAATGTTTGTCTAAAAATTAATTCTAATGAAACCTACAAAAAGTCAAAATACTTTATCAAAACTGTTTTGTGGACCGATGAGGAAGAAGACAATACAATTTTGTACGATGAATCAAATGTTTGCTTTTAATGATATTTTTTATATTTATGAATACTATTTAATATACTATTATTTTAGAATTAATTTAAATCCAAAGGACAAATAAAACTAATTTACAAAACGTTACATTTTAATTTAGCCCTTTTTAGCTCTTTTTACTTGTTGACCTGGCGCTTTTTGCATCTACAAAGTTGGCATCGCTGGTTTTTATTTTCCTTCATTTCTTTTGTGAACATGTGTGAGAGATGAGAATTTGTTTGTCTGTAACAGGGATGGCATTATGAATTTTAAAATTGCGAATTTAGCTTCAGAAAATTGTACTTTTTTCAATTAAATTGTTTTAAAAAGAAGCTTCTTTCCAAATTTATACGTTTTTTGTTGTTAGCTTAAAAAAACAACTTTCGTGTCTGTTGGTACTTTGCGTGTTTAAATTGTACCTAAAACTGTGCTATTGGACCAAGAAAAGTTTGTGCCCTTCCTGGTAGTTAGTTCGTTAAATAAACCATATTTTTATTTTAATTGGCACATTCCTTTTTCGTGTCTGATTTGTATAAATGAATATTAGCCCACTGCCGTTTAAGAAGCGTTGTGTATGGAATTTGTATGGTGGGGTTTTTCTTTCTACATTTGTGTGTCGTCCATCCGTCGGCGGTGTTGCATCGTGTTGTTGAAATTTGGTCGGACTTGACGGACGGATGCGGCGGATGTGGTGTGTTTCTAACGTTGTGACTTTTTTAGAAGGGTGGTGAATTTATTCGATGTGGTATGTTTCCACGGTAGTGAGTTTTGCAAGATGCGGTGAATTTGTCCAGTATGATGAGTTTCCAGTATGGTGAGTTTTTTTTTTGCAAAGTGTAGTGAATTTTTCCAACGTGGTGAATAAAATATAAATTCACCAAAGTGCCTTTGTTCGAAATAGATACTGTACTACCATTCTACTATACGTGGTGAATTAACCGGTATTTGTCTACAATTACTAATTTTCTTTCAGAGCTATCGGTGGGTTACCGACACATAGGTATTACTATATAAGCACTGTATTACCAGTAGCGAATTTTTGTGGTTTGTGTCTGCAATAAGATAGTTTCACCTCTATTAGCTGAGCCATTGCACAAAAGTATGTAACTATTACACGTACGACTCTCTGCGTATCTAACACTCACTCTAAACCCGCCCATCTTCGAATGCAATAATAAGTACATACGTATGCATATCTATTAATATTAAATTACTTTTAAAAAATAATCAAATGCAGAAGGGCTCGTAACTAATTTTGTTCCAAATTGTTTTTTTTTACTCCAATACATCTTGTCGGAAAAATTTATTGAAATGGTGTCAGATTTAAGAAATTGCTTAGTGTTTAACACAATTGCAAGAAAACAGATTTTTAAATTGACCTTGCCAGTTTTACAGAACGGAAACAAATTTCATACAAAAGCTCTAGACGGACACAGTATTTTAAACAAATATTCGTTTAAACGAAGAATTTCATAACACTACGATTAATTTCCAATATTAGAAAAAAGCTCTAACTTTCATTCATGAACAGAAACTATAAAAAGCTCACTTTATTACGACATACCTATACGTATGAAAAAATAAACAAGGCATTCTAAACATTAAAATTCTGTTTAAATGGCATTAAAACGGGCATTTAGAAAAAATATGTATTGTTCTTGCCTGTAAGAAAGTTAGATTTTTATGAGCTATCACTATTTTACATGAGACCAACGATATATTCTAAGTATTCATAATATACAGTGTACACCAAAAGTCTAGGTACCCCAATATACATATTATTTATATTTATTTCTATTTTATTTACTTCTATTTTATAATAAAATAAAAAAGTTTCCAATGTTTTCCTCAAACCATGAGAAAAAAAAAAGAAAAACTTTCTGGTGACTCCTTATGACTACCCCAAGAAGAATTCAGAGTAAAGGTATAATGCAAAAGCCTAGTGTATTAAAATGTTATTATATCTTTTAAGGATATCACTTAAGGTGAAGCACTCTATTTAATCTATTTGGAATTGAATGTCCCAGTATTTTTTTGTGTTTGTTGATGATGTTTGCCGCCATTCACTCATGAGCAAACTTTTTCTGTTGATTTGTGTTTAAGGTTTAGCGACTAAGCAACTATTCTTTCAAATGATCCACTAAATACTTTCTTGGAGTCGCGTAGGGATTTTGTAGAACAGTATTAAACATGTGATGAGTTTTGTAGATAAATTACATTTTCACATTAGCAGTAGTATGACTTGTTGGAAGTAATACTCATAACGGATTCCTAATTTTTCCACTCTTGAGTTGAAATTGTTCTTTAAAATCTTTAAATTGACTGTCTTATTCATTGTTGACACCACGAACATATGTTCGAGACAAAATTAAATATTCTGACTCGCCTAAAAAAATCACCTTATTCCAAATCTCATTTGAAGTGCTTTAGCAGGATGTAAGAAAAATAAAGAGCTTATTCGAAAGAACTTGTGTGAAATAGTAAAGTATGGTGATGGTACTATTAATGATGTAGGTCAGCAAAATATACTTATGCATACATACATATCGACGCCTCCGTTCTATAACATTCTAAGTCGAAAAAGTGTGTTTTGAGTTATGAGCTCTCAAAGTTTTCAAGCGACATATGTGTATTCTAAGAAGATTTTGCCCTATAACTTCGGAACGGATCGGCGCATCTTAACCAAATTTTGACAGTATTTAAGTTAGAGAACGTAGAATTTATAAATGCAAAAACATTAAAAACGTTCTAAGTACATTTAGAACGTTATAGAATGGAGGCGTCCATATATGAATAAAAAAAAAAACATGAAAACGTCTCGTGACCCGTACGCAATGAATTAAACATTGCACAGAGATCAAGTGCGGTCAAGAAACCATTTCTTTTTTATTTATTCAAGTAAAAGTGATTTACACAAATATAAATTTTGTATACGCAAATCAAGAATAGCATACCTGGTTTCTCATTAAAATTTTGAATATTATCATTCAGGAGTTTGCCGGTCATGTATGTATTTACGGCCAGAATCTTTGAAAAAATGTTAACACAATGTCATAAAGTATATGTTTAATA
Organism: Sarcophaga subvicina; assembly: GCA_936449025.2. Taxonomy (NCBI): domain Eukaryota; kingdom Metazoa; phylum Arthropoda; class Insecta; order Diptera; family Sarcophagidae; genus Sarcophaga; species Sarcophaga subvicina. The sequence goes on from OW388082.2 coordinate 40,607,410, forward strand.
GATATACAGTGATGTGGAGAATAATAAGGACAATAAATGTAACACTTAATGATTTGATGAGAAAGTAAGTAAAATGAGAAAGTTATTGGTAAGTGCACTCATTCTAAATTATTGTTTTTATTTTAAAATTTTTATTAAATTTAATTTAAAATAGAAATTTTCGTTGTGATAAAATAGAATGACATCTCATTTTTATTTAAATTTTTTATAAAAAACTAATAATTCATATGTATAATAATACATTGTTCTAGAGTGGTTATTAGAGATTCCGGTGTTGTTTAAAACTGGTAGACATTATCTAAGCATCTCATCAACCAGATTTTGGCATAACAAATCTGGTAAATCATTCCCTACAGTGTGAATTAATTCCCAAAGCTTATCACAATTTTTGGAAAACTTTCTTCTGATTGTAGTTTTTTACTATATTCCAAGTTTACGATCAGACCATTTTCTCCTGCACTTTGCAGTATATTTAGCGGCATTATCCTGCGGAAACAAGTAATGAAATGGAATACGTATTCGACATAATGTAGCGTGAAATTTCAAAGGATTACAGTAATACAATACAACAAACATTGTGATCTAATACCACATTCATATTGTTTGGAGATCATTGCGTATGCTGCAACGAGATTTCATTTGAAAATATATTGCCGACTTTGCTATCAACCATTGTACAAAGGAGGGTATACTTGTTGGCAAATGGTTTTAAAATCCATAAATTTTTTTTAACAGTTATAATAGTCAACGAAAGCGAAAAAAAACGTATTTCCGTTTTTTCAAATTATAAATGATGGCAAAACGTTATTGTATGTTGTGGACAAGTAGGGACATACGGCGTATTAGATTCCAGATTACGGCCGATAACTATACTTTCGATATAATCAAGGAATTTATTTATCTTGACTCCGACGTTGCTACCAAAAATGATGACAGTCTGGAGATCAAGGGGCAGGATCACTCTTGCTATCAGGTGATTTGATGGCCTCAATAGGCAAATGAGTAGAACAGACATCTTTTGCACAACAAAATGCTCTACAAGACAATCATCCTCTCCGTGCTTCTTTAGGGCGCTATTAAGCGTTAATGCAGCAGCCTTGAGGGTATTCGAGAGAAAAGTCCTACGTAAGTTCAGTGCGAGTTGGCGATGAACAATTAAGTAAGTAAGTAAGTAAGTAAGATTAATGATGCACAATTAGTAACATCACTTAAAAAATACATGCTTACTTGCAAAGATTATCTTAATGGAAGCATCGTATCCCACTTTTATAGTATGAAGTTCAAATTTGAAATCATTAAAAGGACTGGCAGAAAATTATATAACTTTAAACCTTCAAACCTAACGAGATCATTTAATAACAAAGGCCAACAAAATTTTATAAAATTAATAACCCAGAAACCATACCGTACTTTTCTAAAACGGGCTGGTTTCTATGTTAAAGTCTTGTTGACTTTCTGATTCATTCGTGCTTAGCCCAAAAAAAATGTTTACTTTTAGGTTAGGATATCTCAAAAACCTATGGTGATAGAGCAATTTTGTAGTCGTATACAGATTCAGCGCATTAAAAACCTATAGAAAAGTATAGTCTGATTTCTGGATTAAAAATCTGACACTGACGGCCTGGCCAATGTCATTCTTAAAGAAATTTGGACCGATGATGCTGCAAGCAAAAAATCAAAAACAAAAATAGTGAATTTTGGACTGAATGCTCTTGGATCTCATGTGGATTGGTGTCGTCCAAAATTGGTCAATTTTGCTTTTTCACTTACCCATCTATCTCATCTAGACAAGGGCCTTATCGCTGTACATAATTTTTCGAAGAAATTTAAGGTCAATTGCCAACTGCTGTAGAGCCCATGCAGCGAATACACTTTGTTGTCTATGGTCGTCTGTTGTGATTTGGCAAAACAGACTGTATAAATGATATTTAATTTGGCAGACGTATCTTTAACAACGTGTCCGTTGTAAACTATCGAAGTTTGAAGTTTGGATAAAAAGCAGGGTTTATCAAAATTTTTTTGGTTATGTATTAGTAAGGAAGAGAGAGAAAATAAGTAGAGTGAATTTATTTAATTACAGCCATAGAAAAGTGTTAATAATATAAACTATTTTTATTTTCATTTCATCAACATACATACATATGTAAAGCTATCTGTCTTTGGCTTAATAATTTTAGATAAATAAAAATAAAATAAAAAATCCATTTTTTATCCATCTTTGGCTTAAAGATTAGGCCATGTTTTTTAGGTAAATAAAAATAAAACGAATAAAAAACCCATTTTTTATTAAAAGAAAAAAGCGAGCATCCCAAAGCATTTAAAAAAATATACTATGCGACATAATAAAAAAATAATTAAATAAGCCCAGCTAATGACATAGACCATTTTTGACATAAAATATTTTTTGAGTGTTATTCTGAAATAAAATTATAAAGCATCCGCCGAGCATGTGTTCTTGTCGCAGTCTGATCGACGCACTATGTGGCATTTTGCCTGAAAACCTGGCCAAAATTAATACAAGTGTTTTATGAGTTAATGGCTGGAATTTTTTGCTAATTAGGCCCAAGGATGAACCCAACGGATTTTGGTTCAAATCGGTCCGTGATTTCGCCTAGCCCCCATACAAATTCCCCTCGAAATTGCTCTTATTTACACATAATTATGGTAATTATGCAACAATCATGATAAAATTTAGCATGGATTAGTTCTGTGTACCAAGAAATTATGGTGTAAAGTTTGGTGAAAATCGGATCACATTTGACCCTGGTCCCCATATCAAGTCCACTTTAGAAATTCACGTGTGCGCTTAGAAATGGCTTAAAAACATCGGTATCGCGATGAAATTCGGTATGAACGTGTATTTTATAAATCTAAATCATATTACCAAATTTTGTTATGGTCGGTCAATAATTGCCCCTTGGTCCAAAATAGGGCCCCTTAAGAAAATATGTTTACCAATTATAATTGGCTTAAAAATATTATTACCTCGATGAAATTCGACATGAACATGTTTAATATGAATGTGAATCATTTATGATTAATTCGTATAATTCGTACGCCATATGGCTTTATTGCCTATGGTCTTATTACACTGCGTCTAATTTTTTTAATTTTTCAAAAAAAGGAAAATTTTCAAAAAATCGCCAAAAATAATTGCGCAAATTTGCGCAAACTTTTTTTTTTATTCCGGAATAAAGAGAGTTCATATTTTCTTGCGGTATATAACATTAAACTACTAAAAACTACTTTCACCTTTAAAATCCTTATCTTTTTTAGGGAGGGTAAAAAAATGTGAAATTTTTAAATTTTGATATATAAAAAAAGAACTGAAAGTAGCAGTTGTTCATACCTTTCAAATAAAAAAAATCAATATAAAACCTCTATTTGTTTAGCCACAAAAAAATATCATATAAACCTATTAAGATTTAAAAAAAAACCCCAAAAACGTATTTAATTTTCTTCACTTTCCTGACTTTCACATCGTCTCAAATCTACAAATCTCAACTTAAAGTCGTGAAAATTCACTATATAATGCAGAATTTTGTTGTCTATCGAATTGCATACTCAGTTTCTTAAATTTCTTTAAATTTCTTTTTGGCCAGCTTTTCGGGGTAAATGCCACATATTGCGACGACTAAATCAAAGAACACAAGAATGAGTTCTCTCCGCACAATTGTGCTATGAAATAGTAATCATTGATATAAAGATACCTATAAAGTTGGAAAGGAATACAATAGATCGCGAGGTAACAATATTAAGAATTTTAAGATTTTAACTAGCAGATAAATTGTTTTTTCATTATTATAAGTGGACAATAAGGTAGAAGTGAGCGTTAAGCTAAAGGGAGGATAATTCTATCGGTAACTTTTAAAGTTAACTTTATGTGTGAACTTGCCATATTAATTTAATTTAAATAAAATTTAATTTAAATAAAGCGGCTGCCACTGCTTTAAAAAAACTTGTATAATTGAGCAGTTTTATCGACATTGCTCCGGCACTGCCATATTTTTGAAAAATTTTATCTGTAAGTTGTAATAACGAAAATAAGTTAAAGGTAACTTTACAATTCCCTTTAGCTAAAGTTACCTTTAACTAATAATAAGTTACCTTTAACTTTACAGTTCCCTTTAGCTAAAGTTACCTTTAACTAAACCCAACTTTAACGGGAAGTTTTAATAATGGCTCTAAGACTAAGCAATAATAATAATAACTGTTAAAGTTCGAATGTTCTTAGCCAAAGTTAAAAGCAATAATATTAATTTTTTTTCTATTACAATACAAAAATTCCAATTTATTTATTTAATATGGTTAGGTTAAGAGTTTATTAAAGTTTATTGTTTTCTTTTTTAGTATTTAAGTACTTAAATACAAAGCAGCGATATTTTTTTTCCATGCAATATTGGATAGTGCCTTTTGCACAATATTACAAAATTGCAAAAAAAGATATTTTTTAATATAATACGAGACTTATTAAAATTTAAAACTATGCTAATACAAGTGTTAGAGTTTAGACAATGGATAAAAAAGTTTCTAAAAATTCACATACAAATAAATATTATTGTATTGTTTATCATTTCATCTGAAATAATTCTTACTTACTAGTACTATGTATATACTTACTAATACTGTATTTGCTTGTCACGTTTAAGATGATAACACGCAGACAATAATTGTACATACTATACATGTCTATATATCTTATATATTAATATTTATGAATGTATGTATGTGTGTATATATGTATGTATTTGTAGTTACGGAATATATAGTATTGAATGTATAATATATGTATATAAATATCATATGATTATATAGCGCATGTGTATGAGATCGTTTTATTCTTATGAATGAAATCAGCTGTATGTTCGACTTGTGTCACATACTCGTATTTATGTATGTATGCACATGATAGCCAAATATTCTACTTATTACTAAATGTATGAGTATGTTGTATTCAAACACTTGTTGAATCCCGAATGTGTAATAATGATTTATGCCGCATATAATACAGATGATGATAATAATAATGATGTTGACTGTGTTCGTGTAGACACCATTCATAGGAAATCTTTGTCTACGTTAACAGTAACATCATCATCAACAAAGGCTGTTTAACTTGACATCGGAACAATAACGCCACTATCAACAATACTGATGCCAGACGCCATGCCATTGCTGCTGTTATCCTTAACATTTTCCTCATTTTCTATGTCTTTGGGTGGTATGTAAAACCACCAGGCAGAGAAGAAAAACACCACCGAGCATAATTTACCTGTTAGAGCCAAAATCCACATGTATCTGTATTAAAATAAAAAAATAAGAATAACAAAGCAAAAACAAAAAATGAAATAAACATCGTTATAAATTATGAAAATTAACAGATTATATGGTATGTACGTATGTACGTACATAGAATCAAATTCTAGGTCAAATTTAACGCTTTAGAAAAATAATAGAAAAACTATGAAACAGTATTGAAAAAATTAAAGGGGCGGCATCATCCTTACAATTGTCAGATTTTCTCAAATTTAATGGAAACTTATAATCCGTTTACCTTTTTACCTTTTATCGCTTTAAAGAAATTTGTTTTTAGACAGAAAAAAGTGTTTTCTTGGGAACATAATGCCTCAACAAGATTTGTCCAATTTTTTTTCCCTATTTGTAGTCAATTTGTATTCTGGGTCAATGACCTTCGGACTTCTGCTTAAGGATTACATATTTCTCACCGTAAGCAAACAAAATTATCGGATTTAGGACGATACCAATCTAGACAAGACTCAAGATCGTCCAATGCATCTCGAAATAGTCACTGTTAGAAGCAGATATTTCGTTGGCGGCATCATCGGAGAACGACATTGGGCAAGACATAACTGTCAACGGCAGAAAATATAGGTTGATGATTTCAACTTCTTTTGTCCAGAATTGGATTATCCGAGTACAACATGTGGTTTCAACAGGACGGCGCTACGTACTACACAGCTTTTGCCATGTTGGATATTCTGTACGAGCGATGTAAGGTATAGTCATCTCACCTAGAGGTGATATGCACTGCCGATCAAGATCGTGCGATTTGACCCCTTAACCCTTTTTCTTGTAAGGAATTTTTAAGTCGCATGTATGTGCGAATAAGCCACAAACCATAGTGGTTCTCAAAGTCAAAATAACGCAAGCTATTGATTAAATTCAGCCTGATTTATGCGCCATAGTCATGGAAAATTGTGCATTTTCACCCAGAAAAGACGTGGCGAATATTTGAACGATATTTTCCATTTATAATGGCCTTAATATGTAAGTATGTAATGTATGTATGTAATGGCATCAATAGGTCTTTCAAAGGAATAAAAACCAGTTTATTTTATTTAAATTTAAAGACAGAAAAATAGAGGAGAGAGACCCGATACTATACGGCATAATTTTTTAGAAACGTACATATGTACATAGCATACATAATTGGTCATTACAACCTAGCTGCTTCTCATGCTACTTCTAGCTTCTCACACCACTTATGTTGTGTGTCTTGAGTGACGAAATCTACAGTTTAAGGTCGACTCTGAACCACAAATTTTTGAGAAACTTTTCATGGCAATTTCATTTGCTCTTGGAGTTTTTGCCAGAAGTCTGCTGAGAGGAAGTCGCCGAATAAATATTTCGTTCCATATTTCGTTTTTTTTTTTTTGGATTTGAACCGTGGCTTCACATCTAATAATGACACTACTAGACTACTGTGGCTTTATTATTCTCATCTTAATGCGTATTAACTTTGAGTCAATGTTGAAAATGTATTTCAGTATAGCAATATCGTAGTCAACCAAGTAAAAACTTTTAGCTTTCTTTTGTGTAAATAATGATATTTCACCAACACCATAATTACTACACTTTATGCTTCCTGTCCATTTAATTTCGAAATAAATTCCAACAAAAATACGAATACTACATTACGAACTACTCTCCTCCAATCCAATCAGGCACACAGCATTAGCTTTCGTTCAATCACAGCTTTAGACATTACTGTCATACATGGTTCAATTTTCATCGAATGTACTCATTCACTTCAGAAATAGCCCTTGACAGACCATTCCTTCGATACTTATTTTCCTAGTAAGTAAGCAGAGTTATGTTTCAGCCGAGTTCTCGTTAAGTCAACTTGGGCATGCACAGATCAGTGCTGTGTTTAAAGCATCTTTCGCTCTTCTACATAACTGGTATGGATTCTATCCTCGGGTGTATTATTACGTATTATTACAGTTACGTTGTGGTTCAAGTTCCTCAACGGGTAATACTCCTAGTACACAATGTATTATGGCGGCCCACAGAGAGGTGACAATATGTCAGCCTGTATCTCTTAGCTTTCTTTCAAATGAATCTTAATTTATTTACCTACTCCTACTCAGCTCCCGGTCAACCTATAATTATCCTGATGATTAACCATCATACTACAGAAATGAACCCATAACACTAAAAATGATGTATAGGATAGAAAGATCAGATAATGAAAAGTACGAGTATATAGAACGGATACTCTACAATTGTATTTCCTATTTTTTACAACTGTTACTATACTATTGTACCTTATCAACGTGTTATCTTTTTACACACCTGCTCATATAAGAATTCTCGTATACAAGGCAGGCGCCAACTTCTTGATTGCAAGTTTCTTGCCACAAAATACACGTTTCATCGATTAGAGCTCCAAATATCATGGGTGCTGGAATTGTGCCCAGCAGGCGAACTTTGATCCACTGTATACCAAGAGCAAACGAGCGTTGATCATCATAAACACACCTAAGAAAATGAATGAATCGTTAATAATTTATCATTTAATCGTTTGAAATAAATTTCAACGTTCTACTTACCTCAGAGTGGCAGACAAAGCCGGCATGGTTGCTAGGAATGTGAACAACATCAACATAAAACACAGTGCAACAAAATATGGCAAATATTGACAGGATGATGAACACATTGTATTGGCAGCATCATATGCATAATTGTTTGTAGCACTGGAAGAATTGCTTAAGGTTTGCGAAATACAGTTGCAGTATTTGTAAGATTTACTTTCGTCGGTGATCGATTCACTAGAGCAGCCGGCATAGCAGGGATTATAATACATAATGTTATCCCTTCCACACACCGGATCATACATCAATTTATTGCAGGAACAATTCGTATTACAATTTGCCTCCAATGTAATTGGATAAGAAATGTCCACATTCGATCGTAAAACTCCATCTGCATACGTTGTTGTTACGCCGGCAAATTGTAAATTTGGGCACGACAACAAAAAACAGCTGGTAAAAGCTGTAGCAATTAGAGTGACCACAAGACACATCTTTATGATGCCGCTACAGTTCAAGTTAAATTTCTTCACAAAATAACCACCCAAAAAAGTACCACCTCCTCCTGCTGGTACCGTTATTAAGCCCATTAATAATGCCGACCAAACAGGTGAAATGCTGAACTGATTTTCAATTTGTTTTGGTAGGAATGCTGCAAAGCCCGCTATTATCATGCCTTCAGAAGCACCAGCCAGATTTAAGAAAACAAAAGTAGGATTTTTCAGCAAGGACAGCAATGCCATGGGCAGCTCACGAAGTTTAGTGAAATTTACCGATTGTTCTGATTTTTTATTCGAATTGTATGCTTCAGAAACTTTCTCTTGTTGCAATTTCTTCGAGCCTGGTAAAGCTTTAGGGTATCCGAAGATTGGTATGGACAACAGAAAACATACAAAGGCGGCAACTACAAATCCTATCCACCAAGCACCTATCCAAACTTTACTGGAGCTTGTTAAGCTCAATCTGAAAGAAAAAATAATTTAATTTAAACAACCATAATTTAACTAAGGAAGTATGGAGTGTAGAATTTATCTTCACTTCCCCACATGGGGAAATGTCTTCTAAGGAGAAAACTTTATATTTAGGTCGTATTCGATAAAGAATAATAATTCAATTCAATTAATTTTAAAACAAATAAAAACAAACTCAATTATTTACAATAACAATTCACAACATTTTATTAGCATTGTTTCTATAAGTATATTCCAGTCTAGTTTGGATATTTTGGTTTAGGAAATATTGACGTTTGTATTCCGTGACTGAGGAATTTCTCATATTTTGGAATCAATAATGGCAACTGTGAATACCCTTATATGCAGCTTTAGCTTATTCCAATGGAAGTGTTCTGCGTCGATCAAAACAAATAGTTGTCAGATGGAATAACGTCTGGTCAACAAGACAGGTGAGGAAAAGGTTCCTAACCGCACATTTCTAAATAGTTTCTAACAGGTCTTTCACCATGTATGCGAGTGTTGTCGTGATGAAATGTTACGTGTTGATGTTTTTCGGTTTCATTTCATGTGCAACTCAATTTCCATTTTTGAATGAATTTTGTTACATACAAAAATTTGGATTGAATGGCAACCAATTCTTTTGCAAATGCTTTTTAAGTTTGTGCAACAATCCTCATCTAATTCATCATCTACGAGTTTATAATAATAATTGAAGCGATCTTTATCGTCCACATTAATATGCTTTAGTACATTAAAGTCGATGTAACATGGACCTTAAAATGTCATATATGTACGTACTTACTGAATTGGTCATTACAACTCTTTAGTCAGGATTACGACCCACAGTGTTTTGATCTTGGGCAAAAATATTTCAACCTATGTAATAATTTAATTATTTTCTATTAATTTTTAAACAGGAAATGCTTCAAATATCCTATATTCTATAGTCTAATTAAAACTGCTGAGTAGTTTCAGAATTATAGCGGCGTAAAGTTATAATAGCGGCTATAAAGTTGAAAAACCGTTTACTTCCAAACGTCGAGGCATTGACTGCATAAAATTGACTTAAGATTAAGGGGTAATGTTGCTTCATTCTCGTCTAATTCCTTGTTTCAACTGCTACACTGTGCTGATACTGGATTTACAGAGCTTATGGGCGAGTTTTTCCCAAACATGCTGAATAATATTGTGATCAGGGGGTTGTGTTTCGGACCGTTGTCCTGGTAGAAACAAATGTGTCCAATATATTTAACTCATCGGCACTTTGCTTCATTGACATATTGGGAATGTTATAAATGTTTCATTTACAAAACCACGTTATGAAAGTCTGTTTTGTAAATTTTTTTTTTAATTTTTGAAGAAGCTCATATTTCTTCCCGTATTGTCTATAAAAGTATCCATAAAATTAGTGTACAAAATTTCCTTAGATTTTTTTTAATTTTCAGAATATATGGGAAGGACACGAATCCATGCCCCGAATTTTTTCAAACTCTGAGCGATTCACTTCCTTGAATTACATGATAATCCATTACACAACAACGATTCTCAGGCCACTGCCCTTTTGGAAGGTATGCCGCAAGACTTAGCATTCCGGCAAATGACTTTTGCAGGATCTCTGGTTCAGTGTCCTGGTCTTGTCACAAAATGATAAAGAGTTTTGGAACCGTTTTTCATTTAGTGGCCTTCTCCATTTAACTTCTAAATACAGTTATGCAGATTTTTGTCATTCATATTCCTTCGGCCATAGACAACCGTGTATAGAGGAAGTCGCAGAAGAAATATTTTTTCACACTTCGTTTTGACGTCTGACCCCGGGGTTTGATACGTGGCCTTACGTCAAATAAGCCAACACACTACCTACCAGACTACGGCCGTTTTTTTAATAATACTCGGCTATATGATTCGTTTGTATTATTAAACACCAATAAACCAATATTGATTGTGTTTATCTATTTAGTCTCTAGTTAGAGAATAGAGGGAATATGTTATAGAGTTGCATCTGTATTTTAAAAATGAAAGTAAAAATCTTACAACAGATTTTTTTTACGTTTTTCACGTACAATACTAAAAAAAGTGTGTGTGATGGTTTTTAATAATTTTCAAAAAACGAAGAAAGGCATTCGACTGCTAAATATTCGTACGTATTATATCATAATGAATTTACACGATACTATCTGTTCTCTTCTACACAAATACTTGACATGTCGCAAGAGTTGTGTGATCGTCTAGATCCTCCTTAAATAACCGTACTTCTTTTATGCAATCGAATATAGCAAGTGTATCACAGAAGGTATTGTAAAGAAATTCCATTGTTTACTCTAACTATTCGTAATTGGTCATAACAACTCTTCAACCAGGATTAGGATTAGCTTCTTGTATATGGAGTAAAACTTCTCTTACAATGTAAACAGATTCAAATCTAATGTCTATGGATAATATTCGCTTTATCATCCCCATCAAATATAATTTTTTTTTTCACATTACGACCCAATTTATTACAAGTGTAGGTGTCATGCCCACAAAAAAGAAAATTTTTAATTTTTTAACATTAGAAATTTGAAAACACAATTCAAAAATATGTATGTATGTATATGATTATACCATACAAATAAACATATTTAATCTAATATTAAAATCATAACGTTTAAATTTTTTTGGATGTTTTAATGTCTATCAAAAAAAAAATTTATTGGCGAAATTAAAAAATAAAACTCTATTATAAGTATTATTTCTGGCTCACAAATCAAAAGATACAATTTTAAATACTCTTTACCACAATGAGCATCCTCATCGCTCTATTTACTTACCATAGCAACGATACCAAAAGCCAAACCACGCAGTCGAAGAAACAAAGAAAGTTTATTAAGGGATGATAATCACACTCATAAGGATATTACTTTTCATATTATTTTTCCTATTATTTTACCGTTTTATTTCATTTTTTACTTCACACTCTCAACACTGTCAACACGTAATGTGTACCGTATTTAACCAGTGACAGTGTTTAAATAAAGTTTGTTTTATTAGTCCCCAGACACTTTATTTTTTACGTTTGTAAAGTCGAAAGAATTTGTACGAAAGTGATTTACTACTGACTTAACGCGGTGTGCATTTGTACGCAAACAAATACTCATTCGTATGGTGTATGTACATACATAAGTACTTATATATTCACATTGTTATTGTTATTGCTATTCTTTATAAACATTTGTACGTGTACAATTTAGAATCGGTAGACAATGTTTTTCGTTTTGAATGGGACATGAAACCTAAAATTCTCTAAAGCGAAAATATGCATACACCTGTATAGGGTCTTCCAGCAGGACTTTACAAAATTTTACAGTTGATAACGGCCATCTTGTTAAAGTTACACCTGTCAAATTTGTTATCTTTTATGTTATGTTATCAGTGAGTTCGCTGACTGGGCTCGGGGGCCGTTGGCTACTGATCCCTAATTTTCATCGAAAAATCATCTTCGGCGATGATGCCACTTTCTGGTTGAATGGATACGTGAACAAACGAAATTGTCGAAATTGGGACGATGTCTATTTATATGAGATCCATGCGTGTCCAATGCAATTCGAAAAACTATAGCTAGTGGCGTCGTCAATCTATATTCCTTTGAGAACGACATTGAAAACGTCATCACTATCAAAGGCGATCATTATAGTTTGATGATTACCAACTTCTCTTGGCCGGAATTGGACGATTAACAACATGTGGTTTTATGCTAACGCCGCATTGGATATTCTGCACGAGAGAATTAAGGGCACGACCTTTTTTCGTGAACTGGCCCCCGAGATCGTAGATTTGAACACCTTAGACTTTTCCTTGTAGGGTTTCCATACATCACAGGTGTACACGACTAAGCCAAAGTCATTGAAAATTGGATGCGTTTCTCCCAGAGAAGCCGTAAAGGATGTTTGAACCGTGTTATATATAAAATTTCGATGATATTTTACACACGCTACGTTTTATTTAAATTTAAATAAAATAAGACCATATACAACGTAATGCAGTAAGAAGAGATGAAATCAACTGTGATGCTTTTTATAACAATCTCCATATTTAAAAATACTCATAATTCTACTAAGAAGTTTCCTGCAAATTGACCACAATCGTCTTGCTTGATGTTGGTATAAGTAATTCAATTTTCATTTTATGGAAGTCAGCAATACGGCCAATTTTTTTTAACGATGTTGCTACTAAAGGAAGCACGTACTCGCGAGTTATACATCGAACTTTTTATGTATCCAGATCTGAGTCATATCTTCGTGTCAAGTGGATACACCCACCACATTTTGTCGGCGAGATGAGTACTTATTGCGGATGTAGCTGACATACCATATATTACAGCTGTCATGTCACTAAAAGTTAATCAAGAGAATTTTTCATCTTGTCTCATGGTTCGTCCCAGTGGAATATGTTTAATTTGTGATGATGTTCTAACGAGGGATAGAAATACCGCGGCTAGGAAATCAATATCATCCACTTCGATATGAGTGTCATCTAATCAATTCACCGTGTTAAACGTTCAAGTGGCTAATATCAATTCGGATCGCGTCCTAAAAATAATAAAAAACGAAAAATCTGCCGCTAAACCTCGCATATCTGCAACACTTGACTAACTCAAATGGAAGAACGGTATTAGCGTACAGTGTCAAAAACTTGCGCAACTCTGTTGGAAAACTTGCGAAAGCTCTGATATGAATAGATGTGTCGAAATGTTACTCTGAAAAAATCTATACATATAGTATGTACTTATATGATAACATTACATACCATTGTTATGCAAGCTGAACGGGAGAGGAATCGGATGAAAATTGTAAAAGCAAAGCGTCAATTTCGATAAACGAATGGGATTCCACAAGACTAAGACATCTTAATCTGAATGTTGGTACTTACAATTTTAAGATAGTCAAGATAAACTTAACAAAAATTGCAATGTCAGTCTGAACTACTAGTTAAAAAACAAAATCAAGACTTTTTCCAAATTCCAAAGCATGTCGCATATTGAATATCGAAATTCACACAATTGGCAGTTAAAGAGTGAGCCTCGTAAACTGCTTCCATTTTCAATCGCATTTTAGGCTTTTATTTGAAGAATATGATGAATTTGTTCTTTGATGGTGATGTTCTACTATAACTCAGTCTATACCGCGTCAAGCCAACATGAATCCAAATAATGTTAACAACATTATCCAGAAGAATTTTTGAATATTTTTTTAAAAAGTAAAACTGTTTATACGAGAGTCGACTAAAATCAAATAAATTGAATTATACATGCATTCCTACATTCACATCCCAATGTTCAAATGTTAAGATCTCACGTTCGTATACTGATTTCTTTTGCTTTTTGTTTCTTGGGATTAACATCGCATAATGCAAACATGTCATAACTATACTCGTACATTGATATAAATATTCATATGAAATTGTAAGTTGTAAATATTTTTTTTGTAAATAAATGCTTATAAATTGGAAAGGTATGGCGATAAGTCGTCATAAGCCTGTTTATTATATCGCTTCTAAAGACAATCATTTGCTTACAGATTAAGAACATATTTGTAAGAATAAATATTAAAAGAAAAGTAAAGTTTCAATTTAAAATTTAAAAAATGTTTCAATGGTAACTTTGGAATTATCAGCTTTCTGCTACTCTACTACATCGTCACAGCTACTACAGGGTCAATATACTCCAGTTCATTCCGTCAGGTATGATCTCCAACATAGCAATGCCACCAGTCGAAATACAGTAACACTGCTATGACCAATGACCTAACTGAAGCACCTGATATCATATTAGGGTTTGGTAAGTCTCACGGTAAGTAAAAGCCGAGAACATCACTGGTTGCCGTGGTTTAGTGGGTCATGGGTAGGCTTACTAGACTAGAGCCGCGAGTTCAAATCTTATTTCTAATAATTAAAAAAAAAGAAATATCAAACATATATTCTTTTCTCGCTCTCAGAAATCTTTTGGCCAAAGAAGTCAGTATTACTAATTGTGATGGAAAAATTTCACGTAGCCGATGGTAAATAATAGTATTAAATTACCAGACAAAGTATGGGTGGTGTGAGAAGCTAGGCCATAATGCTGATTAAAAATGTATACGTAGCTCTTCTAATCGGACTCCAAGGTTCAGACTCTTATAAGCATTTTCCGTGAAAAGAATCTTATGAAATTCAATTCACGGTCTTGTTAGCCAAGAGACAACGCAAGTCATACGTGCTCTAGGCTGAGTTCTGTTCTAACATTCGTGGCTCCCACCAGCGCCGTTTTATCGCGCTGTAGTCTTGTTATTGTAGTGTTGTACATGTAGCGTACTATTTCCGATATCAGTCTTAAACGTTAACTGAATATTTTACCACAAGTGTCGTAAGCCACGTTGGCTTCCTGAACTCGATGCTATGCTTACTTTCCTAAGCACTTTCTACTTTTACTATATACTTTCTGGTACATGATCAGGTAGTTGTCTGGTAGTCGGAAATGGACCACAAACTTTAGTTTTCAGCCTCATTACTTCACTACCTTACACAGGCTGATAGATGTCCGATATCTGAGGATAACCATAACAGGATTTAAAAGCAATCCTGCAAGCCCTGATAGACTGCACGTTGATGGGTATAATGCGCTGATTAAACTTTATCAGTTAAGACTTCAGGCCTAGTAAGCTCATCATCCGCAAAATACGAAATTCAAATGGCACACCATCTTTTTGTCGACTATAAGACATAAGCATTCTATAGTTCGAAAAGGCGTCACATTTCTGCCTCAATGTTTGAGATAGGTATTCCTGCGAAGCTGATAAGTCTGCTGATAAGTTCTTTCAGCTTCGCCAAGCAGGAAAGAATCTCACCAATCACCAATAGCGATTCAGAAAATCGGCCTAATCAACTCCGTGTTGGGGTCTTCTGCAAAAAGCGAAAGTCTTTGCAATGGCCATGTATTTACAAAACTTCACATGTGCGCCGACGACATTCACATTATGGGATGTGCCAATCGTAGTGTTAATGCCTTAAACGTATATGATGGAGCCTGCCAAAATGAAATACAAATTATCGATAAAATTATCGATTAAAAATTATCCAAAATGTTAGTTGCTTTGTGTTTGAACAAAGTATCGTGTTTCACAATGCCGCTGTACAAAATATATACAATGTATTCTATTTCAAAACGTCGTCAATGTATATTTTTAACGCAGTCAAAAAGCAATCAGGCATCGGATTTATAGTTGATGCATTGTTTGGTTACTTTGCATATTTACATAGTTTATATACAGTAGTAGAACTGCATACAAACTTTGTATTGATACATTTTGGAAGGCAGCCGTAATGACGTTCGTTGTATTGGATGATATGTATACTATCACATACAAATACTCCTGTTTACAATTATTATTATATTCGCAGTAGGCAATTGAGCAACAGAAACTTCTCCTCTGCCATTCGAGAGAGAATTTCTACGCAAATTCATCAGTCCAGTGGGAATTGGCGATGATTTTCTCATCTAAAAGTCGGAGTGCATGATGATCTTATCCAACCAAATTAAAGGAAACCCAGTCTTCGATTGGTGTGACTAACTTAGAAGGGGCGCGTGAATCGGAGGCACTAGAAAAGAAGTAGTAAACAAGATCGAAATCGCACAAAAGTTTGTAAGTAAGTAACTCTGCTAGTCCACGTCTCTCCGTAAACTCACTGTAGCGCTTGGATCCTATCAGATATGCTTTTGAAACTATTATTGAAAAATTTATTCTGCGGTCGTCGAATCATATGAAGACCCTTTAGACAGTGATGTCCATAGCTTAAATATACTTCAGCGCACTACAAACTATCTGTTGAAATAAAAAGGGAATAAAGCAATACTTACTCTGTGATGTCGACTTGTAAAAAATCTGCGTAGATTAACAATAGCTGACCACCAAGAACATAACCCACAGCAGGACCAATCATTGTCATGGTATAATAAGTACCTGAAAAATAAAAATTTATTTTCAAAATTTATTTATGAATTTTTAAACTTTTATTAGCGTTTTCCCCTTTAACACTTTTCATCTTATTTTCAATGAAATTATAAATGTTTAGAATTGAAAAGAACAATTTTTAATAAGATTCTGCAAATAAAGATGAGTGGGAGTAACTTCTTTGTGCCTCTAATGAGATGTTCGGATATTTACAAGAATTTAATAAATTCGAGTTCAATGCAGACAATTGTTTCAATATGTTCATATCAATTGATAAACGGTTGTATAATTGTTTGCTTTTCCCATCACAAAGAGGGAGGAAGTGGAAGCCAATTTCATGGCATCTAAAGTTTCTTCCCTCTTTATATGTCTTAGTTGTTGTCTTTGAAATTGCTTTTGAGGTCTGGTAAGATTATCTTAACTAGAAACCAATAAATATTTTGAATTTTTATTGCCCCCACTTCGTGTTTATGCTCTCAAAAGTTTCGATTACAAAGACAAAATAACAGATCAAATAATATTTTTGTTTATAGACGTAAAATTAAAACAAAAAATAAATAAAAATTAGGAGGAATAAGTTGAATTTGAGGAAAGTGTATACCAGTGTATACTGGTATAGAGCATCACTGATAGTAGAATACCCTATGATTCATTGAAATGTTTTAGTTTTTGTTTCATTCCCATATTGATTTCGAGTTCCCCTTGTGGTAATTTGTTGCAAAAAAGATTCAAAATTTAAGATGACAACACTATTACAACCAGCGAAACCCTCATTTATTGTTTAGTGACTCCAAAGAACGAACGATTTGTTACGACGTTGATATCTCTTGTGTTGTGATGATGCATAGACAATGTGAAATTTATTTCACAAAAATTTACAGTCTTGTCCATAATAATAAAGACAAGAATATAAATATTTACTAATACGTATGGAAGTATTCAAATACAATTTTTTAATTGTTATCTCCTAGATCGGGTCAAAAATCTTCAATTTTGAGTCTTGTAAGGAGATGATAAAATCACTTCAATTGAAAGGAAAAACTATTCAATAAATTTAATACCTTAGCCACGCAACAAAAACAATATCAAATCAATTATTAGTTCTAGAAGTTGCCAGACCTCACATAAATGAAGTATAAATAGAGCAAAACGCACAGCTGTCAGTCAGTTGTTGTACATTGTATAAGCCCTTCTTAGATTTTATATACATACATACATAATTGGCCACTACAAGCCTTTAGTCAGGATTACGACCTAGCTTCTCACACCACTTGTGTTATGTGTGTTAATTTTGTACATGAGTGGCAGGACCTACAGTTTAAAGTCGACTCCGAACGACAAATTTTTGAGAAACTTTTCATGGCAATTTTATTCACTTTCAGAGTTTTGTCAGAAATCTGCTGAGAGGAAGTCACCGAAGAAATATTTTTTCATATTTCATTGAGTTGGAAATGTCCGACTTGGGGTTTGAACCGAGGCCTCACGTCTAATAAGCCAATACACTACCTACTAGACTACGGCGGCAAGATCTTAAACCACATTCATTCCATAATTCTTAAGAATTATTTTAAATTAAAAATACTGAATCAATTTGCATTTTGCCTATTGTTCCATAAATTCAGTCGTTTTATTTTAACATCTACTGTAGTTAGTGTACTCCTGTAGCGAATGTTTGATGCACAAAACAACAAATTTTGCTGATTGTAATCAAATTCATATGAAAACTCCAGCATAAGCATTTTCTTAAAACTCTCGTTTAATAATCTTTTTCTAAATGATTTAGTTGCGTAGTGATGAACTTCATATTTAAAGAACAAAAGAAAAAAAAGTAACTAAAAACACATTTGATGACATTTTTTTTAAAGTGGGTCAATTCAGAACCATCTTACAGCGAAATAGAAAACACTCTGAGATAAGCGTGAAAAATATACAAAACAAGGAAAAACATTCTCACATCACGCAAATTGTAAAAGAAAAGGAAAAAGTTTTTTTTTTTTTTTTTTAGAGATAAATATCACTCATCCTTTTCAAATAAGATGCGCTGTGGTGGAAACGCATATGTACATATGCACATATATATAGGGTCTTCCAACAAAGACTTTCGAACTTTGAAACATCTTATTAAAATTGCATCTGTCAAATTAGTTGTCATTTATTTAGTGAGTCTGAGGGCGACCATAGATATGGAACATAGAAAAACGATGTAAGTTCGCTGAATGGCCGCTTGGGCAGTTGGCTAGTGATCCCTAATTTTCATCAATGGGCGAATGGGTACGTGAACAAATAAAAATGTCGAATTTGGGACGATATCAATCCACATGAAATCCATGAACGTCCAATGCATTCTGATAAAGCGACTATTTGGTGCGTATTTTGGACTGGGGTGACATCGGTCCATATTTGTTTGAAAAAATGGCGATGACAAGGACATCACTATGCATTGATGATTACCAGGATGATTTTGACCTGATTTGGATGATCTTAACACCAACGAGTGGTTTTAACAAGACGATGTAAACGATATCATGCCAAATTGGATATTCTGAGGGCATGGTTATCTCACCTGCATATGATGTAAACTATCCACCGAAATCGTGTGATTTGACCCCATTAGAGTTTTTCCTGTGGTGTTTTTCCAAGTCGTAGGCGTATGCGAATAAACTAAAAGGCAGAGAGGTCCTCAAAGTTAATATAACTCATGCCTGATCTATGAACGAAACTAATGAAAAATTTGACATTGCGCTCCATCCAGAGGTGGCGGAAATTTGAACAAAAAGAAAAGGAAATTTCAGTGACGTCCCATTTTGTTTTATTAAAATTTAAAGATAGGAAGCGCCTTACAAAAGATCCTATATACATACGTACATACATATATATGTCATGTACGAATATACGAAAAAAAGGAATTGTTTGATTAACGGTAAATAAATAAAATATTGTATCCTTTGTTGTAACATTTAACAATGACTAGCATACAGATGCACACTTATTTACATGCTTTCGCGAGCACTAAAATTTTAAAGTTCACTATCCATCCGTCTGTAGACGCTTATGTTGTAAAGTAAATAATTTGTTTGACTGTTTAGAATTGTTATTTATTTCGCAGTCTAAAAAACAAAAAAAAGTTCTCTATTGTCAATATGCTAAAAAGAAAACTAATAGACTTACATACGTCTTTAGATGATCGAAGACAACTTGCATGTGTTAAGTTCCATGAAAAAAAAAAAAAAACAAAAACTAAAGCAAATACAATAGTAATTGCAAATAGATTTTTGTGCATCAATGGCTCGTTTTATTACCACATCTAATGCAAATAAATTGCAAAGGAATTAATTTAGCACTGTTACGAGAGTGGATCGATAAGTGAGTCTTTGAATTTCCCGTTGTTGACATGGACAGCTCAATGCGTATTTCGCACTCTCATTCATTATTAGGAGTTCAGTCCTTAACGTGTTTCGCCATACAAACTTGTCTCATTTTGAAATATTTCCCAAACACGAAGAATTGCTTCTCTAATTATCATTACAGGTTACCAATCGTTTACCCTCAAATGCACAAGCGATTATTTAATTATTTTTTTAAATATTCCCAATAGCCCAAAAGGGACTAAGGCCCTAGAGGCTGAGTAACGTAGAATCCGTCATATGGTACACTTTGAGAGTATTCCAGAGATAAGTTCTACATCCAATCCAACAGTGCACTGTATGAGCTCCTTAATGATGTTTAAAATCGTCTCTTGTCTTATTTAAGTAGTTATCCTTGGACTAGTTTGGAAGCTTTTCGATGATTTTTTAGAAATATGCTCCGCTACTTGTTTCTTAAATTATTCCTTAGATTATGTCGCTACCTCTACTGCAAACCAAGTCTTTCAAGTTTTTTTTAATCTTAACAAGAATATTGGTACCGAAATCCATTAATTTTTTATTTAAAATGCGATAAAATGATTGTGTTTTGATATCGAAATATTAAAATACAATAATAATGTAGAATTGTTTTGAATTCATTGGAATAAAAAAATTATAAAAAGGAAATATTTGCAAAGGGAACAAAAAACAAATCTTACCCAAATAGACCGATGACATCTTCTTTGATACATTCTCATCAATGTATGTAACGCCCAGAGTAAATAGTGGTGAAGCACCAGCACCATGCAACAATTGAGCAACAAAAAATATCCAAACAGTCCATGTTAAATTTTCCATATTATCAGCCTCATTCCTATTGTCATCACTCGTTGTCATGTCAATTAATTCACACGATTTCTTTAAAATGAAAATAACATAATAAAAAATATACGTACGTTTATATTTTCAAATTATTAAAAGTGTTCGTGTCGTTCGTTTTTTGTTTTTATTTTATTTACCTGTAAAGTGGTGTCATTATTAACACTTGAAGCTGAGCAAGTATTTGTTGTAGACATGGTAGCACGATACGGTCCCACTAGAAAGTGTGGCAACGCAAATGTCAGAGATCCCAACCCCAATAAAATAATACCCCAAGCAATGATGCGTGGCTTTGAAGCACCAAGGCGACCACCAAAATACGTAACCGGCACCAGGCACAAAAATGAAGCAATATCGTAGCCACTTGCCACCAAACCAGTTTGACGTGAACGTAATCCGAATCGTCTTTCGATAGTCGTAATTACAACATTTATGAAGCCATTAACTATTAAACCTATGGAAAATACAATAACAAATTACAATACAATGAATAAACTATAATATTCTTATATTATTTATATATGTATGTATGTAATCTGATTTCTCAGAATATATACAGCGGATCACAGTGAAATGGGACCGCTTGACATTAAGCTCTTAAATGTACTAAAAAGCTAAGAAAGCTATTGTTACAAAAATGGAAATGGTGTTTTGCTTTTACATGGTTTAACATTAAAATTATAAACAAAAGCTACAAAAACAAAAACAATGAACTTGTTTACATGATAAACAAGTAAACAAAAATGCAACAACAAACACTGCAAAATTAATGTAAACAAAAATATACAAACAACAATAATGAAACAACGATGGTTACATTTATAGAGATCTCGAGAAGGCGAAGCCACGAACATTCTACTTCAAGATCATTCATCAGACTGTTTATGTTGGCATATAAAAGGCAAGACAAAGAATGCAACGGGGTTAGTAAAAATTCAGTCAGTCTTGTGTGAAGACGCGCGGTGTTTGAAGAGAATAATCGTGGTTTGAAGATCTCCGTTATAAAGATCTGTCGAACAATTGTTATTGTTTCCGCAAAGGAGTTGTTGGGGTGAACGGGGAAGCGAATAAAATAAAATATTTATCGAGATATCGGGTAAATAAAAACAAAGGTATTAGTTTCCAAAATATAATTGTTTATTTCAATGTACATAAACGTACCTTTCGGGTTGGGGGTTGATCGGGTATTAATCTGTTTTCGTTTATAATTATTACAACAATTCACAATTAATTAATATTAAACCAGGGATGGTTTATACACTTAAACTAAACTTATATCTAAACATAAACGTAGGGTGGCCAGCGTGAATAGGAGTGTAAAGAAGAAGCAAACCAATTGTTGTTGTTTACATCAATTTGTGAACAGTGGCACACAGAATTGTGCGAACAAAAAATAATTTAATTAAAACTAAACACAAATTTATTTAAAAACGTAACACTATATTAAGTTTAATACTCTAGGGCACAGTCAGTTATTTTAGTTTATGTAAATAAAAAATGTAAATACAATTAAGGTTTAAACAATGTTTTATAAAAAAATTTTGACAATAGACAGGTTACAATAAAAATAGGCCGTTTAAACGTTTGTACATTAAATAAATCGTAAGAAAAATTAAAACGTTTTCAATATTTAGTTGGACAGCTTTCTTGGTGAATAACAATAAGATGCTTTGATACATGATGCATGTTCAGTAAGCTTTTTTGTGTATTGGAAGCTTAATTTATTCCACACCTCCACCAAGGCCTATTCCGCACTCCTTGATTCGAAATAGTTTGTTTACTTATTAAAGTTTTCAGTTTTTGGCACAAATCTTCATTGGTGATCAAATCGTGTGGTTTGGGTTGAATTTAGGTAACTCGAAGACAATTATTCAACAGCAATTTGTTAAAAAATCCAACTGCTCAGGGTTATTACCCTAATACAAATCAAATTTATGCTTTATGCTAAGCATTTTGGAACTTTGTATTAGGTTTTCTTTAAACATTTTTAAATATTTCGTTTTGTACAAAATGTCCTTCAACAAAATTTACCAACACAGTTTACCAACAACCACCCTTTACCATTATGTGCCCTTCACCATATTTGATAGTAACATGCAGACGCCATAGTCTAGTAGGTAGTGTGTCGGCTTATTAGACGTAAGGCCACGGTTCAAATCGTAGGTCAGACATCAAAACGAAAATATAAAAATATATTTCTTCGGCCACTGCCTCTCAGCAGATTTCGTGGCAAAAATTCTGAAAGTAAATAAAATTGCCATGAAGAGTGTCTTAAAAAACTGTCTTTCGGAGTCGACTTTAAACTGTAGGTCCCGCCACGCACATAACATAAGTGATGTGAGAAGCTAAGTCGTAATCCTGACTGAATGGTTGTAATGACCAATTATGTATGTATGTATATACATATGTGCCTCAGATTCATTTCGTGGTTAGGTTCTTCCACAAAAATTCTCTACCAAAAATATTATATTTGCTTTCGTCTCTGAACAATGCCAGCAATGAGCAAAACTGCAATCGAAAATTTTTATTTCTTTTGCTTAGAAATGGATTCTTACATGCAATGCTGACATTAAAATCATTATTTCACTGAATTTGGCGTATTGTTTCAACATTTTAGCTTTTGTTAAAATATTTTACAAGCATACCTCACAATTTCCAGACATTTGATCTCGGCCTGGTTGACGATCCTCCTTTCTTCACATTCCGTAAAGGGCTTTACGACAGGATTTTTACCTTATTTCTTACTCGGCGTTAATTTTTCAAACTTCGGGTGATTTTGCTCATGTTTTATTTACGACTTTTGCAATTTCATTTTAACTTTTACTATTGTTATGGTATTCAAGGATTGACTTTCTAATTTGAACTGTAGTAAAGCGACAAATGGTAAATAACTGATTAAACGAAAGACTGTCTACGATGGTAAGTGTATTACAATAATCTTTTTAAAAAATAACAAACAAAAATTTACTGTTAAACTGAGGTTGCATATTTCTGTTTGAACAAAACGATCTAACCGGTTAAAGACTTATTTTAAGAATTTAATATCGATTTCTGAGTTTTTTGTTTTGCAAGTGGACCAATTTCATTCACTATGATCAGTGATAAGTTGGTACAATGGGTCACTTCGACCTCCGGGTACTGTACTTGTCTTAATTGACCTAACCATCAGTGATAAGTTATTAAATTTATAAAGTGCTTAAGTAGATCTATTCTTCGAAGTCCAAAAATATCAAAATTTACAAAAATTTTAGAAAGTTTCGATGACTATTTTTTATTGCTGGTATTATATGTCAATACAGGAAACTACAATTTTTATAACATCTTTCGCAAGAACTTTTTCAGCATAAGTACAAAACTTTGTTGCTCACAACTTAGACGCCTTTTGCACGTTCAAAGTAATTTGCAAAGAATTTTTAAAAATTTTTTTACATTTTCTTTTAAACTCCATTTCGCTTTTGACAAATTCTTGATATTTTGTTGTTGTGTATACAACCATCAAAAGACGACGAACGAAGAAGAAAGCAACTTTGGGAGTACATCAAAGTGTGAACTGACCCCCGCTTGATTTTCCCTTCTCTTCTTTGCAAAGTACGTGCAAAACGTGCAAATGGCGTGTTACATACATAATAGGTCATTACAACCTACAGTCAGGATTACGGCCTAGCTTCTCACTCCACTTATGTTGTGTGTGTTAATTTTATACATGAGTGACGGAATCTAAAGTTTAAAGTCGACTCCGAACAGCACTTGCGAAATCGTGCTGTGTGAGAAGAAAAAAAAACCTTTACAGACAAAGCACATTTTCGACTCAGTTGATACAAATTTGTTTAATTTAATATGAAAAGCAGACAGAAATACTTCAACTGTCAATATACCGTGAAAGATCCATTTTTTAGTGCGATTTGTTTGTCGGTGTCATAATTGAAATATACTTCTTCAAAATCGAAGAAAATCGCAGCGATACAGACAATGGAACAAGATACCGTGTATAATTACTGTCTCTTTCCCCCAATATTTTCGATATTTAAGTAATTTCAACAAGAGGTTACTACAGGCCACACTGCGCGCAGTTCCATGAATCTCACGATTTTAACTGGTCCAGGATTATCCAATTTGATACTGGGACAAGACAGGCACAGTTTTAGCCATAAAGCAAAACATTGCAGCTGCTACTAACGAGATAACGGTCAAAATGCTGGGAAAAAGTATGTTACAATTGAGAGTTCGGAGCTGCAAGCAACATTTAAATAAAAAAAATATTCAAAATTCATTTATAGCCCTAATGGTAGTCTTTTTAAGCTTTATCTATAAGTAAGTGTTAGATAACATCGGAATTTTTTTATTAATTTGAAAGACATATTGAAGTAATTTTGTGTGGAATATAACGTCCGCCACGGCTTCTCTGGGTGAAGTAGCACCCAAAAGATCCAATTTTCCATGACTCTGGCACCAATTACAATTTCAAAAATCAATTTGAATTTGACCAATGTGGCATGATCTATATAGCATGTAATGTTCATATCATTCAAATCCAAAAGAAGTTGGTAATCATCCAAATAGTGTACTTGTTGGGGACAATGATGGCCAAAGTATTCTTCAAAGAAATATAAACTGATGAAACTGCAAGCTCAAAGTCTACACTATACAGTGAATTTTTCAGGATGCATTGAAGGCTATCGGATCTCGTGTTGGTTGATATCGTTCCAATTTTGACAATTTCAGTCCATTTGTGCAGGAATGGGCCTCATCGCTGAATATGACTTTTAGATTAGTATTATGAAAAGCCCATTCAGCAAACATACGTCTTTTTCTATATTCTCTACAATGATTTACAAAAAAGGGTGGATGGATGGATGACAACTAATTTGACAGACGTAGTACCATGTCAAAGCTTGGAAGTGCCTGCTGGAAGACCTTATCTGTACTTCATTATATTTATTTCATATTTTTTTGTTATACATGAACAAAGTAAACTTCACTTTTAAATTATGAAAATATTGTTTCATTATTATGAATGATTTGTTAACATAAATTAAATCGTAAACATAATTTAATAAAGAAATGTTTTTCACTTAACCTTTTCAGCACCTTTACTCAATGCAGTGAACATGCATAAGTAATTTTAAACACTTGCATCATTTGCCATATACGATTATCTTTGAGAGGCCTTTAAGGAGCATGTCATTTTATGATTTTTAATAGCGTCCATTAATTATTTAATAAACATTATTATTCATTTGAGAAAATTTAATTTCTCGACATTAACTCTTCATAAATGGAAAAGCCACAGCAAGAAATGCAACTTATCACAATCAAATGCACTTTATTGCGTTTGCGATGCAGTAAATAAATTAATTTGTTTAATTTGTAGAAAATGTCACGTTTTTCTTGATCAAATTGAAGTTTAAAGAAGAGCGCCGGTAACAATTTGAAGTGCAGTTGAAGTCAAAGACAAAGAGGAATGACTACACATAAAAGTTATTAAAATAATTTGAAATAATACTTAAAAACTTATTTCAGCATTCAGAGACGAAAAAACGCAACGCACAGTATAATTATTGCAAAAAAAAACACGGAATTGGTAAAATACATGATATGGAACCTTAAAATCTATCTCTAGGTTAGGTTAGACGACGTGTACTTGCGAATTGAGACAAGTACAGTACCCGAAGGTCGAAATGACCCATTGTACGGAATCTATCTGTAAATTCAATATGTTTTTTAAATCTAAATGTCCACAAAACAATAGACTACTTTCTTTGGAAGAATTTGACTTGAATGTAAATCCCCAATTTTACGCAATTTTTCGAAGATTGTTTTATATGAAGCAACGGTTTATTTTCGTAGTGCAATAATCCGCTGAATTGAGATTAATTTCAAATTTCTGCATTAAAATTAACGATAAAGTCCAAATGAAGTGACCTCATACTCACCAAAAACATATCTTTCCATGATCGGTAAGCTACAATATTTGAAAGCTTATTTTACGAACGGCTAAAGAGAATGATTGGAAATACATAAATAATTGGTCATTACAACCTTTCAGTCAGGATTACGACCTAATGTTGGTTTTATACACAAGTCGCGGGACCTATAGTTTAAAGTCGACTCTAAACGTCAAATTTTTGAGAAATTTTTTCTTGGCAATTTTATTAACTCTCAGAGTTTTTGCCAGAAATCTGTCGAAGAAATATTTTTACATATTTTCGTTTTTGATGTCCGACCTGCGTTTGAACCATGGTCTCACGTCTAAAAAATCAACACACTACCTACTAGACTACGGCGACTTTGTCTGATTTGTAACTAAATAAATTCTTAATTCATAACTAAATAAATGAAAAGAACAGGTTAAAAAGAAGGCGACCAAATTTAGTACGTTAGATTAGGTTGAATTGGTAGCCATCTCAATAGGCATTGGTTACTTGGGTCCTGTAATCGCTCATATATGTACAGTTCCTGGTTGTTACCACTGCAATCTCGAGAGTTTTATTAAAGCCGCCTTTGGCGTCCTGTCATAAAAATTTGGTCACCCAAAAGGTTGTAAGATGTTCCCAGAATGCGCAGTCGTGCACTCAGAGGTCAGAATCTGTTCAAGTTTAACGAAAATTTTGTTCTGCACATATCAATGTCGGGTGAAATCTGTCTGTTTTCTCTACAAGGGGACTCATTATCCCATCTTTCTTTTGCAAATGTTCGACGTTTGTGAGAGACCGTCTGTTTACTCCTCTTTATAGGAATACAAATCTCACGTATATATTCAATTGAATTTACTGTAGCAAGCTCGCCGACTTTGTTGTTATCTTCATAGTCCTCTTGTTCAGTATTCCATATGAGGATTGCCGCTATCTCCTCTAGAGACATCTAGCATTCTTAAACTATCTGCGATGTATACACCAAATGGTTCTTATGACGACCGTCCTTATTTTCAGTAAATATCAGCATACGATATACTCGATGGCAAACTTTATAGCCAGTATTTAAGCCTATATTATTACTATAGTAATTGGGGTCTGAAAAATTTCACATCCGACTTTTATCACGTGTCAACCATTATTAAAAAGGATATATAAAGGCGCTAGCCTAGCAATAACAGTGCAACACTTACAGGGTGGTTGATATGTATTGCAACCAACTTCAGGTTGTTATCATTTGTAAACCGCTCGTCTGACAGTTGACAGATTTATTCCGGTGACAGTTTATTTTATTATTTACAAGCTTTCAAAAGCATTTTGATTTATTGCATTCAGAAAAAAAGTTATTCGTGATGGAATTAAAGCGTGATAGTGTGATTGCTTTATATTTGGCTGGAAAACCACAGGTGGCTATCGTTAGAGCCCTCCAGCATTTAAATGTGAATAAATCTTTTGCTTCTCGTACCATTGCTCGTTACCGTGATACTGGCAGGACGAAAGAAAACGGTAACAACACCAGAAATTATCCGAAAAGTGAAGGCCAGATTTGATCGAAATCCACGCCGCAGTGGTAGAAAAATTGCTCGTGAGCTGAACATATCGCGAGAACGGATGCAACACATATTGAAAAATGAGCTTGGACTAAAGCCATTGAAATTTCAAGAAGTGCAAGAGCTCACCGATGGACAAAAAAGTTAGACTGGAAAGAGCCAATGGCTTAAAAAGGAGGTTCCTCGATTCATTTCTATCGCACAATGGCCACCAAAACCTCCGGATCTCAATCCGTTGGACTTTTGCGCCTGGGGCATTTTGGAGAGTAAGGTTCTCACTAAAAAACACTAAAGCGTCGATCATCTCAAGACGGCGCTTCACCGGGAATGGGCCAAAATACCGCAGAGCCACTTTCGTGCAGCCTGTGATGGCTTTGTCGGTCGTTTGAAGGCCATAATTCGTACCAAAGGTGGCCAATTCGAACAAATCTAAACTGATTCTAAAATTTTTTGTTATTTCCAAAATTTTTTGCTTTTGAACAATAAAAAAAAAAATACATAAATTAAAAAAATATAGCGCTTTACTTTGTTGCATTATATATCAGCCACCCTGTAGACTTTGGTGACAAAAATCAAATTTTTTTTGGAAAAATATTTTTCCAGTTCAGTAAACAAAATGATCATGTGTGACAAGAGTAGAAATTAAAAAGAATTTAAAACCCCGGTTACTACTACAAGATGATCACCATTAATTTTCATTGAACAGAATTTAAAATTAATTTAACAAATCTATCGTGAAAAATTTTAAGCGTGGACTTTGGCAACTATACTTGGTATCGTCTCTAAGTCCGGCGAGAAACAAACTTAAAAATTTATATTTCTGTGTTGAATAAAATATATGTTTGATGCAATATAATACAATACAATCAGACTAAATTCGTGCAGTCCCAAGCCTTTTTGGCCAGAGTGGAAGCTATCATCTGCGTTAAAAGTGGCTACATTGATAGATGTTTCAAATATATTAAATGATGAGATTATTAAATAAGAAAATAATATTTAAATAGAAGCTGCGTAATTCGGATCAGTATATATGAAGGATGTCATGTGTGTGAAGTTAGCTGCAAAAGTTATATTCTTTTTTTATAGTGAATGTTATGTTAACAGAGACTGTTAAGTTAACATAATTGAAAAACTTGAAAAAGTAAAGATAAATTTGAGAAAAGATAAAAGGAAGGCGAACCTAAACCTTTGTTCGATCAAAAAACACCTGAAAATGCACGTTGCCCAAAAGCGATCTTACATAGAACTATGAGGGAATAAATTAAGGGTTGCGGCTAATAGTGGAAGTAATGGAAGAAACAAATTCATGTATCGGGAATTAGATATTTTTTATTTTGCCATCACCCTGGCATACAATTAAAAAGAAATATTGAAGGTATTCTTATCAAACGGCAACCTTCATACAAGCAACATTTTAACATAAAATTATTAAACCGAACGTATTTAATTGTTTTAAAGTATTTTTTAAGTATTAAATAAACGTACACATTACACTTATTTTCAAAAGCTCACAACTATTGTTTCCACGAACAATAATAAATATTTTGTGTTTCTACTGATTAGCTTCTTAAGAAGGACCCAAAATGTAAAATATTATGAATGTTGAATTGATGATACGAGTATTATTGTATTGTAATGGTAAATATCATATCGTATTATTTCATTGAAACACTGTTTACCAATGTATTTGAAATAATCCTCTAACATTTATGGAATATTTTCATCGACACCCATTTCTGTATATGATGGTAGTCATCATAAAGGAGCATTCATTTGGTAGTTCATAAATAGATAGGAATGTTATTGTGGTCAGAGTATTCAAATTTACTCATATTGGTTCTAATGAAAGCTGAAACCACAGATAAATTTGAAAAACAACTCTAGTAAATACTCTCTATAGCGACAAGAGCGCAAAACAACAGCAACAGCAACAGCAACAGCAAAAAACAAATGATATTCATAATGATATGGTCTTGTGTAGCCATCATATCAACAAGCAATAACTGAAGGAGTTTATTTTTTGAATTTCATACAGCCGTTACAGATTACGTGCACATGACTCACGTCGAGTATGAAATTTCAAACTGACATTCTTAAATGGAAACCAATAACTTTATGGAATGGGTGAGACGGAATGTACCATAAAGGCAGTTGGTCAGTGAGTCAGTCAACATTGACCGCCGGTCCAATAAATTACAAGTCATTGAGCATTTTTTTTTATTATTTAGCAATTGAGTGTATTGTGGTAGGCTGGATAAATAATTACCAAAAGAAAACATAGTATCTGTTGCATGTTGTTTGCAACAAACACTCGACAATTTAAATAAAACAGGATGAAACAGGATGTATTTTGAAAGTCGTTGTTTGTTAAACACCCAAAAATGATGACAAGGCTTTTCAATATTCTACCAAAACAGGGAAAAAAAACAAACCTACCACGCGCCCCATTATACTACATTGACGATAAATCTTTGTAAACGCTTTCATTACAGCTGCGCTAGCTGCTCTTGTACGGCACGTGACCAAAAATATTAATCAGCTAACGTGAAATTTGCATGAATTATGGCTATAATACGAGAGATCTCCTATTTATTGTGTATATACATATATATATGTGTGTGTGTTTCTGAGTGAGTGAATGTATGTATGTGTGTGTGTGTGTGTTTATATATTTTTACTATAACCGAAATTCCAAAATAATGAAAAAAAAGAGAGATGAAGCAAACATGGCAAAATAAAATTTCAAGTATAAACCACTTTAATTTAATGTGTGGCATATTCATTTACAAATATTTCTTCATACACCTATACATATCTACCTACCTATACCCCATACACACGAATAGTCGGTCAATTTGCGTCTACTCTGCTATGGAACTTAATTTCATATTGAAACCAAAAAAAAAAAACTTAACACCGACTAAAGGATACTCTACACATGACTTGAATGTTGTCTTAACACTTTAGTATCGGGAAACGAGAAACCTTTGTAAACATCAGCAAATGCGATTTCTCGTTTTCAATAAGTTAGACATCGGGAAATGAGGCCCTGAACTCTAAGATGCCCTGGTATAGACCTTCCCTAAAATATTGGGATTTCGAAAGTCACGTAAGCTAGACAATAACTTAAAAAGTGTTCCATGCCCAGGACTCATTACAGTCTACAGTGCTTTTTGACGTTTAAATGTATAAGGCGGAGTGTCTGCTAAGGACACTCACCAGTGTACTGAAGTCGTCTTTATTCAATCCTAATACACTCATGGTTTTTCTCCCATCAGGATCTCTCCAGACTCTTTTTTCTGCAGTGCCATTAATCTACAATAGCCGATGTAACGTTTCCGACTACTTTCTTGGTTTGGTCTTCAATGCAATAAAATGCATTGAGTTATCCCAGCTTAAGACATACAGTTCTCTAGCTCTATTAGCCAGAATCCTAATGGCTAGGTACCCATGTTATCGTTCCATACCAGGAATAATTGTCATCAAACTGTTTATTGATAGTATGATGATTTTAATTAATTAATGATGCACTAAATGACAGTGCGTTCGTTACCTTTTATTAGCAGTAACTTATCTTATATTTCTTGCTAAAGCACGGTAAACTTCCTTCCCAATTATAGTTTATTTCGTATAAATTAAATTATATTACCTCTACGTTAGTATATAGGTACCCGAAATAAACAGCGAAAAAATTATACAACCGAGTTTAAATTTGCAAAAAAGAAAAAAAAAACACGTACGACAATAACGTGCGAAAAAGATCACGGCCAAAGCAGAATTAGTCACCAGAATTAACATCAAAATTTGCTGGGGTTGACACCAAAAATCGAGAAACGTTAGGTCTGATAATTCTGGTGTACAAATTGTTTTAAAATTTCTACAAATTGAATCGTATGCCTTCCATCGACGTTAAGCTCAATTAGACACCATAGCAGAACTACTTACTCAAATCTTAGCTGAAGTAACGGAAAAATTCTGTAGGAAAAGTACGGCTAAAACCACTTGATGGATTATGAAAATTGCAGAAAAGCTTAAGGATTGTAAGACACAATAGTAGGTTGTGGGCAACAATAAATTCTCATAGATTGGGCACAATAATGTTATCCAGAAATCAAAACGATAGTCCTGAAAGGATTTCAGTAACAATATATCATATTGCAGAAAATCTCAGGGATTAAAGGAAATCTGTTGACGATACAAACAAATGTTCAATGAGCCACAATGAATTCTGATTTATTGGGCTCAAGAACGCAAAAAGACAGTCCTGAAAGCATTATGGCATGTATTGTCAAAAGAGTTTTTCGACAAGTTCAGCACTACAATCTTACTTTCAAAAATCTGACGGATCCGGGACATTCTAAATTTACTCCATAAGCCGCACTCCATCGCGTGTTAAAACCTCACGTATCGGCCTTTGGGGATACAAGCACAAATGATATATCGATCTCAAAAAAAATTAGATGGGAAGTGAAAACCTCCCATGTTTTCGAATCGCCGGTGCCTGACGGACTTGAATAGTCTTTAGCACAGGATTGCCTGCATGAAAGTTAATGATGTGTATTTGCTAGAATTCATAATGGAGTTTATACATCCTGACCGATCGATTGATTCTGGTCTCTACTCATAAAAATAAATACCGATATTGAAGCAAGCAATTTAATAAAAAAAGGCCGAAAATAGTTCTTCGGCGACTTCCTCTCAGCAGATTTCCGGCAAAAACTCTGAGAGAAAATAAAATTGTCATGAAAAGTTCCTCAAAAAAATCAGTCGTTTGGAGACGACTCTGAACTGTAGATCCCTCCACTCATGGATAAAATTAACACAAAAGATCGTAATCCAGACAGAAGGGTTGTAATGACCAATTATGGATCAACAGAAAACGTCTTTATTCTATCATGATAACACCAGACCATACAGCAGAAACTGAAAGAGCAGGCTGGGAAATTTCGATGCATCCTTCAAATTAAAATTCCTTAGCCGTCTGTTAATAAATAATTAAAAGAAACAATGATGACAACTACTAAACAGCCTATACAATATTCCAAAAAAATATGTCAAGTCATGCTTTCCATCAATCTTAAAATACCGATTTTGCTTTGTACAGATCATTCCGTTATTCATTTAATAATTTTATTTTTAATTTTTATTTTCATAATGTTTTAATAAATTTTCAAAAGTATTTGCATGAGTGCTACTGTTACTAACACTCGTGCAACTATAACTACAAAAACAAACAAAAAATAAATAATTTTTCATTCTCTGGCCTAAACAAAATATTTATGTTTTAATAACGCGGGCATCCAGAAATAATCTCCATTTAAACGTTCTTTCAATAGCACTAAACAGCGCCATTAAACCAAGCCATACCACTGGCCATTTGTTTTTGTTCTTGAAATAGAAAAAAAACGAGGAATACAACAATCAGCCATAAAGAATCCTGTATTAGTCCTGTTATGGTAGTTGTGTTGGTATATACTTATATGTATGTATGTATGGATGTATCATCTGTATTATGAATATGTTGAATTAGCAGTAAATTTTGTTTTTGTTTTTAATTTTAGAATTTTCAGAATTCAGAATTCTTTCGTTCGCCCGCTAATTTTCCATTCATTTAAATCTTGTTTACCATATGAGGTCAACATAAATAAAAATGTTCTTTTGGTGTATGCCCATAGCAAACTGAAGCAGTGGAAACACCACTACCACTTGCCACTTTATAGACAAACATTCAGTATCTCGGTCTTCCAGGTGAATTCAATGCTTGACTGGCTTTGTTTTTAAAAATAGAAAATGGATGCTGAAAATAAAATATTCACTTGGTTTGCTTTATTTGCTTGCATTATGTGTGTCATATTTGATAACAGAAATGTTACGATGTTTTGTGCAAAATATTTATTTTTATTCGTACATCTTCTTCGTACACACCATGTTTAGAATTTCTTTGAAAGTAGGCTGTTAATAATCCTTTCAAAAAGCTTATGAATATGAATGAATGGAAACTGTAGTATTTTACAGATAATTTTTTCAATTAACAATTTGGCCTTATAAGATAATTTTAGGTCATCATTAACTTGAATCTGTTTTTTAATTTTTATTTAAAAGAGAACTAAAGATTGAGTTTAATTGCAGGTGCAGAAAAATAAAATTTTTACGTTTGTTGCCATATTTACAGATGTTTGGCACTCTTTATCTGATTTGTTGAGAAAATGGTTGTGAAGGTTGTGAAACTGAAGTCGCCATGGTGTAGTAGGTAGTGTGTTGGCTTATTAGGCGTGAAGCCTCGGTTCAAATTCCCAGTCAGACACTTCCAACTAAACAAAATATAAAAAAAATATTTCTTTGGCAACTTCCTCTCTCAGCAGATTTCTGGCAATAACTCTGAGAGTAAATAAAGTTTACATACATACATAATTGGTCATTACAACCCTTCAGTCAGGATCTTAAAGTTTACTTCTCAAAAATCTCTCGTTCGGAGTCGACTTTAAATTAAACTTAGGTCCCGCCCCTCATGTATACAAAAAAATTAAAACACACAACATAAGTGGTGTGAGAAACTAGATCGTAATCCTGACTAAAGGCTTGTAAGCACTAAATTTATGTGTTTGTGTATACATATGTGAAGATTATGTACTTTCATTAATTTTAAATTGGGTATACATACATAACATAATTGGTCATTACAACCCTTCAGTCAGGATTACGTCCTAGTTTCTCACACCACTTATGTTGTGTGTTTTAATTTTATACATGAGTGGTGGGACCTACATGTACTGTAAACTGTAGCTACAGTTTAAAGTCGACTCCGAACGACAGATTTTTTGAGAAACTATTCATGGCAATTTTATTTACTCAAAGTTTTTGCCAGAAATCTGCTGTCGTGTTTGTTAAACAACGAAGAAGAAATACTTTTTGTATTTTGTTTTTGATGTCTGGCATGGGGCTCGAACCCTGGCTTTTCGTCTAATAAGCCAACGCACTACCTACTAGACCACGGCGACTTCATTAAATTGGGTATAATCAAACAATTATTCCTACATGCCATTCTTCGCTTTGCTTTCTTTTGTGTCAACCATCTTTCTAAATCGATCGCAGAGTTCATGTCAACTTACTAAATCATTAATATAATAGGATGCAAAGAGAAGATGTTGAAGATAGTTTTCCTTTCTACCTCATGATTCATTACATCTTCCAAACTACCTTAATTTTTTCATCTTTTCAGTGAAAATGAGCAAAGTTTGTAGGATCATTAATTCCTGCCCTGTAGAGGAATACCATCTCATTTGTTCGAATTATTTGTTGTACGAGCCTTTGCAAGTTTCCTTCATCATTGGTAGTCTCGGCACTTTTTTTTTGGGACTTTCCACGTTCTTATAAGTATGTGGTGTACATGTTCTCTAGTTATCAAGAGGCCGCTTTACTGTCAGTAATATGTGTAAACTCCAATATGCAACTTACTGGACTGATCTTCAAGGCTCAGTACAGTCAATAAGCAGTTTAAAGTTGACTTTACCTAAGATTCTGGAATTACCGCACTTCCATGTCTTTGCGGCTACTTATTTCGCCAATATTTCTATTGGTAATCGGTTATGGATAGTACACAACCAAAATAGGTTTTTATAGTTAATACAATGGTGTAGACCTATGGCTGTCTTACAATAATAAAGAGCGGTTACCGCTTTAGAGGTTCTAGACGTTTTAAAGATAATTGACAGCATTAGAGTATTTACTTTCATCTGTAAGTCTATCAAGAGCTAGCGATTTGAAAATACAGGACGTTTTCACTTCCCATCTCATTTTCTGAAATCGATATATCAAATATTCGTTTATCATTGCATCTACTTTAGGATCCCAAGGGCCGATGAGTGGAATTTTAACATTTTAACATTCAAGGAAATTTAGAATTTCTTCTTTGTTGATATATTGCTTCTGAATCTTTAAACAGTATTCTACTATCCTTGAGTTTTTCTGAAATTTCCATACTCCATCAAATGGTTTAGCAGTATTTTTCTTACAGAATTTGTCCGTTACTTTAGCTAAGACTTGAGTAAGTAGTTCTGTTATGCTGTCTAATTTGGACTTAACGTCGATGGAAGACATACGATTCAATTTGTAGAGGTTTTGAAACAATTTGATCACCAAAATTGTTAGATTTAACGCTTCTCGATTAATTTCTTATAAAATAAAGAAGAACTGTAAAGGAGTGAAGAGTTACGATTTGTAAGTGGGCATATGTTGCAATTCTGTGTTCTTTAATTCAACCATTCTGTTGCAATGACTTCCATAAGCCTTCTTAAATCCTTCTCTTACTCCTTTAACAATTCGAATATAGCTTTTAAGGCAAGTGACAAAATTTTTTTTTTGGTACGACCATCACCCAGGCTGTGGCCCCCAGTCATGCATACATACATACATAATTGGTCATTACAACCCTTCAGTCAGGATTACGACCTAGTTTCTCACACCACTTATGTTGTGTGTGTTAATTTTATACATGAGCGGTGGGACCTACAGTTTAAAGTCGACTCCGAACGACAGATTTTTGAGAACCTTTTCATGGCAATTTTATTTACTCTCAGAGTTTTTGCCAGAAATCTGCTGAGAGGAAGTCGCCGAAAAAATACTTTTTGTATTTTATTTTGATGTCTGGCCTGGGGCTCGAACCCTGGCTTTTCGTCTAATAAGATTACACACTACCTACTAGACCACGGCGACTTCCCCAGTTATGCAGTGCATTGTATTGGAATTAGGAAAATATGTTATGGGAAGGATGAAAGAGGGCGTAGTGTTTGTGAACACTAGATTTGAAACCTTTTATACCATAAGTGAAAAGAGAAAAGAGCTCTGCATGAAGGGAGTTCCACATACAAATAGTCCGACTAAAGAACGAATTTTGCTTGTAATGCAATGAGCGATCTATACGTTCATTTATTTCGCTCAAGCGAAACACAAGCCACATTGCAATGATGTTTTAATGAATCAATGGAGTTGGATGTTCTACCGTCATTAACGAGAACCTTCTCTCCTGTACGCGGTCGAGAAGACTCAAAATAGACAAATGTTCACCGGCCCCTACATGTGAGTTGTATTCCATTCTCAGTCCGATATAAGTGGCGTAAATAGAAAGAAAATCACAAGAGAAATATTTCTTGTACCATCTTAAGAAGCCAAGGCAATAAAAAATGTGTCGGTTCTAGCGAACATCATTAGAAGTCGCCGTAGTCTAGTAGGTAGTGTGTTGGCTTATTAGACGCAAAAGCCTGGGTTCGAGCCCCAGGCCAGGCATCAAAGACAAAATACAAAAAGTATTTTTTCGGCGACTTCAAATAAAAATTGCCATGAAAAGTTTCTCAATAAATAAAAATCTGTCGTTCGGAGTCGACATAAGTGGTGTGAGAAACTAGGACGTTGTACAATGGGTCAATTTGACCTCCGGGTACTGTACTTGTTCTAATTGACAAGTACACGTCCTCTAACTTAACCTAACCTAGCGAACATCACACTGAATTTTCATCAATTTTTTTACAATTTCTATGAACGTCTTTGGCGACTTTGACGATTTGTTTCTAATATTTGACGATTTGATGTTTTATTTATCTGACAGCCGTGCTCACGGATGAAATTAAGGCACACTACATGGGTGGAGTGAGAAGCTATGTGGTAGTCCGGACTAAAACATTGTAATGGCCAATTAAGTAAGTAAGTAATTATAAAATATTAAATAGAAAAAGTGAGTTTTTATGGTAAATTTTTCATAAAGAAAAAATTTATTCGATTTCAATTGAATAAATCAACAGGCCCCTATTTATAATTGATATTGACCATGACATTATAATACGTTACTATTTTAATAAAAACTAAACTCCATTTAAAATACTTTTGGGGAAATAAACATGTAAAAAAGATCAAAGAGAACATTCATCCTCTTTAGATAGTCACAAAAACAATATTGGCTTTGAAATATTTTAACGAAATAAGAAACTAACAAATTCACACACTATTTACGCACTTACTCAGACACACTTTTCTAATTTAGATTTGAAAATAAAAGCTGAAGAAGAAACGAAGAAATGAAGAACCAGAACCACCTACACATTTTATTAAATTGAATTCATTAATAAAGAGCATCAAGTGTAGATAGAAAATAAAATCCGAATATTTTCATGGGACAATGAAATTAAATTCTGTATAAAGTAGGCGTGACTTTTAACGGGGAGAAAATGATATAAAAAAATTTTAAAATGTTTGCTTTACGCTAAAGTTCTGAATTTTTCAATTTATTTAAAATAATTAAAAGAAAAACACTCTCTGATTAACGCATTTGTATTAAAAGAAATTAAAAATGAACGAATTTTAATATAAAAAGAATACATGTTGTAAGTCATTAGTAAACCGAAAATACTTTTAAAATGATTTTTAAACGATTATTATTATCAAACAGAGAAAAAGTCTTAGATACAGAAATGTAGAAATAAATTTGTTTTGGACGAGGCAATAATATCAAGTGTCTTTAAAGAAATTATACATTAACACATAATAAATTAAATGTCAACATGAATATTGAATGGCTGAGTAGTGATACCAAAAATAATACAAAACGGCAGCTCGTTGAGGATTTCAAATAATTGAAATACGAAACACAAACTTCAAAACTATCGTGCAATTACTGGCCAAACCGTCATAAAGAACTGCATTGCAATAAGTTCCCTTATCGTGATATTTTATATCCAAAAAAATCGCTATAATATAAATAATGTAATCAACATTGTTTCGATAAAAAAACTTAACTAGTGCAATGAATGCGAACTTTGTGATGAGACAGGCTTTCAATTAGACTTTGTTAAAGGCTTTTAAAGAAGAAGAGAATACAAGCTTAACTTGAGGATAATTGTGGCCTATAAATATTTCAGTAGCCGTAACTTCCACGTACTATAATTTAACTTTTGTTTCCTTGGCACGCAAATACCTACAATTTCACTTTTAATATTTTGTCAACGTGCTAGAGCATGAAGGTATGGTAACATTGTTCAGAGATTGTCCCATTAGGGGAGTTGTTTCATACACAAAAGAAGGAATATCCCCTAAGAACCTATTACTTTGGAATATCGACAAAACAGTGAAACACAATCCGTCGCATTAAGCAATCATTAAAGCTGAATACACCACTGCCATTATGAGCTCTTTTGTCCCTTACTGTACGTTACCGAAAAGTTTCAAAATAGACTACATGTCAGCAACTCATAGGTGAGAATTGCAGTATGTCTTCCGTATACACATCGTACTACATATTCATTATTTATAACATACAAACATACATACATTCAGTTATTTAATAAAAAAAAGTGTCATTTAAACTAGCCAAATCGGTACGATGCATAACTGCCCGTGATATTGCACGTCGGCGGAGAATCGTATAAAACCCCTAATCAGTCCGTTCAATTATGTTAACCATATAGGGAAAACTTTGTTATTTGGATGAAGTGTAAATTGAATTTGTTTAGAAGCGATGGTAAAATAAAAGCGTTGCGAAAACCCAATACTGGGCTGTAAACAAGAAATCTTATTCTAACTGAGAAGATTAGATGTGTTAATATTATGACTTGGGAAACTACAAGAGTAGCTGGTGTAAGTAAAAATTACAAATAAATACAAGATAGATTTGCAAGTTTCGGTAGACAAATTTGTCCTTGCACCTGGTACTATCTTCCAACAAGATAAATATTAGAAAAGCACTGGACTTTCATTAAACAATGGTTACCTTATTATGATCCACAACGATTTTGTAGCTGGTTTGGAATATAATGAAGAGTAGAGTAAGAAAGGAATAACTTGGAGCAAGGAATTTCTAAAACATATCATTACAAAAGTTTGATTAGAAATAATACTTACAGTACGACAGATATAATGCCGTAATACCGCCTCGTTTACAGGTTATCATAGAGTTACAATGGGGTAACAACGCACTAAAATTTCTATGATTTCTAATGCTAGGAATTTAACGGAACCTACATTCGTTTTTAGAATATGAAAAGCAATGAGAACAATTACCGAACCATAAAAAATACTGCCTATTTTACTGTACAATCGAAATAGTTTATTTTTTACGTCACTCCCTACTATTCATTATTATACCAATCGCGTTACGGTGCGATGATAAATTACGTTTATTTAAATTGAAGCCAATAGATTTCTTAACATTTTAAAATTAATCACTTTTTACCTTGCATAGCTCCACCCCAACAGAGCCAAAACAAAGCCCATTTCGCGGTACAAAAGCGTTGTAAACATTTCGGTTTAAAACGTTTCCATCCAAAGCTTTGCGTATTTATAAATGCATCCGTTGATGAAGTACTGCGATTTATAGTCGAAGGTGTTTCAACTTGATTTATTCCATTATTATTATTCATATTGTGTATCAGAATATAATTTTTTATTTCACTTCACGACTATAACTTTTTAATTACTTTTCTTAATAATTGTTACTGAAAACACTTTTATAATGAAATCCCAAATTAATATTCAACAGTTTTCGCGCTACTATTTAAGCGATTTATTTTCCTTTTTCAAATAACGTTAAATGAAAACCAACAAACAACTTTACTTAACGGCGCGATAAATAGTACTGAACGATGTTTTCAAAAATGAATTCCATTGAAATTCTTCTTCGGATGCACAATGAAGTAACATCGGCGCACACGAAATCCCGAATAATACCATTAAATGTGAAACTGTAACCCATCAGAGAAAGCAGTCAGCAGGCAACATTAAAGTTACGAACTCAATTCACGAACACATTCCGTGTTGTCTGTTGAGAAAGATCTCTACGTTCATAACCATGTCCATGTCACAGGGGTTGTAAATGCTGCTGTTAAATGGTTGTCTCTGTTAAATGACCTGACTCTCTGAAACTAACGAAATGTCTGCGTGGGTAGGGTGGTTGGTTGCCCTCCACAATTGTCTGACGAGCAGCTTATTTGGCGCGCTTTCTTTATTTACAACAGAATACATACCATATACTCCCACATAAGTATAAGAGGACGAAAGCTGGAGCGAAAACTGTTTCATCGTTAATGTTGAGGAATCAAAACAAAATGTGAGAAAGTCATTTGAAAGCATAATAACACTCGTAAGTAAGTATAAGTTTGAATTTGCCGGCATTTTTTTTTATTCATATTCTTGCTGACTGGGCGAATGTGAACAAGTTTATCTTATGCTTACATTCACGTCATTATCATCATCATACTTTAGTCTTTTACGGGATTGTAGAAACGTACACACTTTCCTTCTCTTGTGAGTTTGACTACACTGGTAAAATTTTATTAATAACATCAAGATAATCAATTCATTTTTATATTCATTTAAATATACGAAGTGAAAAGTATTATATTGTATCTGAATTAATGGCTGGCACCTGAATGTAATACATTTTCTATATACAAAAATATAAATTATTTACTGTCGTTCGAAGTCTGCATTAACCACTCATGGATAAAATCAACGCACACAACATGAGTGCTGCGAGAAGCTAAGTTGTAAACCTAACTAAAGGGTTGTGATGACGAATTGAGCAAGTGACCGTGAAGAAGAAATTCGGTAGAACCTGAGGGATCAGCTATTAAGTTATGAGTACACATCCAATAGCTAGTATTGTTCCACCATAAAACTCAAAAGAGCCTGAATGTCGGCTACCAACAAATGCAGTACACTATCAAGTAAATCCTTTCCCAATGTATTGAACACATTCTATAAAGGAGCATAGTAAATACTGTCTTCTCGCTAACACCTCCTCATATCTACCCATCGACTTGACATCACAATGTCCCATCAGAAACCCAGTTACAAGTCTCACTTTGGTCTTATTAAAATCTAGCAGCGAGTTAGTTCTACCAGCATATATATAGAAGTAGAGGCTAATAGCTACAAAATATCTCAAACTATACTCCCAGAACATCTGCTTTCTCTCCCGAAACCCATCTTGCGATGGGTCCATAGGAGTAGTTCGTCGGAGGATTTGCACTAACAACCATAACAACGAATGAAAAATCCAGTCTATCACATACGCGCTATACCGCTGCGAGGAACTTGATCCGATTCAAAGAATCTGGCAGTCGCGAATCACTCTTACAACAGACGAATCCCTCGAAGCAGCTTAATTGTCAACGAAAATCTCGTAATAATCCGTTTTCGAAAAAGCGAAGGGAGCCACGGCCTACAAAACTTTTAAAATAACAAGTATTTCCACCTAAAAATGCTGCTGTTGTCAATCAGCAGACCCTCATAAAAGATTCGAGCACCTCTGCTACCATTCAGTTTCGTCACATCTGTGAAATTGTGTTCGCCAATCCGTTTTGGGAGTTCGCCACTGTTCTTCCAATCTAGGAATAAACACAGCCTCGAGAACCATATGAGAATAGATGATTCTATCCAGGAGCCTCACTATTACCGGAAAAAAGATTCGGCATAGTGGAATAATCGCTCGAGCACTGTTTCCCACAGTCGGCACTATGCGCCGTGCAGCATTCAAAAGTCATGTAGAGTTAGGCAGAAAATAGTTTCGAGAGCAATCTGAAGACAGCTTCTCTTATATCCGGGAATTATATTAAATACGCTCTGAATTGAGTCTCGGTCTTGGAAAGAAAAAGCAATGTGAAAAACAAAGACGGCCTAAAAAATTTAACGCAATTGCTGTTGCTTGTGCTTAGCAATACGAACAAAATTTGTACTGCTATAAGAACCGCCTGCTAAGTATAATGTCAAGAATTTTGCTCAGTAACCCTGTGCCTTAATAGGTTCGTAGTATAGTGCGCAATGTTGCATGTATCATGTCACACCGTCTTATTGAGCCTACATATTAACCAAGTCCAAATCTTTCATTTTGGAAAAAAAAATTAAAACCATCGTGGATACCGCTCGGTACAATGCTGCATTGACGTGATTCGAATGAAACCGCCTGCTTCACATACCTGCCATATATTTCTTCATTTGAAACGCTTAGCGCGAATGTAACATAATAATCGTACAAATAGATTTCAGTGTATTTGATAACAATGACGGCAGGATATTATAATTCCCTGACATCATAATGTCTGTTCTATCGAACATGCTCTACCACTCATCTATGAACACAGGTACGAACTCAAACACAACAGCCGATAATGATTATTAAAGGAGAGAAAAACAGAAAAACATCATCATCAACACGTATTCTGTGTCAAGTGATATTTACATCACAAATACCACTACACTACTTTACATAGTACTCGTTGGTTGATTTACACAAGCATATCCATGCATTCCATGTGCATTCCGGACATTGTTCCCACATCAACAGGCATTTAACGAAAATCCCAAATATATTATGATGCTTTAGAAATTAATACTTAAATGTATGTACATATGTGTGCATTATTAACTTGGCTTTTTCCATTTTGTTTTAATTCCATCCTCCACTATCAATATTTTGGATATAGGAAAACGTGCGCATATACGCACCCTACACTGCACAGATAATGTTTATTTGTTCCATTTTATGTTATGCGCGGTCTGTTCATTTTAAGTTCAAATTAAAACATTTATATTTTGACGAATTTAAATTGTATATTCCAAAAAAATTTTATGTACTCACTTACATACATTCATATGTATATAACAGACAGTGACCACAATTTTGCAAAAGTCCATAACGAACTCTTAATATCTTAAAGCAATTTTATATTGGGGGGATAATAAGTAGGTTCTATACCCGAAAGAAAGAACTTTTAAAATACCCGAATGGGCACAATTAAATAGGAAGTATATTATTTAAGGACATTGCAATTAAATTCTTTTGTAAAATCTCCCAAAAGTTATTTATTTACTAAACTTTGGCAACTTAAATCCAAACTACTCGATCATCATTAAGTTTTCAGTTCAAAAATAAAAAATAACACCTTTTCAGTGTATCATATGAATATTATAAGCAGAACATAGAGACAGAATTTGCAGTATCGACTGCAGATTCGGATTGTGAAGGTTATTTTTCTGAAATAATTGCTTTGTTTCCTAAGGATTTAATTTTTTTGTACATAACGTACATACATATGTATGTATGTGGAAATAATCCG
Source organism: Sarcophaga subvicina (assembly GCA_936449025.2). Lineage (NCBI taxonomy): Eukaryota > Metazoa > Arthropoda > Insecta > Diptera > Sarcophagidae > Sarcophaga > Sarcophaga subvicina. The sequence continues at coordinate 40,651,941 of OW388082.2, forward strand.
TCCATTTTAATGATGTAATTGTGTTCTGATGTTAATGTATACCGTTTAACAGAGATCGGGTCTTCAACGTTATTCCACCATGGGAAACAATCCACATTACTTTTATTTGATTGAAATTTTTTATACAAATGTCTCTTATTTGACTCTTTAAAGGAAAATAATACAAAAGTCTGTCCGTTCAAATATCATATTTTAGTTCGGTCAAGCCACAATTATTCGTATTATTGGTAGCATTACCAAAAAAAGCAGTCATTTACGTTAGATGGCACCACTTGCTTATACATATGTATATCATTTGAAAGAGCAATTCTTGAGCTTTCCAAATCAGTCAACATTGTTTGGTTTGGTTGTGTACATCATAATTTGTTTTTTGCGATGAGAAATCTAACGTCTAAGTCGTCGTAGTCTAGTATGTAGTGTGTTGGCTTATTAGACGTAAAACCAGGGTTCGAGCCCCAGGCCAGACATCAAAACAAGATACAAAGTCGGCGACTTCCTCTCAGCAGATTTCTGACAAAAACTCTGAGAGTAAATAAAATTGCCATGAAAAATTTCTCAAAAATCTGTCGTCCGGAGTCGCTTTAAGCTGTAGGTCCCACCACTCATGTATAAAATTAACACACACAACATAAGTGGTGTGAGAAACTAGGTCCTGACTGAAGGGTTGTAATGACCAATTATGTATGTAATCTACCGTAAAAGCAACATTTGTGGGAAATGTTATTGAGGTACTTTTTTGGGACGTAAACTGCACGTGAAAGTAATCTTTTGCTTGAAGAATTAAAAGATGTGCACGCTTTACCGGAAACACAATGTATCGAACGATTCACGTACATATTTTAAAAATGATAATTTTGACATCAAAGGCAAAGAGGGTCCCTGATAGTCAAAAGAGTTCGAAGACCATAAATTGAAAACACTATTCGATCAAGATTCTTGTCATACGCAAGAAGAGCTTGCACAATCATTAGGCTTGACTCAAACAGCCATTTTAAAGCGCTTACAAACAGCAGGATTCATTCAAAAGAAAAACTATTGGATTTTGCATGCCAAGAGACACTGAAAGATGATTCTGAGTGTCTGAATTGTAGTTTAATAGGTTTTGCCTACTCGACAGTGAAGTATTTGTCCTCCATCTAAACATATTTTCGCAAAATTGCGAATGTTTTTTACTCATTATAATCGTTTAATTAAAATTAAAAGTGATATCGGTATTGAGAAAATAATGAATTTATTATACACGAAATAATTGGACCAATATTTCCAAGTGTAATAAATTCGTATATGGCGCCATATACAAAAAAAATAATCTGAGTACACTCATTATTTACTTATTCTTTACTCACAATTGTTATCTCCCTTATTGTCTAATTAAGATAAAAAAAAATTGTATATATGTCGCTAACAATTATAATGATAACAACAATAAAAAATTATACCAAAAGTAAATTTGCATAATTAATCCGTATATAGTAGTATAATTATTTCGTTATGCACCACGATTAATGTGCAATTAATTGTTTGTAAATACCTTCACATTTGCGTAGACTCGTACTAAAAAAGAACAGTTCTTTACTACACTCGTTATAAAATATTAGTAAAATTTTATAATTTCTAATCTAATTAACAAAAATTCTTAACTTCTAATGATTTAGATTGACATTTAGAGAATAAAAAATGGGTTCAGAGGTGTGCTTGATGAAAACCAAATTTAAATAACGGAGGGAGCTCGGATGCTTGGCACCGGGTCAGAAGTGTTTCAATATGTAAACCGCAAACCTATCCTAGCTACTCTTGTAGTGTCACCTGGGTTGCTTGATATGTTATGATGTTAACATATTTTTCGGCTGCGCATAACTTGGCACTTACCTTCGTCAAACAAGCAGAACGGCCAAGTGTATTGAATGTTCGTACGATGCGAGGAACAAATGTGGACTCCAATCATAACCTTACAGATAAGATTCGAACGCAAATGAATATGGCCAGCAACGTACGGATCAAACTACGAAGAGCTGCAGGCACCACATATATCAGCATAATTTCTTACAGAGACTGTAAGAGAGAGAGAAAGATTTAAATAAAACAAAGAATGTGTGAAATATCATCGAAATTTTTGATTTGCTTCGACATTACTTCTATTTATGAGTCCAATTTTGCTCTGGATCATAAATCCGGCTGAATTTAACGAATGGCTTGAGTTATGCTAGCTTTGAGGACTTATTCGCATAAACATACGACTTACAAGAAAAAATCTAACAAGATCGAAACGAACAATCTCGGCGTTCAGTTCATATTCTGCATAAAAACAGAAAAATATTCGATTTTTTAATTCGTGACTTCAGTGATGAAATATTGCTTTATAGGAAATAATCGAATGAAATTTATTTGCAAGCCTCAGCGGATCAAAAGTAAAAAAAAAACTCCTAAAATTTAATTTAATTAAGTGCTACAGTTTTGAAATATTAAAACGTTAATTTTTTTTTTGAGTGCACTCAAACGCATACAGTATTGCATATAAAATTATGAATATGCCAGCGTACAAAGGTGTTCTCAATTAAACAAAAAATTTCTTTTAATTATTTTGCAAATGTAAAAACATAAACAATGAAAGAACATTTAGAAAATAAATAAATAGCTTTATACACTGAAATTGTCTTACAATATTATGGATATACCGCGGGTATAAACTCTCAAACAAGTTTATATTTGCTTAACTTACAGATTACGTGCGTTTTCAACGTTTACGAACATCTTTTTTTTTCAGATAAAAATCATTTTTTTAAGACCAATACTCAGCGGATGGATTATTCATATAATAGGTGGCAGGAAAGACCTCTGCAGGAAGAGAGTTCCACATACAGATAGTCCAACTAATGAACGAATTCTGTATGTTATGCACTATGCGATCCACTGGCCAATCGATCACAAACTGATGTGCTCTTCGAAAAAGACGGATGTTGCGTAAGAATATACGATTTTCCCTTTATCTCGCTAGAGGAAAATCCATTGCAGTCGCGATTGAAAAGTGAAACGCAAGCCACATTGTGACGATGCTCTAGTGAATCAATAGAGTTGGATACCTTACCGTCTTTTACTTCTCTTGTACGCAGTCGAGAATGCCTTAAAATAGATTTCGAGGTACCAACCTATACATAAGAGTTGTACTTCATTCTCGGTCGGATATAAGTGGTGTAAATAGTAAGGAAATCAGATGAATCAAAATATTTCTCGTACCGTCTTAAAAAACCAAGGCTCTTGGATGCTTCTTTCGACACTCGAAAAATGTCCTGGTTCACTCTGAATTTTCATGCCCAGAACATCAACAGCTTCTATCTGACCCCCAACAGATGAGCCTGCGCTTGTGTGTCACTAATCAACTTAATGCCTTTCGCGCCTTTAAATCAAGACTATTCTTACGACCCTATTCAAAGATTGACTGTAGATCGGATGTGATACTGTCATTCATATTAAGCTATTTAGCCTTAATCTCCAAAGGAATCGGCCTGCCATTAAAAGAAAAAAGAATATGAATGGCAAATACTGTTGTTATCTTTAAAAGAGTAGATACGATTAGAAGTTAGAAAATCGTTTAATGAAAATAAGAAACAGAGTTGGAGATAGATAACCTAAATTCGTGTGATGAAATCCCATCTATAACAACCCGTATAGCACGATCCCTGAGAAAGCTAGAGACAAGTGATTACCAACACCTTTCTTGGGGATTGGCGCCACATTAGCAACTTTGCAGCAAGATGGAAAAATACCGGCAAAATATAAGGTGAAAAGTTTAGCTAATGTACGATCCATCCACGATGAACACTACATCATCCAGCTCAGAAGATGTTTATGTCGAGATCCTCAACAACCATTTTAATTGGTTGTGATACCCTTTCGAATTCGGACAGTGGTTGATTGCTTTCCGGCAGGTTGGAATTATTTGCAAATATTTCAGCTCATGCTTCCCTTTGGAAAGGAGAGAGCTACTGATTATAAAGAGCCTTTGCGCGCTTTAGTTTTGTGGCACACGAAGTTCGCAGTTGTTATTGCGCCAATTTCTGAATGCCTCCTTTCTGCATCGAACTACAAGTTTGCACGTCTGATTAAATCAAATCGATTTCATCGAAGTGGTCTTGGTAGGGATAAAAGCTTTCATATTATGTTTTGAACCATTTTTGTACTGGCATCAACATCTTGGTCGAGGAAACTTAGTTTCCAAAAAGTCAATAGAAATCGTTGAGTACGCGAGTTTTCGTATATAAAATCAGATCGTTCCCGAGCTGGTGGCGAAAAGTCAAAAAGTTAAAAGAACGAAAAGGAGACAGAAATGGTGCAGAGATCCGAGTTTCCGGGATATGTACCAATGTACCTTTACTTCATAGAGTAAATTTCTTTCATTCTGAAAGAACATCTCTTTGGCGCTTAAGTGAACTTGACATCCGTCATTCAATTTGAATACGTGTTACCGCATACCTAGAAAAGTACCAGAGCTAGATCTTTAGATATTGTGTATGTAAATACCAAATTATTGCCATATACAGAGGAAGCAGTTACAGTCACATATACTATTTGAAATTGCCAAAATTAAAATTTTAGTGTGTAAATAACTTTAAAAGTGTATAGGCTCTTACTAACCTAATAATAATGCGATTAAAGTTATTAGACCTTCTTCATCACCTTAGCATACAGTCATTTGATGGTTCCTAATTTTCTTTTAACAATAATTTTTATACGTATAAAGTACAACGGAATGATAGTTTTTAAACATACATTTTTCTGAATCAAGGCGTATAGAAGATGTAAGTACGAGTACGTGTATTCGTATAAAGATTTCTTATTGTTTTTCATAAAAATACTCCTTCTCTCGTAATAATGAACTTCTTTTTCTCATGAGTACGTATAGAAAATTTCAAAATTTATATGCAATAATAAAGCTAGAAATTCAATTGCACTTTTAATATTTTCCAACACTATACACCTATTTTGGAATGTGTATGCATGTAGACGTGAAAGTGTCAAATATGTATGCAAGTATTTAATTTATAAGAGGGATTAAAAATCCGAATTATAATACTCAACCGACAATTCATTCGGATTCATACGCACGGTCTAGTCAAATAAACACGATAAAAAAATGTTCAACGTCAATTTAAAAATAAATACGTAAATACTTCATTGTCTCCGTCTTTTTTTAAATATTCTTTTTTTTTTGAGTTTGAAACGCAACAACGGAAAAACGTGATCCCGAATAATTATTATCAATATGTGTGTATTAAATCTTTACCTGGTAACCAAATAAATTTATTTCACATTGATGATAATAAAACTCATAAGATTATATTCATTCATTTAACAATTATTTCAGTTCTTCAATTTCAAACAAGTCATACATATGTATACATACATACATACATATATATACAAAAAAAAGCGTAAATTAACAAAAATAAAAATAATTCATACATATAAAAATACATTAGTTTTAAGAAAGTTATTTGGATTTCAAAATAAGTATATTATTGTTTTAAATAATTTTTAAAAAGATTAAAGCATCTAACATGTCATCTGATAACCTTGAACGAATTTTATTGACAACATACGCTGCCGTTGAAAAACACCTCTCGCAATCGACACTTGTTGGTAAAATAGTTCCAAGGTAGCTATATGCTGCTTGTAAATATTAACCTCTACCTCCTCCTGATGTAAATAAATCTATTTCTTTGGACAGCTGATTATCTAAACCAGTAATTTTAATTGATTTTATAGGGCTTTTGCATTCTTCGATGGCATCAAATAACTTTTTTGCAATGGAAGTAGGGTTCTTCTCATCTGAGATGCTATTATCGAAGTCAAGTGATATAGACTTTTTTTCAGGACCTTTTGAAAAACGCAGAATTAATGCCTTTAATTCAGATTTTAATAAAGTCATATCCAAATCTTTATCAAAATCAGTTTCTTTATTTGGATTTTTAAGGAAATTTAGTAGAGGTGAATACACAGTTCTTCTTTCCTCTATTCTTTTGCGAAGTGATTTGTATAAATCTTTAGCAAGACCACAATTGATTGCTCTAATTTCGTTTAGCATAAATGTTAATGCAGCATCAGCTTTACATAAAGTCATGTCACTTCGACAGAGCGCTTCAAGAGTTATCTTAATTGGGTTTAAAATATTTATAATTTGTTTCATCAGTCTAAATTCTTCATCAGACAAATTCTTAATTTTTAAATCAATGCAAGCTTTTTTACAGGTATTTCTAACTCTAAAAACCGCCGGCACATTTCAAACAGAGTATTCCATCTCGTTCTGAAATCTGAAATTAACTTTAGCTCTTTTCCTTTTTCCTGCTTTACATATAATTGCAAAATCTCATTTTTTGATGGAGATTTTCGGAACATTCTTACCGTTTTTCTTACTTTATCAACAACAGGTTTGACATGAAACCTTTCTGTAATTTCACTGTAGTCTTCTCTAAAAGATCCTACAAAATTTTCAAATAACTCTTCATCATCCTCTGATGAAGACATTTCATGTTCAGCACTTGAAGTGGAAGGTACTTGGTACAAAATATCTACGACGGCAAGATGCAATCAATGCGCCAAGCACAACTGCTGTTTTGGGGCTATAAGTTTACCAAGTTTTTGCATGGTTGAAGCTCCATCTGTCGTAAAACCAACCACATCATGACCAAGCGAGATTTCATATTCGTTTAATCTGTCTTCTAAATACTGGACGCAGTTTTCAGCCGTACCGGACTTCCTCATTCTTACCAGTCCAATATTAAAAAGCTTTTCACTTGTATGTACAATTCCATTTAAGTAACGTTTATTTGAAAAAGATAGCACGATGCTAAATTTTTTGTCTTCTGATTTAATTCTTTTTATTTCTTCCTTCATGTCCTCTTTACATTTTTTATAATATTCCAGAAATTTTGCTTTGATAGTTTCTTTTGATTTCAGAGCATTAAAACCCCTAGCTATCAAAGACTTTCTTAGCTCCATGGAAGTTATAAACAGAGAAAATGGAAGATTGTCAACAGCTGTTAAACGGGCAATAGTAGCTGCTAATGATTCTTGTTGTCTTGGAGAACCAAAATCCGTAATTTTTAAAATTTTTTGCTGCGGTTCATTGCGATCGCATTTATCAATTATCTATAACCGTTGCAGTTCAAAATTAACCTACCTTAAGGTGTGTGATTAAACCTTTTGTAGACCCGCCTTTGGTTTTTAGAACCTTTTTGCACAATTTGCATTTTGCTTGAGGTTCACCTGTTGAATCCACCAAAAAATAATACCAAACTGAACTTTTATTATTGTTTTTAGTTTTGTGTTCCTCAAAGCTCATTTTTCACATAAGTTTAGTTGTTCACTTTAACAAATTCAAAATTTAATTATTTGTTTGTAATTTATAATAGCCGGCTTTAACAATTAAATATGGTATAATAATGTTGCTGTTCCATTAGCTTTTATTTTGAACTTATTAACAGGGAGTTTACAATACTCACTTACTTATTGCAAGATACACTTGAAAAATTGCATGGGTATTATTTAACGTAATACTAAATAAAAAATGCAGTAAACTATTTTTTTTAATTTATAAAGTACATATGAATTCACAATCCCGAAAATCCCGAAAAATCCCGGGACAAGTTTTAAAAAAATCCCGGGATTCGGGATTTTTTCATTCAGGACTACGACCTAACTTCTCACATCACTTACGCTTTGTGTCTGGTAATTTTATACATGAGTGGCGGGAGCTGCAGCTTAAAGTCGATTTCAAACGACAGATTTTTGTTGAGAAACTTTTCATGGTAATTTTATTTACTCTCAGAGTTTTTGTCAGAAATCTGCTGAGAGGAAGTCACAGAAAAAATATTTTTCATATTTTTTTTTGTTATTGTTTTGTTCGAACAATAACATCCGGGAATACGGGATCAAATCCCCTCCTGGATTGTAAAGAGGCGATTAACTATTACTCCATGCATAGAATGGTGCGCATTATATGTATGGGCGCTAGTCATCATTGAGTGATTGGAACTGAAGAAAATAATGTTCTGGCTAATAGAGCCAAACATACCATAAGCTTGGATAACCCAATGCCTTTCAGTTTATTAAGGGCCAAGCTGAGAAAGTGGGAGGAAACGTCACATTGACTATTGTGGAAAAATGATTCAGTAAGAAGAATTACAAAAATACTCTGGGACGATCCTAATGACAAAAGAACCACAAGTATTTTAAAACTAAATAATGGCGACCTCAGCACGCTATTGAGCGTACTTACGAAACTCTCCGCTTTACATGTACACTTTAACTGTATTGGCGTAGTGGAATATGAGGAATGCACGACGGTGAAGACATAGAAACGATGGAACACTTATATGTCATTGCCCAGTTTTCTTAAGATCGGGATCCAAATATTTTGTGGATAACACTATACCAGACATAACTCAACTCAGAGGAATGGACCACATATGGGATAGAAACGGCCAACCTTTCTACATAAATGAAAATGAAGAAGTAGTTCAAACAAATAGGATAAGGAAGTGGAAACTCACATAATAGAGAAGAAAGGAAGAGAAGACAATTGGAGCCTGTAAACTAACGATGTAGTAGTACTAGTTACAGGGAAGTTTTTATCCACAATATGTGAAGTTATGCAGTCGGCGCTGAGAACAAAAATAAAATGTTCTAATTCACTAGGATATATGAGGTGGACGGGTTTATACCGCTAGGCCTTATGCCCCTATTGCGGTAGACAACTTTTGTAGTAGTTTGGTCGTCTTTCAGAAATCGGTATTGCCATTCTCAACTTAAATATGCGGTTGACTTTTGGGTTGTGCGGTTAACTTTTTAGTTGTGTTTTATGGTATTACGGTTCACCACTTTGTATGAGTTTGGTTGTCAAAAACGTTAAATATAGACAACTGCTTATTAGCAGTTGAGTCTCTGTCAATTATAGAGTTCACTTATTTAATACATTTTCTTTTTAAATTTAATTTTTAAATTTAAGTCTTTTTCTGCTTAAAATAAACCAATAAAATTTGAGCGACTGTGTGTTGATGGAAAATAATCCAGAAATTTCTAAAGGAAAGCAAAAATTTGGAATGACCAAAAATCAGTGCAAAGAAGCGTGGGAAGGATTTTCTACAGAATTGAATAACTTGGGTTTACCTACTAGAACCCCCTCCGAATGGCAACGTGTAAGTATACAGCATCTAAAATATTGTAAATAGATATTTTATTAGAATTTTTACTCCGTATAGGTTTGGATTCACTACAAAGCAAGTAAAAAAAACTTGCTAATAATAAAAAACAATCAAGCAACAGGAGGTGGTCCTTCACAAGAAATACACCTTAACATCCTTGAGGATTGCGTATCCCAGCTGTTATCACTAAATGACCAAGTAGCTCCATCTGGACACACTTTCGACGTTGATAATATTGCTCCGACAACCAGTCGCGCTTTTGCATCTCCTCAAAATCCCGACGTGGAACAAGTCATTACAAATGCACCTGAGATATTAAATATCCCGTCTAAGAAAAAAAATCAATAGAACAAGAGCGCTTTGAACTTTTGAGAAAGCAATTAACACAAGTTAAACTTTTAAAAAGCATTAAGAATTTGGAGAAAAATACTTATAAAAACTATGATATAAACAACAGCTTTTAAAAATTACACATGGGATATTTCTTACTTAGCATTTGGAGGACCAGGTCCATTCAAATGGAGGATAATTTCGGTGGTAGTAACGTCGATAATGCTGTATGCTTGTCCAATATGGTCGGAGGCACACTCCGTAGGGACGACAAGGAGGATACTGTCCTCGGTGTATCGTCTAAGCGCGATTAGACATATAAGTGGCTTTAGAACAGTGTCTGGTATTGGCAAAGACAATACCAATAGACATATTGGCGGATGAGATCAGGAGGATATACCTTCGCCGTCTTGAGTACCCAGGACAAATAGCAGCTATAAAAGCGGAGGAACGAAGGACTTCCATGCACAAATGTCAGTCATGATGGGAGAGCAGTTTAAAGGGAAAATGCACATTTGGGCTCTAAATGAATTTGGGTATTAATTCAGGCTTCGTGGTATGATATACCTTGTTGGGTATTCCAAAATCTTGTTGACCATATACAGAGTGGACCATATATCGGTTTGAATTTGAACCATCGGTTATTTGCAATCTGGCAATAATTATGTCATTCTATTCTGTCACAAAGTTCAATGTATTATCTCCACTGAACGTAATGAATCGATTTACGCTTGAGCAATGTTGGGATTTATTGGAAATTTATTTCCAAAACAAAGACAATTGGTCGGAAATTGCATTTGCAATTTAGTCACAGAGAAGGACCAACATGGCCGGTCATCATTTTCAAGAATTGAACATTTCACGCACCAGTTCACGAAATTTGCGCAAAGATGCCTTACAAAGTGCAATTGGTTCAAGAGTTTAAGCCGCATGACCATCAACCTCCTTTTCGCTTCGCTATATGGGCCAACAAATCGACATCAACGTGAGTTTGCAAAAAAAAAATAATCTTTTCGGATGAAAATCATTTTCATCTTAGTGGGTACGTTAATAAGCATAATTACCGTATTTGGGACACCAAAAAGCACGTGGTCTTACAGAAGCCAATGCACCCAATTGGTGCGGCTTGTGGAGCGGAGGCATCATTGGACCATATTTCTTTGAAAATGAGGACGTCGGAACCATTACGGTCAATGAAGATATCTATAGCATCATGTTATCCGATTTTTTTGTAACCCCTCTTCATTTGTATTGTATGAACAATGTTTGGTTTCAACAGGATGGTGCGACTTGCCACACATATTATGCCACAATCATTAATTTGTAATTTGATCTTTGTTTGGTACATCCCAAATTGTTATAATTTATTTTTCATCGTTCGTTTTTCTTGCTCTTTCTCCTAAAACAATTACTTCGTATTTGTCTCTCAAACAATATGTTATATATGTAGATATCAATAGGAATTTATTTTATTTTGTTAACCGCTGCAAACTGCAAAATACATTAGATTTAGTGGTAAAGCATTTCAAAAAAAGTTGTTATAAATTATTTCCGTACAATTTCCAGCTAATAGATTATGTTTTTAACATTTCAAAGTACACTTACTTACAGTGGAGAGCATAAGTGAATACATAACATTTACAAAATATTTTTAATCCAGTAAGTAAAATATTGTAAATAAAATATCTTCCTACACTGTCGCCTAATTAACATTAAAACAACTAAACAAAATGCTATCCGCAAATAAAAAACTTTTAAAATCAAATTTGTTCCTTTATCCAGTTTTGCTCATTTCGATTTTGTGTTTTTAAACTACCAATACTTTTTAAATTTTTTTAACACAATTTTGTCATTGTTTGTGAAGTTTTTTCTTACAATTTGTGAAAAGATTTCAATTGAAATTGAAAACAACATTGTCGCTCTAGCTGAAAAAGGTTATTCTTCAAGAAAATTTTCTAGATAAGTTGGCATTTATTATCGGACAGTACTTTCAATCATAAAAAGTCAAAGCATTTCAAAAATCCTAGAGGTCGCCCAAGATCTCAAAATGGTGTCACACGGCTAATGGAGCAATTGTTACGCCAAAATGAAGTCAGAACTCCGAAAAGAGCAGCAAATGCTATAAACAAAAGTGTGGGTGAATGAACTGCACGACGCCGATTGCAAAGAATCGGCCTATTTTCAGCTGTTAAACAGAAACGAATAAAACTGGATAAATACGTGTAAATGACATTTAAACAGGCTTTTATATTTAAAAGCAAATAAATTTTACTTAAAAATGTTCTTTTAATTAATCAAAGTTAATATTTAACATATGGTTTGTTGTTTATTTTAATAATAAAAATACAAATATAAAGTTGGTATTTTGTAATGTTTTGTATTCACTTTTGCTCGCCAGTGTAAATCTTGTTAAATACTAAAGATATCGCAACAGATTTTTTTTTATATTAAACCGAAATGAAGATTTTGTCACACATTATTTATTTGCTCATATTAAATATTATTAAGAAGCTAGGTCGGGTCAGGGTGGCTGATATGTATTGCAACCAACTTCAGGTTGTTATCATTTGTAAACCGCTCGTCTGACAGTTGACAGATTTATTCCAGTGACAGTTCATTTTATTATTTACAAGCTTACAAAAGCATTTTGATCTATTGCATTCAGAAAAAAGTTATTCGTGATGGAATTCAAGCGTGTTAATGTGATTGCTTTATATTTGGCTGGAAAACCACAGGTGGCTATCGTTAGAGCCCTCCAGCATTTAAATTTGAAAAAATCTTTTGTTTCTCGTACCATTGCTCGTTACCGTGATACTGGCAGTGTTGCATCGCGTCCAAAAGTGGACGAAAAAAACGGTAACAACACCAGAAATGATCCGAAAAGTGAAGGCCAGATTTGATCGAAATCCACGCCGCAGTTGTAGAAAAATTGCTCGTGAGCTGAACATATCGCGAGAACGGACGCAACACATATTGAAAAATGAGCTTGGACTAAAGCCATCGAAGTTCCAAAAAGTGCAAGAGCTCACCGATGGACAAAAAAAAGTTAGACTGGAAAGAGCCAAGGAGTTACTTCGCTTGCACGAAAATGGCCAGTTACCTAGTTTTCTCCGATGAGAAGCCATTCCAAATTGAGCAGTTTGTGAACAAACAAAATGATCGGGTTTACTTGCCAAAGAGGTCAGCTGAAAATTTACACCTGCGATTGGCCACCAGAACTCAAGCGCCGCCGATGGTAATGGTGTGGGCCGCTGTAACGGCCGATGGTCGCTCCCCGCTCGTATTCATCGACCGTAGGGTCAAAATAAATGCCGAATATTATCGGGAAAATGTCTTAAAGACAGTATTGAAGCCTGGGCAGACAAACATTTCGGCCGCAGACCATGGACATTCCAACAGGATTCAACACCACCGCACAATGGCCACCAAAATCTCTGGATCTCAATCCGTTGGACTTTTGCGCCTGGGGCATTTTGGAGAGTAAGGTTCTCACTAAAAAATACCAAAGTGTAGATCATCTCAAGACGGCGCTTCGCCGGGAATGGGCCAAAATACCGCAGAGCCATTTTCGTGCAGCCTGTGATGGCTTTGTCGGCCGTTTAAAGGCCATAATTCGTACCAAAGGTGCCAATTCGAACAAATCTAAACTGATTCTAAAATTTGATGTTATTTTCAACATTTTTTGCTTTTGAACAATAAAATTAAAAAAAAAATTAAAAAATATAGCGCTTTACTTTGTTACATTATATATCAGCCACCCTGTATGTGTGTACATATGTATGTAAATATTGCTTTAATATTTTATGATATTTAATTGCATTTTAATAAAGTAAACACATTTGTATTATTATTGATTTATTGTTTTATTATTAATTTATTATTTTTTTTTGTTTTATTTTTTTTTTTCTTTATTTATTATTATTTCTTAATATAATAGTAATTATTATTATTATTTATTTTAATATTTGCTTTTCTTATTGTATTTATAATATATTTGTTCTTTTATTATATTTTCATTTCATATATAAAACAATAATAATAAGAATAAATTAATAGAAACAATACTTGAATATTTCCAAATAAGTAATTTACACTTTCCTCTGTTATATGAATTGTATAATTTTGTAAGGAGTTACAACATTACAACATTACAACCACTTAAACATATAAATCTCCAATATTGAATTCATTTAATCAAAAAGGTGAAAATAAATATTTCAAATATTAGTTTTAGAGATAGTTAACATTAGTTAATAATAGTTAACAAAACTTCTAAACTTACTTTGTTTGTTTCTAATAACAATACAAGAAACTTAATTCAGCTTACGAAACAAATTTAACATACATATTCTGTATTATATTGAAGAATAATTTTCAAATTTAATTAATTTTTCGTTCTAAAATTAAATTTAATTACAATATATTGAACTTAAGTACATTTGTATGGGCTGTTCTTACTTACATTATAGAATTCGTTCAGCTGAAAACTATCTTGGTATGATCTAGACGGCTTGGGCGTGTATTTTAACAGTTCGTAAAAGGAAAATGAATAAAAATCAAATTTTCAAAGAATTAATTCTATAAAAATAAAAATTTTATTTCGTTTTCTCAATTCGATTTGTTTATTTCAATCGGGAAAATATTTGTATCAAAAATAAGGTAACCTAGTGCAAAATACGTTTGTATAAAAATAAATTCGATTTCGTTTCTATTCTTTAATTTTTTTTCAGATTTTAATTTTAAATCTCTACTATTATAGAACAAATTCCTTGAAAATAAATTGAAATTGAAAAAAAGTAAAATAAGAAACAAACTGAAATTGACGGAAATATCTTTTAAAAATAAGCGATTTTTCTTCTAAAACAACAGACGTCCAAGGATTAAAATTTGTGCTGCTCGAAATTAGCAATCGAATCTAAAAATTTACTGAAAATATTGAATTTAAAAAAAATTGATTTTATGTACATACTATACTATATAATATAGCATATTCTGTGATTCTTACGAAAAATTATTACGTTTTACAATTTAATTTCAATGAAAATAATTTTTCGAACTGTAAATTATTATTTTATACTCAAGATTAATACACGTTCATCGTTTGAATATAATAATTGCCCAAGTTTCTACCATGAAAAAGTGGGTGACATTTAAATCAATGCCACATTAAGCAACGTTTGGTTTTTAACCGTTGGAGATTTACAAAAATGTATCAAATTTTTTTTCTTCTTTTGCTGCTTTTCATATCAAATTTAACAATGCTGTTTATTGAAGTTGATATTGTCGTTGTCACATGTCACGAATCTATATTTACACAAAAAAAAATTTCTTATCAATACACAGGATAGTATTTTAGGTCCGTGTTTTTATTTAATATATACTTCGGATATGCCAATGAGCAATCATACACACCCTTCTACTTTTACTGATGACACAGCTTATATGAGAATCCCCACGTAGCACCATGACATCTACAGATAGAAAGTTTTCAACTAGTAAAACGTCTAAACCTATGGAAAATAAGAGTTAAAGAACAGAATGTGCAAGAGAAACATGCCCCCGGTTCGAATATGTAACCAACTCGGCATTCATCTTGATAAACGCTTAACCGGGAAATTCCTT
Organism: Sarcophaga subvicina; assembly: GCA_936449025.2. NCBI lineage: Eukaryota > Metazoa > Arthropoda > Insecta > Diptera > Sarcophagidae > Sarcophaga > Sarcophaga subvicina. The sequence continues at coordinate 40,667,093 of OW388082.2, forward strand.
TTAGGAGCAGAATTATTACAAATTATGTTGAAAACTCTTCGGAATATATTAATTAATTGGCAGAAACTCATGCTTCTATTGTATAATTCTCTCTTAAACCAATATGATGTTCTGCAATACAATCATGGGGAACTGTGTCTGTCTGTCATACATACATATATACATAATTGGTCATTACAACCCTTCAGTCAGGATTACGACTTAGCTTCTCGCACCACCTATGCTGTGTGCGTTAATTTTATACATGAATAGCGGGACCTATACTTTAAAGTCGACTCCGAACGACAGATTTTTGAGAAGTTTTTCATGGCATATTTACTCTCAGAGTTTTTGCCAGAAATTTGCTGAGAGAAAGTCGCCGAAGAAATACTTTTTGTATTTTGTTTTGATGTCTGTATGGACTGGGGCTCGAACCCTGGCTTTACGTCTAATAAGCCAACACACTACCTACTAGACTACGTCGACTTCTGTCTGTGCTTCCCATGTTGTAAAAATTCAAGGATTCCCACATAAAATCCAAGGTATTAGTACAGCTGCACCGTGGTACAGTAAACTCTCTAACAGATACACGGATCTCCAAGTGCTGAAAACTGAAAAATATTCTGAGAAGTATCTGACAAAGTTTATATTTCATTCAAACCCCTTGGCTCACAACATCCTGAAGTACCGCAGTCACATTCGTCTCAAAAGGGAGACACTGTAGCTCTGATTTCAACTGGTGCACATGCATTAATAGCAACGAAAATTGAGTTATCCCTGGAGTCATTGACGGAAATAAATTATTTTTCTGTTAGAGTTAGGATTTGAATACTTAATGTTAATTCAACTACTAAAGGTACTATAAATAAACGATGAAAAAACCCGCTCCTAAGGAAAAGGAAGACATTTAGATGTACATATATGTAAATACGGAACTTTAATTATTTTCTGCAAAATCAATAGGAGTAAAACGGCTAACATACGCCACCCAACACTCAAGGGATGACTACTTCTTATACAAGGTAACGACTAGCGTAAAGTCTTTGCTGGCATCTGGGAAAAGTAATAGGATTAGAAATTATAAAGAGAAGTTCACTAAAAAGATAAGAATTACACTTGAATTAAACTTGTGTTCGGCTCCAAATTGTGGAAACCATCTTTTGGATAATATTTGCAGTAATGGCTGCCGGAAAACAATTTCACACCAAATATGTCGCAAGCACATTACTATACTAACCTTTAAGAAATGCTTTTAGAATCTAATTTTGTATACGCTATATATGCGAATGAAATTATCCGGTAGAGAGAAGAGTTTCCACGATTATCATTATTCCTAAGCCTGGCAAATATCATAATACAGTAAAGTCAAATAAGTCTGTAAGTCTTTTATCTAATATATTCGCTCTATTTATGAGACTTCCGACAATCAAGATGTCATCCTTACTGAAAAAGATAGGATGTTTCTGGATCACTCATTTGGTACCACAAGCATGTGGGATGTAATCAGAAGTACCAATTGATTCGAGTGATTCGAATCATTCATCAAAATTTACAGTCTTAGTTGTTGTTGCATTTACAAAGAAAGAAGAAAGACACATAAACAAAAAAGTCAAAGATAGCAAGGAGAGCAAACACACAATCTTCGTGTGAGTATGTAGTGTTCGTACCCGAATCATACTTATTTTGTGATTCGTGTATACGATGAGTCATGCAGAGTCGAAATCAATAACATCATGCGTATTGTTAAGTACGAGTACCATGAGTGTTTCAAACTTTGAGTATGAGTATGACATTAAAATAAGTATGAATGTGTATAAGTATCAGAAATTATAAGTATGATTCGAATCTACTCATCGTTTTGAATACTCATTGCTGACCTCTGCTACCTACCAAACTAGTTGTTAATTTATTATTAAAGAAAATATCCTTCTAAGCACACAACAACCGATAGTAGCAAAAGTATTTCAAGCCAGGGTTTTTAAAACTGGACAGTTACTGTTCGTCGAATCGACGAAGATCATTTACTCTTTATCATATAACTCTTTTATTTTAAACCCAATTTCGCTCTCTTTTTCATAAACGTTAGTTGATAACGAAAGCTTTCAGTGAGCAGACGTAAAAAAAATTTTTTTTTTTAATTGTATGTCGATTCAACGAAGAGTAACCTTACTGTAGAAAAATTACCAACCAAGGTTAAAAAATGGGTGGTCAGCGTATGTTCACTCACTGCAGGATTTCGTTATCAACTAAAGTTGTTGAAAAAAAAGAGTGGAATTTGGTCAAACATAAAAGAATTATATGATAGAGAGCTTCGTCGATTCGATGAACAGTAACCATTCAGGGTTAAATTGTTCATCGAAGAGTAACCGTCCAGGGTTAAACTAATTTATATCAGGCATGTGCAACCAATATAAAAATGGATAAATGATATTTTTATATTTAGGACATACACATTACTTTTACATTATAGAGAGAAACATGTGCACCAGTTCAATGTAATTGACTTAATTGAAATTAAAGGTGATTTAAATTAGTTGGCTTATTGAGAAAATTTCTACATTGGATCTGATTGTAAATTTCTGATATGCAATCTCAACTTAAAACCAATATGGTGTTATGCTATTTAATTATGAGAGATAGCCTCGGCATCCAACACAGTAAGTAAGGATCAAAGACAACAAAATAAAATCCTCCGAATAGTCACTAGCACTCGTTCATTCATTGGTTAAACTTAAATCCTGAGTGTCATTAAAAACCCGCTAGCCAGCAAGATTGTGCACCATAGAAGCCACACTTGGCAGAAAACGTGAAAATTGATTTAAAAATAGTCGAACTGCAACAATTTGAAATTGTTTAGATTTAAGATTTGGATTACAATCTTGCTCTCTGTTACAATTAATACTTGACTCGGTTTTATCACACAATCATCCTACGTAGACTTTCATAACATGGTCTGGTATAGTCAATAAAATGCTACAATTTTCTTAATTTTAATTAATAATAACAATGGTTTTGCAATAAATAAGAGATTGTTTTATATTTTTTTTCGTTAATTTTAAACACAAAATGTTTTTATTTCATATCAATTTCAAATAAATTCCATTCAATTTATTAAGGTTTTTAAAGTTTTTGCCAAAAAAAAAACAGAAAAAAAAGAACAAATAAAAAAAATTATAAATGGTTAATGATTTTAATGTAAAACAAATAAGAAGTACAACATAGAATACATTTGTTTTCCTGTATGTAGTATGTAATTTGAATAAATTAGTGCTTAAGAGTTATTTTAAGTAAAAAATATAATCAACAATACATACATATGTATAGTAATTTATAAAGAATTTTGATTTATTTTTGTCTTAATTTCTTTAATTTCAATTTAACGTTAGATGTGTTTTGTTTTACTGTTGCATCGATTAGAATAATTTAATTTACAATAATAGTTTATGTTTTATTTATGTTTTAAGTGTATGATACGCGCTATATATGTATATCATTTTCTAAAGATACATCGTCTGGTTATTATATGATATACTAGATGTGTTTTAATATTTTACACATTTGCTGGTATTTTCATTCATTTGCATTATGTTTAAGAAAATTATTTAATGTTCTTTCTCTATCTTTAATAATCATCATCTAATTATATTGTGACTATTTGTGTATTAAAAATTTGTATTTAAAGTTTTAAGATAATATTGAGACACATGTTTACAAGAATTAAAAACGACTGTAGGCGATTTGTTTTAAAAATTAAAAAAACCATTAGCTTTGTATATACTTTCAACGGATAGGGTAATTAGCAAGTTGGTCTAATGAATACATATATATATTTAAACAAACAAAAATAAAATAACTCATAATAATAACAATATTTATGTATGTATGTATATAAAATGTTCAATTAATTGTAGTTTGACTAACTTTAAAAAAAAATATACAAAAATTAAAAGAACTGCATAAGTATTAAGCGTCACAACTACTTTAAGCGTTGCAACATTATCACATAACATTGAGATCAATCAGGGGGGTTTGGATGTCCGGGAAGTGTGGAGGAGATTTGGCCACTAGCTAATGTACCTTATTTACTGATGTCTTGTGTTATTGTGAAAGTATTTTACAGCCGCTGGAATTTTAATTCTTGTAAACAACTGTTTCATATTCTTAAAACTTTAAATTTTCATATTTTTTTGCAACATATTTAGATGTTGTTGTTGTAGTAATTTCTAATTCGTACTATTTTTTTTTACAAATTATAATATTATTTGTTTAAACATTTTATTTTAGATATACATACATATGTCTGACCTCATTCTCCAACAAAATATAGGTATTACCAAAACTATTAATAATTAAGATCAAAAACAAATCACAAATTGAAATAATTCTTTGACCATTCGTTTTTAATAAATGGGTTAAATTTTCTTCTATCATTACAGTTGGCTTATAACAATTTTTTCTCTAATAATTTGAAATGTACCGATTTGTATAGCATATTAAACATGTATTAAAAATATAAAGTATATACAATATATTAAAAATATATTATATGTATATTTATATTAAATATATTATACATATAATAAATATACATCTGAACTTAATGTTTCAAGAGGAAAAGAACAGAATGGATGCTAATATTAATTTTAAAAAAAGTGATTGCTCATCAGTGTAGAATTCATGTTCATGTACAATATTTGACAATTATTTTAAATATTTTAATGTTTTCAAAATGTAATAAATAAGATAATAATAAACAACGAAAAGTGAGCGACTGTCTTTGGAAATTATTTTATAAAGAATTTCTTTTTACAAATTGCACAAGACAATAATAAAACAATATGTCAAAGACTAGACCTTTGTTCAGAAGCTAATAAGAACAAGTAATAAACCAAACACAGTTCGTAAAGAGATTCAGAGAACTGATGGTAAAAGCAGTGGTGATCGTAAAAAAGGATATGCAAATTAAATCAATATACTTCTGCAGTGGATTAGTTTTAACAGATGAGAGATCACAATACCTTCTACAATTATGGAAGATTCACAGTGTTGGGAAAAGCATACAGAGAATTTGAAATTTATTTTTAGAAATTCTATTTTTGCAAGTTATTTTATTTTTGCTTTCCACTTTATATTCCTTGGATTGTCACTCTATTTTCCCTTGTGACTGTATATTTACTTGTTCTGTAACTTTCCTGACTAAGTGACCACACTGATTTTCGATTGAATTATAATCAGATGATATGATAGTAACAACCAAAAATTAATTTATAAATACTCAAAAAAAGATTTTCCAAAATTTTAAACGAAATAATCTGAAATTTCTTAATTTTTAGACTATAAGAAATAATCATGAACAAGAAAATACCACGCGATTAAATGGTCAATGTGGTTTATAGGATAATTTTAATAACAAGTACACACACCTTATATATCTTTACGAATTTATGTCTTAAATATTGAAATATGTATATAGTTTAAGAGATTTATAAATGAATAACTGAATTATATTTTTTTATTTTTATTTTTATTTTTTTTAATAACAGTTTTCCTTAAAACATGAATTTGAAGATTAAAAGGTAAGGATGAGCACTAACGTTTTAAGCCAACTGTATTTCTTTCAAAAAGCCTTATTCGGACCGGACCCTTAATATATGATATTATCTAATTTATATATTATTTAACTTTGTTTTTCTACTGTTATTGAACTAAATTTTTTATTTTTGTATTGAAGCAAACCGAGAAATAATGTTTATATACTTAAAAATACCTTTGAAGTTGTGATAAATGTGATCGATTGAATTAAATAACATAAAATCAATTCTACGTGTCTCAAAAGCTTAAAAGTGATTTTGAATGACATAATTTTAACATCTCACTTTGTGCAAGTAATAATACATAGTAGGTCTGTAAAGAAAATGAGCAAATTTCACAGTGGTTCCAGAACGATATCTAACAGAATGATCGAAAATATTAATAACAGATTCAAAGATATTTAATATGAATCAAAATGAAAATAATTTAATAGTAATACATGAAATCATCGCACTGATTAAAAAAAAAAAACTATCACTATCAAGGAAAATAATAAGCAAGAAGACTTTAAATTTTGAAAGAAATGAATTTAAAAAAAATTGAGTTCTTTAGTTTTACTATAGTTTATATTTAAAAAAATTGAGTTCTTTAGTTTATAGCTCTATTCATTGACGAAGGCAAATTTGATTAATTGGCAAGATTAAAGTCCATCCAAAGTTATTATTATACATGTGGAAACCTCTGCTAAGATCAGATCTCTTTTAGAGTATGGCGAGTGTTCAAATGGGAAAGCTTTTGTAGCCAAAAATTTTGAAAGAAAATTTATTTTAAATTCGACAGCGGAACGAATTACGAATGTTTAAAAAACAACGAACATTATAGAAGTCACTAGTTTTATATTTTATATATTTTTTTATTCAAATGTATGGTTCTACATTTAATGAATAGATCAGTAACATAGATCAGTACTTTAAAAATTTTTTTTTTTTTTGTTCGAACAGATTGGAATTAGAAAAGCTAATGCCGGATTCTGTGATGGAGCCACTGCCTAATACCAGTAAGGCGATTGTATTTAAGGATTTTGAAAACAAAATTAAAACACATCCTCGCACAACCTTCATTTTTCATACATAGTTACTCCTTTGAGTGTAATACAAATTATATAAAATTAACAATATAAAAATGAAATTATAATTTTTTTTGTTCGTTTTTCATTTAATACGTGAATTAAATTTCAGATATTTTTCTTCTGTATATATTTACAATAAATTTATGGACTGTTTTTAATTTTTTTTTTTGTTTAAAATAAATATTTGTATTACTACAATTTAGTACACCAAAAAAAATTAGAAAACTTCAATAAAAAACCCAAAAAAAGGAATTTACATACGAACAGAAGAGTAAAAAATATTTTCTTAATTTACATTTAATTGTTCGTTTTTTAGCTAATGAATTAAGGATTTAAACATATGTATATATGTATGTGTATTTGTATTTACAGGTATAAATTATGCAGAATTTGGGTTTGCTATTCATTTTCTTTTATTAATTAAAACAAATCACAAAGGCGTATATGTTTGAAATAGATGTGTTCGATTGGTTTTTAGTATGTTAATAAGACCAAATAAATCAAAAAGAATAAAACATTCAGATTATATTATCATACATACATATTTAATTATAATTAATTCATTGTTGATAGATTGTAAGGAGCTTATGTAATTAAATTTTAATTATAAATCATTTTTTTTATTTCATCTGCATCATTTAATGAGCCTTATAACGCTTTATTTATAGTTACAGTTTTTGTGGTTAAATTCTATTTATTTTAAAAAATAATAACACGTCAAAATGTGTTCAGTGTCTGTTTGATTGGAGGTAGTCATAGTTGGTGTTGTGGAAAAATAAAGCAATGCTTTAGATTTTTAATAATAGCATAAAGAACAATAAGAATAGAAAATTTTAAAAATTTTCCAAGTTCTAAGAAGTAAATACAAAATTTATATCAACCCATAATTTTTATTAAGAATTTCAGTAAAATGGTGCATAATAAAATAAAAATGAACTACTCAATTATGGACGGCAACAGAAACTCAATTGCGTTGCCAGTTGCCGACAATGCCATATTACGTATTGCAACTAGCAACTAATAGCTGTTAATTTCAGTTTCCGTATTGTCAACTAAGAAATTGTACTGGCTTTAATATATAAATGAAAAACGGCAAAATGAAAATTAAATACATACAATTATAAAATTTTAAATGTATATCAATAAATGAAAAATTCTAGAAGCTTAATAGTATTGACCCACCGCATTTTAAAACAAAGTTGAAATGTTTCATATGAGAAGAAATCACAAAAAGGGAGATCGTCTTCCATAGAGCAGTCTAAAGTGCATACTTTGCAACTTGAGCAAACAATAAGCGTTGCAGGAAACCTTTTTGGTACGAAAAAAAAATTCGTACCAAAGGTCCCAACCACCAAGCTTCGAAATGTTTGTGAGTTCCAACAATCGGAACGTTAACAGAGGCCAAATGTACTACAAACACACAAAAAATTAAAATATAGAAGAAGGAAATAAGATTTAGCCGGCACCAGAAGCAGACCGGGACACAAAGTGAATATAATCCATTTAGTGCTCAAGGGCATAAGAAATATAGCTTGAAATCCCAGAAAGACAACTATAGAATTTAAGAAATTAAATTCTTAATTTTTGTAATTTAAAGAAAATACGGCGACCTCTATTATTTTTGAAAAATCTGTACATTATTATTTAATTTTTTTATTCCTTTCTTTAGTTCAATAACTTTTATTAGTTTCAAGCAAATGAATTAACCTGAAATGAATTAATTCTGGTTGTAAACAATAAACAACATTAACACTGAAAAGAAAAATAGTTTTTTATATTTTAAATTTTTGTTTACATACATTATTTTCATTTACCAAAATGTCAAAATCGTATTTTCGATAACTTTTAGGCAATTGATTAATGTTGTCATACGTAATACCAATTTATTGGCCAGTAGCTTCTCCTGTTGGTTCAGTTGCCGTTCGTAATCGAGCAATTAAAAAAATGTTGTCAGCATCAAAAATTTGATTAACTTAAAATTGCACATGAGCACGAGAAAACGTGTAAATGGTTGTCCTCAGTAAGAGTGAATAAAGTGCAAATGCTGTCCCTTCTGTTGAAACATTATTTATTTATTATTGTTCCGTTAAAAGAATAACAATTTGTTCTACTTCTTGTATATTTGTTTGCATTTGTTTTTTAGTTTAATAATTAATTTGAATAGAAAGAGCACCATTTCAAATTTTATGCATCTTATGTTATCCTCGGGTTGTAAAATATATATTTTAATATCGTAAAAACATGTTAATGTGGTTTATAGTTTATTCACCAAACAATACAACAACAAAAATTATATATTATGTGCTGTTATGATTATCATTGTGTCGAAAAATGTTAAGTAAGTACGCATAATGTTTTTATTTATAAAAATTATTATGAAATATTATTTGTTTTCAAAAAAAGGAATTACATATGTGTACGTATGTATGTATATACATGTACATACTTCGTACAGTTTAACATTGGCTATTAAGTACAAAACTATTTTTATTATAATTCAATATTGAAATTTAAAATATAATGAAGCACTGCTTTACTTTTACTTCACACGATAATAACTTCATGTCTCGTCTAGTCTACGTCTCCAATTTTATTAAAGTTCGTAAGTCTAGCAAATTTCACTGTAGATTTTCATTAATCTGCTTAATTTGTTTGTTAATGTTTTTGTTTATCTATTTAGCTAAATATCACACTTAATTAAATACGAATACGACAAAAAAAAATAATAATAATTACTAAAAATTTATAAACAAAAATAATTATTATTTTATATATATATTTATATATATATATATATATATATAAAGTAGCTTAAGCTAAACTAGTTATTTTAGGTATAGTAGTAAATGACATATTGATACATAAGATGATAAAACATAAAAAAATAAAAAAAATACGTAAATTTATAACGAAAATATTAAAAAAAAAAAAAACAAAAAGTTATAATAAACTACAATTAAGGGAAAAGTTTTTGTTGATAACTCTTAAAATATTATAATATACATGTAACAAAAATTTTAATTTGAAATTAAGAAACAACTTACAACAAGACAACAAATTAGGATTTAAGGGAGTTGCTAGGATTTTCTCGGTATGTGGATGAAAAAAAATATTTATTTTTTTTTATTGTGCATCAACTTTAAATTCATAAATAAATGTTGTTTTGTTGTTGCTGTTGTTTAAGTATTGTGCGCAGGTAATTCATTTTCAACGCCACTTTTTGTTGCGACTATTGATTGTGTTATTTGTGTTATAGGTGCAGTAGACGGCGTTTGTTGATTTGCCTCCGCTGTTCCTTCTGCCATTTTACTAGCAGTATCAAATGTGTTCGCCCAATCAACATTATCTTTATTAATATCAAAGTTTAATGGTGTTGTTTCACTTGCACCATACAACTTTTGCATTGTGTGTAGAGTTTCTTCGTTAATTGTGTGCTCAGGTGATATATTTTCTTTTATCTCCTGTTTTACATCGGTGGGTATACAATCTACATCGTATTCGGTGTTCGAGGCATTACTGCCGCATAAACATCCACTTGTATTAGCAATACATCCACAACCGTAGTAGTCGTCTAGTCTAGCAATGTTCTCGTTAGCTGTCGCCTCAGGATTTTGAACGGTTGCTGTTGTCATCAGGGTGGTGCTTGTGGACGCTGTTGTTATGGCTTCATTACCAAATGATAAATTTTGACGAAATACTTGTTTACTAAAATCACGAAACTGCTTTGAAGCTGCATCAAAAAATGATCTTGATTGCTCATTAACAACGGCTGCAGCTGTAGTTGCTACAGTATTGGCCAGATCTGCATTATTAGTAGCAGCTGCATTTATAATGTCATTGCCAAGTTTTGTCCACGATGGCGGTGATGATTTTCGCAATGGTACTAGGCATGTTTGCGACTTTTGTTGCTCTGCACTAATGATTGCTCCAGCAGCAGCAGCTTCCGCATATGTTGGAGGTGCTGAAAAAGTTTACGAATTTTACTAGTTTTTACTACAAATTATTTTTTTTTTGCTTAATAGAAAATTTTTCGAAGTATTTATTAATTTATTGAAGTAAGTTTCATTAAAAGAAAGATAATATTCTACAAAGGAATGGAAAAATGTTACAATAGTAAAAAATTAAAGATTTTCTATCTAATGATGATCTTAATAAGTAAAAGAAATATTGTTAAAAGATTCTACGTACTAAAATTGTTATTTAAAATGTTGACATGGAAGTTAAAACTTAAAGACCATTATTCATGACTTTTCAGTATTAAAGTATTAATTGTAATGCAAGTTTTTACATAGGGGGCGTTATGCTGTGATGGCGGCTCAGAAATTGTTCGTCCTTATGCATATCGTGAAAATAAAAGTTATAGCCATCCAAATCAAATTTTTTTATCAGAAAAAAATTACTTTTCGCCAATCGTTATCGCTTAATTGTCTTTGAACATCGCATGCCATATGATCTTTGGCAAACTGAGGGCGCTATTGTTGAAGGATTGCATTTAATTGAGGTTTTTTCTTTAGTTTTCGGACTTGTAAATATTCACTGCTTAAAATAGCGCGACGAACTGTTGATTTACTTGCTTTAACTCCTGCTAAATGCATAATTTTAGAGGTGGAATGGGCTGAATTTGAGGCAGTTCGAAGAATTTTTGCTTGTCCTGTGGTGTTAGAGCTGTCTAAGTACCTCCTTTGTAATTTTTATTATATGCTTCACGATGTTTTATGTAATTCATTACCACATTATGACTTTGTCCGATTTTTCTACCGATTTCGCGATAAGAATAATTTTCAGAATGGTAAACATCAATTTTTACCATTTCCGACGAATTTAAAGAACTCTTTCTTCCCATATTGATTTACCTAACTGCAGCCACAAACTGTGACTTTAATTTTATTTGGTTTTTATAAAGCTTTATTACAACCGCCTACTGATTAAAGCTTCTCAAAAATTTATCGTTCGAAGTCAACTTTAAACTGTAGGTTCCGTCACTCATCGATAAAATTAACACACACAACGTGGGTGGTGTGAGAAGCTAGTTCGTATTCCTAACTAAAGTGTGGTAATGACCAAGTAAGTAAATTGTATGTGTATATTTTAGGTTAGGTTAGGTTAGAGGACGTGTACTTGTCAATTAAGACAAGTACAGTACCCGGAGGTCGAATTGACCCATTGTACAACGTCCTTAAAGAGGGAAGGATAATAGAGGGATAAAAAGGAAAGGATGTAAGAAAGGGGAGAATGGGAAGTGGAGGAATTACACGGATGAGACACAACAAAAAGGGGAGAGCGCGACTACACTGATGAAGCCCTAGCACCTCTCAAACAGCCCAAGCCACTAATGAATCTGTGGAGAGCCTTGATGTCGGCTTTCGACACAGAATTCAAACTGTCAAAGAAAGCCCTGCCAAGGGTCCTCAACCTCAACCTACCAAGGGCTGGACAGTTACAGAGGAGGTTTTCGATAGTCTCCAACTCCTCCTCATCGCAACATGCCCTGCAATAGTCCGGCTGGGATCTGTTCCAGATCCCCGTCAGCGACCTAATCTCGCAGTGCCCCGTGATAAAACCGACAACCAACCTTAAGCTGGCCTTATTTAAGCCCAGCATCCAACCTGTTCTCCTACAGTCAACAGCAGGCCATAGACATCTAGAGACAAAACAACCCGATCCGTTCCCCCAACGCCCCTGCTCTTCCTCCCTGACCCATCCATTGATGAGGCCATAGAGGTGACAGACTGGGGGGTCAGGAACAACTATCAAATCGCCCTCAGAAAGCGAACCTAACCTTGCGAGGGCATCCGCCGTCTCATTGCCCAGTATTCCGCTATGACCCGGAACCCAGCATAGACGGATACGGTCTAGTCCAAAAGCCCTCAACGACTCCTTGCACTCACGAACGAGCCGTGATTTGCACCAGACCGACGCAATGGCCCTAAGGGCAGCCTGACTGTCAACGAAGGTCATGTAAGATTCCGAATCCGAAGCTGGGCCACCAGTTATGGCCTCAATAGCCTTCAAGATTGTGAAAATCTCCGCCTGAAAAACACCGCAGTCATCATTCAACCTGAAGTGGAGTTCAAGACCGAGTTCATTACAGAAAACCCCAGCACCTGTACATCCACCTAAGTTAGACCCATCTGTGAAGATGGGTATACCTCTTTGCCCCTGGAGTACCCCACCATTCCATTGTGCCCTTTCCGGTATAAGTGTCCTTAAACCAGGCAGGAACATAGCCTCAGGCACAATATAATCGGTGGCTTTTTCCGAAAGTCCATACCTCCCGTCAGGATAGACGACATTCAGAACTTTGGAATGACCTATCGAGCGCTGTTTCCAGCAGGTAAAGTCTAATGTGATCGATACTCATGGTAATTTTTTGTTTTTTTGTTTTCTGATTTATTTTTACAATTTCGCATGATATTGTATATTAATGATATTAAAGCCCAGAAGTAACTAAAAAAATAATAAAGTAAATAATAAATTGACACCGGTATAGCAATTACAGCTGCGAACGTAAGTCATATTGCGAAATTTTGTTTTACCAATACCGAAAAATTCCTAATCCTTCAGGCATAAAGAGATAAAATTTTAAAAGAAATCTGACATTACAGCCTTATAATCAATATCATATTTATTTAAAGCTAAGAGTTCGTCTTGTGTTTTAAAAAATAATGAGCGAACAAAAAATAAAATGATTAAACTTACACTGACTGAGGTTACTGGCAATCGTTGTCGTTGGATTTGACACTGCTCTTGACTCCGGCGATGAACTTCGCTGAAATAAGTTAGTAGGATTGTGAAATAATGTTAGCAGTTTATCAACTGCCGTTGGATTTGATATCCATGATACCTTGCGTACACGTTGTTGGTGTTGCTGCTGTTGTTGCTGCTGTTGCTGTTGCAATGTCGATGGTGTAATTGTATTTTCGTTAGACGTATCAACAACACTCTCTTTAGCTACAGAAGCAGCTGCTGTACCAAATACCTCATTGACAGTATTTTTGGTTAACGTAATGTCATTGTCACTGAACACTGCAATTGGGCATTGGGCAGTTAAAGTCAAATCTGGATTGTTTTGATTTAGGACTTCGTTTGTGTAAACTGAGGATCCTGGTGATGACGAGGAATCTGTACTGTCTGTATTACTAGCAGGTGATGTGGATGATGAAGAGGATGACGATGAAGAAGTTTCTGACGATGAAGACGAAAAGGTTGATAGCGTGGAAAGGATGGATGGTGAAGGTTGTAGATTATTACAATCTGTCGACTGTGTTAAGTTCGATTTAGTATTTTGTGTTACAGTTGGTTGAGTATGATTGTTAATGTTGCTAGTTGTTGTCATTGTATTATTCGTGCTTTGTCCACATTCTTGTTCTGTAGCAGACGATGATACCGTTGTTGGCATTGTGTATTTATTAAATTCCATAATTGGTGCAGTTGTTATTGTTTTAGTATCGATATCGGTGGTAGTACTGGTCATTTGTTGTTGCTGAGGTGTTATTATGGTGGGTGGAGTCAGAAACGTAGCTGTAGGAGCAGTATCTACTGTTGATGTTGACGTTCCTCTAGTTAATGATTGCTGAATACCATCACTAGTTGTTTCTTGGTAGGATTGAGACGTCGCTGATGATGTTGATTCTAAGAAACCGCTTATCGTCGAATCTTTCGCTTTCCGCGATATAGGTGTTGGTGGGGGGTTAATTGGCGGTGTTATGGGTTTGATATAGCTTGTAGCCAATGATAGATGGGGATCTTCATAAACTTTTCGAACTAAAAAACGGGATCGAGGTGAGACCGATAAGCGTTTAATAGATTGCGTTGATGAAGATATTGTAGCCATTGACGGCAGCGAGCAAGAAGTTGGCAGCGAAGCAGATGTTGCACAAGGATAATTTGAAACATCACATACTTTCTCGGTTGCTGAAGAAAGCGGTATAGCAGCAGTACTCACAGAAAAAGATTTTGTGGCAACGAGATTGGATCCAACAAGTTTTTGTGTATTCGGCGACGTTAACGGACTTGACTCCGGAACTCGACATACTTGAAACCTACTAGTGCGATTTGGGGAGGATGAAGGTGAAATAGTTGTTGGACTTGGAACCGGCGAACGCAATCTAGTACCGGCCTTGCGCTTAATATCCAATTTACTATTGGCTGCCGTAAGTACTACGTTTTTAGAAACATCAACTATTGGTCTACTCTGACAAGTTAAAGAAATTTTTCTTGATCCCAGGTAATAACCTCCCCGTCTTTTGGCCATAGCGTTTGCTGATGACTTTTCGTGCTGCATTTGAGTTTGTGTTTTCTCATTTCGAGCACACATTGACCGCACGTTTTCTAAAATCCGAGTATAGTCTAAATGTGCTTCACTTCCTACAGAGAGACGTTTCGGCTCATCATCAATATCGATTTGCGTCACAGTAGTGTTTGATTTAAGAACTTCAGATATTTTAGCAAGGCTCTCAACTTCTAGCTTATTTTCACGTATATCAATACGTTGCAGTGTACTATTACCACCAAATGTAAGAATAGATGATAATGTTTCTATACCTTTAGCACTCAGATGGGCACTTTGCAAACCCAGTGTAGTTAAAGTCGTGTTTTTAGTAAGACTATCCTTAATCGAAGAGACAAATTCGTTGGACAAACAATTTTTGCCAATATTGAGCAATTCCAGTGATACTGTCTCTGCCAGCAGATCTGAGATATAGAGTCCAGACTCTTTTGTTAAGTTATTGTTCCACACTGCTAGCGCTTTGAGTCCACCAGGACTTCTTGTACCAAACTCTGGTGTAACCTCAATCGGCCGTGACTGTCGCGTCAGTGTATCGTTCTTAGTAACTTTTTCATTAAGTTGAGAAGGTGAAGAAAAGTTAAGATCGCCACTACCTATGCTGCCGTCAAGAGAATTATCGCTAGAGAGACTATCGGTACTTTGGGATCTATTGCGCGAAGATTGAGTTAAAAAACCACAGGAAGTTTCAGTACGTCGTAATCCACTGCTCGCTCCGCCGGGAGATGTAGACGGTGGAGGTGGAGTAGGTATTTGACTTGGACTAGCACTGATTGCACTATTCGATTTGTACTTTTGGGTAAGGCTATCCTGAGCAATTGTCACCTTTGGCATTTTATCGCGAACTTCACTTGCCGCTACTTTCAAAGATACCGTCGAGTCTTCTGAAGAAGTAAAGCTAACTTGAACAATTGGCGGTGTTGTAGACGTCACCGTAGGCAACGATGATGAAAGGCAAGAATTAACGGGTGACTCCGGTGTTAGACGGTCTCTTTCAGTAAGAGGTGTTGAGAGATTTGTAAATGGTGGAGTGGGTGGGGTTGGTGTTGATGATGGCGTTATTTGTGCGACAGCCGCAATGAGGCATTCATTCGATTCAGACGCAATAGTGGCTGTCTCAATGGCCAACTCTTTGGCAATTTCATCAAACCGAGTACTTTCAAGTGACGTTGATAGGCGGGTAAATTCTTCTGGTAAATGACGACTAATATCTCCCTCCGAGGCACTTTCGAAAGCAGAGTCCGTGCTATGAGTATCATCAAAATCTTCTGTCAATTTTGTATTTTTATTTACATCCAAAGCTTTGCTGGCAGTATGATTTTGCATAACATTTGACTGATCTCCAGAATTAATACCGCTGTCGTCGCTAATAGCTACCCGCGTTGAATTACTCAATAGGCAATCACTTTCCTCTGCTTTTACTTCAAACACACCTGTACCTGTTAAATTTTCATCTTCGGTAATATTCGGTAAAGTTTGCGAACTTACCGTTTGAGCTGTCGACAGTGGTATGTTCATAGTTTGCGAGGTGACATTGTTTTCATTATTATTTTGTACATTATTATTTATAATATGCGAACTTTGCATACCGACCGTCGTATCGGCCATATTGTTAAGAGGACTTATTATAGCTGCATTCACTATATCATTTAGCATAACATTATTCTGATCAATTAAGTCGATTTTCTGCGGTGAGCTTTGCAGAATCTTTGTCACTTCCCCTTCGCTAACACGTTCGTCCGTTATTGCGGATGTTGCAGTTGTGGGATTTACAATGGCACTTGTTACTGTTACCATAGCTTCAGTCAAAGAGGTAACTTCATGTATTTTATTTGCATGCGATTTTGTATTTGCACTTGTAATTGTTGTAGTTGTAGCCGAAGCATCAAAAATCTCATCACTTATTAAACTAGCATCTTCGGAATTACAGGCTGCTAACGTATCTGTTGACAAATTAGAAGCACCATCCTCACTGCTGCTTTCACTATTCATCGATAACAACTTATCAAGCATAGATTGTCCACCACTTGAAGTCTGTAATGGAATTTTTATTGTACTAGAACGCACTGTATCGTCTGTATCTTCATCACCATCGGTTTCGTCTATTGTTGAACCAACAGATGATATTAATGGTGGTTTGGCTTTATGTTGTTCATTTTCAACATGTGCATTGCTTCTTAGTTCTGTTTCAGTGCATTTGTCTTTTTCTTCTATGGATGGTAAAGAATCCTTAACTATATTGCTTTCAATAGGCGGAATTGCTGACGATGATTCAATCTGTGTTTCCTTTGTATTCCAATCTAATGAAGCTTCATTACTATCGTCGAGATCAACGAGAGGAGAACATTCAACTGGCGACATATTATCGCCATCGTCATCAATTGCAGTCGTACGTTGAAATGTTGTTCGTCTCTCCAATTCCTTTGATTGCATAATTAAAGCTTTAACAATGTGTCGCAAGCCTTCATCCCTTATGTTATTATTGCTTATATCGATAAGTTCTAAATAATGATTGCTTTTCAACATTTCCGCAATTGTATCTGCATCATTACAATCCAAATCATTATACGCTAACCAAAGTTCTTTTAAAACTTTATTGTGCCATAATTTAAAACCTATACAATCAAAAATCACAAAATGTGTTTTAGAGAAATTACTCAACGAAAATATATGTATGTATGCTTAAACTTACATAAACCGCTCAACGGTGCTCCTTTTAAACCACAATGTTCTAGTTTTAACGTGTGCAAATTCGATGTGATTAAAGCATTTCCTAAATGGTCTGCACTTTGCTTTGAAATTGGATTGCCTTCAGCATTTAGCACCTGCAATTCTCGACTGTGACTTATCATGTAAATGCACGAACTCCAACCTCGATTCGTCATACCCATGGCATTAGATGAGATGTCTAATTCATTCGTAGCCTCATAATATTCAATCATATCAAATAAAGCACTGGCAGCTGTTTCATCCAATTTACAATCAGAGAGATCAATCGATTTGTACTGCACCTATAAAAATGCCGATATGAATAAAATGTTAAAAAATAAATATTTAAAATGTATTGAGATGGAAGTAGTCAAAATAAATTTGAAACGGAATTCTATTGAGTCGTAGGTGACGCAATACTTGGCGAATTGGAAAAAAACTTGTTGTTATTCACGGTTATTATTGGAAATTGTATGATTTCGAAAACATAATACATGTGTCCGACATTTACCCAGTACATATATAAATAGATGGACGAGAGTAGGTATCAGTGAATAAAAATGTCAGTGGTCTTTAGAAATTTAATGAGACCGCAAAAATAACACAAGCTATGTATAAGAATTTAAAAAATCTTGTAGATATTATATCCAGTACTAAGGCGTTTTCCCTTTTTCTTTCACCTTCTGGGAATTATCACATCATCCGTGAGGAGGTAGTGAAGAACTCGCATTCATAATTGAATATAATATTATTCACCCACAATCACACTCCAAGTGGCTCAATTCCTCAACCAGCAGAGCTGTTACAAATACAAATTCGAAAAAAAAGTTAACAATTAAACAAAAAATAAACAAAATCTTAGCTGTGTTCAAAATCCTAAAGTACAGTTGGAGCTGGACAGTTATATTACAGTGCTAAACGTTTCTAAAGTGTTGACGAAGATACTACTTCTCAAAATGGATTTCATTATTCGCAAATAATGCTAATGAACTAACTAAAGAAAGTTAGAAAGCAATTTTAACTAAGGCAAAACTGTGTAAACGACGAAAAAGAATATCAGATGAATAGGAAAAAAAATGTTTCTATACCTACCAGTTGAAGAGTGTAAAATACATGTGGGTCGCAGTTAAAAATTTTTCTCTCTGCGGTGACGAGATGTAATGTGGTCATATAACTCAATTTTTTAAACTAAAATATGTTTCCAATCTAACTGAACTGAGGTATCGAATTCTAATATATGAATGGCAGTTTTGCATCTCGACTATTATATCTCGCGATTTGAAAGATTTATTAATTATACTATAAATTATATAATATTAATACTTTTTTGTAAATCATTACTAATGTTGCAAATAAACAAGGTGACTTACTTACAAGAGCGATGTCATAAACCACCATCAGTCCTAAAAGAGTGTAAGCTACTGGCCAAATAAACAAAAGCAGCAATTGCGCCGCTTGAGTAATGCAGCGTCATTCGACTTGGACGTCCTATCCATAGGGTGCTCAAAAAGCTTTCAATTCATAGGACCATGGATGGTCAATCAAAGGCACAGGTCAAACCGAAAATAAGTACTACCCCTGAAACCAAATCTCTCTAGGAATTAACTGGATCCGAAACTGGCTGAACGACATCAATATCTCACATAATGATTGGGAATCTCTGGAATGGTCGAAGTTTTACATTAATGAACGCATTGCAACGAAACCACTTCTCGCAGAGGGCATTTTAATATCAATTAATAATGGCTGCGCCAAAGCACCACAGATTCGTTGAGATGCCTACATTGTCTACTGAAAATTAGAATTAGAATGGATCGCCCTTGCCGACAATTTCGATTATTTTCACTTAAGGGATGATGCCTAATTACGCTTTGAATTGTGTTGGAACTAGGAAAATGGGTTGTGGGAGAACGAAAAGAAAGAATAGTTTTACCGGTTGTTAAATTTTAATCCGTTCATGTTGTGACTAACAAAATGACTCCAAAAAGGAGCTTCAAAAGGATATTGTGGCTAGGTTAGAAAAGCCGATTCCTTATGAGCCAGTGTTCCGTGAAGACTGAGACGAGACGTCGCGGCCAAGAGGTCCACTATGCGCGGAGATTATACAGTGTGATAGCCGTTCTGGATAGTTTGTCCACAACACAGTTTCCAGGAAGCTTGTACGTCGATATAATGTTCAAAAGTCACCTTATACTTGTACATTCCGGCTGTCAGAGTATATCAGAATTTCTCAAGGAATACTCTGCAACAGAGCAGCCGTTTAACCGTATTCCGGCTGAAAGAAGCTGCAATAATTCGGGAGCACGTATGAATGTCTGATATTTATATATCGATGTCATGAATATGATACGTTTTCCCATCCCGTTTCGAGAAATCGATACGAGATGGCTCAGAGAATTATGAGCCGGATCTGGCTTCTTGTTCTAGTTGTTTCCAATCGTGAGAACATTATTAAAGCATCAAAGGTCAGATGCAAATCACGGCTAAGGAACGAATTATCTCTGCAATGCCATCCTCTAGCCAGTCAACCACGAACTGATATGATATACAAGACCGACGAGTGCTACGTAAAAATATGTGATTTTGAGAAATAATTTCTTTTACTTTACTAGACTACGCGGTAGTCCTATGAGTGAATAAAAGGAAATGATCTCGTGTCACTTAAGTTGTATTCCATTTTCAATGGGATATATGTAAGTGGGTTAAAAACTAGGATCAGATGGAGTGAAGTACTTCCTGCATCCCCGTACCAAATGAAGGCACTTGAATGCTGCTTTAAACTTATAATCTAGAATAATATGCTGGTTCCAGCGAACATCGTATTGAGTTTGTAAGCCCTTAACATCAAAATATTTGCAGCTCTCACAGCTACAAATGAGACCAAAACATGAATCACCTCTAGGGCCACGTGAATCTGATCGCCTGTGCCTACCAACGCTCGACGAACCTGTACGAGGTAGCTGTAGAAGTTTTGGGAGAGATCTGGCGTATTGGATTCAACTTGGTTTCTAATGGCCAAATTACATATTTACACTTCTGACGTACCAACAAGTATGTACAATAATAGAATATAATTAAAACATACAAATGTAATTAAAACATAGTCATATATAATATGAATTTTAATGAAGCTTCTCGAGGTAGCTGCGATGCATCGGACAGCAAAAACCTTTCGTCTCCAATAAAAAAGTAAAAATCAAATTGGATTTTAATGAAGAAAATGTTTCTGAAAAAATATTTTATGGATCAATGTATCCAATTTTCGCCGATGGAAAACGCTATGAATGGCGTCCAATTAGCCAACAATACAATTCCAAATATACAATCAAAAATTACTGTGATACCATACGCGGGCAAAAATTTATCATAAATGCGACTCTTTATGCAGGAGAAGGACCCGAACTTTTTAAGCTTTGGATTTGAAAGTTGAAAATCAAATTTTGTTATCTTTTTTAAAATTGAAATTAATAAGAACAATTCACTATCATTATAAACGTTTTAATTATATGAGCACCACAGTTTTTCATATTTCCACATATAGTGATGACACTGCCTTATTCAGTGAACATGAAAGTCAATTGATTGCCTCGCAGTATTTACCTATACATACTAGATCTTCTGTAAAAAATGATTAAAGCAGTGGCGAATTTAAGTGAACATGCAAGAGTGCGTAAAAATGTGTGTCCTGCTATTCGGTTTCATGATCAAATAATATGCATCACATATATATGTGAAATATGTACTTGAAATGCAGCTTAGTCGAAACTTACCATGAAAACTTTACACATAGGCAAAATTGGTATAAAGAAATAAATAGCGCGCACTGGTTCATTTTTCTGACATTGAATTCTATTAAATTTCTTCTACATATTGCTAAATTTGTTTTCTCTAAGACAGAAAACTTCATAAACTTTATGGTTTCTGGTTAAGTCACTCGCTCTGAAACCTGTCCAATTTTCTTTCATTTACTGCCTCTATCACTGCCTTAAAAGTCCTTGAGTTTTGCTCCTAAGGCGTTTTTCACAGCTTCTCTAACGGTATCCCTATTCGCTTTTTTGGCTTTTCTTTTGACAGTTCTATACTCCTACTTTGCTGACTTTGTTAAGTTTTCTATGTTAGCCAATATCGATGTGTGTGTTTAGTGTTCGTAATAATATTTTAAATAATTGTTTTGATACTCACTAAACTTGAAACGGCTAACAATCTAAAACGTGGTTAAATCACTTTAAAAACTGAAGGTAGATCTATTTATCTGCACAAGATGCATTAGATTAAGTTAGATAACAAGATTTCAATATCTGGAAGCATTATTTTATTAATGAAAAAAAAAAACTTACTGCATTACCTTTCTGTTTATATTTGAATTGCTATATTTTTTCCGTTTTCGTTATGTTTTTCAAACATATTAAAATGTAGCGTAGCAAAAACAACAAATCGGGTATTAATCTACTCAATGGTAGTGAAAGTTGTTTAATATTAAGTGGAACTACACATTCGATAGAAGTCGCCGTAGTCTAGTAGGTAGTGTGTTGGCCCAAACCCCAGGCCAGGCCTCAAAACCCAGGTCAGACATCAAAACGAAAATATGGAAAAAATATTTCTTCGGCGACTTCCTCTCAGCAGATTTCTGGCAAAAACTCTGAGAGTAAATAAAATTGCCATGAAAAGTTTTTCAAAAAGTCTGCCGTTCGGAGTCGACTTTAAACTGTAGGTTATACCACTCATGTATAAAATTAACGCACGCAGCATAAGTGGTGTGAGAAGCTAAGTCGTAATCCTGACTGAAGGGTTGTAATGACCAATTATGTATGTATGTATGTATGATTTTACAAGAAATAAACAAACTCCTTAAACTCTTAAGTAAATAACCAATGTTGCCAAAAATAAAATATACATATGTATGTATTCATGGTAAAATATTTTACAAATATTTTGTTCACAATTTTTTTTTTTCTTTTTTTCGTTTTTAGGTCAAGTTTAACATCACATAGTATGTGGCACATTGAACTACATTTTTACAAAAAGCATTTATTATCTTTCATCACTGAGTTCTTGCATATATACAAGTATGTATGTATTTACATTCGTATTACATAATTCATTTAACGGCGACAATATTCTTTTCTTTTCTTTTTTTTCTTTTCCTTTCCCTTTTCCTTTTTTTCTTCTCAACTTACCCTTTTTAATACTTCTTCTAATGCTTCGCAATCACTTGGCGCCAATTTGATTGACTTTAGTGACAGCATCGGTTGTCGTCTTATCTGTTTGGTAAGATCTACCGCTTTAAGATGATCCAATATTGATTGTAAAGGTTTTGTGTTATGTTTTTGACATGATGCTGTGTACAGCTCGGCTATTTCCGATATACTTTTAACCATAAAAACTGCAATAAAAAGGAACATGTTGGAAAATAAAAATTAATATTCACAATTTTATATATTTTTTATTATTTTTTTAGAACTAAAATTTTAAATAAATTCTTTTTGCAAAATGATTTCTTCAATTCATTTCTTAATTGCACCATATTCGTATTTTCTTGACTTAAGTTGTTTAAATGCTTACAGGCGACATTAGACACTCTGATATTGAAGAGTACTCTCAAATGTGTTTTCATTTCAAATTTGTATCCCAACTATACATCGCAAATCTTTCTCTGTCAGTGACCCCTGAATGTCGGGAGGTTGATCACAATTATACTGGTGGGTATATTCCTTTCAACCGGATGCTTTCTAACGGATCTGGAAATAAAACAGTTTCTCATTTAAACCGTTTCAACCTAACGCCAAACCCTGTGGAGTATTAAACTAATCCTAAATCCAAGGGATATGGAAAATCTATTTTACAACGATTTATGTTTCACTGGAATCGCTCTACTTGAGGCATTTTACGATTATTCTTCGAAAATTGGTATCTCTCTCTCTAACGATTTGGCGAGAATAATACAGTGTGTTTTTACATTTCCAGGGTATGTTATTTAATAGTGTGTGGAGCAATGAGTATTTATTAATTTATATCGCGACCAATCTGAACGATAGGAATCTTGCGACGTCAGAAACTCGTGATGATTTGACCCGTGGGTTTGGGCCATCATATTTTTCGCATATTAAACCAGGTATAGAAGTCCCTTTGGTCTCACCTTACTATTGCTACGATCTATAAATGTTTAAATTTGTGTTAAATAAGTATTCACCACTTGGTTAATAAATCCATAAATAAGAAAACTTGCTTCAATTGATTCGTATAATGGGTGATTTTTTTTAAATTTTAAGTGACAATAATAATATGGCAATAATTAAATGCTCGCCGTAGTCTAGTACGTAGTGTGTCGGTTTATTAAACGCGATACCGTGGTTTAAATCCCAGATTAAATATCACCAAAAAAAACCCAAATATTTCTTTGAAAATGAAGTCGACCGAGTAGTTGCCGTGAATGATGTTCGCTATCGTGAGATGAGAACAGACTTTTTGTGGCCAGAAATTGACAACACGATAGTGGCACTTGCCACACGGCCAACGAAGTAATGGCTCTTTGGTACGAGGAATTCAATGGCTGTGTTATCTCACATCGAGCGAATGAATGTTAATTGGCCGCCACAATCATGTAATTTGACACCTTTGGATATTTGAGGATATTTAAGGGTACGTCAGTCAATAAGCTGAGAAAAATTTAATAACTAAAGAATGAGATCATTCGGCATATTAACGAAATAGAACCTCAATTATGTCTCAGAATCATTGAAAATATGGACTATAGAATTAAGGTATGCCACCGAACCCGTGACGAGCATTAAGCCCATATTTTGTTTCACGCATAGTTGTCATAGATCCTTTCATCGCAATATAAAATATTAAGATAATTCTCTGAAAACTTTGTTTTATTTACAATTAACATCGTGTGTTTTGGTTGGGCCAATGGATGTGGATGAAATACTGAAAAAGACTTTCTTTCATTATCATGAGAGAAAGAAACTGAAGTTAAGAAAATTGAAAACAAAGGGCTAACAGAGTAATCTGCCAAGAAGATTATTTTTTCCTATGCAGTAGTGTTGTACGGCTTCAACATTAAACTTAAAGTTAAATCATATCCAAGTCTACCAAGACTTATACGAAAGCAAAATCATACAGGCCAATGAGTTTATAATAGCAGAACTTTTCGAAAGACAACTACCGAAGGCGAGCACACCAGTAATTTGGCTCTAGATGAAAGCACAGTACTATTAAAAGCCAACAAATTGGAGAAAGCCATAAGAAACGCATTAAGAGAAAAAATAATGCTCTACTCTTTTTATAGAAGTTAATTAAGCATTCAACCGAGTTTGGCACAAAGATTAAAATTTGTAGACCAATTGGCAACATATAGGGACTTATTATACATGCCATTGAGCAGTCACATATCCACCTTTGCTGATGATACTGCTTTTCTTAGGACGCATGGCAACACTTTACTGTGACACAAGAAAAGTCTTGAATGCTGAAACTCTTAGAATACACACTTGGAACGTGAACACTAACCTTCAGCGGACCTTCAACACTAACTTACAGCAGCTCAAACATCTATAAAAATTTCGACGTGCCAACAGTTAAAACAGAGTTTGGAAAATACTTTTATGAACGCTTGAAAAAGTTTCCACAGCACCCATGTCTCCGGGCTCAGAATTATTAGACTGCCATGGACACATTTACCCAAAAAAAAAACGAGATGATGTGACCCACTACTACTTCGGTCTAAAATCTGAAATTTCAATGTTTTTATTTTAATATATAAATAATAAAATTTAATAAAAAAGAAAATGTTTTCTTATCCCTAGAGTTAACTGCGATTTGATGACATTCTTCAGA
Source organism: Sarcophaga subvicina (assembly GCA_936449025.2). Lineage (NCBI taxonomy): Eukaryota > Metazoa > Arthropoda > Insecta > Diptera > Sarcophagidae > Sarcophaga > Sarcophaga subvicina. Next base: position 40,692,568 of record OW388082.2, read on the forward strand.
TGGCAATACACGGTTTTTGTTGTAGATTCAAGTACACGCTTCGTGTGGAAATGCAGCCATACATTAAGAAACAAATATCCTGGGAATCAGAGAGGAATCAAAGAGTGTGTTTTTACAGACTTTTCCCATCGCACAGCCTCGGCCAAAACCTTTGATAAAGAAATATAAGACTGACTGATAGACTCCAACCAGCCCTGAACTGAGATCATAGTTACAACAATTGACAATAAGCTTATATACGAGGTGTGATCAAAAAATAACCGTTATTTTCAAATTTCGGGAGTTACGTACATATGTTCGATTTTCGCATTTTTTTTCTGTTATGTTGGAACACATGTCTGTTATATATATTGACAATATCAGCCATTTTGAATTGTCAGTTTGTTTTTGATAGAGAAAAAGCTTAGTCGTGTTTTGGTGTGCTCTTCGATTTTTTACTATTCGAAAATATGGATCAAAGAAAAACCAGCAAATAAGTATTTGCAAAAAATACTACTAAAACTTGAACAAAAGCCAAAAGAAGAACTTACAAAAGACTACATTCAAGCTCTTCTTGACGAAGTTGAAGTGGCCTATAAAAACTGTAAAGAGGATCGCGGACAAATATTTAAAGCCCTTATTGAAAATTCAACTAATGAATGTGATGTGCCGTACTTGAATGATTTTTTTTTTTTGAAAATTAATTAAGTAGATTTGAGTCTACAACTAATTAACAGCACATATCAAGCACCATCGTACCAGCTTCAGTTCACAATTGCTCATATTCTTCAAATGCCAGACTGGCAAAAATTACAACGAAATAACATCTGTTCAAACTGTTTACATTGCAGCTCGCTGCCAACAGCACTATTTTAAATAGTGCTCTTTTCACAGAAAAATCAAACAACAGCAAACCAATAACACGCTGAGTGCAACTGTAACTGTATAAAGCCGAAAGTCCATACCATGCGTTTTGCATAACATGCGTATACCGAAAAAGTAGAATCAGTGTATTTGATTGTGACAAGTTACAGAAGAAAAAGCATAATATGCATAGACGCATACAAAGTAGGATTACTTTCTACTTTTCTATGCGAATAATGCAATGTTGGAAAATGTCAGCAGTTTTTTAAACTTGGCATGCCAAATTATATACTATTGTGAATGGTTTCTACAAATATGTTTAAATAGTGCATTACTATTTTCGCATTTTTCTTTTTGCATTACAAAAATATCAATAAAAATATATTTTATAATTAAGTTTATTACTAATTTAAGAGGAAAATACATTAAAATACAGTTTTTAACACATTTCTTTCATGAACAAAATATGTATATGATGATTGTTTATACATATATGTATATATGATTGTTTTTATGTACTGAGTGTCTGTCATCTATTTTGAATTTATTAATTTGTAAATAAGCAAAATGGAGGATAAATTAAATGAAAACACTCGTCTTGTGTTATTTTGAGGATTTTCGTAGGCCTTAACAGCACAATACAATGTAATTTTTGTGTAAAACTATTAATAAATAATAAAAACAACTAACAATTTTTAATTTTTCCTTTCAAGAAATTAAAAAATATTGGCAACATTCAGCAAGAAAAATTTTTTATGAGCAGTACGTCTTATTTTGATCTTATTATATTTAGCTTCTTAATTAACTCTTGCTCAAGAAACTACACTCATAGTGACCGAAATTCACCCACATTTCGATTAATATTTAAATATTTAAGAATCTTTAAACTTTTCATTGAAGAAATTAAAAAATATTCCAAATTTTCCCCTTTTTAACACAAAATAAATGTTTGTTTACATTTAATTGTTCTTCTTTATCTTCCAGTTTTCACTCTGTTGCTTCTACAACATTTGCCTCGCAAAACTTATAACATTTTTTTCTCCATCTAAATTGGCCTGTCCTTTTTATGTTATGAGCGTTTTTCAAATGTAAACTCATAAATTTAAATAAACTCATAAATTTGAAATTAATGAAACAGTACAGTACTTTAGTACTTTATTTAATAATTTTACATTTCTAAAATGCCGCAGTATCAGCGTGACACTTTCAGTACTTTTTTAGTAACATATTTCATATTTTAAGTTTTGCACTTTTCAACTATTAATGCGTTAGCAACATTTTCGAAGTCGCCGTAGTCTAGTAGGTAGTGTGTTGGCTTATTAGACATAAAAGCCAGGGTTCGAGCCCCAGGCCAGACATCAAGAGAAAATACAAAAAGTATTTCTTCGGCGACTTCCTCTCAGCAGATTTCTGGCAAAAACTCTGAGAGTAAATAAAATTGCCATGAAAAAGTTTCTCAAAAATCTGTCGTTCGGAGTCGACTTTAAACTGTAGGTCCCACCACTCATGTATAAAATTAACACACACAACATAAGTGGTGTGAGAAACTAGGACGTTGTATAATGGGTCAATTCGACCTCCGGGTATTGTACTTGTCTTAATTGACAAGTACACGTCCACGTACGTTCGTTTTTAGAATATGAAAAGCAATGAGAGCGATTACCGAACCGTAATGTAATTTCGATAAACATTTGTTATATGCGAACGTACGTTCCATGGACGTTTGGCTAACTCTGGCATTAGTTCTGAGGTTCTTTTGCATTCCAAGTCAGCTGGAACGACATGTACATACTAGTCGTTATTTTTTCTATTCCGCTTTGTACGTTCATTAAATTTACAAAACTGTAACAGGACGTAAGGACTAATTCTACCATTAACCAAAAATGTGGTGTTGATCAGGTGTTGGTTACAAAAAAGATGTTGTTGTTAATAGAAATATCATTACCTTGAATTCTAGTGCCTGTGTCAAAATCGTCTTAGTAAGAATTTTGCTTGCATTTAACAAAACACAAACATATAAATTTATGTTTACGAAACAAACGTAAATATTTTTGACTACATTTAAAAATTTCAAAGTTTTTAAAATAATGGATTCCTCATCCAAAGGATACGATTTGATATTTGTTTAAATATGTACGTACATATATTAAATCTATAATTAAAAAAAAATTAAATATAACATTTTTGGCAAAATAAAATATATTATGCTGGATTCCGTGAAGAATGAAGGGAAAAGTATACATGGTTAATAAAAGATAAGACAAATAGTAAAAAATGTACCATATGTAAACATTGAGATTGTCGGGGGCTTAAGTCATATACGACGCCATGTAAAATCATGTCACTTTTGGAATACAGCCGCTGAGTAAGTACTGATCGGTGAAAAAGTTTTTTAATTAATCGTCAAAACGCACAAAATATTATAACAACCGTGATTGGTCTGCTCAAAATAAATAACAAAGTTTATTTAAATATATAAAATACAATAAAAAATATTGTAATTACTTTACCATACATATTTACATATTATATTGATTACCCTAAACTATTATTTTTTCATCTTCTTATCCTCTTCTTATATATAAAAATGAATGTGTGTTTATTTGTTTGTGGGTTTGTTTGTTTGTTTGTTTGTTTGAAGTCTGTAGACGGCTAAACGGCTGGACCAATTTTCATGAAATTTTCACAGTACAATCTTTATTTTAAAATTTCAAGTAGGAGAGGTGCCACGCCCGCATACCCAATAAGTATTTAATGTCGTATATCTCATAAACTGCAACAGCTAGAGTTCTCAAATTTTGTATGGACGACTTTGGCGTGTCACCTCCCATAGTCTACATACATAAAAATGAATGTTTGTTTGTATGTACCTTATAGAATCGTAAACTATGCTATATAAACAGGTGGCGCCATTGAAAATTACTTAAAATCAATTAAATCGTAAACTATGCATTTGATCATGTTATGATCTTTAGCAACGTTGTTGCGCATGAGCCAGGGAAGGTTTCTAAGTTGGTATGACTAATTTCCGGCAGGTGGCGCCACTGAAAATTACTTAAAATCAATTAAATCGTAAACTGTGCATTTGATCATGATATGATCTTTAGCAAAGTTATTGCGCATGAGCCGACGAAGGTTTCTAAGTTGGTATGACCAATATCCTATAGGTGGCGCCACTGAAAATTACTTAAAATGAATTAAATCGTAAACTGTGCATTTGATCATGATATGATCTTTAGCAAAGTTGTTGCGCATGAGCCGACAAAGGTTTGACCTATTTCTGACAGGAGGTGCCACTGAAAATTACTCAAAATGAATTAAATCGTAAACTGTGCATTCTTTGACAAAGTTGTTGCGCATGAGTCGACGGAGGTTGGTGCGATTAATTTCCGATGGATGGCGTCACTGAAAATTATTCAAAATGAATGACAAGCAATTGGTCGACCTACACCTCAAGCACGAAAGAAAGGAGCATTACGAGCCTCAGAATCAGACGAGCATTGAGGCTCATATTACGGAAACTTTAAGTACTTAGAAGTACTAGCGGCCGATGCACAGTAAATTTCAGACATACTTTTTGGAAAACCAATATGCGTCTTTTACAACACTGACTTCCAGGCATTCAATAGATTAAAACATTTGGAATCGTTTTTTTTTTTTTAATTAAACCATAGTTTGCAGCACTTTACAAAGAAAGCTGAATGTATACTATATATATGTAGACTGAGTCAAATGGAGAAAGTAGGTAAATAAATTGTCTCTTTTTACCACACTATGAAGTTTTAAAAGAAAGCAGTACTACGACTAAACTTAAGCGTAGTTTTCGACGGAAGCAGTCAAACACCAAACAATTCATCTTTAAATAAAGAACTTAGTCCTGAACCTCCGATTATATAAAATAGGTTTTACTGCTGATTTTGAAAAAATGTTCAGGCAAATTTACATCAAAATTGTCAACACATGGTGCTATTAAAACACAAATGACAACGAAATTTATGAACTTAAAAACCGTCACTTATGGTACTACAAGCGTCACTTTTTTCGGCTCTAAGAGTTATTAAACAAATTGCGTATGATAAAGCTGCAAATTATCCGCTTGCTAGCAATATATTAAAATAAGGCACATACATATGTACGTGTCGACGATGTCACATCAGGTGCAGATATTACAACAACTATGTGACGGATTATAGCGCTCGGGTTTCATCTTGCGTAAGTGAACTCTAACTCTATTAAATTTTTAAAACGGCTTTTTCTGGAATAGTTAGTTAGCCTCAAATAATTTTGAACTAAAAACTGAGAAATGTTAAAAGCATTCGGTTTATCATGAAACCTCTAATCAGATTACTTCTGTTTTAAAATAAATTATCCTTATTCGGATAAAGTAACTAAAGGCAGTATTCTTTCCGACTCCGCAAGACGTTTTGATCCTACCACATTTCTGGCGAAAATTATGTTCCAAAAACTTTAGCGTGAAGGGCTTAATTGGTCAGATCCTTTGCCTAAACTACTATGCAAGGAATGGACAAATTATCGTAACGCATTAAAGAACATTGAACAATTTAAAATTTCTAGACGGATTGTATGCTGTTCCACAATCTCTGTGGCGAAACTATATATAAAAGTAAATACTTCTGAGAGAAAACTGCAATCGATGGAACTTACTCTACTACCCTTTAGGCAACCTGATGCATCTGCACTTTTTTAAATTGAAGAACTAGCGCAAAACTTCCAGCAAATGATGCTTTAGTGACGTATAATTCGTAATTTTCAAAGTAAATCAAACTTTTTTGCTTGCACTTATTCTTTCAATGATCAAGTTATTGAAAAGACAATGCATGAGTAAAGATATTCATCGTCAGGTTTGAAAGAATTTAACGTGTCTTCCGATAGCAAATATTTATTAAAACTTTAATAGGATTTACTACAACATTTATAATAAAGATATACATATAGATCATGTGGATTTTTTTTATCTAACCATGTTATAATAAATTTATCAGTAGCATATTAAGTGAGTTCATCGCCTTCTTATAATCTATCCACGGAATAGTTTAAATATTTCCAATTGTATCAAATTAGATTTTACAATACAGTGTTAAGATAATAAATTACAAATAATAAAAAACATAATTTGTTTCAATATTTAATGACATTATCGCTTAAAAATTATCAACAAATATAAAATAAATGATATTTTATTTAGTTTAAACACAAAAATAAATCGTTAAATATTTTGATAAGCAACCGCATTGTTTATATTATAAACGAAAAAACAAAAAACAAAAACAAAACTGAATAAGAACTACGAATTATTCAATGCTCTAATATGTTGTATATACATACTTTGAACAGCACCTGGAGTTACTTTAAATATAAAAACAAACACGAATAACAACAAAACCAAATATTTTAAAATAAACAAAAAAACAACTTAAGATAGAAGCTGTTGAGTGTAGTGTAACTTTTTTTTATTCATTTTTTTATATTTATTTGTACCTACTACATATAAAGTATCAACTGTATGTGTGAGTATGTGCGATACTAAAATTTGTTTTGATAGCAATTTTATTTGTTTTGTATTTTCAACCAATTCACGTGGTCGAACAATATACGCTATTCATATACATACATATATGTATTTGAAATTATATTTTAAGAATTAAAGTTTATTTTATGAATTAAAGTTTATTTGTATAGTAAAATCGGCTTCAAATCTTAAAATTGTGCATCATTGGCCGGTTACGATGCTTCAGACAGAGGCACGGTTTTCGGAACCTACAGTTTAACGTCGAACAGGTTTTCAAATAAATATTAGACTTTTTTAAATTTACTTCCGATAATATTTGATTTTGTTATAATATTCGTCTTAAATAGAACAAAAAACATCTGTCCAGACGTTTATTTAATAAACAAATTTTTATTCAAAACTAACAAGTATACATACATATATAATATTTTGATCTTTAATGTGAGAAAAATTTTAATTCTCTCCTACTCATGCTCCGTCAAAGACTACATTTTCAGACATTTAGCACATCTATCAAAAGTTTAAAATCTGTCAAATATCAGTATTAAAATAACAATTTTAATCTATTCACATATGTTAAGGAACAGATTAGGTGTGCTAAATTTTGTATCATCACTGTATGATCTTCACAACTAAAGTCAGCTTAATACATATTTTAAGATCATACGAGATTACGGTACATACATTCCAATCATTTGTTATATTAACTAAATTGTTCTTGTAACTATTGTTTACATTGATTTACAATTACTTTTAGTACTTCTCTCTTGTACTTCTTTTCTCTTATACGCTGTAAGTTAAGCATTAATTCTTTTGGTACATTATGTTTAAAACATTTGTTACAACTTACTTTAGCTTCGCCTTTGGTACAATTAAGAGATAACGCTCGCGAATAAAGTCACGGGAAAAAACAAAATAAATTACAAATATTTTAAGAATAAAAATTTCCTTATTTTGATGAAATAAACAAACAAAAGAATTGTTTTATTTCTCATCATAAGAGCTGGTCCTTCGAACCGGATAGAATCCAGTCTACCGGGAATTATAATTATTATAATTAATAATTAACTTCACTTCAAGAAAATTAAATTAATTTTTTTTTTCGGAAAGAATCGATCAATTCATATTCGTAACACAATAATGGCTGAAGATATGAGCGCGCTTATAGCCTACAGAGGTCGCTTGAAAGGATCCTTGACCAGATTGCTTTCCTTTGCTGAAGCTCCTCCAGATGATTGTACGATAGAGATGGTGATGTGTCGGTTGGAGCGGTTAGAAACTGTATGGCACGAATTTCTGAAATCGACGGATGACATTTATCGGTTCAGTAATCAAGAAGGCTTCGCTGACCCAGAGGTGGATTTCGAAGCGTACGAAGAGAAATATTTAGCTGCTCGCGGTAAGTTTTACAGCCTTAAAACTAAACATAGCCCGAAACCAGCAGAGCACCAGAATAATACTGAGGCTATCGAGAAGCTAGCAGAACAACAAGCAGATTTCCTTCAAAAGATGGCTGTAACTACCACACCGAGGGAAAATGAATTACCACGGATTGATATTCCTGTATTCACTGGTTCATACAAGGATTGGCCCAGTTTTAAAGATTTATTTGAGAAAACAATTGATTCAAAAAAAACGTTGTCAAACACTCATAAATTCTATTACCTGAAGTCGTTATTAAGGGAGGACGCTGCCAGAATTATTCAACACATTCCTGTTACGGAAACTGCTTACAAAACAGCATGGATTCGACTTAATGACCGATATGACCGTCCGAAGCATATAATTAACTCCTTCATTCAAAATTTTATGGCCTTGCCTTCTATATCGACTGAAAATGGTGCCGTCTTAAGAAAACTCTCTGACTCAGCTAATGAAATTATACGTGGTCTGGATGCAATTGGGAAAACTGAACGTGATTGGTGGATCATTTATCTACTGCTTGCCAAGATTGACCCTGAATCAAAAGCCCGATGGATTTCTACCAGCAGTAACAACCCTTGTCCCACAATAGCAGATTTTTTTGAATTTTTGGATAATCGGTGTGAGGAATTGGAGCTTTGTTATCGTAAGTCAACACCGCAAATTAAACAAGGTACCCCAAATAAAAGTCATGCGATCAAATGTCTGGTGAGTACGAATAGTAAATTCACCTCTTGCCCCAAGTGTAAATCAGTAGAACACTCAATTCACAAATGTCCATTATTTCTGCAACTGGGACTAATTGAACGCCGTACTTTTGTGAAAGATACTAATCTGTGCTATAATTGCCTAGGACGTGGTCATTCTGTTTTAAACTGTCCATCAAAACATAGATGTAAAGATTGCCGTAGACGTCATCATTCATTGCTACATACAACTTCCACTGCTGCTGATGAAGGGCCTACTACCAATACAACCGAGACTCTTTTGCCCTGTAACCCCACATCGACAACTGGAAATTGGTCAACTATTGCTAATGTCTCGTGTCCAGTCTCATTCCATTCATTGACTTTAAAGCCACATATCACAAAACAAAGTTCAAATAAGGAATACATTATGCCTACAGTACTAATATACGTTAAGAATAAAAATGGTCAACTGATAGTCTGTCGTGCCTTACTGGATTCTGCATCAAAATTGTCATATATAACCGAAAGTTGTGCCCAGCGCCTAGAACTTCCACGGCAGCCCTCAAAGATTTTAGTAAGCGGAATTTCATCAGTAAAAGCAGAAACTACTCGAGGATCTTGCCATATTATGGTACAATCTCGTATTTCAAAGCACTCATTTGACGCAGTGGTGCATATATTGCCAAACATAACGACATCGCTTCCCCAACAGTCTTTTGACAATCTATCTGCACATCAGTTAAAGGATTTAGCCCTTGCTGACCCATACTATAATGTGTCAGCACAGATAGATATTTTATTTGGTATTGAGCACATTTGGAATATATTCACGTTTAATAAACATCTTGATTCCCAAGGAAACGTTCTTGCGGTTTCTACAATTTTCGGATGGGTCGTTACCTCCGCTGAAACAAGCCAGGTTAGTAACCGTACTATATCTCTCATTTCTACCGTAGATATCGACCGAAGTCTTCGAAGTTTTTGGGAAATAGAAGAACCTGAACATCATGTACGGATAAATCCTGATGATGAGTATGTCGAATCTCATTTCAAATTAACTCACTCGCGTGCGAGCGATGGTAAATATTTGGTCCAGCTACCATTCAAATTAGAAAATCCTACTTTTGGAAATACGCTCAATGGAGCTTTGTCTCGATTCTACGCCGTAGAGAGACGGCTACTAAGAAACGCGAGCCTACGAAAACAATACCAAGCATTCATGCGCGAATATGAGCGACTGGGACATATGCGTGAACTTACGCCTCGTGAAATTAACCTTAGCGATGATAAGGTTTTCTACTTGCCTCATCATCCAGTTATTGGTGAAAAAATTCGTGTTGTTTTCGATGGATCTTTTCTTGATTCTAATGGAGTGTCACTCAACAACATGCTGCATATTGGACCGAGCATTCAAAGGGATTTATTTTCTGTTTGCTTACGTTTTCGCTTTCATCGGTATGTTTTTTCGGCCGACATTGTAAAAATGTTTCGACAAATATGGATTTTCGAGAAGCACAGAAATTATCAACGCATAATTTGGAGAGAATCCCCTACAGAAGTCATGAAACATTATCAGTTATGTACTGTGACATATGGTACAGCTTGCGCCCCTTATCTGTCTGTTCGCGTTCTGGAGCAATTAGCCCATGACTACATGTTAAACTTTCCAGTAGCGGCAAAAATACTTTTGGAAGATTTTTACGTTGATGACGTCCTCACCGGAGCTCCTACCGAACAGGAAATTCTTTTTATGCGAAATAATCTTATCGAACTGTTATCTCTTGCAGGACTTGAATTAAGAAAATGGATTTCTAATTGTCCTAAAATCTCAGAAACTACTGAAGATCATTCCTTTTTCAAATCGCCTGACGAAGATATCAAAAAGGTCCTTGGAATCTACTGGAAGCCGAAGGATGATATGCTTGGTTATAAAATCAGACTTGCAGCCATCTCAGCCTCTACTAAAAGACAAGTTCTTTCTGATGTTTCACGAATCTTCGATCCAATGGGACTGTTAGCTCCAGTAGTCGTTCGATTCAAAATTTTACTCCGAGAACTATGGTCACAAAATTTATCTTGGGATGAACCTCTACCAAATGATCTTGCAATGTTATGGACTCAATATCGGGAAGATTTACATGTATTAGAAGATCATCATTTGCCCCGATACGTGCCTAATGGGAATAAAAATCTGGAACTACATGGATTTTCCGACGCCTCCATTCAAGCCTATTCCGCAGTAGTTTACTCAAAATATGTTGATGATTCTGGAGGTAATCAGGTGACACTAATTGCTGCAAAAACACGTGTAGCACCTATCAAACAAAAATCATTGCCACGATTAGAGTTATGCGGCGCTTTGCTTTTATCACGCCTACTTAAACGTATTCGCGATTCATTACCCTACAGTATAAAAATTCGAGCTTGGTGTGACTCAACGATTGTATTGTCGTGGCTCTCCCAACCGCCTCCAAAATTAAAAACGTTTGAGGCCAATCGAACGTCTGAAATCTTAGACAATTTGCCTCGAAGATTCTGGGATCATGTTGCCTCCAAAGAGAATCCAGCTGATTGCGCCTCTCGGGGAATGTCTGCGTCAAAACTACTTAGCTTTGAACTTTGGTGGAAGGGACCTAATTGGCTAAGCGACAACTTGAAATACAATTCTAAGCTAAGCAATTCTAAAAATTTTGATATTATTACAGATCTAGAAGCTCTTAATGCATTGAAGTCTACTTCCATAGCAATGGTTAGTACCGTTGAGGACTATAATCCCCTCGAATCGATTGTCGCTCGTATATCGAAATGGACGAAACTAGTTCGTGTAGTGGCCTATATGTTGAAATTTTTTTATAAGACTACACATCAACGCAGTTCTCAGACATCAGGTCTTTCCTTTCATGAAGTTCAACATTCTAAACTAATCTTGCTGAAATACGCACAAAATTGTTTTTGTAATGAGCGAGTCCAGTTGAAGAAACAAGGATCAATTTCTTCCCGCTCATCTTTATTAAAACTTCACCCATTCTTGGACATAAATGGATTATTGCGTGTCGGTGGCCGTTTATGCAATTCAGAACTGGATATTGCCACTAAGAATCCCATAATATTGTCGAAGAGTAGTCGAATTACTACATTAATTCTTGAGGACTTACATGAACGAAATTTACACCCAGGTGTTTCAGCTTTATTTGTTATTGCTCGACAGACATTCTGGATTATTGGCGCTCGAAATCTCATTCGGAAGTTGACGTTCAAATGCCTAAAATGTTTTCGCCAACGTCAAACTAAAACCGAGCAACTAATGGCAGACCTTCCTAAAATTCGTGTACGACAAGCTTTTCCATTCGAAAATTCAGGTTGTGACTATGCTGGCCCTCTTTTATTAAAACAGTTTGCTGGAAGAAACCCTAAAAGGTCGAAGGGATATATTTGCCTATTTGTTTGTCTCGTTACATCTGCTATTCATATAGAGCTTGTAACCGATTTGAGCACAGAGTGCTTTATTGCTGCGCTGAGAAGATTTATTGCAAGAAGAGGAAAATGTCGTCTGATCTATAGTGACAACGGTAGAAATTTTATTGGTGCCTCTCGACAACTGGATGAAATGCATAAATTACTAATGTCACAAGCTCATAATGAAATTGTCTCCGCATCTTTAGCTGAAGACGGAATACAATGGAAATTTATTCCACCAATAGCGCCCCATTGGGGTGGAATATGGGAATCAGCAGTACGATCAGTGAAGCTGCACCTTAGACGAGTAATCAGGAACACAGAATTGACATTCGAACAGATGCATACATTATTGACACAAATCGAAGCAGTGGTTAACTCGAGACCCCTTGGTATTGTTCCAGATACTGAATTTGGCTATCTTTCTCCTGCGCATTTTCTGATTGGACGTCCATATACTTCGATGCCAGAGGGCGATCTTACGGAAGTACCCGTTAATAAACTTGGATATTGGCAACATGTACAAAACATGTTTCAAGGCTTTTGGCGGCGTTGGCATAAAGAATACCTGACTTCCCTGCAACAACGGCCAAAATGGAACAAGGCGCAGAATAATTTAGCAGAAGGCAATGTAGTACTAGTGAAAGAAAAACATCAACCCCCAGCAAAATGGCTGATGGCTAAGGTAATCAAGGCATACCCTGGCGACGATGGAAATGTTCGTGTGGTTAGACTTAAGACTCGGTATGGTGAGACAACAAGACCAATCACCACATTAGTAAAGCTACCTGTATTCTGAAACCATGTTTCAGGGCGGCGCGGGATGTTAAGGAACAGATTAGGTGTGCTAAATTTTGTATCATCACTGTATGATCTTCACAACTAAAGTCAGCTTAATACATATTTTAAGATCATACGAGATTACGGTACATACATTCCAATCATTTGTTATATTAACTAAATTGTTCTTGTAACTATTGTTTACATTGGTTTACAATTACTTTTAGTACTTCTCTCTTGTACTTCTTTTCTCTTATACGCTGTAAGTTAAGCATTAATTCTTTTGGTACATTATGTTTAAAACATTTGTTACAACTTACTTTAGCTTCGCCTTTGGTACAATTAAGAGATAACGCTCGCGAATAAAGTCACGGGAAAAAACAAAATAAATTACAAATATTTTAAGAATAAAAATTTCCTTATTTTGATGAAATAAACAAACAAAAGAATTGTTTTATTTCTCATCAACATAAAAATACCGAATTTCATCAATATTTATCTCTAGCATCTGATGAACTGTGTTATGATCTTTACTAAAAACTTTTACTATGAAGATGTGTTCGGTCGGCTGCAAGCTTAGCAGTACAAACTTTAAAAACACACGTTTAAAATTATAAATAAATGATTTTTTTGTAATCCATACAATATATAACTAAAAAACAGAAAGAAATAGCAAAAAATCTTCCTAAAAAAAATTTAAAAATTCATTCGACTTGTTTAAAAATACAGTAAAGCACGGTTAACATTAACTTGAAGTAACTTCGTTGGTCTCATGTAGAAAGATCCTAACTCTCATACAGAAACTGTAATTGACAAAAATTTACGCCTTTTTAATGCAGATTATTATAGAAATGAAGGACAAATTCGGTTTTCAAAACTTTTTCTCATTTTTAAATATATATGTATAAAACAAAATTGAGATAGGCCTTTTTTAGTCTCATTTCAGAGCATAAATGTAACTTAGGGCTTTTTTTTGTAGCGATAAAAACAAATTATATTAAGGAAAATTCATGATTAAAATTACCAGAAAATATTGTTATTGCTTTAAAATATTAAGTCCGAAAACAAAAATAGTGTATGGCAACGTATTATAAAAGTTTTAGCAGTCTATAGAAATCAACTTCTTTAGACCTTGCAAATGCTTCCATTTCTTTTTCGGAATTTCTAATTTTTCTTTATAAAGCCGTGATAGAATGATGCGTTCTATGCAAGCTTTCGTTCTATGTGGAAGAAGCTCATATTCGTCTGTAATATTTATTTTAAAGTATATGAGCCCTGAAGGATCGTAGGCAAGAGCACGCAACATATTTACGGTATCGTCACCTGCAATTGACTGCGTTCATCATGCTAAGCTGACGAGGTTAACAACATACACGCGCTTTTGTTCCCAATTCATCTGCCAAAACGCAGTAAAAATTTCTTTTCTTATAGACTCGTTAAATAAGGAGCAATATCTCAACGTACTTTTTTGCAATAATTTGACTGACACGGCGCCCCTAGACGTCTTGGGGAAATTTGTGAGGAAAACCCCTTTAAAGTGTTTGCATATGCTTCTCCTCTCATTCGTTTTTTCTGATTTATATTTATTTTGCTTCTGGTTTGAATATTCCTCGTCAGATTGACAATTTTCATACACATTTTCCATTTGCTTTTTATATTTTATTTTCTTATTAATTTAAAAATGATAATAACTAAACATATAAAGCAAAATACATATACTGATCTGTACATTTAAAAGAAAACTGTTCTACTGATGAAGTGGTTTACAAAAATAAATTCCATAATTAAACATATAATCCATAATACATTTATTAAATTTTTATTTCAGTTCTTTATATACAATATTTGGACTTATCCGTTATAAAAAAAACATTTATCTTGATATTTTGGTTGTTTTTTAGTGTGTATTGCAATAATAAGCTCAAAGTAATGTTATAACATTCTCTCTAGAAATGGGAATTGGGTAAATACCCAATTGGGAAAAACCCTGTAAATTCCAAAAATACTTAAAAAAGGTAAATATTGGATATTTATCCAAACACCGGGAAAGTACCGGGTAAAATCCCATCTCTAATTGTATCACAATATAAAAAAAGATTCGCTTATTCTTTATTGCATGCTTTAAGAAAACTCGATGTAACGACATAATTTGGCGAAATAGGACTTTTAAAAAATGTATATTTTTTAGCGATAATTCAGGGCGTTTTAGAATATTACTTGAATAACCGCTGTGTTAACTGTTAATTTATGTGCATTTTTTATCTACGAAAATCAGTCATTTTCATTTATACTTTACTTTTAATTATTTCATTATGAATAAAATTCTTCAAATCTATCAAACTATGAAGAACATTAAACGAATTATCTTTTGAACTAAAAAATTGCCGAATTGTTTATAAACAATTCCTTATAGATTCATTTGAAGGAACTGGTAATACGTCTTTTTCTGCAGAATCATCATTATCTTTATGTTGATATTCTACCATGTCAATAATTTGGGGGTAAGTCTTTTATAATTACAAGATCGTCAGCACTAGCACATTTTTCAAAAGTATAAGACCATTACGCAACTTATCCGGAAATCCTATAGATTCATTACTCTCTCCATATTAATCTGAAAAAATTTTTGAGTTCGTTATAAAAGTATTAATTTAGATGAAAATTCAAAGTTGGCTATAACATAGTTCGTTATAAACGTAGTAATTTGTAAATATAAAAACCCAATGGTTCGTGCTTGGGACTGTCAAAATCTGTTCGCTAAAAAAGTGCTTTATAACCGTGATCGCTATAAACGTGTTTTACTGTAATTAAATTATTTCTAATGGATTTAATACAATATATATATAAAATTAACCAAATTTGAAATTCATATTCAATCTAACGCGTCTAAATTGCAATAAATCATGTAAGAAAATTTATTTTTTGTGATATAAAATGCAAAAGTTTTGTAGCAGAATGCTAATATTTTTACCGCAAATTTTAAACTGGTCATTAGTGTTTTTTATTTTAAACACACTGAATAAACAAATGACGTCAAAGCTAAAAAGATTTTTGATTTTCTACATTTTGTTTTCTTATTTAATTTGTTTTTGTTTTTATTTTTATGTTTTCTTGCTCTTTTTATTTTCTATTGTATTAATAGTAAAAATTTTGATACATATAGACAAATTATGACATTAAATAATTGTTATTGATAACAAAAAACAACTATAAAAGCTAGACAAACAATATACAGTTACGGACAAAAAATAGGGTCACTTGCAAGAAATAAAACATACCATTCTTACAATTTGGAAAGATTTTTTGATTAAAAAAGTGAAGGTTTATCTTACTATCTGGAAGCATTTTGCAAAAGAAAAACATATAATGCCTTACTATGCACTAAAAAATTTAAATCATAAGAAATTTTTGTGTAAAATTGAAATAAATTTTATTTTACTGAAATTGCAAAAAAAAAAAACAAGACATGTAAAGCCTTTCACAAATGCTAAACATCGCATTAAAACTCTAAAAAACAGGGGCAGTGTTAACTACAAATTGCCAAAGCACACATTTGTATTTAATGCTTAAAAAGCTATAGAATATCCATCGTTAGGTGGCACAGACCAAGGAAAACTTCATGATAATCATATTAGATTGTTTTCAAAGCAACAACTGCTGCAGCCATTAAAACTGACCTGGGAGTTGAAGTTTCTACTACAATTGTGACAAATAGGTTAGTAGTGGGAGATCTATTTGGAAGGTCATTTCAAAAGGTCCCCATGCAACAATACGAGAACACATCTAAAGAATAGCTGTAAAAAACTGCCAAAACGTGTTATTTTCTGACGAATAAAAGACTAATTTGATTAGTAGTAATAAACGAACTTCGGTTAGATGGCGTATTAATTTAAATCAATACCGACATACAACCATTAACAATTTTCTCTGTCTTCGAATAATGAATGAATGAAACTTTCTTTCAAATGCAAATTGAAAGCTAAACCAACAACATTTCAAAGAGATACGTTTTATGAACTACAGTCGATATTTGAATAAAAGAAGGCTACTTGTTTAAATTATCTAAGAGAAAATTGGTGACATCAATGCTAACATAACAACATAATACTATGTTCAGACATGTACGTATATTGAGAAAGTCGCGATAAACGGCATTATTGATATCAATATTTCATATAAAATGTCAATTAATTATTGCTCAATAAATTCATAAATTGTTATAATATTGATTAAAACTTCAAATACAGCACTGTCATAAGTACGTTCAGTGAGCATATTACTATTTTCCGAACACTTTCTATTGATATTTGACAACTAAAATATCAACAACAAACAAAACAACGACAAACAAAAAATGGAAGGTCAGCAGAAAGGGATGGGAAAATGTTTCCAACTGATGTCATATAAAAAAGAATTTTAATAACATCACAGACTTGATGTCGTATTTAATTTTTAACCCTTTCGATCCCAATGTTGTTTGATGATAATTTCTAATTTATTTCGAAAAGTTATTTACAATACCCTGAACTGAGACTTTACTGGGAATCCAGTTCCTGCTCTGAAGAAAGCAGCTTCTGTTTCTACATGTCTTCTCCAAGTATGGCTGACCTTCTAGGTCTTGACTGATAATCTATAACAGTTCTCGCAATTTCATCCTCGGGTTTATGCAGAATATGTTAACTGACCGGTATATTTTGAAAATACGACGTATTCGGCAGTTAACAAATAAAGACCTTTGAGTTTCATTTTCCTCTAACAGTGCCATAAGCGAATGCTTTCTTTTCTGCAAGCTATGCAGTATTGTCAAAGTATTATCAGAAATATTTCCTACTAACCGCAACATCTCGGCGTTTCGGTTAATCACTAGTAAGACCTTTTCCAATGTTAAATTGTTTTTCCATTTTTTCTCAAATTTTTTTGGCACTAATTTTCGCGATTATATCAAAAGCAATGTTGTTGAAGCAATCAGCTGTTTTGTTTACCAGCTGTCAAATAAATTTTGCGTATATTATGTGTCTGAACACTAAAAATATTGTTATCAATAAACCGAATATTAATTCAATAAAAGTACATGTCTGAACATAGTATAAGACCCATAGAATTCAGTGTCTTTGAAATAGCCGGAATGAAAACGGACAATAGGAATGGCATCCACCTTACGGTAATATCAGCAACCAAATACGTATATCACCAGGAGTTCTCATGGCTCCTCTATTGAATGTCAATATACTTAGTGTTTGTGATACATTTTGTGATAATCAACTCTTAGTTGGATTTTTTAAAATCCTACCTTTTGATAACTACAATATGCCGTAACTAGCAAATAAAATTAATTTGCGCTTTAAACACTTATAATCACTACAAGCTTTCGAAGAAATGCTATGCACAAAGCTATCCAACGCCAATAGTTGGCATATCTGAATAGATTTTGGCATCATCAAACATCACCTTGCTAAAGGTGTAAGCGAAGGCACCTGGTCAATAATTAAATAAAGCAAAGTCGCAAGTACTCGAAGCAGACTGCACCACATTCTGTAGTAAAGCTAGAACTTAATACATCCATCTAGAAAATCAGGTAAAGGAAGTAGTCTGAAAGGACCGAGGTCAAAAAGAAAATTAAGAAAGTCAGCGTGTAAATCGGATGTAATTAATTGCGTTAGCTATACAATAATTTGTTTTTTCTTCCTGCAAAAACCAAAAATAAATCAACGTTAGATTACAACTCCATTTAAATATTCAAGACACAAACCTATTTAAAGTTTTTAAAGCTTCGATAATACATTTGAGGCCTGTATACAATTAAAATAATAAACAAACTTTGAATTAAAATTATTTTTTTTATCGATTTAAAAATGAAGAAATATTTACTTTTGATAAAATGATTTTTCCCTATCGAATTATTATTATAAAACATTTTTTCTTTGCTGTACAAGAAATAAGAAAAATTTACAATATTTTCATTTTGTATACAGAAACAAACTGAAACAGCTGCGTTATTTAACTGCGAGACTAGGAAAACGCAACATGACGGTGTTAGTTAATATCGAGAGGAGAAGACGGACATTATATTAGTATCTATTACGCTAACCTTATTATTCATTATTGGTTTCTATAAGGTATGTATGTATATTCGTTGAATGTGGTGTAAATTTCCATAAGGTCTATCCAGTTGGGTTTTGTTTGTATCATAAAACTTGAATCTTCTGTAAGAAAGTCAACCAATATTGATAACTCTATCTGTAACAGTTTTCTGAATAGACAATACCATACATACATACATACATATGTATATTTTGAATGGAATAGTGACTCTTTATCAACTCATAAGCCCATTCGATTTTAGTTGATTCATGAAAATTAATAAAAAATTCTTACCAGGTTAAAAGGCTTTAGTTGTTCGTTAGTTGAACAAAAATAGAACTTGTACATATGACAACAAAATTTGGAGACTCTATATTCTAGTTCCTAAATAAATGATAATTACTTACATACTTTGTACATGTTGTGTCATGCCTTTTGATATTTTATTCCTATACAGCTATTAGTTGAATATTACATTGCTGCATCAGCAGCTTTTTCATCCAAAGTTATGTGAGCATTCTTACAAAAAAAAAAACACAGATTCAGATGCGATATATAAATGGATAAAATGAAAATAATTTTTTTCTTTAAATTTCAGTACCTTTAATAGTAAAAATAACAGTAAACTAAGTAGAGTATGCATTGTAAGGTAAATTACAGTCGTTCTTATTTATGCTCATTATATAAAAGAAGATAAAATAATAAAATTATATATCGCATGTTATTCATTTTTTTTTTGCTTGTGCTTTAAGTTGTCGAAAACAAACAAGTATGTTTCGTTTTTCTCTTCTCATACTTTTGAATATTTTGTTTATGTTTATTTTTATTTTATTTATTTCTTTTTTTTTCTGTTTTTTACATGGTTCTGTCAGTGAAATTACTGTCGATGACATCACACTTTTATTTAATACGACCAAAATCAAAAAAGAAAACAATATTAATTTCAAATTGGTGAAAACGAATTAGAGCATTTTGCTTAAATGCGTAAAAAGACTTTTTTCTAATATTTCTTAAAATTATTTTTAATGAATTTGGATATTTGTATTTTAATCGTCGAAAATTAAATACTTCAAAGTAACTAGATAGTGAAAATGTATTTATTTACATTAAAAACTTGATATAAAAAAATCTTGATTTAAGTAAAAAAAAAACAAAAACAAAACAAAACAGCAATCGTTTACACTCGAACTCAGATACGACATATTCTGTGAAAATACAACGAAGCATGAGTAAATAACTAAAATAATAGTTTTTAAGTATAATACCTCACATCGCATGTATATATGTATAATTTTATTGTGCATTTTGTTTGAAAGAATAACGACTATCACCATATCGGAGACGCTTTAGAACTGATAAATGTATGGCAAGAATGCTAAATGATCTTAAATGATGCGAAACGGGAAAATAACTTTTCTATACTAAATTTCTTTTCAATACTAAACATGGCCTCAGACATAGTAATACGGTTTATCTTTTCAATTTTTGCTACACCTGGAATCACATAATACATCATTGGTCAGACATTTCAGATGCAACAGCAGTTTACCGGTAAATGAAGAAAGACTAAGCTGCTGTTTAACCAACAAGCAGTACAGGAGATTGATTTATCAAGTAAATGATGGCAACTACAACTGACGTAAAAATACTTCCTAACATGTGATATTTCAATCTAAACAAACAGTTTATAATAATTTAAACAGGAAACATGGGTACTTCGCAGAACAGATGGATCTACTCTTGTTTTGTTTTTTGAGAGAAACAAGCTACATTAGCGTCCACTACATGCATCGAATAAATCATGAGTCTTATTGCAATAGTTAGATAGTTGAATAGTTTAAATAGTTAGAAGCACTAAGATACTACAAATACGAACGTGCGTTAGATAGGGAGTGCACCGCCTTAAAGATGTTTCGAGAATATACCAGAATAAAAACGAATCTTCTAAGAAAAACTCAGGTTTGCAGAAGAGCTATCAAACGGTAATGCAATTAGTTGGAAAAGAATCCGTTTGTATCGATGGAAGCCCTTAGAAGTCCGATGTATGGTCTAAAGTATTTATATACCTATCAATCAATACAGTCTTAACACTAAGTTGATACATTGTGTAGTTACTTTTTTAATACGTTGCATACTTATACTTTGCAACAAAAATATTCATATTAAAATATAATAAAAGCCGCTTACTTATCTTCCTGAGTCGCATGTTGTATTTATTTTGTATCTAAATTTATTTGGATGCCTTTCGTGCTGTTTCTTGCGTATTAACTACAACAGTGTTGCAAATAGGAACAAAACAGATTGTCAAAATTTCTAGCGTTGTATTTACGAATATAATATTTAGTAGTAGCGGTATTTTAATGAGTGGTGTTTGTATGGTGGTTTACTAGATAAGAGATCGACTGTTCAACATTCAGTTCTGATATTTTGACAAAAAACTGTTCTGGCTAAAGCTCTGTGAGTAAACTTAATTGCCATTAAACAGCTTCTCACATCTGGCGTTCTGATTCGACGTTAAACTATAGTTCCGAAATTCATGGATACAATTAATGCACAAAACATATCAAAAACAAAAAATAAATAAATAAATAAAAATAAACAAATAACATTAAATATGTAACACGAATCCGTCAAACTTGCTACAAATATTATTTTAATGAAAAAATTTACAACAAGAATGTAGAAGAATTTGAAATTAATTTTACTTGCTTGAGTTTTAAAATAAAATATAGGGTAATTCGCATGTATACGAATATATATTTTACTATTAAAGTCAGTCCAACAATAAGAATGCATCTTATGTTAAAAACCGTAATATACTTTCATAAAATTTATTGTATGTGTGACAATAGACTTCAAAATACTTAAGGTTTTAAAACTTATGTTACATCAACATGCAAAATTTTTTTAAAATAATGTTATCAGTAAGTATTTAGTATCTGTACACAAGCAAATATATCTACTCATATCTATATAAGGAATAAAAAGTACCCCTTTTGGAGTTGTAAAATAAATTTTACTTTACATGGGATCAATATCGTAAATATGATTAATTAGTTTTGATCGATCTGTCTATATAAGTAGAAAAATATTTTATTTATTAAAAAAAAATACGATTTTGAAGGAACTAAATAAGTTTGTAAAGAAATTCTTCTTAAGTAAAAGAAAATTAAGACACAACCTGAAAACTAAGAGCTTTCTACCTTAATCATACTAATAGGCATCTTTTCAAATATGGATGTTTTCGCTTTTACAAAAAAAGGTACTTTACTCTTGAAACAGATCTAATATTTTTTTAATGTCAACATATATTTTATAGTTTTTAATTTTAATATTGTGCATATTATACATAAAAAATTTCACAGATTTTTAAGAAAAAGAAAAACAAACATTTAATAAAATGTCACATATTTAGTCATAAAACTAGGTATACACATGTACATATGTATGTATGTACATATAAACGATTTTCTAATATTTGAGAAATACACAGAAAATGATTCATTTACAGACACTTTACAGATCAGTTTGTTGAGAAAACAACGGAAAACAAAATTATTAATAAATATAAATTAAAAAAAAAAATAATAATTAAAAAATAAATAAAATTTGGCAAAAGATCAAGCGGTTTTTAGCGACAACAAAAGCAACATATAGTATACACCCACAACACATTACACACAACTTTGTTATATGAGGATTCATACATACAAATGCATACTAGATATGTGGCATGAGAGAAGATAAAAGTTTAAAAAGAACACGAACAAAGGAGACATCATGTCGTCGAAGAAGACGTCATATTTATTCTGTTTTAGATAAAAAAGCAAGAAAAAGTGTACGTATCCACATATTACAAATACTAGATACCGTAACTATTTACACGTTATGTATAAAATTTACAAAAGAATTATTCTTTGTAACGACCACAAGAGAATAAGAGGAAATACTTAAAATAAATCGTATTTGTATTAAAAAATAACAAATTAATACAAAAATTAAATTTTAGAGTATACAAATCTACTCTAGCATCTAGCCAGGCTGGTCTCCTCTATATGATGTTTAAGAAAATCGAGACAACCTGAGGAATAATAACATGTATTGGTTTCCTTTACTTGCCTTGGCAAGTCTATTGATCTGTTCATATTGAACTCGGGTTGGTTACCATTAGAAAACCATTTCAACCTGAAAGAAAGCACGTTATTGAGTTATAAAAAGAATGACCAGCTCGCTTTCACGAAAGATATTGAGCTGTATGTACGCCTGGAGTCGTTACCCTCATTTACCAGACAAGCTGACAAAATCGGGTGAAAGCAGTCACAATCCAATTTCCTGCTATGAGCGATACACCTACATATACGTAATCGTCTACGTGTACTGTTGCCTCTTGTAAAAGTAGCACCAAAGGAGGTGCGATTCGCTCACAAACAGTACATGGGGATGTATGAAGCTAATCCTAAGCATAAGTAGGCGTGTGATGAAGACTATTGTATAAGACACTATGGGCCATGGCTAGGGACATTTTTTTTTATTTATTTGTACAATTCATTATCCTTGAAAAACAAAAGGTGTAAACGCCACAAGGACTTTGTTGAGACAAATTGGCATAACTTATCTACTACTTGTAGTATTTAGTATAAAAAATATTGTTTTAATTATTTGAAGATAATATAATGCGTATAATAATTCATTATATATGTATAATATATATATACATATATATATAAAAAAATAAAAAAAAAATATTAATTTATTAATAACTAGCTGTACCCTGCACGTGTTACTGCGCCACCAACTAAAATAAATTTGAAGGAAAGACATTACGTACATACATACATACATAATTGGCCATTACAACCCTTCAGTCAGGATTACGGCCTAGCTTCTCACACCACTCATGTTGTGTGCGTTAATTTTATACGTGAGTGGCGGGACCTACAGTTTAACGTCGACTCCGAACGACAGAATTTTGAGAAACTTTTTCATGGCAGTTTATTTTACTCTCAGAGTTTTTGCCAGAAATCTGCTGAGAGGAAGTCGCCGAAGAAATATTTTTTTTTCATATTTCATTTTTGATGTCTGACCTGGGATACGAACCCGGGCTATACGAATAGTAAGCCAACACACTACCTACTACACCACGGCGACTACAGAAGGAAAGACATTACACAAATTAAATTCAATTTTGAATCATTTTATTGATTTTGTTTCCCGTTTTCCAGATGATTCAGACGAACAGGCCTGAGTAGTACGCATTCGATCAGTTTCTAATCTCACTTCTCGTGGTTCAAGTGATTCATGCCAACGGTTCTCAGCGGCATGTACTCGAAGATTTTCCAGTCTCAATGCTAGTTGCCCGTCTGATTCTGAGGCTCGTAATGGTCTTTTCTTCCGTGCTCGAGGTGTAGGTCGACCAATTGCTTGCCGCTCTGGAGGCATGATTGCACGGAAACGACGTGAAAAATGTGTTAAATTTATTAGAATCTCCAATTGAACCCAACAGCATTTTTAAAAATTTTCCAAAATTAAAATGTTTCAAATTTTACGGGAATGAATTATACGAAATGTTATTAAAATCATAAATGCTAAATGCTAAAACGTCTGGTATTTGCCCGATCAACACATGATCAAATGCATAGTTTACGATTCAATTCATTTTGAATAATTCTTAGTGGCGCCATCTATCGGATATTAATCGCAGCAACTTAGAAACCTCAGTCGACTTATGCGCACCAACTTTGCTAAAGATCATATCATGATCAAATGCACAGTTTACGATTTAATTCATTGAGTAATTTTCAGTGACGCCACCTGTCGGAAACTGGTCATACCAACTTAGAAACCTTCGTCGGCACATGCGCAACAACTTTGCTGAAGATCATAGCATGATCAAATGCATAGTTTACGATTCTATTAATTACATACAAACAAACATTCATTTATATATATATAGATAGATAGATAACAAAAGAATCATATCACGTGACAGATAGGTCGGTCTCGCCACTTCCGTACCTCTACCCTAGATACTCTACTCTAAATACGTCACCTGTGTCCAAAAAATTTATGTCCAAGAATATAGTCCTAAGAACGTTAACAGTCAAACTGTGGGGTAAGGCAAATGATATATACGTGTCAACGTATAAGACGATTAGCAGACCCAGCATAAACTATGCTGCTTCAATCTGGAACTTTTTTAAGCGTCTGTGCCTGGATGTTTAAGATGTTTAATACCACATACATCAGCGAAATGAATTACATAAAGGACTGCTATCCCAACAATTTTTAATGTCATGCCTCTACCTTAAAAATTACATCACACTGTACTGGCTAGTACTGGCTAGTCCACTTCCTTGACATATTCCGAAGCGTTGGGGGTTATAAGTTGAATCCGCAAAATTGTGTACGGCTCTTTTTGGATGCAACTTCTATAGCTAATGGCAAAAAGGTTCCAAATCAAATAGCTGTCAACAATGTTGTAAACATTTAAGGCAAGAGCACTTCTGACTCAACTTCAATCCAAATTTAGCGGAATGCTAAACTTATATCGGGTTAGAATATTTCCTGGATCAGCAAACCAATGTTCGATATGGAAAGAGAAATCCCTTAACACAGACATACATAAGTAATTTATAATTAATATAATTAATTTATAATTAATATAATTTACGTTTAGCCTTGTGTATTTTGCCTAGAGTCAGTCTAATCTGTTGGAAAATGACATAATAAACTACCAGACAAAACAAATACTATTCATGTGATTTAGTGCAAAATCTAAGTAATAAACTGAAGTAAAATCACCGCAAGGTAATGGTTAAAATAAAATATTTAAATATGAGTCCGTTAAAATGCTCTTCCGAAATATTCTCCAAAAATGGTGGCCGAGAACTATGTAATGAACGCCTATGTTTGTATATTAAGGAGAAAATAAGCCTGAATTCGTTACACTTTGTCGTGAAACCTGTAGAGTGTGCGACGTTGTTTTTGATCTGTTTTTGAGAAAACCGGCAAAGCATATCTTTTGAAAAACTGAAAATTCTTATGTGCATCAGCTGTAACTAGAAAACATCAGTGGTAACCTTAAGCGCCGAGCATAGAGTATGGATTTTAATATTAATAATATCGAGAGAACGACTTATAATTTTAGCATTTTGGTAAAAATTGAATATCTCTTGTACACACTTACCATGTTCCCATGGATTGGCCGGTTCTAAATAGCCAGTAACGAGCTCATTGTCACTTTTTGGAAATGATACGCGCCGTGGCAACAACACAGATGAATCAGATGTTTTACGCACCATATTTGGTGATGCTGATGCACTTACGGTGCCAGTTTTAATGAAACTACTATTATACGCTACGCTATTATTAGAATTGTTGAAATTGTTTTTCTTGTCGTCTGTATTTTCACTACGCAATTGCACACCAAAAGTCGGTTCACTAGAAATATGTGGCAATTGAGAAATAAGGCCTGGTGGTAGCGGTGGCAATGGCGAGATTAACGGTGTAGCTATTGACGACGCTACTGTAATCACTTTTGGAACTGATGATGTCTCTTTGTTGAAAGTGGTTAACGTATTAATTGCTTTTATTTCAGATTTTTCACTAGTTAATGATTCTGTTGTCGTTGTCTTCAACGACTCTTCATTGCTCGTTAACGGAGCGCTTTTACCAGCGATAGATAAGTTCCCTGATTGCAGATTATTATCAAGAGATGCAACTTGTTGCTCTTGCACTTGATGATGTTGCTCAGCATCACTTGGTAGCATAATTGAATCACTACAAGCAGCTGTAGCCAACACCGTTGCACTTTTACTTGTTTGTGTAATTGTCAATTTATTATCGCTTGTATTATTTAAATTTTTATTATTATCTGCAACAACAAGCGTTTCTATTGTTTTATCTTCATCGGTAGCAACAACAACAACATAACTTTTATCATCATCATTTTTTACTGTTGTTATTTTTTCTGTTGTCGTCGTTTGTTTAGTTGGATTATTTTCGCTTTTTTCACATTTGCCTTCATATAATGTTTTTTCATTGTTTCCTTCAGTTTTGTTAACATTATTCTCATTGTTAATTACTGTTGCTATCGTTTCCTTTTGAATTTGAGTATTTGTTGTACTTTTTTCTTTAATATTCTCTCCGTTTTTATTAGTTACTTGTGGTTGTCGTTGTTGTTCTTCTATTTGTTGGTGTTGTTCTTCTGTTTTGCTTTCGCTTACATTATCGGTAACAAAACTACTCATATTCACGTATATTTCTATAATTTTTTACAACCTCTTCTGATTCCGTTCAACTTTTTTCGTTTTTTTTTATTATTTTGTTGATTTGTTGACGATTGATTTTTTTGCGTTATTTTTCTTTGCTCATCAAATTTAAAAACTAAAAAACAAGAAAAAAAAAGTGTAAAAGAATATTGTTGTATAAAGGGAATTTTAAATGTAACTTTATATATATACATAGATATTTACGTAGGTATATACGAGAAATCACATGATTATTCATTAAAAATATTTGTCAATATAAAAATTAATTTTAAATTTTTGTTTGTACATACATGCATACATGAACAGTGATGGAAAAAATAATAGATATGGTCAAATAATTTAAATCCATTTTAATTAAGTAGTACAGTGTACTCCTTTCCTTAATGGACATCTCCCACATACGGACACTTTTTTTTCAGTACCAAAAAAATTTAAGGGATTATTAAAATATTTCTCACTTTAGCGCACAACCCCCCATTACAGGACACGGACACTTACTTTTTTTTTTACTCGTAGTCAGTATTACCGTTTTGGTTATTTTTAACCAAATTTGGTTATTTTTTATTTATTTTTTAATTGCTTCACCAAAATGCTGACCAGCTCTTCTGAAGATGAGCTAGAAACTCAAAAGGAACACTTCTTACAAAAACTAAGGTAACCACAAGAAAACCAAAAGCTTTTTCTTCATATCACAGCAACCTAGAAAGTGTTAAAATGCTGTCTGTTCTTCAAATGCATCTCCAAGATCTTAAAATTGAAGGAAAAACTCAAACAAACTAAAATTTCCGACTTTTTAAATCCAGTTGAATACGCATGTGGTCTTACAGAGTTTTTCTTTTTTTGCATTCGCAAAAGTATGAATGAAAATATTGTTTACTTTGTCTTATATTTATATTTTTTCGTTTTTTCGCCATAATATTAATGAAAATTCTGTATTATCTTTTTATCTGTATGTCTTGTTTTCGAAATAAAAGTGTTAAAGACTAAGTATGTTTTTAATTTCGTACTTCTTTTATAATCGGACACCTCTTATAAACGAACAAATTTGTTAGTCCCTTAGTATCCATTTAAGAATGTACAGTACACGCCAAAATAAGTTTTTTTCCGTGTCATTTTTAACGCAGCTATACACTTTTAATACGTGCTTTATATACAAGAAATTGTGACGCTGGGGAAAGAGTTCATTAGAATTGCAGACATTTTATGAATTAAAAAGGCTTCTGGCCTTGATTATTCCCATTCCCACATCTTCTAAAGTTCAGGCATTATGAAACTGGTCTGATAAGAAAATTTTCGACGTTTTTGATGTCCTCCAGCTTGTACATCACTTAAATAAACAAGTAGCTTACACCATTTTAAATAACTTCCGTCTGGGATAAAATAGAAGCAATGCCTACATAATGTTTTTTTTAAACAAAAAAAACTTTTTAAAGATTTGTAATAAGGACTTTGAGCTCCAGTTAAATATCTAAGGGCAACCCTCCTGAGAGCTTTGAAGGAGACAAATTCTGACATTCCTGCAGTTCGCTCAAAAACAATAAATTACTTGACAACGTGAGAAGATCTTTTGCAAAACAAAGTAGGAGTTACATACATTACACACTACCCATACAAAAAAATGTTTGTAGTCTCTGTGATTTCTATCCGGTATACCTGAACTAAATGGCGAACTTTACTCCTCCTGCGGTCTCTTCTATTCTAATTGTGTGTAATTGGTTCATACAGATTGGGAGTTCGCTTCCCAGTAGTATAGTATAATTTAGGAGCAATGCGCTAATTGTAGAAAAAATCTATTAATTTATTTAGCATTCTAACGCTTACAGCCGCCGGGTCTATTTACATACTCAAAGTGTATCTATTTACGTAATTTTTTTTTGTTGGCTGACAACGTTGAACAATGATTGAAGATTAATGTTGGCCTCTGCTCCTTCAACGTCATTGTAGCCTCTACAGTACCGTACAATATATGTCCGTTTTAAATGAAAAGTATGTCCGAGTTTGACAAACTTAGTCCTGTCTAATTTACTTCGTCAGTAACAGCGTTCCACTCGTTATCTGTTAACATTAAAGTTTCATTCTGGCTGGCATTCATGGCTCCTACCATGATAATAATGCATTCATCTCTCAATCTGAAGCTAATTCCCCTGATTTAGAAATTCCCCCCGACTTTGATGAATTGAATTGAATTGAATTATATTAATATAGTAGTAAAATCGACTAAACTACAACGATGTCTATAGCAGAACAAATTTTATGAAATGGGTCTTCTTTACCAAGGTAAAAAAAGGGTTAAAGGTTTTGAAAAATAATAATCAGATTTTGAAGCATGAGTGATAAAAAATTAAACTTTATTTTTGTATTACAATATTCCAAAAAATAACTAGTTTCAAATTACTCGTTTGCGAAAATATGGAAATTTCCTCGAATCTAAACTTTGACCGCGGTTTAAGTTTGACCGATATGGGGCAAATTTCAACTATACAGTGCTTGACAAAGAGGTAGATCCTTTTTAAAAAATTTATTTATGTGGTGTAAATGGATGAAAATTTAAACACTTTCTTAGGAAATTGCCAAAATATTTGTTCAATTTATTAATATGCACTGTTATTAACATTAATGTATTTTAAAAAAATTTAAAAAGATATTAACTTTTTCTGTTATGACAAAGAATAAAAACTTTTATGGTTCTGCATGAAAAGGAAGGTCATGTACTGCGAAATCTCATCATTTGGGAGGAAGACCTCGACAAACTATTTCCAGGCAAGACAGTGTATGGGTACATATTGTAAATTAAATAATATGTACCGTCAACAAACTCGGCAGACTTATTCTTACACTTAGGTTCCAGTCTCTTTCCTTTTAGCCGTCTAACAAATACTTAGGTAGTATTTGAAGTCATCGGAAAATAGAACAGTATACCATTGCTGTGTAGACCAATTTATGTTCCCTATGGCAAATTTTACATGAGTAATTCGATTTTTTAAAGATACCTACATAGGTATAAACAATTTTTTCACAAGTTGATAGCAACCAAGACTAACCTCTTTTGTTCTACGGTCAACAGTTCCGGAACTTATTATAATAAATACATAGTGATAATAACGGTGCGCATTAAAAACTGCACAAATATTTTGCCAAATTCTTAAGAAATTTAAATTTTCTTCCGTATAAAATAATCTTGTACGTAACTAAATCATCCTTTATTGACAACTGAACCTACAAAACGCATGTGGTTTTTAGAATTTTAATAAAGTGTCATTTTGAATCAATCCGACAGTAATTATTTGCCTAACTGCTATTTAATATATAGACACCTCAAAATTCTCATCAAATTCAATTTAAATTTAGTTTATTTTGTTTACATTTCTTATTAACAATGAATTTGTTAGAAGATATAACCTCGAAGAAGTCGCAAATATTTTTTAGAAAATTTAAAAATAAAATACTACGACTTCAATTTTACAAGAGAAAAAACTCTCATACATATGAAGAAAAGTCCACCATGCGCATAGAACGAAGCAAAACAAAACAGACCGATGACGAAACGAAAAATAGGACAAAACTAAATACGAGTCTAAAAATATAATAATAAAAACATTACCTAACGTTTCGTCAACTCAGTTTTTTTGTTTGTTTGTTTGTTGTGTGTTCAGGTTGATTGTTCCGATGTTTTTATTATTTGTTGTTATTATCTCCCACTACTCTCTAGATTTGTTGTGTTTTCTTTTCGTTTGCCTTATTGCCAACATATACAATAAAATCGTATACACTGACTATAAGTATATCAGACAAATGAAAACAAACTTGACAAACAGATTAACACGTTTAAATGTTTAAATGTATTTGAACGAATATTATTTTTGTTAAATTTTTGAGACGATCACTTTCCGTGTTTTTTTTTATAGGGGGATGGAGGAATATTATGTGCGATTTTTCAATAATTTTTTTCTTATTTTTGTTTTGACTTAAATCAGATTTTTTATGTATAAATTTGTTTGTGTATAAGTTGCGCGCGCGTTTTCTTCGGTATTTTTTGACGTTTTTATTTTTCCTTCTTTTTTGTTTTGGATTGAATTCTCTTTTTTTATTTTACATGCTTTCTTGTTTTTATTTTAGCTTTATTTGTTTACATTTCGTCGACACCTTTTAATAATTAATAATTGTATTAAATTTTCTGTTAATTAAATGACAACTAAAGTAACAATAAAAAGTTTAATTCTATTTATATTTATAAAAATTTATTTTCACAAAAATGCAAATATTTCTGGCATTTTATTTGCACGATTTTTATCACCTGAGATATAATGATTGATTGGTATATTTATTTATGATTCTTGCACACAAATACTCACAAACACAATAAACAGAGACAAAAATAACAGCACATAACACATCAAAAAAAATATTGTAATTTATATTTACGTTTTGCACTTGTATTTTACTTTTTTCACTGCTTTTAGGTTATTTTTTTTTTCTTTAATTGAGAAGAGTAAACTTTATTTATTCTAGTGACTTTTATTTTTCACTTTTTCAAAGTTCTCTGTGAATTCGACCTTCTTGTGGTTACACAATTTCAAAGACCTTTTATTACTTTTTAACACACTGAGTTTTTATAGGCCATTATTAACTTTAATTAAATTTCTCTTGATTTGTAATATTTGTTGCAAATATTGTATTTTTTTTAGTTTTTATAAATGAATAAAAAATTTGTTGTAATTATTATTTGAAAATATATATGATTTTCGTACTCGCTCAAACAAAAACGCTATTTCAACCGACGACCAACCACAATGACGGCGAAAAACCAAAAGACAGACTGGTGAGAGCAAGCACAAGCAAAGGCAAATTAATAACAGAGTTGCAATATATAGTAGTAAACAAGTGGCATAAAAAGCCTTTTCATTATACATGTACATCAGACATAGACATTTCCAAACTTTTTTGCAAAAGTGCTCAAGAATTAAACTTGCAAAGGATGCACGCGATGCAACGGGCTTATGAAACCAAGCACGTTTCTATTATTATCTCATTTGATGTTGTATTTTTGGTTGCAGTGTGTGCATCAAAATATTAAACATGAATGGAAAACTCGTTGCGTAAACACGTTGCATCATATAAAAAAGAATATAATACAACCGCAATTTAAACATACAGAAACATTGTTCAGTAATTTTTGAGTATTTAATTATGAAAGTAGGAAAAAACTGCTAAAATAAAATAGAATCTATCAGACGACAGCAGTATACGATCATTTTTAAATGTTGGTGTTGACATTTATGTTTATGGTATGTTAATCTTATCAAATGTTTATTATACTTTTCCAAAATTATCTTTATGGACGGGTCAAAAATGAAGACGTTCACAGAAGCAGTTGTCTTCATCTATTAAACCAATGTCAGTGAATCGTATAATTCTATGAGCTTAGCGTTATTCTAATTCGATTTTAATTTAATAGATAAAATAATAATATTTTTAGAATCTAACTAAGTGCGTTCTTATTTGCCAATCTGAAATGAAAATATGTGTCTTAGCTAGTTTAACATTTTGAAAAAGAATGTTTCGATTAACAAACGTTTGATTTGCGCAATGTATACAATAATAATAATACAATACTTTTTCAAAATTCGGATATTAGGTTTTTTATTAATTTTAGTGGAGAAATTAAATAAAAGCAGTAGTTTAGAGCAGAAGAAATAACATATTTGAGAAAGATGCCTTAAAATTATCATAAAACGTCGAACTTTCCGTCAAAGGATAACTGTAATATTACTTGATTATTTTAAGCCAACCTATGTTTCTTTCAGATTTAGTTGTTTAATTTGTCTGAACGTTTTACTTTGGACTTGTTTACAAAAAGGGAAACTTAAAGGCTATTTAACTTTTATTTATAATTCTTCTCTCCTTTCAGGCAATAAGCTGAAGCGAAGACTTAGCATTATATATTTGAGTGTTAGATATTCATTTTGTATAATTCAGAACTAAAAAGGAAAATATATTTTCGCTCTATCCTATTAGACTTTTCTTCTGTATTTTAAAAGCATAATGAAGAAGAGGAGATATATTGTGTAATAATGAATAATAAATGGCTATTTAAAGAATTTTTATGTTTTGGTTTAGGTTAAATATTTCCTTTACTTGCATACCTGAAACTTTAAAGCTGAAGACATACTTTGTCTGAAATTGATCTAAATTCTACAAAATGTCAATTTCGAAAATTAAATAAAACACTAAACTATAAGGCATAAATGAACGCTATTGGTATAACGAATCAACACTCAAATTTCAAATATATCACTTTGTAGAGTACGGAAAGTATTGTTCTAATGAGTTAGATGAACGATGGATTCGGATACTACCCACTCACCGGCTAGTTACATACACGATGATATTGGTGCACAATTGGAAAATATTGCCTGTACCCTAACAAATTTTGCAAGAAGTTTACTTGGAGTTTAGAAACGTTCCTAGGAAAATCCGTCACATGAACAGAATATACGGAAATTTGTATTTGATGAAGGGGACGAAAAGATACGCTTAAAGTTATGTTTAAAATTGTTTAAAGTTACATAAAACCAATCGGGTTACTGTCAAAAGTTTTTCGTGCTATATTTTCAACATCTTGTTAGAAAAGGTCTTATACGTTGTTGCAGTTAACGCAACGGGCACTATTGCCGCTAGGAAGCAGATGTTACTCCCAATCGTATATGGTAATGATATCATAGGTCAAAAGACTGAAGACGTATGTATGTAGCTCTGATATTATCAAATGTAGAAAAGGAAACTATGAAAGTGAGTATGGCAGTATACTAAGACCCAACCAAACGGACAATTCACGAGACTAAACCACCCTACAAAAGTTGGTGATTACAACTTTGATATAGTGCAAGAAAATATTTATTTCTGTAAACCGAAGAAAAGAAGATAGATAAGAAGATGGAGTTTAAAAACGCTTCCAAAAAGCTCGTTCAGTTCGCTCGCTCAGAATCGTGGATAGTTGGCAAGTAGATATACATCCTCTTTTTGCTTTCAAAAACATAGCCTGCGAGTATATTTATAAATATCTTTTACTATTTCATTTTTATTAGTTAAAAGTTTTCCAAATACGAATATGTATCATTTAGTAACCGAAGAACACGAAAAAATTGTTACAAGTTATTATAAAAGTGGTTATTCAAACGTTGCCACTATGCTAACATTACAGGGTGATTATGGTCTTTATAATCGACCAACAAGGCATTTGCATGGTTATATAAAAATTTGAAGGAAACGTTACATATTTGGTCAGGCATATGCATCTTCGCAATCTACGCAATGTAAAGTGACGAATAATTCAAATTCGTGGATTCTTCGGCGTTCTCAGCAATTGAGCTTATCTTATGGTACATTATGGGGCGTTTTGTATTTGGATTTGGACTTCCACACTCTTTAGAGTGGTATTATTTATTGATATTGAAAATTATCAACACGACTGCTTTTAGCTTCACAGATGGGTCCAAGTTAGATGGATGCACAAGTGCTAGGGTTTTGTGTAAACATCTGTGTTGAACTTCACTTTACATTAAATGATGACTGTAGCGTCTTTCAGGCAGAGATTTTTGTTATCTTGAAGGCTATTGGGAACGTAGCTGATAATGCCCATCAGGAGGAGTTAGAGACTATCGAACACCTCATCTGAAACTCTCCAGCATGGGCAGGGCTTTTTTGATGTTTTAGACTCTGTGTCGAGAGCCGACATTAAGGCTCTCCAATAATTCATAAGTAGATTGAGTCGGTGAGAACTGTTAAGGCATCAAGGTTATAGTCCCGCTCTTTAGTGTGTTTGTGGTTTTTCTTCTCCTTTTCCCCATATCTCTATCTCCTTCACTATCCTCTCTCTCTTCTAGTACGCGTCATTTTGATTATTGAAACATAATCTAGCCTAACCTCCCCAGTCGTTGAACTTTAAATAATGCTACTGTAATAGGAAGCATTAAACAAGATCACAATTTCCTATTGGATGGCGTTCAGAACAATATACATTGGTGGCTTTATAATTAGAAACGACTTAGCAACATGTATGTTTGTTAATTTGTCTTACAGTTTTCACTGTGTACCTGGGATCGAAGGTTTTGTTTGGAGGACGTCCATTCCCATTGACCGGTTGCCATTGTTGATGACACGGACGTTAATTAAAATACCGAAAAATTGCATGAAATATGAGAATTAAAATTCATAGAAATCAGAAGAAAGGAAGCCTTACAACATTAATCGGCATGAAATTGCCAATTATAAATATTCTTTGAAAATCACAATTCTAACCGTGCACGAAAGTCAACTTTTGGCGGTGTAGTTTATCATTTATACATTAATATATGAATTAATAAACATGATAAATTTGATATTCACATAGTGTATAAAGAGTGCATTTAAAATTGACAAAAAGTCCTAAAGTATTTTAAAAGTGGTGGCTAAATTCTTTAAAATGCCGAACGTTCTCAATGATTGTTAGTGAAAAATGCCAACAATACCAATGGGTGTTTGCAATTGTTATCACAACGACAGCAAGAAATTTTTAGTTAATACAATTCGCTTTTCTGCGCCACAACCTTAAAAAACACAATCGAGAACGTATTTATTAAATTAAAAAAAATGGTTTTTCATCAATTCTGCATTTTAACTAACAATAAGACCAATGAGTTTTAAAATAAGAGGCGATTCGTTTAAAAGCGATCGAAGAAGGATCGATTTCCCAAGTATTTATCCTTTCAGTTATGTCACTATGACTTTCTATTAATAATGATTTTGCAAATTATTTTTACAATTACATTCGCTGGCTGTGCTCTCTGATACAAATCCAAAATAAGAACAAAAACACTGTGACACACTTATAGAGGGAGATTTGTGAAACAGAATATTTATTGTATATTTACGTTTGTAAAACTTATGCACACACACGCATACACATTTAATTTTGTCTGTGAAAATTTGTGTATAGAGGAAAAACAACAAAATTATAAAATATTTAAAACGTCACAGGCAAATTTGAAATGTTACTTTTTTTGGTTTTTTGTTTTTTTTTTTGCTATGAATGATACATACTTTTTAATAAAAACTAAATTTTGCTGCACTTTTTCTCATTGGAAGCTATTTTCTTTTGTTAAGGTTTTACGTAAACGCAAGATATTGAAAGATATTGCAGGGGTCCATTTACGGTATATCGTTATTTTGCATTGATTTTTTATTTCAAACAGTATTTCCTTTATTTATAAATTATGCATTTAAAAAAACAAAATTTTGAGAAATATTCACTACGATCAGAATTTTTCTACCAATTTTCATCCGTTCAAACAATAAGAAATATGCTACTGACAGCAAAAATAAAACTTTTATATGGAAAAAAAATATGTCAAAAATATATTGACTGCGGCGAAACACAGAGTTGCTTATTATATACTGAATGTATAATACTGCCAGATTACCATAACATACGAATATGCATATTTTGCTGTGAACTCTAATGTTGAAGAACTCAATACTAAATGCACCTATCGCTTTCCTAATTGAGGCTTTAACGTTCGTTGCTCAGGGCTTCGTTTATCGAATATATACAAATTCGTCGTGAAAGCGCCAATACGCATTTCATGTGTTATGTAACTGTCGATTCAGCTCGTGGTGAAGATGTTGCTTTATTTTAAATTCGTGTACACTTCACTATTCGTGTATAGATTTTCTTTTAGCATTTATGGTGCAATATTATGGTTGTCAGGGTCTCGTTAGCTTTGTTGACTTCAATCAATATCATAGACTCTGAGGAATCGTTTCTATTAATTTCAAATAATGAAGCAGACCATTATTTTCTCCGACTGCTCATTTTTAGCTCATAATTCAAATTCATTTTATGCGTTAGTTTTTTTTGTAATGTACCACAGATCTATGATGAGATTTAAGCAGCTGCACCTTATGCTGATTTAGCTAACACATCTGTCTGTGCTATTTTACCCTAATGCGTGTTTTGTTTTACTTGCTTGTTATTGTCGCTTTACAGTCTTAGATATTTCATAGGTTTATTCTTGTAGGTAAAGTAACGTCATAGGTAAATTAAAGCGAGAACCGTGCAGTATACTTGACTTTATGCCAGGCGTGTTGTTGTCTCCCTTTCCAATATATTGATATAGTCCTTGAATGCGGCTTATGCCTGCAAACAGGAGGTATTCACTGCAAATATATTTGCATATCTTTTGTTTAGCACATCATCTAAATATTCACTATACTTTTTATTTTCTTTTTGGCCAGTTGGTTATTTCAAATATCTGACGTGAGCTGAAGACTTTCATGTAGCCTTGTGTGGGAGCTATGCTCCTCCGAAAAGCAACACATTTTAACACATTTTTTCCGATCGCTTTTTGGAGATTGGTCTTCAAAAAGTCTACTGAAATATAATTTTTATTATTGTTCTGGGGCACTTCTAGCTTAATCGTTATTAGGAAATCACGACCGTTTTTCATCAAGTTTTTTATAGGTTTTTACAGTCTCTATGGGGTGCATATGTTTTCTAATAATAAAATTCTTAGTGTATGCAAATATACATGTTATTTTTTCTAGGCAGTTACCTTTCCAATAAGGGTTAATTATGTAAATATACATTTTGAATTCTAACGCGTTTTAAAAATTTCTGCGATTTTTACATTATTTAATTGGCAACGCTAAACACATATTTTTTTGCAGTGTATTGAGCTGACACTTTTATTTGACAGTTGAAAACAAAAAATAATTGAAACGAAAAATTTGTATTTTTCGTAATTTTGCTGTAATTTTTTAAGTGACTTCTCAGATCGTGAAATTTTAATTGCATTTATTGCACTATGGCCAACGCTGATAACCCCTTTGCTGCACTTTTGGGTGAAATTAAATCTGGTATTGACAAGAAACTAATTGAGGAAATTTTCCTATTCACTTTGAAAAAAGATCAATCATCGCTATCAAAAAACAGAGCCCTTTTGTGCTTGGCCGATGTTGTTGTATCCGATGTGAGCTCTGACACACAAATGTCTGAAGAACTTTTAGAACATGTTGTTTTTGAGCGTTTAATGCTGGAGGACTCGAAAAACTACATAATTTCAGGTCCTAATGAAGAAGATGCGCTAGAAAAAGATACCATCAAATATTTGTATCGCGCTTTCACCGTTTGCGAACAAATCAGTCTGAATAGTGCAGAACATCAAAACAGTTGTGATAAAATTAAGGCTCTAATTATTACGAATGCTAGTACATGTATGCGTCAACCCGAATTGTATCCTGGTCGTACAATTTGGGAACAATGGAGAAATTTAATGAAAAAAAGCGAAGATGATGAATCTTCGATGTTGATGGAGTTTTTAGTGCAATGTGCACAGAAAATATATTCTGACGAAGAACCCTTAGAAGCACTTGGTGCTTTAAAAGGAAATTTCTACCCATTACTTGGTAAAATTCAAACAGATATTAGTCAAGCCAATTTAATAACATTAAAAAAGAATGTTTTTTGGTTATTAAGTTTCTTCGTACGAGACAAACGCGTACCGCAATTGGGAGAAGTTTTAATTGACTACACAATGCCCAATCCGAATACCAATGGTAACTTATATTTTCTATAGCTTGTTCATATAACTTAAAATATATTTATCTATTTTATTAAAAGGTGGCGCTTATATGGATACACTTCTTGGACATTTATTTAGCTTATCAATTATACCCAAAAATCAAAATGGACCACATGAGTTTTTTAGTGAATTAAGTTTAGAGTCGAAGAGTACCGATCCCGCACTGTGGCAATGCATGTCAAGTCATCAAAATGCAATTTTTGTTCTTATTAAACAACTGTTGGTGCAGAGCGCCAATAATAAGCAAAAAACGTTGTTGTGGTTTGCAAAATGTTTGCATGCAAATGTTGCTCGTGGTCATCTATGGAACAATTTAAATACTGGTCTAAACAATTTTGTTCAACAAAATGCAAGCGATGCTTTTATGATCGGTTTGTCGTCGGTTCTTTTGCGACTATGTGCGCCTCTATGTGAACCGTCAATGAAGGTATGTAGTGCAAAAAATTTTTTTTATATATTCATAATTAAATACAAAGTATTGGACAAAATTAAACAACGAAATTAACACTATTAACACCAATATACACATTCGTTATATATGTACATCAACATGGAGTTCTCTATTTTACAAGGCAATATCAGTGGATTTAACGACTTCTATCAGAGTTTACAGAGATTATTCAGAAAGGAAATGGACACTTATTTCATATCCCTGCAGGAGACTCTTTAAACTTTAACCTCTTTCCAGATATTTTGTCAACTTTCCCCATTTCAATACTTCGAGGCAAGGTGCTTGCGTACTTATTAAATGCAATATACCTCATATCTAATACCGGTTACCTCAACATATCAAACGATTCAAATTAATCTAGACATTATATTTTCTATTTTGTCATTTTATATTCCTCCTGATCAGAATATCTCGATAAGTGAAGTTAGTAACATCATATCTTCTTTTAGCTTTCCATTACTTGCGGTTGAAGACTTTAATTAAGGGAAGACCTTGTGGGGTTCTGTAACCTATAATAACCGTGGCATTTTACTGGAAAATATCATACTATAAACTAGTTTATGTATTTTGAACATTGTTCTTCCCACAATACCTTTACAAATATTGATCTTTTATTATTATATATTTGTAAAGGCGACCATTACAACAAAAAGATCTCCTGTCGTTCAAAAAAAAAGATCAAAGTCCTTTGTTTTTAGCAAGCTAAACTGGAAACGAAACACCGAGGAAAGAATGAAGAAGGGACTGAATGCTTTCTACCAGTGTAGGATCTCCATAGGTAAGAGCTGGGGTGCTCTTGACACTATGCTTAGCCTGACTCCGCTTGATTTGTATGTCAAGCGGTGTGCAGCGCGTAGTGCCATGCGTCTGAAGGAATCTGGCTGCTGGAAACAGCGCTCGATAGGTCACTCCAGAGTTCTGAATGTCGTCTTTCCTGACGGGAGGAACAGACTTTTGGAAAAAAGCCACCGATTATATTGTGCCAGAGGCTATGTTTCTGCCTGGTTTAAGGATACTTATATCGGAAAGGGCACAATGGAATGGTGGGGTACTCCAGAGGCAAAGAGGTATACCCATCTTCACGGATGGGTCTAAGTTAGGTGGATATACAGGTGCTGTGGTTTTCTGTACGGAACTCGGTCTTGAACTCCACTTCAGGTTGAATGATGACTGCAGCGTTTTTCAGGCGGAGATTTTCGCAATCTTGAGGGCTATTGAGGCCATAGCTGGTGGCCCAGCTTCGGATTCGGAATCTTACACGATCTTCGTTGGCAGTCAGGCTGCCCTTAGGGCCACTGCGTCGGTCTGGTGCAAATCACGGCTCGTTCGCGAGTGCAAGGAGTCGTTGAGTACTTTTGGAATAGACCGTATCCGTCTATGCTGGGTTCCGGGTCATAGCGGAATACTGGGCAATGAGACGGCGGATGCCCTCGCTAGGTTAGGTTCGCTTTCTGGGGGCGATTTAATAGTTGGTCCTGACCCCCAGTCTGTCACCTCTACGGCCTCATCAATGGATGGGTCAGGGAGGGAGAGCAGAGGAGTTGGGGGAACGGATCGGGTTGTTTTGTCTCTAGATGTCTATGGTCTGCTGTGGACAATAGTAGAACAGGTTGGCTGCTGGGCTTGGATAAGGCCAGCTTAAGGTTGGTTGTCGGTTTTATCACGGTGCACTGCGAGATTAGGTCGCTGACGGGGATCTGGAACAGATCCCAGCCGGACTATTGCAGGGCATGTTGCGATGAGGAGGAGTTGGAGACTATCGAAAACCTCCTCTGTAACTGCCCAGCCCCTGGTAGGTTGAGGACCCTTGGCAGGGGCTTCTTTGAGAGTTTGAATTCTGTGTCGAGAGCCGACATCAAGGCTCTCCACAGATTCATTAGTGGCTTGAGCTGGTTGAGAGGCGCTAGGTCTTCATCAGTGTAGTTGTTGTGTCATCTGTGTAATTCCTCCACTTCTCATTCTCCCCTTTCCTACATCCTCTGCTTTTTATCCCTCTATTATCCTTCCCTCTGTACGGACGTTGTACAATGGGTCAATTCGACCTCCGGGTACTGTACTTGTCTTTATTGACAAGTACACGTCCTCTAACCTAACCTAACCTTCGTTTGCCAAACATATGGTACCTAAAAAATAAAAGTTAGCAGGGCTTAAAAGTCAACTGAGCACAACTATTTAATACGAGTATATAAGAGAAGTAACCCTAAATTCCGTAAAAAAATTAAAATAGTCAAGCGTGTGAGCTTTGAGAAATTTACCGGAACTATAAACAAAAACACTCCTATATCAATAATTTGGAACAAGATAAACGGAGTCATCAGATATAATTCTTCTTCTCTCGTAAAAGCATCAGACACCCCTCACAGAACAGTTATCGACCCAGAAATAATCGCTAATCACTTTGTCAATGAGTGGGTCGAGTATGTCTGTAACTCAACTTGTTCGCATCATTTAACTCATTTAAATACTCCTTTATTGCAACAGTTAACTGCATACAAGACGAAAAATCTCGTGTATCACTATATCCGAACTGAACAGCTATTGAGTAAAGTAAAGAGAAGAACACCTAGATTCTCTAGATCTCCTAACCAATAATCAAAGCGTTATCTCATGTAAGTAACACAAAACTATTTACTTCATTCATACAACACTATACCTTGCTGCTGTTGTACTTATACAAAAGAACAAAAACACTTCTTCAGTCAGCGATACCTGCCCAATATCTTTATTTCCGTGCCTATCCAAGACCATTGAACGAATCTTAGCTACTAGACTTGCACAGTTTTTGGAAAATAAAAATCTTATAACCAAGGATCAAACGGCTTTTAAAGGAAACAAAAAGTTGCGATGACGTATAGTTACACATGGTTAATTATACCACAAAGGCACTTTTTGCTAGAAACCACATAACTAACTATGCTATCAATCGAATTTGAGAAAGAATTTGATAGAATCGGATCCCATGTTGTTTTAGATGTTCTAAAATCTTGGTCTATAGGTCGCAGAATATATAATTTTGTCTAAACCTTTTTATTTAACAGACGTTTTAGAGTTAAACTCAGTGCTCATCTGTTCAGAACTGTTTCGCTGAAAAATAGTATACCACAAAGGTCACCTCTCTCGGTGGCACTATTCCAAATTGTCAATTCTAATGAAATTAGCAAATAATTAATGCTAACTGTTTTGTCGATCTTTGCTTAACAATAAACCTATATGTAGCATA
This sequence comes from Sarcophaga subvicina, assembly GCA_936449025.2. Lineage (NCBI taxonomy): Eukaryota > Metazoa > Arthropoda > Insecta > Diptera > Sarcophagidae > Sarcophaga > Sarcophaga subvicina. The sequence continues at coordinate 40,734,928 of OW388082.2, forward strand.
TAAACCTATATGTACTGTGCAGGAAGAATAGTAACAACGAGTGAAATAACACCCTACAGGAAATACTTTATGGTATTAAAAACTGGACCGAATACTCTGGTGCGAAAATTTCTCTTCTAAATACAATAACTATCAATGGAATCTCAATCCAAAACGTTACAAAAATGAAAATACTTGGCCTTACATTTTTGCAAAATTAAAACTGGAACGATCATTTTCTCCAAATTAAAAACCCACTAACTTCACGTGTTAACATAATTCGCGATTTATCCAATTTTAAGTTTTATACAAATTAACGCGTTAGTTATACGGCAATAGCAGCAAATCAAGCATCAACATAATTAAACTTATTTACCATCAAGCTGCCAGGTCCAATGTCTACGCTTTTCGGGCATAGACAACATACTCCATGAAGCCAATCTTCCTTACCTATCCGATATAATGTATGAAGAGAAAACCAGATTATTACCTTAACTTTTTTTTGTACTAATTCAATTATCGGCGGAGATAACGTTGCAAGGCCCAAACGGATTAAATCCGCAATTACTTTATCATTATCTTATATTTTCGATCTAAAACACCTCTAACTAGATTTAAATACGTAATAAAAACTCCCCCCCCCCTTTAGCAATATTGAATCTTTATTTGTCTTGTCACCATCTGAATATAATAAAAATACTACCCCAAAGTCAAAATTTCTCAAATTATTATCAGAATGAAATAACAATTTAATGAATAACGGGTGGCACTTTCTTTACACGGATGGCGCTATGTACCTTGATAACATTCCAGCTTACGCTATTCTGAATGATCTCCCTCCATCAACACTCATCAATATTTACAGCAGAATCCTGTAATATTTATCAAGCTATACGTCTGATACTAAGGAAGAAGAAGAAACCCGTCCATTCTTCATTAAATGGATTACAATAAATAAAATCAGAGATGTCTTTACGAAAAAACAAGACACGCTTGAAATACATTGGGTTCCCAACCATATTGGTATTACCGGTAATGAAAAATATATCATCGCTAAATACGCTTCTTATGCACATTTCATCACGGACTGCACTGTTGAGAAAACAGATATTCGCCTTCATATCGCAAGGGTCATCACGATGAAATACCAAAAAAGGAAACTTACTCATCCCAAATTATTATTATTTTTTATTGCCTCTGTTTATTGATCCACATTTCTGAAGATGAAGTGATTTCGAACTTTTTAGTCTCCAAGTAAATGTGATTTACTTACCTTCCTAAACTAACCTTTTCAGAAACTCCATTCGAAGCGTTTTTCACCTGCCGGAAAAGTTTTGCAATATTTTTTTAATTGTCGCGTGTTACCCTAGATCTACAATTTCTTTGAAATTGTGGGGTTGTGATCAACCAACTAATTTTTTGGACATTTAGAATTGTGTGTGGGGTCGTTATTGCTTTGCTAATTAATACCACGAGCATAAAAACATACTCAAATCATTACATTAAGATTATGCAGTATTCGTTCTAGCTTTATTTGCATTCATCAATTTAAATTTGTATTTATTTTGTGAAGAAAACAATAGTTTACCATTTGGTTAATTTTTTTTTTTTATTTATAATAAATCATAAGATATTTTTCGCTTCTGTACGACTTTAAGCAACCTTTTATAGCTCGTTTTTAATTTGTTTTGGTTGTAATACAATATAATATAATTATTCCATAGTAATATAATTCTTATTTAATAGTATTTACTGGGTAGTTAATGGCAGATACAAAATAATATATGTGCACATATATAAACAAACTTAGGATTTACACTAAAAATATATAAAGAATAAATAATAATTTAATAATTATAATTTTATAGCATCAAAGAGTCATTTTTATTAAACGAGTTATAGGTTGGTCTACATGCTTATATGTTTTACGTGTACGAAGTTTTAAAGTACAAAAAATTAAACTATGGTGAATGTAATTTTTTTACTTTGAAAAACTGATCCAATATTAAAATATTCATTAACTATTTCTTCTGTTAGATGCATTAAATATTTAGTTCGATCCGTTTTTTTAGAATTATTTAAAAATAAAGGTGCATTCAAAACCCTATAAAGTAAATTAATGGGTAGGTAGGTAGGATAAAGGTGAGGAGACCAACCAAGGGTCTCATGCCAATTGTCATACACCTAGACTATCATGTAGGATTGTTGTGCGCTCACCATTAGGAATACAACTTTACTCTTTTTTTAACTTCTTTCAGTCCATTCCTCTGAGATGAGATGTATCTGGTATAGTGCGATCCCCAAAAAATTGGGATCTTGATCTTACGAAAGCTGGGCAGTGACACAAAAAGTGATCCATCGTTTAGATATCTTCAACGCATGCCCTGCATTCTTCATTTTCTACCACCTAAAGCGGAGTGTCTCGCTAGCGTGCTCAGGTCGCCCTTATTAAGTTTTAAAATATTCATGGTTCTCTCCTCATTAGGATCGCCTTAAAGTTATTTACCAAATTCAAATTTATAAATATGGTTGTAGCCTTTTTCTGTCAAAGAATTTATTTTTTATTTCGTAGCCAAAACAAAATCAAAAAGTTGTGTGTTGATTAATTACGAGCACGAAACCACACTGGTGTTAGACAAACTTGGATTAGCTAACTTTAAAGACATAAAAAGGGCGTAAGTAGGACTCCACTGATATCGATAAACCCACCGATTCATATGGCTTATGTACGACCTTATTAAAAAAAAAAAATTAAAAAATATATCGAGAACTAAAAGACAAAACTGTTTTGCTAAATAGCTAATGAAAATTAAAAACTATGTTACCAACTATTTCTGACTTTTTTACATTTGTTTTCTCTTTTCGCTTAGGTTCTACTAGTTGATCCAACGTATTGTGCTGTTCCAGATGAGGAACGCCAACTCAAACAAGTTAATATGATTAAAGCATTTGAAGAAACTTGCTTACTGCCAACTGAAGAAAATACGAAGCGTGTCACTGCAGATAAATTTAATTTTGTCACCGAACTCTTCTTTTTGACACATAAAGCATATGAGCTGAGCTATCGTGCGAGTATAGAACGCTTTACGAGGATGACAAGGGAGCTACAAAATTTAAGAACAGCATATCAAGATGTCGCAAGTACAGACCCTAATAATGACATGGCAAAAAATTTACTTCGCATGTTGAAAGAACAGATGCAGCAGTATCTGTGCTTGAGAAATTGTCTAATGGAACCTGAAAATGACACCGCTATTCTAAAGTTTTTTGAAGCATCTGCTGTGTGGCTGACTGAAATAGCTCTAACTTCTCAAGAGGATTATAACAAACAACTTCAGGAATCCCATGATTTTGCGCCGCACAAGAGACTTAATAAAGAACTACCAACTAACATTGAATTTGTGCCGAATACTTTGAGATGTGTACCAGAAAATATTATAGATAATATTGTAGCATATTTAAATTTTAGTCGTCATTTTCCCCCTGGACAGTTCATACAAATGTACCCTTCCTCACACGATGCCTTTTTTAAAATGATTATTCTGTTTATGGGCTGTTCAGATCTGGTTAAAAATCCTCATTTGCGAGCCAAATTAGCCGAGGCACTGGAGTTCTTCATTCCGAAACGTTCAAACAATGGAGGTACATTCCTTACTCATGTATTTGACAACCACAGTGAACGTTTAAAGGTTGTTCCAAGTCTACTAAATGTGTTCGTTTCAATTGAGATGACTGGACAATCCGTGCAATTTGAACAAAAATTTAATTATCGGCGTCCCATGTATGCTATTATCGAATATTTATGGAGTAAACAAGAATATGTTCAATGTTTTCGAGACTTAGCTAGTGAGGCTGAAGCTAATATGGAAGCAATTGAACCCCCTTTATTTTTGCGTTTCATAAATTTATTGATAAATGATGCCATATTTTTGTTGGGTAAGATTATAATTGAACTAAATAGACTTTATTATGGATTTGTAACAAATAAAAAATTATATTTAATTATAATGTAGATGAATCTCTCAACAATTTACAACAAATTCGTCAATTACAAGAGGCGCAAAATAACGATGAATGGAGTAGTTTACCACACAACGAACGACAACAACATCTTTCAAATTTACATCATTTGGGTATGTTGGCCCGTTTCGATAATATTTTAGGTCGAGACACAATAAATGTCCTTAAACTGATAACAACTGAAATAAAGAGCATTTTTTGCCATAGCAGTATGGTCGATCGCATAACGGCAATGCTTAATTATTTCCTTTTGAATTTGGTCGGACCACAAAAGGAGAAATTCAAGGTCAAGGACAAAAAAGAGTTTGAGTTTGATCCGGCCAATACTGTTCTGGAAATTTGTCATATTTACATTAATTTAAGTAGCAGTGATAGTTTTTGTTTAGCAGTTTCTCAGGATGGCCGCTCATATAGTTCACAATTATTTAATTATGCAGAAAATATACTTATACGTATTGGTGGTGGACAACTTATTGGTGAAATGGCTGAATTTTCAGAGAAGGTACAAAGGATGGAACGACAGTACAAGCAGGAACAGGAATTCATGGCCGATGCCCCAGAAGAATATCTAGATCCTATAATGTCTACATTGATGCTGGATCCAGTTATTTTGCCCAGCTCCAAAGTTACAGTAGATCGTTCAACTATAGCACGCCATTTATTAAGTGATCAGACCGATCCATTTAATCGTGCCCCTCTTACAATGGATAAAATAATACCAAATGAAGCTCTTAAACTGGAAATACAGAAATGGTTATCAGATAAACGGTCTAGTGTGAATGCTACTGCAGATGGGGAAACTGAAAAAAGTGATAATCATACAACCAATGCGGAAAGTTGAAGTATTTAAACATTCGTATTTAATACAATTAGCCAAAGACATATTTGTTGTATTGTTTGTGTTGTTTTACACTTCTCCTTAACATCTCTAGTGATGCGTTAAATTTTAATGTTTTAATCCTTTTTTTTTGTTTTCAAGGCTCAGGAGACCTGAAATATTTTATTTAAATTGGTTTTGTTTTGTTGTAATCTATTCAATTATATTCCATATATTTTTATATTATTATATACGTATATGTATATGTAGTAAATATTATTGATTATTTATCTTAAGTTTTTTCTATTCCTATAATTCCATATCGTACGTCTGCATGTACATAAGAATGTATATCTAATAAACATAAAAAAAAAAATAATTATACATTTAAAACATTTGATTGTTTCTCTATAAATTTTTGTAAGTTTAAGCAATTTTACGCTTCAAATGCAGGAGTGTTTATTTCATGTTCTTTAATATACAATATATTATTGTAATGTCGCCGAATAAAACAAATTATAATATAATGAAATTTAAGAATTCAACAGAAACCATTTCCACTATAGTTTGAATTAGAATCAACAATTAAGGCCGAGTCACAGCACCACCTGACAGCAGAGTTGAAATACATGTTCCCTTAGGTGCTTTCATTCATTCGGCATTTCTTCTTTAACACAATGCCTACAATGACTTGCGTTGCGACCTTTGGCAGCTATCTGCTGGTTTGTTTCCTTTTTTGTAGGATTTCTGAAAATTTGTCCCGGGGTTTTTGGGATTGTAAATTCATGTATTCTTACTTTATGAAGTAGGAACAAAACTTAGTTTATGACATTGTACTTTTTATTTAGTATTACGTTAAATAACACCCATGTTGTTTTTCAAGTGTATCTTGCAATAATAAAGTGAATATTCTATATCACCCGAAATCCGAATTGAGCGAGAGCCCAATATGGTATGATCCTCAACTCCAATTGATACGTGGTGGAAATTAAAGCTAAAATTAATGTCTTAGAGACCGAGTATTATAGTGATATAAACTAGTAAAACGTATGGTCACATTTTGATTTCCAGTAATAAGCGATGGCTACAATGTCCTTTAACTCGAAATATTCCGGGCATTTCCAAATGGAATTGTAACTTGACTGTACATAGAGGCACTGAAGGTAATCTAGAAGTTGCTTGGCTAGCAAAGCTAAATCCATAACCCATTTAAAGTTGCGGAATTTAAATTTGAGAAAAATATCCCAAGTATAATAGCTCAGAGAACGCGCGTTTTAGTAACTCTGTCTCTATTTTAACTTTTATTTTATTTGCAGTGAATTACGGTAACATTGGAAGTAATTTATTTTTCTTCTAAAGTCATCAAACTGAAATTTCACTTACGCATGTCCAATTTAATTTCCGGTATTTACGTGAGCTTTGCAAAGTTGCATTACAGCACTTACGGGCGTAATTGAAAAATTGAGAGTTGACCTCAACAAAGGCATGGTGTCCTTTCCAGTACTGCTTGATTACAGTAAGGCCATCGAAACTGGAGAAAATTCTTTACTTTTCACCAACAACCTGTAAATTCGTAAACAGCTATCTTTCCGGACGATTTCAAGCAGTTTATTTAAATGGCAAATTTTTCAAATTTCTTAACGTAGACAGAGGAATTCCACAAGGTTCAATACTTGGTCATCTATTATTCAACCCATATATTTATAAACGATTTACCCGACGTTGTTAGACTCTGTAAAATATATTTATGTATATGCTGAAGATATCCATATTTATTATAGTGGTAGGACAGACACTATTCATTATTGTGTGGACATTTTAAACACAGATTTTGCAATGATAATAAATGGGCTGCGAACAATGGGTTATGTGTTAATCCCTCGAAATCGAAGTGTATTTTCATAAATAATAATAATATTGTCCTGAATAATGACATTCAAATTAAAATAGATAATGAAGGAATTGAATTTACAAACGCATGCAAAAACTTTGGCATTATATTCAATGATAGACTTTAGGAAGTGCTTAGGAAGTTATGGGCCGTAAAAGATTCTACCCCTCTTGTTATAAGAACGCTTCTTGTGAAAAGGTATCTAATACCCGTCTTTCTCTATTGATGTGAGATATTTATTTATTTATCTATTAAAATATTTATTCATTTATCAAAAATATATTTAATACATAAATATATTAAATATATAAAAAATAAGCGCAGGGTAACAAGACCATATTGCGCGTTCCATCAAGATATAAACATAATGGGAAAGAATAATACAAAAATTGAGATAACAATTCATTAAAATAATATAAATAACTAGAAGGTTCAGCTCATAACAAAGTTATTTGAAATACTTAAATTAAAAATACACATTTTAGTACAATTTTAATTAAAATTATAAAAAAAATTCATACATCCATTATATTAAGTTTAGCAAAAGATTTTAAAATTCTATTAATTCGCTGAGGTTTAGAACAATCCAAAATAAGTTCAAGTGACTCCGACAATCTGGATACTGGACAATCCACAAGAATGTGAGGGACATTGATAAATACTCCACAATGACAGCAACTTAAAGGATTACAATATTCAAAATAATGCCAGGAGTTGAATAAACACTTTCCTACTCGAATTCGGGCAAGCAGGATACACTGCAGCCTGGAGTACTCATGATGGTAAATGGGCCTAGAAAGACACGGATTATGCCGTCTCAGAAAACAGCCGCAATTTATCCATTCCCGTTCTAATATATCCAATTGGGTATGTTTAAAGATGTTGGTAATAGCCACTTTGAAACATGGCATTTCCGTTGTCCGTGGCATATTAATCGCTTCCTTTGCAGCTTTATCTGCATATTCATTTCCAATTATACCCAAATGTGAAGGCACCCACAGAATAAGCAAAGATTGATGTATATTCGGATTGTTTAGAATGTTGCAATAGGACTCATTCTTGTCGTTATATAAAGCCCGTACTGCACTTAAGCTGTCAGTACAAATCACAGCCTTCTGATTATTTTCTACAGCATGATCAATTGGTGCAACGATTGCAAGTTCAGCCAAAAAAAAAATACCAGAATATGGAGGTAATTGGCTCTGTTTGACCACCACCCAATTAGAACCGGGTTGGCGTTGAACCACTGAGTACGATGTTCTTCCATCCTGAAAGGATCCATCCGTATAAAGTTCAACATTAGCCGAAAAATTAGAAATCTTTTCCATTGCCATTTTCGCAAAAATTTCTGGTCTGGTGTTAGATTTGCAGTGAGAAGATAAACTAAAATCTATTCTTAGCGGACAGTTTTCCGCAAAAACCGCCTTTGGCCTAGATGGAGCATATTCATGAGCCTAGTCGTGGTGAAATTTTTTATAGCCGGGAACGTGTAAAATTTTCAAATTTCCCGACACAATGTGTGTTTCCTGAAGTGCGATAATCGTAGGCTTGTGTTTAGAAACTAGATTATCCAGAGCGTGTTTATGTGTTACAAATCCTTGGTTGTTCCACTGTAAAACTATAATGTTCAATCCAATATCCATTTTGACGGTAAAAAAAATTAATTTTCGCAGCTTTTATCCTTATCTTTTTCCGTATTTTTTGGCTCTTATATGTTTCGGGTGTTATTAATACGTTTTAATCCGTAAATTTTCCAAAAATACTACTACATGGTGTTAAATCGGCAACATTTAAAGCCCTATTAGATGGAGTTCCCAATTGGCTTTCATTTGTAGTAATAATTGGGTTAAATGTGACGTGGTTGTCGTTGGTGGTGTTGTTGTTGGTGTTATTGTCGATTGTTGTTATCTTATTATCTTTGTTGGAAGTTGAGGAATTTGTAACGGGAATTTTATTTTCGCTCTTGAAAGTTGATTGAATTGTAGCTGTAATCATTACATATCATTATTGTTGATGTTGGAAATAGATGCATTTGCATTAGTGATGTTGTTCTTATTGGAAAATAAGAGTTGATTTCTGAATTGTTAATTTTATTGGAAGATGAAGAATTTGCATTGATGATTGTTGTTGTCTTTTGCATACCGTTAGATGAAAAGGCGTCATTGTTGTCTTTGTCCAAATTTTGATTATTTGTGACTATTGTTCCATTGGCCAAAATTTCAGAATAAGTAGGAGCTCTCTTACTGAAAGGTTTCAGGGTATGAATTGCAGGGTTGTCGTTAAATAGTGTCCAAGCCTCACATATGGTGCACCTTTATTCAGCTTTAATTTTATTGATAGACTTATGTTTCAAAAAGGAGGGGCAAGACGATTCAAATGATGTGTGAGTTTCATTGTTGCAATTAACACAGAGTTTTCTGGTACACTGATCATGTGGTGGAGTAAAACCACAAACTTTACACAATTCAATATTCTTACATCTCTTTCTTGTATGACCTAATCTCTGATAATTTGCATATCTCATTGGATTAGACACATGTTCATCAGCTTTGATTTCCCAAAAATTCGTCCTTGAGTGGATTTAAGACCTTTATGCATAGTTATTGTCACAGGTAAAACATCAATATATTTTGCTTTCAGAAACTTTTTAGCTGATTTCATATCTGCTGTCTGATTGTGCTAACGCAGAAGCAACTAGATATCTTGGAATGTAGCCATCGTTAGGAATAACACTAGGCAAAGATATAAAGTCGTCAACTCTCAATCTCTTCATTTTACTAGGTTTAGGTTTTCCATATGAGGGATCAAGTTTTCGGAAACGATTATGATTGGGGGGTCGACCCCAATCATGTTGAAATCTGAAAGTCTCTTCACCCTTTCAAGATCTTATCAATAAGTCCAAATTAAAATTTATCAATCAAAATTAAACAAAAAAGTGTTCCAGTAGCCTTCCAATAACAAAGTATGCAATCACCCGATATAACACACCGATAATAATGAAAACTATGTTGATACGGCGAGTGCCCGGTGAAGACTGGCCATTAAAATATATCTTATAAATTAATTTACAAAATATACAAAATGCGCCGGGTTACTAGACCATATGCACACATTTAAAGTAGTTACTCTCTAATATATGTATATACATTTATATAAAGGATTAAATTAAAAATAAAATTTATAAAAAAGAAAACTTTGGAATATTAAACTAAAGTAAACATCAATGATACCGTGTATCAGAAGAAACATTACAATGAGAACATCTTTTTGGGTCCGAGTGTTTGAAATAATGTTGAGTATACAGTTCTACCATGATGTGAGATATTTGCCAACTGTTCTAGCACCGACTTCAACAAACTTAAAGTCGCTACCAATAACATAGCTAATTCCTACTTTTCTTTTAAAAATTGTCATATGAGCTTTGAAAGTCTTCTAAAATTTAAATGCATTGCTTTTCTCCATAAAATTTTATTGAACACAGCTACCAAACTTTTGAACCAACTACCTAATCACATCCGAACAATTGGCAGCGCATACAGATTTAAAAACGGACTGATGAAATATATTTTGGTCTTCCTTAATCTAATGATTTGTTTACTGATTCTTATTAGTTTGATTTTGAATGTTATAAATTTCTTTTATCTCTTAATTGTATGATTTCTACATTTGAAACAACTTTTTTATTATGCTTATCGTTAAATATTTTGATGTTATAATTATAATCTGTAACTGTATTGTAAAAATTTAAATTTTTTATATGTTATGTATTATATATATTATGTTATGTGTTATGTATTATATTGTTCTCATTAGCGCTGTAATTTATAATATATTAGTTTTGTAGTAAATAAATTCCTAAAATCGCTTTTTGCCGAACGAGTTTTGTAAGCTGTAGCAATGGTAACACTAAGTTTAGTATTTATTGCACTGTGAACCAGGGATGGCATTAAAATTTTAATAATTGTACAAATTAGCATCAGAAATTGTACTTTTCTCAATTAAATTGTACTTATTTTGTTATTTTATTTTTCAAATTGTGTTATTTTTTGTAAGATTCATTAAAAACTGCAAAAAACTCATTCCTAACTAAAATATGACAAAAAATAATAGTAAATACTGTAAAAATACAAAATATTTATAACCAAAAACTATTTTCATGTTATTCATATTCTCTATTTTAGACCGTTGAAATTACTTGAATTAATATTCAATTGTTAGTTTAAATGAAGACGCAAGTAAATGGAAAGAGAAAAGAAAACGGATGTACAAATAACTCTAAAATACCTACAATTTTATGTAAAAATATCTTAGACTGGAAATTTTCGTTAATTGTACTAATATTGCTGTACCAAAGTACATTTTGATTTCCAATTATAACAAAATTGGTACAATTCTACCAAATTTACCATCCCTGGTGTGTTCAATAAGGGGTACCCTATGCAGAAAACGAAGAGTGGATTGTGCAACTGGTGTTTATTTTGTTGAATAAAATGTTTAGAACGAGCAAAGTTAAAAAATTAATTTCAACCGGTGTTAAGCACACTTTTGCAACAGTAATAAAATTGAAAATCGATTAAATTTCTGAAATTTGTTTCATAATTTTTACAATTATTTTCAGCAAGCCAAAGTTGTTCCACGCCAGGTACGCATCGTTGAAGTAGGTCCAAGAGATGGTTTGCAAAACGAACCAAAACTATTGCCGGCACAAGTAAAAATTGAATTAATTGATCGACTATCTGAGACGGGTTTACAAACAATTGAAACGACCAGTTTTGTAAGTCCTAAATGGGTACCACAAATGGGAGATAATGCCGAAGTTTTACAAGGTATAAAAAAAGTACCTGGCATTTCATATCCAGTGTTAACACCTAACCTCAAGGGATTTGAAAGTGCTTTAAAGGCTGGAGCTAAGGAAGTGGCAGTTTTTGGAGCTGCTTCTGATGCTTTCTCACTAAAGAATATTAATTGTACGGCTAGTGAAAGCATTGAACGTTTCCGGCCCGTTGTAGATGCTGCCAAAAAGAACAATATCAAAGTACGTGGCTATGTTTCGACCGTTGTGGGGTGTCCTTATCAAGGTGCTGTCAAGCCTAAAGACGTTGTGAACATTGTAGAAGCTCTTTACAGTATGGGCTGCTATGAAATTTCGCTGGGAGACACAATTGGTGTAGGCACACCAGGCACTATGCGAAAAATGTTAGATGAAGTTGTTCGCGCAATTCCAGTAGAAAAATTAGCAGTACATTGTCATGATACTTACGGTCAAGCTTTATCGAACATTCTGACATCTTTAGAATACGGTATAACAGTTGTTGATGCATCCGTTTCCGGTTTGGGTGGTTGCCCTTATGCGCGCGGTGCTTCTGGAAATGCAGCTACCGAAGATGTCGTTTACATGCTTCATGGTATGGGTATAGAAACTGGAGTGAATTTGGAAAAACTTATTTCCGTTGGTAGATATATTTGTCAACAATTAGATAGGCAATCAGAATCCAAAGTTAACCGTGCTTGGAAAGGTACTGAACCCACTAAAAAATAACGATAATCAACTAATAACGACTTCAAGAATTTGTGATATTTCAGAAAACGATGGCATTTAAATTTTACTTTTAATAAAGAATAATATGTGCAATATATTGAACATTTTTATTTATTCAACAAAGGTAAATAAACCATATGTTCTAATCATTTATGGAATCTGATTGCTGTCAAAATCAAAAGTGAAATCGTTAAAAAAAAAATCGAATTGGGTGTTGTAGAAATCGATATTATGCTTTTCTTGTTCGAATTAGAATTATTGCTATAATTTGATGTGAAGAATTTATTTTTTTTTGTCAGAAATATTCTTTTCAATTGAAGGCTGCCAGAATTAACTGTTTTGTTTTATAGTATTTTTTTGTTTTAAACGATTGAATGCAAAGGCTTATAAAATTCGAAGCGCAATCTACCGGCGTATAATACAATGTGCCCATCAAGTATGGATATCTGCCTTTTTCTACCCCTATATTTTTATTTTTTGCACATTTTCTATTATATCTCTTATCGACTTAATGGCACAATATAATTATTAAATTGTGTGACGATTTGATAGTTTATTCGAACCTATCCTGACTTTTCTATCATGTATTACCACATTCGGTGCGTCGCTAAAATAAACTTTTACTGCCATGTAGTCCATCATTCTGATAATAGAAGTAATCTTACCCCGCCACGTTAGTTCCTTTAGCAATGCCGAGCCCAACAGGAACTCACTAGACCCAGCTCATTCAGTTTAATGAGCCCTATAGCTGCCACTTTCCTCACATACTTCTTAATCGGGTGCAAATAAAGAATGGCATCTAGAGCTGACTAACTCATGCTTATAGGTAAGAACAGGTCTTTTAATCGAGGTGTAAATCCAGTTTACCGTAATCGGTCGAAGGACTCAGTTCATGCCCCTGGAATTTCTGTACATGTAATATGCATTGAAACCTTTTTTAATCCTCTGCTTAATATTTAGCCTCCTCAAGTCAAGTCAAGTGGCAAGTCGAGTATGAACCTCAAGTAGTTCGCTCTATCTAAAAGTTTTAGCTTTAGCTTCACTTTATCAAGTTCTGGTGAATAAGACCATCTCCGTCTTGCCCGGGTTAATCCTCGCACCCTTATTTCAAGCCCATGAGAATAGAACCCCCAGTGCCGACTGCAAGATCTCACTTATCGTGGACAAAAATGTCTTCCTGTCTAAGACTGCTACATGTCAGTATAGGCTTCCTTCCCTTGTTTTAAAATATCGATATCCTTGTTTCTCTTTTCATATCCCCCTTATACTTATTGAAACTCATCCTATAGCTATTCCAATCCGATTCACTACGTGATTATTTGGCTCTATTGAACAACTTCCTAACGGTCGACCTTTCCACCATTTCTGCTGTTCCCGCCCACCCAGATAAATCAGTGGACAAATGAGTCCTCCTAAGAAGCGAATAATCGAAATAATCAGCCCACGCTCTCAAAAGTGCTTCTACCTATCAATTTCCTAAAAAGGTCACAATCAGTCTTCTATTGTTTCTATAAGGTTTCCTAACTGAACTGGTAAAGTTAATTAAATATTCCATATTATTATGATCGGAGAAGATACAGTCATCGGATATACTACAATCCTTGCCAAATCCCTCTTATTGTGGTCAATGTAATGTCTATTACTTTACTCCTATTCTTACCCACAAACGTGTTGGCATATATTCTCTGTTGCAGATTAGTAAATTGTTACCAGTAAAAAAAAAACAAAAATTAACTGACCTCTTAAATTTATCTCCTTTATCAAAATGGCCATGATATGCGTTAGCCGCACATTCAACGAGCCAAGTTTCGATTGCGCATTAGGGCCCGAGGTCTGCGCGTTCTAGTACATTGCGAAAGCTGAGCGTTAAGAAGCTGCGATCACAAAGGACAGCTGAGGCGTTCTCCGCTCAACTCTCGGATAAGTTCCGTCGTTCCCCATCTAATCTAAGCGATATTGGTTGACTGTGGGCCAACATCTCCCAGGAGAGAGGAAACCCTTTTCTACTCTGCTAAAAGGCGACGACGACACCAATACCGTCTTTAGAGATGATGTACCGAATCCGAACGATACGACGGCGTGGAGATTCCGCCGCCTAGCCATGAAGAGGGCAGTCGCGATTATGCGTCTTAAAAACAATAAAGTTGCAGGTCCTGATGGCCTCCCCGCTGAATTGTTTAAGACCGGAAGGCGCATGCACCAGCTTATTTACAAAATATGGCCAGAGGAAAGTATGCCCAACGATTGGAACCTCAGTGTCCTCTGTCCAATCCTGAAATAGGGAGACCCTACGATACGGGCATATCGTGTAAGCGACTGTAGCCACCCGTCAAAATACTGATTGGACCTTATCAGTGCGGTTTCAGACCTGGCAAGTCCACCATCAATCAGATCTTCACACTACGTCAAATCCTGGAAAAGACCCACGAAAAACAAGTCGACACACACCATTTTTTCGTTTTGTGAGGCAGCCTTCGATAGCCCCATAAGGGATCGTGTTTTTGCCGCAATGTCTGAGCTCGGTATACCTGCGAAGCTGATAAGGCTATGCAGAATGACGTTGAGTAATTCCTGCAGCTCCGTCAAGGTAGGAATGGACTTCTAAGAACCTTTTAATACTGTGTGAGATTTCAGATAAGGCGATCCTTATCATGCGGCCTTTTCAACTTCGTCATGGATAGTGTTCTGCGGAAGTGCATCACAATGGCATTATTTTTCCATTTGCTTGCGTACGCTGACGATATTGAATTCACAGGGCGTACCAAGTGAGATGATACTGCTGCCTTTAGAGATAATGAACGGGAGTCTACTAAGATGAGTCTGGTAGTAAATGAGGGAAAAATAAAGTATATGTTATCGACAAGTAGAGATGCGTATTGATTCTCAGATTACTGCCGATAACTATACTTTTGATGCAGTCAAGGAATTTAACTTGGCTCCGCCGTTACCACGAAAAATGGTGTAAGTCTGGAGATCAAACGCAGGTTCACTCTTGCCGACTGGTGCTACTATGGTCTCAATAGGTAATTGAGTAGCAGACACCTCTCTCGTACGACAAAACTAACACTCTACAAGACGCTCATCCTTCCCGTGCTTATTTATGGCGCAGAGGCATGGGCCCTATTAAGCCCTGATGTAGCAACCTTGAGAGTATTCGAGTGAAAAGTTCTACGTAAGATCTTCGGTCCAGTGCGAGTTGGCGATGTTTACCGCATCTGATCCACCAGTGAGCTGTATGAGCTTCTCAAAGACATTGTGCAGCGTATTAACATCCAGCGGCTGCGCTGGCTCGGCCATGTCGTTCGAATGGAGGAGGATGCTCCGCCGAGACGGGTATTTGATGCGGGGATCTACGGAATTCGGCGAATAGGACGACCTTGTATCCGTTGGAAGGACCAAATCGAGGAAGCCCTGTCATCGATTTGTGGGACCAACTGCCGTAGGCGCGTAAGAAGCAGAGGCGCCTGGAAGGATGTGTTGCGGCAGGCCGAAATCCGTTAATCGGGTTGTTAATGGCCAATTAAGTAAGTCAGTAAGAAACAACTTGGTATTGCGCGTCATTTGTTGCTTGCATTTATAGGGTGGGTAATTTAAAAGTTTAAATTTAAAAATGCTATAAATCAAAAACGGCTTCAAATTTCGCCGAATTTATTCTTGTATTAATGGCATCACGAATGTTAACCTTCGAATGATCAATTGTCTCTGGTTTGTCGACATAACGCTTTTCTTTAATTGCGCTCCACAAATATAGTCCAACGGTAGCAAATCGCAGCTTCTTGGAGGCCAATTGCCATCATCATTTCGGCTAATTAAATGGCCATCAAACGTTTGACGCAATAAACCAATTGTGGCATAAGATGTGTGGCAAATTGCACCATCCTGTTGAAACGAAACATCATTCACATCAATGCCATGAAGAACGGCTACAAAGAAATGTTATTATAGTGCGATATGTGTCTCCATTGACCGTAGTGCTTGCGCCGTCCTCATTTTCAAACAAATATGGGCCAATGACGCCTCCGCTCCACCAAACGCACCAGACAGTCGCCTGCAGTAGTTTCTGTAAGACCGAGTGTCTGAGCCCCAAATACGGTAATTTTTCTTATTAGCGTACCCACCAAGATAAAAATGAGCTTCATACAAAAGATGATTTTTTTTTTTGCCAAATCGACATCATCGTGCTGCTTCTCATTGGCCCAAAAATCCCAACGTTGCACAACCGTAAATCGAATCATTACGTTCAGTGGAGATACATACACACATAATTGGTTATTACAACTCTTTAGTAAGGCTTACGACCTAGCTTCTCACACCACTTATGTTGTGTGTGTTAATTTTATACACGAGTGGCGGGACCTACAGTTTAAGGTCGACTCCCAACGACAAATTTTTGAGAAACTTTTTATGGCAAATTTTGTTTTACTCTCAGAGTCAAAGATCTGAGAGGAAGTCGACGAAGAAATAATTTTTCAAATTTCGTTTTGATATCTTCTGACCTGGAGTCAGTGGAGATAATATACTGAATTTTGTGACAGAGTAGAATGACATAAGTATTGCCAGATTCGAAATAACCGACGATTCAAATTTAAACCGATAGACGGCCCACCCTATATTAATGCTAAATCATTTGTGATTAAATATTGCGAGTATTTAAGATAAGGAAGTTGAAAAACAAGAGCAAAATGTGCATTCATAGATTAAATAACCTAAATTTAAAAAGGGCAAATACAAATGACAAAACATTATGTTTTCATCAGCGTTTTATTGTTTGCTAAATTACTTATCTATACCAATCTGTTTTGAATTTATTAGAAATTTTCATGCTATTATTATGCGTACGAATCTTTCAAACCGCGAAATTTTATTGAAAAATTAAATTTAAAAATCTTAAATAATGATAAAAGTAGAACACGTTTCGTAAAAGATCAAACATATAAAGTATGTGAATACTGGATAAAAAAAAAATTAGAAATAAATTTATTTTAAAATTTTTGAGCATCCATTATCGTATACATGGATACGTCGCCGGACATTAATGACAAATCTGCCAAGCTTGCATTATTTCGACGTGGAATATGAGAAATTTTTGTTGCGCCAGTTGTATTGGTATCCGATGCTTTTAAAGATTGTTTTAGCGGAACAGCAGGTGCGGTTGACGTTGCAGTGTTCAACTTGTTTCCTGTTCCAGGAATTTTAAACTTACCATCGTGACGTAATACTGCAGGCATTATGGCATTTTCGAGATACTTTTGGATCTTTTTACCTCCAGGAATAGTAACGGGAGTACGTTCATCAACAATCTGTTAACACAGTAAATATTTGATACAATTTATCTTTTAAGTGAAAGTTAGGCCGGGTTCACCCATAAGTTTCTGAAACATTTTTGGTTCGGAGAAATTTCTTGTTTACTGAGAGTTTTATGCAGCATGATTCACCCATTTCAGAAACTTTGTTCGTAAAAACAGTGCTACCATATTTAATTGAAACTTAAGAAAGTTAATTATATTTGTGTCAAAATAAGGAAATAAAAAATTAATATTTATAACAAAAAATAAACAGTATTTGTGGTGAATTATTTGATAAGAATAAAAACATCTTGTTCTGCGATGGATATAAATCATTTGCTACTCTTGTTCGCCATTGAAGTGAGCAAAGTAAAATTACTTGCAAAATATATTTATGAAAAACGAAAATCAAAGATAAACAAGAGGACGGCTGTAAGACCACTTTTGAAACAAAGAGAAGCCAAAGGGTATTTTCACTCACTAGTTTCCGAAATGCGTTTAAATGACGTAGATACATTTATAAATTTTCATCGCATGGACCCTGGGAATTTCGATGAACTTCTGCAAATATTGGTGTATTGTATAAATTTCATATGGTGTGGCAACCTTTTCTAAAATGGTTCGGACCAAATTTAAAATTAATTTAATTCACACTGAGAGTTGTTCGCACAAAATAATTTCTCTCGCTCTCTGAGAGAAACGTCAAACTCCATATAAAAAAAATTTTGTGCGAACCAAAAATGTTTCAGAAACCTGTGGGTGAACCAGGCCTTAAATTACAAAACTTACATGCTTCAAATCCGATGATATATACGCTTTTTTGGGAAGTGGCGTTTTCTTACTGTTTATTAGACCAGGCAATTTGGCAGGCAATCCTGTCGCTTCTCCACTGCTTATAGCGAATTGATGCTGATACAAACGCGACTCGTTTTCAAGTTCCTGAATGGCAGTTGAATTAAAATAGCCAACGGTTTTGCTATTTATTGAGGACATGAGCGGAGTTCTTGCCGTCTTCTTCATATATGTACCAATTGGACTGACTATATGAGAAAATCTTTCCTGTTTACTTGCTAGCTCCTTATGGCGAGCATGTACAGGTACCTTAGAAAATATGTCTAATTTTGGAAAAGGTCTAATGTCGATATCGAATTGTTTTCTTGGGAAATTTTGACTTTTTGCTGATGTCGCTTTTTTTTCTGGTGTACAATCAGTAGAGGATTTTACTGAAAGAATGTAGAATAATATTAACAAATTTATGAAATCATTATTAAAATATTTACCCTTTGTGCCTGAAATTGACACGTTTTTGGATTGTTGTATAGAAGTCATAGGCGAGCTAGATTGCATTTTAGTGGAATGTTGTTTTGTTAAATGATCTGGCACTTCAATTGTTCGAGGATCTTGTTTTGACGCAGCTTCAGCAGCCATATATTCCATTCCCTTTTTGAGCATGTATTCAACTTCTTCCATTGTGTCATTAAATTGCATAGATTTATCTGCTGGGACTCCCGTGTCAATTTCGTTTTCCTTATTATCGTCAAGAGTAAAGCTATAAGTATCTTGATCTAAACTGAATGAATTCTTTGAAGTGAGTTCTAATTTGATGCTGACACATAGTTCTTCTTTCCTACGAGATGTATTAATATCCTTGTTTTCCTCTTCTTCTTCATCATCATCGTCAGATAATTCAATTACAGAATCATCATCCAACAAATCATCTTCAGTATTTTCCGATTTATTTAAAGAATGTAAATTTTGTTCTACAGCTTCACCACTACATGAGTCATCTCGTACTAATGATGAACTTGACGAGTTACACAGACTGCCAAAGATTTGTTCTAAATCTATTAAACTTGTGGAATCATTACTCGGATTATTAATGTCTTCCTTATCGTTATTGGTAAGTAAAGATGGTGTTTCAACGATTGTAGCATCTATTATATCAAGAGTTTGAATAATTAAATTTTCATTTTCATTTTGCTTTTGAGCGTTTTGTAAATTTGCTTCATCATTATCTAAGTCACTTCCTACCGACGATGTATGTGGTGAGTTATGTTCGTTACTTAAAGATGACGTTTCAACGATTGTGGCATCATCTATTATATTAATAGTTGGAATAATTAAATCCTCCATATCCTTTTGTTTATGAATTTTTTCTAAAGCTGGAAATAGGATATGATCAACATCAATAATTTCTAATTCTTCTTTTCGATCTGGAATAGAGTTATCTGTCTGATTACTAGTAGCAGTAGAATCATGAGCAGTGTCGTATGTGCTAGATGACACGTCACTTTGAACAGGCTTAGTAGCAGTTTTAAAACTTAATTGTGAAGATATATCAGAATTGTAAATGTCATCCGCAGCTTCTTCAATTATTGTCGAAGGTCTTAATAATCCTACCATTTTAATAGGCGAGGTTTGGGGTGCTGTATCATCACATATAGTATTTTCCCACATTCGAGACGGTGCTTCGACATCATCCAACAATGTGCAATTATTTAATTTTACGAACAAATTATCTACAAGCATTTTCTATAGTTAACTTCTAAACATGGAACGCTGAGAACATAGAACAATTCAGACTTACCTTGTTTTTCACGAATATTGTCGAAATTATCGTCAGCAAGTTTTTTAGCTTTGGCTAAGACTTTGTCTTTGCGAGTACCATGTAGATATTGGAAAAGTGTGTTATTTGGATCGGATGCAGTTTTATCGCACATTCTCTCTAAGGCTTCAAAGCTTTCATCTGAAGTCTTTTCCCATACAAGAAAATTATTCGTTTTATGTTCTTCTTCTATATTGAGATATTTGTATAATGTGCTATTCGGATCAGAAACTGTTTTTTCGCACATCTTTTCTAAGGCTTCAAAACTATCATCTGGTCTTTTGCGACCAGTATCAGTTTCCTCGTAGACAATTTTGTCTTCCTTAAATGTAACACGAATCATTTTTTCTTTTTTTTCTAAGTCTGATTCCATTCTTGACTTGGTATTTTCCGTCACAATATCAAGATTGTTTTCTGGAGCTCTTTTCTTATTCTTCTTTTCTTCAATTATATTTTTTAAATCTTCGTCTATATCCAAACTATAGCGTTGACTTTCAGTTACTGTTTTTTTAAATGCTTCTGGCTTTCTATTCGAATGTTAAAATTAATATAAAAACATATTTTATTTGACAAAAAAAAGTCGAACAAAATATTTTCAGGTGCATAGTTGGAAAATGTGCAAATTTGACAATCCGATTGTAAATGTAAACAGAGCTTATGATTCTGATAGAGTAGCTAACAAACAACCAGAAACGATTAAGTTTCCTCGAATTTTGATATCAAAGATGCCGCTCGACACACTGTGCTATGCAAAAAATTTAATGAGAAAGAACTAGAAATTCATCACTAGAAGTCATTCACCGCTCATACAACATAAGTCTTCAGAAAATTTGTAAGTTTGTTCAGCGATCCGTAAAAGTTGATATATACTTTTTCTGTTTTGTTAAACTCAAAAAATCTGCAAACTCTAAATGTTATACTTACATACATAACATAACATAATTGGTCATTACAACCCTTCAGTCAGGATTACGACCTAGTTTCTCACACCACTTACGTTGTGTGTGTTAATTTTATACATGAGTGGCGGCACATACAGTTTAAAGTCGATTCCGAACGACAGATTTTTGAGAATCTTTTCATGGCAATTTTTATTTACTCTCAGAGTTTTTGCCAGAAATCTGTTGAGAGGAAGTCGCCGAAGAAATACTTTTTGTATTTTGTCTTTGATGTCTGGCCTGGGGCTCGAACCCTGGCTTTTCGTCTAATAAGCCAACACACTACTTACTAGACCACGGCAACTTGTATTCTATTTTATACTTAATTATTTTTAATTAATATACATACATACATATGTAAACTAATAAAAACAGTACTATGATGTTGTAAGTGAATGCATCCCATTCGTGATTCAGCGATTAGACGTGAATCTATAGTTAACAACCGAGAGTTGTGTTCAAGTGCGCTTTAAGCACAGTAGTATTGAAATGTGTTGATAAATAAATTTAATTAAACTATTTCAATTAATTATTTAAATAAAGAATTGAACAACGATCAGAAATAAATAATTTCTTTTACATATTTCAATTGCAATCTTCGAATCTACGATAAGTAAACGTTTTGAAAAATACAAAATCGTAACTATTGGTGTCAGAAGTGGAATTGAAACACACAAAATAAAGTGAAATTCGTTCAACGACTAGCATTTTAGACATTATAACAACCATAGCTGCCATTAAATAGTTCTATGAAAAAGAAGAGTAATGTAGCCCAATAAGCGGATTGAGCTCCACTAGAAAAAGACGTAAGAAGCATCCATGAGAGCAATGTTCGAACAAATTAAACAGGAAGTGTTAGGCGCAGAAAATAACTGAAAACATTGCAAAAGAAGCTGAAGACATTGCGAAGAAGCTGAAAGAGAGGCAAATGAAGTTGAAGCGGTTGCCAGCGAAATTGATGGCGTTGAAAAGAATGTGGGAACGCTGCGGAGAAAGTAGAAAGCATCATTAAGAGACTGACAAAACCCGAAGCAGACGTGTTTTTTTTCTATCTTAAATAACGCCTTCGAGGCTGATGTAGGTGCAAAGTTTTTTACTCTAGAGAAATTTAATGGCGAAAATTTTCGTGACACGGAAGGGAAACTCAGCTTTCTTTAATTTCAGCAAGGAGAACAATAGCGCACTAAGTTGAAAGAATTTAACAAGATAAAACCCCTTGCTTCGATCGTAGTGCACCTCTATTAGTTTTAAAACTTTACTCGGCAATCAGCTAATATTATTGTCTGGTGAATTAGTGCTTGGAGTCAACCAAGTACCAGCAACGTATGACGAGCTGCACTATGCAGAACAATATGAAAACATAAACAAACCAATTTCGTGCATTCCCGAATTATGATGATCAGATCTGATCTAAAGGATTCAAAGAAAGAAGGCCAACTGGTTTTACTGAGCAGACCACAGCAGAAGAGAGGTTACCTCTCGAATTACAAAGAGATTTCGTCCAAGAAGTTGTAGCAGTGTATTTGATGCCTGTAATATTAACTGTAACCGTGTGAATTTATGCGCAAGTGAATAGTATCGACACCTTTTCCAAAAACTCGTGTTTATTCTATTTAGAAAAATAATTTATTGCCCATTTGTTTTAGAAACTTATAATCTTAAATATTAGATAGCTATCATAAAACATAAAGATTGGTATTATTATTAAATTTTCTATTGCATCATGCTTGAAATTTAATTTATATATGAATGTTTGTTTGTATGCAATTAAAAGAATCGTAAACTATGCATTTGATGATGTTATGATCTTTAGCAAAGTTGTTGGGCATGAGCCGGGGAAGGTTCCTAAACTGGTATGACCAATTTCCGACAGGTGGCGCCCCTGAAAATTACTAAAAATGAATAAAATCGTAAACTGTGCATTTGATTATGATATGAACTTAACCAAAGATGTTGTGCATAAAATTTTTTTAAAAATGCTGTTGGGTTCAATTGGACTTGGTACATTGTGAGATTCTAATAGAGTACAAGCCGCTGAGGCCCGTTCGCATGAATCACTTGAACAACGACAAGTGAGATTAGAAACTGATCGAATGGGTACTACTCAGGCCCGTTCGTCTGAATCATCTGGACAACGGGAAACAAAATCCATAAAATGATTCAAAATTAATTGGACATTTGTGTAATGTCTTTGCTTCAAATTTATTTTTGTTGGTGGCGTTGCAACACGCGCAGGGTACAGCTAGTTTAGTTTATAAAAATAAAATAAGCAAACATGAGTAATTAGCCATTGGACCATTTTAAGTTTATTTACATACATACATACATAATTGGTCATTACAACCCTCCAGTCAGGATTACGACCTAGTTTCACACATCACTTATGAGTGGCGGGACCTACAGTTTAAAGTCGACTCCGAACGACAGATTTTTGAGAAACTTTTCATGTCAATTTTTATTTACTCCGCCGAAGAAATACTTTTTGTATTTTTGTTTTGATGTCTGGCCTGGGGCTCGAACCCTGGCTTTACGTCTAATAAGCCAACATACTACCTACTAGACTACGGCGACTTCTAAGTTCTTCTTTAAGTTTATTTAATAAATTTTAATAAATTCACTTTGCAAGCAAAATATGTCAGATAAACTTTAAAGTTTGGCGGCGGAACCGTCGTGTGACGTTGCATGGCAAATAAGGAGGTGGAATAACTCGTTACTGCAAAAAATCCGGATTATAGGCCGTGGATATCGTTTTCGTAAATAATAATGACCTTAAGCATACCAATAAACTCACAAAAAAAGGCTCTATTGCAACCGCTAGAGAATTCTTGGTCGAGCGCTCCGGTCAGCCGATCTTAACTCCATTCATTGCCTCTGTGGAGTTATCATTATCAACGGCAAGTACTATAGGTCGATGATTACCAACTTCTTTTGACCTAAAATGGATGAGAGCGAGAGGTTGTGCTATTTGAAGTGGAGTTCTCTTAAGTCGCAGGTCTATAGGAATAGACCACAAACCTATCAATTTTCAGTCTGATTTATGCGCCAGAGTCATGCGAATTTGGACATTTCGGATGTCAAGCCGGAGAAGCCGTTGCAGAGATTTGAACGCTGTTATATTCATCTTCCCAACGAATAAAACATTTCGATAGTATCCACATAAATATAAAGGTAAGAAGTGCTTACAAAACACCCTATAAATGGGCATTAATAATAAGCGCCCTAATTGAATAATACAAAAAATTTTATAAACCATTAATGCAATATTTTTCACGCATTAGATCTTACGGCATTTTCCCTAATTTAAATAAAAATTTAAATAATTTTATTATTAACTTTAGTTTTCATAGTGCATGCCCACTTTTTTCGGGTGGACTCTCTTAAACTATGTATGTTACAAAAAAATTCTTTTAACATGCACAATTACAAAACATAAACTATAAACGAAAAGTAAAAGAAATTTGGAAAAATTTCAAACAAGCGATTATAAGCTACTCTTCTTGAAATTAAAAATTATTATAAATACCACAAAACATGCATTTTTCTTAAATTTAATTTTATTTTACGTCCACCATATAACTTTTATCTGCATATCTAAATATCTGTAGAAATAGGTATTAGTAATTACCTGACATTGTATTAATCAACTAAATTCATTCCTGGCATAAACAATTAGATACATGAGATCCGATTTGAAGGGATTTTTGAAAATGATGGTGAAAAAATTAAAAAATCGTAAACATTAAATATTTATTTCCTTTTACATATGGAAAATTGAAATGTATACAGATGGGGTTCGTAGGAAGACGACCAAATACCAATTCTAATTCTAGTTACATTTAATTTCGTATCAGTTTCCCCATTTCATTGTGATTTTCATGCCCTAAAAAATCAAATTATTAAGTGTTTAAAAATGGAAAAAAAAATTAAAAAAGAAAATTTCTGTCTGTATACTCATTTCTCAAATGTAAAGTTTAATATTGTAAAAGGTGTTAAACAAATATGTTAAAGTCTTGCACTTAAAAAATACATATAGAGCAATAGATCTCGGCCGTATTTTTGCGGGATGTGTGGATATGAGGAGGATTTTCAAAAAATATAGAATCTACTCGGTGAATATCCAATCCTTTTAATTCTCCTTTTTCTCTACCTGATGACTTTCGAGTAATAAGAGAATTATGCTCGGTATTAGAGACGGTTTATCGACCTGTGCTTGAGGTCGAAAATAGACTACTGGTCCCTGATGAGTACGTTACAACAAGTTGACGTAAGGGTAAGTCGGCTAAATGCGCTCTTCACGATGTGATAGCAAATTTGGTTCGTCAGCCTCCTTGAATATTAGGCTCCACTTGTGAATATGGATGTCCCATATTTTCTGTTACGGTTTATCATTCAGATGCTGAGTAATAGACTGATCCGAGCGAATATAAATCGAATTTCTATCATTAAGAGTGAAACCAGGGATACACCACAAGAGAGCACTTCTCCCTCTTTGAAAGCTTCTGTTGCAAATATCAGTTTAAAGCTCTGGAAAGTAGTGGCTTTAAGGTTCTCACATATGCCGTTGATGTAGTTATTGCTGTAGAACTAATGGAATCCGCCCTTAAAATTTATTTCACAAGTTCTATCCACATTTATAGCCAGGGTACAAACCCCAATAAATCTGAATTTGTATTGTTCTCACGTAAGTGCAAAATTGACAAGTTCACGTTACCGAGGTTAGGTAGAGAGCTTTCATTATCTCCTGAAGTCAAGTATCACGGTGTTATTCCAGACAATTAGTCGAGTTGGAAAAGAAACGTCGAAAAAAAAGAAAACGGCTCTGTGTCCATGTAGAAATTCCATAGGTAAAAGCTGGGGACTTCCACCTAAGACCATAGACTGGGTCTATTTGGTTATTGAATATTGAACAACGACTTGAATTTAATACTTTGAGTTTTATACATAAAATCAATAATGGTAATGCTCCTGAATATCTGTGGAATCAAATCGAATACGTAGGTGAAGTACAACCATATCAACTGAGAAATGCAGAAAACTTCAGGCTAAGGATAGCGGATACAACGGAATTGCAAAAATCCTTATTCTATAAGAGACTTCAAGTGTTCAACACTCTTGCGGACTATGTTAAAAAGGAGAAAAATTATAATTTTTTTCGACGAAAATGTGTACATTTTGTAAGGAACAATCGGAATAATGTAGACATTTTACCAAAAAAGAAAAAAATTTAGAAAATTATACAGCTATATACAGGAATTTTTAAAGTATTATAAATACTAATAATGAATAAATAAATAAAAATAGATTGCAACGAAGTTGTGTATCGCCAGAGTGAGGAAGAATTGTTCTCAGAGAGCCTGAGTCCGCTTGATTTATATGTTAAGCATTGTGCAGCGGGATCGGGCTACTGGAAACACCTCTGGTATTCTGAATGTCTCCTTTCAGAAGAGAGAATAAACCTCTATTTTAAATCATAGTGCGTGAAGCGATAGACTGAGGATTTTCATGCCGGATATGTGCGATAGTGTGTTGTACTTCAAGTCAGGGCAGAGGTATACCCTTCTTGAAGGATGAGACGAATTTGGAAGCTGGCACAAGGGGCCACGGTTTTCTATAAAAATCTCCAACTTGAAGTTCACTTTAGGTTAAGTGATGGCTGAAGTTTCTATCAGATAGAGATTTTTGCTATCTAGAAAGCTCTTGTGGCCGTAGCTAGTATAGCCACTTAAACATAGAGTCTTATGTGATCTTTTCTGTCAGTCAGGCTGCTCTAAATGGCATTGCGTCAGTCTGGTGTAAATCATGACAGGTTCGTGATTGCAAGGAGTCTACAAGAGCCATTAGACCAGATCGGACCTGTCTCTGCTGGATAACGGCCCATAGTTCTCGATAGGTTAGATTCACCTTTTGAAGGCGATGGCTGGCACCAAGCCTCCAATCGGTAAAATCATCAATAGGCTTTAGAATTTTTGAGGATGGTTTCGATTCATTCACCAATCATGTTTAGAGAAGTAGATCGGACAACAGAGTATCAAGAGCCTATTGGTTTAATTTAACAGGTTCGAAACTAATCCTAAGCGTGAATAGTAGGAAGATGAGAACAACTATAGGAGTACCAAAGGGGATCGCCCTTTTTATACATAGGATTCCTTTTCTACAGAAACATGGGCAGAAATAGAACTTGTAGGTCTGAAGAAGTGTAAGCTTAAGGATCTAAGAGAGTTCGCAAAGTAGACCGTCAGCTCTACGTCAACGAATCTGGTTTGTACTGGAAAAACTTGATGGTACTAATGTCAAGTTTATCAAGGCAATGACTTGCATAATACCAACAAACTTAATTTTATAACTAGTAAGACTAAATATTCCAGAAATTTTATAAATTTTGTGCGACGTGTGTACTATAAAAAGGTAACTCCGTTTAAATTACCTCCAATATTTTCAATGACTGATTACTACCTACAGTAGCAACAAAAACTTAATTAATAACACCCTTTGCAAAACTTAGTTCCCATTTTCGCGAGTACGAATAATCCAAGAGGTGCCTCTTGAATTAGGTGTCATCAATTTGACGGAAAATATACGCAACACAACTCGGACAACACAATAGGGTCAGTTGACGACAACTAATAGTCACTTGGCTTTTTTGAAATTTCTATAGACTACACTAACATCACTGGACATAAGAAACCAAATGCTCTCTTGGTGGACGTAAAACAATCTTAAATACTGCTATACATTACTAGACTAATAACTTTAATTAACATTAATTATAGCAAATTAGTTCCTTATAATTAAAACCATTTACCGTTCCATAAAAAGAAATTTTTTTATGTTTTTCTTCCAAGCCTCACTCGTTTGAAATTCTTCCAAACCAGACATACTGAATTTTCACATTAAATTGTTTATTCACAAAAAAAAAATTCAAAACGAACACAAAACACAATTAATTCTTACTCAAGTGTATTTTCAAGAAGATTTTAATATATTTCGGAAGACAGTGGCTCCACACGTTAAAAATTATTTTTAAAAATGCCGCAACAAACAAACAAAAAATAACAAAACGAAACTGAACGAAAACATAGCTACCAACATACAATTTAAATGGCAGGGTAGCATATTTTAGTACCAAGTATAATATTAGTAAATTCAAGATAAAAACTATATCAATTAAAACTGTAGCTTATAAGTGTTTTAATTGACAACTTGTAAAGAGGAATTCGTAACCTTGTTCTATTCATAAACTAGCAGTTATCAATAAAAACTCAGCCAAAATATTTTAGTTTATATTTAATATATTAAAAAAAATTAGTCTGTACATACTTGCAAAGATAAACAGTAACTTCTGGAATTTATTTATTATTATTTAGGACAAATCAATCGTACGCCGAAAAAGATTCTCATCACTATTGGCTGAATTTTTTTTTATAATTATTATCGAGTATAATTTGAATCTGGCAATACCTTGACACCGGTTGCATATAACAATTTGTGCTATCTTTTTGAAGAACTTTAAAGTTGAAAAATAAATTTTATAGATAGATAACTAATAGTGTAATAACAACTTATCATCGCATTATTGAGCAGAATAAATAAATGTTCTGAGTTTCATCATGTCTTTTGCAAACAATATACGTCATGCTTTACGAAATTTGGCCTCATTTAGTACGTACCAGTTATCACGTAGGGCAAACAGACGTCATGTTCAAAGTTTTCTGATTGGATCTGCACTTACAACTTTTGTAACAGTTTCAATAGCTCATATGGAACGCGGCCGACGACGTAAACTAAATACATCGATGTATATGGCCGAGCCCGTTACAGACTCAGAGCAATTATTAGACAGCGAAGATGACATGAAAACAAAAATGGAACTTTTGATAATGAAAATACAAGCCGATTTTTGCAATGCATTAGAGACTGAGGAGTATGCGGGTCAAAAATTTAAAGTGGACAGATGGTTACGTAAGGAGGGGGGTGGTGGCATTACATGTGTGTTACAGGATGGAGAAGTATTCGAAAAGGCTGGTGTCAATATATCAGTGGTTAAAGGTCATTTACCACCACAAGCTGTACAGCAAATGCGGAGCCGCGGAAAAAATTTGAGTAAAGAAGGATCTCTACCATTTTTTGCCGCAGGTGTAAGTGCGGTTATACATCCGCGAAATCCTATGGTACCAACAATTCATTTTAATTATCGATACTTCGAAGTTGTTAATAATGATGGTTCGAAACAGTGGTGGTTTGGTGGAGGTACTGATTTGACACCATACTATTTAGATGAAACAGATGTTGTACACTTTCATAAGACTCTTAAGGATGCTTGTGACCAAAGTGACGTCGAATACTATCCCAGATTTAAGAAATGGTGTGACGACTATTTTCGAATAACACATCGTAATGAGAGTAGAGGTGTAGGCGGTATATTTTTTGACGATATTGATACACCAAGTCAACAAGAAGCTTTTATGTTTGTTTCAAATTGTGCTCATGCGGTTATTCCATCTTATCTACCAATTGTTCAACGTCATAAAAATGATGAGTATGGTGATAGAGAACGGCAATGGCAACTTTTGCGTCGTGGACGTTACGTGGAATTCAATTTAATTTATGATCGTGGCACAAAGTTTGGACTTTATACACCAGGAGCACGATATGAAAGTATATTAATGTCTTTGCCTTTAACAGCCCGTTGGGAATATATGCATTCACCTTCAGACAATTCAAACGAGAGTAAATTAATGGAAGTTTTAAAAAATCCTAGAGACTGGTTAAAAACTGATGTGGTAGCAAATGCTGCTTGAAATGATAAATATTAAGTAGAACTTGGATTTGACATTCATGTGACATGGTTGAT
The DNA here is from genome assembly GCA_936449025.2 of Sarcophaga subvicina. Taxonomy (NCBI): domain Eukaryota; kingdom Metazoa; phylum Arthropoda; class Insecta; order Diptera; family Sarcophagidae; genus Sarcophaga; species Sarcophaga subvicina. The sequence goes on from OW388082.2 coordinate 40,764,853, forward strand.
ATGCCGCTCAAGTTAAAAGTTGTTTACATTTTCATTCTTTTTTAATTGGATAATAAAAACTTTAAAATTTATAACAACATAATTCGTGAACAGAGGGATTTAAGCTACGAAGAAAAATTTAAAAAATTACTTCTAAATTAGAACAGAATTTTAATTAAATTTAAAAATGATTGCCTTTGAATGCAACGGAATAACCAACTTATTCGGTCAAAATGATATAGCATGTACATATATTCAACAGTAAATTAATTGTTAAAAAATCAATAGTTCCATCATTTGGACGTTTTTGACCCATATGTAAATTTTAAAGCAAGCCATTTCTTTTTCATTATATATTTTTGAGTACAGAACAGCTAAGTTATCTATACCATCTTTTGTGGAAATAAGTTATCTCTGATAACCTCCTTTTATCAGTACCAATAATACGTTAGGTAAACATAGTACTTTTATGAAGAGGCAAATTTTTGCACAATAGTAGCCTTGGGGAATACTTCGCTTATTGTTGCGTAAAATTTCTTCCATGGTAACGTCTTTTTTTTTTTTTTTTTCTAAAAGCTTTTGTCATAAACTATGAGAAGCGAAAAATTTGTCCATAGTGACATTACGCCGTTTTTTGGCGTTCTTTCTTTCAAGTCAAAAACTACCCGTTCTCGTTAATTTGTTCTGGGATACCACTTACTTCTGTTCCTAAATACGGTTAAAGTCGCCATAGACTACAATTTTCAGATGGTAAAGCCAAAATTGATGCTATAATTCTCGTTCCCTTATTTCTCTTACCAAAATATTAGTCGTCCATAGTTAGCATCTAATAAATCTTGCAAATTTTATTGGCGTATGAATGAATACAGTTTATAATGAAATTACAAGTTATCTTACTCATAAATAGCAGCTAAAGTTAACACTCCAAGGTGGCATACAACAAGTCTGTGTCAAGTGGAATACATTTCCCATCCAAATGTTTTCTATCATGACTCAAATATAACAAAAAAAAAAATAATAGTCACTGAATTTGTCGCATATCCTATATGTGTATATAGTAAGTATGCAAATAAAGCAAATCGGAAAAATAAAAAAAAAATAAAAATACCGGTGCGTAACTGAATTACATTACATGTGCGTTAACGATTACCGGAGAATGGGATGGAACTCCAACAAGTATTATCTTTTGCCTGCCTAATAACTCCTCTTTATCACTTTCTTTTTCCTCTCTAGCCTAATAGGTACCATACTCACTACTGCCGTTGCTTTAATGTTTGAACTAAATATTCAAATTATGTCGCTGTAATTTGTAACTGGTGATATTTACAGACCTGTTGAATTGGTTAAGTGGAAAATAAACAGCTTTTCATACATTGTACAAGATTTCATATCAATAAAATGTAAGTATGTAGTTCAAATAACGTTGTAGAGGGTACCGCTTATCTAAGGAACGTTATTTCAAATTACATACATACATCATTTGCCATAAATTTTTCTATAAAATGTAAAAACCACAGTGCAATTCAATTTTCATCAAAAAAAAAATATTCATGTTGGATATTTTTGCACTGGTTTAGTTTCTGTTGAGTTATGGTTTGTTTATTGAAACTCAATAAAGAGAAAAGTGCCTTATGAAGCTTTAGAAATTTTCTGATTTAAAAAATTTATATGCCTAGATTATTGAATATCAATTTAACAATATTGTTGTTTCCTGTGGCAATAGCTTCCACATGAAACAAATTAATAAAAATGATACTAAAGAAAAGAAAGAAAAAAACAATAAGGAAAACTAGTCAGTAAGTATAAATAAAAAGAAATAAATCAATATAAAAAAGAAAAATTAGTCATTTAAATAATAAAAATTATAATTTTTTAAATTATGTTGCTTTTCTGATCTTTTTGTGCGATAGGTGGTAATTGGTTTTAGAGAAGAATTGCATTGCTGAAAAATTGACTTGTTTGACTTCAGTAGGCAACTACAAATACTTGATTGCGAGTTGGCAGCGGAACTGAAATTGGGTTGCTACTCACTAAAGATAATGTACCATTCGGTTAGGTATTTCAATAAAAAATAGCAGAATGTTTCTCCATGGAACAAACAATGAAAACATTAAATGCTAAAGCAATAATGACAATGTATTTCTACCTTTATATGAGATAAAAGTGATTCTATGTATTATCATATCATATTTTTCTTTTTCGAAAATTGTTTTGTTGTTACTCTCGAAAACTATTCAAATATATGCATATATATTAATGCATAAAATTATTTATTCTAAAATCCTTTGTTATCCTTTGACCAAATTCAGTTTGACCGGAAGAGGAAAAAGATTATTAGCACAATTTAGAAAATCATTATTTGTATTATATATTTGACTATGTGTATGTATGTATATTTGATTGACTAAGTTTTTATTTTAAAATTACTTACTTTTGAACGACAAATTTTTATTTTTAAATTTGCATGTGCTTTTGTATACTACAGGTGGTTTTATTATATACTAGCTGTACCCTGCGCGTGTTGCTGCGCCACCAACTACAATAAATTTAAAGGAAAGACATTACACAAGTGTCCAATTAATTTTGAATTATTTTATGGATTTTGATTCCCGTTGTCCAGATGATTCAGACGAACGGGCCTGAGTAGTACCCATTCGATCAGTTTCTAATCTCACTTGAGGTTGTTCAAGTGATTCATGCGAACGGGTCTCAGCGGCATATACTCGAAGATTTTCCAGTCTCAATGCTCGTCTGATTCTGAGGCTCGTAATCCTTTTTTGTTCCGTGCTTGAGGTGTAGGTCAACCAATTGCTTGTCATTCATTTTGAATAATTTTCATTGACGCCACCTATCGGATATTGGTCATACCAACTTAGAAACCTTCGTCGGCTCATGCGCAACAACTCTGCTAAAGATCATAACATGATCAAATGGACAGTTTACGATTTAATTGATTTTAAGTAATTTTCAGTGGCGCCACCTATCGGATATTGGTCATACCAACTTAGAAACCTTTGTCGGCTCATGCGCAACAACTCTGCTAAAGATCATAACATGATCAAATGGACAGTTTACGATTTAATTGATTTTAAGTAATTTTCAGTGGCGCCACCTAGCGGATATTGGTCATACAAACTTAGAAACCTTCTTCGGCTCATGCGCATCAACTTTGCTAAAGATCATAATGTGATCAAATGCATAGTTTACGGTTCTATAAGGTACATAAAAAACATTCATTTGTACATGTATAGACTATGGGAGGTGACACTATAGCCAATCCGCCCATTTTGTTCAATTTGAGGACTCTAGCTGTTGCAGTTTATGAGATATGCGACATTAAATACTTATTGGGTATGAGGGCGTGGCACATCGCCTACTTGAAATTGCAACATAAAAAGTAGATTATAACTACTCCAGACATACATGAAGATACTGTGAAAATTTCAAGATAATCGGTTCAGCCGTTTAGTCGTCTATAAACTTCAAACATACAAACAAACACACATTCATTTTTATATATATAGATAGTAAATTTTTGCTTAATAATTAACGTCTGTACTTAAGTTATAAGATTTATACCCTGTTAAATTAATAAACCCTTAATCTTGTTGTGCAGGATCAGCATATTCCATAAAAAAAATACTCAAAAAGAAATAATATTAAATTTACAATGTGGTGTTATTGTTTTCATTTTTCGCATTGAATCGTTTAATAAAAATTGTCAATAGCGCGATTAGGGATCATTATAACACTAAATTGATAGCACTTTTCTTGTTATTTTAAAGGTTTTCGTAGGTTAGTTCTTATTATAATTGGTTGTATTCAAGCCTGTTTTTTTTTGCAATTTCTTTCATTCACAAAAAAAAAATATAATATAAAAATGTATTTAAAATAAACAATGATCGTAACGAACAATGGCATTTATTTATGTATGTAATATTATATACAGTGCCTTTTATAATACGAACTATTGGGTATAGTGAACTCGTTATTTTTCACATTAGTTACTCTAAATAGTGAACCACACAAAACAACGTAGAGTGAACAATGGTTTTCCCCACAATGACTCACAAAAAAAAAATGCCGTTATTTCATACATACATAATTGGTTATTACAACCCTTCAGTCAAAATTACGACCTATTTTCTCACACCACTTATGTTGTGTGTGTTAATTTTTTACATGAGTGGCGGCACCTACAGTTTAAAGTCGATTCCGAACGACAGATTTTTGAGAAACTTTTCATGGCAATTTTATTTACTCTGAGTTTTTGGCAGAAATCTGCTGAGAGGAAGTCGCCGAAGAAATACTTTTTGTACTTTGTTTTGATGCCTGGACTACGGCGACTTCCGTTATTTCGCCAAGGCATATTTAAAACAAAAGGGCCTACCAATAAAATCAAAGCATTTTCTTGATAACGCAACTTGCCATCCTCCCGAAGTGGAAGTAATTTGAAGTGATGGGTGCATTTTTGTAGTATTTATGCCACCAGATGTAATAGAATGTTATTTGTATAAGATTCAGACAGTGAACAAAATTTGATTCCGGTAATTGATAATTATAATTGATGACGATTCCAATACCTGTACCGATAACGAAGACTTGGAGGATTCTCCAAAGACAGAAGTTATTGCAGCCAGTCAATTTTTGAAAAGGGGACTAAAAATAATCCCTGTAACTCTGAAGTCAATTTAGTTTTACATAAATTTCGTAACTTAGCTTTATAAAAAGTTTAAATATGTGATAGGTACAAAGTAAAAAAGTTTAAAAGATTTTTTAACACAATCGTTTTCATATTATCTAGTCATATGACTGCAAATATTAACATTTATAAGTACAAACATTATTTTTTTTTAAATTTTTTACATTAAATGAATAAAATTTGTTTATTTTTCTGTATATAGTGATTTTTAGATGTGAACAGGCCTGTGCATGTATTATTTACTTTATCCCGAGTGCACTGTTAACAGTTCAAGTTAGGGAAATTATTTTTTCTTAAGTCGATGCAATATTACTTAGCTAATACAAAATCACTTTTCATGAAGGCGTTAATTTTGGTGAACAGAAAAAATGAATGGACTATGTAGTAATATTTTAAATTTTTCAAAATGCATACCGTCACTCATGTAGTGGTAGTAAATCAAGATATTTTGGTAAGTTTCAAACGAAATTCTTTTTAAAGCAAAAATATTACATATTAATACAAACTGAATTCCTCTTTGCGTGGAGAGGAGTATACATACATACATACATAATTGGTCATCACAACCCTTCAGTCAGGATTCCGACCTAGTTTCTCACACCACTTATGTTGTGTGTGCTAATTTTATACATGTGTGGCAGTTTAAAGTCGACTCCGAACGACTGATTTTGAGAAACTTTTCATTGCAATTTTATTTCTCTGAGTTTTTGCCAGAAATCGCCGAAGAAATATTTTTTTCATATTTCGTTTAAATGGAGATGTCTGACCTGGGGTAGGGACAGGAGTATAACATCAACAATTGAAAAGAAAATTTGAAGTTACAAAAGATGTTGATGTGTTTCGATACCACCAATCAGATGATAAAAAAATAAAAATTTACGCATCGTTAATAGAATCTTTCAGACGTTTATTATAATATTTATGGGAATGTCGCGCCGTAAAGACATCCCTAAGAGAAGTTCGGCAAGAATGACACCGAATTTAAAAAAAAATCATGTGGTACAAACGATAACGATAGACGATGTAATTATAGCAACTTATACTAAAAGAAAAAATCTAAATTAATGCTATGATAAAGTTTAGAGAATCGGGATTGACGTAAGATGTTTTAGACTATGGCTTGATTACAGAAATTTAAAATGACCACTTAAAAAATTTTGAAAGCAACTACGAGTCAGTAGTGCAACTGAAATTAGGTTGCCATTCACTAGGTAGGGTATTTCAATAAAAATGGCAGAATGTCTCTCCATAGGCAAACAATGCAAACATCAAATGCTAAAGCAATAATTACAATTTATTTTTAACTTTATATGAGAAAGTGGTTATATTACCATATCAGATTTTTCTTTTTTCATTGTCGGATATCTTTGCTACGAATAGTGATTTTTAACGCTACATATTCATTACACTCTAGTACTCTTATGAACGGTTTATAAAATAAAAATTTTTATATTTTGAATTAACAATAACCTCTGCCTGTCCGTACCTATGAAATCACAAATTTTATGTTTTACATGTGTAGTGGAATATTATATAGTATTTCATCATTTGACAATACTTTACCGATTCTAATGTTGCTACACTGCTTTGATACACGCTATATTACCTTTAACAAATCTTGTAAGATAAATGATAACGCGTGTGATATATTGTAAATTAAATTTTTTTATTGTCTTTCTTGCCAACAAACGTTAAAATATGAATTGAAATTCCTTACCAAAAGTATACCAATTTCTTTTTAAATTTTTGGAGGGGCCTTAACACTTGAAAATTACTTCTTACCATGTGCTCTTTTGCATTTTTATAAAAACACCTCACCGACTTTTTAAATCAATCGGACAATCTTGTTTAATGAGGCAGATTTTAGATAGAAATTTGTAGCATTAAGAAATATTGATTTACCATAAATAAATTTCCGGAATAGTACTTAGGCAGTGCAGTTAAAAGAAATCACACCAAATCTTACCCTTGCAGTTAAAAATTACCTTTCTAAACTTTTACTTTCTATTAGATATTTACCAATATTTAGTTTGCAAAAAGGCCAAATCTCTTACAAGTAAGCATCTTTTGTAATTAAAGCATCAGCATAAGTCTAGAAATATTGAACGGAAACCTGAATTTAATTACACTTACATACAACGCACCCCTTAAAATAAGTGGTGATCTTGGACATTTCGTTTCGTAAAGTTTAGTAATCTGCTTTCCAAAGACAGTAGTCATCTGTCAATGCCATTATTTCAATAGGTTTTTTCATGGGGCATTTTTTTTAAACACACTCGCTATGGGTTGCAAATCATAGAACGAGCCCCTAGAATAGGAAATTGTGTTAGTCAATTTGGTAACAACAATCAATTTACCTTTTGAAAACTTTGTAGACTCATTACAAAATTAATGTATTTTGAACAATTTACAATTTGAAAAATTTTGTTTCAAATATTAATATTCAATAAATTAAGTGCTTCTTTGTATATATGAATATTATATTATTATTAATATTAATGTAAATACTATAAAAAAATATATTTCAAATTGTAAATATTCAAAAAATACAATGCTTTACCATACTTCTGTATTCTATTAATGTTGTCTCTCAAACAATTTATTTCCCAGTGATCAGTTTAACAAATGAACGTTCTTTTAACTTTTAGACAAATATTGTACTTTCAAATTTAAACTGTAAAAAGAAAGAGAAAAATATGATGTTACTAGATGTTTTCAATACCAGAAACTTGATGTTGGTGGTCAAGCAGTTCTAACTAATTTGATAAATAGAAGTCTTAGGAAACTATAAAAAAAACAAAATTGATAAATACAATGTAATGTCACGTACCACCATGAGATGTTGGAGTATTACGGTGAACCTTTTTTGTTGAACGTTTTTGTTGATTTACTGATAAAAAAAACGTAAGATCTGATTGGGAGAATCGAACGTTGACCCCCTCCCCTTACCTGAGAGGGAAAACTAATAATGTATACGCATACGACGAGGTTTAATTTTTATATTTTTTTTACTTACTTTGTGTTCGTTCACACGCACACAGAATGTGGATTCATTTCTTAATATTAATATTTGTTACATTCATTATAAACTATTTTTTCTTTTAATTTTTTTTTTGATGTTATAAAATAAGCTTTTATAATCACGACAAAATATAAATAAAAAGATATTTTTTGAATCTCAATTTAATTTAAAATAAAAGCTTATTTTTTTTGTAGGCAAATTAATGAAATTTGAATAAAATGAAAAATACACATAATGAGTACAACAAAAGTACAATTTTATAAAAAAAATAAAATTATATTTAATTTTTTCTTTCAAATTTCATTATCTGTCTATTTTAAAACTAAACAAATTAAAATTATTACCATATTTAAAGGAGCAATTTGAAATTTACTAACGTAAATCATATATAACTGTATGCGGTGTTTTAAGAGTAACAATTTCCACCTGCTTTCTTCATGGTGCTGATTCTTATTTATTAGAACTGTAATAAATAATGTGAAATTTGAGTTAAACAAGCCTTACGACTGTGTCACATAATTTTAGCGCCACCATGACTGCTGATTATCGGCAGAATTTTGGCCGTTTTCGTTAGAACCAGGTCCAGTAGCCCTTCCTGGAATTGGTGGTGGTGGCACACTAAACATATCATGTGGCGGTCGGAACTTTTCTTCTTGTTCGTCATCAGTTTCACGTTTTATTGAGGCTGCTGGGTACATTGGGTATGTCGGATATCCATCATCAATTGGCTCTTCCTTAATCTTAATTATATCCATCTCACGGAAATCTGGCTTGCGTTCTTTACTATCACGACGATCGCGCTCACGATCTTTATCACGTCGTTCACGTTTTCTTTCGCGTCGCTCACGAGATGTATCTCTTTCACGGGACTTGGAGCGCTTCTTCTTCCGATCACGCTCACGTTCGCGATCTTTTTCCCGGCGATCGCGCCTTTCATATTCTTCGTACTCTCGCTCACGACTTCCGCGCCGCTTTCTACGTTCACGTGACCTACTACGTGAGCGACGAGGACGTTCACGTTCTCTCTCCCGAATACGATCCCTTGAACGGGATCGACGACGGGCGGTATCACCAAATCGTCCTCCTCCTCTTTCCATAGTATGGGCATTTTCGCGATCTTCTCTCTCACGTTCCAAGCGATAACGTTCACGTTCTCGTTCATTATCCTCACGACCCGAATGTTTTATATTAACATCGTTGCCGCCACGACGAGTACCACCTAGACCACCTCCCAAGCGACGCGGCAGCCATCCTTTCACTGTCCGAGCTCTTTCTACATCAACTAAGACCCTTTTACCATCAATCTTTTTGCCATCCGCATGTTTGTAAGCTGCATGCATGTCACGTTCGTGTTCATATTCAATGAAGGCATAACCCTTGGGCTTAACAGTCTCGGGATCTGTTATCATAACGATCTTTTTAATAGGACCATAAATTTCAAATTCTCTCCTCAACTTTGATTCCGACGTATCGTAATTGATTCGGGCAACAAACAATGTGCGAAAGGGATCTTCAGTTGCATTTTTAATTTCTTGTGGATCCCAAAGTGCTATTTCCCGCTCTAGTTTATACGCTACCTGTTCTGCCTTTTCTCTCCGCCGCCTCTCCAACCGTTCTTGGCGGGTCTCCATCTTCTTCGGAGGTGGAGTGTCTTTAGGATCTTCAAAATCATGTAGAAAGTTACCTACACCCAAATAACCTCGTGATTTCTTTTCATGTGGCAACTTGTCCACGGGTGGCATAAACTGTATAGGATCTCTAGCGGCAAATAATGCCAATAAATTCGGCGGAAGGTATTGTGTCATTTTGGTTTTTATAGACTTCCTTTATGATCCACTTTTGTTCTTTATGTCCTTTGGAATAGACAATCCCTTTTTTGCTCTCGCACAAAATTCATACAAACCTGAGTAATGTTATTTACATTTATTACAATTTATAGGTTAGTGTTGAACAAATTTTTAAGCAGCCCTCTTTAAACTTACCTTTTCATACCAAGGTGATAAAACGCAAATTTTCCTTTACTTGTAGATGTTTTTTTTAACGTTTGTTCTTTTTTCTCTTAATTCAACTAAGTTTAAGCTAATTTTTGATTTTATGAGAAAATATCTACTTTACAAGCGATGGAAAAACAGCAATGGCTACCAACACTAATCTATTACAAATGAAGCATAGCAAAATAAGTGATGCCAAGTTTAAAAAAGCAATGTTGCCAGAATTAAATATTCGCTTTTACATATGACAATCCCTACTAGAGATGAGCGATATTTTCACAACTGTGATTTATAATTCACTGGTAACTACAATGATTGAAATTGCCAAATAACAGTTACTAATAATGTCGTTCTTTCAAAATTGTTACATACTCAAATTTATTTCATTTTATTTTGAGCGAGGCAGAATTACTATTCGATGATGCTGATTATTTACTTTTGTCTTTTACACATGAACTTGAACTGGAAAAAACTGTACGAATAACCAGTTGTACGAATAGAGACGCGGACGAAGAGCGGGGTTCCACTGTATACATTTTATAAATTACTAAGCGTATTGGAATAACTTATTATAGGAAAAATATAGTAAAAAACCTATATCTATAATCACAGGGGGAATTTTGAAAAGTCTAAACACATGAACTAATAGAATCTATACCAGGGCATAGAGTCACTCAGTTAATATCCTGCAAACTTCTCAAATGGGAATAAATAAATTTATAATGGAATATAAATTTACATGGAATACATTAATTCCTTTATTGGTATTGTTTACATAGTTTAAATATAAATGAGCAAACGTTGCCATAAAGAAGTTACACAAATTGAGGAAGAGAACGGAGTTGTTTAAAAGAACTGAACTATTGAACTAAAAGAACGTACTAGTTCATTACAAAGAGCTGAACTAGAAAGAGCGAATACTCAAAAGAGCTAACGAACCCAACTCTACTACGCAGTGAACGTTATACATATTCTTGACGTTGTTCATGATATGATTGCTAGCCCCGCTGTCGACATACCAATACAAAATGTCTTCATTAGTGTTGTAATGTTCACTTGTATTCACAAGGACATTCATCCTCGTTTTTGATGCTGTGAGTGTTGACGAATTCTCTCTATTCTCATTCTTTCCGTTCTGCTTACTGTTATTTCTGTTGTTACCATGGTTGCTGTTCGTGTTGTTGTTACCATTTCTTTTATATTGGCAATTCCTACAAATATACCCATACTCCTTAAGCCTACTTTACACGGTCCCACAAGTAATATGATCTGTCAAAATTTTGCGTAGAAGAGTACGGATGTGATCGTTTAAACGAACTATGTAATGAAACCATCACACATTGAGAGAAAATACGAATGAAAAGTTTGACAGTCGTATGGCTCTCTTTATTTTTTGAAATGATTCAAAAACAAGCAAACCGCATTAGATCAGGGATGTATTTTTATGTAAACACAAAGAAAAAAAGTGTAACAGCTGTTTTCATTTTACTTTGTTATTGTCTTATACCGATCATGTAAACGCAAAAAATATAAATCATACGACTTGTATTCTCTTTTTGTCATACGGATGAAATTTCATTTTACTTTTTCATTAGACTTTACGTACGTAAGGCATTACCGTGTGAAGTGGGCTTTACAGTTATAGCACTGAAATTGCTTCTTTTTTACTGTTGTAATTTTTTGTGTACAACACAGTTTCCTTTTCTATTCCTTGATTGTCAAATTTCGCGTCTTGTAAGAGAAGATTCTTCACAACGTCAACTGATAATTTTCAGACCAGCTAACATCAACAATACAGTATGTTCGTTGTCTGTGTTGAGGCCAGCACTTTTTACCATCAGAGCAGCAATCACTATGTCATTTACATACTCTTGAATAGAACCACAATTACGAAATTTCAAGTTTACCAACTGCTTCAGGAATTCAACTTTTCGCGTTAGCTGTCTTAGCTCAGCAATATATCCATAATTACTTGAATCGACCATCAGAGTAATTTCTGCTAAAGCACGTTCGTTTAGAATTACATCGTTGTCAACAGTTAAACCGGTTTCCACAATTTTGCAGCATCCCTTGATGACCAGACAAGATTTTGCTCGTTTCTTCCATACATTGAAATTTTCGCGTCCACTTAAACGCTCCAACGAAAATCCTACGGCATGACTTGCCATCATATATCGAACCACACAAAAAAAAATTATTTTTTTTTTCACACAAACTTTTTAACATTTTTTTCAATATTTTTTTTACTGCGTGACATGTAGCCCATAACATGATGAGTTGAATAATTTTATTAAACTAAACTAAATGTATACAAAATTCCAATAATGAAAGTTATGTAAAGAGTGCTATAATTAAAAAGAACATTAGAAATGTAAAGTGCTGAAGTAGAAAGTAATTTTTCATTCTTCTCAAGTAGAGTTAATCTTGACACCTGCACCGACTGTTCAGAGTCTGTGGAAACAGCCCTGCTCTTTCTTCGAAAAACCTCCTTTGTAGTTTGTCGATTATCCAAACCGCAGGTTAACATTTAGGTAACTGAGGCTCCAGTAACATAGCAGTCACCAAGGCCTGTAGCCTTCACCTGATTGAGCAGGTCGTTGGATATTTTAGTACCATCATAGGTAGGGGGTTGTTGCATTTTAGAACTAAAGCCCCACAGTGGTCAGATGCAGACCATGCCCAATGTCGGCCAGAACCTTCAGAGTATTGGAAAAGTGGAGGATATATGGAAAGAAGGGAGGGACCGTCTGACTTGGTTGAACCAACCGGATATGACTAAGTTTCTTATTCGAGGCACACACGGCAGAATGGCCAAGTCTGACCATTGTAGCTAAGCCTTCAAACCCGTGACTACCACGCGGATGAAGTCATACTTAATAAGACTGCGAATTTAAGAACCGGTGCAAAATAAAGGAAGTGAGTCTCGAAGAATAACCCTAGGGCGTCTTTTCTATCAAATTTCTGAATGGAAAATGGTTTTGTAGGATGTGACGATAACATTTTACAAAATAGACTATTCTCGAAAGAAGTTTCCACATTTTTATAGAAATCTTTCATATTATATATATTATTTGTGTTTTCGGCAATTTCAATATTCCATCAAGAGGGCTAATAGTTTTCTAACTGAATTTTTCGTTGCTGCAGTTAAAACTTGAATAAGTGGCTCCTTCAACAGAGGCCGGGCACATAATACTCAGTAGCCAGCGTTAAAAAGTAACGCACATTTTAGATTGATGTTGATACTTCCCCAAGTCAAGCAGGATGCGCTTTTATTATTTTATGCACCCCATACAAAATGCGATTTGCTGTACAACAAGTTTAATAAACAAATTTGCCGTTTCAAGATATATTTCTACAGGCAGTAGCAGCTTTACAACAACTCAAATAAATAAATAAATAAAAACAAGGCGAGTGCTTTTTTCAGAACGCATAAATGTCAAACATATTTGACCAATTCACACGACTTTGTATCGTGTATGTTGTATTGAATACAATTTTTGTTTGTGAATGCTCAGTGCTATGTTGTATTGTGTATTTCGTATTCCAAACGTCAAAAAAATGATAAGAAAAAGAAGACCAATATTCATAATTTGATTTTGAAGCAACAAAATGAAAAATACTACGGAAAATGTCTAAGGATTTGTTTGAAATAAGAATCCCTTTCTGGAATTGTTCTATAGATTTTTTGCCGGGAATTATCGGGATTGACATAATTTCATTCATTCGATTTATTGTTTCTCTTTGCTTGTCTAAAGCTATGCCGTATGGTTCCTTAAGATATACTATTTATTAAAAACGTAAAAAAATCATGAACAAAAATGAACTACCTTCCCAGGATAACCATAAGCGCCCATTTTGGAGTTATGGACATCAAACCAATTGTCGGTTAATTTAAAAAAATCTGCAGTTTCAATTGGCTTGTAACGGGTGATTTTAGCTATTATCTTTTTGGCAACACTGGTTTAAACAGCTCACGCACCTTTCGTGTTTTGTTTCACTGTCAAACGTCTTCAGTTTGGTCTATAATTTAACCATGAATCGTCTTATAAACGAACAACGCTTGCAAATCATTGAATTTTATTATCAAAATGCGTGCTCTGTTAAGAAAGTTCATCGCGCGCTTCTTCCATTTTATGGTCAGTTTAATCGACCCACTGAAGCGGCTATTCGGGCTATTGTGACTAAATTTCGCACCAAATTTACATTGTTGGACATTAAACCACCAACACGCTTACGTAGAGTGCGAACTGAAGAAAATATCGCTGCTGTATCGGCCAGTGTTAAGGATGACTATCAATTATCGATTCGTCGCCGTTCGCAGCAATTGAGCCTCTGTTACTCAACAACGTGGAAAATTTTGTGGAAGGATTTAGGAGTGAAGCCTTTCAAAATACAGCTGGTGTAAGAATTGAAGCCGAACGACCTACCGCAACACAGAATTTTTGGTGAATGGGCTCTTGGAAAGTTGGCCGAAGATCCATTTCTTTATCGAAAAATTGTGTTCAGCAACGAAACTCATTTTTGGCTCAATGGATACGTAACTAAGCAGAATTGTCGATTTTGGAGTGAAGATCAGCCAGAAGCATTGCAAAAGCTAGCAATGCATCCAGAAAAAGTCACAGTTTGGTGCTAGTGGCATCATTGGACCGTACTTCTTCAAAGATGCTGCGAATCGTAACGTAACTGTGAATGGTGAGCGCTACCGTGAGATGATATCCAACTTTTTTGCCCAAAATGCAAGAGCTTGACTTGCATGACATGTGGTTTCAACAAGACGGTGCCACATCCCACACAGCACGCGTAACAATGGACTTATTGAGGCGAGTTTGGTGAACATTTTATTTCAAGTTCGGGACCGGTCAATTGGCCGCCTAGATCGTGCGATTTAACGCCTTTAGACTATTTTTTGTGGTGCTATGTTAAAGCTCATGTCTATACAGACAAGCCCGCTTCAATTGACGCATTGGAAGACAACATTGAAGCATTTATTCGTGAGATACCGGCGGAAATGTTGGAAAGAGTATGCCAAAATTGTACTAAACGGATGGACCATTTGAAGCGCAGTCGCGGTCAACATTTGCATGAAATAATCTTCAAACATTAAATTATATGGACCGTAATATCGATTCAAATAAAGATTTCACGTTTTTTCTGGCTTATATGTGTTTTTTTTAAATTTCCTATAGCTCTTAAAAAATCACCCATTATATATCAAATCCAAGCACATTGCAACGCTTTATGGCACTGGCGGTGGTATTTGAAAAAAGTTGTGTAGCTAATTTGACTTTTTGCCTTCCTGCACCTTTTACGGAAAGATGTTCGTCGTTCAGTTTCTACGTAATTGAGTCATCCGACTTTTTTGATTCTCTTAATAAATCCGCAAGGGTTCGTGAGCCTAACTACTCTCCCTTAATTATTAAGCCCGTATCCACGTAGTGGTTTCGAACAAGCTTAATTAGATGGGGTGCATCTGCAAAAGCGAAAATCGTTTCCTCCTCGACAATAGGGTTAGGAAACCACGGTTTTTCTAAGTTAGTAAGGAAAATTATAAAGTAATTAGTACATAATGTAACATATTTAAACTTAATCTAAAGAAGTCTTAGTGTACCTTAAAATCTTAGTACATTTGTAAAGTAAATTAAAAATTGAATCAAAATTTATGACTATTCTTTTTAAGGATACTTTAATTAAAACGAATCTTATTACGAAACTTTGAATCTAATATAAAAAGGATTTTTTATTGAATAATATTATTTTGACTTAAAAATTACTTTAATATTAAATCTTAATTGTTAATTACCAAAAAAATTTAAATCCAAATTCCGATATATACTCTGCGATGTCATAACTATTCAACCTTGTTCATACGTGTGGTGTGCTGTATAAAGACTTACCTATAGATACATCTAAATCGTTCCATAACTTACGATTGGTTGGTCCTAAATCGCACACCACCGCCAAAACTGCAAATCCTGCCTTGTGAAGCTCAATAATTATGCTATTTAATATTTCTCTGGTCATTTTGCAGTCGTAACTAAAAAATAGAGGCTGCTTCCAACACGTCTTCAATCCTCGAGCCATGACGACTTGAACGTAGTTAGCTGGCTCCCTCACCACGTCACCAGCTGCATCATATTCGTACATCTCCATAACTTTCATTTCGTCGAAAGCTAAGACACAAATCTTTTCATCAGTGGAAAGATCTGTGATTTGCCGCATGAATTCGATCGACGTATGCAATATTCCTTCCTCGATATTGACTTTTCGATACCAACGATGTAAGGTAGTTTCGTGGGGTAAAGGATATCCCTTTTTATACATGTGTCGATATGCCCTTGGACCAGATGCATGTAGACATATAGCATTTGAGATGTCTTCCCATCTCCACTGTATTGGTCCAGGAGACATAATTTTTCGGATCTGACCTTCTGTAAATATTTTTCGCATGCCTTCTATTGCCAAATTTGCTTGATCTAATTTCAACTTTAGGTCCTTATTTTCGGATTCTAATATCCGAATTTTTTCTAAATATTTTGACGCTTCTGATGCGAAAATTATAGGGCTATAAGTACATATATATTTACAAATGTTAATTACATTTTAATTGGGTAGATTTGCTTACTCTGTCTGGGAGAATTCTTGAGTTGTGTAAATTTTTTCCAACGTATTAGGAACACTTTCTGAGAAGACAAAGCCTTCATATGAACAACTGTCCCAATGTTGATCATTTCTGTACCAACTGTTGTACAAAAGTCTGTGAACAGTATGTTCTGACATTCTACTAAAGGCAAAACATCTTCATCGCTTACCGTAGTTTTCGATACATGCTCATACCCGTTTAAAAAACTGGAAAAATCAGTTGACTGCTGATGTGAATATGGTTCAGCTATTATATATGGTTCTCAATTATGTATTAACTTACCCAGAATTTTCATCATTTGGTTTCAAAGGTTGTATGGAAGGCACTGCATTGGGCATTAAATTTAATTTACTACCTGTAGTAATTATATGTTCTGGAAGAAAGTGGTCAATGCAAATATGAGAGTATGCAATTTCCCAATTCCTTCTTTTTTTACAAATTGCACACCAACGCATTTTAGCCACAAATTTGTTAAGAATTTACACAAATTTTAATATTTTATAGTTTTTTTTTGAACTTTTCTGTAATTTGCGCTGTTTAATTTCACCAATAAGTATTTCTTAGTTTTGAAAAAAACTTTTCTGTAATTTGCACAGTTTAATTCACCAATATCTTTAGGCTTTTAACAAAAACTTTTCTGTAATTTGCGCTTTTTTATTTTTCGTAACGAATTTTAAATTCCATTAAATCTAATGACAGCTAAGAAATGTAAACAAATTTTGACAAAAGTGCGGTTGCGACGAATTACAGCGAAAAAGTCAGCTGTGCTTGTGCGTCACCTATTAGTTGCATCAAGGCTATCACCTTATTGAGTTCGGCCTGCATAAAATGCAAACGTAAATAAGCTTTTCGCCTTATTTTTGACAATTCTGACACACAAAAATAATAAAAAAGAAACACTCAGCTGCGTTGATAACACTCCCTGTGTAGATATATTTTGACCGTTTTCTTTACACGTTTCAATTTTTCAACCAACTGTTTATCCAATTTTATTTATAAATTTTTCTTGTCGCATCAACATTCAAAATGAGTTCGGAAGTGTTTGCATTAACCCATTAGTGCCCAGTGGCAACTTAAGTTGTCAGCAGAGTTTGCCTTAGTTTTCATGCTCTGAGAGGAAATTGAGTGTAAAAAACAAAACGGTAACCGTTAGAAAAAAAGTAATTCGGGCATTAATGGGTTAATGGTCTAATATTTTTTCTTTTATGAAAATTGCACATTATTTTTCCCACTTTAACACATTTTTTGTTTGAAATGTTGCCCACCTGGTATGCTTCACTTAAAGGGTCAAAATGAAAATGAACGAAGTATAAAATCGCCAAGTACCAACTTAGTTGCTCAATTTCATCCCCGGTTGAGCTAAAATTACAAATTTTTTGATTTTCATTAAACCGACGATCAACCGTTGGCCAACAAGTCCTCGAACGTTACAATTGCCGTACAACTTAATCAAATTATACAACAAATCGCAACATGTGGGGGCCACATTAAAGCGGTAACGCCAAAGCACAATGTACAATGTGCGCCAAAGTAACACATTTTTTGTTTGAAATGTTGCCCACCTGGTATGCTTCACTTAAAGGGTCAAAATGAAAATGAACGAAGTATAAAATCGCCAAGTACCAACTTAGTTGCTCAATTTCATCCCCGGTTGAGCTAAAATTACAAATTTTTTGATTTTCATTAAACCGACGATCAACCGTTGGCCAACAAGTCCTCGAACGTTACAATTGCCGTACAACTTAATCAAATTATACAACAAATCGCAACATGTGGGGGCCACATTAAAGCGGTAACGCCAAAGCACAATGTACAATGTGCGCCAAAGTAACACATTTTTTGTTTGAAATGTTTCCCACCTGCTATGCTTCACTTACAGGGTCAAAATGAATATGAACGAAGTATAAAATCGCCAAGTACCCACTTAGTTGCTCAATTTCATCCCCGGTTGAGCTAAAATTACAAATTTTTGATTTTCATTAAGCCGACGATCAACCGTTGGCCAACAAGTCCTCGAACGTTACAATTACCGTACAACTTAATCAAATTATACAACAAATCGCAACATGTGGGGCCCACATTAAAGCGGTAACGTCAAAGCACAATGTACAATGTGCGCCAAAGTATACGAAAAACAAATAAAAGGGAACTGTTCATTAATTCTTTAATAATGGTGCCACTAAAACGTTTTTTCGCGTTTTTAATTGTTATATTGTATGTATCGCATTTTAAAACCTCTATTTCATTCATATTATTTATTTCTTTTCTTGAAAAACTTGAAATTAGCGTAAATGCACAGCAGCAGCATCTGCGCTTTTTGGGGAGCAACCTTTAAGCCCTAGTTATCCTAGCGGAACGTAATGTAACGCAATGTAACAGTAATGTGCACGGAACGTAAAAATGTAAGAGCAATTATAGAATGTAAAAACGTAATCATATGTTTTTAGGTAAACAAAACAATAAAAGAAATAAACAAAAACAAATAAAGAAATAAAAATTGTAAAAACTAAAAGACAAAAATTCAGATATGGATACAGCAGACATGTTTTTGGGTTTGAGTTTTTATTTTATTTTATTTATTATTGTTTTTTAAACAAACTTAATATTAATTTCAGATTTTAAAAACTTCGTTTTCACTCCTTTTATCACTTTTAATATGGCGCCTTTTGTTTTACCTTAATTCAGCTGTTAACCAGTGTTATCACTACAGAGTTTTTAGGTTCATTTCAAATATTTTATATTTATTTAAAGGTACTTATTAAAAGTTTTATCTACTGTTTCTGTAAGCCAAACAATTACACTTTCACTCAAACAAAAACACTCAATTTAGTTTGTGTTGAGGAAAACAAACACAAAATTGAGTGCTTTTGATTGTATTTTCCATATGAATAGACAAGCAAGTGAAATCGTTTATTTTACAGAAATAGGTCAGGTATTTCGGAAAACAAATTTGTACGAACGTTCTCTAATAAAAGTAAAGTGAAATGCTTTTCGTGTATGTTTTTTCAATTGGAGAATCTATTTCCTTACCAACGTATACAATATGGGTATCATAAGAATGGTTTTTTAAGACGCGTCCAACTGTATAAAAAATTTGTTTAAGGATGATCATCCATGCCCCTTTCTTAAGGATTTTCTGTAATATATTTTATTTTATATTTTTGCAAAAATCTAAATTATTTA
This sequence comes from Sarcophaga subvicina, assembly GCA_936449025.2. NCBI lineage: Eukaryota > Metazoa > Arthropoda > Insecta > Diptera > Sarcophagidae > Sarcophaga > Sarcophaga subvicina. Next base: position 40,784,370 of record OW388082.2, read on the forward strand.
CACACAAAGATGATGTATTTGGCAAAAGAAAAAATTTGATACCCATATTGCCCTATTCAAAACGAAGGGTTATCACCACCTTGAATTTTAGTCAAAACGCGAACTAGTGCGACTTTCAAAAAAAGCTGAGACACGTATTTAATTAAATCGACTAAAGATTAAAATATGTTAATTTGGCATTTTTATTACAAACAACCCCGAACAAAAAATTCAAAAACCGTTTTTTTACAGAAAATCCTTAAAAAAGGGACATGGATGATCATCCTTACACAAATTTTTTATACAGTTGGACGCGTCTTAAAAAACCATTCTTATGATACCCATATTGTATACGTTGGTAAGGAAATAGATTCTCCAATTGAAAAGACATACTAAAATAGACCTTTTTTCAAAATGGTCAAGCTCACGAGAGGTCAAATCTGGAGCCGAAATATTTTAAATGTCATCTTAAAAAGTCCTAGGTTCATTTTTAGGAGGGTACATCGAGCATGAATTTCGCTTCCATACAACTTGAGTCGCTCTAACCTACATAATGTAATAGTAAAATAGTGTTTATTTTTATTTTAAATTATAAAAGTTAATAATGACCCTTTTGTTTTAAATATGCCTTGACGAAATAACGGAACTCGCCGTGGTCTAGTAGGTAGTGTGTTGGCTTATTAGACGAAAAGCCAGGTTTCGAGCCCCAGGCCAGACATCGAAATAAAAATACAAAAAGTATTTCTTCGGCGACTTCCTCTCAGCAGATTTCGTGCAAAAACTCTGAGAGTAAATAAAATTGCCATGAAAAGTTTCTCAAAAATCTGTCGTTCGGAGTCGACTTTAAACTGTAGGTCCCGCCACTCATGTATAAAATTAACACACACAACATAAGTGGTGTGAGAAACTAGGTCGTAATCCTGACTGAAGGGTTGTAATGACCAATTATGTATGTGTAATAATATAATAAATTATAATTTGGGTTTCTAAAATATGTGAAGTTTTATTTAAAGAGAATTCCACACACAGACAAACATAACGTATGTACAAAATTTAAATTCTGTTTATAATTTAAATTCTGTTTATAATTTAAATTTTCAGTTTTGGTGGTTTTTAATATTGACATGTTGTTAACACTGCTAAACAGATGTAACGTAAAAATGTAAGAAAATTCTATTTTTTTACAGATTCCTACGTTCCGGTTACGTTACATTACATTTCTGTAACCATTCGTATTGCTTTATACATTACAAAAACGATCAGCTGTTTCTTACTGTGGTGGTTACATTCCGTTACGGTAGCATAACTAGGGCTTTAAAGTAATCATTTTCATGTACATGCATGTATTCTATTTTTGATAGATTGTCGCATCTAACAAGTTTGTAGCATTACCGTTTTCCAATCCTGTACCAAAAATAGAGGCGCATGAACCGAGATACACTTTATTCTTTCGTCGGCTCTCCAATATTCTGTGTCTGTCTATTTTATACTTTCCGATATGAAAAGAGGACGTACAACAATCCTCTAATTTTGACAACAACAGTAACACTGACAGTCAATTTAATTGTGAAAATTTTAGCACACCCTGTTACGACAATGGAAATCTATCAGTAAAATAAAATTTTTTTACTTCTTCCAATAAATTGCAATAACAATAGGCTTTAAATAACGGAATTTTCACTTCGATCACAGATCTAGATGAAAAGTATCATATAAGAATTTTTAGTATTTTTGCAACCTTCATTTTGTCATTTTTGAAAAATAAAAATTTTCAGTAAATTTTACAAATTTTATTTGATTAGTAATTGAAAATTTTGAACTGGAAAACGCAGTCAACTGTAAAAAATAACAATTTTATCTCGTGTTTAGCTAATTATCTGTTTGGAAACAATTTTATTATAATAAAAAAAAATTATCCTTGGTAAGTTTTGTGTACTATCCGCGTGTAAGTATGTATATAACTACAAATATTTTACAATATGAACACTTTTCAGTAAAATATATAATCGTTCAAAAGATAAGATTAAAATAAAAAATATGTCGAATTGTGAAATGATGGAGAATAATAATAAAAGTCTGCCTCGGAACGATACAAATAAAGAAACCAATGAAAAAGAAAATGGCGCAGGCGCCATGCCTATTAATGATCATGTTGATTTTTCACCACCACCTGCTGATGGTTATGAGAATATCGGAGAAGACTACAAAATTATTTTAAATAAATCTGAAGCTACCAAAGATGGTACGCTACATATGACTCCTCCACCTCCTCCACCATCTACACCAGTTCAACTAAATCGCATTGCAAAGCGTTCAGTTGATGTTAATATATTGAATGCTCAACTCGTCTCTGAAATCTCTGATGAAGTATTGGAGGAACCATGTAAAGCAGTTGTACCACCACCAATGCCAAAAAGGGAAGCTGCGGTTGTTTTTTGCAATAAAAATGTCGAGAATTTAAGTTTTAAAGCGCTTCTTAAAAAGGCAAAACTTAACTTAAAGTCCATTAAAATAAACGAAAAGGAAAAATTGGACGTTAGTAAGGTAAATACTCACATATCTTGTTTTAATAATATTCATTATAACATTCTGTAACAATATCAATCTAAAGACATATGATAATCTAAAAGACTAATTTTAGTTAAGGGTTTCATATAATTTGAAAGTTTTGGAAGAAGTTGAACAGCTTTATAGCTAACTAATTTTTAATACGTTAAGACAGAAAGCCCAATCCAAGATCCAAGAACGTCTAATGCATTCTGAAACATGTCACTCTTTAATGTGGATTTTGGCCTGGCGACTTCATCGGTCCTCATTTCTTTAAAACAACGTGGGAAAGGTCTAAACTGTCGACGATGGAGGGCTATAGATAATGATTACCAATTAATTTTAGTCTGTCGATCTGGACGCCAGTAACATAGGACGGCGGTATGTGCTACTTTGGTTATTATGTGCACAGTAATTCGGGAACTGGCCGTTATGCTTTTTCTTGTCTTGTTTTCTGAAATTGCAAGTGCACGTGAATAATCCACTAACGACAGTGGTCCTCAAAACTAACATAAGCCATGCCAGAATCCACGCCAGAATTTTATGTTTCTCGTTGAATGTTTTGTTAACGGAGACTGTTAACATAATTAAAAAGTACAAAAAGAAAATCGTAAAAAAAATCACAAAAATTAGAAAAACTTAGAGAATAATTGTACTGTACTTGTCTTGACTGCAAGTGCACGTGAATAATCCACAAACGACAGTGGTCCTCAAAACTAACATAAGCCATGCCAGAATTTTATGTTTCTCGTTGAATGTTTTGTTAACGGAGACTGTTAACATAATTAAAAAGTACAAAAAGAAAATCGTAAAAAAAATCACAAAAATTAGAAAAACTTAGAGAATAATTGTACTGTACTTGTCTTGACTGACAGGTACACGTCCTCTAACCTAACCTAACCTAACTTAGAGAATAATAGAAAGGAAGACGAAGGCAAACATTTTAATTTTACAATAAAACAAGCAAATATGAAAAGTTTTTTCCTCACTAGAGATAATCAAGTTTATTTTTTTTAACAAATATTCCCTTCGTAAATCGAATAATAAATAAATAAATGGGTTCGATAGTCTATGTATCAAGAATTCAAAAATAGTTCTCATTTCATTCGGGCATTATTTAAGATCAGAGATATAGATCACGTAGCTAATTGTATATATCGGGCAAAATCGAATAAAATAAATATATAATGATGCGGTGTGGATCTACTGTATTTGGATATCCATGGTAACGTGGATTTCAAAAAAGTTTTCGTGTTGGTCAAACATTATTATAGATCGGATATATAGACGACCCATTCAAATTTTTGATATGAGCAGAAAAAGTTCTCTATATAAATTGAACTAAATTGGATAAAAATAGAATTTTATGTTTGTTTCGCCCAGAATTGTAAAAGTAAAATGATGCAATAACAGACCTATTGGGTTGGATAGCTTCGGTATCGAGGATTTCGAAACAGATTTTGTTAAAATTTGCTTACAGTCGGATAGACGCCGTAGTTAACTTTTTTATTTTGATATGAGCAAAAAAGTGATGTATGTATGTAAATCGGGCAAAATCATATAAAAAATAGAACTCTGAGTCCATTTCGTCTAACATCCTAAAATTAGGATGGTGCGGTTGGATAGTCATGATAACGATTCTAAAACAGATTTAAGGCCCACAGAACGCTTGTTTGGCATTGTAGCCGAGTTTGCTAGAAAGTGTGATGCTTGTGTTTATAAAGAAACTCCTATATTTGTTCTTTGTAATCGAAAGTCTAGGAATCGTGTTAACCGAGAATATTACAAAATTTTGATTAAGAGTTTTCAATGCAGATGATAATTTTTGTAAATAATTCTTAGTCAATTTGTTTTCCAGCAAAGAAGAATGATTTCGTTCTAAACTTATCCTGTATCAAACCAGTCATAATAATTCTTTAATGTTCGCACTAGATTATCACTCTTTCAAGGTCACTAAATTGCAACTGATGTTTTGTTGGCACCGATATGGTTCGCAGTTGACTGTGATAGTTGTTGGTACTTATTACTGGTATTACCAGTTTGCATGAGGGCAGTACCAGTCTTCTGAATCGTAGGGTGTTTGACAATGTAGTACATCAGGGAAGATCTATAATTTCCGGTGTAATTACAAAGACAATTATTATTTTTACTTTTAGGTTTACCACATTTATCGGTTCCGTAGAGACCGCCACAGACTAATCATACTACGGAAAGTTTACAGTATGTTTTTGTGACCATAGACCAAGTTTAGATATTGAACAGGTCCTGGTCGTTTGTGAGGTTCTTCAATTAAAATTTTTAGTGTAATGGGTATCTTATACTATATAACGTGTTTTATTTAATTTTTATAATGTCAGCGAACACAAGTTTCGCTCTTAACAGTGGTTGCGGGCACAACTCCTCTGCGTTTTTTTATATTGGAAACACTTTTTACTTCGAAGTCCTGATCAATGTGACCAGTATTCACCTCTCCTGGGTCTACACTGGCGTCAATATCTTTGATACAGATTTGTATTATTATCATTTTTAAACTGGCACACGTGAAGAAATTCCTTTTACTTTTCGTATTCGTTTTCATTTTTCACTTGTGATTTTGCTTCATCTACATATATTTCCGCGTTTAATGTAGTTGACATAAAAGAAATTTTTCCGATGACTAAAATTATTTTTTTATTAAGTTTTTCGAGTTTTTAATATCATTGTTTAAATATTCTTTGGTTAACTGATTTAGGCGTTGGTTTTTAGTGATTTTTTAGGCAGGTGCATAGTACAACATATGCTTATTCACTTTTCCTCAAGAGCCTGAATACCAATCGAGAATTTAAACAATCTCCTGTCTACAATATTAAATTTTCTGCAAAACCCGCAAAACCGCAGAGGAAATATTTTGTCATGGTCAAAGGTTCTTAGTTAGTTAACAATCAGACATATCCCCCAGTGTCTTTGCTGCTTCCCCTGAGTCTATGAACCGAAGTTGTGGCGAATTGCAGGTTTAGGACTAGAAAACACCTCATCTACAGTGTGTGAACCTAATTAAGTTTTCTTATTTTTTTATTATTACTATGCCTGGAGGCTAATTTGGTCTGATCGAAAGTTTACTATAGAGTTCTGTAGGTCTGGTGCAAATCACGGCTCGTACCCGAGTGCAAGGAGTCGTTAAGGGCTTTTAGATCAGACCGAATCCGTCTATGCTGGGTTCCGGGTTATAGCGGAATACTGAGTAAAGAGATGGCGGATGCTCTCGTTAGATGAGGTTCGCTTTCTGAGGGCGATGTGCTAGTTGGTCCTGATCCCACAATCTGCCACCTCTACAGTCTCATCAATGGATGGGTCAGGGGGGAAGAGCAGAGGTGTTGTGGGAATGGATCGGATTTCTAGATATCTATGGCCTGCTATAGACAGTGTAAGAACAGGTTGGCTGGGCTTGGATGAGGCCAGTTTAAGGTTAGTTATTGGGTTTAATACGGGGCACTGCGAGATTAGATTGCTGTCAAGGATCTGGAACAGATCTCAGCCGGACTATTGCAGGGTATGTTGCGATGATGAGGAGTTAGAGACTATCGAACACCTCCTCTGTAACTGTCCAACCCTTAGTAGGCAGAGATTGAACACCCTTGGTAGGGGCTTCTTTGACGGTTTGAATATTGCGTCGAGTGCCGACATCAAGGCTCTCCATAGATTCATTATTGGTTTAAGCTGTCTTAGAAACTAGATCGTAATCCTGACTGAAGGGTTGTAATGACCAATTATGTATGTGTCTGAGAAGTGCTAGGGCTTCAATAGTGTAGTCGCGCTCTGTTGTGTGTTTTGTTAGTTTGTGTAATTCCTCCGCTTCCTTATTCTCCTTTTCCTACTTCCTCTACTTTTTCCCTCTCTCCCCTATTATCCTCTCCCCTTTAGGACGTTGTACAATGGGTCATCTGGACCTCCGGGTACTGTACTTGTCTCAGTTAGCAGGTACACGTCCTCTAACCTAAACGTCTAAGGGAATTACTGTTTTTGTTTCTTCGGGAACAGCTTTTGGAAATTTCGTAGAAAAGTTCTTAATTTTTCGTTCTTCTCGCGTAGTTGTTACAAAAGATATTCCACCTTTATGTAGTGTTTGAATGTTTCCACTTTTAATCACCCGACAAATTGCTGATTTTGAATATTATATTTTATAGAATTCTTTTTGAGAAATTCCAAACTTTCCGAAAATTTCGTCAAAAATTAATAAATCTAGGTTAAACTTCTTAAATCTAAACATCAACTGCGTAATTTTGAATACAATGCAAAAATTTAGATATAAAATGATTAAGAGAATGTGATAACCCTTATATCTTTTAATTTGTTAGTGTTAATAAAATAGTCAGAAATAAGAGAAATGAAAGTTGCAAATGTTTTGATCATTTTAATTTCAAATCTCTCTCTAAACAATGATTCATTATCATGATAAATAATAAACAAAAAAATTTGAAAATAAGTAATTAAAAAATAAATAAAGTAAAACCACATATGTATGTGGTCTTAGTTACGAATGCTTTGACCACCACTGTATGTATGAATATTTAAAAGAACTAGATAATCTAGATCGAGATAATAATATTATTAAAGGTCACCTCGATATCAAAGAAGGTCGCCAAAGTATACCCCTTCTCCAAATTATTCTCAGGGGATTTAAGTGGCCCAGAAGCCTGATATAGATCACTTAGCTTGTTATATCTACCAAGCTTGTTATATGTACCCAAGCTTGTTATATCTACCAAGCTTCTTATATGTACCCACATCTAAATTGTCTTTTCACAATTTATTATTTATTTATTTATTTATTACAACGCAATTACAAATTCTATTTAATTACTAGCTGTACTAAAATAAATTTGAAGGAAAGACATTACACAAAAATAAAATAATTTTGAATCATTTTATTGATTTTGTTTCCCGTTGTCCAGATGATTCAGACGAACAGGCCTGAGTAGTACGCATTCGATCAGTTTCTAATCTCACTTCTCATTTTTCAAGTGATTCATGCCAACGGGTCTCAGCGGCATGTACTCGAAGATTTTCCAATCTCAATGCTCGTCTGATTCTGAGGATCGTAATGTTTTTTTCTTCCGTACTTGAGGTGTAGATCGACCAATTGCTTGTCATTATTCATCTGATTCTGAGCTCGTAATGGTCCAATTGCTTGCCGCTTTTGAGGCATGATTGCACGGAAACGACGTGATAAATGTGTTTAATTTATTAGAATCTCACAATGTACCCAATCCAATTGAACCCAACAGCATTTTTAAAAATTTTCCAAAATTAAAATGTTTCAAATTTTACGGGAATGAGTTATACTAAATGTTATTAAAATCATAAATGATAAATGCTAAAATGTCTGGTATTGGCCCGATCAACACATGATCAAAGCAGTTTACGATTCAATTTATTCTGAATAATTCTTATTGGCGCCATCTATCAAAAATGAATCGCACCATCCTATAAACCTTCGTCGGCTCATGCGCAACAACTTTGCTAAAGTTCATAACCTGATCAAATGCACAGTTTACGATTAAATTCACTTTTAGTAATTTTCAGTGGCGCCACCTGTCGGAAATTGGTCATACCAACTTAGAAACCTTCATCGGCTCATGCGCAACAACTTTGCTAAAGATTATAACATGATCAAATACACAGTTTACGATTTAAATTATTTTTAGTAATTTTCTAACTGTCGGAAATTGTTCATACCAACTTAGAAACCTTCCCCGGCTCATGCGCAACAACTTTGCTGAAGATCATAGCATGATCAAATGCATAGTTTACGATTCTATTAATTACATACAAACAAACATTCATTTTTATATGTATCTGCATATATACTATATATACGAACGGAGTAACTTTGGACATATGCTCGGTGTAGAGACACGGACTAGACTAATAGCAAAGAAAATAAAGTATAAAGAATGTGCATTTTAACATATTTTGGAATATTTTTCAAAAATATTTCATGACGCGGGGGGAAAGATAGAAGGGAATGATACAGAAACAAAGAGCGTAACAATGCGTTGTTCTCATCGTGCGTTTTTGTTGTATGACCACATTTTATTTATTTTTCTGGTGTTAAAAACAGACGTCGGCACCAATGTCCCTCAGGGGAAGAACATCTTCGGCTTTTTACACACATAGGACACGAACATCAAGAATGTTCGTTAAAAAGAGCGTAAAAATCTTGTCAGTTTTTAAAGAACAAGTACAGTACAATTTTTCTATATTTTCCGATCATATATACATATCATTGGGTTAATAAGAAGACTTGACATTATTACTAACAATTTTCCTCTAGGTTAACACATGCCTATGGTTATGGATTAGTGAGTGAGAGAAAGAAAATAAGTTGAGAGAATTTATTTATTTACAGCCATATAAAAGTGTTAGTAATTAAAAATTAGGCCATGTTTTTAGATAAATAAAAATAAAAAGAATAAAAACCATTTTTTATTAAATGTTCTTACATGATGCTATAGAGTATCTAATTTCTCTTAAATTTCTCTACCACTTTTTTGTTTTAGTTATATGGGTTAGTTTCAATGGGTTAAATTCACGATTCTCACTTCAGTCTTTTTTCTTTTAGTGTACCTAAAACAGTTTTCTTATTAGTTATTTCATTTTGATAAATAATTAATTAATATATTTCGAATATCTTGGTTCAGAACACTATAGAAAAAAATGAGGAAATAAAGAATATGGCGCTAATGGAATTACCAAAGAAATTAAAACTTGATGAGATTTTAAATATTAATGAGTGTACGTTGAAACCGCCTGTGGTATCTGTTGCCATTCCTTTACCACCGTCATCGTCCTTGGCTTCAGTTGACAAATTATTTTCTAGCCGTGGAGGCGAAGATAACGCAACTATTGTTGAAAGGAATAATAATGAGATCTTAAAGAAGCCGATTGGAATGAATCAAGTTCAGATGGCATGTTTTCATTATCATGATAATAATCATAATGATGAAGAGATGTTATCTCTACAAGTTCTGTCGGCTCGATCATCAACGCCATTTACTCAAGCAAAGTCATTAACAGCAACAAGTGGCGACTTGGAAAATGTCCCCGAACACGTCAGTCCTGTTAAAGACGATGTTGGTAATGCTTGTAAACATGGTGTACAAGAAATTCGACAAAGTGCTAAATCTAGAAAAAATCCAGTTATGGCTTCTAAGTCAGTTCCGTCACTTTCAGTTACTAATGAATGCGAAGAAATACTTTTAAAAACGAAATCGTCGACTTATGTTCATGGTGATTCAATTATACATTATTCCAGAGCGAATCTTCACATGATTCGTAATGAAATGTCAAATACAAGATCCAAACAAGATATATCACCTTATGTACCTCCCAATATTCTGAATTGTGATGTTATTGAATTAGAAGCTCGTCTTAGACGGCTCAACATTTGGAAATATCCTTCTGATGCTGATATTAACAACAACAATCCCAATACTAGCAATATTAGCAATAGCAGTGGAAGCAATAATAGTACTTTAAAATCGAGATGTAATGATATGATGCCAGCCTTTGTCAAGCGTAAATTTATGGATGAATCCATTATCAGAAGTCAACCCCCACAACCCGTCGATTTCAAGGTAGATTAACGAAATTTTTTTTTTTATTTTTAATAATTATTTATTATTCTATAACGACAATTAGGATCCAGCTATTATCACAAATCAACGTCGCATTGGCAGCGGTCGTATATTTCATAATAAATGGTCGGGAACTTTTCACACAAATTATACAAAATCATCTGATAGTAGTCAATTTTCTAAGAATTTGAGCAGTGATAATGATGTTACAGGTAAATGAAATATTAAAAAAATATTGATTATGTTTGTTGAACTCCTTCTTGTTTTTAAGATTTAAATGAAAAATCTGGGAAAAATCGTGTTGTTGATGTTGGTAAATCAAACTATGTCAAACGAGTTATGACAGGATTTTTGGTTGTTTCAAATCCAAAAGACAGAGAAACGGAAGAAAACTATGACCAACATAGGAAAAATCAACAAAATGAAGAACCGGAGTGGTTTAGCTGTGGCCCAACATCCCGTTTAGATACAATTGAATTATGTGGCTTTGATGAAGATGACGAGCAACCCTTAAGTGGCGAAAGTAACAGCAGTAAAGGTAGTACCATTGAAAATGGAACTAGTGAATGTGATATAAATAACGATGAGAGCAAAGAAAATCGCATACAAAATGCGAACAAGGTAAGTAGTGCGGTACATGCATTTATTGTTTTACTTCTATCCCTCTAATAATAATCATATAGTATATAACATTTCTTAATTATAACACATATACATATATCACACATTTATTTTGAATTTTGACTATTAAAGTTGTTGTTAAGTAGTATTTTCAATTTATAGATGGAATTATGTGGTAGATCTAAATGGAGCGATAGCAATAAATATCGCAAATTCGGATCTAAAATTGATTCCAATAACAATTTTCATGATAGTCATCCTGAAAAATCTGATCATATTCCAAAGAAATCCATACCATTTCAATATGATCAATTCTCAGGAAATACAAAGTTGCGTTGTCAGAATAACAACTATAGCAACATAAATGAAGTAAAAAGTGCTGGAGGTTATTTGTATCAACATTATAATAAAAGTTCAAGATTTCTACCATTTTTTGGTGGTAATGCACCTAAAAATAATTCCAGCGATAATTTGGAAAATAATGGTTCGTCGGCATCATTAAATGAGTTCTTCAAACAAGCAATAAACCCACAAAAAAAATCTGATACAACATATCCTCCAAAACAACACAATACAGGCAACACAAATAAACGATCGCCATCTGATATTAATATCAGTGAAATACCCTCGGTTGACGAATTAGAAGCTAAGTGGCGACAGACCTCATCCACTTTTGGAAGGATCATAAAAAATAATGAAAATTTTACAAATGACGCGAACAATAATGCTATCAGTCGAGACTCAGAAAATTTCAAAAAATTAATAGGCCAATTAAATAATTATGGCGCTATGAATACTTCAATACCACAAATGCCATTAATACTTAAACCCGATCAACAGCAGCACAATAAATCTGAAAATAATATTTTTTCCAATAGCAAAAATAATAATGAAAATCTTTCGAATATTATATTTAAACATCATTTGCAACAAAAGCAACAACAATCCTCTGGAATATCACAACCAAATTCCTTACAACAACAGTATAGTAAACAAAATGTTTTCTTACAACAACAACAAGCAGCTCTTATAGCAAATCTGCAGTTAAAAGCGATTTTAAGTCGGCCCGAATCCCAAATGTTGCTATTGGGCTTAGCTAAAGGTATGTATCTTTTTTAAAATATATTATAAAATTATTCGAATTTTATTGTAATTCTAAATTAAATTGTTTCCAAAATCAGGGGATATTTCTAAACATGGTCTTTTAATACAATTGGCCAATCCACGTTTACCTCAAAGAGATCGTGAAGCAATTACTGCAGTTCTTACATTCACATCCGCTCAACAACAACAGCAGCAACAACAGTTTGATACAATATCGAATAACTTAATAATAAATCAACTTCACAATCTTCAAAATTTGGCAATTGTTCAACAGACTATAGCAGCTCAACAACAGCAACAATTACACAGTGGAAATAAACGCTCTTCTACTGTACAGCCAATGAGTCAAGAAGAGCTTCAGACTCATGCAAATTTAATAATGCAGAATGCTTTAATTAAACGTAAAATAGAAGAACAAACAAGTGTGTTGGGCTTACAAAAAATTCTGCAATTGAATGCTGCTGCTCAAATAGCTAAACAACAACAGATACATAATCGTAATGTTTCTGGTCCGAACAATCAAAATATACAAAATGTTAATCGAAACGTTCCTGGAAATCGACGCCTTCAAGCCTTGCAGAATTTATTTAATGACTCAAACGGTATGGTTGATAATGTACAACGACAACAGCAAAGTCTAAATCAGAATATAAGTTGCAATGGTAATACAAGTAATACTATAATTACAAATTATCGCAACAACCGCAGTGTTGGCAACGTTCAAAACCAACGAACACGGTCAACAGGAGGAGCAGCTACAAAATTTACTTCTGATGGAGAATACCAACAACAACAGCTGCAATGCCAAGCAATTGACAACCAGTCAAATAATCCATCGTCAGTGGTACCAAATGCGCATGTACATCATTCTGGTAGAGCAAATAAAATTCATATTCCATCACAACAACCAGCCGCCATCCTTTCAGTAGGAGACAGTAAGTAAAGAAAAATTTCAATATAACTATTAAAAACATAACAGTGTGTTTACACAAATTATGTTTGCATTTTACTAACCAAATATACTTTCTGAAATCTAGTGGAGTAAATAATTTATAACACGAAATATTTTTCCAACACATGGTTTTCAAATTTCAAGTCGTTATCATTTTACTTTGAAGTCGTCGTAGTTTAGTAGGCAGTGTGTTGGCTTATTAGACGTGAGGCCACGGTTCAAACTCCAGTTTAGACATCTCTAACAAAACAAAATGCGAAAAAATATTTCTTCGGCGATTTCCTCTTCCTCTCAGAGTAAATAAAATTGCAATGAAAAGCTTCTCAAAAATCTGTCGTTCGGAGTCGACTTTAAACTGTAGGTCCCGCCATTCATATATAAAATTAACAAACACAACATAAGTAAGTGGTGTGAGAAGCTAGTTCGTAATCCTAATTGAGGGGTTGTAATGACCAATTATGTATGTACATATGTAATGTTTTACTTCAATAGATATTTTCACTGGTTTAATTTTTTTGGACTAAAGTTTTTCCAAAGTTAAAAAAAGTAACATCTGAGTTCTACGAATATAAGCAGTAGTAATAAAATGCCCAATAGTGATGAAAAATTATATATGTACTATTAATTATGTACTATTATTCAGCTTGATTTGATCATGAGGAAATTCCATATATAATTTTATTTTTATTTTTGGAAATTAATAATGCGAAAGCAATTTTCAAAAACTCTAAATTATAAAGATAGTGTAAAGGAATAGTGATTCTCTAGTAAATTTTGAAACAACTTCTTATAAATGCAGTGGTGGTAAAATTGTTTACATGATCTTGCTACTAGAAAATGTTAACCTGTTCTTGCATTATCTATTGAATGCCAACGTTATTATGGATTTATTTAGAACCTTCCGTGAATTACACCAGATAGCCCTTACGGCAGACTGACTGCATAAGATTCTGAATCGGTTTAAAAACTTTGAAGATAGCAGAAATGCCTGAAGAACGCTACAGTCATCAAATGAACCTCAAGTCAGAGATCCTTATAGAAAACCTTAGCCCGTGTGCCTCAATTCTTGAACATGTTTATACCTTTCTTCTCCTGAGGATCCTGAATCCAAGGAGGAATATTATATAGTCGGTATCACACTCGACATATCGTAAGAATGAATTGTCGCACCCACGTAGTCCGTCATTTCAATATTCGAAATAACCTTACCCCTCCACGTTATTTCCTTCAGCAGTGTCGTGTGATCTATTCTACAAAAATTCTAGACGTAGCTCATTCAGTGTAAAAAGGCATCTGGCTGCCGCCTTTCTCACATACTCCTCAAAATGAAGAATGACACCCAGAGCTGCTTGAGGCATATTTCTACTGGCACCCGTGATGCCTACAGAGGCACACATTTGTACTTTAGAATGCATGTTCTTTTTGCTCTTAGTTTTCAATGCATTCCACCACACTATGCATCCATAGATAAGATCTTGAAATCTGAAGTGTAATTCCAGTTTACTATTCTCGGTGTAAGGCACTAGTTTCTACCCAAGGGATTCCTACACATGTATGCATTGAATCCTTTTCTAATTCTTTCCTGAGCATTCAGTCTTTACACAAATTTAAAGTCAAGTATAACATGTAAGTATTTCATCTTATTCGAAAGTCTTAACGTCACTTCATCAAATATCGGCGGTAAAAAACAGGCCACCTTATATCTCAGAGTGAACAAGACCACTTCCGCTTGGTTACGAGCTCAAGAGGACAGATCCCTCGGGATATCTATATCCCTCAGTATATCCGCAATTGAAGAGTTGGTAACATTGCTAAAAGGTCCTTAATATCCAAGAAGGCTGACAAATCCTTGCTAATTTACTTCCACAATGCTCATCACATGGTGAAGAACGCTTTCAACCACTTTCCCTTAGCTTTAGCATGTTACGATGTACTACTAATCAGAAAGCAGTCTATGTTTGACCTCCTCTTCCCAGAGCTTTCAATAGATATGATGAGAGCGATATCTGTCTATAATCCATAGGACCCGACTTTCGGAATAAACAGCACAAGCACATCTTTTCATCCGTCATTTATATTATGGAACCGAAGACATTCTCTATACACGTACACAAGGAATTAGTATAAGATATCAAAACTACAATAGCCCATTTGACCCTAGCTTTTGTAATGGTTCCTTCCAAGTTCGACATCATGCTATCCGGATGCACACAATTACGAATGTGAGTGTGCTGTGAAACCTGTAGGGTTTTCAGCCTCTGTTCATGCGCCATCGTTCTTTTGAATGAAGCCTAAGATCTTAGGGTCCTTAAACAACATCCTGCGGGAATGAGCAATACTATCAACTGTCTCGATACTCTCACAGAAATGGACCGGGTGGTTCATTTTGCACGCTTTATTTCCTCGTTGAACAGTACACTGGTACAATGACGGGTATTTTGAAGTTCTGTGTTCTGGCTGGTTTATCTTTCTCGGCTAAGCAAGGGGATAGCCGTCTCTATAAAAATTCATTAAAATGTCCGTTAAAAACCAACTCGATCACTAACCTAAGAAGACCTTTAGGGCCCTAAGTCCACCCTCTACAGCTTTTTTAAATTTGATCCAGTTATTTGATCTTCTCGGAATCGTATAAGGCATTTGAGTACCACTAGATAGCCTAATACTATGATAATCTCCCTAACACGATTCCGATTATGTTAAATTCGTTAAGAACGATAAAATCTAAAATCGACTCATCTGTTTCATTAATGTCATGACATGATGACATCTATAAAAAGTTTGACATACTGAAACAAAGTCGAGTAATCCTGATATGGATCCGGGTGAAAGTTAAATTGCAATAAAACGATAAAAAAATCGATACAGATTTTTTATAAGATAATTCAGGAAAGTTGGGTATCTTTAGAAGAATCATTTTTCTATCGTCTTCCTTCCTTTCTCTTTCTTTACTTGATTTTGTTTCTCCCTTTGCGTTCTTTTTTCCTTCTTGTTTTTCTTTTCTATTTCTTCATTAATATGTATCTTACGGAGAATCATAATGGACCAATGGGTTTCTGAGTGGAGGCGTTGAACTGTGCATCCAGTGAGGCACTGTCTTTCCAATCTAACCTAACCTATTTTTTTATATTAAGGAAAAAGTATACACATTTAATTAAATGTAGTAGGAACAAACCCCTAATTAAATGTTCAATGATTTGACAATTATATATGATCATTCTTGTTTGCAAAATTTACTCGATTTACCGCTTTGTAATCAATTTTTAATTAGCAATTTACAATACCACATTACAGTTGAGTATTGTCACTTTATTAAAAACGTTTAGCTAGGATTTATACATTTTAAAATGCCGGGATTTGACACAAATTCATTTATGTGTTCTATTTGGACGAACATTTAAAAATCTTTTTAAGAATTTGTTAAAACATTTACGCAGTTTATGCACTTTAATTGACATTTATGTATTTTAAGTATATAAAAAAATTATATCATTCATAATCTTGTATTTGAAAAAGACCTCGAAAAACTACTCTAACGCAAGATAACACATGGTTACATAATGTCATTCAAAATTGATCTGTATCCAACACTTTATCTTTTATAACATAAATTGGGCCCTTTCCTTGCCGCGAAACACAATCCCAATCCATAATGTTGTCGCTACCAAACTTGACGGTTTATTCATATAATTAGAGTCCAATCTTTAACAAATACCCTTTTTTTGGATAGCAATCTATAATCTAGCAATTCCTTTTTTCACAGTACCTTACATAGAACATTTTTTAATACTTTTTTCTGATTTGTTAAGTTCATATTTATCTCAAAAACCTCTTTGCTTAAATTCGGCATTAAAATCGTTTATTATTTTAATTTTTCGGCCTTCACTAATCTTCACTTTAGAAATTATTGGTAATTATTTAAAACAAAGAATGTGCAAAAAAAACAATTGAAAACAAATATTGAAAAAGGTATAAAACATATAATAAAGGTAATCATTATGAAAATTTTATTAATTTTTTTTATCTATGCAGATATTATTCTTAGTCCTTTTTCATGACGAATCATAAAAGTTTCCATTGTTTTGTCAAGGCCGAAAAAACGTATAGTCTCCAAGCTCATGTAGCTCATGCAATCTGCGTTTATTAAAATTTTTCTACTACTGCCTACGTTTAGTGTGATTGAGATAAGGATATTAGTGGGAACTAGTAGACTTTAGGGTTTTTCTAGATACAAAACTATCCTGGCAATAAAAACCACTCATACTTGTGGAACATTTGTTTTCGTTGTTGTTTTGATTTCTTTTAAATGAGTGCATTGTGGGAGTAATCTATGAAACCGTTATCTTTTTATATTCCAATAAACACAAAAAGTGCATGTATTCAGTTTTTTGTGTTTTTTTTTAAGATATTAAATTTCTTAAATTACGTACATTAACATTTTGTATATCCACCGTTGGCAGTTGTAACAACCTCATTAATTCGTGACAATTTGGTTCTGGCAAACACTAGCAGGCATCTTTCCCCAAACTTGAACAACTTGGTTTTACAATTCATTTAAAGAAGTTGGAATTCCCACCACACTCCTCTTCAGCTCTCCCCAGAGGCTCTCAATCGGATTGAGATAGGTGACTGGGGTAGAAATAACATCAGTTTATACTCCTTATTGTTAAGCCAGTTTCGAGTTATTTTGGCGGTGTGTTTGTGATAATTTTCATGTTGGATCACATTATCTGAGGATTGCACATGTAGTTTTTGGCAAGTGACAGTGAGGTTCGTTTATAAAATTATTCATTCCCACGTCATAACTCTACCGCCTCCAAACTTCACTGCTCACAAAACTGCAATAAAATCTTCTACTTGGTTTCGTTCAAGCGCACTCAAATAGAACAACGGAGGATTTGAAGGTGGTCATATTTTCGGATGAAACCAAAATTAATCGGGTGGGATCAGATGGTAGGGAACGGACTTGGTTAAAACCTGGAAGCCATTTAGAGATACGTCATGTTAAGCCCATTCACAAAACGATATATGAAAAAAAACTTTCTTTCGGTGACTCTCTCTCAGCAGTCTTCCAGCGAAAACTCTGCCATGCAAAGTTTCTCAAGTCTGTCGTTCGGAGTGGATGCTAAATTACATATCCCGCCACTCATGGGTAAACACATCAGATGAGTGGTGTCAGAAGCTAGGTTGTAATCCTGACTAACTTACTAAAGTGCTTTAATGACCAATTAAGTAAATTTAATTTAACAAAAATGGCCGGCCTATACATCCTTACATAAATGGCGCATGTAACCTTATAAGAGTCTTTAATCATCAAAAAAATAAATAAATTTATTTTTTATTTTCATACAAAGCAACACTTGCAGTTATATAAAAATTTTAAATTTGACTTGAAATAAATTACGTGGGTCACAATTCTTTTTGCTTGTTAAGAGAAAGTAAGAAATGCAAAGAATAGATGTAACCCTATAATAGTAACAAATATATTTTGCTGCGTATTACATATATTTGAGTGCACCAAACGCACACCGTTCTTTAAAAATGGAGTACAATTTCATTTGTGTGATTATTCCAAAAAATTGAGGAAATTAATTGTTGTTTTTTCTTATAAATATAAACTTAAATTTTAAATCGTCTGAATTTGGTTATCGTATCGAAAACTATTTAACGTTGATATACGAATTTATAATTTCTTTTTAACAATTTTCTACTGTTTTTTATGTAGCCTAATTTAAGATGTTGTAAACAAAACAATGATTCACAGAGAAAGGTAAAAAGTCTTTGTGCTAAACTTTCGCTTAATTGGATAAACTAAATGAAAATGCAAATACTGTTTAATTATTTACTTATAAGAGAATTCCATTTATTTCACATTCGGGTACATATTAATAAACACAAAATACCTCACAAATAAATGATTGGGCAAAAATCCCCATTTGTTGACGTTCTCAGATTTCTTCGAACGTGTATTAAGTTAAATTTGTGTTTTTTCAGCAATACGTACGTATACATACAACGAATTAACTTGTCTTCTTTATAATTATAAAACAGGTTCTAATACTTTTCCTGCAAATATAATACTACCAGTTGCCTCTTCTTCGATGAAAAAGATGAATGGGCGATTAACTGTGAACTCTTCAATAACTGGATCTCCCCCAAATTTATTACCAATTTCGAAAACAGTTGAAGCAAATGCTTCAGTACCCTTTTCATTGACGTCGATACCGGCCTTTTGTATAACATTGGATACCTTTAATTTACCGGTTACATCTCCTCCTCTATCCAGTCCAGGTAAAGATGCATTATCTGTAAAAATATCATGAATACCCAAGGAAGAAAGTGTGCCTTTTAGATTTTTGTTGAATTCGAATTTGAATTTAGGTAATGTAACTTTTAATTTGGTCTCCTCCATCATAAATTGCATCCGTTTGACTTGATCGTTTTGTAAGACATGAGTTAGTTCTTCGACTCCTCCTTTAGTTTTGGGCAACAATATGAACATTGAGAATTTCTTACCTTTATAGGGCAATCTCAATATTTTAGCATTCAGTGAACTGTGATCATAGTAGTAAAAGTACTCAGTTTGTTCCATGTATTGAACTCGTGTTTGATTTTCGGGTGTTTTAAAGAAAGCGCCTTCGTAAGTTTCATTAAATTGTCGACGCCATAAGCCATTAAAGTAGATAGCGTTTGTTAATAGGATTACACTATTTTCTATACTATCCTTGGTTACAAGATTTTGTAAATGACCATTTGTGACATTCTTACACCAGTTATTGATGTAATCTGCTGATGCTTGGGAATTTCCAAAGTTCAAACGCTCTATTGACGTACCATAATATGTTGCTAACATTGCAGCGTATCTTTGTTTGGGTTCGATAAACTCATCAGTAAACATCTTTGTTTCTAAATTAAGAGTATGGTACGGATTTTCTTTCTTTAATGATGTCAGCACCTTTTTATAGAAACCACGCAGATTGTCGGGCGATTTTATTACTTCCAGTGTTTTGATCAACTCCCTTTGTGTTTGTGTATTGTTCCCAGCAGCCTCAGCTAACAATGCCAAAAGTAACTTAACCGAAAATGGGGATATAATAACATTCGATTGTTCTTCTTCCAGTACATGCCTTAACAGTTCCCATGAGAAATAATCATGGGCGTCACTACCAAAGGGTATATAATCATCAATATCATCGTAAGCATAAATTCCAGTGTCAAACATTTGATTTACATTAAAAACTCCCGTTGGAGTTGTTGGTTGTGCTTCTACTACTGCAGCTTCAATCATTGGAGATGGCAAATTTGTTGCTTTTGTTGTTTGTGCTTTCAGGCATTTTGAAGAATTGAATATTATGCCAATAATAATTATTTTTGCAATTAGAATTTTTTTATTTATCATCTTTATTCTTAATTATTAATAGATAATAAATTTGATGATACGTTTTAATCAATACACACGAGATTTTTTGTCTAATATAGATTTTTTAAGTTCTACGTTGTTTTCCTCCGATCTTGTACGCTTAACGTTTAATCTTAAAATGATTTGAATTTTTGTAAAGATTTTGCATTTAAAACCAGTTTTTCTTTTTTAAGTTTGCATGTGTTATGTTGATAATTCTATATATAAGCCAACCAATATGAATAAAACTACACATATGTACATAATATATGCATATTGAAGTATACGTGAGATCACACTGTTTAACTGAGAGAGAATCAGAAAAAATTTTAAGTAAACAAGAATATTAGAGATCTTGTTTTATTTCAGAGAATAAAAATACTTAATATTTTAATAGCCTATCACATCACTTTCTAGATCAAGCAAATATTACGAACGGGCAAGCTTGTTCTTTATAATTTATACTTTTAGTTTTTTAAGAAGAGAGTAAGTACATTTATAATGAGGAAATTAGTCAAATATAAAGTGATGTATTCTTAAGTAGCCCGGCTACGCATCAAGTAATGAATCAAACTCGCCTTATTTTGTTAATGTGTTAGTAAAACTGTACTCACACGTATAGACTGAGAAGAGTTTGAAGAATATAAAATTACTTTTAGTGCCTCGGCCACGTTCGAATTTAACTGATAAAATTTTGCATATGTTTTTGAAAATACTTTTTTTAGGTCTTCTGAAAGAACATATGGTTTTTGGTTGGGAGATTACTCTGTTTTTGTTTTTTTAGTGTCGAGATTTTTTCTTTTAATATGACAGATGATTGTTTCATAGCCATTGCCCTGGCGCAGCCAATTAAAAAAAAAAAACAAAAGAAGGAAACTGCAAAGCGTCTTTGGATGAAAGAGTGGTTGAAGAAAAGGGATGCATTTATGCACGAAAATCTTCTAAATGAACCCAAATTGTGTTTTCCAAATGATTTTCGAAACTTTTTACGGATGGATGAAAGCACATATGAGGAACTTTTAAATTTGGTTGGCCCGAAAATTCAAAAACATGATACTCAAATGTGCGACACCATCTCTCCGAATCAAAGTCTATCTATAACATTCCTTTTCTGATTTGAAATTTGTCAGCGCTATTTCGGAACGAGCAATTGGTCGTATTGTTAGAGAAACTTGTGGAGAAATAAACAAGATTTTAAAGTATAATATTAAAGCAATTAAAACAAATTATTAATGGACTTAATTTTTTCGGCTTAAAATTAAAATAATTTGTATTAAACAAAACAAAGTTCATAAAAATAAAGGAACAATATCGTAAAATTCATAAATAAAAACAAAACTACATAAAAAATAATAAAACATCTACTTTTTTATTATTTTTATTATCATTTTTTTGCTACACACTTTCGTAACACTCGCGAAACAAGAGTGATGTTACTCCTACGAAATCTGCAGAAAAATGAAATTGAAGTAATTGCCCGCACACACATCAAATTTGCTTCAATTTTCTGCGGAGCAGGTAGCGAAAATCAAAACTATTTTGATATTCTTCAAACTCTTCTCAGCCTGTAAGTTTGAGGACAGTTTTCTGTACGCGTGAGTACAGTTTTACCAATACAATCACAAAAATGGCAGATTGATCAGTTTAGTTTGATCGTGGTTGTGCTACTTTTGGTTTTCGCTACCTGCGTTGCATAAATCATGTTATTTTTTTCTTCACAACAACAATACAATGCAGTTTGAAGGTTCAATTTTGATGTGTTGCTGTGCTAAGAAAAACAAATATTACCAACCTATATGTAAATTTGATCAGTTAAATTTGATACGTCGCCATGCGCCATTAGTCAACGAGAAATAGGACGCAGAGTAAAGGAAAGGATAACATCAGCAACGAACATCATAGGAACGTTAGACAGGTACATCTTTTGATAAAGAGTAGGACTCAAAAGTTGCTAACCAAAAGCAGATATGGAGAGCAGTCTAATCGTCTGCTTGACCTGAAAAATTTATTTAAAAAAATATTTTTCTAATTGAGCTCAGCATTTTTTACATGTGCAAATTTAATGTAGATTTTCCCCGATCAGATTCTTATATTCTCTACAATACTTTATTTGACACGTTTTATGTTTATTAAAATCTGTCTTACAATTTAACGGTGTTGTTTCAGTTTTTGTTATAATTACTTGTTCTTCTCTAGCTTCTCCGTAATTATCATCTTGTCTAAATGTACTTTCTCCTGTCTTTTATTCATAATATTTTCTTTCCCCAGATACACTCATGAATACTCGGTAATGAGACGGCGGATGCTCTCGCTAGATTAGCTTCACTTTCTGAGGGCGATGTGATAGTTGATCCTGATCTCCCAATCTGCCACCTCTACTGGCTCATCAATGGATGGGTCAGTAGGGAAGAGCAGAGGCTTTGTTGGAATGGATTGGGTTGTTAAGTTTCTAGGTATCTATGGCCTGCTATAGACAATGTATGAACAGGTTGGCTGCTGGACTTGGATAAGGCCAGTTTAAGGTTATCTATTGGGTTTATTACGGGGCACTGCGAGATTAGATCGCTGATCAGGATCTGGAACAGATCCTAGCCGGAGTATTGCAGGGTATGCGATATGGAGTTTGAGACTATCGAATACCTCCTCTGTAACTGTCCAGCCCTTCGTAGGTTGAGGTTGAATTCCCTTGGCAGGGGTTTCTTTGAGGGTTTGAATTCTGTGTCGAGTGCCGATATCCCGCTCTGCATAGATTCAATATTGGTTTGAGCTGGTTGAGAGGTGCTAGGGCTTCAATAGTGTAGTCGCGATCCCCTGTGCGTTTTGTTAGTCTGTGTAATTTCTCCGCTTCCTTATTCTCCCTTTCCTACTTCCTCTCCTTTTTCTTTATCTCTCCTATTATTCTCTTCCCTTTAGGACGTTGTATAATGGGTCAACTGGACCTCCGGGTACTGTACTTGTTTCAATTGGCAAGTACAATACCTCTAATCTAAACCTAAACCTACACTCATGACTAACTATCTAATAGATTGTTGTTCGTTCCAAAAAGTATTTTTCTTTCTCATATAGTCCACCGCTACCTCTTCGCATATCTTTTGACTGCCTCGATTCGTTCTACATTTTTCTGAATATACCGTAACACTAGTATTACGGAAATTATATTAATTTGTTCTTGCCTTTCTTTCCACTAAAATTGAAATTTATTGAAATTCACAATTTACAACAACAGTTGCAGAGTGTATAAAGAAATCATGTAATACTACAATATGAGTATAAACACAAATTTAATGTTTTGATAAAAGGCTCTTGGTCAAATGACCAATTGTGGCAGATAATGGTTAGGTCCCACGTGGTTATCAGATTTACCAAATAAATGTATAAACAAACGATGTAAAGTACTTTTATATTTAAAAGACGAAGTCAAGGAACTCAAACCAGGAAAAGTGACAACACTATGCTAATTTTCCAATACAAAATTTTTAACCGATCATGGTACTTTTAGTCAGTAGTGTTGTGCTAATTTTTTTTACCGGAACGCGTTCCGGTCTCTGGTTCACGGTTCGGAAAAACAAGCCGATTCGTTCCGGTTCGGGTTCGATTCAAACCTTTGTTTATAAAAATAAATATAGAAATTCGTCAAAAATTAGAAAAAAAATCAGCAATTTTTAATTTTTTTTTTTTCAAAACGTCAGCCAATTCTCGTTATCAGAAATCATCTTTAGTTCCGGAACGCGTTCCTGTCCAAAGAGGAAGTACCGGAACGACGTTCCGGAGCGTTCCGGCTCGACAACACCACTGCTTTTAGTGCTAATGTAACTAAGGAGATGAAACTTTTGGGAAATACTATGTGACAGACATAAATAATAAAAATAATTAAAAAAAAAATATTTTCTACAGAATTTAGGCATAAAAATCAGTTTAATTTTGAGAATAAGGACTCAATTTATAATATTTACGCACAATTTTGCTGTAGAATTGAAATATTCATTTACAATAAAAATTTCAGAGGAAAGCTGTTGTTTTTCTCTGCATTTCATTGGAACGTCTTAATGAACATTATTATATGAATTTCTGATTTTCTACAAACAATTTAAAATCTTGATGGTAAGGGATAAGTCGTAATATCGTTGCTTTTTTCTTTTTTATATGTACATATCTATGTATGTATATGCTTTTTCTATTAATTTTTTTATTTTTTGCTTAAAAATATTGTATATGCAATGACTTTATGTCCCTAGTAATAATTAAAAATTAATGCATTAAATTCCTAATTTTGAATATATTTGGGGCTTTTAATGCGGAAACTTCTTATATAAATAATTTAAGAGTTATCATTAACACAGTTTCTTTATTTTTCATACATAAAGATATAACAATTTCCTAGCTTTCTACATACATATGTAGTACACATTTATATCACTATGAAAACGATTGACAAAATATTAAAACAAAGTGCATTAGATTTCTACCTCACTTCGATATCTTTTTCATTATATTGGGAAAAGTGATATATTTTTTATGACTACTAAGTTTAATTACAACTTAGGAACGTTGCCCGGCCACGCATCAAATAATGGATCAAACTCGCCTTTTTTGTTATTGTGTTGGTAAAGCTGTACTCACACGTATAGATTGAGAAGAGTTCGAAGAATATCAAAATACTTTTGATTTTCGCTACCTGCGTTGCATAAATCATATTTTCTTTTCTTCTTCACAACAACAATACAATGCGGTTTGAAGGTTCAATTTTGATGTGTTGCTGCGCTAAGCAAAACAAATATTACCAACAAATATGCAAATTTGATCAGTAAAATTTGATATGTCGCCATGCGCCATTATGATGTAATTCGGATGACGCCGGTAATATATGAGATGCCATGTGTTAAAACTTTTTCCTAGAAATATTTACTTTTGCAAAATTTTGCTTGGTTTTTACGTTCGTATTGGTTTTTACGTGCAATATGTACAATTGTTGAATTTTTATTTAATGACTAGTGTTATATCTGCTACATTTTTTATGTGTTGGCTTATTAAACATGAGGCCACAGTTCAAACCCCAGGTCGGACATCTTTGATAAAATGAAATATGAAAAAACTGGCAAAAACTCTAAGAGTAAATAAAATTGCCATGAAAAGTTTCTCAAGAATCTTTCGTCCGGAGTCGACTGTAAACTATAAGGCCCGCCATTCATGTATAAATTTACACTTACAACATAAGTGGTGTGAGAAGCTAGGCCGTAATCCTAATTGAGGGGTTGCAATGACCAATTATGTATGTATAAAATTAACACACAACATAAGTGGTGTGAGAAATTAATTCATTATCCTGGCTGCAGGATCGCAATGTATGTAAGCCCGCGGAATCTAGTGGGAATTCAAATCACAACCCCCATACTGATGGATTACCACATTACCAACCAGATTACTGGAATATTCGGTAAAAAATATGGAAATTTAATTACGAGTGTTGTGTTCCTTACAAAATAGCACTATATTTTAAAAGATAGATTATTGATAATGAGAAACTGAAAGAATTAAGTACTAAAGACATAAATCAGAACATTTTTGTGGAAAACAACCGTAATAATTAACATTTCAAATTGTCGTCTTGTTTAAATGATATTAGTGTTCAAAACTAAAGCAACTGTCATTAAAAAGCGATGTTGTGGAAAATATACATATACACATTGAAAGTTGGTACGACATATTATTTATCTTTGAACAGAGATTTGCAGAAAATATATGCAAAAATATGTATATTGGCAGCAAAAAAAACAGAGTTGTATTACTAACCAGTTTACAATAATAGTGTATTCACACTGAGTGGTTTTAACGCAAAAGTTGGTTTTAACGTTGAAACCATAAATAAAACCTGGTTTTACCATAAAAAATTATTGTGTTAAAACCATCTTAAAACTTTTTTTGACTTGGTTTTAAGTAGGTTTTATGAAGTACAACCTTGTTTTCGATGTACTAAATCACAGCTACCAACATAGAAATGTTGAAAACAGCTGATAAAAACAAAATAAAGACAAAACAAATGTAAAAATACAGAAAGCCGGTTGTGTAAAAAATGTAAAATTTTAAATAATGAATGCTGCAACAACAATAAATAATAATATTATAATAATAATATTAATAATATTATTTCTTAATTTTTCATATTTTATAATTTTTTTTTAAACAAAAACAGCTGTTGCACAGTCATAAATGACAGTAATTTTGAGTCAGAAGAATAGTGAGATAGAGTCAGCCAATAGGAAATGTATTATGTATTTATATTAATGGCCATAAAAATTTCTAAATTCTACAAGACATTCTTTATAAAATACTGGCAGTGTCACGAGTATTTTCGTGCTGGCAATGCGTAAGACAACTCCAATCATGGTTATATGGCGGCGAATGTGTTAAATTTTACCAGAATTTGATCAAAATCTCGTAAGTAGATTTCGTTCAGGTGCAAGTGCAAAATAAATAACGTGTAAATATGTCCCTTAGGTCTGCAGACTTCTCTTTCGTTGTTAAATAGAAATAGAATAGCTTACATACTTAAATTTTAATTAATAAAAAGCTATAAACGCAAATCAAATCTTTTATATTTTAAGCGTAACATAAATTTTTGCTGGGTAAGTTCATTCTGTTTCATTCCTCTGCGTTGTTATTTAATTTACATCAATGTGTTTCAATTTCATGTGTTCACATCTATTTATGTAAACAAACCATATGGGTTTGACATATTTTTGAGTGATTGTATTATTTAACATGCTATGCACCACGCATTGTGTTTAAATTCTATTTAAAAAAAAAAATTGTATCATGCAGATACGTCGTCCTCGAGGTATAACGGTCCAACAGTTAATGGTAGTTACTGCCTTAGGTTTTCTAGGAGGTGTTTATATTTGGCAACCACTTATTGTTAAGTGGAAGAAGGACAACAGTGATAAAAAAGATCAAATTCCAGAAACTTTAAGTTCTCCCACCGTAGCCACGAATACCCCAAAGTCAGTGTCATAACAGTTGTACTCATTATAGCATAATAAAAGTTGCATTTATTACAAATTATTTTATTTTTAATTTCAGATGAGTTCAATTAAAAATATCAAACAATTTGCCACTTCAACTACCGGCATTATGGCGATTGGAATATTTTCAACATTAATTGTTAGCGTAAGTTATCGTGTATTTATGAAGCCTAATTTAGATAAAAAACATCGCCAGGAAGCCGAAGCAATGGCAGATTTTATTTTCCAGCATGAATTACAACGCAACAAATCAAATGAAAAACAAAACTTTTAAATAGAAGACGTTGTTTTATTTTAGTTTAAAAAAAACATACTTTTTTATTCCTTTCACGGAATGCGGAAAAAATGCACGAAGGAAACCTTTTTTAAACAATCGCTCCTTTATAACTCATGTGAATTTGTTTAAAAAATATTTTCTTAAGTCATTAATTAATTAAATCATTACATAAATTAATTAATCTAAATATTAAAACTTATTAAAATTGTAGAAATAATAATAATAGAAAAATTATTTCTTTATTATTATATCAAACGTTAAGAAATGAATATCAAGATGTATTTCTTTAATTTTGAGTTCACCATTTAAACACAACTTATTGAAATCTATCAAAAGTTTTGATTTGATAATTTGGTTTTTATTAAAAATGATTCTAATTGCCGATGTTTTCACATTATTTTCATTTTTTGTAGAATACAAAAGAACAATTGAATACGTCTTTTATTATTATTTTTATATTTGTTAACTAATTTAGATATTAATTTAATGAAAATGAATAAAAATGTATTATTGAATTTTGATTTGAAATAAATTTTAAAAGGAATTAAATCCTAACATAATATTTCTTTTTTTTTTAATATTTTGTTATAAATTCCAAGTTAGAAGTGGATTACTAAAGTGATGTGAATGCATTTAACAAAAGAATTATCGTATAAAACATGTGAAAGACAATATTTTTTCTAAAACTAATTTAGAGTTGAAGCCATTTCAGTTTTTATTACGTATATATATATATGTATATATATGTATACAGTATCGGCCAAAACCTAGGCACCCTCTCAGTACATTTTTTTAAAATGATTATTTTTTTAAGAAAACAAAGCTATTAATAATTTTTTTTATATTTTTTTATTTATTTATATCCTTATTATTGAAAAACACAAACTTAAGGAATTCAGAATTTAATAAAAAAAAGTTATGATTCAAAATACATTTTAAGTCGAAAATATAAGCGGACAAAACTAAAGCACCCCCAATTTAGGGTACAGATAAAAGCTATTGAAACCAATATTTCTTTGCGAATCCTTTATTCTGGATGGCACATGCCATTCTTTTAGGCGTAGAGGATGTGAAATTATAAATTATTTCACGTGATATTGCATCCCAGGCTATTTTTTTGCGGCTTCAAATATATCGTCTTTGGTTTTGCAATTTTTTCGGTTGATTTTTAAGTTAGCGATCTCCCACAAGTTCTAGATTGGGTTAAAATTAATTGAGTACAAAATATTCGATCAACAGATCAATTATTTCTAGGCTAATTAAAAATTTTTTCCATACCGGTCGCACATCTCCTACCCATTCTGGAGGAAGACCACGTGAAACTTCGCGATATGAAGACTCCTGAATTAAAAGAACAATCCAAAATGATCCCACAGCATCTTCTAGCCACATACGAAACAGCTTAGGTTTAAAAATTAGCGATAGAGCGATTCGCAGAAGGACGGTAGAGGCCGGATTATTCAGTCTAAGGCCACCAAAAACTTTTCATATCGTGAAACATTTCATATCGTCTGCGCACACGCATTATGCCATCTGAATCCTTTAAATTAAACTTAGATTCGTTAGAAAACAGCACAATTCTTCATATTTAGACACTCCAGTTGAGATGGGCCTTGTCGAATTCAAGTTTCGATTTTTTATTTTTAGACGATATAAAAGTTTTTTTTTTGCTGTTTGTCGACTGAATGAATATTCGGTAAAAAATATGGAAATTTAATTACGAGTGTTGTGTTCGTTACAAAATAGCACTATATTTTAAAAGATAGATTCTTTTAATTCAGGAGTCTTCATATCGCGAAGTTTCACGTGGTCTTCCTCCAGAATGGGTAGGAGATGTGCGACCGGTATGGAAACAATTTTTAATTAGCCTAGAAATAATTGATCTGTTGATCGAATATTTTGTACTCAATTGATTTTAACCCAATCTAGAACTTGTGGGAGATCGCTAACTTAAAAATCAACCGAAAAAATTGCAAAACCAAAGACGATATATTTGAAGCCGCAAA
Source organism: Sarcophaga subvicina (assembly GCA_936449025.2). Lineage (NCBI taxonomy): Eukaryota > Metazoa > Arthropoda > Insecta > Diptera > Sarcophagidae > Sarcophaga > Sarcophaga subvicina. The sequence goes on from OW388082.2 coordinate 40,813,887, forward strand.
AAAAGCCTAGGATGCAATATCACGTGAAATAATTTATAATTTCACATCCTCTACGCCTAAAAGAATGGCATGTGCCATCCAGAATAAAGGATTCGCAAAGAAATATTGGTTTCAATAGGTTTTATCTGTACCCTAAATTGGGGGTGCTTTAGTTTTGTCCGCTTATATTTTCGACTTAAAATGTATTTTGAATCATAACTTTTTTTTTATTGAATTCTGAATTCCTTAAGTTTGTGTTTTTCAATAATAAGGATATATATATAGAAAAATATAAAAAAAAATATTAATAACTTTGTTTTCTTAAAATAATAATCATTTTAAAAAAATGTACTGAGGGGGTGCTTAGGTTTTGGCCGATACTGTATATATATGTATATATATATGTGAAGTCGCCGTGGTCTAGTAGGTAGTGTGTTGGCTTATTAGACGAAAAGCCAGGGTTCGAGCCCCAGGCCAGACATCAAAATAAAATACAAAAAGTATTTCTTCGGCGACTTCCTCTCAGCAGATTTCTGGCAAAAACTCTGAGAGTAAATAAAATTGCCATGAAAAGTTTCTCAAAAATCTGTCGTTCGGAGTCGACTTTAAACTGTAGGTCCCGCCACTCTTGTATAAAATTAACACACACAACATAAGTGGTGTGATAAACTAAGTCGTAATCCTGACTGAAGGGTTGTAATGACCAATTATGTTATGTTATATATATGTATATAAAATTTGTATGTATATATATATATGTATGTATATATATATATGTATATATATATATAATATATTACATAAATCATATCTACTGTTTTAAGAGAAAATTATGTCGTCTCATTACAATTATTTAGTAAAATTTTTGCTTGGTAGTGTTGTTTATGGTGTCTGCAATAAGTCTCTTTATTTTTTTTTTGCATTCTATCACCATTCTCTTTTAAATTTTCATTTAAGTGCAGTAATAGGGAAAATAAGCTGGTCACAATTTTAGCACAAGCAAGTAGTTCAAGAAAATATGGTATCAACGTATCCTGCAGAACTATAAGAAAAAGACAATGAAAAAATTTACGTGGATGCATTTCTCAGCATAAGCCACACGTTTCAAATAAGAACCTACGGGATCCGTTGTGTTTTGCTCGTGAGAATTTGGAAATCCCATTAGTTTTTTGGAAAAGTGTCCTCTCGAGTGATGAATCCAAGTTTTGTAGATTCTGATCGGATGGTAAGAGGTATGTATGTCGTCCTCCAAACATGCAACACAATCCGAAGTAAACTTCTAAAACAATAAAACACGGTGGAGGAAATGTGATGGTGTGGGCAGCGTTTTCTGGGCATGGCGTTGGTCCTATACGCAAGATTGATGCGTATGGACCAATATGTATACCAGAATATACTACTAAATACAATGATGCCTTATATAGAGGACAACATGCAACTTAGGTGGAGTTTTAAGCACGACAATGACCCAAAACACTCCTCACGCTTAGTGAGGAGTTGCTTGGAAGAGAACAAGCTGACGTGTTAAAATGGCCAGCCCAATCTCCGGATCTCAATCCTATTGAGAACCTTTGGAATGATGTGGAGCAGCACGTAATGAGAGCAAAACCTAAAAATTTGGCCGATTGATGGACAGAAATAGAAAAAGCTTGGTGCGCTATTTCAGTGGAGCGCTGTATGGGACTTGTGGAAAGTATGCCAAGAGTAAAAGAATGATCTTTATTTAGAATCAATATTTATTTAATGTTGTCACTTCAACGATTTTTTCTTAATTAACTTATCTTTAAAAACGAAAGCTTATTTATACTTTACAAAAATCGTATGATTTAACGGGATTAACAGGATTAACAATAAGGGAATATTTGATAATTTATAAGTAAAGAGTAAAAAGAGATAATTAGTAATTAGGAAAATAGTTGATAATATTAAAAATAAAGAGTATTACATAATAAATGATATTTAAGAAAATATTTGATAAAAATGAAAATTAAAGAAAAATGTTAAAAGAAGAATAAATTATGTTAATGAATTACAATTGATATAGCATTATAATGTTAGAGTGGCGTACATATGTATGTTTATACATAACTCTCCCACCCTTCGACAATACATTACTCCTGGAATGTATTATATGTACATATTTCAAAAAATAATTAAATATATTTTTTTTTTTTATCTATTTATATAACATAAATTTTACAAAAATTTATATTCCTTAAAGCCAATTAATTTTTTTTTTACAAAGTTTTTAAATATTTCATTTTTTTATTTTATTTTTGTATTACAATATTTTTAATATATAGTGATATAAATATATGTATACAATTTAAAATTTTTTTTTCTCTTTATTTTACATAAATTTTTATATATGTATATTTATTTGTGTAACAAGTTTTACTAGAGCTATAATGAACAATGGCATGGAATGGAAATTTTATGAATCTTATTTTTTTTATTTGTATAATTTCTGCCGGTTAATTTTCTTTCAAATTTTTCATCGGGTATTTTATTTTGATATTTAAAATTTCTTTTTATTATTTGTCTATCACGTTTACAATCTTTTTCGTCCAAAAAATGTGTATCTTTCTTTTCTTTTACCTGTTTTATGATATATTTTGGTTTCTGTTTTAAATTATTAAATCCTAAATTTTTAACAAATTCTCGTTCTCCAAATTCATGACAATCTTGGCCATCTTCATTAGCCTTCGCAATTCTTTTTAGTTTTTTTCCATGAACAGTATCATGTAAATTTTTCCAAATTGATGAGTCAATTTTGTTGTGCAATAGATCATTAGGTTTAACACCAATTGTGCTATGAATTGAATCATTATAAATTTCTACTGATTTATATACCAAAGACCTATCGTCGAGATCCTGATCCTTTTGTTGCAATTTAAACAACCTAATATGTTCATTAAGTGTAAGATGGAATCGTTCAATGTCTGAATTTCCTGTGTGTGTATTTGGAGAAGTAAAGTGATAATTTATATTCTCTGACCTCAAAAAATCTCTTATAAGAGCAGTATTAAATTCATTATCTGCTATAATTTTTACCGGTTTTCCTAAAATGGCAAATCTTTCTCGAATTTTTTCAACAATACTTACAGAATTTTTATCAGTCAAGTAATGTATAGATACATGTTTTGTCAGTTTATCGATACATGATAAAAATGTCGTATTCCTATTTAAAAACCATATATCCATATGTACAATTTCATTTGATTTTAAGGGTGTTTCAGTCACACAAAACTTGTTTCGAATAGGTAATCTGTCGAATGTGCACATATTACACACGACACAATTATTAATGAATTTGTGTATTTCCTTTTTCAAATTCGGGTAATATACTATTTTTCTCAATTCTAAATAGGTTTCCTCAATACCTCTGTGATTCTTATCATTATGAAATTTTTCCAGTATATTCAATAGTTTTTCTTTCTCTAAAACATCTTTTATAAAATTTGTACACTTAACAAACTTCATTCCTGGTACATTAGAAAAAAAATGGATCAACGTTTGTTGTAAATTTTTATATATTTCCAAATTACTACAAAAAATTCCTATAGTACCCTTTATTGGCAATATTTTTTTCAAAAATTCCAATAACTTTTCTTCAAAATAATACTTTAATGTAATTTTGTGTCTTATATTTTTAAATACGTTTTCCTTTTCATATCTGAAACTATTTCCCAACATAATTATAATTTGATTTTTATATATATTTATAGGTGACTCTGAAATAAAAATATGGTTATTTAAATTATCCTGTCCACTATGAATTGTTGCTAAATCCGAGCTAGGATTTTGCTCCTCCTGTAGAACGTTCACTTCTAGACGACTAAGATAATCTGCTACTACATTAGTTTTGCCCTTAATATATTCTATGTCAAAGTCGTACTCATTCAGTTGAATCTTCCACCTTTGTAATTTTATATTAGGCTCTTTCAATGAATTTAGCCATGTTAGGGGACGATGATCTGTTTGAATTTTAAATTTTCTGCCAAACAAATATGGCCTAAAATATTTAACTGACCAAACAATTGCTAAGAGCTCCTTTTCAATGGCACTATAATTAAGTTCGTGCTTGCTTAATGTCCTTGACGCATAAGAAACTGGATGTCCATTTTGGGAAAGCACTGCTCCTAATGCTCCATTACTAGCATCGGTTGTTAAAACGAATAATTTGTCAAATTTGGGATATGCCAGAACAGGATTTGTACATAAAATTGTCTTTAATTTACTAAAGCAATCAATGTAATTCTGGTCATTAGCGTCAATTATTGAACCTTTTTTCAAATTTGAAATAATAGGGAGAGCTATTCGGCTATAATCTTTTATAAACTTTCTGTTTCAATCAAAATTTCTTTTGCATTTAGCATAGAAGATGGATTTCTTGATTTTAACACAAGTTTGGGTTCATTGGACAATTTCCCAATAAAAATTTTCAAAACCATTTTTTCATTATTTGTACAACTGTACCATTGTTCATTATCTCTATCAAGACTTGTTTTCAAATTTAATTTTGTCTTAAGTGATTCTATATAATCATAAAATTGATTAATCGAGGTTCTTATTTCCGAAGTTTTTATTTTATTAATAATACTTTCTACACTATCAGAAATACTAAAATTAATAGTTAATATTACCTTAACCGCTTCCCAATTCGTTGGATTGTTATTGTTAATCAGCGACACATTAGCCTCATCCACGATTTTGTTGCGTATTCTCAAGTCAAATATTTCTTTAAATGTTGAATCAACATGTTGACGGATTGCTTCAACATTTTTAATAAACATCACCAATTCCTCTGGTTTCCCCCCAAACTTAGGGACATCGGCTAATAGCTGGAAGGGAATCATTGTTGCTGTAGACATCTTCGGTTAATTCTCGCCTCTGTCTCCACAAGCCTCTTGCTCACTCTCTGGCAAAACCGGTTTGTGATGTTGTTGTTGATTTTAAAAGTTTTAATATTTGTAGTTGATTTAATAGTTGTTGTAGTTTTAATATTTGTTGTAGTTGTTGTTTTCTCAAAATTCTCTCTGTAGTTGATCTAACTTATTGATTTTTATTGTTGTAATTTGTGTTGTGCGCTTCACGTTTTTTTTTTTCGTTTTATGCTGCACAATAAATTTACATTAAGTTCGTAATGAAGTTGTTGTTATATTTATTTTTAGTTTATTATTTTGTTATAAAGACCATACATTTTCAAGGTCAGTTCTTTTAGAAATTATTTTCTTTATAGTTAATGATAATTATTTATTTTAAATAATAACGATTATGTTAATTATCATTGTATTTTATATATTGTATATATTTTTATTCAAAGTTTTTTTTTTTTTTATTTAAGTTATATTTGGTTTATATTGTTTAACTATATTTTATCACACTTTTTATTGGAAAAAAATGTCAGTATTGTGATTTTATATACAAAAATATTTCTTTATTTTCTTATGTTTTTGCAATACCTTTTCACTTTTTAGTTTTATTAGAAACAATTGTTTAATAATTTTTTTTTATTTTCTTTATTTCCTTATGTTTTTGCAATACCTTTTCACTTTTTAGTTTTATTAGAAACAAGTGTTTAATAATTTTTCTGCTTTTTTTTTCACTTCAAATTAATTTAACAATTTTAAATGTAGTTCGTAAACCCGACTGCGCCAGTAAAAGAATGATCTTTATTTAGAATCAATATTTATTTAATGTTGTCACTTCAACGATTTTTTCTTAATTAACTTATCTTTAAAAACGAAAGCTTATTTATACTTTACAAAAATCGTATGATTTAACGGGATTAACAGGATTAACAATAAGGGAATATTTGATAATTTATAAGTAAAGAGTAAAAAGAGATAATTAGTAATTAGGAAAATAGTTGATAATATTAAAAATAAAGAGTATTACATAATAAATGATATTTAAGAAAATATTTGATAAAAATGAAAATTAAAGAAAAATGTTAAAAGAAGAATAAATTATGTTAATGAATTACAATTGATATAGCATTATAATGTTAGAGTGGCGTACATATGTATGTTTATACATAACTCAAGGACATTTGCAGCTGTAATAAAAAATAATGGATACCCAACTAAGTACTTAGTTTATAGTGCAATAAGTTTTTTGTTTTGTTACTTTTTTTTAAATGTGAATAAATTCATTTTATTTTGTGCTAAAATACTGTCCATTGTTTTTTGACGGTTATTCTATTCTGAACAGAAAAACAGCAAAGATATATGCAGGAATGACAATGAATATATTGTGACGTGATCTTAGCAAGACATGTTACACGTATATAAATGAAATATGAAAAAAATAAAGAAATACAGGAAATATTTGCTTTTAAAGATAGGCAGTAGCAAGTGTGCTAACCTCATGGCCGCCACTGTATATAATAAAAGGTCAAGTTACTTTAATATGGGACAAATTTTAATTCTTTCTAATCATGTTCTATAAAAGACGGCATCATAGCTTCTCTTCTCTCGTCATTTAATTAAAAAAAGGCGATACGTTTTCAACAGTCCTGCTTTAATAGACCTTTGTAGTCTATATTATTATTATAATTAAGTTAATTAAAAAAGGTATACGTTTGCAAAACGCTGGAGTACAATTTTTTCTTACTCTAGCAAATGTGTTCTCATAACATTTACGTTACGAAAGCAAACATGCACAAGTATAAATAGGCAAGTATTGGCTCAACAATCGCATTTAAAATATCTTAATATACACATTGACCGACGTTTGACTTGAAATTTCCACAAAGAAACACAATTAGTACAAAGTAAATTCAAACTTTTTGTAATATATTGGCCCTAAAACTTGAGATTGAATTATAAACTTTTCTACATTCTCTTAAAAAACCAATATGTGTTACGGTGTATAGTTATGCTAAACTCTCTTCGTTCAGAAAAAATTAAAAGACGTGAAAACAAGACCGTATTGATTGTTACAGCAGTGAGATAGAGTGAGACAATAGTAAATGTACTTACATATAAGATACGGGAAGTATTACGAAGTATATTCGTGCTGACAATGCGTAAGACCCCGCCAATCACGACTATATAGTTTCAAATGTGTTAAAATGTACCAGATTTTGATTGAAAGCTCGAAAGTGGTATATTTCGTTTAGGTGTAAAGGGGCAAAATATATACTGTGTAAATATGTCCTTTAGGTCTGCAGACTTCTGAGATTGGACTGTAAACTTTTTCACTCTCTTAAAAAATCAATATGGTGTTACAGGGTATAGTTATAAAGAACTGTCTTCATCTAGGATCCACAAAAAATTAAGGATGCCAAAACAAGACCATATTGATGATAACAGCAGAACCTTGGTATTTCAAAAACTCGAAAATAAAAAGATCACGACGTGCCTATTTAAAAAAAATAATTGTAGAAGTTCCAATTCCATTGAAATTCTTTCGTTCGAAAAATTAAAAATAAAACGACTGCAGCGCTTTCAATCTCATGGTAAGAGCTAGTGAAACCCAAATGTATTCCATATATTAATCGGAACTAAATAATTTTGTTTTTTGAATGATTTTTAGGGTGTGACTTGAATGTTAATTTCATATGAAGGTGAGGTATATCTATGTACCTAAAAATAAATCAAATTTGACTGAATAAGATATCATTGATTGAAACAAAGACTTACATAATTATTTTTTATTTAATTTATTTAATATATTTTATGTAACTATGTATGAATTATGTAAGTTTTATATATGTATAATACAACAAATGTAACAATATGAGATATATTTTAAAATTTTATTTTTGAATTAATATAATCATAAATACATTCTTAAAAGACATAAAGGAGTACAAGCTTAATTCTGAAATATAAAATTTATACACTTTATTTTATTATTAGAGATTATTTTTTCCATATAAAAAAATCCAATTATTTTTTTTCACAGTAGTTTATTTATTAAGTGTATACATATATGTATGTATAATACAATAAAAATATCTATTTCCTATTTATTTTTCTGATTTATTCATAGCTCAACATCTTATTTTAGTATATTTTTAATTATTGAGGATTTACTGTATTTCTATGTAAAGTTTTCTAATTTATTTACCAGATAAATCGATAGACATGCAAGCAAATTTTGGTTTATATATGTTGAAATTAAATAAATGGTCGGTAACAAACCAGGGTACAATATAATGAAAACGTTTAATGTAGTCTAAATTATTCTTTTAAATGTATTAAGAGGAAAGGTTAATACATCCCAAAAAATATGACCCAATTAACATTAATTATATTCCGTGATTATTTAATTGGAGCAAAGAAAAGAGTAATAAAATAAATAAAGTTTATATGTATGACGTTTTTTGTTTTTTTCTTTAGCAATAATTCTTTATTGAGAATTCTTTTTAGAATTATACCTGTCATATTATTAAATGTTATTATATGTGTGTCTTCTATTTAATGTATATTTAACTGAATACAAAATTGTTCTCTTTTAGTAGTTTTTTATTTGTTACTATTTATCGTTTAATTTCTTTTATTATTTCCTATTTGTATAAAATATTTTTCCATTGTTCTATAAATTTTTTCCGTAAAACCCTAAAAGTCTTATTCGAGTCGACACAGGACTTTGAACGTGTTCCAGAATTTCCATCTTCATTGTTTTAGATTATTTAGGGCGAAAGAAAAAGATAAAACAACACTTTAAAGTAATAACTTTGATAAATTATAATTAATTTATATATTTTACATTTGTTATTATTTTATACAAAAAGAAAAAATATATGCCACCGCAACAGCGCGTTTATAACTTATTTCACACTCAAATGACGAATTTTAATATTATTAATACTTGTAATCCATTAATTTTAATATTTTCGCTATATTCTAAAGTAACATATATATTTTTTTCTATAAATAGGTCGAAGTTTAATTAAAAAATTAGCAGGCGTGTTCTGAATTTTATTCTCATAGATTCTCTTTTTTTGTTTTTATTTATTTATCTCGAAATTTTATGTATGTATATAGGTGCCGTTTCGGACTTAGTGATCATGATCACAAAGGCAAAAATTGGGGTCTCGGTAATATGTAATTATGGAGATTTCCATAGTTGTGGATAATCTTCTTCAGTAATCAAGGTCTTATATTCAGCTAGTGGAAACGTAAACCCCATATACAGTGCACGCGCGCTAATGTGAACACCGCAATATATGAACACCGCTTAATGTGAACAATATTTTAGCTTTAGTGACTACTCTAAAAGATGAAAAAATGTAAAAAGCCCTATAATTTTAACAGATTTTTTTTTTCAAATGAAACGTTAAAATTCTATGTTTATTAGTTGCGGGAATCCTCGTTTTATGTGTTAATACATTTGATTGCATATTTATTCTTCAATTGCTATTTAGATACTGTGAAGAAAGTTTGTGGAGATTAAATTATAAAATGTGTTATAAAAAAATTCTAAAAAAATAAAAAAAATTCATAAATAATGATTTTTGTCTAAAAGATGGTATAATTCTGTTTTAAAATTTTCGGTATTCGGAAATGTGAACAATTCGCAAAAGTTAACAACGCCAGTTTTAATTAGTTCACATTAGCGAGCGTGCACTGTATAACTGTATTCGAACGCTCAGGAACAACTAGCTGGAGACAGATAAGGTTAGTTTGGATACCCAAGATTTAGACGGTATATCTACCAATATATAATTTTGAAACGGAGCATATTGCACTACTTGTCGCAGTCATTACTGCTTAATGTAGGAGCATATGATCTGATCGTCGGTTTCGAATATAGAAAGATGGATTGACCTTTTAAAGGCTTTCACAATGATCCTATTGGGCTCAGAATTAACTTGATAATTACGGACTCCCTATGTGACCAAAGAGTAAAAAGGGCAAAGGAAACGTTTCAGTAAAAATTTCATACCTCATTCAACAAATTTTTAAACTTCGCCAATGTGTTATTGTTCATACGTACGATTCGCATTATGAATAAATAGGCAAAATTAATCGAAACTGAAATTTTGCGTTCCCAAAAAATAAATTAGAAGAAAAATCGCTCATTTATTAAATAAACGAAATTAAAAGGGTGATGCAATATTAATGCTGCCCAAAGAAATTGTAGTTTTCTTTATTTATTTTGAATCCCATTCATTTAAACCTTAAAATTTGTATAGAAAACTAAAAATTAGTCATTATATTTTAAAATATTTTGTCATCTTTTTAACACAACATTTTTTAACTTTTGTTTTTCGAAAATAAATAAAAATGTCTGATCTGATATATTTTAAAATAATTTTTAAACGACTATATTATATTATGTAACATTTTATTTATTTATTATATATTCGAGCGATTTGTTTTTTGATATATCAAGCAGAGCTCAAAATGCAAAGGAAATTAATTAAATTAAATTGTTATTTACTAAGGATTCGTTTTACTTTCGATACGATTTTCGGTCTGGGGGTATACATATACTTTTTAGATCGATATCGATAGTCACTGACTACATAAATCATATTTCAGAACAGGCCTGTACTTTAATTACAATTGTTCTTTAAAATGTTAGTCAATTTCAATTAATTAAGGTTTTCAATTATATTGTACGTTATTTTTTCTTAGTGTAAGTATTTATGTTAATTTTGAGTTTACAAAACATATAAAGCAAATTATATTAATTTTAAAGGAAAATTATAAATGTTTACGTTAATTATTAAACATTTAAGATCTTTGATTATATTTGCTGTTACATTTCTCGTCTTTTTGCGTACATTTAAAGTGAATCAATTTGTTTATTTAATTAAGTTAATGTTTATTAATTAAAATAAAATAAATAATATAGCACACCCCAATTGTATATTAAAATATTCAATTCTCACTCTAATTGAATTAAATTCAAAAATATATTTCAACTTATATTAAATCACAACTTTTTCCGGAAATTTCAATTTAAAAACATAATATTGTACATAAGAAACTAAAAGTTTATAATTAAATATATTAGTTAAACAAAATATAATAAAATAAAGGAACTTTTTAAAGCTACAAATGACAGGTGCGTAAAGTATTTTCAATCTGAAAAATAAATAGAAAAAAATTTAAATCAAATAAAATTAAAAAAAAAAAAATGTAATAAAAAGAAAAATAAAACAAACTTTTATACTTACTTTTTTAAAAATGATCAATACATGTACATAACATAAGATATATGTATAACTATAAGCAGTGTCGGTAAAAATAATAGAGACGATGTCTTCCTTTTAACTAACGTGTTATAAATGTTTTTTATTTTGAACATTTGGCTGTGAAATTCGCTGTCAAATTCAGTATCTCTTTTTAGTATATCACAGGGACCGTAACTGTTATAACTTTTATCGTAAAAGTCAGAAAATAAAAGTTATTTTTTGACTTTTATTTTTTCGAGCAGAAATAAAAGTTATTTTTTGACTTTTATTTTTAAGAGCAGAAATAAAAGTTATTTTTCAACTTTTATTTTTTCGAGCAAAAATAACAGTTATTTTTGATTTTTATTTTTGCGAGCAGAAATAAAAGTTATTTTTTAACTTTTATTTTTTTTAAGCAGAAATAAAAGTTATGTTTTGACTTTTATTTTTTCGAGCAGAAATAAAAGTTATTTTTGTTTTAATTCATGATGATTTCATAATATTTATTAAAAAATTCTTTAAAAAAATTAAAGTAATTTATGTTTGAAAATGATTAGAATTAAGTTTTGGGTATATTAAGCACTAATCTTTGTGTAATAGGGTTTGAAAAAACCGAATTAACTTTTATTTCTGCTCGAAAAAATAAAAGTCATAAAATAACTTTTATTTCTGCTCGAAAAAATAAAAGTCATAAAATAACTTTTATTTCTGCTCTTAAAAATAAAAGTCAAAAAATAACTTTTATTTCTGCTCGAAAAAATAAAAGTCAAAACATAACTTTTATTTCTGCTAGAAAAAATAAAAATCAAAAAATAACTATTATTTTTTTTCTAAAAAATAAAAATCATGTTTTTAAAAAGCATCGCATTTTATAAAAATTTGGTCCAAGACAATCAAAATGGTATACTTGGTTTTGTTCTCCGACATTTCCTTGCGGTTGCTTTTTTTAATCAAAAATTCAAAAATAACAGTTATTTTCGGTCCCTGGTATATCATTTTACTTTAATGTCGTATAGAAAAAACAATAAACAAATAAATTCGATATATTAAGTACAGCACAAGTCTAGGTACCTTAATTTATATAAAGAATATTTTGAATTTTAGACAAAAATATCTATGGAGGGGCTTAATCCAAAGAAATTGCGATAAATATTTTGGGCGTAGTATAACGGTGTGTGGTACCAGGTGAGGACAATTTTTATTGTTTAAGCGATGAATAAGACTGTAAATTAAAGAATTCTAAATTACGACCTCACCCAATGTGCGGAAGAATTATTTCGAACGGTATATATTTGAACAAAATATAACAAGCAACTCTATCGAAAGATATTTTAAAATCGAAATTTGTATGAACTAACATAGCAATATGTAAACGTATGTAATGAAAAAAAGTTGCTAATGATAAATCGTGGGTGTTGAAATTCATACGAATTTTGTTGTAAGATATATTTAAATTTAAAAAATAATTTTAATTCACAGTTTGTCTTTTTATTTTATTTGAAAAGCTTGATATAAGTTCGTATATTGGATATTTAAGTGCAGTCATATTGCTCTAATTTACTTTTGTGTTAGACAAAGCTCATATCCCAAATCTAGCTAACTCCTTTTTAATTTCGAGATAAGGAAGGTATGGATATAGTGCATATTGGATACAAACCGCCATTGATGCTGGCCTTTGTTTTCGATGAATACAAAAAGTATATATTCTAACTCCTGCTTAGCCTAATGGCATTCTCTGTTTGTTAAGTCTCTAATCCGTAGGAGGCGATAATTTTTATCTCAATAAAGAATTTTGTGGTGTTTTAAGGCAATTTTAACGTTTTTTAATAAGTATAAACTTTAAGTCTTTTTAAAATGTCTAGAAGTCACCGAAGTCCCGCAATAGGTAATGTGTTGGCTTATTAGACATGAGGCCTTGGTTCAAACCCCAGACCAGCCAATTCCAACAAAACGAAATACTATGAAATATTTCCTCTCAGCAGATTTCTGGCAAAAATTCTGAGAGTAAGTAAAATTGCAATGAAAAACTTTCTAAAAAATCTGTCGTTCGGAATCGACTTTAAACTGTAGGTTTTGCCACTCTTGTGTAAAATAAACATACACAGCATAAGTGGTGTGAGAAACTAGGTCGTAATTCTGACTGAAGGACTGTAATAACCTATTATGTGTGTACGTAAAATGTCCAATTATGACTAAATCACACCTTCCGTGGATATTTGTTCGAAATATATCTCTTTTCCCTACAGTTACGAACAATTATAATTTTTCGCAAAATTTATGTATTTGATTTTGTTCAGTAGTGTTATTCTCACTTTTAGTTGGATAACAGTAACAGTGCACAACATTGATAATAGTTTTTGGTCCACAATGTGTACTGTTGTCCTGCAGACTTACTAAAGAACTGAGTTCAAACAATCATTGTATTATCTTTATCTATAATTGCCCAGGCTAAATATAACTTCCCATCTTGTACCTGATAAGCCCTCGGGCCTGCGTTTCTAAAGTGAACTAACTAGGCACTGATTTCAAGAATGTGTTCCTCGGATTCGTTTTCCCCATCACATAATCTACAAACATCTTGAATGATAAACGACTTAAATGTTCTTGAACTTAATTTCCTTGCTCAACCCCATGTTTCGTAAGAATTTATCGCCTCTCTCTTCTTTTTGTGTAGAAATGTGTTTAAGGTGTGAACAAATGTTTGACTTTGAGTCTCCCATGAATTGAGAAAATATAATAACGGGTGATTTTTTAGCTATTATCTTTTTGTCAACACTGGTTTAAACAGCTTACGCACGTTTCGTGTTTTGTTTCACTGTCCAACATCTTCAGTTTGGTCTATAATTTTACCATGAATCGTCTTACAAACGAACATCGCTTGCAAATCATTGAATTTTATTATCAAAATGCGTGCTCGTTAAGAAAGTTCATCGCGCGCTTCTTCCATTTTATAGTCAGTTTAATCGACCCACTGACGCGGCTATTGTGACTAAATTTCGCACCAAATTTACATTGTTGGACATTAAACCACCAACACGCTTACGTAGAGTGCGAACTGAAGAAAATATCGCTGCTGTATCGGTCAGTGTTAAGGATGACCATCAATTATCTATTCGTCGCCGTTCGCAGCAATTGGGCCTCTGTTACTCAACAACGTGGAAAATTTTGCGGAAGGATTTAGGGGTGAAGCCTTTCAAAATACAGCTGGTGCAAGAATTGAAGCCGAACGACCTACCGCAACGCAGAATTTTTGGTGAATGCGCTCTTGGAAAGTTGGCCGAAGATCCACTTCTTTATCGAAAAATTGTGTTCAGCGACGAAGCTCATTTTTGGCTCAATGGATACGTAAATATGCAGAATTGTCGATTTTGGAGTGAAGATCAGCCAGAAGCATTGCAAAAGCTACCAATGCATCCAGAAAAAGTCACAGTTTGGTGCGGTTTAGGGGCTGTTGGCATCATTGGACCGTACTTCTTCAAAGATGCTGCGAATCGTAACGTAACTGTGAATGGTGAGCGCTACCGTGAGATGATATCCAACTTTTTTTTGCCCAAAATGCAAGAGCTTGACTTGCATGACATGTGGTTTCAACAAGACGGTGCCAAATGCCACACAGCACGCGTAACAATGGACTTATTGAGAGTCGTGTTCGGTGAACATTTTATTTCACGTTCGGGACCGGTCAATTGGCCGCCTAGATCGTGCGATTTAACGCCTTTAGACTATTTTTTGTGGCGCTATGTTAAAGCTCATGTCTATACAGACAAGCCAGCTTCAATTGAGGTCGCGGTCACCATTTGCATGAAATAATCTTCAAACATTAAATTATATGGACCGTACTATCGATTCAAATAAAGATTTCATGCATTTTTCTGAATTTTGTGTTTTTTTTTTGAAAAATTTTCCTATAGCTCTTAAAAAATCACCCTTTATATAGATTAAGAAAAAACTAAGAAATTAAAATGAATACTAAACTTCTACGTTCAGTAAATGCAGTATAGATTTCTTGTTTCAGTTTTAAAAAAATACTAAACATTGCATTTTGCTTGTTATTGATCATTTTTAAAGTTTATTTAAATATGTACATATATTATTAGTACAAAAAGGAACACCATGCACATAAAAACAAGAATAAAAAAAAGAAATTTAATTTAAATTTGTTTAATTTTGTGTACATGAGTTTATATGCGTGCAAAGAATTTTTAAATTTATTTCAAATAGAGTATGTACTAGTGATTGATTCTATGTCAAGAATATCTGAAAATGAGCTTGAAGGACACATTAGTAATAAGCGGAAAGAAAACCAACCTTTTTATTTGTTTGAAAATTTTATAATTTCATTAATGATCCCTTCCTCTCATTTTTTTCTCATTTCATGTTCTTTTTACATGAAATTATTTGTTACCACTGTGAGATCAGCAATAATTTGATTAGTTTCATTTAATATATTTGCCTTCAGTTCAATTTGAAACATAAGGAAAATTATTTCAAGTTAATTTTTTGAAGCATTTTTGTTAATTTGCAAAAAGTCGATAGGTTTCGTTTTCGATAAATTTTGTTTATATAATTAGGTTAGTTTGATTATAATGTTTTAATATAAATCCACCAAAAATTTTGAACGAGATTTAGAGAACCATAGAATTTTTTTTATAGAAAAGAAGAAGAAAAAATTAAACAATTGTTTGTTATTTTAGGAATTTAAAGGCTTCATATTAATTTATTAATTTTTGTCACAATATCATGCAAAACAATATGAAAAAAAAAACAAACAAACAAACAAATAAACAAATAATACTTTTGTGAAATACCTGCAACATTTACATACGTATATATATTTACAAGAAGTTTATGTTTTAATTATATTCGTTTATTTGTATATAAACTAAAATTAAATAAAAAATAAAGTTAACAAAATTTATAAAAAAAAAAGGAAACGAAAGATAAAAAGGCATTTATTAGTTCAAAATTTAACAAAATACATATTAATATAAATAATACTTAGAAATTAGGAAGTATAATACCAATATTGTGTTAGAATTAAATGTAAAGGACAAATTATTAATATTATTATTAGACAAAGCGTATACGGTTTTAAAATTTACAAGCCATTCATTGTGTAAGCCAATTTTGTTAGAGATTACAGAAACTATGTTTAGTAGAGTAGGAAGTTAAAATATATTTGCTTTTATTAAAAATATTTACAATTCTTTCTGGATTATGTTAAAATATGTTATTATCGTTGTTCATATTGTTATATTTATTCTAAACATTTTGACGTAACTGAATGACTAGTAGATTTGTTATAACAAAAAATATATATTTTCTTTTTTAATCATTCACACAGTGTTTGTATCTAGCAAGAGTACTATGATTATCTTCCATAAATGAAATACTTACGCGATTGATTGAGTTACGGCGTAAGTCACCTGTTCCGCCGCTTATCGAACCGCCAGCACTTCCGCTACGACTCCGTCCTACATCACTGCCCTCTATACAAATATCAGAATCAGAATCTGTGCGTCTTAAACTACCATCCTAATTAAAGAATTATTAATAAAAGAAAAACAAAACGTGTATATTTATATTTGGTAAGCATTACCTGTGTTAATTGTTCGGTGGTAGTTAGAAGACGTGCAATTGGATTACAACAAACCGGCAAAGTCTCTAATAGCGTTGGCCTTGAATGCGTAAGTAATGGTTTCATATACCTAGAATTCATACAGATTTCAATTTATTTCAAAATTTGTAAACAAAGGTTTATTTAAGCATCAAAAAGTATATATGCATATATAGTGGGTCTTCTGACAGGGACTTTCAACCTTGACAGTTATCAACCCTCTTATTGCATTAGTTTTCATTTATTTAATTTATTTTGTCTAATCACTTAGGATGGCTAAAGCAATCAATAACAAGTGGAAATAATGAAATTGTTTTATCAAAGTGGGTATTCTGTACTGTTCCTAATAAGACATAAACCACAGAGGTCTTTAAAGCCAACATAACCTGTGCTATCAGACAGAATCAGCTTGATTTATGACCCAAAAAATTCATGGGAAATTGGTCATTTGGGAAGCCGTGGTGGACATTTGAACGATGTTATATCTCACATAAAATGGTATGAATAGGTTTTTCAATCGAACAAAAAATTTCGATGATATCCCACACACACACTTTGTTCTATTCAAATTCAAACACAGGATGCGGGTACCTGTATTTAAAACTTCTAATAGTAAGACCGCTATGAAGTCAAGACTTCTACATCATTTATTACATGACCTGTGAGATTACTTACAAGAAACGAACAAATCATTGAGCAATTTTATGAGT
Organism: Sarcophaga subvicina; assembly: GCA_936449025.2. Taxonomy (NCBI): domain Eukaryota; kingdom Metazoa; phylum Arthropoda; class Insecta; order Diptera; family Sarcophagidae; genus Sarcophaga; species Sarcophaga subvicina. The sequence continues at coordinate 40,831,330 of OW388082.2, forward strand.
GTAAGATATTGACAGAAATACATTTTTCGGCTAGAAAAGTGGATAAACCTCAGAAAGGAAAAATGCCTTTTCATTTAAATAAATAATTAAGTAATTTCTTCACGATCACATATAATATGTCTTGACATATACCTTGACTAATGTTTAACACGAACTCTTTGAAATATATTAAAAGATTGCTTGAGGTTAGAGTATAAACTCTTAGGACCATATTTTAAGATCGAGTTTAAGCTCTCGATTTAGCTAATCTACGATTAAATTTAATCTTAAGTTAATTAAGTTTGCATTTTTTGGGTCCGAAATGTCCAATTTTTCACCTCCAACGTTAGTGGTTTAAACTAGCAAATAAAAGTAAGATTAAGTAAACTCAAAAACTCGATACGAAAATTAAAGTTAACTTAATCGTTAATCTCAAACTCAAAAAATGGCCCTTACTGAATTATACTTCTCAAAAATCGAATACATTGCTTCTCAAGAAATTTCGGTAAAAACTAAAACTATTAAACCTATGGATACACTATTTTTTTAAGGTCACATCTTAAGCTTGACTTTGTTAAAATACGTTATAAAAATGTGCGTTTAAAAATGAGTGTAAATTCTGGACATTACTCGTTAGATTTGGCTTTTCTATTGCGAAATCGGTTTAAGCGTGTAGCAGCCTGTTGAAAAAATTTGTGAAGTTATGAAGATATGGTTTGCTCGCTTTCGACTTAATATTTTTGATGATCGACCAACAACCAAGTCGTAGAAAAAATTTAGAAAGACCGGCACATTAACAGCAAGGGCGTTACTAAAAACATTTATTAAAACATTTATTACAAAAAAATTTGACTACACAATTAAGGTCGCTGTTGGGCCCGAATTTAATTAGCAATAAAATATTTAATGCACTGCATTTCAATTTACAATTCATTGCTTAAATGTAACTAAAACTGAATTAAACGATTACGGGCAATAAAAAGTAGATCATGTCCGAAAATAATGTTCGATCTTGGAGGAAGGTTAGGTTAGGTTAGGTTAGAGGACGTGTACTTCTCAATTAAGACAAGTACAGTACCCGGAGGTCGAATTGACCCATTGTACAACGTCCTAGTTTCTCACACCACTTATGTTGTGTGTGTTAATTTTATACATCAGTGGTGGGACCTACAGTTTAAAGTCGACTCCGAACGACAAAACTTTTCATGGCAATTTTTATTTACTCTCAGAGTTTTTGCCAGAAATCTCCTGAGAGGAAGTCGCCGAAAAAATACTTTTTGTATTTTGTCTTTGATGCCTGGCCTGGGGCTCGGACCCAGGCTTTTGCGTCTAATAAGCCAACACACTACCCACTAGACTACGGCGACTTCATCTTGGAGGAAACAAAGTAAAACTTCGCAGAAAATGGCAAATCCAGGACAGACACCAAGTAATTTCATATTGTGTCTGGTGGGATAGGAATAAAGTTCAATAAAATGGCCAGAACTGATTAACAGGAAATGTGTTCTGTTAATCATGATAGCGAAAAGCCACACTCATTTTTGAAGGCCCGGTATAGAGCGCTTGGCTTAAAATTTTTAAACACATTGCAATTGTGAACGTTTAATAATTCAAAGAAATGACTGATTATATAATAACGTTGTATCTCTTTCGAAAATGAAAATATGCATAATCATCAAATATAACGAATAATCCAAATATTATAAAAATAATAATATTGCATAATATAGTATACATAAATAGTTCATTTTAAAATAGGATTAAGTAACAGTTGAGCTAAAAAATTCGTACGAAAACAGAAAAAAATTGGTATGAAATGATGGCGCCACTTTTTATCCATTAAACCTGTCCAATGCGTTCCTTTAATGTATTTAGGGGCTTAGCAAATTCGAACGAACTTCACTATTTTGGTGTTTTTGTGAACAGCCCCTCGGTGCGCATGTCGTCCGACTTCAGCAGTTTTTTTCGCCAAAAAGCAATGCTTTATTAACACACGAAATTGCTTTTTATCCACTTTCTTTAAATTAACAAAATTTACTTCACTCAAAATACTTTATCTCTCAAACTCATACTACTTCTCTTTTGAAGGTTAAGGTTAACTAAAAGCGGTATGTACTAGTAGCGCCGTCTGTGTGTTAGCTTACAAACCTTTCATCCCAACTGCTAATAGTATAATTTAATATTCACTTACTTTGAATCAAAGCTACCCCACAATCTGGCAAGTACGGCTTTGTCATTACGTCTGCCATTGGTATTAACACCATTGCCGTTATTTTCCAAATCACCACAATCCTGTAAATAACCATCAGACTGTTTTTAAATAATATATTAATTCTTTGTCTTTAAGTAAATTTTAAATAAAAATATAACAATAAGTAACAGAGTAATCTATATTTAAAGTGTAGTTGTGTAATAAATGTAGCACATTAATCCATACATACATACGTATACAATTTCATCTTGATCAAATTTAATTTGTTAATGTATTTGACTATTAATTTTAAAAAATACAACAACTAAGTTTGTCTAAATAGTGGTAAATGTGATCAATTTAAAAGCAAGATTGTTGTATGAGATTTTTTTTAACAGCACAATTGATATAAATTCAGATTTGTCGCCTATATTTTGCAGATTGTCAAAGTATTAACTACTAAGCATTATTAAGGTGTCAGCCGTTTTTCTTCCATTAATGCTATGTATAGGTTGAAAATACAAAATTTTCATCGAAATCCCACTATTTAAAATTCTAAAATTTCGAATCGTCTAGAAGATTGTAAATTTTGTAGAACTTTAGAGTTTTTAGTTTGATTTATAAAAATAAAATATGATATACACCGACTAGATAACACAGAATAAAGCCGGAAGAAACAAGAATTTTTAAGGGAAATGGAAAGTAATTTGCTCATTAAAATAAAATAAATATCTCTAATTACAAATGATTTGATATACTATACAATTCGAACTACACATATTTAACAATTTTCATACTCACCGACAGTGGTAGAAAAAACAATAGGATGGATTTTTTCTTTTTAAATATATGTCCATCTACTGGATTTATAGAATTTTATTTTAATTTTTTTTTTTGAAATTTGCAGAAAACCATACGAACAAGTAAATTCACATGGAAGGAATAATAGAGACTCATCCATTAGAAGCCTTTAAATTAAAAATTAATTTATGCAAAAAATTTAAAAAGGATAAAGAATTATCCTTTAATTTATATGACCATCTAAAAATAGGTTATGATGTTTATATAACAAACGCTGGAAAATTATGATTTGAAAGTTAAAACCTAAGGACATACATATATATTGTATATCGACAATTACAAGAAATCAGAAAAGAAATTTTGAATAACTAACTACATTTTAGAGCACCTGTTTCAATCCGAACAATAAACAAGGTACTAGGAAGGTGTAATGGTTTGACGAAACGAAGATTAATTTGTTTGAGTCGAATGGAAAATCATAAGTAAACCGACCGGCAAAGACAGCATATAAACAAAATAAACAAAATCGGCAATAAAAACGAAAGTATCTAATCCATTAATTAATTAATTGTCTGGACTGGAAAAATGACTGCTGATTAGAAGGATACTCTACAAATCAGTATTCTTTAAAGGAAATCAAATGGAATGCAAAATTATGGTTTCAAAGAAAGGAAGTACTAATCTAGAATAGGGATCTAAACTCTATCGAATACCGTTATGAATTCCTTAAGAACTCTTCTTTCTTTTCAGCCTAAAAATACTAATAAAATGAAATTCAAGAAGTTTGTTATTTATTCTATTTCTCGCTGACAAAAAAATCTGAAAGTAAAGGTATCATTCTTCTTCCATCATCATCATTCCTCCATGCAATACTGTCACGAATAAAACAAAATTTTTAAGTTTTAAAATTCCTATCGCTTTAAATTTGTACAGTTTAATAAAATAATAATAAAATAATAATAATAAAATCTTAAGAAAATGCTGAAGTCTTGGAGTTTTTCTATTATTTCCCCCTACACTATAGTTCGGCTTAAGAATTTATGTATGTAATGTATAATTTCTGTTTCTTTATATTTCGAATTGAAATACGATAACAAATTATATTCTTAATATTACCAAAAGATTACCTATACTATCGGTGAAGTGTTACAGTTTTCGGTGGAAAAAATGTCAAGAATTATATTATGCCAAAAATGTACTTTAAAAAAATATAATTTTTTCCTCATTTTCATAATTCTTGAATTCACAATATTAGCGAATATATTATTTCAAATTATGTTTAATTTGTTTTAACCATTGATCGTAAAAAATACAATAAACGGAAAAAATCATCGAGTTGGAGTCGCAAAAGAAACGAAACGTATCGTATTATGGTGCTTTTACAGAATCTGTAGTGATTTAAAAAAATGATTTCAAATCGGATTATTTTTGGACGAAAAAATATAAATTCAAATAAAATCCTTAAAAAGAGCGATTGATTTTACCGTCGGAACTCATTTCTGGAATATGAATGTACCCAAAATAAATTTTACTTTCTGGCGGTAAAATAAAACTCCACTTCCAAATTCATCTTTTTATTTTCTGTTAAAGAATAATTTGTTTGAAAAAAAATCTGAAAATAATATTTAAAAAAAAAGTTTTTAACCATCGTAATGGTTTTAATGGTTTTAACATAAATACATACATAATTGGTCATTACAACCCTTCAGTCAGGATTATGGACCTAGTTTCTCACACCACTTATGTTGTGTGTGTTAATTTTATACATGAGTGGCGGGACCTACAATTTAAAGTCGACTCCGAACGACAGATTTTGAGAAACTTTTCATGGCAAATTTTTTTTGCTCTCAGAGTTTTTGCCAGAAATCTGCTAAGAGGTAGTCACCGAAGAAGTAATAAGCCAACACACTTCCTACTAGACTACGGCGACTTAACATACAAAGGAGTAAAAAGTAATTAATATCCTATCTCGTAATATTGAATATATTAAGTGAATTGAATTAAAAATGATTTAAAAAGATTTTGCGTATGGTATAGAGGATGTTTTTTATTTTATTAAATTTCATGATAAGTATTAGGCTGACAACAATATATCCCCATACCGATTGAACAGCAGACTAAAACTGTGACAACCTACTGATTTAATAATGAAATAGAAAAAATAAAATTATGGAATCAAAAATCGTTAGCCACTTTTTAGGAGAATGTTATTTTTTTAAATGTTGTTAAATCAATTGCAAGGTATTCTAATATAAGTGTTGTCGATACGATGAATTTTTCATCGAACTGTTTGCGTAAAAATACGTATTACCAATTATTATGGTGAACTTTATGTTTGAGTGTACGCGTATGATGTGATGGGAAAAATATGAAAACTTAAAATATTTAACACATAAAAAGGGATGAGATAATATTTACACATACCACGTTTGTTGTATTTTCCATTGAATTGTAAACCTTTTAATTTGTCAATTTTTGCATACAAAAATATTGAAAAATAAAGCAAATATTTTATAAGATGACGAAAAAGTATATAGCATATTTAAAAATAGTAGAAAACATTTCAATTAGAGACGAAAAATAACAAAAAGCTTGCAATGTATGTATAAATAAAAATGTACAAAACGTACATTACTACAGAAAAAATTAAATTAATAATAAATAAAATCTTATTTAATTATTTTCATATACTCACACTATGAACTTGATAGTTATTTAATTGTTCAGTCTCTTCATCAACACCAACACTGAAATTGTATTATATGTTAAAAGAATTAATTTAAGAAACTACTAAATACTGCTTACGGTATTTTTAACCAACTCAATAAAAAGTTTGATGCACCCCCTTGTATAATAACAGTAAATATAACAATAAGCGATGTTGCTGTCAACATAGTTTGTCGTGCCTCTGATAACGTGTTACGAATGGCCAAAGCAAAAGACATCGCACCTCGTAAGCCTATGTATATGATGCAGTTGTATTTCACTTGTGAATATTTTGCAAAATTATTTATTTACCTGCAAAGAACAACATGTGTTGGAAGTTTGTAGAGATTTTTGGATTTCTATTCAAGTTCAATAGCCATGAGAGAGGATAAATGTTAACAGCACGTCCTATTGCAGCGCATATCTTTACAATTAAAAAAATATTTAAACATTGTAAATTTAGGTATTTTATAAAAAAAGAAATACTTACAAATCCTGTTATAATAAAAACTGCATCGAAATGATGTTTGGGAAATGTAAACATGGATACACCAATATATGAGAATATAAAATTTTCTGCTAGGAAATTTAAAAGTTCGAAGATTTCTTTAGTTCTGGTACGAGAATTTTCTGATAAATTATTATAGGTGTAATGGGCTTGACATATGCCACAAAATAATACCGCTACTACGCCAGTTAATTCCGAGGCTTCTGCTATGAGAAACGTACTGTATGACATTAAAACAAACAGAGCTGACTCTAGTAGAGGAAAATCTCGAACACGAGTAAATTTAGTCAAGTGCGAAATAAGTTGAGGAATAGCATACGTACATATATATACATATATTAAACAAATATTTTTTCAGAACAATAATACACACAATGTTTCAAATTCGAGTTTCTTTTTTCAAAACTGCTTTGTTTTTGCAGAAGGTTTAAAATTTTTTAAACATGTAAAATATTACCCAAAAATCATATAAAAACAGTTAAAATCTACTTAAAAACTTGTGGACGTGTTAAAAGCATATTTAGTAATTTTGTTGAGTAGAAAACATTTACAAACAAAATATTTAAGTCCCATGGTCGGTACAAGATAAAAAATAATACCCGGCCATTCAACTATATTACGATTGTATACAAAACCCTTAGGCTTACCCAAAACAACTGTCATATTATGAATTTTATGTAATGATTTAGCTCTTAAGCATCAAGGGATCATTTGGTTCAGAAAAAATAATTTGACCATTAGTAGGCGTCATTAATTTTTGTTTTAATGGTATTGTATATACATATTAATTCGTAAAGAAACACTTACATTCCATCCTAATTACTGTTTGGTATGCATTTTAGTTTTGGTATCATTCGGTATTTTTTAATTGTAAGTACAGCTACAAAAACTGATTACGATATAACGCCAAATTGAGTATTTTTAAGAATTGTTGATAATATAAATAGAAATAGAATCGATATGTGTTATTGTGCAAATGCGGCTTATTTGACAGATATCATTTATAACTCGAATTTGAAACATTTTGTACCTATTTTAATCTGGTCTGCGATTATTGTTCTTCATTTATAATATTTTAACTAAAGATAAGTTCAAAAGGATATTAATGCAGTAAAGCAACCCATCAATGCTCCAATTAGTAAAGATAACATAAATATGCCAAAGAAATCACTCAAAGCTCTAAAGAATGCATATGTTTCGAATTCGCCAGTACTTGAATAATGCTCTCCATAATTTTGAATTGCGCTATAATTAAAAATATGTTTGTAGTAATAATATTTTTATAATATGTATCATTTTTCCTTACCCGCTCAAAACGATTGCAACCGCATCATTAAGAACAGACTCACCAAAAACCAGCGCATAAAGATTTACATCTACATGCAAGTCATGGAAAATTGCTAGAATTGTTAGTGGATCTGTTGGTGAAATCAACGCTCCAAAATACAGTGTGTCCAGAAATGTAAAACTGCTGCTCAAATACGACGGCATCAGCTTCACACAACCGTACATAATGGCACCGATTAGGAACGCTGATAATGTCGTGCCCAGTATAGCAAATGTTAAGATGGCACCCAGATTACGAAAAAAATATTTCTACAAAATTTGAATTTATCAAAATTTTTTATAAAAAATGTAAACAAATTTCTTACCTTTTTTAAACTGTAACCAGCATGAAAAATAATTGGTGGTAAAATAATATTAAAAAATATCTCGGGATCAAAGGTGGCCTTTAAATCAATTTCATTCTCGACAACATCATACACTTGACTACGGAAGGTATACGCATATGTTTTATTTTCTAAAGCTTCTTTGCTATCCGGCGGTGTTAATTTACCAGGGAACTAATTATACAAACAATAACAGTTAAAAATATAAAAAAAAACTGTAAAAATGTAACTTACTTTTAGCCAAAGTGTATCTGGTGGTAATGTTTGATTAAATTGTGAATTGGGTTCAGGTTCTACTTCCAAATGTACAAGAGGTTTTGATGATGCTGAATAACGTATAGCAGCACCCACAATTAAACCTAAATACCAAGTAAATATAAAAGGCAATATTTCATATGTTGCAGAACAAATATATGTACATAAAACAATTTGTAAATGAATTTAAGTGGGTCCCACAAGGAGTTGGATTTAAGACTTTAATAGATATTGGAAACCATATTCTTGGAAGTCACAAAATGTATTGCACATCATTTCTAAATGTCACAAATATTTTTAGCCTTCTTTTGATGATTTTTAAAATTAAAGTTTTTTCTGCATAATCTACATTTTATAACACTCTATCAAATTCTTTTGGCATAAGAAATGCATTTATTTATATTTCTTATATTGTGGAAGTCATTCTAATATGTATATTGATATTTATTTTAACATTTGTATACAGAGTGATATACATACATTTTGAATAGTTATGCAGCTGAAAATTCATTCTTAATCATGTTACCATGATTACTAAAATATCTTTGCATAGATAATGTGAATGGTCTATAATTTCACTAAGTTCATATATAATATTAAACGAAATAATCATTACAGTTAACGTATTATCTCTTACAGCTTAAACATTGACATATTAACGTATCAAATTTCCTACTCTAACCAGAATTGAATTATATAAATGATCTATAGTTTTAATACTTATTGGGCACTCTCTTTTTAACATATGAAAGAAAAATAATACTTTTAATATTTTTGCAATATTAAATACCGAATTCTCGTTTTAATTTTAAGAATGTTATGCTAAAAACTAATAATTATTTTAGATACGTTCAATACAGACGCACATCTTAAAAACTTCTTCTTCTTTCATATGGACTAAAATAAACAAAATTAGATTCTTTTACCAACATAAATAACTCAATGTTTTTTAATCTGTCTATAATCCTACTTGAAGTCGCAGTGGTCTAGTAGATAGTGTGTTGGCTTATTAGACGTGAGGCCTCGGTTCAAACACCAGGTCATGCATCACCAACTGAACGAAATATGAAACATATTTCTTTGGCGACTTCCTCTCAGCAGATTTCTGATAAAACCTCTGAGAGTAAATAAAATTGCCATGAAAAGTTTCTCAAAAATCTGTCGTTCGGAGTCGACTTTAAACTGTAGGTCCCGCCACTCACGTATGAAATTAACGCACACAACATAAATGGTGTGAGAAACTAAATCGTAATCCTGACTAAAGAGTTATAATGACCAATTATGTACGATGTATGTATGTAATTATGTATGTATGTTTAATCCTACTTAAGAAACACTCACATTTCTTCAACGAATCTATAATAATGCGTAAATATTTGATATTATTTGTGAATGTAAATTAACTCATCTACTTACTATGAGATTGCACTATGGTCAACACTTAATACTTAACTAGGCTGTGAACAATTCGGCCAGTTTTGGCCAGTGGCTATTGTCCTTTTATTTTACAAGATAACCTACTCCCTGCAGTGGGCTTAGAGATTTAAGCTTGTAACTAAATTGGTACAATTGTATTTGACTTTCACGAATAATTTTAAAAGCGTATATTCCCATTATAGACTGTAGTTCTATAACGCATAATATAATTACATCTGAAATAGCAAATTGTAATTGAACAAAACAGTGCACTTTTTACATTTGACTATGTATGCTAAGAAGTCTTTATGTTCAAATACTGGATTTCTTTTCAATATATGTAATATAAAATGTACGGTTTACCAACTATTCAATTTTCAGTTTAATTTAATACGCTATAAAATATAATATTTACATGTGTTTTGCATTCATATTAATTGCAGTTGGGAATACCCCGCACAGTTGGTGAATAATTATTTGATAGAAAAAATGTTGTAACAAAAAGTAATGACGAATCAATTTGTGGGTAACAAAAAAACACAGACTATACATATGAAGGGAGAATTAACAATTTTTTTGTGTTAGCGACCAGAAGGGGTATTATTGAAATGAGGAGGTTCATTAGTAAAATTATAATAGAAACAATATAGGAGAATTAAATTATTGTTTGATTCAAAATAAAATCAAAATATTTACCATATATCACAGCAAGGCCAGTCTCATGCAACCATGAGACACGATGATGTTTGAATAACCATATTGTCAATACTGTCAAGGTCAATAGGAAAGTATAGACAAGAAGGTTAAGACTGTCAATTCGGTGCGTTAGCGTTGCCTTGGCATCGAGCGCAATATCTGTAGCGGTTGCATCACAGCAACTGGTACCAAAAATAAATGCTAACAGAATAGGATCTACCAACCAATTGAACCGACAACAAACGCCGGATAGCAGATGTTTAGAAACATTATTGCTTATTAGCCAACGACACACCATCTGTAGTTAATTTTAACTTGATGTACAAGCAAAAATTCGATGTTAATTAATCTGATTTTTCTTTTATTCTATTCGTGCTTTACAAAAAAATGTAATAATCGATATTTTTAATTAAAGAATCCTTTTAGCTGTGGCAACTAAAACAGTGCTATTTATTTCATAATTATTTACAACATAATTATTTTAAATATTTGTAATCAATGATTCACTCAAAATATTATTTTGCACTATCGCTCAAGTATTATTGCGATGTAATTTTTTTTGTTTTCAACAGATTGCCACAGTATATATTTACTATTCGATTTGTTTTTTATTAGCAAATACAATATTAGTCTTCTTTTTGTTATGAAGATATGCACTGATGTTTGATAGCCCCTGAAAATGATATAAATGTAGCCATACTTTTGAATTCATCTTGCTTTTGAAACCCATAAAAATGATTTGTGAAATAGCATTTTTAAATATATATTTCTGACAGAAAATCTTGGTAAGCATTATATTCCTACCTACACCTTAGGCTATGAAGGCAATCAATCCATGAAACAGCACAAAGCTTAATATCTCATGTTGTAAGTCGATCTGTGATTAGATTATTTATCATACCTTTAAATCCATACATACATTTCTTCATACTACCTTCATAAATCACTTCAATATGAAACATACGAATGGTCGAACAGGTAAATATAACACCCATCGTTTCTCTCGCCTTTTATCGACGATGACATAAATCGGAAATAGTCAATGTCCACAAAGGTAAACGAGGGCTCATATACCTCGAGTTTGATGCCAGTTATAGCATCTTTGGGGTTGCATAATAATTTTTGTACCATTGGCATGTTCTTCGTATTTTCCGAAATAATATCGTCATTTTTGGACAAACGGTTTTCGTGACTGTTGAGGTTTTCGACTCTTCTTTGGTAACTTTACTTTTGTCTAAATAAACGTTTAGAGTGAATAATTTACTTCCTCTTTCAATTGGTTTATTATGTATGAGGTTTGACGTTTCACGGCTGTATTAACTTTTCCGTGAATTTTTAAATAAAAACATTCAAACTGCTTTAATTGCATTGCAATCAATTCCGAAGCATTTTTTAGCTTCCCCCTCATTATAAGTGTATACATAAGTGAACTTCATATGTAGTAATAGTATATGCTTGTACTTGCATCCATTCACTACATTATCTCTGGTCGAACTACATTTATGGTTCCCCAGACGTTACCGACATAAATTCTAAGATTTAATAGTTTTCTATTTTTCGTTCATAGTCAAATTTATAGATTCACACTCTCTAACCTGTGTTTTATACGTGTGGTACTTATTGCGTTCCTATTAGTACGATAGAACTTCTTGCTTTTATTCCGACGATTTGTTCCTACCAGGAAAGTGCGATCGAAGAAAGTTGCAAAACTGTAGCTTATGAATAATTGTTCAAAACTACTCCAAACACAATCACAGGCCCCTCATATCAACATTATTGAGCATGTTGGGGAAAAACTTGCCTGTAAGCTCTATAAATCTAATATCAGCACAATGGAGCAGTTGAAACAAGGAATTAGACGAGAATGAAACAACATAACCTCGGAATTGTATGCTCATCTCTTGCAGTCGATGCCTTTACGTTTGAAAGCAGTAATAAAAACAAAAGGTTTTGGTTCAAAGTGTTACAACAGTTCCTTTTATTCGCTGTCCAATTATGCGTTTGACATGATTCGTTATACTTTTGAGGATGATCGTTAATACTTTTTTCCTTTTTTGTTTTAAAAGTATTTTTAAATAAAAAATACTAAGTATTATAGATTGTATAAAAACTTTTTAATTATCTACAAATCCACATCAAAATTTTTTTGAAATGTTTCCATTGAAGTGGAATAATCGGCATTTGAATAATCTCATACCTAGTGTCCTACATTTGAGCCACTGTAAGCAATGGCGGGACAATTTGTTTTACTTTAACAAGCTTCATTTCGTGATTAAATTCAATACCTCGAACTCAACTAGCCGGGATTTTAGAAGTTGCTCTTTTGCATAAAAAATAAACGGTGATATCTGTGATATTGCTGAACTTTGGACAACTATTGAGGCATGCCAAAACACCAAACGATGTTATTGTGCAGTAGCGGATTGTAGGTGATGCTATTTCTTGCGTTCGGCGAAAAATTTATGATGCGTCGCCTTGGGAACATTTAATTTAGCTGCTGAATATTTTACCATTACTTAACATAAAAGATTTTAAGCAGCAAATAGGGATTGAAAGCATAGGCGTAAAAATAAATCAAAACGAAATTAAGATTTCTACGTATACGTTTATTGAATACAGTTATATCAGTCATATAAAACATTAAATACCATAGTAATAATACAGTAGCAGCGGTAATAATAGCTGTGAACGAGATAAATGTTAATATATCCTTATATTATATATAATTATATTATATATTAATGTGTTGCCTAAAGGCCGAGTCACATAGATTCCGTCATAAGTTGTACTTTGACATTTTCTACTAACAGCAAAGTAAAAATGTGTCAGGCTGACACGATCAGTTCTTTGACGTATACTGTGCCTGCACATCACAGTGTAACCTGCACATAATAACAAAATCTAAAGAAAAAAGCAAAACAAACCATTTCATACCCTACAAGCAAGGCGAATTCATAATGACTTCATTAATGAATTCAGTGAAATAAGATAAAGAATATAATGAAACAAGAAATCAAAGTGCAGTGTAAAAGGACCAGTAACTGTTTGGAAATGTTAGTATCTTGTCTGTGTGAAGCATTGACTAATATTTAATAAATCTCTTAATAGCTCGAGTGCGTCAGGCATACCACTGGGAAATAGGTAGCGGCACATGAGTTTAGTTGTAAACCATCTTTTGACGAAGTAGATTGTTTTCGATGTTAATATTATTTTTTTATTCAGACATCAAAATGTTAACTATACTATGTACTAAAATTTTCTTTTTAATAACAAAAATAATTTTTTTTAAAATAAAAATTATGTTTTCTTGTAAAAAGTATACATCAATTTGGTAGTGACTCACCGCCATTGTTCTGGTAGGGTAGCTGTCAAAGTACTCAACCTAAGTCTAAAGTTGTTCAATTATATTCTCTGCCTTAACAGAGAAGTACCGAATGAAGCAAAATACAGACATTAGGACGGCCAACGGCTTAGTAGAAATACATGTTTTCTTATGAAAGTTGCTACATTCAGAACGTCTGCCGAAAGTTGGGCAAATTTTAACTTTTTACTCTCGTAAAATACTTTGACAAGTATCAGCTTGCTTTTCGTTTCTTTTTATTTAATTTTTTGTGATTTGGAGGGCAATTAAACAAAAATTAAGAGTTCAAAAGTGCAACGGTGCAAAAGTGTACTCAGAGACAAAGAGATAAAAAATTAATAATTAGAAAAATAATTAAACAATATTTACATATGCGTTGTTGCGTTGCTGTTGGTTGCAAAATTTACGCATTACGTATTTCGAACTCTGTGTCGCATTGTAAAAAAAAACGTAAAAATCAAATTGCAGCGCTTTTTGGAATTTGTATTTTCAATACTTTTTTATTTTCGTTCACAGATTATGGCAAGGCAGTTTATTCCGATAATGCAGTTAGTCGAAAGAACTGTCAGTGAAGTTTCTTTTGTTCCCTTGAAAATAGAAAATTATTAATTCGATGAAGTTTCGTTTACAGTTTTCAACATAATTTGTCATAGAAAAATATTGAGCACAGCTATAATTAAAATAGTGTACATCAAAAAAAAAGAAAGAAAACAGAAAGCATTAGTGAAACGCAGTAATAATGGCTAACATAACGGTTGGACAAATTATTATGGATGCACAAAGAATGGCGAGTCGTGTTAAAGAATTAGACGCCCTAAGTAGTGCTCTTCTTGAAGAGGCCGAAGGTAACAATCGTTTTGTCGAAAGTCTCAGACAATTTCAAGACGATATGGAATCATTAAATCGTATTGCAAATAATAAGTCTAATGCCGACATGGTTAATCGCATACAGCAACAGAATGCCAATAGTTCGGAGATACTGAAGGAGAATCGTGAGCTAAAAGTGTGTATCGAGGACTATGAAAGGGCCATGGAATTGATAATGCAAAAATACCGAGAACACACCAACAGCAAAGTGCTCGAAAGCAAGTTGAACTTTAAGGAAGTCTACAATGAGAAACTATGGAAAATAATACGGGAGCAGAGAGAGAAAATCAATGAAATGGCAGCCGTAATGCAGCGAGCCGCTAATATAGATGATGAATATGACACCGATTTAATTGCTAGATTGCGTCTGGAAAACAAGACACTACGAGAATTATTACAGATATCTAAGCAATTTGGAAGCTATAACAGGCCAATACGTTTTAATGAACATCTTTTAGAAGAAAAGGCGGTTCAAACTGACCTAGCTGGAGATGACTCCGCCGATGAGTTATCGCTCTCGGGAGCTTCCGTCGAAAATGCCAATAATAATTCTGTTATACAATTGAACGTTAGTGCTATATCTACAGCATCTAATACAATAGGACAACCTGTTACAGATAATGCAAATTTATTAACCCAACACAGTGGTATAGTCGGTGATAATAATAATACAGGAGTACCACCGTTAACGTCACCCGCCATTGAAACAGCTTTCCCTACTGCCATCTCATCGTCCACATTGGCGGCCGCCGAAAGTGCAACAGTAATAGATGAGAACAATGCGATAACAACAACTACTATTGATTATAATAATTTAAATACCTCTGCTGGTCTAGAGGGAACATCCAGCAATAGCAATGATACTGCAGCAATTACGGCGGCAGAAACAACAATAAGCACTCTGAATCCTTCTCCTACAAATGTAAATGCCAATTCAACTGCCAGTGCAACATGATATTATTGTATAACATCAAAATAAAATTGTCCATCGATAAAAGAATTTTTATGTTGAAATTCTGTATTTAATTCAATTCTAATCGATTAATACTAAAATTTTTATTTCGAATTTCAATATTTTACTTACAGTTTGGAAAACCTTAACAAATGAATTACTAAACTGTTAGAAAGACAAAAACTATCTAACAATTTTAATTTATCTATTAGAATTGATGTTTAATTTTGTATTTATAACTATAAATCACTAAACTCACATTTCAAACATTTTTAATTTAAAAACATATAAATTAATCATCTTTTACTAATCAAATCTCATACCTTTATATAAAAATGATTTATTCACCTAGATAGCACTTGATATGAATATCAAAAACCTTTCACAAGAAGCGATGGTCGTCTTGACCCAGACAAATTACTCTCATAATATTCATAAAAGATCCAAAAATTAAAAACTGTAAACAAAAACAAATACCAAAACTTATTTAATCTGGTACTATAAAAAATTTAATAATAAAATGCTAAATATATATATATATACATAAATAAAGAAGATTATACCAATCTGTACAATTAAGAAATTACTTAATATTTTTTTAAAGGACGCAACACGCAACACATAATTTTTATTAAATAATCTTGTAGAAATAATAAAGTCAGATAAAAGAAACGATTAAATATTTACCGGAGATATCGAATGAAGCACAACACATAGTTAATTTTGTATTATAGTTATGCTTTTGAAAACAGTGATCTTACTGTCAAAATGTCAGCCATGAAAGAAAAAATATTATATTTTGGGGATCTGATAGTTGGCAGTTCCGTATTTTAAGAATGTTGAGTAAATGTGCATTTCCTTCCGGCGATACATAGGCAGATTAATAATGGTCCCAAAAGCTGGAAGATCATAAAATTTTTAATACATTCAAACTATCATTTTAAAAGTAATTGAACAATTTTAGTTACATATATACCAAAACAAATTACTCATTTTATAATAACTGGAATTGACTTTAAAGTTCGTCGGTCTTTAATGGATTGTGTTCTAAACACTTTAAATATTGGTCCAAAGGGCAACTAAGTTCGAATTTTTGTGTTTTTATTTTGGAGAAATTCAAAAATTTACACAAGCATATATGTTTGTGGACGTATAATTAAGTTACACTTATGCTTTAAGCTCTACATTGAAATTAAATAGTTTTTATAAAAAGCAAAAAGAAAACTTATTTTTTATTATTAATTTAATTTAATTTAATATAAATTAAAATGCTTTTTCTTTTCGAAAAATAAATTCAGTATTTCAACTCAAGTTGATAAATAAGTAATATGACAAAATAATTCGTTTATCTTTAAAGTTTTGTCATATACTATCTGGCAAATTACTTCCGCGTATCTGTCTGGCGTTATATTTACTAGGTTCAAACACTGCTTAGGAGTAATTTTCATTCTTTCTAAACGAAATCTCAGAATACATTTTATTACTAGGTTATTTGACTGAAGCTGTCGATCAATCGAGAACCTTAATGTAAGTATCAAATTTAATATAATCTTTACGCATCTTCCCAATCAATTTGTCATCTATTTTTTAATGGACCAACCCCGAACGATGTAAAATATCCACCATTACACCATTACTCAAGAGGCTCCGTGCTTGGTAGAGTTTTTTGTGCATCCTAAAATATGTTGACTGCTGAACTAGGAGTTTCAATATTTAGGTACTTATTGGGAATTGAAAATGTTTGTTCGACACGTTTATCTTTTTTCTTCTTATACGATCATGAAGTTAATTTCCTATAAGACATCTTCTTTTGACCCGTGTCGATATTTAAACATTTGAGTGAATGTGAGAAAAATAGCCATCCTGAACATGAGCGTATCTTTGATCTGGTTTCGTATTACGGTATTTGATTCAAAATTACAAATATTGTTAAATTTTTGCAATACTTTATGGGGTTAAAAACTTTCCTTCGCGATAAATTTACTGTTTTTATGAATGATGCCTCTAAGTGAGGGTCGAAGTCTAGTTCTTAATGGCTAAGTGTATACCGTTATTAATTTAAATAACTCAAGTAATTATTCCTTTAACTTTTCGATGTGGCAAACAAATCAACCAGAAGATAGCCGTCTCTCTGAAAATAATTCATTCTTAACTTAATTGTGTGTCCACAAGTGTATCTCAACAAAGCTTAGTCTCTTGCGCTCTTAACTAAAACATTTAATACATGCCTTTGATACTCTTTTGTAACTCGTCCTTTTAGAGGATAAACATATTTATGATTTTTTAGTACCACAGTATATTCTCTCTTAACCGAACTGACGAATTTGATATATTTAATCTTTAAACATTTCTATTAAAAAAAAAAAAAAACAAAAATATAATTTTCATTAATATTCTTGCCAAATATAAAAATGAGGCGAATTAAACAATATTTTCATTCATATTTTTATTGGCGATTTTTTTCAATATCTTGGAGATGCATATGAAGCAGTCCCTACACGTTGTGATTCATTGCAGAAGATAGCTGCATAAACAAATTGGTCGTTCTCTTCATACGTTATAAATTTTGCAATCAGTTTTACATATAAATTGTTCTTGTACTTTCGTGTTGTTTATATTCAACCAACCGACGCCCACCCATTGACCAATTAACCCTTCAATGTTACAATTAATTGTAATTAATTACAACCAATCATAACGTGTAGAGGTCACGTGAAGGTCAGTTGGTATTTTAATACCTTCTCGGTCGCTGTGTTTTCTTATGGTTAAATAAGCCCTCTTTATAAGAAGTTAATTTGTCTTCAATTTCAGTTAATAGCTCATCTTTAGACGAGTTAATAAAATATAATCAAATTTGGTTAAGATTAACCAAAACAGCAACACTGATTACGAATAAAGAAAAATAGAAACGAAAAAATTGTGTTACCGTGCTGTAAGCTGTGCGGTTATGGGGAACTAGTATAATGTCATGGTCGTGGAAAAAATTGTCCGTGTCCTGTTATGGAAGGGGCAAAAAACTACAAATGTAAAACTATCAAGACTATTTAATAAATAAATATCGAAAAATTAAAATTTCGGGAGTTATTATTTCAAATAAAATTACTTAAAATTGTACTCTTTTATGGGTCGATTATGGAGAGCAACTGAACTGCCAACAGTGGTATGAACGTGTATTGCATATGGAAACTGAATTTTCTTTACATACCATACATACATAATTGGCCATTACAACCCTTCAGTCAGGATTACGGCCTAGCTTCTCACACCACTAATGTTGTGTGCGTTAATTTTATACGTGAGTGGCGGGACCTACAGTTTAACGTCGACTCCGAACGACAGAATTTTTGAGAAACTTTTTCATGGCAGAGTTTTTACCAGAAATCTGCTGAAAGGAAGTCGCCGAAGAAATATTTTTTTTTTATATTTCATTTTTGATGTCTGACCTGGGATACGAACCCGGGCTTTACGAATAGTAAGCCAACACACTACCTACTACACCACGGCGACTTCAAATTTTCTTTCAGCAATTACAAATTTATGGTTAGCTGCAAATAATGCCATTCAAATTCCTTAATCGTTCCATTAGTTTTTTCTTCTTTCATTTGGCATTCGGATATTGTTCATTATTGGACAAAAAAAGAGACATTGTGTTAAAGACAAAGTTCCTATAGAGACTGCCTGCCATTTGCTAAAGTAAATTTGTTTTGGGACTGAAACTGGTGAAAAATTTTACAAAAAGGGAACTAAGGGTTAATATTAAGAATCAAAAATGTTTGCAACTTTTAAAAATTGAATTTAGTTAACCCTTTCATGCCCGAATTTTTTGGGCCAGAGCTAAAATTTTTTTAAGGACATGTGTTTGTTAGTCATGGCCTAAACATGAAGTGATATTAAATTCAGATTTATGAACAAAAATGTACAATGTTGCCTATAGGCAACATCGGGCATGAAAGGGTTAAGAAAGATTTTTTAAATGTCTGTCATATACTATATGTGGTATATACAGGTAAAACTCATTTTCAAGGCTTAACACTTAGTTTCAAAAAATTTTCAAATTTTAAAAATTGAATTAGGCAAGGACGATTTTTTAAATTTCTCTTATATTATGTCATACATATTATATTATATATCAGGTAAAACTCACTTCTAACATAATGAAAATATAAATTTCATTATCATTTGGTAAGTCGGAATTATTTAATATTTCGTATTTCTGAATCTGGCTATTATACCGGTGAAGACGTGTGTTTGCTAAAAATTGATTAACTGAAAATTGATTGCGTGTATTTTAAAAATCTGCTTTAGCTTAAGATAAAACTTTGTGTAGGTTAAGAAACAAGAACGCTATCTCCATAGTCTGAATACTAATTGATTAAAACATTAGATTTTTGGGAAATTTTAAAAATAACAACTGGCCTCGATTTAAGATAAAACTGAAATTATTAAAAAAAAAAAAATAAATCATATAAGTAGGATTTTATTATTTAAACAAACAAGTAAAAATAAACTAAAATTTTATAAGAATAAAAGTTAAATAAATATTTATTTCAATAAAATATAAATTTATTTACAGTTAATTTAAAATAAATAATATTTAATAATACATAATAATCAAACTACGCATTTGGAGCGGTAGGAGCCAATCGTCTTCCTCTTGCATCTCTGGGTACTAAAGGTGCTGGACTAGCTCTTTCAATAAATGGTACTACAGTGACGTTTCCATTTTGTAAAACTGGTATCTGATGAACCACTATAGCTGGATAAAATACTTGAGAGAAACTCAATTTCAAGAAACAAACTAAGCAAATGAGTATTGAAATCTAAAAAAAAACGAATATTACTTTTTGTTTTTATTAAAAAGCGAATTTTGATAATACCTTCATTTTTTAATACTAAAAATGTTAATTAAAGTATGTCCGTTCTTATGTTAAATTATAATGATATGATATACTTCAACATCTGTAGTCTTCTTTTTATATAATTTCAAATTTTATTGTTTTTACATTTACATCTGTGAAATTTAATTATTTAAATTAAACTCGTATTTTTGCAACACTTTCAAATGAAAGTACATACGTAAGTCAAAAGATAGATGACCACACCGAATTATGTATACCCACCACCCAAATCAAATAATGTTAATAAACATTTTTAATTGAAAATAATTATGATTTGTTTTATTTATTTCCTTTCGCCAGAAATTGTACATTTATATTATTTTGCTGAATGTTGTTTTATAAAATAACAAACTCGTAAAAATAAAATAAAATTATTTTTTTTTTGCTGATGGTGTTACAAACAATATTCTATCACCAGCATACCTTGGTACGTGCATTACTGGTATAATATCAGGGATATTAAACAACAAATTTATAAATATTTGGAAATCGGAAGTAACTTAGTAACAAAAAAAAAAAAAAAACAGGAATCAAAAACAAAAACAATACAAACATAAAATAATAACAGTAAAAAGAATTTTGTTATTCGTATTGAACTTTGTGAACGAACCATCTATTAAATAATTTGTTTGCTTTGTTTATGAGTTTAAACAAAATTTATAATATGTTGAATGAAACTTTGCTAAATCATTGATTAACGTATTTTATTATTATTTTAATTTTGGAAAGGCAGTCCTTCTTTAGTTTTCATGTCCGTATAAAATGTATTCTTCTGTCCGATTTAGAAGTTAATTGTTATCTATTACAGTCAGACCTCGATTATCCGTGATCCGGTTAACCAATAACCCCGATTGACGGTTATGGTCAAAGATCAGTCTATTGTTTTTTGTTTGCAATGTTTTCAAATTGTTTGCTTCGATTAACCGTGATTACCTCTTTATCCGTGATGGTAGAATTTTTTTTATTTATTTCAAATTCTTACATACAATTAATTGTTTACATACGATGAGTCAGAAGCTTTTACAAGTGATTAGTTTAATTTTAAAATTTGAGAAGTGCGGGTGGTTAGATCTAAATATATTTAGTATGGCATCGTTACCAGTGGTAAAAAGACAAAGAAACGTTTTAAATATTAAAGATAAAGTTAAAATAATAAAAAACGAGCATTCAAAAATAAAATGAGTGTCAAAATGCTTGCTCAAAAATACGAAGTTGGAATGCAGACCGTTTATGACATTATAAGAAACAAAGACAAGTTTTTAAAGTTTTGTGCAGAGAGTGAGCGATTCGGTGGTTGGATTTCATAACCGAATAACTTTAAAGACAGCTGAAGAGCCAAAAGTAGATTTGGCACTTTACGAAGACAAGAGCGTTTTAAAGGCACTCCAATTATAGGACTGATGATTCGAGCAAAGCCTAAAACAAAAAATATTAGACAAACAAAATTACATGACTTTTTTTAAGAAGTTGTGTTCTTTTTTTAGCTTAATGTCCTTTTTTTGCCACATGTTTTCAGTAGAAAATTTAATGTTACATGTATACATGTAAATTATTAAAAATTTACATAAACTTCTTAAATTAATTTTTTTAATGTAAATATGTATGTATGTACACCAATAATCACTTGTTAAATAATAAAAATATTAATAAAACTGTATAATAAAAATTGTTATTCGGTTAACCGTAAAAATCGATTATCCGTAATGCTTCTGGTCCCGACCATCACGGATAATCAAGGCCCGACTGTAGTTTTATTAATAGATAAATATTCTCATTTATTATTGTGGGAATGAAGTAGCGAGAGAAGAGCAAGTAGAGTTAGTTCGGAAGAAGACACCTATACTGTATTTTTTGTTTGAGAACTCTTTTTTTAAATCTTTTATTCATTGAACTTTATGTTAATAATAATTTCTATACGTTAATATTTTTTTCATTCTAATAAATAATCTGAAATAAAATACCACATTATAAATACACTGTTTTTGTAAGACAAACGAAAAATATAAATATATTCACACTTTGGTACGTCATATTTCCAGTTATGAAGCAAAATCTGATTTAAACGATATTATTAACTATATCTCTGATACATTTTATTTGTGCAAGAGTGATTACTTAAACCATATTTATTAACTATATCTCTGATTTATTTTACTTGTGCAAGAGTAATTAATTAATGAATAAATGTTTAAAAAGGAATGGTTTTTTTGGAAGACTGTGTTCAATTTTCTGTTGACGAAACTGTAAGAACGTACTCTTCAAAAACTTCGGCTGCGGAGCTGAAGAGGGCTATAAATTTAGGTAAGAGCTGTACAAACATATTTAAAATATTAAGGGATATAATTTGTTATGTTCAACTAGATCCTCCTGAAGAAAACACCGCTGAAAGCATCTCTATCTCAAGTAGCAAATGCGAAACACACTTCGAACATAATAGACAAATGGCCGCAATATAAAAAACTAAAATATATAATATTTAAACAAATAATATTTAATACTATGAAAGAAATGACAAATATAAGTGAAAGTAAGTTTAAATTAAATCTTATATTCTGCTCATGTGTGTAGATATGCATTTTATATGTATTTTTATTTTTTGTTTTGTTCAGTGTTTTGTTTGTTTCAGTTTTTTTATTTTGTTTTGCTATTTTGTTTGTTTCAGTGTTTTGGTATTTTGTTTCTACTTCATAGCGTTTTGGCACCTACAACAATAACTTTTGATGTTATTGATGAAAAGAAAATATATACGAGATATTCCACTCCTAACAAAGTTTCATAATAACCGGAAGTACAACTAAAATAAAGGTACAGCCTTTAGTATTAGTAACAGGCTCAATTTTGGAACCAAAAGAAATTGTTGTTTACTTCGAAGGCATAAAATATCGTATGCATTCAGCATTAAATGCTTTAGAAATAGGTTTTAAAATATTTTTTGTATTTAATTTAGAGTATCCTAAGGAATCTATACTTGTTTGGTCGTTTACACAAAAATATTTTTTTCATATTACTACAAATACAGACATAATACATTAATTTTAAGTTTGATATAATTTTTTTAATTGGAAACTTGCGTTTTTTATTATATTTTTTTAAATTTATTGAATTTACATGTTCCTCTTTCCGAAAGTATTTTTAAGTTTTTTTAACTGTTTTTTACAAAAATTACATATATTGTATGTGTGTATGTATTAATATATAATAATAATATTGTATATATATATAATAATAATATATACATATATATAATAATAATGTTAACGAAAAATTTTAATAAAATTAAATAAAAATTCTTTAATATAAATAAAAATTATCAGTAAATTCAAATCAAATTTCTTTAATACGAATAAAGTTTTTTTATTGAATTCAACTAAATTTCGTCATATTTACATCCCTCAAAATAACGAAAGCATTTTAATCATATTGAAGAATTTCTTCATTTATTCCATATTAAAGAAATTTCTTCAATATGAAGAAATTTTTCAATATATATGTAACTAGTAGATTGTACCCGGCGTTGCGCGGGTTATGTAGTTTGGATTAGTTTAAAAAATTAAAAATGTTTTTAAATTAAAAAAAGTGATTATTTGTTGTTGTTAAAGAAATTTAAAATGTTTTATTATTAACACTTAAAAAATACAAAAATCAGTAACTTAAGTATATATATTAAAAATATAAAAAATAAACTTATTCTATTATTAATACTTATAGGAATATTGAGTACATACATATAACTATTAAATAAATGCAATATAAACATATTCTACAATTAAATTAAATAGTATTATTATTTTGATAAAACGCTTCTATAAACAATATTAGCCGTTTTACCAGTTGGGGTAAAAATATATAAATTTTTCCCACTTGGTACCCGTGAGCAGGCTACATACAATTGACCATGAGAAAAACATGGTGTCTCCTAATTTAAACCAGCCACCTTCAATGTTTGACCCTGAGACTTATTAATGGTCATAGCAAATGCTAGTTTTTTTTAAAAATCAATTTAGAATTGTAAAAAATATTTTTAAATGTGTTTTTCAATTGTTTTGTATTGAAATTCAAAACTTTAAAACGTTCTCGTGAAAGGTTAAAACAAAACAACATAATACCATAATACTATTACAAAAAAAATATTTTTTTCTAAATTATTTCTAAAAAAAAGGTGGCCATGCAATTTTTCAAATTATTCGGAAACCGGTTTAACAAACAACCCAGTTTTTTGAATACTCTAAGTCCTAATATAAACGCACTCAATTTGCCCGTTTTTCGCCCCTTTCACCATTTTTGGGCCCCTTTTGGTTCAACTTTATAAACGAAGCGCCTCCAATAGCTATTTGGGAAACTTAACCAAGCTAAATCATAAAAAATTACCTATAAAACAGATAAAATACAGCATTTTTGCATGAAAGTACTAATTTTTGCCCATTTTTTCTCCCTTTGCCCCATTTTTTCTCCCCTTTTGGCAAAATTTTGAAAAGATTTATAGCCTATAACCTGCTCCGACAAAAGCACGATTTATATCCCAAATTTCAAGAAAATCGGTCCAGGCGTTCAGGCGTGATTGGCTAACAAACAAACAATAAAACAGACTTACAGAAAGATTTATAATATATATTAGGATATTAGGAATTATGATATTAGGATTTACTAAATTTTTTTAGTAAAAAAGACGTAGATATGCGCATTTTAGTTAGCTGATATTTAACAAAATTTCTTCAATTCTGCACCCATTTTTACAGTATTTACAAAAAATTTTTGTTTAAGTGTATACACCCAAAGAAGTATTACAGTAGGATTCATTAATATCAATGAGATATGATTTCGATTTTTGGAAGAACACGGTTAAATACGGTGTCTTTCGGGATTTAGCGCAGTACAATTTTTCTATATTTTCCGCTCACGTATACACTTGAAAATATTACTAACAATTTTCCTCTAGTAAACACATGTCTCACAAATACACTCACATTTTTATCATGTTGTCTTTGTCCGGTGGCTGTGATAAACGTTTTTTGTACTGATTTTTTCTAATAACTTTTTTTTCTAGAGAACTAGAAATTTTGAAACAACACACACACATACCAGGCGATTGTGTACTTTTAGGCTTAAGCCAAATTTACATGCAGTAAAATTTTGTGCTGCCATGCAGTATAAAAATGTTGCCACATTTTTCTTTTCCATTTTCGGCATTTCCGTTTCGTTTATTCTCTATTTATTCTAAGTACTTTCAGGATATATACTTTCAGGCATAATAATAATAATAAAAAAGGAGAAAAAAATTAAATTTTATCGCAATTTTTATATTTTTTTTTATTAACTCGTATTGATTGTAAAATTTAAAAAAAATTTCAAAAATTTGAAATTTTTTCCCACGCTGCATGAAAAATGAATGCAGCATTTTGTAATTTGTAAATGTAAATTATGCATCTTTTGGCTTAAGCCTAAAAGTACGCTGAACGTCTCTATTAAATTTTTTAAACCTACCTTTCCCATTTACCCTCTCTCTGGACTGATTGATCTTCTACTCGCTCCTACTGAATCTTCTAGAGAATTTTCACATAATTTTGGCACGACTTGCGCGGTTTCATTGAAAAAGCACAAAAGAATTCAAATAATATAATCTCTCATATTATTTCAGACTCCATCTTAGGTTGAGTTAGGAAGGTTGATGAAACACTTCCATTTGGACATCAAGAAGGATCCATAGTGGTAGTAAGTAACATTGGCAAAAGCGGTTCAAATGAAGTGGAAATTGTAATTAAAGTGTATGAGTATATTCATACATTCATCCTGTCACCAGCGGCGCCTTTTTTCCAAGTTTTTTGAGATGCGAAAAAGTTTCTGAAAATTTCTGTATCATGCGTACTACTTTCCCATCCAGCCGCTTTGTCCAAAATTTTCAAATGCAAATTATGCAGTTTTCCTGAATTCGGTAGCTATCCATCCATCTGTGTTTTTTCTTGAAAGTTCATGAAGAGCAGCACGGGCAACTTTTGTACAAATTCTTTCTACTCACCAAATGACTTACCATGTATTAATAGACTTTAACGTGTACATTTTTTTATATCCTCTGTTGGTTGTCCTCTATTCATTTAGTTTTTTTAATTCTTTACAAATAATGGAAATAGTAAAGCGTTTAAAACGAATTTTTAAGTGCCAGTTACCCAAACGTAACGTAACGTACCGTAGCGAACGTTTCCTTTTTAGCATATGGAGAGCAATGTAAACGCTTACCGAAACGTTCTCTGTCGTTAGCAAATCGGAACGATCTGTATAAAACAGAATTCTCTCACGTTTTTACGTAACATTTGAACATGAGTGAGGGGCTATTGTCTGCAGACTTACATACATTTGTTACATGTATTAAATGAAATTTTTAATTTTTGATTAAAATAATAATAAAAAATTATTTTATAAGCAATAAATTCTTATTGTTATGTTTCTATTGTGCTCACAAAACAATTTTAACAAAATAAATAAATAATATATACATATGTATTTTGAGTGACGAAGTGGTAAAAATTCTCCTTTTTGGTACTCTCATATACATATATTAATCGTATGTATTAAGCTTTTAAATGAGAAGATGAAATGAATAAAATAAATAAAAAAATTTCCAAATAATTTTTTTTCCCAAATTTGTATTTTTTCTCTTTATTCTTAAATTATTTAGAATATTCATACATGTATCCTGTAACCAGCGTTTGCCAGCCATTTGTCAAGTTTTCCCTTTTTTTCCAAGCTTTTTGAGATGCGAAAATGTTTTCATTAAAGTTCAAAAAGTCCCGGCCAAACGAAGTAAAGAAATACCAACAGAGGAAACAGGGCTCCGTTGTTTCCTTTAAAAATGTTGGTACTTTTGTAGAAAACAAGTCTGTTTTTGTAAAAAAGTTTTATTTCCAGAAATAAAAGGTTTTTAAAAAATTTCTGACAACGCTGCCTATCACAGAGGTTATAAAAACTAGCTTCAAACAACTCGTTTTTAAAGTTTCTAGCACGTCACCCAGATAATAGTATGTACAGTATACTCTCTCTTAAGCGGACACCTATGGGACTGATAATTTTGTCCGCTTATGACAAGTTTTCGTTTATGAGAGAAAATCAAAAAGAGCAATCAACAATCTTTCACTGTCTCTGCACTCACCTGCTCCTACGCTTTAATAATTTAATAGATATTGCTAGCTCCAAAGCAGAGTTTGCATTTACCAGCAAAATACTTTTTAAAATAACGATTTATACAAAAACTTTAAGTTTTTTATAATGCCTTGATCCAGGGGCTGGCAAAATGATATTGTGTTTGCTGGGAGAAAAACAATTTTAACATTTTTCAATTTTAAGTCACGGGGATGAGAAGCTGCATTGTCAAAAAATAGCAATATGTTCCGATCTTCAAGCTTCCTCTTTCTATCAAACTGCACTAAAAAATCAGTCATCAAATCAGACGTCATCCAAGCTTTTTTGTTTGATCCCCATGTTACCGGTAAATTGTTCAAATTAATGTTGCGAAACGCCCTAGGTTTACAGCTTTTCCAATAACAAAAAGGCGTTCTTTTTCACCTTATAATGTAAATGTCTTATCGGGTAATGCTCGAAAAAATAATCCAGTCTCATTAGCATTATAAATATCTCGCAGATCATATCCTTCAATCAAAGATGGCACTTTTTCGATAAAACTTTTGACATCATCTTGGTTAACACTCGCAGCTTCTCTAGATATAGCTGAAAAGTTATATTATGCCGTTTTTTGAAACTTGCTTCTCATAAGTGTGCCCGATAAAGGAATGTTATTATTTCGAGCCTTAACAAACCATTTGTAGTACAATTTATCTATTTTGTTTATTCTGTGTTTTATTTTAATTGCAAATAGATTTTCTTTTAATATTTTTTATGTAGAATAAAATTTTTTTTATATACAATATAATTAATATCAAATTTAGCAAATTTAACAATGTTCTTTTGTATTAGGATTGATCACTATTAGCTGGTTAACAAACGAATGAATCTTTAAGAAAATATTTTATAAGTCAAAGGCCTAAGTTAATTTAAATTACAATAGAATGTTAAAAAGTCCCAAAAGCTCTAATTCTATTACATTATGTTATAAAAAACAAGAAAGCTTAAATTAATGTAGCGTCCTCTGTTTGTGGCTAGGCCTCATCAAGTTGATCGTCGGGGATGGGATTTTGCGATCTGCGGACATAAACATTCCGCCGCCCTTGCAGTACTGCAATCAAGAAATAAATGGCTCCAACGTCAACGCTATAGTGAAGGAAATAAAAAAACAAAACAAAAAACTGTTATATTAATTCAGTTTTGTTTAATTTATATTCTCCAAAATTTCCGAAAAAAAAGAATTCTAACTAAAATATCAGCTCACGATCTTCAGACTCCATTGGATATCCGTCAGCTGCATTATGAAACTATAATGAAACTATGATTTATAAATGAAAAAGTGATATTTAATATCAAGCGATGTGTTGCATACTTATGTATTACGAAGAACATAGTCCAGAATCCAGCCGAAAATCGAAAACTGGGCCAACGGTTTGCCCATCGTACCACCTAATACGCCATTGCGTATGATTTTGCTGTACACGTTGCAGCCTAACCTAATTCCAACTGGGGTCTGCTACAAAAAAGGTTGGCACGGCCAGTGGTAATCCCGGAAACTCGTCCCCTATTCATCCGCCTATCGACCTTGACGGTGTGAGACCATCCAACTTACTTCGCACCTCCGCATACGTTTCGACCATGTCACTGCTGCCGTAGTTCCCTCTAACAACTAAGAGCACCCGCTCCGAACGGCCTACTTTGATCGTCTTCGCTCCAAGCCGACGAACCACCTTTTCCGAAATGAGGGTACGCTCTGAAGTGCGATCGATGACTGCTCTCTCCGTAACGTATCGCCCATGCGCAACAATGTTGACTACAGCTGTTGGTTTTAGGAGTACGCTATCCGTCAACGTATATGACGTCGACGGTACAACTCTACAAGCTGTCGAACGAGAGATTTCTCTTGGCTGATGAGATTTAAGGTTCCTTGATCGACTCGGAGAACGTTCGACTGACTAGATCTTCGACTCTCACGATCATTGGACGAACGAGGTCCTTTATTACCTGTGCGAGCAGGCGATTTGCGATTGCACTTAACATTCTTCGATTTCGTGACCTTCTTCGGACCAGACGAATGAGGTCTAGTGTCCGGCTTGTGGAGAACTGTATGGTGCATATCCCCACAGCGCTTGCATTTGCCAGTACTAACGCACGTCCGCCTGGTATGGTCGTCACTCAAACAGCCAGCACAATACTTGTAGATCGTCATCTACTTCATTTTCTCATCGTAGTCAGCCTTCGAGAATCGTTCGCAAAATCGCAATAGGTGGTTCTTTAAACAGACGCAACATACTATTTTCTTACCATTGTCGCCTTGCTTGTACTTCCTCACAGAAACCATGATATTCTTAGCTGAAATTATAAATGTTTCAAATTCAACATGTAGGGAGAATTACCAGTTTCACAACTGGTCGAGTAATTTTTCCATGTGAAGTCTTCAAATCCACTACCCTGATATGACCATCTTTACCCGAATGTAAATTCAATACGCGACCGAGGCGCCATTCATTGGTAGGGACGTTGTCTTCGCGGG
This sequence comes from Sarcophaga subvicina, assembly GCA_936449025.2. Taxonomy (NCBI): domain Eukaryota; kingdom Metazoa; phylum Arthropoda; class Insecta; order Diptera; family Sarcophagidae; genus Sarcophaga; species Sarcophaga subvicina. The sequence continues at coordinate 40,861,273 of OW388082.2, forward strand.
TGACCACTATGTCCCCGACCTCTAAGTCCTTTCTCAAACACTTCCACTTATTCCTCTTCTGTAGCTCTTTCAAGTATTCTTCCTTCCAACGAAGACACAAGCTTTAACATTCTGCCATCGATTCTTTATTGAAGGCCAAGGATCCGCAATTTCTAATTCCGGTGGGGACAGTAAAGGACCCCAAATTAAGAAATGACCTCATGTAAGAGCATCCAAGCAATCGGCATTATCCGCCAAATGGCATAATGGACGCGAATTCAAGCACGCCTCGACACGAGTTAGGAGAGTGGAGAATTCCTCAAAAGAATACTTCAAGCTTCCTGCCAACCGTTTAAAACGGCTTCCGGTTCGAAGGATTAAAATTTTCGATTGTGGACTGTATGGAGGATGAATAAACACAAACAAATAACTCTTCAGTTCCTCCAATTGGGATTATAGGCCGCTACAAAAAAGGCTAATATATAATATGTAGGACTTAAAGCACAAAAAAGAAAAATCAAACAAATATCACTCTCCTTGTTTTGTTTTGAAAAATTATGTTTATTTTTCCCCAAAATTTTCAAATAATATAAATTTAAACTATTTTTCGCAAAATTCAATTTTAGAATAAAACGGCCGCATAAACGTGTCCGCATATTAAAGCTGTCCGCTTAAGAGGTGTGTCCCTTAGGAGAGAGTACACCAAAATTGCTGTAGTTCTCTTCATTTCATAGGCATTAAAAATTAAAAAAAAACATTATTCCATTATTTTTTTCAAGTAATTATTAAAAAACTACAGTGTTTCTAACAATTTGGCCATATGTACGTGCTTTGGCAATACAAAATTCCAATGAAGTAAATGTATTCCATTGTAATTTTGTCTGCTATTTATTGTTCATTCGTACTGGTCGGAGAAGGCAGACAGAGCAACAAGCCGTAACGCTGAAATAATTTGAATTTAAAAAAAATTCAATATTTTCGAATTTCTGGATTGTTGTAATAGAATATTTAAATGATCAAAATTGGTGGTTATCGAAAAAGAAAGAAGAAGAAGAATAGTGAAATAAGTAAAAACATTGGGAGGAGGCAAATGAAATACGGAATGTACGAAAAGCAAAGAAAAAAGGAACATTTCAAGAAATGAGAGTGCCACAAATAGAAAACTCATGATTTTCTACATGTGTACATATTTTGGCCCCAACAGACGAGTGTTTGGCAAAAGTTTGAATCAGTATTTCTCCGAGCGTGCTAATGTCTGCAACGATCAGTCCGTACAATCCGTTTCGATCCATACCGTAACAAATACCTAAAGCGAGAGCGAAAGAGATAAATATAGTAGTGATAAAAGAAAATCTTATTAAGAAATCAAAATTTGTGAAGAAAAAAAAAGTATTTCTATTCAATTTCTTTTTAAAGTTGAAATAAAATCTATAGTATAAGCATTTTTATTTTAAATTTACATTCATATTTTTTAATAGACCATATTAATTGGAATTGTTATTAAGTGCCCTTAAGTAGTTTTCAGTGTTGTCTGTAAGACAAAATTAATTAAAGAATTTGCGAATGGAAATTGAATTGAAAATATATTGAATGTGTTGCAATTTGAAAGAATGTGTTCTATTTTTATAACACAGCTAAATTTTTTCAACAAACGGAAAGAAAGAAATATACTCAACTTGTAGTGATAATTCCAAAATAAAATTCTCTATTGTATTTATATATTCCGCATAGAGTTGATTCGTTTAAAAGAAGTGAATATTTTTATATAAAAAAAAAATAAAAACTATTCATTAAAATTTTAATTAGAGCTAACAAAAGAAAGCGTAACAAATACATGCATACATAAAATTTGTACCTATAATATATTTTTAAAACATGTCAAAACACACATTGCACTGTGGTACCGGGATAAGCTATTTATTTAATATAGAATAAAAGAAAATACGCAAAAAGAAAGTTTTTTTTTTCTGAATTGATTCAAAATTTAAAGAAGATTGATTGAAATTGTAATCGATTTTTTACACCGATTGTCTAATTTCAGCATAACAATAAGAACAGATAAATATCTGCACACATGTGAAATAATAAATAAATAAGCGTACACTGAAAGAAAAGAAAGTGTTACGCAATTTATGTATTTGTTGTAAAAAGAAAAAAAAAACGAATCAAAAAGCATCATTTATAATACACGTACGTACATACAACAGAGGTAGCCGCAACCACCAGCACAAACTGTTACTGACCAGCAAAAACAGCAACAATAATAATAAATAACAAGAAACAAAATTATAATTTTTACAGCAGCCATCATTTCTTTTGTTTGATTTTTTTCTTTGATTTTTCTACGTTTTGTGAATTTTTTTTTTTTTTTTGTTGATTTGGTTTCTTGTGTTCTAAACTAAACACCCAGGGCATTTGTACTTTGTGTTGCGGCTTTGGTTGTTTGTTGGCTATATAAAAGAAGCAGAGGAACGGGTGACACATACACAAGGAACTTCCTACATACAGTTAACGGCCTCAATATTGGCATCATTTATTATACCGTCATTGCTTCGCTCAACGCCATAATTAAGCGTAATTGCATTTCCCCTTTTAAGCAAAACATTTTTTCGTAAGTATAAAAGCAAACACAATTTTACACATAAACACTATCAGTGTTGCCAGGGTTTGAATGAGTACTGATAATTAAAAAAAAAAAATAACAAAAGTAATGACAAAATTATGCAAAAGGGATTCTTTAAATTGGAGTATCTTCACACGTTGAGCAATGTGACCTAATAGTACTTCCACTTACAGGCAGTGGTGTTGTGCTAATTTTTTTTACCGGTACGCGTTCCGGACTCCGGTTCACGGTTCGGAAAAACAAGCCGATTCGTTCCGGTTTTTGTTCCGGTTCAGGTTCGATTCAAACCCTTGTTTATAAAAATTCATATAAAAATTTGTCAAAAATTAGAAAAAAAATCAGCAATTCTTTTTAATTTTTTGTTTTTCAAAACGTCAGCCAATTCTCTTTGTCAGAAATCATCTTTAGTTCCGGAACGCGTTCCTGTTCAAAAATGAAGCACCGAAATGATGTTTCGGAGCATTCTGGCTCGACAATGCCACTGCTTACAGTTGAAGAACGATTTTCTAGCGTTGAGTGCCTCCTTTAAAAACGTTATCGTGTTAACGTACAGACGTGTTTTTGTGACAAAGTATTAATTTTTTTTACAATTGGTTTTTGAAAACCTAATGATGCAATTTTATAGAGTAAAGTATGGTTAGGGAAAATCCATAATTTCTCTTAACAGGTTATGGGTTTTTCCTGAAATATTGGGTTAAACTATCGTTCTTCAACATTGTATTCAAATCATTCTTCCACAATCTTGGATGTGGAAAGGAGCGATCTTGGTATTGTATGTTCAAATTTATAATATTTAAATATGTATGTCATGAAATTAGTTCATTAATATGTATTTCCACAAACGTAAGATTTGAGGCACCTGCAGTAGCCATTACTGCTGCTTTATAATCCTTTACCTGCAACGCAGAGTTTTCTCACCGCCACACAAATCCTCTACCGTCTGATCGAAAAATGTTAAATTTACTCTTTACTCTTTACTATTTTGTGACATAATTAAACATAGTTTTATTTCCTTGTCTGATACAAAAGTCTTCTTCCTCGGAAAATATGCCTTGCTCTTAAGCAGAAAATTCCGTAAGATTTGTTCATTCAATAAAACTTTTTCATATAAAAGAATATTTTTTGATTTTGCACAACTATCCGTTCGATTTTCCTAATCAAAGATTTGAAAACCTAACGATGCAATTTTATAGAGAAAAGTTTGGTTAGGGAAAATCCATAATTTCCCTTAACAAAAAATAATACTTTTACCTATTGCCGAACACACTTATTAATTTTTAGGTGAATTGAATAGTGTGGGCGGAGAGGGTATACTTTTATTTCAATATAAACAATTCTATGCGAAAAAATCAAAACTGTATGTACCGTAGGAAATGGTCTGTTTTGATTAAATTATATACAGCCATGTCACTGCGTGACAGTACTGAATCCTATGGACATATCTAATTGTTTGTACATATTTAGAGATTTTGCACGATACATTCCTTTATTTACCTTTACTCCCTGTTTAATGAAGCTATGGACCTATTTGGTGGCATATCTTGTAATTTATTTTGCCCTATTCTTCTTCTTTATGTACTCATCCGTTATTCGGATGATCGTAAGCTTATAAATATATGTATACATTTTGTATTAAAATGGTCAACTCTCGGTCCTTAGCGGCGTAAAGGCGGGTATTTTCATAACTATACCCTTTCCAGTCCTGGATGTTTTTCAGCCATGATGTTTCCCTTCTGCCTCTACCACGTCTTCTTTCAATTTTGCATTTAAGGATTCGTTGTAAAATTTTGTATTTGTTTTCCGTTTTTTTACCGTTAATATTAATTGTTGGTTGACATTCATTGCCTATTACAAAAGAGAATAATTTTGTCTAGTTAGTTTGTGGATGAAGTAATTTATTAATGTATAAATATTTTTATCAAATAAGATGAAATCTTCTTAATCACCAACAGATGTAATTGTTTAAACAATTTTACAATTTTGATATTACAGAGCGAATTCTAGGTAATTAAATTTAAATATGGCTTTCATTCTATCGGCAAACTCATTGTGCTTTGTTGATTTCTGGCTATTTACATTTCAATTATGGGTTATCCTGCTCCATTCGTGCTACAAGTATAATTATACCTTGTAATGATTCGGTATATACCTAATAAATTACCAGAGGATAGTTTTGAAATTTTTCGCGTTTTATTGTAGTTAAATATGCTGTTCGAAGGGATGTAAATAATCACTTCCATTTTGAGTTTCGATTCGAATAGAAATTTTCTCCTACTACTACTATTAATATTCTGCGTTTCGGAACCGTTAGATTGCTTGCTTTGCCAAACAAACATTACAGTCTGCTCTAACTTCTTTTTCCTACCGGAAAAAGTTGTAAAGTAACCACAACTCCGTTAAGTAGTATACAAAACGCTAAAAAATAAGACAGTAATTGGAGTTAATTTGACAAGGCTGATAAGAAGTACTACTGCGATAGACTGTTTCTCAACTTTCTCTACTCCAATCCTGACTCACTAGACTCTAGCACGCAGACCTCCTCTTCAAATAGTACCACGGCTGCTATCGACATCATGTCTTGATAGTGGTAATATTGTTGTTCGGAGATAATTTTCTTACAATGTGGAATAAAAACATTCTACTTCGATACGTATTCGAGCAGTACAATGACCATAAATACACTGCAAAATGCGCTAAGAAATGGTTCGAGCATAACAATATTAATGGATAGGACTAGCCCGCATAACCTCATATCCATATCCAATAGAGAACTTGTTTAATATGATAAAAACAGCAATCAGTGTCTTACATATTGTGATAAGCTTTGGTAATTAATTCAGACTGCGTTGTGTAATATACCGAATAGGGTATGAAAAGAAATGTTGTGACCATTTACTTAGATGATGTTTATCAGTTTTGAACCACACCAAAACCTTTAGAACGATCAGAACTTAAGTTATAATTTTTTTCGAAGGAAAAATGGGATGTTTTCCTTTTTTCACAGGGTGATTTTCTATTTTAATTTAAATTTGATAAAAGTTTTAAAACAAAAATAAAACTTTTAAAAAAAGTTTTGTGATATATAAGCTCAACAATATCCTCATCTTACTAACTTTCTGTTCTTTTTAAATTTCACATGACTGTGTATTATATTATTTTCTGATTACAATTATACTGTTTGGTTCCAAATATATATATAAATATTATAGCAGTAAATCATTTATCCGGGAAGAATCGCACTTGGTATTCTCAAATTTTGTGTGGATTTCTTTAATACTTACCCACCAACAAGTTATAGAATATTGGTAGATTTTAGTGCTTTCTGGGTGCCCCAGTGGGCAGTGTGCTAGACTATTAGAGTGAGGGTTGTGGGTTCGATTTCCACCAAAGACTCTGGTCTGTTGCATTAGACCAAACATATGGTCGTAGTTACTCAGATCGAAAATATTTAAATGTAATTTGTAAGTGATAAATTAAATTTAAAGTGCCTTCTATACAAAGTAAGTGTTTATAATCTTTTTATATCCAAGAAAGAACAACATATATAGGGCATTTTAAATTGTTTTATTCTTTTTTTAAACCATTTTTACACATAATAGTATAGTAATAGTAATAGGATTTCACTTTAGGTTTAAAGCGAAATTAATTAATTTTTTTTTAAAGTAATATGCATTATATTATAGTAATTGGTAAATTTATATATTCTTTTACATTTCGTTAAAAAAAAGAGATTACATTGCATTAAGAAGAATATGAGAAAAAATATGTAGATATATAAAATTTGTATACAATGTATCGTTTTTGCTAAATATCGATTTAAATAATCCATTAAATTGGATTTGTAAAACTAGTTAAACTTTTACTAAATAAAATTGATTGTTTGTAACTGGTGGTGAACATGCTATGCTTAGACGGAACGTATTCAGATCGCATTTGGTTGACTATGAAATTAGAAGTATTTCCGCTATAGTCCAGATTTTCTAATCGATTCTACATATGTACCTCATGTGATACGCTTTCTAATACGTATTGGAAATTGTGGTATTTGCTTTATCTAATATTCTGCATTATGATTTCGAAATCAGGCTCTCCAATGCAAAGGGGTACTAACAAAAATCTTTTATTTACTTATTTTTTGTTGTACACATGGTCTGACAGCTACTATTTTTTTATAATTGTAACACTTGGAACCAAAACCTTTTGCTTTTATTACTGCTTCCAAATGTCGAGACATCTACTGCACGAGATGGGCATAAAATTTCGGGATTTTGGTATCCCATTCTCGTCTTATTCTTTGTTTCAACTGCTCCACTGTACTGATACTGGATTTATAGAGCTTACGGGCAAGTTTTTCCCGAACATGCTCAATAATGTTGACTTCAGGGGCCTGTGCCTGTGGTTGGAGTAGTTTTGAACAATTATAGATAAGCTACAGTTTTGTGGTTCGGATCGTTGTCCTGGTAGAAACAAATGTGTGCAATATATTTGACTTATCGGCACTTTGATTCATATTTTGTTTTAAAATATGAAATGTAACGCACATACCCTACTCCTGCACTGGAAATATAACCCCACACCAGTACCGACACTCCCCCATTCTTGAAAATGGTCCGATAATTGTAAGGCAAAAACTTAGTATTTGGCCCATGCCAAACGTACTGCTTTGTATGTCTTCCATGTAGGTTAAATTTACTCTCATATGTAAGGACTACCTCCAGTTACTATGCATAGGTACTGTCTACTACATACAACACATACGAGGAGTAATAAAAAAATAACTGTTATTTTCAAAGTTCGTGAGTTAGGAATGTTCGATGGAAGGACATTTGAAATGTTGACTGTGGCGTTTGGTGAGTCAGAACACAAGTTCAATTGTGGTATAACCGGTTTAAGGAAGGCCGATAAGATGTCAATGACGATGCTCGTCCCGAGCAGTCAACGACCTATGAAAACATTGAAGCAGTGAAGAAAATGATTTTGGATAATCGTGGAATCACTATTATTAAAGAGGTTGCTGATGAAGTTGGCTTATCGTTAAGCTCATGCCAAGCAATTTTTACGGATGTTTTTGGCATGAAACGTGCGGCAGCGAAGAACATCGCTCAAGAGCTGTTGACGACGTTCAACGACGATCCAGATTTGTTAAAAAAGGTCATTACTGGTGACGATGTCCTTGCACATTTAATTTCATTTTTTACACAAAACTTAATACAGTTTCTTTGATCCATTTTTTCGAATAGTAAAAAATCGAAGAGCACTCCAAAACACGACTAACCTTTTTATCTGTCAAAAACAAACTGACAATCTAAACCGGCTGATATTGTCAACATATGTATATAACAGACATGTGTACCAACACAACAGAAAAAAATGCAAAAATCGAACATACGTAACTCACGAAATTTGAAAATAACGGTTATTTTTTGATCACACCTCGTACAAAGCAGTATGGTGCAGTTCTTTACAAATGAAGAGAGTAAAGTAAGTTTAAGATATATATAGGAAAAAAGAGAAAGAGTTACGTATAAACTCGGAAATTAAGTACAATTACCACTCGAGATAGCGCCTTAGGGAAAGTCGACCTCAAAGCTTTCATAACAAAATGTTGCAGTTGGATTGAAGGCAACAATAATACCACCAAGAACTCAAAACATACGTATGACCAACTAACTAAGGAAGACATGAAAACTTATAACTAAATCATGGAGATGTCCTGGTGATCTAATGGGTAGTGGCTAGATCATTAGCGTGAAGGTCGTGGGTTCGGTTCCGGTCTGTTATATTATAATAATTTATTATAATATAATTTATAATTGTATTCTAATTAATAATCCAAAACTAAATCATATATAATTAAAATCAAACTTAATCTGTAATTTAAATGGTTGATCAGCTATCTATCATATGGATGCGAAAAGTAAAATGCATCCTCACATTGCAGATTAGACTGATTATACAAACCTTTACGAACTAATGTCTTCGACAAATTCTTCGACAGACTTTTGAGAAATTTTTTCATGGCAATTTTATTCACTCCCAGAGTTTTTGACAGATTGAGGTCGCCGAAGGAATATTATTTTCATTTTTCGTTTTGGTGGTGGTGCCTGACATGGGGTTTGAACCGTGGGCTCACATCTAGTAAGCCAACACACTACCTACTAGACTATTTATTTATTTACATTTAAAACACATACGGAACGGAACAGAAAAACTAACAACTTATACGTGTTCACATACAAAACAAAACAAAAATAACTGATTCGGAACGTAACAAAACGTAAAAGCATCGTTTAGTTAAACGTCGACGGGACGTAATGGAACATACGTTCGTTTTTAGCATATGTAGAGCAATGTAAATGCTCACCGAAATTACATTACGGTTCGGAAAGCCTTCTCATTGCTTTTCGTATTCTAAAAACGAACGTACATTCCGTGGACGATTGGCTAACCGGGACTGAAGACCAATTCTTCCTTTAGCATTACGTGCTAATGCATTAATAGTTTAAAAACGGAAGATATCAAATATGTAATAATAAAAAAGTACTGAAAGCATCGCGGGGGTACTGCGATATTTTTGAAATGAAAAAGTACTGAAAAAAGTACTAAAGTACTGAATTTTTCAACACTGTTGAGCTCTATCCGCAATTATATCCATCTCATAATAAATTCATTCTCCTGAACAAGAAACCAGTTCCTATTAAGAGAACAGTAAAATTTAAACTAAATATCTGTTTGTTATTATTTTAATAATAAAATGCATTAAATAATCTAATTCATCTGCAATTGGCTTAGCTTGTCTTTTACGGTAGTGTCTTCTTATTTCATAGAAGTACTGGAAACCTCTTTTACTTACTTTTGAATGGTGGCTGCAGTTGCAGCACCTATGTGCATAACAAGTCTTGCTGAAAGTCTGCATTTGTCCATCTTTGTCAATAATAAATTGTATTGTACTCTGATATTCTGTGGCTCTGACATTTATTCATATTTTCGAAGACATTCACATTATAAGAGATATTTTGGCAGACAATTCATTGCACAACTTACTTCAACATCATGGCTTCTGACTCATCAGCAATCATTATGCTTAATTCAGACAAAATTATTTGAAAAACGAATTTTCTTATAGAAAATGTGTAAAAGTTGCAAAGAAAACATGTCTTGTGTAATCGCAAACTTAATTAACACCAATAAAAAGCTACAAAAATAAAATTCCTAAAATTGGGGATTTTGGATCCAACTAGACACCGTCAAATCGGTGTACAAAATTAAGACGGCATTTATGACATCCATCCACATATTTTAGACTGTGCACATATATTAAAATAAAGAAAACAATTCTTAACGACCAACCTACTGTACAGTAGAGCGACTCAAGTTGTATGGAAGCGAAATTCGTGCAAAATGAAATAGGTATTTTTTTATTGATGACATTTAAAATATTTCGGCTCCAGCTTTGACCTCTCGTGAGCTGGACCATTTTGAAAAAGGGTATATTTTTGCATATTTTGTCAATTTCAGAATCTGTTTCCTTACCAGCATATACAATATGGGTATCATAAGAAAGTTTTTATTTTTTTTTTTAAAGGCACGTCCAACTGTGTATACAATTTGTCCAAGGACGATCATCCATGTCCTTTCTTAAGGATATTCTGTAAGAAAGAAGGGTTTTTGAATTTTTTGTTCAGGGTTGTTTGTGATATATATTATTTATATATATTATTTATTATTTATATATATTCCAGAGCACAGTGTAAAATGCATCTAATTTGCAAAAATCTAAATTATTTACATACAAAGATGATGTACTTGGCAAAAGAAAAAATTTTATACCCATATTGCCTTATTTAAAACGAAGGGTTACCACCGCATTGCATTTATGTCAAAACGCGAACTAGCGCGATTTTAAAAAAAGCTGAGACCCGTATTTAATTAAATCGACTAAAGATTAAAATATGTTGATTTGGCACTAAACTGGAGCTGAAATATTTAAATGTCATCTTAAAAAAGTCCAAGGTTCATTTTTAGGAGGGTACATCGAGCACGTTTTTTGGAGAGTCGCTCTACTGTACAACTTCTTAGAATTCATCGCATTAGATTCACAATCTTTAATTTAACCCATTTTTTCATAGCTTCAACACATTCTACAACTTTATAATTTTCTGTTGAAGTTGGCTCTGCTATTACCAACATTTTATATTTTTTATTTTCAAAAAAGATCATGAGTTCTATATGAAGAAAATATTTTTATTGAAGCAAAATCTCGCTTAAAAATCCAAAACACTGATGGAATTTAATGGCTTTTCCTTAAACATGGATAATTTTTGATTTAAAAAAGCTCGTTTAAAGCATACGAAAAACGTTATTATTATTTGGGCAAATTTCTACACGAATTTTTTCGAACAAAAAATTTTATATATAAGGTACACTGACTCAACCAATTGTCCTTACACCGTGTTATTGAAAATATATTATGGTGTATCAAAAAGTATAAAACAGTACGATTTGAGTCGATTAAATATCTATCAGGAGATGAAGAAAGCTATAAACAACTGAGATATCAAAAATTTTGTACATGATCTACAAAAGCAAATAAAACCAAAAAACTCAAGAAATAAACACAAACAATTGTCCGCACAGCTTAGATTGATAAATAACGATTTCTTGTAATTCGTAACTCTTCGTTAACAATACTTGTTCGGTTTGGTGGATCATAAAATTAACATCAAAGTTAGTGTAACAAAAATCATAGAGAAATTCGTATTGCCGTTAAAGAGTTGATTGTTAAATAGAACAATGATGGCAAGAGTACGAACGAGTTCACTTTTAATTTCCCTAGGAAAATCGTACGGATAGTTGTGCAAAATCAAAAAATATTCTTATATATGAAAAATGTTTTATTGAATGAACAAATCTAACAGAATTTTCTGCTTATGAGCAAGGCATATTTTCAGAGGAAGAAGGCTTTTGTATCCGACAAAGATATAAAACTATGTTTAAATTATGCCATAAAATATTTTATTAGGTTAGAGGACTTGTACTTGTCAATTAAGACAAGTACAGTACCCAGAGATCGAATTAACCTATTGTATTTTATTAAGTCAAATTACTCCTGATTGAGTAGCAGACAAGAGTAAATTTAACATTTTTCGATCAGATTTGTATGAGAATTTGTGTGGCGGTGTGAAAAATCTGCGTTGCAGGTAAAGGACTACAAAGCAGCAGTGGAATATAGAAGTGGCTTAGTGGTGATGTTGGCTGTAATGGCTACTGCAGGTGCCTCAAATCTTACGTTTGTGGAAATATTATTGGACTAATTGCATGACATATTTAAATATTATAAAATTGAACATACAATACCATCATCGCTTCTTTCAACATCCAAGATTGTGGAAGAATGATTTGAATACAATGTTGAAGAACGAATGTTTAACCCATTATTTCAGGAGAAAGTATAAATCTGGAATATTTGGAAAAAATTACACAAAATCTGGACTTTTCTATCAAAACAGTTTCGAGGTTTTTAACGCCAAAGAACATCAAACTCGTTATTAAAAATAAATTTCAAATAAATCTATTTAAATATCCATTACAGTACGGATAAGTTTGAGAGTTAGCATTTTGAATTGTTTACTGAATATTTTTTTGCATAAAAAATAAGTTAATTTTTTTAACCCATTCGCTTTCAAGGACGAGTATACTCGTCTCTGACAGGGTATTCCGCATTGCCAAGACGAGTATACTCAGTCCTACTTTAAATATATTATAACATGCAGGCTTTTGAATTAGCAAATTTTTTTTTACCACATACATAATATTGAAAAATACTACAAATAAAATTTTTTTACAAAAATAATACTTTATTTCTTATAGAGAATTATCTTTGACGCAAAAATCAACTTCATAGTGTATTTATAAAAAAATTTTAAAGCAACTAAACAAAGTTCTTACTCTTGCTCTTACCGAGAAATAACAGGGTTTTGGTAAACAATAAAACTCAAAATATAAATGGCAATGGGAATGACTTCATATAATTTACGTTTGGTAGCGAATGGGTTAAACAAATTTTTTTTATTGAATTGTAAGAAAATATTTCACTTACTTCCGTTTTAGTTGACAAATTTTACTGTCTACTGTTGTTTTGAAATCGCAATATTCTAATAACATTTATTATAGAGTTGCATTCCATTGCTTGGAAGAGTACATCGACAAAATTTGAATGTAAAATATTTTTCTAATTTCTTTGGCTTTGTTTTCGATCGCATGTATTTCTGTATATAAATATATATGAATTGTTTATATTTACGATATATATTTAATGTTACGTGCTTATTGATGTTATTTCCTTTGTGATAGAATAGATATATGTATGTAGAAAGAAAGCGACAGAGCGAATACACGGAAAATAGATTCATTTAGTACCGAATACTTTATAACATTTAATTATTGTTTGTTTGTTTTTTTCTTTTGAAATCGACACTCTCACTTTATATGAGAATTTTCCTAATATTTTCTCAATTATAAACAAGTTAAGGCGCATGTTCACAAAAAACATGCGCACTATTGTAAGAAAAAGACTGCGTGCTACAATTCTACTTCGGCAAAAGTTGCGATTATAATTCATTCATACAAATAGAAAAACAAATATGACGTTTTTATTATACCATATATTTACATATGTATATGTACGTATGTATGTATCTTTATATTTTTCATAATTTCTTTTTGTCTTTGGATTTACGCAAATGAATAAAACAAGTGGTTTCCTGTTGAATGGCATGTGGGCAAAATACAATGGCATATAACAAGTTTATCTTGTCTTAATTAAAATAATAAATAAAAAAGATTTAAACGTTTTATTGCACCTAAATATACCTGGTAAAAATACAGTTCCCAATTTTATTCGAGTTGAATGGAAAATTTTAATTTCTAAACCAAGATACTGAATTAATTAACTCGGATAGACTTATTTTCTTAATTTTTTAAAAAAAGGTATATTTATGGGTCAATATCGATTATTTATATAAAATTGAATTGATTTCATAAAATACTATGAAATTTAATTGTATACATAATTTTTATTATTTATTTATTGAGTCTCCAATACAATTGAGCAACAATTGATAAAATTTTAATCTAAAAAGAAAATAATTATTTATGCTCGATCAACACTAGGAATAAATTTAGCTATTATAGTCCTCATTTTAAGTCGAATGCGGCTAGTTCAATATGTTACGAACCAGAAAATTTGGATTGAATACCATCGCAACGACTTACGGTAAATGGATTTGTTGTGCTCTCAAGAGCTTAGGCTTATCTCCGTCGTCACCTTTCTAAACTCCAAAACCACAGAATACCGGCAGCAGATCTCGGGCTCTGTGGAGCATCGGCGAGATGAACGCTCCCTTCCTCAATATATATGTTTAATGGGGCTTTAATACCCATCTCCGAACAATACTCATAAGGACCCCTAATAAAATGGAAGTGACAACAAATCTCCAATTACTAGAACTAGAATTACAGGCCAGCAGCCGCTTATTCTGCGTACGGTGATGGATTTAGAGTTGCGGACAGACTTTTTAGCCGCCCCAACTAAGGAATTAGTTTTGTGCTCAGCGTAAAGCGCTCTCTGAAAGCGGTTAAATTTTGACTCATCAGACCAGATAAGACGTTTCCAATCAGATGGAAAGCAGTTTTGCTGGCGCAGACCCGGGGAACATGTTCAAATACACCATGTGAAGTAAACTGTTAAACATGGCGGCGGAAATAGAATGGTTTGGGAATGCTTTACACGGTGGCATGTTGGCTCTCTGCAGGTAGTAGATGGTGCATGCGAAAGGAAGACTTTTTACAGATTCTGCAAACCCATATTCTCAATTTTATTGATAAATGTGCTAATCCCGAAAATGAAATTGTTTTTCAACAGGATGGTGAGCCGAAGCTCAAAGCAAAAATTGTAAAGGAATGGATTGGGAAACATTTTCAATTGATGGAAGGGCCAGCGCAAACTATTAACATCAATCCGATTGAAAATCTTTCTCAATGCCCGGCCCGGGCAGTACGAAGCAGCCCCAACAAACATGGACAAACTTTGGGATCGTATAAATGCGGAATCGAATCGAATTCCAAAAGATGTTATCAAAAGTTTGGTAGAAAGCATGCCAAAATGCGTAAATCAAGTTTTTTCTAATAAGGGTCTATGGACCAAATATTGAAATTGGGTTAGTTTTATTAATTTACTTGAGACGTGCAAAATTGAGTTTATGTGGGTTATTTTCATTTTTTCTTTCAAACACATTGACTTCATCTCATTAATTATTGTTTCTTTACTGCTATTTGTTAAGAATGAAATAATATTATTAAAAAATTTTTTTGTTGTTATGGTTTTGTTTTTATGAATGACGAAACTCAGCATCGTGAACATGCACTCACTTTTGACCCACTGTATACCCTTCAAGTCTAAATAAACTATTAAGTCCTTATTAGATTTAATTCTACTTAATTTTTTCAAATGCTTTAACCTGGAATTTCTTATAGTCAATATCGTAAATTAAAATATATAATATAATATAACATACAAATATTGTAATAATTATTGTACTAGAGAGCTCCAATTTTTGACAGTGTATAAAGATATAAGTACTGTTGTTTATTTAAATCTAAGAATAAATATTTTTATTAAATAAACCAATAAAAAAAAATTATAATTCCATGGTATTCTTTAAATTTACTATGTTGCATACAAACTATAATTTTGAATCCCTATAACTCCAAAACTAAATTTTTCATTAAACTTTTGAATCTAATCTATTTGAAGCGTTTTCTATTTAAATATTTAAAAAAGAATTAAATTCTTACATACGTTTTAACCATTTTTGACCAAATGCTGTGTACCGTCAACAGGTTTGTCACATAGGTTCTGTGGTGGTAAACGCACACGACGCATCACAGCATCCTTCATCCCCATTATAGCAGTGCTATGTCCCTCCGTCTGTCCATAGTTTTGTAACTTTGTCTTTATAAATGTTGCCATTGGCTTGTGGACTTATTTGGCTTTTCGAAATTTGTGATTTGTGATTGTTCTAAAAACGAAGTTCGCAATGAGGATGTATTCTCGATATTTTACTTGTTCAATTGGATGAAGTTTCACAAATTCTGTGTCCATAGCAGAACGCAAAATTGTACAGTCATGTTCATTAATTTTTTCAATGAGTTGATTTCTTTTTTGTTATTATTGCATAAAGAAAATCCAGAAAATATTTAAGACACGTATTAAGCAGATAAAATGCTCCAAATAATAAGGAAAAATAACTTTTAGTCAAATTACATTAGCACAGAGGTATATAGGACAGAAATATTAGAGTTGATGTTTTTTATTAAGAAATCAACGTTATATAAATATATATTTACAAATTGACAAAACCTAAAGGTTCACTAATGTCAAATAAGAATTCTTAGACAAATTTTTACTTAAGGTACGAACTAAATTATCACTACTGTTGCAATTGAAGTAGCCGTTGTCTAGTAGGTAGTGTGTTCGCTTATTAGACGTAAAGCCCGGGTTCGTATCCCAGGTCAGACATCAAAACGAAATATGAAAACAAAAATATTTCTTCGGCGTCTTCCTCTCTGCAGATTTCTGACAAAAACTCTGAGAGTAAATAAACCTGCCATGAAAAAGTTTCTCAAAAATCTGTCGTTCGGAGTCTGCGTTAAACTGTAGGTCCCGCCACTCACGTGTAAAATTAACGCACACAACATGAGTGGTGTGAGAAGCTAGGCCGTAATCCTGACTGAAAGGTTGTAATGGCCAATTATGTATGTATGTATGTGTATGTTGCAATACCATAAATTAAAAAGTTGTCAGGGTGGTGTGGGTGAATCTTACCAAAAAGTTTTATCAAATAAAAATCTTGCTTTGCGACTGATCAGGTGCCTTATTTTCGGCTTTAATGCTGCTTAGGGCATTAGCGAGAATAGATATGTACCTTGTATAGGATTTCTGATGAATTATACTACCACCCAAATTATCATCTAAATATAACTAGTCTTGCAATATTTTATATTAATTTCCAAATATTGTAGAAATCACTTTGCTGCTACCACATGATCTTGAAAGGGATCTGTATTCCTTTGTGATAATTTACAACACTGAACGTAGAATATCAGGACGATTGCAAATTGTCAATTACATTAGCGAACCAATGATTGATTGATTCTCGACCGGGTTGATTTTCTCAATTACCTTTATTGCAAAAACCTATTATTTCGGTGCTAATGGGGCGTTCCTCCGATGAATTTCAATTTCGATAGTTGCACAATTTATCTTAATCTCGATGCTTAAAAACTGTTTAAATCGTTTATCCACTACAGGTACTTTTTCTGGAATTTGTGATTTAATTAATATAAACTATTCTAAATATTGGCACGCTATTATTGAGACATTTCTAATTTGATATAAATACGGGGTTGAAAACCACGTTACTTCAAAAGTTCACTTAATTTCAAGTTCCTCTGTCAACCTGATTGATTCAATCCATATAACGCCTTCTTTAATTTCAAAACCTTGTTTGGGCAATTAACATTTTCAGGCTGTCATATAAACATTATCTGTCAATTCTCTATTTAGATAGGCCGCTGACACATCCACTTGGTGTACATGAATAAGCATTCCGGTTGTTTCATACCGTATCACAGGGGCGGGCGTCTCAGTTTATTTAATCCATACGCCTGAGCATAACCCTTAGCAATCAATCTATCCTTAGAACATTCCATATGACCATTCCTGTTTCTTTTCAAAGCAAACAACAACTTTCTGGTCATGTGGCAACTCTGTTAACCTTATACTTCATCTGAATTGCATCATAGCAAGGCGAATTCATAGAAGGTTGGAGTGTTTTACCAGCTGATGGAAATAACAATGTCAAAAAATTTTTGTTTTTAGTGTATTTTGTTTTGATAATCAATTTCGTTTTTTTTTATTGTGTCAGAAGTTTGTATATTTGTCTTCTTTTTCTTTTAAAATCATTTACATTTTTTAACATTTTTCTTCCCATCGTCATCCTTTAGTCAGCTGTTTTTGACAAGATGATAACATCTCAACAAAAAATCCCTGTTGTTTTTGTATTCTCGTACTTATTGTGAAACTAATCCCACCTTCTATGAATTCGCCTTGCATCCTATCTGCAATTAGAATACTTATCTCATAAGGTCTCTCATAGTTGCAAGTACCCTTATCAGCACACATCAGATTCAACCCGTTGTAATATTTATTGGGTCTGTCTGGCTGACACGGATATACACTGAGCGCCAAAAGTGAGTAAACACCACTGAAATAATTCATTTTCTTAGGATAGCGAGAAAAGTAAATGAGAATAGTCGAATAAAGTTCCAAAAATAAAAACGTTTATTTACTACTAATAAAATGTTAAAACTAAAACAACAATTCATGATAATGGAACTTTTTTATACTTAAGAACAAAACTATCTCTAAATTTTCACACCAAAAGTTAGTATACACTTTAATAAATATTAAAAATATAAATAAAAATTAGTTTCAATATTTAGTTGGACCTCCCTTGGACTTTTTGACACATTTTAGCCTATTTGGGGCATAGATTCCGCTAATTTTATGGTAAATTCGGGTGAAATTTTGACCCATTCTTCTAATAATGCTCCTTTTAGTGTTTCTTTGCTTGTAATAATTGTTTTCGAATCTGTTTGGTGTGTTTTGTTGGGAGGTGTGCTTGGGATCATTGTCTTGCTGGGAGATCCAATGTCCAGGCAAATTCAATTTGGAAACGCTTGGTGTAAGATTTTTTTCTAAAAGGTTTACGTAGCATTGAGCATTCATGGTTGTGTCAATAAAGTCAAGCCCTCCAACTCCAGACGCTGAAAAACACCCCAAACCATTACTAAGCCTCCTCCGTGCTTAACTGCACACTAAATATTTTACTCGGCCTTCTTCATTTTTTTCCGCCAAATTTTTTTTCATTTTTTTACCTCCAAAGATTTCGAACTTACTCTCATCCGTGAACAGGACATTTTCCCAAAAATTAATGTCCTTATTTTCATATTTTTTCGCGTAATTTATGCGTTTGGCTTTATTTACCTTGGAAATAAAGTGTTTTTTTCTGGGACGTATGCCATGAAACCCGGATTTATTCAATACACGTCGTATTGTACTTCCACTTACAGATTTTTCCAACTCTTCACTAATCTCTTTGGCAATCTGCACTGCGCTAGAACCAGGATTTTTTTACTGTGGCAACAATCTTCCTTTCTTCCCTTTCATTTAATATTCTTGGCCGACCCGTTTGATTAAAGCTTTCTATTTTTTTAAGTTTTTATGTTTATCGAAGATTTTTTTTAACTGAAGTGTGATGCCTTCCAACAATTGTCGCAATTTCACGATAAGATTTCCCTTTTTCCCTTAGTTCTTCAATAATTTTTTGAGTTTCAGTTGAAATTTCAGTTCTCATCTTTTTAAAACCTTTTGGACTTCTTGTCAGATTATTACAAAGCAAGTGATGAGTACTAATGAACTTAAAGAATGTTTAAATTGTATTTTCTTACAAAAAATTGAAGAAAACTAGCAGTAAATCTAACGGTTTTTAGCAAAAAAATGTAATGAGAGGAAAAGTGTATACTCACTTTTGCTGCGAAATATTTTGAGTAAAAAATGTTTTCGTTTTCTTTTAATTTTTATTTTGTGGTGAGAGTTGGTTATGAAGGAAGCTTTAAATTTTCATCGTAAAAATTATTGTTGTGCTACAAGTATATTTTTTATAATAGAAATTTTAAAATTATAGTGGGTGTTGACTCACTTATGGCGTTCAGTGTATGTACACTGGCAATAACTGATGCAAAAATGGATGGTTTTCAGTTGATGTTGTTTTGATATGAAAACATCCACTGAAAACCATCCAATTTTCCTCCGCAGATTCACACTCGCTTTCTGTTGTATCCTCTTCTGGAAGTTCATTCGGTCTAAAGTACTGGTAGTTTAAATATCACCTTCTTCGTCACACGTAATTTACGAAATTGGCTGTTCGCCTTTGCTTTGCTACATATTTTCAATAAAATAAATATGTCGACTAAAAATTTTGCCTGGAGACTGTTCATACAGATGATATTCTCTTGGTATGTCCGAATAACCAACCGTTATATACTCTTTTCCCTTTACACGGAAATTGGATCCAAATACTCTAAAACGATGTACTATTGACTGACGAGAATACCATAACTCATATGGCCTTGAACCATTTAATGCTCTCGTTGAGGCTATATTACGTAAATAGGCGGCTGTGACTCGTTCCTTTAGCAAACCATTAAATTCGTAATTGACAAATTCCGTACCATTGTTTGAACGAATAATGTCATCTTTGTGCTAGTTTGACATTTAACCATGGTCTATAATTTCTTAAAATATGCGAAACAAACAAAAATTTACCTTTGCCTCAATTTTATTTCGGCAGGCAATCCCAATATATTTCTATATGAGCTTCAAAAGTAACAAAAATTTTTTGATTGTAACATATGTAAAGAAGAAGAAGCACTACTGTTTAAGCGATTAGAAATATTTTTTTGTTGCTATTATTTTCCGTTTTAGAACTTATACACTGCGCTGCATAATGATCCCTTCGGTCCATTTAAAATTCTTTTCTTTGGTACACACTTTTTTGTTATTTCTATTCGACTGCGACATAAAAACCTGTACACCACCCTCTGTATCTGCTGGGTTGTTATCAGCACTCCCTTTTTACACCCCTTAAGCTAGTAAGGTTATTACACGTCTTTTGTGCTATGACGAAATTCTCGTACGATCAGGGTTAACTGATAAGGAGCATTGCCGAAAATAGTGATACCTTCCCTACAGGGCTCATAGGTCTGGGCACGTGCCATAGAATATTTCATGTCTCTTTTCCGGTAGAGCCTTTTCATAATTGTGCAGTGGGCTTAGCGTCACTAACGGTGTACTACCAATCTCGGTGAATCGAAACCGCCCTCAGTTTCAGATACGAGGAGTTTTCCTAACTATCGGTGAACTCATCTTAGGTTAGGTTAGTTTAGAGGACGTGTACTTGTCAATTAAGACAAGTACAGTACCCGGAGGTCGAATTGACCCATTGTACAACGTCCTAGTCTCTTGTGTGTGTCAATTTTATACATGAGTGGTGGGACCTAGAGTTTAAAGTCGACTCCGAACGACAGATTTTTTTGAGAAACTTTTTCATGGCAATTTTATTTACTCTCAGAGTTTTTGCTAGACATCTGCTGAGAGGAAGTCGCCGAAGAAATACTTTTAGTATTTTGTCTTTGATGTGTGGCCTGGGGCTTGAACCCTGGCTTTGCGTCTAATAAACCAACACACTACCTACTAGACTACGGCGACTTCAATCATCTTTCTTTATAATTCTTTTGACTTCCATTATTTCCAATATATAGTTGTTTCTTTTTCTTCTTAACTGAGCTCTAATGGGCCTACAATCTGTTGAAATTTTTTTGTTTATCCGGGGGAAATTACAAATGTATATTAAACAGTTAAATGTTTTATTAAGACTAAAATAATAATGTTTATTACAACAAGGAAAAATGGCAGTCTAAGGACTATTATTACAACTTGCCGTTAACTAAAGGGAGGATTTCAACAGGTAGATAAATTGATTTTCGATATTATGAGTACCCAATAAGATAGAAGTGATCGTTAAGCTAAAGGGGAGATCATCCTACCTTTAACATTTAAAGGTCACTTTATGTTTGAACTTGCCATATTATATATTATTTTCATTATGGCAACTTCAAATTTAAACAAAATGAGCAGTTTTATCGACATTGCTCCGGCACTGCCATATTTTTGAAAAATTTTATCTGTAAGTTGTAATAACGAAAATAATATAAAGGTAACTTTACAGTTCCCTTTAGCTAAAGGTACCTTTAACTAAACCCAAGTTTAACGGCAAGTTGTAATAATGGCCCTTAATCTGTTAACAATTTTAATTTGCTTTTAATTTAATTAATTTAATTATTTTTCACAAAATAAAGTAATGGCTGAATGCCACAAAATAATATTACAATTCCAATTTCTGGAGCTCTAATCCCTCTAGATGATCAAAGAACGAATAACTTCATTAATAAACAAAAAAGGATTTAACCCTTTTAGTGCCAATATATGCGAATATATGCCAGTAAAAAAATTTTATAGATAACTAGCTGTACCCTGCGCGTGTTGCTGCGCCACCAACTAAAATAAATTTGAAGGGAAGACATTATAGAAGTGTCCAATTAATTTTGAATCATTTTATTGATTTTGTTTCCCTTTGTCCTGATGATTCAGATGAATTTGTTCATATATACGTCAAAGTCGTCAATACAAAATTTGAGGACTCTAGCTGTTGCAGTTTATGAGATATGCGACATTAAATACCTATTGGGTATGTGGGCGTGGCACCTCGCCTACTTAAAATTTTAAAATAAAAAGTATCCTATAGTTCCTTCGAGACATACAGGAAGGTACTGTTAAAATTTCAAGGAAATCGGTCCAGCCGTTTAGCCGTCTATAGACTTCAAACAAACAAACCCACAAACAAACCCACAAACAAACCCACAAACAAACCCACAAACAAATAAACACACATTCATTTTTATACACTCAGCGCCAAAAGTGAGTAAACACCACTGAAATAATTCATATTCTTAGGATAGCGAGAAAAGTAAATGAGAATAGTCGAATAAATTTCCAAAAATAAAAACGTTTATTTATTACTTATAAAATGTTAAAACAAAAACAACAATTCATGATAAAGAAACTTTTTTATACTTAAGGACAAAACTGTTTTATACTTAAGAACAAAAGTATTGACTCACTTATGGCGCTCACTGTAAATATATAGACGTACTTCAATTACTGTCGTATATAAAATATTACATAGAGCTGACGGGTGACGTATACGTAATATTTTGTTAGACAATAACACTCATACCATGGTATAAGAAATATAGAAGGTAGTTTCATTCTCTCTTTATTTTTTAAAATTCACTATCTGACATGCTTAAGTATTTTGACGTTTTCGTTAAAATAATTCTACCATATTAATTTTAAATTTCCCCCATTTTCAATTTTTTTAAAATTGAGGAAATTCTTTAAATACTAGTCCAAATTACGTGTTAAACTTGTTGGACTTAACTAATATAAATTTAGATATAAAAATTGTTAAAAGGTTTTATCTTGGACGAACATTTTTTCGTACATAAATATACAAAATTATAAACTACACATTTTTCATAAATAATTTATTGAGAATATACAACAAAATTATAAATGTGGTAACGCTACATGCATTGTTTATGAGAAAATAAAACTTCAAAAAACCTTATTTTATGAAAAATATTTTGATTGAAACTACCTTCTATATTTCTTATATCATGACTCATACTTTTTTTATTTGCCTATTTCAACAATTGAAGATATTGTGAGAATTTCAAGAAAATCGGTTCAACCGTTTAGCCGTCTATAGACTTCAAACAAACCCACAAACAACATTCATTTGTATATATAAGATTTATATGAACAGGAGAAATATTCACCATTTCCGTTACAATACCCCAATATTCATAATTTTATCAACGTTCTCTTGAGAAGATTTTATACTATGATAATAAAACACAGAAATTGAATATTATATATTTATTGACAAGAAAATTACAGAAAGTATATGAAGAATGAAGAAAATTTATTTACAAACGTGTTTTCTAAAACAAACACCATTAAAATAGAAACAAAAACGAATTGTTTGTAATTTAAATTACATAACTTGCGCGCCATATGTGAACTGTCAAAAGCAGCGATATCGCGACGCTTGCATTTTTCGGAACTAACGATAGTAGCGCGACGGCGCTCCGAGGCTCTAAAACGATTTAAAGCCAAAAAACAACACTAATGGTAAAAGCTTAATTTTACACTGTAGCGCCCTCTGTTGCCAATTCGTCATCGTATAAACAATCCTATTTATATCACCAAGGACCGTCAGCCATTAAAAAGTTGAAAAGCTATTATGAAGTATGTTTTCGACAGCATCATTGTTATTTTAATATCCTATATTAGTTTATACTTACTTACTTAATTGGTCATTACAACCCTTTAACCAGGATTACGACTTAGTTTCTCAAACCACTTATGTTGTGTGCGTTAATTTTTATACATGAGCGGCGGGACCTACAGTTTAAAGTCGATTCCGATCGACAGATTTTTGAGAAACTTTTCGTGGCAATTTTATTTGCTCCCAGAGAAATATTTTT
Source organism: Sarcophaga subvicina (assembly GCA_936449025.2). Taxonomy (NCBI): domain Eukaryota; kingdom Metazoa; phylum Arthropoda; class Insecta; order Diptera; family Sarcophagidae; genus Sarcophaga; species Sarcophaga subvicina. Next base: position 40,885,169 of record OW388082.2, read on the forward strand.
TTCATATTTCGTTCAGTTAGAGATGCCTGACCTGCGGTTTGAACCGAGGCCTCACGTCTCATAAGCCAACACACTACCTACTACACCACGGCGACTTCATGTTTACACTGTCGACCGATGAAAATTTTTGCTATTTGATTAAATGTTGAAATCTTAACTGATTCTTTATGTTATGTATAATTAACGTGTTTAAATATTTTACAAGCATATAATATCCAAATAGGAGTATTACAGCTGACCATAATTGTTTTATGGGCAGTTTAGCCACCGCATTCTTTCCGCTTTTTTGGTTATTTCTCTTTCTCTTTTACTTTTCCTTTTTTTTAAATATTTTTTTTTGTTTTTTATTGATTTAAATAAGTTTGAAGACAAAATGTGTCAAAATGTGTCCCTGATTGTATACACTATTCCCCCTTATAATACGGTACTTTTATAACGGATTTTTATTGTATCACATGGGTATTCACTCATATAACGCGAAGATTTCCTACGTCTTGTTTCTGTACTGTGAAATTTATAATTTATAACTAATTTCGCGTACCTTTGCACATTGTTTTGTCATAAAATAAAATTAATATAAACTTTTTAATTTGTTTGTTTCTAACATCACAGTTTTTTAACCGTTCACATAGAATATTTGAAAGTACATTATATGCAATGGGTAGAACACTGATTCCACCGTAGTTGAAACAATAATTGTGATTGGAAGAATCGAAACCATTTAGTCGCTAGCTTCGTGATCGATTTGATTGATTGATTCTAAGCAGGTATATTTCAATATACATATATTAAAATATATATTATCCTCGTTCTGGTATCGATGGTAGTTCCATGAATGCTATATGTAGCATTAAAATTTTAATATTGTGGTAAATATTGTTCTTAGTTTTCTCGTGTTTTTCTTCGGTTAGAGCCATTGCCCAAGCCTGAACTGTCTATCTATTGAAATGCCAATAATTTGGTTGCCCACATCCAAACTCACAAATTGCGATCTCCAAAAGGTATGTTTGACTTTGAAGGTTCCAGATGCCAAAAAACGAGATCCTAGAGATTTAAAGAAATGTTTTTATATTGATTTTTTATATGTATTTTGATAGGTCTGTCCTCAAGAGAGAGATAATAAAAATTTTGCGAACAACTCTCAGCTCGATTTGATTTAATTTTACAAACCTAGGAATTTATGAGAATATATGTCAGTGTTGAGCACAGTGGTATTGCACACCGAAAGTTTTATATTTGTTCGGAGGGAAACTGAATAAATTTTATAGCACAATCTTAAGAGTTAAAGAGGGTTATTATTTAAGTAAATCAATGAATGAATTTAAATGTAGATACAAGTAAGGAATAGAAAAAAATAATTTCATTTATTTTACAATCACTGAATCCATGATAAGTAAACGTTTTACAAAATTTAAAAACTTAACTATATCTTGTGGAGGATGCATTACGACTATTGGACCTCCAATTCCAATTTTACAAGCGATTATTTCATTACCTTGATGAGGATTTGAAGAGTTTATCGTATTAAATTTAAAAACTAAAGTCCATGACAAGCAAAATTTTTAGAAATTCACATTGGATTTTGCCATATGCTAAGCCGAAAAACTGTTGCGTTTCAAGGGAATTTCAATAATTTCTTTTCAACTGTGATGTATAGTTTTAAAAGGACTTTGTTTGATTAAGTTACTTTAAAAAAAAAAATTATTATACTTCGGTAAGAATAGCAATAAAAAATTCGAATGTTTTTTAATTTAATTTTAGAATATTAAATCCCTCGAAGTGTACTCTATTAAATGCATCATTTATATCCATCGCTGAAAGGTGATCAACTATGTCCATTGGGTTTTCATCCACAGACTCGTTATCCAACAAGATGTAAACGTTGTTTTCGTGACTACAAAGAACATGGCGGACGAAGAGGGGTTGATGATGTGGCCGCATCATCACCCAATCTATCTGAGGGTTTTAATTCAAGGTGAGTAGTCCATAATGCATTACAACTGCAGCGATAAATTAACATTTCATTTCATCAAAAGGTCCTCGTCTCGAACATGGACATCTACTCAAAATCTTTCTTCTATGAATGGCAGCAGTAGTGATATTGGTATGATGAAAAAAAAAATAATGAAATTCTCATTAATTAATAGCACCTTTCACATCACGGTTTTTGGTCAAAATTTACTAATATTCCTTAAAGTTTACACATTAGAATTAATTGCATGTACAAAATTGTATCCGAAATTGGTTTTGACTTAAAATTGTTATGCTGGTACTACTTGTAAAAAAAGTTTTGATTTACAATAAACCCGAAATCACATTTCTTAGCCTTTTAAAAATCAAAACTATTTTTAAGTATACTGGCGTTAAATGAATTAATTAATGTATTCATTGTCTCATAAATATAACAATTCTTGTCATTTTTCTACAAATCAAATCAACTTTAAACAATAATTTCTTCTACTTCTACTGTGTCACCTCACTTCATGTCACTTCTTTATTCCAAATAACCACTTTTAATGAATGAAACGAAATTAATTCATTGTCGCTATTAAATTCTTGGTGGTGATTGTTATGATGATGGTGGTGATTAAATGGAAACTGATGATCTACATACGTTCCTGATAATATCACAATTCATCATTCAACATCTGTTGTTGGTTCTACAATTGTCTAATACTCACTTTAAACGTACAAAAAAACATTTTGATAATTTATTGTATTTTGTTTGAAAATGATCATCTATTTGTTGATTACTAAAAATTAAAATAATCAAATCAACTGATATGAAATCGAATAAAAAAAAAATAACACAAATCAAATAAATGCACTTTCTTGTACGATGATCTCGGCAATAACTCACACGTAAAACTGTTTAATGATTAACTGAATAATGAAAACGTATTTACGCGCTTGTTGCATGTTTAATGTTTTACTGGCATAAAAATTATACTCAACAAAAGTTGTCCACTTCAATGTAGAGTTAAAGAAACGGCCCCAGTCGTGGGCATCAACACCCGACATAGATGATGCTGACGACAGTGCCAGAGGTAGTTCACGTTCTGCAGGCAACACATCGACAGATGACAATAACGTGGATGTCACATTAAAGCTTCCTGTCCCACCGAGACGTCACACCACAACGTTAGACATAAAAGAGGTGAGTACGAAATATACTTCAGTTGTTTGTATGTGTAAAAATTTTCTTTGCTGCGAAATACGTTTTGAAATACTCGATTGAAGTTTGAAGATTCATAATAATGGGAAAATTTTAATTTTATAGGTGGAAAGTTCATTATCACAAAATTCTTTAGCATCGTCGTCTTCGAAAAATATTCCAGATGATTTGGTTATTCTCTCGTCGGATAGTTTGGCAGAGCGTGCAAGAAAAATGAATTTGCTAAAAAAATATCGTAGCCAAAATTCTAGAGAATCAAGTCGTGAACGATCAGTTCCCCGAAAACAAGAATCGTAAGTTATTTTAAAGCAGATCGGCTTAAAAAGATATGTGAATTGTCGTTTTTTTTTTATAATTTCCAGCGATAATAGTGATGGGGACAGTAAACCACCGCCAGATAGACCTGAGCGTACAAAACCTGTAATTACATCATCAAATAATACTGCTACAAATGCCACAAAGCATTTATCATTGCCGCCAAAGAAAACTTCTTCAACAGCCACATCATCCAATTCAACGACAAACAGCTCACGACCTACATCGGCACCAGTTAGTGAAAGCCAGGCAACTTTGCCACCAACTCCTCCTAAAACAGTGCCAACGAAATTAAAAACAACTTCTTCAACATCTACAACAACTAATTCATCTACTGCTTCTTCGTCGTCTTCGTCAGCAGCACGACGGAAAGAAAGTGAACGCCAGAAAACAGCCCAAGATGTCCAATTTATGCTCAATATTAAGGACAGCAATTTGAATAACAAAAAAAAGCAACAAGACAACATGTCATTAACCACAGAAATGCCTTATGCCGCACAACATTTAGATCGTGACCAGTTGGAAGAGTTAGCAAATTTGCGTAAAGACCTCGATACAATGAAGACTCGGGCTGAAAAAGCTGAGCGTGAAAAGAGTGATATTTTGTTGAGACGTTTGGCCTCTATGGATACGGCCCCTAATCGAACGGCAGCTTCCGAAGCACTGATGTTGCAGCAAAAAGTCAACGAACTCAAAGAACAACTAGAAAAGGTTACGGAGGAGAAACGTAAACTGAACGTACGCATGAAAGAAATCGAGAACAATCCGAAAAGTAGTGAACATGAATTACGACGTAAACTTCAAGCAGCTGAGCAAATATGTGAGGAACTGATGGAAGAAAATCAAGAAGCCAAGAAGGAAATCATGAATTTACAGGCCGAAATGGATGAACTGCAAGATACTTTCCGTGATGATGAGGTCAAGGCGAAAACTAACTTGCAAAAAGATCTCGAAAAAACTACGAAGAATTGCAGAATTTTAAGTTTTAAATTAAAAAAGTGCGAACGAAAAATAGAGGCACTCGAGCAAGAACGACAAAACAGCGGCAACGAGGAACTTAACGCCAGAATAAAACAACTGGAGGATGAGTTGAGGTTTTCACAAGAACTTACAAAAAAGTTACAGGTTACAGTCACTATCTCAAGTTCGTATTAATATTTGCAATAATTAATATTGATTTTTAATTAACAGTCAGAAGCCGAGGAATTGCGCAATCCGGGTAAAAAGAAGGCTCCCATGTTAGGTGTTCTTGGAAAATCAACATCTGCTGATGGTAAAATTACAAGAGAATCTCTAACACGAGGTGGTTCTCAAGAAGATCCTCAACAATTGTTAAGAGATTTGCAGGATTCAGTCGAAAGGGAATCTGACCTTAAAGATCAACTTAAGTTTGCTGAAGAAGAGGTAAGTTCTTATAGCTTGAGAAATATAACATGTTTGCTTTAAACTTTTCAGCGTTCCTCTATTTATCCTCAAAAACATACTTAAGATAAAAAATTTGCGAATTGTAACCAAAAAGTCCCTTGAGAATAAAGGAGTTCAGACTCTTCAGAACATTTCTGAGCTGCTCAAATTTCCAAGATCGACACAAACTGAACACGATATAAATATATATGCAAATGCCTTTACCCAAACGGATTTTGTTAACATGGAGTTCATAGAAGAACAGGATTCTACTGTCAAACGTAGCCTTGAAGAATCAATGCAGACTATTAGTTTGGAAACTAGTGAACTGGAAAATGTAGAGAAAAAACTCGAAAATATTATACAATCTACGGAAATATCTACTCAAACTGATACTTTTGAACATAAGTATGAAGAAGAAGAGTGTATTGGAGCAATTGGTGGCCAATTTTATAACGTTAACGAAACTTGTGATGAAAGTACACAAACTTTGGATACTTTAGATGCGGAATATATAATTAAGAAAGCTAGTGATACAATTAATATACCAGGAATTTTTACCTCTTATAATAAACGTGAAAGTTCACCCTTCGCTTCAATATTACCATCTGTTTCTGTCAGGTCGACATCTTCAATTTTGTTTCCAAGTCTGATATCGCATGCCCTTAGATCTGGCGCTGGGGCAGGTACAATGACTTTAATTACTCGACTCGATCGATTTGTAGTGTTATTTTTATCCTTTTTATAACTATTTATTCTTATGTGTAAACGATAACTAATTGTTCATATTGTCTTTTTGTATCCTCCAAATATTCGATGGATTTTTTCGGAAGCTTTTTAACCGCATTTGCTGAAATAAAATAAACATGTTGCTGAAAATCTTTCCTGAGTCACACAGTGTAAATTTATGCAAATCTAACGTAAAAAATTTTCATCAAATACATAGGTCTTAAATAATAGCTTTTTGAAAGCGGAAGTTTTCTTTGTTATCTCTGTCACGACAGAATTTAGTTTAAGTTATATTCGACCTTTCCAAATACGGTATTCCCCAGATATAAGCACTTTCAAAAATGCTTGCAGTACAGTACTTATAAGCGTGGAATTCTTGTATAGAAAGCAAATATTCTCCAGATGGATCCCCAGCAGATTCTATAAGCATAATCAGAAGTCTTATTGCTTTAACTAGGCAGAGAGTCAGGTTATTGATTCGCCCGAGATCTGCACCAAGACAGTTTAGTGGAACAAAAAAGGAGAACATTGGTGGATTGTAGGTATTTTTTATTATCAGGAATCAATTATCTCAGATTGAGTAGCCTCAGTTGGTTACGTCTTCTGGATTGGATAGAGTGTAGCCTCTGCCTCGAGGAGAACGATATCATAAGTAACATTCTATGGAATTGTATTTTGGTTTCCAGTGGTTCAAGTGTTACTATTTTATCAGCATAATCCAATGACTTAACGTAAAAGAAATCCAGAAACGTTCAGTCACACGAACGAGAGAGCTAGTGAACAAGGTAAATTTTTGAAAGAATGTGGTCACCAAGCGTTTTATTAATTGAACTATTATATCCTATTTACCATCTTAGAGCGAGAGTTATTGTTATTAGATTACATAGGTAGGAATGTTTTAAAAACCATGTCCCTCTTGATGGTATTGTTTCATATATTGGTTACCCATTTGGAAATATAAATACCTAAATATTGCTAGTGATAACAATTTACTACACCTAGGTTCCAGTAGAACAATAACTGGATATTAATTACGCTATTATAAGTTATAAATTCTATTGAACGCATCTAGTCTCCTAATGTCTATTGATCCAAAATCGAGTAAGTCATTAATAAGTATTTCATAAGACAATAACCAGCAATTTCCCCAAAAATTGTGGTCAATGCCCGTGCACATGTTAAAATCGGTCATCTAACGAAATTTAGAGTAAGCTTTTGGTAGCCCATTAGCGACTAGATTATCTTTAATACTTGAATACTAAAAAATATAGGAAAGGATTAAAGGAGACTGAGACTTGATGCATTCTTTAGGCAGTGTTACTAAGCTTCCAAGTTTTTCTTATAGTCATTCCACTAATGTATCAATATCTGATGAGTCTAGCTGTGAGGTGTGCAGCGAAGCTGGAGGCATTGTACATTAGAATAGAATATACATTTCTGGGAGCACAATCTTATGATAATTGGTTAACTTTGCTGCATTATTCAGCCTAAAAACTGAAGTTTCAGCTACACTTTTGGTCACCGGGTGGATAGGTAACCGGTTAAGAAACCTAAATTTATTCCTAATAAGAGGATCGGATGATATTAAATATTTCTTGATGATTATAAGATTTCTAACTTTTCATGAGATGGCTGGTAATCAGAAGACATATAGGTGAACGAGTTCAAGCTGTACATATCGCTATCTTTTGATTATCTATTAATCGAATATAGCCGTTGCTACACTTCTACTAAAAGAGCGGATCACTTTCCTTTTTATCCTTTTGAAATATTAGGTTCTGTAGCAATCATGAGGTTCCTTAAAGGGTTTATTCATAATTTTTAGATTCATAAACGAATTTTAGGATTAAAAATGACAGCATTGGTTATGAGAATAACTGTAGTGTTGAAAGTGGCATAGAGTGAAACTTCACAAGTAGAAATTCTTTTATAAATAAACTGTTAAAAAGGTTGGATACTATGTTCTAGGACATATCATTCGTACGCAATAGTAATTGTGGTGCTGTTGCCACATAGTTGTAACGCTGAGATCGCTCCTAAATAAAAGTTATCGTATTTTATTCTGCAGTTTGTTCATCTCTTTTTTAGTACGCAATAACTTTTATGGATTTTAAAATTGTTTCATGCATCATGTGTATGTTAATTTTGTTATCGAAAGTGGAGAATACAAAAATGGTATTCGGCAATGCCGAATATAAACTTTACTGTTCATACATACATACGTACATATGTATATTTAGAAGCTTATAAAACCACAATAAAAAAAAAATTGGTATAACGAAATTAATTTGTTAAATGTAGCATTTGTTAATTGTTACTTGTATTGGTTAAAAGAAATTTTATTTTGTTTAATTTTGCAGGCTGAAAATTTAAGGAAAAAAGTTGCCCGTATGGAGGATGAAAATGATTCTCTAATGATGCAGTTGAAAAAAATGGCAACACGCTCTAGAAGTATGATAAGTTCAAAATTATTATGTTTCTCAAATACAAAGAAGACTATCAAGGCTATACAAGTGTACAAGGAAAGCTTTCCAATTAGCAAATTATCCCATTTCATAAGTGTTGAATATAATCGCTTGAAAGGCAGTAATTGGAAGGCTTTTCTTGCAAATGTTATTAGTTTAGATTTGAAAGATTAAACATTGCTTAACTAATTATCTTTGTATGTTCTTGTTATTTCATTAATCAATTCCCACTCCTGCAATTCCGAACTATTTATAACCTCAACTAAAATCGTCTCATTTGCCATTTTTTACAGCTGCTCATAAAAATCTGAAATTGGATTTTCAAAAATTTGAATCTCATTATCCTCTAATATGCGTTTAATCGTTATCATTTTGCCTTCTACTTAAAGCATGTTTTATATTACCAATTAGTTTTACTAAACCATACATACGTTACTAATACATATAAATTTACTATTAATATCGGCTATAAACAGCACGCAAACTCAGTCCCACACCGCACCGTTTGGCTCCTGAACTGCAGGCAGAACGCGATGAGGGTATATCTGATGAAGATGATCCAGCTGAACTTCGTATCCTTTTGGAATTGAATGAACAGGAGGCTTCCATTTTGCGCCATAAGGTTGAAGAGCTTGAAAAGCAAAATTCGGAATCAAAGAAACAGGTGCGTGAACTACAGGATAAACTATCTACATCAGCCGATAGAAGGAATGCCTTATCGTCATGGGGTAACAATGCTTCTGACAAGAAACTTAAAGCTCTAAGTGACGAGTTGGAGCAGTTAAGAAAAACCGTTAGCGAAAAAGATAAACTTATCGAAAGACTGCAATCGGCTCAAACAGGTGCCAATAATAAGCGCCAGTTGGACATGCTTGAACAAGAAGCTGCCGGATTACGTTCAAAAATTACAACATTAGAGTCAGACAATGAACGAATACAGAAGGAGAATAAACGTTTACAATTGCAAGCCTTGCGCAAACAATCCTCAACAGAGAAGAATGTATCCAATGAAATTGGAAAACTTAAGGACACTCTTTCTGGTCTTGAGGAAGAGCGCAATAGTCTGCAAACGAAACTGAAGCGAATATTCCAAGAAGCTGAAGAAAAACTACCACCCAAAACTGCAGTCCGTATAACTGATTTGACCCCAAAGAACCAGCTTAAGAAATGGGTTGAGGAATTAGAAGATGAAATTTCAGAAATGAGAGCAATTGTAGTACAAAGTGGAGCACATAATCTAAAGAGTTTGGAGAACGAGAAAAAGTCCATGGAAGATGAGTTGAATAAATACAAAACGAAACTCACAGAAGCCGAAACAAACTTACGTAAGCATTGCATACTTCACAGCTTGAATTCTATTTAAATCGTAAATTATTTGCAGAAAAATTGAAGGCAACCTCATTAAATACTCCAAAAGTATCAGATTTGGAAAAGCAACTCAAAAAATCAGAAGACGACTCTAAACAACTGACTTCGAAAATCAAAGAACTTGAAGAAAAAATCAAGAAACAGGATAACTTGGTAATTAAAAGCAAATTTCCCACTGAATAACTATTTTAACATCGTCTAATTACATGATTTTCTTTTCGCAGATTAAGAAGACGGAATTGAATAAAACTTCACTGGAACAACAAATAAAAGCAGATAAGGAAAAACTAGCCAAACTTGAAAAGGATTACGAGAAAGAACATAAAGAACGCGAAAAGTTAGAAGGAAAGTTAACCCAGAAAGATAATGAACTCGTACAAGTGCGTAAAACAGCCGAGAAAACAAAAACAAACTTGGAAAACGAATTGAAAGAACTCAAATCCAAATCCTCAAAATCTGATAGCAAACAGGTGCAAGATCTAAAAAAACAACTGGAAGATTTGCAAGAAACTCTGGGAGAGGAAACGAAACGTTATAATGACTTGAACGCTCAATGGGAAAAAATGTCAGAAGAAACGATTCTTATGAGAGCTCAGCTCACCACCGAAAAGAATAACTTACAAACTGAACTGAACAATGCTAAACAGAAAATATCTGAACTGGAAACAATTCGGGTAAATCGCTCCGAATTGGTCAAAAAGCTTAATGATGCTCAAAAGAAGATTCAAGAATTGGAAACTAAAACTCTCAAGAGTGGTCATTCGGAATACGAAAAGACATTGTTACAGTCTAAACTAGATGAAAAGACACAAGAGTACGAACGTCTTAGACGGGAGAATGAAATGAATATCGATTTGGTATTCCAATTGCGAAAGGACAACGATGACTTGAATCGTAAATTGAGCGACTTTAGTCGTATTGAACAGGCCCAGTCGTCCATAAACGGCCACAGTGCCAGTTTAGGCAATGAAATCAAAGCGTTAAAGAATAAGTGAGTAAATTTATTAACATATACATGTACATACATATAAACATACTGCTCATCTTTAGGTTAGAAAATGCTGAATTGCAATTGAAATCTGAGGTGGCTTCAACACGTCTCCGATACGAGCAACAAGTAAAAACATTAAGCGGCGAACTGACTTCTATGCAGGTACTTTAAGTTTTCATAGCAAAATAAATGACTTTTATTGTATAGCATCTTGTGATTTCAGCGTCAATGTGAACGCTTCAAGAAAGATCGTGATGCCTTCAAACAAATGTTGGAGTCGGCACAAAAGAAAATTGGTGACCTCAAGGCCAACAATACCGGTAGACAGAGTCGGGGTTCAATGCATAGCAGTGATGAGGACGATAAGAGTAAAATAGCCTATTTAGAACAACAGGTATAAAGCTATAGAAGTATGAAAACATAGAGAATGTGGTTCACATTTTGTCTTAATTTAGATTGGCTGCTTGGAAGATCAGCTGGTAGAAGCACGCTTAGAAGCTAGTAAAATCAAGACTGAATTAGTTTCGGAACGAAGTGCAAATGAGATCAAAATATCCGAAATGCAATCGAAACTAAATGAATTTGAGGAAGAAAGAGTTATAGGCTCAGGTCGCACGAAAATTCCTGGCATGAAGACAAAACTAGAGCTGTCATGGCAGAAAGAACGTGAAGATCAGCAGAGGCTATTGCAGGAGACTTCAACACTGGCGCGTGATTTACGTCAAACACTGTTTGAAGTGGAACGGGAACGTGATAAAGAGCGTTTAGAATCAAAGCGTCGTCTTGACCAATTGAAACGCACCAATGAGGAAGAAATGGAGGAGGGCCGCAGAAAAATAGCTGAATTGCAATGCGATTTGTTAGAATTGCGTGATGTTCACGCCAAATTGCGTACATCGAATGAGAAACTACGTAGAGAACGCGAACGTTATGAAAAAGAATTGGTTAAAAGACGCATGGAGCATGAGGGAGGAGAACGTAAACTTGGTGCTTTATTGCATACTGTTGATGAGTTGGTGAAAATTGCTCCAGAATTGATGGGTGCTAGAGTGCCCGCTTTATCTAACGACTTAAGGCCAGAACCAGTATCAGCAAAGAGATCTCGAAGTCCATCGCCATCTATGAATACATCCCATGTTGGTAGCGTTTTAGCACGCTTAGCTGAAGCTTCCGAAGAGTTGCGCAAATTTCAACGTATTAACGAAGAGGAAAATGAACGAAATCGTATTAAACGTGGCAGTTTAAGAAGAGCTGCCTCTCAAGAAAACGATCCGCACGGCAGTCAAAGCTCTGTGGCAAGCGCTGCGGGATCCCAACGTACCAGTTCAAAATTATCTCGTTCTGGCCACAATGGTAGTCTTATAAGAAAGAGTTTATCTTTAGATCATTCAATACAACAAGATCAAGTATTACAATTTATAAATTATTTAATTTCACCTAAATAACTCGCTCATTTTTTTTTTACAAATTTTTAAGAACATTTGGCGTCAAGATGATGGCAGTATTTCTTCAATGCAATCCATTGATTCTGAAATGGGCGGCATGGTACGTGATTCAAGTTATGATTCACGTCTGTCGGGCGGTTCTACCCAAAGTGATATACCACGTGGACCACGGAAGAAGAAAAAGGGTCTAATGGGAAAACTTAGAAGTCTCACCAAGAGTGGACGTAATTCCGAGAGTGAAATATCGGTAAGTTACCTTTACATACAGTATCTGCTAATAGACTCTACATCATCTTCATGTTATGTGTACTTTATATAACTTAAGATTCAAGGATCAGACTCTGATATAAGTGTGGCCAGCGACATGCGATCAAGTAAGAGAGATTTACGCGGCCGTTTATCCGGCATGTTTAAACGATCGGGTTCAACATCACGTAGTGGTAGCACAGAGCGTATGCCAAGTGAACAAAGACCAGTAGCCGTAACAGTAGTCGGCGATCTCGATGGTCCTCAACCAAGGGATCCACCACCGGCCAATTCAATGACACCAAAACCAACGATAAGATCTGTATGAACGAAAATTAATTTCATTTTTATTTCATTGCATTTTAGATACGAAATGTATAATTCTTTCAATTTTTACAGATTGCTAAGCCACCAACTCCTACCCCCACAACACCAGTAACTAAGAGAAGGGCGGCAAAATAAAAGGAAAGAATTCTTGATTTTATGATCATACTTTATAATGTATATTTATAAATCGGATTTATTTTTACATACCATAAATAATTAGAAACTTTTTTGATTAAAATTATACAAAAAAAACATAAAATAAATAAATAAATTATACCAGTTATATCAGTTTTAATTGACAATATTTTTTTTTCAAAAAAATTTCACTTGAAAAAGTTAACAGGTAAGCTAATATTCTATACACTACTTACACGCATCGCAGCGATATTGAAATCTCGTCCAATTTCCCCCTTGTCTAAAAACTTTAACGAGCTTCATCCTCTGATTCTGAGAGGCGACAATCCTCTTCTCTGGAGAACATATTTTTTTTTATTATTTAGCTGTCGTTGGAACAACGAATACATCAACGAGTTGTAGCGCATAAGCAAAATAGAAATAATTAACAAAAACTATTTAATACATAATTAAGTAGATAAAAAAACTAAAAAATCTTTTAAATTAGAGTAGAAGTCCGATAATCCGACACGTTAGAGACCGGCTCGGTGCCGGACTATCGAAAATTCCGGTCTATCGTGCTGTAATTATAATAACAATTAGGCTAATAATTAAATTACAAATACAGTATGGAAATATGTACATACAACAAAGTTTCTTTTACATTTCATATAATGGATGTACACGTACTGTAAAATATATTTCATTTAGATTTAAAAAAGTCACGAATGTCTTTTTGTTTTCTTGACTATTGGCGTTTAGTATAAAATTTATTTCTAATGATATGGAAATCAATAATTTCTGAAGCACTGTAACTAGTATCAGTCTCAGCAAAAGGGATGGACTTATTTAGTGATTCTGCAGGTTCTGCCCAGCTGACTTTTTCCTTTTCTTTCGCTTCGTCATCTGAGCCACTTTCTTCAAGATTTTGAATAATGTTGATAATGATGTGTTTTCGTTTCTCTTCTTTTGAACTCAAAGGCTTAGGTTTCGAAAACATGGTCACTGTACAATTAGAACGAAAATCACTTTTTTTTCAAAAGTTACGTTTACTGCGATGTGGAAGCGCACACAAAAAAACGCACAAAAATGGCGAAGGCGCTTCGTGATTGATTAACGGAGCTGCACTGCACGTGAATTTGTTGTGACAGCTGAGACTAGCCGGCCACTAATTATTTCCGAACAATACCGACCGCTTCTGGATGATCCCGAACTAACCCGAAAACTTCCGAATAGCTCTCGAGCGTTTTTATTTGCTTTAAAGCACACTTTTGGAGAAAACCAAAATTTTTACAATTTTCCAGAGCGAAGCTGGACTATCGGGCATTCCGGACTATTGGATGCCGGACTAATGGACTTCTACTGTAAAGCATTTCAATGCTTTGTAATAAATATTCTTTTAATTTCTTCTTAAAGGAAGAAATTGTGCTACAATCTTTTGTATGTTGAGGCAAGTTATTATATTCCAGGCTACCAGCGTATTCTCACATCTCACAGCACAAAGATTATGGCCATTCCTAGTGTTGCAAACAGTCTGGTTTCTTGAAAAGCGTATCTTATAATGACCAGTTCCACGTAGAGCGTTGTAAACATAAATTAAAGTTTTCATTTTATATAATCCATATATTGGTAAAATATTTTTCACAACGTCAGTATACAAAGATTGTTGCTTTCAAGTCTCGAATTGGAATAAAATTACAACTTTTAAAAGCCACAAATATTTTGCTTTATTAAATTAGTTTTTTATATAATAAATTTGCTTGCTTTGTTTTAAAACAATTTGTTCTTTTCCTCTTCGAAACTCTGACAAGAAAGACCCAGAATAATTATTCGCTTTTATAAAATACAAAATTCCGTTATTGAGCAAAGTATACTTAGATGCGTGTAAATATACATACACGGTTACAGTTTCTATAATTATCTGTGACTGGTTTGATTGAAAATATAAGTAGATAAAGATAAAAGAAGTAAATACATAAAAAAGGAAAACATTAGGGTGGCGGCGGTAACATTCCCCCTTCGTAAGCGAATTATGAGACTATGAGCTTGCCTTCTTGTTTATTATCGACATCCAGTATAGCAACCTTGGCCACGGGGCTCTCAAATGTACTGGCGCTGGTTTTAACTTTAAAGCGGCGAACTTGGCCATCCTTAGCAAGGGTTGTCTCAATTATGACACCTTTGGGCCACCTGTCCGGGGAAGTGTATCGTTCACAATAACCACTATATCACCAACGGATGGAGGCTTTACCTTTTCAAACCACGTCGGACTAAGTTTGGACCATACTCACGGACCCATCTACTCCAGAATTGATTTGCAAATTGCTGGCGGAGATCATAATTGGTTTCGCATAGGGGTTTGTGTCGATCTGCAGAGCCAAGTAGAAGATGATTTGGTGTTAATGCGTCGTCTTCAGCCGAATCAAGAGCTACTAATGTTAAGGGCCGAGAGTTAACCATAAATTCAATTTCGCAGAAGGCATTTCTTAAGGACTCATCGTTAAATTTAAAAGCGGGACATATGGCACAGAGGATTGTTTTTACCGTACTTACTAGCCTTTCCCATGCACCACCCATATGTGGCGCCGCGGGGGGTTAAATCTCCATTTAATTTCGTGGTGTTTTTTGAAGACTTGGTGCAGATCGGCGTTCTGCTTTTCCTCTCTTGAAATTAGTCCCGTTGTCCGTATATATCTCCTCAGGAGAACCACGACGGCTTATAAAATTTTGAATGCACATGATACACGAACTGGTGTCTATGCTGTGGGCGACTTCAATATGAGTCGCACGGACCGTCAGACAAGTGAATACTACACCCCATCGCTTTTCGTTCCGCCTTCCTACTGCTACATGTAGAGGGCAAAGAAATCGATACCGTATGATGTGAAACGAATCCCAGTGAATCGACATAAGGACTTGTAGGACTTCTCTTTTGGTAGGGACCATATGCGGCTGGAACACGTCCCTTCGGAGCCTCGAGAATCTAGAATTGTACTGGAAAACGTCATTACTGGATTCCCAATACATACCTAGTATTTTTTCTATAGCCTTGAATGGATTTTGAGTTGTTGAACCATCATCGCATAGGCGCCTTCGTACACTTTCGGAATTAGTCACCCAATTTCTCATGTGAAATCCACCAGATACATGGATTGAGCGCACTTCTTCTGCTAGTTCCATCGCCTCTTCGTCGGTATCCACGCTGTCAATAAAATCGTACATATAGTGGTAGCATTGAATTGCTTTAACAGCTCGGGGATACAAGTCGCGAAATTCGTCTGCGTTGTTATTTCGTATATAATGAGCTATACATGGTGCGTAGCTTATACCAAAGGTTAGGGCCTTCGTATTCACAATGTTTTTTGTTGTCGCCATTTTCGAACCACAAAAATTGTTGAGCATGCATGTCTTCGTCTCTAACCATAGCCCTTCTCGATCATGTTGTTCAAAATGTGCTCTAGACGACAGAAACACATCTCCAGAGTCTGTATGATTTCATACACCATGAATGGCATAAGCAACTTACTTTTCACCAGCTTCTATGCATGACTGTAAACGCATTAGGTTCTCACCATCAGTGTAACCAGCTATCTCAGTGCTGTTTTTATAGTTGCTGATAAATAAGAGCCAGTCTTCATGATTGCCATCGAAATGTGGCAACTCTTTAGATATCACCTGTCTGGCTGCAATTTGTGATGCAGTAGGCTGGAAAGAATTATAGGTTAAAAAGCAATTTACATTTTGAGACGCATCTCCTTGGCTTAGGATACTGTATTTTTTCTCCAAATACTTCCGCTGTAATTCCTTTTCCTCCTCCAGCATCTGCAGTTGCAACTGTGTGTGTGCGGCCAAAGAACCACCCGACGTGCTTGAGTCACATTGGTTACCAGCATTTTGCATAAATTGCGCAACTGTAGTCGGTAATACCTTTACCATTACTGATTCGCCTGAGCTAAAATGTCCATGTTGTTGTGCTTTTCTGTATGCACCATTTTCATGCACAACGTTAGGTCGAAGTGTTTGTTCAATATCCACCCATTGCGATGGACCGGGCTCATCTGAAAAGGACCTTGGAATATGGCTAGCTGGTGATGAGGCTGCTTGCAATCCTGCATTAAATTCCGTTGCAGACGGCAGTATGCTTCTTCGTGTTGTCATTCTCGTTGGGACAATTAGTGTTTTGATGCTGAAAACTATTTCTATTAAAATTAAAAGAATTATTTCTGTTATAACTTTCGCTTGGCCTATACTGGAAACTATTATCTGTTTCGCCTTTTTTCAAATAACTATTTGGATATTGAAAATTATTATTTGGCTTAAACTGTTGCCGATTGTCATTTTGCTTTCTATTATATTTTATATTAATCCTATGGTTAAAGGAAATGGCTCTTGGTGCGTCCAATAATTGTATATTTCTAGATTATGTCAGAAGTTGCATGTTCTCCTATACATATGTGCTCTAATAGGTCCATCTATTTTTTTCCAATAATATATCTACTAAGTCCCTGTCAACATTTTCTGGTTTGTATATCTCCTCAATATATATCATTTATTTCAAATTTAGATTCTTCAAATATTCTAAATAATTCATTCAAATCTCTTACTCCTACTGTTCGGCAGTGGTTAAAAACCTCCGCATAGGTCCTTCCTGGCCTGTACTGTTGCAGTGCCCTTGCTTTGATTTCTTCCCAGGAGGCATTGTCCTGCAGCTCTCTCACCCCTCTACCAGCCTTTCCAAAGATTTTCTCATTCGCAACAATCCCGACGCAGAATCGAGCCAAATTCTCGTTATTGCCACAAAGAGTGAGATTTGTCTCGACGGACTGTATAAACGCTCTTGGGCTATGCCTTTCGTCAAGAGGTTTCAGTCTCCGTTACTGCTCTATGACGTCCTTTGCCGCCATGCTAAATCCGAACCCGTCGAATTGTTGTTGTTCCAGCTGCAGTTGAACCTGTTCACGTCTTTGCTGCTCTAAATACAGTTGCTGTTGTTGTCTTTAAAGTTGTTCGTTTTGCTGCATAATTTTCTCTTCCTGCTGTCGCAGTACAACCTCCTACTCACTAATTTTTTGTTCTGTTAAATCTCTTTTAACGTCGAATTTATTCATTTTTTTAATTAGATTACACAATCAAATATACAACTATTATTTATTTTATTGATATTTATTTAATTGTTTTATAAGTTCTTTTGTTTACATTTTTTTGTTATAGTTTTTTTTAATCACAAAAGTTATTGCACATTAACAACAATAAGGCCAACTTTAAATAAAAATTGTTTATTTAGCTTTTTTCACTTTACTTTTATTTTGTTTCTTATTTTTCAAGTTTCACAATATTATTTAAATTTTTGATTTTTTTGTTCTTTTACCGACTGCGCCACTTATGTATATTAAATAAAACTTCAGTTTTATTTATTTTAGTTTTTACTCTTAAGAGTACTAACTTTATTAAATTGAATCTAATGCTATGCTCGCACGGCAGCAATTTTTCGTAATTCGCCATACAAAATTTTGTGAGTGAATTACCCAAATTGTATGTAATCCAATTTCTTTTATTCTGAGAACTACTTAAAAATCGATGTAATCTCTAAATTTTATCGTATTTTTGCCATCACCAGCTGTCAAAGCACAAAATAGATAACCAAATAAATATTGTAAACAATAAACCAAAATGGAAGAATCCAAACAAAGCATTTTAAAAAAAGTATTATTGAGAAAAAAGTTATTCGCGAACTTAGTTGAGGAAGACGCATAACCTGTTAAATCTACAGGAGAAGTATTTGCTGCTATTGAAGGAGCTGTATAAACTTTATAATTTAAAAATAATAATTAGCCCGGAAAAAGTGATCTGGCAAAAAGTAAGTAATTGGTTTAAACTACAAGTATGTTTTAAATATGAAAAATCAAAATATTTACAAATACTATTATTTGAAGGAACGTACTCAATCTGTTTGGGAGCCAGCGGGCAGATAATATATTTTTCAAAAACAATTTTCGGATGAACCGAGGGACATTTTATAAATTATGTGAACTATTACAGGAACTGCGTAAAAGTAATACTAATATGCGTGAAGCAATATCATTAGTAAAAAGGGTTGCAATAGGTCTATATATGCCCTAGGTTCATCCGCAGAATATCGTACAATTGCAAACATGTTCGGTGTCGGAAAGTCAACTGTATGCGAAATGCTTCTAAGTTTTTGTGACCTGGTGTGGAGAGTTTTGGCTCCAATGTATTTGAACAACTTTCCGTTGACAAGAGAAAAGATTGAAAAAATAACTCAAGAATTTGAAACCCTTGGATTTCCTCAATGCATAGGAGCCCTTGGTAACTTAATGATAACATAAAAATTCTTTTTTTGATAAATTATTTAGGGTTTATATATCTGTGGCAATATGGAAGAGTAGCTTAAGTCAATATAAGAGAGAATTGAGTGAAGGCGTTTGGCGCATTACAGAAGCAAAGGCGCTTAAATGTGTATAGTCCGTTTGAAAGAATTCTGTTTTTTATCAATGTTATGTACTTTTACTTTTTAGCTTAAGTTTTTTGAATCAATAATGCATTGATCAAAACAACTTATGTACACATAGTTTTGTTTACATATTCAGATTTTCCATCCATCATATAACGGTATCGCTTAACTTCACTTGAGCTTAAAAAAATAGTCATTATTTTCAAACAACTTATGTTTATGAGTTTTTTTTTTAATGAAATGTGATTCTTGTATACAGTCATCTTAAGTGAATGTAAGTTCTTACGACAAAATGTTTCTCAATGAAAGAAACAAAATTTCAGAACAGCTTATGCAGACACAAGCTGTTTTAATCGGGCAACGCTAAAAATTAACGGTACTGTATATTTACTTATGCGTTTTTTGTTCTGCGAAATATTGTATTAGCTTGGACATAAGTGTCAGTTGTGAAATAATTTTTTTACATGTTGAATCGTACGAAGATAAAAATGGACAAAAAAATCGAATGTGAAGAAAAATCATTTGGATTTGACAGCGATGATTCTGTTTTAGATCCTAATGTTAATATAATTGAATTAGATACAAGCAATACAGATTCTGAAGATGAAATATGTTATGTAAGTAATAAGTTATGGAGGTCAAAAAGTGATAACATAAAAAAAAAAATTCATAATGTAGGAAAGTCAGTTAGAAGCAGAAGCAAATACTGATCCGTCAACATCCAAAAATGTGAAGAAAAATCTGCGCAACAAAGGTAAATCTTACATTTCAAGCAGTGGCAAAATTGTGCCATGTCGCGCTATGCTAGTGTTGCAGCCTTGTCGAAATAAATGCAAAGATAAAATTACACCAGAACAGCAACAAGTAATTCATGAACTGTACTGGCAGCTGGGATCTTACCAATTGCGTCAAGCGTTTGTAGCAGAATTAATTGAAATTCATTCAACTAAAACTATGCGGAAAGATAAAAGTGAAACTAATCCAAGGGAACGGAAGAATACATACAAATATTATTTGGAAATAAGCTGTCAACGAGTTTTGGTGTGTCAGAAATGTTTTAAAGACACTTTATGCGAAAGCGATCAGTTTTTGAAAACTGTAGCAAAAAAAATTAAAGGACATGGTGATTTTACCGATCAACGTGGAAAACATCGAAACCCAAAAAACTTCCAGCTTCAGAGGAAATACAATGATTGAGTTTATAAATTCTTTCCCTTCGTATGAATCGCACTATACTCGACGTGACACATCCAAGAAATATTTGCCCGGCGATTTGTCTGTTGCTGAGCTTCACAGGCTTTTTTGCGAAAATTATGATCAATCTATATCAATTTGCAAATTTTCTCAGATTTTTCACACTTTGAATTTAAAACTACACTTGTCACAAATGTGACATCTTGAATTCAAAAATAAAAGTTGCAGAAGCAGAATCACCAAGCGAAACAAGCTTTTGAATCAAAACGAAATGATAAGCAGAAGGCAAGTGCAGATAAAAAATTTAAGTGTTTTCCTTTGATTTGCAACAATGTCTCCTACTCCATTTTTACGCTCGTCAGTATCATTTTATAAAAGGCCATTGTGGACTTTCAATCTAACTGTGCATGACTGTTCAAAAAATGAACCATTCTGCTATATGTGGCACGAAGCTTTGGCTAAACGTGGTGGCAACGAGATAGCGTCTTGTTTATTCCAACACTTACAAAGCCTACCGCTATCTGTTAACCACGCAATTTTTTATAGTGACTGCTGCCCTGGCCAGAATAAAAATTCTTTTGTTGCAACAATGTTTGCCATATTCATGCAATTAGTCGACACAACAGGATCAATAAGTATAATTGATCATACGTTTATGGTTCCTGGCCACACACATATGGAGTGTGATAGTGATCATGCTTTGATCGAAAAAAGGAAAAAAGTAACATCAGTACAAATTCACCACCCTCGGGACTGGTATCTATTTATTAGGACTGGTAGAGTAAAAAAAATGAATAGAATCCAATATTTTGATTTTGCGAATGCTGCTAAGGAATTATTTTTATGAAGAAAGGTGGATGACGATGGGAAAAAATACTGTTGGGCAGATATAAAATGGTTACGATTTACTAAAGAATTTGGATCCGTTTTCTTTAAAAGTTCCTTAGATGAAAATGAGCCTTTTAGAAAAATTAATTTAAGGAAGAGAGGTATAAGCTCTATTAAAAAAAATTATTTAAAACAATGCTATTTTTCACCACTTGAAATTAATCGAAAGAAGAAACAAGATTTCATTGACATGTTGTCACTTATTCATGAAATTTATAAAGACTTTTATTTAAATTTACATACTGCAGACATGTTAGACTTCCACCCGGACTTAACCGAAGTTGATGAGATTTTTGAATAAATAACAAATTCATATTCAACAATATTATATTATTAATTTTTGAATTTATTTTTAATTTAATTCGTTAAAAACAAATATACTGTCATGTAAGCGATAACCTTATCTTCTTTAATGTCTTTTTATAAATTTGAATAAAACCTCTTGTTTACTTAAAACTACACAATATATACTTTTTATTTAAACAGAAGCGCTTAAGTAGAAAAGGCGTAATATCTTCTGAATTCAACAATATTTTTTTAAAATAATCATCCTTCTTCTCTAATAAACATGTTACCAATATATTCATTTATAAATTATTCGCAAAAATCAGGCAGAATAAAAGTTACACAAAATTGATGATATCTCAAAACAACAATTTTCGACTTAAGCTACTCTTCCATATTGCCACAGATATGTTATTCTAAATTATTTGTAGAAGGTTGTCACATTGAAATACACCCGTCCCAAGAAAATGTAACAGACTATTACAATTATAAAGGATGGTATTCAATTGTACTACTAGCTTTGGTGGACGCAAGGTAAAAAGATTAATTGAAATAATTTTATTACTTATTTATAAATTTGTATATGCTTTTTTATAATTTTCAGATGCCGTTTTATTTATTTAAATTGTGGTAGTCCAGGGCGTTGCAATGATTCACAAATATTTGAAGGATCCACCTTAAAGCAACAATTAGATCAGTGCAATCTTTTGTACGATTTGAACAAACCAATTTCGGGTGTGAATGTTTCACTAGTTGTAATTGGCGATTCAGCATTTAAGTTAAGTGATAAACTAATGAAGCCTTCAATTGTTGCAAAGCCATCAGCAAAAATGTTTTAACTACTCTTTATCCAAATCTCGTGGTGGTTGAGAATGCTTTTGGAACATCCTAAAAGCACGTTTTAATTTTGTCATGTGCTCTTCACAATTTTATCAACGAATATAATGATTCAATAAATGAAAAATGGTTGCAAAGTTTGGAGGCAGTGGAAGCAAACCGATCCTATCCTGATTACATTGTTTCACTTACAGACCAAACCAGTAGACAAAATCTAGAAATAATAAGACAAGCAATTTCTAATTATTTATGTAAGTTTTAATTATAAAAAATTAAATTATCACAAAATTTATATTTTAAATATTTGGTTGTATACTTAGTATAGAGGCACAATGAGATCACAATCAGTTCATTTATGGCTAAAACCAAACTAAAAATTAAATGTAAAATTAAATAAATATAAGGCCTTTCAAAAAATTCATTTTGACCAACAAACAAACAACAAAATCTAAATCTAATCCTCTAAAAATTCTATTTTTTTTAGAAATTCAAGAAGAGCTTCTTGAATTTTGGCTTCTCTGTCGACATACGCCTTTAATATTTCTTTTTTTATCTTTCCATTCCAAAACCTCACAAAGAGTGGTTTTTTGAATATTGTCTTGTATCTTCTCCATCTGTTTTTCAACATTTTTCAATTGTTTAATTTTTTTCTCCTTGCAGCGGTCGAAGTAGGTATGGATGGGGATGATGCCGATGATGATGAAGCGGCAGGCATGTGTGATGAGGCTGCAGTCACGGGTAGTGATGGTGATGATGTTGGAGGCATAGACGATGATGGTGGTGAAACTATAGACGTGTGTAGCGATGGTGTTGCAGCTATAGATGAATATATGTGTTAAAAATTTATATTAATGAATTATCAATTTGAAAATGTCAATAATTAAACAATTTTTACTTACTATTTATGTTGTCGACTACTAAACTGTCTGAATGGTAACTTTTGAATGGAGCCAACAACACTTGCATCTCATGAAAAAGTCCTAATTAGAGGGTGAACCACCTGTTGTCCCAACTTTCTGCTTTTCTTTTCGGTACAAATAAATTTTTCAAAAATTTTCGACCACTGGATCAACTAGTGCTTATAAATACCTACCGATACCGCGCAGTCATATTGTGCATCTTGACTTTAATTTCACATTTACGTAGCTCATCCATTTTTCGTGCCATATTTCCAATAATTCCCGCTTTCTACAGGTGTCCCACTTGCTGGCAGCTTTTTTATTTACTAAAAATTGAAATTTTTTTATGTATTAATTTATTTTTTTTAAATAAATTTTTTACTTACCACTTTTGGAATCGCTGGATCCAAGAATATTTGCTCACATTGACAAGACGTTCCAAATGGTGCCAACGTACGAAGCCAATTGCCGTTGGTGACTTAGTTCTTTTTGCGATCCAGCAGTGTCCCGTAGAGATTGAAGACGAGATCGAATAAAAGAGATATACAAGGTCAAAGATGATGTTATTCGTCGTGGTGATGTCCGTACTAGCACTGGTGTCCTAATGCGTAGTTTCCAAACTTGCTGTCCTTGATCTGGAGTAGTGAATCGTAACCGTCCACGGGAGTGCGGATGTTGCTTAATGGCTCATAAAGCTGGAAAATTTTTATTTTTTATTTATTTGATTTTATTATTTTACTCGATTTGTTAATTTTGTTAGCAATCTGTAAATTGCCTGAATGTTCATTTGTCCCTTGATCATTTACACATATACATATGTATTTGTATTCCCTTTTTTGCCTATTTGTTTACATGTAAATGATCAAGTTCCCTTTGTATGTTTATTCTACTGTAGTGGTTTTGTTTCGTTAAGTTGGCCCGTTACTTTATATACGTAAATAGCTGTGGCTTAGCTTAAAAATCATTTGAAAGTGAATATTAGTTTCTTCAAGGAAAGCACTGCGGTAAGAACGATTAGCTTATATTTGTATTTTTATTTATAGTTTCTCTTTTAATAGAAATAAACGTTTCAACCAATTCGGCTTATTTATTTGGTCGTTAAATTCGCCCTTTAGCAAACAACAGCCACCGGCAGTGGCAACACCTTATATAATGCCGTTTATAAAATGCAAAAGTGGAGTGCCATATGCGAAATGGCTTTTACACCAAACTCCCGCCTTTGTATTAACAATTTTTCCCGGTCGCAGGTTATAACTGCTGGTCGACAATCAACATTGATGCCAAATGCTGAACCTGTCATGCACAATCAGCAGAATGAAGTCTTGACAGGGTATGTATAAATAATTTTAAGGTATAATAATATCTAATTATATATAACACAGATTACCTGACGCGTATGAGCCATTAGTGAATAGTGCAACCAGGACCCCCTCGACAAGCTTTTTCAGGAATACCCAGAAGCTGCAGAGTAAGTTTATATGAAACTATATATTCTCTAAATAGAATAATAAATATAAATAAATAAACAGGCTTCATATGAAAATATAAAATAATAATGTTGGCTTATTCTAAGAACAACAGACTCAAACCGAGTAAGTAGTATATTTATTAACATCATAAAATTTCTATTGTTATTGTTATTATTTAAGTTGTTTTTACTATTTATTTTATTGTTTGTATTTATTGCTTAGTTTTTTTCTTATGATGATGTTACATATTATCGTAACAAAATTAAGAAATTGGATTTGGAAAGTAAGGAGCTGAAGTGTCAACTCGCCCAAGATCAGGATTCGATTGAATTCATGCGGCATACGACTGATATGCCGCTGAGTGATAAAATTTGTACATTGGCCTTCGATGGAATGAAGGTAGAGGACGCTGACGTTGTCAGAAAGCCAGCCAATTATGTCCAGGTAGTTATGGCTCGAGGGTTAAAAAAGTCATGGAAGCAGCCTGTATATTATGATTTTGACTGCAAAATGTCAAAAGATTTAGTATACGGTCTAATTTCAAAGCATAGCACTGCAGGTTTCCAGGTTGCTGCAATGGTGTGTGATATGGGTCCCACTTATCGCAAGTTGTTGAGAGAGCTTGGTGCAACTCAAGGTAAGTTAAATATTTACACCATAAAATTATTTCTTTCTTGAAAATCTTGACATCGCTGAGGACATCATTATATGAACCACAGCCTAAAAGAACTATAATCTTCAGATCGGAAAATAAAATTTGTTTATTAGAATTTGGTTTTAAGTTCGATATATAAGTGTCTGTTTACGTTTACTTTCATTAATTTCATTTGCATGAACTTAGTTCCTATAACATATTCATTCATTAACTTCTTTTAGTATTATTTTATTACTAGCTAGTAAAATAATTTAAAAGAAATAAATTTAATTAATTTGTTATATATTTATTATTTTTCGGAAGATAAACCATGGTTTCGAGCCCAACTAACCTGGACGAAAAAGTTTTTACATTTTTTGACGCGCCACATTTGTTGAAGTTAATCCGTAACTTGGTTAGCGGATTAATCTTCAACGACAGCATCCTTAGTCCTCGTACAATTTCCGATTTACTTGGACTAACATCACAGTCGGATATGTCTATAACATATTTCCGTTAAAGGGGCATGTAAATTTGAAGATATTTTATCGATAAAAATATATGAATACATTAAAAACTTTGTAATTTTAGGAAGGCAAATAATAAAAATAGCTACTCAGTTATTTTGCAACACTACAGCCAATGCTACTAGACGGTGCTACTAATTAGAAATGGATATTTATGAACCCAAAGTCTGCAGAATTTATTCAATTAGTGAATGACTGGTTCGACGTTCTCAACTCTAAACTGAGTACCTTCGCATATCCTGGAAAGGTAGTTTTTTGTAGAATGATTGTATAGTGAATACATTTCATTTCATTTTGTGTAGGAACCCTATGGAATTTCAAGAGCGGCAACGGGATACATTGGCTTGTATGACACAGTCAATGTCGATCCCAATAATTCCTCAAAAAATTATTGGAATACTTTCAGAGAGGCCCTACAAGAAATGAATGACTGAAACTAACACATGCAAAATTATTATTACTAACACATTTGCATTTTTTTATAGAATTGTTTGGAAAAAAAATGTTATGAATGTTTGCATCAATAATGACAGTCAAATGACTGGTAAAATGACCGTCACTGTGTGGTAGAGAGTTGCATTTTATGCCGTTATAAATTACTGTTGTCGCCATTGTTGGAAAAATTTGTAAACTGGTAAAGAGTACATATGCAAGAGTGAAACAACTACATTTTGATAATTATTTCTGCAAAAGCGTCGTACAAAAGTGAAAATTTTAAATCTAAACAAAAATTCAACTAAAGTGCACGTTTAAAGTGGAGAATTAAATTTAAAAATTAAAAAACAAGATTCTATTTAGATTTGAGAAAGCAATAAAAGGCTTAAAAACAAGAAAACTTAAAAAATAAGATAATAATATAAATATATATAATAAATATAATATAATAAGATAAAAATAAAGATAAAATAAATTTTTTTTAATTATTTATATTTTTTTTTAAATATGAAAAAAAGGCAATTGCAAAAACGCCTTAGCATTGAAAAAAGGACATTTGAGTCCAATGTAAAAAAATATAAAAGTTTTATTGAAAAAAATGCAAAGAACTCAATGAAAAGTGAAAAAATAAAAATTGAACAAGTGGAGAAAATTTGTGAAAGAATTGTTTGTGATGATTTTGTGGGAATAGATAGTTTAGATTCTAAGCCAGGTTGTAGTGTATCCGCAATTGTAGAAGAAATTGGTAACGTAGATTCTGAGCCAGGTTGTAGTTTATCCGCTATTGTAGGAGAAATTGATAGTGAAGATTCTGAGACGAAATTTTTAGGGATTGATTCAGAGCCAGTGCCATCTGAAATTATAGGAAACAATTCTAATTTTCAGGGAAATTGGGGTATTAAAGGCAAGTGTGAGGAGATTAAATCGTGGGCTGTTAGGAATAAAATTTCTCAGGCTGCTGTCGAGGATTTATTGCATACGCTAAATAGGGTAGGAGTGGAAGATTTGCCATTGTCGGCAAAAACTCTTTTTAGTACAAGTATGGAAAATATTCAAATTTCAACAATAGCAAATGGTGAATTTTTATATTTAGGTATTCAGAAATTTTTTATTTCAGATTCTTTTGAATATTTATGTGGTAAAGATGAAATTTTGATTGATGTAGGCGTTGACGGTCTTAAACTTTTCAAGAGTTCAAATAGAGTTTTGTGGCCCATTTTAGGAAAAATTGTAGGCTTTGATAGCGTTAATCCTTTCATGATTGGTTGTTTTTCAGGTTTTAAGAAGCCACAGAATTTGGATAGCTTTATGACAGATTTCTGTACAGAAGTAAAGTTGCTTAGAGAACAAGGTTTAAAGGTAGGCCATAGCGAAAAGTTGTTTAGATTTGATGTTCGCTTGTTTATTTGTGATTCTCCAGCTAGGGCTTTTGTTACAGGTGTAGTGTCCCACAATAGCAAAAATGGTTGCTCCAAATGTTGTCAGGAAGGGTTATATAAGGAGAGGAGAGTTTGTTTTTCGAATGAAGTTGGCATTCCAAGAACAGATATGACATTTGAATTTAGATGTAGTCCTTTTCACCATACAGAAGAGTTTAGGGAAAAGCGAAGTATATTAGAAGAATCAGGTTTTGAAATGGTTTCTCAATTTCCGTTAGACAGTATGCATTTAGTAGATTTAGGAGTCACGAAGAAATTACTTAAGCTTTTAGTCAATAAGAGGAATGCAACAGGTATGAATGAGAAGATTGGTTTTATAGGTCAGTATGTTCCATCAGAATTTTGTCGTACACCTAGGAGTTTAGATGAAATTAGTAATTGGAAATCCACTGAATTTAGGCAGTTTTTACTATACACAGGTATTTATATTTTGAAAGATTGTGTTAGTAGTGATCAATATTATCATTTTCTATTATTACATTGTGCTATAAGGCTTTTGTCTAGTGAAATGTCGCATGTTAGAGAGGCAGATATTTCCCAAAGTGTATTAGAAGATTTCATAAATTTTTTCGGTAGATTATATGGCGATGAATTAGTTAGTTTCAACATTCATGGTTTACTACATTTAGCAGATTGTGCTAAACAATTCGGACCCTTAGATTCTTTTTCAGCATACAAATTCGAAAATTATATGCAGTATATTAAAGGTCTTGTTAAGAAACCAAACAGAATTTTGCAGCAGATATTCCTTAGGCTAGAAGAAAGGCAGGGACTTAATTCGGATTTGAACTTGGTTTCAAAATTAGGAAGTTTTAATATTAACCATAAGAAGGAGAAAGATAGTTTTTGTTTTAGCTAAGAATTAGGACCAATTAAAGTAGTTAATGTTGTAAATGTAGACGAATTTGTATGCAAAGTTTTCCTAAAGACAGAACTATTTCGATGAACCGTTTAAGTCATTCAGTGATCTAGGGATAGTCGTTGGTAGTAGTTTAAGTACTGAAACTTTTGTAATTAAAAGGGAAGATATAGATTTTATATATTTTTGCATACCCTACGATAGTAAGTTTCTTCTTATTCCCCTTCTTCACCACCTTTTTCACGAATTTTCTCACTAATTTTTTCGGCACATATTCACTGGCATTATTAAATAATAATGTACCCATTTTTTATAATTACATGGATTCCCAAAATATATTTGAGGGTGTTGGGGAAGAATATACCCAAGAAATGATTGGTAAGTAAAAAACAATGTACAAATATTTACATATGTAAATCTTAATAAATTTAACTATTTAGCAAACCAGTCAATCCTACCGAGGATATCATATGCCTTAAATCGCACTGACGACCTACCATCAACGTCAACAGCAGCCGCAAAAAATGAAGGTAAAGTTAATTTTTCTTATTATCATTGGATTTAATTAATATTTCTTTTTTTATTTAAGACATTATGGAAATATTAAAAAATATTTCATCTCGCCTCGATAAGATTGAAGAAACTGTAAGTATGCAATTATGATTTATTTTAAATAAAAAAAAATTTAAGTTCCAACAAAAATGTTAATACAATTTTTACAATTGATATGCATGTTCCGAAATCTAATATTATTATTTTCTTATTTCGTTTAAGCAAACAACTATTATGCAAAACCAAAGCATATTGAGCAATGGTCAGTGCACAATAGTCTCCAACCAGGAAGAGATTGCCAATAAATTGGAGAAACTAGAGACAAGCGTAAGTATTATTAGCCTTCTTTTATTACTATTTAAAGAACAAATATTTTAACAGATTTTGTCAAAGCCCGAAGCCTTGGCCCAGTCCAAGGTGTTGATGGAATGCAAGGTAGCCATTAAAAAGGTCGAAAATTCAGTGTGTCGCATGACTGGTGAAAAGCAGGACAAGCATCTGGACGAAGTAGCCAGCATGCTTCCACTGAAATCAATCGAAGCGGTGGGAGAGGTAGAGGAGAAATTAGAATCTCCAGAGTTTTGCCAAGCAATGGTAATAAAGTCAAATTGTTTCTTTTTTAAAATATTTAATAATGATATTTCTTTACAGATTACATACTTTCATAAAATGAAAGGCACATCTGAGGATGTCAGCAGTGTCGTTCGTGGAGTGTTTACTGATGACCTGCTGGAAAAATATAATTGGGAAGGAAGGTGGGGGAAACAAGCGCTTGCTAAGCTTTCGCTATTTCAGAAAGTTATACGAGGTATGTCCATACTTTTATATATAAATTATGTAAAAGACATTATTTATGTATCAACATATGTACTGTATAAATATATATATATATATCTTCTACAAATTTCAGAAGTTTTCAATCTGCAAGGGTCCTTAGACTTTGAAAAAAGTGTCAAAAAAGCCGTTGAAAGGAGCCACCACAGGCTGAAGCAGAAAAAATATTTAAAAAATAAACCGTAGTCTATATAATAAATTAAAATAAAAACAAATATAAATAAATAAATAAAATTTTATAATAAAAATAACATAAAAATCGAGTTTTATATAAAAGTTATACCTGTCAGATTTGACGGATATATTCATCAAGTATGACTAGTCAACAGTGATGGATATATACATCAAGTATGATTGATCAACCCTGACTTACATTTCTATCATCCATGATTGGTAAACAACAAAAGAGTGAGCAGCTCAGATATATGTTTTAAAGTCGATAGAATTCATAAGTGCAAGGGAGATGAAAAATCACATGTACACAAATGTTTCCATCAGTTTTGTCCATTTGCCTTAAGAAACTGATAGAAACTTTGTTCTACGCGATGATGGATATTTCCATCAGTAGTGACAGTCAAATGACCAATCAAATGACTGTCACTGTTCTTGTAGGGAGGTATAATAATGACCAACAATGCTTTAGAAATGCTTTTCAAGTACGTTGAAAAGTACGGCATGACCTACATAGTTACTAACCGACTGAACCAGGATGTTCTTGAGCATTTTTTTGGAGTCATACGAAGTAAAGGTGGGCTGAATGAACACTCTTCTCAAGAATTCAAATACAGATTTCGGAATTATATCATAGGTAAGAAGTTTGTCCGTAGATAATGTTTATAATTTTTTATAATTGAAATTATGTATATGTATATATTTTTAATCGAATCTCTGTTTGAATGCGATCGTTGAACGACGTATAAATACAATACAAACTTTAATTATTGACTGCTTAAATATTTGTACATTCATTCAATATTTGTACATTTCATTCAATTGTAAGAAAACAAACATTCTTAAATAAAATAACAAATATCAACAGTGTTCATCCCGTTACAATTAGCGCACGCTACCGTGCATATACTTAGGTAGCATTTTTGTTGATAGCAACAAAAATAAGCTACGTAAGCATAAACTGATAATAAGACTAAGTGAAAACAGTTCTGATAATGAATGCAGCTGTCAGCGAGTCCCTGGAAATAACCGTAAGAGGTCCAGCTCCAAATTAACACAAATAAATATTCCAAAGAGACAACAACTAGAGCCCGGTCCTTCTACTTCAAATCGTTTTGCTGCTCTAGCATCTAATAAAGAGAAATATGATGACAAAGATGTATCACCCCAGAAATCACATTAGCCAAAGCCGCCACCAATTTTTATACCAAATGTTGATGGCATCGCAAAAATGGTTAATAACATAAGTAAGGTTGTAGTTAGTCATGAATTTTATTATAAGTCTTTAAGACGGTCAGGTTCGCTTAAGTGTTTAGACAGTTGACTCGTTCAGAAAAGTAGTTTATTACCTTGAAAAAAAAAAAAAAACAATGTAATATATCACACCTTTCAACTAAAACAAGAGAGAGAGCTTTTAATGTAGTCATTAAAGGTCTTCATCACTCTACACCAATTGCAGATATTAAGACAAATTTGATATTCTTAGGGCATTAGGTAAGGAGCATTAGAAACATCATAAGTTGCTTTACAAAACAGTCACTTCCCATGTTTTTTGTTGACCTGGACCAAAAACCTAACAATAGTGAAATTTATGATTTGAGAACATTTGCTCATACAAGGACTTATTGTAGAAAACCGTATGGGTGCGTTAAATGTGGATTAGAACATTGAACTTCAGAATGTACTAAATCGTCAAAAATAGTGTAAACTCCTTTCGACAGGTTTATGAAAGTTTATGAAGATTTGATCCATTAGTTCATTATGAATCAGGAACAAAAAAATATCGTTTATTTATCACATTTTTTAAATGCAAGTTTGTACCAAATGAAAGAACATACATGTAATTTGTTACATTAAGTTATATGGAACAAAAAATTGATTAACCTACTAATTTTTGTTTGAGACGAATGATTTCAAATTTTTAATACGTCAATCGAAAGCTGTTTGAAAAAACTTTTCTTTGATATCCATCTCAGGGATGATTATATTTCAAAGTTTTATTAAAGCAGCAATTTAATATCTAGACCTTAGAGACCAATATCTCCAAAACCAGTCTTCGACGGCACAAAATTATTTATGTATATATACATTATGGTATTAATTTTTATATTTTATCGTTTAAACGCAATTCAGTTGTCAACACTGATGTAGAAAAAACCAATTAAACAGCTGTGCGAATTTATTTTATTTTTTTTTTTGGCAAATAATATGGCGGCTGCTCCGCAACTTAACACAAATAATGTTATTTTTTCCCTTTATTTTTGTTGTTCTGATTAAACAAATTTGTTTATTTTCGTTTTTTTAAGTTTCTTTTTTTGTTTTTTAATCGTATGTTCCTTTTCGTTTGTTGCTCTTTTTCTGATGAAACAAAATTTTGTTTATGAGAAAACAAAAATATTTACTTCGGTCTGACCGTAGGGAAAACATGTTTGCTCCAAACTGTATTTGAAGCTGTTTCATTGTTATTTGAGAAAATAAATTTTGTCAAATATTTACCGCCAATGTGACCACCAAACAAACTACAGAAAAATTTAATGCAAATACGAGTAAACATATCTGAAGCAAATATTTTTTCAGTGTGACCACAGCTTTAGAAATGTTCCCCACAAAAACCCAAAACGGTCAATTAACTTATGACCAAGCAGTGAGAGGTGCAAATGATAATGTTAACAATGTAAATAATGTTCTTCAAAATATCGCGACGATGCTTGAAAAAGAAATCGAGTTAACAAATACATTAATGAACATGATGTTTGTTAATGCTAAAATTATGCAATTAAACTTTATAAAAGCAGAATGGAATTTTGAACCCTATTAATGAAATAGAAATCTTTCTTAAAAATAATGTTATTGATATTTTACAAGTCTCAGAGACCCCTCTTACTAACAAATCCCATATTCAGCTGCTGCTATTGTTAATAAATCAAGCATTTCTTATGAAGTTTTAGAATCTGTTTCTGAGTTATATTTGCAAGCCGCAGGAATACAAATAATTTGCAATAACAGTAGTGTTTCTATATACTCTGTTTATTTTCCCACAAGATATAACATCAAATGTGATCAGTACGAAAGATTTTTCAACAATATTGGCAATCGATTTTTAGTAGGTGGTGATTTCAATGCGAAACACACATGTTGGGGATCACGTCTAACTAACCCTAAAGGAAAAGAACTCTTTAAATGCATTACGAAAAAAAGTACAATTCGTCGTAATTAAATACCAAGCTTGTGCTTGCAAAAACTGATATTGATCTTTTTCAACGCCACATTGAATCTCTACTTGATGTCAGTTCGTCTTTTAATACCGAAGGCGTAATTGACTATGCAGTAGAAATGTTTGCAAAAGTGATACATGAAGCTTCGTTTAGGGCTACACCGCAAAATTTAAATTATAGTTCAAATTTTCGGCTGTCTGTTGAAATAAAATCACTTATTACAGCGAAAAGAAGACTACGTAATATATGGAATGCCGAATATCAAAGATGCCGGTGGACAAGACAAATTTTAATCGTGCAGCTAGTCATTTAAGGAAAATGCTACGAGAATTAAATGATTCGATCAATAGTTATCTTTAGAAGCTAAGTCCTGCTAATAATAACGATTACAATCTCTGGAAAGCAACTAAATATCTAAAAAATTCTCAAAAGCGTAATGTTCCAATAAAGGACATAAATGGTGATTGGTGTCGATCTGATAAGAATAAAGCTGCTGCCTTTAAGACCTACCTTGAAGACATATTTACTCCTTTTTCATTTTGTACGCAAGAACAAGATTCCACAATAAACTGCTTTTTAGATATTCCATGCCAAATGAGTCTACCCATTAAACCTTTTAGCTTTTATTATAGCTGAAATAAAAAAGCTTTAATTTTTCTTACGGTTTTGTTCAATGCTATTTTAAGGCTATCACATTTTCCTACCCAGTGGAAACATGCAAAAATTATCATGGTTAAAATAAACCTCATAAGCCAGAACATTGTATTGAATCATACCGTCCTATCAGTTTGCTGCCTTAATGTTGTAGTTAACAGAACATGATGGATTTAGACCAGAAAGGGTCGAAAAATAATCATAATAATTTCAAAATAATCAAATTTTTTTGATGCTGTTATTATTGTGTTTTGTTTAATTACAGACATAAATTAAAGCCATGCTCACATTGAATTGGTATCCGTTGATAAAATTCGGAAAGCTGATATACGGGAAAAACGTAAGTATATACAAAGTTTTAACATATAAAATTAATACCATTTCTTCCAGGAATAATATATTTTGACGTGTCTACATTTGTTAAAAGTGAAAATACTTTTGATTGTTTGGTGGAATGAGAACAGAACTCAACATTACATGGTAAGTCTTATAAAATAATGTGTTATAATTATGTTATTAAATTCTGTTTATTGATTAGGTGAAGTCGCCGTAGTCTAGTAGGTTGTTGCCTAATTAGATGTAAGAACGCGGTTCAAACCCCAGGTCAGACATCAAAACGAAATTTGAAAATATATTTCTTCGGCGACTTCCTCTCAGCAGATTTCTGGCAAAAACTCTGAAAATAAATAAAATTGCCATGAAAACTTCCTCAAAAATTTGTCGTTCGAAATCGACTTTAAACTGTAGGTCCCACCACTCATGTATGAAACTAACGCACACAACATAAGTGGTGTGAGAAGCTTGGCCATAATCCTGACTGAAGGGTTGTAATGGCCAATTATATTATGTTATTGATTAGGTGTTTATTGGTTTGGATCACTACAACAAAAGTTTTACCCTCACCAAAAATAAAATAAATTTCTTTCTGAATTGCCAATTATGTGAAAGTGTATTTCTAATTTAAAACGTGATGTGATAAATGAATAGTAAGTAACAACTCCTTTTTAAAATAATTTTCGCATTAAAAGCGTCTGATGAAAAATGAGACACACCGTTTAATGTGGGAAAAGAGATTCGGAACTTTGTTTGAGAAATTAAAAGAATTAGACAAAACGCACTAATTTGTATATTTATGTTTGAAATGTAAATTTTGAATTGTTTGAGAGCATGGTGAAATTACTCACCAGGTGTGGTTAGCTCGTCAGCTGATTATGTTGTATAGAGGTAGAGCCTGTCAAATTATTATTTGTTAACGTTTTCGTTTTGACTGTTAAAATTTTTAAATTTAAAATTAAAACATTTTAAAGTAATTCATTTCTTTTTATTGTGGGTAAATATTGTAATTTTTGAAAATGAAAGTTTGTTCAGTGTGTAAAAAAAAAACAAAAAAGTGGAAGTGGAAGCTTTTTTAAAGACAAGGCGCCAGTGGAGCGAAATTTGCGGGATAAATTTCACGACAAATGCATTAGTCCGTTTGGTCGATTTTAATTCCATACATTTAATTAAAACTGGTCAAAGATTTCTGCTAATGCCGAATGCTGTCCC
This sequence comes from Sarcophaga subvicina, assembly GCA_936449025.2. Lineage (NCBI taxonomy): Eukaryota > Metazoa > Arthropoda > Insecta > Diptera > Sarcophagidae > Sarcophaga > Sarcophaga subvicina. The sequence continues at coordinate 40,920,657 of OW388082.2, forward strand.
CATGTAAGTAGTTTTTATTACTTTTGTTTTAATTTTTATGCAAATCCAAATTGCTTTACAAATTAGGAAGCCAGAAGATGGTTGTACACAAAAGGAACCCAAAAATATCTACACAGGCATAGATAGTGTAGAAAATATTTCAAGTCCAAAACATTATGTAGAGAAACAAACGCAAACAGAGTAAGTTAAGGCCTATTTTATAACCTATTTAGCAATTTCTTATTTTATGATTATTTTACGATTCTAGTCCACTAATATTTGAATGTAGAGTGGACAACAAAATATATTTAAATAAAATTAATAGTTTGGAAAACGAATCAAAAGAGCTAATTAAAACTACACCAAGCAAATACAGCTCTCAATTCTGTGCGCTCCATTTTTACTGAAGGTCAAATTAGGAAACTTACGTTTGGGACGGACGAAAATTGGAAATGGCCAGACATAGCTGAAGCCGTATGTACAACTCTGTACAATAAAGGTTACCCGCTGCCACACGCTTCCACTTTGCGGAGATGGTGTCGCAAGATAAATATTGATACTGGTATAATATCACCAGCTATTGAATTTATGCGACATATCGCCGATTTAAAAAGTGAGGACAAAGTTTGTGTAATCTCCTTCGACGAAATTAAGGTACAGGAAACTTTTGAGTACGACAACGTTGTGGACATTGTTAGAAAGCCGGCGAATTATGTTCAAGTGGTTATGGCTCGAGGACTTAGGAAATCTTGGAAACAGCAGGTTTTTTTTATTGCAAAATTGATAAAAATATTTTAAACAAATTAATAATTGAGGTCGGAAAGGTTGGGTTACCGGTAGTCGCAATAGTATGCGACATGGGGTCTACCAACCGTAAGTTATGGAAAGAGCTAGCAGTTACTTCAGGTAATTTTTTATATATTTAACACTGTTTTTAATTTATAATTCTTGATTTTTATATACTTTTTTTGCCTGAGGACGACGCTTTGTCACACAACGGTTTTAAAGGAATTCTGTTTTGCACCTTAAATTTTGGTAATTAAAAATATTCGATAATAACTAAACCTAACTTAACTAATCCTAACTAAAGCTAACTTAACTAAACCTAAGGAGCACCACACCTACTAAAATTAATACGGAATCATTTTATTGATACTGGGTTACTGTTCAATAACGGATTATTAACTTCAAGGACAGTGGAAGAACTTTTAAAATGCACATCAGATAGTGATGTATCAATAGCATTTAAACTGACGAACGAACATTTATTTGTAAAGGGCGTTGGTAAGAAAAATTATACAGTCATCTAATTGATATTAGAAAATTAAACTTAAAATTTTTCAGGAAGGCAAAAAGTTAAATTGGCTCCACAACTTTTGTCAAATACAACAGCCAATGCTATTCGGCGCTGCTATAGTTTAGGCATGCCCTTATACAACGCCCTTGACACGGCGGAGTTTATTCAATTAACGAACGACTGGTGCGATGTAATGAACTCATGTTTACGCACTTACAATTACCCCGGCAAGGTGAAAATTATAATTCATTTTTTTCTTATTAGTAAGTAATAATTTATATAATTTTCTATTATGAAGGAACCATATGGCATTAACGTTAAAGTCCAACAAAATGTTCTTCAGAAAATGACTATTTTGCAACAAAAAAAAACTTGGAGTGGTTCCAAAATTTAATACGTATGTACAAGCCGCCTTAATCAAGATGATCTCGAGCATTTCTTTACAGCCATTCGGAGCAAGAGTGGCTTGAATGACCATCCGTCTCCAAGAGATTTTTAATTCAGGATGAGAAAATACATCTTAGGTTTGTAGGATTAAATGAAAATTTTTTTGTAATTGTTAATATTCACATATATATAAATGTATATACATATTATAATTTCAGCAAGAAATACAGAAATTTTGAGCGAATATGGAAATGTTGAATGCGATACCACTGAGTGGCTCAATTCAACCACAGCCATTGAGAAACAACAACAAATTAAGACGGATGAGGCCATAGCACAATTATTGGAGGAAAGCGAGGAAGAACACCAAAATGATACATTGACCGAAGAGGACGCTTTAGAATATATATCAGGTTATATAATTCGAAAGATGAACATTAGAGAATATCAATGCGATGAAAGCACGTTTAAATGGGTAGATCAAGTATCAAAGGGATACCTAACGAAGCCTGACAGTACATTAGTGGAAAAAATAAAAGCATTGGAAGAAGTTTTCCACAAACAAAATGGCCTTGAAATATCCTACTGAAAAAATAATTTCAAAGGGCTAATAGAGTCAAGCAAATTTATTGATTTTGCTCATAAAATTAAAGAAGTCTTTTTAAGTGTTCGTCACTTAAATAAACGTTTAAAAATTCAAAAGGCGAAACAGAAAATAATGGGATACAGAAAAATGCTGAAAATAAATCTAAAAAATATTTATTTCAAATAATGAACATTGTCCATTTATATTTCTTACAGATAAATTTCATGAAAATAATATTTCTTTCAATTATTATTACTATCAATTGCCACTATTCAATTGTTAATGTGATAAAACTTGCAAGCTATTGGTACAAACATTTTCTAAGAAGGAAGCCAGTTAACAAAAGAACCTATTGCAAACATTAAATGCAAATCCAATGGATATTTCTCTTTTCTTAATTTATTTTCTTAATTTATTATTCAACTTTTTTTCTTTCCTTTGAACAATTTTATGGACTTTTTAAAATACTTTTTTATTAATGTAATCGATCCAATTATAATGCAATTTTAATACTATTTGTTAATTTATCAATTATTTGTTTTATTGTTTACATGATTGTTTAACAAAATAATTTACAAAAAGAAATAAACAAACAAAAAAACATTTAATTCTTGTCTTAATTCCCTCGTTCATATTACACCCTTAACCATTTTATATTTTTTCTTTAGATTATTTGGAATCTTGGCTCTGTCTTAATCGTTTTCCCAATAAAGACGCGAAAAATACCATTATTGGTTTGGGATTGACTTGTTGGCTCTAGCACAACCTTTAACATCACGAGCTACAACACAATGTTTTTCTGTATACACATTAATATATATTTTTAAAATTTTATTACTATTTTCGTTATTTTTAATTCATAAAAATGAATATTTAGTTCAAAAATCAATTGTTTTGTTTTTATTTACTTTTTATTTTTAAAAGTTTGCTTTCATGGTGAATTTTCCACCATATGACTTTGACAGTCTCAACCAACCAGAGAAACAACAAATTTGCCTGTTGTTTTTGGTTTGTTGTAGGATTGCTCATACTTCTATAAATTATTTCACCATGGTTTGAGAGAAAAGCAAATGAATGCCAAGTATACAAAAGGATTCGTAAAAGGTGACATAATGAAATTGGAGGAATTATGAATAAAACATCGTGGAATTAAATGCTAACGGCTCTCATACAAAATACATATATAATTTCATAATAGCTCGGAGACCGGAGCGACTGGTAGAGGATCATTTCACATACATGCTCTCCAGACATTTGCAATAACTTCAGTTTCAAAACTGCTTATAGAAACGTATAACTAGAAGGAGCTTCTTAAACGAGAACTTAAATCTTGAATTAAAGGCTATCTGAAAAAGGATTTGAATAAGGTAAGAGGGAAAAGTTAAAAAAAAAATTAGAGATTGTCATCTAAGATCTTTTTATTCACCATGGACATTAAAACCACAAGCCACTTTGAACATTTTTTAAGGATCGTTTCATATGAATAAATACTATATGTAGTATAACCAGAACGTCAGAAATACATCGTATTTTACTCTTATTGTACTTTTCTGAAATATATCCGATAAACAATTTTATTGTTAAATACATTATTTTAAAACTGATTTTAAAATCATTCCGCCTATATGAAAAGTGTGAGTTTAAATGCCATTGTGAAGACTGTGTCCAAAGCATTTAAGGGCCTGTGAAGCTGTGACTTTGTTTAGATAACTTAATGGTTCTTTAGTTTATTATTAACTTACAAGATCGGTCTAAAGATATTCTTACTGTCTATTTTGTGTCGATCTGACAACATTTTCGACTAGTGCGGTTGTTTTTCGGTGTGCTATACGGATTGTATATTATAGTGGTTTCGTTTAAGTTTTCAGACTCTTAAAGAGCTAAATTTTGACATATAAATCATTGAAATCCGTGCGGTGAAAGATTAGTGTTTTTCATTTTGATAGAGACAAAAGTGTGTTGATAAAACCCAGCCATTCAGTTAGCAAAACCAAGCCATTTGGTGTATCCGGTTTGTAAATTAATCGTAAGAACCCAGCCTTTGCCGTAGTCTGGTAAGCTGGTGTGTGTCAGTGCTGAGTGCTTATTGGGTACCCATTATTCAGTTTTTATATTCGCTTCGGTTGGTGATAATTTTGATATGGTTTGATTTCGCTGCTCCTTTGGACTATTCTTTTTGTGACTCTGGTATTGACTTCATTGGTGACGACTCGATTTGGTGCTGTTAAAAGGTAGGTGGCGTTTTTGTATTTCGATTCTCATTCTACGTCGGTTGGTGGTAATACCAGTACCAATATTAAGCCGCCAGAACGTCGGCGTAAGAAGGGCAAGGGTGACGCGTCGAACCTCTCTGAGGTGCAGACTGACACCACCATGGGGCTACCGTTAACTCCGGTGCCACGTGTTAGGCACACGGAGAGTGAGTTATAGAGCTCGGATGCAGAGGGTGATGAGGGGAAGCGGTTCAAGCCGGGAACATCGCTTGCGACCCGTGCTGCTGCAGCTAGCTCTGCTAGCACAGCTGTTGCTGTTCCCGTTGCCACCCCGAAAGCTAGGGAGAGCAGACCGCGGAGGAAGATGGCGTCATCGATATGCTTAAGGCCGTCACGACGAGTCTCCTGGAGTAGGTCTCTCCGCTGCCTTGGGCAAGAGTGTGTTGTCACACTCGGGCTGGTACGAGTCTCTCATAATGCGACTGTTGGCCGAAAACGAGCGCCTCCGAGATAGACTAGACGTCTACGAATCTGGTGCTGTTGCTCGTGGTGGTGGACCAGCGGGTGTCCTTCGGATGCCTGCGGCTCCAGCGGCAACCCGTCGTAGCTTAGGACAGTTCCTGCCCTTCCTGCTGCGTCGGTAGCAGCCCCGAAGCCTGTATAGACCTGGTCGCTCGTCGTCAGGAGCAAGATGGGTGTGACATCCAAGGAGTTCGTCGAGAAGGTGGTGTAGGAGGTGGGCCCCACTTTGGGGGTCCGTGTGCACGAAGTTCGGCAAACACGCGATGGCGGTGCGATCATCAGGACCCCGTCAGTCGCTGAGAGGGAAAAGGTAGCTGCCAATGCGAAGTTTGGTTGGAGGTGTCCGTAAGGGACAAGCTCGGTCCGAAGGTGGTCGTGCAACGGATGCATCCGGAGATCACTCCGAACGTATTTAGGGAGGTGTTCAATGCTTGGAACTTCAAGCATATGATGACTCCCGAGGTTTACCGGAAGAGCGTTCGCCTGGTGACTGGTGCATGGAAGCCCACAGGCAACCCTCTTAATGTCGTTCTGGAGGGTAGCGATGAGGACATGCAGCTTTTGCTGGACAATGGCAGGTGCTACATCATGTTGTTCAGCTTTTTGGTGCGCCAGCACGACGCCGTTCCTAGCTGATACAGGTGCCTGGGCTTCGACCATATGATCAGAAAGTGTAGGATGAAGGAGGAAGTGTGCCGGATCTGTGGCCACCGAGCTTCTCGCTGCACGAACGAAATTTACTGCTGAAACTGCGCGCTTAAGGAACTCCCAGCAGGACATCTCAGGCGATACGTGCCATGGGAGCAACGTTTGCGCTAGTACAGGAGCCGTATATGTCGGGTGGCCTCGTTAGAGGGTTGCCGGGTGGTATGCGAGTTTATACGGACTGCGAGGGAAACTGCAATAATAGTTAATGATAGGGACTTGGACTGTACCGTTGTCAGTAGTAGTCAGTGGGGGGTTTGCCTCTCATTAGAGGTATATTTTGGGAGGATACTATTAGTCAGTATCTATTGTAGGTTTGGGGGTCTCTTGAGCCTTGTCTTGTGTTGCTACTCCTTAGTAGTAGCTTTTCTGTAATCCTAGATCTCGATGCAAATGCATGCTCTTCAATGTGGTTCTCGAAAATGGGTAGGACTGCTCCAGCTTATGAGAACTATCGGCGAGGAGTCATGCTCAGAGTGCCTCGTTGTTCTCAATGAGGCTAGTGACTTATATACTGTTGATGGTCCTAGAGGTGTTAGCGACATTGACGTGACAGCTGCGAGTGGGGTAGCGAATATTGCTTTTTAATTTTAGGTGGAGGAACGTTGGGATTAGACCCTGTACGCAGGTGGCGGGATCGATACGCGAACTGGGATAATTACGCGGAATTTGTTAGGCACCAGGCTTCGATTATGCCGTTTGATGACTTTAGGACACTTACGATTCGTGACCAAGTGGAACAAATAAATCGGTGGATGTGTTCAGCAAATGATTCTCTGCTCGGCAGACGTCGTAAGACTAAACTTAGCAAGGTCACTTGGTAGACAGAGGAGCTGGATCGGATGCACATGTCCGTCAGGCGTCTTCGGAGTCATTTCGAGAGTGTCCGTCGTTCAGGTGCCTCTGATCTAGCATCTCGTGAAACTGATTCCCGTTCTGCTTTACGACGCTACGAAGACAGAATTGTTAGGGCCAAGGAGGACGATTGCAGGAGTTTCGTACGAGACAATAGGAATGACCCCTGGGGTACAGTTTACCATATCTTCAGGGCAAGAATAATTGTGAGGCAGACCGCTCTCTCCTACAAGTTGTCAATTCTACATTGTCTTCTTGGAGAGAACGTACCGACGGTCTACTGGCGGTTCTCTTTCCTAGTGCGGAACCGGTCGACTACACTCCTCCCATTAGGAAGATGGTGTGGAGTTACATTCTCAAACGGGTGCCGTGACCCAAAGATCGGAAGGAGTTTTAGATAGGCTCCGCTCCTACCAAGGGAGAAGTCATGTCCAAATACATGGCTTCGAATTGGTACTCAGGTGTTACATTTGGGGGCGTTGGTAGACGCATTGTATTTCACCCTGTGCGAAGATAACCGTAGGATTAGGTCCACGCGGACAAGTATCCATGTAAAACCAATCTTCGTTGTCTACTTTGTGTCATTGTGAATTTCTACAACCGATGTGCTCTGTGTTTGTTCGTAGGATTTTCTTTTTTCCGTGTCAATTTAACGTTTTAAAATTCGTGTACGTGACATCAAGGTTTAGTGGGAGTCTTCTATTCGGTAGTGATTTTGTCTTTTAAACGATTTTTTTCGTTTGAAAAGAAAAATAAATAAAAAAGCAAAAAATAAGTGGCATTTAAATCAATTGTCAAGTGCATTCAAAACTGTCTATGGTGAGTCAGTTTGCTAGTTCTTTGGTTTGGGTTCGATTTTGTATTGGTTGCCTTGGTTATTTGATTTTGATTTCGGTATTGTTTTGGTATTTGCTTTTGGCTAGATTAATTAATGAATATGTTGCCTGCTGTTAAGGCAGGAAAAATGATGAAGCAGGGGGTCAGGTGCGGTATCTGAGGCATCCATGGGGCCCTCAACAGCTTGTTGGAGGTGGTGTTCTACCGTGAGGTGGAGCCATCACTCGTACGTAAGATGGTTGAAAATTCCAGCCGGTAAGAGGCGCTGCTTACGACGCTCATTGCTGAGCGTCTAATGAGAAGGCTGTGTGCGTGACGACTCCTGTGGACCCTGTTATTACGCCCGTGGGCTGTGGTGGTCAAGGGCAGGGGCAAGGAGGCCTCTAAGGAGGTTGTTGAGAAGGTGGGTACAACACTAGGCGTGCGTGCCCATGAGGTGCGGCCAACTCGTGATGGAGGAGGAACGCGTCGTCGCGAATAGGAAGTATGTTGAGTTTGGTAGAAAGGTTCATATAAATGGAAATATTTCGGATCCGCTTTATATTAGTAGAGATGTTCCCCAGGGATCAATACTGGACCCTCTGTTGTTCAGTATGTACATATATAAATGATCTACCAGATTTTTTTGGTTGCCTGTCATGTTCATATGTATGCTGATGATGTGCAGCTTTATATCAGTTCCCTTAAGAAAAATATTGATTCTTGTTTACACTCTATTAACCGTGATTTGGCGAGAATCGGAAAGTGGGACTAGGCAAATGGACTATGCATCAATCCTCAAAGTCCAAATGTATTATGCTTTCGAAATCCATTTGTCATACTTGAATTGAGTATCAAGAGAAATAGAAGTGACTTTGTCAAATCTGCAACCAATGTGGGCATTGTCTTTAATGACTGAGTATCATGGTCGAGCCATAAATGTGTTGTTGGTAGAATTTACAGCATGCTTTGAAATTTATGGGCTGTCATAGATTTAACTCTTTTTGCCATTCATATGCAAATTGCTAAAATGTATTTAAATCTTTTGCTAATGTATGGGCTTCGAAAACTGCGGTAGTAATGACAACCGCAAACTCAATTTGGCTTACAACAATATAGCAAGATATGTCTTTCTTAAAGGCCCCGGGATCATATTTCTCATTTAGCGTACCAGATATTTAGGGTGAAATTTAATAACCTTTTGAAAACTAAATGCCTCATTCTATTCCATAAAATTAAAAAAAAAACACGAAACAGCGGAAATATTTATTAAACCGAATCAAGTTCACTAGATCATTCCGGGGCATGAAGGTTATTCAACAACGGTACAGGACTCTTCTGTTACAGCGACAGTTTTTTATACACACCACTAGTCTTTGGAATTCTCTACCAAATTACATCCAAAACTTGGATAATGCAAATGCGTTTAAAAAGGATTCATTTAAATTGTTCTCTTATAGCTTGGTTATTATATCAGTTAAATATTTATTCTTTTTAGACCGATTTTTGTAAACATGTCTTTTATATTTTTATAATTGTTTATCTTTTAACATTTTTATTTATTTCTGTAGTATTGTTAGTTTTGTATTTTAATTGCTTTAAATTATATTTTTATTTATATTTAAATTTAATATTTATTTTAATTATTATAATTGGGGTATTCACACGGTCGTCATAAAGTCATATACATATCATAGAATAATAACACGAAAAAATATGACTGCTGTGAGCAACCCTCATAAGTTAGTGTGCTATTTTCAATTTGAGTTAGCTGATAAAAGAAAAATACGATTATAAAAAATTACAAATATTTTTAATTAAAAATGCCAAAAACAAGTCAAAAAACTGAAATAATAATGGGTTTGTGCACATTATACATACATATTGGACATTATTTTGGCTGATTCAAGTAAATGGGAAAACAATAATTACATGTTTACATTTAAATAAATCTCTTTCAAGGTGATGATGACGATGAAGAACAAATAAATGAAATGTTCTTAACAAACGTCGCTAGTTTGGTCATTAATCGCAGAAGCATCCACCTTTCAAAATCCAATAAGTGGAACCAAAACGTGTTAAAAATGTTTGACGACAGCCGGTTTAATCAAATGATTAGCGTTCGGGCAGAGGAATTTGTGAATATACTGAACTTGATTAAAGACGATGATGTGTTTAACACAAGTCCAAAAACAGCACAGCTTCCAATTGATGTTCAGTTATAAATCGTACTTTATCTGTTGGGATCCTCTGCCGATGGACTTTCAACACGAAAAGTAGCTACCCTCTTTGGAGTGGGTGACGGAGGCACAATACAAAAGGTCACAAAACGTGCTTTTAAAGCAATCTTAAATTGGAAAGAAAAATTCTTAAGCTGGCCTAATGCAGAAGAACGACAACAAATTCTGTTCGCAACTAAAGACGAAATGCCTGGTTGCGTAGGGTATATAGACAGCTCTGAAATAAAATAATCTGAAGCACCTGTCAAACACCACGAGTTATTTTTTTTCTCGAAAACGCCAGTATGCCGTTAAAGTTCAAGCAGTTTGTGACTACAAATTACGAATAATACAACTAACAATAGGTTATCCAGGTAGCGTACATGACGCAAAAATTTTTTAAACTCTCCATTAGCAAACGATTTTTGTCGCCACCGCAATGGATTGCTGGTGATAGCGCTTATCCCCTAAAGTCATTTTTGTTGACGCCTTTTAGAGGAAACAGCATCGATCTCTACAACACACACTTTTCTAAATATCGAGTTCGCATTGAGAATTGTTTTGGTATTTTAAAGGAGAATTTTTTTAGTTATGACAAAACAATAAACACATCACAAAAGGTGTTATTATTTTGACTTTTTTCTTTGAAGCACAACAACAGTTTTTTTAAACTATCATAAAACTTTAGTATTTTATGGCAATAAGACTAGATAGCACACCGTGTGAATACCCCAAATATTTAATATTTTATTATGTATTATTCTTAATTTCTTATACATATTTAACTAATGTCAGGTTTTTATGTTTTATATCTTATTGCTCCTAAGCATAGCACTCTAACTTATAAGATTAAAATCCTGTTGTGTTATGTTATATTAATTTGTATTATCTGTAAAATTTTTTTTGAAAATTCCACAAGTGATAATAAATTTCGAATTGCAATATTTCAGCTTGTCATTTTATATATACAACCTTTTTCATATTTGATAAAAAGAAACAAATCCAAATTCCAATACAATAGAAAAAGTATATCTTAAAGATAACATCAATTATAACCAATGCTGTAAATACCATCATTTAATTGTTATTTTTAGTTTTTAAACACCAATGAGCAGGAGGTATTCCATTACTTTCTATTAAAATCAGCGAGAGAGAGAGAGAGATAGAGTTAAAAACAAAGAAGATAATTCTAAGTCGTCTTTATCGGTAACCACTCTTTCTTCTTTTCTGTCCGCTTTACGCCCTAGTTAAAGCCCTTGTTATGTATAAAGCAATACGAATGGTTATAGAAATGTAATGTAACGTAACCGGAACGTAAGAATCTGTAAAAAAATAGAATTTTCTTACATTTTTACGTGATATCTGTTTAGCAGTGTTAACAACATGTCAATATTTAAAACCACCAAAACTGAAAATTGCAATTATAAACAGAATTTACATTTTGTACGTATGTTATGTTTGTCTGTATGTGGAATTCTCTTTAAATAAAGCTTCACATATTTTAAAACCCCAAATTATAATTTATTTCATTAACTTTTATAATTTAAAATAAAAAATAAAATTTGGTTTCCGAAATACCTGACCTGAGGGGTTACTCTGTAACTCGATACAAAAATTAAAATGTACGTATTCGAACAAATTGTACTCTGTAGTACGAAAGTACGGAAATTTTTCGAAAGTGATACCAATGTTTTCTTTTTTTCGTACGAACAAAAAATTCTGTTACTCTGTATTACGAAAACGAGCATAAAAAGCTTAGTAAACATTCGAAAATTCTTCGTTAGCATTTGTGTTGGTGACAACTAATAATAGATTTAAAATGTAAGTAAATTAATACAAATACATTGCAAAATAAACATAAAATAATATATTTTAAACAATCTCAATGGAGTGAGTCAAAAAGAATTGTATATACCGACCAAAGACAATACAAAACTGTTATGGACTTTATGATGACGCATCTGGATTTGGCCAAGGGCCATCTAAAAGTGCCGGATGCAAGAAACAAACCTAATAATCTGTGGCAGAAACTAAGAACAGATTAGGTTTCACTTGGTCCACCGCAGCGAGATGTTAAACTTTGGAAAAAAGTAAGCTTAGATAGATCTAAATATTTGAGTTATTAAACATTTTAACTTTTATTAGGTTTGGGCAGACTATAAGAATGGTAGTCAAATTAAACACATTGATTCAAATCCACAATCAAGTTCACCAGTAATTACTCAGTATTTAGTTGAAGAAAATTAGGAAGGATAAGAGTCTGGACACAAAAATAATTAGCTTACAGATATACATACATACATATATAGATATGCATACATATATGTATATATTTAATGAATTCGGTTTTGTTTTGTTTTTCGATATTTTTTTATAAATTTCTTTATTTTTTAAGGTGCTGCTAAGTTTATTTTTGGTTTTCTATGAAAATTTTCGAATCGAGTTACAGAGTAACCGCCCTGTTTCTGTAAAATAAACGATTTCTCTTGCTTGTCTATTTATATGGAAAATACAATCAAAAGCACTCAATTTTGTGCTTGTTTTCCTCAACACAAACTAAATTGAGTGTTTTTGTTTGAATGGAAGTGAAATTGTTTGGTTTACAGAAACAGTACATAAAACTTTTAATAAGTACCTTTAAATAAATATAAAATCGTTGAAAAGAACATAAAAACTCTGTAGTGATAACACTGGTTAACAGCTGAATTAAAGTAAAACAAAAGGCGCCATATTAAAAGTGATAAAAAGAGTGAAAACGAAGTTTTTAAAATCTGAAATTAATATTAAGTTTGTTTAAAAACAATAATAAATATAATAAAATAAAAGCTCAAACCCAAAAACATGTCTTCTGTATCCATATCTTAATTTTTGTCTTTTAGTTTTTGCAATTTTTATTTTTTTAATTGTTGTTGTTTATTTTTTTATTGTTTTGTTTACCTAAAAACATATGATTACGTTTTTACGTCCTATAATTTCTCTTACATTTTTACGTTCCGTGCACATTACTGTTACATTGCGTTACATTACGTTCCGGTAGCATAACTAGAAACGTGATAATAAAGGTAACTAGCACTATTTGTAATTCATTTAATATATCATACAGTATGCGCCCTACATCTTTGACGTAGTCTATTTTGTAATTTTTATTTATAATCAGTGACCGGTGTTTTGATACATCATTTGTGACTGTGAAATGACCGGTCTTTGGATACATTATTAGTGACAGTAAAATGACTGGTCTTTTGATTATCAGAAAATTTTAAAAAGAAAGTTTTAAAAATTCTTAAACTTTGGAAAAAATTAATAGAAAAGAGAAAAAAGAAAAATTAATAAAAAAAAATTGTAGGATAAAAAATATAAAGGAACAAGAAATCGAAGTGCAGTATAAAAGGACCAGTAAGTGTTTGAAACGTAAGTATCTTTTCTGTGTAAATCATTTGACCAATATTTAATAAATCTTTTTAGTAGCTCGTTGTAAAACTAAAGCTGATGATACACTCAAGAACTGTGAAGGATAAAGTGAAGGAGTAGTGCGTCAACCATACCAGCCGCAAAAAAGTGACGGCAAATGAATTCGGTTGTGAGCCTCCTCTTGACGAAGTCGACTGTTTTAAATATTTATATTTATTATTCAGATATCAAAATGTTAACTATTAACAGTATTTAATTATGTATTAAAATTTTATTTATTTATTACTAGTCATTTGACCGTCACTGCTCTGGTAAGGTTGTTACTGCATGTGAATTAAAATTGTACATTATTAATTTAGTGCGGTGCGTGGTGTTTATTGTCAACAAAATCAGTTCAACATGTACAGTGGAAGTGGACAAGCCTTCGGAAAAACCTTACAAAAGCAACAGAAAAAGTATAAATTTTATAGGTACATCACGTTTTTTAAAATAAGAAAGTATCATTTTTTATAAGCCATCATTACAATTAAATTTCTTGATTCTTAGTTCTGCCGCTGCAACAATTCTAAATTATTATTTAAATCTTTTTGTCACAGTTTTTCCTTTGTATTATTATGCCGGTGTGTTTTGATAAGCAATTTCTCGTAACGTCGCGACGGATGGCGGCAAGTCCATCGTTTTGAAAGTACGAAACGTTGATGTCGAAGTCGCTAATCTTTGGGTTGTGCCATATTCACCGTTGCTCACAAACACCATCATAGCACACATTAATGTTGAGTATTGCAATTCAATGAAGTCGATCAAATACATTTGCAAACATGTCAACAAAGGAAGCGACATGGCAGTCTTCAGTGTAGGGAATGTGGCCTCACCGCTCAATGAAATCAAGCAATACCAATTTCGATGCTACATTAGCAGTAATGAAGCAGTATGGCGCATCTTATCATTTCCAATCCATGAACGACATCCAACAGTAGTACACTTAGCGATGCATCTCGAAAACGGACAACGCTTGTATTTCACAGCAGAAAATGTACGCGCAAGATCATTGGTTCCACCAGCAACAACTTTAACTGCATTTTACTCATTGCATTTTATTCTGAAGTACCGAAATTCTAAACATGGAATGTATCGACTAAAAAGATTCAACATCAAACAAACAGTAAAGCAATTGCAGGAAATTTCAATTTGTATTCCAGTGACGCATTGGGTCGTCTGTACACTGTTCACCCGCATAATACAGAATGCTTTTATCTACGATTGCTGTTAATCAATGTACGTGGATCGACATTCTTCCTAGAATTAAGAACAGTTAACGGTCACCTGTGCGCCACTTATCGCCAAGCTTGCCAGGTACTAAAGCTTCTTCACAACGATGAACATTGGGACAGTACACTCTCTGATGCATCGAATACTGCTCGACCAAAGCAAATACGCACGTTATTTGTCATTATATTGACAACCTGCTCCCCATCTAATCCAAAAGATATTTGAGAAAAAATACAAGGACTACATGAGCGAAGATATTGTACAGCGATTGCGGGTTGAGAATCAAAATCCGGACATTCAATTCACACCAAACGTGTGAACACACAACGAGAAACACACTTCAGAAAAATTTTCCGCAGTTGGTTTCAGAACAACGCATTGCATATGACAGAATTGTGCGTGCAATGTGGTGGACTATTTTTCTCAGATGCGCCCGGTGGTACAGGCAAAACTTTTTTCTTTCACTCATTTTCGCAAATATACTATCACAAAATAATATTGCAGTAGTCATTGCATCATCTGGAGTTGTGGCAACTCTTTTGTATGGTGGCCGAACAGTGCATTCAGCTTTAAAACTGCCGCTGCTTTGCGAAAGATTGAGGCACCCTAATGGAACATCAGCAAAAGCTCTGGAATGGGCAAAGTACTCCAAACGTGTCAAATTATCATATGGGACGAATGTACAATGTCTAACAAGAAAGCATTGGACGCGCTTGATAGTACACTGCGAGATTTGAGAGGAAACACACGAATCTTCTGTGGAGCACTGATTTTATTATCTGGTGATTTTCGACAAACACTGCCGTTTATAACACTGAAATCATTAGTTTTATGGCGTCATTTACAGAAATTGACTTTGAAAACCAACATGCGTGTACAACTACAATGGGATGCATCTGCCGAGAATTTTGCAAAACAATTAATGGATATTGGTAATGGGTGTATACAAATTGATGAATCTACGCAATGTATCACCTTGCCAGCAAACTTTTGTAAGATCACAGAAAGCATAGATGAATTGGTGCAAAAAGTTTTCCCAAACATTGTACAGAACTACAAAAATCATCAGTGGCTCAGTGCACGTGCTATATTAGCGGCCAAGAACATCGATATCAATTCCATCAACTTCACTCTACAGAATGAAATACCCGGCGAAATGACAACATATAAGTCCATCGATACTGCGGTGAATCAAGACGAAGTTGTCAATTATTCAACTGAATTCTTAAATTTGCTTGATTTGACAGGCATGCCACCGCACGTTCTTCCATTGAAGATTAGCGTACGCATCATTCTTCTTCGAAACATAAATCTACCTAGCCTTTGCATCGGTAC
Source organism: Sarcophaga subvicina (assembly GCA_936449025.2). Classification (NCBI taxonomy): domain Eukaryota; kingdom Metazoa; phylum Arthropoda; class Insecta; order Diptera; family Sarcophagidae; genus Sarcophaga; species Sarcophaga subvicina. The sequence goes on from OW388082.2 coordinate 40,936,251, forward strand.
CAGACTCTCAGTCAAGAAAATTCTATACTATTGCCACGTATCTCAATGAAGGCGACAGATATGCCATTCGAATTCACACGTTTGCAATTCCCTATGCGGCTCGCTTTCGCAATGACTATCAACAAAGCACAAGGACAATAGTTGCAAGTGTGTGGATTAAATTTGGAGAATCCATGCTTCTCACATGGGCAGCTCCATGTGACCTGCTCACGCGTCGGAAACCCTTCTGATTTATTTGTTTACACAAGAGGTGGAAAAATGAGAAATATTGTGTATCTAACAGCACTTCAATAAATGTCAAAATAAAATCAAACGCTGCAATCTGCTAGAATCCAATTTTGTATTAAAAACTTATTGTTTACATTGAAGAAACTTGAGGTATAAAAATCATACGAATTTAACCTTTTATACAAAAAATATTAATTTTTTTATTTATTTATTTAGTAGTATTTTGAACACTTTGTTTAAAATACATTTACGTATATTGTTTTCATTTTTGACTTCACTTGGCAGCTCATTAAACACTTTTAGACCCTTGTATAGCAGACATCACTCCGTTGCGTTGTTTGTGGCTTTATGTAATCTAAAATCACTAGCGTTTTGAGATAGTATGGCTAAATTTCGTTTACATACGTTAATTGTTAAGTTAAATATTCCGGTCTTGTATATATATAAAAACGTATTTAATTGTAGTCTTTGTCTAATGTTAAGCCATTGTAGCATATCCAACATAAATTGTATTGGTGTATATCTATTACATTTTATTATGGATTTCATAGCTTTATTTTGTAGTCTTTCTATCTGAGCAAATTCGAAGTGTGGTTTAATAACTGAGTTATATATATTTATCGCAGTTAATATCGATATTTATTTATATATTTTCCTTAGTCTTCTAAAGAAGCTTATTTTTTTAGCAATTTTTTTTTTACAAATATAATCTATATGGCCTTTAAAATTCATAGTTTTGTCTGTTATAAAACCCAGATATTTAATTTTATTCACTTTTTCTATAATTTTGTTTCTATTCATATTTTATTATTTTTGTTGTTATTCATATTTATTTCCATAATTTTAGTTTTATCTTCGTTGAGTTTTAACTTATTTATTTTTAGCCAGTTATTTAGATTATTAATATATAATTTAAGTTTATTTCGCATTCTTCATCTGTTTCTGTTACAACAAGAATAGTTACAGCGGCTAATTGTGTTGTTCATTTTGTGTAGTTTGAGTTTGACATTTTCTTTTGTAAGTCTTACCGCGTTTTTGCATTCCCTTTCTTGTTTAAGATTTGTCGGCCTTTCTTGCAATTTAATTGGAGGTTGGATTTGTTAGAGAACGGAGTGCAAAACTGCGGTAAGATTTTGTCTTTTATATACACATGTCTTTATTGTTATTATTCTATTAATTACATTTTTTCTTATAGAAATAAACATACATTTTATTGTATATGCCTATGTGAATTTCTTTAAAATATATGTTAAAGCAAACCCGTTCTGCATTACTCCATGAGTAGTTAGTTAGTTTTTTTATAGTTAGTTTAGTTAGTTAGTTTTTTTCTAAGCTTTATTGCACTAAATTTATTGACAACACTCTAAATTTTACAAATCTAACAATTTTTTTTCGAGATTTAATATTTGCGTCATTTGAAAGTGGAGGTATATTTATATTGCATATATTGTGGTCGCAAAGTCCTATAAAAAAACTTAAGTTTAAGTAAAAATTTTCGTGTTATTGCGGCAGAAGTCTCCATAAACCCAACAAAAATTAAATTTTAACTTGTTTTCTACTAAATTAAGTGATAAAAGTTGCAAACATTTCATCCCTGAAGAATACTTTTTTGACATTTTCAAAACACACGTTTCTTAAAAACTAATTTTTCACGTAGACTTTTAGTTATTTGGCCCTCATTTGCCCACAACTTATTATACATCAAATTGTAGATTTTTTATCCCTCTTTAAATTAAATAATATTGTGGCCGCGGGTTATTGCATATTTTCGCATATGGATGTGATTTGCATCATCCTACGAAAAAAAAAAATAAAAAACGCATATTGTTTTGTACTATATCTCCTTAAGAACATGAGTAAAGAGAAATATTTTTTTTAAATGTTGTTATTTTAAACTTTATATTGCAATTTAATTAATTGATTTCGCGATAGTGTTATACATTTGGAAAATATCAATATGGAAATTAAAATAGAAGGTTTATTCTGTCAGTACCAATTTTCTAGAATATTTGGAGTTCCACAGCTGGTAATTATCATTCGAAAGAAAAAAATATTTCAAATTATGGAGAAAAACTTGAAGGCTGAAAAAATAAAATTAGACCTGAGCAATTTAACAAAAGTTTTAAAAAGTCTTTGTAAGCGGATTGGTAAACTTTGGACAAAAAATTATCACAGCAAATTAATTATTCTGAAGGAGCATAAAAAATGGTTTGAATGTCTTGAAACTATTCAGCTAGAAGCAAAATCCCTTGGAAAAGTACTACATGCACCTAGTCAAAAGCGTGGTCGTCCTGCTAAGGAATTTTTCAAGTCTTCAGAAAGAACAAAGAGGCGTAAAATATCTAAAATTACGCAGTGATAATTTTTAACCGAAGTTTTACAAAAACACAATTATCGCACGACATACAATGTGGAAATTTACGATGTTTTGGCTCTTTTCGTTGAAACAAGACTTACTAAGCAACAGTACTTAACTATAAAAGATTTTGTGAATAAAAAAATATCGAATATCGATCTGCAAGCTCTACTTGATAATACGGCGAATCGAATTGTGCAACTACAAGATCAAGTTTTTGAAGAAGCATTAGGCTCAGGAGAAAAACGTTTAACACTGATTGGAAAATGGGGATTCGATGGCAGTTCTGGCCATAACCAATTCAAGCAGAAATCGTCAAGTAGGCTTGTGGATGACAGTTATTTCTTTGTGACATCCTATATCTTAAAACAAACGAATTTTCATACTTTATTTAAAAATTCTTAAAACAAATCTATAAGCCAATTAACCCTGCAGAGTTCAAATGGCTACTTTGGCCACAGTTCTTAAAATTTTTTCCCATAAATTTGCATGCTTTAAGCTCTTACTAAATGCTATGTAATTTTGAAGACCATAGTTTTTTTTTTGGTTATGGAGATATTGATTTTTGACCGCTTGTCCATATAAGGGAAACCACTGTGTATCGTCTGCATATAACTCGATTTTGCAAAACATTAGGCATATCATTAATGTATATTATTTTATTTCAATTGATTTTGCGTTATTGACTCCAGTTATTTGTTTTCTATTTGTCAGATAAGACTTGACCCAATTGAATTCATTATCTCGTACTCCGCAGTTGTATAATTTTCATATCAGAATGTGTTTATCTATCGTTTCAATACCATACCATCCGTTTCAATCGACCTTGCGTTACATGCGATTCTTGCATTCAATGCCGTTTTTATTGCAAGTTACACACAATGTGTTTTATGCGACTGGTTTTTTGTTTTGATCAGCTGTTGTGGTAAACAACAAACAAGCAAACAATAACAGTTTTGGGAAAAAGAGAAAATCAAATTGTAATTTTAAAATAATTTATGGCTTCAATAACGTGTTTATGAATTTAGATATCTGATATTTTGTGCTGCTAAGCACAATATAACCAGTAACGAAAATTATGACATTTGAAAAAAGCTCATAACATAAAAGCACAGGCCAATTTAGAGGGAGAAAAAGAATGTTATAAGTTTTGCGAAGCAAATGTGTTAGAAGCAACAGATATGCAAAGGAAAATTTTTTAATATTTTTTAATTTATTCAATGAAAAGTTTAAAGATTCTTAAATATTTAAATATTAATCGAAATATGGGTGATTTTCGGTCACAATGAGTTTCGTGTGCAAGAGGAATTAAGAAGCTAAATATTACAAGTTCAAAATAAGACGTACTGCTCATAAAAAATTGTTCTTGCTGAACATTGCCAATATTTTTTAATTTCTTAAAAGATAAAGTTAAAAATTGTTATTGTTACGAAAGGCTTCAAAAGAACGCAAGACAAGTGTTTTCATTTAATTTATCTTCCATATTTCTTTTTTACAAATTAATAGATTCAAAAGAGATGACACTCAGTACATAAAAACAATCGATAGCTAATATACAAATTTTGTTCATGAAAGAAATGTGTTAAAAAATGTATTTTCGTCTTAAATTAGTAGTAAACTTTATTATAAAATATGTTTTGATTAATATTAATAAAATCCAAAAAAATACGAAAATAATAATGCACTATTTATATTTATCTAAACATATTTATCGAAACCATTCACAATAGAATATAATTTGTCATCCCTAATTTTAAGAAACAGCTGACGTTTTTCGCCGCCGCATGAGTCGTATAGAAAAGTAGAAAGTAAACCTGCTTGATGCAATCTATGCGTCTATGAATTCTCTTCTGTAACTTGTCACAAACAACTACGCTGATTCTACTTTTTCGGTATACGCATGTAACGCAAGGTCGATGAAACGCATGGTATGGACTTTCGGCTTTAGACAGCTTAATTAACGGTACATTTGGAGACATTCCAAATTATGTGCAAAAAAACTTTGTAGACATTCTTTTAGTTTGATGGAAATTACGTTGTTGTCGTTGGAATTATTATGTGTTCAAACCTAGTTTGAACAAAATGAAAGCAATTTTGTGATATTTACTACAAAAAATATTAACTATCTTTACATAAAATTTAAATAAAAACTCATTTGCCTTATGAATAAGATTGGTGTTATGGGAAATTAAGAGCTAGTGGACAGTACTAAGAGGAGACACAAATTCTTATTACAGATATGATTTCAGAGAAGTGTAAGAAATTAAAATTCAAGGATGAGAAATAAATTATTAGGTTAAATTTTTTAATGAATATTTAGAGTGTAATTGTGAAATCTTACCAAAATTGAATCAGTGTGAGTAAAAAATTAAAACGAAATACATTAAATATTAAATGTAATAAAATTATTTTATTTATATATAAATACATATATGTATGAATTTAAATGTTGATGTGTATATGTAAAAAAGGATGTCTTACCATCAAGTGTAAGTTCATAGAATGATTTCTTTTAATTTATAGATCGGTTCATGTAATTAGTCCGAAATATAAATTCACAATAGTATAATCGTAACATCATAATTTTTAAATTCAGTTATAGTCCATTAATAAACTTCAGATATAAATTTACAAATTTAATTTCACAAAAAATTCAAACACAAACTCAAAACTTGAAAGTCAAGATGAAGCATACAGGATGATGTAAGTATTAATAAATTGCTTTATTTTATAAAATAATGTAAAAACTATTTTCTAGCAATTTTGTTAAAAAAGGCTAACAAAGAAAAGAAAACTACAGTGGCTGAGCGAAAAATTATTCTCTACATACACAATCAAGAGAAGTCTTATGCTGAGATTGGAGAAATGATAGAAAGGTTCCGGTATACCGTTTGGAGTATATTGGAACGTTTTAAAGGAGCCTTAACATTTGTGAGTGCTTAAAAAAGATAAAGGTATATCTAAAACTATCCTCAATTTAGATTGCTGCAGAGATTAAGGACGATTTTGGAAAATATGTTCATCTCATAAGGGTCATAAGAATGCCGTTGTGTTGATAGACATAAATCTTTTATTTCATCAACGAATCAAACGAAGCATTTAGAATATGCTAAGGAGTATGAGCAATTTTGAGACCTAGTGCTATTCCCTAATGAAAGTAAGTTTAATATTTGTCGCTCTGATGCCCGTTTAATGGTCTGGAGAAAGCCCAATACAGAGCTCGTAAAACAAAATCTTGCTTCTACAGTAAAACATAGTGGTAGAAGGATAATTGTGTGGGGGAGTATGTCCGCTACAGGGGTTAGTGAACTAGGAAATAATGGACAAATTTAAGTATCCTTAAAGAAAATTTCAAAATGACGTTGACCCAAATATTCGGCTAATAGGCGAATGAAAAACAGTCAAGAATGAGTTAAAGCAGGCTCTAGTTCAAGAATGGCAAATTATCGGGTCAGATTTGCGAAGAAAGTTGGTGAATTCTATGTCTAAACGACTCCATGTAGTTATGGAATAGAAGGGTCTTCAAACTAAATATTTATTTTTATTTTTTTTTAAACCAATTTTTTTTTAGAAAATTCATCATTGTATCTGGTAAAAATACTTCTTAATTAAAAATAGTTTTAAATATTTTCTTAAATCGGTCAGAAGTTAAACCATTTCATAATCCAAACGAGTCGAGTCTTTAGTCTCTGGTACTGTTTGGGATTTTTTCCACAAACCTATTACTATTTACCTATTTAAATCTCCAAAAATTCTATTTACTTATTCAGTTTTACATTATCATTTGTCTACTAAAACGTTTAAATACCTAACGGTTAAGTCCTTTTATTACAAGAAGCATATTCAAGGCCATTGGAGATATTATTTGTACAGGTCGATATCAAACAGGTTTTGTAGGACTTAGAAGACGTAAATTGTTTGAGTTCCATTTCAGCTTTCGCACGAAGCGATTCTTAAAGTTAATTTGTTAAATAAAATGTGAATTTTAAGTAAAGTAAAAAATAAATATCAATATGAACATGATGTAAAATTATAAATCTTAAATAAATAATGTTTTAAATAAATCTTTTTAAATACAAGAAATGAAATATAAAGTATATTTCTCCTCGTGATTTCTTAAAATCATGATCTTAAAATTTAATCTACTCTCCTACATTCATCTAATCAATAATCAGAAATTAATACCATAATCATAACAAATTATTTTAAAAGACTTACCGCATGAGTTTTTTCCTTATACCACCTTTCCGAATTTTATCAGCAGATTCTAAACCATGTAGTAATGGTTTTAGTTATTGTCTGTAAAGAAAAAATCGCACATCACTAAAAACAAATTACTTTTGAAATGATGATTATTTTTCAACCTTTTCTGATCTAGATATCAACATGTTCTGTTAACTACAGCATTATCGCAAGCAGGATGTTGCTCTTCACCACGCGTAATGTTCTTGAATAAGGGGGAGCTAGAAATGTTTCCATTTTCGCTGCACTTACTCCTGAAATTCGGTAATTGTATATACTGATTATTTCTAAATACCAAAAATATATGCAGTCACCATTTTATTCTCTTTTTCCAAGACTAGAGATTTTAGATGTTCGATAATTTATATGAAAACACTCAATTACTTAAATATTAACGATATTATTTTCGTGTTATTTGCATAAAACTTTTGTCCAAAAAAGTGTTTTAAATGGTCCTGGCTTAACCTGCGAGTCTTAATTCTCTGAAAACCTATTTGATGAAGATACGCTTAAGACGGAAATGTTTGTCAACCATCCTGTAATAAATTTAAGCATTTTCGTTGTCATTCCCTTTCAAATCTGTAACTTTTATTGTCTGTAATTATTGCGAGTCTTCCCTTAAGAAGTGTAATTATTCTTGGGAACATACGAAAACCGTGCTTTCAGCGCTTCTATTAAAAATATCAAATAAGTTATTAAGAACCTCTAAGTATTCAGGTGTATTAACGAATGTTAGAACCTGATTTATGCAAAGTTCGCATACCGGCTACTGCAATCCGACTTAAAACTTGAGCTGCTAAGTTAACTCTCATCCTTTGGAAATTATTAGGATAAATGTGATCCAAACTTAGCTTAGGAGCACATTTAAGGGTGTTACAATCTACATTATAAAAATGGATAACATCTGCCCAGAACACAAGTTTATTATTGAAATAAACTTTATTTTCTTTAGCAAGCAGATAATTTCAGGCGCTTTCTTAACAGATGCGGACTGTCATGCACAAAATAAATTCGTTTGTCGCTAACTAGAAAATAAGGACATTCTAAAGTTATCCCAACAATTTTTGAAAAGTTGACAAAATTGCCACCTGGTCGCAAACGAACTGGCAAGGTTTTAAGCCTATTGCTTGTAATTTTGAAATTGCCTCGAATATATAAGTTTGCATTGTTAATCCTCTACAATTTCCATAAACAAGGAAGTATGAAATAGGTTGCGACCAACTTTTTCCTCCTTTCCCACATGCCGTAATGACCATTGCGCTTGTCGCTAATTTACGAGAACGATTTTAATTCCCAAAGTCCTCTATAATTTTGTCTTTGAAGATATCGTAGTCAAGAAAATTTTTTAGTGACATTTCGGTGCGGGAGACACTAACAAATTTGTCTTCGTCCGTAGTCCTGAGCTCTCACCTTTAGTGCCTTAAAAGTTCCGTTTAAATTTCCCGGTCGCCAGTCCTTTACGATGTGTTGTAAAATTCTAATTTCGGGCCAATTTAACATTGGACGTGAATAGCTATACGCTAAGGGAGAAAGGACAAGTACAGGCTAGAGAAACCAGTTTCACTTCGACACAGTAACGTTGTTGTTTCGATTCACGGGTATAATTTGTCAAACCATTTTCTAAAGAAACCGAGAGCGGTTAACTAATTTTGGAAGAAAACTTATTTTTCTACTTCTCTAGATAACCTGGCATTAGCAACCTTCAACTTGCTTTTTAATCTTTTTTCTAACAAATATTGCCTACGATAATGGTCCAAGGCTGCGTTTAATGTCCTAACGTCTGAGTTTGTTTTTTGATACAAAATTGTCTCTGAATGGTTACGTCCTCTAAAACCTTGTCACCCTGATTCACTACCTTTGTTAAAACTTGGAATTGTTTTCTCTCTAGACAATTCATATAGTTGAGCATATTTCGGAACTGCAAATTTGGAAACACGATTTCCAAAAATGTATTCTGGAGCAAATTGCAGACTATACGCATACAAGCGCTTCACTAATGACTTCACATTTAGAATACGAAGTCTAAAAAGGGAACAAAAATAAAGAGAGAAAATCTGCTGTAACACAAAACATAAAAAGCCATAGTGAAAATAAAATCAAATTCTAGGCAAATAATAATATCAACAACTCGTATACAAAACAATCATCATCTAACCAAAAGCTACAGCATCACATACACTTTAAGTAAAGCCAACATAAGCAAAATACAATAAACAAATGTGTCTTCATTCGCACCGGGACAACTCGTACAACTCCTAGAGAAGTCCGACATTCTACATAAACTATGTTGTTTATGTTTCTGTTTACTGGGCCATAACTTCCAAACACCTTCACCGAGTTTCATTAAATAAACGAAGCCTAAAAGCATTTCTCGATATCTAAAACTCAGAAAAAGTTTTCCATAAAACTTAAAAATTAACTAAATCTGGCTAAAAATTAAAATCAAAATTAGTCTATTAGTCTACTATTTGGAATTGGTTTCCACCAAAGTCTTCCCAGAAACATTACATTTCTTCCTCTTAATTTTGATATTATTATTATATACATATATATATATCATTATATTATAATATATTACTTATATATAATTGTTGTTAATAAGATTAAATTTATTTAGAATTAATTTAATTGAAAGAACTCACGTATGTGCAATTATTCCAAACTCCATTAAATTTTTAATTAACTCGTATAATGGAAATATAAATATTTGGTTCATTTAATTTATAGTTACAAGCTCATCAAAGGGTCCAATTTAATTAGAATTAGCCATAGTACAATTGAGTTCAAAAATCACTCATCTACGTCAAATTCCGAACTCCATAAAAGCAAAAACACTTAAAATTTAAAGTTAAATTTCAAATTTTTGATAAGCTCGTATAATATAAGAAATAAATATTTGGCCCATTTAATCCAAGTTGACACTATATGATATACATATGACAATATATGATATAATTAAAACGATATAGAACAGTCTGTGAGGAAAATCGACTTTAAGAATCGGAGGCCTGTTTTGTATTTTATTTTTTAATATAAATAATAAAATACAAAAAACATTTCCCTCCCACATCAAATATTTTAAATAGTAATAATTTATAATATACAGCACTTACCACGCAGTATTCCCCGGAAACAGGTGTAGGTTTGGGCTTGGTGGACAGCCCATGATGCATTCTCTGCTCCTGTAAAAAATTTATTAAATTATTTTATAAAATAAATATATTTACAAATATTCGCATTTCTCCTGTGTTCTTCTTATTGCTGCTCGACACAAATGCTTCTTCGGTGTATTTTGGTTCACAATTTCTATTAGAATAAAAAAGATATTTTTATAATGTTACTTATTTTTGCATTTTAATTATTAATATTAATTAAATACATTTAATATTTTAAACTATAAATAAAAAAAATTAAAAAAATTACCTTCCATTTTTTACTACCACGCACTTTTTCACATTTGTTTTTATTAATACGAGCTAATAATAAAAATCTACCCCAAAAACTATCAAAACAGAGAGACAATCAGACAGGAACAGAATACTTTTGGTCAAAGTCCGTTTTGTCTTTGGTTGCTCTGTGGTATGCAACTAATTTTGCTTAAATTTTTTGCCAATAACCAGTGTAAAACATTCGTCACTTTTTTTGGAATTGCTCTATAATTCTTACTTTTTTCAATTGCCGTTAAGCATATATAATTAATGTCAACAATCAGAACGCACGATCTCGGCACTTGATTGTCAGATTTGACATTGAAAGAGTTAGTTTGTGTATTAACTGATCAGAGTTTAATTAACATCCCAAAAACTAGTCCTATACTATAATTAACTTATTATTACGATTCTTTATTTAGAAATACTTACAAAGTTATCTGCAACAATAGAAAAGACGAAAAAGAGAGAGTCACAAAAATGCCAAGTATTTGCGACCACCATCACGACCAACGTCTACTTAGGATTTGTCAACCAATTGCATCTACAAAATAAGCAACGGCAACCATCGCTGCCACGAAGCTTATAATGCACTTGCAATTGCTTGTGCGACCACCCTCACTAACCTACAACAATAGAAAAGACTGATTGCGTTGAGCCCATTGCTTTTATACCCTTTTCAATGTGGGCTTTTGCTCATATTAATCAAAGCAAGCGCTGCTAATTTAAATCAAATTTCAAATCCAACGAAATAGTACTCCTCCATTGCAGGGTTGTATTAAACTAATGACAGTGTTGTATCTTAAGAAAGTCACACATGCTAGTAACGTACAATTTAATGGTAATCGGTTTATTACAAAATAAAAATAAGATTCTAATTATATAAAATATCCTTTTTTATTAAATATCTCCACAATATATGAGGCTTTCATTATTGATTTTGATTTTAGGCTTGCCCAAATTTTCTAATGCAATTTTTTAGTTATTTCAGAAACACTTCCATATATAGAAAGTGATTTTTCTCGAAAGTATTATTTTTGACTTAGACTGTTATTATATTTATTTATTTATTTAAATTTACAGTCGCCGTGGTCTAGTAGGTAGTGTGTTGGCTTATTAGACGAAAAGCCAGGGTTCGAGCCCCAGGCCAGACATCAAAATAAAATACAAAAAGTATTTCTTCGGTGACTTCCTCTCAGCAGATTTCTGGCAAAAACTCTGAGAGTAAATAAAAATTGCCATGAAAAGTTTTTCAAAAATCTGTCGTTCGGAGTCGACTTTAAACTGTAGGTCCCGCCACTCATGTATAAAATTAACACACACAACATAAGTGGTGTGAGAAACTAGGTCGTAGTCCTGACTGAAGGGTTGTAATGACCAATTATGTATGTATGTATTCACACATATATATCCTACGTTTGGACTATTAGTAATATTGAAAATCTAGAACATAAGTTCTTCCACCGGAATGGTTTGAGCATTCTACAGAACAGTATATACATATGCATATACTCATTTGAACCCACACATAAAAAAGATATGACCACATAATTCAAATAAATTTACGAAACGAGAGACTTATTAAACTGAAGTTATATGAAAGCAGTTTCAGTAATTCTTGAACTGCTTTGGAAAAAATATGTTTCCTTTAGTTTAAGCTAAATGATATTGTAAAACAAAGATTGTATTTTCATACTAAATGTATACAATTTCTTTATTACGAGAACAGGTCACTGAACTCCTAATTTTTTGAGCGACACACAGGTCTTTCGATAATAAATTATTTAATATTTCAACGAAGTTTCTTTGTCTAATTTCTTCAATTTTTTTTTACCAATTTAATAAAATAATATTTGTCTGGGCCTTTGAATTTGAAACTAACATGCAAAAGCAAACCACATCTACCGAACAACAATTTTCAAGAGAGGATGTAATGGAGAATACTCCAAAAAATCCTCGTTTGTTACGTAGCGACTCTCAAATATTAGCGAACATTAATTCCCCATTTCGTTTCGTACAAATAATGTTTAGAGTGCGCAGATCGTCTCTTGAGTGAGATAAATAGGAAACTGAGCATGATAGTGAGTGGAACCAAAGAATATGGATATAAAGAATGCGCATCATGTAGAAGTAAAATTTCTTATGGCGGGTCGTAACATCACGACCCGCTCTCACCAAATTTTTTTTTTAAATCATTTCTTGGTGAGGGGAGAGGAAGACAGAAGAAAAATGAACACAAACAAAGAGCGTAACAATATGTTGCTCTCATCGTACGTATGTATATGTGTATGTATTCTTGTGTTTTTTGATTTAGTTGTCGATCAGACTGCGACAAGAATACATGTGCTGCGGATGCTTTATCATTTTATTTCAGAATAACACTTGAAGAATATTTTGTGTTAAAAATGTTATATGTCATTAGCTGGGCGTATTTTATGTTGTCCCATAGTATATTTTTTAAATGCTTTGGAATGCTCGTTTTTTTTTTTTAATAAAAAATGGTTTTTTATTCTTTTTATTTTTATTTATCTAAAAAACATGGCCTAATTTTTAAGCCAAAGATGGATAGCTTTATGTTCTTTTAATAATAAAATCGATTTTTTATTTTGTTTTTATTTATCTAAAATTATTAAGCCAAAAATAGACAGCTTTACATATGTATGTTGATGAAATGAAAGTAAAAAAGAGTATATTACTAACACTTTTATATGGCTATAAATAAATAAATTCTCTCAACTTATTTTCTCTCTCTCACTCACTAATCCATAACCATAGGCATGTGTTAACCTAGAGGAAAATTGTTAGTAATAATTTCAAGTCAACTTATTAACCCAATGATATGTATATGAGATCGGAAAATATAGAAAAATTGTACTGCACTAAGACACTAAGACACCGTATTTAACTTGTCAAGTATTCTTCCAAAAATAGAAATCATTTCTCATTGATATTAGTGAATACTACTGTGATATTTCTTTGGGTGTATCATTGAAGTCTGAAAAAAGCGACACGAACCTTCTTCTTTAAAAACTGACAAGATTTTTACGCTCTTTTTAACGAACATTCTTGATGTTCGTGTCCTATGTGTGTAAAAAGCCGAAGATGTTCTTACCCTGAGGGTCATAGGTGCCGACGTCTTTTTCTAACACCAGAAAAATAAATAAAAAAGTGGTCAAACAACAAAAACGCACGATGAAAACAACGCATGATGAGAACAACGCATTGTTACGCTCTTGGTTTCTGTAACCTTCCCTTCTATGACGCCTTTTGCACGTTGAAATTTGTTTCGAAACAAATTTCAACACTCTTGAGTTTGTAGGAGAGGGGGGAAAAACGAGCGGGGGTGATTTCACAATTTCATGTACTCACAAAACTTGCTTTGTTCTTTATTCGTATATACACAGAGTTGTATTTGATTTCACATTTTATTTGACATTTTCTTTTATTTTTGGTTTTGCATAGTGAAGTTTAGATAAAGTTCCGTTATTTAAAATAACATTATTTTTTGTGTGTTTTGTGTTTATAAATAAATAAATAATTAAAAAAAGTGAAAATATTGAAATCCAAAGTTTAAATTTATTATTATTATTATTTATTCATATAAATCAAGGAATCTAATTAATTTAAATAAGGTAAATATATTAAGGAATAATAATATATAAATATATGATAATATAATAACATATATAATAGCACAATGGTATACAAGTGGCAGAAGGAGCAAATCGAAGAACTCATCTTTTTAATCCAGGAATTTCCATGTATTTATAATATAAAGTCGAGAGAGTATTTGGACAGGACAAAAAAAACGGATGCCTTTCAGAAAATTGCAGAAACTCTACATCAAAAAGATAAGGCCACAACATTCGAAGAGGTGAAAAGGAAATGGAGAAATTTACGTGTCCAATATACCAATGAACTTCGCGCAATCTCAAACTCAAGAAAAAGTGGGTGTTCTACTGATGATTTATACCTGCCTAAGCTGTGGTGTTTTGAACAACTAAATTTCCTCAAAACACACACAGAAATGCGACAGGGCAGTAATAACATCGAGGTATGTTTGAAAATATTAATATTTAAATAATTGATTAATTTTGAAATTTGTTTCATTTTTCAAGTTTGGGATTGATGATGGAACGCCACGAACATCAACAGCCAGTGGCACAGATGTTATAGAGGTATGTTTGAAAATATTTATATTTAAATAATTGATTAATTTTCAAGTTTGTTTCATTTTTCAAGTTTGGGATTGATGATGACACGCCACGAACATCAACAGCCAGTGGCAGTAATAACATAAGAGGGTCCAAAAGAAAAAACTCTGTATTTTAATTATTATGAGAAATTTATATAACAAAAATATTTTAATATTGTGTTTATATTTCGTAGCAAACCGTTATAGACCTTCGGAACGAGTTGCAGCATTTTAAATCCGTTATAAAGGATAAAAATGAAGGGAAACCATATGCATAGCTGGGAGCGCTTGTCGTTTCTGAAATGCAGCGGATTAGGCCGGAAGACCAGCCCGAAGCTGCCTGGCAAGTACAATGCCTAATGCGAAGATTGACAGCGCAATCAGAGAACAACCGTAGTGTTATATTAAAAAATCCATGGAAGGAATTTTTGATGATGATTTTGAGTGAGTATTTGATTTTATTTCAATATTATTTTTTATTTTCATTTTAATACATTTTTATTTATGCAGGTAATAATTTATTTTCGTTTATTTATTTTTTATTTGTATTTTTGTTTAACTTATTGTTTTCCTTTTGCATGTAATTTATTTTCAAATTATTTTTATTATTATTTTTGCAATTTATAATTTGTGTTCATGTGAACTGTATCTGCTTTTGTTCATTTGAACTTTACCTGCTTTTGTTTTTAAAAATAAAATAAATATACATTTTAAATTAAAACAAATTTTATGGTCTTTTCAATTCAATGGATACATTTAATAGTAATTTAATATTACATAGAAATTATTGGGGAAAAAGGTAAAAATTAACTTGTGATACATACATTCAATGGATTCATTTAATAGTAATTTAGTATTACATAGAAATTATTGGGGAAAAAAGTAAAAATTAACTTGTGACTTTTTTCTTATACTCTAAATCACTTCACTACTCTATGCTCAATAACGCCGACCTTTTATTGTTCCTAAAGAAATGTAATTAATTAAATGGTATTTAAATTACACAAAATTAATCATCTTACCATCTACTCTGCAAATAAGTTATATATTACAGCCAATCCAATTTGCCCTCGTTGTTAAAATATTCAGTGAATTGCTGACTAACAACTTCCGCACACCCTTTTCGTGGATTGTGTGTGTTGTCTGAATGACCATTATTACTTGGTTGAGAAGAATTTGGTATATTATTTGAATAAGTGCTAACATACGTATCATCAGTATTCAATAAAAAATTATGTAAAACACAGCAGGTAAATGTTATCGTTTCCACAGTCTGAACTTTTAAGTTAATAGGCGATAAAAAAAACTATAAAACGGTTCGCAAGAATGCCAAAAGAATGCTCGACAACATGTCTTGCTCGAGATAGTCTTGCATTAAAGATTTGCTTCTCTTTTACATTGGTATGGTATGGGTAGGGCTTCATTAAATAGCATTGCAGTGGGAATGCATCATCACCAACTACAACATACATGAGCAGTACGTCTTATTTTGATCTTATTATATTTAGCTTCTTAATTACCTTTTGCACAAGAAACTATATTCATTGTGACCGAAAATCACCCACATTTTGATTAATAATAAAATATTTAAGAATCTTTAAAATTTTCATTGAAGAAATAAACAAATATTCGAAATTTTCCCAAATAAATGTTTGTTTACACTTAATTTTTCTACTTCATCCGCCAGTTTTCACTTTGTATATCTGTTGCTTCAAAACGTCAAAATTATCATATCTGCCAACACAACTGTCAATTGTCAGCAGAACGACGCGATAAAAGAAAACAAAATTTGTGAAATTAATTTTTTACGTGCAAAAGCGAAAGAAATTTTAAAAGAAAATGCAAAAAATTTTTTGAAACTTGTTTCGAAACAAATTTCAACGTGAAAAAGGCGTCTTATAGAAGTTTTTCTCTCCTTTAATAATTTCATCGAGCATATTTATCTTCAAAGTGATCTCAATAATGTCTTTTTGTGGTGCGAGTACAACATGATGGAGCTGAATATTTAAAAAATGCAAATGTATGCGGTTCTCAAGAAATAATTTTATTGCGGTTAATTACTTGCTTGGAGGTCATCAACTGGAAATAGTGGACTCTTTTATTGATCTTGGGATCTTATTAGGGACAAAATTAAACTTTAATGATCATATCAATTTGACTGTAAATAGGGCAAGAAACAGTCTTGGCTTCATAAAATGTTGGACAAAGGAATTTACTGATCCATTTATTACTAAACAGTTATACGTATTGCTTGTCAGACCAATTTTGTAGTATCGATCCATTGTATGGGATCATCACTATAGTGTTTACAGCGAACACATCGAATCTGTTCAGAAACAATTTCCACTCTTCTGATTGTGTGGCCTTGGATGGAATTACTTGTATATGCCTTCATATACTACCAGACTGGCTTTAATAAAACTGCCTACCCTTAAAAGTCGTCGAACAATGTTAAATATATCCTTCATGATTAATCTGATCAATGGTAATATTTGATGTGAATTTCTGTTAAATTCAATGTTCCTCGTCGTAACTTCCGCTGTTATAATCTTATTTATATTCAATTCTGCAGAACTAATTATGCTGTTGCTGATCCGTTAACTAGAATTTGGCGTCAATTTAATTATTTGTCAGACTTTGTTGATTTTTCTTTAAATTCTTGCGTTATAAAACGGAACATTATTGTTTTTCTCAATTCATAACTTTATTGTTTTTCTCAAATCGTAACTTTTTTGATTTTTATTGTAACTATTACTTGTATTTTTGAAGAAACTGATTGTAAGCCTATTTAATTTTATTCGATTTGTGTTATTAGTCAGTAAGAATTTGTCCATTGACTTAAATAAATAAAATATGTGGATTACGTTGAACGGAGCCATCCACGATCGGGGCTTAGAGGGAAGAGGTTAATAGAAGAATGAAAAACAATCAAGAATGAGGTTAAGCTCTATTTCAAGAATGGCAAAATATCGGATCAGATTTACGAAGAAAGTTGGTGAATTCTATGCCTAAACGACTCCAGGGAGTTATGCAATAGAATAGGATCTTCTCTCTAAATATTAATTTTTCAATTGTTTTTTAATAATTTTTTTTTTTTAGAAAATTCATCAACCTATCTGGTAAAAATACTTCTTATTTAAAAATAGTTTTAAATATTCCCTTAAATCGGTCTAAAGCAGCAGACAAACCATTTCATAATTCAGACGAGTCAGGTCTTTAGTCTCTGGCACTGTTTGGAATTTTTCCCCAAACCTATTACTATGAAAAAATGATTAACCGTAAACTCTACAAAAATTTTAAATCTCCAAAAATTCTATTTACTTATTCATTTTTATATTATCATTTGTTTACTAAAAACGTTTAAAATACGTAACGGTTAAGTCCTTTTATTACAAGAAGTAAATTCAAGGCCATTGGAAATATTTTTTGTAGATGTCGATATCAAACAGGTTTTGCAGGACTTAGAAGACGTAGATTGTTTGAGTTGTATTTCAGCTTTCAAGCGAAGAGGACTTATTTTCTTAAAGTTAATTTGGTAAAAAAAATGTGAATTTTAAGTAAAGTAAAAAATAAATATCAATATGAGCATGATGTAAAATTATAAATCTTAAACAAATAATGTTTTAAATAAAACTTTTTAAATACAAGAAATGAAATCTAAAGTATATTTTTCCTCAATCACGATGATTTTAAAATTTAATCAATTCTCCTATAGGCACCTAACCAATAATCAGAAATTAGTACCATAATCATAACATATTATTTTAACAGACTTACCGCATTGCGTATGTGTTTTTCCCATATACCACAAACAAATTCCTTTTGAAATGATGATTATTTTTAACCTTTTCTGATCTAGATCCATCATGTTCTGTTAACTACAGCATTATCGCAAGAAGGATGTTGCTCTTCACCACGCATAATGTTCTTGAATAAGGGGGAGCTAGAAATGTTTGTTATTTTTGCTGCACTTACTCCTAAAATCCAGTAATTGCATATACTGATTATTTCTAAATACCAAAAATGTATGCAGTCACTATTTTATCCTCTTTTTGCAAGACTAGAGATTTTAGATGTTCGATAATTTATACGAAAACACTCAATTACTTAAATATTAACGATATTATTTTCGTATTTCCATAAATATTTTCAGTAACGTTAAATCGTTCATCTTATAGTGTTTTCACACCAAAAGTTAAAACCTGATTTTAGCGTTAAAACCATAAACAGCTGATTTTGCGTTCACACTGCAGGTTTTATTAAAATTGGTTTTAAATTCATGACATTTATGACTGCGAGAAAAAAAATTTATGAGCAATATGCCTTATTTCATCTTGATATATTTAGCTTCTGACTTACCTTTCGCACAAGAAACTATATTCAGTGTGACCAGAAACAACACACATTTCGATTAATAATTAAATATTTACAAATTTTTAAAATTTTCATTGAAGAAATTAAAAATATTCCAAATTTTTCCTTTTTTAATACTAAATAAATGATTATTTACATTTATTTATTTATTTACATTTGTTTTTGTTTTTATCAGCTGTTTTCAGGTTTTCAGAGCTGGTAGCTCTGATTTAGTACATTTAGTACATCAAAACAAGGTTGTATTTCATAAAACCAACTTAAAACCAATTCAAAAAAGGTTTTATTTTGGTTTTAACACAATAATTTTGTATGGTAAAAACAGGTTTTATTTTTGGTTTTAACGTTAAAACCAACTTTTACGTTAAAACCACTCGGTGTGAAAACACTATTACTTTCTTACGTAAACAAGAATTTAATAAATAAATACAATGAACATGGATATGTACATACAATAATTTTTATAATTAATTAACAAAATTATTAAAAATTAAAAAAAACAAACAAACAAAGGGGCATTCTTGGAGAAGTTGGTCGATAACTATTTGCCTAAGACCATGTCGTTGGAAATTTATGTTGAACAAATCCATAATTTTACTCCAATTATATATAATAATCTACAAAGCCCTGAGGAGGTTTAACTAGGCGACTATTAGGGAACTGGTTGCTATATATGGATGAATAATTATCTGGGACAGGGTCATTATCATTAAAATAGGTCATAGGAACTTCACATATGTGCATTTGGAATAATTTGTTATAAAAATATCCTGCAATATAGACAAATGCATTGTTTTGAAGGACGAGCATTTCTTTGCTGCTGAAATGTTTATCGCGTAACTCAATATCAATTGTGGAGTAGCATGGGTTTGGTAGAGAATGGAACTCATCCCATTACGTATACGCTAGGTCTACAACTGAAAAATTTAAAATATTATCAACTGAGGAAACATTTTCGCAGTTTCCATTTACAACTACATTTACGTAGTGTAAGCCCACCCAGCACTTTTGAAAAAAGCTTCCAAAATTTCGGGGAGTTATACCAACAGCATTGGCTGAACCTTTACGTATTTCTCCAAAAAAGTGTTTTAAATGGTCCTGGCTTAAACTTCGAGTCTTAATTCCCTGAAAATCTAGTTGAAATGTTTGTCAACCATCCTGTAATAAATTTAAACATTTTCGTTATGTCATTCCCTTTCAAATCTGTAACTTTTATTGTCTGTAATTGTTACGAGGCTTCTCTTAAGAAGTGTAATTATTCTTGGGAACTTACGAAAACCGTGCTTTCAGCGCTTCTATTAAAAATATCAAATAAGTTATTAAGAACCTCTAAGTATTCAGGTGTATTAACGAATGTTAGAACCTGATTTATGCAAAGTTCGCATACCGGCTACTGCAATCCGACTTAAAACTTGAGCTGCTAAGTTAACTCTCATCCTTTGGAAATTATTAGGATAAATGTGGTCCAAACTTAGCTTAGGAGCACATTTAAGAGTATTACAATCTACATTATAAAAATGAATAACATCTGCCCAGAACACAAGTTTATTGAAATAAACTTTATTTTCTTTAGCAAGCAGACAATTTCAGGCGCTTTCTTAACAGATGCAGACTGTCATGCACAAAATAAATTCGTTTGCCGATAACTAGAAAATAAGGACATTCTAAAGTTACCCCAACAATTTTAGAAAGTTGACAAAATTACCACCTGGTCGCAAACGAACAGATGATATTTTAACCCTATTGCTTGTAATTTTGAAATTGCCTCGAATATATAAATTTGCATTGTTAAGCCTCTACAATTTCTACAAACAAAGAAGTATGAAATAGCTTGAGACCAATTTTTTCCTCCTTTCCCACTTGCCGTAATGATCATTGCGCTTGTCGCTAAGCTACGAGAACGATTTTCATTCCCAAAGTCCTGTAAGCCTATAATTTTTTCTTTGAACCTATCGTAGTCAAGAAAAGTTTTTAGTGACATTTCGTCGCGGGAGACACTAACAAATTTGTCTTCGTCCTCAAAAT
The DNA here is from genome assembly GCA_936449025.2 of Sarcophaga subvicina. NCBI lineage: Eukaryota > Metazoa > Arthropoda > Insecta > Diptera > Sarcophagidae > Sarcophaga > Sarcophaga subvicina. The sequence goes on from OW388082.2 coordinate 40,957,096, forward strand.
CCTGCGCTCTCACCTTTAGTGCCTTAAAAATTCCGTTTAAATATCACGGAGCTTTTGGCCAGTCCTTTACGATGTGTTGTAAAGTTCTAATTCGGGCCAATTTAACATTGGACGTGAATATCTATACGTTAGGGAGAAAGGAAAAGTACAGCTAGAGAAACCAGTTTCACTTCGACACAGTAACGTTGTTGTTTCGATTCACGGGTATAATTAGTCAAACCATTTTCTAAGGAAACCGAGAGCGGTTAACTAATTTTGGAAGAAAACTTATATTTCTTCTTTAACTCCAATTCCAAGTTTTCAACCTTTGTCTTGTATTTTTCTACTTCTCTAGATAACCTGGCATTAGCAGCCTTCAACTTGCTTTTAATGTCCTAACGTCTGAGTTTGTTTTTTTTTTGATAGAAAATTGTCTCCGAATGGGAGCGTGTCTCTGAAACTACAGGATATTTCGCTGTCCTTGGTTACGTCCTCTAAAATCCTGTCACCCTGATTCACTATCTTGATTTCACTACCTTTGTTAAAACTGGAATTGTATTCTCTCTAGACAATTCATATAGTTGAGCATATTTCGAACCGCAAATTTGGAAACACGATTTCCAAAAATGAATTCTGGAGCAAAATGCAGACTACACGCGTACAAGCGCTTCACTAATGACTTCACATTTAGAATACGAAGCCATTCAGCAAGTCTAAAAAGGGAACAAAAAAATAATGAGAGAAAATCTGCTGTAATACAAAACACATAAAAAGCCATATTGAAAAAGGATAAAATTTGAAGCAAAAGATAGTCAAAAAAGAAATACCAAAGTTAGTTAATAGTATCAACAACTCGTATACAAAACAAACATCATCTAACCGAAAGCATCACACACATCAACAGTAAACAAATGTGTCTTCATTCGTACCGGGACAACTCGTACAACTCCTAGAGAAGTCCAACATTCTATTAAACTATGTCGGTTGTGTAATTTTTGTACATTTTCTGTACAAAAACTAAAAATCAAACATTTACTGGACCATAACTTCAAAACGCCTTCACCGAGTTTCATTAAATAAACGAAGCCTAAAAGCATTTCTCGATATCTAAAACTCATAGAAAAAGTTTTCCACAAAACTTAAAAATAAACTAAATCTAGCTTAAAATTAGAATCAAAATTAGTCTACTTTATTTGCAATTAGTTTCCACCAAAGCTTTCCCCTAGAAACCTACTACACCTCCTCCTCATAATTTTGATATTATTATTATGTATGTACATATATATCATTATATATTGTAATATATTACTTATATATAATTGTTGTTAATAAGATTAAATTTAATTAGACTTAGCCATAGTACAAATGAGTACAAAAGGATATCACCTATGTTCAATTCCAAACTCCATTAAACGAAAAAAACTTAAAATTTCAAATTTATGATCAACTCGAATAATGGAGAAATAAATATTTGGCTCATTTAATTTATAGTTACAAGCTCATCAAATGGTCCAATTTAATTAGAATTAGCCATAGTACAAATGAGGTCAAAAAGAACTCATCTTTGTCAAATTCCGAACTCCATAAAAGCCAAAAAAAACTTGAAATTTAAAATTAAATTTTAAATTTTTGATAAGCTCGTATAATGAAGAAATAAATATTTGACCAATTTAATCCAAATTGACACTATATGATATTCATATGACAATATATGATATAATTAAAACGATATAGAACCGTTTGTGAGGGAAATTGACCTTAAGAACCGGCAGAAAGTATTGTGTTTGGTTAGAATACATACGTTTTCCATTACAAATAAAACAAACGCACATTTAATATTAGAAATTAAAAACATAAATTTAACGATATATGTACAACAGTTTGTGAGGGAAACCAGCCTTAAGAACCGGAAGCCTGTTTTGTATTTTATAACAAAGGTTTCCCTCACAAATAAAAATAAACGCGCATTTAATATAAATAATAACCAAATACAAAACATTTTCCCACACACATAAAATATTTTAAATAGTAATAATTTATAATATACAGCACTTACCACGCAGCATTCCCCGGAAACAGGTATAGGTTTGGGCTTGGTGGACAGCCCATGATGCATTCTCTGCTCCTGTAAAAAATTTATTAAATTATTTTATAAAATAAATATATTTACAAATGCTCACATTTCTCCTGTGTTCTTCTTATTGCTGCTCGACACAAATGTTTCTTCGCTGTATTTTGGTTCACAATTTCTATTAAAATAAAAAAGATATTTTTATAATGCTACTTATTTCTCATTAGGCATTGCACTTGCCAGGTAGCTTCAGGCTGGTCTTCCGGCCTAATGCGCTGCATTTCAGCAACGACAAGCGCTCCCAGCCGTGCATACGGTTTGCCTTCTTTTTTTTCGTTATAGCGGATTTAAAATGTAACTCGTTCCGAAGGTCTGTAACGGTTTGTTACGAAATATAAATACAATATTTAAATATTTTTGTGATTATATAAATTTCTCATAAGAAATAAAATAGAGAGAAAGAGTTTTTTCTTTTGGACCCTCTTATAATTTTAGTGCCACTAGCTGCCGATGTACATGGCGTGCCGTCATCAATCCCAAACTTGAAAAATTAAACAAATTTGAAAATTAATCAGTTATTTGAATATAAATATTTTCAAACATACCTCTATAACATCTGTGCCACTATTTGCTGAGGTACATGGTTTGCCATCATCAACGCAACTTTAAAAATGAAACAAATTTCAAAATTAATTAATTGTTTAATATTAATATTTTCAAACATACCTTTATGTTACTAGTGCCCTGTCGCATTTCCGTGTGTGTTTTGAAGAAATTTAGCTGCTCAAAACACCACAGCTTAGGCAGGTATAAGTCATCAGCAGAACACCCACTTTTTTGAGTTTGAAATTGCGCGAAGTTCGTTAGTGTATTTGACCCGTAACTTTGTGCATTTTCTGAAAGGCATCGGCTTTTTTGTCCTGTCTAAACACTCTCGTGACTTTATATTATAAATGCATTGAAACTCCTGAATTAAAATGATGAGTTCTTCAATTTGCTCTTTTTGCTATATGTATACCATGTGTGCTATTATATGTTATTATATTATAATATTGTTACGCAAATCGAAACGACCTAATATCATTTAACAACAAAAACGATAAACAAAAGCCACACGATACAAATATACACTAACACTAAGAATACAATGAACGTGTTGATTATCTAAAGCTGCACACACATATATGTACAACGGACCTGGTTGCGCCTGGTATCAACAACAACATATATGTGACAAAAAGGGATAGACAACATAAGCAACGTACACAAACAACAATGTATTAGCAATAGAGCTATCGAGAAGGCGAGATCACGAACCTTCCACTTCCAGAATGTTTGTTAGACTGGTTGTGTCGGACTATAAGTGGGCTGGACAAAGCAGGCAGCAGTCAGTTATAATTCAGTCAGCCTTGTGTGAAGTTGCGTGTGAATAAAATAAGTCGTGGTTGCAAAGATCCAGTGAATACTTGTGTGAAATAGTAAAGTGAGTAAACAGATTATTATTGTGTCGTTAAGTTGTATACGGTGGCACACAAAAGTAGTGTAAAGAATAAAGAGTTTAACTGAAATTAAATTAAACAAATTTGTTTTTACTTTGTTTGCAATTAACGAACTCACATTTAAACGTTTTAAAAAAGGTAAAAACGTAACAATATATTTATATATTTCTAGCTGTACCCTGAGCGTGTTGCTGCGCCACCAATAAAAATAAATTTGGAGGAAAGACATTAAACAAATATCCAATTAATTTTGAATCAATTTATGGATTTTGTTTCCCGTTGTCCAGATGATTCAGACGAACGGGCCTGAGTAGTACGCATTCGATTAGTTTCTAATCTCATTTCTCGTTGTTCAAGTGCTTCTTGTGAGCGGGTCTCAGCGGCTATTACTCGAAGATTTTCCAGTCTCAATGCTTCTTGAGGTGTAGGTCGACCAATTGCTTGTCGCTTTGGATTCATGATTGTACGGGAACGGCGTGAAAGATACGTTTAAGTTTATTAGAATCTCACAATGTACAAAATCCAATTGAACCCAACAGCATTTTTAAAAATTTACGATTCAATTTATTTTGAATAACTCTCAGTAGCGCTATCTATCGGAAATTAATCGCACTAACTTAGAAACCTCCGTCGACTCATGCGCAACAACTTTGCTAAAGTTCATATCATGATCAAATGCACAGTTTACGATTTAATTCATTTTTAGTAATTTTTAGTGCCGCCACCTGTCGGAAATTGGTCCTACTAACTTAGAAACCTTCGTCGGCTCATGCGCAACAACTTTGCTGAATATCATATCTTGATCAAATGCACAGTTTACAATTTAATTCATTTTTATTAATTTTCAGTGGCGCCACCTGTCGGAAATTGGTCATACCAACTTAGGAACTTCCCCGGCTCATGCGCAACAACTTTGCAGAAGATCAAATGCATAGTTTACGATTCTATTAATTACATACAAACAAACATTCATTTATATATATATAGATTATTTTTTAATATATGTATTAAACTTATTTAAATTAATTATATTCCTTGATTTATATGAATAAATAATAATAATAATAGATTTATTCTTTGGATTTTAATCTTTTCACTTTTTTTTAATTTTTTATTTAATTATAAACACAAAACACACAAAAAATAATGTTATTTTAAATAACGGAACTTTATCTAAACTTCACTATGCGAAACCAAAAATAAAAGAAAATGTCAAATAAAATGTGAAATCAAATACAACTCTTTGTATATGAATAAAGAACAAAGCAAGTTTGCGAGTACATGAAATTGTGAAATCAACCCCGCTCGTTTTCCCCTCTCTCCAAACAAACACAAGAGTTTAGAAATTTGTTTCGAAACTAATTTCAACGTACAAAAGGCGTCTTAGCAATATTGAAAATCTAGAACAAGTTCTTCCGCCGGCACGGTTTGAGTATTCTACCGAACAGTAGATACATATGCATACACTCATTTGAACCCACACATAAGAAAGATATGACCACATAATTCAAATAAATTTACGAAACGAGACTTATTAAACTGCAGTTATATGAAAACAGTTTCAGTAATTCTTGAACTCTGTTTCCTTTTGTTTAAGCTAAATGATATTGTAAAACAAAGATTGTATTTTCATACTAAATGTATACAATTTCTTTATTAAGAGAACAGGTCACTGAACTCCTAATTTTCTGAGCAACACACAGGTCTTTCGATAATAAATTATTTAATATTTCAACGAAGTTTCTTTGTCTAATTTCTTCAATTTTTTTTTTTATCAATTTCAATAAAATAATATTTGTCTTTGCCTTTGAATTTGAATCTAACATGCATAAGCAAACCACATCTACCGAACAACAATTTTCAAGAGAGGATGTAATGGAGAACACTCCAGAAAATCCTCGCTTGTTACGTAGCGACTCTCATCTATTAGCGAACACTAATTTCCCATTTCGGTTCGTACAAATAATGGACAAGATATTCCAAAAATTAACTGAACAATTACAAACAATGTTTAGAGAGTGCGCAGATCGTCTCTTGATTGAGATAAATAGGAAACTGAGCATGATAGTGAGTGAAATATATAATTTAACAGAAAGGGTACAGACAATAGAATCAGCTGTAAAATAAATAAATAATACAGTGTCGGATAAAATTATAAACATCACTAACGAAAATAAGGAATTGAAGAGGGAAATATTGTCTTTAAAAAAGCATGCCCCTGAAAGGACTGAAAAATCAAGCAAAATACAGAAAATTTCATCCTTGAGCAACTCATCTGTTCCAACTGTAATTAATTCCGCAAAGTTCATTGATCATTATTCGGCGCCATCTATGTCTTCAGCATGTTCTTGGACTCTGAGCATTCCATCAATTGATATTATATATCAATCCAATTATAATAATTATATTATATATATATTATATTATATATATAATAATACAATTATAATTCACAAAATTCACAATTATTAACCCATACAGGATCAATAGATGCCCAATTAGTTCCAAAAACTCTTCAAGCTGTTCCACCTAAAAAAACTGTGTTTGTTTCGCGATTAGCTAGTGACACTACGACGGATGATATTGATCATTACATTAAATCGAAATTGGGAGCTGAAACCGACATTTGGATACAAATATTCAAATTTTCTGCACCATGGTCAATTTCTTCATTGAAATCTCGTTCGCTGATGATAACTACGACCTTATTGTTAACCCGAACTTCTGGCCTGGAAATACTTATGTTCGTGAATATACTTTTAGACAAAAAACCAGAAACAACTATGAATCGAATTTTGCCCGTTTACCATCAAATAATGTACCTACGTCAAAAAACAAATAACCTCCAATAATTTTCTGAATATTATATACCAAAATGTACGTGGCTAAATACTAAATTAACGGACTTTTTAATTAATAGCCATGATCTTACATATGATGTTATTATCTTCACTGAAACCTGGCTTAATGCTGAAATTCTTTGTGACAATTATTAGATATATCGATACAAAGTCGCGTAGAGGAAGGAGGTGGTGTTCTAATTGCAGCCTCTTCATCACATCCATCTGAACAGTTTATAACACATACGTCTAATATTGAATTTGTTGCCGTTGTTGTAAAATTGAAAACGTCTAAGGCCTACTTTACTTGTTCATATGTACCTCCTGATTCTGACTCTGCTGTTTACTCTGATCATGCTGACGCAATAATATCTGTTGTCAAATGTGCTAAACAAGGTGATTCTGCTTTTGTTATGGGTGATTTTAATCTACCCTCAATTGCTTGAAAACATGTACCTGATATGCCTTATTTAATTCCGATTAAAAATAAAACTTGCCATGACGAATTACTAAATATTTTTGGACTATCACTGTATCAAATAAACTCACTTTGTAATGACTTTGGAAAAAACTGGATCTTGTATTTGTTAACGATGTTAATCACTGTAGTATTTTACGTTCTGAACCTGTAACTTAGCCTGAGGATCGATATCATCCGACTTTAAAAACTAAATTTTTCTTTCCAACTAATTTCAAAGCTAAGCCTTCTAAAGTTAGTAAAGTCTACTGTTTTAATCAAACCAATTACAATTTATTTAATGACATGATGAGAAATACTTGTTGTAATGAAATCTTATCTATTCCTGTTAACATTGATTCTGATACTGACTTGATGATTTCAAACTTTTATAAGAAATTGAATTGAGAAAAATAATTGAAATTTGTGTTCCCTTAAAACTTGCGTATACTGTGGTTGGTCCACCATTGAATTCTAAACAACTGTCGCGACTGAAAAATCGAAAGAACAAGTATTACAAGAAATACCAAAGTTCTGGCTCCATTATTGATTATGGAAGATATTCTATTAACCGGTCTGAATATAATATTCTAAATCATTTATTATATAAAACATATATGGATAGAATTCAAAATAATTTTATTAAGAATCCTAGATCTTTCTACACGTTTGTAAATTCGAAGAGAAAATCTACTGGTTTTCCATCCTTTATGAAATTTGGTGATAAAGAATCATGTAGTGTTGATGTCATATGTGATATGTTTGCAGATTTCTTCGCCAGTACTTATTCTAATGCTGCTTATAATGATACAAATATGTACCCTTACTCGCTGACATCAGCTCAAGTAATATAACTGATTGCCGATTTTTTGGTTCATCATACTTCATCGTTATTATCATCTTATCGACATGGCTTCCGAAAGGGCTGTTCAGCAACAACTAACGTGCATCAGTTAACATCCATGATAAATGCGACCTTTTCTCAACGGAAGCAAACTGATGTAATTTTTACGGATTTTAGTAAGGCGTTCGATAGAGTTAATCACAAACTCCTGTTAACTCCATTGGATTTAATGGGTGTAAATCATAGGAGTTTAAGATGGCCTCAGTCGTATTTGACTGGTTGAAAGCAGACTGTGGCTGTCTTCCAAAATGTCAGTTGCTTTATGTTTGAACAAAGTATCGTGTTTCATAATGCCGCTGTACAAAATATATACAATGTATTCTATTTCATAACGTCGTCAATATGTATTTTTAACGCAGCCAAAAAGCAATCAGGCATCAGATTTATAGTTGATGCATTGTTTGGTTACTTTGCATATATACATAGTTTATATGCAGTAGAACTGCATACAAACTTTGTATTGATACATTTTGGAACAATAGCTTATCTAAGTATATTTATGTGCTATCTGGTGTTCCTCAAGGCAGCCATCTTGGTCCACTTTTTTTTTGCTGTTTATAAACGATCTTCCCAACATGATTAATTTTGCCAATATCTTGATGTATGCTGACGATGTAAAAGTTTTTCTCTCCTTTAGTAATTTCATCGAGCATATTTATCTTCAAAGTGATCTCAATAATATCTTTTTGTGGTGCGAGTACAACATGATGGAGTTGAATATTTAAAAAATGCAAATGCATGCGGTTCTCAAGAAATAATTTTATTGCGGTTAATTACTTGCTTGGCGGTCATCAACTGGAAATAGTAGACTCTTTTATTGATCTTGGGATCCTATTAGAGACAAAATTAAACTTTAATGTTCATATCACTTTGACTGTAAATAAGGCAAGAAGCACTCTTGGCTTCATAAAACGTTGGGCAAAGGAATATACTGATGCATTTATTACTAAACAGTTATACGTACCGCTTGTCAGACCAATTTTGGAGTATCGATCCATCGTATGGGATCCTCACTATAATCTGTTCAGAAACAATTTCTACTCTTCTGCTTGCGTGGCCTTAGATGGAATTACTTGGATATGCCATCATATACTAGCAGACTGGCTTTAATAAAACTGCCTACCCTTAAAAGTCGTCGAACAATGTTAAATATATCCTTCATGGTTAACCTGATCAGTGATAATATTTGCTGTGAATTTCTGTTAAATTCAATGTTCCTCGTCGTAACTTCCGCTGTTATAATCTTATTTATATTTAGTTCTGCAGAATTAATTATGCTGTTGCTGATCCGTTAACTAGAATTTGCCGTCAATTTAATTATTTGTCAGACTTTGTTGATTTTTCTTTAAATTCTTGCGTTATAAAACGGAACATTATTGTTTTTCTCAATTCATAACATTATTGTTTTTCTCAATTCATAACTTCTCTTATTTTTATTGTAACTATTACTTGTATTTTTGAAGCAACTGATTGTAAGCCTATTTAATTTTATTCGATTTGTGTTATTAGTCATTAAGGAATTTGTCCATTGACTTAAATAAATAAAAAATGTGGATTACGTTCAACGGAGCCATCCACAATCGGGGCTTAGAGCTTTTGTGGGAAGAGGTTAATAGAAGAATGAAAAAAACAATCAAGAATGAGGTTAAGCTCTAGTTCAAGAATGGCAAAATATCGGATCAGATTTACAAAGAAATTTGGTGAATTCTATGCCTAAACGACTCCAGGTAGTTATGCAATGGAATAGGGTCTTCTAACTAAATATTAATTCTTCAATTTTTTTTTGAAAATTCATCAATCTATCTGGTAAAAATACTTTTCGTTTAAAAATATATTTAAATATTCGCTTAAATCGGTCTAAAGCAGAAGACAAACCATTTCATAATCCAAACGAATCAGGTCTTTAGTCTTTGGCACTGTTTGGGACATAGCTGTTTAATTTCGATTACGATTAGTAATCAATTACATTATTTTTAAAAAGAATTGTAATAATTATATAATCCTATGGACAATTTTTTCAAATTATTAATTGATTATAATTACATTTAATCCAAAAAATATTCAGGATTACTGGCGATTAGTCTAATAATCAAAAAGAGTCAAAAGTAATCCAAAAGTAATCAAATTGTTTTCAATAATTCTTTTTTAATTATTTTCAAATATTCAAAAAGAATTGAAAGTAATTGTTGGCAATAATTTGATTACTTTGGGATTACTTTTGATTCTTTTTGATTATTAGACTAATCGCCAGTAATCCTGATTATTTTTTGATTCTTTTGTAATCGTAATCAATTATTCACTATTTTAACCAAAAATAATCGTAATTGTAATCATTATTTCACCATTAAAAAAAAAGTAATCTAATTACTAATCATTACTATTACTAATTATTACTTAACAGGTATGGTTTTGGATTTTTTCCCCAAACCTATTACTACTATGAAAAAAAGATTAACCGCAAACCCTACAAAAAATTTCAGTCTCCAAAAATTTTATTTAGTTATTCATTTTATATTATCATTTGTTTATGCGACTTTGAACATGATTCCGCAATCCGCCGAAAAAAATGTTTGCGCAACAGTTGTTCTTCACAATTTCTTAAAAATGCACGATAGTACTTATTGTCCACCAAATTTTGTAGACAGAGAGGAAAATGGTTCTGTTATAGAAGGATTATGGGGACGAGAAACACAACCATTACGCAGAAGTCACAATTTTTTTCCAATAACTCGCCTAGGAATGCATTCCAACAACAACATTCCTCATCATAAATAAAATATTAAATCCAGTTTTTAGTTTCATTTTAATTGAATTCAGTCTTCATTTCAATTTAATTTTTTTTTGTGAATATGTATGTAAATAAATAACAATAATATAAATAAAATAATAATAACAAATAACAATTTAATTTTACTTAACAGAAATAATTTATAACAAATAATACTACATAAACATGTTAAATATCACTTTTTTGAACGTTGATCGTTTAAATAATTAAAAAAAATTGGCGCTTTCGACAGCTTCCGGCTCCATTTTAGTAAAGATTTCTCCCAAAGAACCATCGACGGGGTCACTCTCTGTCCGAGAAAATCTTGCTTCGGCAATATTTGTCATATTACTCTAAAACTCATTGAAAGTCTCTGTACAACTTTCCCGACGCTGTCCTTTCCTACTGCTGGTTGGAAATTTAAGGGGGGAGGAGTTTGATACACTCGTAGATGAAGGGTCGTCCAGGAATTCAATTTCCGAAAAAGCCTGTAAATAAAAATATTACAATATTTTGTATTACTGTATTCCCTTACCTCCAGAATGCTTTCAACATTTTAGCTGCGGTCTTATTCTACTAAGTCCGTGAGCAAGCTTCCATGCCTTAATCTGTGTGACTAAAAACTGTCCTATAATGGAATTATAAACAAGTAAATATAATATAAATATAAAATAAAAATATAATGTAATATAAAAATAATATAATAAAATATCTCACTTTCGAGCTCTGATATGTTCTCGTAAGAACTCCAGTTGGCTTTGGTATTACCATTGACCCTCCATTACTTAAGCTTCACTTCCTGAAGCTTGATGGCTCGCCGAGATATTTTTACGTATTTAACTCGGAGATACCTCCAACGTGTTTGACAAACATCCTCTAAAAAGATACATGAACACATTCACATACACAAATAATATTTCATATTAATATTACCTGACAAATGTACTGCCCTACTAATTGCGTTCCAAGCGTTCCAAGCTGCACGTTTGAACTTGTCCCTATAGAGGACCGATTTTTTGTTGTATACAACTTCGTGTTTTCTGACGGATGTAATTAGTTTCTCCTCCATAACTCTCATTCACAAATAAACATAAAACAGTGAAATTCAACAGGACTTTATTTATTATTGTGTAAATACAATATAAAATGAAATCATGTTTGAAACTATTTTATTAATCTACAATAATTAAAATAAACTTTTGATAACAGTTCATATTTAGAAATATAAAACAAAACAAAAATTCAATTAAATTAACCCTTTACACTCGGCTGTCCCCTATGAGGGAACAACGTAAGTCTAGCATATTACTCGGTTGTCCCCTCTAAGGGGACATGATAGTGTGTTAGCGATTACGGACAAGGAAATTATTCCACCGCAATTTTTTTAAAAACATGTGTTCTCCAATGGTTTTGTGTTACAACAATAAAGAAATCCGATAACCGAGAGAGGAAATGTACAAGATCTCAGTTCGTACTGAAGCGTCGAATAGAAAAGGTCTCTGCAGTAATAAGACAGTATTGTGTTTTCGTAATTTACCGTTAGGTAGTTTTTTAAAGTTCTTTTTCAAAGCGCTCTTTTTTGGACGCTTTAAAAATTCCTAAATCGTCCGTACTGCTTTTCCATCCAGCCGCTTTGTCCAAAATTTTCCAATGCGAATTACAAATGGGAAATTACCAGTTTTCCTGAATTCGTCAGCTATCTATACTTCTTCTATAACGGATGCTGGCATCTTTTTTCTTGAAAGTTCAGCAAGAGCACGGGTAACTTTCGTAAAAATTATACTCACCAAATGTTTTTGGCTTCGTATATATTAATAGACTTTAACGTGTAAATTTTTGGTCCTCGGTCTTTATTTATTTTATTTTTTAAATTTTTTACAAATAGTGGAAAAGCGTTTAAAACGCATCTCTAATATCATAAATGTAGTATCGCACCCGAAAGGGTTAAGACGATCCCGTAGGATTAAACTAAACTGAAATAAAAGAGCAGGCGGACTGAACGAAAATAAAACATGTACACCTAATTCTGTTTTTACACGGTCTTTTTTTACACGGTTTTGATATAACACGGTTTGAAAATAAAATATTTTTAATTTTTGTTACACGATTTTATTCCATTTAGCACGATTTAAAATTTTTTGTGCTTAATTTTTTTTGTCAAATTTAATTTTTGCAAAGTATGTTCATATCACAAATTTAAGGGAATTCCCTTTTTGCGCGACAAGCAAATTTACTGGTCAAAGCAAATGTAAATGGCACAAATTTAGGGGAATTCCCTTTTGTGCATACAAGCACAAAGGTCAGAGCAATTGAAATGTGTTAATATTTTGTGTTTGGTAAAGAAATTTTTTATTGGCAAATTTGTTTTTCTATCGTTACATTAAATTTAACGCATTAAGGTGAAAGGTAAGCCAAAAAATATTTTATATTTATTAAGTTATTTATATTTTTAATTTTGTTAAATATTTTATGAATCCCTAAAAGAAAATGTCAAATTCAAAACTACTTAAAAAATCCTTGTTTTTCACTAATTTTAATAGGTTTTAGAGATTAGGAACCAATCACCTATTTTTGCATACAATCAGTGTCTTTTTTTACACGGTTTTTTTACACGGTTTTTTCTGGAACCAATCTACCGTGTAAAAACAGAATTAGGTGTATACGTGATTGACTCGGACAAAAAATACAGTACGTTTCATAGAAAAAACAATAAGGTGCATTGTGCATTTGGCAGTCGAGCCAGACAGTCAATATCGTAGTTTAAATTTTAAATAAATAAGAATTGTTTTTAATTGTAATTTATTAAAAAACTTAATAAATTTTATTTCAATCATAAACTAAAATTTATATAAATTAACATATTTGGTATATTTTTTTTAATATAATTTAAATTTATTTCTAGTTCACATGTCACGAATGCAGAAGAATAAAGTGGAACTTAAAAAAACGTTAATGGTTTAATAAGGAACAAAAAAGGAATGAAAAACAAATATCATACCCTTTCGGTTTCACGAGAGAATATTACAGTTTGAACCATATGATTGTAAGTACGGAAACTTAAAATTGAATTAATAATTATAATTAATAAGTATTTCTATCATTAGGTGTGCGAATTTTAAAAGCTATGTATGTACGCTACCCTAGCTTAAATAATGAATCTTGATTACAGGTAAAAATTGTTTCTCTATTCTTTTTTAAATTTAAATATAAATTTTGTAGCTGATGTTGGGTATCAACTGGAATTGTGTTAAGTAAAGATTTTGATGTTTACTTTCTGAAAGAGGGTTGCATTACACTACAAATAAAGGGAATCAAATCCACAATTTAAGCAAAAAACTTTATTAGGGAGCGTAAGAGAGAAATGCCTTTAACCCTTTCCACTCCAATGTCGAGTGTCACTCGGCATTGATTTTGTTCCACCAGCTACACTGTCGAGCAGCGTTGCCGTTGTGACACTAAAGTATCACTTTTGAGCCTTTTTCATGCCAAAATAACTTTTTATGGCCCTTTTTTAACTTATCCCATTCTATAATTTTCACGAAATATATGGCAATTTTTGACCCTTTTTCAAAATGAGTAAAGTTTCAAAATTCCCCCGAAAGTTTTCAGTACATCTAGCTGTTATATATGCGTAAGTTTCGACAGCTAGAAGATTCGATTTAAATTTGTAGTTTAGTGTGCCATGCATATTCAAATATGTTCACGTTTGTAAGAAAATACATGTAAATGGATAAGTAAGTATTACATTCCCAAATATTTAATTATATTAACTTATATTTAAAAATATATTTAAACATTAGGTTTTTGGTTAAATTAAAAACAACAGACGAACAGCAGGCTTCATCAAGCAATATGGATCAAGTGTTGGAGTACGAAAAAATTCCCGATATAGAAATGAATCCATCAGCAGGTGACACTAAAACACCAAGAAAAAATAAAAGTATTGTTCGGAAGTATTGCAAGGTGTGGGAGAGGGAGTACAAATGGCTCAAGTTAGACCCAAACGCAAAGAAACCTATCTGTATTGCCTGTAATCAGTTGCTAAATAACCAAAAAACTCCCTTAGATCGTCATTCGAAAACTGCGACTGGTGTGTGTCGACTTGCCAGGTCTGAAGCCGCACTGATAAGGTCCAATCAGTGTTTTGACGAGTGGCTTCAGTCATTCACACAATACGCCTGTAAGCACCTTATATGCGATATGGAGAGATACCCCTATAGTTGGCGCATATAGTAGGGTCTCCCTTTTTCTTATTATTTGTCGCTCTGATGGCCGTTTAATGGTCTGGAGAAAGCCCAATACAGAGCTCATAAAACAAAATCTTGCTTCTACAGTAAAACATAGTGGTAAAAGTCTAATTGTGTGGGGGAGTATGTCTACTGCAGTGGTTGGTGAACTAGTTTCATTAAGAAAATAATGGACAAATTTAAGTATCCTTAAACAAAATTTCAAAATAACAATGACCCAAATATTCTGCTAATAGGCGAAAGAAAAACAGTCAAGAATGAGTTAAAACAGGCTCTAGTTCAGAATGGCAAATTATCGGGTCAGATTTACGAAGAAAGTTTGTGAATTCTATGCCTAAACGACTCCATGTAGTTATGGAATAGGAGGGTCTTCAAACTAAATATTTATTTTAAAATTTTTTTAAATCAAATTTTTTTAGAAAATTCATTATTCTATCTGGTAAAAATACTTCTTATTTAAAAATAGTTTTAAATATTTCCTTAAATCGGTCAGAAATTAAACCATTTCATAATCCAAACGAGTCGAGTCTTTAGTCTCTGGTACTGTTTGGGATCTTTTCCTCAAACCTATTACTATGAAAAACAGATTAACCGTAAACTCTACATAAATTTAAATCTCCAAAAATTCTATTTACTTATTCATTTTTATGTTATCATTTGTCTACTAAAAACTATTAAAATACCTAACGGTTAAGTCCTTTCATTACAAGAAGCATATTCAAGGCCATTGGAAATATTATTTGTACAGGTCGATATCAAACAGGTTTTGTAGGACTTAGAAGACGTAAATTGTTTTAGTTCTATTTCAGCTTTCGCACGAAGCGGACTTATTTTCTCAAAGTTAATTTGTTAAATAAAGTGTGAATTTTAAGTAAAGTAAAAACTAAATATCAATATGAACATGATGTAAAATTATAAATCTTAAATAAATAATGTTTTAAATAAAACTTTTTAAATACAAAAAATGAAATCTAAAGTATATTTTTCCTCGTGATTTCTTAATATCATGAGCTTAAAATTTAATCAATTCTCCTACATTCATCATATAATCAGAAATTAATACCATAATCATAATATATTATTTTAAAAGATTTACCGCATGTGTTTTTCCCATATACCACCTTTCCGAATTTTATCAGCAGATTCCAAACCATGTAATAATGGATTTAGCTTTTGTCTGTAAGGAAAAAATCGCACATCACAAAAAACAAATTACTTACAGACAATTTCAGGCTCTTTCTTAACAGATGCGGACTATCATGCACCAAATACATTCGTTTGTCGCTAACTAGAAAATAAGGACATTCTAAAGTTCCCCCAACAATTTTTGAAAAGTTGACAAAATTTCCACCTAGTCGCAAACGAACGGATAATATTTTAACCGTATTGCTTGTAATTTTGAAATTGCCTGGAATATATAAGTTTTCATTGTTAAGCCTTTACAATTTCCCCAAAATAGCTTGAGACCAATTTTTTCCTCCTTTCCCACTTGCCGTTATGACCAAAGTCCTATAAGCCTATAATTTTGTCTTTGAAGCTATCGTAGTCAATAAAAGTTTTTAGTGACATTTCGTCACGGGAGACTAACAAATTTGTCTTCGTCCGCAGTCCTGAGCTCTCACCTTTAGTGCCTTAAAAGTTCCCTTTAAATTTTGCGGAGCTTTTGGCCAGTCCTTTACGATGTGTTGTAAAGTTCTAATTCCGGGCCAATTTAACATTGGACGTAAATATCTATACACTAAGGGAGAAAGGAAAAGTGCAGCTAGAGAAATCAGTTTCACTCCGACACAGTAAATTTGTTGTTTCGGTTCACGGGTATAATTTGTTAAACCATTTTCTAAAGAAACCGAGGGCGGTTAACTAATTTTGGAAGAAAACTTATTTTTCTTCTTTAACTCCAATTCCAAGTTTTCAACCTTTGTCGTATATTTTTCTACTTCTCTAGATGACCTGGCATTAGCAACCTTCAACTTGCTTTTTAATCTTTTTCTAACAAATATTGCCTACGATAATGGTCCAAGGCTGAGTTTAATGTCCTAACGTCTGAGTTTGTTTTTTGATACAAAATTGTCTGAATGGGAGAGGATCTTTCTAAAACTATAAGATATTTTGCTGTCTTTGGTTACGTCCTCTAAAATAGTCAGCCAGATTCACTATCTTGATTTCACTACCTTTGTTAAAACTGGAATTGTTTTCTCTCTAGACAATTCATTTAGTTGAGCACATTTCCGAACCGCAAATTTGGAAACACGATTTCCAAAAATATATTCTGGATCAAAATGCAGACTACACACGTACAAGCGCTTCACTAATGACTTCACATTTAAAATACGAAGCCCTTCAGCAAGTCTAAAAAGGAACAAAAAATAAAAAGAGAAAATCTGCTGTAATACAAGACACATCAAAAGCCATAGTGAAAAAGGATCAAATTCTAAGCAAAAAATAGCAAAAAAGAAATACCAAAGTTAGTTAATAATATCAACAACTCGTATACAAAACAAACATCATCTAACCAAAAGCTACAGCATCACACACACTTCTTTAAGTAAAGCCAACATAAGCAAAATACAGTAAACAAATGTGATTCCGTTCGTACCGGGACAACTCGTACTACTCCTAGAGAAGTCCAACATTCTACTAAACTATGTTTGCTTATGTAATTTTTGCTACAAAAAGATTGTTTTTATCCACATTTTGTGTAAAAAAAATAAAAATCAAACATTTACTGGGCCATAACTTCCAAACACCTTCAACGAGTTTCATTAAATATACGAAGCCTAAAAAGCATTTCTCGATATCTAAAACTCAGAAAAAGTTTTCCATAAAACTTAAAAACAAACTAAATCTAGATACAAAATTAAAATCAAAATTAGCCTACTTTATTTGCAATTAGTATCCACCAAAGCTTTCCCCTAGAAACCTACTACACCTCCTCCTCATATTTTTGATTTTATTGTTATGTATGTACACATATATCATTATATTATAATATATTACTTATATATAATTGTTGTTAATAAGATTAAATTTAATTAGACTTAGCCATAATACAAATGAGTTCAATTCCAAACTCCATTAAACGAAAAATAAAAACTTAAAATTTCAAATTTTTGATAAGCTCGTATAATGAAGAAATAAATATTTGGCCAATTTAATCCAAGTTGACACTATATGATATACATATGACAATATATGATATAATTAAAATGATATAGAACCGTTTGTGTGGGAAATCGACCTTAAGAACCGGAAGAAAGTATTGTGTTTGGTTAGAATACATAAGTTTTCCCTTACAAATAAAACAAACGCACATTTAATATTAGAAATTAAAAAGATAAATTTAACGATATATGTACAACAGTTTGTGAGGGAAACCAGCCTTAAGAACCGGAGGCCTGTTTGTATTTTATAAGAAAGGTTTCCCTCACAAATAAAAATAAACGCGCTTTTAATATAAATAATAACCAAATACAAAACATTTTCCCACACACATAAAATATTTTAAATAATAATAATTTATAATATTTAGCACTTACCACGCAGCATTCTCCGGAAACAGGTTTAGGTTTGGGCTTGGTGGACATCCAATGATGCATTCTCTGCTCCTGCAAAAAATTTATTAAATTATTTTATAAAATAGACATATTTACAAATGCTCACATTTCTCCTGTGTTCTTCTTATTGCTGCATAAGAAATAAAATAGAGAGAAAGAGTTCTTTCTTTTGGACCCTCTTATAATTTTAGTGCCACTAGCTGCCGATGTACATGGCGTGCCATCATCAATCCCAAACTTGAAAAATTAAACAAATTTGAAAATTTATCAATTATTTGAATATAAATATTTTCAAACATACCTCTATAATATCTGTGCCACTATTTGCTGAGGTACATGGTTTGCCATCATCAACGCAAAACTTTAAAAATGAAACAAATTTCAAAATTAATTAATGTCACATTTCCCTGTGTGTTTTGAGGAAATTTAGCTGCTCAAAAGACCACAGCTTAGGCAGGTATAAGTCATCAGCAGAACACCCACTTTTTTGAGTTTGAAATTGCGCGAAGTTCGTTAGTGTATTGGATCCGTAAATTTCTCCATTTTCTTTTCACCTCTTCTAATGTAATGGCCTGATCTTTTTGATGTAGTTTATCTGTAATGTTCTGAAAGGCATCGGTTTTTTTGTCCTGTCTAAATACTCTCGTGACTTTATATTATAAATGCAAGGAAACTCCTGAATTAAAACGATGAGTTCTGCAAATTGCTCTTTTTGCCATTTGTATACCATGTTATTATATTATAATATTGTTACGCAAATCGAAACGACCTAATACAACAAAACAACAAAAACGATAAACAAAAGCCACACGATACAAATACACACTAACACTAAGAATACAATGATACAACGATTATCTAAAGCTGCACACACACATAAGTACAACGGACCTGGTTGCGCCTGGTACCAACAACATGTATGTGACAAAAAGGGATATACAAATTAAGCAAAGTACACAAACAACAATGTATTAGCAATAGAGCTCTCAAGAAGGCGAGATCACGAACCTTCCACTTCAAGAATGTTTGCTAGACTGGTTGTGTCGGACTATAAAAGGGCTGGAAAAAGCAGGCAGCAGTCAGTTATAATTCAGTCAGCCTTGTGTCAAGTTGCGTGTGAATAAAATAAGTCGTGGTTGCAAAGATCCAGTGAATACTTGTGTGAAATAGTAAAGTGAATAAACAGATTATTATTGTATCGTTAAGTTGTATACGGGGCACACAAAAGTAGTGTAAAGAATAAAGAGTTTAACTGAAATTAAATTAAACAAATTTGTTTTTACTTTGTTTGCAATTAACGAACTCACATTTAAACTTTTAAAAAAAGGTAAAAACGTAACAATATATTTATATATTTCTAGCTGTACCCTGAGCGTGTTGCTGCGCCACCAAGAAAAATAAATTTGGAGGAAAGACATTACACAAATATCCAATTAATATTGAATCAATTAGGTTCATTGTGTATTTGGTAGCCGAGCCAGACAGTTCAATATCGTACTTCAAATTTTAAATAAATAAATAAAATAAGAATTATTTTTAGTTGTAATTTATTGAAAAACTTAATAAATTTATTTGAATTAACATATTTTTGTATTTATTTTTTGTATTTAAATTTATTTCTACTTCACATGTCACGAATGCAGGAGAATAAAGTGGAACTTAAAAAAACGTAATTGGTTTAATAAGGAAGACTAAAAAGTAATGAAAAACAAATATGTATCATGTCCTTTCGGTTTCACGAGAGAATATTACAGTTTGAACTTTATGATTGTAAGTATGGAAACTTAAAATTGAATTAATAATAATAATTATTAATAAGTATTTCTATCAATAGGTGTGCGAATTTTAAAATCTATGTATGTACGCTACCCTATCTTAAATAACGAATCTTGATTCCAGGTAAAAATATATTTTGCTCTATTCTTTTTTAATTTAAATATAAAATTTTGTAGCTGATGTTGGGCATCCTTTGAAATCGTTTTAAGTAAAGATTTTCATGTTTGCTTTCTGAAAGAGGATTAAAGAGAGACTTTATTACGAAGTGTAAGGGAAAATGCCTTTAAGATCTGTAACAACTTCACTTGATTTATTGATTGCGACCTTAATATGTGCGTTAGCGTTTGTCTAGGTAATACAACTTTCGAAGTTATTGATAGCAATTAATAATATTATTTATCCATTGGCTAAATAGTTTCTTCGAAAATTAAGAAAAATTTCTAGTCGGTATAAAAACTAAAATTATAGAATATCATACCAACTCTAAAGGACGATATACGGCGCAGGTGTATCTATTTATAACAATATAACATTTATTTATTTGACAAATTATTGTCATGATATTTAAATTTTTCCTAAAACTTTTGTTATGAAATATTTGAATTAAATTACATAAATATAAAAATTATACCACCTACAGTTAAAAAATTATATGAACATAAAAATCTTATCCCCCTGCTCTGAATTCACAATTAGAACAAATGTGAAAATTTTAGAATTTTTTTGGTATTTTTGCATTCAAATCATAACGTTTTCATCCGTTTTTTAATCGTGTAAAAAATATGGAAAGTAAACGAATCAGCCTTTTTCGCGCAAATATCAGTTTAAGATCACAAAAACCAATATACGAGCATAAATATAATTTAATCTGTTTCTTTGATATTGATTTACGATTATATTTTCTTATTAGTTGCATTGTTAATATTTTAAAAATTTATATTTCCAAAATATATTTCATTTTATTGTACTTGTTTTATTTAAACTATCAAAAAACAAATGGCATCACATTTTATATTAAATTTTTCTTAAATTTTTGTTTTTGACAAAAAAATCTGATTAATATCAATAAAATACCACATTTTTCATGTTTTACAATGTTCAGTTTAACCTATTTTGCGATATTTATTGCAAAAATAACATTTTATAAAAAACAATTTCTTGAAAAGGATAAAATTTTATCAAACC
Source organism: Sarcophaga subvicina (assembly GCA_936449025.2). Lineage (NCBI taxonomy): Eukaryota > Metazoa > Arthropoda > Insecta > Diptera > Sarcophagidae > Sarcophaga > Sarcophaga subvicina. The sequence goes on from OW388082.2 coordinate 40,978,375, forward strand.
TGGGGGGTTAACCAGTAACTCGATACGAAAATTAAAATGTACGTATTCGAACGAATTGTACTCTGTAGTACGAAAGTACAGAAAATTTTCGAAAGTGTGACCAATATTTTTTCTTTTCGTATGAAAAAAAAAAACTCCAACTCTGGATTACGAAAAAGAGCATAAAAGGGTAGTAAATATGCGAAAATTATTCGTTACATTTAAAATGTAACTAAATTAATACAAATACATTGGAAAATAAAAATTAAATATTTTTTAAATAATCTCAAAGGAGTGAATCAAAAAGAATTTCATTTCCACATTTATTATAAAAATCGTTGATTTTCATCAGAAGATTCAAAAATTATTTGTTTAAGACACACAATTTTGTTGATGAATTCACATACTTCTGTCAAACATCTAGACTCTGACTGCTGAAAGAGCCCTAGGTAACAGTCTTGGCCTATTTTGTGTTGACATCAACCTTGTGCTAGGAATTTTAAAGTGACAGCTAACTTTAATACTTTCCAAGACATAAAAAAGCTTCTGTGGTTAGACGAAAATTTTTAATAAAACTAAAAGAGAAAATATTTGTGAATTTTTCAGATCAAATTTTTTTCCTACCTCTTATTATCGATGTATCTCTTATTAGCTTTCTTTTAACTCTCTCCTCTATAACCTGTTCAGAATCCTCAAACCACAAAGCAACACAATCCATTATAACACTTTTTTATTCAAATTATAATTAATAATTTCTAATTATTAACTTGGTAAAACTTGTAACCACCAAGTGCTGCCAATTTTATTTTTTCCTTTTATATTTTTACTGTAAGACGCCTCTTGCACGTTCAAATTATTTTAAAAATTAATTTGACAGATGTTTTATCGCGTCATTCTGCTGACAGTTGGCATTTGACAGTTCTGTTGATAGTTACTTTATTTGGCGTTGTGATTTAAATTCAAACACAATATAATTTTTCAAAAATGAACAGTTGAAAAAGAAAATCTATTTAAAGATATATTTGAATGTATTGAAGAAGCTATGGAATTGGATTCTGATGATAGTGACAAAGAGGAAATACTTGTCGGTTTGTAGTGCATAGATATGTATATATGTACATATATATTTCTTTTAAATAAAATATATAATATTTTAAGGTCGCAGTCCCAACAATGAAAAAAAAGTGGATGAAACCTTGGAGGAAAATGAATTACTCTTAAGTGGCGAAGCTTCTTATAAAAATTATTTAAGAATGACTAAAGAGCAATTTAAATACATATTAAATTTAATAGAGAAAGACATAACGCGAGCCGATACAGTAATGAGAGATGCTATTACTCGTGCTGAAAAATTAGCATTAACATTGCTTTTTCTTGCCGCTGGTAAGTAATTATAATAATTTTCAATTCAATTCAAAGTTTACATTTTTCCTAAAAATATTGATATTTCTCTCATTTTTAAATAGGTTGGAATTTTATTGTACATATTCAGTCCCTTATAGTACAATGATTTCTGCATTGCACTTGTATCCGCTCGTTCTAGCCGCTTGCGCTTGTGCTTCTCCAATTTTCATTTTTTTAATAAAATTCAGCGTGTTCAATTCTAATCTTTTACGCACATTAAGCCATCTCAGTGCATCTAACGTCAAAGTAGTTGGTGTAAATCTGTTCAGTTGTAATATAGAACGCATCGCCTTATTCTGTAACTTCTGGAGTCCTGTTAATTGTTGCTCAGTACGGCACGTACATAATATTGTTGATCCATATTCAAAATGCGGCTTCATCATTGTATTATATATGTTAATCGATGAGGTTTTTTTTTATTTCTCAGCCGTTTAAAGAAACCTATCTTTTTCCCTATTTTCCTACATATATACTCTAAATGTTCCTTTAGTTTCAATTCCCTATCAATTATGAAATCTACTTAATTTCCTTTTCAATTTCCACATCACTTATTCCAATGACCTATTAGTGTGCATATTAATTTCCATCAACTTTGTTTTATTCTCATTCAATATCAATTTGTTTATCTTCAACCATTTATTCACATTATCCATATTATTTTCTTAGCAGCTCAACAGAATGGGAAACAATTGCTAAAGAATTTGCTGTAAAGTGGCAATTCCCAAATTGTATAGGTTCTTTAGATGGTAAGCATATAAATTTTCGCCCACCACGAAAAGACGGTGCGTTTTACCACAATTATTAAGGAGGCAGCAGTATAATACTAATGGCTTTAGTGGTCGCCAATTGTAAATTTATTTATGTGGATATTGACTGTAATGGAAGGTGTAACGATGCTGGTGTATTCCTTGAGAGTAATTTAAAGAAAATTTTAGAAGAGGAGAAGGATGTACCACATAAATGTATGGTAGAAAATGGCAGGTATCTTCCGCATGTTGTAGTTGGTGATGATGTATTCCCACTGCAATGCTATTTAATGAAGCCCTACCCATACCATACCAATGTAAAGGAGAAGCAAATCTTTAATGCAAGACTATCTCGAGCAAGACATGTTGTCGAGCATTCTTTTGGCATTCTTGAGACCCGTTTTAGAGTTTTTATCGCCTATTAACTTAAAAGTTCAGGCTGTGGAAACGATAACATTTACGTGCTGTGTTTTACATAATTTTTTATTGAATACTGATGATACGTATGTTAGCAATTATTCAAATAATATACCAAATTCTTCTCAACCAAGTAATAATGGTCATTCAGACAACACATACAATCCACGAAAAAGGTGTGTGGAAGTTGTTAGGCAGCAATTCACTGAATATTTTAATGACGAGGGTAAATTGAATTGGCTGTAATATATAACTTATTTGCAGAGTAGATGATAAGATAATTAATTTTATGTAATTTAAATACCATTTAATTAACTACATTTCTTTAGGAACAATAAAAGGTCGGCGTTATTGAGCATAGAGTAGTGAAGTGGTTTAGAGTATAAGAAAAAAGTCACAAGTTAATTTTTACTTTTTCCCCAATAATTTCTATGTAATATTAAATTACTATTAAATGAATCCATTGAATGTATGTATCATAAGTTAATTTTTACCTTTTTCCCCAATAATTCCTATGTAATATTAAATTACTATTAAATGTATCCATTGAATTGAAAAAACCATAAAATTTGTTTTAATTTAAAATGTATATTTATTTTATTTTTAAAAACAAAATCAGGTACAGTTCAAATGCACACAAATTATGTTTTGCAAAAAATAATAAATAATAAAAACAAAAGCTGGTACAGTTCAAATGAACAAACATTATAAATTGCAAAAAAAAAATAATAAAAATAATTTGAAAATAAATTACATGCAAAAAGAAAACAATAAGTTATACAAAAATACAAATAAAAAATAAATAAACGAAAATAAATTATTACCTACATAAATAAAAATGTATAATAAAAAATGTAATAAAAAATAATATTGAAATAAAATCAAATACTCACTCAAAATCATCCTCATCAAAAATTCCTTCCATGGATTTTTTTAAAATATCTTTTCCGTTGCTCTCTGATTGCGCCGTCAGCCTTCTCATTAGGCATTGTACTTGCCAGGCAGCTTCGGTCTGGTCTTCCGGCCTAATCCGCTGCATTTCAGAAACGACAAGCGCTCCCAGCCATGCATATGGTTTCCCTTCTTTTTTCCCCTTTATGACGGATTTAAAATGCTGCAACTCGTTCCGAAGGTCTATAACGGTTTGCTACGAAATATAAACACAATATTAAAATATTTTTCTTATTATATAAATTTCTCATAATAATTAATATACAGAGTTTTTTCTTTTGGACCCTCTTATGATTTTAGTGCCACTAGCTGCTGATGTACATGGCGTGCCGTCATTAATACCTAACTTGAAAAATTAAACAAATTTGAAAATTTATCAATTATTTAAATATTAATATTTTCAAACATACCTCGATGTTATTAGTGCCCTGTCGCATTTCCGTGTGTGTTTTGAGGAAATTTAATTGTTCAAAACACCACAGCTTAGGCAGGTATAAATCATCAGTAGAACACCCACTTTTTCTTGAGTTTGAGATTGCGCGAAGTTCATTGGTATATTGGACACGTAAATTTCTCCATTTCCTTTTCACCTCTTCGAATGTTGTGGCCTTATCTTTTTGATGTAGAGTTTCTGCAATTTTCTGAAAGGCATCCGTTTTTTTTGTCCTGTCCAAATACTCTCTTGACTTTATATTATAAATGCATGGAAACTCCTGAATTAAAACGATGAGTTCTTCAATTTGCTCTTTTTGCCATTTGTATACCATGTGTGCTATTATATATGTTATTATATTATAATATTGTTACGCAAATTGAAACGACCTAATATCTTTTAACAACAAAAACGATAAACAAAAGCCACACGATACAAATACACACTAACACTAAGAATACAATGAATGTGTTGATTATCTAAATCTGCACACACACATACGTACAACGGACCTGGTTGCGCCTGGTACCAACAACAACATGTATGTGACATAAAGTGATATAGAACATAAGGAAAGTACACAAACAACAATGTATTAGCAATAGAGCTCTCGAGAAGGCGAGATCATGAACCTTCCACTTTAAGAATGTTTGTTAGACTGGTTGTGTCGGACTATAAAAGGGCTGGACAAAGCAGGCAGCAGTCATCCTTGTGTGAAGTTGCGTGTGAATAAAATAAGTCGTGGTTGCAAAGATCCAGTGAATACTTGTGTGAAATAGTAAAGTAAATAAACAGATTATTATTGTATCGTTAAGTTGTATACGGTGGCACACAAAAGTAGTGTAAAGAATAAAGAGTTTAACTGAAATTAAATTAAACACATTTGTTTTTACTTTGTTTGCAATTAACGAACTCATATTTAAACGTTTTTACAACGGTAAAAACGTGACAATATATTTATATATTACTACCCTGCGCGTGTTGCTGCGCCACCAACAAAAAAAATTTGGAGGAAAGACATTACACAAATATCCAATTAATTTTGAATCAATTTATGGATTTTGTTTCCCGTTGTCCATATGATTCAGACGAACGGGCCTGAGGAGTACGCATTCGATCAGTTTCTAATCTCATTTCTCGCTGTTCAAGTGCTTCATGCGAACGGGTCTAAGCGGCTTTTACTCGAAGATTTTCCAGTCTGAGTGCTTCTTGAGGTGTAGGTCGATCAATTGCTTGTCACTTTGGATTCATGATTGTACGGGAACGACGTGAAAAATGCGTTTAAATTTATTAGAATCTCACAATGTACAAAATCCAATTGAACCCAATAGTATTTTTAAAAATTTTCCAAAATTAAAATGTTGCAAACTTGTGATTGACATTTTACGGGAATGAGTTATACTAAATTTTATTAAAATCATAAATGATTGGTATTTGTATTGTTTACGATTCAATTTACTTTGAATAATTGTCAGTAGCGCTATCTATCGGAAATTAATTGCACTAACTTAGAAACCTCCGTCGATTCATGCGCAACAACTTTGCTAAAGTTCATATCATGATCAAATGCACAGTTTACAATTTAATTCATTTTAGTAATTTTCAGTGGCGCAACCAACTTAGGAACCTTCCCCGGCTCATGCGCAACAACTTTGCTGAAGATCAGGACATGATTAAATGCATAGTTTACGGTTCTATTAATTACATACAAACAAACATTCATTTATATATATATAGATTATTTTTTAATATATGTATTAAACTTATTTAAATTAATTATATTCCTTGATTTATATGAATAAATAATAATAATTATAGATTTATTCTTTGGATTTTAATCTTTTCACTTTTTTTAATTTTTTATTTAATTATAAACACAAAACACACAAAAAATAATGTTATTTTAAATAACGGAACTTTATCTAAACTTCACTATGCGAAACCAAAAATAAAAGAAAATGTCAAATAAAATGTGAAATCAAATACAATTCTGTGTATCATGAAAATGTGAAATCAACCCCGCTCGTTTTCCCCTCTCTCCTACAAACACAAGAGTTTAGAAATTTGTTTCGAAACTAATTTCAACGTACAAAAGGCGTCTTAGCAATATTGAAAATCTAGAACAAGTTCTTCCGCCGGCACGGTTTGAATATTCTACCGAACAGTAGATACATATGCATACACTTATTTGAACCCACACATAAGAAAGATATGACCACATAATTCAAATAAATTTACGAAACGAGACTTATTAAACTGAAGTTATATGAAAACAGTTTCAGTAATTCTCGAACTATGTTTCCTTTTGTTTAAGCTAAATGATATTGTAAAACAAAGATTGTATTTTCATACTAAATGTATACAATTTCTTTATTAAGAGAACAGGTCACTGAACTCCTAATTTTCTGAGCAACACACAGGTCTTTCGATAATAAATTATTTAATATTTCAACGAAGTTTCTTTGTCTAATTTCTTCAATTTTTTTTTTTTTATCAATTTCAATAAAATAATATTTGTCTTTGCCTTTGAATTTGAATCTAACATGCATAAGCAAACCACATCTACCGAACAACAATTTTCAAGAGAGGATGTAATGGAGAACACTCCAAAAAATCCTCGCTTGTTACGTAGCGACTCTCATCTATTAGCGAACACAAATTTCCCATTTCGCTTCGTACAAATAATGGACAAGATATTCCAAAAATTAACTGAACAATTACAAACAATGTTTAGAGAGTGCGCAGATCGTCTCTTGATTGAGATAAATAGGAAACTGAGCATGATAGTGAGTGAAATATATAATTTAACAGAAAGGGTACAGACAATAGAATCAGCTGTAAAAGAAATAAATAATACAGTGTCGGATAAAATTATAAACATCACTAACGAAAATAAGGAATTGAAGAGGGAAATATTGTCTTTAAAAAAGCATGCCCCTGAAAGGACTGAAAAATCAAGCAAAATACAGAAAATTTCATCCTTGAGCAACTCATCTGTTCCAGCTGTAATTAATTCCGCAAAGTTCATTGATCATAATTCGGCGCGATCTACGTCTTCAGCATGTTCTCGGACCCTGAGCATTCTATCAATTGATATTGGCAGTGGTTCCAATAATAATTCACAAAATTCACAATTATTAACCCATACAGGATCAATAGATGCCCAATTAGTTCCAAGAGCTCTTCAAGCTGATCCATCTAAAAAAACTGTGTTTGTTTCGCGATTAGCTAGTGACACTACGCCGGTTGATATTGATCATTACATTAAATCGAAATTGGGAGCTGAAACGGACATTTGGATACAAAAATTCAAATTTTCTGCACCAAGGTCGATTTCTTCATTTAAAATCTCGTTCGCTGATGATAACTACGATCTTATTGTTAACCCGAACTTCTGGCCTGTAAATACTAATGTTCGTGAATATACTTCTAGACAAAAAACCAGAAACAACTATGAATCGAATATTGCCCGTTTACCATCAAATAATGTACCTACGTCAAAAAACTAATAACCTCCAATAATTTTCTGAATATTATATACCAAAATGTACGTGGCTTAGATACTAAATTAACGGACCATGATCTTACATATGATGTTATTATCTTCACTGAAACCTGGCTTAATGCTGAAATTCTTTGTGACAATTATCAGATATATCGATTCAACCGCAAGTTGTAGAGGAGGTGGTGTTCTAATTGCAGTCTCTTCATCACATCCATCTGAACAGTTTGTAAACCATGCGTCTAATATTGAATTTGTTGCCGTTGTTGTAAAATTGAAAACGTCTAAGGTCTACTTTACTTGTTCATATGTACCTCCTGATTCTGACTCTGCTGTTTACTCTGATCATGCTGACGCAATAATATCTGTTGTCAAATGTGCTAAACAAGGTGATTCTGCTTTTGTTATGGATGATTTTAAGCTACCCTCAATTGCTTGAAAACATGTACCTGATATGCCTTATTTAATTCCGATTAAAAATAAGACTTGCCATGACGAATTCCTAAATAATATTTTTGCACTATCACTGTATCAAATAAACTCACTTTGTAATGACTTTGGCAAAATACTGGATCTTGTATTTGTAAACGATGTTAATCACTGTAGTATTTTACGTTCTGTAACTTAACATCCGAATTTAAAAACTAAATTTTTCTTTCCAACTAATTTCAAAGTTAGTAAAGTCTACTGTTTTAATCAAACCAATTACAATTTATTTAATGACATGATGAGAAATACTTGTTGGAATGAAACCTTATCAATTCCTGTTAACATTGATTCTGATACTGACTTGATGTTTTCTAACTTTTATAAGAAATTGAATTGAAAAAAAATAATTAAAATTTGTGTTCCCTTAAAATTTGCGTATACTGTGGTTGGTCCATCATGGAATTCTAAACAACTGTCGCGACTGAAAGATCGAAAGAACAAGTATTACAAGAAATACCAAAGTTCTGGCTCCATTATTGATTATTGAAGATATTCTATTAGCCGGTCTGAATATAATATTCTAAATCACTTATATGGATAAAATTTATATGGATAAAATGAAAAATAATTTTATTAAGAATCCTAGATCTTTCTATACGTTTGTAAGTTCGAAGAGAAAATATACTGGGTTTCCATCCTTTATGAAATTTGGTGATAAAGAATCATGTGGTGTTGATGTGATATGTAATATGTTTGTAGATTTCTTCGCCAGTACTTATACTAATGCTGCTTATAATGATACAAATATGTACCCTTACTCGCTGACATCAGCTCAAGTAATATCTATTCCAAAATTTAGTGACTGTGATATTTTGGTGAACCTGAAAAGTTTAAAGATATCTTTTCGTCCTGGTCCTGATGGGGTTCCAAGTTGTATTTTAAATCGATATGCAGAGTCATTCATCACACCATTAGTCATATTGTTTAATACCTCGATTAATTATGGGAATTTTCCTGTGTTTTGGAAGAACTCGTATATTATACCACTTTTTGAATTTGTCAATAAATCTGATGTTACAAATTATAGGGGCATTGCAAAACTGTGTGCTATTCCCGAAATGTTCGAGAAACTGATTGCCGATTTTTTGGTTCATCATACTTCATCGTTATTATCACCTTATCAACATGGCTTCCGAAAGGGCTGTTCAACAACAACTAACGTGCTTCAGTTAACATCCATGATAAATGCGGGCTTTTCTCAACGGAAGCAAACTGATGTAATTTTTACGGATTTTAGTAAGACGTTCGATAAAGTGAATCACAAACTCCTGTTAACTAAATTGGATTTAATGGGTGTAAATCATAGGAGTTTAAGATGGCTAGAGTCGTATTTGACTTGTAGAAAGCAGACTGTATGTGTGAACAAAAGCTTATCTAAGTATATTTATGTGCTATCTGGTGTTCCTCAAGACAGCCGTCTTGGTCCACTTCTTTTTTCGCTGTTTATAAATGATATTCCCAACATTATTAATTTTGCCAATATCTTGATGTATGCTGATGATGTAAAAGTTTTTCTCTCCTTTAATAATTTCATCGAGCATATTTATCTTCAAAGTGATCTCAATAATTTATTTTCGTGGTGCGAGTACAACACGATGGAGCTGAATATTAAAAAATACAAATGTATGTATGTATGAGGCCATCAACTGGAAATAGTGGACTCTTTTATTGATCTTGGGATCCTATTAGAGACAAAATTAAACTTTAATGATCATATCACTTTGACTGTAAATAAGGCAAGAAGCACTTATGGCTTCATAAAACGTTGGCCAAAGGAATTTACTGCTCCATTTATTACTAAACAGTTATACGTATCGCTTGTCAGACCAATTTTGTAGTATCGATCCACCGTATGTGATCTATAATGTTTACAGCGAACACATCGAATCTTTTCAGAAACAATTTCCACTCTTCTGCTTGCGTGGCCTTGGATGGAATTTCTTGGATATGCCTTCATATACTAGCAGATTGGCTTTAATAAAACTGCCTACCCTTAAGAGTCGCCGAACAATGTTAAATATGTCCTTCATGGTTAACCTGATCAATGGTAATATTTGCTGTGAATTTCTGTTAAGATCTGTTAAATTCAATGTTCCTCGTCGTAACTTCCGCTGTTATAATCTTATTTATATTCAATTCTGCAGAACTAATTATGCTGTTGCTGATTCGTTAACTAGAATTTGCCGTCAATTTAATTATTTGTCAGACTTTGTTGATTTTTCTTTAAATTGAAAAAACGTTATAAAACGGAACATTGTTGTTTTTCTCAATTCGTAACTTATCTTCTTTTTATTGTAACTATTACTTGTATTTTTGAAGAAACTGATCGTAAGCCTATTTAATTTTATTCGATTTGTGTTTTTAGTCGATAAGGAATTTGTCCATTGACTTAAATAAATAAAAAATAAAAATGAAATATGTGGATAACGTTCAACGGAGCCATCCACAATCGGGGTTTAGAGCATTTGTGGGAAGAGGTTAATAGAAGAATGAAAAAACAATCAAGAATGAGTTAAAGCATGCTTTAGTTCAAGAATGACAAATTATCGGGTCAGATTTACGAAGAAAGTTGGTTAATTCTATGCCTAAACTACTCAAGGTAGTTATGCAATGGAATAGGGTCTTCTAACTAAATATTAATTCTTCAATTTTTTTTTTTAGAAAATTCATCAATCTATCTGGTAAAAATACTTTTGATTTAAAAATAGTTTTAAGTATTCCCTTAAATCGATCTAAAGCAGAAGACAAACCATTTCATAATTCAAACTAGTCAGGTCTTTAGTCTTTGGCACTGTTTGGGATTTTTTCCCAAACCTATTACTATGAAAAACAAATTAACCGCAAACTCTACAAAAAATTTAAATTCTATGTATTTACTTATTCATTTTTATATTATCATTTGTTTACTAAAAACGTTTAAAATACCTAACGGTTAAGTCCTTTTATTACAAGAAGCATATTCAAGGTCATTGGAAATATTATTTGTAGATATCGATATCAAACAGGGGTCTAATCGTCGCTTTCGATAACGAGTTGTTTTGATCGAGTTTTTTTAGTTTGAGATTATGACATTCGTTATCGAACAATGCACACGAAAAATTGGGATGATAGCATAAGTTAACGAGCAATCGATCTCTAGCATTTTCATTCGATACATGTGATGCTGTCGTATACATACACAATTTTTTGTTTTAAACTAAAAAAAATCAATTGTTACCTCCAAATATTAGAAATGTAAGTATTTAGTAAATACATATATGTAAAATTACTCTTGAATATCCTTTTTAATAGGACATGCATTAAAAACATTAATAGTGTACAAAAACAAATCTTGGCTGATTTTATGACAGAGCATCCCGGTTTGGCAAAAAATCGCTTGTCCAATTGTGGACAAGGTAAGGCGGTTCCAAACAGATTGTGGGAGTCACTTACAGTAAAATTAAACGCGTCTGGTCCTCCAATTAAAAACGCAAAGTTATGGCGAAAGGCATGTACATATTTGTGTTTTTCTCATTGAATATTATTAACGACTGTTTTTTTTATAATTTATAGGTATACGCAGATCAAAAATATCAAATAAAAAAGAAATTGTCTTTTAACAAAGAATCGAGAAAGAGAACTGGCGGAGGCCCCTTTCAAGAGTTAGCATTATCGTCAGCGGAAGAGCTTATTTTGGAAGCTGCTGGCATCGAAGTTGCAGTTGACGGTCTATCCTTTGTGGAACCGTTTCCTAAAAAAGTCAGTAAGACTAATGTAGATGAAATTTTAGAAGAAATTCAAGTTGAGGATACCAGTCAAAGTGAATATAAAGAAGACGTAGGCTCTGGCGAAGTCACTGTTAAAGTCAATAAAAAAACAACTAGCTCAGAAACCAAAATAAATCTTTTAGAACGCAATTTAAAAAAAATTGAGGAAAGTAAATTGGATATTGGTTCTAAACTTGATCGGCTATTGGAGTTAAAGGAACGTTCTCTGAAAATTAAAATTTAACAACATAGCACAGAAATGAAAAAACTCAAAATTGATTTGGAAATAGAAGCCATCGAATTAGAAAAGTTGAAAAAAAAAATCAGTAAGAGTAGAATTATTGTTAATTAATGCCAACATAATGCATTTAATTTTGCTATCTTTTACTTAAAAATGATTTGAATTTTATACTTTATTTAAGTTTTTTTTTTTATTGTGGTTTTTGTTGCTACATACACTGAAGTACAAATTTATGTTCCTTATAGTATTAAAATGTTTTTCTTTAATAAAAATAAGCTTTTGAATTATAACTTATACATTGTTTAATAATGAAATTTTTAAATGGTCTCTAATTTTGCTTCCAATTCTTGTCAAATGGGTTTCCGAACCAGTATCTATATCAATTTGAGTAGATTGATGTAAAGAAATATCTGTGTATTATGGCACTTTAAATTGAATGCATAGGTTGTGTAAAGCTGCACATGCATTTCCGAAAAGAGCAATTTTTTCAGGACTGTAACGGCTTCTTTTATCATTGGATAAAATTTTCCAACGTCCTTTTAATATACCGATTGTTCTTTCTACAATACTTTTGGCCTTTGAATGTACTTCGTTAAATTGAGCCTCCAACGAGTTTTCTTCAGGACTTCTATAGGGTGTAATACACCACGGCTCTAATGGATAACCCGAGTCACCTAAATAAACATTGAAAGTAATTATTAGTTTGTAAATTAACGGCACACCTACCCAAAAGCCAAGCATTCTTTAAAGCATTACTTTTATAAAGTTGCTCCAACATTTCTCTGATAAATGAGTGTTTCCAAACGAAAGAAACATGTGCCGCACCACCGTATTTTGAATTTATCGCTAAAATTTTATACTCGTGATCACAAACCTAAAAAATGAACATTAATTATATTATTTAACTTAACAAGTTTTATGCACATGTTTACATTCATACCACCATAGAATTCAGACTATGAAAGCCTTTTCTGTTGAAAAACCTATGTTCGTCATTGGAGGGTTTCTGCAAACCAATGTGAGTTCCATCAACACATCCTATTACTGAAAAGTTATACGTGTTAAAATTTTTTACATGTATAAAATAAGTCAAAAAATAAACCTCCAGGGATCTTGAACTTAGTCATAAAACTTTCCATACATCTGCCTGATTGTTCGGGTTGGAAAACAATAAATTTAGGACATAGTATTGCTTGCATTTCCTTTGTTGTATTTGAAACACATTTGCTGACAGTGCTCTGACACATTCCAACTAAATAGTCGTTGCCAATAACATATTGGAAACTGCCATTAGCCAGAAGAGAAAGTGTTGCTGCAAGCTGAAGCTGTGGTGGTACTGCTGTTGACATGTGTCCATTAAATTTTAACTCCTTAAGCAGATAATTAAATGCATCTTTTGACAACCTAAAACGCTGCTTAAAACTGCAAGAGAATATGTATCATACAAATAAAGTTTGCTTTTGTTGTTTACTTACGCTTTATCTGTTAAGGATAGTGGGTTGCTTTTGTCCCGAAGTTGTCTCCTTAAATACATAACATTATTGTCATCTTCGGAATCCGATGATGACATAAATGTTATAAGTAATTGCTCCTCAAACATTTTTAAACAATTATAATTGTATTATTTAATAAAATTTTAACTTTTTAATAAAATTTAATTTTTCACTTTTCTTCTTCTTTTAGGTTTTGTTTTGTTTTCTTGACATTTTCGTAAACATATGTTTTAGTTCTATTACAAAACTACTAAAAAAATCTTGTACAATATTTCAATTTACGATTCGACAGTGATCGAATGTTGTAATTAGGGCATTCGAATGCTATCGAATTTTTATTCGATACGTTTTCTTATTCGATCACGTAAGCGGCGATTAGACCCCAGGTTTTGTAGGTCTTAGAAAACGTAAATTGTTTGAGTTCGATTTCAGCTTTCGCGCGAAGCAGACTTATTTTCTTAGAGTTAATTTGTTAAATAAAATGTGAATTTTAAGTAAAGTAAAGATAAATATAAATATGAACATGATGTAAAATTATAAATCTTAAATAAATAATGTTTTAAATACATCTTTTTAAACACAAGAAATGAAATCTAAAGTATATTTTTCCTTAATCACGATGATCTTAAAGTTTAGTCAATTCTCCTACAGACACCTAATCAATAATCAGAAATTAGTACCATAATCATAACATATTATTTTAAAAGACTTAACACATTGCGTAAGTGTTTTTCCCATATACTACCTTTACGAATTTTATCAGCAGATACTAAACCATGTAATCATGAATTTAGTTTTTGTCTGCACAGAAAAAATCGCACAATAACATCAACATCACTAAAAACAAATTACTTTTGAAATTATGATTACATTTCAACCTTTTCTGTTCTGTTAACTACAGCATTATCGCAAGCAGGATGTGGCTTGAATAAGGGAAGCCAGAAATGCTTTTTAATTTTGCTGCACTTACTTCTGAAATTCAGTAATTGCATATACTATTTCTAAATGCTAAAAATGTATGCAGTCAGCATTGCTTAATAAATAAAAAATGTTAGAGATTTTAGATGTTCGATAATTTATATGAAATTATTCTCATAAAAATTTTCGATAGCGTTCAAGCGTTCATCTTACAGTCTTACAAAAACAAGGATTTGATAAATAAATACAATTATCATAGAAGGATATATGAAAATGCAACAATGTAAATTAACAAATTTGTTTCAAATAAAAAGAACACATTTAATTCATAAATATATATGTATATATACACGTATATTTTGTTTATGAAGTGTATGTGTATGACGAGTTATTGTGTGGTGTGATTTTATGGTATGTATGCATATAATAAATTCTAAGTCTAATATATAGATGTAAAACATCCTCATGTTTTACTGTGGAACAACAAAGAAAGGGGCATTCTTGGAGAAGTTCGTCGATAACTATTTGCCGAAGACCATGTCGTTAGAAATTTTTGTTGAACAAATCCATAACTTTACGCCAATTATTTATAATAATCTACAAAGCCCTAAGGAATTGTCGAATTGTTTGCTATGTGGTACAATAACCGTCTGGGATGCAGTCATATCGTTAAAATAGGTCAGAGAAATCTCACATTAGTGGATTTTGGATAATTTATTATAATAATATCCTGAAATGTTTATCGCATAACTCATTGTCAATTATGGAAGGTAAAAGTTTTACGGCTTCTTTTAAAAAATGTAATTGTTCTGTGGAACATACGAAAAATAAGTTATTAAAAACGCTCGGTATTCCGCTGTATTAAGGAATGTAGGGGCTTTCTAACTGTCTAGTTTCCCTGTCTTATGCAAAGTTCATATACCGGCTACTTCTGTTCGACTTAAAACTTCCTTGCTAAATTAACTCTCTCATTCTTTGAAAACTAGCAGCACATTTAAGGATCTTAGAATCAACATTACAAAAATGGATAACATCTGCCCAGGACACAACTTTATTGTTGAAATAAATATTATTTTTTCCGCAAGCAGATAATTTCGTACACCTTTTAAAAGATGCGGACTGTCATTACTAAAATAAATTCGTTTGTCGTTAACTAAATATAGTGACATTTTAAAGTTACCACAATGATTTTTGAAAAGCTGACAATATTGCCGTCTTTGCCGTAAACGAACTGGCAAGGTTTTAAGCCTATGGCTTCTAATTTTGGAATTGCATCAAAAACATATTTTCATTGGTAAACATTAACAATTTTCGTAAACAAAGAAGTAAGAAATAGCTTGCGACCAGCTTTGTCCTCTTTTCCCCTTTGTCATGATAACCCTAGCACTTGTCGCTAAGTTGCGAGGACGATATTCATTTCCAAAGTCCTGTAAACCTATAACGCTGTCTTTGAACCTATCAAAGTCATGAAATATTTTTAAGACATTTCGTCGCAAGAAAACACTAACGAATTTGTCTTCGTCTGCAAAGTCCTGCGCTTCATGCTTCAAAATTCATTTTTCTTCTTTAATTTCAATTCCAAGTTTTCTACCTTTGTTTAGTTTTTTTCTACTTCTTTATATAACCTGGCATTAACAACCATCAACTTACTTTCCAATCTTTTCTCTAACAAATACTGCCAACGATAATGGTTCAAGGCTGCTTTTAATGTCCTAACGTCTGAGTCGTTTTCCGATAGGAAATTGACCTCGAACGGGAGGGAAATTCTTGAAAACTACAGATTATTTACGTCCTCTAAAATCCTGTCGCCCTGATCGCCTACCTTTATTTTCGCTACCTGCGTCTACTTCAAATTCCTAAACTAAGTTGTTGAATTCTGTCTAGCCAACTCATTTAGTTGAGCACATTTCGGAACTACAAATTTGAAAACTCGATTCCCAAAAATGTACTCCGGAGTAAAATGGAGACTACACGCGAATAAGCACTTCACTGATGACTTCACATTTAATGTACGAAGCCATTCAGTACGTCTAAAAAGGAACAAAAAATAGTGAAGGAATCTGTTGTAATACATAGCACTGTACATACCGATTGCAGACCCTGAAAGAGATTTCCACATGCATATTATTATAAGTATAAAAATTAGCAAAACGTAGCTAAAAATGATAACCAAAATTAAACCGCGCTAATAATAGAAACTCATCCCGAAAACTATAAAAAACATAAACAGACAAGCAATCTATCTGAGAGGGACAGAAATTATTTTTGGTAATAATTGCTGTCCCTTTCACATTAAATTGGCAATGACTCAAATTTCGTACCGCCTCTGTTTACTCGGTGCCGAAAACATAAAGCTGAAATTCCATACCATCCGTTTCATGCGATTCTTGCTTTCTATGCGGTTTTTATTGCAAGTTACACACAATGCGTTTTATGCGACTAATCATCAGCTGTTGTGAAATTATTATACATAAGAGGTCTTTTAAAATTTTGAGTTTGTTGGAGAGGGGGTGAGTTCTGAGTTTGATGTACTCGCAAACTTGCTTTGTTCTTTATTCGTATATAAACATAGTTGTATTCGATTTCACATTTTCTTTTATTTTTTGTTTTGCATAGTGAAGTTAATATAAAGTTCCGTTATTTAACTTTGTTTGTTTTGTGCTTAAAATCAAAAGATTTCCAAAAGAAAAATTTTAGTGCCAAATAATTAAAAAAGTGAAAAAATTGAAATTAAAAAAAATATAATTAAATTTTTTAATTTATAAAGAATATAATTTAAATAAGGTAAATATATTGTTACGTTTTACCTTTTTAAAAACGTTTAAATATGATTTAGTTAATTGCAAACAAAGTAAAAACAAATGTGTTTTTAATTTCAGTTAAACTCTTTTCTTTCCTTACATTACTTTTATGTGCCACCGTATACAACTTAACCATACAACAATAATAATCTGTTTTATTCACTAGTTCACACAAGTATTCGCTAGATCTTTACAACCACGACTTATTTGGTTCAAACGCAACTTCACACAAGGCTGACTGAATTCTTCCTGACTGCTGCCTGCTTTGTCCAGCCCTTTTATAGTCCGACACAACCAGTCTAACGAACATTCTTGAAGTAGAAGGTTCGAGATCTCGCCTTCTCGAGAGCTCTATTGCTAATACATTTGTCTATCCCTTTATGTCACATACATGTTGTTGTTGGTACCAGGCGCAACCATCTTCGTCGTACATATGTGTGTGTGCAGCTTTAGATAATCAACACGTTCACTGTATTCTTAGAGTTAGTGTGCATTTGTATCCTGTGGCTTTTGTTTATCGTTTTTGTTGTTTAACGATATTAGGTCGTTTCGATTTGAGTAACAATATTAAAGAATAATAATACATACATGTGTAATATATTATAATATAATAACATATATAATAGCAAACATGGTATATAAATGGCAAAAAGAACAAATTGAAGACTTCATCGTTTTAGTCCAAAAGTTCGGATGCATTTATAATATTAAATCGCGGGAGTATTTAGATAGGACTAAAAAAGCCGATGCCTTCAAAAAAGTCACTGAGAAGCTTCATCAAAAGGACCAGGCCATAACCTTAGACGAGGTCAAAAGAAAGTGGGTGTTCTATCGAATATGTGTACCTTCCTAAGCTGTGGTGTTTTGAGCACATAAATTTCCTCAAAACGCACACGGAAATGCGACAGGGAACTGATAACATAGAAGTATGTTTGAAAATATTAATATTTATATAATTAATTAATTTTGAAATTTGTTTCATTTTTAAAGTTTTGCGTTGATGATGGCAAACCACGTACCTCAGCAAATAGTGGCAAAGATGTGGATATTTATATTCAAATAACTGATTAATTTGCAAATTTGTTTAATTTTTCAAGTTTGGCGTTGACGATGGCACGCCACGTATATCGGCAGATAGTGGCACAGATAATATATAGGTATGTTTAAAAATATATATATTCAAATAATTAATTACTTTTCTAATTTGTTTAATTCGTCAAGTTTTGAGTTGATGACGGCACTCCAAGAACTTCAGCAAATAGTGGCACTAAATATATAAGAGTCCAAAAGAAAAAATTCAGTATTTTTTATAAGGAATTTATCACAAAAATATTTTAATATTTTATTTATGTTTCGTAGCAAACCGTTGCTGACCTTCGGAAGGAGTTGAATGATTTTAGAGCTGCTGTTAGGGGGAAAATGGAAGCAAAAGCCTATGCATGGCTGGGGGAGCTTGCTGTAAGTGAAATGCAGCGCATTAGACCAGCCAGAAGCTGCCTGGCAAATACAGTGCCTAATGTGAAGGTTGACGGCACAATCCGAAAAAAAATGGACTGATTCGGAGAGCAGTAACAAAGGTCTTTTAATGCAATCTATGGAAGGAATTTTTGATGAGGATGATTTTGAGTGAGTAGGATTTATTTTAATATTTTTTATTTTCATTTATTTATTTTTTATTTGTATTTTGTTTGTCTGTATAATTTATTTTCATATTATTGTTATTATTTTTTGCATGTTATAATTTTTGTTCACTTGAACTGTACCTGATTTTGTTTAAAAAAATTAAATTAATTTCAAATTAAAACATTTTTTTGGGTTTTTTCAATTCAAGAATTTAATATTACATAGAAATTATTGGAGAAAACGGTAAAAATTAACCTGTTGTGGACTTTTTTCTTTGACTGTAAATCACTTCACTACTTTATGCTCAATAGCGCCGACCATTTATTGTTCCTAAAAAATTTAATTAATTAAATGGTATTTAAATTACATAAAATTAATTATCTTACCATCTACATACTCTGCAAATAAGTCATATATTACAGACAATCAAATTTACCCTCGTTGTTAAAATATTCCGCACTCCCTTTTCGTGAATTGTATAAGTTATCTGGATGACCATCATCACTGTTCAATAAAAAAAATTATGTAAAACGCAGCACGTAAATGTTATCGTTTCCACAGTTTGAAGTTTTTAATTAAGGTGTGATGAAAAAACTTGGAAACGGTTCGCAAGAATGCTCGACAACATGTCTTGCTCGAGACAGTCTTGCATTAAAGATTTGCTTGTTTTTTACATTGGTATGGTATGGGTAGGGCTTCATTAAATAACATTGCAGTGGGAATGCATCATCACCAACTACAACATGCGGAAGCCTGCTATTCCCTACCATATTTTTTTGTGGTACATCCTTCTCTTCTATAATTTTCTTTAAATTACTTTCAAGGAATACACCAGCATCGTTACACCTTCCATTACAGGCAATACCGATATAAATAAATCGACAATTGGCGGCCACTAAAGCCATTAGTATTATACTGCTGCCTCCTTAATAGTTGTCTTTTCGTGGTGGGCGAAAATGTATATGCTTACCATTTAAAGAACCTATACAATTTGGGAATTGCCACTTTACAGCAAATTCTTTAGCAATTGTTTCCCATTCTGTTGAGCTGCTAGGAAACTAATTTTAAGAAAAAAAAATATAAACGTTCATTCATGCATATACAGCGGTGGCCACGAATTTAAGACACGACATATGACTGACTTATTTGTGATAATTTTTACAACCCTGTGTTATCAAATTAGATATTCTTTATTTTTCTATGTTCCCTGTAATGTTAAGAAACAGTACCGTTATTTTATTTTGTTTCTTTTTACAGTTTGTTGCTTTTTGAACATATAATTGTAAAAACGTTTATTTGGAACTGACCACGAATTTAAGACATTTCAGAAGTTTCTGGTTTTTAAGTGATTTTTTGATATTTTTTGAAGCTAAACGGTGAGTAACGAAGGTTTTATTTTATTTTATTTATATTTCAATTCATTTTATATTTCAATTCATTTTATATAACAAATTCAGAATTATTATTATTATGATTTGAATTCAAAAAATAATCATTGAAAATATTAATTAAATGTGTTTAATTGTAAAATTATATCCTTTTTAATGGATTCCATACTTTTATTAAAATCTATAAGATGATACAGACTATTAAAATCATTACAGATTCTACGAAATGAATCGAAGTTCGCGTAGTTAACTGTGTAATATTTTATATTTAAGCAATTATGGTATCTGGTCGGACGAACAGGTACTTTTATGGAAAGTTTTTCTAGAAGAAATTGCGAGTTGATAACACCATTAAACAGCTTCAGGAGAAAGATAGCATTTAGCATTTTACGACGGCTTTTTAAAGTTGGTAATTTAATGAGTGCTAGGCGTTTTTCATAAGGTGGTAACCTTTCATTAGGATGCCATCCATTCCCTAAACCACGAAGACAAAATAATAAGAACTGTTTTTGAACTGATTCAATTTTATCAGAGTGTACAGCGTATTGAGGGTCCCATATTACAGATCCATATTCAAGAATTGGGCGAACCAGTGTGGTAAACAATTGCTTAGTAACATAAGGATCAGAAAACTCTTTAGCCCATCGTTTGATAAATCAAAGGGTACATGTAGCTTTGCTAACAGTTGATGTAATATGATAACAGTTGATGTAATATGATATTTATGTTGGAATACATCGAAATATTTAAATAGAAATGGCCAGAGGTATTTGGAGTACCGATCCAACGACTAAAATCTGATGGAAAAACAGTAATGGAGATATCCCAACTGCTTAAATGTTCTAGATCCTAAATTTACAACGCGCTGGAACACATCAAGCAACATAGTACCACAAAAAATGCCAAACAGCAACCTAGAGCCCGAAAAACTACACCCAGGGAGGACAGTTTAATTTATAGACTTGCTGCGAATAATCCTTTCACGAGTTCAAATAAAATAAAAATTGAAATTGCATCGGATTTTGACATTAATATTTCGTCTGACAATAAGAAGACGTCTCAAAAAAAAAAAAAAAAATCCGAGGGTGTATTGCACAACGTAAACCACTTGTGCCAAAAAAACCATTAAATCCCGACTAGCTTTTCGAGAGAACATCTCAAAAAACCAATGCTATTTTGGAAAAATATACTTTGGAGCGAGGAATCGAAGTTTTGCCGCTTCGACTCTGATGGAAAGCAGTACGTATGGCGCCCGACAAACCAGGAGCATAACCCAAAGTACACCATTAAAACGATCAGACATGGTGGTGGAAATGTGATGGTGTGGGCAGCATTTTCCTGGCATGGTGTGGGTCCCATTTACAAGATTATCACTAAAATGGACCAGCGCGTTTACAAAAACATTGTAACAAACACTATGATACCATATGCTGAAGGCAACATGCCTCTAATATGGACATTTATGCATGATAATGACCCTAAGCACACTTCACGTCTAGTGAAGAGTTGCGTAGAGGAAAACAATATCACTGTTCTTAAGTGGCCAGCTCAATCTCCGGACCTCAATCCAATTGAGAACTTGTGGAATAATGTTGAGAAACATATACGAACAGTAAAACCCAAAAATTGAAACGATTTGTGGGAAGAAATCCAAAAAGCTTGGTATGCGATTCCAAAGCAACGTTGTATGGCATTAGCCGAAACCCAGGAGATGTGCTGCTGTGATCAAAAATAAAGGATTTCCTACCAAATATTAAGATTTTTTATGAAGCTGAGCTTTACTGTAGTAAATTAAGTTTTATTTTGCCTATGGCTTAAATTCATGACCAGGATACAATTTGTGTTAATCTATATTATATGTAAATAAAAATTCTTAACCGAATATAGGTAGCAAAATATTAATTTTACTTCATCACATTACTATAACCTTAATAAATATATCATGGACCTAAAATTTTTCCGATAAGATGTAAAAATTATCACAAATATATAAGTAAAATGTCGTGTCTTAAATTCGTGGCCACCACTGTATATATGAAAATTATATTTTCGGTGTATAACCAAAAGAGCTATATGTTAGTGTACAATACCTTTAAATACATTCCGATCATTTTTTTTGGTAATACGTAATAATGCGGCAAACTTCAGGAACTATAGTAGATATCATAGAAACCGACACTCGTTTTTGGTATTCTAAGCTAATAAAAGATTCACCTAAAATATATTTAAATTTTATTAAAGTAATAAAAACAACGCAATGTCAATGCTAATTTTTCAGGAGGAGTAATAACATCTCTCATGTATCGGCTCGCGTTATATCTTTTTCCATTAAATTTCATATGTATTTAAATTGCTCTTTAGTTATTCTTAAATAATTTTTATAAGAAGCTTCGTCACTTAAGAGTAATTCATTTTCTAAAAACGGAAAAGAGCCTCGGTTCTTCCTGTACTTCCTCCAAGGTTTCATCCACTGTTTTTTCATTGTTGGGACTGCGAAGACGCACAAATTTGTCAGACCTTAAAATATATATTTTATTAAAAAATATTTATATAAATATACATGCACTACAAACCAACAAGTATTTCCTCTTTGTCACTATCAGAATCCAATTCCATAGCTTCTTCCATACATTTAAATATATCTTTTAATAGATGTCCTTTTTCAGTGTTTTTATTTTGTGTTTGTATTTAAATCACAACGCCAAATAAAGTAACTATCAACAGAACTGTCAGCAGAATGACGCGATAAAAGAAAACAAAATTTGTCAAAGTAATTTTTGCGTGCTAAAGCGAAACAAAATTTAAAAGAAAATGCAAAAGAGTCTAAGAAAAATAAGAATAATTGTGAAATTATTACAAGATAAAGACGACTGGAGACGAGGAAATAAATTCGTCAATCGTCACTTGCATTTTGATTTCGTAGTGATCGTTTCATAAAATGTCTTCATCGGATGACGATTTGTTGCTTTTAACATCGTGTGCAATGTTAAGGAAACAGTTTTCACATAAAAATCTTTTAAATGAATTCAAATTTAAATGCAAAGACGACTATGGAAATTTTTTACGCATGGACTCTCATACATTCGATGAACTTCTATACATGATGCAGCCGTTAATAAAAAACAAAACACGGTGATGCGAGAACCCATATCACCCAGCATGTTTTTGTCGGCAACATTAGGATATTTGGCGACTGGGGATAAATATGAAGACCTCAAATTTATAACAGCAATTTCTCCAAGATCCCTTGGTTTAATTGCTATTGAAACATGTGAGGCTATCAATATATGTCTTTCAAAATATATTAAGGTATGTACTATATATTCTTTAAATGAAGTTGTACAATAAAATGTTTAACCAAAAAATAAAAGTGTTTTGAATTACAGTAAACTCGCGGTAATTTGAATAACTATTTCTATATATAGGAGTGATTATTATATAACATTTTTAAACAGCCTTATTCTCTTCTCCAATCATGTAACTTTTTATAAGTTCACGTTATGGCGAGTTTAGTGTACTTATATAAATAAACTAGCTGACCCGGATAAACGTTGTTTTGTCATATAAAGCTTTTCTAAGGAATATTTCGATTTGTACTGACTATGAAACTATTTGGACCAAATTTAGAAACTCCTGATATTACTGTTCTAAAGATATACACAAATATTATGTTTCAGAATTGATTTTTATTTAAATAGATCTAATAGACAAAGAATGTACCAGGTTAGGTGATTTAGTTCAAGGAGCATGGCGAGAAAGCGTCGAACTGAATGCATTAGAATATACAAAAATAAGAAACTCTTCAATTAAATCGAAAGAAGTTCGTGACGCATTCGTTGATTATTTTATAAATGATGGTGCAGTGTCATGGCAAACAAAATTTTTAAAATAATAACTGCATATGCAAATATACATATATAAATTTAAATATATGAAATTGAAATTACTTTAAATAACCTTTTTTAATTTTTTGTATAACTTTTATCGTACTTACAATTGTGCTTTTTGAGGTGCAGGGCATTTCTGTGTCATTCAGAAAATGCATTTCAGAATAATAAAATAAATTTGGCTGTTGAGATTCATCCACACCGGCACCACTTCTATTGCATTCCGCCAGTCTTTGTTTTTCACGCCGCAAATTTGTGCACAAAACCTTTACTTTTTTACATCTTCCACTGTGGCACATGGATACTGCTCCTTTTAAAACTGGAGTAAACTTTGATGTTGCTTTCTTTTTTCTTCTCTATTACTATATTCTTCCAGTTTTACATTCCACAACGCTGGTAAACATTAATATTTTGATATTAATTCCAATATAAATTTTTTTCATCTTCGCACTTCTCCATGATGGCAAGAACTTTAACTTATTTTTAATAACTTTTACTTATTAAAAATATAATAACAAATAAAATATATACACACAAAATATATACACACAAAATATATACACACAAAATATAAAATATACATTATCAATAAAAAATATTTCTTTGCTTATCCGCATGCGCGTGTGTTCATCACGACGATATTGAAGCAAATGAGATATTACTTGTCAATCAGAACTGTAGACGATCAAATAAAAATTCGTCAAATGAAAAAATCAAAATGTTTTGATTTTCATCAATCAAAGCCGACAACGTATACGTATATAACGACAATACGCACACATATAAGACATTGATGGTTTTATTTGATCGTCTCCAGTCGCCTTAAGACTAGTTATGAAAAATAAAAAAATGGCAAATGAAATTGTGTTTTTAAAAGAATTTATTGAATTAGTGGAATTTAGATATTTTGTGCTGCCAAGGCATACGAAAACCTTCAAAAGAATTCAAGAAGATTTTGGGTACGTCCCTTGTATTTGGAACGGGATGTGAGTGAATTTTATGGATCAACATTTCATAAATTAAAAACCCGTGACCATGAGCAGTTTAATATAGCGATGAGAATGTCTCCAGCCATCTTTAATTGCTTACTCAACATTTAAGGGATCGTCTTGAAAAGAATTCAAGTAGAGCTATTCCACCAGATTGCCGTCTCTCTGACTTTAATGTAAGTTTATATTTGAGTATGTCAATAATGAACAAATCAATAATTTGTTTACCATACAGCTACTTAGCCAATGGTGCTAGCAGGCAGTAACTTTCACTCAGATTTAAAATTTCGGTTACAGTGGTAAGGCGGATTGTTTTGGAGACGTGTGAGATTATATGGAAGAAATTAAGTGGCTTTTACTAGTCTTTGCTGAGTACGTATGAATGGAGGCGAATAACGGAAGATTTCAAGAATATATGGGATATGCCGATTTGTGTTGGAGCCATCGATTATAAACCAAATTATTATAATTATAAAGGTATGTTCTGAAATGTACTTTACCAAATAATTTTTAACTATATTCTTAAAACATAAATACTTTATTAAAATATAGTATTGTACTGATGACACTGTGTGATGCAAATTATATGTATGTTATGTTTTGAAATGTACTTTACCAAATAATTTTTAATTATATTCTTAAAATATACATATTAGAAATATATAGTATTGTACTGATGGCACTGTGTGATGCAAATTACACATTTACCGTAGTCGATATACACTAAGCGCCATTAGTGAGACAACACCCACTATAATTTTCAATTTTCTATTATGAAAAATATACCTGTAGCACAACAATAATTTTTACGACGAAAATTTAAAGGTTCCTTCATTACCAACTCTCACCATAAAATAAAAATTAAAAAAAAATATTTTTTTTATTGGGTTAAAACAAAAAAATCAAAATATTTCGCAGCAAAAGTGAGTATACACTTTTCTTCAATTTTTTTGTAAAAAAAATACAATTTAAACATTCTTTAAGTTCATTAGCACTCATCACTTGCTGTGTAATAATCTGACAAGAAGTACAAAAGGTTTTAAAAAGATGAAAACTGAAATTTCAACTGAAAGTCGAAAAATTATTGTAAAAAATCATCGAGAAATATAAGAACTTTAAAAGAACAGAAAATTTTAATCGAACGGGTCGGCCAAGAATTTTAAATGAAAGGGAAGAAAGGAAGATTGAGCCAAAGTAAAAAAATCTGTAAGTGGAAGTACAATACGACTTGTATTGCGTAAATCCGGGTTTCATGGCAGACGTCCCAGAAAAAACCCCTTATTTCCAAAGTAAATGAAGCAAAACGCATAAATTACGCGAAAAAATATGAAAATAAGGACATTAATTTTTGGGAAAATGTCCTGTTCACGGATGAGAGTAGGTTCGAAATCTTTGGAGGTAAAAAATTGAAAAGAATTTGGCAAAAAAAATGAAGGCCGAGTAAAATATCCAGTGTACAGTTAAGCACGGAGGAGGCTTAGTAATGGTGGGTGTTTTTCAGCGTCTGGAGTTGGAGGGCTTGACTTTATTGACACGAGCATGAATACTCAATGCTAAGTAAACTTTTTAAAGAAAAATCTTGCACCAAGTGTTTCCAAATTGAATTTGCCTGGACGTTGGTTCTTCCAACAAGACAATGATCCCAAGCATTCCTCCCGTTTGGCAAAGGAGTGATTGCAACAAACCACACCAAACATGCTGGATCACCCTCCACAATCCCCTGATCTTAATCCCATTGAAAATCTTTGGGATCATTTGGACCGCCAGATTCGAAAAAGAAATATTACAAGCAAAGAAACACTAAAAGGAGCATTATTAGAAAAATGGGTCAAAATTCCACCCCAAATATACCAGAAAATTAGCGGAATCTATGCCAAATAAGCTAAAATGTGTCAAAAAGGCCAAGGGAGGTCCAACTAAATATTGTAACTTTTTTTTATTAACTTTTGGTGTGAAAATTTAGAGGTAGTTTTGTTCTTAAGTATAAAAAAGTTCCTTTATCAAGAATTGTTTTTGTTCTAACATTTTATAAGTAATAAACGTTTTTATTTTTCGAAATTTATTCGGCTATTCACATTTACTTTTCTCGCTATCCTAAGAAAATGAATTATTTCAGTGGTGTTTACTCACTTTTGGCGCTCAGTTTAGGTGCTTATGGCAGTCAAAGCGATGGTGGTGTGTTAAACAATTCAAAATTTGGAATGTTCTTATAATCAGAAAATCTTAATTTTCAGGCGGACACTTTATTGCCAAATAGTGACGTGAAGTTCACACATTACATAGTTGGCGATGCTGCTTTTCCTCTCAAACCATACCATATGAGACCATATCCGGTTTATTTTTATGTGAAGAGAAGCAAAATTATAACAAAAGATTATCTAGAGCACGCAGAACCATAGAAAATGCCTTTGGCATTTTAACAGTTCGATGGAGAATATTGCGTGCGACTTTGAACATGATTCCGCAATCCGCCGAAAAAATGTTTGCGCTATTGTTGTTCTTCACAATTTCTTAAAAATGCACGATAGTACTTACTGTCCACCAAATTTTGTAGACAGAGAGGAAAATGGTTCTGTTATAGAAGGATTATGGGGACGAGAAACACAACCATTACGCAGGTCACAATTTTTTTTCAATAACTCGCCTAGGAATGCATTCCAACAACAACATTCCTCATCATAAATAAAATATTAAACACAAAGTTTTTAGTTTTAAGTTTCATTTTAATTGAATTCAGTCTTCATTTCAATTTAATTTAATTTTTTTTGTAAATATGTATGTAAATAAATAACAATAATATAAATAAAATAATAATAACAAATAACAATTTAATTTTACTTAACAGAAATAATTTATAACAAATAATACTACATAAACATGTTAAATATCACTTTTTTGAACGTTGATCGTTTAAATAATTAAAAAAAATTGGCGCTTTCGACAGCTTCCGGCTCCATTTTAGTAAAGATTTCTCCCAAAGAACCATCGACGGGGTCACTCTCTGTCCGAGAAAATCTTGCTTCGGCAATATTTGTCATATTACTCTAAAACTCATTGAAAGTCTCTGTACAACTTTCCCGACGCTGTCCTTTCCTACTGCTGGTTGGAAATTTAAGGGGGGAGGAGTTTGATACACTCGTAGATGAAGGGTCGTCCAGGAATTCAATTTCCGAAAAAGCCTGTAAATAAAAATATTACATAATATTACTGTATTCCCTTACCTCTAGAATGCTTTCAACATTTTAGCTGCGGTCTTATTCTACTAAGTCCGTGAGCAAGCTTCCATGACTTAATCTGTGTGACTAAAAACTGTCCTATAATGGAATTATAAACAAGTAAATATAATATAAATATAAAATAAAAATATAAAGTAATATAAAAATAATATAATAAAATATCTCACTTTTGAGCTCTGATATGTTCTCGTAAGAACTCCAGTTGGCTTTGGTATTACCATTGACCCTCCATTACTTAAGCTTCACTTCCTGAAGCTTGATGGCTCGCCGAGATATTTTTATGTATTTAACTCGGAGATACCTCCAACGTGTTTGACAAACATCCTCTAAAAAGATACATGAACACATTCACATACACAAATAATATTTCATATTAATATTACCTGACAAATGTACTGCCCTACTAATTGCGTTCCAAGCTGCACGTTTGAACTTGTCCCTATAGAGGACCGATTTTTTGTTGTATAAAACTTCGTGTTTTCTGACGGATGTGATTAGTTTCTCCTCCATAACTCTCATTCACAAATAAACATAAAACAGTGAAATTCAACAGGACTTTATTTATTATTGTGTAAATACAATATAAAATGAAATCATGTTTTAAACTATTTTATTAATCTACAATAATTAAAATAAACTTTTGATAACAGTTCATATTTAGAAATATAAAACAAAACAAAAATTCAATTAAATTAACCCTTTACACTCGGCTGTCCCCTATGAGGGAACAACGTAAGTCTAGCATATTACTCGGTTGTCCCCTCTAAGGGGACATGATAGTGTGTTAGCGATTACGGACAAGGAAATTATTCCACCGCAATTTTTTAAAAAACATGTGTTCTCCAATGGTTTTGTGTTACAACAATAAAGAAATCCGATAACCGAGAGAGGAAATGTACAAGATCTCAGTTCGTACTGAAGCGTCGAATAGAAAAGGTCTCTGCAGTAACAAGACAGTATTGTGTTTTCGTAATTTACCGTTAGTTATTCTCAAGGTAGTTTTTTAAAGTTCTTTTTCAAAGCGCTCTTTTTTGGACGCTTTAAAAATTCCTAAATCGTCCGTACTGCTTTTCCATCCAGCCGCTTTGTCCAAAATTTTCCAATGCGAATTACAAATGGGAAATTGCCAGTTTACCTGAATTCGTTAACTATCTATACTTCTTCTATAACGGATGCTGGCATCTTTTTTCTTGAAAGTTCAGCAAGAGCACGGGTAACTTTCGTAAAAATTATACTCACCAAATGTTTTTGGCTTCGTATATATTAATAGACTTTAACGTGTAAATTTTTTGCCTTCGGTCTTTATTTATTTTATTTTTTTAATTTTTTACAAATAGTGGAAAAGCGTTTAAAACGCATCTCTAATATCATAAATGTAGTATCGCACCCGAAAGGGTTAAGACGATCCCGTAGGATTAAACTAAACTGAAATAAAAGAGCAGGCGGACTGAACGAAAATAAAACATGTACACCTAATTCTGTTTTTACACGGTTTTGATATAACACGGTTTGAAAATAAAATATTTTTAATTTTTGTTACACGATTTTATTCCATTTAGCACGATTTAAAATTTTTTGTGCTTAATTTTTTTTGTCAAATTTAATTTTTGCAAAGTATGTTCATATCACAAATTTAAGGGAATTCCCTTTTTGCGCGACAAGCAAATTTACTGGTCAAAGCAAATGTAAATGGCACAAATTTAGGGGAATTCCCTTTTGTGCATACAAGCACAAAGGTCAGAGCAATTGAAATGTGTTAATATTTTGTGTTTGGTAAAGAAATTTTTTATTGGCAAATTTGTTTTTCTATCGTTACATTAAATTTAACGCATTAAGGTGAAAGGTAAGCCAAAAAATATTTTATATTTATTAAGTTATTTATATTTTTAATTTTGTTAAATGTTTTATGAATCCCTAAAAGAAAATGTCAAATACAAAACTACTTAAAAAATCCTTGTTTTTCACTAATTTTAATAGGTTTTAGAGATTAGGAACCAATCACCTATTTTTGCATACAATCAGTGTCTTTTTTTACACGGTTTTTTCTGGAACCAATCTACCGTGTAAAAACAGAATTAGGTGTATACGTGATTGACTCGGACAAAAAATACAGTACGTTTCATAGAAAAAACAATAAGGTGCATTGTGCATTTGGCAGTCGAGCCAGACAGCCAATATCGTAGTTTAAATTTTAAATAAATAAGAATTGTTTTTAATTGTAATTTATTAAAAAACTTAATAAATTTTATTTCAATCAACTAAAATTTATATAAATTAACATATTTGGTATATTTTTTTAATATAATTTAAATTTTATTTCTATTTCACATGTCACGAATGCAGAAGAATAAAGTGGAACTTAAAAAAACGTTAATGGATTAATAAGGAACAAAAAAGGAATGAAAAACAAATATCATACCCTTTCGGTTTCACGAGAGAATATTACAGTTTGAACTATATGATTGTAAGTACGGAAACTTAAAATTGAATTAATAAGTATTTCTATCATTACGTGTGCGAATCTTAAAAGCTATGTATGTACGCTACCCTAGCTTAAATAATGAATCTTGATTACAGGTAAAAATTGTTTCTCTATTCTTTTTTTAATTTAAATATAAATTTTGTAGCTGATGTTGGGTATCAACTGGAATTGTGTTAAGTAAAGATTTTGATGTTTACTTTCTGAAAGAGGGTTGCATTACACTCCAAATAAAGGGAATCAAATCCACAATTTAAGCAAAAAACTTTATTAGGGAGCGTAAGAGAGAAATGCCTTTAACCCTTTCCACTCCAATGTCGAGTGTCACTCGGCATTGATTTTGTTCCACCAGCTACACTGTCGAGCAGCGTTGCCGTTGTGACACTAAAGTATCACTTTTGAGCCTTTTCCATGCCAAAATAACTTTTTATGGCAATTTTTGACCCTTTTTCAAAATGAGTAAAGTTTCAAAATTCCCCCGAAAGTTTTCAGTACATATAGCTGTTATATATGCGTAAGTTTCGACAGCTAGAAGATTCGATTTAAATTTGTAGTTTAGTGTGCCATGCATATTCAAATATGTTCACGTTTGTAAGAAAATACATGTAAATGGATAAGTAAGTATTACATTCCCAAATATTTAATTATATTAACTTATATTTAAAAATATATTTAAACATTAGGTTTTTGGTTAAATTAAAAACAACAGACGAACAGCAGGCTTCATCAAGCAATATGGATCAAGTGTTGGAGTACGAAAAAATTCCCGATATAGAAATGAATCCATCAGCAGGTGACACTAAAACACCAAGAAAAAATAAAAGTATTGTTCGGAAGTATTGCAAGGTGTGGGAGAGGGAGTACAAATGGCTCAAGTTAGACCCAAACGCAAAGAAACCTATCTGTATTGCCTGTAATCAGTTGCTAAATAACCAAAAAACTCACTTAGATCGTCATTCGAAAACTGCGACTGGTGTGTGTCGACTTGTTTCTCGTGGGTCTTTTCCAGGATTTGGCGTAGTGTGAAGATCTGGTCGATGGTGGACTTGCCAGGTCTGAAGCCGCACTGATAAGGTCCAATCAGTGTTTTGACGAGTGGCTTCAGTCGTTCACACAATACGCCTGTAAGAACCTTATATGCGATATGGAGAGATACCCCTATAGTTGGCGCATATAGTAGGGTCTCCCTTTTTCTTATTATTTGTCGCTCTGATGGCCGTTTAATGGTCTGGAGAAAGCCCAATACAGAGCTCATAAAACAAAATCTTGTTTCTACAGTAAAACATAGTGGTAAAAGTCTAATTGTGTGGGGGAGTATGTCTACTGCAGTGGTTGGTGAACTAGTTTCATTAAGAAAATAATGGACAAATTTAAGTATCCTTAAACAAAATTTCAAAATAACAATGACCCAAATATTCTGCTAATAGGCGAAAGAAAAACAGTCAAGAATGAGTTAAAACAGGCTCTAGTTCAGAATGGCAAATTATCGGGTCAGATTTACGAAGAAAGTTTGTGAATTCTATGCCTAAACGACTCCATGTAGTTATGGAATAGGAGGGTCTTCAAACTAAATATTTATTTTAAAATTTTTTTAAATCAATTTTTTTTTAGAAAATTCATTATTCTATCTGGTAAAAATACTTCTTATTTAAAAATAGTTTTAAATATTTCCTTAAATCGGTCAGAAATTAAACCATTTCATAATCCAAACGAGTCGAGTCTTTAGTCTCTGGTACTGTTTGGGATCTTTTCCTCAAACCTATTACTATGAAAAACAGATTAACCGCAAACTCTACGTAAGTTTAAATCTCCAAAAATTCTATTTACTTATTCATTTTTATGTTATCATTTGTTTACTAAAAACGTTTAAAATACCTAACGGTTAAGTCCTTTTATTACAAGAAGCATATTCAAGGCCATTGGAAATATTATTTGTACAGGTCGATATCAAACAGGTTTTGTAGGACTTAAGCCGAAAGTCCATACCATCCTTTTCATGCGCCTTGCGAATCTTGCTTTCTATGCCGATTTTATTGCAAGTTACACACAATGCGTTTATGCGACTGGTTTTTTGTTTTGATCAGCTGTTGTGGTAAACAACAAACAAGCGAACAAGAACTTTTTTGGAAAAAATAGAAAATCAAATTGTAATTTTAAAAGAATTTATGAATTAATTACAAATTTATGAGTTTCCATATGTGATATTTTGACATTTGAAAAACATTCATAACATAAAAGGACAGGTCAATTTAGAGGGAGAAAAAAAATGTTATAAGTTTTGCGAGGCAAATGTGTTAGAAGCAACAGATATACAGAGTGAAAACTGGCAGATAAAGTAAAAAAATTAAATGTAAACAAACATTTATTTTGTGTTAAAAAGGGGAAAATTTGGAATATTTTTTAATTTCGTCAATGAAAAGTTTAAAGATTCTTAAATATTTAAATATTAATCGAAATGTTGGTGAATTTCGGTCACAATGAGTATAGTTTCTTGAGCAAGAGTTAATTAAGAAGCTAAATATAATAAGATCAAAATAAGACGTACTGCTCATAAAAAATTTTTCCTGCTGAAAGTTGCCAAAATTTTTTAATTTCTTGGAAGGAAAAATTAAAAATTGTTATTAGTTGTTTTTATTATTAATAGTTTTACACAAAAATTACATTGTATTGTGCTGTTAAGGACTACGAAAATCCTCAAAAGAACACAAGACGAGTGTTTTCAGTAAATTTATCCTCCATTTTTCTTGTTTACAAATTAATAAATTCAAAATAGATGACACTCAGTACATAAAAACAATCATATACATACATATGTATAAACAATCAACATATACATATTTTGTTCATGAAAGAAATTTGTTAAAAAATGTATTTTAAT
The DNA here is from genome assembly GCA_936449025.2 of Sarcophaga subvicina. NCBI lineage: Eukaryota > Metazoa > Arthropoda > Insecta > Diptera > Sarcophagidae > Sarcophaga > Sarcophaga subvicina. Next base: position 41,011,975 of record OW388082.2, read on the forward strand.
GTATTTTCCTCTTAAATTAGTAATAAACTTTATTATGAAATATGTGTTTATTAATATTTTTATAATACAAATAAAGAAAAATGCGAAAATAGTAATGCACTATTTAAACATATTTGTAGAAACCATTCACAATAGTATATAATTTGGCATGCCAAGTTTAAAAAACTGCTGACATTTTCCAACACTGCATTATTCGCATAGAAAAGTAGAAAGTAATCCTACTTTGTATGCGTCTATGCATATTATGCTTTTTCTTCTGTAACTTGTCACAATCAAATACACTGATTCTACTTTTTCGGTATACGCATGTTATGCAAAACGCATGGTATGGACTTTCGGCTTTAGGCTCATGCGCAACAACTTTGCTAAAGATCATAACATGATCAAATGCATAGTTTACGATTCTATTAATTACATACAAACAAACATTAATTTTTATATATGTATATATATATATATATATATATATATATATATATATATATATATATATATATATATATATATATATATATATATATATATATATATATATATATATAGTTAAAATTAAAATTAATTCAATGAAACTCAAAATATAGAAACCAATACACGAAATCAATTAAGTTAGATATATTTACATCGCTATATATGCATATAAAGGACAAATCGAATAAAACATAAAACAAAGAATTATTGTTTGCAAAAGCGACGAAAGACAGTTAGGAATTTCAGACAAAAATAAAACTACTGCAACTTGAGCTGAATCTCATCGAAATACATTTGCTTATTGGTAGAAACTCATGGTATGTAATCTCGGCATACAGTTACCAGTAACTACCTTTGCTTCACTAACAGAAAATTTAAAATTGCGAAAACAAGATCTTATGAAGGATTTTGTAACAGAGGTTAAAATATATATGAAGATCTGGATGTACCAACGGTCAAGTCAGACACATGTGTGGATTTCAAGAAACTCCTATTGCAACCTAATCCCCTGTCTCTCATTCGCTTAAAAAGAGGATCACGCAGCTCTCATATAATATGAAACATAATTTTTTACAGGTATTTATCGGGACAATAAAAGTTTGCTTTGTTTTTTTTAGTTTTTAATAATTATTATGTATCAATATGTATGTAATTCAGTTTGAATTTAAAAATTCGATAAATAAACTATTATATTCCATTTACTTTCAATTTTTAATGAATGAATTAACAAGTGCCTGATTTTGACCATTGTGTTCTTACGAATATAAGTACAACGAAATAGAGAGACACAATTTTGTATTGAACTACTTACGTTAAAACAATTGTTCTGTCATTTAAAGCAAAAATAATTAATTACTGTTTTAATATTCTGTTCAAGTACTTATAAAATTTCTATTTCCTCAGAGTTAAACCTAATTCCTCTGCCAGTGAAATTCCGCAATTTTTATCCGTATATTTTTATTCGTAATTAATACAGTGCTTAATTTCTAAAAATAGCAACGTAAATTAAAACAAAGTAAACCGAATTTTAAATTGCTCATACGTAGATAGTATCTACTCGATAATACAAAGTCGTATTTTTTAAAAAGCAGCTTATAGAGTTATAAAGATCGAGTCCATTATAATAAAATTATTTTTTATAAATATAAGAAAATTTAAGAAAATAGAAGGGTTTTCACTCTAACAGTAATCCTAACACTCCGTCATTGGAAGCTTAGCTGACAAGCTTAGTCTGCCCCACCAGGATTACTACAGAATCTGCCTTGGGGTAGAGGAAACGAAATTGGTACAAAACCTTTTATACGAGTGCCCTGCACTTCAGAACAGACGTAATCGGTATTTGGGTAACAGAAGATCTGTGCGTGGTGGCCTGTTTCATTCGAAGCTCGGAGTAGATGAAACGATCATGTTAAAGGGATTTACCTCACACTGGGTAACAAAATCTGCCATATGGCCACCAAATGAACTTACCTGTGAACGGGAAGCTACCCATTAACCTAACCTATAATAAGAAAAGAACAGTACGCTCGCTAATGTGAACTAATTAAAACTGGCGTTGTTCACTTTTGCGAATTGTTCACATTTCCGAATACCGAAAATTTTAAAACAGAATTATATGTAGGTACCATCTTTTGATGAATTTTTATGAATTTTTGTATTTTTTAGAACACATTTTATAATTAAATCTTCACAAACTTTCTTCACAGTATCTAAATAACAATTGAAGAATAAATATTCAAGCATATGTACTAACACATACATATATATGTACACCTAAAACGGGGATTCCCGCAACTAATAAACACAGAATTTTAGTTTAAAATTAAAAAAAAATTCTGTTCAAATTATAGGGCTTTTTACATTTTTTCATCTTTTAGAGTAGTCAATGAAGCAAAAGAAATGTTCACATTAAGCGGTGTTCACATTAGCGCGCGTGCACTGTATTTATTTACCAAAGAAAAATGCTACCATATATAAAAAACGCGAATTTTAAAGGCGATGTTTTAATACCGAAACACTAGCTGTTTAAAATAGAGCAGAGAGGTGCTGCATAAAAACAAATCATAATTTAATTACCCAAAATGTAGGTCATTATCATTGAACACGTGTTTCTCTCTCCTCTTTTCATATTTTTTTATGTTATGTATTGTATAATATTATTTGTACTCCATTGTATGTACGCACTTAAGTATATGATTTCTTTGTTTATATATGTATATTGTATATAATTTGTTAGAATGTTGGTTTGAATACGTTTTATGTACCGGCATTTTAGTACTCTCTGGTTTGTGTTGTCTTAGTTGTATTTATTTAATGGAAATCGTTTACATACAATTGTTTTTGTAGACTTATTCCTCAGCTTACTAATAGATTAGGTGAAACTAAAAGACTGCTAAATTTAAAGCTTGATTTACTCGAGTAAATTTTGTGAATTTCAACCTCGAAAAGTTTTTATTTTACCACGAGTACGATTAAAAACTACATTCATTCGATTATTATTTCAAATAGTAACCTTCTTACTGTTCTCTCAAATACAAACGGTATTATATCTCTTATTTTATTTAATGCGCAAGCGTTCTCTCAGAGTGTAATTCGTTCGCACACAATAATGCCTGTTGTGTTCGTTATTTAAAATTATTAATGTTAACCAGCTTTCGTAGACGAACAGTTCCTAAAGTAATTTCTAGTTCCGAATATTCAAACTTGGGAATTCTACGTCTTAGCATAATTGTGCATTGAGTTTTCACGCATACAGTTCAGTTCTAACTTCAGCTTTTCAATTTTGTTTCTTCCAACGAAGACGAGTATACTCGACATAAATAAAGTAAAATGTTTCTGCCTATAACAGCCTGCAATGGTCCCTGGTTTTTTTTTAGAAAATATATGTTTTTATTCGTTGTTAAAAATCTAAGTTACAAAATTAAAAATTTAAATTAAACGCAATGATAGTTTTTAAGCAAGGTATAGCACATAATGCCTTAGATTTCAGGCATTAATATCTGAAATCTTTTCTAATATTTGTTTTGAAACAGTATGAGTATCTGCATGTAGAATTAGATTTTGTTTCTGTACTTGGTTATAAGTCAGAAAAAGGCTCTCCAAGTAATAGGAAAGATGCAATTGAAGCTAGACTCCCAAGTTGAGACGTATTTGATATATATTTTCGATAATTCACAATATAGTACGATAGTTTTTTCGATATTATCCAGTCTAAGTAAATACTGTCTAAGTTTTTATTTGAAATAAGAATTCATACGGGTGCCCTGGTAGTCTAGTGGGTAGTGTGCTAGACTATTGGCGTGAGGGTCGTGGGTTCGATTCCCACCAGAGACTCTGGTTTGTGACACTACACCGAGCATATGGTCATTGTTACTCCGCTCGTTATAATTAAAATATAATTTGTAATTGTATTGTAATTAATAAATAAATAAATAAAATAAAGAATTCATACAAATAATATCGAGGAGATGAAGACAAATTTTCCTTTTCCTTGCCATAGCATATACGACAATTGACTCCTCACTATCATAATAATCCATCTGGTAGTGATAATTAAAAATGTATTTGTTTCGCAATTTTTTTAATCAAATAAAAATATATAAATATTAAGTCCATTAATTTCCCTGTTAATAAAAAATTCACAAGATTCTCTCAACTACATATGTGAACCCACAATAAATTGAGAAATGCTTGCGAAATGTTTTTTTATTTAAAAGATTCATTTTGCAATGGTGATTACCCGAAAAGTGTTATTTCAGCTTAATACAGTCTATTATTTATGAAACATGCAGCTTTTTAAAAGACCTTTATTTGTCTTTTCTTAGGTTCGGGTAGATTTGTTTCTTTAAGAAGACTATACTCGACATAGACAGTAAATGGGTGAGGAGGTTTGGTTCTCATTAACAACTCTTTAGACCTATTGATTCTATCATTTCCATTAGAAATAACGTAACATGTGAATGTGACATTGTACATATTTACACCATAAAAGGAATAAAAAACATTAATTCATTCATGATCAAGCCATTTTGTGTTTTGATTACAAACTTATTATTCTTGTTTACATTTCATTGGAATAAATATGCAATATTTGCCTCGATTTAAAGTTAATTGTTCATATTGCAAATCCATCTTTTTTTAATTTAAGTTTGACAATCGCATTGATTTATTGTTGACAAGTGAATTTATTCGTTGTTCTCTTAAATTTCAAATGATATCTTGGATTTGGCTTGAAATTTTGTTAACCGAACATTGCACTGTCCGTGACGATGAAGCAAGGATAACTGACGATACAGAAATAATTTTTATTTTTAAGAGCTCAAGTGTTTTAAAGTTTTTGTTACTGTTTGTATTATGAAGGATGCATATGGTGTGGTGAATTGTAAAGTTCTGCATTAATCAAAGGGGGAAACAGGTTTATACCAAATTTGGTTGCTTAGCCGTTCTCTCTTCGTTTGCTTTGCTAATAAAAAATGTAGAGGAAAATTCCATAACAGTGTCATAGTCGTTATTGAGATTTTCTATAGTGAAATTAAATTTTGTAAAATTCTCTTTGTTTGTATGAAACAGCAAGATAAATAAGGAATTAAAAATTCTTGTTGTCGCTGGTAAATACGGAGTGTTAATGTTGTCAACATCTATGATAAAATCCTATTAAACAAGATCAAAATGGAAGTCATTGAATTTAATATTTGCTTGAGGGTTTATTTCGTGTTTCAAAATGTATGACTGATACTAGAAAGATTTTAGATTTTAAAAGAGCTTATATTTTGTTCTTAAAAATTAAATAAAATAAAATAAATAGAGGAGAAATATTCTCTAGTCCAGTCATTAAACACAATATGTCACAAATAAATTAAAACATTAATTTTTTGTTGTCATTTATAAATACTTTTTAAAATATCCCCAAAAATAGACTAATAAATAACGAACTTTAGTAGGTTCGACTACTTTCTAATACTTAAATAATACTTTCTTTCTATTTAATACCTAAGTACTGTCTTTTGAGGAAAGAAAATTATGACATCGTACGTATTATTTATGACGTATAAAAAACTTTTGTTATATCTTTGGAAAATTCGTTCGAATCAAGTGTGCATTATATTTATAAACGAATACATATATTCTCTAGTTATAATACCATATTAAGGGCCATTATTACAACTTGCCTTTAACTAAAAGCAGGATTTTAAAGGGCAGATAATTTGTTTTTCATTATTATAAGTGGATAATAAGGTAGAAGTGAACGTTAAACTAAAGGGAAGATCATCCTATTGGTAACTTTTAAAGTTAAGTTTATGTTTGAACTTGCCGTATTATATTATATATTATTTTCAATACGGCAACTTCAAATATAAACAAAGTGAGCAAACACAACAAAAATAGAAGGTCGTCATTGCCACCGCGCTTTAGAAAAACTTGTTTAAATTATTTATTAAATGTTATCGACATTGCTGTGGTACTGCAATATTTTTGAAAAAGTTAACTTTATTTTATCATTAGGTTATAATAACGAAAAAAAGTTAAAGGTTTTAGAGTTCACTTTAGCTAAACCTACCTTTTTCTAAACACAACTTTAACGGCAAGTTGTAATAATGGCCCTAAGCGATGTTCCACAGCTTCAGTTTGCATTAATAGGTCTTGACATTCAGCATCAGAGAGAGTTTCGCATTAAATTATTAGACTCATACAATTAAGTTGAAAATTATCCCGGAAATCAATGGTTTTGGAAAATGAATTGGGATACGTTCTCTGTCCCTCTTGCATACATATGATGCTAGAAAACTAAGAAATATTATAATAAAATAAATAAAATGGACTTAAGCTTATGAAACATATTAATCACTGTGGGTTGGAATGGCGAATCTTGCTGAGTAAAAAATTTACACTGGAAAACAAAGTAACAAACAAATTCCCCGTTTGAAGACCAAACGATTTTACGGCGAATGTGTTTATCTGCAGGGCATTAATCAGAAACGATTCGAGTCGAAAAACAATTTTTTTTATCAAATAATTGAATAATTAATTTTACAATTTTACAATGTTAACTGTTTAGTATTCGTGTTGTATTAGTTAACTAATCGCATTGATGATATCGGACTATGTATAGACATGATCAACGATGATTTGAAAAATTGACAACTGGGCTAAGGCCAATGGACTTTGTTTGAATCCCTCTAAGTCAAAAATCTCCAGAACTAGGAGAACACTTGTTGTGCCAGATATGTATTATTATCAGGGGAAATAAAATTGATTTTTTTGAATCTGCATCCAATCTGGGTATTATCTTTAATGGTCGGCTAATGTGGTCTAACCACATTAATGTCATCGTTGGTAAAGACCGTCGTGACCATATATCACAATTTTCTTACCAGATATATGTTATTAATTTTGATAATCTATTAAATATTAAATGCCTAATTCTCCTTCATAAGATTATTACTTTGAAACAGCCAATATACTTATTTAGCACGATTAGATTTGCTGGATCCAATTAAGGCATAAGACTCTTTTGTCGGAACGACAGTTCTTTATACACGCCATCAGTCTTTGGAATGCACTACCTAATTATATTCAGAACATAGGCAATGTAACTAAGTTCAAAAAGGAGCTATACATTCTGTTTAAGTAGTGTTTAACATATTTTGATTGTTTTATATATTTTTACTCTTTATATCTATTAGTGACTAATAATTTTCATTTTTCTAATTTATTTCTTAAGTTTTATTGTATCTCATTATATTTGTATTTTTCCTAATTTATTTTTTTATATATACTCATTTTCTTATCCTAATTTTTTTGTATCGATTGCTATTTCCTGGAGTTAAAACATGTTTTTACTCATTTTTATTTCTACTGTACTTCAAACAATTCATTGCTCATATAATCAATGATTTGTTATTACTTTTTCCTCTTTGATTACTCCATAGCACTTTCATTTATAAGATTAATATCTTGTTGTGCTATGATTAATAAATAAATAAATAAATAAATAAATAAGTGCAAGTGCACCCAATTTGTGTGGAACAAATTCTACCAAAAACCCTTTTTGTGGGTATTAAAAAATAATGATGAACCCATCTCAACGTGAATATCCTTGTCTAGTACAATGAGTAGGAATGCTAATAATGTAAGTTCATTAGTAACGTTTTTACTGACAAAAGTAACAACACTACTCAAAAGCCAAGAGAGCTGCGCTTAGAATATTTTTGCTGCTTACTTCTTAAGTTCTTCTTCAAGTATGTATGTGTATGTTTGAAATAATTTCTTTAGAAGTAGAGTTTTCAATGCACACAAAAATGCAAATATTCAGCACTGCAACGTATGTATAAGCAATAAAATCTAACAAATATCACTCATACGCAGGGTTAGTGTCATTAAATTGTTGAACTTGGCAGCAGCACAACTAATTTGAGTTTCATTTATTTTAATTTCGTTCTCCATTTTCTGTTTATTTTAAATTAAATTTAATTTTGATTACCTGAACCAAAACTGGTGCATAGCCATAAAGACTGATAAGGGAGAGACCGACTAGACAAAAGCCATTTCATCTTGAGGAAAATTATGTCATAATCTTGGATTCTATCATTGAACTACGATATGCATAAACTACCACCTCATCGCAAAACTCTAAGAGTGAGACATTTTTTAGGTTTCGTTGTTGTAGAGACTCTAATTAAAGACAGGTTTTGTCATAATTTTTTTGCATTTTAAGGCTCTTTGTATAATTTTTACTCGTTTGATAAATTCTTTGATTTATTTTATCATTTTATCATGTCTTAAGCACTTATGCAATATTTTATATAAAATTATATCATCCAAATCGTTTTCTAGCTAATTTGTAACTAAGTAATGTTTTTAAACGTATGTACTTACATTAGATTTAACAAATACTTGAATTTATTTTGAATTTTGTATGCTTCTTTCTTTAATACGATTGATAAGAAATCTGTTACATATGGAACTTAGGCATGAAAATACTAACGATATCCCAGAGGAAAAATATACTCGTGTCTTTATATATCGAATGCGATATTAGAACCAAATAAAAACGAATTTCTTTGTTTACAATCCATGATTTGAAAACTAAATTTTAATAAAATCCTAAGTATGTACATACATATTAAATTACACGTATGTACATATATAATTGTCTATGTGTCTAGTAAATATAAATACTAACAGACACAGAACACTTCAATTATTTTTAAGAGAAATCTACGCTGTCTAATTATTATTATTATTATTGTCGTAATAATAGGATCTATTGTTCTCTACTCATAACTTTTTCAATGTACAATGACAGACGTCAAGAGGACAATTCTCTGTCCAGTAAATGATATTATTTCATGTGAAACATTAGTGCTTCAAAGATTTAAAAATGTTTTTGATGATTAATTTCCATCCTTCTAGAATCTACATGTTGGGTTCAAGTCGATCCCTTTTGTTTATTTAAGCCACCCTTACACGACATCTTTTTTACACCGAAAATATCAACTTTTACATAAGTAAACAGCTACATGTCGTATGTAGCCTTTACAGCAGTGCTTGTGTAAAAAACCACAAGAAGAGTGGTTTTTGAAAATTTCAATTAGAGCGTGCTGTAATTTCTTAAGTATAACATACGAGTATGTTATCCAATGTTGTGTGCTAAGATTAGCCAGCTAAAAAATATTTTTTAGATGTAATAAATTAATTTTTTATTATGTATTATGTTTTGTAATAAAGTAAGTCATACACATACATACATAATTGGCCATTACAACCCTTCAGTCAGGATTACGGCCTAGCTTCTCATGTAATTTCTTAATTTAATGTTATCAATTTTAAATCATAACAAAAGCAATAATTTAAAATAAGTATAATACCACACAAAGCAATTAAATAATCAAAAAATGAATTTCATTTCATGTTGGCTCATTCGGTATTAATATTATGGAGCGCTTATTTATATGCTAGAGTTTATTTATATTAGGTATATCGGAGGATTGTAATTTATAAATAATACCCAAGGTTATATGTACATATATAATATTTATTTACAAAATAATGCATATAATCTACATGTATGTATGTATTTTATTATATTAAAATGTTATATATGTATGCTTTTGTAATAGGAAAATATTACGTTTGTTATGATTTTAGTGCCGGTATTTATTTACTCTTACTTCTCACCGTTGTGTTTCTATTTCGAAATATTTTCACCACTAAATAAAGAAAACAACTGGAATTTTGAGTTAAAAAAAATAATACATATTTATATTTCAAATAATAATTCTCTTTAAATGTCAACGTGTTAGATTGTCTCTCATAGTTCTATGAGCAAATTATTTCTCAGAGAGCAATACTATATAACAAGAGCAAGTACAGTGAAATCTGCTGATGTAGGACCTGCACGTCCTTAAAAAGCTGTTTTATTGTGAGTACATCTTCTGACTTCAATTTTTATTAATTACACTGTGCCACAGTGAAAATATATCCGAGTAACTGCATTATTAGTGTAAGTTGTATGTTTTGTTGAGTAGAACTCAAAAATATTTTTTCATATTCGTCGAACCCTCCAAAATTGTTTTATTTGACAGAAACTGTTTTTCTTTATATTTTCACACAAAATTATTGAGTACGTTCCAACGCTGACTGTAGTTAATCCTACATATAGATATCGGTTAGGTGCTTTTATAACACTTATTAACCTAGATCTATATATTTTTTTTTACATTTTCTCTCTGTGAGCAAATAAAACAACAAAAATTTGTTATTTGGAGTCGACATTAAGCTGTAGGTCAAGCCACTCATGGCAAAAAATTAATAAATTTTAGCTTTAAAAATTTTAATTTTTAATTTTAAAAATTTTTAGAAAAAATTCTTCATATATAAAAAAATAATAACTCAGTTAGCCAACTATAACGGAATGTAATTGCAACGATAGGAAAGTCCTGATCGATATTGTTATGACTTTATACATAAGACAAACGATTTTATTTATTTGTCTATTTATAGGGAAAGGCAAAATTCCATGCAAACAGACAAGTATGTGAATTTGTTAGCTTTACAGAAACAGCACATACAAGTTTTAAAAAATACTTTTAAATAAAAATAAAACCGTTGAAATGTATCTAAAAATCATGTAGTGATAACACTGTTAAAAGAGCAGTTGAATTAAATCAAATAAAAAGGCGCCATACTAACAGAAGTAAAATAAATAAAAAAATGTGAAAACAAAGTTTAAAAACTTAAAATCTGCAAATAAAATCAACATTTTTGAAAAATTAATAGAATATTAACTCTTTTAAAATCCAGAAACTTATTATAAATAATTTTTATTTGATAAACCCTGATACACAAAGTACAATAAATTAAATTTTGTTTTAAAATATTAATTTTTCAAATTATTTCAATTTTCAAAATAAGTAAGTAAATAATTGAAAACCAAAGAAGAATGTGAAACAGACCCCTTATTTTTCATAGTAGCTCCCAGTAGACCATTTTTTACTGTGATCTGAATTTCTTACCATCTTTTTAAAATTGTGCATATTTTTGTTTATTTAAGATTTACACAAAGCGATCTAACCGATTAAGGACAAATCTTTAGAATTTAATATCGATTTCTGACCTTTTTCGTAGTGTAAGTGAATCAATTTCACTGTGATCCACTGTATATGTAATCATATATACATAAATTTCGTTTCGATTAAGGTCCTCTGTTCTGCTCCTCCTAATAAGAAAAATAATTTCGAAAGATTTGTGATCACTTATTTTCATAATAAGATGGTAGTTTCAATGTTTGTCCACACATAACCGATGATTTTATACTTGTTTCATTTTCAGCCAACAATGCATTTTGCAGTGGCAAAAACAATAAGTCTTTTTTAGACAACAGGTCATACTTGTACTACTACACCTCAAGTTATTTATTTATTAAAATTCAAATTATATTTTAATTATTACGAGCTGACCAGAATCTCCGTTGGAAAACAGAAACGAAATCACGCAGAATTAGTAACATTATCACGGCATTTTTACTGATGTAATGTGGCACATACTTCGCACATCTACATATGTATGTATGTTAATGAAGTCTTCTGTACATAAATACATACATGTTTAGTCAAATATGTAAAATAAAAAATTAAAACAACAGCTATGACAGCAAATGATGCATATTGTACATTTGCATATATTTAAAATGAAATTTTTCTTATTTTCCAAAGCCTGTGTATGTATCTCTATATTTTAGTCCGTATTTATGTATATAAGATTTAATAAGAATTTGCATGTGATTGTCAGTTGCCTCGTTACTTTATTAGCGATGTGAGTGAATATGATTTCCTTATTTTCAAACAAATCTTCCAATAATAAACATTTTATTAAATATGCTTGAGTATCTATCACTCTCACACTTTGAAGTTTAAATTATAATTTAATTATTTTAATTAATACGTTATATAGATGAAAATAAACACACCTTCATATTGATTTATTCTTTCAAGAGCCGGTTTAAAATTTTAGTTTCAATTTAATTTTCAATGATTATTTTCAGAGAAACTTGCAATCAATAAACATCAAATAAAGAGAACTTTAAAATAAAAAATTAAAGTGGAAAAGCGAAATAAAAAATGAATAAAGCAGGAGACTTCAAACGACATCAAAACAAAAGGACTCATCTTAAACAATTGGTTGCAAAAAAGGGAATAAATGATGGGAAATGGAATGTCTAAAATGTTTTCAGTAAGTTAACAGAAAAATGAACAGACTGTTTTTATTGTCAAAGCGACTGTCTGCATTTCGTTTAATAAATTGACGAAATACAAGTTCGTCTTAATTGCAACCACAAAAAAGGAATGCCGATTGCTGTTGTCATATCCGTAGCAGAATTTATAAAATACTTTGAAACCTGCCAAAGGGCAGTTTTGAACAAATACCCAATGTTACGTGCCCTTCATCATGTTTGACAGTAAGACATAAGTGCCTCGGGCTCATCTTCTGATTAAGTTTTCTCCAAATATACTCAACCAAATTTATCATATTTGCTTTCGTCTCCGATCGGGACAGCTGTCCAAAAAGAAAATCAGATCCCTACATTTCTTTTGTTTAAAAATGAATTCTTGCATGCGTAGCTACCGTTAAAATTATAGTTTTGGAGAATTCGACATTATAGATTTTAATGTTTTGCCGACATACCTCACAATTTTGGAACGCTTGCTCTAGTCATAGGTTTTCTTTTCTTCAGGTTCCGTAAAAAGCATTTTCGATATTTTTTTGGCTTATTTCTCACCCACAGTTCATTTTTAAAATGCTATTTTCTGCTGTTGTTCATGCTTTATTAACGTTTTCTGCAATTTGCTTTTCATCATTTCTATCTTATGGTGGTAAAGCTGCAAATACTGAAATTTTAAACTAAGCAATAATTAAAAGAATGACTATTTAAGACTTTAGTGTATTAAAATAAAGAATTGAAACCCAAAGAAGAATGTGAAACAGATCCCTTATTTTTCGTAGTAGTTTACAGTGTGACCTGGGGGCTAATTCTGGCAGTCGTATACGAAGGAATTTTTAATCGAACGTGCGAGTTTTTTTAGTTTTGGGAGTAAAGTGTATCGAAATTTCTAATGATGGCATTCGATGTGTGATCATTCGAATGCCACCTTGCGAGTTTTTACTTGTAAGCACTAAAGCTTTCGAATTAACGTTTTTCTGTTGTTAAGCACAATATAAAAAATGTAAGTAACAAATTTATAATAATTTATGAATAAAAAATTAATTGCAGTATTTGTAGGTCAAAACTTTTAAAAATTAATTAAAGATTCAGAATTGGCAATACTCTTTGCTACGGGAACAGCTCACAGCCATGCTCAATGCTTCCGGCCCACCAATCAAAGATGCAAAAATGTGGCGCAAGGTAGTTTAACAAACTCTTGTTCTGTTTAAAATTCTGTTGAGGGTCTAAAAAATGTCCAAACTTTTGGGTCTTCAAAAACATCAGAATGCATCCCAAAAGAGAATTGCGACAATGAAAATGTTACTATAAAAATGTGCTAAAGTGGTCAGTTGAATAACTAATTTCCGGTAATAATTTTTTTCATTTTTTTATTAGTATGCAAATATTTAGTTTCTTTTATATGACGATTTAGAAAGCGAATTCGAAAAAATGTTCGACCAAGATAAAATCTTTTAACAATTTTTATATCTAAATTTATATTAGTTAAGTCCAACAAGTTTGACATATAATTTGGGCTAGTATTTAAATAATTTCCATTAATTTTAAAAAAAATTGAGTTTAAATGTTCCAAAAGTTTTAAAAAATCGGTATTAGGCTTATGTAAACCTCCCTCGGATAATAAATTTATATATGCATAATTTTCATCTTTTTGTGCCGAAGCCAAATTCTGTAAGACCCATCTTGAAAATTATATAACCCGCAAAATTTTCTAAACCATCGAATTCAATATCACATAAATTTTTAACATCATCCAAAAATTGCTCTGTTTCTTGATGTTCTGTAATCTATAAAAATCATTAGATTTATATAACGTAGATTCTACAGATATTTGCCTCTATTTGCTCTTCATCGTCTATTGGGATTTGATTTATTGGATTAAAAATTTGTTGACTTAACGTCACGTCAGGATCTACTATTTGAAAATCTAAAATTTTGTCTTCGCAATTTTGAACATTTGCTTCCGAACAAAGTATGTTTTCATTGCGACCTGATTTTATAAATAATTGTTAAGAAAAAATTTAAAGAAATATAATTTTCTTAAATATACCTAAAATATATGATCTGAAACGGTACTTAAACTCTAAAGGCGATGGATGGTCATGCAATCCTCCCTTTGCACGTATCGCACTAAAAAAGTTTTCTACGCAATTTTGATTTAGTTTGGCAGTAAGCACATATTTCATTCCATAGTTGTTCTTTAAATAATCTAAAAAAGGCGGAAGGCCATTATTATTTTGTATAATGCCTCTTTGAAATGGAAGAAGGTTTCCATTTTTACGGGGCGCAAATAAATTCTTCACTACTTCAGACATTGTTCGTAATACATGATTTTGTTGGGAAAGAGCTAATCCATATGCTTCGCATAGTGCTGTTAAATATGTCAAACCAGTCATTCACAATTTGAAAAAGTTCTGAACATTGAATGAATTTTTTGTCATCTTGACATAAACCTAATTGGGTACATCTTTTTAAGGCCGTTGCTGTGGTGTGTGAAAACAATTTTGTGGCTGTTTTCACTTTTTGTCTGGCTGCAGAATAAGATAAAATTTTAAAATATTATTTTAGATGTCTTCCTAATGTATACATACCTGCGCCTTTCACATTTAACATTTCTAGAGATAACTTTTTCGAAATATTGAGATCAAAATCGCACAATGAAATAAGTTCTTGATTTATTTAGGATCGTATTTCGAAAAAAGTACCCATCATCCAGAAAGTGATTGCGCAAAAGTTTTATTAAGTGTGGAACATCAGCGAATACAAAAATTAATTTATTTTCATCTGAAGGATGTTTAAAAAAGTTTTTCTCTGGGGATATGTCCATAGATCTCCAAAGCTGTTGGTTCTCAAATCCTAAATCACTGACAGCTGCAACTACCGTAAATCCAATTTTGTATAATTCCGAAATAATATTTAAAAATAAGGTTTTTTGCATCTGCATATCAAAACCATAATTGTTTCCAATTTCCACGATGTCCCCGAACCATTGCCACCTGAACCATCCTTTTAGGTTGAAGAATAAGGTAATTTTTCCTATCATATGCCCACTCCTCTCTGCACTTCATCTCATCGAAACAAAGAACACATAACTTTTGTTCTATATCTAATTCAAATGAACCCATATGAGACAAGGTTTGTTTTTGTATTCCTGGCTCAAACAACAGTTTTGTAGCCCATCTGCGGAGCGTCGATGGTGATGGTAATGTGTAATCATATTTATGTAAAAACTTATAACTACGTGGGCCTGCTGAATAAAGAGAAGTTGCAAACGAAATGTCTTCTAATTTGTAACGGGGTATTTTCGGAATAATGGACAAACTTTTTGATGGGTTTAATTTTGGCACTGCTTCATTATTTGTTAAAGTACTTATTTGAAATTCTAAAGATGCTATTTTTTCTTTCAAATTATGTACTTGCTTATCAATTTCTAATTGGTAGTCTTGAAGCGAAATGCTATAGAATACGTGGCAAGTATAATGGAAAAAAGTATAGTCAGTTATACCCGCCATACGATGCCCTACACCACCGTGATTATGAATGTATAATTCTATAGTGGTGTACGGTATCAAAATGTAACACTAATTAAGAAACAATAATTAAGAACAACTTACTCAGTTTGAGTACTTATACTTGTATAAGACTTTCTCACAACTTTTTGGGATATTCCTTCGCTTATTATTTTATTATATCTAAATCGTAATGGTTATTTATTAAATTTAAAAACTACTATACAACTGTCTACTCACCCTTCCAAAAAATCATCACATTCTTCAATATATTCCTCAAGGTACTCTTCAACATATTGTTCATTGCCAATAAATTCATTTAGCTGGCTAAAATTACTTAATATTCTATTATGTATTAAATCACATTTTGAACACTACTTGTTACCTCGTATTAATTGGAACAATCTCAATCTATCCAATCTCACGCGTTTCGTTTTAACAGTAATATCACTTTCAATAAAATGTTTTGAGCACACCATTGGCTCCTTTGGCAAATCATACTCACAAATTTTACACACTTCCAGCCACTGCTGGCGTTTTTTAGGAAATGTGGGGACTTTAAAAAACCGTATATTTGAATTTTTGCAAAAATATTTTGTATTTTCGCATTGGGGGAAAATACAACTCATTCTTTTTAAATCTTGAAATAATATTTTGAAATTAGCTTCGTAAGTATTGATATATCAAAAGTCTTACCTTTGATTCCAATTTAAACACAAATATTTTAATAAAAAAAATTTTCAAAATATTTTTCAATTGAATTTATTTGAAAACTTATTATTTTCATATGACATCAAAGAAAATGTGGGGAATTTAAAATTAATAAGGTAGCATTATTTTAACGAAAACGTCAAAATCCTTAAGCATGTCAGATAGTGAATTTTAAAAAATAAAGAGAGAATGAAACTACCTTCTATATTTCTTATACCATGATATTATCCATTATACGAAATATTACAATTTTAATAAAACTTTTTTTCTTGAATTAATTAAATTTCTTTTATTTTTGTAAGAAAACATATGTTTTTTGTTTACAATTTTTGCATTTTAGTCAGTGCTGTAAAACGAAATAATTAACTCGTTTCACAACACCTAAGCAACAAATCGATTCGTTTCGTATCGAGTAACATCATCAGAAAATTACTCGCTATCGAAATTATTTTCTATTCGAACGCAATTTCGATCACGACTGCGAGAATTAGACCCTTCAATTTTACACCATTTTTTGTAAAATACCAATAATTTTATTACTGTTATCTTTGTTTATTTAAGGCTTAATCAAACAATCTTTAGAAATTAATATCGATCTCTGAGTTTTTTACTTGAAAGTGGACCATTTACACTGCGTTAAATTTAATTTTAATTAATTATTTTTAAAACACAGTTACTAATCCACTGATATTTATTTATTGTTAAATATTCATTCCATAATATTTACTTTATAATTTCAACGAAATTAATTTTACTTCTACTTTTTAAGAAATTATTCAGCTGTCCGATTCGAATATAAGTATATAACCCTTTATACGTGCCAATTCTAGTTGACAAAGTTTTTTCTTCCTATTCATGGAAGTCTTTGTACACCGTGTCGTGCTAAAGAATTGATTACCCTTAGAAGGCCTCTTAACAAAGTTTTAAATAACATGTTTGTCGACTTTAACTTGTATTTTATAGACTTCATTTGAAATATTCGGCTTTATTCTGGTTGTCGTCGTCGACGCAAGACGACGTCGACAGTTTAAAATTGGTATTCTGTAAGTCAATACGCTGTCGATATTGTGTTGTGTCGACTCTTATTTTGTCGACGTCATTTTTGGTAACGACAGGTTGTGGTTTTAAAGTTAGAAAACAAAAAAATATAACAAAATTAACAAAATGGAAAAAAATGAAAAAATTTAATTGACAAATTCAAATCAATTTGAGAAGCTTGTGGAAGAGTTGCAGAAAAATCCATCTCTTGCAAGAGGATTTATTAGAGGTAACGTTAAGAGCGATTTTAATGGGATGATATTGCCAAAGTTTTAAATGCTCTTGGTCCACCCAGGAGACCTTCTGATGGATGGCAAAAGGTATGGAAATTATTAAATGTATACGCATCATAAATTTATCACATTATTTTAGGTCTGGAGAGATTTAAAATTTAAAGTTAAAAAAAACTTGTAACCAACAAAAGTGAATGTAATGCCACAGTTGGCGGTAGATTTAAACAGTTGGCACTTACCCCTTTGGAGGAAGATGTAGCAAATCTGCTGCACTTTGATAAGCATCAGTGTTGCCAGAAAATGAATTTCAAAATATGCTAAAACATGAAAAACATAATGCTAAAATGTTCTACGGAATAAAAAAAATGCTAAATTTTTTAAATGAAACAAAACTATTTATTTTATATATGTATATGTTTTTGTTTTATTCCGAAAATAAAACTTTTTAACATCAGTATATTACATTTGAGTTAATAATATGTTCATAAAATTATTGTTCTTCTTTCATCAATTACAATTTATGTATATATTAATTCATAAAAATTCCCTATTGCAAGTGCATTATAAGATTCGTGGCAGCGATGGTTGCCGTTGCTTATTTTGTATATGCAATTGGTTGACAAATCCTAAGTAGATGTTGGTCGCGATGGTGACCGCAAATACTTGGAATTTTTGCGACTATCTCTACTTCTTTTTCTTTTTTTTTTCTATTGTTGGAGTTATTACTTGTGAGTATTGTCCATAAAGAAAACGTTATATATTTTGTTTTAACCCTCGAATTTGTATTATTGAACATAACTCAGGTTTTCGAATTTTATTTTTAATTAAAGCCATTAAACTGAAAAGCCTTTCAACTTCGGCATTAGAAAATGGTAAAACGAGTAATCACAATACAAAGATGGACAATACTTTAAATGTATTTACTTAATTAAAAAAAATTTTTTGGAGTAAAAAAAAATTTTTTGGAGTAAAAAAATTTTTTTTTACAAGCAAATTATGCTAAATGCTTACAAAAAATAAATGCAGCATAATGCTAAATCTAGCACTGAAAGTGCTAAAATGGCAACAGTGATAAGCATATTCATCCGGAGGGTATTGTACAAGGTGTTCAAATTCAGGCTAATGTTGAGGTCCCAGTGTCAGAAGGTTATTTGGAAGAAGGAATAGCTAAAGGTTCTGAGTTGGACACAATTGACGCCCCCATTAACCAAGAGTTACCTGGAACATCACAAAACAACATAGATTCAATGCCTTCAAGCTCCAACCATCAGCAACCATATTGTACTCCTAAAAGGAAAAGAACTTGTTCCATCTCAAAAACCAAACACAACTCCGATGCACGCAATGAATTGCTAGAAAAGCACAGCGATAATCAAATAAAACTTTTGACTGATATATCCAACACTTTGTCGTCAGTGAAATACAGTCTCCGAGATTCAAATAAATACCAAAGAATAATACTATCAATTGAAGAAAAAAAATTAAAAATTATGGAAGAAAGAGCTGAGGGAGGAGGAATTGCACGAAAGTGAATTAGAAATTAGGGCAATCAAAATTATGATTAAAAAAGGAGCTTGAACTTCTCAATAAAAAATAGAATATACTTATTTTATACTTACTTCTATCTCTACCTACATAGTACATTTGTGATATTTATTTGCTTTTGAAAAGAATGAATTAAAGAATGATTTGAGTTATGAAAAACTTCGTTTTATTTCTTCTCTTATTTCAGATGCCTCACTACTTTGTGAAATTTGCACATTAACTACATCAATATGTCGGTTGATTTCAGCGCCTCTTAAATCTTCATAAGTGGCATTGCCTAAGCCATATTCAATGCAAACATTGTGAAGTGCAGCCATTAGCTATTTTAATTGCTTCGGCAAGCATGTAATGCAATTGACGTGCTCCAAGAAGGCATCGAAACCGAAATTTTAATACTCCAATTGTTCTTTCCACAATATTTCTTGCTTTAGCATGTTTAGTGTTAAAAATAGATTCAGCACTTTCTTCAACAGTAGAACGATATGGAGGGATTAGATAGGGCTCAATAGGATATCCTGCATCACCTAGTTAAAAACAACATTGTTAAATGATAATCATAATGACATAAAAATTTTACCTAAAAGCCATGAATTTCGTTCACCTGTTGAATACCGTTCCTGCAATATTCTTTTTGCATGGCTTAGATTCCATATTAAGGAATCATGTACAGATTCTGCATATCGGGCATCCAAAAACCGTATTCGCATTTTATGATCACAAATCTACATTAAAATGAAGTGTTTAAGTTTATGAAATACAATAAAATTTTAATATACGAACCACCATAGCATTTAAACTGAAAAATCCTTTACGGTTAAAATATAAATGTTGTTCACACAACCAATAACACCAGGAAATTCCGTTTTTTTCAAAAAAAAATTTATTTGGCTTCATTTTTTTCCGCATCGGACATTTCAAATTTTATCCATTGTGGACAAACTGTCATTTCTAAGGCATCCAGAGTTTCGGCCAATTAAAACGGCTGGTTGTGACAGACCCAAATTAAAATCATTTCCAACACTAACCTGGTACGAACCCTGTGGAATCTTAAAGTCGTTGCCAATTTTATTGTTTTTGTAGTAAATGATGATTTAATACCATCTTTTAAATGAGGTGATATTGTTTCCAGAACACTCTTAAAGGCCGCCTTATTTAGACGAAAGTAGCACTCAGTCTGATTAGTTTTCTTTGCAAAATTAAGTTTTCTGTATTATTTTCATCACTCGAATCTGAACTTGTATCACAAATAAAAAACATTTAAAAAAATAACGCTCGTATCACAGATATATAATGTGTTTTGTGTTATTACAATTTTCGATAAACAGTCGACGTCGACATAGTACTGTTACAGAATGCCAAAAGAGTGTCGACGACGATAGAAAACGATGTCGACTCAAAAACGACGACGACAACTAGAATAAGGGTGATTATTTCTCAACAATTGTTTATATTGCCGTTCTTTTTGAATTTATTATTTTGGTAAGTACTGCATTTTTACAAACATATTTAAGGAGTTGCAACATAAAGTTTATTTTAGTGTATCGAATATAATATGAAGAAATAGAAAATGTCTATAGAAGCTAAGCTAAATACATTTACAATAAAGAAATGTTTTGAACCACGTGATTTTAAAATGGTTTTTTTTTTTTTTTTTTTTTCTTGAAAGCATATTTTTTTATATAAAAAATAGTAACAGTAAAAATGTTAGAAAAGAAAAAAAGTAATTATCACTTGACTTCTTTTTACATACATTTTGCTTTGCTAATGTCAGCACTTAACACCAAATAGAGGTTTATAATTAACATGTAACAGATGAACGATTTAAAATATGCTGATAACATTACACTGATTTCCGCCAAAAAGGACCTTATGTAAAGTAAAATAAACGGCTGCCGAACAAACATACAAATTCATGTAAGTTAGTTTGTCGAACTCAGATAATCTTCTCTTTGACTGCAAGATTATTGAAGAAGGGGCACTGTTTCTTATGTAGGGTAGCTATATAGTGCCTCGGACTACAGAAGATCGATGTCAGACTCTCTAAAGTAAACAGAGCATTCGCAAAACTACACCCAAAATGCGGGTTTATCAATTATCACAAAAATAAAAAATCATATCTCAGACGGAGGCACTCCCAAATTCCAGTCCTTTATAAATCACCGCTTGCGTAACATACACGCTTTTGACACTCTAACCAATTAAATGGTTTAAGGAATGAAAGAGAAAATGAAGGCAAACAAAATGCGTTGCCGTAATCTTCATTACGCTGAAACCCACAAGTAGCTCAGACTAGAGGACATCACACCGTTCAATCTTGTTTATGTCCCCAAAAATAGTAAGTTTAGATAGCAAGTCATAAACGCTAAATCTTATCATATTTAACGCAATAAAACTGAATTTGAGTGAATTATGGATCTTGGACTGATGCAACAAAGTAGGTTATCCCATAGGAATAACAAGTAAAAACGCATGTTGTGGCGACCCACACAGAGTATGGGACTGACAGGGACAGAGTATGGGACTGACAGGCTAGTGTTGATTTGATTCATACTACCACCGAGTTCGTTAAAAATTTTCCACAATAAACTCTTATATTCTTATATGACGGTAAAGGGTGCTATATGGAAAGCATAATGTCTGCAGTATTGTAAAGGCAAAACGGCGACTATTTGATCTGAATTAGAGAAATATAGGGTTTCATTTTCTGCAAAAACTATTAAATTCTTATTAATTTTTCATCAGTGAACAAACACACTCTGTGTGTTTCTGAGATTTAGCTTCCGTCTGCATCACCAAATAACTTTTTGTCTTAGTGGGTATACAAAATTTATTATATTAGTGAGGATAAAAATGGTTACGCCAATTTGAAATATTCCACTAATATATCACTAAATGAAAAAATAATTTAATTTTATTTTTATTGAAGTAATCTACGAAGTTAAGAAAATAATAGAAGATTGTGTTTACAGACTTAATAAAAGATTGTTTTTAACAAATCTCTTCTTAATCCTTGGAATCCTGGCTATTAAGATTTAACAATGAAAAAGAAGAGCATTTGCTCACACTGTAAATCTTAGGTTTTTAAAACATTTACACATACTCTTAATAGTTTTCTCCTTAGAGAAATTGATACTTATTAGTTCCGTGCTCATTCCATTAAATTTATCTCCAGAATGCCCTAATAAATCTGCACACCGTAGACCACCACCTATTGTGTGTACGACAACATAAAAATTATGGAACAACTTTTCGCCAAAAATTTTGGGGGAAAACAACTTCCCCTTTCCCGAGGTTCGCCGAAACTTCATTCGCAAATTTTTAGGCGTTAGAAATCCCATGTTCAAATATAGAGTAGGTAGGAGAAATCATAAAATTAAAAAAGGAATTAAAATATAATTCGGACGGATATAAAAACCAAATACATACAGATTTGGTGTAATGTTTTATTCAAATGAAGACAGATGGCAGGGATATGAAAGACATCAGCGGTAACTAAAGTATGCAATATAAAAATAAATTTACCGGAATACCAACAGTAAAAAAATTATTAGAAAAAAAAATAAATATAAAATGCAGAAGACAAAACAGTATTGTATTGACAAATAGTATTGTTCCTTTGATACAGCACTGGACACAAGCCACAAAAGAAAGCTAAAACAATAGAAGGTATTTTACAAAGATGTTAGCAACAGAGCCAACAAGAAATTGGTGTACGCGAACGTAGACGTGGGCGATAATAGAGATCAGAAAAAATAAGAATTTCTATTAACTTAATTGTTCTTAAGTGCTACATACAGATAAATATAAGATTTAGATTTATTGTGTGAGTGACGTGACTCACATTGGTTGTAAAATTATTGCAGGTACTGCTGTTCCATTAAAGCACTGATAGACGACAATAAAGAAATTAAAAAACTTGAAAATTACAGACAAAATTTAAAACGATATAAGTGGAAAAAAGGTGTCAATAATATAAATAAAGAGTTAACATCGTTGGACAAGCAATATACACGTATGAAACTATTGAATTAAGGATTTTTATGTAAAATTTTTTTATATTCCATAAGTCTCTTAAAAGATGAGTTAAATGTAAAATGATTAACAATATTTAACATATATATATTCAGGCTAATATTATTAACATTTCAAAACTATCAAGATTAATCCCTCCCTTTGGAACCAATAGCAATAACAATCGAATTCCATATTACTCATACGTATTACAAAGTAGTATCATTTAAAAGGACATTTAAAAACGTATTTAAATACAGTCGATGAATTACAAAACTTATACAAAAAAGTTAGCTGTGCTATCATCGATGTTTCTTATTCAATTTGTTCAGTCATTTTCAATAAATTAATTTTAAGAGGTATCTTTTATGTACTAAGGATAATTTTTTTATTTCGTATATATGGATCTCGAAACTATTTAAGACTGTTATCTTTGCAGTATCAACTCTTTCTACATCCTGCTCAATTTTTTCAACAATTTTCATAGAATTTTTTTCAGACAGCTTTGCAAATTTAATCTATAAATGTCCTTTACATGTCCCGATATACAAATTTTTTTGACCTTACAAAAAACAGTTCTAAGTAAGTGGTTGTCTGTAAAATAATCAGCAAATTTCTGTACCAGACAATCCTGTTACGTGGAATAATAAAAAAAGTTTAAAACATTTTGTTTAACTATTTGGCCTCTATTAGTCAGCCATTCCTGCACGCAATGTTCTGTGGAGTATGGTTCCTAAACGTGCAGTGAATCACACTAAAATTAGTTCACTTGCAAAAATGTACAAAAAATCTCAGGAATCTAAAGGAAAAGCTTTAACCGATTAGATTATTTTCTTTAAATTGTTTGATTAATAAACAGAAGCATGTAGTATCAATTTAAGAGTTAACAATATTTTAATATTTTGTAAAAAGTCAGTCACAAAAGAGATGATGCTCTGTGAGCTACTATGAAAAATAAGAGATCTGTTAAACATTCGTTTTTACTTAATTATTTATTTTAATACACTTAAATATTTAGTTAAAAAAATTTAATATTTACCGCCACTCTACAAGTTAAAAAGTTCATCCTTATACACCATAAGAAAAAGTCAAAGAAAATTACAATAATCGTTAATAAAGCTTGAACAACAGTAAGAAGCATTATTCAGCGTTTTTGAAATAAACGCTGAGAAAGAAATGCTTATAACGCAATGTGAAAGAAGGAAAACCCCCAACCAGATCAAGGTCACCCAAAATTGTGAGATATGTATGTATAAGATTTGCTCATTACTGTCTTGCGAAAAGTTTTTTTTGGGTCAAAATATAACATTTCTGCTTGAGAATAATTGAAGAAAAAAGAAAGGAGGTGACCCCGAGAAACTTGCGTCCTTTTGTCGAACATGGTTGATGGCTGGTAATGGCATGGGTGCTTCTTCTGTTCTATTAGTGTTTGTAAATTACATTTTGTTGAAATTTTGAAAGAAAACGTATAAAGTGTTAAAATTCTTTCTATGAAGCAAATGTTTGATTTTTATCAGGATATTGATCTTAAGCATACAGCTATAGTTTTTAATGGCTGATGAAGAATTCTCCTCCAGTTATCAAAACTCAACCCCAGCTCAAGATTTAATCGCTATCGAAAATTTGTGACAAAAACTGCTAATAGAAATAAGAAAACAAACATTTTCAAACAAAACAGAACTGAAAAAGGCTAATTTGGACTATGTTGTATTTTAAATATAAATTTATGATTCGGGGTGTACCTGTTAGCAGTTAAATTTCACGTCAGCTATTATAAGTTTGTAGGTGTATAAATCTTAACTTCAATTTGATCTTTGCCAGGTTTAGGTATTGTTTTAACTAGTGAAATCTTCCATTGTTGGCATCTCGTTACTCATTTTATCAAATACAGGGAAATTTTTCGGATTGGGTCAGCAATAATATTCTGAGTATCACGAAACTCTTCTTTTTATTTTATTTCGATGAAACTAAAACCACCGAGGGTTCCATTTGATGGTTCCTGTGCCAGGCTGATTCCTTTTATCAGTTCCGTGGAGATCATCTCACACAACATAAACAACACCCAGCTTGCAATGATACTTTGAATATACAAAATCATGGCGATGTCATGCAGATGGGTAAGATGAGATGATTTCAATTTTCGTTACAGCTTTCTCTGCCAGTGCCTATAATTTCAGATGAATGAACAGAAATGATAAGTAGTGTTTCAATATTTTACACACACACAATCCACTCAAAATTACCCGATTAACTTAGTTTAGTCTGTCTGAGTTGGACTTATTTTAATGTCTACAAAATATTCAGATTTTATGAAAATAATTTAAATATTTGTTAAAGGATTCTAAAAAACGAAACTTAAGCTTGAAAAATTCTTTATTGAAATTATGAGCAATACTAACGATTTGATACAGAGCATTGAAATACTGAACAAAATCAGAAAAAAAACTTGTTCACACAAAATCAAGGACATTGCCACCAAGTATGCATGTCTGCTTTTCCCTCATATTTATGTTTGTGCTCATTATATTGTATTTATATACTTTATATACTTGTGTATGTATATATGTTTTATTTTCATTCTCTTCTTCATAATCCTTTAACTCTCTATTTAGCACGTGCTTATTTATTCTACCATTTTTTAGGAAGAAATAAATATTTATTACATGAAATCAGTTTATATACATACATATATGGTGGCCTTATAATTAGAAACGACTTAGCAACCTGTATGTTTGTTAATTTGTTTTACAGTTTTCACTGTGTAACTGGGATCTAAGGCTTTGTTTGGAGGACGTCTTACATACGTTTTTCCATCAGATTGGGACAAATTAAACTTAGATTCGTCACTCCAGAGAACTCTGTTCCAGAAACATCGTTTCTAATTATAAGGCGATTACAACTCTTCAGTCAGGATGTCGACCTAGTTTCTCACACCATTTATGTTGTGTGTGTTAATTTTATACACGAGTGGTGGGACCTACAGTTTAAAGTCGACTCCGAACGACAGATTTTTGAGAAACTTTTCATGGCAATTTTATTTACTCTCGGAGTTTTTGCCAGAAATCTGCTGAGAGGAAGTTGCCGAAGAAATACTTTTTGTATTTTGTTTAAATGTCTGGCCTGGAGCTCGAACCCTGGCTTTACGTCAAATAAGCCAACGCACTACCTACTAGACTACGGCGACTCCGTTTATATACAGTTTCTTAAAAATCCTTAAAAAATGTGGATGAAACCGGGAAAAGAATGGATCATTATATAATAAAGTATTTAATATACCTGTGATTTTATCAAACGATGCGTAAACAGCCTGTATATATATATCCGCTTTTCATAAATCAAAGTCATTACATTAAAGCATTATTTTTTACTTTTTTATTTAAATTTATGTTTTAAACTCAATTTACCTGATTTGCTTTCACAAGCAATTTTGATAGCTGAAAGCGGCCATCTTGTTGAAGCTACGTCTGTCGAAATAGTTGTTATTTGTTTAGTCTGTTCTGCTAAATCACCATGGGCGACCATAGATAACGACGGTTTTCGCTGAACAGTCTCTTGGGCAGTTTCGAACTAAATCCAAATTTTCCTTGAAAAATCTTTTAAATTCAGTGATGAGGCCCGTTTTTGTAACAATTGGTACGTGAACAAACATGATTGTCACATTCGGAACGATACCAAATCTTTAGCCACCACCTGAATTGGATGACCTGGATTCCAACGTAATCTGGTCGGCGTTTAGATCCACACGTCAAGTGGAGCTGATGTGAACTGTCCACCAAGATTATGCGATTTGACATCATTAGGTTATTTTTTTATTTTATGAAAATAGGCCACAAATCACACCAGTTCTCAAAACTCAAATCTCAAAAAAAAAAAATCAACATATACAACATGGGAGGTGTGAGAAACTAGGTTGTAATTCTGATTCAAAGGTTGTAATGACCAATTAAGTATATATTTAATATATTGTGCTGAAGTCGTAACAATATCATAATATGAACAGCCAAAAACAACTCATATACAAAAACAAAAGAAAGAAATAATCAAAAGAAAAACGCACGAGTATACAAAAGAAATAAAAAAATAAAATAAAATTGAAACTAATATTTTAGGTAAGTATATTACAAGTTTTTGTAATGGGTGACTTTTTAAGAGCTATAGGAAAAATTTTCAAAGAAAAACACATAAAATTCAGAAAAATGCATGAAATCTTTATTTGAATCGATAGTATAATAATATATATAATTTAATGTTTGAAGATTATTTCATGCAAATATTGGCTGCGACTGCGCCTCAAATTGTCCATCCGCTTAGTCCAATTTTGGCATACTCTTTCCAACATTTCGGCCGGTATCTCACGAATAAATGCTTCAATGTTGTCTTCTAATGCGTCAATTGAAGCGGGCTTGTCTGTATAGACACGAGCTTTAACATAGCCCCACAAAAAATAGTCTAAAGGCATTAAATCGCACAATCTAGGCGGCCAACTGGTCCCGAACGTGAAATAAAATGTTCACCGAACTCGCCTCTAAATAAGTCCATTGTTACGCGTGCTGTGTGGCATATGGCACCGTCTTGATGAAACCACATCTCATGCAAGTCAAGCTCTTGCATTTTGGGCAAAAAAAAAGTTGGATATTATCTCACGGTAGCGCTCACCATTCACAGTTACGTTACGATTCGCAGCATCTTTGAAGAAGTAAGGTCCAATGATCCCACCAGCCCATAAACCGCACCAAACTGTGACTTTTTCTTGCCACATTGGTAGCTTTTGCAATGCTTCTGGCTGATCTTCACTCCAAAATCGACAATTCTGCTTATTTACGTATCCATTGAGCCAAAAATAAGCTTCGTCGCTGAACACAATTTTTCGATAAAGAAGTGGATCTTCGGCCAGCTTTCCAAGCACGCATTTTGATAATAAAATTCAATGATTTGCAAGCGTTGTTCGTTTGTAAGACGATTCATGGTTAAATTATAGACCAAACTGAAGATGTTTGACAGTGAAACAAAACAGGAAACGTGCGTGAGCTGTTTAATCCAGTGTTGCCAAAAAGATAATAGCTAAAAAATTAGCCGTTACAATGGGTCAATTCGACCTCCGCGTACTGTACTCGTCTTAATTGACAAGTACACGTCCTCTAACCTAACCTAACCATATTACAAGTTTTTGACAGTATACGTCATTTTAGAACAAAATAAAGCGAATCAGGAAGTATAGAAAATTGTGAATTTATTCCAACAATTCCCATGTTTATGCGATATTAAAATGCCCCGTAATGATTAATGCAAGAAATTGAACAAAATATGGGGAAGACGAAGTTGATATAAAGAAGAAAATAAAGAATTTGGATGTAGAAGCATCGAATCTTATAATTATCTTATAAATTATAATCTTATTTTTTAATTGTTTTTATTTTTCTTAGAAAATTGATTACTTTGTTAATAATATTTATAGACTTGTTTAGTTTATTTGTTTATTTTTGTTCTATTGGTTTAATGATTTACAATAATTTTAAGTTTCTTTTACCTTAAAAATTAAAATATTATTAAAATACTATTGAACATAAGAAAAATCTCTCTAGAAATTTATTTCATTGCCCTGAAAAGGACCAATTGGTGATGTAAGTTTATTTGGTGGCCCTGAAAAGGACTGATTATTGTTGTGAATTTTACTTATCATATTGTTAAATGAACATGATTTGCTACCTGCTTCTTAATTTTTTTGCTATTAGAATTGGACATCACCGTTAATTATATGAAAATTAATTTACATTTTCCCTCATTTCATTAGTAAATTCTGCTCTCTAGGTAACATCATTATAGTTGAAGGTAAGTCTAGAATATCTGATACCAGATTACGATAACAAGGGATTATAATTTTCCTTCCTCCAAGAGGTCTGGCAAATCTTACTCTCTTCTGTAGATATTAAGGCACCTGACTGAAAAAAATTCTATGGCTTAACAGAAGTAGATTTTTGAAAGAAACAAGACTCGAAGATTGTCAAATTGTATCAGACGTATCTCAATATATGATTATACAACAGTGAATGTAGGAATATCAGTAGAAATTGATGTTGAATGAATGCATTGCAAAAGCAACGAATGTATGAATATTGAGAAAAAACGAATGCTTTCATTCAGTTTTCTGGTATGTACATTATCACATAAACGATTATTAATGGGCGCCTGTTTGTTTAAGTTTGTCGGTAAGTATCCATAAATGCAGTTGGCCAGTTTAATAGTGTTTTAATAACGTATAGTTATTGTCGGACTTATAACATTTGTTATTGTAATAATTAATTATGCGTAACATGTGACAAAATTGTGTTGCTTTATACAATAATGTACACTTTCATACACATTCATTTATGCGATTACATAGTCACATACAAATATATTTCCATATGGTCGTATATATAATCGTCAACGACCAATTGACCGAATTATGTCAGAAACTCATACAATTCCTGGATAAAAGGAGGTTGCTGCTCATTTGCGTGATAACATTGTACGACAATAAAATATACAGCCTTGACGATTTATTTATTTCCAACAAATGAATGAAATGCTATTTATTTTTTATTAAGTATTGCATTTCTTTTTTTATTTATTTATTAATTTTTAAATTTTTCTTTTGTACATTGATATTTTAAGTAATTTCGCTTCCATAATTCATATAAAAATTTTAATATTCACAATATTTATTGACGAATTGTTCTGATTTCTCAGACATCTGTATTAACTTTTGCCAAATGAGAATCATTTCCTTTTTGAAAAATTGTAGGAGTAATCCAATTTGTTTATTTTATGCAAAATGTAAATTACCCACACTTCCTTGATTTAGGTTTATACAACAGGCATACCACCAATTCGTTGCTCAATTAATTAATTTTACACACTTTTTTCTCGTAAATTTTAGAATGTCGTAGATTTTATGTGATTTTGGCAAACTCTTCTTGCACACATGGACTACAATGTTTAGAGAGCGAGAGGTGTGAAAGAGGATGAAAAAATTTTTATTTCGTTAATACTACTTTTTTGTTATTTTGTTATATAACTTTTTGTGAAGCGAATTTTAAACCGTCCGTAATGATGAAATACTTGTGACTGAGGACACGAAAATAATTTTCATTTCAATACAGTCAAATAATGCTAAAGCTTTTGCCGCTCGTGGCTTGGAGAGAAGCATGTCTGTAACGAACAGGTGAATTTCTTTTTCTATATGTGATATGGTGAATTTTTAATGGTGAAATAAAACGTTATAGCACACTTTTAAATTTTCTTCATTTGAATGCTTTTGATAAGAAAAAATTTAAGATGTGCTGTTCTAGCTGTCATAACAATTCTTTTAATGAAACGTATAAGTACGTATACACATACGTAGAAGCACATACACAATAATATTTGTGCTGGTACCAGTAAACATAAAGTGTTAATGTCGTCAGCAGTTGTGATAAGATACCATCGGAGAATCTGTAGAAGAAACCATGGTATATAATGTTTGCTCTTGCTAAGTTTTTAGACTTTCATTTCACATGTTTCTTTCAATGTTCGTTTAAATATGCAGATAATCAGAAATACATATAAACATATTTTCAGATAGGTTTTGTATACTAAGCTTCAAGAAAATATAATTTCCGGTAACAAATTCGTACATTCCTCTAAACTTAGCTTCAAAAAGGTTTTGCGAGAAAAAACTTAATGCCATAACTGTGCATTAGTGAAATCAATTTTGTAGACTCCATTTTATTTTATTTATTTATTTATTTTATTTATTTATTTGATTTATAATGATCTACATAGCACAACAAGATACTAAATCTTATAAGTGACAGTGCTATGTTTACAATCAATAAGGTATAAAAAATTAACATTAATTAAATATAAAAAATTAGAGAAAGTTAATTTATTATTTAATTATTATTATTAAATTATTAAATTTATTATTTAATTATTTAATATTTATTAATTTAATATTAACAAATATTAAATTAAATTGATAAGGTAAAGTATAAAAATAATAATAATAATAATAATAATAATAATAATAATAATAATAATAATAATAATAATAATAATAATAATAATAATAATAATAACAATAATAATGATGACCTAAAAAATAAAATCACAAAATTTACAAATATGTATGATATAAAAATTTTAATTATGAAAATAATTTAAATAACTCCTTTTTGAACGCGTTTGCATTGCCCAGATTTTGGATGTTATTTGGTAAGGAATTCCAAAGACTAATGGTGTGTATAAAGAACTGTCGCTGAGACAGAAGAGTCCTGAATCGTTGCTGTATAATCCCCACACCCCGGTGGGATCTGGCAAACTTAATTTTACAATATAAATACTTCGGCTGTTTCGTGTAAATTATTTTATGAAGTAGAAGGAGGCATCTAGTTTTCAGGAGATTATCAAATTTGATACCAAGAATCAGGTAAGCTAAATGAGAAATGTGATCCCGACGCCCCTTAAGGAAAACATACCAGGCTATGTTATTGTACGCCAGGTTAAGTTTCCGGTTGTCATCATAACTGCAATTTGCGTATATCTCACATCCATATAAAAGTACCGGAATCAAGTACGTTTTAGCAAGTTGCATGCGAATGACAAAAGGAGTTGAATCTATGACAGCCCACAAATTTCGAAGCATGCCATAAATTCTGCCAACAATGACACTTATATGGGTAGACCACGATAATTTGTCATTAAAGACAATACCCAGATTAGTAGCCGACCTGACAAATTCAATTTTATTTCCCCTGATACTCAATTCAGGTATGACAAATGATCCGTTTGTTTTCGAAAGTGTAATACATTTAGACTTAGAAGGATTGATACATAGTCCATTGGCCGAGGCCCATCCGTCAATCCTTGCTAAGTCACGATTAATGTAGTCCAAACAAGAATAAATATTCTCCCTTGGAGTATATGTGTAAAGCTGCACATCGTCAGCATACATTTGAACATTACAGTTAACCAAAACATCAGGTAGATCATTTATATACATGCAAAACAGCAAAGGTCCAAGTATAGACCCCTGTGGAACACCTCTACTAATAGTAAGTGGATCCGAAACTCTGCCATTGAAATGAACCTTCTGAAATCTGTTCGTCAAGTAAGAATAAATTAGATTACAGGCAGTTTCGGAGAAATAAAACAGTTTTCGGAGCTTTTTCAATAGAACCGCATGATCGACTGTATCAAAAGCCTTAGAGTAATCAAGCAGAACCAAGAACGCCACACTATTCCCATCAAGTTCCAACCTAAGTTCCTCAACTACATTTACCAGAGCGGTAGTACAACTCCTACCTTTCATGAAGCCAGACTGATTAACCGTTAAGAAATTGTGGCCCCTCAGATATTCATCGATTTGTCTGGCCATGATGTTCTCCAATACTTTGGATAAAAAAGGAAGAATTGCAATTGGCCTGAACTCACAATTAGTTTTCGGAATGGGAAGGATTTTAGCCAGTTTCCAACTTTCAGGAAAAGAAGACTTAGTCAGAACTGTATTGAACAAGTAAGTATAGTAAGGCAAAAGTTTAGGAGTCAGAGCCTTCAAGAATAAAGGATGCAAATCATCAGAACCAACTGCATTCGATTTTACCGCTGAAATACATTCCAAAACCTCAAACTGATTTACGCAACGAAAGCTAAAGGAATACTGTGGTGGAACACAACAGATTTCATCATACAAGTCACCGTTAGACCTTTTTTTTTTTTTTTTTTTTTTTTCGCCGAGGAGGGGCAAATGTACCTAACCGCACCATAGAGGAAGTCGTCACATCCTCCGTGTGTGGGGCCCTCACCCACTAAATCCCCCCCTCGTCTCCTGTGGACTTGTTTGTACCCACTCCGGAACTACGGTGGTATTACTTCGGAGTGGAGTCCTTTTGGCCCTTTGGCCCCTTCATGTTCATATCCGCGTCCGGATTGCGAATCGAAAGTTGAGGAGTCATCTAAGCGTCTCCACTATTCCTTTCGTCTAGATCATCGTCTCGGTTACGCCCGGCACGTGTGACAGTATCACCTATGCCGACATGCTTACTCGTTCTGCAGCTTCAAGATCTATCTTCTTCCGTCTCAGAATGCGCTCTATGTAATTCACTACGGAGGTCCAATTTTCACTACTCGCAGTCATAACGCCGACAATATTAGCGGCTGTGATCGTTCCGACTATTGACGTCAGTACAGATCGATAGCTCTGCCAGCGTGCACACTCGAAAACAGTGTGCTCTGCGTCATCAATTACCTCCCCTTCCTCGTACAGGCAGTAAGGGGAGGCGGCCTTGCCCATTCTGTGCAGATATTTCCTAAAATATCCGTGACCCGATAGCATCTGTGTAACGTAGTAGTTTATCTCTCCAGATTTCCGACCGATCCATGGCCTTATGTCCGGGATAAGTCTCGCGGTCCATCTTCCTCTATCCTCCTCGTTCCATCGTTGTTGCCATTTTGAGATGGTGCTTTCCCTGAAGTAACCGGTTATATGATTTCCAGCCGATTTCGCCTTATAAATCTCCATCCGCTCTGCCGCCAGCAGATCCACAGGGATTATACCCGCTATCACCAGTACGGCCGGAGCGGACACTGTACGGTACGCCGACGCGACACGCAATGCAGCCGTTCTCTGTACCGATACGAGTGAGTTTGCCCTCTTCTTGACGTCTAGTGTTTCGGCCCAAATTTCGCTCCCATAAAGCATAATGCTGTTTTCAACATCCATCAGGAGTCTCCGTCTCGCCGGTAGCGGTCCTCCAATGTTCGCCATTAATCTGCTGAGCTGTCCGACGATCTTCTGAGCCTTGTTAGCCGAGTACTGAATCTGATATGAGAATGTCAGTCTGGGGTCCAGCCTTATTCCTAGGTATTTCACCGAGCTCTCGGTCCTAATTGTCTCGTTTCCAATGCTCATGTCCACATGCAAGGGGATACGACGACCAGTGATTAGCAGCAATTCCGTTTTATGCATGGCCAGGTCTAGGCCGTGGGAATCCAACCATGCTTTTGTCCTTAGCATAACGCGTCTCAATTTTCGTTGTGCCTCTTCCGTGTTCCTGGCCGTGATAACAGCTGCGATATCGTCTGCGTATCCAACCAAGAAAGTTCCGTCCGGCATATCCTCCCTCAGAATTCCATCATAGCTAACGTTCCACAGGTCAGGGCCGAGGATAGATCCTTGTGCCGCTCCAGATGTTATTTGTTTCACTCTTGATCCCGAGCTTGTGTTATACACAAGCTGCCTGTTACTCAAATAACTACTTATCATGGCCAGAATGTAATGTGGCACAGAGAAATTGTTCTCCAAAGCATCCAGTACATCGCTCCATCTAAGGCTGTTAAACGCGTTTTTGACGTCCAAGGTGGCAAGCGGTACCACAGGCCTCGTAAAGTGACTCCCACGCTGTGTGACCATAGCTGCTTCAGTCACCTCTCTCAAAGCGCCAATTGTTGACCGACCGGGTCGAAAACCATATTGCCGGGCAGACAGTCCTCCTCTATTCTCAATAGCAGCGGTAAGCCGTGGCTTCAAAAGCCTCTCGAGCAGCTTTCCTGACGTATCCAGCATGCACAGTGGCCTGTACGCGGATGGGTGCTCCGGGTCGCCCTTTCCCTTGCTTATTAAGACCAGTAGTTGTTTCTTCCATATTTCGGGGAAAATACATTCTCTTAGGCACGCGTTGTACATTCCCAGTAAGAGTTGCGGTCTTTGATCGGCAATTTCCCGCACTACCTCAGGCGGGATGCCATCGGGCCCCGGTGCTTTGCCGGGTTTTAGTCCGGCTGCAGCTATTTTCAGCTCCTCTTCGGTAAATGGTAAGAATTCTATACCGAGTGTATTCTGCCGTTGTTCGATCCTCGATTCATGAGTAGGGAATAGTGTATCCACTATATTTCTCATAACTCGTTCGTCCATAATTCCCACTGGTTTCCTCCTGTTCAGTTTGTCCATTACAATTTTGTATCCTAATCCGTAAGGGTTTAGGTTTATGTCATCGCGTAGTTCCTGGAACGCCTGTTTTTTCTTGCGCGATATCGCCTCCTTCAGAGATTTCTTTGCCTCTTTGTATAATCGCATTTCGTCAACGGCCGGTCCGTTGGGTCTAGCTCTAGTGTACCTCCGTCGTAGTCGTAGACACTCTCGCCTGAGTGCTGCAATATTTTCGTCCCACCAGTACACAGCCTTCCTCCTGCTATTCGGGGGTCTCAACAAGGGCATTGCCTTCCTACACCCGCGTCCTATTATCCTCATAGTTTGTTCTACTCTCGTCCTCGCGTCGTCCGAGAGCTCAATGCTGCCACACAATCTGTCAACCTCCAAGATCAGCCGATTTTTATCCAATTTTCGTGCATCCCATCCTCTACTGTTCGGAGTGTAATTGTTCTCCTCTCCTCTATTTCTCGAAGCAAAGGTGTACGATATGTACTGATGATCACTACCCGTATATATTTCCAATACCTTCCAGTCCCTGACTCTGTGACATATGCTCTCCGAGACCATAGTTATATCAGGGATAGTTCCCTCGCATCCCGGTCGTCTAAAGGTAGATACGTTCCCCAAATTCGCGAAGATCAGGCCGGTTCGAGCTGCCATCTCCACAATTCGTCTGCCTCTTGGGTTGGTATTCTGCATTCCCCACTCTACAGCTCTGGAGTTAAAGTCGCCTGCCACTATGAGGTTGCCGCCAATCTGCGTTATTGTATCCTCGATTCTGGCCAATTTCTCCTCAAAGGTTCCCACGTCATCATTGGGAGTCAGATAACAACTCATTAGAGTAATATCGTCAAACTGTATCCAGGTGAAACAATCCCCCCTACCAGATCTTCTCGGTCGGGGGCCCTGGTTATCCGTTATCCATATAGCCGCTGTAGATGTTTCATCACCCAGCCAGAATCCGCTATTTTTAGCTGCATACTGTTCGCTTATGACAGCTACGTCAACTTCCTGCTCCCTGACTATCTGCGATAGCAAAGAAAAAGCCACCCTCCCTCTATGCATATTTAGCTGCAATATCTTCATGCTGCCTTCCGTAAGGTCCTCTCACAACACCGCGATCCCGGGAGGTGATCCAGAGATCTTCCCGACTCGGCAGAGCAAATACAACATTTCATTTCGTTTCGGCATTCTTTTCTCTTATGCCCCTTTTCTCCACATTTCATACATAGGTCTGACCTGTCCGGTCCACCACACTCCCACCGTCTGTGACCTATTCCGAAGCATCGAAAACAGCGTGTCGGTTCTTCCCTGATAGTTATTCTACAGCTTGTCCAGCCTATTTTGATCCTCTGTAGTTTCAGAAGCGCATTCGCACAACCTGCAGAGGTTGTTACGAAGGCTCTTTTCTGCTCACGGCTGTTCGCCCCGGTTATACGGACGGATATATCCGGATTCATTTCGCCCGCTTCTCTTTGTACCGCTGCCAAAACTTCCTCAGTGGTTGTGAGGGCATCCAGGTCCCGAATTTCTAAAGTGACCGTAGGCACAAGGTCCTTTACGGTTGCCTCTTGATTTAGGACGCTCTTTAGGTTCTCCCTAAACTCGTCTCTTTTGCCTCCTTTACCCATTTCAATGAGAATAGCACCTGTTTTCGTCTTCCGGACGGCTCGTATCGCTATCTCCGATTCCTCTGGTTTTATTTTGCTTCGTATGTTCCTCAGAACGTCAGCGTAACTGCGCCCCTCGGTTGGGTGGATGATTACAGCCTCTGGACGTTCTTTCACAATTTTTTGCCGCTCCTTTTTCTCCTTCCTTGCCGTTTTCTTGCTCTTCACTGTCTTCCATTCCTCGTTCACTGTTTCCTTGAGCTGTGCCGTGTCCGTCGGTTTTCCTCTCGGCCTCTTTTCTGGGCGGGTATCCGCGGGGCTTGAGGCGCCTCTCTTATTGAGGGAACTAACAGGTGTGGAGACATCGTCGTTCCTGTTATTCCTGGTAATCTCAAGAGCCCTACTCGCTTCCTTTTCCATTTCTGCAGCCTTCCAGTTTTCCCTGTAGCTCTTCATTATATCGATGAGTTCCTCTAATTCTGATACTCCGCTCTGAACATCCATGCTGATGTTCCTTGCTCTCGTCATTGCCGCTCTTATCCTGCGGATAACACTTTGGCACTTAGTAAAGGTCTCCTCCTCTGAGTTCCTCATCTTACATATGAACTCCTGTCTAGGGGAACTGTGCCCCAAAAGCGGTTCTTCTGTTCCACCATGCACTGGTTGTGGTGCATGCGATTGCGCACCCTCTTGCGCAGATTTTGGTGTCGTGCCACCCTTCTCCAGCCCAGTGCTCCTCGCAGATGTGCTCTGAGATTTCGCCGTTGTCTGGGATACCGTTAGACCTTGGGACCCTAGAATTTACGAACTGGTCATTAAGCTTGTCCACATCCACATCAATATCGGCCTTTGGACATTTTCGGCCTATTCCTATTTCACGAATTTTAAGTGACTCTCAAAGGTGTAAATTTGTTTACAATTAATTATTTATTTTTAAAACAACATAAGCCAAGTTAGTGACGTTTGCTGATATTTATATATGTATATATATAATATTTGTGGTATTTTAAAAGTTAAATTTCGAATTTTTTTGTCCATAAAATATGTGTTAAACGTATAAAAACGTTCCACCTGACCAGCGCTAAAAACACATATGAAAGTAACAACTGTCATTTTAAAAGGCAGATCAAATACAAAACTAAATAAAAGCATTTGTAACCGTAAGCAATTACAACTATTCTTCTATTTGTTCATCGTGGAGTTAGACTGTTGAAATCACATCTGTCAAATTAGTTGTCACTTACTAAGTCTGCTTTTCAATATTATTATGGAGGATGATTCAACAACACGAGCAAATGATAAAATGGGCACATTTTACGACCGTCATAATCATTCTACGGAGAGAACTATGGTGAATAAATTTGAGGCCAGTGATTCAGTAAACGATTAAGATCCGTTGAAAAGATCGACGCTATCCATGGAAGTGTGCAATAGAATCCGATGTAGTCGATTTTGCCTCGCTCACAAGAGCATTATTCAGCTCACACTAATTTTTAAAGAAACATCATCTTTAGCGATGAGGCTCATTTCTAGATATAAGAGAGTGTGAACAAACAAAATTGTAAAGTTTGAGATGATACGAATTCAAATGAAATTTGAGAAATATCACTGTCAACGGGAGCACTACCAATGATTACATACATACATACATAATTGGCCATTACAACCCTTCAGTCAGGATTACGGCCTAGCTTCTCACACCACTCATGTTGTGTGCGTTAATTTTATACGTGAGTGGCGGGACCTACAGTTTAACGTCGACTCCGAATGACAGAATTTTGAGAAACTTTTTCATGGCAGTTTATTTTACTCTCAGAGTTTTTCCCAGAAATCTGCTGAGAGGAAGTCGCCGAAGAAATATATTTTTTTCATATTTCATTTTTGATGTCTGACCTGGGATACGAACCCGGGCTTTACGAATAGTAAGCCAACACACTACCTACTACTCCACGGCGACTTAATAATAACCACTTAACTTAATAATAACTACCAATGATTACCAACTTCTTTTGGCCAGAATTAGATAATATGGACTCCAATGACATTTGTTTTAAACACGATAGCTCTTTGTACCACAGAGGTGATGTTGCATTGGATATTGTACTCGACCCATTTTAGGACATAGTCATCTCACATGAAGATGATATGAAGCGGCCACCGAGATCTAGCGATTTGACAATTTTGTTGTGGTTCCTAAGTTGCAGGTGTATACGAACAGGCCATAAACCATTCTTCAAAACCAACATAACTATGTGATCTGCCAAATCCATTATCCAGCGTCATAGAAAATTGAACATAACGCATGCGCTCCACTCATAAAAGACGTGGAAGACATTTGGACAATTTTATGTTCCGCACATACTGGCATCAATAGGTCTTTCAATTGCATAAACAATTTATACTCTTTGTAGAAGAGGTACCAGTAAAAATTTTACACTACTGGAGCAAGTTTTTCTCTTCCTCCGTGAACTCATCAACAGATTTACCTCCTAATCGTTATATTTGATTAACTCGCAAAGATGGTCCCTTTTGGATGGTTTTCTGTGCCTTATAAACAGGAGGAAGTTTTTATTTTGTGTTCTGACACAATGCCTCGGTTTTTGCTTACTAAAAAATCAAAATTTATGAAAAAACTAAAGCGGGTCAATATCATTTATGACATGAATTCGTTTAGAAGATATTGAAAGGCATTCAAATATCTGTTTTAGTCTTTTCGCCTTTTATAAGTTCAAATATCCATTTCTGAAGTGGTATTTCGGGTATCTTTAATCTTTTAGTCTCCTAATCTATGATCATTTAGCATCAGCAATAGTATTGATATCACAGAAAGCACAGATCGCATTTAACGTTTCTAACTTCAGACTTTTGGTTAGTGCATCAATCAGGTGTGTTTCGAACGAAAAATTATATTTATCAACGCAGGTCAGTCAGAAACCACAGCACCATGAAAAATTTAATTTTCCTTCTTAAAAACCGAAGTTAATTGCAATGGTACAGACAATAAAGTAATTCCAAAACGGAAGAGTTGAACTTTATGGAACTGAGGTTTCAACAAGACTGTGGTACACGATATTAAGAACTTATTACGAGCCGAGTTTAGTGAGCAATTAATCACACTTTCTGTAATATGGAAATCCTTTTTTGTGCCAATACGCAAAGTCTCTCAGGAGCAAACCAGTTATAATTCGAGCTTTAGAAGACAACATTACAATTGCCGCTGATGAGATAATAGATAGTGTGTTGTCTTATTAGACGAAAGCTCGTGTTTCAATCCACGGCTCAAACATCTCGAACAAAACGAAATATTAAAAAATATTTCTTTCGGTGACATCCTCTCAGCAGTCTTCTGGCAAAAACTCAGAGACTAAATTAAATTGCGTTCTAAAGTTTCGCAATTATGTCGTTCGGACATTAAACATTAAACAGTAGGTCCCAATTAACACACACAACATGAGTGGTGTGAGAAGCTAGGTTGTAATTCTGATTAAAAGATTGTAATAAGCGGATGGGACGCCTACGACGTATCGGAGAGCAATATTTTCATGAAATAATATAAAAACAAATATGGAAAATGAATGGAAATACGGGTATTCTTTTATTGCTCAAAAAAAATTTCACTGACTTTTACAAATATTCTCTTGTTTTCTATAACCTTCAGAAACAAATGAACAACAAAATGAATTTAATAAATTGTATATGCTAATAGATTTTTCTTCATCAAATAATGGTATAAAAAATAATGTTTAAAAAATAATGATATTTTGTAACTTTACTAAATTGCCTGCAAGGAATATTTCTATAGGCAAATAAAATAAAATAAATAAATAAAATTTTTGATCTCAATTTTCGTTATTATTTTTCATATAATGTTTGAATTTTGAATTTGTTTAGGTGGTTTCAAGCCTGTAAGATTTTATTAGACTTTGACGAAACAAATATTGCAGTACAAATTTAATTTTTTAAGTCCTCATTTCTATTTGTTATTTTATATCGTAGTGCACACCAGTTAAATTTGAATAAATTTTTACAATTCGAATCATACCTTTACATACAAGTAAAGAAAGTAAGTTTCACAATCCTTTGTTTCTGCTTTTTATTCGTTTCCTGTATTTCTTTTTTAATGAAAATTCAAATACAAAAGGTGTTTGGTGGTTGCCAATATGTAAATTATATTTTTATTTAAATACAATCCTCATCTATTCTACTATACCTTTAACAAACTCATCTTATCAATGCCAATAGAAACATAGTCGATTGTTTTGTTTCTAACATCCAGTAAATATCTCTGTTAATATTCTTCTGGGAAGTTTTCCTTTACTATTCGACTAAATGATGTTGTAATGGAGAAAGGTCCCAAGGGAAATGGATACATTGCCTAAGTTTTATTCAAAATTTTATATTTGCAAGTAATTCTGTGAAGGAGGTTAGCAAAAGCATTACTCCCTTCCAGCATACATCATATACACATCAACATGTAAATTAATGTATACATACATATTTGTGAATTAGAAAAACAAACAACGTGCATGTAAAAACACATAAGAGACGTTGAAACCAAACACATAAAAACAGAAAAACTTTTTTTCGAGAACAGCATTTCCATTTGTTTTATGATCATGTACAACAGGATTCTTTTACATCCTTTGCAATTTGTAGATATTATTGTAATGAAAATAATGTTTATATTTTTTTTAATTTAAATTCAAACTTAAGCTACAAGAATTTAATTTAAATAATGTTTAAAATACAGAATATTAAGCAAAAAAATTTACTCAATGTATTCAAATTGATTTGCCAATCATAGTCTTTTTTGGCTCTCTAATATTTTTGAAATTAATTTAAAGCATCCTGTAAAATAATTGTACTTGGAAGTATGCAAATCCAACTTTTTTGTTAGAAGATACCCATGTTAAATGGATTTAACTTTGATGCTACAAATTCTAAGTTGTTTGTTTTGTAGTTAGACCGGCTCTAATTAGTTCTACTCAGTTCTATATGTGAATACTGACTACTATGCTCTCTGAAGTTTCTTAAAAGTATTAGAGAACCTTTCTTTTCTGTCCTTTTAGGTCCTCTAAGATCTACATCAGCTAAAGTACTGTTTACTATCCTTAACTGGCTACCACCAGACATGTTGGCGATGCTAACGCGAAAAGTATAGAAACTGTGATTATGCAAAACTCTTGGATACATTTGCTACGAATATACAGATCCATTATACGATAACTGAACTGAACAAAAGACTATATCATCTAAGTATGCACTGAACGGTCAAGATCACGTGACAAAGTTGGATGAATCTTTTCAGAACCACTGAATCTTAGATTGCCACTTGCACTACCCAATTACTGTAGTAATAAGAGTGGACTAAAATTCTGGCTATATCAGTACAAATCATGCGCTAAACATGAGACGATTGCATCTTAAGAACGTTGTGGCAGTTATAACGGGATGAGTGCTCATGCCGGCAGACTGAGAAGCTGTAAAGACGAGGAAGAAAAAGAGAACACAGAACATATTTTCTGTCATTGCCCAGCGTTCGGGAACTTAACGAGAAGGAAATTTTCATAAAACTCTCCGATAGATATAGGTGTAGGTATTTTTGGTGTTGCGACGAGATTTTATAGGACCCAAGTAAACTATGCCCATTGAGACGGCTGCTTTCAACCAAACCTTACTGCTATAAAACTTCTGAAATATTCATCAATCATCAAATCGTGGAACACTACTCACCCATTTTAATAGATGTAAACAATAAATATTTTATTCAAATATTTGATTATAATTCGAGTGCAAACTGAGAATTTTGAAATTTCCGAAGTCGCAAAAATCTTTTTTAATGCGTCGCCATTCCCAATTAAGAAGTAATTGAGTTACAACAGGAGTTATCCAAAGTGGGAAATGTGATGCGTTCTAAGGGTCCTGCCAGTGTCATTACGAAAACTATTAGAACAAAAAAAATTATTTTATTGGGACACAGAGGAACAAAAATCATTTGAAAAACTAACCCACCTGTTTTAAAATTATATGACGTTAGTAAAGATTTAAAACTTCATGTAAATTCTAGATTCTAAAACTCAATAAAGACAAATTCATAGTTGCAAAATTTGACTGCTGAGTTGCCAGCTTGAAGTAATTACCTGCAATACCACTTTGGCAATGGAAAACCCAATTCATATTGGGTTGCTATAAATAATAGACTCATTAAAAAGTTTTTTTTTTAATAAGTTCTGTACTCTGTACTGGAAACACTGCAACACAAAAGCTAAATATGCAAATTGACCAATTTATATGTGTGTAATAGTTACTAAATTTCGTTTCTATAATTTTTAACACCAATTGTATAAAAAGAAAAATAATTTCATTAATACGATGTAAAATGACTGTATACTGTTTCCAATAGTCGATGTTGGAATCATTCCAAAATACATAAAATTGTTCATAGAAGTTCATAACTTTGCATAACTCATAAAATATTTAAACTTAATTAACTCTCATAAAGAATTTAAAGAATTTCTTACAAATATTTAATGAAAATATTATTTTTCATTAAAGCATTGAACAACGAACTTGGAATGCTCGGAAGGATATTTAAATACAAAAAAAGCCAGAACAACAATCAATAATAAATTGAGATTTTTTTGTTAAATTTTTAATCATTTTTTATAGAATTAGTTGGAAATTAATTCATTGCGTTTTCTATTAACAAGAAATTTAAATATTTATTCAGATTAAATATTTGACTAATTCAGTTCGATAAATCCGTGTACATATATAATGAAGCAGAAATATGTATTTATGAAATTTATTATTTTTCAACGTATCAATAAGTACCAATATTTTCAACAGTTTACTTACATAATTTGCCACTACAACCCGTTAGACGGGATTACAAACTAGATTCTCACACAACCAAAGTTTAGTAAGAACAACCTTCTGGTCTTCCTAACATTGGATTAGCACTGATTATTTGTGTTGTTCCTCTGTCGTGCCTTTGCGACGAAATTTGTAACTTATAAAGAAATCACATGCAAATAATTCTAATTAATTGACAAAATCAACTCCCTCAGGATTGTATTAAAATTTTGTTCACGCAGATATATTGGATCGCTAGATAAGGGAGCAGGTCACTTTAGGTGTTTAG
Organism: Sarcophaga subvicina; assembly: GCA_936449025.2. NCBI lineage: Eukaryota > Metazoa > Arthropoda > Insecta > Diptera > Sarcophagidae > Sarcophaga > Sarcophaga subvicina. The sequence goes on from OW388082.2 coordinate 41,055,913, forward strand.
AGGTTTGCAGTCAATTTCCTTTTTCAATAGCTGAATCACCGAATACGGTATTACATTACGATGCTGTAAGCATCTTTTCATATAATGAAGCCGTAAATCGTTGGTGATTTTCGATGTAACAGGTTTATGTATGTCTGTGATCCCGTTGTACATTTGATAAAAATCCGGTTTTAATTTTAATCTACTAAAAGCCGTTATGAGAGCGGACATCACCCATAGGCGGACGAATTTTTAAAACCATTGCTTTTCGGAGCGCTCTCTTGACCAGACGCGGAACTTTTTTTCTATGACGGATGAGAAACATTACGAAAGACCGAAGCGAAGACCTTCTATTATTGTATGTTTTATGTATTGTATGTTTTAGTACATATGTGACTGTTTGGATATGTATGCATACGAAGTAAGACAAAGTACCATTATTCGCCTTTTTTATATCAAGAGAAGCCTCAGACGAGGATGTCAAACATTCAAAATTTTATAATAAAATATTGAAGTTTGATTTTCAAATGACTTAGAGTAAAGTTGAATCTTCAACAATCTCTAAAACTTAGATCTCCAAGAATTTAAGGGTGGCAGGCCATTATTTACTTTAATGAGTTTTAACGTATTAGGTTCTAATAATGAAACAACTTCCGAAGATTTCTTAAACGTTTATTGCGCTCTAGCCCTTTGACGACCATAGGCAAGTATGCTTGCCCGGGGGTTTTTGGCTTATATATTTGTTCAGGTTACAGATAGAGCAAATATGTTTTATAGAAGAGGATTGGGGCAACAAAAATGTAGTTGAGTGCAAACCCCTATTTGGCTCCACTTGTACTCTACGACGCTCCAAATTTGGCCAAATAATGGTCTTTATACCGTGGGCTACTACAGGGTAAAAATAGGGCACAAGGGGATGGGAGTCAATTATGTTTTGGATTTAGTCTTTGTCTATCAAAAAAATATAATGAACAGTTTTGGATAAACTCCAAACTGCCTAAAAATAGTCATTTTATGTTCAGCAATTATGTTTGCCTATGGGTTGAAACGAAAATTATCATTCCTAAAAACTCTAGAATTAAAACCTCTAAATTGTCATTAAATTTGAGCTTTTTTTAAGCGCACCTGTGTCTCATGATAGTGGAGCAGTCTAACCTATATGCTTTACAAAAAGGGCGTATGTTCACTTTAAACATATCCGAGTTTTAGGGTATTAGGCTTATATGGGTATTATCATAAGTATGAGCTTAGTGAAACTCCCATCAACAAGTCTGTATTGGTCAACTGATCCAACATTTCACCAAGCTCAGATTGCAGGAGTCATGCCACGGAACCGATTTGAGGAAATTCAGCCAATCTTCACTTTTCGACAACATTACTGCTGATGTTACTGACCGTGACTACAAAATCCGTCCAATTATATAGCGCATTAACAAGGCTATACCTGACGCATATAAATTTTCCAAAAAACTCTCAATTGATGAACATATGATAAAGTTTAAGGGACATAATGCCATGAAACAGTATATGAAGGACAAACCTATTTCATGGGGATTCAAACTATGGTGTTTATGTGAGTCAGAAACTGGATACTTGTACAATATTGACATTTACACAGGAAAAAGACCATTTGTTGAAAACAGTCTTGGCGAAGCTGTCGTCCTTCAGTTATGTAAGCCACTGGCAAAAAAGGGGCTGAAGTTTACTTTGATCATTTCTTTACAAGTCTAAACTTAATGCACATTTTTCAGCAAAATGAAATAATGGAATGTGGAACTATTCGGTGTAGTAGAAAGCACATACCGAAGAATTTTCCGGCGGATAAAGAAATGAAAAGAGGGGACATAAGTTACTTCATGTCAGGAAGTATTTCCGTCGTCAAATGGATGGACAATCGTGGTGTCTACTTCGCTCCAAATTTTATTGACCCAACAGAGGTAATCAAGGTCAAGCGACGCGTTGCTGGACAAGCTAATAAAATAGATAATATACAATATATTGATTGCCCTCTGATTATACAACACTACAACAAAGGAATGGGAAGCGATGATATAATGAACCAAAAAAAGTTTATTATGAGTACGATCGCAGAAGTGGCGTTTTTATTTGCGATTGTTCTTCGACCTATTTGAGCTATGTGTTCATAATAGTTATATAATGTATAAGAAACTCATATTGGCTAACAGTTCCTCAATCAATGTGACTTCAATTGAATTTCAAGCAGCTTTAGCCAAAGAACTGATAAGTTGCTTCAATTCAAGAAAACGTGTTTTCAGCGTCAACCAAATTTGGAACTAATTTTATAAGTATGTTTGTCCAAATCTCTTCATAAAATGGAAAAGAGTGAATGTTGGAAACGCTGCTTTCATTGTGCTTCTTATAAAAAATATAGTCGCACAAATGTTTTCTGCGTTCAATGCAATGTGTTTCTTTGTTTCACTACATCTCGTGATTGCTTTGGAAACTATCACGAACAACACTAACTATAAATTTTTAAGATTTATTGTATTTAACTTTATATTTTTAATAAAAAAAACTGTTTTTAAATCATGTCTAAAAATTAATAATTTGGGATAAAAAGATTGCTTTCAACCCATAGGCAACTATATTTGCCAATCGAAATGGGGGACTTAGGGGATACCCAGGAGTGCAATTTTTTTTTCGTCACTACTATTAGGCCACAGATTATTAAAATAAAACAAAATGTTAAATCGCTTCAGCAGAAAATGTTTGTTCGTCAAAGGGATAATACCGATGAAGTCCAATTCTACATTGCTGTTTTAAAACTGACATCAACAATTGTATATTGAAACTGAATCAGTATCTGAACAATATTTTTAAATGAGCTACGGTAAAGGGTCTTTATTTAAATTCAAATAGTAATTGGGTAAATTCTTTTTGCTAAGCCTTCAGTTTTCAAAGGCAGCATTAATCTCCGTGAGGTTTGGAAATTTTGTTAAAATATTTCTTTTAGGGTTCCCGCTCATGCTTTATGGTTTTTTAAACGCTTCTATGACCATTGTGTGTTCTTTGAAAAATTAAGATCAACTTCGTAGTTGTTCGTCAATTATAGTGAGCATTAATGTTTAAGACGAGTTCATTTCTTATAAAAAAGAGTTTTTAATACTGTTTTACAATATAATATTTGTAAGTTCGACCATTAAGTATTCATAATGGTTGGTTAAGATTATCGCGTCAAGACCGTATTCTTTAACGATCGTATTCTTAACCGACCAAGTCGAATTCATAGAAGGTGGGAGCGATTGACCAGCTGATGGAAATAACAATGTCAACAAATTTATGTTTTTTGCGTATTTTGTTTTGATAATCAATTTCGTTTTTTATTCTGTCAGAAGTTTGTATATTTTTCTTCTTTTTCTTTTAAAATCATTTACATTTTTCTTCCCATCGTCATTCTTTAGTCAGCTGTTTTTGACAAGATGACCACCTGTTGTTTTTGTATTGTTGTACTTATTGTAATATTAGTCCCACCTTATATGAATTCGCCTTGTAACCGACTTTCGCGTCAAATTAAATTATTTCAGTTGGTAATATATTTCAAAAAGCTGCTAATAAGCACACAGAAAGAAAAACTCGATTTTTTTATTTAACTGCCTGTTATTTAAACGATTCGGTAATACGATGTCTGCAACTCTGAAATGCCATTTCCACATTTTGTAGTGAAGTTAGAAATGAATAATTCAAAAAAAATTTGGGGTAAGGGCAGATATGGAGGGCAGATACGGAGAGTTAGATGGTAAATTGTTTTTTTCTTTAAAGTTTCGGCAGGTCAATAATGGGCGAAACGTTGTTCTATGAGTTATAGGTCCCTCTACGTCCTAACGGTGGCCGTTTACCCAAGGAAGATTGATAAATGCGTTCCTGAAATATAAATGAAAAAATCAATGAAGATAAATTCATAGTTGCAAAATATGGCCCCTGTGTTGCCAGCTTGCAGTAATCACTTGTAATACCAGTTTGGCAACTGACAATCCAACTCGTATTGGGTTGCTATAAATAATAGATACAATAAAAAGTCTTTTAACTAATTTCTGTACTGATATTGGAAACACTGCAACACAAAAGCTAAATATGCAAATTGACCAATTTATATGTGTGTGTAATCGTTACTAAATTTCGTTTCTATTATTTTTTAACACACATGGTATAAAAAGAAAACTGTTTTCATTAATATTATGTAAAATGCCTGTATACTGTTTACAATAGTCGATGTTGCAAACATTCCAAAATATATAAAATTGTTCATAAAAGTGAAGTAAAATAAAAATGTAACTTAAATAACTTGGCATAACTCATAAAATATTTAAACTTAATTAACTCTCATAAAGAATTTAAAGTATTTCTTACAAATATTTAATGAAAATATTATTTTTCTTTAAAGCATTGAACAACTAACTTAGAATGCTCTCAGGGATATTTAAATAAAAAACCAGAACAACAAACAACAACAAATTGAGGAAATGTTTTATTTTTAATTGTTAATAGTTTTTTTTATAGGTCGCGCAATCAATGTTTCAGTTCTGAATTTGTAAAAATCACTGGCCTTTTGCAAGCTGTATCTTGCAACCATAAATGGTTTTTCCATTCTACCGGTTATTCATTGAATCTTCAAAATTTATTGAACTGACAATTATTTAAATATTTAATCTAAAGGAATCATAAAGTCCAGCTACTGCTATGGACAGTGTATTATTGATTAAACTATTCGGAATTTCACTTATCCGTGTAATGCAAAGGCAAATGGTTTCGATTCTCTTAAAGTAAATAAGGCCTGTTTCATTTAGAATTTTAAAGTATTATTTATTTGAATGTGTTTCACTTTTTTAGCTAGTGGAACTGTTAATTATTTTTATTTACATAATATGTACATATTATGCATACCCGTTAAGTAATGATTAGTAATCGTAATGATTAGTAATTTGATTACTTTTTTTTGAATGGTGAAATAATGATTACAATTCCGATTATTTTTGGTTAAAATAGTTAATAATTAATTACGATTACAAAATAATCAAAAGAATAATCAGGATTACCGGCGATTAGTCTAATAATCAAAAAGAATCAAAAGTAATCCAAAAGAAATCAAATTATTTTCAATAATTACTTTCAATTCTTTTTGAATATTTGAAAATAATTAAAAAAGAATTATTGAAAACAATTTGATTACTTTCGGATTACTTTTGATTCTTTTTGATTATTAGACTAATCGCCGGTAATCCTGATTATTTTTTGGATTATTTGTAATCGTAATCAATTAGTAATTCGAAAAAATTGTTCATTGAATTATATAATCATTACGATTCTTTTTAAAAAGTAATGTAATTGATTACTAATCGTAATCGAAATTTAACAGCTATGATATTATGTACATAACATAATTGATTATTAAATATTTCAGTCAGTATTACGAATTACAGATTGTTTGAGAAACTTTTAATGTTTTAAATTTTTTAATTTATTTACTCTCAGAGTTTTTGCCAGAAATCTGCTGAGAGGAAGTTGCCGAAAAAATATTTTTTCTTATTTCATTTTGTCAGAGATGTCTGACCTCTTTATTTACGCAAGTTTGTAATTCATGCTGTAGCTTGGAATTCTTGAAAATTTGATACGGAAATAAAAAGAAGTTATTAATGCGCCGAAAATTATATCTAAGAAGAACTCTCGCTACAGTTCTAACTCAGACAGCTCAATAGCATCCGTCGATATGCGCAGAGAAAAACTATATTAGAAAAGAAAAACAAAGTTGCTATCTCGGTATTAGTATATTTCTCGTTCAATTTCCACTGAGTGTGCACACGCAGTGAGGTGAGTAAATTGCCCTGTGGATACAATTGTCACCAACATATGTGCTTGTGATCTGGACATAAGTCGCGAAAGCCTTCCATGAGAAACAGCTGTGTTGGAATATTTTTCACCACACTATAATTAATCCCGATTTGATCTACAGGTCAATAAATTGGTTGTTCACAAAAAGTTATCATAATGCCTACTTTGGAACCAAGTTAAGTATAAATAAGTATAAATAAGTTTATTATTAATCCTTAATGGTGGACAAATGAATTAGAAAATTTTCAGTATTGATTATTATTGTTTGAAAAAATTGGAGGAGGGTTAAAAAATAAGCCGTAAGAAAATCAACAAGTTGCAATTAAAATTTTCAGGGTAGATTGTGGCCAGAAGCACATAATAAATGATGTTTGTGCCGTGAATTAGTAAATATTGCATATCTTCCAAATGGCACAAAAAATGCATGAAATTTTCAAAGCCCCTGAACTTAAAATCATTCATACTGATGCTTTTCAGTCACAAAATGCATTAGCATGGCGAAATCTTTATTTTATCAAAGAGAGTTCTCCCTGTTATCGATAGTAAGTCTGAATGAAGACGTAATGCCCTAAATTATAAATTTTTGAATTTTTGGCATAAAAAACAAAGGTAATTGAAAGTCAAAAGCAAAATGAAAAACCAGTTTAAAGGGCTTTTTTTGAAGTTTAATAACTTTGACTACATAATTCACTTCTAAAACGAACATGTTTTGTTATGTTCACGTATGCACCTTTATTGCCTAAATCGCAACGCCAATATTGATATCAATATTTCATATAAAATCTCAATTAATTATTGCTCAATTAAATGCTAATTGTTATAATATTATTATGTTTTTACCTTTTTTAAAAATCGTTAATTGCAAACCAAGTAAAAACGAATATGTGTTGAGTTTTTCTTAAAACTTTAAATACAGCACTATCATAAGTACGTTCAGTGAGCATATTACAATTTTCCGAACACTTTCTATTGGTATTTGAGTAGTGTGTTTATGTATGTTCTAGGTCACTTACTCCATACAAAATTTGGCTCATGCATAGCTGTAATAGAGTAAGAACATTGCAGAATTGTGAAATGAATTGTGTGCGATCGGTCTTTAGGTTTGTAACATGTATTATGAAAAGTTAATTCATTAATAAACAAATTATATGTTGAATTACATCCACCTGGTTATCAGTTTTGTGGACCTGGTACAAAAATTCAAAAACGAATAGCAAGAATAAAGGAAATAAAGGAATAATTTATTGGATGCAGACTGTAGAAAGCACGATATATCTTACTCAAAATCAAAGGATATAGACACAAGCCATCAAGCAGATCGTGATCAGGTATAAATCATATCGTGACCAGATAGCAAGCAGTTCCTGATCGGATATAAAGCAGTTCGTGAGCAGATACAAAACAGATCATAATCGGATAGCAAACAGATCATAACCAGATCAAAATCAATACAAAAAATTATTATAAAAATCTAAATCTAAGTCTAAAAATGATCATAATAAAATGTTAGAAGATCTTGTCAAGACAAGAGCTGTTCTAAAGAAAAAGTTAAAAAATATTAAACTGAATCAAATAGATAGAGTTAATTTATTAGAAGATATCTTTCAACCAATAACAAAACCACTTAAAAAATCTCATTATTTTATAATTTCATTTATTTAAAACAGTAAAACTAAAAAAATTCTAAATCCTTAAAAACAAGTCTATTTATACTCTGGGGTGTTGTAGATCAATCAGTAAATTCTATTATGTAAAGACAGATATTCTACTTATGCGTGAAAAAAAACCCCACAGGCACAACTATACATTTCTTTCTCATCAAATTAAAAACAACCGCACAACCAACCTACCATTTCTTATTAGTTTATATTTCTATTTCTTCTACCTGTGATCATGAGCAGTGCGTGTCAAGAATTTACTATTAAAAAAAACTATCATACACATTACATGTTACGCACACACTCATTCTGTCCGTCCAAACATTCATTTGAAAAGCAATATAAATAAAATGAACAAGAATAAGCAGGTATGATCCCAAATTTGTAGTGAAAAATTTCAAATAAGAATGATTTAATTCTTTTCCAGATATGCATGCTCCCAAATTTTAACACACATACACACATAAACATTAAAAACATTAACTTTTCATAATATATATTACAAACCTAAAGACCGATCGCACACAATTCATTTCACAATTCTGCAATGTTGTTACTCTTTTACAGCTATGCATGAGCCAAATTTTGTATGGAGTAAGTGACCTAGAACATACATAAACACACTACTTATTTGGCAACTCAAATATCAACAAGAAAAAAAAGAAACAACGAACAAAACAAAAACAATGTTGTTGAAATAATGTTTTGTTTATCAGCTGTCAAATGAATATTCAGTAAGCTGAATATTGCTTATATTTATTATACCTGAACGGTGAAAATATTGTTCTTAATTAACCGAATATTAACTCAATTAAATTGCATACCTGAACATAGTATAAGTCCATTCTGTATGAATTCTGTAGGTCAAGTATTAATATAGAAAATATTTATCTCGTATCAAATAAGCAAGCTGTTGCTTTAAGATTCTGAAATTAAACACATCTTATAAGATTCATTCTGATTTAGTTCTAAAAATAAACTGATTAGGAGTTTATTATCACTCACTTCATAATTATTTACAGTCAAATTGCTATGTACCAAAATATTCCATTATATTAAATATTAATTGTAAAATATGTTTACATAACAAAAATAAAAATAAGAAGAAGACAGAGAACGTAATATTAAATCATTTACTTAAGCATTCAATTTTATGTTACAAAGTTAATATAGAAGTTTTAGGTGCCCAAAGTATCGTTGGCTATTTTTTTTTGATAGTTTTCACTTTAGTATTGAGGTTTGGTTACGCTACAGAGTTTGTTGGAATTAAAAACTTTTTTGTAAAAGTCGATATCGGAATATTGAGCCCTTTTAACATTTTTTACGGAACACCATCTGTTGCGATCCTGTGAAAAAATTTTAAAATTTTGTGGCTTTGTGGGTGGCTGATTTTATTTCACACGACTTTGTATCGTGTATGTTGTATTGAATACATTTGTTTGTTTGTGAACGCTCAATGCTATGCTGTATTGTGTATCTCGTGGCATTCAAACAATTTGATAGCCCGAAACCAACACAACTTTTTAAAAACATATGAAAACATATACAAATTTTTTCATTCACTCAATATGATAGCACGAAACCAATACAACTTTTGAAAACATATGAAAAAAAGTGTATGGGATTTTTACATGAAAATTATCAACAACAAGCATACACTGTTGTATGTTCTTCCAACAATACAATGAATACAACGATACAACGGCTTGTGTGAATTGACCAAATATACATACGCATGAATGGTATGTAAATGAATGAAGAAATTTATCTCAGATTTTTCGTTTTTTTAGAGTAAAAAAAAAAAACAAATTTAATCCAAAAAAAAAATAAATACGAGACGACAGCATGTTACTATCACCATTAATGGTTGCAAACCCAATAAAAGCTTTTCACATATCTTCGGTAGTAGAAATGTACACTGCTTTGTGCAGTCGATACTGAACTAGAAATGATGTCAATTGAATGAAACTAAAAGTCATATTAGAAGATGACTACGTGTTAAATATTTAGGGTGGCCCATATGAAACTTAAAATAAAAATAAAATAGAAAAATAAATAAACTTTAATAGAATTACTTTTAATAAAGTTAACTGCCACAAAAATTTGGACTGCCCTAAGAGCAGTAAAAATTATTTTGGGCTCATATCTCTTCTTTTTGACTGATGTGTCTTCTGTAATATCCAACACATGCGCCTACATCTACTATATTTGTGCTTATATACTACTATAAGCATATAACTGTGTATATGCGTGCTGTATTTGTGTTTAAAAAGGATGCTTGCAGTGATATTACATCTTGTATGCCACATAAATTCGTATATTTTTGCATTCTCAGAGGATTGTGCAAATGTGTCTGCTTTCGTTATAAGCTCATATGCTAAGTTGGAATGTTTTTATGTTGATACTATGCATTGCCACTGTATGGCATTTCGGAATAAATTTATTTCCGTTCGGTACAACATTCCTAAAACGTTAGATACAATGGAGTGTGGTTTTGGTGCATCACCCATGAGAAAATTAATTTTTAGAACGTAGTTATATGTATATTCACAACCAACTACACAGACTAAATCTATTCAAATGTATTTTTACCCCTACAAATACCAAGTCATATCGTCAACGTCATATGTAATAAGTTTTGTGTTGTTTAAAGGAGTTTTAATTTTTTTTTTTGATTGCACTTCGTTGTTCCAGCTGGTAGAGTTTTTCATCTCGCCATAATTTATTTTAAACTTGGTCTTCCTTAAAAATAGAACAGAAACCTTGAATTATCATAAAATGATCACTCGATTTTCTGGATTTAGCAAATCCTTAATCGCGGGATTTCTTAAAAATTGTGCTGGAATTTTCGGGACTGTAAATTCATGTATGTACTTTATGAAGTAAGAACAAAAATAGTTTGCGGCATTGTTTTATTTTTTAGTATTACGTGAAATAACAGCCAACATTCATACTGCCCGGGCTTTTTATGCTGGCCATTCCATCAATTAAAAATTTTGTTTCTCAATCCATTCCTTTATAATTTTTGCTGTGTTTTTCGGATCACCATCCTGTTGAAAAACAATTTCTTTTTCGGGATAAGCACATTTGTCCATAAAATTGGGAAGATGGGTTTGTAGAATCTGAAGATAATCCTCTTTTCCCATGATACCATCCACTAAATGAAGAGGGCCAACGTGCCACCATGTAAAGCATCCCCAAACCATTATATTTCTGCCGCCAGTTTGCTTTACATGGTGTCTTTGAACACGATCCCCGGGTTTGCGCCAGCAGTTCTGCTTTCCATCTGACTGAAAACGGTTAAATTTGGGCTCATCAGACCAGATAACACGTTTCCAATCATCAATGGTCCAATTCCTGTGCTCCCTCGCATATTTCAAGCGCGCTTTAGCATTCTTATCGGACAATGCAGTTTCTTTTTTAACGATTGAAGTATATCCGATGTCATGGAGCGCTGTTCTTCGCTTACATTTTTGTTAATTGCTAGAGAAGCAGTTAGCAGCTTGTTTTTTTCTCATTTCGGACATCATTAGTCGAGCATCAGAGTCCGTTAATAATATTTTGCGACCTCTGGCTTGCGATTTGGATACACATTGGAATCACAGAAAAAATCAATTTCGAAAAAGTGTGAGTTAGGGCCTTTCTACATGAGACCAACGATAGAATGAATAAAGAAAACAACTTTAAAATAAAAATTAACGAAAATAATTCAATATTTTTCTTTTTAAAATGTTTTTAAAAACAAATGAGGCATTTATGGTTTCATCCGATAATAGATTTCTTATTTTGGTTACGACAGCAGAGGGCATTGCACAAATTTTCAATATTTGCTGTCATTTATCCCCAAGCTTCGCATAAATACATTCCTTTTTTAATCGTTGAGCTCTTTGAGATTGTGTTGTAAGTTAAATTTCCTCATTTAAGTATCCTCAAAAGTTAATTTTTTTTTGTCGCTTTTAGAGTTGGCTAATAACATCATTAATTGAAACTTGAATATGAATTTCATTTTCCACATGCAGAGACCAACTAAATTATTGGCACAGGAATCTCTATTCACTTTAAGACCGATTTAAGGAAATATTTAAAACTATTTTAAAATGAGTAATTTGGCCAGATAGAATGATGAAAGGCCTACAAAAATCAATTTAATTAATTTTAACATTTTTATGTTATTATTTGTTAAATATAAAAAAATACTTGATTTCACTGAACTAAATTATTTGCACATTTCATTAAAAATCAAAAAAAAATTTGATAAATAATAAAAAAATTAATGTTTAGTTGGAAGATCCTTCTGTTCCATAACTGCTTGAAGTCGTTTAGGCATAGAATTCATCAACTTTTTTGTGAGATCTGATCCGATATTTTGTAATTCTTCAATTAGGGCCAGCTTTAACTCGTCCTAGATTGTTACATTTTCACTCGTATATCCAAATCTTGCAGTCAATGCTCTATCGGGCTGAGGTTGGGCGATTATGGTGTGTAGGTGCGTAACATTGTACGCAAGCTACATAGATGAAGTATGAGCCAAATGTTTTGGGTTATTGTCATGTTAAAAGGTGAATGAAGGCGGACCTACACCTTTTTTCTTCAAGGATATTCAAATTCTTAAATTTGTCGATATTTCCGTAATGAAAACTATTTCATCAACCCCTGCAGCGGACATTCTCCCCCACACAATTACCCTCCACCACTATGTTTTACAGTAGAAGCAAAGTTTTGTTTTTCAAGCTCTGCATTGGACCGTCTCTACACCATTAGACGGCCATCAGAGCGAAAATTATCAAATTTCCTTTGATCAGAGAGTTGCACTTGGTCTCAAAGCCCAGGCGGCTTACGTAAACGCGGCGGCTTTCTAGACGCTTGTTTTGATTCACTGATAAAACAAAAGGATTACGTCTAGTATCACGACAATTGTAATTAGCCTTGTGTAGCACTCTTCTGACCGTTATGACACTAACGTCTTCGCAAACTCTTCCATAATCTCTGCAGCGATCTGCATTGAGGTTACTTTTGGACTAGTACTTAAAGTACCAGGGCGGCCTGAATGTTTAACACTTTCCTTTGATACTCCGAATCCCCAATCTCAGCATATGATTTCCCCTGATTGAAAAAATTGAACAATTTTTCGCTAAAACACCTTTTTTTGTTAGCGATTTTTAACAAAATTGCTAGAGATTTTAAAAATTCTGTCAAACTGACTTTCACAGCTTAAAATACGAAAACTGTTTATTCAAGAAGAAGGTAAAATTGTGTGAAAAATATGGGACAGATCAGTAGAATTTTAAAAATTTGGTTAAGTATGCCAATAATTTTGTTCAGTCAAATTGGCTACTTTTGTTAATTTTTATTTTTAATTGGCATTTTATAAAAAATATTGTAGTGAATTTAATTGAAATTTGTAGAAAATCCATCATTCTATTAAGCCAATATATTTTTTAATGACAAATCACTTTTATAACACCACTAAAACAGTTTTGAAGCTGACTATGCTTGAAGTGCCAATAATTTAGTTCTGCACTTTATTTGCTAAAAAACATTTGTAAAGATTTTCTTCATGCGTTATAGAAGCGTATTTTGATGCGTTATGAATAATATTATTATCTATTTAAAAAAAAATTTGGATCTATCTCTCTTTCTGCCTCTTCTTTCACCTATTTCCAGATGTAATGAGTTAAACATTTGCTGTCTCAAAAAAGAAGCATATGATTTAGTTTCCTAACACAAAGCAATCACAATAGAATCAGCAGTTAATAGATTTGTTCTTCGTTTCTTTGGGTCTCCACCGCCAGTTGAGTTGGTTGTAAAACTTGTGGTGTCTTCTGTAAAAGGAATATTTTCTTCTATTCAAATATTACTCTTTTCCAAGTCAATAAGGACCTTTTATTGACATATTTTAAAGAAGAAAATCTTCAATCAAAGCATTAATTTCAACCCCCGATTGAATTAAAATTTTGTTTTTATAAAATCTACTACGGCTTAGTGCTTGACAAGATTTAGCAGAAAAAACTTCAAACAAGTAATCCTTGTTCATAACATTCGGACCATCCATTCGGACCATGCTATTCTCAAATACTAAATTAAACTCTTTTGAGCGGGGTTCCATTAGAAATCTTAATTCAGCAGCTCCAATGAAAACCTTTTCTAACAACGAAGAAAAGGTCTGTAGCTGAAACACTTTCTTTGAAAGAATTGTATTTTTTACATTCAAACATACAGATACCCTGCACGAGTTATTAAGAAAGATTTTTGTTTACAATACTTTTGACAAAGCTATTGGCAAATCAACGTAGCAATATATCGAATGTCATTTTTCACCACCACGTGACAAAACACAGAATCTAGAAATTATTCTTCTTAGATGAACTTAATTGTAGAGACGTAGTCAAGACTAGGTGCCTACTATTTGCAGCAATATGCAAAAAAATGCATATGCATATTTCCTCGCACGCGATTTAATCAACAATTTAAACCTAGACTAGAATAGTTTATCGCAATGGCGATAAGACAAAAATCCTTGCCTTCAAATTTAATCTTTAACCGTAGCACCAACAACTGCATGAAACATTTAAATTTAAATTAAGCACATTTAATTGTGTGAAATTATTAAACTTTTAATTTTCATTTAATTTTAAGGTTTGGTATGCATTCAGTTACAAGTGTACACTGCATAAGTTCGGTACAATTTAATTGCAGAATAATGTTTGCTTTCTTCTAATTTTGGAATGAAATGTTTGATGCTGTAGCATATTAGTTTAACTATTTTCAACTTTTCAAATATTTCGTTCAGTTTTATTTGTGTCAATATTTGTTGTGCTAAATGAAAAATTGTTCTCCTTTATTGAACTAATTGCAGTATTATTGATATATACTGGTATTAAAGCATTGTTCAATTATTTTGTTGAATATATCACACAGAGGTACAAAAGCTATAGCATCATCTATACTTGAGAAAAAAAACTGGACTTCAAGCATACAAGTTCTCGTTAAACAGCGAAGCTACTCGGCAACAATTTTCAAAACAAAAAAATATCGTTATTAAACATCACTCTTTTCTTAGATTTTCTATTAACATTTCTAAAATTATTATAATTCTTCAATCGATCAAAGCATAAATCGAGATTTTTATTGAATAAAGTACAGTGGCTCAAATTATAATTGGACACAATGTTTGAGATTACTCAAATCCACTTCAGTGGAAATATTTCAAAAAAAATTTGAAATAGAAGTAGCGACACTCACCTATGCTTGAAAATAGCCTGAGTACTGTTAGTCAAAAACTCAGTATTTGACTTACGCCAAACGTACTGCTTTCCATCTGTTCCATGTGGCTTAAATTTACCCTCATAAGTAAACAATACCTATGTAGACACTATTCAGATAGTCCTACAAGGATGCCGATAACAGGATGACTAATTGGTTTGAATCGCAGTGCTGCTCAGCTAATAAATCCAAGCGAAAAAAATAGTAGTCGTAAAGAGCTAGCCCTTGTATCCTGAAACGGTTTTGCTTTGCCTAATTACCTTGCCGTGTTTTGTGGCACAGTCGGCGTTTTCAAACTTTATGTTTATCTTCCAGGTTCTTCATTTATCAATCGCTCATCTTCTGCATGTTGACTCTGATAGAACGTGACCATTATGCGCCTTGACAAAAATTCAAAACATAATACTTTCCCCATATCATAATTTTCTGTTTCAAAATTCGCCATAATTAACTCGATGAAAAAACTGCAATGATGTTTGTTCACTGATTTCATTAAATATGTTTGATAGATGCCATCGCCAAGATAAAAAAATTAAGGTTCATTCAAAACAATGCTCTCTATGGAGACATTTGTATCATGACGCTCACTTCACCTGGTAAAAAATAGGGCACGACTATTATTCCTTTTAATAAGAACTACGGAAATTTTCTTCGATTTTATCAAACGAAGAGTTAACCTCTACAAATGTTAGCACTTGTTTAATATTTTATACAAAAAAAATAAGGAACTTTTTTAAATTTACCCGATCAAAACACATAAAATATTAGTTCGAACAATAGATATGTGATGTTCGTTGAAGACATTTTTGAAAAGTTCAAAGAACAGTTTTTTTCTTCAAATAAAACAACTTTTGAGGACTCGTTGAGGTCTACTCAACTAAATATACAACTCGGTAGATATTCGGGTGTATTTTAACTGCCACATCGTATTAGTAGTAGGAATGCCGTAGCGGTTCCACGTTCTTTTTTATTCTTTTGTCTGTCAATTGCTCTGTTCTTTGCGGAAGATGGTGATATTAAAAGAAATGAAACAAAAACGAAATTCAGTCATCCGTAAAATTAAAATTTTGGGAGTTCTTAATCAATGGTATGGACATTCACAAGTCGATGCAAATAAATTCTTACGGATTAACAAATCGTTTATGATAGTCTCCTTAATTAAAATGCAAGCATATTGAAACAGAGTATTCAAAATTTTAAAACAAGAATAAATAAAGAAAATATGTAAAATTACATACATACATACATACATAATTACTCATTACAACCCTTCAGTCCACGTATGTTGTGTTGTGGACCTACAATTTAAAGTCGATTCCGAACGACAGATTTTTGAGAAACATTTCATGTCAATTTTATTTGCTCTCAGAGTTTTTGCCAGAATCTGCTGTGGGGAAGTCACCGAAGAAATATTTTTTCATATTTTCGTTTTGATGTCTGACCTGGGGTTTGAACCCGTGCCTTACGTTTCATAAGCCAACACACTGCCTAGTAGACTACAACGACTTCAATATGAGGGGTGTGGAAACAAAGGCAGCAATCTCCACTTTTTTCATGAAATGAGTTAATGATGCCATCTTGTTACATCTGTTGAATGCCAATGTCGAATGTCAATATGGCAGTGTCAAATTCGTTTTCATCTAATCAAAATATATGGTCATGTCTTCCCAAAAAGAATTTCAGCGGCCAAAGTTCTGAGCCAATTTTTAAAAATATTTTCTTATTCGTCGTTCAATAACTTCATGGTATCTCAAACCGTGTAGCATGTAGCACAGTGAACTTGAAAAGATTTTCAAGTATTCTTGGCAGCGCCATGGGTCAAAAATTTTTAATTTGATCCATTGGTTATTTCGATTCTGGCAATACTTATATTCTGTCACAAAATTCAATATATTATCTTCTCTAAACGTAATGAATCGATTTACGCTTGAGCAACGTTGGAATTTATTGAAAACTGGGGCCAACGAACAACTGCACGATGATGTTGTACCAAAAAACTTCTTTTCGGTTGAAGCTCTTTGTCATCTTGGTGAATACGTTAATAAGCAAAATTCCCGTATTTGGGGCTCAGAAAACCCACACATGGTGTTGCAGAAGCCAATGCACCCATTACGAATAACTGTTTGGTGCGGCTTGTGGAGTGGAGGCATCATTGGCCTTTGTTGTTTCCATTGGCGTTATGTCCAATGGAAACACCAATCTCACCATGATTTTTTGCACCCGCATTTCATGGTATTGATGTGAACGATGTTTGGTTTCAACAGAATGGTGCAGCTTGCTACAATCGATTTATTGCGTCAAACGTTTGATGGCCGTCGACAAACCGGAGACGATTGAGCATTTGAAGGCCAACATTCGTGATGCCATTGAAGAGATACGACACATACACTCGAAAAAGTGTACGAAAATTGTTCCGATCGAATGAGGAAGTGTTAGGCCAGCACCGAGGTTTTGGTCGCGCTTTCGATAGTCCCAAACTAATGTAGTATATAAGTTGGTAAAATTGAGTGTCAACCCAAGTAAAGATCACTATAACAATACCATGATTTTCTTTACCTCATAGTGGACGAATGTGGATTTCCTGACATTCAAAATAGTAGTCAATTTGACATCAACTTCATGGTAAGGGCAGATGCTTCCTTTTCTAAGACGTAGCTCTAGGCATATATTCAATAAGTTAGTGACCTCTTCCTCGTCTCTGCAACTCATGATAAAGTCCATTCCACTTTATTCGGTATTAAGTGACGAATATTTGATTCGTTCCCTTTATCACTCGTCGCTGATTAGTGGTAGGTTTGAAGGAAATTTAAAATTTTAGCCAATGTTGGTGAAGTACGCAATCCACCCATAATAACGACGCAAAGGAACTTTGTATCCACTGTATCAAGTTGAGTTTAATCGTTTTCCCGAGAAAAACATAATATCATGCACCAAGTAAAGTTAAGTTTGTCCACAGTAAATTAATTAACAATGGTCAGTAGTAGAGTTGGGTTCTTTAGCTCTTTTGAGTGTTCGCTCTTTCTAGTTCAGCTCTCTGTAATGAACTAGTTCGTTCTTTTAGTTCAATAGTTCAGTACTTTTAAACAACTCCGCTCTCTTTCTCAATTTTATTTATATTTAAAATGATGTAAACAATACATATATACATTTAAAGGAATTAATGCATTCCGTGTATTTATATCAACTTATTGAATAAAATAAAAACAGTATGTAGTATAGTATTTAACACATTTTCATTTTTATTAATTCATTTATGTGCTTGAAGCGCTTTTTAATCAAAATTACTTAACTAACTAATAATAACAACAAAACTTATCTAAATATATACATATATTTAAAAAGAAAAAAATAAATTGAAAAATAAAAAATGCAGCTTTTGAAAATCTTAATTTAATTATAGGGACATAAAAAACAAAAATAAAATAAATACAAAAAGTAGAAACTAATAGTAATTCAGTCTATTGCAGTCACATTTATTAATTTAATAAAAAAAAACATTTATAATATGTTTATATAATAATATAATATACATTGTATTTACATTTTTGATATAAAGTTAATAGTAACTTGGCTCACATGTTATTGTGTAAAAACACAAGAGTGGAAACTTTATTTGGTTTGATGAGGGTCATTCTTTCGTTTATTATTTGTCCTGTTGCTGAAAAAATACGCTCACATGGTACAGATGTGGCTACTATGCAAAGGCGTTTTAAAGCATACATGTACACCCTTGGATACAAATGCCTGCGTTCATTCCACCACGCAAGAGGGTCTTTCCTTCTTTCCAGGTACTCCTCGTTTAGGTACTTATCGAATTCTCTAATTCCAGCAGCTATGTTATTGTCAGATTTTGTAAGTCGACTGAAGTTCATGTCGAATTTTTTCCAAATATTTTTTTGTGGAACTTCAGCAATACTTCCTTCCGTATCAGGTGTTTCAGTATTTGGTAGTCTAATTTGGCCGATTCTGTTGCGCAATAATTTCACAGCGTTTTCATAGGAGCTGTCATTTTTAAAACCTAATTTTTTAAATCTGGGATCTAGGATTGTGCTCTCTGCATATAAACTACTTCGTTCTAGTTCACCAAAACGATTAGTAATTTCTCTTTTCATCACGGAAATCAGTACTTTTATTTGACTTTTAGTTGCGTTAAAATCAGAAATTACACTTTCTAATAGATTACACGAAACTAAAACTTTTGATAGGGTTACATTTTTTTCAGCTGAAATATCTTTCGTAACCTCATAAAATTTCTCGAGAACTGGTATTAGTTCGTCTAAAACCTCAAATCTTGAAGTGCCGCTTCCATAATATTATTTGATATAGTTTTTCTTGTAGGAAGTGTGTATCCCGGACAATTTGAGACAAGTTCTATTAGCTTTTGAATTCCGGTTCTTCTACAATTCGTAGAGCATGGTGTCCTTTGGCTATCATTTTCAACACTTGTCTATCGATTAGCTCAACAGTACGTACGGGTGGAGGCCTATGAAAATATTGTGTTATATTTTGTTGGGGTTGCTGAGGGAGCGTTGCACTTTGCCTGGATTGGAAGCTGGTAGAAGGTTGTACGTCTGGCATGTCTTCTTCAAGTACCTCTGGTGGGATTGTAGTCTGTCTTTCTTGATTTAATGGTGTAAGCGGATGTTTTGTTCTCATATGTCGAGAAAGATTCCCATGAGAACCCCCAGCAATGCTTAGGTTTATTTTGCAATATTTACACATTGCTCTATTACCTTCTTCTGCCGTGAAATGAGTCCATATTGCGCTAAATTTTCTTTTTTCGGCCATTTTTAAATATAAAAATTCACTTAGATCACTTTGATCAGCCGACACTATACCAATAAAAATTCACTTTGATCATCCGACACTATACCAATATGAACTCTTTCGAATAACTAGTGCTTGATTCACCCATGTTGTCTATTTATATATGTGGCTCTCTTCCTGAGAAAAAAATGTTTATTCCAAATAACTCTCATTTTGATTTTTTACCCTGATTCTGTAAGTCGAATGTTTTTTCCAGAAAAAAAAAAACATGAAGAGAGCTATTGAGCAGTTTTTCATAATGGGTGAATGCTACAGAAAACTCTCAGTAAGAATAACATTTGTTTTGTGTGAAGTCACACTTGTAGGGTAGGTAGCATGACCATTCAACCCATTTTTCAATTGCGGCCCTTTTAGCACTGTTTTGGTATTATTGCTATGACGGAAATTTCCTACAATTTATTTCTTTGACAATTTACCTACCTGCTCTGAAAAATTTGAATACCCGGCAATAAATGAATGAAATCTAGTGTTTAGCGAGAATTTTGCAAATCCAGATTTTGAAATTGAACCCTTTTCCGATTATTGGCAAGATTTTTTGACCTACCAGTGTCGAAAAATTTGAATTTCTATCAAAAAGTTAAGTCAATGGATTGGCGGAAATTTTGATAATTGAATCGTTAAAAACAATAATATATACATAAAATATAAATATTAAGAAAAACATAAACATATAAATTTATATTTATTTATATACATATATAAATAAATACATTTACAATCTCTTTTGTCTTATTTAAATTTTTTCAATCTTATAGATTTTTAGTTGACACTATTATTTATAAAAACATACTTATTAGCGTAACAGACCAGATTATCTTGTGAGAGTCAAACTCACAATCGTTACGCTATGCACTAACTTTCCATGGAGCCCACTTAGAAATTTTATTAAAAGAAATGTATTATAAATTTTTTTTTAGCTATTATGTGCTATTACTTCTAATGTATAAAATTTGAATTATATTCAAGAAATTCAAAAGCAAAAAATTTAAATTTTAATACATCGTCAAAAATTACATATGTTTTTATAAAAGTATATTTAATAAGAATTTCTGTGGATATTTCTCGCCTAACCCTTCTTTGAGTTAAATTGAAAAAATATATTATTTTAATTTGCTTATTTTTTAATTTTTTGCAATTTTCGCGCTTTTGTAGGAAAAATGTTGCCATAAGTTATTTTATTAGTATGTGGTAACACCGCCAATGATGGCACTACCATTTAACATTACGATAAACAACAGAAAAGAACGAATAAGAACGAAATGAACGAATAAGAAACGAGAACAAGAGCCAACTGAACTACGGAGCTAAAAGAACTCATTAGTTCAGTTGGCTCTTTTAGTTCAGTTGTATGAATAGTTCAATTGAACTAATTCGTTCGTGAACTACACACATGAGAACGATAAACAAAATAAAAGAACGAAATGAACGAATAAAGCCGAAAGTCCATACCATGCGTTTTGCATAACATGCGTATACCGAAAAAGTAGAATCAGTGTATTTGATTGTGACAAGTTACAGAAGTAAAAGCATAATATGCATAGACGCATACAAAGTAGGATTACTTTCTACTTTTCTATGCGAATAATGCAGTGTTGGAAAATGTCAGCAGTCTTTTAAACTTGGCATGCCAAATTATATACTATTGTGAATGGTTTCTACAAATATGTTTAAATAGTGCATTACTATTTTCGCATTTTTCTTTATTTGTATTATAAAAATATTAATAAACACATATTTCATAATAAAGTTTATTACTAATTTAAGAGGAAAATACATTAAAATACATTTTATAACAAATTTCTTTCATGAACAAAATATGTATATGTTGATTGTTTATACATATGTATGTATATGATTGTTTTTATGTACTGAGTGTCATCTATTTTGAATTTATTAATTTGTAAACAAGAAAAATGGAGGATAAATTTACTGAAAACACTCGTCTTGTGTTCTTTTGAGGATTTTCGTAGTCCTTAACAGCACAATACAATGTAATTTTTGTGTAAAACTATTAATAATAAAAACAACTAATAACAATTTTTAATTTTTCCTTCCAAGAAATTAAAAAATTTTGTCAACTTTCAGCAGGAAAAATTTTTTATGAGCAGTACATCTTATTTTGATCTTATTATATTTAGCTTCTTAATTAACTTTTGCTCAAGAAACTATACTCATTGTGACCGAAATTCACCAACATTTCGATTAATATTTAAATATTTAAGAATCTTTAAACTTTTCATTGACGAAATTAAAAAATATTCCAAATTTTCCCCTTTTTAACACAAAATAAATGTTTGTTTACATTTAATTTTTTTACTTTATCTGCCAGTTTTCACTCTGTATATCTGTTGCTTCTAACACATTTGCCTCGCCAAACTTATAACATTTTTTTCTCCCTCTAAATTGACCTGTCCTTTTATGTTATGAGCGTTTTTCAAATGTAAACTCATAAATTTAAATAAACTAAATTTGAAATTAATGTCATAAATTCTTTTAAAATTACAATTTGGTTTTCTATTTTTTCCAAAAATATTTTTGTTCGCTTGTTTGTTGTTTACCACAACAGCTGATCAAAACAAAAAACCAGTCGCATAAACGCATTGTGTGTAACTTGCAATAAAATCGGCATAGAAAGCAAGATTCGCAAGGCGCATGAAAAGGATGGTATGGACTTTCGGCTTAAGAATCGAGAACAAGAGCCAACTGAACTACGGAGCTAAAAGAGCTCATTATTATGAGCGGCTCTTTTAGTTCAGTTGTGTGAATAGTTCAATTGAACTAGTTCGTTCGCGAACTACCCAACTCTACATTACAACCTTCAGTCAGGATTACGACCTAGCTTCTCACACCACTTATGTTACGTGTGTTAATTTTATACAAGAGTGGCGGGACCTACAGTTTAAAGTCGACTCCGAACGACAGATTTTTGAGAAACTTTGTTTTGATGTCTGGCCTGGGATTTGAACCCTGGATTTTCGTATAATAAGCCAACACACTAGACTACGGTGACTTCATTAGCTCTATTAACAGATTTTATTGGACTTTTGTATTCTTCGATAGCAGCGGTTAACTTTTTAACAATGAAAGTTGGGTACTCCTTCAATTCGGTATCGGGTGACACATAATATTCACTTAATTATTGCAAGGTACATTTAAAAGAACAGCATTACTGTTATTTCACGTAATAGTAAATAAAAAACAATGCTGCAAACTAATTCTTGTTTTCTTACTTCGTAAAGTACACACATAAATTTACAGTCCCGAAAATTATGGGACTGAAAGCTGAAACAACAAATTGCAATAAAAAAAAATTAAAACTCCTTTAAAGAACACAAAACTTATTACATATGACGTTGACGATATGTCTTGGTATTTGTAGGGTTAAAAATACATTCGAATAGATTTAGTTTGTATAGTTGGTTGTGAATACTCCTATATAACTACGTTCTAAAAATTAATTTTCTCATGGGTGATGTACCAAAACCACACTCCACTGTATCTAACGTTTTATGAATGTTGAACCGAACGGAAAGAAATTTATTCCGAAATGCCATACAGTGGCAATATATAGTATCAACATAAAAACATTCCAACTATGCATATGAGTTCATAACGAAAGCAGACACATTTGCACAATCCTCTGAGAATGCAAAAATATACGAATTTATGTGGCATACAAGATGAAACATCACTGCAAGCATCCTTTAAAAACACAACTACAGCACGCATATACACATTTATATGTTTATAGTAGTATATAAGCACAAATATAGTAGATGTAGACGTATGTGTTGGATATTACAGAAGATACTTCAGTCAAAAATGAGAAATATGGGCCCAAAATAATTTATACACACTCCAACACAACAGAGTAATCGGATCCATACGCAGTAAATGGGTTATCCCTCTCCAATTACTAGTCTTTGGACAGTTCAAATTTTAGTGGCAGCTAACTTTATTAAAAGTAATTCTATTAAAATTTATTTATTTTTCTATTTTATTTTAAGTTTCATATGGGCCACCCTAAATATTTAATGCTTTGTCATCTTCTAATATGACTTTTAGTTTCATTCAAAGAGCAGCATTTCTAGTTCAGTATCGACTGTACAAAGCAGTGTACATTTCTACTACCGAAGAAAAGCTTTTATTGGGTTTGTAACCATTAATGGTGATGGTAACATGCTGTTATCTCGTATTTTCTTTTGCATTCCATTTGTTTTTTTCCTCTTACAAAAAACGTTAAAAAACGAAAAATCTGAAATAAATTTCTGCATTCATTTACATACCATTTATGTGTATGTATATTATTTGTATTGATTTGTTTGTATGTTTGATTGGTTCTTAATAATAAAACTATGTCTACTTATATAACATCGTCAATCTTTCAGAAATTGTCCCTAAATGCTACCGACATAAGGTGGTAAAAATTCAGCAGCTATTGGAATACTAAATAAATTCATGCCCCAAATATAGCTCCCTTGGACCACTTAGCAAAAATAAATCTGCTATTATAAACACATCCAAGGCTACAAGCTATCCACTGCAACCTATCAAAAATATATTGCATGTGTCGATATGAAAATGATTACGAATAAAATTTTTGTGTCATAACTGATAAAGAACTACATGTTTATATTACAATATCTTGTTAACTTAAATATTACAATTACCGCACGAAATATTCTACTATGATATAAAGATTGCATCTTATATGGATTGCTAATAAAGCTGCAGCAAAAGTGTAGGGAGTGGCCATCAGAACTTTTCCCATTTAGCGACTTAAAACGTGTGGCGTCATTTTGCTCTCATCAGTAATAGTTATCAGCAATATACAGTATATGCAATAGTAATCACGTCAATACACGCAATACTTTTTCAGAAATGAGTAGGTATCAGTTTTACAAGCAGCGTGTTATAGACAAACAATAAATAACACAAAGCTAATGTGGGTTTTCGACCCAACATTGTTTTGCTTTTGTTCGATGAATTTTTGTACACAATTATATAATTATAACCTGCGTATGTATATGTTATTAAACATAAAAATTATTAGATAAAAACAACATTTTTTATTAAATAATTTTAGTGCTTAAACCTAGTTTGAAATAGCGCCGGCCTTGGGGTTAAACACAAGACGACCTGGAGGTGTAGTCCAAAGTACTTGCACCAAAGACTTAATGGCTTCGACAATGAATTTGGTATCTGGCGTGGCGGACAAAGTCGATGGTGGTGTTTCTGTTGTTGATTCTCTTTTATGAACACTTTTATTTCTTTTAGCCCTTTCAGGGGTTGAATGGAGTACGGTATGCTGGAACTTGTCGCACCTTTTACACATCACCAAAGAAGTTCAGGATATCAAGTTAGGGCTCCTAGCTAGGCAGTTTTCGCAGTACCGATGATTATGGACTATTTCGTGCCTTTTATTGACAGACATTTTAAGGAACTGGCGGCAAAACCTCAATATTTCATTCATTCCGGCAGATTTTATCCGGATATTGTGTAACGACCTATGCCTATATGACGTTTATTAGAATTGATTTTGTGGTTCAGGCGTGTGATTATAAATCCGCGATAAGTTCTAAGAAAGAAATTATAAATTTTTCAAGCTGAAATTAGTAAGAAATTGAGTCATATTAGAAAATATTAAATATTATTATGAGAAAAAAGCGAATTCTATTGAGAATTTGAAGGTGGTTTAGAATTTATTTTTAATTACAATTTTCATCTTTTAGAATTCGACGGCGACATAGTTTAACTATAAGTCTAGTGATAATTCCCGAAGATGTGCGGATCTGCTGTACGTAGATTCCGATACGGATCTGGGTATGTATTTTCATCCAGTTAAGAGATCTCCTACATGTATGTATATTAGCAACTGAGAATCTCCATTTATATCGCTTCTGGAGTGTCTTTAAATAATGTTCTTTCCGCCGAATTCCGAATTGGTGATGAAGTGCTTTCAGCTTTTCCCATCTGTTAATTAGAGACATTGCCTGCCAATTCTGTTCTGGGAATGCCATTCGAGAGGCTCTTCATACGAATTGACCGTGCAGATAATGGGCGAGAATTCATAATTCCTTCTGTGAGAGCTAGAATAGTAGAAAATTCTTCAAAGGTAAATTTTTGAGCACCAGCAATTCGCTTCAAATAAAATTTGGAGCTTTTTACGGCAACTTCCAATAAGCCACCTATGTGTGGAGCATGAGGGGGAATAAATTTCCATTCAAATCCATATGTTATGTATTTCTCATCTACATCCTGGGCTGCTGTTTTTACAAACATATTAAATTCGCGTTCGAGAACGCTACTAGCTCCGAGAAAATTTCGAATATTGTCAGTTACTACCCTTTGCGGAAGTCCACGCCTCCAAACGAAACCAGAGAATGCGGCTTGGAATGCTGAGCATAGTTCTAAATGGATAGCTTTCGAGCTGAAGCAAACGAAAACTCTAACATATGCTTTTGTAGTCTTTGAATATTGTAAGGCTGATATTTTAAGGTCAAATGGGCCAGCCATGTCAATACGTGTGACTTGAAATGGAGCTGAAAGAATACATCTCTCTCGGAATAATGCTACCATTATTAAGTTTCGTAATGTCGTATTTTCTTTACTCTAGGTTTGAGACAAAAGATAAAGAATTCAGTTTGTACATCCGACACATTTGACTACATTCAGCGTGAAACAGTAATTTGAAACGTAAATTGTTCAGATAAAGCTAGCAAAACCGGGAGTTGCCAGGTATAGCTTTCATTATATGGTAGGGAAGATAGAGATAATCTGTCATTTATTCTAAGAAGTGAATTCTCATCAAGGAATGGGTTTAGGGTTTTGAGAGCACTTTTTTTAGATATGTCTTGATTTTCAAACAAGGATTTATATTTCTCTGAACAATAGGTTTTCTGACATAGTGTAATCAGCCTATATTAAATGAAATTGTATGACGAGGACCTAGTTAAAATGTCATCATTCCGAACTTATGTGTGCAGTGTCTGAACCTCATTAGAGATTTGGAGTATTTTTGTTTGTTTATTTAATAAAAAATTAAGAAACTTAAACTACTAATAAACAAATAGTTGATATCTTAATATATATATATATATCTGTTAATACTGTGCCCCGGTGGGGATCTCCTGTATATTAACTATTTACTAATTTACAGTTTAGAATATCTTTCAATTATATTATAATACATATACATGTGTAAATATACAGTGTATACTTAATCTATTTGTAACGGCAAAAATGCTTAAAAAACGTTACTTCTGTATTGCAAGGATAAGATAAAAGCTACAGTCAAGGGGGTAAAATGCGAAGAGAAATTTATTTGGTTAGCCACCAATACTTATTTCTAATTCTAGTTGACATGTCTGTGTCTTTCATATAAATATTTGTGTCAAACCGGCGATTTTCCGCGGTAAGCTCTTTGCAGAGAATAGAAGATAGGAACACCATTCTCAGTTTGTATATGTCCGTGTTTATCGGGGTATAAAAAAGCTTATGGTGGGACGTATCCCCTAAGTAAGGAGTTTTGTATGTACTGTTCATTAGTGTAAGATGGGGTTATTTTCCGTGCAAGTTATGCTTCGCATTATGTGATTTCTAATAAGACTAATAATGAAATTATCAATTGTACATATTTTTGCTCTGTTGTATAGCTTCTTATTCGAATTATAATATTTATAATTACTTTTAGGGGACCTATAGAATGATGTGCAAGCTCGGAGACATCTCCTTTCAAATATGTACTCGAATTTTCTCCATATATGACGGGGAAATATTATACCATATCTGACAGCCATATGTCAGTATAGGCCGTATTAAAGACTGGTATAGAATAATTTTCACTCTTGCGTAGATGTATTTTGAAAAAAATAATTTTTTGTACATAAAAAATGCTTTTTTAGCCTTTTGAATTTGGGAATCAATGTGTTTATTAAAATATAGGAATTTATCGAGATTAACACCAAGATATTTAACAGTTTGCTTGTTCGAAATTACAATATTATCATTTGATTTTATACAGAATTCTTTGCAGTATTTTCTTATATTGTAATTGCATTTTCCCACAGTAGCCATTCACTTGAATGGCATGAACTTTTGAATGCTTGTACTTAAAACCAAATTGTCTGTTATTTACTAATTCTGCTCTCTCAGAAAATTTTAATATATTATTGTTGACTCCTACTTCAAAAATTTTACTAATGTTTGGAAGTAAGCTTATCTCACGGAAGTTCCTTAGATTTCGACTATCTTTGCCTTTCTTAGGAAAAACAACCACTTTAGCGATTTTCCATGCATGAAGAAAATACGCATTATTTATCATGTTATTAAAGAGGGTACAAAATACAGATATTATAACCTCAGGAAGTTGTTTAAGAATTAAATTAGGGATATTGTCCAAACCCGCCGACAATTTCCCTCTTAAATTTCTAAATATGTATAGAAGCCTTTCCTTTGTGAAAAACATGTTGTCGTCATCATTCATTTCATTAGCTCTTTTATTTGCATCAAATATTGAGTTGTTTACTTGATTAGCTTCATACTCAGTTTTTATTTCTAAAATCTGTAGAAACATCTCTCAGCTTCTATCTGCAAATGATGTTCGCGATCAATCTCTTTATGAGAGTGAACCGACTCTAGATAGGAGCCAATTATATTTAAAATTTGTTCCGAATCGTCTACTACGAGATTGTTAGTATTATCAATTTTTTTTAATACAACTGGGTTTATTCTAGCTTCTCTCAATAAAATTTGTTCATCCGAGGGGATGTGAATCAAATCTATGTTTCATTATCCGTGAATCTAAATTGTTTCTTAGTTTCCTTAAATATATCAGAAACATTACTGCCATGAATATTTGCAAATTTTTTACGTAACTGCTCGTTTACAGCTTTAGTAAAATTATCATTGATAAGTTTTCTTATTAGCTTTAACCAAAGAAAATAAAGTATAAAGAATGCGCATTTTAACATTTTTTGGAATATTTTTCAAAAATATTTTTGATGCTGGGGGAAAGATAGAAGGGAAGGTTACAGAAACCAAGAGCGTAACAATGCGTTGTTCTCATCGTGCGTTTTTGTTGTTTGACCACTTTTTATTTATTTTTCTAGTGTTAAAAACCAATGTCCCTCAGGGGAAGAACATCTTCGGCTTTTTACACACATAGGACACGAACATCAAGAATGTTCGTTAAAAAGAGCGTAAAAATCTTGTCAGCTTTTAAAGAAGAAGGTTCATGTCGCTTTTACCAAACTTCAATTATACGCCCAAAGAAATATCACAGTAGTTTTCACTAATATCAATGAGAAATGATTTAGATTTTTGGAATTTAGGGATTTAGTGCAGTAAAATTTTTCTATATTTTCCGATCATATATACATATCATTGGGTTAATAAGTAGACTTGACGTTATTACTAACAATTTTCCTCTAGGTTAACACATGCCTTTGGTTATGGATTAGTGAGTAAGAGAGAGAAAATAAGTTGAGAGAATTTATTTATTTACAGCCATAGTATCTTGGGTACTCCTTTACTGGGAAATCATGGTCCAAGTATTCCCAATGAAAATAGCTACCTAAAAAAACAGATCGATGAACTAAAATCAATAATTCAAAAAATGAATCACGAAATTACAAACTTAAAAATAGAAAATTCCGAACTAAAAAGTTTAATGCAAAACTTTCAAACAGGTGAAAATGAAACCATCAATGAAACAATTGAACACTCCTACAGAACAGATGAGGAAGAACTAGAGAGGGAAACAAATTGGATTATGGTCAAATCGAAAAAACGTAAGGCAAAATCCCCACCTGCCCAAACACCCGAACCCAAAAACATTAATCCGCCAAATCAAAGGAATCAAAATAGCAAACAACAGCCACAAATTAGTCAATCACAGTCTTGTCAACAACAGAGTAACCATCAACTTCAACAAAATATTATACAAAATACCAACCAACAACGCCATCAAAATCACGTACAAAATAGTTTACAAAAACAACCTCCCCCGATAAATATATCTGGGGTCTCAACATATGCTGAACTTAAAGAAGTAATAGTTAAAGCAAATCTCAAAAACTATAAGGTTATAGCATTAAACAACAATATTTGGAAGGTTAATACTGCTAATCCCGATGATTACAGATTATTATCTTCTACACTAAATGAAAAAAAAATTCAATGGCATACATATGAAAATAAAATCAATAGACCAAATAAAGTGATGGTTAGAGGTTTGCACTACACTTGTACTAAAGAAGATATAATACCAGATTTGAAAGCACAGGGATTCCATCCCTTAGATGCAGTCAACATAATCAAAAAGGAATCCATCGAGACTGATACAGGCATTTTACATACCCGCAGAGGGTTGCCACTTTTCATGATTACCTTTAGTAATGAAGATAAAACTGATGATATATATAAAATTAAAAACATTGCCAATATAAAAGTAAAAATAGAGGCTATAAGAAGAAATACTACCAGAATACCACAATGTAAAAGGTGTCAAGGCTTTAATCATACGAAAAAATATTGCAATAGAGAATCCAGGTGCGTAAAATGTGCCGGTAAACATTTAACTTCTGAATGTTCTAATTCAACCCAAACAGCACCCAAATGCGTAAATTGCCAGGGAAACCATCCCGCTAGCTATAGAGGATGCGAAATAGCCAAAGAACTACAAAAGATAAGAAATAAAAATCGATATTCAAGGTCAGAGTTACCAAACATCGAAGCCCAGATTCAAACAAATCAATTTGAAATGCAAACAAAACAATATCAACCACAACAACGTCATAACCAAATAGTTCAATATCAACCCACACCACAGATGCCAAATTCTCAAAAAAGAACATTTTCCCAAATAGTTCGAAACCAATCTACGCAGGATCCAAATAACAATGGAATCCTAGCCGAAATCTTGAAAAATATTGAAAAAATTAATCAAAGGTTAGATCAACAAAATAATACCAATGAAAATTTTTTTAACAAAATCAGTTCGATAGAGCTTAGATCTCAAACCAATCAATAATCCACCAAAATGTATTCAACACTTCGAATAGCTATATGGAATTGTAACGGTTTATTAAGCCGTTTACATGAACTTGAATATTTCCTAAATGAAGAACAAATTGACATACTTCTTATATCAGAAAGTCATTTAACAAAACAATCATATGCCAACATCAAAGGCTATAAATTTTATAACGCAATCCATCCTGCGGAACGGGCAAGAGGTGGATCCTCTGTGATAATAAAAGAAAACATACAACATTGTGAAGAATCGAAAATTGAAACCGACATGTTTCAATTGGCTTGTATTTCAGTTAATTTAAAACACCACAATTCATTTAAAATATGTGCAATCTATATTCCGCCAAAACATAATATCAAGTATCACCAATACTTAAATATGCTTCAATCCCTAGGAACCCATTTCATAGTTGGAGGCGATTACAATGCCAAAAATAAAATTTGGGGATCCAGGCTCACATCACCCAAAGGTAGTGAATTATACAACGCATGCTGCAAGTTTAAATGCGAAATTTTCTCAGGAAATGAACCCACATACTGGCCTTCAAATCCAAACTCAATCCCAGATCTGATCGATTTCTATATTGCTAAAGGTATTTCTAAAAATTATGTATGTGTACAAAATTATTGTGGTCTTTCATCTGACCATTCACCCGTCATTATGACACTTAGTGATAATATCATACAAAAACCTGCTTCACCAGCTTTAATAAATAATAAAACAAACTGGAGTTTATTTACTACCTTGTTAAATGAAAAAATTAATTTGCAAACGCCTCTTAAGACCAAATACGATATTGAAGATGAGCTAGATAACTTAATTGATTCTATTCAATCATCGGCTTGGGAAAGCTCTCCGGAAATACAAAAATCTACATACACCCCTACATATCCCAAAGAAATTCGGGACCTCGTAAATAAGAAGCGTAAGGCGAGAAAAAAGTGGCAACTTGAACGCACTTCAGAAAATAAAACAATTTTTAATAAATTATGTACAGATCTTAAACAGTTAATAAATGAGTCAAAAAATAATACCATGTCTAGATACCTGAAAAACCTATCTGCAAACAAAGATACAAATTATAGTTTGTGGAAAGCCACAAACCAATTTAATCAAGTATCACCGCATATACCACCAATTCGTAAGCCAAATGGCAACTGGTCTAAGGATGCCAAGGATAAATCTGAATTGTTCGCTAATCACTTTCAAGAAATTTTTAAACCTTTGCCAAGACAGACAGCTGATGAAAATGTTATGAAGAGTTTTAAAATAGATAATAAAAGTATAAAGCTAACTACCATAGAGGAGTTAAAAAACATTATACATAAAGACCTAAGCCCAAAAAAAGCACCAGGTTATGATTTAATAACCGGTAAAATTATGAAGAAACTACCTGAAAAAGCCTTAAAAAAGTTATTATACATTATAAATGCATGTTTTCGCATTCAATATGTTCCATTGCAATGGAAAGTTGCAGAGGTCATCGTTATTCAAAAACCGGGTAAACCACCAAATGAAATTGCATCATATAGACCCATTTCATTACTTCCTGTAATGTCAAAGGTATTTGAAAAAATTTTTGTTAAAAGACTACAGTCCATAATAGAACAACGTAATTTGATCCCCAAACATCAGTTTGGATTCAGAGAGCGTCACTCCACAGTTGAGCAAGTCCATCGTATTATAGATGTTGCTGAAAAGTCATTAGAAAATAAACAAGTTTGTTCAGCCGTATTTCTTGATGTCGGTCAAGCATTTGATCGAGTTTGGCATCAAGGACTTCTATACAAATTGCACAAAGATCTACCAAAAGAGTTCTACAAAATTTTAAAGTCATATCTCACTGATCGCCATTTTCGAGTAAAATTGGAAAATGAATATTCAAATCTAAAAAAGATAGAAGCCGGCGTACCGCAAGGTAGTGTCCTTGGACCTATATTATACTTACTGTTCACAAGAGACCTTCCCATAACCCCATCTGTAACAATAGCGACGTTTGCAGATGACACAGCAATTCTAGCAACAGGCAAACACGAAAAAGAATCCACTAACAATGTACAAAACGCACCTTCAGATATCATAGTTTGGATCAGGAAATGGAGGATGAAACTCAATGAAAGTAAATCTATTCATGTGAACTTCACTAACAAAAAAATAAAATACCTACCGTTATACATAAACAATATGAAAATACCACATGCTAATACTGCCAAATACCTGGGCATGACCCTTGACACAAAAATAAAGTGGAAAGAACACATTAAAAAAAAAACTCAGGAAATGAAATTAAAATTCAGACAATTATACTGGTTACTTGGAAGTAATTCTGAAGTATCTCTAAGTAACAAACTACTGGTGTACAACCAAATAATTAAGCCAATATGGACGTACGGAATACAGCTCTGGGGTTGTTCAAAGAAAACCAATCTACAAATGATTCAAAAAACACAAAACAAAATTTTACGTACTATCGTCAATGCTCCATGGTTCATACGTAACGATGATCTACATAGAGATTTAAAGATAAACACCGTAGTTGAGGAAACAAAACATCATGCACAAAAGCACGCAACAAAACTTCAGCTTCATACTAATGAAGATCTTAATGAAATATTTTTTGTTCACAACCCCTATAGAAGACTGCATAGGACTCTTCCAATGGACTTAGCTGTCAACTAGAAAAATATTCGTATATATATAGTTTATCATTCTTGAGAATAATTAATGAATTATTACTCATCACACTATTTGCCTCATATTGTAATATTACTAAATGAATTTTATTCAGTTGTAATTATATAATAATAAAAAAAAAAAAAAAAAATATAAAAGTGTTAGTAATATACTCTATTTTTATTTTCATTTCATCAACATACATATGTAAGGCTGTCTATCTTTCGCTTAATAATTTTAGATAAATAAATATAAAATAAAAAATTAATTTTATTATTAAAAGAACATAAAGCTGTCCATCTTTGGCTTAAAAATTAGGCCATGTTTTCTAAAAAAATAAAAAGAATAAAAAAACCATTTTTTTATTAAAAGAAAAAGAAACGAGCATTCCAAAGCATTTAAAAAAATTATACTGAGACAAAATAAAAAAATGAAATACGCCCAGCTAATGACAGAACATTTTTAACACAAAATATTCTTCGACTGTTATTCTGAAATAAAATGATAAAACATCCACGAAACATGTGTTCTTGTCGCAGTCTGATCGACAACTAAATCAAAAAACACAAGAATACATACACATGTACATACGTACAATGAGAGCGACACATTGTTACGCTCTTTGTTTGTGTTTATTTTCCTTCTGTCTTACTTCCTCTCATCTAGAAATGAATTTAATGAGAGCGGGTCGTAATGTTACGACCCGCCATAAGAAATTTTACTTCTACATGATGCGTATTCTTTATATCCATATATAACTTAGTCCTAAGCATGAGAAGTTGTGTAGGAGTCATGAAGTATTCTAAACGATTATGTCTTTTTATAACTGTGAAAATGTTTGATATTTCTATCTGTAATTTTCTTATGATTGGGGTAATTAATCTCGTTGTATAATCTGAACGTTTTCTCTATCGACGTTTTTATAACTTCCTCAAGTTTCCCTAAATGTGAATCTATTTCCTCATTCGACAGGTTTTTGTCATTCGGAATATTACTAAACTTTCTCCAATTAGTTGCCTTATAGTTGTATTGCAGACTAGGAAGACTTTCAAAAAAGTAAGGGGATGATCTTTCTCAATTGCCATTATGAGAATCTGTATCGCATTATGATCACTGTCATAGTCAGTGGTATTCAAACAATTAATTGTATCATTTCCTCTATAAATACATAGTCGGGAGTCTGCTAGACATATATCTAGGTATGAGTTGCAGCGGGGATATGATGGTGAAGTTGATGCGTAGAGTTTACACCTATAAATCATATCATGCTATAAAAACCATTCATTAAGTATGATTCCCTTTGGATTATTTTGAGTATTGCCCCAATCCGAATACTTACAATTAAGATCCCCAGCTATTAAGTAAAAGTTGTTAGGGTTATCTAAATTCAGAGATTGGAAAAGTTTATCCAATTTTGATTTAAAATAACTATGATTATTGCCAAATGGATAATACACGGATACTACACTGAGCGCCAAAAGTGTGTAAACACCACTGAAATAATTCATTTTTTAGGATAGCGAGAAAAGTAAATGAGAATGGTCGAATGAATTGCCAAAAATAAAAAGGTATATTTATTACTTATGAAATGTTAAAACAAAAACAACAATTCATGATAAAGGAACTTTTTTATACTTAAGGACAAAACTGTTTTATACTTAAGAACAAAAGTGTTGACTCACTTATGGCGCGCACTGTATATATAACGTTTTATTACCCATCAATGGGATAGTTAAAATGCATGTTTCTAGGTATTTAAAGGAGGCGATAATATTATTAGAGTATTCCTTATATTTTATAAAATTTCTGATGAGTATGGCTGTACTACCCCCCATAGTAGCGTTGATTCTATCCTTGCTAATTATAAAATAGTCTTTAACGTTAAGTTTTGTTTCATTTAATAATACGATATCAGAAACGTATTTATTGATAAAATTACAAAGGTCATATCGTCTATTTAATCTAATTAGGGAATTTACATTAATTTCTGTTATATTAAGGGTCTTGGTTAAAGTCTCAATCATAAGTTTATATTTCTAATGTGGAAAAAATTGTATCTATTCCAGCAGATTGAATCTGTAGTTGCCTGTGTAAATTAATAATCTGATTGGATAAGTTTAACATCGAGTTGTTGAGTTCATTTAAAACTTCCTGAATAGGGTTTGGGTTATTTACAAAATGCATAGGTTTATTATTTACCATATCAGCAAAACTTATGTTGGGGTTAACAAGTAATGGCGGATTGTTTGATCTTTCTCTGAATAGATTTTGTTTTTTTATCTTAAGCTTTTCCTTAATGTCTTTATATTTTTCACAACCTCTATAGGAGGCTGGGTGACCGTACTTATTACATAGCACACAAAAGAGTTTGTCCTTTTCATTTTCAGGTATATTATTCGAGGCGCAATCATCTATATCATGTGATTCTTTACATTTCACACATCTATGTGGTAGGTGACAATTTGCCGCACTATGGAAGAAGCTCTGTCATCTCATATACTGCGGGATATCGGGTTTTCTTAAAGCCTCCCATTTTATACAATGATAGAGGAGAGCCTTGATATTTCTAAGTTCATTAACTTTACTGTGGAGCTTATTTGTACCAAAAATATGGGGAGTTTATAATTTTCTTTAATAGATTTTTTAATTGCAAATTGACTCACTTTTATAAATTTTAGATTTAGATTTTCAAATTTACATAGTTCTTCAAATACCGTGGCAGGGTCAGTATCTGAACTGAGACCTTTTAATAAGTATGTTTTGATTTTTAACTCCTTTGGAGTAAATGTGAAGAATTTCACCTTAGTTTTTTTCTAGATAAGCTATGACTCTAGTATAATCTGTGATTGATGTCAAAAATAGTATGATTTCTTTATTAGCTAGCTCTTTAATTTTAAATTCCTTTATTTTAATTCCACTTTTCAAAAAATTTATTAATTCTTGGGGATCCACATTAAAAATATTAATTGGCGGTATTTTCTTGTTTTTGTTTTGATTATTATTTGTTTCATTTTTCCTATTTATATCATTCTCGTCGTTTGTTGGTACATTTCTTGTATAGTTGACTGAGGTATTATATTTTGCTGCAGAGTTGTGTTCCACTGGTTTAGTCGAAGTTGTTGGTGTTTCTTGTTCATGCACGCGTGTTTCAAATTGTGACAAACATTCATTATCGCAGTTTTTATCGTTGTCGAGAATTGCGAAGTAATTGTTTTTAAGGTGTTTTGCCATCGTGCCACCTCCTATACTATTAATTCTTTTTCTAGTATTTATCGTTTTTCGTTTATTTTCAGCTGTCACCTGTTTTACATTATTTTTGTTACTGTAAGAAGTAGAGTGAGGAGCCTTAAGCTCACTCATTCTCTTTTTTTATGTTTTTGTTTTTTTCTTTTCTTGAGTTTTTATAAGAGTCTCTTGCTCTTTAGAAGTTTATTTTGAGAATACAGCAACAAATTTATATAAAATACAATTGTTATTATAATCGAAAAAATGTAGATCTCCGCTATGCGTCTGTCTTGCATGACAGTCACGATCGTACTCCCAGATTTGGAGTATTTTCAACGAGTTTTGTTTAGACTACTCAGATGAGAATTTGTTTAACCATGGTGGTCCATCGTATTTAGATACATGTTGCCATTTAGCATCTGGAATTAGGCGATGTATTTGAGCAATTCTGTTAGCTACATAGGTCTCCCAAGACCTTTGATAAACAACATAGAACTATTGATGAGTCAGTCCATAAATGTATTTCCGAGTTAGAAAAAGTCAAGGATATTAGAACATAGTGGAAAATATTTGCCAATAAAACGCCTCCATTAAGTCCAATCGTGGGAGGCTATTTTGTATGGCTAGTAACAAACTTGAAAATGTGTTATGTGTTTTAGTCTGTCACCTAACATAGACTGACGCACTATACGCTAGTTTGGAGGCATCAACAAATCCCTGAATTTGAATTATATCTTCAGGCATATATTTGATCCACCGAGGGGTTGAAATT
The DNA here is from genome assembly GCA_936449025.2 of Sarcophaga subvicina. NCBI lineage: Eukaryota > Metazoa > Arthropoda > Insecta > Diptera > Sarcophagidae > Sarcophaga > Sarcophaga subvicina. The sequence goes on from OW388082.2 coordinate 41,093,192, forward strand.
TCCTCTATGCGAGAGAGGTCCTGAACGAGATTGTGTCATATATGAAGAGATTCTGGTGAAATATCTTCATCCCATTCTAATCCTTTTAACCACTGTTGTTGCATGAGTATTTTTGCCCTTGTGATTAAAGGTACAAGCCAACCAGCTGGATCGAAACGTTTTGCAGCAGACGAGAGAATTTGTCTGTTAGTTATTTTTGATGTTTGTTCAACTGGTGCGAAAGTGTAAGCAAATGTGTCCGTGAGAGTATTCCATTTTATACCAAGAGATTTAGTCGTGCTTGCGTAGAAAATCTAAGTCATAAAGAGATCTTCCTTTGATAAATGGGAGAGTAGTTCAGAGTTATTTGAAGTAATCTTTTTCAGAGGCAGTCCTGCGGATTTCAGACTTGTATGAGCTGAGTTGAGGAAAACCCTCCAGAAAGAATGTCATCCACATAAGTTTCCTTACGTAAAATGGATGAAGCTTTTAAATATTGGGACTCAGAATCATTTGCCAGTTTAAGAAGGGCGAGATAAGAGCGCAATTTAAGTCAAAGGTTATCGTTTTTAACTGGTAATATTTTATTCATCCTGTTGGGGTTGATAAGATCTATCTTCGGGATGTACGGCCTGTGTGCAAAACATCGTTGAGAGAAAAATTGGACTTTGTTTTTCTAGATGTGTTAAATACAAATCGTACCTGTGTAGTTTTATGGTCTGGGCGTACTACAGCATGGTGCAGTAAGTAAAACGAGTTGTATTTGCCCTGAGCTATAATTTCATGACCGGAAGTTTCTTCAGTCAGATATTCGTTTAAAACAGAATTATATTCAGCACGAAGTTCGGGATCTTTGGGCAATGTTTTTCCATTCTAGAATATTTGACCAAAGCAGCAAATTCAGACGATTCTAGAAAGACATTTTCGTGATATCCTTTATTGAATGGCAATCGTACCATTCTCATGACGTTTGTAGTTTCAGTATAGAACCTTTCACAAATTTCGTCCTCAGTTGAACACGAGAGTGTTGAGGGAATTTCTTATTGTTTCCAGAACTTGCTCAAGGCTTTATTTCTGATAGTGCTAGTTATGTTAACTTGACGATGCATAGGGTTAAGACAGTGAAGATATAGAGTGCAAAATATATTACGAATGGTAGAATTATATCCGCGTTACCATAACGTAAATTTAAGAATTCGTAAAATCGGAATGTCTGAATCAGACATAACTGACAATTTCAAGGAAGTATTTTGCGGAAAATTTTTACGAAGAGCAAAATTGTATAGGAAGTTAATTTTGTATACATAATTGTCAAATAGCATGTAGGGATAAATTAAAATATTTAAGTTAAAAATACAATAAAGTCTGTTTTTTAACACGTGTAAGTATGTATATGTATTTAAAAATTTTCTGGGTCAAAGATCACAACAAACCACACAGTGCTTGATGATGTGGCTTTCTGGAATAGGCGACTTAAAGCTCGATGTTTTTTACTGCTGCTAGCAAATGTAATTCCTGTGAAATGGGGGTGCACAAGTGGAACAAAAACAAAAAACATAATTAACGAATCAGATTTTTACGGACTTTAAAAACAAGGTCAAAAACTTCATAAATTTTCGGTATCTAGAACCAATCCCTCGATCTCTATTAAGCAGAAAAATATAAATTTCATCCAATATAAAAGTTATAGTACATAAGTATTAAGTCGCAAAGGCACGACAGTGGAACAACGCAAACAGTCAGCGATTATCCAATTTTAGTCTTACTAAAAGCTACAATTAATTGATCCTCAATTCTATAGTATGTGTTGAACTACATACCCCTGCACATTATAACAAAGTATGTCACAAAACTTAAGAAAATGTTATAAAAGTGGTGGAAACCTTTCAACAGCTTAAAGGATGAACAAATTAATGTAATTTTAATAAGAGAGACTCATTTACCATCGAGGAGCTCCTTTAATAATAAATTTATGTAAAAAAATAAGACATTTACACTTCAATAAATTCTCAAAACTGATGTAAAAAAATCTGATACGAATAAATAGAAATATGTTCGCAAAGATGTATCGTGCAATGTTGTTAAATGTTACTTTAAGTTTACGTTGACCAGAACTGTAATAATTTGCAAAAATTTCACAAACATATAGAAGAGATGGAGTTATGTACGCGTATAGAAAAATGTGTAAAATCATGATGCAACATGTTGAAGACTTTACCCACCACAAAATTAATATGATTTGACCATGCAAGTCTATCATTGAATTCGATACTCAAATTAAAAACGGACTGAACAAAATCAATGTTATCTCCTTTAATATGTATACTAACATCATCAACTTTTCTTCTCTGCTTCGAAAGAAGAATACATTTAGATTTCGAAGGATTAATAGAAAGTCCATTAGCATACGCCCAGATATTTACTTTGGCCAATAATTTGCATCACACAGAGATTTATGTCGTCAATACTGCGGTAATGGCATTATTTTGTGACATTTTTACGAGCATCAAAATGAATGATTTTAAGTTCAGGGGTTTTGAAAAATGGATGCAATTCGAGAGCCACTAACAGCTCTCGAGGCATTATAGCATGTGGAGGATATACAAAATTTATTAATTCATGGCTTTCTTTAGGCTTGGTGATTTATTCGGTTTACCTCTGTTATTGCATTATCAAACGAAAAGAATCTATACTGAAAATTGTCTGATTCATTTGTCCACCGTTTCCTGGAAGGTGGTGACTATAACGCCAAGCATACTTACGCGTATTAACTGCTAAAGCTCTAAATTTACTTAAACCTGTTTTCAAAGTGAGCGTTATGAAAGCTTTTAGTGGGCAACCAACTTATAGTTCTACAGGGCGAATCGGGAAACCTGATGTTATTGATTAAGTTGTGTTAAAAATATTCCAACTGAAACATTTCTCAATAAAGGCTTTCCAGATTTATCTCCTGATCCCAAAACCATGTTGGTGACAATTTTACAATTTTTTTAAATTTAATTACCTCGGTCGATGTGTATTCCAATAAGTTGTTGTAAAAGTGAAGAAGCGTAAAAAATATCACAACATCCACTGCTGAGAAGAAATTGTGTTATGTACCATATAAGATGAAGATTCATCTCCAATTTCAATGACTACTTCATGCTACCCAAACAACACTTCGAAGAGCTCGAAAACAATGGCAATTAAATAGAAAAAATTTAAATAATGCATAAAAAGGTTGAAAATCCTACTACAAATGCATTTAAAAAATGCGTCAGTGATTGCATACCTGGAAAACATTGATGAAACCCCGCTGTTTCAATATTTTCTATGGATAGCTTGAGAATTCCTTAAAACGCTTTTTACACATATGACGAGTCATCTTTGTACAAACTGAATGGAAATTGGGCGAGAATTATGGTAATACCGAGATAGGAATTTTTTTTTTTATTTTTTTTAATTATTAATTGCGATTTGTTTTGACGGCTTTTACGAAACTCTGACAGATGATACTGAGACGTATAACTTGTTTGTTAATCACTTTAAATCACTGTATATTAACATAAAGTCACATTGAGAGAACATCCTCGTACCATTTTTATTTTTAAACCAGCGTTAGTATCAACATATATGATGCAAAAAACTGATCCAAATTATAGGAATTAGGAGCAGTCTATACTTCAACAATATAATAAGACTGTTTGATATGCATATATAAAGCAATTAAATTTCAATATTTTATATAAATTTTCAAAGGTATAAAATAATATAAAAATAACAATAATTTAAGCGTATTGCGACACATGTGTTCCTAGAGGTGTTGGTAATCTGCTAACATTCTTTCTTTTTTCCTGCTAATTATGTTTACAATATAATCAGATTCTCCAAAATCTTTGCGTGACAGAGTTTATTTGTTGAAATTCATTTCAAATTAGACAGCGAACTTCCGCTGTAGTATCTACTCATAAAATCAGTTTGGTATTAAGCAGTAACATTATGGGCTTCTCACATACAAAGATGTCAAACGTCCCAAAACAAAATCTATCCTTTTATTACAGCTGCATCGCGGTACTTTAGAAATTTTCTTAGAAGTACTTCTTATAGCTATTTCGCCCAAATCCCTTGGTCCGTAACATCCTGTACAACTACAGCTCTCATCCCTACACAACAGATTTTTCGATTTGGAAAAACAGACGGTACGAAGGGCAAGCAGTTTGAGAGAGTTCAAAAGACGGACATTATTAATTGCCAGAGGCCGAAAGACCCTGTTGGAGAACCCTATACAACTGTAACTACGAAAGTTAAATTTATTGCTATTATTGATCGGTTCAAACTTGGGATGTGTGAGAAGATAGGTTGTAATCTTGGCTAACGGGTTGTAGTGGCAAATTATGTAAGTAAACTGTTAAATCGGTAATCACAAATATTGAAAATATTGTTACTTATTAATACCTTGATAAATAATAATAAATTTAATATAATATTTCTATTTCATTATATATGTACACGGACTTATCGAAGTAGATTAGTGAAATATTTAATCAGAATAAATATTTTAATTTCCTGTCAATATAAAACGCACTGAATTGATTTCCAAATAGTTCTATAAAAAATGAATAAAAATTTAACAAAAAAAACTCTATTAATTTTTGTTGGTTTTTTTTACTTAAATATCCTTCCGAGCAATCTAATCGTTGTTCAATGCTTTAATGAAAAATAATATTTTCATTAAATCTTTGTAAGAAATACTTTAAATTCTTTATGAGAATTAATTAAGTTTAAATATTTTATGGGTAATGCAAAGTTATTCAAGTTACATTTTCATTTTACTTTACTTTTGTGAACAATTTTATGTATTTTGGAATGTTTCCAACATCGACTATTGGAAAGAGTATGCAGACATTTTACATAATATTCAAAATAGGCGTTAAAAATTATGGAAACGAAATTTAGTAACGATTACACACATATAAATTGATCAATTTCCATATTTAGCTTTTGTATTGCAGTGTTTCCAGTACAGAGTACAGGAATTATTTAAAAAAAAGAAACTTTTTAATGCGTCTGTTATTTATAGCAACCCAATACGAGTTGGGTTGTCCGTTGCCAAACTGGTATTGCAGGTGATTACTGCAAGCTGTCAACTCCGGGGCCAACTTTTGCAACTATGAATTTGTCTTCATTGAGTTTTTCATTTATTTATCAAGAGAGCATCCATCAATCTTTCTCGGGTAAATGGCAACCGATAGGATTAGGGAGACCTATAACTCATGGAACAATGCTCACAGGTCAATTGACCTGCTTTACCTGCCCTCTATACCTGCCCTTACTACAAACTGTGTTCGAAAGTATTTTTTTTTTTAATTATTCGTTTCTACCTTCACCACAAAATATGGAAATGACATTTCAGAATAGAGAGATCGTTTCACAGAAAGGTTTAAATAACAGTCATTTAATAAAAAAAAAAACTCGATGTTTTCTTGCTGTGTGCTTATTAGCAGCGGAAACAATTTCACTTGATGCGAAAGTCGGCTAAAAAAATTCGATCATGGTGAGATAAGTCTTAATCAACAATTATGAATTCTTAATGATCGAACGTACGAAAAAAGTTCATTTTTACAAAAAAGAAAATATTTAAAAAGGAAATAGAAAAATCTAAAATACATAAGTTCATAGCATATTGTATTAATTCAATGAGTGATTCACCAATGACTAATGATGTCAGCAGGCTTAGCAAAAGATTGATTTATCCAATTTGGATTGCCTTTGATTTATTTGTGGTTGAACAAAGATATTGTTAAGACCCCGTTTCACTTTCAATATATGTAAGCACAATTGTTGATGTCAGTTTTAAAGCAGCTAATGGAGAATTGAACTTAATCGGTATATTTTTGAATTCCGCAGTGGGTATTACGAGAAGGTAGGTAATTTGAGTACACTATGTACAGCAGTGGGCCGAAAATTGAACCCTGTGGTACTTTTCTTCATACCGAGCAGCTAAATGATTTTACATTGCCATGATAAACTATTTGACTTCTCTTATCCAGGTATGTACGTAATAGTTTTACTGCTGATGATGAAAAGTATTTTTTAACTTTTGAAAAAGCATGTCATAATCAACAGTATCGAATACTTTTGTGTGATCTAGAAGTAACAGCAAAGACACCATATTTTGTTCCTTTTTTGATAGTAATTCCTCTACAACATCCACAAGTGTTCACTGATTTGCTCACGGACTATATGTGAAAAAGACTTCGACAAGTATGAGAGTATCGCAATTGGTATTGGGTATCGCAATTGAAGGAAATTTCAATATCGTTAGAATAGTATTAAATAAATGTAACGTACCAAAGTGATAGTTTTTGTATTAACAATGGAATATGGACAAATTTGTGAATTATCATCACTTTTATTTTAACTGTTCTTGGACGCGGTAAGATATAAAACTAATCCCGAAGCTCCGATCAGTATATATTGCTACATCTCAACAATCTGAATTATGGATATGATTTATGCTTAATGCCATATTTACTGCCTGATATGTCATATATAATAAATGTCCTTCATGAAAACGGTCCCATGGGTAGCCTAAGACTAAAACATCGTTAGACAAAAGTTATGAGGATATCAACATTACACTTTTAACAGGGTCAACCTATGTTAGTAGTATATAAGTTACTGCTGGTGGTACTTACAAGTTGTCAGTAAAATAATTAATTTTAATTATTTTATTCATTTACAAAACAGATTAACGTAAATATGAAAGCAGAGACTTATTTCCAAAAGGAGACATAGCAGCGTAACTGCTCAATTCGAATAAAATTATGTGTGTTTAGATTAAGTTGTATCAAGTGTTTCTCTTCAGAGGCACAAGCTTATATCATTTATATACAAGTGTCTATATAAACCCAATTTATTTTTAGAGTACTAAACGGAAAATAAACCCGGGGAAACCATCAACTTCGGCTTCAAAACCAGATCGATTCAGCAGAAATGTGTGCCTGTTAGACCAGAAAGGTCACGATCTCCTAAAATTAGATGGACTTGCTTACTACAAATCGTTACCACCAACAAATAATTCATTGGTACTATTCATTGATCGAAAAAGAAGCAGAATAGTACACAAGACACGACAGGGTTATTTTGTAACATGACAACAAGAATGAGACAAAGCAAAATCAGTTTAGAACATAATTAATGCATTAGGCTGGGTACTGCTACCCCACCCGTCCTTTTTACCAGACTTGGCCTCTATCGACTAATATTTGATTTAATCGATGGAATACATTTTTCTCTCAAAGAGAAAAAGTTAATATTGTTTGTATATGAAAAGTTTTCGTTCCTTATCTCTATGTTGGGGTTATTGATGTAATCTCGACTTAATAGATTGGCTAGGTAGATTTCTAAACCGGTTTTAAAAATTACCTTTGGGTTACACGTTGACCAACTCAATCTAATCTTCTGCAGTCACTGTTCACTGGTTGATCATCATGAAAAAGGAACTAGAATCTACTTGTAGATTTACATCTTTATTAACATCATTTAAAACAGCTGGGTTTGCTAATAATGTATTTTAGTTTGTCTAATGATTTTTATTTATCTGTGCCACAATAATATAATTTTGATTTTTCTTATAGTGTGACTCTGCAATTGTGACTCAATTATTTTTGTAATTGGTAATGGCGACGCGTTAGAGAAACAATTTTCGCGCCTTCGGAAATTTTAAATTCACAGTGAATAAAATTCTTATTGTCTACATCTATCAGAATGGATGAGTAGTCTTCCACGATTTCATGATTTAGTAATATTTCAAAAGATTTATAGAAGTTATGTTATGTTGAATAGGCAGCCGCCTCAAAGGGCACAGCTTACTTGGGTCCTATAAAATGTCGTCGTAGCAATAAAAATACCTATACTGTATATTTCTCAGATATACGGAGATTTTTATGAAAATTTCCTTCTCCTTAAGTTCCCGAACCCCGGGCAATGACAGACAATACGTTCTGTGGTCTCTTTTTTCCTCGTCTTTACAGCTTCTCAGTCTGCCGGCATGAGCACTCGTTATAACTGCCACAACGTTCTTAAGATGCAATCGTCTCATGTTTAGCGCATGATTTGTACTGATATAGCCAGAATTTTAGTCCACTCTTATTACTTCAGTAATTGGATAGTGCAAGTGGCAATCTAAGATTCAGTGATTCTAAAAAGATTCATCCAACTTTGTCGCGTGATCTGGACCGTTCAGTGCATACTTGGATGATATAGTCTTTTGTTCAGTTCAGTTATCGTATAATGGATCTATATATTCGTAGGAAATATATCCAAGAGTTTGCTTAGTCACAGTTTCTACACTTTTCGCTTGAGCATCGCCAACATGTCTGGTGGTAGCCAGTTAAGGATACTAAATAATACTTTAGCTGATGTAGTTCTTAGAGGAACTATTATCTCCATAAACACAGAAAAGAAAAGGTTTCTAATAATTTTAAAAAACTTCAGAGAGCGTAATCACATATACAACTGCGTAGAACAAATTAGGGCCGGTATAACTACAAAACAAACAAGTTAGAATTTCTAGCATCAAAGTTCAATTCATTTAACATGCGTATCTTCTAACAAAAAAGTTGGATTTTGCATACTTCCAATTACAATTATTTTACATGATGCTTTAAATTAATTGCAAAACTATTAGAGAGCCAATAAAGACAAATTGGCAAATCAATTTGAATACATTGAGTAAATTTTTTTTGCTTAATATGATGTATTTTAAACATTATTTAAATTAAATTCTTGTATTTTAAGCTTGAATTTAAATCAAAGAAAAAAAAATATAAACATTATTTTCATTACAATAACATCTACAAATTTCAAAGGCTATAAAAAAATCCTGTTGTACATGATTATGAAACAAATGGAAATGCTGTCTCTTATGTGTTTTTACATGCACGTTGTTTGTTTTTCTAATTCACAAATACGTATAAATATGTACTGTGGACAGCAAAAGTCTTGAATTTCATGAATTTTGGCCAAAAGTTTGTATAAAAATTTATAGTTTATATATTTTATAAATTAATTTCTGTTTTATTATAAAACAAACAATTTTTTAATGTTTTTTATAAAACAAGAGAAAAAGAAGGAAAAGTTTCACATGACTCCATAGGTACCCCCAAGGAGTACCCTGAGTAAATTTAAAATTCAAAGGCCTAATATATGAAAATGTTATCCCTTGTATTTAGTAGAATATCCCTTAAGGTCAAGCACTCCATCTAATCCATTTGTAATTGAATATACACATTTTGTTTAGTGTTTTTTGGTGGTACCATGACCAAGTTTTTCGGTTGGCTTTTGTTTGAGGTTTAGCGATTACGTAACCGTTCTTTCAAACGATCTTCTAAATACGCTCTTGAAATCATATCGGGACTTTGTACAAAAGTATTAAGCCTGTGGGGACTTTTTTTGTCAAAATATATTGCCGTATTAAGACTTTTGCTGTCCACTGTATGTTAATTTTAATGTTGATGTGTATATGACGTATGCTGGAAGGGAGTTATCCTTTTGTTAACCTCCTTTACAGAATTACTTGCAAATGAGAAATTTTGAATAAAACTTAGGCAATGGATCAATTTCCTTTGGGACCTTTCTCCATTACAACATCATTTAGTCTAATAGTAAAGGAAAACTTCCCAAAAGAATATTAACAGAGATATTTACTATTGGATGTCAGAAGCACTACAACCGACTATGTTTCTATTGGCATTGATAAGATGAGTTTTTTAAAGGTATGCTAAATGAGGAATGTATTTGAATAAAAATATAATTTAGATATTGGCAACCATCAAACAGCTTTTGTATTTGAATTGTCATTAAAAAAGAAATCTAAGAATAGAATAAAAGGCAGAAACAAAAGATTGTGAAATTTACTTTCTTTACTTGCATGTAACGGTGTGATTCGAAATGTAAAAATTTAATCAAATTTAACTGGTGTGCACTACGATATAAAATAACAACTAGAAATGAGGGCAGAAATAATTAAATTTTTTCTACACGTAGACAGGGCAATTTTTTATATCATTTCAGATTCTGGAATAACTCGTTACGTCTAATTCTAATAAAACTTTACAGGTGTGAACAACGAAATTTTTATTTTCATAATGGAGATAATGAAACTCATTGCTCACACATTATACGAAAACTAATACGAAAATTGAGGGTAGGTAGGTAGGTAGGTAGAGGTGGCTGCCCATCCAAGAAAAAATTTTTCTTGTTGATGGACACACTTAGGCCGCATTGGGCCCATTGTGCTACCACAGTCATCCAAATTGAGGGTAAAAGTAATTAAAATTGAGGGTAAAAGTAATTAGATTTGTTCCACATATTGTTTATTTGTTCCTGAAATTTGGAAAAAAAAAAACAAGAGAAAAGTCAGTGAAATATTTTTTTAAACTATAAATGAATACCTTGCATATTATTTTTATATTATAACCATCCGGTTATTACAATCCTTTAGTCATGATTACCAGTTGGATTGCACAAAAAGGATTTCAATATTCCAAAAAGTGAGATTAATTGCGCACTAAACTCGACTCTTAATGCGATCTTAGTATCGTGTACCACAGTCTTGTTGAACCCTGAGGTTCATCATGTTCAATTCCTCCGTTTGAGGCAAATGAAAGTCAGTAATCATTAGAACGAAGTACAATATTTTTCATTGTGCAGTGACTTCAGGCTGATCTGCGCCGATAAATACAATTTTTAGTTCGAAACACATTCGTAATACAATACGAATTTCGAATACAAATTTAACCGTAGATCGATCTTTGTATCAAAAATGATACATTTCAATTTTTAAGACGATATAACTTTAATTCAGAAAAAGTTAGATGTCTGGTATTTTTTAATTCGTTAGTATTGTGATTATCGTTATTTTAATCCAAATAAAAAAAGAAAATTTCATACAGGGCTTAAAAAAATTCAAAAACTTCATAATTCTATCTTTTTCATTCATTTTTCTATCATTTTTGATACATACGACTTTCCTAGGGATTTTTTGATGTTGTGTATGTAATTTTTTTAAGTTATTAAAAGATTTTGTGAAGTTTTATCGGGAATAATGCATTATTTATGATATTTGTTAAGGAATTGAAAGTTAAGTGTTGGATGAAACTGAAAAAGTTGAATTTTTTGTTCTTGATATTGATTGAAGTAGTCGCAGTCTAATATGTACTGTAATAAAAGATAAACACTTTTTATTTTATTTTACGAACAGCCACTTGTCTGACTGTTCATTTCTACTTTATTTTTATTAATGATAATTAGATCTAACTGTATGCTAAATTCTTAATTCTAGCACACTATGTATTTGGTGGGAATATGCTGAGACAGCATAATACACGCTGTCCCAACATTTATGCAGTGTGGACAATATCAACAAGAATGTGTTGATATTAAGTTACATACAAAGGGTATGGTAACTTCGACTAATCAAACACCTCAGGTCAGACATTTCCAGTTTACGAAGAGAGGTTGTAATGACCGATTAAATATGTACATATGTATGTAATCTTCCCACTACTGAAGATTCTGAAGAAGAATACAACAAAAGCTCTTCGTATGAAGTGACGCAAGTATTGACAGCTGCAAACATGACAATAGGACGCTAATCAAAAAAGATGGTACTATTTGGAATAGAGAACCGTATTAGCAGTTTGGGAAGAAAAAATAGTACCAATTTTCAAGCAGATTGCTAGCAGGTGTCACATGAAATGTTGTAGAGTCTTTCTTACTGCTCTTCTCATATTTATCTTCCGTGACAGACAAACATTAGAAAAAAGTATTTCGTCCTATGTTTTATTTCACAGATATTACAAAATGATAAAATTTTGTCAAATACGTACGTATGAGATAACAGAATCATTCGCTTTGATAACGTGCTACTCGGAAGTGATGATAAATTAACACCTATTACGCATCTTCGAAAACTGAACTGAAAGTCTTTCAGCTTTTAATAATCCCAATAATTTTGTTGCTATAGATTAGTAACTAATTGAAGTTTATGGTCCACCGGAATTGAACTGGTAGTTTTAGATACAGGTCCATGCAACTTGCGTAGCAACTACTTATATCCGGGACAGCAGAGAGGAATGAAAGAGAGAACATTGTTATTGCCATAATTGATGTTCTATTGCAACAGGAACCTTTTTTACCTCACATGATGTCGACAACAAATGTTTCTGGCGAAATATAATAATGGTTTGTGCCATCAGGTTTCAGCTAATCCTTGATTGAGAGCGTTACTGATGGGAGTGACAATAAGCTGCCCCATCTAAACAATTGGAAGTTTTTAATTTTTACTTTAAAACACCATTATGTCAAAAATTTTGGCGTAAATTTCATAAAAGTGATTATAAAATGTAATAATATAAAATAGTTTTATTAAAATGAATTAAAATAAATAAAAACATTTATAAAATTCTATGAAATACAAGTGTTTATTAAAAGTGATATATAGCTAGAATTATGAAGAAGCTCGATCTACGGTTAATGAAATTTCAGCATTTTTCGTTTTTCGTCCCTTTATAGAGAAAATTCAATTCACGAATTTTTTTATACTGATGCACCAAATAACAAGCAAAATCATCTATATACATATGTAGAGATTGTGTGTCTGTGCACTAGCCCTGTCTATAAGCATCCATTTCCCTAGTTGAAGCACAGACAACCGTCCAAAAGGGCCTTCACCATTAGTCTTTCCGACTTAAACAAATATAACGATTAGGAGGAAAATCTGTCGATGAGTTCAGGGAGGAATAGACAAATTTGCGCCAGTGGTGTAAAATTATTACTGGTACCTCTTCCGCAAATAGTATAAAATTGTTTATACAATTGAAAAACCTATTGGTGCCACTATGTGTGGAACATAACATCATCCAAATGCCCTCTACGTCTTTTCTGAGTGGAGCGCATGCCGTATATAGAATTTTCTATGACGCTGGATACTAAATTTGACAGATAACATAGTTATGTTGGTTTTGAAGACCGAAATGGTTTACAGCCTATTCGCATTCACCTGCAACTTAGGTGGCCACTTTACATAGCCTTCATGTGAGATGACCGTGCCCTAAAATCGGTTGAGTAGAATATCCAGTGCAGCATTACCTGTGTAACACGTAGAGGTATCGTGTTTAAAACAGATGTCGTTGGTGTCCAAATTATCCACTTCAGTTCAAAAGAAGTTGATAGTATTGACCTATAGTGCTCCAAGTTGACCGTGATATTTCTCAAAGAAATATGAATCTATGACGACGGCAGTCACTTTTTTGCAATGTATTAAACGTTCATCAATTTCTGTTGGAAATCGCCAAACTCGACAATTTTGTTGATTCAGGTACCCGTACATCCCGAAATGCGCCGAATCGGTGAAGATGATGTCTCGATGGCAATTAGGATCAGTTGGGTAATGCTTCTGATCCCATTCAGGGAACACACGCCGTGGTTGTACTATTGCATTGGATTCCACTCTCATGGATAGTTTCGGTTCGACGTCCGAATGTTCGTCACTCATTTACTGAACCAGTGGACTAGAATTTATCCACCATATTGCGAATAGCCCTCTCAGTAGGATGGTAAAATGTGCACGTTACGTTGATCGAACAGAAAACCAAGCTTACAAAGCAATTTTATTATTTGCTAGTGTTGTTAAGTCACCGTCCACAAAATCTTGGCAAAACAAACTGAATAAATTACAATTAATTTAAAAAATGTAACTTCAACAGTCTAAATTCGATGGAAGAATTGTTGAATTTGCCTGCAAATTCTTTTTTTAAGTTTATATTTAAAATTAATAATTAATGATAAACTCTTTACAAAGTATACAATTTTGAGATAAAATGATGTCTATAAAATTGATTTCACTATTGCACACCTATGGCATTAACTTTTTTTCTTACGAAACATTTTTAAGCTGTGTTCAGAGGAACGTACGTATTAGTTTTACTGCAAATTATATGTTCTTGATGATAAGTGAACAAAACCTCTCTCAAAATATATTTATACTTCTTATTTAAAAAAACATTGAAACAAACATGTGACTTGAAAGCTAAGAAAAATTGCCAGGAGCATACATTATAATCCATGGCTTCTTCTCTAGATGCTTTTTAACATTTCTCACAAATGTAGAGAGTTCGTCTTACACAATTTTTGTCGTGAAATCTGGGGGGATTTTTCAGTTCCTTGTATTTAGGATAATGACCCATACCGTCCAGTCTAATTCCAGGATTCACTTTAGTCCAGCTTATAGATTTTTTAGGTAGTGATGGTAAAACTTATTACATTAAATACATCTGATATTATTTTTTTTTCAAATATTAACGGTTTCTTGAAATAATCCACTAAAACAGATTGCCGAAGAATTATTTAACTTTTTTGTTTATTTATCTAACTATGCGTCGGAAATAATATCATCAGTGCAGACAAACGGTAAAATGTTTACTTCTTTGTTGGAGGATTTGGTAGTCAATAACTTGGTATAAAATTTTTGTTTTTTTATTATTATTATAATTAAGATTATAAAAAATTAAACGTACACATATGTGGCCAAGGGCATGAAGAGGTTAAAGTTAAATTAAATTGAAATATCATTTTTTCCTGCTCAGCGTTGTATTTTTAAGTACTATTTGGCAAAATATTTTGCATTTCTATTTTTACTAGATTTTGCAGAAATCTACTAAATAAGTAGATTTTGTTTTGTATGGGAAATCTAGTTAAAATAAACTAGATTTGGCTCGAAATCTCATAAGTACTAGATTTCGCTGTAGTATAAATAGCCTAATATTTATCAAAGTCATACAATTTTAAAAGTATACCACAACGTTTCATTTCACCATCAAAAATTCACCATATCACATACAGAAAACGAAATTCACCAGTTCGTTGCTCTCATGCTCCATTAGCTCCCTCCAAGCCACGAGTGGCAAAAGCTTTAACATTCTGTGACTATTGAAATGAAAAGATTTTTGTGTTCTCAGTCATAGGTATTTCGCCATTACGGGCGGTTTAAAATTCGCTTTCTTCACAAAAAGTTACATAAATTTCTTAAGAACATAACTAAAAGAAGTATTTACGAAATAAAAACATTGTGAACTTCTATTCGGTCATTCTCTTTCATGTCTCTCGTTTTCTGAACATTTTAGTCCATGGGTAGAAGAAGAATTTGACAAAATCACATAAAAACTATGAAATTCTAAAATTTCCACTATAGAAGGTAGAAAAATTGATTGGACTGAGCAACGAATTGGTGGTGTGCCTACCGTATAAATTTAAATCAAGGAAGTGTGGGAGATTTAAATTTTCCGTAAAATAAACAAATTGGATGACTCCTAAAATTTTTCAAAAAAGAAATGAAATTCTGATTTGTCAAAAGTTAATACAGATGTTTCAGAAGTCAGAACGATTCGTTAATAAATTTGTGGATAATACATTTTCATATGAATTATGAAATCCAAATTATTTAAAATAACAACGTCTTGCATTTAAAAATGTTAGATAATGAAATGCATTTTCAATGTATTCATTGTAAATTAGAAAAAAAAAAATAAATAAAGAAACGAAATACATAACAATAAACAAAAAAGCATTTCATTCATTTGTATGAAATAAATAATTCGCCAAAGTTCTATTACGTTGCTGTCGTAATATGTAACCACGCAAATGAGCAGCATCCTAATTTTTATACATGAATTGTGTGTGTTTCTGACATAAATCGGTCAGTTGGTCATTGACGTCTAGGTATATAACCATATGGAAATATATTTGTATGCGACTATGTAATCGAATAAATGAGTTTGTATAAAAGTGTGCATTGTAGTATAAGGCAACATAATTTTGTCACATGTTGCGCATATTTAATTATTACAATAACAAATGTTATAAGGCCGACAATAAGTATACGACTCCTGTACTATTAAACTGGCCAACTGCATTTATGGATATTTACCGGCAATCTTAAACAAACAAACGCCCATTAATAATCATTTATGTGATTATGTACATACCAGAGAACTGAATGAAAGCATTCGTGTTTACTTAATATTAATACGTTCCTTGCTTTTGCAATGCATTCATTCACCATCAATTTCTATTGATAGTCCTATATTCACAGTTGTATAATCATATATTGAGATAAGTGTGATACAATTTGACTACATATTTCTTCGAGTCTTGTTTCTTTCAAAAATGTACTTCTGCTAAGCTATTGAATTTTTTGCAATCAGGTCCCTTAATATCTACAGGAGAGGCCTCTTGGAGGAAGGAAAATCATATTGCCATGTTATCGTAATCTGGAATCAGATATTCTGGACTTACCATCAACCATAATGATGTTACCTAGAAAGCAGCATTCACTAATGAAATGAGGGAAAATGTAAATTAATTTTCTTAAAACTAATGGTGATGTCCAATTTTAATAGCAAAAAAAAATTAAGAACCAGGCAGCAAATCATGTTCATGTAACAATTAGATAAATAAAATTTACAGCAATAATCAGTCCTTTTCAGGGCCACCAAATAAATTTACCGCACAATCGGTCCTTTTCAGGGCCAGGAAATAAATTTCTAGAAAGATTTTCTTATGTTCAAGAGTATTTTAATAATATTTTAATTTTTAAGGTAAAAGAAACGTAAAATTATTGTAATTCATTAAACCAACATAACAAAAACAAACAAATAAATAAATCAAGTTTATAAAAATTATTAACAAAGTAATAAATTTTCTAAGAAAAATAAAAACAATTAAAAAATAAGATTATAATTGATTTAGACCTAGGCTTCTTCGCTGTTTCCACATCCAAATTCTTTATTTTCTTCTTTATTTCATATTATGATATTGTGACGGCAACACAATAAATTATATACTTACTTAATTAGTCATTACAATCTTTGAGTCAGAATTACAACCTAGTTTCTCACACCTCCCATGTTGTATATGTTAATTTTATCCATGAGTGGCGGGACAGTTTAAAGACGACTACGAACGACAGAAAACTGCTTAGAGGAAGTCGCTGAAGAAATATTTTTTAATATTTCAGTTTGTTCGAGATGTCTGAGCTAGGGATTTAACCAAGGCCACATGTCCAATAAGACTACGGTGACTTTACCAGCTACTGATAAAAACTAGATTCTAAGTTTTACAAATTTTTCGGCCAAATTTTAATTTTAAATTGTAGTCCTTGACCATCTTAGTTTAACAAACATCTCGAATTAACATCAGATGGGTTCTCTTAAAGCACTTCCTGTCTTTAAATTTAAATAAAAACAATGTGTATGTGAGATGTTATCGACATTTTTTATTCGTTTATCATTATGTTTGGAACATACATAACATTGTTCAGATGTTCGTCACGGATTCTCTGAATTTAGCGCATTCGAAATGCCAAATTTTCCGTGACTCTTGCGCGTTAAATCAGCATGAGTTTGACCGATATTTTGGTTTTGAGAACTGGTGTGATTTGTGGCCTATTTTCATAAAATAAAAAAATCGCATAATCTTGGTGGACAGTTCACATCAGCTCCACTTGACGTGTGAATCTAAACGCCGACCAGATTACGTTGGAATCCAGGTCATCCAATTCAGGTGATGGCTAAAGATTTGGTATCGTTCCGAATGTGACAATCATGTTTGTTCACGTACCAATTGATACAAAAACGGGCCTCATCACTGAATTTAAAAGATTTTTCAAGGAAAATTTGGATTTAGTTGGAAACTGCTCTAGAGACTGTTCAGCGAAAACCGTCGTTATCTATGGTCGCCCATGGTGATTTAGCAAAACAGACTAAACAAATAACAACTATTTTGACAGACGTAGCTTCAACAAGATGGCCGCTTTGTGAAAAACCCCACACTTGTTTATTATTTTTAATAATAATCAGGTAAATTCAGTTTAAAACATAAATTTAAATAAAAAAGTAAAAATAATGCTTTAATGTAATGACTTTGATTTATGAAAAGCGGAAATATATATACAGGCTGTTTACGCATCGTTTGATAAAATCACAGGTGGATTAAATACTTTATTATATAATGATCCATTCTTTTCCTGGTTTCATCCACATTTTTTTAAGGATTTTTAAGAAACTGTATATAAACGGAGTCGCCGTAGTCTAGTAGGTAGTGTGTTCGAGCTCCACAAACAAAAAGTAAAAAAAGTATTTCTTCGGCAACTTCCTCTCAGCAGATTTCCGGCAAAAACTCTGAGAGTAAATAAAATTGCCATGAAAAGTTTCTCAAAAATCTGTCGTTCGGAGTCGACTTTAAACTGTAGGTCCCACCACTCGTGTATAAAATTAACACACACAACATAAATGGTCTGAGAAACTAGGTCGAAATCCTGACTGAAGAGTTGTAATGACCAATTATGTACAGTGGTCGCCTTATAATTAGAAACGATGTTTCTGGAACAGAGTTCTCTGGAGTGACGAATCTAAGTTTCATTTGTCCCAATCGGATGGAAAAACGTATGTAAGACGTCCTCCAAACAAAGCCTTAGATCCCAGGTACACAGTGAAAACTGTAAAACAAATTAACAAACATACAGGTTGCTAAGTCGTTTCTAATTATAAGGCCATATGTATATAAACTATATATGTATATATATATATATATATATGTATATATATATGTATATATATATATATGTATATATATATATATATATATATATAAACTGATTTCATGTAATAAATATTTATTTCTTTCTAAAAAATGGTAGAATAAATAAGCACGTGCTAAATAGAGAGTTAAAGGATTATGAAGAAGAGAATGAAAATAAAACATATATACATACACAAGTATATAAAGTATATAAATACAATAAAATGAGTACAAACATAAATATGAGGGAAAAGCAGACATGCATACTTGGTGGCAATGTCCTTGATTTTGTGTGAACAAGTTTTTTTTCTAATTTTGTTCAGTATTTCAATGCTCTCTATCAAATCGTTAGTGTTGCTCATAATTTCAATAAAGAATTTTTCAAGCTTAAGTTACGCGTTTTAGAATAATTTAACAGATATTTGAATTATTTTCATAAAATCTGAAGACATTAAAATAAGTCCAACTCAGACTGACTAAACTAAGTTAATCGGTTAATTTTGAGTGGATTGTGTGGGTGTAAAATATTTAAACACTACTTATCATTTCTGTTCATTCATCTGAAATTATAGGCACTGGCAAAGAAAGCTGTAACGAAAATTGAAATCATCTATCCCACCTGCATGACATCGCCATGATTTTGGATATTCAAAGTATCATTGCAAGCTGGGTGTTGTTTATGTTGTGTGAGATGATCTCCACGGAACTGATAAAAGGAATCAGCCTGGCACAGGAACCATCAAATGGAACCCTCGGTGGTTTTAATTTCATCGAAATAAAATAAAAAGAAGAGTTTCGTGATATTCAGATAATTATTGCTGGCTCAATCCGAAAAATTCCCCTGTATTTGATAAAATTAGCAACGTGATGCCTCGTACAGCCAACAATGGAAGACTTCACCAGTTAAAACGATACCTAAACCTGGCAAAAATCAAATTGAAAAGAAGATTTATATACCTACAAGCTTATAATAACTGACGGCAATTTAAAATGCTAACAGGTATACCCCGAATCACAAATTTATATTTAGAATACAACAAATTGGCGTTTTTCATTTCTGTTTTGTTTGAAATTGTTTGTTTTCTTATTTCTAGTAGCAGTTTTTGTCACAAATTTTCGATAGCGATTAAATCTTGAGCTGGGGTTGAGTTTTGATAACTGGAGGAGAATTTTTCATCAGCCATTAAAAACTATAGCTGTATGCTTAAGATCAATATCCTGATAAAAAATCAAACATGTGCTTCATACAAAGCATTTTAACACTTTATACGTTTTCTTTCAAAACTTCAACAAAATGTAATCTACAGACACTAATAGCGGAACAAGCACCCATGCCATTACCTGCCTTCAACCAGAACCTGTTTGACAGAAGGAGGCAGTTTTCCCGGGGTTATTATCTAATCGGGGTTTCTTCAATTATTCTCAACCAGAAATGTTATTTATTTTTGACCCAAAAAAATCTTTTCGCAACACAGTAATGAGCAAATCTTACTTTTTTTTGTTTACAAATAGATTCTTGCATGCGATGTTGCCATTAATTTCATTTTTTGTAGAATTTGGAGTGCTGTTTCGGTATTATAGCCTTTATTAAAATATCTCACAATATTGGGTGACCTTGATCTGGTTGGCAGTCTTCCTTCCTTCACATTACATTATAATAATCACCTTTCTTTCTCGGCGTTTACTTCGAAAATGTTTCTTACTGTTGTTTCCTTTGACTTTTTCTTATGGTGTTTAAGGATGAACTTTTTAATTTGTAGAGTGGCGGTAAATATTAAAATTTTTTAACTAAATATTTAAGTGTATTAAAATAAATAATTGAGTAAAAACGAATGTTTAACAGATCACTTATTTTTCATAGTAGCTCACAGAGCACCATCTTTATTGTGACTGAGTTCTTGCTAAATTTTTACAAAATATTAAAATATTGTTTACTCTCAAATTGATACTACATACATACATACATACATAATTGGCCATTACAACCCTTCAGTCAGGATTACGGCCTAGCTTCTCACACCACTCATGTTGTGTGCGTTAATTTTATACGTGAGTGGCGGGACCTACAGTTTAACGTCGACTCCGAACGACAGAATTTTGAGAAACTTTTTCATGGCAGGTTTATTTTACTCTCAGAGTTTTTGCCAGAAATCTGCTGAGAGGAAGTCGCCGAAGAAATTTTTTTTTTTTTTTTTTTTTTTTTTTTTTTGATACTACATACTCCTGTTTATTAATCAAACAATTTAAAGAAAATAATCTAATCGATTAAAGCTTTTCCTTAATATTCCAGAGATTTTTTGTACATTTAAGGTTATTTTTGCAAGTGAACTAATTTTAGTGTGATTCACTGCATGCTTTGGAACCATACCCCACAGAACATTGCGTGCAGGAATGGCTGACTAATAGAGGCCAAATATTTAAACAAAATGTTTTAACGTTTTTTTATTGTTCCATGTAACAGGATTGTATTGTAGAGAATTTTGCTGATTATTTTACAGACAACCACTTACTTAGAACTGTTTTTTGTAAGGTCAAATAAATTCGAATATCGGAACATGTAAAGGACATTTGTAGATTAAACTTGCAAAGATGTCTGAAAAAAAATTCTGTGAAAATTTTTGAAAAAATTTAGTAGGATGTAGAATAAGTTGATTCGGCAAAGATAACAGCCTTAAATAGTTTCGAGATCTATATGTACGAAATAAAAAAATTATCCTTAGTACAGAAAGGATACTTCTTTTAAAACTAATTTACTGAAAATGCCTGCACAAATCGGAATAAGAAACATCAATGATAGCACAGCTAACTTTTTTGTATAAGTTTTGTAATGCATTAACTGTATTTAAATAAGTTTTTAAATGCCCTTTTAAAAAGATACTACTTTGTAGTACGTATGAGTAATATGGAATTCAATTTACGTCGTTGTGATTGGTTCCAAATGGAGGGATTAATCTTGATAGTTTTGAAATGGTTATAATATTAGCCTGAAATATATGTTAAGTAGTGTTAATCATTTTACATTTAACTCATCTCTTAAAAAACTTATGGAATATAAAAAATTTAAAATAAAAATGTTTAATTCAACAGTTTCATACGTGTATATTGCTTGTTCAACGATGTTAACTCTTTATATTATTGACACCTTTTTTCCACTTATATTGTTTTAAATTTTGTCTGTAATTTTCAAGTTTTTTGATTTCTTTATTGTCGTCTATCAGTGCTTTAATAAGAACATCAGTACCTGTAATAATTTGACAACCAATGTGAGTCACGTCACTCACACAATAAATCTAAATCTTATATTTATCTGTATTTAGCACTTAAGAACAATTAAGTTAATAGAAATTCTTATTTTTTCTGATCTCTCTTATCGCCAACGTCACGTACATGTACATCTATTTCTTGTTGGCTCTGTTGCTAACATCTTTGTAAAATACCTTCTATTGTTTTGCTTTCTTTTGTGGCTTGTGTCCGGTGCTGTATCAAAGGAACAATACTATTTGTCATCTGTAGGTTGACGGTTTTCACTGTCGATATTTTTCTGTTTTGTCTTCTGCATTTTATATTTATTTTTTTTAATAGAATTTATTTCATTTATCCGGTAAATCTGCAAATATTTTTACTGTTGGTATTTTTATATTGCATACTTTAGTTACCGCTGATGTCTTTCATATCCCTGTATGTATTTGGTTTTTATATCCGTCCGAATTCCATTTTAATTCCATTTGTTAATTTTATGATTTCTCCTACCTACTCTATATTTGAACTCAAGTATGTACTCTATGTACAAGTATGTACTATTGCATCTGTATAGTGTAGACAAAAAACAGTCTTAATTTGCATTAATACTTGAGTTGAATAAACAAATTGAGATATAGTTATGTCTCACAGTTTGGATAAAAGAAATGGGTTAAAAGAGTGCTATCCAAAAGTTGTCCATGGGATTTCTAACGCCTAAAAATTTGCGAATGAAGTTTCAGCGAACCTCGGGAAAGGGGAAGTTGTTTTCCCCCAAAATATTTGGCGAAAAGTTGTTCCATAATTTTTATGTTGTCGTACACACAATAGGTGGTGGTCTACGGTGTGCAGATTTATTAGGGCATTCTGGAGATAAATTTAATGGAATGAGCACAGAACTAATAAGTATCAATTTCTAATTCAATGGAAAAAGCTATTAAGAGTATGTGTAAATGTTTTAAAAACCTAAGATTTAAAGTGTGAGCAAATGCTTTTCTTTTTCATAGTTAAATCCTAATAGCCAGGATTCCAAGGATTAAGAAGAGATTTGTTAAAAACAATCTTTTATTAAGTCTGTAAACACAATCTTCTATTATTTTCTTAACTTCGTAGATTACTTCAATAAAAATAAATTTAAATTATTTTCTCATTTAGTGATATATTAGTGGAATATTTCAAATTCGCATAACCATTTTTATCCTCACTAATATAATAAATTTTTTATACCCACTAAGACAAAAAGTTATTTGGTAATGCATTCTAAACCTAAATCTCAGAAACACACACAGAGTGTGTTTATTCACTGATAAAAGAAATTAATAATAATTTAATTATTATTGCAGAAAATGGAAACCTATATTTCTCTAATTCAGATCAAATAGTCGCCGTTTTGCGTTTACAATACTGCAGACAATATGCTTTCCATATAGCACCCTTTACACTCATTGGAGAAAAGCAGCGCGATATATTTACATATTAGAGTATAAGATTTATATATAAGAGTATATATATATATATATATTTTATTGTGGAAAATTTTTAACGAACTCGGTGGTAATATGAATCAAATCAGTACTCCCCTGTCAGTCCCATACTCTGTGTGAATCGCCACAAGATGCGTTTTTACTTGTTATTCCTATGGAATAACCTACTTAGTTGCATTAGTCCAAGATACATAATTCACTCAAATTCAGTTTTATTGCGTTAACTTACTTTCGTTATGAAAAGATTTAGTGTTTACGATTTGCTATCTAAATTTACTATTTTTGGGGACATAAACAAGACTGAACGATATGATGTCCTCTAGTCTGAGCTACTTGTGGGTTCCAGTGTAATGACGATTACAGCAACGCTTTCTTAATCCATTTTGTTTGCCTTCATTTTCTGTATCGTTCCTTAAACCGTTTGGTTGGTTAGAGTATCAAAAGCGTGTATTTTACGCAGACGGTGATTTATAAAGGACTGGAATTTGGGAGAGCCTCCGGCTGAGATAAGATTTTCTATTTTTGTGATAATTGCTAAACCCGCATTTTAGGTGTAGTTTTGCGAATACTCTTTTTGCTTTACAAAGTCTGACATCGATCTTCTGTGGTCCCGTTGTTAAGCACTATATGGCTATCCTACATAAGTAACAGTGCCCCGTTTTCAATAATCTTGCAGTCAAAGAGAAGATTATCTGAGTTCGACAGACTTACTTACATGAATTTGTATGTTTGTTCAGCAGCTGTTTATTTTACTTTCCATAAGGTCCTTTTTGGCGAAAATCAGTGTAATGTTATCAGCATATTTTAAATCGTTCATCTGCTACATGTTAATTATAAACCTCTATTTGGCGTTAAGTGCTGACATTAGCAAAGCAAAATGTATGTAAAAAGAAGTCTAGTGATAATCATTTTTTTCTTTTTTAACTTTGTACTGTTACTATTTTTTATATAAAAAATATGCTTTCAAGAAAAAAAAACCAAAAACAAAAAACATTTTAAAATCACGTGGTTCAAAACATTTCTTTATTGTAAATATATTTATATATATTTATATATATTATTATATATTTATTTATATCTTCTATACACATTTTCTATTTCTTCTTATATTATATTCGATACACTAAAATAAACTTTCTTAAATATGTTTGTAGAAATGCACTAAAAACAGTTTAAATCGAAATATTGTTACAGCAGAAACAAAAAGGCGAAATGGTAAAATACAAATTAAAAAAGTACTTACCAAAATAATAAATTAAAAAAGGACAGCAATATAAACAATTGCTAAGAAATGATATTTCAAATCAAGTCTATAAAATACAATCTAAAGTCGACAAAAAAAAAAACTTTGTTAAGAGCATACCCGTTAAATTTCGATTACGATTAGTAATCAATTACATTACTTTTTAAAAAGAATCGTAATGATTATATAATTCTATGAACAATTTTTTCCAATTACTAATTGATTACGATTACCGAAGAATCAAAAAATAATCAGGATTACTGACGATTAGTCTAATAATCGCATGCAATAATTCATTTTTAAACAAAAGAAATGAAGGGATCCGATTTTATTTTTGGACAGTTGTCCCGATCAAAGACGAAAGCAAATATGATAAATTTGGTTGAGTAAATTTGGAGAAAACCCAATCAGAAGATGAACCCGAGGCAGTTATGTATGTCCTACTGTCAAACATGATGAAGGGCACGTAATGGCATTGAATATTTGTTCAAAACTACCCTTTGGCAGATTCCAAAGTATTTTATAAATCCTGCTATTAAAAATAAAATAAAATCTAACATTCATTTATAAATATAAAGACGGATATGACAACGGCAAAAGGGATTCCTTTTTTCTCATAACTTTGTGGTTGCAATTAAGACGAACTTGTATTTTGTCAATTTATCAAATGAAATGCAGACAGTCGCTTTGACAATAAAAACACTCTTTTCATTTGCCTGTTAATATTTTGGCCATTCCATTTCCCATCATTTATTCACTTTTTTGCAACCAATTGCTTAAGATGAGTCCTTTTGTTTTGATTTCGTTTGAAGTCTCTTGCTTTATTCATTTTTATTTCACTTTTCCACTTTAATTTTTTTATTTTAAAGTTCTCTCTACTTGACGTTTATTGATTGCAAGTTTGTCTGAAAATAATCATTGAAAATTAAATTGAAACTAAAATTTTAAACCGGCTCTTGCCAGAGTAAATCAATGTGAAGACGTTTTTATATTTATCTATATAACGTATTAATTAAAATAATTTAATTATAATGTAAAGCATATAAGCATATTTCAAGCATATTTAATAAAATGTTAACTTTTGGAAAAATTTTTTAAAAATAAGGAAATCATATTCACTCACATCGCTAATAAAGTAACATGACCACTGACAATCACATGCAAATTCTTATTAAATTTTATTCTATAAACACAGAATAAAATATACAGATATAAATATATCTTTAGTAACAGATCCGCAGGGAGTACTGAGGTTATGGAGGAAACACTTCTCTACTCTGCTACAAGGCGATGACGACACCAATACCGCCTTTAGAGATGATGTTCCGAACCCGATCGATGATGACGGCGTGGAGTTTCCGCCGCCTAGCCATGAAGAGGTCAAAGTCGCGATTACGCGCCTTAAAAACAATAAAGCGGCAGGTCCTGATGGCCTCCCCGCTGAATTGTTTAAGACCGGATGTAATGAGTTGGTAGGGCGCATGCACCAGCTTATTTACAAAATATGGCTAGAGGAAAGTATGCCCAACGATTGGAACCTCAGTGTCCTGTGTCCTGTCCTGAAAAAGGGAGACCCTACTATATGCGCCAACTATAGGGGTATAAGTCTTCTCCCTATCGCATATAAGGTTCTTACAGGCGTATTGTGTGAACGACTGAAGCCACTCGTCAAAACACTGATTGGACCTTATCAGTGCGGCTTCAGACCTGGCAAGTCCACCATCGACCAGATCTTCACACTACGCCAAATCCTGGAAAAGACCCACGAGAAACAAGTCGACACACACCATCTTTTTGTCGACTATAAGGCTGCCTTTGATAGCCCCATAAGGGATCGTGTTTTTGCCGCAATGTCTGAGCTCGGTATACCTGCGAAGCTGATAAGGCTTTGCAGAATGACGTTGAGCAATTCCTGTAGCTCCGTCAAGGTAGGAATGGACCTCTCCGAGCCTTTTGATACCGTGCGAGGTTTCAGACAAGGCGACCCCTTATCATGCGACCTCTTCAACTTCGTCATGGAGAGTGTTCTGCGAAAGGCAGGAGTGCATCGCAGTGGCACTATTTTTCAAAAAAGTGTCCAGTTGCTTGCGTACGCTGACGACATTGACATCATAGGGCGTACGAAGCGAGATGTTACTGCTGCCTTTAGTGCTATTGAACGCGAGTCTACCAAGATGGGTTTGGCAGTAAATGAGGGCAAAACAAAGTATATTGTTACGTTTTTTTACCTTTTTAAAAACGTTTAAATATGAGTTCGTTAATTGCAACAAAATAAAAACAAATATGTCTTTAGTTTTTCTTAAACTCTCTTTATTATTTACACTACTTTTGTACCACCGTATAGAGCTTAACGATACAACAATAATAATCTGTTTATTCACTGTACTAGTTCACACAAGTATTCGCTAGATCTTTACAACCACGACTTATTTTGTTCACACGCAACTTCACACAAGGCTGACTAAATTAACTCTGACTGCTGCTTGCTTTGTCCAGCCCTTTTATAGTCCGCACGCACGTATGATCAGTATGATGAACGTTCTCGATGTGGAAGGTTCTAGCTCGCGCCTTCTCGAGAATTCTATTGCTAGGGCATTGTTGTTTGTGTACTTTGCTTATGTTGTCCGTTACATATTTGTCGTAGCTGGTTTACTTTATGTTGTTGTTGCTACCTGGTTCGTTGTACACATGTGTGTGTGCAGCTTTAGATAATCAACACGTTCGTTGTATTCTTAGTGTTAGTGCGTATTTGTATCGTGTGTATTGTGTTGGTGTAGCTGGTAGCTTTTGTTTATCGTTTTTATTGTTAAACGATATTAGGTCGTTTCGCTTTGCGTAACACTGCCGCCCACTTAAGCCTGTTCGTCCCGAATAGGCTCATTATCTCCTTTCCCATATTTTGCCAGTCGCTCTTTATGTACGACCTTCATTTTTGTCCGGGGGCTGCCAGCTTTCTGTATTCTGTACAGGACATAGTTTAACCGTTTAATTATTTTATACGGTCCATCCCAGCTACTTTGCGACTTGGGGAATAATCCTTTCTTCCGCGTTGGGTTGTAAAATAGCACCAGTTGTCCTTCATGGAAACACTCCGTGTTTGCTGCTCGATCATACCTGGCTTTCATTCCATTACTGGCCATAGCTCTAAACTCCAAAGGTGCGCCCGAGTTATACTGTTGTATCTGACCTTGACTTCTTTTTACTGGACCTTTAGATGCAATACATTGGGTACAGTTTGCTATCCAATCCGCTACTGCTTGCTGACATCCAACCCAATAAAAACGTCGTTTTAGCCTTTCCAACGTCTTTGTCACTCCCAGATGTCCACCGCTAGCTCCATTATGGGACTCCTTTAGCACTTCTTTCGTCTTGGAGTAAGGCACTACTAATAGGTTGGATAAGGTCTTGCCATCAGCACTTTCCCAACGTCGATATAAGCATCCGTTTATCAACCGTAAACTGTCCCATAGTGACCAATACGCTTTTGTAAGAGGACCTTCTCCGGATATCTCATTACTGGTAGGTCGTTTATCCTTAGCTGCTATTATCTTTGCCAGTATCGGGTCACTCTTTTGTGCTTCGGACCAGTCTTCATTGGCTTCGATCTGCATTCGCCGGACATCAACGGTGGATTCCTTCTTCTCAGCCTTTACATAATGATTACGCTCCAAATTGCGATTTCGGCTTGATAGAGCATCAGCCTTGCCATGTTTTATGACTCTTCGTTTTGTTAATGGTGATGGTTCGGAATCAGCTCTGATCTTCTTGCGTCCTCTTCTAACTTTTATAACTTCAGTCTTTTCTGCAGTTGTGTAAGTGTCCGAGGACTTTTCGATTTGCATATTAGCCTCTATTCTCGGTACTTTGGACATAGGATGATCCTCGATATTTTCAGGCTTTCCGCGCCTTCTCTTGAAACTACTCATTTCAGCGTAGTGTTCATCAGTAGCCTTAGGCATAGCAATGGCACGTCGTCTTGTTGGTGAGACCAGTCTTGATCTTTTTCGTGGCGCTTTACAGTTTCTTTGGAAATGGCCGCTCTTTCCACAATTGAAGCATTTAGGTTTAGCCCTTCGTCCGTTTTCTTCTAAAGCTTGCTTCACCATCTCCTTAACTTTACTTAAAAGCCATTCATCTACCTCCTCTACTTCCATTCTTCGCACTTTGCTTACTTGTGGTTTAGAAATAGCTCGAGCGGTCTCCTGGGCTAGTGCGAAGGCCACGGTCTCGGCAAAGGTTGTCTTCTGCGTAGAGCATACCGCAAGTTTGATGTCAGGGTCACGTATACCATTGACAAACGCCTCGGTCTTAATGTTGTCTATCAGCGGGTGGTTTTCTCCGGGGTATGTGAGCTGCACTAATCTCTCAACCTCCATTGCAAAGGCTTGTAATGACTCATTTGCCTTTTGCGCCCGGCATCTCAACTCCATGCGGTATAGTTCCCGTTTGTGCTCATCGCCAAATTTACGCTGCAACGCCACCATTAAGTCGTTGTAGTTGTTTCTGCTGCTGGCTGACATGGTTTCTAGAATCTCGGCTGCGACACCTTTTAACGCCAGAATTAGTTCTAGAGCCTTCTCTCCATCGTCCCATCCGTTTCTGCTGGCTACCGTCTCAAATTGGAATTTGAATACGGATAAGGGTGAGCTACCATCAAAGCAAGGTGGTTTTATCCTGCCATTACTTTCTGATACTACTCGCACTGGTTCCGGTCGCTGGCTTTGGAGGTTGTTGATCTTCTCCTCCATTATGACTAGTTTGCCGTCAACGGACTTTTCTAAGTCTGACACCTTCTCTTCGACATTGGTAATTCTTTTGCTGACTGACTTATGTATTTCGTTCAGCTTCTCTGTGGTCGCTTCAAGTTTATTCTCGATTTTTGACAAAAAATTTTGTTCTCTATGCTCCATTTGTTCCATAATTACTGATTGCATTCTTTCCATTCTTCTTTCACTATCTTGTCGCGACTCAGCCAGAAGTTTCTGATTTTCGGTTCTAGAAGCTTCTTGTACTTCAGCCAGAAGTTTTAGATTTTCGGTTCTAGAAGCTTCTTGTACTTCAGCCAGAAGTTTTTGATTTTCGGTTCTAGAAGCTTCTCGTACATCAGCAAACAGCTTTTCGTTCGCTTCTTGCATTTTGCGATTTTCGGCTCTAGAAGCTTCTTGTACCTCCGTTAATACTTGCATTTTTTCCATCATAGCGGCTAGCAACGAATTTATGTCGATACCGCTAGGGTTTGCAGGGGCCTTTACCTCTCGTTCCTCTTCATCCTCGAACTCGTAGGAATCGATGTCGATGTCCTGAAGCTGCAGATGTTCCCTTAATCGCCTTTGCAGTTCATTTTTCGTGCCCATTGTTGGCAGCTCGAGTTTACCCAACTCCCGTTTAAGCCGTTCCACTTTTAGATCGCAGAGTTTCATTTTATCTATTTATTTCTTTTTACTTATTTTTACTTTTGGATTTTGCAATCCCACTTCTGACACCAATTGTTACGTTTTTTTACCTTTTTAAAAACGTTTAAATATGAGTTCGTTAATTGCAACAAAATAAAAACAAATATGTCTTTAGTTTTTCTTAAACTCTCTTTATTATTTACACTACTTTTGTACCACCGTATAGAACTTAACGATACAACAATAATAATCTGTTTATTCACTGTACTAGTTCACACAAGTATTCGCTAGATCTTTACAACCACGACTTATTTTGTTCACACGCAACTTCACACAAGGCTGACTAAATTAACTCTGACTGCTGCTTGCTTTGTCCAGCCCTTTTATAGTCCGCACGCACGTATGATCAGTATGATGAACGTTCTCGATGTGGAAGGTTCTAGCTCGCGCCTTCTCGAGAATTCTATTGCTAGTGCATTGTTGTTTGTGTACTTTGCTTATGTTGTCCGTTACATATTTGTCGTAGCTGGTTTACTTTATGTTGTTGTTGCTACCTGGTTCGTTGTACACATGTGTGTGTGCAGCTTTAGATAATCAACACGTTCGTTGTATTCTTAGTGTTAGTGCGTATTTGTATCGTGTGTATTGTGTTGGTGTAGCTGGTAGCTTTTGTTTATCGTTTTTATTGTTAAACGATATTAGGTCGTTTCGCTTTGCGTAACAATATGTTATCGACGAGTCGAGACGCGCGGCGTATTGATTCTCAGATTACGGCCGATAACTATACTTTTGATACGGTCAAGGAATTCATCTATCTTGGCTCCGCCGTTACCACCAGAAATGATGTCAGTCTGGAGATCAAGCGCAGGATCACTCTTGCCAACAGGTGCTACTATGGTCTCAATAGGCAATTGAGTAGCAGAGGCCTCTCTCGTACGACAAAACTAACACTCTACAAGACACTCATCCTACCCGTGCTTCTTTATGGCGCAGAGGCATGGACCCTATTAAGTACAGATGCAGCGGCCTTGAGAGTGTTCGAGAGAAAAGTACTGCGCAAGATCTTCGGTCCAGTGCGAGTTGGCGATGATTTCCGTATCCGATACAACAGTGAGCTGTATGAGCTCCTCAACGACATGGACGTTGTACAGCGTATTAATATCCAGCGGCTGCGCTGGCTCGGCCATGTCGTTCGAATGGAGGAGGATGCGTCGGCAAGACGGGTATTTGATGCGGGAATCTGCGGAAGTCGGCGAAGAGGACGACCTTGCATCCGTTGGAAGGACCAAATCGAGGAAGCCCTGTCATCGATTGGTGTGACCAACTGGCGTAGGCGCGCACGAAGCAGAGGCGCCTGGAAGGATGTGTTGCGGCAGGCCGAAATCCGATAAACGGGTTGTTATGGCCAATTAAGTAAGTAAGTAAGATATAAATATATACACTTTCAAAGTATGAAAAATTTCAATTCAAATATGTATTCAAATGTACAATACATATGTATGTATCTTTTGCTGTCATAGCTGTTGTTTTAATTTTCTGTTTTACATATTTGACTAAACATGTATGTACTTATTTATGTACACAAGACTTCATTAACATACATACATAGATGTCGTATGGAGAAAAGTAACATTCCATGCTGCTTTGTATTATTTGGGAACTAAAAACTGATGTCAAATTTATACGACATTAAAACGTATAAATGGTATGAAAAATCTGAATAACTTTATAAAAACGCACAGATTTAGTTCAATAGTATACACAGAGTTTTTATTTTATTAAACGATTTTATCCGTATAAAAAGGAGCGACCAAAAAAAAATGGTAAATATGTTAAAAAAAACCGTCTTATTTCAAATTCGCGTAAAAAAAACCGTGTAAAAACAGGTTTGGGTGTATATATGATTACATTTACAGTGAATCACAGTGAAATTGATTTACTTACACTACAAAAAAGGTCAGAAATCGATATTAAATACTAAAGATTTGTCCTTAATCGGTTAGATCGTTTTGTGTAAATCTTTAATAAACAAAAATATGCACATTTCTAAAAAGATGGTAAAAAATTCAGATCACAATAAAAAATGGTCCACTGGGAGCTACTATGAAAAATAAGGGGTCTGTTTCACATTCTTCTTTGGTTTTCAATTATTTACTTACTTATTTGGCTATTACAACCCTTCAGTGAGGATTATAGCCTAGCTTCTAACACCACTTATGTTGTGTGTGTTAATTTATCAAAAGCGGTGGGATCTACAGCTTAAAGTCGACTCCGATCAACATATTTTTTTGGTATTCGTTAATCCAAAAATAAAAGTAAATCCCACCTATATAATGCAATAGTAAAATAATGTTTATTTTTATTTTAAATTATAAAAGTTAATAATAAAGTAATTATAATTTTGCTTTTTAAAATATGAGGTTTTATTTAAAGAGAATTCCACATACATATAAAGATTAAAAATTTAAATTTAGCTTTAAAATATGCACACATCGTCCGTCACTCTTATTACTAAGGTAAGATAAGTCGTAACATAGTAGATGTACTGGAAAGTGTACCTAAAATGCAATTTAAAGCTTAGGTAGTAAAGCATTTCATTTACATTGAAAAGATTTTTGGGCAAATCAATACAATTTGATTGCATTATATTTATTTACATATAATTTTTTAATTAATTTTAAATTACTAAAAGTAATTATTATATGATTTTTTAAGTATTTTATAAAGCAAAAATAATTTTAATTAATTTTTTAAAAGAAAATTTAATTTATTGTACCTTGTGTATCTGGGTTTATCAAATAAAAATTATTTATAATAATTTCTCGACTTTAAAAGAGTTAATATACTATTAGTTTTTCAAACATTTTGATTTTAATTTCAGACTTTAAGTTTTTAAATTTTGTTTTCACAATTTTTTTATTTATTTTACTTCTGTTAGTATGGCGCCTTTTCATTTGCTTTAATCCAACTTCTCTTTTAACAGTGTTATCACTACATGATTTTTAGGTCCATTTCAACGGTTTTATGTTTATTTAAAAGTATTTTTTAAAACTTTTATGTGTTGTTTCTGTAAGGCAAACAAATTCTCATGCTTGTCTGTTTGCATGGAATTTTGCTTGCCCCGTATAAATAGACAAATAAATAAAATCGTTTGTCTTATGTATAAAGTCATAACAATATCGATCAACTCTTTCCTATCGTTGCAATTACATTCCGTTATAGTTGGCTAACTGAGTTATTATTTTTTTATATATGAAGAATTTTTTCTAGGTGTGTTTTCGCCGAAAGCCACCAATCTGATGACTTAGTTTCTGTAAAAGCTAAAATTTATTAATTTTTTGCCATGAGTGGCTTGACCTACAGCTTAATGTCGACTCCGAATAACAAATTTTTGTTGTTTTATTTGCTCACAGAGAGAAAATGTGAAGAAAAAATATATAGATTTAGGTTAATAAGTGTTAAAAAGGCACCTAACCGATATCTTTATGTAGGATTAACTACAGTCAGCGTTGGAACGTACTCAATAATTTTGTGTGAAAATAAAAAAAACAGATTCTGTCAAATAAAACAATTTTGGAGGGTTCGACGAATATGACAAAAATATTTTTGAGTTCTACTCAACAAAACATACAACTTACACTAATTATGCAGTTACTCGGATATATTTTCACTGTGGCACAGTGTAATTAATAAAAATTGAAGTCAGAAGATGTACTCACAATAAAACAGCTTTTTTAGGACATGCACGTTCTACGTCAGCGGCTTTCACTGTATTTGCTCTTGTTATATAGTATTGCTCTCTGAGAAATAATTTGCGCATAGAATTATAAGAGACAATCTAACACGTTGACATTTAAAGAGCATTATTATTTGAAATATAAATATGTATTATTTTTTTTTAACTCAAAATGTCAGCTGTTTTCTTTATTTAGTGGTGAAAATATTTCGAAATAGAAACAGAACGGTGAGAAATAATTGTAAATAAATACCGGCACTAAAATCATAACAAACGTAATGCTTTCCTATTACAAAAGCATACATATATAACATTTTAATATAATAAAATACATACATATAGATTATATACATACATATAACCTTGTGTATTATGTATAAAATACAATCCACCGATATACCCAATATAAATAAACTCAAGCATACAAATAAACTCTCCATAATATTAATACCGAATGAGACAA
The DNA here is from genome assembly GCA_936449025.2 of Sarcophaga subvicina. Lineage (NCBI taxonomy): Eukaryota > Metazoa > Arthropoda > Insecta > Diptera > Sarcophagidae > Sarcophaga > Sarcophaga subvicina. The sequence continues at coordinate 41,127,348 of OW388082.2, forward strand.
CACGTGGCTGAAATGAAATTCATTTCTTATTTTATTTTAATGTTTTGTGTGGTATTACACTTATTTTAAATTATTGCTTTTGTTGTGATTTAAAATTGATAACATCAAATTAAAAAATTATATAACTTATAATATAATAAAAAAAATTAATTTATTACATTTACAAAAATTTTTTTTAGCCGTCTAATCATAGCATACAACATTTGATAACATGTGTATATTATACTTAAGAAATTACAGCACGCTCTGATTGAAATTTTGTCAAAACACTTTTCTTGTGGTTTTTTACATAAGCGCTAATGTAAAGGATGCATACGACATGTAGATGTTTACTTATGTAAAAGTTGATATTTTCGGTGTAAAAATATGTCGCGTAAGGGTGGCTTAAGTAAACAAAAGGCATCATTTCGAACTCAACATATAGATTCTACGAAGATGGAAGTTAATTATCAAAAAACATTCTTAAATCTTTGAAGCACTAATGTTTTCCAGAAGAAGACATCTGAGATAATATCAGGTACTGGGCAGAGAATTGTCCTCTTGTAAAACTTATGAGGAGAAAACAATATAACCTATTATTAAGACAATAATAATAATAATAATGAGACAACGTGGATTTCTCTTAAAAATAATTGAAGTGCTCTGTGTTTGTTAGTATTTATATTTACTAGACATATAGACAATTATATAATAAGTATAATTAAATATGTATGTAAATACTTAAGATGTTATTAAATTTTAGTTTTCAAATCATGGATTGTTAACAAATAAATGCGTTTTTATTTGGTTCCAATATCGCATTCGATATATTAAAACACGAGTATATTTTTCCTGTAGGATACCGTTAGTATTTGCGTATCTAAGTTCAATATGTAACAGATTTCTTATCAATCGTATTAAAGAGCCATACAAAATTCAAAATAAATTCAAGTTTTTGTTACATCTAATGTAAGTACATACGTTTAAAAACATTACTTAGTTACTAATTAGCTAGAAAACAGATTTGGATGGATAATTTTATATAAAATATTGCATAAGTATATAAGACATGATGAAATGATAAAATTGATGAAAGAATTAATCAAACGAGTAAAAATTATACAAAGAGCCGTAAAACGCAAAAAAAATTATGACATAACTTTTCCTTAACTAGAGTCTCTAAAGAATGTCTCATTCCTATACAGTGGTGTTGTCTAGCCGGAACGCTCCGGAATGTCGTTCCGGTACTTCCTTTTTGGGCAGGAACGCGTTCCGGAACTAAATATGATTTCTGATAACGAGAATTGGCTAATGTTTTGAAAAAAAAAAAAAATTAAATAGAATTGCTGATTTTTTTTTTCTAATTCTTGAAGAATTTGTATATGTATGTTTTGAACCGAACCCGAACCGGAACAAAAACCGGAACGAACCGAACCGTGAACCGGAGTCCGGAACGCGTTCCGGTAAGAAAAAAATTAGCACAACAACACTGCTCATATAGTTTTGCGATGAGTTGGTAGTTAATGGATATCGTAGTTCAATGATAGAATCTAAGATTATGACACAATATTTGTCAAGATGAAATGGTTTGTGTCTAGTCTTTTCCTTATCAGTCTTTATGGCTATGCACCAGTTTTGGTTCAGGTAATTATTGAATTAATTAATTGAATTTAATTTAAAATAAACGGAAAATGGAAAACGAAATTAAAATAAAGGAAATTCAAATTAATTGTGCTGCTGCCAAGTACTACAATATAATGATACTAACCCTGCGTATGAGTGATATTTGCTTATACGTTGCAGTACTGAACATTTTTCTGCATTGAAAATTCTACTTATAAAGAATAACTTAAGAAGTAAGCATCAAAAATACTCTAAGCGCAGCTCTCTTACTACAAAAAAAAAAACGAGAACGTTTTTAAATTTCGTTACAACTCGGTTAGGTCGGCCATTCCCCAAGAATTGAAGGCAAATTTTAAAGTAATTGAAATTAATTGCAGTGACATAGGATTAATTTTGTCCGATGGTAAAGACTAAGTTTTGTATCAGTGCGTTCGATTTAGATGCGGAAGTTAGTTTCTACAATTTTGAGTTTCGTCCCGGTTTTAGCACTTTAATATTCCTATCCATTCGCAACTGTACCACTATCTCTTAGAACCTGGTGATAATTTTAATACAGATTGCTACGGACAACAAATTATAATTTTGAGCCCTGCATTTATCGAAAGACGACTAGAATATCTATAAGGCACGGCAAGTTAATTTTACAACGGTACGATGCACCTGCCCACAAAGCAAAACTGATTCAGGATACAGTTAAAGCATTAGGCTGGTGGCCTCTATATCACCGACCGTATTCACCAGACTTGATTCACTCCGACTACTCATTGTTTTCAGCGATGGGAAACACATTGGCTGAGTAACACTTCGATTCGTAAGTGGAAGTCAAAAATTGGGTGACTAATTGATCTGGTTTAAAGGACGAACAATTTTATTGGCGTGGAATCGAAAAGATGTTACAAATGTGTAACCAACAATAGCCACTACTTTAAATAAAATGTTTTTTATTTTCCCATTATATATAAGTGTTTTATTTATAAAAAAAAACGGTCATGTCATACCGATATTTTTATATGTATATCTAAACTGTAACTAAACTAGAACTACGAGTGAAGTCGAAATCTTAGATATTCTTGACGAACTATTACGATAGATATAACGAGCTGTGTAAATTTACCGTATAAATATTTTATATCCTTTTCATGGTTCATTAATTTAATTTATTGGAAATTTTATACTAAAGCAGACAAATATCATCCGCGTATATTATAATTCATCCATATTACAAAGCAATCCTCGTACATAACTGTGATGATTCTTAACATATTTTTTCAAATGCTAGCATGGATTGTTTTTTTAGTTGTACCACAAATAACAGGAGCAAACAGGTTCCTTTATTCTTTAAAATTAAAATCAAAAACGTTTTTAACATTGAAAAAATTTATTATTTTTTAAATTTCTTCAATAATTAATAAACGGGCAAGTTATTTAAAATCAATTAAAATGACGTTTTGCAGATATTGTAAATGGACTCAGATAATTTCTTATTTAAACAACTCTCACCAACAGCAATCACATTTTTTTGATTGGGCTTCCAAATTTCTTAAATACTGAGAACCTTAAGAAATCCTAAGAGAAATTTTCCAGTCCAGGAACTCCAATATACTTTCTTTAAAAAACTCCTCTTCAATATAATTGTATTTCGATAGTGAGGCACAAGGAAAACTGGATGTAGAAAATTTTAGGTCAGACAGCCAGAATGAACAAGCAAATGATACCGCTTGACGTTATTATTGTTACTTTTTTTTAGAGTAATTTGCGGGAAACTCACAACGCGATAATTGCCATTTTAAAATGCAGTTCGCAACAAAAAAATTGACTACAAACGAGAACATTTTTCGTTATAGAAACGAAAATGATTAAGTGATGGAGAAAAGGAACGAAGTAAGCGTTAAAAACTTTTTTCTGTTCTTTTGTATTTTATTTTTCTTTGTGTTAAGAAATAAAAAAAACTAAATAAATAAAAAATATACAATAATAATATGTTAACGTAATCTTATGCAATGTGAAAATATATCTTTGTGTTAGTACTGAATCCTTTATCACGTTTAATATAACGATATGGACATGAATATTCAAGTTTTGTTTCAATTATTTCGTGTACTTACATATATAATAATGAATGTCTTGGGAACTCTAATATTTTTAAGCAGATATATGAATAACGGATCAATAAAATCCCTAATCTGGGCATAACACATGTATGTATATATTAATTATTCTTATACAGCACCACTGGTAAACATTTTTAACTCTAAGCAAATAAAGGTGTACACTAAGGATGTTCTTCTCGTCTAAGCTTCAATTCAATACGATAGTTTTTCCTTAGTTGTACATAAATTTTTCAATTAACTATTTGATGAACTAGTTTAGATCACCTTTTGGAGCATCTTTTATTTTTGTTCGTCCTCTTAATGAGGAAATTTAAATCAATCGCATACTCTTGTATCATCTTTCATTCGCATATTAAATTGTTGTTTTCGGTGTAATATTTTCATCAACTATCTGCAAAGTTTTGCCATACATGTTTAAAATTTTTCTTTTCTCGATTATTTATAGCTTTTTTCATCATTCTCTTGAAAAAACTTTAGTTGACTTCAATCATTAGTTTATATGTAAATGCAATATACACTTGACTCGATCGAATTTCTCAGAGTTAGAAAAGAAAAAAATAACTCATAAATAATAAGTACGATGTTATAATTTTATTTTCTAAAAAGACAGAATTTATGTATTAGAAAAGTTCGTTATTCATTAGTATATTTATGGAGATATTTTAGAAAAGTATTTAATAAATGATAACAAAAAATTAGGATTTAATTTACTTGTGGCATATTGATTAAATGTTATTAAAAAATACTTCATTCCTTTTTATTTTATTTTTTTAATTTTTAATAGCAAAATATAGGGTCTTACAGAATCTGACATCTCTTTCGTATTAGTCATAGAATTTAAAACAAGAAAAAAAACCCTTAAGCAAATATTAAATTCAATGACAACATTTTTAATCTTGTTTAATGAGATGTTATCACAGTTGTTGACAACATTAACACTCCGTATTTATCAGGGGACAATAAAAATTTAAAATTCCTTATTTATCTTGCTGTTTCATACAGACAAAGAGAACAAATTTAAGAGCATGTTACAAAATCTAATTTTATTATAGAAAGTCACAATAGCAACTATGACGCTGTTAAGTTATTTTCCTTTAAATTTAATCACACGCAAAGCAAGCGAAGAGTGAATGGCTAACCAACTCGATATGCTATAAATCTGATTTCCCCTTTAAATATTCATCATTAATACAGAAGTGTAGAATTCACCACACCATATGCATCTTTCCTAATGCAAACAGTAACAAAAGTTTTAAAACACTTGAGCTCTTAAAAATAAAAATTATTTTTGTATCGTCAGCTATCCTTGCTTCATCGTCACGGACAGTTTATTATACGGTTAACAAAACTCCAAGTCAAATCCAAGAAATAATTTGAAATTTAAGAGAACAACGAATAAATTTACTTTTAAATTATACATCAATATGATAAAGATTGTCAAACTTAAATTAAAAATGAATAAACGATGAATTTGCAATATGGGCTGTTAAGTTTAAATCCAGGCAAATATAATTGCATATTTAATTCACCGAAATGAAAACAAGAATAATAACTTTGTGATCAAAACATAAAAGAGTATAGAAATAATTAACTTAACCTAAGTTAAGTTCTGATTATGAACCAATTCAGATTTTTTATGGAATTTTTATATCTTTTATGGTGTAAATAGAATATCATATTCACATGCTACGTTATTTCTAGTAGAAGTTGTTAATGAGAACTAAAAGATTTAACTCTTTAATTGTCTAAGTCGAGTATACTCGTCTTAAAGAAACCAATCTGCTGAAATCTAAAAAAGGCAAATAAGGATATTTAAAAAAATCTACACTTTTAAAAAATAATAGACTCTATTAAGATGAAATAACACTTTCTGGGGAATTAGAATTACATAAGTAGTCTTTTAAATAAAAAAGTATTTCTCAGTTTCTTGTGCGACGACATATGTAGTTGTGAGAGTCCTCAGAATTTTTTTATTAACAGGAAAAGTAATTGTACTTAATATATATATATTTTTCCTTTGAGTAATAAAATTGTGAAACAAATACTATCTGACTATCCCTATCAGATAAATTATTATGATAGTGAATCGCATATTCTATGGCAAGGTAAAGGAAACTTTTTTCATCTCTTGGATATTATTTGTAAGAATTCTTATTTCAAATTAAAACTTAGACAGTATTTACTTTAACACTAGATTTACCGCGCCAGTCAAAATGACTGGTTTCGCCTTATCAGCCTTAAATATTGACTTTGTGTGAATATTTTTTCCGAAACTATTATATGACTTTTATAACGACAACTAAATACCATTAATTTGATAACTTATTTTGATCTTGTGTCCACAATAACAAAAATAATTTTTGTTTTTGGTACTTATACCGGTAGTAGCCATTTTGACTGGTATGTTTTTCTATGGCAGAAGACAGTGTTCCTTTGCATAATACACGAAAACGAATGCGTATGCGGTTTCCTTCTAGTTCTGAAGAGGATAATGAAAGCGGGGAAGATACACAACTTGAGGTTTCTGCAAGTGGAACTATGTTGAAAAAAATAAAAGAAGGAGGTGTTGCTGGAAGTTTACCATCTCATTGCATATTCAAAGATTTATCTAGGCCTACAGCATATGCTAGAAGAAATATTATGGACGAGAACCATTTTTACTATTGATTGACCACCAATATTGGAGCATATCAAAACTTGCACCGAATTAGAAGCCTCTAGAGTTTTAGGGAAGAAATGGAAATACTGTTTGCACGAGGTACATACAGTGGTGCATACAGTATTCAAAGAGTTGCAGCTGTCGTATTTATGGAACAAAAAATGGGGTCCTGAATTTTTTCTAAAACTATGAGTATACTATGATTTTACAGAAATTTTACGTTTCATTCGTTTCGATAAAATAAATCAAAAGAGGCAACGCTTGCAAACTGATAAATTTGCGTTAGTTTCAACTGTTTGGAACAAATTTATTGTCAACGGCCAAAACTGTTTCAAGACAGACGCAAATATTACATTAGAGGAACAATTGTTTCCAACGAAAGCCAGATGTAGTTTTACACAGTATATGCCAAACAAATCAGACAAGTTTGGAATAAAATTCTGGCTGGCTTCTCATGTTGAAACGAAGTACGTTGTAAATGGCTTTCCTTATCTAGGAAAAGATGAAACACGAAATTTGGCAACACCTCTTAGTGAATCTGTAGTAATGAGACTACAGGAGCCTTATACCATGAAAGGTAGGACTGTAATAACCGACAACTTTTTTACCAGTGTTTCTTTAGCTTCTAAATTATTAGCCAAAAACACTACGTTGGTTGGTACCGTACGTTCGAACAAACGTAACCTTCCAAAAATTTGCAAGGAAAAGAGGGATATTATGGTTCGTTTTTCAACATTACTATATGCAACAAATGAATCTACACTTACAGTTTATAAGAGTAAGCCCAACAAAAAAGTTGTTTTATTGAGTACTATACACAAAGGCGTCAAAATTGATACCGACAGCAAGAAACTAATTGAAACTGTGTCTTTTTATAATGAAACTAAATTTGGTGTCGACGTCATAGATCAAATGACACGATATGGCTAATGACATATAGTGTGAAATCAGGATCTAGGAGATGGCCACTTCAAGTATTTTTTAATATTTTAGATTTTTTCGGAATAAATTCCTGGATTTTGTATAAAATCACAACCGGAAAGAATATTTCAAGAAAGGATTTTTTGTTTCGTTTGGCTGAAGAACTCACTTTTGATTATCAGTCATCAGGTCAAGAGATAGGAAGTGAAACTGACTGTCCAACAACTCCTCTTCCAAAAACATTTTTATATTACTTTACCAATACTGTTTATTAATTCTATAAAACATTATAGAACATACAAAATTTACACACTCAAAACGTTATTTTTGAACACCAGTCATTTTGACTGGTGTTGGTATAAATGGGTATACAAATTTCTTGGTATATCTAGTGTTAATTGGATAATATCGAAAAAACTATTGAACGATATTGTGATAATTCATCAAATACATCTCAACTTGGTAGTCTGGCTGCATTTACATCTTTACTGTTACTTAGAGAGCATTTTTCTGATTTATTTCCAAGTACAAAAGCAAAATTTCTTTCAAAACAAATATTAGAAGAGAATCCAGATATTGGTGCCGAAATACAAGGTAGTATTGTATAAAAATACATATTTTCAAAAAAAAAACAGCAAACAACGTTTGGTTTTTCGTCTTGATAGCAGAGTTTCAGAGATAGAAACATTTTACTCTGTTTATGTCGAGTATACTCGTCTTCGCAAGATGATAATAAAGCAGGCAAAAAAGTTTTTTTGAAACAAAATTAAACACCTAAAGTCAGACGTCGAGTGTATGTGTAAAAACTCTCTGCACAATTATGCTAAGACGTAGAATTCCCAAGTTTGAATATTCGGAACTAGAAATTATTTTAGAAACTGTTCGTCTAGGAACGCTGGTTAACATTAAAAATTTTAAATAAAGAACAAACTTGCTTTATTAAGTGCGACCGAATTACTCTATGAGAAAGTGCTTGCGCAATAAATGTTTGCATTTGAGAGAACAGTAAGAAGGACATTATTTGAAAAAATAATCGAATGCATTTATTTTTTAATAGTATTCTTGGTAAAACAAAAACTTTTCGAGGTTGAAATCCATAAATATAATCAAGGTAATCATGCTTTAATAGAGAGCAAAAAGAACGCTTTACAAATTTATCGATGTTGATTGATTAAAGTGAACATATTTATACAGACTGTTTATCGATTATAACTTAATTCCGTTTTTTAATACATACATACATATGTAGATAATTGGTCATTACAACCCTTCAGTCAGGATTATGACCTAGTTTCTCACACCACTTATGTTGAGTGTGTTAATTGTATACATGATTGGCGGAACCGACAGTTTAAAGTCGACTCCGAATGACAGATTTTTGAGAAACTTTTCATGGCAATTTTTATTTACTCTCAGAGTTTTTGCCACAAATTTGCTTAGAGGAATTCGCCGAAGAAATATTTTTTCACATTGGTTTTGTGGGTGATGTCTGGCCTGGAGCTCGAACCCTGGCTTTACGTCTAATAAGCCAACACACAACATACATACTAGACTACGTTATTTAATACTTAAATTTATTGCGTAATGATATAATTATATATTTGTCAGTCTTTCAGTTTCACTCACTCACTAAACTGAGGAATGAGTATGGAAAACATTTGCATGAAAACGATTTTCATTAAATAAATACGACTAAGAGAATACAAACTAGAGATTACTCAAATGCCGGTATATAAAGCGTAATCAAACCAACACTCTAACAAATTATTATACAATATACTCGTATATAAACAAAGAAATCATGTACTTATGTGCGTACAAAAATTATTATACAATATATAACATAAACAAATATTAAGGAAAAAGGAGAGAGAGAAACACGTGTTCAGTGATAATGACCTACATTTTGCTTAATTAAATTGTGAATTGTTTTTATGCAGCACCTCTCTGCTCTATTTTAAACAGCTAGTATTTCGGTATTAAAACATAGCCTTTAAAGTTCACGGTTTTTTATTTGTATCAGAATTTTTCTTTTCTTGCAATTCGATGAGGTGCATATTTGTCATTTTTTCTTAAGTTTTATTATATTAGTAAATACGAATTTTTTTATAAGACTAAATTTATATAAGTTTTTTAAGCTCCTTTAAAAGAAATTTTGTAGTTTTTATGATTAATTTAAAATAAGTTTCATGTCGTAAATGGAGGGTTTACTGTATACGTTTAAAAATTATGGAATCTCACGAGTAGAGAAATGAGGTTTAATTCTAAGCAAATAATTGCAACATTGAGAGAAAATAGAAATTCTAACAAAGTATTAAAAACAGTAATTAATTATTTGAGCTTTAAATGACAGAAGAAGCGTTTTAATAGAAATGACGAATTTCCAAGTAATACTCTTTCAATTTGTGCAGTATTAGCATTAAATTACAGACAAATAATATTAGAAATAATACGACGACAGATTTTTAAACTTAAATTTACAGCCTGGCAATTTAAAATGTTGTGAGGAAAATCGAAAGCTTGTAGTTGGGAGTTAAATGGTGTGGTATCTGCACTTAATTATTAAAACTAGACACCGTTAACTCTACAAAAATATTTTGGAAACTGTCACATGCTTCGATGTATGTCCTAAGTTCAATTGACCAATTCGCACGACTTTGTATAGTGTTTGTTGTATTGTAAACACTGCGTGTCGACTGTACTCCTTGAACACAAACCGATTATGGGCGCTCTTTATATTTACCCCTGCACTTATTTTGCTATATTTGCTACGTTTGCATCATAATCATTCATTAGCTTATACTTTTGATAAATTTGATCCTTAACTCTGGTTCTATATAGCTGGACTGTGGACTCTAAATGGAATCAAATGTGTAAATGAAACTCTATATATGAGTCTAAACAAATATACATAGCTTTCTTTTCTTATAAAATTAATAATATATATTCTAATGTTTATAACTAAATTAATAAAAATTATTGAAAAACATAGAACCAATCTAAATGTATGAACACATTTCATATGAGTTATGTTATGCATAGTAAACATGCATTTTTTATTTATTTGCTTACTTAATAGGTCATTCCTTTAGCAAGGAGTACAAACTAGCTTCTCACACCACCCATGTTGTATGTTTTAATTTCGTCCATAAGTTGCGAGACTTACAGTTAAAGTCGACTCCGAACAACAGAGTTTTGAGAAACTGTTCATGGCAATTTCATCTACTCTTATAATTTTTGCCGGAAAACTGCGGAGAGAAAGTCGCCAAAGAAATAGGTTTTCGTATATCGTTTTGTTCGAAACGTCTAAGCTGGGGTTTGAAACACGGGCTCATGTTTAATATATCAACACACTAACTACGACTAAGATGATTTCTTAACTGTTACATAAGTATTTTGAAAGCACTTATTTAGGCTAACGTTTGACAGATGGTGTATGCATGTGACGAGCACTTTGTTGTTAATTTTAATATATTCTGTTAAGCTATATAACGTAGTGAAATGGAGTGATGACGACTTGTTGCGTTCTCTTTCATTAGTCCATGGTCACATTAGTATTTTAACAACGTCCTGGATCGTCGAATCATTCTTCGACTATTTCCTCTGTCTGATTGTTGGCATCTGGAAAAACTGTTTGGTGACTTACTTAACCAATACCACCATGCCAGCACTCGAAACATCGACTTTGATGAAAATGGATTCCAATTGGGCATTATGGGTCTTTGAGGTAAATGGTTTATTAGAGTGCCAAGCGGCTATCAACCGGAATTTCAGAAGCATACAACTGACAGTATTGGAGTTGGATCTACAAAGGTTATGAAAGCTTTTTCCAAATACTTATAGCGTGACGAATAAAGAGTCTTTAAAAAAACTTCTCTCTAAGCATGCTTAGACTTAGTCCTCACATCATGGCAAGCAGGCTATTGCCTCGTATTACTTTTATCTCCACAATTTAACGAAAAATTTTCTTTTCGCGAATAAATTTCTATCACCTGTATTATATTTTGTACGTATACAGATAAATCGTTAGTTCAAAATTATTTCATACAACAATGAACACAAAGTGCTTCCATGGTGTTATGGTTCCCTTCTGTTCATAGATATAATGGTGATTGTGTGGAGTTTTAAACTTTCACACAATTATGGTAGAGGTAGTTTGTTTGTTTGTTCCCATCTAAATGGCTGTTGCTGAAGCCACAGTAGTTTTCTTCTTTTGTTTTTGTATTAAATTACAGACAATATTAAAAAGTCAAAACCAAACCATGAAGCATTTAATAAAGAACAAAAGTTGTCTGGTACATATTGTTCTCTTGATACTGTTGTAACCAATTGGGAACGTGGTCATGAAGTCATGCAATTAATTTCTTTCCTCCTGTTCAATTTGTTTTTATTTTTCTAGTTACTTGCGGCTTGCGACCAACATAATATTTATTTTAATCTGACTGAAGAATTTTTGTAAATACGAGCACAGGGCAGACCGTATAAATGTAGACAATCTGTCGGCCCTTTAGCAATGCAATCTGTTTATGGGATAAAAATATTTAAAATTGTTCTCTTGTTGCTAAGTTATTAGAGATATTGTTAAGCAGACGACAATGAATGGTTAGGTTACCAAGTAGTTGCCGTTCAAATGTAAGTTTACTCGGTGGACCATATGGCCCATTGTATTACCCAGTCTAAGGTAAGCCCCCTTGCTGGTGGTGGGTTGGAACTACCCGAGCTCCGGATGAAACCGGCCAGCTCCGTTAGTTAGCAAAACAAAATATTGCTATGCTTTTGCTAAAATTAGTTTATTTATGGTTTAATTTTATTTTTAATTAATAAAAAATATGTTTGATTTATTATTTAAGGTAATATGTTAAAACTTTGAGAAAATTAATTAATTTAATTCGGATTGGGGACGCAGGGCCAGTTATCGCAGCGAATATCCACAAGACCACTCTGAAGATGTTAAAGCATGACGGCGGTTATTTAGTCTTCGGGAGTTATTTTCATTTCATACATCGTGTATTTGACTTTATGATTATTATGAAAACCCTTAAGATTTCATGCAATTTTATGCAGAAGAAAATATGGCAGTAGAGCAATGACGCTATACGTAAAATACAATATCGATGTATCAGACTTATCCGCAATGTCTATTATTACATAATGTTATTTTGATAATGATTTAATAAAATGGCAAAGGATCTCTTTTTGTAACAGGAACAGAATAAATACTGCCACTTACAGAGGCTTAAACGTATGATTGGACACTAGGTAGGAGATTATTCAAATGACGAGTTTTTCACTTCAATGGAAATATTTCCAAATTCCAATTCAATATTTGGCTTATGGCTAATTACCGCTTTTTATCTGATCCATGTAGGTTAAATTTACGCTCTTAAGTAGAGAGTACCTCTGTAGGTAAATACAGGCACTATATAGGCAGTTTTTGCATATGAAAGTAAAGTTAACCTACATGAAACACATGCAAAGCAGTACATTTGGCGTAAGCCAAATACTGAGTCTTTGCCCAACAATACTCAGGCTATTTTCAAGCATGGTGGAATGTCGGTACAGGTGAGGGGATGTGTTTGCAGTGCATATATACAGTAAAGTGGATTCATTCTAATATTTGGCATTTTAAAACAAAATATGAAGCAAAGTGCCGATATGTTAAATTTATTGGACACATTTGTTTCTACCAGGACAACGATCCGAAGCACGTTGCGAACTGTAGCTTACCCATAATTGTTGAAAATTATTCCAAACACCGGCACAGACCCCTGAACTCAACATTATTGAGCATGGTTGAGACAAACTTGCTCTAAACCTAGTATCAGCACAGTAGAGCAGTTGAAACAAGAAATTGGGCGAGAATGGAACAATATAACCCCCGAATTTTATGCCCATCTGGTGCAGTCGATGTTTCTACGTTTGGGAGCAGTAAAAAAGCTAAAGGTTTTGGTTCCAAGTGTTAAAACAGTGCCTTTTATTTGACTGTCCAATTATGCGTTTCACATGAAGTTTGTTAATATTATTTTCTTTTTTTGTTTTAAAAATATTTTTATAAATATTATACATTGTTTAAAAGCTTTTTTAATTATCTATAATTTCCCATCAAAACTTTTTTGGAATATTTCCAAATCGGCATTTGAATAAACTCATACCTATATCCAATTATACCTTTGAGCCACTGTACTTATTAAAGGAAAGTATGTTTAGTATTTTGCATTTTGTTTTTCCAATTGGTGGACAATTGGCATGTCGTGGTTACTTAGAGTTTTTTCACGTCCCAGAGGTATTTAATGGGTTTCAAATCTGGCGTGTCAATATGTTTATATTACCAATCCAAATAATGATGATTTCTATAAAAGTTTGCAAGAACTTTGATTTTGGTTTATCCATATTTACCTTTCATTACTGAAGAAAACCTAAAATTAGCTTTTTATTACATAAACGATTGCACAACAATTGTATGATGATATCATTATTTTAGTAGCGTCTAATTTTATTTAAATTCCAAACATTCGAACTGATCGATCAGACTGGAATATTATTCAAAATTTTCCGGCGACCAGCACTTGGATAATTTTCAATTATATATGGCAACTAATTTTTTCATGGTGTTACGTGTAGACTCTTCTTCTCGCTGTTAAATTTTACAAGCTCACAAACTCCAATGGATGTTTGCTACAGCATTTTGAATATAGCCCGTTAGCCGATTACATATACACCGAAAAAAATTTTAAACCAAACCGCCCTTTAATAACATAATACATCAGTATATTAACCTTATAACATTGTCCACGTGTTACATTGATTTTCTGCTAACTTTTAAAAAAAAAACACACAAAAAATTATGATATACTTTATTTATCATAGTATATCGGTCGGAACTCTGTTGAAGTAGGAATATGAATTAAGCGATTTTGATGCGTAAACACAGTAATAAAAAAAAGTTGTTTTGTTTGAACTACATACTCTTATTTTTTGCGACAATTGTTTTATGTTGATGGAGTACGAACAGTACATACACTGGTTATGGCTAATAAGCCGCAGTTTGGGTGAGAATAAAAATTAAATCTTTTTCAGCTTTAAAGCCGTTTTGATCACTATTTTTATTCTAATTTTATATTACTTTCCTAAGTCTAATTTGTTTACATATCGTTAGTGTCATTCGCAAATGTGTTAAGTCCCTTTTATGAAATTTTACAGGAGACACAAAAAACAATGCGGCTTCTTCAGTTTTTAAAATTTGAAAACTTTTTAAACGCAATTATTTTTCCAAAATAAGTCTATTATAATGACCTAGGTCAAAAATTAAGAATAATTAATAAATAATATTCGTGGAGTTAGCACGTGCTGTTAATATTTTTCGTAGTTTTGTAGACTTAACGTTTTTGCAAAACACAAAATTACAACAACTTTAAACTACATACTGACATTCTTTGTTGTCGTAAAATATGTATTTGGTATAGTGTTATCGTTTTGCATTAAAATCTCAATTTTGGAAAAAAGTGGGCTTAGCGTCTTTGCGAATTATTCTAACGATATTAATACTTATGACCTAATTTAGTTTTTACTTAACTTAGAGTGTGCGTGGTCAGCATTTTGCTACTTTGCAATTATTACATACTGAAAATTTGTATAATGCAATTTGATACCTCATGCCGTTATAATTTGTTGGTCATTGTCAGTTTTGTTTATATTATTGGGGAATGTATCAAAATGCATTTTTAGGTAGCACAAATGTAACCAACAGACAACAGTGGATAAGTGTGACCAACACACTACAATAATAAACATTTTTCGATCAAATGGTAGACGATTTGTGTGGTGGAGGGAAACACTGCGTTGCAGTTAAAGAGCTTAAAAGCAACCGTGGAAAATGCATGTGATTTAGTGTTAAAATGCACTGGTCAACAATGAACAGTGCATTAGGTCCTATGTTTATGAATACATAAAATAAATATAGGGCAGTAAAATAAATTTAATTTTATATTCTCTCTCTTATAAATGGAAGCTTGGGAAGAGACACGTGATGTGAAGTGGAATATTTTATTATTTGTAAAAAATTTAAGGTTCATTCCTGTATAATTTTTTTGTAAATTATCCCACAATTAAACTTATAATTACATTTTTTATTCAATTATTTGGGGTATATAGGAAAAGTATTCACATTTGTTAAAAACAACTTTCTGGGAAATTTGCGTAACCCCATTTTTTCTTAAAATTATGGTGGGGATTCTCGACACAAAATTCAGACAACAATTCAAAATGGTAACTAAAGAAATTGTTCGTACAGCAATATAAATAGATGACTTCGAAATTTGTGTTTAATAACATTATACGGTTTGAATTTATGATGTGGGTGGTATGATATTACTTTGTTAACACTGTATAGAAACCATTATTCCACAATATTGGGATGAGTCATTCGGATCATTGTCGCTAAATAATCGATAACTGTGTTGTGTGGCCAAAAAAATAACATTTTATTTTAAAATATTTTAAAAATTAAATTTGTTCATCATTAATTCCAGAAACATAAGGGTGATCACACCACCACTAAGCCACCTCCATATTTTAAGGTTGCTTTTAAATTCGTTAACTGCGTCGTAGTGTTTTCACTTCGGCACATAAAGAGTCTGCCATCTGATCCAAAAATGTTAAGTGTGCTCTTGTCTGTATATACAACTATTTAAAAATAAAGAAAAATACATACATTTGTTTCAAACAAATCTGGACGGACAATTGTTTGAGATCTATTGATGGAAATATTGGTTTGTTTTTTTGGGCTTTTATTTAGTTTTGTAATACATCATCAAAATTTTTGTAGCAGTTATTTATTGATTTTCCATTTCTTGAACAACCTAAAGTTGATCGCATTGGTATTTTCTTAAATAAACTGTAATATATTTTCAATAGCATTGTGAACAGAAAATTGTTTGTCAGTGTGTGATATGAGATATATAAATAAAATAATATAATATATAAATAAATTCCAGAGCACACAATATAGGCGCATGCTTTCACCTCTCATGTGGATCACCACCATTCGTAGTTTTTTGGTGATATTAATTGACGTTTATAACAAGTCAGCTATGCGGATCATGTATTAATCCTTCGGATGGATAAGCATCCGAATCAACTATGAAGGAGTGCGGAACACTATCTGAAGAAACTCGAATAAAACCGAAATATATTTATTTAGAAGAAAGAGGAAGATCTCTAGCCTTCTTGACAAAAAATGTAAGGCAACCAGGTAAAATACATGAGTATGAATATCCTGGATAAGAAATTAAAATGGAGACAACATCTGATTAATAGGGCTGGAAAAGATCACAGATGTTCATATGTCCATATGTCTGAAACCCATTGTTTTGAAATATTACCTCACTCCAAGAATGATATGCTGACCCTATAAAAGCTTAATAAGACCTGTTCTAATTTTTGCTTTAGTAGTTTGGTGGACGGCAATGGACATTAGAATAATTCAGATTCCGTCGTATAAAGGATCGATTATGCTTCCGAAGTATCGTCTCCAGTCTACGAAGGAATGTATAAACAAGAGCCACAAACCATATCACCAAAGACAAATTGGGGTACTAGACGAGTACTCGCTTAACGCGGAATTATTAAACGGTTTAATATTCGCGAATAATTGCACAACTTGGTGCCAGGTCGACATTCTTATTCAAACGGATACAGATGCCCAACGGGCTTGTGCCTAAACGGATGACACAAAACGTGGACACAGAACGAGATTGGGTCTCCATATAGTAGAACCAGAATAGCGGAATGTGAAAGAGCGATAAAATATTAATGCAGGTATGATACGGTATATGGGTACCTGTACATGGAACAATGACACAATAGTAAGAACTGCGAAGAGACTTTGAAACGATTTAGATTGGGGAAATACTACGAATATATTGAGACTTTAAGGACAATCAGTTTTACAAACAGCTGAAAAAGATCGAAACTACGAAATATCGAAGTTTATAAAAAATTTAGACCTACTGTACACAATATAGTTGGTATCCAAATTATGAACGCCCAACAAACGTACTTAGGTGTATGTCGATAGGTACAAGAGCCCAACTCCTCTCCCTCAATCTTCCCACCTACCTAATACATACACACACGCATATTCTAATCGTTGGATAATGTCAACATATAGCAGTAAAAGAAATTTAAAATATATTTTTGTTGTATTTTGTAAAATATTGATCTTAAAAAATAACATGTTATTGTATGTATGTTGGCTCCAATTTCCCTTATGTATTCCTGCATACTTGTGTACTCTTTTCGTAATTTATACATACAAACATAAATTTTTTCGAACATACACAAATTTGTATATTTCCATACAGGAAATATTTGCAATTGTTTGGAGAGATGAAAGAATTTTTGAATAAACACTGACAATTTGAATATTCTTATTCGATTGGGTTTTCATTTCAAATTTTTTTAAAAATCATTTTGCCAAATAGCAAGAGACGACTTCCCTAAACAATATTCACAAGAAACATTTATAATTCGACGTCTGAAGTAAAAACAACGAAATTCATGTCATTAGCACATTGAAAGAATGTGACGATAGCAACGTAGATAATGTAAAAGTAAATTTAAATAAACATATACATACGTAAGGGGTACAAGTGAATTGAAAGTGTATTGTCACCATGAAACTAAATTTGATAATCAAAAAAAGAAGATTGAAGTCCTTTGATCAACAACCGGATGTTTATGACAATTAAATTATCCGAGCTAACCGCACTTCTTTTAAAACAATCCGTACACAAACAGGTATAAACAAACAAAATATTGTGCCTGTTAGTTTTGAAACAAATTGACACAATTGCCTTGCGTTTAGTGTGGTAATCTGTTAGTGTATTTGTGGGATGTGATTTTAATACTCTCTAGAGACTAAAATGGCAGAAATCCATAAATTAAACCTCAAATCGATCTCATCCGCCATATTCGTATTCGTATGGTATTCAAAAGAAACAAAAGTTTTCGAATATTTCAAACTCGGAATAAACGTGTTGAAATTTAAATTATATTTCCATAATCAGATATGGATCCGATTGTTATTACGAAAAAAGCTTTGTTTTTAACTTTTCTACATTAGGCTTTTTGTGAATATATTGCAAGATGTACTCTTATTGCTCCATAGGCTAAGCAAGGGTAATATGGCATATAAGCACCCAAAAATTCAAAATTTATTTAGTTGTCTAACTTAAACTGAGAATATTCGATATTCGATGCAATTTTGTATTTGCTCTGGATTCTTAAAACAGGCTGACACTAATTTATCAAAGTGTCTGGGAATTTTTTTACGCGTTTCAAATAAGGCAAACAGTTTTCATATGAAGCAAAACATAAAATTTTATACACCATACATCATTAAACAAACAATTTTTAGATATGTCTATATATACATACATATATATTTAGTGCATGTATGTTTGTAATAATATTCTGTATTTTTTATGAGGACGATGTTGTTTCCACACATTTTACGTTGTTTTTAATTATAGAAAACATGTACTCCGGAGTGGCTTAAAAAAGAATGAACACAAAAAGTGAACTTGTAAGTCATTTACGAATTTTTTTTTTTTTGTTGCTGGTTGCAGCTTTCAGTTTGCGGCTGTGTTCCTTTTTGAATATCATTTCACCAAGTACGAGCTTTTTTCGTTCTCCATGTAAACACACATCCATTTAAAAAAAAGATACAAATGAAGCATATATGTATGTAAGCTTTTACCACCAATAAGATAAAAAACGAACACAATATTTTTTTATTAAAGTTTTTACGGTTAATAAGTTGGCGATAAAAGCTATGTACATGAATACTACATACGTATGTACATGTGTAAATATATACATATGGCTGTTTCGTTGCATTAGCGGTCCACTTTGCCAACGGAAGGTTATTAAAATTTGTTACGAAATTTTCTTTATTTTTACTTTACTCTCGTTGAACTTGTTAATATTCTTCATAGCTTATTATTAAGAATACATTCACCGCTATAAATATGTGTGTATAAAAGAAAAGAAAAATAAATAAAAATGCTATCGCCTTTTCTCAGGTTTCGATTGGTTTTTTTATTGTTTTCTCTTTTCTTTTACATAATTACGTTTCATCAATTTGTTGATACTACTTCAGAAATTGAGTGGTTCAAAGGTAAGGCGTTGCTTCTGAATTTTCTCACATGATGCGGAACGACACAGGTTTTGTCAGCACAACTTAGACTCATCAGCGTGGTATAGGTGCTCTATCATTTTTTTCTCAATTTTAATTCAATTGGATCCACTAATTGCGACTGCGCAGATAGTTTTTCTCCATAAATTCTCAGCAGTCTAAAGCCATACCTTTGCTTAAATTTCCGCTTTCAGTCATCACTGGCATTAAATCCGCATAATTATTGTTTTTATTAATTTTTATGCGTGAATTCCCAAAATTTATAAACTTAATCATGCACATCGAAAATAACATGACATGGGTGAATGTAAATAGAACAATTCCTTGAAAATTTAAGTTCACGTTTGAGAGCTTTCAATTATTGTTCACCTTCACGATAGTCAATGTAACATAAAAATGCTCGTATTTCACGTTTCTGGATATTCTCGTTGTCGCGAGTTTACCGTATTAGTAAGCAAATAAACTAAACTGTGTAGAATTAAATTTAATTTTTCATTCGCTGGCTGACGAGTGGTTCTAAGAGCTATTTGAAAATAAAGGGCTGAAATATTGGAAAAAGACATAAATACTTAAAACATAATATTCTTCAGCAGTTATTAAAAATTAATAAAAAAAATATACTGAAATTTCAGTTTTTTTTCTCCAAAATATTTTACATACATACATAACATAATTGGTCATTACAACCCTTCAGTCAGGATTACGACCTAGTTTCTCACACCACTTATGTTGTGTATGTTAATTTTATACATGAGTGACGGAACCTACCGTTAAAAGTCGACTCCAAACGACAGATTTTTGAGAAACTTTTCATGGCAATTTTTTATTTACTCTCAGAGTTTTTGCCAGAAATCTGCTGAGAGGAAGTCGCCGAAAAAATACTTTTTGTATTTTGTTTTGATGTCTGGCCTGGTGCTCGAACCCTGGCTTTACATCTACTAGACTACGGTGACTTCAACACATTACAATATTTTAGTTTTCGGAACGTCGGAATTGGTTTTGAAATTCCCAGAATGTTGGGATTTCACGCACCGGGGATTCCCGTGAAAAGTTCTTATTGAAATATATTAAATAAGTAGTAGAACTGTGATGTTCAAAAAGTTTGAGTAATAATTTTGTGTAAAAAGTTTCAAAACAGTAGACAGGATTACAAACAGCTTCTCATAACAACTTTGTTGATACTTTTTTTTCAGAAGATTGCTAAGAGGAAGTCGCAGAACAACTTTTATATTTCGTTTTGTTCGAGATGTCCGACACAGGACTTGAACTCTGATCACACGTCTCACTATTTATCGGACAACTACTTTACAAAATATGCTTTACTTAAAATTTAATTAATTGTTTTCAATACCTGCTATTTAAGCTTTCTTTTATTGGCTAAAAGCAAAAATTAATAAATGAAAAATTTTTATTTTTGAAGTAAACTACTTAAAAGAAATATCATTGCCTAAGAACATAAAAATTAATGAACTTCATTATACTTCCTGTCCGTGATAGTGTGCAGAAGAATTCGAAGCTATAAATTTGGCGTCGCTTATGAGGATTCAGACTTGTGCAGACGACTATTTTGCTCCTAGGCCCGTAATCTAACCCGAAACAACACATAAACATAACTCATGTCATCTGTCTAATTTAGATTTATACAACAGAAAGATGGAAAATTGAACATTTCCGATTCTCTCCACCCAGAAAAACTGTGGCGGACATTTGAATGAAGTCATATTTCACACATAATGCCAATAAGCCTTTTAAACGAAAATTTATTGATGACATTTTACACACTTTTTGTACATATAAAATTTATTAAAAACAATGGTTTTTTGTTTATTTTATTTCAAAACAAAAACCCCACATATTATTTGCGTCAAGGAATATTTATATTTTTTTATAAAAGACAATAATTTTATAACGTTTTAAAATATTACTCTTCTCATTTTGCAGCATGCGCAAGGAAGCGAACAAAAGGAATACTATAAAGCTCGAAAAATTCACCAAAACGCACATAGTACACTTCAATTATTGAATTGAATTGGACAAAAGTCAAGTAACTATAAAAGAAACTTGTATTAGAATCATCAGTCATTCCTGTATGGTTCATGTTTCGCATCACCTTGACTCCAAGTCTTAAATATTTAACAAATAACGTAAAAACTAATGAATATTTCCACATATAATTTAATGCGAAAAATTCAGTTATTTATATACCCATCTAAATGATTCAATAATTGAATAATACAATTTGTAAAGTATATCCTGGTTAAAACTTCGGAATATATTTAACATTTGGTTGAAATAGCAGCTTTTTTAAGTATTAATCTGTATGATTCCGAAGTTCTATTTTCGACGCTGGTATATTGTAACTATTCGATCTGGTTTCGACGTCTGCGAATTTTTCCAATACGCAAAAAAAATAAAAATAAATAAGTTATTAACTATTTAAAGTCCATAAAATTAAACACATCTCTATCTTGAAAATGTCTTCCTGGAGCTATGTAGCATGCAGTGCGGCTCTCACAAAATTACTTACAAACTTTCGGATGATAAAATCGACTTTCCAAAAGATCCTTAATATTAGCAATAAATTTTAATTTCAATTTACTTATTTGTGGTTTATGCCACATTCTGTCGACTGCTTGAGAAACGTCTATAAAAAAGGAATGGGATATGTTTAGGATGGTTTGGTCAATAGTGATGTATTAAATAGTGATGACTGATGGCAAATTGTTGAATAGTTTCGCATTTGTTAATGGAGTTGTTAGGTATCAGTAGTTAGCCAAATAGTTTTGACACTGTTTTACTTATAGGACTGTTTGGCATGATCTTTGCTAGGTTGAAGTATAAGTTCAAATAAAATAACTGCCCACTCTTGGATAAATATTCAAGTTATAATTGATACAAATTCTCACGTCTCATATCTCAAAAGGCAGAGTGTGCCGAAATTCTCGAAAACTTTGTGGTAGTGGAGGTATTGTAAGAGGCAAATCGTACCTGTAACTGTATGCTTCCTAGGTGTTCAATAAACAACTTACCATTCTCAGCATCATTTTTCATCTACTCATCTGTGGAGTTTCACAAGTGTGGCTTCCATATAAAAATTCTTCTAAGTTTCATAGACTTTCATAGATTGCTTGTGTGCAGACATTGAAATTAGTTTCCTGATAGAGGGATGATCTGCCAAGTACAACTTCGAGCATTTGAGTTACAATTGTACACTTTTAATGTTTCTTGATTCTTGTTTTGGAAGACGAAGCAATTGATTTTATTCTCACGAATTTTCTTTTTTATATACGGTGCATGCGTATCAGTGTTCCAAAATTGAAATTTTGAAATGGTACTGAACTTTAATTGAGAAAGTACTTTTTTGTGTCAAATGGTACTTTTGTAAAAATATACATACAACCCTTCAACCAGCATTATTTCCTAACTTTTCACACCACTTATGTTGTGCCTGTTAATTTTATAAAGGAGTGGCGGTGTATACAGTTTAAAGCTGACTCCGAACGACAGAGTTTTGAGAAAGATTTTTTTATCGCACGTCCCCGGCCTCACTCTAACCCACCCTCACCCGACCGCGGAGGGCTCGTCCCCATTACGTAGGGACACGTACACACTACAGTCCGGACTATAGCGGGTAAGGGAAAAGTAATGGCAACGAGAACATAAAACAGCTACAGAACTTAATCACAAGCTGAATAAAGTTACAATAAACGTGAACTACCTATAACAAGAACGATAATACATTTTTATATAATAATTTACAAATTAATACCAGCATATAAGCTACGTTTTATATTACAAATACTACTATTAAAATCAATAAAATCATAATATAAGTTAAAATCGTTACATAATCTACGAAAAGGAAAATTACATCCATAGTTCGTTCTATAAAATTCTAAAGAAAGAGGACGATAGTGCCGTGAAAATCTTGCTGGAATACTGAAATTCAGGTTACAAAGCAAAAACTCAGAATCGATATCACCTTTAACCAGATTAAAAACAAAACAAACCACTAAAACAGCTCTTCTACGTTCTAAAGCTGGAAGTTTTATCAAACCTAATCTAGCCTCATATGACGGAAACCTATTGGCATTATCCCATCCTAAGCCACGTAAACAGAATAATAAAAACTGCTTCTGCACAGACTCTATTGAATCACTATGACAACGATAGTATGGATTCCAAATAATAGACGCATACTCCAAAATAGGTCTAACAAGTGAAATGTATAGGAGTCTCGTTATATAAGGATCAATGAATTCCCTAGCCCATCTTTTCACAAAACCAAGAACAGCCCTATCCTTGCCAATCATTATACTCATATTATCAATAAAAAACAATTTCATATCCAATAATACTCCCAAATCAAGAAATGTAGTCACAGTTTCCAAATGGCAAGAATTAATCACATAAGTGGACGAAATTACGCCCCCGCGATTAATGGCAAATTTATTTCCTCTCAGAGTTTTTGGAGGTTTTCATATTTTGTTTTGTTGGAGATATCTGACATTGGGTTTGAAACGTGGCCTCACGTCTAGTAAGCCATCACACTATATTTACTTATTTATATATAATACGCGCACGGAACGGAACAGCAAAACTAACGACTTATACGTGTTCCTCACACACAGAACAACAGCTGTTTCGTAAAACCCCGTTTTGTCAAACGTCCATTGAACGCAATGCAACATACGTTCGTTTTTAGCATACGAGGAGCAAATTAAATGCTTACCGAAGTTACATTACGGTTCGGCAGGCGTTCTTATTGCTTTTCGTATTCTAGAAACGAAGGTATGTTCGGAGGACGTTTGGGTAACCGGAGCTAAAGACTAATTATAACTTTAGCATTACGTTGAACATGTTGTCAACCCATTAATAGGTGAAAACCGCAAGACATAAAATATGTAATAATAAAAAAATACTGTAAGCATCGCGGGGGTACCGCGGTATTTTTGAAATATAAAAGTACTGAAAAAAGAACTAAAGTACTGAATTTTTCAACACTGAAAAAAACGGAAAATGGAAAACTTAAATGGAATAAAAAAGAAAAAAATTACAGCCAAATTTGGACCGAAAAATTTAATCTTATCGCACTGTCCGACAATGTATCGAAAAAGTAAGTGTTGCAAGTAACACAAATTATTGTACATTAATAACAATTTGTGTTGGAGTTTTTATTCTTTTAGCAATTGTAAACGCTCTAAGAAAATACTACACATGCGTATAAAATGTGGAAACGGATTTGTGAGAGCACATGAAAGTCTTTGATATGAGGTAAGAATTGGAAAATATGCTTTTAACGGAAAACGAAAGATATTCTTTGCTTAAGTGTATGATATATTTTAAGTCTATTATTAATTGACATTAGTCTCCTGTATCAGTTTATGTTATCATTAATGAACCAAATAAATGTTTCCAAAACTATTCGCTGAACAAAATTATGCAATTACAATGCACACATGAATGTAAGTTAAAGTAAAATATATTTGAATAAATACAGTAGCGAGCAAAAAAAAAATGCAACGCTAAGCCGATTGATATTAATGTACGCCTCTTTAAAAAAAGCAGTACGGAAATTAAATACTTCTTTTTTATTTTTATGCTCCAGAAACTTAGTTAACAAATGCAGGTTAAAATATCAAAATTTTTCTATCCACTTATTTTTATTTTAACATTAAAAAAATTTGATTATGTTATGTTATGTTATTCAATAACTTTGTTTAAATTAAATGCAAATTCTTACAAAATGTTGGTTAAAAATATACTTAAAACTAATGCTGGAAGGCATAAAATCCACAGGGATATTTTTTCCCATTCTAACTTTAATTTTTTTTTCCAATTTCGCCAAATTTGAAGGATTTTTCTTCTTAACTTTCCGATCTAAATTCTGCCATAGGTTGTCTATGGGGCTTAGATCGATAGATTGTGACGGTCAATCCAAAACATTTCACATCATAGTCGCTTAGGTATTTACGAAACAACCGACTAGAGTGCTTCAAGTCATTGTCTTGTTGGAATATTCTGTTTGGGGGCATTTTTTTCCATAAGATGTGGAAGCATATTTTCTTCTATGATCTCACAGTATTTAGTGGCATTCATAATACCATCGATTTTCACCAACGGACCAACTCCGTACCGAGAAAACACACCTACTAATAATTTACATAAAATAAAGAATTTCGCTGAAACACAAAAGTAACTTACCCCACACCATTAGTGTCTTCGAATATATTTTATCCCATCAGAACCAAAAAGATTAAATTTACTCTCATCACTCCACAGCACTTTTGCCCACTGTTCACTTGACCAATATTGATAACGCCTTGCAAAATTAAGGCGCTTGATTTTATTGGCCTTAGTTATTAGCAGTTTCTTTGCGGAACGTCTGGCAAATAAATTGGTATCATTCAATCTGTGGCGAACAGTATGCACTCCAATGGAAATACCCATTTGCTCATTAACAAATTTAGTAACGTTCACAGCTGTCATTCTTGGATCAGCTTTAACCAGTCTAATCATTTGACGATCTTCGCGCTGGGTAGATTTTCTTGGGCGACCGCCAGACTTTCTTTACACGCTATTTGTTGTTCGAAATTTAGATGCAATTCGGCACGCTTTTGATTTGTTTACGCCGAATATTTGCCTAATTTCTCCCATGCTTTTGCCCTCTTCCAGAGCCTTAATAATGGCTACCTTGCTATCACCAGATAACTGTTTCTAATGGTTAATAAATATTGTAAAAATTATTAACGAAAATTTTGTATAAATACATTTTATCCTCTTACTTTCACTAATAATTCACTGCATTGCATTTTTTTGCTCGCTGAAATTTCTCACTTTTTTTCTTAGATGTTGAAATAAAAATAAGTGGATAGAAAAATTTTGATATTGTAACCTGCATTTGTTAACTAAGTTTGTGGAGCATAAAAATAAAAAAGAAATATTTAATTTCCGTTCCTACTTCAACAGTGAGAAAATGCTGACACCATGTCTACCAAAGGTATGTGATCTTAACATCGACGTTTAGGTGATTAGGGTAGTTGAAATGAAATTTTACTGTTGTTTTTACCACTGATAAATAAAACGCACAATACAAAAATATATTTTTTTAAATTTGTAATTTAAAAATATTTAATTTATATAGACTTATACGTACTGTTATAATAATATGGCGTCTCTTGTCTTTTATCTACAGAAATTTGTATGAAAAGCAAAAGCAAATTTTTTTGGAATATACATATTGCATTGTTTTTAACAAACAATAAAATAAAAGCAAATTAAATTAAATAAAGTAAATTAAAGGAAAATATGAATAAATAATAATTTAGAAAATAATGTTCTAACGTGTGATTCTTTCTTTAACTGTTTGAATTTTGAAAATTTGAGAAATAACATAATATTTATAAAACGATAAAAAAATGTCCGTCATTTACTTGTGACATGTGAATTGTATTGTCTACTTACATGAACGGAATAGTGCCTGATTTGATGCTGTATACGAAAGTGTTCTCATATACCCACATACAGTAGGACCTTGATTATCCGCGATTCGATTATCCGGCAACATCAATTATCCGGGATGGAAAAAGAAAATTTTTTGCATCGACTTAATTTTATTTTGGATCGACTTAAATTTTTTTGCATCGTTTAACCGTGATTACCTCTATTAACCGTGATTATAAGCAAACATTTTTTTCTATTATTTTGGACAAACAAGCGAAAAAGGGGGATTCCCTCTTTAGTATACGATGAGTCAGAAGCATACATGTAAACCTGTTTAGTTTAATTTAGAAATTTGAGAAGTGTGGTTTTTTATATTTTTGAAACATGTATGTATATAAAATCCTTGAATTATTTAGTTTTTATATAAATATGTACATATTCATTTATTAACTAATAAAAATATCTAAAAAAAATTAGCCAAAATTGGTACTCAATTAACCGGGAAAATCGATTATCCGGAATGCTTCCGGTCCCGATCATCACGGATAATCAAGGTCCAACTGTAATAAAAGTGTTTAGAATCAAACCGCAATAAAAATGTGGTCCAATGAGTAGCTATAAAACGTGAGATTAATTGTTACTCGCTGCCCAATAAGTTCATGGTAACGTAAACTGTGTGGTGCATGGCGATAGTTTGTTGAAAGAATACATCATACATGCATACATCTTCCATTTTGAGCAAAGTTGAGATTTTCATTTTTCTGAAAGGAGTACTGCTTATAGATCGCGCCAAACTGTAGCTTTCTGAGCGTATTATAACATCTTGAACTACCTCTGGTTGATCTTCAAACAAATTTCAAATTTGCAAGTTCAGCTCAGTTGATAGTCTATTCACGATGTGCTGTCCAATATTACTTACCTTTTTCTGTGAATCTTTTGTTTTACATTGTGGAACTGAATAATAAAATTACCGCCTTTTACAATAAAAGTAAATAACGCTGTAGAAGATAGTGTAAGTAATATAGTATGCGCTGATACTGTCCACAAAAAAATATGTTTTTGGTGCGATCCAGTAGACGCTCCTAAACATCCCACATCATTACTTTAAATTATTTTGTTATTAAAGTTGTTATTGTCTCTAGTTTCCATGAAAGCAGCATCAATGATACTTCAACTTAACAAAGTAAAAAGGCTGGCAATAATAAACAACTTATGCCAGAGTATCAAATATCGTCAGAAAAAGGCTAAATGGTTTGAATAATTGCTGAATGAAATCGGATTAGAACGGATTACTCAATGGATACCAAACAACAGTTGGAAACAAAAACAAAATATTAAAACACTGTTAACACACACAAATAAATATTAGAAGAGTAAACAACTTAACTGAATGGTAAAAAAACATTGTTTCAAGAGTCGGTTAACAAAAACTAGACTCTGGAGAGTCTATTGTTGTTTAATTTTTTTTCTTCCTTTTTGCTTTAATTAACTCTCAAAGGTGAAACAACAGTAAAATTAAAATTAATTGTTTTAAACACTATCGCTTGAGAGCGATAACAGCACTACGTAATTATTTTCTTGCGAATATAACGAAAAGTTTAAATAGACCCAACATTATAATTTCAAAGCTTTCCTTATCAGGTGATATTAATAATGAAAGGAGTATTCATTGGAATTGTTCATGAATAATTTATTTAATTGAAACAAAGTCTTTAGCTTTTCTTTCTATTACAGTTTATTTTGCTTTTTACAATTAAGATTTAATTACATATTTATTAAATTTCAATTTTAAATTTTTTAAGTAAGGTGGCAGGAATTAAACATTCGCATCGCTGGAACTTTCCTAAAAATGTTCTTGCAATTTGTTGCCTGCACCTGTGGCTTAACTCTTTTACACACAAAAAAAAAACTACGTTAAAGTTTTTGATAATTTTAATATATTCTTTTAGGTATTAAGAGATATTATCGATACAATTAATAAAGTAGGGTGCCCTGGTAGTCTAGTCTAGTGTGCTATACCATTAGCGTAAGGGTTGATTCCCACCAGAGACTCTGGTCTGTGACACTACACCGAGCATATGGTCAAAGTTACTCAGCTCGTATTTAATTAGAATATAATTTGTAATTGTATTCTAATTAATAAATAAAATAATTTCATCTTAAATATGCCAACATAAAGTCTATTTGCAGTTTTGTAATTTTTTAAAGTTTTTATTAAATTAAAATCAAAATAAAAATTCACCCTGTGAAAAAAATTTGGGCACCTAAATTTATTTTTAAAATAGTTACAGAAAAACAAAAGAATAATAATAATAAGTTTCCACTTAAATATCTGAGTTCTACTCTTCTCCTAGAGTGGTTAATATTTTGTAGAATTTCCAGTATTGTTTAAAACTATAGTGCGTCTTACATTCATAAGATCACTTCTATTTTTCAAATATCTCTTAAGGCCATTATTACAGCTTGCCGTTAAACTTGGGTTTAGTTAAAGTCACCTTTAGCTAAAGGGAACCTTTAACTTATTTTCGAAAATATGTCAGAGCCGGAGCAATGTCGATAAAACTGTTCAATCAAGTTTTTTTTAACGCAGTCGCAACGACGGGCTTCGTTTTTTTATTGTATATGCTAATTTTGTTTATGTTTGAACCTGCCATATTATATATTATTTTCAATATGGCAACTTCAAACTTAAACTTAACTTTAAAAGTTACCGGCAGGATGATCCTCCCTTTAGCTTAACGCTCACTTCTATCTTATCGTCTACTTATAAAATTTTTCTGCCCGTTAAAACCCTTCCTTTAGTTAACGGCAAGTTGTAATAATGGCCCTTAAAACGCAACTTTAATTAGTGTATTCCATATACTTTTAAGAAATACTATATATGTATATTTTTGTATTGTTGTTGTGAGATTTATGATACATAATCAATATTTCAGTGCTGAATAATTATTATATTCAGTATAAAGAAGTGAAAATAAATATTCAAAAAAATTCTTTGTTAATATGCTTACGTTTAGATAAAATTAAACTAAATATGTTATTTTCCATACTACGGATTAAATTTTTAGTAGTATTTTCATTCATTTTACTTCTAAAATCAAAAAGCGTCGACCTGTTCAAATCATATGTCGTTGATATCCAGTTCATCCAATTTAGGCCAATAGAAGTTGATAACCTTTGACCTACAGAAATGAATCATCACAGCGATGATCCGGGTGACACCAGGACCCGAAATCCCCACCAAGCAATGACACACATCACGTATGGATTCGTATAGTAATAAAGGAAATGGTATGTAACCAGGCTCTAAAGCTTATAAGTAAATGGTGCTCAGCGTGTAATTTAAGCGTCAATTATCACAAAGCGGAATTGTTGCGTTTTACCAGGCGATATAGAGTACCTGTTTTTAATATAACGATTCAAAATGAGGTTCAACCTTCCTTATCCAAAAGGGGTCATCCTTTTGCCGTTATTATGCCATTTTACAATCAACTCTTTGACGTTAATACGAATATTTGAGGGTACTTTACTATTGGCAGTTAGTTTGATGTTAGTTTTTATGTTCCATCTAACCGAATAACTACAATATACGTCCCAAAAATCGTTATGCTAAAGAGTGGTACAATTGTCTCTTGTGTTTTTTATGGTAACTGTTACAAATTTTTGCTGTCTCAGCTATTTGTGGCTGTTCATCATCTTTTGAAAAAATGTTGGGTGAATTTTTCAATAGCAGGGTTTACGGTTTACGTTAACACATTTCTAAAGGGTAGATGTTGAAAATTTTCTTCGTTTTTTAAAGGGGTTTTGTAAATTCGCATTATTTTTAAGCTTCCAACATAACGTTGGGTCGCACCAATGTGAGCGGGTAAATGCCCTCAGTACATTATTCTGTACATGGAGCCTTTGATTGTTTTTAAAAAAAAACTTGAATATAAAAAAATTTTTTATTTCGGTATGAATTGCAATTCGTACCACCCTTCATAGTTTCTGATATACAGAAAAGCTATGTTTGTATAGAACAAATAAACCATATACGTACGTTTGCATGTACATATGTATGAAAGGAATAATATGATTATATTTTTGTTTTGCAGGTTTTATGTTGCCTATATATTCCATTCGCCATACACATATTTGGACTCCACTGCAAGCGCCCAAAGGACTTTGTTAAAGTATACAAAGATAGTCCTACGCTTGTGTACTTGATACTCGCATATCCACACCTCTAAAGGTGATTAATGAATATTTTTTTTCTTCCACAGTACATATATATTTGCATGTATATCAGAATTACTTTTACTTTATGCATCCATATGATAGTGTTTATAAACAAAAGTGAATGTTATGCTAGTGCTGACGAGTTTAAATCTTGGTGCTATTCTTTCGTATGCAGTAAAGGTCAGTTTAGACTAGAAGAGCTTCGTACGACATGTGAAGGTTTTTGTAGAAGAAAGCCAATAATATCGTGTAATGTGAGTAATTGAAGTAACCGTAGTCTAGTAGGTAGTGTGTTGGCTTATTAGACGTAAAGCCAGGGTTCGAGCCCCAGGCCAGACATCAAAACAAAATACAAAAAGTATTTCTTCGGCGACTTCCTCTCAGCAGATTTCTGGCAGAAATTCTGAGAGTAAATAAAATTGCCAGGAAAAAAGTTTCTCAAAAATCTGTCGTTCGGAGTCGACTTTAAACTGTAGGTCCCATCACTCATGTATAAAATTAACATACAGTGGTGTGAGAAACTAGGTCGTAATCCTGACTGAAGGGTTGTAATGACCAATTATGTATGTAATTATGTATGTAATGTGAGGGAATAACATTGGAACAAAATATGGTTGTAAATTTGGCAGTCTTACGATTATTTTCATCTTCTGAAACTTTTGAAAAAACCCTCACCCTGCCTGTTGACCATGCGTACGTAAATCGTGTAAATTGGCCATAAAACCTTTTTTTTTGTAAATGTTCATTTTTATTCTTTTATAAGAACTTAAACGCATAAAATTATTCTATCTGTATTCTTAAAATCTTCCCGTTTAAAGCGAATTTTGGTTTCGTTTTTGAAAGAATATGAATCATAAAATATTGATCAATTCTTGATGACATGAACATTCTCGATATGTGGGTGCAATTAAATAGTACGATATAATACCCAGCCTAAGAATAAATAATTTGATTGTAAACGAAATTTCAAAACCTAATTTTATTTCGTTCTGAATCAGTTTGGTTAATTTTATGCCAAAAATTACACCTAAAATATTGTAAAAATAATGGACCTGAGTCAGCGTAAGTGTAGGACGATCATAAATTTTTTGTATAATTTCCATATCTTTCTTTTTATGCAATTTCAGTACAGTCCATCGAAAATCTTTGAAGTCTTCGTTTTTTTATAATTTATTTGCTATTCATTATGAACATTTTCACCAATTATTATGTTCGCCTTGTTTCAGTACTAAATAATGTTTTTTGGAGTCGATCCCTCTGGAGATCAGGGGAATTCCTTAATGGATAACTTATAGGATAACTAATGGATAACTTATCAATATCTAAACCTCGATAAATGAAAATGCTTACATTAAACCGGATTCGAACAAGGACTGCTTGGGTTAGCAGTCTGGTTTGTTATAGTTTGACATACAGTAATAGTTTTACAAATCATTATAGGAACAGGCGGCGGCCAAAGATATTCTTAAAATTTTAGCATGAAATTGCTTCATATATTTGAAAATTTGTTCTATATTCATGGATTAACTATTTAACTGCATAATTTCTGCCGCTTATCCATAATCTAAATATTCATAATTGTTTCTCGATAGTTCCGTATCGTAATGAATATAGTGTTCGATTACCGCAAGAGAGCTTGGTGCTCAAATTTCAACCTGACATCTCGAAAAATTAAAAAAAAATATTTCTATTTATCTCACCCGTTTTCTGGTTAAAACTTTAAGAGTAATTATTATGAAGAATCATCTGATATTTGAGTCGGCCTACTTGCAAATAACATTCACACAAATCCTTACTAAGAGTTGGAATGGCCATTAATGCATGTATGTACATGTGATTTAGGTCTCATGTAGTCGATGCCAAGACTTTGGCAAATATGTTTCGTTGTAAAAATTTGTATAACAAATCTTATCCAAAATTAATCTGTTCATTACAAGCTAAAACGTTTCAATTTAATGTCTTAAGTCACAAACAAGATTAATAATACGAATAGCAGCTAGCCGCCATATTTACAATTCACTTCCAATTTTTAATTAACATACTTTCCTTTAATTGCCCAATGGAGTTGGTTTTTCTATTACAAAATTTTTGTATGTGAAAGAGAACTAGAAAAATGTAAAAAATATTTTTAATTACTAAAATATCTCCATACCAATATACATACAAACACCAAGTAATTGTTCTCTTTTTGTAATTCAAATGTTTTTGAATCAATTGGTGGCTTTGTATAATGACTCACACAATTAATTAAATAAATTTCGAAGATAGTTTCACATCATTGTAAAAACTTGATTGCATATGCATAGCTAACTATTTGACCTTTTTCGTATTTCAAATATTTCTATCACATCCCATTGTCCATTCCACTCAATCCACGTTTGCGCACAATAGTGATTTTAGTCCTCAATACACATTCACAAATATGAATATGCTCTCAGATCGAGTTTTCTCACATAGTTTAAAAAAAATGTATATGAAGCAGAATTCTAGTAAGTAAGAAAAATAAAATGTACTCGTAAAACGAATTTTTTTTTGTGTTTTAGTATTTGTAAAAAAAACAAATATAATATATAGATTTTATGTGACTCTCTTAGATAACATAATATGGAAAAATATGCCTTCATATCTTCAATAGCTTCGATACCCTTACTTGGGAGGAGCTATCAAGTATCTTCAAATAGTCTTTAACAGGAGACTCTACCCTCTTTTTCTGATGCTTAAAATTTCAGTTATTAATTATTACAACTAACAAGTAATTTAATCAAAATCAGTTAAATTAATAGTCTACTAGGTAGTGTGTTGTCTTATTAGACTTGAGGCCACGGTTCAAACCCCAGGTCAGACATATCCAACAAATATAAAAAAATATTTCTGCGACGACTTCCGCTCAACGTGTACTGGCAAAAACTCAGAGTAAATAAAATTGTCTAGAAAGGTTTGTCAAAAATCTGTCGTCTAAACTTGGGAATATCATTGAAAGATAGCTTACATGGTATAATATTAGTTTTGCTGTGAGTAGAGTCTATCCCATAACATACCTGCAGTTATTAATACAACGTCTTTTTCAAAACGTATGTTTTTATCCAACTCGTACCTTATTTCATCACTTGTATAGGGTTATGCAATTTTTGCAAATTAAGATAAAACATCACTCAAAACCAGTTTAAATAGAATGCAATAAGGAATCAAGAATTTGACCATATTATAATTCTGATGCAGTCCATACACGTTGCGAAATATTGTACAAAAATTGTTGCAAAAATTTTTCTTAGGCGATTTCCTCTCCCTAGATCTCTGGCAAAAATCTTTCGTTCGGAGCAGACTTTAAAGTTTAAACTGTAGGTTCCGTCACTCATGTATAAAATTAACACACAAAACATAAGTGGTGTGAGAAGCTATGTCGTAATCCTGACTGAAGGGTTGTAATGACCAATTATGTATGTAAGTACGTATGTATTTATAAATTATTCTTGTGGCATCAACATTCAAAGCTTTTTCATTAACGCTGTTATTTTTATGAGGATTGCTTTTAATATCCCATAATTCCAGTATTTTTTTCACTTTAATTCATTTTTTTTTTGTTTGAAATGTTGTCACACGAAAATCAAATTTTTCTTTATTTTCATTCAACTGTACAACTTGATCAAGTTGTACAACTTGTGTAGATGATGCATAACATTACAGGAAACTTACAAAATTTAAAAAGTTTCATAAAATAAATCGAGGGCCTAATATGGTCGCTTTTTTATAAAATAGTTTTAAAAGTTCATTTGTAGTATCGGTATTTAACTTTCTTTAACTTCTATTTCAATAATTCATTTCTACAATACGTATAAGTATTTTACTTTTGGCATTTGAGCGTACTTTTTTTAGTTTGAAATAAAAAAGAAAATTAAAAAAAAATATTAACAAATATTTACTTTAAAATCGTGATCATATCAAAGCTGCTAACTACTAAAATACTTTATATTTATAGGTGCCAATACAAATATTATTTGTATGTATATTGTATATAAAATAATAATGACAATGAAAGTGATTGCTCTCGGAAATTTCAAGCTTTTCACCTTCTCACAGGCACATAGTGGGAGAAATTTTTGGAAAATGCTATAATATCTGATTCGCCCATTTAAAACTCACCACTTGCATATAGGAGAGCGAAATAAAAAATTTGCTGGCATACTTAACGTTTGTTGGTGAAAAATGTTAGGCGTTCTTAAAATTAAAATCCTTCTGTGGCATCAGTCATGGCAACTTCGCCATTACGCAAGGTTCTAAAAACCCGCTTCAATAATCTGTAAATCAATTCTAATTATTGAAACAGGTTAACATCAAATAATTGACGTATTTTTCTTCGATTTTTGTTTGTGAAGAAATTTTATTTGCCATATTTAGGGAGACATTTTATCAAGTTGAGAGACGAGCAAGCACTTCATTTTAAGCCGAAGCAAATTCTTGCATCGTTAAAGTGAAATAAATAATAGAAATTAAAAATAATGAATAAAATATTTTAGTCACTCCGCTTACAATAATTGAAATATAATTTATAATTGCATTACAATAAAAATAATTTTAAATTGCAAATAACAGAGAGATTCATTAGAGTTAATTTACATAAAATGTAGTTGTTTCGTATTATTATACAGAGATTTTCAAATGTTAAAGGAAAGTAAATGATGACAAATACCTTAAGCTCAACCTTTTCACCCATGTGACAAACAATGGTTGTTTTGTTTTAATGTTATTGCCTAAGTGTCATCACGCAAATGAGCAATATCCGGCATAATTCGGTCATCCGTCCTTTATTTATTTATTTTTTCTTTCTTCATAACACCTAAATATGAGTGTTTAACATGAATTGTAACAGTGATTGTATATCACAAATTTTCATCACATGTTCCGCATAATTAATGAGAAAACTACCAGCAGACCGATTGTTAGTATTTGACGCACTGTAGAGCATACATCCTTATTACCCAACAAACCAACGAAAAGGAATTTCTTTTACAGTTTGTCAAGAGAATGTTTTCACATAGCAAGAATCGCTTTATTTTGACTTTTATGATAATTATTATTATCTTCTGTGTATTAACAAAATCTTTATTTTATTTATATATTTTTTTTTTTGGACATTTTTATAAATAAAGGGTGTTTTTCACAGAGGTATAGAACTTTAAGTTGCAATAAAACAACGATGGATTATTCGATTGACATGAATTTTATTTATCCGAAAGATAATCTTGTGGCATTACATTTTAAATATGATTTCTGGCATATGACCGCCACGGCTGGCGCAGATGTAGTCCAATCTGGACGTCCAATTTTCGATGACTTTTTCCAACATTTGTGGCCGTATATCGGCAATAATACGGCGAATGTTGTCTTCCAAATGGTCAAGCGTTTGTGGCTTTACCGAATAGACCAATGACTTTACATAGCCCCACAGAAAGTAGTCTAGCGGTGTTAAATCACAAGATCTTGGAGGCCAATTCACAGGTTCAAAACGTGAAATTAGGCGGTCACCAAACGTGTCTTTCAATAAATCTATTGTGGCACGAGCTGTGTGACATGTTGCGCCGTCTTGTTGAAACCACATCTCCTGGACATCATGGTTATTCAATTCAGGAATGAAAAAGTTAGTAATCATGGCTCTATACCGATCACCATTGACTGTAACGTTCTGGCCACCATCGTTTTTGAAAAAGTACGGACTAATGATTCCACCAGCCCATAAAGCGCACCAAACAGTCAGTTTTTCTGGATGTAACGGTGTTTTCACATACACTTGAGGATTACCTTCACTCCAAATGCGGCAGTTTTGTTTGTTGACGTAGCCATTCAACCAGAAGTGTGCTTCATCGCTAAACAAAATTCGCTTATGAAAATCGGGAACAACGGTAATCTCGTTTTGGGCCCATTCGACGAATCTACGCCTTACTTGATGATCGTTTGGCTTCAAATCTTGCACGAGTTGGATTTTGTAAACACGCAAACCAAGATCCTTCCGCAAAATCTTCCATAAAGTGGATGGACACAGATCCAATTCTTGTGCTCGATGGCGGATGGACTTATTCGGGTCTTCCTCAATGCTACGCTCTACAGCAGCAATAGCTTCTTCTGTACGCACCGTACAGCGTCTCTGGGGATGCGAGTTATCAAGAGTAAACGTGGTGCGAAAACGTTCCATGGTTAATCGAATTAACTGCTCTGATGGCCGATTTTGTCGACGATAAAATGGACGTAGTGCGCGATACGTTTTCCGCACAGAACCATTATTTTCGATATAAAATTGCACTATTTGCAAGCGTTGTTCAGACTTGAGTCTATTCATGATGAATTGCCAAACCAAACTGAGAATAAATCGCTTGACATCGGTCGCCATCTTGAAAAGTAATGCCAACTTAAAGTTCTATACCTCTATAAAAAACACCCTTTAGTTGTTGTAAATCATTTGGAAAATGAAAACTGCATAATATTCAGAACTGTATTGTGACGAAAATGTTTTTACACAAAAACTAATTTTTATACATGTGAACTATTGCAAGGAAGTTCAAATTGTGGGTCAAAAGAATGTTTTTGCATAGTACTACATACATAAAGCTTGAAAAAGAAACGACTATTCTTAAAGAAGTGCAAAAGCGATTATCTTTGGCGCTAACCTATATTTCAAAGTTTGAAAACTAAGGGAATAATGTGATTTTCTTTAACGGCGCCAAAATGATAATTTACTGTACTAACAAAACATTACGAAAATCTTTCAAAGCATTAAAAAGTCACAATTCATAATTGCGAGGTGCTATACAGTTTCATTCGATACAATAGTTGAACAAATCTGTTTTATGGAAACCATATGAATGAATTTAAAAAAACCTCAATGTATGGGGATTTATTTTGTATTTGTGTAATTCAAATTTCATATTCTACCAAGCCAAATGCCAGGTTCACACGAACCTTCGAATTACTTCGCTCTCTGTTTTGAATTACTTATTTGAATTACCATGTTACCGTAACTTTGTAATTCTTTTTGACAGTTCTTCTTTTCTTCTTCTTTTTAGTGCTAAATTATTTGCTGTAAAATTGTGATAATAATGGAAAAAGTAAATAAAAAGTTTTTTTTTCGGGCTTATTAACATTTTTAAATTATAAAGTTCACACAGCTTCTTCAGTAACTGCAAATACTTTTCCTGTAGATTCAATAGGTTTTCTACACACATAGTGGGTTCCTCCGATAATTTTGCGAAAATCCTTCTTCTAAATAATACTTTTCTCAAAATGTTATTTTTGGATTCCATTATTGTTTACAATATTCATTTGCTTATATTTTTTGTGCTTTGACAGCTAGTGATGGCAACAATACGATAAAATTTAGAGATTACATTGATTTTTAAGTAATTCACAGGGTAATAGAAATTGAATTACATACAATTTGGGTAATTCGCACACAAAATTGTGTATGGTGAATTACATAATTCAACACATAATTGAATGTTGAATTACGAATGAGAGAGCGAATTACGAAAAATTGCTGCCGTGCGAACATAGCAAAAGACCATAAACATAAACACTTTCGGTAAAAACGTTTCTTTTTCACCACATAGAAAGTTAATAACTTTATCGGCGTGTAGACAAATAACACTGTCAGAAGATATCCGAAAAATCAAACAAGTTAAAAAGTAAAATTTCAAAAGAGTGTTTTTTAAGCGCTTCCTATCTTTAAAATTAAATTAAACAACGTACGTGTTTATATTCAGCACTTTTTTCGTTTGAACGGCCAACTGATGGCATTACGCTATACTACGGCTTCTCTCTATGGAGCGCATTAGAAATCGGTCGTGCAGAATATTCAAAATACCAAGAGAAGTGTAAAACATAGTTAAGTCCTGTGGTCATCAGCGTGCAGTTCTCGTCGTAGACAGTGATTGTCTGGCACTCTCAAAGAAGTAGGGACTGATTATGTCGCCACACCGAAATCCACGCCTAGCAGTGACATTTTCGGAACGCATTGGACAGTCTTAGGTCTCATGTGGATTGGTATCTTTCCAAATTAAACAATTTTGTTTCTTCACGTACCTCTTCATCCAAAAGGATTGAAGATAATTTTTTGATGGAATTTGTGGTCAGTTGTTAACTGTTCCATAGCCGATTCAGCTAACACACGTTGTTTTCTATGGATATTAATGGAAATTTGACAGAATGAATAAATTACAATTAGTTTGACAGATGTAGCTTCAACAACATGAGCACTATTAACTGCCAAAGTGGGAAGACCTTTTATATACCATGGATACGCAAAACATGCAATAAATTTAAATAATTGCTGTAAACTTTCTATATATTTCGCTTCTACTTTTTTATTTTTGTTTGTTAAAATGTGAAGACATAAATCAAATATTTTATTAACGGTAATAAGATGAAAATAAAAACAGTTTGGTGCCAAAATTAAAACCAAAGCGATTTTTACTACGTCAAAACGTTTTCTTGACAAATTGCACATAGTTAACAGTAAACAGTGACAAATTAATATACGAAGTATTTTACTGAAGGAATATTTTGAGTTTAAAGGAGTCTCTCTTGGTATTTCTTTGCTACATAGAGATCTTAACGGGTACTGTTTAACGGGTCTGTAAATGATCTCTAAAACAATATTTTTATAGGAATGTGTAATGGATGCTGACCATCACTATTTCCAAATTTTAAATTAAATAGTTATAAGAAAACAATAAAATTTAGATTGGCGAATATGATGGCCACGAGTTTATTTCAAGTCCCTGCTTCTAAAATCGTCTAATTTGAAGTCGTTTGAACGAAAGAAAGTGAGTATGAATAAATGTATATAACATCTATGTTTAGAGTAAGTTCTAGAAATTACCTGCAATCATTTGCGCATCCACGATAACAAAACTGGTAGCTCCAAATTACGCAGTGACGCAGTGACGAATAAGATCATTACGTCATATTCTAATTGTTCCTTCTTCTGGATATCAGGGAAAAAATAACCAACTCCTACTCGACTATCGTTATTAAAATACATTTCGTCGTAGAAATTATTATTTTTAAATGGTTGATTTGATGAACTTGTTGGGTTCCCCTATTATATGATAGCGATGAATTTTTTTTATTGTTCAGGTACCTCAACGCTTTCATAACTGTATGAGTTATTGTAGTATTGACTAAGACCTTGGCGGTGAAGCTATTACGAGAGCTTAGAACTCAAATTCTTTACGTCTCAAATAATTGTTTATGAATTTTAAGATTCGACCAATACGGCAATAACAAAATTATAAAGCTCTCGATTATTATTTAAATATTAAATTTAACAACATCAGCCACTTGCATCTTCGGTAGATATCTTCTCTAACAAAAAATTTAGTTCTCAGGCTGATCTACGTTAATATTTAAATATTAACAGTAGTTTTTGCTACTGCTTACGAAAGCAATTTAATTAGGTTCATCGACTTTAAAACATGTACATGCATATATACTTCTTAGTTAGTTCAAAATTCGTCGTAGTCTAGTAAATATTTTTTTGCCTTTTTGGACGAGAGTCCGTGGCTCAACCTCTGCTCTGGGGTAAATAAGTTGACATTAAACCGTAGGTCCCATCACTCAAGGATAAAATTAGCACACACGATATCAGTGGTGGGTAGAGATTGGAATTTTAGTTCAATTTACCTCAGTAATCTATGTAGTTCATCTAGTTCAGCCGATTAATTTTGGTTTTGTGAACTACCTACTTATGTATGTATAGTCTAGTAGATATCGTAAATATCACATCAAGTACTTGTATTTTGTTTTTAGATATAAACTGAGCGCAAACAAAGAGTCTGTCGATTTGTAAAAAATTTGATACATATTTATGTAAGAAAATATGTTGTACTCGTATTTATTAATCATAGAATAAACTAAAACATTATGTCTTATTAAACAATTAGTTCAGTTTAATTTTTAAAAATAATCAAATCAACTTTTAATTGTTAATCGCTAAAAATGTGAGAAAAGAAAAAGAAATTTTCTTTTATATTTTTACGAAAGGCAAGAAAAATATTTCAGCCTCATTTTTAAAATATAATAAAATAAAGTATAGAATTAAAAAAATAATTTTAAAATGTTACAATTGTTGAAGTTTATAAAATTAGTGCCCCTTCTCTTGAATAAAATTTAAGATAAGTATTGTATCCGACATTTATGTTAATAAATTACTTCACACATGTTGTAAGTGTAATATGAATACGGCTACATCGCTGTAATATTTTTAAATCTTTACACCATTTAACTCTGTATCTCTTTGCATACGTATGTACATATCTTCTGTATTATATATCTACACTGATGAATCAGCAATGCTATGGTTCCGTAAGTAATTTAACACGGCTGTTAAAATTCTTTCATTTTTTTAAACATTGTTTTGCTTTCGTAATAAACATTATAATTGTAGTTAATAAAACTTTAATATGCAACACATTCGAAGTTACATGCAAAGGAGTACGACACAAGTACGGCACGTAGCCCCAAAAGGGGGATACATTTTAACATTATATGGCATAGTAGCTTGTAAGTTTTTTGTGAAGATTTATTTTGTACACATATTTCTTATTTATTTTTGTTTCAATTCTTTGTTTTTGATAATATTATGGAAGAAAAAACATTAACTTTATGCTTTTAATTTTATCTTTTTTGGAGCAAAAAGGTAAAATTTTTAGATTAAATTAAATCTATTTGGTTATGGCAATGACTATTGACCAGTGTTTTTCATTTCCCGGACATACTCATTTCCCGGGAAACCCAGAACATAACATCATATATTTACTTTGTTGAGTATGTATTTTTTATTTTAAATTCATATTAATGATATCAAAAACATAAAGCAAAATAACAAGAGATTCTATTGAATAGAAACATATAAAAGGTA
This sequence comes from Sarcophaga subvicina, assembly GCA_936449025.2. NCBI lineage: Eukaryota > Metazoa > Arthropoda > Insecta > Diptera > Sarcophagidae > Sarcophaga > Sarcophaga subvicina. Next base: position 41,169,407 of record OW388082.2, read on the forward strand.
CAGTTCTTAAAAAAAATATATAATGCCATGTATTTTAAAAACTAGTTAAAAATATATACATAAAACATAAAAAAAACTATATATCTATTAACATATTTATTGAATGCTTTTAAAATGAGTTTCTAAAACCGTCAATGCGTTTATTGATTCGTATGAAAGTCGGTTTATAATTTTGGTAACATATTGACCCGCGAGAGAGAAAACTCTCTCGCTTTCAACAGATGTTGGCTTAATAGTTAACAAGGCCTCTAAACGATTTTTTCTGTTTTCCGTTTGCTTACCAGATTCTTCAAAAAATTTTAAGTCTTTTTTTATCGAACCGGTAGGTACATTAGAGTAGTGAAAAACACTATTATTGACTGAATATTTGAACAAATGTGCTAAACACAGCACACTCATATTCAAAACATACCGATTAACAATCATCGTTCTCAATGTAACGACTAAATTCACTGGCACAACAAGCCAATATACCAGTGTTAACATTTTGACAGGGAACAGCAGAATTCAAAAGAAACGGCATTTCAAAGGTATGATCACATGAAACAAACATGAACAATTTGAGGCTGTTCAGTATACACTAAGTTACAAGACTAAGTTAAATTCAATAAAACAAGAACAGAAAGCCACTTCCTTAAAATAAATTTTTGTGTTAACCCACACATTTTTTTACTGGTAGGTTGCCAACAGGACAGTAAAAAAATGTAACCCACAAAAACAACCGTTACATTGCAAATATCTAATCAAAATTATTAAAATTAACTATATCTCACAAAACAAAACTTACATTCTAAATTTCAAAGGAATAGCTTTATTAAAACTGAATTTATTAAAAAAAACCTTCTCCTGTAAAATACTAATTTTGATTGTTACATCTTTTTGGCGAATATGGCTCGATTTAATTTTATAGAATTTTTATTTTACCGTCTTTTGCTCTATAAAGATATTAAAAGCAATTATAATTTTGTAGTTGCCAATATGGCAACTGAGTTCCAATTGCTGTCTGTAATCGACATTGGATTAATAGTCAATGAATTTTTGACAATTTTGATAAATATTGTATGTAAAACATTGGAATATCATAACTTACTTTCCAAATTTTTTGATGCACTCGTAAAGTTATTCCATACATTTCATCACTTTTAAGTAATAAAATTATTTTATTTTTTAACCCTAGAACCGGCCCTACCACCCTGCAATCAGTTCATTAAAATAATTACTCTTTTATTGCACTTTTAAATTTATAACTGTGCTATGATATTAAGCGTGTATTAAATCTTTTTTGGTTTTATTTTCCCTTTCTTCCACTACCATGCATTTTACTATTCCGATTTTAAATTTCATACTTTTTTCCAATTAAAGAAGAATCTGTCTAGCATTTGCTGGCAACCGGATGACAGTAAATTAAGCCCATCATACTGTTTCTACCGGCTGTGAAAAATTTCATTTCACAACCTCAGCTGACTGATTTTATATTGCCCACTGTGCGAGATGTGTGAATTTAGAAAAACCATAAATATGTTACGTATGCTGTGTTTACCTCACTAACGGAAATTAAAAAAGAAAACTTACACATTGCCACTCCGCATACACATAATTTTTGTTCCCAAAATTAAAGCGTTTGTGTTCCATATGAGCGTGAATTAGATAAAAACCTTTAAAAACATACAAAAATTGCAATTTTGATGGAGGAACTTTTTTCTTACGTTTCCATTTTTCCCAAACATCTGTTTATGAATGCGGGGATATAATCATTTTTCTTTGTTTGCAGCATTTGATGAACTAAGTTAACCCTATCTTACTAACACGAGCCTGTAATGCTCATTTTGATGATGAAATCATATAACGAAAGACATATTTAACAGACCGCAACCATATTTCATTACTTTTATTTAACAGCTAAGTTACAAAAAAATTCATTGAAAAAAATTAACAATTTTTAAAAATTTCCGTCTGTTAGAGATTGAAATACAAAAATGTTACGTTAACTACTGACACGAGCCTCAGAGGCACATACAGTGGTGGCCACGAATTTAACACAACAACATTTTATTTATACATTATGATAATTTTTACATCTTATCAAAAATATTTTAGGTCCATGATATTTTTCTTAAGATTTTAGTAATATTAGGAAGAAAAAGTAATAATATTCTGCTACCTATATTTGGTTGAGAATTTTTATTTACATATTATATAGATCAAGACAAAATGCTAGTCGGGATTTGATATTTTTTGACACAAGTGGTTTACGTTGTGCAGTACACCCACGCAAATTTTTTTTCATTTAGACATCTTCTTATTGCCCTAGACGAAATATCGATACCAAAATCCAATACAATTTTATTTATTTGAGCTCGTGAAAGGATTATTAGCAGCTAATTTAGGGTGTGGTTTTTCGGGCTCTAGGTGGCTGTTTGACATTTTTGGTGGTACTATGTTGCTTGATGTGTTCCAGCGCGTTGTAAATATTGCATCTAGAACATTTAAGCAGCTTTAATATCTCCATTACTATTTTTCCAATAAATTTTAGTTGTTGGATCAGTTTTCGCTCGGCATCGGAATTCCAAGGACCTCTGGTCATTTATAATTAAATATTTCTATGTATTCCAACATAAAATAAAATAAAACATTCGTTGCTCAACGTTTAGATTCAAAAAACACATACAAATCACTTAAAAACCAGATATTTCTGAAATGTCCTAAATTCGTGGCCAGTTTCAAATAAACGTTTTTACAATAATATGATCAAAAAGCAACAAAATGTAAAAAGAAACAAAATAAAATAATGGTGCTTTTTCTTAGTATTACAGGGTACATAGAAGAATAAAGAATATCAATTTTGATATTACATGACTGTAAATATTATCACAACTAAGTCAGTCATATGTCGTGTCTTAAATTCGTGGCCGCCACTGTATAAAGTAGTTCATATTTTTTGAAAGTTTTTGATTAAATATGTCCTTCATCATATCTTTATAAGGCATTTCTATTTATAAAGATGTACAAACAAAGTATCCTTTATGAGCAAAAAATGATCTCTCTGGTCAGCTTACTTTAACGTTGGGAAATTCCTTTTTATTTAAATTATAAATCAATTTATTCGTATATTTGAATATAAGAGTTAAAAACATTAATTCCGTATATATTTTGTACGGAGTGAAAATGTTTGTTATGTATAAAAAGGATGCTAAAACGTTTTTTTTCGTAAGATGAAACCCCCAGTTTTTATATACGAGCCTTAGAGGCTCATATTAGTAAGATTTGTTACATTTTTCTGTCAGTAAGAATAGGGTTAAGGATGATCACTGAGAGTGCAGTGGCTACTAAAAAGGTAACATTTTAAAACTTCCAAAGATTCTGTAAATATTTGATGGAAGCCTGTTGGTGTACCATTTTATTTTCAATATTTTTTCCAAATTAAATGAGCAGATAGCACAAATCGAAAGGGAACATTAAACTCTTTTGCAATTGGATTTTTTTGATTTACCTAAAAGAACATACAATTTCATCTATTTTTCCTTTCCCAGTTGTTACTTACGGATACATTTCTTTCAAATTCATCGTCATCGTAAAAATGGTTTTCGTATTTCTACAACAAAAAATCCAACATCTGTCTAGTAAACGAGAATTGTACTTCATTTCAATTGCAAACACGAAACTGGCACAACCAAAATTTACGTTCATAACAACAGCAGCAATTTAACCACATTTCTAATTCTCAATTTCCGAACATATCTGATTCGTCTCCTTAACAAGAAAAAAACAAAAAATACATACAAACAGATTATATACAAGAGCACGCATAAGTGTTACTATGGCAGATGTGGAACGAGAACGTAAGGTAGAATACGTTTTTGACAATTCCTCACACTGTAGGTTGGGCTTATCATAAAAAATTTAGTCTAATATTTTCAGTTTTGTTCTTTATTTGTCATTTAATTTTGGTTTTGACATTGTTTAAATACACACATCTTACTATAGAGTTACAAAACCAACATCACCTTGTATCGTATATTGAAGCTGGAAGAGCAAAACCATCAGACGGCAACTACAATTCTGTGGAGCCTGATTTTTTACGCCAAGAGTTGGACACTTGTTTGATATAACATTTACGATGGGTTTAGAAGTTATATTGAGTGGATAACCAAATTACTGACACAAACTTGTTAAAAAGGTGAAGGAACACATGGTGTGTCAGGAGAGACTAATAAATCCTCTGGAGAACATATCCTTACAGAAACGCTGGGATCGGCATTAAGTCCTACAACAATCATTTGCTTTTCTTTGGAAAAGCGAATATAGAGTTCCAGCATAGAAACAAATGGAAAATGGGTAAAGAAAAATTTAAAGCAGAATGATTTTGTCTTGATTAAAGATATCTTGCCAACTATGGAGTAGCAACTTGGTAGGTATTTGAAAATGTTCAAATTTCTCTTACAGCGAAACTATAAACTTTTCTATACAATCCCGTTATTTTATTTAATTTTTATATTAATTAACAAAAAAAATAAAAATTCTTAAAAATTATATATTCAAGTAACAAAAGAAATTAAACTAAGTTTTACATTTAAAATTACACCGCCTCAAATTAGTCTCCGTACATCAAGCAGGCGATTACCAGATTTAAATAAAGTAAAATAGTTTTATAAGCTCAATTTGTGCCTATAATAACTAAATACAAAAATTTTGTTTAAAAACAATTTGAAAAGAATAGAAAAAGTGTCAAACAATTTGAAATTAATATGTATTTGAAATATTTCTATTTTAATTTAAATATTCATTCATATACATATGTAAACCTTATTCTAATTTTCACTTTTTTATTATTATTCTTATAAGAACCGTAATTAACATCTTTTAAATTATTTTTTTTGTATAATATCTTCAATTTGTAATTTGACAAAAAGCCTTCTGTTGCTAGGCAATAGGTAGTGTTAGAAATTTCTATTTTTCTGTTTCTTTTGCCTTAAGAGACGTGGAGAACAGTTTGTCGAAATTCTCGGACGAAAGTCAACAAGTTATTACAACCTGGTATATATGTATGCCTACGTTCTACAATTACTTACGGATGTGGCTAGAATATATTTTCGGGGACAAAACACAATTCGAAACTTTTTAAGGTCGCGTTTATAAAAGAGCTTAGAGTAAGGTATACGGCAATAGAATTCTTCATATGTTGAATAACTGCATAGTTTGATAGAAATTAGTTCGTCAGATTAAATAAAGAAAGTGTCATCAAATATATCATTGAAGGTATAACAGACGGTAAACTTAATAAATCTGTTTTATATCAAGCTCCTAATATAGCTGATTTGAAAATAAAACTCAAAACTTATGAAAATGTTTCCAAATTAAATGAGCTGCCAAGCCTTAACAAATTTATGTGATATTTGATTCGTCTGTATGAGGTAAGAAAAAAGCACCTAAAGTCGTCTTATTGTAAGTGCGCCCTACTGACCTACCCCACAACCACAATTTTTGAAATATAAAGAGACTGGTCTCAAATCGAAGGATGGAATATGCCTCTGAAGTCGCCGTAGTCTAGTAGATAGTGTGTTGGCTTATTAGACGTAAGGCCACGGTTCAAAACCTAGGTTCAGACATCAGAAACGAAAATATGAAAAAAAATTTCTTCGGTGACTTCCTCTCAGCAAATTTCTGCCAAAAACTCTGAGAGTACAATTGCCACGAAAAGTTTCTCAAGAATGGTACAAAATACAGAACGGTTTGTACATTTTGTCAGTCAATTCATGCTTTCAGTAATCGGAAAAAATCGACCTTCTCATATTGCTAACAGAATAAACGCATTTGTTAATAAATGTATATACAAAATATTATATTAATATTAAAATATTTTCTATGAATTTATATTTTTTAGTTACAACTATTAACCAATATTTATCATTAAGCAAATAATATACTAATATAAAAAAAATATATGTAATAAATAGTTCTTAAGGAACAACAAGAAAATTACATTATAGCGGAATGTATCGCCAATGTTTTGGTTTAAATAGAAATATTCATTATATAACAAAATAAAAGTATAAGAAATTATACATCAATTTAAAGCTTATAAAATTTGCGTTATTTTGATGCCCATTACATATATGAATTGAGTTAGCAGAGGTTGTCAGATAGAGAAGAAATTATGTTTAAAATATTTTAATAAAAATTGAACTAGATTGAATTTTGAAAAACGGAAAAAACCATTTTGGTTAAATTACATGGTCTTTATAATCAAGAAATTTCAACAATTTAGTTAAGTAAATTCTATGAAAAAATTAAAATAAAAAAAAATTTTGTCCGATATTTTAAAAATTTTTGAATTTTCAAAATGTTGTTTTAAAATTTCTGATAACCTATTGAAAGCGCCTCTTAAAAACCTTTCATATGATACCAAATTTATATATAGTTCCTTTGGAAGAAATATGAAAAAAATCCAAAAAACATCAAAAAGGACCTTTTTAATCTTTGATTCAGCTCATCAAATATTGACCCCACGACGAAAAATTGAGAAGCGTAGTCTTAGAATGAATCCAACGTTCATTTTAGTTGGGAACATATATACCTTATTTTCTCTCCATACAAACGGGGCCACCCTAATGTACATATGTATATAACAACCTCTGACAGTATCGTTCACATTTTATTAGGACAAGAGCACTGACCACATAGACAATAACATACACACTCAAAATTCTTATCGTTCATTCTCCTTTTATTATATTTAACAAATTATGTGCCCTGTATGTTTGGATGTTTTCTCTCTTCCGCATAAAGAACTGTAAACATTTTAACGTCACCTGCTGTGATATGTTGTATGGAACAGACTTGATATCAAACTTTTTTGTACTTTAAAAAGTATTTCAGAATGATAATTACATTGACCCATAACACACATAACAGAGTTCTTGATTTTACTTCATACAATTTGCAATAAAAATTAATTTTTCTATCAGAAATTGTTTGTCAGCTACGATTCTTCAATTAAAGTGCTATTTTTTAATTTTTGGTTTAAAAATATTTATTTCTCAATATAATCCAATAATGATACTGGAAGGTCTTCAAAATAGACAATACTTACTCCGTGATTTGATCGAAGAATGAAAAGAATGAATGGCTGACTGTCAAAATGTATTAATACAAAGTTTTTATGCAGTTCTACTACGGTATATACATTATGTAGATATGCAAAGTTACCAAACAATGCATCAACTATAAATCCGATGCCTGATTGCTTTTTGACTGCGTTAAAAATAAACATTGACGACGATTTGAAAAAGATTACATTGTAAACATTTTGTATAGCGGCTTTATGAAACACTATACTTTGTTCAAACACAAGGCAAGTAGACATCGAAGTGTTCATTCGTTCGTTCAACATATTATAAATTTGATCAAAAACAACATTTTGTGGTTAGCCTATGATAATCTGTTATTAAAGACGATACCCAGATTGGCGAAGTTAAAGTCCTTTAATATTTAATTCAGATGTGACAAATGTTGTATAGTTTTCGAACGCATTATATAGTTATGTACTCAGACTTAGAAGGTTAAATACATATATAAATATAAAGTCCATCAGCTGAAGTCCACTATCAATTTTTTGATAATATTGATCCCTAAGGGACACCTCTGCTAACATTTAGCCAATTTGAAATGATGCCATTTAGACGAACTATTTGAAATCTCTTATAGAATAAGCAACACTACATGCAGAATTTGCAAATTAAAACAGCTTTAAAGCCTTTTTAGTAGAAGTTTATGATCAATCGTATTAAAAGCCAGGTTATGTCCTAGAAGAATTAAAAACGGTATATAGCGAGATGAGATTTTAAAACTTTTTTGTGAAGAGCTTTCGGATCTAAAAGCATGCTATTCTAAACACGTCCACCGCTTATTAATTAGTGCTTTTATTTAAGTTCTAAATCAAGATTGCTACTTCAATTTGACAACTTTATTTTTAACATTTTTCTGTACTTTCTGACAATTGGTTATTTACCCTTTCCAGAAAATAAATCTGGTCAAAACAAATATTATAATTTTCGTACATTATCCGTCATTAGAACACTTCAGTTAGGATTACGATCTAGCTTCTCACACCACTTTTGTAGTGCGTTAATTTTTTATATATGATTGGCGGGGCCTACAGTTTAAATCGATTCCGAATGACAAATTTTTGAGAACCCTTTTACGGCAGTTTTATTTACTCTCAGAGTTATTACCAGAAATCTGGTGAGAGGAAGTCGCCGCAGAAATAATTTCCATATGTATTTCCTTTTGTTGTAGATGCCTGATCTGGGATTTGAATCCTGGCATAACGTCTAATAAGCCAACACACTACTTACTAGACTACGAAGGCTAACGATATCTCCGAGACAAAAAAGACATCGCAATAATTCAAAACAGATTATGAAGGGCAAGATAATTACTTTTAGATCCTGTAACGAGATTTTAGAAGATTAAAAATTAATTCGTGAAGAAACACGCATTCGAATATAAGCAGATACCATTTTTATTGTACATTTAGGTTAGGATATTGCGAAAATTTAAAGTGATGGAGCATTCGATGATGACGTACCAGAAACCGTTAAAGAAATGATCCTAATTTTCCTTTTTGAAATTATTTTGTCCTGTGAGTAGTGATATTGATTCATTATTTTAAAAAAATAATCGAATTTATCTTAATTACACACCTAAACGAAAATTACACACAAACAGTAATACGTATGGTATGTAAATGCATGTAAATATATAGCATCTTCCGAACAGAAATTATATTAATAACTCTCCAAAAAGGAAACAATTCGATTAAAGTAATGTTAAAAGAAATATTTAAAAATTTAAAAATAAATTGTACCATCAGCCACAATTTCAGTACATCGGTTTGGCACATCACTATTACTTTCTAAACTCTATAATGATCGTTTTCTTTTGTCCTTTTCGTATATTCAAAAAATTTTCATCTTCTTTTTCTCTGCCAAACAACTCACATTCCTTCGTCGGTCAAATGATTCACTATATTGTTCATTGTTATCCACTTTACTTTTAGATAGCCTCTTCAATATATTTCGATTATACTTGATTTATGATATCTGTAGTTTCTAATGAATGTTTCGACATTTTATTGATAAGAATGTCAAAATACAAATTTTTGATTCGCAAAATTACATTAAACTTGATATTTTTACTGCATACATGTTTGTGAATTGGTTGAGTGAATTGGCTATTGGCATCCGTCAGCCACCGAAATATTTCCCTTAATGTCAAAAATGTCGAATACAGCGCTTTAGAATCACAAGTAATACAAATCAAAATATAGGGTCTTTGCCTGCAGAAAATGTCACCTTGCGGTACTTAGGTACATTTTTCAGTAAAAAATAAAAATTCAAAAGCGGGTACATCTTTACAAATGCATTTGATGAGTCTTTAATTAAAAGATGTAAAGGCAAATGAAGTCACCGTGTCTAGTAGGTAGTGTGTTGGCTTATTATACGAAAACCAGGCTTCGAGCCCCAGGCCAGGCATCAAAATAAAATACAAAAAGTATTTCTTCGGCGACTTCCTCTCAGCAGATTTCTGTCAAAAACTCTGAGAGTAAATAAAATTGCCATGAAAAGTTTCTCAAAAATCTGTGTTCGGAGTCGACTTTAAAGTGTAAGTCCCGCCACTCATGTATAAAATTAACACACACAACATAAGTCGTGTGAGAAACTAGGTCGTAATCCTGACTGAAGGGTTGTAATGACCAATTATGTATATGTATGTAAAGGCAAATGGCAACATGATAATATTATTTTCAAGAAATTCTGATAAAAAACTTAATTTAATCTCTTATACTAGGTTTAGTGTTAAAATATAAAAACATAAAACAAAACAATATTTTAATTCTAGCAGCTGTCACTCGAACGCAGTATTATTTGAAAAAAAAAGATGTCTGACAGAAAACAGAATCCATAACAACCCCGTTTAATATGTATGAATTTATGTATTTCACATCCTATTTTCTTTTTTGCTACAATAGCTGTTGTGCCTCCAAATTTTACGTTTATTCTGTTTTTTTCTCGCCAGTATTAGATTTATCAAAAAATAATTTAAGTTTCCGGCTTACTTTGGTTTCGTTTAAGAAGCAATTCTAAACGCCCATCTAATTAATCTATTTACGTTAATTGCAAAATGTTCAATTTTTTTGAAATAATGTTACGACTGTTGTCATATCTACTCTATTAAACTGTAGACATAATTTTCAAAATTAAAACAATTTTTTAAAATTAATATTTTAAATACTACCAAGTTCATTACTCCTTATTTTATTTAATTACTGAAGGAGGAAATAACTTCAAAACATTGTGTATTAAACTGATTGTATAAAATGGAATACAATATAAATATACATTAAAGTGAATATGCTTTTATGTTCAATTGTGATTCAAACTTCAAAATATTCAAGATAAAAGCATAAAAATGTAAAATAAAACGTGTAAAACATCAAATTTCTAAAAGATATTTAATAAAATGCCGTTGATTATATGAACTGTGAATGTCGTAAATGGAAAAAAAAATTCAAGTCAAATACACTCACATCATTAAAACAAAAAATAAAAACGGAACCACAAGAACACAAACCATATGACACAACATTCCCGCTGCCTTACGGAGCATAAAAACATTTACATACGAACAAATTATTATACAAACAAAATTTTACTACAGTGGCTCACAGCTTACTTCAACCAGAGCCTTTTAAGATTCATTATTATTGTTCCCTGTTGTGATACGTATCTGATCTTGCTTCAGAGAACTGAATGATAACATTCACTTTGCCTCAATATAACTGCAGTCGTTGCTTTCAACATGCATGCATTCAACAACAATTTCTACAAATCTACGCAATCGCCATTTTTATTCTTTTTAATTATGTCGTGACATGCCAAGCAAAGAATTATCTAACAATTGGTGATTGAAATATCTACGAATACTTTGTAGAAGAATTTTGCGTTTCTTTCAAACAATCGTCATGTAATCGTTGCTATTTTAGGTGTATAGAAGCGGAAATATTCGGCTCCAGGTTGAAGTATTCAGAGGTCATCGGGAAACTCGAGAGTTAATTCTGAGCAAAATTTACATCATCGAAAAATACGCTTAATAAAATCGAAAAATACAGAGAACCGGACATGGGGATATTAATTGGCAGTGGTGCCGCCATCAGAACACTCAGCTTTTCTTATGTTACTCGAAATTAGAATGGAAAGCTGGCTTAGGTCATGTCGGAATTCGGGAGAAATAACAGAAAGAGCAGATTTCTTGGAGGATAGTTTCACGGTTCTGATGAAGGCAGAACATTGTAGGATAATATAAATTTTGTTAGGTAATTATGTGTCAGACTATCGAGGAAAAGCCTATATGGGATCGTAGACTCCAAGAACACTTGTTTTAGAATGACTATGAATTCAAGCCCAATAGAGACACCGTAATGAAGACAATGAATTACAACAACACATTCTGGGAACCTGCACCGGGATAACAAATTTCCGAAGAAAACACTTGGGTGTTTATCAAGTAATAAGTAAATAGTTAAACGAACAGGATTCAAAAGTTTTACAAGGTATTGGGAAGACACCCTATATGGATTGAGGGATTACCCTATATAGACTGAGGATGATAATTCGTCAGATCGTAGTGCTCTACTACACAACAGTAAGTTCATTGCTGCAGAAAAAACATCGATATATTTTGTGATAAATCGATGCTTCCTTGCTATGCATTGCATAAAATCGGTATATTTTTTTCTAATGTGCCTCAATACATAAAAGTTATAACAGACGGATTGAAAATATCCGTTAAACACTGTAAAACATGTATGCCATATATTTATGCATGTATTTTATGTTGTCATAGCTATTGTTTTTTGTTTTAAATACCATACACACACATATTTTCATCCCATGCTGTGTTGCTGGGCAACTGATTTGACTTTCAAATCTTTACATCATCAAAGAGAACATACGAAAAATCTGACTCAAGCAACGACATACTGACTGACTGTCTAGCAGAACACGTTAATGGTTGACTCGTTCACAATCCACGTTTCCGTGTTTTTGTTTGTTTTACTATTTTCGTAAGAATAGTGAAAATGTTTTATTGAAAGACAACTACGGCGGCGGATATAAATTTGTTGAGATAAACGGAGACGCACATGCGCCTTTTTACAGTCTGACTAATATTAATTCGTACAAAACAATTAATCAGAATTAATTTTTGCTGTTATATTGGCCGCTTTGTTATCCATAATTCGGTTTGTCTAAATATTTAGAAGTAAATTAAAAGTGTCTGAAATATTTTAACATCGAGGTTTTGATTTGATTATAAGTTAAAAATAAAGGGTGTCTCGGTAAAAGCAAAAATTTTAAATTTGGTGTTATGTTTTTGCGCCAATAACTCAACTCTCAAAATTAGTACCTGCCACATCGATATTTTACACCGATTATTAAAAACCAAGACCGGTTATGGACAGAAAAATTCCTGCGCGTCAACGTACTAGTCGGTCACACTAAAACAAAAAGCAACCCGAATACATCAATTCGTCAAAATCAGCTATACAAAATTCAAATATGGAGCTCAAATCAGCAGCCTAAGTAATTCATTCAAAAGGCATTGAAGCAAAGTAATTTTAATGCCAATTTCTTTAAAAAAGAGACATCTTCTCGATGCATTATTTTTCCACCTGAACGGTTTAGTAAACACAAAGTACTTACGCATTTGGGAATCAGAAAATCCTTATGCAATCGATGAGAAACAAATTCACAAATTTTGGAGTGGCGGCGTGGTTGGGCTTAAATTTTTTGAAGGTGAGACCGAAATTGCAGTGAATGTGAACGGCATTCGCTAACGAAAATCATAACGCAATTCTAGTGGCTAAAATTACTGAGCTCAAATCCGAGATATAACCGTCTTCGGTGAGATACAGCCACACATTCGAAAAAATACTCGCTTGGTATTGGGGGATGTCAAGAATCTGGCAGTTCCTGGTGATACATCTTAAGTTTCCTCATATTTTTATAACGACACATTAATCCTTCAAATGAAAACTAACTAATGGTTTGACTGATAATATTTTGAAGCCATATATGTGATTGAACTGTTGGATTAGAATAGTTAGGACAGAATATTACATTAGTAACCTATGAACTTATATGTAAACGTTATTGTATGTAGATGTCTGCAATATTCTAAACCTTACATACAAATATCTAAAAATTTAGAAATGTCGATATAAATACTAAAGAGTTCATTTGTTGGTGCCACCACTGCCAGTATAAAACCAACACAAGCAATATTTCCTATTATTTAGGTAATGCACAACAGAAAATGAATAGGAAATTTGCGGAGGGAAGTTTAAGATTGTGATTATATTAATGATGATGGTAGTAATGGTGAGTGGTTGTTGGCTCTTTGGGACATGTAGTTAAGCAATATTTTAAAGGCTCGTTTCCCAACTACTAAGCAAATATTTGTTTTTTTTTCTGCTTTTTAGAATTGGTTTTCATTTTATCCCTTTCCTTTCCTTTTGAATGCCTTCAGATTCAATTTCATGCTCAACATTGTGAATGTTTTGATCCTGATGTACCACAGAATATTTTTTTAAGTTTCTAATGGAGGTTAGACAAATGGTAAAGGGCCTTTGGGTGCAATTTTCTATTAATATTGATTTTGGCGGCGTAGTTGTTAATGCTTTTTGTCGCAGTTTTTTTTTTTTTGTACACGTTATTTTCGTTCCGTATCGAATTGCATACGAACAAGTAAACAAACAAGAAATTTCTTTGAAATTCTAAATATTTTAAACAATTATCTTTTTAAAGTTCATGGAAAACTATCTTATATGAATACTGTCAGATAGTAAAATTCATGGATATAGACACACGAAAAATGACTGCTAAGAACGGATATCCATATTTCTGCTGAAGTTCACATATCAAGTTAAATATTTTCGTAAAATTAATAATATAAGGTCCTTAAAGGGAATCGTCTAGATTTTGTAAACCGATATATTTAACCATTTGATCATAGGCTTGCCAGTATAAGTTAATTTAATTTCGAAATAAAATATTTATAATACACTGTCTCAACTTCTTCAGAAAGATTTCTATACATTAAAAGTGATTTCTCTCAAAGTGTAATTTACAACTTAAGGTGTTGGGTGCCCTGGTAAGCTAGTGAGTAACGTGCAAGACTATTAGCGTAAGTTTCGTGGGGACGATTCCTACCAGAGATTCTGTTACACAACACCGAGCATGTGGTCTAAGTTCGTAATAAATATGATATAATTTGTAAATGTATTGTAATTAATAAATAAATAAAAAATTTAACTTAAGATGTTATTGCTTGCTTATTTAAAAATACGACAGAAATTTCACTCACTCACACTCTATGTACATACATATATGCCACAGTTTAGAGTAGAATAACTACCAAAGAAAGTTTATGTTGGGCTTAGTAAAAGGTAACTAGCTCAAGTGAACTTTAAAGCCACCTTTAACTTTTTTTCGTTATTACAACCTACAGATAAAATAAAGTTATTTTTTTTAAATGGTAGTGCCGGAGCTATATCAATATCTGTTGTCCTTTAAAAACGCAGTGGCACCGACGTGCTGCCTTTTTTTTATTAATTTTGTTTATAGTTGAAGTTGCCATATTGAAAATAATATGTATATAGCATATGACAATTTCAAAGATAAACTTAACTTTAAAAGTTCCAAATACGGTGGATCTTCTCTTTAGCTTAACGCTTACTTTTACCTTATTGTATATTTTTAACAATAAAAATCAATTTATCTGCCCCTTAAAATCCTCCCTTAAGTTAAAGGCAAGTTGTAATAATTCCCCTTAAGTGCACAATGTGCGATTAAAATTTAACAAATTTTTATTTGTTTTGATACGTTCTATATTTTTGCCTGTAATTGTTTTAAGTGTACAATAGTATTTTGAGGCTGAAAACAGAAATAAATGATTTTTATGTACAAAGTGGTGGACATATGATTAAAACATAATTATTATTTCTTGATATTTGAACAGAACTTTTTCCACTGAAAAGAAAAGTCAAATCCCAATTACATTTGATTCATACCTTGTTCTTCTATTATTCAATTCAATTATCTTACAAAATAAGTCACACTTTGGAGAAATTGGTGCTTTCCAACTGGACGGACGCATAATTAAAAAGTTTTTAGTTTGTTACATTGTATTTTTAATGTCTAATTTAGTGTGTTTTAAATGGTTTTGGAAAAAATATGTTTAAAAATTATTCCTAACGTATTCTAAAGAGGATATGAAAGTAAGTAATACTCAATTTCCGACAAACGGAAATAAAAATAACGGTAAATAAAATTTCTCAGTTAATTGAAAAAATTGATAATGTAATGAAACATTTGGAAACTCAAATAATGTAACCAGAACCCCAAACTCCGTTTAACTACAGCCTGAATAAAGCTGTTTTAATTCTTGAATATATTCTATAAAATCTTATTGAATTTCTTTATACCTTATTTCTTTTCGAAATTGTATGAGTTTAATTTTTTAAGTGTACTGGATGAAATAAGTTGTGAGCCACTGTATATGTATATATGTACATATGTATGTATATGTATAGTGTAAAGAACTGTTTTGATGATAAAAATAGACAATGTAAAAGTCACTAAACAGGTGCTTTGCTTTTCATCTAACACAGAGAATTTTAAGTCATCCCAACAATGGTTTGTGCTTTTGCTATAATTTTTCTCTTTAAAATCACAGACATCATCCAACACAAACATCGCTATTGAATATTCTGAACCAATCCTATTCAATATAAATTTAGCTCCATGCTGAGCCCCAAGTAAAACTAAATGCAGAAGCGATGAGGCCAACGCAAACAACCAGAATGAACAAAAACTTGAGGCGTTTTTTGTTTCCGCACACCGTTATTACATTTTCCGTGATAATTTGCTGGAAAATCACAACGCGATAATTGCCATTTAAAGTTATTGACCGGAACAAAAAATTGCTGACGACAAACATACAAACGTATCATTGTAAAGAGGAAGAAAAATATGTATGGCAAAATAGGAATGGTAAGGAAATCGTAAAAGTTAAATTTTTTTACAACTTTTTTATTTAGCACTGACTAAAAATATCTTTTTTTGTTTTAATAATCATAATAATAGTAATAAATATAATAAAAAATATTGAATTTTGTAAACTTATCTCGTTTGAAAACCAGTTACTTATTTGCTTCATGAGATCGCTGTAGGTTAGGTTAGGTTAGATTAGAGGCAAGTACACGTGTCAATTAAGACAAGTACAGTACCTGGAGGTCGAATTGACCCATTGTACAACGTCCTAGTTGCTCACACCACTTATGTTGTGTGTTTTAATTTTATACATGAGTGGTGGGACCTACAGTTTAAAGTGGACTCCGAACGAAAGATTTTTGAGAAAATTTTTTTTATGGCAATTTTATTTACTCTCAGAGTTATTGCCAGACATCTGCTGAGAGGAAATCGCCGAAGAAATACTTTTTGTATTTTGTTTGATGTCTGGATTAGCCAACACACTACCTACTACTCGCTGTAAATGGAAACCAAATTAAATCAGCATCACTTAATACGTTTTACATCGTTTTTACTGCCACTACTCAACTTTCAGATTGGATAATAATGACAGTAAAATTGTCAGTTATTTGTAATAAACTTTGATGTCACTTGCGAATCAATCACGGTATTTTAATTTACAATCATAGAAAATAATTTTAGAAGAGAGTCCATAATTTAAAATTGAAATGAATATGTTTAAGTTTTTAACAAACTTTGGGTTCTTCTCAATAATAAATAGCAACATTGTGTTAAATATTTTTGTTATTAATCGATTATTATTTATCGATTAGCAAAATAATCGTTGTGATTAATATTTATCCTCATAAGACCTAAACAGAAACCAATTGTTTTTTATACTTTTTATATCATTCGTACTATAAGTAAAATATTCTTGCATAAGTAGTATTGGGAAGTAATGGAAAGGTTTAAGGATTTGTTAATGAGAACCAAAGTTCATGAAAATATGGTTGTATTCAAGTTTCAGTTATTTTGCCCACATAGTACAGTAGTGCGAATGGGGACACTTAAATCCAAACTAGCTATATACCAACATATCGAAATAGGTGGCCTGGATTATCCATATCTATTTCATCTAAATACTAATCTTTTAGGTGAACTCATCGTAGTTTGGGTAAATTCAGTCTGTATTCAATTAAACCAAGTTCGGTAGCCGAGGATGTACATTACAGAACAACTAAACACAAACATGTGAAAAGAAATTACAGAACTCTCATCGGCCACTTTCTTCGCGAAAGAACGTTTTAGTGGCACCATGATTGTTTATTTGTTTTGCTTATGCTTTACTGTCGCTGTCATTATTATAATTAATACGTATGTGGCTTACCTTAATGCTTAATTAGCCAACTGTAACGTAATGTAACAGTAACGTCAATTAAACGTAAAAATATAAGAGCAATTATACAACGTAAAAACGTGTCAAACTGGTTCAGGGTTTTTGGATTATCCCTTAATCCCACCAAAACAGTTACAATTCTTTTCACCAGGAGATACAAGGTCCCGACCTTCACCCTCCCTAGTATAAGTGGGACTAGGCTCACGCTGAGTCCCGGATAAGCTGCACAATGTCAGACTCCTGGACAGAGTCAGAAGGTCTGCAGCTATTCGCATCACTGGTGCTCTACGCACCACCCCCCCCCCCAAAAGCTTTGTTCGCAATACTCAACTGGTTCCCTTCTGAGCTCCTCACTAGGCAGGTGGGTAAGTTCATGGCGACAAGACTCAATGCCCTGTCTCGCGGATAATTCCAGGATCGTAAGAGAATGTCGCCGCTGCCTCAATCACCTTTCTGGGCGCCGAGGAGGTGAGACTATCATCCACTTCCTCTGCCAATACCCATCCCTTGCGGGGTGCAGATATAGGTTATTTGGCTCTCCGACCCTTGTCAGCTTGACGGAGCTATCGTCCATTGATATCAAGGACATAGCCTCGTTTATCAAACTTTCTGATTGGTTTTCCAGCGTGTGGTAGTCGTGCTTTTTGGAAACTGTGAAGCCCTTGCGCTGACCAACTTCCCTCTCCTTGGATCGGAGGAACTTGGTCAGTACAGAGGCTGCGTTCACCTGTGGCATCACAACGGGCCGCGTGCTCAAGTGAGCTTTTTGGTAAATTAAAGCTACCACGCTAACCTAACCTAACCTAACCTCGCACAGACGACAAAATTCCTCAGCATCTTAGTCCATATGAAAATTTGTGGAAAATAAAAGTATAAATCTGGTTTTGACACAACAAATAATTTTATGCAATAAAAAATGTGCGGACACCTGCACCTGAAGAGTGGCTGTATATAACTGTTTTTAATACACTTAACTTACTCGCTTAAATTTTGGAACACATATAATTTATTCAAATTTTTTATCAATATTATATGGAATAATGGAATAAATATTATTTTTTTATTTATTTGGGTTATTTTGAAATTTTTTTGGTATAATGCAAATGAAAATTTGGTCTTTCCAATTTTCCATTGTTAATATCGTACTGAAACATCGAGCTTCCTTGTGTATCTAATTGTATTTGTATCAATGATTTTTCAAAACAACTTTCGCATTGTAGAATGCGCAGACCAACTTCAGTTGAACTTAAATAGTCCAGAACAAACTTTAGCTGCAAATATTGTGACATTTAATGATTTGTTGGGTAAAATTCATCATTCGACGTAAATAATAACGAGTAAAAGAATATTTGACACTAAGGTCAGAACTGCAGTTTAATAGATGAATCGAAAATTGATATTGCTTATATAGACAAATCACCTTAACCAATACTAGGTGTAAAGTGTTTGTTGTGTACATTTTGCAAATAGCTATTCGCTTTTGGAATTGTCTACCACATCTAGAGCAATGTCTTTAGTAATAGTAATACATAATAATAGTTTTGTATATTGTATGGCTTTAATAAAGTTAATATTTTGTAATATAAATAATTTATAATTGAATTTAATTGTTGAAAGTATGTCCTTATATGTGTGATCTATTGTTGAACATTGCTTTCTTGTATTGTAAATATTGAAAATAAGATTATGTTGTGTTGAGCAGGAAATTAATGCAATAAATAAATGAATTTGAAATGTTTGTGACAAATAAAAAGTTTCCCGTTCATACTATTGTAGAACAAATTTAAGGTATAAATTCTTTTATTACTTCATGGCAATACCATAATCTAATTTTGTAGTATTTGTTTCTAATTAAAAGAAAATAATCAAATCATTTTAGCAGTATTGATAAAAAATTTTATGTTGCTGTTCTAGTTTAAGTCTATTTACCAAATGAAAATTATAAAGAAAATTTATTATATTTTATATCACAAATCATTGTCATGTCACTTCATATACGAGTATTTCGAATTAAATGTCATCAACATTCGTATCAACTACAATTGAATGAATTCTGAAAATAAAAAATATAGAGATAGTTAAAGAGTCAGGAAACAAATTGTAAGGTCACATAAAAGTTGACATCAATAGTAAGCAACTAAAATTATTTGAGTTCTCCAACGAAGAAAAATTATCACCGTGTCACATCAGGAATGTTTCATGACACTTAATTGCAAAAATTCAAGACGAGGTAGTGGTAGCAACTTCGGAATTTCGTACCCAAATACCTCGAATAGATTAGATTCTGTTTGAATTATTTATATCCAGTTCAATAAAAAGTAAGATTTTTATACAAAATTTTCTAAATCAAGCAGAAATACACCCAACATCAATGTAAAATGATGCATAGAACTGTAATTCATTATAAAAATATGGTGTTTTAAACAATTTTTATGTGTCGACTCTCGCCGAGATAGTTTTTGTTTTTAGAACCATAATTTCTTGGCATTTTTTGTAAATCTTTCGTAAATTACGTATTTGCTATACGCTTTTACATACATACATACATAATTGACCATTACAACCCTTCAGTCAGAATTACGGCCTAGCTTTTGACACCACTCATATTGTGTGTGTTAATTTTATACATGAGTGGCGGGACCTACAGTTTAAAGTCGACTCCAAACGATTTTTGATAAAGTTTTCACGGCAATTTTATTTACTCGCAGAGTTTTTGCCAGAAATCTGCTGAGAGGCAGTCACCGAAGAAATATTTTTTCACATTTTCGTTTTGATGTCTGACCCGGGTTTTTAATCGTGGCCTTACGTCTAATAAGTCAACACACTACCTACTAGACTACGGTGACTTTTTATTTATATCCAGTTACAATAAAAAGTAGGATCTTTATGCAAAATTTTCTGAATCAAGCAGAAATAAGCCCAACATCAATGAAAAATGTGATATTCCTTGCATAAAACTGTAATTTGTTATAGAAATATAAATATAAAAATAAACAATTTATTTTGCCGAAATAGTTTTTGTTTTTAGAACCATAATTTCTTGGCATTTTTTTGTAAATCTTTGATACACGCTTGTTAATCATCAGAATTTACATATTGTAATACGCAAATATAGGGTCTTTCATTAAGCGCATTCTATTTTTAAATTTAAAATTGTTATTCCTTTAAAAGTCTTATAGATTAATGTGTGGAATAAGCTATGTTGAAGGTAATGCCGTCCTGTTTAAACTACATTCCGTTGTTGGTCAGATCATCCAATTTAGGTCAAAAGAAGTTGGTAATCATCGACTTATAGTTCTCGTCGCCAACGGCGTTCTCGAAGAAATGTGGATGACGACGGTTAAGTTCTGATAAATTATTTTTTGCACAAATAACAAAATATAAAAATATAAAGTGTCTAGCTAAAAATTACTGCGAATAGCGTCTAAAGAAGGAGAATACATGCATATAATGACAAGGTTTTCATTTTTTGTATTCTGATCTTTGTATACAATTACAAGTAAACAATAATTAAAACATTTTTAGTTTAGCAGATTTAACAATGTATTTCAATTTTTTAATTTTTTTGTTTTTGTATATTTATTGGTGATTGTATTTGTAATTAAATTAAAGGAAGAAAAAAGTGTACAAAAATTAACCATAAGGTGTGGGAAAAGAGCCAAGTTTTCTTAAGAATAAACGAACGTAATGTTCAGCTACAGAGGAGCCGAGAAGACGGTTAATGAAAGCTGCCAATTATTTGGTCGCTCTAGAAGAAAAATTTATAATTAAATGAAATATTTTAGTGCGTATCCACAGAAACCAAAATCCATCTAAAGCCGGACAATTTTAAAGAGCTCTAAAGTTGAATTAGCGTCAACATATTGTGTTAATATAGTATAGTATCTTGGACTATTAAACGACATTTTAATAAAGCTCCTTTACGTGAATGCATTGCACACCAAAAACATTTCGTATCCAAAGAAAAAATGAAATCCAGGATTTTGTCAACTAAAACTTGAAGATACAAATGTGTTTTTGGAAAAATATATCATCGGGTGATGAATCCAAATTTTGACAATGGCAATCAGATGGTAAACGGTAAGTATGGCGTCCAGCTAACCAACATCTTAGTTCATCTCCTGATCGCAATCCAACTGACGACATTTGGACTGATATTGGAAGGAGAATGGAAAGCAATGAACCAAAATTGCTATTCCCCTATATCTCAGATCAAATTTAAATATCATTATCAAATCGATGTAGAAATGTTATTAAAAACAGAGGTTATCCCAGCACGAACAAAAAATATTGAAATAAAAATGAAACTATTGTAAATTTTAAAACCAGCCCAAAAAACCATTCTTTTATTATTTCTTCTTTATAAATTTGTAAATTGTCCATTTGGCAACTGTATTTAAAACTGTTTAAGGTTTGGATTTAAGAAGTGAAAAATAAATTTTTTATCTTTTTAATTTTCGTAATAAAATGAATAATTTTCTACCATTACGAATTTTTTTATTTAAATGGCCACCACTGTTTCTACCTTGCTTAGTAAAGATAGTTTGGATTATTCTCCTTTTTGTCTTTATTTGAATAGTTTTCAAATAAAATCTCAAGTCATATCAATTTTTCAGAATTAAATGTACAAATTTATTTGTAACCATAAACTGTGTCTCTCTTAATTAGTAGCACAAAACTGCTGAAAATATATTTTTGAAATTAAGAATAAGAACAACAAAACTTCAAATACTTCTTATCAGTCAAATCTAAGTGCAAATTACATAATTATGTGCATAATCGTATGCAAAGGCCAACAAGTAGAATTAATTGGCTGTCGTTATGATCCCTGATTCCAGTAGGCGTGTGCTTAACAAAGTACTTACCCATCTAAACCAAAAGCATGGAAGGTATATAGTACGCTGGAAAAAAGTTTTATTTCCCCTTAAACGAATTATGGTTTGTTTTGGACTCTTCTTTTACCAGCAGCAACAACGACAATTGTTTACTAATGGAAAACAGAAACACAAAAAAAAGATGAAAATGAACTGGCAGAAAAAGTTTTGAGAAATATGCCGGCAGACAATAATGAATAAACTTTTATGGATGCGAGTGTAACAGGACCATAAAAAATGTTTCACCAAAAGGGAATTTATTCAACGATATGCATTTGGGTTGCATGGTTTATTAAACAATACATGTTAATGGTTCCGAAGATTAAATGTGGCTTTCATTGTTGAAGTTACCATAACCTTAAATTCTCATTTCAAACGCAAATATTCATTCAGTTAAGAAATATGCAGTTATGTTTTATATTTATATCGTGTTATAGCATATTCATTTCTAAACTAGCATATTAGTTGCCAAATTTTAGTCAAATTAAATTTATAAAGTATACTATTGAAATTCTTCTTCTGATGAACATATTTAACTCTATGTTCTCGAGGTAGGATAGTTATAAAAAATTCATACATTTTTGCCATGACGGTGAGTTCGTTAAGCTCTTATTGAACATTTCCATTATTTCCAAAATATACTACGATGTTTTTTTTCGCAAGATCATTGGTTATCATCCTGTAGTTTATTTATAATGGCTACGCATGCGTTTCACCAATGCCAGATACTAAATATTCAAATTGGATTCCTAACTGGTTACTCTAGTTGAAGAGTCAATCGTGGAATAATTAGCCATTGTAACGTACATCCTTTATTTTACTTCCTTGTTTTTTAGCGCGTATTGCCTTTAAATAGTGCGACCCTGTTAGACGGAAATCTAAGTTTTTTTCCTCGTATTCCATTTTGAGGTACGACAGAGTTGAATTTTTTATAGGGGGTTATACATATGTCCCTTCGGAATATAAAAGTGACATGTAAGCGTTTACTCATGTTTCCATTATAATAGCAATTTCTATACGTCACTGTTATGTGATTGTAGTTGTTATGATGTAATACGATAGTAAGATCTTAAGTTCCTGGGACCATGTGTATAAAATAATACTTGATTCGATGTCATATAAAGTTTAATAATACAAGTCTCTAGTTTCTTAAAAGTCCATACTTTCTGATTTAGGTATGTTCTGTAATTAAATGTTTTCTTTATTAAAATTTCTGTACAACCTCACTAGAAGCTCCGACTCTATCCTTTCTTACAAAATATTAATTTTCATAACTAAGCGTATGTTTTGAGTTTATATTTTTTTCAGTTAACGAAACTACATCAGGATTGTTCAAATTAAGGAAATTAATTAGTTCGTAACTTCTACTCAATTTCATTAATGAATTCAATTTCATCAATTTCATTAATGTTTAATTTTTTCGATATAATATTACTTGTAACTGCATTCAAAAGCATAATGCATTAAAAAAAGAAAACATCATATCAATTTTGTCTTTGACAGTTAATATAATTTGATTTGATAAGTTTTCAATTGAGTTTTTAAGATCTTGTATAAAAGAATTTATTATAGAATTTCTGTTATTAGAATTATAATGCACTTGTTCATTAATTATTCTATTACCGAAGCCATTCAATCTTAACATGTTAGCACGACTTACGTTTGGATTAATATTCGAAAAATTACAAAATCATTAAAGATTTCATTAACAGCAACCGATACAGTGTAAATATTCTTCTCTGCAGTAAGTACTGTTTGCATACAGATTAGTGTGTTCAAATAAAGTTCAGGGCTACCCTAAATAGATTTCTGAAACAGAATAAATTTTCATCAATAAATTATGATTTGTAATAATTCTAGCGTTTTTTACTAACTGAAAGAACTGAAAGAATTTACTATGAACTAAATAGCATAAGAAGTCCAATATAGTAAAGTATCTAAAGCCTGAAACATTGCACGAAGCGCGAAAATCACGTTGAAATTTAAATCCAAACTAAGTGATCAACATTATTCAGACGTATTTCTTGTTGTACATATCGCAGCAGATGACTTGTAGTATCCAGTGCTACTTCTCATTATGGGCGTGATACAGCCGCACGATGTCTCTTTGCAAGTTCATCTGAACACAAATATCCGTATATTACAAAGTTCTACACCAAAAACAAGAAATTACTTTTTGAAATAATCAAGCAATACAGCTATTTTAGAGAAGTTAAAACTGTGTGTATCCAACTGATGAATTTTTTTGAAGACGAACAAATTTAAAACTCCAACTCATGGGCTATTGAAAAGAGACAATTAAAATACTAAATTTTATTTCAAAATAAAGGCTGCAAATGAAAACAATGCTATCTATTGTAGTTAAATATCATGAAGAAGTCAAATAAACTGCCAGTCTTCATTTCAAGGTACCTTTTAGAAGTACGCACAACACGTACATTTTAGACATGAGAGCAAAATATTATACAGTAATTGTACGTCAAATACTTCGTCATAAACATTAGTTGTCTGCTTTAATTTCACAACAACAACGGATCAGAATTAAACTGATTTATACTATAAACATACTTAGTAAACAAAGAATGTATACCGGTTTTCAGTTTTTATTACTCTGCTTTTCTTTTATTATTCCTTAAAATATAATTTTTATATTTCATAAACAAGACTTTTTAAAAATAGTGCAATTTTATTCATAAAGAAAATGTTGAATTAAAACAATGTTCAGTATTTAAAAACGGAAATAATCGAAAATCAATTTAATCAGTTTCAGAATGAATTCATTGTGGTGAAAAACTATACTAAAACGAAGCCGAAGAAAACAAACAATGTGGAGGAGACCATTCAATTTGAACTGGTGTGTACTAACCCCACACTTGTACATACTCATACCATACCATACATTGCACATGAAATGCACATCTACGTACTAGCACATCGTACGGGTACAGCTGAAGTAAAATTTCATTAATCGACTTTGGCACACAAGACTAGGAGTAGAATTTTTTGGTCAAGTATCCTTTAGTTCGTATACTAGTTTTTGTGATGCATATACATACATATGTACATAAGTGTAGTAGACATGTTATAGAGTGTGTTAGCTAGTGTTTGTGTGTATTTTAGCAAAGCCCTGGGGTGTTTGAAGCATACAAATCCAACTATATTTCAAACAAAATCGAAAAAGAAAAGATAAGAGGAAAAAATTTATTTTGCTGTGTATTGTTCGATGTTCCGTGAGTATGTGTATAAGCCTTACACTATTTGGTAGATGTTCTTGCCAGAGATGGAATGTATGATTTCAAGTACAAAATTTGGGTACAGTTGTAAGAAAGAAGACAAAGAATTTAAGGTCCCTAGAAGTAAATAAATGTATGTATATGTGTGCGCATTTAGATAAAAATTTAAATAATTAAACAAATTGTATTACATTTGTTTTCTGAGGAATTTTGACGTTTTATTTTGAAATATCTACCCAATTTTTTGTTACAGTATACATACGTATGTATGCGTGCATGTACTTAAAAAAGAAAATTCATTGCCCATTTTATAGGGACAGCAGCTCTTAATAGCTTTTTTGTTATAAACTTATGCAGCTCAAATTTTTTTGAAGTACTAAATCTGTACTCTTGTAATCATCACTAAGGAGTACATATGTATGCATTTGTACATAAACGTGCTATAATGTGTATGTTAAAATTAACTCATCTGCATCTATTTTGATGAATAAATAAACTTTAAGGATGACCTCTATAAAAATAGAAAAACTTTGGATTTTTTAATAAAATTTTAACAAAAATGTTAATGGTATACCATACCACACTAAGAGCCAAAGCAAATTTTGCTTGAAATCTTTGTTAAGATACTAATTTTCATGTTATATTTTGTCCGAATTTAAATTCATTTCGTCTTAGAACTGATGATCAGTCTATTTAATGAGTTAATTTAATTTGTTTTTCTTTTTTATAAATTTTGTTCTTTTATTAACCGTTATAATGAAATATAAAACCAATACCAAGTTTGGCTAGTTGAAATAACTTATTGTGTTCGAATACACTCATAGTTATCACATTAGAGTTCATAGTCATATTATGTGTACCTTCAATTTATAAATCTACACAAAAGTACATTTCTACACATTCAAATATTCGCACAGAAAATATTGTACAGCATATACAAATATTCTAAACGTCTGTAAAAAAAAGTGGATTTAATTTCGATTTTATTTTAAAACCCAAATCCAATTTGATTCCAATATAAATTTGTTCATCACACAGCTAGAATAGGTATTTGATTTTAAACTAAGTAGTATTTGAAAAATATTGTAATCCATTGAAAATGCATTATATTCGTCAGCGGTTTTTAAGTAGCAAAGTTGAAATAAAATTTTTAATTGCAGCAGGTTGTTTGAGTTGTACACAAATTGTTGATGAAGAAATATTTGAGAAACACTAAGATTGTGACTCATTTGACCAATACCTACCAATCTCTTAAAACATCTACACAAATTATAAAAATAGTGTGTGGTAGGGTAGGTTAGGTTAGGTCAGAGGACGTGTACTTGTCAATTAAGACAAGTACAGTACCCGGAGGTCGAATTGACCCATTGTACAACGTCCTAGTTTCTCACACCACTTATGTTGTGTGTGTTAATTTTATACATGAGTGGTGGGACCTACAGTTTAAAGTGGACTCCGAACGAAAGATTTTTGAGAAACTTTTTTTTATGGCAATTTTATTTACTCTCAGAGTTATTGCCAGACATCTGCTGAGAGGAAGTCGCCGAAGGAATACTTTTTGTATTTTGGTCTTGATGTCTGGCCTGGGGCTCGAACCCTGGCTTTACGTCTAATAAGCCAACACACTACCTACTAGACTACGGCGACTTCTGGTAGGGTACGGCATTTTTTATTTTATTGACAAAGAAATGTTTTGTCCTCTTTGGTAGCCTAGTTGTGTCAATATTAGTAGTCTCAAGGTTGGTATAACTACTTTGGTAGTCCCTTTATCAGAGGTTAAGACACAGTTCAATACTTGCACGTACACCTAGAATGATTCACTTGTATTTTGAGGCTTCTGGCCTAGCGGTGTAATAATAATTAGGGGTACCTTGGTCCACTGCGGCTTTCCAAATATTTTCTAATAAACTAATAAAGTTACTAATGGTTCTTCAGCTACAAATTCTTCTAAATCATCGTAGTTTAGCGAGTCAAATACATCTTTTCCACTATATGGCCATGTAGTTTCCCAGCATGCATTTAATGTTTGCAGTCGCAGTTTAGAAATCGCTAATGCTGCCAGAATAAATTGTTTAAAACGACTCGATCAGCGGTTTTTATGTAGTATTTTAAAAAGTGCAAATTATGCCATGATCTAAGGGCTGAAGTTTTAAGGGCTTAAGATTAAAATAAAATCTAAAATTTTAAAAAAATTCTATTAAATTCTAAAAAAAGTTAATTTTTAATCGCCTAAATTTGAATCCGCATAAAACGAGACCTGAGTGCATTTACTTAATTATTTAATAACACGACCTAGTTTCTCACACCACCAGCCAGCCATGTGTTGATTTTACCCATGTAAAGCCGCCTCCGAACGACAGATTTTTTGAGAAACTTTTCATGGCAATTTCATTTAGCCTCAAGTGTCAGAAATCTGCTGAGAAAAGATCGTCGAAGAAATAATTTTTCATATTTCGTTTTTCGAGATGTCTGGGCTGGGGTTTGAACTACGGTTCCATGTCGAAAAAGCCAACAAACTTCCTACTAGACTACATGTAAACGATCCATATTTTTGCGCCTGAGTGGACTTCAAAACTATATGTATAATGCCCATAGATGTGATTTCGGAACTATTATTTTTGCTTCATAGTGACAGCTCGTATAGTGACAGCTGATAATCAAATGCTACGGAAGTAAATGTTATGTTCAAAGGATCTCAGAAGGCAAACGTTAGGTGTCATTCTTATGAACAATTTGTCTGAACTTATTAAATCAAGTTGTAGGAGAACAAGTATTATTTAAATTGCAATAAATTACTAAAGCAAACTTAACAACAACAATGGCTAAATGCAACTGAATTTTGTAATAAAACTCTGAGACATTTCAAAATTCACTCATACTTGAACTAGAACAAAATGTTATTAAATTAAAATGGAAAATCATAAAATCAAAGGAGAGGAAATGATATGAAATGAAATAAAGACTTGTCTTTTACAACAAAAAAAAAAAGAACTCAACAAGGTATGCATACAATACGTACATATTTCAAAGGAAGCAATGCGATAAGGATTCATACATACACCAGCAGTAACGCAAGCATACACAGCGTCGAGACTGATTTCATTTTGTTTGTTTCTCTACAACCATGGTACACAAATGAAAGGAATCATGAAAAAAAGGAATGGAAATAAAACATGGAAGAAGAAATATAAACAAGAAATACTAAAAAAAGTCACGACATAAACAACTGACAACAGATATAACCGGCTGACGTCGAATGGAATAGTACTGTGATATAATGGTAATGGCAAAGCCACAAAAGGAAACCGTAACAATTGAAAGTACAACACAAAGCCAGCGGTAGCAAAACGAATAAAAAAAATTCTGTTTCTTGATGTCGTTGGCAACGTCTATGATCAATAACGACAATGAGTACCACCATACTTCTGTAAAATTAATAGCAAATAAGTTTCAGCATAGTTGTGGATTTATTGCGAGATTGACTGACAGTTTTACAGATAATTACGTAATCCATCATTCAGTATTTCATAATTATCTGGTCAAGTTATTTATTTTCCTTTTAAACAATAAATATTTGAATAAAATTTTTAATTAATTTGCACACGCTGGCCAATTCATTACTTCGATTTTTGTTTATAGAAACCAATTTTTTGTGTAAGAGTTGTCCAGCTAAATTATCAAAACTTTCAACGATCGCATAAGATCTCCACCGTGTAACCCACAGGTTATAGTGGCTGACACATCTCTAAATATGCAAAATATTGAAATAATTATTAATTCATTGGAGGATTGAAATGTGTAAAAATATTATAATTCTGTCCGTACGACAATACAAATCTACATATATTTGTTTGTATGTGTATACCTTCTGTAATCTTATGAGCCCTGTTCTAACGTTCGACGTTCATCGCCACTGTATTAGAATAAATTATCTCCCAAATTTATTAACGCTAATTCATCGACTAAACCCCTATGAATCTCTTGTTTAATTACCGATACCGAATACAGAAAATTTTCTCAGTGTATTGACAGTCGATATTGTGGTGAAGATCCCTTAGAAGGGGTAATGTGCTAACTGGATTGGTATAACGCTACTTAATAAAAGAAATGATACAATAGCCCAAATTGTACATAAACAGACATCGGAAATGATTAAAGAAACGACTAGGTTTTCGTATTCATAGGTGGTATGTGGCTAACATAAATGGCTTGTGGATAACTGTAGAACAATCTAAAGAATTGTGCTTACCTAATACCAGTTGACTTCACTAAAGCGTTCGGCACACTTTTTACACAACACACAAGTTTCTAAAGGTGACCCGGAGAAAACAGTTTTCAAAGTGTTCTAAGACTTTATCCGAAAGGCTTAATTCTTTAAAGATTCAATATAAAGTCAAGTGTTAGATAGTTATTGGTACTCCATCATTCAGTTTTCAACAGTAAATATTGGGAGTTATCAGCAAAATCATAAGTTTTCTAAGCATTTCAAATATTTTTCTTTGGGGATTTTGTAAAGTTTTACAATGTTACACCATGACATATGCAATATTATTCAGTAACTGCGAATAAGTCTGCCTTAAGGTAATCAGTACTTTTAAATAACATAAAAAGGGACTGTACGAACTCATTTTATCTGTGGTTTGTTTTGTATATTTTCCAATTAAAATTATGATCCACCCAAATTCCTTAATATTTATACGCAGTCACTTTCTCAATTAGCGCAGTTGATGAAACATAATGCAGTGAAAGATATTTTCTTTATCACGCACTTTATATCTCATTATCACGCATTTTAATTATAATGTGGCACTGCGGATCCCGTACTTAACAAGTGCAAGTTATAAAATTATTTTAACAAACGGGCAGCGTACAGCACACTTCGCTTATTTTATGATCGTCGTAATCGTCCTATCGAAAGGTCTATTTGCAATATGGTTGTTAAATTCTACTGCACTGATTAAGTAAACGATCCAACACCACTGTATGTCTACAAAATGCAAGATCAGCCCAAAAAATCGCCGTTATTCATGAGAGTATGCAGGAGAATCCGAAACAGTGTATTTTGAGTCGCCCATAAAAGCTTGAATTTTTTGTGACTAGAATTTGGCGAATTTTGCGCCGTGAGTGAGACGGAATGTGAATGGACCCATGATCAGATCTTCAGCTATGCAGCCAATTTCTAGATGGATGGTTAAAAAAAACCTCAACATTAGTACTTTTAATGCATGCAGGAATGTGGCCTAGCGTTACCGTTGGTGATTTTAAAGTGCCAATTTGAGTCCTTAGCCATCTTGGTACTTTTGATGACCCTTGTTTAAAACGATCCAATTCTGACTCTTTTTATGCATTTTTTTATTCGCGCCCAGTTTGAAGAAAATTTTGTGGCTTTGTTAGTAAAATTCATGAAGGTACGTCCCTTACAAATAAAATTTATTTACAATGTTTGTTTCGCATTTTTAAAATGATGAACAAGTTAAACAAACGTTTTTAAAGTGAGTCTTCCCAAATTATATATTTAGTTTCCAGCCAGAGAGAGATGAAGTCGCCGTAGTCTAGTAGGTAGTGTGTTAGTTTATTAGACGCAAAAGCCTGGGTTCGAGCCCCAGGCCAGGCATCAAAGACAAAATACAAAAAGTATTTTTTCGGCGACTTCCTCTCAGTAGATTTCTGGCAAAAAAACTGAGTAAATAAAAATTGCCATAAAAAGTTTCTCAATAAATAAAAATCTGTCGTTCGGAGTCGACTTTAAACTGTAGGTCTCACCACTCATGTATAAAATTAACACACACAACATAAGTGGTGTGAGAAACTAGGACGTTGTACAATGGGTCAATTCGACCTCCGGGTACTGTACTTGTCTTAATTCACAAGTACACGTCCTCTAACCTAACCTAACCTACCTTCATTTGTGCCTTCCCTTGGCTGAACATTTCCAATTGCATACAACTTCTGGGAAATCGGTAGTTGTTCTAAAGGGTAAAAATTATGAAAATATTAATAATAATGTTAGACGGTGTACATCTTTATTCTTCCCATTGTCTTCTATGTATTCAAATAGATTCTCCGAATTCATGTTAAGACAGAAAAATATAATGTATTATTATTTGTTTTTATTTTAACAATTATTAAAAAAAATATTTTATCAATAAAATGAATAATTACGACGAAAACTCATGAAAAAGATGTTGTAAAAGGGGTAAATGAAGAAACTTTCTATCGTGGGGAATACAAAAATATTTCAAATCTATATCTTCTCGCTTAATTTCTATTGTGGAATTGTCTAATTCGCTTGCTACAACCTTGCCTAAATCACTATACTACTTAAAAGTTTTCAGTTTTTTTAAAACTTTGCACTTATATTTTACACCCTCAGATGATATTTTCGAATCTATAATCTTTATGGGACCTAACTTTCTGCTAAAACAAAAGCTATCTTTGTCTTTTTTATGATTTATTATAAAATCTCCTAATTTAGAAGCACTGGTAAAACTTGATTTAATTTGCTTCCTTTCTTCTATCCTAAGGTACATATATCTGCTGCAAAATTTTGTTTGACTTTTTAACTATCTTTTTATATACTGCATATAATTTTCAAATTTATAAGCTGAAAATGTATCTAAAGGACCTTATTGTACAACGCAATAAACTAAATGGAGCAGTCCATGAACATTAAAACTAACTAATTCCTCACCATATAGTCTGCCAAAATAATTTACGAAACAAAACTAGCACAACAGCTGTTGCCATATACTAGAACAATCGTGTGACTGGAATGCGGCAATTATTGCCACTAAGCCGTTTTGCGTCAATTTACGACAACCACCTTTATGTACGATAAGGCAATCATCTGACTGCAGAGAATTTGATTGGGACAAATTCTTTATTGGGCCCCTATTCAGCACAATAAAAATTGTATAAAATTGGTGCATTGCGACAATCGTGTGATCCCACCTTAACCTGCTCAGACAAAAGCTCGATCTATATCCCAAATTTTAAGAAAATCGGTCCAGGCGGTCAGGCGTGATTGGCTAACAAACAAACAAAAAACAGACTTACAGAAAGATTTATAATATATATTACAATTCATTACAGAAATTATAGGTGGTAGACAACAATATGAGAATTCGCTATGTAGACAGCAGTCATGGTAGAGCTACTCATGATGCTTCAATTTGGGCCACAGGTTTACTGAGGTCTTCCATGGAGGAAGAATACATAGTGGAATACAAACGATTCTGGTTGTTAGGTATGCTTTTATAATAATTATTACATATACTTATTTTTTAATACAAATATAATTTAGGAGACGGCGGGTATGCCTCTGAGCCATGGATGCTAGTACCCTATAGAAATGCCGCAGAGGGATCAGCAGAAGCAAAATTTTTACGAAGTACATTCTCGAGCGCGTAATATTGTGGAAAGGACCAAAGGAGTTTTTAAAAACAGATGGCGTTGTTTGCTTGGAGCACGAGAGTTACACTACTCCCCAAAGAAAAGTGCTCAAATTGTTAATATTTGCAGTGCGTTACATAATTTATGCATATATTATAAGTGCGACTCACCACTTGTAGACACAGTTTTATATGAAATGCACGAGCGTTGATGAAGTTATTCAAGAAACACGTGTGAATGAAGCTGAACGCATTCGTAATAGCATAGCAAGTTCACTTTGATAGTTTAAAATAAAATGTTTATTTCATCACATTACATCCATAAAAACAAAACAAAATAAAACCGGTCTTCTCTGGAATACTTAAATCTAAAAACAGTCTTCTCTGTAAATATCACACACCAACTTGTACTAGTATTTCTTACTATTATCGGTTAATTTGTTTAATTTAATAGCATGTCTTTCAATTTGAAGCTTTGTGAGCTCCAGGTTGTTCTGTATTTCTAAATTACGAAGTTGCTCCGGTTGTGGCGTTTTGTCTCTTCTAGAATATTATTTTGAGTCTCTTGCAGCAGCTGCAAAGATTCGCCGATTTTTTTAGGCGATAATCAATATCTTTATGGTGTTTATAACACATTTCGGTGCACTCTTCAAGTTTGTCACAAATCTTCTTTTGTGTTTCCAATTCTTCCGATAAGATCCAACTCGGTTTCAACTTGCTTTTTATTGGCGGCAGATTTTGAGGTGAATTGTTGTTTTTAGGAGCACTTGTACATTCATCTTGTACACTACAAGAAGAATCATTTTCTTTGTCCGTATTTTTTTCTTTTGGGGTTGTTTATCGGTTTTCTAAAAACTTCTACATCCAAGCCTTCCATACTCTCCTCCAATGACAACAAATCAATGATGTCCTGTTCATTAGAAGAAAATATGTACTCACGGTTTGGACCACCGCCAGCTTTGTTCCGATTGCTTTTGTTTTCCGTGAGTTTTTTTCTGATGTACCGTTTCTGATCAATCCAAACCTGTGAAAATTTTATATTATTGCTTTTATTCTAAGTATATACTTATGCACATAATCCTACCTTTTTCCACTCTGCTATAGATTTAGTTGGTTGTCCTAGGCTGTTCAACGTCATACTCAACTCACTCCAAAATTTTGACACATCCTCTTCTCCTTTTGGAACCCTTTAGCGAAGGAAGGTTTTGCTACCATCGCTTCCACCATGCAATTAATTTGCTCCTTATTTAACTTTGCGTTCCTTAAATAAAACTATTTATTACTTACATTTTCTGTTCTTGTTCCCATAGGCACGCGTTGCGAATTAATTTTACAAAATAATTCTTGGGAATAAACATTGGCGATGCTATATTTTTTATTTTTGTGAATTCATTCCCAAAAAAATTTTTTGGGAACGATTCACAATAAGAAATTTTGAAATTTTTTTATGGGAATAGTTATTTGCGATAGGGGTGTATATTTTTCTCTTTACACGAATTTCGAGAATCTGTTTGAATATTTTGAAGAAGACGGTGGTAAGAATAAACATATACAGCGTCTAACATTATTATTATTTTCATAATTTTTACCCTTTAGAACAATAACTGCCGATTTTCCAGAAGTCCTATTTAATTGGAAATGTTCAGTCAAGGGAAGGAAAAATGCAGGTAAATTTAATTATATATCTTCCTG
Organism: Sarcophaga subvicina; assembly: GCA_936449025.2. Taxonomy (NCBI): domain Eukaryota; kingdom Metazoa; phylum Arthropoda; class Insecta; order Diptera; family Sarcophagidae; genus Sarcophaga; species Sarcophaga subvicina. Next base: position 41,204,084 of record OW388082.2, read on the forward strand.
AAAATAATTTGTAATAACACTTACCTCAGTTTTAGATCTCCTGAAGAAGATGCAGGAGCAAATGCATCAACTGACCGGGAAATTGAATAAAATGGAGGAATGCGTAAGTAAACATCAATCAACTTATAGTATTTTTTACATAGTGTATCTTTTAAGATCAAATCGGTTATGGAGACGCAGGCCGTCCTGAGTCATAACCAGGTTGATACTTTCGGAAACCAACGGGAAATAGCAAGTAAGCTTGAGGCGATGGAAGAAAATGTAAGTATCTTGTAGTATCCCCATAATATATTAACTATAATAAGCCTATTTTCCAGATGGTGGTCAAGCCCGAAATGTTGGCGCAAGCCCAATCGCTTTTCGAAGCTAAGATATCAATTAAAAAATTGAGGGATCCGTCAGCCGCATAACAGGGGAGAAACCAGGTGAAGTGATGGACGAAGTGGCCGCTTCCGTTTCCCTGAAATCCACTGCCGAAGTCGAGGAAATTGAAAAGAAACCCTCGAATTTGCGCAAGTAATGGTAAGTAATTAAATTCAATCCTTAACACTTTTTATAAAACACTTTTTACTTTCTAGACAACGTACTTGTTTAAATTAAATTGAGTGTCCGAAGACGTTGGGATGATTACTCGCTCCTTATTTAAAGATAGCTTGATGGAGGGCTATAATTGGGATGGTCGATGTGAGAAGCATGTCCTCATCAAGCTTAGACTCTTGGACAAATTTATTTTTTATTTTTTATATAATATTTATTTTTTATATAATATACACTGAGCGTCAAACGTGAGTAAACACCAGTGAAATAATTCATTTTATAAGGATAGCGAGAAAAGTAAATAAGAATAGTCGAATAAATTTCCAAAAATAAAAACGTTTATTTATTACTTATAAAATGTTAAAACAAAAACAACAATTAATGATAAAGGAACTTTTTATCATACATTTAATTATTTTTTAATTTTTAGATGTTTTTCAGAAGCCTGGCTTTGAAGGCAGTGGACAAAAGCCATCGCAGGTGCAAACAATTGCGGTACCTTCAGAAACAAAAATAAATCCTTTGTGAGGTTGGGATCCCTCAATAGGAAAGGTTGGTTACTTCCCTGTAATTGTGATACTGTATATATGTAAAGGGTCCGCAAAATAACTTTTTTTGAAAATGCCTTAAAAACTACTAAATGTTTTCTCAAATTTCTTTTTTATTTGAAAGTACAATCCTTCCGGTTAATAATGGAAAATAATTTCATTCATGGCCTCGGCTGGCCATGCAGCAACCTAAACGATCGGTCCAATTTTTAAGCACATTATCGATTGTGTGCAGCTGTATTTCACCAATGGCTTCACGAATATTGTCCTTTAAAGCGTCAATTGTCTCTGGCTTGTCGGCGTAACACTTATCTTTGACGGCACCCCACAAATAATAGTCCAACGGTGTCAAATCGCAGCTCCGAGGTGGCCAAACGACATCAGCTTTGGGGCTGATAATGTGATCTTCAAAAACAGGGCGCAAATTTTTTTTGCCACCCGAGGCAGCCATTTGAATGAAATTATTTTCCATTATTAACCGGAAGGATTGTACTTTCAAATAAAAAAGAAATTTGAGAAAATATTCAGTAGTTTTTTTAAGCATTTTCAAAAAAAAAAAGTTATATGGCGGACCCTTATTTATTATTTTTATTACTATAAGATTTATATAATTTTTATTTTGTATTTTTTATTCTATGTATAAATTGATATTACTGAATTATTTTGTGTTACTGTTACTTTATTTTTTATTATTATTTTTATTTTGTTTTATATATTTTATAATCAAAGTATATCAAAACAAAAACATTTTTGTTTTGCAAGGTGGTATATCAATTTATTCATCAAGTTTGACTAGTCAACAGTGGCCTTTTATTCAACACCACAGAATATACACAGAATAGAAACAAGAGTTTGACGTTTAACTTTCCATGGAGAAAGAGACAGCAAATATTACCAAAAAGTATTTCTGTCTCTCTCTGATTGTAACTCTGTTTTGTTTATTTATGTTTATTTAGTTTTCGGGGTGGTTTTTATATTGGCGAAAGTTAATAAAAAATGTAATTTTTGTCTAAAACTATTAATAAATAATAAAAACAACTAATAACAATAACAACTTTAACTTTTTCTTTCAAGAAATTAAAAAATATTTGCAACTTTCAGCAAGAAAATTTTTTTATGAGCAGTACGTCTTATTTTGATCTTGTAATATTTAGCTTCTTAATTACCTCTTGCACAAGAAACTATATTCATTGTGACCGAAAATCACACACATTTCGATTAATATTTAAATATTTAAGAATCTTTAAACTTTTCATTGAAGAAATTAAAAAATATTCCAAATTATCCCTTTTTTAACACAAAATAAATCTTTATTTACATTTAATTTTTCTACTTTAACCGCCAGTTTTCACTCTGTATATCTGTTGCTTTTAACACATTTGATTCGCAAAACATTAAAATATTTTTTTTCTCCCTCTACGAGGTAGGTTAAAGTACTGCTTTGAGCGTTTTTAAACGTCAAAGGTTTCAATTCTGTGTATATTCTGTGTTCAACACTTTGATGTTCCAACTTTGACTGGTATATGCATCAAGTTTGACTATCAAAAGTGCCCGATAATATATCAACTGTGGTGTAAAAACAGCTAAAGAGTGAACAGATTAGATATATGTTTTACAGTCGAAAGAATTCTTACGTTAGAAAGAGAAGCAAAATCACACGTACACGAATGTTTACATCAAGTTTTTCACATTGGCCTTAATAACTTGATGGGAACTTGTGACTAGTTTTTACGTCACACTTGCAGGTCAAATGAGTAGTCATTTTACTAGTCATGTTCTGGTAGGGATAATCCTATACAAAACAAATACAAAGTAAACAAATTACGAATGACCCTACATGAAATTAATGACCGAAACTAACACATACAAAACTTACTTACTACTACACATGTAGTTTTTATTTGACTTTTTATGCTTCAGAATTGTATTTGTTAATACATCATTGTTGGCTGTCAAATGACCGGTAAATTTATTAATTTTAAAAATTTAATCATAGTAGGCTTCAAAAACAAAAATTTATAGCATCTAAAGGTGAAAATTTGAATTGTGTTCTTGGTATCGATAAAAAAAGTACTTGTAAGCCACAATTTTTAAAAAATAAAATAAAAAAAAACATAAAAAAGTAATTTTTCATGTTAAAAAAGAGATAAAGTAAAGTGTGAATAACAAGATAAGTAACAAAATTTTGATTATAAAGAAGTGCGGTTAATAATAGTTTTAAAATTGTATATTATTATATGTTTACAATAAAATTTTTTAAAATAATTTATTTACTTCATTTTCATTTTGCTTCAAATTTTGCAATAAAATCGGCAGGAAAATAATTTTTAAGTGTTTTTTTTTTTATAAAATTAAAATAATAAAAATGAAAAGAAGAAATGTTCAAAACTGTCTTTCTCGAAAAAAAAAGAAGTTTGAACAAAGTGTAGAATATTTTAAAAAAGTGTGCGACTTAAATCGTGAAAGTGAAGGTGGTGTAAAAACGATACCTATTAAAATGATCAACAATTTAGGAGCAGATGCGAGTGGAATAGGAGTAATAGAGGAGTGTAGAGATGTTTTAGAAAGTGCTAGTGTAGGTACTGAGGTAATTCTTAGTGACGACACCGAATCAACTATTAGCATAGATAGTGAATCATATGCTAGCGTAGTGACTGGTAGGGTACATACAGGAGAAAATATTAATTTTAGGCAAAATATAGGTAGTGCAAAGAAACGTGATGAAATTAAGTCATGGGTTCTTCACACTTTAAACAGGGTATGAGTTGAGGATTTGCCTTTGTCAGTGAAAACTCTTATGAGCACAAATAGGAGATTCAGAAATATTTTCAATCAGACCCATTTAATTATTTAGGGGATACACAGGAAGTTTTAATTGATATTGGGATTGACGGCTTAAAACTTTTTAAAAGTTCTAATAGAGCTTTGTGGCCCATTTGTAGGGTTTAATAATAACGCCAGTCCTTTCAAGATAGCATGTTTTTCAGGTTTTAAAAAGCCACAAAATTTAGATAGATTTATGGCAGATTTCTGTGTCGAAGCAATGTTACTGAAACACAGAAAAGAAAGATTAGGCAATAGTAAAAAGTTTTTGCGATTGAACATTCGATTATTTATCTGCGATTCTCCAGCTAGGGCGTTTGTTGCAGGTGTAGTGTCTCATAATAGCAAAAGTGGTTGCTCTAAATGTTGTCAGGAAGGTATATATAGGGAAAGAAGTGTATGTTTTTCTAAGAAAATAGGTCCCTTAAGAACTGATGTCACATTTCAAGACAGATGTCGCCCTTTCCATCACATAGAAGAATTTAAAATAAAAAGAAGTACTTTAGAAGAGACAGGATTTGGTATGGTTTCTCAGTTTCCATTAGATACTATACTATTTAGGAGTTACTAAGAAATTGCTTTAAATTTTAATTAATAAAAGTAATGCCAAAAAAATTAATGACAGAATGAATTTTATTAAGAATAATGTCCCTTCAGAATTTTGCTCCTAGGGAGTATAGGCGAAATAAAAAATTTTAAGTCGACAGAATTTAGGAAATTTTTGCTTTATACATGTATATTTCTGCTCAAGGATTGTGTCAGTAGTGACCAATATTATCATTTCTTATTATTGCATAGTAGTATAAGATTTCTGTCTAGTGAAATAAACTATATAGGGCAGGCAGATTCTTCTCAAAGAGTATTAGAAGATTTCGTAAATTACTTTGGCAGACTATATGGCGTTTTAATGTTCATGGACTGCTCCATTTAGTTGATTGCGTTGTACAATACGGTCCTTTAGATACATTTTCAGCTTATAAATTTGAAAATTATATGCAGTATATAAAAAAGATAGTTAAAAAGCCAAACAAAATTTTGCAGCAGATATGCCTTAGGCTACAAGAAAGGCAGCAAATTAAATCAGGTTTTGTCAGTGCTTCTAAATTAGGAGATTTTATAATAAATCATAAAAAAGACAAAGACAACTTTCGTTTTAGTAGAAAGTCAGGTCCCATAAAGATTATAGATATCATCCGGGTGTAAAATATAAGTGCAAAGTTTTCAAAAAAAAAAACTGAAAACTTTTTGAAAAACCTTTTAAGTAGTATACTGATTTACTTATAGTTGTAGTAAGCGAATTAGACAATTCCACAACAGAAATAAAGCGAGAATATGTAGCTTTGAAATATTTTTGTATTCCCACGATAGAAAGTTTCTTCTTATACCCCTTTTACACCATCTTTTTCATGAGTTTTCGTCGTAATTATTCATTTTATTGATAAAATATATTTTTTAATAATTGTTAAAATAAAAACAAGTAATAATACATTATATTTTTCTGTGTTTACATGAATTCGGAGAATCTATTTGAGTACATAGAAGAAGACAATGGTAAGAATAAAGATATACAGCGTGAACATTATTATTAATATTTGCATAATTTTTACCCTTTAGAACAAATGAAGGTAATTTTAATTATATTTCTTCCTGAAAATAATTTGTAATAATACTTAGCTCAGTTTTAGATCTCCTGAAGAAGATGCAGGAGCAAATGCATCAACTGACGGGGAAATTGAATAAAATGGAGGAATGCGTAAGTAAACATCAATCAAAACTTTTTATAGTATTTTTTACATAGTGTATTGTCGGAAACCAACAGGCAATAGCTAGTAAGCTTGAGGCGATGGAAGAAAATGTAAGTATCTTGTAGTATCCCCCTAATATATTAACTATAATAAGCCTATTTTCCAGATGGTGGTCAAGCCCGAAATGTTGGCGCAAGCCAAATCGCTTTTCGAAGCTAAGATATCAATTAAAAAATTGAGGGATCCGTCAGCCGCATCACAGGGGAAAAACCAATTGAAGTGTTGGATGCAGTGGCCGCTTCCTTTCCCCTGAAATCCACTGCCGAAGTCGAGGAAATTGAAAAGAAGCTAGAAACCCTCGAATTTGCGCAAGCAATGGTAAGTAATTAAATTCAATTGTTAACACTTTTTATAAACCAATTTTTAATTTCTAGACAACATACTTGTTTAAATTAAAGGGAGTGTCCGAAGACAATTACTCGCTGCTTATTTAAAGATAGCTTGATGGATGGCTATAATTGGGACGGTCGATGTGAGAAGCATGCCCTTCATCAAGCTTAGACTCTTCGACAAATTCCTCAGAGGTACGTATTTATTTTTAATATAAAATGTAGAAATCTTATTTCTAAGATTGTGTATTCTATTCATTTAGAATAGAAAACTGAAGGGAAAACGGAATGTTTAGGTTTCCTAATTACCTTTACTTCAAGAACTTCAAAACTTGCAACCCGTCCGGTAAATTAATACTAGACAAAGTCGTTTATACTTTGAAGGCAGAAAGCAAAGTGAGTTTTATTCATTCAATTTGCTCGGTTTATATAGTATTTCAAAATACACATACACTGCGGTTCATCAGGATAGAACCAACATATTTTAAAGTAAAAAAACTGTATAAATTGCAAATACAGATTGAATAAAAAAATTTTGTTTTGCAGAAAGATAGTTGATACTGTAAATGATAATTTAAGCACAAAAAATTTTATAAAAATGAATTATAACGGTACTTTTTCACTTTCTTTGTAGTCAAGTACAAAATTTTTCATTTATTTTTTGGTTCAACAGAATAGAACCACGTGCATTTTTAACGTAAATCAGTAGGCTGTTGTAATAAAGCTTTATAAAAACCAAATATAATTAAAATCACAGTTTGTGGATGCAGTTATCTAAATCCATATGTGAAGAAAGAGTTCTTTAAATTCGTCGGAAATGGTAAAAATTGATGTTTACCATACTGAAAATTATTCTTATCGCGAAATCGATAGACAAATAGGACGAAGTCATAATGTGGTAATGAATTACATAAAACATCATGAAACAAGTAATAAAAATTACAAAGGAGGTACTCAGACAGTTCTAACACCACAGGACAAGAAAAAAATTCTTCGAATTGCCTCAAATCCAGCCCATTCTACCTCTAAAATTAAGCATTTAGCAGGAGTTAAAGCAAGTAAATCAACAGTTTGTCGCGCTATTTTAAACTGTGAACATTTACAAGTCCGAAAACTAAAGAAAAAACCTCCATTAAATGCAATCCGTCAACAACAGCGCCCTCAGTTTGCCAAAGATCATATTGCATGTGATGTTCAATTACATTGGGAGCGTTATGCTGCGATGGCGGCTCAGAAATTTTTCGGACTTACGCATATCGTGAAAATAAGAGTTACAGCCATCCAAATTAAATTTTTTTATCAGAAAAAAATTACTTTTCGCCAATCGTTATCGCTTAATTGTCTTTGAACATTCCATGCCATATGAACTTTGACAAACTGAGGGCGCTGTTGTTGACGGATACAGTGCAGTACAGTGCTGCAACTATCCAATAGTTCGAGGATTTTGTGTCGACATGATCATGGCTAGCTTCGTAAGGATGCCTACCATGGAGGGGTTTACTCATCCATGCCTGCAGTTTCGATTGGTTCATCGAAGGGAATTCATCAGTGTGGTTCTGACTGAGGAGAAGAGGTGTAATGCTATCTACCCTACACACCGCACTATGTAAGGGAAATGTTGCGGCCCTTTCTACAAAGAATTTCCGTAGACCATCAATCTGCTGTTTCCTCTGATTATTAATGTCTGTTAAACCTCTTCCATCCATGCTGCTCGATAGTAGTGTTCTCTCAATTGCTCATTTTGGATGGTGTTTACATGCCTTCGTCATTAACACTCTGCATTTTCGCTGCAGGGCCTCTATGTCAGTGCTGCTCCAATTTATTACACCGAACGAATAACTTAGAGCCGTTGTTGCATAAGTGTTAATAGCTTTGACCATATTTCTCGCATTCAGGCTGGTCTTTAAGATTCTCCTGACTCGCTTAGTAAATTCTTTGGCCAGTTCCTTCTTCAATTGACCGTGTTCAATGCAAATAGCTTGCCTCATACCCAGATATTTATAGGTTTCACCGTTCATCACTGTTTCCATCATTCTTCCATCTTGAAGATTGTGGGATATTTCCTGCAATTTTCCTCTGATAGCATGTAGCGTTTTGCATTTGTCAATACCAAATCCCATACGGATATCCCTGGAGAACGATTCAACTACGTTAACTAGGCATGTGAGTTGGTATTGATTAGAACCATATAGCTTTATATCATCCATAAATAAAAGATGGTTTAACTTATGTTCTCGCCATTATGCTTGATTTCAAAGCCATATCGTGTTGAGTCAAGGAGATTGGAGAGCGGATTAAGACACAGCACAAACCATATCGGACTTAGTGAATCACCTTGGAATATGCTTCGCTTGATTGAAATTTCGGTTGTCTCTATTTGTTCTTTTGGTGTTCTTAGCGAGACTCTAGTTCTCAAATCCTTCATAATGTGGCTCAAGAAGGTGCCTATTGTGGGATGAACTTTATACATTTCCAACACCTTCAAAAGCCACCCATGAGGCACAGAATCAAAAGCCTATCTGTAGTCTATGTATGCCATTGAAATGTTTCTCTGCTTCCCAGAAGCCTGTTCACACAGTACTGAATCAATGGTCAGTTGTTCCTTACATCCCATCGAACCCTTTCTGCACCCCTTTTGTCGTTCTGCGTCTATATTATTTTGGTCACAATGCATGCTAATTCGTAATGCCAAACATTAAGTTGGCAACCCGCGTAGCAAAACCTACTTTTCTTGAGTGCTTAAACTGTTGTTATAAAAAAACGAAAATTTTTTTATTAAAACTGTTTAAATAAATAATAAAACTGTGTAAACAAATAAAGCAAATACAAAAGAATTTGGAATAAATCAAATATGCCAAAAAAAGCTGCTCGACGTAGTATTGCAAATAAAATTAAAATTACATATTGTGATAAATGCGAAAATGAAATCAAAGAAGAAACCGATGATTACATACAATGCGACAAGTGCGGGAAAAGTTTTCACTCACTATGTTCGAATTTGAGTAGAAGAGAGTTTGAGAGACTATTAAAAAATGAAAAAGAAATTTTTAAATGTAACTTCTGTAAAGAAGAAGGAGGTGAAATAAGAAATGAATTAAATGCAATCAAAACAGAACTTAAAAAACTTGAAAAGCTGGAGAAATTAGATCAGCTGACTGAGTCTATTATGTTTATGTCAGCTAAATTTGATGAAATGTTTAAAGAGGTAGCTCAAAAAAAAAGAAATTAAATGAAATTGAAAGAGAAAATAAAAAACTAAAATCAGAATTAAAATCATTGAAATCTTCAATTAAAACTTTAAATGATTATCGGATTAGAAATGACTGCATAATCAGTGGTTTAAAAGTGGCGAACAATTTGAGTGCTTTGGATGCTGTGGAAAACTTATCAAAAAACGCTGGAGTTTCGTTTCAAAAAAGTGCTGTAGAAGATGCTTATTTTTTAAAAAATAAAAACCAAAACAATGATAGAAAAACGGTAGTGGTCAAATTTAGTTCAAAAGCGCACAAGGCTGAATTTATGTCATCTAAAGCAAAACTTAAAGATGAAAAAACCAAAAATGTGTTTGTCAACAATTTTAATAGCAAAGAAACTATGAATCTTTTTTATCATGCCAAATCTTTAAAAACCATTGGATACCAGTTTGTATTTATAAAAAATGGAAGAGTTTATTGCAAGAAAAGTGAAGCTTCCAAGCAACAGCTGATTTATAATGAGGATGATGTCGATAAAATACTATTGAATGCAACAACTAGTAAACATCGGGGTAGAAGATCCATGGGCCAATCAAGACAAGCTGAATATGAGGATCCTAGTGAAGGTGATGATGAAGATGGAGCTCCGCACATATTATAAACAAATACCTATATAATTAATATTTTTTGTTAATTGAAATGTTTAATACCTTTTTGTTTTGTTATTTTAATATGATTAAAAATCAATATTTTAACAGTTTTTCAAATTTTAAAAATTATATTAATATTCTGAATTGTAGTTTTTTAAATATTATTAGCATTAACATAAGAAGTGTTTCATCCATAGAAAAATTTAATAAATTTAAATCGCTCTTAGCTCAATTTCCAAAACTGCCTGATATAATAGCTATTCAGGAAACTTGGTTCAGAAAGGATATTGTACGGGTATATGAAATACCTGGTTATGCTAGTGTTCATTCATGTAGGGAAGATGGGTTTGGTGGTACATCGTTGTATATAGGCAAGGACATTGACTTTAGTATTAAATGTTGCAGGAGTGAGAGTTATGTCCAGTTTTTAGCTGTTACCTTAGGTAACTTCAAAATAGAATCTAAACCTTTGCAAATTTTGTCATATTATCGCTCACAAAAATGTAGTGATGCGTATTTTATAAATTTACTTGACGTTTTGTTGGATGACTTAGCTCAGGATCCAGTGATAATTCTTGGGGACTCAAATATTGATCTTCTAAAAGGTTCTCCATCTACTGACCTAATCTCGCTATTTCAGAACTATGATTGTGGATGTGCTCATGATCTTATCACAAGACCTGGAAGTGGAACATGCATAGATCATATTTTTAGCAATTTGTCTGAGAGGCTTTACATTGATTCTGTTGAGTGTACTCTTTCTGATCATAATATACTTTCGTGTAAATTGAAGAGTAGCTATAAAAGTGAAAGATATATTGAAATATTGAAAACTTACTGTGATTATGATAGGGCTAAGGACTATCTGAGGGATAATTTACCACGTAATTATATAGATTTTGATGCATCTGATTTGACAAATACATTGGTATCTTGTATTGAAACAGCTGTTAGCAACTCAACGATCGTTACGAAGTTGAATAGGCCGTTGCAGATTGAATTAACTCCGTGGATAAATGGAAATCTTCAGAAGTTAATATCATTTAAACATAGACTATTGAGGAAAAGACGTAGATCGAGGAATAATGGGAACATTGAAATAGTTTTGAAGAGATTAAGTAGGGTTATTAAAGTGGCCGTTAGAAGATGTAGGGAAAATTATTATGCTGATTATTTGTATAGAGCTGGAAATGATCCAAGAAAGTGTTGGAGATTTATAAACAATATACTTGGTCGAGCTGGAACTAGTGGTGTCAAGCTTAGTGATCCACAAGGTAGGATTATTGTAGATGATCGGATCAAAGTGGATTGTTTGAATAATTATTTTATTTCTGTCGTAAGGGAACTCAAACAGAAGATTGATATTTTACCTGGGGACTCTTTTAACTCTTTGAGAACACTGACAGCATCGCGTAGTCGTTTTAATTTTAATATCATTAATGTAGATGATGTTAATAATATTGTGTGTAATATGGAGGTAAATAAATCTCCAGGATTTGATAACATATCTACAAAGTTTGTAAGAGAATGTTTTAATGAAATATCAACTATCATAGTTGAAATCTTCAATAAAATGATTACCACCTCACAATACCCGGATATTTTACAGATTCATAGAATAGTGCCCATTCCGAAAACTGCTCAGGCATCTACTGTGGATAAATATAGGCCGATTGCTGTGCTTTCTACTTTGGATAAAATTTTTGAGAAACTTTTGTATAATAAGCTTTCGGTTTATCTGGATGACAATAACCTTTTATACAAATACCAATTTGGATTTAGAAGAGGAATGAGTACTCAAGACGCTGTCTTGAATGTTGTAAGATATGTTTGCAAAGGTCTTGATGAAGGAAACAGTGGAGTAGCGGGTACGTTTTTTGACCTTTCAAAGGCATTTGATCTTGTTGATCATGAAATAATGCTTAAGAAACTGGAATTTTACGGTGTTCGAGGACGGGAACTGTTATTGTTCCGAAATTATTTCATTAATAGGAAACAGTATGTACAAATTGGACACTGCAAAAGCGCTTTTGAGACTGTTGAATATGGTGTACCACAGGGGAGTGGACTGGGTCCTTTATTGTTTTCAATTTATTTGAATGACTTGGGAAATTTGAATCTAACTGGTCAATTGTATATGTTCGCCGATGATATATGTTTGTTCTACCCATTTAAGCATGATCTTATTCTAAAAACACATATTGAGAGAGATGCGTCTCTATTATTTGAATTTACTCGTTTGAATGGTTTATTGTTAAATTCTGATAAGACCAGCTTAATTCGTTTTCGACCACATGCAGTTAGTATGCATAATAACTTTTCTGTTCATGTCGATGGAACATCTATTAGCGAAACACACTCAGTTAAATATTTAGGAATTACGTTACAGAGTAACTTATGCTGGGATCTTCACATCAATGAGGTGAAGAATAAGATAGCTCCTGCTATAGGTATATTGTATAAGTTTAAGAATAAGCTAAGTATGAAAGGTAAGTTAATGATTTATAATGGTTTGATACACCCACATTTATATTATTTAGCTTGTGTGTATGCTTATAACAGGAACAATATTCTTCAGAAATCATTACAATCTTATCAAAATAAGGCACTGAAAATTGTGTACAATTTACCAAGAACACATCCAACAATTTCACTATATAGGAGTGTTTGTAGAACTATTTTGCCTATTTATGGTTTGTACAAGTATCAGGCTTTGTTATTTGTATTTAAAAGTCTTCACGGCACAGGTCAGCAGACAATAACATTTTTGCATAACCAGTCACATTTTAATACTCGAAATATGTCAAACCTTAGAGTTCCTAGATGCAGGTTGGAAAGGACTAAGCAGCGTATTGATTATGTAGGTGGTAATATGTATAATGATTTACCACCTAATTTAAAATCGATCGGCAGAATATCAACGTTCAAATCATTATGCAAGGAATACTTATGTGGTTTAATAGAAACGCTTCTTATGTAACTAATTTGAATTTAAAAGTATAACATACAGAAGTATATATTAATTTAATTATTATTATTTATTTTTTTTTTTAAGTTTTTCATTATGATACATATTGAGTATATAATAATATATTGAGTATATAATATTATTGTTAAGTATATATATTGCCAACTTGCCTCAAGAATGCCTTATTGGCGCTGAGGCCTAAATTGAATTGAATATGTAATATTATATAATTATAATAATAATAAAATAAAAAAAAAAAAAAAAAAAAAAAATTTCGGACTTACGCATATCGTGAAAATAAGAGTTACAGCCATCCAAATTAAATTTTTTTATCAGAAAAAAATTACTTTTCGCCAATCGTTATCGCTTAATTGTCTTTGAACATTCCATGCCATATGAACTTTGACAAACTGAGGGCGCTGTTGTTGACGGATTGCATTTAATGGAGGTTTTTTCTTTAGTTTTCGGACTTGTAAATGTTCACAGTTTAAAATAGCGCGACAAACTGTTGATTTACTTGCTTTAACTCCTGCTAAATGCTTAATTTTAGAGGTAGAATGGGCTGAATTTGAGGCAATTCGAAGAATTTTTTGCTTGTCCTGTGGTGTTAGAACTGTCTGAGTACATCCTTTGTAATTTTTATTACTTGTTTCATGATGTTTTATGTAATTCATTACCACATTATGACTTCGTCCTATTTGTCTATCGATTTCGCGATAAGAATAATTTTCAGTATGGTAAACATCAATTTTTACCATTTCCGACGAATTTAAAGAACTCTTTCTTCACATATGGATTTAGATAACTGCATCCACAAACTGTGATTTTAATTATATTTGGTTTTTATAAAGCTTTATTACAACAGCCTACTGATTTACGTTAAAAATGCACGTGGTTCTATTCTGTTGAACCAAAAAATAAATGAAAAATTTTGTACTTGACTACAAAGAAAGTGAAAAAGTACCGTTATAATTCATTTTTATAAAAATTTTTGTGCTTAAATTATCATTTACAGTACCAACTATCTTTCTGCAAAACAAAATTTTTTTATTCAATCTGTATTTGCAATTTATACAGTTTTTTTTACTTTAAAATATGTTGGTTCTATCCTGATGAACCGCAGTGTACATAGGCAGTTCATAAATATAAACAGAGTTGTGTAAAAATATAAACAGAGTTGGATAATGATAAAACAGGGTTGCTTTTCATAAAATCTGTTAAATTCAAATTAAGAGCGTTAAATAGTAATATGAAAATAAATGGTTATAATTCAGTAAAAGATGAGGTTATACATAAAATAAATGAAATTAATATATATAATAATAATGAGCTGCTTCAAAAATACATATATAATCATACATTTCAGAAGCCTGACTTTGAAAAAATTCCGAGGAAGGCAGTGGACAAAAGCCACAACAGGTGCAAACAGCTGCGGTACCTTAGGAAACAAAATTAAAAAACAAGGTTGAGATCCCTCAATAGGAAAAGTGGGTCACATCCCTGTAATTGTGATACTATTTATATGTATTATTACAGTTGAACTTCTCTATACTGAACTTCTATACAATGAAGCTCTCCCTATTATGAATTGATTTTAAACACACAACTTTTTCCGTTCCAATTTCATTGTTTTTGATCTCTTTATAATGAATTTCCATAGTTTTCTATACAATGAAGCAATTTTGCAGGTGTAATATTTGACTCACATGCGTTTTTGTCTTCATATAATGAATTTTTCAAACAATTTTCTGTTACGCATACTAACAACTCTGTGTACCGAGAAAGATGCCACATATAATGAGGGGATTCCCAAAAGAGGAAAATAAGAACAAAAAAAAGAAGAAAGCCACATCAATAACAATTTTGACATCAGTTGCCGGTGTTCAGTGATCGGAAATGACGCAGCGAAGTAGCATTTCTCTTGAAAAAAATTATTAATTATTAATAAAGTTGAAGAAGAATTAAAAAAAGATGTGGCTAGGCAGTTTGGAATTCTTCCCAACACATTATTAAATATTAAAAAAAACAAGGCTGTGATTCTAAAAAGTGTAGAAGACTAGCAATTGAGCACTAAACGCAAAAGGCTTCGAACCTGCCTTTTGTAGGATATTGATGAAGCAATGCTCAAATGGGTAACTGCCGCACGTGGTAAGAATCTTCCTATATCTGGGCCATTAATGAAGCAAAAAGCCAAAGAGTTCGATGATGCATTGGGACACGAAGATTTTGAAACTAGCACAGGATGCTTAGACAAATTCAAAAAACGGCATGGTATTGTAGCAAAAACCTTATGTGGGGAAAGTGCTGACGCCAACGTAAGAGATCGGGAGGAATGGATAGTGAATGTTTTACCGAGATTGATACAAAAATATGATCAAAATGACATCTTTAATGCCGATGAAACTGGTTTGTTTTTTAAATGTTTGCCAAACAAAACACTAACATTTAAAAATGAGAAATGCTTTGGTCGAAAACAGAGCAAAGAGAGAATAACTGTCCTAGTAGCAAGCAATATGACTGGTTTGGAGAAACTGAAACTGCTTATTATAGGAAAGGCCAAAAATCCTAGATGTTTTAAAGGAATAAGATCTCTAGATGTAGATTATCGGTCCAACAAAAAGGCGTGGATAATAGGTGACATTTTTACGAAGTGGCTTTTAAGAGCTGGACAAAAAATTTTGTTCTCAGAAAAGGAAGGTTTTACTTTTTATTGATAATTGCACTACGCATCCTAAGGAGGCAAAAGATAAACTGCAAAATATTGAGCTTGCGTATTTTACTCCGAACATGACGTCCTTACTTCAATCAATGGACCAAGGCATCATCTACAACATAAAACAACTTTAAAGAAAGCGAATTTTGATGAACATATTGTCACAAATGGATGAGAACGAACCTGTTTTGGCCATAGATTTGCTTCAAGCTATTCGAAATTTAAGCACAGTGTGGAATGCCTTTGTAAAACCAGAAACAATTGCGAATCGTTTTAGAAAGGCAGGATTTTCGAAAGATGGCGTGCGGACTCATTGGGATGAGGAAGACTTTCTTCTGTTAGCTGATTTGAAGATTACGTCAATGTTGATATTGATGTGCAGACCATCCGATGAGGATATTCTCATCAGTGTTCTGGAAACTCGTGGAGTTTCGGCTATGGCAGGTACATACATATTTATTTATTAGTTTTGTGTGCATACATACATATTTTAATCCTAATGCCAAATAAATGTGTGATGTACATTAATTTTACATTTATAGAGTCAGATAACGATGAAGAAGAACCGGCCGGTGAAGAATTGGCAGACGATACCTACAT
Source organism: Sarcophaga subvicina (assembly GCA_936449025.2). Lineage (NCBI taxonomy): Eukaryota > Metazoa > Arthropoda > Insecta > Diptera > Sarcophagidae > Sarcophaga > Sarcophaga subvicina. The sequence goes on from OW388082.2 coordinate 41,220,251, forward strand.
TGGAGCACGTTTCTTTATCAATAGATGTACTTCGAACTTTTGTGGAGATGAGGAGTAACGTGCCGACTGATGTATTTAAATCTCTTAATGTATTAGAATGTTTTGTTGAGGAAGAGAAATGAAAGAGTGTTATTCAAACTAAAATACTTGATTATTTTAAATAAAAATGGAAAAAAATATAATTTTTATATGTATAATGGTTTTGTTATTTGGTATTACAAGGTTTTGATGTGAAAGAAAAATGGAAAAGTGTAACCCAAACTAATATGCCTAATTATTTTAAATAAAAAGTGGGGGAAAAATTTAATTTCTGTATAATGAAGTTTCTATATAATGAAGTGATTTTCTGGTCCCGTCAAGATTCATTATAGGGAAGTTCGACTGTATTATCATTATTACTATTATTATATTTTTTTTCAATTCATTTTTATTTGCAATCTATTTTACAAAATTAAAATAATAAGCAAATTAAATAATAATTAAAAATAACTTATTTATTAACATCCAATGAACTCAATATACGAAAATACAAAATTGTATTGTTAAATTAATATATATATTATATATATATATATGTATATACATATTTATTTACATTTCTCTATTTTCTAGAGGGTAGCTCAAGTACATGAAACCTCTTTAATCTTTGTATTTCCTCACTATCATTTAATAGATTAATTGCTAGCACATTTGTGCGGTAACTTAATCCATTGAGGTATCTTTCACTAAAACTATTAATTTCATCTTTAACTTTTACAATTTTTAAATCATTGTGTATATTATCGTTTTTCGCAAACCAAGGGGCATTTGTTATTAATCTTAAAGTTTTTGACTGGTATCTCTGTAATATTTATTATATATTATAAGATTCAACTGGTATGATGGGCTCTGATGATAGTTTGAAGGCCAGTGGTATAACCACATTGACAGGCATTTTTCTATTGGCCATGCACGAGGTAAGTAAACAGAATCTAAAAGAATTTAAAAAAGACAAATAAAAATTATCATTTATTTAAATAGTTGCAATTGAATTATTAATTTTTATAAATTTCAGGCTGCTGCTATTCTACTTTCTTGTGTTATATATCATCACAGCATTTCAGCGATGGGTATATTCGACGTATTAGTTGTTTTCTTTGCTGTATTTATGCGTGTCTATTGTAATCAACGTATGAAAGCCATACCCAAGCTTTATTATTATTATTAGTATTATTATTATTTTCTCTTTATTCTCAATTCAAACTGATTGGATACAAATTCTAAATTACAAATTAAAATATTAAGTGTGAATTTAAAAAAAAAACTGCACAGATTAATAAAAATCACAGCGCAAATCTTAATAATACATATAATACTTATGTCTAATTTTGATTTGATTTAATTTATTGAATTCAATTCCCATTAATTTTCGGACAATTCGTGTTATCGCCATTATCACCGCCTTCTGCATTATCTGTCATAGTTGTTCCGGCATCCCGAGCTTCTTCAGGCTGTTATGTAAGGGTTTTGGAATCAGGCCTGTACTTGAAATTATGACTGGTATAATCCTAACTGTGTTTATATTCCATTGTCGCTTAATAGGCTCAACCAGTGCACTGTATTTACTTATTTTTTTCCGGTATTTAGTTTTCAAGTTGTTTGGTATAGTAACATCGATGAGCCATACCATCCGCTGCTCCTTATCCATCAGCATAAGATCTGGCCTATTTGCTGGTATACTCCTATCGGTCAAGATCGTACGATCCCAATAAAGTCGGTACCGAGTGTCTTCCAGTACAGCATCAGGATTATATTTGTAATACGGTACTTCTTCTGCAGTACTCAAGGAATGCTTCAGTGCAAGTTGTTGGTGTATAATTTTAACAACAGCGTTGTGGCAGTCAATATATTCCGTCCCTGCTAAATATGTACACCCTGATGTTATGGTGTATCGTTTCACTTGAACTGCAACCATATCAACAATAATCATTAAATACAGTTGCATCCCTCACTATAGTTTTAATATAGTTTCTCGTTGCTACTACTTGATCCTGAATTGCTATCATAAATCCCTCGGTCTCAGGGAACATTCGTCCTGCAACTATCCAATAGTTCGAGGATTTTGTGTCGACATGATCATGGCTAGCTTCGTAAGGATGCCTACCATGGAGGGGTTTACTCATCCATGCCTGCAGTTTCGATTGGTTCATCGAAGGGAATTCATCAGTGTGGTTCTGACTGAGGAGAAGAGGTGTAATGCTATCTACCCTACACACCGCACTATGTAAGGGAAATGTTGCGGCCCTTTCTACAAAGAATTTCCGTAGACCATCAATCTGCTGTTTCCTCTGATTATTAATGTCTGTTAAACCTCTTCCATCCATGCTGCTCGATAGTAGTGTTCTCTCAATTGCTCATTTTGGATGGTGTTTACATGCCTTCGTCATTAACACTCTGCATTTTCGCTGCAGGGCCTCTATGTCAGTGCTGCTCCAATTTATTACACCGAACGAATAACTTAGAGCCGTTGTTGCATAAGTGTTAATAGCTTTGACCATATTTCTCGCATTCAGGCTGGTCTTTAAGATTCTCCTGACTCGCTTAGTAAATTCTTTGGCCAGTTCCTTCTTCAATTGACCGTGTTCAATGCAAATAGCTTGCCTCATACCCAGATATTTATAGGTTTCACCGTTCATCACTGTTTCCATCATTCTTCCATCTTGAAGATTGTGGGATATTTCCTGCAATTTTCCTCTGATAGCATGTAGCGTTTTGCATTTGTCAATACCAAATCCCATACGGATATCCCTGGAGAACGATTCAACTACGTTAACTAGGCATGTGAGTTGGTATTGATTAGAACCATATAGCTTTATATCATCCATAAATAAAAGATGGTTTAACTTATAGATGTTCTCGCCATTATGCTTGATTTCAAAGCCATATCGTGTTGAGTCAAGGAGATTGGAGAGCGGATTAAGACACAGCACAAACCATATCGGACTTAGTGAATCACCTTGGAATATGCTTCGCTTGATTGAAATTTCGGTTGTCTCTATTTGTTCTTTTGGTGTTCTTAGCGAGACTCTAGTTCTCAAATCCTTCATAATGTGGCTCAAGAAGGTGCCTATTGTGGGATGAACTTTATACATTTCCAACACCTTCAAAAGCCACCCATGAGGCACAGAATCAAAAGCCTATCTGTAGTCTATGTATGCCATTGAAATGTTTCTCTGCTTCCCAGAAGCCTGTTCACACAGTACTGAATCAATGGTCAGTTGTTCCTTACATCCCATCGAACCCTTTCTGCACCCCTTTTGTCGTTCTGCGTCTATATTATTTTGGTCACAATGCATGCTAATTCGTAATGCCAAACATGATGTTATAAGTTTGAATAAAGTTGGCAGGCAGGTGATTGGACGAAATTTAGAAGGGTCATGTCTGCGACTCGGATCTTTTTCCAACAAGTAAGTTATTCACTGAGTTAGGAAATAAGGCATCTCTTGGGAGTGTTGAATGGCGTTATTTATCATCTGCGTTAGTTTACAATGCACACAGGTGAGTCTTTTTAACCAGAAGTTCTGAAGTTTGTCTGGGCCGGGTGATTTCCAGTTCATCATCTTACGTAGTATTCCTTGCATTTCTGTTATCCCAACCTGGTGGAAATCCATAACCGGAAGGTTTTGGAGATGGGTTTCTTCCAATTTGATCCAGTGTACATTGGGGTTGTAACTGATACTAGTGGAGAGTTGTTCACTCCAGAATGAGGAAATCTGCTCAGCTGAGGGATAATTGGACGAAGTAATGCTATTTCCCCCTTTTAGGGATCTATAAAAGGCTTTGTCAGATCTAAGGAACGTAGAATTATCAGCCTTCATGGCACTACTTGTCCGGTACCTCAAAAGCTTTGTGGACGCCACCGATAGTTTCTGTTTAAGAGTATCCAGGCATTGGGTTGGTGTACTATTTGGTTGATCCCTTTGGTATGTCTTTGGTGTCGCCTGATAATATTTTCCACAATTCTGTTGAGCTTCCTGGTATTTGCACATTGGACTAGCGCTTCCACTCTTGCTATGTCTCTTCGTAATTTTTCGACAGATTGGAGTAGCCGTTTTTCCCATGGTGGTACTACCTTCTCGAATTTCCTTCCTGTGATAGGTCTATGGTCTATATATATATTTTATTTTCAGCGTTTTAACTACTGCAATAGCAGCACAATACATGAGAAGATGGAGACCTTCTAAGTCATTCACTTCCGAGAGGTATGGCGGGATTACTTCCCTGTTCATTACCTCAATTAACTTCGCAGCTTTTCTAGAGGTGTTTATTCTGGGAAGAAGTGGCCTAGTTGTTGGGTTTGTTCCCTCAAATATCGTCATTGCTCTCCTCAATTCTATTCCAAGATCTTCGCTGAAGTTTTGTATATCATTTCGATGTGGCCGGGTATTTATATCAATAAATGGAGCTGAATTAATCGAGTCTGCAGGGTTTTCAATTGAAGTTTCTTCCTGTAACTCCTCCGTACCCGATGTGTTGTGGCTCAGCTCAAGCTCGTTCCTTATTAGACGTTTAATGGCATTCCTTTCAGGTGGAGGGACAATGTTCTTCCTAATAATTGTCCTATACTGGTCAGCAACTCTTTGTACGTTTACTTGAAGTTGGGGATATATTATGTGAAATTCTTCAAATAGTTTCTGCCCGTAACCGCTTCTGTCACGTTCACAATGAGTGACACGGTAATAAATGCGCAATATATCTCCATTCATGACATTAGTCGATTTTATGCGCCGTCTTGGCAGACCTGCATTAGTGAGCCCTGGTTGATTTCCACGGGTGGCACTAGCAGCAGGTGAAACTTCTGGTACTGTATGTTTTCTTTGTATCGTCGGGTTAGTTTCGGATCATCACTCTATCACCAGGATCAGCTCCAGCAGATAGAGGCCCTTCCTCAGGGGATCGCATATTTGTGTCTTCTGTATTTCTTCTCGTATTCATAATCATATTAGGGGTATTTCTTTAACGTCTAACTACCAAAAACAATTCTAGTTCGTAATTCTGCCGCTCTTAACATGGAGTCAGACGCTGGCCAGGAAGCCGCTCAATATGAGACCGTCGCGCCTGGACTTTACCTTTTGGTCCGCGGGAGATATTTGATTTTTCTCCTGCCTCCCATATGAGGCATTCCCCTATCCACCACCTGGGGACGCGCCCTATTGGGGTTACACGTTATTATTATAATTATATATTATAAGATTCAACTGGTATGATATTCTTCATGATGGGCTCTGATGATAGTTTGAAGGCCAGTGGTATAACTACATTGACAGGCATTTTTCTATTGGCCATGCACCAGGTAAGTAAACAGAATCTAAAAGAATTTAAAAAGACAAATAAAAATTATCATTTATTTAAATAGTTGCAATTGAATTATTAATATTCTTTTAATTTCAGGCTGCTGCTATTCTACTTTCTTGTGTTATATATCATCACAGCATTTCAGCGATGTGTATATTCGACGTATTAAGCCGAATGTCCATACCATGCGTTTTGCATTACATGCGTATACCGAAAAAGTAGAATCAGTGTAGTTGATTGTGACAAGTTACAGAAGAAAAAGCATAAATTGCATAGACGCATAGAAAGTAGGATTACTTTCTACTTTTCTATGCGACTAATGCAGTGTTGGAAAATGTCAGCAGTTTTTTAAACTTGGCATGCCAAATTATATACTATTGTGAATGGTTTCTATAAATATGTTTAAATAGTGCATTACTATTTTCGCATTTTTCTATTTGCATTACAAAAATATTAATAAAAACATATTTTATAATAAAGTTTATTACTAATTTAAGAGGAAAATACATTAAAATACATTTTTAACAAATTTCTTTCATGAACAAAATATGTATATGATGATTGTTTATACATATATGTATATATGATTGTTTTTATGTACTGTGTCTGTCATTTATTTTGAATTTATTAATTTGTAAACAAGAAAAATGGAGGATAAATTAAATGAAAACACTCGTCTTGTGTTATTTTAAGGATTTTCGTAGGCCTTAACAGCACAATACAATGTAATTTTTGTGTAAAACTATTAATAAATACTAAAAACAACTAATAACAATTTTTAATTTTTCCTTTCAAGAAATTAAAAAATATTGGCAACTTTCAGCAAGAACAATTTTTTATGAGCAGTACGTCTTATTTTGATCTTATAGGCCATTTACACTACAACGAAATCTAGTAGATTAGATTTCAAATCTAGCTCAAAATCTAGATCGTTTACACTGTATTTATTTGACAGTAGCAAGATTTCATTTTAATAACAAAAACAGCTGACTGAAATTTAAAAGAAAATAATAATATTTTAGTTTAACCCTGATCAAGTCAGGAAATTTTTTTTACAAATCCAGTCAAAATGTGTTTCAGAGGCACATACAAAGAATTTACGTATTAATTTTGTTAACTTATTTTCATTTTATTAAATTTTTTCTTCTCAGTTACATAAATGAAATATTATTTATTTATTTTCCCATTTTAAGCAAACTAGAACTTTTGAACAATGCTCGTTGCAAGTATTTTTGTGGTAAATACTGCAAGACTGCTTACACATTCTGCATATCTTCGGTGGGCACATATAACATCTACGTCGCATATCTGTCTGCCTTGGCTGCTTTGACAATTGTATGGACCGAACATTGGACAAATTATTTTTATTTAATTTTAGAAGACTGCGGCAAATAATGGGTGCCAGAACTCTTCGTAACTCATTATACCTCATTATTACTTATTATTATATTTAATTTTGTTGTTCACCAACAATAGAAGTAATAGTTAGCGTTCCCATATGTGCCTCATAGACACATTTTGACATGATTAAGAACATTTTTGATTGAAACAAAATAAAAAATAAAAACAAATTAATTTATTACTTAAAATTTGTAAATTCTAAATAAAACAACTGAAAGTAGGAATTCAAGAAGCAGTAAGAACTAGAACCTATATTCAAGGAAGTTACAACATGACCAAGTGAAATATGTGTCGGAGAGGTACAGGTTGACTTGATTAGGGTTAAATTGAAATGTAATTTTTTTTCCTGCTCAGCGTTGTATTTTTAAGTACTATTTGGCAAAACACATAGTTGCATTTGTATTTTTACTACATTTCGAGCAGATTTTGCCGAAATCTACTAAATAAGTAGATTTTGTTTTGTATGGGAAATCTAGTTAAAATCAACTAGATTTGGCTCGAAATCTCATAAGTACTAGATTTCGCTGTAGTGTAAATGGCCTATTATTATACTTAGCTTCTTAATTAACTCTTGCTCAAGAAACTATACTCATTGTGACCGAAATTCACCCACATTTCGATTAATATTTAAATATTTAAGAATCTTTAAACTTTTCATTGAAGAAATTAAAAAATATTCAAAATTTTCCCCTTTTTAACACAAAATAAATGTTTGTTTACATTTAATTTTTCTACTTTATCTGCCAGTTTTCACTCTGTTGCTTCTAACACATTTGCCTAGCAAAACTTATAACTTTTTTCTCTCCCTCTAAATTGGCCTGTCCTTTTATGTTATGAGCGTTTTTCAAATGTCAAAATATCACATGTGTAAACTCTTAAATTTGTAATTAATGCCATAAATTCTTTTAAAATTACAATTTGATTTTCTATTTTTTCCAAAAATGTTCTTGTTCACTTGTTTGTTGTTTACCACAACAGCTGATCAAAACAAAAAACCAGTCGCATAAACGCAGAAATTTAGAGAATTTAAAGAAGACCTCGTAAATGATCTGCGTGAAAATTACAATATCCTCGATAACAAACTGCATGAAATAAGTGAGAGGGTAATAATTCTCGAAAATAGATCAGCCGAAATTTAAAGTATGCGCGTGGAAATAAAGGATATAAAAACAAAATTGCGGCAACAAGAGAACTATCCGTTTTCAACTGAACTCAGGATAAAGGAAATTCCGTTCTCTGAAGAAGAGAATCTACCGGAGATTTTAAAAAAATTTTAACACCATAGACACACGCGTACCTAACTTAAAATCTATATACCGCTTGAGGAACCATAATAATAAACACAACGAGACCTCGAAAGATGCCTTAATAATGAAACTTTGGTCTGCGTAGGATAAAGATTTCTTTTTAAAATCGTTGGCTAACTTCAGAAAACAGCACAAGTGTTTTACTTTCCGGCTCAGGAACATTGGCTACAACTCGGACGTAAAATTTTACGTAAACGAGAACCTGACTCAAAACAACTTTAAAATCCTTCGTGCTGCAATTCGCCTAAAAAAGAAAAAACTGTCTTCCGCATTTACTATGACGGGTTGCGTATATATCAGAAAACAAGATAACGAAGACACAATTCTAATTGAAGACATTAATATCCTAGAGCCACTGTCGCCAGATAAAAAAATAAAATCGGAAAAATAGAAATATCTTTCTTTTTGGTAAAATGTCTGTTTTTATTCGAGGAAATTTACATTTAATAATTTTTGCACAAAAATTAAATATACATAGATTTATTATGTTTACAGTTTGTTCTATTAAATATAATTAAACATTTATTTATATATATCGGAATTTAATTGCCGCAATAAATCAGTTTTATATATTATTTATTTATTAATGTATTAAAACAATTTGTTTTATTTAATTTTAAGTATTGCTCTTAAAGAGTTATATTGATCTCCAAAATCAAACATTTTAAAAACTTGATCGCAAAGTTCAATATAAAAATGTATGCAATTATTTACAATTTCATCTATTTCGTTTTTATTAAATTTTGTAACTAAATTTTTATCATATATACCTAAATAAAAATTTCAATATCTAAAAACTTTATTTTATTTTTGTAATCAATTAAATTTAATTCACATTTTGGTACATTTTGTTTTAAAAAATTACTCATTACAATTTTAATCAATTTTTCCATTTGTGTATATAAATTTTGTATTTCTGATGTTTCACTTTGAAACATTTTGTTTATGCTATTAATAATTCTGAGGATATATTTTAAAAATGACAAATATATTTGGTTTTTGTTATTTAAATTATCTTTTTTTTTATAATTTCCATTTATTTACAATCGATTATACAACATTAAGTAAATTCGATAAGTTTAAAGTAAAATAATATATTTTATTAAACTACATTAAGTTTAATAAAGTATAAGGCTAGATTAGTTTTTAAATAAAATTTAATTATTTACAAGACAAATAATTTATTTTCTGAATTGAAGATCTAACAAATATATCCTATTCAGTCTTCTAATTTCGTCCCTTTTATCTAACAAGGTGATTGCTAGTACATTACAAGGATTACTAAGTCTGTTTAAGTATCTAGCGCTAAAACTATTTATTTCATTTATCACAAAACGAATTTTTAAGTCCCAATGAATTTGTTTATTGGTTACAAACCAGGGAGCATTGACCATGAGTCTCAGAACTTTTGACTGGTAACATTGTAATATCTCGACATTTGACTGACTGGCTGTTCCCCATAGCTCAATACCATACGTCCAAACCGGCTTTAAAATAGCCTTGTAAAGAATTACCTTGTTCTCAAGACTAAGTTGAGATTTAGGCCCAAGTAGCCAGTATTTTTTTTAGTTTTAATATTTAGATAATTTCTCTTTGCCTTAATGTGGTCTTTCCACGTAAGTCGTTTATTGAGATGCATACCCAAATATTTAACGCAATCCGTTTTTGGTATTTGTAAACCATTTATGTACTCTGGAGGACATTCATTTTTTCTTAATGTAAAAGAGACATGATTAGATTTCTCTGTATTTATAGCAATTTTCCACTTAGTAAGCCAATCTTGTAATATATTTAATTCTCTTTGAACCATGGCAGATGCTACGATGTGATTTTCATTACCAGCTATTATTGCATTGTCATCTGCATAGGTAGCTAACGTAATATTATCTACTAATGGTATGTCCGAAGTGTAGACAGTGTATAATATGGGATCTAGAACACTGCCCTGAGGTACTCCTGTGTGCGTATTGAAAATCATAGAAAGTTCATCATCAACTTTGACATGAAACTTGCGATTTTTTAGGTAGGACTTTAAAACAGAGTAATATGGAGCTGGTAGATTATGCTTAAGCTTGTATAATAGCCCTTCGTGCCTGTTTCACGTCCAAAAAAACACCTGAACAAAACATTTTTCTTTCAAACGAATCGGAGATAACTTTAAAGATTTGATGGCATTGCTCCGGGGTTCCATGTTTATGCCAAATCCAAACTGATGGTCAGGAATTATTTTAAGTTTCTCCAGAGCTGGAAGTATACAAATAGCTTCTCAAAATGTTTCGAGAAGGTGGTAAGTAAACTTATAGGCCTATAAGATGAAATAAGTTTTTCTGGTTTGTTAGGTTTCTTTATCATTATTATTCCCGCCTGTTTCCATTTAGAAGGAAAGTACGATAATCGCAACATTGAATTAAATATTAGTGTTAAAAATACAATACTTTTCTTCGACAACGATTTAGCAATTACCGCATCAATCCTGTCAGGGTCAGGGGTTTTTCTGTTTTCTAGTTTGGAAATTGCGTTTTGCACTTTTTTTTGGTGAATATGGCTTTATAGGCAAATCCATTTGATATGGAGATTCTAAAAAGTCTAAAATTACGCTTTCATCAACTGTGTTGGTTAATGGGAATGGTTTGTAGATTTTTTCTAAATACTGCGAGAATGCATCGGCTTTACTTTTGCTGTTTCTACACAAACTTCCATCTTCAGCAATAATGGGTATATTTCTTTTAGTTGGATGTTTTAAATATTTGGTCGCCTTCCATAAACTATAGCGTGTTTCTTTAAAGTTATCCAAATTTTTTAGAAAATTAGATGTTTTATAATTATTCAATTCCGCTAATCGTTTTTAAGATAATTCGAGGATCGGTTAAAATTAGATTTGTCAATCGGGTTCTTGCTTAGTTGCCATATTCTTCATAATCTTATCCTTTCTCTTATTTCAGTGGAAACAACAAATGAATTAGCTGTTATCGGAGGAGTGGATAGTAGGGCACAATCATATATTGCCTTGGTAAATGTATCTACTGCCAAATCGATTTCTTCTGTAGTCTTAATGAATACATTAAGATCTAATCTGCGATCCATTCAGTGTTGAAACATGCTTATATTAGTTTTATGTGCAATTATTTTATTATTTCTAGTAATGGACGGCACATTAGTACTATAACTTAGTATTATGGGTGTATGATACGAATTAAGGTCATCAGAATCTTTTATGTCAAGCAGATTGTCAGCAATACCTGAGTACACAAAGAAGTCCAATATATCTGGAATTTTGTTGGGATCAGCGGGCCAATACGTAGGTCTACCAGTGGACAGAGTTTTATAACCATTTTTTGTAATACATATTTAAAGTTCCTTGCCTTTAGGATTTGCCAGTCTAGAACCCCACCAGGGGTGTTTAGCATTGTAATCGCCAGCAATAATAAATCTCGTCCCAAGATTTTTAAAAAAATGTTCATAATTTTGAAGGGATAGTCTATACCTAGGAGGACAATATATAGCATATATAGGCAAAGAGAAGTTATTACAATTAATTTTAATTCCACAAGCTTGAATAAAAGGCTCAGATATATTTTGTAAGGATTCGTATTTTAAATTTGACTTAATAAGAACGGCAGATCCAGCGTGGGCTTTATCATCTGGATGGTTTGCAACAAATATATCGTAACCTTTTATGTGAAAGTAAGTTTTAGATGTAAAATGAGTTTCGGATAGTAAGAGGATATCTAGTTGATTATCTTTGAGAAAAATTTCAATTTCTCGTGTGATTGGAAGCACCGTTTGCATTCCATGTATAAATTCTTAAGTTTATTTGCATAATTTCTCCATTAAATTTGTCATCATGTCAAACATTCTGTCCATCATACGTTCCAATCTTTCCATTAATTTCATTTCAGGACTACTAGAACTGTTTATTACTGCTTGAGCATATGTAACGCAGTCGTTTGTAAATTTATTATTAGTTGGGTTAAATTTATTTGACTGGGAATATTGACTGCTATGAGTGTCATTGGCTGTATGTTGGGCTCTGAATTCGTTTCGTCTATTGGTAGTGTTTAGCCTATTTTTGATAAGTTTCGCACCCTTTATAATTAGCAGTATGATTTTGTAGATAATTTACACATTTAGGTGGCGTTTCGACTGATTTCGAACATATTTCAGTAGGATGATCCATACCACATTTAACGCACTTAAATCGTCTTTTACAATAAGATTTAGTGTGACCAAATTGCTGACATCTATGGCACTGAACTAAGTCATCGGTTTTTCTTGGAGCCGCTATCACGACAATAGCATTATTAAAAGATTTTATATTAAATATATCTTTATTATTTGGGTTGGGGTCCAGATCCACAGCTTGGTGATACGGTTCCTGACATTAGTTACGTTTCTAACATTATGCCCTAACGTTAAAAGTTCGGCCTTAATATCATCAACTTGCGTTGTAGGATGAATACCTTTCACTACCACTCTATAGGAACGCTCTTGTTTTGGTTGATAGGTATGATAAATAATGTTTTTTAACTCAAAATATTTAACAATTTTCCTAAAAGAATCTGCACTTCTAACCATTTAGAATTAAAATCATTTATTTCCTTATTTATGCATTTAATCATTTTAGTAATATCCAAGATATCTGAAATGTATATAGGTGGCGGTCTTGGTGTTTTGTTGTCTTGTTGATCATCATGAATAATTTCAACATCATCTGCTGCAGTTTTTTCAGAAACTAGCTGAAATTTATTGTTGTTTGAAGTACTTGGTTCTTCACTTGCATGAAATTTGTATGCTCATATAAATACGGTGAACTGATTAGCCTTCGTTTATTTCCATTTGCTGAGGATACCTGCTGCCAAATACCATCGCTTTCGTTATTATCATTTTCATCACTCGAATTCATATTAATAAATTGTTGTTATAGAATTATCACGCAACTCTTATGTACTTAATTGTGTTTTTAAACGGTCTAAAAAATTTTTTTTTTCACACAACCACTATGACATAAAATTCGAAGCGAACTGATTTAAATTATCTAAAATTATTTTTGCAGTATCAATATTATTGATGTGATATTGAATTTTGAATACAACCTTGTTTACAACACATATATTTTTCCTTTTCTTATAAGATTTATTCACTTTCTCTTTCTAATGTTCTTTTTCTTTCTATGCTTGAATTAACAGTTATTTTTTATTATTTTAGTATGTAAACAATTTTTGTATTTTAGTCGTAATAAAGTGTTCAAACGAAAAACATCGTCTTTTGATTTGTCTGGAAGAATTTTAAGAGGTTATGGGCCCAGGAGAACTCTAATATTACAGTATTTCGCATAATTAAAAAGAAGTGATAAGACAAGAGTTAAAGTGAACAAAATGAGTGTTTCAATGTACAACATTGAGAAATTGAATGAAACGAATTACGACTCGTGGAGCCTGCAAATTAAGGCTGTTCTGATTCATCAGGATTTGTGGTCAACTATTAGTGACGAAAAACCAACAGTACCAGATCAAATTGCAGCATGGACGAAGAGGGATGAAAAGGCAACATCTACAATTATTTTAAGCATTACGCGTATCCAAATTTCATACATCAAGAATTGCCCATAGACCTAAAGGACCGGTAAGAAAAGTTACACTTTTTAAACAACTTCTTAATATGAGAATGGGTGAAGCAGACTGCGTCCGACAGTACGTTTGTAATTTTTCGTCAACTGTGGAGAAGCTAGCCGAAACTGGAATAGAGCTTCAAGATGAGTTATTTGCTATAAGGCTTTGGGCAAGTTTACCTGCATCGTATGAAAACTTTGTCATTGCCTTGGAGACAAGAGATGAACTACCAAAACTCAGTGTATTAAAATTGAAATTGACGGAAGAGGGTGAACGAAGAAAGGCTGGTAAACAAAATACACAACTTGAAGGACGTGCACAAGTATTCATTTCACAGTTAAACAACAAGAAGAACAACAACAATGTAAGTAGCAACAGTATGAATACCAACAAGAACGGAAAAACAGTCGTCATCCTAGCAAGCAGAAACAAAATTTTAACTGTTTTAAATGCGGTCGCAGAGGCCACTACGCAGCGCAATGCAGAAACGGCAAAACAGAGACAAACAACAGAACGGTACAACAAGAAAAGAGAGACAAACACGCATACGCAATATTTGCAGCAACCAAAAACAACAACGTGCTGAATAGAGATTTTTGGTGTTTCGACAGCGGCGCGTCTGCTCATTTATGCTGTAACCGAGACTTTTTGAAACTGCAGAACTGATCAGGCCAAAGTAAAAAGCAGAGGGCAGAGGTACAGTTCGTATTCATGAATGACGCCTTTTGCACGTTGAAATTAGTATCGAAAGAAGTTTCAAAAACTTTTTTGCATTTTCTTTTAAAATTTCTTTCGCTTTTGCACGTAAAAAATTAATTTCATAAATTTTGTTTTCTTTTATCGCGTCGTTCTGCTGACAGTTGACAGTTGTGTTGGCAGATATGATAATTTTGACGTTTTGAAGCAACAGATATACAAAGTGAAAACTGGCGGATGAAGCAGAAAAATTAAGTGTAAACAAACATTTATTTGGGAAAATTTGGAATATTTGTTTATTTCTTCAATGAAAATTTTAAAGATTCTTAAATATTTCATTATTAATCGAAATGTGGGTGATTTTCAGTCACAATGAATATAGTTTCTTGTGCAAAAGGTAATTAAGAAGCTAAATATAATAAGATCAAAATAAGACGTACTGCTCATAAAAAATTTTTCTTGCTGAAAGTTGCGAACAAAAATGAGTGTTTTTGTTTTCCATGGAAACAGGCAGGCAAGTGAAATAGCCTGTGTTATAAAAACATCACATTAATTATCAAACTCACGTTTCCATTCTGTATATATTCAGTGCTGTTGACAGTTGTTACTTTACTTGGCATCTTGATCTAGGTTCAAACACAACACAACGCTTCAAAAATGACCACGGAAAAAGAAAATATATTAAAAGACATATTTGAATGTATTGAAGAAGCTATGGAATTGGATTCTGATGATAGTGACAAGAGGAAATACTTCTTGGTTTGTAGTGCATATATATATATATTTTTTTTAATAAAATATATAATATTTTAAGGTCTGACAAATTTGTGTGGGAGGGCTACATATCTTCGTAGTCCCAACAAAAATAAAAAACAATGGATGAAACCTAGTAGGAAATGCCGGAAGAACCGAGGCTCTTTTTCGTTTTTATAAAATGAATTACTTTTGAGCGACGAAGTATCTTATAAAAATTATTTAAGGATGACTAAAGAGCAATTTAAATACATTTTAAATTTAATAGAAAAAGATATAACGCGTGCCGATACAGTAATGAGAGATGTTATTACTCCTGCTGAAAAATTGGCTTTAACATTGCGTTTTCTTGCTACTGGTAAGTAACTATAATTTAAAATCATGTTTTTATAATTTTAATAAAATTTAAGTATATTTTAGGTGAATCTTTTATTAGCTTAGATTATCAAACACGAGTGTTTGTTTCCATGATATCTTCCATAGTTCCTGAAGTTTGCCTCAATATTACGAAAAAATGATCGGAATATATTTAAAGGTATTGTACACTAACATATAGTTTCTTATGGTAATACACCGAAAATATAATTTTCATATATGGATGCATGAGTAACGTTTTTATTTTTTCTTAGAATTAGTTTCCTAGCAGCTCAACAGAATGGGAAACAATTGCTAAATAATTTGCTGTAAATTGGCAATTCCCAAATTGTATAGGTGCTTTAGATGGTAAGCATATAAATTTTCGGCCACCACGAAAAGACGGTGCGTTTTACCACAACTATAAAGGAGGCAATAGCATAATACTGATGGCTTTAGTGGACGCCAATTGTAAATTTATTTATGTGGATATTGGCTGTAATGGAAGGTGTAACGATGCTGGTGTATTCCTTGAGAGTAATTTAAAAAAAAATTAGAAGAGAAGGATGTACCCCAAAAGTATGGTGGGAAATGGCAGGTATCTTCCGTATGTTGTAGTTGGTGATGATACATTCCCACTGCAATGCTATTTAATGAAGCCCTACCCATATCATACCAATGTAAAAGAGAAGCAAATCTTTAATGCAAGACTATCTCGAGCAAGACATGTTGTCGAGCATTCTTTTGGCATTCTTGCGAACCGTTTTAGAGTTTTTTTTATCGCCTATTAACTTAAAAGTTCAGAATGTGGAAACGATAACATTTACCTGCTGTGTTTTACATAATTTTTTATTGAATACTGATGATACGTATGTTAGCACTTATTCAAATAATATACAAAATTCTTCTCAACCAAGTAAAATGGTCATTCAGACAACACATACAATCCACGAAAAGGGTGTGCGCAAGTTCTTAGGCAGCAATTCACTGAATATTTTAACAACGAGGATTAGAGTAAATTGGATTGGCTGTAATATATAACTTATTTGCAGAGTAGATGGTAAGATAATTAATTTTATGTAATTTAAATACCATTTAATTAATTACATTTCTTTAGGAACAATAAAAGGTCGGCGTTATTGAGCATAGAGTAGTGAAGTGATTTAGAGTATAAGAAAAAAGTCACAAGTTAATTTTTACTTTTTTCCCCAATAATTTCTATGTAATATTAAATTACTATTAAATGAATCCATTGAATGTATAGATCATAAGTTAATTTTTACCTTTTTCCCCTATAATTCCTAAGTAGTATTAAATTACTATTAAATGAATCCATTAAATGTATGTATCATAAGTTAATTTTTACCTTCTTCCCCAATAATTTCTATGTAATATTAAATTACTATTAAATGTATCTATTGAATTGAAAAAAAACCATAAAATTTGTTTTAATTTAAAATGTATATTTATTTTATTTTTAAAAACAAAAGCTTGTACAGTTCAAATGAACAAAAATTATGTTTTGCAAAAAATAATAAATAATAAAAACAAAAGCAGGTACAGTTCAAATGAACAAAAGCAGGTACAGTTCACATGAACAAAAATTATAAATTGCAAAAAAAAATAATAAAAATAATTTGAAAATAAATTGCATGCATAAAGAAAACAATAAGTTATACAAAAATACAAATAAAAAATAAATAAACGAAAATAAATTATTTCCTACATAAATAAAAATGTATTAAAATGAAAATAAAAAATAATATTGAAATAAAATCAAATACTCACTCAAAATCATCCTCATCAAAAATTCCTTCCATGGATTTTTATAAAATATCTTTTCGGTTGCTCTCTGATTGCGCCGTCAGCCTTCTCATTAGGCATTGTACTTGCCAGGCAGCTTCGGGCTGGTCTTCCGGCCTAATCCGCTGCATTTCAGAAACGACAAGCGCTCCCAGCCATGCATATGGTTTCCCTTTTTTTCCTTTATAACGGATTTAAAATTCTGCAACTAGTTCCGAAGGTCTATAACGGTTTGCTACAAAATATAAACACAATATTAAAATATTTTTGTTATATAAATTTCTCATAACAATTAATATACAGAGTTTTTTCTTTTGGACCCTCTTATGATTTCAGTGGCACAGCTGCCGATGTACATGGCGTGCCATCATCAATCCCAAACTTGAAAAATTAAACAAATTTGAAAATTTATCAATTATTTGAATATAAATATTTTCAAACATACCTCTATAACATCTGTGCCACTGGCTGTTGATGTTCGTGGCGTGACATCATCAATCCCAAACTTGAAAAATGAAACAAACTTGAAAATTAATCAATTATTTAAATATTAATATTTTCAAACATACCTCGATGTTATTTGTGCCCTGTCGCATTTCCGTGTGTGTTTTGAGGAAATTTAGTTGTTCAAAACACCACAGCTTAGGCAGGTATAAATCATCATCAGAACACCCACTTTTTTGTTTGAAATTGCGCGAAGTTCATTGGTGTATTGGACCCGTAAATTTCTCCATTTCCTTTTCACCTCTTCGAATGTAATGGCCTGATCTTTTTGATGTAGAGTTTCTGTAATTTTCTGAAAGGCATCGGTTTTTTTTTGTCCTGTCCAAATACTCTCTCGACTTTATATTATAAATACATGGAAATTCCTGAATTAAAAAGATGAGTTCTTCGATTTGCTCTTTCTGCCACTTGTATACCATTGTGCTATTATATATGTTATTATATTATAATATATTTAAATATTATTATTTTTTAATATATTTACCGTATTTAAATTAATTAGATTCCTCGATTTATATGAATAAATAATAATAATAATAAATTTAAACTTTGGATTTTAATATTTTAATTTTTTTAATTATTTATTTAATTATAAACACAAAACACACAAAACACGCAAAAAATAATGTTATTTTAAATAACGGAACTTTATCTAAACTTCACTATGCGAAACCAAAAATAAAAGAAAATATCAAATAAAATGTGAAATAAAATACAACTCTGTGTATATACGAATAAAGAACAAAGCAAGTTTGCGAGTACATGAAATTGTGAAATCAACCCCGCTCGGTTTTCCCCTCTCTCCCACAAACTCAAGAGTGTTGAAATTTGTTTCGAAACAAATGTAACATTTTGTTAAACGATGTGTTGTTTGTACCAAGTCTGCAGTGCAATTTCATTTCTGTGGGCAGAGTAGCGGTAAAAGACGTTGTGAAATTTAACAACAGAGAAGCCACGATAATAGATGAAAAAGGAAAGACAATATTGCATGCAAGTAAGGTAGGAGATTTGTTTTTGTATAGGGCTATGAAAAACACATTGTTCATGACGACGTCAAATGTGAATGAGGTTATGAAATGGCACAATCGTTACCGTCATTTGAATGTTTCTGGCCTAGGTGAACTGTCACGGAGGAATTTAGTTAATGGCCTGAATTTACAATTTCTTAAAGAAATTAATTGTACTACTTGCTTGAAGAGCAAATGCACAACGAAACCATTCTCTAGTTCCGAAAACAGAGGAACAGAATTATTGGAAATAATTCATACGGACATTTGTGGTCCGGTAAACAAAAATTCTTCTGGTGGTGCACGCTACATATTGACATTTATCGATGATCTTTCTCGGTATGTATTTGTTTATTTTTTGAAGAACAAAAGCCAGACATTTGATACATTTAGGAAATTTAAAGCTATGGTTGAATGTCAGAAGATGACGGCGCTTAGATCTGACAATGGTACGGAGTTCGTTAATAAGGTTTTTGACGATTTTTTAGAATTGAATGGCATTAGGCGATACTAACTGCACCTCTCACACCGCAACAGAACGGGGTAGCTGAACGTTTTAATAGGACGTTATTTGAAATGGCCAGAGCAATGCTAGTATATTCTGGGGTTGATGAGTCTTTGTGGGCAGAAGCTGTGAACACTGCCGCTTATTTGAGAAATCATTCGCCGACGAAAGCATTGGATCACTGCACACCATATGAAGTATGGTACAATAGGAAACCAAGTGTCCGACGTCTTAAAATTTTTGGTTCCTTGGCCATTGCATTGGGAAAGACGCATCATCACAAGTTCCGTCCAAAGGGAAGAGAATACATCATGGTTGGTTATTCGGAAACATCGAAACGATATCGTTTATTTGAAAAGGCTACGGGAAAGATAATAGTTAGTCGAGATGTTTACTTTATTGAAGATGGTAATGAGAAGGGGAATAAACCGGCAGAACTGGCTGAATTAGATAAGGAAATCCTCAGCATGCAAATAGAACCGCTTGAGGAAAATATTGTTCAAGAAGAAGTCCAAGATCAAAGTGACTGTGAATTCGATTCTGCTGAAGAAGAATACTCTGATCCTGATGCTGTAATGAGTGGTACAGAACTTGTTGGATTTCGTAACACTGTAAATTTGATGTGTGCAGACAATATAAAAGTTCATGTGACTGTGGACGAGGCCTTATCCGGTGAGTACTTTCATTATTGGTTAAGTGCGATGCAGGAGGAGTATAAAGCTCTTCTTGTTAATGATACCTCCTGGCCAGAGGATCGTGGGCTGTGAATGGGTGCTTGCTGTGAAGATGAATAAGGAGGGCCATATCGAACGTTTTAAGGCGAGATTGGTTGCTAAGGGTTACGCCCAAACTTATGGTGTAAATTATACGGAGACTTTTTCACCCGTTGTGTGTTATGAAACTATCAGAATGAGAATTGCCCTTGCAGCAGAATACGAGCTTCATCTACATCAAATGGATGTATCCACGGCATACCTAAATAGCGAATTAACGGACGAAGTATATATGGCGCAGCCTGAAAAGTTCGCGGATGAAAGATTCCCAGACAGAGATCTGAAATTAAAGAAAGCTTTATATGGACTTAATGAATTCGGTCGGCAATGGAATTTGAAGTTGGATAAAATATTGAAGGAAATTGGTTTACATCCCTGCGAAAGTGAACCATGCCTGTACCGGATGGGAAGTGGTAGCGACATCAATTTAATCGCCGTATATGTCTATGATTTGCTTATAGCTTGTTCTAATTTAAATATAATGAATCTAATTAAATCTCAGATTTCAGAAAAAGTTTCTGTAGTGAATAAAGGTCCCGCTAAACATTTCCTTAGCATTGAAATCGAAAGAGATGGTGTCACTGGCCAAATTACAATTCAGCAAAGCGGATATATCAAGGAGCTTCTGCGTGAATACCACATGGAAGAGTGCCGTCCAGTATCCACTCCATTCGAGCCCAAATACCAAGCTGTTTGTGATAACGATAACTGTGAGAAGATCGACGCAACAAGTTATCAGTCACTCATAGGTTCCCTTATATATTTGACGATTTGTACTCGACCTGACATACTACATTCGGTATGTATATTATGCCAGAGGAACAAAGATCCACACAGAGAACACATGGCAGCGGCAAGAAGACTCCTAAAGTATTTAAATAAGAGTGCGAATTATCAAATAAGGTATCGGAAGACGACAGCCAGTAGTATGCTACGCCGATGCTGATTGGGGCGGTGATACGACAAATAAAAAAATCATATACGGGATATGTCTATCCTCGCTGGCAGTGCGTTCTCATGGGAATCCAAGAAGTAGGCAACAGTGGCTTTGAGTAGTACGGAGGCCGAATATATGGCGCTTTCATCAGCAGCAAAGACAGCAGTATTTTTGAGAAAAATTCTAAGTGAGGCGCAAATCCATTGTCCAAAGAAGATTGTAATATATGGAGATAACCTTGGGGCTTTACATTTGGTCAAGAACCCTATTTATCATAGTAGAAGTAAACATATAGATACATATAAAGTATCACCATATTAGGAATGTTTTTGTAGAAGGGTTAATTGATTTAGAATATTGTAATAGTAAGTCTAATATTACTGATGTTTTAACGAAAAATGTATCTAGGAATAGTCATATGAAATTAGTAGGAGCTTTGGGCTTTATAAATTTACGAATTAATGTATACTTTTTTATTTTAAAATAATGTGTTGAGGAGGAGTGTTGTGATATTGAATTTTGAATACAACCTTGTTTACAACACACATATTTTTCCTTTTCTTATAAGATTTATTCACTTTCTCTTTCTAATGTTCGTTTTCTTTCTATGCTTGAATTAACAATTATTTTTTATTCTTTTAGTATGTAAACCATTTTTGTATTTTAGTCGTAATAAAGTGTTCAAACGAAAAACATCGTCTTTTGATTTGCCTGGAAGAATTTTAAGAATTATCTATGTTTACCGCAAACGCAAATACATTTTTAAAGCTTCGAATAGATCTAGCAAACGATTAACTACAGCTCCAAGTGAAAGCCATCGAGTTTGACACGGATGCAAAATTTTTAAAGGTTTTATTTCTAATAGCTTTTGAATATCATTAAATTGTCCAAATCGTTTGGGACTTTTGATAAATAGTCAAAGTTTCGACAGTTGATGGAAGCTTTAAGCAAGCATATGAAGAACATAATGTCAACGAATGGCAAACACATTTTATAATGAAAAGATGTGGAATTTTTTTCTTTAACATTTGGGCAACTGAAATCGCATAAAGATTTTTGATTCGACAAATCTGTAGATTCATCTACACATAAAGAAAATTTTTTATCCTTTAAAATATTAGTTAGTGCTTGTAACTGTGAGCTTCCAAGCACATTTTTAATTATAGCTGTCGCCTTTGTTCTACTTATGGTCATATTAATCGCAGCGTCTGAACCTTTAAAGCATTGTTGACATACCTTTGTCATGTGATGCACTAAATTTATTTCAGCTCATATTTTTCTGCTGTAAATACTGAATCAATCGTCTTCTGATTATGGAATACTGATCTTGATGCATCCAAATGCTTCTTCGTATTTGCATGCGCAATTAAATCAGTTTTTCCCGATGAAGCCTTAAGATCTGTGTTGCACAATTTACAAAAGACTTTTCTTTTTAGCCCTTATTTTAATTTCTTGGTCATTTATCCATTCATCTTTTTCTTTTGAATCTAAAAAATATAGAAATTATGTTTTCCAATTTTAATATTCCCGTTTAAAAAATATTTCTTATCGATGTTTCAGCATCTTCTGCATTAGTTTTGTCTAAAATCCATAAATGTTACCTATTATTTTTCGTTCCCTTTCAATGACAAATTATTATAATTTACCACTTGTTAAATATCTTAACATTTTCACATTTACCTTCTTCAAACGTTTTATTAAAAATTACTTTTTACTCTTTTATAATTTACACTATTAGGTTTAATTTAAACTCTATTTCTTTTTGGTATCTTGTTTTTTGTGTTCATAGGTTTATATCATTAGCAGAACACAAAAGCTGGATTCACCCATTGTTTCGGAACAAAAATTTTATTGTAAGTCAGGGTTGACTAATCAGGCTTGATGTTAACAAATAATAACTGATGTTTAAATCCGTCACTGTTGACTAGTCATACTTGGTGAATATATCTGTCAATTCTGACTATTATAACTTTTATAATAAAACTCGATTTTTATATTATTTTTATTATAAAATGTATTAGTTTTTATTTTTTTATTTATTATATTAAAGTTGATTTTTTAAATTTTTTTTGTTTCAGTTTATGGTGGCTCCTTTCTATTACTTTTTTCAAAGTCTAAGGACGATTGCAGTTTGAAAACTTCTGAAATTTGCAGAAGATATATATATATATATATATATATATATTTATATAAAAGTATGGACATACCTCGTAGAACTTTTTGGAATAGCGAAAGCTTAGCAAGCGCTTGTTTCCACCACCTTCCTTCCCAATTATACTTTTCCAGCAGGTCATCAGTTAATACTGCACGAATGACACTGCTGATATCCTCAGATGTGCCTTTCAATTTATGGAAATATGTAATCTGTAAAGAAATATGATTATTAAATATTTTAAAAAAGAAATAATTTGACTTTATTACCATTGCTTGGCAAAACGCTGGAGATTCTAACTTCTGCTCTACCTCTCCCACCGCTTCGATTGATTTCAGTGGAAGCATGCTGGCTACTTCGTCCAGATGCTTATCCTGCTTTTCACCAGTCATGCGACACACAGAATTTTCTACCTTTTTGATGGCTACATTACATTCAATCAACACCTTGGACTGGGCCAAGGCTTCGGGCTTTGACAAAATCTGTTAAAATATTTGTTCTTTAAATAGTAATAAAAGAAGGCTAATAATACTTACGCTTGTCTCTAGTTTCTCCAATTTATTGCCAATCTCTTGTTGGTTGGAGACTATTGAGCCTTGACCATTGCTCAGTATGCTCTGGTTTTGCATAATAGTTGTTTGCTTAAACGAAATAGGAAAATAATAATATTAGATTTCGGAACATGCATATGTATATATAATAAGGAGAAATAATTTTTTATTTAAAATAAATCATAATGGCATACTTACAGTTTCTTCAATCTTCTCAAGGCGAGATGAAATATTTTTTAATATTTCAAAATGTCTTAAATAAAAAAAAAGAAATATTAATTTAATCCACTGATAATAAGAAAAATTAACTTAACCTTCATTTTTTGAGAAACCATTTCAAAACCTGATTCTTCTAATATACTTCGTTTTTCCCCAAACTCTTCTGTATGGTGAAAAGGACTACATCTAAATTCAAATGTCATATCTGTTCTTGGAATGCCAACTTCTTTCGAAAAACAAACTCTTCTCTCCTTATATAACCCTTCCTGACAGCATTTGGAGCAACCATTCTTGCTATTGTGGGACATTACACCTGTAACAAAAGCCCTAGCTGGAGATTCACAAATAAACAAGCGAACATCAAATCTAAACGACTTTTCGCTATGGCCCACCTTTAAACCTTGTTCTCCAAGCAACTTTACTTCTGTACAGAAATCTGTCATAAAGCTATCCAAATTCTGTGGTTTCTTAAAACCTGAAAAACAACCAATCATGAAAGGATTAACGCTATCAAAGCCTACAATTTTTCCTAAAATGGGCCACAAAACTCTATTTGAACTCTTGAAAAGTTTAAGACCGTCAACGCATAAATCAATCACAACTTCATCTTTACCATATAAATATTCAAAAGAATCTGAAATAAAAAATTTCTGAATACCTAAATATAAAAATTCACCATTTGCTATTATTATTCAAATTCCATATTTTCCCTACTTGTACTAAAAAGAGTTTCTGCCGACAATGGCAAATCTTCCACTCCTACCCTATTTAGCGTATGCAATAAATCCTCCACAACAGTCTGAGAAATTTTATTCCTAACAGCCCACGATTTAATCTCCTCAGACTTGCCTTTAATATCCGAATTTCCCTGAAAATCAGAATTGTTTCCTATAATTTCAGATGGCTCTGGCTCTGAATCTACATTACCAATTTTTTCGACAATTGCGGATACACTACAACCTGGCTTAGAATCTTAACAATTCTTTCACTAATTTTCTTCACTTGTTCAATTTTTATTTTTTCACTTTTCAGTGAGTTATTTGCATTATTTTGAATAAAACATTTATATTTTTTTGCAATTGCCTTTTTTCCATAATTAAATTTGTTTATAAAAATTTTATTTTATCTTTATTTTTTTAAGTGTTTTCTTTCTTCTTAATTTTTTTTCTTGTTTTTTATTAATTTCAATTTAATTTTTCACTTTAATCTTTCAATTTAGTTTAATTTTTGTTTAGTTTTAAAATTTTCACTTTCGTCTTTTCACTTTTGCAGAAATAATTATTTTGTAACGACATAAAATACAACACTGTAACACAAACTACAACAGTGACAGTCATTTTACCTGTCACATGGCTATCATTTGTGATAGAAAGATCCATTTTAATAAAATTAGTAATCAAAATGTAGTTGTTTCACTCTTGCGTATGCGCTCTTTACCAGTTTACAAATTTTTCTAACAATGGCAACAACAATAATTTTTAACGGCAGAAAATGCAACTCTTTACCACAACAGTGACGGTCATTTTACCATTCATTTGACTGTCATTATTGATGAAAACATTCATAACATTTTTTTTCAAACAATTCTCTAAAAAAAAATGCAAATGTGTTAGTAATAATAATTTTTCATGTTAGTTTCAGTCATTCATTTCTTGTAGGGTTGTACACACGCAGCAAAAGTGAATAGTTTTCTTCTTTTCTATTCTTAACAAAGTCATATTGACACAATTATATGAAAACAGTGGTGCAAACATATACTTTTAATTAAATCGGCATAACAAAAATTGGCAAATCGCACTTTGTCATTTTTAAAGTCAAAAATCGGCAAAATACCGATAAATCGCAAATCTGGCAACAGTGCCTGGAGCAGTTATTTCCTAGGCTTGATAGTTAACTACTCAACTAGTTTCCTGATAATGATAAACCTGATGATGTGCGAGTTTAATTGAATGTTCAATTTTAATTTAATTTTTATTTCCTTCCTTATTTGTATGTATAACTCCTTTTTTATTATGCGCTTATTTATCATAATTATAGCAATTTACTTAGCCTTTGATTGCATTGCCATAACTGACGTACAATCTAATGAACTCTAACAGTCCTTATTCCAGAGACTGTGTGTACAACATGATTAGAGTTTTAGCCAAACAAAGAACTGGTCTCAACATTATTCATATAAATGCACAGAGTGTGAACAATAAAATTGATGAATTTAGGCATATATTCGTAGCAGCAGAAATCGACATTATTTGCGCTTCCGAAACTTGGTTTCCTCTGGATGTTCAGGATTCAGTTTACAGTCTACAGGGCTTTAAGCTTTTCCGGTCAGACAGGAAAATCCTTGTTAACAATACGGCAACGAGGGCAAAAGGTGGCGGAGTTGCAATTTATGTTCGAAACGGTATTCCGTGTAAAGTAAGATTAATGACTGAAATTGGTAGTCAAATTGAATATTTATTTCTTGATATTTCATCCACACATAAGAAGAAGGTTTTATTAGGCTGTGTTTATAGACCGAATTCCAATATAAATTTTGATCCTTTCATTTCTATTCTTGAGGAAATTTCCATTCAATATGACGATATGTCGCCGTGGTCTAGTAGGTAGTGTGTTGGCTTATTAGACGAAAAGCCATGGTTCGAGCCCCAGGCCAGACATCAAAATAAAATACAAAAAGTATTTCTTCGGCGTCTTCCTCTCAGCAGATTTCTGGCAAAAACTCTGAGAGTAAATAAAATTGCCATGAAAAGTTTCTCAAAAACCTGTCGTTCGGAGTCGACTTTAAACTGTAGGTCCCGCCACTCATGTATAAAATTAACGCACACAACATAAGTGGTGTGAGAAACTAGGTCGTAATCCTGACTGAAGGGTTGTAATGACCAATTATGTATGTATGTATGACGACATTATTATTATTGGTGACTTTAATAATAATCTTTTACTAGATAATACGTTAACTGCTTCAATGTTGTCTCTCCATCTTAATCCTGTGAATGTGTCCTTACCAACTCACTTCCATTCTACTTCTAGTAGTCTAATTGATCTTGTATTTGTTAATGATATGACTAAGGTACTTTTATATGATCAAATCTCAGCCTCTTGCTTTTCCAATCATCTTTTCTTAACTTGTAATCTGCCTATGAGTCCTGTGGACAAGCATATCACATACCGTGATTTTAAAAGTATCTATTTTGCAGTTTTGAAAAGTAGTGTTGATAATGTCTGTTGGAACCAAATCTACTCACTGGATAATGTAAATGACCAGGTGGCACTAATTCAGGAAAATGTTCGTCTGCTATACTACAGTTGTGTTCCTGTCAGAACTAAACTTGTTAGAGCCAAACACCAACCGTGGTTTAATGCTGAAATTAAAGCTTTAATTTATGAACGCGACATTGCCTACAGGCGATGGAAGAGGTTCAGAACGGACGATCTGAAAGCCATCCATAGGTCAGCTCGTAGTGAGGTCACCAAACGCATTAAGATTGTGAAAACATTGTTTTACGTCGGGAAGTTCGCTTCCGCATTGGATAACAAGGCTAAGTGGAAGGTAACCCGTGATACTGGTGTTGGACAAAAGTGTCATAATACTTCTGCTGATGTCGATGTAAACGCTCTCAATGATAAATTTGTTAATATCAGTGTTCCGACCCCTGATAGTGACATATATAATGACCTTTGTTTTGTTCCGCTTGAAAATCCATTTAGTTTTCGTTGTGTTAATCAGTTCGAGGTTTTGGAATGCTTATCTTCGGTAAAATCGAATGCGGTTGGTTCTGATGACTTAGATCCTCTGTTTTTGAAAGCTTTGTCACGTAGACTTTTGCCGTATTTGACTCATTTATTCAATACAGTTTTAACTATGTCGTCCTTTCCTGATGAATGGAAACAGTCGAAAACCATTCCCATTCCTAAATCCAACAACGAATTCAGGCCAATTGCCATTCTTCCATTCCTGTCTAAAGTAATGGAAAATCTCATGGCTAAACAAATAAATAGTTATCTCGTGAGTAATAACTTCCTATCTGATAAGCAGTCGGGATTTATGAAAGCTAGGAGCTGCACTACTGCTTTAGTCAATGTAGTTGATGACCTTATATTGGAACTAGATGAAAATTACATAGCGTTTTTAGTTCTTTTGGATCACACCAAGGCTTTTGATACGGTTGACCACAAAATATTATTGAAGAAGCTACAGACCCTCTTTCATTTTTCCAACTCAGCTTGTAATCTCAAACGTTCTTACCTTGTGAACATATCACAACGAGTTTATCTAAACGGCAAGATCTCGAATTTGCTAAGCGTTGGAAGAGGTATTCCTCAGGGATCAATATTAGGGCCTCTTATATTCTGTATATACATTAACGACCTACGTGATGTTTTGGATAATTGTAGCGTACATATGTACGCTGATGACGTTCAGCTCTATAGAAGCACGCGTATAGAGGATATCCAACTATGTATAGACACCATCAACTGTGATTTACGAAAAATTGATAGCTGGGCTAGGGCTTTGTATAAATCCCTCTAAATCTAAATGTTTATTGCTCTCCAGGACTAAGAGAGCATTAGTGGTGCCGGATATTATTATCAGGGTGAATAAAATTGATTTTGTTGAATCGGCATCTAATCTGGGTGTTATCTTTAATGGTCGGCTAACGTGGTCGAACCACATTAATGTCATCCTTGGTAAAGTTTACGGTATGCTTAGGAACTTATTTGCTGTTATAGATTCAAATCCTTTTGCCATACGGCTGCAACTGGCTAAAACGTTGTTGATTCCTGTTCCTTTATACGGATCGGAATTTTTCACAAACTGTGATACTGATGATAGGCGGAAACTCAACTTGGCTTATAATAACATAGCCATATACATATGTATTTATTAAGGGACGTCGAGACCATATATCACAATTTTCTTACCAGATATATGGTATTAATTTTGATAATCTATTAAATATTAAATGCCTAATTCTCTTCCATAAGATTATTACTTAGAAACAGCCAATATACTTATTTAGCAGGATTAGATTTACTAGATTCAACCGCGGTAGAAAAATTATCCAATTAAGGCATAGGATTCTTTTTTCGAAACGGCAGTTCTTTATACACACCATCAGTCTTTGGAATGCATGAATTTGGAACTCAGTTCAAAAAGGAGCTATACATTCTGTTTAAGTAGTTTTTAACATATTTTGATTGTTTTATACATTTTTACTCTTTATTTTTATTAGTGATTAATAATTTTCATTTTTCTAATTTATTATTTAAGTTTCATTGTATCTCATTATATATATGTATATATTTTTCTTTGTTTGTATTTTTCTTTATATTTCTCATATAACACTTCAATATGGCGTTCGAGTTTTATAAAAATGAATCAGATTTAATTGACCGCCATATTGGATCCGCCATTTTGAATTTTTTATATCTGAATGATTATCTGTAACCAGCGACCCCAAAAACCCCTGAGCAACAATTTTCAAGTAAATCTGATTAATTTTCAAACTTATTGGAAAAAATTTATTATTTTTATTAAAATTTTTTTTCAAGTATTTGGTCAAGGTATACAATCGGTATATAAGAGATTCAAATATTGTCTTTCCTATGTACAGTCAGCTGTTATATCAAAAAAAGAACAAAACAAACACATACAAACTGCCCTACAAGAAATTAATGACCGAAATTAACACAAACAAAACTTACTACTACAGATATAGTTTTTATTTGACTTTTTAAGCTACAGAGTTGTATTTGTTAATATTTATTAATTTCAAAAACTCAATCGTAGTAGGCTTTGAAAACAAAGCTACTCCCACAAAACTTTTGTGAAAAAACTGTGAAGAATGGAATAATATAAAATTTAAATTGAAAATTTGAAGCTCGTGGAAAAAAGAGAAACAAAATGTGAATTTAATTACAGTGTGAAGCGAAAAAGGAAAGTGAATCAAGAAGAGTAAGAAGTCCGACAGGCAACAAGGAAGGAAAGTATTTTATTTTGTGTGATTTATTTGTGAATATTAAGTCCTCTAATTTCTGATTACTTTTTTGTATAGTGTTCCAATTGGTAGATGCTGCCATTAAAACATTGAAGGAATGTGGAAGCTCATCTTTGCCAGCTATTAAGTAATACCTCGCCAGCATATACATATAAGGTAGATGCCCAAAAATTGACTGTGCTGTTACCAGTGGAAAATTAATCCAAACTAAAGGTAAGCGTGCTTCTGGATCATTCAAATTGTTAGCTGCCGCCAAGAAGTAGATTAATTTTCGAAATAATTATATGTAAATAATAACTTTATTTATTTTTTAATTATAAAATAAAATATCTTTTTTAATAAAAATATATCAAAACAAAAAACATTTTTCTTTTGTAAGGGGGTATGATGCGTCAACTGTGACTAGTCAACTAGTCAACTGTGACTAGTCAACTATACTTGACTATAGTCAAGTGTAACCAGTTAACTAGTCAACTGTGACTAGTCAACTATTCTTGACTATAGTCAAGTGAAACCAGTTAACTAGTCAACTGTGACTACTCAACTATACTCGACTATAGTCAAGTGTAACCAGTTAACTAGTCATTTGTGACTTCAAATAGCGCAAGAGTGAGCAGGTTAGATATATGTTTTACAGGCGAAAGAATTCATATGTTAGAAAGAGAGGCAAAATCACATGTACACGAATGTTTACGTCAAGTTTTTCACATTGCCCTTAATAACTTGATGGGAAGTTGTGACTAGTTTATACGTCACAATTTACAGTCAAATAACTAGTCATTTTACTAGTTATGTTCTGGTAGGGTGGCAGTCAAATAAATGTTGTCAAATAGTCAAAATTTTTCATTCACAATAATTCCCGAAAAAATTTCCCGGGATTGAAAAATTTGCTGATTTCCCGGGAATTTCCGTCCCGGGAATTCCTAAGCCTTCTAAGTATTACCTACAAATGTATATATTCAATTACATGTGCAAAAAATGCCAACGGTTTTCAGTTGCAAACCGACTTAAAACAGCGAATTTCTTTGATTGCGTCAATTAAGTACTAGCAACACAATCATGTTTAAAGTTTTTCTTTCTAAATTACAAGTTAAGTTTAAAATTGTTAATTTTATACTAAAAAAATAATAGATTACAGAAAATATTTCTTTCTGCCGACTAATAATAATAGCACAGTCCAGCGCCAACGAAGGTTTATGCATGGCAGAGACATTTGTTAACATGCGTAACAAATTAGAGCCCGCTCTAATTGAAATTTTGTCAAAAGACTTTTCTTATGGTAAAGGCTACATAGGACATGTAACTGTTATAAAAACTAGCTCATTTAAAAGTTGATGTTTTCGGTGTAAAAAACATGTCGTGTAAGGGTGGCTTAAGTAAACTAAAAGGATCGTTTCGAACCCAAAATGTAGATTTTAGGAGGATGAAAGTTAATCGTCAAAAAACATTTTTAAATCATTGAAGCCCTATTGTTTCCCAGGTGAAGACACCTGAGATAATATCAGGTACTTGACAGAGAATTGTCTTCTTGAAGTCTGTCAGCGCAACAGGCTTGAGAGATATATTGTAAAACTTATGAGGGGAGAACAATAGATCCTAAGGGTACAGCATAGTGTCACCTGTTTACGACAATAATAATTAGACAACGTGGACTTCTCTTAAAAATAATTGAAGTGTTCTGTGTTTGTTAGTATTTATATCTACTAGACGCATAGACAATTACATACATATACGCTTAGTTAAATATGTATGTACATACTAAGGTTTTCATCAAATTTTAGTTTTAAAATCATGGATTGCAACCAAAGAAATGTGTTTTTATTTGGTTCTAATTCGCATTCGATATATAAACCCACGAGTATATTTTCCATGTGGGATATCGTTAGTATTTGCATATTACATATGTAACGGATTTCTTACCAATCGTATTAAAGAAGCATACAAAATGCAAAACAAATTCAAGTTTTTGTTACATCTAATGCACTTACATTTGAAAACATTATTTAGTTACGAATTAGCTAGAAAACGATTGGGATGGTACCATTTTATATAAAATATTGCATAAATGTTAGACATGATAAAATTGATGAAAGAATTAATCAAACGAGTAAAAATTATACAAAATGCAAAAAAAATATGACATAACTTTTCCTTAATTAGAGTCTCTACATTATCGAAACCTTAAAAATGTTTCACTTCCATAGTTTTGCGATGAGATGGTAGTTTATGAATATCGTAGTTCAATGATAGAATCTAAAGGCGATTTCTTTTCTGGCATAAATGTTGCCTTATTCTGCCTTTTTCCCCTTTTTGCAATTTTGTAAATTAGTAATATGTTCTTTTCTAAAAATGTTGCCATAAATCCCAAAAAATATGCTGCATTTTTACCCTCAATGTAATCAAAGGGTTGGAAGGGCAACACTCTTAAAACAGCTGTTCTTGTTATTGTTTTGGAAAAACAAAAAAAAAAAAAAATATTTGTTTTAAAAGTGTTGAAATGGAAGCAAAAAATATTATTTTGGAAGATTTGTTGGAATCCTCTTCATCGTCGGATGAGAAGGACATGTATCCATTATTATTAGAACGAAACCACTTGCCGCGAGTTAAACACTTTGTTGAAAATGTTATTTATTAGTATTCCCCAAATGATATAAGTAAATATACATATTCCAAATATTGGCTGTTTATACCTAAATATATTTTAATACTTCTCAGTTTAAAAAAAATTTGCGACTTGCCCGAGAATGCGTACAATACCTCATTGAAGGATATTATACCTGCTGTTTGGGTAGAACGTATCAAGGAGGAAGAAAGCAAACAAGTTTAGAAACACAAATTCTTTCATTTTTGTGGTAAATTATTTAAAATAAAAAAATATTAAGGTAAACAATATTTTTACAGGTTTAGTGGCAACAAAACAACCTTTAGAGAGATGGCAAATGTCTTTGACATGTCATTATCAAATCTTCATAATTCTTTCAAACAAGTTTTAAAATTTCTATTGGATGAAATAGCCCCTGAAGCTATAAAATGTCCGCAAACTATGATGGAAAAAGAAGTTATTTCCAATGATTTTCAAAAGGTGTGACAAATTAAATAACTTTCTATAAAAATATTTTTAACTCAATATAATTTGTAGATATCTGGTTTCCCAAATGTTTTAGGCTGCATTGATGGAAGCTTTATTTCTGTAAGAACTCCTAAACATAAAATTCGTTCTACATATGCAAATAGACATGATACAGTGTCAATAACTCTGCAGGGTATCTGTGATTAGAAGCTGCGTTTTTTAGACGTATATACAGGAGTTCCAAGAAAAATTCATGACTCAAGAATATTAAAACTTTCATTTATAGGCAAAGAATTGCCAAATTTATGCACACCAAATTACCATTTATTGGGTGATTCAGCTTACCCATTAAGAGAATACCTTTTAACACCATTCCGTGATTATGGCAATTTGAGTGACTCTGACAAAAACTATAATTTGAAATTTTGCCGGACACGTGTCAAAATTGAAAATGCGTTTGGTGTTCTTAAAAGTCGATTTCGACAGTTGATGCGACTCGATTTCCATAATGTTGAAACAATGGCACAATTTGTAATTGCAACTTGCGTCCTCCACAACATTTGTATTGAAAAAATGGTTTGTTCAATGAAGAAGTAACTAGCAATGAAATACATATTAATTCCGAGCATAACGACGATGGTAGACGTGATAGTTTGTTAGCGCAGATGGGACAGATAAAAAGAAATGAAATTAAAGCCCTTTTATATAATTCATCAACATAAATATTTATTTCAATCCTATAAACATGTATAATAAAAAATTATTTGTACTTTTTTAAAAACTGTATACACTTGAACAAATTATTCAGCTTTACTTATTTTGGGCTTCTAGAACTTTTTGGAGTAAGGCCATTTTTTCCTGGTGTCGTCTCTGTTTAGCTTCTTCCTTCTTTTCCGCAATTTCTATTAAAGTTTCTTGAATTGTCTTTTTTTAATTTGTACCTCTTCAGTATTTTTAATTTCTTTCTTTTCCAATTTTAAAAACTTTTGGCAACTTATTTGGACCTCCGGTTCGATGGAGTCATCCATTAAACTTATTTTATTTAACTCCTCTTCCTAACTTCCGCTTGCCCTTTTCGAACTGGAGGTTTTGTTGTTTTCAACCGCTACTTTTTTCTTTTTAATACCGTTTTATAACGCTCCTCGCACTGTTTGAGTGTTTTACCTGGAAATCTTGACGCAATGTCTGCCCAGATTTCTTTTTTTGTTTTATATTTTTCAGTGGACCAATATCAGCCATGTAGTTTGCATAGAGTCCAAGTGCTGTCTTGTCTCTCCATCAGTCCACACTAAAAAAGTAATTTCATTTGTTAAATAATAATTTATTTAATGCAGACTTTTTATTTACATTGAATTCTCTTATAGGTTGTTGGGGATTCAGGGGTTTCAGATTCCATTTTTTTTTTATGAATTTTATTAAAAAAAATGTTTAATATTTGATTTAAATTGCGCCAGTAACAAATTTATAAGGAAACAACATCTGACTATAAGTGTTGATAATTTTATTTTTGTAAAAGCAGACTTAGCAGCGTTGCCAGAATGATGATTTTATCATATTTTTGATGATTTTTTAACTAAAATATGATTTGATGATTTCTCTACAAAAAACATGTTTTTTTTCCAAAAATATGATTTTTTAACCAAGCCGTTTTAATTCTAAAGATACTTCCTGAATAGAAATGTCATCTATTGATCCACCTAATATTATTAATAAAAAAGTTTCTTCATTGTCTCCACTAATAGAAAGATTTCCAAACTTAATTAATGAAAATGATTCTCAAAACCCAGACGATGAATTTAGAGAGCTTCGTCACATAGATTTCAAACAATATTTTCAAACCTTAGAAAATATTAATTGTGAAGATTTTAGGGCCAGAGTTTCTAAAATAACTCGTGTAGATAACGACTTAGTTTTTCCGACATTGACGAAATTTGTGTCCAGTATACTTTGTCTTCCCAGTTCATCTGCAAACGTAGAACGAATTTTTTCTAAAGTTAATTTAAATAAAACTAAGTACAGGAACAGGCTTGAAAATGCAACATTAGAAGGTATTTTGTTTACACAGGATTATTTACTAGTTAAAAGGTGTTCCTGTTATATCTTAAAATTGATGAAGAAATTGTAAAAAATGTGAAACCTTCCCAGTATTATAATTAAATTATTATAGGAAACTACTAAAAGTTTTACAAAACTCTACTTTTCTATTTAGATCTCATTCTTGTACCTTATAAAATTACTTACATATCGTCGGCTGGCCTGCAAAATGGCCTATGTGCCTTTTAGGAAATTTCTTTTATTCGCCCATTTTTAAGTCTTATTTCTGGTCCAATTTGTCCAACGTCTCAGCTGGTTCCAAAATTATTGCAAAAATATTTAAGTAGTTTTGTATGACTTTCATATAAAAATTATATAGGCCAATTTGAAGGCCAGACGGATATGTATGTATGAGTATGTATGGATTTTTTAAAATTAATTTTAATTAAATTGAATTATCTTTTATGTATAATATACATATTTATATTTTGTCTTGTTTGTATATAATATTTTTGGTAAAACATGTAATTAATTTAAAATTGTTTGATTATCGGGTTATATCATATCCTCAAGATATGATAACAAAACCCGATAACAAATCAATGTAATACACTTTTATTTTGAATTGTTATTTATTTTTTAATATTTTACAAATAAAAGTTAAAAAGTGATGACTTTTCCCCCAAAATATGATTTTTTTTCATAAAATGATGATTTTTCACCAGAATCTTCTGGCAACACTGACACTGAGCTTTAATTTGAAATTTATATGTATTATTATTTCAACATAAAAGGTTTGAGATGAGTTAATTTAAAAATTAACATTTTTAAAATTGATAAGAAGATTGTTTATAATAACTTTTAAATGGAATTTGGTTATTATCTTTTGTAATAAAAATATCTTCCAAAAAATTTCAAAAATTATATTTTTGATTTGATTTTTAGAGAAAAAATTTACTAAATAATTAAAAACATATTGTGCCATCTAAAACGATTTGAAAACATTGGCCCTAAAGTTGAATATTAAATAAAAATAGTTCTAACTTGTATGGCCCCGGAGCCCTTGGTAAAAATATTAATATTTTTTTTATTTAAAACATTTAGCTTTTCGAAAATAAAAGAAAAATTTTATTGGAAATTATTTGGATTAATAAAAAAACATTTTTTATATTCTACACAATGATTAGTTTTAAAATCGTTAATTAAGTTAAAAAAACGCTAAATTGGTATAAAACTACAAAAATAATTGCATAAAGGGCAATGATTTTTGTTCTTTTATAATCTTTTAAAATGCAACACATTATGAGGGTTAGTGTAACCTCCAATAAATGCTACACAATATGTAAGCAACATTTTTCTCCAGAAAAGAAATCACCATAAAATTATGACATAATTTTCCTCAAGATGAAATGGTTTGTGTCTATTCAGTCTCTCCCTTATCAGTCTTTATGGCTATGCACTAGTTTTGGTTCAGGTAATCAACATTAAAGTTAATTTAAAATAAACAGAAAATGGAAAACGAAATTAAAATAAATGAAATTCAAATTAATTGTGCTGCTGCCAAGTTCTATAACATAATGATACTAATCCTGCGTATGAGTGATATTTTTTATATTATATTGCTTATACGTTGCTGTTCTGAATATTTGTATTTTTCTGCATTGAAAACTCTACTTATAAAGAAAGAAGAAGGACTTAAGAAGTAAGCAGCAGAAATACTTTAAGCGCAGCTCTCTTACTATGAAAAAAAGGAGAGGGTTTTTAAATTTCGTTTCAAAACTTGGTTAGGTCGGCCATTAATTGCAGTGACCTAGGGTTAATTTTGTCCGATGATAAAGACTAAGTTTTGTATCAATGCGTTCGTGATAAATTAGATTTAGATGTGGAAGTTCGTTGCGACAATTTTGGCTTTCGTTCCGGTTTCAGCACTATAACGTTCCTATCCATTCCCAACTGTACTTTTGGCTTTTGAGCAGTGTTCTCACTTTTGTAAGTAAAGACGTTATTAATGGGTTTTGGATTCATACTATTAGCATTCGTACTCACTGTTCTAGACAAGGATGTTCGCGATGAGAAGGGTTCATCAATATTTTTTAATACCCACAAAAAGGGTTTTCGATAGATTTTGTTCCACACAAATTTGGCGCACTTGCATTTTCACTTGAAATTTATAGGTGGTATCGCTGTTAAAAGATATTACAAAAACTTAGTTAACAACACGAATACTAAACAACCTTTACTCATCGGTCTACAACGGTTTTCCACTAGCTTTTCTTATTTAATCGATGTCTTGTAAGTTAAATTTCAATCACAATAACATCAGCAGTTAAACGATTTGTACTTCGCTTACTTAGGGCCTCCACTGCCAATTAAGTTGATTGCAAAGCTTGTGGTTTGTCGCCTGAAAAAAAAGAATATTTTCTCTTATTTAAATGTACATTTCTAGGTCAATAAGGGCGTTTTATTGACTTATTTAAAAAACGAAACTTTTCGATCATCTATTGAATTACATCGAATTACATACATGCATACATAATTGTACATTACAACCCTTCAGTCAGGATTACGTCCTAGTTTCTCACACCATTATGTTGTGCGCGTTAATTTTATCCTTAAGTAGAGGGACCTAGAGTTTAAAGTCGACTTCGAACGTCTGATTTTTAAGAAACTTTTTTATGAAAACAATTTTATTTTACTCTCAGAGTTTTTGCCAGAAATCTGCTGAGAGTAAGTCGCCGAAGAAATATTTTTCAAATTTCGATTTGATCGAAATATCTGACCTGGGCTTTGAACAGTGGCCTCACGACTAATAAGCCAACACACTACCTATTAAACTATTGCGACTTGGACTAACTGATTTGCTTCAAAAGACGAACAGTTTTATTGGCGTGGAATCTACAAGTCAAACAATGGCCAATAATTCAAATAAAATGTGTTTTACCTTGCCATTCCGTTTTATTTATACAAAAAAAAAAAAAACAAAAACGGTTACATCATACCAGTAGACCTGGTATATATTTAAATATTTAATTTAAAACAATATATGTATGTCTAAACTGTAACTAAACCATCACTATGAGTGAACTCTAAATCTTAGATATTCTTAATGAACTATTACGATAGAGCTGATGAACGCTTTTGGGAACAAGAGTTTTACTGTATAAATATTTTATATCCTCTTTAAGCCGACAACTTCTAAGGTTCATCAATTTAATTTATTCGAAAATTTATGCTAAAGTAGACAAATATCATCCGCGTATACTAAATCCTCGAGGAGGCATGAGAGTCTCC
The DNA here is from genome assembly GCA_936449025.2 of Sarcophaga subvicina. Taxonomy (NCBI): domain Eukaryota; kingdom Metazoa; phylum Arthropoda; class Insecta; order Diptera; family Sarcophagidae; genus Sarcophaga; species Sarcophaga subvicina. The sequence continues at coordinate 41,258,550 of OW388082.2, forward strand.
ATGTAATTTCTCTAGCCTCTGTACATAATTCCACCATATTGCAAAGCATTCAGGCATTCAGTATTCTTAATGTATTTTTTCAAATGCTAAGATGTATAAAATTAACACACACAATATAAGCGGTTTGAGAAGCTAGGTCGTAATCCTGACTGAAGGGTTGTATCGACCAATTATCTACGAGAAAGTTATTTAAAATCAATTAAACCCATCCTTTGTTGATATTGTAAGTGGTTTTAGATAATTTCTTATGTAATCAACTTTTTTCACTGCTCATTTCTTGTTCTCTAACAGAAGCAATCACATTTTTTTGGAACTCCTAAGCTATTTCATCAAACACCGAGAATTTTAAGAAATCATAACAGAAATTTTTCTTTCTAAAATCAACACAAACGCCCATGAAATCAAATTTACTTTCTTGAAAAAATCTCCACTTCAATATCATAATTGTATTTATTTCTTTCAAGCGAAACTGGATGTAAAATATTTGAGTTCACATAACCAGAATGAACAAGCACTTGAGATGATACCGCAGGACGTTATTATTGTTACCTTTTTAAGGTAGTTTGTCGGAAACTCGCAATGCAATAATTGCAATAGCCAATATTACTATTGTATTTTAGGATTTGTTTTTAAATAATTATACTGTAGTTAATATTTATTCTGTATAATAATAAGTCTTATTCACAATTTTGGGATATTTGTCTAAAAAAATATGCAGTAGTTAACATATCCATAGAGAACGTATCTCACTTCATTTCCCAACCATTGGATTTCCCGTCTAGTTTTCAGCTTGATTGTATGAGAGAATTAATTTAGTACGAAGCTCTGATGCTGAATGTTAGATATATTAAACAGGATTTGTCAGTTTGCTCTGGAACATGGCTTAATGTGGTATTATAACGATGTGTGTTCATGTCAACTGTGATTTCAAAAATGTCCCATTCTTTCTTATCGTTACATTAGTTTATAAATACAATATACACTGGACTCGAACGAATTTCTTAGTATTCTAAAGAAATAAAACACAGCTTTATAATAATACCTCATAAACCTCTTTTCAAAAAGACAGCATTTCAGTATTAGGAAAAAGTAGTCGAAAATTCATTAGTATTTATATTTATGGGGATATTTTGAAAAAGTATTTAATAAATGATAACAAAAAAATTAATGTTTTACTTGTGACATATTGATTAAATGTTACTACGAGAATACGTCTTTCCTTTTTATTTTATTTTATTTATTTAATTTTTAAGAGCAAAATATAAGGTCTTTCAGAATCCAACATCTGTTTGGCATCAGTCATAGAATTTAAAACAAGAAAAACCCTTAAGCAAATATTAAATTCAATGACTTTCTTTTTAATCTTGTTTAATGGGATTTTATCACAGAAGGTGATAACATTAACACTCCGTATTTACCAGTGAAAATACGAATTTAAAATTCGTTCTTTACCTTGCTATTTCATACAAACAAAGAGAACAAATTGAAGAGTGTGTTACAAAATCTATTTTCACTATAGAAAATCACAACAACGACTACGACACTGTTAAGTTATTGTCCTGTAAATATTCCCCTTTCAATATTCACCATTAATACAGAACTTTACAATTCACCACACCATATGCATCCTTCATAATACAAACAGTAACAAAAGCTTTAAAACACTTGAGCTCCTAAAAATAAAAATTATTTCTGTATGGTCAGTTGTCCTTGCTTCATCGTCACGGACAGTTTATTATTCGGTTAACAAAATTTCAAGTCAAATTCAAGATATAATATTATATTTAAGGGAATAACGAATAAATTCACTTATCAACAATAAATCAATGCGATAAAGATTGTCAAACTTAAATTAAAAAAAAAAATAGACGATGAATTTGCAATATGAACACTTAACTTAAAATCGATTCAAATATTGCACATTTATTCCACCGAAATGAAAACATGAATAATAAGTTTGTAATCAAAACAAAAAATGTCTTAGAAAAATGGCTTTATCATGAATGAATTGATGTTTTTTTATACCTTTTATGGTGTAAATACAATGTCACATTCACATGTTACGTTATTTCTAATGGAAATGATAGCAAATAATGGTGTACATCTATGTTCAACAGGTCTAAAGAATTGTTAATGAAAACCTCCTAACCCATTTACTGTCTATGTCGAGTATAGTCATCTTAAAAAAACGAATCTACTCGAACTTAAGAAAAGCCAAATAAAGGTCTTTTAAAAAGCTGCATGTTTAATAAATAATAGACTGTATTAAGCTGAAAGAACACTTTTTGGGGAATTACCATTGCAAAATGAGTCATTTCAATAAAAAATATTTCGTAAGAATTTCTTACTTTATTGTGCGTTGACATGATATGTAGTTAAGATAGTCTTGTGAATTTTTTATTAACAGGAAAAGTAATGGTACTTAATATTTATATACTTTTATTTGATTTAAAAAATTGCGAAGCAAATACATTTTTAATTATCCATACCATATAAATTATTATGATAGTGAGGAGTCAATTGTCGTATATTCTATGGCAAGGAAAAGAAACATTTTTCTTCATCTCCTGGATATTATTTGTATGTATTCTTATTTCAAATAAAAACTTAGACAATATTTACTTTAACTGGATAATATCGAAAAAACTACCGAACTATATTGTGAATTATCACAAATATATATCAAATATGTCTCAACTTGGTAGTCCAGATTCAATTGCATCTTTTCTATTGCTTGGAGAGACTTTTTCTGACTTATTACCAAGTACAAAATCAGAATTTAATTCTATACGCAGATGCTCATACTATTCCAAAACAAATATTAGAAAAGAACCAGATATTAGTGACTGAAATCTAAAGCATTATGTGCTGTACCTTGCTTAAAAAACTATCATTGCGTTTAATTTAAATTTTTAGTTTTGTAACAACGAATAAAAATATATATTTTCTAAAAAAAAAAACCAGGGACCATTGCAGGCTATTATAGGCTGAAATATTTTTCTTTATTTATGTCGAGTATACTCGTCTTCGCTAGAAGATAAGAAAGAAGGCAGAAAACGTTTTTTGAAACAAAATTAAAAAGCTAAAGTTAGACCTCAACTGTACGTGTGAAAACTCAATGAACAATTATGCTAAGACGTAGAATTCCCAAGTTTGAATATTCGGAACTAGAAATTGTTTTAGAAACTGTTCGTCTACGAATGCTGGTTAACATTAATAATTTTAAATAACGAACACAACAGGCTTTATTGTGTGCGACCGAATTACTCTCTGAGAGAACGCTTGCGCATTAAATAAAATAAGAGATATAATACCGTTTGAATTTGAGAGAACAATAAGAAGGTCATTATTTGAAATAATAATCGAATGAATGTAGTTTTTAATCGTACTCTTGGTAAAATAAAAACTTTTCGAGGTTGAAATTCACAAAATTTACTCAAGTTAATCAAGCTTTAATAGAAAGAAAAAAGAACGCTTTAAAAATTTATCAACGTTGATCGATTCAAAATTAACATACTTATTCAGGCTGTTTACTTTACTTATTGGTAATACATTAAGTGCGTAATTAAATATTTAAATTTATTGCATAATGATACACTTATAAATTTATCAGACTTTTAGTTTCACCCAATCTATTAGTAAGCTGAGGAATAAGTCTACAAAAACATTTGTATGTAAACGATTTTCATTAAATAAATACGACTAAGAGAACACAAACTAGAGAGTACTCAAATGCCGGTATATAAAACGTAATCAAACCAACATTCTAACAAATTATTATACAATAAATATAAAAAAGAAATCATGTACTTATGTGCGTACATACAATGGAGTACAAATAATATTATACAATACATAACATAAAAAAATATTATGGAAAGAGGAGAGAGAAACACGTGTTCAATGATAATGACCTACATTTTGCGTAATTAAATTATGATTTGTTTTTATGCAGCACCTCTCTGCTCTATTTTAAACAGCTAGTGTTTCGGTATTAAAACATCGCTTTTAAAATTCGCGTTTTTTATTTATGTTAGCGTTTTTCTTTGGTAAATAAATATTTAACACTCAATTCCAAAATATTAAATAATTGGAGGAAATTTGATTACTTTTTTTGTGGTTTCTTTATTTACGATTCCATTTGGGTTACGCAAATTTTTGAACAAATTGAATGGCATAAGGAAAAATGTCGAGTCGGCAAAGGCAATAGAAAATTCTTGCCTTAAAAATATCGTGATATGTAGGCACAGCAAAATGTTATCATTATCATATATTTTTTTAACATACATATATATTCTGCAATGCGTTGAGGGGCATATGTGTTGTTCTTTTCTTAGGATAGGTTAGGTTAAAGGGTAGCTTCCCGTTCACAGGCAAGTTCAATTGGTGGCCATATGTCAGATTTTGTTACCCAATGTGAGGTAAGACCCTTTAACATAATCGTTTCATCTACTCCGAGCTTCGGATGTAACCGGCCACCATGCACAGATCTTCTGTCACCCAAATACCGATGACGACTGTTCTGAAGTGCAGGGCACTCTTATAAAAGGTGTTGTACTCGATTTCATTTCCTCTACACCAAGACAATTTCTGCAGCAGACCAAGCTTGTTAGCGAAATATAATTTATAAACATTTGAAAGCAATAAACATATTCTTTAATCAAAAAACAAAAAATATTTCAAACCGCACTTTATTTTGTCCGACAGTGTATATGTATGTATATTGCATCCTATAATTCCAATAGATAACACAATTCCATAACAAATTCATTCCGAACGTATTTGTCAGTTGATTCTTGAAAGACTTGTAGATTCACTTGTGAGTATGTGATAGATAGTAATTTTGCGTATTTTATCAAAGCCTTATGAGTTTTTGCAAATCGAAAATAGAACACAGCGAGTTAAATGACATTTGTTTTTTGCATTTTGTATTATATTTGCATATTTATATATTTTCGAACTACTGGACCCAAATAAAAGTCATCTTCGTCTCAGTAAATGGAAGGGATTTATGGAAAAAATTGTAAGCTATTACAGCTTATATCTTAAAGATAAAAGGTCTAAGGAAGTTTTTGAATATATTACTTATATACTTATACTTATTTGTCTAAATTTTTATTTTATATACATAAATAAATGTGTTTTTATAATGAAAATTAATAAACGTAATATTTTATTTAAAGATATATAAAAAACAAAAATAACTTCTTTTTATTGGGCGGGCGTAATATAAGCAGAAAGTCGATATGATTTTCATGTTGTTTCAAAACTGGAATCCTTTTGAATTAACATGAAAATTTATGTTGAAATAATATGTTTGCATCTTATTTCAATATGAAATTCAGAGTTGAAATAAAATGATTTAATGTTATTTTAAACATAAGATCATATTGATCCATTTTTCGGCGTTTTTACAATGACTTTTTCCGTGTGTACACAGGCACACTGTCTCAAAAAATTGTCCATACGCCATGCTATTGAAAGTATTTTACGTTGTATTTCAAAAAATATCATCTCGTTTTAAGTCAACCAAATTTTTTCAAGATAAATAGCAGTGCATACAACATAGAGGAGAGGAATACCTCAGCGGTCATGCATTCACCTCTCGTGTGGATCACCTTTAGTTAAGTAGGTCTTTTACAAGTCAGCTATGCGGATGATGTTTTAATCCTTACTTCTTTCGCTTAACGTGGATGGCTATCACGCGCCACATTCGCGAATAATTGCACACCAGACCGACATTTTAAAAAAAAATCGGATTCAGATGCCCGTAGGAACTTGTTGCTACACGGACATAAGACGAAACCGGTTCTCCGTACAGAAGAAACAGTAACTAAACTATGTCCCCAGCTACGGTCTACTTAGCCACATGTACATGATTTTTGGGATTGTATAATCTGGGCCAGTGATAATTTGCTAAACTTGACATATATGTATGCATGCATACATCTTTATGGATAGTCAAATGTCAATTAGGATAATATCCAGGGATACGAAATCAAGAGCTGCCGGCATGGTACGGTAGGCATTACATGAGTACCTATATATGGAACAATGACGCAGTGGAATATCTGCGAAGAGAATTTAAAACGATCTAGATTGCAGAATATTATGAATATATTAAAACTGAATTTGAGTGCTTTGATAAGCTTACAGCTTTACATACAGCTGAAAAGAATATATACATACATATATTCCTTCATACAGAACATATATGTATGTTTGAATTCAAATACAGCTACGTTTTAGTATTATGATAAAAGAATTTTTGAATAAAGCACTCACAATTTAAATATGAATTCTTGTTCGATTAGGGTTTTGCCAAACAACAAGAGACGATTTCCACAAACAACATTTCCAATTGGACGTCTGAAGAAAAAACAAAAATTTATTTCATTAGCATATTGAAAAGGTGTGTCGATTACAACGTAGACAACATAAAAGTAAACTTGAATAAACATATGTATGTGTTGTTGAAGCGAATATATTTTATAAAGAGAGTGGATTGTGAAAATGAAACTAAATTAGAAAATCAGAAAAAGGAGAATGAAGTCTGTTAGTTTTGAAACATAGTTGGTAATGTTGTAATCTGTCAATGTGTTTGGGGACTGTGGTTTCAATTCTTCCCAAAGACTAAAATAGCGGAAATCCTTGAATTAAATCTCATCCGCCTCATTAGAAGCGTTCTGAAAAAATGCTTCGGCGAGAAGAGAATTGACTCGTACGATGAAATCGTGTTACAAACAAATCTGTTTTGATGAACTCAACATGTTTTACTGTATGGTGTTCAAAAGATAGTCAGAATAAACGTGTTGATACTTAAATTATAAGTCCATAATCATTCGATTTCTAACTTTCATACATGTGGCTATTGGCTTTTGTCAAGAAATTGCCAGATGTACTCTTATTGTAGTCATTGAATCAGTAGGGTAACTGAAGGTAATATGGCACAGGTTAGTGTAATGTCGTATACTCGTTTTTTTTTCTTAACTGACAATGTAAGAATAAGGTGAACAATAGAATTAAGTTGAGTTATTCTTGGGGCCAGCAGACATTCAGACATCTCCAACAAAAGGAACTATGAAAAAATATTTCATCGATGGCTTCCTCTCAGCAGATTTCCACCACTCATGGATACAATTAATACACATAACATGAAGGGTTGTAATGACCAATTATGTATGAAATATTGGAAAATAAACTTGATCGACTCCCAACAATAAATGCGCACATGGAAAATAAATTTGTTAGATAAATGTAGAAGGAGCCGCAATATTGGGGACGATGTACGAGCAGATGAACGTTCGTTATCTTTTCAAATTGCTACACTGAAATAAATTCTGAAAAATTTTGCTGTATTAACAGAATGCCCTTGAAGATATTGATCAAATTACTTTATTAGCAAACCTTAAAAATTTTTAAGTTTTAGAAAGCTCCCTGGAAAAGTACGAAAAAAATGCTGATATGTTAATTTAATTTGCATAAAAGAGAATATGCAGGCAGGCATGTTTCAGAATAGAAATACCAAATAGAATACTCAAATTGAAATTCTATCTGGAGATCATTCTGAACGCTCTAAAAGAAGAAGATAAAAAGGTGATGAAAGAAAAGAAAGAAGTAAAGATAGAAAGAGATAAAAGTATTCCAAGCTCTATGATTACTGACAAATGTTGCATGGACTTAGAGAGCACTCACAACCCTCTTTTTATTATGAATGTTCCGCCTTGTCCGAAATAAGGAAGTGCTTTCGTGAAATCATAACACCTGTAGCATAAACATAAACTTATGGTTTGTTAAATAAAGAAATAACCTCAAAATAACAGATTAAAATAAATATTTCAATCGGAAACAATACATACTTATGGATTAGTGTCAATTACTCGCTTCTTAGAAATACATATTGTCGATGAAACCGAAACGAAAAATTATTTCAATCATCTAGACATCGTCAATCATAACTTCGGTATTAACCCTGTCGTACACTCAGTTGACTTTAAATTAACTTAAAACCAACTATTTCTCAAGCAGTGGTGGTTGACACTTGGATTACTTTTATATGGAAATGACTAACTATTTTAACATTGCGATGTCCTAGGAAGTAGTCAATTGTCCGACTCTGCATTACTTTTAAATTAATTTAAAGTTAGTTACTTAGCAGTTAACTTAAAGTAAACCTATTTGTAGCTAGCTATAAACTTACTACTTTTAATTAGCTTTAAGCTAGTTTTTTTTTAAACTGACTATAAGTTAGATAAATTTCAGTGAATGAAAAGTCAGTCCTTTACACGTTGGCTTTAAATTCACAATAATAAGCTATCATATTAATTATTCGAAATTAAACAGTTTTTTAAAATTTATATTTTAATAGAAAACAAAAGTTTATTCATGTGAAAAGAAAATAAATTATTTAATAAATAAATAAATAAAAAAAAATAAATTAATAAATAAAATAAATTCATTTCAATACATCACAAGTAATATTTTGCACATTTGTTGGTAAAAAAAGATAAAAGGAGTTTCTAAATATAACATTTTCAAATATTATAATTTTTTTGATTTGCGTTCTTATTTTTAATGCACTTAGCATGAATACAACGTTTTTTTTTATTATTTTTAAGGCGTTACGCAGCTCAGGCATCTGTTTAAAAAATATGTATATAAATTTTTACATGTTTTAAGACTTGGTTAAAACTTATATTTTCAAATTAGCACTTAGTTGTTAAGGCGTCATAAAAAGCAGCAGTCTTTTAAATGTTTTTTACCATGAACACCATCCAAGTTTATGTCCATGCACAAATTTGGTGACATAATTTCAGTAAGCTTTTTTGGCAAGCGGCCCTTTAATATTGCTTCACTTCACTTCAAATAAAAACACTTCAAACCTTGCGAATTTATGTATTTTTTAATTTACTGTATTTTTTTTAAATTATTTTACGCAAACAATAAATTTTTAACCAAAAATATAAAGCGAAAAGATGACACGCGGTTTTGTTTATTAATCAAACGTCTAAGACGTTAGTTATCTATATCCAACGGCGTCAAGAATTGGAGTGTTTGTATACACTTTGGTTAATGTAAATTTTGCATTGCGTAGTAGTTAGCTTTAAGTTAGTCGATACAAGCAAACTTAAAGTTAGTTTTTTTTGTAGTTAGCTACTCATTTGACGGCAGGGAAGGTAAGAAACAATGTTAAGGTATAAAATAGACACACAAAAATATGCAAAATTTGTTTAGTTATCTCTCTACAACAAATCATAACTTTCAGTACAAGCAGAGAAGTGCTGTAGTTGATGTTCGATGTAATTTTGTGTTTGTTCTAGAACAGGGCGACAGGAATTTATCAGAAGGTCTCAGATTTTTCTTGCACTTTTAAAATACGACAAACAATTTTCATATAAAACAACAGGTAATATTTCATACACCATACATTCCGAAAAAATTATATATTTTTAGATATCTATGTACATATGTATATTTATTGTATGTATGTATGTATAAATAATTGGCTCCTTTTTGTTATGACAATGTTGTTTCCATAATAAATTTTTTGTCGTTTTTAATTATTGAAAGCATGTACACCGGGATGCCTTAAAAAAACAATGAACAAAATAAGTGGAACTGTAAGCTATTTACGTCATTTTTTTGGTTGCTCGTTTCAACTGTCAACTTTTTGCTGTGTTCCTTTATGAATATCATTTCACCAAATACTAGTATTTTTCGTTCTCCCTGCAAAATGATACAAATGGAGCACATACGTAAACTTTTATAACCAATATGACAGTACCAAACACAATAATTTTTTTATTACAGTTTTTATGGTTAATAACTTTGCGATAGAAGCTATGTACATGAATACTACATACGTATTTAAATATGTAAATATATACATATGGTTATTTCGTTCCAATAGCAGTCAACGTTGGCAACAAAAGGTTATTAAATTTTAATGTTTGTTATGAAGTCGCCGTAGTCTAGTAGGTAGTGTGTTGGCTTATTACACGTAAGGCCAGGGTTCGAGCCCCAGGCCAGACATCAAAACAAAATACAAAAAGTATTTCTTCGGCGACTTTCTCTCAGCAGATTTCTGGCAAAAACTCTGAGAGTAAATAAAATTGCCATGAAAAGTTTCTCAAAAAATCTGTCGTTCGGAGTCGACTTTAAACTGTAGGTCCCACCACTCATGTATAAATTAACACACACACAACATAAGTGGTATGAGAAACTAGGTCGTAATCCTGCTGAAGGGTTGTAATGACCAATTATGTATGTGTGTATGTAATGTTTGTTGTGAAATTTTCTTTATTTTTACTTTACTTTCGTCGTACTTGTCAATATTCTTCATGACTTATTATTATGTATTTACTTATAGTCAGACTGCCATAAGATCTCTGTCGAACGTTGTGAAACTCCAGGACCGTCAGGGAATGTCGCCGTTGCCTCGACCTTCATTCCGGGAAACTGCAAAGCCGACGAGCTCGCCATGGCTGGTGCGCTACTTCCGGAATCCTCTTTAGTCGACTTGGGATGCTACTTAGTCGTGACATCATCCCAATCACTGTGGCTGTTCTTACATGTGTCATTGTGTTATGGGACAATACGAGAAGAGAATGCAGTTCCCATCTAACGACTTCTGCCGTGGGTGCAGACCCGCTGAGGAAGAGGAGACTGATATCCGCTTTCTTTGTCAATGCCCATCTCTTGCGAGGAGCAGATATAGGTTATTTGGCTCTCCAATCCTTGTCAGCTTGACGGAGCTATAGTCCATTGATGTCAAGGATATACTTTGTTTATCAAATCTCCGGGCTGGTTTTCCAGCGTGCTTTAAATGTGCCTGATATCGAAGAACTTGGTGAGTACAGAGACTGCGTTCACCTGTGGCGTCACAACGGGCCACTATGCCTGCTCAAGTGAGCTTTTGGCATCAAGGTTAGCACGCAGACTTAACCTAACCTATTATTAAGTATACATACACCGCGATACATATGTGTGTATGAATTCAATAAAAAATTATATAAAAATACAGTGAACTCGCAGAGATTTTCTTATGTTTCCGATTGGTTTTTTTTATTATATTCTCTTTTATTTTAATTACGTTTCATCAATTTGTTGATACTACTTCAGGAATTGAGTGGCACAAATCTAAGGCTTTGCTTCTGAATTTTCGCACGTGGAGCAGACTTTCCACAAGTAGACATATGTTTTGTCAGCACAACTTAGACTCATCAGCGTGGTAAAGCTGGTCTTTGCACAATCCCAGCTCTTTCATTTTTTCTCAATTTCAATTTAAATGGATCCACTAATTGCGATTGCGTATATAGTTTTTTTCCGCAAATTTTCAGCTTTTATTAATTTTTATATCGAAAATAACATGATAGGGGTGAATGTAAATAGAACAATTCCTTGAAAATTTATGTTCACGTTTGAGAGCTTTCAACTTTTGTTCACGTTCACGATAGTCAATGTAACATAAAAAAGTGCTCTTATTTCACGTTTCTGGATTAACACGTTGTCGCGAGTGATCTAAACTGTGTAGAGTTAAATTTAATTTTTCATTCGCTGGCTGTCGAGTAGAGTTAAGAGCTAATATGGGTATTTAAAAATAAAGGTTTGGAATATTGGAAAAAGACATAAATAGTACTATAATATTCTTTACTTTTTAAAAATTAAAAAAAAATATTTAAATTTGAGTTTTTTTCTCCACAATATTATAGTTTTCGGAATGTCGGAATTGGTTTTGAAATTCTCGGAATGTTGGAATTCCCATGAAAATTTTTAGTTGAAATATATTAAATATGTAGTAGAACTGTGATGTTTACTACTTAGTACTAATTTAAAAAAGTTCAAAAAGCTTTGAGTAATAATTTTGTATAAAAAGTTAAAAAAACAGTAGACAGGATTACAAACAGCTTCTCATACCAACTTTGTTGCCAGTTTTAATTACGATGTTATTTAGTCTTAGAGTTTTTTTTCAGAAGATTGCTAAGAGGATGTCGCAGAAGAACTATTTTTTATATTTCGTTTTGTTCGATATGTCCGACATAGTACTTGAACTCCGATCACACGTCTCACTATCTACCGGACAACTACTTGACAAAATATGCTTTACTTAAAATATAATTAATTGTTTTCAATACCTGTTGTTTAAGCTTCCTTTTATTGGCTAAAAGCAAGTTTTAATAAATGAAAAATTTCTATTTTTGAATTAATTTACTTGAAAGAAATATCGACGCCTACGTTCTATAACATTCTAAGTCGTAAAAGTGTGTTTTGAGTTATGAGCTCTCAAAGTTTTCGCGCGACATGCGACCATATGGGTATTCGAAGTAGATTTTTCCCTATAACTTCGGAACGGATCGGCGCATCTTAACCAAATTTTGACAGTATTTAAGTTAGAGAACGTAGAATTTAAAAATGCAAGAACATTAAAAACGTTCTAAGTACACTTAGAACGTTATAAAATGGAGGCGTCGATATCATTGCCTAAGAACATACAAATTAATGAACTTTATTATTCCTTTTGTCCGCGATAGTGTGCAGGGAATTTAAAGCAGTAAATTTAGCGTCACTTATGAGAATTCAGTCTTGTGTAGACCACAACTTTGCGGCTGGGCCCGTAATCTAACCCGAGACAACAAAGTGTTTTGACTGAATAGCCTCTTGGATATCTTACACGAGCTATTTGATCTGCTTAGAGCGAAGCCAACGTAACTCATGTCATTTGTCTAATTTAGATTTATACAATAGAAAGATGGAAAATTTGACATTTCCGATGCGTTCACCCAGAAAAGCCGTGGAGCACATTTGTTATATTTCACACATAATGTCAATAAGTCTTTCAAACGAAAATTTATTGATGATATTTTACACACTCTTTGTATATAATTTATTAAAAACAATGACTTTTTGTTTATTTTATTTCAAAACAAAAACCCCAAATGTTATTTGCGTCAACAGATATTTATATTTTTTTTTAAATATTACTTTTCTCATTTTGCAGCATGCGCAAGGAGGCGAACAAAAGGAATACTATAAGGCTCTATACACCACTAAACATTCACCATATCGAAGATAGTAATCTTCAATTGAATTGATGTGGACAAAAATCAAGCAACTATGAAAGAACTTGTATTTGAATCATCAGTCATTCTTGCGTCATCATAAAGAATGGTTCAAGTTTCCCATCAACTTGACTCAAAATCCGAAAAAATTAACAAATAACTTAAAAGCTAACGACTAATATTTCAGTACTTTATATATTATATTAAGTTAGTTATTTATATACTCATCTAAAATGATTCAATAATTGAATTATTAAATTTCTAAAGTACAGTGAGCGCCATAAGTGAGTCAACACTTTTGTTCTTAAGTATAAAACAGTTTTGTCTTTAGGTATAAAAAAGTTCCTTTATCATGAATTGTTGTTTTTGTTTTAACATTTTATAAATAATAAATAAACGTTTTTATTTTTGGAAATTTATTCGACTATCCTCATTTACTTTTCTCGCTATCCTAAGAAAATTAATTATTTCAGTGGTGTTTACCCACTTTTGGAGCTCAGTGTATATTCTGGCTAAAAATCTGGAATATATTCAACATTACAAGTGTGTATAATAGTTTGCTTAAATGTGGCCATTATAGCTGTATAATGCTACAGAACACATGATTTGGTTGAAATAGCAGCTTTTTAAAGTATTCATCTGAATGTTTCCGAATTTCTATTTTTGATTCTGGTTCTATTCGTACGATCTGGTTTCGCCGTCTGTGAATTTTGCCAACATACCAGAAAAAGGTTCCACAAACGCGAATTTGAATATATTTTGAATTATTAACACTTATTCTTCATAAAATTATCCACATTTCTATCAGGAAAATTCCTTCCTGTAGGTGTGTAGGAAGCTTCCATAAAATATAAACTTTCAGATGATAAAAATGACTTTCAAGGAACAAAATTTCATTTCAATTTACTTATTTATGGCACGCTCTGTCGAATGTTTGAATATGAAAAGGAATAAGATGAGTTGAAGATGATTTGTTCAATAGTGATGACTGAAGCAAAATAGGTGGAACACTTCATTTCGCATTTATTGATGGCGTTGTTAGGCATCAGAAGTTCTCTAAACAGTTTTGACGGTTTCATACTTATAGGACTGTTTGGTATGATCTTTGCTAGGTTTAATTATAATTTCAAGTAAAATAACTGTCCCCTTTAGGCAAATATTCAAGTTATCAAAAATACAAATTCTCACGTCTCATATCTTTGCTGACATTATCTTTAAATTAAGGCAGAGAAGTGTGCGCGGAATCCTTTGAAAACTTTGTTGTAATGGGGGTGTTGCAAATTGCAAATCGTTCTTGTTACTGCACAGCTCCTAGATTTTTTATAAACAAGTTACTCTACTCAGAATCCCTTTTCATTCAATTATTTGTAGAGTTTCACAAATGTGGCTTAAATATAACCAGTCTTCTAAGTTTTATATACGTACACTGCAATAAACAATTCGACTTTGGAGTAGATTATAACACAACGTTCTATATTTCAATATTTCTTAAACCAAGTTAAAGGAGATAACCTTATCAGATCATTTGCACCGCTAAATTTTTAGTTGCCAGTAGGACACTACGAAATTTTTGATAGAAGCCCGTGCTGCACAATTTTCTGAGCACTTAATAGTTAGGAACTGTTAGAGTTTTCCATTTGAACGCAATAATTCCAAAATATCCCACTCGAGATATCAGAGATTTATAAAAAATTCTGTATTTTGTACTCGTTATTCGATACCGAGCCAAGTGAGTCACTAAAATAATAAATCTGACTTGTTATTGTCATATAAGGATAAAATTAGTTTCCAGATAGACACATGATCCGACACGTATAGTTTAAGTTTTGAGTAACACTTTTAATGTTTCTTGTGTCTTGGTCTTCGAAGACGATGCAATTGATTTTATTCTTATGAATTAATTTTTATATATGCTATGTTTGTATGTAAATGGAATAGGGAAATCTTAAAAGGAATGAAAAATTAAAAATATTAAACAAAAATTTGGAACAAAAATATGTAATATTATTACACTGTCCTACAATGTTTCGAAAAATTGAGTATAGCAAATAACACAATATATTGTACAGACATATGTATGTTAATAACAAATTATGTTGTTATTCTTTGTAATTGTAAACGCGTTAAAAAACTACTACATATGCGCATAAAATATAGAAACATATTTGTGAACTTTTTATGTCTTTTTTATCGGAAAACCAAAGGTGTTCGATGCTTAAAACATTTGAAGACTAGTATTGATTGACACTAGTCTCGTGTGTCATTTGATATTATCACAAATGAATTAAAATAAATGTTTCAAAGATCTGTAGTCACCGTTGTCTGGTAGGTAGTGTGTCGGCTTTTTAGACGTAAGAGCACGGTTCAAATCCCAGCTCAGACATCAAAACGCAAATATGAAAATAATATTTCTTCGGCGACTTCCTCTCAGCAGATTTCTGGGAAAAACTCTGAGAGTAAATAAAATTGCTATGAAAAGTTTCCCAAAAATCTGTCGTTTGGAGTCGACTTTTAACAGTATGTTCCGTCACTCATGTATAAAATTAACACACGCAACATAAGTGGTGTGAGAAACTAGGTCGCAATCCTGGCTGAAGAGTTGTAATGACCAATTATGTTATGTATGTTTTAAAGATTCCTCGTTTAACAATATTATACAATCACAATGTACACGTGAATATATAGACTTGCACGTACGTTGTTATTGCCTTTAGTTTTCATATAAAAGCAGCAGCAATGATACTTCAACTTAAGAAAGTAAAATGGCAGGCAATAATAAACAACTTATGCCAGAGCATCATATCAAAAGAGGCTAAAGGGTAATTACAGAGTAAAGAGGGATTAGAATGGATTACTGAATGGATAACAAACAACAGTTGAAAACGAAATTTTTAAAACACTGTTAACACACACAAATAAAGACTAGAAGTGTGAACATCTTAACAGAATGGCAAAAACTTTCTTTCAAGTTGATTAACAAAAACTAGACTCTGGAGAGTCTGCTATTGTTGTGTTAAATTTTTTTTCTCCTTTTTGCTTTAATTAACTCTCAATGGTGAAATAACAATAAAATTAAAATTAATTGTTTTATACACTTACCGATACACTAAAAGTGGCAGAAACTTAAGAGCTGTAATATAATTATGTAATTATTTTATTACGAAAAGTTTAAATAGATCGAAAATTATAATAGCAAAGCTTTCCTTATCAAGTGATATTAATAATAACCATGAATCATAATGACCATGAATAATTAATTTGATTAAAAATAATATTTTTAGCCTTTGTTTCTATTACAGTATATTTTATTTTTACATAAGGAACACATTTGCATCGGTATATGCGTCCGTTTGCGGTGTAGATTTCAAAATTCATTAACTATACAAACCTATTTTCGTTGTCCGACATCGATATTTGATTATTATCTGAGAGCGGGTAGATTGCTCTCAGTACATTTTTATATATCTGGAGAATTTCATTGTTTCCTGTTTAAAAAAGAAAAATGAAGAAAAAAAGATTGAAATTTTATGTTTCGGTATGAATTGCAATCCATACCAGCCTTTTTAGTTACTGATATACAGACCTGCTATGTATGATTGGTATGTCGATATGAAAAGAATCATTTGATTGCATTTTTTTAGGTTTTATGTTCTCTATATATATATTATTCGTGATACATATGTTTGTACTCCACTGCAAGCGCCCAAAGGACTTTAATAAAGTATATAAAAATGGTCTGTTATATACTCTTACACTTGTTTCCATGAACACCCTACTCACGTATATGCATCGCATATCCATACCTCTAAAGCTAAATTGATTAATACATTTTTATACTTCCACAGTACGAGCATTACAAAAATATGTTTGTATGGACTCGTATATCATAATTATTACTACTTTATGCATCCATGTGCTAGTGTTTATAAACAAAAGTGAATGCTATGCTAGTGCTGACGAGTTTAAATCTTGTCGGCAATACTATATATGAAAATTTGTTCTCTAATCATGGATTAACTATTTTGCTGCAGAATTTCTATCGCTTATCCTAAATCTAAATATTCATGCTTGAGGGTCAGTAATGTTTAATTGCCGACGGAGAGCTCAAAAATAAAATAATTCAATCACCAATTTTCTGAGGATAACTAATTACCATGAAAAATCATCTCAAATTTGTAGACTCAATTCGTCGTCAGACAATAGGTCTGGCCACTCACAAATAATAATCACACGTAATCCTTAGTTGGAATGGCCAATAGTGCATATATATATGTAAGTTTATAAATCAGAGAAGACCATTCTTACCGACAGTACAGTAGTCTTAAGATTAAGTTAGATTAAACTGACAGCATCCTCAATAAGCACAGTTTAATTCATTCCAATAGTCCTATTGTAACACCGATTTCGTCATATAATTGTAGCTTCTGGTTGGCATCTCCCTATCAATCGTCTTTTCTAGACATGCTTTATCACAAAATTCTGAATGTCAAAGAATTCTTCCTATGCGCCGGAAGATGTTGTCTGGTCTCCTCTTCTCCCACGTCGTTGCAGCTTCTACATAAGTGCTTATGAGGTATTGCCAATCCCCTAGCGTGAACAATCAGATACTAATGTCATGTTATCACTGCTGTGAGGTTCCTCAGATCGAATCAAAGCCTGTTCTACATATATCCATGTTGGGTTGGATCATGTTGGTTATTTGTTTAATGAAGTTGTTATGAAAAGATTCCCTCTTCAATCTACATCCATCAGTGAAAACTTAAATGATCCTGCCTGACAGTAGTAAAATTTTGAAAGCATATTCAGATATCGTGTAGTCGATAGCTACATTCAGATCAACCATACCCACGACTTTGGGATCTGTACTCCATACTCTTAATGACCTCAGTCTCACTATAGCGCCAATTGTTTCACCAACATGTCTGGTGGTAGTCAGATTATTAAACAGTGTCTTGGCAACTGCTAATATACACTAATACACTCAAGCCGAGTTTGAAGATTCCTTTTCCATAAAGTTAATTAATTTGATTATATAGTTGTACAGCCAGTACACATTTTTAGAGCTAACAACTCAATGCAGGCCTACTGTTTTCTTACAACAATAAATAGCAGAAGCCTTTAGTGGTTCTGGGTTGTGTGTTCAAGTTCCACAAGTGTCTTGAAATGATGTATTAATTTGTACATCAAATAACATGTTAAAGATTAATGCTACAAATAACAACTACGCATTATATTTTACAAACTTTTGCGTGAAAGGATTGAATATTGCAAATCACTTTTCGATTTTTAATTAACATAGTTTTCCCATTTTAATTACCCAATGGAGTTGGTTTTTCTATTATAAAATCTTTGTATGTGAAAGAGAACTCGAAAAATGTAAAATATTTTTAATTGCTGAAATATCTCTACACCAATACAAACACCAAGTAATTTTTTCCTTTTAATTTCAATCTTGTTTTAATCAATTCATGGTTTTCACTCAGGTGCTAGAAATTAATTAAATAAATTTCTATTCACATCATTGTAAAAACAAAATTGAATGCATGTGCATGGCTAAATATTTGATTGGGTATTTGATTTGGATTTCATTTGAAGTTTCAACAAAAAATAAACGTTTCGGTGGATTGCGTCAGAATTTAACACGAAGGACTGATATATAAGTTTAAGCTCTAATATCTTACCTAAATTCCCTACACCTATTTTACCTAGAAAACATTGGATTAAATTTACAAGACTGAGAGAGATACTGGTCGGTCACTGCTTATTCTCTCATATACATACATATTATTGAAAAGAATACACCACCACTTTGTGATTGCGGTCAAAATTTGAATGTTTCGCGCATATTTAATGAATGCAGATTATTTCATCAACATCGAATTAAGAGCAAAATAAACGGAACCGAAATCCCGGAAAGTGAACATGATTTTGAGAAAGTCATGGGGTTTTTAAATAAATAAGTTTAAGCTAAATTACCCTAACAATATCTTGCACAAATTTTTGGGTGCATATGCCGATGAGCAGTCATACGCACTTTTCTACCGCTGCTGCCGACACTGTTTTTACACGCACACACGAGAATCCACAAGAAACTTCTCGAACAATGAACAAACTTTAAACAAAAAAATGGTAAAACCTGCGGAAAATAAGAGTTAATGGACTAATACGTGTTCTGGTAACATTACGAATAGAAACATGCACCTCCGTGCATTATCTTGGATTCTTTCTGACAATTATCTAACATGGAAATTCCATGAAATTGACAAATATTCCGAGAAGTATTCGAAAAAGGTCATATTTACCCAAATCCCTTAGCTCGCAACTTCCTAGAGTGCGGGCTTTGGAAGCAAAACTTATACCTGGTGATTTGAACTCTTATTGTTTGTTAACTTCTTTGAAGATACAATAAATAGATAATGAAATTATGAAATTATTCGATTTGATGGAACATAAAAATTAACATCAATACTGCATATGATTGCAAAAGTTTACGGGATATTTTTTTTACAAAATTAGACATTTATGATCAACTCGATATGTGGTCGAGCAAAAATGAATGATGATTTTTTGGCTGCAAAATCGAATGGATGCCGCTCAAAAAGAAAACAATATTCGAATTCATGAAAACGTTTTATTAAATGCACAAATCATATGGAATTTTCTGCTTATGTGCGAATGTAAGGCATATTTTCTATGTAAGAAACCTTTTATATCGGAAAATTGTATAAAACCTCGTTTAAGTTATTTCTCAAAGTATGTATGTTAATAAGTTAAATGACTTGTAATTGTTATATTTACAAACAAGTATAAATAAAACTTTTTTCGTCAGTTGGTAGACGATTTGTGTAGAAAACACTGGGTTGCGTTTGAAAACATTAAAACAGCCGTAGAATATGGAGATAGTTTGGTGAGCGTGTGAGTTGTAATGGCCACTGTAAGGGCTTCAAGTCTAATGTTTATTGAAATATTTGAACAGAAAATATTAAAATGAGAGTAATGAATTTGACCTTCGCGATAATGATTCGAACCACTCATTAAAATATCTAGAGGAATAATTTGCATACAATATTAAATAAGTAATATCTAACCAACACAGATCAAAGGTTTAAATTCAATACAACATTTATGAAACATTTTAAAAGGCAACAATTTGGCAGTACACAATCACTAATAAGTGTGGAATATTGATTTTTTTATGTAAAATAGTACAGAAGTTTTTGTCGCCAAACGTTATCAAACCCATCATTACTGTACGGACAATTGTTTGAGTTACCTTAACAAATATACAAAACAATGTTTTGTTTTCAATTATTATGTGCACAAATTAAACGTTAAAAAATTTTATTTTATCCTCTTAAACTCCAGGTACGGATATTTACCTACATTTAAATCGAGTACTGTCACCATGGAGTCAGTAATAAGAGCTTTTTGTATTCTCTTTGATATTTGGTTTCCATAAATAGCAACAGGATTGCTTTACTTATATACTAGAAGATATAAAATATATAAAAAGTGTCAAAAAACAAAGGCTTCATGATCGGACTTTAAGAGGTTGTAAGTAGTTTTTGAAAAATTGTGTAAATGGTTTCCGTTGCCTTGGTATAAATATTTGGGAGAGTGTATATGTAAGACGTGAATTTTACTACTAAGCGCTGGAAATTATAGCTTTCGCTTTTCTTCTATTTCACCTATTACCGGACCGGCAACCCCTAAAACGTCAGATTTGTTATTCTTCTTTTTTCTATCTTCCATGGATTTACTATGTTGTTTGTTATTATAATCCCGGTTTTTGTTATTGATCCCGGTTATCTCTATTCTCGTAATTTTCTTGTTATTTTAGTTATTGTTGATTTTTGTTATTCTTTTTTCTAAAATCAATATTTAGTGTTTATTCTGTATTCGCAACAGTATTTTCAAAAATTTTCAAATCAGATTTTATTCCTTCAAATATATATTCAAGGCAGTTTTATTTAATATAAAGCGGCTTTAGAACCTTTCAATAACAAATTACACAATCATTAAAGACATTTATTTAAATGCTTAATGACCTGCTGTATGATAAGTTTATTATGTTGAATTTCAGTCGCAGAATTTTTCGTTCTAGTACGACATTTTTTTTGTTCGGAATC
Source organism: Sarcophaga subvicina (assembly GCA_936449025.2). Taxonomy (NCBI): domain Eukaryota; kingdom Metazoa; phylum Arthropoda; class Insecta; order Diptera; family Sarcophagidae; genus Sarcophaga; species Sarcophaga subvicina. Next base: position 41,279,737 of record OW388082.2, read on the forward strand.
TAAATTATTTTTACAAATTAAAAACATTTCTAACTTTTAATCAAAATTATATTTTGCAAAAATAGTAAACGAACTACACATTTAAATATCGTGTAGTGTTTAGACTTGAGTGTCTGATATGTTGGCATAAATGATAAGGATTCAACGTCTTCGTTTTGATATTGAAGGAAATTGATGGTGACACTAAAATGATTGCGACTTAACGATGACCATTGGAAATAGAGTGAATACCGTGAAAGGAACTTAATTTCTTGTCTTACAGTCGTCAGTTACTCAAATTAAATAAAAAAAAGTGTGCACCTATAACTAAAAATATGTCTACGTATTCACAACAGTGTAACAGAAAGGGCAATCGTCTTTCTGATTGCTTTCTTCACAAAAACTTGACTTAGGTCAGACATATCGAACAAAACGAAGTATGAAAAAATATTTCTTAGGCGATTTCCTCTCCCTAGATTTCTAGGAGCCGACTTTAAACTGTAGGTTCCGTCACTTATGTATAAAATTATTACACACAACATAAGTGGTGTGAAAAGCTAGATCGTAATCCTGACTGAAAGGTTGTAATGACCAATTACATGTGTACATATGTATGTATTTATAAATTATTGTTGTGGCATCAACACTTAAAGTTTTTGAATTAACGTATTATTTTTATAAGGATTGCTTTTAATATTCCAAACTTCCAGTATTTTTTTCACTTCAATTAATTTTTTGTTTGAAATATTGTCAAACGAAAATCAAATTTTTCTTTATTTTCATTCAACTGTACAACTTGATTAATTAGTATAACTTGTGTAGATGCTGCATTACATTACAGGAAACTTACAAAATTTGAAAAGTTTCACAACATAAATCGAAGGCTTAATGTGGTTCATTTTTTATAAAATAGTTTTAAAAGTTCATTTGTAGTATCGGTATTTAACTTTCTTTAACTTCTATTTCAAAAATTCGTTTCTATAATACATATATGTAGGTATTTTGCTTTTAACATTTGAGCGTACTTTTTTTAGTTTGAAATAAAAAAGAAAATTAAAAATAAATATTAACAAATATTTACATCAGTCATGGCAAAATCGACATCACGCAGGGTTCTAAAAAGCGCTTCAATAATATGTAGATAAATTCTAATAAGGAAATGATTGAAACAGCTTAACATAAAATAATTGACGTATTTTTTTCGCAATTTTGTTTGTGTTGAAATTTTATTTACCATGAATATATACAGGGAAACATTTTCATCAAATTGAGAGAAGAACTTTTCATCTTTTGCCGAGGCAAATTGTTTCATGATTAAAGTGAAATAAATAACGATAATAAAAAATAACGAACAAAAAATTTTAGTCACTGCGCTTACAGTAATTGAAATATAATTTATAATTGCATTGCAATAAACATAATTTTTAATTGCAAATAACAGAGAGGTTCATTAGGGTTAACCAACATAAATTGTAGTTCTTTTGTATTATTCGACAGAGGTTTTCAAATATTAAAGGAAAGTAAATGATAACAAATACTTTTATCCCAACCTCTTCATTCATGTGACAATGATTTGCTGTTGATTTAATGTTACTGCCTAAGTGACATCACACAAATTAGCAATATCCGCATGTTTAAGTTCTTTCTATTTTTGACATATTTCGTCCAATGGTTCTTTATTTATTTATTTTTTCTTTTTTCATAACACCTAAATATGTACGAGTGTTAATATGAATTGCGACAGTGATTGTAAGTCACAACATAATTTCATCACATAATCCACATAATTAATGAGAAAACTAGCAGGCCGATTATCAGTATTTGTCGCACTGTAGGTCCTTTAAGTGGCCATTGATCATTATTAATTAGCAAAACAAAGAAAAGGGATTTCATATAAAGTTGGTCAAGAAAATATTTTGACATAGCAAGAATAGCTTGATTTTGACTTTTATGAAATTTTATAAATAGTTGTTGTAAATCATTTGAAACATTAGCAGTCAAAATAAAACCTGCTAAATCTTCAGAATCGTGTGGTCACAAAAACTAATTTTTATATATGTGAAGTACTGATAGTTTCTGGTGCTCAAAAGTTATTTTCTTTTGTTGTCGAATTTAAAATTTTTTTTTTTGGATCATTTTCTAGAACGTACACGAGGTAATATGTTATGAGTCTTACGAAGATAAGTGAATGAAAACCCTGAAAGATACGGATTTTCTTCAAAAAATTCAAAAACGATTATCTTTTGCGATAACAATATATTTCGGAGTTCGAAAACTAAGAGAATAATGTGATGTTCTTCTTCGACGCTAAAATGATACTTTACTATACTTACTTAATAAAGTATGTATGGTGAAAAACGTTCAAAGCATTAGAAAGTCGCAAATAATAAATTCCGTATACGAATAAAAGAAATCTCCGTTTTTGAAACCATATGAATGAATGTAGAGCAAAACCCTAAAGTATGAGATCGTTTTGCATTTGTGAAATTCGAATTTCAAATTCTATCAAGCCAAAGACACTAAACGTAAACAATTTGGTAGCTTTTTTTCCATATGGTAATTTTATAAATTTATTGGCGTGTATGACAAACACTGTCAGAAGAAATCCGAAATATTAAAATAAGTTAACAGCAAAGGGACGGAAAAGTATAAATAAAATTTCAATGTCGGTTTCTTAAGCGCTTCCTATCTTTAAAATTAAATTAAACAACGTACGTGTTTACTCAGCACTTTTTGTTCGTTTGAAGGGCCCACTGATGGTATTACGCTATGTTACGCCTTCTCTTGGTGGAGCGCAAAGAAATATTAAATTTTACGTGACTGGAGTGCATAAATCAGACTGAATTTTACTGGTGGCAAAAACGCGGTACTTAGTCGCTAGTTCTCCTCAGTTTCATGTGAGATAATATTGCCCTCAAATCTCTCGTACAGAATATTCAATATGTAGCCACCAAAATCCAGTTCAACAGTGGCCTTTTCGGAATGCATTGGACGGTCTTGGTATCATTCAAAATTCGACAATTTTGTTTGTTCTCGTACCTATTCAGAAATGGGCCTCATTGCTGAAGATAATTGTTTCTTGCAAATTATAGTCAGTTGACAGTTTGGCAGTGCTCCAGAGTCCATTTATCTAACACATGTCGTTGCCTATTAAGGTGATTTGACAGACTGAATAAATGACAATTTATTTGACAGATGAAGGTTCAACAGAATGGCCACTATCAATTGTCAAAGTGGGGAAGACCCTTTATATACCATGGATACGCAAAATATGCATTCAATTTAAATACTTTTCCTATATTTTTTAAATTTTGTTTGTTAAAATCTGTATACAAATATCAAAAATTTTTTAAACGATAGTAAGATAAAAATAAAACAGTTTGGTGCCACAATCAAAACCGAGCGGATATTTATAACGTCAGAACATTTATTTGTTTGTTTCACAGAGATCTTAGCGGGAACTACTTAGTTTATGTTTATAAATGTTTTCTAAAACAATATTTATCATAGGAATATGTAATGAATGCTGACGATCAGTGATTCCAAATTTTAAAATACTTAAGACAATAGTTTTAATAAAATAATAATAATTTAGTTTTGTGAATATGGTGGTCACGAGTTTATTTCAATTCACTGCTTCTAAAGCTATCTCCTTTGAAGTCGTTTGAATAAAAGAAAGTTAGCATGAAATGTCTATAAAATCTACAAAATTTGTTTGGAGTAAGTTCTCGAAATAAGTTGCAGTCACCCACGATAACTAAACTAGTAGCTCAATAACACGCAGTGATGAAAAATATCATTACGCCATCTTCTAATTGTTCCTTTTTCTGGATATCGAGGAAATAATAACCAGGTCCTACTCAACTATCGATATTAAAATACATTTTGTGGTAGAAATTATTTTTAAATCGTTGATTTCATGAACTTCTTGGGTTTCCAATTATATGATAGTGATGGATTTTTTTCAGGTACCCTAAGGCTTTCATAACTTTATGAATTATTGTTTTATTGACTTAGACCTTGGCGGTGAAGCCTTTACGAGGACTTTGCGTTCAAAATCGATGGTGTTTGTGTTCCAAATAATTGTTTATAAATTTTAAGATTTGACCAATACGGCAATAGCAAAATTATAAAGCTCTCGATTATTATTCAATTATTAAATTTAACAACATACAGCCACTTGCATCTTCGGTAGATATCTTCTCTAACAAAATATTTCGTTTTTGCTACTGCTTACGAAAGCAATTAAATTAGGGTCATCGACTTTAAAACGTTTACATATATATACTTTTTAGTTAGTCCAAAATACGTCGTAGTCTAGTAAATATTTTGTTGCCTTTTTGGAAGAGAGTCCATGGTACCTGAGGTAAATAAGTCGACATTAAACCGTAGGTCCAACCACTCAAGGATAAAATTAGCACACATACAATATCAATTGTGTGTAGAGATGGGAATTTTAATTAAATTTACTTCAGTGATCTAGGTAGTTCATCTAGTTCAACCGATCAATTTTGGTTTTGTGAACGAACTATTTATGTATGGATTAACTGCCATGACACATCAGTAGTATGTTTATGCCGCTTTCATACAAAATTTGGCTCATGCATATCTGTAAAAGAGTAAGAACATTGCAGCATTGTTAAATGAATTGTGTGCGATCGGTCTTTAGGTTTGTAACATGTATTATGAAAAGGTATTGCTTTTTAATGTGTATGTGTGTGTGTGTGTGTTAAAATTTGTGAGAATGCATATCTGGAAAAGAATTAAATCATTTTAATTTTTAATTTTTCCATACAAATTTGGAATCATACCTGCTTTTTCTTGTTCATTTTATTCGTATTGTATGTATTTATTTGGACAGAATGAGTGCGTGCACGTTTCCTCATCTACATCTCAGAGTATAGAAAGACTGTAATGTGAAAATGTATATACGTATGTACGAATGTTTGGACGGACAGAATGAGTGTGTGCGTAACATGTAATGTGTATGATCGTTTTTTTTTTTTTTAATAGTAAATTCTTGGCACGTATTGCTCATGATCACAGGTAGAAGAAATAGAAATATAAACTATTAAGAAAGGGTAGGTTGGTTGTGCGGTTGTTTTTAATTTGATGAGAAAGAAATGTATAGTTGTGCCTGTGGGTTTTTTTTTCACGCATAAGTATAAGTAATATCTGTTTTCACATAATTGAATTTACTGATTGATCTACAACACCCCAGAGTATAAATAGACTTGCTTTTAAGGATTTAGAATTTTTTAGTTTTACTGTTTTAAATAAATGAAATTATAGAATAAAGGGATTAATTAAAACAAATTAGTTTTTATTTTTTGAATATTTTATTACATATTTCTTTTTTTCAGATTTTTACAGATTGTTAACAAATATTGTGTATAGAATGTTTGACATCGACAAATGTTGAAAGATTGTGAATAAGTATTTTCACAATAATACAAACGTATGACATATTAATACATAAAAATGGATTACTTATTTTACTAATGTTACATATTCTTAGTTCATTTATAAGTTTCATAAATAAATCTATATGTCTTATTAATAGTTCTTCCAATTCAGCTGTTGTTACCATTTTTGTTCCCCTTCTTTAAAAATTTAATAGTAGGTTGTGTTAGTGCGGGACGATGTACTCTGAATTATTTCATTTTAATTTATATTTATTGAATAAAAATTTTAAACACAAGTGCCCACAATTAAATGTATTAAATTTTTGGTTTCGTTCATAATTATATTCAATAGGAAATTTTAAGTAGTTGACAATCTCAAGTGGTGGTTGTAAGTTTCCAAAGCTATCAAAGTATTCCTTATAGTTGTGGTTTTTATAATATGCTACCCAATGTGTTCCCATACCATTTGAATCATCTAAATTAACAATGCCGCATTCTTGTTTGAATGGTTTTTCAGGTAAAGAATCACGCATGAAAACACCCCTAAAATGTTTGAGATGTCTTCCATATTTATTCAAATCCAAATCTGTTAATGGGCGATTGCCCAACACCCCTGTCAATAAACGCCTAACAGACATTAACCAGATGCATGGGGCCAGCTCTTCTCGGTCTACATTACTAGATTCTCCATTCAAACTATTAAACTGTATGGACAGCAGGTTTGAAAAATTCACGGAGCAAATTCTGCGCACAATTGATCAAAAATTTAAGGAGTTCAAAGAGGAGTTAATTAGTGATCTGCGCGAAAAATACAACATGATTGAGAATAAACTGTCAAACATTTCTGAAAGAGTAACCATTCTTGAGAATAAAGCTGCGCAAAATGATAAGATGCGGGAGGATATAAGAGATCTCAAAATAAAATTACGGGAACGGGAGAATTATCCGGTTTCATCTGAACTTAGGATTAATGAAATCCCGTTTGCACAGGACGAAAACCTGCAGGAAATATTCCAAAAAATTTGTAACACCATCAATACACCGGTACCGAACTTCCAATCCATCTATCGCCTAAGGAATTATAATAACAAACGTAGGGAGAACTCTAAAGATGCCGCCATTATTGTAAAACTGTGGTCTGCATATGATAGGAACTTTTTCTTGAAATCAATGGCAAACTACAGGAAACTACACAATGGTTTTGTCTTCCGCCTTAGGCATATTGGTCTCAATTCAGACGAAAAGTTCTACGTTAATGAGAACTTAACTCAGGCCAATTTCAAATTATTGAGTGCGGCAATTCGTCTAAAAAAGAAAAAAATGTTATCTTCCGCATTCTCTATGCGGGGTTTTGTATTCGTAAAAAAGGATACGAATGATGACCTCATATCACTAGATGATATGGACAGCCTAAATGAGTTATTTCCTGGCCATGTTTGAACACCTAAGTTACTTCCTGCTTTTTAAAAACCTCACCATCTTCAACATTAAGTTAAATGATTTGTACTCCAACTATACCTCTCAAAAACGTATGTATAACTCCTATTTATTTGAACGCTTAATTATTATAACCTCTGATTTACACCTAATTCTTGAAAGCATTGCCAAAACTTTCTTACGATTTAATGACTTCTTGTGGTTATAATTCCAGAGACAGTGTGTATAACATGGTAAGAATTCTTGCTAGGCAAAGGGTAGGTCTCAACATTGTACACATGAATGCTCAGAGCTTGAATAATAAGATTGATGAATTTAGGTATTTATTTATGTCCGCGGGAATTGATGTCATTTGTGTCTCCGAAACTTGGTTTCCCTTAGATATTCCAGATTCAGTTTTTAATTTACAGGGCTTTAAGCTTTTCAGGTCGGATAGGAGAATCTTAGTTAATGGGATAGAGACTAGAGCTAGAGGTGGTGGAGTTGCGATTTATGTTCGTAACGGTGTACTATGCAGGGAAAAATTGTTAACCCACATTGGGAGTGAAATTGAATATTTATTTCTGGATATTTCAATTGGCGATGGACAGAAGCTTCTTCTAGGTAGTGTATATAGACCGAATTGTAGTTTGAATTTTGAACCTTTTATTTCCATTCTTGAGGATATTACCATTCAATATGATGACATAGTTATCGTAGGTGATTTCAATAACAACCTTTTATTTGATAATCCGCTAATTGGACCAATGCTATCGCTTCATCTGAATCCTGTTAATGTTTCGACACCTACACACTTCCATTCAACGTCCAGTAGCCTAATTGACCTGGTATTTGTGAATCATAATGAAAGGGTTCTGTTATATGACCAAATTTCTGCTTCTGGTTTCTCTAACCATGATCTTCTCTTTCTGAGTTATAATATGCCTGTAACTTGTGCTGTTGATAGATATATCACTTATCGTGACATTAAGAATATTGATTATGTAACGTTGGATACTGAGTTGGATAATATATATTGGGACCAGGTCTATACACTGGTTAATGCTAATGACCAATTGGCATTTATTCAGGAGAATGTTCGTCAGCTTTATGACAGATGCGTTCCTGTCAAAACCAAGCTTATCAAACCCAAGCAGAATCCATGGTTTACTACTGAGTTAAAAGCACTAATTGAGAAGAGGGATAGTGCCTACAGGCGGTGGAAGAAATACAGAACTGATGACTTGAAAGCTCTTCATAAATCCGCACGGTCAGAGGTTACTAGGCAAATAAGAATTGCGAAAACGTTGTATTATGGTAGAAGGTTTTGTAATGCGATGGACAATAAATCCAAATGGAATGTGATTCGTGAAATAGGAATTGGTGGAAAATGTCCTAGAACTGATTTTGATGTAGATGTGAATAAACTTAATGACCAGTTTGTACATTCAAGTGTTCCAACGGCAATTGGTGATATGTATGATGACCTTTGTTGTGTCCCTCCACAATACTCGTTTAGTTTTCGTTGCGTGGATCAGTTCGAAGTTTTGGAATGTATTTCAGCGGTAAAATCGAACGCAATTGGTTCCGATGATATAGATCCTGTGTTTTTGAAAGTTTTGACACCTAGACTTTTGCCATATTATACCCACTTATTTAATACAGTGCTGACTAAGTCTACTTTTCCTAATGAATGGAAACTTGCCAAGATCCTTCCCATTCCTAAGTCAAACAATGAGTTTAGGCCAATTGCCATTCTTCCTTTTTTGTCGAAGGTAATGGAAAACATTATAGCCAGACAGATCAATGGTTATCTGGAAGGTCATAATTATTTAACAATCAGTCAGTCAGGTTTCATGAAAGGTAGGAGTTGTACTACCGCTCTATTAAATGTAGTTGAGGATCTCAGGTTGGAGCTGGATGTAAATAATGTAGCGTTTTTAGTTCTTCTCGATCACACAAAGGCTTTTGATACAGTCAATCATAAAATTTTATTGAATAAGCTCCGGGAGCTGTTTAATTTTTCTAATTCTGCCGCTAGTCTAATTTTTTCTTATTTGTTAGACAGATGTCAGAGGGTTCACTTAAATGGGAAGATTTCTGATTCGCTTAATATTTGTAGAGGTGTTCCCCAGGGATCAATACTGGGGCCACTGTTGTTCTGTATGTATATTAATGATCTACCGGATGTTTTGGTTGACTGCCGTGTTCATATGTATGCTGATGATGTGCAGATTTATGCCAGTACTCGTAAGGAGAATATTGATTCTTGTTTACATTCTGTTAACCGTGATTTGGATAGGATTGACCGTTGGGCTTCGGCGAATGGACTGTGTATTAATCCCTCAAAGTCCAAATGTTTAATGCTTTCGAAGACCAATGTTTCGTTTCCCATACCTGGATTGAGTATCAGGGGAAATAAAATTGACTATGTCAAGTCTGCTACTAATCTGGGTATTGTATTTAATGACAAATTATCGTGGTCTGGCCATATAAGTGTCGTTGTTGGCAGAATTTACAGCATGCTACGGAATTTATGGGCTGTCATTGATTCAACTCCTTTTGCAATTCGTATGCAACTTGCTAAAACTTATTTGATTCCTGTGCTATTGTATGGGTGCGAAATTTTTGCAAACTGCGATAGTAATGACAACCGGAAATTAAACTTGGCATACAACAATATAGCAAGATACGTATTTATTAAAGGTCGCCGGGATCATATTTCTCATTTAGCGTATCAGATATTTAGTGTGAAATTTGATAATCTTCTGAAAATTAAATGCCTCATTCTATTCCATAAAATTATTAATACGGGACTGCCGGAATATTTATTAGGCCGAATTAAGTTTGCTAGGTCATGCCGAGGCATGAAGATTATTCAACAACGTTACAGGACTCTTCTGTCACAGCGACAGTTCTTTATACACACCACTAGTCTCTGGAATTCCCTACCAAACTACATCCAAAAGTTGGGCAATGCAAACGCGTTCAAAAAGGAGTTATTTAAATTGTTCTCTTAATGAAAAGTTTGTTACGTTCTTAGCATGTTTATTATATCGGTTAAATATTTATCCTTACTTTTCTATAACAATTTTTGTAAATATTTCTTTTTTATATCTTTAGAATTCTTTATCTTTTTTAACTTTTTTATTTTCTTTTTATTTCTGTAGTATTGTTAGTTTTCCTAAAATAATTAAATCAATTAAATTATATTTCTACTCAATTTTAATATTTTAATATTTTAATTAATTTGTTTTTTATATTAATTTGTTAGTCTTACTTAATTTCTTATATTTCATAATTTTTATTATTTTTTTAAGTATTATATCTTATTGATCCTAAGCATAGCACTATAACTTATAAGATTAAAATCTTGTTGTGTTATGTTAATTATAATAAATAAATAAATAAATAAAAATAAATAAAATTGGGAAGGTTATCTAATAGTTTTTTGGAGCTGGACTATAGTAGGGACCATATCCAGTTTTATATGGTCTGAGGTACAACCCTTTACCCATTGCAATTGATTCCATATATCTATTATGACGGTTAGCTTCAGCCAATTGTTCTTTTCCATTTTTGATAGCATTTACTGCTTTGACAATAGCGGATCCTCCACTTGCCAAACCAACAAGCGCTGACAATGCTGTTAGTACGGGAATAAGTGGAAGAAATCCTCCAATTTTCGGCACAGGTATAACTCTCGGTATTATAATGTCTGCTCGCTTTTTCCCTTTAAAATTTGAATGAATAGCCTTTTGAGCTATTTTAACACCATCATTTATATCAAGGGGTTTCTGTTCTTTCAATTGTTTTAAAGTTTTTCTCACAGTAGCTGTGAATAATTTCTTATTACACTTATTCATTTTTCCTTTTCTTTTCTTATGTCTCTGCTCCTTCAAACCTAATCCAAATTTCACTTTAGCTTTCATAGCGTTTGTCACAAACCACTCGTTAGCACGTTCTTTAATATTACTATCTTTAGATTTAACTCGTTGCCAGGCTTTTTCAGCTAATATTTGATCTGCTTGATGTCTTGTGTCTATATCTTTTGATTGTGAATATGCAATATCGTGCTCTCTACAAGCTGTGTCTAATAAATTTATACCCTTATCTCCTCTTGCTAAACGTTGTTCAAGTTTTGTACCAGGTCCACAAAACTGATAACCAGGTAGATGTAATTCAACAGGTACTTTATTTATTAAGTTGTTTACAAATCCTCTTCTCATCTTACACTGGCTGAGGTTTTGTTTTGACCCTAGATTATAACAAATTTTTTTTCGTTACTTTTATATCTCTTCGCAAAAATAACTGAAATCAAGACGATCCTATATATACAGCAATTTATATGATTTCAGTATGTTAATTTTTTGATATTGATTTTGATCTGCTTTGTATCTGATCACGATCTACTTTACATCTGATCACGATCTGCTTTGTATCTGCTCACGATCTATTTTATATCTGATAACGATCTACTTTTTTGGTTTTGTCTATTTTATTTTAATTTTTTTTATTTTTTTTTTGACATTACCATGTTTTAGGTATACATGTTCTACCTCAATGTTTAAATTGTTTATTTGATCAGCTAGATCATCATGTATTTGTGTTATATGTTTTTCGATTACGATATTTTTGTTTTTATGGTTATATTTATTAAAACCTTCTCCAAATTTATTAATATAAGACATTTCTTTCACTCTTCTAATAAATTATGTTAGCTTCTTTAAGTTCTTCGTTTCTTCGTTTTGATGATTGTTGTGACCAGAACCTTCCGATGAAAGAAGTAAACGTAGTCTGTCAACTAGTTCATTAGAATCATCCCAATGTATGTAATTTGATCTCAGATTATTTTGTAATTTTAGCATTAAACCACTGCCTTTTGTTAAAATGTTTGTTGTTGTTTCGAATAAACGTTTAATTATTCGTATATATTTGAAGGCTCGTGTTCCTTTCACTTGTTCATTAGGTTCATAGCGACGTTTATGTGCATTGGTATTAATTAAAATCTCTTTATATTTTTTCAAATCATTTTTAGAATAATGGAGAGGTTTTTTATGAAATACTAGTTCAAATAATCCAGGCGTCATTTTCAATTTCATATTCCCTATCTGCATAGTATTATCTCTATTAAATATTAATTTTTCCTTGCCATATCTCCAACTACCGTCTACATCTTGATTAAAACCATAAATTTTATCCAATTGCTTATTATTAATAAGTGTTTGTATATTTTCAAATAATGGAGAGCTTTTCGTCAGCTTTAAACATTGTTTTCTTTCCAAGTTCTTGATACATGTACTTGATACAGGTCTATTATGGTCATAGTTTTTTTCACCATCATTATCATCAGTTGAAATATTTTCATACTGAAAATCGTTATTATCACCGTTTACATCATCATAATCATCGTCATCATCAATAGTGTTGTCTATATCTTTATGCTTATCTTCAAGTTTTCCGATGATTTCATTATCACCATTTACGTCATAATAATCATCATCATCATCATCAATAGTGTTGTCTGTATCCGTATGCTTATCTTCGAGTTTTCCAATGATTTCATTATCACCATTTACGTCATAATAATCTTCGTCATCATCTATAGTGTTGTCTACATCCTTATGCTTATATTCAAGTTTTGGGATGTTTTCATTATCATCATTTACATCATCATGATCATCGTCATCATTAATAGTGTTGTCTATATCCTTATGTTTATCTTTAAGTTTTCCAATGATTTTTTTAAGTGGTTTTGTTATTGGTTGAAAGGTATCTTCTAATAAATTAACTCTATCTATTTGATTCAGTTTAATATTTTTTAACTTTTCCTTTAGAACAGCTCTTGTCTTTACAAGATCTTCCAACACTTTATTATGGTAATTTTTAGACATTATAATAATTTTTTTTTATTGAAGTCGCCGTGGTGTAGTAGGTAGTGTGTTGGCTTACTATTCGTTATGCCCGGGTTCGTATCCCAGGTCAGACATCAAAAATGAAATATGAAAAAAAAAAATATTTCTTCGGCGACTTCCTCTCAGCAGATTTCTGGCAAAAACTCTGAGAGTAAAATAAACTGCCATGAAAAAGTTTCTCAAAATTCTGTCGTTCGGAGTCGACGTTAAACTGTAGGTCCCGCCACTCACGTATAAAATTAACGCACACAACATGAGTGGTGTGAGATGCTAGGCCGTAATCCTGACTGAAGGGTTGTAATGGCCAATTATGTATGTATGTATGTATGTAATTGGATAAAATTTATGGTTTTAATCAAGATGTAGACGGTAGTTGGAGATATGGCAAGGAAAAATTAATATTTAATAGAGATAATACTATGCAGATAGGGAATATGAAATTGAAAATGACGCCTGGATTATTTGAACTAGTATTTCATAAAAAACCTCTCCATTATTCTAAAAATGATTTGAAAAAATATAAAGAGATTTTAATTAATACCAATGCACATAAACGTCGCTATGAACCTAATGAACAAGTGAAAGGAACACGAGCCTTCAAATATATACGAATAATTAAACGTTTATTCGAAACAACAACAAACATTTTAACAAAAGGCAGTGGTTTAATGCTAAAATTACAAAATAATCTGAGATCAAATTACATACATTGGGATGATTCTAATGAACTAGTTGACAGACTACGTTTACTTCTTTCATCGGAAGGTTCTGGTCACAACAATCATCAAAACGAAGAAACGAAGAACTTAAAGAAGCTAACATAATTTATTAGAAGAGTGAAAGAAATGTCTTATATTAATAAATTTGGAGAAGGTTTTAATAAATATAACCATAAAAACAAAAATATCGTAATCGAAAAACATATAACACAAATACATGATGATCTAGCTGATCAAATAAACAATTTAAACATTGAGGTAGAACATGTATACCTAAAACATGGTAATGTCAAAAAAAAAAATAAAAAAAATTAAAATAAAATAGACAAAACCAAAAAAGTAGATCGTTATCAGATATAAAATAGATCGTGAGCAGATACAAAGCAGATCGTGATCAGATGTAAAGTAGATCGTGATCAGATACAAAGCAGATCAAAATCAATATCAAAAAATTAACATACTGAAATCATATAAATTGCTGTATATATAGGAGATCGTCTTGATTTCAGTTATTTTTGCGAAGAGATATAAAAGTAACGAAAAAAAATTTGTTATAATCTAGGGTCAAAACAAAACCTCAGCCAGTGTAAGATGAGAAGAGGATTTGTAAACAACTTAATAAATAAAGTACCTGTTGAATTACATCTACCTGGTTATCAGTTTTGTGGACCTGGTACAAAACTTGAACAACGTTTAGCAAGAGGAGATAAGGGTATAAATTTATTAGACACAGCTTGTAGAGAGCACGATATTGCATATTCACAATCAAAAGATATAGACACAAGACATCAAGCAGATCAAATATTAGCTGAAAAAGCCTGGCAACGAGTTAAATCTAAAGATAGTAATATTAAAGAACGTGCTAACGCGTGGTTTGTGACAAACGCTATGAAAGCTAAAGTGAAATTTGGATTAGGTTTGAAGGAGCAGAGACATAAGAAAAGAAAAGGAAAAATGAATAAGTGTAATAAGAAATTATTCACAGCTACTGTGAGAAAAACTTTAAAACAATTGAAAGAACAGAAACCCCTTGATATAAATGATGGTGTTAAAATAGCTCAAAAGGCTATTCATTCAAATTTTAAAGGGAAAAAGCGAGCAGACATTATAATACCGAGAGTTATACCTGTACCGAAAATTGGAGGATTTCTTCCACTTATTCCCGTACTAACAGCATTGTCAGCGCTTGTTGGTTTGGCAAGTGGAGGATCCGCTATTGTCAAAGCAGTAAATGCTATCAAAAATGGAAAAGAACAATTGGCTGAAGCTAACCGTCATAATAGATATATGGAATCAATTGCAATGGGTAAAGGGTTGTACCTCAGACCATATAAAACTGGATATGGTCCCTACTATAGTCCAGCTCCAAAAAACTATTAGATAACCTTCCCAATCGCCCATTAACAGATTTGGATTTGAATAAATATGGAAGACATCTCAAACATTTTAGGGGTGTTTTCATGCGTGATTCTTTACCTGAAAAACCATTCAAACAAGAATGCGGCATTGTTAATTTAGATGATTCAAATGGTATGGGAACACATTGGGTAGCATATTATAAAAACCACAACTATAAGGAATACTTTGATAGCTTTGGAAACTTACAACCACCACTTGAGATTGTCAACTACTTAAAATTTCCTATTGAATATAATTATGAACGAAACCAAAAATTTAATACATTTAATTGTGGGCACTTGTGTTTAAAATTTTTATTCAATAAATATAAATTAAAATGAAATAATTCAGAGTACATCGTCCCGCACTAACACAACCTACTATTAAATTTTTAAAGAAGGGGAACAAAAATGGTAACAACAGCTGAATTGGAAGAACTATTAATAAGACATATAGATTTATTTATGAAACTTATAAATGAACTAAGAATATGTAACATTAGTAAAATAAGTAATCCATTTTTATGTATTAATATGTCATACGTTTGTATTATTGTGAAAATACTTATTCACAATCTTTCAACATTTGTCGATGTCAAACATTCTATACACAATATTTGTTAACAATCTGTAAAAATCTGAAAAAAAGAAATATGTAATAAAATATTCAAAAAATAAAAACTAATTTGTTTTAATTAATCCCTTTATTCTATAATTTCATTTATTTAAAACAGTAAAACTAAAAAATTCTAAATCCTTAAAAGCAAGTCTATTTATACTCTGGGGTGTTGTAGATCAATCAGTAAATTCAATTATGTGAAAACAGATATTACTTATACTTATGCGTGAAAAAAAACCCACAGGCACAACTATACATTTCTTTCTCATCAAATTAAAAACAACCGCACAACCAACCTACCCTTTCTTAATAGTTTATATTTCTATTTCTTCTACCTGTGATCATGAGCAATACGTGCCAAGAATTTACTATTAAAAAAAAAAAAAACGATACATACACATTACATGTTACGCACACACTCATTCTGTCCGTCCAAACATTCGTACATACGTATATACATTTTCACATTACAGTCTTTCTATACTCTGAGATGTAGATGAGGAAACGTGCACGCACTCATTCTGTCCGTCCAACCATTCGTTTGAAAAGCAATACAAATAAAATGAACAAGAAAAAGCAGGTATGATTCCAAATTTGTATGGAAAAATTAAAAATTAAAATGATTTAATTCTTTTCCAGATATGCATTCTCACAAATTTTAACACACACACACACACATACACATTAAAAAGCAATACCTTTTCATAATACATGTTACAAACCTAAAGACCGATCGCACACAATTCATTTAACAATGCTGCAATGTTCTTACTCTTTTACAGATATGCATGAGCCAAATTTTGTATGAAATAAGTGACCTAGAAGCGGCATAGACATACTACTCACATCAATTACTTGTTTTTTTTTTTTTTTTTGATATAAACTGAGAGCAAACAAAGAGTCAGACGATTTGTAACAATTTTGATACATATTTTTTTAAGGAAATATGTAGTATTCGTATTTATTAATCATAGAATAATTTAAAGAACTATGTTTTATTAAAAAAATACTTTAGTTTTATTTTTAAAAATAATAAAACGAACTTCAAAAATTTATCGCTAAAAATATAAGAAAAGAAAAACAAATACAAAATGTAATAAAATATGTAAAATGTAATAAAGTAAAGTAAAGAATTAAAAATAAGATAAATAGTTTTAAAATGTTACAATTGTTGAAGTTTATAAAATTAGTGCCCCTTCTCTTGAATAATTAAAGATGAGTATTGTATCCGATATTTCTGTCAATAAGTTACGGCCACATCGTTGTAATATTTTTACATCTTTACACCATTTACCTCTGTATCTGTACATATCTTGCGTATTATATTTCTACAGTGATGGATCAGCAATGCTATGGTTTCATAACTAATTTAATACGGTTATTAAAATTCTTTCATTTTTTCAAACATTGTTTTGCTTTCATAATACACATTATAATTGCAGTTAATAAAATTTTAATATGCGGCACATTCCAAGTTACATGTGTACATATCAGATTGTGAATCAAATGGCATAGTTTTGTATTTTCTAAAATGAATATTGAGCTAGCACATGACAGTAAAAAAAATTAAATATTCTAATACATGATTCAAATAAACGAGACTGTTGTCAAGAATTGCTTGTCACTGCTTGCTACTTCTGTTTATTTATATGATTCACAAAAGCAACGAATCAGAATGAGTGTTTTGAATACTTTTTAAAAAACTCTTCTAACACATGTTGTTTTATGTAACATTTCAAGTGAGCCGAGAAGTTTTATAATTTACTATAATATAAATTTTATTAAATAATGCAAAATATATTTGAATTTTTATTTTATTATTTAGTACATACATATTATGTACATTTTGTAAATATAATAAATAAATAATTGCGTTACTCATACTTATAAACTGAATTCAGCAAAAGTAAATTATTTACAGTTTGTGGATCAATGCGGATACGCTTTTTGGTGATTATGTGTTACCTGCGGCGGAAAATACGCGTTCGGAAGCTGCACTGCTTGCGGGAATACTCAAATTTTTTTGGTCAATTTTGTGTAAACGAGGGTATTCCGAAGTGTGGTTTTGCCACCATTGCAACACATCAAAGTTCATACCAATATTCATTCTTATATAACTGTAACGATTTACTTCATCGGATATACTTTCCGTAGCGGATAGGTTTGCTTGAATAAAATTTGAGAAAAATAATTGGAATTCTTGTGGTGGTTCATGAAACGTTAAATAATGAATTGGACTTGGAGAAGACGATACAGACTTCGTAATTTCGGAAATACAAAACGCTTTTACTTCTTCTAAATTGTTATCATTTAGGTAAGAATTGGTTGGTGGATGCAAGAAACAAGCCGTGCTTCTACTATTTGTGTTCTTTTTTATACGGTAAACTTCATTTTCAATATTTCTTAACAGCTCGGAACTCATTGTATTGAATTTTTTAAAAACTTTCAAATTGTTTTTCATTTTTTCGTTTAAAGTTTAATACTGAGTCAACTCAAAATTTCATATGCTTTTGCGAGTTATTTGATTTCTACACAAAACAATCAAACAACAGTAAAATTTTTTTATATATTCATGCTAACAGTACATAAAAAACAAAACTGAGTATATTACATTCAGTTGTTAGATAGTCAACAGTGCAAGCAATATCATTAAAAAATATTGATGTTAAACAACATAACAAAAGCAAATTACATGTGAATGGACACTGAAAGTGAATCAACTCATGCAGTTCTCTGGTATGAAACTAACGAAATTAAATATAACTCATACGTAACATATGTTCTCGGCATTATGAATTTTACACATTAGATATGAGCACAATGTGAGTAAATATAATGGGTTGGCGATCTAAAAGTTTAAATTTAAAACAAAAATAGTTTGAAATTTTGATAAATTTATTGTTTTGCTGTGAACTATAACTGCTCCGGTTGGAAATGGATTTTTATTTCATCTATATGGCTGCCGCGGTTGGCCTCACAATCATAGCTCCCAGATTAATGCCCTTATTTTGAAGCTTTTAAAAATTAAAAATTTACATCATATTCTCTATTTCACTACATTAAAAGCCACTTTTAAGCTTTGTATTTACTTTGCAATTGTTATTATTGGAAATTTATGTTAGTTAGTAAGAAAAAGGAGTAAAATATTGTATTTTTAAGTTACTTTCGGATACCTGTGATGATTTTTCTGTATTTTGTTGCTTTTTAACCCCTTAAAAGCTTAAAAATTACAACTCCTGAATAACCTAATAAAATAATAATGAATTGTGGACACTAGGCTTGTATATTTTTATACCATAAGTAACAGGACAGACATCTGGAGGAATTGAATTCCACATACGAATAATCCGACTAAAAAACTTACTTTTTCTGTAATGCAGTGTGCGATCCACTGGCTAATCAAC
Organism: Sarcophaga subvicina; assembly: GCA_936449025.2. Taxonomy (NCBI): domain Eukaryota; kingdom Metazoa; phylum Arthropoda; class Insecta; order Diptera; family Sarcophagidae; genus Sarcophaga; species Sarcophaga subvicina. The sequence goes on from OW388082.2 coordinate 41,298,591, forward strand.
CACATACTGATTTTCTGGCCAAAAAAGACGAGCGTTATGTAGGAATATATGATTTGCGGGAAAAGTCCCCTTATGCAACGATGCTCCAATGATTCAATGGAGTTGTATACACTACCGTCATTAATGAAATACTATGGTCTCTCCGGTACACGGTCGAGAAACCGCAAAATAGACATTGAGGCACCAACCCATACATGAGTGTTGTATTGCATTCTCTGTCAGCTATAAACGGTATAAATAGTAAGATCAGATGATAAGAACTTAAAAAGGAACTGAAAAATGTGTCAGATTACACTGATTTGTCAGGCTCAGAACATCAAAAGCTTCTGACTCCCTAATGGATATAGATGATGTAATATTATTGCTATTATTTGTCAATAAACAACGTAAATAGATTATTTAAAACTGGAAAAAAATTTTCCTGAAAATGATCCAATTTCTCCATTTTTGAAAAAAAATATTAAATTAAGATGAGGGACGCTAGCTTTTAAATTCTTTGTTAAATGTTTTATTTTTTAACTCAGATATGTACATACATTGACTTTATATGTTTTACTATAATAGAAAAATTTTGGTTTTTAAAAACTTTTTATTTTATTTATTTATTTTTTTCGATTTTCTGACGATTTTAATAAACGGCTTTGACGATTTTGACGATTTTTTCTCAAATATTTGACGATTTGGTGCCTCATTTATCTGGCGGCTATGGTCCGTATATATGTAAAGGATACACGCGATAAAAAGAATAGAATGTAGTAATAGACTTTTTGATTTGGCGCTCCCTGCTTCTTTAAAGAAGTTTCTAGAACCTTACGAAGAAAATAGTGTTTCGTTAAAAAATATATCCTTTGAATTTTCTCAGATTATCTCGAACTACTTTAACGAGTTTTATAAGCCTCAACAAATCTTAGCTTGCTGTTGCAATAAGCTTTCAAAAGCAAGAGTGCTTATGTTGGAAGAGCTCGACCACAATTTACAAAAATTTTCGGATATGAGTAATCCCCGTCGAATGGAAATACACAATTTTATTACTTGAAAAAAGTATGTGGTTTATCCCTGTGTAAAACGCGGAGTTATTATTAAATTGCTACAACTTATTTAATTAATTATACTTATTGTCTTGAATTTTTTTATAAATAAGAATATGTCTCCTGTAAAACTTTGTCCAAAATATTGGATATTGTCTGGTAATCACCAATAATTTGACTTTAATTTTGAATCACCAGGTTTAAAGTTACTGACAAAAAAATTTCAGAATTTTATTTCCAACATTTTACCTTAATGGCGAAAAGGTTTATTACTGAGCCGATGTTTACACAAAAACAGAAACGCATCCGCTGTAAAAGAGACAGAATAATAAAGCAGCTTTTGATTATGTTGTTGATGACGTTTTTAAATGAATGTTTTCAACATATTGGGAGATCAAATTATAACAGATTCATGAATCAAATGACGTATAGCAAAATTTCTCAATTGCATAAAGGTATCGAAATTTTCAATTGGTAATGCAAAAATAAATTGAAAAAGATATGTATATTTATGTGCAATAAATTGGAACATTCTCATTATTTTTAAAATTTATAAAAATAGAATTTTATGCAAGACTAACGATATGGTCAAATTACAAAATTTCCGCTGTAGCACTTTCTATGCGAGACAAAGTCACTATTTGTGATGGTATCTCGCTCATGTTATAAAAATTTATTTTATTGCGGAACACTTTTATCTTAAATTTTGCTTTGAAAAAGCACGTTTTCTCTTTCTCTGTTAAAGGTCTGATGAGTGCCTCTTTGGGCCAAGGTTATTTAGCTTCTCGTGTTTACCTTTACGAAAGACCGCACACCTCGATTGGGAAATTTAATATTTTCGTTTTCTTGCAATATTTGGTCAAATTGCAGCCTTGTCGTGTTTAAAAGCAATTATAATTTTATAGTTGCCAATATGGCAACTGAGGTCCAATTGTTGTCCGTAATCGAGCCATAAGTTTGAACGTATTGACCAAACTAATGATATTTTGAATAATTGTGGATTATTGTATGTATGCTGCATGAATTTATATTTACTTTTAAAATTTATTTATGGTATTTTATTGATTCCTTTCGAGATCCTCAATGTTATAATATCAAGAATTTCCATATAATTTTGTCAAATTTATGGACATTTTTCGATAAGGGACGGCGTATCCAATTGTACCACTCCAATTTCCATAGAGTGATTTTGAAAAAAATATATCTTCTTAATTAACTGCCATTTAATTCTTTCCTAATGTCGTTGATAAAAAATATTGTATGTCGAACATATGCAACATGTGGAATATCATAACTTACTTGCCAAACTTCTTTGATGATTTAATTTTATATACACTCATAAAGTTATTCCATGCATGTAAAAAAAATATTCTATTTTTTAACCCTAGAACCGACCTTAACTCCCACCTTAACTAACCACCTCTTTTATTATATTTTTATTATTTTATTATAACTGTGCTATAATATTAAGCGTGTAATACATCTTTTTTGATTTTATTTTCCCTTTCTTCCACTATTATGCATTTTACAATTTCAATTTTAAATTTCATACTAATTTTCAGTAAAAGAAATATCTGTCTAGCATTTGCTGGTAGCCGGATGACAGTAAATTAAGCACATCATACTGTTTCTACCGGCAGTAAAAAATTCAATTTCACAACCTCAGCTCACAGCTTTTATATTGCCCACTGTGCGGGATGTATGAATATAGAAAAACCATAAATTTGGTACATATGTTGTGTTAACGGAAATTAAAAAGAAAACTTACGCATTGCCACTCCAAATACACATAATTTTTGTTTGCAAAATTAGGGAAAACACTAAGCTAAACCGTGGTTGTATCGTATGAGCATGAGTGTGACAAAAACCTTAGAAAAAAAAATTGCAATTTTGATGGAAGAACCTTTTTTCTTACGTATTGCCTTTTGACAAACATTTGTTTATGGATGCATGCATTTCTTTTACCCATTTGGAATTGGATTTTTTAAATACATATGTATTGTTTCTTTTCTTATTTTCTTTATTAAATTGCATTTTATGATTGCAGCATTTGATAACACTGAGAGTCCAGTTGTCGTTACTCGGAAGAAGGCGTTATTGCAGTCAATACTAAATAGGTAACATTTTAAAATTTTTAAAGATTCTGTAAATATTTGATGGATGCCTGTTGGTGTACCATTTTATTTTCAATGCGCAGGCAATACATATCGAATAAGAACATAAAACTGTTTTTTTGGATTATTTTCCTCTACCTACATCATCTATTTTTCCTCTCACAATAGTTGCAAAATGTTTTTAGTATTTTTACATTAAAAATCTCACATTTGTATAGTAAAATAAAATGTTACTTCATTTCAATTCTAAACACTAAACTGGCACAACCAAAAATTACGTTCATAAAATCAGCAGCAATTTGACCACTGATTGTATAAAAGAGCACGCAAAAGAGTTACTACAGCAGATGTGGAACGAGATCGTAAGGTCGAATAAATCCATATCCATAAAAATTTTGTCCTGTATTTTCAACTTTATTTTTATTAAAATTCGTTTTCGTTTTTTTTTCTTTTCTTAATCGTAATACCCACATCAGATTCACAATATTAACATCGCTATGCATCGTACATTGAAACAGAAAATACTTTCAAATTCCATTGAAAAGCTTGAAGGTAGAGATCAGATGGCAACTACAATTCTGTGGAGCCTGATTTTTTTACACTAAGAGATGGACTCTTGTTTGATACAATATTTACGATGGGTTTGGAAGTTATATTGAGTGGATAACCAAGTTACTGACAGAAAATACCAGATGTTACTGATTTTTCGGTTACCAAACATATGCCCATAGACATGTTGAAAAGATGAAGCATCGCATGTGTGTCTTGGAATCACTCTGAATCATTTTCTGAGAGTCCCTCTACTCTTTGCTTTTCCAGAAGAATATATTCTTACAGAAAGACTGGGATCGGTATTAAGCCACACAATAATGTTTTCTTCTTTAGAGAAGCGAATATATATTATCGAGTTGCAGCATAGAAACAATTTTAAAATGGGTAAAGAACAACTTGAAGCAGAATGATTTTGTCCTGCCTAAAAAAGATATGTTACCCGCTACAGAGTGGCGACTTGGTAGGTATTTGAAAATGTTCAAATTTCTCTTACAGCGAAACTGTGAACTTTTCTATACAATCCCGTTATTTTATTTTATTTTTGTATTAAACAACAAAAAAATTAAAAATTCTTAAAAATTATATATTCAAGTAACAAAAGAAATTAAACTAAGTTTTATACTTAAAATTACACCGCCTAAAATAAGTCTACGTACATCAAGCAGGCGATTATCAGATTTAAATAAAGGAAAATTGTTTTATAAGCTCAATTTGTGCTCAATAAGTGTCAAACAATTTGAAATTAATATGTATTTGAAATATTTCTATTTTAATTTAAATATTCATTCATATACATATGTAAACGTCATTCTAATTTTCATTTTCTTTATTATTATTCTTATAAGAACCGTTAATTAACATTTTTTAAATTATTTTTTTTGTATAATATCTACAATTTGTAATTTGACGAAGAGCCTTCTGTTGCTAGGCAATAGGTGATGTTAGAAATTTCTAATTTTCTATTTCTTTTACCTTAAGAGACGTGGAGAACAGTTTGTCGAAATTCTCGGACGAAAGTCAAGTTTACGGCAGACTGGAATGAACTGCAGATATATGTCAACGTTCTACAATTACTTACGGGTGTAGCTAGAATATATTTTCGGGGACAAAACACAATTCGAAACTGGGCATCTTTTAAGGTCGCTTTTATAAAAGAGCTTAGAGTAAGGCATACTGTAATCGAAATCCTTCATTAGCTGAAAAACATGAAGAAATGGCCAAATGAAAGTTTCCGAGAATACCTTTATAGTTTAATAGAAATTCGTTCGTCAGATTAAATAAAGAAAGAGTCATTGAATATTTCATTGAAGGTCTAACACACGGTAAACTTAATAAATCTATTTTATATCATGCTACCAATATAGCTAATTTGAAAGTAAAACTCAAAGCTGATGAAAAAGTTTCCAAATTAAATGAGCTGTAAGGCCTTAACAAATGTATGTGATATTTGATACGTCTGTATGAGATAAGAAGAAAGAACCTAAAGTTTCGTCTTATTGTAAGTGCGCCCTACTGCCCTAACACACAACTAACATTTTAATGAGAGCGGTTTCAAATCGAAGGATGGAATACGCAAAGGCAACGACCTCTCACCTCTGAAGTCGCCGTAGTCTAGTAGGTAGTGTGTTATCTTATTAGACGTAAGGCCACGGTTCAAACTCCAGGTCCAGACATCAAAAACGAAAATATGAAAAAATTCTTCGGTGACTTAATCTCATCAGATCTCTGGCAAAAACTCTGAGAGCACAATTGCCATGAAAAATTTCGCAAAAATCTGTCGTTCGGAATTGACTTTAAACTGAAGGCTCCGCTACTCATGTATAAAATTAGCACACACAACATAAGTGGTGTGAGAAACAAAGTCCATAATCCTGACTGAAGGGTTACAGTGACCAATTATGTATGTATGTATGTAACGACCTCTGACAGTATCGTTCACATTTTATTGGGACAAGACCAATAAAATTTTAAAGGAAAATGATAAGAGTAAGAAGTAAGCAAATAGAAACAATTGGACGTTTGAGACTGATATGCATTGGATGGAGTTAGAGTTCCAATTAAATACAATGAGACGCGTGAGCATGATATCCATTACTATGCTATGTTAGGTAATAATATCCTAGAGTTCTTTGACGTTTCTATAAATGAAATTGGTGCGAATTCCTCACGGGAGTCTGCGAAATTAACAAAAATTTGCTGGAATACTTATTATTTCGGATAACATTGATGTAATTGTGAATCACTTTGGATGTGAGGTTCGTAGGGATATATTTGAAATTGTGAGCCTAACTCATTTCCAGTTAAAATGAGTATTTCAAAACTATATAAATATAAAACGTTCACATAACAGTATTGTTCAGTTTGATATGTATACATACGATACATGAGAATGACCTCGCATAAGTTTACAAAAAAGTTAAATAAAATATTATTAAAATGCAGAGTGTATTTGTATATGTATATGCTATCAGCGCCATAAAAAACAAAAGGAAATGGGTTCACTCAGATCACTAAAAAATATAGGAACCAGAAGAACACTTTTCTTTCAGCACGACATGGTCACTATTTTAAATACAAACTCATTCCCTATTTAACTTTATTATACCTATGCATGCATATTAAATACATGCTACATACATATATTCGTATATAGACAATAACACACACACTCAAAATTCTTATCTGTAAAATTTTCATATTTTCTTCTTTCATGTTGTTACCGTTCATTCTCCTTTTATTATACTTAACAAATTATTTGTTATGGATGTATGTTTGGATGTTTTCTCTCTTCCGTATAAAGAACAATAAACATTTTAACGTCACCTGCTGTGATATGTTGTATGCAAGGTTGGCAACCGATACCGTTATAATACCGATACCGATTAAATACCGTTTAAAAGTAAGTACCGGTATTTATACCGATACAGATATAAGTTTTTCGATACAAATACCGGTATTCATATACCGTTTACCCTTATACCGGTATCATACCGGTATCAATTATGGATCAATACCGGTATGGTAGCAGTTTCAATACCGATATTTTTATAAATGTTTGCAGAAATGGTTGAAATTACATATGCATTTAAATTATTTTGCTGCTAAAATAGTTTTGCAACTTGACACTCATATACAACTCTGTTTTTGATCTTTATTTACTTTTCGTAAACAAAAAAAAACAAGATTTTCTTTGAATCAAACGTGACGCGCAAAACGTATTTGAAAAAATTATAGATTTAAAAGTATTTAAAAATCAAATATTTATAATAAAAAATGCCTCGACCAAAGCGCAATGTTTGTAGAAAATTTTTTGAATTAGATTTCGAAAAATTTGATGAGAATGCGAGTTCATCCTCTGACAGCGTAGAAGCTATTCTTAGTAATATGGAGAAAGTTCCTATACAACACCAAATAGCAATAAAATACATGAATTGCTAAGTACTTTTAGAAATGAAAAACGAGTACAAAGACATGTGAATGTTCTCAATTGGTGGATGATGACAGTTTAAATGCAGTTGTAGTCATTCGATCTAATGAGGAACTATTTTAAAATTTTAAGTTTATGGGTATTCATTCAATTAAATTGAATTAACAATTAACTTTTCTTTTTGAGGATGTAATCTAAAATGTTAGTCTAATGTTTCTATATTCTAAAGTATTTTTCATGAATTGAATTATTTTTAAAAAAAAAAAAAAATTAATTTTGTATGATCTCCTAATACAAATATTTAATATTTGTAAACTTTTGTGTTCTTAGATTTAAGGAGAATGTTATTTATTATTGTTTGTTTTTGAATCAATAAATCTGTAATTTATATAAAAATTTTTTAAATTTTGTTTCTATTTTTTTTGCTTTTTTAGGTTTGATACATTTAATATAAATACCGGTATAAATACCGATATATTATTTTTATACCGGTATACCGAAACCGATATAATTTAAATACCGTTACCGATACCGATACCGAAATAATAATAAATTGATTACAGATACCGTTATTCGTTTCGGTTGCCAACCTTGGTTGTATGAAACAGACTTGATATCAAACTTTTTGTACTTTAAAATGTATTTTAGAGTGATAATTACATTGACCATTAATACACATAACAGAGTTATTGATTTTACTTCATTCAATTTGCAATAAAAATTCATTTTTCTATCAGAAATTGTTTGTCAGCTACGATTACTCAATTAAAGTGTTATTTTTTTAATTTTTGGCTTAAAATATGTTTTATTTTTCAATATAATCTTCCAATATTTCACACCTATAGTCTATCAGCTTTATACAGAATGATTCTGGAAGGTCTGCAAAATAGACAACACTGACTCCGTGATTTGATCGAAGAGGCTTTTCAAAAATAATGTTTTTAGAATTTGTGGTGAGTGCAGTAGACATAAAAGAAATTCATTCAATTTTGTTACAATACTGTACAGGTGTATTTCATGTATTTTTGTAACGCGTGTTTCTAGATCACTGAAAGTTGATTAATTTAAGAAAAAAAATCGAATTTCATCAAAATTGTTCATGACCATTGTTATTATCATTGCAGATTGTTATAAAAGTACGTCATTTTAATACGATTTAGGAAGTTGCTTACGAATAGCAAAAGGAGTTGAATCTATGATAGTCGACAAATTTTGAAATGTACTATAAATTCTTCCAAAAACGACATTTATGTGGTTAGACTACGATAACCTGTTATTTAATACAATAACCAGTTTGGATGTAGATTTGACAAAGTTAAAGTCCTTTAATAATTAATTCAGTTGCAACAAATGTTTTAGTGGTTTTCGAAAACATTATATATGTATTTAAAAGGATAAATACATAGTTCATTGGCTGTAGTCCACCTATCAATTTTTAAAAATCATTATTGATAGCGTCTATACAAGAAATAATATTTTCTACACGAGTACTAGCATAAAACTGTATGTCATAAGCACACATATGAACATTAAATTTAGCTAAAATCGTTATATCGTTTATATACTTTGTATATTAAGAAAAAAGGCCCTAATGTTAATCCCTAAGGGACACCACGGCTAATAATTTAATTTAATTTATCGAATGTGAAATGTTGCCATTTGGACGAACTATTTGAGATCTGTTATAGAATAAGCAACACTACAGGCAGTGTTTGCAAATGAACACGTTCACGCCGGCGAGTACCACCGGCTTCACACACTAGACAGCCTCATCTGGCGGCGTGTACCACCGGTGGCCTGCACTAGACTGTCACATCGGGTGACGTGTACTGCCGGTGGTACACGCATTTGATTATACTATTAGACGGTACGTAACACCAAATATTGCCGAAAAAGAATACTTGAGAGTCAGGCTCTATTAAAAGCGTTTATTTCGAATAACAATTATAATTACTAACGTAATAATTACTGTACTGTTCTATTTTCACGGTAAAAATTCACAATATTTAGTGAGGATGAGACGAATTAACAATGAATCGAAAAAAATTTACACAAAACTTTACAAGATACCGTTGCATTGTTGGATTGTCTATGCTGCCTAATAGCTGCCGTCCGATAGAGCGAAAAGTACTAAGTGCAGCCACCAGTGGGCGGCAAGCATAAATTACATGGCCGGAGTGAACGTGATCAATCGTATTAAAAGCCTTGGTATGTTCTAGAAGAATTAAAAACGCTATATAGTGCGTGGAAATGTTAAAACTTTTGGTAAACATTCGGTTCTAAACACTTCCACCGCATTATCTCGCTTGAGAAACTAGGTCGTAATCCTGACTGAAGGGTTGTAACGACCACTTCTGTATGTATTATCCTAACAGAACCTGAAACGATATTAATAACTCTCCAAAAGGAAACAATTCGATTAAAGTAATGTGTTAAGAAATATTTAAAATCTTAAAAATAAATTTCAGTACATTGCTTTTGCACATTAGTATTACTTTCTAAACCCTATAATGATCGTTTTCTTTTGTCCTTTTCGTATATTCAAGAAAATTTCATCTTCACTTTGTAATGGTCGTTTTGATTTCTAAATTATTTCATTTTTCATACATATACATTTTGCTGACAAAGCAGAGAAATAATTTATTACTTTGATTTTTTTTTGTTGGTTCTTAATGGGTTAGGTATCTACATATAAATATAATCTTTCTCACCACACTTACTTTATAATGTACTAAATACCATTTAGAAAAAGAACCAAGTAGAAAAATCAGAAAATAAGATTGGGGTTGCCATAGTGCAAATCTTTGAAACTTTACAAGGTCGTAATTTTTTTCACATAATGGAATTTCGAAATTGGAAGCTTCAAATGTCAATATTTACAGTTATTTTCGAAAAAAGCGGTTTTATTCCTATTAATATGATAGAATGATCTAGAAGCACTTAGCGTGGGTGATCACGCGTTCTTAATCGATCTCTTTTGCTTTTGAACTTCAAAGTGTTCACATCGTGAACACAAAGATTAGTTAATACATTTTATTAAAATGTGACGCTAAATAAAGTTTCGTTTTTTTTTGTTATTTGTGAAGTTTTTTGTGAGTTAAATAAAGAAAATAGAATAAAATAGTAAATACTAATTGAAAATAGAAAGATAAAACCTGTTATATTCAGTACGAATATGTTAAAGAATTTTCATTGGCGAGCAAAAATTTGTGAATTCCAAAAAAAAAATCCTAACCTAAATGGAGTTTGGTACTAGACCAGAAGAGCCTGAAGTCATCTTTAATAGAACCGTAACTGAAGATCATGTGCATCACTTCACCATAAAATATCCCGATTTATCAATGTGTTACTCCACGGCAGCAAGGCTGAATTTTATACGTAGATATTAATACTTATGCTTAATTATTATTGAAAATTATTATTAATAAATATTTCTAAATTTTGCTTCTTCTTGATAAAATGTTGCATTAATAATCTTAACATGAATTAAATTATGAAATTATGAATTTAAATCAAACTATGATGAAAATATAAATATTTTTATAAGTTAATTAAACTTAAAAAGAAATATTAGATGTGGAAATGTAAAAATTTTAAATAATGAGTTTTACAAGTAAAAAGTTTAAAGTTTAAAAGAGAAATGTCTAAATTTTGATTATGTTAATATAAAGTATATATTATCATAAAATTCTGCTGAAATATTTGAACATAAATTACTACCTAAAAATGGAAAGAAATATAATATAAAAATGAAAATAATGTAATAATATAATATAATTTTGTATTAAAATTATGAAGACTAATATTAATTTAAGACTTAACCTATAAATTAACCTATAAATTATCATTATTGAATTTAACATATTTGCTAGAAGATTTTGAATATATAACTAATATAGCACCACATCATCGACATCATGCTGGAGGCCTTCATCATTAAATCGATTGATTTGGTAAGTCTATAATGAACTTTAATTTCAAATTTTTAAGTTAACTTAATAAAAGCTAAAAGAAACCACAACCAATTAGATCGTTAGCATAATTTTTCTTTTGCCACACTGTGCATTAACATATGTTTGCTATGTTATTTTCATTTCTTTTTTTTTATTATTGTTATGTTTCAATTCCAAAATGTTCCTATAATGCTGGCGATCGTATCTTTTGAATTTCTTTTGGTTATTGTTTCTTTTACATTTACAATATTAACCCATTGAGGCTCGGCCTAATTGTTAAAATAGTATTTTTTTTATATATTCATTTCATGTAACTGAAAGAATGATAAAATTAAATATTTCTTTAATTTTGTATATCTGTATATACATTTTTTTTCCTACTATAATTGAATTATATATATATATTTTCTTTTTTCTGAATTATATTTGAATATGCTTAAGATTAGATACAATAGTTATACTTATTGTTAGAATTAATGAAGTTAATAAATTTGTATCTTAAATAGAATGTTAAACTGCGGTTTTAAAATAGGGGTGTTTTCTGACAGTGAAGATGTAGAATAGTACTAGACGTTGGACTAAATTTGGGGTTTCCACAAAATACTTTCTTTTGCCTAGGAAACTTGGAAGGCGTGGGTTATGAGGCAACATCCCTCAACAACAACAGAGGTGATGATATTTTTCTGAGAGTTTTGACTAACCCAAACCATAGTTAAACTACAAAATGACTAGATTGGGGCATAGTTAACGACTTAATTGAGAATCTAGTCATGCCAGACCTTACACCTTAAACAACATCACAAAATAGGGAGTCTATAATAAATTTGTATTGTAGACCGATTTTGCTAGGAAAGGACCGAACTCCCCCACCCGACTGTTGCTAGCAACTCAATGGCTCCCGCAGTCCTCCTCCTGCATAATCACTGCATACTGTAGTCTTTTACATCAACGGTTCAACATTATTTTTACATATTCTACTTTGATATGATATGCTTTGATATAGTACACATCCGGTAGAATACGATACAATAAATGGATATGGAACGGTATTACATTTACATTTCAATACATTACTTTACAATACAATACAAAAATGGCGCCAAACGTGGGGCAGAGAATGACTTGTTGGTATTTTAGCTCGGAGACATAAAGCTTGAAGAGATCAAAAAGAGGTTGATAATTCAGTGCTGGTGCGAAAAGCAAAGTTATCAAGGACGCTCTGGCTCTACTATTTTTTTTTGCAATATAATACTTTTTAGAGATCATTTTCATAGAAAGATAAGTGTTTGGATGTAGCAAAAATGAGTTTAGTAATAATGTATAGGATTTTGCTGGAAATTTTCAGTTATTTGAGTAATAAATTTCGAATAGACTGACCGCTTAATACCTATATATCCTTTGCTATTCCTTTTGAGTTATATCTAAGAATTTATTCACTTCTATTGTGGTATGCTGATAAAATTATTATGCCTAAATTCGTTAGCGATGTTCTCAGCCTCTAACATACATAATGGATTTCATCTATTGTGCTGGTTGGAAGTAAATGACCGATGTATGGTAGAGATCTATATATTTTTTTAATAACTACTAAGTGCTGATAGGTGAGAATTTAGTCATAATACTTTTCATTCAGATATTACACCATAGCCCAATTTGTATAAACTCGTTAGTCAAAACATAATACTTTTTCTCTCAGTAATTTTTTTTTCGTCTAGTAGACTTTTCTATTTTTCTTTCTAAAAGAAAACACCCGGTAGATATTTGTACATCATTATTGAAGTTATAGTTTTATTTGAATTCTTTTTATCGTTTTCGTTTATTTTAAATTTTTCAAAAAAAAAAGGATTTTTTTTTTATTTGAAAGTGTCTGAGTCAGGATTATTATCTTAGCACACTTTAATATATTTTTAAGGTAGAAAATCAGTGTAAGTTTCTTTTTTTTTTTTTTTTTTGATTAATATTTTTTTTTCTGAGTTATATTTGGTATATTGGTATCAATAGTATTTTTTTTTTATTTTCGGTTACGTTGTGTAGAATATTGAAAACAGTCAAAATGTCGATGGAAAGAACTCCTTCACGGACAGATTTTCCTCCACCATTACCTTTGGCTCCAGTTTATATTGAGCCTTCCGCATGTCATGTTTGCATGGAAACAATGGTTGAAGAGGACGACTGTTTGATTATTAATGAATGCTCACATGCATTTCATAGGTCATGCATTGAATCATATTTATCATCTACTTCTGAATGTCCAGTGTGTAAGCACTCATGTCAATTAAATGAGCTGCGTAAGTTAAGAATTAGCTCTAAAGCTCCATCAAGTAGAGTAATATCCAGAAGCAAAACGAGAGGAGCATTGGCAAAACATTATAACACTCGTAGTAGCAATCGCAATGCTGCTCAAGATTTTAATCAGTCAGTCTTCAATACTGATTCTAATATACCTCAAGCAAGTTTACATGAAGACAATCAGTTAGACCCAATTATTTTGAACTCTCCTGTACATAACCCAAGTCAATCTGCTCAACCGACAAATGGGAACAACCAATCTTTTGATATTGATTATGATAAAATAAATCGAATGATTGAAGCAAATGTTACCAGAATTTTACAAAATATAAGTATAGGACCTGCAAATTATAATAGCAATGATCAGCCCAATAATATCCAGGATAATTTTCACGCGAGTCAAGCTCAACGTCCCAACAGTAATCCTAATAATCCCTATTTACTTTCTCCGATAGCAAATTCAAACTCAAATTTAAGTTCAGTACATGCTGATAAGATTGCATCGGTTATTCAAAATTGGAACATTAAATTTGATGGTTCATCAACAGGTTTACAAGTAGAAGAATTTTTATATCGAATTAAATCGTTGACCAAGGATACATTTAATGGTGATTTTTCAGTTATTTGTCGAAACTTACATATCCTTTTGACGGGAAAAGCTAGAGATTGGTACTGGAGGTATCATAAACAAGTCGAGGCAATAAATTGGAAGGACTTTTGTAACGCTCTTAGATGTCAATATAAATCGTATAAAAGCTCTTTTGACATAAGAGAAGAAATTAGAAATAGAAAACAAAAGTTAGGTGAAACTTTCGATTCCTTTTTCGATTCCATTTTAACTATTATGGATCATCTTCCTATACCGATGTCTGACGCAGAACTGATAGAAATTTTAGCAAGAAATTTGAGACCTGAGATACGGCAGGATTTACTTTATGTCCCCATACACTCTATTTCACATCTACGAAAGCTTGTGCAAATGCGAGAAAACTTTTTGAATGATGAAACTGTGCGTAAAAATCTGCATGTCACTCGCAGTCAAAATTCAACTTTTGCAAGAAAATATATTTCAGAAATTGACGCGGCAGAAGAAGTTAACGTTGATTTAGACGTAGATGCTGATTGTTCTATTGAAGCAATTCAGGGTAGCGAGATCAAGTTAAAATGTTGGAATTGTGACGAGATAGGCCACCATTGGCAAAATTGTCTTGAAAAAAGATCTATATTTTGCTATGGTTGTGGCACAAAAAATATCTATAAACCAAATTGTGTGAAATGTGCTGCCAATAAACACTCACAGTCAAAAAACTTCCGAGCTATAGTAGCAAAAGAGAAAACTTAGCAGAAAATACTACCCCAACTTCTAATAGATCTTTACAACCTGATAACACTGAAAATAATGCTTTAAATCCGGATAAAACTAAAAAAATTAGTATACTTAAACGTGAAGTAAATACTGAAAATTTTGAAAATGAGGACGTTTCTAAAATTATTATGCCAAAAATGCCCTATCATAGACGATGGGAATTGTATTTGCAAAAACGTAAACAGATTTTCTGTCTATCTTCAGTTGATTATCAACGGAAAACAAAACCTAAACGTTCCACTTCCCGATTACGTAAATATTACAAAATTCGTAGAATCTGTAGGAAACTTCTGGTTTCGTCTATAGTATCTAATCCAAAAGACTTGCGATACTATGCAAAAGTAAAATTTTTAAATTTCAATGAATTAGGACTAATAGACACAGGAGCAAATGTTAGTTGTATAGGTTCAGATTTAGCTTCTTATGATTTTTCAAAACTACAGAGCTTTACAAAGTGTAAACATTTTGTGAAAACTGCAGATGGTCAGTCGCAAACAGTTTATGGATGGCTGGATGTTGAAGTAAATTTCAAAAATCAGTCTAAACAATTAAAATTGTTTATCGTACCATCGTTAGCACAGAGATTAATTTTGGGAATTGACTTCGTAAAGTCTTTTGCTATTTTTCCAGACTTAATTGGATGTACTGATATCGTTTCTTTTGATAAATCTGCAAACACCTTACTTTCTGAATTAACAGATATTTCCGATAAACTTAAAACTCATTCTGAAAATGTAAAGCATTCCGAAACCACAAGAGAAAACTTCTACCCACTCTCTCAAAGTCAGCAGTTGCAGCTTAATGCTGTCATTGAACTTTTTCCTAATTTTGAAAAGCAAGGATTAGGGAGAACCACTCTTATTAAACATTCAATGGATGTAGGGACCGCAAAACAAATTAAATCAAGATTTTATCCGGTTTCTCCAGCAGTTGAACAATTAATGTATGGTGAACTCGATCGAATGTTAGAACTAGGTGTAATAGAACCATCTACATCTTCTTGGAGTTCTCCGATGAGATTGGTGGTAAAACCTAATAAAGTTCGTTTATGTTTAGATGCACGTAAAGTCAATGCAGTAACTAAAAAGGATGCCTATCCACTTCCGAACATTGAGGGTATTTTCGCAAGGCTTCCAAAAGCAAACCTCATAACGAAGTTGGATTTAAAGGATGCATATTGGCAAATTCCTTTAGATGAAAATTCGAAAAGTCTTACTGCTTTTACAGTACCAGGTAGACCACTTTATCAATTTGTTGTCATGCCTTTCGGCCTCTGCAATGCACCCCAGACAATGTGTAGATTAATGGATGAAATCATTCCTCCAGATCTAAAACATTCTGTTTTTGGTTACTTGGATGACTTAATAATTGTATCAGAAGATTTTCACAGTCATCTTGAAATTCTAATTCGTATAGCATCACAATTTCGAAAAGCTAACTTAACGTTAAACATCTCGAAATCAAAATTTTGTGTAACAGAGGTAAACTATTTAGGTTATGTGATTGGAAACGGTGGTATCACAACAGATCCCGAGAAAATTAGAGCAATACATGATTGGCCTGTTCCTAAGACTATTAGGCAAGTTAGAGGTTTTCTTGGATTGGCAGGATGGTATCGACGTTTCATTGACAATTTCTCTACTGTAGTATTCCCCATCACAGAGTTATTATCCCGCAAAAAAATGTTCAAATGGACAGAAGAAGCACAGGAAGCATTTGATAAGGTTAAAACTTTGTTAACCTCAGCTCCAGTGTTGTCAAATCCAGACTTTAGCAAGAAATTTTTCCTTCATTGTGACGCTAGTGATTTCGGAATAGGAGCAGTACTAGCCCAGTTAGATGATCAAGGACAAGAACGACCAATTGCTTACATGAGTAAAAAGTTAAATTCCGCACAACGAAATTATAGTGTTACAGAGAAAGAATGTTTAGCAGCCGTAGAAGCAATAAAAAGGTTTCGTTGTTACTTGGAAATGCAAGAATTTGAGGTCATCACCGATCACTCAAGTTTAGTGTGGTTAATGCGTCAACCCGATTTAAGTGGGAGATTGGCAAGATGGGTATTCAAGCTTCAACCTTTCAGTTTTACTATTAGCCATCGAAAAGGTAAAGACCATGTAGTACCTGATGCTTTGTCCCGTATACCTTCAAATGAAGTTTTAAGTGTAGAAGCAACTGAACCAGAAATTGATTTGAATTCTCCTCATTTCTCTGACCAAGAGTATGATCAGTTAAAGGAAAAGATACTGAAAAATACAGCGAAATATCCAGATGTAAAAATTATTGATAAATATATTTATTACCGTGTGGATCATTATACCGGAGACGAAGATCAAGAAAAAAGATGCTGGAAACTATGGGTACCTGTTAAATTAAGAGAGCACGCAATTGCTAGAGCACACGATAGTACGGTTACAGCCCATGGTGGAATGGCAAAAACGTTAGAACTATTAAGAAGAAATTTCTTTTGGCCCGGATTAGTTCGAGATGTTCGTGATTACGTACGTCATTGCGAAGTGTGTAAAACAACAAAAGCCCCTAATTTTATCATGAAACCTCCTATGGGAAAGCAAACCACGTCAATTCGACCATTTCAACGTCTTTATATAGACCTGTTAGGACCGTATCCTAGAAGTAAAAATGGTTATATTGGTCTCCTTATAGTTTTAGATCATCTTAGTAAGTTTCACTGGATTTGTCCTTTACGAAAATTTAGTTCAACTAGCATCATAGAATTTTTACAGAAACAAATATTTCATACATATGGAGTTCCAGAAAGTATTATTAGTGATAATGGTAGTCAATTTCGTGCCAATGATTTCAACGCATTTTTGACTTCATATGGTATCAAACACATATATACCGCATTATACTCTCCACAATCTAATGCATCTGAAAGGGTGAATCGTTCACTTATCGCTGGTATAAGAGCGTATTTAAAATCTGATCATCGATTATGGGACCAGAAGCTTAGTGATATTAGCTGTGCACTTCGGAATTCTTTTCATCAGTCCATAAACACTTCACCATACCAAGCTTTGTTTGGCTTTAACATGATAACTCATGCTTCTTCCTATGAGTTTTTACGTAATCTTAAACTTTTAGATGAGCCTTCGGCGAAGATAAATAGAGAAGATAGCATGCAGTTAATAAGACAAAGTCTTAGAAAACACATAAGAGAAGCACACAAAACTAATCAACA
Organism: Sarcophaga subvicina; assembly: GCA_936449025.2. Lineage (NCBI taxonomy): Eukaryota > Metazoa > Arthropoda > Insecta > Diptera > Sarcophagidae > Sarcophaga > Sarcophaga subvicina. The sequence goes on from OW388082.2 coordinate 41,316,522, forward strand.
GCAATACAATCTTCGTTCAAAAGTCCAGACATTTAAAGTAGGCCAGGAAATCTATAGAAGGAATTTTGCCCAAAGTAGTGCCGAGAAAAAATTCAATGCTAAATTATCACCTTTATTTGTAAAAGCTAGAATTCGTGAGAAAATAGGTAACCACTATTACATTCTGGAAGATTTGGCAGGAAAACTTATAGGTACATATCACGGAAAGGACATTAGACCATAAACGACTTTTTCCTATAAATTTTGTATCGGATGCCTCCAAAATTTCTTGGTTTGTAATGGTCGTTTTGATTTCTAAATTATTTCATTTTTCATACATACTTTGATTTTTTTTTGTTGGTTCTTAATGGGTTAGGTATCTACATATAAATATAATCTTTCTCACCACACTTACTTTATAATATACTAAATACCATTTAGAAAAAGAACCAAGTAGAAAAATCAGAAAATAAGATTGGGGTTGCCATAGTGCAAATCTTTGAAACTTTACAAGGTCGTAATTTTTTTCACATAATGGAATTTCGAAATTGGAAGCTTCAAATGTCAATATTTACAGTTATTTTCGAAAAAAGCGGTTTTATTCCTATTAATATGATAGAATGATCTAGAAGCACTTAGCGTGGGTGATCACGCGTTCTTAATCGATCTCTTTTGCTTTTGAACTTCAAAGTGTTCACATCGTGAACACAAAGATTAGTTAATACATTTTATTAAAATGTGACGCTAAATAAAGTTTCGTTTTTTTTTTTGTTATTTGTGAAGTTTTTTGTGAGTTAAATAAAGAAAATAGAATAAAATAGTAAATACTAATTGAAAATAGAAAGATAAAACCTGTTATATTCAGTACGAATATGTTAAAGAATTTTCATTGGCGAGCAAAAATTTGTGAATTCCAAAAAAAAAATCCTAACCTAAATGGAGTTTGGTACTAGACCAGAAGAGCCTGAAGTCATCTTTAATAGAACCGTAACTGAAGACCATGTGCATCACTTCACCATAAAATATCCCGATTTATCAATGTGTTACTCCACGGCAGCAAGGCTGAATTTTATACGTAGATATTAATACTTATGCTTAATTATTATTGAAAATTATTATTAATAAATATTTCTAAATTTTGCTTCTTCTTGATAAAATGTTGCATTAATAATCTTAACATGAATTAAATTATGAAATTATGAATTTAAATCAAACTATGATGAAAATATAAATATTTTTATAAGTTAATTAAACTTAAAAAGAAATATTAGATGTGGAAATGTAAAAATTTTAAATAATGAGTTTTACAAGTAAAAAGTTTAAAGTTTAAAAGAGAAATGTCTAAATTTTGATTATGTTAATATAAAGTATATATTATCATAAAATTCTGCTGAAATATTTGAACATAAATTACTACCTAAAAATGGAAAGAAATATAATATAAAAATGAAAATAATGTAATAATATAATATAATTTTGTATTAAAATTATGAAGACTAATATTAATTTAAGACTTAACCTATAAATTAACCTATAAATTATCATTATTGAATTTAACATATTTGCTAGAAGATTTTGAATATATAACTAATATAGCACCACATCATCGACATCATGCTGGAGGCCTTCATCATTAAATCGATTGATTTGGTAAGTCTATAATGAACTTTAATTTCAAATTTTTAAGTTAACTTAATAAAAGCTAAAAGAAACCACAACCAATTAGATCGTTAGCATAATTTTTCTTTTGCCACACTGTGCATTAACATATGTTTGCTAGGTTATTTTCATTTCTTTTTTTTTTTATTATTGTTATGTTTCAATTCCAAAATGTTCCTATAATGCTGGCGATCGTATCTTTTGAATTTCTTTTGGTTTTTATTTCTTTTACATTTACAATATTAACCCATTGAGGCTCGGCCTAATTGTTAAAATAGTATTTTTTTTATATATTCATTTCATGTAACTGAAAGAATGATAAAATTAAATATTTCTTTAATTTTGTATATCTGTATATACATTTTTTTTCCTACTATAATTGAATTATATATATATATTTTCTTTTTTCTGAATTATATTTGAATATGCTTAAGATTAGATACAATAGTTATACTTATTGTTAGAATTAATGAAGTTAATAAATTTGTATCTTAAATAGAATGTTAAACTGAGGTTTTAAAATAGGGGTGTTTTCTGACAGTGAAGATGTAGAATAGTACTAGACGTTGGACTAAATTTGGGGTTTCCACAAAATACTTTCTTTTGCCTAGGAAACTTGGAAGGCGTGGGTTATGAGGCAACATCCCTCAACAACAACAGAGGTGATGATATTTTTCTGAGAGTTTTGACTAACCCAAACCATAGTTAAACTACAAAATGACTAGATTGGGGCATAGTTAACGACTTAATTGAGAATCTAGTCATGCCAGACCTTACACCTTAAACAACATCACAAAATAGGGAGTCTATAATAAATTTGTATTGTAGACCGATTTTGCTAGGAAAGGACCGAACTCCCCCACCCGACTGTTGCTAGCAACTCAATGGCTCCCGCAGTCCTCCTCCTGCATAATCACTGCATACTGTAGTCTTTTACATCAACGGTTCAACATTATTTTTACATATTCTACTTTGATATGATATGCTTTGATATAGTACACATCCGGTAGAATACGATACAATAAATGGATATGGAACGGTATTACATTTACATTTCAATACATTACTTTACAATACAATACAACTTTCTCCGCCAAAGATTCCTCCGTCGATCAAATGATTCACTATATTGATCATTGTTATCCCATTCACTTTCAGATAGTCTCTTCCATATCTGTTAAATTTGGATTAGTAATCAATTACATTACTTTTAAAAAGAATCGTAATGATTATATAATTTTAAGAACAATTTCTTCGAATTACTAATTGATTACGATTACAAAATAATCAAAAATTATCAAGCTTACTGGCGATTAGTATAATAATCAAAAAGAATCAAGAGTAATCCCAAAGTAATCAAATTATTTTCAATAATTACTTTTGATTATTTTCAAATATTCAAAAAGAATAGAAAATAATTATTGAAAATAATTTGATTATTAGACTAATCGCCAGCAATCCTGATTATTTTTTGATTATTTTGTAATCGTAATCAATTATTATCTATTTTAACCAAAAATAATCGTAATTGTAATCATTATTTCACCATTCAAAAAAAATTAATCAAATTACTAATCACTACGATTACTAATCATTACAGGTATGGTATCTTCAATATATGTATATATTTCGATTATACTCGATATATGATATCTGTAGTTTCTAATGAATGATTTTACATTTTGGGTATAAGAATGTGGAAATACAAAATTTTTGATTCGCAAAATTACACTAAACTTGAAATTTTTACTGTATTGAAATTACTTGAAATACAGTATATACAGTAACCCGTTTTGGAGTAGAGTTAAACAAATACAGTGAAATATTTCACTTAATGTCAAAAATGTTCAACAGAGCTGTTTAGTATTACAAGTAATACAAATCAAAATGCAGGGTCTTCTTTGTCTGGATCAAATGTCTCCTTGCGGCAGTTAGAGCATATTACATATATTTCTCGGTAAGAAAAAAATTACAAAAGCGGATACATCTTGATAAATACATTCGATGAGTCTTTAATTAAAGGTCGTAAAGGCAAATTTCAACGTGATAATGTTATTTGCAAGAAATTCTCATAAAAAACTTAATTTTATCTGTCTATCGGATTAATCTATTTACATTAATTGCAAAATGTTAATTTTTTTAGATACAATAATAATTGTCATCTAAACTGTAGGCATAATTTTCAAAATTAAAGTAATTTTATTTTATTTAATATTTTTATATAATTTAAATTAAATTAATTATTTGAATACTGACAAGTCCATTATTGCTTATTTTATTTAATTACTGAAAGAGAAAAATACTTCAAAACAATGTGTATTAAATTGATTGTATGAAATGGAACACAATATACATATACATTAAAGTGAATATGTTTATACGTTCAAAATTTAAAATATTCAAGATAAAAGCATAAAAATATAATTTCTAAAAGATATTTAATAAAATGCCGTTTATGATATGAACTGCGAATGTCATAAAAGAAAACAAATCAAATCAAATACACTCACGTCATTAAAACATAAAAAAACGGATCCACAAAAACACAAACCCTATGACACAACCTTCCAGCTGCCTTATGGGGAAGCACTTTTTGATCCCTTTTCATATATGTACGTTTAAAAACATTTACATACGAACAAATTATTAAGCAAACAAAATTATCCTACAGTGGCTCATAGCTTACTTCAACCAATGCCTTCTAAGAATCATTATTTTTGTTCCCTGTTGTGATACGTATTTGATCTTGCTTCAGTGATAACATTCACGTTGCATTCATTCAACAAAAATTTTTACAAATTCTACACAATCGCTATTTTTATTGATTGCCTTTCACATACTCTTTTCAATTATATCGTGACATGTCAAGCAAAGAATGATCTAACAATTGGTGATGAAAATATCTGCAAATACTTTGTAGCAGAATTTTACGTTTCTTTCAAACGATCGTCATGTAATCATTGCTATTTTAGGTGTATAGAAGCGGAAATATTTGGCTGCAGAGTGAAGTATTCAGAGGCCATCGGGAAACTCGCGAGTTAATTCCGAGCAAAATTTACGACATTGAAAGATGCACTCAATAAAATCGAAAAAACCGTACAGAGACCTGACATGACGATATTAATTAACAGTGATGCCGCCATTAGAACACTCAGCTTTTCTTATGTTGACTCGAAATTAGAATGGAAAGCTGGGTTAGGTCATGTCGCAATTTGGGGGAAATAACAAACGGAGCAGATTTCAACGAAGAAGTTATGATGAAGACACTACAATTTAGGATAATTAAAATTTTGTTGCTTAATTATGTATCAGACTATCGAGGAAAAGCCTAGAACACTTTTTTAGAATGGGTATGGATTAAAGCCTAATAGAGACACCGTAATGAAGACAACGAATTACAATAACACATTCTTGGAACCTGTAGCGGGTTAACAAATCTCTGAAGAAAACACTTGGGTGTTTATCAAATAATAAGCAAATAGTTAAATGAACAGGATTCTAAAGTTCTACAAGGTATTGGAAAGATAGCCTATATGGATTGAGGGGTTACCCTAAGAGGGCAGAACAATAATTCGTCAGATATTTTGTGATAAAGCGATGCTTCCTTGCTATCCATTGCATCGAAAAAATCGATGTATTTTTCTAATGTGCCTCACTACATAAGAGTTAAAACAGACTGATTGACAACATCCGCTAAACACTGTAAATCATGTATGTCATATATTTATGCATGGATTTTATGTTGTCATAGCTATAGCTTCTGTTTTACATTCAATACACACATTTTTTCATCCCATGCTGTGTAGTTGGGTAACTGATTTGACTTTCAAATCTTTACATCATCAAAGAGAACATACGAATAATCTGACTAAAGAAACAACATACTGACTGACTGTCTAACAGAACAAATGGCTGACTCGTTATTATTTTCGTAATAACAGTGAAAATGTTTTACTGAAAGACAACTACGGCGGCGTATATAAATTTGTTTAGATAAACGGAGACTCGTATGAGCCATTTACAGTCTGACTAATTCGTACAAAACAATTAATCACAATTAATTTTTGTTGTAATACTGGCTGCTTTGTTGCCCATAATTCGGTTTGTCGAAATATTTAGAAGAAAATTAAAAGCCTTTAAAATATTTTAAATTTAACATTCAGGTTTTGATTATAAGTTAAAAATAAAGGGTGTGTCGGTGAAAGCGAAAATTTTAAATTTGGTGTTATTTTTGCGCTAATAAGTCAACTCTCAAAATTAGCAGCTCCCATTTTCGATTGCTTACTCCGATTATATAAAATCTAGGCCGGTTATGGACAGTAAATTTTCCTGCTCGTCAACGTACTAGTCGGTCACACTAAAACAAAAAAAACCGGATATATCAATTCTATCTATTCAAGTCGCCGTGGTCTAGTAGGTAGGGTGTTGGCTTATTAGACGAAAAGCCAGGGTTCGAGCCCCAGGCCAGACATCAAAATAAAATACAAAAAGTATTTCTTCGGCGACTTCCTCTCAGCAGATTTCTGGCAAAAACTCTAAGAGTAAATAAAATTGCCATGAAAAGTTTCTAAAAAATCTGTCTTTCGGAGTCGACTTTAAACTGTAGGTCCCGCCACTTGTGTATAAAATTAACACACACAACATAAGTGGTGTGAGAAACAAAGTCCATAATCCTGACTGAAGGGTTGCAGTGACCACGGCATTCGCTACGGAAAATGATAACGGAATTCTAGTGGTTAAAATTTCTGAGCTCAAATCCGAGATTAAACCCGTCTTCGCTGAGATACAGCCACAACTTCGAAAAAAATACTCGCTTGGTATTGCAACATTTGAATCTTTCCCCTTTTTGGGGGATATCAAGAATCTGTCAGTTCCCTGGTGAGACATTTTAAGATTCTCCATGTTTTTATAACGGCACATTGATCCTTCAAACGAAAAATAACTATTGGGTTGACTGATAATATTTTGAAGCCATTGATGTGATTATATGTAAACGTTATTGTATGTAGATGTCTGCAATATTCTAAACCTTACATACAAATATCAAAAAATTAAGAAATGAATAACAAAGTAAAATAATTAAAACATGCCTATAGTAGCTATACATACTAAAGAGTTTATTTGTTAGTGCCACCACTGCCATTACAAAACCAATCCAATCAATATTTCGTAGTATTTATATAATGAACAACAAAAAAAAAGGAAATTTGCTGAGGGAAGTTTAAGATTGTGATGATGGTGATGTTAATAACGGTGAGTGGTTGCTGGCGCTTTGGGACATGTTGTAAAGCAATATTTTAAAGGCTTGGTTTCGTTTCTCCAACTACTAAGCAAATATTTGTTTTTGTCTGTTTTTTAGAATTTGCTTTCATTCTTACCCTTTCCTTTTCTTTTTAATGCCTTCAGATTCAATTTCATGCTCAACTTTGTGAATATTTCGAATTTGGTGTACCACAGAATATTTTTTTTAGTTTCTAATAGAGGTTAGATAAAGGATAAAGGGCCGTTGATGCAATTTTCTATTAATTGTGATTTTGGTGGAGTAGTTGTTAATGCAAGTGAACAAGTAAGATATTTGTTTGAAATGTTAAAGGCTTTAAGCAATCAATTTAAAATTATATACACCATATACATATATATAGATACACGAGAAACGACACTGACTGATGCTAGGAACGGATATCGATATTTCTGCTGAAATTTACATATCAAATCAAATTTTTTCGTTAAATTGATAATTTAAGGTCCTTCCGGGCAAATCGATATATTTAACCAAAAAAATTTTTCTACTCCATTGTCTCAATTTTTTTCAGAAAGACTTCTCTGAATAAAGTATCATTTTTAACTTAAGGTATTGGGTGCCCTGGTAGTGGACAGTATGCCAGACAATTAGCGTAAGCTTCGGTGGTTCGATTTCTTCCAGAGATTCTGGTCTCTTACACTAGACCGAGCATATGGCCTAAGTTACTCAGTTCATAGCAAATATAATATAATATGTAAATGTATTGTAATTAAAAAATAAATAAAAAATTAAACGTAAGATGTTATTGCTTGAGACCTCTGATATACATATGTCTTTGTTTTAATTAAATTAATTAATTAAATTTAAGACACTCAATCATATGCTATTATTAAGTGTAGAATAACTACCAAAGAAAGTTTGGTGACATTTAGGTGCATAAAGTGCGATTAAAAAATTTACCAAATTCTTGTTTAAGAAAAGTTGTTTCAAAATGTTCTATTTTTCCTGTGTTTATTTTTTGTGTATCAAAATATCTTGAGAGGGAAAAATTTGATATTTGTAAACACAGTGGTGAATTAGTGGCGAATTTTACACTATTTCGTGATATTTAAAACTAATTTTTTCAGTGGAGAGTTAAGTTTGATCTCTTTTCATTTGATTCCTTCTTTATCATTTTAGTGAAAGTGTTGTTTTCCATGTGGACTGATAATTAAAATATTTGCAGTTTTACTACTTTAATACTGTATTTTTGGGGAAAGGGGACTAGTGGTTCCAACCAAGTTAGATAAGTAATACTCAACCTCTGACGAGAAAAGTTTATAATGAAATCAAAAGTACAAAGGTATTGTAAACTCAAAAAATGTACACACAGTCCCCAAACATCATAAAACCACAGCCTGAATAATTTTTTTTGTAAGTTTTAAACATGTTGTACATGCTCTTATTAAATATCTAATAATATCTTGTTTTGTTTCGAAATAATATGAGCTTAATTTTTTTAAGGGTACCGGTTGAAATAAACTGTGAACCACTGTATGTGTACATATACGTATATACATATACATATATATATGTATTGTACAAAAAAAGTATTATGATGATAAAAATGTACAAACGTGAAAGTCACTAAACACCATCGAATATAAACATCGCTATCAATACTACTCAATATAAATTGAGCTCCGTGCTGAGCCCGAAGTAAAACTAAATGCAGAAGCGATGAGGTCAACGCAGACACGCACTTGAGGCGTTTTTTGTTTTGCTCACATCATTATTAAATTGTCCGTGATAATTTGCAGGAAACTCACAAGGCGATAATTGCCACATAAAGTTGTCGGCCGCAACAAAAAATAGTTGATGACAAACATAAAATTGTATCATTGTAAAGATGAAGAAGAAGTATGGCAAATTAGAAATGGTAAGGAAATTGTGAAAGTTAAATTAACATTGACTAAAAATGAAAAAAAATTATAATAATAGTAAAAAAAATAAAAAAAATATAGAATTTTGTAAACTTATTTGCTTATTTGCTTCATGTGATCGCTGTAAATGGAAATCAAATTAAATCAGCACCACTTAACGTTTCCCACCACCTATCTCCTTTTATAATCTTCCACTCATTTCTTTATTTTTGTTTTCTACTTTTTTTGACTATCTCACGATATACTACAATACTTGTATTTAAGGCAGATGTATGTATATTAAGAAATAAAAAGAACTGAATATACACACAAATTTTTTTCTAAATTAGTCTTTTCCAATCATTTTAATCTATAACTTGAGTGTTAAAGTCCTATTTAAACAAAAACTTAAGTTTAACAATCGACAAAAAAAATGTATCGCCCGCAAAATTGAATTTTTTCTGCTCACTGAGTGACTTATAAAAATAAAACAGATCTTTAGATTCTGTTACTTGGAACAGCAAATTATACGTATATGTATAGGTTAGCAACCCATACTCCAACTTGCTCTAACGATTAATAATTTTGTACGGTAAAGTAAAAACTGTAAAAGGTAATATAATTAAAATATTTAAAGGTAGATTGCTTCAGAAATATTTTTGAAAAAAGTTGTGTGTAATATGTCAATATCTACGGTGAGCCATGTAATAAGTGCAGACATAGATATAAAAAGTGAAACTGTAGAAAGAATTCATCAACGAGGTAGACCAAAATGTATCTTATGTATTGTACGAGAATTTAAAAAATAATTTTATATTTCAATTGTCTAGAGTTGTAGATTTCCTAAAAAAATTGTAAAGTATGCACAGACCACAAACGGCCTCAGCATTTCAATGCGATATGAAAATTTGTGGAAAATTGCAAAATAAAAGTATAAGTCTGGTTTTCACACAACAAAATATTTTGTGCAATTTGTAAAAAATATGCAGATGTGTTGAGGATACATATACAACATATTTTGTTGGCTTAATTTTGAAATGCATTTAATTTTTTTTCAATTGTTATTAATTTTATGTGCAATAAAATTATTTCTTTAATACTGGGGTTATTTGGGTTATTACGATCTTTATTTTAATTTTTTTTGGGTATAAATTACTTGAGAATTTGGTCTTTCCAATTTTCCATTGTCAATTCACATCGCAGTCAAATATCGTGCTTTTTATTAATCCAATTTTATTTGTATCAAACATTTATCAAAACAACTTTTGTTCTGTAGAACGAGCAGATGATATTCAGTTAACCTTAAAAAGTCCAAAACAAACTTTAGCTGCAAATATTGTGACATAGTTAATAATTTATTGGATAAAACTTATCATTAGACCACGGTAAATGTGTAAATCCTCTTAAGTCTAAGCGGATAATAATGGGTTAAAGAACATTAGACTTTAATATAAGTGCTGCAGTTTAATAAATGGATCGAAAATTGATATTGTAGGCGCCGCCAAGAAGCTAAAAATAATCATCAATAACCAGCTTACATTGTCAAATCATTTTAAAGTATTGATAGATTAACTTATAGTTAGATTTGTTGCCTTTGGTCGAAACAATATTGTGCAACATTAATAATAGTTATACATAATAATTTATGGTTTAATATAATAGTTTTGTATCTTGTATAACTTTAATAAAGTTAATTTTTTGTATCATAAAGAATTTATAGTTCAATTTAATTGTTGAAAGAAAATATGTCTTTATAGTGTAGTATATTGTTGAACATTGCTTTCCTGTATTACAAATATTGAATAAGATTATGCGGAAATTGAAGAAATATATAAATGAATTTGATTTGATACGATTGTACAGCAAATTTAAAGCATGATTTCTTTTTTAATTCATGGCAAACATGCACAACATAATTGGTTAGTACAACTCTTCAGTCCGGATTACAAACTAGCTTCTCATACCACTTATGTTGAGTGTGTTAATTTTAGACGAATTATTTATTTATATGGCCACCACCATATACACCATGCTTAGGTAAGATAGTTCTTGAGTTCTAGACGAATTTATATGTACCAGCAAAGATACTTCAGTAGTTCAAAGGGATTAAGTTGTAAGTAAAAATCGATGAAATTATTTACGTTTTCATATTGTGCGATCTAAAAGTAAATCGTTTTGAAATTCGAAGCTCATAGGTTTTATTTTGTTGTAACCAAATTCCACTTTTTATACTCTTTTTGGATTTTTAGGATGTTAAGTCAGACCATTTTCCACAATTAGGGCCATTATTACAACTTGCCGTTAAACTTGGGTTTGGTTAAAGGTACCTTCAGCTAAAGGGTACCGTAAAGTTACCTCTAACTTATTTTCGTTATTACAACTTAGAGATAAAGTAAAGTTAACTTTTTCAAAAATATGGCGGTGGCAGAGGAATGTCGATAACACTGTTCAAATTAAACAAATTTTTTTAAACGCAGTGGCAACGACGGGTTTCTTTTTTGTTGTATTTGCACACTTTGTTTATATTTCAAGTTGCCGTATTGAAAATAATATAGAATATGGCAAGTTCAAACATAAACTTAACTTTAAAAGTTACCCTTTAGCTTAACGTTCACTTTTACCTTGTCGTCCACTTATAATAATGAAAAACAATTAATCTGCCCAATAAAATCATCCCTTTAGTTAAAGGCAAGTTGTAATAATGTCCATTAAACTTTTAAATTTAACAGTAACTTCGGAAAATTGGTAGCAAAATAATTCAGATTTAAAACATATTTTTGAAATTAGGAATACAAGCAATTAAAATTAAAAGAGTTCTTATCGGTTGTTATCGAAATTACAGAATTATGTGTATAATCGTATGTAAGGCCAACAAGTAGAATTAATTGGCTGCCATTATGACCACTGATTGCGATATGGTTGTCCGTAACAATGCACTTATCCTTATAAGTCGACATCATAGGAGGTACGTAGTACGCTGGAAACAAGTTTTATTTTTTCTTAAACGAATTATGGTTTGTTTTGGCCTCTTTTTACTGTTTGAAATAAAAATAAAAATAAACTTGCAGTAAAAGTTTTGAAAAATATGCAGGCAGACAATAATGAATAAACTTTTATGGGTGTGAGTGTAAGAGCACAAAAAAAATGTTTCACAATGTGGGAGTTTTTTCAACGATATGCAGTTGGGTTGCATGGTTTATTAAACAATTCATGGTCATGGCTCCGAGACTTAAATGTGGCTTTCATTGTTGAAGTTACAATAACTTAAAATTCTCATTTTAAACCCAAATATTCATTCATTTAAGGTTTTAATAAATAACACTAAACTATGGATTGGAATTAATCAATTTCAACAATAAAAATCTCGTAATATTTTATATTTATATTCTGTTTTAGCGTTTTCATAAACGAATCTTTCGTATGAAAATATGAGAAAGTTTTAAAACTTGAATATTCTTCGGCTCATTGCCACTGCAAGTATTCAATAAACATATTCATTTCTAAACCAGCATATTAGTTGCCAAATTTTAGTCAAATTAAATTTAAAAAGTATACTATTGAAATTCTTCTTCTGATGATCATATTTCGCTCTATGTTCCGCAGTTCTAGAGCTAGGATAGTTATAAAAAATTCATAAATTTTTTTCATGATGGTTAGTTCGTTAATGTATTATTGAACATTTCCATCATTTCCAAAATATGCCACGATGTTTTTTCGCAAGATCATTGATAATCTTCCTATAGTTTATTTATAATAGTTACGCATGCGTTTCACCAATGCCAGATACCAAATATTCAAATTGGATTGCTAACTGTTTACCCTAATTGAATAGTCAATCGTGGAATAATTAGCCATTGTTGCGTATTTCGAGTATGTTTTATTTTACTTCCTTTTTTTAGCGCGTTTTGCCTTTAAATAGTGCGACCCAGTCAGACAGAAATCTAAGTTTTGATTACTTGTATTCCATTTTGAGGTACGACAGAGTTGAATTTTGTATAGGGGGTTATATGTCCCATCGGAATATAAAAGTGGCATGTAAGCGTTTGCTCATATTTCCATTATAATAGCCATTTCTATACGTCGCTGTTATGTGGTTGTAGTTGTTATGATGTAATAGTGAGATCTTAATGGATGTTAACAAAAGTTTCTGTGACCATGTGTATAAAATAATACTTGATTCGATGTCATATGAAGTTTAATAATACAAGTCTCTAGTTACTTAAAAGTGCATACTTTCTGATTTCGGTATGTCCTGTAATTAAATGTTTTCTTTACTAAAATTGCTTCAACCTCCTATACAAGCTCCGACTCTATCCTTTCTTACAAAATTTTAATTTTTACATTAGTTAATTTAATTTAATTTTTACATTTAGCGTATGTTTTGAGTTTAAATTTTTTTCAGTCAACGAAACTACATCAGAATTGTTCAAATTAAGAAAAGTAAGTAGTTCGTAACGTCTACCCAATTTCATTAATGAATTGACCTTTATTGTAATAATGTTTAATTTTTTCAATATAATGATACTTGTGACTGCATTCAAAACCACAATACATCACAAAACGTTGACAGCATATCAATTTTGTCTTTGACAGTTTATAATTTGATTTGGTAAGTTTTCAATTGAGTTTTTCAGATCTTGTATAATAGAATTTATTATAGAATTTCTGTTATTAGTATTATAATTCTCTTGTCCATCAATTATTCTATTATCGAAGCCATTCATTCGTAACATGTTAGCAAGACTTATGTTTGGATTAATATTCGAAAAATTACAAAATCATTAATCATACAAGCGAGAAGAAAACGTCGAACGTTGACAATTAAATCTAAACTTCCTATATACATACGTATTCCAGTAAGTGATTCGAATTACCCAGCAGATGACCTGTAGTATTGAGTTCTACTTCTGGTTGTGGACATGATACAACCGCAAGATGCCTGTTTGCAATTTCACCTGAACACTAATATCCGTGTATCCCAAAATTCTACGCCAAAACAGGATATTATTCACATCTATTTTAGAGAACTAAAGGGCTTGTGTAATGAACTGATGGTTTGTTTAGAATACAAACAAATTTAAGAATTCAGTTCATTGGCTATTGCCAAAAACAATTCAAATAACACTAAATTCTAATGCCTAGTAAGTATATACATAGGTATTTAATTTTTATTATATTTCTTTTCTTTTGTCGCTTTTTAAAACATCATAATTTTTATATTTCATAAACAAGAGAGCAAGAAGTGTTCCTTCTCATGAGGCTTATAATTGTTAGACTTTTTAAAAATTGTGCAATTTTATTTATAAATTTTATTCATAACGAAAATGTTAAATTAAAACTACGTTGCGTATGCAAAAACGGAAAAAATTGAAAATCAATTTCATCAGTTTTAGAATAAATTCATTGTGGTGAAAAACCAAACTAAAACGAAGCCATAGAAAACAAACAATATGGAGGAGACCATTTAAATTGAAATGGTGTGAACTAACCCCACACTTCTACATACTCATACGATACCATACTTGCACAAATCATACGGGTACTGCTGAAGTAAAAATTTCAATAATCGACTTTGGCACACAAGACTAGGGGTAGAATTTTTAGTCAAGCATCCTTTAGTTCGTATACTAGTTTTTGTGATGCATATTGATATGTGTAGTAGGCATGTACAAGAGTATGTTTGTTCATAGCGTTTGTGTGTATTTTAGCAAAATCCCTGGGGTGTTTGAAGCATACAAATAGAACAATATTTCGGACAAAATAGAATAAAAAAATTTAAAAAAAAAAAATACGAAAAAATTTTTTCTGTGTATTGTTTGATGTTCCGTGAGTATGTGTATACGCCTCACCCCATTTAGTAGATGTTTTTGCCAGAGATGGAATATATGTTCTCAAGTACTAAATTTGAATACATTTCTAAGAAAGATGACAAAGGATTTAAGGTCCCTAGAATTTAATAAATGTGTATGTATGTGCATTTAAATACAAATTTAAATAATTTAACAAATTTTATTACATTTGTTTTCTGAGGAATTTTGACGTTTTTTTTTTTGAAATATCTATCCTATTATTTTCTTTTTATTATAGTGTATGTATGTATGTACTTAAAATAGAACATTCATTGCCCATATTATAGGGACAGCAGCTCTTAATAGCTTTTTTTGTTATAAACTTATGCAGCTCAAATTTTTTTGAAGAACTAAATCTGTACCGTTGTAATCATCACTAAAGAGTACACATGCAGTTGTACATAAACGTGCTGTAATGTGTGTGTAAAAAAAGAACTCATCTGCATCTATATTGATGAACAAATAAACTGTAAGGATGATCCCTATAAAAATAGAAAAACTATGTATCTTTTAATAAAATTTTAACAAAAATTTTATTGGTATACCATACCACATTAAGAGCAAAGCAAATTTTGTTTGAAATCTTTGTTAAGATAATATTTTTCATGTTATATTTTGTCTGAATTTAAATTCATTTTGTCTTAGAAATAATGAACAGTCTATTTAATGAATTCATTTTTTTTGTTTTTTTTTTTATAAAGTTTGTTCTTTTATTAACCATTATAATGAAATAATTTTGGGGAAAATGATCCTCGCAGCAAATATAAAACCAATATCGATTTTGGATAGTTGGAATAACTTTTTGTTTCCGAATACACGCAAAGTTATTACACGAGAGTTCATAGTCGTATTATGTGTACCTTCAATTAATAAATCTACACAAAAGTACATTTCTACACATTCAAATATTCGCACAAAAAATATTGTACAGCATATACAAATATTCTAAGCCTTTGTAAAAAGAAATGAATTTAATTTCGATTTTATTTTAAAATCCGAATGCAATTTGATTCCAATATAAAATGAATTTTTTCATCACTTATCTAGAATAGGTATTTGATTTTAAACTAAGTTGTATTTGAAAAATATTGTAATCCATTGAAAATGCATTACCTTCGTCAGCGGTTTTTAAGTAGCAAAGTTGAAATAAAATTTTAAATTGCTGCAAGTTGTACACAAATTGTCGATGAAGAAACTTTTGAGAAACACTAATATTGTGACTCATTTTACAAGTATGTTCCAGTCCAGAAAAACAATTACACAAATTATAAATATAGCCTATGGTAGGGTATGGTATGGTATGTGTGAATATTAGTAGCCTCAAGGGAAAAGCCGTAAGTTTAATGGAGCAAATTACCATACGGCTTTCTAAATATTCTCTCCTGATAGTATATCATGCATCATCAGTTTTGTAATGAGAATGTTTGTAGTTCTATTTAATATAATTGTTGCATTTTCAAATAAAAATATAGCATTTATTGAGCCATTAGTTCGTACCTTATCCAGTGGTAAAGTAAAATAATCATGAGATTATTCCAGCTAAACACTACTACTTTCCTAAGGCATTCAGTAAGTTCATGGCCACACATGGCATACAAGAAGCTTACAAACCATCAAGTAACTTCAATATCTATGATGAAAATAATATAACAGAAGAATACACTGAAAAATTTGTTCATATTATTTAAAAAAGGTTGGCAGACACGACCCTGCCAGCTACTAAAAACGGCGAATTCTATAGATTGCTATAAGTCTTTTATTTACTTTTAACCCTCTAAAGTTCAACTGAAAATTTAAGTAATGCGATTATTTTATATACAAGATAACGGAAAATACCAGTAAAAAAAATTTAATTATATTGTACGTTGTTACAAGCTTTAAAGCGAGACTTTGATTGTTTTTTGTTATTGCAAAAGAATACATTACATTTTTTCAAACTCGGAGGTTAGCTTCTCACAATTCTAATATTAAATATTACATCAAATCTTTTTCGTATTTAATACAATGATTAGGTGCTTCACTTGGAGGAAGTGCCTGTACTCCTACTCGAGATGCTTTAGAAGGCTGTGACACGTCTTCTCGATCACTGTTAGTGCTTGTCTTTTCAATTTTATTAATATAGGTTAAAAGCAATAAACCTGTTTCTTATGTTTCCAACAATTCCGCACCTTCAAAAGTGGCAACATTTTTTTGGTATGCTCTTTTGGGTTAGTTAGACTTTACTGTTTCTTTTTCCTATGGAAATTTACAAGTTCTCGAAATAAATTATATGATTTACGTAGTTTAGATCTAGTCGTAACAATATTACACAACTGGACTCATTTTATGCATTCCAGAAAAAATTTCATAAATTGAATTCGCATAAAACGATATACATACTATAAAAACCAACGATTCGTTCGGAAATCCTGAAGTACCACATAAATTCAGATTTGAATTAAAAACTCAAATCAAAGTCGTATAAAAATAATCAACAATTAATTCATTAATTACGGAAAATATTATTCAAAACATAAACTGAAACATTTTTTTAAAGAAATTCTGTAATTATGTATGTATGATTAATCTTAATCCCCGAAATATTGACGACATCGTTTTTAAATTGGTGTCAAGTCCCTTTAGACACTAGATGATATATGTATATTGTTACCATGTGGTAATATACAATTTTCGTCACTAGACTTTATATCGTGAATCACGGGATCACAATCCAAAATTTTTTTTATGAACTTCAATTGTTTCTTTACTTTAAAAATATGTAGTTTGTCATTAAACTTTGTAATTTTGAGTTTTTAAGTTGCCGATGTACATAGCTCTTGCTATTCTGAGTACATACCAGTCAGTCCGCATTGAAACATTAATGTTCTTTCCGTATCTGGATCCATGTTAACAATTTGATTTTGTAAATCATTACCTGCGCTAAGGATTTCACCAATTTAATTTTTTTTTTTTTAGGTGAGGTGTTCAACATTTTCTTCGCAATCACTGTCTAAACTATGCACGTTTTTCCATTAAACTAATAAAGTTGTTGTCAGTTATAAATTTTTCTAAATAATCGTAGTTTAGGGCGTCAAATTCATCTTTTACAATTTCAATAATTTTATAATCGATGTCGATATTTTACCATCACGACATGGCCATGTAGTTTCTCAGCATGCAATTAATGTTTGCAGTCGCAGTTAAGAAATCGCTAATGCTGCCAAAATAAATTGTTTAAAACGATTTGATCACCGGTTTTTATGTAGCATTTTTTAAAATTGTAAATTATTCCCTGAAGTTTAAGGGATTAAGATTAAACAATATTTTAGATTTTAAAATCTGTTGAAATTCTAAAAAGTTAATTTTTAATCGCCCGAATTTGAATCCGCATAAAACGAGACGTGAGTGTATTTAGTTAATTGGTCAATAACGCGGCCTAGTTTTCACACCTCCAGCCGTGTGTTACCTACGGATTAAAGCCGCCCCCGGAACGACAGATGTTTTGAAAAACTTCATGGCAATTTCATTTAATCTCAGTGTTTTTGCCAGAAATCTGCTGAGAAAATATCGTGGAAGAAATATTTTTTCATATTTCGTTTTTCGAGATGTCTAGACTGGGGTTTTAACTACGGTTCATGTCGAAAAAGCCAACACACTTCCTACTAGACTACGGCGACAGTCGTGTCAATTTTTAATCTGTTCCACGATCAGATTCGACATGTAAACGATCCATATTTTTTGCGCCTGAGTGTACTTCAAAACTGTATGTATAATGTCCATAGATGTGGTTTCTGAACTATTATTTTTGCTTCATACATATGCTCGTATAGTGACAGCCGATGATCAAATGCTACAGAAGTAAATCTTATGATTTAATGATCACAGAAGGCAAACGTTAGCTATAATTCGTATGAACAATTTGTCTGAATTTATTAAATCAAGTTGTACGAGAACATGTATTATTTAAATTACAGTAAATTACTAAAGCAAATTTAACAACAACAATGCCTTATGCAACTGAATTTTGTAATAAAACTCTGAAACATTTAAAAATTCACACACACTTGAACTAGAACAAAATGTTATTAATTTAGAATGGAAAATCAGAAAATCAAAGGAGAGGAAATGATATGGCATGAAATGAAATAAAGACTTGTCTTCTACAAAAAAAAAAGTCAACTCAACAAGGTATACATACAAGGAAATACGTACAGATTTTAAAGGAAGCCATGTGATAAGGATACATACATTTATCAGCAGTAACTCAAGCACACACAACAGTGTAACTGATTTTTTTTGTTTGTGTTTGAACAACTATGGTTCATAAATAAAAGGAATCAGAAAAAAGGAATGGAAATAAAACACAGAAGAAAAAACATAAGCAAAAATATATAAAAAAGTGACGATACAAATGAGTGACAACAGAAAAACGACTGACGTCAAGTGGAATAGTACTGTGATGTAATGGCAAAGAGGAGCAACAAAAGGAAACCGTAACAATTGAAAGTACAACACAAAGCCAGCGGTAATAGAACGAATAAAAAAATTATGTTTCCCTGATGTTGGTCGCAACGTGTATTATCAATAACGACAACGATACTTCTATAAAATTAATAGCAGTTGTGTGGTACAAACGAATGAATGTCAGCATTGTTGTGGATTTATTGCGAGATTGACTGACACTTTTACAGAAAATTCAGCAAACAACCAAATTTCTATCGAATATATTGGAGACACATTAGATCTCATGGCTTTACATGGTCACTTCTATTTGTGGACATCGCTCAAATAATTACTATAATCGACTGAGTTCCTTTTCCTGTACTTTTACGAAATTCTATATTTACATACTTTATTATCGTTGCTGTAGTGATTTATGTTATACAATTCATTATTCAGTGTTTCATAACTAGCCGTTCAATTTATTTATTTTCTTTTTATAGAAGCAACAATAAATATATTGAAAAAAAAAAATTTTAATTAATTTCCTCACCTTTAAACTGATAGATTTTGACAAAAGTAATCCAAGATAAAATGACTCACATATTTTCCATTGAATTGACATAGGATGCGCACGCTGGCGAATCCATTACTTAAATTTTTGTTAATATAAACCAATTTATTAATTATAGCGTTGTCGAACTACATTATGATTTTATTTTTGCTTCCCACTTCAAGAAATTTTAAATTTAATAATGCAGACGCAAACAGAACTTTCAACAATCGAATAAGCTCTTCGCCGTGGTATGCTAGTCACTGCTACCAACATGTCTGACCCACAGCTTATAGTTTGTGACATGTCCACTACAAAGGCTGTGACGTTGAGAACAAAAATATCTTCGAAATATTTTAAATAATTAAGATACTTGAGGCGATGTAACAACTAGTTTGCAACTCTAGTAGGTCAATTGAATAGAATTCTAGAAATCAAACTTTAATAAAACTGACTATTCAGAATTGAAGGTACCACAGTCTAGTTGCTCGGCTTAATAGGCAAGAACCCGTGTTTCATTACATTAGAATTTTGTGCTTTAATAGCCAGGCGGATATGTACGCTAATATTCCGCTGGAATACTTCCGTCTGAAAGACGCTACAGTGATTCGGCAGTCTTATTAAAATCAATTCCGAGAAACACAGTTCCATTCAATTTGGACCCATCAGTGAAGATTTGTACAATTTACGAAATGGATTACAGCATTCTTCCAGACTTCTTTATTTTGAATCGATGTTCCGAATTTCCTTGCGAAGTTTTATCGCGGTATCATGTAATCACTATCCTCATAGTCCCAAATTCTTTCGGAATCCTTGCATGATCCATGCCACTGTCGCCTAACGACGCTCAATAATCGATAATCTATATATAATCAATAATAATAACTCTGAATTATTTGGCAATTTGTGTTCAAGAAACCTAAAATATTCATGTTACATGTTGCTGAGTTGTTTATAATTTTTTATATCCTTTTAAACAGGTAATACGCACAAGATAAATGCCTTGTTGGAAAGTATTTGCTGGTATCTGTTACTTTCAAATATTTGAGATAAATAAAAATAAAAAGGAAATAAAAATATTAAATTTTATTCAACATTTTTAATAATAGGAACACAAGTATAAGAAGAAGAAAAATTTTGAAATAAAATCAGTCGAGTTTAATTTGTATTTACGTCTGTATGTATGATACTTTACTATTTGAAATTGCAATTGTTTTCAACATTATTTTACGGTTCTGCTTTTTACGACTCTAAATAAAACACCCTCATATTTTAAAGTATATATACAGTGAGTTAAAATAAAGAATATATTTGTTTGTAGTTTACAGCCCAAATTTTGAGATGTATTTTTTACAATATGTGAGAAATAAATAGTATTTATGTAAATAATTTTTAAATTATTTAAACTGAGAGTGAGGTGCCTGAATAATTTTATGATGCACTGCAATAATAGTACACAAGCGGTTTTAAACGGTGAAGTACAAGCAGACATGGCATACACTCTCATACACACACAACAACGCAAAAATGGGAATAGAAATGAACATTTAAAATGTTAAAAACAATTATTATTTTTTTCAGCTGGTTGCCCCCGGAGCCATTGTTTACTCTCATTGCAATTCCTTTGTGACAATTATTTCTTTGAGTCCATGGAGCATAGAAACCGAGTATCATATAAACGTTGCTCGTATTAATATTTTGTCCCACTCTAACACGCTAAATACGCGCAATTTATTTTTTTTGTCATACAGCGTGCTTTAGTCCCAGTTGGTCAGACTTAGAAAACAACTCGTGCCACACAAATTTTGTATTCAAGTTTTTCAAAATTGTATGTCATTCATTCAGTTTATTGAAATCATAAGTTTCATAAAAATTAAGGTTTCTTTAGGAATATCGTAAAATGCTCCTTTAGATTTTGGGCTAAAACCGAAACTATCTCCTGATGGCGCAAATCAATAAATGATGACACGGTTGTGAAATGATGAAAATGTTGAAAAGGTGGAGATATCGGACTATCATCACATTTACAGTTAAATGTCAGGGTTTTCTAAGTACCTTGTTCGATTACCAAGCCTTACTACAAATTAGATCAGTTAAAGATAATATGACGTGATGCAATCATACTTACTACCATATTGTGCAGAATTAATACTACAGAGATAATAAGGAGCCAAAGGTTATATCAAAAACTAATTTAATAAGTGTTTCTAGAATTAAAAAATTTTTGGTACAAGTACATTGCATTATCTGAAAAGGAATCTTTTTTTTTTTAAAGAAACTTCAGAAACAGTTTTAAATTTCAAATCAATTGTTAACATTTTTCGGATTCCGGCGTGCCCTGATGATCTGACGAGTAGTGCGATGCTATACTAATGTGAGAATCGTGGGTTCGATTCTTATCACAAACTCTGGTCTGTTATAATACACCTAGCAATAAGGTCTTATTTAGTTAGCTCGTAATAATTAGAATATGATTTTTATTTATATTTAGGATATATTTGTGTTGTAACAAATAAATACATTCTTGGATTCACAAGAAATAGAAAGTGGTATACAATACTTTGTTTAGGACAATATGACAATCTGGTCTTGTTAGAATGATATCACGATTTCAAACCCTCCTTGAGTAACTGGTTTGTTGAATTGGAATGACGTTGATATAGCGAAGTGTACTAACTTGATATTAACCCAGTTAAAATCTAAGATGAAACTTTCCTCCAAAAGTTTAAGACATATGGTATTATATACCCATTGCCGGTGGAATATCGCGTTCTCATTTAAGCATAAACAAAATAATAATAAAAATAATTTGTAACAATTTGTAAAAAAAAACAGAAATTTTGCAAAAGAAAATGATCCATTTGTGTGAGGTACTTGTTAAATATTACATGCATACGTAATTGGTCATTACAACGCTTCAGTCAGTATTAAGAGCCAGTTATGATGTGTGCGTTAATTTTATGCATGAGTGGTCGACTCTGAAAGACAGATTTTTGAAAAACTTTTCATGGCAATTTTATTTACTTTCAGAGTTTTTGCCAGAAATCTGCTGAGAGGAAGACGCCAAAGAAATATCTGTTTTTTATATATTCGTTTTGATGTCTGACTAGGGGTTTGTACAGTGGCCTTACGTCTAATAAACCGACACACTACCAACTAGACTATGGCGACTTAAATATTACTTCATCTTACGCTTCTACGATTTAGGTAGTTCGTCCATGGTGTGTAATTCTGGCATTTTCATCAGTATGTCACCAAAATCTACTGCACTACGTGCCTAGCCAAAGGCGATCTCAATAAAATTCGCACCTTCAAAGAACTTTCGAAATGTCTAAGATATGCCAGCGTGGAGTTGTAATTATGGAATTACTAGCAGATTGTACCCGGCGTTGCGCGGGTTATGTAGTTTGTCAATTTTTTATAAAAATCAATTTAGAATTGTAAAAAATATTTTTAAATGTGATTTTCAATTGTTTTGTATTGAAATTACAAACTTTAAAACGTGAAAAGTTAAACAAAAACAACATAATACCATAATACTATTACAAAAAAATATGTTTTTCTCGTAATCAGTGCATTAACAGGTATCGTTTGTGAGGTATTTCTACAATAATGTGGCCATGGGACACCCTATTGTATACATTTTTCTTTAAATTTAAAAAAAATTATTATTGGGTCATTTTTGCATTAAAAATAACAATAAATAAAATAAATAATAACAATAAATAATCGGTTTCGAAACCGGTTTCTTAAAAAATGCAATTTTTCAAATTATTCGGAAACCGGTTTAACAAACAACCCAGTTTTTCGAAAACTCTAAGTCTTAATATAAATGCAATTTACCCGTTTTTCGCCCCTTTCTCCCTTTTTGGACCCCTTTTGGTCCAACTTTATTAACGGAACATCTCCAATAGTTATTTGGGAAACTTAACCAAGCTAAATCGCAAAAAAAATACCTTTAAAACAGATAAAATACAGAATTTATGCATAAAGTACTAATTTTTGCCAATTTTTTCTCCCTTTGTCCCATTTTTTCCCCTTTGGGTCAAAATTTTGAAAAGATTTATTACCTATAAGCTGCACCGAGAAAAGCTCGATCAATATCCCAAATTTCAAGAAAATCGGTCCAGGCGTTCAGGCGTGATTGGCTAATAAACAAACAAAAAAAACAGACTTACAGAAAGATTTATAATATATACATATGTATTAGGATTTAACTGAAGAAGTAATATCACTGTTACTATGGGACTTTATAAGAGCTCAGTAAGTTGTGCATACTGAGGTGATCGCAAATTAACCCTTTCATGCCCGATGTTGCCTATAGGCAACATTGTACATTTTTGTTCATAAATTCCGTAATTTTTAATTTTTTTAAAAGTTTTTTTTTTTGCAAACAAGCTTGGTTAAAAACGTGTAAAACCAGAATACGTAGGACTCTGAATTTAATATCAGTTCATATTTAGGCCATGACTAACAAGCACATGTCCTTAAAAAAATTTTAGCTCTGGCCCAAAAAATTCGGGCATGAAAGGGTTAAATCTAACCTGACATATCTTCCAATGCGGGTTATACTTATAACTGTTATTTTTATTCATCATTAGTCTTAATTAAATACCAAACAGATTTTATATTCATTAGATAATAAAAAATATACTTCTATTAAAATAAGAAAGATGTACAGTCTTTAATGCTCATATGAATCGTCTTAAGATTACAACTAAAATACTATTTAAGGTTGTACTATTTAAGGATGTACTTAATAGGTTAATCGGGCATTGTCTTAAAATTAGGTACTGGAATGAAAATGTTATTAGTGCACTGTTTCTGCTTCACCGCTCATAATGAAATCAACACGTTATCAGTAAATCCTCTCATAAAATTTGGTTTTACCAAATTGAGCCTTCTTCGCTAAGCGCTTCGGGTTTTTCATAGTTTTGAACGCTGGTGACATATTTAAGGCTGCTGTTTATTGTATCGACGATAGAACATTTCTTAATTTGCTTGTAGTTGGCCTGTGACTTTAGAGGACTTCATTGCTACGTGCTGTAATCAAGCCCAGAAAGTCACTATATGCTCTATTCTAAGTTCATTTATTGTTAGAGTGGTGTCGTATATCATCATTCCATTTGTCAATGAAAGTCCTCTGTCCAGTGAAGTCCTCAAGTACTTTCCAGTCTCGCAAAGTTCACAGTAAAATTACCAATACTAAAGTTAGCAGAGCTATGAAAAATACTGCCTGATTCTATAAACACCTACAATAGCCTTCTTTAAGAGCTTCCTATCCTTAAAATTAAATAAAAAAGTGTGTGTAAGACATCGTCGAAATTTTTTATTTATTCGAAAGACCTATTGATGTTAATATGTGTGAAACTCATCTGAAATTTTACTGATGGCCGCTGTAGTTCGCGGCTTATTCGCACTCACCGCAGAAGACGGAAAATTTAGGTGTTTCTCCTTTCTGGTATTATTTTTGGATTTCCAATCTCCACCAAAAAAATATATTTGCAATTCTTACGAAATGAAAAATTCTTGAAAGATATACTCAGATATTCATGAAAATATAATACAAGCAACAATCGAATGCTACTTTCGAAAATGCTACTTTTGCGAAAAATCATTTTTTAAATGTATAATGGGGCTTCATTGTGACTCAGGTCAACACGTTTTTATTAACTACTTTTTAAAAAATATTGTTACAGATTGCCTTGTGATTACAGAATATTGTTCTTCGGTATTAAGGAACTAAGTACACAAGGCAAACAGACAACAACAAAGTACACACATTATATAGTAAACAGAATTACACAAACAAATACGTAAGAATTTACGAGAAGGGAATAAAACAAAGATAAAAAATCCGGCAACAGCAATTGCATAGAAAGAAAGTGGAGTTACAAGATATAAAATAAAAACAGTATAAATAGAGCGAAGAACGTTGTTGGCTGGGAGTTGTCAGTCAGTGATGAGTCGTGAGTCTATGATTAGTAACCGAGAGTTGTATTAAAAGGGGCCCGTAAGCACAGAAAAGTTTAATCTTTGTTAAAAATGATAGGGAATAAATTAATAGCGCCGTGTTATCAGTTGAAGTGTGCTGTTAATTCAATATATAGAGAATATTTGTTAATATAAATAAATGATTAATTTAAAAATAGGAATAAATAATTATTAAGGATATGCCATTTCTTTTGTTTTAATCGCAATTATCAAATCAATATGTAACTGTTAATATACCATCCTAAACTTACACTGTATTAGAGCTAAATACCACGTCTTGCGATTATATCTTTGAAATGCAAATTAGACATCGGAATGAATGGGAATATATCATGTTCATCACAAGTCTCCAATATAACACCTTTAGTTAGATCTTAAAGAAGTTTAATACGAAGCCTTTAACATTGCGAAAATGATTACATTTAAGACTTTTTGGTCAAGTGGGTTATTATTCATATACGTTTGTATGCATATACAGTTGAAACTTCACACAAAAACCAACAAAAGCAGAAAATATAAACAACATGCTCGACTGCATGAATTTTTACGAAAAGGACCATTATGATGGATGCTCATGTATTTAGAGTTCGTTTCAACATGTTTTTATTTCTTCAACTTTAATTTATTTATTGTTTTTGTTATTTCTGGAATCATATCGCTAGAACGACGACTCCTTCGACATCTCCACTGCTTTCCTGCAAAAAACAATAATAATTTCTCAACAGGCGGAATACAAGATGTGCTAAAGGTTGGGTAAACATCGAAAAACTTGGGTGTAAAAATTAAGGAAATTATTTAAATTTTACATTTATTTTTTCAATATTTTTAGATTTAAAAACAAAATTAACTTTTAAGCAGCTCAACTTTGTATCGGAAAGTAGCATAACCATAAGATAATGACTTGGGATTGTATATTCAGTTGCATTCTTTTTTATTAAAACACCATGATTGTGGAGCAAGACCTCAACTAATGAGAGTGCGATTTGTCAGTAGAGCAAATAAGTATTGCAGGTACAATATTAAATTTAAAATTGATTTCAATTGTAGTAAACTGCTGAAACCTATAAATTTTTAAATAGTACTGCCAGAAGACATTCGAAAATCAATGACAGTTATAAGTTGATTCCCTACCAACTGTTATTAATGCCAACGGTGGCTACGCAAAATATTAAATGCTGCACCCTTAAATTCTTTTCTTATTCGGTTTTAAAGGTGTTTTACAATACCACTTAGGTTTTTGTGCCCTTTTATGACTTGAAACAATCTGAGGGTTTGATCAGTAGTGCTCGCATTTGCAATTGTAATTAGTTTTGATATGAGCAGCTTTTCAAATAATTTCGCATCTATTGATTATGCCTTGTAAGACTCTGAATTTGTTTAGTACTTACCAGGGTTAGCTATCATATTAACTGGAGCAACTTTCCACCCTTGATGGTAATATTCAAGTCGTAAAATTGCATTAAAGTTATAAAGCATATCATCTCTATAAAATGTTTTTCTATTATTTATTCACATTCAATGGGGTTTATAATAAGAAAAACAAATACTTTTTTAAATCGTTTTTATAAAAAGTACAAAGAAGTAGAAAATACAAGAAGCTTCTAGAGCTGAAAATCGCAAAATGCAAGAAGCGAACGAAAAGCTATTTGCTGATGTACGAGAAGCTTCTCGAGCCCAAAACCTAAAGCTATTTGAAGCTTCTAGAGCCGAAAACCTAAAGCTATTTGAAGCTTCTAGAGCCGAAAATCAGAAACTTCTGGCAGAGTCGTGACGAGATATTGAACATAGAATGGAAAGAATACAAGCAGCGGTTTTGTCAAAAATTGAAAAAGAGCACGAAGCGACATCAGGGAACCTGCAGGAAATACTTGAGTCGGTTAGCAAGCGATTCACTGGTGTCGAGGAAAGAGTGTCACAGTTAGAAAAGGTCGTTGACACGAAAGTGGATAATCTGGAAAAGACCGTCGACGGAAAACTCGTAATGATGGAGGAAAAGATCAACAGCCTCCAGAGCCAGCGACCGGAACCAACACGAGTCGTATCCGAAAGCACCGGCAAGATAAAACCACCTTACTTTGATGGTAGCTCACCCCTATCCGTATTCAAGTTCCAATTCGAGACAAAAAAGGCTTTGGAACTAATTTTGGCGTTAAAAGTTGTAGCAGCCGAGATACTAGAGACCATGCCATCATGCCGTAGAAACAACTACAACGACTTAATGGTGGCGTTACAGCGCAAATTCGGCGACGAGCATAAACGAGAACGGTACCGCATGGAGTTATGGTGCCGAGCGCAAAAGGCTAATGAGTCACTTCAGGCCTTTGCAATGGAAGTCGAGAGATTAGTGCAGCTAACATACCCCGGAGAAAACCACCCGCTGATAGAAAACATTAAGACCGAGGCGTTTGTGAATGGTATACGCGACCCTGACATTAAACTAGCGGTATGTTCTACACAAAAGACAACCTTTGCAGAGACCGTGACCTTCGCACTAGCCCAAGAGACCGTTCACACAATTTCAAGAAAACCAGTTAACAAAATGCGAAAAATGGAAGTAGTGGGGAAATATGAATTGCTTTTAACTAAAATTAAGGAGATGGTGAAGCAAGCTTTGGAAGAAAACGGACAAAGGGCTAAACCTAAATGCTTCAACTGTGGAAAGGGTGGCCATTTCCAAAGAAACTGTAAAGCGCCACGGTCTCCCCAACAAGACGACGTGCCATTGCTACGAGTAGTTCCAAGAGAAGGCGCGGAAAGACTGGAAATATCGAGGATCATCCTGTGTCCAAAGTACCGAAAATAGAGGCTAATATTCTAAGCGAACAGTCTCCGGACACTCATACGGCAAAAGGAAAGACGGCAGCTGGAAAAGCCAGAAGAGAACGCAGGAAAATTAAAGATACCTCGGAACTATCACCATCAACAAAACAAAGAAGCATAAAACATGTTAAGGCGAATGCTCTCTCAAGCCGATCTCGTAATTTGGAGCGTAATCATTATGTAAAATCTGAGAAGAAGGAATCCACCGTTGTTGTTCGGCGAATGCAGATCGAAGCCAATGAAGACTGGTCCGAAGCACAAAAGAGTGACCCAATACTGGCGAAGATAATAGCAGCTAAGGAAGAGGACAAACGACCTACCAGCAATGAGATATCCGGAGAAGGTCCTCTTACAAAAGCATACTGGGCACTATGGGACAGTTTACGGTTGATAAACGGATGCTTATATCGACGTTGGGAAAGCGCTGATGGCAAGACCTTATCCAACCTATTAGTAGTGCCTTCCTCCAAGACCAAAGAACTGTTAAAGGAGTCCCATAATGGAGCCAGCGGAGGACATCTGGGAGTGACAAAGACGCTGGAAAGGCTAAAACGACGTTTTTATTGGGTTGGATGTCAACAAGCAGTGGCGGATTGGATAGCAAACTGTACCCAGTGTATTGCATCTAAAGGTCCAGTAAGAAGAACTCGAGGTCAGCTGCAACAGTATAACTCAGGCGCACCTTTGGAGATAAAAGCGATGGTCAGTAATGGCATGAAAGCCAGGTATGATCGTGCAGCAAACACGGACGGTTACCATAAAGGACAACTGGCACTATTCTACAACCCAACGCGGAAGAAAGGATTATTCCCCAAGTCGCAAAGTAGCTGGGATGGGCCGTATAAAATAATTAAACGGTTAAACGAAGTCGTGTACAGTATAAAGAGAGCTGGCAGCCCCGGACAAAAATGAAGGTCGTACATAAAGACCAACTGGCAAAATATGGGAGTAGAGATAATGAGCCTATTCAGGACGAACAGGCTTAAGTGGGCGGCAGTGTTACATAAATCGAAACGACCTAATATTGTTTAACAATAAAAACGATAAACAAAAGCTACCAGCTACACCAACACAAAGCCACACGATACAAACACACACTAACACTAAGTATACAATGAACGTGTTGGTTATCTAAAGCTGCACACACATATATGTACAACGAACCTAATGGACAACTTAAGCGAGGTACACAAACAATAATGTACTAGCAATAGAATTCTCGACAAGGCGAGAACAAGAACCTTCCACGCCGAGAACGTTCATCATACTGATTACGTGCGTATATAAAAGGGCAAGACAAGGCAAGCAGTCAGTCAGTTATAATTCAGTCAGCCTTGTGTGAAGATGCGTTGCGGTTTGAACGTACAAGTGGTATTGCTTGCAAAAAGGTTGTAAGCAGAGAAGATCTAACGAACAGTTGTTAGTGTTAACGTGGACAGAAGTGTGAAATAGAATAGTGTACAAGCAAATTATTGTTGTATCGTTAAGTTGTATACGGTGGCACACAAAAGTAGTGTTAAGAACAAAAGAGAGTTTAAGAGAAAATAAACACATGTTTGTTTTTACTTGGTTTGCAATTAACGAACCCATATTTAAACGTTTTTAAAAAGGTAAAAACGTAACAATATATATATGTATGTAAATAATAGATTTTAATCACTTAAATGTGCAAAAACTTAAAACTATAAAATTCTGTTCTCTATTCACAATACACACTCTAAACATATTTACACTTTTTGTATGCATTTGACTTCCAAAATGGAAATCATTGAAATGGGAATAAGAAAAGAGTACATATTCTCGTTGTTGACTTATTCCAATCCTAATCAAAAAAATCAATATTATGTTACAAGAACTAGACTGATGAAATAAAACGTGCTACATTTATTCATTAGCCAAAAGACTTTAATTTGTTTCTTAAATTGACTCGCACACATTGTTACATTAGCCAAGTAAGTAACCAATTGATTTTCAAACACAAAAATTATTTTCATGCCAGATATACTGAGGTAGGAAGATTAAATTTTTTTATGAGTTGATCGATTGTTGATTCGGATGGATTTCGGAACATAATGATTCGATTCGTCGTTGTTGATGAGTTGGCCAAAGCACAGGTGTAGGGTATTCCAATTGAATCAGTTTAGTGCGATATTATCTACACTTGACACAGAGTGGTTCAACCTAGTTGGCAGTAGGACGATACAGCAATATTGTTAGACTCTGCTTGACACGTATGGATAAGAAGATGACAAACGCTTTTCCGTTTTTAAATCGCATGGTCATTCATCGCACAATCGCGATTCCTACAAGCCACTGTTCTTTTAGTAGGCATGCCGAAAGATTATACGGAAAGTTTGTCTATTGGCACAACGAGATTTTTACGTCTGTTTCAAGGATCTGATACTCCAAGCCACTGTCAGCAGTTCAGTGAAATATTTTGATCTTTACATCGGAGTCTCGGTCATTCTCTTCTGCGCATTCCCTTGGGTACATATTTCGAAAGATCATTTCGCCAAAGCATCTTTATCTTCATACGCATGAAATGTCCTAGCCAACGTAGACGCTGTACTATAATACTTCTAATGTCGTCGATGTCAGCATAAAGCTCATGGAGTTGAAGATTAATTCCATGTATATACTCGTCTACAACCACCATATACCATATACCCCACGGCACCGTATATTTTTTTCTCAAGAACTGCAGGTACAGCTTATCTGAAATCTCATCTGGTATTCGGAAATGGTCCCTTCCTATTTTGACTGACTATCTTGGGTCAATTAAATCATCCTGCAAAACCTTATCAGCTGTTCAGGAATACCAAAGTCATATATGGCAGAAATTATATACAGGGAAAAGTACACTGAGACTACAAACATTGGGCATGGGTTCTTCAACAAAAAACTCCCATATTAAATATTTCAGGGGGAAAAGCATCGGCACTAGTTCCTTTGTTATTTTTAAGTCAGGATATTATCGTTCTAACCTCGTCTTGGCTAGGTGTGTCACATTCATCACCGTTATCTACAATTGAATCAGAGGCATCTTTATCGCCGCTACAATTGATATAAACAGTCTTGATGAGTGGCATTGCCAGATTTTCTTTTTCGTCCCTGCAGGTGTAAACATAAAGTTTTCAATTCCAATTTCTAAATATTTGGCAAAGTTTTCGAACTTCGTTTCAATACCTTGTGTGCGCCTTGTTATTACGGTTTGCAGAGTTTTTTCATTGCGATAACTACACGATATTCCTGGTCGTACCATGCGTTTCTTGTAGATTTCCAAAAGCCAAGTATGGTTGTAGCTGTACTTTCCTACGTTTTGAAGAAAAATATGAAATCTCCTTTAACCTTTTTAGAGATTAAATGGAAATAGTTGAGAAAACTTCAGAAAATATTACTTTGAGTTAATTTGAACCTGTTGATTCAGAATCGGTAATCAAGTTATGTGTAAGTCGTCTTACCTGGCTGCCAGGTGATGTCCAATATATTGGACAAAGTTATTTAACGATGCTGTTTATCATTAATACAAGAGTAATTTAATAATAAAACATGTAATTATAAGTGTAGTTATGTGATAATTTATAAAATTTCATGGCCTACACAGGGATAAACCTTACATTTTTGCTAATAATAAAATGGTCCATTTTACATCTACTTGGATTTGTCTTTCCAGAAGTCTGCTTTTTTTAAATGGCTTCATATAACAAAAAGCATTGAAAAATTAGAAATTTAAGCTATACGTTTATATGCTATAGTCTTTGAAGAACGGTATTAAAAGCAGGAAAATTTCAATGCCCAACATATTGGGCAAAACATCAGTAAGAGTTAAAATATTTATTTGCATATGAACACATAGGACAGAATATTTTGTAATATATTAATGTATTTCGGGCAGTCTCTTGTGGAATGCAGTTAGTATTCATTTCAACTCCAACAATCGTATTCATCTTAGATTAAAGCAACAGTATATTCAAGTATAGATCAAATGGGTCGAAAAAGGTTCCTAAATAAATGTTTCTGCATATGCTTATAAATATACATACATAGGCTGCATTCCAAAATGTATCAATACAAAGTTTGTATGCAGTTCTAATACTGTATATAAACTACGTAGATATGCAAAGTAAACAAACAATGCATCAACTATAAATCCGATGCCTGATTGATTTTATTTAAAAATACACATTAACGACGTTTTGAAATAGAATACATTGTATATATTTTGTACAGCGGCATTATGAAACACGATACTTTGTTCAAACACAAAGCAACTAACATTTTGGAAGGCAGCCATACATTTAGGGCATTCACAATGTGCGCTATCATTATATATTGTTATATTGTTACCCTTTTAAAAACCTTTAAAATATGAGTTCGTAGATTGCAAATAAAATAAAAATAAATTTGTGTTTAGTTTTAAATCAATTCTTTATTGTTCACACAATTCCGTGTGCCACCTTTCACGACTTGATTTAAACAACAACAATTTGCTTTAATTGTTGTTCTTCTTTACACTCTTCCGCGTACACAAAAACAATTGCTTAATAGATCTTTATAACAGAGATCTTCAAACCACAATTATTCTCTTCACACGCAACGTGTCTTCACACAAGACTGACTGAATTCTTTTTGATCCCGTTGCCTGATTTGTTTTGCCTTTTATATCGCTGGGTAAACAGTCTGATGAATGCTCTTAAAGGAGAATGAGTGCCTTCGCAGAATCTCTATAAATGTAAGCATGTTGTTTACGTTATTGTTGTTTGTGTATTTTGTTTATGTCTGTCCTTGCAGTGTTGTTGTTGCTTCTTGTTTACTTGTTTAACCCCTTTTTATACTGATGTTATTGCTACATTTTTGTTTATTCGTTTGATCATGTAAACAAGTACTTTGTTTTTGTAGTGTTTGTTTATTATTTTAATATTAAACGATAACACAATTTCCATTTTTGTAACAATATTGTCATAATGGGAAGGAATATTATGGCCATTATTAAATTTGGGTTTAGTAAAAGGTAACTTTAGCTAAAGTGAACTTTAAAGTCATCTATAACTTTTTTCAACAACCTACAGATAAAATAAAGTTAACTTTTTCAAATATATGGCAGTCGGAGCAATGTCGATAACATTTGTCAAATTAAACAAGTTTTTTTTTAAAAGCGAAGTGGCAACGACGGCCTTCTTTTTTTGTTGTGTTTGCTCATTTTGTTGATATTTGAAGTTGCCGTATTGAAAATAGGACATAATATGGCAAATTCAAACATAAACTTCAATTCCAGATAGGTTGATCTTCCTTTTATTTTAATGCTCACTTTTACCTTATATACATATTTGGAATCTAAACGGCGTTTACATCTCAGAAGTAAATTCTTACTAAGTAATAAGAAAATCGTTATGCGAGCAGCATCCAGAAGTTGGCTAAGGCAACAGGATTGCGGGAGATACTCTTTATAGGCTGAGAGGATAATCTATACGTGTTGAAGTTCATAAGTTAAGTTTCTTGTCTTGTGTCTCATATTTTGTGATAAATCGACGTAAATGCAGCTAAAATGATTTATAGTCTACGGACATCTTTTCTTCATACTTTGCATTTTTCTACCAATATTACAAATTTTTCTTCAATATTTTTTAATACTTCCTGCCCTTGATTATTTTGAATTCAATTGAATTATTGTTCTATTTGCCCTGTTCTACCTGCTGAATACTTTTTCTTATTGTTGAATACTTTATTTGAAATATTTTGCTCGAGACATTCAACTTCAGTTGTAATGAACTTTATTGTCTTCGTCTTTTTACCAGTAAATACTTCAAATTAAATGTCTGGTTTGTTATCTCATTTCCGTGTTACTCTTTTTTCTACTTGTTTTCCATTTTATTTTTATTCAGTTTCTTTCAATAATTTTTATACATTGCTGCTGCTTCTTCTTAAATATTTATATTTAAATATATATTATATTTAAATATAAATAATATTAAAATTGTAATTGAGTTGCTTTTCATCTCCCTAAGTTATTAAATTTTTTTCTCTTTCTGAGGATATATCACAGTGCTCTATGTGACCATCTAACAGTTGAGTTTAAACATGATTTCATTTTTTTCTAAAATAAATAAAGTCGGTCGACTAGGCACAATGACACTGAATTTAATTTTTACTGTGCAAATAAATAAAAAAATAAGTAATGAAAAGCAAAATGGATCCATCTGGTTGGTCACATTGAGCTCTAAATAATGATGAAAAAAAAAAGAAAAACGATATGCAAACCAAGCCAAGTAAACCAACAACTGGAATTAATTGCATGACTGCAGGACCCCTAAATGCAGCATGGATGAGACCAACAATGGTATCCAGAGAACAATATGTTCGAGACAACTTTTGTTTTTTATTAAATGAATCGTGGTTTGGTTTTGACTTTTTATTACGTATGCATTCTGGGAATTAAAAAAAGAAAACAAATTAACAACAATTGTTATTAAAATACAGAAAAATTTGCCTCTCCAATTACGTACTTAACCAGAGTGCAGAGGTAACTACAGAACGAAATATAAAAAAAATCATAAAAAAACATAAAAAATTTTAAATTTAAAAAAAATTTAGGCATACATACGCACATACCACGTACATATTTATTTTTTTATTTATAGTATTTATTTTCTTCATAACAATAAGTTATCAAATCTTAACTTTAATAAAGAAAACTAATTTTTTACACCAGGCATATACTCAGCAACAATAAAAATTTAAATTTAAATGCAATTGTTAAACTGTATGAAAGTGACAACTGTAACGTCCATCTTTAGAGTTTAAGATGTTTCAAGCCAAAGAATTTGCGTAGAGTTGCAGCTTTTTCAAGTAATTTTCACAATATTATGCAATCTCTGCTTTGACCGTTGGCACGTTAAGGACCTTATTAAAACTCGAGTTTTTAATAAACATCAACTGATAAAATTCAAAGTAGTAGACAATTAATTTGTGCTCACTTCCATACATACATACATAATTGGTCATTACAACGCTTCAATCATAATTACGACTTAGTTTCTCACACCACTTATGTTGTGTGTGTTAATTTTATACAACAGTGGCGGGACCTACAGTTTAAAGTCGACTCCGCACGACAGATTTTTGAGAAACTTTTCATGGCAATTTTATTTACTCTCAGAATTATTGCCAGAAATCTGCTGAGAGGAAGTCGCCGAAGAAATACTTTTTGTATTTTGTTTTGATGTCTGGCCTGGGGCTCGAACCATGGCTTTACGTCTAATAAGCCAACACACTACCTACTAGACTACGGCAACTAAGTGCTTACTTAGCAACTGCAACTTGGCTTCTATGTTGAATTTCCATATCACGCATCTATCGAGGTGAGTATCAATATATTATGTGAAAAGGGTTGTGCCACTTTATGGGTCTTAATTCGAGACAAAAACACCCAGAGACTTTAGTGGAAATCCAACGCATGGTACACATATTTACTTTGATTATAACTACATATTTATTAATTTAACATATACTCGTACATACTAACAATATTCCTTCTAAGTTTCAAATGTAGAATCCTTGAGTGTTGCCCGAGCAGTGAAATAGTGGTTTAAATATTCACGACTCCTCTGGCTACACCATTCGATCCGCGCAACTTTAGAATGACAATACAACCTCGCATATCATATGTTGAAGGGGACCACGTCAATACCCTCGACTTCTTTCTCACTTCGCAGCCTAAAAAGTCTGAAGTGAAGGTACTTGCACTTCCCGGAAACTTAGATAACTGCACCATTTCCGCCTCCTCTTCGTTCTCTAATCTTCTCTCAATCAAGATGTTGATTGCATCAGAAAAATCCCTACGATTTTGATTCAGTCAAGACACAAATCTTGGTTTAATCGGAAGCTCAAACTTGCAACCCGATCTGGAAAAGAGACATTTAGAAATTGACAAAGTAACAACTGTGAGCTAACTGTTCCGCAGTACTGCGACGCAAAAAGCTTTTTACGACCAGCTCATTCGTACTAAAACTCTCTGCTTCACTAGCCCCGTTCATAAGCCAACATTTTAACTGAAATATTGGGAAATAATTTCAACATACAGGGTAGCAAACAACCACTAACTTGAAAAGGTGTCAGTAAAAGTGATTTGCATATTCTTTCTTGCTTACGCAGTTAAGAGGGTTCATAAGGTTCTGAATATAAAGAAGTCTTCTAGGCCGTATGTTATCCCAACACTGGGCCTGAAGCAGTGTTCTTCGACGATCGCTCGTCCATTCGCTAACCTTTTCAGTGACTCATATCGATGTAACGCCAATCCTCAAAAAGGGTTCCTGAGAACCACCAACCAATAGTAAGATTTTCCATGCTATCACCTATAATTTTGCTCTGGTAAAACAACCTAATTAGCGACAGATAGCACGCTTTTCATAGGGCCCGTTCTACTGGTAAGAGGTAGAAACAGTCTATTTGACCGTTTGATGACAGCGAGGTCGTGGCTCCAAATATTTCCAAAGCTTTTAACAGTTTATGTTACGCCATCTATCGAAAATTATGGCTTTTAGTCTAGATAGTTACTTCTCTCGATTTACACTGAGCTTTCTCAGGGATCGGGTTATACGGGCTGTTATAGATGGGAACAGATGAGTTCAGGTTAAACTTAAGGATACCACAAGGTTCTGTTCTACCTATTTCTAACTTTCATTACCGATCTTCTTTCTCTAACTTCTAATTCTACTCTTCTGCAGATGACAACAAAATTTGTCATTCATATTCTTTTAATGGTAGGCCAAGCCCTTTATAGACTGGGGCGAAAAGGCTTAATATGAATGACGCTCTCACATTCGGCCAGCAGCCAATCTCCGAATGGAGTCGAATGAATAAAGTTAATTTTACAGCATTAAAGATCCAATGTTGTTTATTGACACACAAGCGCAGCAATAATTTTGCCTCATCTGTAGCAAGTGTCAAAAGAAGTATTCAAATGTTTCGGTTTCTTTTTCTTAAGGCGATGCAAGAAATACTTCACTTCATCTGATATTCATATTATTTACATCACATACAACTCTCATATATGGGTCGGAGTCTCGAAATTTATTTTAAGCTTCTGGACCTCGTACAGAAAGGTAGGGTACCCATCGGCGAATAGCGGATTTGATCCCGAGAATCATATTTTCTTATTAGCTACTTGTCTTTCTCGCATTGTATATCCGTCTGTGGTCGACTTACCAGTGAATCGCACACTACTTTACATACAGGTTTTATTCTTTAGCCGTACTATACGTATATGAAACTGTCTTCCTAAAAAGGGCTTTTCTATTACTTACAATATAACTTCAACGTGAAAATAAATTAAATAAATTAACCGTCACGTAATTTTTTTATAGCATAATCAGGAAGAGCACTCCCCATATTTGGTAATCCCGAAAGAGAATTGGAAATAAATAAAGAGACACAATAAAAAATGCGACAAATTCCGAACACAAAGCGCTCCTATTTAATTAAACGAACTCGGTCAGACCTTGCCAGTGCGCAGCATCGTGAGGAGCGCGGATTTGAATAACTAGTATGCGCATCCGAACTTAGGTTTGCACAAATCGAGTCGCAGCACGGTTAAAACAGAAACGTCAAACATAATTAAAAAGAAAACTTTCATTCTAGAACAAATTTTGAATTATATATTTTAACCTGAAAATAAATTAACCGTCACGTATTTTATTATCGCATAATCAGTAGTAGCGCTCATCAAAATTGGCAATTAAAACATTATCAATATAAAACACATCCAGAAAGCGCATTTTGTTTCATAGTAATCAGCTTTAATATTATCGAATGATGACGAACTCTTACTTTTGTTTAGATAGAACCGATGTCAAATACACTTTGGTTAGAAGACTAGTTTGTTGATATCTCAAACGGCTATCACAGTGTGTTTATCATTGTGTCACTATCCTACACGTCAAACTTAATCTAACCTATATTTTTTGAAAAGTTTCAAAATCAGAAAGTATGTGTTACTGTAAATTTACAATTATTAGACTCTAAAAAAAATACTTAAACAAATCTGTATGCAAATGTTAATGGTTGTGCCGTTTTAAGTTGCGCCCCTGTAAGGAGGAATATTTTAATTTCTTCCCTATTTCTATTTCTATTTTTGGCACACAAAAATAGTGCGTCTTCACACAAGACTGACTGTATTCCTACTACTCGTTGCCTGCTTTGTCTTGCCTTTTTATATGCCCACGTAATCAGTCTGATGAAGTTTCGAACGTTCGGGGTTTGGCCTTCTCGAGAACTCTATCGCGACTTCATTATTGTTTGTGTATTTTGTTCACATTGCTTGTTGTTGCGTTCTCGCTTAATTGTCTATCCACGATTCTTTCATACTGATGTTGTTGGTTCACTTGTAACGAGTTGGTTGTATTTGTTTGTGTAGCTTTTGCTCATTTAATGTTCAACGATGTACACTGTTTCCATTTTCGTAACAATATGTACAACAACAAAACAATGGTCTCATACATTCTGATATTTTGTCCATTTGCTAATGCAACCTTTATTTAAAATACAATTCAACATATTTGTTGTAATCTTTACCGTAAGAACTCATTTTAGACGGTTTGTTGAGACTAATTTTCTCCATAAATTCTAGGACTTGTTTCTACACGGCGCGGCGTAATGTCCACTACATTTTTACAGTTTTTGAGTTTTAGAGTTGAGAGTCAATACAATACTACGTTATTAGCAAAAGTGTCCACAATTCATACTAGTCTCCAGGAGTATAGACATCAGCTCATTTAAGAACTCTCCAGAGGTGTCAGATAGATTGGGCTGGCGATCAATGCCATTCTAGTGGTTGTCAGCTTATCTATATACACATGATGTTCTATATCTGTCGTATATAACCCGGATGTTGCTACAGTGACAGGTAAAATAGTGCTTAAAATGTCTACATAGGATTGAGCAATGATCGTACTAAGTATTCGGTAGATTATTTCAACGCTTTTAGCCGCCATACAATCCCATACCATCACGGATTCACCGGCAAACATTAAAATTGATGTGACGTATTATGATCGCCAAAAATGGCATTACAGATGACAACTGACAACAACATTCAAGTCATTCATTAAAAAAAAAATATTAAAGTTTATGATTATTTTAGATATTTATAAAAGGCTCATAAATATAACAGATTATTTTCAGAGCTGTTAGGAAGTTTATACTTCAAACTCGTATCATATTGCTACGTTTTTAAATTTTGTATATATTGTGGATTTGATGATTGCAATTATAATAAAAAATAAATTACTTTTGGTCGTTATTTGTTTCCTTATTTAATACATCCTTTATTTAACAACACACTTCTGCTGCTAGCACTACGCTATCAATTTTATTCATGACCAGTATTAACAAGGATCAATCTTTTCGGTGTTTAGTACCACTGCATTTTTTAATACAACTCTAAATAATTAATCACAATCTCACGTCTTGCTGACTGACAGTACCGTTCTTAGCTCTATTTGTTGTGTCTTATCTCACGATCACTTACAAAATTTTTGTTGTTGCATTTAGTTTCCTTTTCGAGATTTCCAATGCATTTCTTTGTGTAATTCTGTGTACCTTACGATGTGTGCATTCGGTTTATATCTGTGTTGGTGTCTTGTTTACATATTTCTATTTAGTTTGTTTTTAATTTTTTAATCTTCGCAACAGCATCGCCCTTTAAGCATAGTCGCCCGAATAGACACCTTATTGCCATCCCCATAAAATGGCACTTCCCCGACGCATGCGACTTCATTTTAAATATCGGGTTATAATGCCCTTAAACTTACATCACGTCCTTTAATCTTCTGACTACATTATATTTAGCATTACAGTAGGTCTGTAATTCGCAAGATAGCCCCTTGCTTTATTGAGGGCTGCTCGTCGAAACCAGTTGACGTTGTTTAGATCCTTCGGACTTGACTGCTCCAGCACTTAGTTCGTTCGAGTCTTCCTGTTTCACCTCGTAGTCAAAACTGTCACCTATTGTTGGTCTATGTTTGAGACCTAATTTTAAGTCTACATAAGTCTACTGAGTATACAAACTTGTGAATCGTGCATAGCTGACCGGTATTCCGAAAGGAACTGCGGAATATGCTTGTTTTAATCGTTTAATACACTTTTCGTGTATTAAATCATTCCACCACTTCGTATCTTCTAGTTACTGTGCCGAATAGAAATTTAGAAACAGATAGAGGCATTTTACAACTGGAACAGGGAATCCATATATCGCATAATTCCAACTCCAACTTTAAGCACACTTGTTGTCCTTGACGGTTTTGAAGACAGCGAATTTCTTCTACGTATTTTTTCTGAGATAGAAAATTCCCCAATAACGTTGTTTTGTCACGCTCTTCTTCCGCAATGTCCTCAATATTGTTTTCAACGCCTTCAACTTTGTTTGCAACAGCTTCTGCTTCCTTTTCCCTGCCTTCAGTTTTTTTTTCCAATTTATTTGAATTCTTTACCTATCTCCTCTGTCTTTGTCTTTTCAAATTCTTCGCTCTACAGACTTTTCTATCGCTTCTTCAATGTAAGCTTTAATATTTTCTTCAAATCTTTATAACTTTATTTTTATTGCAGCTATATACGTCTCATAAGCGGCTTTATTTTCTTCCTTTATGGCAACAAGCATAGACGGAAAATCTAAATTACCAGCCATTGAGTGAGTTCAAAGCTCGTTTTTTCTCTTCATCTTCAAAGTCATAGACATTAAGTCGATAACTCGCTGTTGGAAGCCCTCTATCAAGCTCAGGTCGTTTTAGTCCGCCTACCTTTTCATATTCGTCTAAAAATATTTCGCGACAATAGCAAAGTAAAAATACAAAGATTGGCAGAGTATATGTACTGTACAAGTTCAAATTTATAAATTTACCCGAATGATGTTTTTATAATTGTGCTAATTAGTAAGATATAAGTGTTAATAATATTTCTACACACACTCAATGTTATACATACGTGTATCCGCTATATTCTGCCGACACATTCTTATGTTGCTATCATAACATGGAAATATATACGATACGATACGATACTATATATGTATGTATGTACATTCTCGTATATACCCCCAATTGCTTATATTTTTTGCGTCAATGTCCTCTTTAAAACCACAAGTTTTACCCCGCAAAATTGCATTGGATGTAGAATTGAAGAGAAGAGATCAGCGAACGTTTATTCTCGTAATACCTTTTGAATGCACACACAATATTATAACTCACACATAAAAATATGTGAATAAACAAGGATTGCCAATAAGGATTGAATTTTCTTAATCGAGGGATTCAAGATTTTGTATCATAATTATTAAATTTCTTCATATTTCGCATAATTTCGAAAGCATTTGCACCTGATGTTAAAGCAAATGTTTTTAAGGGTGTAAGATATCCTCATGATCAAGTTAACAGACGCTTTATATTTTATTTAAAAATATTTATTTTAATTTTATAATTTCATTTTACTTCATGTTAATGAAAGATATTTATTTTTTATTTTATTTAAAATTCACATTTAATTTAACTTTAAGAAAATAAGTCCGCTTTCTTGCGGAAGATAAAATTGAACTCGAACACTTTTTCTAAATCTTACAAAACCTGTTTGAAATAGATCTCTACAAGTGATATTTCCAATGGCCTTGAATTTACTTCTTGTAATAAAAGGAATTAACCGTTAGGTATTTTAAACATTTTTAGTAAACAAGTGACGATGTAAAAAGGAATAATTAAATATAATTTTGGAGACTTAAAACTTTTGTAGGATTTGCAGCCAATGTTTTTTCATAGCGTAATAGGTTTGGGGAAACAATCGCAAACAAAAGGTGATATCCACTTCACTTTATTATCGTATTACTATCCTTGTTACAATATACAACTTAGCACAGTTAAATGTAGAAAGGTCTTAACCAAACCGAAGAGCATTCACATTAACTTTTGACAAATTTTAATATCCACAGTCAGACATCTCTAGCAAAAACGAAATATGAGAAAACATTTCGTCACCAACTTCCTCTCAACAGATTTCTGGCAAAAACTCTGAGAGCAAATATAAATTGCCATGAAATGTTTCTCAAAAAATCTGTCGTTAATGCACACAATGTAAGTGGTGTGGAAAGCTGGGTCATAACACAGGCTAAAACGTTTGTAATGACGAACTATTTATGTACATATGTATGTATGCAATATTTTCCTGTTTGAGTTCAATTTCATATAATTACACAAAACGTTTAACATTTATTTGTACAAAGTTTACATAACAACTAAGAAAATCTAATGTCACCGCATTTACGATTTGTCAATTAGAATTTTGGCAACCCTATGAATATTCATGAGCGGATGTTAGTAAATGAATTGTATTTTCTTCTGAATTTTTGTTCCTTTTACACTTACTGAGATTTGTTTAATTAAAACTTGTTCGCATACATATTTAGTATTTTCCGATTTTTGCCTTATGCTGCCCATACATTATTTGGCACCTTTAGCGCTATTGAACGGAAGTTTATTAAGAACTGTCTGGCAGTAAATGAGGAATAAACGTGTATGCGCCGTCGAGAAGTAGGGATACGCGGCGTATAAGATCCCTTATTGCGATGTTCCGACAAGACGGATATTTAATACAGGGATTAGTATAAGTCAGCATAGAGGACAAACTCGCCTGCGTTGGCAGCACCAAGTAGAGGAAATCCTGTCATCAGTTGCGCCTGGAAGGATGTGTTAAATAAATCGGATGCCGAAAGCTGATAAAACGGTTTTTAATGATGATATTTAGTAAGTAAATAAGTATTGTTCGATATCAACATTTTGAATGAAATTCATATCTGGCAGACCCCGGCTATAAAGGGGATTCAAAAAATACACATAAAATATTTCGACGTTAGTCGGAGTTGTAAAATAATGTTTCTAATGCGATTCAATTAAGATATTTTTTTATAATTTTAAATTTTTTTCTTGCAAATTAATTTATTATTTTTAATATTTATCGACAGCCGGTATAAAATTCATTATTTTTCAGTCATATTTTTATTTTTGGAGCGTTGAAAAAGGACTCCTTTTATGTTCTGCTTTATTGAAGTTCTCTTGCAGAAATTATTCAAAAATGATGCTGAAAGTGAGTATGAGTGTTTGTGTGTTTGCACGTTTCCATGTATGGGTTTAAGTATTAAAACTTGTTGAAGTCCTTTAAGAAAAACAGAAAAAAAACATTTTAGCGTATGAATACAAGAGAAAACAGATTTCTTTCATGACCATAATGTGTTATTAGTGGATAAGATACTTGTCTAGAGGGTTAAAATTGCAAAATCTTCAGTTTGCATCTTTAATAGACACACATTTAATTTCAATTTTTGATTTTATCTTACAGATACATAATTCAAGCAGCCGGAGTCTGCTTCCCTTTGTATGAACAATAGAATTATTTTTTCTAAGTATTTAAGTACTTTTTAATGTCACCGTATTTCTTCTTTCAACAGTAAGTAGAAATTGTATTGTTTTATTAGATTGAGTTTTCCTATTTCATTTTATTTACATGCATTGCAGTTTTCACTTTGAGTAAAGTTGAAGTCTTAAAAGTAACTTTTGATACCTTGGTTGTACTCAAGCATTTACAAATATGACAGTAACCAGTAACAAACATTATGATACAATACATATGCGATATATGCATACAAGTATGTATGTATTATGTATGATTTAATTTCTCCATAATTATAGACTCTCAGGTTCATGTGTAGCCGTGTAAAGGATTTCTGACGTTTGATAAATATAATTTGTTCTTATTAAATTTATCTCATTGTAGGTTAGAAGTATTCGAAAATATAATCGTGAGCTACATTTGAACAATGATATGTAAGAGTTTAAGATTTAGTTAATTGAGAGCATAAAACATGGTAAATAACTAGTTAAAGAATTAAATATACACCAGGTTTACCCGTATGAAATGATGACGTTTAAAAAAAAAACCAGGCCAATTTGAGTCAACTAATTTCAAGAGATGTAACCGCCTTTTTTTATGAAAATAAAAAACGAATTTTAAATGGAATTGTAAAAAACATTTTATTCAAAATATTGGCCATTGCTGGCTACACGTTATTTCCATACTTCAGGCAATTTGGGGATTCCACGCCAATAAACTCCTTGTCTTTTTAAGCAGCCAATTAGTCACTTAATTTCTCAATTTTTGTTGTGCAACGTTTAACATTTCTGGCATTTGTTTCTGACTCGAAGTGACATTTTCATCCATAATGTTTGAAATTCGGCATTTTCAAACTAATTTGGTGATCTTCCACGTTCTGAACCGTCGAAACCATCCTCTGCTTATTGCTTCCAACAGAGCATGATCACTATATTCCTCAACAAGCATTCAATGAAACTATCCAACACTTTTCTTTCAATGAAAAGACTTATATATGCTATTAACACATTCGACGCACTTAGCTCTGCGTCGCATTCTATCAAAGATAGAATACATATGTGTGAAAGTGATAATTTTAAAGGTAATGCGTAAACAAGCGTCGGCGCGGAAGA
The DNA here is from genome assembly GCA_936449025.2 of Sarcophaga subvicina. Lineage (NCBI taxonomy): Eukaryota > Metazoa > Arthropoda > Insecta > Diptera > Sarcophagidae > Sarcophaga > Sarcophaga subvicina. Next base: position 41,361,473 of record OW388082.2, read on the forward strand.
AGAGTACTTTGAATAATTTTTTTTTTGACGCGGCACTAAATGTATAAAATGGTGTAAATAGAGATTTTTAAAACGCGTTGCATACAATATAACACCATAGATAGAGAAGAAACCTGCTATAGCGTTGTAAAACTATCAATATCTTGGAATGAGTTGAAGGTATTAGGTTAGGTTAGGCTAGCGTGTAGCTAGGACAAAGTAACCCTCTTGACATGACACGTTAATGGTGTGTTTGAATCACAACGAGCTTGGGCTGAAACTGTCCACTTCCCTTAATGGCACATTCGCGATCATGCCCAGATCTTTACACGTTTTGTGAGCAAAAAACCGATGACGTCTGTTGTGAAGTACAGGGCATTCACATCGAGTTCGTTTTTTCTACATCCTGGCAGCTTCTGCAGTAATCTTGCTTTCGCAGACCGAGCTTGTCAGCGAAATTGCCAATAACGCATTGACCCGTTAGAACTGTTCTCTTGTTGAACTCGAGTAGTTCATTGTTTTTCCCGCTGTCCACCGTAGACACAGCAGTTTTGAAATTCGGCCACCAGGTATGTTGGACGACCTACGGTTTGTTGAAGTCCATGCTGCTTTTTCTAATTTGGAAAAGTAACCTTGTAGGGGCGCATATATATCCTCTACGGTCTATTTTTTAGATACCTACGATTCGATTAGTGTTAGTTTTCCCGCCTTTTCGTTTCCTTCTATGCCACAGTGGTAATTTGACGAAGAGCTTTCTTTATCATACGTGTTGCTTATTAGGTATTTTGTATAACCCGTTCAGTGCCTATCGGAATAGATCTCAAATCCAGTTCCACATTCCATTTTGAAGTCATCGGAGAAGATCGTTATATCACCAACTTAGAAGACAGCTTATGCCTAAGCTTCGTCGACCACAATGATGCTGTACGTGCTCGCCGGTGCCGGCTACATGGGCATGATTAGAGAAAGGCCCTGTAAGATCCCTTGTAAGTTGCTGGACAGATTCTTCAATGTGTAACACATCAACCATTCCCATCCCCGCAGAGGTGGGTAGCTGTTCGATCATCATTTTAAAACTGCCCCAGTTCGCCCTCCTAGAAATCATATATAGTAAAGGATTTTATCGTTAGAAGTCAATGCTGAAGAGTATTCGATAGTGATCCCAAAAGGAACACTTTGTAGATACCTGCCAGTTTGTGACCTTGTCTACATCTGCGTCCGACACTAATGAAAGTTCGATCACATGTTCCCTGATCTTATTAAAGAATGTGGGCATTTCATACCTACTGCCAGATTTTTAGAACTGCCGACTCACTGGAGTGGGATGCAGATTAGGATGCCCTCCAATGTGGAACAGACTCTTCCGGGTTTTAGAGAGTAAGGTGGGAAAGTGAAGGATATAAGGAATAGGAGGAATGGGGATTGGTAGTACTTAGTTTGTATTCACCGACTATCCGTCTGGCATGGTTAAAACCACCGGATATGTCTAGTCCGATCATTGTAACTAAGCCTTCGTACTGCGACAAGGTGACTACCAGCCCTCAGGTGTCGAACATCTTTGGTTCGGCGACCATCAGCAATGTTCGTAAAAAAGCATTCAGTTGCTTCTCAGCTTCTAAAGAAGCAGGTTTATTGCATTTTTTTCAGGTTTCAATTATACACCCATAGAAATAATTTGGTAGGATTCACTATTACCGATGAGAAATGATATCGATTTTTGGAAGAATATTTGTCAAGTTAAGTACGCTGTCTTTAGGGACTATATTGTCCACTACATATACATGTTATTAGGTAAATAAGTACACTTGAAAATATTAAAAACAATTTCCCTCTGTGTTATTGACATGCATCCCACAATTTTAGTCACATTTTATTCATGTTCTCTTAGTGCCGACCACTGCTCTAAAGGGATATTCTACTAAATATTGAGTATAACATTTTATTACATTGGGCCTTTGAATTTTATATTTATATTTATATTTTTTATATCTATATTTTATTTTTTGCTACAACTTTTACTGTGAGGCACCAGGATATTTTCTTTATTAAAAATTTTTTTGTTTTATTATAAAACGAAAATCAAATAATAAAATAAATACAAAAACTCAAATTTTTTTATGTAATCTCTTGCCTAAAATTTTTAAAATGGCAAAAATGAACTAGGGTATCTAGACTTTTGCTGCCTCCTGTATATATACATACATACATACATACTTATATCCTACCGAGACACAATTGTCTAATTCTTCAAAAAAAAAATATTGTATTTTATTTTTATTTGAAACAAACTTTTCGTATACAAGTACACATGTCCATATATGTATATAATAATATGTGCATCCGAATAATTGGGATGTATGAAGTGTACATAAAATCCATACACAAGTACGATGTGGAGGACATAAAAAGATTAATAAATGTGGTTTATACACGACAGACATAGGAGCATAAAAACATTCAAAAGAACCAAATTTAAAACAAATGAATAGTCGGCCTCCTCGGTGAGGATTTTATTTAAAAAAAACGAAAAATCGTAAAAGAATTAATTGTGAGATACATTGGTTCAACATTTGAATTTATTTTCAAATTTTTTCTCCATATTATACCATAAAAATTTAAAACTAAAAGCCTCTATACATACGTACATACATAAAAGCGAATATACATATGTATGTTTGTTGGATTACATTTTCTCCTACGGGTAAACCTCGGAACTCGATAGTTCTAAAATTTTCAAATCATTTTTCTATCATACATGTTCATCAGAGTGAAATGCAGCTTCCACATCACCCCTAATATTTATGAACCTCTGCCCTCCTTATTGGTGAAGACAATGAAAAGACTCACTGAAATTTGGTGCTCCTGCGCTGCCTTCTTGTACATTATAAAGGGAAGCTTTCAATAATATGGTTTTAGAAACTACTTCTAGGTAGGACAATCTGTCCAATGCTAAGCAGTTCGCTAATAAGTGGCATGATAGGAATTCCCTAAATGGGCTGCTCTTCACCTCCTATGGAATCTAAATAATGAATGAACCTGTGTCGTAAACAATAGTAAAGACACTCAAAGTGTTTACAAGGACTTTGGTCTACAGACGAGTGTTAATTAATTAATAGTGAACTTGGTGCATGATATTATGTCTTCCTCGGGAAGACGATTAAACACAACTTGATATGGCGGATTCAAAGTTCTGTTGCGTCGTTATCATCGGTGGATTGCGTACTATACCAACTTTGGAAAGTATTTTAAATTTTTTTCAAACCTAGTACTAATCAGCGACGAATGCACAAGGGAACAAATCGAATATTAGTCACTCAATACCGAATAAAGTTTCCATTCCACTTTATGAACTCACTTATTAGATATATGCCCAGAGCTACGACTTAGAGAAGGAAGCATCTGGCCTTACCATGAAGTTGATCTCAAATTTACTACTATTTTGGATGTCAGGAAATCCACATTGTTCCACTATGAGGTAAAGAGAATCATGGTATTGTTATAGTGTAGTTAAGCACCGAAATCAAAGCTGGATATTGTTTGGTGTTAAAAATATGTCAAGTACCTGCTTTACGATCGGAGTAAGTAGTTGACACCCACCACCTGCTTTACTATAATAAGTACTTACAGTACAAAATCTAAATAAAAAAACGCAACCGTAAATCAAGTTATAAGAAATAATAAAAGGACTCGATTTATTTCGTAGAACCTGCAAACGCTTTAACTGACAAAAAATTTTCTAAACCATCCAGATCGTGTAATTTAACACAATTCCTTTGGGGTTATGTAAAGTCAAAAGGTCGGGAAACCTAGCACGTTCCATTGATATGGAGAATATATAAGGTGGAAAGTTTTAAAGTTTAAATTTCAAAATGCAATAAAACCAAAACTGTTTAAAATTTTTCCAAACTTATTTTTTTGTTGTGAAATACAATTTTTCCGGTTAGAAATGGAATATTATTTCGTTCATATGGCTGCCGGTGCTGGCCTCACAGTACCCCACTCGATCGGACCAATTTTCGTACTTTTTCGAGTGTATGGGTTTGTATCACTTTAATGGCTCCACGAATTTTTGCCTTTAAATTGTCAATTTGGCTCTGGTTTGTCGACAAAACACTTTTCTTAACGGCGCCCCTCAAAAATAGTCCAACGTTGTCAAATTGCAGCTTATTGGCGCCCATTTGGCAGCTCCATTTCGACTAATTAAACGGCCATCAAACGATTGACGCAATAAATCGATGGCATGAGGTATGTGGCAAGTTGCACCATCCTGTTTAAACTAAACTTCCTTCACATCAATACCATGCAATGCGGTTGCAAAAAAATCGGTTATCACGGTGCGATTGGTGTCTACATTGACCGTAATGATGCAGTTCCTCGTTGGCCCAAGTTTGTAAGAAATCCCAACGTTGCTCAAGCGTAAATAAATTCATTACGTTCAGAGGAGATAATATACTGGATTTTTTGATAGAATAAAATGACATAGTTAATGCCAGATACGAAATAACCGATGGTTCAAATTCAAAAATTGTGACTTTTGGCGCTGCAAAAAATACTTGAAAATCTTTTGAAGTTCACTGTGCTACATGCTACACGGTTTGCGATACCATGAAGTTATTGAACGACGAGTAAGTAAATATTTTTAAAATGTGGAGTAGAACTTAGGCTGCCAAACTTCTTTTTGGGAAGGCATGAGAAGTGTTGCGTGTACGAGTACACATCAGCCACAATTCTAGCTGGAAAAACAACATAATTGCTGCCTACGTCGTATAATACCTCTGGTATAATCCTCAGAAAGTCAATGTCAAGCATTAAATTTGTTATACAATAATTGCGTTTTTCTTTTAATGTATACCCTATAAACAGTCTACGCACAAGAAATTTCTCCTTTTCTTTAATAAAAATACAATTTTTACATCTAAGATGTACTTGTACAATACAATCATTATAAATATACATGAAACTATGACAAGTTTTCTGTTTTTAGTATGATTATTAAATTTGGTAGAAGTAGTAAAAAAAAGAAAATTAGATGCCAAAAGTTAACAAATAGTTTTTTTATATACATATATAAAAAACATATGAAATTTTACATACATACTATATATATTGAAGTCGTCGTATTCTACTAGGTAGTGTGTTGGCTTATTAGACGTAAGGCACGGGTTCAAACTGCAGGTCAGACATCAAAACGAAAGTATGAAAAAATATTTCTTCGATGCCTTCCTCTCAGCCATGAAAAGTTTCTCAAAAATCCGTCGTTCGGAATCGACTTTAAATTGTAGGTCCCACCACACCCCTATAAAATTAACACACACAACATGAATGCTGTGAGAAGCTAGGTAGTAATCCAGACTGAAGGGTTGTAATGAGTAATTATGTATGCATGTATGTAATTTTAAATATCTTCTTTATTTATTCTTGTTTTAAAATTTTGAATACTCTGTTTCAATATTCTTGCATTTTAATTAAGGAGACTATCATAAACGATTTGTTTACCCGAAAGAAATTATTTGCATCGTCTTGTGAATGTCCATACCATTGATTAAGAACTCCCAAAATTTTAATTTTACGGCTGACTGGGTTTCGCTTCATTTCCTTTAATATTGCCATCTTTTTCTAATAACAAAGCTATCGACAAACAAAAAAAAAATAATAAATAATAAAGAACATAGTAGCGATACGGCATCTACGGCCGAATATCTACCGAGTTGTATATTTAGTTGATTAGAACTCAAAGAATATTCAAAAGTTGTTTTATTTGAAAAAAAATATTCTTTTAAACTTTTCACAAAAATTTATTGAACCGATCAAAAATGTCTTCAATATATTATAAGTTTTGATCGGGTAAACTTAGAGAAAGTGCTTCTTGGTCTTATTTTTCGCAAAATTTTATTTAAAAAAATATCATTATTAAAGTGCATTCTGTACTATAGAGGTTAACTTTTCGTTTAATAAAATTGGAGAAAAAATTGCCGTAATTCTTATTAAAAGAGAATAATAGCCGTGCCCTATTTTTTACCAGGTGAAGTGAGTGTTAAGATACAAATTTCTTCATAGAGAGCATTATTTTGAATGAACCTTAATTTTTTCATGTTAGCGATGACATCTATCAAACATATTTAATGAAATTAGTGAACAGACATCATTGTATTTTTTTCATCGCGTTAATGATGGCGAATTTTGAACCAGAAAATTATGATTTGCGGAAAGTATTATATTTTAAATTATTGTCAAGCCGTAAAATGGTTACGCTCTAGCAGAGTCGACATGCAGAGGATGAGACGATTTTAATGTGATAAATGAAAAACCTGCAAGATAAACATAAAATTTGAAAACGCCGACTGGGCCACAAGACACGGCATGGTAATTAAGCAAAGCAAATCCGTTTCAGGATACAAAGGCTAGCTGTACTATTTTTTTGCTTCGATTTATTGGCTGAGCAGCACTGTAATTCAAACCAATCATCCTGTTATCGACATCCTAGTAGGACTGCCTGCATAGTGTCTACATAGGTAATCTTTACTTATGAGAGTAAATTTAACCCACATGGAACAGATGGAAAGCAGTACGTTTGGCGTAAGTCAAATACTGAGTTTTTGGCTAACAGTACTCAGGCTATTTTCAAGCATAGGTGAGTGTCGCTACTTCTATTTCAAAATTTTTTTTGAAATATTTCCATGAAATGGTTTAATCTGCATTTGAGTAATCTCAAACCTTGTGTCCAGTTATAATTTGAGCTACTGTACATTATTCAACAAAAATCTCGATTTATACTTTGATCGATTGAAGAATTATAATAATGTTAGAAATGTTAAAAGAAAATCTAAGAAAAGAGTAATATTTGATAACGATATTTTTTTGAAAATTTGAAAATCGTTGCCAAGTAACATCACTGTTTATCGAGAACTTTTATGCTGGAAGTCCAGTCTTATTTCTCAAGTATAGATGATGCTATTGCTTTTGTACCTCATTGTATATATATCCAACAAAATAATTTCGGAATAACCAACTACATTTTATTGCATTTTAATTAATTTATGCCATTGGCTTTTATGTGAAAAATGCTTTCATACCAGTACATATCAATCATACTGCAATTAGTTCAATAAAGTAGAACAATCTTTCATTTAGCATAACAAATATTGACACAAATTGATAAAATCAAATAAAATAAAACAGGACGAAATATTTGAAAAGTTGAAAATAGTTAAACTCACATACTACAGCAACATTCTAAAATTAGAAAAAAGCAAACATTATTTTGCAATTTAATTGCAACTGAATGCATACCAAACCTTAAAATTAAATGAAAATTAAAAGCTCAATAGTTTCAAACAATTAAACGTGCTTTATTTAAATTTAAACGTTTCATGCATACGTTGATGCTGCGGTTAAAGATTACATTTGAAGGCAAGGATTTTTGTCTTATTGCCATTGCGATAAACTGTTCTAGTCTAGGTTTAAATTGTTGATTAAATCTCGTCCGAGGAAATTTGGATACGCATTTTTTTGCATATTGCTGCAAATAGTAGGCCCCTAGTCTTGACTACGTCTCTACGATTAAGCTCACCTAACAAGAATAGTTTCTAGATTCTGTGTTTTGTCACGTGATGGTGACAAATGACGTTCGATATATTTCTATGTTGATTTCTCCAATTGCTTTATCAAAAGTATTGTAAATAAAAATATTTCTTAATAACTGGTGCAGCGTATCTGTATGTCTGAATGTAAAAAATATAATTCTTTCAAAGACAATGTTCCAGCTACAAACCTTTTTTTCGTTGTTAGAGAAGGTTTTCATTGGAGCTGCTGTATTAAGATTTCTAATGGAAACTCGCTTAAAAGAGTATAATTTGGTGTTCGAGAAGAGCATGGTCCGAATGTTATGAAGAAAGATAACTTTGTTAAAGTTTTTTTTCTAAATCTTGATCTACACTAAGCCGTAGTATATTTTATAAAGAAGTTGGAATTTAATCGATGATTGCAATGATGAATGAAAGCAATGCTATGATTGAAGATTTTCTTCTTTTAAATAAGTCAATAAAAGGTCTGTATTGACTTGGAAATGAGTAACATTTGACTAGAAGAAATTATTCATTTTTCAGAAAACATACCACAAGTTTTACAACCAACTCAATTGGCGGTGGAGACCCAAAGTAACCAAACGCAAATCTATTAACGGCTGATGCCGATAGATAGACAGATAGAAATTGATTTTTTAAACAGATAATAATATTATTCACAACCCATCAAAATGCGCTCCTATTACATATGAAACTAAACTATTGGCACTTCAAGCATAGCAAGCTTCAAAACTGTTTTAGTGGTATTATAAAAGTAACTTGTCATTAACAAATATATTGGCTTAATAGAATGATGAATTTTCTACAAAATTCAATTAAATTCACTCCAATATTTTTTTATAAAATGTCCATTAAAAATAAAAATTAACAAAAAGTAGCCAATTTGACTGAACAAAATTATTGGCCCAGTTAACCAAATTTTTAAAATTCTATCGATCTGTCCAATATTTTTCACACAATTTTACCTTCTTTTTGAATAAACAGTTTACGTATTTTCACTATAAAAGTCAGTTTGACAAAACTTTTAAAATATTTAGAAATTGTGTTAAAAATGGCTAACCAAAATAAGGAAACAACAGTGTCTTATGATGATGGAAAGAACTCGTTATACCATTCGGAGTATAAGAAGGGCCTTAACATTTGAAAGTGTTCACGACGCCCTGGAAATTTAAATACCAGTCAATATAGACAGATAATAAAAAAAGGAAAGGTGTATCCAAAAATAACCTCAATTCAGATCGCTGCAGAGATTAAGGAAGAGTTTGGGAAAGATGTTTATCCCATAACGGTTCGAAGAGTGCTACACAAGGCTAATTATTACAATTGTCGTGTTGCTAGACGTAATGCTTTTGTTTTATCAGTGAATCAAAAGAAACGTTATGATAAAGACTACTTATATAAGCCGCCTGAACTTGAGGCCAAGTGCAATTCACTGATGAAAGCAAGTTTAATATTTTTCGCTCTGATGGCCGTCTAATGGTGTAGAGACAGCCCAATACAGAGCTTGAAAAGCAAAACCCTGCTTCTACTGTAAATCATAGTGGTGGTAATTGTGTGGTGGTGTATGTCCGCTGCAGAGGTTGATGAACTAGTTTTCATTACGGAAATAATGGACAAATTTCAGTATTTGAATATTCTAAAAAAAAGGTGCAGGTCCGCCTTCATTCACCTTTTAACAAGACAATAACACAAAACAGTTGCCTCATATTCCACGTATGTAGCTTGCGTACAATGTTACGCACGTACACAACCTCAGCCCGATAGAGCATTGACGGCAAGATTTTGATATACGAGTGAAAAAGCTGCCAATAATAATCTAGGACGAGTTGAAGCCGGCCCTAATTGAAGAATTACAAAATATCGGGCAAGATCTCACAAAAAGTTGATGCATTCTATGCCTAAACGACTTCAAGCAGTTATGGAACAGAAGGGTCTTCCAACTAAATATTAACTTTCCAATTATTTTCTTTAATATCAAATATTTTTTTAATTTTTAATGAAATGTCGCAAAATCGTAACATAAAACAAAAAACAAAACAAAACAAAAATAAACAAAAAAGCCTAAATTTATAAAAGTTTAAGTAATTCGTCTATGTCTATATACATACATACATAAATATATTAGTGAAAAGCGAAAAAGCCCTTTAAAATAGTCTTCTTAAAGGGTACAAATCTACAATTGTGGGTAAAATGGTTTCAAGACGGCTATATAGAAGCTGTAACCACTCACCTCTACCAACTCCTGATACAAACTAAACTACTTCTTTAGAAAGTGGAATATCTAAATCATTAGCTATATTAACAGATTTTATTGGTACATACAAGTTTTAAGAAATACCGAGATTTGAGATATCCCGAAAATCAAGTGATCATTTTATGATAATTTAAGTTTTCAGTTCTATTTTAAAGGAATACGAAGTTTAAAATAAATTCTGGCGAGATGATAAACTCTACCAGCTGGGACAACAAAGTGTAATTAAAAAGAAAAATTAAAACTCCTTTAAAGAACACAAAACTTATTACATATGACGTTGACGATATGACTTGGTATTTGTGGGGGCAAAAATGTGAACAGACATACTTTGTGTAGTTGGTTGTGAATATACCTATAACTACGTTCTAAAAATTAATTTTCTCATGGATGATGCACCAAAACCATACTCCACTGTATCTAACGTTTTAGGAATGTTGTACCGAACGGAAAGAAATTTATCAACATAAAAACATTCCAACTATGAATATGACTTTATAACGAAAGCAGACACATTTGCACAAAATCTGGGAATGCAAAAATATACGAATTTATGTGGCATACAAGATGAAGTATCACTGCAAGCATCCATTAGAAACACAAATTCAGCACACATATACACATTTATATGTAGTATATAAGCACAAATATAGTAGATGTAGACGCATGTGTTGGATATTGCAGAAGACACATCAGTCAAAAATAAGAGATATGAGCCCAAAATAATTTATACACACTCCAACACAAGAGAGTAACCGTATCCATACGCAGGAAATTGGTTCTCTCTCTCCATTTACTGCTCTTAGGGCAGTCCACATTTTAGTGGCAGCTAACTTTATTAGTAGTAATTCTATTAAAGTTTATTTATATTTCTATTTTATTTTAAGTTTCATATAAATATCATCATAAATATTCAATGCGTTATCATCGTCGTAGTATGACTTTTAGTTTCATTCAAGGAACGGCATTTCTAGTTCAGTATTGACTGCACTAGATAAGTTAAGTTTTAATTTTGAGTTTTAAGATAAGTTTTTATTGAGTTTGCAACCATTAATGGTGATGTTAACATGCTGTCATCTCGTATTTTTGATTTTTGGTTGATTTTTTTCTCTTACAAAAAAAGTTAAAAAACGAAAAATCTGAAATAAATTTCTGCATTCATTTACATACCATACATATGTAAGTATATTAAATGTTTTGTTTTGTTTGTATGTTTGCTTGGTTCTTTATAAGAAAGCTATGGCTCCTTACACCACATCGGCAACCTTTCAGAAATTGTCCCTGAATACTACAGATAAAAAGTAGTAAGAATCCAGCAACTATTAGAATACAAGGCTAAAAGCTATCGACTGTAACCTATCAAAAATACTATACATGTGTCAATATGAAAATTATTACTTTGACATGGATTATGAAACAAAACTATTAACAAAACAAATAAAATTTTAGTGTCATAACTGATAAAGAACTACATATTTAAATTACCATATGCTGCTTACTTACATAATTATTACAACGACCGCACGAAATACTCTACTATGATATAAAGATTGCATCTCATCTTGATTGGTAATAAGGCGAAGGGAGTGACCATCAGAAATCTTCGCGGATAACGACTTAAAACGTGTGTAGCATCAAATTTTGGTCTCATCACTATTCGTGCTATCGACGAAGTACTCTCTCAGAAATGAGAAGGTATCAGCTTTACGACACAGATAGGCCTCAAAAGAATATTGTCCTTAATTGACCAGAGTGTTCGATAGGATCTGTCGCTCGCTATCGGAACGACATCTGTTACCGACAATATAAGCGGGGAAATATGTTCGCAGTTGCATTGCTTTAATTTCCCTAATCTCCTAGGAACAAATGGTCATGGTCTATTGTCTAATTTATGAAGCAGAGTATATACATAAATAATGCAAAACAAATTTGTTTTTGCAACAGAGATGCACTGTTTTCCTTTTACTCGATCAATTCAGTATTTTTACACACAATTCACGCCGATCTGATTGGGCAATTCACAAAAGCCCTTGTATTGTTGTGTTGAGTGTATTGTTGGACGAACAGTGTATGCTTGTTGTTGATAGTTTTCATATAAAAATCCGATACACTTATACAAACTTTTTTCATATGTTTTTAAAAGTGGTGTTGGTTTCGTGCTATCAGTTTATGTAAATGCCAGTAATCAAGAAGGAGAATAAAAATGCAAAATATTTTCTATGTAACTTAAGTCAACAATTAAAATTTCAAAATTATATATGTATGTATTATGTATGTATTGTTCGCACAGAACATTTATTAATTTACTTTTATTCGTAACGTTTTTCATTTTATTGCTTGAAAATCAAATTATGATACTGGTCTTCGTCTTATTATCGCTTTTTGATGTTTGGAATACGAAATACACAATACAGCATAGCATTGGGCGTTCACAAACTAATACAACACACACAAATATATGCAATACAACACACAACACACACGCTGAAATAAAATCAGCCACATAGCGTAGTCCGCTTTTAAAAATCTTTCACAGAATCGCAACAGATGATGTTCAGTAAAAACTCATAAAAGCTCTCAATTCTCCGATATCGGCTTTTACAAAAAAGTTTTTAATTTCAACAAACTCTGTAACGTAACCAAACCTCAATCATAACGTGAAAACTATCAAAAAAAAAGAAAAAAAAAATAGCTGCCGGTACGATGGGCAACTAAAAGTCCTATATTAACTTTGTAACAAGAAATTCAATGTTTAAGTAAATGGTTTAAGATTACGTTCTCTGTCTTCTTTTTATTTTTATATTTGTTGTATAAACATATTTTACATACATATATACATATTTTACATATAAACATATTTTACAATTATATTTAATATAACGGCATATTTTGGTACATAGCAATTTAACGGTAAATAATTATGAAGTGAGTGATAATAAAATCCTAATCAGTTTATTTTTAGAACTAAATCAGAATGAATCTTATAAGACGTGTTTAATTTCAGAATCTTAAAGCAACAGCTTGCTTATTTGATACGAGATAAATATTTTCTATATTAAAACTAGACCTACAGAATTCATACAGAATAGATTTAGGAAGAGTCCAAAACATGTTCGTTTTAGAAGTGAATTATGTAGTCAAAGTTATTAAACTTCAAAAAAAGCCCTTTAAACTGGTTTTAAATTTTGCTTTTCACTTTCAATTACATTTGTTTATTTTATGCCAACATTTTAAAAATGTATTATTTAGGGCATCTTTATTCAGACTTACTAAAACTTGGTTTTATTTAGTAAATAACAGGCAGTTAAATAAAAAAAACTCCAGTTTTTCTTTCTGTGTGCTTATTAGCAGCTTTTTGAAATATATTACCAACTGAAATAATTTAATTTGACTCGAAAGTCGGTTCGAAAGAATATGGTCTTGGTGAGATAATTCTTAACCAACCATAATGAATGGTCGATCGTACAAATATTATATTGTAAAACAGTATTGGAAAACTCCTCTCTTTATAAGAAATGAACTCGTCTTATACATTAACGCTCACTATAATTGATGAACAACTACAAAGTTGATCTTAATTTTTCAAATACCACACAACCATCATAGAAACGTTTAAAAAACCATAGGCATGGGCGGGAATCCTAAAAGAAATATTATAACAAAATTCCCAAACCCCACGAAGATTAATGCTGCCTTTGAAAACTGAAGGCTTATCAAAAGGTTAATTTATCCAATTACGATTGCCTTTCATTTATTTGTGTTTAAATAAAGACCATTTACCGTATCTCATTGTTTAGGTCTCGATTCAGTTTCAATATACAATTGTTGATATCAGTTTTAAAGCAGCAATGTAGAATTGGACTTCATCGGTATTACCAGACGGTAGGTCATTTGAGTATATTATGTATAGCAGAGGGCCGAACTCTGTGGTAGTTCTCTTCGTAGCGAGACTTTAAATTGCCCAAATGACTTTAAATTGCCACGATGAACTATCTGACTTCTCTTATCCAGGTATGTACATACGTAATAGTTTTAATGCTGATGATGACAAAAAACGTCAGGATCAACAGACTAGAAGTACCAGAAAAGACAATGTTTTGTTCTATAACCATAATTCCTCTACAACATCCACTAAAAGAGTAACGCAACTGTGTTTGGATCTGAAACCAAATTGTTTGGAGTATCGTATTAGTAGTTAACTTTTATCAGGTTTAAGAATGTGAATAATTTTTGCTTGTTCTCACATTGAAGGAAATTTTCACGTTGTTAGATTTGTGTTAAAAAATGCAGTATATACTACATACATATTGTAATTAACACATGCAATATTAATTATCTGTAATGTACACAAGTAATCGCCATTTAAACTATCCAAAGGGACATGACGAATAAACGCTTTATTACACTATATCAAAAATAAAAAGTGCTGAAAGAGATTGTTACGAAATGACTGCGGGAGCCATTGATTCGCTAGCAAACAGTCGGGCGTGTGGGTAAGGTCATTCCAATAACAAAACCCTGTTCTTGTACAGAAGTTTTTATTAAAGACTCCCTTTTATTAAAGACTCCCTATTATTCCTAAAATAATTTACTCTAAATGGACTGTAATGTAACGACTGCAATGTTATAAAAACAAAAGCCCGATTACAGTCATATGTAACGAAAGCAAAATAAATTTAAATACAAAAAGACATATTTTACTGACATAACTAATTTAAAAGCAGTATCTGGTGTTATTGATACGCCTGTCTCAAAACCCGGCACTAACCTTGGCCCTAAGGACGTCATTTTATAACCCAAACCAAATAACCTATTGCACCAAAACTAATACTCAACTACGAAAACACTGTATACTTCAATTATTCATACATAATTATTAACCAAGGATTTATTCATAAAATTAGGAAAAAGAATTAATAGAATTGTAAAAAATATTTAGGCTAATAAAAAATTAAGTGAAAGCATTTTAAGCAAAAATTAAACTGTCTTTTCTTCAAATGTATCAGTGATAATAATTATAAACATATAACAACAACTTAATTAAGCGATCGATTACGTTTGATCAAACATGTTCGATATCATTATCACTAATGAACATATTAAATATAAGGGTGAAACATAAAATTAGTACTCACCAAACATACGTGTAATCGATTTCTGGAAGGCCTTCAAGATTTCGAGGTACCGATGTTGTTCCTGCTGTAGAACTTTCTGGAAATTTTGCTAAAAAATTTGATTAATTTGATCTAGATAAATATGGCGTATATAATGCTTGCACTTACAATTTTTACAAGTATTTCAATAGAATAGATATAAATGTTCTTAATGATATTAATTTTAAACCTGTTTAAAACTAAAAATATAAAGTCAAATGTTGTTGTAATAAGTTTTAGGAGAAATTACATTATACAAACAAAAATTAATAAAATCAAATTTAATATGAAAAAGGTTTGATTCAGACATGTTGCGTGATCATTACAACTGTAAGTGATTATCACAATGCATTTTGTGTTGCTATTTCTTTTTTTCTATTTTATGTATTCAATAATAAACCAGTTTTTATGAAAGAGAATAAGTACACTTAAAAAATAAACAAAATTATAGAAATCGAAAGATTGGCTAAACTATAGTAATGATTGAGTTGGAATGATCACTACAGTAGGCATGTCAGCTATTGTAACAAATATAAATAATAGAATTAATGTAGCACTTTAGATTTAATAAAAGTTAATAAAATTTAACATTTTGGATTGAAAATTTACTCTTTAGCAAAGAAAGTTTACAAACGAAATTTCTATAAATAATCTTAATTAACAAAATTTATCATGTTAGAATCATGAATAGAATCTCTAGAAACAATGGATATAATTTAATATGAATTATTATTTTAGACAAATATCATAAGCATATTTATGAAAATTTCAGGTGAAACTGTTACATAACTGTCATTAATGGTTTTTACAGCACCGAATTACAGTTTTTTCCGGCTCGTAGAGTTTAAGAAAAAAAAAATTTGAATAAAATGGAATAAAATAGGATGAAATAGAATTCCCGGGACTTGTTTAAAAAGAAATGTGTCAATGCCTATAGAATGTCTTCCTTTTATTTCTGTGTATTTACCTCCTTGTAAGGACGTCCCGAGTATAACACAATAATCCCAAAAAGGCCCTATGGCCAATAACTGAATTTTTAAACACTTCACTTCTTTTAAAGATTTCCACATTTCCCAAGATCAAAAGTTATTAAACAAATTTTATTATCACTCACTTGTTTTCTTTAAAAAAAATAATTATACTTGCTATGCTTTCTCTTTTCTTTTCTTATAGTCTCAGAGTTTCAATCCAAATGAACTAGTTATTAAATTTTCGTAGTAAAGAAACCTCTGTTAGCAATCAGAAAAAGGGTGTAATGGGAAAACACGTATAAGTAAACTTTAATGCTTGTTTAAGCTCTTGACAACATGATTGCCACTATAACCAACATATGTACATGTATGTACGTGTATGTACTGTACTAATTAAATTTATTCTGCTAAACGTTAGTACATTTTACACTCGTATTATAGAAAAAAAAAACGATGAATATTATGAAAATCTTTTCATATTTAATTTCCGGAAAAATCATATAGGATCTAGTAAATATTTATGTTGGTTTCCTCTTTTACATTATAAACATTTGATTGGCTACATGTTTCTGGATGCTAGCAACATGTTGACAAGAGTAAGTATTAAGCTTTTGGTGCGATCAAACAGTTTATGTTCTTGCTAACATATAAGGAAAAAGGTTTAGCAGTGGTTCAAACGACTAAAGCGAGTGTCAGAATAATGACATTAAGATTATTTTTTTTCCTTCTAAACCGTACACTACAATATATACGTATATAATCTTTAGAAATTTGTTGTTGGCTTGTGTTCGAAAATTGAAAGCCATGTCATTTAAAATTGAAAATTCGTTCTCAAAAAATTTGCACTTGGAGGCTCTTGCTTCATAATTAACTTGACATATGCAATTTTTAAAAATCTCTTTAAGTTCCGGAGTTCTGTACCTTTTCCAACGATAGTATGTTTCGTTTCTATCATTAATCAAATTTTTAATGGTTTTACGTTACTAATTAATATAATATAATAATATTTTAATATTTATTACAACATATTTGTTGTATTAATTTTGAATATTATCTTCTAAATAGAAACAGGTTCCAAGGTATACAAATTAGTTCATTCTCAAGAAAGAAAGACAATATTTTTTCTTCTCCTTCGAAGACGGAAGACTAAAAAATTAGATTATGCCTGTAAACAACTGATCCAGAAAACTGATCGTGTAACAGCACACGGGAACGATTATCAATGCAGAAAAGGTCAAGTAGCTTAACCGAGGAATATGTAAAATGTGTCCCAACCCTGTAGCAATCATGTCCAACATTAATCCTTTGTCCATTAATAATTTGAATTAAATTCACCAGTTAAAATAACGTTACAGTACACAAGAGCGATATTGGATTATTCGCCGATCAGGGACTTAATATCAAAATTTTTACTAGATCTGTAGACAGCTCCAAGTAGCAATTTTCTTCCACAGTCAAGTATCTCATTATTTACGTAACTCTTACGTACAAGTGTACATTTTATATGTATGTATACATTTTAAATAACATACAACTTTATCGCGTGATCTGTACCGTTCAGTGCATAATTGGGTGATATAGTCCGTTGTTCAGTTCAGTTATCGTATAAAGGATCGGTATATTCGCAGCAAATATAACCAACAGTTTTGCAAATTCACAGTTTCTATACTTTTCGCGTTTGCAGACGTTTGTTTCGCGTCATCTCTTGTTGTAGCCAATTAAGGATAGCAAGCAGTACTTTAATACTTAAATCGGGTTTTATGATTCCTTTCTATATATCTTATATGAATTTTCAATAACATAACGTAGCAGTTATTAAACACACAACACAACTGAGTAAAACAAATTAGAGCCGATCTACTCAAATACCCAGAAAACAAGCAAAATAGAACTTTTAACACCAGTCAAGTCCATTTAATATGCGTATCTTCTAACAAAAAACTTGGATTTGCTAATTGATCAGATAATATTTCCAAATACAATTATTTTACAGGATGCTTTAAATTAATTACAAATATATTAGAGAGACAATAAAGAGTATGATAGGCAAAAAAAAATTGGAATTTGTTTAGTAAAATTTCTTTGTTTAATATGATATATTTTTAACATTATTTAAATTAAATTCTTGTAGTTTAAGTCTGAATTTAAATAAAGGAGAGAAACATTATTTTCATTACAATAACATCTACGGAATTCAAAGGATGTAAAAGAATCCTGCTATATATTATCATGAAACAAATGGAAATGATGGAAATATTTTTGTGTCGTTATGTGTTTGGATTCGAAGTCTCTCATGTGTTTTTATGTGCAAGTTGTTTTTTTGTTTTGTTTTGTAATTCACAAATATGTATAAATATGTATGTATACATTAATTTACGTGTTGGTATGTGTATGATGTATGCTGGAAGGAAGTTATCCTTTTGCTAACCTCCTTTACAGAATTACTTGCAAATATGAAATTTTGAATAAAACTAAGTTAGTGGATTCTTTGGGACCTTTCTCCATTACAACATCATTTAGTTGAATAGTAAAAGAAAACTTCCCAAAAGAATATTAACAGAAATATTTACTATTGGATGTCAGAAGCACTACAACCGACTATTTTTTATTGGCGTTGATAAGATGAGTTTGTTAAAGGTATGCTAAAAGAAAAGAGATGAGGATTGTATTTAAATAAGAATATAATTTACATATTGGCAACCATCAAACAGCTTTTGTATTTGAATTTTCATTAAAAAAAAGAAATACAAGAATCAAATAAAAGGCAGAAACAAAAGATTGTGAAATTTACATTCTTTACTTGCATGAAAAGGTATGATTCGAAGTGTAAAAATTTGATGAAAATTAACTGGTGCGCACTACGATATAAAATAGCAACTAGAAATGAAGGCAGAAATAATTAATTTTTTCTACACGTAGACAGGGCAATTTTTTATATCATTTCAGATTCTGGAATAACTCGTTACGTCTAATTCTTATAAAACTTTACAGGTGTGAACCACGAAATTTTTATTTTCATATTGGAGATAATGAAATTCAATGCTCACACATTATACGAAAATTGAGGGTAAATTAAATTTGTTCCACTTATTGTTTATTTGTTAGCGAAATTTGGGGGAAAAAACAAGAGCAAAGTCAGTGAAATATTTTTTTTTAACAATAAATGAATACCTTGCATATTGTTTCATGAAAACGTAGCTCTCCTCTCCTCTCTCCTCTCCGTCGTAAGTATCCCATCAGGTTATTACAATCCTTTAGTCATGATTACCAGCTGGATTCCCACACCACACATGTTACGTGTGTTAATTTTATAAATGAGCGGTGGGACCTACTGTTTAATGTCAACTCCAAACGACAGATTTGAGAAATTTTGTATGGCAATTTTATTTAACTCTCAAACTTTTTGTCAAAAGACTGCTGAAAGGTAGTCACCGAAAGAAATATTATTTCATATTTCACCCCGTTTTCGGGTTGAATCACGAGCTCTCGTCTAATAAGGGAATACATTTCCCGATAGACTATATCCAGTATACTATACCCAACAGTTCGACCGTCATATCACCAGCGGAAATTGTAATGTTGTCTTCTAAGGCTCGAATTATAGCTGGTTTGTTCCTGATAGACTGCGTATTCGCACAAAAAAGTATTTCAATATTCCCAAAACTGAGATTAATTGCGCACCAAACTCGACTCTTAATGAGTCCTTAGTATTTTGCACCACAGTCTTGTTGAAACCTAAGTCCCATCAAGGTTAATTCCCCCGTTCGAGGCAAATGAAAGTCAGTAATCATTAGGGCGAAGTGCAATATTTTTTGTTGATTTTTCGTCGATAAATACAGTTTTTAGTTCGAAACACATTCGTAACACAATTCGAATTTCGAATACAAATTAAATGAAATTTAAGCATTTTTCGTTTGTTCGTCCCTTTATAGAGAAAATTCAATTCACAAATATTTTTTATACTGAAGAACCAAATAACGAGAAAAATCATCTACATACATACATATGTATGGTATATAAGATCTGCACACCTGATTGACGCACTGACCAATAGTCTGAAGTTAGAAACACGAATTTTGTCCTGTAAGTTGCTTTCTGTAATACCAATACTATTGCGGATACTAAATGATTGGACACTGCCAGACTACGCGATTAAAGAGACCCGAAATACCACCTCAGAAATAAACTGACAGCTGTTTTTATGCTTTTTCGATACTTAAACTTGTATAAGGTGCCAGATATTTGAATGCCTTTCTAATCGTTTAATATCTTCTGAACTAATTGTTCTCTAAATTGGTATTGACAAGCATAAATGTTGATTTATTTTGTATGTAAGGGTCGAGATTGTGTGCCTGAGCACAAACTAAAACCTAGCCCTGTCTACAAGCATCTATTTCCCTACTTGAAGCACAGAAAACCATCCAAAAGGGCCTTCACCATTAGTCTTTCCGACTTAAAGAAATATAACGATTAGGAGGTAAATCTGCCGATACACGGAGTTCACGAAGGAAGAAAAAAACTTGCTCCAGTGGTGTAAAATTATTACTGGTACGTCTTCCAAAAATTGTTTATACAATTGAAAAACCTATTGATGCCACTATGTGTGGAACATAACATCGTCCAAATGCCCTCCACATCTTTTCTGAGTGGAGCGCATGTGATATGTTCAATTTTCTATGACGCTGGATACTGAATTTGACAGTTGTGCTGGTTTAGAAGACCGAAATGGTTTGCAGCCTATTCTCATACACCTGCAACTTAGGAACCTCTACAAAATTGTCAAATCCCTTGATCTCGGTGGCTATCGTGTTTAAAACAAACGTCTTTGTTAAAGATATGTATATGGATCTATGACGACAACAGTCACTTTTTTACAATGTATTAAATGTTCCTAAATTTCAGTTGGAACTCTACAATTTTGTTGATTCACTTACATCCAGAAATGGGCCGAATCGCTGAAGATGGTGTCTCGATGACAATTAGGGTCAGTTAGGTAATGTTCCTGATCCCATTCAGCGAACACTCGCCGTTGTTGTAGTCTGTCAATGTTCGGGTTCTAGTGAGCGAGGGAAAATCGACTGCATTCGATTCTATTGCGTACGGGTGTTTACTGAACCAGTGGACTCGAATTTATCAACCATACAGCGAATAGTCCTTTCGGTAGGGCGTTATAACGGTGGTAAAATGTGCACGGTACGCTGATGAACAGAAAACCCAGCTTACAAAGCAATTTTATTATTTGCTAGCGTTATTAAATCACCGTCCACGAAGTTTTGACAAATAAATGACAACTCACGAAAAATTTTTATATTTGTTACTGCGAATTATATATTATTGATGATAAGCGCACAAAACCTATCTCACAAAATGTTTACACTTCATATTATCTGCATATTTAAGCAAACATTGAAACATGTGACTTGAAAGTTTAAAAAAAAATGCTAGGAACATACATTATAAACCAAGGCTTCTTCTCTAGATTCTTCAATGGGATCATATCACAACTGTTGACGATATTAACGTTTTATGTTTACCGGTGCCAGCACAAATATTATTATGTATGTGTATCTGTGTATACTTATATGTTTTGTTTAAAACAATTTTATGGCAGCTATGATCCTACTTCCTAAATTTCTACTTATCAAAGTCACACACATTTAAAACTATACCATAACGTTTCATTTCACCATCAAAAATTCACCATATCACATACAGAAAACGAAATTCACCAATTCGTTACTCAAATGCTCCTTTAGCTCTCTCTCCAAGCCACGAGCGGGAAAAGCTTTAACATACTGTGACTGTATTGAAATGAAATAGATTTTTGTGTTCTCAGTCATAGGTATTTCACCATTACGAATGGATTAAAATACGCTTCCTTCACAAAAAGTTACATAAATTTCTTAAGAACATAACAAATAAAAGTAATACATATTTACGAAATAAAAACTTTGTGAACTTTTTTCGGTCATTCGCTTTCATGTCTCTCGCTCTCTAAACATTTTAGTCCATGGATACAAAAAGAGTTTGCCAAAATCACATAAAAACATAAAATTTCCAATATAGAAGGTAGTAAAATTGATTGGATTGGGCAACAAATTAAATCAAGAAAGTGTGGGAAATTGACATTTTGCGTAAAATAAACAAATTTTATGACTCCTACAATTTTTCAAAAAAGAAACGAAATTCTGCTTTGGCAAGAGTTAATACAGATGTCTGAAAAATCAGAACGATACGTCAATAAATATTGTGCATAATATAATTTTTATACGAATTATTGAAACGAAATTATTTAAAATATCAGCGTCTTGCATTTAAAAATATTAGATATGTAATGTAATTAATTTTAAAAGATGTTTATTGAAATTACAAAAAAAATTTATAAATAAATAAAAAAAAGAAACGAAATACATCACAATAAACAAAAAAGCATTTCATTCATTTGTATGAAATAAATAATTCCCCAAGGTTCTATTACGTTGCTGTCGTAATATGTAAACACGCAAATGAGGAGCATGCTCATTTTTATACAGGAATTGTGTGTGTTTCTGACATAAATCGGTCAGTTGTTCATTGACGTCTAGGTATATAACAATATGGAAATATATTTGTATGAGAATGAGTAATCGAATACATAAGTATGTATAAAAGTGTGCATTGTAGTATAAAGCAAAATAACATTTTGTCACATGTTACGCACAATTAATTATTACAATAACAAATAATATAAGGCTGCCAATACGTATACATCTCCTGTGCTATTAAAATGACCAACAGCATTTATCGATATTTACCGACAAACTGAAACAAACACATGCCCATTAAAATTGTTTATGCGACAATACCAGACAACTGAATCGTTTTTTCTCAACATTTATGCATTCGTTGCTTTGCAATGCATTCAACAACAATTTCTATTGATAGTACTATGTTCACATTCGATGTTCTCAGTGATTGTCTTTTCCATACTCTTTTTTTAAATGGCAGAACATGTCTCACATTAATAAAAACATACAATTTTATAATTTTTTTTTTGGTGTTTGTAATATGTATAAATACTCTGAATAATAACTTTTGGTTTCGTTCAATAGGACTGCTAACCATTCATACCATTAGTTCTGTATTCATTGCGCTTAGGAATGATAGGTGACTTTAAGAGAAGATATGCAATGAAATGATTTCATATCGTTGCATTCGCTTTTCAAATTTCTGTGGGCATAAGCAATAAAAACTTCTCTCGACTTAAATTATTTTGCATCATGCATGCTACTCTACTAACTGAACTATTTACGTGTAATCCCTATTTCTCTATCAATATCTTTATTTTTTTTAATTTATTATTAAAAACATTTTGACCTAAATTGTCATGAACCTCCATTACATTTATTTAAAGAGTGATTTTTCTCAAAAATGTCATTTTCGACTTAGGCTGTTGTTGCTTGGAACCACAGCTTTGTTTTCAAAAAACTCAATTTTAAAATAAATTTGTGAGAGTTGGCAACAATGTACTCCATTTTTTGAATGCATTCAAAGCTCATGATAAAGTATTCAAACCGTTCTCTAATATATTCCGTTTAGGAAATGTCGTTTTTAAGACTAAAACCTTGTTGACATTGTCAACAGTAAACTAACGAATTATGCGACGGGAAGACTTATACAGACGTATCACATGTGCTTGTTATTAAAATTCCCTAGTAACATTAGACCCCCAATGATTAAGTAGCTAGGTATAATTCTGGAACCAGGGATTCAATAGTACATTTCGGTAATTGTGGTCTACACTACTGACCTTTGAACTACGGACTGGCTGGTTCTTATGAAGACACTACAACCACTGATTTTCTAGTATACGTTGATAATTGTAGTCTACACTTTTGATTTTTAACTGTATAGATTTCTACACTAGTACAGTTGGGAACAGAATAAAATTTAGATAAAGCGAGTAGAAATTGTTATTTTTTTGTATTTTTATCGTTTTTCACAACTCGATTGCATAAAAACCTTTGTTATTGTTGAAATTCTTCTGCCAGCGTTTTACAGGCAGTATCACTGTAGCATGATATAGAATTGAAACAAATAGAGATTTGTTACAGAAAACATTGCCCTAAATTTTACTTATTGTCGTAAATATGTATATGTATGTATGTACTAAAAGTTTTAATTTACATGTGGCAATAACTCCCGTGTAATACATTTTTAATGCACATTTGAATTTTTTTTAACCAAATCTGTTGCTAAAAGGTGTACGTCCCGGCACTACTCATTTAATATAGCCTGCAGTTATTCCAAAAAAATTCTGGATGCTGTTGTTTAAATGCCCCATTTTTTTAGTTTTCCGCCAATCTTATCAATTTTGTGGAGGAAAAATCTTCAAAAGGTCTCACATAAGCTTCAACTGACTCCACAAAATCTCCCATATTCGGAATTTTATCTCAAATGGTTGCAATCAAAGCATTATTTATATTTTTATTTAAATATTTCTGTTCTTTTTTGAATTTGTCCTACAATATGCATATTTTAATAAATAATCTAATCAATTTTTTTATATTTTTCTTGGCATTTGAATCTGTAATGTTATTAAACTTCATGTAAATTCAATAACAACTGTAAACATAAAAATTGTAGACGCTTTGTTGACAATATCACCAAATTAGACGATATAGTAGAGACCTGAAAACACCTGACAGTAGCCTTCCTTAAGAGGCTTTATGACTAAACGTGTATGTTTGTAGGTCTGAAAAACATTACAACATTACCAGTTGTGATATGTTGCATGACAACTGAATTTCCTTTAAATCAAGAACCTTGGCTTAATTTTTAACAGTACTCTTACCTGTTCGGATCATGTTAATACACTAAGTGGTAAACCATATATTAAAATAATGCCCCTTTGTCCAACTTAATATTACACACCCGTGCATATAAGAACAACTTGTTAAAAGCTATTTTATTCCGGTCAATAACTTTATGGTTTTCAACTGTTTGCTCATTGTGATTAGGGAAAGCGTAGTAAACGAAAGTTGTTAGTTTTGTATAAAAAAATATTGAAATGCAATTTGACTACATTTTTCTTCAAGTCTTTGTGATGTTTCTTACAAAAATCTTCTTCTACTAAGTCATAGAATTTTTTGCAGTCAGGTCCCTTAATATCTACAGGAGAGAGTAAGATTTGTCAGAGGAATTATAATTAAAAGCCCATGTTATCGTAATCTGGAATATGATATTCCAGACTTACCATCAACCGTAACGGCGTTACCTATTCAAGAGCAAGATTCGCTAATGAAATGAGGGAAAATTGGAAATAAATTCCTTATAACTAACAGTGATGTTTTATTCTAATAGCATAAAATTAAGAAACAGGTAGCAAACCATGTTCATGTAACAATATGATAAACAAATTTATAGCAACAATCAGTCCTTTTCAGGACCGCTAAATAAATTTACCGCGCCAATCGGCTATTTTCAGAGCCACCAAAAGAACTTCAAGAGATATTTTTTATGTTCAACATTATTTTAATAATGTTTTAATTGTTAATTTAACAAATACATAAAATTATTGTAATTCATTAAACCAATAGAACAAAATCAAACAAATAAACAAAACAAATTCCATAAAAATTATTTACAAAGTAATAAGTTTTCTAACAAAAAGTAAAAACAAATAAAACAATTTATATATAAACAAATTCTACGTCTTGCATAGTTGTTTTTAATTTATCATTTTCTTATTTTATTATTTATTTTATTGATTTACCAAATGCTATAAATGTATTTTCCTCTTGTTTAATTGATGATCGATTTGCCTTCTATCTAAAGGCATCAATTGCCGTACTGCATTTTTCATAATGGTGTTGTACATTTTCTTTTGCACAACTTCGCTTTCATTTCCTAGCTTTATTACGTGATTTAAAATTACTAACAGTTGTCCTACACATTATAGGGGAATTTTAAAACTGAAACTTTTCATAGAAGAATAAATGCCTTTCTGCAGCAGGCCTAGATTTCTTCGACTAATCCACATTTCTTTTCTTAAAAACATACGCGCACCGCAAATTTTTTATTTCAATTACACAATTTCTTGTCAAGCATTGCGTTTTAAATTATTACGCTTGTATGTGGCATTTTGCATGTCTCACAAACAGGTAAATTGATGGTATAAATTTATAATTCTGCATACTTCTCGATTCCACGACTCTTTATGCTGAAATCACATCCACTGGCAAACACTTTAATATACAAACTTACCTACAAGATTAGTTTCAGCTTATAGAAATATTATTATGACGGCTTCAACCCCATAAAATATTATTTACAAAAATAATTGGTCATTACAAACCTTGAGTCTGCATTACAAATCGAATTATAGTGACAAAAAACTGGTCAGAAAAAATCGCTAAAGAAATATTTTTTGATATTTTAGTTTGTTCGAGATGTCTGAGCTGGGCCATGAACCACGGGCTCGCATTTAATAATTAACATGAACAGTTGACGGCTCTAAGGCTGTGGAAATTCTAAATCATGAAAAACATTTTAGTGCAATTAACCGAAAAGTTTCCATAGTTATTTACATTTGTAGCCCAATTTCTGAGACATTTAAGAGTGTAAGGCACTAAAGCGGGCTGCAGTTAAGCGAGAAATATGTGCATAAAATAAATGAACAAGGAAAAATACTTTGTTTCGGACCTACTTAAGAGTGAAACTCATTTATTCGGGAAGTATTTATCCGTGAACTACAGTATTTAACATCAATTCAACTTAGGGGTATCAATATGAAATGGGTTTTTTTGTGAAAATAAAAACGAATTTTTAATGGGAAAGTAAACAACATTTTATTCAAATATTACCTGTCTACACATTTTTTCCATCTTTCAAGTAATTTTTGAATTCCATGGGATTAAAACGTTTCGTGTTTTAAAGCAAGCCAATTAGTCACCTTCGTAGAATTCAAAGTAAGCGGTTCAGACAATGCTTGTTCCATCAATGAATTTAAATAGTAATCGGAAGAAGCCAAGTCTTCTAGCCTAATGTTTTGTTTGGATCCTTAACCGATATGCTTTGCATGCAAGTCCATTGTCACATTGCAAGTTTACCTTGCCATGCTTTGTGGCTCATTCATAGCTCAAATTCTTTTGTTGTCGGTAGCGATCTATATTAATGGATTCAACACGTTTTTAGAGCTCTTGGTAGACTTAATTTTCTGGTTCTACCAGACACACAAAATTGTTTCCCAACTGATCGATCTGTTTTACACCAGAAACCTATGGTTGCCTCGGATTAATCCATGATTTTTTCAATTTAAGATTCTGATTCAATTCATGTGGCACCCATTTTCCAAACTTTTTCCCAGAACTTTCAAGCGGTCAAAAATTGTTTGTTGTGCATCATTTAACAATTCTGCTATTTGTTTCTGACTCAAAGTGTCATCTTCATCCAATATTGTTTCCAATTCGGCATCTTCAACCTTTTCTGCTGGTCTTCCATTTTCTGTTTCATGAAAATCGTGTCCATCTTGTGTTTCTTTTCTTTAAACGAATACAAAAAATGACATCTTTAATGAAATATGATTTAATGTATGCTTAATATGTTTGACAGATGTCTTCGCGAATACAGAAAAAAATTGTAGCTTTGAACATGTCACAAAGCTCACTAGAGCGCGCATAGCGGCCCGTTGTGATGCCACGGGTGAACGCAGTCCCTGTGCTAACCAGGTTCCACCAAGACCAGGGCTGCTCATCAGAAGCACGACTACCCCACGCTGGAAAACCAGCCAGAAAGTTTGATGAACGAAGCTATATCCTTGATTTCAATAGATGATAGCTCCGTCAAGCTGACAAGAAACGGAGAGCCAAATAATCTATTCCTGCACCTACATTGATGGACACTTACAGAAGAAGTGGATCACAGTCTCTTCTTCCTCACCGGATCTGCACCCGCGGAGAAGTCGTTGAATGGGAGCCGCATCCTTTCCGCGTATCTGCCCATAAAGCAATGGCCCGTAAGCATGGTCACTATGGTCGAGACGATGTTACGACCAAGTCCAAGCAACTGTTTCGTACGCCTACTATCCATCAAGGAAAAGGTGAGTCTAGCGATGGAGCAGGACTGCTCATTGACCACAGGATAGGTTGGTGTCTCGAAAGAATTTCCGCACAATAGCCAACTTGAACGAGGTGGCATGCCTAACTCAATCGAAGACGGTACACCTGCTATATATTTTTATTGTAAATAAAGTCATATAACGTTAAATTTACTCAACTTTTCTCACAGCGCAATTACCGTACATTCATAAACTGGGCTAGAATATAAAAGCTACAAATTTGAAGTTTATAAATTTGGTTTAAATAAAGTTTTCGTAAACGTATCTAATAATACTTTATATCTAGTAATACTTTGTGGTTGAGAGAATATTGTAATAATTATAAAAAAAAAATTCCAAACAAATACTTTTCAAAGTAATTTAATTTTTCTTTATTTTAGCAAATACTGACGAATTAAATTATTCCAAAAATAAAAAATTGTGATATTTCTACCACTTTCTCTCAAGCAGTATGATATTCAAATATCATAAGTATGTTTATATACAGTGACTTCCACAACTGTTCATATAATTATAATTATTTATACTTCATAGTAAATTAATAAAATTTTTTTATGAAAATATATAAAATAAAATTTATATAATGCGAACACTTTTGTGTTGCTTAATTTAGGTTTTCAAAATTTTAGTATTTAATGTGGCCTTTTTGGCGTATTGTTATTAAAATTTCGTAAAATGTACTCATCAACTCTTGACCGTTTTTCATTCCACAGCTACCCAAAGCCCTTCCAAATTTTGTGGAATTAGACTTCTTATTATTTTTATTTTATTTTTCAGTATATTGCATAAATTTTCTATCGGATTAAGATCCGGCTATTGTGCAGCCCAATCCAGACATTTGATGTTGTTTTCAGAAATCCACTTTATTGTTACTCTAGCTTCATGTTTCTGTAACTTTTGTGAATAATTGCTGAATTGCTTGTTCTCCGTGTCGAGGCACATGCAGAAGCGGATGTAGATGAAATAAGTTCAATTTTAATGAAAAATATCGTAAGGCGAGTTTGACTTCCGTATAACATTTTATTAAATTTTCCCTGATAATTTGTTTGAAACTCATTACGCAATAATTGCCATTTAAAGTTGACGGACACATTAAAAGGTTGACGACAAACGAACAAATGTGCCGCTACATAGATAGTGAATGATGAAAACAAAATTATAAGAGAAACCGTTTATCGATGTGGTGCTTTTATTTTCATTTCATTACAATAAGAGATAAAAATCGTTTGGAATTTAGTAGGTATCCTATATTTATGTATGACAAACATATTTCCACTTGTGATGATTACAATTGGGAACCAAATTACATCAGCATCATTTTTAAGAAGACCCTATTCCAGCTCCAGTTACACAATCCTCTAGACTTCTTAAGGGCTGAACATGGACCCATTTGTATTGTATTGCAATCTTAACATCCCCTGGATTACTTTTGGATTACTTATGATTGTTTTTGATTATTAGACTAATCGCCAGTAATCCTGATTATTTTTTGTTTATTTTGTAATCGTAATTCATTATTAACTATTTTAACCAAAAATAATTGTAAATAGCCTGGGATGCAATATCACCTGAAATAATTAATAATTTAATATCCTCTACGCCTAAAATGGCATGTGCCATCCAGAATAAAGGATTCGCAAAGAAATGTTGGTTTCAATAGTTTTTATCTGTACCCTAAATTGGGGGTGCTTTAGTTTTGTCCGCTTATATTTTCGACTTAAAATGTATTTTGAATCATAACTTTTTTTTATTGAATTCTGAATTCCTTAAGTTTGTGTTTTTCAATAATAAGGATATAAATAAATAAAAAAATAAAAAATAAAACATTAATAACTTTGTTTTCTTAAAAAAATAATCATTTTAAAAAAATGTACTGAGGGGGTGCTTAGGTTTTGGCCGATACTGTACGTATTTATGTACACAAGACTTCATTAACAAAAATGTCGTATGGAAAACACAGTAACATTCCATCCTGGGATGTATTACTTGACAAATTAAAACTGATGTGGAATTTTTATATAGAATGGTATAAAAAATTTGGCTGAATGACAGTATGATACTATGTTCGAATGGTTGACTCCCATATTATTCACTACTTTTTCTTTTTACTGTCATAATAATAATAATCTAGAAACGAAAATCTATATGAAGATTTTTACAGTCTGATTAAGATTACTTCACACAGCTTTCAACAATAATTTTTCACACTCTTCTTCCTCTTATCATCCAATAAAATAATTAAATATATTCCCCGCCGTAATAATCATGCAGTCTTGGATCTTGAACATAAAAAATTTCTATATATAAAACCTATTCTGACAAAAGATTCAATATTATTGGAATTCAACTTGTATAGTTTGTAGTGAATAGTTTGTAACATAAAAACTGTGCGTAATCTTTGTGAATTATTTTGTTTTCGTAAATTATAATCTGCCACATAATACCAGTAAAAATACCTTATTAAAGTTACCAACTCTGCGAACAGCATGAGGTTGGGTGTCCTGATAGTCTAGTGGGTAGTATGGTAAATTAGAAGAGTGGCTTCGCTTCCCAACAGACACTCTGGTCTGTTGCACTACACAGTAACAAACAACATTCTGTTTACGTTACTCAGCTAATAAAATTATAATATAATTGGAATTTTGTTAGATAAATAACTTGAGTTCTAGTAGTTGTACACGATGTTACGAAACGTATTGATGTGGAATGAAATAATGAGTAGAATATATGATGTTGCCTAAAGAAGACATGTGAACCCAATTGAAATATTCGTTGGTGAATTTGTGATAAACTTGTCATTATTTTTAAAGTCTTGCTTTCAAATATAAAAATCGTGTTTTTGCCACTCCAAAATGCATTGGTAGCTGAAAATTTAAAATGGGTGTAAAAGTACGATAAAATATCAGTTAATTGAAACTTTCAAATTATCAGATGACGAAAAATCGCCCGAAAGTGTTTTTATAGATTTTATTGAAATGAATACATATTTCAAAAAATTAATTCTATTGACAAGTATTATTATATTCTTCGTCGTCATCATTGAAGTCACAAAGTAAAATTTGTTAAATTAGCTTTGGTCGAAGGAAAGAGTGACGATGTCGTGCTAATTCACTCATTTTAAACTTAAACGCTGTTTATTTCACTTTTCTATACAAACTAATGAAACAAGTGCATTTCAAATAGAGACTGTCAAAAAACATACATAAGTATGTATTTTCATATGTTATAACTATTTATATACAATTTGGGGATTTTTATTTTTATAATTGGGGATTCCCTTTTTCAATTCAATATGTGAATGCAAAATAATAAACACAGGTTCGCTTAAAAAAACGCTCAAATTTAATTACAAATTAGGGGTTTTAATTCTAGAGTTTTTTTAGGAATGATAATTTTCGCTCCAACCCATAGGCAAACATAATTGCCAAACATAAAATGTCTATATTTAGGCAGTTTGGAGTTTATACAAAACTGTTCATTATATTTTTTTGATAGACAAAGGCTAACTCCAAAACATAATTGACTCCCATCCTCTTGTGCCATATCTTTACCCTGTAGTAGCCCTCGGTGTAAAGTCCATTATTTGGCCACATTTGTAGCCTCGTAGAGTACAAGTGGAGCCAGATAGTACATTTTTATTGCCCCAATCTTTAATAAAACATTCTCTGACATATTTGCTCTATCTGTAACCTGCACAAATATATAAGCCAAAAACCCCCGGGCAAGCATACCGAAGCAACGAAGCTATAGTGAAATCATGATGTTAGGAGGATAAAATCTTTGTTTTCCATTGGATGTCTCCATTTCCGAATCTAAACCCGATCGCCTACTACTGAGGAGCCCTGAAAAATTCCATTTGATATTATAAGCCAGAAATAATTATATGTGGCAAAAATGAAGGGGAATGATATTTTAAACTTCCAAAAGAACGACCAAAAATTTGTGTTGGTGGCCGTGATAAAGATAGATGGTAATATTATTGAATCTGTTAGTCAATAAGTTTTTAATAGCTAATCATATATTAACTGCAGTCTGTAGGGTCTGTGAAATACTGAAAAACTTTTGTGCTGTTAAATGTTTAACGCCAATCAACAAAACGAACATTTTACCTGTTGTATGACTTCGAGATTTTTGCAAACAGCCCTGACAGACTAAGGGCCATTATTACAACTTGCCGTTAACTAAAGGTGGATTTTAAAGGGCAGATAAATTGTTTTTCGTTATTATGAATACCCAATAGGATAGAAGTGATCGTTAAGCTAAAGGGAGGATCATCCTACCTTTAACATTTAAAGGTCACTTTATGTTTGAACTTGCCATATTATATATTATTTTCATTATGGCAACTTCAAATTTAAACAAAATGAACATATACAACAAAAAAACGAAGCACGCGGTTGTCCTCTGGGAAAAACTGAGAGTAAAGAAAATTGCCATGAATAATTTCTCAAAAAATTTATCGTTCAGAGTCGACTTTAAACTGTAATAATGTGGATATAATTAGTAAGAGAAAGTCCTTTAAAGAGGGTGACCTGGTAGTGTAGTGTATTGGTGTGAGGCTCTTGTGCTCACTTCCCTTTTAGTATAATTTAGCACCAAATTTTAATGAAATGAAGTAAAATATTTTTAAAATATAAAATAGGAAATTAATTTTTTTTATAATTACCGTTAAGAATTATTAGACAACAATTGTGATACGTCTGACGAAACGTCTGCACAACTGTCAGTCATTCTTGCAATAAATACACTCTCAAATGCATGAAATGCATCTTGTATGATTTAGTAGAAGTGCTCACTGCAATTACCCATCGTTTCCATTGTCAACGGTAACACCCACATACATACGTACATACTCTGAGTTTAGTTCCTTCTATTGACGATGGCTTTGTGCAATGATTCCTATTGTTTTGGCTTCCTTTTGTGGCTGCTATTTTTTATAGTGCGACGAAGTACTACAATATTTGTCGCCTGTAGACTTTGCACTGACATTTATTTATCAACTGCTTTGATTTTATTTTTAAATTTATCATCCTTGGTTCGGTATTGTATTTTATGTTCCTACTTTGTTTTACATTTCTTTAATTTGGATAGATAAACATTCTAGTTGTATATATGGTTGTTGACAAAATCAGTTTTCCAATCGATGTTGTTTGTAGCCCTGTCGACTTTCTTCGTTTGAATGACATAATATATGATAATGTGCACGTAGTTATTTCTTTTCGACTTCAGCTGGCATATAGTATTAGCAACAAATCTTGATTTTTCATTTTAAATTAATACCCTTTCACTTCTGTTCAAGTGAATCTGTTGCTATTGCATCTGTTAACGAATTTCTGTAATTCAAAATTTTTTTTATTCCAATAAAAAGAAAACATCGGATTTCTTTAGAATTACATACATATAACGTATATTTTATAATGAGTAAGTCATATATTTTTATCGATGAATGATTCGAATCACTCGAATCATTTATAAGTATTATAAGTATTTTTCTACAGTTTTGAATCTAAATGAGTAGGCATATGAATCAAACATATTTCGAGTGGTATGAGTTCGATGTCAACGTTGTATTCATACTCATACTTAAGCTGCAGTTACTCACACCAAAGAATATGGATATAAAGAATGCGCATCATGTAGAAGTAAAATTTCTTATGGCGGGTCGTAACATCACGACCCGCTCTCACCAAATTTTTTTTTAAATCATTTCTGGGTGAGGGGAAAGGAAGACAGAAGGAAAATGAACACAAACAAAGAGCGTAACAATGTGTTGCTCTCATCATGCTTTTGATTTAGTTGTCGATCAGACTGCGACAAGAATAGAAGTGCTGCGGATGCTTTATCATTTTATTTCACAATAACACTCGAAGAATATTTTGTGTTAAAAATGTGCTATGTCATTAGCTGGACGTATTTTATTTTGTCCCATAGTATATTTTTTTTAAATGCTTTGGTTTGCTTCTTTCTTTCTTTTAACAAAAAATGGTTTTTTATTCTTTTTATTTCTATTTATCTAAAAAACATGGCCTAATTTTTAAGCCAAAGATGGATAGCTTTATGTTCTTTTAATAATAAAATCGATGTTTTATTTTATTTTTATTTATCCAAAATTATTAAGCCAAAGATAGACAGCTTTACATATGTATGTTGATGAAATGAAAATAAAAATAGAGTATATTACTAACACTTTTATATGGCTGTAAATAAATAAATTCTCTCAACTTATTTTCTCTCTCTCACTCACTAATCCATAAACATAGGCATGTGTTAACCTAGAGGAAAATTGTTAGTAATAATTTCAAGTCTACTTATTAACCCAAGGATATGTATATATGATCGGAAAATATAGAAAAATTGTACTGCACTAAGACACTAAGACACCGTATTTAACTTGGCAAGTATTCTTCCAAAAATCGAAATCATTTCTCATTGATATTAGTGAATACTACTGTGATATTTCTTTGGGTGTATCATTGAAGTCTGAAAAAAGCGACATGAACCTTCTTCTTTAAAAACTGACAAGATTTTTACGCTCTTTTTAACGAACATTCTTGATGTTCGTGTCCTATGTGTGTAAAAAGCCGAAGATGTTCTTACCCTGAGGGTCATTGGTGCCGACGTCTGTTTTTAACACCAGAAAAATAAATAAAAAAGTGGTCAAACAACAAAAACGCACGATGAGAACAACGCATTATGAGAACAACGCATTGTTACGCTCTTGGTTTCTGTAACCTTCCCTTCTGTCTTTCCCCCCGCGTCATGAAATATTTTTGAAAAATATTCCAAAATATGTTAAAATGCACATTCTTTATACTTTATTTTCTTTGCTCACACGTAACGTAACGTATCGTAGCGAACGTTCTCTTTTTAGCCTATGGAGAACAATGTAAACGCTTACCGAAACGTTCTCTATCGTTAGCAAAACGGGAACGATCTGTATAAAACAGAATTCTCCCACGTTTTTACGTGACATTTGAACATGAGTGATGATGAGCAGTTTTGCCACGAAAAAAAATATTGTAACCAACATTTATGAAGAAATCACCAAATAAGAAAAAATATAACCAAAATTAAATTCGCAGTTTTTTATTTTTTTTTTTTAAATTTAAATTATAATTGAGAAAAAAACAAACAAAACAAAAGCTATTTTTATAAGAAAAATAGGAACCAAATCTGCACATTGAACAAAAAAATAACTAAAAACGGCAACACTGATGATGAGTACAAATGTCTGTATAGCAATTTCTTTGCATTGTGTTGTGTTCGTTTGTGTGTTGCTTTGTGTTTTGTTTCGTTTTTATTTACATTCTTCGTTGACATATGTCCCGTTTTCAACGTTTCTATAACAACACAAACATTTTTAAGGCTACGTACGCTACGATTTTAAGTTTTTTACGCATGAGTAACCAGCCCTTTACAAATCAACGTTGTACTGAGTACGAATGCATCAGAGTAGTTGAATTTCCGTATTGATGACTCACATTTATTAAAAATTTCATGAGTGCTTATGAGTACAGAAAAAACGATTCATTGCTGATTTCTGATATGTAAGTCTAAAGTTATTTTAGTCACTACAAATGGGTCATTACAACCCTGCAATAGGGTTAGATTGATGATGATTTTATTCTTATGCGGCAGTGAAGACACACAACCAGTGCCTAAATTTTACAGTTTTGCAGTTTTTTTAAATTTATAGGATTCACAGTTCCTCTGGTAATGAATACTCTTTCCGTAGTTTTTAAATTTTGTATTTACGTCTCTTTCTGGACTTCAACCTTCTTTTATGCGCTTTGAATGCCTGAAGCCATAGAATTGCCTAAGAGGACTCCTGTACTAGTGCGAGCACTACGGATTCAACGAAGCTTACTTTCTGTGCTGCATACATCACTAACATCGCGAATTTCGTTACTTTGCCTAAATAGGTCAACCGTATCAACCTCTCTATTTCCACAACGAAATGCAGAATATATTCACAACATTCCTGCTTTAGGCATGCCACCTGCATTCGAAGTTGATCCCTTTTCTGTTCTACATCAAACTTCCGTTAAAACGCCACCATCTTATTGTAGTTATTATGCAGCTATTGGGCACCGTTTTGAGAAACTTCTACTTGCAGTCCGTTAAATGTTGCACAACAAACATTTTCTGACCGTATAAAAGATCTTGAAAAGATTCAAAGTCTGGACAATGACAGTCACATGGATTTAACGACAGACAGGCGGAAAACTGAAAAACTACTTGTGAAATTCTACTTCAGAGACACGATGAAAAAAATGTGTTGAATCGAATTGTTACTGACGATGAAACATTGATTAATTTTCAGAATCCTAAACGAAAATCAAGGCTGGGTTAACCGGGGACAACCAACAACTTCGGCTGAAAACCGAGATCGATCCATCGTGTGATGTACGAGCTCCTAAAACCGGGTTAAACTGTTAATACTGGTCGCTACCGGCAAAAAAATATCAATTTGAACCACACATGATGCCATAACTCGGAGAGGTTATTGTGCAACATGCAATGCATCTGCACAGAAATCAAAACTTGTTCAGAATATATTTAAAGCATTAGGCCCTCCGACTACTGGTTGGTTTAATCGCAGTGCTGGAGCAGCACTTTGATTCCTATGAGGATTTCGAAAATTGGGTGACTAATTGGTTTACTTCAACAGTTTTATTGGTGAGGAACTCCAAAATTGCCTGAAAGATGGAGAAATCTATTGCCAATTTTTGCTATTATTTACTGTTTTGTTTAAATATGCTATAGTTTGCGCTTTAAGTTAAAGTGTTACTGTCTTAAGCTTTTGACTTAAAATTTTATGGAGGATTTGTCAATCACTGTTTTTTGTATTTTAGACTGCGAAACTACTTGTATATTCGTATCCTGTCTTAATTTTCACCATCATTACCCACTATGTTGGTCGATAAAAATTATTTTTCTTAGCTTTAATAGTTCTTTTATTAAACAGCAAAACAATTTCTTTTCACAGTATTTTTTAAATAACTTTACCATTTCTTTTATTTCAGTTAATAAACAATTTGTTTATTTTCTTCTTTTTTTGCTCTTGCACTTCACTTGAAACTGAACATTGGTCCTAGTCATCCAAAATATAATTTCAATTAATAGGAAAAATCGAACAAAGAGTTAAAAAATTTAACGTCAATATCGTGGGTAAAATATAAAAGAATTTTAAAATAAAATTAACCCTTTCAGATAGCAAATGGAAATGGTTGTGAAAAATTCTTATAATTTTACTGCGAGTTAATTTGAGGCTGCTGATTTAGAATCAAATTCTGTGTAAGTCTTGTCACCTGGAAGCCAGATAATGGCCAATACATTGGACAAAGTTATTCAGGGGTTCTGTTTCTCATAAATAAAAAAGTAATTTAGAAATAAAAAATATAATTATAAGTATAATTGTGTGATAATTTACAAAGTAATTAGTATCGCAGTGTACATAGGTATAAACATTACATTTTCGCTAATAATAAAATAGTCCATTTTACATCAACCTACATTCGTCTTTTCCAAAATGCAGCTTCTTTTCGAAAATGGGTTAATTTAACAAAAAAATGTAAAAGATACATTCATATATTTCTAAAAAAAAACAGTAATTTAGTAACGGCACTAAACGCAAAACCCTGTTTACTACCGTTAGCGCTGCATTACTTCGAATAGAAAAATTTAAGTGTCCAATATGTTGGACAAAATTTCTAAAAAGTTATAAAAAATTCGATGAATTTAATTCTTTTTAACGTCGGCAAACATGATTCTATTGATGCTTGAAATTCCAACTGTTTTCACTATTATTTTATGGTTGGTCCTTTTTAAGGCTTCAAACAAAGCACCCACATATTCTAATGAATGATCTAATAAAATATACCATTGTTTAATGCTTCTGTCTTTTGTGAGATAAGTACATAATAAAATTTAAATAAATAATATTTGTGTAGAAGCATTTTATAAGAGACCATTTTTACGATTAAATGTGAAAAGATGGAATAATTTTATCGTGCACTATAATAATGCAATAACCTTTTAAATCTTTATTTATACTTACAATACTCGGTATTCACACACATACATATACTACGACTAAAATACGGACATTGAAATGAACATTTTAAATGCTAAAAACAATTATTTGCATTTTTACACAGCTGGGTGCCAAAAAGTCTATTGTTTCCTCACATCGAAATTCCTTTGTGACAATTGGTTCTCTGCATCCTTCGAGCGTATAACCATCATAAAATCAATGGTTGGTTTCACTTGGTATATTAGACAATTTAAAATACTTTAAGGTAACATGCCTGCATGCAGATGATTTAAAGTTAAATTTCATATCTGAATTCAAATTTTTGTTAATTTTTTTAGATATACGAAATTCCTAATTGTCACTATTTTAGCAAAAAGAAAAATTAATTATATTTTGAATGTATTGTTAAGATGGTTTTTGTGTAGAATAGAGATTGTCCATGAAAAACGAATGTTGACTTTAGTTTTAGCGATGCGAGAAATTAATAAAGCCTACATATTATAATCGAATTAAATCGAGTTTTTAAAGATTTCGAGAGAAAACTTTTAAAACATTAAATTTATTAATATATCATATATTTATGCATTTGTATATTTAGTTAAGTTGAGGTATCCGAATTCAAACTTTTAAAGCCAACAACTCTTTTAATAACTCTACCTTACCTTTTAATTTTAATGCAACTGGGTGCGGGTGTTATCAGAACGTAATACTAAAGTATATTAAATTTAATGAATGTATTAAAAGCAGGTATTTTATTTTAAGTGCAGTAAAATTTATTTGTAAAATAATTGAAAAACCAATTAAAAATATCATGTAACAATGAAACTAAAAAAACATTCCTTACCCATATTGAAAGTATTGGATATATGCGGCGGCAATAGCGCTTCACATTGAATTTCTCACAAAAAATGTTTGCGGCAGACATTTCTCTTTTACACTTAACTGGTTAAACGACTTTGGACATACACAAACAACACATTTTTAAAAAAATGTATTGCGGAGTTGTATTTAAGGCAGATGAACGGTAGGGAAGTCTAATGGGATATTAATAGGGTGTCAACTTCCTTAACTATTACCTAGATAGTTGCAGTGAAGTGAAAGAAGAGATATTATACTGAGTAATTTTGAAGGCTCAAGGACATATAGTGGGACAGTCACAGAGTGAAATATTCAGATCACATGAGGAACTTTCGAATTGCTTGCATGCTAAGGTTTACACTTCGTATGCCAATCTAGAAATCCCAGGATTTTCATAATTTTTTTTGTAATTTCAAACGCAGTTTACATAGTCAAAAAAAAAATAATTTACGGCATTGCATTTTATTTATAACTCCGTTAAATAGCACCCATGCAGTTTTTCAAGTGTATCTTGCAATAACTATGCAAGTAGTATGCTGTGATCTTTCTAAAAATTATTTAAAACAATAAGTATAAATAATATATAGTATATGTATTAACACATGTAATGATGATAAACACTAAGTAAATGAAAATTTTAATAAAACAATTTTTTTGTAATTAATAGAAATTTCAGAAATCCCGTGATATTGCTGTATTTTAGAGTTTTATCCCGGATTATTACGAGATATAGATTTTTCCTAAACCCGGGAATTCAAAAAAGTCAATACCATTGGGGATCTCTAGTTTACACCATCGAAAAATGCGGTTGTTTATGCTTGGACTGGAAGTACAGAGCGCGGGACATACCAATACATTTTGACAGCCATGCCTCACTGTGCTCACTCAGATCGGTTAAAAATGTGAAATGTAGGAAATCGCCATAATGAGATAGCAGATGTGCTTGCTGGTAGAATAGCTTATACTATGCTGATAAGGCCAGAACCTTCCTCTAAAATACAAATGCACACTGAACAATTAAGAGAGACAAACATTCGTCTCTACTTGAACGGGTTTACGACAATCTTAACTTTTCGTAGATAATTACAAAGAAAAGTCATTTAAGCTGATTATTAATCATTACTTAACAGGTATGACTAGCATTTTTCTCCCTCTAAATAAACGGTTAAGGCTGCTGTTTTCAGCGTTTTTCAATGGTCATAATTGTCAACTCTGGTTACTCGGTGATCCAAGCGCATGGCACATAATACGCTGGATGTAATAGCCAGAATATTCATTTCATATCCAAACCGACTTCCTACTCTTAATCTGGCAAATACTGTAAATAAGCTCACTTCTTTCCAAGTTAGAAGGGTCAACCAATACCTCTCTATGTGGATCATAACTGCTGGTCTCCACTCTTTGAAAGACCTAAACCTACTACAGTTCGTTCATGCACTCCCTCCATGAAGACAATACATTACCGCCATCATGAAGGCAGGCCAAGTCCGTCTGCCTATTCTTTCCCCTGAAGATAGGGCAAACCTTACCCAAGGGTCTTCCCTAGATCTCCTCCACTCGTCTTTTTTAACAGTTACAATCCTGTCCTTGTTCTAAGCCTTCGTAGATATTCTGACTTACGTTGAGCCAAGTCTACAACATTGGCACGCCTGTTCCTCTGGAATCGCTTCCTGAGGTGTCGAACATGTCGCCGCATAGTACTTAACGTAATGGAGGGTCAATGGCAATACCAAAGCCAAATAGAGTTCTTAGGAAAACATTTAAGACCTCGAAAGTGAGATATTTTATTATATTATTTTTATATTACATTATATTTTTATTTTATATTCATATTATATTTACTTGTTTATAATTCCATTGCAGGACAGTGACAAGTTTAAGTCATGGAAGCTCGCTCGCGGATTTAGTAGAAAAAAACACGCAGCGATAATGTTGAAAGCATGCCAGAGTCAAGGGAATACAATAATACAAAATATTGTAATAATAATTGTAATATTTTTATTTAAAGGCTTTTCCTGAAATAGAATTCCTGGACGACCTCCCCCTTGAAGCTCCAAGCAGCAGTATGTAACGATCGCATCGGGAAAGCGGCATAGATCCTTTCAATGAGTTTTTGGGTAAAATGGTGAGTATTGCAGAAAAAAGATTTTCTCAGACTGAGAGTGACCCCCACGATGGTTTTTTTTTTGGGATGGTCTGAGAAATCTTGGCTAAGATGGAATCGGAAGCTGTCGAAAACGCCAATTTTTTTTTAAACTATTTAAATGAACAACGGGAAAAAAGTGAGGATTAGCATGTTTAAGTACTATTCAACGGTGCGAAAGTGAAAATACACCCGAGTAACTACATAGGATAAGTTATTCACTAGGTTGAGTAGAACTCAAAAATACTTCTTTTATTTTTCTCGAACCCTCCAAACTTGTTTTATTTGACAAAAAAAGGTATTTTTGATATTTTCACACAAAATTATTAATTACCCAAATATGTTTGAACCTATTTTAAAAATCAAAAGTTCTTTTAGAAAAATATTATTTTTTCTTATTTTTCTATGTTTGGCCATTCCCTGTTGGACATTTTAATTAAAAATATGACATAAGTGGAGACATTCTTAAAGTACATTCTCTTGTCAAGAGTTTGACACTTCATTTGACAAAATTGGACAAAAATTACTGTAGTTATTATTTAAAGAGTTATTCTATAATTTATTATTTATTATTATTATTATCATTTATTTATTTATTATAAATATTCTATAATTGTTATATATCTTGTCTCATCAAATGAACTTTCATTTCAAAAATTTTCAAAATTTTTGATGACCTTGATTGTTTGCCTGAAAATTTTCTCTTTTCCGTTTTTCGCAAATATTATTATTTCGCTTTGCGCAAACATTAGTCAACTTCTGGTGTTTGGTTCAACGGAAAAAAGACACATTTTTCAATAAACACTTAAGATCCATCAAAAATTTTTAACTTTAAGTTCATTTGATAATAAAACATATAATAAATATGACCCAGCTGTTATACTCTTTACATAATAACTACTGTAATTTTTCCGATATTAAAACAAAGTGTCAATCTTTCACAAGAGAACGAGAGTAAAAATATCACCACTTGTTTTATAGTTTTTAATTAAATTTTCCAATTAGGAATGGCCAAACTTAGAAAGTTTACCAGTTTTAAGTTTCATAACATATAAATTTGAACAAAACGTTTATGTATAC
Organism: Sarcophaga subvicina; assembly: GCA_936449025.2. Classification (NCBI taxonomy): domain Eukaryota; kingdom Metazoa; phylum Arthropoda; class Insecta; order Diptera; family Sarcophagidae; genus Sarcophaga; species Sarcophaga subvicina. Next base: position 41,403,624 of record OW388082.2, read on the forward strand.
AGTTTGAAAGGCTAATCTCTCCACTTTATAAAAAACTTTGGTTTTTTTAAATAAATAAAGATAAAAAAACGTTTTTATCAAATAAAACAAGTTTGGAGGGTTCGAGAAAATTAAAAAAGTGTTTTTGAGTTCTACTCAACTAACTGAACATCTTAGACCCAGCCAGCATTTTTTGAAAATTTTAATCAAATTCGAGTCTTTTTTAATTCTTATGCGCGATTGAAGAGTAAGAATATGCGCTCATTATCTGATCATAAAAGACTCATATGTCGGGAGAAAAATTTTACTACGGGCGACTCTTCTCAAAAAATCATGAGTTATTTTCTATAATAAATTCGAGTAATTTTCGAATAGTTTTGTGATCATTTTTGAATCGCTATCTGATCATTTATTAGTCGTATTTAACTTCGTTTATGCTTCTTTTTCGAGTCGTCTTTCAGTCATAGTTTAATCGTAAGCGAGTATTTTATGAGTAATTTATCAGTATGTTTAGGAGTCCTTTAACCCTTTCATGCCCGAATTTTTTGGGCCAGAGCTAAATTTTTTTAAGGACATGTGTTTGGTAGTCATGGCCTAAATATGAAGTGATATTAAATTCAGAGTCCTACGTATTCTGGTTTTACACGTTTTTAACCAAGCTTGTTTGCAAAAAAAAATATTTAAAAAAAATTAAAAATTACGGAATTTATGAACAAAAATGTACAATGTTGCCTATAGGCAACATCGGGCATGAAAGGGTTAATTGTCATTTATCAGTCATGTTTTTATTAATCTGGACTCCTTTTTGCGTCATTTATGATTATAATTTGAGTCATTTATTAGTCGTATTTCTAATTGTATTTTACTCTCTTCAAGTGTTTTTAGTCGGTATTCTGAGTCCTAAGTTTATACTGCCGCGATTTCAAAAATCATGTTCGTATGAACGTTAAATAACGAAGAAAGAATATTAAGTTTATATTCGTGATGTATGTACATCAGACATCAAAGTTTATTTATTTATTTTTTTTTTCGTTAAAAATAGTTTTTTAAAGAATAATAATAATAATAATAAGATTAGAAGATAAGAGAATGAGATCCATTTTTATAAGTGTTTTATAACATGAGTATTTTATATATATAACAAAAAAAAATAATTCATTTATATAAAATAATTAATTTGTACTTTTAGGTTTCTAATATAAAAAATAAATTTATTAATAATAATAGCAGGTTCATAATGATAAGGCTTATAGTTAGTCTAATTATCTTTGCATTTTCTTTTAGTGACTGTCTTTAGCATGTACAAAATGCTTTTGGAGAATAGCATTCATATCCGTATCAGTACTCTTGTATTTAAGATGACAAATATCTGAAACAAAATATTTTTTATATTTTCTTTTTAAAAATTTGTATTAAAAAATATGAACTTGCTTTTAATTGTTGTTATTAAATAACACTAGGCACTAGGCTTAGAGCTGGTCCGTTCCAGCTGAACAGTGTGGCTAACTCATCGGAGTAAACCTTTCGAACAGCAGCTCTAAGAAATTGTGGCGAGCCCTCGCCGCAGGCTTTTGCAATAAATTTTTCTGTTAAATGTAATAAGTTATAAAAAATTTTATGTAATTAGTTAGTTAATTATTTAATTAGTTAGGTAGTTAGTTAGTGAATTAGCAATTAGTTTGTTTGATACTTTATTTTATAAATTTATAAACTCACAAATTGTATGAGTTTTTCCTCATTCTCCTGTATTAAGGAATCGAAATTATTTAGATCGCTTATGTTATAAAAAGGAAGTTTTTGTGTATCATTCAATTCGTCAATTATCAATCCTTCACCGTGGTGTTTTCAAGCTTCCAGCTTAACTGCAACGACTTCTGTAATTTTTAAAAAATTACGGTTATTGCCGTCCTTCAGCTCCTTTACTTCTTTTTTTTAAATCTTTAACTTAATTTTTTAATGAAACTATTTCATTGCGTGAACCTATAATTAAATTTGCAACACTTTCTGATTGGGGGACGTACACGTTTTGCACTGTAAATAAGATCTTCTGAGTAAAGAACAAAACTAATATTAATCAATGATTTACTTACATGTTATAATGTTGTTTGACGTGTATTCAAAGTCTTCTGACACCAAGATATTATTTGTAGACATTTCTGATTATTGGTGTGATACAGTAACTGTTGTCTGAAGAATTATGCAGACATATAATTTTTTTATTAATATTGTTTATTGTAAATTTAGTTCTTTTATCAAAGACAATGCCAGCCGACCAATATATGTATATTAAAATTTTTCAAATTGATTGGATGCAAAAAAAGAGACTTCAGATTACTTATTTCTTTGCCAAAAAACAAATTTATTCAATCAAAATGATTAATTTCTTCAATTTTAACAATTTTATCCTGAATTAGGCAAAAGTTGTCAGGTTCTCGTAAGGACAAAAAAATCCGTTCACATTAACATTTAAAATTTTGCCGTTTTTGTATTTCTTAAGAAATGGTTGCTTTAGTTCTTCTTCCTTTTCCAAGTGAAAGCTGTTTTCTACCTGCCTTTCGTAAATTTGAGCTGCAACGTTTTGCCCCTTTCTTATTTTGCGTTTTATTTCTTCCAAATAATTCTCAAACTTAAAAGCGCTTATGTCGTCTAAATTCCCATAAAGTTTTGCATCTTCATGAATATGTAACAATGCGTGCAAATTGTACGTTAAAAAGCTTAATTCGTACAATGATGGAATATCATTCTCGAATGATTTTTCTAGCTTTTCAGCATCTAATCTAATAAAATTCTTAAAGCCAAGGAAATTTTAAGAAGTAGTTGTATCTTTCTGTGCTTAAAATATTTTTAATATAAAAGGACCTGTGTAAATCAGGAATTGTCTTAGCTCTGTTGTCTTATCTTTCAAGCTCTTTTAAGCTGCGTGAAATTGAAATTGTTTCACATTTCCATGACACTAAAGAATAACCTTCGCCTTTTTTTCTTAACCCAGGCATTTAATAATGTTCGCATTACGCCTAAACATACAACGTTCATGTAATCCAGAGAGCACTGAGCAACAATATCTAACTTTAATTCTTCTAATGGTGAAGTTACTTGATTCAAATGATGTTCGGGTTGAATACGATTTCTGAAGGTGTCGTTGGTTCTTATCGTACACTCACTTTCGGTCGGAAAAATAAGACGATGCTTAACTATTTGCCTTTCTGTGTACAACGAGTACAGGAATAGTAGCCACTATGTCTAAAGAAATGATTCCTAAAACAAATGATTTTGCTGGGGCGTCCATAACGAAACAATGCACTTTAATATTAAAAAACTTATCAGCAAAAACCAATCCTTGCATCAGAGCATTGAGTACTACTACAAATTCTCTTAAAAAATCATTTGCGCTATTGGGTTTTGAAATCCCTTCAAACACACCAATAAGGAACACATAGCTTGATCCAACAACACTTCCTAAAATCGGCCAAACTTGTTTAGAGCTGCTTTTAAATAGCGGCAGACAATTTCCATTCCTTTCTTACCAAAAACTCTGTTAATCCGTTTTTAGACCGTAATGGATATACGTTCCTTCACCAACCTTTCTCCCAACAATTGACGTAGGCATTTTTAAAAGTGTCTTACCATCTTTTGGAACTTTTATATTGCATTTCAGTAACAGTAAAACAGTGCATTAATGGCAACAAAGCTTACTTGAAACTGAATTGCCCACTTAGCTAGTTCTTCACACAAATTAAATTCATTTTGATCAGTTTCACTATCATCACTGGAATTATAAAAATTGTCACTATCAACACTGTTACCATTTGAACATTGATTTACATCTTCATGTTCTTGAATGTTTTGTTCTGTATGAATCACTACACTTTTTTCGAACTTGTGTTTTTTTTTGCCGAAATTAAATTTTTAGCCTCTTTTTTGCTAATCTTTTTATTTTTATTTCTGCCAATTTTTTTATTTCTTTAGCCGACATTGCCTTTTTTATTTAAAATTCACCCTTATTCCGGTTGTCGTCGTCGACGCAAGACGACGTCGACTTGCGTCGACAATTTAAAATTGGTATTCTCTTTGTCGTTATTGACAGTTATCGATGACTGTCGACACACATTTGGTATTCTGTAAGTCAATACTAAGTCGATATTGTGTTGTGTCGACTCTGATTTTGTCGACATCATTTTTGGTAACGATAAGCATTAAAAAATTAACTCTTGTGGTGAATTTTTATTGTCTTACGTTTTTCTTCCTTAGTAAAATAGCTATATGGATCACCTTGATATTCATAAATACAGTTACACGTCGCCAAATGATTTCTAAAAACACATTCGACATTCTGTCCAAAGGTACCAGGAAATGGGTTTTTTACATCTCTCATTAACACATGCCCTGTTCGACGGGCAGTCGGAATCAAACATTCCGGGCGACAACCTTCATAAGGATTGCCAAATTAATCATGTAAACATTGACAAGATGCAACGCCATTTTGTTGGCGGCATTGAGCATAGGGTATACAAGGTAATTGGATTGTAAGGGTCGACAACTTCAGGTGGATTTTGTTGTATGGGAGAGCATAGCACAAATGAATTACCAGTATAGCCAGACTCACAATAACACATTGGAGTGTAACGACAAGTGGTTTTAAAGTTAGAAAAACAAAAAAATATAACAAAATGGAAAAAAATTAAATTGACAAATTCAAATCAATTTGAGAAGCTTGTGGAAGAGTTGCAGAAAAATCCATCTCTCGCAAGAGGATTTATTAGAGGTAATGTGAAGAGCGATTTTAAGGCACAATGGGATGATATTGCCAAAGTTTTAAATGCTCTTAGCCCACCCAGGAAACCTTCTGTTGGATGGCAAAAGGTATGGAAAGATTTAAAATTTAAAGTTAAAAAACATGTAACCAACAGAAGTGAATGTAATGCCACAGGTGGCGCTAGATTTAAACAGTTGGCACTTACCCCTTTGGAGGAAGATGTAGCAAATCTGCTGCAGTTTGATAAGCATATTAATCCGGAGGGTATTGTGCAAGGTGTTCAAATTCAGGCTAGTGTTGAGATCCCAGTGTCAGAAGATTATTTGGAAGAAGGATAGCTAAAGGCTCTGATTTGGACACAAATGACGCCCCCATTAACCAAGAGTTACCTGGAACACCACAAAACTTCATAGATTCAATGCCTTCAAGCTCTAACCATCAGCAACCATATTGTACTCCTAAAAAGGAAAGAACTTGTTGCATCTCAAAAACCAACCACAACTCCGATGCACGCAATGAATTGCTAGAAAAGTACAGCGATAATCAAACAAAACTTTTGACTGATATATCCAACACTTTGTCGTCAGTGAAATACAGTCTCCGATATGCAAATAAATGCCAAAAAAATACTATCAATAGAAGAAAAAAAATTAAAAATTATGGAAGAAAGAGCTAAGAGAGAGGAGGAATTGCACGAAGGTGAATTAGAAATTAGGGCAATCAAAATTATGATTAAAAAAGGAGCTTGAGCTTCTCAATAAAAAATAGAATATATTTATTTTATACTTACTTCGATCTCTACCAGTACATAGTACATTTGTGATACTTATTTGCTTTTGAAAAGACTGAATTAAAGAATGATTTGAATTATGAAAAACTTCGTTTTATTTCTTCTCTTATTTCAGATGCCTCACTACTTTGTGAAATTTGCACATTAACTACATCAATCAGGTATGTGATGAAAAACGATTAAGAAACAAAAACGATTTGAAACCAATAAAAGATGTGATGCATCTGGCAACATCGATTTGTCTAATTGATTTCAAATTCCATTTTGTTTCAAGTAAAAACCAATAGTTTTGCTATGTGATGAAAAACGATTTAATCTGTTTGAAATTGCTTTTAAAACAAGATCATACCAAAAGTTTTTTTTTCGTAATTTTTCATTTTCAAATTTTCATTTTGCTTTAAAAAAAATGTAAGTAGATTTTTTTTGCCTAATAAGTGTTCAAAAAAATAAAAATTTGTATATGTATTCCAGGGGAATGCACAAAAATGCAAGACAAGAAGACGCATTAATGGAGTTTATGCAAAATCACACGGATTTGGCTAGAGGATTCACACGAGGTGATAAAATCGATGTGGAAAACTTGTGGAAGGATCTAGTTAAAGAGCTAAATAGTTTAGGTCCCCCAATGCATGACCTGGATGGAAAAAGGTAAATTAAAATGATTTTATTTAAATATATATCTAAATTTTATGCTTTAAAGATATGGACATGCTGGAAAGCTGCTGTTAAAAGAAAAATTTCAATTAACAAGAAGGAAGTTGTGGCAACAGGTGGTGGTCCGTATAACCAAATTTATATTTCAAAAAAGGAGGAAACACTAGGCCAAATATGTGGTTTGTATGCATTTGTTGAGGGCATTGCAAATGTAAAATCAGCGGGAGTTGAGAATACTTCGTCATCTTCCGATGATGATACAAGTTTAAGTGGAAAAAGAATTAGGGAAGCACCTGAAGTTTTAGATGTAACTCCTGGTACGTCGAAAAGGTGCAAAACGAAAGTTACAAAATCGTCAGATAATATAAAGGACCACCTAAAGCAGTATATTAAAAGCGGTACGAAGAGAGGAGAAGTGTTGGCCGAATCATTAAAAAAGTTTTCGGAAATATTAGAGAAAACTAATAATAATATAAATTTAATAGCAAGTCATAACAGACGTGTCTATAAATCCATAGAAGGCCTTACTAGCGAGCTTAAGCGTCACCATAAACAAATGGAAAAAGCAGCAATAGAAAAAACCAACTGAAAAAACTAGATGTAGAAATTAAACAAAAACAATTAGAATTAGAACAATTAAAAGATAAGCTTCCAAAATAATTATATATTAATTTAAGCTTTATTTTTTTAAGTTACTATTATTTTTACATTGAATGAATTTTTTGTGTTTAAAATAGTTGTTTCATATTTTTATTATATAGATAAACGGTCCGCAAATTTATTTCTTACTGCAACCATATTACCTTCATCGATCTGGTCATCAGTTTCCTCACTTACTTCAGAGTTGTCACCACCTACTTCTTCCACAATTTGAGAAACATTTTCAAGTTTTAAGAAATTGCACAGATTATGTAAGGCACGACAGATATTAATAATTTGAACAACCTTCAGTGGTGAATACCAAAGAGTGCGAGACAAGCATCTAAATCTACTCTTTAATATTCCAATGGTCCTTTCCACATTTCTTGCTGAGGCATGTTTTTTGTTGAAAGTTTGTTTGTTAAGTGTACTGGGGGACCTATAAGGGGTCATAACAAATGGCTGTAGGGCATATCCTGAATACGCTAATAACCACGATCCATGTTCTCCATTTTCGTATTTGGATTCAAAAAAGCTGTAAGCTTTGCTCATGTTCCATACAAATGAATCGTGGCCTAGTGGCATCAACACCCTTGATATTTGTTTTGTAATCACATATCTAAATTGAAAAAATGTAATTTAAATGCTTTTGTATACATTTAATAAAATTAAATACTTACAATCATGGCATTTATGCTGTAGTAGCCCTTTCTATTGAAATAAAGTTATTCCTCATTTGAAGGCCTTTTTATTGGAATATGTGTTCCGTCTATGCATCCAACAATACCTGCTATACCATGCTTTTCATAAAAAACTTTTTTGATATTTTTAAGTCTTCATCAGTTGATTTTAATTTTATCATTTTTTTAACAAGTTTTCTTTCTAAGTACGGTAAGAGAGTTGTTAATAATTTTGAAACCGTTGTTCGATGCAATGAAATATGTGCATCATTTCCAACAGATCGCTGGAAGCAACCTTCAGCGAAAAATCTTAGCGCAGCTGCCAATTGTAACGGAAGTGGCATTGAAGTTTTTATATCGTTCTGCCGAATTAAATTCAAAACGATCATGAAACCATCTTTATTTAGACGGTAGCATTGGACGAATCTGTATAAAAATAATATAGGAAATATGTATTTTAAATAAAAAAAAACTATTTACTTACACGTCTTCAGGTAAGTCCAATGGATTCGATCTATCTCGCAATTGCTTTCTTTGTATGTTTTCCATTATGTGTTCTTCATCCATCAACACTAAAGCTGCTGCTACAACAAACGCCATTATAACTTTTATTTTTAGTTCAATCACATTAAAGAAAATAATTTGAAAATGTAATTTTTATATTTTTGTAAATTTGTGGTAAACTAATGCAGAGTTGTATTTAGTGTTGATATCGTGTTGCATTTTTCAGAGAAATAATACGGGATGAAACAATAATTGGAATATGAAACCAATCAATATTCATCACATCATTATTGATTTGCTTTTTTAAAACGATCGTTTTTAATCACATACCTGAATATGTAATGTAATGTAATGCAATTGACGTGCTCCAAGAAGGCATCGAAACCGATTTTTTAATACTCCAATTGTTCTTTCCACAATATTTCTTGCTTTTGCATGTTTAGTGTTAAAAATAGCTTCGGCACTTCCTTCAACAGGAGTGATTAGATAGGGCTCAAGAGGATATCCTGCATCACCTATTTCAAAAATAACATTATTAAATGATAATCATAATGGCATAAAAATTTTACCTAAAAGCCATGATTTCGTTCACCTGCTGAATACCGTTCCTGCAATATTCTTTTTGCATGGCTTAGATTCCATATTAAGGAATCATGTGCAGATTCTGCATGTCGGGCATCCAAAAATCGTATTCGCATTTTATGATCACAAATCTACATTAAAATGAAGTTTTTAAGTTTATGAAATACAATAAAATTTTAATATACGAACCACCATAGCATTTAAACTGAAAAATCCTTTACGGTTAAAATATAAATGTTGGTCATCTTTATTTGGTGCCAAAATTTTAATGTGTGTTCCGTCCACACAACCAATAACACCAGGAATATCAGTTTTTTTTTTTTTTCAAAAAAATTTAATTTGGCTTAATTTTTTCCGCATCGGACATTTCAAATTTTAAAGGCCGCTTATTTAGACGAAAGTAGCACTCAAACCTTTGAAAAAAAAAACAACAAACAATATGGAAGCATCGGATTTTGATTTTTTACTCACTTATTATCTGGAAGTTTAAAGATATCGGACTTTAGTCTGATTAATTTTCTTTGCAAAATTAAGTTTTCTTTATTATTTTCATCACTCGAATCTGAACTTGTATCACAAATAAAAAACATTTAAAAAAATTAACGCTCGTATCACAGAAATTAAATTTTTTCTTTTTAAATAAACCATAAAATGAATCAGCTGAATTAAATATTAGAGATGTGTGTTTCGCTTTATTACAATTTTCGATAAACAGTCGACGTCGACACAGTAGTGTTACAGAATACCAAAACAGTGTCGACGACGATAGAAAACGATGTCGACTCAAAAACGACGACAACTAGAATAAGGGTGATTATTGTTATCAAATGTTTTCTTTGTTATTATACATATGTATATGTATTTAAAGAAAAAAAGTTGAATTAAAATGAAATGAAAAGACTGAATTCAATAAAAATGGAACTTAATATTAAAACCTTTGGATTTTATTTAGGAAGAGGTAGTCACATAAAATATTCCTTTGCTGGAATGCATTCCTAGGCAAAGGTAAAGTTTGGGACTTCTACGTAATGGTTGTGTTTCTTGTCTCCATAATCCTTCTATAACAGAACTCTCGGTCTACAAAATCTAGTGGACAATAAGTTCCATCGTGCATCTTTAAGAAATTGTGAAGAACAAATGTAGCGTAAACAACTTTTTCGGCAAATTGCAGAGTCATATTCAAAGTCACACGCAATATTCTCCATCGAGCTGTTAAAATACTAAAGGCGTTTTCTATGGTTCTGCGTGCTCTAGACAATCTTTTGTTGTAATTTTGCTTCTCTTCACATAATAATAAACCGAGATATGGTCTCATAAGGTATGGTTTGAGGGAAAAAGCAGCATCGCCAACTAACTAATGTGTGAACTTCACGTCACTATTTGGCAATATAGTTTCCGCCGGGAAATTAAGGTTTTCTAATTTTAAGAACATTCCAAATTTTGACTACCATAAGCACCTATATCGACTACGGTAAATATGTAATTTGCATCACACAGTGCCATCAGTACAAAACTATATGTTCCAAAAGTGTTTATGTATTAAGAATATAGCTAAAAATTATTTGGTAAAATACATTTAAGAACATATCTTTATATTATAATAATTTGAGCCAGAACGCTGTGGGCATGTAATGGCTACGTGTTTTCTGTCGATGGCTCCAACACAATTCGGCATAATCCCATATATTCTTGAAATCTTCCGCTATTCGCCTCCATTCATACGTACTCGGGAAAGATAAGTAAAAGGCACTTAATAATTTCCATATAATGTCACACGTCTCCAATGTAAGTAGCTGTATGGAAATCAAATTATTGATGTGTTCATTATTGACATACTCAATTATAAACTTACATTAAACTCAAGAAGAGACGGCAATCTGCTGGAATAACTCTACTTGAATTTTTTCAAGCTGATTCCTTATAATGTTGAGTAAGCAATCAAAGATGTCTGGAGATATTCTCGTCGCTATATGAAACTGCTCATGGTCACGGGTTTTTAGTTTATGAAATGTTGATACAAAAAACCCACTCACTTTCCGTTCCAAATACAAGAGACGGACCCAAAATCTTCCTGAATTCTTTTGAAGGTTTTCGTACGCCTTGGCAGCACAAAATATTAAATATGTAAGTTCCATTAGTCCATAAATTATTTTAAAAACACAATTAGATTTGCCATTTTTCTTATAATAATTTTACAATTATTCTTATTCTTCACAACTAGTCTTATCTTTCTTGTAATAATTTCACAACTATTCTTATTTTTCTTATAATAATTTTACAACAGCTGATGACCAGTCGTATAAAACGCATTGTGTGTAACTTGCAATAAACTTGCAATCCGCCTTCAGTTTCCAAAGATCATATGGCATATAATCAGAAAAAATTACTTTTCGCCAATCGTTATCGCTTAATTGTCTTTGAACATCCCATGCCATATGATCTTTGGCAAACTGAAGGCGCTGTTGTTGGCGGATTGCATTTAATGGAGGTTTTTTCTTTAGTTATCGGTGCTGTAAATGTACACTGATTAAAATCGCGCGATGAACTGTTGATTTACTTGCTTTAACTCCTGCTAAATGCTTAATTTTAGAGGTATAATGGGCTGAATTTGAGGCAATTCGAAGAATTTTTGCTTGTCCTGTGGTGTTAGAGCTGTCTAAGTACCTCCTTTTTAATTTTTATTATATGTTTCACGATGACTTCGTCTGATTTTTCTACCGATTTCGCGATAAGAATAATTTTCAGAATGGTAAACATTAATGTTTGTCATTTTCGACGTATTTAAAGAACTCTTTCTTCCCATATTGATTTAGCTAACTGCAGTCACAAATTGTAATTTTATTTGGTTTTTATAAAGCTTTATTACAACCGCCTACTGATTTAAATAAAAATGCACGTGGTTCTATTCTGTTGAACAAAAAAATAAATGAAAAATTTTATACTTGACTAAAAAGAAAGAGAAAAAGTACCTTTATAATTCATTTTTATATTATTTTTTGTGTTTAAATTTCATTTACAGTATCAACTATTTTTCTGGAAAACTAAATTTTTTTTATTCTATCTTTATTTGCAATTTATACAGTTTTTTTACTTTAAAATGTGTTAGTTCTATCCTGATGAACCGCAGTGTATATTAAAAAACTGAAGAAAAAATAAAAATTAAAAATTAAAATTTTTTTAAATTGGATTTTGAGCCTGTACTACATGTAGTACGCTCGGCACATATGAAAGCAAAATACATTATTATCTTGTGATTTAATTCAGTTTTTTATTATCAGCAATTTAGGTATAGTATATAAGTAAAGATAAAATAAATGAATAAAAAAATTATTTAGTGGATAGTACTCAACATTACACTTTACATGGAGCGGCATATCACATTTCATGCAGCGTGTAGTGGTATTATTGTGGCAATGCTTACGACTGTTTACATTTTCCATCGGCTGTCGTGTATTCTCAGAAAGTATATGATCTTTTCGAACAAATCTAATGTCGCATCCTGATGAAAAAGTTGCTAAGGGTTTTCCATGGGTAGATATTAGCAATGTGGGAATACGCCCATAATGGCATAAAAATTTTACCTAAAAGCCATGATTTCGTTCACCTGCTGAATACCGTTCCTGCAATATTCTTTTTGCATGGCTTAGATTCCATATTAAGGAATCATGTGCAGATTCTGCATGTCGGGCATCCAAAAATCGTATTCGCATTTTATGATCACAAATCTACATTAAAATGAAGTTTTTAAGTTTATGAAATACAATAAAATTTTAATATACGAACCACCATAGCATTTAAACTGAAAAATCCTTTACGGTTAAAATATAAATGTTGGTCATCTTTATTTGGTGCCAAAATTTTAATGTGTGTTCCGTCCACACAACCAATAACACCAGGAATATCAGTTTTTTTTTTTTTCAAAAAAATTTAATTTGGCTTAATTTTTTCCGCATCGGACATTTCAAATTTTAAAGGCCGCTTATTTAGACGAAAGTAGCACTCAAACCTTTGAAAAAAAAACAACAAACAATATGGAAGCATCGGATTTTGATTTTTTACTCACTTATTATCTGGAAGTTTAAAGATATCGGACTTTAGTCTGATTAATTTTCTTTGCAAAATTAAGTTTTCTTTATTATTTTCATCACTCGAATCTGAACTTGTATCACAAATAAAAAACATTTAAAAAAATTAACGCTCGTATCACAGAAATTAAATTTTTTCTTTTTAAATAAACCATAAAATGAATCAGCTGAATTAAATATTAGAGATGTGTGTTTCGCTTTATTACAATTTTCGATAAACAGTCGACGTCGACACAGTAGTGTTACAGAATACCAAAACAGTGTCGACGACGATAGAAAACGATGTCGACTCAAAAACGACGACAACTAGAATAAGGGTGATTATTGTTATCAAATGTTTTCTTTGTTATTATACATATGTATATGTATTTAAAGAAAAAAAGTTGAATTAAAATGAAATGAAAAGACTGAATTCAATAAAAATGGAACTTAATATTAAAACCTTTGGATTTTATTTAGGAAGAGGTAGTCACATAAAATATTCCTTTGCTGGAATGCATTCCTAGGCAAAGGTAAAGTTTGGGACTTCTACGTAATGGTTGTGTTTCTTGTCTCCATAATCCTTCTATAACAGAACTCTCGGTCTACAAAATCTAGTGGACAATAAGTTCCATCGTGCATCTTTAAGAAATTGTGAAGAACAAATGTAGCGTAAACAACTTTTTCGGCAAATTGCAGAGTCATATTCAAAGTCACACGCAATATTCTCCATCGAGCTGTTAAAATACTAAAGGCGTTTTCTATGGTTCTGCGTGCTCTAGACAATCTTTTGTTGTAATTTTGCTTCTCTTCACATAATAATAAACCGAGATATGGTCTCATAAGGTATGGTTTGAGGGAAAAAGCAGCATCGCCAACTAACTAATGTGTGAACTTCACGTCACTATTTGGCAATATAGTTTCCGCCGGGAAATTAAGGTTTTCTAATTTTAAGAACATTCCAAATTTTGACTACCATAAGCACCTATATCGACTACGGTAAATGTGTAATTTGCATCACACAGTGCCATCAGTACAAAACTATATGTTCCAAAAGTGTTTATGTATTAAGAATATAGCTAAAAATTATTTGGTAAAATACATTTAAGAACATATCTTTATATTATAATAATTTGAGCCAGAACGCTGTGGGCATGTAATGGCTACGTGTTTTCTGTCGATGGCTCCAACACAATTCGGCATAATTCCATATATTCTTGAAATCTTCCGCTATTCGCCTCCATTCATACGTACTCGGGAAAGATAAGTAAAAGGCACTTAATAATTTCCATATAATGTCACACGTCTCCAATGTAAGTAGCTGTATGGAAATCAAATTATTGATGTGTTCATTATTGACATACTCAATTATAAACTTACATTAAACTCAAGAAGAGACGGCAATCTGCTGGAATAACTCTACTTGAATTTTTTCAAGCTGATTCCTTATAATGTTGAGTAAGCAATCAAAGATGTCTGGAGATATTCTCGTCGCTATATGAAACTGCTCATGGTCACGGGTTTTTAGTTTATGAAATGTTGATACAAAAAACCCACTCACTTTCCGTTCCAAATACAAGAGACGGACCCAAAATCTTCCTGAATTCTTTTGAAGGTTTTCGTACGCCTTGGCAGCACAAAATATTAAATATGTAAGTTCCATTAGTCCATAAATTATTTTAAAAACACAATTAGATTTGCCATTTTTCTTATAATAATTTTACAATTATTCTTATTCTTCACAACTAGTCTTATCTTTCTTGTAATAATTTCACAACTATTCTTATTTTTCTTATAATAATTTTACAACAGCTGATGACCAGTCGTATAAAACGCATTGTGTGTAACTTGCAATAAACTTGCAATCCGCCTTCAGTTTCCAAAGATCATATGGCATATAATCAGAAAAAATTACTTTTCGCCAATCGTTATCGCTTAATTGTCTTTGAACATCCCATGCCATATGATCTTTGGCAAACTGAAGGCGCTGTTGTTGGCGGATTGCATTTAATGGAGGTTTTTTCTTTAGTTATCGGTGCTGTAAATGTACACTGATTAAAATCGCGCGATGAACTGTTGATTTACTTGCTTTAACTCCTGCTAAATGCTTAATTTTAGAGGTATAATGGGCTGAATTTGAGGCAATTCGAAGAATTTTTGCTTGTCCTGTGGTGTTAGAGCTGTCTAAGTACCTCCTTTTTAATTTTTATTATATGTTTCACGATGACTTCGTCTGATTTTTCTACCGATTTCGCGATAAGAATAATTTTCAGAATGGTAAACATTAATGTTTGTCATTTTCGACGTATTTAAAGAACTCTTTCTTCCCATATTGATTTAGCTAACTGCAGTCACAAATTGTAATTTTATTTGGTTTTTATAAAGCTTTATTACAACCGCCTACTGATTTAAATAAAAATGCACGTGGTTCTATTCTGTTGAACAAAAAAATAAATGAAAAATTTTATACTTGACTAAAAAGAAAGAGAAAAAGTACCTTTATAATTCATTTTTATATTATTTTTTGTGTTTAAATTTCATTTACAGTATCAACTATTTTTCTGGAAAACTAAATTTTTTTTATTCTATCTTTATTTGCAATTTATACAGTTTTTTTACTTTAAAATGTGTTAGTTCTATCCTGATGAACCGCAGTGTATATTAAAAAACTGAAGAAAAAATAAAAATTAAAAATTAAAATTTTTTTAAATTGGATTTTGAGCCTGTACTACATGTAGTACGCTCGGCACATATGAAAGCAAAATACATTATTATCTTGTGATTTAATTCAGTTTTTTATTATCAGCAATTTAGGTATAGTATATAAGTAAAGATAAAATAAATGAATAAAAAAATTATTTAGTGGATAGTACTCAACATTACACTTTACATGGAGCGGCATATCACATTTCATGCAGCGTGTAGTGGTATTATTGTGGCAATGCTTACGACTGTTTACATTTTCCATCGGCTGTCGTGTATTCTCAGAAAGTATATGATCTTTTCGAACAAATCTAATGTCGCATCCTGATGAAAAAGTTGCTAAGGGTTTTCCATGGGTAGATATTAGCAATGTGGGAATACGCCCATATGTCTATACAGTTGCCCCGCATTGTGCACTGCAAGATCAATTAGGTGTGTGAATATTGGGAAGTAGCGTTTTTTACTCCGAATAGATACACGGTACGTCGCCGTGGTCTAGTAAATAGTGTGCTGGGTTATTAGACGTAAAGACAGGGTTCAAACCCCAGCCCAGACATCAAAATAAAATACAAAAAAAGTATTTTTTCGGCGATTTCCTCTCAGCAGATTTCTGGCAAAAACTCTGAGAGTAAATAAAATTGCCATGAAAAAGTTTCTCAAAAATCTGTCGTTCGGAGCCGACTTTAAACTGTAGGTCCCACTACTCATGTATCAAATTAACACACACAACATAAGTGGTGTGAGAAACTAGGTCGTAATCCTGACTGAAAGGTTGTAATAACCAATTATGTCTGTATGTAGACACACGGTGCAAGCTGATATGTTCATCTGCTCGATCAACGCCACCCATGTAGCGATTATATTCATAAATAAGGCGTGGTTGTTGAATATATATACGCTTTTTTTCTTTTCGAGACCAACGTGAAATATTTTTGCCTGGTTCGACTAGATGGACGTTTGAGGTAACGTTTACTGCACTGCAGTCGTTCCAACAACATACAATTATATTGTTTGTATAAATCTTACGATATTCATACCTCTTTTCTGCAGATCTTTTTTCTTCGGCAAAGGACAGTTGCCTAACCGATTGTGACGAATTGTACCAGTACCAGTCGTTCTTCTAACTCAGCAAATAAGTTTATTGTTGTAAATAAATTTTCGAAAAATAAATGGTGATGGAAAGTCCCTGCTCCCTGGTACGGCTCGAACCAAATAATATAGCCTTTATAAGTTGCTCCAACCCAAAATTTATAGCCATATCTTATCGGGTTTCCATGAATATATTGCTTACATCCGTGACTGCCATAATATGGTACCATCTGCTCGTCCACTGAATGCTGTATAGTTTTCGGAGCATTGCTTTGGAAAGTCTTGCTTAACATTTGTAGAAGTGGTCTGACTTTTGCGAACTTGTCTGTTTTATCCAGACTGTTGTTATCCACAAAGTGCAGGTTTCTTATTAGGAATTCAAATCGATCCCTTCTCATTGTATTCGACACAAAAGAATGATGAGTATCCCTATCATTTTTCCAATACATACGGCGTCTCGAAACAGTATTGTAGCCCCTCAGTATCAAAATTCCAATAAAGCACCTGATTTCGTCTGGAGTTATATTTGCAGTTGCATTTTGTTTGGCCGCATAGTCGTTTGAATATTGAGTAATAATTTGCACCAAGTCTTCATCAAAAATTTTTCGAACAATTCAAGAGGCGTAGGTAAAATTTCTTGTTCACATGCTGTAACAATAGGCTCCGTTTCTTCCAGACCGTGCTTTACCCATTTTACTGACATACATTTACGTTTCTTGGCTTGTTGCAATTACGAAGTGGAATGTTGTTTTCACTATCCGATTCAGTAGAATAAGAATTCCGAAAAACCTCAGCATTTAAAAATAGGGGAGGTAAGTTTTCAAAATTCACTTCATCTTCTCCAGAATCTTCATCTGTGACGTAGTTGTTCGCACCTTGAGTGGACACAACTGAGATGTAAACATTTTGCGAAAACTCTTCATCATTTTCATCTAATAGTGTTTTCACACCGAGTGGTTTTAACGAAAAAGTTGGTTTTAACGTTAAAACCAAAAATAAAACCTGATTTTACCATACAAAATTATTGTGTTAAAACCAAAATAAAACCTTTTTTGAATTGGTTTTAAGTTGGTTTTATGAAATACAACCTTGTTTCGATGTACTAAATGTACTAAATCAGAGCTACCAGCTCTGAAAACCTAAAAACAGCTGATAAAAACAAAAACAAATGTAAATAAATAAATAAATGTAAATAATCATTTATTTTGTATTAAAAAAGGAAAAATTTGCAATATTTTTAATTTCTTCAATGAAAATTTTAAAAATTTGTAAATATTTAATTATTAATCGAAATGTGTGTGGTTTCTGGTCACAATGAATATAGTTTCTTGTGCGAAAGGTAAGTCAGAAGCTAAATATAGCAAGATGAAATAAGGCATATTGCTCATACATTTTTTTCTCGCAGTCATAAATGTCATAAATTTAAAACCAATTTTAATAAAACTTGCAGTGTGAACGCAAAATCAGCTGTTTATGGTTTTAATGCTAAAATCAGGTTTTAAATTTTGGTGTGAAAACACTATAAGACATTTATTATCTCATTTAATGTAAAAAATCTGGAAAAACGTTTTCGTTTTCCATTTTTACACACTAAAGGTATATACAAATAGACGACAGACAACAGTTCGGCAGTTCGACAGAAAATTCTGCCAACTGTTTTTTCTGCCGTATGCCGACTGACACAATATCAAAACAATTGAAGTTCATATAGAAATCAGTGTTGTCACTATCAGCTTTTTTGTGTGCAAAAAGAAACTCACTTATGAAAAAACCGCACACACAAAGCATTTATCAAATGAATTCAGATATATATAATAATTGAATCTATAATTCTACTTTATTTATTATGAATACATGGATTGTTTTTTATTTCTCAATTTTAGAATTGTTCTTTCTCTTCAGTGATATAAGTATTTTTAGCTGGTTTTTTATTATGATTTTATATTGTATTGGCATCAATAATTTGCTTTTAGCTGCTCACAAAAATAGAAAATACTTTAATTTGGGCAGAAACTGCTTAGGTTGTTGTCTTGGCTTTTTCTGTTCTGCCTACAATATAATCGTTTTCATATAAACGTGTGTATTCTAAACTAGGCAGCTTTCTGTCTTTCGTCTATGTGTTTATACCTTAATGCAGAACGTACTACTGTATAGTACGTCATCAAATAAATCAACTAAAATCACAAATAATTTTTTTTACATATAATTTTGATACGTATTTGTTTTTACATCTATTATAATTAAAAGAAAAACATGAAAACGATACAACAGTAAAATATACATATACAACTTTTTCTTATCGATTACGTGACATCTTCAGATTTTTACTAATTTAACAAATCTGAAATCTCTGATTCAAAAAAATACACGTAAGACATTACCTTACACAAAATTTATCAAGGCAAGCTGTATCACAACAATAAGTACAGAACAGGTGTACTACATGTAGTATGGTCGGCATATCTGAGTTAAGAATAAAATACATTCAAATATACATATTTTGAACACATATCTTTCATGAACAAAATTTGTATGCTAGTTATCGATTGTTTTTATGCACTGAGTGTCATCTCTTTTGAATTTATTAATTTGTAAACAAGAGTTCTGGAACAGAAACTTATTGAAAACATTCATATTGAGTTCTTTTGAAGCTTTCTGTATGCCTTAGCAGCACCGAATACACAGAATGGAAACGAGATTTTGACAGTTAACATCGCATTGTGAAAGGGACAGCAAATTTTACCAAAAAGTATTTCTGTCCCTCTATGATTGTAACTGTTTTGTTATTAATGTTTTTAGTTTTCAGGGTGGGTTTCTTACATTGGCGAGAGTTAATAAAAAATGTAATTTTTGTCTAAAACTATTAATAAATAATAAAAACAACTAATAACAATAACAATTTTTAACTTTTTCTTTCAAGATATTAAAAAATATTGGCAACTTTCAGTAAGAAAAATTTTTTATGAGCAGTACGTCTTATTTTGATCTTATAATATTTAGGTTCTTAATTAACTCTTGCTCATTGTGACCGAAAATCACCCACATTTCGATTAATATTTAAATATTTAAGAATCTTTAAACTTTTCATTGAAGAAATTAAAATTGTTTACAAATTTTCCCTTTTCTTAACACAAAATAAATGTTTGTTTACATTTTGTTTTCTACTTTAACCGCCAGTTTTCACTCTGTATATTTTTTTTCTCCCTCTAGCTAAAGGGAGGATTTTAACGGGCAGATAAATTGTTTTTCATTATTATGAGTACCCAATAAGTGAGCGTTAAGTTAAAGGGAGGATCATCCTGCCGGTAACTTTTAAAGTTAAGTTTATGTTTGAAATTGCCATATTATATATTATTTTGAATATGGCAAGTTCAAATTGAGCATATACAACAAAAAAAAAACGAAGCCCGTCGTTGCCACTGCATTAAAAAAAAAACTTGTTTATTGATCAGTTTTCTCGACGTTGCTCCGGTACTGCCATATTTTCGAAAACAGTTATTTTATCTGTAAGTTGTAATAACGAAAATAAGTTAAAGATAACTTTACAGTTCCCTTTAGCTAAAGGTACCTTTAACTAAACCCAAGTTTAACGGCAAGTTGTAACAATGGCCCCAAGAGGAAGGTTAAGCTGCTGCTTTGAGCGTTTTTTAAACGTCAAAAGTATACCTTCTGTGTATTCCGTGCTTAGCTGTACAAAATATCATATATGTATATTCATAAAAACATGTAATTAATGCCATAAATTCTTTTAAAATCACTATATATCCATTAAAGTGGAAAAATCGGCATTTGAATAGTCTGATACCTAGTGTCCAACTATGCGTTTGAGCCAATGTATGTTAATATGTAAATATATGTATGTCACTAATTAATTTTTGTTTTATTGTAAGTTCATTTTATTATAATCGTTTTGTTAAATGCTGTATCGGTTGGCCAAGAATTTCATTTTGATATGTTTATCTTTGTGGCGCAAATAGCACTATATTAAGTGTGTTTAGTGTGCACATTACAAATAAATGACAAATTTTTGTTGATTTATGCCAATTCAAACTTATGTTTTGTAGCTGCGTTCGCTACATCTTGCGATTTTTTTTTACAAAAACAATTCACTTTCAGAATGCAGTTGAAATTTTTTTATAACTAGGGGTCAAGAATATTTTTAATGATGAAATAGTAGAATTTGGAAAAAATACTGCCAACCTAGAGTATCAATTAAATTCTTTGAAGGCAAAAATTCGCTGTTTAGAACATTTTTCGAACAAAGTGTATGCATTCAAACATGATATATAAGTAGAGTTTGGGAATTCCCGGACTTTTTCATTTCCCGGGAAAAGGGAATGAAAAATTCGATTTCCCGGGAATGCCGGGAAATCTTTTAAAAATCGCAATACTAGTAAAATACTTAAGATTTTTATTAAAATGTTATATTATTAACAAAAAAGAAAACAATACATTTAAATTCATACTGTATAAACAAAAACAAACAGATTAATGATAACATTTTGAGATCAGTTATTATTAAGAAGTAATTAAAAATATTATTTAAAAATAAAAATATAAAAAATTTGCGAAGAACTAAGTTTTCAAAAAATGAGTTTTTAAAATTATTAGTGCATTTAATAACTCATCAGACATTCGATTTCGTAAATTTGTTGAAAATTTACCAGCTACCGAAAAAACACGTTCGCTTTCTACAGAAGTGGGCTTTAGCGTTAACAATGCATTAAAAAGTAAGTCCAAATTTTTGATTCTGTTTGTACTAGCTTCAAATAAAGCTAGCTCTTTAGTGGCGTTTTTCAGCTTTTCTTTAATATACTTGTGCAACGGAAATATCTTCATCATTTTCAGCAGATGTTATTTCAGTACCTTGGAATAAGCGTTTGTACCTTTGCTCTGCATAGGATTTTAACATTATCCTTGTTATGTTAATATTATTGTGTTGTGAAGTGTTTAGATAATATACTAATGACATCAATTTGCCATTATATTTTTCATTTACTTTACTTTTAATTGTGTGAACCATTTTTTCCGAAAGTATAGAATCAACAGATAATAACTGTTCATAAAGTGTATTCATAATAGCATCACCTATTATCAAATTGGTTTCACGTCTGCCTAATGATTCCACTGCATCTTTTTGGTGTTCAAAACGTTTACTAATGTTTCCAAGTGCGGGACATAATCTTCAACAAACAGTGATGATAAATGTAAATCTATTAAAGCCTTTTTTATTGCATTTTTAATTTTTAGAAATGATCATCCCAACCATGCTGTTCCATCTAGTTCGTACATCTAGGATTAGGTGATACCCTTTATTGAATTCTTCCTTTACATATTTTTGAAAAGTAGCGTTTTTTAAAGTCCTTTTTTAACATTTTGATTATTTTCCTTATGTATGTACAAGAATACGTTAATTTAAAGTTTCCCGTATTTCCCGGGAATATTTAAAAAATTTCCCGGGAATTTTAGGACGGGAATTCTATCAGTTTGTATTCAGCTGGTTCCCGGAGTTATAAATTTTTTCGAAAGAAAGAGCACATAATTGCTTCCAAAAGAAAACAAATTCTTGTTGCAATGGTGAGTGGAATTCAATGGAAAATAAAATAAAGAACTAATAATAAAATTGGCACCAAATATATGCCGAGACTATTTGGCGCCAATAAAAATGATACAAGTGTTACAGCGTGATGCAAAGACTTTTAGTGGCAAAGTAAAATTGGAAAGTAGGGTTGTTTTTATAAACAATTTAAAATATTAATTATAAGTCAATGAATAATAATTAAAGTGAAAAACTAAGTGAAATAATAGTCTAAATTTAATAGAACTTGTGTCTTAGTGGTTTTTAAAAACACTAAGGAGGAATTTGTATCGGGCAGTATCTTAATTGTGATTGTCATTTGTTACAAGAAGCATATAAGAAAAATGTAAGTGTTAATATGTTTATTTTATAAAATAATTTAATTAAATTTTTTCAGGATCCCAAAACGCATCATGGGCTTTCCACCAGGCACAAACTTACATCGATTCCCGGAGTAGGCTGCGAGCAAAGAGCAATTTATTATAAATTATTATTATTTATAATGTTTTATGTGGCTATTTTATTTTATATTAACAGTGCGTTTATTGTTATTTGGAACGGAATGCTATCTTTGTTATAAAACACAATGACAGGCCTCCAGTTCTATCTGGTTTCCCTTACAAACGGTTGTATGTGTCGTTTAATTTTTCTTTTTACTTTATAGTATTAAAAGTGAGTTTGTTTTTTGTGAGTGTAAACTTTGTGTTTTCTAATAAAACACGAAACAGGCCTGGATTCTCTCAACATGTCAGAGATATATATACCTCCAGTATAAGAACTTATCAAAAATTTGAAATTTAATTTTATGTTCTTTTACTTTTATGAAGTTTGGAATTGGACAGAGGTGAGTTCTTTCTGAACTCATTTATACTATGGCTAATTCCATTTAATTTATTCTCATTAACAACAATAATATATTTATAAACAATATTTAATTAATATATTATAATATATTGATGTACATATATATAATAATGATAATAATAATACAATTAATAGTAAGAGGTGTAATGTTTCTGGTGAATTTTTATCTACATTTTAGTTCTTATGTATTTGGAAATCTCTTTCAGGGTATCGGAAATGTTTGAGTAATTAGGTGTCGTTTATTTGAAGGCTATATCCCCTTCCTTTTAGGGTCAATTTTCTATCGAAAAATAAACTCGGACGTTATGACATTAAAAGCGGCCTTGGACCATTATCGTAGGCAGTATTTGTTGGAAAAAGATTAAAAATCAAGTTGAAGGTTGAAAAAATGAGAGAAATGATTTTTCTTCAAAAATTAGTGAAGCGCTCTGGTTTGTTTAGAAACAGGTTTGAATAATTATATGCGTAAACCTAAACAAGGACGTTACTTTGTCGGATTGAAACTAATTTCCTTAGCCGACTTTTCCTTTCTCTCTCAGTATATAGGTATTTACGTCCAATATTAAACTGGCCAGAAATTAGAAATGCTTCGTAAAAGACTGGACAAAAGCTCCGGGGAATTTAAACGGAACTTTTGAGGCGCAAAAGGTGAGAGGACAGGACTTTGCGACGAAATGTCTCTAAAAACTTTTCTTGACTATGATGGATTCAAAGATAAAATTATAGGCTTACAGGAATTTGGGAAATAAAATCGTTCTCGGAACTTAGAGACAAGTACAATGGTCATCATGACTAGCGTAGCTATTTCTTACTTTTTTGTTTATGGAAATTGTAAGAGTTTAAAAATGTAAGCATATATTTTCGAGGCAGGCTGAAAATTACAAGCCATAGGATTAAACCCTTAATAATTAGTTTGCGACCTAAGCGACAATTTTGCCAACTTTTCAAAAATCATTGGGGTAACTTTAGAATGTCCCTATTTTCTAGTTAGCGATAAACGTATTTATTTTATGCATGGCAGGCCGCATCTTTCAACATGCGCCTGAAATTGTCTGTTTGCGAAAGGATATAAAGTTTATTTGAACCATAAACCTGTGTCCTGGGCAGATGTTATCAATTTTTATAATGTAGATTCTAATAATCTATAATGCGGTCCTAAGATAAGTTCGGACCACATTCATGCCAATAATTTTGAAAGAATGAGAGCTAACTTAGCAGCTCAAGTTTTATGTCGAATTGTAGTAGGCGGTCTGCGAACTTCGCATTTCCAACTTAAAAAGTCTTTAGATATGTACAAGTAGGTTTTAAATGATTTAAGACTCGCTGGTTAACCCAGGACCATTGAAAAGACTTCTTTGAACAAATTCGAAAGGTTTAAGGTAATGCTATAAGTATAACCCCACTAAATTTTTCAGCCTCTTTTCGAAAGCAATGGGGGGTTACTTTGTAAATGTAAACTGCGGAAATATTTCCCCAATTGATAAAATTTTAGATTTGTCAATTGTAGACCTGGCATATAGTTTCAAAAAATACAATACGTTCCATTCTTTAACAAACCTTCCTTTTACGTAATTTATATGATAGTTTCGCTATAAACACTTCAGGATATTTTTATTATAAATAATCGAAAATGCACTTATGTGTAGTTCCGCTGACCTATTTTAATGATAATCATTCTATCCCAGACGATTCAGATATAGCAAATAATTCGACGATAGACGCCTAGTTAAGCCTCCTCAAGGCTTTGTAGATTATTATAAAGCAATGGATAATACATTTATAGATTTGTTCAACAAAACTTGCTGTCGACATGGTCTTCGTAAATACCTTTCTACGAAATTCTCCAAGAATGAAACTTTCTGTTGTTTCAGAGTAAAACATGAGGATGGTTAAAACCTACACACAAGAATTATAATTTATTTCATTGTAAAATATTTCAAGGGTAGATTAAGGAGAACTATTGCAACTGGAATTGCAATTTGCTAATGAAGAAAATGACAGTGACCATCCAATAGAAATCTCAGAACAACAAAATATAACAAAAAAATTTCCAAGGCGGTGTGATTGATTGCAGAAGTTATGGGGATTTTTTAAAGAACAGTCCTGACAGCAGAAGGAGTTATAAAATCTTCCAGGCGGTAGCTACGGATACCAATTGCTACAAGGAAATTTATTTTACGTTGAAAAAAAAAAGCTGTTCAGCAAACCTTCTACCAATTTTTTGTGAAAAAAGCCGACTTACGACAATAGACAGTGATTACTTTTTATTTTGTTTTCCATAAATTAATTGAATATTTTATTTTGTTTTAGTTGAATTTTTTATCTTGTTGTTATTAAATTTGTTCTTTTTATGCATTTGTTCATATTATGTTATTTTTGTTTTCTAAATGTTTACTTTGGTGAATTTTCTTTTTAAAAAGTAGTATTTTCGTAACCCTGGAACCAATCTTCGATCTTTACATGGTTGGCAATAGAAAACCACAATTCACTTTACGTCGCGTTTTTTGGAACGTAACTACTACGCAAAGTAAAGTATTGTTGCATATTGTAATTTGCGCACATGTATGTGTATTCAACATTGCTAATTAATAACTACCGCTAACATTAACTGAATTCAATTACAATATCATTCTTCATTTCATTATTATGATCATGATTATGAAATAATCAAATAAACCAGATAAAATTGTCAAAAAAAAAAACAAGTTTAAAAAATGTAATTTCTAAAAACTCACTACATTATCTTTTGACTGTCGCACTGTGTAATTGTGAAAAAAATTGTACATGAACTTAAGAATATTATTTTATGAATATAAACAGAAATATATGTATATTTGCGAATGCAACGAATTAAATACACATATTATAAAACAAATTTCATTGCAGATGTATTTTATAACGTTTTTTAAATAAATAAATAAAAATAAAAGCCTAAATAGCATTTATTTTTAACATAAAAACTTTTACTTAACGATTTACTCATCCTCGCCCTATAACCTTTCGAAACAAACGGATAATTTAATTTTTCGAAATTCCTTAGACAGTGTTCTTTCACCTACGAAGACTGAGACAGCAACTTGGGACTTAGACCCAACAAAGAGAAATGATTCAAACTGCATTCTGACAATATAGACGCGTATCGCACTATACGTAGAAAAATATTGAATAATGTCAATCAAAATATCAAATAAGCCTCCAATTTTACGAGAAAATTCAATTACTCCTATTATTTACGAAGTTAAAAATTTTCTGATATGACCTAGGCCTTGTTGTCTTCAAAAAAAAAAATTGATGACGCAGTGCCATACTTGAAAGATCACATTAAAGAATCTATTAAAAAAATTAATAATATAGTATTCATTACGTAACTGCAATTATATGCGCGATGTTTTTACTTTTTAAAAGAATGTCACAGATTTCACATTACACAAGGATGTTATAGTTGCACAAATATACACAACAAAATTGTCAGCAGTGGGAAGGAAAATAATTAGAGAAGAATTAAAAAAGCAGGTACTCCTCTACTAAAGAGTCCGCCAAATAACCTTTTTTTTGAAAATGCTTTAAAAAAGAACTACTGAATATTATCTCAAATTTTTTTTTTATTTGAAAGTACAATCCTTCCGGTTAATAATGGAAAATAATTTCATTCAAATGGCTGCCTCGGTTGGCCATGCAGTAGCCTACACGATCGGTCCAATTTTTAAGCACATTATCTATTGTGTGCAGCTGTATTTCACCAATGGTTTCACGAATATTGTCCTTTAAAGCGTCAATTGTCTCTGGCTTGTCAGCGTAACACTTATCTTTGACGACACTCCACAAATAATAGTCCAACGGTGTCAAATCGCAGCTCCGAGGTGGCCAAACGACATCAGCTCTGCGGCTGATAATGCGATCTTCAAAAACAAGGCGTAAAACATCGAGTGTAGCTTCGGCTGTGTGGCACGTAGCGCCGTCCTGTTGAAACCAAATGTTGCCAATATCTTCCTCTTCAATTTTTGTGAACAAAAATTCATTCAACATGGCTCGATAACGATCGCCATTGACTGTAACGGCCACTCCTTGCCCAATTATGCCTCTGGACTAAAATCCGCACCAAACAGTGACTCGTTTTGGGTGCGTCGGCTTTTTAATGTATGCATGCGGATTTTCTGTGCCCCAAATGCAACAATTTTGCTTGTTTACATATCCGCCAAGATCAAAACGAGCTTCATCTGAAAAGATGATTTTTTTTGCCACAATCGGCATCTTCTGGTGGAGGCTACTGCATGGCCAGCCGAGGCAGCCATTTGAATGAAATTATTTTCCATTATTAATTGTACTTTCAAATAAAAAAAGAAATTTGAGAAAATATTCAGTAGTTTTTTTTAAAGCATTTATAAAAAAAGTTTATTTGGCGGACCCTTTACATAGTTGTTCATACCAGAAAAGCACATAAATTTGGACTTTTGCTACCACTGAAGAAGCAGAATCAATCAACCTTTATTGAATCTGAATCGGAATTATCTGTTAAAAAATTGGTTTGAATTTCCAAAAAAACAATTTTTAAAACCGAATTTTATACAGAATTAGAAAAAGTGAGATTTTTAGCTACTCAGTTCAAGTTCAGTATATATTTATAGAACTTATTGCAGATTACAGATAAGACAACATGTGCTAAGTGTGTTTCTTGCCATCGCGTGATAAGAAGAACCAGTGAAGTGACTTAAACTTCATTAAACATTTGCAAGTCAAGCATATTGAACTTTTTAAAAAGTACAAAAGCTATAAAACAGCTAATCGTAACGGTGATAGAGCGCAACCTGTGATTAATGAAAAACTGCTACTCGCAATTATCGGCTCAGCATTGTCCCTTTCCATTCTTGATAAGGAATCTTTCGTAAATCTGTTTCAACATACGGATATGAAGGTGATGACCAGACAAACAGCGTCGGAAAAATTAAGTTGGATTCACCCATTGTTTCGGAACAAATTTTGTTAAATTTTTTGAGAGTTTGTTCTGAAACGATTCACCCACTTCGAACAATTGTTTTGTAAAAACAAGGTTACCATATGAAATATTTTCGTAAACGATGCATGTTAGTTTTACAATTAGGTAGCAGAGTAGCAGATGATTCCAATTCGTTTGTTTTCTTGGCTTGTGTGGTCATATTTTTTATTGTGTTACAAGAAATTGTAAATTAAAAGAAATCTTAGTGGAAAATAATTGGATAAACGTAAAGTGCTTCTGTTAATAGCCATTGAGTTCGAGAATACTCGTTTAATTGCAAGATATATAAATATATGAAAAAAAATTAGAAATAAGGATTGCAGTTAAGAAGCTGCTAAAAGAAAGGAAGAAAATTGGGTGCTTTGGTATGTATATTTTACATACTTACATATACTTTTTTAAAATTAAATAAAAACATAACACATGATAAAAATAATATGATTGATTGGTTTTTATTTGGTTTCTCACATACTAAATTTTATTTAAATTAATATTCATAAATAAAACTATTAAATTTATTTTAAAAGAGATAGCAAAAATAAATTCATTTCAAAAAGAGTTAACAGATATAAATTCATTTCAAAAAAGATAAAACTAAATTCATTTTAAGCCTAATTAAGTACTCTGGTGCTCAATTACAAGTGCCATTAATTTTAATGCACTCTTTTGATTTTCAGGTACCTTTGAAAATCCTTCTTGCAAACTTAAAAAAGAGATCAATTTTTTCAGCTTCGGATTGGACTACAGACGATGCTAATTCATTCAATGTTTTTAACGATTCCTCATAATTTGCTTCTGCGTTAGCCAACCAATCGTTTCCGTTTTTGGGCTTCCTTTGGCGTAGAAGGAGGTGAACGTATGGACTGACTACTGCCTGTCGGATATTCTACAAATTCTGCCGAAATAAGCTTCAGTGCTACTGATTTATTTCAATCCATTTTAAACAACCGCTCTCTATTTTATTATACTTACATACATACAAATATACATATAGTATGATGTGGCAGCTCAGTTCAACTTTACCTAAAAAAATAAAATATCTGGCAGCACAGTACGATTGTTTCAGAACAAAAATTAAAATTAAACCAATTCGAGCTGAAATTGTCCCAAAGCAATATTACTCTCTTTCGTTCTCTCTCAAAAAGAGAAACGTCAAATTACATAAAAAAAAAAAAATTGTTTCGTAACAAAATTGGGTGAATCCAACTTTAAGGGCAAAATACAACTTCATGGTACAAAATATAAAGAAAAATATGTTTTCTCCCAAATTTTTTTATACTACAGCAGACATTCGGCTGTGATTTAACTGGTCTGTGTTTATGTGGATTGTAAAGAAGAAAAGAAAACAAAAAAAAGAATTGATCTCACTCTCAATCAACCCTCAAACAGAAAGGTACGTTTTATTTGTGAAATATTTAACTTTGCATTTTTCTAATACTTTTGTGTATTTTTTGTGGCTCAAAAAATATTTTATTTTTGATATTTTACCTCAATTCCCCCCGAAACAGTCAGCAAACCACAGAACCTTTTTAGGGTCTACATGTCATTGTAAAGAAAGAATGTTAGGAAAAAACATTGCACAGATTATAATAGAAATTAACACTTGTTTTGGCCTAAGTAGCTCCAACATTGTTGTAACTGTTACGGATAACGGTTCAAATTTCGGAGTGGAATATTATATTTTCGAAGATACCATTGATGATAATCTGCCAGTCTTTCATAATGAGAGGTGGTTGCCTACATATGTATGAAAGATGTTGCAGCCATACTCTGAATTTGCTTGCTTCAACCGATTTTAACAAAATTTTGAAAACTGATCAGCCACTCTTCATTCAAAATATCAGAGTAATTAAAATCCCTTTTGTATTATTAATTTTTCATATACTTGTCAAATTCTATTAACTTTTATAGGCATTTGATAAATGCAACAGTCTGTGAAAAAAGTACAAGTGGCCAAAGTCTTTGGAAATAATTCCAGAGCACTTTGGATCGGTGATGCTTTTGCCCGTTGTTACTAGATGGAACTCATTGACGCAGTACAGAAACTAATTAGGTACAAAGACAACATGAATAGTCTGTCTTAAGCTAAGTTTACCAAATCTTTCTCTACAAGAACATATTAAACCTGACCGATAGTCCACTGTAACACATCAGTTCTTGAGTTTTTTGAACGATGAATAGAGTACAGATGGGAATTGGGAAAAATATGATTTGCTAAAACAAGCATTTACATATTTTAACACGTAGCTAACGTCTTCAGTTCCAGTGAAACGACTATTTTCTTTTGTCGGGATCGTCAACAGCCCAAGATGAGAATCATAATCTGATTTTTCGTTTGAAAATTAGTGTTAACAAAGGCGAATTTTCAATATGTGTAATTGTATGGTGTTAATTTTTTGTTAACTATTTTATTTACTATTCAAACCAGAAATAATCGTAATTGTAATCATTATTCCACAATTAAAAAAAGTAATCTCATTACTAATCATTACTTAACAGGTATGATTATGACATGTTTTTATTCATTTTTATTTGTACACTTTATAATATATCCTTCAGTTTTGTTATCGATAATTTTTTATCACTTTATTTTTCTGTACTACTTCCATAGAACTTTCATTTGTGAGTTAATATCTTTTTGTGCTATGATTAATAATAAATAAGTAAAAAGGTACACGAGATTACTGAGATGATTAAAGGATAAAAAATATCTCCTCTTAAAATATGAAAATCTTTCTAATCAACTGGACTTTAACACATTTCCTACAAAAATTGATTTGATAGAGTTCAATAGTCTCAATTCGAAACAAGAATTATACAAAATTTTAGAGGCATACAAATATTAATTAACAAGTACAAGTTTCAATGCATTTGTTTCAAAATTTGAAGTAAATTTTTTTATACTGAGCAGAATACCTTGTCACTGCTTTTTCAACCAAATAGTACATTTAATTCCCAGTTTACACCGACATCTTTTCAAATTAGTGTCTATAAACACAATAATAAAACTTTCTCATGTTTCAATTCTATTCAAGGTGACTGTAACAACTTTTTCGAAATCTTCAAATTAAAAACCGAAGTTAGAGACTAAAATTTTTTAAAAATTTATAAATAAATTTATTAAAAGATGCCTTTAATTGTGGAATTTTCGTATGCTTATATATAAAAGCTATATTGGAAATTAGAGATCTTAATAACTTACAAGATCTATTTGAAAGATCCTATTGAAATATTCAGAAATGGATTGAGAGCAAATTTTTTTGAATATGCAGATATATACAGATACACTACAAACTTACTTTCATTGTGGTGGAAAAACTGTTGAACCTCTTTATATGCTATAATGTGAAACAGCACCAACAATTTGAGAAATTAACCTTAAATGTGAATATTTTACAGCGGCTATTGAACGTAAAAGTAATTTACTAACTTATGGTACGGTTACATCTAAAAAATATTTTACACAAAACGTAAAATATTTGTCTGCCATAATGTGATCAGAAAATAATTTTGCGTGGCAAACAAAAATGTTTTAATTTTTAAACCGCCCTTTGTCAGATATTTTCATGATTTTTGTGCAAATATTTATTTGCTCTTACATATTTTTTGTAAGGGCAAACAGAGGCAAATAACAGTTGTATTGGGCTGTGTTGTCTACTTGTTTACCAAAATTTTTAAAAAACGATTGAAATAATATTAAAGTTAAAAAATAATGGAATTAATGTAATGCCTTTTAATATTGTTTTTAATTCATTGTATCCATACATAATTAGAGTTTGAGTCCTCACGTAAAATATTAATTTATTTTTACATCAACGGATATGTTTTTCAGTATCAATGCAAATTAAAATAGAAACAATGTATTGTATGATAAGTAATGGCAAATATTGAAAGGTAGTACAAACTATTTAGCCTTGATATTATAGTCCGCAGATTACACGATTTGTGTTTTATTTTATGTTTCCTCTTGTCTAAAGGAGTACTGTAAACATTTTTTAAAAGAATTTAGCAGCTTTTAAATATAGCGATTGGCTACACAATAAACATCTGTTCATTTTATTCCTATACATTGTGGTGATTTTATACATTGTGGTAAGTAAATACAATAGCTTTATAAAGATTTAAATTAAATTAATATTCGAATTTTAGCCAATATGGAAAACGAGTACGCAGCTCCCGCTGACAAAAGACCGATAGTAAAGCCAAATGTAGTGAAGGGCTGGGAAGACCCCGACGTCTTTAAATTAATTTTATTAGTGGAGAAACAAAAATGTTTATGGGAAGCGAAGGATGGCGATTACCGGAATAAAATTGTGAAAGAAACTGTAGGAGATGAGTTTGAATGCAAATTTTCTAACATAGATCTAAATGCGAAATGGACCAATCTCCGAATACAGTATCGGGGCTACGCTGTAAGACCTAAGACGAAATCTGGCCAGGGCACATCAGAAAGCCCAAAATGGAGATACTACGGCGCCATGAACGCGCTGAAGACCAGCAAACTCAACAAACAATTTCCAATTTAAATTTGGATTGTGGGTCGGACAATAATTGTAAGTAAAAATAGTTATATAAAACTCTGTTTCGCTAATTTGATGTATTAATTCCCATAGTAACTAAAAATTTGATGTCATCAACCCCACAGCCATCGATTCCACCTAGATGTCGGTCTCCAAACAGCAGTAGCCCATCAGCAGCATCACTAATTGCTGAAACAATGAGGGGGGCGGTATCGGCCACTAAAGACCGCAATCAAAACGTTTTCGAACCTGTCGTTAATTTTTCAAATTATTTGGTGAGCGAACTTAAAACGCTTAACGCGTTTGTAAGGAAAAGCGTGACAATGTTCTCCCTGCAGTGCGTTGAAGAGGAACGAAAATATAATTTGGGTAAGTTTTTATAAAATCATATTTAGAAAACCAAGACTTCATTTTGGTAATTGTTGCTTTTACTAATATTATTTTTACACTTCTAGGTTTAAGTTTCACAAACGAAGACTAGGGCCCCGATTATAGTTCACAACACATAACTGTTGTGTTGTAACAGGGACAACACAACATTTATTACTTTCTTGATTACGGTTCACAACATTTAGATGTTGTGTATGTCACAGGGTTGTTATTTAATGTTAGTATACTTTTCCTTTAAAATACATCCCTGACTGTATAAAACTGTTAATTGAATACAGAATATACAATAGTGAAGTTTAGAAGAACGGTAAAAATAAATAATAAAATTGTAAATTGTAATTGTATTTATACAATTAATGGATTTTAATGTCGAGTTTGTATTCGGATGTTGAGTTGTTCTTTGATGATGATGAGGCTACCAAGAAAACGCAAATGACACGCAATATGAAAGGAATTCGGTACAATTCAACTCTTTGGAATTACGAGATACTGAGTACGTAAAATTGTTCAATTATAAAATTCAGCATTGTTATAACATTTATTTTTCATTATTTTTTTTTGCTCGAACGAAAGCTTATACAATTTCCTTTAACACCTTTATAATCCCTTAATGGGATGCGAGTGGGATATCTATCAAAAAAATTATTTTTTAACTCAAGAATAAGATTTTTCAATATTTGGCATAAAAACGTAGTACCTAAATGATCTTAAAAAGTATTTATTTGCATTCTAAGGACATTCGGAAATTAGTTTTTTATAAACAGTGTTAAAGTTTGGACGTGTGTTATTTACTAATTACATACATAATTAATCTTCACAATGGTTTCCGCTTATAAAAAGGAAATGTTTACTTCTTTTTGTTGTAATCCCTTAAACAAAAAGAAGCACAGATCATCAGATATGCGAAATATTGCCGACAACTTATTGAAAAAATTCCCAACGATGATAGAAAAGTTGGACACATTACCGGTTATTCCAGATGAGAACAAAATCAATTCTGAAAATTGTGACAGTTCTGCAGGTGATGGTTGTTCTAACTTTTCAGTAGAACCTATAAGACCTAATAATGAGTGCCAAAATCAACATCAGAGTTTGGAACGTCTCAACGAAAAGCAAGAATTGCTAAGAACTTGGTTGCTGAGCATGGGATTCACACCCTTCCAAACGAGAAGAAGGGAAAAACTTTAGCGTGCGAAACTAAAGCTCTAGTAATTCAATTTTATCAGCGAGATAAGAGTCGAATGATGCCAGGTATGAAAGATTGGGTTTCTGTTCGAATCGGTGGCCAGAAAGTTCAAATGCAGAAGAGGATGGTTCTCTGTAACCTGAATGAGTTATAAGCAACATTTCAATCTGAACATAAGGACGTCAAAATTGGATTTACAAAATTTACCCAACAGGCCAAAGCATTGCGTTTTGGCAGGAAGCAGCGGAACTCACACAGTATGCGTTTGCATTTACCATGAAAATGTTAAACTCATGTTGAAGGAAATCATCTTAAAGTATTTGACAGATGATTCCTCAGAAGATTTGCACGATTACAGTGATTGCCTTAAATTGACTATGTTACTTATGTAACAACTTCATGCCACTTAGGCAATTGACTTTTTAGTCAAACAGCAATGGTCATTTTTGATTGATTTGAAGACACATTTGAAGTCTTGTGAATTCGTGACTTCATATGATTTCGCAGAGAACTATAAATATGTTATTCAGGATGCCATAGAAAATGAAAAACTTGAACACAAAAGTATGGCAATCATATAAGATGATTTAAAACATGATACCGCTGCAGTTTATGAATACCAGAAGATAATTCTAAATTATCTGAAATCTAAATTTATAGTGAAGAAGATATACTACGTTTCGGATGGAGCTCGTCAACATTTTAAAAACAAAAATAGCTTCGCAAATCTTATAGCTCACGTAAAAGATTTTGGAATTCCAGCTGAATGGCATTTTCATCCAACTGCACATGGCAAAGGAGCATGTGATGGCATAGAAGCAAATCTCAAACGAAATGCAGCAAGGTATAGCCTGCAGTGCTCTCATCAAGATCGCATCTTAGATGCGAACGCTTTATTCCGATGGGCAAAGAACCATTGCAAAGAAACTGAAATAGTTTTTAGTAGCAAAGATGATCATGAGTAAATATTAAAAACATTGAAGAGTAGATTCGACGCTGCTATAACAATTGACGGTACAGCTCAATACCATGCTTTTATACCACTTATCGATGGAAGACTACAGTTGAAAAAGTTTTCTGCATTTACTCTATGCGATTTCTATCCAAAGCCAAAAAGAGAGCAGCAGCGAAATCACCAGCTGAACCTAGTAATAGTATATATTAATATATATTAATTTTTTATTATTATTGTTATTTTAATAAAATATTGAAATAAGCCGTTTTGATTATTGCGCCATTCGCCTTGTATAACAGAGCCATCGTCATAATGATGGTCAACAAGATATGAGTTGAAGTACACTGAACTCTTTCGACTCATTAACCCTTTCATGTCCGAATTTTTTGGGCCAGAGCTAAAAGTTTTATAAGGACATGTGTTTGTTAGTCATGGCCTAAATATGAAGTGATATTAAATTCAGAGTCCTACGTATTCTGGTTTTACACGTTTTTAACCAAGCTTGTTTGCAAAAAAATCTTTTAAAAAAAATTTAAAATTACGGAATTTATGAACAAAAATGTACAATGTTGCCTATAGGCAACATCGGGCATGAAAGGGTTAAGTATTTGTGTAATACACATCACGCAAGAGTAATTTGTCTTGTTTTTGATGACTCTAGCATTATAGGGGTACGCATTACACGAAACCTGGCAGACATTATTCCAAATGCATTTTCTATTACCCTTCGTGCTCTAGACAACCGATAGTTAAAAATTCTTTGAATTACATTCATATTACGTGCGCTAAATGGTTTAATATGTGTGGAGTTAGGGCAAATGCATCATCGGCTACAAGAACATAAGAAATATGCAAAGGTAGTGGTTTTGGAGGAGGTAAATTAAGTTTATTCCTCTTCAAGGCCTCATTAAATGAACATTTTCGAAAAATTCCACCATACGAAATTCTGCCATAAATGGCCATAAGAACAATGCTATGTGTTTCTACAACAAAAAAACTGCAAGAAAGTACATTTGTTGTTTAATACCTTTGTAGTAATAATAAACGCTTCCAGAGTGAGATGGCGCAATCATTACAATGTGTTTTCCATCTAGTGGTCCAATGCAACTTGGATAGTCAGCTGATGGTACCTGAAATTTATGATAAAGAAAAGCATAGGATGTCATACTGTAGCGTATAGAAACGAAACGAAACTATGTATATTTCGTTACCTTTAAATAAGTATGTTTTAAAACTTTATAAATAGCATCACATACTTCGGTTATAATCCCTGAAATAGTATTATGAGGATTTCTAAACATATTCTGCAGAGATCTGAAGCTTTCACCAGTCTTCAAGTAGCGCAGTCACCGCAAGGCGTTCAGTTGGTGAAATTGGCTCAAGAAATTTAGTTATTTTTCGTTGGATAAGAGGTGCCACCAACTGAAGCTGTAAAAGAATACAAATATATTAGTGATCAATGTTTAGTATAGCAACTTACCAAATGGTCAAAATTCCCTGCATTCATACGCAGAAAATTTTTATATAAATCAGGGGTTTCCAACCGCAGTTCTTTTAATAATTTTTCTGTGCATCCTTTTTCTTTTCTGCGCTGAACCCATTTTCGAACCCACAGTCGTTTTTCTTTTTTTTTCTGGCGGAATATCACAGAAGCTCCGCACCACAAAACAAGAAAATATTCGTCTTACATTATGGATGAAAATGTGAATATGTATTTTTTTTTTTTTTTCAACAAACATGTTTGCCCAAACTTTTGTTTGCCGTTATTTGATGAAACAAAAATGGGAAAATAAATGTGCGTAGTGTGACCACAAAACAAAATTTTAGTTGTTTGAGTCATATTTCGGGCAAACATTTGACATATCTGACTCTACCTCTAAAGTTTATTGTTAAAGGATTATCACTAGAAAATTCTACACTAAAGTGTAGATAAAACTTTGTTGCTTTGCGTGACGTTTATAACTTTGACAACACTCGCATTGTTTGTTTATCTTTGAAAAGTGTTTGGCGCGTAAGTTTTGCTTTTAATATTTTGTGTTTAAATAAAGACTAAAAATGGATTTGGAGGATTTATTGGACTTACTTATAATTCTACTGCTAATGGACGAAGCATTGGAGCAGTTTAATTTTAATTTAAGGAAAAATATTAAAAAAATAAAATTTGCGCGCAAATATGCCAAAAATATTTACAGAATAATTAACAGCTGATTGTCAAAGCACGCAAAAAGATGAGAGATGCCCAACTTTTTGCATTGCGTTGCATTAAAAGTACTTTATGGGACAAGTGCCATATAAACATGTACATTTATCTTAAATGTCAAAGCGAATTTGTAACGCAATGCGAAGCAAAAGTTCTATCTGACATGGCCTTAAGTCCTATATAAATACCAGTCTTGCAACATATTTTTCCTGATAAAGTTTGAGGAACAAAATTGAGTTCATTTTTAAGTCTTAGGGCCATTATTTCAACTTGCCGTTAACTAAAGGGAGGATTTTAACGGACAGATAAATTGTTTTTCGTTATTATGCGTGCCCAATAAGATAGAAGTGATTGTTAAGCTAAAGGGAGGATCAGCCTACCTGTTTACGCTGGTCACCCTAATTTTAAGTATAATGTATTAAGTAGTGTAAATACGCTTAAGTTATGTGGAATGTAAGGAAGAAAGAAAAAAGAGAAGAAAAATAAAAGGAATTGATCATTCTCTCGATCAACCCCCGAACAACAAGGTAATGTTTTTTATTTAGAAACATTTATATATTTTTTTCTAATACTATTTTGTGTATTTCTTGGCTCAAAATTAAAATATATTATTTTGGACTTTTTACCCCAATTCCCCCGAAACATTTGGTCCTTCGAGCCGGATAAAGTCAAAATAAAATATTTTAATTCGAGCTATCTCTTTGCAGATTTGAAGAGACAGCCATATTGGCCTAATACATAAAGGAGATTTTATTTGATTTTCGCCAACAATTTTTGGAATTTCCCCATTATTCATCACTCCACAAAACCCCCCCCAATTATAAATACTATTTTGTAAAAGGTATGTTTGTGAATTTTTGAAAAAAAAAGTGCGAAAGTGAGAAATAAAATATAATTAAAAATTAAATTAAAGTGTAAGAATATAAGTGCTGAATATACGGTAATATCAAGTGAATTGTTGTTGCGATTGCAGCAAAGTGCGTTTTGTTGTTGGTGAAAGCAATAAGTATACAAAGTGTTGTTGGTTGTTTACTTCTTTTTTAAGGTAAACAGCAATAAGTATACAAATTGTTGTTGGTTGTTTACTTCTTTTTTTAAGTAAACAGTTTATTGCTTTCTGCGTGTGTTGTCAATCTTCGTTATTGACATTATTTTTGCGTTTTTTTTTTTTTCGGCAATTCAGCAGTGAACTAAAAGTTATATTCTTACACTCAACCAAATTTATTAATAATTTTTGGAAAATTTTAGTAATTTTATTACTTTAATTTTATTTCATATTGTTTTGAATATTTTATAAATTCATTTATTTATTTATTTTTATATTTAAATATTTTTATGATTTGAACATTTTCGCGTGAACGTTTTATGTCGAAATATTTTTAAACGATTTCAACCTTTTCGGATTTTGGATATTTTTTATTATTCGTTTTTTTTGTTTCCTTAAATCATTCGTGTCGACATATTGCGAAATTTTCGTTACGTACCGCGATTTTTTTTGGGTTCTTTTTTTACGAGAAGTTTTTTTTTGTAATCCTGCATTTCGTGTCGGAATATTGCGAAATTCACGTTACGTTCCGCGATTTCTTTGGTTTCTTTTTTTTATTTCTGTAACCCTTTTCCCTAACTCATACGAGAATGGAACGGAATTTAAGAAATTTCAGTAAAAATTTCAACCGCCTAGCGGATTTTGAAACCTTTGTTCGGGCTATTCCGAAAGAGGGACATTCCGTTCATTCTTTGAACACCCATCGGCAGGAATTAGTCCGTTTGTGGGAGGTCTTCCGCGATAGTTATGAAGACCTTCTAGAGAATGCTGAGGTTACCAAGATGTCGACAAAAGACATCAAGACAAAGTACACGTCGGGATATACTTTGTATTTCGAACTGGTATCATTTCTCGATAGTTTAGTGGATAATTTCAAGTCTAAACCCGCGAACCCTAGTGGTACTATCCCCATACACCTTCCCCCGTGTGACACCCAAACATTTTCTGGGGATTACGCGTCCTGGCCAACTTTCAGGGACATGTTCACGGCCCTTTACGGGACTAACCCCCATATCAGTAATATACAGAAAATGTATTATCTTCTACAAAAAAACGGAAGGCGAGGCTAGGGATATAATCCGCACATGCCCTATGACGAACGATGGGTTTGATATGGCGTGGAAAAATCTGGTAGACCGGTACGAAAACAAGCGAGTACTGGTAAATTCCCAGTTGAAAACCTTATTCAATCTTTCTGTTATTGAAAGAGAATCGGGTCCTGCAATCAAGCGATTGCAGAGAACGATCAATGATTGCATAACTAATTTATCCTTGCTCGGGATTGAAACGCGAAATTGGGACATCATATTCGTTTATATTAGTTCGCGGCACTTAAAGTGTACGGACGTGCAGTCGGCAAATTATAAAAAAATATTTGTAATAGGTGTTTTATTACAACTAAAATAAAAAAAGAATAATAAAAAACAAAACAACTTAAACTTAATAAAGTTTAAAAAAGAAAAGAAAACTGCATAAAGACAGACAACAATCAAATAAGTAAAAAAAATATATAAAGGCCGTTAACCTAATTAATGAGTGAGCCAAGTGCAAGTGCTAATGAACGCAGACTGAGTTTTAATGATAGAAATGCTTACGTGATCATTACTTCAAAAGAATGTGAAACAGTTAATATAAATAAAAAATTGATGACTCGCGTTATTTGACAGCGAAGCCTGCAAATCGGGTACGCTACGTTAGCGACCCAACAAGTGAAAAAAAATCAGCAATAGTGCGAGTGGTCAAAATTTAAATAAGTGTGTTGGGCCAAATACAAATCTACCCCATACTCCTCTTTTGGGTAGTCATAAGAATATCGAAGATATTTTGCAATCACCGGACGTAAATAAGGAAAGTACAATAATTAAAAAAAGTGCAGCGAAGACTGAGAGCAGTGAAAAAGTTCTCACAGGTATGGACCGTTATATCACAATAACGAAACGTAAGTCCAGCCCTAGAGCAGCCTCCACGTTGGAACCACATCCAAAACAGGCAAAAAATAACACTGACAACGCAAACCGTTTTGCAATTCTTGCAGAAAAAGAGAAGGAAGACAATACAGCTGCAAAAAAGAATTTCAAACCCCCACCACTGTACCTACGAGAGCCCACTACCAATGCCTTGGTAACTAAGTTGACACAGATTGTTGGCAAAGACAATTTCTACGTTGTTTCTCTACGAAAGGGTAATATTCAGGAAACCAAAATCCAAGCCAAAGATGAAAAGATTTTTAGAGCAATTGTGAACAAGTTCGATACTGAAAAGAAAAACTACTATACTTATCAACTCAAAAGTGCAAAAGGTTTAAACGTAATCATTAAAGGCATTGACAGTACAGTACCTATTAGCGATATTAAGAATGCCCTTCAATCTGAAGGGTATGAAGTCAAATCAATCCATAATATTTTAAATAAAAATAAAATTCCACAACCGCTTTTTAGAGTCGAAATAGAATTTAACTCGAACAATATAACGAAAAAAGGTGACAATCATCCTATATATGGATTACGGTATCTTCTAAACCGTCGAATATATGTAGAGGAACCCATTAAATGTAAAGGCCCCCTCAGTGTCAAAATTGCCAAGAATTTGGGCACACAAAATCTTTCTGCAAATTACCGGCAGTATGCGTCAGGTGCGGAGACGTACACAGAAGCAGTGAATGTCCCCACCCGAAAACTGAAGTTAGCTGTAAAAAATGCAGTAATTGCGGTGAGAACCACACGGCTAATTATCGAGGTTGCAAAGTATACTTGGAACTCAAAAATAAAGCGGCGGTCAAAAGACCTATATATAATCAGTACCGTGAATCAAACTTCCCAAGTTTACCTCAGCCCACCATTCCACAACAGGCAAACTCCAAAAATGTTGCCCAAACCACAAGTAAATTTCCAGATGCTTTTTCATATGCTGACGCTCTAAAAGAAGGCATTCCAACTGCACATTCGAATTCCCAAAATTCAATTGAAACTCTAATCCAAACAATGAGTAATTTTATGGCTAACATGCAGAACATGTTGCAACAGCTGCTGCAAAACCAAAATATGCTTATGCAGATTTTAGTAAATAAGACATGAACACCCTCAAAATGTGCTTTTGGAACGCGAACGGCTTAAGCCATCATAAAAACGAAGTACAAAACTTCTTATATACTTACCAAATTGATGTCATGCTAATATCGGAAACACACTTCTCGGACAAAAACTGCTTTAGAATTAATGACTACTACACATATGACGCAAAACACCCTAGTGGTAGGGCATGCGGAGGGGCAGCTATTCTTGTTCACAAGGACATTAGGCACTTTCCATTGCCAGAATTCACCCAAGATTACATTCAAGCAACATCAATCAATTTACCCTACATTGGTGTTACAATATCAGCACTTTATTGTCCTCCAAGACACAACATTTGCAAAGATCAATTCCTCGATTACTTCAACACGCTGGGTCCGAAATTTATTGCAGCAGGTGATTATAATGCAAAACACACATTCTGGGGATCACGTCTCATTACTCCGAGAGGAAGACAGCTATTGGACGCAGTATCTTCGAACAGAATGGATGCCTTGTCTGCTGGTCATCCTACTTATTGGCCAACTGATCTAAACAAAATTCCGGATGTAATAGATTTTGCCGTAGTAAGAAATATTAGACGTGAAAATCTTCGTATGCACCCGTCATTGGATCTGTCTTCTGATCACTCACCAACCATCCTAACATTTGTGCCTGATACAAACCTACTGGAGCAATATTATCTTCAGACGAGGACAAATTGGCGGAAATACAAAATGTTCGTAAGCTCGCACCTGCCATCAAATATCTCTTTGAAGTGTGAAAAGGAAATTGAATCCGGCGTCCGCCAGTTTGCTAACATCTTAACTGAAGCTGCTAGGGTATCTACATCCTCTACCCCTTTGGTAAGAAAACGAAAATTTCCCTGCTCTAATAACATAGAAGCACTGTTACGCCAAAAAAGGAATTTAAGACGCCAATGGCAAGAATATCGTTCTCCAGGTCTAAAGTCTCAACTTAATCAGTGCCAAAGACTTCTGCGTGACGCTTTGCAGAAGCACAAAGAGTCGAACCTGCAAAAATACTTGCAAAATTTGGACGCAACGAAAGACTCAGAGTACAGTTTATGGAAGGCAGTAAGGAAAATGAGGAGACCTACTTTGCATGAATCCCCTTTACGACTACAGCACGGTGATTGGGCAAAAAGCGCAGAACAGAAAGTGGACGCTTTTGCCAACTACTTAGAGAATGTTTTTTACACCAAACAATTCTGTTTCTAGTATTGCCCCAGTTACAATCGACGATGTGGTTAGTAGGCCGATCAAGTTCCGGCTGTCTGCAGTGATTGCCGTCATCCAGAGCCTAAAGCCGAACAAATCACCTGGTTGTGACAAAATAACTGCGACAATGATTAAAAATTTGCCTACATCGGCCGTGCGTTTTATATTGTTCATCTTTAACTCTATGTTGCGAATAGGCTACTTTCCTGCATCTTGGAAATTATCTGATCTAGTGATGATACCTAAACCAGGCAAGGACATAACGCAAGTATCATCATATCGTCCAATAAGTTTACTCCCAATACTTTCTAAGATGTTCGAAAAAATGCTGCTTAACAGTTTAATACCGCATATTGACGCCAACGCCATAGTTCCCGACCATCAGTTTGGTTTTAGGCGAAAACATAGCACGATTCAGCAAGTGCACAGAATTACCAATTTAATTAGAAGTGCTTTTGAGAACAAGCAGTATTGCTCTGCGCTATTTATTGATATATCTCAAGCCTTCAATAAGGTCTGGCACGAAGAACTTCTTTTTAAGATCACACAGTTTTTACCAAAGAATGTGCATAAATTGCTAAAAAGTTACTTATGGGATAGATATTTCCAAATAAAATCAAAAGATGTCACCTCTTCCCGCAGAAAGATATC
This sequence comes from Sarcophaga subvicina, assembly GCA_936449025.2. NCBI lineage: Eukaryota > Metazoa > Arthropoda > Insecta > Diptera > Sarcophagidae > Sarcophaga > Sarcophaga subvicina. Next base: position 41,446,734 of record OW388082.2, read on the forward strand.
TGCTGGCGTACCACAAGGAAGTATTCTAGGGCCGTTCCTTTACTTCTTGTTCACTGCAGATATGCCTACAAGTTTAGTGACTCACACGTCTACTGTTGCGGATGGTACGGCGTTTTTAAGTATTCATAGAGATTCTGCAGTTGCGTCACAAAGACTTCAATCTCATGTTAGTGATTTGGAAAGTTGGATGCTGAAATGGAAGATAAAAGTCAAAAAAAAAAAAGTCAATGTTTCTAAATGCATGCACATCACGTTTACACTGAGAAGGGGAAATTGTCCGCCCATCAAGATTAATGGTGTGACAGTACCAGAACATAGTAGTGTAAAATATCTGGGCATTCATCTCGACCGTCGCCTTACTTGGGCTAACCATATAGCTGCCAAAATTACCCAGATCAAACTGAGAACAGCACAGCTTTACTGGCTTATTGGACCTAAGTCAACCCTTGATTTAGAACTAAAACTGCTTTTGTATAAGTCAGTATTGAAACCTATTTGGCTTTATGGTATCCAACTGTGGGGAACAGCCTCACCATCCAATGTAGAGAAGCTTCAAAGGCGGCAATCTAGGCTTCTTAGAATAATAACAGGTGCTCCTTGGTATATGAGAAACAGTAACATCCACAAAGATCTGAAGGTGCCCTTAGTTCGAGAGGAAATAAAAATAGCAAGTGTCAATTACATCTCTAGGATTACAGAACATCCCAACCGTCTTGTAAGAGACTTACTTGTATTCGAGGGTCACAGACGTCTCAAAAGGGTTCAAACAAATGATCTGATCAGATAAATTTACTTTTGATGTGCACTTTTAGTTGTACGTTGCAGTGGCAATAACAACTTTTATTATTGTATTTTAGGTTAAGATTTGAATACTTATTGTAAATTCTGAAAGGAAAGATTCAATAAATAATATACGAAGAAAAAAAAAAAAAAAAATATTCGTTTATATTTGTTCCTGAGAATACTCTTGGTCTTTGGGAACAGTCCCAGGGCCCTAACTCATGCTTACCCAAATGGAGCAGCATGGACGAGTTTTTGACTGCGAGGTATCGGACCTTAGAGTCTGTTTCTGATATAATTGGCAGTCACAATTCGAATCAAGTGAATAATCGTACCCGAAATTCTCCTCAGGAGAATCGAAAGTTTAAGAGTTTTGGGACAACGGTCACTCCTAATATACCCCCGAAAAAATGCACACTGTGTTCGGATAATCATCCCATTCGATTGTGCTCCAAGTTTCTCAGGATGTCAGTGAGCGAAAGGATAAATGTTGCCAAAAGGAACAAAATTTGTACGAATTGTTTGGCAACCTCCCACGAATTTCGAAGATGCCAGAGCACTAATGTTTGTTATATGTGCAAGCAAAGGCATCATTCGCTGCTTCATCGCACTGAAGCCCCTAACCCTTCTCGACCCAAACCCGGAAATAATTCAACAACCCCCGCGACATCAAGTCACTCTGCTCCTATTCCGGAGCACACCTCTCGTTCTGAGCAAAAGTTGGTGGAGAAACCATCAACTTCTGCCGAGGCTCGCTCGTTTAGAAATTTTTCGACACAACTACAGTCCACCCCGTATTCTACAGTCTTGCTGGCCACGACTGTAGTAGATATCATGCTCAACGACGTAAGATATTCTGCTAGAGCATTGAAAGACCCTGCCTCTCAGGCTACCTTTGTCTCGAAGAGACTTCAGAGAAAGCTGGATCTTCCAACATTCTCTGCCCCTGCTGCTACGATACTCGGTTTGAATGGAGCGATAGCAGCTAATTCTACTAAAATCTGCTCGGTTTCCTTGGGTTCGTCCATTGACCCAGAATTTCACTTGGAGACTGATGCTTATGTGGTCGAGCAACTAACTGGTCGCCTACCTACGTGTTCACTGAAAGACACAATTGATTTCGATTTGTCCGAAATCCCTGCTTCGGATCTCAAATGCTGCCATATGGATCTACTATTGGGAGCGGATGTATATTCGCAAATTATGTTGACCGACGTAAAAAGGGACCCTAAGGGTTCTCTTATAGCCCAGAAGACCGTCTTTGGATGGGTCCTTACTGGTAGAGTTCCTCAGCCGCATTCTTTACACTCTATCGTGTCATTTTTCAGTCATTTGGACTTGAACGACCAAATCACTCGGTTTTGGGAAGTTGAGGAAGTTCCCAAATTTATGAAAGTTTCGGCTGAGGACAAATTTTGTGAGGATTTGTACCGTCGTACCACCACTAGAAATAGGGAGGGACGTTATGTGGTTACCTTGCCCTTTAGGTCCGAATTTCCGACCAGTTTGAACCTTGGGTTCTCCCGGAGGTTAAGAGTCAGTATGACTCGGTTATTGAGGAATATTCTACCTTGTTTCACATGACAAAGGTCAACGCCGATTTAGCTCATTCTCCCAACTCTAATTATTACTTGCCACATCACGCTGTTTTTAAACCCGATAGTACTACGACTAAACTTCGGGCAGTCTTTAATGCCTCAAGTCCGTCTTCGAACGGTGTTAGTCTCAACAATGTCCTACACCCTGGACCAATTTTACAGTCTAACTTAACTATACTGATTTTGCGTTGGAGACTTGTCAGATATGTTTTTAATTCTGATATAGAGATCGGCGCATTTTCAGCGGATATTATTTCGTCGAAACCCCGAGGGAGATATAGAGGATTATGAATTGAGAACAGTGACGTTCGGAGTGAACTGTGCTCCTTATTTGGCAATTAGAACGTTGCACCAATTACCTAGCGACTGTGAGTCAAACTACCCTTCTGCGTCCACCATTTTGCGTACTCAAATGTACGTGGACGATATTTTGTCGGGTGCACATTCTATTGAGGAGGCCATTCATAATCGCGATGAATTAATTCACGTTTTGAAGTCGGCTGGTTTCTCGTTGCGGAAATGGACTTCGAACGAACAAAGTCTTATTCGAGACTTATCCCCCGAACATTTATTGGATTCCAATTTTTTGAAGTTTTCAGATGCTAGTACTGCTAAAACGTTGGGTTTACGTTGGAACGCGAGCTTGGACACATTCTTCTTCAAGCCATCTCCAACGCCCGATATTACCCAAGTCACCAAACGTTCTGTCCTTTCTCAAATAGCCAAGCTATTTGACCCTGTTAGGTGGCTAGCACCCAAAATAATTGTCGCTAAAATACTTATGCAACAAATTTGGAAGGACAAAACCGAATGGGACGATTGTTTGAAACCCATGACGTTACACAGGTGGCGCGAATTTGTCGATGATTACTCGTTCATCGGCAGGATTAATATCCCCCGCTGGGTTAATTTTAACCCTGAGTATGAAGTACAACTTCATGCATTTTGTGATGCTTCTGAGAAAGCATATGCTGCCACCCTTTATAGCAGAATCAAAACCCCGTCAGGTGAAATATTCACTCATTTGCTCGCTGCCAAGACAAAAGTTGCGCCAGTAAAGGTGCAAACCTTACCCCGTTTAGAGCTCTGCGGTGCAACTCTGTTGGCAAAAATGGTACATTCACTCCTCACGGAGTTGAATTTTACCAATGCTAAAGCTTTTTATTGGACAGACTCGACAATAGCTCTGTCCTGGTTTCAGAAACCCCCGTGCCATTGGCCAACTTTTGTGGCGAATAGAGTTTCGTATGTTTTGGATACTATTGGCATCGATAATTGGAATCATGTGGAATCTCATCATAACCCTGCTGACCTGGCTAGTCGAGGTATAACAGCCAGAGAACTCGTCAATTCTGACATCTGGTGGAAGGGCCCTACTTGGCTAAGCCTTCCACGTTCTGAATGGCCGAAATCGTCATTCCAGCCCTGTACCCAGCTTGAAACACGTGTGGTTCGAGTGAACGTCAATACGACAACGTTCACTGAGGAAATTTTGAGCCGATTTTCGCACTTATCTCGCACGTTGCGAGTATTGTCCTACGTTTTCCGGTTTTACCATTCCGCCAATAAAACCTATGAGTTATCTCGGAAATACTTGTCAATTGGACTTACTCAGGACGAAATCAGTTTCGTGAAGCGTCGGCTAATTATTTTGTGTCAAAGTTCACACTTCCCCGAATACTCAATTTTGAAGGAGAGAGCTGCTTTGCCTCGTAAGAGCCCGCTATTGACCTTCAACCCCTTTGTTGACTCGAATGGTTTCTTGAGAGTCAACGGAAGACTCTCTCGATCACCAACTTTGACCTACGACGAACGCTTCCCCAAATTACTCCCCTACCATGGTCATTTTACCCGACTATATTTGGAGCATCTTCATAAATGCTCTGTACATGCTGAGTTGTCTTTAATGCTGCGCCTTATGCGGCAGGAGTTTTGGGTCCCTAGGCTTAAAACCCTAATTCGAACAGTTATTCATAACTGTAAGATCTGTACGATTTATCGTAAGAATTTGGGTCAGCAAATTATGGCTGCGCTACCCCCAGAAAGAACGACATTGACTCGTCCTTTCACCCATACTGGTCTAGATTTCGCTGGACCTTTTGAAATTAAATCCTATATTGGACGTGGTTGTCGAATCACTAAAGGATATGTGCTGGTGTTTGTGTGTTTCGCCACAAAGGCAATTCATTTGGAAGCCACCAATGAAATATCGACGGAGTCTTTTCTGGCCGCGTTTACTCGTTTTTCCTCCAGACGAGGTTGCCCCGCACATATATATTCGGATAATGGAACCGCGTTCGTTGGCGCAGCGAATGTGATGAAAAGGGATCAAGCTAAGTTCTTTACCGAATTGAAGCATAAGATTATATCGGAGAACGTTTTTCAATCAGTCGAATGGCACTTCATTCCTCCCGGAGCCCCACATATGGGTGGCCTCTGGGAAGCTGGTGTGAAAAGTTTTAAAACTCATCTGCGGAAAATATCTAATGCTCAAAAGTTTACTTTTGAGGAATTCACTACCATGCTGGCAAGAATAGAAGCTTGCTTGAATTCTCGTCCACTCTGTCCCATGACGGATAACCCTTCAGACATTAACCCCTTAACCCCTGGTCATTTCCTTGTGGGAAGTGCTATCCTTTCACCCCCAGAACCTGATTTGTCAATGAAATCTCTCACCTACGCTAATAGGTGGCGAAAATTGAAGGTTCTGCACCATTTGTTTGCGCGTCGCTGGAAGGACGAGTACTTAGTTGAACTCCATAAGCGCAACAAGTGGAAATGTCCCCAACGCGATTGCGCGATTGATGATTTTGTCGTGATTCGACACAACTTGCCTCCGAGCGAATGGAAACTCGGTCGTATCTCGCGCGTTTATGTAGGATCGGATTCGAAAGTACGAGTGGCTGACGTTCGGACTGCCAATGGCGTTCTAACACGGCCTATTGTTAAGCTCGTATTACTCCCTAACCCTAGTCAGAACTAATTCGTTCTTTCTTTTTTCCTTGTTTTGTTTTGTCCTTTTATTTATAGATGTCCGAAGCAGCACCCAGAAAATTTACGGTGGAACGTCCAGAAACCCAGAGTCTGGATGAAGTGGTGAAACGCAACGTCTCAAATTGCCTTTTGTGCAAAGGTCATCACTCCCTTCAAAAATGCCCGGCATTCCGCAGCTTGAACCACTACAGGCGACTGGGCGCAGTAAAGAAACTAAAATACTGCACGAACTGTTTGGCCCAGTCCCATTTTGCTAAGAATTGCCGTAGTAGGGAGCGGTGTATGGAATGTCTGGGCAAACACCATACAATGCTGCATTTTCGACATCGAAACAGCAATAAGTCCAATACTCCCCACAACAAAAGGATTAGTCTACGGAAACCCAACAATAAGAGCACAACCCGCAGCCAAGCTCATGAGTGTTCCTGCCAGCCTCGAAACAACAATGACAACAACAATGTGGTTGCAACACCCAACTCTGCTGGTGCCACAATTGTGATCAATGTATTGAGCAAATAATTATTTTTTTTCTCTCTTTATTATATTTTGCTATGAATTGTTTTTTTTTAATGAATTTTGAATTAATTGAATTTTGGATTTCCTTATTTTATTTGACCAGGTAGCTTCCCGTTCCTACTTGTTGCACCCTTGCAAGGGGGGCGGGATGTTTACGCTGGTCACCCTAATTTTAAGTATAATGTATTAAGTAGTGTAAATACGCTTAAGTTATGTGGAATGTAAGGAAGAAAGAAAAAAGAGAAGAAAAATAAAAGGAATTGATCATTCTCTCGATCAACCCCCGAACAACAAGGTAATGTTTTTTATTTAGAAACATTTATATATTTTTTTCTAATACTATTTTGTGTATTTCTTGGCTCAAAATTAAAATATATTATTTTGGACTTTTTACCCCAATTCCCCCGAAACACTACCTTTAACATTTAAAGGTCACTTTATGTTTGAACTTGCCATATTATGTATATATTATTTTCATTATGGCGACTTCAAATTTAAACAAAATGAGCATATACAACAAAAAAAACTAAGCCCGCGGTTGCCACTGCGTTAAAAAAAGCTTGTGTAATTGAGGAGTTTCATCGACATTGCTCCGGCACTGCCATATTTTTGAAAAATTGTATCTGTAAAGCCCCAGTTATGCTACCGTAACGGAATGTAACCGCAACAGTAAAAAACAGCTGATCGTTTTTGTTATGTATAAAGCAATACGAATGCTTATAGAAATGTAATGTAACGTAACCAGAGCGTAAGAATCTGTAAAAAATAGAATTTTCTTACATTTTTACGTGACCTCTGTTTAGCAGTGTTAACAACATGTCAATATTAAAAACCAACAAAACTGAAAATTGAAATTATAAACAGAATTTACATTTTGGACGTATGTTATGTTGGTCCTTATGTTGGTTATCCTTTTCACCATACAGAAGTGTTTAGGGACAAACGAAGTATATTAGAAGAATCAGGTTTTGAAATGATTTTTCAAAAAATGAAGGTTAAGTTAATTTTTCTTATTATCATTGGATTAAATTAATATTCCTTTTTTATTTAAGAAATTTTGAAATATTAAAAAATATTTCATCTCGCCTCGAGAAGATTGAAGAAACTGTAAGTATGCAATTATGATTAATTTTAAATAAAAATTATTTCTCCTTATAATATATACATATACATGTTCCGAAATCTAATATTATTATTTTCCTATTTCGTTTAAGCAAACAACTATTCTGCAAAACCAGAGCATACTGAACAATGGTCAAGGCTCAATAGTCTCCAACCAACAAGAGATTGGCAATAAATTGGAGAAACTAGAGACAAGCCTAAGTATTATTAGTCTTCTTTTGTTACTATTTAAAGAACAAATATTTTAACAGATTTTGTCAAAGCCCGAAGCCTTGGCCTAGTCCAAGGTGTTGATGGAAAGTAAGGTTGCCATCAAAAAGGTAGAAAATTCTGTGTGTCGCATGACTGGTGAAAAGCAGGATAAGCATCTGGACGAAGTAGCCAGCATGCTTCCACTGAAATCAATCGAAGCGGTGGGAGAGGTAAAGCAGAAGTTAGAATCTCCAGAGTTTTGTCAAGCAATGGTAATAAAGTCAAATTATTTATTTTTTAAAATATTTAATAATCATATTTCTTTACAGATTACATATTTCCATAAATTGAAAGGCACATCTGAGGATATCAGCAGTGCCATTCGTGCAGTGTTAACTGATGACCTGCTGGAAAAATATAATTGGGAAGGAAGGTGGGGAAACAAGCGCTTGCTAAGCTTTCGCTATTTCAAAAAGTTATACCATGTATGTCCATACTTTTACATATAAATTATGAAAAAGATATTATTTATGTATCAGCAGATGTACTGCATAAATATATATATATATATCTTCTACAAATTTCAGAAGTTTTCAATCTGCAAGGGTCCTTAGACTTTGAAAAAATATCACAAAATCCGTAGAAAGGAGCCACCAAAGGCTGAAGCAAAAAAATTTTTGAAAAATAAACCTTAATATAATAAATAAAAATAAAAACAAATACGTTTTATAATAAAAATAACATAAAAATCGAGTTTTATTATAAAAGTTATACCGGTCAGATTTGACGAATATATTCATCAAGTATGACTAGTCAACAGTGATGGATATATACATCAAGTATGATCGATCAACCCTGACTTACATTTCTATCATCCTTGATTGGTAAACAACAAAAGAGTGAGCAGCTCAGATATATGTTTTAAAGTCGATAGAATTCATAAGTGCAAGGGAGATGAAAAATCACATGTACACTCTTTCCATCAGTAGTGACAGTCAAATGACCACTCAAATGACTGTAACTGTTCTTGTATGGTATTTATGCTTCAGAGTTGTATTTGTTAATACATCATTGTTGGCTGTCAAATGACCGGTAAATTTATTAATTTGAAACATCTAATCTTAGTAGGCTTCAAAAACAAAAATTTATAGCGCCTAAAGGCGAAAATTTTAATTGTGTTCTTGGTGTTGATAAAAAAGTACTTGTAAGCCATAATTTTTTAAAAATAGAATAAAAACAAACAAAAAAGTAATTTTTCAATTTAAAAAAAAGAGAAAGTAAAGTGAAGTGTGAATAAGAAGATAAGTAACAACATTTTGATTATAAAGAAGTGCGGTTAATAATAGTTTTAAAATTGCATATTTGTATTATTATATGTTTACAATAAAATATTTTTATAATAATTTATTTGCTTCATTTTCATTCTGCTTCAAATTTTGAAATAGAATCGGCAGAAAAATAATTTTTAAGTGTTTTTTTTATAAAATTAAAATAATAAAAATGAAAAAAGAAATGTTCATAACTGTCTTTCTCGAAAAAAAAAGAAGTTTGAACAAAGTGTAGTATATTTTAAAAAGCATATTTTAAAAGAATATTTTTAAAGTTAGGAGCAGATGCGAGTGAAATAGGAGTAATAAAGAAGTGTAGAGATGTTTTGGAAAGTGCTAGTGTAGGTACTGAGGCAATTCCAACTTGCTAAATCAACTATTAGCATAGATAGTGAATCATCAGCTAGCGCAGAGCTTATAGGGTACATACAGGAAAAAATATTAATTTTAGGCCAACTACAGATAGTGCAACGAAACGTGAGGAAATTAAGTCATGGGTTCTTAGGAATAATATATCCCACACAGCTTTAGAAGACTTACTTCACACTTTAAACAGGGTAGGAGTTTCAGAAATATTGTCAATCAGTACCATTTAATTATTTAGGGGATAGAGAGGACGTTTTAATTGATATTGGGATTGATGGCTTAAAACTTTTTAAAAGTTCTAATAGAGTTTTGTGGCCCATTTTAGCCGCATTTGTAGGGTTTAATAATAACGCCAGTCCTTTCAAGATAGCATGTTTTACAGGTTTTAAAAAGCCACAAAATTTAGATAGATTTATGGCAGATTTCTGTGCAGAAGTAATGGTACTGAAACAAACTGGTATAAGATTAGGCAATAGTCAAAAGTTTTTGCGATTGAACATTCGATTATTTATCTGCGATTCTCCAGCTAGGGCGTTTGTTGCAGTTGTAGTATCCCATAATAGCAAAAGTGGTTGCTCTAAATGTTGTCAGGAAGGTATATATAGGGAAAGAAGGGTATGTTTTTCCAAGAAAATAGGTCCCTTAAGAACTGATGTTACATTTCAGGACAGGTGTCACCCTTCCCATCACTTAGAAGAATTTAAAATTAAAAGAAGTATTTTAGAAGAGACAGGATTTTGAATGGTTTCTCAGTTTCCCTTAGATACTATGCATTTAGTTGATTTAGGAGTTACTAAGAAATTGCTTAAACTTTTAATTAATAAAAATAATGCCAAAAAAATTAATGACAGAATGAATTTTATTAAGAATAATGTCCCTTCAGAATTTTGTCGTGTCCCTAGGAGTATAGGCGAAATAAAAAATTTTAAGTTGACAGAATTTAGGCAATTTTTGCTTTATACATGTATATTTCTGCTCAAGGATTGTGTCAGTAGTGACCAATATTATCATTTCTTATTATTGCATAGTAGTATAAGATTTCTATCTAGTGAAATAAACTATGTAGGGCAGGCAGATTCTTCTCAAAGGGTATTAGAAGATTTCGTAAATTACTTTGGCAGACTATATGGTGAGGAATTCGTTAGTTTTAATGTTCATGGACTGCTCCATTTAGGTGATTGCGTTGTACAATACGGTCCTTTAGATACATTTTCAGCTCATAAATTTGAAAATTATATGCAGTATATAAAAAAGATAGTTAAAAAGCCAAAGCAGATATGCCTTAGGCTACAAGAAAGGCAGTAAATTAAATCAGGTTTTGCTAGTGCTTCTAAATTAGGAGATTTTATAATAAATCATAAAAAAGACAAAGATAACTTTTGTTTTAGTAGAAAGTTAGGTCCCATAAAGATTATAGATACAAAAATATCATCTTAGGGTGTAAAATATAAGTGCAAAGTTTTCAAAAAAACTGAAAACTTTTTTGGAAAACATTTTAAGTGGTATATTGATTTAGGCATAGTTGTAGTAAGCGAATTAGACAATTCCACAATAGAAATTAAGCGAGTAGATATAGATTTTAAATATTTTTGTATTCCCCACGATAGAAAGTTTCTTCTTATACCCCTTTTACACCATCTTTTTCATGAGTTTTCGTCGTAATTATTTATTTTATTGATAAAATATATTTTTTAATAATTGTTAAAATAAAAACAAATAATAATATATTATATTTTTATGTCTTTACATGTATTCGGAGAATCTATTTGAATACATAGAAGAAGACAGTGGTAAGAATAAAGATATACACCGCCTAACATTATTATTAATATTTTCATAATTTTTACCCTTTAGAACAACTGCCGATTTCCCAGAAGTCGTATGCAATTGGAAATGTTCAGCCAAGGGAAGGAACAAATGAAGGTAAATTTAATTATATTTTTTCCTCAAAATAATTTGTAATAACACTTGGCTCAGTTTTAGATTTCCTGAATTAGACGCAGGAGCAAATGCATCAAATGACGAGGAAATTAAATAAAATGGAGGAATGCGTAAGTAAACATCAATCAATTCTTTTATAGTATGGTTACATAGTGTATCTTTTAAGATAAAATCGGTTATGGATACGCAGACCGTCCTGAGTCAAAACCAGGTTGCTACGGCCGGAAACCAACAGGCAATAGCAAGTAAGCTTGAGGCGATGGAAGAAAATGTAAGTATCTTGTTGTATCCCCATAATATGTTAACTATAACAAGCCTATTTTCCAGATGGTGGTCAAGCCCGAAATGTTGGCGCAAGCCAAATCGCTTTTCGAGGCTAAGGTATCAATTAAAAAAATTAATCCGTCAGCTGCATCACAGGCGAAAAACCAACTGAAGTGTTGGACGCAGTGGCCTCTTCCTTTCCCCTGAAGTCCACTGCTGAAGTCGAGGAAATTGAAAAGAAGCTAGAAACCCCCGAATTTGCACAAGCCATGGTAAGTACTTAAATTCAATTGTTAACACGTTTTATAAAACAATTTTTAATTTCTAGACAACGTACTTGTTTAAATTAAAGGGAGTGTCCGAAGACGTTGGGACGATTACCCGCTCTTATTTAAATATAGCTTGATGGAGGGCTATAATAATAAAGAGAAGCGTGCCCTCATCAAGCTAAGACTCTTCGACAAATTCCTCAGAGGTATGTATTTATTTTTTATATAATATACATATATAATCATACATTTAATTATTTTTTAATTTTTAGATGTTTTTCAGAAACCTGACTTTGAAAAAGTCTGAGGAAGGCAGTGGACAAAAGCCACAACAGGTGCAAATAGTCGCGGTACCTTAGGAAACAAAAATAAAAAACAAGGTTGAGATCCCTCAATAGGAAAGGTTGGTCACATCCCTGTAATTGTGATACTGTATATATGTATTATTATTATTATTATCAGTACTAGTATTAGTATTATTATTATTTTCTGATTGGATTATTGAACTGATTGGATACAATTCAACTTAAATTCTAAATTACAAATTAATATATTAAGTGTGAATTTAAAAAAAAAAACTGCACAGATTAATAAAAATCACAGCGCAAATCTTAATAATACATATAATACTTATGTCTAATTTTGATTTGATTTAATTTATTGAATTCAATTCCCCATAAATTTTCGGACAATTCGTGTTACAGCCATTATCTGCCATAGTTGTTCAGGCATCCCGAGCTTCTTCAGGCTGTTGTGTAAGGATTTTGGAATCAGGCCTATACTTGAAATTATGCCTGGTATAATCCTCACTGTGTTTATATTCCATTGTCGCTTAATAGGCTCAACCAGTGCACTGTATTTACTTATTTTTTTCCTGGGATTTAGTTTTCAAGTTGTTGTTGTTTGGTATAGCAACATCGATGAGCCATACCATCCGCTGCTCCTTATCCATCAGCATAAGATCTGGCCTATTAGCTGGTATACTCATATCGGTCAAGATCGTATGATCCCAATAAAGTCGGTACCGAGTGTCTTCCAGTATAGCATCAGGATTGTATTTGTAATACGGTACTTCTTCTGTAGTACTCAAGGAGTGCTTCAGTGCAAGTTGTTGGTGTATAATTTTAACAATAGCGTCGTGGCGGTCAATATATTCCGTCCCTGCTAAACATGTTCACTTGAACTGCAACCATATCGACAATAATCATTAACTACAGTTGCATCCCTCACTAGTTTTAATATAGTTTCTCGTTGCTACTACTTGATCCTGAATTGCTATCATAAATCCCTCGGTCTCAGGTAACATTCGTCCTGCAACTAGCCAATAGTTCGAGGATTTTGTGTCGACATGATCATGGCTAGCTTCGTAAGGATGCCTACCATGGAGGGGTTTACTCATCCATGTCTGCAGTTTCGATTGGTTCGTCGAAGGGAATTCATCAGTGTGGTTCTGACTGAGGAGAAGAGGTGTAATGCTATATACCCTACATACCGCGAGATGTTGCGGCCCTTTCTACAATGAATTTCCGTAGACCGTCAATCATCAATGCTGTTTCCTCTGATTATTAATGTCTGTTAAACCTCTTCCATCCATGCTTCTCGGTAGCAGTGTTCTCTCAATTGCTGATTTTGGATGGTGTTTACGTGCCTTCGTCATTAACACTCTGCATTTTCGCTGCAGGGCCTCTATGTCAGTGCTGCTCCAATTTATTACACCGCACGCATAACTTAGAGCCGTTGTTGCATAAGTGTTAATAGCTTTGACCATATTTCTCGCATTCAGGCTGGTCTTTAAGATTCTCCTGACTCGCTTAGTAAATTCTTTGGCCAGTTCCTTCTTCAATTGACCGTGTTCAATGGGAATAGCTTGCCTCATACCCAGATATTTATAGGTTTCACCGTTCATCACTGTTTCCATCATTCTTCCATCTTGAAGATCGTGGGGTATTTCCTGCAATTTTCCTCTGATAGCATGGAGCGTTTTGCATTTGTCAATACCAAATTCCATACGGATATCCCTGGAGAACGATTCAACTACGTTAAGTAGACATGTGAGTTGGTATTGATTAAAACCATATAGCTTTATATCATCCATAAATAAAAGATGGCTTAACTTATAGATGTTCCCGCCATTATACTTGATCTCAAAGCCATATCGTGTTGAGTCAAGGAGATTGGATTAAGACACAGCACAAACCATATCGGAATTAGTGAATCACCTCGGAATATGCCTCGCTTGATTGGAATTTCGGTTGTCTATTTGTTCTTTTGGTGTTCTTAGTGAGACTCTAGTTCTCCAATCTTTCATAATGTGGCTCAAGGTGACTATTGTGGGATGAACTTTATACTTTTCCAACACCTCTAAAAGCCACCCATGAGGCACAAAATCAAAAGCCTTTCTGTAGTCTATGTATGCCATTGAAATGTTTCTCTGCTCCTTCACACAGTACCGAATAAATGGTCAGTTGTTCCTTACATCCCATCGAACCCTTTCTGCATCCCTTTTGTTGTTCTGCGACAATATTAATTCGGTCACAATGCATGCTAATTCGTAATGCCAAACATGATGTTATAAGTTTGTATAGAGTTGGCAGGCAGGTGATTGGACGAAATTTAGTAGGGTCATGTCTGCGACTCGGATCTTTTTCCAACAAGTAAGTTATTCCCTGAGTTAGGAAATAAGGCATCTCTTGGGGGTGTTGAATGGTGTTGTTTTTCATCTGCGTTAGTTTACAATGCACACAGGTGAGTCTTTTTAACCAGAAGTTCTGAAGCTTGGCCGGGTAATTTCCAGTTCATCAGCTTACGTAGTATTCCTTGCATTTCTGTTATCCCAACCTGGTGGAAATCCATAACCGGAGGTTTTTGGAGACGGGTTTCTTCGAATTTGATCCAGTGTACATTGGGGTTGTAACTGATACTAGTGGAGAGTTGTTCACTCCAAAATGAGGAAATCTGCTCAACTGAGGGATAATTGGACGAAGTAATGTTATTACCCGCTGTTAGGGATCTATAAAAGGCTTTCTCAGATCTAAGGAACGTAGAATTATTAGCCTTCCTGGCTCTACTTGCCCGGTACCTCAGAAGCCTTGTGGACGCCACTGATAGTTTCTGTTTAAGAGTATCCAGGCATTGGGTTGTTGTACTATTTGGTTGATCCATTTGAGTATGTCTTTGGTGTCGCCTGATAATATTTGCCACAATTCTGTTGAGCTTCCTGGTATTTGCACCTTGGACTAGCGCTTCTACTCTTGCTATGTCTCTTCGTAATTTTTCGACAGATTGGAGTAGCCGTTTTTCCCATGGTGGTACTGCCTTCTCGAATTTCCTTCCTGTGATAGGTCTATGGTCAAATTTTATTTTCAGCGTTTTAACTCAATTGCAGCACAATACATGAGAAGATGGAGACCTTCTAAGTCATTCACTTGTGAGAGGTATGGTGGGATTACTTCCCTGTTCATTACCTCAATTAACTTCGTAGCTTTTCTAGAGGTGTTTATTCTGGGAAGAAGTGGCCTAGTTGTTGGGTTTGTTCCCTCAAATATCGTCATTGCTCTCCTCATTTCTATTCGAAGGTCTTCGCTGAAGTTTTGTACATCATTTCGATGTGGCCGGGTATTTATATCAATAAATGGAGCTGAACTAATCGAGTCTGCAGGGTTTTCAATTGATGTTTCTTCCTGTAACTCCTCCGTACCCGATGTGTTGGGGCTCAGCTCAAGCTCGTTGCTTATTCGACGTTTAATGGCATTCCTTTCAGGTGAAGGGACAAGGTTCTTCCTAATAATTGTCCTATACTGGTCAGCAAATCTTTGTACGTTTACTTGAAGTTGGGGATATATTATGTGAAATTCTTCAAATAGTTTCTGACGGTAACCGCTTCTGTCACGTTCACAATAAGTGACACGGTAATAAATGCGCAATATATCTCTATTCATGACATTAGTCCATTTTATGCGCCGTCTTGGAAGACCTGCATTAGTGAGCCCTGGTTGATTTCCACGGGTAGCACTAGCAGCAGGTGAAACCTCTGGTACTGTATGGTTTCTTTGTATCGTCGGGTTAGTTTCGGGTTGAACCCGCCCAGATCGCTTACGCCGTCCTGGGCGCTGATCGCTCGCCATCACTCTATCACCAGGATCAGCTCCAGCAGATAGAGGCCCTTCCTCAGGGGATCGCATATTTGTGTCTTCTGTATTTCTTCTCGTATTCGTAATCATATTAGGGGTATTTCTTTAACGTCTAACTACCAAAGACAATTCTAGTTCGTAATTCAGCCGCTCCTAACATGGAATCAGACGCTGGCCAGGAAGCCGCTCAATATGAGACTGTCGCGCCTGGACTTTACCCGTTAGTCCGCGGGAGAAATTTGATTTTTCTCCTACCACCCATATCTGGGAGGCATTCCCCTATCCGCAACCTGGGGAAACGCCCTATTGGGGTTACAGGCTCCCCGTAGGGTTATTATTATTATATTATAAGATTGAACTGGTATGATATTCTTCATGGTGGGCTCTGATGATAGTTTGAAGGCCAGTGGTATAACTACATTGACAGGCATTTTTCTATTGGCCATGCACCAGGTAAGTAAACAGAATATAAAAGAATTTAAAAAAGACAAATAAAAATTATCATTTATTTAAATAGTTGCAATTGAATTATTAATTTTTTTAATTTCAGGCTGCTCTTTCTTCTACTTTCTTGTGTTATATATCATCACAGCATTTCAGCGATGGGTATATTCGACGTATTAGTCGTTTTCTATGCTGTATTTATGCGTGTCTATTGTAATCAACGTATGAAAGCCATACGCAAGCTTTATTATTATTATTAGTATTACTATTATTATTATTATTACTATTATTATTATTATTATTACAAATTATAAAATAAATTATATATTTTTATAATAAAAATGTATCAAAAAACAATTTTCTTTTTTCATATTTTTCAACAATTTTAGGTGTTAACTGTGACTAGTCAACTAGTTAACGGTGACTAGTCAACTATAGTTGCCTATAGTCAACTATAACTGGTCAACTAGTGAACTAAAGTTGACTATAGACAACTATAACTAGTCAACTAGTCATTTGTGACTTCAAATAGTAAAAGGGTGAGCAGGTTAGATATATGTTTTACAGTCGAAAGAATTCATATGTTAGAAAGAGAGGCAAAATCACGTGTACACGTGTAAAAGAGACATGATTAGATTTCTCTGTATTTACAGCAATTTTCCGCTTAGTAAGCCAATCTTGTAATATATTTAATTCTCTTTGAACCATGACAGATGCTCCGATGTGATTTTCATTACCAGCTATTATTGCAGTGTTATCTGCATAGGTAGCTAACGTAATATTATCTACTAATGGTATGTCCGAAGTGTAGACAGTGTATAATATGGGACCTAGAACACTGCCCTAAGATACTCCTGTGTGCATATTGAGAATCATAGAAAGTTCATCATTAACTTTAACATGAAACCTGCGATTTTGTAGGTAGGACTTTAAAGCAGAGTAATATGGAGCTGGTAGATTATGCTTAAGTTTGTATAATAGCCCCTCGTGCCATATTCTGTCAAATGCCTGTTTCACGTACAAAAAACACCTGAACAAAATATTTTTCTTTCAAACGAATCAGAGATAACTTTAATGATTCGATGGCATTGCCCCGGGGTTTCATGTTTATGGCGAAATCCAAACTGATGGTCAGGAATTATTTTAAGTTTCTCCAGAACTGGAAGTAGTCGAGATACAAATAGCTTCTCAAAAAGTTTCGAGAAGGTGGTAAGTAAACTTATAGGCCTATAAGATGAAATAACTTTTTCTGGTTTGTTAGGTTTCTTTATCATTATTATTCCCGCCTGTTTCCATTTAGAAGGAAAGTACGATAATCGCAACATTGTGTTATTATTATTAGTGTTAAAAATACAACACTTTTCTTCGACAACGATTTAGCATAGCTTAGTTGCCATATTCTTCGTAATCTTCTCCTTTCTCTTATTAATTCTCTTATTTCAGTGGAAACAACAAATGAATTAGCTGTTATCGGAGGAGTGGATAGTAGGGCACAATCATGTATTGCCTTGGTAAATGTATCTACTGTCAAATCGATTTCTTCTGTAGTCTTAGTGAATATATTAAGATATAGTCTGCGGTCCATACAGTGTTGAAACATGCTTATATTAGTTTTATGTGTAATTATTTTATTATTTCTAGTAATGGTCGGCACATTAGTACTATAACTTAGTATTATGGGTGTATGATCCGAATTAAGGTCATCAGAATCTTTTATGTCAAGCAGATTGTCAGCAATACCTGAGTACACAAAGAAGTCCAATATATCTGGAATTTTGTTGGGATCAGCGGGCCAATACATAGGTCTACCAGTGGACAGAGTATTATAACCATTTCTTGCAACACATTTGTAAAGTTCCTTGCCTTTAGGATTTGCCTGTCTAGAACCCCACCAGCGGTGTTTAGCATTGTAATCGCCAGCAACAATAAATCTCGTCCCAAGATTTAAAAAAAAAATTCATAATTCTGGAGGGATGGTCTATCTATACCTAGGAGGACAATATATAAATTAATTCCTTTTTTATTTTTTCATTTAAAAAAAAAGAAATTCTTTTTTATTTTCTATTTATTTTTTTATTACACTTTATTTTCTGCTTGAAACCAAAATTGAACTGAACTTAAAATTAATATTACCTACGATTTAACCAAATTTTGCCAATGCATTAAATTTCCGTTGAAATAACGTGTACGCAACATCAGCAAAATGATGACCGTAAATAAGGTTGAACTATTGCGCAACAAATTGTCAGCAATTTATTTGTTTTTAATAAACAAAACTGCCTGTTGCGAAGTTTTAACATTTGAGGTGTTAACTTATAGCATATATAGGCAAAGAGAAATTATTACAATTAATTTTAATTCCACAAGCTTGAATCAAAGGCTCAGTTATATTTTGTAAGGATTCGTATTTTAAATTTGACTTAATAAGAACGACAGATCCAGCGTGGGCTTTATCATCTGGATGGTTTGCAACAAATATATCGTAACGTTTTATGTGAAAGTAAGTTTTAGATGTAAAATGAGTTTCGGATAGTAAGAGGATATCTAGATGATTATCTTCGAGAAAAATTTCAATTTCTCGTGTGTGATTGGAAGCACCGTTTGCATTCCATGTAGAAATTCTTAAGTTTATTTGCATAATTTCTCCATTAAATTTGTCATCATGTTAAACATTCTGTCCATCATACGTTCCCATCTTTCCATTAATTTCATTTCAGGACTACTAGAACTGTTTATTACTGCTTGAGCATGTGTAACGCCGTCGTTTGTAAATTTATTATTAGTTGGGTTAAACGTATTTGACTGGGAATATTGATTGCTATGAGTATCATTGGCTGTATGTTGGGCTCTGAATTCATTTCGTCTATTGGTAGTGTTTAGCCTATTTTTGATAAGTTTCGCACCCTTTATAATTAGCAGTATAATTTTGTAGACAACTTACACATTTAGGTGGCGTTTCGACTGATTTCGAACATTTTACAGTAGGATGATCCATACCATATTTAACGCACTTAAATGGTCTTTTACAATAAGATTTAGTGTGACCAAATTGCTGACATCTATGGCACTGAACTATGACATTGGTTTTTCTTGGAGCCGCTATCACGACAATAGCATTATTAATAGATTTTATATTAAATATATCTTTATTATTTGGGTTAGGGTCCAGATCCACAAAAAACATAGGCAATGGTAGCTTGGTGATACGGCTCTTGACATTAGTTACGTTTCTAACATTATGCCCTAACGTTAAATGTTCGGCCTTAATATCAACTTGCGTTGTTTGATGAATACCTTTCTCTACCACTCTATAGGAACGCTCTTGGGTTAGTAGATAAATAATGTTTGATGTTAATGATGATAAATAATTTTTTTTAACTCAAAATATTTACCAATTTTCCTAAAAGAATCTGCACTTCTAACCATTAACCTGACACTATTGTCCCTCAAGGATTTATAATTAAAGTCATTTATTTCCTTATTTATGCATTTAATCATTTTAGTAATATCCAAGATATCTGAAATGTATATAGGTGGCGGTCTTGGTGTTTTGTTGTCTTGTTCATCATCATGAATAATTTCAACATCATCTGCTGCAGTTTTTTTCAGAAACTAGCTGAAATTTATTGCTGTTTGAAGTACTTGGTTCTTCACTTGCATGAAATTTTTATGCTCATATAAATACGGTGAACTGATTAGCCTTCGTTTATTTCCATTTGCTGAGGATACCTGCTGCCAAATACCATCGCTTTCGTCATTATCACTTTCATCACTCGAATTCATATTAATAAATTGTTGTTATAGAATTATCACGCAACTCTTATGCACTTAATTGTGTTTTTAAACGGATTTCTCCCAAAAATTTGATTTTTTGAGCCTAAAATTTTTTTTTTTTCACACAACCACTATGACATAAAATTCGAAGCGAACTGATTTAAATTATCTAAAATTATTTTTGTAGTATCAATATTGTTGTTGTGATATTGAATTTTGAATACAACCTTGTTTACAACACATATATTTTTCCTTTTCTTATAAGATTTATTCACTTTCTCTTTCTAATGTTCTTTTTCTTTCTATGCTTGAATTAACAGTTATTTTTTATTCTTTTAGTGTGTAAACCATTTTAGTCGTAATAAAGTGTTCAAACGAAAAACATCGTCTTTTGATTTGCCTGGAAGAATTTTAAGAGGTTATGGGCCCAGGAAAACTCTAATATTACAGCATTTCACATAATTAAAGAGAAGTGATAAGACAAGAGTTAAAGTGAACAAAATGAGTGTTTCAATGTACAACATTGAGAAATTGAATGAAACGAATTACGACTCGTGGAGCCTGCAAATTAAGGCTGTTCTGACGAAAAACCAACAGTACCACATCAAATTGCAGCATGGACGAAGAGGGATGAAAAGGCAACATCTACAATTATTTTAACATTACGCCTATCCAAATTTCATACATCAAGACTTGCCCATCCGCGAGTGCAGCTTGGAACGCATTGCGTGAGGTGCATAGACCTAAAGGACCGGTAAGAAAAGTTACACTTTTTAAACAACTTCTTAATATGAGAATGGGTGAAGCAGACTGCGTCCGACAGTACGTTTGTAATTTTTCGTCAACTATGGAGAAGCTAGCCGAAACTGGAATAGAGCTTCAAGATGAGTTATTTGCTATAATGCTTTTGGCAAGTTTACCTGCATCGTATGAAAACTTTGTCATTGCCTTGGAGACAAGAGATGAACTACCAAAACTCAGTGTATTAAAATTGAAATTGACGGAAGAAGGTGAACGAAGAAAGGCTGGTAAACTAGAGCTGTTCATGTAAAAAAAACATCGATGTTTTTTGCCATTCGATTCATCATTAATTAACATCGATGTTATTCGATGCATCAATTAAAAAAAACATCGATGTTTGCGATGCATCGTATTTATTCTAACTGGAACTTAACAAAATTAATTGAATAAAAATCGAATTATTTTAACATATTGAATACAAGAATTGTTTATTTTATGACGAATTTTTTCATTAAATTCAGTGTTATTAGATTATTACGGTCCTAATTGTGTAAAACATGACATCAAGTTATATTTATATGGATAGAAAAAAACAAAATTTTTAATATATGGGGAATTTTGTGTCAAGTGACCCAATTTTTAAAATCGATATCTTCCGATTTGAATGAAATTTGCACCAAGGTTAGTACTATTGGATAGTATGCCAGACACAAATTTTCAGCTCTATTAGTCAAGAACTGCCGGAGTTAGAGGGGGCCAAAGTTGGACATTTTGGTTATACAGAATTTTTTTTTAATGTGTGTAACTTTTCACCTATTGATCCTAGCAAAAATTTTCCAAAGGATATTAGATAGCTTTTTCTTCAATCTTTCCAAAAATATTTTTTTTAATTTTAAAAAAATTTTTTTTTTTTAAAATTAATTTTTATTAAAATTTTTTTCAAAATGGGCCCTTCTTTTTTTTTTTTTTTTTTGCTCAAATGGGATGCGAGTGGGATATCTATCAAAAAAATTATTCTTTAATTCAAGAATAAGATTTTTCAATATTATTTCAATATTTTATGATAAAATTGAGTTACTAGAGCTTCAGTTTCGCACGCTAAAGTTTTTCCCTTCTTCTCGCTTGGAAGTGTATGAATCCCATGCTCAGCAACCAAATTTTTAGCAATTCTTGCTTTTCGTTGAGACGTTCCAAACTCGGTTATTATTTTTGAACAACTCCATGACGATGGGGCAAGAGTAAGAAGTTGAATTCTTTCAGATCTGCTATGTGACGTTTTGTACTTCTTTTTTATTTGTTCAAAAACTTCTACTGCATCCTTGTAATGTTAATTTTAGCACTCATTATTAGGTCTTATAGGTTCTACTGAAAAGTTAGAACAACCATCATCTCCTGCAGAACTGTCATCATTTTCAGAATTGATTTTGTTCTCATCTGGAATAACCGGTAATGTGTCCAACTTTCCCACCATTTTCCTGCACGATCCACAAATTAGCAAACGTTTTGAAAGCGTTGAGAATTTTATTAATAAGTTGTCGGAAATATTTCGCATATCTGATGATCTGTGGTTCTTTTTGTTTAAGCGATTACAACAAAAAGAAGTCAAAATTTCCTTTTTGGAAGCGGAAGCCATTGTAAATAATGCACGTCCAAACTTTAACACTGTTTATAAAAAACTAATTTCCGAATGTCCTTAGAATGCAAATACTTTTTTAAGGTCATTTAGGTAGTACGTTTTCATGCCAAATATTGAAAAATCTTATTCTTGAATTAAAAAATAATTTTTTTGATAGATATCCCACTCACATCCCATTAAGCGATTATAAAGGCCTTAAAGGAAATTGTATAAGCTTTCTTTTGAGAAAAAAAAGGGCCCATTTTGAAAAAATAAAATAAAATCAAGCGATTTTAAATCAAATTAAGTCATTCTTAGAGGGTTTTTGTTTAAAAACATTGTCACTACTTTAAATGACTCGCAATCTGCTACTTAAACAAAAGCTGCCGGATGCGTAAATTTAAAATTCAGCTTTTCGATACATCGAATAAAAAACATCGATGTATCGATTAACATCGTATGATACGATACATCGACATTTTAACGATGTATCGAAATCAAAACATCGATGTTTACGATGCATCGATTAACATCGAACAGCTCTATGGTAAACAAATTACACAACTTGAAGGAGGTGCACAAGTATTCATGTCACAGTTAAACAACAAGAAGAACAACAACAATGTAAGTAGCAACAGTATGAACGCAAATACCAACAAGAACGGAAAAAACAGTCGTCAACCTAGCAAGCAGAAACAAAATTTTAACTGTTTTAAATGCGGTCGCAGAGGCCACTACGAACCACAATGCAGAAACGGCAAAACAGAGACAAACAATAGAACGGTACAACAAGAAAAGAGAGACACACACGCATACTCAACATTTGCAGCAACCAAAAACGACAACGTGCTGAATAGAGATTTTTTGGTGTTTCGACAGCGGCGCGTCTGCTCATTTATGCTGTAAAGCCCACTTCACACGGTAATGCTGGAGTTATCCACACGTAACGTAACGTACCGTAGAAAACGTTCTCTTTTTAGCATATGGAGAACAATGTAAACGCTTACCCAAACGTTCTCTCTCGTTAGCAAAACGGAACGATCTGTATAAAACAAAATTCTCCCACGTTTTTACGTGACATTTGAACATAAGAGAGAGAGCATGAGAGAGAGTGCAGTGTTGCCACGAAAAAAAAAATATTGTAACCAACATTTGTGAAAAAATCACCAAATAAGGGAAAATATGATCAAAATTAAATTCGCAATTTTTTATTTTATTTTTTTTTTCAAATTTAAATTATAATTGAGAAAAAGAAACAGAAAATAAGAAAACAAAATTATAGTCTCATAATTAATTAATTTTAACAAACAAAACAAAAGCTATTTTTATAAAAAAAAATAATAACCAAATCCGGAATAATCTACACATTGAACAAAAAACGGCAACCCTGATGATGAGTATGTATACCAATTTCCATGCATTGTGTCAAGGCGAATTCATAATAGGTGACCTTATCTCTACAACAGTACAACAATGCAAAAACAACAGGCATTTTGTTTTTGCAAAATCAATTGATTATTTTGCAATTGCAATTGATTATTTTAATTTTTTGAAAGGATAAAGGCAATATTTGAAGAAAATTGTGCACAGGCGTAAGTAAACTGATGTTAAAATATTAAATGATTGATATATGAAATAAATTAATGTGTGTAGAGCAAATTATTCAGCTTCTGGAGATCGTACTTTATGGCGTCTATTGAATTTTCGTCACGCAGCTTTAAAAGGAATAAAAGATGTCTTCTTACATATTTGCACCAGAGACTACAACGTATTAAAGCATTGCGTTTGGAATTTGGGCCTATTGTTCCCGATGATATAAAAGTAAACCTTTGTGAACCAGAAGTAAAATTTTTTAATACATATTTAAAATCGTTAGCGTCTTATATGCGTTCCATAGGCGATTGTCAAGGCTTTGATTTAAGGGGTGATCTACGGCCACCGAAATCTTTATATATTGAAGTCCGTTGTGTTGAAGACTTTGGAAAATTTGAATTTGAAGATTTCTGGATGTAAAATTTTGAAGATATTTTTGCTAAGGTTTTTTCTTTGTGAATTTATATATTACTAGCAGACCCGGCCAAACGTTGTTTTGTCTTCGAATTTTATTTTCACTGTAAGTATGGTTTCCATGCAAAGTCATGGCTGCTTGATATTTAGAAGAAGAACGAAAGGTGCACTAAATCGACATAGCAATTATTGTTCAAATGGAATTATATATTTTTGATAGCTGGGCCCGATCCGCACGTGGGCATGGCATTTTGTAGTGCAATATACGTTTTTTATGATTTTGTTTTGTTATTGTTGGGGTAGGAAGGCTGCCCTTTATTGTCTTACATATTGCTTATTTATTTTCTTCAATAGCTTTCAATAACACAATTAATTTACTTTCACTAACGCCTTGGGTTAATTTATTAAAATGTATGTAGTATTTAATTTAAATAAATTAATCTTCAATTTAAGAAGTTCTTTTTTTCGTTTGACACCCACGAACTTTCCACGAAAAGAGGTTACGTATGAGTCGGTGTCGGGATACTTAACGCCGCTACTCGCCGCCATATGTCGATCAAGCCCCTAACGCCTTCAACAAAACATAAAATAGGCTTATTGCGCAAATAGAGTTTAAAAAAGGGTGATAGATATTTATTTACTTTTTTAATATATTTTTTTTTTTCACAAAAAGATGTTAGGTTTCAGTCGGTATCGGGCTAATTAACGCCACTGCACGCTGATTAACGACTCAACGCCTTCAACAACACAGCATAGTGCAGTAGTTCTTGAGTTACGGTGCAAAAACACAAAAAAACTAAATATTGCGCCATCTGTCGGACGAACTTCAAACTACAGTTAGAACAACCATCATCTCCTGCAGAACTGTCATCATTTTCAGAATTGATTTTGTTCTCATCTGGAATAACCGGTAATGTGTCCAACTTTCCCACCATTTTCCTGCACGATCCACAAATTAGCAAACGTTTTGAAAGCGTTGAGAATTTTATTAATAAGTTGTCGGAAATATTTCGCATATCTGATGATCTGTGGTTCTTTTTGTTTAAGCGATTACAACAAAAAGAAGTCAAAATTTCCTTTTTGGAAGCGGAAGCCATTGTAAATAATGCACGTCCAAACTTTAACACTGTTTATAAAAAACTAATTTCCGAATGTCCTTAGAATGCAAATACTTTTTTAAGGTCATTTAGGTAGTACGTTTTCATGCCAAATATTGAAAAATCTTATTCTTGAATTAAAAAATAATTTTTTTGATAGATATCCCACTCACATCCCATTAAGCGATTATAAAGGCCTTAAAGGAAATTGTATAAGCTTTCTTTTGAGAAAAAAAAGGGCCCATTTTGAAAAAATAAAATAAAATCAAGCGATTTTAAATCAAATTAAGTCATTCTTAGAGGGTTTTTGTTTAAAAACATTGTCACTACTTTAAATGACTCGCAATCTGCTACTTAAACAAAAGCTGCCGGATGCGTAAATTTAAAATTCAGCTTTTCGATACATCGAATAAAAAACATCGATGTATCGATTAACATCGTATGATACGATACATCGACATTTTAACGATGTATCGAAATCAAAACATCGATGTTTACGATGCATCGATTAACATCGAACAGCTCTATGGTAAACAAATTACACAACTTGAAGGAGGTGCACAAGTATTCATGTCACAGTTAAACAACAAGAAGAACAACAACAATGTAAGTAGCAACAGTATGAACGCAAATACCAACAAGAACGGAAAAAACAGTCGTCAACCTAGCAAGCAGAAACAAAATTTTAACTGTTTTAAATGCGGTCGCAGAGGCCACTACGAACCACAATGCAGAAACGGCAAAACAGAGACAAACAATAGAACGGTACAACAAGAAAAGAGAGACACACACGCATACTCAACATTTGCAGCAACCAAAAACGACAACGTGCTGAATAGAGATTTTTTGGTGTTTCGACAGCGGCGCGTCTGCTCATTTATGCTGTAAAGCCCACTTCACACGGTAATGCTGGAGTTATCCACACGTAACGTAACGTACCGTAGAAAACGTTCTCTTTTTAGCATATGGAGAACAATGTAAACGCTTACCCAAACGTTCTCTCTCGTTAGCAAAACGGAACGATCTGTATAAAACAAAATTCTCCCACGTTTTTACGTGACATTTGAACATAAGAGAGAGAGCATGAGAGAGAGTGCAGTGTTGCCACGAAAAAAAAAATATTGTAACCAACATTTGTGAAAAAATCACCAAATAAGGGAAAATATGATCAAAATTAAATTCGCAATTTTTTATTTTATTTTTTTTTTCAAATTTAAATTATAATTGAGAAAAAGAAACAGAAAATAAGAAAACAAAATTATAGTCTCATAATTAATTAATTTTAACAAACAAAACAAAAGCTATTTTTATAAAAAAAAATAATAACCAAATCCGGAATAATCTACACATTGAACAAAAAACGGCAACCCTGATGATGAGTATGTATACCAATTTCCATGCATTGTGTCAAGGCGAATTCATAATAGGTGACCTTATCTCTACAACAGTACAACAATGCAAAAACAACAGGCATTTTGTTTTTGCAAAATCAATTGATTATTTTGCAATTGCAATTGATTATTTTAATTTTTTGAAAGGATAAAGGCAATATTTGAAGAAAATTGTGCACAGGCGTAAGTAAACTGATGTTAAAATATTAAATGATTGATATATGAAATAAATTAATGTGTGTAGAGCAAATTATTCAGCTTCTGGAGATCGTACTTTATGGCGTCTATTGAATTTTCGTCACGCAGCTTTAAAAGGAATAAAAGATGTCTTCTTACATATTTGCACCAGAGACTACAACGTATTAAAGCATTGCGTTTGGAATTTGGGCCTATTGTTCCCGATGATATAAAAGTAAACCTTTGTGAACCAGAAGTAAAATTTTTTAATACATATTTAAAATCGTTAGCGTCTTATATGCGTTCCATAGGCGATTGTCAAGGCTTTGATTTAAGGGGTGATCTACGGCCACCGAAATCTTTATATATTGAAGTCCGTTGTGTTGAAGACTTTGGAAAATTTGAATTTGAAGATTTCTGGATGTAAAATTTTGAAGATATTTTTGCTAAGGTTTTTTCTTTGTGAATTTATATATTACTAGCAGACCCGGCCAAACGTTGTTTTGTCTTCGAATTTTATTTTCACTGTAAGTATGGTTTCCATGCAAAGTCATGGCTGCTTGATATTTAGAAGAAGAACGAAAGGTGCACTAAATCGACATAGCAATTATTGTTCAAATGGAATTATATATTTTTGATAGCTGGGCCCGATCCGCACGTGGGCATGGCATTTTGTAGTGCAATATACGTTTTTTATGATTTTGTTTTGTTATTGTTGGGGTAGGAAGGCTGCCCTTTATTGTCTTACATATTGCTTATTTATTTTCTTCAATAGCTTTCAATAACACAATTAATTTACTTTCACTAACGCCTTGGGTTAATTTATTAAAATGTATGTAGTATTTAATTTAAATAAATTAATCTTCAATTTAAGAAGTTCTTTTTTTCGTTTGACACCCACGAACTTTCCACGAAAAGAGGTTACGTATGAGTCGGTGTCGGGATACTTAACGCCGCTACTCGCCGCCATATGTCGATCAAGCCCCTAACGCCTTCAACAAAACATAAAATAGGCTTATTGCGCAAATAGAGTTTAAAAAAGGGTGATAGATATTTATTTACTTTTTTAATATATTTTTTTTTTTCACAAAAAGATGTTAGGTTTCAGTCGGTATCGGGCTAATTAACGCCACTGCACGCTGATTAACGACTCAACGCCTTCAACAACACAGCATAGTGCAGTAGTTCTTGAGTTACGGTGCAAAAACACAAAAAAACTAAATATTGCGCCATCTGTCGGACGAACTTCAAACTACACAGAAACACTCCTCACGTCCCATAGAACATGTATATTAAGTTTGGTCAAAATCGGTCCAGTAGTTTTTGAGTTTAGCGATCACGAAGATACATGTCATTTTTATATATATAGAGATTTCATTAATTACCTACATATGTACACCTTTTGCAGTTCAAGTTGGAAGTAAAGAAACACAATTGGAAAAAGCCAGTGGTAGCCTATAGACTGCGTCTTGTAGTTACATTAAGATACTTAATCAAAGGCGAAAACTATCGTATACTAGAAAAAATTTGTCATGTTTCCAGAAAAATTATTGCAAAAATTGTGCCACATACACTGGGTGTTCTAATACAAATGATGAAAGATGAATATTTCATGGTATTTGAGCAATGAGTATAATATTATATTTTGGGGAGTTAGATAGTAATTCTGAATAGAGTCGTAAAGGTCAATTAAGAGTAGTTTAATATATGATATACATTTTTAAACAATAAGATTAAAACATTTTTTAAGTTTTTCATAACGTTTCAATGACTTGTTTTATTTTTTTTTTGCAGTTACCAAATACGACAGCATAGTGGTTAAGCACTGCAAATGATTTTGAAAATTATTTGCACTTTCCTTATACATTGGGAGTTTTAGATGCGAAACAATTTCGTGCAAATTGCACACACAGCGCACTTGCAAGCAATTTTGTTATGTTGAGTATTATAGATGCCCATAGCCGATTTCTATATACTGAAATTATGGAATGTAATGAAGATGAATGAAGATAATGAATCCGATATATTAATAGTAATTTATATAAAACTTTAAAATTCAATACGATAAATATACTAGCCGCACAAACCATGAAAACAGAATACTACTTTGTTGGCACTGAAGTTTTTGGTATGGATCGTTACGTCTTAAAAGAGTACCATGAATCTCAAAATCTTAATGAGACACAGAAAGCCTTTAATTATAGACAAAATAGAGTACGTTTATGTGGTAAAATGGTATTTGATTTGTTATTTTATCGTTTTAAATTTTTTGAAAGTTTCTAGCAAATTGATAAGAGCACGGTTAGACTGGTTATTAAAGCGTGTTGTATGCTACATAATTATTTAACACAGTCTTTTGATCACCCTTTTTGCCACGATGACGATGGCAATGACATTGATGCATCGCCGAGAATGTGTATACCTTTGTCAATGTAGTTTTTTGAAAAGTATGAAGATTGTTCGAAAAGAAGTAAAAATATTGGCAATTATTGCGTTAAGGAAGGTGATATACCATCAGTTCATTTTTTTCAATTGAATTTTTTCACGTTTCACGCCGCACGATAAGGCGTGAACGTGTTAAAACAAAATTTTTTTTTTTAAATTTTCGGGGTTCTTAAAGAACCAATTAAAATTCGACACGTCTTTTTATGTATGTATTGCTAGAAGGGAAAAAATTACTTTAATATATATATATTATAAATTCATTTTCATACTTACAAAAGGAGAGATTTATAGTTTAATTTTTAGCATCTTCTTGAAGCCCATAATGCGTTGCTTTGCCTTTTGACCCTTCAGGCGCTTATTTAAATTTCGGATCCGAAAATGTATTCTACTTTTAAAGAATAATTTTTTAACATTGGCCGGCAACTCAATTACATGGCTTCTTTCGATCAGGAGCTTGTGAAGGTTACGACAATGGGAAATATTATTACCGTTAATATGGTAAAATATAAGCTCTAGTTTCTTTAATTTCGAAACAAATTCGATTGTCGGTTTTTTTATGTAACCTTTTGACACCTGATCAACCCACGTATATGAATCTTGATGACACTGGTATTCTACAAGATTTAGCTTTCGAATCACATAGCCACCTATGTCTTCTAATGCATCCTCTTGTAGAATAACAATGTCATCTAGATCCGAATCGTCTAGGTCTATGTTGTTATCCTCTTCTGTTTGTTCTGGCTCTGTATCGTCGTCATTAAGTATGACTCCGCTGTCTGGCATAGTGCTGGTATCTAAAATGCTGCCTTCGTTGTCAATGGAAAGCCAATCTATGCGTTCTTCCTCCACGTTTCCCTTACCACTAAGGTATTCGGTATTTCGTGCTGTAATTTTAAAAATAATTTGGAATATAAAAAATTATGAACATTATCTATGGACAAACTTACCTAGGATATATTTGCGAAGTCGGTATTTGAATTCTTGAGGAGAAGGATGATCATTCAGCCCACCTTTACTCCGTATGGCTCCAAAAAAATTTTCAATAACATCCTGGTTAAGCCTGTATGTAAGAATATACGTCATGTCGTATTTTTCAACGTATTTATGAAGCATATCTACAGCCATGTTGGTCATTAGTATACCTTTCTGGAAATACTCTAATGACTTTTTCTGCGGAATTATTGGGATAGACATTGACTTTGTCATACGAGCTAATGTATCCCTTTGCCGCTCGTGTGAAATTCCGTAGGGTTCCTACACAAAATGAAATGAAATATATTCACTATCTACAAATATTGTACAAAAAATTACCTTTCCAGGGTATGTGAAGTTATTCAGTTTAGAGTTGAGAACATCAAACCAGTCATTAACTAATTGAATAAATTCTGCAGACTCTATGGGTTTATAAATATCCATTCTTGAGGAATAGCACCGTCTAATAGCATTGGCTGTAGTGTTCGAAAATAGCTGAGCAGCTAATTTCACTGTTTGCCTTCCTAAAATTACAAAGTTTTTAATGTATACATATATTTTGTATCAATAAATAAATCTTCAAAATTACCTGCCCCTTTTACGGAAATATGTTCTTCACTTAATTTAAAAGTTATTGACATATCCGATGTTGATGTTAGTCCAAGTAAATCAGAGATTTTACGAGGACTAATAATGGTGTTGTTAAAGATTAATCCGCTATCCAAATAATGGTTACGGATTAACTTTGACAAATGCGGCGCGTCAAAAAAGGTAAAAACTTTTTCCTCCATGTTAGCTGGGCTCGAAAACCATGGTTTATCTTCCGAAAAATAATGTATATATAACAAATTAGTTTCATTTTATTTTAATTGTTAGTAATAATATGAATGAGAGAAAGTAATGAATGATGTGTTAAATAATGTAAAGGAACTAAATTGAAATAATGAACTTAAACGCAAACAAAGACACCCGTACACCAAGCTTAAAAACGAATTCTTATTAACAAAATTGTATTTACCGATCTGAAGGAGATAATAATTCCTTTATGCTGTGGTAAACCATATACCGATGTCCTCAGCGTTGCCAAGAAGATCCCCAGTAACGAAATAATTGTAGTGTTGTATTAGTGTAGTGTAATTGATATGGTGTAAATATTTAACTTACCTGTAGTTGCACCAAGCTCTCTCAACAACTTCCGATTGCTGGGACCCATATCACATACCATTGCAACAACCGGGAAACCTGCAGTGCTGAGCTTAGAAATTAGACTGTATATTATATCTTTCGACATTTTGCAGTCAAAATCATAATATACAGGCTGCTTCCATGACTTTTTTAGCCCTCGAGCCACAACTACCTGCACGTAGTTGGCTGGCTTTCTGACAATGTCAGCAGGGGAGTCATACTCGTAGGTTTCCTCTACCTTCATTTCATCGAAGGCCAACACACAAATTTTATCACTCAGCGGCATATCAGTCGTATGCCGCATGAATTCAATTGATGTGGATAGAATCCCTTCGTGCAAATTGACTCTTCCACACCAGCGTTGCAACGTTTTG
Source organism: Sarcophaga subvicina (assembly GCA_936449025.2). Taxonomy (NCBI): domain Eukaryota; kingdom Metazoa; phylum Arthropoda; class Insecta; order Diptera; family Sarcophagidae; genus Sarcophaga; species Sarcophaga subvicina. The sequence continues at coordinate 41,478,456 of OW388082.2, forward strand.
AAATGAGGTAGAGGAAACCCTTTCTGGTATAAATGCCGGTATGCTCGTGGTCCAGATGCATGCAAGCAGATGGCACTGGATATGTCGCTCCACTTCCAAAGCACATTACCTGGACCCGTTAATTTCCGGATCTGGCCATCCGTAAAAATTTTCCGCATTGAATCTATGACCGAGTTGGCTTGGGCGAGTTGACACTTCAGCTCCTTATTTTCAAATTCCAATTTCTTAATTTTGTTGCGATAATACGCAACATCATCATAAGAAATTGAAGAACTAGGCAATAAATATAAAAAATAAAATAAATAGCAAAAACAACTTAAATATTAACAATAACAATAGAAATCTTATGATGTTAATAAATATACTTACTCGGTTTGAGTGTGTTGTTCTTGGAGTAGGCCAAGATTCTTATCTTCTATTTCCATAGGAAGCCTGTTTAATTATTTATATTTATTAATATATTTAGATAACAAATAATTTCATATAAACTTACTCTGCAGCTTCTGGGATTTCCTGGAAAGGCTTGTCGAGGGGGGTCCTATTTGACCTATTTATACGCTCATACGCGTCAGGTAATCTGTGTTATATACAGCTGCGTGCAACTAATTAAGGACACGAAGCTTATATGTGAGCTTGAAGCAAAAAATACAAATGGTTGTATGATATTGTCAGAATTTGTTCAAGTTTAGTTAATTAAACTGTTAGTCGTAGAAAATAACTACTTATTGTGTAAAATAAATTATTATTTATAAAGCTGTGAGCCATTTTTTTAAAGAATATTGATTTCATCCGTGCATATAATTAAGGACACACCGTAAACTTTATGATAAACATGTATTTATTAGAAAAAAATCAATATTTTGTTGCAAAACCATTGTTGTCGATAACAGCTTGACATTTCAGAGGCATCGAGGTAACAAGACTTTCATATACACTGGTTAGAATGGCCTCCCAAGCTTTCTTTGTTTCGGCGAAGAGATCATCAAAATTGCTTTTTACAACTTGCCATAAATTTTTAATCGGGTTGAGATCTGGACTGCATGAAAGCCAATCAAGTACAGCGACCGAATTGTTTAAAAACCATTGTTTGATATGATGAGCAGTATGCTTCGGGTCATTATCTTTTTGAAATGTCCATGTTACTGGCATATTCTCGTCAGCATACGACATCATTGCATCGTTTAGGATTTTTACATATTGGAACTTGTCCATGTTTCCGTCAATTTGGTGCAGCGGCCCAACACCGCATGACGACATAGTACCCCAAACCATAATATAACCTCCTCCATGCTGTAAGTGGCCCGGGTGTATCTTGGATCAAATTCTTTTAACTTTGGCCGGCGAACATATTTTTTTCCATCGGGAGAGACTCTATTAATTTTTGTTTCGTCCGAATATAACACTCTTCCATTCCACAGCGGTCCAATGGCGGTATTTTTTGCGAACTCTATACGCTTCTTCCGGTTACGCTCAGACAAAAATGGTTTCATTCGGGAAATTCTTCCAAAGAGCCCAGCTACTCGCAATCGACGTTTTACTGTGTCTACAGATGGTTTTGCTCCATTTTCACCAAAGACTGCTATCCGAATTTCATTTGCTGATTTATGCGGATTTTTTTTCGACTCGCGGACAATCAGTGCATCTTCACGAACTGTCGTAATTCGGCTTCTTTGTTTACGAGGCACCTTTTCAGCTGTCGAATGTTGAAATATTGAATGTCTGAAATATTGCACCGCTTATGGCAAGTTGTAAAAACCAAAGTAAGCTCAGTAAAAATAAGCAATTTTGATGATCTCTTCGCCGAAACAAAGAAAGCTTGGGAGGCCATTCTAACCAGTGTATATGAAAGTCTTGTTACCTCGATGCCTCTGAAATGTCAAGCTGTTATCGACAACAATGGTTTTGCAACAAAATATTGATTTTTTTCTAATAAATACATGTTTATCATAAAGTTTACGGTGTGTCCTTAATTATATGCACGGATGAAATCAATATTCTTTAAAAAAATGGCACACAGCTTTATAAATAATAATTTATTTGACACAATAAGTAGTTATTTTCTACGACTAACAGTTTAATTAACTAAACTTGAACAAATTCTGACAATATCATACAACCATTTGTATTTTTTGCTTCAAGCTCACATATAAGCTTCGTGTCCTTAATTAGTTGCACGCAGCTGTATATATAATTAGATATTGTTATATTTTCAAATTATTCATACATACCCTGCCAAGGCTTCATTACGCTGGTTCTGCATTACAGGTTCAGCATTTGTGTTAATAAAAATCGTCCACCAGCTGTTATAACCTGTTGCCGGGAAAAGTGGTCGATACATAGGCGGAAGTGTGGGGTTAAATTCACTTGGCAGATTTTGTTCCACTTTTGCCTTCTAGTTTCGCACTTTGGTGCGTTGAAAAAAGGTCCATTTTCCTTATTATCTTTTTTTGCACACTGCACAGTTTCTCATTTTATATATGTATGTACTATAAACAATAAACCCTTTTAAATTATTTAGCACAAAATTAAACACATTCGAATTTTTAATTATAATATATAAACACTCTTATAGAATAACACTCTTATGAAATAAAATATTAATATAAGATATTTCAATTCATTTTCAAAAATATTAAAAATTAAAAACTAACCTAAATGAATGCAAACTTGAAAAAGATTTCTAAGAAAAATAAACATGTCAGAATAAGAAAAGAAGAAATTTATTATCAAAACAAAATACTAAAAAAACAACAAAATTTTGACAATCGAAATGATATCATGAGCTGTTTAGATACTCCCACCTATTATATGAATTCGCCTTGCATTGTGTTGTGTTTGTTTGTGTGTTGCTTTGTGTTCTGTTTCGTTTTTATTTACATTCTTCGTTGCCATATGTCCCGTTTTAAACGTTTCTATAACTACACAAACGTTTTTAAGGCTACGTACGTTACGATTTTACGTTTCTAACGCTTCGGTAACCAAGGCATAATACTTTACGTACGTAAAGTCTAATTAAAAAGTAAAATGAAATTCCATCCGTATGACGAAAAAGAGAATAAAAGTCGTATGATTTATATTTTTTGCGTTTACATGATCGGTATAAGACAATAACAAAGTAAAATAAAAACAGCTGTTAAACTTTTTTCTATGTGTTTACATAAAAATACATCCCTGATCTAATGCGACTTGCTTGTTTTTTGAATCATTTGAAAAAATGAAGAGAGCCATACGACTGTCAAACTTTTCATCAGTATTTTCTCTCAATGTGTGATGGTTTCATTACATAGTACGTTTAGACGATCACATCCGTACTCTTCTACACAAAATTTTGACAGATCATATTACTTGTGGGACCGTGTAAAGTAGGCTTAACCGAGACTTTTTTGAAACTTTTGAAACACATACAGAACTGATCAGGCCAAAGTAAAATAAAAGCAGAGGGCAGAGGTACAGTTCGTATTGATGAATGTAACATTTTGTTAAACGATGTGTTGTTTGTACCAAGTCTGCAGTGCAATTTCATTTCTGTGGGCAGAGTAGAGAAGCAACGATAATAGATGAAAAAGGAAAGACAATATTGCATGCAAGTAAGGTAGGAGATTTGTTTTTGTATAGGGCTATGGAAAACACATTGTTCATGACGACGTCAAATGTGAATGAGGTTATGAAATGGCACAATCGTTACGGTCATTTGAATGTTTCTGGCCTAGGTGAACTGTCACGGAGGAATTTAGTTAATGCCCTGAATTTACAATTTCCTAAGGAAATTAATTGTACTACTTGTTTGAAGAGCAAATGCACAACGAAACCATTTTCTAGTTCCGAAAACAGAGGAACAGAATTATTGGATATAATTCATACGGAGATTTGTGGTCCGGTAAACAAAAATTCTTCTGGTGGTGCACGCTACATATTGACATTTATCGATGATCATTCTCGGTATGTATTTGTTTATTTTTTGAAGAACAAAAGCCAGACATTTGATACATTTAGGAAATTTAAAGCTGTGATTGAATGTCAGACAGGGAAGAAGATGACGGCGCTTAGATCTGACAATGGTACGGAGTTCTTTAATAAGATTTTCGATGATTTTTTTGAATTGAATGGCATTAGGCGACACTAACTGTACCTCTCACACCACAACAGAACGGGGTAGCTGAACGTTTTAATAGGACGTTAGTTGAAATGGCCAGAGCAATGCTAGTATATTCTGGGGTTGATGAGTCTTTGTGGGCAGAAGCTGTGAACACTGCCGCTTATTTGAGAAATCGATCGCCTACGATAGCATTGGATCACTGCACACCATATGAAGTATGGTACAATAGGAAACCAAGTGTCCGACATCTTAAAATTTTTGGTTCCTTGGCCATTGCATTGGACTAGATGCATCATCACAAGTTCCGTCCAAAGGGAAGAGAATACATCATGGTTGGTTATTCGGAAACATCGAAAGGATATTGTTTATTTGAAAAGGCTACGGGAAAAATAATAGTTAGTCGAGATGTTTACTTTATTGAAGATGGTGATGAGAATGGGAATAAACCGGCAGAACTGGCTGAATTAGATAAGGAAATCCTCAGCATGCAAATAGAACCGCTTGAGGAAAATATTGTTCAAAAAGAAGTCCAAGATCAAAGTGACAGTAAATTCGATTCTGCTGAAGAAGAATACTCTGATCCTGATGCTGTAATGAGTGGTACAGAACTTGTTGGATTTCGTAACACCGTAAATTTGATGTGTGCAGACAATATAAAGTTCCTGTGACTGCGGACGAGGGCTTATCGGGTGAGTACTCTCATTGGTTAGGTGCGATGCAGGAGGATTATAAAGCTCTTCTTGAGAATGATACCTGGGAATTATCAAATTTACCACCTGGCCAGAAGGTCGTGGGCTGTAAATGAGTGTTTGCTGTGAAGACGAATAAGGAGGGCCATATCGTACGTTTTAAGGCGAGATTGGTTGCTAAGGGTTACGCCCAAACTTATGGTGTAAATTATACGGAGACTTTTTCACCCGTTGTGTGTTATGAAACTATCAGGATGATAATTGCCTTTGCAGCAGAATACGAGCTTGATCTACATCAAATGGACGTATCCACGGCGTACCTAAATAGCGAATTAACGGACGAAGTATATATGGCGCAGCCTGAAAAGTTCGCGGATGAAAGATTCCCAGACAGATTTTTTAAATTAAAGAAAGCTTTATATGGACTTAAGCAATCCGGCCGGCAATGGAATTTGAAGTTGTATAAAATATTGAAGGAAATTGGTTTCCATCCCTGCGAAAGTGAACCATGCCTGTACCGGATGGGAAGTGGGAGCGACATCAATTTAATTGCCGTATATGTCGATGATTTGTTTATAGCTTGTTCTAATTTAAATAAAATCAATCTAATTAATCTCAGATTTCAGAAAAAGTTTCTATAGTGGATAAAGGTCCCGCTAAACATTTCCTTAGCATTGAAATCGAAAGAGATGGTGTCACTGGCCAAATTACAATTCAGCAAAGCGGATATATCAAGGAGCTTCTGCGTGAATACCAAATGGAAGAGTGCCGTCCAGTATCCACTCCATTGGAGCCCAAATACCAAGTTGTTTGTGATAACGATAACTGTGAGAAGATCGACGCAACAAGTTATCTGTCACTCATAGGTTCCCTTATGTATTTGGCGATTTGTACTCGACCTGACATACTACATTCGGTATGTAAATTATGCCCGAGGAACGAAGATCCACACAGAGAACCAATGGCAGCGGCAAGAAGACTCCTAAATAAAAGTGCGAATTATCAAATAAGGTATCGGAAGACTAGACAGCCAGTAGTATGCTACGCCGATGCTGATTGGGGCGGTGATGCGACAAATAGAAAATCATATACGGGATATGTCTTTATCCTCGCTGGCAGTGCGTTCTCATGGGAATCCAAGAAGCAGGCAACAGTGGCTTTGAGTAGTACGGAGGCCGAATATATGGCGCTTTCATCAGCAGCAAAGGAAGCAGTATTTTTGAGGAAAATTCTAAGTGAGGCGCAAATCCATTGTCCAAAGAAGATTCTAATATATGGAGATAACCTTGGTGCTTTACATTCGGTCAAGAACCCTAGTTATCATAGTAGAAGTAAACATATACATATAAAGTATCACCATATTAGGAATGTTTTTGTAGAAGGGTTAATTGATTTAGAATATTGTAATAGTAACTCTAATATTTCTGATGTTTTAACGAAAAATGTATCTAGGAATAGTCATATGAAATTAGTAGGAGCTTTGGGCTTTATAAATTTACGAATTAATGTATATTTTTTTATTTTAAAATAATGTGTTGAGTGTTGTGATATTGAATTTTGAATACAACCTTGTTTACAACACATATATTTTTTCCTTTTATAAGATTTATTCATTTTCTCTTTCTAATGTTCTTTTTCTTTCTATGCTTGAATTATCAGTTATTTTTTATTCTTTTAGTATGTAAACCATTTTTGTATTTTAGTCGTAATAAAGTGTTCAAACGAAAAACATCGTCTTTTGATTTGCCTGGAAGAATTTTAAGAATTATCTATGTTTACCGCAAATGCAAATAAATTTTTAAAGATTCGAATAGATCTAGCAAACGATTAACTACAGCTTCAAGTGAAAGCCAACGAGTTTGACACGGATGCAAAATTTGTAAAGATTTTATTTCTAATAACTTTTCAATATCATTAAATTGTCCAAGTCGTTTGGGACTGTTTGATAAATAGTCAAAGCTTCGACAGTTGATGGAAGCTTTAAGCAAGCATATGAAGAACATAATGCCAACGAATGGCAAACACATTTTATAATGAAAAGATGTGGAATGTTTTTCTTTAACATTTGGGCAACTGAAATCGATTTTCCCGCCATTACGGGAGCACCATCCGCGGCAGAGCGAATCATATTCTTTTTGTAATCTATATTGTGATTTTCAAAATGACTAATTATCACACTTATCTACATTTAGTAGCCCAAAAAAAGGTCATTTATTTGAAAATTAATGCAAACTCTAACGACCAGACATAAAGCTTTTTGATTCTACAAATCTGTAGATTCATCTACACATAAAGAAAATTTTTATCCTTTAAAATATTAGTTAGTGCTTGTAACTGTGAGCTTCCAACCACATTTTTAATTATAGCTGTCGCCTTTGTTCTACCTAAGGTCATATTAATCGCAGCGTCCGAATCTTTAAGGCATTGCTGACATACCTTCGTCATGTGATCTGCTGCAGCAAATGGTATATTATGCTCCACAATGAAAAGCGCTAAATTTATTTCAGCTTATATTTTTCTGCTGTAAATACTGAATCAATCGTCTTCTGATTATGGAATACTGATCTTGATGCATCCAAATGCTTCTTCGTATTTGCATGCGCAATTAAATCAAAAAAACATCGTCTTTTGATTTGCCTGGAAGAATTTTAAGAATTATCTATGTTTACCGCAAATGGAAATAAATTTTTAAAGATTCGAATAGATCTAGCAACCGATTAACTACAGCTTCAAGTGAAAGCCAACGAGTTTGACACGGATGCAAAATTTTTAAAGGTTTTATTTCTAATAACTTTTCAATATCATTAAATTGTCCAAGTCGTTTGGGACTGTTTGATAAATAGTCAAAGCTTAGACAGTTGATGGAAGCTTTAAGCAAGCATATGAAGAACATAATGCCAACGAATGGCAAACACATTTTATAATGAAAAGATGTGGAATATTTTTCTTTAACATTTGGGCAACTGAAATCGATTTTCCCGCCATTACGGGAGCACCATCCGCGGCAGAGCGAATCATATTCTTTTTGTAATCTATATTGTGATTTTCAAAATGACTAATTATCACACTTATCTACATTTAGTAGCCCAAAAAAAGGTAATTTATTTCAAAATTAATGCAAACTCTAACGACCAGGCATAAAGATTATTGATTCGACAAATCTGTAGATTCATCTACACATAAAGAAAATTTATTATCCTTTAAAATATTAGTTAGTGCTTGTAACTGTGAGCATCCAACCACATTTTTAATTATAGTTGTCGCCTTTGTTCTACCAAAGGTCATATTAAACGCAGCGTCCGAATCTTTAAAGAATTGCTGACATACCTTCGTCATGTGATCTGCTGCAGCAAATGGTATATTATGCTCCACAATGAAAAGTGCTAAATTTATTTCAGCTCATATTTTTCTGCTGTAAATACTGAATCAATCGTCTTCTGATTATGGAATACTGATCTTGATGCATCCAAATGCTTCTTCGTATTTGCATGCGCAATTAAATCAGTTTTTCCCGATGAAGCCTTAAGATCTGTGGTGCACAATTTACAAAAGACTTTTTTCTTTTCAGCCCATATTTTAATTTCTTGGTTATTTATCCATTCAACTTTTGTCTTTTTCTTTTCAAACTAAAAAATATAGAAATTATGTTTTCAAATTTTAATATTCCCGTTTAAAAAATATTTCTTACCGATGTTTCAGCATCTTCTGCATTAGTTTTGTCTAAAATACAAAAATGTTAAAAATGTTTCGTTGCCTTTCAATGACAAATTACTATAACTTACCACTTGTTAAATATCTTAACATTTTCACATTTACCTTCTTCAAACGTTTTATTAAAAATTACTTTTTATTCTTTTATAATTTACACTATTAGGTTTAATTTAAACACTATTTCTTTTTGATATCTTGTTTTTTGTGTTCATAGGTTGATATCATTAGCAGAACACAAAAGCTGGATTCACCCATTGTTTCGGAACAAAAAACGTTTCTCGTTTTGAGAGAGAGAACGAAAGAGAGTAAGCTTGCTTCGGAACATTTTTAGCTCGAATTGGTTTAATTTTAATTATTGTTCCGAAACAATCGAACTGTGCTGCCAGCTACTTTAATTTTTTTAGTAAAGTTGATCTGTGCTTGCCACATCGTATTATATGTACATTTGTATGTATCTATTTATGTATGTATAATATCCATTATTATCCATTTTTTACTTCAACAATTTCAGATTTGTTTTAATTTACAATTTCTTTGTAACACAATAAACAAATATGATCACACTCAAGCCAAGAAAACAAACGAATTGCAATCATCTGCTACTGTGCTGCCTAATTGTAAAACTAACGCATCGTTTACAAAAATATTTCATATGGTAGCCTTGTTTTTACAGAACAATTGTTCGAAGTAGGTGAATCGTTTCAGAACAAACTCAAAAAACTGAATTTGTTCCGAAACAATGGGTGAATCCAGCTAAAGAAAAGTACGAAAATTATCAACAAAAAGTAATAACGGTAAACCATTGTTGTTTTTTCTCACTTCCCTACAAGAACAGTGACAGTCATTTGACTGTCACTACTGATGGAAATATCCATCATCGCGTAGCACAAAGTTTCTATCAGTTTCTTAAGGCAAATGGACAAAACTGATGGAAACATTTGTGTACATGTGATTTTTCATCTCCCTTGCACTTATGAATTCTATCGACTTCAAAACATATATTTGAGCTGCTCACTCTTTTGTTATTTACCAATCAAGGATGATAGAAATGATTAGTCAACCAGGCTTAATGGATATATCCATCACTGTTAACAAATAATAACTGATGTATAAATCCGTCACTGTTGACTAGTCATACTTGGTGAATATATCTGTCAAACCTGACCGGTATAACTTTTATAATAGAACTCGATTTTTATATTATTTTTATTATAAAATGTATTAGTTTTTATTTTTTATTTATTATATTAAGGTTGATTTTTTAAATATTTTTTTGTTTCAGTTTATGGTGGCTCCTTTCTATGGCTTTTCTAATACTTTTTTCAAAGTCTAAGGACCATTGCAGATGGAAACTTCTGAAATTTGTAGAAGATATATATATATATATATATATATATATATATATATGTTTATATAAAAGTATGCTCATACCTCGTAGAACTAGAATAGCGAAAGCTTAGCAAGGGCTTGTTTCCACCACCTTCCTTCCCAATTATACTTTTCCAGCAGGTCATCAGTTAATACTGCACGAATGACACTGCTGACATCCTCAGATGTGCCTTTCAATTTATGGAAATATGGAATCTGTAAATAAATATGATTATTAAATATTTTAAAAAAGAAATTATTTGACTTTATTATCATTGCTTGACAAAACTCAGGAGATTCTAACTTCTGCTCTACCTCTCCCACCGCTTCGACAGTGGCTACTTCGTCCAGATGCTTATCCTGCTTTGCACCAGTCATGCGACCCACAGAATTTTCTACCTTACATTCCATCAGCACCTTGGATTGGGCCTGATAAAATACTGTATAAAATATTTGTTCTTTAAATAGTAAAAAAAAAACTTACGCTTGTGTCTAGTTTCTCCAATTTATTGTCAATCTCTTGTTGGTTGGAGACTATTGAGCCTTGACCATTGCTCAGTATGATCTGGTTTTGCATAATAGTTGTTTAAATTTAAACGAAATAAGAAATATTAGATTTCGGAACAATAATATTAGATTTCGGAACATGCATATGTATATATAATAAGGAGAAATAATTTTTTATTTAAAATAAATCATAATTGCATACTTACAGTTTCTTCAATCTTCTCGAGGCGAGATGAAATTTAATATTTTTTAATATTTCAAAATTAAATTTTCAAAATGTCTTAAATAAAAAAAAGAAATATTAATTTAATCCACTGATAATAAGAAAAATTAACTTAACCTTCATTTTTTGAGAAACCATTTCAAAACCTGATTCTTCTAATATACTTCGTTTTTCCCTAAACTCTTCTGTATGGTGAAAAGGACTACATCTAAATTCAAATGTCATATCTGTTCTTGGAATGCCAACTTCTTTCGAAAAACAAACTCTTCTCTCCTTATATAACCCTTCCTGACTACATTTGGAGCAACCATTCTTGTTATTGTGGGACATTACACCTGTAACAAAAGCCCTAGCTGGAGATTCACAAATAAACAAGCGAACATCAAATCTAAACAACTTTTCGCTATGGCCTACCTTTAAACCTTGTTCTCTAAGCAACTTTACTTCTGTACAGAAATCTGTCATAAAGCTATCCAAATTCTGTGGCTTCTTAAAACCTGAAAAACAACCAATCATGAAAAGATTAACGCTATCAAAGGCTACAATTTTTCCTCAAATGGGCCACAAAACTCTATTTGAACTCTTGAAAAGTTTAAGACCGTAAACGCATGCATCAATCACAACTTCATCTTTACCACATAAATATTCAAAAGAATCTGAAATAAAAAATTTCTGAATACCTAAATATAAAAATTCACCATTTGTTGAAATTTGAATATTTTCCCTACTTGTACTAAAAAGAGTTTCTGCCGACAATGGCAAATCTTCCACTCCTACCCTATTTAGCGTATGCAATAAATCCTCCACAGCAGTCTGAGAAATTTTATTCCTAACAGCCTGCGATTTAATCTCACACTAGCCTTTAATATCCGAATTTCCCTGAAAATTAGAATTGTTTCCTATAATTTCAGATAGCTCTGGCTCTGAATCTACGTTATCAATACACTACAACCTAGCTTAGAATCTAAACTATCTATTCCTACAAAATCATCACAAACAATTCTTTCACTAATTTTCTACACTTGTTAAATTTTTATTTTTTCACTTTTCACTGAGTTATTTGCATTATTTTGAATATAACATTCATATTTTTTTGCAATTGCCTTTTTTCCATAATTAAATTTGTTTAAAATAATTTTGTTTTATATTTATTTTTTAAGTGTTTTCTTTCTTCTTAATTTTTTTCTTTTTTTTTATTAATTTCAATTTAATTTCACTCACTTTAATCTTTTAATTTAGTTTAATTTTTGTTTAGTTTTAAAATTTTCACTTTCGCCTTTTCACTTTTGCAGAAATAATTATTTTGTAACGACATAAAATAGAACACTGTAACACAAACTACACAGTGACAGTGATTTTACCTGTCATATGTATGTCTGTCATTTGTGATGGAAATAACCATTTTAATAAAATTATTAATCAAAATGTAGTTGTTTCACTCTTGCATATGCACTCTTTACTTTTTTCTAACAATGGCAACAACAATAATTTTTAACGGCAGAAAATGCAACTTTTTACCACAACAGTGACGGTCATTTTACCATTAATTTGACTGTCATTATTGATGAAAACATTCATTACATTTTTTTCAAACAATTCTATAAAAAATAAAAAATGCAAATGTGTTAGTAATAATAATTTTTCATATGTTAGTTTTAGTCATTCATTTCTTGTAGGGTTGTACACAAGCAGCAAAAGTGAATAGTTTTTTTTCTATTCTTAACAAAGTCATATTGACACAATTATATGAAAACAGTGGTGCAAACATATACTTTTAATTAAATCGGCATTTTGATAGCAAAAATCGGCAAATCGCACTTTGTCATTTTTAAAGTCAAAAATCGGCAAAATGCCGATAAATCGCAAATCTGGCAACAGTGCCTGGAGCAGTTATTTTCTAGGCTTGATAGTTAACTACACAACTAGTTTCCTGATAATGATAAACCTGATGATGTGCTAGTTTAATTTAATGTTCAATTTTAATTTAATTTTTATTTCCTTCCTTATTTGTATGTATAACTCCTTTTTTATTATGCGCTTATTTATCATAATTATAGCAATTTACTTAGGTTTTGATTGCATTGCCATAACTTAGGTACGATCTAATGAACTCTAACAGTCCTTATTCCAGAGACTGTGTGTACAACATGATTAGAGTTTTGGAAAAACAAAGAACTGGTGTCACCACTGTTCATATAAATACACAGATTCTGAACAATAAAATTGATGAATGTAGGCATTTATTTGTAGCAGCAGGAATCAACATTATTTGCGTTTCCGAAACTTGGTTTCTTCTGGATGTTCAGGATTCAGTTTACAATTACAGGGCTTTAGGCTTTTCTGGTCAGACAAGAAGATCTTAGTTAACAATACAGCAACCAGGACAAAAGGTGGCGGAGTTGCAGTTTATGTTCGGAACGGTATTCCGTGCAAGGTAAAATTATTGACGGAAATTGGAATATTTACAGCCAAGGAAGAAAATATATGGTACATGTGTTTTTTCTAAAAATCTCTTTGGTAATTCCACATAGTTCTCTGCATTCATTTTATGAGAAATAAAACAGAATGGAGAACGTGCTCTATATCCAAGAGCTACCTAAGTCATTAAAAATCCTCCCTGAAAATTACGTGCGATTCTGGTCCGCGTATCACCTCCTTTTTCCCTCCAATAATATTTGAATCCATCAGGTCCATCAAGGTTCAACTTTTGTTCATCACTGAATATAATACTACGCCACTCCTCTTCCCAAAATTTGTATTTTTCAGCGAAAGCCAATCTGGCTGCCTTGTGTCTAGGGGTCAATCGAGGAATTACTGGACAATGTTTTCGTTGAATTTGCTGAAGAAAATTATGGAAATAATTTTATTTTTCAGCAAGACAACGCCCCTATATATGTAGCCAAAAGGACCAAAGCATTTTTAGAAGAAAAGGGTATAACTGTTTTGAACTGACCACCACTTAGTCCCGATCTAAATCCTGTTGAAAACCTCTGGGGAATTTTAAGTGCCGAAATATACAAGAGTGGAATGACTTATAACTCCTTAAAAGAGCTGAAAGAAGCTTTAATAAAAAATGGGACGAAATTCCCCAAGATGAGTTACAAAAATTAATAAACTCTGTGCCACTTCGGTTAAATGAAGTAATTAAAAATCGAGAAGGACACACACATTATTAAAATTAATGCCTGATTTGAATATATTTAATAGTTTTAAGTTTTCATTTTTTTCTTATTTTGTACCATATAAATATTTCCTTTAAGAATTTGAATTGCTATAAGAAATATTTAATAAAAATAAACAAACTCTGAAAATTTTTTACTTTAATTTTTTGTTTCTCTTTACTAAATATAAATATATAAACTTATGAATCAGCTTTAAATCCGAAGAGATTTTAAGAAAAAAACACATGTACCATATATTTTCTTCCTTGGCTGTATTTCTTAATATTTCATCCACCAATAAAAAGTTTTTATTAGGAGGTGTTTATAGACCGAATTTTTTCATTCATTATTATTATTGGTGATTTTAATAATAATCTCTTACTGAATAATGCGTTAACTGATTCAATGTTGTCTCTCCATCTTAATCCTGTGAATGAGTCCTTGCCAACTCACTTCCATTCTACTTCCAGTAGTCTAATCAATCTTGTATCGATATTGTTATGATAAGGTTATATGATCAAATTTCAGCCTCTTGCTTTTCCAATCATGATCTTCTATTCTTGACTTCTTTACAAAACTTGTTAAAGCCAAACACCAACCGTGGTTTAATGCTGAAATTAAAGCATTAATAGATTAGCGCGACATTACCTATCGGCGATGGAAGAGGTTCAGAACGGATGATCTGAAAGCCGTTCATTAATCCGCTCATAGTGAAAATTGAAAAACATTGATTTACGGCAGGAAGTTCTCTTCCGTATTGGATAATAGAGCTAAATGGAAGGTAATCCGCGATATTGGTATTGGACAAAAATGTCATAATACTCCCCCTAATGTCGATGTAAACGGTCTCAATGACAAATTTGTTAATATATATTAATGTAGGTACATTAATATAACATATATGATGACATTTGTTTTGTTCGGCTAGAAAACCCCTTTAGGTTTCGTTGTGTTAATCCGCTCGAAGTTTTGGAATGCTTATCTTCGGTGAAATCGAATGCGGTTGGTTCTGATGACTTGGATCCTCTGTTTTTAAAAGCTTTGTCACCTAGGCTTTTACCGTATTTTACTCATGTATTCAATTCGGTCTTAACTATGTCCTCTTTCCCTGATGAATGGAAACAGTCGAAAATCATTCCCATTCCTAAATCTAACAATGAATTCAGGCCAATTGCCATTCTTCCATTCCTGTCCAAAGATATGGAAAACCGCATAGCTAGACAAATGAACGATTATCTCACAAGTAATAATTTTTTATCTGATAAGCAGTTGGGATTTCTGAAAGCTAGGAGCTGCACTACTGCTTTAGTCAATGTAGTTGATGACCTTAGGTTGAAGCTGGATGCAAATTACATAGCGTTTTTAGTTGTTTTGGATCACACTAAGGCTTTTGATACTGTTGATCGCAAAATATTATTGAGGAAGCCACAGACCCTCTTTAATTTTTCTAATTCAGCTTGTAGTCTTATACGTTCCTATCTCATGAACAGATCACAACGAGTTTACCTAAACGGCAACATCTCGAAGGCGCTACACGTTGGAAGAGGTATTCCTCAGGGATCAATTTTAGGGCCTCTTATATTCTGTATATACATTAACGACCTACGTGATGTTTTGGATAATTGTAGCGTACATATGTACGCTGATACGTTCAGCTTTATAGTAGCGCTTCCATTTAAAATATCGGATTATGTACAGACACGATCAACGATGATTTACGGAAAATTGACAACTGGGCCAGTGCTAATGGACTTTGTATAAATCCCTCTAAATTTAAATGTTTATTGCTCTCCAGGACTATAAGAGCGTTTGATGTGCCGGAAATTATTATCAGGGGGAATAAAATTGATTTTGTTGAATCGGCATCTAATCTGGGTGTTATCTTTAATGGTCGGCTAACGTGGTCGGACCACATTAATGTCATCCTTGGTAAAGTTTACGGTATGCTTGGGAACTTATGGGCTGTTATAGATTCGAATCCTTTTGCCATACGCCTGCAACTGGCAAAAACGTTTTTGATTCCTGTTATTTTATACGGATCGGAAATTTTCACAAACTGTGATACGGATGATAGGCGGAAACTCAACTTGGCTTATAATAACATAGCCAGATACATATGTATTTATTAAGGGACGTCGAGACCATATATCACAATTTTCTATGTATATATATTATATATATGGTATTAATTTTGATAATCTATTAAATATTAAATACCTAATTCTCTTCCATAAGATTATTACTTTGAAACCGCCAATATACTTATTTAGCAGGATTAGATTTACTAGATTCAACCGCGGTAGAAAAGTTATCCAATTAAGGCATAGGACTCTTTTTTCGAAACGGCAGTTCTTTATACACACCATCAGTCTTTGGAATGCTTGAATTTGGAACTAAGTTCAAAAAGGAGCTATACATTCTGTTTAAGTAGTTTGTAATATATTTTGATTGTTTTATACATTTTTACTCTTTATTTTTATTAGTGATTAATTATTTTCATTTTTCTAATTTATTATTTAAGTTTCATTGTATCTCATTATACATATGTATATATTTTTCTTTGTTTGTATTTTTCTTTATATTTGTCCCATAGCACTTCAGTATGGCGGTCGAGTTTTATAAAAATGAATCAGATTTACTTGACCGCCATTTTGGAATTTTTAAATCTGAATGATTATCTGTAACCAGCGACCCCAAAAACCAATGAGCAACAATTTTCAAGTAAATCTAATTAATTTTCAAACTTATTAAAAACATAATATAAAATAATAAAGTGTTTAAGTAGTGGCTAGTGTTTTTCATTTCCCGGACTTATTCATTTCCCGAGAAACCGGGATTGATTTTGAAATTTCCCGGGATGCCGGGAATTCCCGCCTAGAACATAAAATCATACATTTACTTTGTTAAGTATGTATTTTTTATTTTAAATTTATATTAATGAGATCAAAAACATAAAACGAAATAACTAGTTAAAAATATATACATAAAACATAAAAAACTACATATATATCTATTAACATATTTATTTAATACTTTTAAAATGAGTTTTTAAAACCGACAATGTATTTATTGATTCATCTGAAAGTCGGTTTCTAATTTTGGTAACATATTGACCCGCGAGAGAGAAAGCTCTCTCGCTTTCAACAGATGTTGGCTTAATAGTTAACAAGGCCTCTAAAAGATTTTTTATGTTTTTCGTTTGCTTATCAGATTCTCCAAAAAAATTATAAGACTTTTTTATACCGAACTGGTAGGTACATTAGTGTTTGATGTAGATATTTCACTAATGTTATTTAAGCCCACTTCACACGGTAATACTTTACGTACGTAAAGTCTAATGAAAAAGTAAAATGAAATTCCATCCGTATGACAAAAAAGAGAATAAAAGTCGTATGATTTATATTTTTGCGTTTACATGATCGGCATAAGACAATAACAAAGTAAAATGAAAACAGCTGTTACACTTTTTTCTATGTGTTTACATAAAAATACATTCCTGATCTAATGCGACTTGCTTGTTTTTTGAATCGTTTCAAAAAATGAAGAGAGCCATAAGACTGCCAAACTTTTCATCCGTATTTTCTCTCAATGTGTGATGGTTTCATTACATAGTACGTTTAGACGATCACATCCGTACTCTTCTGCACAAAATTTTGACAGATCATATTACTTGTGGGACCGTGTAAAGTAGGCTTTATTGCATCGTTTAAAATGTCCTCAAAATTTTCTATAATATCATTATCGTTGCTTTCTATTTCTTCTAATTCTATATTTTTTTTTTCGTAAAAAGATGGTTATAAATTTATTCTGCATATAAAATAATTAAGTGTTTTGAAGCATTCGGAAAAAATTTATTATTTTTATTAAATTTTTTTTTCAAGTATTTGGTCAAGTTATGCAATCGTTATTTAAGAGATTCAAATATTGTCTTTCCTATGTACAGTCAGCTGTTATATCAAAAAAAGAACAAAACAAACACATACAAATTAACAGTCAAATAAATGTTGTCAAATAGTCAAAATTTTTCATTCACAATAATTCCCGCGAACAAATTTCCCGGGATTGAAAAATTTGCTGATTTCCCGGGAATTTCCGTCCCGGGAATTCCAAAGCTTTCTAATTATTACCTACAAATGTATATATTCAATTACATGTGTAATAAATGCCAACGGTTTTCATTTGCAAACCGACTTAAAACAGCGAATTTCTTTGATTGCGTCAATTAAGTACTAGCAACACAATCATGTTTAAAGTTTTTCTTTCTAAATTACAAGTTAAGTTTCAAATTGTTAATTTTATACTAAAAAAAATAATAGATTACACAAAATATTTCTTTCTGCCGACTAATAATAGCACACTTAATCCAGCGCCAACGAAGGTTTATGCATGGCAGAGACATTTGATAACATGCGTAACAAATTAGAGCCCGCTCTAATTGAAATTTTGTCAAAAGACTTTTCTTGTGGTAAAGGCTACATACGACATGTAACTGTTATAAAAGCTAGCTGATATAAAAGTTGATGTTTTCGATGTAAAAAATATGTAGTGTAAGGGTGACTTAAGTAAACAAAAGGGATCGTTTCGAACCCAAAATGTAGATTCTATAGAACATAGTGTCACCTGTTTACGACAATAATAATAATAATTAGACAACGTGGACTTCTCTTAAAAATAATTAGGGTGTTCTGTGTTTGTTAGTATTTATATCTACTAGACGCATAGACAATTACATACATATAGGCATAGTTAAATATGTATGTACATGCTAGACGTGTGCACAAGACATCTTCCTAGCTTACCCTTCACTAAATGCAATACTGAATTGTTCTCTTATTTGTTGGTCTTGATTATACGAGTACACTGAAATGTATATTTCTCTTTTATTCAAAGTATACAACAGTACTCATTTATCTGTGAAGTAATGGATATATGCTTTGTGTTGTAAGAGAAGAAACATAATTTGCAGTATTGTCAAATGAATTTCAGTAGTGTCAACGTTAAAAAAATATGCGTACATAAGTGTTTCTAAACATTCTTTGCTTCTGCCATGAACTCTTCCAACAACAATCTCTCTTCAAATTGCTATGTTCATATTCGTTGATGTTCGTGTCCTATGTGTGTAAAAAGCCGATGTTCGGCCCCCGGGGCTATTGGTGCCGACATATGCTATTGAATAAATACGCTTTCTTTATTCTGAAAAAAAAAAGAAAAAAACATTTTTTCTTTCCGACTTACTGCAAAAAGAAATGCACGTTGTGACACTATGAAGTGTACAATATTTTTGCTGTACTCTTCACTCAACTCTCTTTTGTATTGTTGTATAATGGTTTATGAGTGCAGTTGTTTTTTGTTCTCTATCTATGCTTCATTCTTATTTATATTTTCAACTACAGTAAATATTCGCTCATGAGAAAAATACAATACTGTACTGTCTTGTGCACACGTTTAGTACATACTAAGGATTTCATCAAATTTTAGTTTTAAAATCTTGGATTGCAACCAAAGAAATGTGTTTTAATTTGGTTCTAATTCGCATTCGATATATAAACCCACGAGTATATTTTTCATGTGGGTTATCGTTAGTATTTGCATATTACATATGAAACGGATTTCTTAACAATCGTATTAAAGAGGCATACAAAATTCAAAACAAATTCAAGTTTTTGTTACATCTAATGCACTTACATGTGAAAACATTATTTAGTTACGAATTAGCTAGAAAACGATTGGGATTTTATATAAAATATTGCATAAATGTTAGACATGATAAAATTGATGAAAGAATTATTCAAACGAGTAAAAATGATACAAAATGCAAAAAAAGAGAGTCTCTACATTATCGAAACCTTAAAAATGTCTCACTTCCATAGTTTTGCGATGAGATGGTAGTTTATGGATATCGTAGTGCAATGATAGAATCTAATGGCGATTTCTTTTCTGGCCTAAATGTTGCCTTTATTCTGCCTTTTTCCCCTTTTTGCAATTTTGTAAATTAGTAATATGTTCTTTTCTAAAAATGTTGCCAAAAATCCCAAAAAAATATGCTGCACTTTTGACCCTCAATGTAATCAAAGGGTTGGAAGGGCAACACTCTTAAAACAGTTGTTCTTGTTATTGTTTTGGAAAACGAAACACAAAATATTTGTTTTAAAAGTGTTGAAATGGAAGCAAAAAATATTATTTTGGAAGATTTGTTGGAATCCTCTTCATCGTCGGAGGGGAGGACATGTATCCATTATTATTAGAACGAAACCACTTGCCGCGAATTAAAAATTTTGTTGAAAATGTTCTTTAGCAGTATTCCCCAAATGAAGTAAGTAAATATACATATTCCAAATATTGGCTGTTTATACCTAAATATATTTTAATACTTCTCAGTTTAAAAAAAATTTGCGACTTGCCTGAGAATGCGCACAATACCTCATAGAAAGATATTCTAACTGGTGTTTGGGAAGAACGTATCAAGGAGGAAAAAAGCAAACAAGTGTAGAAACACAAATTCTTTAATTTTTGTGGTAAATTATTTAAAATAAAAAAAAATATTAAGGTAAACAATATTTTTACAGGTTTAGTGGCAACAAAACAACCTTTAGAGAGGTGGCAAATGTTTTTGACATGTCATTATCAAATCTTCATAATTCTTTCAAACAAGTTTTAAAATTTCTTTTGGATGAAATAGTCCCTGAAGCTATAAAATTTCCGCAAACTATAATGGAAAAAGAAGTTATTTTCGATGATTTTCAAAAGGTGTGACAAATTAAATAACTTTCTATAAAAATATTTTTAACTCAATATAATTTTTAGATATCTGGTTTTCCAAATGTTTTAGGCTGCATTGATGGAAGCTTTATTTCTGTAAAAACTCCTAAACATAAAATTCGTTCTACATATGCAAATAGATATGATACAGTGTCAATAACTGTCCAGGGCATCTGTGATTCGAAGCTGCGTTTCTTAGACGTATATACAGGAGTTCCAAGTAAAATTCGTGACCCAAGAATATTAAAACTTTCATTTATAGGCGAAGAATTGCCAAATTACCATTTATTGGGTGATTCAGCTTACCCCCTAAGGGAATACCCTTTTAACACCATTCCGTGATTATGGCAATTTGAGAGGCTGAAAAAAACTATAATTTGAAATTTTGCCGGACACGTGTCAAAATTGAAAATGCGTTTGGTGTTCTTAAAAGTCGATTTCGACAGTTGATGCGACTCGATTTCCATAATGTTGAAACAATGGCACAATTTGTAATTGCAACTTGCGTTCTCCATAACATTTGTATTGGAAAAATGTTTCGTTCAATGAAGAAGTAACTAGCAATGAAATACATATTAATTCCGAGCATAACGACGATGGTAGACGTGATAGTTTGTTAGCGAAGATGGGACAGATAAAAAGAAATGAAATTAAAGCCCTTTTATATAATTCATCAACATAAATATTTATTTCAATCCTATGAACATGTATAATAAAAAATTATTTGTACTTTTTTAAAAACTATATACACTTGAACAAATTATTCAGCTTTACTTATTTTGGACTTCTGGAACTTTTTGGAGTAAGGCCATTTTTTCCTGGTGTCGTCTCTGTTTAGCTTCTTCCTTCTTCTCTGCAATTTCTATTAAAGTTTCTTGAATTGTGTTTTTTTTTTAATTTTTACCTCTTCAGTATTTTTAATTTCTTTCTTTTCCAATTTTAAAAACTTTTGGCAACTTTTCCTTTTCGAACTGGAGGTTTTGTTGTTTTCAACCGCTACTTTTTTCTTTTTAATACCGTTTTATAACGCTCCTCGCACTTTTTGGGAGTTTTACCTGGAAATCTTGACGAAATGTCTGCCCACATTTCTTTTTTGTTTTATATTTTTTCAGTGGACCAATATCAGCCATGTAGTTTGCATAGAGTCCAAGTGCTGTCTTGTCTCTCTGTCAGTCCACACTAAAAAAGTAATTTCATTTGTTAAATAATAATTTATTTAATGCAGACTTTTTATTTACATTGAATTCTCTTATAGGTTGTTGGGGATTCAGGGGTCTTGGATTTAAATTGCACCAGTAACAAATTTATAAAGAAACAACAGCTGACTATAAGTGTTGATAATTTTATTTTTGTAAAAGCGGACTGAGCTTTAATTTGAAATTTACGAGTCGAGAACATATACATATCGTTAGTCTCATTCGCAAATGTGCTAAGTCACTTTTTTCAAATTTTACAGGAGACACAAAAAATATTGCAGTCTTCAGTTTTTAAAATTTGTTAACATTTTAAACGCAATTATTTTTACAAAATAGCTCTCTTTAAATGACGTGGATCAAAAATTAAGAATAATTAATAATTAATATTCGTGGAGTTAGCACGTGTTAATATTTTTCGTAGTTTTGTGGACTTAGCGTTTTTGCAAACCACAAAATTACAACAACTTTAAACTACATACTGACATTTTTTGTCGTAAAATATGTATTTCGTATAGTGTTATAGTCTTTGCGAATTATACTAACGATATGTATTATTATTTCATCATAAAAGGTTTGATATGAGTTAATTTAAAAATTAACATTTTTAAAATTGTAATAAGAAGATTGTTTATAAATACTTTTAAATGGTATTTGGTTATTATCTTTTGTAATAAAAATATTTCCCAAAAAATTCCAAAAATTATTTTTTTGATTTAATTTTTAGCTGTATAGAGAAAATAATTAATAACATATTGTGTCATCTAAAGCGATTTGAAAACATTGGCCCTAAAGTTGAATATTAAATAAAAATAGTTCTAACTTGTCTGACCCCAGAGCCCTTGGTAAAAATATTAATATTTTTTTTATTTAAAACATTTTTTGTAAAGTTAGCTTTCCGAAAATAAAAGAAAAATTTTATTGGAAATTATTTGGTTTAATAAAAAAAGCATTTTTTATTTTCTACACAATGATTAGTTTTAAAATCGTTAATTAAGTAAAAAAAAACGCTAAATTGGTATAAAACTACAAAAATAATTGCATAAAGGGCAATGATTTTTGTTCTTTTATAATCGTTTAAAATGCAACACATTATGAGGGTTAGTGTAACCTCCAATAAATGGTACACAATATGTAGGCAACATTTTTCTCCAGAAAAGAAATCGCCATAAGATTATGACATAATTTTCCTCAAGATGAAATGGTTTGTGTCTAGTCAGTCTCTCCCTTATCAGTCTTTATGGCTATGCACCAGTTTTGGTTCAGGTAATCAAAATTAAAGTTAATTTAAAATAAACAGAAAATGGAAAACGAAATTAAAATAAATGAAATTCAAATTAATTGTGCTGCTGCCAAGTTCTATAACATAATGATACTTACCCTGCGTATGAGTGATATTTTTTATATTATATTGCTTATACGTTGCAGTGCTGAAAATTTGTATTTTTCTGCATTGAAAACTCTACTTATAAAGAAAGAAGAAGAACTTAAGAAGTAGGCAGTAGAAATACTTTTAGCGCAGCTCTCTTACTATGAAAAAAAGGAGAGGGTTTTTAAATTTCGTTTCAAAACTTGGTTAGGTCGGCCATTCCCTATGAATTGAAAGCAAATTTTAAAGTAATTGAAATTAATTGCAGTGACATTGGATTGATTTTGTCCGATGATAAAGACTAAGTTTTGTATCAATGCGTTCGAGATAAATTAGATTTAGATGCGGAAGTTCGTTGCGACACTTTTGGCTTTCGTTCCGGTTTTAGCACTATAACGTTCCTATCCATTCTCAACTGTACTTTTGGCTTTTGAGCAGTGTTGTCACTTTTGTAAGTAAAGACGTTATTAATGGGTTTTGGATTCATACTATTAGCATTCGTACTCACTCTTCTAGACAAGGATGTTCGCGATGAGAAGGGTTCATCAATATTTTTTAATACCCGCAAAAAGGGTTTTCGATAGATTTTGTTCCACACAAATTTGGCGCGCTTGCATTTGCACTTGAAATTTATAGGTGGTATCGCTGTTAAAAGATTTAACAAAAACTTAGTTAACAACACGAATACTAAACAACCTTTACTCATCGGTCTACAACGGTTTTCCACTAGCTTCGCATAATTACATTTATTATTTAATCGATGTCTTGTAAGTTAAATTTCAATCACAATAACATCAGCAGTTGAACGATTTGTACTTCGCTTACTTAGGGCCTCCACTGCCAATTAAGTTGATTGCAAAACTTGTGGTTTGTCGCCTGAAAAAAAGAATATTTTCTCTTATTTAAATGTACATTTCTCGGTCAATAAGGGCGTTTTATTGACTTATTTAAAAAACGAAACTTTTCGATCATCTATTGAATTACATCGAATTACATACATACATAATTGGACACCTTCAGTCAGGATTACGACCTATTTTCTCACGCCATTATGTTGTGCGTGTTAATTTTATCCTTAAGTAGAGGGACCTACAGTTTAAAGTCGACTTCGAACGACTGATTTTTAAGAAACTTTTTTATGACAACAATTTTATTTTACTCTCAGAGTTTTTGCCAGAATTCTGCTGAGAGGAAGTCGCCGAAGAAATATTTTTCAAATTTCGATTTGATCGAAATATCTGACCTGGGCTTTGAACCGGGCCTCACGACTAATAAGCCAACACACTACCTGTTAAACTCTTGCGACTTGGACTAATTGATTTTCTTCAAAAGACGAACAGTTTTAATGGCGTGGAATCTACAAGTCAATCAATGTGTAGCCAACAATGGCCAATAATTCAAATAAAATGTGTTTTACCTTCCCATTAAATATAAGTGTTTTATTTATACGAAAACAAAAAACAAAAACGGTCACATCATACCGGTAGACCTGGTATATACATATTTAGATATTTAAATTATACCTATATATGTATGTCCAAACTGTAACTAAATCATCACTATGAGAGAACTTTAAATCTTAGATATTCTTAATGAACTATTACGATAGAGATGATGAACTCTTTTGGGAACAACTTTTTTACTTTAGAAATATTTTATATCCTCCTTAAGCCGACAACTTTTGAAGTTAATCAATTTAATTTATTCGAAAATTTATGCTAAAGTAGACAAATATCATCCGCGTATACTAAATCCTCGAGGAGGCGTGAGAGTCTCCATTTAATTTCTCTTGTCTCTGTACATAATTCGTCCATATTGCAAAGCATTAGGGCTCTGCATCCTCGTAGCTCTGGTGATTCTTAATGTATTTTTTCAAATGCTAAGATAAAATAAAATTAACACACACAACATAAGCGGTTTGAGAAGCTAGGTCGTTATCCTGACTGATGGGTTGTATCGACCAATTATGTATGAGATTTCTCATTTCTTGTTCTCTAACAGCAGCATTCACATCTTTTTTGGGACTCCTAAGTAATTTCATCAAACACCCAGAATTTTAAGAAATCATAACAGAAATATTCCTTTTTAAAATCAACACAAACGCCCACGAACTCAAATTTATTTTCTTGATAAAACCTCCACTTCAATATCATAATTTCTTTCAAGCTAAACTGGATGTAGAAAATTTGAGTTCACATAACCAGAATGAACAAACACTTGGGATGATACCCGTTGACGTTATTATTGTTATATTTTAGGGTAGTTTGTCGGAAGCCCACAATGCAATAATTGCCATTTAAAATTACCGTTCGCACCAAAAATGAAAATTGACGACAAAAGAGAACAGTTTTCATTATAGAAAAGAAAATGATTAAGTAGTGAAGAATAGGAAAAATGAGAAGAAAAAATGGCTAAGTACTTTTTTCTGTTCATTTGTATTCTATATTTTATGAGATAAAAGAAAACTAAATAAACATTAACGTAATTTTATGCAATGTGAAAATATTTTTGATGGCTACTTTTCTATTTCTGATCTTTGTAAATGGAAACCATTTTAAATCAATAACATTTTGAATAATACTACTTTGTCTTCACTACCACTGCCGGTAAAAATGTGTGACAAATTTCCTATAAATGTTGATTTCACTTAAGATTGGCCATAGTTTTGTGAAATTTTTGAAGGGATCAACCAGATTGATCCTTGGCACAGGTCGCATTACACCGTAATCCAGCCTTCTATATCGCTGTTTATTTGGACATTGGACACGTTACCGACGGCCGCCGCTCGGAGGCAGTACGTCTTCTTATACGGTTGTTCACAAGATCTGAAACTTTGCTTTATGGGTCCACAGTTGACCGCCAATATTACATAAATTATTCCTATTATTGTATTTTAGGATCTGTCTCTAAATAATTATACTGTAGTCAATATTTATTCTGTATAATAATAAGTCTTATTCAAAATTTTGGTATACTTTTCTAAAAAAAATATGCAGTAGTTAACATATCCATAGAAAACATATCCCACTTCACTTGCCAACCATTGAATATCCCGGCTAGTTTTCAGCTTGATTGTATGAGAGAATTAATTTAGTACGAAGCTCTGATGTCGAATGTTAGATATATTACACTTGATTTGTCAGTTTGCTCTGGAACATTGCTTTATGTGGTATTATAACGATGTGTGTTCATGTCAACTGTGATTTCAACAAAGTTCCCATCCTTTCTTATTCCATCGTTACATTAGTTTATAAAAACAATATACACTGGACTCGAACGAATTTCTTAGAGTTCTAAAAAACTAAAACACAGATACACAGAAACATAGATAATACGTACAATGTCCTTTCAAAAAGACAGCATTTAAGTATTAGAAAAAAGTAGTCGAAAATTCATTAAAATATTTATGCGGATATTTTGAAAAAGTATTTAATAAATGATAACAAAAAAAATTATGATTTACTTGTGACATATTGATTAAATGTTACTAAGAGAATACGTCTTTCCTTTTTATTTAATTTTATTTGTTTAATTTTTAAGAGCAAAATATTAGGTCTTTTAGAATCCAACATCTCTTTGGTATCAGTCATACATTTTAAAACAAGAAATAAACCCTCAAGCAATTATTAAATTCAATGACATCCGTTTTAATCCTGTTCAGTAGGATATTATCACAGATGGCGATAACATTAACACTCCGTATTTACCAGCGACAATAAGAATTTAAAATACCTTATTTATCTTGCTGTTTCATACAAACAAAGAGAACGAATTTAAGAGAATGTTACAAAATCTAATTTCACTGTAGAAAATCACAATAGCAACTAAAGGGTCCGCCAAATAACCTTTTTTTTTTGAAAATGCTTTAAAAAAATACTGAATATTTTCTCAAATTTCTTTTTTTATTTGAAAGTACAATCCTTCCGGTTAATAGTGGAAAATAATTTCATTCAAATGGCTGCCTCGGCTGGCCATGCCTACATCAGAAGACGCCGATTTTGGCAAAAAAAATCATCTTTTCAGATGAAGCTCATTTTGATCTTGGCGGGTATGTAAACAAGCAAAATTGTCGCATTTGCGGCACAGAAAACCCACACCAATACATTGAAAAGCCGACGCACCCAGAACGAGTCACTGTTTGGTGCGGATTTTGGTCCAGAGGCATAATTAGGCCATTTTTCTTCGAAAATGAGCAAGGAGTGGCCGTTACAGTCAATGTCGATCGTTATCGGGCCATGTTGAACGAATTTTTGTTCACAAAAACTGAAGAGGAGGATATTGGCAACATTTGGTTTCAACAGGACGGAGCTACGTGCCACACAGCCGAAGCTACATCGATGTTTTACGCCCTGTTTTTGAAGATCGCATTATCAGCCACAGAGCTAATGTCGTTTGGCCACTTTGGGGCTGCGATTTGACACCGTTGGACTATTATTTGTGGGGTGCCGCCAAAGATAAGTGTTACGCCGACATGCCAGAGGCAATTGACGCTTTAAAGGACAATATATACAGCTGCACACAATCGATAATGTGCTTAAAAATTGGACCGATCGTGTAGGCTACTGCATGGTCAGCCGAGGCAGCCATTTGAGTGAAATTATTTTCTATTATTAACCGGAAGGATTGTACTTTCAAATAAAAAAGAAATTTGAGAAAATATTCTGTATTTTTTTTAAAGCATTTTCAAAAAATAAAGTTATTTGGCCGACCTTTTATGACGCTGTTAAGTTATTTTCCTTTAAATTTTATTACACCCAAAGCAAATGAAGAGAGAAAGTCTAAGCAGCCAAATGTTGCATAAACCTGATTTCCCCTTTGAATATTCACCTTTAATACAGAACTTTAGAATTCACCTCACCATATGCATCCTTCGTAATACAAACAGTAACAAAAGCTTTAAAACACTTGAGCTATTAAAAATAAAAATCATTTCTGTATCGTCAGTTATCCTTGCTTCATAGTCATGGACAGTTCAATGTTCGGTTAACAAAAACTAAAAGGAAAATCCAAGATATGATATTAAATTTAAGGGAATAACGAATAAATTCACTTAACAACAATAAATCAATATGATAAATATTGTCAAACTTAAATTAAAATTAAAAATGAGTAAACGTTGAATTTGCAATATGAACAGTTAACTTTAAATCGAGCCAAATGTGGCAGATTTAATCCACCGAAATGAAAACAAGAATAATAAGTTTGTAATCAACACACAAAATGTCTTAGAAAAATGGCTTGATCATGAATGAATTAATGTTTTTTTATGCCTTTTATGGTGTAAATAAAATGTCACATTCACATGTTGCGTTGTTTCTAATGGAAGTGATAGAGAATAAGGGTGTACATCTATGTTGAACAGGTCTAAAGATTTGTTAATGAGAATCAAACCGCCTTACCCATTTACTGTCTATGTCGAGTATAGTCGTCTTAAAAAAACGAATCTACTCGAACTTAAGAAAAGACAAATAAAGGTCTTTTAAAAAGCTGCATGTTTAATAAATAATAGACTGTATTAAGCTGAAATAACACTTTTTGGGGAATTACCATTGCAAAATGAGTCATTTAAATAAAAAATATTTCGTAAGAATTTCTCACTTTATTGTGCTTATTAACAGAAAAAGTAATAGTTCTTAATATTTATATGTATATTTTTCCTTGATTAAAAAAATTGCGCAACAAATACTTCTTTAACACGTTGATTGCCACGGCAATTTTCAGAAAAAAATCACAATTTGAATTTTTCACATTATATTACTAAAAAGATCATAGGTATCATCAAAAAGCAAAAATTTTGTTTTTTATGGCAGAAATTGGTTTAGTGAGTACGAGATAACTCGTAGTTGGCAGTCAACGTGTTAATTATCCCTACCAGATAAATTATTACGATAGTGAGGAGTCAATTGTCGTATATTCTATGGCAAGGAAAATAAACATTTTTCTTCATCTCCTGGATATTATTTGTATGAATTCTTATTTCAAATAAAAACTTAGACAATATTTACTTTAACTGGATAATATCGAAAAAACTACCGAACTATATTGTGAATTATCACAAATATATATCAAATATGTCTCAACTTGGTAGTCCAGCTTCAATTGCATCTTTTCTATTGCTTGGAGAGACTTTTTCTGACTTATTACCCAGTACAAAATCAGAATCTAATTCTATACGCAGATGCTCATACTATTCCAAAACAAATATTAGAAAAGAATTCAGATATTAGTGACTGAAATCTAAAGCATTATGTGCTGTACCTTGCTTAAAAAACTATCATTGCGTTTAATTTAAATTTTTAGTTTTGTAACTTAGATTTTTAACAACGAATAAAAATTCATATTTTCTAAAAAACAAAAACCAGGGCCCATTGCAGGCTGTTATAGGCAGAAACATTTTACTTTATTTATGTGGAGTGTACTCGTCTTCGTTGGAAGATAAGAAAAAAGGCAGAAAATGTTTTTTGAAACAAAATTAAAAAGCTAAAGTTAGACCCCAACTGTACGTGTGAAAACTCAATGCACAATTATGTATGGCATAGAATTCCCAAGTTTGAATATTCAGAACTAGAAATTACTTTAGAAACTGTTCGTCTACGAACGCTGGTTAACATTAATAATTTGAAATAACGAACACAACAGGATTTATTTTGTGCGACCGAATTACTCTCTGAGAGACCGCTTGCGCATTAAATAAAATAAGAGATATAATAACGTTTGAATTTGAGAGAACAGTAAGAAGGTCATTATTTGAAATAATAATCGAATGAATGTAGTTTTTAATCGTACTCTTTCTAAAATAAAAACTTTTCGAGGATGAAATTCACAAAATTTACTCGAGTTAATCAAGCTTTAATAGAGAGTAAAAGGAACGCTTTAAAAAATTTACCAACATTGATTGATTCAAAGTGAACATATTTATTCAGACTGATTACCGTTTTTATTGATAATAACTTAAGTGCGTCATTAAATATTTAAATTTATTGCATAATGCTTATAAATTTAACAGTCTTTTAGTTTCACCTATTCTATTAGTAAGCTGAGGAATAAGTCTACAAAAACAATTCTATGTAAACGATTTTTATT
Source organism: Sarcophaga subvicina (assembly GCA_936449025.2). Taxonomy (NCBI): domain Eukaryota; kingdom Metazoa; phylum Arthropoda; class Insecta; order Diptera; family Sarcophagidae; genus Sarcophaga; species Sarcophaga subvicina. Next base: position 41,508,615 of record OW388082.2, read on the forward strand.
AAATAAATACGACTAAGAGAACACAAACCAGAGAGTACTCTAATGCCGGTATATAAAGCGTAATCAAACCAACATTCTAACAAATTATTCTACACTATATACAAACAAGGAAATTATGTACTTATGTACGTACATAGAATGGAGTACAAAAATTATTATACAATATATAACATAAAAAAATATTAAGGAAAAAGGAGAGAGAGAAACACGTGTTCAGTGATAATGACCCACATTTTGTGTAATTAAATTATGATTTGTTTTTATGCAGCACTTCTCTGCTCTATTTTAAACAGCTAGTGTTTCGGTATTAAAATATCGCCTATAAAATTCGCGTTTTTTATTTATGTTAGCATTTTTCTTTGGTAAATAAATATTTAACACTCAATTCCAAAATATTGAATAATTGGAGGAAATTTGAATATATTTTTGTGGTTTCTTTATTTATAGATTCCATTTGTGTTACGCAAATTTTTGAACAAATTAAATGGCATAAGGAGAAATGTCGAGTCGGCAAAGGCAACAGAAAATTCTCGTGATATGTACGCAGAGCAAAATGTTATCGTTATCATACATTTTTTAACATATAAGTTGTGCAATGCGTTGAGGCGAATATTTGTTGTTCTTTTCTTAGGATAGGTTAGGTAAACGGGTAACTTCCCGTTCACAGGCAAGTTCACTCGGTGGCCATATGGCAGATTTTGTTACCCAGTGTGAGGTAAGCCCCTTTAACATGATCGTTTCATCAACCCCGAACAGATCTTCTGTCACCCAAATACCGATGACGTCTGTTCTGAAGTGCAGGGCACTCGTATAAAAGGTGTTGTACCGATTTCGTTTCCTCTACAAAAAGGCAGCTTCTGCAGCAATCCTGGTGGGGCAGACCAAGCTTGTCAGCGAAATTTCCAATGACGGAGTGTTAGGTTTACTGTTAGAGTGCGAACCTTTCTATTTTCTTACATTTTATTATATTTATAAAAATTAATTTTATTATAATGCACTGGATCTTTATAACTTTATAAGCTGTTTTTTAAAAAATACGATTTTGTAGTATCTAGTAGATACTATCTACGTATGAGCAATTTAAAATTCGGTTTACGTCAATTAGGGATTAGGTTGCAATAGGAGTTTCATGAAATATATACATGTATCTATCTTGTCCGTTGGTACATCCAGAATTTCATATAGATTTTAAGCTCTGTTACAAAATCCTTCATAAGATCTTGTTTTCGCAATTTTAAATTTTCTGTTAGTGAAGCAGAGACAATTGCTGGTAACTGTATGCCGAGGTTACATAACATGAATTTCTACCAATAAACAAATGTATTTCGATAAGATTCAGCTTAAGTTGTAGTAGTTTTGTTTTTGTCTGGAATTCCTAACTGTCTTTCGTCGCGTTTCCAAACAATAATTCTTTGTTTTATAATTTATTCGATTGGTCCTTTATATACATGCATATATACCGATGTAAATGTATTTAATTTAATGATTTCGTGTATTGGTTTCTATATTTTAAGTTTCATGGAATTAATTTTACTTTTATATTAAATAAAATTTATCTCAATATTCTTAGTTTTTAATAATCTATTAATTATAACAACACGGTGCGACAGTAAAAATACACCCGAGTAACGACAAAGTCTAAGTTATGCAGTTAGTTGAGTAGCCGTAGTCTAGTAGGTAGTGTGTTGGCTTATTAGACGTAAAGCCAGGGTTCGAGCCCCAGGCCAGACATCAAGACAAAATACAAAAAGTATTTCTTCGGCGACTTCCTGTCAGCAGATTTCTCTGAGAATAAATAAAATTTCCATGAAAAAGTTTCTCAAAAATCTGTAGTTCGGAGTCGACTTTAAACTGTAGGTCTCAGCACTCATGTATAAAATTAACACACACAACCAACGTTGCCAAATGTGCAGATTTATCTGCATTTTGCAATTTTTCTGAGCATTGAGCAGTTTTGAAGTTTTTTGTTTAAAAAAGTAAGTTTTTCTGTAAATTATGCAGATTTTGCAGTTTTTACATTTAAAATTTTTTAATTCAATTTTGTTATTTTAATTATAATTTCTAAAGCTATAATTTTATCCCATTTGGGAAGTCATATTTAAAACAAAACGTGGCGACGGAACTAAGGCTTTTCTTAATTTAAAAAACTGGTATATGCAATTTTGTCAGTACCTGTCGCAACTGCTAATGTTGAAAGAATTTTTTCACAAATTAATATTAATAAAAATAAAACTAGGAGCAGATTAGAAGTGCCAAGACTGTGTGGCATTTTAAGAAGTAAAGATTTTCTTAAAAAAAAATACAGTAATTGCAGCAATTCGTGCAATCAAAAGAAATGGCAATCAAATTTACCAAAGAAATGTAGAAATCTATTTAGTATTAAGTGCCAGGAGAAATTAACTGAATTTATGAAAATGAATGTTATTTCAAATACTTTTTATAATACTGAATTATATTTATATTTTTTGTTATATGTATTTTATTTAATTTGTTTTGTTATGTTTTAATAAAAAAATATATGAACTGAATTATAAATTTTTTGGCGGTTTTATGTGCAGTTTTCTCAGTTGAAAATCAGTTTTTTTTCTAAATTTGAAGTTTTAGAAAAAAAAAAAATTATGGCAACACTGCACCCAACGTAAGTGGTGTGAGAAACTAGGACGTTGTACAATGGGTCAATTCGACCTCCGGGTACTGTACTTGACAAGTACACGTTCTCTAACCTAACCTAGTTGAGTAGAACTCAAAAATACTTTTTTTATATTTCTCGAACCCTCCAAACTTGTTTTATTTGACAAAAATGGTTTTTTGATATTTTCACACAAAATTATTGATTACCCAAATATGTTTGAACCTATTTTAAAAATCCAAAGTTTTTTAGAAAAGGGAGAGATTAGCCTTTCAAACGATATACATAAACATTTTGTTCAAACTTATATGTTATAATATTTGATGGGGTAAACTTGGAAAAATTATATTTTTCTTATTTTTTCACGTTTGGCCATTATTAATTGTAAAATTTAATTAAAAACTATAAAACAAGTGGTTATATTTTTAAAGTGCATTCTCTTGTGAAGAGATTGACACCTTGTTTTATAAAATCGGACAAAACTTGCAGATGTATTTAATTTTTTGTACTTTGTCGCATAGTGTAATTATTATAATATCTATAAATGATAATATTAATGAATATTTTTACAATAAATAATAATGATATTCCAATACTACTAACAAAAAAAAAAGAGAATTATGAAAAATACTTTTCAAACTGCGTTGGTTGCTATAAGTAATGTCAAGTTAATTTTTCTATAAAATATTTCTTTTGCTTTTATATCATCTGTCCAAAAATCACACAAAATCTGTCCTTTTCTATGAAAAATTTTTTAGGAGAAGCTATTGCTTCCAAAGAAGATAAAATAGTTTTCGAATAAATCAATTTAAATGTCCATTGCTGTACAATCCAAAATGGATTGTTTTCCGAACTTATTTTATAAAAAAATAAATGAAAATTTTTGAAGAAAATTTTAGTATTTAATTATTATGAGTTTTTTGAACTTTTATAACAGATTTACTTCATTAAAATGAGGTATTTCTTTGTATAAACTTTTTTATAATACTATAATGTGTGAAATTGTATAAAATATTGAAAAAAATACACATATTTTTCTATATTTGGCGCGTTTGCATTCATTGGATAATTTGCTGATATTTTTGGTAAATTTTATCATTGAATTTGATTCTATATAACTGCAAATATCTGAAATGGTAAAAATGAAGTGTGGTGTAGAGTCTAAATGGAATCAAATGTATAAATGTTCCTGTATTTATTCCTTTCCTTTCCTCCTTTTTTTATAAAATTAATTTTATATATTCTATTTATTAATGAATTAATAAAAACTATTGTAAATACATAGAACCATTTCAAACGTATAAAAATATTATATTAGAGTTGTGTTTGGCCGTGGAATATACGGTATTGGTAAGTATAAGGAAAAATGTCCAAACCACATAGTCAACATGCATACATTAACTGTTAACTGTACTTTCTTACTTAATAGGACAATGCAGCCTCTTAGTAAGGATTACAGCCTAGCCTCTCACACCACCCATGTTGTGTGGTTTAATTTTATCTATGAGTTGCGGGACCTATAGTTTTAATTCGCCTCCGCACAACAGATTTTTGATAAGCTTTTTATATATACTCTGAATTTTAGCCAGAAAACTGTTGAGAAAAGAAATATTTTTTTCTATTTCGTTTTGTTCAAGTTGTCTAAACAGGAATTTGAACGACGGGCTCACATCTAATAAGTCAACACACTACCTACTAAACTACGAAGATTTATTAACTGTTATATAAAAATTTTAGAAGTATTTATTTAGGCTAGTGTCTGACGGATGCTATCTGCAAGTGACGAGCACTTCGTTGTTAATTTCAATATATTGGGTTAAGCCTTGAATAAAGCAATCACTTTTAAAATATAACAGTCCAACTACGGGTTCAGTACTCTTTCATCAGTCTGTGGGCGCATTAGTTTTTCAACAACGTCTACCTAACGTAACTACAGAGGTGGTATTCTGCACTTAGAGAAAACAAAACTTTACATATTAAGCTCAGTTAAAATGTAAAAGGTTTTAATAGAAAGTGGGGAACTGCCCTCAACATGATAACATACAGCATTACAAAGGCTCTAATGAAAGAAAAAATCTAGAAGAAGCCGGAACTTATTAAAAACTTAAGCAAATAAGTTCCTTTTTTGAATAGGGATTAAAATAATTTCACCCTTGACTTAAGGTTACGTTAAAGTTACATTGGTCCCAGAAGAAGTTAAAAAGGATCATTTTAATAATACAAAAAAATCCACGGTTTGAAGGAAAAAGCCAGGATATTCACATGGGAGGATTATATATAAAAAAATATTTTCTAGTAAACGCACGAATAAATTATTTTTATTTAAGTCGGTATGTAGTGAATTAGAAGTGTCGACCGTCACACTTGTAAACACTTACGGCACTGTTACAAGTTCAATATATGTATGTTGCAATGTTTGGGTCGCGATCCATTTTAAAGAGTGTGTTAATATCACAAAGATGTGATGATTCAATAGCATGCAACTGACTGCTGTCCTATATCGACAGCATGGTACAAAGGTTTTCAAACCTTTTTCCAGATACTTGCAGCGTGACGAATAGGGGCATTTAAATTTTATATTTACTACCAGTCTTGTAAAAACTTCTCTCTAAGCATCCTTAGACTTAAATACTTGCATTATGGCAAGATGGCTACTACCTCGCATTACTTTTATCTCTAAAATTAAAAACAAATTATTTATTTATTATTTATTTATTTATATTAATAAACTACCTTTATTATATGTTCGTCTGAATGTAAATTGTAAGTTCAAAATTATTTTATACAAAAGTGAACACAAAATATTTCCATGGTGTTATGGTTCTCTTCCATTCATAAGATAGTGATTGTCTGGAGTTTTAAACTTTAACACAAGTATCGTGGAGATTGTATGTTTTTTATGCCCATCTGAATGGCTGTTGTTGAAGCCACAAAAGTTTTTTTCTTTTGTTTTTGTATTAAATTTTGTACGATATTAAAAAGTCAAAACCAAACAACGATTCATTTAATAAAGAATAAAATAATACTGTTGTGTGTTCTAAAGGATGGTCACTTGTCTGATGTTAACACTAACCAATGGGGAACGTGGTCATGAAATTATGCAATTAATTCCTTTCCTCCTGTTCAATTTGTTTCTATTTTTCTACTTACTTGCGGCATGCGACCAACATATTCATTTTAATCTAACTGAAGTACTTTCTATACTTCGAAGTTTTCTATAGTATTTTAATTTTATTAAATAAATCATACCTGTTAAATTTCGATTACGATTAGTAATCAATTACATTACTTTTTAAAAAGAATCGTAATGATTATATAATTCTATGAACAATTTTTTCCAATTACTAATTGATTACGATTACCAAAGAATCAAAAAATAATCAGGATTACTGACGATTAGTCTAATAATCAAAAAGAATCAAAAGAAGTTTAAAAAAGAATCAAATTGTTTTAAATAATTCTTTTTGATTATTTTCAAATATACAAAAGTAATCCAAAAGTAATCAAATTTTTTTCAATAATTCTTTTTCATTATTTTCAAATATTCAAAAAGAGTTCAAAGTAATTATTGAAAATAAATTGATTACTTTTGTATTACTTTTGATTCCTTTTGATTATTAGACTAATCGCCAGTAATCCTGGTTATTTTTTGATTATTTTGTAATCGTAATCAATTATTAACTATTTTAACAAAAATAATCGTAATTGTAATCATTATTTCGCCATTCAAAAAAAAGTAATCAAATTACTAATCATTACGATTACTAATCATTACTTAACAGGTATGAAATAAATACATATAATCTTTACCAATTAAAGCTTTTCAATTTCGTAATTGGTCACGTTGTTGAACACCAACAGACATTCTAACTAATTTATGGGAAATTGGAATTAAGCCAGTTTGATGCATTAAAGTCAGTTCGGAGTGTACACTCTTAGTTTTCCGATGCATGTTGTGTGTTGATAGAGTACACATAAACCATATTCACACATATATATGTATGTATATTGCATCGTATCATTCCTATAGCTAACACAAGTCCATAACAAATTCATTCCGAACGTATTTGTCAGTTGATTCTTGAAAGACTAGTGACGTCAACGGTGAAATCCTGCCTTGTAGATTCAGTTCAATAGCTCGCCTTGCGAGTAGACAGTATGATATGTAGACAGTAATTTTGCGTATTTTATCAAACTCTTACGAGTTTTTGCAAAGCAACAAATCGGAAATACAATATAACGAGATAAATGACATTTGTTTTTTTTGCATTTTGTATTATATTTGCATATTTATACACAGGCACACTGGCTCAAAAAATTGTCCACGCGCCATGGTATTGAAAGTATTTTACATTGTATTTCAAAAAATATCATCTCGTTTTAAGTACATACAACATAGGGAAGAGGAATACCTCAGGGTTCATGCTTTCACCTGTCATGTGGATTACCACAATGCAAGCTTTGATTCGTTAGTTAAGTTGGTATTTTACAAGTCAACTATGCGGATAATGTTTTAATTCTTCCTTCCTTCACTTAACGCTTGCCTATCACGCGTAGCGTTCGCGAATAATTGCATACCAAGTCGACATTCTTAGAAAATCGGATTCAGATGCTCATAGGAACTTGTTGCTACACGGATGGCTAGAAACGTGAACACAGGACGAAACCGGCGCTCCGTACAGAAGAACCAAGAACTAAACTATGTCCCTAGCTACGGTCTATTAACCAGAGGTGCATGATTTTTGGGATTGTATAGTCTGCGTCAGTGATAATTTACTAAACTTGACATATATGTACGCATTTATACATATATCTTTACGAATAGTCAAATGTCAATTAGAATAATGTCAAGGGATACGGAATCATGTGCTGCCGGAATGGTACGGTACGCATTATATGGGTACCTATATATGGAACAATATCGCAGTGGAAGATCAACGCAGAGAATTTAAAACGATTTAGATTGGGGAAATACTATGAATATATTAAAACTGAATTTGAGTGCTTTAGTGAGCTTACAGCTTTACGTACAGCTGGCATTACGTAAAGACATCGAAACTACGAACTATAGAAGTTTATAGAAAATTCCGACTTACTACCAACCGAACTGGGTACCTTAATGATGAACGCACTACTAACCTACTTGATGGCGAGGGACTTGATATGTACGAGATCACCAACGTTGGTTGGTCAACTCACCTTTAATCTACCTGCATACTTAACACATACATACATACATGTCCTAGTCGACAGATAGTGTAAACATAGTGCAGTAAAAGAAATTTAAAATCTTTTTTGTTTCCCATAATTTTTTTTTAAATTTTTTTTTATATATTCGACTCAAATTTCATATAAATTTTTCTACTTTAAGTGAGAATTGTAATTTTAAAAGTGTCCGTCGACTACATAAACTTTTTAAAAGAATTCTTCAATAGAAAAATTTATGAAAATATCACACGTATCACGTTAAACATGGACACGAAACAAATAAAAATGTTGTTCTTGAAAAATAACGTCTTATTGTATGTATGTTGGCTCCAATTTCCCTTATGTACTTTTACATGCATATATGTGTGGTTTTTTATAATTTATACATACATACATATATTCCTTCATACATAACATATACAGACATATGTTTGAATTCAAATACAGCTACGTTTTAGTATTATGATAAAAGAATTTTTGAATAAAGTACTCACAATTTGAATATTTCTTTTCGATTAGGGTTTTGCCAAACAACAAGAGACGATTTCCACAAACAATATTCACAAGAAAAATTTCCAATTGGACGTCTGAAGAAAAAACAAAAGTTTATTTCATTAGCACATTGAAAAGGTGTGTCGATTTCAACGTAAAAGTAAATTTGAATAAACATATCAGGGGTTTTAGTGGATTTATTTTATAAAGGAAGGAGCATGAAACTAAATTATATAATCGAAAAATGGAGATGAAGTCTTTTGATCAACAACCGGATGTTTAGCATTGAATTACAATGCAAATATTCTATTCAACCGATCTTATGTTAGATCAGTGTTTGATAACGATATTTGCAATTAAATTTAAATCATACCAATTCAATGGCAATAATTTTTGGAATTTTAACTTTTATAGAAACCATCATTACTTGAATTAATGAATCGCCGGATTTGTAACCAATTAAGTACCTGTAGGACGGATAAAGACTCTAAATAACCACGACATTCTAAAATCCGTATTAAATTCGAAGTTCCACCAATTGGTTACTATTATCAAAAATAAAATGCAAAGTACTAAAACATATTCTCCTTTAATAAGTACAGTGTCAAATGTATAATTGGACACTAGGTATGATATTATTCAAATGCCGATTTTTCCACTTCATTGGAAATATTTCAAAAATGTAATTATAGATAATTAAAAAAGCTTTTAAACAATGTGTGATACTTAGCAGTTCTGATTTAAAAATATTTTTAAAACAAAAAAGGAAAACAATATTAACCAATTTCATGTCAAACGCATAATTGGACAGTCAAATAAAAGGCATTGCTTTTACTGCTCCCAAACGTAGAAACATCGACTTCACGAGATTGGCATCCGATGTTATGTTGTTCTATCCTCGCACAAATTCCTTGTTTCAACTGCTCTACTGTGCTGATACTAGATTTATAGACTTTACGCGCAAGATTTTCCCAACCATGCTCAATAATGTTGAGATCAGGGTTAGGTGTTTGGAATAGTTTTCAACAATTATGGGTATTCTACATTTCGCAAGGATCCTGGTAGAAACAAATGTGTCCAATAAATTTAACATAACGGCACTTTAGTTCATATTTTATTTTAAAATGCCCAAATATTAGAATAAATCCATTTTACTGTCTATATGCACTGCAAACACATCCTCCTCACATGTACCGACATTCCTCCATGCTTGAAAATAGCCTGAGTATTGTTGGGCAAAGACTCAGTATTTGGCTTACGCCAAATGTACTGCTTTGCATGTGTTCCATACATAAGGACTACCTATATAGTGCCTATAGAGTACCTACATAGGTATTCTCTACTTACGAGCGTAAATGTAACCTACATACATGGATCAGATAAAACGCAGTACGTTTATAAGCCAAATATTGACTTGGAATTTGGAAATATTTCCATTGAAGTGAAAAACTCGTCAATTGAATAATCTCATAAAACAAGTGTCCGATCATACATTTAAGCCACTGTAAGTGGCAGTATTTATTCTCATTGTATTGTACATATAGCGTTATTGCTCTACTGCCATGTTTTCTTCTGCATAAAATTGTATGAAATTTTAAGGGTTTTCATAATAATAATAAAGTCAAATACACGACGTATGAAATGAAAATGACTCCCGAACAACAAATAACCACTTTCATGCTTTAACATCTTAAGAGTGGTCTTGTGGATATTCGTTGAGATAACTGACCCTACGGCCCCAATCCGAATTAAATTAATTAATTTTCTGAAAGTTTTAACATTATTTATTACCTTAAACAATAAATCAAACTTATTTTTTATTAATAAAAAATAAAATTAAACCGTAAATAAACTAATTTTAGCAAAAGCATAACAATATTTTTTTGCTAACTAACGTAGCTGGCCGGTTTCATTCGTAGCTCGGGGTGGTTCAAACCCATCACCAGCGGATCATAGCAAGGGGGCTTACCTTAGACGGGGTAACACAATGGGCCATATGTGCCACCGAGTAAACTTACCTTTGAACGTCGAGCTACTCGCTAACCTAATCATTCATTGTCGCCAGCTTAACAATATTTCTAGTAACTTAACAACAATAGAACAATTTTAAATATTTTTATCCCATAAACAAATTGCGTTGCTAAATAATGCCGACAGATTGTCAACATTTATACGGTCTGCCCTCTGCTCGCATTTACAATAATTCTTCAGTCAGATTAAAATAAGGTACAAAAGCCGCAAGTAAGTACAAAAATAAAAACAAATTGAACAGAAATTAATTGCATGTCTTCATGACCACGTTCCCAATAGGTTACAACAGTATCAAGGGAACAATATGTACCAGACAACTTTTGTTCTTTATTAAATGCTTTAATGGTTTTGACTTTTTAATATTGTCTGTAATTTAATACAAAAACAAAAGAAGAAAAACTATTGTGGCTTCAGCAACAGCCATTTAGATGGGAACAAAAAAACAAGCTACCTCTACCATAATTGTGTGAAAGTTTGAAACTCCATACAATCACCATCATATCTATAAACAGAAGGCAACCATAACACCATGGAAGCACTTTGTGTTCATTGTTGTATGAAATAATTTTGAACTAATAATTTATCTGTATACGTACAAAATATAATACAGGTGATAGAAATTTATTCGCGAAAAGAAAATTTTTCTTTAAATTGTGGAGATAAAAGTAATACGAGGTAATAGCCATCTTGCCATGATGTGAGGACTTAAGTCTAAGGATGCTTAGAGAGAAGTTTTTTAAAAGACTGGTAGTAAATATAAAAAGTAAATGCCCATATTCGTCACGCTATAAGAATCTGGAAAAAAGGTTTCATTACTTTTGTAGACCCAACTCTAATAATGTCAGTTGCTTTTGAAATTCCGGTTGATAGCCGATTGGCAATCTAATAAACCACTTACCTCAAAGACCAATAATGCCCAATTGGAACCCTTTTCATCAAATTCGATGTTTCGAGTACTGACATGGTGGTATTGGTTAAGTAAGTCACCAAAGAGTTTTTCCAGATGCCAACAATCAGACAGAGGAAATAGACGAAGAATGATTTGAAGATCCTGGATGTTGTTAAAACTCTAATGTGACCATAGACTAATGAAAGAGAACGCAACAAGTCGTCGTCACTCCATTTCACTCCGTTATATAGCTTAACAGAATATATTGAAATTAACAACGAAGTGCTCGCCACATGCAGATACCTTCTGTCAAACACTAGCCTAAATAACTGCTTTTAAGATATTTATATAACAGTTAAGAAGTCATCCTAGTCGTAGTTAGTGTGTTGATATATTTAACATGAGCCTGTGTTTCAAACCCCGGCTTAGACATTTCGAACAAAACGATATAGGAAAAATATTTCTTTTGCGACTTTCTCCCAGCAGTTTTCTGGCAAAAATTCTAAGCGTAGATGAAATTTAACATGAACAGTTTCTCAAAACTCTGTTGTTCGGAGTCTCGCAACTCATGAACGAAATTAAAACATACAACATGAGTGGTGTCAGAAGCTAGTTTGTACTCCTTGCTAAAGGGTAGCAATGACCTATTAAGTAAGCAAATAAATAAAAAAATGCATGTTTACTATGTGTTTTGGGTATTTTTCTTATACTTACCAATACCGTATATTTCATGGCCAAACATAACTCTAATATAATATGTTCATACATTTAGAATGGTTCTACATATGTTTTTCAATAATTTTTATTAATTTAGTTATAAACATTAGAATATATATTATTAATTTTATAAGAAAAGAAAGCTATGTATATTTGTTTAGACTCATATATACAGTTTCATTTACACATTTGATTCCATTTGGAGTCCACAGTCCAGTTATATAGAACCAGAGTTAAGGATCAAATTTATCAAAAGTATAAGCAAATTATCTAATGAATGATTATGATGCAAACGTAGCAAATATAGCAAAATAAGTGCAGGAGTAAATATAAAGAGCGCCCATAATCGGTTTGTGTTCAAGGAGTACAGTCGACACGCAGTGGTTACAATACAACAAACACTATACAAAGTCGTGTGAATTGGTCAATTGAACTTAGGGCATACATCGAAGCATGTAACAGTTTCCAAAATATTTTTGTAGTGTTAACGGTGTCTAGTTTTAATAATTAAATGTAGATACCACACCATTTAACTCCCAACTACAAGCTTCGAATTTTCCTCACAATATTTGGAATTGCCAGACTGTAAATTTAAGTAGTATTATTTCTAATATTGTTTGTCTGTAATTTAAGGCTAATACTGCACAAATTGAAAGAGTATTACTTGGAAATTCGTCATTTCTATTAAAACGCTTCTTCTATCATTTAAAGCTAAAATAATTAATTACTATTTTTAATACTTTGTTAGAATTTCTATCTTCTCTCAATGTTGCAATTATTTGCTTAGAATTAAACCTCATTTCTCTACTCGTGAGATCCCATAATTTTTAAACGTATACAGTAACCCCTCCATTTACGACGTGAAACTAATTCTACATACAAGCTACAAAATTTATTTTAAAGGAGCTAAAAAAATTAAAAATAAAATATTCATATTTCCTCCAAATATTCAATATTTTGGAACTAGGTGTTAAATATTTATCTAAGAAAAAAAGAAAAGAAAAATTCTAACACTAACCTTTTAAAATAGAACATCGAGATGCTGCATGAAAACAATTCACAATTTAATTACGCAAAATGTAGGTCATTATCACTGAACACGTGTTTCTCTCTCTCATTGTTCCTTAATATTTGTTTATGTTATATATTGTATAATAATTTTTGTACGCACATAAGTACATGATTTCTTTGTTTATATACGAGTATATTGTATAATAATTTGTTAGAATGTTGGTTTGATTACGCTTTATATACCGGCATTTGAGTAATCTCTAGTTTGTGTTCTCTTAGTCGTATTTATTTAATGAAAATCGTTTACATGCAATTGTTTTCCATACTCATTCCTCAGTTTAGTGAGTGAGTGAAACTGAAAGGCTGACAAATATATAATTATATCATTACGCAATAAATTTAAGTATTAAATAACGGACTTAGTAGTCGCCGTAGTCTAGTATGTTGTGTGTTGGCTTATTAGACGTTCGAGCCCCAGGCCAGACATCACTAACAAAACCAATGTGAAAAATATTTCTTCTGCGACTTCCTCTCAGCAAATTTGTGGCAAAAACTCTGAGAGTAAATAAAAATTGCCATGAAAAGTTTCTCAAAAATCTGTCATTCGGAGTCGACTTTAAACTGTAGGCCTCGCCACTCATGTATAAAATTAACACACACAACATATGTGGTGTGAGAAACTAGGTCGTAATCCTGAATGAAGGGTTGTAATGACCAATTATGTACATATGTATGTATGTACTAAATAACGGACTTAAGTTATAATCAATGAAAACGATAAACAGCCTGCATAAATATGTTCACTTTAATCAATCAACATCGATAAATTTGTAAAGCGTTCCTTTTATTCTCTATTAAAGCATGGTTACCTTGATTATATTTATGGATTTCAACCTCGAAAAGTTTTTGTTTTACCAAGAATACTATTAAAAATAATTCATTCGAATATTATTTCAAATAATGCCCTTCTTACTGTTCTCTCAAATGCAAACATTTAATGCGCAAGCACTTTCTCATAGAGTAATTCGGTCGTACACAATAAAGCAAGTTTATTCGTTATTTAAAATTATTAATGTTAACCAGCGTTCCTAGGCGAACAGTTTCTAAAATTATTTCTATTCAAACTTGGAAATTCTACGTCTTAGCATAAATGCGCAGAGAGTTTTCACACATACACTCGACGTCTAACTTTAGGTGATTAATTTTGCCTGCTTTATTATCCAGCGAAGGCGAGTATACTCGACATAAACAGAGTAAATTGTTTCTTTCTCTGAAACTCTGCTATAAGACGAAAAACCAAACGTTGTTTGCTGATTTTTTTAGAAAATATGTATACAATTTCGTGTCAAGTGATCCAATTTTTAAAATCGATGTCTTCCGATTTGGATGACACCAAGGTTAGTGCTATTGGATAGTAGGCCAGACACAAATTTTCAGCTCTATCAGTCAAGAACTACCGTAGTTAGAGGGGGCCAAAGTTGGACATTTTGGTCATACAGGGTTTTTTTTAAAATGTGTGTAACTTTTCACCTATTGGTCCTAGCAAAAATTTAGCTATTTCTTCAATCTTTCCAAACATAATCTTTTTAATTAAAAAAATTTTTTTTAATTTTTAAAATTTTTTTTTTTTCAAAATGGGCCCCTTTTTTTGCTCAAAAGAAAGCTTATACAATTTCCTTTAAGGCCTTTATAATCGCTTAATGGGATGCGAGTGGGATATATATATATATTATTTTTTAACTCAAGAATAAGATTTTTCAATATTATTTCAATATTTTATGATAAAATTGAGTTACTAGAGCTTCAGTTTCGCACGCTAAAGTTTTTCCCTTCTTCTCGTTTGGAAGTGTATGAATCCCATGCTCAGCAACCAAGTTTTTAGCAATTCTTGCTTTTCGTTGAGACGTTCCAAACTCGGTCATTATTTTTGAACAACTGCATGACGATGGGGCAAGAGTACGAAGTACTAACCTTGGTGCAAATTTCATCCAAATCGGAAGACATCGATTTTAAAAATTGGGTCGCTTGACACGAAATTGCCCGTATTTTTATACAATAATACCTTGTATTTCAGGCACCAATATCTTGATTCTCTGCTAATATTTGTTTTGAAAGAAATTTTGCTTTTGTACTTGGAAATAAATCAGAAAAATGCTGTCTAAGTAACAGTCAAAATGTTGAAGCTAGACTAACAAGTTGAGATGTATTTGATGAATTATCACAATATAAAGTTAAAGTAAATACTGTGTAAGTTTTAATTTGAAATAAGAATTCTTACAAATAATATCCAAGAGATGAAAAAAAGTTTCCTTTATCTTGCCATAGAATATGCGATTCACTATCATAATAATTTATCTGATAGGGATAATTATAAATGTATTTGTTTCACAATTTTATTACTCAAAGGAAAAATATATAAATATACATTAAGTAAAATTACTTTTCCTGTTAATAAAAAAATTGACAAGACTCTCAACTACATATGTATGTCGTAGCACAAGAAACGGAGAAATACTTTGTTATTTAAAAGACTCATTATATAATACTAATTCCCCAGAAAGTGTTATTTCATCTAAATACAGTCTATTATTTATTAAAAGTGAAGATTTTTTTAAATATACTTATTTGCCTTTTTTTAGATTTCAGTAGATTGGTTTCTTTAAGACGAGTATACTCGACTTAGACTATTAAAGAGTTAAATCTTTTAGTTATCATTAACAACTTCTATTAGAAATAACGTAGCATGTGAATATGATATTCTATTTACACCATAAAAGATATAAAAATTCCATAAAAAATCTGAATTGGTTCATAATCAGAACTTAACTTAGGTTAAGTTAATTTTTTCTATACTCTTTTATGTTTTGATCACAAAGTTATTATTCTTGTTTTCATTTCGGTGAATTAAATATGCAATTGTATTTGTATTTGAAATTAACAATTTAATATGCGACAGAAAGATAATATGCGATCGATTTTAATTTCCTCATTAAAAGGACGAAAAAAATAAAAGATGCTCTAAAAGGTGATCTAAACTAGTTCATCAAATAGTTAATTGAAAAATTTATGTACAACTAAGGAAAAACTATCTTATTGATTTGAAGCTTACAGGAGAAGAACCAATAGTGAACACGTTACTATATACGTAAGTACACGAAATTATTGAAGCAAAAACTGAATATTCATGTTCATATCTTTATATTAAACCTGATAAAGGTTTCAGTACCAACACACCTCTGAATAAAGACTCATTCTCGATTTCACTTTTGTGTCGTAAAAGATTCAAACTCGGTCACTACAAATTCCAAACAATGTGCCAACTAACTATCACCCAGATGGCATCGCTTGCAACGATGTTATGTTCAAAAATAACAGAATTTAAATATAAAAAACATTTTCACATTGCATAATCACAATCTCTTAAAATACAAAAAAACAGACAAAAGTTTTTAACGCTTACTTTGTTCCTTTTGTCGTCATTTTTTTTGTTGTGAACGGCATTTTTAAATGGCAATTATCGTGTTGTGAGTTTTCCACAAATTACCCTAAAAAAGTGACAATAATAACGTCAAGCGGTATCATCTCAAGTGTTTGTTTATTCTGGCTGTCTGACCTAACATTTTCTACAGCCAGTTTTGCTTCTTCCTCAGTATTGAAATACAATTATATTGAAGAGGAGTTTTTTTAAGAAAGTATATTGGAGTTCCTGAACGTTTGTGTTCAAAAGGGATAAGGATTTCTTAAGGTTCTCAGTACTTAAAAAATTTGGAAGCCCAAACGAAAAAATTTGATTGCTTTTGGTGAGAGTTGATTAAATAAGAAATTATCTCAGTCCATTTGCAATATCTACAAAACGTGGTTTAATTTGATTATAAATAACTTTCCCGTCAATTAATTACACTATGCGACAAAATAAAAAAATGAAATACACCCAGCCAAACACATAGTGTAGGTTGTGTGTTTTGTTGAGTAGAACTCAAAAATATTTTTTTTATATTTCTTGAATCTTCCAAAATTGTTTTCTTTTACAAAAACTATTTTTTTGGACTTTACGCACAAATTTAATGATTACACAAACATTTCTGAATCGAGCCTTTAAAACAATACACATACATACATTATTGGACTTAATATGAATTTTTTCATATTTGTTCAAGTTTGTCCTTTCTAGTAGCAGACTGTAATTAAAAATTATGAGATAAGTAAGGATAAGTGATAAGTCACCGTAGTCTAGTAGGTAGAGTGTTGGCTTATTAGACGAGCCCCAGGCCAGACATTAAAACGAAAATATGAAAGAAAAATATTTATTCGGCGACTTCCTCTCAGTTGATTTCTGGCAAAAACTCTGAGAGTAAATAAAATTGCAATGAAAAGTTTCTCAAAAATCTGTCGTTCGGAGTAACCAATTGTGTATGTACGTATGTCAAATTTACTTAAATTTACAAAACATGTTAATCTATATGTGCTGATATGGCGAATCTTAATGAGTAACACATTGAAAAAAGTTACACTCGAAAACAAAATAAAAAACAAATTCCCCGTTTTGGGATCAAATGATTTTCCGAGAAATGTCGCTTTCTGCAGGTAATTAATCAGAAACGATTAATTTTACAGTTAACTAATACTGTATTTGTAAACCGATGAGTAAAGGTTGTTTAGTATTCGTGTTGTATTAGTTAACTAAGTTCTTGTAAAATCGCTTAACAGCGATATCACCTATATAGTACAAGTGCAAGTGCAAGTGCAACTCTTTTTGCGGGTATTAAAAAATATTGATAAACCCTTCTCATCGCGAACATCCTTGTCAAGACAGTGAGTACGAATGCTAATAGTGTAAGTCCATAAGCCATTAGTAACTTCTTTACTGACAAAAGTAACAACACTACTTAAAAGCCAAAAGTGCAGTTGAGAAGGGATAGGAATTTTATAGCGCTATAGTCGGGACGAAACGCATTGATGCAAAACTTAGTCTTTATCATCGGACAAAATCAATCCAATGTCACTGCAATTGATTTCAATTACTTTAAAACTTGACTTCAATTCATAGGGAATGGCCGACCTAACCGAGTTTTGAAACGAAATTTAAAAACCTTCTCCTTTTTTTCATAGTAAGAGAGCTGCGCTTAGAGTATTTCTGCTGCTTACTCTTAAGTTCTTTTTCTTTCATCATAAGTAGTCTTAATGCAGAAAAATGCAAATATTCAGCACTGGCTGAAGCAACATAATCTAACAAATGTCACTCATACGCAGGGTTAGCGTCATTAAGTTGCAGATTTGGCAGCAGCACAATTAATTTGAGCTTCAATTATTTTAATTTCGTTTTCCATTTTCTGTTTATTTGAAATTAAATTTAATTTTGATTACCTGAACCAAAACTGGAGCATAGCCATAAAGATTGATTATGGAGAGACAGACTAGACACATCATTGAACTGCGATATCCATAAGCTACCATCTCATCGCAAAAGTATAGGAGTGAGACATTTTTTAGGTTTCGATAATGTAGAGACTCTAGTTAAGGAAAAGTTATGTCATGATTTTTTCGCATTTTATGGCTCTTTGTATAATCTTTGCTCGTTTGATTAATTCTTTCATCAATTTTACATTTTATTATCTCTTAAATACTTATGCAACATTTTATATAATTTTTTTTATAAGTTTATTTAATTGCACAAAATTCTAATTCAATTTAATTTGACCTCAGCGCCTCTAAATCATTATTGAGGCAAAGTTGGCAAAAATATATATACATGTGTACAATTAAGTAGTACAATGTATTACATTAAAAAATATTTACATTAAAAATTTACAAAATTTACATCAGAAGTAATTCAAATATAGAGCATAAAATTTCTTTTAAAATTTCTTTTAAAAGACGTAATTCTTTCAATAGATTTTAACTCGTTCGGTAAAGCGATATACTTGTTAGCACCTTTGAAATCTATACGTTGTTTAGTTTTTTCTAATCTGCATCTCGGAGTTCTCAAATTCGTTCTATTTCACGTGTTGAAATAAGTTTGATTGGTTGAAGAAGGAATGGTACAGTGACCAATATTATGGAGATTTTTAAAGGCAACTGTTAAAGTTTGGTACTCGTGTAATCCATAAACTAACAAGATCTTTATGCAAACGTCCTTGTACAATGAAACTGTTGAATATGTAATTGGTAGGTTGTATACTATCTTCAAAGCCTTGTTTTGCAAACATTGAAGAGATTTTAGATTACTGTTGTTTTTATTATGTGCGTAGATAACAGCCAAATAATTCAAATGTGAATGTAGTAGCTATTGATAAATCATAAATTTCGCTTTTTCATTTAGTTAGTACTTTAATTTATACAAAATACCAACTGCAGCTGCTATTTTCATTTTTACACGATTTATATGTAAATCCCAGCACAAATTACTTTGCAAAGTAATACCCAAATATAGTGTTGAATGCGTTTCATATATATAATATATACGTTCGTACGTATATAATACGTTCTCCATTTACATGAACAAAAAATCGCCATAATGTTGCGGTGACTGCGGTCTAAAGCGGACAAGTTTTGTTTTCCCAGGGTTTAAGATCAACCTGTTTAAGCGTGCATATTCAAAAAGTAAAGCAGCGTCTCTTTCAATATTGGTTTTTAATATTATGTCATATTTGAACGAATATAAGAGGCATATGTCATCAGCATACATATAGTTTCCCAGTCAAGCCAAGAGTTTTTCAATCGTTTAAATATATTGTAAATAAAAGCGGGCGCAATCCACTCCCTTGAGGTACCCCAAACCTTACAGAGCCAATGGAACTTCTACAATTATTTATTTGAACATACTGTTTCCTATTGGAAAAATAACTTTCAAAAAGTAAAAACTTACGGCCTTGAACACCATAACATCTTAATTTTTCCATTAAAATTTTATGATTGACTAGATCAAAAGCCTTTGTGAAATCGAAGAACATTCCAGCTACTCCTACGAAAGCATCTTCCAATCCATTACAAATAAGTTTAACGACATTTAAGACAGCATCTTCGAAAAATTATATAAAAGATCGTTTTCTTCCAAATAAAGTAAAAGTCTGTCATACAGCAGCTTTTCGAAGATTTTATCCATTACAGATAGTATAGAAATAGGGCGAAATTTATCGACAGTATTTGAATTATCCTCTTTTGGTATTGGGACTATTTTGTGGAGTTTCAGTACATCTGGATAGACTGCAGCAGAAAGCATTTTGTTGAAAATGACAACCATTATTGGTGATAGTTCTTCTTCACATTCCTTTACAAATTTGGCGGATATATTGTCATTAAAAGCACATTTGTTAATCTTCATATTTAACATTATTTCATGAATAAGATAAAATGAGATTGTGATATGGAAATTGTGCGAAATTATCATTGGGACAAATTGGAACTTTTTGCTTCAGTTCGTCCACTGAACTAAGAAAGAAGTTATTAAAAATGCTTGCTTTTACTTCATCATTAGTGATTATTTCACCTTGGGCATCTCGCAAGTTTACCTTCTTACTACTTAAACGTCCAAGGATATTATTAATGAAATTCCAGCATTTTTTGGGGTTATTCTCCATCTTCCTTAGGCTTTCAATATAATAATTTTCTCTGCATGCTTTATTTCCAACCTTGATCACTTTACTTATTCTTTTTAGTCTTGATCTTCTTCTTTTCTTTAACAACTTTTATTTTAATAATATTAGTTCTTGAATATTACCATTATTCCATGGAGTAACTTGAAAACGTAACAATTTTTTACATTTTGTTTCAACAGTTGAATGACTTATAGCACCATCGACACAAGAAAGCAGAGTATTTGTAAGATCTGAAGCACTTAGTGGCAAATTGTCGTTTAGATAACTTTTAGCTTTATTGTAATCACAATGGAATTTTACTCTTTCGACATGTTTCTTAATTACAATATCATTTTGGAGTTTGCAGCTAATGATACTGTGGTCTGACAGGTTGCATTCAACCGAATCCACAAAAATTCTTTCAGAAAAATTGCTGAAAACGTGATCTATGCAGGTATTGCTGACTGGCCTTGTTATTATATTATGAGCGTGTTGGAAATCATAGTTTTGAAACATTGTGTGAAGTTCTTCATAATGAGGATTTTGAAATAAATCAATATTTGAATCGCCGACAATAATGAGAGGGTTTTGGGCATAATCATTTAGCAGTTCATCAAAAAAGTTTATAAAATCACTAACATTACATTTTTGTGATCTATAAAAGGAAATTATTCTCAACGGCTTGCTATCAATTTTAAAATTACTCAAAGTAACAACCACACATTCAAAAAAATTGTTGCTCCTGCAAAATTCAACAGAATAGTTTAAGTTCTGATTAACATATAACGAAGTACCACCATAACAATCTTCCGGGAAACAATGGACACTCTCAAATCCAGGAATTTTATAAATTTGCTTTACATTTTCATCAATCCAAGTAATGTAGGAAAATTGGATAATATCGTCTTAAATTGGTTGAATCCGCTAATAGAAGAAAAACTTCCGATGTTTAAACTTATTATATTTAAATAATTATATTTCAAATTATATAGATAAGTAATAAAGTTTGAAAACTCTAAAATATTAATTTTGAATCATAACAAGAAGCTTTAATATAAAATAAAACAAAACTTAATAAGATCAAAAAATTCGCGTCATCTTCACCGTCATGACTATAATCAACCTTCTTGACTTCTTTAGCTTGTACCATGGACCTTCTTTTCCAGTGCTTGTTTGTTGATGCAACTATGAGCATTTAGTCTACATCATCTTCACATCTTTTAAGTTGCTGTCTAGTTGAATCATTCTTCTTAACAAAAACATTTTCATTTTTCACATAAACGTATTGATACCCAATGCTTCTTAGTGTCTTCGCATGATACGAAAGTTTATGAGTCTCCTTAATGAGGAAATCATGTACGAATACATTACTAGTCTTTTCGTTGTCTTTTAACTCAGATTTTTAAGACATAAGTCTATCCTTATAAAGTCTAGAGGAAAATTTGACAACAATATTCCTACTGTTTTCAGTTGTGTTATTGTAGCTCCTCATAAAATATGCGTTTTCTACAGCACTCGGCTCAAATTCAACTCCAACCTCCTTTGACAGATCCATTAACGCATCAATAGCCTTATCTCCTTCTTTTACTTTGACTCCTCTGATGACACAATCATTCTTTACACTATTATTATTGAATACCTTGACGGATAATTTTAAGTTTTGAATTTCAGTTTTAAGTTTCTTATTTTCTTTTTCAATTTCAGTTATTTTCTTTTTGTTCTCTGCTACGTTCTTAAAAATCTCATAAAATTTGGCTGCCATGAAATTAATCGAATCAGTCAGCTGATCGAGTTTTTCAAGTTTCTCTAGTTTCTTCAATTGCGTTCTTATTGTGTTCAATTCCTTTCTTACTTCTCCTTCATTTTCGTTACAAAAACAACACACGATAATTCTGCTTCATTATTTACCAACAACTCAAAAGCCTTTCTGCTTAAATCACAACATTTGACTGGAAGCTTTTCAAACATTTATCGCATTGTATAAAATCATAATATTTTTCTTTTATCACCTGTTCACATTTAGCACAAGTTTTTATTTGTTTGGCTACGACGAGTTTTGGGCATTTTGACATTTAATTATATTATAATTATTCTATTTTGTATGTTCACTCCTTCGAATAATTTTTTTTACGATAAAATACTGAAAATTTAATAATTAATTATCACCGACTTAAACACTGCCGAAAAGTTCGCCCTTATTCAAGGGTTGCCAACTTACTTACCAAATCGTTTTCTGCTAATTGATAAATAAGAAATGTTTTTAAACGTATGTACTTACATTAGATGTAACAAAAACTTGAATTTACTTTGAATTTTGTGTGCTTCTTTAATACGACTGATAAGAAATCTGTTACATATGGAACTTAGTACACAAATACTAACGATATCCCACAGGAAAAATATACTCGTGTTTTAATATATCGAATGCGATGTAAGAACCAAATAAAAACGTATTTCTTTGTTTATCCTATGTATGTACAACAATATTTAATTATACGTATACGTACATAATTGTCTGTGTCCAGTAAATATAAATAATAACAAACACAAAGCACGTCAATTTATTTTTAAGAGAAATCCACGTTGTATAATTATTATTATTGCCGTAAACAGGTGACATAATGCTGCGGCCATTATGTTCTCCAATCATAAGTTTTACAATATATCTTTCAAGCCTGTTGCGCTGACAGACTTCAAGAGGACAATTCTCTGTCCAGTACCTGATATTATCTCAGGTGTCTTCTCCTGGAAAACATTAGTGCTTCAAAGATTTAAGAATGCTTTTAATAATTAACTTTCATCCTCGTAGAATCTACATCAGTATCCCTTTTATTTACTTAAGCTACTTACACGACATGTTTTTTATACCGATAATATCAACTTTTACATAAGTAAACATCTACAAGTCGTATGTAGCCTTTATAGCAGTGCTTATGTAAAGAATCCACAAGAAAAGTCTTTTGACAAAATTTCAATTAGAGCGTGCTGTAATTTCTTAAGTATAATATACATATGTTATCAAATGTTGATGATTGGAATGATTAGCCGGCTAAAAAAATATTTTTTAGATGTAATAAATTGATTGTTTTATTATGTTTTGTATTTATAATGGCAATAAGGTAAGTCATATAATTTTTTAATTTAATGTTATCAATTTTAAATCACAACAAAAGCAATAATTTAAAATAAGTGTAATACCACACAAAACATTACAATAAAACAAGAAATGAATTTCATTTGAAGCACGTGTTGTCTCAATCGGTATTAATATTATGGAGAGTTTATTTGTATGCTTGAATTCATTTATATTAGGTATATCGTAGGAATGTATTTTATATATAAACACAAGGTTATATGTATGTTTATAATATTTATATACAAAATAATGCATATAATCTATATGTACGTATTTTATTATATTAAAATGTTATATATATATGATTTTGTAATAGGAAAGCATTACGTTTGTTATGATTTTAGTGCCGGTATTTGTATTCTCTTATTTCTCACCGTCCTGTTTCTATTTCACAATATTTTCACCACTAAATAAAGAAAACAGCTGGAATTTCAAGTATAAAAAATACATACATATTTATATTTCAAATAATAATGCTGTTTAAACGTCAACGTGTTAAAATATCTCTCATAGTTCTATGCGCAAATTATTTCTCAGAGAGCAATACTATATAACAAGAGCAAATACTGTGAAAGCCGCATTGGACCAGCACGTCCTAAAAGAGCTGTTTTATTGTGAGTGCAACTTCTTACTTAAATTTTTATTAATTATACGGTACGACAGTGAAAATATACCCGAGTAACTGCATAGTGTAAGTTGTATGTATTGTTCATCGAACAATGTTTTCATCGAACTTGTTTGTTTGACAAAAACTGTTTTTTTATATTTTCACACAAAATTATTGAGTACGTTCCAACGCTGACTGTAGTGAAAACCATTTATGAGATAAGTTCTATAGATATCGATTGGGTGCCTTTTTAAAACTTACTAACCTAGATTTATAGTTTTTCTTTACATTTTTACTCGGCAGTCTTATGGCATAAACTCTGTGAGCAAATAAAATAATCAAAAAAATTTGTTATTCGAAGTCGACAGTAGGTCAAGCCAACCATTTAAAAAAATTAATAAATTTTAGCTTTTACTAAGAAACTAAGTTATCAGATTGTTGGATTTCGGTGAAAACACACCTAGAAAAAATTCTTCATATTGTTACGTTTTTACATTTTTAAAAACGTTTAGAATATGAGTTCGTTGATTGCAAACAAAATAAAAATAAATTGCTTTTGCGCCACTGTTTTCAATTTGATACAGCAATTTATTTGTTTTGCTCATTATTCTTTTTCTACTGACAACCTTTTTGTAAGCAACAACACTTGTTCGTCAGATCTGTATAGCAGCGATCTTCAAACCACGACTGTTTCCTTTACACGCAACGCGTCTTCACACAAGGCTGACTAAATTCTTACTGACTGGTTGTCTGCTTTGTCTTGCCTTTTAATATGTCCATAAAATCAGTCCGATGAACATTCTTGAAGCAGAAGGATCTTGTTTTCGCCTTCTCGAGAATTCTATCGCGACTGTATTGCTGTTTGTGTATTTTGTTCACGTTGTTTGTTGTTGCGTTCTTGTTTACTTGACTATCTCCTTTCTTTCATACTTGTTGTTGGTATATGCAAGCAAGTTCGTTATATTTGTGTGTGTAGCTTTTGTTTATTGTTAATGTTAAACGATGTTTCCATTTTCGTAACAATATATAAAAAAATAATAACTCAGTTAGCCAACTGTAGCGGAATGTAACTACAACAATAGGAAAGGGCTGATCGAGATTGTTATGACTTTATACATAAGACAATCGATTTTATTTACTTGTCTATTTATATGGGGAAGACAGACAAAGCATGTGACAACACATGAAAAACCGTTGAAATGGATCCAAAAAGGATGTAGTGATAACACTGTTAAAAGTGCAGTTGAATTAAAGCGTAAATGTAAAGGTGCCTTACTAACAGAAATAAAATTAATAAAAAAAATGTGAAATCAAAGTTAAAAACTTAAAATCTGAAATTAAGATCAACTTGTTTGAAAAATTAAAATGAACTGCGAACAGCTTATTTTGCTGGTACAAACTAACAACTGGATGTACCACGAAAATAGTTCAGAATTCAAGCTTGCAGAAAAGAAAAGAAGAGTTTGAAATGAGATCGCTCAACAAATGAATACACCAGGCAAGTTATACTCTTTAAATATTACACCACGCGATAAGTAATTAAAACGTATAATTTTGCAATCATTTTTAGAAAATATTTGCATTAAGAAGTGATCATGCCTAAGAGACAGATATTCGAAGGAAAAACGCTTGAAGTCTCTTCCATTGGGCAGTGGCCTGGGAGGAGGAGGAGCAGTCCCCGTCCTGTTGCAGCTATTATTTCTGGTCCTGTGGAGACAGATAATAAGAGTGGAGACAGACGCCTCTTTTATGACGTTGTTGCGAATGAGCGGTTAATGGACCGACTAGAAGTTCGGCAGTCACTAGCTGATATTTCTTCGGTAGTCGTTTCGCTCAACTCATTATTTTACAGCCTTTTTTTTAATATTAAACTATAATTTATCGCTATGTAAGTTTTACAGTTAACTTGTTAAAAACAAAAGTACAATTACTAATAATTATGAAACCCAATCTAAAACATGCTGTTTGAAAATGGTTTTCAGCTATGAACAGTTTTAAAAGTGGCTTAGAATTGGTATATTAAAAGACTTACTTAATGGCTATTACAATCCTTTAGTCAAAATTACCGACCTAGTTCCCATCATTTTAAATTTAATAGCATTAGTCGGTTTTATATAACTTACTTCTTTTGTTCAAATAAAAAAATTAAGCTTTGATCCCAAACATTACCCGATCGTAACGGCAACTATTTTGGAAGCCTTGATGCGAACCTAGTAGTCTTCTGTGATAGAAACTAAATAACTTCAACCAAATACACCATACATACATCTAATAGAAGAATAGATCACAAAGAATTGGTATTTCTGAGAGAATTTATTTCGGTCACGCTACAAATTATTTTCGGCTGGCAGATTTTTTCATACAAACGTGATCGAATTCATTTCGACTAATTGAAGAAAAATCAGCTACAAATTTCCAATACATAATAATCTAATAAGTCTACACTGTCTTCAGTTTTTGGAACTCCTGGAACCAAATCACGGAATATAATATTTTTTTAAATTGTGTAAGATTTTCGACCGATTCGTCTATACGTCTGATTACTTGCTAAAATACTTCCCCTCCAGGAGCGTCACAAACAGCTTTGTTTGTGACCATTTTCCTTTTGATTTTAAATTTTAAATCTATAGAAAATCCACCAGAAATCACAGTTTTAACAAAAACTATTTAACTTACCAACTACCATCTATCATCAAAAATAATTATTGGACCAAGAACATTTCGTTTTCTACTTTTTCAAGATCGGTTAGTTCTTTTAGATTTTTCCATATTTTTCTTTTATAGGGCCTTAGGATGGTATGCATATGGCATGCAGTATAAATTTTTATGCAGAGTTGTTAAAGTTTATGAAACAAACATCTGATTTTTAATAGACATTAAGCCTCAGTCAGTAATATGTTTAATTTAAAATATATCACATATAGATAAAAATTACACAATAAAAATAAACAATTCATTTCATTTTTTAATTTAATTAAAATTTAATTAAATTATTTACTTAAATATTCGGCAAATTCAATATGCTGCCTTTGACTTCTTTTTATTTTATCAATTTGGTTTCAATATATTTTTGCTAGCAATAAATATAATCGAATTCATCTGCTTCTATTCAGAAAAGTAATTATTCAACAGTGCTGTAGATAGGTATGTCTTCAGGGAAACTAATTGGCATCGAATTTATTTGCATATTTATAATAGAATCAATTTTGAACATTTCCAATAACTTAAAAATTAACTCAATTTTGTTCCTCAAACTTTATCAAAAAAATACGTTGCAAGACTGGTATTTATATAGGATTTAATGTAGAATTTTCTAGTGATAATATTTTTTCAATAATCTTTTAGTTAGTAAATTGCTTTTATGTTCAATTACCGCAGCAAAATATGCATATAAAGGGTTCATTTTTCAAATTTTTATACAATTTAAAACATCCTTCACAAGATGCTCTTTCACATTCATAACATATAAACAGAGGTGCAGTAGTTTTTCTATCACAACGAAAGTATGCGAAAGTGCATTTGATCTGCATATTCCAAAAAAAAATTAATTCAATCCATTTCTGAATATTTCAATAGGATCTTTCAAATAGATCTTGTAAGTTATTAAAATCTCTATTTTCCAATATAGCTTTTATAAATAAACATACGAATGGTGCAATGGAAAAAGAAGAAGGAATGATTTTTGAATGGAATGAATTTTAACGGGCAGATAATTTGTTTTTTATTATTATAAGTGGACAATAAGGTAGGAGTGAGCGTTAAGCTAAGGGAGGATCATCCTACGTTTAACATTTAAAGGTCATATGTTTGAACTTGCCATATTATATATTATTTTCATGATGGCAACTTCAAATTTAAACAAAATGAGCATATACAACAAAAGAAAACTTGTTTAAATTGAGTAATGTTATCGACATTGCTCGGGCAAAAAAGTTAACTTTATTTTTCATTAAGTAGTAAAAACCAAAAAAAAAATGTTAAAGGGACTTTAAAGTTCACTTTTGCTAAAGTTACCTCTTACTAAACCACACTTTAACCGCAAGTTGTAATAATGTCCCTAAGCGATGTTCCACAGCTTCAGTTTGCATTAATAGGTGATGACATTCAGCATCAAAGCTTCGCATTAAATTATTACACTCATACAATTAAGTTGAAAATTATCCCCGAAAATCAATGGTTGGAAAATGAATTGGGATATGTTCTCTGTTCCTATTGCATACATACATATGCTGCTAGAAAACTATCCTAAAATTTTAAACGAGTGCTCTACTTAATAAGAATTATTATAATAAAATAAATAAAATCGACTTAAACGTATGAAACATATTAATCACTGTGTGCTGAAATGGCGAATTTTGCTGCGTATATTTGATGTTAAAAAACTTACAGTGGAAAACAAAGTAACAAACAAATTCCCCGTTTGAAGACCAAATGATTTTACGGCGAATGTATTTTTCTGCAGGGCAATAATCAGAAACGATTAGAGTCGAAAAACAATTTTTTATCAAATAATTTGAATAATTAATTTTGCAGTTAACTAATACTGTACTTGTAAACCGATGAGTAAAGGTTGTTTAGTATTCGTGTTGTATTAGTTAACTAAGCTTTGTAAAATCGCTTAACAGCGATACCACCTATATAGTACAAGTGCAAGTGCAAGTGCACCAAATTTGTGTAGAACAAAATCTACCGAAAACTCTTTTTGCGGGTATTGAAAAAATATTGATGAGCCCTTCTCATCGCGAACATCCTTGTATAGGACAGTGAGTAAAAATGCTAATACTGTAGGTCCAAGAGCCGTTAATAACGTCTTTACTGACAAAAGTGACAACACTGCTCAAAAGCCAAAAGAACAGATGGGAATGGATAGGAACATTATAGTGCTAAAACCGGAACGAAACCCAAAAGTGTCGCAACTAGCTTCCGCATCAAAATCCAATTTATCTCGAACGCATTGATACAAAACTTAGTCTTTATCATCGGACAAAATTAACGCTATGTCACTGCAATTAATTTCAATTACTTTAAAACTTGACTTCAATTCATAGGGAATGGCCGACCTAACCGAGTTTTGTAACGAAATTTAAAAACCTTCTCGTTTTTTTTTCATAGTAAGAGAGCTGCGCTTAGAGTATTAAGTTCTTCTTCAAGTATGTGTATGTTTGAAACAATTTCTTTATAAATAGAGTTTTCAGTGCAGAAAAATGCAAATATTCAGCACTGAAACGTATAAGCAATATAATATAACAAATATCACTCATACGCACAGTTACTGTCATTATGTTGTTGAAAAAATTTTGAACAATAGTCTAACAATCGTTAAATATTAGGAAAAAATCGTCAAAATCGTCAAAGACGTTCAGGAAATCGTAAAAAAAATCGTCAGAAAAATAAACACATAAATTAAATGTTGAAAAAGCATTGTTATGAAACATATAAAGTTAGAGAGTCAGAAGCTCGACGTTCTGAGCATGCGATGTTCGCTGGAACCGACACGTTTTTCAGTGACTTAGCTTCTTAAGACGGTGCAAGAAATACTTCACTTCATCTGATCTTTTTACTATTTACACCACTTATATCCGAAAGAGAATGGAATACAACTCTCATGTACAGGCCGGTGCCTCAAGGTCTATTTGAGACTTCGCGACCGTGTACAGGAGAGGGCTCTGGAGCATCGTTGCAGTGTGGCTTGTGTCTCATTGTTCTATCGCTCCTACTCCAACTTAACACTTGTCTTTCTCGGCGAGCACATCCGTATGTGGTCGTTCTTTAGTCGGACTATTCATATGTGGAACTCCCTTTGTGCAGAGGTTGCAATTTTTTGGCTTTTAAGGGACGAAAAAGGTATAAAATAAAGAAAAATCTTCACAGGTGTTTGCAAATAACTGAAACTTACATTACTTCACTCCTCGATATTACAAACCTAAATTTACAATAGTAACAATTGCAAAACAAATACAAAGCTTAAAGTGGCTTTTTATGTACTAAGGGCATAAATCGTCATATCGTCAATATGGAGCTCAAAATCGTCAAAATGATGATGAATCGTCAAATCTGGCAGCTATGGGCAGAACACAAGTATCTTTTTTATTTATTTAAAATTTTTTTAAAGTTATTGTACATATCCATTGTTTTAGATGCCACACCAAATATTAACATTCTTAGATTCTTCATTTCATATTTTGACATGCCTTAAGTTTATGCCGTGTGTAATATTTGAAATATATTCGTAAATTTGTGTAATATTTAAATTTCTTATTGCTTTAGATCGAATACTTATGTTTAAAATTTATTTTTCATTTGTGTACTGCGTGGGAGTAAATATTTGTTACAAGTTCTGGATTTTCTTGAACTCAATAATCTTACAAATTGAAAAAAAAAATAAAAAATAATACATGATTCTCGGGAACAAGTCCGTTTATTTCGCTTGAGCAAAATCCGTTGTAATAGCGGTAGAACAGTGAAACACAAGCCACATTGCACGATGCTAAAATGCATCAATAGAGTTCGATACCATATCGTTATTAATAAGCAACTTCTTCCTCTCCTGTACGCGGTAGAAGTTTCAAAATAGACGTTTAGACACCGGCCTATAGTTAGTAGTAGTAGTAGTAGTTAGTAAGAAGATTAGATGAAGCGAAGTATTTCTTGCACCGTCTTAAGAAGCTAAGGCACTGAAAAACGTGTCGGTTTCAGTGAACATCACATGCTCAGAACGTCAAGAGCTGCTGTCTCCGTAATATTTACATCACCCATGTCAATAAACAACACTGGTATAGATTGTTTAAACCTTAAACAATTTTTTCATGAAAATTGTATACAACTTCTCGATTTTTGGAAAATGAGGGATAGCAGTTTTTAATTTCCAGCCTTGACTAAATTTGTATAAAAAATATTAGTATTATTACATTATTCAGTTCATGTAGAGAGGGTATTAAGCCAAGATAATTTAAATTGAACTAAATTCCTTAGAAGCAATGTTGTACATATAAAAAGATTATTTAAAACTTAGCAATCGTAACTGCTTCGAAAATGTTTACATATGCAGTGGACAGCAAAAGTCTTAGTACTCCAACATATTTTGACAAAAAAAGTCCCCACAGGCTTAATACTCTTGCACAAAGTCCCGATATGACTTCAAGGGAGTTTTTAGGAGATCATTTGAAACAACAGTTTTTTAATCGCTTAACCTCAAGCAAAACTCAACCGAAAAACTTGATCATGGTGCCACCAGAAAACACTAAACAAAACATGTATATTCAATTCCAAATGGGTTAAATTGAGTGCTTGACCTTAAGGGATATTCTACTAAATACAAGGGATAGCATTTTCATATATTAGGCCTTTGAATATTTTGTTTATTACCGTTTCCACTACATCATTAGGTTTGTTTTGTCAAATGTTCTCTTTAAGGTGATGAAAAGATTGCGGCTCTCATTCATAAGAACCTCAAAAAAAAAAAAAGAAGTCTGAAACAATTAATTCGGTTTATGTTCTCATAACTTCAAGTGATTAAAGCAAGAAATTATGCAACTCAAAAATGCATTCAAGTTTAGGTCGCGCCGTACACGACCCTTATTCTATTTGCCATCCACCGTTTTCGGAAAACATCTCCAGCGTAAAGACTACACGTTAACTTTGAACGGAAGTAGGTTTTCTGCTTAATCATGTCTCTAGAGAGATGAAAAGGTATCTTTCTAGCAACCAAAATTCGTAGATTACACGCTTTTTACAGTCAACAGCCAGCAGCTGATGAGACTGTCTGTGTCTTTATATAGACTTTTACCGAAATTCTCTATAATTACTATACACTCAGAGCGAGTTGCTTCTTTAAGAAACAAAACAATTTCGTTCGGGTAATTAGTAGCATTGACTTCGTAATTTTTCATCAGCTTGTCATCATATCTTTCCTTTTTATAACAGAAAAGTAAGATATGAAGACAATGTTCCGAATTTTCATCAATTTTTAAACATCGTCTGTTTTTCACAGAATTTTAATGCTTTCTGTCAGAGCCTACTTTAAACTATCCTCGCTCAAGCGTTGTCTGATGCAATTACTAGGAATAGTTCTTTTTGGAACCGTCCATCGACTATATGTAAATTAACCTTTATTAACACGTCGTATACGTAATATTGTAATTCTAGTATTAAATTTATATCAATCATACTTCAATGAGACACATATCAAATATTGATAAAGAAACGGATGAAAGAAAATCAATGATCAATCGGGTATATTTTTTTGTAGATTTTTTATGCGAATGCTAATTTATGCGGTTTTAAAATAAACGATTAATTTTTTTTTTCGTTTTTAGAATATTCACAGATTTTAAAATTTTAGATGTTTTTTAATCTTTTTGCCGTATTAAATTAAATCAAGTTTGATCTGTTCTCCCGATATCAAGAGACGACCCTAAAAATTCTTTGATGTAGTCATGACAATGATATTTTAACATATGTATGCATATGTCATCTAGTAATGGAATTAACGTGGAATCAATTCCAATTATTCAGTAATTCATCATACATACATATATGTATACAGAATTTATTTAAAAAGTTGCAGCTTATGTTTTGAATCATTTTTCGTAATTAATAAATTAATATTATAATTTTGTTTATTTTTGTTAATTTTTTTGCATTTTTGTCATGATTATTTAAATAAAATTAGAATTTAGGCTGGTTTTTATAATCTTGGGATGAATAATTGGTTTTTATATCAAGCTAAAGTATCATTCTATGAGAATTCAATTAATGCGGTTTCTTTTGGAATGAATCTATCGCATAAAACGAGATTAATGCGTATAATGAAAGCACTTAAATATTGATGTGATTTAAAATTTAATAATATTGTTACGAAAATGGAAATTAACATTAAAATGATAAACAAAAGATACATAAACAAAAATAATGAACTTGTTTACATGAAAAACAAGTAAAGAAAAATATACAAACAACATCAGTATTAAAAAGGAGATAAACACGTAAACAAAAATGCAACAACAAACAATGTAAACAAAATACACAAACAACAATGAAACAACGATGTTTACATTGATGGAGATCTCGAGAAGGCGAAGCCACAAACATTCGACTCCAAGATCATTCATCAGACACTGTTTACGTTGGCATATAAAAGGCAAGACAAAGCAGGCAACGGAGTCAGTAAAAAGTCAGTCAGTCTTGTGGGAAGACGCTTTTTGTGTGAAGGGAATAATCGTGGTTTTAACATCCCCGTTATAAAGATCTGCCGAACAATTGTTAGTGTTTACGCAAAAGAGTGTAAAGAAGAATAACAAACAAAGCAACTGTTACTTCAAATTGTGAACAGTGGTACACAGAATTGTGCGTACAATAAAGAATTTATCTTAAATTAAACACATATTTATTTTTTTTATTTGCAATCTACGAACTCATATTTTAAACGTTTTTAAAATGGAAAAACGTAACAATATTTATTAATTTATTAAAATTTTTTACTCTTTATTATACACTGCGGTTCATCAGGATAGAACCAACATATTTTAAATTAAAAGAACTGTATAACTTGCAAATACAGATAGAATAAAAAAATTTTGGTTTGCAGAAAAATAGTTGATACTGTAAATGATAATTTAAACACACTTTCTTATAGTCAATTATAAAATTTTTCAATTATCTTTTGGTTCAACAGAATAGAACCACGTGCATTTTTAACTTAAATCAGTAGGCGGTTGTAATAAAGCTTTATAAAAACCAAATAAAATTAAAGTCACAGTTTGTAACTGCGGTTAGCTAAATAAATATGGGAAGAAAGAGTTCTTTAAATTCGTCGGAAATGGTAAAACTTGAAGTTTACCATTCTGAAAATTATTCTTATCGCGATATCGGTAGAAAAATCGGACGAAGTCATAATGTGGTAATGAATTACATAAAACATCATGAAACATGTAATAAAAATTACAAAGGAGGTACTTAGACAGCTCTAATACCACAGGACAAGCAAAAAATTCTTCGAATTGCCTCAAATTCAGTCCATTCTACCTCTAAAATTAAGCATTTAGCAGGAGTTAAAGCAAGTAAATCAACAGTTTGTCGCGCTATTTTAAACAGTGAACATTTACAAGTCCGAAAACTAAAGAAAAAATCTCCATTAAATGCAATCCGTCAACAATAGCGCCCTCAGTTTGCCAAAGTTCATATGGCATGGAATGTTCAAAGACAATTAAGCGATAACGATTGGCGAAAAGTAATTTTTTTCTGATAAAAAAATTTAATTTGGATGACTGTAACTTTTATTTTCACGATATGCGTAAGCCCGAAAAATTTCTGAGTCGCCATCACAGCATAACGCTCCCAATGCAATTGAACATTCCATGCCATATGAACTTTGGCAAACTGAGGGCGCTATTGTTGACGGATTGCATTTAATGGAGATTTTTTCTTTAGTTTTCGGACTTGTAAATGTTCACTGTTTAAAATAGCGCGACAAACTGTTGATTTACTTGCTTTAACTCCTGCTAAATGCTTAATTTTAGAGGTAGAATGGACTGAATTTGAGGCAATTCGAAGAATTTTTTGCTTGTCCTGTGGTATTAGAGCTGTCTAAGTACCTCCTTTGTAATTTTTATTACATGTTTCATGATGTTTTATGTAATTCATTACCACATTATGACTTCGTCCTATTTGTCTATCGATTTCGCGATAAGAATAATTTTCAGGATGGTAAACATCAATTTTTACCATTTCCGACGAATTTAAAGAACTCTTTCTTCACATATGGATTTAGATAACTGCAGCCACAAACTGTGATTTTAATTATATTTGGTTTTTATAAAGCTTTATTACAACAGCCTACAGATTTACGTTAAAAATGCACGTGGTTCTATTCTGTTGAACCAAAAAATATATGAAAAATTTTATACTTGACTACAAAGAAAGTGAAAAAGTACCGTTATAATTCATTTTTATAAAAATTTTTGTGCTTAAATTATCATTTACAGTATCAACTATCTTTCTGCAAAACAAAATTTTTTTATTCAATCTGTATTTGCAATTTATACAGTTTTTTTACTTTAAAATATTTTGGTTCTATCCTGATGAACCGCAGTGTATGTTCGTCTGCATATAAATTCTTAGTTCAAAATTATTTTATACAAAAGTGAGCACAAAGTATTTCCATGGTGTTATAATTCTCTTCCGTTCATATGATAGTGATTGTCTGGAGTTTTAAACTTTAACGCAAGTATCGTGGATATTGCCTGTTTCTTATGCCCATCTGAATGGCTGTTGTTGAAGCCACAAAAGTTTTTTTGTATTAAATTATGTAAGATATTAAAAAGTCAAAACCAAACCACGATTCATTTAATAAAGAATAAAAGTTGTGTGGAACATATTGTTCTCTTGATACTGTTGTGTGTTCTAAAACATGGGCACTTATCTGATATTAACAATAACCAATGGGGAACGTGGTCATGAAGTTATGCAATTAATTCGTTTCCTCCTGTTCAATTTGTTTTTATTTCTCTACTTACTTGCGGCATGCGACCTACACAAAATTTATTTTAATCTAACTGAAGTAGTTTCTATACTTTGAAGTTGTTCACAGTCTTTTAATTTTATTAAATAAATATATTTATTTATATGTATATAATCTTTACCAATTAAAGCTTTTAATTTTTGTAAATGGTCACGTTGTTGAACACCACTGCACCAAAGCAATTAAAACTTAAAAAATCCTCAAAACTGCAGTAATTATTGCTAAATACGAGCACAGGGCAAACCAGTGTAAATATAGACAATATGTTGACATTTTCTAGTAATAACAATTTGCTTATGGGTTAAAAATATTTAAATTGGTTCTGCTGTTGTTAATTTACTAATGATCTTGTTCAGCTGAGGATAATGGAAGGTTAGGTTAGGTCAGCACGTAGGTTGCCGTTCACATACAAGTTTTCTCGCTGTCCCATGAAGTGTGCTCTAAAATGATAAGATCACCTCAATATTTGCTCAATTCATCCAAACTATGTATATGTTATTTAGCAATTTATTCCAAAAATTCTACGCTCAAATAAGTGAATAAGAAACCGATTTTACTCTTAGAGGTGTACCGTTATGTTATGTTTATTTAAATTTGTTTAAATAAGTGCAAAATGCAATACGTCAAAATGATAAGGTCAGTGATTCATTTATCCAAAATTTTTATTTAAACTAAGTGATTATCAATTATTTTCAATTTATGCTGTTCCCTTTCCTTTCCATTATTTTAAAATACGGGATGGCATCCGACTTACTAAACTTTCCAAAATATTGGAACGGATTTCGCGCTAGCTGTTGCAGATTGCCACTTTCAGTTCATCTTTTGTACTGTACTGTTTGTTGTTGGCTTAAAAATTACGCACAAGCAGTCCCCAAAAATTTTCCATGGGGTTTAAATCGGGAGCCAAATACGGCAGCGAACGTTCAGACAGAATGCGCTGATACTCTTTACTATTCATTCGAGTGGAAGAAAAGCAGAGTTCCATTATACCATGCGAGCTAAAGCCAACCCAAACCATCAAACGCCACCGCCGAAATTCCATTTGGAAAAAACAAGGGCTTCTTCCATAAATCTCGGCAATAGCAATTGAGCCCATCTGGTCCATCTAAGTTAAACTTTTTCTCAACAGAAGAAATTACCTACAAACCCAAAAATTTATGGAATATATTATAACCTTTTTAAAAAATGTTTACCTGATGCCAATTAATTGCCATGTTGTTTTTCGCAAACTCCTTACGCTTAACCTTTTGCTGCTTAGTCAGACAAGGAATTTTTTTAATTTTGCTCGAATAAGGTGTGTTTGGGCGTTGATAGCTCTTAGAATTGTGCTTTTTGAAGCTTGTAAGTTCAACTCCTCTTTTATTGTTACCGAACTTTTCATGGAATTCGAGGCCTCTCGTGAGACTAGCCGGGTTTCAGGGGCAGTCAGGACCTTTGGACTGCCCGTGCTTTATAATTTTCCATAATTTTCTCTGTTTTTGAGAAAATTTTGCACAACAGAGATCGTCCCAGTTTTTTTCCATTTCTCTAGAGGCTGTGTCGACGTATCCGGTGTAGAGCCTATGCAACTTCTGACGCCCTTTGACGAGGTGGAATACCAGCGCTTTCATTACTGCTTGACTGTCCACACATACTTATAATCACGTTCGAAGAAGTTTGTGCCAGGTTTCAAAATTGTGCAATAGCAAAAATCTCCGCTTGATATATGGGCTAGTTAAATAGTCTGAATGCGCTAGCTTATCGGAATGGACTCCACATCCACATTCCATTTTTAAGTCATCGGTGTAGATCGTTTTATCACCGACATTGATGACAGCTTCAGCGAACAGATCTTGCCTTGTGGAAGTGAAGACAACCTCTGGTACCATTCAGTCTCATCTAAGACCAGGGTGAGTAGGTTCTATTTCATGCAGTATTGAATATTGCTTTACCGTACATGGCCAACATATGTCGAAAAACAAAGCCTCACTTCTAGCAACCATGGAGGAGGAGGAAGATGTCCAGTAGACATTATGACCTCGAGGTCGCATGCGGCATGGAACAACCTCTGTAATTCGTTCAGCGTATAGGGATTGGTTCTCTTTCGTATGACTTCCCAAATGCCTCTAGGACAGTATAGGTCGGACAACCACTATATACATCCAGTGGATGATATCCATGAAATCCATGACATCTGTCTCTTACGAGCCATGACCGTGAACAACAGCAGATCCTCGCTTGCATCCTTAGAATGACGCAGATTAATCTGAACCACCATCATCCATTGCGGTCTCACTGCTGTCATTCGATGGCGGGATCAAACGATGTATAACAGTTTTAAGCAACAACAGAGTCTGAAATAAATATTGACAATTAACGAAATTAATAATAATTACTACAATTTTATTTCATTTGTTTCTTTTCTATAATTACTAGGAAAATGAAATGAAAAATAGCATTATGAGTGAAGTTCTGTTTTAAAATAAGAAAATAATTTAATAAAATCGAAATGAAATGAGTTTTTGTAATATATGAACTGAGAATAAGTGATGTTACTTATCAGCTTTATTCCTTTACTACATTTTATTTCAGAAGAAACCCTAAAATTTGTTTTTACTTTTCTTACTTTCTTTCTTTCTTTTACTTAATCCAATAATTAAACAATTTTTTAGGTAGTATTAATTTTATATGTTGCCACGGCAGCATCTAATTTTATGTAAATTCCAGACATTCTAACTAATTTATGGGACTTGAATATTATTTTCGGCCGACCAGCACTTTGATAATTTTCTAACACATTTGTATTCGGCAACTAAGTGAGAATTTTTAAAGTTCACAAATTGTAAATGGAAGTTTGCTGCAGAATTTTTAAAATAGTCCGTTAGCCTTTCATACATACATAATTGGTC
This sequence comes from Sarcophaga subvicina, assembly GCA_936449025.2. Lineage (NCBI taxonomy): Eukaryota > Metazoa > Arthropoda > Insecta > Diptera > Sarcophagidae > Sarcophaga > Sarcophaga subvicina. The sequence goes on from OW388082.2 coordinate 41,547,315, forward strand.
ATTACAACCCTTCAGTCAGGATTACGACCTAGTTTCTCACACCACTTATGTTGTGTGTGTTACTTTTATACATGAGTGGCGGGACCTACAGTTTAAAGTCGACTCTGAGCGACAGATTTTTGAGAAACTTTTCATGGCAATTTCATTTACTCTCAGAGTTTTTGCCAGAAATTTGGTGAGAGGAAATCGCCGAAGAAATACTTTTTGTATTTTATTTTGATGTCTGGCCTGGGGCTCGAACCCTGGCTTTACGTCTAATAAGCCAACACACTACCAACTAGACCACGGCGACTTCATACATGACGAAATAAATAAGTATTTTTACCTTATAATATTGTCCGTATGTTGTTGTGTACACTTTTTTGGCGCATATAGTAGTCCGTCGGAACTCTCTTGAAGTAAAAATTTGAATTAAGCCATTTCGATGCCAGAAGTCAGTGAAAAAAAAACATTGTTTTGTTCGAAGTGTACGCTCATTTTTTTGCGATGCATGTTGTGTGTTGATAGAGTACACATAAACCATATTCATACATACATATATATGCATGCATATTGCATCCTATCATTCCTATAGTAACACAATTCCAATACCAAATTTATTCCGAACGTATTTGTCAGTTGATTCTTGAAAGACTAGTGACGTCAACAGTGTAATGCTGGCCTGCCTTGAAGATTCAGTTCAATAGCGCGTATTGTGAGTATGTGATAGACAGTAATTTTGCGTATTTTATCAAGTCTTATGAGTTTTTGCAAAGCAATAAATTGGAAATAGAACACATCGAGGTAAATGACTTTTTTTTTGTATTTTGTATTATATTTGCATATTTATAGACAGGCACACTGGCTCAAAAAATTGTCCATACGCCATGCTATTGTAGTATTTTACATTGTATTTCAAAAAATATCGCCTCGTTTTAAGTCAACCAAATTTTTTCAAGATAAATAGCAGTGAATACAACATAAGGGACAATATAAAAGAGAGGAATACCTCAGAGGTCATACTTTCACCAATCATGTGGATCACCACAATTCATGGTTTTTTAATGATTTATCGGTTAAGGAGGTCTTTTACAAGTCAGCTATGCGGATGATATTTTAATAATTCTGATATATAGAATTCAATCCAATTATGTAGGAAACACACGGAAACACGTTCTGAATATAGCCAACAAACTCGAATGAGAACGAAATATGTTTATTTATAAGAAAGACGAAGACCGGTAGCCTTTGTTACAAATAAATTATATCATCCTGGAATAATTTGTATACTACAGGAATACTCGCTTAACGTGAATGCCTATCACGCGCAGCATTCGCGAATAACTGCACACCAGATCGACATTCTTAGAAAAGCGGATTCAGATGCCCGTAGGAACTTGTTGCTACATGGATGGCTCGAAACGTGGATACAAGGCGAAATCGGTTCTCCGTACAGAAGAACCAGGAGATAAACTGTGTCCCTAGCTACGGTCTATTAACCATTGTATGGATGGATCTGCGTCAGTGATAATTTGCTAGACTTTACATATATGCACGCATTTATACATGTACGCATTTATACATACGCATAGTCAAATGTCAATTAGGATAACATCCAGAGATACGAAATCAAGAGCTGCCGGCATGGTATGGTACGCATTATATGGGTACCTAAGTATATATGGAACAATGACGCAGTAAAAGATCCGCGAAGAGAATTTAAAACGATTTGGTTGGGGAAATACTATGAATGTATTAAAACTGAATTTGAGTGCTTTGATGAGCTTACAGCTTTACACACAGCTGAAAAGAATAGGCACGGCATTAGGTAAATACATCGAAACTACGAACTATAGAAGATTATACAAAATTTAGACTTGCTATACCCAGTATGGTTGGTATCCTAATGATGAACGCACTACTAACGTACTTGATGGCGACGGACTTGAGAGGGACGAGACCACCAACGATGGTTGGTCTACTCACCTTTAATCTACCTGCATACTTAACACATACATAGATACATGTCCTAGTCGACAGATAATGTAAACATAGTGCAGTAAAAGAAATTTAAAATCTTTTTTTTATGTTTTCCATAATTTTTTTTTAAATTTTATTTATATATTCGACTCAAATTTCAAATAATTTTTTCTACTTTAAGTGAGCATTGTAATTTTAAAAGTGTCCGTCGACTACATAAACTTTTTAAAAGAATTCTTCAATAGAAAAATTCATGAAAATATCACACGTATCACGTTAAACATGGACACGAAACAAATGGAAATGTTGTTCTTGAAAAATAACATGTTATTGGTATGTATGTTGGCTCCAATTTCCCTTATGTACTTTTACATGCATATATATGTGCTTTTTTGTAATTTATACATACATACATATATTCCTTTATACATAACATATACATACATATTTTTGAATTCAAATACAGCTACGTTTTAGTATTATGATAAAAGAATTTTTGAATAAAGTACACACAATTTGAGTATGTATTCTTTTTCGACTAGGGTTTTGCCAAAAAACAAGAGACGATTTCCACAAACAATATTCCCAAGAAAAATTTCCAATTGGACGTCTGAAGAAAAACCAAAAATTTATTTCATTAGCAGATTGAAAAGGTGTGTCGATTACAACGTAAAAGTAAATTTGAATAAACATATTAGGGGTTTCAGTGGATGTACTTTATAAAGGAAGGAGCATGAAAATAAATTATAAAAAATAAATTATACTATACCAAATCAATGGCAATCATTTTTTTTAAAGAGGTGACCTCACAATTAGGATTCTTTTAGTACAGTCCGTGCTAGAGATGAGGGATCCAGTGATTTTTGAAGAACGTTGTTCTCAGTGAACGTGATTTGTTAATCACTGTTCTTTAAAACAGTGATTGTGATCACAGTATGTATTCCAAAAGAAAACAATAATGACAATAACGTATTTTATTAAGTCGTAAGAAAGAGACAACTAGATACATACATACTACGAAAAGACTTCTAAACAAAATCAAAGTGGTGTCATCAATGTTATTATTTTTAATGTAATTTTTTTTTATATGAAGTTTTACAATTAAGTTTCACAGAAAGTTCATGTATAAAAAGACAAAAGTAAATAATCAGCATCATCTAATAGTAATTCTGCCTCGCTCAAAATAAAATGAAATAAATTTGAGTATGTAACAATTTTGAAAGAACGACATTATTAGTAACTGTTTTTCAATCACTGTAGTTACCAGTGAATTATCAATCACCGTGATTAAATCACAGTTTTGAAAATATCGCTCATCTCTAGTCCGTGCACAAGTAAGTACAAACAAATAAAAGTTTGTATCTTTTAATTTTGAAACACGATGACACGGTCGCATAGTGGGTAGTGTTCTGTTGTCTCCTAGAGACTAAAATGGCAAAAAATCCATGAATTAAACCACAAATTGATTTCATACGCTTTAGTCGCGCTTAGTTCACGGAATTAGTGCCAAAAAAAATGGTTCGAAGGAAACAGCGTTGTATCGAACGCTGATATGGTGTCCCAAACAAATCTGTTTTGGTGATCTCAACTAGGATTATGTTTTACTGTATGGTGCTCAAAAAAAGCTGGAATTTTGGAATAATTCAAACTCTGAATAAAAGTTTTGAAATGCAAATTATAGTTCCATTATCAGATGTGGATTCAATTATTATGGTGCAAAAATTTTTGTTCTAACTTTTATAAATGAGGCCTTTTGTCAGTGTATTGTAAGATGTACTCTTATTGAAGTCTTTGAATCTGTAGGGTAAGAGAGGGTAATATGGCATAGGTCGGTATATAATCGTATAATAGCTTTTTTCTAAACTAACAATATAAGAATAAGGGGAGTTTTCGGCTAACAGAAAATTTAGAGACCAAGGATTTGTTTTATTTTGGGTGTGATATTTTTTGGTTGATTAGCTGGAGTCTGCTAATTTAGTATAGTGTACCATTAAAAAAGTAGGAAGCCTAAATAAGATGAAATAAGAAAATGATTAGCAGAGGATTTATGGAGAACTATCCAGGTAATATTGGAAAATAAACTTGATGGACCTCAAAGATTAAATGAGAACAGAAAATAAATTTGTCGGATACATGTTGAAGGAGTCAAGGTATTGGGGACGATATCACGAGCAGATAAACTTCCGTTATGTTTTGAAATTACCACACTGAAATAAAGTCCCATCAACTTTACTGTATTGAAAAAATTAAGATATTGGTCAAATGATTTTATTAGCCATCATATAATTTTCTTTAAAGTTTTAGAAACCCACCAGGAACAGTACGGGACGTGCTATTGATTTGTTTGGAAAATCGGTGTTCTGCTTTTTCTTAAATAAAATAAAATAAATATGTTATGTTAATATGTTTAATAACATTTATTCGCATCTTAGAAATACATACTGCCTATAAAACCGAAATTTTTGAAAGATCCTTAATATTGTTGATATAATTTGCTGTCGTAGCGAAATTAGTTGTAACATCAGGTAAGAAGCAATAGTTGACTAAACCATAGGTTAGGTTAGGTCGGAGTGCTAGCTCTGATATCACAAAGCTCACTTGAGCACGCATAGCGGCCCATTGAGATGCCACGGGCGAGCGCAGTCCCTGTACTAACCAAGTTCCACCAAAATCAGGGAAAAGGAAGAAGTTGGTCAGCGCAAGGGCTGCACAACAAAAGTACGACTACCCCGCACTATAAAACCAGACAGAAAGTTTGATGAACGAAGCTATATCCTTGATGTCAATAGATGATAGCTCCGTTAGGCTAACAAGGAATGGAGAGCCAAATAACCTATATATATGACTAAACCATAAAAAAAACAAAAAAAACACAATTTGTTTAGTTAGGAAAGGTTAAATTTCAGTAAAAAGATACGTGCTGCAGTTGAAATTCGATGCAATTTTAATTTACTATAGATTCTTAAATTAGCGTGACATTAATTTATCGCGTTTCAAATAAGACTAACAGTTTTCATATATAACAATACATAATAATTTTCACACTAAACATTAAAATAAAATATCTAAAAATAAATTTTTAGATATGTACATATATTGATTGTATATTTATGATCACGATGTTGGTTCCCTGATACATTTTACGGTGTTCTTTTCATAATACATTTCACGTTGTTTATAATAATGAAAAGCATATACTCCGGAATGCCCTAAAAAATAATGAACAAAATAAGTGGAACTGTAAGCCATTTACGTACAATTTTTGGCTGCTCGTTTCAACTGTCAGATTTTGTCTGTGTTCCTTTTCACCAAGTACGAGTATTTTTCGTTCTCCATGTATTTTTGAACTAATTTATGTAAAAAAAAATTTCATTGCCTAGGAACATAAAAATTAATAAACTTTATAAGTCTTTTTGTCAGTAATAGTGTGTAGGAGAATTCGAAGCAGTCAATTTCGCGTCGCTTATGAGAATTCAGTCTTGCGCAGACCACAACTTGTCGAATTTTGTGTCTGGTCAGTAATCTAACCCGAGACAATAACGCTTGTTGACTGCGTGGGCTCTTGGATATTCTGCACGAGCGATTTGATTCGCTTAGATCAAATTAAACATAACTCATGTCATCTGTCTAATTTAGATTTATACAACAGAAAGATGGAAAATTAGACATTTCCGATGCGCTCCACCCAGAAAAGCCATGGCGGACATTTGAATGAAGTTGTATTTCACACATAATGTCTATAAGTCTTTAAAACGAAAACTTATTGATGATATTTTGCACACTGTTTGTATATAATTTATTAAAAACAAAGGCTCTTGGTTTATTTTATTTCAAAACAAAAACCTCACATATTATTTGCGTCAAGAGATATTTATATTTTTTTATTCATAAAAGACTATAATCTTATAAATTAATAAAAATTATTTTAAATCATTTTGCAGCATTCGCAAGGAAGCGAACAAAACGAATACTATAAGGCTCTATTCACCACTAAAAATTCACCACATCGCACATAGTAAACATCAATTATTGAATTGAATTGGACAAAAAACAAGTAGCTATGAAAGAACTTGTATTTGAATCATCAGTCATTCTTGCATCATCATAATGAATGGTTCAAGTTTCGCGTCACCTTGACTCAAAATCTGAAAAATTTAACAAATAAATTAAAAACTAAAGAGGAATATTTCCACATATAATTTAAAAAAATTAAAAATTCAGTTTATTTAGTATCGTATTTATATACTCATCTAAAATGATTCAATAATTGAATAATAAAATTTGTAAAGTATATCTTGGCTAAAAATCCCGAATATATTCAACATTACAATTGTTTTGGGCAAATGTGGGATTTATTTGAAATATCAGCTTTTTTAAATATTCATCTGTATGATTCAGAAGTTCTATTTTCGACGCCTTGTATATTGTAACTATCCCATCTGGTTTCGTGAATTTTTCCAATACGCCAAAAAAAAAGTTATTAACACTTAATGTCCATAAAATGAACCACTTCTCTATCTTGAAAATTTCTTCCTGTAGCTATGTAGCATGCTGTGCGGATCTCACAAAATCACTTTCATAAAATACAAACTTTCGGATGATAAAAATGACTTTCCAAGACATTCTTAATTTTAGTAATAAAATTTAGTTTCAATTTACTTATTTGTCGTTTATGCCACACTCTGTCGACTGCTTGATAAACGTCTGTAAAAAGAAATGGGATAAGTTTAGGATGATTTGGTCAATAGTGATGTATTAAATAGCGATGTCTGAAGCCAAATAGTTGAAACACATCATTTTACATTTGTTAATGGCATTATTACGCATCAGTAGTTAACTAAAGAGCTTTGATAGTGTTATACTAATACGACTGTTTGGTATGATATATTGAAGTATAAGTTCAAATAAAAAAACTGCTCACTCTTAAATAAATATTCAAGTTATAATTAATACTAATACGGCAGACCAGAGTGTGCCGTAATCCTCGAAAACTTTGTGGTAGTGGCGGTATTGTAAGATGCAAGTCGTAACTTTATGTTCCTAGGAGTTCAATAAACAACTTACCCTTCTCAGCATCAAATTTCATCTACTCATCTGTGGAGTTTCACAAATGTGGCTTGCATATGTATAACAAATCTTCTAAGTTTCATAGACATACACCACACAAACGATGCCTTTATCGGAAAACCAAGTATGTTCAACGTTTAAGTCCATAAAATATTTGAAGACTCTAATCACTAATGAGCTATAAAAATGTTTCAAAGATTACTCGTTGAACGAAATAATGCAATTGCAATGTGAATGTGAATATATAGACTTGTACTTACGTCCGTAATAATATAACGTTTCTTGTGGCACAAAAATTTATATGAAAAGAAAAAAGCACTCTTTTTAAAATTTATTTAATATTGCTAACAATGCTTACAACAAATAAAAAACTATAAACAAGTAAAAGGAAAATATAAAATATATACATATATATAGAGAATTTTTTATATAAATTGTATAAAAATCTCACTATTGCAGGCTATAATCACATTTTAGAAAACAATGTAGTAACGTGTGATACTTTAACCGTTTGAATTTTGAAAATTGAAAAAAAAAACATGTGGGGCAATGAAATGCTACAAAACGTGAGATTGCTTGTTACTCGCTGCACAATATGTTCATGGTAAGCTATGTGGCATATGGCGCTACTTTGTTGAAACCATACATCAACTTCAATTTTTCCATTTTTATGCGATTTTAACCTTTCTGCTTATAGATCGCCGCAAACTGTGCAGCTTTATGGGCGCATTAGAAGCTCTTGAACTACCTCTGGTTGATCTTCCCAAAAAATTCAAAACTACGAGTCCATTTCAGTTGATAGCCTATTCAAGATGAAATGTTAAACCTTATTGAGCATTTTTGGTGAATGTTTTCTCGAAGTCGCCGTAGTCTAGTAGGTAGTGTGTTGGCTTATTAGACGTAAAGCCAGGGTTCGATCCCCAGGCCAGACATCAAATCAAAATACAAAGAGTATTTTTTCGGCGACTTCCTCTCAGCAGATTTCTGGCAAGAGCTCTGAGAGTATATAAAATTGCCATGAAAAGTTTCTCAAATATCTGTCGTTCGGAGTCGACTTTAAACTGTAGGTCCCACCACTCATGTATAAATTAACACACACAACATAAGTGGTGTGAGAAAGTAGGTCGTAATCCTGACTGAGGGGTTGTAATGGCCAATTATGTATGTATTTACATTTCTTTTACACTGAGAAACTGAATAATAATTCCATTATTAAGTAAATAACGCAGTAGAAGATAGTGTAAGAAGTGTCGTATGTACTAATTTTGTCCACAAAAATTATGTTTTTAGTGCGATACAGTAGATGCTCCTAATAATTACTTATTCTATTTTTAATCTAATTACTAATTGTGTTTCTATCAACGTTATTATTGTCTTTAGTTTACATAAAAGCAGCCTCAATGATACTTCAACTTAACAAATTAAAAAGGCAGGCAATAATAAACAACTTATGCTAGAGCATCCAATATCGTCAGAAAAAGTCTAAAGGGATTGAATAATTGCAGAATAAAAAGGGATTAGAACGGATTACTGAATGAATAACAAACAACAGTTGAAAACAAAATTTTAAAACACTGTTAATACACACACAAATAAAAACTAGAAATGTAAACAGCTTAACAGAATGGCAAAAAACTTTTTCAAGAGGCGATTAACGAAAACTATACTCTGGAGAGCTTTAATTAACTCTGAAAGGTGAAATAACAATAAAATTAAACTTAATTATTTTAAACACCAACCGATGCACTAAAAGTGGCAGAAACTTAAGAGCTGTAATGCAATTATGTAATTATTTTATTACGAAAAGTTTAAATAGATCGAAAATTATAATTGCAAAGTCTTCCTTAGCAAATGAGATTAATAATAAATAGAGCATTCACTGGAATTGACCATGAATACCCATGGTCATGATTAAAAATAAAATGATTAGCCTTTGTTTCTATTACAGTTAATTTTTTTTTTTATATAAAGAACACATTTGCATCGGTATATGCGGACGTTTTCGGTGTAGATTTCAAAATTCGTTAACTGTGCAACACTATTTTCGTAGTCCGACATCGATATGTGATTAGTATCTGAAAGCGTGTAGATGCTCTCAGCACATTCTTCAATATCTGGACAATTTCATTGTTTTCTATTAAAAAAAAAAAAACTAAGAAAGAAACATCGAAATTTTATGTTTCGGTAAGACTTGCAATCCATACCACCCTTTTTAGTTTCTGATATACAGAGCTGCTATGTATGATTGGTCTGTAAATTTGAAAAGAATCATATGATTGCATTTTTTAGGTTTTATGTTCTCTATATATTTCATTCGAGATACATATGTTTGTATTGGATTGCAAGAGCCCAAAGGGCCTTGTTAAAGTATACAAAAATAGTCTGTTATATACTCTTACTCTTGTTTACATGAATACCCTACTCATGTATGTATATGCATCGCATATCCATACCTCTTAAGCTAAATTGATTAATAAATGTTTATCCTTCCACAGTACGAGCATTACAAAAATATGTTTTTATGTACTCGTATATCATAATTATTACTATTTTATGCATCCATATGCTAGTGTTTATAAACAAAAGTGAATGCTATGCTAGTGCTGACGAGTTGAAATCTTGTGGGCAATCCTTTTGTGCTTAGTAAAGGTCAGTTAAGACGTACTTTGTGTACGACATGTCAAGTTTTTTTGTAAGAGAGGGAATGACATTAATGGAAAATATGGATGGAAATTTAGAAGTCGTAAGATTCTTTGCATTTTTTGAAACTATTGAAAAACCATCACCCTAAATTGGGTTAAGGTTGACTATGCACTTATCGTGTAAATTTTCTCAAGTTGTTTTTCAACTCTTTTTTGCTTTGTAGCCCTTAACCAAAAATATATTTTTAGGATAATAACTGAATTTTTTCCTTATAATGATTACTGACGACTCCTAATTTGTGACTCATATGATAGTTGAGACTTGATAAGTAATTAACGTCAGCCTTACAATATGTCTTGTTATACAGCATGATGATGATGCTAGTTTTTTTATTAAACTTTTTAGACCAATACTTTCAATTCAGTTCACTCACTTTTTCTAAAATTTTTTAATGCAAATTCTCCTTTTTTTCTTCACCAATATCTGTACTCTTAAGCGTCTATTACACGATCGAACTTCTCCTGCAAACACTACCTTATGGCCGACTTTTCATCTCGTTTATTAGTGCAAAATTCGTTTTTGCAAACTTGACCAGATGAATATGATAATTCTTTTTTTTTTTTGCTTGATAGTGTTATAGAAAAACACTCCCTCTCGTTAGGCTATGTTTGCAGATGAAGGCTGTCATGAAGAATCTACTCCGTCTTCTTATTATTGTTTTTCTTTGTTTTAGAATTAAATAATGTTTGTTGGAGTCGATCTCTCTGAAGATCAGGGGAATTCCTAAATAGATTATTTGTAGGAAATTCAACTCTCACAATATTTAAAAGTAGATAGCCATAATGAAAATGGTTATATTAAACTGGATTCGAACATAGACTGCTTGGCTTAGCAGTCGGGTTTGTTACAATTTGACATACATTATGAAACAATTTTATAAATCAGTATAGACAATTTTTAAAATTTTTGCTTAAAATTGCTTCGTATATGTAGTGTTAGATTACCGCACGAGAGCTCAAAAATAAAATAATTCTCTCTCTCAAATTTTCTGAGAGTAACTAATTATCATGAAAAATCATCTCAAATTTGTGGACTGAATTCGTCGTCAGGTAATAGGTCTGGCCACTCACAAATAATAATCACACGTAATCCTTACTAAAGACTTGAAATCGCCAATAATGCATGTATACATATATGTAAGTTTATAAATCAGAATTTTAGAATGTCTGAAGACCACTCGTACCGACAATAGTAGTCTTAAGATTAAGTTAAAGTTCGGTTATACTGACAGCAGCTTCAATGAGCACAGCTCAATTCATTCCAATAGTCCTATTGTAACACTGATTTCGTCATATAATTGTAACTTCTGGTTGGCATCTCCCTACAAACCGTCTTTGGCTTTGTCAAAAATTTCTGAGTATCAAAAAATTCTTCCTAAGCGACGGACAATACCAGGGAAGATGTTCTCTAGTCTCCTCTTCTTCCTTGTCGTTGCAGCTTCTACAGAAGTCCTTATGAGTTATTGCCAGTTTTCTGGCGTGAACAATCAGATACTAATATCACGTTATCACTGCTATGAGGTTCGCATATGGAATCAAATTCTGTTCTATATATATCCATGTTGGGTTATATATGTCTGGTGTCTGTATAAGTGGGCTCATTATCCTATCTTACCTTTGCCAATGTATGAAGTTTTTGTGAGGTTATTTGTTTATTTCTGTGTTCTTAAAAGATTCCTCCTTCGACTTTATTGAGTGATCTGGATCATAAGTAAAAACTTAAACGACGTTGCCTTGCAAGTGTAAAACGCAGCGTTTAGCCGATAGCTACATTGAGACCAACCGTACCCACGACTTTGACATGACAATAGCTCGTGTACTTCTATAATCTTAATGCGCTCAGTCTCACTGTAACGCTCGCAGCCACTTGTACGGCTAACATGTCTGGTGGTAGCCAGGTCATTAAACAGTGGCTTGGAGGGTAATACGCTCAAGCCGAGTTTGAAGATTCCTTTTCTCAAAAGTTAGTTAATTTGGTTATATAAGTAGTAGTATTTTTAGAGCTAACACCTCAATTCAGGCCTACTGTTTTCTTACAACAATAAATAGCAGCAGCCTTTAGTGGTTCTGGGTTGTGCATTCAAGTTCCACAAGTAGTCTTAAAATGTTGTATTAATTAAATTACATGTTAAAGATTAACACTACAAATAACAACTACGCATTATATTTTACAAACTTTTGCGTGAAAGGATTGAATATTGCAAATCACTTTTCGATTTCTAATTAACATCGTTTTCTTATTTTAATTGCCCAATGGATTTGGTTTTGCTATTATAAAATCTTTGTATGTAAAAGAGAACTAGAAAAATGTAAAATATTTTTAATTGCTTAAATATCTCTACACCAATGCAAACATGCAAACACTAAGTAATTTTTCTATTTTTAATTCAGTCTTTTTTTTTAATCAATTCATGGTTTTGACTCAGGTGCTAGAAATTAATTATATAAATTTCGAAAATAGATTCACATCAAAAACTAAATAGAATGCATATGCATGGCTAAGTATTTGATTGGATATTTGATTTGGATTTCAGTTGAAGCTTCAACAAAAATTAAACTTTAAACTGAAAATATAAAACAATAAAATTAGAATGAATACCAGGCATATGTAATGTATTATTTAGGTGTATATGAACTTCAACTCAACCATGTAGTACACCTAACATGACCATACATAATTGGTCATTACAACTCTTCAGCTGCTTCATTTTTATCGACGTTTCGCTGGCTTGCGTCAGAATTTAACACGAAGGACTGTTAAGTTTAAGCTCTAATATCTTACCTAAGTTCCCTACACCTATTTTAACTAGAAAAGATTGGATTAAATTTACAAGACTGAGAGTCGGTCACTGCTTATTCTCTCGTAGACATGTTATTGAAAAGAATACACCACCACTTTATGATTGCGGTCAAAATGTGAATATTTCTCACATAATTAATGAATGTAGATTATTTCATCAACATCGAATTAAGAGCAAAATAAACGGAATCGAAATCCTGCAAAGTGAACAGATTTTGAGAAAGTCAAGGGGTTTTTAAATGAAATTAACTTATATAACTTAATTTAAATCTTTGTGACAAATTATAATTAAGATACAATATAGGTTTTTGGATTACATAAAAGCCTATATAACCTTTTAGTGTTGGGGCTTAATAAATAAATAAATAAATAAGTTTAAGTTAAATTATCCTAACAATATTTCGCCCAAACTTTTGGGTACATATGCCGATGAGCAGTCATACGCAGTTTTCTACCGCTGCTGCTGACACTGTATTTGCAAGCACACACGAGAATCCACACGCAGCTTCTCGATACCTACGTGAACACATTTTTCAACTAAAAAGTGGTTAAACCTACGGAAAATAAGAGTTAATGGACAAATACGTGTTCTGGCAACATTACAAAGAGAAACATGCACATCCGTTCGAATATATAATCAAATAGTGCCTCAAAACTTGCTTGAAAAATATCTTGGATTCTTTCTGACACTGATTAACACATCCAACATGAAAATTCCCTTAGCTCGTAACATCCTAGAGTGCCGGGATCACAGTCGTTTCAAAAAGAGATCTCAACATGATGTCGAACTTCGGAAGCAGAACTTATGCCTGGTGTTGACCGTTACTAATATTTTTTTTTATTCTCGACTTAAAATTTGAACACTTATTGTTTGTTCAGTTCTTTAAAGATACAATAAATAAACAATAAAATTATGAAATTATTCTATTTGATGGAACATAAAAATTATAATCAAAATGAGCGCAAATAACAAAACTGACAAAAAAAATTCGTATTGATGTCAGAGCTGATTGTTGAACTGCATATGATTGAAAAAGTTTGAGGGAAAAATTTCTAAAAATAGTAGACATTTATGATCAACTCGATATGTAGTCGTGCAAAAAATTAATGATGATTTTTTGGCTACAAAATCGAATGGATGCCGCACAAATAGAAAAAAATATTCGAATTCATGAAAACGTTTTATTAAATCCGCAAATTTTTTGGAATTTTCTGCTTATGAGCGAATGTAAGGCATGTTTTCTATGTAAAAAACCTTTTACATCGGAAAATTGTATAAAACCACGTTTAAGTTATTTTTCAAAATATGTATGTTAATAAGTGAAATGACTTCTAATTGTTATACATATTTACATACAAGTATAAATTTAACATTTTTTGATCAGTTGGTAGACCATTTGTGTAGAAAACACTGGGTTGCGTTTGAAAACATCCAAACAACCGTAGAATATGGGGATAGTTTGGTGGGGGTGTGAGTTGCAATGGCCACTGTAAGGGCTTCAAATCTAATGTTTATTGAAATATTTGAACAGAAAATATTAAAATGATAGATATGAATTTGACCATACAGTATCATTTTATATACCTTCGCGATAATGATCTGAATCACTCATTCAAGTATCTAGAGGAATAATTTGCATACAATATTAAATAAGTAATATCTAAACAACACAGATCAAAGATTTAAATTCAATACAACATTTATGAAACATTTTAAAAGGCAACAATTTGGCAGTACACAATCACTAATAACCATGGACATAGAAGTGTGGAATATTGGTTTTTTTATGTAAAATCGTGCAGAATTTTTTTTTTGTCGCCAAAGGTTACCAAACCCATCATTACTGTACGGACAATTGTTTGAGTTACCTTAACAAATATACAAAACTTTTTAAAAATAATGTTTTGTGTTCAATTATTATGAGCACAAATTAAACGTTAAAAAATTTTATTTTATCCTCGTAAACTCCAGGTACGGATATTTACGTACATTTAAATCGAGTACTGTCAGCATGGAGTCAATAATAAGAGCTTTTTGTATTCTCTTTGATATTTGGTTTCCATAAATAGCAACAGGATTGCTTTATTTATATACTAGAAGATATAAAATATATAAAAAGTGTCCAAAAACAAAGGCTTTATGATCGGGCTTTAAGAGGCTGTAAGTAGTTTTTGAAATATTGTGTAAATGGTTTCCGTTGCCTTGGTATAAATATTTGGGAGAGTGTATATGTAAGACGTGAATTTTACTACTAAGCGCTGGAAACTATAGCTTTCGTTTTTCTTCTACTTCACCTATTACCGGACCGGCAACCCCTAAAACGTCCGATTTGTAATTCTTCTTTTTTTATATTCCATGGATTTTCTATGTTGTTTGTTATTATAATCCCGGTTTTTGTTATTGATCCCGGTTATCTTTATTCTCGTAATTTTCTTGTTATTTTAGTTATTATTAATTTTTGTTATTCTTTTTTGTAAAATAAATATTTAGTGTTTATTCTGTATTCGCAACAGTATTTTCAAAAATTTTCAAATCAGATTTTATTCCTTCAAAGATATATTCAAAGCAGTTTTATTTAATATAAAGCGGCTTTAAAACCTTTCAATAACTAATTACACAATCATTAAAGAAATTTATTTAAATGCTTAATGACCTTCTGTATGATAAGTTTATTATGTTGAATTTCAGTCTCAGAATTTTTCGTTCTAGTACGACATTTTTTTTTGTACGGAATCTGAATTATTTTTACAAATTAAAAACATTTCTAAGTTTTAATCAAAATTATATTTTGCAAAAATAGTAAACGAACTACACATTTATATATATTGTAGTATTTAGACATGAGTGTCTAATATGTTGGCATAAATGATAAGGATTCAACTTCTTCGTTTTGATATTGAAGGAAATTGATGGTGACACTAAAATGATTGCGACTTAACGATGACCATTGGAAATAGAGTGAATACCGTAGAAGGAACTTAATAATTTTCTTTGTCTTGCAGACGTCAGATACTCAAATTAAATAAAAAAGTGTGCACCTATAACTAAAAATATTTCTACGTATTCACAACAGTGTAACAGAAAGGGCAATCGTCCTTCTGATTGCTTTCTTCACAAAAACATGACTTAAATTTTATTTTTTAAACCTTCTATCGTCTTATTTTTATTCATCCTACCAACAGGGAATATGTAACGTATTTTCAACATTTTCATTTTTATATCTTTTCATCAAAATGCTGCATTAAGTAGTCTACATATATGTTTAATGTTATAATAAATATATATGTATATGTGTGCATATATGTATTTATACGTATATTATTTTTTCCTTTTTGTTGTATCTTGCGTAAATATTTCGAGTTCTCTTTTATTGTGGGAGATTGATGGATTGATGAATCATATTTTTCTTTCCTTTTTTATTGTACCTGCCGTAAAATATTTCGAATTCTTTTTATTACGGAAGATTGATAGAAGCCTGAGTCATATTTCTCAAGCCGAAAAATTGATTTTCAGCTACACTTTCTGTTGTTAGCCGTTGACTTTTTTTGCATTGCAAAAGATTCTATCACATCCCATTCTCCATTCCACTCAACCCAATTTTCTGTATTTTAATACTTTTTATATAATGTGTATCTGGCTAACAACATCTCGATTTTATGTGACTCTCTTAGATTTGTCTCTTAAAAGTCAGGAAATCATAACAAATTTTAACAAAAAATTGTCTTCATATCTTGAATAGCTTCGATATCCTTATTTGAGAAGATTTATCAAGTTTCTTCAAATAGTCATTAACAGCAGACTCTACCCTCTTTTTTGCTATTTAAATTCTCAATTACTAATTATAACAAGTAACAAGTCATTTAATTAAAAACAGTTAAATTAACAGTCTATTAGACTTGAGGCCACGGTTCAAACCCCAGGCCTGACATATCCAACAAATATAAAAAATATTTCTGCGGCGACTTCCTCTCAGCAGTGTTCTGGCAAAAACTCAGAGTAAATAAAATTGTCAAACATTTATAAAATTAACATTTCTTCCCACGCTACGATTTTTCCAACAGCCTTAGTCTATTAAGTAGTGTGTAGGTTTATTAGACGTGAGACCACGGTTCGTATCCCAGGTCAGACATCTCGAACAAAGCGAAGTAAGAAAAAATATTTCTTAGGCGATTTCCTCTCCCTAGATTTCTGACAAAAATCTGTCGTTCGGAGCCGACTTTAAACTGTAGGTTCCGTCACTCATGTATAAAATTAACACACACAACATAAGTGGTGTGAAAAGCTAGATCGTAATCCTGACTGAAAGGCTGTAATGACCAATTACGTGTGTACATATGTATGTATTTATAAATTATGGTTGTGGCATCAACACTCAAAGTTTTTGAATTAACGTATTATTTTTATGAGGATTGCTTTTAATATTCCACACTTCCAGTATTTTTTTCACTTTAATTAATTTTTTGTTTGAAATGTTGTTAAACGAAAATCAAATTTTTCTTTATTTTCATTCAACTGTACAACTTGATTAATTAGTATAACTTGTGTAGATGCTGCATAACATTACAGGAAACTTACAAAATTTAAAAAGTTTCACAACATAAATCGAAGACTTAATGTGGTCCATTTTTTATAAAATAGTTTTAAAAGTTCATTTGTAGTATCGGTATTTAACTTTCTTTAACTTCTATTTCAAAAATTCATTTCTACAATACATATATGTAGGTATTTTGCTTTTAACATTTGAGCGTACTTTTTTTAGTTTGAAATAAAAAAGAAAATTAAAATAAAATATTATTAACAAATATTTACGTTAAAATCTTTTTTTTACTTCTTGGTTGCTTACTTAACGTGATCTTATCAAAGCTGCTAACTATTAAAATACTTTATATTTATCGGTGCCAATACAAATATTATTTGTATGTATATTGTATATAAAATAATAATGACAATGAATATGATTGCTCTCGAAAATTTTAAGCTTTTCACTTTCTCACAGGCACATAGTGGAAGACAATTTTGGAATATGCTATAATATCTGATTCTCCCTTTTAAAAGTCACCACATCCGTCTAGCAGAGTGAACTCACCAATTTGTTGGCATACTTAACATTTGTTGGTGAAAAATGTTAGGCGTTCTTAAAATTAAAATCCTTCTGTGGCATCAGTCATGGCAACATCGACATCACGCAAGGTTCTAAAAAGCGCTTCAATAAATTCTAATAAGGAAATTAAATAAATTCTAATAAGGAAATGATTGAAACAGCTTAACATAAAGTAATTGACGTATTTTTCTTCGCAATTTTGTTTGTGTTGAAATTTTATTTACCATGAAATATATATATACAGGGACAGGAAATATTTTCATCAAATTGAGAGAAGAACAAGCAGTTTCATCTTTAGCCGAAGCAAATTGTTTCATGATTACAGTGAAATAAATAACGATAATAAAGAATAACGAACAAAGTGTTTTAGTCACTGCGCTTACAGTAATTGAAATATAATTTATAATTGCATTGCAATAAACATAATTTTTATTTCAAATAACGGAGAGATTGATTAGAGTTAATCTGCGTAAATTGTAGCTTTTTGTATTATTAGACAGAGGTTTTCATATATTGAAAAAAAGTAAATGATAACAAATACGTTAATCCCAACCTTTTCATCCTTGTGATAATTAATTGTTGTTTTGCTTTTATGTTACTGCCTAATAAGTAACATCACGCAAATGAGCAATATCCGCATGTTTATTCATGAGTTCTTTCTATTTCTGGCATAATCCAGTCAATCGTTCTTTATTTATTTATTTTCTCTTTTTTCATAACGCCTAAATATATCTTGATATTGAGTATTTAATATGAATTGTAACAGTGATTGTATATCACAACGTAATTTTATCACATGTTCCGCATAATTAATGAGAAAACTACCAGCAGACCGATTGTCAGTATTTGACGCACTGTAGGCCATTCTAGTGGCCATTCATCCTTATTACCCAACAAAACAAAGAAAAGGAATTTCATTTACAGTTTGTTAAGAAAATGTTTTAACGTACATAGCAAAAATCGTTTGATTTTGACATTCATTTTAATTAGACTATGCGATAAAATAAAAAAATTAAATACACCCTGCTAATGAGATAGTGTAGGTTGTGAGTTTTGTTGAGTAGAACTCAAACATATTTTTTTTATATTTCTCGAATTCTCCAAACTTGTTTTATTTGACAAAAACTGTTTCTTTCGAGTTTACGTACAAATTTTTTATTACACAAACTTTTCTGAACTCATGCCAAAATTTAAACCTTATTTTAAAGATTGTGATATTATTATAGAAAAACATTTCCAAGCGTTTGCTACATCAGTTGACTTAGATTCTGTTAGATTTAAAATCCACTGTAAAGAACGCCGTACGTAGTGCATTTTAAAAGTATAAATTATGCCTTGATCCATTGGTTGCAGCAATGATGTGGTGTTAGGTGGAAAAAACATGATTTTAATATTCGGATGGGTTAGATTTTGGGGATGACCTGGGGCATTAGCCAATAGCAACAATACTTTAAAATCCAAATTTTTCTTTTTCAAGTATTTTTCCACTTCTGGCGCAAAACAGTTGTTAAACCAGCTTGTCAACCCAAGCCTTTTGATTTGCTCTCCAGTAAACAGGAAGGGTAGCCTTATCTACACATTTGAACGCACGAGGATTAGTTGACTTGTAAACCAGCATTGGTTTGACCAAAAAATCACCGGATGCATTTCCACACAGAAGAAGTGTTATTCGATCTTTTAATACCTTACGTCCAGGACAGCTTTTTGCGTTTTTCGATATAAAGTTTATTCCGGCATTTTTTTCCAAAAAAGGCCGGTTTCATCAGCATAGAAAACCTGGTCTCTCGTATAATCATTCTCTTTAATAAATCTTTGAATTTCTTTCGGCTACGTATTAGCAGCTTCAATATCAGCAGATGCAGACTCCCCGTGCATTTTGAGGTTGTGTATGGAAATTCGTTTTTTTAAATTTTCAAACCAGCCATTACTCGCAGTAAAATCTGCACTTAAATGAGGTACTCCTTGCTCCTGTAGATACCCGTAAATTTTCAAAGCTTTTTCCTCTATAATTTGTTTGCTCAATGGGATGCCTTTTTGACAATTGTCTTCAATTAATATATTTAAAGCTCTTTTCATTTGCTCCATTATAGGAGGTCGCTGACAGACTTTTCTTATTGCCGATTCATTTTTCTTTATTGTGCGTATAGAAGATTCATTCAGCTTTAAACTCCTTGCAATAGCACTAACACTTTCACCTTTTGATAGACGGTCTAAAATGTTGAACTTTGATTCAAAAGATATTACATTCCTTTTAAGCAGCACTTTAGCGTTCATTGCCAATATTTTTCTTTTTTTAATTTTTTTAAACAACTAATTAAACCAGGGAGAGAAATATTGCTTAAACGGGGAATTACACGTTTATTGAAACTAAAAAGAAAACAGAGCCAACTCTACATATAACGCTGAGAATTTATTTCTATGTTCAATGTCGCATTTCAATTTACATCAACCGCTGTTAAAAACAAAGCACTTAAATATTTATGTGCAGAATGGTTTTTGTAAACCGCGCACAACCGAGGCTTTTTTAGCGTTAACCGAAAATGTGAACCAAAATGTGAATCGCGTTAGACCGAGGCCGTGTTAAAAAGAGTACGTGCTAAGCGAGGCCTACCTGTAGGTCAAAAATATTTGTGTAATTAATAATTTTGTGTGAAAAGATCCAAAAAACCGTTTTTGTCAAATAAAACATGTTTGGAGGATTCCAAAAATACAAAAAAAAATTATTTTTGAGTTCTACTCAATAAAATTCACAACCTACAATATGGGGTGTATTTTGATTGTCGCACCGTGTTATTTTTATCTGCTATGTAGTAACAAAATCTTTATTTTATTTATATTTTTATAAAGACATTTTTATAAATAGTTGTTGTAAGTCATTTGGAACATTAGCGGTGAAAATAAAACTACAATACTACTACTATACCTGTGAAGTACTGCAAGGAAGTTCAAATTGTGGGTCAAGAGAATGTTTCTGCATATAGTACTACGTACGGTAACTGTCTTAATTGACAAGTACACGTCCTCTAACCTAATAAACAATATACGCCTCTAGAAATTAAAATAGACTAATGCTATGAGTCTTACGAAGAGATGTCATAAAATACACTTGGGTATTCCCAAGAAATTTTTAAGGCCTGAAAAGAAACGACTATTCTTAAAGAAGTGCAAAAGCGATTTTTTTAGTCGATAACCTATATTTCGAAGTTTGAAAACTAAGGGAATAATGTGAAAGCATTAGAAAGATACAATTCATAATTGCCAGGTGTTATATAGGTGTATTCCATACCTTAGTTAAACAAATATGTTTTATTGAAACCCTATGAATGAATGTAAAGCAAAACCACAATGTATGGGGGTTTATTTTGTATTTGTGTAATTCAAATTTCATAAAATTGAAAATTGAGGTAAAATTTCAATGGAGTATTTTTTAAGCGCTTCCTATCTTTAAATTTAAATTAAACAAAGTGCGTGTATTTCTTTAACACCCTTTATTCGTTTGAAGGGCCTACGCAAGGGTTTCTCTCGGTAGAGCGCATAAGAAATGTTATATTTTGCATGGCTCTAGTGCATAAATCAGACTGAATTTTATGGGTGGCAAAAACGCGGTATTTGGTCGCTTGTTCATATCACCTTAATATGAGATGATCCTGTTCTCAAATTGCTCGTGCAAAATATACAAAGTATCAAGAGCAGTGTGAAGCGCAGCGCTGACTTCATGGGCTTTTAATTCCCGTCGTTGACAGTGATTGCCTGGAACTCCTAAAGAAATATGGACCGCCACTAAAATCCACTTCAAACTGTGACCTTTTCGGAATGATTTGGACGGTGTTTGTATCATTCAAAATTCAAAAATTTTTTTGTTCTCGTACCTATTCAGAAATGGTCTTCATTGCGAAGATAATTTTTTCTTGGAAATTTGATTCATCTGCCAAGTGATCCAGAGCCCCTTCAGCTAATACACGTCGTTGTCTATGGTATTAAGGATGATTTGACAGACTGAATAAATGACAATTTATTTGACCGATGTAGCTTCACAAAAATGGTCATTATTAACTGTCAAAATGGGGAAGACCCTTTATATACCATGAATACGAAAAACATGCATTAAATTTAAATATGTACTTTTCCTATATTTCTCTATTACTTTATGCCATTTTGTTTTTGAAAATGTGAATAGAAAAATCAAATATTTTGTTAATGGTAATAAGATAAAAATAAAACAGTTTGGTGCCAAAATCAAAACTACGTTAAAACGTTTTCTGGCAAACTGTACATAGTTAGCAGTAAGCAGTGGCAAATTATGTTGAGTTTTGTAATGAGTCTCTCTTGGTGTTTCTTTGTTTCTTAGCGGTCTTAGCGGGAACTACTTAAGTTTTCTGCTAGTAAATGATCTCTAAAACAATATTTATTATAGGAATATCCAATGAACACTGACGATCACTGTTTTCAAGTTTTGAAATATGTATGTATAGTAAAATAATAATAATAATATTAATAAAGTTTGAAAAGTAATATGGTGGCTGCGAGTTTATTTCAAGTCCCTACCTCTAAAACCATCTCCTTTGAAGTCGTTTGAATAAAAGAAAGTGAGTATGAGTAAATGTCATTTTCTCATAAATGATAACTAAGCAGGTAGCTCCTAATACGCAGTTACGAATAAGATCATTACGCCATCTTCTAATTATTCCTTCTTCTGGATATTGGGGAAATAATAATTAGATTTTACTCGACTATCAATATTAAAATAGATATCGTCGCAGAAATTATTATTTTAAACTGTTGCTTTCATGGATTTGTAGGGTTTCCCAGTTATGTGATAGTGATTAATTTTTTTTTGTTGTTTTTGACTCTTAGGTACCTGAAGAGGTTCAAGGTTTTCATAACATTATGAAATATTGTTTTATTGACTTAGATCTTGGCGGTGAAGCTATTACTAGAACTTCAAGCTCAAAATCAATGTTCTTTATGTTTCAAATGATTGTTTATAAATTTTAAGGTCCGACCAATACAGCAATAACAAAATTATATAGCTGTCGACTATTATTTAATTATTAAATTAAGCAACATACAACAAATTGCATCTTCGGTAGATATCTTCTCTAACAAAAAATTTAGTTCTTAGGCTAATCTTAGTTAATATTTAAATATTACTGTTTTTGCTACTGCTTACGAAAGCAATTTAAATAGGGTCATCGACTTTAAAACATGTACATGCATATATGTATACACCTGTACCTCGGTTTACGCGGAACTCGGGTTACGCGTTTTCGAATTTACGCGGTTTTTAAAAAGAAGAAAATATTTTTTTACTTATATATAATTTTTAATAACTTTTCTTTAAACCTGGTTACATTTGGTTACAACCATTGCACAATCTAATGAGATGACTTTATCCAGTGATGAGTCGGAAATAATAGAAATTTGTAAAAAAAGACTTGTTGTTGTAAATGATAGCGATGAAGTTAGCTTAAAAATTTTATTTTTTGTGTAATGAGGTACATATGTAAATGTATGTGTATTTTTTAATGGAATAAACTTTTGTTTTTTTTTTACTTAAATCATACTGTAATAAATTATTAACAGTATAAAACTATATTTTTTTTTTCAATTAAAAAGCTTTTTTACAGTAGGTATTCGCTTTACGCGGTTTTTCCATACAAAAATGTAAATTTCGATTTACGCGAATTGGCCAGGAACGTATCTACCGCGTAAATCGAGGTACAGGTGTACTTGTTATTTTGAAATTCGAAATTCATCGTAGTCTAGTAAATATTGTGTTGCCTTTTTGGACGAGAGGCCGTGGTTCCTCTACTCTGAGGTAAATAAGTCGACATTAAACTGTAGGTCCCACCACTCAATTAATAATTTAGCACACACACGATATCAATGGTTGGTAGAGATAGGAATTTTAGTCCAATTTTCCTCAGTAATCTAGGCAGTTCACTTAGTTCAATCGATCACTTGTGGTATTTAGGCTGTGAATAAACTATGTACTTATGTACGTATACATGAGCTGCCATTTCACATCAAGTACTTGCATTTTGTTTTTAAATATAAAGTGAGCGCAAACAAAGAGTCTGTCGATTTGAAATAAGTTTGATACATATTTATTAAGTAAAATACGTAGTACTTTAAAATTTAATCGCTAAAAATATAACAAATAAAAACAAATTTAGCCTCATTTTTAAAATGTAATAAAGTAAACTTTGGAATTTAAAAATATAAAATTTTAAAATGTTACAATTGTTAAAGTACAATTCATTTATTAAATTAGTGTTACGTTCTTTCTATTAAATATTATCAAAGCCCTGCCCATTTTTTGTATAAAATTTACGATGTGTATTGCTTACTTGTACTAATAATTTATGACACACATTTTGTAAGTATAATATGTATGCGGACATCGTTGTAATATTTGAATGTGAATGTTTACAGTTTTATACCATTTACCTCAGTATCTGTTTGCCTATGATGAATCAGCATGCAATGCTATTTTAATAAAAATTTATGGAAGGGTTCCAGTAGTAATTTAACACAGCTGTTTATAGTCTTTCATTTTTTTAAACATTGTTTTGCTTTCATAATAAACATTATAATTGTAGTTAATAAAACTTTACTACGCTGCATATTCGAAGTTACATGCATACACATATACAAAAAAGTATGACATAAATATTTTATATAGCCCCAAAAGGGTTATTAATCGTATTTATTTTGTACACATATTTCTTATTTTCTTTTTTTATTCTTTGTTTTTGATAATATTAAGGAAGGAAAAACTGAAATTTTTCTTTAAATTATGTGAATTGAGTATATAATTTAATATTTTATTTTACGCTTTTATAGAACAAATTCTCTAAATAAAAATACATATTATATACACTCGTAAAGTTATGTCATCATGTATGTCATCACTTTTAAATAAAAAAAATTATTGTATTTTTAACCCTAAAACCGACCCTACCACCCTGCAATCTGTTCATTAAAATAATTACTACTTTTATTATATTTTTAAATATTTAAACTGTGCTATAATATTAAGCGTGTATTACATCTTTTTTGGTTTTATTTTCCCTTTCTTCCACTACTACGCATTTTACAATTTCAATTTTAAATTTCATACTATTTTCCAATAAATGAAGCATCTGCCTAGCATTTACTGGCAAGCGGATGACAATAAATTAAGCACATTATACTGTTTTTACCGGTTGTGAAAAATTCCATTTCACAACCAAAGGTGACAGCATTTATATTGCCCACCGTGCGGGATGTGTGAATGTTTTCTTACTAACGGAAATTAAAAAAGTAAACTTACACATTGCCACTCATAACCATAATACATTCACATAATTTTTTTTTGCCAGATTAAAGCGTTTGTGTTCCATACGAGCGTAGATTAGATAAAAACCTTTAAAAACATACAAAAATTGCAATTTTGATTGAAGAAACTTTTTTCTTACGTTTCCCTTTTTCCCAAACATCTGTTTATGAATGGATATAATCATTTTTGTTTCAAGCATTTTAAAATAGGAACTGTTTCATCTCTTATTATTCATCATTAATTTGCAATTTATGTTTGCAGCATTTGATAAACTAATTTAACCCTACGATTGATGATCAAATCATGTAACCAAAGAAATATTTAACAGACCGCAACCGTATTTCATTACTTTTATTTTAAATATGTTGCAGAAAATTCATTGAAAAAATTGAGAATTTTTAAATATTTCCATCTGTTAAAGATTGAAATATAAAAATGTTATGTTAACTACTGACACGAGCCTCAGAGTCACGTTAAAGTAGTTCATATTTTTGGAAAGCTTTTCATTAAATATATACTTCATCATATCTTTAGAAGGCATTTCTATTTATGCTTATCTTACATATACAAAGTAACCTTTCATATGCAAAAGATGATCTCTCTGGTCTGCTTACTTTAACGTTGGGAAATTCCTTTTTATTTAAATTATATATCAATTTATTCGTATACTTGAGTAAAAATGTATGTTTTGTATAAAAATATGCTAAAACATTTTTTGTAAGACGAAAACCGTAGTTTTTATATACGAGCCTTAGGGGCTCCTGTTAGTAAGATTTGTTACATTTTTATGTCAGTAAGAATAGGGTTAAGGATGACCACTAAGAGTTCAGTTGTCCAGTGGTACTTTGAAAAACAAGTTTTTGCAGTGGCTAAAAAAAGGTAACATTTTAAAACTTTCAAAGATTCTGTAAATATCCGATGGCAGCCTGTTGGTGTATCATTTTATTTTCAATATTTTTTCCAAAGTAAATGAGCAGATAGCAATAATCGAACGGAATCATAAAACTGTTTTGCAATTGGATTTTTTTGCTATACCTAAAAGAACATACAATTTCATCCATTTTTCCTTTCCCAGTTGTTGCTTACAGATACATTTCTTTCAAATTCAACGTCATCGTAAAAATGGTTTTCGTATTTCTACAACAAAAAATCCAACATCTGTCTAGTAAACGAGAATTGTACTTCATTTCAATTGCAAACACGAAACTGGCATAACCAAAATATACGTTCATAACAACAGCAGCGATGACCCAAATTTCCAATTCTCAATTTCCGAACATATCTGATTCGTCTCCTTAACAAGGAAAAAAAACAAAAAATACAAACAAACAGATTATATACAAGAGCACGCATAAGTGTTACTATGGCAGATGTGGAACGAGAACGTAAGGTAGAATAAGGTTTTGGCTCTTCCTCATACTGTATGGGCTTATCATAAAAAATTTTGTTTAATATTTTCAATTTTGTTCTTTATTTGTGATTTAATTTTGGTTTTGCCATTGTTTAAATACACACATCTTACTATAGAGTTACAAAACCAACATCGTCTTGTATCGTATATCTACAATTCTGTGGAGACAGAATTTTTACACCAAGAGATGGACTCTTGTTTGATACAATATTTACGATGGGTTTAGAAGTTATATTGAATGGATAACCAAATTACTGACACAAATTACCAGATGTTAATGAGTTTTCGCTGACCAAACATATGCCAAGAGACTTGTTAAAAAGATGAAGCATCACATGGTGCGCCTCGTCAACTTCAGGTCATTTCTTGAGAGGCCCTCTACTCATTGCTGTTCCAGGAGATACTAATAAATCCTCTGGAGCACATATCCTTCCACAAACGCTGGGATCGGATTAAAGCCATACAATTTGCTCATGGTTTTAAAAGCGAATATATGTATTACCAAATTACAGCGGAGAAACAAATGAAAAAAGTGAAAATAACTACTTGAAGAAGATCTGTTACCAGCTATGGAGTGAAGAATTTGTAGGATAATGGATGTTATTTACAGAAGAGATCAAAGGAACACAAACGGCTGATGGCATTACTAAGATAGTAAAATTATGCAGATTATCCGTTCAGACTAATACTTTCTGTACTTAAAATTCTAACTAATAAATTATTGTTATTTAATCTAGAACGCGAGCTTAGGGAGTTAAGTCTAATTCTAATTGTTCTAATTGTGTTGTGTACATTTCCTCTGTTTTTCTCTTGACAGCTCATCATGCTTCACAAACCATCCTATAAATTGCGCCGTCGAAATTATACGCTTAAGTATTGTGTTCCAGAATATGTCCATCGCCCAGAGAAGAGCACACGTTAGACAGCATGACAATTGCTTAAATTGTTTCGCTTAGACGTATAAAGAATAATGATGTAAAACCGGAAACAGGTATCAGAAATGCGGGGCCAAATAACACACAATGCTCTATGAGGATAGCGCAGAGCGATTTATCGCTACCCGTTCCAAAGATGCCCCATCTGCAGAAACCCAACCCAATCCTCAAGATGCCCACTATTAAGATCTCTTTACTATTAATCAAACATACGTAGCTAAAAATAATGTAAAGTATACATACATACATATATAATTGGCCATTACAACCCTTCAGTCAGGATTACGGCCTAGCTTCTCACACCACTCATGTTGTGTGCGTTAATTTTATACGTGAGTGGCGGGACCTACAGTTTAACGTCGACTCCGAACGACAGAATTTTTTGAGAAACTTTTTCATGGCAGTTTACTTTACTCTCAGAGCTTTTGCCAGAAATCTGCTGAGAGGAAGTCGCCGAAGAAATATTTTTTTTTTTTCATATTTCATTTTTGGTGTCTGACCTGGGATACGAACCCGGGCTTTACGAATAGTAAGCCAACACACTACCTACTACACCACGGCGACTTCATGTAAAGTATACAATTTTCTCAAATATTAAAGAAAATAATAAAGTTCAGTAGATACGTAGTACTTTCTTCGTTCCTATCGCAGTCACTACGGCCGTGAGCTGTTAAAATTAATATTTTTAAATTTTATCAAGATATTCTTTTATTTTTTACTATATATAATATATACATATATACTATATATAATATATATTCAACGTTCACATAACAGCATTAATCATTTACATATGTATGCATACGGTACATGAGAATAACCTCACATAAGTTTACCAAAAAATTAAATAACAGAATACTAAATTGCAGAGTGTATGGATGTATGTATGTATGTATATATATGTTCAATGTCATAAAAACAAAGAAAATTGATCCACTCAGATCACTGAAAAATATAGGAACTAAAAGACACCTTTTTTTCAGCACAACACAATCGCAACTTTACATACTAACTCATTCCGATCCCTATTTTATTTTATTATTCATATACATATCCAGTGAAAGCTCCACTGGTGGACAGCTCTAATAAGCGGTCGTATTTTTAGAGCAAATTCATCTCTCCTGGACGGTCGCTCATTTGGACGGACGCGGACACCTGTTTTTCCACAATCATCTCCCATAGGCGGACAAACAAATATTACAAAAGGCAAAGCTGAACAAATTTATTGTATTTCGGTTTATCCCCTTAGATCAGTGATGCTCAAAAGCCAAATTTCGTATCACATGTGATAGGCAACGAAAATTCTGCTTACGCTGCGTTGACACACCTACACTATAAGCTTACTTGTGTGGTTTCTTATAATGATCGTGTCAGGGATGGAAAAGTTGGTACAATTGTACCTTTTTTTAGCATTATTTGGAAGTCAAAAACACCATAGCACCTCAATGACTAATTTAGCACTATTTAAAAATTTTCCCTAATCCCTCCCTACAAAGGGAGAAATAGACTGTTTGCTTCGACTGTCTTCAATTTAATCCAAACAAGGGATTTATTGAAGTCATTTAATTCGTGTTACTACAATTTTGAAATAACAAATAGTTTGCTAGCAAAAAATGTATCGGTAATAGTGATTTAAAATTTAGATCACATAAACTTTTGTATCCCTTTATAGTTAAGTATTAAAATAAGTTGTTAAGTTTACCTATTATAAAGGGTCCGTCAAATAACTTTTTTTTTGAAAATGCTTTAAAAAAACTACTAAATATTTTCTCAATTTTTTTTTTATTTGAAAGTACATCCTTCCGGTTAATAATAGAAAATAATTTCATTTAAGTGGCTGCCTCGGCTGGCCATGCAGTAGCCTACACGATCGGTTCAATTTTTAAGCACACAGCTGTATTTCACCGATGGCTTCACGAATATTGTCCTTTAAAGCGTCAATTGTCTCTGGCTTGTCGGCGTAACATTTATCTTTGACGGCACCCTACAAATAATAGTCCAACGGTGTCAAATCGCAGCTCCGAGGTGGCCAAACGACATCAGCTCTACGGCTGATAATGCGATCTTCAAAAACATGGCGCAAAACATCGAGTGTAGCTTCGACTGTGTGGCACGTAGCGCCGTCCTGTTGAAACCAAAGGTTGCCAATATCATCCTCTTCAATTTTTGTGAACAAAAATTCATTATACATGGTCCGATAACGATCGCCATTGACTGTAACGGCCACTCCTTGCTCATTTTCGAAGAAAAATGGCCCAATTATGCCTCAGGACCAAAATCCGCACCAAACAGTGACTCGTTTTGGGTGCGTCGGCTTTTCAATGTATACGTGCGGGTTTTCTGTGCCCCAAATGCGACAATTTTGATTGTTTACATACCTGCCAAGATCAAAATGAGCTTCATCTGAAAAGATGATTTTTTTTGCCAAAATCGGCATCTTCTGCAGGCCCACTTAGCGAAGCGAAAACGCATTCCCAATTCAATTCAACTCCTGAACCAATTGGACTTTGTATGGCGTCATACCAAGGTCATTATACAAAATTCGTCTCAATGATGTCTCCGAAATGTTCTATTGTTGAGAACGACGGTGAATTGATGTTGATGGCTCTTCATGCACACTTTCTGCTACAGCAGCAATATTCTCGGGTGTACGCACTGCTTTTGGCTGTTCACGCTTTGGTTTATCGATGAGGATGCCAGTTTCTTTCACTTTCTTCACAAGATAACGAACATACGGAGCTGACGGTGCTTCTGTTCTTCCAAAATCCGTACGCAATTTTCGCACACATTCTGCAACATTACCATGATTTTCAAAGTAATGTCGCAATATTTCCGAGCATTGTTCAAGCGTATACACAACCATATTCGTTCAGCGGAAGGATAAAACTAATTATCTCTCAAATCAGACATGAGCTAAGTGTTCACATTCACGAAATAAGCACTAGTTGAAAAAAAAACGTTAAATGGCGGACCCGATATATACAAGTACTTAGCACAAAGAAACTGCAATGTATCTTTTTGTTAATTTTTATGTTTTCTTACACATATATGTACATAAATATATGTAAAATGAGTTGTCATTTATATTTTTATTTAATTTTTAATAAAAAAGTTTAAAAAAGAAAAAAGTGAGTTTAGTACAATCGCACTGAAAAAAGTACAATTTTTTGTGAGAGTTAGTACAATTTGTTAAGATCAATTTCCCATCCCTGGATCGTGTGTTTGTTGCTTCGTTTGTTGTTTTGTGTTGAACTCAGAGAACAAAATCAATTCAGTTGATGTTTAGCACTTGATGAAGCAGGACCTCGCTACACAACATTTTTTAATGATTTTTGCAAATACACGCAGCAAAATGTTTGATGAAAACTGGGAATATGATTTCTTTTTTATTGAGAATATGGATGGTAATGCACAATGTATTGTGTGTTATCGCACTTTATGTTGTAATTCTTTTTTTTTTATAAAAAGGCATTACGAGGCTAGCCCTGGATTTTTCGACAACATTAAAGGGAATACATACATATATGCATCAATATATTCATCATCAATACATACATACATACACACACATTAATATATTCATCAATACATACATACATACATCAATATATTCATCAATACATACATACATACATCAATATATTCATCAATACATACATACATACATCAATATATTCATCAATACATACATACACACACATACATCAATATATTCATCAATACATACATACATAACTTCATTATGTAATAACATGCACGCAACACAATAAACCTATTTTTTTATTTTCCCAGTGTACGATTCTCAAAAATTAAGTTGAATTTTGTTCTCCGCTGCTTTACCAACACAACCAAAACTATGATAGTATGTGTTTGAGCACCACTGCCGTAGATAGATGTAGAGATTACATAATTTTTTATTTCTTGAGTGTAGAGATGAGCGATATTTTCAAAACTGTGATTTAATCACGGTGATTGATAATTCACTGGTAAATACAGTGTTGAAATTGCAAAATAACAGTTACTAATAATGTCGTTCTTTCAAAATTGTTACATACTCAAATTTATTTCATTTTATTTTGAGCGAGGCAGAATTACTATTAGATGATGCTGATTATTTATTTTTGTCTTTTATACATGAACTTTCTGTGAAACTTTAATTGTCAAACTTCATATAAAAAAAAATTACATTAAAAATAATAACATTGATGGCACCACTTTGGATTTTGTTTAGTAGTCTTTTCGTAGTATGTATCTAGTTGTCTCTTTCTTACGACTTAATAAAATACGTTATTATCATTATTGTTTTCTTTTGGAATACTGTGATCACAATCACTGTTTTAAAGAACAGTGATTAATAAATCACGTTCACTGAGAACAACGTTCTTAAAAAATCACTGGATCGCTTATCTCTAGTTGAATGTATATTTTTCAACTTAATCAGATTATGAAACATTGCGTAGTGTGGTGATTCCCCTTTTTATTATATGATGTGAAAGTTTAAAGTTAGTGTGTTTCAAAATCGGAAGGTGTTAAGATGGCTCCGCCAAATTTTCTTTCATTAAAAGAAAAAGTTTCTGTAATTGATATTGCAGAAAATGAAAAACTTTCAGATCGAGACATCGCAAAAGGGTTTGTGTATTTCAAATTTTGGATAGGCCAGCGTTATTCATCCTTGTTTTTTTTTTAACAGATTTAATATTGGAAAGAACAGGGTGCCAATATTTAAAACAAATAATGATTTCATCAAAAACAAATGACAGTCTGGGGATAATGTGAATAGCAAGAAGAATTTTTTGTCAGAGAAGGGTTCTAAAGTAGACAAATTCGTATTCGAATGGTTTTATTTGGCTACGGCAAAGAATATTCCACTTTCGGGACCAATCGTTAAGGCAAAAGCCAAAGAAAAAGCAGAAAAAGTGGGCTATAATGAATTAACTGTATCTGATGGTTGGCTTCAGAAATGGCGTAAACGTCATAATGTTGCTTTTAAACGCATATCAGGTGAAGCTGCAGACATCATTCCAGAGGATGTTACTCATTTCAAAGAAAAACTCCCTTCAATACTCAGTAAGTACAGGCCCGAGGATGTTTACAATGCTTATGAGAGTGGTCTATGTTTCGGACATTACGTAACAGAACATTATCCCTAAAGTCAGAAAAATGTACAGGTGGTAAATTGTCTAAAGCAAGACTCACAATTCTATTTTGCGTGAATATGTTGGGAGAGAAGGAAAAATTATTGGTTATTGGTAAAGCGGTCGCTTACGAGCCTTTAAAAACGCCGCAGTTGCCGCTTTGCCGGTTGATTGGAATTCAAATAATAAGGCTTGGATGACTGCTGAAATTATGACGGAGTGGTTAAAAGGGTTGAATAAAAAAATGATGTCATGTAACAGAAAGATTATTTTATTTTTAGATAATGCTGTATCCCACCCAAAAGAGTTAGTGCTAACAAATGTAACAATACACTTTTTACCAGCCAATACAACATCTGTTTGTCAACCGCTAGACCAGGGCATTATTCAAAACTTTAAAGTTAGTTATAGGACCTTAATTTTAAAGCACATCATATCCAATATGAATTTAGCGAATTCGGCCTCAGAGCTTTCAAAAGGCATAAATGTTCTTAATGCCTTATATTTCATAAAAACTGCTTGGGATAAGGTTGAACCTGCCACCATCGAAAATTGTTTCCGGAAATCCGGATTTATGCAAACAAACGATGATGTTGAGGAATTTGAACCCCAAGATGACTTGACTTTATCATCATTAATAAATATCTATAAACTATCCGATGTAAATGAAGATAATTTTGAAGATTTCGTTAACATTGATGAATGTGCTTCAACTGAAAATATTTTGGAAGATTCAGAAGAAATTAGTGATGAGGACCAAGAAATTCATTCGGAGCATAGTGAAATAAATACCTTTAAGGAAGCTTTTACACAAATTCAACGATTAAAAGTCTTTTCGACAAACGACTTTGTAGCATATTCAAATTTAATGAGTTTAGAGACACTATGAAGATATATGGAAAAAACAAGCAAGCAAACAATAAACAAACAACAATACGACAATTTTTTAGACCTTAATATTTCTTGCCTTTATATGTCAGTTAATTAGCTACTTTGAATATAAATACATATTTACGTATGTACAATGTATATGAATATGAGAAAAATAAAAGTTAATGAAAATATTTTTAAAGACCACAGTTATCGTTGGCAACAAATAATATACAGATAAATATGTATTTATTAAATTTTTCCCGAAGTATTTTAACAAAATATCCCTTGGACGGACATCTCCCCTAGGCAGTCAAAAATGCCTCGACGGTCGGAGTCCGCCTATGTTTCACTGTACATATACATACAAGTTCTTTTCTGTAAAATTTTCATAATATTTTCTTTTTTTATGTAGTTACCATTCATTCTCCTTTTATTATATTTAACAAATTATGTGCTATATATGTATGTTTGGATGCTTTTTCTCTTTCGTATGAAGGGCAGTAAACATTTCACGTCACCTACTGTGATATGTTGTGTGGAACAGATTTGATATCAAACTTTTTTGTACTTTAAAATGTATTTCAGAATGATACTCACATTGACGGCATACCCCATAAAACACATAACAGAGTTATTGATTTTACTTCATACAATTTGCAATAGAAATAAATTTTTTTATCAGAAATTGTTTGTCAGCTACAATTACTCAAATAAAGCGCTGTTCTTTTAAATTGGTTAATCGAGTACCAGATATTAAATTCTTTTTAATCTTAAAACCGTAATTTTAATTTTATTTTTTTTTTATTAATTTTATTTAATTTTGAAGCCCTAATTTCATTACAATGAAAGAAAATTTTTGGCTTAAAATATGTTTAATTCTTTAATATAATCTTCCAATATTTCAATCTTTCAAATTGTTAGCGCCCATTGATATTATCATCGTGGATTATGCACCACTATAAAAGTACAGCATCTAAATACGAATAGCAAAATAAGTTGCATCTATGACAACTCACAAGTTTTGAAACAAATTCTACCAAAAAAGACATTAATGTTGTTAGACTACGACAATCTGTTATTAAAACAATACACATATTGGATGTAGATTTGACAGAGTAAATGTCTTTTAATATTTAGTTTAGATGTTTAAATATGTTAAATATGTATTTAGATACATAGTCTATTGGCTGATTGGCTATTATGATTGATAGAGTCTATACAAGAATTAATACTTCCAAACACGTGTACTAGCACAAAACTGCATGCCATCTGAATACATATGAACATTAAATTTAACTATAATCGTTATATCGTTTATATACTTACATACAGGACAAAACAGGCCCTAATATTGGTCCCTAAGGAACGCATTTGCTAACATTTAGCGAATTTGAAATATTGCCATTTAGACGAACTATTTGAAATCTCTTATAGAATAAGCAACACTACATGTAGAATTTGCAAATTAAAACAGTTTTTGGAGCCTTTTTAGTAGAAGTTTATGATCAATCGTGTTAAAAGCTTCGGTATCTCCTAGAAGAACTAAGAACGCTATATAGCAAGTCGAGATTTTAAAACTTTTGGTAAATATGCGGATTTGTGAAGAACTTTCAGATTTAAAAGCATGCTGGTCTAAACACATCCAACGCTTGTTAATTAGTGCTTTTATTTAAGTTCTAAATCAAGGTTGCTATTTGACAACTTTATTTTTGTAATTTTTCTGTAGTAAGGTCAATTGGTTATTTACATTTTCCAGAACATAAATCTTGTCAAAACAAATATTATAATTGACATACATAATCGGTCATTACAACCCTTCAGTTAGGATTACGTCCTAGCTTCTCACACCTCTTATGTAGTGTGTGTAATTTTATACAAGAGTGGCGGGACCTATAATTTGAAGTCGATTCCGAACGACAGATTTTTGAGAAACTTTTTCAAGGCAGTCTTATTTACTCTCCGAGTTTTTACCGGAAATCTGCTGAGAGTAAGTCGCCGGGGAATATTTTTCATATTTCCTTTTGTTGTAGATGTCTGACCTGGGATTTGAATCCTGGCCTAACGTCTAATAAGCCAACACCTACCTACTAGACTACGAAGACTTCAACGATACCTCCGAGACAAAAAGGACATTGCAATAATTCAATTTTTATTGTACATTTATGTTAGAATATTCCGAATATTTAAAGGGATGGAGCATTGGATGAAGGCGTACCAGAAACCGTTAAGATAATGATCCTGATTTTCCTTTTTGAAATTTTTAAGGCTTGTGAAATAATTGAATTTTGATTGATTATTTAAAAAAACAATCGAATTTATCTTAATTACACAGCTAAACAAAAATTACACACAAGCAGTAATACATGTGGTATGTAAATGCATGTAAATCATCCTAACAGAACCTGAAACGATATTAATAGCTCTCCAAAAGAAAACAATTCGATTAAAGTAATGTCTTAAGGAATACTTCACTACATCGGTTTGGCACATTACTATTACTTTCTAAACTCTATAATTGTCGTTTTCTTTTCTCCTTTTCGTATATTCAAAAAATCTTCATTTCACTTTCTCTGCCAAACAATTCACATTCCTCCGTCGGTCAATTGATTCACTATATTGTTCATTGTTATCCACTTCACTTTCCGATAGTCTATTCAATATATCGACGCCTCCGTTCTATACCATTCTAAGTCGAAAAAGTGTATTTTGAGTTATGAGCTCTCAAAATTTTCACGCGATATACAACCATATGTGTATTCTAAGAAGATTTTTCCCTATAACTTCGGAACGGTGCATCTTAACCAAATTTTGACAGTATTTAAGTTAGAGAACGTAGAACTTAAAAATGCAAGAACATTAAAAACGTTCTAAGTACACTTAGAACGTTATAGAATGGAGGCGTCGATATGTATTTCGATTATACTTGATCTATGATATCCGTAGTTTCTAATGAATGGTTTCACATTTTGGGTATAAGAATGTGGAAATACAAAATTTTTGATTCGCAAGATTACATTAAACTTGAAATTTTTACTGTATACTCATTTAGAGTAGGGTAAAACAAATATACCACAATACAGCGAAATATTTCATTTAATGTCAAAAATGTGCAATACAGCTGTTTAGTATACAAGTAATACAAATCATAATGCGGGGTCTTCTTTGTCTTGATCAAATGACTCCTTGCGGCAATTAGAGCATATTACATATATTTCTAGTTAATAAAATTACAAAAGCGGGTATATCTTGATAAATATATTCGATGCATCTTTTAACAAATATGTTAATTTGATCTGTCTACCTAATTAATCTATTTACGTTAATTGCAAAATGTTAAATTTTTTTAAAATAATATTATGACTGTTGTCATATATACTCTATAAAACTGTAGACATAATTTTCAAAATTAAACCAATTTTTATAATTAATTTTTTGAATACTGACAAGTTCATTACTCCTTATTTTATTTAATTACTGAAAGAGAAAATAACTTAAAAAATTGGGTATTAAATTGATTGTATAAAATGGAATACAATATAAATATACATTAAAGTGAATAGGTATGCTTTTATGTTCAATTGTAATTCAAACTTTAAAATATTCAAAAAAGCATAAAAATTTAAAATAAAACGTGTTAAACTTCCAATTTCTAAAAGATATTTAATAAAATGCCGTTGATGATATGAACTGCGAATGTCATTAAAGAAACAAAAATCAAATCAAATACACTCCCATCACTAAAACAAACAAAAAAAAAACGGAACCATAAGAACACAAACCATATGACACAACATTCCCGCTGCCTTGCGGAGAATCACATTTGGATCCGTATTATCATACGTTTAAAAACATTTACATACATGCGCACAAATTATTAAAAACAAACAAAATTTTACTACAGTGGCTCAAACAGTGCCTTTTATTATTATTGTTATTGTTTCCTTTTGTGATACGTATCTGATCTAGCTTCAGAGAACTGAATGATAACATTCACTTTGCCTCAATATTACTGCAGTCGTTGCTTTTGCCATGCATTCATTCAACAATAATTTCTACAAATATTGCTATGTTCACTATCGCTATTTTTATTTTGGTGATTGAAATATCACCAAATACTTTGTAGAAGAATTTTACGTTTCTTTCAAACAATCGTCATGTAATCGTTGCAATTTTAGGTGTATAGAAGCGGAAATATTCGGCTGCAGAATGAAGTATTCAGAGGCCATCGGGAAACTCGTTAATTCCGAGCAAAAGTTTACGACATCGAAAGATGCGCTCAATAAAATCGAAAAGCCGTACAGAGAACCGGACATGGCGATATTAATTGGCAGTGGTGCCGCCATCAGAACACTCAGCTTTTCTTATGTTGACTCGAAATTAGAATTGAAAGCTGGCTTAGATTATGTCGCAATTCGGGGGAAATAACAGAGAGAGCAGATTTCTTGGAGGATAGTTTCGCGGTTCTGATGAAGCCAGAACATTGTAGGATAATTTAAATTTTATTGGGTAATTATGTATCAGACTATAGAGAAAAGCCTGTAGGGGTTTGTAAACTCCAAGAGCACTTGTTTTAGAATGGGTATGGATTCAAGCCCAATAGAGACACCGTAATGAAGACAATGAATTACAACACATTCTTGGAACCTGCACCGGGATAACAAATCTCCGAAGAAAACACTTGGGTGTTTATCGAGTAATAAGTAAATAGTTAAACGAACAGGATTCAAAAGTTTTACAAGGTGTTGGGAAGACACCCTATATGGATTGATTGAGGATGATAATTCGTCAGATCGTAGTGCTCTACTACGCAACAGTAAGTTCATTGCTGCAGAGAAAACATCGATATATTTTGTGATAAATCGATATATCATCGATGCTTTCTTGCTATGCATTGCATCGAAGAATCGATGTATTTTTCCAATGTGCTTTACTACATAAGAGTTAAAACAAACTGATTGAAAACATCCGTTAAACACTGTAAAGCATGTATACCATATATTTGCATGGATTTTATGTTGTCATAGCTATTGTTTCTGTTTTACATACAATACACAGGCATTTGTTCTCCCCATATTGTGTTGCTTGGCAACTGATTTGACTTTCAAACCTTTACATCATCAAAGAGAACATACGAGAAATCTGACTCAAGCAACAACATACTGACTGACTGTCTAGCAGATGTGTTAATGTGAATGGCTGACTCGTTCACAATTCACGTTTCCGTTTTTTTTTTATTTTACTGACAAGCAACTATGGCGCCGGATATAAATTTGTTGAGATAACCGGAGACCCGTATGAGCGATTTATAGTCTGACTAATAATAATTCGTACAAAACAACTAATCACAAATAATTTTTGTTGCAATACTGGATGCTTTTTTTTATCGATATATCAGTTTGTCTAAACATGTAGAAGTAAATTAAAAGCCTTTAAAATATTTTAAATTTGACATTCAGGTTTTAATTATAAAATAAAAATAAATTTGGTGCAATTTTTTTGCGCAAACAAGTAAATTTTGGTAGCACACACACACGCGTCGCATACTGAGACTGCTCACAAATTTCGAATAATTTTCTGCAGAGAAAGTGTACATAATGCGTCAACTATTCGAAGAGTGGTCAAAAAATTTAAAGAAACTGAGCCAGTTGTGCACAGAAAAATTCCTGTGCGTCGACGTTCCGGTCGGTCACCTGAAAACAAAACGAAATCTCTAGTACATCCATCCAGCACCGTTTTTAACAACTCTAGTCATACAAAATTCAGCTAACTGTGTAGCTTCAAACAGCAGACCCTGGAAAGTCCAAGTCCGTTTTATGGGTAATGAAAGCCAATTAAAGAAAAGGAATTTTCTTCTATTCAGCCCCAAATGGTTTAGTGAAAAGAGAATACTCAAGAATTTCTCGAGTGATTTTCGTGATTTCTCCTTAATTTTTTGAAGAATGCCGAAATTGCGTTGACTGTGAACAGCTTTCGTTTCGAAAAATGACAACGGAATTATAGTGGCTGAAATTCTTCAGTTCAAATCCTGTTCGATGAGATATCACATCAGGTGGAAGTGGTAGCTTTGATTACCAAAGCTCAATTGAGCACGCATAGCGGCCACACGCAAGCGCAGCCCCTGTACTAACCTAATTTCACTAAACTAGCGAAAAATTGGTCAGTGCAGTGAGCTACCACATCTTCGGAATAAATACTGGATTGGTTTTATAATATTCGAAGTTCATTACAGATGTAATCCTTTCTAACGGAGATTAAGAATCTGGCAGTACCCTAATGGTTCATCTTAAGATTAATCATGTATTTTGACAGAAATAAATACAACTCAATATTGATCCTTCAAACTAAAACTAGCTATAGTTGGGACAGATATTTACAAACGTTGTTTAATAAATAGTAGGTATAGCTCATGAAGGATATTACATTAGTCACATACGATCTTATATACAAGCATTATATGTAGATGGCTGCAATAGCGAAAAATTTATGTATGTATGTATGTATTTATAAACGAATAACTAAAAAATAAAAAAATTAAAAAATGTCTACATCTGCTATACATACTTTAGCGTTCTTATACATTTGTTGGTGCCACCACTGTCATTATAAAACCAACACAATCAATATCTCGTAGTATTTAGATAATGAACAACAAAAAAGGAAAAGGAAATTTGTGGAGGGAAGTTTAAGATTGTGATGAAATTAATGGTGATGTTAATAATGTTGAGTGATTGATGGTGCTTTGGGACATGTTGTAAAACAATATTTAAAAGGCTTGGTTGCGTTTCTCCTACTACTAATATGAAATATTTGTTTTTGTCTGTTTTTTAGAATTTCTTTTCATTTTATCCCTTTCCTTTTTAATGCCTTCAGATTCTGTTTCATGCTAAACTTTGTGAATATTTTGATCCTGATGTACCATCTAATATATTTTTTAGTTTCTAATGAAGGTTAGACAAAGGAGAAAGGGCCTTTGGGTGCAATTCTCTATTAATATTGATATTCGTGGCGGATTTGTAAATTCTTTTTGCGGCAGTTTTGTTGTGCTTGTTGCTATTTTCATTCCGTATCGAATTGCATGCGAACAAGTAAACAAGTAAGAAATTTCTTTGAAATTCTAAATATTTTAACCAATTATATTTTTAAAGTTCATGGAAAACTATCTTGTTTGAATACAGTCTGATAATAAAATTCATGGAAATAGACATACGAAAAACGGCATTGACTGCGGCTAGTAACGCATTTCTGTTGAAATTCACATATCAAATCAAATATTTTCGTAAAATAAATAATTTAAAGTCCTTAAAGTGAATCGTCTGAGCTTTGCAAACCGATATATGTATGTATGTATTTAACAGCATAATTTTAACCATGCCTGTATAAGTCGCTTTAATGCGCAATAAAATTTTTCGGATGCACTGTCTCAATTTCTATACATAAAATAGTAGTCTAGAATGGTAGTCTAGTTAGTAGTGCGTGAGTTTCGTGGGTACGATTCCTACCGGAGGTTCTGGTCTGCTACACTACAGTTTCTCAGTTCATAATAAATATGATATAATTTGTAAATGCATTGTAATTAATAAATAAATAAAAATGTTAACTTAAGATGTTATTGCTTGAAACCGCAGATGTATGTCTTTGTTTTATTTTGTTTTAAGCTTGTGTAATAGTAGGGAAAAATACCCGATGTTAAAAAGACCGACAGAAATTTAAGACACTCTATGTACTGTAGTGTGCTCTTTCATTACACATTGCTGTACTTTAACTGTACTGTACAAAACATTAAACACACACACGTACATACACACGAGACACATACTACAAACATAAACAAAAATCAATCAAGCTGCACTTGAATGAAATGTGACGAATGTTTAAAGGGATCATATTGGTAATTGAGTGTCATTGATAAAGTCACTCAATTCCCCAATTTGAAGACAATATGATTGGTCAATTCTTCAAGTTGCGACTATCGCAATTAAAGTACGTACATGTATGAAATAGGATTAAGCAAGATGGAATGTAAATTAAAGTAAGTTAGAATAATATAGAATATATGTAAATTTTTGTATAAAAAGAACCCTTTGGCCACAAATAAATCAGATTCTAATGAAGACTCAAATCGGCAATAACTTTGCCTAGGTTTTTATTATCCAATCTCCTTTTGCCCTTACTAAGGTAAGATCGACAATTGTTATAGCGTAACCAACGGTAAACACTGCCGGTGACAAGAATCCTTTTATTTATATCCTTATTATAAAAGCATTTATCCACCACAGTATATGCCACAGTTTAGAGTAGAGTAACTATCAAAGAGAGTTTATGTTAGGTTTGGTAAAATGTAACTTTAGCTCAAGAGAACTTTAAAGTCACCTTTAACTTTTTTCCGTTATTACAATTTACAGATAAAATAAAGTTATGTGTTTTTAAAAATATAGCAAGGCCGGATGTGTATTAAGAACTGCTGCCAAATTAAAAAAGATCTTTAAAAACGCAGTTTGAACGATGTGCATTCTTTTATTAATTTTGTTTAAATTTGAAGTTGCCATAAAACTTAATTTTAGAAGTTACAATTACGATAATCTTCCCTTTAGCTAAACGCTCGCTTTTACCTTATTGTGTATTTATAATAATAAAAAAACAATTTATCTGCCCGTTAAAATCCTCCCTTTAGTTAAAGGCAAGTAGTAACAATGCCCCTTAAGTGCATAATGTGCGTTTAAAATTTACCAAATTTTTGTTTGTTTTGAAACTTTCTATGTTTTTGCCTGTAATTTTTTTAAGTGTTCCATAACATCTCATGGGTGAAACCTGAAATAAAGGATTTTTATGTACACAGTGGTGGACATATAATTAAAATACAAGATAAGTTAGATCTCTATTACATTTGATTCATTCTTTGCTTTTCTATTCAATTTAATTTTCTTCCAATATAAGCCATTATTTGGTGAAAGAGTTGTTTTTCAAGTGGACGACGCATAATTGAAACATTTTTAGTTTTGTTCCTTTAACAATGCATTTTTAATATCCAATTTATAGTTTTTTAAGTGATATCGGAATAAATGTATAAAAAAAATTAATCCTAAGGTTCGTGAAAAGGGCAAGTTATTCCAAAGAAGATATGAAAGTAATACTCAATTTTCGACAAACCAAGAAGACGGTAAATGAAATTTCCCAGTTAATTGGTTTATATAGAGAAAAAATTGATAATGTAATGAAACATTTTAATAGATTTGGGAACTCAAATAATGTAATCAGAACCCCCAACTCCGTTTAATAACAGCCTAAAAAAGCTGTTTTAATTCTTGAATATATTCTATAAGCTCTTATTGAATTTCTTTATACCTTATTTCTTTTCGAAATTGTATGAGAAAATTTTTTAAGGGTGCTGTTTGAAATAAGCTGTGAGCCACTGTACACATACATACATGTGTATATTTATTGTGTAAAAAAAATGTTACGATGATAAAAATAGACAGCGAAAAAGACACTAAACAGGTGCTTTGCTAAATACTTTCACTTCACTTTACTTTTGTTTTTTCAACAAGGATTTGTGATTTTTCTGTAATTTTTCTCCTTAAAATCACAGACATCATCCAATACAAACATCGCTACCTTACGGCATTAGTGAATATTCTAAACCAATCCTACTCAATATAAATTTAGCTCCCCAAGTAAAAGTAAATGCAGATGCGATGGGGTCAACGCAGACGACCAGAATGAACATACACTTGAGGCGTTTTTGGTTTCCGCACACCGTTATTACATTTTCCGTGATAATTTGCTGGAAACTCACAAAGCGATAATTGCCATTTAAAGTTGTCGGCCACAATAAAAAATATTTGACAACAAACATACAAATGTATAATTGTAGAGATGAAGGAGAGTAAAAGTGTAGTAGGAATGGTAAGGCAATCGTAAAAGTTCAACATTTTTTCACAACTTTTTTATTTAACGTTTAGTCTATGTTAAATTAAAAAAATTAAATAACAATAATAAAAAAATATAGAATTTTGTAAACTTATCTCGTTTGAATACCATTTATTTATTTACTTCATGAGATCGCTGTAAATGGAAACCAAATTAAATTAGCACCACTTAATTTGTTTCATTACGTTTTTACTACCGTTACCATTTGCGAATCATTCATGGTATTTTAATAAACAATCACTAAAAATGAATTTTGAAAAAGTCT
Source organism: Sarcophaga subvicina (assembly GCA_936449025.2). Classification (NCBI taxonomy): domain Eukaryota; kingdom Metazoa; phylum Arthropoda; class Insecta; order Diptera; family Sarcophagidae; genus Sarcophaga; species Sarcophaga subvicina. Next base: position 41,590,812 of record OW388082.2, read on the forward strand.
TTAATTTAGAATTGAAATGAATATGTTGAAATTTTTAAAAAATCTTGGGTCTTCTCAATAATAAAAGAAACATTGTATTTAAATTGATTTGTTTTTAATTAAAGGATTATATCGATTGTTGTACATAATATTTATCCTCATAAGATCTGAACATGAACCAATTGCTGTTTTTATAATTTTCTTGATATAAAAGTAACATTCTTTGGATTTAATTTGTATTGGAAATGAACCAAAACCCATAAAAGATTGGTAGTTTTTAAAAACAGTAACGTAGCGCGAAAAACACGTCGTTCCATTACTAAAATCTAAACTTGTCCTATACCTGCATTATCTAGATCTATTTCATCTAAACACTTATCTTGGTAGTCAGTAGAGTTTAAACTAGATATTAGCTCTTGAACGTATTTTTGGCGAACTCATACTACATCATAGTTTGGATAGAGAATATACATCCAACAACTATGAGACAGAATTCTCATCAACCCTTTTTCCTTGACCAATATCTTCAAAAATATTGTTCAGAATTTTATTTAGCATAACGAAAGTACAGCTTCTTGTTGTTGTCTCTAATAAATCAAATCATAAATAGTGAAACACCATATGCCCACTTGTAATGTTAGAAGTCGATCAGGTTTTCCAAAATTTCTTTAATAGCCTTAGCGTTTCTTGCTTTTCATTGTTAACTTGTGTTGCGTGCACCAAATGTAAATGTTTTTTATGCCAAGAGAATATCCATTTAAACTTCTCGAAAAGTCTGAATAACTCTCCTTTTATAATCTCTCACTCATTTCTTTATTTCAGTTTTCTACTTCTCACGATGTACTACAATAGCTGAACTTGTATTTAAGGCAGATGTACACTCGTGGACACGCAATTAAGTCACTTTGCAACATTTTTCATTTTTGTAAAAATTAAAAAGATTTAAGAAAAATGGAAACAAAAACAACTAATATTTATTAATTTCATATGCTTAATAATTAATTAACAACAAAAACTTAAATAGTTATTCATTATAAAAAATGTTTCGGTACGGAGTTAATATCAGACTTATAATTTAAGTGCACACATAATTAAGTTATCCAAAAAAAAATATTGAAAATTTAATTTAATTGCTTTATTTTTCACTCAAACTATTTTGAACCTTTAATATTTTGTGGGGTACCCATTTTGGCTTATTATTTCAGTCAATCTTTGTGGCATTGAGTTGATTAAATTGCGACATTGCTCAGGACTAATGTTATTCCATTCTGCCTGGATAAGCTACCAAAGTGCTTTTTTGCTGCTAAGTTTTTTGGCTGCAACTGCTTGTTTTACGATCCCCAAAGATATTCAATAGGGTTCAGATCAGAACTTTAAGCTGGCCAATCAAGAACCCTTATTTTTTCCTCAGCAAACCAAGCTTTAACTACCCGAGATGTATGCTTCGGGTCGTTTTCATGCTGAAATATCCACGCTAGTGGTAATTCGTCCTCATAATCTTTAGTCAAATTGTTCTGCAGGATGTTTTAATACATTTCCGCAGTCATTTTCCCATCGATTCTTACCAGTGTACCAACGCCGGATGAGGTAAAACAACCCCAAACCATTACTGACGAACCTCCGTGCTTTACGGTTTTTTTGGTGTACTTTGGGTTTATTTGTGTATTGACAGGACGTCTTACATAGGGTTTGTCATCGTTTCCAAAGCTATTAAATTTGGGCGCATCACTCCAAGCGACCAATTTCCAACATTTTTCGTCATTATGGAGGTGGGTTTTGGCAAACCGCATGCATGAATAACTTAATTGTATGTCCACAAGTGTATATTAAGGAATACAAATCAGTCTTTATCAATCATTTTAGGAAGAAGAATTTATCACCCACAAAATTTATTTTTTTTCTGCTGACTGAGTGACTTGTAAAAATAAAACAGATCGTTAGATTCTGTTACTTAGCAAACTATATACATATATATAAAGGTTAGCACCCCATACTCGAACTTGCTCTAACGATTAATAATTTGGCATGATAAAGTAAAAAAAAAATATGATAATAATAAAGTAACAAATCACTGTAAAAAGTAATATGTATAATTAAAATATTTAAAGGTAGAATGTTTCAGAAATATTTTTGCGAAAAGTTTTATGCAATATGTCAATATGCGATGTAATAAGTGCAGCCATAGATATAAAAAGTGAAACTGTAGAAAGAATTCGTCAACGAGGTTGACCTAAATGTATGTTATGTATTGTACGAGAATTTAAAAAGAAATTTATATTTCAACTGTCTAAGTTGTAGATTTCCTAAAAAAGTCACAAAAACTGGATGCTACCTAGCACAGACGACAAACGGCCTCAACATTTCAAACCGATGTGGAAAATTGCAAAATAAAAGTATAAATCTGGTTTTGACACAACAATTAATTTTGTGCGATTTGTAAAAAATTTGCAGATGTCCTGAAGAGTAGCTTTTACGCAACAAAAAATTACTGTTTTTAGTACAACATATTTTGTCGGTTTAATTTTGAAATGCATTTAATTTTTTTAATTTGGTATTAATTTTATGTGTAATAATGAAATAAAAATTATTTCTTTAATACTGAGGTTATTTGGGTTATTTCGATCGACATTTTATCCTTTTTGGTATAAAGTACTTGAGAATTCGGTCTTTCCGATTTTCCATTGTCAATTCATATCGCACTCAAACATCGAGCTTTTTGGGTCCCAGTTTTATTTGTATCAACGATTTATTATAACAACTTTTGCAATGTAGAACGGGCAAATGATATTCAGTTGACCTGAAAAAGTCCAAAACAAACTTTAGCTGCAAATATTGTTACATAATTAATGATTTATTGGATAAAATGTATCATTCGACCACTGTAAATGTGTAAACCATAGTTTACCATTTCATAGCACAGTTGTGCAAAGAGAACTCACACGCATTCTTGTGTTTTTTCATTTAGTTGTCGATCAGACTGCGACAAGAACACATGTGCGGCGAATGCTTTATCATTTTATTTCAGAATGACACTCAAAAAATATTTTATGTTAAAAATTGGCTATGACATTAGCTGGGCGTTTTTAATATTTTTTTATTTTGTCGCATAGTATAATTTTTTTTAAATGCTTTGGTATGCTCGCTTTTTTTCTTTTAATAAAAAATGGGTTTTTTTATTCTTTTTATTTTTATTTATCTAAAAAAACATGGCATAATTTTTAAGCCAAAGATATGTTCTTTTAATAAAAAATGGAATTTATATTTTATTTTTATTTATCTAAAATTATTAAGCCAAAGTTATATAGCTTTACATATGTATGCTGATGAAATGAAAATAAAAATAGCGTAAATACTAACACTTTTCTATGGCTGTAAATAAATAAATTCTCTCAACTTATTCTCTCTCTCTTACTCACTAACACATAAACAAAAATTTTTTGACGAACCCTGGTGTAAACCCTCTTTATTATAAGAGCATACATAACAATGGGTAAAAGAACATTAGACATTAATTTCAGTGCTGCTGTAAGTGCCACCAAGAAGCTCTAAATAATCATCAATAACAGGCTTATATTGACAAATTATGTTAAAGTATTGATAGGCTAAACTTATAGTTAGATTTGTTGACTTTGGTCGACACAACATTTTACTCCACTACAGATTAAGCAATATCGTAACTAATACTAGGTTTAAAGTGTTTGTTGTGTACATTGCGTTTCACTTTTGGCATTATCTACCACATCTAGAGCAATGTCTTTAGTAATAGTAATACATAATAATAGTTTTGTAGGTATATTGTTTTGTATTTTGTAAGGTTTTAATGAAGTTAATATTTTGTAATAGAAATAATTTATAATTTAATTTATTTATTGAAAGTATGTCCTTATATGTGTGATCTATTGTTGAACACTGGTTTCTTGTGTTGTAAATATTGAATAAGATTATGCTGTGTTGAGCAGGAAATTAACCCATTCGCTGCCAAGCCTAAATTATATGAAGTCATTCCCATTGCGATTTATATTTTGAGTGTTATTGTTTAACAAAACCCTGTTATTTCTTGGTAAGAGCACATATATTATCATACATAATCATTTACAAGCAGAAAGAGAGTTGTTATAAAATTTTGTTATAAATACACGATGAAGTTGATTTTTGCGTGAAGAATAAAGTATTATTTATGTAAAAAATAGTATTTGCAGTTTTTTACATATTTATATTATGTTTGTGGCAAAAAAATTGCTAATTCAAAAGCCTGCATGTTATAATATATTTAAAATAGGATGAGTATCCTCGTCTAGGCAGTGCGGGATACCCTGTCAAAGACGAGTATACTCGTCCTTGGCAGCGAATGGGTTAAGGAAATAAATAAATAAACGAATTGGAAATGTTTATGACAAATAAAAAGTTTTCTGTTCATACTATTGTAGAGCAAATTTAAATCATAAATTCTTTTATTACTTCATGGCAATACCATAATCAAATTTTTATAATTTGTTACTAATTTAAGAAAAAGATAATCAATCATTAAGTTTTTGTTTGAACTTGCCGTATTATATTATATATTTTTTTCAATATGGCAACCTCAAATATAAACAAAATAAGCATATACAACAAAAAAAACGAAGCCCGTCGTTGCCACTGCGTTTAAAAAAAACTTGTTTAATTGAGCAGTGTTATCGACATTGCTTGGGCACTGAAATATTTTTGAATAACTTAACTTTATTTTATCATTAGGTGGAATAACGAAAAGAAGTTAAAGGTGACTTTAAAATTCACTTTAGCTAAAGTTACCTTTAACTAAACACAACTTTAACGGGAAGTTGTAATAATGTCCCTAAGTCTATCTACCAAACGAAAATTATTCATATTTTATATCACAAATTTTGAACTAAATGTCATCAACATTCGTATCAACTACAATTTTATCGATTTTCAAAATAAAAAATTTAGAGATAGTTAAAGCGTCAGGAAACAAATTGTAAGGTTACATAAAAGTTGATATCAATAGTAAACAACTAAAATTATGTGAGTTCTTTAAGGAAGAATAACTATCACTATATTCCGTCTCACATTCAGGAATTATATTTCACGAATGTTTCATGACACTTAATTGCAAAAAATCAAGACGAGATAATGGTAGCAACTTTAGAATTTCGTACCCGAAAAAATGATTTTATTTACATCCAGTTACAATAAAAAGTAAGATTTTTACACAAAATTTTCTAAATCAATCAGCAATAAGCCCAACAAAGAAGTGTGTTTTTGGCATTTTTTTCTTTCGTAAATTACGTATATTCTATATATATATATACGCTTTTTAATCAACAGAATTTACTCATCGTAATACGCATATATATAGTCTTTCATTCAGCGCATTCTAATTTTAAATTTACAATTTTTTATTTCTTTAAAAGCTGTGTGGCAGATAATGCCGTCCTATTGAAACTACATTTCGGTGTTGGTCAGATCATCCAATTTAGACCAAAAGAAGTTTGTAATTATCGACTTATAGTTCTCACCATTGTCTATGATGGCCTGGCCAATGGCGTTCTTGAAGAAATGTGGATGACGGCGGTTAAGTTCTGATCATTTATTTGCCACACAAATAACAAAATATAAAAAATATCAATTGTCTAGCTAAAAATTACTGTGAATAGTATCTAAAGAATGAGAATACAGTTCCATCTGCATATAATGACAAGGTTTTCATTTTTTGTATGCAGATGGGTTACGTCTTATGATCATCTTCTACAAGGAAGGCAGTCCAAATACATATACCAATTGAATACATACAGTGGTGGCCACGAATTTAAGACACGACATATGACTGACTTAGTTGTGATAATATTTACAATCCTGTAATATCAAATTTGATATTCTTTATTCTTCTATGTACTGTGTAATATTAAGAAAAAGTACCATTATTTTATTTTGATTCTTTTTACATGTTGTTGCTTTTTGATCATATTATTGTAAAAACGTTTATTTGAAATTGGCCACGAATTTAAGACATTTCAGAAATATCTGGTTTTTAAGTGATTTTTTAGTGTTTTTTGAAGCTAAACGTTGAGCAACGAATGTTTCATTTTATTTTATGTTGCAATACATAGAAATATTTAATTATAAATGGCCAGAGGTACTTCGAATTCCGATGCCGAGCGAAAACTGATCCAACAACTAAAATTTGATGGAAAAATAATAATGGAGATATCCAATTATTGCTTAAATATCCTAGATGCAAGATTTACAACGCTCTGGAACCCATCAAGCAATATGGTACCACCAAAAATGTCAAACAGCAAACTAGAGCCCGAAAAACTACACCCTATAGTAGCTACTAATAATGCTTTCACGAGCTGAAGTAAAATAAAAAATAAAATTGCATTGGATTTTGGTATTGCTATTTTGTTTAGGGCAATAAGAAGATGTGTAATGAGAAAAAATTGCGTGGGTGTATTGCACAACGTAAACCACTTGTGTCAAAAAAAAAATATCAAATCCCGACTAGCATTTTGTCTTGATCTATATAATATGTATATATATAAATATAGCTAACAAAATATTATTAATTTTTCTTCCTAATATTACTAAAATCTCAAGAAAAATATCATTGACCTAAACATTTTTGATAAGATGAAAAAATTATCACAAATATATAAGTAAAATGTCTCTTAAATTCGTGGCCACCACTGTATATGTGCAACAGATATTTCTTTAATTATACAACTTAAATCATCTCTTTAACTGTTTAAAAACGATAGGAGTACATCAAAAAAATCGCTGATTTAGGGAATATTTATGACTGTTATTAATAAAGCAATAAAGGATTTTTTTAAATAAACAAACAAATACAATTACAGAAAAACAATAATTAAAACATTTTTAGTTTAGCAGATTTAACAATGTATTTCAATTTTTAAATTTTTTTTGTTTTTGTATATTTATTGGTGATTGTATTTGAAATTAAATTAAAGCAAGAAAAAGTGTACAAAAATTCACAATAAGGTGTGGGAAAAGAGCCAAGTTTTCTTAAGAATAAACGAACGTAATGCTCAGCTACAGAGGAGCCGAGAAGACGGTTAATGAAATCTCCCAATTATTTGGTCGCTCCAGAAGAAAAATTTATAATGAAATGAAATATTTTAGTACGTATCCACAGAACCCAAAATCCATCTAAAGCTGGCCAATTCTAAAGAGCTCTTAAGTTGAAGAGCGCTAAAAGTTGACGGCGTTTAATAAAGCTCCTTTACGTGAATGCATTGCACGCCAAAAACATTGCGTATCCAAAAAAAAAATAAATCCAGGATTTTGTCAAAAACTTGAAGACACAAATATGTGTTTTTGGAAAATATTTCAACGGGTGAGGAATCCAAATTTTGACAATGGCGATCGTATGGTAAACGGTAAATATGGCGTCCAGCTAAGCAATTTACAATGCAACTACGCCATATAACTATGCACATATCATCTCCTGATAGCAATCCAATTGAGAACTTGTGGACTGATATTGGAAGGAGGATGAAAAGCAATGTACGAAAATAGCTATTCCTCTATATCTCAGCGTTTGTCAAATAAATGTAGAAATGTTCTTAAAAATAAAGGTCATCCCAGCAAGAACAAAAAAATATTGCAATAAAAATTAAACTAACATGCGTTTAAATTCTAAAGCCAGCCCAAAAAACCATTCTTTTAATATTTTTTCTTTATAAATAAATTAAATTGTCCATTTGACAACTGTATTTAAAACTGTTTAAGGTTTGGATTTAAATTTTTAATTTTTTATCTTTTTAATTTTCATAATAAAATGAATAATTTTCTACCATTAAGAATTTTTTTATTTAAATGGCCACCACTGTTTCTACCTTCCTTAGTGAAGATAGTTTGGATTTTCTCCTTTTTGTCTACATTTGAATAGTTTTTAAATAAAATCTCAAGTCATACCACTTTTTCAGAAATAAACGTGTACATTTATTTGTAACCATCAACTATGTTTCTCTTAATTAGGTGCATAAAGCTGCTGAAAACATATTTTTCAAATTAAGAATAAAAACAACAAAAATTCAAACACTTCTTATCGGTCAAATCTAAGTCCGAAATTACAGAATTATGTGCATAATCGTATGCAAAGGCCAACAAGTAGAATTAATTGGCTGTCGTTATGATCCCTGATTCCAGTAGGGTTGTGCTTAACAAAGCACTTACCCATCTAAACCAAAACCATTGAAGGTATATAGTACGCTGGAAAAAAGTTTTATTTCCCCTTAAACGAATTATGATTTGTTTTTGACTCTTTTTTTACCAGCAGCAACAACGACAATTGTTTACTACTGGAAAACAGAAACACAAAAAAAAGATGATAACAAACTGGCAGTAAAAGTTTTGAGAAATATGCAGGCAGGCAATAATGAATAAACTTTTATGGATGCGAGTGTAATAGTGTTTTCACACCAAAATTTAAAACCTGATTTTCGCATTAAAACCATAAACAGCTAATTTTGCGTTCACACTGCAAGTTTTATTAAAATTGGTTTTAAGTTCATGACATTTATGACTGCGAGAAAAAAATTTTATGAGCAATATGCCTTATATCATCTTGATATATTTAGCTTCTGGCTTACCTTTCGCACAAGAAACTATATTCATTGTGACCAGAAACAACACACATTTCGATTAATAATTAAATATTTACAAATTTTCATTGAAGAAATTAAAAATATTCCAAATTTTTCCTTTTTTAATACAAAATAAATGATTATTTACATTTATTTATTTATTTACATTTGTTTTTGTTTTTATCAGCTGTTTTCAGGTTTTCAGAGCTGGTAGCTCTGATTTAGTACATTTAGTACATCAAAACAAGGTTGTATTTCATAAAACCAACTTAAAACCAATTCAAAAAAGGTTTTATTTTGGTTTTAACACAATAATTTTGTATGGTAAAATCAGGTTTTATTTTTGGTTTTAACGTTAAAACCAACTTTTGCGTTAAAACCACTCGGTGTGAAAACACTATAAGAGGACAATAACAATTTTTCACAAGAGGGGAGCTTATTCAACGATATGTAGTTGGGTTGCATGGTTTATAAAACAATTCATGGTCATGGTTCCGAGACTTAAATGTGGTTTTCATTGTTGAAGTTCTCATAGTAAACCCATATATTCATTCATTTAACGTTTTAATAAATAACACTGAACTATGGATTCGAATTAATCAATTTCAACAATAAAAATCCCGTAATATTTTATATTTATATTCTGTTTTAGCGTTTTCATAAACGAATCTTTAGTATGAAAATATGAGAAAGTTTTAAAACTTAAATATTCTTCGGCTCATTGCCACTGCAAGTACGCAATAAACATATTCATTTCTAAACCAGCATATTAGTTGCCAAATTTTAGTTCAATTACATTTATAAATTATACTATTGAAATTCTTCTTCTGATGATCATATTTCCCTCTATGTTCCGCAGTTCTAGAGCTAAGATGATGATGAGTTCGTTAAGGTCTTATTGAACCTATCCATCATTTTCAAAATATACTACGATGTTTTTTCGCAAGATCATTGATAATCTTCCTATAGTTTATTTATAATGGTAACGCATGCGTTTCACCAATGCCAGATACCAAATATTCAAATTGGATTGCTAACTGTTTACTCTAATTGAAGAGTCAATCGTGGAATAATTAGCCATTGTAGCGTATTTCGAGTATGTTTTATTTTACTTCCTTTTTTTTAGCGAGTTTTGCCTTTAAATAGTGCGACCCAGTTAGACAGAAATCTAAGTTTTGATTCCTTGTATTCCATTTTGAGGTACGACAGAGTTGAATTTTTTATAGGAGGTTATATGTCCCATCGGAATATAAAAGTGGCATGTAAGCGTTTGCTCATATTTCCATTATAATAGCAATTTCTATACGTTGCTGTTATGTGGTTGTAGTTGTTATGATGTAATAGTGAGATCTTAATGGATGTTAACAAAAGTTTCTGTGACCATGTGTATAAAATAATACTTGATTCGATGTCATATGAAGTTTAATAATACAAGTCTCTAGTTACTTAAAAGTGCATACTTTCTGATTTCGGTATGTCCTGTAATTAAATGTTTTCTTTACTAAAATTGCTTCAACCTCCTATACAAGCTCCGACTCTATCCTTTCTTACAAAATTTTAATTTTTACATTAGTTAATTTAATTTAATTTTTACATTTAGCGTATGTTTTGAGTTTAAATTTTTTTCAGTCAACGAAACTACATCAGAATTGTTCAAATTAAGAAAAGTAATTAGTTCGTAACGTCTACTCAATTTCATTAATGAATTGTTCTTTATTGTAATAATGTTTAATTTTTTCAATATAATGATACTTGTGACTGCATTCAAAACCACAATGCATCACAAAACGTTGACAGCATATCAATTTTGTCTTTGACAGTTTATAATTTGATTTGATAAGTTTTCAATTGAGTTTTTCAGAATTATTATATTATTATTGTATTTCTGTTATTAGTATTATAATTCACTTGTCCATCAATTATTCTATTGTCGAAGCCATTCAATCTTAACATGTAGGCACGACTTATGTTTGGATTAATATTGGAAAAATTACAAAATCATTACTCATACAAGCGAGAAGAAAACGTCGAACGTTGACAATTAAATCTAAACTTCCTATATACATACGTATTCCAGTAAGTGATTCGCATTATCCAGCAGGTGACCTGTAGTATTGAGTTCTACTTCTGGTTGTGGACATGATGCAAACGCAAGATGCTGTTTGCAATTTCACTGAACACTAATATCCATGTATCACAAAGTTCTACGCCAAAACAGGAAATTACTTTGTGAAACCACCAAGCAATACATCTATTTTAGAGAACTAAAGTACTTGTGTAATGAACTGATGGTTTGTTTAGAAGACAAACAAATTTAAGACTCCAACTTGGCTATTGAAAAAAATTCAAATATAAAGTTTAATTACAAAATAAAAGCACAAAATGAAAACAATACCATCTATTGATGTTTATTGAAGCGATATCCATCTCAAGCTATTAGTACCTTTTAGAAGTATGTACTATATAACATAAAGAGCACGTATCTGAACCCAGGTAAAAGTACAATTCAGGCATAAGAGCATAATATTATACAGTAGTGCTTCGTCAAATATTTCTCATAAAGAATAATTGTCTACATTTTGTTTCTAATGCAACGGAACACTAAATTCTAATGCCTAGTACGTGTATTGGTATTCAATTTTTATAATTTTTTTTGTTCCTTTTTAAAATATTATGATTTTCATATTTCAAGAAGTGTTCCTTCTCATGAGGTTTATAATATTCAGATTTTTAAAAAATTGTGCATTTTTATTCATAACGAAAATTAAAACTATGTTCAGTATGCAAAAACGGAAATAATCGAAAATCAATTTCTTTAGTTTCAGAATAAATCATTGTGGTGAAAAACCATACTAAAACGAAGCCAAAGAAAGCAAACGATATGGAGGATACCATTCAAATTGAACTGGTGTGAACTAACCCCACACTTCTACATACTCATACCATGGTACATGTATGTACCAACAAATCATACGGGTACTGCTGAGAGTAGAATTTTTTGGTCAAGCATCCTTTAGTTCACATACTAGTTTGTGTGATGCATATTCATATGTGTAGTATGCTTGTACAAGAGTGTGCTAGCTGGAATTTGTGTGTATTTTATCAAAATCCCTGGGGTGTTTGAAGCATACAAATACAACTATATTTCAGACAAAATCAAATAAACAAATTTTGTTACATTTGTTTTCTGACGAATTTTGACGTTTTCTTTTGAAATATCAATCCAATTATTTTTTGTTATAGTACACGTATGTATGCATGCCTGTACTTAAAATATAACATTCATTGCCCATGTTATAGGAACAGCAGCTCTTAATAGCTTTTTTTGTTATAAACTTATGCAGCTCAAATTTCTTTGAAGAACTAAATCTTTGCCCTTGTAATCATCACTAAAGAGTACATATCGTTAGTCTCATTGGCAAATGTGCTAAGTCCAATCAAAGTCAAATTTTACAGGAGACACAAAAAACATTGCGGCTTCTTCAGTTTTTAAAATTTGTAAACTTTTTAAACGCAATTATTTTTACAAAATAGCTCTCTTCAAATGACCTAGATCAAAAATTAAGTATAATTAATAAATAATATTCGTGGTGTTAGCACGTGCTGTTAATATTTTTCGTAGTTTTGTGGACTTTTTGCAAACCACAAAATTACAACTTTAAACTACATAATGACATTTTTTTGTCGTAAAATATGTTTTTTCTATAGTGTTATGGTTTCGCATTAAAATCTCAATTTTGGAAAAAAGTGGACTTAGCGTCTTTGCGAATTATACTAACGATATGCATTTGTACATAAGCGTGCTGTAATGTGTGTGTAAAAAATGAACTCATCTGCATCTATTTTGATGATCAAATAAACTGTAAGGATAACCCCTATATAATTGGAAAAACTTTGGATTTTTTAATAAAATTTTAACAAAAATTTTAATGGTATACCATACCATATTAAGAGCTAAGGCTTATTTTAGTTGAAATCTTTGTTAAGATAATAGTTTTCATGTTATATTTTGTCTGAATTCAAATTCATTTTGCCTTAGAAATAATGATCAGTCTAATGAATTTTATTTTTTCTTTTTTTATATAAAGTTTGTTCTTTTATTAACAATTATAATGAAATATTTTTGGGAAAAATTATTCTCACAGTAAATATAAAGCAAATACCAATTTTGGCTAGCTGGAATAACTTTTTGTTTCCGTATACACGCATAGTTACCACACAAGAATTCATAGTCGTATTATGTGTACATACTCGTACATACATAATTGGTCATTACAACCCTTCAGTCAGGATTACGGCCTAGTTTCTCACACCACTTATGTTGTGTGTTAATTTTATACATGAGTGGCGGGACCTACAGTTTAAAGTCGACTCCGAACGACAGATTTTTGAGAAACTTTTTATGGCAACTTTATTTACTCACCGAAGAAATATTTTTTGCATTTTGTGTTTGATATCTGGCCTGGGGCTCGAACCCTGGATTTGCGTCTAATAAGCCAACACACTACCTACTAGACTACGGCGACATATAGTACCGCATATACAAATATTCTAAACTAAATTCTGTAAAAAGAAGTGAATTTAATTTCGATTTTAGTTTTAAATCCAAATCCAATTTGATTCCAATATAAAATGAATTTTTTCATCACACAGCTAGAATAGGTATTTGATTTTAAACTAAGTTGTATTTGAAAAATATTGTAATCCATTGAAAATGCATAACCTTCATCAGCGGTTTTTAAGAAGAAGAAATAAAATTTGTAATTGCAGCAGGTTGTTTGAGTTGTACACAAATTGTCGATGTAGAAATATTTAAGAAACACTAATATTGTGACTCATTTTAAAAATACACACCAAAACAATTACACAAATTATAAATATAGCCTATGGTAGGCTATAGTCACAAAGAAATATTTTGATCTCATTGTTAGCCTAGTATGTGTCAATATTAGTAGCCTCAAGCTTGGTATAACTACTTTGATAGTACCTTTATCATAGGATAAGAAACAGTTCAAGAGCTGCGTATGCACTTATAATGACTCACTTGTATGTTGAGGCTTGTGGACCAGTGGTATAATAATGATTAGGGGAAAGCCATAAGTTTAAAGGAGCAAGGCTTTTTAAATTCTATCTCCCGATAGGATATCATGCATCAACAGCTCTGTAACGAAAATGTTTGTAGTTTTGTTTAATGTAATTGTAGCATTTTTAATATAAATATAGCATTTATTGAGCCATTAGTTCGTACCTTATCCATTGGTAAAGTAAAATAATCATGAGATTATTCCACCTAAACACTACTAATTTCCTAAAGCATTCAGTAAGTTCATGGCCACAGATGATATAATAAGAACATTAATTAGGTCTGCTTTACTCATTTGTCTATCAATGTGACAAATGATGGTGAGAGTGTGATGATTTAAGACTGTATTGTGGCATTAGAAGCGGATCTGTTTTATTTTAATGGAACAATGATGTGTGAGAAGAGACATTTAGACATTTAGGGCCATTATTACAACTTGCCATTAAACTTGGGTTTAGTTGAAGGTACCTTTAGCTAAAGGGAACTGTAAAGTTATATTTAACTTATTTTCGTTATTACAACTTACAGATAAAATTTTTCAAAAATATGGCAGTGCCGGAGTATTGTCGATAAAACTGCTCAATTATACAAGTTTTTTAACGCAGTGGCAACCGCGGGCTTTGTTTTTTTTTCTTGCATATGCTCATTTTGTTGAAATTTGAAGTTGCCATAATGAAAATAATATGTAATATGGCAAGTTCAAACATAAAGTGACCTTTAAATGTTAAAGGTAGGCTTATCTTCCGTTTAGCTTAACGATCACTTCTATCTTATTGGGTACTCATAATAACGAAAAACAATTTATCTGCCCGTTAAAATCCCCCCTTTAGTTAAGGGCAGATTGTAATAACGGCCCTAAGAAATATTTTTTCATATTTCGTTTTTCGAGATGTCTGAGCTGGGGTTTGAACTACGGTTTCATGTTGAAAAAGCCAACACACTCCCTACTAGACTACTAGTAAACGATCCATATTTTTGCGCCTGAGTGCACTATATATAACATATATATATAAACTATATGTATAATGCCCATAGATGTGATTTCAGAACTATTATTTTTTCTTCATAGTGTCAGCTGATAATCAAATGCTACGGAAGTAAATCTTATGTTCAAATGATCTCAGAAGGCAGACATTAGGTGTCATTCTTATGAACAATTTGTCTGAATTTATTTAATCCAGTTGTACGAGAACAAGTCTTATTTAAATTACAGTGAATTATTAAAGCAAAGTTAACAACAACAATACCTAAATGCAACTGAATCTTGTAATAAAACTCTGAAAGATTTCAGAATTCACACATACATGAACCAGAACAAAATGTTATTAATTTAGAATGGAAAATCATAAAATCAGAGGAGAGGAAATGATATGGAATGAAATGAAATAAAGACCTGTCTTTTACAAAAAAAAAATATCAACTCAACAAGGTATACATACAAGGAAATACGTACAGATTTCAACGGAAGACATGTGATAAGGATACATACATTTATCAGCAGTAATGCAAGCACACACAGCAGTCGAAACTGATTTCTTTTTGTTTGTTTCACAACAACCATGGTACATAAATAAAAGGAATCATGTAAAACAGAATGGGAACGATATTAAAAAAAAAACATAAACAAAAAATACTAAAAAAGTCGCAATATAAACAACTGACAACAGATATAACCGGCTGACGTCAAATGGAATAGTCGGTGATGTAATGGCAAAGAGGAGCCACAAAAGGAAACCGTAACAATTGAAAGTACAACACAAAATCAGCGGTAAAAAAATTATGTTTCCTTTATGTCGGTGGCAACGTGTGTTATCAATAACTACAATGAGTACCACCATACTTCTATAAAATTAATTACAGTTGTGTGACACAAATTAATGTCAGTATAGTTGTTGATTTATTGCGAGATTGACTGACAGTTTTACAGACAATTCATAAATCATCCAAATTTCTATCGAACCCATTGGAGAAAAAAATTACGTCTAATGACTTACATTTATAGGATCACATCCATTTTGTAAACATCTCTTAAAATATTACTGTAATCGACAGAGTACCTTTTGAAGAGTTAATTATATTTTCATGTACTATTAGGCCATACTATATTTTCATAGTTTATTATTGTTGAATTTAAAATTCATTATTCATTGCTTCATAATTATCTGGTCAATTTATTTATTTTCATTTCAAAGAAATAAAAGAAAATATTTTAATACACATTTTTAATTAATTTGCTGCCTTTTAAACAGATAGATTTTGACGTATTTTATTTTACACCAATGCAAAAAACAACATGCATTTTGTTTTTGTTGAGAAGTAATCTTCCAGTCAAAAAATTGGCCCTCAAACATCTATAGAAAATTAATTAAAGCAATTAAACAAAATTAAATGATTATTATCGCCGTAGTCTAATAGGTAGTGTGTCGGCTTATTAGACCTAAGGCCAGGGTTCAAATCCCAGGTCAGACATCAAAACGAAAATATGAAAAAAATATTTCTTCCGTGACTTCCTCTCAGCAGATTTCTGGCAAAAACTCTGAGAGTAAATAAAATCTGCCATGAAAAGTTACTCAAAAATCTGTCGTTCGGAGTCGACTTTAAACTGTAGGTCCTGCCACTCATGTATAAAATTAATACACACAATAAAAGTGGTGTGAGAAACTAGCTCGTAATCCTGACTTGTAATCACCAATTATGTATGTTATGTATGTAAACAATAATTATTATAAATTATATTATTATTAATTACATATATGAATATATATTGAAAATTCTTATGATTGTTATGTCATCTATCCAGTATTCATGCAGTTAACAACATTACCGCTTTATGTAAAGGACATGCTTTTATATGACCATCAAGAAAATTGGTAGCTGCAAATGTTATTTCTCACAGTTTAGGCATCTAATGGGAGAAATCGAATTCTTTTTTGGTAATTCATTACTTTCATTTAAATAAATACAAATACAGTGAATCTTGGTTGTAGCTTAAAAGATATATGTATTTAGAGTTAAAAGAGTAAATATTTTTAATGATATTACAAAAATTTTAATATAATTGGTTTTAAGACAGTAATCCAGAAGAATTTCTAGAGTTGAACATGAATATAAAGTTGAAACAAAATACACAAATAAAAAACATTTTTTAACAACTCGATACTCATCAGCTGGAATTTTATGGCCACCTGATAGAATAAATATGCCTTGATATAAATGAAAAAAAAATTTTTTTCCCCACAAAAATGGATAAAATTACCAATAGTGCATAAGGACGACTTTCACTACAACTGAATTGGAATAACTTGTACCAAGGACTCCACTAGCTGTAAATGCTAACTAAACAATGACCTTTTCGGGATGCATTGGACGCTCTTGGATACCATAAGGATCGGTATCGTCGTAATCTAGACTCAAACAATGTGTAGTTTTAACAGGACGGCGCTAAGTCCAAATCATCTCGTTTCACATTGGATATTGCGCATGACCGATTTAAGGGCATGGTAATCGCACTTGGTGGTCATGTGAACTGTTCATTAAGATATTGTGATTTAACCGCGTTAGACTTTTTGTTGTGAGATTTCCTTAAGTAGCTGGTGAATGAGAACAGGATACAAATTTGAAAAATTACACATTTCGGGTGCGATCCACCCAGAGAAGCTGTGGATATATGTATGAACAGTGGTCCTAAGCAATAACAGCCTTATTCGAAAATTATACTTTCGAGAAAAATCACTTTTTATATACAGAAGTGTTTGTAAGAAAATTGAGAAAATACATTAGAAAAAAGTTATTACGTAATTAAAGTTGCTTTTACGGGTAATGGGGTTTAACTACGATTCAGGTCGACATGTTTTTATTAACAAGTTTGCAAATAACGCTGTTAGATAAATGGGGATTTAACGTAAATATAAAGTTTCGTTGGTAAAATATGATAACAACATAGCTCAAATTCACTTAAGTCGACTTAGGCTGTTATTGCATGGGACAGCAGATATTCCGCATACTAAGGCATCAATAAATAGGTTATTCATAAGAAAAAAAATTCTAAGATATCCCACATACAATTTGTTTTTGTATTAAATTTGAATATAGATAGCGAAGGACCCGTTATTTTCAGGTTAAAATATCTGCGACAGCTATTCATAGTATTGGAGTTCATCACGTTAGAATTTAGGCGGATATGTACGCTAATATTTCGTCTGGAATACCACCGCCTTAAAGGCGCTGCAGTGATTCGGCAGTCTTATTAAAATCAATTCCGAGAAACACAGTTCCATTCAATTTGGAGCATCAGTGAAGATTTGTACAATTTACGAAGTGCATTACAGCATTCTTCCAGACTTCTTTATTTAGAATGTAAATTCCTTGCGAAATCTTATCGCGATATCGTGTAATCACTATCCCCATAGTCATAAATTCTTTCAGAATCCTTGCATGAAAAGTATTTAATCCATGTTACCGTATAGTCGCCTAAAGACGCTCAATGATCATTGTCGGCAGCAGAGTTGTTGACTTAGAATTATTTGGCAATTTTTTATCAAGAACACTAAAGCATTCATGTTACAGGTTGCTGAGTTGTTTATACTTTTTTCTATCCTTTCTTAACAGGTAATACGCACAGGAAATACGAAATGGCTAGTACTTACGTTGGAAAGTATTTGCAGGTATCTGTTGCATTCAAATATTTGAGATAAATTAAAATAAAAGGGAAATTAAAAATATTAAATTTTATGCAACATTTTAAAAAATATGGACACGAGTATAAGAAGAAAATTTCAAATAAAATCAGTCAAGTTTAATTGTTTTTTACGTTTGAATGTATGATACTTTACTATTTGAAATTCCAATTGTTTTCAACATTATTATACGGTTGTGCTTTTTACGACTCCAAACAAACCACCCTCATATTTTAAAGTATATATACAGTGAGTTAAAATAAACAATATATTCGTTTGTAGTTTACAACCCAAATTTTGAGGTGCCTGAATAATTTTATAATGCACTGTAATAAAAATACACAGGCGGTTTAAACGGTGACGTATACACAGGCATGAACATTTAAAATGTTAAAACCAATTATTTTTTTTACAGCTGGGTGCCCCCGGAGCTATTGTTTACTCTCATTGCAATTCCTTTGTGACAATTGTTTCTTTGAGTCCATGGAGCATAGAAACCGAGCATCATATAAACTTTGCTCGTATTAATTTTCTGTCCTTCTCTGTCCTTTGCTACATACGCGTTACTTATTATTTTGTCATACAGCGTATCTTAATCCCAGTTGGTCAAGCTTAGAAAACAACTCATGCCTCAAAAATTTTTTATTCAAGTTTTTCAAAATTGTATGCCATTCAGTTTATTGTAATCATAAGTTTCATCAAAATTAAGGTTTCTTTATGAATATCGTAGAATGGTCACAATCAAGTCATTTTTGTCTCATGTTATCTTGCACTGTGTTCAAGATCTGCTCCTTTAGATTTTGGGCTAAAACCGAAACTGTCTCCTGATGGCGCAAATCAATTAATGATGACTCAGTTGGGAAATGATGAAAATGTTGAAAAGGTGGAGATATCGGACTATCATCACATTTACAGTTAAATGTCAGGGGTTTTCTAAGTACCTTGTTCGATTATCAAGCCTTACGTCAAATTAGATTAGTTAAGGATAATATGACGTGATACAATCATACTTACTACCATATTGTGCAGAATTAATACTACAGAGATAATAAAGGGCCTAAGGTTATATCAAAATCGACTTTAATAAGTGTTTCCAGCATTAAAAAATTTTTTGGATAAGTGCATCGGATTATCTTGAGTGAATTTTTAATTCTGAAGAAACTGTTAAGAAACATTTAAAACAGTTTTAAATTTCAAATCAATTGTTAAAATTTCTCGGATTCCGGGGTGCCCTGATAATCGGACAAGTAGTGCTACTACTAATATGAGAATCGTGGTTTCCATTCTTATCACAGGCTCTGGTCTGTTATATTACACCTAGCAATAAGGTCTTATTTAGTTAGCTCGTAATAATTAGAATATGATTTTTATTTATATTTAGGATATATTTGTGTTGTAACAAATAAATACATTCTTGGATTCAGAAGAAGTAGAAAGTGGCATGCAGTACATTGTTAAGGAGAATATGACAATCTTGTATTGTCAGCTTGATATCACGTTTTCAAACTCTCCTTGAGTATCTAGTTTGTTGAATTGGAATGACGTTGATATAGTGAAGTGCACTAACTTGATATTAACTTGATTAAAATCTAAGATGAAACTTTCTTACAAATTTTAAGACATATGGTATTATACACCCCTTGAGACCTGCCAGAGGATTATCGCGTCCTCTTTTGATCACAAACAAAATAATAACAAAAATAATTTGTAACGATTTGTAAAAAAAACAGAAGTTTTGCAAAAGTAAATGATACATTTATGTGAGGTACTTGTTAGATCTTACATTCACACATAATTGGTCATTACAACGCTTCACTCAGGATTACGACCTAGTTTCTCACACCACTTATGTTGTGTGCGTTAATTTTATACCTGAGTGGCGGGACCTACAGTTTAAAGTCGACTCCGAACGACAGATTTTTGAGAACCTTTTAATGGCAATTTTATTTACTCTCAGAGTTTTTGCCAGAAATCTGCTGAGAGGAAGTCGCCGAAGAAATATTTTTGTTTTGATGTCTGACCTGGGGTTTGTACCGTGGCCTTACGTCTGGATGTCTGAGATATGCCAACCTGGAGTTGTAATTATCGAATTATTTAATTGAAGAAGTAATATCAGTGTTACAACGGGACTTTATAAGACCCAAGTAAGTTGCGCAAATTGCGGTGCTTGCAAATTAAATCTAACCTGACATATCTTCCATTGCGGATAATAATTTTTATTCACCTTTTTTTTAATTATATATTATTATATTATATATATATTTCGTATTCATTAGAAAATGGAAAATATACTTTTATTAAAATAAGAAAGGTGTATGTTCTTAAAGTCTCAATAAAACTAAGGGTAAAGTTGCTACAAACGGTTGCCGTAATACTATTCAAGGATGTACTTAATGGGCTGGTCGAGCATTGTCTTAAAATTAGATTCTAAAATACAAATGTTGTCAATCCACTATAAATAAGAAAAATTTCTTCAACTGCACGGTGCGATAGTCAAAATACACACAAAGCTAATGACATAATGTAGGTTGGTGTTGAACCCGTCAAACTTCTTTTATTTGACAAAAACCATATTTTTAAGCTTTTCACACAAAATTATTGATTACCGAAATATATTTTAACCTATTTTTAAAATCCTTTTTTGAAAAGGGGAGAGGTGAGTCTTATAACGGTATACATAAACATATGGTTCAAACTTACATGCTATGAGTTTTGATGGGGTAAATTTGAAAAAAGTAATTTTTTTATTTTTCCAAGTTTGGCCATTCTTAATAGCAAAATTTAATTATAAAATATGAAATAAGTGATAACATTCTGAAAGTGTATTATCTTGGCACGTTGTTTGATAAAATCGAACAAAAATTACCGTAGTTATTATTTAAATAGTATAACAGTCGTATTATATTTTTTATATATGTACTCGCATGTCACCTTATCAAATGAACTTTCAGTTCAAAATTTTTTAAAATTTTTGGTGGATCTTAATTGTCAATATTTATTACAAGATATATCAGATATATCTTGTTGTTCTCTCGTCCATGTTATTAACGGTGCACAAAACCGATCGTATTCACATTTGTGGTACTTTTTCTGCTCCACCTTTTACAATGAAGTCAAAATGCAGTCACTGTTCATTGTACCGACGATAGAACTTTCATCAAGTACTTTCCAGTCTCAAAGTGTTCGCAGTAAAATCCCCAATTTATACAATTGAAACTTCACACAAAACCAACAAACACAGAAAATATAAACAACATGCTCGACTGCATGAATTTTTACTAAGGGGACCATTATGATGGGTACTCCTGTGTTTAGAGTTCGTTTCATCATGTTTTTATTTCTTAAATTTTCATTTATTTATTGTTTTTGTTATTTCTGGAATCATATAGCTAGAACGACGACTCTTTATTCATCTCATCTGCTTTCCTCCAAAAAACAATAATAATTTCACAACAAGCGGAATGCAAGATGTGCTAAAGCCTGGGTAAACATAAGAAAACTTGAGAGTAAAAATTAAGGAAATAATTTCAATTTTACATTTATTTTCGCAATATTTTTAGATTTAAATACAAAATTAACTTTTAAGCAGTGGAACTTTGTTTTGGAAAGTAACAACATAATTCGCGTCCATAATCATAAGTTAATGATTTGAGATTGTATATTCGGTTGCATTCTATTTTTCTAAAACACCTTGATTGTGTAGCAGAATCTCAATATATTCAAATTTTAAATTTTAACAGCATAAGGCTCCTATACACAAACTTTTCCAGTCAGAATGTGGCTTGATTTCAATAGTAGTAAATTGCTGGATACTTTATCTCAGAGTCCTGAACTGAAACTTATCAGTTTTTAAATAGCACTGCCAGAAGACATTCGAAAAATCAATGACAGTTGTAAGTCGATTCCCTGCGAGCTGTTATTAACGGCGGCTACACAAAATATTAAATGCTGCTCCCTTAAAACCTTTTCTTATTCGTTTTTATGTATGTTTAGTATGGAGCTAGCAAAACACCTTCATAATAAAATTTATATTTTTATGTTCCTCTTATGACTTGAAACAATCTGAGGGTTGGATCAGTAGCGCTCGCATTTCCAATTGTCATTAGTTTTGATATCAGCAGCTTTTCAACTAATTTCGAATGTTAGTATAATTTTAACCGGTAAATCGTAAAATTACGTTCAAAATTAAAAACAAATCATCTTTATAAAAGGTTTTTCTATTATTTATACGCCTTCAATAGATTTATAACAAGAAAAATCATTTTTAAATCGCTTTTAAAAAGAAACTGTACAGTATGGATAAAATTCTAACAATCACCAAGCTCTAGTTTTACACCTAAGCCCGAACAAATTTGACAATATTTCGAAAGTTTTTTATATTTTTTTTGTTTTAATTTTCAAAACTAGCAATGAATCAATTTTTGAATAAAAATAACGGTAATTTATTAATTTATATTTTTTTAATGTGCAGTTTCTTTTGACGCTCAGTATACAATGACATACAATATATATAAATAAAATTGTGTATAAAATTGTAATATTAATCTGTTCTCCATTCACCATACCTTCCATATGTGTTAAACACCCACAGATATTGACACTTCAGTAAATGAGTGACAAATTGAAATCATTGTGGTATTTGCACTATAATGCGATTGTATGTGGATGAAGTTTGTTTATCTAAAAATGGCTGTGTAAGTTAAATTTTTTGATTGCATTTTACTTCCCAAATGAAAATCATTGAGATGGGAATGAGAAAAGAGAAGATGTTCTCGTTGTTGACTTATTCCAATTCTAATCAAAAAAATGAATATTTTGTTACAAGAATTGAATTGATGAAATAAAATGTGCGACCGTTATTCATATTCATGAGTCAGAAGACTTTAATTTGTTTTTTAAATTTACTCGCACACATTGCACAGTGTAAGATTTTGCTAATCTATGTAGCTGGACAAAAGTCGTTTTTTTTGAGTTTCAATTTGAATAAATATATTTATACAATATGAAAGAGCACTTGTTATAAAATAAACATTGTCTAATTTGTCAACAATAACATTATAACGGTACTTTAAACTAGTATATTTTTGAGTGAATTAAAAACAACGAAACAGTTATATAAAATTGCTCATTCTTAAGAGCTTGTAACTTATTATTAGAATGGAATTTTTTAACAATTTTTCTCTGTTTTGAAGCTCAACTTATTCGCTGTTAATATCACGGGTTGTAAAAAATATTGAGGAACCCTTCTCATCACGAACATCCTCATCTAGAACAGTGAGAACATTACTTGAATGATGATGAACTGATACAAAAATTACTCTTTATTACCGGATAAAATTAATCCTGTCACTGCAATTAATTTCAATTACTTTAAAATTTGCCTTCAATTCATAGGTCGGCCATTCGACCTAACCGAGTTTTGTAACGAAATTTAAAAACCTTCTCATTTTTTTCATAAAAAGACAGCTACGCTTAGAGTGTTGCTGCTTACTTCTTAAGTTCTTCTTCAAGTATGAGTGTGTTTGAAACAATTTCTTTATTAATAGAGTTTTCAGTGCAGAAACATGCAATAATTCAGCACTGCAACGTATAAGCGATATAATCTGTCAAATATCACTCATACGAAGGGTTAGTGTCATTAAATTGTTGAACTTGGCAGCAGCACAATTAATTTGAATTTCATTTATTTTAATTCCGTTTTTCATTTTCTGTTTATTTTAAAATAAATTTAATTTTGTTTACCTGAACCAAAACTGGTGCATAGCCATAAAGACTGATAAGGGAGAGACCGACTAGACACAAATCGTTACATCTTGAGGAAAATTATGTCATAATCTTGGATTCTATCATTGAACTACGATATGCATAAACTACCACCTCATCGCAAAACTGTAAGAGTAAGACATTTTTTAGGTTTCGATAATGAAGACACTCTAGTTAAGGAAAAGTTATGTCATATTTTTTTTGCATTTTACGGCTCTTTGTATAATTTTTACTCGTTTGATTAATTCTTTCACCAATTTTATTATTCTATCATGTCTTAAGCACTTATGCAATATTTTATATAAAATTATACCATCCAAATCGTTTTCTAGCTAATTCGTAACCAAGTAATGTTTTTAAACGTATGTACTTACATTAGATTTAACAAAAACTTGAATTTATTTTGAATTTTGTATGCTTCTTTAATACGATTGATAAGAAATCTGTTACATATGGAACTTACGCACGAAAATACGAACGATATCCCACAGGAAAAATATACTCGTGTCTTTATATATCGAATGCGATATTAGAACCAAATAAAACACATTTCTTTGTTTACAATCCATGATTTTAAAACTAAATTTTAATAAAATCCTAAGTATGTACATACATATTAAATTACACGTATGTATATATATGTATATAATTGTCTATGTGTCTAGTAAATATAAATACTAACAGACACAGAACACTTCAATTCTTTTTAAGAGAAATCCACGCTGTCTAATTACTATTATTATTGTCGTAATAATAGGATCTATTGTTCTCTCATAAGTTTTATAACCCTGTTGCGCTGACAGACTTCAAGAGGATAATTCTCTGTCCAGTACCTGATATTATCTCAGGTGTCTTCTCATAGAAAACATGAGTGCTTCAAAGATTTAAGAATGTTTTTTGATGATTAATTTCCATCCTCCTAGAATCTACATGTTGAGTTCGAGTCGATCCCTTTTGTTTATTTAAGCCACCCTTACACGACATGTTTTTTTACACCGAAAATATAAACTTTTACATAAGTAAACAGCTACATGTCGTATGTAGCCTTTACAGCATGCTTATGTAAAAAACCCACAAGAAAAGTTTTTTGACAAAATTTCAATTAGAGCGTACTGTAATTTCTTAAGTATAACATATGTACATACATATGTTATCAAATGTATGATGGGCCGGCTAAAAAATATTTTTTAGATGTAATAAATTAATTTTATATAAAATATATGTAAGTCATACATTAATTTTTAATTTAATATTATCAATTTTAAATCACAACAAAAGCAATATTTTAAAATAAGTGTAATGAATTCCATTTCAAGCACGTGTTGGCTCATTCGGTGTTAATATTATGGAGAGTTTATTTGTATGCTTGAGTTTATTTGAAGTAGGTATATTGGAGCATTGTATTTTATACATATATAATACACAAGGTTATACATATATACATGTATACATGTATACATTTATTTTATATAAATGTATTTTATTATATTATAGTGCTATATGTATATGCTTTTGTAATAGGAAAGCATTACGTTTATTATGATTTTAGTGCCGGTATTTATTTACTCTTATTTCTCACCCTTCTGTTTCTATTTCCACTAAATAAAGAAAACCGTTGAAATTTTGAGTTAAAAAAAATAATACATATTTTTATTTCAAATAATAATGCTCTTTAAACGTGAACGTATTAAAATGTCTCTAATAGTTCTATGCGCAAATTACTTATCAGAGAGCAACACTATATAACAAGAGCAAGTACAGTGAAAGCCATTGATATAGGACTTGCGCGTCCTAAAAAAGCTGTTTTATTGTGAGTGCAACTACTGACTTTAATTTTTATTAATTACACGGTGCGATAGTGACAATATACCCGAGTAATTGCATAATGTAAGTTGTATGTTTTGTTGAGTAGAACTCAAAAATTCTTTTCATATTCGTCGAACCCACCGAACTGGTTTTATTTGACAAAAACTATTTTTTTATATTTCCAACCAAAATTATTGAGTGCGTTCCAACGCTGACTGTAGTGAATCCTACATCTATGAGATAACTTCTATAGATATCGATTAGGTGCCTTTTTAACACTTATCAACCCAGATTTACATAGATTTTCTTTATATTTTCTCTCGGCAGTCTTATGGCATAAATTCTGTGAGCAAATTAATTAGTAATTAAATTAATAAATTTTAACTTTTACAGAAACTAAGAGAAACAGAGGTCCAACAGCATATAATATATCTCGAAAAAGTAATTATTTGGTATGGATTTTCTGTTGGCGGCGTCATCGGTCCATATTTCTCTGAAAACGACATTGGTCAGGACATCATTATAAACAATGTTACTCTAAAGGCCGAAGATTTTATATTTACATTTCGCACGAATTAGATAATCTAAACACTCACGACATGTGTTTTCGAAAGGACGGAATTTAGTGTAACACAGTTTCGCCACATTGGGTATTCTTCTACATCCACATGTATGCATGTACGTAGATAAATATATGTATATAGAGGAAGAGTTCCAATATTGATAGAAAAAGCACGTGGCAAATTAAATAAATGTTGTAAAATATTGTAGTGGTTTGGCGGCTTTCGCGCCTTTTATTTTTATCACGATTTTAAAATATTCTACAATCTCAACGAGATTAAACTAGATTACAGAAAAAAAAAATAGAGGAAAGAAATAAAATGGTAAAATTTACAAGAACACCGTAAATTTATACAAACAGTGGATGGCAATGATAGTGGTCCATTCGGAATTAAGGAATCAAATGTAACAAAAAAACGAAACTAAGAAAGCTGTATTAAACTTAAAGGTTTAGGTCTCAGCCAGATTAATTGATTTGAACGATAAGTAAACAAAAAATGTAAAATTAATTAAAAACTTTTATAAAAAAAATTACGTCTCATATAATAAATACCTGTCAGAATAAACATTTGTACATTAAAAAATCATAAAAAAATGAAAACCACTTACAAAACAGCAAAAATTTAGGTACCAAGATATATTTTAGCAATTTCATGAATTTTAAGCAATAATATGTAAGGATAGTTGATGTTTTTTATATTTATTTTATTAATTTATTTCTGTTATTATAAAGCAAAAAAATTTAATGTTTTTCACAAACCAAAAGAAAAACAAGAAAAAGTTTCTGGTGACTCCTTATCTTAACACCACAAAAGTGTAGAGCACTCAATTCAATCTGATTCACATGGAATTTACAATTTTTTCTTGTGTGTTCAATTCATATTTGCCGCCGTTCACATATGAGCAATGCTTTCAGTTAACTTTTGTTTTAGGTTTAGCGAATACCGTTCTTTCTTGGAGTGTTATCGGAACTGTTCAAAAGTATTAAGCCCGTGGGGACTTTGGAAAACAAATCACATCTTCACATTAGCAGTAAAACGATTGGGTTGGAGTTCTTAATTCTTTCGAACTTTAGGTGCATATGTTCTCTAGAATATTCAAATAATCTCTTTCTTATTCCTTATATCCTCAATAAATTCCTAACTGCTCACATCTGGTGCCGACACTTTTGCTACCTAGATAGGTAGGTGGTGAATGACATTAGGAGCTTAATTTATTCCGCTTCTGCAAAAGAGAGTTTTTCATTTCAGTTTGGTTTCCAGTTTTTGCCACAAATTTTCGATTGAATCAAATCTTCTGGTTGGTATTAAGCTTCGATAACTCGAGGACTATTGTTCAAGAGTAATTTCTTAAGAACTTCAGTTGTATTCTTAGAGGATCAATTTTCGGGTACATACCAACTGTGTGCTTTATCACAATCGTATTGGCATTTTATTTTAGTTTTCTTTTTGAGAATTTTCAAATGCTACATTTTGTCTAGCTTCAACAAAATTTGCGAACACCAGCAGATGAACAAGCACCCCATACAATTACAAGTCCTTTACTATATTTAACAGTAGAATGCCAGAGAGCCTCGGGTTTTCTCCAAATATTTTGAACCTGAAAAATGACATTTGCTTTCGTCTGTAAACAAGGCAACCTTCCGAAATGAAAAATAATCCCACCGCAGCAATGAGTAAACAACAAACGAATCTTTTTATTTCTTTTGTTTAACTTGCGATGCTGCCATTAAAATCAATCTTTCGGAAAATTCGGCGCATTGCTTTGACATTCTACAATGGGTCAATTCGACCTTCGGGAACTGTACTTGTCTTAATTGACAAGTACACGTCCTCTAACCTTGACATTGTAGCTTGTATTAAAATGTTTTGCAACAATGTCTTACATTTTCCGATCACTTCATCTTGGATTAAGTTTGATATGACTGACGATCCTCCATTCTTCACGTTGCATAAAAAGCTTCTCTTTTCATTTTTCTAAAAAGAAAGAAGGACGTGGGGCACGGTTCAAACCTCAGGTCAGACATCTCCAACAAAATAAAATGTGAAAACCTCTCAAAAGAATTTGTCGTTCGTAATCGACTTTAAGCTGTAGGTCCCGCCGCTTTTGTGATAAATTAACACACACAACATAAGTGGTGTTAAAAGCTAGATCGTAATCCTCACTGAAGGATTGTAATAGCCAAATAAGTAAATAAGTAATTTATATCCAAAGAAGAATGTGAACCAGAGACCTCAATTTTCATAGTAGCTCCCATTGGACCATTTTTATCGTGATCTGAATTTCTTGTCATCTTTTGAAAAATGTGCATATTTTTGTTTATTTAAGATTTACACAAATTGATCTAACCGATTAAGGCCAAATCTTTAGAATTTAATATCGATTTTTGACCTTTTTTGTAGTGTAAGTAAATCAATTTCACTGTGATCCACTGTATATGTAATCATATATACATACATAAATTTCGTTTCGACTTGGCTCCTCTGTTCTGTTCTTCTTAATACGAACAATAATTTCGAAAGATTTGTGATCACTTATTTTCATAATAAGATGGTAGTTTCAATGTTTGTCCACACATAACCAATATTTTATACTTGTTTCATTTTCAGCCACCAATGCATTTTGCAGTGGCAAAAACATTGTCTTTTTTTAGACAACAGGTCATATTATACTCATTATGTTATTGCGCATCAAACTCATAGTTGTACTACTACACCTCAAGTTATTTATTTATTAAAATTTAAATTATATTTTAATTATTACGAGCTGACCAGAATCTTCGTTGCGAAACAGAATCGTAATCCCGCAGAAATAGTAACTTTATCACAGCATTTTTACTGATGTAATGTGTCATATATTTCGCACAGTTCAGTAATTTATGTGTATATAATTGCTAATTCCAGACTCCGAGACTGCGCGATTATTTTGGCTCGGAAATATTTTATTTCTTTATTGGATGATGATAAGAAAAAGAAGAGTGTGGGAAATTTATTTTGAAGTTGAAAGCTGTGTGAAGTAATCTAAATCAGTCTGTAAAAATCCTCAAATAGATTTTCTTTCGTAGTTTTAACCATTCCTACGACAGTAAAAAGAAAAAAGTACTGAATAGTATTGGAGTCAAACATTCGCACGCAGTACTATACAGTCATCCAGCCAGATTTTTCATACCATTTATACGTTTTATTGTCGTATAAATTTGGCATCAGTTTTTGTTGCCAAATAATACATCGCAGTATGGAATGTTACTGTTTTCCATTTGATATCTATGTATGTATGTTAATGAAGTCTTGTGTACATAAATACATACATGTTTAGTCAAATATGTAAAACAGACAATTAAAACAACAGCTATGACAGCAAATGATACATATTGTACACTTGCATACATATTTGAAATGAAATTTTTCATACTTTGAAAGTGTATATTTATATCCACCAACTAAAATAAATTTGAAGGAAAGACATTACGCAAATGTCCAATTAATTTTGAATCATTTTATTGTTTTTTTTTCGTTGCCCTGATGATTCAGATGCATGGGCCTGAGTAGTACGCATTCGATCAGTTTCTAATCTCACTTCTTGTTGTTCAAGTGGTTCAAGCGAACGGGTCTCAGCGGCATATACACGAAGATTTTCCAGTCTCAATGTTCGTCTGATTCTGAGGCTCGTAATACTCTTTTCTTCCGTACTTGAGGTGTAGGTCGACCAATTGCTTGTCATTCATTTTGAATAATTTTCATTGACGACATCCATTGGAAATTAATCGCACCAACCTTTGTCGACTCATGCGCAACAACTTTGTTAAAGAATGCACAGTTTACGATTTAATAGATTTTAAGTAGTTTTCAGTGGCGCCACCTGCCGGAAATTAGTCATACCAAATTAGAAACCTTCCCCGGCTTATGCGCAATAACTTTGCTGAAGATCATAATATGATCAAATGCATAGTTTACGATTCTATAAGGTACATACAAACAAACATTAATTTTTATATGGGTATATGGGCGTGGCACCTCGCCTATATGAAATTTTAAAGCCTATAGTTCCTTCCAGACATACAGGAAGATACTGTGAGAATTTCAACAAAAACGGTGCAGCCGTTTAGCCGTCTATAGACTTTAAACAAACCCACAAACAAATAAACACACATTCATTTTTATATATAAGATATTTTCTTCTGTATTTATAGAATAAAATTTAATAAGAATTTGCATGTGATTGTCAGTGGTCTCATTACTTTATTCGCGATGTGAGTGAATATGATTTCCTTATTTTTAAAAAAATTTTCCAATAATAAACATTTTATTAAATATGCTTGTGTATCTACCACTCCCACACTTTTAAGTTTAAATTATAATTAAATTATTTTAATTAATACGTTATATAGCTAAAAATAAACACGCCTTCATATTGATTTACTCTGGCAAGAGCCGGTTTAAAATTTTAGTTTCAATTTAATTTTCAATGATTATTTTCAGACAAACTTTCAGTCAATAAACGTCAAATAGACAGAACAGTGTAATAAAAAAATAATAATGAAGGAGACTTCAAACAAAATCAAAACAAAAGGACTCATTTAAACAATTGGTTGCAAAAAAAGTAAATAAATGACGGAAAATGGAATGGCCAAAATATGTTTAGTAAATTAACAGTCAAATGAACAGACTGTTTTTATTGTCAAAACGACTGCCTACATTTTGTTTAATAAATTGACGAAATATAAGTTCGTCTTAATTGCAACCACAATGTTATGAGAAAAAAGGAATGCCGATTGCTGTTGTCTTATCTGTCTTTATATTTATAATGAATGAATGTTTGATTTTATTTTATTTTTAATAGCAGAATTTATAAAATACTTTGAAATCTGCCAAAGGGCAGTTTTGAACAAATATCCAATGACATTAGGTGCCGTTCATCATGTTTGACAGTAGGATATACATAACTGCCTCGGGTTCATCTGCTGATTGGGTTTTCTCCAAATATACTCGACCAAAAATATCATATTTGCTTTCGTCTTTGATCGGGACAATTGTCCAAAAAGAAAATCGGATCCCTTCATTTCTTTTCTTTAAAACTGAATGCATTATAGATTTTAATGTTTTGCCGACATATCTCACAATTTTGGAACGCTTGCTCTAGTCGTAGGTTTATTTCTTCATATTTATTGTGACCTGAATTTCACACCATTTTTTGCAAAATTGGTTTATTTAAGGTTTAACCAAACAATCTAACCGATTATGTCCTTTTCTTCAAAAATTAATATTGATCCCGGATTTTTTTTTGTACTTTTAAAGTCTTACTTGAAAGTGGACCATTTTCACTATGATTTACTGTAATAATTAATCTCTTTAAAAGAGAGTTACTAATGCATTATTTTGATATTTATTTATTGTTAAATACATATGTATACGTGCCAATTCTAGTTGACAAAGTCTTTTCTTCCCTTTCATGGAAGTCATTCTACATCGTGTCTTGCTAAAGAATTGATTACCCTTAGAAAGCCTCTTAAAAATGTTTTAAAAAACATGTTTGTCGACTTTAGATTGTATTTTATAGACTTTCTTTAAAATATAAATTTTCAACAATTGCTTATATTTCTGTTCTTCTTTAATTTATTATTTTGATAATTGCTTTTCAAGTTTGTTTTTTGTTTCTGCTGTAACAATATTTCGATTTAAACTGTTTGTAGTGCATTTCTACAAACATATTTAAATACAGACAAACTTCGATAAAACGAAACTGAAAGGGATCACAAAATACTTCGTTACAGCTACTTTTTCGTTATAAATATGCATCAGTAAAACCTTGGTATAACGAAATTAGAAGATACACGAATGAAATTCGTTATAACTATAGCTTTTTCTCTAAATTCTATTTACTCGAAACTATTTATTTTAAAATAAAACAGAAATATACAGAAAATAAACAGAATAAAACAGAATAAAACAGTTCTTTATACACACCATCAGTCTTTGGAATGCACTACGTAATTATATTCAGAACATAGGCAATGCAACTAAGTTCAAAAAGGAGCTATACATTCTGTTTAAGTAGTTTGTAATATATTTTGATTGTTTTATACATTTTTACTCTTTATTTCTATTAGTGACTAATAATTTTCATTTTTCTAATTTATTACTTACGTTTCATTGTATCTCATTATATGTATATATTTTTTGTTTTTTTTTGTTTGTATTTTTCTTATATTTGTATTTTTCCTAATTTATTTTTTTACATATACTCATTTTCTTGTCCTAATTTTTTTGTATCGATTGCTATTTCCTGACGTTAAAACATGTTCTTATTCATTTTTATTTCTACTGTACTTCAAACAATTCATTACTCATATAATCAATGATTTGTTATTAGTTTTTCCTCTTTGATGTACTCCCACAGCACTTTCATTTATAAAATTATTATCTTGTTGTGCTATGATTAATAATAAATAAAATAAAAATTACAACAAAATAACAACTTTCTCCACTGATTTTTCGAAATCCAAAATGATGGCGTTTTTTTTAAATTATGAAGCCAACCGTTACTAGTTTTAAAACATTTGTGTCCCAAAAGTCCTGCAAACTCTTCGGCTTGATTTTTATCGTAAGTCCTCCCATAGGAATGTTTAGGATTCGACATTGTTTAAACCATTTAGATACAATTTGCTCAACGTCTTCATATTCAGCAAGCCGCATTCTTTTGCAGTTCAAACTTTTATTGTTGCAAATAATCTCTCGATTTTTTAAAATTGTAGAAAAAGTACTTGCACTATAGAAATGAGCGATCCAGTGATTTTTGAAGAACGTTGTTCTCAGTGAACGGGATTTGTTAATCACTGTTCTTTAAAACAGTGATTGTGTTCACAGTATTCCAAAAGAAACCAATAATGACATTAACGTATTTTATTAAGTCGTAAGAAAGAGACAACTGGATACATACTACGAAAAGACTACTAAACAAAATCAAAGTGGTGTCATCAATGTTATTATTTTTAATGTAGTTTTTTTATATGAAGTTTGACACTTAAGTTTCACAGAAAGTTCATGTATAGAAGACAAAAGTAAATAATCAGCATCATCTAATAGTAATTCTGCTTCGCTCAAAATAAAATGAAATAAATTTGAGTATGTAACAATTTTGAAAGAACGACATTATTAGTAACTGTTATTTGGCAATTTCAATCACTGTAGTTACCAGTGAATTATCAATCACCGTGATTAAATCACAGTTTTGAAAATATCGCTCATCTCTATTGCACTATATTAAATTGTTTAACAATTTCTTGCTTAGATTTGTCACCACGATCAACGGCATAATTATACAAATCTTTTCACCTATAGAAATTGATTTACGCTTTAATGAACTCATTTTGACAAGAATCAAAACAAAACTGACTGGTTTTGTGACGGGAGTACGTATGTGTTCACTTTTAAAAAATTTTTGGTAACGGGACTTTGCTTAAAATTTTATTTTGCTTTACTACATATGACTTCGTTATATAAAGGCTTTTGAATCAGTATTTCGCTATATGGAGGCTTTGCAATGGCACTTGCAAACCTATTTAGACTTTGTTATTTTTGAAACGGGACTAATATTACTCAAAATTAAATTTTTTTATTCTCACTTCGTTATATAGAGACTTTTGAGAGAATACTTCGCTATACAGAGGCTTTGCGTAGCCGGGACTGATTTAGCTTTATTATTAATTTGTTGAATAAGGCTTTGGTACGAATTATACGCTACATAGAGGTTTTATGGCTCAGTATTTCTACGTTATAGCTATTGTGTATTTTTGGATGGAAAACTTTGCAGTAAAGAGGTTTTTTCAAGGGACTCAGAAAATAATTCGTTATATTGAGTTTTTCGTTATAACAAGGTTCGTTATATCGAAGTAGTATATCGAATAGGATATAAGGAATTTATAACTTAAACTCCCTCTATGCAGGTGGTATACAGATATCGAAATAGAAAGGCCTACAGATAGAAGTTTAACATAAGTAGACAGGTTTCGGTACTAGATTGAGGATAAAATGGGCTTTGAGCACCTTTTTATTGTACAGTGAACTCGCGAAAACGTGAACATTCGAAAGTGTGAACGTCTCAGAAACGTGAACAAATTTATTTTTCCACAGAGTATTCTAAAACGTGAACAAAACCTGAAAGCTCTAAAACGTGAACACTTTTTATATTTTTTTAATCTGTTTTTAAATTGGGAAATTCCCGAACTACAGTTTATTCGTTTGTGTACTTATGTTTGAACTTCTTTTTCATCAAAAGGGTTATAGTGTTAGTGGCTTGGCAAGAAAATATGGAGTTGCCAAAGCAACTGTTTCTTCCATTAAAAAGAAAAAACGGGAAATTAGTAATCGTGTATGGCACTGAAAAGTGTAAAACATTACGTGTATCTGAATTTCCAGGAATGGAAAAGTCTTAATAAGTGGTCCCTTCACATGCGAACCAAAAAATGCCGGTAAGTGGTCTGATGTTAAAAGCCAAAGCTTTAGAAATTCACGATCATTTTCATTCATTTTCACCAGTAACGGATGGCTTCATAAATTTAATCAAAGGTTTGCTGTTCGCCTTCTTAAAATTTCCAGAGAAAAGCTTTCTGCGCAGCCGCAACTTGTTGACCCATTTAAGGAAAAGTTAAAAGCAAAAATGGAAGAACTCTCTCTTTGTGAAGGTCAGCTTTATAATGCTGATGAATGCGGGCTATATTTGAAGTAGTTGCCATATAAAACATATGTGTCATCATTGGAGAAAAGAGCTCCAGGTGTAAGGATGGAGAAAAAACGATTAACTTTCATGGGCTGTTCAAATGCGTCGAGGACTCACAAACTTAATCTACTGGTATTTGGAAAATCTAAAAATCCAAAAAGTTTCAAAAAGTTTACTTGTCCAGTGAATTACAAATTCTCCAAGTCAGTATGGATGACATGTAACATTTTTTATGACTGGTTTCATCAATTTTTGTTAAAGAGGTGGATTTAAATTGACAAATTTGAAACTGAAAACTTAATTTTTGGCTGTAGGTTACTGAGTTCTTGACTAATTAATAAAATTTATTTAAAATAGTGTTTAGCATTTATACTTATTAAAATATCATTTTTCATATTAAATAGGGTAATTTTTTGTTTTAAATTTAGGTACTCGATAACGTGAACAAACTCGAAAATGTGAACTGCCTTGGCAAAAATTAGTTCACGTTATCGCGAGTTCACTGTATAAGGTTTCGGAAAATGTATAGAGGAATTATTGTCATTCCTAACAAATACATATGTATGTATATGCCGAAATTGTCTAGCTCTTGAGTATATATCATCAACCTGATAAAGAAGGTGGGCGGCGTTCATTCCAAGTTTATTCCAAAAGTGGGAAACAGGGATATAGCCATAATTCATAAAGATTTCATGCATCTTAAATGTTTTTCGTTTCTTCAACTTAATTTTTCTCAATATTTTAACTTTTAATAAGAAGTTCGACAGTTATTTACTATCTAAATTGGTGTACGAAAGTTAAGTGTCGTCTATGACTCTTTAGTTCACAATCCCAAATTCAAATCACGGTATTTTGATCGTTATTTTCACATAAGACACACTCTTTCAAATCAGTATCCTATCACTTTATTGTCAATCACTAATTTTGATTGTGTTATTTTTTTAAATTTTTAAATTTTCGTGTTTTCTTTCATGTCATCATCTTTAACAATCCTCATGTAAATATTACTGCCTCACTATCGTTACATTTTAGTTAAAAATTGGCACAACCGTCAACAAGATCACTATCCATGTTTTGTGTGTTAATTTTATCCATGAGTGACACATTTCTGAGAAACTTTTCATGGCAATTTTATTTCGTCTTAGAGCTTTTTCGTATTGTTGGAGATGACTGAGCAGGAGTTTGAACCAGGGCCTTACGTCTTATGTGCCAATACGGCGATTTCGACTTGTAATTATCCATTAAAAGTTAAGATTGCCGTAAGCCCGTTCGAGTTGAGAGGAATGTCCGCTTCTCTTAAGTTGTCGTTGAGCATAATCTTTCGCACCCATAGTCCTAATTTACAGAAATGTCCTTTTCTCAATAGCGTTTTGGGACTTTCCCTACCCTCAAACTGATCTGCCTACTCATTATTGCGATTTCCTTAAGTTCTGCCTAGCTTATTCAAATCTCTATTATAATCTCGATTCAACCTAATAGGGGCTGATTGAACTCAGCGCGGACTGACTGTCAGATGGCATTCCTTT
Source organism: Sarcophaga subvicina (assembly GCA_936449025.2). Taxonomy (NCBI): domain Eukaryota; kingdom Metazoa; phylum Arthropoda; class Insecta; order Diptera; family Sarcophagidae; genus Sarcophaga; species Sarcophaga subvicina. The sequence continues at coordinate 41,627,533 of OW388082.2, forward strand.
GCCCCGTCGTTTGTACTTCCTGTCAAAGTTGAATTTTGCGCATCTTTTTTTTGTGTAGACTTTCGAATGGAAGCAACTCGAAAGAGTCCTAATGTGGTCTGAATATTTAAATGACATTTTTATTTTAATTTATAATTAAATTAAAATTTAGAATTCTATTTCGTCTGCAATAAAACAAATTTTAAAGGGTGTTGCTGCTAAGAACAATTGTCTTTTTAATCGAATCTCTGTTATAATGATTGATGCTTGGAAAAGTTTCGTAAATATTTTTATAGTAGATGGCTGCATGTTTATTATGCTCGACTGCAATATTATTTTAATCCCTTTTTATGTGCCGATTATTTTCTACTCAACCTAAGTATAGTAATTATTACTGTTGTATTCCTTTTTTGTTATTGTGGATAAAAAGAGGTAAACATGCTGCGGCATGAGAAGGTAAATATATAACTAAGGCAGGTTTAATCTCAATGCGAACACCAACAACAATATCTTATCACGGCTAAAATGGTGGCTTACTTGTTTGTACCTGTGCACAAAAACATCACGTATTGCCACAAAAAAATTAGTAGTTGACTCATCCATTGAACCAGGAAGGGGCCTTCGTCGCTGTATATAATTTTTCAATAGAAATGTATTTCACACACAGCACTGATTTTGATAATAAAATTCAATGCTTTGTAAGCGTTGTTTGATTGCGGGTCTATTTGTTACGTTGAAATAAAAAATTTGCAAAAATCGTTTTCAAAGCAAAAAAGTCAACCGTACATTAAGCAAACTGCATTGTAATTTCGTTATGCTTGATTTAAAAACTGAATTCTTTTGTCATACCACAAGTCAATGAAATTCATCGCAATTTTCGCTATGATGATGGGTCTTCAATATTTTGGTTACCCCTAATAAGATCGTTCTCAAAACACTACCCTGCCACAGTTACACCCGGAAATGTTTTCCAATACATTCAACGTATTTAATGAACTTCACCTAAAAAATTGTATGTTTCCGCTAATGTATTAGTGTACGGTCTATATTGGTGAATATTGTTTCAAAATTTTATTGCTTAATCCTTTGCCAGACGATGTAATTCCGAAGAAATATGCGCAAGCAGAGTGATTCGTTTTAATGCCTCTGTACGAGGGGCAAAAATCAAAACCAAGTTATTTAAGGATTATATGTATCAAAATTAGTCGCCGTAGTCTAGTAGGTAGTGTGTCGGCTTTTGAATTATTTAAATAAGCGGCGGGCATTAGATCTTCAATGTCGAATTTGGCGCAGAAAATGTTAGCGTGTGACACCCATTATTACCACTTATTTATTTATTTATTTCAAGTATATGGAACTATTACATTTTATAGTTCAATTCATTTTGTATATCAATTCAGAATTATTATTATTATGATTTCAATTCAAAAAATAAGTTAAAAAAGAGACAACATTGAAATTATTAATTAAATGAGTTTAATTGTAATAGTATGTCCTTTTTAATGGATTCCATACTTATATTAAAATCTATATGAAGATACAGATTATTAAAATCATTACAGATTCTACGAAATGGATCGAAGTTCGCATAGTTAACTGTGTAATATTTTATATTTAAGAAATTATGGTATCTTGTTGGACGAACAGGTACTTTTATGGAAAGTTTTTTTAGAAGAAATTGAGAGTTGATAACACAATTAATCAGCTTCAGAAGAAAGACAGCATTTATCATTTTACGACGGCTTTTTAAAGTTGGTAATTTAATTAGTGCTAGGCGTTTTTCGCAAGGTGGTAACCTTTCATTAGGATCCCATCCATTCCCTAAACCACGAAGACAAAATAATAAGAACTGTTTTTGAACTGATTCAATGTCAGAGTGTATAGCGTATTGAGGGTCCCATATTACAGATCCATATTCAAGAATTGGGCTAACCAGTGTGGTAAACAATTGCTTAGTAACATAAGGATCAGAAAACGCTTTAGCCCATCGTTTGATAAATCCCAGGGTACATGTAGCTTTGCTAACAGTTGATGTAATATGATTTCTGAAGTCCAATTTACAATCGAAAGCGCGGCACAATTCATTGTGTAAAATCTATTGGTTGGAGATGATCTAGTGAAGTACATATATTTACATTTTTTAACATTCAGCTCCATTAAGTAGTTAATATCCTCTTGTGAAAGTACTTGGTCTTCAATGTTATTATGTGATAAAAATATTTTAACATCGTCTGCATACATTAACGTGTTTGAATTTTTGATAACAGAAGGATCATTTATAAAAAGAGTAAATAGGAGCGGCCCAAGATGACTACCTTGCGTTATGCCTGAATTTAACGCACTGCTTTCTGTCTACTAAATACGCATTAATCCAATTCAATAAAGATGAACTAAAACCAAGTTGATTAAGCTTATGAACGAGTAAGTTATGATTTACTTAATCAAATGTCTTAACGTTTGCCTACAATAAATCCATCATTTACCAAAGTTGTAAATTCAAGAAGATTTGTGATTGTTGATCGAGACTTACAGAATCAATGCTGGGCAGCAGATAAAATAGACGAAGCTTAAAATGACAGTGTAGCACATAGGAGCTTTTCAAATAATTTCGGTATAATGTTGAGTTTAGCAATTCGTATATAATTTGAAATATCAGCTTTAGATCCTGATTTAAACAGTGGAATGGTAAATTATTGTTTCCAAAAGGAGGGAAAATAATCCAATTTAAACGATTTATTGAATAAGTAGGTTAATGGAGTACTCAATAATTGAAAATGGTGTTTTAAAATACTGCTAGGAACCCCATCCGGACCAGCAACATGCGAAGATTTCAATTGTTGTATGTACTTGGAAACAGTACGTTGATCAATAAAAGATATATCAAAGGCCTTTACTTCAGGAATATAATTTTGATTCTTGGCGTTAAATGTAGATGATGAGTAGGTAGAAGCATAAAATTCTGCAAACAAGTCACTTATAAGCTTATTATCTAAAGATTCATGACTACCAAGCTTCATAACAGAAGGATAAACCGCTGCTCGACGTTTAGAATTAATAAATTTGTAGAATGATTTAGGATCACTCTTGAATTTGTTTTTTACCTTAATTAAGTAGATGTTATAAGCCCTTTGGTTGGCGATGGTGTATTCAGATCTTATTAAGCAGTATTTGGAATAATTTATTAATGATCTATCCTTTTTAAAATTTTTATACAATTTATTTTTCTTGTTTTTTAATCTTGAAAGATATTTTATATTCCAGGGCGGACCGTGATTAGAATGTGGCAAAACTTTTTGCACACATGCTAAGAAACAATTGTGAAGTAGTTGATAAAATTTCATAATGCACTGGTCCAAATCATTGCCATAGCCAGATAATTCATTTATCCAATCGATTTCAGATAGTTGAAGATGCTGTTTATTGTGGTTAGTTAAATTGAAATAAAATGTTTTCTGTTTTTGAGTTAAATTATTTGTTTGAAGGAAAGGATGATGGAAGAAGTTTACTTCAAGCGTCGGATGATATTTGTCTTCGGGATTGGAGATAGGCGTATGACGAATAACTGAGAATTCCGATGAATCACTAACAAACACAAGATCCAACATTTTATCAAAATCATTTGGAATGGAATTAATTTGAAAAAGACAGCTCTCAAGTAAACAGTTAATTATATTTGCCGAGGACTCCGAAGAACCAATGGGGATTAAATAGTTTGAGTCTGGAAAAGCCTTCCATGATGTGTGTGAAATATAAAAGTCTCCTATTAATAGTACTAGATCCGTTGTGTTTACTTTACTCAGAAGTGTTTCAATCGCATTTAAGTGATCTTCATAGACAGTGAGTGGTGAATTAGGTGGAATGTACACGCAAACAATGAATAAGGATTGTTTATAAATTTTAACTAATACGCATAACAACTCAATATGCAGAAATTCATTAAGACTAACTTCTTCAGATGAGAATTCATTTGATATGGCAATTAATACACCGCCTCCAGATTTTTTCGTATTGTATTGCGCACAACTTTCTCTATCTTTCCTAAAGACCTGGTATTTAGGGCAAAAAATTTCAGAATTATTAATCTTACTAGTTAACCAAGTTTCGGTGAATATTATTATATGGTAATTAAATCCATAACTATTGCAATAAATTGGAGATAATTTCGAGTTAATACCTCTAACATTTTGATAAACAATGGGAATTAGTTTTTTTGATTTGTACCACCAATGTGAGGAAGACGAGCAATATTTCTTTCACTGTAGATAAATTCCCGAACTATAGCATTTTTAGGCCAAAATTCCGGATTATCGATTTGCTGGTACAGATTATCAGGAACAATTATTTTAAATGATGCCCTGTTTCTCGCATTTATTTTGAAAATAAGAATTTCATCTGGGTTGCAATTTCTGATTTTCGATAGAATATAGAATTTCATATCATCAGCATTCGTATCAATTGCAAACCGTGTAGCAAATATTGTTGTTTAGGGGGAATAGTTCGAAACTCCTTTGGATGATTTTCAGCAGAATCTATTTGATTATTCATAGCTGAAGCATTTTTAATTAAGGGCGATGGAACAGGAGATGCAGCATCCAAATTAATTAAACGGGTAGAGTCGACCGGATCAGGTATATTATCTAAATTTTTAGGCATGGGAAAGACTTCTTTTGAACCTGCTAACTGGCCAGAATTATCAATAAAACCTTCCTTTTCGATAATATTTGGAGTTTTTTGGATATTGACTGCTGACCCAACGCTAGATGTAGAGGTAGACGCAATTTCATTATTTACAAATCTGGGGCTTTTTCGGCGAGTTGGAGAAGGTGTCTAAGGTCTTAAAATCATTGAAAAGTTTTCCATACGCATTAATTTGATCATTTAAATGGCTGATATTATTTTGAATTTGTAAAAAGTTGTTTCTAGTGCTTTGAAAAAAACGATAAAACTCAGCACCAACTTTCTGACATCCACTACACTTAACTTAAGGGTTAAGAAAACAATTATTTGCCTTAAAAGTGCTTGCGTTATCATGCATATAGGAAAAATTGTTGAGATCAGTGAGCAATAGACAGATTTTAATTTTCTCTGCCAGCGCCTATAATTTCAGATAAATGAACAGAAATGATACAATCGATTTAGAACTTTCCGATTAACTTACATTATTCAGGTTTTATGAAACTCTGATTACAAATCCATCAGGGTAGTTGTGGTCGTTAGTTATTCCTACACGGTTGTAGAAAAAAGTTGCATTCATTTATGATTATTGTTTTGTAAAAACAACCCAAATATTTATTGAAATAATCTAAAAAACAAACCTTTAACTTGAAACATGCTTTATTGACACTATGAGCAACGCTAACAATTTGATGGAGACCATTGAAATACTGTCCAAAAGCAGAGAAAAACTTGTTCGCACAAAATCTAGGTCATTACCACCAAGTACGTGTGTCTGTTCTCTCCGTCATAGTACATTCTGCGTATTGTATATAACGTTTGTACTAATTATATTGTATTTGTATACTTTATATACCTCTGTATATATATTTTTTATTCATTCTCTTTATACTCCTTTAACCTACTATATAGTACGTGCATATTTATTTCACTATTTTTTAGAAAATAAAAAAATTAAATAAATGTGGGCGAAAACTGTAATGAACACAAACAAATGAAATGTTGTAAGACTGAATCAAATAAAACCAGTACTTTAAAAAATTGTCAAGAGAGAACTGCGGGAGCCATTGAAGAGCTAGCTAACAGTCGGGCGGGGAGGTTCGGTCCTCTCTTAAAACAAAATCCTGTTTGTATACAGAGTTATTTTGTTATAGACTCTCTTTTTTAAAAAGGTTTAAAAAAAAATTGAGGAATAGAGTGGACCAGAATGACTATAAATTTTCTATCGAAGCCCGTTTATAGTCACGTAACAAAAAAAAAAAAAGACGTATTTTATATATTATGCCCAGATTAAAAGCACAATCAGATGTTGTTGACAGGCTAGTCTCAAAACCCTCCCAATCTCTATGTCCTAATGGCTATGTATATTTTTAGGACCCCCCCATAGATATACACCTAACTTCTTATCAACCTAAGAAAACACTGTTATTTAATTTAGCCAGACATTATGTATACACATTTTCAATTTATTCATTTTATAATTATAATTAACATGTATAAATAAAAAATTAAGTATTTTGGTTTGTTTACTAAACATACGCTAACTGCGATTAAAATTCAACTAATATAATATACACATAATTATGATAATGGTAAAATCGAATCACATTTGACCCTGGTCCCCATATAAAGATCCCTTTAGAAATTCACGTTTGCGCCTATAAATGGCTGAAAAACATCGGTATCGTGATGAAATTTGGTACGAACGTGTACTTTGTAAATATAAATCTTATTACCATAATAATTTTGTTATGGTCGGTCCATAATTGCCCCTTGGTCCAAAATAGGGCCCCTTAAGAAAATATGTTTAGCAATTATAATTGGCTTAAAAATTTTATTAATTCGATGAAATTCGACATGAACATGTTTAATATGAATGTGAATCATTTATGATCACACTTTATTATGATCGGATCATAAGTGCCCCTAGGTACCACATACGGTCCATTAAGAAAATCTAACGTACATCTCATATCGTTATAATAGTCGATATACATATGTAATTAAGTTTTTGAACTTCTATGATAATTAATATTTATTCATAATATTTATTTTACATTATTTAATACTTAACTTAAAAAAATACTTAAAAAGTGAAACTAACTACAATCGTTAAAATCGTTATCATTTTCATCATCAATGTCAGGAAGGAGTAATTTAATAGTATCTGATGAAAATGCTTTTCTATTCCTTCGCGATTTTTGTGTACTGCAACTTATAAAAGAGTCACTGCTTAAAAGTAACCTATTCAGGACATCTCGATTGGTATCGCTTCTACTGAATTTCCTCGCATAATTCATACGCCGTATGGCTTTATTGCCTATGGCTTTATTACACTACGTCTAATTTTTTTAATTTTTCAAAAAAAAGCAAAATTTTCAAAATACGCCAAAAAAATTGAGCAAATTTGCGCATACTTTTTTTTGTTCCTGAATGTAGAGAGTTCGTATTTTCTTGCGGTATATAACATTAAACTACTAAAAACTACTTTCACCTTTAAAATCCTTATCTTTTTTTTAGGAAGGGTAAAAAAATGTGAAATTTTTATTATTTTTAAATTTTGAACGAATAATTTTAACCTGAATATATGAGATATATATATAAAAACAAAACTAAAAGTAGCAGTTGCTCATACCTTTCAAATAAAAAAAAATCAATATAAAACCTCTACTCGTTTAGCCACAAAAAATATCATATTAACCTATTAAAATTTCAAAAAACACCAAAAACGCATTTAATTTTCTTCACTTTCCTGACTTTGACATCGTCTCAAATCTACAAATCTCAACCTAATGTCGTGAAAATTCACTATATAATGCAGAATTTTGTTGTCTATCGAACTGCATACTCAGTTTCTTTAAATTTCTTTAAATTCATTTTTGCCTTTTTGGCCAGCTTTTCAGGGTAAATGCCACATAGTGCGTTGGTCAAATGATTCACTATGTTGTTCAATGTCATCCACTTCACTTTCAGATAGTTCCTTCAATATATTTCTATTATACTCGATCTATGATATTTGTTGTTTCTAATGAATGTTTTGACATTTTAGGGATAATGATGTCGAAATACAAATTTTTGATTCGCAAAATTACATTAAACTTGAACCTGGAGTAGAGTTAAACAAATATAGCACAATACAGCGAAATATTTCGCTTAAGGTCATTATTACAACTTGCCTCCTAAAGGGAGGATTTTAACGGGCAGATACATTGTTTTTCATTATTATAAGTGGACGAAAGGGTGGAAGTGAGCGTAAAGCTAAAGGGAAGATCATCCTACTTGTAACTTTTAAAGTTTAGTTTGTGTTTAAACTTGCCCGTCGTTGCCACTGAGTTTAAAAAAACTTGTTTAATTTGAGCAGTGTTATCGACATTGCTCCACCACTGCCATATTTTTACAAAAGTTAACTTTATTTTATCTGAGAGTTGTAATAACGAAAATAAGTTACCTTTATTTTACTATTCCCTTTAACTAAAGGTACCTTTAACTAAATCCAAGTTGTAATAATGGCTCTTAATGTCACGAATGTCTAATATTGCTGTTTAGTATTACAAGGAATACAAATCAAAACCCAGGGTCTTCTTTGCCTGGATCAAATATCTCATTGCGGGAGTTAGGGCATATTACATATATTTCTCGGTAAAAAATTGTTTCAAGTGGGTACATCTTGACGAATACATTCATTGTGTCTTTTAATAAAAGTCGTAAAGACAAATGGCAACGCGATAATATTATTTTCAAGAGGTTCTGATAAAAAAACTTAATTTGATCTGCCATGGTAGGTTTAGTGTTAAAATATAAAAACATAAAACAAAACAATCGGCCCTATTCTGTTGGCGTTATCGACATTTGTCGAAAATATATTGGTATTCTCCAATTTGAAACGAAAAAAATGACGACAGAGAATCATTCTTTCTCTGTCGTCAGAATTATTAGCAACGAAATTAAAACGACTAAAGCGAAAATGAAAATAACAACCAATCAACAATTTGACGTTTCAGTTGCAGAAATGGAAAAAAATCTAGCATTTGCTAGGGGTTTTCGGAAGGGAATAAAACCATTAAATTTTGACTCATAAAGCATAAAAACATTTTAGTAATAAATATACACTGGCGAGCAATAATTGATACATAATATTAAAAAAATATAAACTTTATATTTGTACTTTATTAATTAAAATATAAAAAAAAACAATCCATATATTAAACATTTATTTAGACTATCCTCTAATTAAAACAAAAACTTTTCAGTAATATTATTTCCTTTTAAATATAAAATACAGCTTAAATATTATTTGGTAGCATTTATCCAATTTTACTCGTTTCGTTTCAAATGAAAAATTCAGTATTTTGTCCATAATCCTTTATTCTTTATTACTGATTTAAAGCATTTTGGTAAGTTTTCTACCAGTTTTTTGTTGGTTTCGCTGTTTATACTTTGCCACTCTGCCTCAATTCTTAGCCACAATTCGTTAAGGTTATTTGGAGGGTTTTCATACTGTGCCAATTTTCGTTTTACCATTGCCCACAAATTCTCGATCGGATTTAATTCCGCACTTTGTGCTGACCATTTCAACGTCTGAAATTTTTTATTTACAATTTCTTACTTACTGCAATTAATACAAAAAATATTGGATTTATGATATTTTGTTAATATTATGTATCCATTTTTACTCGCCAGTGTATATCTGTATATAATTCAAACTAAGGTGTGGAAAGACATGAAATTTAAAGTAAATTATAAGCAAATGCCTTTGTCAGCACTGGAGGAAGCGGTGGCAAATATAATGCAATTTGATAAACAGGTGAACCCAAAAGGACAAGTAGGAGGATTCGGCGAAGAAGTTGAGGCACTGCTAAACGAGGAAGCGGAAACACCAACTTTACATCGGGAAGTGGTGTAAACGTTGAACTAGTGGCTCCTGCTGCAATGAACATAAGTGACGATATACCAACCGTTTCAACTAGGGGCATGTCGGCAAAAAATAAATCCGCTGAAAAGGAAAGGATAGCGTTATTGAAGAAGCAAACCGAAATACAGCAGGAGCAATGTAGCCATTCGGAATCCATAAAGGTTTGTCTGAAAGACATATCTCGCTATCAGAGAAAGAGTTTCGAAATAGAAGAAGAACGCCTAAAAACACTTAAGAGAAAAACTCGTAGAGAAGAGGAGTTAATGGATCTTGATGCCGCAACAAAGAGGAAAAAACTTGAATTATTAGAAAAACAATTAAATTCTTATTAGTTTTATTTTATTTTTTTTATTTAGTATTTTATTTAATGAACTATAATTTTTATTTTATTTTATTCTTTTCATTTTTGAATAAAAATTTGAAACTTATAACAATAATTATGGCAGCTTCTGGGCAATCTTCTCTGTCATAAGTTTCGTTGCTTATGTTATAATTTAAAATTTCTTCAGAAGACAATTCTAAATTGTCATCGAGAAAAGAAGCATTATAGTGAATGCAAATATTGTGCAAAGCGGCGCAAGCATTAACGATTTGTAATGCTTTTTGGGGATCATAGTTTAGTTCACGTGCACCAAGAAGGCATCTAAATCGTGATTTGAGTACACCAATGACTCGCTCTATGATATTACGGGCTTTTGAGTGAACAATATTGTAACGGCTTTCTGCAATTTGTTCAGAAGCTGAACGGTACGGTGTCATTAGAAATGGTTCTAATGGATAACCAGCATCTCCTAAAAACTTAAATGTCAAACTCATTTTTATATATGTATTTAAAATTTCATACCAAGAATCCATGAATTACGTCCGCCAGTTTCATACTTTTCTCTTAGAAATCTTCTTACTCGGCTGGTATTCCAAAGTAAAGAATCATGGCCGGAGCCTGGATGTCTAGCATCTACGTGCCTTATACGCATCTTGTGATCACAAATCTAATAAGAAAATAATCTTTAAAAAACAATTCAGTATTGCTAATTATATTCATTGATCATTGCATTTAAGCTAAAGAAACCTTTCCTGTTAAAGTATAAATCTTGAGAACTTTTGCACAGTCCAATTATTTTTATATGGGTTCCGTCTACGCATCCTATGATTCCAGGAAAATCAGTTCGTTCATGAAAAAATCGTTTGCACTCTATTGCTTTTCATCTTCCGACATTTTATTAATATTTGTAGTAATAATTGTAGTACTCATCGCGTCCAAAACTTCGGATAAGATTTTACTGACCGTGGATTGAACCAAGGACAAATTGAAGGCATTCCCAACGCTAAATTGATACGACACTTGCGTGAAAAACCGCAGGGCTGTTGCCAGTTTTATTGTTGGAGTAATTGCAGACTTTCGCATACTGTTTTTTAGTTTCGGACGGATTTGTTCCAGGACGTATTGGAATGCAACTTTATTAAGCCTAAATGAGTTGACAAATCTTAACGAAAATATACACATGAACATATTTTTACAAATGTAAAAATGATTTATTAAAAATTCAATTTCTTACATTTTATCGGGCATGGTAAAGATAGCTATGTTCTGTCGTAAAATCTTCCGATGTATATTTATCTTTTTTGATTCATCATCATCACTCGAACTAGAAAACTAGAACTCAGTACTAGCCATTCTTCAATTTTACATTTAAAAAAACAAACCGATTTAAAAAATGTAAGAGAAACAACGAAAAATATTGTCAGTGCTACCAAATTTACAATATTATTTTTGTTTGTTTTCGATAACTTCTCGTCTTCGTTTCGATGGATTTCAAGAATGCCAATTTAGTAACGAAACGACGCACTATGTGGCATTTTGCCTGAAAACCTGGCCAAAATTAATAGAAATGTTTTATGAGTTAATGGGTGGAATTTTTTGATAGTGTTAGTGATAATTAGGCCCAAGGATGAACCCAACTGATTTTGGTTCAAATCGGTCCGTGATTTCGCCTAGCTCCCATACAAATTCCCGTCGAAATTGCACTTATTTACACATAATTATGGTAATTATTGAACAATCATGATAAAATTTAGCATGGATCAGTTCTGTCTACTACGAAATCATGGTGTTTGGTGAAAATCGGATCACATTTGACCCTAGTCCCCATATAAATTCCCCTTTAGAAATTCACGTTTGCGCTTATAAATGGCTTAAAAACATCAGGGTCTTGATGAAATTCGGTATAAACGTGTATTTTGTAAATCTAAATCATATCCAAATTTTGTTATGGTAGGGCCCCTTAAGAAAATATGTTTAGCAATTATAATTGGCTTAAAAATTGTATTACCTCGATGAAATTCGACATCAACATGTTTAATATGAATGTGAATCATTTATGATCACATTTTATTATGATCGGATCATAAGTGCCCCTAGGTACCACATACACATTAAGAAAATCAAACATACATCTCATATTGTTATAATACTCAATATACATATTGTTACGCAAAGCGAAACGACCTAATATCGTTTAACAATAAAAACGATAAACAAAAGCCACACAATACAAATACACACTAACACTAAGAATACAATGAACGTGCTGATTATCTAAAGCTGCACACACACATGTGTACAACGAACCAGGTAGCAACAACAACATGGAATGAAGTAAACCAGCTACGACAAATATGTATCGAACCTGGTAGCGACTGGTACATAACATAAGCAAGTACACAAACAACAATGTACTAAGAATAGAGTTCTCGAGAAGGCGCGAGCGAGAACCTTCCACATCGAGAACGTTCATCGCACTGATTGATACGCGTGTGTGCGGACTATAAAAAGGGCTGGACAAAGCAAGCAGCAGTCAGAGTTAATTTAGTCAGCCTTGTGTGAAGTTGCGTGTGAACAAAATAAGTCGTGGTTGTAAAGATCTAGCGAATACTTGTGTGAACTAGTACAGTGAATAAACAGATTATTATTGTTGTATCGTTAAGTTCTATACGGTGGTACACAAAAGTAGTGTAAATAATAAAGAGAGTTTAAGAAAAACTAAAGACATATTTGTTTTTACTTTGTTGCAATTAACGAACTCATATTTAAACGTTTTTAAAAAGGTAAAAACGTAACAATTGGTGTCAGAAGTGGGATTGCAAAATCCAAAAGTAAAAATAAATAAATAAAAAAGGAGAAAAGCAAAATCAAAATGAAACATGGGCAAATTAGCAAACATTTGTACGACAATTCTTTAATGACTAACAGACAGTCTGGTTTCAGACCCAAACACAGCTGCGTTACGGCATTAGTGGATGTTGTAGAGGAGTTGAGGTCAAAAATGGATCAGAACATGGTGTCTATTCTGGTACTTCTAGATCACTCAAAGGCTTTTGATACTGTTGATCATGACATTCTTTGTCACAAGTTGATGGAAACCTTTAAATTTTCAAGACCAGCAGTAAAACTTTTACGTACATACCTGTATAAGAGAAGTCAGACAGTGCACTATGGCGATGCAAAATCATTTTGCAGCCTGGTCCGGAGAGGAGTACCACAGGGTTCAATTCTCGGACCACTGCTTTACATAATGTATTCTAATGACCTACCTTCTCGTATAACTCACTGTGGAATTCAAATGTATGCCGATGATGTCCAACTCTACGTTAGCTGTTTTAGAACTGACATCGACAATTGTATATTGAGACTGAACCAGGACCTTGACAGTATATATAAATGGGCCACTGCGAATGGTCTTTGCTTAAACGCAAATAAGTCTAAAGCTATCATTATTGGGAAAATTGGCGTTTTGCCGAACTTACTGCCACCATTAGTCGTTGGGGACTCGCCCATAGAATTTGTACAATATGCCAAAAACTTGGGTATTATTTTTAATAGCCAACTCTCCTGGACTGACCATATTAATATGATTTGTGGGAAGACATATGCTATGCTCAGGAATCTTTGCAGGACTCAGTCCTTTACGCCTGTTAATATACGTATGCTCTTGGCGAAGACATACCTGATTCCAACCCTCTTATATGGATGTGAGCTTTTTGCGGGTTTGGACTCTGTCAGCAGGAATAAACTTAACGTGACGTACAATAACATTGCAAGATATATTTTTGGACGCACTAGATATAGTAGTATATCGTTTTTTGCCTATAAAATCTACGACATGACAATGGAAAACCTCTTAAAATATCGCATGCTAATTTTCCTACACAAAATTGTTTATTCAGGGGAACCGAATTATCTATTTACTAGACTAAAATTTTCCAGAACCAACAGGGGCTATAGGATAAACGCCGTAAGGTTCCAGAAGCAGGTGTCTGAAAGGCACTTTTATGTTAATGCAATTCGTTCATGGAACCAACTTCCGCCAGAAATTCAATTGAAAAGCAATGTAATGCAATTTAAAACTGCAATTTTAACACACTTTTCTTGTCTTTAATAATCAATCCTTAAGGCTAACTTAAATTTAATGCATATAATTTTGCTTTTTTTTTTGTGAAATTTACATACATATATAACTATTACTTTAATTATAACAATATATAAACAGTACTATTAAATAAGATTAAATGCTTGTTGTACTGAAGTTGATCAATAAATAAATAAATAAATAAAAATAAATAAATAAATAAACTCTGCGATCTAAAAGTGGATCGGCTTAAACGGGAGTTGGGTAAACTCGAGCTGCCAACAATGGGCACGAAAAATGAACTGCAAAGGCGATTAAGGGAACATCTGCAGCTTCAGGACATCGACATCGATTCCTACGAGTTCGAGGATGAAGAGGAACGAGAGGTAAAGGCCCCTGCAACCCCGAGCGGTATCGACATAAATTCATTGCTAGCCGCTATGATGGAAAAAATGCAAGTATAACTGATGCGCAAGAAGCTTCTCGAGCTGAGAATCGCAAAATGCAAGAAGAGAACAAAAAGCTATTAGCTGATGTACAAGAAGCTTCTAGAACTGAAAATCGCAAAATGCAAGAGGCGAACGAAAGGCTGTTTGCTGATGTACGAGAAGCTTCTAGAGCTGAGAACCAGAAGCTATTTGAAGCTTCTAGAGCCGAAAACCAAAGACTGCAAGCAGCAATTTTGTCAAAAATTGAAAAGGAGCTGGAAGCAACATCTGGAAAGCTGCAGGAAATCCATGAGTCGGTCAGCAAAAGGATCACTGGTGTCGAGGAAAGGGTGTCACATTTAGAAAAGGCCGTTGACACGAAGGTGGACAATCTGGAAAAGACCGTTGACACTAAAGTGAACAATTTGGAGAGGACCGTCGGCGGAAAAATCGTTATGATGGAGGAAAAGATCAACAACCTCCAAAGCCAGCGACCGGAACCAGTGCGAGTCGTTTCGGAAAGTACCGGCAGGATAAGAACACCTTGCTTTGATGGTAGCTCACCCCTACCCGTATTCAAATTCCAATTTGAGACGGTAGCCAGCAGAAACGGATGGGACGATGGAGAGAAGGCTCTAGAACTAATTCTGGCGTTGAAAGGTGTCGCAGCGGACATTCTAGAGACCATGCCAGCCAGCAGCAGAAACAACTACAACGAATTAATGGTGGCATTGCAGCGTAAATTTGGCGATGAGCACAAACGGGAACTATACCGCATGGAGTTGAGATGCCGGGCGCAAAAGGCAAATGAGTCATTACAAGCCTTTGCAATGGAGGTTGAGAGATTAGTGCAGCTAACATACCCCGGAGAAAACCACCCGCTGATAGACAACATTAAGACCGAGGCGTTTGTCAATGGTATACGAGATCCTGACATTAAACTGGCGGTATGTTCCACACAGAAGACAACCTTTGCAGAGACCGTGGCCTTCGCACTAGCCCAGGAGACCGCGCGAGCTATTTCTAGACCAAAAGTCAGTAAAGTGCGAAAAATGGAAGTCGTGGAGGAGGAGGATTGCCTTTTGGACAAATTTAAAGAGATGTTGAAGCAAGTTTTGGGAGAAAATGGACAAAAGGCTAAAGTCAAATGCTTCAACTGTGGAAAGAGTGGCCATTACCAAAGAAACTGCAAAGCGCCACGCAAGAGATCAAGATCCGCCTCACCATCAAGGAATAAGAAACGGGCGAACTACCAACCATCTTCACAAGAGTCTCCGTTAAACTAAAACGAGCTAGCGCTGAGGGGCAAGTGCTGGCTCCCACAAGCGAGGGCCCCGCAATCTCAATATCAGTGATGCAACAGAACAACAACAATCTTACGGCGTGCGGATACATAAATGGCAGACCACATACCTTTACTATAGACACCGGGGCGACGCAGTCTATCATCAGGCCAGATGTAGTGAAGGGAAAGTGTGAGGCACTTAGCAATGTAAGACTACGGACAGCTACGGGAGAGTCTGCCACCGTCCACGGAAAAACAGAGGCGAAGGTGACTATAGCCAACATTAGTGTAAGTCACATCTTTATTGTTGCCGATATTGTGGACGAGGTTATAATTGGTGCCGATTTCATGATAGCTCATGGCATCAATTTGAATATGGGGCAACAGATTATGAGTTGGCGAAATGTAGAGATACCTCTAGACGTGGGGTACAAGCATCAAGTGCACGCAAGAAGGATAGTTGCGGTCGAACAACTCAAATTGCCACCTCAGAGTGAATCACTGATATGGGCGCGTTTGGATGGAGACTGTGTGGAAAACCGCTTGTGGGTTGTGGAACCAGCAGAAATACAGACGGATTTAATATCAGCAAAGGCCCTCGTCAAATCCACAGAACAAAGAATAGTCCCGGTGAGAGTGCTAAATCTATCAGGCCATGAAAGAGTCGTCTATAAAAACTCAGAGGTGGGCCAATGTGTTCCAGTAGAGGCGGTAATAAACAGCGAACAGACGCCGCAACCTGCCGATATGTCCGCCAAGGATCAAAAGGAATTTGGTGAAAATGTGGAGAAATGGATAGCAGGTTTAGCAGCTGCAGAGAAAACCAAAGCCAAAAAGCTGCTAAAGAGGTATGCTTTCGCTTTCGCCACGAACAAGAAAAGGCAAGGAAGAACAGCTATGGTCAAACACGAAATTGATACTGGCGAAGCGAGACCGATAAAGCAGGCACCCAGAAGCATACCGCTGGCGAAGCGTAATGAGGTTAAAGAATTAGTCGATGAAATGAGGAAGAGCGGTGTAATCGAACCATCATCGGGTCCGTGGAGCTCACCTGTAGTCTTAGTAAAGAAGAAAGATGGCAGTACAAGATTCTGCGTAGACTACAGGAAGCTGAATGATGTCACCAAAAAGGATAGTTACCCGCTACCGAGAATTGACGACACACTCGACACGCTAGCCGGAACAAAATGGTTTTCCACATTGGATCTACAAAGCGGGTATTGGCAGGTGGAGATTGCAGACAAGGACAAAGAGAAAACCGCATTCAGTGCGAACGGCGGCTTATGGCAGTTTAAGGTTATGCCATTTGGACTCTGTAATGCTCCGGCCACATTCGAGCGGCTTATGGAATGTGTGCTAAAGGGACTGCATTGGAAGACTTGCCTGGTGTATCTCGACGACATAATAGTGATGGGCAGAACTTTCGACGAACACCTCAAGAACCTGGGAGAAGTTCTGCAACGGATATCAACGGCTGGACTAAAACTAAGCGTAAAGAAATGTGCATTTTTCCAAAAGCAGGTGAAATATTTGGGGCATCTTGTCACAGCAGATGGCATATCCACCGATGAAGATAAAATACGAGCAGTAAAGGACTGGCCTCGTCCCCAGAATCTTCATGAACTACGCAGCTTTTTGGGACTATGCACATACTACAGACGCTTTGTGCCTAACTTTGCCAGCGTGGCTGCAAGTTTGCATGAGCTCACCAAGAAGTCAAAAGTCTACCAATGGGGTGAGATACAGGAGAAGGCTTTCCAGACACTAAAAGACCTATTGTGTGCTGCACCAGTTTTGGCGTATCCAGTCCCAGGAGAAAAGTTCATCTTAGACAGTGATGCCAGCGGATATGGTATTGGTGGTGTACTTTCCCAAGTGGTCAATGGAACAGAGAAAGTCGTAGGCTACTATAGTCGCACATTGTCAAAGCCTGAACGGAATTATTGCGTAACCCGACGAGAGCTACTGGCAGTGCTGGAGTGCATCAAACATTACCATAAGTACCTGTATGGCCAAAATTTTCTGTTAAGGACTGATCACTCCGCACTAAGATGGCTGCTACAATTCAAGAACCCTGAAGGGCAGTTAGCACGTTGGATTGAACGCCTCCAGACTTACGACTTCAGCATTGAACACCGAAGGGGCATAAAGCATGGAAATGCTGACGCTCTTTCCCGCCGACCTTGTAATTTGGAGTGTAAATATTGCATGAAAGCTGAGAAAAAGGAATCCATCGTCGATATCCGGCTAACGCGGATTGAAGGCAACGAAGACTGGTCCCAAGCACAAAGGAGTGACCCAATATTGGCGAAGGTAATAGCAGCGAAGGAGGAGGACAAACGACCTACAAGAAATGAGATATCCGCAGAAGGTCCTCTTACAAAAGCATATTGGGCACTATGGGACAGCTTAAAGATCATAAATGGGTGCCTATATCGACTTTGGGAAAGCGCTGATGGCAAGACCTCATCCAACCTATTGGTAGTGCCTTCCTCAAAAATGAAAGAAGTATTAAATGAATTCCATAATGGAGCTAGCGGAGGACATCTTGGATTGACAAAGACACTGGAAAGGCTAAAACAACGTTTTTATTGGGTTGGATGTCAACAAGCAGTGGCGGATTGGATAGCAAACTGCACCCAGTGTATTGAAGCTAAAGGTCCAACAAGAAGAAGTCGAGGTCAGATGCAGCAGTACAACTCAGGCGCACCTTTCGAGCGGATAGCCATGGACGTTGCAGGCCCTTTTCCAGTCAGCAATACCGGAAACCGATATGTTCTCGTTGTGATGGACTACTTCAGCAAATGGCCGGAAGTATATGCCATACCCAATCAAGAGGCGAACACAATAGTTAACGTTTTTGTGAACAACTGGGTATGCCGCTACGGGGTTCCAATAGAACTACATTCCGATCAAGGCAGAAATTTTGAGTCAGCTGTATTCAAGGAAATGTGCGAAGTATATGGCATTAAGAAGACTCGAACGACGCCTCTTCACCCACAGTCAGACGGCATGGTAGAGCGATTTAACCGAACCCTGGAGGAATACTTGCGAAAAGTAGTGAGCGAGCAACAGAAAGACTGGGACGAACACATTCCGAGGTTTTTACTGGCGTACCGATCGGCGGTCCATGATTCAACATCTAGATCACCCGCCAAGGTTATCTTTGGGACTGAGATAAAACTGCCCGGTGACTTAGAATTTGGTGTTAAGCCCGCCACAGAGAGGAACGAAACATACACGGGAAAAGAAGAAAGCCTGAATGAACTTCATGAGTTTGTACGCACCCGTATAAAAATGGTCAGTGATAGAATGAAAGCCAGATATGATAGAGCAGCAAACACAGAGGGCTTCCATGAGGGACAAATGGTTCTGCTATACAACCCAAAGCGGAAGAAGGGATTATCTCCCAAGCTACAAACCAGCTGGGATGGACCGTATAAAATAATTAAACGGTTAAACGATGTCGTGTACAGGATACAGAAAGCTAGCAGCCCCCGAGCAAAAATGAAGGTCGTACACATAGAGCGACTGGCAAAATATGGGAAAGGAGATAATGAGCCTATTCGGGACGAACAGGCTTAAGTGGGCGGCAGTGTTACGCAAAGCGAAACGACCTAATATCGTTTAACAATAAAAACGATAAACAAAAGCCACACAATACAAATACACACTAACACTAAGAATACAATGAACGTGCTGATTATCTAAAGCTGCACACACACATGTGTACAACGAACCAGGTAGCAACAACAACATGGAATGAAGTAAACCAGCTACGACAAATATGTATCGAACCTGGTAGCGACTGGTACATAACATAAGCAAGTACACAAACAACAATGTACTAAGAATAGAGTTCTCGAGAAGGCGCGAGCGAGAACCTTCCACATCGAGAACGTTCATCGCACTGATTGATACGCGTGTGTGCGGACTATAAAAAGGGCTGGACAAAGCAAGCAGCAGTCAGAGTTAATTTAGTCAGCCTTGTGTGAAGTTGCGTGTGAACAAAATAAGTCGTGGTTGTAAAGATCTAGCGAATACTTGTGTGAACTAGTACAGTGAATAAACAGATTATTATTGTTGTATCGTTAAGTTCTATACGGTGGTACACAAAAGTAGTGTAAATAATAAAGAGAGTTTAAGAAAAACTAAAGACATATTTGTTTTTACTTTGTTGCAATTAACGAACTCATATTTAAACGTTTTTAAAAAGGTAAAAACGTAACAATATGTATGTAATTAAGTTTTTGAACTTCTATGATAATTAATATTTATTCATAATATTTATTTTACATTATTTAATACTTAACTTAAAAATACTTAAAAAGTGAAACTAACTACAATCGTTAAAATCGTTATCATTTTCATTATCAATGTCAGTAAGGAGTAACTTCATAGTATCTGATTAAAATGCTTTTCTTTTCCTTCGCGATTTTTGTGCACTGCAGCTTATAAAAGAGTCACTGCTTAAAAGTAACCTACTCAGGACATCTCGATTGGTATCGCTTCCACTGAATTTCCTCGCATAATTCGTACGCCATATGGCTTTATTGCCTATGGCTTTATTACACTGCATCTAATTTTTTTTATTTTTCAAAAAAAGTAAAATTTTCAAAAAATCTCCAAAAATAATTGCGCAAATTTGCGCAAACTTTTCTTTTTGTTCCTGAATGTAGAGAGTTCATATTTTCTTGTGGTATATAACATTAAACTACTAAAAACTATTTTCACCTTTAAAATCCTTATCTTTTTTTGGGGAGGGTAAAAAAATCTGAAATTTTTAATATTTTTAAATTTTGAATGAGTAATTTTAACATTAATATATGAGATATATATATATAAAAAAAACTGAAAGTAGCAGTTGCTCATACCTTTCAAATAAAAGAAAAAACAATATAAAATCTCTACTCGTTTAGCCACAAAAAAATACCATATAAACCTATTAAAATTTCAAAAAAAAACACCAAAAACGCATTTAATTTTCTTCACTTTCCTGACTTTGACATCGTTTCAAATCTACAAATCTCAACTTAAAGTCGTGAAAATTCACTATATAATGCAGAATTTTGTCTTCTATCGAACTGCATACTCAGTTTCTTAAATTTGTTTAAATTCTTTTTTGCCTTTTTGGCCATCTTTTCAGGGTAAATGCCACATAGTGCGACGATAAAAACGAATACAACTTAGAAACGACTTTTAAAACGATAATGCCAAATGGAATAGGGCCGAATATTTAAATTCTGGCAGCTGTCAGTTGAAAGGAATATTAATGGAAGAAAATATCTGACAGCAATCAGAATCCATAATTACCCCGATTATTTTGAATGTATTTCACATTATAATTTCTTTCTTACTAGAACAGCTCATTTTACGTTTATTCTGTTTTTTGTCACCATTATTTGATTTATCAGAGAATAGTTTATGATTTCTGCCTAGTTTGGCTTCGTTTAAGAAGCCGGAATATCGGCTTTCAAGAAGTTAAGAAATTCTAAACGTCTATCTAATTAATCTATTTGCGTTAATTGCTAAATGTTAATTTTTTTTTAAAATAATATATTAAACTGTAGATATAATTTTCAAAATTAGATCATTTTTTCAAAATTAATAATTTAAAAATGACAAGTTATAATGACTTCAAAACATTGTGTATTAAATTGATTGTATAAAATGGAATACAATGTAAATATACATTCAAGTGAATATACTTTTATGTTCAATTGTAATTCAAACTTTAAAATATTCAACATAAAAGCATAAAAATGTAAAATAAAACGTGTAAAACACCAAATTTCTAAAAGATATTTAATAAAATGCCGTTGATTATATGAACTGCAAATGTCATAAAAGAAAAAAAAATCAAGTCAAATACACTCACATCATTAAAACAAAAAAAAAAACCACAAGAACACAAACCATATACCACAACATACCTGCTGCCTTACGAAGCTTCTCATTTGGATCCCTATACTCATGCGCTTAAAAACATTTACATACGAACATATTATTAAGCAAACAAAATTTTACTACAGTGGCTCATAGCTTACTTCAACCAGTGCCTTTAAAGAACCATTATTATTGTTCCCTGTTGTGATACGCATCTGGTCTTGCTTCAGATGACTGAATCATAGCATTCACTTTGCCTCCATATTATTGGAGGCGTTGCTTTTGCCATGCATGCATTTAACAACAATTTCTACAAATATTGCTATGTTCACAATCGCTAATTTTATTGATTGCATCTCACATGCTCTCAATCTTTTTAATTATGCCGTGATATGTCAAGCAAAGAATGATCTAACAATTGATGATTCAAATATATACAAATACTTTGTAGAAGAATTTTGAGTTTCTTTCAAACAATCGTCATGTAATCGTTGCTATTTAAGGTGTATAGATGCGGAAATATTTGGCTGCAGAGTGAAGTATTCAGAGGCCATCGGAAAACTCGCGAGTTAATTTCGAGCAAAAGTTTACGGCATCGAAAGATGCGCTCAATAAAATCAAAAGAGCATCAGAACACTCAGTTTTTCTTATGTTGACTCGAAATTAGAATGGAAAGCTGGCTTAGGTCATGTCGGAATTCGGGGGAAATAACTGAAAGAGCAGATTTCTTGGAGGATAGTTTCACGGTTCTGATGAAGCCAGAACATTGTAGGATAATTTAAATTTTATTGGGTAATTATGTATCAGACTATAGAGGAAAAGCCTGAAGGGGATCGTAGACTCCAACAAAACTTGTTTTAGAATGAGTATGGATTCAAGCCCAAAAGAGACACCGTAATGAAGACAATGAATTACAATAAAACATTCTTGGAACCTGTAACGGGTTAACAAATCTTTGAAGACACTACTTGGGTGTTTATCAAGTAATAAGTAAATAATTAAACGAACAGGATTCAAAAGTCTTACAAGGTATTGGGAAGACACCCTATATGGATTGAGGGGTTATCCTATATAGACTGAAGGCAGAACAATAATTCGTCAGATCGTAGTGCTCTACTACACAATAGTGACCTCATTAATGCGGAGAAAACATCTATATATTTTGTGATAAATCGATATATTATATCATATCGAAATCGATATATTTTTCTAATGTGCCTCACTACATAAGAGTTAAAACAGAGTGATTGAAGACATTCGTTAAACACTGTAAATCATGTATGTCATATATTTATGCATGTATTTTATGTCTTCATAGCTATTGTTCCTGTTTTACATACAATACACACACATTTTTTCGTTCCATGCTGTGTTGCTTGGCAACCGATTTGACTTTCAAACTTTTACATCATCAAAGAGAACATACGAAAAATCTGACTCAAGCAACAACGTACTGACTGACTGTCTAGCAGAACATGCGAATGGCTGACTCGTTCACAATCCACGTTTCAGTGTTTTTGTTTGTTTTATTATTTTCGTAATAACAGTGAAAATGTTTTACTGAAAGACAACTACGGCGGCGGATATAAATTTGTTGAGACAAACGAAGACCCGTATGAGCCATTTACAGTCTGACTAATATTAGTTCGTACAAAACAAATAACCACAATTAATTTTTGTTGTAATACTGGCTGCTTTGTTGTCCATAATTCGATTTGTCTAAATATTTAGAAGTAAATTAAAAGTCTTTTAAATATTTTAAATTTAACATTCAGTTTTTGATTATAAGTTAAAAATAAAGGGTGTCTCGTTAATAGCGAAAATTTTAAATTTGGTGTTATTTTTTTGCGCTAATAAGTCAACTCTCAAAATTAGCAGCTGCCACATTGCATTGTTTACTCCGATTATTATGAAACTAGGCCGGTTATAGACAGAAAAATTGTTGCGCGTCAACGTACTAGTCGGTCACACTAATACAAAAAGAAAAGAAAACCCGAATACATCAATTCGTCAACTATACATACAAAATTCAGCCAAATATGGAGCTCAAATCAGCAGCCCAAGCAATTCATTCAATAGGCAAAAAGGCAAAGTATGTTAATGCCAATTTTTTTTTAAAAATAGTCAACTTTTCCACCTGAACGGTTAACACAAAATACTTACGGTATTGGGAATCAGAAAATCCTTATGCAATCGATGAAATTCACCCACAACGAGCACCTGTCTAGTGTGGATTTTGGTGTGGCACCGTGGTTGGCCCTTAATTTTTTGAAGGTGAGACCGAAATTGCAGTGAATGTGAGCGGAATTCGCTACGAAAAATGATGATGGAATGCTAGTGCCTAAAATTCCTGAGCTCAAATCCGAGATGTAACCCGACTTCGGTGAGATACTGTCACACATTCGAAAAAATACTCGCTTGGTTTTGTAACATTGGAAGCTTCCCCTTTCTGATTTCATCTTAAGATTCCACATATTTTTTGACAGAAGTATAACTCAACATTGATCCTTCAAACTAAAACTAACTATTGGGTTGACTGATGATATTTTTACGCCATTTATGTGATTGAACAGTTGGATTAGAATAGTTGGGACAGATATTTATAAACATTGCTCACTAAATAGTAGCTACAGCTCATGAACGACATTACATTAGTTACTTATGAACTTATGTATATGTAAACGTTATTGTATGTAGATGTCTGCAATATGTATTCTAAACCTTACATACAAATATCTAAAAATTTAGAAATGAAAAACAAAGATAAATAAATAATTAGAATATGCCTACATCAGCTACACATATTACACCGTTCTTATATATTTGTTGTTGCCACCACTGTCATTATAAAACCAACACAATCAATATTTCCTATTATTTAGATAATGAACAACAAAAAAAGGAAAAGGAAATTTGTGGAGGGAAGTTTAAGATTGTGATGATATTAATGGTGATGGTAATAAAGGTGAGTGGTTGTTGGCGCTTTGGGACATGTTGTAAAGCAATATTTTAAAGGTTTGGTTTCGTTTCCCCAACTACTGAGCAAATATTTGTTTTGTCTGTTTTTTAGAATTTGCTTTCATTTTATCCCTTTCCTTTCCTTTTTAATGCCTTCAGATTCAATTTCATGCTCAACTTTGTGAATGTTTTGATCCTGATATACCACAGAAAATATTTTTTAGTTTCTAATGGAGGTTAGACAAAGGGCTTTACCCTTCGGGTGCAATTCTCTATTAATATTGATTTTGACGGCGAAGTTGTTAATGCTTTTTGTCGCAGTTTTGTTGTGCTTGTTGCTATTTTCATTCCGTATCGAATTGCATGCGAACAAGTAAACAAGCAAGAAATTTCTTTGAAATTCTAAATATTTTAAGCAATTATATTTTTAAAGTTCATGGAAAACTATCTTGTGTGAAGACAGTAAGATAACAAAATTCATGGAAATAGACATACGAAAAACGGCATTGACTGCTGCAAGTAAGGTATTTCTGTTGAAATTCACATATCAAATTAAATATTTTCGGAAAATTAATAATTTAATGTCCTTAAAGTAAATCGTCTGAGCTTTGCAAACCGAAATACATTGTATGTATGTATGTATTTAACAGCATAATTTTAACCATGCCCGTATAAGTCGCTTTAATTGCGCAATAAAATTTTTCGGATGCACTGTCTCAATTTCTTCAGGAAGAATTCTATACATAAAATAGTATTCTAAATAAAATAGTAGTCTAAAATGGTAGTCTAGTGAGTAGCGTGCTAGATTATTAGCATGAGTTTCGTGGGTACGATTCCTACCAGAGGTTCTGGTCTGTTACACTACAGTTTCTCAGTTCATAATAAAAATTATATAATTTGTAAATGTATTGTAATTAATAAATAAATAAAAATTTTAAATTAAGATGTTATTGCTTGAGACCGCAGATGTATGTCTTTGTTTTATTTTGTTTTAAGCTTGTGTAATAGTAGGGAAAAATACCCGATGTTAAAAAGCCCGACAGAAATTTAAGACACTCTATGTACTGTAGTGTGCTCTTTCATTACACACTGCTGTACTTTAACTGTACTGTACATAACATTAAACACACACACCTACATACACACGCGACACATACTACAAGCATAAACAAAAATCAATCAAGCTGCGCTTAACTGAAATGTGACGAATGTTTGAAGGGATCATATTGGTAATTGAGTGTCATTGATAAAGTCACTCAATTCCCAATTTGAAGACAATATGATTGGTCAATTCTTCAAGTTGCGACTGTCGAAATTAGAGCAGGTCCATATATGGGATAGGATTAAGCAAGATAGAATGTAAATTAAAGTAAGTTAGAATAATATAGAATATATGTAAATTTTTGTATAAAGAGAACCCTTTGGCCACAAATAAATCAGATTCTAATGAAGACTCAAATCGGCAACAACTTTGCCTTGGTTTTTATTATCCAATCTCCCTTTGCCCTTACTAAGGTAAGATCGGCAATTGTAGCGTAACCAACGGCAAACACTGCCGGTTACAAGAATCCTTTTATTTATATCTTTATTATAAAAGCATTTATCCACCACAGTATATGCCACAGTTTAGAGTAGAGTAACAGAGTTTATGTTGGGTTAGTAAAAGGTAACTTTAGCTCATGAGAACTTTAAACTTTACTTTTACCTTTAACTTTTTTCCGTTATTACAATTTACAGATAAAATAAAATTAAGTGTTTTTAAAACTATGGCAAGGCCGGATCTGTATTAATAACTGCTGCCAAATTAAAAAAGATCTTTAAAAACGCAGTGTGAACGATATGCTGTGAACAAATTGGGGATGAATAATTTGTTTTAAATCTCCTTCAATGAGAACGAGATGTGGATTATAATTGCTCGCAAACAATTACAATCATTGGGTAATTGGGAAAAAAAGAAAGAGAAATTAGATTATTTCACTTCTGAGAACTTAGAATTCTGACAGAATTCTTACCTTTTTTTTTCTCCTTTGGGTAAAACCTTTTTTTCAGGATGGATGTCTAGGATATTAACCTTTTAATTTAATTTCTTCAACAGAGGTTTGAGGTAAGTATAAAATTCACTTTATTTTTCAATACGATTATGTAAATTCAGTTCACAGTATAATTCAGGTTAAGGTTTAGGTAAGTATATTTTTTAATTTACATATTTAATATATTTAATTTACTACTTAAGCACAATTTGGTTTATTTCAATTTTATTATAATTTTTAGCACAAATTTTAATAGAATTTAAGGTAAGTACAAATTTATAGATTTTAGGTAAGTATCAAATATATAATTTTTTTTAACTTTATTTTATTTGAATTTTGGTTGTTCTATTAATATTATTTTATGTTTGGGTTTAATTTTATAAGAGGCTTGCACAATTTTAAAAAGGATGAGAATATGTTGTGGATGATCTCATTGTAAGATTTGAAGTGAGTTATGATTGTAGGTTGTTTATCTATTAAACTTCTGTTTCTCTAAAGCAACTGAATTAACAGTATATTTGGAGACATTCCTTTGGAAATTATGGAAATTCTGTGCAAATATTTGGAGGCATTCCCGTTGGAAATTATGCTTAAGTGTAATTAACGCAATTATGTTATTTAACATAAAAATTATTTTTTTTTGTTAAATAATTTATGTATTCAAACCGAGTTTGAACATGCTGTTTTTTTATTATTAAATTTGTTTAAATTTGAAGTTGCCATAAAACTTAATTTTAAAAGTTGCAAGTACGATGATCTTCCCTTTAGCTTAACGCTCACTTTTACCTTATTGTATATTTATAATAATAAAAAAAAACTATTTGTCTGCCCGTTAAAATCCTCCCTTTAGTTAAAGGCAAGATGTAACAATGCCCCTTAAGTGCATAATGTGCGATTAAAATTTACCAAATTTTTTTGTTTTGAAACTTTCTATATTCTTGCCTATAATTTTTTTAAGTGTTCCATAATATCTTATGGGTGAAACCGGAAATAAAGGATTTTTATGTACACAGTGGTGGACATTTAATTAAAACATAAGTATGCTATCTTATTTTTTAGGGTTTTTATATGATTTCTTGATAGTTTAACCAGACTTTTTCCACTGAAAAGATAAATTAGATCTCTATTACATTTGATTCATTTTTTGCTTTTCTTTTCTATTTAATTTTCTAATAATATAAGTCATTATTTGGTGAAAGAGTTGTTTTTCAAGTTAACGACGCATAATTAAAACATTTGAAGTTTTTCCCTTTACAATGCATTTTTAATACCTAATTTAATAGTTTTTAAATGATATGGGAATAAATGTGTACAAAAATTAATCCTATGGTTCGTGATAAGGGCCAAGTTATTCCAAAGATGATATGAAAGTAATACTCAATTTTCGACAAACCAAGAAGACGGTAAATGAAATTTCCTATTTAATTGGTTAGAAAAAAAATTGATAATGTAATGAAACATTTTAATACATTTGGAAACTCAAATAATATAATCAAAACCCCAAACTCCGTTTAACTACAGCCTGAATAAAGCTGTTTTAATTATTGAACAGTCGCCGTAGTCTAGTAGGTAGTGTGTTGGCTTATTAGACGTAAAGCCAGGGTTTGAGCCCCAGGCGAGACATCAAAGACAAAATACAAAAAGTGTTTCTTCGGCGAATTCCTCTCGGCAGATTTGTGGCAAAAACTCTAAGAGTAAATAAAATTGTCATTAAAAGTTTCTCAAAAATCTGTCGTTCGGAGTCGACTTTAAACTGTGGGTCCCACCACTCATACTATAAAATTAACACACACAACATAAGTGGTGTGATAAACTAGGTCGTAATCCTGAGTGACGAGTTGTAATGATCAATTATGTATGTAATTCTTGAATATATTCTATAAACTCTTATTGAATTTTTTTTTATACCTTATTTATTTTCGAAATTATATGAGTTTAATTTTTTAAGTGTGCTGTATGAAATAAGCTGTAAGCCACTGTACACATACATATTTATATGTATTTATATGTATTGTGTAAAAAAATGTTACGATGATAAAAATAGACAACGAAAAAGCCACTAAATAGGTGCTTTGCTAAATACTTTTATATATTTCAACAAACACAGAGAATTTGAAGTTATCCCAAAAGGATTTGTGCTTTTTCTGTAATTTCTCTCTTTAAAATCACAGACACCATCGAACACAAACACCGCTACCTTACGGCTCTACTGAATATTCTAAACCAATCCTACTCAATATAAATATAGTTCCATGTTGAGCCACAAGAAGAAATAAATGCAGATGCGATGAGGTCAACGCAGACAACCAGAATGAACAAAAACTTGAGGCGTTTTTTGTTTCCTCACGCCGTTATTACATTTTCCGTGATAATTTGCTGGAAACTCACAACGCGATAATTGCCATAAAAATAATAAATAAATAGTTGACGACAAACACACGAATGTATGGCTAAAGAGATGAAGGAGAGTAAGTGTGGGAAAATAGCTAAGGTAGGGAAAAAGAAAATGTTAAACATTTTTCAATTTGAATAAAAAAGACTTATTGTAATAATTATAATAATAAATAAATAATAAATAATAAAAAAGGTATAAAAGTATAAAAGGTTATCCCGTTTAGAATTCATTTATTTATTTTCTTGAAAAGATTGCTGTAAACTGATTTAAATCAGTACCACTTAATTCGTTTCACAACGTTTTTACCACCCTTACTCAAATAGGATAATATTGGTGATAATACTGACAGTAAAATTGTTAGTTATTTTTAAGAAACATTGATGTCATTTGCGAATCATTCACGGTATTTTAATTTATAATCACTAAAAAATTAATTTTGAAAAAGTCTTTAATTTAGAATTGAAATGAATATGTTGGAATTCTTAAAAAATCTTTGGTCTTCTCAATAATAAAAGAAACATTGTATATAAATTGATTTATTTTTAATTAAAGGAATTTATCGATTCGCAAAATAATCGTTGTGCATAATATTTATTCTCTCAAGATCTGAATATGAACCAATCGCTTTTTTATATATTTCGTGCTATAAAAATAATATTCTTTGGATTTAATTTGTATTGGAAATGATGGAAAAGAACGTTGTTTGTTAATGAGAAAAAAACTTAATCTTAAATCTAAACTTGTCGTATACCTGCATTATCAAGATCTATTTCATCTAAACACTTATCTTGGGAGTCAGTAGAGTTTAAACTAGATAATAGCACTTGAACGTGTTTTTGGCGAACTCATATTACATCATAGTTTGGATAGATTTAATCTGTTTTTAGATATAGCAGAGAATATACATTATTCTACAACTATGAGACATAATTCTCATCAACCCTTTTTCTTTGACCAATATCTTCAGAAATATTGTTCAGAATTTTATTTGACTTTTCATTACGTACATCTTCTTATTTTTGTCTCTAATGTATCAAATCATAAATAGTGAAACACCATATGCCCACTTTTAATGTTGGAAGTCGATCAGATGTTCCAAAATTTCTTTAATAGCCTTATCGTTTCTTGCTTTTCGTTGTAAACTTGTGTAGAGTGCACCAAATGTAAATGTTTTTTATGCCAAAAGAATATCCATTTAAACTTCTTGAAAAGTCTGAATAATTCTCCTTTTATAATATTCCACTCATTTCTTTATTTCTGTTTTCTACTTTTTTTGACTATCTTGCGGTATACTTCAATAGCTGAATTTGTATTTAAGGCAGATGTATATTAACCCATTTATGGTCACTGTGCCAATTTGGGAACACTTAATTATTAAGGCTTTATAAAAAAAGACTGTTTACTCAAGTTTATTTATTTTTGCATTATTGAATAGTGGAAAGTGCTCTGAATAAATAATAAATGAAACAATTTAACTACATTTATTGTTATTGCTGTAATAATCTATTAAAATTCATTAACAATACACATGTAGAGGTCGGTTAATGGTAATCAAAGTTATATTTTCTACCTAAAGCTTATAGCCGTTATTTGTATTATTATATAAAATTTAATAAACAGTGAAACATTGAAAAGCATTTTTAGTTTCATACAACAAAGGTATAATATGTTAGAAAACATAATAATGCTGTTCCAATTTGCGTACAATGGCCACAAGTATACTAAAAACAAATTTTAAAAAATATAAAAATTATAAAAATATTAACAAAAAGTTGATATGCAAATACCTCACTTGTTCCAAACTTACAACAAAAGCATGGGCGGAGTTGACGAAATGGACCAATCTATATTTTTATACCGTATTAGCATACATATATAGCAAAAAATGGTGGTGGTGTTTATTTACGTACATGGTTAATATGGCATTATCAAATGCATGGCGCCTACATGAATTTTGTGAAGAAAATCAATTACAATTTCGTCGACGATTTATCAAAAAAACTTTTGCAGTTGACCTTAAAAAGTCCAAAACAAACTTTAGCTGGAAATATGGTGACATAATTAATGATTTATTGAATAAAATTTATCATTAGACCACAGTAAATTTATTAATACTCTTAAGTTAAGCGCATACAAAATAATGGGTAAAAGAACATTAAACTTTAATATCAGTGCTGCAGTTTAATAAATGGATCGAAAATTGATATTGTAGGCGCCGCCAAGAAGATCAAAATAATCATCAATTACAGGCTTATACTGACAAATAATTTTAAAGTATTGATAGGCTAAACTTATAGTTAGATTTGTTACCTTTGGTCGACACAATATTTTACTCCGCTACACATTAGATAATATCTGAACTAATATTAGGTTTAAAGCGTTTGTTGTGTACATTTTGCAAATTGCGATTCGCTTTAGGAATTGTCTACCACATCCAAAGCAATGTCTTTAGTAATAGTAATACATAATAATAGTTTTGTATATTGTATGGCTTTAATAAAGTTAATATTTTGTAATATAAATAATTTATAATTTAATTTAATTGTTGAAACTATGTCCTTATACGTGTGATCTGTTGTTGAACATTGCTTTCCTGTATTGTAAATATTGAATAAGAATATGCTGTGTTGAACAGGAAATTAAGGCAATAAATAAATTAATTTGAAATGTTTGTGACAAATAAAAAGTTTCCCGTTCATACTATTACAGAGCAAAGTTAAGGTATAAATTCTTTTATTACCTCATGGCAATACCATAATCTAATTTTTTATAATTTGTTACTAATTAAAAAAAAATAATCAAATCATTTTAGCAGTATTGATAAAAAAAATTTTATTTTGCTGTTCTAGTTTAAATCTATTATATATTTCAAACTAAATGTCATCAACATTCGTATCAACTAAAATTGAAAGGATTTTCAAAAATAAAAAATATAGAGAAAGTTAAAGAGTCAGGAAACAAGTTGTAAGGTTATATAAAAGCTGATATCAATAGTAAAAAACTAAAATTAAGTGAGTTTTCTAACGAAGGAAAATTATCACCGGTGGTATATTCCGTGTCACATCCAGGAATTAAATGATATTTCACGAATGTTTCATGACACTTAATTGCAAAAATTCAAGACGGTATCTTCAGAATTTCGTACCCGAATACCTCGAATAGATTACGTTTTGTTTGAATTACGAAATAAAACGTTAATTAAAAAGTTTTACAACAAAAAGTAAGATTTTTATACAAAATTTTCTAAATCAAGCAGAAATACAGCCAACATGGAACTGTAATTCATTATAAAAATATGGTGTTTTAAAAAATTTTTATTTGATGACACTCGCCGAGATAGTTTTTGTTTTTAAAATCATAATTTTTGGCATTTTTTTTTGTAAATCTTTCGTAAATTGCGTATTTGCGCATATATAGGGTCTTTCATTAAGAGCTTTTTATTTTTAAATCTAAATTTTTTATTCCTTTAAAAGTCTTATAGATTAAT
Source organism: Sarcophaga subvicina (assembly GCA_936449025.2). Lineage (NCBI taxonomy): Eukaryota > Metazoa > Arthropoda > Insecta > Diptera > Sarcophagidae > Sarcophaga > Sarcophaga subvicina. Next base: position 41,659,973 of record OW388082.2, read on the forward strand.
GTGTGGAATGAGCTTTGTGGCCATCCTGTTGAAGCTACATTTCGTTTTTGGTCAGATCATCCAATTTAGGTCAAAAGAAGTTGGTAATCATGGACTTATAGTTCTCGCCGTTGGCAATGATGGCCTAGCCAACGGCGTTCTCGAAGAAATGTAAATGACGGCGGTTAAGTTCTGATAATTTATTTGCTGCACAGATAACAGAATTTAAAAAAGATCAAGTGTCTAGCTAAAAAGTACTGTAAATATTGTCTAAAGCGTCTAACAGCGTCTTGACTTCTAGACGCATATGTACCAGCAAATATATGTCAATAGTGTTGAATGAAATTAAGTTGTAAGTAAATATGGTTGGAATTAATAACATTTTCATGTTGTGCGACGATCTGTAAGTCAATCGTTTCAAAATTCGAAGCTCTTATGTCTTATTTTGTTGACACCAAATACAACTTTTTAAGCTCTCCTTTCTATATACATTTGATAAGTTTTTAAATTAAATATTTAGCCATAGCAATTTTTCAGAATTAAACGTGTAAATTTAACTGTAACTATAAACTGTGTCTCTGTTAATTAGGTGGACAAAACTGATGAAAACATATTTTTCAAATTAAAAATAAGAACGAAATCTTATCGGTTAAATCTAAGACCGAAAGTACGGAATTATGTATGTGCATAATCGTATGCAAAGGCCAACAAGTAGAATTAATTAATACTAATTCCAAAAGGGTTGTGCGTAACAAAGCACTTACCCATCTAAACTAAAATCATAGGGGGTATGTATATACATAGTATTCTGGAAAAAAAGTTTTATTTCCCCTTAAACGAATTATGTTTTGTTTTTGACTTTTTTCACCAGCAGCAACAATGACAATTATTTACTACTGGAAAACAGAAACACAAAAAAATAATACTAAACTGGCAGTAAGAGATTCGAGAAATATGCAGGCAGACAATAATGAATGAACTTTTATGGCTGCGAGTGTAACAGGACAATTAAAAATGTTGCACAATATGAGAGTTTATTCAACGATATGCAGTTGGGTTGCATGGTTTATTAAACAATTCATGGTCATAGTTCTGAGAATTAAATGTGGCTTTCATTGTTGAATTTACCATGACTTTAAATTCACATTTTAAGTTCAAATATTCATTCATTTAAGAAATATACGGTAGTGTTTTATATTTATATTGTATTATAGCGTTTTCATAGTGAATCTCTCGTATGAAAATATGAGAAAGTTTTAAAACTTAAATATTCTTTGGCTCATTGCCACTGCAAGTACTCAATAAAAATATTAATTTCTAAACTAGCATATTAGTTGCCAAATTTTAGTTAAATAAAAACTAAAACTATTGTAATTATTCTTTTGATGATCATATTTCCCTCTATGTTCAGCAGTTCTAGAGCTAGGATAGTTATAAAAAATTCATAAATTTTTTCCTTGGCGGTGAGTTCGTTAAGGTCTTATTAAACATTTCCAAAATATACTCCGAATTTTTTTCGCAATTATTATCTTCCTGTAGTTTATTTATAATTGTTACGCATGCGTTTCACCAATGCCAGATGCCAAGTATTCAAATTGGATTGCTAACTGTTTGCCCTAATTGAAGAGTCAATAGTGGAATAATTAGCCTTTGTAGCGTATATGTTTTATTTTACTTCCTTTTTTTTAGCGCGTTTTGACTTTAAATAGTCCGATCCAGTTAGACAGAAATCTAAGTTTTGATTCCTCGTATTCCATTTTGATGTACGACAGAGTTGAATGTTTAATGGGGGGTCCCTTCAAACGGTTGGACAATTCTTCCCATAATCTTTTAGTTGTTTCGTTTCCCTGTCCCCAATTGGGCAGCAAGTTTTTAGCTAAATTGGGATGATCAAACGTTTATTGTACCATAACGTCCTTTTGCTTACCGTTAATTTTGTTAATATTTGTCCTGAAAGGGGAAATTTCATTTATATTTACTTTTAGTTAAAAAAAATATTTGCTACTTACATTTTTGGCAATATTATTATAAATAAAAAAATTTTCCGTTTATTTCGTATTAAAAAAAACAAAGTGTGCGCAATTTCGATTGCTCATGTAGTATCGAATGAGATTTCGAGAGATATCACTCGAACGGGTACTCGTTATCGAATGATAAAATCTCAAATTTCGATACACCTGACTCGCGAACGTCTGCGGTGATTTCAAATATTAAAATTTCGATCAACTTCATTCGATAACGACTGCGGCGATTTGGCCCCTTGTATAAAAGAATTTATTGTAGAATTTCTGTTATTAGTATTATAATTCACTTGTCCATCAATTATTCTATTATCGAAACCATTCATTTGTAACATGTTAGCTCGACTTATGTTTGGATTAATATTCGAAAAATTACAAAATTAATCATACAAGCGAGAAGAAAACGTCAAACGTTGACAACTAAAACGAAACTTATACATACTATATATACATACATACGTATTGCAGTAAGTTATTCGCATTATGCAGCAGATGACCTGTAGTATTGAGTTCTACTTCTGGTTGTGGACATGATACAACCGCAAGATGCCTGTTTGCAATTTCACCTGAACACTAATATCCGTGTATCACAAAGTTTTACACCAAAACGGGAAATTACTTTGTGAAACAATCAAACAATACATCTATTCCAGAGAACTAAAGTGTTGGTGTAATGAACTGATGGTATGTTTAGAAGACGAACAAATTTAAGACTCCAATTCATTGACTATTGAAAAAACAATTCAAATATGAAATTTAATTACAAAATAAAAACAGCAAATGAAAACAATACTATCTATTGATGTTTATTGAAGCAATATTTAGCTTGACGAAGTCAAATAAACTCAAGGTATCAGTACCTTTTAGAAGTATGTATAACATAAAGAGCACGTGTCTGAACCCAGGTAAAGGTACAGTTCAGACATAAGAGCAAAATATTACACTGTAATGCTTCGTCGAATATTTCCTCATAAAGATTAATTGTCTACTTTTTACTAATGCAACGGCGCCTAGTAGGTATATTGGTATTAAATTTTTATTATATTTTTTTCTTTTGTTGCTTTTTAAAATATAATGATTTTTATATTTCATAAACGAGAGGGCAAGAAGTGTTCCTTCTCATGAGGTTTATAATACTTGCCGTTAACTAAAGGGAGGATTTTAACGGGCAGTTAAATTATTTTTCGTTATTATGAGTACCCAATAAGATCAATGTGATCGTTAAGCTAAAGGGAGGATCATCCTACCTTTAACATTTAAAGGTCACTTTATGTTTGAACTTGCCATATTATATATTATTTTCATTATGGCAACTTCAAATTTAAACAAAATGAGCATATACAACAAACAAAAAACGAAGCCCGCGGTTGCCACTGCGTTAAAAAAAAACTTGTATAATTGAGCAGTTTTATCGACATTGCTCCGGCACTTAACTAAACCCAAGTTTAACGGCAACTTGTAATAATGGCCCTTAGACTTTATAAAAATTCTGCATTTTTATTCATAACGAAAATGCTGAATTAAAACTACATTCAGTATACAAAAACGGAAATAATCGAAAATCAATTTCATCAGTTTCAGAATAAATTCATTGTGGTGAAAATCCATACTAAATAGAAGCCAAAGAAATCAAACAATATGGAGGAGACCATGCAATTTGAACTGTTGTGCACTAAACTCTTGTACATACTCATACCATGCCATACCTTTAACATGTACATATGTATGTACCAGCATATCGTACGGGTACTGCTGAAGTTAAAATTTCATTAATCGACTTTGGCATACAAGACTCGTAGAATTTTTTGGTCAAGCATCCTTTAGTTCGCATACTAGTTTGTGCGATGCATATTCATATGTGTAGTATGCATGTACAAGAGTGTTTTTTTTTTGTCTTGAGCCGGAGGTGGGAATCTTCGAAAGACACTTTTGTTCCAACAAAAGAGTGCACGATTCACCATCACTGGTGCCTACGTACTAAACCCACGCCCTACACACTTCAACCACTCTCCCTCCGCGGGACTGCCGCAAGGTATTACTTCGCGGAGGGCTGGTTAGCTTGAAAGCTTTATCACGTTAATTCAAATTTCGCCTCCGTTCCTCCAGTCTTCGGAGTACTATCAAAACTTCAGCCATTCTCTGGCTATATTGACTCCATAGAATCCTACAGTTCAACAGCTCTTCCATTAGCCGGTTTGGTTCCAAATTCGTTTCTCCCGGCCATCTAAATCTGGGACAGCATATTAGAATATGCTCCGCATCTTACTCCTCGTTTACACAGCTTAGGCATATAGGAGAAGTGTCATGACCAAATCTGTGCAGGTACTTCCTGAAGCACCCATGACCAGTTAGGAACTGGGTCACGTAGTAATTCAACTCGCAATGTTCGTTCTTCATCCAAAGGGTTACATCAGGGACAAGACGAAATGTCCATCTTCCCTTTAGACTGTTCTCCCATCGTGACTGCCATTTGTGCATGGAAGTCCTTCGTTCCTCCGCTTTTATAGCCGATATTTGTCCCGGGTACTCGAGACGGCGAAGGTATATCCTTCTCATCTCATCCGCCAGTATATCTATTGGTATTGTCTTTGCCAATACCAAAACTGCTTCATCAGACACTGTCCTGAAGCCACTTATCCGTCTAATCGCGCTTAGACGATACACCGAGGACAGTATCCTCCTCGTCGTCCCCACTGAGAGTGCCTCCGACCATATTGGGCAAGCATACAGCATTATCGACGTTACTACCGCCGAAATTATTCTCCTTTTAAATGGACCTGGTCCTCCAATATTTGGCATCATCCTCGCCAGTGCTCCCTGTGTTACAGATGCTTTTTCACCGATGTATTTCACGTGCTCCTTGAAGTTCAACCTGTCGTCGATAATCACTCCCAGGTATTTTATCGCCCTCTTCGATTCGATCCTTGTGCCTCCAACGGTCAATTCCATCTTCTCCACTATCTTCCGGCCGCTTATCAATGTACAAGAGTGTGTTAGCTGGCGTTTGTGTGTATTTTAGCAAAATTCCTGGGGTGTTTGAAGCATACAAATATGTACAACTATTATTCAGACAAAATCGAAAAAAAATAAGAAAAAATTTATTTTGCTGTGTATTGTTTGATGTTCCGTGAGCATGTACCCCATTTCATAGATGTTCTTGCCAGAGATGGAATCTATATTTTCAAGTACTAAATTTTAGTACATTTCTAAGAAAGATGACAAAGAATTTAAGGTCCCTAAAAGTTAATAAATGTGTATGTATGTGCATTTAGATAAAAATTTAAATAATTTAACATATCTTATTACATTTGTTTTCTGACGAATTATGATGTTTTCTTTTCAAATATCTATCCAATTAATTTTTGTTATAGTATACGTATGTATGCATGCATGTACATAAAATTGCCCATGTTATAGGAACAGAAGCTCTTAATGGCTTTTTTTGTTATAAACGTATGCAGCTCAAATTTTTTTGAAGGACTAAATTTGTACCCTTGTAACCATCACTAAAAAGTACATATGCATTGTACACAAATGTACTGTTATATGTGTGTAAAAAGTAAACTCATCTGCATCTATATTGATGAATAAATAAACTGTAATGATGACTTCTATAAAAATAGAAAAACTTTGGATTTTTTAATACAATTTTAACAAATATTTCAATTCTATACCATACCATATTAAGAGCCAAAGCTAATTTTGATTGAGATCTTTGTTAAAATAATATTTTGTCTGAATTTGGAGAAGTAATGATCAGTCTATTTAATAAATTCATTTTATTTGTTTTTTTTTTATAAAGTTTGTTCTTTAATTAACCATTATAATAAAATATTTTTGGGAAAAATGCTCCCCACAGCAAATACTAATTTTGGCTATTTGGAATAACTTTTTGTTTCCGAATACACGCATAGTTATCACGTAGTCGTATTATGTGTACCTTCAATTTATAAATCTACACAGAAGTACATTTCTACACCTTCACATATTCGCACAGAAAATATTGTACCGCATATACAAATATTCTAAACGTCTGAATTTAATTTCAATTTTATTTTAAAATCCAAATCCAATTTGATTTCAGTATAAAATGAATTTTTTCATCACACAGCTATATTAGGTTTTTGATTTTAAACTAAGTTGTATTTGAAAAATATTGTAATCCATTGAAAATGCATTACCTTCGTCAGCGGTTTTTAAGTAGCTACGTTGAAATAAAATTTTTAATTGCGGCCGGTTGTTTAAGTCAAATTGTCGGTGAAGAAATATTTAAGAAACACTAATATTGTGACTCATTTTACAAATACACACCAAAACAATTACACAAATTATAAATATAGCGTATGCTAGGCTATAGTGACAAAAAAATGTTTTGACCTCTTTGTTAGCCTAGTATTTGTCAATACTACAAAATGCTTGGTATATCTACTTTGATAGTCCCTTTATCATAGGACAAGAAACAGTGCAAGCATGCACCTAGAATGATTCACTTGTTTGTTGAGGCTTGTGGCCCTGTGGTGTAATAATGATTAGGGGAAAGCCGTAAGTTTAATGGAGAAAAGTACAATGCGGCTTTCTAAATACTCTCTCCTGATAGGATATCATGCATCATCAGCTCAGTAATGAAGATATTTGTAGTTCTATTTAATATAATTGTAGCATTTTCTATAAAAAATATAGCATTTATTGTAGTAAAGAAAAATAGTTATGAGATTATTCCACCTAAACACTACTCCCTTCCTAAAGCATTCAGTAAGATGATGGCATAATAAGAGCATTGATTAGGTCTGTTTTACTCATATGTCTACTACTGAGAAAAGTGGTGGAGACAATGTGATATTTTAGAAGTATATTGTGCCATTAGAAGCGGGTCTGTTTTATTTTAATAGAACAATGATATGTAAGAGGAGAAATTTAGATATTTAAAAAAATACAAAGTGCCATAAAATTAGGCCTTCATCGTCAATTTATCTTTTGTGTGAATAATGACTTTAAGCATGCCGGTGATATAGTCCCTAAACCTATATAATGCCCCTAAATCTTCTCAACCAACCGAACTCAATTCCATTCCGTATCTGTGAAAATTCGCATGAAACGATATATAAACCAACGATTCGTTTGAATTTTTACATTGCTGATGTAACTCTTGTTATTCTGAGTATATACCAGTCAGTCCGCGTTGAAACATTTATGTTCTTTCCGTATCTGGATCCATGTTAACAATTTTGTAAATCATTACCAGTGCTTTCATCAATTTTTTTTTTGAGGTGTGGTGTTCAACATTCTCCTCGGAATCACTGTCTACACTATGCACGTTTATCCCATTAAACTAATTAAGTTGTTCTCGGTTATTGGTTCTTCAGCTAATAATTCTTCTAAATCATCCTAGTTTAATACATTTTTACCAATTTCAATAATTATATAATCGATGGCGATATTTCACCACTACTATATGGCCATGTAGTTTCCCAGCATGCATTTATTTATATTATTTACTTTATTTACTTATTTATTTATTTATTATAATTAATTATAATATATAATAATATAATTAATTATTAGATATGAAACATTAAAAAAACATTAATTAAATATAGGAAATTAAATAAAAATAACAAATTCATATAAATATTAAATTTAAGTAAAAATATCATTTAAAGCAATTTAGAAAACTAACAATACTACACAAATAAATAAAAAAGTTAAAAGATAGAGAATCATAAAAATATAAAAAAGGAATATTTTCAAAAAAAAAATCGTTATAAAAAAGAATATTTAACCGATATAATAACCAAGCTAATAACGTAAAAAACTGTTCATTAAGAGAACAATTTAAATAACTCCTTTTTGAACGCATTTGCATTGCGTAACTTTTGGATGTAATTTGGTAGGAAATTCCAAAGACTTGTTGTGTGTATAAACAACTGTCGCTGTGACAGAAGAGTCCTGATCTAGCAAACCTAATCCGACCTTATAAATATTCCGGCTGTCCCGTGTCAATAATTTTATGGAGTAAGATGAGGCATTTAATTTTGAGTTTCCGGTTGGCTTTACTATCGCAGTTTGCGAAAATTTCGCATACATACAATAGCACAAGAATTAAATAAGTTCCAGCAAGTTGCATACGAATTGCAAAACGAGTTGAATCAATGACGGCCCATAAATTTCGAAGCATGCAGTTTAGAAATCTCTAATGCTGCCAGAAAAAATTGTTTAAAACGAATGATCAGTGTTTTTTATGTAGTATTTTTTAAAAGTGGAAATTATTTCTTAATCTAAAAGCTGAAGTTTAAGGGCTTAAGAATAAAATAACATCATAAATTTTAAAATCTGTTTAAAAAAGTTAATTTTTTATCGCCAAAAATAGAATCCGCGTAAAACGAGACCTAAGTATATTTACTTAACTCGACCTAGTTTCCCACACCACCAGCAATGTGTTAATGAGTGGCGGGACCTACAGTTTAAAGCCGCCTCCGAACGCCAGATTTTTGAGAAACTTGTAATTGCAATTTCATTTACTCTTAGATTTTTTATATATATTTAGTTTTTCGAGATGTCTGGGCTGGGGTTTGAACTACGGTTTCAGGTCGAAAAAGCCAACACACTTCCTACTAGACTACGGCGACAGTCGTGTCGTTTTTTAATACTCTTCCACGATGAGATTCGCCATGTATTTATCCATATTTCTTGCGCCTGAGTGGACTTCAAAACTGTATGTAAAGGGTGGTTTTTACAGAGGTATAGAACTTTAAGTTGCAATAAAACAACGATGGATTATTCGATTGACAGGAATTTTATTTATCCGAAAGATAATCTTGTGGCATTACATTTTAAATATGATTTCTGGCATATGACCGTCACGGCTGGCGCGGATGTAGTCCAATCTGGACGTCCAATTTTCGATGACTTTTTCCAACATTTGTGGCCGTATATCGGCAATAATACGGCGAATGTTGTCTTCCAAATGGTCAAGCGTTTGTGGCTTTACCGCATAAACCAATGACTTTACATAGCCCCACAGAAAGTAGTCTAGCGGTGTTAAATCACAAGATCTTGGAGGCCAATTCACAGGTCCAAAACGTGAAATTAGGCGGTCACCAAACGTGTCTTTCAATAAATCTATTGTGGCACGAGCTGTGTGACATGTTGCGCCGTCTTGTTGAAACCACATCTCCTGGACATCATTCAATTCAGGAATGAAAAAGTTAGTAATCATGGCTCTATACCGATCCCCATTGACTGTAACGTTCTGGCCACCATCGTTTTTGAGAAAGTACGGACCAATGATTCCACCAGCCCATAAAGCGCACCAAACAGTCAGTTTTTCTGGATGTAATGGTGTTTCCACATAAACTAAATTGATAACTGGGCTAGGGCCAATGGCTTTGTATAAATCCCTCTAAATCTAAATGTTTATTGCTCTCCAGGACTAAGAGAGCATTTGTTGTGCCGGATATTACTATCAGGAGGAATAAAATTGACTTTGTTGAATCAGCATCCGATCTGGGTGTTATCTTTAATGGTCGGCTAACGTGGTCTAACCACATTAACGTCATCGTTGGTAAAGTTTATGGTATGCTTAGGAACTTGTGGGCTGTTATAGATTCGACTCCCTTTGCCATACGTATGCAACTGGCTAAAACGTATTTGATTCCTGTCCTTTTATACGGATCTGAAATTTTCGCGAACTGTGATACTGATGATAAGCGGAAACTCAACCTTGCTTATAATAATATAGCCAGATATGTTTTTATTAGGGGACGTCGAGACCATATATTACAATTTTCATACCAGATATTCGGAGTTAATTTTGATAATCTATTAAATATAAAATGCTTTATTCGCCTCCATAAGATTATTACTCTAAAACACTTATCTACTTATTTAGTAGGATTACATTTTCTAGATCCAACCGCGGTAGTAAAATTATCCAAAACAGACATAGGACTCTTTTGTCACAACGCCAGTTTTTTATATACACCATCAGTCTTTGGAATACCTTACCTAATTATAATCATATTATAGGCAATGCAGTTAAGTACAAAAAGGAGTTATACAATCTGTTCAAGTAGTTTTTAGCATATCTTGATTTTTTTGTGAATTTTTTTCTCTCTATTTCTATTAATGATTATTATTTTTAATTTTTAATTTTTTAAATTAATATATCTTTAAATTTCATTGTATCTTAGTATATGAATATATTTTTACTTTGTTTGTATATTTCTTTATATTTGTATATATTGTTCTTTGTAGTTTTCCTAATTTATTTTTTACACATATTCATTTTTTTATCCTTTTTTGTATCGATTGCTATTCCCGTGATTTTTCACAGAGTCAAGGAGTGGAGGGTCTTGGAAATATATACGGGCAGTGATCACCAGTACATATCGTACACCTTTGCTCCAAGGAATAGACTTGAGGAGGACAATTACACCACGAATAATCGAATCTGGGATTCACGGAAATTAAATGCGAATCGGCTACTCTTGGAAGTGGATAGACTGTGTAGCAGAGTTGAACTCTCGGACGATGCGAGGACAAGAGTGGAACAAACCATGGAGATAATAAGACGCGGATGTAAAAAGGCAATGCCCTTGCGAAAACTTCCGAATATCAGATGGAAGGCAGTGTACTGGTGGGACGACAATATCGCAGCACTCAGGCGAGAGTGCCTACGACTACGACGGAGGTACACTAGAGCCAGACCCGATGGACCAGCTGCTGACGAAATGCGGGCATATAAGGAGGCAAAGAAGACTCTGAAGAAGGCTATATCGCGAAAGAAAAATCAGGCATTTCAGGAACTACGCGACGACGTAAACGTAAACCCTTACGGACTTGGATACAAAATTGTAATGGACAAACTACACAGAAGGAAACCAATGGAAATTATGGACGAGCGAGTAATGAGAAATATAGTGGATACACTATTCCCTACTCATGAACCGGCGAACGAACGACGACGGAATACGCGCAATACAGAACCTTTGCCATTTTCCGCGGAGGAGCTGAAAGCAGCTGCAGTCGGATTGAAACCCGGTAAGGCACCGGGGCCCGATGGCATCCCGCCTGAGGTAATGCGGGAGATTGCCAATCAGAGACCGCAATTCCTACTGGGAATGTACAACGCGTGCCTGAGAGAGTGTATTTTCCCCGAAATATGGAAGAGACAACGGCTAGTCTTGATAAATAAGGGAAAGGGCGATCCAGAGGACCCATCCGCGTACAGGCCACTGTGCATGCTGGATACGGCGGGAAAGCTGCTCGAGAGGCTTTTGAAGCCTCGGCTTGCTGCCGCGATTGAGAATAGTGGCGGACTGTCTGCTAGACAATATGGATTTCGACCCGGTCGGTCTACAATTGGTGCCTTGAGAGAGGTGACTGAAGCGGCCAGGGTAACACAACGAGGGAGCAAATCTTCGAGGCCTGTGGTACTGCTTGCGACTCTGGACGTTAAAAATGCGTTCAACAGCCTTAGATGGAGCGACGTATTAAATGCTTTGGAGTACAATTTCTCGGTGCCACACTACATCTTGGCCATGATAAGTAGTTATCTGAGTAGCAGACAGCTGGTGTATAACACAAGCTCGGGCCCAAGGGTGAAACATATAATATCAGGAGCGGCACAGGGATCGATACTCGGCCCCGACCTATGGAACGTCAACTACGATGGAATTCTGAAAGAGGATATGCCAGATGGAACTTTTTTGGTTGGATACGCAGATGATATTGCAGCTGTTATCACGGCCAGGAACACGGAAGAGGCACAACGAAAACTGAGACGTGTCATGCTGAGACCGAAAACATGGCTGGATGCCCACGGCCTGGATCTGGCCATGCACAAAACGGAATTACTTCTGATCACTGGTCGTCATATCCCCTTGCAGGTGGACATGAGTATAGGAGACGGAGTAATTAGGACCAAGAGCTCGGTGAAATACCTGGGAATAAGGCTGGATCCCAGACTAACATTTTCACATCAGATCCAGTACTCGGCTAACAAGGCCCAGAGGATCGTTGGACAGCTCAGTAGATTAATGGCGAACATTGGAGGCCCGCTACCGGCGAGACGGAGACTCCTGATGGAGGTCGGAAACAGCATTATGCTTTATGGGAGCGAAATTTGGGCTGAAACACTGAATGTTAAGAAGCGGACAAACGCACTGGTAGCGGTACAGAGAACGGCTGCATTGCGTATCGCGTCGGCATATCGTACGGTATCCGCTCCAGCCGTAGTGGTGATAGCGTGTATTATTCCTGTGGATCTGCTGGCAGCGGAGCGGATGGAGATCTATAAGGCGAAATCGGCTGGGAGTCACATAACCGCTCATTTCAGGGAAAACACCATTTCAAAATGGCAACAACGATGGAACGAAGAAGATAGAGGAAGATGGACGGCGAGACTTATTCCAGACATAAGGCCATGGATTGGTCGGAAATTTGGAGAGGTAAATTACTACGTTACACAGATGTTATCGGGTCACGGATATTTTAGGAAATATCTGCACAGAATGGAAAAGACCGCCTCACCTTACTGTCTTTACGAGGAAGGGGAGATAATTGATGACGCAGAGCACACCGTTTTCGAGTGTGCACGCTGGCAGAGCTATCGCTCTGCACTGACGTCGATAGTTGGGACGATCACGCCCGGTAACATTGTCGGGGTTATGATCGCGAGTAGAGAAAATTGGACCTCAGTGGCGAATTACGTGGAGAGGATTCTAAAACTGAAGAAGAGGGATCTTGAGGCTGCAGAACATGTGGGCACGCCGGAATAGATGAAACTGGCACACGTGTCTATCGAAATTCGAAGCAAGGATCTGGAGGAAAGGAATAGTGGAGACGCTTAGTTGTCTCTCCAACTTTCAACACGCAATCCGGACGCGGATATGAACATGCAGGGGCCAAAGAGCCAAAGGGACTCCACTCCGAAGTAATACCACCGTAGTTCCGGAGTGGGCACAACAAGTCCATGAGACGAGGGGGGGATTTAGTGGGTGAGGGCCCCACACACGGAGGATGTGACGACTTCCTCTATGGTGCGGTTAGGTACATTTACCCCTCCTCGGCGTGAAAAAAAAAAAAAAAAAAAAAATTCCCGTGATTTTAACACGTTCTTATTCATTTTTATTTCTACATTATTTCAAACATTTCATTACATATATAATCAATGATTTGTTATTATTTTCTTTCTTTGATGTATTCCCATAGCACTTTCATTTATAAGACTATTATCTTGTTGTGCTATGACTAATAATAAATAAATAAATAAATAAAATAAATAAAGTCACTTGAGGATTACCTTCACTCCAAATGCGGCAGTTTTGTTTGTTGACGTAGCCATTCAACCAGAAGTGCGCTACATCGCTAAACAAAATTCGCTTATGAAAATCGGGAACAACGGTAATCTCGTTTTGGGCCCATTCGACGAATCTACGCCTTACTTGATGATCGTTTGGCGTCAAATCTTGCACGAGTTGGATTTTGTAAGCACGGAAACCAAGATCCTTCCGCAAAATCTTCCATAAAGTGGATGAACACAGATCCAATTCCTGTGCTCGATGGCAGATGAACTCATTCGGGTCTTCCTCAATGCTACGCTCTACAGCAGCAATAGCTTCTTCTGTACGCACCGTACAGCGTCTCTGGGGTTGCGAGTTATCAATAAGAGCAAACGTGGTGCGAAAGCGTTCCATAGTTAATCGAATTAACTGCTCTGATGGACGATTTTGTCGACGATAAAATGGACGTAGTGCGCGATACGTTTTCCGCACAGAAACATTATTTTCGAAATAAAATTGCACTATTTGCAAGCGTTGTTCAGGCGTGAGTCTATTCATGATGAATTGCCAAACCAAACTGAGAATAAATCACTTGACAGCTGTTAAATCGGTCGCCATCTTGAAAAGTAATGCCAACTTAAAGTTCTATACCTCTATAAAAACACCCTTTATAATGCCCATAGATGTGGTTTCTGAATTATTATTTTTGCTTCATACATATGCTCGTATAGTGACAGCCGATGACCAAATGCTACGGAAGTAAATCTAATGTTCAAAGAAGTCCAACGTTAGGTAGCATCATTCATATGAACAATTTGTTTGAATTTATTAAATCAAGTTGTACGAGAACAAGTATTATTTAAATTACAGTAAATTACTAAAGCAAATTTAACAACAACAATTCCTACATGCAGCTGAATTTTGTAATAAAACTCTGAAACATTTCGAAATTCACACATACTTGAACCAGAACAAAATGTTATTAATTTAGAATGGAAAATCATAAAATCAAAGGAGAGGAAATGATATGAAATGAAATGAAGTAAAGACTTGTCTTTTACAAAAAACCCAACTCAACAAGGTATACATGCAAAGAAATACGTACAGATTTCAAAGGAAGCAATGTGATAAGGATACATACATACATCAGCAGTAACGCAAGCACACACAACAGTTGAAACACATTTTTTGTTTGTTTTTCAACAACTATGGTACATAAATAAAATGAAGCATGAAAAAAAGAATGGAAATGATATGAGAAAAAGAAACAAGAAATACGAAAAAAAGTCGCGATATAAACGACTGACGACAGAAAACCGACTGACGTGAAATGGAATAGTACTGTGATGTAATGGCAAAGTGGAGCCTCAAAAGGAAACCGTAACAATTGAAAGTACAACACAAAGCCAGCGGTAACAGAACGAATAAAAAATTATGTTTCTTTGATGTCGGTGGCAACGTGTGTTATCGATAACGACAATAAATACCACACTTCTATAAAATTAATTGCAAATAAGTTTCAGCATAGTTGTGGATTTATTGCGAGAGTGACTGACAGTTTTACAGACAATTACGTAATCCATGATTCAGTGTTTTATAATTATTTGGTCAATTTATTTATTTTCGTTTTAAAGAAACAACAATAAATATTTGAATAAAAATTTTAATTAATTTGCACACGCTGGCTAATCCATTACTTCGATTTTTGTTTATAGAAACCAATTTTTGGAGTAGGAACTGTTGTCAATTATAGAGTTGTCCAGCTAAATTATCAAAACTTTCAACGATCGAATAAGCTTTCTCCACCGTGGAACCCACAGGTTATAGAGGCTGACATATCTACTACATATGCAAGGCAGGTGTCTAGGAAATGTCTTAAATAATTATGATACTTGAGACGATGTTACAACTAGTTTGCAAATGAATAGAATTCTAAAAATTAAGCTTGAATAAAACTAACTATTCAAAATTGAAGCCACCGTAGCCTAGCTTAGTTCAAAACCCAGCTCAAACACCGCAAATAACTGAAATGTGACAAAAATAAAACTTTCAGCGACCTCTTCTCAAGTAGTCCTCTGGCAAGAACTCTGCGGGCCATTATTACAACTTGCCGTTAAACTTGGGTTTAGTTAAATGTACCTTTAGCTAAAGGGAACTGGAAAGTTACCTTTAACTTATTTTCGTTATTACAACTTACAGATAAATTTTTTCAAAAATATGGCAGTGCCGGAGCAATGTCGATAAAACTGCTCAATTATACAAATGTGTAATTATACTGAGTATAATTAAAATTGCCATGAAAAGATCTTCAAAACTGAGTCTATGAAAAACTGTAGGTCCCGCCACTCGTGGATATGATTGTAATACTGACGAAAAGCTTGTAATTACCAATTAATTATGTAAGTACATATTTAAAATCACATCAACATGTGAATGTTTAGCATACACAGACAAAAAAAGGAAAGGAATAACTTCACATCTTTATTTTTCTTTATTATTTGAAGTTGTAAGAAAATATTCAAATGATTACTAATTCATTGGAGGATTGAAATGTATAAGAATATTATAATTCCGTCCGTACGACAATACAAATCTACATATATTTGTTTGTATGTGTATACCTCCTGTAATCTTATGAGGCCTGTTCTGATATCTAGCAGTCATAACTCTATTCTATGCCACTGAATTACCTAAATTATCACCCGAATTTATTAACGCTGATTCATTGACTAAACCCCTATTAATCTCTTTTTTAATTACCGATACTTTGAATACAGGAAATTTTCTCAGTGTATTGACAATCGGTATTGTAGTGAAGATCTCTTAGAAGGGTAATGTGTTAACTGGATTGGTATAACGATACTTAATAAAAGAAATGATACAATAGTCCAAATTGTACATAAACAGACATCGGAAATGATTAAAAAAACGACTAGGTTTTCGTCTTCATAGGTGGTATGTGGCTAACATAAATAGCTTGTGGATAACAGTAGAACAACTTAAAGAATGGTGATTACCTAATACTAGTTGATTTCACTAAAGCGTTCAGGATAGTAAACTAAAGCTTTATAAGCAATATACTAGTTCCTAAAGGTGGCCAGGAGAAAACAGTTTCTCTAATTCAAAATGCTTTAGCGGTTTATAAGAAAGGCTTAACTGTTTAAAGATTCAATATAAAGTCAAGTGTTAGACAGGCATCTTTCAGTAAATACTGGAAATTATTAATAAAATGATAAGTTTTCTAAACATTTTAAATATTTTTCTTCGAGGATTTTGAAATGTTTTACAATGTTACACCATGACATATATGTATCTATAATATTATTCAGCAAGTGAGTATTAGTCTTGTCTAAGTTAATCAGTATTTTAAAATAACATACAGAAAGGAGTTTTCAAAGTCAGTTTGTACCAGATTTGTTCAGTTTCGTTTCCAATTAAAATTATGATCCACCCAAATTCCTTAATGTTTATACGCAGTAACTGTGTCAATTAGCAGAGTTGATGAAATATAATGTAGTGAAAGATGGCAGTAGGCAGATCTCGTACAAGTGCAAATTATAACAATGTTTAAACAAATGGGCAGCGTACCGCATGCTTCGCTTACTTTACTATCATCGTAATCGTCCTATCGAAAGGTCTATTAGCAATATGGTTGTTAAATTCTAGTGCACTTGTTAAGTAAACGTTCCAACAGCACCCGTACGTCTATGAAATGCAAGATCAGCCCAATTATTTATTGCCGTTATTCGTGAGAGTGTGCAGAATCCGAAACAGTGGATCTCGAGGCTCTTATATAAAGTTGGTTTTTGGAGAATTTAGAATTTGGCGAATTTTGCGCCGTGACTTGGGCCTGCGTTTGTGCAAAATTGAACTGACCCAGGATCTGAAGGTAAACGAAGACAGAATGTGCATGGACCGACGATCAGATCTTCAGCGATGGTGCCCATTTCTAGATGGATGGGTATCCAACAGTGTTTGGCGATCAAAATTACATAATAAATAATAATTCTATTCGTTAATAAAACTTCAACATTAGTAATTTTAATGTCATGTGCTTACATTAGAATCACGTACTATTACTAGTTGGAAGTCTCCCAAATTCTTACTCTGAAAAGAGGAAGTGGAAGAGAACAGGCATCAGCTGTTTGTAATAGCATTCAGGAATGAGTCAAAACGTTACCGCTGGTGGCATTAAAGTGCCAATTTGACTCCTTCTTAGTCATCTTGGCACTTTTTATGACCCTTGTTTCAAATGACTCAATTCTCTATTCTTTTTACACTTTTTTACTTGCACCCAGTTTGAAGAAAATTGTGCGGCTTTGTTAGGAAAAATTAGTAAAATTCAAGAAGGTACGACCCTTACAAATAAAATTTATTTACAATGTTTGTTTTGCGTTTTTAAAACTATGAACAAGTTAAACAAACGTTTTCAAAGTGAGTCCTCCCAAATTATATATTTAGTTTCTTCAGCCAGAGAAATTTTATTAGAAATGTATAAAAACTTTTTGAAAAGACAATACATAAATATCAAAAACTTAGAAAAGATTGATCTTCAAAACAGCTTGCATTTTAAAGAAATATTAAAAGTATACATTGGCAACAAAGATGAGAAAAATATTACTGAACCTAATGAGATTAATATTTTGGATTTAATATCATGAATTTTGGACTTATGATAAATTGTATAAGGAAGTAATAGCAAAATAAACACATTGAAATATTTAGATCCGTTTTATATTAAATTTAATACTATGTTCAGGTATACACTTTTATTGAGTCAATATTCGGTTAATTAAGTACAATATTTTAAGTGTTCAGGCATAATAAGTTCAGCTCCTTATTCAATATTCATTTGACAGCTGGTACACAAAACAGCTGATTGTTTCAACAACATTTTTTTATTTGTCGTTGTTGAGATTTGAGTTGTCAAATATAAACAGAAAGTGTTCCGTTAATGTTGTCTAATATTTGTTAAATGTAATATTTTCTATTTTAAATTTTTTTATTCAAAATATTGAAGTGAATTCGACGCCGTAGTGTTGTCTTATTAAACGTAAGACCATGGTTCAAATTCCAGGTTAAACATCTAAAAGAAAACGAAATATGAAAAAATATTTCTTCGGCGACTTTCTCCCAACAGATTTCTGCCTAAAGGCACCAAGGTGTCCTTCTCCGGCAAAGTGAAGAACATCGTCCTCCTCATCGTCGTTTCTACAGCCGTCGTTACGGAATCCATTACTGCATTATCAATTATGTGATAAGCCGTAGGTTTTTGAAGGGGTTCCCAAATTATTATTATACGATGGTTATGCCGCAACTTTCCAATTCAACCACTCTACAGTTAACTGGAATACGCATCATATCGTTTCGCTATCTTCGTGAGACGACTATGTATGATAATATTTTGTCTGATTTTTTCTTTTGGACGCAGTCTGTGTAACTAATACCTCTGCTTGAAAGACGCTACCGTGATTCGGCGGCCTTACGCACTGGGTTATTCCAATCGATTCCAACAGCAACAGTTTCATTCAATTTGGAGCCATTAGTGAAGATTGGTACAAATTACGAAGTGCATTACAGCATTCTTCCAGACTTCTTTATTTAGAATGGATGTTCCGAATTTAATTGCGAAGTATTCTTGATTATTTTTTGAGAATCCTTGCGTGACCAGTATTTTATCCATCTTACCCCACAAAGGCGCTCACTAATCCTAGTCGGCAGCTGAGTAGCTGAATTAGAATCATTTGGCAATTTGTTTATCATACATACATACATACATAATTGGCCATTACAACCCTTCAGTCAGGATTACGGCCTAGCTTCTCACACCACTCATGTTGTGTGCGTTAATTTTATACGTGAGTGGCGGGACCTACAGTTTAACGTCGACTCCGAACGACAGAATTTTGAGAAACTTTTCATGGCAGTTTATTTTACTCTCAGAGTTTTTGCCAGAAATCTGCTGAGAGGAAGTCGTCGAAGAAATATTTTTTTTTTTTCATATTTCATTTTTGATGTCTGACCTGGGATACGAACCCGGGCTTTACGAATAGTAAGCCAACACACTACCTACTACACCACGGCGACTTCAATTTGTTTATCAACAACACTAAAGCATTCATGTTACAGGTTGCTGAGTTGTTTATACCTTTTTCCAATCCTCTCTTAACAGGTAATTTGCACAGGAAATACGAAATGGCTAGTATTTACGTTGGAAAGTATTTGCAGGTATCTGTTGCTTTCAAATATTTGAGACAAATTAAAATAAAAAGGAAATTAAAATTATTAAATTTTATTCAACATTTTTAATAATAGGAACACAAGTATAAGAAGAAGAAAAATTTTGAAATAAAATCAGTCGAGTTTAATGGTTTTTACGTTTGTATGTATGATACTTTACTATTTAAAATTCCAATTGTTTTCAACATTATTTTACGGTTGTGCTTTTTATGACTCCAAACAAACCACCCTCATATTTTAAAGTACTTATACTTAAAAACAATTATTTTTTTTTACAGCTGGGTGCCCCCGGAGCTATTGTTTACTCTCATTGCAATTCCTTTGTGACAATTGTTTCTTTGAGTCCATGGAGCATTGAAACCGAGCATCATATAAACGTTGCTCGTATTATATTCTGTTCCACTCTAATTCGCTACATACGCGCAACTTATTATTTTGTCATATAGCGTGCATTAGTCCCAGTTGGTCAAACTTAGAAAACAACTCTTGCTTCAAAAATTGTTTATTCAAGTTTTGCAAAATTGTATGCCATTCAGTTTATTGTAATCATAAGTTTCATAAAAATTAAGGTTTCTTTAGGAATATCGTAGAATGGTCGCAATCAAGGCATTTTTGTCTCATGTTATCTTGCACAGTGTTCAAGATTTTGGGCTAAAACCGAAACTGTCTCCTGATGGCGCAAATCAGTCAATGATGACATGGTTGGAAAATGATGAAAATGTTGAAAAGGTGGATATATCGGACTATCATCACATTTACATTTAAGTGTCAGGGTTTTCTAAGTACTTTGTACGATTACCAAGCCTTACTACACATTAGATCAATTAAGAATAATATGACGTGATACTATCATACTTGCTACCATTCTGTGCAGAAGAGATAATAAAGACCCTAAGGTTATATCAAAATCGACTTTAATAAGTGTTTTTAGCATTAAAAAAATTTTGGTACAAGTGCATCGGATTATCTTGAAAGTGACAAAATCGATACTATAATGCATCAAACTTCATACGGGGAATTTTTAATTCTGAAGGAAGTGTTAAGAAACATTTAAAACAGTTTTAAATTTCAAATCAATTGTTAAACTTTCTCGGACTCAGGGCTGCCCTGATAGGCTGACGAGTAGTGCGATGCTATACTAATATTAGAGTCGTGGTTTCGATCCTTATCACAGACTCTGGTATGTTATACTACACCAAGCAATAGGGTTGAGAATCGAAAAGGAAACTTTCCTCAAAAAGTTCAAGAAACATGGTATTATAAACCGTTTGATACTTGTCAGAGGATTATCGCGTCCCCATTTAAGCATAAAGAAAAATAATAATAAAAATTATTTGTAACGAAAAGTTTTGCAAAAGTAAATGAAACATTTATATGATGTTATAAATGATTGCCTACGATTTAATTGTTAAATATTATTTCATCTTAATGTTGTCCGCTTCTACGATTTAAGTAGTTCTTCCGTGGTGTCTAATTCTGGCTGCATACCAGCATTTTCATCAATGTGTCACCAAAAGCAAATAACGTGTCCAGCCAAAGGCGATCTCCATAAAGTTCCCATCTTCAAAAAAACTTTCGGGATGTCTGAGATATGCTAACCTCGAGTTGGCACGACCTTGACTATGCTCATTTCGGCACGACCTTGACTATGCATTGGAAATCGATTTTGAAGATGACGCAAGTGGGCTGACGTTTGTTGCATTCTGTTACCTGAGTACACCGAGTGAAAACCGGTCGAAATGGCTTTCAGGCTAATGTTGCAGACGCCTCCGTTCCGTTAAATCCGTGGCAGGGCTTCAAGTACGTTCGATTATCGTCGCCATTTAGTTGGTGATGCAGGTTTAGTTGAGATGACTCCTAATTAGTGTCCGACCTGGCTCTGAACGCAAACTCCCATGAGGATTTGCGTCAACCCTCGCGAGGACCTCACTGATTACCACAGGCACCCTCGGGGTCTTTGAAGGACAACTGCATAGCCGATATGAGATAGCGGCTTGAAGATGGAACCCAAGAGAAAAAATGAATAAAAGAATACTAGAAGTGGAAGAGATGATGCAGGGAGAGGTTGCCTTTATGAGCAGCCCGAAAATCAGGCGATCGCCGGTGAAAAAATCCCAGACGACGACGAACTCTCAGAGCGCGTCTGCGAAGAACACTGGGACTAAGAAGGATGGCACGACACCGGAATCTGTGCAAGAAGGGGCGCAAACGCAACCGGCGCATAGTGGAACACAGGAACCGCTTTTGAGGCACAGTTCCCCTAGACAGGAGTTTATATGTAAGATGAGAAACTCCGAGGAGGAGACCCTCACTAAGTGCCAAAATGTTATCCGCAGGATTAGAGGGGCAATGACGAGGGCAAGGAACATCAGCATGGAAGTTCAGAGCGGAGTAGCTGAATTAGAGGAGCTCATCGACATAATGCGGAGCTATAGAGAGAACTGGAAGACTGCGGAAAAGGAAAAAGAAGTGAGTATAGCACCCGAAATCACCAAGAATAACAG
The DNA here is from genome assembly GCA_936449025.2 of Sarcophaga subvicina. Taxonomy (NCBI): domain Eukaryota; kingdom Metazoa; phylum Arthropoda; class Insecta; order Diptera; family Sarcophagidae; genus Sarcophaga; species Sarcophaga subvicina. The sequence goes on from OW388082.2 coordinate 41,681,999, forward strand.
GAATGACTGTGAAGTCTCCACACCTGTTAGTTCCCTCAACAAGAGAGGCGCCTCAAGCCCGCCGGAGAGCCGTCCGGAAAAAAGGCCGAGAGGAAAACCGACGGACACCATACAGCTCAAGGAAACAGTGGACGAGGAATGGAAAACAGTGAGGAGCAAGAAAACGGCAAGGAAAGAGAAAAAGGAGCGAAGAAAAACTGTGAAAGAACGTCCAGAAGCTGTAATCATCCACCCAACCGAGGGGCGCAGCTACGCTGACGTTCTGAGGAACATAAGGAGCAAGATAAGACCAGAGGAATCGGATATAGCGATACGAGCCGTCCGGAGGACGAAAACAGGTCCTATTCTCATTGACGAGTTCAGGGAGAACCTAAAGAGCGTCCTAAATCAAGAGGCAACAGTAAAGGACCTTGTACCTACGGTCACTTTGGAAATTCGGGACCTGGATGCCCTCACAACCACCGAGGAAGTTATGGCAGCCGTACAAAGAGAACCGGGCGAAATAAATCCGGATACGTCCGTTCGTATAACCGGGGCGAACAGCCGGGAGCAGAAAAGAGCCTTCGTGACAACCTCTGCAAGTTGTGCGAAAGCGCTGCTGAAACTACAGAGGATCAAAATAGGCTGGACACGCTGTAGAATAACCATCAGGGAAGAACCGACACGCTGTTTCCGATGCTTCGGAATAGGTCACAAACGGTGGGAGTGTGGTGGACCAGACAGGTCAGACCTATGTATGAAATGTGGAGAAAAGGGGCATAAGCGAAAAGAATGCCGGAACACACCGAAATGTTGTATTTGCTATGCGGAGTCAGGAAAATCTCTGGATCACCTCCCGGGATCGCGGGGCTGCGGGACGAGCTTACGAAAGGCAGCATGAGGATATTGCAGCTGAATATGCACAGAGGGAAGGTGGCTTTTTCTTTGCTATCGCAAATAGTCAGGGAGCAGGAAATTGACGTAGCTGTTATAAGCGAACAGTATGCATCTAAAAATAGCGGATTCTGGCTGGGTGATGAAACATCTACAGCAGCTATATGGATAACGGATAACCAGGGCCCCCGACCGAGAAGATCTGGTAGGGGGGATTGTTTCACCTGGATACAGTTTGACGAGATTACTCTAATGAGTTGTTATTTGACTCCCAATGATGACGTGGGAACCTTTGAGGAGAAATTGGCCAGAATCGAGGATGCAATGGCGCAGATTGGCGGCAACTTCATAGTTGCAGGCGATTTTAACTCCAGAGCGGTAGAGTGGGGAATGCAGAATACCAACACAAGAGGCAGGCGAATTGTAGAGATGGCAGCTCGAACCGGCCTGGTCTTCGCGAATGAGGGGAGCGTAGCTACCTTTAGACGACCAGGCTGCGAGGGCACCATCCCTGATATAACTATGGTCTCGGAGAGCATGTATCACAGATTCAAGGAATGGAGGGTCTTGGAAATATATACGGGCAGTGATCACCAGTACATATCGTACACCTTTGCTCCAAGGAATAGACTTGAGAAGGACAATTACACCACGAATAATCGAATCTGGGATTCACGGAAATTAAATGCGAATCGGCTACTCTTGGAAGTGGATAGACTGTGTAGCAGAGTTGAACTCTCGGACGATGCGAGGACAAGAGTGGAACAAACCATGGAGATAATAAGACGCGGATGTAAAAAGGCAATGCCCTTGCGAAAACTTCCGAATATCAGAAGGAAGGCAGTGTACTGGTGGGACGACAATATCGCAGCACTCAGGCGAGAGTGCCTACGACTACGACGGAGGTACACTAGAGCCAGACCCGATGGACCAGCTGCTGACGAAATGCGGGCATATAAGGAGGCAAAGAAGACTCTGAAGAAGGCTATATCGCGAAAGAAAAATCAGGCATTTCAGGAACTACGCTACGACGTAAACGTAAACCCCTACGGACTTGGATACAAAATTGTAATGGACAAACTAAACAGAAGGAAACCAATGGAAATTATGGACGAGCGAGTAATGAGAAATATAGTGGATACACTATTCCCTACTCATGAACCGGCGAACGAACGACGACGGAATACGCGCAACACAGAACCTTTGCCATTTTCCGCGGAGGAGCTGAAAGCAGCTGCAGTCGGATTGAAACCCGGTAAGGCACCGGGGCCCGATGGCATCCCGCCTGAGGTAATGCGGGAGATTGCCAATCAGAGACCGCAATTCCTACTGGGAATGTACAACGCGTGCCTGAGAGAGTGTATTTTCCCCGAAATATGGAAGAGACAACGGCTAGTCTTGATAAATAAGGGAAAGGGCGATCCAGAGGACCCATCCGCGTACAGGCCACTGTGCATGCTGGATACGGCGGGAAAGCTGCTCGAGAGGCTTTTGAAGCCTCGGCTTGCTGCCGCGATTGAGAATAGTGGCGGACTGTCTGCTAGACAATATGAATTTCGACCCGGTCGGTCTACAATTGGTGCCTTGAGAGAGGTGACTGAAGCGGCCAGGGTAACACAACGAGGGAGCAAATCTTCGAGGCCTGTGGTACTGCTTGCGACTCTGGACGTTAAAAATGCGTTCAACAGCCTTAGATGGAGCGACGTATTAAATGCTTTGGAGTACAATTTCTCGGTGACACACTACATCTTGGCCATGATAAGTAGTTATCTGAGTAGCAGACAGCTGGTGTATAACACAAGCTCGGGCCCAAGGGAGAAACATATAACATCAGGAGCGGCACAGGGATCTATACTCGGCCCCGACCTATGGAACGTCAACTACGATGGAATTCTGAAAGAGGATATGCCAGAGGGAACTTTTTTGGTTGGATACGCAGATGATATTGCAGCTGTTATCACGGCCAGGAACACGGAAGAGGCACAACGAAAACTGAGACGTGTCATGCTGAGAACGAAAACATGGCTGGATGCCCACGGCCTGGATCTGGCCATGCACAAAACGGAATTACTGCTGATCACTGGTCGTCATATCCCCTTGCAAGTGGACATGAGTATAGGAGACGGAGTAATTAGGACCAAGAGCTCGGTGAAATACCTGGGAATAAGGCTGGATCCCAGACTAACATTTTCACATCAGATCCAGTACTCGGCTAACAAGGCCCAGAGGATCGTTGGACAGCTCAGTAGATTAATGGCGAACATTGGAGGCCCGCTACCGGCGAGACGGAGACTCCTGATGGAGGTTGGAAACAGCATTATGCTTTATGGGAGCGAAATTTGGGCCGAAACACTGAATGTTAAGAAGCGGACAAACGCACTGGTAGCGGTACAGAGAACGGCTGCATTGCGTATCGCGTCGGCATATCGTACGGTATCCGCTCCAGCCGTAGTGGTGATAGCGTGTATTATCCCTGTGGATCTGCTGGCAGCGGAGCGGATGGAGATCTATAAGGCGAAATCAGCTGGGAGTCACATAACCGCTCATTTCAGGGAAAACACCATTTCAAAATGGCAACAACGATGGAACGAAGAAGATAGAGGAAGATGGACGGCGAGACTTATTCCAGACATAAGGCCATGGATTGGTCGGAAATTTGGAGAGGTAAATTACTACGTTACACAGATGTTATCGGGTCACGGATATTTTAGGAAATATCTGCACAGAATGTTAAAGACCGCCTCACCTTACTGTCTTTACGAGGAAGGTGAGATAATTGATGACGCAGAGCACACTGTTTTCGAGTGTGCACGCTGGCAGAGCTATCGCTCTGCACTGACGTCGATAGTTGGGACGATCACGCCCGGTAACATTGTCGGGGTTATGATCGCGAGTAGAGAAAATTGGACCTCAGTGGCGAATTACGTGGAGAGGATTCTAAAACTGAAGAAGAGGGATCTTGAGGCTGCAGAACATGTGGGCACGCCGGAATAGATGAAACTGGCACACGTGTCAATCGAAATTCGAAGTAAAGATCTGGAGGAAAGGAATAGAGGAGACGCTTAGATGTCTCTTCAACTTTCAACACGCAGTCCGGACGCGGATATGAACATGCAGGGGCCAAAGAGCCAAAGGGACTCCACTCCGAAGTAATACCACCGTAGTTCCGGAGTGGGCACTACAAGTCCATGAGACGAGGGGGGGATTTAGTGGGTGAGGGCCCCACACACGGAGGATGTGACGACTTCCTCTATGGTGCGGTTAGGTACATTTACCCCTCCTCGGCGTGAAAAAAAAAAAATAAAAAAAAAACCTCGAGTTGTAATTATCGAATTATTTAATTGAAGAAGTAATATGAGTGTTACAACGAGACTTTATAAGACCCAAGTAAGTTGTACACATTGAAGTGCTTGCAAATTAAATCTAACCTGACACATCTTCCATTGCGGGTTATGCTTATAATTTTTATTTTTATTCACCTATTTATTTTAATTATATGTATTATTATATTATACTATCTGTAACCTGCGCGTGTTGCTGCGCCACCAACTACAATAAATTTGAAGGAAAGACATTACACAAATATCAAATAAATTTTGAATCATTTTATTGACTTTGTTTCCCGTTGTCCAGATGATTCAGACGAACAGGCCTGAGTAGTACGCATTCGATCAGTTTCTGATCTCACTTCTCGTTGTTCAAGTGATTCATGCCAACGGGTCTCAGCGGCATGTACTCCAGTCTCAATGCTAGTTGCCCGTCTGATTCTAAAGCTCGTAATGGTCTTTTCTTCTGTGCTCGAGGTGTAGGTCGATCAATTACTTTCCGTTTTGAAGGCATGATTGCACGTTAACGACGTGAAAAATGTGTTAAATTTATTAGAATCTCGCTATGTACTCAATCCAATTGAACCCAACAGCATTTTTAAAAATTTTCCAAAATTAAAATGTTTCAAATTTTACGGGAATGAGTTATACTAAATGTTATTACAACCATAAATGATAAATGCTAAAATGTCTGGTATTTGCCCGATCAACACATGATCAAATGTATAGTTTACGATTCAATTCATTATGAATAATCTTAGTGACGCCATCTATCGGCAATTAATCGCACCAACTTAGAAACCTCCGTCGACTTATGCGCAACAACTTTACTACGGATCATATCATGATCAAATGCACAGTTTACAATTTAGTTCATTTTGATTAATTTTCAATGACGCCACCTGTCTTAAATTGGTCATACATACATACATACATAATTGGCCATTACAACCCTTCAGTCAGGATTACGGCCTAGCTTCTCACACCACTCATGTTGTGTGCGTTAATTTTATACGTGAGTGGCGGGACCTACAGTTTAACGTCGACTCCGAACGACAGAATTTTGAGAAACTTTTTCATGGCAGTTTATTTTACTCTCAGAGTTTTTGCCAGAAATCTGCTGAGAGGAAATCGCCGAAGAAATATTTTTTTTTTTTCATATTTCATTTTTGATGTCTGACCTGGGATACGAACCCGGGCTTTACGAATAGTAAGCCAACACACTACCTACTACACCACGACGACTTCAATTGGTCATACCAAATTATAAACCTTCGTCGGCTCATGCGCTACAACTTTGATAAGATCATAACATGATCAAATACACAGTTTACGATTTAAATCATTTTTAGTAATTTTCAGTGGCGCCACCTGTCGGAAATTGGTCATACCAACTTAGCGCAACAACTTTGCTGAAGATCATATCATGATCAAATGCATAGTTTACGATTCTATTAATTACATACAAACAATTTTTGTATATATAGATAGAAGATATATATTTTATATTCATTAGAAAATATACTTTTATTAAAATAAGAAAGGTGTATGTTCTTTAATGTTAATATGAATCATGTTAGTCTCAATTAAACTAGGGGTACAGTTGCTACAAATGGTTTCCATAATACTGTTTGAGGATATACTTAATAGGTTGGTCGGGCATTGTCTTAAAATTAGATTCTGGAATACAAATGTCGCCAATCCACTATAAAAACTTCTTCAACTGCACTGTGCGATAGTCAAAATACACCCAGCTAATGGCATAGTGTAGATTGTATGTTTTGTTGAGTAGAACTCAAAAATTATTTTTTATATTTCTCGAATCCTCCAAACTTGTTTTATCTGACAAAAACGATATTTTTGATCATTTCACACAAAATTATTGATTATCCAAATATTTTTTAACCTATTTTCAAAATCCATTTTTGAAAAGGGGAGAGATGAGCCCTTATAACGGTATATATAAACTTACATGCCATGAGTTTTGATGGGGTAAACTTGAAAAAAGTTATTTTTTTATTTTTCAAGTTTGGCCATTCTTAATTGCAATATTTAATTATAAAATATGAAATAAGTGGTAACATTATGAAAGTGCATTATCTTGTGATAAAATCGAACAAAAATTACCGTAGTTATTATTTAAATAGTATAAAAGTCGTATTATATTTTTTATATATGTACTCGCATGTCACCTTATCAAACGAACTTTCAGTTCAACATTTTTTAAAATTTTTGGTGGATCTTAATTGTCAATATTTATAACAAGATATATCAGATATATCTTGTTGTTCTCTCGTCCATGTATCATAGTTATTAACGGTGCATAAAACCGATCTTATTCAAATGGGTGGTACTTTTTCTGCTCCACCTCTTACAATGAAATCAAAATGCAATCACTAAATCTTCTTCCATTGCTCTCATACATTTAGTGTTGCTGTTCATTGTATCGACGATAGAACTTTCTTCAAGTACTTTCTAGTCTCAAAGAGTACACAGTAAAATCCCCAATACTAAAGTGAGTAGAGCCACAGGTCTTTCATTAAGCGCTTTCTATCTTTAAATTTAAATTAAATAAAGTGTATGTGAGAAATTCTGTATTCATTGATGTTATTATGTGTGGAGCGCATCTAAAATTTTACCGATGGTATGGATTACTGTAGCTAACTTGCATACACCTGCGACTTAAAACACTCACAAGAAAAAGTCTAAAGGGATCAAATCACACGATCGCTTCGGTCAGTTCACATCACCTCCATGCAATTCGCAAATCGGTCGTGCAGAATATCTAGTGTGGCACGAGCATGTAACATGCAGCGCTGCCCACACCTCATTTGTATTCAATCATCCAATTAAGGTCAAATGAAGTTGGTAATCATCGACGTATGTGGAGCGATGGCGCCGCCAACACAAAGCTATTACCAAATAGTAACATTTTCGAATGCATTGGACACTTTCGGTTCTCATGTGGACTGATGCCGTCCCAAATTCAACAATTATGTTTCTTAACGTATCCATTCACCCAGAACTAGGTCATATCGCTGCAAATTTTTCGATAAATATTAGGGTCAATTGCTAACTGCTTCAGAGTCCATATAGCGAACAGACGTCGTTTTCGATAGTTATTTACCTTCAGTTCCTGGGTCACTTTGATTTAGAAGGATTGAAGCTCAATACACAATGCAAAGTCGTAGTCTAAAAACCAGTAATCTCTGTATTATCCACCACATTTTGAATAGCTCTTTGAATGAGATGATTATGGCGATCGTAAAACGGGAGTACATAAAATAAAAATAATTTTAAAAATTGCACTTGCAATATATATATATAATATATATAATAATGAAGTACCAGCAAGATCGTTGCTAACTGACATGGTTTAAAAGTATATGTTGGATGATCTGATACTTGACGCAACCTGAACGCTGTACTTAACATGCGTCTATTTCTGAAATTTGTTAAGGACATGACCCACTCAGCTGCTCCAAAGTTGAAACTACCTCCAATTATTAAGAGTCCTCTAATTTCTTCGTCTTATAGTGTTTTCACACTGAGTGGTTTTAACGCAAAATATGGTTTTAAAACCTGGTTTTACCGCACAAAATTTTTGTGTTAAAACTATCTTAAAACCTTTTTTGAATTGGTTTTAAGTAGGTTTTATGAAATACAACCTTGTTTTCGATGTACTAAATCAGAGCTACCAATAACTGCACCATTTCCGACTCCTTTTCGTTCTCTAATCTTTGTGTCGTTTCACCGCCACCTACGAAACGACGCGTTGGACTGAGCTCAATGACTCAATACAGTTATTTCAGTTGGAAACTGCTCCCCCAATCAAGATGTTGATTCCAACACAAAAATCCCTACGAAAACCATTTTGTTTATGTCAAGTCACAAATCTTGGTTTAATCAGAAGTTCAAACTTGCTGACCGATCTGGAGAAGAGGCATACAGAAATTGGCAAAACAACAACTGTAAACAAGCTAATCTGTTCCGCAGTACCTAGTCGCGAAAATCTCTTTACGACCAGTATCTTCGAACTAAAGCTCTTTGCTTTCCAAAGAGCTTTCGGTGATTCATTTAAAGGGATACTACCGTTCATTTACTATCCCTGTTGACACAGCTAACCTTATAGCTGACTGCCAAAGTTTTTGGCAGTTTATGTTACGCCCTCTATCCTAGATTACTACTTTTGATATTGGTAGTTACGCATTAGGATCGCATTATATAGGTTGTTATAGATATGATTCCCTTATATAAATTCAGATTAAACTCAAGGGTACCACAAGGTTCTGTTCTATCTCCAAATCTATTTCTTACTTTCATTAACGATCTGCTTTCTCTAACTTTTAATCCCATCTACCCTTTTGCAGATGACAGCAATATTTATCATTCATATTCTTTTAATTTAAATTTATCGAAATTGAAGCAGGTTTTACCATTGAATTTCTTCAACCTATTCCAAAAATATGTTATCGATCGAAAATTCATAATTAAAGAAGGAGATATTTTAAGTTGCCCTCAACTTATAAAGGCTGGCGTTCCACAAGGCAGTATCCTAGGACCAATTTTATATTTGTTATACACCGCAGATATGCCAACAAGCAGTATTACACACACATCAATTTTTGCTGATGATACGGCTTTTGTTTGCACCCACAAAAATTAAAAACATGCCTCCAGTCAATTACAGCACCATGCAACCCAGGTGGAGATATGGGCTAATCAGTGGGGAATTAAAATCAATGAACAAAAATGCGTTCACATCACCTTTACCCTACGGAAAGAAACATGCCCACCCATCAGTATTAACAACCAGACGGTGCCGCAACATACTTATGTTAAATATCTCGGTATTCACTTGGATAGACGTCTCACATGGAAATATCACATCGATGCAAAACTGACCAATCGGTAGAAATTCCGTTCTTAGCCTCGATTGTAAACTCTTGCTCTACAAATCTATATTGGGCTACGGCTTCTGCTTCTAATATTGAAAAAATACAACGCCGTCAAAATAAAATCCTGTGGATGATAACTGCCGCTCCTTGGTATATTAAAAACAGCAATATTTATAAAGACCTTGACGTCCCACTGGTCAAAAGCGAAATCTCAAAATATGTGACCAAATATTTAAAGAAGCTGGAAATACATCCAAATCCTCTCGCTCGAAACATCCTACAACATCGTGGACATACCCGCTTGAGAAGGAGGGACACCATCGAACTCAGATGATTTCTTCACAAATTATCCATTATATTATTTTTTTTTTTATTAACATTTGAAAATTATTACAATTTTTTTTAGAGATTTGTAGGGTTTGCAGTTAGGGTTTTGTAATTAAATAATGGTTTGGGAAAAATCCCAAACATACTCCCCCACGAAGAACGGATGTTCTTATTTATCAGCTTGGTAGGCATCGTTGGTCGGTAGCAAGCAAATTTTTGAAATAGGACGCTTTATCATCTTCCCATTACAATAGAGTGTAACTACTCTTACCAAACCATCAAGACCAGGATGTAATTCTTCTACATTGGCAAGAGACCACTGTCCAGGTATACTTCTTTCATGTAAAAGTAGAAGTATGTCGCCAACCTGAATATTTCCTTTAACTGCGTTCCACTTTGGCCGAGCTTGAAGTCGGCACAAATATCCGTTTGTCCATCGCAGCCAGAAGTTTTGTTTAAGGTGTTCTACCAGTTTCTATCTGCTTAAACGGTCTATGTTGGTATCTAGCAAGTCATCATCGGGAATGCAGTTAGATGGTTCGCCTATGAGAAAGTGCGATGGTGTAAGCACATTGTTATCCATAGGATCAGTAGACAATGGACATAGAAGTCGGGAGTTAAGGCAACTTTCTATTTGTGCCAATAAGGTGCTTAATTCCTCATAAGTTAATGAGCGATCTCTCATGATGCGACGCAAGTGGTGCTTTGTAGAATTTACTCCGGCCTCCCAAAGCCCTCCAAAATGAGGTGAAATGAGGTGTCCCTTCGTTAGCTAAGGTTTCTGCCAGATGCTCAGGAAGAGACAGCTTAGTACGCTGATATATAACTTGTAGTTCCTTGTTAGCACCCACGAAGTTGGTACCGCAATCAGAGTATAGGTCGGTGCACATGCCTCTTCGCGCTGTAAAGCGTCGGAAAGCTGCTAAGAAATCGTCGACGTTTAAACTGGTTACTGCCTCTAAATGTATTGCTTTAGTACACATACAGACAAAAATACAGATATAACCTTTAGAAGTTGATGCGGTCTTCAAAGCGGAAGCTTTTATGTTAATAGGACCAGCATAGTCAAGTCCACTATGTTTAAAAGCTCGTGTTGGCTGGAGTCGAACTGCTGGTAAGTTTCCCATTTGCTGTTGACACGTTTGTGCTTTGTACTTGAAACACACAATGCATTGCCGTTGGACCCTTTTTGCTAAGTCACGCGCTGAAATTTCCCAATAATGCTGTGAAACATATGCCTGCATAAGAGAAAGACTTCCATGACAAGTTTTTTTATGAGCTTCTGAAAAAATAAGCAAAACAAGAGGATTTTGTTTTGATAATAAAATAGGATGTTTTACGTGAAAAGGAAGTTCAGCTTGAGATATGCGACCACCAACTCTCAAGATGTCTAATCCATCTAGAAATGGCGCTAATTTCAAAATTTTACTAGTTTTAGGTAGCGACTTATTTGATTTTAAGCAGTGTATTTCTTCTGGAAATGAAACAGCTTATTTCATTTTAATAAGGCGATTTCTAGCTCTTGTTAGTTCCCATGGTATCAAAACTGTTATTGGAATGTTTGCACCTTAAATTATCGATGAATCTCAGAAGATATGCCGTCACTCTTGTTAATTTAGAAAAACTTGAAAACCTCAGTGTAATATCAGGATACTCTTTATCCATATTATTTACGTTATTTGTGCAAATGGCAGCGTTAGTAGAAAGATGTTCGTTTGCAGCATATTTAAATGATTTTGTGATATCTGCTTCGTGTAGAAATGTGGGCCAAGAATCGGCGTTAAATTTAAGCCAATGTGGGCCAGTCCACCAGAGTGCATGATGATTAAGTTCTTCTGGAAATAAACCACAGGAAGCACAATCTGCAGGGTTATCAGATGAACGTACGTATCTCCAATCATTAATATCAGAAAGGGTTTGAATTTTTGCCACTCGATTGGCGACGTACACTTCCAATCGCTTGTTGGAGGATTTGAGCCACGAGAGAACTATTGTGCTATCAGTCCAGTAAGTTATGTGTTTAATGTTAAAATTACTATTTGATTCTACTTTAGACATCAAATTTGCTAGTAGAGTGGCTGCAATTAACTCGAGACGTGGAACTGTCTCATTTTTCACCGGTACTACCTTAGTTTTCGATTGTAAGAGTTTAACATCTATTTCATCAGATTCAGTAACAACTCTAGCGTATACAACAGCAGCGTAAGCTGTTTGTGAAGCATCGCTAAATCCGTGTAGCTCAATATAAGACCTCTTCGACATGTATCCTAACCACCTCGGAATATGTATTTGCTCCAGATATTTTAATTTTGCTCTGAAGTTGAGCCACTCCAATTTAATATCTTCGGGTAACACATCATCCCAGTCCAAGTGTAACTTCCATAAACGCTGAAAAATAATCTTTGCTTTGATAGTCCTGGGGGCAAACCAGCCTAGGGGATCAAAAAATTTGGCAGCATCCGAAAGCAAGCTACGTTTAGTTACCGTTTCAGAAAATATAAAATTAATTTTAAAACAAAAATATCAGTGTTAATATCCCAATAAAGGCCAAGTGCTTTTGCCATATTTTCGTGGTTCAAGTTGAAATAATAAATCTTTTCACGATCTTCCTCTGGAATACGATTTAAAAGGTGTTTAGAATTAGAATTCCATTTTCGAAGGTGAAATCCGCCTGATTTCAAAAGAGAGCAAAGTTGTTGCTGTATTTGTAAAGCATTCCCCATATTATCTGCCCCAGATATTACGTCATCAACATAGGTGTCTGAAAGCAATATTTTACTTCCAAGTGGGAATAAATTTTCTTCGTCTTTAGCCAGTTGTTGTAGTACTCTTATTGCCAGGTAAGGTGCGCATGTAGTGCCATATGTTACCGTTAATAAAGTGTAAACATTTATTTTTCTAGTCGAATCATCTCTCCATAAAATGCACTGTAAGTTTTGGTGATCTTTACAAACATTGATTTGTCTAAACATTTTTTCTATGTCAGCAATAAAGTCAATTTTATGCCTTCTCCAACTCGATATAATTACTGACAAATCATTTTGAAGTGCAGGACCGGCTGACAGTTCTTCATTTATAGAGGTCTGCGGGGGCCTCTTATTTCTACCATCAAAAACAACTCGTAGCTTGGTTGTTGTGCTGCTTTCTTTTAAGACACCATGGTGGGGAAAGCAATAAGCAGTTTTTGGAATCGCATGAGGATACTCACCAAGTTTGGCCATATGATTAAGAGTTTTGTACTCTGTTATAAATTTCTTATATTCTTCTGCTAGCCTCGGTTTGTTTTGAAATGATGTTTCTAACTGCTTCAAACGCTTTAGTGCACTAAAATCCGTGAAGGAAAAATTAGGAAGTGGTTTACCATGGAGAAGACTCTTGAAGGGTAAATGAAACGTAAAAAAACGTCCACTTTCATCTCTCGTATGCGTTTCCTGAAAGAATTTTTCACACAATTTTTCTTCTGGTGTAAACGGCCTTTCATACAATATTTCTTCTTGTTCCCAGAAGCGCTGCAACTGTTTGTCTAATGAACACAAATTTGAAAAAATAGTTGTACTTCGATCAGCTGATTTAGGAACACCAGAAACCATGTATCCAAAATGAGTTTCTTGGAGAAATAATCCATTTTCTAATTTTTTCATATTTGGTAATAACAGATCGCCATATACATCATTTCCAAGTAGGAGGTCGATTTTCTCCGACATCAAGAAATTAGTGTCAGCTAAATAGATTTGTGGGAGATCTGAAACAGATTTTATATTTAGTTTTGGAGGAACATATTTTGATACCACTGGTACAATCAGTGCTTTAACTTTCAATACAAATTGTTTGTCATACGTAGAAGACAGTTGCAGGTCAATTGACTTTTTGACTGTTTTTAATTTGTTCCCACCAATATCAGATATATTGACATACGTTTTCCGTTGTGGTATTGGTAAGAGCTGAGCTAATTCCTGAGAGATGAAGGATGCTTGAGAACCCTGATCAACAAGAGCCTTTACGATATACTCTATATCATTTATCTTCATAATTACCTTCAGCGTAGCAAGTAAAGCTGGAGCTATTTGATTAGTATTTGAATGGTGGTTACTTACAGTAGGTGCAGTAGGAGTTGACGTTGAAACTGGTTGAGTAAACATTTGAGATATCGGTGCAGTTATTGCAGGATAATATTCTTGATGAATGACAGTATGATGCGGCTCGCCGCAGCGTTGACAGCGTGTTGATAATTTACAGTCAGCTTGTAGATGTCCAGATCATAAACAGTTTATACACAACCGGTGTTCGTTGATAATAATTTTCTTCTCCATCGAAGATAAGGTAGCAAATTTAAAACACTTGTATAATGGATGGCGTTTTTTGCAGCAGAGGCAAGTTTCATCCAGTGTAGTTGAGACGGCATTATGGGCTCTAACCATTTTCGTTGGCTTACGACGATGTTCAGTACATTTTGAACTTAAGCTTTTATTTGGGTTTTCTTCTTGAACGCATTCCAAAGCACGGAAAGTTGTTTCTAGAAACGTTAACATTTCTTGGATAGATGGAATAAAAGTGCTTGTCTTAAGCGAGAGTTCCCACTCTTTACGGGTTAGCAAATCTAATTTTTGCAACGTCAAGTAGACTAGTATTGAATTCCAGGTAGTTGTATCAATGCTAAGTGCATTCAGTTGAGATAAGCAGCTTCTGGTGGTATCTAGTAATTGTTGAACAGATTGTACATTACCCGAAGTTACTGGTATTGAAAACAAACGTTGAAGAATTTTATCCACTAGCTTCCTCGGATTATGAAATCTCTTCTCAAGAGCTTCGCATGCGGAATCGTAGCTGGATTCAGCGGTTGGGTATTCATTAACAATGGAGAGTGGTACTCCTGTGCAGGAGCTTTGCAGATACAAGAACTTCTGAATTTTCGTAAGTGATGGACTTTGATGAACTAGTGACATAAATGTATCTCGGTAGGATATCCACTGCAGATAGTCTCCTGAAATTGGCAAATTTATTTTAGGAAGTCGAGCACCAGCAGTAAAAGGTTCGTTCCTACTGCCTGTAGCAAAAGTGCTTGCGTGAACTGTTGGAGACTGTGGGGATTCAAATTCATAAATTAAATCCAGCAAACTTGTTTTAAAAGAAATATATATGTCGTAACATTCATAATAAACATCATTGCTTATGTACGGCACTTCTTTCTCCGGAAGAGATTTGTCACGTAGTAAGTTCATAATTTGATCGTGTCCATCCTTAAAAACACGAAAATTTTGTTCTAAGTCTTCGAGGACTGTTTGTCCTTTGGCTTTGAAGCGAAAGTTGTGGATAAACGTTTAAAATGTTTAAGGACAGTATTTTGATCTTCAATTGCCTCAGCAGTTGACTCCATTCTGTTGTGAATTTAAACTCGTAATCAGATTCAACAGAGTTTTTTATATCCGTAGCTCGACGGCAGTATTAGTTTTCAAAAAAAAGTCCGTAGCTCGACGGTAGTATTAATTTTTCAAAAATTCCGTAGCTCGACGGCAGTATTAAAAATTCCGTAGCTCGACGGCAGTCTTACTTTTCTATATATATAAGGAATAAACTTTAACACATTTAAAGTTAATTCTCGGGTTTCGGCACCAAAATTTATGTAGAAGTGTTTTGATGTTTTTATTTAATTTAATTCAGCACATTATTTGATTACTTTATTTAATTTTAATTAACTTTAATTTAATTTAAATTAACTTTATACACAGGAGGCTTTTTTACAACTGACTCCAAAATTCTGTTTATAACTTGCCAAGCCAAATATTTAAAAATAGATGATCATAAACAATAATCGTATGATTTTCTACCTACATGATATGTGCATACATGTTTGTGTGCATGTATATTACAATGTAAAAAAATTAACTGTTACGTCACTTACTTAAAGAATTTGGTAACAAATAAAAAATTAAAGGAGAATAAAAAAAATAAAAAATTACAATTTTTTTTAGAGATTTGTAGGGTTTGCAGTTAGGGTTTTGTAATTAAATAATGGTTTGGGAAAAATCCCAAACAAAGGACTTTTCTGTTACTTACAATATAACTTCAACCTCAAAATAAATTAACCGCCACCTATAATTTTCTTATCGCATAATCAGGAAGAGCATTCCCCATATTTGGTGACCCCGAAAGAGAATTGGAAATAAATAAAGGTACACAAAACAAAACGAAACATTTGGTAGTACAAAGCGTTCCTATTTATCCCAACGAACTTTGGTCAGACCTTGACATTGCGCAGCATCGTGAGAAGCGCGGATTTGAATACCTAGCATGCGCATCCGAACTTAGGCTTGCACAAATCGAGTCGCAGCACCGTTAAAACAGAAACGTCAAACAAACTTAAAAAGAAAAGTTTCATTCTAGAAAAAATCTTGAATACCTATTTTCAGATATTTGGTTGTAACTTAACCTGAAAATAAATTAACCGTCACGTATTTTATTATCGCTTAATCAAGTGTAGCTCTCCTCACAATTGGCAATTAAAACACCATGAATATAAAATACTTCGCGAACGTGCGTCTTGTATGATAGCAATCAGTACTGATATCATCGAATGCTGACGAACTCTTACTTTGGTTCAGATAGAACCGAAGTCAAATAAACTTTTGTTAGAAGAATAGTTTGTCTATATCATAAACGGCTATCACAGTGTGTTTATCATTTTGTCACTATCCTACACGTCAACCTTAATCTAACCCAAATTTATTTAAAAGTCTCAAAATCAAAAGGTATGTGTTACTGTAAATTTGCAATTATTATGGCCATTATTACAACTTGCCGTTAAACTTGGGTTTAGTTAAAGGTACCTTTAGCTAAAGGGAACTGTAAAGTTACCTGTAACTTATTTTCGTTACAACTTACAGATAAAATTTTTCAAAAATATTCCAGTGCCGAAGCAATGTCGATAAAACTACTCAAATATACAAGTTTTTTTTTGAAGCAGTGGCAACCGCGGACCTTGTTTTTTTGTTGTATATGCTCATTTTGTTTAAATTTGAAGTTGCCATAATGAAAATAATATATAATATGGCAAGTCCAAACACAAAATGACCTTTAAATGTTAAAGGTAGGACGATCCTCCCTTTAGCTTAACGATCACTTCTATCTTATTGGATACGCATAATAACGAAAAACAATTTATCTTCCCGTTAAAATTCTGCCTTTAGTTAACGATAAGTTGTAATAATGGCCCTTAGACTCAGTATATTAACTTTTGTTGCTACAAAAATACTTAGTTCTTAAACAAATCTGTATGCAAATGTTAATGGTTGTGGGTGCCCTGGTAGTCTGTCTAGTGGGTAGTGTGCTAGACTATTAGCGTGAAGGTCGTGGGTTCGATTCCCAACAGAGACTCTGGTCAGCTCGTATATAATTAGAATATAATTTGTTATTGTATTGTAATTAACAAATAAATAAATAAATAATGGTTGTTCTATAAAAATGTGTCACAACTTTTAACTTGCGCCCCTGTAAGGAGGAATATTTTAATTTCTTTCCATGTTTTCTTCTAGCAATTACTCATAAATTTCTACAATTTCAGCAAAAAGAAAAACAAAAAAGAACTGAATTCTGAAGCACTTCCATAAAAACTTTATACCCGCAAGGATTGGTTAGTTGTGTATTTTACACATATTTTCTGAATATGAAACATCCATGAAAGTATGCAATGGAAATTATTAACATGCACATACGCGCTCATATGTGAACTTCACAGAACAATACAAATAAACAACCATTCCACTTACTTTAACAACAACCACAAAAGAGGAAGAAATGATGCAAATACAAACACACATGTGAATGGTATAAAAGGGATATGACTGTGTATATGAGACCACTCATAACTCATCTTTGCAATAAGGAGTATGATGATAATGATGATGATGACGATGACGATAATAATGGTGGGTAACACTCCAGTTTGTTCCTCACAATTTCCTGGATGCCTCTTTACCGTAAATGTTGCAGAAAGTTAAGGTTTTTGAAATTTCTGGAGGGCACACTAAAGTGTCCATGTTTTAACTGCATTCTACACAACCTCACAATCTCACTAGCAAAATTTTTCATTATGAGACTACTTCGTCTATAAAAGCAACGAAAAATGACTCCAGCTGGGAGTAAATACAAATTCACAGAATGGTATAATCAGAAGATGGTGACAGCTAATTAGTAATAAATTGTTATATTTTTCTATTATAACTAAATTATTGCATAAATTGTAATGTATGAATGAAGCGCAGCCTCTGGTTATTAATGCGCTGCGCAACGTTGAGGAGCTTCTACAGCTCATTAATAGATAGTGTGTGGAAATCATCGCCAACTTGCACTAAACCGAAAATCTTACGTAAGACTTTTCTCTCAAATACTCTCAAGGCTGCTGTATCGGTTAAGTGTTTCACAATGTTCTTGACATAAAGTGTTTAAGGAAGGGTATTTAAGTAATTTATTTGGTTTCAAAGCTCAGAAAAATTCAATAAATTTTTGAGTAATTGAACTTAAAAACTATCGAAAAAAAATGTTATGTAAAAACGTCTTGAAAATTAAAAAACTTTTTGAGGAGAAACAATGTTAAGTAAAAGTTTAATATTTTATTTAACAGTTAGATATACAGTCAGTCAAACGACTGTCTCAATGTTTAGCTATTGTTAATAAATGTATTGTTACTTTATTACCTTTTTAAAAGCGTTTAAAATATGCGTTCGTTGATTGCAAACAAAATAAAAATAAATTGGTGTTTAGTTTCAATTAAATTCTTTATTGTTCGCACTATTTTTGTGCGCCACTGTTTACAACTTGAAGTATGTATATAACAATAATGTCTTGTTCGCTATTCTTCTTTCCTTACAACGCAGATCTTTTCAACGGAGATCTTCAAACCACGACTGTTCTCTTCACATGCAAGGCGTCTTCACACAAGACTGACTGAATTCTTACTACTCGTTGCCTGCTTTGTCTTGCCATTTTATATTCCCATGTAATCAGTCTTATGAAGTTTCGAACGTTCGGGGCGACTTCATTATTGTTTGTGTATTTTGTTCACATTGCTTGTTGTTGCGTTCTCGCCTACTTGTCTATCCACTTTTCTTTCATACTGATGTTGTTGGTTTACTTATAACAAGTTCGTTGTATTTGGTTGTGTAGCTTTTGCTCATTTAATGTTAAACGATGTACACTGTTTCCATTTTCGTAACAATATGTATAACAACAAAACAATGGTCTCACACATTCTGATATTTTGTCCATTTGCTAATGCAACCTTTATTTAAAATACAATTCAACATATTTGTTGTAACATTTACCGTAAGAAGTCATTTTAGACGGTTTGTTGAGACTAATTTTCTCCATAAATTCTAGGACTTGTTTCTACACGGCGCGACGTAATGTCCACTACATTTGTACAGTTTTTGAGTGTGTACAATACAATACCAAGTTATTAGCAAAAGGGTAATCAGCTCATTTAAGAACTCTCCATAGGTGTCAGATAGATTGGGCTGGCGATCAATACCTTTCTAGTGGTTGTCATAGAGCCATTTTTTGTGAGCTTATCTATATACACATGATGTTCTATATCTGCCGTATATAACCCGGATGTTGTTACAGTGACAGGTAAAATAGTGCTTAAAATGTCTACATAGGATTGAGCAATCATCGTACTAAGTATTCGGTAGATTATTTCAACCCTTTTAGCCGCCATAGAATCCCATACC
Organism: Sarcophaga subvicina; assembly: GCA_936449025.2. Classification (NCBI taxonomy): domain Eukaryota; kingdom Metazoa; phylum Arthropoda; class Insecta; order Diptera; family Sarcophagidae; genus Sarcophaga; species Sarcophaga subvicina. Next base: position 41,701,148 of record OW388082.2, read on the forward strand.
ATCACGGATTCACCGGCGAACTTTAAAGTTGATGTGACGTATTTTGATCGCCAAAAATGGCATTACAGATGACAACTGACAATCAACATTCAAGTCATTCATTACAAAAAAAAATATTCAAAGTTTATGATTATTTTAGATATTTATAAAAGGCTCATAAATATTACAGATTATTTTCAGAGGTGTTAGGAAGTCTACACTTCAAACTCTTATCATATTGCTACGTTTTTAAATTTTGCATATATTGTGGATTTGATGATTGCAATTATAATAAAAAATAAATTACTTTTCGTCGTTATTTGTTTCCTTATTTAATACATCCTTTATTTAACAACACACTTCTGCTGCTAGCACTACGCTATCAATTTTACTCATGACCGGTATTAACAAAGATCAATCTTTTCGGTGTTTAGTATCACTGCATTTTTTAATACAACTCTAGATAATTAATCACAATCTCACGCTTTGCCACTGGCTGACTGACAGTACCGTTCTTAGCTCTATTTGTTGTGTCTTATCTCACGATCTCTTACAAAATTGTTGTTGTTGCATTTAGTTTCCTTTTCGAAATTTCCAATGCATTCCTTTGTGTAATTCTGTGTACCTTACGATGTGTGCATTCGGTTTTTGTCTGTGTTGGTGTCTTGTTTACATATTTCTATTTAGTTTGTTTTTAATTTTTTAATCTTCGCAACAGCATCGCCCTTTAAGCATAGTCGCCCGGAATAGACACCTTATTGCCATCCCCATAAAATGGCACTTCCCCGACGCATGCGAATTCATTTTAAATATCGGGTTATAATGCCCTTAAACTTACATCACGTCCTTTAATCTTCTGACTACATTATATTTAGCATTACAGTAGGTCCGTAATTCGCAAGATAGCCCCTTGCTTTATTGAGGGCTGCTCGTCGAAACCAGTTGGCGTTGTTTAGATCCTTCGGACTTGACTGCTCCAGCACTTAGTTCGTTCGAGTCTTCCTGTTTCTCCTCGTAGTCAAAACTGTCACCTATTGTTGGTCTATGTTTGAGACCCAATTTTAATTCCACCTGAGTCTACTGCAGAATACAAACTTGGCAGATGTGAATTGTGCATAGCTGAACGGTATTCCGCAAGGAATTGTGGGATATGCTTTAATCGTTTTGTTGTTTTCGCGGATTAAATCGTTCCAAGACTTCGTCTGTTCTAGTTGCTGTGCCAAATATAAATTTAGAAACAGTTAGACGCATTCTACCACTGGAACAGGGAATCCATATATCGAATAATTCCAACTCCAACTTTGAGCAAAATGATTGTCCTTGATGGTTTTGAATACAGCAAATTTTCTTCTCCGTTTTTTCTCAGAGATAGAAAATTCCCCTATAATGTTGTTTTGTCACCCTCTCTGCGACGCCTTTTTCTCTGCAATGTCCTAAATATTGTTTTTAACGCCTTCAACTTTGTTTCCAACACTTTGTGCTTTCTTCACCCTGACTTCGGCTTCTTTTCCAACTTCTTTCAATTCCTTATTTACCTCCTCTGCCATTGCCTTTTCAAATTATTCGCTACTATAGACCTTTCTACCGCCTTTTTAATGTTAGCTTTAATATTTTATTAAAATCTTTCTAACTTTATTTTTACTGTAGCTTATATACTTCTCATGAGCGACATTATTATCTTCCTTTGTGGTAGCAAGCATCGACGGAAAATCTGAATACCTGCCTTTGAGCGAGTTCAAAGCTCGTTTTTCTTCTCATCTCCAAAGTCATAACATTGATGTCGATAACTCGCTGTTAGAAGCCCTCATCAGTCTCAGGTCGTTTTAGCCGGCCTACTTTTTGGAAGTGGAATTTTGGAATTTCTTTTTATTTTACTTATTGTTACCCCTTAACGGACATTAAATGGCTTTTATAATGCGTCTAGAAATATACTGTGACGGTATCAAAGTAAATTTGCAGTGATTGGCAAAGTATATACACGGTACAAGTTCAAATTTATAAATTTACCCGAATGATGTTTTTATAATTGTGGTAATAGTAAGATATAACTGTAAATAATATTTCTACACACACTACGCTATATTCTGCCGACACATTTTTGTGTTGCTATCATAACATATATACGATACGATACGATACTATATATGTATGTACATTCCCGTATATACCTCCAATTGCTTATATTTGTTGCGTCAATGTCCTCTTTAAAACCACAAGGTTTACCCCGCAAAATTGCATTGTATGTAGTATTGAAGAGAAGAATATGAAAAGCTGTCCTATAACATGAAGAAGCGAACGTTTATACTCGTAATACCTTTTGAATGCACACACAATATTAAAACTCACACATAAAAATATGTGAATAAACAAGGATTGCCAATAAGGATTGAATTTTCTTAATCGAGGGATTCAAGATTTTTTATCATAAAATAATTTTAAATAATCTTGTCAAATATGGATTTTTAATGGAATGCATATAATCTAACGACAGCCGGTATAAAATTCATTATTTTTCAGTCATATTTTTATTTTTGGAGCGTTGAAAAAGGACTCGTTTTATGTTTTGCTTTATTGAGGTTCTCTTGCAGAAATTATTCAAAAATGATGTTGAAAGTGAGTATGAGTGTTTGTGTGTTTGCAAGTTTCCATGTATGAGTTGAAGTATTAAAACTTGTTGAAGTCCTTTAAGAAAAAAAAAAAAAAAAAAAACATTTTAGCGTATGAATACAAACAAATAAACAAAAGAAAAAAAGATTTCTTTCATGACCATAATGTGTTGTTAGTGGATATGGTACTTGTCTAGACGGTTAAAATTGCAAAATCTTCAGTTTGCATCTTTAATAGACACACATTTAATTTCAATTTTTGATTTTATCTTACAGATACGCGATTCAAGCAGCCGGAGTATGCTTCCCTTTGTATCCAGAATAGAATTATTTTTTCTAAGTATTTAAGTATTTTTTTAATGTCATCGTATTTCTTCTTTCAACAGTAAGTATTGTATTGTATTGTATTGTTTTATTAGATTGAGTTTTCCTATTTCATTTTATTTACATGCATTACAGTTTTCACTTTGAGTAAAGTTGAAGTCTTAAAAGTAACTTTTGATACCTTGGTTGTACTCAAGCATTTACAAATATGACAGTAACCAGTAACAAACATTATGATACAATACATATGCGATATATGCATACAAGTATGTATGTATTATGTATGATTTAATTTCTCCATAATTATAGACTCTCAGGTTCATGTGTAGCCGTGTAAAGGACTTCTGACGTTTGAAAAATATAATTTGTTCTTATTAAATTTATCTCATTGTAGGTAAGAAGTATTTGAAAATACAATCGTGAGTTAGATAGCTACATTTGAACAATGACATGTAAGAGTTTAAGATTTAGTTAATTGACAGCATAAAACATAGTAAATAACTAGTTAAAGAATTAAATATGTACCAGGTTTACCCGTATAAAATGATGACATTTTAAATGGGAAAAACCTTTTCTTCAACGTGTTATTCATTGCTGGCTACACACTTTGGCCATCTTTTGAGACTATTAGACAATTGTAAATTTTACGCCAATAAAACTGATCGTCTTTTGAAGCAAACCAATTAGTCATCCAATTTTTCACTTCCTCTTATGAATTGAAGTGCTGATCAGCCAATGCGTGTCCGATTGATGAAAACGAATAATAGACGGAAGGAGGCAAGTCTGGTGAATACGGCGGGTGCCAGCCTATTATTTGGTTTTATCCTGAACCGGTCTTACTTTGTGTGCAGGTGCATTGTTGTGTTTCAAAATTAGATTATCTCATCTTATCTCCCATTTTAGTTGTTTTTCCATGGTTCAAATTGATCATTTGTTGTCGCTAGTTACCTGTATTAACTGTTCACTAGGTTTTAACCTTCCTATCCTTCCTATCATTATTCTCAATAAATTTCAATTTAATGTGGTTTCAAAGTTTGTGAAACCACCACTTGAGACACTATGTGACACAATGGACCACCAAATGAGCTAAACGAAGGCGTGAATGCCCATTACCAATAATTGGTTTGTGGACCGACGTGAGTAATGGTGTATGTTTTGAAAACTTATAAAATCTCTATTATTTTTTCATTAATTTTTTGATAGTTTCATAGCATTTAGAAATTGCTTTCAGGTTTTGTTTGAAGATTACAATGAACGAAGAGCAAATAAGGTTGATGTTGGAGGATCTCTTATGAATTTAGTATTATTTCACAAAAACTGAAATGAAAAACTAGTATCATATTGTTAAAAATGTTATTTTCTGTATAACTTTTATTTAATTTACTAAAATAATGCGTTTCTAAAAGTATTAACCATATATATCAGAATGTTTTAAACTAATATATATAATTATTGTATTCTCTGCAAATATCGGTCTGGCAAAACGCAAGCGAGTAAAATTTTTTCATATTTTGATGTGAGTCTTGGAACATTAAGAGCTTGTGGTATATTACACCTTTCAGATCTCACCAGATACACGACATTGTCTTCCTACCGAAACGATGTGGATGATTGTCCCAGATTAACTCATGATTTTATCCAGTTAAGACTGTGAAAATAAATCCATTTTTCGATGGAAATAATAATTCGATGCGACATATTACTGATTTTCTATTGTGTCTTGAAGTAAAATTACACATCTGGTTTTTAGTTTTTCCATCCGTCCATTATTCAATTCATGTGACATCCAGGGTTTGGTATCTTTCTCAGAGGTTTTAAACAGTCAGAATTTGTTCGTATGTATATTGAATTGTTTCGAAAAAAGGAAAAAAGCCTCTTAACAATAACTTTTTCCTATGGTCAAAGATATACAATATTTTTTAATTTAATTTTTTTTATTTTTTGTAGAAATGATGCTGGAATGCATAATCCTGGTAACTTTTAGCCTTCCAGATTTTCGCCTGGAGGTCTTATTAAATTGCGTTAGTATTTGTATACCCGTGATTGGCAAAAATATACGCAGAAGAAGGTTTTATTCAAATTATGGACTATGCTTTTGGGATTGGTATTCACTTCTCTCGATTTATATCGAGCTTTGTCAGGTATCGCTCAACACGGAACCCCATTAGATGACTTCAGGCTAAACTCATCTATCTTCAACTATATTTCTTATTTTCATTAGCGATCTTTTCTCTCTATCTTCTAATCCTATTTTATTTTTAGCAGATGACAGTTGTATTAGTCACTGATATTCTTTAATGGCAATTGAGGTGAAAAGATTTAGTATGAATGACTTACTCGCATTCGACTTACAGTCAGTGTCCAAATGTGGTCGTATGAATAGGGTGGAGTTAAATGCGCGAAATACCCAATGTTGTTCATTGGCACACAAGCCGTAGCAATGTTCGCTAGAGATTACACATTTTAAGAGTGTCGAAAGAAACATTCAAGTGCTTCGGTTTCTTAATACTATGTAAGAAAAACTTGACTCCATCTGATCTTCTTACGATTCCCAACGCTTTTATCCGTCTAAAAATTGAAAACAAATCTCTTGCATAGGCCGGTGCCTCTAAGTCTAGTTTGCGGCTTCTCGAGTGCGTGCAGGAGAGGGTATTTATTAACTACGTAGAAGACATTCGTCCAGCGTTAGTTGGCAAATGAATCGCTCAACACATTTTGCTCTTAGCCGAACTATCCGTATGTTGATCTCACTTCTTTCAGAAGTCCTTTCTATCATTTATATTATAAATAATAAATCAAATTCACAAACACTACTTATCTTATCAAATTTTTCTTTCTTCCCATAACATATTTTCCGAGTATCAACTCAGTTCACTGCATGAGTAGGGACCATACCCTGAGTGTTAGTAATAAATTAAAAATGGAGGTCAATAAATGCTAATATTTAGACACATCAAAAAATTACAAACCTTGTTTGGAATTGATTCAGCCTTAAAGCTGACTTAAAGCAACACATAAAGTTGAGCAACTCATAATTTGCGTTGAGTACTGATTGTGAGTGTGATTGTGTAATTACTTTCTGTCAGATAAAAAAGTCAAAGTACAACTGATGGATTCTATGAATTGACATACAAATCCATATTAAATAATACGTAACTGCCTTAAGCGTTGATAGAGCGGAATTTATTTTTTTATTGTTGTAATTCTTTGTAAGTGTATTTTTCAGTCTTTCTACCATATTTTGAAAGCAGTCAAAAAAAATAATAATAATAATAATAATAATGCGTAATATTTTCAATTACAAAAATACACTAGAATTGTGTTTCACGTGCATTTGTTGCATATACGAGTATATTAGGAATGCAATTCTAGCAAAAACACTTCGGTATATTATTATACTTTACATACATAATTGGTCATTGCAACCCTTCAGTCAGGATTACGACCTAGTTTCTCACACCACTTATGTTGTGTGTGTTAATCTTATACATGAGTGGTGGGACCTACAGTTTAAAATCGACTCCGAACGACAGATTTTTGAGAAACATTTCATGACAATTTTATTTACTCTCAGAGTTTTTGCCTGAAATCTGCTGAGAGGAAGTCGCCGAAGAAATATTTTTGTATTTTGTGTTGATGTCTGGCCTAGTGCTCGAACCCTGGCTTTACGTCTAATATGCCAATACACTACCTATTAGACTATGGCGACTTCAGGTGCTTTAAATTAATCAAATGAAACTTAAAAAACATGATACTAATGTACATATGTGTGTACATGTATGTATTTATTTAGGCACATACATATATACATAAGTACACGCTAATATTAGTAAATATGTTTAAATGGATAAATGCTCGATTTTGTTCTTATCTGCGGATTAAATGAAGTACGCAAATATTTTATGTAATAAAGCTAAATATATTTTCTTAATTTAACGTATGATAGAATAACTATTTGGAACGACAAAATCAACGTACAATTTAAATACAGTTTAAATATAGGTCCCACTGTACCGTACACGCTTTATTAATGACTACCTTCGGGGTACTCTTCTTTTAAACAACAAAACAATTGTCCACATGCTATTGAAAATATACTAAAAAAAACCAGGTCAATTTGACTCAACTAATCTCTTTTTTCAAGAGATATACCAGGTGTACTACTATGAAATACTCGTCTTTTTGTGAAAATAAAAAAACGAATTTTATATGGAAGAGTATTCCAAGTATTGGGCATTGCTGGCTACACGTTATTTCCATTTTTCAGGCAATTTGGGGACTCCATGCCTATTAAACTCCTTGTCTTTTGAAGTAACCAATTAATCACTCAATTTTTCAATTTTTGTTGTGCAACATTTAACATTTCTGGCATTTCTGACTCGAAGTGTTATTTTCATAAATATTGTTTGAAATTCGGTATTTTCAAACTTATTTGGTGATCTTCCACGTTCTGAACCGTCGATACCATCCTCTGCATGTTGCTTCTAACAGAGCATGATCACTATATTCTCAACAAGCATTCAATGAACTCTCCAACACTTTTCTTTAAATGAAAATTGGAAAACTTATGTAATCTATTAACACATTCGACGCACTTAGCTCTGCGCAGCATCCTATCAAAGATAAAATACAGGTGTATGAAGGTGATAATTTTAAAGGCAGTGCGTAAACAAGCGTCGTCGCGGAAGACGAGTACTTTGAATAATTTTTTTTTTGACGCTGCACTAAACATGTAAAATGGTTGAAATAGAGGATTTTAAATACGTTGCATACAATATAACAACATTGATGGAACATCTTGGAATGAGTTTATAGTATTACGTTAGGTTAGGCTAGCGGGTAGCTAGGTCAAGTTAACCCTCTTGTCACGACATGTTAATAGTGTGTTTGAATCACAACGAGCTTGGGCTGAAACTGCTCAGTTCCCTTAGTGGCAGATTTGCGAATATGCCCAGATCTTTACACGTATACGTGTCAACCAAAAACCGAGGGCGTCTGTTGTGAAGTATAGGGCACTTAAACCGAGTCCGGTTTTTCCACATCCTGGCAGCTTCTGCGGTAATCTTGATTTGGCAGATCGAGCTTTTCAGCGAAATTGCCAATTTCGCATTGTCCCGTTAGAATCATTGTCTTGTTGAACTCGAATAGTTCCTTGGTTTTCCCGCTGTCCACCGCATACACAGCAGTTTAGAAATTCGGGCAGCAGGTATGTTGAACGACCGGTTTGTTGAATTCTATGCTGCTTTTTCTAATTTGGAAAAGTAGCCTTGTAGGGACGCATATATAGCCTATCGTCTATTCTTTAGATATCTCCGGTCCCATTAGTGCCAGTTCGTCCGCCTTTTTCCTTTCCTTCTATGCCACAGTGGTAATTTGACCAAGAGATTTCTGGTTTTCATCATACGTGCTGCTTGTTAGGTAATTTGTATAACCCGTTCAGTGCCTACCGGAATAGATCTCAAATCCAGTTCCACATTCCATTTTGAAGCCATCGGAGAAGATAGTTATATCACCGACATAGAAGACAGCTTTAAGATGCCTAAGCTTCGTCGACCACAACTATGCTGTACGATCCCTTGTAAGTTTCTGGACAGGTTCTTCAATGTCTGCGACATAAACCACTCCCATCCCCGCAATGGGAGATAGTTGTTCGATCAGGATTTTAAAACTGTCCCAGTTCGCCCTCCTAGGATTCATATATAGCAAAGGATTTTATCGTGAGAAGTCAATGCTGAAGAGTATTCGATAGTGATCCCAAAAAGAACACTTTGTAGATACCCGCCAGTTTGCGACCATAGCTACATCTGCCTCTGACACTAATGAAAGATCGATCACATGTTCCCTGATCTTATTAAAGAATGTGAGCATTTTATACCTACTGCCAGATTTTTAGAACTGCCGACTCACTGGGGTGAGATGCATTCAGTTGCTTCTCAGCTTCTAAAGAATTGTACACCCAAAGAAATAATTTGGTAGGATTTAATAATACCAATGAGAAATGCCATCAATTTTTAGAAGAATATTTGTCAAGTTAAGTACGCTGTCTTTACGGACTATATTTTCCACTACATATATGTGTTATTATAAATAAGTACACTTGAAAATATTACAAACAATTTTCCTCCTGTTAAAAACATGCTTCTCTCAACTGCACTCACATTTTATTCATGTTCTCTTTGTGATAACCACTGATCTAAAGGGATCCCCTACTTTATATTGAGTATAACATTTTATTACATTGGGCCTTTGAATTTTATATTTATATTTATATTTTTTTTGCTCTCATGGATACTTGTACTTTTACTGTGAGGCACCAGGATATTTTCTTTATTAACAATTTTTTTTGTTTTATTATAAAACGGAAATCAAATAATCACACAAATACATAAACTCCAATTTTTTTATATAATCTCTTGCCTAACATTGTTAAAATGGCAAAAATGAACTAGGGTATCTACATAGTTCATAGTCTAATTGTCTAATTCTTCAAAAAAAAAATTACTTTATTTTTAGTTTAAACACAATTTTCGGATACAAGTACACATGTCCATATAAGTATATAATAATATGTACATCCGAATAATTGTGATAAAATCCATACACAAGTACGATGTGGAGGACATAAAAAGATAAATAAATATGCTTTATACACGACAGACATAGTTGCATAAAAACATTCAAACGAAACAAAATTAAAGCAAATGAATGGTCGGTATTCTCGGTGTGCATTTTATTAAAAAAAATCGAAAAATCATAAAAGAAACGAATGAAAAAACAAATGAAGGAAATTTGTGAGATACATGTGTTCAACATTCGAATTTATTTTCAAATATTTTCTCCATATTATACCATAAAAATTTAAAGCTATAAGCCTCTATAAGTACATATATAGAAGCGCATGTACATATGTTTGTTGGATTACTAAACATTTTCTCCTACGGATAAAGCTCGGAACTCGATAGTTCTGAAATTTTCAGAGCATTTTACTATCATACATGTTCATCCGAGTGAAATGCAGCTTCCACATCACCCCTAATATTTATGAACCTCTGCCCTCCTTACTGGTGAAGACAATGGAAAGACTCACTGAAATTTAGTGCTCCTGCGCTGCCTTCTTGTACATTATAAAGGGAAGCTTCAATAATATGGATTTAGAAACTACTTCTAGGTAGGACAATCTGTCCAATGCTAAGCAGTTCGCTAATCACTGGCAAAATAGGAATTCCCTAAATGGGCTGCTCTTCACCTCCTATGGAATCTAAATAATGAATGAACCTATGTCGTAAACAATAGTAAAGATGCTCAAAGTGTTTACAAGAACTTTGGTCTACAGACGAGTGTTAATTAATTTCAAGTGAACTTGGTGCATGATATTATGCCTTCCTCGCGAAGACGATTAAACACAACTTGATATGGCGGATTCAAAGTTCTGTTGCGTCGTTATCGTCGGTGGATTGCGTACTATACCAACTTTGGAAAGTATTTTAAATTTCTTTCAAACCTAGTACTAATCAGCGACGAATGCACAAGGGAACAAATCGAATATTAGTCACTCAATACCGAATAAAGTTTCCATTCCACTTTATGAACTCACTTATTAGATATATGCCCAAAGCTACGACTTAGAGAAGGAAGCATCTGGCCTTACCATGAAGTTGATCTCAAATTTACTACTATTTTGGATGTCAGGAAATCCACATTGTTCCACTATGAGGTAAAGAGAATCATGGTATTGTTATTGTGTAGTTAAGCACCGAAATCAAACCTGGATATTCCTTGTTGTTAAAAATATGTGAAGTACCTGCTTTACGATCGGAGTAAGTAGTTGACACCCACCACCTGCTTTACTATAATAAGTACTTACAGTACAAAATCTAAATAAAAAAACCCAACCGTAAATCAAGTTATAAGAAATAATAAAAGGACTCGATTTATTTCGTAGAACCTGCAAACGCTTTAACTGACAAAAAATTTTCTAAACCATCCAGATCGTGTAATTTAACACAATTCCTTTGGGGTTATGTAAAGTCAATAGGTCGAGAAACATAGCACGTTCCATTGATATGGAGAATATATAAGGTGGGAAGTTTTAAAGTTTAAATTTAAAAATGCAATAAAACAAAAACTGTTTAAAATTTTTCCAAACTTATTTTTTTGTTGTGAAATACAATTATTCCGGTTAGAAATGGAATATTATTTCGTTCATATGGCTGCCGATGCTGGCCTCACAGTACCTCACTCGATCGGACCAATTTTCGTACTTTTTCGAGTGTATGGGTTTGTATCACTTCAATGGCATCACGAATGTTTACCTTTAAATGCTCAATTATCTCTGGTTTGTCGACAAAACACTTTTCTTAACGGCGCCCCTCAAAAAATAGTCCAACGTTGTCAAATCGCAGCTTATTGGCGCGCAATTGGCAGCTCCATTTCGACTAATTAAACGGTCATCAAAGGTTTGACGCAATAAATCGATGGCATGAGATATGTGGCAAGTTGCACTATTCTATTGAAACTAAACATCCTTCACATCAATACCATGAAATGCGGGAGCAAAAAAATCGGTTGTCACGGTGCGATTGGTGTCTACATTGACCGTAAAGGCGCAGTTCCTCGTTGGCCCAAGTTTGTGTAAATCAATTCATTACGTTCAGAGGAGATAATTGGCGCTGCCAAAAATACTTGAAAACCTTTTCAAGTTCACTGTGATACATGCTACACGGCTTGCGATACCATGAAGTTATTGAAAGACGAGTAAGTAAATATTTTTAAAATGTGGAGCAGAACTTGGGTTGCTAAACTTCTTTTCGGGAAGACATGAGAAGTGTAGCGTGTACAAGTAAACATCAGCCACAATTCTAGCTGGGAAATCAACATTACTGCTACCTACGTCGTATCATCCGGGAATAATCTTCGAAAAGTAAATGTCAAGCATTAAATTTGTCATACAATAATTGTGTTTTTTCTTTCAAGGATACCCTACAAACAGTCTATGCACAAGAAATTTTTCCTTTTCTTTAATAAAAATACAGTATGTTCAAATTTTTACATCCCAACTGTACTTATACAATACATTCATCATCAATATACATGAAAATATGACAAGTTTTCTGTTTTTAGTACGATTGTTAAATTTGATAGAATTAATAAAAAAAAAAAGAAAATTAGATGACAAGAGTTAACAAATAGTTTTTTTTATATATATAAAAAAACATATGAAATTTTACATACATACTATATATATTGAAGTCGTCTTAGTCTACTAGGTAGTGTGTTGGCTTATTAGACGTAAAGTCAGAGTTCGAGGCCCAGGCCAGACATCAAAACAAAATACAAAAAGTATTTCTTCGGCGACTTCCTCTCAGCAGATTTCTGGCAAAAACTCTGAGAGTAAATAAAATTGCCATGAAATGTTTCTCAAAAATCTGTCGTTCGGAATCGACTTTAAATTGTAGGTGCCACAGCTCATATATAAAATTATCACAGCTAGATAGTAATCCTGACTGAAGGGTTGTAATGAGTAATTATATATGCATATATGTAATTTTACATATCTTCTTTAATTATTCTTGTTTTAAAATTTTGAATACTCTGTTTCAATACTCTTGCATTTTAATTAAGGAGACTATCGTAAATGAATTGTTTACCCTAAATAAATTATTTGCATCGTCTTGTGAATGTCCATACCATTGATTAAGAACTCCCAAAATTTTAATTTTACGGCTGACTGGGTTTCGCTTCATTGCCTTTAATATTGCCATCTTTCTCAAATAACAAAGCTATCGACATACAAAAAAAAAAAAAATAACAAATAATAAAGAACGTAGTAGCGATACGGCATTCCTATACTAACACGGCGCGACAGTTAAAATACACCCGAATATCTACAGAGTTGTATATTTAGTTGAGTAGACCTCAACGAATCCTCAAAAGTTGTTTTATTTGAAAAAAAAATATTCTTTTAAACTTTTCACAAAAATTTATTGAACCGATCAAAAATGTGTTCAATATGTTATGAATTTTGATCGGGTAAATTTAGAGAAAGTGCTTCTTTGCCTTATTTATCGCAAAATTTTATTTAAAAAATATCATTCTTAAAGTGCATTCTGTACTATAGAGGTTAACTTTTCGTATAATAAAATTGGAGAAAAAATTGCCGTAGTTCTTATTAAAAGAGAATAATAGCCGTGCTCTATTTTTTACCAGGTGAAGTGAGCGTCAAGATACAAATGTCTCCATACAGAGCATTATTTTGAATGAACCTTAATTTTTTCATGTTGGCGATGACATCTATCAAACATATTTAATGAAATCAGTGAACAAACATCATTGTTTTTTTATCGCGTTAATGATGGCGAATTTTGAAACAGAAAATTATGATATGGGGAAAATATTTGGGGTATTCACACGGTGTGCTATCTAGTCTTATTGTCATAAAATGCTAAAGTTTTATGATAGTTTAAAAAAACTGTTGTTGTGTTTCAAAGAAAAAAATCATAAAATAATAACACCTTTTGTGATGTGTTTATTGTTTTGTCATAACTAAACAAAAAATTTCTCCTTTAAAATACCAAAACAATTCTCAATGCGAACTCGATATTTAGAAAAGTGTTTGTTGTAGAGATCCCTTTCAGCTTTGGAATGTTCGATGCTGTTTCCTCTAAAAGGCGTCAACAAAAATGACTTTAGGGGATAAGCGATATCACCAGCAATCCATTGCGGTGGCGACAAAAATCGTTCAGGGTGTTTTGCTAGTGGAGAGTTTAAAAAAATTTTTGCGTCATGTACGCTACCTGGATAACCTATTGTTAGTTGTCTTATTCGTAATTTGTAGTCACAAACTGCTTGAACTTTAACGGCATATTGGCGTTTTCGAGAAAAAAATAACTCGTGGTGTTTGACAGGTGCTTCAGATAATTTTATTTCAGAACCGTCTATATACCCTACGCAGCCATGCATTTCGTCTTTAGTTGCGAACAGAATTTGTTGTCGTTCTTCTGCATTAGGCCAGCTTAAGAACTTTTCTTTCAAATTTAAAATTGCTTTAAAACACGTTTTGTGACCTTTTGTATTGTGCCTCCGTCACCCGCTCCAAAGAGGGTAGCTACTTTTCGTGTTGAAAGTCCATCGGCAGAGGATCCCAACAGATAAAGTACTATTTTTAACTGAACATCAATTGGAAGCTGTGCTGTTTTTGGACTTGTGTTAAACACATCATCGTCTTTAATCAAGTTCAGTATATTCACAAATTCCTCTGGCCGAACCCTAATCATTTGATTAAACCGGCTGTCGTCAAACATTTTTAACACGTTTTGGTTCCACTTATTGGATTTTGGAACTCCAAGGTGGATGCTTCTGCGATTAATAAGCAAACTAGCGACGTTTGTTAAGAACATTTCATTTATTTGTTCTTCATCGTCATCATCACCTTGAAAGAGATTTATTTAAATGTAAACATGTAATTATTTTTTCCTATTTACTTGAATCAGCCTTAATAATGTCCAATATGTATTTTTAGTCGCCGTGGTGTAGTAGGTAGTGTGTTGGCTTACTATTCGTGAAGCCCGGGTTCGTATCCCAGGTCAGACATCAAAAATGAAATATGAAAAAAAAAAAAATATTTCTTCGGCGACTTCCTCTCAGCAGATTTCTGGCAAAAACTCTGAGAGTAAATAAAATTGCCATGAAAAGTTTCTCAAAAATCTGTCGTTCGGAGTCGACGTTAAACTGTAGGTCCCGCCACTCACGTATAAAATTAACGCACACAACATGAGTGGTGTGAGAAGCTAGGCCGTAATCCTGACTGAAGGGTTGTAATGGCCAATTATGTATGTATGTATGTATTTTTAGCACAAACCCATTATTATTTCAGTTTTTTGACTTGTTTTTAGCATTATTAATTAAAAATATTTGTAATTTTTTAACTCAAATTTTAAATAGCACACTAACTTATGAGGGTTGCTCACACCAGTCATATTTTTTCGTGTTATTATTTTATGATATATGACTTTATGAAGACCGTGTGAATACCCCAATTATGTTTTACATTTTTATCAAGGCGCACGTTCTATCAGAGTCAACATGCAGAAGATGAGACGATTGGTAAATGAAGAACGTGGAAGATAAACATAAAGTTTGAAAACGCCGACTGTGCCACAAAACACGGCAAGGTAATCAAGCAAAGCAAAACCGTTTCAGGATACAAAGCCTGGCTCTTTAAGACTAATATTTTTTTCGCTTGGATTTATTAGCTGAGCAGCACTGCAATTCAAACCAATTAGTCATCATGTTATCGACATCCTTGTAGGACTACCTGCATAGTGTCTACATAGGTATTCTTTACCTATGAGAGTAAATTTAACCCACATGGAACAGATGGAAAGCAGTACGTTTGATGTAAATCAAATACTGAGTTTTTGCAAAGAATATGGATATAAAGAATGCGCATCATGTAGAAGTAAAATTTCTTATGGCGGGTCGTAACATCACGATCCGCTCTCACCAAATTTTTTTAAAAATCATTTCTTGGTGAGGGGAGAGGACGACAGAAGGAAAATGAACACAAACAAAGACCGTAACAATGTGTTGCTTTCATCGTACGTATGTACATGTGTATGTATTCTTGTGTTTTTTGATTTAGTTCAGGGTTCGTCAAAAAATTTTTGGTTATGTGTTAGTGAGTAAGAGAGAGAAAATAAGTTGAGAGAATTTATTTATTTACAGCCATAGAAAAGTGTTAGTAATATACGCTATTTTTATTTTCATTCCATCAGCACACATACGTAAAGCTATATAACTTTGGCTTAATAATTTTAAATAAATAAAAATAAAATAACAAATCCATTTTTTATTAAAAGAACATAAAGCTATCCATCTTTGGCTTAAAAATTAGAACATGTTTTTTAGATAAATAAAAATAAAATGAATAAAAAACCCAATTTTATTAAAAGAAAAAAGCGAGCATTACAAAGCATTTAAAAAAATTATACTATGCGACAAAATTAAAAAAAAAAATAAAAACGCCCAGCTAATGTCATAGCCCATTTTTAACATAAAATATTTTTTGAGTGTCATTCTGAAATAAAATGATAAAGCATCCGCCGCACATGTATTCTTGTCGCAGTCTGATCGACAACTAAATGAAAAAACACAAGAATGCGTGTGAGTTCTCTTTGCACAACTGTGCTATGAAATGGTAAACTATGATTTAGTTGTCGATCAGACTGCGACAAGAATACATGTGCCGCGGATGCTTTATCATTTTATTTCAGAATAACACTCGAAGAATATTTTGTGTTAAAATGTTCTATGTCATTAGCTGGGCGTATTTTATTTTTTATTTTGTCTCATAGTATAATTTTTTTAATGCTTTGGAATGCTCGTTTTTTTTTTTTCTTTTAATAACAAATGGTTTTTTTATTGTTTTTATTTTTTTTAAACACATGGCCTAATTTTTAAGCCAAAGATGGATAGCTTTATGTTCTTTTAATAATAAAATTGATGTTTTATTTTATATTTATTTATCTAAAATTATTAAGCGAAAGATAGACAGCCTTACATATGTATGTTGATGAAATAAAAATAAAAATAGCGTATATTACTAACACTTTTATATGGCTGTAAATAAATAAATTCTCTCAACTTATTTTCTCCCACTTACTCACAAATCCATAACCAAAGGCATGTGTTAACCTAGAGGAAAATTGTTAGTAATAATTTCAAGTCTACTTATTAACCTAATGATATTGTTACGTTTTTACCTTTTTAAAAACGTTTAAATATGAGTTCGTTAATTGCAACAAAGTAAAAACAAATATGTCTTTAGTTTTTCTTAAACTCTCTTTATTATTTACACTACTTTTGTGTGCCACCGTATAGAACTTAACGATACAACAATAATAATCTGTTTATTCACTTTATTAGTTCACACAAGTATTCGCTAGATCTTTACAGCCACGACTTATTTTGTTCACACGCAACTTCACACAAGGCTGACTAAATTAACTCTCCCTGCTGCTTGCTTTGTGCAGCCCTTTTATAGTCCGCACCAGTGTTGCCACCAACAGCTTTATGAGTTACACACAAATGGCATCGAAATTACACATATGAAAAAAAATTACACACAAAATTCTGTTTTTACAAATATTGCATATACATATATATTATGTTGTAGTGATCTGTAATGTGGCAACTCCACAAACTCATTAAGCCTTTGACAGTTGGAATGCAACTTTACTTTTGACATTTCCGGTTAGCAATCTTTTTTGTGTAAATCTTGTAGAGTGTAAGCAAGCGATAAATAAAAGAAAATAAAGCATCCTTTATAATTATCAGGTGTGGGGTACATCTTCTGAAAAAAATCGTTAAACCGAAAAGATCAAAAGTCGAGATAATGGATCTTAGACCCGGGCGCCAAACAATGACGGATGCACTAGATGAGGCCGGCATCAATTTCCCTCCTACGGCCACGATGAGCCAACTACGGGCATTATATGAAGCGCTATTAAAGGAGAAAAATAAAAATAACCACGCTATAAAACCGGTAAGGGAGGAACATGCAGCGGAAGATACGAAACAGTATGTTGCCCACGTAGATGATGATGATGATGCCGCTGAAAATGCTACCAAGACACATGTTGTCCCAAACCCTGATGAACAACAACAAACATATATTCTGAATCGATACACCGCAGAAACTAACACCGAAGTCCACGTGCCTGATGCCGCCGAAAGTGAAGACGATGCAACTGCTGTCCCGAAGCCGCCAGCTGTAATTGATGCCGCTGCCAGAATGCATACAGAAAAAATTTGCGATTTTCACCCAGATACTGCGTCCGAAGAAATAAAAAAACTGCAACTGCGATTACAGATGTTGCAATTGCAGCAACAAATACATGCCCTAGAAGAGGGTTTATCCCACCAAGTCCCGGTACGCAGTATAGACTGGATGGAATTTGATGCTGCTGTTCCTATGTTTAGTGGCGATGACAACCAGGACATAAACCGCTGGTTCTTAGTTTTTGAAGACTATGCGGGAATGTTTTCCCAAAAGGAAAAATGTGTAGCCGTACGCCGACGTTTGGAAGGTACGGCCAAACAATACGTAACAAACTTAGGCCTGTTACAATTCGATGATTTGAAAAATCGATTAGTGACGATGTTCAAGCGTACAGTCTCCCGGCAAGAGGTGTACAGGCAACTACAGCAGAGAAATTTGAAGCCAGACGAATCGTGCCTCAGCTACGTGGTAACTATGCAATCGATCGCTGCTAAAGCAGACATAGAGGAACAAGAACTGGTCGATATGATAATTGATGGTGTGCCAAAGAATGACAACGCAGTCAACATGCTGTACGGTGCCAGTAGTATGGATGACCTACTACGTCGCCTGGATAGATATGAGTGCCGCCGTCAACAACGCCGCGTCCTATCAAAGGCTAATACTGCAGTTAAACCGATGTCATCCGAAACCACTGGTCATAAGTCCACCGAAGCTGAGGTCCGCTGCTATAACTGTTCCCAATTTGGACACTACCAGAGTCAGTGCCAGAAGCCCAGACGTCCCCCGAATTCGTGTTTTGTGTGTGCAGAGGTGGGGCATTTCCATAGAGACTGCCCGAGGAAGAAGAAGACTGATGTAGTTGGAGCCATAGATATTAAGGGGATCAACGCATTCCAATTGGTAAGTGTTGCCTTCAGAGAACAAAACAAGCGCACTGATGTTAATAATTTTTTCTCTTTGTTTGATACGGGTAGCCCAATTAGTTGCATAAGTGAATCGCTGGTACCATTTGCAATTCCCATTAATAGAACATTACCATCATTTCGCGGCGTTGGAAACAAAGTCATAAAGATGGTCGGTCGCGTTGAATGTAATATAATTTTCCAAAACAAAACAGTAGTGTGTAATTTATTTGTCCTGCCAGATTCTGAGGCCATAGTGCCACTTCTAATCGGGCGTGACATACTTAAGAAACTAGATATTCACTTATGTATAAAAAAAATTTCTTATGAAAAAAATGAATTATTAAAAATGAATTTAAAAAATAAAAGCATTAGTGAAGAGATACATCGTGCGCTTGTCTTGTTTAAAATTTGTAGAGATCCTGAACTTCCACCTGCAGTAGAAAATTTGTTTGATGAACTTCCATTTACCATATGTAATGAAAATGATTTTATTGAATCGATTGACCTCGGCAGGATTGTTTCACCTGAGGGAAAACATTTAGAGAATCGCGACAAAATTGCTTCTGAAGATACGTGTGGTATAGTTGAAAGTGTTATGGATTTAGAAATTATTGACGAGGATGAGAATTGTGAGGAAAACATGGAAATAATTTGCAATGTTGAGGATAGTACGAAGGTAGACATTGATGAGGGACTGGACGTGGCGAGTGTGTGTACATTGAGGTCAATATTAAAGAGGCAGTATTTTGACAGATTGGGATCTCCGACGCGAAGTGTGGATTATTGTATGGAGATTAGGGTGACTAATGATGTACCGATTTACAGTGGTCCAAGGCGGCTTTCATACCGGGAGCGGTCCGAGGTTAAATTGAAATTAGATGAACTTTTGCGGAAAGGGATTATACGCCCTAGTGATTCAGCATATGCCTCACCGATTGTATTAGTGAGACGGAAAAATGGGCAGTTGAGGATGTGCGTGGACTACAGGGCCTTGAATAAGATTACGCTGAAGGATAATTATGCCTTGCCCATAATCGAGGACTGCTTGGACTACTTGGGTAACAAGAAAATTTTCTCGACCCTTGATTTGGAAAATAGTTTTCATCAGGTGCCGATGCATGAGGAGTCGATAAAATACACGGCTTTTGTCACGCCTATGGGCCAATACGAGTATTGCTATATGCCATTCGGGCTGAAGAATGCTGGTGCCGTATTTCAGCGGTTTATTAATAAAGTTTTAAGGGAATTTATAGAGTCAGGTAGGATTGTGGTTTACTTGGACGATATAGTCATTGCTACTGAGACTATGGAGGAACATGTAGGGTTGTTGTCGGACGTGTTGGGCGTTTTAAGTGACGTGGGATTGAGACTTAATATGGATAAGTGCAAATTTGCGTATCGGGAGATAAATTATCTTGGTTATCAGGTGAATGAGTCGGGCATTTGGCCTAATGAGGATCACATCAGGTCTATAAGGGAGTATCTTGTGCCTACGGACTATGAGGGAGTGGAACGTTGTTTGGGACTGTTTTCCTATTTTCGAAGATTCGTACAGGACTTTTCGAGGATATCAAGGCCTCTGAACATATTGAAGAAGAATGGGAATTTTAATTGGACGGACGAATGCAGGGACGCCTTTTTGACTCTAAAGGACCGACTGACGAATGCTCCTGTGCTGGCAGTATACGATCAGCGACGTGAAACGGAAATACATACAGATGCCAGTACTAGGGGTTATGGCTCTGTCCTTCTACAGAGACTAGGTGATGGTAAATTTCACCCAGTGGCTTACTACTCTAAGTGCACTTCTCCGGCGGAATCGAGGTACCATAGTTTTGAATTGGAGACTATGGCCATAATATATGCACTGAGAAGATTTCGTATATATTTGGAAGGGATACCTTTTACTATTGTGACCGACTGTAATTCCCTTACACTGACATTGAGTAAGAAATTAATGAACCCCAGAATCGCCAGGTGGGCTTTAGAGTTAGAAAACTATAACTATAGCATAAGGCACAGGGGGGGGGGAATTGATGGCTCACGTCGATGCACTCAGCCGGGAACCAGTTGCGGGAGTTATAGATGAGAATGAGGTCGACGTGAATATTCAAATTATGCAGTCTAGGGATCCGAAGATACGGGACATTAGCAGGGCGCTTGAACGGGGTGAGAAAGAGGGGTTTCTGTTAGATAATGGTTTAGTATTTAGAATAGGTAAGCTGGGACAGAGGCAATTATACGTCCCCGAGGAATTGGAGGAGAACGTAATGAGATGAATGCACGAGAAGTATAGTCATGTTGGTATTGGGAAATGTATGGACAGGATAGGCAGATATTATTGGTTCCCTAATATGAGGGACAAACTGAATAAATTTATAAGAAACTGCCTCAAGTGTATTTACTATTCGGGGCCACATAGAAGGAATATTGTTCACGTGAAAACATCGGTAGCTTCTCCACAGTCAAACGGTCAAGTAGAGAGGATAAATAGAGATTTGAGGGCTATGCTATCGAAATTGTCTGAGCCAGCGGAACATTGTGATTGGGCGGATAAACTGTCGCAGGTGGAGTTCGTCATTAATAACTCGCTGCACAGTGCTACGGGACAATCGCCAGCTATGTTACTGTTTGGAGTCGAACAACGGGGAGAGATAGTTGATGAACTGACAGAATACGTACAGGATAGGTATGAGGATTTTAATAGTTACTTAAGGTCAATGAGAGAGGATGCATCGGAATCCATAAGGAGGTCCCAGGAGAATAATTTAAAGTATTTCCATGTTCATCACAAACCGCCAAAATCTTTCAAACCTGGAGATTTAGTTGTCTTAAAGAATGTTAATACAACCCCAGGAGTCAATAAAAAATTAATACCGAAGTACCGCGGCCCATACGTGATTCAGAAGCAATTAGGAAATGATCGCTACGAAATATCTGATGTAGAAAATTGCCAGGTGACACAGTTACCCTATAGAGGTGTAGTGGATTCAACTCGATTAAGAAAATGGTTGGAAGTAAAGGACTCGGTAGAAGACAAATTATCCGAAACTGAAGGCAACACGAGTGAATACGAGGACTATGAGTTTCTGGAAGATGAGTTTTCACAAGATGTGCCGCAATCGAGGTCGATTGCTTAGTCAGGTCGGCCGAGATTGTAGTGATCTGTAATGTGGCAACTCCACAAACTCATTAAGCCTTTGACAGTTGGAATGCAACTTTACTTTTGACATTTCCGGTTAGCAATCTTTTTTGTGTAAATCTTGTAGAGTGTAAGCAAGCGATAAATAAAAGAAAATAAAGCATCCTTTATAATGTAAACAATAAAATTATATATTCATATAAATACTTAAAATAATAATTTATGAGTACATAAGTATATGTATGTAGGTTAGGTTAGGTTAGAGGACAAGTACAGTACCCGGAGGTCGAATTGACCCATTGCACAACGTATTAGTTTCTCACACCACCTATGTTGTGTGTGTTAATTTTATACATGAGTGGTGGGACCTACAGTTTAAAGTCGACTCCGAACGACAGATGTTTGAGAACCTTTTCATGGCAATTTTTATTTGTTCTGAGAGAGAAGTCGCCGAAGAAATATTTTTTTGTATTTTGTCTTGATGTCTTTCCTGCGGCTCGAACCCGGGCTTTACGTCAAATAAGCCAACACACTACTTACCAGACTACGGCGACTTCAAAAAATGTATGAATGTATAAAACGTAAAACGTAAAAACTCAAATAGAAGTATTGTTTTCTTTTTCTAACAAAAGACATGTAAATGCGTATGTGGGCTCTAGGAGTCAACTAATCTCCTAGAGTCTATCAAAAGGAGTTGAAGAATGGGATACGTACGTTCTTCTGAAATATATATACCCTAATAAAATACGAAGGCTGAGGATTTTGTTTCAACTTAGCCTTTATTGCCTTATTGGAGGTTCCTTAACAACTGATGGTAATTATTTTTAACAGGTTTTACGTAAACAATACAAATATTATATTTACCAATATATATAATTCATAAAGTCGCCGTTGTCTCGTAGGTAGTGTGTTGGCTTATTAGACGTGAGGCCTCGGTTCACCCCAGGTCAGGCATCTCCAACTGAACGAAATATGAGAAAATATTTCTTCAGCGACTTCATCTCAGCAGATTTCTGACAAAAACTCTGAGAGTAAATAAAATTGCAATGAAAAGTTTCTTAAAAATCTATCGTTCGGAGTCGACGTTAAACTGTAGATCCCGCCACTGATTTATAAAATTAACACACATAACTTGAGTGGCGTGAAAAGCTTGGCCGTAATCCTGACTGAAGGGTTGGTTGTAATGGCCAATTGTAATGGAGAAAGAAAATGTTAAAAGTTTTGCGAATCAAATGTGTCAGAAGCAACAGATATACAGGGTGAAAATTTGCGGATAAAGTAGCAAAATTAAATGTAAACAAACATTTATTTTGTGTTAAAAAAGGGAAAATTTGGAATATTTTTTAATTTCTTCAATGAAAAGTTTAAAGATTCTTAAATATTTAAATATTAATCGAAATGTGAGTGATTTTCGGTCACAATGAATATAGGTTCTTGTGCAAGAGGTAATTAAGAAGCTAAATATTACAAGATCAAAATAAGACGTACTGCTCATAAAAAATGTTTCTTGCTGAAAGTTGCCAATATTTTTTAATTTCTTGAAAGAATAAGTAAAAAATTGTTATTGTTATTAGTTGTTTTTATTATTTATTAATAGTTTTACACAAAAATTACAGTTTTTATTAACTCTCGCCAATATAAAAACCCACCCCAAAACCTAAAAAAACATAAATAAACAAAACAGACAGACAATCAGAAAGGGACAGAAATACTTTTTGGTAATATTTGCTGTCCCTTTCTTAGTATACGGTTAAATGTCAAAATCCCGAGTCGTCACTGTGTACCACAGAATATACACAGAATTGAAACCTTTGACGTTTAAAAACGCTCAAAGCAGCACTTTAACCTACCTCGTAGAGGGAGAAAATAAATATTTTAATGTTTTGCGAATCAAATGTGATAGAAGCAACAGATATACAGAGTGAAAACTGGCGGTTAAAGTAGAAAAATTAAATGTAAATAAAGATTTATTTTGTGTTAAAAAAGGGATAATTTGGAATATTTTTTAATTTCTTCAATGAAAAGTTTAAAGATTCTTAAATAATTAAATATTAATCGAAATGTGTGTGATTTTCGGTCACAATGAATATAGTTTCTTGTGCAAGAGGTAATTAAGAAGCTAAATATTACAAGATCAAAATAAGACGTACTGCTCATAAAAAAATTTTCTTGCTGAAAGTTGCCAATATTTTTTAATTTTTTGAAAGAAAAAGTTAAAGTTGTTATTGTTATTAGTTGTTTTTATTATTTATTAATAGTTTTAGACAAAAATTACATTTTTTATTAACTCTCGCCAATATAAAAAACCACCCCGAAAACTAAAAAAACATAAATAAACAAAACAGAGTTACAATCAGAGAGAGACAGAAATACTTTTTGGTAATATTTGCTGTCTCTTTCTCCATGGAAAGTTAAACGTCAAACTCTTGTTTCTGTTCTGTGTATATTCTGTGCTGTGTACATTGTGTCAATCAGTACCACCGTATAAGCAGTATAGAAACGGAATTTTGACGTTTACCAGCGAATTATGAAAGGGACAGCAAATATTACCAAAAAGTATTTCTGTCCCTCTCTGATTGTCTGTCTGTTTTGTTTATTTTTTTTTTTAGGTTTTGGGGTGGGTTTTTTTATATTGGCGAGAGTTAATAAAAAATGTAATTTTTGTGTAAAACTGTTAATAAATAATAAAAACAACTACTAGCAATAAAAATTTTTAACTTTTTCTTTCAAGAAATTAAAAAATATTGGCAACTTTCAGCAAGAAAAATTTTTTATGAGTAGTACGTCTTATTTTGATCTTGTAATATTTAGCTTCTTAATAATCTCTTGCACAAGAAACTATATTCATTGTGACCAAAAATCACACACATTTCGATTAATATTTAAATATTTAAGAATCTTTAAACTTTTCATTGAAGAAATTAAAAAATATTCCAAATTTTCCCTTTTTTAACACAAAATAAATGTTTATTTACATTTAATTTTTCTGCTTTATCCGCCAGTTTTCACTCTGTATATCTGTTGCTTCTAACACATTTGATTCGCAAAACATTATAACATTTTTTTTCTCCCTCTAAATTGGCTAGTAATTTGCTGCTATGAGCGTTTGTCTAAAGCAGGGTTCGTCAAAAAATTTTTGGCTATGTGTTAGTGAGTAAGAGAGAGAAAATAAGTCGAGAGAATTTATTTATTTACAGCCATAGAAAAGTGTTAGTAATATACCCTTTTTTATTTTCATTTCATCAGCATACATATGTAAAGCTATATAACTTTGGCTTAATAATTTTAGATAAATAAAAATTAAATAAAAAATCAATTTTTTATTAAAAGAACATAAAGCTATCCATCTTTGGCTTAAAAATTAGGCCATGTTTTTTTTAGATAAATAAAAATAAAAAGAATAAAAAACCCATTTTTTATTAAAAGAAAAAAAGCGAACATAAGAATGCATTTAAAAAAATTATACTATGCGACAAAATAAAAAAAATTAAATACGCCTAGCTAATAACATAGAACATTTTTAACATGAAATATTTTTTGAGTGTTATGCTGAAATAAAATGATAAAGCATCCGCCGCACTTGTCTTCTTGTCGCAGTCTGATCGACAACTAAATGAAAAAACACAAGAATGCGTGTGAGTTCTCTTTGCACAACTGTGCTATGAAATGGTAAACTATGGTCTAAAGTCAATGGTTTCGATACTGTTTATACGGTGATCAGTACGATGAACGTTCTCGATGTGGAAGGTTATCGCACGCGCCTTCTCGAGAACTCTATTGCTAGTACATTTTTGTTTGTGTACTCGCTTATGTTATGTACCAGTCGCTACCAGGTTCGATACATATTTGTCGTAGCTGGTTTACTTTACGTTGTTGTTGCTACCTGGTTCGTTGTACACATGTGTGTGTGTGCAGCTTTAGATAATCAACACGTTCGTTGTATTCTTAGTGTTAGTGCGTATTTGTGTCGTGTGTATTGTGTTGGTGTAGCTGGTAGCTTTTGTTTATCGTTTTTATTGTTAAACGATATTAGGTCGTTTCGATTTATGTAACAATATGTACAGTGGCTCCATCGCATAATCGGACAAGCACTAGTCTGATATTTATGTGCTTAAAACTTAAAAAGAAAATATTAAATATATGTTTTTTTTTGCTTTTATTTACACTCTACTTTATAGACTTTCAGATTAATAAAAAAAAATAACAACATTTTTCATGATAACGGTAATTTTATAAAGATAAAGAAAATTAACTAAATTTTTTGCGCTCAACGCATAATCGGACAAAAAAGGGCACCATTGCTAAAAATGACGAAAGAGAATATTTAATACTTTGTGGCATATCCTTTGTTCTCAAGAACGGTCTGTAAACGTTTTGGAATTGATTTTACCAAATTGTAGCATTCCTCAGGTTCTGTGGAGTTCCACGTTTCCAGTAAAGCCACCTTAAGCTGATTCAAAGTGTTAAATTGTTGTTGGTATACTCTTCTAGCTAATTCTTCCCAAAGATGTTCAATTACGTTGAGATCCGGGCTCTCTGCAGGGGTTTCTATAAGTTTGGAGCAATTATGGATCAACCAAAGCTTTGCCACACCCAAAGTGTGCTTGGGATCATTGTCCTGGTAAAAAGCAAAATCATTCGCAATGCCTAAGGACTAAAAATATCTTTAAAAAACAGCAGTGGAAGAGATGTTTGCTTAAATACTATTCGTAATATATTACACAAATATAACTACCATGGTAGAGTTACCAGAAAAAAGCCATTTATTAGGCCTAAGAATAAAAACAAGAGAATAAAATTTGCTAAAGAGTATTTGCTTAAAACAGAAGATTTTTGGAATAAGGCAATTTGGTGTAAAGATATCTTAAAATACATTTTTGCTGATAGTTTTTGTTCGTTACAAGGTTCTGTTCACTGACTAGAGCAAATTCAATTTGCATGGATCAGATGGCAAGATGTTTGTGTGGCGTAAACCAAATGCAGAATTTAATCTTCAAAATACAAAAGCTACTGTTAAGCATGGAGGATTCTCTGTTATGGTTTGAGCCTGCATGTCGAGTGCTGGGGTGGGCAATTTGCATTTTATTGATGGTAAAATGGACAAATTTGGCTAGCTCAACATTTTGAAGGAAAATGTAAAGCAAAGTGCCGAGAAATTAGGCATTGCGAATGATTTTGCTTTTTACCAGGACAATGAACACAAGCAAACTTCGGGTATGGAAAAGCTTTGGTTGACCCATAATTGCCCCAAACTTATAGAAACCCCTGCACAGAGCCCTGATCTCAACGTAATTGAACATCTTTGGGAAGAATTAGCTAGAAGAGTATACCAACAACAATTTAAAACTTTGAATCAGCTTAAGGCGGCTTTACTGGAAACGTGGAACTCCACAGAACCTGAGGAATGCTACAATTTGGTAAAATCAATTCCAAAACGTTTACAGACCGTTCTTGAGAACAAAGGATATGCCACAAAGTATTAATTGTTCTCTTTTGTCATTTTTAGCAATGGTGCCCTTCTTTGTCCGATTATGCGTTGAGCGCAAAAAATTTTGTTAATTTTCTTTTTCTTTATAAAATTACCGTTATCATGAAAAATGTTGTTATTTTTTTATTAATCTGAAAGTCTATAATGTAGAGTGTAAATAAAAGCAAAAAAACATATATTTAATATTTTCTTTTTAAGTTTTAAGCACATAAATATCAGACTAGTGCTTGTCCGATTATGCGATGGAGCCACTGTATATGTGATCGGAAAATATAGAAAAATTGTACTGCGCTAAGTCCCTAAAGACACCGTATTTATCTTGGCAAGTATTCTTCCAAAAATCTAAATCATTTCTCATTGATAATAGTGAATACTACTGTGATATTTCTTTGGCGTATAATTGAAGTCTGAAATAAGCGACATGAACCTTCTTCTTTAAAAGCTGACAAGATTTTTACGCTCTTTTCAATATTCCAAAAACTGTTAAAATGCGCATTCTTTATACTTTATTTTCTTTGGTTTTTGGCTAACAGTACTCAGGCTATTTTCAAGCATAGGTGAGTGTCGCTACTTATATTTCAAATTTTTTTGAATTATTTCCACTGAAGTGGCAAAATCGGCATTTGAGTAATCCAAACCTTGTGTCCGATTATAATTTGAGCCACTGTACATTATTCAACCAAAATCTCGATTTATCCTTTGATCGATTGAAGAATTATAATAATTTTAGAAATATTAAAAGAGTGATATTTAGAAAACAAATTTTCTTTTCTGAAAATTGTTGCCAAACAACATTTCTATCTATCGAGAACTTTTGGGTTGAGTTTTTTCTGAATTATAGATGAAGCCTTTAATGTTATTGCTTTTGTACCACAGTGTGATATATCCAACAAAATAATTTCTGAATAATCAACTACAATTTTATTACATTCTTATTAATTTATGCCATTGTATTTTATGTGAACAATGCTATAATACTAGTATCAATCATACTTCAATTAGTTCAATAAAGTAGAAAAATCTTTCATTTAGCACAACAAATATTGACACAAATTGATAAAACCAAATAAAATAAAACAGGACGAAGTATTTGAAAAGTTTAAAATAGTTTAACTAGTGTACTACAGCATCTAACATTTCATTCTAAAATTAGAAAAAAGCAAACATTATTTTGCAATTTAATTGCAACTGAATGCATACCAATCCTTAAAATCAAATAAAAAAGTTCAATAGTTTGATACAAGTAAACGTGCTTAATTTAAATTTAAATGTTTCATGCAGTTGTTGATGCTGCGGTTAAAGATTACATTTGGAGTCTTATCGCCTTATTGCGATAAACTATTCTGGTCTAGATTTAAATTGTTGATTAAATCTCGTCCGAGGATAAATTCATATGCATTTATGCACACTGCTGCAAATAGTAGGCCCCTAATCACGACTACGTCTCACGATTAAGCACACAGAACAAGAATAGTTTCCATATTTTGTGTTTTGTTACGTGGTGGTGACAAATCACATTCGATATATTGCTACGTTGATTTCTTCAATTGCTTTGTCAAAGGTATGTAAATAAAAATTTTTCTTAACAACTGGTGCAGCGTATCTGTATGCCTGAATGTAAAAAATTAGAGATGAGCGATATTTTCAAAACTGTGATTTAATCACGGTGATTGATAATTCACTGGTAACTACAGTGATTGAAATTGCCAAATAACAGTTACTAATAATGTCGTTCTTTCAGAATTGTTACATACTCAAATTTATTTCATTTTATTTGAGCGAGGCAGAATTACTATTAGATGATGCTGATTATTTACTTTTGTTTTTTATACATGAACTTTCTGTGAAACTTAATTGTCAAACTTCATATAAAAAAAAATACATTAAAAATAATAACATTGATGACACCACTGTGATTTGGTTTAGTAGACTTTTCGTAGTATGTATCTAGTTGTCTCTTTCTTACGACTTAATAAAATACGTTATTGTCATTATTGTTTTCTTTTGGAATACTGTGATCACAATAAAGCCTACTTTACACGGTCCCACAAGTAATATGATCTGTCAAAATTTTGTGTAGAAGAGTACGGATGTGATCGTCTAAACGTACTATGTAATGAAACCATCACACATTGAGAGAAAATACGGATGAAAAGTTTGACAGTCGTATGGCTCTCTTCATTTTTTGAAATGATTCAAAAAACAAACAAGTCGCATTAGATCAGGGATGTATTTTTATGTAAATACATAGAAAAAAGTGTAACAGCTGTTTTCATTTTACTTTGTTATTGTCTTATATCGATCATGTAAACGCAAAACATATAAATCATATGACTTTAATTCTCTTTTTTGTCATAAGGATGGAATTTCATTTTACTTTTTCATTAGACTTTACGTACGTAAAGTATTACCGTGTGAAGTGGGCTTAACTGTTTTAAAGAAAAGTGATTAACAAATCACATTCACTGAGAACAACGTTCTTCAAAAATTACTGGATCGCTCATCTCTATAAAAAATATAACGTTAGTATAATTCGCAAAGACGCTAAGTCCACTTTTTTCCAAAATTGAGATTTTAATGCATAACGGTAACACTATACAAAATACATGTTTTACAATAACAAAAAATGTCATTATGTAGTTTAAAGTTGTTGTAATTTTGTGGTTTGCAAAAACGCTAAGTCCACAAAACTACGAAAAAAATTAAAAGCACGTGCTAACTCCACGAATATTATTTGTTATATATATATATATATTGTTACGTTTTTACCTTTTTAAAAACGTTTAAATGTGAGTTCGTTAATTGCAACCAAAGTAAAAACAAATGCGTCTTTAGTTTTTCTTAACTGTCTTTATTATTCACACTACTTTTGTGTGCCACCGTATAGAACTTAACGATACAACAATAATAATCTGCTTATTCACTTTATTAGTTCACACAAGTATTCACTTGATCTTTACAACCACGACTTATTTTATTCACACGCAACTTCACACAAGGCTGACTAAATTAACTCTGACTGCTGCTTGCTTTGTCCAGCCTTTTTATAGTCCGCACGCACGTATGATCAGTATGATGAACGTTCTCGATGTGGAAGGTTCTAGCTCGCGCCTTCTCGAGACTTCTGCTAGTACATTGTTGTTTGTGTACTTTGCTTATGTTGTCCGTTACATATTTGTAGTAGCTGGTTTACTTTATGTTGTTGTTGCTACCTGGTTCGTTGTACACATGTGTGTGTGCAGCTTTAGATAATCAACACGTTCATTGTATTCTTAGGGTTAGTGCGTATTTGTGTCGTGTGTATTGTGTTGGTGTAGCTGATAGCTTTTGTTTATCGTTTTTATTGTTAAACGATATTAGGTCGTTTCGCTTTTCGTAACACTGCCGCCCACTTAAGCCTGTTCGTCCCGAATAGGCTCATTATCTCTTTTCCCATACTTTGCCAGTCGCTCTTTATGTACGACCTTCATTTTTGTCCGGGGGCTGCCAGCTTTCTGTATTCTGTACACGACATCGTTTAACCGTTTAATTATTTTATACGGTCCATACCAGCTACTTTGCGACTTGGGGAATAATCCTTTCTTCCGCGTTGGGTTGTAAAATAGCACCAGTTGTCCTTCATGGAAACACTCCGTGTTTGCTGCTCGATCATACCTGGCTTTCATTCCATTACTGGCCATAGCTCTAAACTCCAAAGGTGCGTCCGAGTTATACTGTTGCAGTTGACCTTGACTTCTTTTTACTGGACCTTTAGATGCAATACATTGGGTACAGTTTGCTATCGAATCCACTACTGCTTGCTGACATCCAACCCAATAAAAAACGTCGTTTTAGCCTTTCCAACGTCTTTGTCACTCCCAGATGTCCTCCGCTAGCTCCATTATGGGACTCCTTTAGCACTTCATTCGTCTTGGAGGAAGGCACTACTAATAGGTTAGATAAGGTCTTGCCATCAGCGCTTTCCCAACGTCGATATAAGCATCCGTTTATCAACCGTAAACTGTCCCATAGTGCCCAATACGCTTTTGTAAGAGGACCTTCTCCGGATATCTCATTGCTGGTAGGTCGTCTATCCTCTTCCTTAGCTGCTATTATCTTCGCCAGTATCGGGTCACTCTTTTGTGCTTCGGACCAGTCTTCATTGGCTTCGATCTGCAATCGCCGGACATCAGCGGTGGATTCCTTCTTCTCAGCATTTACATAATGATTACGCTCCAAATTACGATATCGGCTTGATAGTGCATCAGCCTTGCCACGTTTTATGACTCTTCGTTTTGTTAATGGCGATGGTTCGGAATCAGCTCTGATATTCTTGCGTCCTCTTCTAACTTCAGTCTTTTCTGCAGTTGTGTAAGTGTTCGAGGACTTTTCGATTTGCATATTAGCCTCTATTCTCGGTACTTTGGACACAGGATGATCCTCGATATTTTCAGGCTTTCCTCGCCTTCTCTTGGAACTACTCGTTTCAGCGTAGTTTTCATCAGTAGCCTTAGGCGTAGCAATGGCACGTCGTCTTGTTGGTGAGACCAGTCTTGATCTTTTCCGTGGCGCTTTACAGTTTCTTTGGAAATGGCCGCTCTTTCCACAGTTGAAGCATTTAGGTTTAGCCCTTCGTCCGTTTTCTTCTAAAGCTTGCTTCACCATCTCCTTAACTTTAGTTAAAAGCCATTCATCTACCTCCTCTACTTCCATTCTTCGCACTTTGCTTACTTGTGGTTTAGAAATAGCTCGAGCGGTCTCCTGGGCTAGTGCGAAGGCCAAGGTCTCTGCAAAGGTTATCTTCTGCGTAGAGCATACCGCAAGTTTGATGTCAGGGTCACGTATACCATTGACAAACGCCTCGGTCTTAATGTTGTCTATCAGCGGGTGGTTTTCTCCGGGGTATGTGAGCTGCACTAATCTCTCAACCTCCATTGCAAAGGCTTGTAATGACTCATTCGCCTTTTGCGCCCGGCATCTCAACTCCATGCGGTATAGTTCCCGTTTGTGCTCATCGCCAAATTTACGCTGCAACGCCACCATTAAGTCGTTGTAGTTGTTTCTGCTGCTGACTGACATGGTTTCTAGAATCTCAGCTGCGACACCTTTTAATGCCAGAATTAGTTCTAGAGCCTTCTCTCCTTCGTCCCATCCGTTTCTGCTGGCTACTGTCTCAAATTGGAATTTGAATACGGATAGGGGTGAACTGCCATCAAAGCAAGGTGGTTTTATCCTGCCGGTACTTTCGGATACAACTCGCACTGGTTCCGGTCTCTGGCTCTGGATGTTGTTGATCTTCTCTTCTATTATCTCCAGTTTTCCGTCGACGGTCTTTCCCAAATCGTTCACTTTCGTGTCGACGGTCCTTTCTAAATGTGACATCCTTTCCTCCACACCAGTAATTCGTTTGCTGACCGACTCGTGTATTTCCTGTAGCTTCCCTGATGTCGCTTCGAGCTCCTTTTCGATTTTCGTCAAAATTGCTGCTTGCAGTTTCTGGTTTTCGGCTCTAGAAGCTTCTTGCACTTCAGCTAGAAGTGTTTGATTTTCGGTTCTAGAAGCTTCTTGCACTTCAGCTAACAGTTTTTGATTTTCGCTTCTAGAAGCTAAAAATAGTTTCTGGTTTTCGGCTCTAGAAGCTTCTTGCACTTCAGCTAGAAGTTTTTGATTTTCGCTTCTAGAAGCTTCAAATAGTTTCTGGTTTTCGGCTCTAGAAGCTTCTTGCACTTCAGCTAGAAGTTTTTGATTTTCGCTTCTAGAAGCTTCTCGTACATCAACAAATAGCTTCTGATTCTCCGCTCTAGAAGCTTCTTGTGCATCCGTTAATACTTGCATCTTTTCCATCATAGCGGCTAGCAACGAATTTATGTCGATACCGCTAGGGGTTACAGGGGCCTTTACCTCTCGTTCCTCTTCATCCTCGAACTCGTAGGAATCGATGTCGATGTCCTGAAGCTGCAGATGTTCCCTTAATCGCCTTTGCAGTTCATTTTTCGTGCCCATTGTTGGCAGCTCGAGTTTACCCAACTCCCGTTTAAGTCGTTCCACTTTTAGATCGCAGAGTTTCATTCTGATTTTGATTTTCTCCTTTTTTTTTATTTATTTATTTTTACTTTTGGATTTTGCAATCCCACTTCTGACACCAATTGTTACGTTTTTACCTTTTTAAAAACGTTTAAATGTGAGTTCGTTAATTGCAACCAAAGTAAAAACAAATGCGTCTTTAGTTTTTCTTAACTGTCTTTATTATTCACACTACTTTTGTGTGCCACCGTATCGAACTTAACGATACAACAATAATAATCTGCTTATCAGTGTTGCCATAACGGCATTTAAAGTGCAATTCTAGCACCTTTTTTTCGTCTGCTGCACTTTTTTTTTTAAAAAAAAGATGCTAGATGCTTTTTAGCACTTTTTTGCCATTTTCTGTATTTTTTAGCATTAAAAGTGCATTTTATATATATATTATATTATTTTTTATTTATTTTGTATTTCATTCTAATTCAAATTTCAAATTATTTTTTTAATGCTTTTTTAATTTAAATTAATTTTTAAAATTTATATTTATTTTTGAATGTTTTCAAAAAAGAAAAAATGAATACAAAAAAATTAATGTATTTTTTCTTCAATCAATTCAACTTTTCAAATGTAATAAATATTTTTTCAAAAAAAATTTTTTTTCATATTGTTTATTTACAATCTATCCCATTGGGGATAATAAGCAAATTTGATACTGTAATATATACAAGTAAATGTTGCACTCCATTGAGAACAACATCATTTTAACAATAAATTTTTATAGTATTGTATTATTTTTAAAAGCTATCTTAAATGTATATATGTACGTATTTACAAAAAACAAAAAAAAAAAAAACTAATAACAATTATCGAAATGGTAAATCAAGTATATGATAACGTTTAAGTCTTCTCAGTTCTTCAGTTTCGTCGAGGAAGGGATATCGCTAGTGGGTTGCAGTGGTTGCTTAATCTGTTAAGATAGTTTTGGCTATATTTCTTTATTTCGTCTTTAATTGTTGGCATGTGTAAGTCATTATGAATAGTTTTATTTGAAATAAATTTAGAAGCATTAACAATTGGCCTCAATGTCTTATTTTGATACCGTTGAAGAATTTCTACATTGGAGTAACTGGCTGTTCCCACAATTGTATGCCATAAGTCCACACCGGTTTAAGTATTGTTTTATATATTATTAATTTTGTTTCAATGCTTACTTCAGATTTAGGCTGAAGAAGCCAAGAAAGGCGTTTGCTTTTTATATTAATATGTTCTTTTTTGCCTTAATGTGAGGCTTCCATGTAAGCCTTTTGTCAATATGAAGACCAAGATATTTCACATTGTCTCTTTTTGGGAATTGTGTTGCCATTAAGGAATAATTGTGGGCAA
The DNA here is from genome assembly GCA_936449025.2 of Sarcophaga subvicina. Taxonomy (NCBI): domain Eukaryota; kingdom Metazoa; phylum Arthropoda; class Insecta; order Diptera; family Sarcophagidae; genus Sarcophaga; species Sarcophaga subvicina. Next base: position 41,735,757 of record OW388082.2, read on the forward strand.
TTTCCTCTTCGTAACGTAAACACAACATGTGCAGATTTTTTGGTATTCACTTTGATATTCCATTGAGATAACCAAAGCTCAATTCGGTTTAGTTCATTTTGAATTAGATTTGAGGCATTTGTTGGACAAGAACTCGATGCTAATATTGCAGTGTCATCGGCATAAGTTGCAAGTAAAACGTTATCTGTTAAAGGTATACCTGAAGTAAATATCGTATAGGGGGTTGGTCCCAGAACACTGCCTTGCGGAACACCTGCTTTTATATCGTATACGTTGGAAAAATCATCGTTCACTTTAACGTAAAAACTTCGATCGTCTAAATATGATCTAAGCAGTAAATAATAGGGAGTTGGTAGTAACTTTTTGAGTTTAAAGAGCAAACCAATATGCCAGACTTTGTCGAATGCTTGTTGAACATCCAAAAAGACACCAGAACACTATTCTTTCCTTTCCAAGGTATTTCTGATAAAAGCCGCAATACGATGTCATTGTTATGGAGTGCCATGTTTATGCCTAAAACCAAATTGGTGTTCAGGAATAATATTTAATTTGCCAAGAATTGGTGACATTGTACTTATAAATATTCTTTAAAAAATTTTGGAGAATGTAGTCAGCAAATTAATAGGCCTATAGGAAAATAAATACTTTTTTATTCCATATAAAGGGTGTTTTTTATAGAGGTATAGAACTTTAAGTTGGCATTACTTTTCAAGATGGCGACCGATTTAACAGTTGTCAAGTGATTTATTCTCAGTTTGGTTTGGCAATTCATCGTGAATAGACTCACGCCTGAACAACTCTTGCAAATAGTGCAATTTTATTTCGAAAATAATGGTTCTGTGCGGAAAACGTATCGCGCACTACGTCCATTTTATCGTCGACAAAATCGTCCATCAGAGCAGTTAATTCGATTAACCATGGAACGTTTTCGCACCACGTTTACTGTTATTGATAACTCGCATCCCCAGAGACGCTGTACGGTGCGTACAGAAGAAGCTATTGCTGCTGTAGAGCGTAGCATTGAGGAAGACCCGAATGAGTCCATCCGCCATCGAGCACAGGAATTGGATCTGTGTCCATCCACTTTATGGAAGATTTTGCGGAAGGATATTGGTTTGCGTGCTTACAAAATCCAATTCGTGCAAGATTTGAAGCCAAACGATCATCAAGTAAGGCGTAGATTCGTCGAATGGGCCCAAAACTCGACTTTCATAAGCGAATTTTGTTTAGCGATGAAGCGCACTTCTGGTTGAATGGCTACGTCAACAAACAAAACTGCCGCATGTGGAGTGAAGGTAATCCTCAAGTGTATGTGGAAACACCGTTACATCCAGAAAAACTGACTGTTTGGTGCGCTTTATGGGCTTTTTCAAAAACGATGGTGGCCAGAACGTTACAGTCAATGGTGATCGGTATAGAGCCATGATTACTAACTTTTTCATTCCTGAATTGAATAACCATGATGTCCAGGAGATGTGGTTTCAACAAGACGGCGCAACATGTCACAGCTCGTGCCACAATAGATTTATTGAAAGACACGTTTGGTGACCGCCTAATTTCACGTTTTGGACCTCCAAGATCTTGTGATTTAACACCGCTGGACTAATTTCTGTGGGCTATGTAAAGTCATTGGTCTATGCGGTAAAGTCACAAACGCTTGACCATTTGGAAGACAACATGCGCCGTATTATTGCCGATATACGGCCACAAATGTTGGAAAAAGTCATCGAAAATTGGACGTCCAGATTGGACTACATCCGCGCCAGCCGCGGCGGTCATATGCCAGAAATCATATTTAAACTGTAATGCCACAAGATTATCTTTCAGATAAATAAAATTCATGTCAGTCGAATAATCCATCGTTGTTTTATTGCATTTTAAAGTTCTATACCTTTATAAAAAACACCCTTTACTTATTTAAATCAAACTAAATTCATATTTATTAAACCAAGATAAAAAATTTTTTTTTAAAATTTCGAATAATTTTAATAAAATTTAACCTAAATTAAAAAAAAAAACATTTATAATGAAAAACGTTGTTCATTTTGTAGTTTTTTTTAATGACCGGTTTTAAAGTTTTGGCACTTTTTTATTCAGGATTGCACTTTTTGACAAACTTTTTGCACTTTTTCCAAACCGGCTTCTGGCAACACTGCTGCTTATTCACTTTATTAGTTCACACAAGTATTCACTGGATCTTTACAACCACGACTTATTTTATTCACACGCAACTTCACACTAGGCTGACTAAATTAACTCTGACTGCTGCTTGCTTTGTCCAGCCCTTTTATAGTCCGCACGCACGTATGATCAGTATGATGAACGTTCTCGATGTGGAAGGTTCTAGCTCGCGCCTTCTCGAGACTTCTGCTAGTACATTGTTGTTTGTGTACTTTGCTTATGTTGTCCGTTACATATTTGTAGTAGCTGGTTTACTTTATGTTGTTGTTGCTACCTGGTTCGTTGTACACATGTGTGTGTGCAGCTTTAGATAATCAACACGTTCGTTGTATTCTTAGTGTTAGTGCGTATTTGTGTCGTATGTATTGTGTTGGTGTAGCTGATAGCTTTTGTTTATCGTTTTTATTGTTAAACGATATTAGGTCGTTTCGCTTTTCGTAACAATATGTTTATTATATAGGTCCTTTAAAGAAAGCTATTTTGTCAAAGTAATTGCGTTTAAAAAGTTTAAAAATTTTAAAAACTATGAAAGCTACTGTTTTTTGTGTCTCCTGTAAAATTTGAAAAAAGGGACAACAAAGGGACACATTTACGAATTAAACTAACGATAATTCTTTCACAGAAAATGTTCCTAATGTTTCTAATGGAAATTCGGTTAAAAGAGTATAATTTCATGTTTGAGAAGATCATAGTAGTCATAATTACGGATGGTCAGAATGTTATGAGGAAAGATAATTTGGTTGAAGTTTTTTCTGTCTAAATCTTGCCATACATTAAGCCGTAGTAGATTTTATGAAAAAAAAAACTGGAATTCAATCGATGCACAGTTGGGTTTTTGATACCAAAAATGGGAATTGATTGCAAAATTAAATTTAGGGGAACCGAATAAATTTTTTAGTCGGTAAAAGTACACAACATTCGACATCACTCGAATAAAAATTTTGTTTTTGACAACTACCGTCATGTCACAATATAATTTTAAATTTTAAATTATTTGTCGTTCTCCTCGCGTGAATTATAAATTTCAACTTTCGGTGTTTTAAAAATTACTTTTGGGTGATTTAGAGATAATTAAAAATATTTTAACGGAACCTTCAACCTCAGGTTAGTTACATTAATTAAAATTTTTGGTTTTTATGTGTAATTTGTGTTATTATTTTTAGTTAATTTTCACGCGCAAGGGTATAAATTAGGGGATTTCGGGAAATATGTCGATAAACAGTTGTGAATAAAGCCAAATTAAGAAAAAACCTTTTGTTTTTCTAAAAATATAAACGCTTTTGAAAATATTTACTTTTTTTTGCACATTTTAAAATAAAATTTAAATATATTGTTGCACCTACATGTAAAAAATTTATTTAATCATAGGCGCATCCTCGAATATGATTTTTATTTCTCGACGAGAATTTTTATGACATCAATCGTGCCAATAAAATTATTGTGCAACGGCATAATCATATGGCAAAATCCTCGTCCAGCATCTCCTAGATATTGGAGGCCACTGAAAGTGGAATTTATAAAAGGAAACTCGATTGTTGCTAAGAATGAAAAAGATAGAGTGGATCAGGAAATGAAAAACCTTAAAGAGACTGTCATTTCTTATGGAGAAAAACGCTTGAAAGTCATAAGTTGGTACTATCCATGATTGATGGGAAAATATGTAATGCACTCACAGAAACTACTAGCACACACAAAAATGCTTTTACGTGGTGCTACTTCCAAAGAATTTAATAAAATTGACAGAATGATTTCTTTGCAAGTAAAAAGAGAAAATTTGGAGTTCGGTTTGTCGATTCTGCATGGATGGATCAGATTTTATGAATGCCTGCTCCATTTGGCATATAAGCTTCCAACAAAGAAATGGCAAGCTAGATCGAATATCGAAAAAAATTTGTTGCAAAAAATAAGGCACGTATTCCAGAGGAGTTCAAAAATAAAACTGGTCGTATTATTGATCATCCGAAACCTGGCTTTGAAAATTCGAATGACGGCAACACAGTTCGGCGCTTCTTTCAAAATGCGAACATTTCAGCGCAAATTACAAAATTGGATTGAAGACAACTGCATGTAATTATGGTTACCGTTTCTAGTGGATTTCAAGTAAACACTAATGCCTTTCGAGATTTCGCTCTAGATACCGCAAGGTATTTTGTACAACTGTATTCCTGGTATTATATGTCCCCAATTTTTAATCCATGGACCAGAAATAATAAACCACGCTTTACTACCAATTGGAAAGTTGTCGGAAGAAGCACAATTAGCTCGAAACAAAGATTTGAACAATTTTAGGGGGTATTTTTCGCGAAAATGTTTTGGAGAACATTCAAATGAAGATATATTTAAAAGGCTATTAGTTACTTCAGACCCAGTAATATCGAGTATGAGAAAATGGATGATGGAAAATGGATATGATGGAAGCAATTCAGTTGATAAGATTTGAATCAAATCTCGATGGCGAAGAAGATACCAATAATAATGATAATGATACCTATACTAATTATAGTGATAATATAGATAGTAATAATTGATGATGATGATGATAAAGAATCCGATAAGGAAAGAAATGTTAGAATAAATATTATTCTTTTTATGTTTTTGGAAACATTGCAATCTTTTTTTTCATAGACTAATGGAAAATAAATAAAATTTGTACTAAATCATATTAAAAAATTGATTAGTTTTACGTCTTAAAGTGAATTTAACTGAAAAAAGTTAAAATTAGAAACGGAAAGTTACCTCGAATTAATTCCCACTTTTGGTATCAAAAACCTAACTGTGCGATGATTGAAATGATGAATGAAATCAATGCTATGATTGAACATTTTCTTCTTTTAAATAAGTCAATAAAAGGTCCGTATTGAGTAACGTTTAAATAGAAGAAAATATTCCTTTTCAGAAGAAATACCACAAGTTTTACAACCAACTCAATTGGCGGTGGAGACCCAAAGTAACCAAACGCAAACCTATTAATGGCTGATGCCGTTAGATAGATAGATAGACAGATAGAAAGTGAATTTTTTTTAAACAGATAATATTATTCACAACCCAGCAAAATGCGCTTCTATTACATATGAAACTAAACTATTGGCACTTCAAGCATAGTAAGCTTCAAAACTGTTTTAGTGGTATTATAAAAGTAATTTGTCATTAAAAATTATATTGGCATAATAGAATAATGAATTTTCTACAAATTTCAATTAAATTCACTCCAATATTTTTTTTATAAAATGTCCATTAAAATTAAAAATTAAGAAAAAGTAGCCAATTTGGCCGAACAAAATTATTGGCCCAGTTAACCAAATTTTTTAAATTCTATCGATCTGTCCAATATTTTTCAAACAATTTTACTTTTTTCTTGAATAAACAGTTTTCGTATTTTAACTGTAAAAGTCAGTTTTACAAAATTTTTAAAATATCTAGAAACTTTGTTAACAATGGCTAACCAAAAAAGGAAACAACAGTGTCTTAGCGAAAAATTATTTAAATCATATGCTGAGATTGGGGAAATGATGGAAAGAATTGCTTAATCCCGAATTCTGTTCTATCTTTAAGGAAGACCAAGTTTAAAATAAATTATGGCGAGATGAGAAACTCTGCCAGCTGGAACAACAAATTGCAATAAAGAAAAAATTAAAACTCCTTTAAAGAACACAAAACTTATTACATATGACGTTGACGATATGACTTGGTATTTGTAGGGGCAAAAATAAATGTGAATAGACTTGTGTAGATGGTTGTGAATACTCTTATAAAACTACGTTCTAAAAATTAATGTTCTCATGGGCGATGCACTAAAACCAAACTCCATTGTATCTAACGTTTTAGAAATGTTGTACCGAACGGAAAGAAATTTATTCCGAAATGCCATACAGTGGCAATGCATAGTATCAACATAAAAACATTCCAGCTATGAATATGAGCTTATAACGAAAGCGGACACATTTGCACAATCCTCTGAGAATGCAAAAATATAGGAATTTATGTGGCATACAAGATGAAACATCACTGCAAGCATCCATTAGAAACACAACTACAGCACGCATATACACATTTATATGTTTATTGCAGTATATGAGCACAAATACAGTTGATATAGACGCATCTGTTGGATATTGCAGAAGACACATCAGTCACAAATAAGAGATATGTGCACCAAAATAATTTATACACACTCCAAAACAAGAGAGTAACCGGATCCATACGCAGTAAATGGGTTACCCCTTTCCATTTACTGCTCTTAGGGCAGTCCAAATTTTAGTGGCAGCTAACTTTATTAAAAGTAATTCTATTAAAGTTTATTTATTTTTCTATTTTATTTTTAGTTTCATATGGGCCACCCTAAATATTTAATGCGTTGTCATCTTCTAATATGACTTTTAGTTTCATTCAAGGGACATCATTTCGACTTCAGTATTGACTGCACAAGCAGTGTACATTTCTACTACCGAAGAAAAGCTTTTATTGGGTTTGCAACCATTAATGGTGATGGTAACATGCTGTCGTCTCTTATTTTCTTTTGTATTGAATTTTGTTTTTGTTTTACTTTACAAAAAAGTTAAAAAACGAAAAATCTGAAATAAATTTCTGCATTCATTTACATACCATTCATGTGTATGAATATTATTTGTATTGGTTTGTTTGGTACTTAATAAGAAAACTATGGCTACTTATACAACATCGGCAATCTTTCAGAAATTATCACTGAATGCTACCGACATAAGGTAGTAAAAATCCAGCAGCTATTGGAATACAGAAAAATTTCATACTCCAAATATAGATCCCTTGGACAACTTATCAAAAATAAATCTGCTGTTATAAACGCAGCCTAAAAGCTGTCGACTGCAACCTATCAAAAATATAATGCATGTATCCATATGAAAATGATAACTTAACGTGGATTATGAAACATAACTATTAACGACATGAGTAAAATTTTTGTGTCATAACTGATAAAGAACTTCATATTTATATTACAATATCTTGCTTACTTAAATATTACAATGGCCATAGGAAATACACTACTACGATATGAAGATTTCATCTCATCTGGATTGCTAATAAAGCTGCAGTAAAAGTGTAGGGAGTGGCCATCAGAAATTTTCCCATTTAGCGACTTAAAACATGTGGCGTCATTTTGCTCTCATCAGTAATAGTGATCAGTAATATATAGTATTTAGAACAGTAATAACGTCAATCCATGCAGTACCTTTTCAGAAATGAGTAGGCATCAGCTTTACGACATAAGTAGACCTCAACAGAATATTGTCCTTAATTGACTTGAACCAGAGTGTTCGATGGGCTGAGTCTGACACTCTCCCGACCACAGTCGGAACTAGATTGGGGACTTATGTTCGCAGTTGCATCTCTTCAATTTCCCTAATCTTCTAGGAACGAATGGAGCAGCGTATTATAGACAATGAATAAATAACACAAAGCTAATTTGTGTTTGCGACCGAGCATTGTTTTGCTTTTATTCGTTTATTTGTACACAATTATATAATTATAATATACTTATGTATGTTATTAAACATAAAAATTATTAGATAAAAACAACATTTTTTATTAAATCATTTCAGTGTTCAAACCTATTTAAACATAGCGCTGGCCTTGGGGTTAAACACAAGATGACCTCTGGTCTGAAGGTGTAGTATTTCTCTCTTATGCACCCTTTTATTTCTTTCAGCCCTTTCAGGAATTGGATGGAGTAAGGTATGGTGGAACTTGTCGCACCTTTTACACAAATCCAAATCCAGGCTCATGGTACCTATTTAGGCAGTTTTCGCAGTACCGATGCCTATCGACTATTTCCTGCTTTTTATTGACAGACATTTTAAGGAACTGGCGGCAAAAACACAATATTTCACTCATTCCGATAGATTTTATCCGGATATTGTGTAACGACCTATGCCTCATGACTTCTATTAGAATTGATAAGATCTAAGAGAGAAATTATAAATTTTTCAAGCTGAAATTAGTAAGAAATTGAGTCATATTAGAAAATATTAAATATTATTATTATGAGAAAAAAGCGAATCTATTGAGAATTTGAAGGTGGTTTAGAATTTATTTTTAATTACAATATCTGCTTTACGCACATTCCTATCCGGTTCTGGGTTCCTTCCCAATCGCCATTTGTTGGGGGTAGTAAATCATTCATTACAATTACGAGATCTCCTACATGTATATTAGCAACTGAGAATCTCCATTTTTTTCGCTTCTGGTGTGTTTTTAAATAATCTTCTTTCCACCGAATTCCGAATTGGTGGTGAAGTGCTTTTAGCTTTTCCCATCTGTTAATTACAGACATTGCCTGCCAATTCTGTTCTGGGGAAAACCATTAGAGGGGCTCCTCTTACGAAAAATGGCCGTGCAGATAATGGGCGAGAAATCATAATTCCTTCTATGCAAGCTAGAATAGTAGAAAATTCTTCAAAGGTAAATTTTTGAGCACCAGCAATTCGCTTCAAATAAAATTTGAAGCTTTTTACAGCAACTTCCAATAAGCCATCTTGTGGAGCATGAGGGGGAATAAATTCCCATTCAAAGTCTTATGTTACATATTTCTCAGCTATATCCTGGGCTGCTGTTTTTACAAACATATTAAATTCGCGGTCGAGGGCACTACTACTGACCATTGTCAGTTACTACCCTTTGGGGAAGTCCACGCCTCCCAACGAAACGAGAGAATGCGGTTTGGAATGCTAACGCAGACAGAGCATATTTCTAAATGGATAGCTTTCGTGCTGAAGCAAGCGAAAAATCTGAGATATGCTTTTGTAGTTTTTAAATTTCGTAAGGCTGAGATTTTAATGCCAAATGGGCCAGCAAAGTCAATACCTGTGACTTGGCAAAATCGAGAGTTGCCAGGTATAGCGTTCATTATATGGTAGTGAAGATAGAGATAATCTGGCATTTATTCTAAGAAGTGAATTCTCATCAAGGAATGGGCTTAGGGTTTTGAGAGCACTTTTGTTAGATACATATGTCTTGATTTTCAGACAAGGATTTGTATTTCTCTGAATAATAGGTTTTCTGACATAGTGTAATCAGCCTAAATTAAATTAAATTGTATGACTAGAATCTAGTTACAATGTCATCATTCCGAACTTATGTGTGCAGTGTCTGAACCTCATTAGAGATTTGGGGTATTTTCAACGGGTTTCGTTTAGACTACTCAAATGAGAGTTTGTTTAACCATGGTGGTCCATGCCATGAGTTCCAAGATTTGCTGGATTATCGTGTGTTGGCACATGTTGCCATTTAGCATCTGAAATTAAGTGATGAATTTGAGCAATTCACAAGATGGAGGGGGTTTTGATAGCCAACCTAGAACTACTGATCAGTCAGCCCATAAATGTATTTCCGAGTTAGAGAAATTCAAGGATGTTAGAACATAGTGGTCAAGATTGGCGATAAAACGGCTCCATTAAGTTCCAATCGTGGGAGACTGACTGTTTGAATGGGAGCTATGTGCTTTTGTCTGACGCGTAACATGCACTGTAGCACAATATGCTAATTTGGAAATTTGAATTATATCTTCAGGTATATACAGTAGTTTTGACTTACCTGCATTTCACTTAAGTGCATTTTGCATTTAAGTGCGCAAAATTTGTATTTCGTATATTTATTTCACCAAACCCATATAAATTTCTTAATTTAAGTGCATTCTTCATACCTGAACATTTAACATACGTTCATAATATTTTAGGAAGCTTTAGCTGCCTAATAGATTTCAATGAACAATAGACTTTTTGTTAAAAAAGTCGTATATGATTATATAAATCGACTATTTTACTATTTTGTCTAAAAAGGTCGAAGTCGACTTTTTGTTGAATGAACTGAATAACAATAATACATGGTTGTTTTTACATACATACATAATTGGTCATTACAACCCTTCAGTCAGGATTACGACCTAGTTTCTCACACCACATATGTTGTGTGTGTTAATTTTATACATGAGTGGTGGGACCTACAATTTAAAGTCGACTCCGAACGACCGATTTTTGAGAAACTTTTTCATGGCAATTTTTATTTACTCTCAGAGTTTTTGCCAGAAATCTGCTGAGAGGAAGTCGTCGAAGAAATAATTTTTGTATTTTGTTTTGATGTCTGGCCTGGGGCTCGAACCCTGGCTTTTCGTCTAATAAACCAACACACTACCTATTAGACCACGGCGACTTCTTTGTTTAGTTGTTTTTACACCCTATTTTTATTCATTAAAATTATTTTCTGTTAGCTGCTTTTTTGGGCAATCAACCAGCATTAATGACCAGGTAAGTGCATTAACGTTAACTGCCTTTTTGACTTACCTGCACAAAATATCGTGCAAAAGTCAAAATTACTGTATTTGATCCACCGAGGGATTGAAATTTCCTCTATGCGAGAGATATCCTGAACGAGATTGTTTCATATTATGATTAAAGGTGCAAGCCAACCAGCTGGATCGAAACGTTTTGCAACAGACGAGAGAATTTTTCTTTTAGTTATTTTCGATGTTTGTTCAACTGGTGCCAAAGTGTAGGCAAATGTGCCCGTGAGAGTATTCCATTTTATACAAGAGTTTTAGTCCTGCTTGATTCACGGAAACGGAGAAAATCTAAGTAATAAAGATCTTCCTGTGATAAATGGGAGTGTAGTTCAGAATTATTGGAAGTAATCTTTTCCAGAGGTAGTCCTATTGATTTCAGACTGGTATCAGCTGAGTTGAGGAAAACCCTCCAGAAGAATGTGATTCACATAAATTTCCTTACGTAAAATGGATGAAGCTTTTGGACTCAGAATCATTTGACAGTTGAAGAAGGGTGCGTACTGCGAGATAATTAGCGCAATTAAACCCAAAGATTACCGTTTTTAACTGGTAATCTTTTATTCATTCTGTTGCGGTTGACAAAGAATTTCCTGCTAAGATTTATCTTCGGGATGTACGAGAATATGACAATTAATTTTCTGTATAAAATTAATTTTCTGAATACAAAGTTAAGTCACTTGATAGAGTATGGCCTGTGTGAAAAACATCGTTAAGAGAAAAATTAGACTTTGTTAAATTAAATACAACTCGTACCTGTATAGTTTTATGGTGCGGGCGGACTACAGCATGGTTCGGTAAGTCAAACGAGTTGTATTTGCCCTGAGATATAATTTTATGACCGGAAGTTTCTTCAGTCAAATATTCGTTTAAAACAGTATTATAAGCAGTGTGTAGTTTGCGATTTTTGGGCAATGTTTTTTCCATTCTGGAATATTGGGCCAAACCAAAAATTTTAGACGGTCCTAGAAAGATTTTTTCGAGATATTCCTCCTTGAATGACAATCGTATATATAGATATATCTACCATTGACATGACGTGTTGTAGTTTGAGTGTAGAACTTTTCACAAGATTCGTCCTCAGTTGAACATTAGCGTGTTTCCAAAACTTTCTGAAGGCATTATTGAGATCTGATATATTTGAAGAAGCAACTGAGGTGGTAAAAGCTTGAATTGTTTGTTGAAGGTAGGATCAGCTAGATCTAATTTTCGAGTTCGATGGTATAAGGGATTTCAAAAGTACAAGAAGAAAGTTGTTTAGTGACTTTTTGCAAGACTATGGCCTCAATGGGTATTCTTAAATGATATATTCTTGCGTATAATACGAACTAGCATTCTTTGTTTGCGAATTGCTTTTGTCCGCCAATATCGACAATTTCAAAACAAGATGTTTGTTAGGGGAGTTGAAGTCGTTTCCAATTCTTTCTGTTAAGAATGTTCGTTGAGAACCTGGATCAATAAGAGCTTGAAAGGGGAAGAGTTCACGTCTATATTAATTTGCATCAGAACAGTTCGCAATAGAATATTTTCATTACTTTTAGAGTAATTAGCCTGCACTTGATTTGATACAGGGTGTTCAGTTTGAGTTTTATTGTGATTGTTTTGGTTGGCATTTGTAGAGTTCGAGGAATTGATGCTACCTTTATAATGAGAGTTCTGAGAATCTTGCGGTGGTTTTTTTAAATTTTTGTCATGTGTAATGGAGAATGATGTTTTTTTTTGCAATAAATAGTGTATGTTTGCTTTTGCAAATTGCTTTTGTATGAGAAGAACCTAAGGAATTATTGCAAAATTTGTTTTTATATACAAAGTCGACTATTTGTTCTACAGTGAAAACTCGTAATTTCGGACATACTCGGAAATTATGTGCTTTACCGCATGCCTTGCAAGTTATGTACAAGTGTTTCTGAGAGGAATATGTGTATATTTGGTGGCAGTTCTTTGTTTAAACAAAGTTATCTTTCGAAGTTTTGATGCTGGTGAGACACTCTACAGCTTCGTACCTGTCTACCAGAAATTGAAACATTTGCGACCACTTTGGCAGTTCACGGGATGATTTAAGAGACTGTTCCCATAACGAAAGGGTGAAATCGGATCATTTAGTTTAGACTAATCTTATGAGAATGGAGTCCCAGCTTTCCACATCTACTCCAAGAGTTTTAAGAGTTGCCAAAGAGTCATTAACGAACGATTGGATTCTTCTAAGTGACCCACTATTCTCGCTAGTGGCTGGTGGAATATCGAAAAGTATTTTTGTTTGGATTGTTTATTTTCGTACCGAGCTTTCAGCATTCCATGCTAGTTCAAAATTATCTTTTGATTATGGCACCTTCATCTCCCCTCGTTTTGTTACGGAGATGTTAAAGTTTTGTTACCAGAGTTAGTTGGGAGTGACTTATGTAAACCGTTGTGAACATATCACGAAGAAAGGGCCATTGTTCATAACTTCTTTAAATCACCCGTGTATCGCAGGGGGGAAGTTTTATACAGATACATTTTGGGTAAAGGCTAGTGAATACAGGGATGTTCCTAGTTTGCGGAATTTAATTAGCAATTCTTCTTCTATATTCTTCTATTAGCTATCCTCTTCGTAGCCTCTTCTTTAAATTCTGAATTCACTGTTTTGTCCTGAGATAAGATTATTTTCTCATACGAACTATCGAGTTTTGCCCATTTCGAGTCTGAGTGTTTCAATTTGACGTCCAGATTCTGATTCTGATTATTCCTCTGTGGAAATTTCTTGGAATAGTTTGCAAAATTGGATCAAATGATCACAATTAAATACGAAACTCTCCTTTGGAGAGCAGTTTGGTTCGCTAGGTTGTAATAGTCTGTTTGTAACAACAACAATGATCATCGTACAATACAAAAAGTGTTGATTGATGATGCAATTGCTTCAGCTTATTTACCACACAATATAAGATATTTAAATGTTGTTGTTATCACCACACAAGAATATCGTATGTTATATCGTAAACAAAACATCCTTCAAGGTTACTTTAAAGAACTTTGCCGACAATGTATGTTTTATATACAAACACGCTTTAGTATGATGCATATCCCACATGCCCGCCAGATAAGGCCGCTTTTAAAAATCTTTCACAGGATCGCAACATTTCCATTGCCCATTAACTTCATTGCGAAAATCATACATTTATCTAGAGTTGTCAAACAATTCAAAATTCAACATGGAGTCTTAAAATTTTTCATTCTATCATTTCCATGCTTACCGAAAATTTGACACACTTCCGACTAACCTTCTCAAACATTTTATGTATTCATTTTCTGTCGAAGGCGTAACCTCTGTTTCAATGTGTTAACCTTCTGCCAACGATTTCTTATCATTGGTGTAGATTGCAATATTTATTTCTGATAGAGCTAGTAATGTTAACTTGAAAATGGATAGGGTTAAGACAGTGAAAATGTAGAGTGCAATGTAATACAACCAATATACATACCTTGATGTACATACGAGTACATCGCTGCGATAACGGTTTTAATAAGAAGTCTTTAATTTCAATAAACTTTGTAACGAAGCCAAACCTCAATTCTAACAGGAAAGCTATGAACAAAGAACATTGTAAAATAAAATTCAATGAATAAGTAAGTACATAATTTAAGATTACGTTCTCTAGCTTCTTCTTATTTTTCTTTTTGCTATGTAAATGTATTTTAATATTATATTTAATATAACGGCATATGTTGGTACATAACAATTTAACTGTAAATAATTATGAAGTGAGTGATAATAAAATCTTAATCAATTTCCAAATTAAAATAAATAAAATTTAAAAAGAATTAAAAAAAAATTAAAAAGAAATTTATCATCAACAGCCTTCTTATTTGATACAATATAAATATTTTCTACATTAAAACTAAAGCTACAGAATTCTACTCTTTAATAAATATGACGCAATCAATGAATACACAGAATTCAAAAATGTTACAAGCGAGTAGACTTAAGTAGAATCCAAACCATGTTCGTTTTAGAATTTAAATAATATAGGTAAAGTTCACAGTTCTATCTCAAGATTCTTATATATAAAATCACTCTATCACCCCTATGCTAGAATCCGTCATATGTTCGATTTTGTTATGAATGGCAGAATTGGTAGGTTTATATGAGCGATACCGTACTGTAAATTTTGAATTCGTAATATTGGTATTTCTGAATCAGACATAACTGACAATTTGAAATAAGAAGAGCAAAATTGTGTAGGAAATTTTTTAATTCTGCATACATAATTGTCAAATAACATGAAGGGATAAATAGAAATATGTAAGTTAAAAATACTGCTACGTTTTTACCCTTTAAAAACTTTAAAAATATGAGTTCGTGGATTGCAAATAAAGATAAATTTGTGTTTAGTTTTAAATCAATTTTTTATTGTTCGCACAATTCCGTGTGCAACCTTTCACGACTTGGTTCAAACAACAACAATTTGTTTTAATTGTTATTCTCTTTCAAGCCCTAGTTATGTTACCGTAACGGAATGTAACCGCAACAGTAAGAAACAGCTGATCGTTTTTGTTATGTATAAAGTAATATTAATTGTTATAGCAATGTAATGTAACGTAACCGGGACGTAAGAATCTGTAAAAAAAATAGAATATTCTTACATTTACGTGACATCTGTTTAGCAGTGTTAACAACATGTCAATATTAAAAACCACCAAAACTGAAAATTTAAATAATAAACAAAATTTACATTTTGTACGTATGTTTTGTTTGTCTGTATGTGGAATTCTCTTTAAATAAAACTTCACATATTTTAAAAACCCAAATTAAAATTTCTTTCATTATTAACTTTTATAATTTAAAATAAAAATAAACACTATTTTACTATTACATTATGTAGGTAGTGTTTATTTTTATTTTATATTAGAAAAATATAGTTATCGACTTTTAACTAATTAAAGCGTTCGAAAAGCACTTCAGTTTGCATTTTACTCTTATTAGAAAAGATAACTACGTTTTAACGTTCGTACAAATTTGTTTTCCGAAATACCTGACCTGTTTCTGTAAAATAAACGATTTCACTTGCTTGTCTATTTTTATGGAAAATACAATCAAAAGCACTCAATTTTGTATTTGTTTTCCTCAACACAAACTAAACTGAGTGTTTTTGTTTGAGTGAAAGTGAAATTGTTTGGCTTACAGAAACAGTACATAAAACTTCTAATAAGTATCTTTAAATAAATATAAAATCGTTAAAATGTATTGATAACACTGGTTAACAGCTGAATTAATGTAAAACAAAAGGCGCCATACTAAAAGTGATAAAAAGAGTGAAAACGAAGTTTTTTTAAAATCTGAATTTAATATTAAGTTTGTGTTTTGTTTACCTAAAAACATTTGATTACGTTTTTACGTTCTACAATTAACATACATAATTGGCCATTACAACCCTTCAGTCAGGATTACGGCCTAGCTTCTCACACCACTCATGTTGTGTGCGTTAATTTTATACGTGAGTGGCGGGACCTACAGTTTAACGTCGACTCCGAACGACAGAATTTTGAGAAACTTTTTCATGGCAGTTTTATTTTACTCTCAGAGTTTTTGCCAGAAATCTGCTGAGAGGAAGTCGCCGAAGAAATTTTTTTTTTTTTTTTCATATTTCATTTTTGATGTCTGACCTGGGATACGAACCCGGGCTTTACGAATAGTAAGCCAACACACTACCTACTACACCACGGCGACTGTACAACGGCGACGTTCTACAATTGCTCTTACATTTTTACGTTCCGTGCACATTACTGTTACATTGCCTTACATTACGTTCCGGTAGCATAACTAGGGCTTTACACTCTTCCGCGTACACAATGACAATTGTTCAATAGATCTTTATAAAGCAGAACTTCAAACCACAATTACTCTCTTCGCACAAGACTGACTGAATTCTTTTTCATCTCGTTGCTCGCTTTGTCTTGCCTTTTATATCGCTGGTTAAATAGTCTGATGAATACGCTCGGAGGAAAATGACTGCCTTCGCGAAATATCTATAAATGCAAACAAGCTGTTTTCATTATTATTGTTTGTGTATTTTGTTTACATTTGTCCTTGCAGTGTTGTTGTTGCTTATTTGTTTACTTTGCTTATCTCCTTTTTTATACACGATCATGTAAACAAGTTCATTGTTTTGTTTTTGGAACTTTTGTTTATCATTTTTATAACACCATTTCCACTTTCGTATATGTATTTAAAAATTTGCGGTTTCAAAAATCACAACAAACCGCACAGTGATTGATGATGTGATGGCTTTCTGGAATGAAATATGAAATAGATGTTTACTGCTACTAGCTGCTAGGAATACAATTGTGATTATATCGTCAGGTAATACTGAGCTCAGATACTAAAAAAAAATTATTTCAGACTTAAAATAAAGCAAATAGGTATGTAACACCTGATAAGTGTAAGCGATACTAAAAATCATTGGGAATCACATCAACATCAAAAGTGTCAAAAGGTGCTTCGGTCAGTAGCCCGATTTTCCAGAATCAGTTTTGAGTAGGCTGGTGAGTCTGCTTTCTCATCTAGTGCTTCAATATATCTGTGTGAAGAAAAAATAATACAATTTTTAGGGTGTTGTCAATTGTTGAGAATTATTTCCATGTAATTTTTGTGAAATGGTAGAACAAAAACAAAAAACGTTAATAACTAGTCAGGTTTTTACATGGTAACTTTGAAAAGATACATGAACTTTGAAAAGTTGAAAAATAATTGCATTTACCATCTCAAAACCTGTAAAGATTAATAAATTAGCCCCGAAGAAATTAAAAACATGGACAAAAATTTAATAAATTTTCGGTATCGAGAACCAGTCCTTCAATCCCTATTTCAAGTGGGACTAGAACCAGGCAACATGAAGCTGAAAAATATGACGTTCATCCAATATAAAAGTTACAGTACATAAGTATTAAGTCGCAAAGGCACGACAGAGGAACAATGCAAACAATCAGTGCTTATCCAATGTTGGTCCTACTAAAAGCTAATTACAATTAATTGATCCTCAATTCTATAGTATGTGGAGAACTACATACCCCTGAACATTATAATAAAGTATGTCACAAAATTTGAAAAACTGTTATAAAATTGGTGGGAACCATTCGACAAATTATAGAGTTTATCTTGTTTTCCACAAGTTAAATAACAAATGAACAAATTATTGTAATTTTAATAAGAGAGATTCATTTAACAAAGATGAGCTCATTTAACGATAATTTTATGTAAAAAAATAAGACATTTACACTTCAATAAATTCTCAAAACTGATGTAAAAAAATCTGATACGAATAAATCGAAATATGATCGCGAAGTTTACTTTAAGCTTACGTTGGCCAGTACTGTCACTATTTGCAAACATTATGGAATATGGTACGACTTGGATAATAACATGCGTATAGAAAAAGGTGTAGAATCATGATGCAACATGTTGGAGACTTTACCCACAACAAAATTAATATGTTTTGACCATGCAAGTTTAACATTGAATGCGATCCCCAAGTTAGAGACGGACTGAACAAAACCAATGTTATCTCCTTTAATATGTATACTAACATTATCAGTTTTTCTTTTCTGCTTCGAAAGAAGAATACATTTATATTTCAAAGGATTAATACAAAGTCCATTATCATACGCCCATATATTTACTTTGGCATCACACAGAGATTTATGTCGACTATACTGCGGCAATGACATAGTTGTCATTATTTTGTGACTTTTTTACGAGCACCAGTATGAATGAATTTAAGTTCAGGGGTTTTGAAAAATGAATGCATTTCGTCAGCTCTCGAGGTATAGTACGTGGAGAATATACAATATTTGTTAATTCATGGCACAAACACTTGGCCAATTGTATATTGTATGTGGGTTTTTTTAAAGAAACCCTTTTTGAAAATGTTGGTTTTTTAAAGAAAACTTTTTTTATTTAAAATATTTTGTTTTTTACACATTTAATGATGTTAGAATTTACAAAAATTTATATTGTTTGTCTTTTGTGTCAGTTTGTCGACTAACTCAGTTTTTCTATTGTTCATTGTTTTTTATAAGTAGTTGTCATTTTGCTGAGCTACTGTGATTATTATTATTGGTAGGCTACTACAATTATTATTATTGATAGAGTATTACAAGTATTATTATTGGTAAGGTTGCCCACTTCTCGTCCGTCCTGTCCCCGGTCCCACATTCGGCCCTCCTGCACGGTCATTAGACTCGGATGACAGGTTCCACTTTTTCATATATTCAGCTACGGTACTGGTTCTCTTTGCACCCTTACCTTCACCAACCTTTTCAACTTCATATCTATCGTGTTTCATAATTCGAATCACCTTATATGGCCCTAAATATTTCGGTCGCAATTTCAAACCTGGCCCAAATTGAGTTCGTTTAATAGCCACTAATTCATTTTTCTTATACAATGATGACCGAATTCTCTTCCTATTAGACGTTTTCTTATTTTCTGCCTGAATTTTCGCTATATTTGACCTGGCCGTATTCTGAATTTCATCCCTTTGCTCATCTAATTCTTCTACAGCAAATTCCTCAATCATATTTCGTATATCTTTTCCTTCGTCTGTTCTCATTTCACATCCTGTAAGAATCTTAAACGGTGAATACTTTGTACTACGTGGAGGACTATTATTTATACATTGTTGAACCTTATCTACATGCTTGTACCAATTTTGGGGATCTTCTGCACACAGTTTCAGTAGCAATGTTATTACTATTTTATTTATACGTTCTACCTCACCGTTTCCCCTAGGAACCCCCGTTGTAATAAGAAGGTGTTGAATATTACGCTCCATGCAAAACTTATTGAACAAATTTGATGTGAAAGCTGTTCCCCTGTCTGATATAATTCTCTCCGGATTTCCAAAAATCGCCGATTGACGCTGGAGTTTATCAATAACTTCTTCTGCCCCAGTGCTTCTGGTTGGATATAACCAAACAAATTTAGAAAAAGAATCAACTACCACTAGTATGTAGTTATAGCGTTTCTTTGTTTCCTCCATAGGGCCGACGTGATTAATATGATATGTTCTTAACGGTTGATCCGACTTATCGATAGTGGTAAGGAGTCCTTCCGGTTTACATGTCTTAGCTTCTGTTATTATACACTCTATGCAACTACGGACTATTTTGTCAACTTTCGATACGATGTTGGGTATATAAACTTCTCTTTCTAAAAGTTCTCGTGTCTTCCTTGTACCAAAATGACCTTTTCTGTGAGCAATTTGGATTATTTCCTCCTCCATACTTTCCGGAATCACCATAAGTTCCCGATCTGGATCCTTATAAACTAGGTCGAGTTTCAAACAAAATACCTAATAATTTCCATTTTTAAGAATATTTCTAACAGCTTTAACCCAATTGTCCTGCATCTGTGCTTGTTTGAGTCGATACTTTATCAAGTCATCCGACATCAAACATAAAAACCTACTTAAAGCATCAACGTGCCGCATTTTGTTCCCAGATCTATGTTCTCTTATAAAATCAAACTCCTGCAGAAACATGGCCCACCTAGACACTCTTAATGGAACGTCCTTCTTCTTTATAGTCATCGCAAAATCATTACAATCTGTCACTATTTTTATTTTACGGCCCATTAGATATACTCTCCATTTCTTTAATGCTTCGATGATTGCCAAAACTTCGAGTTCGTAGGAATGGTATTTTTGCTGTGCATCGGTAGTCTTACGACTCATATACTCCACCGGATGAAATTGTTGGTCGTCTGCGTTCTTCTGAAGCAAAACACCTCCGTAGCCATACATACTTGCATCGGTATGTACTTCTGTAGCAGCATTTGGATTATACAATTTTAGAACGGGTGCATTCATCAAACTTTCCTTAAGTTGCCTAAATGATACTATTTGAGCTTCTCCCATTACAAAATCTTTATTCTTCCTAAGTAAGACAGATAAACGTCTAGCAATTGTAGCATATCCACTGATAAATCTTCTAAAATACGACGTGAGGCCCAAGAAACGTTGTAGCGCTTTCTGTCCTTTGGAACTGGAAAATTTCCAACTGCTGATGTCTTCTCTATTGATGGTCTTATCGTCGAATTTTCAACTATATGCCCGAGAAAATTAACCCTATTCATTAAAAATTTACACTTCTCCCACTTAGTTCGTAAGTTATGTTTTCTAGCTACCTGTAATACTTTCTCAATTTCACGATTCCCTCCGAAACGTCCACCGATGGGATTATGATGTCGTCGACATACACAATTATAGTACCGTCCTGAATCAGTTCCCTATATACTGAAAAAAGAAACCGAGAAAATACCGCTGGAGAATTAGAAATTCCAAAAGGTACGTAATTGAATTCATACTGGCCATTGTGTGGTACAAAGGAAGTAAACTTTTTCGACTGCTCCTCAACAGGTACGTGGAAGAAACCATTATTTAAGTCAAGTGTGGAATAAATCTTAGCGGATTCTAATTTAATCAAAACCATTGGGAAGTTATCTCTCATAATTTTCTCATTTAATTTTCGAAAATCGCAACAAAGTCTCTTTGTGCCGTCCTTCTTAGACACTAGAACGATTGGTGATGCGTATTCAGAAGTACTCGGTCGTATAATGCCCTCATTTAACCAATCTTTAACTTGCTGCTCAACAACACCTTGATCCTCATAAGATAGACGACGTGGTCGTTGAAATATTGGAATACCATCCGACAATATTATTTTCATACTAATAGGAGATGCTTCAAGATTCTCCGGATTATAGTCACTCACTAACCTGCTAACCTCTCCTGCTGTCTCCTTCGGTAAATGTGACAAGTTCAATGCAACATCATCTTCGATAACAACCGTGGAACAAAATATCTTAAAATATCTTAAAATCATCACGTTGTTCTACTTCAGATTCTTTCCTACGTCTGAAAGTTGCACCGTCTGGTCCAAAATATCATTACCTATTGCAGCCTCATATGGAAATTGTTCAGCTATGTAAAATCTAACCTTAAAGTCAAAACCATCTATATCCTCTCAAAGTGTCCTAAAGTCACCAATTCACCAACATTGGCCGTTACAAAACTTTCCCTTCCATTACGAATTTCAATGCCCTGTAACTTTTCAAAAATGTCCAACCTAATTAAGGAAATATCACTACCAGAGTCGATAATCGCAGAAATTCTAAAATTGTCCAATTTAATTTCCTTAAAAACACGAGTTGGCTTCAAAATACACGCATTTCGCCCCGCCTTATTACAATTTCCTACAGTACATGATCTGTTTTCGTTTTCCTTCTTGATCTGGTTCGAAGTCCTTATCCTACATTCATACGATTTATGACCTATTTTTTCCACAATTAAAACACTTAAAATTCCCTGATTTACAATATTTTGCCAAATGATCATCACCTCCGCAGTTATAGCATTTGCCTTTGGAATAATTATTCGGTTTTGTTTTATCTAACTGTCCTAAATCCGAAGATACTTTGAAGGTTGGCGCCTGTGGAGTGGATCTTCGAATTTTCTCATATATTTTAATTTTGTCCTTCAAATCTTCTACACTCGTAGCTTGATATGAGATGCCCTTACCGAATTTTGAATCGGGAATTCCGTCCGCAAAATATTGAATTAAACTATCGTCATCAAGCTTAACTGGTTTTCCTATTTCCATTAGTGTGTAGTACCTCCCGTAAACTTTCACTATTCCTCTTCTTTTGATTTCTCATTATCTGATGTACTTCAATAGCTGCTAGCTTGGTTCCAAATTCCTTGACAAGTGCTTCCCTAAGGGAGTTCCAATTTTTTATCCCACTCCGACTACGAATAAACATACGTGCCGCCCCTTTCAGCAACTGTTTTGTATAGATAAATTTATTTAAAATACGTCAACCTACTGCCTCAGCATTATCCTCAAAATCAGAAATCCACTCATCTATACCAATGTTGTCAGTACCACAAAAACTAGTCAAAGAGCCTTCAATATCTCGTAGCGTGAATATACTTCTTTCAATAACTGGCCCCGGTTCATGCCGTGAAGTGACATCAATATATTCCGAGTCAGAATCTGGTACACTTAGGCCAAAATGTTCCAGAAGTCGATCACGAAGTTCAGTCTTTCGTCCATTTGTAGGTAGTCCTAACTCTGTCAACTTGCCCTTTAGACCGTCAACTGTCAAAGCAAAAATTTCGTTTACGTCCATGTTATTTAACAAAATTATTCGTCCAATTATATAAAAAATTCACAAATGTAGCGTAAAATATAAGTAACAATAAATTATATATAAGTAAGTATGAGTAATATTTAAAGAATGAAATTAATTTGCACGTAATTAAATTAACGATAATATGTAAGTAAAAACAAAAGTAAAATGTTAAAAGATTAATTATAAGTATTAAATGAATTAAATCCCCTATATATATATACTCAAGAATGTTTTAGCAAAACTAGTATTAATGCAAACAAAAATAATCAAAATGTTCTCGAATGAAATTGGAATTCTAAATCATAAAACAAATTGGATTATTGACATACAAAACAAAATTCAAATTGGATTTATGGAGTATAAAGCAAAAGTATTTCGATTAGAATTTTAAAATTTAAAACATTCAAATCAAACCAAAATTGTGTCATAAAAAAATACTTCCAATTAGATTCCCTCGTTGGCTATACCAGTGTTGAAAAATTCAGTACTTTGGTACTTTTTTCAGTATTTTTTCATCTCAAAAATACCGCAGTACCCCCGCGACGTTTTCAGTACTTTTTTATTACTTCATATTTTATATTTTACGTTTTTCAACTAATGCGTTAGCAACATTTTCAGCGAGATCCTTAACAAACAATTTGTGAGGTGATCATTTCGATAACAGCGTTATGTTTGTTGCAAAAAGGGCGTTGCCGCTGATACAATATCATTCCTAGTGCGAATGTTTAAATAGTTTCATTTTCAATTTACGCACATATGTACAGGACAGAAAAGTTGCAAAATTCAGATTATAAAGTGGTGTTTTAAAGTTTGCTACAAAAAAGACGTACTTGATACAAAAATTCTCGTTTTACTTTAAATTTCCCAAAAGTTAAAATATAAGTTAATTTTAAGTCCTGAAAATAATTGATTCGCATTTGACAAGGTAAGTAAAAACTTGCTATTCATTTATATATTTCATACATAACCTAACAATAAAATTTTAGCAACAAAAACCAAATTGCATATTTCCAAATCGCTTCACTTTAAATTCGCTTTAAATTTAACAAAGTTTGCCAAAAATTAAAATATAAAGTCCTGAAAATTATTGATTCCCATTCGACAAAGTAAGTAATGATTTGTTATGCATTTACATACATATATATAATTGGCCATTACAACCCTTCAGTCAGGATTACGGCCTAGCTTCTCACACCACTCATGTTGTGTGCGTTAATTTTATACGTGAGTGGCGGGACCTACAGTTTAACGTCGACTCCGAACGACAGAATTTTGAGAAACTTTTTCATGGCAGTTTATTTTACTCTCAGAGTTTTTGCCAGAAATCTGCTGAGAGGAAGTCGCCGAAGAAATATTTTTTTTTCATATTTCATTTTTGATGTCTGACCTGGGATACGAACCCGGGCTTTACGAATAGTAAGCCAACACACTACCTACTACACCACGGCGACTTCTATGTTATGCATTTATATATTATAAATAACGTTACAATAAAATTTTAGCAACAAAAACCAAACTGCATATTACCAAATCGCTACGCTTTAAATTTACCAAAGTTTGCCAAAAATTAAAATATAAAGTTTTGAAAGTAATGGATTCCCCTTCGACAAGGTAAGTAAATGATTTGTTATTCATTTATACAGTAGCTCTAAGCGAAACTCCTGCAGCTTAAAAAATAAGTGTTTATATTTTATTATTTCATTTTATAAGTAATTTAACGAAACATAAAAACTTCAAGTTAGTACCAAAAAAAAAAAAATTTTTTTTAACAAAAACAGAATAACAGTAATTTATACGTCAAAGTCAAAATCGTATACCACATTTAAATTAAAGATAATTTTGCAATTGTTCAATATTAATATTTGGTATGCATGCCTTTGTTTTTTTCACCATCTTCAATCTATTTGGCATACTGCGAAAGTTTTTGCGAAAAACTTGGTTCAATTTTGCCCAATTCGTTCTGAAGAGCTCTTTTCAAATCTCCACAGATTTTCAATTGTGTTTATGTCTGGAATCTGGGCAGGTGTATCCATAACATGTGGACAATTATAAATTAACCAAGATCGCACATTGTAAACCTTATGCTTAGGGTCGTTATCATGGTAAAAATAAAAGTTTTAACAAGACAGTTTCTGCTTATAAAGTATCAAACTTTCTTTTAAAATGTTAAGATACATATGCTGATCTATGGTGCCATCGATAAAGTTTAATATACCAGGTCGTGATGCAGAAAATGATCCCTAAACCATTACATCCCACCACCGCACTTAACTGTAGGTTTCATGTTTTTGACAGGCAGCTATTTATTTGATCTTCTCCATTCACGAATGAATCCTTTGATTCAACTTGTTTGATTCAGATGGCAGACCTTTTATATGGAGAAGAGTTTCAGTGTAAAAATATGTCAGTGTCAAAAAATTATAAAAACTATAAAATTTTAGCAACAAAAAATATATTGCGCCGCATTTCAGGAAGAATAGAGGGAACATTATCCATGGCTAGCAAGAGATAGGGAAACTGGTAAAAAAATGTACAATTTGCAACGTTGGAATCGTCGGTGGCTTAAGCCATATACAACGCCATGCAGTCCGAGATTGACACATTAAAAAGTTGGAAACTGCAAAGAACACACCAAAAATTAATATATTTATGAAAAAAACGAAATGCAAGCAATGATGCAGCAAAAAAATTAGAATTAATGTTGTGTTTTTTGTGGCGGAACGCAACCTACCATTTTCAATTATGGACCATTTAAATAATGTCATTAAGCAAGGAATTTCGGACTCACAGACGGTGAAAAATTTTTTAATTAATCACCAAAAGGCACAAAATATTATATCTAATGTAATTGGACCCGAAAATACAAGAACCCTGTCAACATTTTGTAATAACAATTATTTTTCAATTATAATTGATGAGAGCAACGATTGCACGGTATCCAAAAACTTGGCTATCGTTGTTAGAATTTTTGATGGTAGATATAAAGACAGGTTTCTATCATTAGACCCTTGGAGTGAATCCACTGCAAGCGGAATTGTTGAAAAAATATTAGAACTTTTAAGTAAAAGCGACGTAAAGATGGGACAAATAAGCGGTTTTCAAACAAGATTAAAAAAATTAGTTCCAAATTTGTTTGTAAATGGGTGTATAAGCCATATTTTAAATCTATGCTCCTCGGCTGCATATTTATGACTGCCAAAAGATATCGAAAAGTTTATGAAAGAAATAAGTTACAATTTCTGCAACAGCTCAAGTCGAAAAGAATAATTCATCGGTTTTCAGGAAGAGTTTGGTGCAGATATTCACTCGATTTTAAAATATTCCCAAACTAGGTGGCTTTCTAGACAAGCAGTTGTAGTTAGATGTCTTGAGCAATGGGAACTTCTGGCCTATTATTTTAATTAAAATAATTTTGAAGGCGGTCATAAAAGTGAACGCATCGATTTCATAGGTAGCGAAATCTTAAAATATGAAACCAAAATGTATTTTTTATTTCTGTCATATATTTTAAAAATAATCAACGATATTAACGTTGAAATGCAAACCGAGGAAGCGATAATCCAAATTTTGCTTTCCAGAATGGAATATTTGTTTCTACAAGGGGCAAGGAATTTTATAAAAAAAATCTACTTTGGATAATATGTCGCTGAAAAATTTAAATTTAATTGAAAACCATTTATCTACAAATGACGTGTTTTGTGGAACAAAATTTGACATATTTGTAGAAACAAAAAAGTTGACAAACAAATTATTTAGAAATTCAAAGAAACAGCAACTTGATTTTATTTAAAATTTTGTGGAACTCTAAAATCTAAGTTTTGTTTTGAAAATAAAACATTAAAAATGTTCAATAGTTTTTCTCTAGAAAATGTTATTTCTGGTACAACCAATAGTCTAATTCCTCTGCTATTAACGTTATTTCCTAATGAGGAAAAAAATTATGAAATTATTAATTCACAATTCCGTGCCATAGCAGATCTTCCAGAAATTAAAAGTTTTAAAACAGAAAATGTTTCAATTTTTTGGAAAAAAATATCGGAAATTAAGGACGAAATGAATGAACTCATGTTTCTAGACATTTCTCGCATTGCTTTTGGGGCATTGTCAATACCACATTCGTCAGCAGCAGTTGAACGCATATTTTCAACACAAAATGCTGTAAAAACCAAAGAAAGAAACCGTTCAAATGTCGAAACTGTTTCAAGTTCTATTAAATCTAAAGATTTATTAAGGGCTAATGATTGTTGCTGTTTTAATTATAATATTTCTAATGACCTAATAAAATAGATTTAATTTTTGTAAAAAAAAATGAATGGAATTGTACTTTTTATTACAAATACTTTTAACTTTAAGTAAGAACTGAATTTTAATTTATATTTTGTTATATTAACTAACGATCTCAATGGAATTTTCTTTATTTAAAAGAAATGAATGCAAAGCTTTAATTTGTAATACAAATAATTTTAACTTTAAGTAAGAACTGAATTCTAATTTATATTTTGTTATATTAACTAGCGATCTCAATGGAATTTTCTTTATTTAAAAGAAATGAATGCTAATATACCTCTTATTTTATTAAA
Organism: Sarcophaga subvicina; assembly: GCA_936449025.2. Lineage (NCBI taxonomy): Eukaryota > Metazoa > Arthropoda > Insecta > Diptera > Sarcophagidae > Sarcophaga > Sarcophaga subvicina. The sequence goes on from OW388082.2 coordinate 41,762,992, forward strand.
TTTAAATTTTTTGTAAGAAAATGAATTTAAATTAAAAATTATTAGAAAAAATGAATTGAAAACATTAATTTTTATTACAAATACTTTTAACCTAAGTAAGAACTGAGTTCTAATTTTTATATAGTATATACTAAACCATTTTGTCTAGAACAATTAAAGCTATAAATGTACCTTATTTTCATGTATAACAGAGTTTTTATGTATATGAAATAACTTTATTATAAATATTGCATATTAATTTTTAATATGCAATTTTATTTATTTAATAAATAAATGTATTTTAACAAAAGTACCATTTACTGCAAAAAATGAAGTCGCCGTAGTCTAGTAGGTAGTGTGTTGGCTTATTAGACGCAAATGCCTGGGTTCGAGTCCCAGGCCAGGCATCAAAGACAAAATACAAAAAGTATTTTTTCGGCGACTTCCTCTCAGTAGATTTCTGACAAAAACTCTGAGAGTAAATAAAAATTGCCATGAAAAGTTTCTCAATAAATAAAAATCTGTCGTCCGGAGTCGACTTTAAACTGTAGGTCCCACCACTCATGTATAAAATTAACACACACAACATAAGTGGTGTGAGAAACTAGGACGTTGTACAATGGGTCAATTCGACCTCCGGGTACTGTACTTGTCTTAATTGACAAGTACATGTCCTCTAACCTAACCTACTGCAAAAAAGTACTCTTTTTGTTATAGTTCAGTACCATTTCAAAATTTCAATTTTGCATCCCTGGGCTATACACAACCGCATTCAACATACACTGATCTCTTCTTCTCTCACACAGATGAATATCTCGATATTTGCAGCAATATCAATCAATTGATTGGCTTCATAATCGTATGATAATGATAAAATATTTATGTCTCTTGCGTTTTTATGACTATCACTTTTCTCTCTCTCTCTCTTTCTTATAAATTAAACGTTAGAAACGTTCTTTTTCAACAATAGATTTCTTCTTTTTTCCAAAAAGAGAAATAAACTTCAATTCATTCAATTCGGAATTATGAATTGATTTTTTTATTTTGCTTTCTGCATAAATCCAGGAATATCAGGAACATCAGAGTACCAAAACAAAACTCTTAAGGCTTATCTCGGATGAGCCCCCAAAATGTGGGTTTTTTAAAGAAAACCTCTTTTGAAAATGTTGGTTTTTTAAAGAAACTTTTTTATTTAAAATATTTTGTGTTTTACATATTTAATGATGTTAAAATTTACAAAAATTTATATTGTTTGTCTTTTGTGTCAGTTTGTCGACTAACTCATTTTTTCTATTGTTCATTGCTTTTTATAAGTAGTTGTCATTTTGCTGAGCTACCATGATTATTATTATTGGTAGGCTACTACAATTATTATTATTGGTAGAGTATTACAAGTATTATTATTGGTAAGGTTGCCCACTTCTCGTCCGTCCTGTCCCCGGTCCCACATGTATTGAATACACTTTTTGATTGTGAATGCTCAATGTTATGTTGTATTGTGTATTTCGTATTCCAAACGTCAAAAAGCGATAAGAAAAAGAATAATAATATGATTTTCAAGCAGCAAAATGAAAAATATTTGCGGCAAAAATAAATTAACTAAATATCTGCGCGAAAAAATATAATTTTGAAATGTTAATTGTTGACTCAAGTTGCATAGAAAATATTTTGAATTTTTATTCTTCTTCTTGATTACCGGCATAATACATAAACTGATAGCACGAAACCAATACAACTTTTAAAAACATATGATAAAAATGTTTATAATTGTATCGGATTTTTGTATTAAAATAATCAACAACAAGCATACACTGTTGTATTTCCGTCCAACAATACACGCCATACAACGATACAAGCGCTTATGTGAATTGCCCAACTATTTATGGTTTTCACGAAAATTTTCTTCAGGCTTGGTGATTTATTCGGTTTACTGCCATTATCATTTCCTGGAAGGTGGTGACTATAACGCCAAGCATATATACTAACTGCTAAAGCTCTAAATTTACTTAAACCTATTTCCAAAGAGAGCGTTATGATAGCTTTTAGTGGGCAACCAACTTATAGTTCTGCAGGGCGAATAGGGCAACCTGATGTTATTGATTATGGTGTGGTGAAAATATTCCAACAGAACTATTTCTCAATAAAGGCATTCCCGATTTGTTTCCTGATCCCAAGCCTATGTTGGTGACAATTTTACAATTTTTTTAAATTTATTTACCTCGGTCGATGTGTACTCCAATAAGTTGTTGTACAAGTGAAGAAGAAGCGTAAAAAATATCACAACACCCACTGCTGAGAAGATATTGTCTTATGTACCACATTAGTTGAAGATTAATCGCCAATTTCAATGACAACTTCAAGCTACCCAAACAATACTTCGATGAGCTCGAAAACAATGGCAATTAAATAGAAAAAAATTGAAATAATGCATAAAAAGGCTGAAAATCCTACTACAAATGCATACCCTGGAAAACATTGATGCACCCCCCTGTTGGAATACTTTCTATGGATTGCTTCAGAGTTCCTCAAAACACCTTTTACACATATGATGAGTCTTCTTTGTGTACACTGAATGGAAATTAGGCGAGAATTATGGTAATACCGAGATAGGAACATTGTTTTTTTATTTTTTATTTGCGATTTGTTTTGTCGGCTTTTACGAAACTCAGAAAAATGATACTGAGGCGTATAACTTGTTTATTAATTTCTTTAGAACTACCTTTATGCCAATTTGTGTGATGTAATAACCCTTTAATTTTATAAATATTAAAAAAAATTCTTAATACGTAAGTAAATTATTCGTTGGATTGTATTTTTTGCAATTAATTTTGGAATTTCTGAAATACGATTTTCTTGTAAAGAAAACGTTAAACGCCGAGAGTGTTGAATTTTTTACAATGTTTTGTGGTTTTAAATTTATACAATTTGTGATATTTACGGCTATAAAACTACCAGAATATTTAGTTTGGATGCATCCCGTAATCAAGTTCTTTCGTGGCAATAGATGTCTTCACATTACCTAATTTTTCAATGTGTGATAAACATTTAAGAAATGAAAGCTTTCACAAGTAAGATTATGAGAAGCTACTAGTCTAGATTTCTCCTACAAAGAGTAATAACAGCTTCTTCTTGGAGAAATTTTGATTCTACAGTAATAAGCTGCAGCCACTACCACTACCAACATCTCCGTCCCTTGATACACCATACAAATTTAGGTTAATTATAGATTAGTCCAATTCAAGTTAGCAATCAGCCTTGAAGAATATCAACAGGATTGAATATTAACATAAAGTCAAATTGAGAGAACATCCCCTTACCATTTTTATTTTTAAACTAGCGTTAATATCAACATATATGATGCAAAAAACTGATCCAAATTATAGGAAGTAGGCGCAGTCTATACTTCAACAATATAATAAGGCGCATGACTGTATAATAAAGCGATAAAATCTATTATCTAACTAAATTTCCGCTATATAATATAATCTTAAAGTCACTGTGGTATTAAGCAGTAACATTATGGGCTTCTGACATAGAAAGATGCCAAAGATCCCAAAACAAAATCTTACTTATTATTACAGCTGCATCGCGGTGCTTTAAAAATATTCTTAGAATAACTTCTTAATGCTATTTCGTCTGAATTGTTCATTACTCGCATACACTTGTGACTTAAGAAAAACACAAAAGAAAAAGTGTAGAGGGGTCAAACTATACGATCTCGGTATTCATTTCATACCACCACCACGTGAAATGTCCATGCATTTAAATCACTCATGTTCACGTATCCAATCATCCAGATATGGACCTCATCGCTGAAGATGATTTTTCGATGAAAATTATGGCCAGTTGCTAACCCATTCAAGAAGCACACGTAGTTGTCTATGGCTATATATGGTTTTTTTGGAGAAATAGACGGTGTAAAGTTTGAGAGACTTCATAAGACGGCCATTATTTATTGTCAAATAGCTGAAGACCCTGTTGGAGAATCCTATATAACTGTAACTACAAATGTTTAATTCGTTGCTATTATTGATTGGTTCAAACTTGGGTTGTGTGAAAAGCTAGGTTGTAATCTTGTCTAACGAGTTGTAGTGCCAATTACATACATACATAATAAAAAATGCTTTTTGTATTTTATTTTGATGTCTGGCCTGGGACTCGAACCCTGGCTTTTCGTCTAATAAGCCAACACACTACCTACTAGACCACGGCGACTTCAAATATAATTAATAGGTAATGTTTAATAATTAGGTAATGCTTTTTAGATATTTGCTGGGTACTAATTTTGTTTCATAAATTGTCTCTCCTACTAATAACCAACCTATAAATTTTTTAAAATATTGCTTTATGTCTATAAAAAAGTTGTTCTCCTTCCATATCATCTAAATTATTTACTTGACTATTAAAACAATCAAAATGTGTTTCAAAAATATAGAAGACTTTGAATTTTAAAAAAAGAATTTTTTAACATAAAATATTTTTTGAGTGTAAACCTCAAACCACCGCTGACATGTGTGCTATGAAATGGTAATCCCTGATGTACAAGGACTTATCGAAGTGTATTAGTCAAATATTTAATCAGAATAAACATTTGAATTTCTTGTTTTCTATTGACGCAAAGAATTCATCTCCAAATAATTCTATAAAACATGATTAAAAATTTAACAAAACAAATCTCATTTTATTATTGTTTGTTGTTCTGACTTTTTTTATTTAAATATACTTCCGAGCATTCCAAGTTCGTTGCTAAATACTTTAATTAAAAATAATAATTTCATTAAATATTTGTAAGAAATACTTTAAATTCTTTATGTGAATTAATTAAGTTTAAACATTTTATGAGTTATACAAAGTTATTAAAATTACATTTTTATTTTGCTTTACTTTTATGAAAAATTTTATGTATTTTGGAATGTTTCCAACATCGACTATTGGAAACAGTATGTAGTCATTTTATAATATTAATGAAAACATTTTTCCTTTTTATACAATAGGCGTTAAAAAATTATAGAAACGAAATTTAGTAAACGATTACACACATATAAATTGGTCAATTTGCTTTTGTATTGCAGTGTTTCCAGTACAGAGTACAGAAAATATTTAAAAAAAAGAAATTTTTAATGTGTCTGTTATTTATAGCAACCCAATACGTGTCGGATTGTCCGTTGCCAAACTGATATTGCAGGTGATTACTCCAAACTAGCAACTCAGGAGCCAAATTTTGCAACTATGAAGTTATCTTCATTGATTTTTAGAATTTAGAATCTATTTGTAGTTTTACATCTTTATTAACGTCATATAATTTGAAAGCAGTTGGGTTAGTTTTTCAAATGATTTTTGTTCATCTGTGTCCCAATAAAATATTTTTTTTTAGTTCTAATAGTCCTCGTAATGACACTGGCTGATCCTGAGAACGCATCACATTTCCCACTTTGGATAACTCCTGTTGTGACTCAATTACTTCTTAATTGGAAATGGCGGCGCATTAAAAAAGATTTTTTGCCACTTCGGAAATTCCAAAATTCTCAGTTTCCACTCGAGTTATAACCAAATATTTTGGGCCAGTGAATAAAATTCTTATTATTTACATCCATTAAAATTTGTGAGTAGTCTTCCACGATTTGATATTTGATTAATATATTAAAAGATTTATAGGAGTTAGGTTAGGTTGAATAGGCAGCCGCCTCAATGGGCATAGCTTTCTGGGGTCCTATAAAATCTTGTCGTAACACCAAAATTACATTCGGAGAGTTTTATGACAATTTTCTTCTCCTTAAGTTCCCGAACGCCGGGCAATGGCAGAGAATATTTCCTGTGGTCTATTCTGCTTCTTCGACTTTACAACTTCGCAGTCTACAGGCGTGAGCAATCAGAAGCCAGTTTCCCGATTAACTGCCATGACGTTCTTAAGATGGAATCGGGTCATGTTTAACACATGATTTGTTCTGGTATAGCCACATTTTCGGTATGACTACAGTAATTAGGTAGTGCGAGCCACAATCTAAGATTCAGTGGTTCTGTAAAGATTCATCCAACTTTGTTGCATGATCTTGACCGTTCAGTGAATACTTGGATGAGATAATCCGTTGTTCAGTTCAGTTATCGTATAATGGATCGTATATTCGTAGCAAATATATCCAAGAATGTTGTATAATCACAGTTTCTATACTTTTCGCGTTAGCATCGCCAACATGTCTGGTGGTAGCCAGTTAAGGATAGTAAACAGTACTTTAGCTGATGTAGTTCTTAGAGGGCCTAATATCCCCATAAACGCAGAAAAGAAAAGCTTTATAATAGTTTTAGAAAACATCAGAGAGCGGAGCAGTCAGTAATCACATACGAGTATACAACTGAGTAGAACAAAGTAGAGCCGGTCTAACTGCAAAACAAACAAGTTATAATTTTTAGCATCAAAGTTAAATCCATTTAACATGCGTATCTTCTTACAAAAAAGTTGGATTTGCATTCTTCCAAGTACAATTATGTTACAGGACGCTTTATATTAATTGCAAAAATATTAGAGAGCCAATAAAGACTATTATTGGCAAATCAATTTGAATACATGAGTAAATTTTTTTTGCTTAATATGATGTATTTTAAACATCATTTAAATTAAAATCTTGTAGTTTAAGTTCGAATTTAAATTAAAAAAACAAAAATATAAACATTATTTTCATTACAATAACATCTACAAAATTCAAAGGATGTAAAAGAATCCTGTTGTACATTATCATGAAACAAATGGAAATGCAGTTCTCGAAAAAAAGTTTTTCTGTTTTTATGTGTTTGCTTTCAACGTCTCTTATGTGTTTTTACATGCAAGTTATTTATTTTTCTAATTCACAAATACGTATAAATATGTGTGTATGTATGTATACATTAATTTACATGTTGATGTATATATGATGTATGCTAGTAGGGAGTTATCCTTTTGCTAACCTCCTTTACAGAATTACTTGCAAATGTAAAATTTTGAATAAAACTTAGGCAATTATAACAACATTTGGTCGAATAGTAAAGGAAGACTTCCCAAAAGAATATAAACAGATATGTCTGAAGCACTACAACAAACTAAGCATTTATTGGCATTGATAAAATGTGTTTTTTATTAAGGGTATGCTGAAAAAAAGAAATGTGGATTGTATTTAAATAAAAACATAATTTACATATTGGCAACCGACAGATAGCTTTTGTATTTGAATTTCCATTAAAAGAGAAATACAAAGAAGGAATAAAAGATTGTGAAACTTACTTTCTTTAATTGTATGGAAAGGTACAATCGGTTTTTTTAAGAAGAAGTACAATTTTTTCAAGGAGCAGTGGCTTCTGGCTGCTCTGTGTCGATAAATATAATTTAACGTTCGAAATACAACACGTATTTTGAATGGAAAATTCAATGATTTGTAAACCTTTTTCGTTTGTTCGTCCATTTAAAGAGTAAAAATCAATTCACGAATCTTTTTTATACTGAAAAATTTACTCTGGAAACCGAAAACAAGAAACATTATCTGCTATCAATCTATAGCAAATAAGAAGTATGACGTTATAAACATGAATTTTGATCTGTGAGTTGCCCTCTGTAATATTATGTAACTGGATTGAAAGTAAACGATTGTAGATTGGCAGACTATGCGATTAAAGAGACCCGAAATACCACCTCAGATATTAGCTGACAGGGGTTTTATACTTTCTGAATAACTTGCGAAAGGCTAAAAAGACTAAAACTGATGTTTAAATGCCTTTTAGACGGAATTGACAAGTTTTTGTTATTTTCATAAATATTGATTTTTATAAAGTAGGGACGAAGCACTGTGTCTGAGCACAAACTAAAAACTAGCCTTTGTTTATAAGCGTCTATTGCCCTAGTTGAGGCACAGAAATCCATCCAAAAGTGCCTCTGAAAACAAATAAAACTATTAGGAGGTAAATCTGCTGATAAGTTCAGAGAGCAAAAGCAATGCTCGTTCCAGTGATGTAAAATTGTTACTGGTACTTTTTCTGCTGAGAGTACAATTTGTTTATACATTTGAACGACCTATTGATGCCATTATGTGTGAAATATAATGTCGTCTAAATGTCAGGCAAGGCTTTTCTAAGTGGAGCGGATGTGTAATGTTAAATTTCTATGACGCTGAATACTGAATTTGATAGATATCATGGTTATGCTGGCTTTGAAGAGCGGTGTGGTTTACGGTCTATTCACATACATCTGCGACTTATAAAACCCCCACAAAAATGTCTCACGGGATCAAATCGCTCGATATCGGTGTCCACTCCACATTACCTTCATGTGAGATGATCACGCCCTAAAATCGGTCAAGCAGAATATAGAATGCGGCATTATCTGTGTGGTACGTAGTGTTTAAAACAAATGTCGGTGTCCATATTATCCAATTAAGGCCGAAATAAGTTGGTGTTCATTGACCTATAGTGCTCCTCGTTGAAATACTTTCAAAGAAATATGGTGGTCACTCAAACGTGAAATTGATGCATTTTCCGATAAATAATCAAGATTCATCAAAAATTCTGAAAATTTTTTAACTGAAAGCGCTAATTTTTGTTCTATTTTATCAAATGATATGTAAATCTCTTCACAAGAGAATGCATTTTAAGAACGTCACCACTTATTTTGTATTTTTTAACTAAAGTTCGCTAGTATGAATGGAAAAACTTATAGAAATATGAAAAAATTCGCAATTGCCAAGTTTACTTCATCAAACCTCATAAGATGTTAAGTGGAATAATACATACATACATACATAATTGGTCATTACAACACTTCAGTCAGGATTACGACCTAGTTTCTCACACCACTTATGTTGTGTGTGTTAATTTTATACATGAGTGGTGGGACCTACAGTTTAAAGTCGACTCCGAACGACAGATTTTTCGAGAAACTTTTCATGGCAATTTTATTTACTCTCAGAGTTTTTGCCTGAAATCTGCTGAGAGGAAGTCGCCGAAGAAATACTTTTTGTATTTTATTTTGATGTCTGGCCTGGGGCTCGTACCCTGGCTTTTCGTCTAATAAGCCAACACACTACCTACTAGACCACGGCGACTTAAGTGGAATAATACAAATATTTAAACCGTTTGAAGTGTCCAATCTTTCTAAGAAAGTTTAAAGTTTGGACATCGGTTCAGAAAATTTGGTGTAATAAAATATGTGCGTAGTCAAAAAAAAAAACAGTTTTTGTTAAACAAAACAAGTTTGGAGGGTTCAAGAAATATAAAAAAATATATTTTTGAGTTCTACTCAACAAAACTCACGAACTACACTATGTCATTAGCTAGGTGTATTTCATTTATTTTATAGTGTCGCATAGTGTAATAGATTGTAAACCTGTCACAAAATACACTCTATTGAAAGTAACCAAAAATAAAATGAAGAATAAAATTACAATGGCATTAATTTTTTTCTCACGAAATATTTATTAAACAGTGTTCACAGGAACGCATTTGATACTGCAAATTACATTTTCTTGACGCTAAGTGAACCAAACCTATCTTAACCCTTTCATGCCCGAATTTTTTGGGCCAGAACTAAAATTTTTTAAGAACATATGTTTGTTAGTCATGGTCTAAATATGAAGTGATATTAAATTCGGAGTCCTACGTATTCTGGTTTTACACGTTTTTAACCAAGCTTGTTTGCAAAAAAAAATGTTTTAAAAAAATTTAAAAATACGCAATTTATGAACAAAAATGTACAATGTTGTAGGCAACATCGGGGATGAAAGGGTTAAAGAATATTTATATTTCTTATAACCTGCATATATAAACGAACATTGAAACACACCTGCGAAATGAAGAAGTACAAAAAATTACCAGAAGCAAAAATTATATACCACGGTTTCTTCTCTAGATTCTCCAAGGGGATCTTATCACAACTGTTGACGCCATTAACACTTTATGTTTACCGATGCCGGCACAAATATTATTCAGTATGTGTACTTACTTACATACGAGTATATGTTTTATTTAATAAATTGTTGACATTTATGATGGCACTTCTTAAATTTTTCTTTATCAATGGCATACAAATGAAAAAAATTTAAAAGGCTGCTATAACGTATCATTTCACCATCAAAAATTCACCATATCACATACAGAAAATTAAATTCACCAGTCCGTTACGCACACACATGCTGCTTTAGCTCTCTCCAAACCACGAGTGGCAAAAGCTTTAACATTTTTGACTGTATTGAAAGGAAAAAATGTTTGTGTCCTCAGTCATAGTAATTTCACCATTACGGACGGTTTAAAATTCGCTTCCTTTGCAAAGAGTTACATAAATTTCATAACAAAGTAACAAAAAACGTATTAACGAAATACAAATTTTGTGAACTTTTTATCGGTCATTCTCTTCCACGTCTGTCACTCTTTAAACATTGTAACATTGTAATCCATGTGTACAAAAAAAATGCCAAAATCACATCACAAAATTTTGAAATTCTAAAATTTCCAAGAAAGAAGGAAGTAAAATTGATTTGATTGAACAACGAATTGATAGTACGCCTGTTGTATAAACTTAATTCAAGAAAGTAGAAGAGATTTACATTTTCTGTAAAATAACAAAATTGGATAACTCCTATAATTGTTCAAAAAAGAAATGAAGTTCTGTTTTGTCACAGTTAATAAGATGTGTGAGATGTGAAAACTAAACGGTTAAAGGATGGTCATTGTGAATTAGAAAAAAAAAATTAACCACATAAATAAAATAAATGAAATATGTACATATCAACTAACAAATAGCATTTCATTCATTTGTATGAAATAAATAAATCGTCAAGGTTCTCATATTATGTTACTGTCGTAATGCGCTGCATCCTTTCATTCTCATCTTTTCATTTTTATCCATGATGTATGTATGTGTATGTTTCTGTCCTAATTCGATCAGATGGTCGCTTGTATGAGCCTGTGTAACCGAATAAATGAGTGTGTATGAATGTAGTATAAAGCATCATAATTTTGTCACATGTTACGCATAATTAATTATTACAATAACAAATGCTATAAGGTCAACAATAAGTATACGTCTCTTGTGCTGTTAAATTGGCCAACAGCAATTATCGATATTTACCGACAAACTTAAACAAACAAATGGACATTAATAATCGCGTATGTGACAATATATAGTACATACCAGTAAATTGACTGAAAGCATTCGTGTTTTCTCAACATTCATGCATTCGCTGCTTTTGTAATGCATTCATTAGACATACATTTCTATTGATATTGCTATGTTCACATTCGTTGTACTTACTGATTGTCTTTTCCATACTGTGATTTTTTACAAATGTAGATATCTTCCTATTTTGTACTATCAAAACATATTTTTTATTATTTAAACTCTTGATTTATTTAGCAAAAACATATTTATTTATTATTTATTTCATTGAAGTCGCCGTGGTCTAGTAGGTAGTGTGTTGGCTTATTAGACGTGAGGCCTCGGTTCATACCCCAGGTCAGGCATCTCTAACTGAACGAAATATGAAAAAATATTTCTTCGGCGATTTCTGGCAAAAACTCTGAGAGTAAATAAAAATTGCCAAGAAAAGTTTCTCAAAAATATGTCGTTCGAAATCGACTTTAAACTGTAGGTCCCGCCACTCATGTATAAAATTAACACACACAACATAACTGGTGTGAGAAACTAGGTCGTAATCCTGACTAAAGGGTTGTAATGACCAAATATGTATGTATATTTATTTATATTTTAGATTTATTTTTATTTTGTCATTACATATTATTTTGTTTTCAATATTTTTTGAATTCTCACTGTTACAAATGTGACATCTAGTATTTCCTTCGTAGGACACTCTTTGGAGGATTCTGAAGAATCACTGAAGAGTAAAGAGGTGAACTGGGTAATTGAGGCACCCCCCGTTAGTGGATTATTGCATAAGACGCGGCAGGTTTAATTTTTGGCACTGTTTTACGCATTGTCATTTATTGTTTTGAAAGATATGTATGTATGTTCCAAACTCAATCCTTACCTAAATACGGTTGGATTTTCCAAACATAACATTTTTCACAGCAAACCAATAACTAAAATTTTATTACGTATCGTTTAGGCTTAGAATGCATATATTGTCGAAACTGGAATCTACCGCGAAAACCAAACAACTGCTCGTCAATTGTAACACACTCATAAAGGTTAATATAATCAGCGCGTAGCTCAGGACATTGTCTCTCTGAATATAGGATGTCCATATTCACCATCGACTAGATCCAAAATAATTTAATTTTTTTATATAATTTTATCGTAATTGCAACTAAAATAATATACATGTAAACTCCAGCCAGAAAAAGAACACCAATATAAGTATATAACAAGTTTGCGTTCATTGCGACATTGCTTTCTCAGCATTATGGCTTTACATATGCGTTCGATCAGTTCAAAATTACATTCTCAATTGTCGGTGGGAAAAAAACATAGAGGCATCTCTAATGTCGTCGATATGTGCTCTTATGTACCTTGACGCAAATAGTGGGTCCTCTGTCCCATCCGTAGGTGAGACGATGATTGCGTCGACGTCTTTCCATTTGATCAAATTTAAAACTTCTTTCTCTTCCATCTGATCCACTATTTTCTGCATCAAAATAATTTTTATCACTATCAGGATACTCTTCATCATCAGAAGCATTTAAAATAAATTCCAGATCTTTGTAAATGATATACTTCGGTCTAGTCATATTGTCCACGATTTTACTTTATATGAACTTTTTCCAAGTCGAATAAATTTACATGAAACTTCAACACTCAGCCCAGTTACCAAATATTCATTCAGTGTTTAGCCCGAGAAGAACCATGGAATTTTTAACACAGGGATGAGATAATGGAATGAATTAATTTTGTTGCATTCGCATTTCAACTTCCGTGATCTCAAGCAATAACTGTCGATTTAAATCGAGTTTAAGTTTACAGCATCAATCAGCCCTTTTCAGGGCCAACAAATAAATTTACATCACAAATTGGCTCTTTTCAGAGCCACCAAAAAAACTTCTCGAGAGATTTTCTTATGTTCAACAGTAGTTTTAATAATATTTTAATCGCTAATGAAAAAACACATAAAATTATTGTAATTCAATTCAACAATTCCATAAAATTATTTGACAAAGCAATAAATTTTCTAACAAAAAATAAAAACCATTAAAAAAATTTCTTCATCATAGAGTTTCTCCTTAGAATTGTTTTTTACACCATAATTTGTATCTTGGAAATGAATTATACAGTTGAGTTCTTCGAAAGTTGACCTAATTGTAGGCCAAATGATTTACTCTACTTGTTTTATAAGAGACTCAATTGTCGCATTGAATTTTTCATGTTTCAACAGGTTTTTGGAGACTCCACACATTTCTGATCCCACAAGACACACCAAATTGACTTCCAAATGAATAGAAATATATAGCTGAAGTCGATAGTTGCCTCAAACTAATTCGGTATCTTTTCCGTATGAGGTTCTGAAATTCAGTCTTTTATCTGTTTGTAATTCAATTCATATGCCCCTCATTTTCCAGACTTTTCGATCTTTGCCACAGCTTTTAAACGGTGAGAAATTGTTTGTTGTACCTTATTTAATAATTCTACCACTTCTGGCTCAAAGTGTCACTTCATCCAATATTGTTAGCAATTCGACATCTTCAACCTTTTCTGGTGATCTTCCACGTTGTTCGAAAGTTCGAAATTGCCCATCTTTACCGCGATGAAAAATATGATTTGTCTGAGTATATTTGACAGATGTCTTCGTGAACACAGAGAAAAAGTTCACAATAAATCTTCACTATGGAGGTATTTGCATCTTGCCGCTCACTTCATTACCGGTACACCTGATATATATTTTTGTTGTAAATGAAGTAGATTAACATTCAATTTACTGAACTTTCCGCACAGTGCAATTATTGTACATTCATTCTGGTCATTTTTAATGAGCCTTATTTCCCTTTCCCTTTAGTTTTTCTTAAGTGTATCTCAATACTTTGTGGCTGAGAAAATATTCTGATATTATGATTAAAAAAATGCGGAAGAATTACTTTCCAAATTATTTTAATTTTTCACTATTTTAACAAATACTGACGGATTAGGTTATTCAAAATTCTACCACATTCTCCCGCGCAAAATATAAATAATATTTAAAACCCATACATACATAATGTATTTATTTATTTATTTATTTATTATAATACAATTACAAATTATATTCTAATTACCATATGACCATATGCTCGGTGTAGTGTCACAGACCAGAGTCTCTGGTGGGAATCGAATCCACGAGCCTCATGCTAATAGTATAGCACACTACCCACTAGACTATCAGGGCACCCCATAATGTATTTAATATATATACAGGGACGTTCATGACTGTTCGATGTAAAAAATAACAGTCTTTTCTAGTACAATGTTGTTCATAAAAATTATTTATTCTTCATGATTTATGTTTCTTACATTGTAACAAATTAAACCGGCTACAAAAATTAATATTTTATAAAGAAAATAAATAAAATAAAATTCTTATATTGTCAACACTTGTGTGATGCAACGTTAAACTGCCTATTTCAGATTTTCAAACAGAAAACTTTAGTATTAAATGTGGTCAGCTTTTGTTTTAATAACTTGTTAAAGCCCTGTTAGCATATTGTTGTTTAAATAGACTTAACTGGACTTATAATTTTTATTTTCTTTTCCCATAAAATTTCAGTATCAGTCGCATGTGATTGTTAAAAGCATTCAAACGTATTGTTAAAATCGACTGATAATTTTTTATGTTTTTAATTTAATTTTTAAAAATTTAATTATTTTTATTTTATTTTTTTCTCTTATTTTTTCCAAATGAGCAATAAACACAAAATTTATTGGGGAAATAATCCAAAATATAAATATACAAAAGTTGGTGAACCGACAACTAAAAACAAATTCCAGGCACTATTTCGATGATTCTGACGCAATTAGCCTTGAAAGTGAGGTACAAACAGTTAAAATTACTAAGGTTCCACCGATTGTTGGCCAAAAATGTAAGTACAAAAGAATGTCATTTGGAACAAAAATAATACCTAACTCTCTAGAGGACTACAACGAAATTGTCTCCATTCTGAAATCAAAGAACTTGACTTTTTTTAATCACCCGATAAAAGACAACCAAGAATTTAAACTTGCACTATATGGTCTGCCTCAAATCAATACATCAGTGAAGAATTTAAGTCAATGTTCAACATTGAACCTCTGTCAACGAACGAAATTCAAACCTTTCGTTCTAACGCAAATGATGCTTTGTATATGGTTGAGTTCAACCAAAATCAAATTACAAAGCGTGAGGTACGAAAAAAGTAAGAAATTGCCGTACAGTGGTACCTTAAGTAGTAAAAAAGACCTACACAGTGCTCCAAGTGTGCCATGTATGGCTATGGAGCCGCAAATTGCTTTAGGGAAGTGTGTTTAGGTTGTGGAGGATCCCACGATTATTCTGTTTACCCACTGGACAAGGTGCCAGCAAATGGTTCAGTTATATATTTTACAATTGCATTAAAAAGAATCGCAAACATTTTAACCACCGAGCTGATGACCCTCGATGTCCTCTCCGGAGGGAGTACTTAGAAATTCGGCAAAGGATTACAAGCAAAATGATACAGAATCGTTACTTACCAGAATCATCACCCGATATCAATTTTTCGGAAAAAATTAAATTAAGGTACACATATCCAAACAGGTAATTTAAATAAAGTTACATATGCGTCCATGGCGCAATCTAGACTTGATGTCGATAATTTGATTTAATGAAAAAATTCTGGAAATCTATTTCGAAGCTCTTGATGCATTACAAAAATGCAAGAACAGATATGACAAAATGAGAGTTCTTGGTATGATGCATATCATATAGTCAACTTACTCAAAATAAATTTCAGATTATGCACTGGAACGCCCAGGGCATAACTCCGTCCACAATTTTTGAACTAAAATATTTCCTTAATAAAAAACATATTGATATTGTTTTGATCAACGAAATTTTTCTTAAATCAAACCATAAGCTTAAGTTAAGAAATTACACCATTATTAGAGAGGAGGTGTTTTGATTGGGATCAAAAAAAGAATTCCTTTTTAACGTATTCCCAAATTCCCAACTATTACAATAGAACATGTATCCATTATAGTTCGAATTAATAACCGTGCAATTAGAATTACTTCTGCTTACTGTCCGAAGTATTCATCATATTTTACTGACGACCTAGACAAAATAACATCAACAAGAAACGAATTCTTCATTTTCGGAGATCTTAATGCGAATCACTCGAGTTGGAATTGCCAATATAACAATAGAGCTGGTAATACTATACAACCATCAAAACACATCAAATTACTATATTAAATATCCCACCTGCTTCACAAGATTTGGTCAACAAATATCACCAACATTGCCTTCGGTTTTTGTTCTTCTGCTAACGAACAGCAGTTTATCGATGTCACCAATTGATACCCATGCATACATACTAAACTCCGATCACCTACCAATGACGTGCACAATTTATGGATCCATTATAGTTATGCCGACAAGTGTTCCCCAGTATAACAAAGCAAACTGGATGGCTATAAGGAAATGGGTAGATGATGAGATCAGAAATATAAATTTACATACTGCAGTAATAGAACAAACCAGTATTGAGGATATTTTATCAAAGACTACACAGATTATCCAGAGATCAGAGGTTGAAACATGGCAGAAAAATTTAGCCCGTATTAGTTTATATTTAATTTGTCAAAGTAGAAAATATCGCCGAAAGTTGCAAAGAAGTATAGATTTAGCAGAAAGAATGACGCTGACAAGCATCTTAAAACAGCTGAACATTCTGACTAAGTACCACGTGATAAATGACAGAAATAACAGCTGTTCGCAGTTTATTGAAGCGTTGGAAAGAAAAAATTCTGGTTATTAACAAAGGCTATAAAAGAAATCAGCTGTTGGAGTGCTGACCAGAGATGGCGCTGACATATATGATAGTGAAGTCAAAGCTAACGTTATTTCTCAAACGTTTGAGGATTTCCATGGGATAACCCGTAATATAACAGCGCCGAATGAAAACAAAATATTGAAATATTGTGAATGGTTAGATAGAACATGCATATAGAAAATAAGAAAATAACGACTGTGGAAGAAGTAAGATTTTATGTAAACCATTTAAAGGACTTTAAAACTCCTGGGATTGATGGCATTAAATCAATCATTCTCAAAAATATGCCGGATTCAATTTTTCATATTTTATCTAAAGTATTTAATTGGTGCTTAAAAAATGGATATTTTCCCGACGTTTTTAAAAAGGCCAAAGTTATTCCCATCTTAAAACAGGGGAAAACTCAAAATTGACATCGAGATACCGACCGATTAGTATGCTGAATTGTTTGGTTAAAGTTTTTGAAAAGATTATTTTCAATTCAACTTCTCTTTTAACAATGTTATCTCTAATCATTTTTAGATCTATTTTAACGGTTTTTTGTTTATTTAAAAGTATTTTTTAAAACTTTTATGTGTTGTTTCTGTAAGACAAACAAATTCACATGCTTGTCTTCCCCATATAAATAGACAAGTAAATAAAATCGTTTGTCTTATGTATTAAGTCATAACAATATCGTTCAGCTCTTTCCTATCGTTCTAGTTACATTCCGTTACAGTTGGCTAACTGAGTTCTTAATTTTTATATATTGTTACGAAAATGGAAACATCGTTTAACATTAACAATAACCAAAAGCTACACACACAAATATAACGAACTTTCTTGCATATACCAACAATAAGTATGAAAGAAAAGGAGATAGGCAAGTAAACAAGAGCGCAACAACAAACAACGTGAACAAAATACACAAACAACAATGCAGTCGCGATAGAATTCTCCAGAAGGCGAAAACAAGAACCTTCTGCTTCAAGAATGTTCATCGGACTGATTTTATGGATATATAAAAAGGCAAGACAAAGCAGACCACCAGTCAGTAAGAATTCAGTCAGCCTTGTGCTAAGACGCGTTGCGTGTAAAGGAAACATTCGGGGTTTAAAGATCGCTGCTATATAGATCTAACGAACAATTGTTGTTGCTTACAAAAAGCTTGTAAGCAGAAGAAGAATAACGAGCAAAACAAATTAATTGTTGTATCAAGTTGAAAACAGTGGCACAAAAGTAATTGTGCGAGCAATAAAGAAATTTAATTGAAACCATCAACGAATTCATATTCTTAACGTTTTTAAAACGGTAAAAACGGTACAATATGAAGAATTTTTTCTAGGTGTGTTTTCACCGAAATCCAACAATCTGATAACTTAGTTTCTGTAAAAGCTAAAATTTATTAATTTTTTTCCATCTGTGGTTTGACCATTATTTGATTATTTTATTTGCTCACAGAGTTTATGCCATAAGACTGCCAAGAGAAAATGTAAAGAATAACTATAAATCTAGGTTAATAAGTTTTAAAAAGGCGCCTAATTGATATCTATAAAACTTATCTCATAAATGTAGGATTCACTACAGTCAGCGTTGGAACGCACTCAATAATTTTGTGTGAAATTATAATAAAACAGTTTTTGTCAAATAAAACAAGTTTGGAGGGTTCGACGAATATAAAAAAAATGTTTGAGTTCTACTCAACAAAACATACAACTTACACTAATTATGCAGTTACTCGGGTATATTTTCACTGCCGCACCGTGTGATGAATAAAAAATTAAAGTCAGAAGTTGCACTCACAATAAAACAGCTTTTTTAGGACGTGCAGGTCCTATGTCAGCGACGTGCTCTGTACTTGCTCTTGTTATATAGTATTGCTCTCTGATAAATAATTTGCGCATAGAACTATGAGAGACATTCTAACATGTTGACGTTTAAAGAGCATTATTATTTGAAATATAAATATGTATTATTTTTTTAACTCAAAATTCCAGCTCTTTTCTTCACTTAGTGGTGAAAATATTGTGAAATAGAAACAGAACGGTGAGAAATAAGAGTAAATAAATACCGGCACTAAAATCATAACAAACGTAATGCTTTCCTATTACAAAAGCATATATAACATTTTCATATAATAACATACATACATATAGATTATATGCATTATTTTTTATATAAATATTATATACATACATATAACATTGTGTATTATATATAAAATACAATCCTCCGATATACCTAATATACATAAATAAATTCAAGCATACAAATACACTCTCCGTAATATTAAGGAAATTCATTTCGTGTTTTATTTTAATGTTTTGTATGGTTTTTAAATTATGGATTTAAAATTGATAACATTAAATTAAAAAACATAATAAAAAATTAATTTATTACATCTACAAAATATTTTTAGCCTGCTAATTATAGCACACAACATTCGATAACATATAGTTACGTTTTTTACCCTTTTAAAAACATTTAGAATATGAGTTCGTAGATTGCAAATAAAATAAAAATAAATTTGTGTTTAATTTTAGATAAATTCTTTATTGTTCGCACAATTCCATGTGCCGCTGTTCACAACTTGATGTAAACACCATTAATTTGCTTTCTTTGTTATTCTTCTTTACACTCTTCTGCGTAAACACTAACAATTGTTGGTTAGATCTTAACAACGGAGATCTTCAAGCCACGATTATTCTCTTCACACGCAACTCGTCTTCACATAAGACCGACTGACTTTATACTGGTCCCGTTGCCTGCTTTGTCTTGCCTTTTATATCGAAGGGTAAACGATCTGATGAATGCTCTTGAAGGATAATGACTTTGCCTTCGCGAAATCTCTATAAATGTAAACATGTTGTTTACATTATTGTTGTTTGTGTATTTTGTTTACGTTTGTCTTCGGAGTGTTGTTGTTGCCTGTTTGTTTACTTGTTTATCCCTTTTTTAAACTGATGTTGGTGCTATATTTTTGTTCATTTGTTGATCATGTAAACAAGTCCATAGTTTTTGTAGCTTTTGTTTATCATTTTAATGTTAAACAATGCACCACCATTTCCATTTTCGTAACAGTATGTTTAACTTAAGAAATTACAGCACGCTCAAAAAACTTTTCATGTGGATTTTTTACATAAGCACTCCTGTAAAGGCTACATACGACACATATGTAACTGTTTACTTATGTAAAAGTTGATATTTTCGGTGTAAAAAACATGCCGTGTAAGGGTGGATAAAGTAAACAAAAGGGATCGATTCGAACCCAACATGTAGATTCTATGAGGATAGAAGTTAATCATCAAAACACATTCTTAAGTTTTTGAAGCACTAATGTTTCATATGAGATAATATCAGGTACTGGACAGAGAATTGTCCTCTTGAAGTGTGTCATTGTACATTGTAAAACTTATGAGGAAGGAACAATAGCTCCTTTATTATTACGACAATAATAATAATAATAATTAGACAGCGTGGATTTCTCTTAAAAATAATTGAAGTGCTTTGTGTTTGTTAGTATTTATATTTACTAGACACCAACTTTTACAACCTTTACAATATGGGTATCATAAGAAAGGTTTATTTAAGGCGCGTCCAACTGTATATACAATTTGTCCAAGGACGATCAGTCCAAGGACGCTAGTTCGCGTTTTGACAAAAATGCAATTAGGTCGTTTTAAATAGGACAATATGGGTATCAATTTTTTTCTTTTGCCAAGTACATCATCTTTGTATATAAATAATTTAGATTTTTGCAAATTTGGGGCATTTTACACGGTTCTCTGGAATATATATAAACGCAATTTTGTAGTAACTCTAATATGATAGCGGATTTAGTTTCTAGATCATGTATGGATGAAAATTGGACTAAAGAAATAAAAACAGAATTACTTCATTTAGAGTATACTAAATATTTATATTTATTTTTTGGATTCTGTAACATACATATTTAACAGAAAATTTTATACAGATCATTTAAGACTGCGATTTTAAAAAGCTTTTCAGCAAACCCTTTCGTGATTCTATTTTAGTATATTGATTGCGCGACACGATCTGGTTCGCAATATAAGCCGAACGATTTTTATCGATTACCGATACTGTAGATTGACTGACAACGTGTAAAAAACGCTCAGTGGTTTGTGAATGGCAAGGAAATTCTGAAATAAATTCGTTAATAATATTAATATTTTTTGTATTATATTTTTTTACCTGGAATATTAATAATTTCATCAGAATTTTGAAGCTCCAACAAGTATTCTTGTGAATAAAACTGTATACAAGGTGGTTTTATAACAGTTTCAACTTCATTTCAATTTATCATGCTTTTGAGCGATTCACAATAAAAATTTATTTTCGGCACAGTAACTTGTCGAATTTGTTGAATGATACGTTCACGTGATTGGAAAATTATGCCGTAGGCTTTACGTCTTATGCCCTTGCTCTCAGCTGTAATCATTGACAAAATTATATTTTTTATATAAAATTTAGAAAGACTGAATCTGCGATTTTTGTTTCGAGCCCGTAAATATAATAAATGTTGTGTCATATCGCGGGTTATCGGTAATCTATTTCGGTTTAATTAAACTAACGTAAAAGGCATTTTAATCACGACACAATGAACAATTGTTTAAATTTTTAGCTTAAACCCAACGATATTGGGAACTGATAAACTTAAATTTACGATTTTGTTTTTATGCATGAAATTTTTCATACAGCATACTTTTATTTTATATTTTTGCAAAAATCTAAATTATATATATACAAAGTCCCAGCCGGACTATTGCAGGGGGTATGTCGATGAGGAGGAGTTGGAGACTATCGAACACCTCCTCTGTAACTGCCTAGCCCTTGGTAGATTGAGGTTGAGGACCCTTCTTTGAGAGTTTTAATTCTGTGTCGAGAGCCGACATCAAGGCTCTCCACAGATTCATTAGTGGCTTAGGCTGGTTGAGAGGCTAGGACTTCATCGGTGTAGTCGCGCTCTCCCATCCTTTTGTTGTGTCTGGTCTGTGTGATTCCTCCGCTTTCCACTCCCCCTTTTCCCATATACCCTCCTTTCATCCTACGCTCTATACTATCCTTCCCTCCTTTAGGACGTTGTACAATCGGTCAATCTGACCTCCGGGTACTGTACCTGTCTTGACTGACAGGTACACGTCCTCTAACCTAACCTAACCTAACATATATACAAAGATGATGTACTTGGCAAAAGAAAAAAATTGATATCCATATTGTCCTATTTAAAACGACCTAATTGCATTTTTGTCAAAACGCGAACTAGCGCGAATTTCAAAAAAAGCTGAGAGAATTGACTAAAGATTAAAATATGTTAATTAGGCATTTTTATTACAAACAACTCCGAACAAAAAATTAAAAACCCTTTCTTTTTTTTACAGAATATCCTTCAAAAAGGATATGGATGATCGTCCTTGGACAAATTGTATATACAGTTGGACGCGCCTTAAATAAACCTTTCTTATGATACCCATATTGTAAAGGTTGGTAAGGAAACAAATTCTCAAATTAACAAAACATGCAAAAATATACCCTTTTTCAAAACGGTCCAGCTCACGAGAGGTCAAAGCTGGAGCCGAAATATTTTAAATGTCATTTTAAAAAAGTCCAATGTTCATTTTTAGGATGGTACATCGAGCACTTTTTTAGGTGAGTCGCTCTAATATACATACCTAGAATTTCATTAAATTTTAGTTTTAAAATCATAGATTGTAAATGCTTTTTTATTTGGTTCTAACATCGCATTCGATATACTAAAATACGAGTATATTTTCCAGTGAGATATCGTTAGTCTTTGTGTATCTAAGTTCCATATATAACAGAGTTCTTATCATACAAAATTCAAAATAAATTCAAGTTTTTGTTACATATAATGTAAGTACATACGTTTAAAAACATTACTTAGTTACCAGTTAGCTAGAAAACAAATTTGGAGGGCATAATTTTATATAAAATGTTGCACAAGCATTCAAGACATGATAAAATGATAAAATGATAAAATGATAAAATTGATGAAAGAATTAATCAAACGAGTAAAAATTATACAAAGAGCCTTAAAATGCAAAAAAAATCATGACATAACTTTTCCTTAACCTAAAAAATGTCTCACTCCTATAGTTTTGCGATCAAGTAGTAGTTTATGGATATCGTAGTTCAATGATAGAATCCAAGATTATGACATAATTTTCCTCAAGATAAAATGATTTGTCTCTAGTCGGTCTCTTCCTCTTCAAAAATTAAATTTAATTTCAAATAAACAGAAAATGAGGAACAAATTAAAATAAATGAAATTGAAATTAATTGTGCTGCTGCCAAGTTCTACAACATAATGACACTAACCATGCGTATGAGTGATATTTGTTAGATTATGTTGCTTATACGTCTCAGTGCTGAATATTTGCATTTTTCTGCATTGAAAACTCTACTTATAATGAAATTGTTTCAAACATACACATTCTTGAAGAAGAACTTAAGTAGTAAGCAGCAGAAATAGGAAAAGGTTTTTAAATTTAGTTTCAAAACTCTGTTAAATCGGCCAGTCCCTATGAATGGAAGGCACATTTTAAAGTAATTGAAATTGATTGCAGTATTAATTTTGTCCGATGATAGAGACTAATTTTTGTTTCAGTGCGGTCGAGATAACTTGGATTTAGATGCGGAAACTAGTTTCGACACTTTTGGGTTTCGTCCCGGCTTTAGCACTGTAATGTTCCTATCCATTTCCAATTATACTTTTGGCTTTTGAGCATTGTTTTCACTTTTGTCAGTAAAGACGTTATTAATGGCTTTTGGACCTACACTATTAGCATTCATACTCACTATTCTAGGATGTTCGCAAAATACCCGCAAAAAGGGTTTTCGATAGTTATGGTTCCAAACAAATTGGGCGCACTTGCACTTGCACTTTGTATGACATGATTTAGACAGAGAAACTTCAAACAAGTTGTCTCTCTTCCCAAAATTGGATGCATTCGAAATTGGGTCGAATATATTTTTCTCAAATACCAAATTTTACTTTTTTAAGAGAGTTTCCATTAGAAATCTTAATTCAGAGACAGTATTGAAGACCAGCGTTGCATCGACTTGTTACTGGCGATAAAAAATGTTATAATACAGGAACTTAAGAGTGACTGTGATCGATTCCACAGGAGGACAATATCTGATTATACTAGAGAGGATTGATATACCACTATCTCTTAGAAACTGCTGAAACCTTTAATACAGATTACTGCCGACAACAAATGATAATTTTGAGTCCGGCTAGTTAAATTTACAACAGAACGATGCACCTGCACACAAAGCAAAGCCGGTTCAGGATACAGTCAAAACATTAGGCTGGGGGTCCCTATACCACCGACCGTTATTCACCAGACTTAACTCACTTCGACTACTCATTGTTTTCAGCGATGGGAAACACATTGGATGAGTAGCACTTTGATTCGTGGGAGGAAGTCAGAAATTGGGTGACTAATTGGTCTGGTTTCAGGGACGAACAGTTTTATTGGCGAGGAATCGACAAGATTTTACCAATGTGTAGCCAACAATCGCCAATACTTTTAATCATTTTTATTTTACTTTCCCATTATATATAAGTGTTTTATTTATAAAAAAAAACGGTTACGTCATACCCATATTTTTATATGTATATCTAAACTGTAACTGAACTAGAACGAGTGAACTCTAAATCTTAGATATTCTTAACTAACTATTACGATGGAGATGATGAGCTCTGTAAATTTATTGTATAAATATTTTATATCCTGTTCATGGTTCATCAATTTAATTTATTGGAAATTTTATACTATGTAATTCATCCATATTACAAAGCAATCCTCGTACATAACTGTGATGATTCTTAATATATTTTTTCAAATGCTATGATAGATTGCTTTTTTTTGTTTTTTAGTTGTACCACAAAAATTTATATTTAATTTTTTAATTAAAATCAAAACAATATATAAGGTCTTTCAAAATATAACATCTTTGTGGATATATAATAGGATTTAAAACAGGAAAAAAACCCTTAAGCAAATATTAAATTCAATGAATTCATTTTTAATCTTGTTTAATGGGATTTTATCACAGTTGTTGACAACATTAACACTCCGTATTTACCAGCGACAACAAGAATTTAAAATTCGTTATTTAACTTGCTGTTTCTTACAAACAAAGAGAACAAATTTAAGAGAATGTTACAGAATCCAATTTCTCTACGGAAAGTCACAACAATGACTATGACACTGTTAAGTTATTTTCCCCTACATTCTGTTACGCGCAAAGCAAATAAACAGAGAATGACTAATCAACCAAATATGCTATAAGTCTGATATCCCGTTTAAATAGTCACCTTAATACAGAACTTTAGAATTCACCACTTCATATGCTTCCTTCATAAAACATAAAGTAACCAAAGCTCAAAATCACTTGAGCTCATAAAAATAAAAATTATTTCTGTCATCCTTGCTTCATTGTCATGGACATGGCCAAATCAAATCCAAGATTAAAGTGAAAGAAAATAACGAATAAATTTACTTATCAACAACACGTCAATATGATAAAGATTGTCAAACTTAAATAAAAAAAAGAAACGATGAATATATTGCAATATGAACGGTTAACTTTATATCGAGGCAAATTTAATTGCATATTTAATCCACCGAAATGAGCACAAGAATAATAACTTTGTGATCAAAACATAAAATATCTTAGAAGTGAGCTTAACCTATTGTATTAAGTTCTGATCATAAACCAATTGATTGTTTATATACTTTTTATATTTTTGATAGTGTAAATAATCTCATTCACTTGTTATTTTATTTTTAATGGAAGTGATAGAAAACAATGTTGCACATCTACGTGCATCATGTCTAAAATGTTATTCAAGAGAAACAAACTCCCTAACCAATTTACTGTATACTCGTCTTAAAAAAACCGAATCTACCGGAATCTACGAAGAGATTTTTCTTCATCTCTCGGATATTATCTGTATGAACTCTTATTTTAAATGAAAACATAGATGTATTGGGATAATTCGTCAAATACCTCTAAACTTGGAAGTCCAGCTTCAAATACAATTTTACTATTACTTGGAGAGCATTTTTCTGACTTACTACCGAGTAAAAAAGCAAAATCAAATTCTACACGACGAAGCAAATATTAGAAGAGGATCCAGATATTGGTGCATGAAATGCAAGCTTCCACTATGTGCTACTACTACTACTATCATTGCGTTTAATTAAAATTTAGTTTTGTAACTTAGATTTTTAACAACGAATAAAAATAAATATTATCTAAAAAACCAACAACCAACGCTTGGTTTTTAGTCTTAATTGCATACTTATAAGCAGAAACATTTTACTCTGTTTATGTCGAGTATATTCGTCTTCGCTGGAAGATAATAAAGCAGGCAAAAAAGTTTGTGAAACAATCTTAAACAGCAAAAGTTTGACATCAAGTGTAATTGTGAATACAATTCTGATATGGCGTAGAGTTCCCAAGTTTGAATATTCGGAACTAGAAACTGCTTCAGAAACTGTTCGTCTAGGAACGTTAGTTAACATTAATTTTAAATAACGAACATGATTTATGTTTGCCACTACCGAATTATTCTCTGAGAAAATACTTGCTCTTAAATAAGATGAGAGATTAAAATTTTTTTTATAGTATTGTTAGTAAAGGAAAAACTTTTCGAGGTTAAAATCCATAAATATAATCAAGGTAATCAAGCTTTAATAGAGAGTAAAAAGAGCGCTTTAAAAATTTACCGATTTTTAAAGATTCAAAGTGCAAATATGTATTTATTCAGGCAGGTTTCCGTTTTAATTCATAATAACTTAAGTGATTTATTAAATACTTAAATCTATTGCCTAATGATACTCTTATAGATTTATCACTCTTTCAATTTTACCCAATCTATTTGTAAGCTGAGGAATACGTATGGAATAAGTATATAAAAACAAATTTATGTAAACGATTTGCATTAAATTTATATTTTATAATTCTCAGCAATAACATAAGAGAACAAAAACTATAGAGCACTTAAAAGCCGGTACTAAAGCGTAATCAACTCAATATTCTAACAAATTATTATACAGTATATAAATACATATAAACAAAGAATGTATGTATATGAGTGCATGCAATGGAGTACAAACATTATTATACAGTATGTAACATAAAAAATATTAAGGAAAGTGGAGAGAAAACCACGTGTTCAGTGATAATGACCTACATTTTGCGTAATTAAATTGTAAAAACACAGCATCTCGCTCTTCAATTTTAAAAGGTTAGTGTTACGGTATTAAAACATCGCCCTTAAAGTTCGCGTTTTTTTCTCTGTGTCAGAATTTTTCTTTTCGTTTTTTTAAATAAATATTTAATACCCATTTCCAAAAAATTGAAAATTTGAAGGAAATATGAATATTTTTTGTGATTTCTTTATTTATAAATTCAATTGAAAATACTGTCTGAAATCTTTGACTGAGAAAATTTAGTAGGTTGAGAGTTGAGTCTCCAAAAGTAACAGTAAGCTCTAGTTTTAAAAATATCGTGATATGTTCGCAGAATAAAATCTTATCGTTATCAAATATTTTTTTAAATTCGTTGTGTACTTTAAACTAATTTTTTTTGCATTTCGTTAAGGTGCAAACTTGTTCTTTTTTTCTTAAGTTTTATATACCATATGTGACAAAATAAAAAAATTAAATACACCCAGCTAACTACATAGTATAAGTTGTAGGTTTTGTTGATTAGAACTCAAAAATACTTTTTTTATATTTGTCGAACCTTCCAAACTTGTTTTATTTGCCAAAAACGTTTTTTTTTGATCTTTTCACACAAAATTATTGATTACCCAAATATTTTAGAAAGGGGAGAGCCTTTCAAACGGTATATATAAACAATTTGTTCAAACTTATATGTTATGATATTTGATGATGTCGCACCGTGATATTAGTAAATGCGATCTTTTATAAGACAGAATTTATATAACTTTTTAAAGGTCCTTTAAAAAAACACCACTTTGTAGTTTGTATGAGTAATTTAAAATTAGTTTCACGTCGTAAATGGAGGGGTTACTGTATATTCGTACGTTTAAAAAGTATGGGATCTCACAAGTAGAGAAATGAGGTTTAATTCTAAGCAGATAATTGCAATATTGAGAAAAAATAGAAATTCTAACAAAATATTAAAAACAGTAATTATTTATTTTAGCTTTAAATGACAGAAGATGTTTTAATAGAAATGACGAATTTCCAAGTAATATTCTTTCAATTTGAGCAGTCTTAGCCATAAATTACAGTGAAATAATATTAGAAATAATTCTACTTATACAGGTTTTTAAACTTATATTTACAGACTGGTAAATATTGTAAAGGCAAAATATAAAATATCTGTTTTATGCATTTTTTGGCACGATAATAATCCGAAGCAAACAACGAAGCATGTTTAGTCCTAGATTCAATATATTATATCCAATATGCTAGTATAAATATTTAAATGGCCAGGCCAGTCGCCCGTCCTAAATACAGCAGTGAATCTGTGGGAGTGTGG
This sequence comes from Sarcophaga subvicina, assembly GCA_936449025.2. Taxonomy (NCBI): domain Eukaryota; kingdom Metazoa; phylum Arthropoda; class Insecta; order Diptera; family Sarcophagidae; genus Sarcophaga; species Sarcophaga subvicina. Next base: position 41,791,462 of record OW388082.2, read on the forward strand.
TTAGACCGAAAAATTAAAAAGGGATCAGTAGTCAGATTATCGAAATTTTTTCCTCCAAACAAAAACATCATGGAAAAACATTTCAGAAATCGAAATTAATAAATTAATAGCTCTAATGACTGTTTTTTAAAATATAGAATAACCAATATTTGTTTAGATAGGATATATGGCAACTTAGGGCCATTATTACAACTTGCCGTTAAACTTGGGGTTAGCTAAAGGTAAAAGGTAACCTTCCAGTTCCCTTTAGCTTATTTTCGTTATTACAACTTATAGATAAAATTTTTCAAAAATATGGCAGTGCCGAAGCAATGTCGATAAAACTACTCAATTATACAAGTTTTTTTAACGCAGTAGCAACCGCGGGCTTCGTTTTTTTGTTGTATATGTTCATTTTGTTTAAATTTGAAGTTGCCATAATGAAAATAATATATAATATGGCAAGTTCAAACATAAAGTGGCCTTTAAATGTTAAAGGTAGGATCATCCTCCCTTTAGCTTAACGATCACTTCTATCTTATTGGGTACTCATAATAACGAAAAACAATTTATCCGCCCGTTAACATCCACCCTTTAGTTAACGGCAAATTGTAATAATGGCCCTTAAAGTATTTACATGTATTACGTTTGAAGCGTAAGACAAAGTGAACGAAAGAGAGTGACTGCCTTTCGGTCGACTAAAATTTCTTACGACATCGTAAGCCTTGTGTTAATCATAAAAATAGTTTTGTCTAAATAATCGGACAAAAGTTCATATATTATGTACAAAATGTTTGAAATTGTATTTTATCACCATTGTTGAGGAATTTTTTGTTAAGTACAAAACATCTTGGTTGTAAGCAGTATTTAGCATGGATTTATTTTGACAATATTTTTATTCTTGATATATTTTTTAATAAATTTTACATTTTTTTATTCGATATACTTTTATATAAATAAATTGTTTTACAGAATGTATTCGAAGATTTTATTATTGTATAGAATATATATATATATTTTATTATATATATATATATATATATATTTTTGTATGAAGAAAAGCTATGCAAAATAGAATAGAATTTAACAAAGTAATTGTTATGATTTAATGGTTTCCCGACTTAAAAAATAAATGGCCATAGTTCCAGAAGACATAAAACCATTTGCATATTATGTCAACATGAACTTTTTATTTTAATTTTTTTTCTTGTAGTTTGTTCAGTTCTTTCGCTGTTTCATCTGTTTTGTTTTCCGCTTCTCTAGGTTCTCAAATTTAAATTTTCACTAAATAAATACTAGAACTGCTGTCACCAAAAATAAACGCATCATACCAGCACTAGACTACGCAGTGGTGCAGCCATATACAAATCCTAAAGTATACGAATTTTTGAATTATTTTTTTGTTCGTTTTCTTAATTTTTATATTTTATTCTCTTTTAATTTTTTACATCGAAAAATATGGACGAAATAAAATAAGTTCATGAAAAAAGATTGAAATTTAAAAACTTTATCTGCGCGTATGAAACTGTATCTGGCTTGCTAGATATCCTATCGGCAATGTATCCTATACGATAAGTAGTTTTTATGCCAACACAGTCTTTAAATTAAATTTTTTTAAAAGCGAGTTATGATACGATAAATTTAAAATCTCCCACTGGGGAATAATTGTTATTTATTTCTTGTTTTTTATTAATATGCCACTTATTATATTAATAAGACAAATGAAATCTGATGATAAGTTATGTTTACAGACAAAAGTAAAATTACAATATTTGGATCAGAAGGTTTATGTGATGGAGCAAAAATATTGGATTGCAGTTAAAGAACTTCAAGCAACCGTGGACGATGTAGGTTATTTAGTGGTGCAATATCCACTTCGGAAATAATGATGCCCAAATTTCATACACAAATATGGCTATGCAATATCAGTTTTGATTCGTCCATCATAATGATCCAAATCACACATCCAAAAATGTGGAGGGATAGATTGCATGCAATGACAAACAAGTAATACGTTATCATCCTAGTCCATAAATTTAAACACGATCAAGCATTTCTGGGGTATTTCAGTAACCAAAAATTTGACACACAAAAATTAATAAGCAAATGCCCAAAAGTTACAATTATTACCGGATTGTAGAGACAAAAATCACACAAAATCTGTCCTTTTCTAATTAAAATTCTTTAGGAGAGGTTTTTGCTTCCAAAGGAGACCAAACACTTTGTTAAAAATAAGTTTCAAATAAAATAATGTCCATTGCTGTGCAAATAATTTTTTGAGTTAGCATTTTGGATTATTTTATTTTTATTTTCCGAGCTTTTTTTTATAAAAAAAATAAAAGAATCTTTTTCAAGAAATTTGTTTAAATCTTATTACCACAAGCACAAATTGAACGTTTACAACAAATGTGGTAAGTATTTTTAAGAATATAAAAATGTATTGCATAGAAAGAAATTGTATAAAATATTGGAAAAGATAATTATTTGAAAACACCTGCGCGTCGATTGTTTCCATATTTGGACATTTGCATTATAATCGTTCATTGGATAATTTTCTTATATTTTTAGTAAATTTGATCTTTAACTCTGGTTCTATACATATAACTGCCCATATCTAAAATGTTAAATGTGTGGTGTGGAGCCCAAATGGAATCAAATGTGTAAATGAAACTGTATATATGAGTCTAAACAAATATACATAGCTTTCTTTTCTTATAAAATTAATAATATATATTCTAATGTTTATAACTGAATTAATAAAAATTATTGAAAAACATAAGTAGAACCATTGTAAATGTATGAACATATTACATTCGAGTTATGTTTGGTCATGAAATATACGGTATTGGTAGGTATAATATTAATATCCAAAACATATAGTAAACATGCATACATTACCTGTTATACTTAATTGTTTACTTAATAGGTCATTGCAACCCTTTAGTAAGGAGTACAAACTAGCTGCTCGCAGCACCCATGTTGTGTTTTAATTTCGTCCATGAGTTGTGAGCCTTTCAGTCGACTCCGAACAACTGATTTTTGAGAAACTGGTCGTTGCAATTTCATCTAGTCTTAGAATTTTTGCCAGAAAACTGCTGAGAGAAAGTCGCTGAAGAAATATTCTTTCATACTTCGCTTTGAAGGAGATGTCTAAGCTGTGGTTTGAGACACAGGCTCACGTCTAATAAGTCAACACACTAGCTACGACTAGGATGGCTTTTTAACTGTTACATAAATATATTAAAAGCAATTATTTAGGCTAGTGTTTGACAGAAGGTATCTGCATGTGACGAGTACTTCGTTGTTAATTTCAATATATTCGGTTAAGCTACATATATAACGGAGTGAAATAAAGTGACGACGACTTGTTGCGTACCTTTTCATTAGTCTAGTTTAACAACGTGCAGGAAACCTGTGCTCCGTCTTGTAACTATAGAGGTGGTATTCTGCAGTTATTGAAAAAAAAACCTTAGGTATTAAGCTCAGTTAGAATGTAAAAGGTTTTAATAGAAAGGGAGGAACTGCTAGCAAAATGACGGACAACAAACAACGTTGTAAAATTTAAATAAAAATAGCCGTAGTTTATTAAACTCACGGCCCGAGGAAAACTAATAAGAGTCACGATATCCACATAGTCGGGTTATTAAAAAAAGGCATTTACTAGAAAACTGACAAAGGAATTATTTTCATTTAAGGGGACAGGTAGTGAAAAACAAGTGTCGACTGCCACATTTGTAAACTCTTAGGGCACTGTTACCGGTTCAATATATATGTAAAGGGTGTTTTTTTATAGAGGTATAGAACTTTAAGTTGGCATTACTTTTCGAGATGGCGACCGATTTAACAGCTGTCAAGTGATTTATTCTCAGTTTGGTTTGGCAATTCATCACGAATAGACTCACGCCTGAACAACGCTTGCAAATAGTGCAATTTTATTTCGAAAATAATGGTTCTGTGCGGAAAACGTATCGCGCACTACGTCCATTTTATCGTCGACAAAATCGTCCATCAGAGCAGTTAATTCGATTAACCATGGAACGTTTTCGCACCACGTTTACTCTTATTGATAACTCGCATCCCCAGAGACGCTGTACGGTGCGTGCAGAAGAAGCTATTGCTGCTGTAGAGCGTAGCATAGAGGAAGACCCGAATGAGTCCATCCGCCATCGAGCACAGGAATTGGATCTGTGTCCATCCACTTTATGGAAGATTTTGCGGAAGGATCTTGGTTTGCGTGCTTAAAAAATCCAACTCGTGCAAGATTTGAAGCCAAACGATCTTCTAGTAAGGCGTAGATTCGTCGAATGGGCCCAAAACGAGATTACCGATAAGCGAATTTTGTTTAGCGATGAAGCGCACTTCTGGTTGAATGGCTACGTCAACAAACAAAACTGCCACATTTGGAGTGAAGGTAATCCTCAAGTGTATGTGGAAACACCGTTATATCCACAAAAACTGACTGTTGGGTGCGTTTTATGGGCTGGTGGAATCATTGGTCCGTACTTTTTCAAAAACGATGGTGGCTAGAACGTTACAGTGATCGGTATAGAGTCATGATTACTAACTTTTTCATTCCTGAATTGAATAACCATGATGTCCAGGAGATGTGGTTCCAACAAGACGGCGCAACACACAGCTCGTGCCACAATAGATTTATTGAAAGACACAAGATCTTGTGATTTAACACCGCTAGACTACTTTCTGTGGGGCTATGTAAAGTCATTGGTCTATGCGGTAAAACCACAAACGCTTAACCATTTGGAAGACAACATTCGCCGTATAATTGCCGATATACGGCCACAAATGTTGGAAAAAGTCATCGAAAATTGGACGTCCAGATTGGACTACATCAGCGCCAGCCGTGGCGGTCATATGCCAGAAATCTTAATCTATAAATCAACTTAAAGTTCTATACCTCTATAAAATACACCCTTTATATGTTGCAATGTTTGGGTCGCGATACATTTTAAAGTGTGAGTTAATATGACAATGGCGGGAATTGTTTTTGAGTAGCATGTTCTTATTTTGTTTATATTTTTCTCAAATTTCACTTTTCAAATTTTTTCCCCTTTTGAAACAACGTATCATAAAGTAGGATTACAATTCAATTGCGTTCATCAGCAATCAAGCTGATTTACTATTTTGAAAGCGGAGGTGTTTCTGAGATCTTTGAATCATTCTTCGGCTATTTCCTCTGTCTGATTGTTGGCATCTGTTTGGTGACTAACTTAACCAATACCACCAAGTCAGCACTCGAAACATCGAATTGGATGAAAATAGATTCCTATTGGGAATTATGGGTCTTTGAAGTAAATGATTTATTAGAGTGACACGCGGCTACCAACCGGAATTTCAGAAGCATACAACTGACTGCAGTCCTATATCGACAGTATGACAGTTGGGTCTGCAAAGCTTATAAAACCTTTTTCCAGATATTTATAGCGTGACGAATAGGGGTATTTACATTTTATATTTACTACCAGTCTTTTAAAAAACTTCTCTCTAAGCATCCTTAGACTTAAGTCCTTACATGATGGCAAGCGGGCTATTACCTCGTATTACTTTTATCTCCACAATTAAAAGAAACATTTTCTTTTCGAGTTTAAATTTCTATCACTTGTATTATATTTTGTACGTATACAGATAAATTGTTAGTTCAAAATTATTTTATACAACAATGAACACAAAGTTCTTGCATGGTGTTATGGTTCCCTTCTGTTTATAGATATGATAGCGATTGTCTGGAGTTTTAAACTTTCACACAATTATGGTAGAAGTAGCCTGTTTTTTTGTTCCCATCTAAATGGCTGTTGCTGATGCCACAACAACTTTTCTTCTTTTGTTTTTGTATTAAATTACAGACAATATTAAAAAGTCAAAACCAAACCATGAAGCATTTAATAAAGAACAAAAGTTGTCTGGTGCATATTGTTCTCTGGATACTGTTGTAACCAATTGGGAACGTGGTCATGAAGTCATGCAATTAATTTCTTTCCTCTTGCTCAATTTGTTTTTATTTTTCTACTTATTTGCGGCTTACGACCAACATAATATTTATTTTAATCTGACTGAAGAATTTTTGTAAATACGAGCACAGGGCAGACTGTATAAATGTAGACAATCTGTCGGCATTTTTTTAGCAACGCAACCTGTTTATGGGATAAAATATTTAAAATTGTTCTCTTGTCGTTAAGATACTAGAGATATTGTTAAGCTGACGACAATGAATGGTTAGGTTCCCAAGTAGTTGCCGTTTAAAGGTAAGTTTACTCGGTAGCCCATATGGCCCATTGTGTTACCTAGTCAAAGGTAAGCCCCCTTGCTATGATCCGCTGGTGGTGGGTTTGAACCACGCCGAGCCCCGGATGAAACCGGCCAGCTCCTTTAGTTAGCAAAAAATATTGCAATGCTTTTCCTAAAATTAGTTTATTTACGGTTTAATTTTATTTTTGGTTAATAAAAAAATGTTTGATTTATTGTTTAAGGTACTAAATAATGTTAAAACTTTGAGAAAATTAATTAATTTCATTTGGATTGGGCCGTAGGGCCAGTTAATTCACCGAATATCCACAAGACCACTCTTAAGATGTTAAAGCATAACGGCGGTTATTTGTCCTTCGGAAGTTATTTTCATTTCATACGTCGTGTATTTGACTTTATGATTATTATGAAAACCCTTAAGATATCATGCAATTTTATGCAGAAGAAAACATGGCAGTAGAGCAATGACGCTATATGTACAATACACTATCGATGTATTAGACTTATCGACAATGTCTATTACATATTACATTATGTTATTTTTATAATGATTTAATAAAATGGCAAAGAAATTTCTTTCTGTAATACAGGAACAGAATAAAAACTCCCACTTACAGTGGCTTAAATGTACGATTGGACACTAGGCATGAGATTGACGAGTTTTTCACTTCGATGGAAATATTTCCAAATTCCAATTCAATATTTGGCTTATGGCTACGTATTGCTTTTGATCTGATCCACGTATATAGGTTAAATTTACGCTCTTAAGTAGAGAGTACCTATGTAGTTAACCTACATGAAACACATGCAAAGCAGTACATTTGGCGTAAGGCAAATACTGAGTCTTTGCCCAACAATACTCAGGCTATTTTCAAGCATGGAGGAATGTCGGTACAGGCGAGGGGGATGTGTTTGCACTGCATATAGACAGTAAAGTGGATTCATTCAAATTTTTGGGCATTTTAAAACAAAATATGAAGCAAAGTGCCGATATGTTAAATTTATTGGACACATTTGTTTCTACCAGGACTACGATCCGCAGCACGTTGCAAACTGTAGCTGTTGAAAACTATTACAAATACCGGCACAGACCCATGAACTCAACATTATTGAGCATGGTGGAGACAAACTTGCTCGTAAACTCTATAAATCTAGTATCAGCACAGTAGAGCAGTTGAAACAAGAAATTGGGCGAGAATGGAACAATATAACCCCCGAATTTTATGCCCATCTGGCGCAGTCGATGTTTCTACGTTTGGGAGCAGTAAAAAAGCTAAAGGTTTTGGTTCCAAGTGTTAAAACAGTGCCTTTTATTTGACTGTCCAATTATGCGTTTCACATGAAATTTGTTAATATTATTTTCTTTTTTTGTTTTAAAAACATTTTTATAAATATTATACATTGTTTAAAAGCTTTTTTAATTATCTATAATTTCCCATCAAAACTTTTTTGGAATATTTCCATTGAAGTGGATAAATCGGCATTTAAATAAATTCATACCTATGTCCAATTATACCTTTGAGCCGCTATACTTATTAAGGGAAAGTATGTGTAGTATTTTGCATTTTGTTTTTCCAATTGGTGGACAATTGGCATGTCGTGGTTACTTAGAGTTTTTTCACGTCCCAGAGGTATTTAATGGGTTTCAAATCTGGCGTGTCAATATGTTTATATTATCAATCCAAATAATGATGATTTATATAAAAGTTTGCAAGAACTTTGATTTTGGTTTATCCATATTTACCTTTCATTACTGAAGAAAACCTAAAATTAGCTTTCTATTACATAAACGATTGCACAACAATTGTATGTTGATATCATTATTTTAGTAGCGTCTAATTTTATTTAAATTCCAAACATTCGAACTGATCGATCAGACTGGAATATTATTCAAAATTTTCCGGCGACCAGCACTTGGATAATTTTCAATTATATATGGCAACTAATTTTTTCATGGTGTTACGTGTAGACTTTTCTTCTTGCTGGGAAATTTTATAAGCTCACAAACTCCAATGGTAGTTTGCTACAGCATTTTGAAGATAGCCCGTTAGCCGATTGCATATACACCGAAAAAAAATTTAAACCAAACCGCCTTTTATAACATAATACATCAGTATATTAACCTTATAACTAGGGTTGCCAGCCTGGCTGGACTTGGCTGGATTGTCCAGCTTTTTTGATGCTTATCCAGTTTCAAGCTAAAATTTAATTTGTCCAGCTAAATAAAAATTTTTTAGTACACTGCAATAACTTGGGCAATAATTTTCATGTTATCTGAATCAAATCATTAGCTTATTAAAATTTTTTTTACCCAAGTACAAACCAGTATAAGCAAAATTAAACTAGACTGAATTGTTATTTTTTATTGTTTTGTTTTTAGTATTTAATTTTAATTCTTACATAAATACATATGCATATGCAAATATGTATGTGACGAACTGAACCGAAAAAATTTAAGTTTAGTTAAATAAATTTTAAAGAATGCAATGAATTTTGTTTAATTGTAATATTTTTAAATAATAATACATATGTACGAAAGCTTAATTTTTAACAACAAAAAAAAACATTGTTTAATTAAATTTGTTGGTGTAATTTTGTAATTGTAAAGTTATTCATTAATTAAATGAAGCTTTCAACAAGTAAGTAACAGGAAGTTTAAAAAAATATCTAAAAAGTGCTGTTCAAAATAATAGGAGTATTTAAGTTTTCGTAAAGATTTACTATTAAAAAAGTTAAAAATGCTTATGACTATAATCAGAAACTTTAAATACGATTAGTATTTGGTAGTATAGCCTTCACTTTTTATTACAGCAGCACATCTACGAGGCATGCAGTCAACTAAATCCTGACATCGTTTTAGTGGAATATTATTCCACCCATCTTGCACTACAGACCACAACTCAGTTGCATTTGACGGTTTTCGCTCGGCAACATATTTTTTAACATCCCTTATAGATGTTCTATGGGATTAAGGTCAGGAGACTGAGCTGGCCACGCCATAACCTTTACCCCATTAACCCGAAACCACTCATTTGCCAATTTACTGGTGTGTTTGGGGTCATCGTCTTGTTGGAATATCCATTTTAGAGGTGTGGAATATGGAAACTTCTCTCAAAATGCCGACATAGGCGTTCCCATCCATTATTTCTCTAATTCGATGTATTGGGCCTAAACCATTATATGAAAAGCTTCCCCATATCATTAGTTTTGCAGCACCATGTTTAACTGTCTTTTGTGTATACTGAGCTTTATATTTGGTATTGGGCGGACGTCTAATATACTGTCTAGACCCAGTACCACTAAATAAAACAATTTTGCTTTCTTCGGTCCACAATAGGTTTCTCCATTTATCTTTCGGATATTTGATATGTTCTTGGGCAAACTTTAAACGTGCTGCTGCCTGTTTTGTATGTCAACAATGGCACATTTTGTGGACTTCTTGTGAATAAATTGTTGTCCATCAGACGCCTAAAAATAGTAGGAACACCTACGGCAAGATTCAGATCTTTTTGAATTTTTTTTTTTTTTAGACGCTGAAGGATTTATTTTACTGTATAGCACAATTCGGCGGTCACCGACAGTAGATGTTTTGCCCTTGCGCCCACGCGTTTAGGGCTTTTTTTATATTTTAATGTATTTGTGATCATTTGCTCGGAGTAACTTAAGATTTCCTTAGTTTTTTTGTAAGTTTTACCTTTTTTCGAAGATTTTTAATTAGTTCTCTCTTTTCTTCAGTACAGTGCTTTCCTCGTCCCACTATTACAATAATTTATGTGAATCACTGTAGAAAAGGTTTTAACTACATTTTTCCGCACTTAGTGTTAATTTTTTTTTAAATTATAAGCTGTTGTATTTTTATTTTTAAAAGAACACTCGCACTCCCATTTTTTTGATCAACTAAAGTCAAGGACAATCACTGAAATTAATCAATTTCATCGTAAATATTAAAGCTATTACGAGATTCTTTTTTGTATTTTATTTCTTACATGTCGTTGTAACTACCATTATAATATATCTTGTTTTGCAAATTGGTACAATAAAAAATTTTAACTTTGAAAATATTACATGGTAGCACTCCTATTATTTAAATAAAAATTATTTACACAAAACCAAAATTAACATTTTCTCAGTATTTTTTATGTCCAGCTTTTTTTTTTGTTTTGTCCAGCTTTTTCAAACCCAATGTTCAGCTTTTTACGAATTGGAATCTGGCAACCCTACTTATAACATTGTCCACGTGTTACATTGATTTTCTGCTTACTTTAAAAAAAAGAACACAAAAAAAAAATTATGATATACTTTATTTTGGAGCTCATAGTATATCGGTCGGAACTCTCTTGAAGTAGGAATTTGAATTAAGCCATTTTGATGCGTAAACTCAGTAATAAAAAAAGTTGTTTTGTTTGAACTACATACTCTTATTTTTTGCGACAATTGTTTTATGTTGATGGAATACGAACAGTACACATACTGGTTATGGCTAATAAGCCGCAGATAGGGTGAGAATAAAAATTAAATCTTTTTTAGCTTTGAAGCCGTTTTGATCACTATTTTTATTCTAATTTTATATTACTTTCCTAAGTCTAATTTGTTTACATATCGTTAGTTTTATTCGCGAATGTGTTAAGTCCCTTATATGAAATTTTACAGGAGACACAAAAACAATGCGGCTTCTTCAGTTTTTAAAATTTTAAAACTTTTTAAACGCAATTATTTTTCCAAAATAAGTCTCTCTTATAACGACCTAGATCAAAAATTAAGAATAATTAATAACTAATATTCGTGGAGTTAGCACGTGCTGTTAATATTTTTCGTAGTTTTGTGGACTTAACGTTTTTGCAAAACACAAAATTACAACAATTTTAAACTACATAATGACATTTTTTGTTGTCGTAAAATATGTATTTGGTATAGTGTTATCGTTTTGCATTAAAATCTCAATTTTGGAAAAAAGTGGACTTAGCGTCTTTGCGAATTATACTAACGATATTAATACTTATGACCTAATTTAGTTTTTACTTAACTTAGAGTGTGCGTGGTCAGCATTTTGCTACTTTGCAATTATTACATACTGAAAATTTGTATAATGCAATTTGATACCTCATGCCGTCATAATTTGTTGGTCATTTTTGTTTTTTCAGTTTTGTTTATATTATTGGGGAATGTATCAAAATGCATTTTTAGGTAGCACAAACGTAACCAACAGACAACAGTGGATAACTGTGACCAACACACTACAATATCTAACATTTTTCGATCAAATGGTAGACGATTTGTGTGGCGGAGGGAAACACTGCGTTGCAATTAAAGAGCTTAAAAGCAACCGTGGAAAATGCATGTAATTTAGTGTTATAATGCACTGTTCAACAGTGAACAGTGCTTCGGGTCTTATGTTTATGAACACATAAAATAAATATACGCAGTAAAAGAAAAAATATTATATTATGCTCTCAAAGTGCGGAAGTTCGACACAATGATAATAATCTTATAAATGGAAGCTTGGGAAGAGACAAGTGATGTGAAGTGGAAGATGTGAAGTGGACTATTTTATTATTTGTAAAAAATTTAAGGTTCATTCCTGTATAATTTTTTTGTAAATTATCCCACAATTAAACTTATAATTACATTTTTTTATTCAATTATTTGGGGTACATAGGAAAAGATTCACATTTGTTAAAAACAACTTTCTGGGAAATTTGCGTAACCCCATTTTTTTCTTGAAACTATTGTGGGGGTTCTTGACACTTTATTTTATAAAGTGTAATTTATATTTTATATCAAAATTCAGACAACAATTCAAAATGGTAACTAAAGAAATTGTTCGTACAGCAATATAAATAGATGACTTCGAAATTTGTGTTTAATAACATTATACGGTTTGAATTTATGATGTGGGTGGTATGACATTACTTTGTTAACACTGTATAGAAATCATTATTCCACAATATTGGGATGAGTCATTCGGATCATTATCGCAAAATAATCGATAACTGTATTGTGTGGCCAAAAAAATAACATTTTATTTTAAAACATTTTAAAAATTAAATTTGTTCATCATTAATTCCACAAACATAAGGGTGATCACACCACCACTAAGCCACCTCCATATTCTAAGGTTGCTTTTAAATTCGTTAACTGCGTCGTAGTGTTTTCACTTCGTCACATAAAGCGTCTGCCATCTGATCCAAAAATGTTAAGTGTGCTCTTGTCTGTATATACAACTATTTAAAAATAAAGAAAAATACATACATTTGTTTCAAACAAATCTGGACGGACAATTGTTTGAGATCAATTGATGGAATTATTGGTTTGTTTTTTTGGGCTTTTATTTAGTTTTGTAATACATCATCAAAATTTTTGTAGCAGTTATTTATTGATTTTCCATTTCTTGAACAACCTAAAGTTGATCGCATTGGTATTTTCTTAAATAAACTGTAATATATTTTCAATAGCATTGTGTAAAGAAAATTGTTTGTCAGTGTGTGATATGAGATATATAAATAAAATAATATAATTTATAAATAAATTCCAGAGCACACAATATAGGTGCATGCTTTCACCTCTCATGTGGATCACCACCATTCGTAGTTTTTTGGTGGTATTAATTGACGTTTATAACAAGTCAGCTATGCGCATCATGTATTAATCCTTCGGATGGATAAGCATCCGAATCAACTATGAAGGAGTGCGAAACACTCTCTGAAGAAACTCGAATAAAACCGAAATATGTTTATTTAGAAGAAAGAGGAAGATCTCTAGCCTTTTGGACAAAAAATGTAAGGCAACCAGGTAAAATACATGAGTATGAATATCCTGGATAAGATATTAAAATGGAGACAACATCTGATTAATAGGGCTGGAAAAGATCACAGATGTCCATATGTCCATATGTCTGAAAGCCATTGGTTTGAAATATTACCTCACTCCAAGAATGATATGCTGACCCTATAAAAGCTTAATAAGACCTTTTCTAATTTTTGCTTTAGTAGTTTGGTGGACGGCAATGGACATTAGAATAATTCAGATTCCGTCGTATAAAGGACCGATTATGCTTGCGAAGTATCGTCTCCAGTCTACGAAGAAATGTATAAACAAGAGCCAGAAATCAGATCACCAAAGACAAATTGGGGTACTAGACGAGTACTCGCTTAACGCGGAATTATTAAACGGTTTAATATTCGCGAATAATTGCATAACTTGGTGCTAGGTCGACATTCTTATTCAAACGGATACAGATGCCCATACGGGCTTGTGTCTAAACGGATGACACAAAACGTGGACACAGAACGAGATTGGGTCTCCATATAGGAGAACCAGAATAGCGGAATGTGAAAGAGCGATAAAATATTAAAGCAGGTATGATACGGTATATGGGTACCTGTACATGGAACAATGACACAATAGTAGGAACTGCGAAGAGACTTTGAGACGATTTAGATTGGGGAAATACTACGAATATATTGAGACTTAAACGACAATCAGTTTTACACACAGCTGAAAAAGATAGGCTCGGCGTGTGGTAAAGACATAGAAACTACGAAATATCGAAGTTTGTAAAAAATTTAGACCTACTGTACACTATAGTTGGTATCCAAATTATGAACGCACAACAAACGTACTTAGGTGTATGTCAATAGGTACAAGACCCCAACTCCTCTCCCTCAATCTTCCCACCTACCTAACACATACACACACGCATATTCTAATCGTTGGATAATGTCAACATATAGCAGTAAAAGAAATTTAAAATATATTTTTGTTGTATTTTGTAAAATGTTGATCTTGAAAAATAACAATATTCACAAGAAACATTTATAATTCGACGTCTGAAGTAAAAACAACGAAATTCATGTCATTAGCACATTGAAAGAATGTGACGATAGCAACGTAGATAACGTAAAAGTAAATTTAAATAAACATATATGAACATATGTAAGGGGTATAACTGAATTGAAAGTGTATTGTCACCATGAAACTAAATTTGATAATAAAAAAAGAAGATTGAAGTCGTTTAATCAACAATCGGATGTTCTTTTAATACAATCCGTACACAAACAGGTATAAACAAACAAAATATTGTGCCTGTTAGTTTTGAAACAAATTGACACAATTGCCTTGCGTTTAGTGTTGTAATCTGTTAGTGTATTTGTGGAATGTGATTTTAATACTCTCTAGAGACTAAAATGGCAGAAATCCATAAATTAAACCTCAAATCGATCTCATACGCCGTATTCGAATTCGTATTCGTATGGTATTCAAAAGAAGCAAAAGTTTTCGAATATTTCAAACTCGGAATAAACGTGTTGAAATTTAAATTATATTTCCATAATCAGATATGGATCCGATTGTTATTACGAAAAAAGCTTTGTTTTTAACTTTTCTACATTAGGCTTTTTGTGAATATATTGCAAGATGTACTCTTATTGCTTTATAGGCTAAGCGAGGGTAATATGGCATATAAGCACCCAAAAATTCAAAAGTTATTTAGTTGTTTAACTTAAACTGAGAAGTGCTGCAGTCGATATTCGATGCAATTTTGTATTTGCTCTGGATTCTTAAAACAGGCTGACACTAATTTATCAAAGTGTCTGGGAATTTTTTACGCGTTTCAAATAAGGCAAACAGTTTTCATATGAAGCAAAACATAAAATTTTATACACCATACACCATTAAACAAACAAATTTTAGATATGTCTATATATGCATACATATATATTTAGTGCATGTATGTTTGTATAAATATTCTGTATTTTTTATGAGGACGGTGTTGTTTCCACACATTTTATGTTGTTTTTAATTATGGAAAACATGTACTCCAGAGTGGCTTAGAAAAGAATGAACACAAAAAGTGAACTTGTAAGTCATTTACGTATTTTTTTTTTTATTTTTTTTTTGTTGCCGGTTTCAGCTGTCAGTTTTCGGCTGTGTTCCTTTTTGAATATCATTTCACCAAGTACGAGCTTTTTTCGTTCTCCATGTAAACACACATCCATTTAAAAAAAGATACAAATGGAGCATACATATATGTATGTATATAAGCTTTTACCACCAATAAGATAAAAAACGAACACAATATTTTTTTATTAATGTTTTTACGGTTAATAAGTTTGCGATAAAAGCTATGTACATGAATACTACGTACGTATGCACATGTGTAAATATATACATATGACTGTTTCGTTGCATTAGCGGTCCACTTTGTCAACGGAAGGCTATTAAAATTTGTTACGAAATTTTCTTTATTTTTACTTATCTTCGAACTTGTCAATATTCTTCATAGCTTATTATTAAGAATACATTCACCTCTATAAAGATGTGTGTATAAAAGAAAAAAAATTAAATAAAAATGCTATCGCCTTTTCTCAGGTTTCTATTGGTTTTTTTTTATTGTTTTCTCTTTTCTTTTACATAATTACGTTTCATCAATTTGTTGATACTACTTCAGAAATTGAGTGGTTCAAAGGTAAGGCGTTTCTTATGAATTTTCTCACATGATGCGGAACGACACAGCTTTTGTCAGCACAAATTAGACTCATTAGCTTGGTAAAGCTGCTCTATCATTTTTTTTTTCTCAATTTTAATTCAATTGGGTCCACTAATTGCGACTTCGCAGATAGTTTTTCTCCATAAATTCTCAGCAGTCTAAAGCCTTTCCTTTGCTTAAATTTCCGCATTCATAACTATTGTTTTTATTAATTTTTATGCGGGAATTCCCAAAATTTATAAACTTAAACATGAACATCGAAAATAACATGACATGGGTGAATGTAAATAGAACAATTCCTTGAAAATTTAAGTTTACGTTTGAGAGCTTTCAATTATTGTTCACGTTCACGATAGTCAATGTAACATAAAAAATGCTCGTATTTCACGTTTTTCGATATTCACGTTATCGCGGGTTTACCGTATTAGTAAGCAAATAAACTAAACTGTGTAGAATTAAATTTAATTTTTCATTCGCTGGCTGACGAGTGGTTCTAAGAGCTATTTGAAAATAAAGGGTTGAAATATTGGAAAAAGACATAAATAATACTTAAAACATAATATTCTTCAGTTATTAAAAATTAATAAAAAAAATATATACTGAAATTTGAGTTTTTTCTTCTCTACAATATTTTACATACATACATAACATAATTGGTCATTACAACCCTTCAGTCAGGATTACGACCTAGTTTCTCACACCACTCATGTTGTGTGTGTTCATTTTATACATGAGTGACGGAACCTACAGTTAAAAGTCGACTCCAAACGACAGATTTTTGAGAAACTTTTCATGGCAATTTTTTATTTACTATCAGAGTTTTTGCCAGAAATCTGCTGAGAGGAAGTCGCCGAAAAAATACTTTTTGTATTTTGTTTTGATGTCTGGCCTGGTGCTCGAACCCTGACTTTACGTCTAATAAGCCAACACACTACCTACTAGACTACGGTGACTTCAACACATTATAATATTTTAGTTTTCGGAATATCAGAATTGGTTTTGAAATTCCCAGAATGTTGGGATTTCACGCACCGGGGATTCCCATGAAAAGTTCTTATTGAAATATATTAAATAAGTAGTAGAACTGTGATGTTTACTACCCAGTACTAATTTAAAAAAGTTCAAAAAGTTTGAGTAATAATTTTGTGTAAAAAGTTTCAAAAGAGTAGACAGGATTGCAAACAGCTTCTCATACCAACTTTGTTGACACTTTTCATTACGATTTTATTTACTCTCAGAGTTTTTTTTCAAGAGATTGCTAAGAGGAAGTCGCAGAACTACTTTTATATTTCGTTTTGTTCGACATGTCCGACACAGGACTTGAACTCCGATCACACGTCTCACTATTTACCGGACAACTACTTTACAAAATATGCTTTACTTAAAATTTAATTAATTGTTTTCAATACCTGCTATTTAAGCATTCTTTTATTGGCTAAAAGCAAATTTTAATAAATGAAAAATTTTTATTTTTGAACTAATTTACTTAAAAGAAATATTGCCTAAGAACATAGAAATTAATGAACTTTATTATTCTTTGTGTCCGTGATAGTGTGCAGAAGAATTCGAAGCTGTAAATTTTGCGTTGCTTATGAGGATTCAGACTTGTGCAGACGACTACTTTGCGCCTAGGCCCGTAATCTAACCCGAAACAACAAATTGTGTTCACTGAATGGGCTCTTTGATATTATGCAGGAGTGATTTGATCCGCTTAGATCAAATTAAACATAACTCATGTCATCTGTCTAATTTAGATTTATACAACAGAAAGATGGAAAATTGAACATTTCCGATGCTCTCCACCCAGAAAAACTGTGGCGGACATTTGAATGAAGTCATATTTCACACATAATGCCAATAAGCCTTTTAAACGAAAATTTATTGATGACATTTTACACACTCTTTGTACATATAAAATTTATTAAAAAACAATGGTTTTTTGTTTATTTTATTTCAAAACAAAAACCCCACATATTATTTGCGTCAAGGGATATTTATATTTTTTTTATAAAAGACAATAATTTTATAACGTTTTAAAATATTACTCTTCTCATTTTGCAGCATGCGCAAGGAAGCGAACAAAAGGAATACTATAAGGCTCGAAAAATTCACCAAAATTCACCAAATTAACTATAAAAGAAACTTGTATTTGAATCATCAGTCATTCCTGTATGGTTCATGTTTCGCATCACCTTGACTCCAAGTCTTAAATATTTAACAAATAAAGTAAAAACTAATGAATATTTCCACATATAATTTAATGCGAAAAATTCAGTTATTTATATACTCATCTAAAATGATTCAAAAATTGAATAATAAAATTTGTAAAGTATATCCTGGCTAAAACTTCGGAATATATTTAACATTTGGTTGAAATATCAGCTGTTTTAAGTATTCATCTGTATGATTCCGAAGTTCTATTTTCGACGCTGGTATATTGTAACTATTCGATCTGGTTTCGACGTCTGTGAATTTTTCCAATACGCCAAAAAAAAAAAGAAGTTATTAACACTTAATGTCCATAAAATGAACTACTTCTCTATCTTGAAAATGTCTTCCTGGAGCTATGTAGCATGCAGTGCGGCTCTCACAAAATTACTTACAAACTTTCGGATGATAAAATCGACTTTCCAAAAGATCCTTAATATTAGTAATAAATTTTAATTTCAATTTACTTATTTGTCGTTTATGCCACACTCTGTCGACTACTTGAGAAACGTCTATAAAAAAGGAATGGAATAAGTTTAGGATGGTTTGGCCAATAGTGATGTATTAAATAGTGATGACTGATGCCAAATTGTTGAATAGTTTCGCATTTGTTAATGGAGTTGTTAGGTATCAGTAGTTAACTAAATAGTTTTGACACTGTTTTACTTATACGACTGTTTGGTATGATCTTTGCTAGGTTGAAGTATAAATTCAAATAAAATAACTGCCCACTCTTGGATAAATATTCAAGTTATAATTGATACAAATTCTCACGTCTCATATCTCACAAAGCAGACCAGAGTGTGCCGAAATTCTCAAAAACTTTGTGGTAGTGGAGGTATTGTAAGACGCAAATCGTACCTGTAACTGTATGCTTCCTAGGTGTTCAATAAACAACTTACCATTCTCAGCATCATTTGTCATCTACTCATCTGTGGAGTTTCACAAGTGTGGCTTCCATATAAAAATTCTTCTAAGTTTCACAGACGTACACCACACAACAAACGAATTGAATTTGGTGTAAAATCAAGACATTCAAAAAATATAATTCTTAAGACTTCCATGATTATTCTGAAACGTTCGAAATTTAAACATTTCTTAAATCACGTTAAATAAAAGAACCTTTTACCTGTTTACGAAAGAGTTCTCATATACCCACAAAATAAAAGTGTTTTGGAATCAAACCGCAATAAAAATGGTAAACTAAACTATGTGGCGCACAGCAATACTTTGTTGAAACTATACATCAACTCCAATTCTTCGATTTTGAGTAAAATTGAGATTTTCATCTTTCTTGAAGAAGTACTACTTATAAATCGCTCCAAACTGTGTAGCTTTCCTTTTATAAGCTCTTGAACTACCTCTGGTTGATCTTCATAAAAAATTCAATATTGCAAGTTCAGCTCAATCTATTCATGATGTGCTGTCTAATATTACTTAGCTTTTTTAGTGAATCTTTTGTTTAACATTATGGAACTGAATAATAAAATTACCGCCTTTTACAACAATTATTTAAATTAAGTAAATAACGCTGTAGAAGATAGTGTAAGTAATATAGTATGGGCTGATACTGTCCACAAAAAAATACGTTTTTGGTGCGATTCAATAGACGCTCCTAATGATTATTTATTTAAAACATCTCACATCATTACTTTAAATTATTTTGTTATTAAAGTTGTTATTGTCTTTAGTTCTCATAAAAGCAACATCAATGATACTTCAACTTAACAAAATAAAAAGGCTGGCAATAATAAACAACTTATGCTAGAGCATCAGATGGCGTCAGATAAAGGCTAAAGCGGTTGAATAATTGCAGTATAAATAGGGATTAAAACGGATTACTCAATGGATAGCTAACAACAGTTGGAAACAAAAACAAAATATTAAAACACTGTTAACACACACACAAATACAAATTAGAAGTGTAAACAACTTAACTGAATGGCAAAAAAAATTCTTTCAAGAGTCGATTAACAAAAACTAGACTCTGGAGAGTCTCCTATTGTTGTTTAATTTTTTTTCTTCCTTTAATTAACTCTCAAAAGTGAAACAACAATAAATTTAAACTTCATTATTTTAAACACCAACCGACTCATTAAAAGTGGTTGCATCTTGAGAGCGATAACACCATTACGTAATTATTTTATTGCGAATATAACGAAAAGTTTAAATAGAACCAAAATTATAATTGCAAAACTTTCCTTATCAGGTGATATTAATAATGAAAGTAGCATTCATTGGAATTGTTCATGAATAATTTATTTGATTGAAACAAAGTCTTTAGCTTTTATTTCTATTTCAGTTTATGTTGCTTTTTACAATTAAAATCGAATTCCATATTTATTAAATTTCAGTTAAGTAAGGTGGCAGGAAAAAAAAATTAACTGTAAAAAAATGCAGTATTTTTTCGCAATTTTTTTCGTGCGTAAAAGTTTTTTAAATATTTTTTTCAGTATTAAAAGATTATTAATTAAATATTCTCATCTTAAATATCCCAACAAAGTCTCATTGCAGTTTTATAATTTTTTTAATTTAAAGTTTTTATTAAATTAAAATCAAAGCATAAATACACCCTGTGAACAAAATTTGGACACCTAATTTTATTTTAAAATTGTTACAGAAAAACAAAAGAATAATAACAATATATTATATATATA
Source organism: Sarcophaga subvicina (assembly GCA_936449025.2). NCBI lineage: Eukaryota > Metazoa > Arthropoda > Insecta > Diptera > Sarcophagidae > Sarcophaga > Sarcophaga subvicina. The sequence goes on from OW388082.2 coordinate 41,812,051, forward strand.
ACTAGCTGTACCCTGCGCGTGTTGCTGCGCCACCAACTAAAATATATTTGAAGGAAAGACATTACACAAATATTAAATTAATTTTGAATCATTTTATTGATTTTGTTTCCCGTTCTCCAGATGATTCAGACGAATAGGCCCGAGTAGTACGCATTCGATCAGTTTCGAGTCCCAATACTAGTAGGCCGTCTGATTCTGAGGCTCGTAATGGACTTTTCTTCTGTGCTCGAGGTGTAGGTCGACCAATTGCTTGCCGCTTTGTAGGCATGATTGCACGGGAATGACGTGAAAAATCTGTTAAATTTATTAGAATCTCACAATGTACCCAATCCAATTGAATCCAACAGCATTTTTAAAAATTTTTCAAAATTAAAATGTTTCAAATTTTACGGGAATGAATTATATTAAATGTTATTAAAATCATAAATTATAAATCCTAAAATGTCTGGTATTTGTCCGATCAACACATGATCAAATGCATAGTTTACGATTCAATTCGTTTTGAATAATTCTTAGTGGCGGCATCTATCGGAAATTGGTCATACCAACTTAGAAACCTTCGTCGGCTCATGCGCAAAAACTTTGCTAAAGATCATAACATGATCAAAGACACAGTTTACGATTTAAATAATTTTTAGTAATTTGCAGTGGCGCCACCTGTCGGAAATTGGTAATACCAACTTAGAAACCTTCGTCGGCTCATGCGCAACAACTTTGCTGAAGATCATAGCATGATCAAATGCATTGTTTACGGTTCTATTAATTACATACAAACAAACATTCATTTTTATATATATAGAAGATAATAATATATTATATATATAATAATAATATATTATATATTGTATATATATGTAAATTCTACTCTTCGCGTAGAATGGTTAATATTTTGTAGAATTTCCAGTATTGTTTAAAACTATAGTGCGTCTCGCATTTATAATGTCACTTCTATTTTTCAAATGTCTTCAAATATCTTTTAAGGAATACTGTGTGTATAATTTTTTTTATTGCTGTTGTGAGATTTATGGTACATAATCAATACTTCAGTGCAGTTCAGTTAATTATTATATGCAGTATAAAGAAGTGAAAATAATTATTCTAATAATTTTTTTTTGTTAATTTGCTTACGTTCACATAAAATTAAACCAAATATGTTATTTTTCATACTGCGGATGAAATTTTTAGTAGTATTTTCAACAATTTTACTTCAAATACCACAAAGCGTCGACCACTTCAAATCATATGTCGATGATATCCAGTTCATCCAATTTAGGCAAATAGAAGTAGATAACCATTGACCTATAGAAATAATTCATCACAGCGATGATCCGGAGGGCGCCAGCAGCCCGAAATCCCCACCAAGCAATGACATTTTCGGTATGCATTGGATCACATATGGATTGGTATAGTAGTAAAGCAAATGGTAGGTAACCAGGCTCTAAAGCTTATAAGTAAATGGTGCTCATCATGTAATTTAAGCGTCAATCATCGCAAAGCGGAATTGTTGCTTTATAGCAGGCGATATAGAGTACCTGTTTTTAATATAACGATTCTAAATGAGGTTTAACTTTCCTTATCCCAAAGGGGTATTCTTTTGCCGTCATTACGGCGTTTAACAATCAACTCTTTGAAGTCAATATGAATTTTTGAGGGTTTTTTGCTATTGGTAGTTAGTTTGATGCTAGTTTTTATGTTCCATCTAACCGAATAACTACCATATACATCCAAAAAATTGGTATGCTAGAGAGTGGTACATTTGTCTCTTACGTTTTTTTGTTTCCTTTGTTTTTGTGGTAACTGTTCAAAATTGTTGCTGTCTCAGCTATTTGTGGCTTTCATCATCTTTTGAAAAAATTTTGGGTGATTACTTCAATAGCAAGGTTTACGAACAATTGTTTTGAGGCGGTGTGCGATGTATGTAATTTTGTTTTGTAAATTCGCATTATTTTTAAGCTTCCAACATAACGTTGGGTCGCACCAATGTGAGCGGGTAAATGCCCTCAGTACATTATTCTGTACATGGAGCCTTTGATTGTTTCCTTCAAAAAAAAAAAAAAGTATGTAAAAACAACATCAAAATTTTATATTTCGGTATGAATTGCAATCCGTACCGCCCTTTATAGTTTCTGATATACAGAAAAGCTATGTGGATAGTATGTATGTAGAACAAATAAACCATATATGTATTTACGTTTGTATGTAGAAATGAAAGGAATCTTTTGATTGTATTTCTTTTGTGCAGGTTTTATGTTGCCTATATATTCCATTCGCCATACACATGTTTGTACTCCACTGCAAGCACCCAAAGGACTTTGTTAAATTATACAAAAATGGTCTTACGCTTGTGTACTTGATAATCATGCATATGCATCGCATATCCAGATCTCTAAAGCAAAATTGATTAATGAACTTTTTTGCGTCCACAGTACATATGTATATCAGAATTATTTTTACTTTATGCATCCTTGCGGTAGTGTTTATAAACAAAAGTGAATGTTATGCTAATGCTGACGAGCTTAAATCTTAGACTAGAAGAGTTTGCGTACGATATGTGAAGGTTTGGTGTAGAAGATAGCCAATAATATCGTGTAATGGGAGGGAACAAAGTACGGCTGTAAATTAGGCAGTCGTACCATTCTTTCGTTTTTTGAAACTCTTGAAAAAACTAAAGTTGACTGTACGTACGTAAACACTTATCGTTTCCTTAATTCTTTTTCCCAAGGAATGTTCATATTTATTTATAATTTTTTTAAGAACTTAAACGCATAAATTTATCGTATCTGTATACTTAAAATTCCACATCTTCCCGCTTAAAGCGAATTTTAGTGTCGGTTTTGAGAGAATCATAAATTATTGACCAATTCTTGATGGCATGGACATTTACAATAGTGGGTGCAATTAAATAGTATGATATAATAACCAGCCTAAGAATAAATAATTTGATTGGAAAAGAAATTTCAAAATCTAATGTTATTTCGTTCTAAATCAATTTGCCAAAAATTACACCTAAAAATAAAAATAATAGACCTGAATCAGCGAACGTGGAGGACGATCATCAATTTTTCGTATAATTTCCATAATTTTCTTTTAAACAACTCCAGTAAAGTTTTCTTACAATTTATTTGCTATTCATTGAGGACATTTTCACCAATGACCAATATGTTAAATTGAATTTAACTCTGGATAATTTTGTGGATTAGATTTCTTACAAACAAAATAAAGTTTTTTATTGTTTATTAGTCTATTGATTGTTTTTCAACTCTTCTTTGCTTTGTACCCCTTAATCAAAAATATATTTTTTTTATGATATTTACTGACTTTTTCATAGTAATGAGTACTGTTGGCTCCTATTTTATGACTCATATAATAGTTGGGACCTGATAAGTAATTAACGTCAACCTTGCAATATGTCTCGTCATACAGCACGCTAAGAAAATGATGATAGGTTATCTTTCAATAAAGTTTGCTCACTTGTTCTAGAGAAGCACAGCTCATTTCAGTATTTTAGTCCTGTTGTAACACCGATATTACGTATTCCGTCTTATAATTGTATCTACGGTTGGCGGTTCTGAACCATCCCGAAAGTCTTATGAATCTTTACGTCTTATGAATGCCTTTTGCTAGACATGCTTTCTCACTAAATTCTGGATATCCAAGAATTCTTCCTAAGCGCCGGACAATGACAGAGTATATATAGTATCATGTAGTCGATTGGTATATTCAGTCCAACCCCACCCAAGACTTTGGCAATACTATAGCCTCTGATTTCGATCCTCTTAATGTGCCCAGTCTCATTGTCGTGCCAGCAGCCACTTGTTTCGCCAACATTACTGGTGGCAGTCAGGTTATAAAACAATGCTTTGGATGATCGCCACTATTTTCATATTACGGTCAAACCGAATTTCTCTAAAGTTAACGAACAATCCGCTGCCCCGTAGGTTTAGTAATAAAGTTGTATAACAAAAATACATTTTTAGGGTTAATACCTCAGTCAAGCCCCATTATTCTTTTACAACAATAAAAAGCAGTATCCACCTTAGTAGTTCTGGATTGTGTATCCAAGTTCCAGAAGTAGTCTTGAAGTATTGTAAAAATTTGTACAACAAATCTTATCCAATATTAATCCGTTCATTACAAGCTAAAACGTTACAATTTAACGTCTTGCGTCACAAAGAAGATTAATAATACGAATAGCAGCTAGCCGCTATATTGACAATTCACTTCCAATTTTTAATTAACATACTTTTCCTATTTTAATTGCCCAGTGGAGTTGGTTTTTCTATTACAAAATTTTTGTATGTGAAAGGGAACTAGAAAAATGTAAAAAATATTTTTAATTACTAAAATATCTTCATACCAATATAGATACAAACACCAAGTAATTTTTCTCTTTTTGTAATTCGAATGTTTTTGAATCAATTGATGGCTTTGTATAATCACTCAGGTGCAGTGAATTAATTAAATAATTTTCGAAAATATATTCACATCATTGCAAAAACTTGATTGCATATGCGTAGCTAAATATTTGATTTGATAATTGATTTGGATTTCATTCAAAGTTTCAAAAAAAAATTAAAAAATTTTTTGATCAAAATGTTTTGATTTTGAGTGAAAATATAAAACAATAACATTAGAATGAATGCCTGTCATATAAAATGTATTTAGGTGTATAAGAAGGTCACCTTCACAAAAGTTTTAATTCCACCAAATCATTTAATAGTAATGTGCACCTAATATGAACATATGACAATTACTTTATTACATAATTTTACATACACAACTGGTCCTTACAACTGCTTATTACGAACTACTTTCAAAGAGAGGAACTACTGTTCCTCGCTTTTTATCGCTGGCTTGCTACAGAATTTGGCATGAAATATTGATGTATAAATTTAAACTACATTTTCCTAATAATATTCCGAAATTATTGAAAAATTATACTACCACCCTAATTCTTGGGTGCGTCCCAAACGATTGTCGCGGATATGTCGCGGGCAAGTATATTAATCTACGAAAAATAAGCATTAGTGGACAAATAGGTTTCCTTGTAAAATTACGAAGAGTAATATGCACCTCTGTGCCCATATATGATCAAATAGTGCCTCAAATGTCACATGTAAAATATTTCGGGATTCTTTCTGACAGGTACCTAACATCGAAATTCTATGAAATTGAAAAATATTCTGAGAAGTCTCTGAAAAATGCTATATTTTACCCAAATCCCTTATCTCGCAACATCCTAAGGGGCCGGGGTCACAGTCATCTCAAAAAGAAAGCCACAGCAGCTCTGATCCCAACATGACGTCAAGCTTCGAAAGTAGAACTTATTCCTGGTGTTGACCGGGACTAATATTTTTTTTATTCTCGACATACGATTTGAATACTTATTGTTTGTTCAGTTCTTTGAAGATACAATAAATAAATAATAAAATTATGAAGTTATTCGATTTGATGGAACATAAAAATTAACATCAAAATTAGCGCAAATAACATAACTGACAAAAAAATTCCTAATGATGTCAGAGCTGATTGTTGAACTCCATATGATTGCAAAACTTGTGGGGAAGATTTCTAAAAATGTTGGACAATTATGTTCAATTCAATATATAACGTAAAAGTACGCGTTCGCTTTTAATTTTCCCAGGAAGTGGTCGAGCAAAAATGTATGACGTTTTTTTGGCTGCAAAATCGAATGGAAACCTTTATTAAAAAACAATGCCGCACAAAAAGAAAATAAATTTCGAATTCATGAAACTGTATTATTAAATCCACATATGTATCTTATGTGAATTTTCTGCTTATGAGTAAATGTAAGGCAGGTTTTCTACGTATGAATCCTTTTATATTAGAGAAGGATATAAAACTACTTTAACGCAGAATAACATTAAGAAATCATCAGAATACATTAAGAAAACTTCTAAAAGCTATATTTACACACAAGAGTATATTTATATTTTTTTGGTCAGTTGGTAGTTGTGTGGCAGAGCAAAAGGTGCCTTTACATTGTTGCAGTAATTAGAATAGATAAATCACCTGCTTTGTATATGAAAGATAAATGTTTTTATAAATTGAAGATGCCTTCTACTGATGTTAAGATGATGTATTTAGACAAAAACATACATACATACATATATAATTGGTCATTACAACCCTTCAGTAGTTTCTCACACCACTTATGTTGTGTGTGTTAATTTTATACATGAGTGGTGGGACTTACAGTTTAAAGTCGGCTCCGACCGACAGATTTTTGAGAAACTTTTCATAGCAATTTTATTTACTCTCAGAGTTTTTGCCAGAAATCTGATGAGAGGAAGTCGCCGAAGAAATACTTTTCATATTTTATTTTGATGTCTGACCTGGGGCTCGAACCCTGGCTTTTCGTCTAATAAGCCAACACACTACCTACTAGACCACGGCGACTTAATACATGACAAAATAAATAAGTATTTTTATCTTATAATATTGTCGGTATGTTATTGTGTACACTCTATTTTGGCGCATAAACATAGTAGTCAGTCGGAACTCCCTTAAAGTAGAAATTTGAATTAAGCCATTTCGATGCCAGAAGTCAGTGAAAAAAACATTGTTTTGTTCGAAGTATACGCTCTTTTTTTTGCAATGCATGTTGTATGTTGATAGAGTACACATAAACCATATTCATACATACAGTGAGCGCCATAAGTGAGTCAACACTTTTGTTCTTAAGTATAAAATAGTTTTGTTCTTAAGTATAAAAAAAGTTTCTTTATCATGAATTGTTGTTTTTGTTTTAACATTTTGTAAGTAATAAATAAACGTTTTTATTTTTGGAAATTTATTCGACTATTCTCATTTGCTTTTCTCGCTATCCTAAGAAAATGAATTATTTCAGTGGTGTTTACTCACTTTTGGCGCTCAGTGGATATATGCATGCATATTGCATCCTATCATTCCTATAGCTAACACAATTCCATAACAAATTCATTCCGAACGTATTTGTCAGTTGATTCTTGAAAGACTAGTGACGTCAACAGTGTAATGCTGGCCTGCCTTGAAGATTCAGTTCAATAGCGCGCCTTGTGAGTATGTGATAGACAGTAATTTTGCGTATTTTATCAAGTCTTATGAAAATCGGAAATAGAACACAACGAAGTAAATGACATTTGTTTTTTGTATTCTGTATTATATTTGCATATTTATACAAAGGCACACTGGCTCAAAAAATTGTCCATACGCCATGCTATTGAAAGTATTTTACATTGTATTTCAAAAAATATCGCCTCGTTTTAAGTCAACCAAATTTTTTCAATATAAATAGCAATGCATACAACATAAGGGACAATATAAAAGAGAAGAATACCTCAGGGATCATGCTTTCACCTCTCATGTGGATCATCACAATTCATGGTTTTTTAATGATTTATCGGTTAAGGAGGTCTTGTACGGATGGATATATAGAATCCAATCCAATTATGTAGGAAACACACGGAAACACGTTCTGAATATAGCCAACAAACTCGAATGAGAACGAAATTTGTTTATTTATAAGAAAGACGAAGACCGCTAGCCTTCGTTACAAATAAATTATATCATCATAGAATAATTTGTACACTACAGGAATACTACAGGGATACGAAATCAAGGGCTGTCGGCATGGTATGGTACGCATTATATGGGTACCTAAGTATATATGGAACAATGTTTTGTTTATAACATCGAAACAAAATATGGCTGTAAATTTGGCAGTCTTACTATTCTTTTCGTCTTTTGAAACTTTTGAAAAAACCCTCACCCTGTCTGTTGACTATACGTACGTTAATCGTGTAAATTGGCCATAAAACCTTTTTTTAAATGTTCATTTTTATTATTTTATAAGAACTTAAACGCATAACATTATTCTATCTGTGTTCTTAAAATCTTCCCGTTTAAAGCGAATTTTGGTTTCGTTTTTGACCAATTCTTTATGGCATGAACATTCTCGATATGTGGGTGCAATTAAATAGTATGAAATGATACCCAGCCTAAGAATAAATAATTTGATTGTAAACTAAATTTCAAAATCTAATTTTATTTCATTCTGAATCAATTTGGTTAATTTTATGCCAAAAATTACACCTAAAATATTGTAAAAATAATGGACCTGAGTCAGCGTAAGTGTAATTTTTCGTATAATTTCCATATTTTTCTTTTTATGTACAGTCCATCGAAAATATTTGAAGTCTTCATTTTTTTATAAATTATTTGCTATTCATTATGGACATTTTCACCAATTATTCTGTTTGCCTTGTTTTAGTATTAAATAATGTTTGTAGGAGTCGATCTCTCTGGAGATCAAGGGAATTCCTTAATGGATAACTTATAGGATAACTAATACATACATAATTGATCATTATAACCCTTCAGTCAGGATTACGACCTAGTTTCTCACACCACTTATGCTGTGTGTGTTAATTTTATACATGAGTGGCGGGACCTACAGTTTAAAGTCGACTCCGAACGACAGATTTTTGAGAAACTTTTCATGGCAATTGTATTTACTCTCAGAGTTTTTGCCAGAAATCTGCTGAGAGGAAGTCGCCGAAGAAATACTTTTTGTATTTTGTCTTGATGTCTGGCCTGGGGCTCGAACCCTGGCTTTTCGTCTAATAAGCCAACACACTACCTACTAGACCACGGCGACTTCATAGGATAACTAATGGATAACTTATATATTCTAAATATTTAAACCTCGATAAATGAAAATGCTTACATTAAACCGGATTCGAACATGGACTGCTTGAGTTAGCAGTCTGGTTTGTTACAGTTTGACATACAGTATGAAATAGTTTTACGAAACAGTATAGGAACAGGCGGCGGCCAAACATATTTTTAAAATTTTAGCATGAAATTGCTTCATATATTTGAAAATTTGTTCTATATTCATGGATTAACTATTTAACTGCATAATTTCTGCCGTCCTAAATCTCAATATTCATAATTGTTTCTCGATAGTGCCGTATCGTAATGAATATAGTATTCGATTACCGCAAGAGAGCTTGGTGCTCAAATTTCAACCTGACATCTCGAAAAATTAAAAAAAAATATTTTTATTTATCTCAACCGTTTTCTGGTAAAAACTCTAATAGTAGCGAAAAATCATCTGATATTTGTGTCGGCCTACTTGCAAATAACATTCACACAAATCCTTACTAAAAGTTGGAATGGACATTAATGCATGTATGAGTGTTAGGTGGTTTAGGTATCATGTACTCGATGCCAAGACTTTGGCAAATGTTTCGTTGTAAAAATTTGTACAACAAATCTTATCCAATATTAATCCGTTCATTACAAGCTAAAACGTTACAATTTAACGTCTTGCGTCACAAAGAAGATTAATAATACGAATAGCAGCTAGCCGCCATATTTACAATTCACTTTCAATTTTTAATTAACATACTTTCCTTTATTTGCCCAATAGAGTTGGTTTTTCTCTTACAACATTTTTGTATGTGAAAAGAACTAAAAAAATGTAAAAAATATTTTTAATTACTTAAATATCTCCATACCAATATACATACAAACACCAAGTAATTTTACTCTTTTTGTAATTCAAATTTTTTTTGAATCAATTGACTGATGGCTTTGTATAATGACTCACATGCAATTAATTAAATAAATTTCGAAAATAGTTTCATATCATTGTAAAAACTTGATTGCGTATGCATAGCTAACTATTTGACCTTTTTCGTATTGCAAATGTTTCTATCACATCCCATTCTCCATTCCACACAATCCAGCATGGAACCTTTGCGCACAATAGTGACTTTAGTCCTCAATACAAATTCACAAATATGTATGAATATCCTCTCAGATAGATTTTTCTCACATAGTTTAAAAAAAAATGTATATGAAGCAGAATTCTAGTAAGTAAGAAAAATAAAATGTACTCGTACAACGAATTTTTTTCTGTATTTTAGAATTTGTAAAAAAACAAATATAACGTGTATCTATATAACAACATCTAGATTTTATGTGACTTAATTAAATTTGCCTCTCAAAAGAGTCAGGAAATCATAACAAATTTGGAAAATATGCCTTCATATCTTCAATAGCTTCGATACCCCTATTTGGGAGGAGCTATCTTCAAATTGTCATTAACAGCAGACTTTACCCTCTTTTTCTGATGCTTAAAATTTCAGTTATTAATTATAAGAACTAACAAGTAATTTAATCAAAATCAGACGTGAGGCCACGGTTCAAACCCCAGGTCAGACATATCCCACAAATTATAAAAAAAATATTTCTGCGACAACTTCCGCTCAACAGTGTACTGGCAAAAACTCAGAGTAAATAAAATTGTAAATAAATAATAAACTTGGGAATATCATTCAAAGACAGCTTACATGGTATAATATTAGTTTTGCTGTGAGTAGAGTCTATCCCATAACATACCTGCAGTTATTAATACAATCATCTTTTATCATATCATCTTTTTCAAAACGCGCGTTTTTATCCAACTCGTACCTTATTTCATCACTTGTATATGGCTTATCTCAATTTGCAAAAATTGCACAACATCACTCAAAACCAGTTTAAGTAGAATGCAATAAGGAATCAAGAATTTGACCATATTCTAATCCTGATGCAGTCCATACACGTTGCGAGATGTTGTACAACACAATTTAATAAAAAGTTGTTCGTTTTCTTCCTACGCTACTATTTTTAAAACAGCCGTAGTCTATTAGGTCGTGTGTAGGTTTATTAGACGTGAGTCCACGGTCAGACATCACGAACAAAACGAAGTATGAAAAAATATTTCTTAGGCGATTTCCTCTCCCTAGATCTCTGGCAGAAATCTTTCGTTCGGATCAGACTTTAAAGTTTCCGTCACTCATGTATAAAATAAACACACAAAACATAAGTGGTGTGAGAAGCTATGTCGTAATCCTGACTGAAGGGTTGTAATGACCAATAATGTATGTAAGTACGTATGTATTCATAAATTATTGTTGTGGCATCAACATTCAAAGCTTTTGCATTAACGTTGTTATTTTTATGAGGATTGCTTTTAATATCCCATAATTCCAGTATTTTTTTCACTTTAATTCATTTTTTTTTGTTGAAATGTCACACGAAAATCAATTATTTCTTTATTTTCATTCAACTGTACAACTTGATTAATTAGTATAACATGTGTAGATACTGCACAACATTACAGGAAACTTACAAAAATTAAAAAGTTTCACAACATAAATCGAAGGCTTAATGTGGTCGCTTTTTTATAAAATAGTTTTAAAAGTTCATTTGTAGTATCGGTATTTAACATTCTTTAACTTCTATTTCAAAAATACATTTCTACAATACGTATGTATAAGTATTTTGCTTTTAACATTTGAGCGTACTTTTTTTAGTTTGAAATAAAAAAGAAAATTAAAAAAATATTACTAACAAATATTTACGTTAAAATCTTTTTTTACTTCTTGGTTGTTTGCTTAACATGATCATATCAAAGCTGCAAACTATTAAAATACTTTATATTTATAGGTGCCAATACAAATATTATTTGTATGTATATTGTATATAAAATAATAATGACAATGAATATGATTGCTCTCAGAAATTTCTAGCATTTCACTTTCTCACAGGCACATAGTGGGAGAAAATTTTGGAATATGCTATAATATCTGATTCGCCCATTTAAAACTCACCACATGCATATATGCGAGCGAAATCAACAATTTGCTGGCATACTTAACGTTTGTTGGTGAAAAATGTTAGGCGTTCTTAAAATTAAAATCCTTCTGTGGCATCAGTCATGGCAACTTCGCCCATCTGTAAATCAATTCTAATAAAGAAATTATTGAAACAGAAGAATATAAAATAATTGTCGTATTTTTCTTCGATTTTTGTTTGTGTTGAAATTTTATTTACCATGAATATATACAAGGGAACATTTTCATCAAATTGAGAGAAGAACAAACGGTTTCATCTTTAGCCGAAGCAAATTGTTTCATGATTACAGTGAAATAAATAATGGAAAAAAATAACGAACAAAATTGGTCAATTCACACAAGCCGTTGTATAGTTGTATTAATTGTATTGTTGAAAGAACATACAACAGTGTATGATAGTTGTTGATATTTTTCATATAAAAATCCGATACACTTATACACATTTTTTTCATATGTTTTTAAAAGTTGTATTGGTTTCTTCCTATCAAATTGTGTGAATGAAAAAAATGTGTATATGTTTTCATATGTTTTTAAAAAGTTGGATTGGTTTCATACACGATACAAAGTCGTGTGAATTGCCCAAATGTTTTAGTCACTGCGCATACAATATTTGTAACATAATTTATACAGTAGGACCTTGTTTATTCGTGATTTGATTGTCCGGCAACATCAATTATACGGGATGGAAAAGGAAAATTTTTTGCATCCACTTAATTTTATTTTGGATCGACTTAAATTTTTCTGCATCGTTTAAACGTGATTACCTCTATTATCCGTGATGATAAGCAAATTTTTTTCTATTATTTTGCACAAATAAGCGAAAAAGGGGAATTCCCTCTTTAGTATACGATGAGTTAGAAGCATACATGTAAACCTGTTTAGTTTAATTTAGAAATTTGAGAAGTGTGTTTTTTTATATTTTTAAAACATGTACATACATATGTATATAAAATCCTTGAATTATTTAGTTTTTGTATAAATATATATATATTCATTTAATAATTAATAAAAATATCTATTAAAAAACTAGCCAAAATTGGTACTCAATTAACCGAGAAAATGGATTATCCGGAATGCTTCCGGTCCCGACCATCACGGGTAATCAAGGTCGTACTATAATTGCATTGCAATAAACATAATTTTTAATTGCAAATAACAGAAAGATTCATTAGAGTTAACCTACATAAATTGTAGTTTTTTTGTATTATTGGACATTAAAGGGAAGTAAATAAGAACAAATACGTTAATCCCAACCTTTTCATCCATGTGACAATGAATTGTTTTGCTTTATTGTTATTGGTAGCCTCACGCAAATGAGCAATATCCATATCAGGAGTTCTTTCTATTTCTGGTATAATTCGGTCAATCGTCCTTTATTTATTTATTTTTTCTTTTTTCATAACACCTAAATATGTCTTGATATTGAGTGTTTAACATGAATTGTGACAGTGATTGTATATCACAACGTAATTTCATCACATGTTCCGCATAATTAATAAGAAAACTATCAGCAGACCGATTGCCAGTATTTGACGCACTATAGGCCATTCAAATGGCCATTCATCCTTATTACCAAAGAATACAAAGGAAAGGAATTTCATTTACAGTTTGTCAAGAAAATGTTTTGACGTAGCAAAAATCATCTGATTTTGACTTTCATGTTAATTTTTTTTATCTTCTATGCATTAACAAAATGTTTATTTTATTAGTATTTTTTTAGACATTTTTGAAAATAGTTGTTGTAAATGATTTAGTAGTGAAAATAAAAGCTACATAATCTTCAAAACTAATTTTTATGTATATGAAGTACTGCTAGTTTCTGCTGCTCAAAAATTATTTTTATTTGTTGTCCTATTTTGACAAGTAAATGAAATGGATGTTCAAATTGTGAGTCAAGAGATATATTTACTACAACTATACGATTGAAAATCGTCCACGAGGTAATATGTTATGAGTCTAACGAAGATAAGTGAATAAAAACCCAAGAATGTTACGGGTTTTCTTAAACAAATGCAAAAGCGATTATCTTTTGCGATAACCTACTATATTTCGGAGTTCGAAAGCTAAGGAAATAATGTGATTTTCTTCAACGATGCGAAAATTATGCTTTGTTACACTGACGGACTTAACAAAGTATGGCAAAAGCTTTCAAAGAAATAGAAAGCCGAAATTCGTAATGGCTTGGTGTATATTCCGCAAACAAGTTAAAGAAACCTGTTTTTTTGTTCTCGACTCTTCAGGTACCTCAAAACCCCAAGCCTTTCATAACTTGATGGATTATTATTTTATTGGCTGAGATATTGGTGACGAAGCCATTACGAGAACTTTAATACGGCAATAGCAAACAACAAAAACAAAAAATTTAGTTCTTAGGCTAATATTTAAATACATATTAAATACATATTAAAATTATATGCTTACGAAAGCAATTTATTTCGGGTCGTCGACTTTAAAACATGTCCATGCATATATACCTGTTAGTTAGTAATTCAAAATTCGTCGTAGTCTAGTAAATATTGTGTTGTATTTTTGGAGGCCGAGGCTCAACCTCTACTCTGAGATAAATAAGTCGACAATAAACTCTATGTCCCACCAATCAAGCATTAAATTACTACACATACAATATCAGTGGTGTATAGAGTATAATAAAGTATAGATTTAAAAAAAATTAAAAAATTTTAAGATATTACAATTGTTAAAGTTTATAAAATTAGTGCCCCTTCTCTTGAATAAAGTTTAAGATGAGTTGTAATATTTTTACATCTTTACACCATTTAACTCTGTATCTCTTTGCATACGTATGTACATATCTTCTGTATTATATTTCTACAGTGGTGAATCAGCAATGGTATGGTTCCATAAGTAATTTAACACGGCTGTTAAAATTCTTTCATTTTTTTAAACATTGTTTTGCTTTCATAATAAACATTATAATTGTAGTTAATAAAACTTTAACATGCAGCACATTTTAAGTTACATGCATACATGTATACAAAGGAGTACGACATAAGTATGGTACATAGCCCTAAAAGTGTTATTAATTGTAATATTATATGGTAGAGCTTGTAAATTTTTTGTGAAAGTTTATCCGATACACACATATCTCATTTTCTGTTTTATTCTTTGTTTTTGGTAATATTAAGGAAGCAAAAACTTGTCTTTAAATTATGTGAATTGAGTATGTAATTTAATATTTTATTTTATGCTTTTATCGACCAAATTCTTTAAATTAAAATATATCAATAGAAAGTTATGACAATGACTTTTGACTGAATATTTGAAAATAACATGCTAAACATAGCTCATACATATTCAAAATTAGTACAGACAAGCGGTTGAATACAAACCGACCACGGACCATACCACGATCATCGTTCTCAATGTGACGACAAAATTCAGTAACACAACAAGCCAACATAGCAGTGTTAACATTTTGACAGAGAACAGTGGTATAGGTATTGAAAAGGTACAGTATTTCAAAGGTATTATCACATAAAATAAACATGAAGAATTCAAGGCCGTTCGGCATACACTAAGTTAAAACACTAATAATAATGACTATTTGTATGCACTTAGTTATGGGGTCACTCGAATATATTTATAATAGGTGAGGCGAGTAGCAACGAATGCAGGATATGTGAAGAGGACATTAACGTGGAAAACCACTCTGTATTACATTGGCCCATTATTTTATGGATCACATTTTATTAGACATTACTCATCTAGAAGGAATGTAATTGAGAGAATTTGTTGAATGATGGAATGTAATAATAGACTTTGTTGATTTGGCGTTCCCTGCTTCGTGAAAGAAGTATATAGAAGCTTACGAAGAAAATAGTGTTTCGAAAAAAAAAACATATTCTCTGAATTTTCTCATGTCATCTTGAACTTCTTTAACGAGTTTTATAAGTGTCAGCAACTCTTAGCTCACTGTTGCAAATAAGCTTTCAAAAGTAAGACTGCTTGCGTTGGACAAGTTCGACCACAATTTACAAAAATTTTCGGATATGAGTAATCCATGTCGCTGTGAAATACAAAATTTTATTACTTGAAAAAAGTGTGAGGTTTATCCTTGTGTAAAATGCGAAAGTATTATTAAATTATTAACATTTTTTTTATTGAATTATACTTATCGTTTTAAATTTATTTTATAAATAAGAAAACGTTGTCCAATATACTGGAAATTGCCTGGCAATCAGGAATAACTTGTCTTTAGCTCTGAATCAGCCTCAAAGTTACTCACAAAATATTTTCAGAATTTTATTTCCAACATTCCTCCTTAATGGGAAACGGTTTAAGATCAAATTATTACAGACAGTAACTGAATCAAATGACAATACGACTGGCAAATAAATTAGTATTAAGTACAGTAAAATTTCTCAGTTGTAAACAAATAATTTAAAAATATACACTTACTCAATAAAGTCTGCGTTCAGCTAATGTATTTTTAGAAAATATATAAAAACCTACATTAAGTATTAAATTTAAATAAAAATTTCTTCTAAAATTTTTTATTTACACCATTTTCTAAAAATTACTTAAACACATAAACCAAAAAATTAATTCATTTTTAAATTAAAGTATCATAAATATCACAATGAATGAAGTCGCCGTGGTGTAGTAGGTAGTGTGTTGGCTTACTATTCGTAAAGATCGGGTTCGTATCCCAGGTCAGACATCAAAAATGAAATATGAAAAAAAAAATATTTCTTCGGCGACTTCCTCTCAGCAGATTTCTGGCAAAAACTCTGAGAGTAAAATAAACTGCCATGAAAAAGTTTCTCAAAATTCTGTCGTTCGGAGTCGACGTTAAACTGTAGGTCCCGCCACTCAAGTATAAAATTAACGCACACAACATGAGTGGTGTGAGAAGCTAGGCCGTAATCCTGACTGAAGGGTTGTAATGGCCAATTATGTATGTATGTATGTAAATATCACAATATTAAAATATAGGCACCAAAAAGTCTGCGTTCAGTATTAAAATAAATAAAGAAAACTTTGATGAATATGCTTAAATCTTAAATTTAATATTTTGTTGGATATCCACGTTGTTTTATGACTTCATTCAATTTGTTTGGCATGGAATTCACAAACTTTTCTGTTTCCTCAGCACTTAATTTCTCCCACATTTCGCAAGGTCTCTTTACTTCTAATTACATGCTGGCGGATTTTTTCTCTGATAAATCCCACAGATACTCAATAGGATCGAGATCTGGAGATTAGGAGGTGTCTTGAGCTGTTTTGGAGCATTATACAGAAGCCAAAGTCGAACGATCTCCGCAGTGTGCTTTGGGCCGTTATCCTGTTGGAACCAAAACGTAGATGGTAGGTTGAGTTTTGCCGCACTTTCTTTTAAATTATTTCTGACTATGTTTAGGTATCCATATTTATCCTTCGTAGACTCAATAAATTTAAGTTGACCTACCCCGAAGCCGCCATGTATCCCCATACCATAACTCTATCACCACCGTATTTTAGAGTGTTTATCGAGCGCAGTTCTGGCTTTCCATTTGACGACCTTTTATTCCAATGCACAGTTCTGCATATTTGGAAAGACAGAACAACTGCCCATTTGCGTATCCAATTGTAACACTCTAATTTCCTTAGAGTGATTTTAAAAAAATATGTGTGCTTAATTAACTGTCATTGAATTTTTACAAATGTCGTTGAAAAAAAATATTGTATGTCAAACATATGCACCATGTGGAACATCATAACTTACTTGCCAAACTACAGTCTAAAGTCAATCCATGCATGTCATCACTTTTAACTAAAAAAATTGTTTTATTTTCTAATCCTAGAACCGGCCCTACCTCCCTGCAATCTGTTCATTAAAATAAGTACTTCTTTTATTACACTTTTAAATTTATAACTATGCTATAATATTAAGCGTGTATTACATCCTTTTTGGTTTTATTTTCCGTTTCTATGCATTTTAAAATTTCAATTTTAAATTTCATACTAATTTTCAGTAAACGAAGTATCTGTCTAGCACTTGCTGGCAACCGGATGACAGTAAATTAAGCACATCATACTGTTTCTACCGGCTATGAAAAATTCCATTTCACAACCTCACCTTACAGCTTCTATATTGCCCACTGACCGGGATGTAAATTTCGAAAAACCATAAATTTGGTACGTATGTATGTTTCGTTTCCTTGTTAACAGAAATTAAAAAGAAAACTTACACATTGCCACTCCATATACACATAATTTTTGTTTGCAAAATTAGGGAAAACACTAAGCTAAACCATGGTTGTATCGTATGAGCATGAGTGTGACAAAAACCTTAGAAAAAAATTTAAAAATTGCAATTTTGGTGGAAGAATTTTTTTTCTTACGTTTTGCCTTTGGCAGACATTCGTTTATGGATGCATGCATTTCTTTTACCCATATGGAATAGGATTTTTTAAATATGTATTGTTTCTTTTCTTATTATTTATCATTAAATTGCATTTTATGATTGCAGCATTTGATACCACTGAGAGTCCAGTTGTCGTTACTCGGAAGAAGGCGTTATTGCAGTGAATACTAAACAGGTAACATTTTAAAATTTTTAAAGATTATGTAAATATTTGATTGATGCCTGTTGGTGTAACATTTTATTTTCAATGAGCAGACAACACAATTCGAATAAGAACATAAAACTGTTTTTTGGTTATTTTCCTCTACCTACATCATCTATTTTTCCTCTCACAATAGTTGCAAAATGTTTTTAGTATTTTTACATTACAAAATCTCACATCTGTATAGTACAATAAAATGTTACTTCATTTCAATTCTAAGCACGAAACTGGCACAACCAAAAATTACGTTCATAACAACAGCAGCAATTTGACCACATTTTCAATTCTCAATTTCCGAACATATCTGATTCGTTTCCTTAATAAGAGCAAAACAAAAAAACATACAAACAGATTGTATAAAAGAGCATGCAAAAGAGGTACTACAGTAGATGTGGAACGAGATCGTAAGGTCGAATAAAAGTTTTTGACTATTACTCATACTGTAGGTTGGGTTTTATCCATAAAAAATTTGTCCTATATTTTCAATTTTATTTTTATTAAAATTCGTTTTTGTTTTTTTTTCTTTGCTTAATCGTAATACCCACATCAGAGTCACAAAATTAACATCCCCTACAAGAAATTAATGACCGAAACTAACACATACAAAACTTACTTACTACTACACATGTAGTTTTTATTTGACTTTTTATGCTTCAGAGTTGTATTTGTTAATACATCATTGTTGGCTGTCAAATGACCGGTAAATTTATTAATTTGAAAAATTTGATCATAGTAGGCTTCAAAAACAAAAATTTATAGCGTCTTAAGGCGAAAATTTTTATTGTGTTCTTGGTGTTGATAAAAAAATACTTATAAGCCACAATTTTTTAAAAATAAAATAAAAACAAACAAAACAAACAAAAAAGTAATTTTTCAATTTAAAAAAAAGAGAAAGTAAAGTGAAGTGTGAATAAGAAGATAAGTAACAAAATTTTAATTAGAAAGTGCGATTAACAATAGTTTTAAAATTGTATATTTATATATATGTTTACAATCAAATATTTTTAAAATAGAATCGGCAGGAAAATAATTTTTAAGTGTTTTTTTATAAAATTAAAATAATAAAAATGAAAAGAAGAAATGTTCAAAACTGTCTTTCTCGGAAAAAAAAAGGAAGTTTGACCAAGTGTAGAATATTTTAAAAAAGTGTGCGACTTAAATCGTGAAAGTGAAGGTGGTGTAAAAAGGATACCTATTAAAATGGTAAATAATTTAGGAGCAGGTGCCAGTAGAATAGGAGTAATAGAGGAGTGTAGAGATGTTTTAGAAAGTGTTAGTATAGGTACTGAGGCAATTCTTAGTGACGACATCGAATCAACTATTAGCATAGATAGTGAATCATCTGCTAGCGTAGAGACTGGTAGGGTACATACAGGAGAAAATATTAATTTTAGGCCAAATATAGGTAGTGCAACGAAACGTGAAGAAATTAAGTCATGGGTTCTTAGGAATAATATATTCCGCACAGCTTTAGAAGACTTACTTCACACTTTAAACAGGGTAGGAGTTGAGGATTTGCCTTTGTCAGCGAAAACTCTTATGAGCACAAATAGGAAGGATATTCAGATTTCCACCATTCCAGATGGAGAATTTATATATTTAGGCATTCAGAAATATTTTCAATCAGTACCATTTAATTATTTCGGGGATAGAGAGGAAGTTTTAATTGATATTGGGATTGATGGCTTAAATCTTTTTAAAGGTCTAATAGAGTTTTGTGGCCCATTTTAGGCGCAATTGTAGGGTTTAATAATAACGCCAGTCCTTTCATGATAGCATGTTTTTCAGGTTTTAAAAAGCCACAAAATTTAGATAGATTTATGGCAGATTTCTGTGCCGAAGTAATGGTACTGAAACAAACTGGTATAAGATTAGGCAATAGTCAAAAGTTTTTACGATTTAACATTCGATTATTTATCTGTGATTCTCCAGCTAGGGCGTTTGTTGCAGGTGTAGTGTCTCGAAATAGCAAAAGTGGTTGCTCTAAATGTTGTCCTGAAGGTGTATAGGGAAAGAAGGGTCTGTTTTTCCAAGAAAATAGGTCCCTTAAGAACTGATGTTACATTTCAGGACAGGTGTCACCCTTCCCATCACTTAGAATAATTTAAAATAAAAAGAAGTATTTTAGAAGAGGCAGGATTTGGAATGCTTTCTCAGTTTCCCTTAGATACTTAAATTTGCTTAAACTTTTAATTAATAAAAATAATGCCAAAAAAATTAATGACAGAATTTTGTCGTCTCCCCAGGAGTATAGACGAAATAAAAATTTGGAAGTCGACAGAATTTAGGCAATTTCTGCTTTATACAGGTATATTTCTGCTCAAGGACTGTGTCAGTAGTGACCAATATTATCATTTCTTATTATTGCATAGTAGTATAAGATTTCGTAAATTACTTTGTTAGTTTTAATGTTCATGGACTGCTCCATTTAGTTGATAAAATATATTTTTTAATAATTGTTAAAATAAAAACAAATAATAATACATTATATTTTTCTGTCTTTACATGAATTCGGAGAATCTATTTGAATACATAGAAGAAGACAATGGTAAGAATAAAGATATACACCGTCTAACATTATTATTAATATTTTCATAATTTTTACCCTTTAGAACAGAAGTTGTATGCAATTGGAAATGTTCAGCCAAGGGAAGGAACAAATGAAGGTAAATTTAATTATATTTCTTCTTCAAAATAATTTCTAATAACACTTAGCTCAGTTTTAGATGTCCTGAATAAGACGCAGGAGCAAATGCATCAATGACGGGGAAATTAAATAAAATGGACGAATGCGTAAGTAAACATCAATCAATTCTTTTATAGTATGGTTACATAGTTTATCTTTTAAGATAAAATCGGTTATCGATACGCAGGCCGTCCTGAGTCAAAACCAGGTTGCTATTGCCGGAAACCAACATTTCAAGCCCGAAATGTTGGCGCAAGCCAAATCGCTTTTCGAGGCTAAGGTATCAATTAAAAAAAATGAGGAACCGTCAGCCGCATCACAGGCGAAAAACCAACTGAAGTGTTTGACGCAGTGGCTGCTTCCTTTCCCCTGAAGTCCACTGCATGAAGTCGAGGAAATTGAAAAGAAGCTAGAAACCCCCGAATTTGCACAAGCAATGGTAAGTACTTAAATTCAATTGTTAACACGTTTTATAAAACAATTTTTAATTTCTAGACAACGTACTTGTTTAAATTAAATTATCCTTATTTAAAGATAGCTTGATGGAGGGCTATAATTGGGATGGTCGTTGTGAGAAGCGTGCCCTCATCAAGCTAAGACTCTTCGACAAATTCCTCAGAGGTATGTATTTATTTCTTATATAATATACATATATAATCATACATTTAATTATTTTTTAATTTTTAGATGTTTTTCAGAAACCTGACTTTGAAAAAGTCTGAGGAAGGCAGTGGACAAAAGCCACAACAGGTGCAAACAGTTGCGGTACCTTAGGAATCAAAAATAAAAAGCAAGGTTGAGATCCCTCAATAGGAAAGGTTGGTCACATCCCTGTAATTGTGATACTGTATATATGTATTATTATTATTATTAGAATTAGTATTATTTATATTATTATTATTATTATTATTTTCTCTTTATTCTCAATTCAAACTGATTGGATACTGTATGAGCCAAGAGCTTTTTCCTGGCACAAAGCGAAAAACTTATAAAGAAATTGTGCTCTAATATTTCACCAATGTGAAATATTTTATTTTAACACACTTTTTCTATGTTAAAGAAAAACACTTGTTTTACCACTGACGGTCGCAAAAAGAATGGAATTTATTTTAAACTTACAAAATAATATTTGTCTGCAATTTACCAGCACAAAGAATTCGGTGACCAAATTTACATTTTTTTTATATAGATTTTAAATAAGTACGATGATTAGCGGTACTTTAGTAAAGAATTTTATTGTGTTTTTGTATGTTTCTTTTTGTAACTTTTTTACAAACGCATACCCTGTAGGAAATTTAATCAAAGACTCAAACATCCTCCCCGCCTTGAAAGCAAGGCTTTCAATATTTAGGTTCCCCCTTTTTTAAACATCATATATTGGCAATTTACAGATTTTGGTAATGGCTCTTTTAAATACACCTTCTGCAGTTCTAATCGTTGCCACCCTTACCATACCATCGTCTCCTGGATGACATTCAGTAACTCGTCCGATAGGCCATTTGAGGGGGGGTATATTATCTTCTTTGAGCAACACTAAATCGTTTACCTTCAAGTTAAGCCTTGCAGCTGACCATTTTGTTTTAACTTGTAGTAGCTTTATGTACTCATTTCGCCACCTTTCCCAAAAATTTTGTTGAACCCACTGGACCAATTGGTATCTTTTTAATGACATTGGATTGGTTGCTAATACTGTTGGCTCGGGAACTGCAGTTAGTAGCCGACCGACCAAAAAATGCGCAGGAGTAAGTGGCCGAAGATCATTGGGATCCGAAGAAAATGGAGTAAGTGGTCTACTGTTAACTATTGCTTCTGTTTGACAGCAAACTGTATGAAGCTCATCATAAGTCAATATATGATTGCCAACCGCTCGTCGAATGAAATGTTTTGCTTGCTTAACAGCACTCTCCCATAAACCTCCAAAATGAGGAGAACGTGGCGGAATAAACTTCCACGTTATACCTTCTTGACGGCAGGCATTGCGAACCTCTTCGTTGTGTGTCTCAGATAAAAAATGCTGAAGAAGATTTTGTAACTCACGATTTGCGCCTATAAAATTTGTGGCATTGTCTGAGTATATCACAGAGCAACGACCTCTTCTTGATATAAATCTCTTTAGAGCCATTATAAACGCAGATGTGGTGAGGTCAGGCACCAGCTCTAAATGAACTGCCTTTACCGAAAAACAAATAAAAACTGCTAAATAAACCTTTGAAGGAGATCGACCACGAATCCTGGGTGTAATCTGGAACGGGCCACAATAATCGATTCCAGAAACGAAGAAAGGAAATGTTTGTTCTACGCGATGGGTAGGGAGTGCGCCCATTATCTGGGACTCTGTAACAGGTCGGCAACGATAACATAAGATACATTTGTGTACGGTTTTTTTTATAACATTTCTCCCATTTATAATCCAAAATTGATCTCGTAACACATTATGAAGTGTCAGGGGGCCGGCATGCAAGTTCTTAATATGAAAGTAATTTACGATTGTTTTTACAAAGAGGTGATTGCTGGGTAAAAGTATTGGGTGCTTAGTTGAAAATGGCAACGATGAATTTTTAAGTCTTCCTCCCACACGCAAGACTCCCTCATGTATAAATGGAGATAATTGCAGCAATTTTGAATTATTACTTAGCGGTTTTTTGTGGCTTAATTGTTTTATTTCATCAGAGAAGCTTGCATTCTGTATGATTCGACAAATTACTAAGAGTGTTGCTTGCATTTCCTCAGGATGAATTGGACCTTGATATACTTCTTGACCTTTACTTAATTTAATAAATCTAAGCACATATGAAAAAATTCGCAGCAATTTTTCGTAGTTGTTGACATATTTGTGATTGCTTATTATATCTCCTTCAATTTCAGCTAATAATGAAAATTGGGTTTCAACGCATGGTGCTAAATCAAAAGACTGATCTTGTTCCGGCCATCCATCTTTCTTAAGTAAAAAGTCCGGTCCATTTAACCAAAAGGGTTTACTAAGGGTGCTAGTTGTGGCTCCTCGTGATAATAAGTCCGCAGGGTTTAATTCGGATGGCACATATCGCCATGTGCAATCATTGGTGAGGTGTTGTATTTTTGTTACTCTATTAGCTACGAATGTTGGCCAACGGCAAGGTTCCCCTGCAATCCAACATAGTGTTATCTTAGAGTCAGACCAGCATACAATTTGTTGTGGGATGATTGGAAAACTATTTCTTATTGACTGTAGAAGTTTACTGCCAAGTAGTGCAGCACACAACTCTAAACGTGGGAGACTAATTTCTTTGATGGGTGCCACCTTCGACTTTGCGCAGAGTAATCTAGAGCTAGCCTTTGTTTCATCAGTTGATACAGCATATATGCGTCTACGAATACATGGATATTAGTGTTAGCAAATAATTTTACATACCTTGGTATTTTAATTTGAGAAATAAGATTTAGTTCACCACATATTCGCTTCCATTCAAAAAAGACATCGTGTGGAACGCTCTCATCCCAATGTAATTTAAGCTTCCAAAGTTCTTGCATCAAAATTTTGCAACGCACTATGATTGGATTGATAAAGCCCAAAGGATCGAAAAAGCTTGCCATGTGCGATAAAATAAACCGTTTAGTAGTTGAGACCTTTGATGGCTGCGCCGGATAGGAGAAGCTGAATATGTCTTCAGTAGGTGACCATTTCAAGCCCAATGTCTTTACGTAATGAATTCCTTCCAGCTCTACTAGGGTTTCTCGATCAGATGGAGGGACATCACGTAAAAGTGCTTCACTGTTGGAGACGAATTTTCTGAGTGGAAAGCCACCACAAGCCAATAGGGCAGTTACTTGCCGCTTTATTTCTATAACTTCTTCTTCTGTACTACCACCGGTCATCAAATTATCAACGTAGAAGTCGTTAAGTGTAACCTTGGCACCAATAGGATAATTATCCATTTCTTCAATTGCGATCTGTTGTAAACATTTTATCGCTAAATACGACGCGCTACTTGTCCCGTATGTGACAGTTTGAAGTTTGTAGGTTTGGATTGGATCGTTGATATGTTTCCTCCAAAGAATACACTGCCAGTAACTGTCAGCCTCATCCACCAGCACTTGTCTGTACATTTTTGCAATATCTGCAGACACAGCATACTTATGATATCGAAAGCGACAAAGAATTGTAAAGATGTCTTCCTGAAGATTTGGGCCAACTTTCAACATATCATTTAATGATTTTCCATTAGTCGTAACACAAGAGGCATCAAATACAACCCGCAGTCGAGTTGTAGTGCTATCGGATTTAATTACACAGTGGTGCGGAATGAAGTATCGTGCGTTATCAATTTTTGTTGGAGCCATATGATTTAGGGAAATGTATTCCTCCATAAATTCTATGTATTCCCTTTGAATACCCTTGTCACGGCCAAATTTTGATTCCAAATATGTAAACCTTCGAAGAGCAGTTGAACGTGATTCGCCTAAGTCTGGAGGAAGCACCTTAAATGGGAGGCGAACAATAAATTTATTTGTAATTGGACATCTTTTGACAGTCTCCAAAAAGAATTTTTCGCAAGATATTTCTTCTGCCGACATTATTTCTTTTTGTTTTGGTTCACAGTCTTCAACTCTCCAGAATGATTCCAAAAGTTTATCAAGTGTCGGTTTATTGGATAGTGCAGTGGATTGGTTATATTTCACACTTGGTTGCATTGGTGATACTGTCGTTACATCACAGTCATCCTTTTTCGTAGTCGTCATACTAACAATTTGTTGGGGTTCAGAATTTTCATGTATCGAATTTTCAGTTGATATTGTATTTGATTTGCTGTTTGGTGTGCTGACTAAGCCTGATACTATCCAACCTAATTTTGTTTTCATAAGATTTATTTGATTTGCCATCTTAATTTTTCCCACCATAAGAAGATCCCAGAAGATTTCCACGCCGATGAGCAAATCAACTGGACCCGGAACGTTAAAGGTTTTATCGGCTAACTTTATATTCTGTGGTATATTCCAAGAGTTTGTGTTTAAATGCTGGTGTGGATGATTCGATGAGATTGACGGGATAATGACGGCATTAAATGTTGATGTAAATTCACTGGTTAACGATTTAGCTTTGAGAATGCATGAATAGTTTGCACTAACTGATTTGGAGCCTCCAATTCCACTTATACTCATATTAATTTTCTTTCGAGGCAGACGTAGATGTTGAGCCATTCGTTCTGTAATAAAATTTGATTGCAAACACGAATCAAGTAGAGCACGTCCTATGATAGAGACATCATTGGGGCTGTATAATTCAATCATTGCAGTTGCCAGGATTGCAAAATCTTTGTCCTTGAAAGCATGAAGACAGGCGGTGGGGGTTAAGTCGGTCTCTTCTACGGTTGTATTATTAGATTGGGCACTGGTTAATTTATCGGTGTTAGAAGCTGATGTACTAGCTGGATCCTTGTGTAGCAGGGTGTGGTGTGTTGCATTACATTTTTGACATTTGTTGAGAGATGGGCACGATTTAGCAATGTGGCTTGTTCCGAGACAATTTAGACATAATTTAAGTCGTTTAGCGGCTCTAAATCGATCTGTGACGCTCATGTCAATAAACTTTGTACAGCGAAATACGCTATGATTTGGAACGGAGAAACATATTATGCATTTCGTGGCTTGATTTAAGGAAACAAAGGCTGTAGTATGATGGTTAAATGATGATGTACGGTTATATCGATTTTGTTGCGAATGGGTTAATGACTGTTCCCTGGATGAAAAAGAGTGATTAGTTTCATGAATTTCTAATGACTTACAACGTCTTTCCAAAAATTTTGCTAAATCGTCCCAGCTGGGTAATTGCAACGATGTAGCGGTTCCACTTCCAAAGGCAGCTAGATTATCCTCCCATTTTGCCTGCAAGTTAGGATCAAGTTTAGAAACAATTAAATGCATTATGATACCATCTGATATTTGCTGTTTACTAGCGATCGATTCTAATGCGCGTAAGCTAGCGTTAATGGTGTCTATAAATAAACGAAGCGACGGTACATTTGGTTTATACAATTTTTGAATATTGAAGATTTGCAGCAAGTGTGACTGGAACAAATAATTTTTATTGTTGTATCTAGTTTTTAATAAATCGAATGCGACGTCATAGTTCTGAGCGGTGACTTCCAGGGACTGAATAAGACGAGCGGCGCTATCAGTCAGACATGATTTCAAGTACTGAAATTTGGAAACTGGAGACAATTCTTGATTTTCATGAACTAAGAGGCAAAATACATTGTAAAATTCCATCCAGTCTTTATAATTGCCATTAAATTTTGATAGTTGTAGCGTTGGTAACTGAGGTCGTTGAGAAATCGAAGTTTGATGTGATACCCGTGTACTTGAAAGTGGAGACTCGTTTGGTGGTCCACGAAGTGAGGCTAATCGTTCCAGTATGACAGATTTTATTTCATAATAGGCTTCTTCAAAAGTGCATCTAGGATTTTGTAGGATTTCCGACTCATCGAGTGATTCCAATTCCAATTGAATTGTTTCAAATGATTTAAGTTGACGCTCCAATAGCGACAATTTTACCTCTAGCTGGTACATGGATAATTGAAGTAACTGATTTATATTGGTTTTGATTGAACAAATTTGAGTGATTAATTGGTCACGTTGCAGTGACCGGGTGCGAATTGTGCCCCTATAGGCACAGGCAGATGGAGTTTGCTGCTCCTCCTCTTCTTTATCTCCAGCCATATATATTTATACTATAATTTTCCGATGAAAATTATTGGGCAGTTATCCGGTTCGAAGGACCGTGTTTGAGCCAAGAGCTTTTTCCTGGCACAAAGCGAAAAACTTATAAAGAAATTGTGCTCTAATATTTCACCAATGTGAAATATTTTATTTTAACACACTTTTTCTATGTTAAAGAAAAACACTTGTTTTACCACTGACGGTCGCAAAAAGAATGGAATTTATTTTAAACTTACAAAATAATATTTGTCTGCAATTTACCAGCACAAAGAATTCGGTGACCAAATTTACATTTTTTTTATATAGATTTTAAATAAGTACGATGATTAGCGGTACTTTAGTAAAGAATTTTATTGTGTTTTTGTATGTTTCTTTTTGTAACTTTTTTACAAACGCATACCCTGTAGGAAATTTAATCAAAGACTCAAACAGATACAATTCAACTTAAATTCTAAATTACAAATTAAAATATTAAGTGTGAATTTTTAAAAAAAACTGCACAGATTAATAAAAATCACAGCGCAAATCGTAATAATACATATGTCTAATTTTGATTTGATTTAATTCATTGAATTCAATTCCCCATAAATTTTCGGACAATTCGTGTTGCCGCCATTATCACCGCCTTCTGCATTATCTGCCATAGTTCCGGCATCCCGAACCCTTCAGGCTATTGTGTAAGGATTTTGCAATCAGGCATGTACTTGAAATTATGACTGGTAAAATCCTCATTGCGTTTATATTCCATTGTCGCTTAATAGGCTCAACCAGTGCACTGTACTTACTTATTTTTTCCTGGTATTTAGTTTTCAGGTTGTTATTTGGTATAGCAACATCGATGAGTCATACTCCTATCGGTCAAGATCGTACGATCCCAATAAAGTCGGTACCCAGCGTTTTCCAGTACAGCATCAGTAATACAGTACTTCTTCTGCAGTACTCAAGGAGTGCTTCAGTGCAATTTGTTGGTGTATAATTTTAACAACAGCGTTGTGGCGGTCAATATATTCCGTCCCTGCTAAACATGTACACCCTGATGTTATATGGTGTATCGTTTCACTTGAACTGCAACCATATCGATAATAATCATTAACTACAGTTGCATCCCTCACTATAGTTTTAATATAGTTTCTCTTTGCTACTACTTGATCCAGAATTGCTATCATAAATCCCTCGGTCTCAGGGAACATTGGTCCTGCAACTAGCCAAAAGTTCGAGGATTTTGTGTCGACATGATCCTGGCTAGCTTCGTAAGGATGGAGGGATTTACTCATCCATGCCTGCAGTTTCGATTGGTTCGTCGAAGGAAATTCATCAGTGTGGTTCTGACTGAGGAAAAGAGGTGTAATGCTATCTACCCTACACACCGCACTATGTAAGGGAGATGTTGCGGCCCTTTCTACAAAGAATTTCCGTAGACCATCAATCTGCTGTTTCCTCTGATTATTAATGTCTGTTAAACCTTTTCCACAAATGCTTCTCGGTAGCAGTGTTCTCTCAATTGCTGATTTTGGATGGTGTTTACGTGCCTTCGTCATTAACACTCTGCATTTTCGCTGCAGGGCCTCTATGTCAGTGCTGCTCCAATTTATTACACCGAACGAATAACTTAGAGCCGTTGTTGCATAAGTGTTAATAGCTTTGACCATATTTCTAGCATTCAGGCTGGTCTTTAAGATTCTCCTGACTCGCTTAGTAAATTCTTTGGCCAGTTCCTTCTTCAATTGACCGTGTTCAATGCGAATAGCTTGCCTCATACCAGATATTTTTAGGTTTCACCGTTCATAACTGCTTCCATCATTCTTCCATCTTGAAGATCGTGGGGTATTTCCTGCAATTTTCAACTGATAGCATGTAGCGTTTTGCATTTGTCAATACCAAATTCCATACGGATATCCCTGGAGAACGATTCAACTACGTTAAGTAGGCATGTGAGTTTGTATTGATTAGAACCATATAGCTTTATATCATCCATAAATAAAAGATGGCTTAACTTATAGATGTTCTCGCCATTATGCTTGATCTCAAAGACATATCGTGTTGAGTCAAGGAGATTGGAGAGCGGATTAAGACACAGCACAAACTACATCGGACTTAGTGAATCACCTTGGAATATGCCTCGCTTGATTGGAATTTCGGTTGTCTATATTTATTCTTTTGGTGTTCTTAGTGAGACTCTAGTTCTCCAATCCTTCATAATGTGGCTCAAGAAGGTGACTATAGTGGGATGAACTTTATACGCACAGAATCAAAAGCCTTTCTGTAGTCTATGTATGCCATTGAAATGTTTCTCTGCTTCCGATAGGCCTGTTCACACAGTACTGGATCAATGGTCAGTTGTTCCTTACATCCCATCGAACCCTTTCTGCACGCCTTTTGTTGTTCTGCAACTATATTATTTCGGTCACAATGCATGCTAATTCGTAATGCCAAACATGATGTTATAAGTTTCTATAAAGTTGGCAGCAGAGTTGTAAATGAATCATTCTTTTTTGATTTCAATTCATTACGAATTAGCTAAATTTTGAATTAATTCTTTTCAACAAAAAAAAAAAAAAAAAAAAAAAAAGAATTGAATTAAATTTTAATCAATTCATTTGAATTTAGCGAACATGAATTGCAATTCATTTCGACTTCAAATGAATTGGTAAAATGAATCGCAATTCATTTCTAATTCATTTGAATTGAAATGATTTGGAATTAATTCAAATGAATTACAAAAGTAACTTGTAATTCAAATTTATCAAATCAAAAATGAATTGCATTCAATTGAAGTAAACTTGGTGTTTGGAGTTTGGTTCTTCAAGTACTGCTTATTTCGATTTTGATATACGCTGAATAACAAGACATTCAGTATTTAAAACCTATTAATAATTTATGAAATTTTGTGACCCACGAACATTAAAGTACAAACACTTTAGTAATACTTATGTATGTAATATTTCTTTAATATTTATTTAACAAAATGTAATTATATTTTACAAATAAAGATGAAATTAGGAAGAATTATAGGCATCAACTAATTTTTCTATTATTTTAATTATAAAATAAATGCTAATTAGATTAAATTAGAATTCATCGTTCACTTTCAGCAATAATAATTTTTCAAAATTATCATCTAAATTTCCACGTTTAGGGATATTTAGAATAGACGCGTACGAAAACAATCGTTCAACAGCATTCTACTTTAAGAAAGCCTTCTTAACAGTCGGATAATTATGCAGCATACTTAAAGATTTGGAAGAATCTGCTAAGTATGCTGTGAATTGTGATTCTGAGGGAATATTGACGCACAAAGTATTTTATGGAGTTTCTATAATAAATATTATAATATTATTGTTAGCGGTGTTTAAAATTATTTTGCAAAGTGACTAGATAATTACCACAGATAGAAAAATCGAAGTAATTTAAAATGTTACTCTCTGATGTAATGTCTTCATTAGACATTTGTTGAACAGCATCCTTTGCCATTTGAATAACGTCTGCTTCGGTGCAAATATCAAAATTCGGGTTCAAAGCTATTAACCACAGAGACTTAATTGGTGGGCAAAGAATAGATGCCACAATTGCAGTTTTAGCGGTTGCATCTAAGGTATTAAAATTAATAAATCTTTTTTTCGTCCCCTCCATTAATTTTGAGGCCATAGTTTTCAGGTATTCACTTCCATCTGTCAATTGTATTTTGGCAAATTTTGTTTTAATTGTGGCTAAAGCTGGCAACAGATAACCAAAGCACATGCCGTTGTCTTTTTGGAGAAATTCTATGGCCTCTGCTATTGGCTGCAGAAGCAGCAAGTACTCTTCTAAATATTCAAAATCACTATCTAGAAAAGTTTCAATATTCAACTTTTGGCATAGATCGTATAGCTTGAACTTATGGGACAGTAAGTCTTTTATACAATCGTATAAAGAGTTCCATCTTGTTGGTACAGGATATTTTAACTGTGACCCCAAAGATCGCACGATCTGTTCCGATGACTTAGGCCTATTAACTTTCGCCCACAACAATCTACACTTCTTCAAAACCTAAAACAAAAGCAAATACATAACACAAAAAAATATTGAAATATAAAATAGACCTAAAAAAACGGTAAATCATTTTGGCAAAATAAATTGATGTTTACTTCAACTTTTATTTGACGTACTTGCTTATGTTTCTCATACATAAAGTTCAGTGGTTTAAGAATTTGATTAAAATCGGTTGTCGCGACTAAGTTTAGAGTGTGTGTTGCGCATCGAATATGATTTGGTAAAATCAGTTCCAATGCACGATTTGATGAATCTTCTTCTTCATCCAACATATTTTCCTCGTCTTCGTTGTTGTCTTCGCTGAGAACGCCGAATTCTTTGATGGCCTTGACTAAATTCGAGCCATTGTCTGTCGTTGTTGCTACCAAGTTGCTGACATTAAGACCATATTCAGTGAGAATATTGTTTATAATTCAACCAATAGCTTCAAATGAATGTGTACCAAAAAATCGTTTGCACACCAGAGAAGTTGACTTTCTTTCAAAGTCTTCATTTAGCCAATGACATGTATAACCAAAAAAGCTACGGTGCTTTGTTGACCAAATGTCTGCCGTGGTACAAAAGAAACTTCCGCTTCTTATTATGTCCTTCATTTTAACCTTAAAGGTTTCAAAAGTTATGTCCATAAGCTTCACTGCGGTAGGCCTAGACATTACTTTTAACCTTGGATTTGCAAAATGCACTAATTCCTTAAATGAATTTGTCTCCACAACTGACACAGGAAACATCTTTTGAGCAATAAACTTAAGGAAAAGTGAGTCAAATACTGATTGTCTGCGTGGAGCTATTTTGTCGACTTTCGGCATCGCCTCGTACTCATCATATTTTTTTTTGTGTTGCGTGCGTAGATGGCGAAGAAAATTAGACGTGACATCACAAAATATACAGAATAGAAACAAGAGTTTGACATTTAACTTTCCATGGAGAAAGATACAGCAAATATTACCAAAAAGTATTTCTGTCTCTCTCTGATTGCAACTCTGTTTTGTTTATTTATGTTTTTTAGTTTTCGGGGTGGGTTTTTTATATTGGCGAGAGTTAATAAAAAATGTAATTTTTGTCTAAAACTATTAATAAATAATAAAAACAACTAATAACAATTTTTAACTTTTTCTTTTAAGAAATTAAAAAGTATTGGCAACTTTCAGCAAGAAATTGTTTTTATGAGCAGTACGTCTTATTTTGATCTTGTAATATTTAGCTTCTTAATTACCTCTTGCACAAGAAACTATATTCATTGTGACCGAAAATCACACACATTTCGATTAATATTTAAATACTTAAGAATCTTTAAACTTTTCATTGAAGAAATTAAAAAATATTCCAAATTATCCCTTTTTAACACAAAATAAATGTTTATTTATATTTAGTTTTTCTACTTTAACCGCCAGTTTTCACTCTGTATATCTGTTGCTTCTAACACATTTGATTCGCAAAACATTAAAATATTATGTTTCTCCCTCTACGAGGTAGGTTAAAGTGCTGCTTTAAGCGTTTTTAAACGTCAAAGGTTTCAATTCTGTATTATTTTGTGCGTGACATGTAGTGTGCCTGACAACAGCTTATCGAAATTGTTGCACTTTGCCATGACTTTTGTTTTATTATTTTTGCTTGTAGTCTCGTTACTCTGTAGAATTTAATAATTTAAATACATAACTAATAAATTATAATCTGCACTTTTCCAAACAATTTCCAAACCTTTGTTGTAATTGAAAAGAAATGTTCAAAAAGCAAACTCCTTGGAGAGCATTTAACCGATTCTGACGATGTTGATTCTAATAATGTGCTGCTATCTGTCAGATCTACCAGAGCACCACGGAAAATATTGGAGCAACACGGTCCGTCTTCATTTGTATCATTATAGATAAACAATCGTCTTCGCTTTATTTGTGGAACGAAATATGTAGGATCCCTTGAATCGTCATCATTTGAAAAGTCACTTACTGAAGACATTTTACACACAATAAACGTTAAACAAAACAAAATTGAATTTTTGGTTAAACACAAGAAGCTTTAAACAATAAAATACAATAAACGTTAATCAAAACCATGTGTTTCAAATCGTAGCAAGTCAAGCCCTCAGTTATCTGCATTACATTTACTTAAAGTAGTCTTATAATAAATTAAAAGTCTTGCTGACTCAATCGTTTACTGCAGACTGACAGCATAGTTTATTAAAAGACTTTTATACTTAAAGCCTAACGGTTCCTAAGATAAATTGAAATAAATGTAACAAAGAGAATTATTATAAATAAGTAATAAATGATTGGATTAAAAGTAATAGACAATGGGTGATTCATTATTAATAGTGGATATATATTTATTATAAAGTAGTCTTTTTTCAGAATCAATTTAATTCAAATAAATTGGAAATGTATAACAAATTCATTTTTCGAGTTAATTCAAATGAATTTATATTAATTCATAATCAATTCAATTCAAATGAATTGCAGTTCATTTTACCAATTCCTTTGAATTGAAAATGAATTGCAATTCATGTTCGCTAAATTCAAATGAATTGATTCTAATTTAATTCAATTCGTTTTTTGGAGAAAAGAATTAATTCAAAAATGAATGATTCGTTTACAACTCTATTGAATAGCCTCCAACGCAAATCCAGGATAGTGAAATTAGACTGTAAAATTGGTCCGGGGTGTAGGACATTGTTAAGATTAACTCCGTTTGAGGACGGGCTTGATGCATTAAATACTACACGAAGTTTAGTGGTAGTACCATCGGGTTTAAATACAGCGTGATGTGGCAAATAAAAGCTAGAAAACAGAATACTCTTCAATAACAGAGTCATATTGATTCTTAACTTCGGGAGAAGCCAAGGTTTAAACTTGTAGGAAATTCGGACCTAAAGGGTAGGGTAACCACATACCGACCTTCTTTATTATTCCGACACAAATATTTAATAAAAAACAACGATTTTATAAAAATATTTGACTCAAATCTTCGAATCGCGCACTTTTTTTTAAAAAAATGCATGTACATACCTTTGTTTTCAAATAATATTTAGGTATTAAATGGGGGTTTTGATATATGATGGATAGTGGGGATGATGAAGAAATATAGAAGATACTCCTTTGATTTGCGGGTCTCTTTAAAGTCTGTAAAGAGAGCTCAAATTAAAATACTTTATTTCGGTTTTATCCGGTTCGAAGGACCAAATGTTTCGGGGGAATTGGGCAAAAGCTCCAAAATAAAATATTTTAGTTGAGCAAAGAAAAAATACACAACGTATTAATAAATTGTAAAATTATATTTTACAAATAACGTACCTTTTGGTTTGAGGGTTGAATGAGGAATAATGAAAATTCTCTTTTTTTATTATAAAAAATTGACAATAGTTTCACAGTAAAAAAAATAATAAATAAAATTGAAATATTTCACATAAAACTTTACAATTAAGGTGACCAACGTAAACAGATGGCAATTTTTGTTGAAAAAATCCATAGTTCTACTCTCCAATATTTCATAATAATTTGCTAAGCTCTGAAGAGGCGACCATTGTCGATTTTTTTGCTATATGTGGAGCAATAATCATCTGGGACGGGGTTATTATCATTAAAATGAAATGCTTTTCTCGTACCAGTTATGGAGGGGCAAAGGTTTGTCGTAAGTATACGCGATGTCTACAAATGGAAAATCTAAGATATTATTAACTGAGAAAACAATCTTGCAGTTTCTATTTATGACATTTACATAGTGTATCCCCAATCGCTTCTGAAAAGAGCTTGCAATTTTTCAGGTAGTTATACCTACAGCACTACCTGTACATTTACGTGTTTGTCCAAAAAACTGTTCTAAATTTCAAGTCCCTGAAAACTTACTTGATGAAGGTATTTCCAAAGACTTTTTAAGGCGAAAGTGTTCGCCAAACATCATGTTAGAAATTTAAACATTATGTTATTATGTCATTCCCTTTCACATCCGTATCTTTTATTGTCCGTATAAGTTTCGAGGCTTCTATTAGGAAGTATATTTGTTCTTGGGAAGATACGAAAACCGTGCATTCTGCGCGGCTATTGAAAATATCGAATAAGTTATTAAAAAACTAATAGCGTTTTCGTTTCTGTTAAAAAGTGTTGCCCAGTTAGACGGCAACCATATTAAAATTTTACAATTACTCTCCAAATGCGTAATTTTTTTTGTCAGAAACAAACACAATTATGCAAACCTGTACTTAACAGCTGTTTTTTTTGGAAATATACAAACATTTCTAATTCGGGACTTTTTGGTTTTGTAAAATTTATAGGCATATTGGCAAATAATTTCAAACTATAAAAAATGGAAAGTGAAACAATCGAATCTCCAACTACATCAAAGAGGATTCTACAATGTAAGAGCAAAGTAATTATTTAAAAATAAATATGATGAAAGCTTTATAATTTTGTTTCTAATTTTAGTATGGTCAGATGGAGATATGTACTTGTCTGCTGTTGGATTTATATGCGAATTATTTACCGGAAATTGGACCACTTAAAAATTCAAACCCAAAAGAGATGTGTAGTCCAAAATTTCCACAGAAATTCCTAACAAAAGTGCTAAACAACACAGAATATACACAGAATTGAAACCTTTGACGTTTAAAAACGCTCAAAGCAGCACTTTAACCTACCTCGTAGAGGGAAAAAATAAATATTTTAATGTTTTGCGAATCAAATGTGATAGAAGCAACAGATATACAGAGTGAAAACTGGCGGTTACAGTAGAAAAATTAAATGTAAATAAAGATTTATTTTGTGTTAAAAAAGGTATAATTTTGAATATTTTTTAATTTCTTCAATGAAAAGTTTAAAGATTCTTAAATAATTAAATATTAATCGAAATGTGTGTGATATTCGGTCACAATGAATATAGTTTCTTGTGCAAGAGGTAATAAAGAAGCTAAATATTACAAGATCAAAATAAGACGTACTGCTCATAAAAAAAATTTCTTGCTGAAAGTTGCCAATATTTTTTAATTTCTTGAAAGAAAAAGTTAAAGTTGTTATTGTTATTAGTTGTTTTTATTATTTATTAATAGTTTTAGACAAAAATTACATTTTTTATTAACTCTCGCCAATATAAAAAACCACCCCGAAAACTAAAAAAACATAAATAAACAAAACAGAGTTACAATCAGAGAGAGACAGAAATACTTTTTGGTAATATTTGCTGTCTCTTTCTCCATGGAAAGTTAAACGTCAAACTCTTGTTTCTATTCTGTGTATATTCTGTGCTAAACAATGTGAGGGAAGATATAAAACAGTGTTGAGGAGAAAAAAATCTGCGGTGGAAAACAATAGTATGTCTGGCACAAAAAGGAAAATGATAGAATGTGAAGATGAATTGACTAAAATTTGTAAACTTGATGACTCTATTGAATCAGAGGTACAAATGAGCAGCCAACAAATCATCAAAAAATAAATAAAGCGTCTAAAGGAAGTGATCCAAAAAAGTCAGTACAGCAGATTTTGGAGGAAATCGCTGATAAAAGAGAGGAAGGGAGAGAAAAGCGGCACAAAGAAAAGACGAAAGCTGTAGAAAAAACGCAAAGCATTTTGAAAACAATTTTGCAAGAAAAAAATTTTATATAAAATATCAAAACGATTCTAAAAAACAACATTGAAGGTGTATCTATAAACAGCAATTTTTTTAGAAAACACAGATCAACAACAAATACTAGCCTCAATTGTTCCAACCCTTTCCATTATAAATTAATTTTAATACTTTTTAATGCATTTTTTTATTAAAACTTACTATTTCAAAATGAAGTAAAAATAAATATTTAAGTTGTTGAATTAAATAAATGATTTTTAATTTCATTTCTTTTGATTTGGCCTAATTGTGTAAGCAAATTATCTCTTGCATCTTCATCGAAAGGCTGGTTATTTAATTCATATTCGTTGTTAGATAGTTCTTCATCATAAAAGTCGTCTTTATTAATGCAAATATTGTGAAGCACACAGCATGCAATAATAAATTTGGCCATAATATCAACATTATGGAAATCTAATCGCACTAAATGGCGAAAACGACCCTTTAAACACCAAATGCGTTTTCTATTTTTACGCGTGTTCGAAAAAACTTCAAATTGTAGTTTTTTCGGATCCACTTAAATTCCCATAATCTCGAAAGGGAGTCATTAAAAATTCTCTTATGGGATAAGCCGAATCTCCCAGCAAATGGTATTTAGGGGAGCACAGACTCGGTAAATCTTTTCATATAAATGATAGCTTTATTATTCGCGAATCGTGGATTTTGCTAGGAATACCAGTAAATACATCCAGGAATCGTAGCTTTGCATCACAAATACCCTGAAGAGTTATTGATACTCCATCGTGACTATTGGCATATGTCGAACGAATTTTAAATTTTGGAGTTCTAATAGAAATATAACTTCCGTCAATGCATCCTAATATGTTTGGAAAACCTACAATCTAAAAAAACATTACACCTTTCACAACATAGCGAGTATGGATTAACAAATACCTTTTCGAATTCCTTCGACATAATTTCCTTCTCTTCTATTGTTTGGGGAAACTTTATAACTTCGGGTGCTAAATCTGTTATGATAAAATCCAATACATTGTTAAAGGAATTGTGGATAGTTGATAGTGACATGTCAAAGAGATTGTCCACTTCTCGAAAGGTAGATTAGTTACCACAAAATCTAAACAGTTAGGATACATAAATAAGTAGCGGTTTTCACTCTTTGTTGTATATTTAATACTATATTATATTTACTCATACTTTTGGCAACAAAGCGCGAGCACCTTTTTTCATCTATTGTAAACTTACATGGTATAAGAAATATATCATGGTAAACTTATTTAAACAGCTGATTATTGTTATCCCGCCAAAATGAAAATAAATGAATTTAAATTAAAAAATGCCTAAACTATCAGAAAAAAGTAAAATTATAAATTTTTTAGTGAAAAATGCTAACGATGAAATGGATATTGCAGATATAATCGACTACGAAGAAGGTATGTATGTATTTCTTGTGTATAAAGCGATTAAGATTTAATTTTTATGGCAGACCATATTTTGGATGAACTTATCGACGACGTAATTTTGTGCACATCCTACCGCCGTGGAGTTCTAAATGTGGTTCCAAAACCAATGAAATGGTCGCTGAGTACCAGTTAGCGATCGTCTTGTACAGGCTCGGGTCATCTGGTGAACGGGCGAGTGTAAGAAAAATGGCAGCATTTTTTGGTGTAGGTGGTGGCGCTACGATAGATAAAATTACCCGACGTATTTTTAAAGCATTTTTAAACCTACAGTCAAGGTACATATCCTGGCCAAATGCGGAGGAAAGAGCAGCAATTGTATCTAAGACCTACAACGAGCTTCCTTTTTGCATTGGATATGTGGATGGATCAGAAATTCCTCTGGTAGAAGCCCCGGTAATAAATGGAGTATCGTTTTTTCCCGAACACACAAATACTCTATAAAAGTACAGTGTATTTGTGACTACAAACTGCGCATTCGTCATGTCGTTGTTGGGAATCCTGGTAGTGTCCACGATGCTAAAATTTTTAAAAATTGTGATGTTTTCAAGGAACCAGAAAAATATTTTACATTGCATCAATGGATAGCTGGAGACTCAGCTTATTCTATATCATCTACTTTAATTACGCCCTACAGAATGAATTCGAATCAAATGGATGTTCAAAAACAAAAACAATTCAATATACGGCACAGTAAATATAGAGTAAGAATAGAGCATTGCTTTGGAATGTTAAAAGAAAAATTCAATAGTTTAAAAGGCTTAAAAATGCGAATTAATTCTTCTCAAAGCCATTTGTTTTCTTGTCAATGGATTGTTGTATGCTGTATTTTACACAATATTCTACTAGATGGACCAGGAGTCCAAGAATTCAATCAATTGCATGAAATCGATGAACGAGCAACAAGATAAAGAGGAGCAAGACACAAATTCAACAAATGCGAAATTTGAATTCAAAAGACAAGCAATTTATTCTTTATTATTTGAATAATTAAAAACAAAAACATAAATATATTTATATTAAATAAAATAAATTATTCCTGGTTTTGGGAAGCATATTTATACCGCATTTCTATTTCAAATTTTTTCACTCTCTCTTGTTTTTCCAGTTCCAAAATACGCAATCGTTCGTCCTTTTCCATTTCAATTTTTTTTAAATTCTAATTTTGCTTTTTTTTTCTTTAATATCTTCTTCCATTTCTATTTCTTTATGTTTTAGTTTTTCCTTCCGCTCACTTACTTCCTCTTCAAACTGCTTTTCCTTCAGTTCAAATTCTTTATTAAATTTTTCTTTTTCAAATTCAAATTTTAATTTGAGAAAGGAATTTCTTTCACTTTGGATCAACGAAAGTTGATCCATGGCGTTTTTTGGTGCAGCTCTTTTTAATTTTGCTGCAAATTCTTGCACAGCTTTATTTTTATTATGCAAACCAGTTCTGTTAGGTTCTATGGGTGAAGATGGTGTCTGTGAACATGAAGTTGAAGGTTGCATGTCGGCGGATTCAGCTTCTATGTCTAGAGAACCTGCATACTGCATGACGGGTTGAGCATTCTAGAATTTCAAACCCACAAAACTGTATTTGGTTATCCAATGTATTGTCAATAGTAGTAGTAGTAAGCTCAATGTTTGTAGTAACAGCGGTGTCTTATATTTCGAAGGGGAAATGTTGTGCAGTTTATCGTAAAATCTACACATCTTCCTTAATTTACCTGAAAAGGAAAATATTTCAATTAGCGATGAACATACATTACTTAGCAAAACGATTACTTACCTTGTACTGATGAGACACCTTCATCGGCTTCAAGCAAACCAGCTCCGGTCGACTTTCTCCAAACCTCAGCTTTGTTGTAATTTGCTTTGAGATTTTTGACCTTCCACCGGACAATGTCCCAAGATGCATATAAATCTGCTATTTCCAAAAACTTTTGGTAAAATATTCGGGCTGTGGGCTTCTAAAACATTTACAGATGCAATTAAAATCTCAATAAAAGCACATATTTTTTAAACTTACTTCAAAATCTTGTCGTTCCTGTATATATTCTAATCATTTTTTTATTTCGGCATCAGTCCATCTTTTGTTGTTTAGCTTCTCGCGTTTTCTTTTTATTTTTAAATCTGTATTTCCACTCATTTCTGTTTTTTATATTTTGCGCACAATTTATAAAAAAAAAATCAAAACTAAATTATTTTGGCGGATAGACGATCAGCTGTTTAGTTTTATATTTACCAAGCTTATATGCTAGACATTTTTTCATGGTAAATTTAACAGAGCGTTGTATATTTGAAATGAATGCATTTTGTTGTTGCGTTGATGTAAATGTAGTATTTATACTATACTTACCAAGCCTACAAGGGTACTTTACTACCAAGAGTGAAAACCGCTAGTATATTCAGGTTATATCTAAACACTTACCACAAAAATGACAGAATCTGTGTCTCAATTGGTAAATGGCATCTTCCGCCTTGGTACGATCTTTTCGAAAAAAATGAGGAGTATCTCTCAATAAGATACATTGAACTTCCACGGCTAATGCGAAGGTTTTTTTAAACTGTAAAATATATTTGTATTACAAATCATTATGCTATAAATTAAAAAAAAATACTTACATCACTCTCTGAATATAAATTAATAACATTCTCCAAAGCATTTAACACGCGGTATATAATTTCGTTGTCCCAATAAAGCAGACAATTTCAGGCGCTTTATAAAAGATGCAGACTGCCATGAATAAGATAAATTCGTTTGTCACTAACTAGAAAAAACGGACGTTCTAAAGTTACCACAACGATTTTTGAAAAGTTGACAAAATCGCCACCTTGGTCGCAAACGAACTGGCCAGGTTTTAAGCCTATTGCTTGTAATTTTTAAATTGCCTCGAAAATATAAGTTTTCATGGTTAAACCGCTACAATTTTCATAAACAAAGCAAAGCTTGCGCTTGTCGCCAAGTTACGAGAACGATTTTCATCCCCAAAGCCCTCTAAGCCTATAATTTTGTGTTTGAATCTGTCATAGTCAAAAAAGTTTTTCCAGCGCTTTCACCTTTAGTGCCTCAAAAGTTTCGTTTGAATTTCCCGGAGCTCTTGGCCAGTCCTTTACGAAGCGTTCTAATTTCGGACTAATTTACCATTGGCCACAAATATCTATACACTAAGGAGAAAGGAAAAATACGGCTAAAGAAATCAGTTTCAGTCCGACACAGTAACGTCGTTGTTTCGGTTCACGGGTATAATTATTCAAACCATTTTCTAAACAAACCGACAACAGTTTACTAGTTTTTGAAGAAAAATCATTTTTCTTTAACTTCAATTCCAAGTTTTCAGACTTTATTTTGTATTTTTTTACTTCTCTAGATAACCTTTTAACTTGCTTTTTAACCTTTTTCTAACAAATATTGCCTACTATAATGGTCCAAGGTTGCTTTTAATGTCCTAACGTCCGAATTTGTTTTTTGGTACAAAATTTTTTGATAAAAAATGGTAGGGGATGTCTCTAAAACTACAGATTATTTCACTGTCCATGGTTACGTCCTCTAAAATCATGTCGCTCTGATTCCCTATCTCGATTTCTCTACCTTTGTCTACTCCAAATTTCTGATCTAAGTTATTAAAACTTTGTATTGCTTTCTCTCTAGACAATTCATTTAGTAGAACACATTTCGGAACCACAATTTTGGAAACACGATTTCCAAAAATGTACTCCGGGACAAAATGCAGACTACACGTGTACAAGCGCTGCACTGATAATTTCACATTTAGAACAGTGTTTACCAAACAAATTTTGGTTATGTATTAGTGAGTAAGAGAGAGAAAATAAGTTAAGAGAATTTATTTATTTACAGCCATAGTGTTAGTAATATGTATGCGCTATGTTGATTTTCATTTCATCAACATACATAAAACTATCTGCCTTTGGTTTAATAATTTTAGATAAATAAAATAAAAAATCCATTTTTTATTAGAAGAACATAAAGCTATCCATCTTGGGCCTAAAAATTAGTCCATGTTTTTTAGATAAATAAAAATAAAAACCCATTTTTTATTAATAGAAAAAAAGCGAGCATTCCCAAACATTAAAAAAAATTATATTATGCGACAAAACAAATACGCCCAGCTAATGACATACTATATGTTGTGAGTTTTATTATTATTATCTATAAAATAAAATCCTCTACATTTATACTCTTATGACAGTTTCGTATTAGTAGAATGTTTTTAAATATGATGACCTTTGTTTGTTGCGTAGTTTTGAACAAATGAATTTTAAATCAGAAAATACTTATTCGCATAAATAAGTGGTAGGGAATAAAGACATAACCTTAAATGAATTTTTTTTAAGTTCAGGATAAAACTCACGATCCAAATATTTCCAGAAGTCTACTATATTAATTAAATCAGGAACTTTTACTTGGCTTCGAAGTATAATTAGTTCTGATTGAATTTTAAATTCGTACTTGTTTAGATCACAAGAAAAATGGTATTCGAAAAGTTCTAACAGTGGTTGTACATGGACTAAATCTTGAAACCTATCCTGAAAATTATTTAAGTGTTTCAAATATTTCCGCGTATTCATATTTTTTGACGTTCTCTTGCTTTCTGCAAACAGGTAAAGTTTTTGGAAAATTTGAAAAATCTGCCGATTGAATTTGGGAAAGAAACAAAAACAGTTTGGTTTTAAAATTAAAAATTATTTTCAACAAATGGCATATACTCCGTCTTTTCCTTGTAATTCTAAATTCAGCTCATTTAACATACTTGTTGTATCTGCCAAAAAAGCTAAGTCTAAAATAAAATTAATGTCTTTAAAATAATTCACAAAATTTTTAAGAACTCAAGCACTTTTTCTCGCAAATCGTACAATCTATTGAGACAATCCCCGCGACTTAACCACCGAAATTCTGTGAACATTTTTAAGTCGTAATTCATAGCATTTTTGTTTTTCAAAATGGTTACAAATTTGCGGTGGGTAACCGAGTGATGTCCGCCTCAAATTTTATTTATTATTTGCTCTGCTGTTTTCATAGCTTGACAATCGCTTATAAATTTCGATGCAAGAGCGGTCTGATGAATTAAGCAGTGAAAGGTATGAACTGCATATTCATGCTTTTCTAGTTGGCCTATCAGACATTCATGACAGAAGAAGGGACTCTATAAATTTTGTATTATAATTAAATCTTTGCCAAACTTTTTTTAATAATTGTTTAATAAAAACGCCATCACTAAGTGGTCTGCCCTTTCTAACAATTTCCAAACTTATTAAACTGGAAATTTTTAATTTAGGAACTAATTTTTGTTCGGAAATTTCCTCTCTTTCCAACCAACTTTTTAATTTATCTAAAAAAAATTTTTTTTAATAGTAAAAACTCTTCTCTTTCTTTATTATTTAAATTATTAATGTGAATATGATAACATACAAACTGTCTTTTAAGAACATATTCCCTACCTTCTTTAAATGTTTTATAACATATAAGGCATTGAATAGCATTCAAAGCATTTTTTAACATAAAATATTTTTTGAGTGTCATTCTGAAATAAAATGGTAAAGCATCTGCCGCACATGTGTTATCGTCGCAGTCTGATCGACAACACAGGCAATACAGATACGAAAGCTTTGACAGATGAAAAATCTTCATAACATAAAAGCATAGGTAAATTTAGAGGGAGAAAAAAAATGTTATAATGGTTTGCGAATCGAATGTGTTGGAAGCAACAGATATACAGAGTGAAAACTGGCGGTTAAAGTAGAAAAACTAAATGTAAATAAACAATTATTTTGTGTTAAAAAAGGGATAATTTGGAATATTTTTTAATTTCTTGAATGAAAAGTTTAAAGATTCTTAAATATTTAAATATTAATAATAATAGTTTCTTGTGCAAGAGGTAAGTAAGAAGCTGAATATATCAAGATAAAAAAGACATATTCCTCATAAATAATTTTTCCTGCAGAAATTTGTGTATATTACCAGTATTTATTAATTTCTTGAATAAAAAAGTTAAAATTCGGTAATTTTTTCATTATTATTCGAACTCTTAGCAATTTCCCTTCACACTGAATCAAGTTCCATGTGCATAAGGTAAGTAAAAAGAAAAATATAACAAATTATATATTCATGAGTTTTTGTTTCAGGAATTTGTGAACATAGATCTAAATTGGTTAAATACTAAGTTAGTGACGATCGTTGAAAGGTGTCACCAAATACAATAGTTCCCAATTACGTTTCCCTAATAAAATGGTACGTCTCCTTTCAACCAAGAATCCGTATTATGTGCAAAATTATTCTATTATTCTACCAAAATATCATCAATTTCTAC
This sequence comes from Sarcophaga subvicina, assembly GCA_936449025.2. Lineage (NCBI taxonomy): Eukaryota > Metazoa > Arthropoda > Insecta > Diptera > Sarcophagidae > Sarcophaga > Sarcophaga subvicina. The sequence goes on from OW388082.2 coordinate 41,857,033, forward strand.
CAAAATATTTAAAACATTATACTCATATTTTCCATCAATATTACTATTCAACATTCAATCTATTAACAAACAACACATTCCTTTATTCTTATCATCTAACAACATCAATCACCTACCAACATACAATATTTATATATAAATCTATATAATTCATATGCTTTGTATGACAAATTAACTACTGATAGTCACTATTTATTAAAAAAATTATTTATAAATATTTTATAATAAATCTTAATCCTAATATAAGAAATAAAATCTTTTTCTTTAAAATATTTGACGCCCATAAAAGGACCTTTGAATAAGAAATAAGATCTCTTACCTTTAAATATTTGAGGCCCTTAAAAGAACTTTTGATACAAAAAGCTATAATCCGTCTGATGTACATGAAACAAACGTTTGCTTCCAAAATGCCTAGTAGATTGTTAACAAACAATCCACACGTATATGTATTAAGTATAAAAGATAATTGGAAATAATCTTTAAACAATCGTTAATATAAAATAATGGCTAGATTAATAAAACACATACAAAATAAAATCAAAAAATACTGCATTTTGTGAAGAAAAAGAAATCTCTTTTTTTAAAACGTTTTGGCCCTAAGAAGAGCCTTTGATGTTGTGAAGCCGAATTCGGTTCTGATGTATTTGGTCGCCAATTCAGAAGGCAACAGTGAATAGACAGCACTTTTAATTTTATGTTTGGTGTTGATGTTTGTTGTAGTAGTTTAAGCAAGACAAGACTGCACAATGTTGAGCTACTTTACTTTAAACAAATATGGACAACTCGTTATACATTTAATATTGGCTCTATAAAAGACTTTTGAATAGGAAACAAAATCTCTTTTTTTAAATATTTGTGGCCGTTGATATATAAAAGATGACATTTCATAAACAAACGAGTCAAGCCTTTAGTGTCTGGCATCTAACAAATAAACAGAAATTACTACTATAATTAATACATATTATTTTATAAGACTTACCAGATTGCGTATGTTTTTTCCCATATACCACCTTTCCGAATTTTATCAGCACATACAAAGCAATGTAAACATGGACTTAGTTTTTGTCTGTAAAGAAACAAATCACAATAATAGCAACAGTACTAAACACTTTTGAAATTATGATGTGGCTCTTCACCACGCATGATGGTCTTGAGTAAGGAGAAGCTAAAAATGCAAATGCATTTTATTTTCGCTGGACTTACTCCTGAAATTCAGTAATTGTATATACTGATTATTTCTAAATGCCAAAAATGTATGCAGTCACCACTGCATAATTTTACCCTCTTTTTGCAAGATGTTACAGATGTTCGATAATTTATATGAAATTGTTTTTTTCATAAAAATTTTCGATAGCGTTGAAGCGTTCATCTTACAGTCTTACAAAAACAAGGATTTGCTAAATAAATACAATGACCATAGAATGAAATATAAAAATACAACAATTTTCATAATGGGTGCTATGCAAATTAACAAATTTGTTTTAAATAAAAAGAAAATATTTATTTCATAAATATATATGTGATATAAGTAAACAAAAAAGCACCCTTACAAACCATTTTTTGTTTATGAAGTGTATCTGTATGACGTGTTATTGTGTGGTGATTTTATGTTATGTATGCATATATATACATTCATCAATATAATAAGAAAATGAAAAATGATTTTGTAATTCAAATAAGTTAAAGTGCATGTTAATGGTAGTAAATAATTAGCAATGTTGTATGCATGTCGGTGTAAGTGCAAAATAAAATAATTAAAAATTCATAAACCATGTAAATTTTTGTGTTAGTAGTATTACGTTGTTAGAAGTGTAATAAATAAAAAATATATACAATTTCCAAAATGTGCTAAACTAAATTAAGTATGAGATCAGGTAAATGGTTTGACTATTATTAAAAACCTACCGAGCTACACATAAATACTTCTGCTTAAAATTGGGATCTTTTATTCTACGATTGAAATATTTTATTATGAAATAAATTCTAACGTATAGATTTAAAACATCCTCATGTTTTACTTTGGAACAACAAAGAAAGGGGCGTTCTTGGAGAAGTTCGTCGAAAATTATTTGACGAAGACCATGTCGATGGCAATTTTTGTTGAACAAATCTATAAATTTACTCTCCAATGCTTTATAATAGTCTACAAAGCCCTGAGGAGGTTTAACTAGGCGACAATTAAGGAACTGTTTGCTGTATGTGAAGGAATAATGATCTGGGACAGGGTCATTATCATTAAAATATGTCATAGGAACTTCACATACGTGCATTTGGGATAATTTGTTATAAAAATATCCTGAAACAGACAAATGCGTTCTTTTAAAGGACCTGCATTTCTTCCGTGCTAAAATGCTTATCGCGTAGCTCAATATCAATTATGGAGGGGCAAGGGTTTGGTAGAGAATGGAACTCATCCCATTGCGTATGATCTTTATCGTTAGTATACGCTAGGTCTACAATTAAGAAATCTAAGATATTATCAATTGGGGAAACATTTTCGCAGTTTACATTTACAACTACATTTATATAGAGTAACCCCCAGCGCTTTTGAAAAGAACTTGAAAAATTTTGGTGAGTAATACTTATAGCATTACCTGAACCTTTACGTATTTGTCCAAAAAAGTGTTCTAAATGGTCCTGGGTTAACCTGCGAGTTTTAAGTCCCTGAAAACCTTCTTGATGAAAATATGTCCAAAGACTTTTTAAGGCGGAAATGTTCGTCAACCATCCTGTAATAAATCTAAACATTTTCGTTACGTCATTCCCTTTCAAATCTGTTACTTTTATTGTCCGTAAAAGTTTCGAGGCTTTTCTTAAAAAACTTAATTGTTCTTGTGAACATACGAAAACCGTGCTTTCTGCGCGGCTATTGAAAATATCAAATAAGTTATTAAAAACTCTAAGTATTCAGTTTTATTTAGGAATGTTAGGGCTTTTGAACTATCTAATTTCCCTGACTTATGCAAAGTTCGCATGCCGGCTACTACAGTCCGACTTAAAACTTGAGCTCCTAAGTGAACTTTCATCTTTTTGAAGTTATTGGGATAAATGTGCTCCAAACTTAGCTTAGGAGCACATTTAATTGTATTGGAATCAACATTATAAAAATGGGCAACATCTGCCCAGGACACAAGTTTATTATTGAAATAAACTTTATTTTCTTTGGTAAGCAGACAATTTCGGGCTCTTTTGAAAAGATGCGGACTGTCATGCATAAAATAAATACGTTTCTCGCTAACTACAAAATAGGGACGTTCTACAGTTACTCCAACGATTTTGGAAAAATTGACAAAGCTGCCACCTTGCTAGCAAACGAACTGGCAAGGTTTTAAAACTATTGCTTGTAATTCATTACTTTACCCCTATTAAACTATTAAATTATAAATACTGTATACTGTATATATGTATATACTATATACTGTATATATACATATATATATATATATACAGTCGAACTTCTATAATTTGAACTTGTATTACTTAAAGTTTCTATAAGTTGAAACACACGTCGTGGCAACAACATCTAGATCATTTGTAAATTTACTTCCCAAAGTTGAAGTTTCTATAAGTTGAAGTGTTTTTCTATATATATATATATATTACTAATATGTAATTGTTGTTAATAATTAGAATTAGCCATAGTACAAATGAGTTCAAAAAGAACTCACCTATGCCCAATTCCAAACTCCATAGAAGCAAAACAAAAATTTAAAATTAAATTTCAAATTTTTGATAAGCTCTTATAATGGAGAAATAAATACTTAGCTCATTTAATTCATAGTGACACGCTTATCCAATGGTCCAATTTATATGAATTAGCCATAGTACAAATGAGTTCAAAAAGAACTCACCTATGTCCAATTCAAAACTCCATAGAAGCAAAACAAAAATTTTAAATAAAATTTCAAATTTTTGATTAGCTCGTATAATGGATAAATCTTTGGCCCATTAAATCCAAATTGACACTTGCATATTATATCATTAAAACTATATAGAACCGTTTGTGAGGGAAATCGACCTTAAGAACCGGAGGCCAGTACTGTGTTTTGTTAGGAAACACAGGTTTTCCCTCACAAATAAACGCACTTTTAATATTCGAAATTAATAAGAAGAACAAACGATATACAACAGAATATATAGAACCGTCTGTGAGGGAAATCAGCCCTGAGAACCGGAGGCCAGTACTGTGTTTTGTTAGGAAACACAGGTTTTCCCTCACAAATAAACGCACTTTTAATAAACGAAATTAAAAAGATAAATTTAACGATATACAACCGTTTGTGAGGGAAACCAGCCTCAATAACCGGAGGCCTGTTTTGTATTAAGGTTTCCCACACAAATAAAAATAAACGCACTTTTATGTAAATAATAATACACTACCACACAAAATATTTCATATAGTAATAATTTACAAGCACTTACCTCGCAGCATTTTCTGGAAACTGGTGTAGGTTTTTGCCTGGTGGACAGCTCATGATGCATTTTCTGGTCCTGTAAAAAATTTATTCAATTATTTTATAAAATAAATATATTTACAACTACTTACATTTTTCCTGTGTTCTTATTATTACTTCTCGACACAAATGATCCTTTGTTGTATTTTCATTCACAATTTCTATTAAAATAAAGAACTTACTGTAACTTATTTTTACATTTTAGTTAGTAATATTATTAATTAATATATTTAATATTTTAAATTATAAATGAAATAAATAAAAAACTTACCTTGCAACCACACACTTTTTCACAATACAACCACTTTTTCACATTTGCGCCAATAATAAAAATCCACCCCGAAAACAAAACAGAGTTGCAAACAGACAAAGATAGAAATACCTTTTGGTAATATATGCTGTCCCTTTCATGTTTGGCCTATGCGCTGTCAAATCGCGTTTCGTTACTGCTTATATTGTGATCGACAACTAAATCAAAAACAAGAATGCGTGTGAGTTCTCTTTGCACAACTGTGCTATGAAATGGTAAACTATGATTTAAAATACGAAGCCCTTCTGCACTTCTAAAAAAGGAATAAAAAATAAAGAGAAAAGCTGCTGTAATACACAACGAATAAAAAGCCATAGTGAAAATAAGATCAACTTCTAAGCGAAAAAAACCAAAAAAAAATTTGACCCAATTTTACAAAAAATTTCATTTTCATCACTTATCTTATCTTATTAATTCAACCTATTCATATACCATACAAACAGCATCTAACCAAAACCTACAACATCACACATAGTTCTTTAAGTAAAGCCAACACAAGCAAAATACAGGAAACAAATATGTTTTCACCCATATCTCACGAATATCTTTAGCAATCTTCCTAGAGTAAATGACCATCGATAGGCCGGGAGAACTCGTACAACTCTTGGAAAGGTCCAACATTTTATATAAACTATGTAAGTTATGTACTTTCTGCTACAAAAAGTCATTTACTGGGCCATAACTTCCAAACGCCTTCACCGATTTTCATTAAATAAGCGACACATTTCTGGAGATCCAAAAGTCATGGAAAAAGTTTTCCATAAAACATAAAAATTAACAAAATGTAGCTAAACACGAAAACCAAAATTATTATTATTATATTATGCTTTATTTGCAATTTGTTTCTACCAAATCTTTCACCAGAAGCATTACACTTCTTCCTCTTAGTTTTATTATTATTATTATATAAATATACATCATTGTATTATAATATATTACTTATGTGTATATAGTTGTTGTTAACCCATTTCGCTCCGATGTTCGATTTTTCGAACAGTAAAAATCTTTTTCAAAAAAAATATTTGATGGAAAAATATAAAATTTCAAAAAAATTTGGGTTTTAAAAAATTTTTTTAATTAAATTTCAAATTTTTGGTAAGTTCGTATAATGGAGAAATAAATATTTGGCCTATTTAATCCAAGGTGACACTTGTAGAATATATGATATAATTAAAACGATATAGAACCGTTTGTGAGGGAAATCGACCTTAAGGTCCGGAAGAAAGTATTGTGTTTGGTTAGAATACACAAGTTTTCCCTCACAAATAAAACTAACGCACTTTTAATATTACAAATTAATAAGATAAATTAAACGATATACAATCGTTTGTCAGGGAAACCAGCCTTAAGGACCGGAGGTCTGTTTTGTATTTTTGGTCTCTCTCACAAATAAAAATAAACGCACTTTTAGTATATGTAAATAATAATAAAATTAAAAAAAATTTTCCTCACACAAAACTTTTTAAACAATTTTAATTTATAATATATAATATGCACTTACGTCCCAGCATTCTGCGGAAACCGATGTAGGTTTGGGCCTGGTAGATAGCACATGATGCATTTTCGGCTCCTAAAAAAATGTATTAAATTATTTTATAAAATAAATATAAATACTGACATTTTTCTTGTGTGCTCCTTGTTACAATGTTTAATATAGAACTGCCCAACACAAATACTTCTTTTGTGTTTTTTGATAGCAATTGTACACAATTTCTATTAAAATAAAAAAGATATTTTTATTCTCTCACAAATTTTTACTTTAATTATTAATAACTCACTTATATTTAATGGTTTAAATTGTTTATAAAAAAGAAATACCTTACAATTTGACCACCATTTGGCGCGTTGTTTGGCTTTTCCGCACTGCAACTGACTTTAGATCAAAATCACTCTATTACTCCATGAAATCTACTAAGATTTAGAACTGGCGTCGTTGCTGTATTTGTAACATCTTCGGCAGTTCCCTAAAAAATAACAATGAATATATAAAAATAAAAACCTATTTTTGCTTACTTACATGATTCAAATTTCGTTAAGCGCAAATATCTTGCGCTATGAAGACATATGCTTTGCATATTACAGAGATGTGGTGATGCCAGATTTGCGAAAAGGGAAAAGTTAGATGCGAAAAGAAAGAAAGAAAACGCTATACAGCGTACCATTTCTTCGATTATGTGCCATTTTTTACGCATCGCTATAGAGAGTAACCCTCCTGAAGAAAGAGTAAGTACGAATATTTATATGTATTCAGAACATTTTTATACGAAGTACTTTTTAAATTAACAGTTAGAGTCTCAATGGATTACTATAATAATGAATGCTAAAAAGATTTTGCAGAATATAGAGCGCAAACAAAACAAACGGGGGGAGAAAAACCACCACCCAAAGTGCCAATATCAGCGAATGATATTTATGTTTAGCTGCCCGATGAGTTCTCAGTTGATACAAATGATGACCTATTTTTACGGGTTAGTATGTGGGTAAGAGGGTGCACAAATAGAAGAAAGCACACAAACATTTTCTATATTCAACGTGTATATGTAAATGAAAAGTGTTGGTTAATATTTTATTGGTGTATTCAAACGTTATAAATGTATATTTATGTGTATTTTATAACAATATTAGTTCACAATTTTAGTTTTATTATTATGATTAATTGAAAATTCAAGTGTTTTACATTACTTGGATATAAGTTAGTTCACACGAGTAGGACTGGTTGGGTTTTTGTTTTGTGTTGTTCGGAGATAGATAATCAACTGATCGATTTAACCCTTAAATGCTCATGGGCGCGGATTTTCTTTAAAAAAATATATGATATGTAGTTTTGTGATAAAAAATAAACTGCGTCCTCATTAAAAAAAAAAAAAAAAAAAAATTAAGCGGTATTTAAAAAAAACTGTATGTAAGATACACTGAGCACTCTCCCTATTATAGTTTCCAAAGAAATATACATATTAAAAACATATAAACGAAACATATTTAATTGTATCTAATATTTTTATTTAGGCAAAGTTAAGAAAATAATATAACATTTTAATAATTCATACATACAATAAAAATAGAGGATAATAATAAAAACAACTTTACTTACAATTCATACAATATAACATCTAATTGTGATGGTACTTATAAAAGCAATTTTTTTCTGATGTTAAACATAAATTTACCTAGCATTTGGTGCAAAACATTCTTGTTTGTCCTGAACAGTTTGGTAGTTTGCATCTCTCTTTTTATCCGTCGTACTCCATTGGAAATGTTCGTCAATCATCCTGTAATAAATTTCAACATTTTCATTGTCATTTCATTTCAAATCTGTAGCTTTTATTGTCCGTAAAAGTTTTGGGACAACTCTTAAGTAGAGTAATTGTTCTTGGAAACCGTGCTTTCTGCGTTAATATTAAAAATATCGAATGAGTTATTAGAAAACCAAATAGTCCGCTGTATTAAGGAAGGTTAGTGCTTTTTGAACTATCTAACTTCCCTAACTTGTACAAAGTTAGCATAAACTCAAGTCGCAGTCCGACTTTAAGCTTGAGCTGCTACTCAATCCTAATTTTTTTAAATTATTGGGATAAATGTAGGCCAAACTTAGCTCAGGAGCATATTTAAGGGTATTTGAATCTAAAGGGTCTACCAAATAAATTTTTTTTTGAAAATGCTTTAAAAAAAACTACTGAATATTTTCTCAAATTTCTTTTTTTATTTGAAAGTACAATCCTTCCGGTTAATAATGGAAAATAATTTCATTCAAATGGCTGCCTCGGCTGGCCATGCAGTAGCCTACACCAGAAAATGCCGATTATGGCAAAAAAAAAGTCATCTTTTCAGATTAAGCTCATTTTGATCTTGGCGGGTATGTAAACAAGCAAAATTGTCGCATTTGGGGCACAGAAAACCCGCACGCATACATTGAAAAGCCGACGCACCCAAAACGAGTCACTGTTTGGTGCGGATTTTGGTCCAGAGGCATAATTGGGCCATTTTTCTTCGAAAATGAGCAAGGAGTGGCCGTTACAGTCAATGGCGATCGTTATCGGGCCATGTTGAACGAATTTTTGTTCACAAAAATTGAGGAGGGGTATATTGGCAACATTTGGTTTCAACAGGACGGCGCTACGTGCCACACAGCCGAAGCTATACTCGATGTTTTGGGCCCTGTTTTTGAAGATCGCATTATCAGCCGCAGAGCTGACGTCGTTTGGCCACCTCGGAGCTGCGATTTGACACCGTTGGACTATTATTTGTGGATTGCCGTCAAAGGTAAGTGTTACGCCGACAAGTCTGAGACAATTGACGCTTTAAAGGACAATATTCGTGAAGCCATAGGTGAAATACAGCTGCACACAATCGATAATGTGCATAAAAATTGGACCGATCGTGTAGGCTACTGCATGGCCAGCCGAGGAAGCCATTTGAATGAAATTATTTTCCATTAATAACCGGATACGTACAATAAAAATAAAAAATATACAGTAGTTTTATTAAAGCATTAAAAAAAGTTATTTGGCGGACCCTTTACATTATAAAATCTGCCCAGGACACAAATTTATTGTTGAAATAAACTTTATTTTCTTTCGCAAGCAGACAATTTCCGACGCTTTTTAAAAGATGCAGGCTGTTATGCATAAAATAAATTCGTTTGTTGCTAACTAGAAAATAGGAATATTCTAAAGTTACCTCAACAATTTTTGTAAAGTTGACAAAATTGTCACCTTGGTCGCAAACGAACTGGCTAGTTATAAGTCTATGGCATGGAATTTTGATATTGCCCCGAAAATATAATTTTTCATTATTAAACCTCTACAATTTTCATAAACAAAGGAGTAAGAAATAGCTTGCGACTAACTTTGTCTTCCTATCCCATTTGCCATAATTACCATTGAGCTTGTCCCTAAGTTACGAGAACGATTTTCATCCCCAAAATCCTGTAAGCCTATAATTTTGTGTTTGAATCTATCATAGTCAAGAAGAGTTTTTAAAGACATTTCGACGCAGCAGACACTAACGATTTTGTCTTCGTCTGCAAAGTTCTGCGCTTTAACCTTTAGTGCCTCAAAAGTTCCGCTTACATTTCCCGGAGCTCTTGGCCGGTCCTTTACGAAGCGTTGTAAAATTCTAATTTCGGGCCAATTTACCATTGGACGTAAATATCTATACACTAAGGGAGAAAGGAAAAATACGGCTAAGGAAATCAGTTTCATTTCGACACAGTAACGTCGTTGTTTCGGTTCACAGGTTTAATTATTTAAATCATTTTTTAAATACACCGAGAGAGGTCTACTAATTTTTGAAGAAACATCATTTTTCTTTAACTCCAATCCCAGTTTTCAGTTTTTTTTCAACTTGCTTTTTTATCTTTTTCTAAGAAATATTGCCTGCGATAATAGTCCAAGGCTGCTTTTAATGTCCTAACGTCCGAGTTTGTTTTTGGTACAAAATTGTTTGATATAAAAATGAGAGGGGGTGTCTCTAAAACTACAGGATATTTCACTGTCCATGGTTACGTCCTGTAAAATCATGTCGTTTTGATTACCTATCTCGATTTCTCTACCTACCACAATTTTGGAAACACGATTTCTAAAAATGTTGTCCGGAGCAAAATGCAGACTACACGTGTGCAAGCGCTTCACTGATAACTTCACATTTGAAATACGAAGCCAATCAGCACACCTAAAAAGGAACAAAAAAATAAAGGGAAAATCTGCTGTAATACAAAACGAATAAATAGTGAAAATGATTTCAAATTCTAAGCAAAAAATAGTCAAAAGGAGAAGTATCAAAATTTGTTAATAATATAAACTATTTGCATTTTTACAAATAAAAAAAAATTTTTTTGACCCAATTTTCCAAAAAAATTTCATTTTCATCACTTATTTTTTATTGAATCAACCTATTCATATACAAAACAAACAGCATCTAACCAAAACCTACAACAGCACACAAACACAATTCTTTAAGTAAAGCTAACATAAGTAAAATAAAGGAAACAAATACAGTGGACGCCCGCTATTCGTACACAATTCGTTCCAGCAGGCTGTTCGAATAGCGATTTGTACGAATGGCGAACCATTTTTTCACATAAGATGTAATGTAAATTGAATTAATTCATTCCTAAGTCTTTATTTAAACTAATGAGTAGTAGAAGTAAAACATATACAATTATGTAGTTCTTCAATACGTATTTTATTATTTAAACTCTGCTTACATATTACAATTCATCGTCACTTTCTATATTAAAAATGTCAGAAGATTTTTCCCTTGATTCTTTTTTCTGCTCTTTTGGTTCTTTATTAAAAAAAAAATATGCAATGTTGATGGTTTTTGTCTTTTTTAAATCCTCTTAAAATGCTCCATCATATTGTCGTTAAATAAGTTAACGCTCCTATTCACCACAGCTTTGTTTGGATGCCATTTTTGGACAATGTGTTCTATATTTTCCCAATGGTGACACAATTCTTTAATTTACTTAGTTGAAATGTATTCTTCTTCCTCTACAGACTCATCTTCAATCACTTCCTGCTGTTCTCTTCGCAGTTCTTGAAGTTCTTCAGTTGTTAATTATTTGGGTTATCTTCAATTAACTCCTCCACATCATCACTGTCTACATTTAACTCCATGTCGACAATTTCGTCGACAACAACAGCTTCCGTGGCAGTATCTTCTAAGTCTTTCAGTGCCACACAGTCTGACCACAGATTTCTCTAGGAGGATTTCAGTTTCCTCAAAGAAACTTCATCCCAAGCTTTGTTTATTATTTTCCAGCAATCGAGAATATTAAAATGGTTCTTCCAAAAGTCTCTGAGGGTGAGTTCTGTGTCAGAGCTCACTTCGAAACATTTTTGAAACAGTGCCTTTGTATAAAGTTTTTTGAAGTTTGAAATAACCTGCTGATCCATGGGCTGGATAAGTGGAATGGTGTTAGGGGGCAAAAATCTCAGCTGAATGAAACCGTAGTCACCAGACAGATCTTCCTCCAAACCTGCAGGGTGAGCAGGTGCGTTGTCTATTACCAAGAGTGGTAAATTTTTTTGCTCTAGATACGTTTTCACACTTAGGGCAAAGACTTCTTAGACCCACTCGGTGAAAAACTGTCTTGTTACCCAAGCTTTAGGATTCGCCCTCCACATTACATCCAGGTCACTTTTGGTGATATGATTTTTCTTAAAAACTCTTGGATTTTCGGAGTGGTAGACTAGAAGAGGTTTTGTTTTTAGGTCTCCACTTGCGTTCGCACACAACAAGAGTGTAAGCCTGTCTTTCATAGGCTTATGCCCTGGCAATGATTTCTCCTCTTTTGTGATTTCTCCTCCTTGGCATTTTTTTCCAAAAGAGGCCAGTTTCATCACAATTAAAAACTTGGTATGGAGAAAATGCCCCATTTTCTACAAATATTTTAAATTCACCAACAAACTTTTAAGCGGCATCCTTATTTGAACTAGCAGCCTCCCCGTGCCGAATGACGCTATGAACTCCACTTCGCTTTTTAAATCCATCAAACCATCCCCTACTTGCTTTGAATTCATCAATTTTTATGCCACTTGTTCCGGGAGTATCTTGTTTTAGGTCGTCCTGCAATCTTTGTGCTTTTTCGCAAATAATTCCTTCAGAAATGCTATCACCTGCAAGTTGCTTCTCGTTTATCCAAACTAACAAAAGTTTTTCCATTTCTCAATTACAGGTGATCTATTGACGGCAAGAATTCTCACTCCTTTTGCTACATTAGCTTCTTTTAATACGTTTTTATTTTTAAGTATAGATGATATTGTTGACTTAGCCATTCCATAATGAGAAGCACCTTCAATTTCAAATTTTAAAATGTTTTCTTTTTAAGTTCAATCGTTCTTCTCACTGCTTTTCGTTTAAAAGAATCACTCTTTATTTTTTATCCATAGCAACACGTGTTAAAGTAAACGTGTTAAAAAAACTGTATGAACAACGATCGTACGAATAGAGAGGCGGACGAATAGCGGGGTTTAACTGTATGTTTTCACCCGTACCGTATACCACATACTTAAACTGCCATATCTCAGGAATGCCTTTACCAATCTTCCTAGAGTAAACGACCATCGATAGGCCGGGAGAACTCGTACACCTGGAAAGGTCCAACATTTTATATAAACTTTGTAAGTTATTTACATTCTGCTACAACAAGTCTGTTTTTATCCACATTTTGTGTACAAAAACTAGAAATCAAACGTTTACTGGGCCATAATTTCCAAACGTATTCACCGATTTTCATTAAATAAGCGACACATTTCAGGAGATCTAAAACTCATGGAAAAAGTTTTCCATCAAACAGAAAAATTAACAAAATGTAGCTAAACATGAAAACCAAAATTAGTCTTCTTTATTTGCAATTGGTTTCTACCAAAGCTTTCCTCTTACTTTTATTATTACTACTATATACATATACAGTAGCTCCATCACATAATCGGACAAGCATTAGTCTGATATGTATGTGCTTAAAACTTAAAAAGAAAATATTAAATATATTTTTTTTGCTTTTATTTACACTCTACATTATAGCCTTTCAGATTAATAAAAAAATAACATTTTCCATGATAACGGTAATTTTATAAAGAAAAAGAAAATTAACTCAATTTTTTGCGCTCAACGCATAATCGGACAAAGAAGAGCACCTTTGCTAAAAATGACGAAAGAGAACAATTAATATTTTGTGGCATATCCTTTGTTCTCAAGAACGGCCTGTAAACGTTTTGGAATTGATTTTACCAAATTGTAGCATACCTCAGGTTCTATGGAGTTCCACGCTCCCAGTAAAGCCACCTTAAGCTGATTCAAAGTTTTAAGTTGTTGTTGGTACACTCTTCTAGCTAATTCTTCCCATAGATGTTCAATTACGTTGCGATCTGGGCTCTTTCTATAAGTTTGGGCTATAATGGCTATAATGTAGAGTGTAAATAAAAGCAAAAAAACACATAATTAATATTTTCTTTTTAAGTTTTAAGCACATACATATCAGACTAATGCTTGTCCGATTATGCGATGGGGCCACTGTAAGTACATATATATGTATGTATCATTATATTATAATATATTACTTATATGAGTATAGTTGTTGTTAATGAGATTACATTTAATTAGAATTGGCCATAGTACAAATGAACTCACTCAATTCCAAACTCCATAAAAGCAAAACAAAAACTTAAAATTAAGTTTCAAATTTTTAATAAGCTCGTATAATGGAGAAATAAATATTTGGCCCATTTAATCCAAGTTGACACTTGTAGAATATATAATATAATTAAAAAGAAATGTAACGGCTTCGGCAGGAAAACAGCCTTAAAAATCGGAGGCCTTTTTTGATAGAAAACACGTTTTCCTTCACAAATAAAACAAACACACTTTTAATATTACAAATTAATAAGATAAATTAAACGATATACAATCGTTTGTCAGGGAAATCAGCCTTAAGAATCGGAGGTCTGTTTTGTATTTTAGGTATCCATCACAAATAAAAGCAAACGCACTTTTAGTATATGTAAATAATAATAAAATTAAAAAGAATTTCCTCCCACATACAAAATTTTAAATAATAATAATTTATAATATGCACTTACCTCTCAGCATTCTCCGGAAACCGATGTAGGTTTGGGCCTAGTAGATGCATTTTCGGCTCCTGTAAAAAATTTATTCAATTATTTTATAAAATAAAAATATTTTAGTAAATATTCACATTTTTCCTGTGTGCTTCTTGTTACAATGGTTGATATGAACTGCCAGACACAAATAATTCTTTGATTTTTTTTTTAAACAATTGTACACAATTTCTAGTAAAATAAACAAGATATGTTTTTGTTGTTTCACCTATTTTTGCCCTTTAGTTATTAATAACTCACTTATATTTAATGGTTTAAATTGTTTATAAAAAGAAATACCTTGCAATTTTACCACCACCAACAAATTTGCCACTGGTATCACTTGTAAGTCGCCGTGGTGTAGTAGGTAGTGTGTTGGCTTACTATTCGTAAAGCCCGGGTTCGTATCCCAGGTCAGACATCAAAAATGAAATATGAAAAATAAAAAAAAATATTTCTTCGGCGACTTCCTTTCAGCAGATTTCTGGCAAAAACTCTGAGAGTAAAATAAACTGCCATGAAAAAGTTTCTCAAAATTCTGTCGTTCGGAGTCGACGTTAAACTGTAGGTCCCGTCACTCACGTATAAAATTAACGCACACAACATGAGTGGTGTGAGAAGCTAGGCCGTAATCCTGACTGAAGGGTTGTAATGGCCAATTATGTATGTATGTATGTATCACTAGTAAGTAAAACCAAAGAAAATAAAGTATAAAGAATGCGCATTTTAACATTTTTGGAATATTTTTCAAAAATATTTCATGACGCGGGGGAAAGATAGAAGGGAAGGTTACAGAAACCAAGAGCGTAACAATGAGTTGTTCTCATCGTGCGTTTTTGTTGTTTGACCACTTTTTTATTTATTTTTCTAGTGTTAAAAACCAATGTCCCTCAGGGGAAGAACATCTTCGGCTTTTTACACACATAGGACACGAACATCAAGAATGTTCGTTAAAAAGAGCGTAAAAATCTTGTCAGCTTTTAAAGAATAAGGTTCATGTCGCTTTTTTCAGACTTCAATTATACGCCCAAAGAAATATCACAGTGGTATTCACTAATATCAATGAGAAATGATTTCGATTTTTGGAAGAATACTTGCCAAGTTAAATACGGTGTCTTTAGGGACTTAGCGCAGTAAAATTTTTCTATATTTTCCGATCACATATACATATCATTGGGTTAATAAGTAGACTTGACATTATTACTAACAATTTTCCTCTAGGTTAACACATGCCTTTGGTTATGGATTAGTGAGTAAGAGAGAGAAAATAAGTTGAGAGAATTTATTTATTAACAGCCATATAAAAGTGTTAGTAATATACTCTATTTTTATTTTCATTTCATCAACATACATATGTAAAGCTATCTATCTTTGTCTTAATAATTTTGGATAAATAAATATAGAATAAAAAATCAATTTTATTATTAAAAGAACATAAAGCTATCCATCTTTGACTTAAAAATTAGGCCATGTTTTTTAAAAAAATGAAAAGAATAAAAAAATCATTTTTTATTAAAAGAAAAAAAAACGAGCATCCCAAAGCATTTAAAAAAATTATACTATGAGACAAAATAAAAAAAACATTTTTAACACAAAATATTCTTCGAGTGTTATTCTGAAATAAAATGATAAAACATCCACGAAACATGTGTTCTTGTCGCAGTCTGATCGACAACTAAATCAAAAAGCACAAGAATACATACACATGTACATACGTACAATGAGAGCGACACATTGTTACGCTCTTTGTTTGTGTTTATTTTCCTTCTGTCTTCCTCCCTCTCATCTAGAAATGAATTTGATGAGAGCGGGTCGTAATGTTACGACCCGCCATAAGAAATTTTACTTCTACATGATGCGTATTCTTTATATCCATATTCTTTGGTAGTATGTAAATTAGTAGAGTGGCTTCGCTTCCCAACAGACACTCTGCTCTGTTGCACTACACAGAAATAACATTCTGTTTACGTTACTCAGCTAATAAAATTATAATATAATTGGAATTTTGTTAGATAAATAACTTGAGTTCTAGTAGTTGTACTCGATGTTACGAAATAATGAGTAAAATATATGATGTTGCCTAAATAAGACATATGTACCAAATTGAAATATTCGTTCGTAAATTAGTGATAAATTTGTCATTATTGTTAGTCTTTGTTTCAAATATATAAATCGTGTTTTTGCCACTCCAAAATGCATTGGGGGCTGAAAATTTTAAATGGGTGTAAGTACGACAAATATTAAGTAAGTAAGTACGATCAAATATATTAATTGGAACTTTCAAATTATCAGATGACGAAAAATCGCCCGAAAGTGTTTTTATAGATTTTATTGAAATGAATACATATTTCAAAAAATTAATTCTATTGAAAAGTATTATTATATTCTTCGTCGTCATCATTGAAGACTCAAAGTAAAATTTGTTCAATTAGCTTTGGTCGAAGGAAAAAGTGACAATGTCTTGCTAATCCACTCATTTTAATCTTAAACACTGTTCTATACAGACTAATGAAACAAGTGCATTTCAAATAGAGATGTCAAAAAACATAGATAAGCATGTATTTTCATATGTTATAACTATTTATATACAATTTGGGGATTTTTATTTTTATAACTGGGGATTCACTTTTTCAATTCAATATGTGAATACAAAATAATAAACACAGGTTCGCTTAAAAAAACGCTCAAATTTAATTACAATTTAGAGGTTTTAATTCTAGAGTTTTTTTGGGAATGATAATTTTCGCTTCAACCCATAGGCAAACATAATTGCCAAACATAAAATGTCTATATTTAGACAGTTTGGAGTTTATCTAAAACTGTTCATTATACTTTTTTGATAGACAAAGGCTAAATCAAAAACATAATTGACTCCCATCCCCTTGTGCCATATATTTACCCTGTAGTAGCCCTCGGTGTAAAGCCCATTATCTGTAACCTGCACAAATATATAAGCCAAAAACCCCCGGGCAAGCATACCGAAGCAACGAAGCTATAGGGAAATCATGATGTTAGGAGGATAAAATCTTTGTTTTCGATTGGATGTCTCCATTTCCGAATCTAAATCTGATCGCCTACTACTGAGGAGCGCTGAACAATTCTATTTGATATTATAAGCCAGAAATAATAATATGTGGGCAAAAATGAAGGAGGAATGGCATTTTAAACTTCCAAAAGAACGACCAAAAATTTGTTTTGGTGGCCGTGATAAGGATAGATGGTAATATTATTGAATCTGTTAGTCAATAAGTTTTTAATGTCTAATCATATATTAACTGCAGTCGGTAGGGTGTGTGAAATACTGAAAAACTTTTGAGCTGTTAAATGTTTAACGCCAATCAACAAAACGAACATTTTACCTGTTGTATGACTTCGAGATTTTTGCAAACAGCCCTGACAGACTAAGGGCCATTATTACAACTTGCCGTTAACTAAAGGAGGATTTTAAAGGACAGATAAATTGTTTTTCGTTATTATGAATACCCAATAAGATAGAAGTGACCGTTAAGCTAAAGGGAGGATCATCCTACCTTTAACATTTAGTCACTTTATGTTTGAATTTACAATATTATATATTATTTTCTTTCTTCTCTATGGCAACTTCAAATTTAAACAAACTGAGCATATACAACAAAAAAAAAAAAACGGAGCCCGCGGTTGCCACTGCGTTAAAAAAACTTGTATAATTGAGTAATTGCTCCGGCACTGCCATATTTTTGAAAAATTTTATCTGTAAGTTGTAATAACGAAAGTAAGTTAAAGGTGACTTTCTAGTTCCCTTTAGCTAAAGGTACCTTTAACTAAACCCAAGTTTAACGGCAGGTTGTAATAATGGCCCTAAGTGTAAAACTCACCGTAGTCTAGTAGGTAGTGTGTTGACTTATAAGATACAAGCCCGTTTTTCAAACCCTAGATTAAAAATATCCTTCCAAACTAAATATTAAGCAATATATTTTAGACGAATTTCTCTCAGCAGTCCTCTGGGAAAAACTGAGAGTAAATAAAATTGCCATGAAAAATTTTTCAAAAAATGTATCGTTCAGAGTCGACTTTAAACTGTAATAATGTTGATATAATTAGTAAGAGAAAGTTCTTTAAAAAGGGTGACCTGGTAGTGTAGTGTATTAGTGTGAGACTCTTATGCTCGCTTCCCTTTTAGTGTAATTTAGCACCAAATTTTAATGAAATGAAATAAAATATTTTTAAAGTATAAAATCCAAACTTAATTTTTTTTTATAATTACTGTTAAGAATTATTAGACAACAATTGTGATACGTCTGACAAAACGTCTGCACAACTGTCAGTCATTCTTGCAATAAATACATTGCATTTAAAGGCACTCTTGTATGATTTAGTTGTAGTTGCTCACTGCCATTACTCATCGTTTTCATTGCCAACGGTAACACCCACATATATACGTAAATACTCTGAGTTTAGTTCCTTCTATTGACGATATCTTTGTGCAATGCTTCCTATTGTTTTGGCTTCCTTTTGTGGCTGCTATTTTTTATAGTGCGACGAAGGTACTAAAATATTTGTCGTCTGTAGACTTTGCACTGACACTTATTTATCAACTGCTTTGATTTTATTTTCAAATTTATCATCCTGGGTTCGGTATTGTATTTTATGTTCGTACTTTGTTTTAAATTTCTTTCATTTGGACAGATAAACATTATAGTCGTATATATGGTTGTTGACAAAATCAGTTTTCCAATCGGTGTTGGTTGTATCCCTGTTGACTTTCTTCGTTTGAATGACTAATATATGATAATGCGCACGTAGTTATTTCGTTTCGACTTCAGCGGACATTTGGTATAAACAACAAATCTTTAATTTTTTTCTGTTTTGTTACTTTGATTTTGTAATTTTTCATTTTAAATTAATATCCTTTTGCTTGTTACTTGGATTTCTGTTCTGGATTTATGTAAAATTACAATATAACTTATATTATGTAATGAGTAAGTCATTATTTTATCGATAAACCAAAAAAGTAGAAAATAAACACCAATAAAGGTTACACATTTCAGTTACATACATTTTGTAAATTGTGATTACAATACATCCTTGGCACCAATAAAATAAATTTTAATTCTTTTGTGTGCGAAGATATTGGTTGTAACGATTTAAAAATACAACATATCTACGTCTAAAGTTGTTTTGGTTACTACAAAAATTTTAACATACATACATACATACATTATAGGTCATTACAACCCTGCAGTCAAGATTACGACCTAGCCAATATAGATACATATAGTTATCATGATGATTTTATTCTTATGCAGCAATGCAGACATCAATCAGTTCCCAAATTTTTTCGCAGGGCTTTACAATTTTGCATTTTAAATTTATAGTCTTTACGGTTCCTCTCGTAATGAATAGTCTTTCCGTAGTTTTTAAATTTTTCGTCTGCCTCTCTTCCTCGACATCAAACTCCTTTTATGCGATTTGAATGTCTGTGGCCATAGAGGTTTCCTGTACTAGTGCTAGCACTACGGATTCGACGAAGCTTACGCTGCATATGTCGCTAATTTAACTGTTCGTCCGCGAATACGATTGCTTTGTCTAAATAGGTCAGTCGTACCTCTCTATTTCCACAATGAAATGCTGAATATATTCACAAGATTACTGCTTTAGGCATGCCATGTTGCATTCGATGTTGACCCCTTTTCTGTTCTACATCAAACTTCCTTTAAAACGCCGCCATCTTATTGTAATTATTATGCAGTGCTTGGGCACCATTTCTAGAAGTGCTTCCGCTTTACCTTTTAAATCTCAAATGAGTTTTAGAAACTTTTACTTGCAGGCCGTTAAATGTTGCCCAACAAACAATTTCTGACCGTATAAAAGTCTTTGGAAAAAATTCAATAGTCTGACAGCAGGCGGAAAACCGATAAACCACTTGTGAAATTCTACTTCAAAGACACGATATAAAAATATATTGAATCGAATTGTTACTGGCGATGAAAAATTTATTAATTTTCAGAATCCTAAACGAAAAAAGGCTGGGTTAATCCGGGACAATCATCAACTTCGGCTGGAAAACCAGGTTGATTCGGCAGGAAGATAGGATCAGAAAGGTGCGCTGTACGAGCTCCTAAAACCTGGTTAAACTGTTAATACTGATCGCTACCGACAACAAAATATCAATTTGAACACGGCATAATGCCTGAGATGACTCTGAGAGGTGATTCTGCAATATGACAATGCATCTGCACAGAAAGCAAAACTTGTTCAAAATATATTCAAAGCATTAGGCTCTTCGACTAATGTTTGTTTTAATCACTGTGCTGGAGCAGCACTTTGATTCCCACCAGCATTTTGAAAATTGGGCGACTAATTGGTTTACTTCAAAAGACGAACACTTTTATTAGTGAGGAACCCAAAAATTGCTTAAAAGATGGAAAAATCTATTGCCAGCAATAGCCAATTTTTGCTATTATTTTCTGTTTTTTTTTTAATGTGCTGTTATAGTTTGTGCTTTAAGTTAAAGTGTTATTGTGTAAAGCTTTTGACTTAAAATTTACTGGAAGATTTGTCAATCACGGTTTTTTGTATTTTAGACTGTGGAACTACTTGTATATTCGTATCCTGTCTTAATTTCAACCATCATTACCCACAATGTTGATCAATACAAATTATTTTTTTAGCTTTAATAGTTCTTTAATTAAAAAGCAAAAAAATTTCTTTTCACAGTATTTTTGAAATAATTTTTCAATTTCTTTTATTTCAGTTTAAACAATTTGTTTATTTTCTTCTTTTTTTGCACTTTCACATCACTTGATTTTTGAATTAAAACTAAGCCTAGTTATCTAGAAAATAATACCATATAATAGGAAATTTTGAATAAAGAGATAACAAATTTAACATCAATATCATGGGTAAAATATAAAGGAAGTATTTTCAAATAAAATTAACCCTTTCAGACATCAAATGGAAACGGTAGTGAAAAATTCTCATAATTTTACTGCTAGTTAATTTGTTATGTGTAAGTCTTATCACCTGGAAGCCAGATAATGTCCAATATTTTGGACAAAGTTATACATGGGTTCTGTTTCTTATAAATAAAAGAGTAGTTTAGTAATAAAAAATGTAATTATAAGTACAATTGTGTGATAATTTATAAATAATTCGTTTCGCAGTGAACACAGGTATAAACCTTACATTTTTGCTTCCAGCTTCTTTTCGAAAATGGCTAAGGCCTAAAAATTTAAAAGATAAATTTATATATTTCTAAAAAAAGAACAGTATTTTATTAACGGTATTAAACATAAAAATCTGTTTACTACCGTTAGAGCTGCATGACTTCGAAGAGAAGAATTTAAATTTCCAATATGCTGGAGAAAATTTTTAAAAAGTTATAAAAAATTCGTTGAATTTAATTCTTTTTAACGTTGGCAAACATGATTCTTTCGATGCTTGAAATTCCAAATGTTCTCACTATTATTTTATGGTTGGTCTTTTTAAGGCTTCAAACAAAGCACCCACTTATTCTAATGAATGTATACGGTGATCTATAAAATTTAAATAAATAATATTTGTGTAGAAACAGACCAGTTTCACAATTAAACGTGAAAAGATGGAATAATTTTATCGTGCACTATAATAATGCAATAACGTTTTAAATGTTTATTTATACTTACATTGCTTGGTATTCACACACATACACATACTGCGACTAAAATACGGACATTGAAATGAACATTTTAAATGCTAAAAACAATTATTTGCATTTTACAGCTGGGAGCCCAAAAGTCTATTGTTTCCTCACATCGCAATTCTCTTGGTTCGTCCCGCTCTGACTTGCTACATACACAGTTTAAATGCTTTAAGGTAACATGCCTTCATTCACATGATTTAAAGAAAAATAAATCTGAATTCAAATTTATGTTAATTTTCTTAAGTATAAGAAATTCCTAGTTGTCACTATTTTAATTAAAAGAAAAATTAATGATATTTTAAATGTATTGTAAAAATGGTTTTTGTGTGGATAAGATTGGAGATTGACCACGAAAAACGTATGTTGACTTTGGTTTTAGAGATACGAGAAATTAATAAAGCCTACATAATATAATTGTATAAAATCGAGTTTTTAAAATTAAACTTTTAAAACATGTAGTAAAATTAAATTTGTATATACACTGAGCGCCAAAAGTGAGTAAACACCACTGAAATAATTCATTTTCTTAGGAAATCGAGAAAACTTAAATGAGAATAGTCGAAAAAATTTCCAAAAATAAAAACGTTTATTTATTACTTATAAAATGTTAAAACAAAAACAACAATTCATGATTTTTTTATACTTAAGAACAAAACTGTTTTATGCTTAAGAACAAAAGTGTTGACTCACTTATGGCGCTCAGTGTACATATGTATATACATATATTTATGCATTTGTATATTTAGTTAAGTAGAGGCATCCTAATTCAAACTTTCAAGCCAACCACTTTTTATTACGATTGAATTTTGGAGAATCATGTGTATGCAAAGTTTTTAATTTTAATTAATATAAACTTAAAAAAATTGTTTTTCATTTCATATTTTTCATAAAATAATGACAAAAATTAACAACAACAAAAATGTTAAAGTATCAAATAATACGATGTTCAGATGTGCACCTTTATTACGTAAATCCCAATAAACGCGCTTATTGAGCTCAATATTTCATATAAAGTTTCAATTAATTATTGCGCAATAAATGCGCAAATTGTTATAATATTGAGTAAAATTTAATTTACAATTATCCGAACACTTTCTGTTGATATTAGACAACTCAAATATCAAAAAAAAAATAATGTTCAACCACAACCGAATATTGACTCAATAAAAGTGTAGTATAACAATGAACCAAAAAATTATTCTTTGACAATTTGAAAGAATTAGGAATAAAATTAATTAATTACTACTACTTTTGAAACATTTAAATATGCGGCGACATAGCGTGTCTATGTCGAATATGGCGAAGAAAGTTCTTGTGGGCGACGCTCGTCTTTTCCACTTAACTGGCTAAACTACTTTTGGGCAAATATTGAACTCACAAGTGCAGGTTTAAAGCCGAAAGTCCATACCATGCGTTTCGTGCGACTTGTATTACATGATTTTCTATAAAAAAAACTGTTTTTGCCAAATAAAACAAGCTTGGAGTGTTCGACGAATATAAAAAAAAATATTTTTGAGTTCTACCAAAGAATATGGATATAAAGAATACGCATCATGTAGAAGTAAAATTTCTCATGGCGGGTCGTAACCAACGTTGCCGTTTTGGTCCAATTGGAATAAAATTGGTAGTTTTTATTTAAAAATGCTACGATTGGTAATTTGGTTGGTTTGTTCAAATTTCATTTATGTTTTGGTAGGAAAATACAATTTATATCTGTAAGATTTAATATTTGGAATATTATTTATTTTTAGTTCTAAAAACATCCCATAACCCAAAAAGAATTACAGAATTCAATGAATTTCAAGATTATTGTTCCGTAAAGCCCCATAAAATTTTAGGCATTTGTTCAACAAGATGGCTTTCATTAGAAGGTATAATTTCTAGAATCATCGAAAAATGGGATAGTCTAAGACTTTATTTTATTTCATGTTCATTAGAAGTTAATGTCATTCGATCAGCAGAATTAGCAAATTCAATGGGAAACAAAATTAAAACTTATTTCCTGTTCTTATCGTACATTTTACCAATAATAAACGCCTTAAATAAGGAATTTCAATCAGAAAGCTCTAGACTTCCAAACCTTTATATGAATATTAAATCAAATTTTCTATTAATTATGAGTAATTTCTTAAATAAAAGCGAATCCCTTGACGTTAATTTTCTTGACAAAAATAACCATGTAGATATAAAGTTTTTGTAGCTACAAAAGTCAAAGTATTTTTGCAAAATAATTTAGATCAGGAAGATATAGTGGAAATTAAATCAAATATTCTACAATTTTATATAGAATATTTAAACCAAATTAAAATAAGAATGGACTTTGAAAGAGAAGATGTAAAATTACTACAAATAATAACACCCAGAAATGTTCTTTCCAAAGAAAAAATAAATATATTGCCTTTGATACTGAAATTTAAGAATTTAGTGGATCCTGATCCAAATAAATTCGTAATGCAATGCACATTATTTCGACTAAGTGATATATCCTTAGATATAACACTTAGCATAAATGAATTTTGGGACAATGTAAGCACATTTAAAAATGGTTTAAATTAAATTAATTTATTTAAATTATTTAATTAAATTAAATTATTACGGTGATTTATGTAATTTTATTTGCTTTCTCTTCCACATAGTTCTGCAGCTGCAGAACGAAAATTTTCACAATTAAGTTTAATAAAAACAAAATTAAAAAATAAGTTAGATAAAAGCAAAATAAAGAACAGAATGATATATAAAGACGTTACATGGAAGTCTGAACCGAATTATGTGTGGTCTGCAAGAAAAGATCTCAATGATACCTGAATATTATAAATATAATTTTTGTTAAGTAATATAATATATTTAGTATATTAAATATTTTTAAACAAATTATTTATGTTAATTTTATGTTAAAGATGAATTTGTTATGTTTTTAGCTTTAATTTTATACACTGTGTTTATGTTCCTTTTCTTTTATATTTTTTAAATGAATTGTTTTGTTTTTTTTTAACACATTAAATACCTATATGAAATTCTTTTGTTAATTTTAACAGTAAAACGTTAATTTCATACTGAATAATCTATAATTATTTAAATTAAAATTTTGGTAGGATTGGAATGATTTTGGTAGGTTTTGGAAAGAATATTGGTATGGAAAAATTTGTCTTTGTGGCAACGCTGGCCGTAACATTACGACCCGCTCTCACTAAAATCTTTTTAAAAATCCTTTCCCAATGAGGGGGAGGAAGACAGAAGGAAAATTAACACAAACAAAGAGCGTAACAATGTGTTGCTCTCATCGTACGTATGTACATGTGTATGTATTCTTGTGTTTTTTGATTTAGTTGTCGATCAGGCTGCGACAAGAATACATGTGCTGCGGATGCTTTATCATTTTATTTCAGAATAACACTCGAAGAATATTTTGTGTTAAAAATGTTCAATGTCATTAGCTAGGCGTATTTTATTTTGTCCCATAGTATAATTTTTTTAAATGCTTTGGAATGCTCGTTTTTTTCTTTTAATAAAAAATGTTTTTTTTATTCTTTTTATTTTTATTTATCTAAGAAACATAGCCTAATTTTTAAGCCAAAGATGGATAGCTTTATGTTCTTTTAATAATAAAATCGATTTTTTATTTTATTTTTATTTATCTAAAATTATTAAGCCAAAGATAGACAGCTTTACATATGTATGTTGATGAAATGAAAATAAAAATAGAGTATATTACTAACACTTTTATATGGCTGTAAATAAATAAATTCTCTCAACTTATTTTCTCTCTCACTCACTAATCCATAACCATAGGCATGTGTTAACCTAGAGGAAAATTGTTAGTAATAATTTCAAGTCTACTTATTAACCCAATAATATGTATATGAGATCGGGAAAAATAGAAAAATTGTACTGCACTAAATCCCTAAAGACACCGTATTTAACTTGGCAGGTATTCTTCCAAAAATCGAAATCATTTCTCATTGATATTAGTGAATTCTACTGTGATATTTCTTTGGGTGTATAATTGAAGTCTGAAAAAAGCGACACGAACCTTCTTCTTTAAAAGCTGACAAAATTTTTACGCTCTTTTTAACGAACATTCTTGATGTTCGTGTCCTATGTGTGTAAAAAGCCGAAGATGTTCTTCCCCTGAGGGACATTGGTGCCGACGTCTGTTTTTAACACCAGAAAAATAAATAAAAAAGTGGTCAAACAACAAAAAAGCACGATGAGAACAACGCATGATGAGAACGCATTGTTACGCTCTTGGTTTCTGTAACCTTCCCTTCTATCTTGCCCCCCGCGTCATGAATTATTTTTGAAAAATATTCCAAAATATGTTAAAATGCACATTCTATATACTTTATTTTCTTTGGTTCGACTCAATAAAACATACAACTTACGCTATGCAGTTACTCGAGTACATTTTCACTGTTGCACCGTGTAATTAATAAAAGTTGACTATGCAAGTTCAGAAGTAGCACTCACAATAAAACAGCTTTTTTAAGACGTGCAAGTCCTATGTCAGTGGCTTTCACCAGCGTTGCCAGAATGATGATTTTATCATATTTTTGATGATTTTTTAACTAAAATATGATTTGATGATTTTTCTCCAAAAAATATGATTTTTTTTCCAAAAATATGATTTTTTTAACCAAGCCTTTAATGTTTCAGTTAAGTAATTAATTACAGTTGCGGTTACGTTTTATGCATTGTGTGGATTGATACAACTAAGGTACAAATGCACAAAAATGCTTGATTATTTTCAAATTTTAAACGGCTTTTACACAACGCAAATCAGCAGCAATTTGAGGAAAATATTGAATATAAAGACGTTTTTTTAAACGCCGAATTTGTATGTATATTTAGGAGTATTTGTAAAAAAAAAAAGATTTCTGAAACAAAATTTACAAATAGTGAATTAACCGAATTCACTAATTACTGCGTTACATTTTACATCGAGTTTTGTAAACAATTAACCAAACGTTTTAATTTTAAAGATACTTCCTTACATGAAATGTTATCTATTGATCCACATAATATTATTAATAAGAATTAATTAGATTAATAAGATTCTTCATTGTCTCCACTAATAGAAAGATTTCCAAATTTAATTAATGAAAATGATTTTCAAAACCTAGACGATTAATTTAGAGAGCTTCGTCATATAGATTTCAAACAATATTTTCAAACCATAGAAAATAATAATTGTGAAGATTTTTGGGCCAGAGTTTCTAAAATAACTCGTGTCGATAACGATTTAGTTTTTCCAACATTGACGAAATTTGTGGCCAGTATACTTTGTCTTCCCAGTTCATCTGCAAACGTTGAACGAATTTTTTCTAAAGTTAATTTAAATAAAACTAAGTACAGGAACAGGCATGAAAATGCAACATTAGAAGGTATTTTGTTTACACAGGATTATTTACTAGTTAAAAGGTGTTCTTGTCATAATCTTAAATTTGATAAAGAAATTGTAAAAAATATGAAACCTTCCCAGTATTATAATTAAATTATTATAGGAAACTACTAAAAGTTTTACAAAACTCTACTTTTCTATTTAGATCTCAATTTTGTACTTTATAAAATTAATACTTACCTATCGTCGGCTGGCCTGCAAAATGGCCTATGTGCCTTTTGGGAAATTTCTTTTGTTCGTCCATTTTTAAGTCTTATTTGTCGTCCATCTCTATAGCAAAAATTTGTCCAACGTCTCCGCTGGTTCCAAAATTATTGCAAAAATATTTAAGTAGTTTTGTATGACTTTCATTTAAAAATTATGTTGTTTTTAGGTCTTCTGAAAAGTTGTTGAAAATTACATAGGCCAATTTGAAGGCCAGACGACAATATGTACATACATACGTACGGATTTTTTAAATTAATTTTTATTAAATTGTATTGTCTTTTATGTATAATATACATATTTGTTTTTTTGTTTTGTTTGTATATAATATTTTTGGTAAAACATGTAATTAATTTAAAATTGTTTGATTATCGGGTTATATCATATCCTCAAGAATAAAGTTAGTATATGATAACAAAACACGATAACCAATCAATGTAATACACTTTTATTTTGAATTGTTATTTATATATGTTTTACAAATAAAAGTTAAAAAGTGATGATTTTTGCCCCCAAAATATGATTTGTTTTCCTTCAAATGATGATTTTTCACCAGAATCTTCTGGCAACTAAATCAAAAAACACAAGAATACATACACATGTACATACGTACGATGAGAGCAACACATTGTTACGCTCTTTGTTTGTGTTCATTTTCCTTCTGTCTTCCTCCCTCTCATCAAGAAATGATTTTTAAAAATATTTTAGTGAGAGCGGGTCGTAATGTTACGACCCGCCATAAGAAATTTAATTCTACATGATGCGTATTCTTTATATCCATATTCTTTGGTTAAACGTATTTTTTTCTTCGTTTTACCCGTTTTACCTGAGGTTAGGTTAGGTTAGGTTAGAGGACGTGTACTTGTCAATTAAGACAAGTACAGTACACGAAGGTCGAATTGACCCATTGTACAACGTCCTTAGTTTCTCACACCACTTATGTTGTGTGTGTAAATTTTTATACATGAGTGGTGGGTGGGACCTACAATTTAAAATCGACTCCGAACGACAGATTTTTGGAGAAACTTTTTTAATGGCAATTTCATTTACTGTCAGAGTTTTTGCCAGAAATCTGCTGAGAGGAAGTCGCCGAAGAAATACTTTTTGTATTTTGTCTTGATGTCTGGCCTGGGGCTCGAACCCTGGCTTTACGTCTAGTAAGCCAACACACTACCTACTAGACTTCGGCAACTTCAAACCTGACCTGAGGTTCTTATTACAATTATTGAAGAATCGAAATATATAGCATACCACATGCAAATCTCTATTGTATGACGAGAATGTAGTCATAATCGTTACGAACTTCTGTGCGCAGTGTCTGAACCTCATTAGAGATTTAGGGTATTTACAACGGGTTTTGTTTAGACCACTCAGATGAGGTTTTTTCTAACAGCCACGAGTTCCAAGATCTGCTGGATTATCATGTTTTGGCACATGTTGCCATACAGCATCTGGAATTAAGCGATTAATTTTGAGATGAAGGGGGTTTTGATAGCCAACCTTGAACTATTGACGAGACAGCCTATAAATGTATGTATTTCCGAGTTAGAGAAATTTAAGGATGTTAGAAGATTTGCCAATAAATCGGCTCCATTAAGTTCCAATCGAGGGAGGCTGACTGTTTGAATGGGAGCTACTTTGTTTGGCTAGTAACAAACTTAAAAATGTGTTATGTGCTTTTGTCTGTTGCCTAACATAGACTGACGCATAATACGCTAATTTGGAGGCATCAGCAAATCTTTTAATCTAATCTTTTATTCATTCTGTTGGGGTTGAAATAGAATCTTCTGATAAGATGTTTCTTCGGGATGTACGAGAATCTGACGATACATTTTCTGTATATCGCCACTGAACGCGAATTTGTATTTTCTCCAATTTAGAATTATAGTTATCAAGTCACTTGTAAGATTATGGCCTGAGTGCAAAACATCGTTGGGAGAAAAAGTGGACTTTGTTTTTCTAGATGCGTTAAATACAACTCATACCTGTGTTGTTTTATGGTCTGGGCGTACTACAGCATTGTTGCGGTAAGTAAAACAAATTGTATTTGCCCTGAGATATAATTTCATGACCGGAAGTTTCTTCAGTCAAATATTCGTTTAAAACAGAATTATATTCAGCGTCAACTCCGGGATCTTTGGGCAATGTTTTTCCATTCTGGAACAAAGCAAGAAAGATTTTTTCGTGATATCCTTTCCTGAACGGCAATTGTACGATATATCTACCATTCTCATGACGTGTTTGTTTGAGTATAGAACCTTTCACAACTTTCATCCTCAGTTGAACACGAGCGTGTTAAGGGAATTTCTTATTGTTTCCACAACTTAATCAAGGCTTTATTGAGATCTGATATATTTGAAGAAGCAACTGAGGTTGTAAAAGCTTGAATTGTTTGTTGAAGGTAGGATCAGCTAGATATAATTTTCGAGTTCGCTAGTATTAGGGATTTCAGAAGTACAAGAAGAAAGTTGTTTAGTGACTTTTGGCAAGATGGGTATTCTAAAATTATATATACTTGCATATAATACGAACTCACATTTTATGTTTGCGAACACCGACAATTTCAAAATGAGCTGTTTGTTAGGGGAGTTGAAGTCGGTTTCTAATTCTTTCTGTCAAGAATGTTCGTTGACAAGCTGGTTCAATAAGAGCTTAAAAGGGGAAGAGTTCACCTCTATATTATATTTGCATCAGAGGAGTTCGAAATTGAATATTTTCATTACTTTTAGAGTAATTAGCCTGTACTTGACTTGATACAGGGTGTTCAGTTTGAGTTTGATTGTGATTGTTTTGGCTGGCATTTGTAGAGTTTGGGTTATTGCTGCTACCTTTATAATGAGATTTCTGAGAATCTTGCGGTGGATTTTTTAAATTTTTGTCATGTGTAATAGAGAATAATATGTTTTTTTGCAATAAATACAAGTATGTTTGCTTTTGCAATTTGCTTTTGTATGAGAAGAGCCTAAGGAATTATTGCAAAATTTGTTTTTATATACAAAGTCGACTATTTGTTCTACAGTGAAAACTCGTAATTTCGGACATAATCGGAGATTATGTGCTTTACCAGGGTGTGCTTTACTATGCTTTACATGCCATGCAAGTTATGTACAAGTGTTTCTGAGAGGAATATATTATATACATATATATGTTTCTGAGAGGAATATGTATATTCGGTTGCAGTTCTTTGTTTAAACAAAATTATCTTTCGAAGTTTTGATGCTGGTGAGACACTCCACAGCTCCGTACCTGTCTACCAGAAATTGAGACATTTGCGACCACTTTGGTAGTTCACGGGATGATTTAAGAGACTGTTCCCATAACGAAAGGGTGATATCGGATCATTTAGTTTAGATCAGAGCTCGGCATTTCCTATGCACGCGTGCTTTTCAGCCATTACTAAATTCACAACAACGTACTCATACGTATTAAAACACACTCAGTCTCGTTTGAGCATTCATTGAAAGAGGTTGTGTTGTCGCATGTGTCTTGCTTTTGTACATGAAGATCTGCTAATGCAGGGATGGAAAAATTAATGTTTTTAACATCAGCGTATGGTGTACGTTTTTAGAATTATAGTCTTTTTCAAAATAAATTATTCTAATTTATTAAAACAAATTTAATAAAACAAAAACAACTTATATTTCACTATTCATAAAAACTATTTACATATACAAAAAGAAGAATTTTTTAAAAATATTCTATAAAAAAAAAATTGCTAACAATTTGATTATAAAGAAGAATTATTTAAAAAAATTATATAAAAATATATAAAGTTGTGTAACACATTTATACTGTATTGTTCATAACGTCATCAATATTAATAGAATATGGACAACATTTTATCCTAAGTAGATTTTCAATATTATTGTCAGATAAACTGTTTCTAGTTTTGGTTTTTATTAATTTTAAAAAAGAAAATGAGGATTCGCAAATATAAGTTGAACCAAACATCGAATATAATTTCAAAATTTAATTTTTTGTTTTTGGGTAAATTTTTTCATCAACTTTTTTCCAATGATATATCGTTTTTCATTTGATCAACTTCAATTTCATTTGATTGATTGTTTATATTACATAACAATGGATTATTATGCAATTCAATTATGTGTTCTATTTTTGAAAAATCGCTAATAAATCGCTGTTAATAAATTTTCATGTACTTCTACATATTCATCTAATTTAAAGTTTAAATTTTCATTGAAAACTTCTGCAGTTCTTTTAAAAGTATTTACATTTTTGTTTTTTAAATTAGTTATTAACATTTCAAGTTTATTTGTAAATAGTTTAACTGCGCAAACAAGTTCAAAAATGTTTTTATTTTTGCCTTGTAACTGAAGATTTAAGTGATTCACAAATTCTGTAATATCAGTTAGAAATCCTAAATCTAAAATAAAATTAGGGTCTTTTAAAGACGTCAGTAAGTCGTTAATTTCCATTTCAGAATTATTTTCAAAATAAAGAATGATCTCTTCTCGAAGACTGAGGAGTCTCTGAAGGCAACGCCCTTTGCAAAACCATCTATTCTCGGTATACAACAATAAATCACCATATTCAGCATTAATTTCATCGAGAAAGGCTTTAAACTTTCGATGGTTTAGGGCGTTATGCCCGCCAAGTATTTTGTTTACAATTTTTGTTCCCGTTTTCATGATATTCATTAAATTTAAATTTTTTGCAAATAATGCCTGCTGGTGAATTATGCAGTGAAATGCGTATATATTAAAATTATGTTTCAGTAAATGTCCAATAAAACTTTAAAAAAAATTTTCGGCAAACAAGAAATTGTTTTCCCATACTACATTAGACATTTTTTATGCGTTTCTCTAGCATCAAGCGTACAGCAAACCTCGCTGCATGAAAGCTCGAGCGAGACTGATCGATTTTGTTTGTTTTTATTCATTTTTTGAGTACAGTATTAATATCCCAGAAAGTTTCCTGCTAAATATGTATGTATATTAAAAAAAAAAAAAAAAAAAAAAAAAAAAAACAAATTTTAATCTAAAATGCTTTCTTAAATCGATATAATCAAAGAAACGAATTTTACAAATTTTAAAATTGAAATTTTCTATGCCTGTATTGTAGTGAATGTGAGAGTATAAATTTTTTTCTTTTCTTATTTTTCGCTCTCGCAACAACTGACCAATAGCAAGTGTTGCCTGGCTTTGGTTTAGATTAATCTTATGAGAATGGAGCCCCAGCTTTCCACATCTACTCCAAATGTTTTAAGAATTGCCAAAGAATCATTTACGAACGATTGGATTCTCCTAATTGACGCACTATTCTCGCAAGTGGCTGGTAGAATAACGAAAAGTAATTTTATTTGGATTGTTTATTTTCGTACCGGGCTTTCAACATTCCATGCTAGTTCAAAATTATCTTTTGATTATGGCATCTTCTGCTCCTCTCGTTTTGTTACGGAGATGTTAAAGTTTTGTTACCAGAGTTAGTTTGGAGTGACTTATGTAAACCGTTGTGAACATATCACCAAAAAAGGGCCATTGTTCATAACTTCTTTAAAACACCTGTGTATCGCAGGGGGAATTTTTATAGAGATACATTTTGGGTAAAGGGTAGTGCATACAGGGGTATTCATAGGTTGCGGAATTTAATAAGATATTCTTCTTCTATATTCTTCTATTAGCTATCCTCTTCGTAGCCTCTTCTTTAAGTTCTGAGGTTACTGTTTTGTCCTGAGATAAAATTATTTTCTCATACGAACTATCGAGTTTTGCCCATTTCGAGTCTAAGTGTTTTAATTTGACGTCGAGAACTGATTCTGATAATTCCTCTATGGGAATTTGTTGGAATAGTTTGCAAAATTGGATCAAATGATCACAAATAAATACGAAACTCTCCTTTGGAGAGCAGTTTGGATCGCTAGGATATAATAGTCTGTTTGTAGCAACGACAATGATCATCGTATAATACAAAAAGTGTTGATTGTATTTTAATGCAATTGTATCAACTTACATACCTTGGGATCACCACACAAGAATATCGTATGTTATCGTAAACAAAATATCCTTCAAGGTTACTTAAAGAACTTTGCCGACAATGTATGTTTTATATACAAACACGCTTTATTATGATGCGTATCACACACGTCGGCCACATAAGTCCGCTTTTAAAAATCTTTCACAGAATCGTAACATTTCCCTTCCCCATAAACTTCATTGCGAAAATCATACATTTATCTGAAGTTTCCAAACAATTCAAAATTCAACATGGAGTCTTAAAATTCTTCATTCTATCATTTCCATGCTTACCGAAACAACATTTTATGTTCTTATTTTCTGTAAAGGGCGTAAGGCTCTGTTTCAATGCGTTAACCTTCTGCCAACGGTTTCTTATCATTGGTGTAGATTGCAATATTTATTTCTGATAGCGCTAGTAATGTTAAATTGAAAATGGATAGGTATATTAACATTGTAAAATAAAATTCGATGTTTAAGTAAGTAATTTAAGATTACGTTCTCTGGCTTCTTCTTATTTTTCTTTTTGCTATGTAAACATATTTAACATTTATATTTAATATGACGGCATGTTTTGGTACATAAAAATTTAACGGTAAATAATTAGGAAGTGAGTGACAGTGTTGAAAAATTCATATCAAAAATACCGCAGTTCCCCCGCGACGCTTTTAGTACTTTTTTATTACTTCATATTTTATATTTTACGTTTTTCAACTAATGCGTTAGCAACTTTTTCAGCGAGATCCTTAACAAAAAATTTGTGATGTGATCATTTCGATAACAGCGATATGTTTGTTGCAATAAGGGCGTTGTCGCTGATACAATATCATTCCTGCGTATGCGTATGTCCAAATCGTTTCATTTTCAATTTACGCACTTATGTAGAGAACAGAAAAGTTTGTAAAATGTAGGTTATAAAGTAATTTTGCAAAAAAGGCGTTGTTGATACAAAAATTCTTTGCGCGTATTTATACATCGTTTTACTTTAAATTTACATAATACAAAGCGGAAAAGTTTGCCTAAAGTTAAGATATAACTTAATTTTAAATTTAAGTCCTGAAAATAATTTATTCCCATTCGAAAAGGTAAGTAAATGATTTGTTATTCATTTATACAGTAGGTCTAAGCGAAACTCCTACAGCTTAAAAAATAAAAGTGTTTATATTTTATTAGTTCGTTTTATAAGTAATTTAACAAAACATAAAAACTTCAAGTTAGCATTAACAAAAAAAAAATTTAATAAAAATCTTAAAATAATTGTAATTTGTATGTCAAAGTCAAAATCGTACACCACATGTGATAAATGAAATAAAGTACTGCACTGTTTGTACTTCAAAAATAGAAAGCTTTGCTACAATTTCCCAAACAGGAAACTGATTTATTTTTCTATTTTTCATGGACTAACTTTGGAACATTACGCATGTACTTAATAGCTAGCTAGATCGGGAGATGTGGGAGGGGATCTGGTTCCGCGCGTCCAATTTCGCCAAATGCCTCATTTTTGCTCAACAATAAAAAAAACAATACATACAACTCGTCCTTGCATGTTTTTAAAGTATCATTGTTGTTATGCTACTTTCCTGAATCCACCCTACCATGGTTTTCGATTTAGGGAAAATTTGTTTCGGAAAATCCCTAAAAGCACTAAACCTTACCTACGCCTATAAAGTTTTACATTACAACGAAATAATTTATGTTTTCATCATATTATTAACATCTGGTTATATTGAAATAATTATAACAAAAAAAAAATAACTCTCATAGTCTTAAAATATCTAATGGATAAATAGAAATTATAAAAAAAAAACTAATTATCATGATATTAACATCACTACATGTTATCATTACAATTGATCAGTGATGCTAAATTGATTATTACAAAAAAAAAAAAAAAAAAGAAATTGGAGATAAAGAAAAACAAACGCAACTATAAAGCCGAAAGTCCATACCATGCGTTTTCTATTACATGCGTATACCGAAAAAGTAGAATCAGTGTATTTGATTGTGACAAGTTACAAAAGAAAAAGCATAGATTGCATAGACGCATAGAAAGTAGGATTACTTTCTACTTTTCTATGCGACTAATGCAGTGTTGGAAAATGTCAGTAGTTTTTT
Source organism: Sarcophaga subvicina (assembly GCA_936449025.2). Taxonomy (NCBI): domain Eukaryota; kingdom Metazoa; phylum Arthropoda; class Insecta; order Diptera; family Sarcophagidae; genus Sarcophaga; species Sarcophaga subvicina. The sequence goes on from OW388082.2 coordinate 41,892,745, forward strand.
AAACTTGGCATGCCAAATTATATACTATTGTGAATGGTTTCTATAAATATGTTTAAATAGTGCATTACTATTTACGCATTTTTTCTTTATTTGCATTATAAAAAACACATATTTCATAATAAAGTTTATTACTAATTTAAGAGGAAAATACATTAAAATACATTTTTTAACAAATTTCTTTCATGAACAAAATATGTATATGATGATTGTTTATACATATGTATGTATATGATTGTTTTTATGTACTGAGTGTCATCTATTTTGAATTTATTAATTTGTAAACAAGAAAAATGCAGGATAAATTTACTGAAAACACTCGTCTTGTGTTCTTTTGAGGATTTTCGTAGGCCTTAACAGCACAATACAATGTAATTTTTGTGTAAAACTATTAATAATAAAAACAACTAATAACAATTTTTAATTTTTCCTTCCAAGAAATTAAAAAATTTTGGCAACTTTCAGCAGGAAAAATTTTTTATGAGCAGTACGTCTTATTTTGATCTTATAATATTTAGCTTCTTAATTAACTCTTGCTCAAGAAACTATACTCATTGTGACCGAAATTCACCAACATTTCGATTAATATTTAAATATTTAAGAATCTTTAAACTTTTCATTGACGAAATTAAAAAATATTCCAAATTTTCCCTTTTTAACACAAAATAAATGTTTGTTTACATTTAATATTTCTACTTTATCCGCCGGTTTTCACTCTGTATATCTGTTGCTTCTAATACATTTGCCTCGCAAAACTTATAACATAATGCACTATTTAAACATATTTATAGAAACCATTCACAATAGTATATAATTTGGCATGCCAAGTTTAAAAAACTGCTGACATTTTCCAACACTGCATTAGTAGCATAGAAAAGTAGAAAGTAATCCTACTTTCTATGCGTCTATGCAATCTATGCTTTTTCTTCTGTAACTTGTCACAATCAAATACACTGATTCTACTTTTTCGGTATACGCATGTAATGCAAAACGCATGGTATGGACTTTCGGCTTTACTACTAGCATACTCTTGTTGTTGCATTTGTTTTGAACACATATTAATGTAAAAAATACTGTTTTAACGGACAAAAAGCGTGAACAGAACAAAATCTAGTTTTGCACATCATTTATGTTTTGATTGTTGGTGGAGTTAAATTGAAAAACGAAAAATTATTAAATAGTGAAACTATTTGAAATAGTTTAAATTGTATTTAACAAAACGAAGTAAACAATTCTGAAATAAATACAATTTTGTTGAACGAAAAATGGAGGCCGCAGAAGCTAGGTAAAATATTACTTTTTGCAATGTAATAAAACTATAATAGTTTTTTTTTGTTTTAGTGCAAATAGAAGTAAATCGTACATAGCTCCTTTTAAAGAAGAGTGGTCGAGTATGTTTTCATAGTTAGTAAGAGACGGCAATTACAAAAGGTGAAGGCCATGTAATGTTAATATAATGAGTGGAATAGTCCACATAAGAAGACATGCATCGTGTGAAACTCACAAAAAAATTTGGAGTTAATGGAAAGCACACCAAAAATTGATAAGTTTTTAACAAACACCTATTGTCCTACAGAGCAATCAGCTAAGGAACTAGAAATTTTATTAACAATATTCATTGCGGAGCATAATTTACCATTTTCCGTTTTGGACCATTTAAATGGATTATTGAAGACTCACAGATAATAAAAAAAATTAATATAAATAGAAAAAAGCAAAGCAAATTATGGTGAATGTCACAGGCCCTGAAAATGTAAGGAATATAAATTTTTGTGAAAAAAATTATTATTCTATAATTATTGATGAGAGTAGAGACTGCAGCATCTCAAACAATTTAACAGTTATTATACGAATATTTGATAAAAAATGTTGGGACCGCTTTCTAGGTTTCGTAAAAATTAAAAATCCTTCAGCTAGTGGCATATTTGAAGCCACAATAAAAATATTAAAAGAGAACAATATTCCTCTAAACAATATGATAGGTTTAACAACCGACAATTGTGCGGTCATGACAGGAAAATTTAATGGCGTTCACACAAAATTTAGAGCAATAGTCCCTCATATGTACACAAATGGCTGTATTTGCCATATTTTAAATTTAGTTTCGTTGGCAGCTTTTAATCTTTCCATCCCGGTTAATTGATAAATTTATTAAAGAAATTAATAATCATTTTTGTAATAGTTCAAGTCGTCGAGATGATTTTAAACAGTTCCGAGAGTATTTTGGCACAAGTATTCACAAAATTTTAAAATATTCTAGTACAAGGTGGTTGTCTCGTCAAGAAGTTATAGAAAGAATATTAGAACAATGGGAACCACTACAATATTATTTTACATTAAAAGATTTTGAAGCTGAGCTCAAAAATTTTAAATTAAAATTTATAATATCCGTATTTTCAAATCCCATTATCAAACCAACTTTTATGTTTTTGAAATATGCATTAAAAATAATAAATTCAATAAAATTAGAAATGCAAGCAGAAGACGCTCGAATTCATATAATTTTAGAACGAATAACATTTTTATTCCGGCAAATGGGTCGCAATATTTTTAAAAAAGATATACTTGATACGTATGAAATATCAAATTTAGATCTAAATGATGAAGATAATCATCTTTCATTAGAAGATGTTTATTGCGGAACCCAGGTAGATATTTATATATCAAATAATGAAATTGAAGAAAATGTTATCGTTCAATTTAAAAAAATTCCAAAAAATTTTATTTAAAATTTTGCGAAGTTCTGAAAACAAAATTCATTTTTGATAATGAAACCTTAAACTGGTTTAATAAGTTTACCCCAGAAAATGTTATCTCTGGAAAAACTAACAGCGTTGTACCAATATTAGTAAAAATGTTTCCTAATGAACACCAAAATTTTGAAATAATAAACTCACAATTCAGAACACTGGCTGATTTAGAAATTATAAAATCGTATAAAAATGAAATATAAGCAATTTTTGGACCAAAATTTTTGAAATTAAAAATGAATCAAATGAATATATGTTTTTAGAACTTAGTAAAGTAATAAGAGGGATATTATCTATTACCCATTCATCCGCAAATGTGGAACGAATTTTTTCGTATCAAAATAATAAAAACAAATGAGAGAAACAGACTACATGTAACTACACTTTCTGGATTAATACAAACTAAAGATTTAATAAATTCATCAAACTGTTATTGTTATAATTATAAAATAACGAAAAATTTGATATCAAACCTATAGTAAAAACCATTTAAAAAATTATAGACTGTTTTATGTATTTATATATACATTATTACTTTATAAAAAATATATATTTATCAATAGGAAAAATTAAATTTCTCCATAAAATTAATAATTATAATATTTGTTTGTTAAAACAGTAGAATTGAATTCAAGTGTACTTTTTTGTTATGTTTTTTATTGTTTATTAAAAAAAATATATATTTCTAATAAACACATATTGTTTATGGCTGACGGTCCAAACTTCCCATCCTTGGTGACATAAACAGGATTGTTTAAATGATGGCAAATTAGCAACAGAGGGCGCTGCAGTGTATAATTAAGCTTTTTTATATTTTAATATTGTTGTTGTTTTTGGCATTAAATATTTTTTTTGTTTTTTAATTAAGTTTTTTTTCGCTTTTGATCGCCTGGAGAAATTTAGAGCTCCAGAAATTTTAATAATTAATTTTGCATTGACGGCATTCAGCCATTTTTATTGTAAACTAATAAATTAAAAGTAATATATAAATAGTGGCAGTGAATTTTAAAATCGTTTGTAAGAAAACCAAATAAATAAAAGAAATTGTATAATAATTTTATATAAAAAAGGAAAGTGCTATTGGTTTGGTTTTTTTTTTTGTGCATTGGAATCTTGCTAATTTTGCTTTCTTTTTAGTGGCCTATTTTTCCAATTGTATAAAGACACAGACGGTACTTTTCTTTATTTCACACTTTTACATACAGTCCACGGAGTTATCATTTGGTCCTTCGAGCCGGATTTGGAATCATTTTTTAATTTGCATCTATTAATTTTAATAAGGTAAAGTTGTTTGTGCTTTATTTTTTTATTGTTATTTGGTGGTGATTCATACACTGGTAAAGTTTTGTTGTCTAGTCTAACAGAACTTTACTTGTATATAATATAACAGTGTATATTTTCAAAAGGTATTGGTGTTATAATTTCAATAGCACAGCCATACTCTGGGAATTTATCGGATATTAAAACCAAACGGGTTTTAATATACAATGTTAATCCCTTTTGTCTTGGGTTATAAGGGGATAAATTTTTGAATAAAAAGATCAAATTGGTTGATAAATAGTTGAAAGTCGAGTTCAACAACCCAATTTGATTTTTTGTCCACAGTTGTGTGATAATTAGTAATTGTGCGTTGGGTAGTAGCAAAGTCTATTACCATTAATGACGATCCTTGAAATCCACCTTTTACATGATAGGGGTACTCGTAAATAAATGTTATTTATTTTTTTATTATTGGTGGATCTAAATTTTTGAACAGATGTTTGATTGAACAAAAATTTAAAATTTTGTTTATTAAATTTTTGAATTAAATAACCAAATTTATTTGTGAGTTTCGTTTCGTATTTTTTTGACGTTTTGGTTTTTTATACTTTTAATATTACTTTTAATTTTCTATTAAATGAAAATCTATTGAATTTATGGGATAAAAAAGGATAAATATAATTTTTTTTAACAAAGTGAGAATAAATAGTTATGCGAAACTGAATTCAATAAACAAATAGCGATTTATTGGATGTTTTTGCACATTTTGTACCTTTTGATTTTTGATTAGCAAAGCTTTGGTCATTGGAATCTCGTCCTTTTGCCTCAATTTCGCATTGCGCGTAACATTGTAGATATTTATGTCCGTCTATTAGCGATTTTTTCGATATCAATTTCGTTGTTAACCGCAAAGGTGGTATTGGTATCAATTAGATTATATAACCAAGCAGACCGCGGTGAAAATTTGCTTTTTTTCGTTGGAAAAATTTGAATAGTTTAAAATATAATTTTCGTCCTTATATTTTTTCCTGACTTAAGTTTTTCAGTACACTTGACCGCGAGGCTTTAAATACCAAATTGATAAATTTAATCGTTTTTCGGGATTTGAATTCAATATGCCAAAGTCAAGGAAATTATTGACTTTTGAAACATTTGCACAAATGTTTCTGGATTTTGAAAAAGATTTTAATGCCACTCAGGAAGGTAATACGGCCTTCTCTATAGAAATTCAGAGCGAAGAATTTAAGTTGCTATGGACAAAGGTTAAGGACGCTTATGAAGCCTTTGCCACAGGAGATGAAGAAGAAGGTGATCGAGAAGCAGCACGCGAACTTTTCGGCCATTGTCGTTTGGAATACATTTCGGTAGCTGCCCTAATGAGTGAGCTCTCTCAAACTTTGGTCAATCGATGTGAGATGTCCTCGACCCAGTGCCAAAATGGTCAAAGTAGCAAGAATCACTTTCGGAACCACATACAGTTACCACCATGTACCATGGAGATATTTCATGGTGACTACAAATCCTGGCCATCTTTCCGGGATATGTTCACGGCGGTGTATGTGAATGGCGCCACTATTTCACCTGTCGAGAAATTATTTTATTTGCGGCAGTTTACGCGAGGTGAGGCATTGGAAATTGTCAAAAAATCACCTTTAACGACCCATGGATTCCAGGAGGCCTGGAACAATCTTAGAGATAGGTTTGAGAACCAGAGAATACTGGTGAATTCTCAATTAAAGATTCTTTTTACACTGGAACCTATAAAATTAGAATCCGCTCATAAGATTAAGGGAATCCAAAGAGATATTAATAATGCGATATCAGCACTTCGAATGCATGATATTGATATTTCTAATTGGGATTCGATTTTCGTATATCTCTGCTCCACAAAATTGCCCGTACTAACTTTGTCTCTCTGGGAACAGACAATCCAAAACAAGGTGGAGATTCCCAAATGGAAGGATTTAGATAATTTTTTGACATCACGGTTTCAATCTCTGGAAACTGTGTCTGAAATACGGAATTTTGAACCAGTTGGTAGTAGTTCTAGGCCTGCCCCTGAAACTTTCTCTAACCCGAAAAAGGGAGTTCGATCCTTTTCCACTATGCTGAATAGGAGAGTTTGTACATATTGTTAGGGGAACCATTTGATGAATATTTGTCCGAAATTTTTCGATTTATCTCCTGGGAGACGGTTTTCGGTGGTGAAAAGGTACAGTCTTTGTATCAATTGCCTCACAGGTGGTCATAGACTCAATGAGTGTAAGAGTACTTTTGGTTGTACGGTGTGCAAGTTGAAGCACCACACTCTACTGCATCGAGAGGTGTATGGATCCTCTTCAGGCGCTTTGGATGCGCCGAGTTCTAGCGGTGCAGTCAGGTCGAATGGTAGGGTCCAAAACTGCTTTGCTCCTACGTCGAGGCAGATACTTTTGGGGACTGCGGTAGTTGGTATCTACCACCGGGGAGAGACGTTCCGAGCTAGGGCCCTTATAGATTCAGGGTCTCAAGCAACCTTCATTTCGGAAGGATTACAGAGAAGATTAGGATTGCCAACGGTGAATATACATGCTAAGGTCTCTGGTTTGAATGGAGCATGTGCTGGTGCAGTCCAAAGACAATGTTCGTTTGTCTTAACTTCTCTGTCGGGCGATCAACCTCGTGTGGAGGCAATCGGTTTGGTGTTGCCGAAGTTGACAGGAATGTTACCTAGTTCAACTGTTAACATATCGCAATCTGCAGCCTTATCGGGGATTACTTTGGCTGATCCCAAATTCGATAAAAGCGGTCACGTTGACATTCTTATTGGTGGTGACGTATACCCTGACATCTTATTGGAAGGTGTCAGGAAGAATATTTTGGGAAAACTAATGGCGCAGGAAAGTATATTTGGCTGGATTGTAACCGGTCCTTTACCAGAGCTGAATTCGAAAGAGCTCTCAAATTATGTGTCAGATTACACGAAAATAGAGGTCGGCAGAGAATCTCAGAGAACTTTGAGGCCGAATAATCGAGGGCATAAATTGTTGCGAAATGGGTCCAAGTCCCTCTACACTGAGATAAATAGATCTTTTCGTACAATGGCCTACTGCCAATATTCATGGAAGTATGCTAAGGTTGGTGTCACAGCAGCAATAAGAGAAGGTATAGGGCGTACCACTAAATGATGTTTAGGTCGTATTCGAAATTTACGTTTGGGTAACAACGGTACTGTAAAAGCTGTGAATTTAGCAACTGACTGTGGAATAATTACAAGGCCGATTGGGAATCTTGTAATTCTTCCAACTAACTGAATATTTTAATACGCAACTCTAGCTTATAGTATCATGGTACAACGAGGAAATCCCTCAGTGGTGAAGATGTCGAAGGCGATGAATTGTAAGGTCGCTTGAGCCACGATTATACCTGGTGGACGTGTGCCTTTACCGGGCAATAGACCTAGTCCGTCTGTCCCTAAGGAGGTTAGGTTAAAAAACTGAAGCACCGAAGAGGACTATCTGCCCACTAGCCAAGAAAAATATCGGACCTCGTCCGTCCTGATAATTCACCAGTGAACCTAGTTCGTTCAATGATCGTGAGAGCGGAAGACCTAGTTCGTCGGAAGCTCTAGTTCCGATTTAGCAGAGGAACAATAAGCCTTAAGAATTCAATACCTAATTTTAGACCATGATACTTATTTCTGAATATATTTTTCGATTGCAACGTTTTTCTTTCTGGAGTATCAGACTTGGAACTGCTGCAAGCTGTCAAGTTTTTGGGGTTTGGTTTTCTATTGTTTTGAAATTAGAAACTAACATGAGAGTTTTTCTTTTGATTTTTTTCCTTTCTTTAGTTAGTCATTAGATGGAGGACATCTTTCTTGGTTGCAGTACTGCAAGGGCGCCGGCATGTTTATGGCTGACGGTCCAAACTTCCCATCCTTGGTGACATAAACAGGATTGTTTAAATGATGGCAAATTAGCAACAGAGGGCGCTGCAGTGTATAATTAAGCTTTTTTTATATTTTAATATTGTTGTTGTTTTTGGCATTAAATATTTTTTTTGTTTTTTAATTAAGTTTTTTTTCGCTTTTGATCGCCTGGAGAAATTTAGAGCTCCAGAAATTTTAATAATTAATTTTGCATTGACGGCATTCAGCCATTTTTATTGTAAACTAATAAATTAAAAGTAATATATAAATAGTGGCAGTGAATTTTAAAATCGTTTGTAAGAAAACCAAATAAATAAAAGAAATTGTATAATAATTTTATATAAAAAAGGAAAGTGCTATTGGTTTGGTTTTTTTTTTTGTGCATTGGAATCTTGCTAATTTTGCTTTCTTTTTAGTGGCCTATTTTTCCAATTGTATAAAGACACAGACGGTACTTTTCTTTATTTCACACTTTTACATACAGTCCACGGAGTTATCACATATATTTCCAATAAAAATGTGTTTTGTACAATTAGGGTCAAAAAGTACAATTTAAAACGCTGGTTTGTACAATTTAGAAATGTTATTTGCCAACCCTGTTGTGGAACAAAATTTAACACATGTATTTGTAGAAACAAAAAAAGTTGACAAACAAATCATTTACAAATTCAAAGAAACAGCAACATTATTTTATTTAAAATTTTAAGAAACACTAAAATCTAAATTGTCTTTTGAAAATAAAACATTAAAAATGTTAAATAATTTTTTTCCAGAAAATGTTATTTCTGGTACAACTAGTAGTATAATTCCTCTGCTATTAACGTTATTTCATAATGAGGAAATAAATTATGAAAATATTAATTCGCAATTCAGTGCCCTAGCAGATCTTCCAGAAACTATGTTTTAAAACGGAAAATGTTTCAATTTTTTGGAAAAAAATATTCTAATAATCCTCGTAATGATCCTGAGAACACATCACATTTCCCACTTTGGATAAATCCTGTTGTGACTCGATTACTTCTTAATTGGGAATGGCGACGCATTAAAAACAGTTTTTTTGCGACATCGGAAGTTTCAAAATTCTCAGTTTGCACTCGAATTGCAATCAAATATTTGAATAAAATATTTATTGTTTACATCTATCAAAATGGGTGAGTAGTGTTCCACGATTTGATGATTGATTAATATTTTAAAAGTTTTATGGAAGTTAGGTTTGGTTGAAGGCAGCCGTCTCAATGGGCATAGTTTACTTGGGTCCTATAAAGTCCCGTCGTAACACCAAAATTACCTATACATATATCTCTCAGTCATCCGGAGAGTTTTATGAAAATTTATTTCTCGTTAAGTTTCCGAACGCTGGGCAATGACAGAAAATATGTTCTGTGTTCTCTTCTCCCTCATCTTTAAAGCTTTTCAGTCTACCGGCATGAGCACTCAACCCGTTATAACTGCCACAACTTCCTTAAGATGGAATCGTGTCATGTTTAGCGCATGATTTGTACTGATATAGCCAGAATTATAGTCCACTCTTATTACTACAGTAATTGGGTAGTGCAAGCGACAATCTAAGATTCAGTGGTTCTGAAAAGATTCATCCAACTTTGTCGCGTGATCTGGACCGTTCAGATGACACTTGGATGATATAGTCCTTTATGGATCTGTATATTCGTAGCAAATATATCCAAGAGTTTTGTATAATCACAGTTTCTATCTTTTCGCTTTAGCATCGCCAACATGTCTTGTGGTAGCCAGTTAAGGATAGTAAACAGTACTTTTGCTGATGTAGTCCTTAGAGGACCTAATATCTCAATACTCTATATTCCAACGCAGAAAAGAAAAGCTTTCTAATAGTTTTAAAAAACATCAGAGAGCGTAGCAGTCAGTAATCATATACATATACAACTGAGTAGAACAAATAGGAGCCGGTCTAACTACAAAACAAACAAGTTAGAATTTTTACCACCAGTGTTAAATCCATTTAACATGCGTATTTTCTGATAAAAAAAAGTTAGTTTTGCATACTTCCAAGTACAATTATTTTACAGGATGCTTTTTATTTTTTTTATTGAATCTTCATTAATTATGAACTAACAATAATTATTCAAATCTTAAAACTACACAGAAAATTTTAAAACTAAAGAAAAAATTCTTAAAACCAAAAAGAAGAAATTATAAATTTATATTATTTAAAATATTCAAAAATAATAATTCAATAATAATAAATAAAATATTCAAAAATAAAATATCATCTCCCTCATCTTCGGCCCAGCGCAAGAGTATCTTTCTTTTTAATCGAATATGGCCAGTGTGATGTGAAATACCACGGACTAACGGATTTATGTGGCCATCTAGGTTATATAAATACTTTTCAGCACATCTAATAATTTCCATTTTAACCAGCGGGACGTCGAGATCTTTGTGAATATTCGAGTTTTTGATATACCAAGGGGCGGCAGTGATCATTCGTAAAATTTTATTTTGGCGCCTCTGAATTTTCTCTACGTTTGAAGCTAAGGCAGTACCCCATAGCTGTACTCTATAACACCAAATGGGTTTTAATATTGAATTGTATATAAGGAGTTTACAATCTAATTTAAGTGATGAATTTCGACCAATTAACCAATTTATTTGAGCAGTTTTCATATTTATTTGTGCCAGTTTTAACTCAATATGCAATTTCCACGTTAAACGCCGATCAAGGTGTATACCCAAGTACTTTACATGAGTGCTTTGTGGTATTGTCTGATTATTAATGCATATAGCAGGGCAGGTCTCTCTTCGCAATGTGAAGGTTACGTGAGTAAATTTTTGCTCGTTTACCTTTATTCTCCATTTCTTCAACCATTTCTCCAGTAGGGATACTTGTTCTTGTAAGAACTGCGATGCAACCTGTGGGTTCATATGTACGCTTAAAAATGCAGTTTTGTCAGCAAATGTGGAAGTACGTATGTTTTCACTTATTGCCATGTCAGCTGTAAATATCAGGTATAAAACAGGACCTAGTATGTTACCCTGAGGAACACCGGCGTTAATTTTTTTAAGGGGAACTTAAAAAATTACCTTGTTTAATTACAAATTTTCTATCACTCAAACAGCTCTTTAATATATCATATATATTTTCAGGGAATATTTGCTTCAATTTGAGTATAAGACCTTCATGCCACACCTTATCGAAAGCTTGAGAGACATCAGTGAAGAGTGCAGAACAATACTTTTTTTCCTCGAATGCATTTCTTATTACATTAGTTTACTGAATGGTACTATGCTTTCTCCTAAACCCAAATTGGTGATTTGGGATACAACCGCACTCATTCAACAAAGGTGCTAGCTTACATATCAGTACCTTCTCGAATAATTTGGATAGGTTAGGCGAGAGACTTATCGGCCTATATGCATCAACCTTGGTATGATCCTTACCTGGCTTCGGTATCCTGGTAATGAATGAAATTTTCCATTGTGTAGGGTAATATCTTAGTCGAATAACAGCATTCACAATGAATAAAATAACTTTTGCAGCTATGCTAGGTAAATTCAATAGCATTTTGTTGCTTATTTTGTCAATCCTGGGGCTTTCCTCGGGTTAAGATTTTTAATGGCATTCACAATATCATGAAGCTTAAGCCTAATGGGTCTGGGAGCCTTCGCAGCAACAATTGGTAAATTAATTATTTCGGTAGACTTGTTAGGGGTGAAAACAGTTTTCAGGTGATTCACAAATAGCCGACCTTTTTCTGCATCACTACTTACTTGCCCAGTTACCATTTGAGTCACGTAAAGGTGGTTTATTAATAATTGGCCTTTTCAGATTCCTGGTTGCACGCCATAATGAATAATTTGTTTGGGGAGTCGCGTCCAGATTTTCCAAATAATGTTTAAAGGATAGAAGCCTTTGTGATTCAAGTATCCTTTGAAGACGTTTTGTACATTCATTTAGTTTTCTTTTAAGTTGAGGTGATCTCTGTAGTTGCCACTCTCTACGGAGTCTACGTTTTTCTAGCACAAGGTTTTCGATATCAGCGGAATAAATTCTGTTGTACCTAATTCGTTTTGGACCCTTAAAAGCGCTTTGGGTGGCTAACGTAAGGGTTTTTTCAAAATCATATACTGCCAGGTTCAAATCGTCGATAGTTCTTAGAGGAATATTTTTTGAACAGTGAGAGCTTATGTATTTCTTATATTTTATATATATATATATCTTATATTTTGCATTCACTGCAGTCTCTTTTTCCATTAAGTATGTTATGTTATGTTATGATTGTAGGCGTATGATCCGAAGACAGATCCAGTGAGGCTTCTACCTCATATGCTTCTCTAGAGATGTTCTTAACTACTGCGAAGTCGATTAAATCTCGATTTTTTTGTCTATCCGTTGGCCAATAGGTAAGCTGCCCTGAAGAAATAACATCCAGTTTCAATTTAGAAATTGTGTCGAACAGTGTTCGGCCTTTTGGAGAAGTAATTCGAGAGCCCCAATAGGAGTGCTTTGCATTATACTCACCGGCTGCAATAAAACGAGGGCCTAGTGATCGAAAGAAATGTTCATATTGACTCTCAGTGATCGAGTAACTAGGTGGACAATATAATGACGTGATAACAAGGTTTTGTTGGAAATCTTTAAGAGAAATATTAGCAGCCTGAAGGTATTCTTCGCAAAAAACACTCATTTGGTAATGTTTTATTCGAGCTCTTATTAAGACTGCGGACCCTCCACATGATCTATCACGGGGATCCTTTGTGCCGTAAAATGAATAACCGTTCATTTTGAGTAAGCCTCTTAATGTCAGATGAGTTTCCGAAATAATCATGATGTCAATTTTGTTGCTAATAAGGAAGTGTTCAATTTCATTTTTATGCTGGCGAATACCGTTTGCGTTCCAGAAACAAAGTTTTAATCAGGTTGGGAGCATTAGGAGTCTGGTTGTTTGTTGGCTGTGAATTTGGTGCTGAGTTAGATTTCAAAACACTCGCGTACGAGATTTTATTTGTGTCTTTGTTGACTATTGGTGTATAATTATGTGTTTCTACTCTCTGTGTCTGCGTAGGTGGAATCATACTCCTTTGGGTCATCGAGTTCTTTACCATATAATAAACGGGGCAACAACCCCTGTAATTGGCAGTGTGATTCCTCACAACAGTTACTACATTTTCTCAAACTAGTATCGCTTTTAGGCCTGGAATATTTGGCGGTACTATGTAATTCCCCACAAATTACGCACACTGGAGGTAACTTACAGTAAGATCTAGTATGACCGTATTCCTGACAATTTTGGCATTGCACTGGTCCTGACCGCTTATATGGTTCTTCTAGTACAATTCTTCTATGCGACAGGTACTTTATGTTATAGATTGGATGAACTTCATTTTTCTTTAATTTAATATCGTTTGGCTCTAGTTCAACGCGAAATATTGGCTGAACCACCCTCTCACGATTCCTAATGTTTACAACTGACTTGATCTTGAATCCATTATGTTGTAAACTACATTTTATTTCTGCGGGTTCAAGTCTGGGATCTATACCCTTAACTACAACCCCTTACCACTTTTTAATTGATAGGTGTAAACATTATTTTTAACCTTTTCAAATTCTGAAATTAATTTCCGGAAATTATCTTCAGTATTTACCTGGATCTTAGTTTCAAATATAATTCACCGTTTAACGGAGGCCACATAAAAAGAGTTTTCACCAATTAATGTTGTAATTAATTTAATTAAAGCAGGGGAGGTTTGTTCCCTCAAGTAGACTGGAGGGGGTTTTGGCGATTTGTTGGTTTTAATTTCCTCTTGCTTTATATTAATTGCAAAAATATTAGAGAGACAATAAAGACTATGATTGGCAAATCAATTTGAATACATTGAGAAAATTTTTTTTGCTTAATATGATGTATTTTAAATTTAAATATTATTTAAATTAAATTCTTGTAGTTTAGGTTTGAATTTAAATTAAAAAAAAATATAAACATTATTTTCATTACAATAACATCTACAAATTTCAAAGGATGTAAAAGAGTCCTGTTGTACATGATCATGAAACAAATGGAAATGCTGTTCTTGAAAAAAAGTTTTTCTGTTGTTATGTGTTTGGTTTTAACGTCTCTTATGTGTTTTTACATGCAAGTTGTTTATTTTTCTAATTCACAAATACGTATAAATATGTATGTATGTATGTATATATTAATTTACATGTTGATGTTTATATGATGTATGCTGGAAAGGAGTTATACTTTTGCTAAACTCCTTTACAGAATTACTTGCAAAGTTGGAATTTTGAACAAAACTTAGGTAATGCATCCATTTCCTTTGGGACCTTTCTCCATTACAACATTATTTAGTCGAATAGCAAAGGAAATCTTCCCAAAAGAACATTAACAGAGATATTTACCATATTTAAACAAAACAACCGACTATGCTTCTATTGGCATTGATAAAACGAGTTTGTTAAAGGTATGCTAAAAGAAAGAGATGAGAATTGTATTTAAATAAAAATATAATTTACATATTGGCAACCGACAGACAGCTTTTGTATTTGAATTTTCATTAAAAAAGAAGTACAGGAAACGAATAAAAAGCAGAAACAAAAGATTGTGAAATTTACTTTCTTTACTTGCGTGTGAAGGGATGATTCGAATTGTAAAAATTTAATCAAATTTAACTGGTGTGCACTACGATATAAAATAACAACTAGAAATGAAGACCGAGATATTTTTTCATATCATTTCAAATTCTGGAATAATTCGTTTTGTCAAAGTTTAATAAAATTTTACAATTTTTGCATGAAACGACCTAAACAAATTAAAACATATACCTAGATATATATATATATGAAAAATAATAACGAAAATTGAGAGCAAAAATAATTAAATTTGTTCCATATGCTGTTCATTAGTTCCTGAAGTTTGGAGAAAATAAGAACAAATTTGGAAAAGTCAATGAAATATTTTTTTGAGCAATAAATGAATGCCTTCCAAAATATTGCTGTCCGCTACGTCGTAGGCGTCCCATCTGGTTATTATATTCCTTTAATCAGGATTACAACCTAGCTTCTCACACCACTCATTTTGTGTGTGTTAATTGGGACCTACTGTTTAATGTTTAATGTCCGAAAGATATAATTGCGAAACTTTAGATGGAATTTTTCTTTTACTCTCAGTGTTTTTGCTAGACGACAGCTGAGATTAAGTCGCCGAAAGAGAAAAAATATTTTTTATATTTCGTTTTGTTCGAAATGTTTAAGCCATGGGTTGAACCACGAGCTTTCGTCTAATAAGACAACACCCTACCGAGTATCTCATCAGCGGCAATCGTAATGTTGTCTTCTAAGTCTCTGCTCCTGGGAGACTTTGCGTACTTTCCATATTAGAGAAAGTGTGATTAATTGCTCACTAAACTCGGCTCTAAATAAGTTCTTAGTATCGTGTACCACAGTCTTGTTGAAAAATCAGTTCCATAAAGTTCAACTCCCCCGTTTTGGGATTACTTCATTGACTGTAACATTGCGATTAACTTCGGTTTTTAAGAAGGAAAATTATATTTTTCATGCTGCTTTGGCTTCTGGCTGACCTGCGTAGATAAATATAATTTTTCGTTCGAAACACACCTGATTGATGCACTGAAGAAAAGTCTGAAGTTAGAAACGCTAAATGTTATCTTTAAGCCGCTTTCTGTGATATCAATACTATTGCTGATATTAAATGATCGTAGATAGGAAGACTAAACGATTAAAGAGACACGAAATACCACCTCAGAAATGGATATATGAACTTGCAAAAGGCGAAAAGACTAAAACAGATATTTGAATGCCTTTCAATATTTTCTAAACGAATTGGTGTCTTAAATGATATTGACCCGCTTTAGATTTTTCATAAATTTTGATTTTATTAGTAAGCAAAAACCGAGGCATTTTGTCTGAGCCCAAAATAAAAACTACCCTCTGTCTATAAGCGTCTATTTCCCTAGTTGAGGCACAGAAAACCAACCAAAAGGGTCTCCACAACAGTCTTTCCGACTTAAACAAATATAACGATTAGGAGGTAAATCTGCCGATACACGGAGTTCACGCAGGAAGAGAAAAACTTGCTCCAGCACAAAGTGTACAAGTTGTTTATGCAATTGAAAGACCTATTGATGCCACTATGTGTGGAACATAACATCGTAACATGTCTTCCTCGTCTTTTATGAGTGGAGCGCATGCGTTATGTTCAATTTTCTATGACGCTGGATAATGGATTTGGCAGATCACATAGCTGTTCGTATACACCTGCAACTTAGGAACCACAACAAAATTGTCAAATTGCTTGATCTCGGTGGCCGCTTCATATCATCTTCATGTGAGATGACTATGCCCTAAAATCGGTCGAGTACAATATCCAATGCAACATCACCTCTGTGGTACAAAGAGCTATCGTGTTTAAAACAAATGTCATTGGAGTCCATATTATCTAATTCTGGCCAAAAGAAGTTGGTAATCATTGGTAGTGCTCCCGTTGACAGTGATATTTCTCAAAGAATACTACGCCGGCAGGCACTTTTTTGCATTAGTCTTTGACGCTGCTTAGTTTCATTTGAATTCGTATCATCTCAAATTTTACAATTTTGTTTGTTCACACTCTCTTATATCTAGAAATGAGCCTCATCGCTAAAGATGATGTTTCTTTAAAAATTAGTGTGAGCTGAATAATGCTCTTGTGAGCGAGGCAAAATCGACTACATCGGATTCTATTGCACACTTCCATGGATAGCGTCGATCTTTTCAACGGATCTTACAATTCGTCGTGGTACGGTCGATCGTTTACTGAATCACTGGCCTCAAATTTATTCACCATAGTTCTCTCCATAGAATGATTATGACGGTCGTAAAATGTGCCCATTTTATCATTTGCTCGTGTTGTTGAATCATCATCCATAATAATATTGAAAAGCAGACTTAGTAAGTGGCAACTAATTTGACAGATGTGATTTCAACAGTCTAACTTCCATCCACAATGAACAAATAGAAGAATAGTTGTAATTGCTTACGGTTACAAATGCTTTTATTTAGTTATGTATTTGATCTGCCTTTTAAAATGACAGTTGTTACTTTCATATGTGTTTTTAGCGCTGGTCAGGTGGAACGTTTTTATACGTTTAACACATATTTTATGGACAAAAAAATTCGAAATTTAACTTTTAAAATCCCACAAATATTATGTATATACATATATAAATATCAGCAAACGTCATTAACTTGGCTTATGTTGTTTTAAAAATAAATAATTAATTGTAAACAAATTTACACCTTTGAGAATCACTTAAAATAAAATGGAGTCTACAAAATTGATTTTACTGATGCTCAGTTAAGGCATTAAGTTTTTTCTCGCAAAACCTTTTTAAAACTAAGTTTAGAGGAAATTACGAATTTGTTACCGGAAATTATATTTTCTTGAAGCTTAGTATACAAAACCTATCTCAAAATATGTTTATATGTATTTCTGATTATCTGCATATTTAAACGAACATTGAAAGAAACATGTGAAATGAAAGTCTAAAAAATTAGCAGGAGCAAACATTATATACCATGGTTTCTTCTACAGATTCTCCGATGGTATCTTATCACAACTGCTGACGACATTAACACTTTATGTTTACCGGTGCCAGCACAAATATTATTGTGTATATGCTTCTATGCAGGTGTATACGTACTTATACGTTTCATTAAAAGAATTGTTATGACAGCTACGACAGCACATCTTAAATTTTTTCTTATCAAAAGCATAGAAATGAAGAAAATTTAAAAGTATTCTGTAACGTTTTATATCACCATTAAAAATTCACCATATCACATGTAGAAAAAGAAATTCACTTGTTCGTTACTCACATGCTGCTTTAGCTCTCTCCAAGCCACGAGCGGCAAAAGCTTTAGCATTATTTGATTTTATTGAAATGAAAATGATTTTTGTATTCTCAGTCATAGGTATTTCACCATTACGGACGGTTTATAATTCGCTTCACAAATAGGTACATAACAAAATAACAAAAAAGTAGTAATAACGAAATAAAAACTTTATTCATTCTCTTTCACACCTTTCGCTCTCCAAACATTGTAGTCCATGTGTGCAAGAAGAGTTTGCAAAATCACATAAAATCTACGAAATTCTAAAATTTGCAAGAAAAAAGGGAGTAAAATTGATTAGATTTTAGCACGATTAATTGATTGAGCAACGAATTGGTGGTATGTCTGTTGTATGAACCTAAATCAAGAAAGTGTGGGAAATTGACATTTTGCGTAAAATAAACAAATTTGTTGACTCCTACAATTTTTCAAAAAAGAAATGAGTCTCATTTGGCAAAAGTTAACGTACTTGTCTGAGAAATCAGAACGATTCGTCAATAAATATTTTGCATAATAAAATTTTTATACGAATTATGGAAACGAAATTAATTAAAATATCAATGTTTTGCATTTAAAAATATTAGATATGTAATGTAATTAATTATAAAGAAAGAAACGAAATACCTAATAAAAAATAATTAGCATTTAATTCATTTGTTGGAAATAAATACATCGTCAAGGTTCTTTTATGTTTCTGTCGTACAATGTTATCACGCAGCAACCCGCTTTTATCCAGGAATTGTATGAGTTTCTGACATAATTCGTTCAATTGGTCGATTATATATAACCATACGGAAATATATTTGTATGCGACTATGTAATCGAATAAATGAGTGTGTATATAAGCGTGCATTATAGTATAAAGCAACATAATTTTGTCACATGTTACGCATAATTAATTATTAAATAACAAATGTTATAAGGCCGACAATAAGTATACGACTCATGTGCTATTAAACTAGCCAACTGCATTTATGGATATTTACCGGCAAACTTAAACAAACAAACGCCCATTAATAATCGTTTATGTTATAATGTACATACCAGAGAACTGAATGAAAGCATTCGTGTTTTCTCAACATTCATTTTGCAAAGCATTCATTCAACATCAATTTCTATTGATATTCCTATATTCACAGTTGCATAATCATATATTGAGATACGTGTGATACAATTTGACTACATTTTTCTTCGAGTCTTTGGGATGTTTCTTTCAAAAATCTTCTTCTGCTAAGCCATAGAATTTTTTGCAGTCAGGTCCCTTAATATCTACAGAAGAGAGTAAGATTTGCCAGATCTCTTGGAGGAAGGAAAATTATAATCTCACGTTATCGTAATTTGGAATCAGATATTCTAGATTTACCATCAACCATACTGACGTTACCTAGAGAGCAGCATTCACTAATGAAATGAGGGAAAATGTAAATTAATTTTCTTATAATTAACGGTGATGTCGAATGCTAATAGCAAAAAAATTAAGAAGCAGGTAGCAAATCATGTTCATTTAACAATATGATCAATAAAATTTACAGCAATAATCGGTCCTTTTCAGGGCAATGAAATAAATTTCTAGAGAGATTTTTCTTATGTTCAATAGTATTTTAATAATATTTTAATTTTTAAGGTAAAAGAAACTTAAAATTATTGTAAATCATTAAACCAATAGAACAAAAATAAACAAATAAACAAAACAAGTCTATAAATATTATTAACAAAGTAATCAATTTTCTAAGAAAAATAAAAACAATTAAAAAATAAGATTATAATTTATAATAAGATTCGATGCTTCTACATCCAAATTCTTTATTTTCTTCTTTATTTCAACTTCGTCTTCCCCATATTTTGTGCAATTTATTGCATTAATCATTACGGGGCATTTTAATATCGCATAAACATGGGAATTGTTGGCATAAATTTATAGTTTTGTATACTTCCTGATTCGCTTTAATTTGTTCTAAAATGACGTATACTGTCAAAAACTTGTAATATGGTTAGGTTAGGTTAGAGGACGTGTAATTGTCAATTATGACGAGTACAGTACGCGGAGGTCGAATTGACCCATTGTAACGGGTAATTTTTTAGCTATTATCTTTTTGGCAACACTGGATTGAATTTAACCATGAGTCATCTTACAAACGAACAACGCTTGCAAATAATTGAATTTTATTGTCAAAATGCGTGCTTGGAAAGCTGGCCGAAGATCCACTTCTTTATCGAAAAATTGTGTTCAGCGACGAAGCTTATTTTTGGCTCAAAGGATACGTAAATAAGCAGAATTGTCGATTTTGGAGTGAAGATCAGCCAGAAGCATTGCAAAAGCTACCAATGGGTCAAGAAAAAGTCATAGTTTGGTGCGGTTTATGGGCTGGTGGGATCATTGGACCTTACTTCTTCAAGGATGCTGCGAATCGTAACGTAACTGTGAATGGTGAGCGCTACCGTTAGATGATATCCAATTTGTTTTTGCCCCAAATGCAAGAACTTGACTTGCATTATATGTGGTTTCATCAAGATGGTGCCATATGCCACACAGCACGCGTAACAATGGACTTATTTAGAGGCGAGTTCGGTGAACATTTTATTTCACGTTCGGGACCGGTTGGCCGCCTAGATTGTGTGATTTAATGCCTTTAGACTATTTTTTGTGGGGCTATGTTAAAGCTCGTGTCTATACAGACAAGCCCGCTTCAATTGACGCATTGCAAGACAACATTGAAGCATTTGTTCGTGAGATACCGGCCGAAATGTAGGAAAGAGTATGCCAAAATTGGACTAAGCGGATGGACCATTTGAGGCGCAGTTGCGGTCAACATTTTCATGAAATAGTCTTCAAACATTAAATTATATGGACCGTACTATCGATTCAAATAAAGATTTCATGCATATTTCTGAATTTTATGTGTTTTTCTTTGAAAATTTTTCCTATAGCTTTTAAAAAATCACCCATTAAAAAACTTGTAATATACTTACCTAAAATATTAGTTTCAATTTTATTTTATTTTTTTATTTCTTTTGTATACTCGTGCGTTTTTCTTTTGATTATTTCTTTATTTTGTTTTTGTATATGAGTTGTTTTTGGCTGTTCATATTATGATATTGTTACGACTTCAACACAATATATTAAATATATACTTAATTGGTCATTACAACCTTTGAATCAGAATTACAACCTAGTTTCTCACACCTTCAATATTGTATATGTTAATTTTACCCATGAGTGGCGGGACAGTTTAAAGACGACTCCGAACGTCAGAAAACTGCTTAGAGGAAGTCGCTGAAGAAATATTTTTTGATATTTCAGTTTGTTCCAGATGTCTGAGCTCTAGGGATTGAACTGTGGCCAAATGTCCAATAAGACTACGGTGACTTCACCAGCTACTGATAAAAACTAGATTCTAAGTTTTACAAATTTTTCGGCCAAATTTTAATTTTAAATTGTAGTCCTTGACCATCTTAGTTTAACAAACATCTCGAATTAATATCATTTGGGTTCTCTTAAAGCACTTCCTATCTTAAAATTTAAATAAAAACAATGTGTATGTGAGATGTTATCGAAATTTTTTATTCGTTTGTCATTATGTTTGGAACATACATAACATTGTTCAAATGTTCGTCACGGATTCTCTGAATTTAGCGCATCGGAAATGCCAAATTTTCCATGACTCTTGCGCGTTAAATCAGCATGAGTTTGACCGATATTTTGGTTTTGAGAACTGGTGTGAGTTGTGGCCTATTTTCATAAAATAAAACATCGCATAATCTTGGTGGACAGTTCACATCAGCTCCACTTGACGTGTGGATCTAAACGCCGACCAGATTACGTTGGAATCCAGGTCATCCAATGCAGGTGATGGCTAAAGATTTGGCATCGTCCCAAATGTGACAATCATGTTTGTTCACGTACCAATTGGTACAAAAACGGGCCTTATCACTGAATTTAAAAGATTTTTCAATGAAAATTTGGATTTAGTTGGAAACTGCTCTAGAGACTGTTCAGCGAAAACCGTCGTTATCTATAGTCGCCCATGGTGATTTAGCAAAACAGACTAAACAAATAACAACTGTTTTGACAGACGTAGCTTCAATAAGATGGCCGCTTTCAGCTATCAATATTGCTTGTGAAAAACCCCACACTTGTTTATTATTTTTAATAATAATCAGGTAAATTCAGTTTAAAACATAAATTTAAATAAAAAAGTAAAAAAATAATGCTTTAATGTAATGATTTTGATTTATGAAAAGCGGAAATATATATACAGGCTGTTTACGCATCGTTTGATAAAATCACAGGTGGATTAAATACTTTATTATATAATGATCCATTCTTTTCCCGGTTTCATCCACATTTTTTAAGAATTTTTATGAAACTGTATATAAACGGAGTCGCCGTAGTCTAGTAGGTAATGTGTTGGCTTATTTGACGTAAAGTCAGGGTTCGAGCTCCAGGCCAGACATTCAAACAAAATAAAAAAAGTATTTCTTCGGCAACTTCCTCTCAGCAGATTTCTGGCAAAAACTCTGAGAGTAAATAAAATTGCCATGAAAAGTTTCTCAAAAATCTGTCGTTCGGAGTCGACTTTAAACTGTAGGTCCCACCACTCGTGTATAAAATTAACACACACAACATAAATGGTGTGAGAAACTAGGTCGAAATCCTGACTGAAGAGTTGTAATGACCAATTATGTACAGTGGTCGCCTTATAATTAGAAACGATGTTTCTGGAACAGAGTTCTCTGGAGTGACGAATCTAAGTTTAATTTGTCCCAATCTGATGGAAAAACGTATGTAAGACGTCCTCCAAACAAAGCCTTAGATCCCAGGTACACAGTGAAAACTGTAAAACAAATTAACAAACATACAGGTTGCTAAGTCGTTTCTAATTATAAGGTCACCATATATGTATGTATATAAACTGATTTCATGTAATAAATATTTATTTCTTTCTAAAAAATGGTAGAATAAATAAGCACGTGCTAAATAGAGAGTTAAGGGATTATGAAGAAGAGAATGAAAATAAAACATATATACATACACAAGCAGCGTTGCCGTTGTGACACTAAAGTATCACTTTTGACCCTTTTTCATGCCAATGAAACTTTTTATGGCCCTTTTTTTAACTTATCCCATTGTATCATTTTCACGAAATATGTGGCACTTTTTGACCCTTTTTAAAAAAGAGTAAAGTTCCAAAATTCCCCCGAAAGTTTTCAGTACATTTAGCTGTTATATATGCGTAAGTTTCGACAGCGAGAAGATTCGATTTAAATTTAATTTTGTAGTTTAGTGTGCCATGCATATTCAAATATGTTCACATTTGTAAGAAAATAAACGTAAATGGATAAGTAAGTATTACATTCCCAAATATTTAATTATATTAACTTATATTTAAAAATATATTTAAACATTAGGTTTTTGGTTAAATTAAAAACAACAGACGAACAGCAGGCTTCATCAAGCAATATGGATCAAGTGTTGGAGTACGAAAAAATTTCCGATATAGAAATGAATTCATCAGCAGGTGACACTAAAACACCAAGAAAAAATAAAAATATTGTTCGGAAGTATTGCAAAGTGTGGGAGAAGGAGTACAAATGGCTCAAGTTAGACCCAAACGCAAAGAAACCTATCTGTATTGCCTGTAATCAGTTGCTAAATAACCAAAAAAACTCATTTAGATCGTCATTCGAAAACTGCTAAGCATATGGCCAATTTCAAACAAGCTCATGAAGCGAATACAATGAAAATAGCTCCATTTTTGCAAAAATAACACTGGCTTTAAAAAGCAAGTTGCAGTAGCTGAAATAAAACTTGTCTTGAGAATGGTAATTTCCAATCATTCATTTAACTCAATGGACAAGCTGGCAAAATTTAACTCAAGCATATATCCGGATTCTGCTATAGCAAAGGTAATTTTAAAACAAATATATATGTGTACATTCTACTGTAAATGATTTATTTTGTATACACATTTTAATTATAGGTAACATGTAGCCGCACGAAAGCAAAACAAATTGTTCAATTTCTAGGAAAATAATGTATACTACATCTGGTAAAAAATATGAAAGCACAGAATTTCAGCCTCATAATAGACGAAACCACTGATATATCAACTGAAAAGTGCTTAGTTATAGTGGTGAGACAATTCGACAGAAACGAAGGAAAAACTGTTGACAAATTCTTTCGGTTATTAAAATCTGAAAATGGAACTGGTGAAGCTATCGCCAATACTATACTTGAAATGTTAGAAGAAAACCAAATAGGTTTTACAAATTTCATTGGATTCGCTACAGATAATGCTTCTACAATGGTCGGTAAAAATAAAGCAGTAGCTACTCTTCTTAAAAAAAAAATACCACATTTGTTCCATATTGGTTGTATTTGTCATTCAGTAAACTTAATCAGCAGTTCAGCTCTTACATGTATTCCACCAGATGTACAACACCTATTAAGAAACATTTTGAAATATTTTAAAAGCGCAAAAAGGCAAAGTGAGTATAATTGTATTCAAAATATATTTGATGTGCCCGAGCACAAACTTTTAAGACTGAGTGATACTAGATGTCTGTCATTTGAATCAGTCGCTAAAAGAGTATTAGAGCAATGGTCTGTATTGCAACATTTTTTTCTTCTAGCACAACTTGAAGAAAAACTGCAATAAATAAAGAAAAATAGAAATAATGCAAGAAGGATTATCGGTAACAAATAAAACTTTTATTTAAAATTTTTAGCATATATACTTAAAATTGTAAATAAACTGAATTTAAATTTTCAAAGTGAAACCTCACAAATTATTTATCTACTTCCCTCGACCAAAGAAAGTTTGGTAATAATTTTTACAAATTTTTTGAAAAAAGAATTCTGTATTGGAAAAGAAATTAATGATATTGATTTTGAAAATATTTTACATGCAAAAGACCCTTTTAATATATATATAGGTCATGATGCAGAGACCGAAATATGTATTAATTTGTATCCAAAATGTGATGTTATAGAAATAAAAACTAACATTTTGAATTTTTATAAAAAATTGTGCCACGATATGATATCAAGAATAGATATAACAAATAAAAGACTTAATATTTTAAGATATTTTGACCCAGTTTTTATAAATTCCAAACAAGATATAAATTATTTTGAAATTGTATCTGAGTTTAACGACATAATTGTCGAACCAGAAAGTTTTGTCAATGAGTTTAAATTGCTAGAAAGTAATATAAACAGTAAACAGTATGAAGATGCACCCAAACCTTATTTTACACGGTAGATACGTTCCAGTGGATACCGTGTAAAAAAAACGCGTAAAAAAAGACAAATATTATGTATGTATGTAAGTGTATAAACAAACTGAAAAGATATACATAGGATTGATGCAGCAGCCTACATATGCCTATAAAATTGAATAACTTTATAAAAACGCACAGATTTAGTTCAATAGTATACACAGAGTTTTTATTTTATTTCATTTTATGATTATAAAAAAATAAAGAAAAAACTTAAAAATTCTCTTCCATTTACAAAAATAAAATTAGTTATCAAACTCTTAAGACAATTAGGAACGGAATTATTTTTAATAAAAAATTGTTTTTATTTTATTCGCAGTCAGTTTCTGATAGCAAGCGCATTCTCTTTTGCTGGGGTGGCTCAATATCAGTTTCGTCAGTAGAAATACTTATTCCTTCTACATCTTCAGTAGCTGCTTCTGGTGCTGGTTTATTTCTTTTAACAGCAAATTCTGTTATAGTGCGTTGTGATTCAACTTTGGAAAGCTCTTTATAGAGCTCTCTGTATCTAGCCATACATGTTTGTAGGCCTGATTGAAATTTCACAGCTCTTTGAATTATGTTATCACATGTCAAAAAGTGTTCTGCCAACTTATTTGCCATTTGAAGGCCGTCAAGTATCAACATGGCAGTTATAGAAAAAAACCGTGTTATTTCAAATTCGCGTAAAAAACCGTGTAAAAACAGGTTTGGGTGTATACTTAAAATAACTAATGCAGAAAAGTTTTGGTTCGAGATTGGAAATTTAAAAAATAGATTTGATGAAAATATATATTCAAATTTATAAGAATTCGTTACATACATATTTACTTTGCCTCATAGTAGTGCTTCCGCTGAAAGAATTTTTTCAAAACTATCACTAATTAAAAATAAACTTACTAACAAACTTAAAATAGAATCTTGTGAATCCATGCTTTCCTCTCTCAATTTGCTCGAATCGAAGCTGGAAGAATGGACTCCAAGTGAAGAATTAATTACAAAATATAAAATAAGTATTTCTAAAAAGTGATAAATATGATATTGTCAAAAGTTTTTGATAATATGACTAATATTTGAAAGTACCTGTGAATTGTTTTTTATGTATAATTACTATTATTTTAGTTTAACGTATTTTATGAACTGTTATAATTCGTTTTTGTTGTTTATATTGAAATAAATATTATTTTTTGTTCACAAAAAACTTGACCCTATTTTACTTTAAAATACTCTTTTTTGAACCTTTTTTCATTAAATACCCTTTTTATGATACTTTTCCGAAATTCTCAACGGTAACCCTGTACACAAGTATATAAAGTATATAAATACAATATAATGAGTACAAACATAAATATGAGGGAAAAGCAGACATGCATACTTGGTGGCAATGACCTTGATTTTGTGTGAACAAGTTTTTTTTCTGATTTTGTTCAGTATTTCAATGCTCTCTATCAAATCGTTAGTGTTGCTCATAATTTAAATAAAGAATTTTTCAAGCTTAAGTTTCGTTTTTAGAATCTTTTAACAGATATTTGAATTATTTTCATAAAATCTGAATACTTTGTAGACATTAAAATAAGTCCAACTCAGACTGACTAAACTAAGTTAATCGGGTAATTTTGAGTGGATTGTGTGGGTGTAAAATATTGAAACACTACTTATCATTTCTGTTCATTCATCTGAAATTATAGGCACTGGCAGAGAAAGCTGTAACGAAAATTGAAATCATCTCATCTATCCCATCTGCATGACATCGCCATGATTTTGGATATTCAAAGTATCATTGCAAGCTGGGTGTTGTTTATGTTGTGTGAGATGATCTCCACGGAACTGATAAAAGGAATCAGCCTGGCACAGGAACCATCAAATGGAACCCTTGGTGATTTTAATTTCATCGAAATAAATTAAAAAGAAGAGTTTTGTGATATTCAGATAATTATTGCTGACTCAATCCGAAAAATTCCCCTGTATTTGATAAACTTAGCAACGTGATGCCTCGTACAGCCAACAATGGAAGACTTCACTAGTTAAAACGATACCTAAACCTGGCAAAAATCAAATTGAAAAGAAGATTTATAAACCTACAAACTTATAATAACTGACGGCAATTTAAAATGCTAACAGGTACACCCCGAATCACAAATTTATATTTAGAATGTTCTGTTTTGTTTGAAATTATTTGTTTTCTTATTTCTATTAGCGTTTAAATCTTGAGCTGGGGTTGAGTTTTGATAACTGGAGGAGAATTTTTCATCAGCCATTAAAAACTATAGCTGTATGCTTAAGATCATTATCCTGGTAAAAATCAAACATGTGCTTCATACAAAGCATTTTAACACTTTATACGTTTCCTTTCAAAGTTTCAGCAAAATGTAATTTACAGTTACTAATAGTAGAACAAGCACCCATGCTATTACCTGCCTTCAAGCAGAAACTATTTGACAGAAGGAGGCAGGTTTCCCCGGGTTATTTCCTAATCGGGGTTTCTTCAATTATTCTCAACCAGAAATGTTATTTATTTTTGACCCAAAAAAAAACTTTTCGCAACTTTTTTTCGCAACTTTTTTTTTTTTGTTTACAAATAGATTCTTGCATGCGATGTTGCCATTAAAATCATTTTTTCGTAGAATTTGGAGTGCTGTTTCGGTATTATAGCCTTTATTAAAATACCTCACAATTTTGGGTGACCTTGATCTGGTTGGCAGTCTTCCTTCCTTCACATTACATTATAACAATCACCTTTCTTTCTCGGCGTTTACTTCGAAAATGTTTCCTTTTACTTTTTCTTATGGTGTTTAAGGATGAACTTTTTAATTTGTAGAGTGGCGGTAAATATTAAAATTTTTGAACTAAATATTTAAGTGTATTAAAATAAATAATTAAGTAAAAACGAATGTTTAACAGATCTCTTATTTTTTATAGTAGCTCACAGAGCACCATCTTTATTGTGACTAAGTTCTTACTAACTTTTTACAAAATATTAAAATATTGTTTACTCTCAAATTGATACTACATGCCTCTGTTTATTAATCAAACAATTTAAAAAAATAATCTAATCGATTAAAGCTTTTCCTTTAGATTCCTGAGATTTTTTGTACATTTAAGGTTATTTTTGCAAGTGAACTAATTCTAGTGTGATTCACTGCACGTTTTGGAACCATACTCCACAGAACATTGCGTGCAGGAATGGCTGATTAATAGAGGCGAAATAGTTAAACAAACTGTTTTAATCTTTTTTTATTGGCCCACGTAACAGGATTGTGTTGTTGAGGATTTTGCTGATTATTTTACAGACAACCACTTACTTAGAACTGTTTTTTGTAAGGTAAAAAAAAATTGGAATATCGGGATATGTAAAGGATATTTGTAGATTAAATTTGCAAACCTGTCTCAGAGTTTTGACTGCATAAAAATTCTGTGAAAATTTTTGAAAAAATTTATGTAGAATGTAGAAAGAGTTGATTCGGCAAAGATAACAGTCTTAAATAGTTTCGAAATCCATATGTACGAAATAAAAAAATTATCCTTAGTACAGAAAGGATACCTCTTTAAAAACTAATTTATTGAAAATGCCTGAACAAATCGAAATAAGAAACATCGATGATAGCACAGCTAACTTTTTTGTATAAGTTTTGTAATTCAGCGGCTGTATTTAAATAAATGCCCTTTAAAATTCCCTTTTAAAAAGATACTACTTTGTAGTACGTATGAGTAATATGGAATTCGATTTACGTCGTTGCAATTGGTTCCAAAGGGAGGGATTAATCTTAATAGTTTTGAAATGGTAATAATATTAGCCTGAAATATATGTTAAATATTGTTAAGCATTTTACATCTAACTCATCTCTTAAAAGACTTATGGAATATAAAAAATTTAACATAAAAATCTTTAATTCAACAGTTTCATACGTGTATATTGCTTGTCCAACGATGTTAACTCTTTATGTTATTGACACCTTCTTTCCACTTATATCGTTTTAAATTTTTTCTGTAATTTTCAAGTTTTTGATTTCTTTATTGTCGTCTATCAGTGCTTTAATAAGAACCTCAGTACCTGTAATAATTTGACAACCAGGGTGAGTCACGTCACTCACACAATAAATCTACAAGTTTACTTATATTTATCTGTATGTAGCACTTAAGAACAATTAAGATAATATAAATTCTTATTTTTTCTGATCTCTCTTATCGCCAACGTCTACGTACATTTACATCTATTTCTTGCTGGCTCTGTTGTCAACGGCTTTGTAAAATACCTTCTATTGTTTTATCTTTCTTTTGTGGTTTGTGTCCGGTGCAGTATCAAAGGAACAATGCTATTTGTCATCTGACGGTTTTCACTGCCGATATTTTTCTATTTGTCGCCTGCATTTTATATTTATTTTTTTTAATAGAAATTATCTTATTTATGCAGTAAATAGACATATATTTTTACTGTTGGTATTCCGGTAAATTTACTTTTATATTGCATACTTTAGTTACTGCCGATGTCTTTCATATCCCTACCATCTGTCATCAAACATTACACAAAATCTGTATGTATTTGGTTTTTATATCCGTCCGAATTCCATTTTAATTCCTTTTTTAATTTTATGATTTCTCCTTCCACATTAATACTCTATATTTGAACTCAAGTATGTACAGTATGTACAAGTATGTACTATTGCATCTGTATAGTGTAGACAGGCAACAGTCTTAATTTGCATTAACTTTAATGTTAATGCACGAAACTAAACTTGATAACGATTTTACCTACTTCAGTATAGGAATACTGACAAGAGAATATTTTGTTAGAAGTTGATAGTTGCGTTGAATAAGCAGATTGAGATGTAGTTAGGCCTCATAATTTTGATAAAAGAAATGGGTTAAAAAAGTGCTATCCAAAAGTTGTCCATGGGTTTTCTAACGCTTAAATATTTGCGAATGAAGTTTCGGTGAACCTCGGGAAAAGGGAAGGTGTTTTCCCCATAAATTTATGGCGAAAAGTTGTTCCCAATAGGTGTTGTTCTACGGTGTGGAGATTGGTTAAGGCGTTCTGGAGTTAATTTTAATGGAATGAGCACGGAACTAATAAGCATCAATTTTGTAAAAATGCAGTACTTACCAAAATAATAAATTAAAAAAGAACGGCAATATAAACAATTGTTGAGAAATAATCACCCTTATTCTAGTTGTCGTCGTCGTCGTCGTCCTTTTTGAGTCGACATCGTTTTCTATCGTCGTCGACACTGTTTTGGTATTCTGTAACAGTACTGTGTCGACGTCGACTGTTTATCGAAAATTGTAATAACACAAAACGCATTATATTTCTGTGATACGAGCGTTATTTTTTTAAATGTTTTTTATTTGTGATACAAGTTCAGATTCGAGTGATGAAAATAATACAGAAAACTTAATTTTGCAAAGAAAACTAATCAGACTGAGTGCTACTTTCGTCTAAATAAGGCGGCCTTTAAGAGTGTTCTGGAAACAATATCTCCTCATTTAAAAGATTGTATTAAACCATCATTTACTACAAAAACAATAAAATTGGCAGCGACTTTAAGATTTCTGTCACAGGGTTCGTACCAGGTTAGTGTTGGAAATGATTTTAATTTGGGTCTGTCACAACCAGCCGTTTTAATTGGCCGAAACTCTGGATGCCTTAGAAATGACAGTTTATCCACAATGGATAAAATTTGAAATGTCCAATGCGGAAAAAAATAAAGCC
Source organism: Sarcophaga subvicina (assembly GCA_936449025.2). Lineage (NCBI taxonomy): Eukaryota > Metazoa > Arthropoda > Insecta > Diptera > Sarcophagidae > Sarcophaga > Sarcophaga subvicina. The sequence goes on from OW388082.2 coordinate 41,923,494, forward strand.
AAATTAATTTTTTTTAAAAAAACGGATTTTCCTGGTGTAATTGTTTGTGTGGACTGAACACACATTAAAATTTTGGCACCAAATAAAGATGAACAACATTTATATTTTAACCGTAAAGGATTTTTCAGTTTAAATGCTATGGTGGTTCGTATATTAAAATTTTATTGTATTTCATAAACTTAAACACTTCATTTTAATGTAGATTTGTGATCATAAAATGCGAATACGATTTTTGGATGCCCGATATGCAGGATCTGTAGATGATTCCTTAATATGGAATCTAAGCCATGCAAAAAGAATATTGCAGGAACGGTATTCAGCAGGTGAACGAAATTCTTTTTAGGTAAAATTTTTATGTCATTATGATTATCAATTAGTTCGCGGCACTTAAAGTGTACGGACGTGTAGTCGGCAAATTATAAAAAAATATTTGGAATAAGTGTTTTATTACAACTAAAATAAAAAAAAGAATAATAAAAAACAAAACAACGTAAACTTAATAAAGTTAAAAAAAGAAAAGAAAACTGCATAAAGACAGACAACAATCAAATAAGTAAAAAAAAAAATATAAAGGCCGTTAACCTAATTAATGAGTGAGCCAAGTGCAAGTGGTAATGAACGCAGACTGAGTTTTAATGATGGAAATGCTTACGTGATCATTACTTCAAAAGAATGTGAAACAGTTAATATAAATAAAAAAATTGATGACTCGCGTTATTTGACAGCGAAGCCTACAAATCGGGTACGCTACGTTAGCGACCCAACAAGTGAAAAAAAAATCAGCAATAGTGCGAGTGGTCAAAATTTAAATAAGTGAGTTGGGCCAAATACCATCTACCCCTCTTTTGGGTAGTCATAAGAGCATCGAAGATATTTTGCAATCACCGGACGTAAATAAGGAAAGTACAACAATTAAAAAAAGTGCAGCGAAGACTGAGAGCAGTGAAAAAGTTCTCACAGGTATGGACCGTTATATCACAATAACGAAACGTAAGTCCAGCCCTAGAGCAGCCTCCACGTTGGAACCACATCCAAAACAGGCAAAAAATAACACTGACAACGCAAACCGTTTTGCAATTCTTGCAGAAAAAGAGAAGGAAGACAATACAGCTGCAAAAAAGAATTTCAAACCCCCACCACTGTACCTACGAGAGCCCACTACCAATGCCTTGGTAACTAAGTTGACACAGATTGTTGGCAAAGACAATTTCTACGTTGTTTCTCTACGAAAGGGTAATATTCAGGAAACCAAAATCCAAGCCAAAGATGAAAAGATTTTTAGAGCAATTGTGAACAAGTTCGATACTGAAAAGAAAAACTACTATACTTATCAACTCAAAAGTGCAAAAGGTTTAAACGTAATCATTAAAGGCATTGACAGTACTGTACCTATTAGCGATATTAAGAATGCCCTTCAATCTGAAGGGTATGAAGTCAAATCAATCCATAATATTTTAAATAAAAATAAAATTCCACAACCGCTTTTTAGAGTCGAAATAGAATTTAACTCGAACAATATAAGGAAAAAAGGTGACAATCATCCTATATATGGATTACGGTATCTTCTAAACCGTCGAATATATGTAGAGGAACCCATTAAACGTAAAGGCCCCCCTCAGTGTCAAAATTGCCAAGAATTTGGGCACACAAAATCTTTCTGCAAATTACCGGCAGTATGCGTCAGGTGCGGAGACGTACACAGAAGCAGTGAATGTCCCCACCCGAAAACTGAAGTTAGCTGTAAAAAATGCAGTAATTGCGGTGAGAACCACACGGCTAATTATCGAGGATGCAAAGTATACTTGGAACTCAAAAATAAAGCGGTGGTCAAAAGACCTATATATAATCAGTACCGTGAATCAAACTTCCCAAGTTTACCTCAGCCCACCATTCCACAACAGGCAAACTCCAAAAATGTTGCCCAAACCACAAGTAAATTTCCAGATGCTTTTTCATATGCTGACGCTCTAAAAGAAGGCATTCCAACTGGACATTCGAATTCCCAAAATTCAATTGAAACTCTAATCCAAACAATGAGTAATTTTATGGTTAACATGCAGAACATGTTGCATCAGCTACTGCAAAACCAAAATATGCTTATGCAGATTTTAGTAAATAAGACATGAACACCCTCAAAATGTGCTTTTGGAACGCGAACGGCTTAAGCCATCATAAAAACGAAGTACAAAACTTCTTATATACTTACCAAATTGATGTCATGCTAATATCGGAAACACACTTCTCGGACAAAAACTGCTTTAGAATTAATGACTACTACACATATGACGCAAAACACCCTAGTGGTAGGGCATGCGGACGGGCAGCTATTCTTGTTCACAAGGACATTAGGCACGTTCCATTGCCGGAATTCACCCAAGATTACATTCAAGCAACATCAATCAATTTACCCTACATTGGTGTTACAATATCAGCACTTTATTGTCCTCCAAGACACAAATTTTGCAAAGATCAATTCCTCGATTACTTCAACACGCTGGGTCCGAAATTTATTGCAGCAGGTGATTATAATGCAAAACACACATTCTGGGGATCACGTCTCATTACTCCGAGAGGAAGACAGCTATTGGACGCAGTATCTTCGAACAGAATGGATGCCTTGTCTGCTGGTCATCCTACTTATTGGTCAACTGATCTAAACAAAATTCCGGATGTAATAGATTTTGCCGTAGTAAGAAATATTAGACGTGAAAATCTTCGTATGCACCCGTCATTGGATCTGTCTTCTGATCACTCACCAACCATCCTAACATTTGTGCCTGATACAAACCTACTGGAGCAAAATTATCTTCAGACGAGGACAAATTGGCGGAAATACAAAATGTTCGTAAGCTCGCACCTGCCATCAAATATCTCTTTGAAGTGTGAACAGGAAATTGAATCCGGCGTCCGCCAGTTTGCTAACATCTTAACTGAAGCTGCTAGGGTATCTACATCCTCTACCCCTTTGGTAAGAAAACGAAAATTTCCCTGCTCTAATAACATAGAAGCACTGTTACGCCAAAAAAGGAAATTAAGACGCCAATGGCAAGAATATCGTTCTCCAGGTCTAAAGTCTCAACTTAATCAGTGCCAAAGACTTCTGCGTGACGCTTTGCAGAAGCACAAAGAGTCGAACCTGCAAAAATACTTGCAAAATTTGGACGCAACGAAAGACACAGAGTACAGTTTATGGAAGGCAGTAAGGAAAATGAGGAGACCTACTTTGCATGAATCCCCTTTACGACTACAGCACGGTGATTGGGCAAAAAGCGCAGAACAGAAAGTGGACGCTTTTGCCAACTACTTAGAGAATGTTTTTACACCAAACAATTCTGTTTCTAGTATTGCCCCAGTTACAATCGATGATGTGGTTAGTAGGCCGATCAAGTTCCGGCTGTCTGCAGTGATTGCCGTCATCCAGAGCCTAAAGCCGAACAAATCACCTGGTTGTGACAAAATAACTGCGACAATGATTACAAATTTGCCTACATCGGCCGTGCGTTTTATATTGTTCATCTTTAACTCTATGTTGCGAATAGGCTACTTTCCTGCATCTTGGAAATTATCTGATTTAGTGATGATACCTAAACCAGGCAAGGACATAACGCAAGTATCATCATATCGTCCAATAAGTTTACTCCCAATACTTTCTAAGATGTTCGAAAAAATGCTGCTTAATAGTTTAATACCGCATATTGATGCCAACGCCATAGTTCCGGACCATCAGTTTGGTTTTAGGCGAAAACATAGCACGATTCAGCAAGTGCACAGAATTACCAATTTAATTAGACGTGCTTTTGAGAACAAGCAGTATTGCTCTGCGCTATTTATTGATATATCTCAAGCCTTCGATAAGGTCTGGCACGAAGGACTTCTTTTTAAGATCACACAGTTTTTACCAAAGAATGTGCATAAATTGCTAAAAAGTTACTTATGGGATAGACATTTCCAAATAAAATCAAAAGATATCACCTCTTCCCGCAGAAAGATATCTGCTGGCGTACCACAAGGAAGTATTCTAGGGCCGTTCCTTTACTTATTGTTTACTGCAGATATGCCTACAAGTTTAGTGACTCACACGTCTACTTTTGCGGATGATACGGCGTTTTTAAGTATTCATAGAGATTCTACAGTTGCGTCACAAAGACTTCAATCTCATGTTAGTGATTTGGAAAGTTGGATGCTGAAATGGAAGATTAAAGTCAATGTCTCTAAATGCATGCACATCACGTTTACACTGAGAAAGGGAAATTGTCCGCCCATCAAGATTAATGGTGTGACAGTACCAGAACATAGTAGTGTAAAATATCTGGGCATCCATCTCGACCGTCGCCTTACCTGGGCTCACCATATAGCTGCCAAAATTACCCAGATCAAACTCAGAACAGCACAGCTTTACTGGCTTATTGGACCTAAGTCAACCCTTGATCTAGAACTAAAACTGCTTTTGTATAAGTCAGTATTGAAACCTATTTGGCTTTATGGTATCCAACTGTGGGGAACAGCCTCACCATCCAATGTAGAGAAGCTTCAAAAGCGGCAATCTAGGCTTCTTAGAATAATAACAAGTGCTCCTTGGTATATGAGAAACAGTAACATCCAAAAAGATCTGAAGGTGCCCTTAGTTCGAGAGGAAATAAAAATAGCAAGTGTCAATTACATCTCTAGGATTACAGAACATCCCAACCGTCTTGTAAGAGACTTACTTGTATTCGAGGGTCACAGACGTCTCAAAAGGGTTCAAACAAATGATCTGATCAGATAAATTTACTTTTGATGTGCGCTTTTAGTTGTACGTTGCAGTGGCAATAACAACTTTTATTATTGTAAGATTTGAATTGTTAAGATTTGAATACTTATTGTAAATTCTGAAAGGAAAGATTCAATAAATAATATACGAAGAAAAAAAAAAAAAAAAAAAATATGATTATCATTTAACAATGTTGTTTTTGAACTAGGTGATGCAGGATATCCTCTTGAGCCCTATTTAATCCCTTCATATCGTTCTATTGTTGAAGAAAGTGCTGAAGCTATTTTTAACACTAAACATGCTAAAGCAAGAAATATTGTGGAAAGAACAATTGGAGTATTAAAATTTCGGTTTCGATGCCTTCTTGGAGCACGTCAATTGCATTACATGCTTGCCAAAGCAATTAAAATAGCTAATGGCTGCACTTCACAATGTTTGCATTGAATATGGCTTAGACAATGCCACTTATGAAGATTTAAGAGGTGCTGAAATCAACCAACATATTGATGTAGTTAATGTACAAATTTCACAAAGTAGTGAGGTATCTGAAATAAGAGAAGAAATAAAACGAAGTTTTTCATAATTCAAATCATTCTTTAATTCATTCTTTTCAAAAGCAAATAAGTATCACAAATGTACTATGTAGGTAGAGATAGAAGTAAGTATAAAATAAGTATATTCTATTTTTTATTGAGAAGTTCAAGCTCCTTTTTTTAATCATAATTTTGATTGCCCTAATTTCTAATTCACTTTCGTGCAATTCCTCCTCTCTCAGCTCTTTCTTCCATAATTTTTAATTTTTTTTCTTCTATTGATAGTATTTTTCTTTGGTATTTATTTGAATCTCGGAGACTGTATTTCACTGACGACAAAGTGTTGGATTTATCAGTCAAAAGTTTTATTTGATTATCGCTGTGCTTTTCTAGCAATTCATTTCGTGCATCGGAGTTGTGTTTGGTTTTTGAGATGGAACTAGTTCTTTTCCTTTTAGGAGTACAATATGGTTACTGAAGGTTGGAGCTTGAAGGCATTGAATCTATGTTGTTTTGTGATGTTCCAGGTAACTCTTGGTTAATGGGGGCGTCAATTGTGTCCAACTCAGAACCTTTAGTTATTCCTTCTTCCAAATAAACTTCGGACACTGGGACCTCATCATTAGCCCGAATTTAAACACCTTGTACAATACCCTCCGGATTAATATGCTTATCAGTCTTGCCATTTTAGCACTTTCAGTACTAGATTTAGCATTATGCTTCATTAAAATGCATTTATTTATGTATAAAAAAAATTTTTTTACTCCAAAAAATTTTTTTTAATTAACTAAATACATTTAAAGTATTGTTCATCTTTGTATTGTCATTACTCGTTTTACCATTTTCTAATGCCGAAGTTGAAAGGCTTTTCAGTTTAATGGCTTTAATTAAAAATAAAATTTGAAAACCTGAGTTATGTTCAATAATACAAATTAGAGAAGGATTAAAATTCGAAAACAAAATATATAAAGTTTTCTTTATTGACAATACTCACAAGTAATAACTGCAACAATAGAAAAGAAGTAGAGATAGTCGCAAAAATTCCAAGTATTTTTTTATGTATAATTTTATGAACATATTGTTAACTCAAATGTAATATACTGATGTAAAAAAGTTTTATTTTTGGAATAAAACAAAAACATATACATATATGCAATAAATAGTTTTGTTACATTTAAAAAATTTAGCATTTTTTTTTATTCCGTAGAATATTTTAGCATTATGTTTTTCATGTTTTAGCATATTTTGAAATTCATTTTCTGGCAACACTGATGCTTATCAAACTGCAGCAGATTTGCTACATCTTCCTCCAAAGGGGTAAGCGCCAACTGTTTAAATCTACCGCCAACTGTGGCATTACATTCACTTTTGTTGGTTACAAGTTTTTTTAACTTTAAATTTTAAATCTCTCCAGACCTAAAAAAATGTGATAAATTTATGATGCGTATACACTTAATAATTTCCATACCTTTTACCATTCATCAGAAGGTCTCCTGGGTGGGCCAAGAGCATTTAAAACTTTGGCAATATCATCCCATTGTGCTTTAAAATCGCTCTTAACGTTACCTCTAATAAATCCTCTTGCAAGAGATGGATTTTTCTGCAACTCTTCCACGAGCTTCTCAAATTGATTTGAATTTGTCAATTTAATTTTTTAATTTTTTTCCATTTTGTTAATTTTGTTATATTTTTTTGTTTTTCTAACTTTAAAACCACAACCTGTCGTTACCAAAAATGCCATCGACAAAATAAGAGTCGACACAACACAATATCGACGGCGTATTGACTTACAGAATACCAATTTTAAACTGTCGACGTCGTCTTGCGTCGACGACGACAACCAGAATAAAGCCGAATATTTCAAATGAAGTCTAAAAAATACAAGTTAAAGTCGACAAACATGTTATTTAAAACTTTGTTAAGAGGCCTTCTAAGGGTAATCAATTCTTTAGCACGACACGGTGTACAAAGACTTCCATGAATAGGAAGAAAAAACTTTGTCAACTAGAATTGGCACGTATAAAGGGTTATACACTTATATTCGAATAGGACAGCTGAATAATTTCTTAAAAAGTAGAAGTAAAATTAATTTCGTTGAAATTATAAAGTAAATATTATGGCATGCATATTTAACAATAAATAAATATCAGTGGATTAGTAACTGTGTTTTAAAAAAATTAATTAAAATTAAATTTAACACAGTGTAAATGGTCTACTTTCAAGTAAGACTTTCAATGTACAAAAAAAAACTCAGAGATCGATATTAATTTCTAAAGATTGTTTGATTAAGCCTTAAATAAACAAAGATAACAGTAATAAAATTATTGGTATTTTACAAAAAATGGTGTAAAATTGAAGAGTCTAATTCTCGCAGTCGTGATCGAAATTGCGTTCGAATAGAGAATAATTTCGATAGCTAGTAAATTTCTGATGATGTTACTCGATACGAAAGGTATCGTGTTGAAAGGTATAGGTGTTGTGAAACGAGTTAATTATTTCGTTTTACAGCACTGACTAAAATGCAAAAATTGCAAACAAAAAACATATGTTTTCTTACATAAAATAAAAGAAATTTAATTAATCCAAAAAAAAAAGTTTTATTAAAATTGTAATATTTCGTATAATGGATACTAGTTTGGTTTTACTTTATTATTAGATGGGGCTGAAGTTGCTTCTGCAGTATCATCTTCAAATTCTATGAAAGAAGACATGGTAGGTTCCATTTTGTCTTCTTCATAATCCGATAAACAGCAGGGAGATACGTCAGGAATACTATTTTTTGGTTGGGGTAACATTTTCATTGTCGCAATTCTCTTTTGGGCTGCATTCTGATGTTTTTGAAGACCCAAAAGTTTGGACATTTTTTAGACCCTCAACAGAATTTTAAACAGAACAAGAGTTTGTTAAACTACCTTGCGCCACATTTTTGCATTTTTGATTGGTGGGCCGGAAGCATTGAGCTTGGCTGTGAGCTGTTCCCGTAGCAAAGAGTATTGCCAATCCTAAATCTTTAATTGAGTATATTTGGAGAAAACTTAATCAGAAGATGAGCCCAAGGCACTTATGTTTTACTGTCAAACATGATGAAGGGCACGTAATGGCATTGGGTATTTGTTCAAAACTGCCCTTTGGCAGATTTCAAAGTATTTTATAAATTCTGCTACGGATATGACAACAGCAATCGGCATTCCTTTTTTGTGGTTGCAATTAAGACGAACTTGTATTTCGTCAATTTATTAAACGAAATGCAGACAGTAAAAACAGTCTGTTCATTTTTCTGTTAATTTACTAAAAACATTTTGGACATTCCTTTTCCCATCATTTATTCACTTTTTTGCAACCAATTGTTTAAGATGAGTCCTTTTGTTTTGATTTCGTTTGAAGTCTCCTGCTTTATTCATTTTTTATTTCGCTTTTCCACTTTAATTTTTTATTTTAAAGTTCTCTTTATTTGATGTTTATTGATTGCAAGTTTCTCTGAAAATAATCATTGAAAAATAAATTTAAACTAAAATTTTAAACCGGCTCTTGCCGGAATAAATCAATATGAAGGTGTGTTTATTTTTATCTATATAACGTATTAATTAAAATAATTTAATTATAATTTAAACTTCAAAGTGTGAGCGTGATAGATACTCAAGCATATTTAATAAAATGTTTATTATTGAAAGATTTTTTAAAAAATAAGGATATCATATTCACTCACATCGCTAATAAAGTAACGAGACCACTGACAATCACATGCAAATTCCTATTAAATTTTATTCCATAAATACAGAATAGAATATCTTATAATTATAAAAATTATAATTGTAAAAATGAATGTGTGTTTATTTGTTTCTGAGTTTTATTTGAAGTCTATAGACGGCTAAACGGCTGAACCGATATTCTTGAAATTTTCACAGTATTTTCCTGTATGCCTGGAAGGAGTAATAGGCTACTTTTTATGTTGAAATAGGCAAATAAAATAAAATTAAATAAATAAAAAAAGTATGAGTGTTATTGTCTAACAAAATATTACGTATACGTCACCCATCAGCTCTATGTAATCTTCTTATATATAAAAATGAATGTGTGTTTATTTGTTTGTGGGTTTTATTTGAAGTCTATAGACGGCTAAACGGCTGGACTGATTTCCTTGAAATTTTAACAGTACCTTCCTGAATGTCTGGAAGGAGCTATAGGCTTTAAAATTTCATGTAGGCGAGGTGCCACGCCCATATACCCATATAAAAATGAATGTTTGTCCGTATGTACCTTATAGAATCGTAAACTATGCATTTGATCATGTTATGATCTTTAGCAAAGTTGTTGCGCACGAGCCGGGGAAGGTTTCGAAGTTGGTATAACTAATTTCCGGTAGGTGGCGCCACTGAAAATTACTTCAAATCAATTAAATCGTAAACTGTGCATTCTTTAACAAAGTTGTTGCGCATGAGTCGACAAAGGTTGGTGCGATTAATTTCCGATGGATGGCGGCAATGAAAATTATTCAAAATGAATGACAAGCAGTTGGTCGACCTACACCTCAAGCACGGAAGAAAAGAGCATTACGAGCTTCAGAATCAGACGAACATTGAGACTGGAGAATCTTCGTGTATATGCCGCTGAGACCCGTTCTCTTGAACCACTTGAACAACGAGAAGTGAGGTTAGAAACTGATCGAATGCGTACTACTCAGGCCCATTCATCTGAATCATCTGGACAACTCGAAACAAAATCAATAAAATGATTCAAAATTAATTGTACATTTGTGTAATGTCTTTCCTTCAAATTTATTTTAGTTATGTATGCAAATGTACAATATGTATCATTTGCTGTCATAGCTGTTGTTTTAATTTTCTGTTTTACATATTTGACTAAACATGTATGTATTTATGTACACAAGACTTCATTAACATACATACATAGATATCAGATGGAAAACAGTAACATTCCATGCTGCGATGTATTATTTGGCAACTAAAAACTGATGTCAAATTTATACGACATTAAAACGGATAAGTGGTATGAAAAATCTGACTGGATCACCGTATAATACTACATGCGAATGTTTGACTATTCAGAACATTTTTCTTTTTACTGTCGTAGGAATGGTTAAAACTACGAAAGAAAATCTATTTGAGGATTTTTACAGACTAATTAAGATTACTTCACACAGCTTTCAACTTCAAAATAAATTTCACACACTCTTCTTTCTTTTATCATGATCCAATAAAGAAATTAAATATTTCCGAGTCAAAATAATCGTGCAGTCTCAGAATCTAAAATAAACAATTATATACATATAAATTATTGAACTGTGCGAAAACATATGTGCCACATTACATCAGTAAAAATGCCGTGATATAGTTACTAATCCTGCGCGATTACGATTCTGTTTCCCAACGGAGACTCTGGTTAGCTCGTAATAATTAAAATATAATTTGAAAATGAATAACTTGAGGTATATTCGAGTTTGATGTGTAATGACATAATGAGCATAATATGACCTGTTGTCTAAAAAAGACAGTGTTTTTGCCACTGCAAAATGTATTGGTGGCTGAAAATGAAACAAATATAAAATCATCGGTTATGTGTGGACAAACATTGGAACTACCATCTTATTATGAAAATAAGTGATCACAAATCTTTCGAAATTATTGTTCTTATTAAGAAGAACAGAACAGAGGACCTTAATCGAAACGAAATTTATGTATATATGATTACATACATATACAGTAAATCACAGTGAAATTGATTCACTTACACTACAAAAAAGGTCAGATATCGATATTAAATTCTAAAGATTTGGCCTTAATCGGTTAGATCGATTTGTGTAACTCTTAAATAAACAAAAATATGCACATTTTTAAAAAGATGGTAAGAAATTCAGATCACGATAAAAATGTTCCAATGGGAGCTACTATGAAAATTGAGATCTCTGGTTCACATTCTTCTTTGGATATCAATTACTTATTTACTTATTTGGCTATTACAACCCTTCAGTGAGGATTACAGCCTAGCTTCTAACACCACTTATGTTGTGTGTGTTAATTTATCAAAAGCGGCGGGATCTACAGCTTAAAGTCGACTCCGATCAACATATTTTTTTGGTATTCGTTAAACCAAAAATAAAAATAAATCCTACCTATATAATGCAATAGTAAAATGATGTTTATTTTTATTTTAAATTATAAAAGTTAATAATAAAGTGAATTATAATTTTGGTTTTTAAAATCTGAGGTTTTATTTAAAGAGAATTCCACATACATATAAAGATTAAAAATTTAAATTTAGCTTTAAAATATGCACACATCGCCCGTCACTCTTATTACTAAGGTAAGATAAGTCGTAACATAGTAGATGTACTGGAAAGTGTACCTATAATGCAATTAAAGCTTATTTAGTAAAGCATTTCATTTACATTGAAAAGATTTTTGGCAAATCAATACAATTTGATTGTATTATATTTATTTATATTTTTTTTTTATAAATTACTAAAAGTAATTATTGTATGATTTTTTTAAATATTTTATAAAGAAAAATTTTAATTACAGTTAAATAGTATTGTGAAAATTGAAATAATTTGAAAAATTAATATTTTAAAAGAAAATTGAATTTATTGTACTTTGTGTATCAGGGTTTATCAAATAAAAATTATTTATAATAATTTTCTTGATTTTAAAAGAGTTAATATTCTATTAATTTTTCAAAAATTTTGATTTTATTTGCAGATTTTAAGTTTTTAAACTTTGTTTTCACATTTTTTTATTTGTTTTAGCTCTGTTAGTATGGCGCCTTTTTATTTGATTTAATTCAACTGCTCTTTTAACAGTGTTATCACTATATGATTTTTCGGTCCATTTCAACGGTTTTATGTTTATTTAAAAGTATTTTTTTAAACTTTTATGTGTTGTTTCTGTAAGGCAAACGAATTCATGTGCTTGTCTGTTTGCATGGAGAACACAAACAAAAAAACTCAATTTTGTTTGTCTTTCCCATATAAATAGACAAGTAAATAAAATCGTTTGTCTTATGTATAAAGTCATAACAATATCGATCAGCTCTTTCATATCGTTGTAGTTACCACTTTCACTATGCAGTTACTGGGGTATATTTTCACTGTCGCACCGTGTAATTAATAAAAATTTAAGTCAGAGGCTTTCACTGTACTTGCTCTTGTTATAAAGTATTGCTGTCTGAGAAATAATTTGCGCATAGAGCTATGAGAGACATTTCAACACGTTGACGTTTAAAGAGTATTATTATTTGAAATATAAATATGTATTATTTTTTTTAACTCAAAATTGCAACTGTTTTCTTTATTTAGTTGTGAAAACATTGTGAAATATAAACAGAACGGTGGGAAATAAAATGGGTAATAAATAAGAGTAAAAAAATACCGGCACTGGAATCATAACAAATGTAAGGATTTTCTATTATAAAATCATATATAATATTTTAATATAACAAAATACATACATATACATTATATGCATTATTTTGTATATAAATATTATATATATACTTACATATAATCTTGTGTATTATATATAAAATACAATCCTCCGATATACCTAATATAAATAAACACTCCATAATATTAATACCGAATAAGCCAACACGTGCTTGAATTGAAATTCATTTTCTGTTTTATTTTAATGTTTTGTATATAATTAAACTTATTTTAAATTATTGCTTTTGTTGTTTTTTAAAATTGATAACATTAAATTAAAAATTACAGGACTAACCTTATTGCCACTAAAATACAAAACATAATAAAAAAAATTAATTTATTACATCTAAAAAATATTTTTTAGCCGGGTAATCATAGCACACAACATTTGATAACATATCTGTGGCAATAAATGATAATGGCTTAAGTTGACATAAGTGTTTTTTCATTTTATTACATCTTCTTATTCTCTTCTTCAGGATCTATCACTTACCTAAATTTCATGTATAAAATGATATTATTAATAAAACTACACGCTTTTATATCCCTTAATATCTCTAAACACGAAATTTCGACTTAAGCTATTATTATTTAATGCCACAGATATTATGTTATGCTTAAGAAATTAAAGCACGCTCTAATTGAAATTTTCAAAAACCACTTTTCTTGTGGTTTTTACATAAGCACTGCTGTAAAGGCCACATACAACATGTAGCTGTTTACTTATGTAAAAGTTGATATTTTCGGGGTAAAAACATATCGTGTAAGGGTGGCTTAAGTAAACAAAAGGGAACGACTCGAACCAACATGTATATTCTAGGAGGATGGAAATTAATCATCAAAAAACATTCTTAAATCTTTGAAGCATTAATGTTTTCCAGGGGAAGACACCTGAGGTAATATCAGGTACTGGACAGAGAATTGTCCTCTTGAAGTCTGTCATCGCAACAGGTTTGAAAGATATATTGAAACTTATGAGGAGAAAACAATAGATCCTATTATTACGACAATAATACTAATAATAATAATAATTAGACAACGGGTTTCTTTTAAAAATAATTGAAGTGTTCTGTGTCAGTTAGTATTTATGTATATTTATTAGACACATAGACAATTATATATACGTATAATTAAATATGTATGTACATACTTAGAATTTCATTAAATTTTAGTTTTAAAATCATGAATTGCAACCAAATAAATGTGTTTTTATTTGGATCTAATATCGCATTCGACAATGTGTATATTTTTCCTGTGTGTTATCGTTAGTATTTGCGTGCCTATGTTCCATATCTGACAGATTTCTTATCAATCGTATTAAAGAAGCATACAAAATTCGAAATAATTTCAAGTTTTTGTTACATCTAATGTAAGTACATACGTTTAAAAACATTACTTAGTTACTAATTAGCTAGAAAACGGATTTGGATGGCATAATTTTATATAAAATGCTGCACAAGCATTTAAGACATGATAAAATGATAAAATTGATGAAAGAATTAATCAAATGAGCAAAAATTATACAAAGAGCCGTAAAATGCAAAAAAATCATAACATAACCTGTCTTTAATTAGAGTCTCTACAACATCGAAACCTAAAAAATGTCTCACTCCCATAGTTTTGTGATGAGGTGGTAGTTTATGTATATCGTAGTTCAATGATAGAATCCAAGATTATGACATAATTTTCCTCAAGATGAAATGGTTTGCGTCTAGAGGGTCTGTCCCTAATCAATCTTTATGGCTATGCACCAGTTTTGGTTCAGGTAATCAAAATTAAATTTAATTTCAAATAAACAGAAAATGGAGGACAAAATTAAAATAAATGAAACTCAAATTAATTGTGCTGCTACCAAGTTCTACAACATAATGACACTAACCCTGCGTATGAGTGATATTTGTTGTATTATATTGCTTATACATTGCATTGCTGAATGTTTGCATTTGTCTGCATTGTAAACTCTACTTAATAAAGAAATTGTTTCAAACATACACACACTTTAAGAAGAACTTAAGAAGTAAGCAACATAAATCTCTAAGCGCAACTCTCTTACTAAAAAAAACGAGAACGTTTTTAAATTTCGTTACAAAAATCGGTTAGGTCAGCCATTCCCTTCGAATTGAAGGCAAATTTGAAAGTAATTGAAATTAATTGGAGTGACATAGGATTAATTTTATCCGATGATAAAGACTGAGTATTGTATCAATGCGTTCGAGATAACTTAGATTTAGATGAGGAAGTTAGTGTCAACAATTTTGAGTTTCGTCCCGGTTTTAGCACTATAATGTTCTTATCCATTCCCATCTGTACTTTTGTACACTTTTGTAAGTAAAGACGCTACTAATGGCTTTTGGACCTACACAATTAGCATTCGTACTCACTGTTCTAGACAAGGATGTTCGCGATGTGAAGGGCTCATCAATATTTTTTAATACCCGTAAAAAGGGTTTGCGATAGATTCTGTTCCACACAACACTTGAAATTTATAGGTGGTATCGCTGTTAAATGTTTTTACCAAAACTGAAAAAGAAGAATATTTTCTCTTATTCAAATGTTGTCCATTTCTAGGTCAATAAGGGGGTTTTATTGTCTTATTTAAAAAAATAAACTTTTCCATCATCGATTGAATTACATCGAATTACATACATATGTACATACATAATTGGACATTACAACCTTTCAGTTAGGATTACGATCTAGTTGCTCACACCACTTATGTTGTGTATGTTAATTTAATACATGAGTGGCGGGACGTACAGTTTAAACTCGACTCCGAACGACTGATTTTTAAGAAACTTTTTTATGACAACAAATTTATTACTCTCAGAGTTTTTGCCAGAAATCTGCTAAGAGGAAGTCGCCGAAGAAATATTTTTAAATTTCGATTTGATCGAAATATCTGAAGCGTGGCCTCAAGTCTAATCAGCCAACAGACTACCTATTGCGGCTTGGACTAATTGATTTGCTTCAAAAGACGAACAGTTTTATTGGCGTGAATTTCCAACTCAATCAATGTGTAGCCAACAATGGCCAATAATTCAAATAAAACGTGTTTTACCTTCCCATTAAATATAAGTGTCTGTTTGTAAAAAAAAGAAAAACAAAACAAAAACGGTCCCATCATACCGGTAGACCTGGTATATACATATTTAGATATTTAAATTATACCTATGTATATATGTCTAAACTGTAACTAAACCATGACTGTGAGTGAACTCTAAATCTTAGATATTCTTAATGAACTATTGCGATAGAGATGATGAACTCTTTTGGGAACAACTTTTTTACTTTATAAATATTTTATATCCTCTTTATACCGACTTCTATTTTTTCTATTTCTATATTCTAAGGTTCATCAATTTAATTTTTTCGAAAATTTATGCTAAAGTAGACAAATATCATCCGCGTATACTAAATCCTCGAGGAGGCGTAAGAGTCTCCATGTAATTTCTCTATTCTCTGTACATAATTCGCCCATATTGCAAAGCATTCAGGGCTCTGCATCTGCATCTTGTAGCTCTGATGATTCTTAATGTATTTTCTCAAATGCTGAGATGTATAAAATTAACACACACAATGTAAGCCGTTTGAGAAGCTAGATCGTAATCCTGACTGAAGGGTTGTATCGACCAATTATGTACGAGAAAGTTATTTAAAATCAATTAAACCCATCCTTTTTAGATATTGTAAGTAGTTTTAGATAATTTCTTATGTAATCAACTTTTTTCACTGCTCATTTCTTGTTCTCTAACAGCAACAATCAAATTTTGTTGGGACTCCTAAGCTATTTCATCAAACACCGAGAATTTTAATGAAATCATAACAGAAATTTCTCTTTTTAAAATCAACACAAACGCCCACGAACTCAAATTTATTTTCTTGAAAAACCTCCACTTCAAAATCATAATTTCTTTCAAGCGAAACTGAATGTAGAAAATTTGTGTTCACATAACCAGAATGAACAAACACTTGAGATGATACCGCATGACGTTATTATTGTTACCTTTTTAGGGTGGTTTGTCGAAAACTCACAACGCAATAATTGCCATTTAAAATTGCCGTTCGCACCAAAAATGAAAATTAACGACAAAAGATAAAAGTTTTCATTATAGAAAAGAAAATGATTAAGTAGTGAAGAATAGGAAAAATGAGAAGAAAAACTGGTTAAATACTTGTATTCTGCTCCTTTGTATTCTATTTTTCTCTATGTTATGATATAATAAAACTAAATAAATAAATAAAAAGTGTACAATAATACATAAACGTAATTTTATGCAATGTGAATATATTTTTGATGCCTACTTTTCTATTTCTGATCCTTTAGGACGTTGTACAATGGGTCAATCCGACCTCCGGGTACTGTACTTGTCTTGACTGACAGGTACACGTCCTCTAACCTAATCTAACCTAACCTTTCTATTTCTGATTGTTGTAAATGGAAACCAATTTAAATCAACAAAATTTTGGAAAATCCTACTTTGTCTTCACTACCACTGCCGGTAAAATTATGTGACAAATATCCTATAAATATTGATTTGACTTAAGAATTGGCCTTAAATACATAATAATTTATTCATTACAACCCTTCAGTCAGGATTACGACCTAGCTTCTCACACCACTTATGTTGTGTTAATTTTATTCATGAGTGTCGGGACCTACAGTATAACGTCGACTCCGAACAACAGATTTTTGAGAAACTTTTCATGACAATTTTATGTACTCTCAGAGTTTATCCCAGAAATCTGCTGAGAGGTAGTCACCGCAGAAATATTTTTTTTCATTTTTTCCTTTTGATGTCTGACCTGGGAGAATAGGTCGTAGTTATGTAAAATTTTTGAAGGGACCTTCTAACCTCATAAATAAAACGTGCAATGTCTTTTCAAAAAGACAGCTTTTAAGTATTAGAAAAAAGTAGTCGAAAATGCATTAGCATATCTAAATGATAACAAAAAAATTAATGATTTACTTGTGGCATATTGATTAAATGTTACGAAGAGAATACGTCTTTCCTTTTTATTTTATTTTATTTATTTAATTTTTCAGAATGCAACATCTCTTTGATATCAGTCATAGAATTTAAAACAAGAAAAACCCCTTAAGCATATATTAAATTCAATGACTTCCTCTTTAATATTGTTTAATGGGATATTATCACAGATGGTGATAACATTAACACTCCGTATTTACCAGCGACAACAAGAATTTAAAATTAGTTCTTTACTTTGCTGTTTCATACAAACAAAGAGAACAAATTTAAGAGAATGTTACAAAATCTGATTTCACTATAAAAAATCACAATACGCTGACGCTGTGAAGTTATTTTCCTTTAAATTTTATAACACGCAAAGCAAACGAAGAGAGAAAGTCTAAGCAACCAAATGTTGTATAAACCTGATTTCCCCTTTGAACATTCACCGTTAATACAGAAGTTTAGCATTCATCCCACCATATGCATCCTTCGTAATACAAATAGTAATAAAAGCTTTAAAACACTTGAGCTCTTAAAAATAAAAATTATTTCTGTATCGTCGGTTATCCTTTCTTCATCGCAACGGACAGGGCAATGTCCGGTTAACAAAATATTAAATTTAAGGGAATAACGAATAAATTCACAATATATTAATGCGATAAAGATTGTTAAATTAAAAAAAATAAACGATGAATCTGCAATATGAACAATTAACTTTAAATCGAGCCAAATATTGCATATTTATTCCACCGAAATGTAAACAAGAATAATAAGTTTGTAGTCAAAACACAAAATGGCTTAGAAAAATGACATGATCATGAATGAATTAATGTTTTTTATACCTTTTACGGTGTAAATATTTCTAGTGGAAGAGATAGATAACAATGATGTACATATATGTTCAACAGGTGTAAAGAGTTGTTAATGAGAACCTAACCTCGTAACCCATTTACTGTCTATGTCGAGTATAGACGAATCTACTCGAACCTAAGAAAAGGCAAATAAAGGTCTTTTAATAAATAATAGACTGTATTAAATTGAAATAACAGTTTTTGGGGAATTACCATTGCGAAATGAGTATTTTAAATAAAAAAAATATTTCGTAGGAATTTCTCACTTTATTGTGCGTTGACATATCGCACACCCAGTACAAAAGTGGCTCAAATCAAAATTTTCATTTTCGAGTTTATATGCTTAAAATATGTAGAATACACTGGTTTATTTATAAAAAAATATCAGTGTATTTTGTTGTTGCTAACTGTTACTAAAAATGGTCCAAAGATTTTGTTTTTAACTGTTTTTATTTAAGTCAAAAATAGTTTTTAACCGATTTCTAAAAAATGAAAATTTTGAGTGGGATTCACTTTTGTACTGGGAGTGCGATATGTAGTTGAGATAGTCTTGTTAATGTTTCATTAACAGGAAAAGTAATGGTACTTAATATTTATATATTTTTCCTTGATTAAAAAAATTGCGAAACGTATACATTTTTAATTATCCCTACCAGATAAATTATTATGATAGTGAGGAGTCAATTGTCGTATATTATATGGCAAGGAAAAGGAAAATTTTTCTTCATATCCTGGATATTATTTATATGAATTTTTATTTCAAATAAAAACTTAGACTGGATAATATCGAAAAAACTATCGAACTATCTTGTGAATTGTCACAAATATATATCAAATACATCTCAACTTGGTAGTCTAGCTTCAATTACATCTTTCCTATTACTTGGAGAGCCTTTTTCTGACTTATTACCAAGTACAAAAGCAAAATCTAATTCTATATGCAGATGCTTGTACTGTTCCAAAACAAATATTAGAAAATAATTCAGGTATTAGTGCCCGAAATCTAAAGCATTATGTGCTGTACCTTGCTTAAAAAACTATCATTGCGCTTAAATTAAGTTTTTAGTTTTGTAATTTAGATTTTTAACAACGAATAAAAATACATATTTTCCAAAAAGAAACCAGGGATCATTGCAAGCTGTTATAGGCAGAAACATTTTACTTTATTTATGTCGAGTATACTCGTCTTCGCTGGAAGATAAGAAAGAAGGCACAAAAAGTTTTTGAAACAAAATTAAAAAGCTAAACTTAGACCCCAACTGTACGTGTGAAAACTCTCTGCAGAATTATGCTATGGCGTAGAATTCCCAAGTTTGAATATGCGGAACTAGAAATTACTTTAGAAACTGTTCGTCTACGAACGCTGGTTAACACTAATACTTTGAAATAACGAACACAACAGGCTTTATTGTGTGCGACGGAATTACTCTCTGAGAAAACGCTTGCGCATTAAATAAAATAAGAGATATAATACCGTTTGAAATTAAGACGACAGTAAGAAGGCCATTATTTGAAATAATAATCGAATGAATGTAGTTTTTAATCGTACTCTTGGTAAAATAAAAACTTTTCGAGGTTGAAATTCACAAAATTTACTCGAGTTAATCAAACTTTAATAGAGAGTAAAAATAAAGCTTTAAAAAATTACTGATGATGATTGATTCAAAGAATACTATGCTTATTAGTAATACATTAAGTGCGTTATTAAATACTTAAATTTATTGCATAATGATACACTTATAAATTTCGCAGTCTTTTAGTTTCACCTAATCTATTAGTAAACTAAGGAAAAAATCTACAAAAACATTTGTATGTAAACGATTTTTATTAAATAAATACGACTAAGAGAACACAAACTAGAGCGTGCTCAAATGCCGGTATATAAAGTGTAATCAAACCAACATTCTAACAAATTATATACAATACATATAAACAGAGAAATCATGCACTTATATGCGTACATACAATGGAGTACAAAAATTATTATACAACACATAACATAAAAAAATATTATGGAAAGTGAAGAGAGAAACACGTGCTCAATGATAATGACCTACATTTTGCGTAATTAAATTATGATTTGCTTTCTTGCATCACCTCTCTGCTCTATTTTAAACTGCTAGTGTTATGGTACAGTAATAAAACATCGCCTTTAAAATTCGCGTTTTACATTTTTCTTTTAATTTAACACTCAATTCCAAAGTATTACACAATTGGAGGAAATGTGAATATTTTTTGTGGTTTCTTTATTTATAGATTCCATTTGGGTTACGAAACTTTCTGAACAAATTGAATAGCATAAGGAAAAATGTCGAGTCGGCAAAGTCAACAGAAAATGCTTGGCTTAAAAAATATCGTGATATGTACGCAGAGCAAAATTTTATCGTTATCATAAAGGGTGTTTTTTATAGAGGTATAGAACTTTAAGTTGGCATTACTTTTCAAGATGTCGACCGATTTAACAGCTGTCAAGTGATTTATTCTCAGTTTGGTTTGGCAATTCATCATAAATAGACTCACGCCTGAACAACGCTTGCAAATAGTGCAATTTTATTTCGAAAATAATGGTTCTGTGCGGAAAACGTATCCCGCACTACGTCCATTT
This sequence comes from Sarcophaga subvicina, assembly GCA_936449025.2. Lineage (NCBI taxonomy): Eukaryota > Metazoa > Arthropoda > Insecta > Diptera > Sarcophagidae > Sarcophaga > Sarcophaga subvicina. The sequence goes on from OW388082.2 coordinate 41,944,641, forward strand.
TATCGTCGACAAAATCGTCCATCAGAGCAGTTAATTCGATTAACCATGGAACGTTTCGCACCACGTTTACTCTTACTGATAACTCGCATCCCCAGAGACGCTGTACGGTGCGTACAGAAGAAGCTATTGCTGCTGTAGAGCGTAGCATTGAGGAAGACCCGAATGAGTCCATCCGCCATCGAGCACAGGAATTGGATCTGTGTCCATCCACTTTATGGAAGATTTTGCGGAAAGATCTTGATTTGCGTGCTTACAAAATCCAACTCGTGCAAGATTTGAAGCCAAACGATCACCAATTAAGGCGTAGATTCGTCGAATGGGCCCAAAACGAGATTACCGTTGTTCCCGATTTTCATAAGCGAATTTTGTTTAGCGATGAAGCGCACTTCTGGTTGAATGGCTACGTCAACAAACAAAACTGCCGCATTTGGAGTGAAGGTAATCCTCAAGTGTATGTGGAAACACCGTTACATCCAGAAAAACTGACTGTTTGGTGCGCTTTATGGGCTGGTGGAATCATTGGTCCGTACTTTTTCAAAAACGATGGTGGCCAGAACGTTACAGTCAATGGTGATCGGTATAGAGCCATGATTACTAACTTTTTCATTCCTAAATTGAATAACCATGATGTCCAGGAGATGTGGTTTCAACAAGACGGCGCAACATGTCACACAGCTCGTGCCACAATAGATTTATTGGCAGACACGTTTGGTGACCGCCTAATTTCACTTTTTGGACCTGTGAATTGGCCTCCAAGATCTTGTGATTTAACACCGCTAGACTACTTTCTGTGTGGCTATGTAAAGTCATTGGTCTATGCGGTAAAGCCACAAACGCTTGACCATTTGGAAGACAACATTCGCCGTATTATTGCCGATATACGGCCACAAATGTTAGAAAAAGTCATCGAAAATTTGACGTCCAGATTGGACAACATCCGCGCCAGCCGTGGCGGTCATATGCCAGAAATCATATTTAAAATGTAATGCCACAAGATTATCTTTCGGATAAATAAAATTCATGTCAATCGAATAGTCCATCGTTGTTTTATTGCAACTTAAAGTTCTATATCTCTATAAAAAACACCCTTTATATATATTTATTTAACATATATGTTTTGCAATGCGTTGAGGTGCAGATTTGTTGTTCTTTTCATAGGATAGGTTAGGCTACAGGGTTGCCTCCCGTTCACAGGCAAGTTGACTTGGTGGCCATATGGTAGATTGTGTTACCCAGTATGAGGTAAGTCCCTTCAACATGATCGTTTCATCTACCCCGAGCTTCGGATGAAACCGGCCACATGCGCAGATCTTCTGTCACCCAAATAACGATGACTACTGTTCTGAAGTGCAGGGCACTAGTATAGAAGGTGTTGTACCGATTTCGTTTCCTCTACACCAAGACAGCTTCTGCAGCAATCCAGGTGGGGCAGACCACACTTGTCAGCGAAATTTCCAATGACGGAGTGTTAAGATTACTGTTAGAGTGCGAACCTTTCTATTTTCTTAAATTTTCTTATATTTATAAAAATTAATTTTATTTTAATGTACTGGATCTTTATAACTCTATAAGCTGATTTTTAAAAAAATATGACTGTATCTACTAGATACAGATGCTATCTACGTATGAGCAATTTAAAATTCGGTTTACGTCGTTTTAATTTACGTCGCTATTTTTTAATTTTTAGTTGCCGTAGTCTAGTAGGTAGTGTGTTTTCTTATTAGACGTAAAGCCAGGGTTCGAGCCCTAGGCCAGACATCAAAATAAAATACAAAAAGTATTTCTTCGGCGACTTCCTCTCAGCAGATTTCTGGCAAAAATAAAATTGTCATGAAAAGTTTCTCAAAAATCTGTCGTTCGGAGTCGACTTTAAACTGTAGGTCCCACCACTCATGTATAAAATTAACACACCCAACATAAGTGATGTGAGAAACTAAGTCGTAATCCTGACTGAAGGGTTGTAATGACCAGTTATGTATTTAATTACAATAATTATTATAATATCAATAAATATAATATTTATGAATACTTTTACAATAAATAATAATGATATTCCAATACTACTAACAAAAAAATTATAAACAATAATTTTCAAACTGCGTTGGTTGCTATAAGTACTGTCAAGTTCATTTTTCTATAAGATATTTCATTTGCTTTTATATCATCTGTGCAAAAATCACACAAAATCTGTCCTTTTTTATTAAAAATTCTTTAGGAGAAGCTATTGCTTCCAAAGTAGATAAAACACGTTGTTAAAAATGAGTTTCGAATAAATCAATCTTCAATCATTTTGGATTGTTTTCCAAACTTATTTTTACAAAAAAAAATTAAATTTTTTGAAAAAAATTTTATTATTTAATTATAATGAGATTTTTAAACTTTTAAAACAAATTTACTTCATTCAAATGTGGTATTTCTTTGTATAGACCTTTTTATAATATATATATACTATATATGTGGGAATACTATTTATTTAAGAATATAAAAAGTATTGCATAGAAGGCAATTGTATAAAATATTGGAAAAAATATACATATTTTTCTATATTTGGCAAGTTTGCATTCATTGGATAATTTGCTGATATTTTTGATAAATTTGATCATTGACTCTGATTCTATATAGCTGCTCTTATCTGAAATGGTAAATGTGTGGTGTAGAGTCCAAATGGAATCAAATGTAAAAATGTTCCTGTATTTATTTAAATAAATTTTGCATTCTTTTTTTATAAAGTTAATTTTATATATTCTATTTATTACTAAATTAATAAAAACTATTGTAAATACAATCATTTCAAATGTATGAAAATATTATATTCGAGTATTGGTAAGTATAAGGAAAAATGTCCAAACCACATAGTAAACATGCATACATTAACGGTTTTACTTACTTTCTTACTTAATAGGACAATGTAACCCCTTCGTAAGGATTACAACCTAGCTTCTCACACCACCCATGTTGTGTGTTTTAATTTTATCCATGAGAATTTATTTAGGCCAGAGTCTGACGGATGCTATCTGCATGTGACGAGCACTTCATTGTTAATTTCAATATATTGGGTTAAGCCTTGAATAAAACAATAACTTTTAAAATATAACATAGTGAAATGGAGTGATCACACCAACTAAGGGTACCGTACTCTTTCATCAGTGTGGGCGCATTAGTGTTTCAAAAATGTCCACCTAACTTTACAAAACTTTACATATTAAACCCAGTTAAAAGGTTTTAATATAAAGTGGGGAACTGCCCTCAAAATGATATCAGACAGCATTACAAAGGCTCTAATGAAAGAAAAATGTAGAAGAAAGAAGCCGGAAATTATTACAAATTTAAACAAATAAGTTCCTTTTTTGAATAGGGTTTAAAATAATTTCACTTTGAGATAAGGTTACGTTGAATTTACCTTGTTTCCGGAAGAAGTTAAAAAGCATAATTTCAATAATACAGAAAAATCTACGGCTTGAAGGAAACTAGTGAGAGCCAGGATATTCAAATGGTCGGATTAAAAAAAAAAATATTTTCTAGTAAACGGACGAAGAAATCATTTTCATTTAAGTTGGCATGTAGTGAAGTACAAGTGTCGACCGTCACAATTGCAAACGCTTAGGGCACTGTTACAAGTTCAATATATGTATGTTGCAATGTGTGGGTCGCGATATATTTTAAAGTGTGAGTTAATATTACACAGAAGTGATGATTCAGTAGCATACAAATGACGGCTGTCCTATATTGACAGCATGGAACAAGGGTTATGAAACGTTTTTTCAGATACTTGCAACGTGGGGAATAGGGGCATTCACATTTTATATTTACTACCAGTCTTTTAAAAAACTTCTCTTTAAGCATCCTTAGACTTAAATACTTGCATTATGGCAAGATGGCTACTACCTCGCATTACTTTTATCTCTAAAATTAAAAAAAAAAAATTATTTCCGCGAATAAATTTCTACTACCTTTATTATATGTTCGTCTGCATGTAATTTGTTAGTTCAAAATTATTTTATACAAAAGTGAACACAAAGTGTTTCCATGGTGTTATGGTTCTCTTCCATTCATAAGATAGTGATTGTCTGGAGTTTTAAACTTTAACACAAGTATCGTGGAGATTGCCTGTTTTGTATGCTCATCTGAACGGCTGTTGTTGAAGCCACAATAGTTTTTTTTCTTTTGTTTTTCTATTAAATTATGTACGATATTAAAAAGTCAGAACCAAACCCCGATTCATTTAATAAAGAACAAAAGTAGTGTGGAACATATTGTTCTCTTGATCATGTTGTGTGTTCTAAAGGATGGTCATTTGTCTGGTATTAACAATAACCAATGGGGAACGTGGTCATGAAGTTATGCTATTAATTCGTTTCCTCCTGTTCAGTTTGTATTTATTTCTCTGCTTACTTACGGCATGCGACCAACACAATATTTATTTTATTCTAACTGAAGTGGTTTCTATACTTCGAAGTTCTCCACAGTTTTTTTAATTTTATTAAATAAATACATATAATCTTTACCAATTAAAGCTTTTCATTTTCGTAATTGGTCACGTTGTTGAATACCACTGCACCAAAGCAATTAAAACTTAAAAAATCCTCAAAACTGCAGTATTTATTGGGAAATACGAGCACAGGGCAAACCAGTGTAAATGTAGACAGTATGTTGATTTTTTTTTTTTTTTTTTTTTTTTTTTATAATACCAGCACTCAGGGGATGGCCCCTACTCATACAGTGCATTGTGCAGGTTTAGGCAAATAGGTTATAGGAAGGTGGAAAGAAGGAGTAGTGTTTGTGGACATTTGATTTAAACTCAGAATCAGATGCGAACTCCAAGGACAACTCGTTTCCTTGGAGTGACTATATAATGGCCAGTGCTATACCTTCACCATTAGACAGTCTACAGCAATCGTCCCCAAGAAGCCCGCATCTTAAGGTTGTTTCTAGTAATAACAATTTGCTTATGGGTTAAAAATATTTAAATTTGTTCTGTTGTTGTTAATTTACTAATGATCTTGTTCAGCTGAGGATAATGGAAGGTTAGGTTAGGTCAGACGGTACCTTGCCGTTCACATACAAGTTTACTCGCTGTCACATAAGGTGTGCTTGAAAATGATAAGGTCAATTTATTCCAAAAATTCTATCCACAAATAAGTGAATATGAAACCGATTTTGCTCTTAGAGGTGTACCGTTATATTATGTTTATTTAAATTTAAGTAAATAAGTGCAAAATATAATACGCCAAAATGATAAGGTCAGTGATACATTTATCCCAAATTTTTATTTAAACCAAGTGATTATCAACTATTTTTAATTTATGCTGTTCCCATTCGCTTCTATTGTCTTAAAAATACGGGATGGCACAGTGTTGCAAAATTGAAATTTTAAAATGTTACTGAACTGTAACTGAAAGAGTACTTTTTCGCATCAAATGGTACTTTTATATAGAAATACACACATAAATGATCATTACAACCTTTCAATCAAGATTATGATCTAACTTCTCACGCCATTTTTTTATATGTGTTAATATTGATACATGAGGAGCGGTACCTACGGTTTCAATTCGACTCCGAACGTCAGATTTTTTAACAAACCTTTGGGACAGTTTAATAACTCTCAGAGTTTTTGACAGAATGAGGTACCTTTCTTCATTTTTCTTTTTGTTGGAAATGTCCGACATGGGATTTGAACCGTGGGTGCACATCTAGTAAGCCAGCACATTACCTACTAGACTATTTATTTATTTATATTTAATACACGTACGAAACTGAACAGAAAAACTAACGACTTATACGTGTTCCTCACATGCAAAAAAACTGCTGATTCTGAACGTAACAAAACGTAAAAGTCCCATTTATTCAAACGTTGACGTTCGTTTGTAGTATATGAAGAGCAATGTAAATGCTTACCGAAATTATATTGCGGTTCGGCAAGTGTTCTCATTGCTTTTCGCTTATCCAAACGTCCAAAGCGGGGCTAAAGGTTAATTCTACCTTTTGCAATGCGTTGCGAATGCATTGATAGTTGAAAAGCGCAATACATAAAATATATAATAACAAACAAGTACTGAAAGCGTCGCTGGGGTACTGCGGTATTTTTGAAATTAAAAAGTACTGAAAAAAGTACTAAAGTACTGAATTTATTAACACTGGAATGGCATCCAACTTACTAAACTTTCCAAAACATTGGGACGGATTTCGCGCCAGCTATTGCAGATTGCCACTTTCAGTTCATCTTTTATTCGGTACTGTTTCCACAAATTTTCCATGGGGTTTAACTCGGGGGAACTCGCTTTCCAATCAAGTACTTTTATATTGTGCTTCACAAACCACTGTCTGGACGACTTGCTGACATGAATTGTTGCGTTATCTTGCTGAAAGGTGAAAGCTTTGTCAGAATTTTGGGCCAAAGACGGCAGCGAACGTTCAGAGAGAATGCCCTGGTACTCTTTACTATTCATTCGAGTGGAAATAAAGTAGAGTTCCAGGATACCATGTCAGCTAAAGCCAGCCCAAACCATCGAACAGCCAACGCCGAAATTCCATTTTGAAAAAACAATGGCTTCTTCCATAAATCTCGCCAATAGCAATTGAGACCTTCTGGTTTATCTAGGTTAAATTTTTTCTAATCAAAATATTACCTACAAACCCAAAAATGTATGGAATATTTTGTAACCTTTTTAAAAAATGTTTACCTGACGCCACATAGTTGCCATGTTGTTTTTCGCAAACTCCTTACGCTTAATCTTTTGCTGCTTAGTCAGACAGGGAATTTTTTTTAATTTTGCTCTAATAAGGTTTGTTACCGCACTTTTCATGGAATTCGAGGCCTTTTGTGAGACTAGACGGGTTTCACTGGCAGTCAGGACTTTTGGACTGCCCGTGCTTTATAATTTTCCATAATTTTCTCTGTTTTTGAGAAAATTTTGCACAACACACAAAGATCGTCCCGGTTTTTTCCCAACTTCTTTTCGTTTGCTTCTACGCCACAGTGACGCGGAACATATTAGAGGCTGTGTCGACGTATCCGCTGCAGAGTCTATGCAACTTCTGACGCCTTTGACGAGGTGGGGTACCAGCGCTTTCATTACTGTTTGATTGTCCACATGGAACAGCATCTGTAATTCGTTCAGCGTACAGAGATTTGTATGACTTCCCATCACACAAATGCTCCTAGGAGAGTATAGATCGGACAAACACTGTATACATCCAAAGGATGATATCCATGACATCTGTCTCTTATGAGCCAGGAATCCTCGATTAGGGTCACGTCCATGTCCTTCTTAACCATGAAAAACAGCAGATCATCGCTTGCAGCGTATATTAATCTAAATTAATTAATCTTCAGCCATTGTAGCCTCTCTGCCGAAGTTCGATGGCAGGATCAAACGATGTATAACGGTTTTAAGTAACAACGGAGTCTTGAATAAATATTAACATTTAACGAAATTAATGACAACTATTCATTATTTCATTTTATTTGTTTCTTTTCTATAATTATTTAGAAAATGAAATCAAAAATGGGATTTTGAGTGAAGTTGTGTTTTAAAATAAGAAAATAATTTAATAAAACCGAAATGAAATGTGTTTTCGTAATACATTCACTGAGAATAATGCTGTTGTTTATCAGCAATTTCCCACTTTACTTGCTTTCTACTTTTACTACATTTTACCTCAGAAGAAACCCTAAAAGTTGTTTTTTTTATTACTTAATCCATTGTATAACAATTGTATGCTGATACAATGAAATGAATAATTATAATTTTTTAGTATTATTTTCGGCAATGTATGATTTTCTAACAAGTTTGTATTTGGCAACTATTTATTCCCAGTGAGAATTTTTTACTCACAAAATTTTGCCCTTTTGTTATAAGATATGATCGTGAAACTTTAATTCATCCAACACAGGCACAAAAACTATGCTTTTAAAAGAAAACAATAAAATTTAAATTTTTCCTCCCACCTCCACATTTCAAAACACGATTTACACACATTTAATATCCTTTGGGTCAATATGACCCAACATACGATATTACAAGTTTACCATTCATTTATTTAAGAGAGTGGTTCTAACATTATCAGACCCTCTCCCAAAGGGAATGCATGTGATAATTTCTTTACTACATACAATCTTGCCATTGAACTTCTTTTTCGGAATATTACATTAGTTGGCACTGTTCGTAAAAATAAAACTTTTTGCCATCAAAAATTCCTGATATGAAAAAAGCTTGTATTACACTCTGATGTTTTGTTTTCAAATGATATAACTACAGCATCCTATATTCCAAAAAAAAAAAAAATTCGTTCTCGTCTTAAGTTCTCTTCACCATTCAGCCGATGTAAGAGATGATGAAAAACAAAATCTGAAATAATACATCATCACAACCAAACGAAAGCTGCAGTTGATGCGCTTGACCAACTAGTTGCTAATTACACATGTAAGCGCATGACTAAGCGATGGCCTGTTGCGTTATTTTCAAATATGATAGATGTAGCAGCATATAATTCCTGCGTCATATGGACTGATATGAATCCTGCCCGGAATTTCAATAAAAATTTCAAACGCAGGCTCTATTTAGTAGAACTTGCAGATCAGCTAATAAAAGGGCATATTTTGCGAAGAAACATGGACCATCAGCAAGAAATCTTGTCAAAATTATTCAAGAACAAAATGATCTCACAAGTGCCCCGCAATGTTCTAAGCTAAATAATACAAATACACTATTGTCCAGAAGTTTACCAAATAAACGACAGAGGTGTTTCTTTTGTCAACATGGAAGGAATTCAAATAAGCATTCCACTAAATCTGATTCTTGTAAAGAATTTATTTGCAAAGAACACGTGGTGACATTGTGTATAAATTGGCACAAAAATTCATAGATTGTTATAAATTAGTATTAAAAATATAATTATTATTTTATTGTTAAAAAAACACTGAATTTAAAATTTAATTTTATTTTATATGTATATATTTTTTTTTATTAATAATTCCTCAGGAAGGGCTCATATATTTTAGTTATCATTATTGTTTATTATACTAAATATAAAAAAAAAACAACAAAACAAATGAATTTCTTATATTAAATATGAAATTTTGTTTACATTTTAATGTTGGGTCATATTGACCCAAAGGATCATAGGAAGTGCACATATCCAAGGGATGCAGAAGGGTTGAACCAAAAATGCATTTTATACATGACAAAATAAATCAGTACGTTTGCCGTATATTATCCGTATGGAATTATATGTAATATATGGAATTATATATATATAATAATGGAATTCTGTTCACTTTTTCACAAAACAGAAAGAAAATTATGGTGTACACTTTATTTTGGCGCATATAGGTAGTATAGTATAATATAGTATACATTTGAATTAAGCCGTTTTGATGCAATAAAGTCAGTATAAAAAATTGTTTTGTTCGAAGTGTACACTCTTCTTTTTGCTATGCTTGTTGTGTGTTGATGGAGTACATATAAGCAATAGTAGATTTCATCCTGTTATTCCTATAGCTAACACAATTCCATAAAAAATTCATTCCGAAAGTATTTGTCAGTTGATTCTTGAAAGACTTGCAGATTCAGTTCAATAGCGCGCCTTGTGAGTATGTAATAGACAGTAATTTTGCGTATTTTATAAAAGCCTTATGAGTTTTTGCAAAGCAACAAATCGGAAATACAACACAACGAGTTATACGACATTTGTTTTTTGCATTTTGTATTATATTTGCATATTTATACACAGGCACACTAACTCAAAAAATTGTCCATACGGATGCTATGGAAAGTATTTTACATTAACTCAGTTCGCAATCTTGGGCATTTAGATGGTAAATTTATACCATTGTAAATATTTGCCATTAATTGTGATGGGTTTTTTTTTTGTTTTGTTTAACCTTGTAACACTTATTGCAAACTTCTCAAATGAAAAGACAAGCCATATATTCATTAATGATTTCTTAAATGTTGTCATTTTATATTTAAATAAAACACATTCAAATATCTTCAAGATAATTTATAATTTTATTTATTTCGTCCTCTGTCCATTTTTTTTCGGCTTTTCTCTTTTAAATCGTTTTTTTTATGTTGTACGTTTCCATTTTTTTGTGACTTTATTTTTCTATGTTTTTATTTTTATGATCAGCTGTTCATTTGCTTAAGTATGTCAAATATAAACTACGGTTTTGAGTGTGGATATTTGCCAAACCGTGGCAAGGGTATTTCTGTGTATTTTTTTAGTAAAAAAAATACCCAACATTTGCAAATGCCATGATGCCAGACCATTTGCCCAAGATTGTGAACTGAGCTATTGTGTTTCAAAAAATATCTCCTGGTTTTAAGTCAACCAAATATTTTTCAAGATAAATAGCAGTGCGTACAACATAGGGTACAATATACAAGAGAGGAATACCTCAGGGGTCATGCTTTCACCTCTTATGTGGATGACCACAATTCATGGTTTTTTTAATGATTCATCGGTTTTTACAAGTCAGCTATGCGGATGATATTTTAATCCTTCTGATATATAGAATACAAACCAATTATGTAGGAAACACACGGAAACACGTTCTGAATATAGCCAACAAACTCGAATGAGAACGGAATATTTATATTTACAAGAAAGACGAATACAAATAAATTAAAACGTATCACCATAGAATAATTGGAATACTACAGGAATACTCACTTAACGTGAATGCCTATCACGCGTAGCATTCGCGAATATTTGCATCACTTTGATACCAGATCTACATTCTTAGAAAATCGGATTCAGATGCCCCGTAGGCTAGAAACGTGGACACAGGACGAAGCCGGTGCTCCGTACGGAAGAACCAGGAACTAAACTTGTCCCCAGCTACGGTCTATCAACCAGAGGTACATGATTTTTGGAATTGTATAACCTGGGTCAGTGATAATTTGGTTTTTCTATTTTCAAACATATCTGCCTCCGTATTCATTTTTTCCGTACCTTTCCAGGAAGCTTTCCAAAACTTAAAAATTTTTAATTTTGCTAAGACTGAATTTGAGGACTTGAATGAGCTTTTAGCTCTACATACAGCTGCAAAGAATAGGCACGGCATTAGGTAAAGACATCGAAACTACGAACTGTAGAAGTTTATACAAAATTCAGACTTACTATACCCAGTATGGTTGGTACCCTAATGATGAACGCACTACTAACGTACTTGATGACGACGGACTTGGTAGGGCCGAGAACACCAACGTTGGTTGGTCTCGCCTTCTTTGATCTACCTGCATACTTAACACATATGTCCTCGTCGACAGATAATGTAAAAATAGTACAGTAAAAGAATTTTTACTTTTTTTTGTTTCCCATAATTTTTTTTAATTTTTTTATACATTCGACTCAAATTTCAATTAATTTTTTCTACTATAAGTGAAAATTTTAATTTTAAAAGTGTGCATCGACTACATAAACTTTTTAACAGAATTCTTTAAAAGAAAAATTCATGAAAATATCATACGTATCACGTTAAACATGGACATGAAACAAATGAAAATGTTGTTCTTGAAAAATAACATGTTTTTGTATATATGTTGGCTCCAATTTCCCTTATGTATTTTTACATGTATGTATGTGCTTTTTTATAATTTATACATACATACATATATTTATTCATACATAACATATATGTTTGAATTCAAATACAGCTACGTTTTAGTATTATGATAAAATAATTTTTGGATAAAGCACCCACAATTTGAATATGTATTTTTTTCGATTTTTTTTCGATTAGGGGTTTGCCAAACAACAAGAGACGATTTCCACAAATAACATTCATAAGAAAAATTTCCAATTGGACGTCTGAAGAAAAAACCAAAAATTTATTTCATTAGCACATTGAAAAGATGTGTCGATTACATAAAAGTAAATTTGAGTAAGCATATGTGGAGTTAAAGTGAATGTATTTTATAAAGAAAGTGGGTTGTGAAAATGAAACTAAATTAGATAATCAGAAAAAGAAGAATGAGGTTTTTGTTCAACAACTGGATGTTTATCAGTAAAGTGTAGCGCAAATATTCTATTCAATTGTTGTAGTTGAATTTAAGATTTATCACCTCAATGACAATCGTTTTATCTTAAAGAGGTGGCCACACAATTAGTCTTCTTTTAATCCAAACCGTAAACAAATAGGTATGCACAGCAAAATTATGAGGATGCCCTGGTAGTCTAGTGGGTAGTGTGCTAGACTATTAGCCTGAGGGTCGTGGGTTCGATTTCCACCAGAGACTGTGGTCTGTGAGGATATGGTCAAGTTACACCGCTCGTTTATAATTGAAATATAATTTGTAATTGTATTGTAGTTAATAAATAAATAGAAATAAACAAAAGATTGTGTCCGCTAGTTTTTAAAACATAGTGGGTAATGTTCTGTCAATGTGTTTGGGAGCTGTGGTTTCAGTTCAACCCAAAGACTAAAATAGCAGATATCCATGAATTAAACAATGGAATGAGTATTGACTCGAACGATGAAATCGTGTTACAAACAAATATGTTCTGCTCCCAACATGTTTTGCTGTAAGGTGTTCAAAAGAAACTAGAACCTTGAAATATTTCAAACTCAGAATAAACTTAAATCAAAGAATATGGATATAAAGAATGCGCATCATGTAGTAGTAAAAATTCTTATGTTACGTTTGGCCTACTATCCAACTTGGTGCAAATTTCATCCAAATCGGAAGACATCGATTTTAAAAATTGGGTCACTTGACACGAAATTCCCCATATACATATGAAAAAATCGGCAAAAAATTTTATTCCTAAAACGGATTAGGAATAAGATATCAATAATAACTGCAATCAATATATATAACCGTAGATAGAGCTTTGTATCAAAAATGATACATCTCAATTTTTGAGACTACATAACTTTAATTCAGAAAAAGTTAGACTCCTCTTATTTTTTTAATTCGTTAATATTTTTGTCGCCATTATTTTAAAACAAATAAAAAAAGAAAATTTCAAACAAATTCAAAAACTTCATAATTCTGTCTTATATATCATTTTTGATCCATACGACTTTCCTGGCGATTCTTTGGTGTTGTGTATATAATTTTTTTAAGTTTTTAAAGATTTTGTGAAGTTTTATCATAAATGATACTTTATTTATGGTATTTGAGAAGGAATTGAAAGCTAAGTGTTGGATGGCGGTGAAAAGGTTAAATTTTCTTCTTGAAATGTTCTTGATATTGATTGAAGTAGTCGTAGTATAGTATGTAGCGTGTTAGATTATTAGACGTCAGACCAAGGTTCAAACCTCAGATCAGACATTTCCAATTTACACCGAAAGGTTGTAATAACCGATTATGTATGTATGTATGTAAGTAATATTTCTACTGCTGAAGACAGTGAAGAAGATGAAAACAGAAGCTAGTCCTATCAACAGACGAAAGTATTGGCAGCAACAAACATGGCAATAGGATGTTTACCGCCAAAGATGGTGCTACTTGGAACTTTAATATCTTGGGAAGAGAAAATATTACCAATTTTCATCCAGATTGCTAGCAGCTGTTTCCTGAAATGTTGTGGAGTCTTTCTTACTGATCTTACGTTAGGAAAAAGCGCCTTGTTACCTAACCGACCAACTGGGATATGTAAGAGATCTTCAACCATAATATCTGCGAAACACTGAATATTTCCGTTTACTAATGGCGACAATAACATCTCTACAGAGATCATTTTTTTTCAAAGGACTTAAACTTTTCAACATGCTAACTGAATTTATAAAAACAGAAACAAATATTGTTCAATTTGTAAGAAATAATGAAATGAATATTATTTAGTAAAATAATTTTATTTTAACGACGTTTAAAGTTTTATGGATACTTCTAAATAAATAAATAAAAAAAATCTCAACAGATTTCCACCACTCATGGATACAATTCACACACAACATAAGAGAAGCTAGGTTGTATTCCTTTTTTTTTTCGTATATTATTTATTGAATCTTTCCTTTCAGAATTTACAATAAGTATTAAAATCTTAACCTAAAATACAATAATAAAAGTTGTTATTGCCACTGCAACGTACAACTAAAAGTGCACATCAAAAGTAAATTTATCTGATCAGATCATTTGTTTGAACCCTTTTGAGACGTCTGTGACCCTCGAATACAAGTAAGTCTCTTACAAGACGGTTGGGATGTTCTGTAATCCTAGAGATGTAATTGACACTTGCTATTTTTATTTCCTCTCGAACTAAGGGCACCTTCAGATCTTTTTGGATGTTACTGTTTCTCATATACCAAGGAGCACTTGTTATTATTCTAAGAAGCCTAGATTGCCGCTTTTGAAGCTTTTCTACATTGGATGGTGAGGCTGTTCCCCACAGTTGGATACCATAAAGCCAAATAGGTTTCAATACTGACTTATACAAAAGCAGTTTTAGTTCTAAATCAAGGGTTGACTTAGGTCCAATAAGCCAGTAAAGCTGTGCTGTTCTGAGTTTGATCTGGGTAATTTTGGCAGCTATATGGTGAGCCCAGGTAAGGCGACGGTCGAGATGGATGCCCAGGTATTTTACACTACTATGTTCTGGTACTGTCACACCATTAATCTTGATGGGCGGACAATTTCCCCTTCTCAGTGTAAACGTGATGTACATGCATTTAGAAACATTGACTTTTATCTTCCATTTCAGCATCCAACTTTCCAAATCACTAACATGAGATTGAAGTCTTTGTGACGCAACTGTAGAATCTCTATGAAAACTTAAAAACGCCGTATCATCCGCAAAAGTAGACGTGTGAGTCACTAAACTTGTAGGCATATCTGCAGTGAACAATAAGTAAAGGAACGGCCCTAGAATACTTCCTTGTGGTACGCCAGCAGATATCTTTCTGATTTTATTTGCAAATATCTATCCCATAAGTAACTTTTTAGCAATTTATGCACATTCTTTGGTAAAAACTGTGTGATCTTAAAAAGAAGTCCTTCGTGCCAGACCTTATCGAAGGCTTGAGATATATCAATAAATAGCGCAGAGCAATACTGCTTGTTCTCAAAAGCACGTCTAATTAAATTGGTAATTCTGTGCACTTGCTGAATCGTGCTATGTTTTCGCCTAAAACCAAACTGATGGTCGGGAACTATGGTGTTGGCATCAATATGCGGTATTAAACTATTAAGCAGCATTTTTTCGAACATCTTAGAAAGTATTGGGAGTAAACTTATTGGACGATATGATGATACTTGCGTTATGTCCTTGCCTGGTTTAGGTATCATCACTAAATCAGATAATTTCCAAGATGCAGGAAAGTAGCCTATTCGCAACATACAGTTAAAGATGAACAATATAAAACGCACGGCCGATGTAGGCAAATTTTTAATCATTGTCGCAGTTATTTTGTCACAACCAGGTGATTTGTTCGGCTTTAGGCTCTGGATGACGGCAATCACTGCAGACAGCCGGAACTTGATCGGCCTACTAACCACATCGTCGATTGTAACTGGGGCAATACTAGAAACAGAATTGTTTGGTGTAAAAACATTCTCTAAGTAGTTGGCAAAAGCGTCCACTTTCTGTTCTGCGCTTTTTGCCCAATCACCGTGCTGTAGTTGTAAAGGGGATTCATGCAAAGTAGGTCTCCTCATTTTCCTTACTGCCTTCCATAAACTGTACTCTGAGTCTTTCGTTGCGTCCAAATTTTGCAAGTATTTTTGCAGGTTTGACTCTTTGTGCTTCTGCAAAGCGTCACGCAGAAGTCTTTGGCACTGATTAAGTTGAGACTTTAGACCTGGAGAACGATATTCTTGCCATTGGCGTCTTAAATTCCTTTTTTTGGCGTAACAGTGCTTCTATGTTATTAGAGCAGGGAAATTTTCGTTTTCTTACCAAAGGGGTAGAGGATGTAGATACCCTAGCAGCTTCAGTTAAGATGTTAGCAAACTGGCGGACGCCGGATTCAATTTCCTGTTCACACTTCAAAGAGATATTTGATGGCAGGTGCGAGCTTACGAACATTTTGTATTTCCGCCAATTTGTCCTCGTCTGAAGATAATTTTGCTCCAGTAGGTTTGTATCAGGCACAAATGTTAGGATGGTTGGTGAGTGATCAGAAGACAGATCCAATGACGGGTGCATACGAAGATTTTCACGTCTAATATTTCTTACTACGGCAAAATCTATTACATCCGGAATTTTGTTTAGATCAGTTGGCCAATAAGTAGGATGACCAGCAGACAAGGCATCCATTCTGTTCGAAGATACTGCGTCCAATAGCTGTCTTCCTCTCGGAGTAATGAGACGTGATCCCCAGAATGTGTGTTTTGCATTATAATCACCTGCTGCAATAAATTTCGGACCCAGCGTGTTGAAGTAATCGAGGAATTGATCTTTGCAAAATTTGTGTCTTGGAGGACAATAAAGTGCTGATATTGTAACACCAATGTAGGGTAAATTGATTGATGTTGCTTGAATGTAATCTTGGGTGAATTCCGGCAATGGAACGTGCCTAATGTCCTTGTGAACAAGAATAGCTGCCCCTCCGCATGCCCTACCACTAGGGTGTTTTGCGTCATATGTGTAGTAGTCATTAATTCTAAAGCAGTTTTTGTCCGAGAAGTGTGTTTCCGATATTAGCATGACATCAATTTGATAAGTATATAAGAAGTTTTGTACTTCGTTTTTATGATGGCTTAAGCCGTTCGTGTTCCAAAAGCACATTTTGAGGGTGTTCATGTCTTATTTACTAAAATCTGCATAAGCATATTTTGGTTTTGCAGCAGCTGTTGCAACATGTTCTGCATATTAGCCATAAAATTACTCATTGTTTGGATTAGAGTTTCAATTGAATTTTGGGAATTCGAATGTGCAGTTGGAATGCCTTCTTTTAGAGCGTCAGCATATGAAAAAGCATCTGGAAATTTACTTGTGGTTTGGACAGCATTTTTGGAGTTTGCCTGTTGTGGAATGGTGGGCTGAGGTAAACTTGGGAAGTTTGATTCACGGTACTGATTATATATAGGTCTACTGACCACCGCTTTATTTTTGAGTTCCAAGTATACTTTGCATCCTCGATAATTAGCCGTGTGGTTCTCACCGCAATTACTGCATTTTTTACAGCTAACTTCAGTTTTCGGGTGGGGACATTCACATACTGCCGGTAATTTGCAGAAATATTTTGTGTGCCCAAATTCTTGGCAATTTTGACACTGAAGGGGGCCTTTACGTTTAATGGGTTCCTCTACATATTTTCGACGGTTTAGAAGATACCGTAATCCATATATAGGATGATTGTCACCTTTTTTCCTTATATTGTTCGAGTTAAATTCTATTTCGACTCTAAAAAGCGGTTGTGGAATTTTATTTTTATTTAAAATATTATGGATTGATTTGACTTCATACCCTTCAGATTGAAGGGCATTCTTAATATCGCTAATAGGTACAGTACTGTCAATGCCTTTAATGATTACGTTTAAACCTTTTGCACTTTTGAGTTGATAAGTATAGTAGTTTTTCTTTTCAGTATCGAACTTGTTCACAATTGCTCTAAAAATCTTTTCATCTTTGGCTTGGATTTTGGTTTCCTGAATATTACCCTTTCGTAGAGAAACAACGTAGAAATTGTATTTGCCAACAAGCTGTGTCAACTTAGTTACCAAGGCATTGTTAGTGGGCTCTCGTAGGTACAGTGGTGGGGGTTTGAAATTCTTTTTTGCAGCTGTATTGTCTTCCTTCTCTTTTTCTGCAAGAATTGCAAAACGGTTTGCGTTGTCAGTGTTATTTTTTGCCTGTTTTGGATGTGGTTCCAACGTGGAGGCTGCTCTAGGGCTGGACTTACGTTTCGTTATTGTGATATAACGGTCCATACCTGTGAGGACTTTTTCACTGCTCTCAGTCTTCGCTGCACTTTTTTTAATTGTTGTAGTTTCCTTATTTACGTCCGGTGATTGCAAAATATCTTCGATGTTCTTAAGACTACCCAAAAGAGGGGTATGGGGTAGATTTGTATTTGGCCCAACACACTTATTTAAATTTTGACCACTCGCACTATTGCTGATTTTTTTTTCACTTGTTGGGTCGCTAACGTAGCGTACCCGATTTGCAGGCTTCGCTGTCAAATAACGCGAGTCATTAATTTTTTTATTTATATTAACTGTTTCACATTCTTTTGAAGTAATGATCACGTAAGCATTTCTATCATTAAAACTCAGTCTGCGTTCATTAGCACTTGCACTTGGCTCACTCATTAATTAGGTTAACGGCCTTTATATTTTTTTTTAATTATTTGATTGTTGTCTGTCTTTATGCAGTTTTCTTTATTAAGTTTAAGTTGTTTTGTTTTTTTATTATTCTTTTTTTTTATTTTAGTTGTAATAAAACACCTATTCCAAATATTTTTTATAATTTGCCGACTGCACGTCCGTACACTTTAAGTGCCGCGAACTATTGTATTCCTGACTGAAGGATTGTAATGACCAATTATGTATGAAATATTGGAAAATAAACTTGATCGACTCCCAACATAAAATCTGCACATGGAAAATAAATTTGTTAGATAAATGTTGATGGAGTCGCGATATTAGCGACGATGTACGACCAGATGAACGTTCGTTATCTTTTAAAATTGCTACACTTTAATAAATTCCCAAAAATTTTTCTGTATTAAACGAATGCGCTTGAAGATATTGATCGAATGACTTTATTAGCAAACCTTCAAAATGTTTAAATTTTAGAAAGCTCCCTGGAAAATTACGGAAATTTTTTTTAAATTAATTTGCCCAAAAGAGAATACGGAGAATAGAAATACCAAATAGAATACTGAACGCTCTAACGATACAAAAGAAGAATATAAAAAGTTGATTAAAGAAAAGAAAGAAGTAAAAAGAGAAAGAGATAAGAGTATTTCAAGCTCTATGGTTACTGACATTTGTTGCCTGGACTTAGAGAGCGCTTTAGTAAATCCGTCTATTATACTCACAACCCTCTTTTTATAATGTCCGCCTGGTCCGAAATAAGAAAGTACTTTCGTGGAATCTTAACACCTGTAACATATACACAAACTTATGGTATGCTAAACAAAGAAATAACCTCGGAAAAATAATTATGTTCGTAAATTTAATACCTTAAATATTTAATACCAAATATATTTCAATCGGAAACAATACATAAATATGTATATGTATTAGTATCAATTATTCTTCTTAGAAATATAGATTGCCTATTGTTTTAATCTTGACATCGTCAATCATAACTTCGGTATTGAGGTAAGAAACAATGCTAAGGTATAAAATAAACACACAAAAAATGCGGAATTTGTTTAGTTATCTCTCTCCAACAAATTTTAACTGTGAGTACAAGCAGAGAAGTGCTGTAGTTGATGTTCGATGCAATTTTGTATTTGCTCTAGAACAGGGCAACATGAATTTATCAGAAGGTCTCAGATTTTTCTTACACTTTTAAAATACGACAAACAATTTTCATATAAAACAACACGTAATATTTCATACACCATACATTACAAAAAAACATTCATCAATTTTTCGATATTTGTGTACATATATTTACTGTATGTATAAATAAATATTTGGCTCCCTTTTATTATGACAATGTTGTTTCTATAATACGTTTTTCGTCGTTTTTAATTATGGAAAGCATGTACTCCGGAATGCCTTAAAAAACAAAGAACAAAATTGATGGTACTGCAAGCCATTTACGTAATTTTTTTGAATATCATTTCACCAAGTACGAATATTTTTCTTTCTCCCTGTAAACACACAGGCATTTAAAAAATGATACAAATAGACCACATACGTAAACTTTAATAACCAACAAGATAGAAACAAGCACAATAATTTTCACAATTACAGTTTTTATGGTTAATAACTTTGCGATAGAAGCTATGTACATGAATACTACATACGTATGTACATATGTAAATATATAATTCCATGCACAAATGGCAGTCAGGATGGGAGAGCAGTTTAAAGGGACGATGGACATTTCGCCTTGTCATTGAAGTAACCCTTTGGATGCTGAACTACTACGTGACCCAGTTCCTAAGTGGTCATGAGTGCTTCAGGAAGTACCCGAACAGATTTGGTCATGATACTTCCCCTATAGCCCCAACTGTGTAGTTGAGGAGGAAGATGCGGAGCATATTCTAACATGCTGCCCAGATTTAGACGGCCTGGAGAAACGAGTTTAGGACCAAACCGGCTAATGGAAGATCTGTTAAATTGTAGGATTCTATGGAGTCAATATAGTCAGAGAATACCTGAAGTTATGCTAGAACTCCGAAGACTGGAGGAACGGGGGCGAAATTTGACTTAATGTGATAAAGCTTTCAAGCTAGCCAGACCTCCGCGAAGTAATACCTTATGGCAGGCACCAGTGATAGTGAATCGTGCACTCTTTTGCTGGAACAAAAGTGTCTACCGAAGATTTCCACCTCCGGCTCAAGACAAAAAAAAAATATGGCTATTCCGTTCCACTAGCTGTCAACGTTGACAACGGAAGATTATTAAATTTTAATGTTTGTTATGAAATTTTCTTTATTTTTACTTTACGTTCGTCGTACTTATCAATATTCTTCATGTCTTATTATTGATGCTTATGTGCGAATCAAATCATTAATAAAATTAAGTAAAACTACAGTGAATTAATTTTTCCAAAGGGTGTTCATGCTACCGCGTTTTTTGAATGAAATTGAATGGCACAAAGGTAAGGTGTTGCTTCTGAATTTTCGCACATGAAGCAGACTTTCCGCAGGGGAGACATGTGTTTTATGATCACAACTTAGACTCGTCGGCGTGGTAAAGCTGGTCTTTGCACAATTCCAGCTCTTTAATTTTTTTCTCAATTTTAATTTAATTTACTAATTGCGACTGCACAAATAGTTTTTCTCCATAAATTTTGCCATACCTCTGCTTAAATTTCTGCATTCAGTCATTCCCGACATTAAATCCACATAAATATTGTTTTTATTAATTTTTATGCGAAAATTCCCAAAAGTTATAAACTTAATCTCCATATCGCAAATAACATGAGAGGGGTGAATGCAAATAGAACAATTCCTTGAAAATTTATGTTCACGTTTGAGAGTGTTCAACTTTTCTTCACGTTTGCGAAAGTGAATGTAACACAAAATAGTGCTCATATTTCACGTTTCTGGATATTCACGTTGTCGCCAGTTTATCGTATTAGTAAGCAAATAATAATAGTGTGCACATGCATAATCTAAACCACTGTGTTCGGTGATCTAAACTGTGTAGAATTAAATTTAATTTTTCATTCGCTGGCTGACGAGTGGAGTTAAGAGCTTATATGTATATGTATTTGAAAATAAAGGGTTGGAATATTGCAAAAAAAACCTAAATAATCATTAAAAGTCAATATTCTTTACTTATTAAAAATTAATAAAAAAATATACTGAAATTTGAGTTTTTCTTTCTCCACAATATTTTGGCTTTCAGAATGTCTCGGAAGATTGGGATTTCACTCACTGGGGATTTCTATGAAAAGTTCTAATTAAAATATATTAAATAAGTTGTAGAACTGTGATGTTTACTACCCGGTACTAATTTAAAAAAGTTCAAAAAACTTTGAGTAATAATTTTGTGCAAACAGTTCAAGAAAACAGTAGACAGGGTTACAAACAGATTTCATATCAACTTTGTTGTCACTTTTCACTACGATTTTATTTACTCTCAGATTTTTTTCAGAAGATTGCTAAGAGGAAGTCGTTGAAGAACTATTTTTTATATTTCATTTTGTTCGAGATGTCCGACATAGGACTTGAACTTCGATCACAACTCTCACTATCTACCGGACAACTACTTGACAGAATATGCTTTATTTAAAATATAATTAATTGTTTTCAATACCTGTTGTTTCTTATATAATTGGTCATTACAACCCTTCAGTCAGGATTACGACCTACTTTCTCACACCACTTATGTTGTGTGTGTTAATTTTTTTACATGAGTGGCGGGACCTATAGTTTAAAGTCGACTCCGAACGACAGATTTTGAGAAACTTTTCATGGCAATTTTATTTATTCTCAGAGTTCTTGTCAGAAATCTGCTGAGAGGAAGTCGCCGAAGAAATACTTTTTGTATTTTATTTTGATGTCTGGCCTTGGGCTCGAACCCTGGCTTTTCGTCTAATAAGCCAATACACTACCTACTAGATCACGGCGACTTCAACTGTTGTTTCAGCTTTCTTTTATTGGCTAAAAGCAAATTTTAATAAATGAAAGATTTCTATTTTCGAACATAAGAACATAAAAATTAATGAACTTTATTATTTCCTTTTGTCCGTGACAGTGTGCAATTCGAGGTATTCGATAGTGAGAATTCGAAGCATTCAATTTCGCGTCGCTTATGATAATTCAGGATTGCGCAGACCACAACTTGTCGAATTTTGCGCCTGGCCCAGTAATCTAACCCGAGACAATAACGTGTGTTGGCTGAATGGGCTCTTGGATATTTTGCACGAACGATTTGATCCGCTGAGATCAAAGCCAATATAACTCATATCATCTGTCTAATTTAGATTTAAACAAGAGAAAGAGAGAGAAAAGTCGTGGCGGATATTTGAATGAAGTTATATTTCACACATAATGCCAATAAATTTTTCAAACGAAAATTTATTGATGATATTTTACACACTCTTTGTATACAATTTATTAAAAAGAATGGCATTTTTAATTTATTTCAAAACAGATACCCGAAAGGTTATTTTCGTCCACATATATTTATATTATTTTATAAAAAAATATTTTAAAATATTACTCTTCTCCTTTTGCAACATGCGTATGGAAGCGAACAAAAGGAATACTATAAGGCTCTATTTACCACTAAAAATCGCCGCACTGTTCATAGTAAACTTCAATTATTGAAGTAACTATAATAGAACTTGTATTCGAATCATCAGCCATTCTTGCATAATCATTATGAATGGTTTAAGTTTCGCATCACCTTAACCCCAAATCTGAAAAAAACCAATAATGTGACGAATATTTCAGTAATTTATATATTATATTCAGTAATTTATATACTCATTTAAAATGATTTAAAAATAATAAGTATATCCTGGCTATAAATCCGGAATATATTCAATATACAATTGTGTACATTAATTTGGTTAAATGTGGCCACAATAGTTCTATAATGTTACGAAACAAGGGATTTGGTTGAAATATCAGCTTTTTTCATTCATCTGTATTCATATGTATAATTCCGAAGTTCCATTTTTGACGCTGGTATGTTGTAACTATTTGTACGATCTGGTTTCGAATCCGTAAATTTTTCCAATACGCCAAAAAAAAATTATTAACACTTAATGTCCATAAAACTACATAACTACTTCTCTATCTTCAAAATTTCTTCATGTAGCTATGTAGCATGTTGTGCGGTTCCCACAAAATCACTTTCATAAAATATAAACTTTCGGATGATAAAAATAACTTTCCAAGAGGTTCTTAATTTTAGTAATAAAATTTAATTTCAATTTATGCACTTATTTGTTGTTTATGCCATACTTTGCTGAATGCTTTAGAAACGAATATGAAAAGGAATGATATTAGTTTTAGGAGGATAGTGATATCTGAAGCCAAATAGTTGACACACCTCATTTCGTATTTGTTAATGGCGTTGTTAGGCATCAGTAGTTAACTAAATAGTTTTGACACTGTTCTATTTCTAGGACTGTTTGGTATGATCTTTGTTGTTTGGTTGAAGCATAAGTTCAAATAAATTAACTGCCCACCCTCAGATAAATATTAATACAAATTGTCACGTCTCATATCTCAAAAGGCAGACCAGATTGTGCCGAAATCCTCGAAAACTTTGTGGTAGTGGAGGCATTGTGAGAGGCAAATCGTAACCTGTAACTGCATGGTTTCTAGGTGTTCAATAAACAACTTACCTTTCTCAGCATCATTTTTCATCTACTCATCTGTGGAGTTTCGCAAATGTGTCTTACATATAACAAATCTTCTAAATTTAAATCTTCTAGATTTAGGCTGCCACGTCGACATTTTAGTAGAAACCCTTGTTGGACAATTTTTTGAGCCCTCAAAAGTTACTAATTGTTGGAATTTTCCATTCGAATACAATGACTTGGTTACCCGCTCAAGATATTAGAGATTTGTAGAAACTTCTGTATTTAATACTCGTTATTCGATAACAAGTCAGAGAATCACAAAAATAAACAATCTGACGAGTTGCTGTTTGAAATTGCTTGTGTGCAGACGCTGAAATTAGTTTCCTGATAGAGGCATTAGCCGCCAATTAAATGCTTACCAAATTTACATTACGGTTCGGTAAGCGTTCTTATTGCTTTTCGTATTCTAGAAAAGAACGTATTATCCGAGGACGTTGGGTAACCGGGGCTAAATACTAATTATACCTTTAGCATTACGTTGAACACGTTGCCAACCCATTGATAGTTGAAAAGCGCAATACATAAAATATGTAATAATAAAATAGTACTGTAAGCGTCGCGGGGTACTGCGGTATTTTTAAAATAGAAAAGTACTAAAAAAAGTACTAAAGTACTGAATTTTTCAACAGTGAAAAAAAACACGGAAAACGGAAAACTTAAATGGAATAAAAAAAGAAAAAAAATACAGCCAAATTTGGACCGAAAAATTTAATCTTATCACACTGTCCGACAATGTATCGAAAAAGTGAGTGTTGCAAGTAACACAATATAATGTACGTTAATAACAATTCGTGCTGGAGTTTTTATTCTTCTAACAATTGTAAACGCTCTAAGAAAGTACTACACATGCGCATAAAATGTGGAAACGGATTTGTGAGTGCACATGAAAGTTTTTAATATGAAGTAAAAATTGGAAAATTTGCTGTTATCGGAAAACGATGCTTAAGTGTATGATATATTTTAAACCTAGTATTAATTGACACTAGTATTCTGTGGGAGTTTATGTTATCATTAATGATCCAAATAAATGTTTCTAAGATTACTCGTTGAACAAAATTATGCGATTACAATGCACACGTGAATATACAGACTTATACGTACTTTTATAATAATAATGCGTCTCTTGTCTTTTATCTATAGATATATGTATGAAAAGAAAAAGCAAATTAAAGGAAAATATGTATAAAAACATAAAAAATATAGAGAAGCCTGTATAAAAATCGCACTATAGCAGACTTTGACCATAATTTAGAAAGTAATGTTTTAACGTGTGATTCTTTAACTGTTTGAACTTTGAAAATTTAAGAAATAACATAATATTTATAAAAATAAATGAAATATTAATTTGGGACGATAAAAGAATGTCCGTCATTTAATTGTGACATGTGAATTGTATTGTCTACTTACATGACCGGAATAGTGCCTGATTTGATCCTTTATATGAAAGAGTTCTCATATATCAACAAAATAAAAATCAAAGCGTGTAGGATTGATGGTAAAGATTTTAAAAGTTTTTAGGTTTCTAAAAGAGCTCAATTGTAGAGCTCTGTTCTCTTTATTGTATTCAATCCAATTTGATTTCGATATGGGATGTATTTCCTCTTTTATACAGTTTTTTAGCTGATCCGACAATTTCGAATCAACTCCCTTAATTCTATATAGTTCTATACTTATTACATATGTTTGCTTAAATGTTCTAGTGACCTATATTCTATCAATTAATAATACATGTGTTTGTGTGTATGCAACACGATCCAAGCCTTCAGCCCAACACCAGTAATGCAAACAAAGCATAATTCCCACGCTAGCCAGCGGAGAATACACAACAACAACAACATGCACATAATGTATTGACGACTTGAGCACGCGTCAAAAGCAGCGAGAGTCAATGTCCAGAATTATGTTAATGACACACTCGCTTATGTTATTTGATATTCATTTGTTTATACATGTTGTGCTGTTAATGATCATTAGCTTATACAGAACATTGTGTTGGCATAAACGGCAGTAGGGTCGTGCTACAAGCGCAATAAAAATGGTAACGTAAACTATGTGGCGCACGGGGCTACTTTGTTGAAACTGTACATTAACTTCAATTGTTCCATTTTAAGCAAAGTTGAGATTTTCATCCTTCTGGAAAGAGTACTGCTTATAGATCACGCCAAACTGTGTAGCTTTGTGAGCTTATTAGAAGCTCTTGAACTACCTTTTAGTTGATCTTCATAAAAAATTCAAAATTGGAAGTTCAGCTCATTTGATCGTCTATTTACGATGAAGCTTCTGTTTTACATTGTGGAACTGAATAATAAAATTACCGCCTTTTACAATAATTCCATAATTAAGTAAATAACGCAGTAGTTTAAGTAATATAGAGACTGTCCTCAAAAATATGTTTTTGGTGCGATTTAAAACATCTCACATCATTACTTTAAATTATTTTGTTATTAAAGTTGTTATTGTCTCTGGTTTTCATAAAAGCAGCATCAATGATACTTCAACTTAACAAAGTAAAAAGGCTGGCAATGATAAACAACTTATGCCAGAGCATCAAATACCGTCAGAAAAAGGCTAAAGCGATTGAATAATTGCAGTATAAATAGAGATTAGAACGGATTACTCAATGGATTGCTAACAACAGTTGGAAACAAAAACAAAATTTTAAAACACTGTTAACACAAACACACAAATACAAATTAGAAGTGTAAACAACTTAACTGAATGGCAAAAAAAATTCTTTCAAGAGTCGATTAACTAAAACTAGACTCTGGAGAGTCTCCTATTATTGTTTTATTTTTTTTCTTCCTTTTTGGTTTAATTAACTCTCAAAGGTGAAACAACAATAAAATAAAATTTCATTGTTTTAAACACCAACCGATATACTAAAAGTGGTGAAAACTTGATAGCGATAACACCATTACGTAATTATTTTATTCCGAATATAACGAAAAGTTTAAATAGAACCAAAATTATAATTGCAAAACTTTTCTTATCAGGTGATATTAATAATGAAAAGAGTAGTCATTGGAATCGTTCATGAATAATTTATTTAATTGAAACAAAGTCTTTAGCTTTTGTTTCTATTACAGTTTATTTTGCTTTTTAAAATTAAAATTTAATTTCATATTTATTAAATTTCAGTATCGCTAGAAGTTTCGTAAAAATTGCAGAATTTTCTTGCAATTTTTTACGTGCACGTTAACTCTTTTACGCACAAAATAGATACATTAAAGTTTTTGATAATCTTAATATATTCTTGTAAGTATTAAGAGATATTTTAAATACAATCAATTAAATATTTTCGGCTTAAATCTCATTGCAGTTTTATAATTTTTTTAAACTAAAGTTTTTGTTAAATTAAAATCAAAATAGAAATTCACCCTGTGAAAAAAATTTGGACATCTAATTTTTTTTTAAATAGTTACAGAAAAACAAAAGAATAATAATAAGTTTCCCCTTACCAACATACATATACATATATGTATGTAAGTTCTACTCTTCTCCTAGAGTGGTTAATATTTGGTAAAGATTCCGGTATTGTTTAAAACTATAGTGCGTCTCGCATTTATAATGTCACTTCTATTTTTCAAATATCTCTTAAAATATAACTTTAATCGACTAAGTTCCGTGTACTTTTAAGGAATACTGTATGTATAAATTTTTGTTATTGTTATTGTGAGATTTATGGTGCATAATCAATACTTCAGTGCTGCATAATTATTATATTCAGTATAAAGAAGTGACAAAAATTATTCTAATAATTATTCTAATAATTTATTTTGTTAATTTACTTACGTTTAGATAAAATTAAACTAAATATTTTTCATACTGCGGATAAAATTTTTAGTAGTATTTTCACCAATTTTACTTCTAACATCACAAAGCGTCGACCTCTTAAAATCATATGTCGTTGATTTCCAGTTCATCCAATTTAGGCCAATAGAAGTTGATAACCATTGACTTACAGAAATGATTCATCACAGCGATGATCCAGGGGAAGCCAGCAGCCGAAATCCCAAACCTCGGTATGCATTGGATCACATATGGATTGGTATCGTAGTAAAAGAAATTGTAGACATGGTTTTAATTGGTTATGCAAACGATCTGAAATGTAACCAGGCTCTAAATCTTATAAGTTAATGGTGCTCATCGTGTAGTTTAAGCGTTAATCATCGCAAAGCGGAATTTTTGCGTTTTACCAGGTGATTCTTTCTTTATCCAAGAGGGGCCATTCTTTTGATGATGATGTTTAACAATCAACTCTTTGACGTCAAAACGGATTTTTGAGGGTTTTTTGCTATTGGCAGTTAGATTGATGTTAGTTTTTATGTTCCATCAAACCGAATAACTTCAATATACATGTCAAAAATTGTTTTGCTAGAGGGTGGTACATTTGTCTACATTTTGGTACATTTTTTTTGTTCTTTTGTAAAATTTTGGGTGATTTTTCAAACAGGTGTACGTTGTATGTAATTTTGTTTTTAAAATATTTTTAAAGGGTAGATGTTGAAAATTGTCTTCGTTTTTTAAAGGGGTTTTGTAAATTCGCATTATTTTTAAGCTTCCAACATAACGTTGGGTCGCACCAATGTGAGCGGGTAAATGCCCTCAGTACATTATTCTGCATATGGAGCCTTTGATTGTTTCTTTAAAAAAAAACGTGAATATAAAAAACAATATGGAAATTTTATATTTCGGTACGATGATATACAGAAAAGCTATGTTTGTATAGAAGAAATAAGCCATATACGTACGTTTGCATGTACATATGTATGAAAGGAATAATATGAATTTATTTTTGTTTTGCAGGTTTTATGTTGCCTACATATATATTCCATTCGCCATACACATATTTGGACTCCACTACAAGCGCCCAAAGGACTTTGTTAAAGTATACAATGATAGTCCTACGCTTGTGTACTTGATACTCATGTATATGCATCGCATATCCACACCTCTAAAACAAAATTGATTAATGAATTTTTTTTCTTCCACAGAACATATATATTTGCATGTATATCCGAATTATTTTTACTTTATGCATCCATATGCTAGTGTTTATAAACATAACTCAATGTTATGTTAGTGCTGACGAGATAAATCTTGGCGTTATTCTTTCGTATGCAGTAAAGGTCAGTTTAGACTAGAAGAGTTTCGTACGACATGTGAAGGTTTTTTGTAGAAGAAAGCCAATAATATCGTGTAATGTGAGTAATTGAAGTCACCGTAGTCTAGTAGGTAGTGTGTGAAAAAAGTTTCTCAAAAATCTGTCTTTCGGAGTCGACTTTAAACTGTAGGTCCCATCACTCATGTATAAAATTAACACACAAAACGTATGTGGTGTGAGAAACTAGGTCGTAATCCTGACTGAAGGGTCGTACTGACCAATTATGTATGTAATTATGTATATAATGTCAGGGAATAACATTGGAACAAAATATGGTTGTAAAGTTGGCAGTATTACGATTCTTTTCGTCTTCTGAAACTTTTAAAAAACACTCACCCTGTCTGTTGGCCTTTTTCTTTAAATGTTCATTTTTATTAATGTTCATTATTATTAAACGCATAAAATCATTCTATCTGTATTCTTAAAATCTTCCCGTTTAGATCGAATTTTGGTTTCGTTTTTGAAAGAATATGAATCATAAAATATTGACCAATCATTAATGGCATGAACATTCACAATATGTTTGTGCAATTAAATAGTACGATATAATACACAGCCTAAGAATAAATAATTTGATTGTAAACGAAATTTCAAAATCTAATTTCATTTCGTTCTGAATCAGTTTGGTTAATTTTATGCCAAAAATTACACCTAAAATATTGTAAAAATAATAGACCTGAGTCGGCGTAAGTGTAGGACGATCATAAATTTTTCGTATAATTTCCATATCTTTCTTTTTATGCAACTCCAGTACAGTCCATAGAAAATCTTTGAAGTCTTCTTT
Source organism: Sarcophaga subvicina (assembly GCA_936449025.2). Lineage (NCBI taxonomy): Eukaryota > Metazoa > Arthropoda > Insecta > Diptera > Sarcophagidae > Sarcophaga > Sarcophaga subvicina. The sequence goes on from OW388082.2 coordinate 41,974,490, forward strand.
TTTTATAATTTATTTGCTATTCATTATGGACATTTCCACCAATTATTATGTTTGCCTTGTTTTAGTATTAAATAATGTTTGTAGGAGTCGATCTCTCTGGAGATCAAGGGAATTCCTTAATGGATAACTTATAGGATAGCTAATGGATAACTTATATATTCTAAATATTTAAACCTCGATAAATGAAAATGCTTACATTAAACCGGATTCGAACATGGACTGCTTGAGTTAGCAGTCTGGTTTGTTACAGTTTGACATACAGTATGAAATAGTTTTACAAATCAGTATAGGAACAGGCGGCGGCCAAAGATATTTTTAAAATTTTAGCATGAAATTGCTTCATATATTTGAAAATTTGTTCTATATTCATCGATTAACTATTTAACTGCATAATTTTTGCCGCTTATGCATAATCTAAATATTCATAATTGTTTCTCTATAGCGCCGTATCGTAATGAATATAGTGTTCGATTACCGCAAGAGAGCTTGGTGCTCAAATTTCAACCTGACATCTCGAAAATAAATATTAAAAAAAATATTTCTATTTATCTCACCCGTTTTCTGGTAAAAACTCTAAGTGTAGATAATTATCATGACAAATCATCTGATATTTGAGTCGGGACACTTACAAATAACATTCACACACATTCTTACAAAAGAGTTGGAATGGCCATTATGACATGTATGCGTGTTAGGTGATTTAGGTATCATGTAGTCGATGCCAAGACTTTGGCAAATATTTTTCGTTGTAAAAATTTATACAACAAATCTTATCCAAAATTAATCCGTTCATTACAAGCTAAAATGTTTCAATTTAATGTCTTGCGTTACAAACAAGATTATTAATACGAATGGCAGCTAGCCGCCATATTTACAATTCACTTCCAATTTTTAATTAACATACTTTCCTTTAATTGCCCAATGGAGTTGATTTTTCTATTACAAAATTTTTGTATTTGAAAGAGCACTAAAAATGTAAAAAATATTTTTAATTACTAAAATATCTGCATACCAATATACATACATACAAACACCAAGTAATTTTTCTCTTTTTGTAATTCAAATGTTTTTGAATCAATTGATGGCTTAGTATAATGACTCAGGTGCTAGAAATTAATTAAATAAATTTCGAAAATAGAGTCACATCATTGTAAAAACTTGATTGCGTATGTATAGCTAACTATTTGACCTTTTTCGTATTTCAAATCTTTCTATCACATCCCATTGTCCCTTCCACTCAATCAAGCATGGAACCTTTGCGCACAATAATGACTTCAGTCCTCAATACACATTCACAAATATGAATATGCTTTCAGATAGAGTTTTCTCACATAGTTTAAAAAAAAATTATATGAAGCAGAATTCTAGTAAGTAAGAAAAATAAAATGTACTCGTAAAACGATTTTTTTTTGTATTTTAGTATTTGTAAAAAAAAAAAACAAATATAACGTGTATCTGTTTAACAACATCTAGATTTTATGTGACTCTCTTAGATTTGCATCTCAAAAGAGTCAGGAAATCATAACAAATTTGGAAAATTATGCCTTCATATCGTCAATAGCTTCGATACCCTTATTTGGGAGGAGCTATCAAGTATCTTCAAATAGTCATTAACAACAGACTTTACCCTCTTCTTCTGATGCTTAAAATTTCAGTTATTAATTATTACAACTAACAAGTAATTTAATCAAAATCAGTTAAATTAACAGTCTAGCAGGTAGTGTGTTGTCTTATTGGACGTGAGACCACGGTTCAAACCCCAGGTCAGACATATCCAACAAATATAAAAAAAATATTTCTGCGACGACTTCCGCTCAACAGCGTACTGGCAAAAACTCAGAGTAAATAAAATTGTCATGAAAAGTTTGTCAAAAATCTGTCGTCTAAACTTGGGAATATAATTCAAAGATAGCTTACATGGTATAATATTAGTTTTGCTGTGAGTAGAGTCTATCCCATAACATACCTGCAGTTATTAATACAACATCTTTTTCAAAACGCGTGTTTTTATCGAACTCGTACCTTATTTCATCACTTGTATATGGTTGTACAATTTTTGCAAATTGAGATAAAACATCACTCAAAACCAGTTTAAGTAGAATGCAATAAGGAATCAAGAATTTGACCATATTATAATTCTGATGCAGTCCATACACGTTGCGAGATGTTGCACAACACAATTTAATAAAAAGTTGATCGTTTTCTTCTTTTTAAAACAGCCGTTGTCTATTAGGTAGTGTGTAGGTTTATTAGACGTGAGGCCACGGTCAGACATCACGAACAAAACGAAGTATGAAATAATATTTCTTAGGCGATTTCCTCTCCCTAGATCTCTGGCAAAAATCTTTCATTCGGAGCAGACTTTAAAGTTTAAACTGTAGGTTCCGTCACTCATGTATAAAATTAGCACATACAACATAAGTGGTGTGAGAAGCTATGTCGTAATCCTGACTGAAGGGTTGTAATGACCAATTATATAAGTTAACAATGGGTTAATTAATTGTTCTACTCTATTCCATTGTTACTTCTCTCCTTTTCATTCATATTTTTTGTTATTGCTTTTTACTACTCTTCTCTTCATTCATATTTTTTGTAATTGCCTTTTTGTAAAAATTATATTTATGTTTTCAATTAATATTCTTAATTGTTACTACGCAAGTTAATATGTTAAGGAATAACATTTTTGCTACTCTTCTTTTCATTGATATTTTTGTTATTGCTTATTTGTTGCTTAGTAAAGTAAAAATTATTTTGATGCTTTCTTAATTATTATTCTAACTGTTGCTATGCGGAAGAGTTTCATTGATATTTTTTTCATTGATCTTCTTTTTAATTCTATTATCCTTTGCTATTTTAACGTATTTCATTGAAAGCTGAGTTTCAGTATTAACTTACGCTTCGGTCCAGTGAGGACGGTTTTGAGAAAGTGCCATTAGCATTAAGAATATTAATTGTTTTCAGTGAAACCTTTACTTATATGATAAAACTAAACTACTTTAAAAATTGATAAACTAAAATATGAATTTTGAAAAAATAATTTCAAATAAAAATTAAAACAACAGTTGAAAATAGAAGGAAATAAAAATTAATTTAACTTATTAAAAATTCCACATAGTGGATAAAGTTTAAGTGCCATTAACATTAAGAATATTAATTGCTTTCAGTGAAACCTTTATTTATATGATAAAACTAAACTACTTTAAAAATTGATAAACTAAAATATGAATTTTGAAAAATAATTTCAAATAAAAATTAAAAACAACAGTTGAAAATTGAAAGAAATAAAAATTAATTTAACTTATTAAAAATTCCACATAGTGGATAAAGTTTAAGCGAAACCCTTTAAATTGAAAGGAACTAAAATACTTATAAGTTAAGAATTTCATAAAATAATTTAAAATAAAATTAAAATAAATACCTATTAATAGTTGAAAGTAATAAAATTATTTTAATTTTTTAAAAGTTCCACATAGTGGATAAAGTTTAAGTGAAAATTAAAATTAATACGAAATTAAATTAATATTAAAACTAAAATCACAACGAACGTATTAAAATAGAATAAATAATATGAAACTTTAAACAACACATCAGGTTAAATAAATAATTTATAAACCAGAAGCCCAACAAACTACTTATCATATTAAAAATTAATTGGCGCCCAACATTGCATTAAGAACCCTTTTCCTGGAGAAATAAGAAGAAAAGCTGAAGCCATTTAGAAATATCATTAATGAAGAGGACACTCATCAGGAGGCAGTACTAGCGGTCACGTAACTATTATAATATTTAAGTAAAATTAATTTTATATTTTATGATAAGCGTAATTTTCTATAATATAAATTAAATGATTAAAAAAACATCTATGGTTGTTAAATTGTTTAAAACCTTGTAGAGAAAAATTGAATGTTAAATAGATTGACTACAAAAAAAAATTAAAAATCAAAATTATAGTAACCTCTATCACAAAATCAAAAGAATCCATTGTAAAAAAACCTATTATAGCGTATGTTAAGAAGCTATTTTCTACCTATTTGTCAAAACGTTGTCTGTTTTTGCTATTGATGTAAAATAAAAAAAAGAGTTTTGGACGAAAAATATTCCAATATTTATAAAAAATCACGTTTTCATTTTCGGGTGTGATTTTCTTTTATCGATTGAAAACGATATACATATTTTTTTTATTATTATACGAGAATAACGCGTTTCATGAATTCTTTTGAGGAAATAATTGACGACGTCGACGAAACCTTAAGACTACTTCGAGACTTTACTATTAGTGATAGAAATACAACACAGAAAACTATGGATGAGGCAGCTCTAAGTGCAGTTCTCAATGCAGCCGTTAGACAGGCAACTGAAGAAACCCGAAAAGAATTTCGGGGTTTCATTGACCAATTGAATAGGAAAATCGACGCACTTCAACCCCCATCTGCTGTGCAAGAGTACAGAGATATCGAAATCGTTGAGGGAGTGGATTGCGACGAGTCACTTGATATAGTGAAGTCTGTTCCTGAGTTTAGAGGTGAATCCTTTAGGTACGTCTCTTGGCGTCAAGCGGCGGTTACGGCCCACAAGTTGTTCGAACGTTATAAAGGTAGTTCTAAGTACTACCAGGCAGTTGCCATATTAAGGAATAAAATAGTAGGGAGGGCAGACTCTGTTCTAAGTAGCTACAACACAGTTTTAAACTTTCATGCTATACTTGATAGATTGGATTTTGAGTATTCTGATAAGACTTCTATTTAAACATTAGATCAGGAGCTTTCTACCTTAAGACAAGGCCAAAGACCTATCATTAATTTTTATAGTGATATTGAAAGTAGATTGACCTCCATAATCAACAAGGTTATAATGTCCTATGATGGAAATTCTTCATTGATCCAGTCACTTAACCAGAAATATAGGATAGATGCACTGCGAGTTTTTATTTCGGGTCTCAATAAACCACTATGTGATACCTTATTTGCGTGTAAGCCAGCGGATCTGCCTACTGCTTTGGCAATGGCACAAGAGTTAGAGACAAATCAAAACAGGTACCGATTTGCCACAATTTATAATAACGGGCTTGGTAACGTTCAACAGGCATATTTTCCCCATACAAACCCTAGATCCAATTACTTTAATGCTTCCATTTCCGGTAACCGGTCAACTGGTAATTTTTTAGGACAACCAACGGGAAACTCAACTTTACATAGACAAGTCCAACAACAACCGCAACAACATTATGTTCAGTCACAACAATTTCACCCACCGCCATCCCATTTTTATTCGAAGGCTCCAATTGGAAACTTGCCATTTAGTGGTCAAATGGGGCAACCCCATAGTCAGCCAAAACCATCTTGCTCTCAGTTTCCACGAAATTTTCGAGCAGATATTGGAACACCAAATACCCGGGGTCCTAATTTACAACCCCATTCACAGGAAATCGATACTGATGTGAGTATGCGCACTGTTGGATCTACTAGTCGTCCAAATTTTCAGAATAGGCAAAGTATAAATCATTTAGGTCATGAAAGCCAACAGCAGCACCCATGGGAGGGAGATTCAACACCAGCAAACCTAGAGAATTTGTCCTTTGAAGATGAGATTAATTTTTTAGGGGAAAGTCAATTCTCCCCTACTTCGAGAGAAGGATAGGGGACAGTACTGTTAAGCTTTTAGTTGACACTGGATCTACGAAAAGCTATATAAAAAATTCGCGGAATCTAAAGGGTATAAGAAAACTTTCTAGGCCTTTCTTTGTCAGGTCTGTTCATGGCGCTAGTAGAATCGATCAGGTGACTTTAGTGAATGTATTTAACAGGACCGAAACTTTTTATCTACTGGAAAATTTGCCATTATTCGATGGTATACTAGGTTTTAACTTCATTAAGGGAATAAATGGTGTACTAGATACGGGTAATAATGTTATGTTTTTCGAAGGGGGATATGAAAGGCTGAAGTATTTGAATTTAGATGTAATCAATAACTTAGTACTAGAAGGGATTCCAGAGAATATTGAGGCTGAGTTGTACGATCTGATCCAGGAAAATGCAGAAGTATTCGCTAAACCAAATGAAGCCCTACCATATAATACCAATATCTCCGCTACAATTAGGACGAGAGGCGAGGAACCCATTTATTCCAGGTACCAGTCATACCCAATCTCAATGATCGACTTTGTCAACAAGGAAGTAGAACAACTTTTAAGAGATGGCATAATACGACCATCACGTTCTCCCTATAATAGCCCTATTTGGGTAGTGGACAAAAAGGGACTCGACGAATGTGGCAGACCTAATAAACGTCTTGTATTCGATTTTACGAAATTGAACTCAAAGACTATATGCGATAAATATCCTATTCCTGATCCCTCTGTCATTATGGCAAATCTCGGGAAAGCTAAGTTTTTCACAACCCTAGATTTGAAAAGTGGTTTTCACCAAATCAACTTGGTTGAGCGTGATAGGGAAAGAACAGCTTTCAGCGTGAATAATGGCAAGTACGAGTTTTGTCGCTTGCCGTTTGGGCTAAAAAATGCACCAAGCATTTTTCAACGCGCTATCGATGACATTTTGCGGGAGGATATAGGAAAGTGTTGTCACGTCTATATTGATGACATCATTATATTCTCCGACTCTGAGCGGAGCCATATGAATGATATTGACAAAATTTTGAAAAAACTTCTCAATGCTAACATGCGCGTGTCGTTGGAAAAGTCCAAGTTTTTTCAAACTTCCGTAGAATACCTCGGCTTTGTCGTATCTACTAAGGGCATTAAAACGTGTCCAAGTAAGATTGAGGCTATAGTTAACTATGAAACTCCCTCTACTTTGAGAGGCCTTAGGTCATTCTTGGGGCTCGCAGGTTATTATAGGCGTTTCGTAAAAGATTACGCTTCTATTGCAAAGCCATTAACTAAGTACTTACGAGGGGAGAATGGGCATGTAGGCGTTCGTCAATCCAAGTTAGTTAGGATTGAATTGGATAACGAAGCTTTGACCGCCTTCGAAAGGTTGAAGGAATTGCTTGCGTCTGAGGACGTTTTGCTTCTATACCCAAACTTCGAAAGGCCGTTTGATCTTACGACGGATGCATCCTCCCACGCAATTGGTGCAGTGCTTTCACAAGGCGGACGTCCAATTACCATGATTTCAAGGACCTTATCTCCAGCAGAGGAGAATTACGCTACCAATGAAAGGGAATTGTTGGCCATCGTGTGGGCACTTAAGTCACTTAGGCATTATCTCTATGGTGTAAAAAACCTAAACATATTTACGGATCATCAGCCATTGACTTTTTCCGTTTCCGACAGGAACCCGAATTCGAAAATAAAGCGTTGGAAGTCATTTATAGAGGAGTATGCTCCAACATTCTTTTACAAGCCAGGCAGGGATAACATAGTTGCAAACGCTTTATCTCGGCAATTTTTGAGTATGGCAACAGACTCAACATCATTGGATTCCATTCAGGCCTGCGCTAGTGAGATTTCGTCCACCGAAGTTATACCCTCCGTTGAAAACCCCATTAATTGCTTCAAAAACCAAATTGTCCTTGTCCGGGAAAATTTTCTGAAAAAGGAAACGAAAATAATATTTAGGGACCGTATCCGCTTCGAATTTCATATAGAACTGCTGAAGAACTTCTAGAATTGATTCATACCTCAATAAACCCCCGCGTTGTAAATGCAATACATTGCGACTTACATTGTTTAGCACAAATACAACATTTTCTAATATCCAATTACCCTTCAGTTAAATTCCGCTATGCCAAAACATTCGTTACCGATGTTTTTAACCCGAGTGATCAATTGGAAATACTTAACAGTGAACACAATAGAGCTCATCGATCCCTTAGAGAAAATGTTAGCCAAATTCTTAAAGATTATTATTTTCCCAATATGAGAAAGCAATTAAAACATATCATAGCCACTTGTAGAACATGTCAAGAAGGAAAATATTCCAGGCACCCACCAAAACAGCAAATGGCTGAAACTCCAATACCATCTTGTATGGGGGAAGTACTTCACATTGATATTTACAATACAAACAAACTTTTCTTTCTTACCTGCTTAGATAAATTTTCGAAATTTGCTGTTGTTAGGCCAATTGCTTCAAGGGCTATCATTGATGTAAAACCAGCACTTCTGGAAGTCTTAAATATTTTTGGAAACACAAAGATGATAGTATGTGATAACGAAAAGTCTTTTAATTCCGAGACAGTTAAAACACTTGTAAAAAATAACTTTGGTGCTGACATCTATACAATTCCACCACTTCACAGCACATCCAATGGGCAAGTTGAACGTTTCCACAGTACGTTAACGGAAATCGCCAGATGTCTTCGATTAGATGACATCTCAACTGATCCACTGGAACTTATTCTCCTTGCCACGTCGAAATATAATAGAACAATTCACTCCACTGTTGGTATGAGACCAGTCGATATAGTTCAGGCTATACCGGACGACTTAAGAGTAACGATTCACTCAAGAATTTTAGCTAAACAGAAAGCCGACTTGCACTACCATAATAAGAATGCAATCACGAGAACATATAGGCCAGGCGATAAGGTCTATGTAAGGATAAATAAGCGTTTAGGTAACAAATTTAGCAAAGTCTTTAATGAGAAAATAGTTCAGCAAGACTTAGGAACAACACTTAGAATCGACGACAGAATTGTTCAAAAGGACAATATTAAATTTCTCACCGCAATCTAAAAATTTTCTAGTTGGCAATAAATCCAGTAGCAACGACAGACAAACTTGTAGATTTATTTACTTTGTAATACTTATTTTATGTTAAAGAAATTTGTAAATGGATTTTAAAATCATATTTCACTATTTTTATATGAACTCTAAAATAGGTTATTTCTCATTATATTTCTAGTGTTTCAGACGAGGACGTCTGAATCTTAAAAGGGGGAGCAGTTAACAATGGGTTAATTAATTGTTCTACTCTATTCCATTGTTACTTTTCTCCTTTTCATTCATATTTTTTGTTATTGCTTTTTACTACTCTTCTCTTCATTCATATTTTTTGTAATTGCCTTTTTGTAAAAATTATATTTATGTTTTCAATTAATATTCTTAATTGTTACTACGCAAGTTAATATGTTAAGGAATAACATTTTTGCTACTCTTCTTTTCATTGATATTTTTGTTATTGCTTATTTGTTGCTTAGTAAAGTAAAAATTATTTTGATGCTTTCTTAATTATTATTCTAACTGTTGCTATGCGGAAGAGTTTCATTGATATTTTTTTCATTGATCTTCTTTTTAATTCTATTATCCTTTGCTATTTTAACGTATTTCATTGAAAGCTGAGTTTCAGTATTAACTTACGCTTCGGTCCAGTGAGGACGGTTTTGAGAAAGTGCCATTAGCATTAAGAATATTAATTGTTTTCAGTGAAACCTTTACTTATATGATAAAACTAAACTACTTTAAAAATTGATAAACTAAAATATGAATTTTGAAAAAATAATTTCAAATAAAAATTAAAACAACAGTTGAAAATAGAAGGAAATAAAAATTAATTTAACTTATTAAAAATTCCACATAGTGGATAAAGTTTAAGTGCCATTAACATTAAGAATATTAATTGCTTTCAGTGAAACCTTTACTTATATGATAAAACTAAACTACTTTAAAAATTGATAAACTAAAATATGAATTTTGAAAAATAATTTCAAATAAAAATTAAAAACAACAGTTGAAAATTGAAAGAAATAAAAATTAATTTAACTTATTAAAAATTCCACATAGTGGATAAAGTTTAAGTGAAACCCTTTAAATTGAAAGGAACTAAAATACTTATAAGTTAAGAATTTCATAAAATAATTTAAAATAAAATTAAAATAAATACCTATTAATAGTTGAAAGTAATAAAATTATTTTAATTTTTTAAAAGTTCCACATAGTGGATAAAGTTTAAGTGAAAATTAAAATTAATACGAAATTAAATTAATATTAAAACTAAAATCACAACGAACGTATTAAAATAGAATAAATAATATGAAACTTTAAACAACACATCAGGTTAAATAAATAATTTATAAACCAGAAGCCCAACAAACTACTTATTTTATTAAAAATTAATTTATATGTAAGTATGTATGTATTTATAAATTGTTCTTGTGGCATCAACATTCAAAGCTTTTGCATTAACGTTGTTATTTTTATGAGGATTGCTTTTAATATCCCATAATTCCAGTATTTTTTTCACTTTAATTCATTTATTTTTTTTTTTGTTTGAAATGTTGTCACATGAAAATCAAATTTTTTTATTTTCATTCAACTGTACAACTTGATCAAGTTGTACAACTTGTGTAGATGATGCATAACATTACAGGAAACTTACAAAAATCAAAAAGTTTCATAACATAAATCGAAGGCTTAATGTGGTCGCTTTTTTATAAAATAGTTTTAAAAGTACATTTGTAGTATCGGTATTTAACTTTCTTTAACTTCTATTTCAAAAATTCATTTCTATAATACATATATGTAGGTATTTTACTTTTAACATTTGAGCGTACTTTTTTAGTTTGAAATAAATAAGGAAATTAAAAAAAATATTATTAACAAATATTCGCCAACACAAATGTTATTTGCATATTATCAAAGAAAATAAAGTATAAGGAATGTGCATTTTAACATATTTTGGAATATTTTTCAAAAATATTTCACGACCCGGGGGGAAAGATAGCACAATGTACACAGTGACGACTCGCGATTTTGACATTTAACCGTATACTAAAAAAGGGACAGCAAATATTACCAAAAAGTATTTCTGTCCCTTTCTGATTGTCTGTCTGTTTTGTTTATTTATGTTTTTTTAGGTTTTGGGGTGGGTTTTTTATATTGGCGAGAGTTAATAAAAAACCTAATTTTTGTGTAAAACTATTAATAAATAATAAAAACAACTAATAGCAATAACAATTTTTAACTTTTTCTTTCAAGAAATTAAAAAATATTGGCAACTTCCAGCAAGAAAAATTTTTTATGAGCAGTACGTCTTATTTTGATCTTGTAATATTTAGCTTCTTAATTATCTCTTGCACAAGAAACTATATTCATTGTGACCGAAAATCACGCACATTTCGATTAATATTTAAATATTTAAGAATCTTTAAACTTTTCATTGAAGAAATTAAAAAATATTCTAAATTTTCCCTTTTTTAACACAAAATAAATGTTTGTTTACATTTAATTTTTCTACTTTATCCGCAAGTTTTCACTCTGTATATCTGTTGCTTCTAACACATTTGATTCGCAAAACTTTTAACATATTCTTTCTCCCTCCAAGAAAACGGTTAAGGCAGCTTATTTTAGCGTTTTTTAAACGTCACAATTGTCATCACTGGTTACATTGTGAAAGATAGAAGGGAATGATACAGAAACCAAGAGCGTTTTTGTTGTTTGACCACTTTTTATTTATTTTTCTGGTGTTAAAAACAGACGTCGGCACCAATGTCCCTCAGGGGAAGAACATCTTCGGCTTTTTACACACATAGGACACGAACATCAAGAATGTTCGTTAAAAAGAGCGTAAAATCTTGTCAGTTTTTAAAGAAGGTTCATGTCGCTTTTTTCAGACTTCAATGATACACCCAAAGAAATATCACAGTAGTATTCACTAATATCAATGAGTAATGATTTCGATTTTTGGAAGAATACTTGCCAAGTTAATTACGGTGTCTTAGTGACTTAGTGCAGTACAATTTTTCTATATTTTCCGATTACATATACATATCATTGGGTTAATAAGTAGACTTGACATTATTACTAACAATTTTCCTCTAGGTTAACACATGCCTATGGTCAGTGTTGCCAAAATTTTTATTTCAATCCCACCAGATTGACTTTCAAAAAACGCCAGAAACCGCTAAATCAATGAACATATACCGCCAAATAATTATTTATTAAAAGAACCAATAATTTAATTTAAATTTAATAAAAATGTATTTTAAAAGTATCAATATGCATAAAAATGTTATAGAGAATAATTATATAATATCTATCCATTCAAAAGTGTCATGTTGTGAACTTGAATAAATTTCGCTGGTCCCAATTAACTGTAAATTTTTTTTAGGTACTTCGTAATCAAAGCAGCATTTATCATGACGACGAAGTCCATATCTAAAATAATAAATTTAATGAAAACATATTAATTAAAATACAAGTCATATGCACTGTTAAAATTGAATTAACCATTTCAGTTTGAATACGATTTCTTAATTTTATTTTTACAATATATTTAGCTGACTGAAAACTCGTTCCACGTCGGCATTGGACCATGGCATACAAATAATTTGCAAGGCAAAAGCAGCTAATTCTTTACATATTACATTTCCTGCAGAATCTCCATGCTCTAAAACTTCAAACCAGAACGATGTAGTATTTGAAATATTTTTCCATCTAATAATGTTAATAATACTAAGCTGATTTAAAATCTTTTCAATTTTTTCCGGACTACATCCAAAATGTTCTAAACATGGAATAACATTTTCCTTTCTTGATTGGTATACATTATTTACTAAAAAGCTGTCTATTTTTGATAAAATCTCCGTTTTCCGGTAATCTGAAAGTTTAGTAAATATTAGTTAATTGAAAAAGTAAAACAAATAATATTTATATTTACCTTTGAATCAATTCTTTCAACAGCGATACACAAAAATGGATGTGAATCGACAATACGACACATCGTTGTCGTATTTCAGATTCCTTCTCAGAAGTAATAATGCCATTGTTTTTGTATTTACGCATTTCAATTTCAAACTGATAGCCCAAATAATTATTTGGCTTAATGTAGTTTTCAAAACATTCAATTTCAAATTGTTGTTCGGTATCACATATTTTATTTTTTAACGAATTTATAACTACGTTTAAGTCATTAACAGGCTTATTACTTTGGAAGCTCTTGTTGACAGCATTTATGTCAGAAAGAATTGGATTCAAAAATGAAAGATATAAAAAATTTACTGGATCCTTATACCTTTTATGAAGTGTTTCAGCTGAATAACATTTTTCTGAGAGAGAGCAATACCAAAATGTGTTTCTAATTCTAACCATTGTTTCAGAATTCGTTTGACAGCGACATGTATAGAGAGTCATCGAGTTTCACAAATATGTAGTGGTTCCTATGATCCATTATTATTTGGAACTTACCTTATCGTCGTTAATAGCCTTATATAAGTTTTTATACGATAACTTTCTAGCAGAGCTTTTCGAAAACCAATTGTAGGTTTCCTGAACTAAAAACTCGAGGTTTCTGGAGAGAGTTGCACAAGCATGGTTTATGGCCAGTTGCACAGAGTGACATACACATCTTATTAATATTAAACTTGAATTTTCTTTTTTAAGTTCTGCATATACACTTTTTAAGTTCTGAATATACACTTTTATTACGTCCAACCATCACGTTAGCATTATCTGTCCCATTTCCAATTAATTTCTTCACATCCAATTGAAACGCTTCCAGTACGTTTCTTAAACATCGAACTATAGATTCAGAATCTGAAGCAGGTAGTTCCGCAAGTGCTAAAAAAGTTGACATAATTTTTTTGGATTTAAACTATAATATATTATTACAATACCTGTAATATAAAATGTTACTTAAAATAAAGTATTTTCTGATACTTAACAAATAAACATACCAAGAAGTTTAACTACTTCAATATCAGTAGATTCATCTAAAAGGAGACTAAAATTGGATAAGCCAATATCTTTTTGAAGGTCTTCCTTAAAGTGTAACGACAAAACATTTTTAACAATGTTGGAACACTTGGTTCTATGTAACCGAATTTGATGCCAGGGCGTAGAATCCTCGAATTGGTTTTTTAAAAGTGATGTCAAATGATCAACAGGTGCTATAGGTCCGTGTTGACAAAAATACATCGATAATGCAGTTTCATGCATTTTAACTTTTTGGTTTGATGATTGAAAAGGAATTTTATTTTGTTGATTGTAGAAGCATGACTATATAAATCCGAAAATTTGCACTGCAAATTGCATTTGCAATATCGACAAAAAGGCTTGAGTTCATTGTCAGATTCAATAATCCAATCCTTCAATAGTGGATTTGTCTTCCATTCTTTTCTAAATTTTTGAGCATAAGTTGTCTTAACCATTTTCCTGAATAAAAAAGTTGTCATTAAAATAGTTGTTTGGAAATATATATATAAATTTTGAATAATTTTAGTGTTATTCTTTTTTAAAGAATTATTTTTTGTTAGATTTATGTATTTGTTTTTTGACTCCTTTGACACTTTTTCTTTTCACACACTTATAAAGAAACAAAAAAGAATAAATGCCGTTATAATTTGTATTAGATATGTGTATTTCCCGATAAACCATACACACAATAAAAGAAAAAACTACATACACCTGAAAAAATAATTACCCAGTTTACATTTTTGGATATAAAAAAACGCTAAAATCCGCCAAATAATAATATTTTGCAGCTAAAAAAAACCACTTAGCGGGTTATATCGAAATGTTGCCGCTTTGGACGATCAAATATCTCCAGATCTAGGTGGAAAACAGCCGTTTTGGCAACAGTGCCTATGGTTATGGATTAGTGAGTGAGAGAGCCATATAAAAGTGTTAGTAATATACTCTATTTTTATTTTAATTTCATCAACATAGATATGTAAAGCTGTCTATCTTTGGCTTAATAATTTTGGATAAATAATAATAAAATAAAAAATCGATTTTATTATTAGAAGAACATAAAGCTACCCATCTTTGGCTTAAAAATTAGGTCATGTTTTTTAGATAAATAAAAATAAAAAGATTTAAAAACCATTTTTTATTAAAAGAAAAAAAACGAGCATTCCAAAGCATTTAAAAAAATATACTATGGGACAAAATAAAAAATAAAATACGCCCAGCTAATGACATAGAACATTTTTAACACAAAATATTCTTCGAGTGTTATTCTGAAATAAAATGATAAAGCATCCGCAGCACATGTATTTTTGTCGCAATCTGATCGACAACTAAATCAAAAAACACAAGAATACATACACATGTACATACGTACGATGAGAACAACACATTGTTACGCCTTTTGTTTGTGTACATTTTCCTTCTGTCTTCCTCCCTCTCATCAAGAAATGATTTTTAAAAATATTTTGGTGAGAGCGGGTCTAAATGTTACGACCCGCCATAAGAAATTTTACTTCTACATGATGCGTATGCTTTATATCCATATTTTTTGATATTATATATAAAATAATAATGACTATCAATATGATTTCTCTCGGAAATTTCAAGCTTTTCACTTTCTCACAGGCACATAGTACTAGACAATTTTGGAATATGCTATAATATGTGATTCGCCCATTTAAAACTCACCACATGCATGTAGGAGAGCGAAATCAACAATTTGCTGGCATACTTAATGCTTGTTGGTGAAAAATGTTAAACGTTCTTTAAATTAAAATTCTTCTGTGGCTTCAGTCATGGCAACTTCGACATCACACAAGGTTCTTAAAAGGGCTTCAATAATCTGTAAATCAATTTTAATAAAGAAATGATTGAAACAGAGGAAAATAAAATAATTGACGTATTTCTTTCCCATTTTGTTTGTGTTGAAATTTTATTTACAATACGCAGGGAGACATTTTCATCAAATTGAAAGAATAACTTTCATCTTTACCCGAAACAAATTGTTTCATGATTAAAGTTAAATAAATAATGGAAACAAATTAACGACCACAATTGTTTAGTCACTAAGTTTAAAATAATTGGAATATAATTTATAATTCATTTCAGTCAAAATAATTTTTAATTATAAATAACAGAGAGGTTTTTTGGATTAAATGTACGTAAATTGCAGTTCTTTTGTTTTATTCGACACAGATTTTCAAATATTAAAGAAAAGTAAATGATAACAAATACGTTAATATCAATCTTTTCATCCATGTGACAATGAATTGTTGTTTTACTTTAACGTTACAGCCTAAGTGGCATCTCGCAAATGAGCAATATCCGTATGTTTATTCATGAGTTCTTCCTATTTCTGTCATAAATCCTTCTTTATTTATTTATTTTTTCTTTTTTCATAACATCTAAATATGTATGGCTTGATATCGAGTGTTTAACATGCATTGTGACAGTGATTGTATATCACAACGTAATTTCATCACATGTTCCTCATAATTAATGAGAAAATTACTAGCAGACCGATTATCAGTATTCGACACACTGTGGGCCATTTAAATGGCCATTCATACTTATTACCCAACAAGCCAAAGAAAAGGAATTTCTTTTACAGTTTGTCAAGAGAATGTTTTGACATAGCAAGAATCGTTTTATTTTGACTTTTATGATAATTATTATTATCTTTTGTGTATTAACAAAATCCTTAATTTTATTTATATTTTTTTGACATTTTTATAAATAGTTGTTATAAATCAATTGGAAAATAAAAACTGCAAAATCTTCAGAACTGTATTGTCACGAAAATGTTTTTACACAAAAACTAATTTTTATATATGTGAACTACTGCAAGGAAGTTCAAATTGTGGGTCAAGATAATGTTTTTGCATAAAGTACTACATACATAAAGCCTAAAAAAGAAACGACTATTCTTAAAGAAGTGCAAAAGCGATTATCTTTGGCGCTAACCTATATTTCAAAGTTTGAAAACTAAGGGAATAATGTGATTTTCTTTGACGGCGCCAAAATGATACTTTACTGTACTAACAAAGCATGACGAAAATCTTTCAAAGCATTAAAAAGTCACAATTCATAATTGCCAGGTGCTATACAGTTTCATTCCATACAATAGTTAAACAAATCTGTTTTATTGAAACCATATGAATGAATGTAAAAAAAACCGCAATGTATGGGGGTTTATTTTGTATTTGTGTAATTCAAATTTCATATTCTACCAAGCCAAACGACATGTTCACACGAACCTTAGAATTTCTTCGCTCTCTGTTTTGAATTACCATGTTACCGTAACTTTGTAATTCTTTTTGACAGTTCTTCTTTTCTTCTTCTTTTTATTGCTAAATTATTTGCTGTAAAATTGTGATAATAATGGAAAAAAGTAAATAAAAAGTTTTTTTTCGGACTTATTAATATTTTCAAATTATAAAGTTCACACAGCTTCTTCAAAAGCTGCAAATACTTTTCCTGTAGATTCAATAGGTTTTCTACACACATAGTGGGTTCCTCCGATAATTTCGCGAATATCCTTCTTCTAAATAATACTTTTTTCAAAATGTTATTTTTGGATTCCATTATTGTTTATTGTTGACAACAGTTATTTGCTTATATTTTTTGTGCTTTGACAGCTAGTGATGGCAAAAATACGATAAAATTTAGAGATTACATTGATTTTTAAGTAATTCACGGCGTAATAGAAATTGAATTACATACAATTTGGGTAATTCGCACACAAAATTTTGTATGGTGAATTACATAATTCAGCACATAATTGAAAGTTGAATGAGAGAGCGAATTACGAAAAATTGCTGCCGTGCGAACATAGCAAAAGACCATAAACATAAACACTTTCGGTAAAAACGTTGCTTTTTTACCACATGGAAAGTTAACAACTTTATCGGCGTGTATGACAAATAACACTGTCAGAAGATATCCGAAAAATCAAACAAGTTAAAAAGTAAAATTTCAAAAGAGTATTTTTTAAGCGCTTCCTATTTTTAAATTTAAATTAAACAACTTACGTGTTTATATTCAGCATTTGTTTTCGTTTGAACGGCCTACTGATGGCATTACGCTATACTACGGCTCCTCTTTATGGAGCGCATTAGAAATCGCTCGTGCAGAATATTCAAAATGTAAAACATAGTTAAGTCCTGTCGTCACAGGGAGGCTAAAAGCAGCTTGCAATCATCAGCGTGTAGTTCTCGTCGTAGACAGTGATTGTCTGGCACTCTCAAAGAAGTAGGGACTGATTATGTCGCCACCCCGAAATCCACGCCAAGCAGTGACATTTTCGGAACACATTGGACAGTCTTAGGTCTCATGTGGATTGGTATCTTTCCGAATTAAACAATTTTGTTTCTTCACGTACCTATTCATCCAAAAGGATTGAAGATAATTTTTTGATGGAATTTGTAGTTAGTTGTGAACTGTTCCAGAGCCGATTCATCTAACACACGTCGTTGTCTATGGATATTAATGGAAATTTGACAGAATGAATAAATTACAATTAGTTTGACAGATGTAGCTTCAACAACATGAGCACTATTAACTGCCAAAGTGGGAAGAGCTTTTATATACCATGGATACGCAAAACATGAAATAAATTTAAATAATTGCTGTAAACTTTCTATATATTTCGCTTGAACTTTTTTATTTTAATTAAAATTAAAATTGTTAAAATGTGAAGACAAAAATCAAATATTTTATTAACGGTAATAAGATGAAAATAAAACAATTGGTGCCAAAATGAAAACCAAAGCGATTTTTACTACGTCAAAACATTTCCTTGAAAAACTGCACATAGTTAGCAGTAAACAGTGACAAATTAATATATGAAGTATTTTACTGAAGGAATATTTTAAGTTTAAAGGAGTTTCTCTTGGTATTTCTTTGTTACTTAGAGATCTTAACGGGTACTGTTTAACGGGTCTGTAAATGATCTCTAAAACAATATTTATTATAGGAATGTGCAATGAATGCTGACCATCACTATTTCCAAATTTTAAATTAAATAGTTATAATAAAACAATAAAATTTAGATTGGAGAATATGATGGCCACGAGTTTATTTCAAGTCCCTGCTTCTAAAACCGTCTCCTTTGAAGTCGTTTGAATAAAAGAAAGTGAGTATGAGTAAATGTCTATAGCATCTACAAACTATGTTTAGAGTAAGTAGTAGTAGTAGTGGTAGCTCCAAATTACGCAGTGATGCAGTGACGAATAAGATCATTACGTCATATTCTAATTGTTCCTTCTTCTGGATATCAGGGAAAAAATAACCAGGTCCTACTCGACTATCGTTAAAATACATTTCGTCGTAGAAATTATTATTTTTAAATCGTTGATTTGATGAACTTGTTGGGTTCCCCTATTATATGATAGCGATAAATTTTTATTTATTGTTCAGGTACCTCAACGCTTTCATAACTTTAGGAGTTATTGTAGTATTGACTAAGACCTTGGCGGTGAAGCTATTACGAGAACTTAGAACTCAAACTCTTTACGTCTCAAATAATTGTTTATGAATTTTAAGATTCGACCAATACGGCAATAGCAAAATTATAAAGCTCTCGATTATTATTTAAATATTAAATTTAACAACATACAACCACTTCCATTTTCGGCAGATATCTTCTCTAACAAATAATTTAGTTCTTAGGCTGATCTACGTTAATATTTAAATACTAAAGTTTTTGCTACTGCTTATGAAAGCAATTTAATTAGGTTCATCGACTTTAAAACATGTACATGCATATATACTTGTTAGTTAGTTCAAAATTCGTCGTAGTCTAGTAAATATTTTGTTGCCATTTTGGACGAGAGTCCGTGGCTCAACCTATACTCTGGGGTAAATAAGTGGGCATTAAACCGTAGGTCCCATCACTCAACGATAAAATTAGCACACACGATATCAGTGGTGGGTAGAGATTGGAATTTTAGTTCAATTTAGCTCAGTAATCTATGTAGTTCATCTAGTTCAGCCGATAAATTTTGGTTTTGTGAACTACCTACTTATGTATGTATAGTCTAGTAGATATCGTAAATATCACATCAAGTACTTGTTTTTTGTTTTTAGATATAAACTGAGCGCAAACAAAGAGTCTGTCGATTTGTAAAAAATTTGATACATATTTATGTAAGAAAATATGTTCAACTCGTATTTATTAATCATAGAATAAACTAAAACATTATGTCTTATTAAAAAATTAGTTCAGTTTCATTTTTAAAAATAATCAAATCAACTTTTAAATGTTAATCGCTAAAAATATAAGAAAAGAAAAAGAAATTTTCTTTTATATTTTTACGAAAGGCAAGAAAAATAGTTCAGCCTCATTTTTAAAATGTAATAAAATAAAGTACAGAATTAAAAAAATACAATAATTTTAAAATGTCACAATTGTTGAAATTTATAAAATTAGTGCCCCTTCTTTTGAATAAAATTTAAGATTGTGTCCGACATTTATGTTAATAAATTACTTCACACACGTTGTAAGTGTAATATGAATACGGCTACATCGCTGTAATATTTTTAAATCTTTACACCATTTACCTCTTTATATCGTTGCTTACGTACGTATAAATCTTCTGTATTATATATCTACAGTGATGAATCAGCAATGCTATGGTTCCGTAAGTAATTAAACATGGCTGTTAAAATTCTTTCATTTTTTTAAACATTGTTTTGCTGTCAGAATAAACATTATAATTGTAGTTAATAAAACTTTAATATGCTGCACATTCGAAGTTACATGCAAAGGAGAACGACACAAGTATGGCACGTAGCCCCAAAAGGGATATAAATTGTAATATTAGATGGCATAGTAGCTTGTAATTTTTTTGTGAAGATTTATTTTGTACACATATTTCTTATTTATTTTTGTTTCTATTGTTTGTTTTTGATAATATTATGGAAGAAAAAACATAAACTTTATGCTTTTAATTTTATCTTTTTTGGAACAAAAAGGCAAAATTTTTAGATTAAAGTAAATCTATTTGGTTATGGCAATGACTATTGACCAGTGTTTTTCATTTCCCGGACTTACTCATTTCCCGGGAAACCTAGAACATAAAATCATATATTTACTTTGTTGAGTATGTATTTTTTATATTAAATGCATATTAATGATATCAAAAACATAAATTAAATAATTCTATTGAATAGAAAGATATAAAGGTACAGTTCTTTAAAAAAAATAAAAAATTCCATGTATTTTAAAAACTAATTAAAAATACATACATAAAACATAAAAAAACTATATATCTATTAACATATTTATTGAATGCTTTTAAAATGAGTTTCTAAAACCGTCAATGCGTTTATTGATTCATATGAAAGTCGGTTTGTAATTTTGGTAACATATTGACCCGCGAGAGAGAAAACTCTCTCGCTTTCAACAGATGTTGGCTTAGTAGTTAACAAGGCCTCTAAACGATTTTTTATGTTTTCCGTTTGCTTACCAGATTCTTCCAAAAATTTTAAGTCTTTTTTATCGAACCGGTAGGTACATTAGAGTAGTGAAAAACACTATAATTGACTGAATATTTGAACAAATGTGCTACAATACGGACAAGCAATTGAAAACATACCGATTAACAATCATCGTTCTCAATGTAACGACTAAATTCACTGGCACAACAAGCCAATATACCAGTGTTAACATTTTGACAGGGAACAGCGGAATTCAAAAGGAACGGCATTTCAAAGGTATGATCACGTGAAACAAACATGAACAATTTGAGGCTGTTCAGTATACACTAAGTTACAAGACTAAGTTAAATTCAATAAAACAAGAACAGAAAGCCACTTTCTTAAAATAAATTTTTGTGTTAACCCACACATTTTTTTACTGGTAGGTTGCCAACAGAACAGCAAAAAATGTAACCCACAAAAACAACCCTTACATTGCAAATATCTAATCAAAATTATTAAAATTAAATATATCACACAAAACAAAACTTACATTCTAAATTTCAAAGGAATAGCTTTATTAAAACTGTATTTATTAAAAAAAACCTTCTCCTATAAAATTCTAATTTTGAGGGTTACATATTTTTGGCGAATATGGCTCGATTTAATTTTATAGAATTTTTATTTTACCGTCTTTTGCTCTATAAAGATATTAAAAGCAATCATAATTTTGTAGTTGCCAATATGGCAACTGAGTTTCAATTACTGTCTGTAATCGACATTGAAGTAATTGTCAATGAATTTTTGACAATTTCGAAAAATATTGTATGTAAAACATTGGAATATCATAACTTACTTTCCAAACCTTTTTTGATGCACTCGTAAAGTTATTCCATACATTTCATCACTTTTAAGTAATAAAATTATTTTATTTTTTAACCCTAGAACCGGCCCTACCACCCTGCAATCAGTTCATTAAAATAATTACTCTTTTATTATGTTTTCAAGTTTATAACTGTGCTATGATATTAAGCGTGTATTAAATCTTTTTTGGTTGTATTTTCCCTTTCTTCCACTACCATGCATTTTACTATTCCGATTTTAAATTTCATACTTTTTTCCAATTAAAGAAGAATCTGTCTAGCATTTACTGGCAACCGGATGACAGTAAATTAAGCACATCATACTGTTTCTACCGGCTGTGAAAAATTTCATTTTACAACCTCAGCTGACTGATTTTATATTGCCCACTGTGCGAGATGTGTGAATTTAGAAAAACCATAAATATGTTACGTATGCTGTGTTTACCTCACTAACGGAAATTAAAAAAGAAATCTTACACATTGCCACTCAACATACACATAATTTTTGTTTCCAAAATTAAAGCGTTGAGCGTGAATTGGATAAAAACCTTTAAAAACATACAAAAATTGCAATTTTGATGGATGAACCTTTTTCTTACGTTTCCATTTTTCCCAAACATCTGTTTATGAATGCAATTTATTAATTTGCAATTTATGTTTGCAGCATTTGATGAAATAAGTTAACCCTAACACGAGCCTGTAATGCTCATTTTGATGATCAAACCATATAACGAAAGACATATTTAACAGACCGCATCCATATTTTATTACTTTTATTTAACAGCTAAGTTACAAAAAAATTCATTGAAAAAAATTGAGAATTTTTAAAAATGTCCGTCTGTTAGAGATTGAAATACAAAAATGTTACGTTAACTACTGACACGAGCCTCAGAGGCACATATAAAGTAGTTCATATTTTTTGAAAGTTTTTGATTGAACATGTCCTTCATCATATCTTTATAAGGCATTTCTATTTATAAAGATGCTTATCTGTCATGCACAAAGTATCCTTTTATGTGCAAAAGTTGATCTCTCTGGTCAGCTTACTTTAACGTTGGGAAATTCCTTTTTATTTAAATTATAAATCAATTTATTCGTATATTCGAATATAAGAGTTAAAAACATTAATTCCGTATATATTTTGTACGGAATGAAAATGTTTGTTATGTATAAAAAGGATGCTAAAACGTTTTTTTTTTCGTAAGATGAAACCCCTAGTTTTTATATACGAGCCTTAGAGGCTCATGTTAGTAAGATTTGTTACATTTTTCTTTCAGTAAGAATAGGGTTAAGGATGATCACTGAGAGTGCAGTGGCTACTAAAAAGGTAACATTTTAAAACTTTCAAAGATTCTGTAAATATCCGATGGCAGCCTGTTGGTGTACCATTTTATTTTCAATATTTTTTCCAAATTAAATGAGCAGATAGCACAAATCGAAAGGGAACATTAAACTCTTTTGTAATTGGATTTTTTGCTATACCTAAAAGAACATACAGTTTCATCCATTTTTCCTTTCCCAGTTGTTACTTACGGATACATTTCTTTCAAATTCATCGTCATCGTAAAAATGGTTTTCGTATTTCTACAACAAAAAATCCAACATCTTTCTAGTAAACGAGAATTGTACTTCATTTCAATTGCAAACACGAAACTGGCACAACCAAAATTTACGTTCATAACAACAGCAGCAATTTAACCACATTTCTAATTCTCAATTTCCGAACATATCTGATTCGTCTCTTTAACAAGAAAAAAAAACAAAAAATACATACAAACAGATTATATACAAGAGCACGCATAAGTGTTACTATGGCATGTGTGGAACGAGAACGTAAGGTAGAATAATGTTTTGGCTCTTCCTCATACTGTAAGATGGGCTTATTTTGTCTAATATTTTCAGTTTTGTTCTTTATTTGTCATTTAGTTTTGGTTTTGCCATTGTTTAAATACACACATATTACTATAGAGTTACAAAACCAACATCACCTTGTATCGTATATTGAAGCTGGAAGAGCAAAACCATCAGACGGCAACTACAATTCTGTGGAGTCTGATTTTTTACACCAAGAGGTGGACTCTTGTGTGATACAATATTTACGATGGGTTTAGAAGTTATATTGAGTGGATAACCAAATTACTGACACAAATTACCAGATGTTAATGAGTTTTCGGTGGCCAAACATATGTCCAGAATCTTGTGAAAAAGGTGAAGGAACACATGGTGTGTCAGGAGGGACTAATAAATCCTCTGGAGAACATATCCTTACAGAAACACTGGGATCGGCATTAAGTCCTACAACAATCATTTGCTATTCTTTGGAAAAGCCAATATAGAGTTCCAGCATAGAAACAAATGGAAAATCTGTGAAGAACAACTTGAAGCAGAATGATTTTGTCTTGATTAAAGATGTCTTGCCAACTATGGAGTAGCGACTTGGTAGGTAATGTTCAAATTTCTCTTACAGCGAAACTATAAACTTTTCTATACAATCCCGTTGTTTTATTTAGTTTTTATATTAATTAACAACAAAAAAATAAAAATTCTCAAAAATTATATATTCAAGTAACAAAAGAAATTAAACTAAGTTTTACACTTAAAATTACACTGCCTCAAATTAGTCTCCGTACATCAAGCAGGCGATTACCAGATTTAAATAAAGTAAAATTGTTTTATAAGCTCAATTTGTGCTTATAATAACTAAATACAAAAATTTTGTTTAAAAACAATTTGAAAAGAATGGAAAAAGTGTCAAACAATTTGAAATTAATATGTATTTGAAATATTTATATTTTAATTTAAATATTCATTCATATATGTACATATGTAAACCTGATTCTAATTTTCATTTTCTTTATTCTTATTCTTATAAGAACCGTAATTAACATATTTCAAATTATTTTTTGTATAATATCTTCAATTTGTAATTTGACGAAGAGCCTTCTGTTGCTAGGCAATAGGTGATGGTAGAAATTTCTATTTTTCTGTTTCTTTTGCCTTAAGAGACGTGGAGAACAGTTTGTCGAAATTCTCGGACGAAAGTCAACAAGTTATTACAAACTGGTTGAAGACTATGAGTTTACGGCAGACTGGAATGAACTGCAGATATATGTATGTATGTCTACTTTCTACAATTACTTGCGGGTGTAGCTAGAATATATTTTCGGGGACAAAACACAATTCGAAACTGGCCATCTTTTAAGGCCATCTTTAAGGAGCTTAGAGTAAGGTATACGGCAATAGAATTCTTCATATGTTGAATAACTTCATAGTTTGATAGAAATTAGTTCGTCAGATTAAATAAAGAAAATGTCATTAAATATATCATTGAAGGTATAACAGGTATATAACAAACTTAATAAATCTATTTTATATCAAGCTCCTAATATAGCTGATTTGAAAATAAAACTCAAAACTTATGAAAATGTTTCCAAATTAAATGAGCTGCCAAGCCTTAACAAATTTATGAATTTGATTCGTCTGTATGAGGTAAGAAGAAAGCACCTAAAGTCGTCTTATTGTAAGTGCGCCCTACTGACCTAACCCACAACCAAAATTTTTGAAATATACTGAGACTGGTCTCAAATCGAAAGATGAAATATGCGAAGGCAACAACCTCTGAAGTCGCCGTAGTCTAGTAGATAGTGTGTTGGCTTATTAGACGTAAGGCCACGGTTCAAAACCTAGGTTCAGACATAAAAAACGAAAATATGAAAAAAAATTTCTTCGGTGACTTCCTCTCAGCTAATTTCTGCCAAAAACTCTGAGAGTACAATTGCCACGAAAAGTTTCTCAAAAAGATCACAAAATACAGAACGATTTGTACATTTTGTCAGTCAATTCATGCTTTCAGTAATCGGAAAAAATCGACCTTCTCATATTGCCAACAGAATAAACTAATGCAAACGCATTTGTTAATAAATGTATATGAAAAATATTATGTTAATATTAAAATATTTTCTATGCATTTATATTTATTAGTTACAACTATTAACCAATATTTATCATTAAGCAAATAATATATGCAATATACAGTTTTTTACTTGCTGCTTAAAATAAACAACCACATTCTTAAGGAACAACAAGAAATTTACATTATAGCGGGATGCAGCGTTACCGCTGGAAAGTTTTAAGAAGTCGCATAAAAAGGGGATTTTTGAAAAAAAAGTCGCACATAAAGGGTATTTTGGCAGTAAAAAGGGGCAACACTTTTAAAAGAAAAGAAAATGAACTAATACAGATATAAAAAAAAAAATAAAGTTTTATTGGATTTTGTAATGTACATTAACAAACATATAATAAGTTAATTTTTTAATAATTTTTCAAATTTTTTATAATAGAAACAAATTTTTAGCCAAAAATTTATAAACCTAAACAGAGATTTTAATTTTTTTTAAATTATTTGTTCTGTTTTATTTCTAGCTTCAAAATGTAATTTCATTCAAATTTATGAACGTTAAGACATTTAAATTTCAAAAATAAAAAATGCATTTTTAAATTTATAAAAATTCCATTAAATAAAACTTTTTTTGCTAACTAGTATATAATAATACAAATAGAAAAATTTTGTAATAAGTTGAATATGATATATAGTTTTATATAATATTATTTATATTATATTATTTATTTATGTCATAATATATCACAATTTTATGAAAAAATATATCATAATGGAAGGCACATTTTTTATAACATTATTGTTCAGGCATGGAAAAAAAAATTCTGAAATTTAGATTTTTTTCAAAACAAAACAACAAAAATAATCAAATTACACAAACTAGTTTATAGATTATTCAACAGACTAATCAATAGAATAGTTTATAAATTATTTAATACACCAGTCCATAGACTAGTAGTAGTCTATAAAATAGTCGATCGAATAAACCATTCACTAATACAGTTGATTAATTCATGGTCTATTTAAAAAACTAATTCAAATGCTATTTAAAAGACCACAGAAGTCAATAGACTGGTCAATATATTATATCATATACTAGTATAATATATTTACTACTCTATAGACTACTATATATGTAAACTGGTCTATTAAATAGCCTCTGAACTAGTTTTTTAAATAGTCTATGAACTAGTCTACTAGTCCTTGAACTGGCGTATTAAATAACCTATAAATCTACTCTATATTGACTAATCTATTAACAAGTCTATAAACTAGTTTCTGTAATTTATTCGCAGTTCTATGAAATACTTAGAAATTAGGATGCAGCGATATTTCTCAATGTCAAAAAGGACTATATTACTTAATTTTCCATGCTTGTTTTGGTTTATGTTAGTATATTTACATTCGATTAAATTATTTTTTTGATAAATTATTTCTGTACTTTTTTATAAGTTCATCGTCAGGCACCCAATTTTCCAAAAAAAAAAAAATTAAATAAAAGAAAGAAAAAAAAAATGTAAATAAAAGAAAATATACTTTTTCTAAAAAAGGGGAAAAAAGGGTCTAAAATATTGAAAAGTGTCAGATTTAGTTCATTTTAGTAAGGGGGCACAAAAAGTGGCGGGGTCGCTGAAAAAGTGTCAAATTGCGACTTTAGTCGCTCAACGGTAATGCTGGCGGGATGTATCGCAAATGTTTTGGTTTAAATTGAAATATTCGTTGTATAACAAAATAAAAGTATAAGAAATTATACATCAATAGAAAGCTTTATGCGTTATTTTGATGACCATTACATATATGAATTGAGTTAACAGAGGTTGTCAGATAGAGAAGAAATTATGTTTAAAAAATTTTAATAAAAATTGAACTAGATTGAATTTTGGAAAACGGAAAAAATAGTTTTGGTTAAATTACATGGTCTTTATAATCAAGAAATTTCAACAATTTAGTTAAGTAAATTCTATGAAAAAATTAAAAAAACAAAAATTTTGTCCGAAATTTTCAAAATTTTTTAATTTTCAAAATTTTTTTTTTTAATTTCTGATAACCTATTGAAAGCGCCTCTTAAAGACCTATCATATGACACCAAATTTATATATAGTTCCTTTGGAAGAAATATTAAATAAATCCAAAAAACCTCAAAAAGGACCTTTTTATCCTTTGATTCAGCTCATCAAATATTGACCCCAGGACGAAAAAATTGAGAAGCGTAGCCTTAAAATGAATCAAACTTTCATTTTAGTTGGGAACATCTATACCTCATATTTTCTCCATACAAACGGGGGCACCCTAATGTACATATGTATATAACGACCTCTGACAGTATCGTTCACATTTTATTAGGACAAGAGAATTGACCACATAGACAATAACATACACACTCAAAATTCTTATCATTCATTCTCCTTTTATTATATTTAACAAATCATGTGCTCTGTATGTTTGGATGTTTTCTCTCTTCCGCATAAAGAACTGTATATATTTTAACGTCACCTGCTGTGATATGTTGTATGGAACAGACTTGATATCAAACTTTTTTGTACTTTAAAAAGTATTTCAGAAGGATAATTACATTGACCCATAACACACATAACAGAGTTCTTGATTTTACTTCATACAATTTGCAATAAAAATTACTTTTTCTATCAGAAATTGTTTGTCAGCTACGATTATTCAATTAAAGTGCTATTTTTTAATTTATTGTTTAAAATATGTTTATTTCTCAATATCATCTTTCAATATTTCACTTCTATAGTCTATCGGCTTAATGATACTGGAAGGTCTTCAAAATAGACAATACTGACTCCGTGATTAAATCGAAGAATGAAAAGAATGAATGGCTGACTTTCAAAATGTATTAATACAACGTTTGTATGCAGTTCTACTGCGGTATATACATTATGTAGATATGCAAAGTTACGAAACAATGCATCAACTATAAATCCGATGCCTGATGACTTTTTGACTGAGTTAAAAATAAACATTGGCGACGATTTGAAATACATTACATTGTAAACATTTTGTATAGCGGCTTTATGAAACACTATACTTTGTTCAAACACAAGGCAAGTAGACATCGAAGTGTTCATTCATTCGTTCAACATATTATAAATTTGATCAAAAACAACATTTATGTGGTTAGACTACGATAATCTGTTATTAAAGACGATACCCAGATTGGCGAAGTTAAAGTCCTTTAATATTTAATTCAGATGTGACAAATGTTGTATAGTTTTCGAACGCATTATATACTTATTTACTCAGACTTAGAAGGTTAAATACATATAAAAATATATAGTCCATCAGCTGAAGTTCACTATCAATTTTTTGGTATCATTAGGCCCTAATATTGATCCCTAAGGGACACCTCTGCTAACATTTAGCGAATTTAAAATGTTGCCATTTAGACGAACTATTTGAAATCTCTTATAGAATAAGCAACACTACATGCAGAATTTGCAAATTAAAACAGTTTTTAGAGCCTTTTTAGTAGAAGTTTATGATTAATCGTATTATAAGCCAGGGTATGTCCTAGAAGAATTAAAAACGGTATACAGTGAGTCGAGATTTTAAAACTTTTGGTAAACATGCGGATTTGTGAAGAGCTTTCGGATCTAAAAGCATGCTATTCTAAATACGTCCACCGCTTTTTAATTAATGTTTTTATTTAAGTTCTAAATCAAGATTGCTACTTCAATTTGACAACTTTATTTTTAACATGTTTCTGTACTTTCGGACAATTGGTTATTTACATTTTCCAGAAAATAAATCTGGTCAAAACAAATATTATAATTTACGTACATTATCCGTCATTAGAACACTTCAGTTAGGATTACGATCTAGCTTCTCACACCACTTTTGTAGTTTGTTAATTTTTTGTATATGATTGGCGAGACCTACAGTTTATCGATTCCGAATGACAAATTTTTGAGAACCTTTAACGGCAGTTTTATTTACTCTCAGAGTTATTACCAGAAATCTGGTGAGAGATTTGTATATGTATTTCCTTTTGTTGTAGATGTCTGATCTGGGATTTGAATCCTGGCATAACGTTTAATAAGCCAACATACTACTTACTAGACTACGAAGACTAACGATATCTCCGAGACAAAAAGACATCGCTATAATTCAAAATAGATTATGAAGGGCAAGATAATTACTTTTAGATCCTGTAACGAGATTTTAGAAGATTAAAAATTAATTCGTGAAGAAATACGCATTCGAATATAAGCAGATACCATTTTTATTGTACATTTAGGTTAGGATATTGCGAAAATTTAAAGTGATGGAACATTCGATGATGACGTACCAGAAACTGTTAAAGAAATGATCCTAATTTTCCTTTTTGAAATTTTATTGTCCTGTGAAATAATTGAATTTTGATTTTGATTGATTATTTTAAAAAAATAATCGAATTTATCTTAATTACACACCTAAACGAAAATTACACACAAACAGTAATACGTATGGTATGTAAATGCATGTAAATATATAGCATCTTCCTAACAGAACCTTTAACGATATTAATAACTCTCCAAAAGGAAACAATTCGATTAAAGTAATGTTAAAAGAAATATTTAAAAATTTAAAAATAAATTGTACCACCAGCCACAATTTCAGTACATCGGTTTGGCACATCACTATTACTTTCTAAACTCTATAATGATCGTTTTCTTTTGTCCTTTTCGTATATTCAAAAAATTTTCATCTTCACTTTCTCTGTCGAACAACTCTCATTCCTCCGTCGGTCAAACGAATCACTATGTTGTTCAATGTTATCCACTTCACTTTCAGATAGTTTCTCTTCACTATATTTCGATTATACTCGATCTATGATATCTGTTGTTTCTAATGAATGTTTCGACATTTTATTGATAAGAATGTCAAAATACAAATTTTTGATTCGCAAAATTACATTAAACTTGATATTTTTACTGTATACTTGTTTGTGGATTGGTTGAGTGAATTGGCTATTGGCATCCGTCAGCCACCGAAATATTTCCCTTAATGTCCAAAAAGTCGAATACAGCGTTTTAGAATCACAAGTAATACAAATCAAAATATAGAGTCTTTGCCTGGAGCAAATGTCCCCTTGCGCTACTTAGGTACATTTTTCAGTAAAAAATAAAAATTCAAAAGCGGGTACATCGATGCATTTTATGAGTCTTTAATTAAAAGATGTAAAGGCAAATGAAGTCACCGTGTCTAGTAGGTAGTGTGTTGGCTTATTATACGAAAAGCCAGGGTTCGAGCCCCAGGCCAGGCATCAAAATAAAATACAAAAAGTATTTCTTCGGCGACTTCCTCTCAGCAGATTTCTGTCAAAAACTCTGAGAGTAAATAAAATTGCCACGAAAAGTTTCTCAAAAATCTGTCGTTCGGAGACGACTTTAAAGTGTAAGTCCCGCCACTCATGTATAAAATTAACATACACAACATAAGTGGTGTGAGAAACTAGGTCGTAGTCCTCACTGAAGGGTTGTAATGACCAATTATGTATATGTATGTAAAGGCAAATGGCAACGTGATAATGTTATTTTCAAGAAATTCTGATAAAAAACTTAATTTAATCTCTTATAGCAAGTTTAGTGTTAAAATATAAAAACATAAAACAAAACAATATTTGAAAAAAAAAAGATGTCTGACAGAAAACAGAATCCATAACAACCCCGATTAATATGTATGTACCTATTTCATATCCTATTTTCTTTTTTGCTAGGACACCTGTTGTGCCTCCACATTTTACGTTTATTCTGTTTTTTCTCGCCATTATTAGATTTATCAAAAAATAATTTAAGTTTCCTGCTTACTTTGGTTTCGTTTAAGAAGCAATTCTAAACGCCTATCTAATTAATCTATTTACGTTAATTGCAAAATGTAAAATTTTTTTTGAAATAATGTTATGACTATTGCCATCTATACTCTATTAAACAGTAGACATAATTTTCAAAATCAAAACAATTTTTTAAAATAAATTTTTTGAATACTGACAAGTTCATTACTGCTTATTTTATGTAATTATTGAAAGAGAAAATAACTTTAAAACATTGTGTATAAAAATTGATTGTATAAAATGGAATACGTATAAAAATACATTAAAGTGAATATATTTATGTATATGTTCAATTGTAATTCAAGCTTTAGAATATTCAAAATAAAAGCATAAAAATGTAGAATAAAACGTGCAAAGCATCAAATTTCTAAAAGATATTTAATAAAATGCCGTTGATGATATGAACTGCGAATATCATGAAAGAAAAAAAATCAAATCAAATACACTCACATCATTAAAACAGAAAAAAAAATTGAACCACAAGAACACAAACCATATGACACATCATTCCGCTGCCTTAAGGAGAATCTCATTTGGATCCGTATGCTCATACGTTTAAAAACATTTACATACAGACAAACTATTAAGCAAACAAAATTTTACTACAATGGCGCATAGCTTGCTTCAATCAGTGCCTTTTATTACTCTTGTTATTGTTCCCTGTTGTGATACATATCTGAGAACCGAACATGGGGATATTAATTGACAGCGATGCCGCCATCAGAACACTCAGCTTTTCTTATGTTGACTCAAAATTAGAACGGAAAGCTGGCTTAGGTTATTTCGGAATTCGAGGGAAATAATAGACAGAGCATATTTCAAGAAGGATAGTTTCACGGTTCTGACGAAGCCAAAACATTTTAGGATAAGCCTTTATGGGATTGTAGGCTCCAAGAGCACTTTTAGAATGAGTATGGATTCAAGCCCAATAGAGACACCGTAATGAAGGGCAGAACAATAATTCGTCAGATCGTAGTGCTCTACTACACAACAGGAAGTTCTTTGATGCTAAGAAAACATCGATATATTTTGTGATAACCTCAAATAAAATATCATCGATGCTTCCTTGCTATGTATTGCATCGAAAAAATCGATGTATATTTCTATTGTGCCTCACTACATAAGAGTGATTGAAGACATTCGTTAAACACTGTGAACTTTACAGTATAAACTTTACACTGTAAAGCATGTATACCATATATTTATGCATGT
The DNA here is from genome assembly GCA_936449025.2 of Sarcophaga subvicina. Lineage (NCBI taxonomy): Eukaryota > Metazoa > Arthropoda > Insecta > Diptera > Sarcophagidae > Sarcophaga > Sarcophaga subvicina. Next base: position 42,007,363 of record OW388082.2, read on the forward strand.
ATTTTATGTTGTCATAGCTTTGTTTTTGTTTTACATACAATACACACACATTTTTTCATCCCATGCTGTGTTGCTTGGCAACTGATTTGACTTTCAAACTTTTACATCATCAAAGAGAACATACGAAAAACTGACTGAAGCAACGACATACTGACTGACTGTCTAGCAGAACATGTGAATGACTGACTCGTTCACAATTCACGTTTCCGTGTTTTTGTTTGTTTAATTATTTTCGTAATAATAGTGAAAATGTTTTACTGAAAGACAACTACGTCGGCGGACATGAATTTGTTGAGATAAACGGAGACCCGTATGAGCCATTTACAGTCAGACTAATATTAATTCGTACACGACAATTAATCACAATTAATTTTTGTTGCAATACTGGCTGCTTTTTTATCCATAATGCGGTTTGTCTAAATATTTAGAAGTACATTAAAAGTCTTTAAAATATTTTAAATTTAACGTTCAGGTTTTAACTTATAATTAAAAATAAAAAAATGCTGCGGCACGTCACATACGTAATGCGGCCCTATTTATTAACCGTTGGACCACCTATATATAACGCGCCACATACATATTTAATATAAGATCCATGTAGGCCGATATATCATATGTATAAATTTCAAATACAGAAGTTAAGAGACATGAATTCTGTTTACCCGCTAGCTCTACGCTAAGTTTCCTTGGATCTGAACCCGATTTGACTCATTAACATATAACACACTCTACATGGCAGCAGAGTGTGCAAAAATAAAGCAAAAAAATAAATAAAAAAATAATATATTTTTAAAAGAAGTATTTTAACAAATGAAACGATGGCGAGATGAATAAGCCAACGTAGAGTACGCTTTTCCTATCCCTCGATTATTTGAACACCAATGACATAGAAATACCCATAGTTTTAGATCTGTCCCATAAAGAAAATACAAAGACTGCTTATATGCACACATCTTGGTCAAGGATATCCTTAACCATTAAATAATTTAATGTTTCATATTCATAGAATATAAGCAAACAATTTTATTATAATAAAATAGAAAGAAAAAGGAAATTAACATTAATCATAGGCAAGTGTAAATAGCAAATTGAAGTTATTAGTTCTTATATTCAAATGCATTATGATTGAGAAATAAAGAACATAACAAAACAATAAATTCGGACAGGGAAACAAAACTGAATCGGACCGACTATATTGTATTACTACATGAAATAATAAAATTTAAAGAGAGAAATATGAATGAAATTTGTATAATCATCACTTACAGATCATTGTCAATGTGTGTTGTTGCTGTTATCTAAATTCTGTTTCAAGGATCATTAGTAAAGATTATTCACATACCTTACAAATGAAAGGATTTAGCAAAATATACTTAAAAAATATACTTAATGCAAAATGTTAGTGAAAATAATTAATAAAATTTATATTTCATGCAAATAATTATAAAACAAGGTTAGAAAGTTCAAAAGAGTTTAAAATTAAAAACAATTCATTATATAGATATTTGATAGTATTTACATATTTAATTAATATTTTATTTTAATTCGATCATTTTCAAGTTTTAATTTTAAATAGGTTATAGTTAATTCATAAATTGAACATATTGGCTTTAGGTTAGGTTTAAAACAAATGATAATGGTGTTAATACAGCTTAAATAGGATTTACATTCTTTATAATAATTAAAGATTTAAATAAATTTAAGATCTAAATAAAATTTTGAATGTTAGAAATTCTGTTAAAACTAAGAAAACTTATTAGAAATTTTTATAAATAAAATTTGAAAAGAAAAGATCACGTGATTATTGAGAAATCCATGAGCTTCTAGCAACTCCTCTGGACGGTAAAGTTGAGCCCAAACATATTTTTTTTCCCATGTTTTGTGGAAGACATAAACCATAAATTTTCCCAAGATAGATGATTTGATGAAAGATGATTTGATAATATTTCAGCACGATAATTAAATTATCTACAATTATAATTTCATTGTTTCACTATTTTACTTTCCACTTTTTATACTCATATTTAAAACTAATTAATATTTAAAATTTTATTTTAGAATTACTTGCAGATAGAGAGGGATAGATATATGTATGTCTATTGCTAAGAATTGTACTCTATATAACAATCACGTGATAATCACTGATCTTGCTATAAATAACGGGACAACACAAAAGTCTATTATGATATAAACAAATATGTAATGATACAATGTAAAGATACAGTATGTAACAAAATTGTGTAATGGAAACAAAAACAACAAGAAGTAAATAGTACAGAGAGAAAAAAATTATAAGTCAAATTTTATATTTGGTGTTATTTTTTGTGTTAATAAGTCAACTCCCAAAATTAGCAGCTGCCACATTCGATTGTTTACTCCGATTATTAAAAAACTAGGCCGGTTGAAGACAGGAAAATTCCTTCGCATCAACGTACTAGTAGGTCACACTAAAACAAAAAGAAAACCCGAATACATCAATTCGTAAACGCCAGCTATACAAAACTCAGGTAAATATGGTGCTCAAATCAGCAGCCCAAGCAATTCGTTCAATGGGTTATGAAGCAAAGTAATGTTAATGCCAATTTTTTTTAAAAAGAGTCATCTTTTTCGATGCATCTCTTTTCCACCTGAATGGTTTAGTGAACAAAAAATACTCACGGATTTGGTAATCAGAAAATCCTCATGACCCACAGAGGACCTGTCTAGTGCGGATTTTGATGTGGCGGCGTGGTTGGGCCTTAATTTTTTGAAGGTGAGAACGACATTGCAGTGAATGTGAACGGCATTCTCTACGGAAAATTATAACGGTATTCTAGTGGCTAAAATTGCTGGAATCAAATCCGAGATGTAACCCGTCTTCGGAGAGATGCAGCCACACCTTCCAAAAAATACTCGCTTGGTATTGTAACATTTCCACTTTCAGGGGGATGTCAAGAATATGGCAGTTCCGAGTGACACATCTTAAGATTCTTCATGTTTTTATAACGGCACATTGATCCATCAAACTAAAACTAACTCTTGGGTTGACTGATAATATTTTTACGCCATTTATGTGATTGAACAGTTGGATTAGAATAGTTGGGACAGATATTTATAAACATTGTTTACTAAATAGTAGCTACAGCTCATGAGAGATATTACATTAGTTACCTACGAACTTATATGTAAACGTTATTGTCAAAAGTCTAAAACTTATATACAAATATCTCAAAATTTTGAAATGAATAACAAAGTAAAATAATTAAAACATGCCTATAGTAGCTATACATACTGAAGAGTTCATTCGTTTGTGCCACCACTGCCATTATAAAACCAACACAATCAATATTTCGTATTATTTAGATAATGAACAACAAAAAAAAGGAAGAGGAAATTTGCGAGGGAAGTTTAAGATTGCGATTATATTAATGGTGATGGTAATAATGGTGAGCTCTTTGGGACATGTAGTAAAGCAATATTTAAAAGGCTTGGTTTCGTCTGCCCAACTACTAATCAAATATTTGTTTTTGTCTGTTTTTTAGAATTTGCTTTCATTTAATCCCTTTCCTTTCCTTTTTAATGCCTTCAGATTCAATTTCATGTTCAACTTTGTGAATATTTTGATCCTGATGTACCAAAGAAAATATTTTTTATTTTCTAATGGTGGTTAGACAAAGGATAAAGGGCCGTTGGGTGCAATTCTCTATTAATATTGCTTTTGGTGGCCAAGTTGTTAATGCTTTTTGACGCAGTTTTTTTTTTTTGTTGTACTTGTTGTTAATTTCATTCCGTATCGAATTGCATGTGAACAAGTAGACAAGCAAAGAAATTTCTTTGAAGTTCTAAATATTTTAAGCAATTATTTTTTTAAAGTTCATGGAAAGCTATCTTGTATGAAGATAGTCAGATAGTAAAATTCATGGATATAGACACACGAAAAATGACTGCTAGGAACGGTATATTTAACCATTTGATCTTAGGCTTGCCAGTATAAGTTAATTTAATTTCGCAATAAAATATTTGGACAATTTCGTGTCAAGTGATCCAATTTTTAAAATCGATGTCTTCCGATTTGGATGAAATTTGCACCAAGGTTAGTACTATTGGATAGTAGGACAGACATGAGCTGAGCATGGGATTCATACACTTCCAAACGAGAAGTAGGGAAAAACTTTAGCGTGCGAAACTGAAGCTCTAGTAACTCAATTTTATCAGCGAGATGATATGAGTCGAATGATGCCAGGAATGAAAGACTGGGTGTATATTCGAATCGATGGCCAGAAAGTCCAAATGCAGAACAGGATGGTTCTCTGGGATGTTTCTAATGCTCAGCAACCAAGTTTTTAGCAATTCTTGCTTTTCGTTGAGACGTTCCAAACTCAGTCATTATTTTTGAACAACTCCATGACGATGAGGCAAGAGTAAGAAGTTGAATTTTTTCAGATCCACTCTGTGGCGTTTTGTACTTCTTTTTTATTTGTTTAAAAACTTCTACTGCATAAACTTGACAGGTTATAGGTTCTACTGAAAAGTTAGAACAACCATCATCTCCTGCAGAACTGTCATCATTTTCAGAATTGATTTTGTTCTCATCTGGAATAACCGGTAATGTGTCCAAATTTTCCATCATTTTCCTGCACGATCAACAAATTAGCAAACGTTTTGAAAGCGTTGGGAATTTTTTCAATAAGTTGTGGGAAATATTTCGTATATCTGATTATCTGTGCTTCTTTTTGTTTAAGGGATTACAACAAAAAGAAGTCAACATTTCCTTTTTGGAAGCGGAAGCCATTGTGAAGATTAATTATGTAAGTAATTAGTAAATAACGCACGTCCAAACTTTAACACTGTTTATAAAAAACTAATTTCCGAATGTCCTTAGAATACAAATAAATACTTTTTTTAAGATCATTTAGGTAGTATAATATTGAAAAATCTTATTCTTGAGTTAAAAAATAATTTTTTTGATAGATATACCACTCGCACCTCATTTGGCGATTATAAAGGCCTTAAAGGATATAAGCTTTCTTTTGAGCAAAAAAAAATAAAAAAAAAATAATTTAAAAAAAAATTTTTTTTTGGAAAATTTTTGCTAGGACCAATAGGTGAAAATTTACACACATTAAAAAAAAACCCTGTATGACCAAAATGACCAAGTTTGAACCCCTCTAACTCCGGCAGTTCCTGACTGATAGGGCTGAAAATTTGTGTCTGGCCTGCTATCCAATAGTACTAACCTTGGTGCATCCAAATTGGAAGACATCGATTTTAAAAATTGAGTCACTTGACACGAAATTGCCCATTTATAATACACTGTCTCATCTTTTTCAGAAAGATTTCTATACAAAAATGATTTTTTTCGAAAGTGTCATTTTCAACTTCAGTTGTTGGGTGCCATGGTGGTTTAGTGAGTAGCGTTCTAGGCTATTAGCGTGAGTTTCGTGGGTACGATTTCTACCAGAGGTTCTGGTCTGTTACACTACACCGAGCATATGGTCTAAGTTACTCAGTTCATAATAAATATGATATAATTTGTAAATGTATTGCAATTAAAAAATAAATAAAAAATTAAACTTAAGATGTTATTGCTTGAGACCGCAGATGTATGACTTTATTTTGTTTAGCTTTAAGCTTGTGTAACTGTTGGGAAAAATACCCGATATTAAAAAGTACGACGGAAATTTAAGATAAAAATAAAAGTTATTTTTGTTATTTTATAGTTTTGTTCCTTTACCCAATTCATTTTTAATATCCATTTTAATGTTTTTTAAATGATATCGGAATAAATGTATACAAAAATTAATCCAAAGGTTCGTGAAAAGGGCCAAGTTGTTCCAAAGATGATATGAAAGTAATACTCAATTTTCGACAAACCAAGAAGACGGTAAATGAAATTTCCCAGTTAATTGGTTTATGTAGAGAAAAAATTGATAATGTAATGAAACATTTTAATGCATTTGGGAACTCAAATAATGTAACAAAAACCCCTAAACTACGTTTAAATACAGCCTGAATAAAACTGTTTTAATTCTTGAATATATTCTATAAACTTTTATTGAATTTTTTTTATACCTTGTTTCTTTTTGAAATTATATGAGTTATTATATAAGTTGTGAGCCACTGTACACATACATATGCATGTATATGTATTGTGTAAAAAAAATTTTACGATGATAAAAATAGACAACGCAAAAGCCACAGGTGCTTTGCTGAATACTTTTATATATTTCGCCAAACACAGAAAATTTGAAGTTATTCAAACAAGGATTCCCTTATTAAAATCACAGACATTATCGAACACAAACATCGCTACCTTACGGCTCTACTGAATATTCTAACCAATCCTAATCAATATAAATTTAGCTCCACGCTGAGCTACAAGCAAAACTAAATGCAGATGTGATGAGGTCAACGCAGACAACGAGAATGAACAAGTACTTGAGGCGTTTTTTGTTTCTGCACGTCATTATTACATTTTCCGTGATAATTTGCTGGAAACTCACAACGCGATAATTGCCATTTAAAGTTGTCGGCCGCAAAAGAAATAGTTGACGACAAACATACGAATGTATGGCTAAAGAGATGAAGAAGAGTAAGTGTGGCAAAATAGCAAAGGCAGGGAAAAAGAAAAAGTTAAACATTTCTTTTTATTTGGCGTTGGTTAAAAATGAAAAAAAAATTACAATCATAATAGTAATAAAAATAATAAAAATTTATAGAATTTTGTTTCGTTTGGAAATCATTTATTTATTTGCCTCAGGAGATCGCTGTAAATGGGAACCAAATTAAATCAGCACCACTTAATAGGTTTCACGACGTTTTTACTACCATTACTCAACATTTCAAATTGGATAATAATGGTGATAATAATGACAGTAATATTTTTAGCTATTTGAAATAAACTTTGATGTTACTTGCGAGTCAATCACGGTATTTTAATTTACAATCATTATTACAAGAATTTTAAAAAGTCTTCAATTTAAAATTGAAATTAATATGTTGAAATTTTTGGCAATCCTAAGGTTTTTCGGAATAATAAAAAGAAATATTGCATTCAAATTGATTTATTTTTAATCAAAAAAATTTATCGATTCGCTAAATAATCGTTGAGCATAATATTTATCCTCTTCAGATATTTATACTTTTTTGATTCTCTGAGAGAAGCCAACTATACATATGTGTAGTTTAGACAATGGTTGCTTTACTACATACCAGCCCGAACCCACTCCAACTTTTCACTCGATTGAACAAATTCACACAACTCTAACCTTGCCTTCCAATATGACAACACAAACGTCTCTAACAAATAAAAACAATAATCCCCAAAACACATCAACATCCACAACACACATCAACATCCATAACATTCAACAACATCACCAACATAATGTTTGAAACATCTTTTGTTTACATAGATCAGTTGATTATCGATCTCCGAGCAACAAGCAATCCAACAATCTCTAAGCGAGTGCACTGAGGTGAAAAAAATTATTTTGAATTAATATTTTATATTATATTTGATGAAATATGTGTTTACTCGTTTTCTTTATATTTGAAGCTGTCATATTGAAAATAATATATAATATAATACGGCGAGTTCAAACATAAACTTAACTTTAAAAGTTATGGATAGGATGATCCTCTCTTTATGATAACGCTCACTTCTCCCTTATTGTTCACTTATAATAATGAAAAATAATTTATCTGCCCGTTAAGATCCTGCCTTTAGTTAACAGCAAGTTGTAATAATAGCTTTTTAATTTGTTACTAATTGCATATTGAATAAAGAAATTACAATCGTTTTTTTAAACTGGGGTTATTTTGACCGACACAGTATGTGCCATTGTGATCAACAACATTTTGTAATTTTTGGTATAAAGTAAATCAAAATTTGATTTTCCCAATTTTCCATTCTCAATTCATATTGCGCTCAAACATCGAATTTCTTTGTGTATCCAGTTTTATTTGTATTCACGATTTGTTAAAACAACTTTTGCACTTCAGAAAGCGCAGATGATATTCAGTTGAAGTTAAAAAGTCTGTAATGACTAATTGAATAAAATTCATCATTACACCACGGTAAATATGAAGTCGCCGTAGTCTAGTAGGTAGTGTGTTGGCTTATTAGATATAAGGTTGAAACCCCAGGTCAGACATCAAAACGGAAATATGAAAAAATATTTCTTTGGCGACTTCCTCTCAGCAGATTTCTGGCAAAAGATCTCAGAGTAAATAAAATTGCCATGAAAAGTTTCTCAAACATCTGTCGTTCGGAGTCGACTTTAATCTGTCGGTCCCGCCACTCATGTATAAAATTACAATTATGGTGTGAGAAACTGGGTCCATAATCCTGACTGAAGTTGTAATTGCCAATTATGTGTGATTTAAAAACTCTAATATCAGTGCTGCAGTTTAATCAAATGGATCGAAAATTGATATTGTAAATGCACCCAAGCATCCAACGTACATACATAGGTGGGCATACAATTAAAATATTTGGACGGTTTTTTATACGATTTCTTAATGTATGAACAGGATTTTTCACTGGAAAATTAAGTTTGATCTCTTCTACACTTGATTCCTTCTTTATTATTCCATTTTATTCAATTTTTTTTAAAAAGTGGACACATAATTATAACATTTTCAATTTTACTACTTATGTATATATTGTTATTTCATATCGGATTTTGTTTGCTTTTGACACATTTATTGGTGAGTGTATTTTAAAGGAAATTAGAAATAATGTTTACAAAAATGAATCATAAGGTTTAGGAAAAGGGTCAAGTACTACTCAACCTCTGAGGAGCTTGAGAAGATGGTAAATGATATTTCCCAGATATTTGGTTGCTCTGGAGGGAAAATTCATAATGAAATATTTTAATGCATTTGAAATCTCAACTAAAGTACCCACAGCATCCAAAATTCATCTAAGGCTGACCCATTTAAAAGCTCTAAACAACTAAAAGTTCAGTTAGCAGTTAGCGATGGCTTAATGAAACTTCTTCTCGTGGATGTATTGCACAGCAAAAACACTTCGCATTAAAAACAAAATAAATCCAGAAAGGATTTTGCCAAATAATACATCAAGAGGCAGATGAGTTTTTGAAAAAATATTTCATCGGGTTATGAATCCAAATTTTACTGCTGAGAATCAGATGGTAAACGGTAAGTACGGCGTGCAGTTAACCAATAGTTAACCAACATCTTAATTCCTGATATACATACATACACACATTCAAAATAATTAAATATGATGGAGGGGACATGGTGTGGGTAGCTTCTTCTTCTTCGCATGATATTGGACCAAATTTGGGTGTCAGTTCAAGAAAGGACTGACGGTCTGAAAGTTAAAATGATCGAAATTCGAAGCTCTTAGGTTTTTATACTCTTTTCGGATTTTTCTCCTTTTTATCTACATTTGATAAGTTTTTAAATCAATCAAATTTTTCAGAATTAAACTTTTTAATTTAACTGTAACCATAAAACTGTGTCTTTGTTAATTAGGTGGAAAAAGCACTGAAAATTTTGTAGAAAATATTTTCAAATTTCAGACAGATTTTTGATATTAAGAATAAAAACAACAAAAGTTCCAACAGTTCTCATCGATAAAATCTCAGTACGAAGTTACTGTAATCGTATGCAAAAGCCAACAAATAGAATTAATTGGCTGCCCTTATGATTGTAGCAGGGTCGTTCGTAACAATGTACTTATCCATCTAAACCATCTAAATGGTACACTGGAAACAAATTTTATTTCCCCTTAAACGAATTATGGTTTTTGTTTTGGACTCTTTTTTATCAGCAGCAACAACCACAATTATTTACTATTTGAAAACAGAAGCACATAAAAATAATGATAAACTGGCAGTAAAAGTTTTGAGAAATATGCCTTCAGACAATAATTAATAAACTTTTATAGACGCGAGTGTAAGAGGATGTTTCACAAAAGGGGAGTTTATTCAACGATATGCAGTTGGGATGCATGGTTTATCAAACAATTCATGGTCATGGCTCCGAGAATTAAATATTACTTTCATTGTTCAAGTTTATATGACTTTAAATTCTGATTTAATAAATATTGACTTTTAATTTTTAACCAAAATATTCATTCATTTAACGTTTTAATAAATAACACTGTGTTATGGATTGGAATTAATACATTTCAACAAGAAATATTCGGTAATATTTTATATACATATTATGTTTTAGCGTTTTTATTAAGGAAGCTTTCGTATGAAAACATGAGAAAGTTTTTAAAACTTAAATAAGTTAATAAGTCTTTGGGTCATTGCCATTGCGAAAGTATTAATTTCTAAGATAACGTATCAGTTGCAAAATTTTAATTAAATTAAATTTATAAAATATATTGTTATAATTCTTCTTCTGATGAAAGTATTTCCTTCTATGTTTAGCAGTTCTCGAGCTGGGATAGGCCTAAAAAATTATTAAATCATTTTCATTACGTTGAGTACATTATTATTTTATTTCATTTGTTGATCATTGTCATTTCCAGAATATACGACGACATTGTTTCTTAAAATCGTTGACCGTCTTCTCTGTAACTTATTTATACGTTTTATGAGTTTTACACAAGAAAACGTTGTACTCTAATTGAACAGTCAATCATTTACATTACATCATTCCTTTCTTTGTTTATTTTTGTTTATTTTTGTTTTTTGGCAAGTTTTGCTTTAATTAATTAATTTTTTAATAATAATTTAATTTTAATTTTTTTTAATTTTTTAATAATGTTTTAATTAATTTAATTTAATTTTAAGATTCTGTATTCTGTATTGAGGTACGACAAGTACACAGGAAAACCTATGGATAGCCTCCGGAGATTTTTAAAGAGAGCTCACCACTTGTTGCGCTCTATGTACAGCAAAGTCAGATAAAAAGCTAAGCTCCTGGAGTGAATATCTGTGGTCCATTTTCTCTTTTTCTAATGCAAAGTCATAACTTATTTCAGAAGTGTAGATATATATTACTATTTAGAGATAATTACAGTCCACAACTTGGTCGAATTTTGCGTCGTCCACCCGTACATAATAGAAGTGACCCAGGTACTGAAAGCAATAAACCTATGTTCACTAAATGGTCTGTGAAGAAGTTGGCAACTGACCCTAATTTTTATCGAAAAATTGTCTTCAGCCAAGAGACCCATTCTTCCGAAAATGTCACTGTTAGGTGTGGATTTTATGCGGTGTCATTAGCCCATATTTCTTATTCCATCGATATTTTTTATGGTTTCATGCCAAGGTGCTACTGCATTGCTATAAAAATTTTTAATACTGAACACCACAGAATCACTATGAGTCGTATGTATCACAAAGAATACTTAAGCCATAATTATGAATTTTCTTAATTTTTTAAACCTTGTTTGAAATTATCTATTTTATTCGATTTAAAATACTATCAAAATATGAATCAGACATTTAACCCTTTCTGAATTAAAGTCATATTGTCTAAAAAATTGAAATGTATCAGTTTTGGTGCAAACTAGATCTATGGTCAGATGGGTAACCTTACTGAGCTTTTAAAAAATTGCCACGTGTCAATAATCTAAATTTTAAACTGAAGGAATTAACATTGAACTAAATAACATTAGAAGTGGAAAAGAACCGCAGAAGAACTTATCGAAAGAAACGAAATACTATTTAAAATAAAACTTCAGTTAGAAATTGGATTTTAAAATTGGATAATGAAAAAGCCTTAAACATTGCCTTTCAAGAATATAGTACGGAAGCGAAAAGATCATGGCGAATGTTGGCAATTTAATGTAAACCTGTTTTATACATATCGCAGTAAGTATCTGGCATTATCCAGAACGATTTCTCGTTGTACATATCGCAGCAGATGACTTGTGGTATCCAGTTCTACTACAATTCTACTGGTTGTGGACGTGATGCAAACGAACGATGTCTCTTTGCAATTTCATCTGAACACTTATACCCGTTTATCACAAAGATCTACACTAGAACAAGAAATTACTTTTTGAAACAATCAAACAATTCATCCATTTTAGAGAACTAAAAAACTTATTTATCCGACTGATGAATTGTTTACAAAACGAACAAATTTAAAACTCCAACTCATGGGCTATTGAATAAAACAATTAAAATATAAAAATTAATAAAAAGCTCCAAATGAGAACAATGCAATCTATTGCAGCACAATATCAGGAAGGACTCAAATAAACTGTCAATATTCATTACAAGGTGCCAGTACCTTTTAGAAGTATGCATAAAGTGCACGCATCTGACCCCAGTTCGGGCAATATAGCAAAATATTAGTAGGTATATAGGTATTCAATTTTTATTACTTATGTTACTTTGTAAAATATAATGATTTTTATATTTCATAAGCGAGAGGGGAAGAAGTGTTGCTTCTCATGGGGTTTATAATATTTAGACTTTTTAAAAATTGTGCATTTTTATTCATATTTATAACGAAAATGTTGAATTAAAAGTATGTTCAGTATGCAAAAACCGAAATAATCAAAATCAATTTCATGAATTTCAGAATAAATTCGTGAAAAACCATACTAAAACGAAGCCAAAGAAAACAAACAATATGGAGGAGACCATTCAAATTGAACTGGTGTGCACTAACCCCACACTTCTGCACACTCATACCATATCGTACCTTGCATATGAAATGAATCTACATACCAGCATATCGTAAGGGTACTGCTGAAATAAAATTTCATTAATCGACTTTGGCACACAAGACTAGGAGTAGAATTTTTTGGTCAAGTATCCTTTAGTTCGTATACTAGTTTTTGTGATACATATTCATAGAGTAGTAACATTTACAAGAGTGTGTTAGCTAGTGTTTGTGTGTATTTTAGCAAAATCTCTGGGATGTTTGAAGCATACAAATACAACTATATTTCAGACAAAATCGAAAAAAAAAATGTATTTTGCTGTGTATTGCTTCATGTTCCGTGAGTATGTGTATAAGCCTTACCCCATTTAGTAGATGTTCTTGCCAGGGATGCAATATATGTCCTCAAGTACGAAATTTGGTACAATTCTAAGAAAGAAGACAAAGAATTTAAGGTCCATAGAAGTTAATAAATGTTTATGTATGCGCATTTAAATACAAATTTAAATAATTTAACAGATTTTATTACATTTGTTTTCTGAGGAATTTTGAAGTTTACTTTTGAAATATCTATCCAATTATTTTTAGTTATAGTATACGTATGTATGCATGCATTCATTGCCCATGTTATAGGAACAGCAGCTCTTAATAGCTTTTTTTATAAACTTATGCAGCTCAAATTTTTTTGAGGAACTAAATCTGTACACTATGTACACAGTATGCATTTGTACATAAACGTGTGTAAAAAATAAACTCATCTGCATCTATATTGATGAACAAATAAACTGTAAGGATCACCTCAATAAAAGTAGTAAAATTGGAATTAAATCTAGGGAGCTTTTCTGGTTGCTTATTTTAACTTTTTTGGTATATTTCGCTTAAAGAAGATGAATCCATAATAAAAAAATAAAAATAATCGTGACCCGAAATGCATAACAGCCAAAAAATTCAAAATTGAGTTTTTGATTGATTCTGATGTATTGCATCAAAATAAATGTTCTGACAAAATTTTATAATCCTATATTAGAATTAAACATAGAAATGTTAATACAAATTAGAATAAATCATTTTGAGTATCAAACAAGTTTTCATTTTATTTGGCTTTTTCCTCTCCTGTAAAATTTTAAAAATTATTGTTACACCCTTCTGATTATTTCTGCAATCCTCGAAATTAACTCTCGATCTACCTCGCTTAACACCAGATTGGCGCGGGAAAACTATTGACGAATCTAACCAGTACTTGGTGTTCTGAAGAAAACGCTCAAAAACTCTATAAGACGCATTCCAGCGATTCTGAAAGTGGGAAATAAAATTTTTCAATGTTTCGTTAAAAACTTTAATACTTTTTCTTTCTAGAATAAAAATTTATATACAAATTTGTGTTCTAAAATATGATCCACAAAATAAATGCAAACATCCACTGGATTGTGTTGCTTTTCATTAAAAATAGGTAATTAATAAATAAAAATTATATAGGTGCACAATTATGTTTTAATTGAAGTCGCCGTGGTGTAGTAGGTAGTGTGTTGGCTTACTATTCGTAAAGCCCGGGTTCGTATCCCAGGTCAGACATCAAATAAATGAAATATGAAAAAAAAAATATTTCTTCGGCGACTTCCTCTCAGCAGATTTCTGGCAAAAACTCTGAGAGTAAAATAAACTGCCATGAAAAAGTTTCTCAAAATTCTGTCGTTCGGAGTCGACGTTAAACTGTAGGTCCCGCCACTCACGTATAAAATTAACGCACACAACATGAGTGGTGTGAGAAGCTAGGCCGTAATCCTGACTGAAGGGTTGTAATGGCCAATTATGTATGTATGTATTATGTTTTAATTTTTTTAAACATGTGCAAGAAAGTGCAGAATTTTTTTTCTATTATTTCACAAGATGACTTAGGTTTAAAAATTTTTTTTGCTTTACTTTTTCCATATATGCTACAAAATTTGCAAATTTATAGACCTTCACAAAAATATTTTTAAAAATAACAAAACTATATAAACTTAAAAAACAACGAAGCAAATATAATCTCAATCACCTGTTGTTGAAAGCTCCATATTTTTTTTTAATATTTTAACTTAAAAACTTGCCGAAAACTAATTTTGAAAACACTGAAAAGTTTGTTTTTCACTAAAGATTAAAAAGATCAAAAAACTAAAATTTCAAAAAGACGTAGTAATGAAACGGTACTTGCTAGAGATACATTTTTTTAAGATCATGTAAAAAAAAAATATTTGGTACTCAAAAATTTCATTTTCCAATTAATTTCCATTTTAGGCATCAAAACCCTCAATGTGCGACTGCCGGATAATTGCAGCGTGGTTTTGGCGGAAGTAATGTCCATCTACCGGGCTGATCAATGAATCTTCATCAACGGTGCTCCTTTCATCCGAATCGAATCCGAATGATCTCTGTCGAGCATTGTGAGTAACTCCAGGATCGTTAGGGAATGCCGCCGCTGTCTCGACGTTCTTCCTGGGCTCTTCAGTATCTCACTTATCTGGGTTCCTGGGTACAGTAATATTCCGGGAAACTGCAGAGCCGACGAGCTCACCGGGGCTGGTGCACTCCCTCCGGGATCCTCTTCAATCGACTTGGGTATGCCACTTACCTCGGTCAAGTTGGTAATTAATTAAAAATGCAGTAGCTTCGTCAGCGATTTTTAAATCGTAAAATTGAAATAAAATTTGCAATTGCCCCAGGTATTGAAAAACTATTTGAGAAACAATAATATTGTGACTCATTTTACAAATATACACTAAAACACCAACACAAATTACAAATATGTTAGGGTATGGTATGATATATTTTTATTTTATTAACAAAGAAATATTTTGCCCACATTGTTAGTCTTTATACCTTTATACCTTTAGTATGCTCAAGGTTGGTATAACTACTTTGCTAGTCCTTTTATCAGAGGACATGAAACAGTTCAAGAGTTACAAATGCACCTAGAATGATTCACTTGTATGATGATGAGGGGAAGCCTCAAGGTACCATGCAGCTCCCTAAATACGCCCTTCTGATAGGATATCATACATCATCAGTTCTGTAATGAAAATGTTTGTAGTTCTTTTTAATATAATTGTAGCATTTTAAATAAAAATATAGCATTTATTGAGTCATTAGTTTGCGCCTTATCCAGCGATAATCATGAGAATATTCCACATAAACACTACTAATTTCCTAAAGCATTCAGTAACTCCATGGCCACAGATGGCATAATAAGGGCATTGATTAGGTCTGTTTTACTCATTTGTCTACCATTGTGAAAATTGGTTGTGATAGTGTGATGGTTTAAGACTGTATTGTCGCATTAGAAGCGGGTCTGTTTTATTTTAATGAGGCATAAAATTGAATCTATGTCGTTAATTTATCTTTTGTACGATATAGTCCCTAAACCTATATAATGTCCTAAACCGAGCTCAATTCCATTCCGTATCTGTGCGATTTATTAGAAAAGAAGCTTACAAACCATCAAGTAACTTGAAAATCTATGATGAAAATAGTATAACCCAAGAATACACTGAAAAATTTGTTCATATTATTTAAAAAAGTTTGGTAGACGTGACCCTGCCAGCATATTAAAAACATCGAATTCTATAGATTGCTATAAGTCTTGAATTTACTTTTAAACTTCTAAAATTCATAGAATTCACACGTTACATTTTTGCAAACTCCGGAGCTTAGCTTCTCACAATTCTAATATTAATTATTACGTAAAACCTTTTTCGTATTCCATACAATGATTAGGCACTTCACTTGGAAGAAGTGCTGGGGATGCTTTAGAAGGCTGTAGTACGTTTTTCGATCACTGTTAGTGCTTGATTTTTCAATTTTATTATCTGATCAACATTGGTTAAAGGCAAATAAAACCTGTTTCTTATCTTTCCAACAATTTCGCACCTTCAAAAGTGGCAACATTTTTTCGGTATGCACCTTTGGGTTTTAGACTATTGTTTCTTTTCCCTATGGAAATTTAAAAGTTCTCGAAATTAATTATTTGATTTACTCGTTTTAGATCTAGTCGTAAAGGCAGTACACATCGGGACTCATTTTACGAGTTCCAAAAAAAATTGAATAAATTGAATTCGCATAAAACGATGTATAGAAACCAACGATCATAAATTCAGATTTGAATTAAAAAATCAAAGCAAAATCGTGTAAAAATAATCAACAATTATTTCATTAATTACAGAAAATATTATTCAAAACAAAAACTGAAACATTTTTTTAAGGCAATTCTGTAAATATGTACATATGTATGACTAATCTTAATCCCCGAAATATTGTCCACATCGTTTTTAAAATGGTGTCAAGTCACTTTCAACGCTAGATGATATATATTGTCATCATATGGTAAAATATAATTTTCGTCACCAGAATTTATCTCGTGAATCATGGGACCACGAGATAAAATAAGTTTTATGGATTACAATTGTTTCTTTACTTGCAAAATATGTAGTTTGCCATTAAACTTTAGAATTTTTTTTATTCTGAGTACATATCAGTCAGCCCGCGTTGAAATATTAATGCTCTTTCCGCATATGGATCCATGTTAGCAATTGGTTTCGTAAATCATTATCTGTGGTGAAGATTTCACCAATTTTTTTTTTTTTTTTTGAAGTGAGGAGTTCAACACTTTCCTCGGAATCACTGTATACACGTTTTCCCATTAAACTAATCAGTGTTAATGGTTCGTTGTTATCGGTTAATAGTTCTTCAACTATAAATTCTTCTAAATCATCGTAGTTTAGCGAGTCAAATTCATCATGTCGATATTTCAATAATTTTATAATCGATGACGATATTTCACCACTACTATATGGCCATATAGTTTCCCAGCATGAATTTAATGATTGCAGTCGGAGTTTAGAAACCGCTAATGCTGCCAGAATAAATGTTTAATCGACTTGATCAGCGGTTTTTGTGTAGTATTTCTTAAAAGTGGAAATTATTCCTTGATCTAAAGGCTGAAGTTTAAGGGCTTAAGATTAAAACAACATCTAAAATTTGAAAATCTTTTGAAATTTGAATTCGTATCAAACGAGACCTGAGTGCACTTACTTAATTGGTCAATAACACGACCTAGTGTCGCACACCACCAGCCATGTGTTAAATTTACCCATATTTGGAGGGACCTACAGTTTAAAGCCGCCTCCGAACGACAGATTTATTGAGAAATTTTTCACGGCAATTTCATTTGCTCTCAGAGTTTTTGCCAGAAATCTGCTGAGAAAAAATCGTCGTAGAAATATTTTTTTATATATCGTTTTTCGTCGTTTTGTCTAGGATGGGATTTGAACTACGGTTCATGTCGAAAAAGCCAACACACTTCCTACTAGACTGCGGCGACAGTCGTTCCACTTTTTAATCTTGTTCCACGATCAGATTTGCCTGACACGATCCATATTTTTTGCGCCTGAGTGCCCTTCAAAACTGTATGTGTAATGCTCATAGATGTGGTTTCTGAACTATTATTTTTGCTTCATACATATGCTCATATAGTGGCATCCGATGATCAAACACTACGGAAATAAATCTGATGTTCAAATGATCTCAGAAGGCAAACGTTAGGTATCCTTCATATGAACAATTTGCCTGAATTTATTAAATCAAGTTGTACTAGAACAAGTATTATTTAAATTACAGTAAATTATTAAAGCAAATTTAACAACAACAATACCTTAATGCAACTGAATTTTGTAATAAAACTCTGAAACATTTAAAAATTCACACATACTTGAACCAGAACAAAATGTTATTAATTTAGAATGGAAAATCATAAATTCAAAGGAGAGGAAATGATATGGAATGAAATGAAATAAAGACTTGTCTTTTACAAAAAAAGAATCGACTTATCACAGTATCCATACAAGGAAATACGTGCAGATTTCAAAGGAAGCCATGTGATAAGGATACATACATTTATCAGCAGTAACGCAAGCACACACAACAGTTGAAACTGATTTCTTTTTTTGTTTGTTTCAACAACTATGGTACATAAATAAAAGGAGTCAGAAAAAAGGAATGGAAATAAGACACAGAAGAAAATACATAAGCAAAAAAATAAAAAAAAAAAATAAGCACGATATTAACGACTGACAACAGAAAACCGACTGACGTCAAATGGAATAGTACTGTGATGTAATGGCAAAGAGGAGCCACAAAAGGAAACAGTAACAATTGATAGTATAATACAAAGCCAACGGTAACAGAACGAACAAAAAATTGTATTTCCTTGATGTCGTTGGCAACGTGTATGATCAATAACGACAATGAGTACCACCATACTTTTATAAAATTAATTGCAAGTAATTGTCAGCATAGTTGTGGATTTATTGCAAGAGTGACTGACAGTTTTACAGACAATTACATAATCCATTATTCAGTATTATTTTCTGGTCAATTTATTTATTTTCGTTTTAAAGAAACAACAATAAATATTTGAATAAAATCTTTAATTAATTTGCACACGCTGCCCAATCCATTATTTCAATTTTGGTTATATAAACCAATTTCTTGTGTAAGAACTGTTGTCAATTATGGAGTTGTCCATCTAAATTCTCAAAAGTTTCAACGATCGAATAAGCTCTCCACCGTGGAATCCACAGGTCATAGTGGCTGACATATCTACTACATATGCATGGCAAGTGTAGTAGAAAATTCAAAGAGCCTTAACTCAAGGAAGTGTCTTAAATAATTATGATACTTGAAACGATGTAACAACTAGTTTTCAATGGAATAGAATTCTAAAAATCAAACTTGATGAAACTATTAAAAATTGAGTCACCGTAGTCTAGCTTGGTTCAAAATGCAGCTCAGACATAGCAAATAACAGAAATGTGAAAAAAATAAAACTTTCAGCGACCTCCTCTCAAGTTGTCCTCTGGCAAAAACTCTGAGAGTAAAATTGCCATGAAAAGTTCCTCAAAACTGCCTTACAAAGTTTATGAAAAACTCTAGGTCCCGCCACTCGCGGATAAGATTAACACACACAACTTGGGTGGTGTGAGAAGCTAGGTTGTAATACTGACTAAGGGCTTGTAATGACCAATTAATTATGTAAGTATTTAAAATCACATCAACATGTAAATGTTTTGCATACACAGACAAAACAAAAAAAGAAAGGAATAACTTTACATCTTTATTTGAGGTTGTAAGAAAATATTCAAATAATATACAAATAATTAATAATTAAAAAATTAAATTCATTGGAGGATTGATATGTATAACAATATTATAATTCCGTCCGTACGACAATACAAATCTGCATATATTTGTTTGTATGTATATACCTCCTGTCATCTTATGAGCCCTGTTCTGAAATCTAGCAGTCATGACTCTACTCTATGCCACTGAATTACCTAAATTATCCCCCGAATTTATTAACGCTGATTCAACGACTAAACCCCTATTAATCTCTTCTTTAATTACCAATATTTTGAATACAGAAAATTTTCTCAGTGTATTGACAGTCCGTATTGTAGTGAAGATCCCTTAGAAGGGTAATGTGTTAACTGGATTGGTATAACGATACTTAATAAAAGAAATGATACAATAGTCCAAATTGTACATAAACAGACATCGGTAATGATTAAAAAAACGACTAGGTTTTCGTCTTCATAGGTGGTATGTGGCTAACATAAATAGCTTATGGATAACAGTAGAACAACTTAAAGAATGGTGATTACCTAATACTATTTGGTTTCACTAAAGCGTTCAGCAAAGTAAACTAAAACTTTATATGCAATACACTAGTTTCTAAAGGTGACCCGAAGAAAACAGTTTCTCTAATTCAAAGTGCTCTAGCGGTTTATAAGAAAGGCTTAACGTTTTAAAGATTCAATATACAGTCAAGTGTTAGACAGGAATTGGTGCTCCATCTTTCAGTAAATACTGGGAATTATTAGTAACATGATAAGTTTTCTAAACATTTTAAATATTTTTCTTCGAGGATTTTGAAAAGTTTTACAATGTTACACCATGACATATATGTATCTACAATTTTATTCAGCAAGTGAGAATTAGTCTTGTCTAAGTTAATCAGTATTTTAAAATAACATACCGAAAGGAGTATACAAAGTCAGTTTCCAATTAAAATTATGATCCACCCAAATTCCTTAAAGTTTATACGCAGTAACTGTCTCAATTAGCAGAGTTGATGAAATATAATGTAGTGAAAGATTTTTTCTTTATCACGCGTTTTATATAATGTGGCAGTAGGCAGATCTCGTACAAGTGTAAATTATAACATTGTTTAAACAAATGGGCAGCGTACCGCATGCTTCGCTTACTTTACTATCATCGTAATCGTCCTATCGAAAGGTCTATTAGCAATATGGTTGTTAAATTCTAGTGCACTTGTTAAGTAAACGTTCCAACAGCACGCGTACGTCTATGAAATGCAAGATCAGCCCAATTATTTTTTTGCCGATATTCGTGAGAGTGTGCAGAATCCGAAACAGTGGATCTCGAGGCTCTTATATAAAGTTGGTTTTTGGAGAATTTAGAATTTGGCGAATTTTGCGCCGTGACTTGGGCCTGTGTTTGTGCAAAATTGAACTGACCCAGGATCTGAAGGTAAACGAAGACAGAATGTGCATGGACCGACGATCAGATCTTCACAGATGGTGCCCATTTCTAGATGGATGGGTATCCAACAGAGTTTGGCGATCAAAATTACATAATAAATAAAAATTCTTTTCGTTAATAAAACTTTAACATTAGTAATTTTTATTTTATGTGCTTACATTAGAACCACGTACTATTACTAGTTGGAAGTCTCCCAAATTCTTACTCTGAAAAGAGGAAGTGGAAAAGAACAGGCATCAGCTGTGTGTAATAGCATTCAGGAATGTGGTCCAGCGTTACCGTTGGTGGCATTAAAGTGCCAATTTGACTCCTTCTTAGTCATCTTGGCACTTTTTATGACCCTTGTTTAAAATGACTTAATTCTCTATTCTTTTTACAAATTTTTTATGTGCACCCAGTTTGAAGAAAATTGTGCGGCTTTGTTAGGAAAAATTAGTAAAATTCAAGAAGGTACATCCCTTACAAATAAAATTTATTTACAATGTTTGTTTTGCGTTTTTAAAACGATGAACAAGTTAAACAAACGATTTCAAAGTGAGTCCTCCCAAATTATATATTTAGTTTCTTCAGCCAGAGAAGTTTTATTAGAAATGTATAAAAACTTTTTGAAAAAACAATACATAAATATCAAAAACTTAGAAAAGATTGATCTTCAAAACAGCTTGCATTTTAAAGAAATATTAAAAGTATATATTGGTAACGAAACTGAGAAAAATATTGCTGAACCTAATGAGATTAATATTTTGGATTTAATGTCATGAATTTTGGACTTATGATAAATTGTATAAGGAAGTAATAGCAAAATAAACACATTGAAATATTTAGATCCATTTTATATTAAATCTAATACTATGTTCAGATATGCACTTTTATTGAGTCAATATTCGGTTAATTGAGTAGAATATTTTAAGTGTTCAGGCATAATAAGTTCAGCTCCTTATTCAACATTCATTTGACAGCAAGTACACAAAACAGCTGGTTGTTTCAACAACATTGTTTTTATTTTGTTTTGATGTTTTTTTTTGTTTGTCGTTGTTGAGAATTGAGTTGTCAAATATAAACAGAAAGTGTTCCGTTAATTGTAATATGGTCACTAAACATGCTTATAACAGTGCTTTCTTTTAAGTTTTACTCAATATTATAACAATTTGCGTATTTATTGCGCAATAATTAATAGAAACTTTATATGAAATATTGAGCTCAATAATGGCGTTTTTTGGGATTTACGCAATAAAAGTGCATATCTGAACACCGTATAATGAAGACATAAATTATGCCGAAATAGTTTAAAAGTTTTCTGAATTTATTATTTATCCTAAAGATTTTGCTAACGAATTAAAGTTATTAGAATCTAAGATCAATGAAAAAAGCTACGAACATATAAGTATGACTTTAGATGTTGAAAATTTTTGGTATGAAATAGGAAAACGTAAAAATATATTTAATGAATGTTTGTATTGAAATTTTTACGAGTTTGTCTTTTATTAAGATAAATACCTGTGATTCCATGTTTTCCTCTTTAAATTTATTGGAAGAAAATTTGGAAGATTGGACTCAAAGTACTGAATTTCTGCAAAACTACAATCAATATACCTTAGTTCATTTTAATGCTTAAAAGCAGACTAAAATAAAATAAAAATAAAATAAGTTGAATTATAAATTATTGTGACATTAAAAAAAGTTATGTAAAAGTAATCTCATCTTAAGACGAGAAAGACGAGAAAGACAAGAATTAAATGTATGTATGCAGATATCTAATGTTTGTTAAATGTAAAATTTTCTATTTTTAATTTTTTTTATTCAAACTATTGAAGTGAATTAGTCGCCGTAGTATTCTCTTATTAAACGTAAGACCATGGTTCAAACCCCAGGTCAAATTTCTAAAAGAAAACGAAATATGAAAAAATATTTCTTCGGCGACTTTCTGCCTAAAGGCACCAGGTGTCTTTCGTTCTCCGGCAAAGTGAAGAACATCGCCCTCCTCATCGTCGTTGCTACAGTCGTCGTTACGGAATCCATTACTGCATTCTCAATTATGTTATATTTTTGTAGGGGATCCCAAATTATTGAATTTAATAAAGAGTAGGATGGTTGTGCCACAACTTTCCAATTCAACCGCTCTACAGTTAACTGGAATACGCATCATATCGTTTCGCTATCTTCGTGAGACATTGCCGACAGTTATTCATAGTCAGATTAGAATTTAGTACTTTGATGGCCAGGCGGCTATGTATGATTATATTTTGTCTGATTTTTTCTGTTGGACGCAGTCTGTATAACTAATACCTCTGCTTGAAAGACGCTAACGTGATACGGCGGCCTTACGGACTGGGTTATTCCAATCCATACCGAGAAAATTCCAAAACCCACAGTTCCATTCAACTTGGAGGCATTAGTGAAGATTGGTACAAATTACGAAGTGCATCACAGCATTTTTGAAGACTTCTTTATTTAGAATGGATGTTCCGAATTTAATTGCGAGGTATTCTTGAGTATTTTTTGAGAATCCTTGCGTGACCAGTATTTTTTCCATCTTACCCCACAGTCGCCCAAGGCGCTCACTAATCCTAGTCGGCAGCTGAGTAGCTGAATTAGAATTATTTGGCAATTTGTTTATCAACAACACTAAAGCATTCATGTCACAGGTTGCTGAGTTGTTTATACTTTTTTCTATCCTTTCCTAACAGGTAATACGTACAGGATATCTGTTACTTTCAAATATTTGAGATAAATTAAAATAAAAAGGAAATTAAAAATATTAAATTTTATTCAACATTTTTAATAATAGGAACACAAGTATAAGAAGAAGAAAAATTTTGAAATAAAATCAGTCGAGTTTAATTGTTTCTACGTTTGTATGTATGATACTTTACTATTTAAAATTCCAATTGTTTTCAACATTTTTTTACGGTTGTGCTTTTTATGGCTCCAAACAAACCACCCTCATATTTTAAAGTACATATACAGTGTGCTAAAAAAATAAACATATTATTTGTCGATTCCGCCATAGTTTACACCCTAAATTTTGAAATAAATTTGTTTACAATAAATAAAAAGTCAATAGTATGTATGTAAATAATTTTTAAATTAATTAAATTAAAAGCGAGGCAAATGAATAACTTTATGATGCACTGTAATAATAATACACAGGCGGTTTAAACGGTGACGTATACACAGGCATGGCATACACTCTCATACATGTACAACGACGCAAAAATGGGAATAGAAATGAACATTTAAAATATTAAAAACAATTATTTTTTTACAGCTGGGTGCCCCCGGAGCTATTGTTTACTCTCATTGCAATTCCTTTGTGACAATTGTTTCTTTGAGTCCATGGAGCATAGAAACCGAGCATCATATAAACGTTGCTCGTATTATATTCTGTCCCACTCTAACTCGTTACATACGCGCAACTTATTATTTTGTCATATAGCGTGCAAAAGTCCCAGTTGGTCAACCTAAGAAAATAACTCTTGCTTCAAAAATTTTTTAATTCAAGTTTTGCAAAATTGTATGCCATTCAGTTTATTGTAATCATAAGTTTCATAAAAATTAAGGTTTCTTTAGGAATAGCGTAAAATGCTCCTTTAGATTTTGGGCTAAAACCGAAACTATCTCCTGATGGCGCAAATCAATAAATGATGACACGGTTGTGAAATGTTGAAAAGGTGGATATATCGGACTATCATCACATTTACAGTTAAATGTCAGTGTTTTCTAAGTACTTTGTACGATTACCAAGCCTTACTACAAATTAGATCAATTAAGGATAATATGACGTGATACAATCATACTTGCTACCATACTGTGCAGAATTAATACTACAGAGATAATAAAGAGCCTAAGGTTATATCAAAATCGACTTTAATAAGTGTTTCCAGCGTTAAAAAAATTTTGGTACAAGTGCATCGGATTATCTTGAAAGTGACAAAATCGATAATATAATGCATCAAACTTCATACGGGGAATCTTTAATTCTGAAGAAAGTGTTAAGAAACATTTAAAACAGTTTTAAATTTCAAATCAATTGTTAAACTTTCTCGGACTCAGGGCTGACCTGATAGGCTGACGAGTAGTGCGATGCTATACTAATATTAGAGTCGTGGTTTCGATCCTTATCACAGACTCTGGTATGTTATACTACACCAAGCAATAGGGTTGAGAATGGAAAAGGAAACTTTCCTCAAAAAGTTCAAGAAACATGGTATTATAAACCGTTTGATACTTGTCAGAGGATTATCGCGTCCCCATTTAAGCATAAAGAAAAATAATAATAAAAATTATTTGTAACAATTTGCAAAAAAAAGGAAGTTCTGCAAAAGTACATGAAACATTTATATGATGTTATAAATGATTGCCTACGATTTAATTGTTAAATATTATTTCATCTTAATGTTGTCCACTTCTACGATTTAAGTAGTTCGTTCGTCGTGTCAAATTCTAGCTGCATACCAGCATTTTCATCAATGTGTCACCAAAAGCAACTGGATAACGTGTCTAGCCAAAGGTGATCTCCATAAAATTCCCATCTTCAAAAAAACTTTCGGGATGTCTGAGATGTGCTAACCTCGAGTTGTAATTATCGAATTATTTAACTGAAGAGGTAACATCAGTGTTATAACGGGACTTAACGAGACCCAAGCAAGTTGTGCACATTGAAGTGCTTGCAAATGAAATCTAACCTGACACATCTTCCATTGCGGGTTATCCTTATAATTTTTATTTTTATTCACCTATTTTTTTTTAATTATATGTATTATTATATTATACTAGCTGTACTCTGCGCTTGTTGTTGCGCCACCAAGTAAAATAAATTTGAAGGAAAGACATTACACAAATATCAAATTAATTTTGAATCATTTTATTGACTTTGTTTCCCGTTGTCCAGATGATTCAGACGAACAGGCCTGAATAGTACGCATTCGATCAGATTCTAATCTCACTTCTCGTTGTTCAAGTGATTCATGCCAACGGGTCTCAGCGGCATGTACTCGAAGATTTTCCAGTCTCAATGCTAGTTGCCCGTCTGATTCTAAGGCTCGTAATGGTCTTTTCTTCCGTGCTCGAGGTGTAGGTCGACCAATTGCTTGCCGTTTTGAAGGTATGATTGCATGGGAACGACGTGAAAAATGTGTTAAATTTATTAGAATCTCACAATGTACTCAATCCAATTGAACCCAACAGCATTTTTAAAAATTTTCCAAAATTAAAATGTTTCAAATTTTACGGGAATGAGTTATACTAAATGTTATTAAAATCATAAATGATAAATGCTAAAATGTCTGGTATTTGCCCGATCAACACATGATCAAATGCATAGTTTACGATTCAATTCATTCTTAGTGATGCCATCTATCGAAAATTAATCGCACCAACTTAGAAACCTCCGTAAACTTATGCGCAACAACTTTACTACGGATCATATCATGATCAAATGCAAAGTTTACAATTTAATTCATTTTGATTAATTTTCAATGACGCCACCTGTCTTAAATTGCTCATACCAAATTATAAACCTTCGTCGGCTCATGCACAACAACTTTGTTAAAATTCAAAACATGATCAAATGCACAGTTTACGATTTAAATCATTTGTAGTAATTTTCAGTGGCGCCACCTGTCGGTCATACTAACTTAGAAACCTTCGTCAGCTCATGCGCTACAACTTTGATAAGATCATAACATGATCAAATACACAGTTTACGATTTAAATCATATTTAGTAATTTTCAGTGGCGCCACCTGTCGGAAATTGGTTATACCAACTTAGAAACCTTCCCCGGCTTATGCGCAACAACTTTGCTGAAGATCATAGCATGATCAAATGCATAGTTTACGATTCTATTAATTAGTAGATAGATAGATATATATTTTATATTCATTAGAAAATATACTTTTATTAAAATAAGAAAGGTGTATGTTATTTAATGCTAATATGAATCATGTTAGTCTCAATTAAACTAAGGCTACAGTTGCTACAAATGGTTGCCATAATACTATTTGAGGATGTACTTAATGGGTTAATCGGGCATTGCCTTAAAATTAGATTCTGGAATACAAATGTCGCCAATCCACTATAAATTAGAAAAACGTCTTCAACTGTACGGTGCGATAGTCAAAATACACCCAGCTAATGACATAGTGTAGGTTGTGAGTTTTGTTGAGTAGAACTCAAAAATATATTTTTTATATTTCTCGAACCCTTCAAATTTCTTTTATTTGACAAAAACCATATTTTTTATCTTTTCACACAAAATTATTGATTACCTAAATATGCTTCAACTTATTTTCAAAATCCTTTTTTGAAAAGGGGAGAGGTGAGTCCTATAACGGTATACATAAACATATGGTTTAAACTTACACGAGTTTTGATGGGGTAAACTTGAAAATTTTTTTTTTATTTTTTCAAGTTTAGCCATTCTTAATAGCAAAATTTAATTATTAAATATGAAATAAGCGGTAACATTCTGAAAGTACATTATCTTGTGAAGAGATTGGCACGTTGTTTGATAAAAGCAAACAAAAATTACCGTAGTTATTATTTAAATAGTATAAAAGTCGTATTATATTTTTTTTATATGTACTCGTATGTCACCTTATCAAATGAACTTTCAGTTCAAAAATTTTTAAAATATTTGATGGATCTTGATCGTCAATATTTATAACAAGATATATATCTTATATCATCTATATATATATATATATAGATATATATATATATATATATATATCTTATATATATATATATATCTTATATCTATCTTATCATATCTTGTTGTTCTCTCATCGATGTGCCATAGTTATTAACGGTGCATAAAACCGATCTTATTCACATGGGTGGTACTTTTTCTGATCCACCTCTTACAATGAAATCAAAATGCAATCACTAAATCTTCTCATAACATTTGGTTCTATGCGCCCATTGCTCTCATACATTTAGTGCTGCTGTTCATTGTATCGACGATAGAACTTTCCTCAAGTACTTTCTAGTCTCAAAGAGTAAAATCCCCAATACTAAAGTGAGCAGAGCCACAGGTCTTTCATTAAGCGCTTCCTATCTTTAAATTTAAATTAAATAAAGTGTGTGTGAGAAATTCGTATTCATTGATGTTATTATGTGTGGAGTGCATCTAAAATTTTACTGATGGTATGGATTACTGTAGCTCACTTGCATACACCTGCTACTTAAAACACTCACAAGAAAAAGTCTAAAGGGATCAAATCACACGATCGCTTCGGCCAGTTCACATCACCTCCATGCAATTCGCAAATCGGTCGTGCAGAATATCTAGTGTGGCACGAGCATGTAACATGCAGCGCTGTCCACACCTCATTTGTATTCAATCATCATCGACGTATGTGGAGCGATGCCGCCGCCAACACAATGCTATTACAAAATAGTAAAATTTTCAAATGCATTGGACGCTTTCGGTTCTCATGGGGACTGATGCCGTCCCAAATTCAACAATTGTGTTTCTTAACGTACCCATTCACCCAAAACTAGGTCATATCGCTGCAAATTTTTCGATGAATATTAGGATCAATTGCTTCAGAGTCCATACAGCGTCATACAACAGACGTCGTTTTCGATAGTTATTTACCTTCAGTTCCTGGGTCACTTTGATTTGGAAGGATTGAAGCTCAATACACAATGCAAAGTCGTAGTCTGAAAACCAGTAATCTCTGTGTTATCCACCACAATTTGAATAGCTCTTTGAATGAGATGATTATGGCGATCGTAAAACGGGAGTACAAAAAATAAAAATAATTTTAATATTTGCACTTGCAATAGACTGAAAATATTACAACTTATTTAGCATATGAAGTACCAGTAAGATCGTTGCTAACTGACATGGTTTAAAAGTACATGTTGGGAGATCTGATACTTGACGCAACCTGAACGCTGCGTCTATTTTTGAAATTTGTTAAGTACATTACCCACTCAGCTGCTCCAAAGTTGAAACTACCTCCAATTATTAAGAGTCCTCTAATTTCTTCGTCTTATAGTGTTTTCACACTGAGTGGTTTTAACGCAAAAGTTGATTTTAAAACCTGGTTTTACCGTACAAAATTATTGTGTTAAAACCATCTTAAAACCTTTTTTGAATTGGATTTAAGTAGGTTTTATGAAATACAACCTTGTTTTCGATGTATTAAATCAGAGCTACCAACATAGAAATGTTGAAAACAGCTGATAAAAACAAAAAAAAAGAAAACAAATGTAAAAATACAAACAGCCGGTTGTGTAAAAAATGTAAAATTTTAAATAATGAATGAATGAATCTTTTACAAAAACAGCTGTTGCAGTCATAAATGTCATGAATGTTAAAACCAGGTTTAAGAAAACTTGTAGTGTGAACACAAAATCAGCTGATTATGATTTTAATGCTAAAATCAGGTTTTATCTTTTGGTGTGAAAACACTATTATATTGATTTTTATTCCATTCAATCTCGTATTCCAAGCTTGATGTTGAAAAGCAGCTCTTCCAAAAAAATACTGGACAGATTGCATGTAGATGAAAGCTTCCTATTCCCAAGCATCCATATTGCTGCCGCTTACCTGGCGATAATAGCGCCAAATGCTTATTCGATTACAGTCTGATAAAATAGTGCATCAGCCGTGCTACTCTTGTGCATTTTTGCTTGGAGTATTCTGAAGTCAGCGTCTTTTTAGGCTTAAGGTTTTCACTGCTAATCAGCTATTGATCACTACTACTCTACTCTAGGTATCAAGAGCCCAATAAGCTTTCTCCGTAATATGTCGAATCTCTGTAGTTACTATAAATACGTTATATAGATCTAAAATTTACACTTTCCAAATTAGTTGGGTTTGATAGAAAACATCGGTAAGTTCAATAAATTCAATAGATTTTGCACTCCACCATAGTGCAAACTTTGATTTAAGATTTTAAATCTTTCATCTACTCCATTACTAAAGGTTTGACAAATAAATTTTCGATTGAAGCTTAACTTAGGAAATAATCGTCTGAATTTTAAGAGTTCTTTTTACGTCGACGTCAATAGATGTCCATGGCAAATGATTATATTTATAATTTTTTTTTATGTTTTGAATTGAATATCGTGTGAATTAGTTAAGCTAATAAATTTGTAAAACTATTTAATTTAAATGACTTTTTTAATTAAAAATAAATTGTTTTAAAGTGCTCCCAGAATTTAATATAAAATATAAGTGTGTTTTTGTGAGCACTCACTGTTTTCAACCTGTTAAAAGGGCTGATTAACGACAGAAAAGTTAGTTGTTTTTCCTTCCTGCTATTGCTGTTGAATTAACAATATTCTACCCAAAAATATATTTTTAATTCTTACGAAATGACAAATTTTTAAAAGATATATTCAGAAATTGAAAAAAATACAAGCAACAACTTTCAAGAAAAGTCATTTTTATTATTAACGTTTTAAAAAACATTGTAACAGAAATGGGGATTTGACGTTAATACAAAGTTTTGTTACCAGAATATAACTCAAATTGACTTTAGTCGGCCTATGCTGTTATTGATTAGGACCACAGAATCTGTAAAAATAAACTCATCGGAAATAAGTAAACAAGATAAACAGACAACAACAAATTGCCCACATCATACGGTAAATAGAATTTACGAGAGAGTAATAAAACAAAGATCAAAAATCCAACAACAACATTTGCAAAGCAAGATCGTGAAGTTACCGAGCATAAATTAAAGGCGGTATAAATAGAGCAAGGAAGGATCCTGCCAGTGAGTTGTAAAAAAGGCGCGCTAAGCTCAGGGGTATTATAACACTGAAGAGTTTGGTCTTTGTTAAAAAGAATCGGGAATAAAATTTATAGCTCCGTGTTATCAGTTGAAGTGTGTTCTTATTTAAATATATAAAGGCTTTATTTATATGTATTAATATAAATAAAGCATTTATTCAAATAATGATCAAAAATATTCAAGTTCTTTTACTTTTAATTGCATTTATCAAATCAATACGGAACTATGCCTTCCTAAATTTGTATTGTATTAAGGCAAAATACCAAGTATTTCGATTTTATTTTTGAAACACAAATTAGACATGAAGAATGAATGGGAATTTATCATGTTCATCACAATATACATCAGAGAGTCTCCAATATAAGATTTTTAGTTAAATTTTAAAGAAGTTTAAAACGAAAACTTTAAACATTGAGAAAATGATTACATTTAAGACTTTTTGGCCAAGTGGGTTATTATTCACATACGTTTGCATGCATATACAGTTTAAACTACACACAAAACCAACAAAAGCAGAAAATATAAACAACATGTTCGACTGCATGAACTTGGTGGGGGTACTCATGTATTTAGAGTTCGTTTCATCATGTTTTTATTTCTTCAAATTTATTTTTTTATTGTTTTTGTTATTTCTGGAGTCATATCGCTAGAACGACGACTCCTTAGACATTTCCACTGCTTTCCTCCAAAAAACAATAATAATTTCTCAACAGGCGGAATACAAGATGTGCTAAAGGTTGGGTAAACATCGAAAAACTTGGGAGTAAAAATTAAGGAAATTATTTAAATTTTACATTTATTTTTTCAATATTTTTAGATTTAAAAACAAAATTAACTTTTAAGCAGCTCAACTTTGTATCGGAAAGTAGCATAACCATAAGATAATGACTTGGGATTGTATATTCAGTTGCATTTTTTTTTATTAAAACACCATGATTGTGGAGCAAGACCTCAACTAATGAGAGTGCGATTTGTAAGCAGATCAAATAAGTATTGCAGGTACAAAATTAAATTTAAAATTGATTTCAATTGTAGTAAACTGCTGAAACGTATCAATTATTAAATAGTACTGCCAGTAGACATTCGAAAATCAATGACAGTTATAAGTTGATTCCTTGCTAACTGTTATTAATGCCAACGGTGGCTACGCAAAATATTAATTGCTGCACCCTCAAATTCTTTTCGTATTCGGTTTTATGTAGTATACAGCTAGCCAAACACCTTTACAATACCACTTAGATTTTTATGCCCCTGTTATGACTTGAAACAATCTGAGGGTTTGATCAGTAGTGCTCGCATTTGCAATTGTAATTAGTTTTGATATCAGCAGCTTTTCCAGTTAGCTATCATTTCTGTTCTCTATTCACCATAAACTTGAATAAATCAACACCCATACATATTGAGACTTTAGTAAATGACTGACAAATTGAAATCATTGAGGTATTTGCATTAAAATGCGAGTGTATGTGGATGAAGTTTGTTTATCTAAAAATGGCTGTGAAAGTTAGGGAATCGAAAAACTCTCTCCAAACATATTTGATTGCATTTTACTTTCAAAATGAAAATTATTGAGGTGGGAATGAGAAAAGAGAAAATATTGTCGTTGTTGACTTATTCCAATCCTAATAAAAAAATCAATATTTTGTTACAAGAACTAGATTGATGAAATAAAACGTGCGACATTTATCCATATTCATGAGTCAGAAGACCTTAATTTTTTCTAAATTACTCCCACACATTGTTACATAAGCCAAGTAATCAATTGATTTTCAAACACAGAAATTATTAAATGCCAGATATACTGACGTAGGAGGGTTACATTTTTTTTATGAGTTGATCGATTGTTGATTCGGATGGATTCCGGAACATAATGATTCGATTCGTCGTTGTTGATGAGCTGGCCAAAGCACAGGTGTAGGGTATTCCACTTGAATCAGTTTAGTGCGATATTATCTACACTTGATACAGGGAGGTTCAATCTAGTTGGCAGTAGGACTATACAGCAATATTGTTAGACTCTGCTTGACACGCATGGATAAGAAGATGACAAACTCTTTTCTGTTTTTAAATCGCTTGGTCATTCATCGCCCAATCGCGATTCCTACAAGCCACTGTTCTTTTGGTAGGCATGTCGAAATATTATATATGGAAAGTTTTGACTATCGGCACAACGAGATTTTTACGTCTGTTTCAAGAAGCCACTACCGGCAGTTCAGTGAAATCAGTTGCCATTTTGGCAGTGAGACAATTGAGAAAAATAATAAACTGTGTGAATTGTGTGAACATTATCAAGTAAGATTAAAGTGAATTGATGGCATTGTGTAGAAATTGATGGCATTTTGTTAGAATAGTAAAGAATAATGAATAGAAAAATTAATAATTTGATCTTTACATCGGAGTCTCGGTCATTCTCTTCTGCGCATTCCCTTGGGTACATATTCGAAAGATCATTTCGTCGAAGCATCTTTATCTTCATACGCATGAAATGTCCTAGCCAACGTAGACGCTGTACTTTAATACTTCTAATGTCGTCGATGTCAGCATAAAGCTTATAGAGCTCACCACCATTTACCCCACGGCACCGTATATTTTTCTCTCAAGAACTGCAGGTACAGCTTATCTGAAATCTCATCTGGTATTCGGAAATGGTCCCCTCCTATTTTGACTGACTATCTTGGGTCAATTAAAGTCATCCTGCAAAACCTTATCAGCTGTTCAGGAATACCAAAGTCATACATGGCAGAAATTATGTACAGGGAAAAGTACACTGAGACTACAAACATTGGGCATGGGTTCTTCAACAAAAAACTCCCATATTAAATAGTTCAGGGGGAAAAGCATCGGCACTAGTTCCTTTATTATTTTTAAGTCAGGATATTATCGTTCTAACCTTGTCTTGGCTAGGTGAGTCACATTCATCACCGTTATCTACAATTGTATCAGAGGCATCTTAATCGCCGCTATAATTGATATAAACAGTCTTGATGAGTGGCATTGCCAGATTTTCTTTTTCGCCCCTGCAGGTGTAAACATAAAGTTTTCAATTCCAATTTCTAAATATTTGGCAAAGTTTTCGAACTTCGTGTCAATACCTCAGCTTGTGTGCGCCTTGTTATTACGGTTTGCAGAGTTTTTTCACTGCGATAACTACACGATATTCCTGGTCGTACCATGCGTTTCTTGTAGATTTCCAAAAGCCAAGTATGGTTGTAGCTGTACTTTCCTACGTTTTTAAGAAAAATATGAAATCTCCTTTAACTTTTTTAGAGATTAAATGAAAATAGTTGAGAAAAGTTCAGAAAATATTACTTTGAGTTAATTTCAGCCTGCTGATTCAGAATCTGTAATCAAGTTATGTGTAAGTCGTCTTACCTGGCTGCCAGGTGATGTCCAATATATTGGACAAAGTTATTTACGATGCTGTTTCTCATTAAAACAAGAGTAATTTAATAATAAAACATGAAATTACAAGTGTAATTATGTGATAATTTATAAAGTTTTACGGCCTACACAGGGATAAACCTTACATTTTTGCTAATAACAAAATCGTCCATTTTACATCTACTTGGATTTGTCTTTCCAGAAGTCTGCTTTTTTTTTAAATGGCTTCCTATAACAAAAAGCATTGAAAAATTAGAAATTTAAGCTATGCTATAGTCTTTGAAGAACGGTATTAAAAGCAGGAAAATTTCAATGCCCAACATATTGGGCAAAACACCAGAAAGAGTTAAAATATTTATTTGCAAATGAACACATAGGACAGAATATTTTGTAATATATGAATGTATTTCGGGCAGTCTCTTGTGGAATGCAGTTAGTATTCATTTCAACTCCAACAATCCTATTCATCTTAGATTAAAGCAACAGTATATTCAAGTATAGATCAAATGGGTCGAAAAAGGTTCCTAAATAAATGTTTCTGCATATGCTTATAAATATACATACATAGGCTGCATTCCAAAATGTATCAATACAATGTTTGTATGCAGTTCTAATACTGTATATAAACTACGTAGATATGCAAAGTAACCAAACAATGCATCAACTATAAATCCGATGCCTGATTGATTTTATTTAAAAATACACATTGACGACGTTTTGAAATAGAATACACTGTACATATTTTGTACAGCGGCATTATGAAACACGATACTTTGTTCAAACACAAAACAACTAACATTTTGGAAGGCAGCCTTAGGGGATTCACAATGTGCGCTATCATTATATATTGTTATGTTTTTACCCTTTTAAAAACATTTAAAATATGAGTTCGTAGATTGCAAATAAAATAAAAATAAATTTGTGTTTAGTTTTAAATCAATTCTTTATTGTTCGCACAATTCCGTGTTGCACCTTTCACGACTTGATTTAAACAACAACAATTTGCTTTAATTGTTATTCTTCTGTACACTCTTCCGCGTTCACAATAATAATTGTTCAATAGATCTTCACAACAAAGATCTTCAAACCACAATTATTCTCTTCAAACGCAACGTGTCTTCACACAGGACTGACTGAATTCTTTTTGATCCCGTTGCCTGCTATATCTTGCCTTTTATATCGTTGGGTAAGCAGTCTGATGAATGTTCTTGAAGGAGAATGAATGCCTTCGATAAATTTCTATAAATGTAAGCATGTTGTTTACGTTATTGTTGTTTGTGTATTTTGTTTACGTATGTCCTTTCAGTGTTGCTGTTGCTTCTTGTTTACTTGTTTAACCCCTTTTTTATACTGATGTTGTTGCTATATTTTTGTTTATTCGTTTGATAATGTAAACAAGTACTTTGTTTTTGTAGCTTTTGTTTATTATTTTAATGTTAAACGATAACACCGTTTTCCATTTTTGTAACAATATTGTCATAATGGGCATCTTAGGGCCATTATTAAAGTTTGATTTTGTAAAAGGTAACTTTAGCTAAAGTGAACTTTAAAGTCATCTTTAACTTTTTTCAACAACCTACAGATATAAAGTTAGCTTTTTCAAATATATGGCAGTGCCGGAGCAATGTCGATAACATTTACCAAATTAAACAAGTTTTTTTAAAGCGCAAATTCAAACATAAACTTCAATTCCACATAGGTTGATCTTCCCTTTATCTTAATGCTCACTTCTACCTTATTGTCCACTTCTAATAGGCTCTGTGGTGACGAATCACCAGACCACAAATTTGGAACCTAAACGGCGTTAATGCATCTCAGAAGTAAATTCTTATTAAGTAATAAGAAAATCGTTATGCAACCAGCATTCAGAGGTTTGCTAAGGCAACAGGATTGCGGGAGATACTCTTTATAGGTTGAAAGGATAATCTATACGTGTTGAAGACAGTTCATAAGTTCATTCTGTTTCTTGTCATGCGTCTCATTTTTTTTACCAATATTTCATATTTTTCTTCAATATTTTTTAATACTTCCTGCCCTTGATTACTTTGAATTTAATTTTGAAATATTGATTTCACTTGACACTTATTGTTCTTATTGTTCTATTTGTCCTATTCTACCTGCTGAATTCGATGCGTTTTTTTTTTTTTTTTTTTTTTTTTTTTTTTTTTTTTTTTGTTGAATACTTTATTTGAACTATTTTGCTCCAGACATTCAACTTTAGTTGAAATGAACTTTATTGTCTTCGTCTTTTTACCAGCAAATACTTCCCATTACATGTCTGGTTTGTTATCTCATTTCCGTGTTAATATTTTTTATACTTATTTTCAATTTTATTTTTATTCAGTTTCTTTCAATAATTTTTATACACTGTTGCTGCTGCCTTCTTAAATATTTCCATTGTAAAATTGCAATTGAGTTGCTTTTTATTTCCCTAAGTTATTAAATTTTTCTTTTTGTACGGATATATCAAAGTTCTTAATGTGACCATCTATCATTTGAGTTTAAACTTGTTTTAATTTTTTTCTAAAATAAATAAAGTCGGACAATTAAGCTGAATTTAATTTTTACTGGGCAAATAAATAAAAAAAAAATAAGTAATGAAAAGCAAAATGGATCCATCTCGTTGGTCACATTGAGCTCTAAATAATGATTAAAAAAAGAAAAACGATATGCAAACCAAGCCAAGTAACCCAACAACTGGAATTAATTGCATGACTGCATGTCGCCTGAATGCTGTATGGATGGTTACTCCTAAGTACTCATCCTTTGAGACCAACAATGGTATCCAGAGAACAATATGTTCGAGACAACTTTTGTTTTTTATTAAATGAATCGTGGTTTGGTTTTGACTTTTTAATTACGTATGCATTCTGGGAATTAAAAAAACCAAGAACAATTGTTATTAAAATATAGAAAAAATGCCTCTCCCATTAACGTACTTAACCAGAGCGCATAGGTAAATACCGAACGAAAGACCAAAACATCATAATTTCTTAAAAATGTTTAATTTTAAAAAAATCTTAAGCAAACGTACGTACGTATCAGATACATATTTTTTATTATTTTCCTTTATAACAATAAGTCGTAAAATCTTAACTGTAATAGAAAAACGATATTTAACACCAGGATTAAATTCAGCACACGTAATGCTTTAAATTTGAAGGCAATTGATAAACTGTATGAAAATGACAGTTGTAGAGCTCATATTTTAATGTGAAAATTCAATATGTTTCAAGCCATAGAATTTGGGTGGAGTAGTAGTTATCACAATATTTTGCAATCTCTGCTTTGACCGTTGGCGCGATAAAGGTCTTATACAATATTTGATTTCTTAATGAACTTCAGTGCAACTGTAACACGACGCAATACATGTTTTGTTTTGGCATAAATTTCAAAGTAGTAGCCAATTAATTTGTGCTTACTTAGCAACTGCAACTTAGCTTTTATGTAAAATGTTCATTTCACGCATCTATCGAGGTTTTATGCGAAAGGGTAGTTCCACTTTGTGAGTCTTTATTCGAATCATCCCTGAGACTCAAATATAATTAAAGAGAAAACTTTCATTCTAGAACAAATCTTGAACACCTTTACAATCATATATTTTAACCTAAAAATAAATTAACCGTCACGTATTTTATTATCGCATAATCATTATCAATATAAAACACATCGAGAAAGCGCGTTTTGTTTCACAGTATTCAGCTTTAATATCATCGAATGATGACGAACTCTTACTTTGGCTTAGATAGAACCGATGTCAAATACACTTTTGTTAGAAGAATAGTTTGTCTATATCTCTACATGGCTATCACAGTGTGTTTATCATTGTGTCACTATCCTACACGTCAAACTTAATCTAACCTATATTTATTTAAAAGTTTCAAAATCAGAAAGTATGTGTTACTGTAAGTTTACAATTATTAGACGCTAAAAAAATTCTTAAATAAATCTCTATGCAAATGTTAATGGTTGTGCCGTTTAAAGTTGCGACCCTGTAAGGAGGAATATTTTAATTTCTTTCCTATGTTTTCTTCTAACAATTACTCATAAATTTCTTCAATTTCAGCAAAAAGAAAAACAAAACAAGAACTGAATTCTGAAGCACTGCCATAAAAACATTATACCCACAATCATTGTTTGGTTGTGTATTTTACACATTTTTTCTGAATATGAAACATCCATGAATGTATGCATTGGGAATTATTAACATTCACATACGCGCTCATATGTGAACTTCGCAGAACAATACAAATAAACAACCATTCCACTTACTTTAACAACAACCACAAAAGAGGAAGAAATGATGGAAATACACATACACATAAAAATGGTATAAAAGGGATATGACTGTGTATATGAGACCATTCATAACTCATCTTTGAAATAAGGAGTATGATGATAATGATGATGATGACGATGACGATAATAACGGTGGGTAACACTCCAGTTTGTTCCTCACAATTTCCTGGGTGCCTCTTTACCGTAAATGTTGCAGAAAGTTAAGGTTTTTGAAATTTCTGAAGGGCATGCTTTAGTGGTCCATGTTTTAACTGCATGGAAGTCGTCGTGGTGTAGTAGGTAGTGCGTTGGCTTACTATTCGTAAAGCCCGGGTTCGTATCCCAGGTCAGACATCAAAAATGAAATATAAAAAAAAAAAAAATATTTCTTCGGCGACTTCCTCTCAGCAGATTTCTGGCAAAAACTCTGAGAGTAAAATAAACCTGCCATGAAAAGTTTCTCAAAAATTCTGTCGTTCGGAGTCGACGTTAAATTGTAGGTCCCGCCACTCACGTATAAAATTAACGCACACAACATGAGTGGTGTGAGAAGCTAGGCCGTAATCCTGACTGAAGGGTTGTAATGGCCAATTATGTATGTATGTTTTAACTGCATTCTACACAACCTATCTCACTAGCAAAATTTCTTCATTTTGAGACTACTTCGTCTATAAAAGCAACGAAAAATGACTCCAGCTGGGAGTAAATACAAATTCACAGAATGGTATAATCAGAAGATGGTGACAGCTAATTAGTAATAAATTGTTATATTTTTCTATTATAACTAAATTATTGCATAAATTGTAATGTATAAATGAAGCGCAGCCTCTGGTTGTTAATACGCTGCGCAACGTTGATGAGCTTCTACAGCTCATTAATAGATCGGATGTGAAAATCATCGCCAATCTGCACTAAACCGAAAATCTTACGTAAGACTTTTCTCTCAAATACTCTCAAGGCTGCTGTATTGGTTAAGTGTTTCACAATTTTCTTGACATAAAGTGCTTAAAGAAGGGTATTTAAGTAATTTATTTGGGTTCAAAGCTCAGAAAAATTCAATAAATTCTTGAGTAATTGAACTTAAAAAACTTAAATTGGAGAACAAAAGGTTTCAACTATCGAAAAAAATGTTATGTAAAAACGTCTTGAAAATTAAAAAACTTTTTAAGGGGAAACAATGTTAAGTAAAAGTTTAATATTTTATATAACAGTCAGTCAAACGATTGTCTCAATGTTTAGCTATTGTTAATAAATATATTGTTACTTTATTACCTCTTTAAAAACGTTTAAAATATGAGTTCGTTGATTGCAAACAAAATAAAAATAAATTTGTGTTTAGTTTCAATTAAATTCTTTATTGTTCGCACTATTTTTGTGTGCCACTGTTTACAACTTGTACTATTCTTCTTTGCTTACAACGGAGATCTTCAAACCACGACTGTTCTCTTCACATGCAAGGCGTCTTCACACAAGACTGTCTGAAATCTTACTACTCGTTGCCTGCTTTGTCTTGCCATTTTATATGCCCATGTAATCAGTCTTATGAAGTTTCGAACGTTCGGGGTTTCACCTTCTCGAGAACTCTATCGCGACTTCATTATTGTTTGTGTATTTTGTTCACATTGCTTGTTGTTGTGTTCTCGCCTACTTGTCTATCCACTTTTCTTTCATACTGATGTTGTTGGTTTACTTATAACAAGTTCGTTGTATTTGTTTGTGTAGCTTTTGCTCATTTTAATGTTAAACGATGTACACTGTTTCCATTTTCGTCACAATATGTACAACAACAAAACAAGAAGAAGTCATTTTAGACGGTTTGTTGAGACTAATTTTCTGCATAAATTCTAGGACTTGTTTCTACACGGCGCAGCGTAATGTCCACTACATTTTTACAGTTTTTGGGTCTGTACAATACAATACCACGTTATTAGCAAAAGGGTCCACAATTCTTACTAGTCTCCAGGAGTAAGGACATCAGCTCATTTAAGATCTCTCCAGAGGAGTCAGATAGATTGCGCTGGCGATCAATACCTTACTAGTGGTTGTTATAGAGCCATTTTTTGTGAGCTTGTATGTAACACATGATGTTCTCTATCTGCCGTATATACCCCAGATGTTGTTACAGTGACAGGTAAAATAGTGCTTAAAATGTCTACATAGGATTGAGCAATCATCGTACTAAGTATTCGGTAGATTATTTCAACCCTTTTAGCCGCCATAGAATCCCATACCATCACGGATTCACCGACGAACTTTAAAGTTGATGTGACTTACTTTGATCGCCAAAAATGGCATTACAGATGAAAACTGACAATCAACATTCAAGTCATTCATTAAAAAAATTATTAAAAATTTATGATTATTTTAGATATTTATAAACGGCTCATAAATATTACAGATTATTTTCAGAGCTGTTAGAAAGTCTACACTTCAAACTCTTATCATATTGCTACGTTTTTAAATTTGCATATATTGTGGACTTAATGATTGCAATTATAATAAAAAATAATTTACTTTTGGTCGTTATTTGTTTCCATATTTAATACATCCTTTATTTAACAACACACTTCTGCTGCTAGCACTACGCTATCAATTTTATTCATGACCGGTATTAACAAATATCAATCTTTTCAGTGTTTAGTATCACCGCATTTTTTAATACAACTCCAGATAATTCATCACAATCTCACGCCTTGCCACTGGCTGACTGACAGTACCGTTATTCGCTCTATTTGTCGTGTTTTATCTCACGAGCTCTTACAAAATTGTTGTTGTTGCATTTAGTTTACATACATACATACATAATTGGCCATTACAACCCTTCAGTCATTTAGTTTCCTTTTCGAAATTTCCAATGCATTTCTTTGTGTAATTCTGTGTACCGTACGATGTGGGCATTCGGTTTTAATCTGTGTTGGTGTCTTGTTTACATATTTTTATTTAGTTTGTTTTTAATCTTCATAACAGCATTGCCCTTTAAGCATTGTCGCCCGGAATAGACACCTTATTGCCATCCCCATAAAATTGCACTTCCCCGACGCATGCGACTTCATTTTAAATATCGGGTTATAATGCCTTTAAACTTACACGACATCATTTAATCTTCTGACTACATTATATTTAGCATTATAGTAGGTCCGTAATTCGAAAGACAGCCCCTATCTTTGTTGAGGACTGCTCGTCAAAACCAGTTGGCTTTGTTTAGGTTCTTCGGACTTGACTGCTCTAGAACTTAGTTCGTTCCAGTCTTCCTGTTTCTCCTCGTAGTCAAAACTGTCACCTATTGTTGGTCTATGTTTGAGACCAAATTTTAAATCCACCTAAGTCTACTGCAGAATACAAACTTGGCAGTTGTGAACTGTGCATAACTGAACGGTTTTCCGCAAGGAATTGTGGGCTATGCTCTAATCGGTTCGTTGACCAATTTTCAATTTTCGCGGATTAAATCGTTCCAAGACTTCGTCCTTTCTAGTTGCTGTGCCAAATATAAATTTAGAAACAGTTAGACGCATTCTACCACTGGAACAGGGAATCCATATATCGAATAATTCCAACTCCAACTTTGAGCACAATGATTGTCCTTGATGGTTTTGAATAAAGCAAATTTTCTTCTCCGTTTTTTCTCAGAGATAGAAAATTCCCCAATAATGTTGTTTTGTCACCCTCTCTGCAACGTCCTAAATATTGTTTTCAACGCCTTCAACTTTGTTTCCAACACCTTGTGCTTTCTTTACCCTGACTTCGGCTTCTTTTCCAACTTCTTTGAATTCCTTATTTACCTCCTCTGCCATTGCCTTTTCAAATTTTCGCCACTATAGACTTTTCTACCGCCTTTTTAATGACAGCTTTAATATTTTATTCAAATCTTTTTAATTTTATTTTTACCGCAGCTATACTATTACTATACTATTACTATACTATTACTATAATATTACTATATTATTACTGTACTATTACTATACTATTATATACTATTATATACCTCTCATGAGCGACATTATTCTCCAGCCGTTAAACGAGTTCAAAGTTCGTTTTTCTCCTCATCTCCAAAGTCATAACATTGATGTCGGTAACTCGCTGTTGGAAGCCCTCAATCAGTCTCAGGTCGTTTTAGCCGGCCTACTTTTTGGAACTGGAATTTTGGAATTTCTTTTTATTTTACTTATTGTTACCCCTTAACGGACATTAAATGGCTTTTATAATACGTCTAGAAATATACCGTGACAATATCAAAGTAAATTTGCAGTGATTGGCAGAGTATATGCACTGTACAAGTTGAAATTTCTAAATTTACCCGAATGATGTTTTTATAATTGTGCTAATTAGTAAGATATAACTGTAACCAATATTTTTACACACACTACATTCAATGCTATACGTGTATCCGCTATATTCTGCCGACACATTTTTATGTTGCTACAACATACTATATATGTACTATATATGTACTATATATGTACTATATATGTACTATATATGTACCCCCAATTGCTTATATTTGTTGCGTCAATGTCCTCTTTAAAACCACAAGTTTTACCCCGCAAAATTGCATTGGATGTGGGATCGTATTTTCTTAATTGGGGGATTCAAGATTTTTTTATCATAATTATTAAATTTCTTCATATTTCTCATAATTTCGGAAGCATTTGCACCTCATGTTAAAGCAAATGATTTAAAGGTGTAAGAGATCCTCATGGTCAAGTTAAAAGACGCTTTATATTTTATTTAAAAATATTTATTTTAATTTTATAATTTCATTTTACTTCATGTTCATGAAGATATTTATTTTTTATTTTATTTAAAAATCACATTTAATTTTACTCTAAGAAAATAAGTCCCCTTACTTGCGGAAGATAAAATTAAACTCGAACAATACACTTT
The DNA here is from genome assembly GCA_936449025.2 of Sarcophaga subvicina. Taxonomy (NCBI): domain Eukaryota; kingdom Metazoa; phylum Arthropoda; class Insecta; order Diptera; family Sarcophagidae; genus Sarcophaga; species Sarcophaga subvicina. The sequence goes on from OW388082.2 coordinate 42,050,834, forward strand.
TTCTAAATCTTACAAAACCTGTTTGAAATAGATCTCTACAAGTGATATTTCCAATGGCCTTGAATTTACTTCTTGTAATAAAACGAATTAACCGTTAGGTATTTTAAACATTTTTAGTAAACAAATGACGATGTAAAAAGGAATAAGTAAATATAATTTTGGAGACATAAAACTTTTGTAGGATTTGCGGCCAATGTTTTTTCATAGTGTAATAGGTTTGGGGAAAACAATCGCAAACAAAAGGTGATATCCACTTCACTTTATTATCGTATTAATATCCTTGTTACAATATAAATCTTAGCACAGTTAAATGTAGAAAGGTCTTAACCAAACCGAAGAGCATTCACATTAACTTTTGACATATTTTAATATCCACGTTAATACAAATACAGTCGCCGTAGTCTAGTAGGTAGTGTGTTCAAACCCCAGATCAGACATCTCTAGCAAAACCGAAATATGAGAAAATATTTCGTCACCGACTTCCTCTCAACAGATTTCTGGCAAAAACTCTGAGAGTAAATAAAAATTGACTTGAAATGTTTCTCAAAAAATCTGTCTTTCGGAGTCGACCTTAAATTATAGATCCCACCACTGTATAAAATTAACGCACACAATGTAAGTGGTGTGGAAAGCTGGGTCGTAACACAGGCTAAAACGTTTGTAATGACGAACCATTTATGTACATAAGTATGCATGTATGTAATATTTTCCGGTTTGAGCTCAATTTCATAAAATTACACAAAACGTTTAACATTTATTTGTACAAAGGTTACATAACAACTAAGAAAGTCTAATGTCACCGCATTTACGATTTATCAATTAGAATTTTGGCAACCCTATGAATATTCATGAGCGGATGTTAGTAATATGAATTGTATTTTCTTCTGAATTTTTGTTCCTTTTACACTTACTGAGACTTGTTTAATTGAAACTTGTTCTCATACATATTTAGTATTTTCCGATTTTTGCCTTATGCTGCCCATACATTATTTGGTGCCTTTAGCGCTATTGAACGGAAGTTTATTAAGAACTGTCTGGCAGTAAATGAGGGCTAAACGTGTATGCGCCGTCGACAAGTAGGGATACGCGACATATAGGATCCCTTATTACGTTGTTCCGACCAGGCGGATATTTAATATGGAGATTAATATAAGTCAGCATAGAGGACAAACTCGCCTGCGTTGACAGCACCAAGTAGAGGAAATCCTGTCATCGATTGGTGTGACCAAATGGAGAAGGCAAACAAGAATCAGTGACGCCTGGAAGGATGTATTAAATAAATCGGATGCCGAAAGCTGATAAAACGTTTTTTAATGATGATATTTAGTAAGTAAATAAGTATTGTTCGATATCAACATTTTGAATGAAATTCAAATCTGGCAGACCACGACTATAAAGGGGATTCAAAAAATACACATAAAATATTTCGACGTTAGTCGGACTTGTAAAATGACGTTTCTAATGCGATTCAATTAAGATATTTTTTTATAATTTTTTCTTCGCAAATTAATTTATTATTTTTAATATTTATTTAATAATCCTGTCAAATAAGGATTTTTATTTGAGTGCATATAATCTAACGACAGCCGGTATAAAATTCATTATTTTTCAGTCATATTTTTTTATTTTTTTGTTTTATGTTCTGCTTTACTGAGGTTCTCTTGCAGAAATTATTCAAAAATTATGCTGAAAGTGAGTATGAGTGTTTGTGTGTTTGCACGTTTTCATGTATGGGTTTAAGTATTAAAACTTGTTGAAGTCCTTTAAGAAAAACAGAAAAAAACACATTTTAGCGTATGAATACAAAAGAAAACAGATTTCTTTCATGACCATAATGTGTTGTTAGTGGATACGATACTTGTCTAGAGGGGTAAAATTGCAATCTTCAGTTTGCATCTTTAATAGACACACATTTAATTTAAATTTTTGATTTTATCTTACAGATACACGATTCAAGCAGCTGGAGTATGCTTCCCTTTGTATTCACAATAGAATTATTTTTTCTAAGTATTTAAGTATTTTTTAATGTCACCGTATTTCTTTATTCAGCAGTAAGTAGAAATTGTATTGTTTTATTAGATTGAGTTTTCCCATTTCATTTTATTTACATGCATTGCAGTTTTCACTTTGAGTAAAGTTGAAGTCTTAACACAAAGAATATGGATATAAAGAATATGCATCATGTAGAAATAAAATTTCTTATGGCGCGTCGTAACATTACGACCCGCTCTCACTAAAATATTTTTAAAAATCATTTCTAGATGAGAGATAGGAAGACAGAAGGAAAATGAACACAAACAAAGAGCGTAACAATATGTTGCTCTCCTCGTACGTATGTACATGTGTATGTATTCTTGTATTTTTTGATTTAGTTGTCGATCAGACTGGGACAAGAACACATGTTTCGCGGATGCTTTATCATTTTTTTTTTTCAGAATAACACTCGAAGAATATTTTGTGTTAAAAATGTTCTATGTCATTAGCTGGGCGTATTTTATTTTGTCCCATAGTATATTTTTTTAAATGCTTTAGAATGCTCGTTTTTTTTCTTTTAATAAGAAATGGTTTTTTATTATTTTTATTTTTATTTATCTAAAAAACATGGCCTAATTTTTAAGCTAAAGATGGATAGCTTTATGTTCTTTTAATAATAAAATCGATTTTTTATTTTATTTTTATTTCTACAAAATTATTAAGCCAAAGATAGACAGCTTTACATATGTATTTTGATGAAATGAAAATAAAAATAGAGTATATTACTAACACTTTTATATGGCTGTAAAAAATAAATATTTTCTCTCTCTCACTTACTAATCCATAACCATAGGCATGTGTTCACCTAGAGGAAAATTGTTAGCAATAATTTCAAGTCTACTTATTAACCCAATGATATGTATATGTGATCGGAAAATACAGAAAAATTGTACTGCATTAAATCCCTAAAGACACCGTATTTAACTTGTCAAGTATTCTTCCAAAAATCGAAATCATTTCTCATTGATATTAGTGAATACTACTGTGATATTTCTTTGGGTGTATCATTGAAGTCTGAAAAAGCGACATGAACCTTCTTTTTTAAAAACTGACAAGATTTGTACTCTCTTTTTAACGAACATTCTTGATGTTCGTGTCCTATGTGTGTAAAAAGCCGAAAATGTTCTTCCCCTGAGGGACATTGGTGCTGACGTCTGTTTTTAAACCAGAAAAATAAATAAAAAAAGTGGTCAAACAACAAAAACGCACGATGAGAACAACGCATTGTTACGCTCTTGGTTTCTTCTATATTTCTCCCCGCGTCATGAAATATTTTTGAAAAATATTCCAAAATATGTTAAAATGCACATTCTTTATACTTTGTTTTCTTTGCTTAAAACTAACTTTAGTTACCTTGGTTGTACCAAAGAAAATAAAGTATAAAGAATGTGCATTTAAACATTCTAACATTTCTGGTTCGACAATTATGGCTTTAAAATTAAATACAATTTCAAATTAATTTATATCTTGTTTGGGATTTGTATAAACTGGGTCAAAATATCTTAAAATATAAAGTCTTTTATTTGTTATATCTATTCTTGATATCATATCGTGACACAATTTTTTATAAAAATTAAAAATGTTAGTTTTTATTTCTATAACACATCTTAGATACAAATTAATACACATTTCGGTGTTTGCATCATGTCCTATATATGTATGTACCAAAAGGTTCTTTTGCATATGAAATATTTTCAAAATCAATATCCTTTATTTCTTTTTCAATATAGAATTCTTTTTTAAAAAGTTTGTAAAAATCAAAACGTACATATACATACATAATTGGTCATTACAACCCTTCAGTCAGGATTACGACCTAGTTTCTCACACCACTTATGTTGTGCGTGTTAATTTTATACATCAGTGGCGGGACCTACAGTTTAAAGTCGACTCCCAACGACAGATTTTTGAGAAACTTTTCATGGCAATTTTATTTATTCTCACAGTTTTTGCCAGAAATCTGCTGAGAGGAAGTCGCCGAAGAAATACTTTTTGTATATTATTTTGATGTCTGGCCTGGGGCTCGTACCCTGGCTTTTAGTCTAATAAGCCAACACACTACCTACTAGACCACGGCGTTTACAAAAGGGCCAAAAAGTGTCATATATTTCGTTAAAATGATACAATGGAATAAATTAAAAAAGGGTAATAAAAAGTGTCATTGGCATGCAAAAGGGTCAAAAGTGATACTTTAGTGTCACAACGGCAACGCTGATTCCTCCCTCCTCATCAAGAAATGATTTTTAAAAACATTTTGGTGAGAGCGGGTTGTAATGTTACAACCCGCCATAAGAAATTTTACTTCTACATAATGCGTATTCTTTATATCCATATGACATATATCAATATGACAGTAACCAGTAACAAATATTACGATACAATACATATGCGATATATACATACAAGTATATATGTATTATGTATGATTTAATTTCTCCATAATTATAGACTCTCAGGTTCATGTGTAGCCGTGTAAAGGTTTTCTGACGTTTGAAAAATATAATTTGTTCTTATTAAATTTATCTCATTGTAGGTAAGAAGTATTCGAAAATACAATCGTGAGACAGATAGCTACATTTGAACAATAATATGTAAGAGTTTAAGATTTAGTTAATTGAGAGCATAAAACATGGTAAATAACTAGTTAAAGAATTAAATATACACCAGGTTTACCCATATGAAATGATGACATTTGAAATGGAAAAAACATTTTCTTCAAAATGCTAGCTACAAATTATCTCCATCATTCCGGCAATTTGAGGATCCATGCCAATAAAACTGTTCGTCTTTTGGAGCAAACCAATTAGTAATCCAATTTTTCACTTCCTCTTATGAATTGAAGTGCTGATCAGCCAATGCGTGTCCGATTGATGAAAACGAATAATAGACGGAAGGAGGCAAGTCTGGTGAATACGGCGGGTGCCAGCCTATTATTTGGTTTTATCCTGAATCGATCTTACTTTGTGTGCAGGTGCATTGTTGTGTTTCAAAATTAGATTATCTCATCTTATCTCCCATTTTAGTTGTTTTTCCATGGTTTAAATTGATCATTTGTTGTCGGTAGTTACCTGTAGTAACTGTTCACTAGGTCTTAACCCTATACTCACACAGTTTAATTTTTTCATTAAATTATCATTATTCTCAATAAATTTCAATTTAATGTGGTTTCAAAGTTTGAGAAACCACCACTTGAGACACTATGTGACACAATGGATCACCAAATGAGCTAAACGAAGACGTGAATGCCCATTACCAATAATTGTTTACTGGACCGACGTGAGTATTATATCAGATTTGCGTAAGTTATGTTTTGAAAACTTATAAAATCTCTATTTTTTTCTTCATTAATTTTTTGATAGTTTCATAGCAGATATATATGTATGTCTCTTATGAATATAGTATTATTTCACAAAAACTGAAATGAAAAACTAGTATCATATTGTTAAAAATGTTATTTTCTGTATAACTTTTATTTAATTTACTAAAATAATGCGTTTCTAAAAGTATTAACCATATATATCAGAATGTTTTAAACTAATATATATAATTATTGTATTCTCTGCAAATATCGGTCTGGCAAAACGCAAGCGAGTAAAATTTTTTCATATTTTGATGTGAGTATTGGAACATTAAGAGCTTGTGGTATATTACACCTTTCAGATCTCACCAGATACACGACATTGTCTTCCTACCGAAACGATGTGGATGGTTGTCCCAGATTAACTCATGATTTTTTCAGTTAAGACACTGAAAATAAATCCATATTTCATTGGCAATAATAATTCGATGCAACATATTACTGATTTTCTATTGTGTCTTGAAGTAAAATTTCACATCTGGTTTTTAGTTTTTCCATCCGTCCATTATTCAATTCATGTGACATCCATTTTCCAGGGTTTGGTATCTTTCTCATAGGTTTTAAATAGTCAGTATTTGTTGGTATGTATATTGAATTGTTTCGAAAAAAAAAGACATAACAATATTTGTTTCTTGACGTTCTCTTCAAACCGGTACACGTGGTCAAAGATATACAATATTTTTTAATTTAATTTTTTTTATTTTTTGTAGAGATAATGCTGGAATGCATAATCTTGGTAACTTTTAGCCTTCCAGATTTTCGCCTGGAGGTCTTATTAAATTGCGTTAGTATTTGTATACCCGTGATCGGCAAAAATATACGCAGAAGAAGGTTTTATTCAAATTATGGACTATGCTTTAGGAATTGGTATTCACTTCTCTCGATTTATATCAAACGTTGTCAGGTATCGCTCAACACGGAACCCCATTAGATGAGTTCAGGCTAAACTCATCTATCTTCAACTATATTTCTTACTTTCATTAGCGATCTTTTCTCTCTAACTTCTAATCCTATTTTATTTTTAGCAGATGACAGTTGTATTAGTCACTGATATTCCTTTAATGGCAATTGAGGTGAAAAGATTTAGTATGAATGACTTACTCGCATTCGACTTACAGTCAGTGTCCAAATGTGGTCGTATGAATAGGGTGAAGTTAAATGCGCGAAATACCTAATGTTGTTCATTGGCACACAAGCCGTAGCAATGTTCGCTAGAGATTACACATTTTAAGAGTGTAGAAAGAAACATTCAAGTGCTTCGGTTTCTTAAGACCATGTAAGAAATACTTGACTCCATCTGACCTTCTTACGATTCCCAATACTTTTATCCATCTAAAAATTGAAATTGAATACAAATCTCTTGCATAGGCAGTCTAAGTCTATTTTGAGGAATCTCGACTGCGTGCAGGAAAGGATATTTATTAATTACGTAGAGCACATCCGTACAGTGGTAGTTAGTCAGTGAATCTCTCAGCACATTACAAACAGAATTTGCTCTTAGCTGAACTATCCGTATGTTGATCTGCCTTCTTTCAGATGTGTGTGTGCTATTCTTCTAAACAACAAAGCAATTGGCCGCATGCTATTGAAAATATATTAAAAACAACGAATTTTATATGGAAGAGTATATCCAATGCCATTGCTGGCTACACGTTATTTCTATATTTCGGGGATTTCACGCCAATAAACTCCTTGTCTTTTTTAGCAGCCAATTAGTCACCCAATTTCTCAATTTTTGTTGTGCAACATTTAACATTTCTGGCATTTGTTTCTGACTCGAAGTGCCATTTTCATAAATATTGTTTGAAATTCGGAATTTTCAAACATATTTGGTGATCTTCCACGTCCTGAACCGTCGATACCATCCTCAGCATATTCATGCTTCCAACAGAGCATGATCACTATATTCCTCAACAAGCATTCAATGCAACTCTCCAACACTTTTCTTTAAATGAAAATTCGAAAACTTATGTATGCTATTAACACATTCGACATGTGTATGAAAGTGACAATTTTAAAGGCAATGCGTAAACAAGCGTCGGCGCGGAAAACGCGCACTTTAAATAATTTTTTGTTTGACTAGACATTTAAAATGGTTGAAATAGAGGTTTTTAAAATACGTTGCATACAATATAACAACATTGATGGAACATCTTGGAATGAGTTTAGAGTATTACGTTAGGTTAGGCTAGCGGGTAGCTAGGTCAAGTTAACCCTCTTGTCATGACATGTTAATGGTGTGTTTGAATCACAACGAGCTTGGGCTGAAACTGCTCAGTTCCCTTAGTGGCAGATTTGCGAACATGCCCAGATCTTTACACGTATACGTGTCAACCAAAAACCGAGGGCGTCTGCTGTGAAGTATAGGGCACTTAAACCGAGTCCGGGTTTTCCACATCCCGGCAGCTTTTGCGGTAATCTTGATTTGGCAGACCGAGCTTGTCAGCGAAATTACCAATTTCGCATTGTCCCGTTAGAATCATTGTCTTGTTGAACTCGAATAGTTCCTTAGTTTTCCCGCTGTCCACCGCAGACACAGCAGTTTAGAAATTCGGGCAGCAGGTATGTTGAACGACCTACGGGTTGTTGAATTCTGTGCTGCTTTTTCTAATTCGGAAAAGTAGCCTTGTAGGGACACATATATAGCCTATCGTCTATTCTTTAGATATCTCCGATCCCATTAGTGCCAGTTCGTCCGCCTTCCTTTCCTTCTATGCCACAGTGGCAATTTGACCAAGAGATTTCTGATTTTCATCATACGTGCTGCTTGTTAGGTAATTTTCAGTGCCTATTGGAATAGACCCCAAATCCAGTTCCTCATTCCATTTTAAAGCCGTCGGAGACGATCTTTATATCACCGAAATAGAAGACAGCTTTAAGATGTCTACGCTTCGTCGACCATAACGATGTCGTAGTACATAGGCATGATTTGAGAAAGACCCTATAAGATCCCTTGTAAGTTGCTGGAGAGATTCTTCAATGTGTACGACATCAACCATTCCCATCACCGATCAGCATTTTAAAACTGTCGCATTTAGCCCTCAAAGGATTTTATCGTGAGAAGTCAATGCTTAAGAGTATTCGATAGTGATCCAAAAAGGAACACTTTGTATATACCCGCCAGTTTGTGACCCTAACTATATCTGCGCCCGACTCTAACGAGGGAACAGATGTTCCCTGCTCTTATGAAAGCATGTGGGCATTTTATACTTACTGCCAGATTTTTAGAACTGCCGACCCACTGGGTACAGACGCAGATTAGGACGCCCTCCAATGTGAGACAGACTCTGCTGGGCTTTGGAGAGGAAGGTGGGAAAGTGGGGGACATAGGGAATATAATGGATGGGTATTGGTAGTACTTAGTTTGTACTCACCGACTACCCGTGTGTTACGGTTAAATCCACCGGATATGTCTAGTCCGATCATTGTAACTAAGCCTTCGTACTGCGACGAGGTGACTACCACGCGAACGCACTCATAGCACTCAGGTGTCAAACATCTTCGGTTTTTTATAGGACGCGACCATCAGCAATGTTCGTAAAAAAGAGATAAAAATGCATTAAGTTGTTTCTCAGCTTCTAAAGAATTATACACCCATAGAAATAATTTGGTATAATTCACTAATACCAATGAAAAATGATATGGATTTTGGAAGAATATTTGTCAAGTTAAGTACGCTGTCTTTAGGGACTATATTTTACACTACATGTATACGTTATTAGGTAAATAAGCACACTTGAAAATATTACAAAAAATTTTCCTCTAGGTTATACACATGCTTCCCACAACTTCAGTCACATTTTATTCATGTTCTCTTTGTGCCGACCACTGCTCTAAAGGGATATCCTACTAAATATATATTGAGTATAACATTTTATTACATTACAATATTTACAACAATATTTATATATTTTTTTTGCTATTATGGATACTTGAAATTTTACTGTGAGTCACCAGAATATTTTCTTTATTAACAATTTTTTTGTTTTTTTCTTAAACGGAAATCAACGGAAACGGGATAAATACAAAAACTCAAATTTTTTATATAAAATCTTGCCTAAACTTTTTAAAATGGCAAATATGAACGAGGGTATCTAGACTTTTGCTGTCTCCTGTATATATACATACATACATACTTATATCCTACCGAGAAACAATTGTCTAATTCTTAAAAAAAAAATTGGATTTTTAGTTGAAACAAAATTTTCGGATACATGTGCACATGTTCATATACACATATAATAATATGTACATTCGAATAATTGGGATGTATGAAGTGTACACATACATGTACATAAAATCCATACACGCCCTGCCGTCAAATGAGTAGCTAACTACAAAAAATTTTAACTTTAAGTTTGCTTGTATCGACTAACTTAAAGCTAACTACTACGCAATGCAAAATTTACATTAACCAAAGTGTATACAACCACTCCAATTCTTAACGCCGTTGGATATAGATAACTAACGTCTTAGACGTTTGATTAATAAACAAAACCGCGTGTCATCTGTTCGCTTTATATTTTTGGTTAAAAATTTATTGTTTGTGTAAAATAATTAAAAAAATACACTAAATTAAAAAATACATAAAATCGAAAGGTTTGAAGTGTTTTTATTTGAAGTGAAGTGAAACAATATTAAAGGGCCGCTTGCCAAAAAAGCTTACGGAAATTAGGTCACCAAATTTGTGCATGGACATAAACTTGGATGGTGTTCATGGTAAAAAGCATTTAAAAGACTTTGCTGCTTTTTATGACGCCTTAACATGTAAGTGCTAATTTGAAAATATAAGTTTTAACCACGTCTTAAAACATGTAAAAATTTATATAAATATTTTTTAAACAGATGCCTGTCGATCACTCGGTTCTCAGGATGTGTAAACTGAGCTGCGTAACGCCTTAAAAATAATAAAAAAAAAGTTGTATTCATGCTAAGTGCATTAAAAATAAGAACGCAAATCAAAAAATTAAAATATTTGAAAATGTTATATTTAGAAACTCTTTTTATCTTTTTTTACCAACAAATGTGCAAAATATTACTTGTGATGTATTGAAATGAATTTATTTTATTTATTAATTTATTTTTTTATTTATTTATTTTATTAATTTATTTATTTCCTTTTCAAATGAATAAACTTTTGTTTTCTATTAAAATATAAATTTTAAAACTCTGTTTCATTTCGAATAATTAATATGATAGCTTATTATTGTGAGTTTAAAGTCAACGTGTAAAGAACTGACTTTTCATTCACTGACATTTAGCTAACTTATAGTAGTCAGTTTAAAAAAACTAGCTTAAAGCTAATTAAAAGTAGTAAGCTTATAGCTAGCTACAAATAGGTTTACTTTAAGTTAACTGCTAAGTAACTAACTTTAAATTAATTTAAAAGTAATGCAGAGTCGGACAATTGACTACTTCCTAGGACATCGCAATGTTAAAATAGTTAGTCATTTTCATATAAAAGTAATCCAAGTGTCAACCACCACTGCTTGAGAAATAGTTGGTTTTAAGTTAATTTAAAGTCAACTGAGTGTACGACAGGGCGAGTACGATGTGGAGGGCACAAAAATATAAATAAATATGCTTTATACCCGACAGACATAGGGGCATAAAAACATTCAAACGAATCAAAATTAAAACAAATGAATGGCTGGTCTTCTCGGTGAGGATTTCATTAAAAAAAAATCAAAAAATCGTAAAAGAAATTAATGAATAAACAAATTAATGAAAATTGTGAGGTTCAACATTTGAATTTATGTATTTTCAAATATTTTCTCCATTTTATACCATAAAAATTTGAAACTAAATGCCTCTATACATACGTTTGCATATAAAAGTGAATGTACATATGTTTATTGGATTTCTGAACATTTTCTTTTACGGCTAAGTTTACTTAAATCCATAGTTCTGAAATTTCCAGAGTATTTTACTGTCATATAAATTTTACTATCATATATTTAGTATGTTGTATTGAATATACTTGGTTGTTTGTGAACTCTCAATGCTATGATGTATTGTGTATGTCGTATTCTTCTTCATAATTTTTGACATTCAAACAATTTGATTGCACGAAACTAACACAACTTATTGAATACATATGAAAACATATACATACACATTTTATTCATTCACACTAGAGATGAGCGATATTTTCAAAACTGTGATTTAATCACGGTGATTGATAATTCACTGGTAACTACAGTGATTGAAATTGCCAAATAACAGTTTCTAATAATGTCGTTCTTTCAAAATTGTTACATACTCAAATTTATTTCATTTTATTTTGAGCGAGGCAGAATTACTATTAGATGATGCTGATTATTTACTTTTGTCTTTTATACATGAACTTTCTGTGAAACTTAATTGTCAAACTTCATATAACAAAAAACTACATTAAAAATAATAACATTGATGACACAACTTTGATTTTGTTTAGTAGTCTTTTCGTAGTATGTATCTAGTTGTCTCTTTCTGACGACTAAATAAAATACGTTATTGTCATTATTGTCTTCTTTTGGAATACTGTGATCACAATCACTATTTTAAAGAACAGTGATTAACAAATCACGTTCACTGAGAACAACGTTCTTCAAAAATTACTGGATCGCTCATCTCTATTTCACACAATTTGATAGTACGAAACCAATACAACTTTTAAAAACATGTGAACAAAATGTGTATAAGTGTATCGGATTTTTACATGAAAATTATCAACAACAAGCATACACTGTTGTATAGTCGGCCAACAATACAATGAATACAACGATACAACAGCTTATGTGAATTGACCAATTATAAACCTCTGCCCTCCTTTTTGGTGAAGACAATGGAAAGACTCCAGCAATTTAGTGCTCCTGAGCAGCCTTCTTGCACATTATAAAGGGAAGCTTCAATAGTAACATATGCAGTGCATATTATGCACTAACTAGATTGGATGTCTAGAACAATATGAAATTAGAAACTACTTCTTGATAGGACAATCTGTCTGATGCTAAGCAGTTCAGTAATCACTGGCAATATAGGAATTCCACAAATGGGCTGCCCTTCACCTACTATGGAATCTAAATAATGAATGAAATTCTAATGACATTTGAATACGTCTGATATACCACTATCGTTTACGATCAGATTTGAGGATTGTTTGGGCAATGTAAGTTAGTCGTGGCTTGAGTATGTAATTCTCGTTACTTTTTTGACCAGAGGCTGTATGGTGCAGTAATCAAATTCATTTCCTTGAGTGATTTTGAATATAAACCTGTCTCTTAACCTAAATATACTCAAAGTGTTGAGACACTGGGCGACAGATAATTTATTAATAAATTTACAATGGACAAACTGATCTAGACCTACAGGTGCATGATTTAGTATTTTCCTCAGGAATACGATTAAACTGAACTAGATACGGTGGATACAAAGTTCTTTTGCGTCGTTATTATTGGTGGATTTTGTGCTTTACCATACTAATCAGCGACGAGTGGACAAGACCTCAAATCAAACATTAGTTACTTGATACAGAATAAAGTGGAATGGAAAAATGATGTAATACATTTCGTCAACGAGGTGATCTTCCCGAATGGCTTGGGACTGAATTCATCTGTGGGAGGTATCTTCTCAGAGTCTATACTTATAGCTTACTCAATAAACCTACCGGACCATCCAGCGTCTTACAAATAAAATATTATTACGAGTGGTTGTTAAGGAAGACAAAACCTCTGGCAAATATGTTATCATATTATCTGATAGCCAGACATTTATCATGAGACTGGGGTTTCACATAACGGCGTCTAGGAGGGCTTTCGGTTACTCAGTAGTTGGCAGGGAAACTGCAGAACAGATAAATTTATCAGACAGAGAATTTTACCAATTAGGAATACCATTACGAACCTAACAGATTAGCAACGTAGTATCTGATTCTATTGACACATTAGCTGCTACGGATGCAGTATGTCTGACTCAAATTACATAGGAACATGCTCAGCATCGTTGTTGCAGTCATTACTGGACACTCATCCAAGACGAGTTTAGAAGGAAGCGCCTGGTCTTATACCATGAATTTGATCTCAATAATCAATTTTGAATGTTAGAAAATCCACATTTTTTCCCCGATAAGGTGATGAGAATCATGGTAGTTTTATAGTGTACTATGAGTCAGGTTGACGCTCAATATTACCAACTTACACACCACATTAGTTCGTGACTATCGAATGCGTGGCCAGAAACTATAGTGGGCTTTTGAACCCTGTTTTAAATCAACCATCGAACTAGAAATTAATACTATTACCGAAATCATTCGAGTACTTACAGTTCAAAGTCTTAGTAAAAAACTTAACCATAAATCAAGTAATAGTAAATACTAAAAGAACTCGATTTAGTTAGTATAACATGCAAACACTTTAGCTGACAGAAACGTGTGATTTAATCCAATTTCTCTGGGGTTATATAAAGCCACTAGGTCGATAAGCCAGAGGTAAATGAACTTATGGAAGAAGGTACTCACCAACAGTGGTCAAGTTTAAACATACATTTTCTATCCAACAAATCACGTTTCAGTGATTTGAACAATAATTGTACTCCTTTATTATACTATAACTTAAACAATAGTACACCCAATTTAATGATAAAAAATGTGGCATATGGCACTGCCAAAAATACTTGAAATTTTTTTTGCAAGTACACTGTGCGATACTATAAACTTATTGAAAGTAAGTAAGTATTTTTAAGAAGTGGAAGAACTTTGGCTGTCAAACTACTTTTGGGGAGGACATCAGACGTATATCGTGTACGGGCACACCTCAGCCTAAATTCTAGACTAGAAGAACAACATTACTGTTGTCTCCGTCGTATAATCCTTCGAGAATAATTTTTAAAAAGTCAATATCATGCATTTACTTTGTCATACAATTATTGCGTTTTATCTATTAAAGAATACCCTATTCAGACATACATATATGCGAAATAGATTTGTAATGCAATATAAAATGTAATTCCCTTTGAATGACGTTACGTATATTAATATAACTCTACAAGTTAGCTTAAATGTTCAATATTTATCAAACATGCAATTTTTTATCTGTTCTTTCTTTATTCTTGTTTTAAAATTTTGAATTCTATGCTTCAATATTCTTTTATTTTAATTATTTATAGAAATTATTTGCATCGACATGTGAATGTCCATACCATTGATTAAGAATTTCCAAAATTTTAATTTTACGGATGACAAATTTCGGTTTTGTTTCATTCCCTTTATATCACCATCTTCCTCAACTAACAGACCAATTGACAGACAAAAAAAAATAACAAAGAACGTGGTACCGATACTACATTCCTACTACTAACACGATGCGATAGTTAAAATACGTCCGAATACATACCGAGTTGTATATTTAGCTGAGTAGAACCAAAGAAAATAAAGTATAAAGAATGTGCATTTTAACATATTTTGGAATATTTTTCAAAAATATTTCAGGGCGCGGGGGGAAAGAGAGAAGGGAAGGTTACAGAAACCAAGAGCGTAACAATGCGTTTTTCTCATCATGCGTTGTTCTCATCGTGCGTTTTTGTTGTTTGACCACTTTTTTATTTATTTTTCTGGTGTTAAAAACAGACGTCGGCACCAATGACCCTCAGGGTAAGAACATCTTCGGCTTTTTACACACATAGGACACGAACATCAAGAATGTTCGTTACAAAAAGCGTAAAAATCTTGTCAGTTTTTAAAGAAGAAGGTTCATGTCGCTTTTTTCAGATTTCAATGGTACACCCAAAGAAATATCACAGTAGTATTCACTAATATCAATGAGAAATGATTTCGATTTTTGGAAGAATACTTGCCAAGTTAAATACGGTGTCTTAGTGTTTT
Organism: Sarcophaga subvicina; assembly: GCA_936449025.2. Taxonomy (NCBI): domain Eukaryota; kingdom Metazoa; phylum Arthropoda; class Insecta; order Diptera; family Sarcophagidae; genus Sarcophaga; species Sarcophaga subvicina. The sequence continues at coordinate 42,066,085 of OW388082.2, forward strand.
AGTGCAGTACAATTTTTCTATATTTTCCGATCATATATACATATCATTGTGTTAATAAGTAGACTTGACATTATTACTAAGATTTTGCTCTAGGTTAACACATGCCTATGGTTATGGATTAGTGAGTGAGAGAGAGAGAAAATAAGTTGAGAGAATTTATTAATTACAGCCATATAAAAGTGTTAGTAATATACTCTATTTTTATTTTTATTTCATCAACATACATATCTTTGGCTTAATAATTTTGGATAAATAAAAATAAAATAAAACATAGATTTTATTATTAAAAGAACATAAAGCTATCCATCTTTGGCTTAAAAATTAGGTCATGTTTTTTAGATAAATAAAAATAAAAAGAATAAGAAACCATTTTTTTATTAAAAGAAAAAAAAACGAGCATTCCAAAGCATTTAAAAAAATATATTATGAGACAAAATAAAATACGACCAGCTAATGACAAATAGAACATTTTTAACACAAAATATTCTTCGAGTGTTATTCTGAAATAAAATGATGAAGCATCCACAGCACATGTATTCTTGTCGCAGTCTGATCGACAACTAAATCAAAAAACACAAGAATACATACACATGTACATACGTACGATGAGAGCAACACATTGTTACGCTCTTTGTTTGTGTTCATTTTCCTTCTGTCTTCCTCTCCCCTCACCCAGAAATGATTTTTAAAAAAATTTGGTGAGAGCGGGTCGTGATATTACGACCCGCCATAAGAAATTTTACTTCTACATGATGCGCATTCTTTATATCCATATTCTTTGGTAGAACTCAACGAAAGTTCTTTTATTCGGAAAAAATATTTTGTTCAAATATATTGAACTGTGTTCAACATATTTTGCCTATTGCGAATTATTTTTTATATGTTAAGTAGAATTTGCTCAATTCAACATTTCTTTACCTAAACCCACTTTTTTATTGCTAAAGTTAATTTTTAAAGAAACCGCCAAGAAGGCCATACACCCTAAGTTAAACCAAATTTCATTATTTTCATTTTATTGGGGGATATATATATTCAAGAAGAATATACACATTCCATTCTTCAATTAATTTTTCTAGACCCTAGGTTGACTCCTAGAGCCTACAGAATAAGATAAATAAATGAAATCTTCACAAACTGCGATTGAGATGACAACCGAAAACTTAACTTAGCATATAACAACATAGCAAGATATGTTTTTCTTAAAGGAAGTCGTGATCATATTTCTCATTTAGCCAGATATTTAGTGTAAAATTTGATAATCTTTTGAAATTCCTCATTCTATTTCATAAAATAATTTACTCGAAACTGCCGAAATATTTATTATGCCGAATTAAGTTTGCTAGATCCAACCGGGGTATGAAGATTATTTAGCAACGATTCAAGACTCTTCTGTCTCAGCGACAGTTTTTTTATACACACCACAAATCTTTGGAATTCCCTACCAAATTACATTCAGAATTTAGGCAATGCAAATGCGTTCAAAAAGGAGTTATTTAAATTGTTCTCTTAAAATTATTTTTATAAATTTTGTGATTTTATTTTAGTTTCATATCGGTTATTTGTTTTCACTGTTTTAGACCGATTTTTGTATTATTTTTTGTACAATAGGTCAATTCAACCTCCGGGTATTACTATTTTTATAATTTTTCATCTTTTTTTATTTATTTCTATAGTATTGTTAGTGCCATTATTACAACTTGCCGTTAACTAAAGGAAGGATTTTAACGGGACAATAAGGTAGAATTGAGCGTTGAGCTAAAGGGTGACCCTCCCTAACCTTTAACTTTTAAAGTTAAGTTAATGTTTGAACTTGCCACATTATATATTATTTTCAATACGGCAAAAGAAAAGTCCATCGTTGCCATTGCGTTTAAAAAACTTGTTTAATTGAGCAGTGTTATCGACATTGGTCCGGCATTGCCATATTTTTGAAAACGTTAACTTTATTCTATCATTAAGTTGTAATAACTTAAAGAAGTTAAAGATGACTTTAACGTTCACTTTAGCTAAAGTTACCATTAACTAAACCCAACTTTAATGGCAAGTTGTAATAATGGCCCTCAGTTTATATTAACTTTTTATTTTTGCTTAATTTGTTACATTTAATTAAGGTTAATTTTTTATCTTTTATATCTTATTGCTTCTACACATAGCGCTATCACTAATAAGATCAATATCTTCTTGTGTTATGTTAATTATAATAAATAAATAAATAAATAAACAAAAAAAAACTGTTCTTTTGAATTTCACAAAAATTTATTTTTTATATATTTATCAACGAATATCACATATTGTTCGAACTAATATTTATGTTATAAGTTTTGATTGGGTAAATTTAGAAAAAGAGCTTCCTTGCCTTATTTTTTTCGCAAAATTTTATTAAATAAAATCAAACAAATGCTAACATTCTTAAAGTGCATTCTCTACTGGAGAGGTTTACTCTTCGTTTGATAAAATCGGATAAAATTTACCGTATTTGTTTAATAAAAGAGAATAAAAGTCGTGCCATATTTTTTTTACCAGGTGTACCGATATGAAGTGAGCGTCAAGATACAAATTTCTCCAAAGAGAGCATATATTGTGAACTAGTCTTCATTTTTATATTTTTCTTATTTATTTATCTATCTTTTATATTAAAATTTTAATTTATCTATCAAACATATTTGATATGATATTTGATCATATGCTAATGATTGCGAATTTTGTAACAGAAAATAATATTTTGCGGAAAGTATTATATTTAGTTTTTGTATTTTGAAGAAAAGTGCTCGCAGAGATAACAATTTTAATGGGAGAAATAAAGAACCTTGGAGATAATCAAGAAATTGGAAAACGCCGACTAGGCCACAAGACACTGCAAGGGAATTTTACAAAGCAAAACTGCATTAGACCGAGAGATGCTACCCCACACGCCGTATACACCACACTCTCATATGTAAGGACTACCAGAATAGTGTTTACATAGGTATTCTTTACTTATGAGAGTAAAAAGAGCCACATGTAACAGATGGAAAGCAGTACGTTTGGCTATTTTCAAGCACAGGCGAGTGTCGCTACTCCTATTTCAAATTTTTTTTAATATTTCCACTGAAGTGGAAAAATCGGCATTTAATTAATCTCATACCTTGTGTCCAATTATAGTTTGAGCCACTGTAAATTTTTTAACCAAAATCTCGATTTATCCTTTGATTGATTGAAGAATTATAATAATTTTAGAAATATTAAAAAAAATCTCGTGATATTCTAAATAACTATCTAGAGGGATATTTAGGCAAAAATTTTTCTTTTTTGAAAATTGTTGCCAAATAACCTCACTGTTTATCGAGAACATTTATGCTTGAAGTCCAGTTTTTCCTTCTTAACTATAGATGAAGTCTTTAATGCTATTGCTTTTTTACGTCAGTGTGATATATCCAACAAAATGATTTCTGAATAACCAACTACATTTTATTACATTCTTATTAATTTATACCCTTGGATTTTATGTGAACAATCCTTTAATACTAGCATCACTCATACTTCAATTAGTTCAATAAGGGAGAACAATCTTTCATTTGGCACAGCAAATATTGACACAAATTGATAAAATCAAATAAAATAAAACTTGACGAAATAATTGAAAAGTTGAAAATAGTTAAACTCACATACTACAGCATCTAATATTTCATTCTAAAATTAGGAGAAAGCAAACATTATTTTTCAATTTAATTGTACCGAACTTATGCAGCGTACACTTGTAACTGAATGCGTACCAAACCTTAAAATTAAATGAAAATTAAAAGTTTAAAAATTTCACACAATTAAACGTGCTTAATTTAAATTTAAATGTTTCATGCGAGTTTTTGATGCTGCGGTTAAATATTAAATTTGGATGCAAGGATTTTTGTCTTATCGCCATTGCGATAAACTATTCTAGCCTAGGTTTAAATTGTTGATTAAATCTCGTCCGAGGAAATATGCATATGCGTTTATGCATATTGCTGCAATTAGTAGACCCCCAGTCATGACTACGTCTCTACGATTAAGCTCAACTAAAAAGAATAGTTTCTATATTTTGTGTTTTGTCACGTGGTGGTGACAAATAACTTTCGATATATTGCTACGTTGATTTCTCCAATTGATTTGCCAAAAGTATTGTAAATAAAAATCTTTCTTAATAACTGACGCAGCGTATCTGTATGTCTGAATGTAAAAAATACAATTCTTTCAAAGAAAGTATTTCAGCTACAAACCTTTTCTTCGTTGTTAGAGAAGGTATTCATTGCAGCTGCTGAATTAAGATTTCTATAGGAAATTCGTTTAAAAGAGTATAATTTGGTGCTTGAGAAGAGCATAGTAGCCATAATTACGGATGGTCAGAATGTTATGAAGAAAGATAATTTGGTTGAACTTTTTTCTGTCTAAATTTTAAAATACATTAAGCCGTAGTAGATTTTATAAAAATCAAAATTGCAATTCAATCGATGCTATGATTGAAGATTTTCTTCTTTAAAATAAGTCAATAAAAGGTCCTTATTGACTTGGAAATTGAAGAAAATATTCCTTTTTCAGAAGACATACCACACGTTTTACGTTTGGCGGTAGAGACCTAAAGTAAACGAAGGACAAATTAATGAACTACTGATGCAATTGTTATTGCTTTGCGCCATGAGATTAAATCAAATGCTTCTTTTTTGGGACAGAAAATATTTAACTCATTATATCAGGAAATAGGTGAAAGAAGAGATTGCAATTGACTACTTCATAAATCCAAATTTTTATGAAACATGTAATAATATTATTCGTAACGTATCAAAATACGCTTCTATAACATATGAAGAAAATCTTTACAAACGTTTTTTAGCAAATACAGTGACGAACTAAATTATTGGTACTTCTAGCATAGTAAGATTCAAAACTGTTTTTGTGGTAAGGTGCGCGTCCAAATGATAAGGTCACTTAATATTTGCTAAATTCATCCAAACTATAGAATGTTATTTTTTTTTTTTTTTGTAAGAATCTATAATAATCAACGCGATATGGATCGCGGGGAACCTTTGTCAGCTTATGAACAAGGACAAATTGTGGCACTTCATGAGCAGGGACTGAGTATGCGTGAAATGACGGCATGAAAAGCCGGCTCGGGCATTACTAAGCAGCCCTAACAAACTTCGACAAACTTTGGGATCGTGTAAATGCGGAATGGAATCGAATTCCAAAAGATGTTATCGAAAATTTAGTAGAAAGCACGCCAAACCGTTATGCCAAATCAAGTTATTTCTAATAAGGGTCTATAGACCAAATATTGAAATTGGGTTAGTTTTCTTAATTTTCTTGAAACGTGCAAAACTGAGTTTATGCGGGTTATTTTCGTTTGTTCTTTGAAACTCATTGAATTCATCTCATTAATTACACAGCCCTGCAAATTTGGACTTTTTTTGTGCAAATAAGATTGCTCCAGGTGTTTCCGAAGGCATTTAGTGTGCTGAACACGAATCTGATTTTTTAAATCTGAATGAAGATCTGTAATCAGCGACTCCAAAAACCCCAGAGTAACAATTTTCAAGTAAATCTGATTAATTTTTAAGGACCTCCGTAATGCGTTTCTTTTTCTTTTGCACTCCTTGATAGAAACCCACCCCCTACTTTAAGAGTGCATGCAAACAATTTGGCTTTGCGTTCATTTTAAAGAGCAAAGACCAATTGTCAACTTCTGACAATACCGATGGTTCTAGCACGTCAGCGTTTAGCTCTACAATGTTTAAAAAATGGCCAAAAACGCTACTTTAGGGGTTTCAACCCCCTTTTTCTCGAAAACCTGACGTGATGGAAAATTTTTGAAACCAGATTCGTGTTCAGCACACTAAATGCCTTCGGGAACACCTGAAGCAATCTTATTTGCAAAACCCATGCAGGGCTGTGTTTTTGTTTCTTTACTGCTATGTGTTACGAATAGAATAATAAAAATAAAATTAATTTTTTTATTTGCTTGTATGGTTTGTTTTTATGGATAACAAAACTCAGTATCGTGAACATGCACTCACTTCTGCACGCCACTTTACATAAATACATTAGTGAAGAAACAAATTTGTACCCTTTAAGAAGACCATTTGGAATCTTTTGCAATGTACATTTGTGGGTAAAATGGTTTCAAGACGGCTATATAGAACCAACTACCAACTCCTGATACAAACTAAACTACTTCTTTAGAAAGAGGAATATCTAAATCATTAGCAGATTTTATTTTATTAACAGATTTTATTGGTACATACATGATTTTACAGTCCCGAAAATTTCGGGACAAGTTTTAAGAAATACCGGGATTTGAGATTTGCGATATCCCGAAAACCAGGTAATCATTTTATGATAATTTAGGTTAGGTTAGGTTAGAGGACGTGTACTTGTCAATTAAGACAAGTACAGTACCCGGAGGTCGAATTGACCCATTGTACAACGTTTTGATGTCTGGCCTGGGGCTCGAACCCTGGCTTTACGTCTAATAAGCCAACACACTACCTACTAGACTACGGCGACTTCTTATCATAATTTAAGTTTTCAGTTCTATTTTTAAGGAAGACGAAGTTTAAAATAAATTCTGGCGAGATGAAACTCCTTTAAAGAACACAAAACTTATTGGATATGACGTTGACGATATGACTTGGTATTTGTAGGGGCAAAAATACATGTGAATAGATTTAGTTTGTGCGGTTGGTTGTGAATATATAACTACGTTCTAAAAGTTAATTTGCTCATGGTTGATGCACCAAAACCACACTCCACTGTATCTAACGTTTTACGAATGTTGTACCGAACGGAAAGAAATTTATTCCGAAATGCCATACAGTCGCAATGTATAGTATCAACATAAAAACATTCCAACTATGCATATGAGCTTATAACGAAAGCAGACACATTTGCACAATCCTCTGAGAATGCAAAAATATACGAATTTATGTGGCATACAAGATGAAATATCACTGCATTCATCTATTAGAAACACAACTACAGCACATATATACACAGTTATATGTTTATAGTAGTATATAAGCACAAATATAGTAGATGTAGACGCATGTGTTGGATATTGCAGAAAACACATCAATCAAAAAGAAAAGATATGTGCACCAAAATAATTTATAAACACTCCAACACAAGAGAGTAACCGGATCCACACGCAGTAAATGGGTTACCCCACTCCATTTACTGCTCTTTGGACATTTCAAATTTTAGTGGCAGCTAACTTTATTAAAATTAATTCTATTAAAGTTTATTTATTTTTCTATTTTATTTATATTTTAAGTTTCATATGGGCCACCCTAAATATTTAACACGTTGTCATCTTCTAATATGACTTTTAGTTTCATTCAAGGAACAGCATTTCTAGTGCAGTATTGACTGTAGAAAGCAGTGTACATTTCTATTACCGAAGATATGTGAAAAGCTTTTATTGGGTTTGCAACCATTAATGGTGGTGGTAACATGTTGTCGTCTCGTATTTTCTTTTGCATTTCATTTGTTTTTTTTTTACTCTTACAAAAAACGAATAATCTGAAATAAATTGTGTCTGTATATTATTGTGTTTGTATGTTTGTTCGGTTTTCTATAAGAAAACTATGCCTACTTTTACAACATCGGCAATCTTTCAGAAATTATATAATATCTTGCTTACTTAAATATTACAATGACTGCACGAAATATACCACTATGATATAAAGAACTCATCTTATCTGGATTTCCAATAAAGCTGTAGCAAAAGCGTTGGGAGTGACCATCAGAAATTTTCCCATTTAACGCCTTAAAACGTGTGGTATCATCAAATATTGCTCTCATCAGTAATATATAGTATTTAGAACAGTAATCACGTCAATCCACGAAGTACTTTTTCAGAAATGGGTAGGTATCAGCTTTACGATATAAGTAGACCTCAACAGAATATTGTCCTTAATTGACTTGAACCAGAGTGTTCGATAGGCTGGGTCTGACACTCTCCCGACCACAGCCGGAACTAGATCGGGAACATATGTTCGCAGCTGCATCTCTTCAATTTTCCCAAATCTTCTAGGAACGAATGGAGCAGCGTATTATAGACCAAGAATAAATAACGCAAAGCTAATTTGTGTTTGCGAGCGAGCATTGTTTTGCTTTTATTCGATGAATTCAGAGTTTTTGTACACAATTATAAATGTATGTTATGTATGTATGTTATTAAACATAAAATTATTAGATAAAAACAACATTTTTTATTAAATAATTTTAGTGCTCAAACCTAGTTTGAACATAGCGCCTGCCTTGGGTTTAAACACAAGATGACCTCTGGCCTGGAGGTGTAGTGCAAAGTACTTGTACCAAAGACTTAACCGTAGATCGAGCTTTGTACAAAAAATGATACATTTCAATTTTTGTGACGATATAACTTTAATTCAGAAAAAGTTAGATGCATGATATTTTCGTTAGTATTGTGATTGTCGTTATTTTAGACCAAATAAAAAAAAGAAAATTTTGAGCAGGGATTAAAAAATTCAAAAACTTCGTAATTCTGGCTTATGTATCATTTTTGATACATACGACTTTCCTAGGGATTCTTTGGTGTTGTGTATGTAATTTGTTCAAGTTTTCAAAAGATTTTGTGAAGTTTTATCGAAAATAATTGATAAGGAATTGAAAGTTAAGTGTTGGATGAAAGTGAAAAATTTGATTTTTCTGTTCTTGATATTGATTGAAGTAGTCGTAGTCTAGTATGTACTATGTTAGCTTATTAGACGTCAGACCAAGTTTCAATCCTCAGGTCAGACATTTCCAGTTTACAAAGAAAGGTTATAATGACCGATTAAATGTGTACATATATATCTAATATTCCTAATACTGAAGATTCTGAAGAAGAAGAAAACAGAAGCTCCTCTTATTAACTGACGCAAGTATTGACAGCTCCAAACATGACAATAGGACGTTAATCGAAAAAGATGGTACTACTTGGAATAGAGAACCGTTTCAGCAGTTTGGGAAGAAAAAATATTACCAATATGCAATATACCAATAGCAGCTGTCACATGAAATTTTGTAGTCTTTCTTACTGCTCTTCTCATATTTATCATCCGTGACAGACAAATATTAGAAAAAAGTCTTTCGTCCTATGTTTTATTTCATAGATATTACAGATGATAGTATTTCGGTCAACTATGTACGTATCAGATAAAAGAATTATTCGCTTTGATAACGTGCTACTCGGAAGTGATGATAAATTTACACTTATTACACCTCTTCGAAAACTGAGCTGAAAGTCTTTCAGCTTTTAATAATCCCAATAATTTTGTCGCTATAGATTAGTAACTAATTGAATTTTATGGTCGTTATAAATTTCGTGGTCCACCGGAATCGAAATAGCAGTTTTAAATTTAAGTACATGCTACGTGCGTAGCAACTACTTACAGCCGTATTTGGGGAAACTTGTATCCGGGACACCAGAGAGAAATGAAAGAGAGAACATTGTTATTGATATAATCGATGTTCTATTGCAACAGGAAACTTTTTTACCTCACATGACGTCGACAACAAAAGTTTTTAGCGAAATATAACAATGGTTTCAGCTAGCCCTCGATTGGGAGCTTTACTGATGGGAGTTACAATAAGCTGCCAAATCTAAACATTTGGAAACTTATAAATCGCCACAAAGCAAGGTTGCTAGATGTCAAATTGTTACCATTTAGATAAAAATAATACCAAGCTGATATGAACTGTTTAATTTTTACTTAAACAACATGCTGCAATGTACATCATGTCAAAAATTTTGGCGTAAATTTCATAAAAGTGATAATAAAATGTTATAATGTAAAATAGTTTTATTAAAATGAATTAAAATAAATAAAAACATTTAAATTTTGTAACAAAATCTATCAATAATTGCGAAAATTCTATGAAATACAAGTATGTATCAAAAGTGATACACAGTTAGAATTGTGGAGTTTTTTTTAGGGATCGATCTACAGTTAATTGCTTCAACAATGCTTTTGGCATTTAGCGTGGCGGACAAAGTCGATGGTGGTGTTTCTGTCGTTGATTCTCTTTTATGAACCCTTCTGTTTCTTTTAGCCCTTTCAGACGTTGGATGGAGTACGGTATGCTGGAACTTGTCGCATCTTTTACACATATCCCAAGAAGTGCAGGATAGCAAGGCAGTTTTTGCAATATCGATATCTATCGGCTATTTCCTGCCTTTTATTGACAGACATTTTAAGGAACTGGCGGTAAAACCTCAATATTTCACTCATTCCGGTAGATTTCATCCGGATATTGTGTACCGACGTCTATTAGAATTTATTTTGTGGTTCCGGCGTGTGTAAGTTCTAAGAGAGAAATTATAAATTTTTCAAGCTGAAATTAGTAAGAAATTGAGTCATATTAGAAAATATTAAATATTATTATGAGAAAAAAAAAACGAATTCTATTGAGAATTTGAATGTGGTTTAGAATTTATTTTTAATTAGAATTTTCATCATTTAGAAATGGAAGGCGACATAGTTTAACTATAGGTCTAGTGATAATTCCCAAAGGTGGGAGGATATATGCTGCACGCACATTTGTATCCGGTTCTGGGTATGTAGTTTCATCCAATTACGAGATCTCCTACATGTATATCAGCAACTGAGAATCTCCATTTACATTGCTTCTGGAGAGTCTTTACATAATCTTCTTTCCACCGAATTGCGAATTGGTGGTGAAGTGCTTTCAGCTTTTCCCATCTGTTAATTACTGACATTGGCTGCCAATTCTGTTCTGAGAAAGCCATTAGGGCTCCTCATACCAAATGACCGGGAGTTAATGCTGCCAAATCTGATGGGTCTTCGGATAAAACAGATAATAGGCGAGAATTCAAAATTATTTCTATGCGAGCTAGAATAGTAGAAAATTCTTCAAAGGTAAATTTTTGAGCACCAGCGATCCCCTTCAAATGAAAGCATGAGGGGTAATAAATTTCCGTTCAAAGCCATATGTTATGTATTTCTGCGTTATATCCTGGACTGCTGTTTTTACATTCACGTTCGAGAGCTCTACTAGCTCCGAGAAAATTTCGACCATTGTCAGTAACTACCATTTGGGGAAGTCCACGCCTCCCAACGAAACCAGAGAATGCGGCTTGGAATGCTGACAAAGACAGCAAGACAGTCTGTTTTGCAACAGACGAGAGAATTTGTCTTTTAGTTATTTTTGATGTTTGTTCAACTGGTGCGAAAGTGTTGGAAAATGTGTCCGTGAGAGAATTCCATTTTACACCAAGAGTTTTAGTCGTGCTTGATTCACGGAAGTGGAGAAAGTCTAGGTCATAAAGATCTTCCTTAAATGAATGGGAGAGTAGTTTAGAATTTCTTTTCTTTTCAGAGGCAGTCCTGCGGATTTCAGACTTGTATGAGGAAAACCCTCCAGAAAGAATGTCGTCCACATAAATTTCCTTACGTAAAATGGGTGAAGCTTTTGGGCTCAGAATCATTTGACAGTTGAAGAAGGTTGCGAATACATAATTAGACAATAATTAGAGCAATTTAAGTCAAAGGTTACCATTTTTAACGGGTAATCTTTCATTCGTTCTGTTGGGGTTGAAATAGAATCTTCTGATAAGATGTTTCTTCGGGATGTACAAGAAACTGACGATACATTTTCTGTATATCGCCTCTGAATACAAAATTTTTATTTTCTCCAATTTAGAATGATAGTTATCAAGTCACTTGGTAGAGTACGGCCTGTGTGCAAAACATCGTTGAGAGAAAAATTGGACTTTGTTTTTCTAGATGCGTTGAATACAACACGTACGTGTGTAGTTTTATGGTCTGGGCGTACTACAGCATGATGCGGTAAGTAAAACGAGTTGTATTTGCTCTGAGATATAATTTCATGACTGGAAGTTTCTTCCATATGATTAAGAATCAAATGTTCGTTTAAATCAGTATTATATTCAGCGTGAAGTTCGGGTTCTTTGGGCAATGTTTTTAAATTCTGCAATATTGGGCCAAAGCAACAAATTTAGACGATCCTAGAAAGATTTTTTCGTGATATCCTTTCTTGAATGGCAATCGTACCATATATCATATATGACGTGTGGTAGTTTGAGTATATGAGCTGTTTATTTTGAAAGTGGTTTAAGTCCATTTTTTCTTATATTGAGATTTTTAAGGCTTTGCGTTTGAATTGTTTCAAAAATATTGTTAACTGGTATTAAGTTGTTTTTATGGCTATGTGACCTTAAACATGTTAAAATATATAACGTAATACGTTTTGTAAACTTTACTAGAAAAATAAGCTGTGTTTCAGAACCTCAAATGGACTTAAACCACTTACAAAATGAATAAAATGACTTTTTTGTTTGTGAAAACGAATAAGTCCACTTTGTGTTCTTTGTTTAATATTATAATAAGTTAATTTTTTCACTTAAAGTTACTCCACTAGTGATAGTGATTCCTATAAATAGTTAACCTTATACTTAGGAGTTGGAACGTACATTTTTGTATAATGGTGTTAATTTTATTTTGTTAAAGTTCCTTGGTCTTCCCCGACAAGGTAATAAATCAAGTATTTCGAACTCTGTATCCACTTCCATAGATTATTTATAAATCATTTTCTAGTGTATGAATTGCTTCTTCCAGAGGTTTTGTAGAAAAAAATCTTCACCTTTCATAATATAATATTTGTTACTCTTTTGACATGTTCTTATGGTTGCATAGTAACCCTGGGGGACATTCATTATTGTTCCTCAGTCATTTCTATCACTTCAAAATCACTATCATTTGGCAAAAATGAATGTCCTGATAGTAAAAACTTATGGTCAATAATACTGTATGCATTATTTTCGGCCGATTGCACAATTTTCAACCATGTTACTGCCAATTTTATGGATTTCAATGGACTTAAACCAGTTTCAAAATAAATTTGTATGCATTTCGTTAACTAGCTAATTTTCAAGTGCCCCAAATCATAGCGATTTTAATGATACTAGACTTAAATTGTTTATAAAAAAAGATTATATAGGATTATGATTATTGTTATCTTTAACTAAATTTTTTTTAAAAAAGGACTTAAACCACTTTCAAAATAAACGACTCATATAACCTTTCACAAATTTCGTTCTCAGTTGAACACGAGCGTGTTGAGGAAATTTCTTCTTGTTTCCAAAACTTCCTCAAAGCATTATTGAGATCTGATATATTTGAAGAAATGACTGAGGATGTAAAAGCTTGAATTGTTGGGGTTTTCTTAGGGCGGGGTTGGGGTTTTTTTAGGTGTTATATGCCAAGGTGCGACCGCAGATGAGGTAATGCCTTCAACATTTACGGAATATTCATAATCATTGCCCAGAATTATATCTATTTGGGATGATTAATTGAAGGGATCTCAAAAGTACAAGAAGGAAGTGGTTTAGCGACTTTTGGCAAGACTATGGCCTTAATGGGTACTCTTAAATTATATCTTCTTACGTATAATAAAAACACGTATTATTTGTTTGCGAATTGCTTTTGTCCGCCAATACCGACAATTTCAAAACGAGTTGTTTGATAGGGGAGTTGAAGTCGGTTTCCAATTCTTTCTGTTAAGAATGTTCTTTGAGGACCTGGATCACTAAGAGCTCTAATTGTGAAGAGTTCACCTCTATATTATATTTGCATCAGAGTAGTTCGCAATAGAATATTTTCATTACTTTTAGAGTAATTAGCCTATAGTTGACTTGATACAGGGTGTTCAGTTTGAGTTTTATTGTGATTGTTTTGGGTGGCATTTGTAGAGTTCGGGGAATTGCTGCTATCTTTATAATGAGTGTTCTGAGAATCTTGCGGTGGAATTTTTGAAAACTCGAAAATTCGGAAATATTCGGAGATTATTTTCTTCACCGCATGCCTTGCAAGTTATATGCAAGTGCGCCTGAGAGGAATATGTGTGTATATTTGATTATGGTTTTTTGTTTAAACAAAAGTCATCTTTCGATGTTTTGGTGCTTGTGAGATGCTCCACAGCTTCATACCCGTCTACTAAAAATTGAAACATTTGCGACCACTTTGGTACTTCACGGTGTCATTTAATAGGCTGTTCCCATAACGAAAGGGTGAAATCGGATCATTTAGTTTAGATTAATATTATGAGAATGGGGTCCCAGCTTTCCACATCTACTCCAAGAATTTTAAGTGTTGCCGAAGAGTCGTTTACGGAAGATTGGATTCTCCTAATTGACTCACGATTCTTGATAGTGGCTGGTGGAATTTCGAAAAGTATTTTTATTTGGTTGTCAACCAATTGACGTTTATTTTCGTACCGGAGCATTCTATGCTAGTTCAAAATTATCATGTGAAAGCGTATATCTTTTGAACATGCTTCTTCTCTCGTTTTGTTACGGAAATGGTAAAGTTTTGTTACTGGGGCAAGTTTGGAGTGACTTATGTAAACCGCTGTGAACATATCACGAAAAAAAGGCTATTGTTCATAACTTCTTTGAAACACCTGTGTATCGCAGGGGGAAAGTTTTATACAGATACAGTTTTGGTAAAGGCTAGTGAATACGGGATGTTCCTAGGTTGCGGAATTTAGTTAGCTATTCTTTTTCTATATTCTTCTATTAGCTATCCTCTTCCTTAAATTCTGAGGTTACTGTTTTGTCCTGAGATAAGATTATTTTCTTATACGAACTATCAAGTTTTGCCCATTTCGAGTCGAAGTGTCTTAATTTGGCATCCGGAACTGATTCTGATTATTCCTCTGTGGAAATTTGTTTGAATAGTTTGCAAAATTGGATCAAGTTATCACAATTAAATACGAAACTCTACTTTGGAGAGCAGTTTGGTTCGCTAGGATATAATAGTATGTTTGTAACAACAACAGTGATCATCGTACAATACAAAAAGTGTTGATTGTACTTTAATGCAATTGTTTCAACTTACATACCACACAATATAAGTTATTTAATTGTTGTTGGGATCACCACACAAGAATATCGTATGTTATTGTAAACAAAACATCGTTCAAGGTTACTTAAAGAACTTTGCCGATAATGTATGTTTTATATAGAAACACGCTTTATTATGATGCGTATCACACACGTCCGCAAGATAAGTCTGCTTTTAAAAATCTTTCACAGGATCGCAACATTTCCCTTCCCCATAAACTTTATTGCGAAAATCATACATTTATCTGGAGTTTTCAGACAATTCAAAATTCAACATGGAGTCTTAAAATTCTTCATTCTATCATTTCCATGCTTATCGAAAATTTGACACACTACCGACTTGCATAACCTTCTCAAACATTTTATGTACTTATTTTCTGTCGAGGGCGTAAGGCTCTGTTTCAATACGTTAACCTTCTGCCAACGGTTTCTTATCATTGGTGTAGATTGCAATATTTATTTCTGATAGTGCTAGTAATGTTAAATTTAAAATGGATAGGTATATTAACATTGTAAAATAAAATTCGATGTTTAAGTAAGTAATTTAAGATCAGGTTCTCTAGCTTCTTCTTATATTTCTTTTTGCAATGTAAACGTATATTCATATTTAATATAGCGGCATGTTTTGGTACATAACAATTTAACGGTAAATAATTATGAAGTGAGTGACAGTGTTGGAAAATTCAGTACTTTGGTACTTTTCTCATCTCAAAAATACCGCAGCACTCCCGCTACGCTTTCAGTACTTTTTTATTACTTCATATTTTATATTTTACGTTATTTCAACTAATGCGTTAGCAACATTTTCAGCGAGATCCTTAACAAAAAATTTGTGATGTAATTATTTCGATAACAGCGTTATGTTTGTTGCAAAAAGGGCGTTGTCGCTGATGCAATATCATTCCTATTGCGTATGCAGCGTTACCGTTGGAAATTTTGAAGAAGTCGCACAAAAAGGGGATTTTTGAAAAAAAAGTCGCACATAAAGGGTATTTTGGCAGAAAAAAGGGGCAACATTTTTAAAAGAAAAGAAAATGAACTAATATAGATAAAAAAATTAATTTTTATTGGATTTTGTAATGTACATTAGCCAACATATAATAAGTTTATTTTTAAATAATTTTCCCAATTTTTAGAATAGAAACAAATTTTTAGCCAAAAATTAATAAGCCTAAACAAAAATTCAAATTTTTTTAAAATTATTTGTTCCGTTTTATTTCTTGATTGAATTTCATTCAAATTTATGAACGTTAGGACATTTAAACTTCAAAAATAAAAAATGCATTTTTAAATTTATAAAAATTCCATTAAATAACACTTTTTTTGCTAACCCACTATATAATAATACAAAACGCAAAACAAAACTATTATTTTAACTAAAAAACAGTTCATTAAAGATAAATAAAAAATTATACAAAATTGCGTATTTTGTAACAAATTAAAAAAAAATAACAAAAAATATAATATATATTTTAAAATAAAAAAAAACAATTCAAAATTATACAAAATTACTATTACATTTCAAATAATATGATAAGATGAAGTCGCCGTGGTCTAGTAGGTAGTGTGTTGGCTTATTAGACGAAAACCCAGGGTTCGAGCCCCAGGCCAGACATCAAAATAAAATACAAAAAGTATTTCTTCGGCGACTTCCTCTCAGCAGATTTCTGGCAAAAACTCTGAGAGTAAAATAAAATTACCATCAAAAGTTTCTCAAAAGTCTGTCGTTCGGAGTCGAGTTTAAACTGTAGGTCCCACCACTCATGTATAAAATTAACACACACAACATAAGTGGTGTGAGAAACTAGCTCGTAATCCTGACTGAAGGGTTGTAATGACCAATTATGTATGTATGTATGTATGATAAGACTTAGAGTACATAGTATTTGGAAAATTTTTATATTAAACAAACTGAGATCAAAAAGTTAAACATAAATACAAATTTTGTTACATTTTGTCATTTGAGAAGTAAATAGAAACATTTTGTAATAAGTTAGGTATGATATATAGTTGTACATTTTATATTATGTTATTTATTTATATGTCATAATATATCACAATTTTATGAAAAAATATATCATAATGGAAGGCACATTTTTTATAACTTTATTGTTCAGGCATGGAAATAAAAATTCTGAAATTTAGATTTTTTCAAAACAAAACAACAAAAATAATCAAATTACACAAACTAGTTTATAGATTATTCAATAGACTAATCAATAGAATAGTTTATAAGTTATTTAATACACCAGTCCATAGACTAGTAGTAATCTATAAAATAGTCGATCGAATAAACCATTGACTAATACAGTTGATTAATTCATGGTCTATTTAAAAAACTATTTCAAATGCTATTTTAAAGACCACAGAAGTCAATAGAATGGTCAATATATTATATCATATACTAGTATAATATATTTACTACTCTATAGACTACTATACATATATGTGGACTGGTCTATTAAATAGCCTTTGAACTAGTTTTTTAAATAGTCTATGAACTAGTCTACTAGTCTTTGAACTGGTGTATTAAATAACCTATAAATCTACTCTATATTGACTAATCTATTAACAAGTCTATAAACTAGTCTGTGTAATTTATTCGTAGTTCTATGAAATACTTAGAAATTAGGATGCAGCGATATTTCTCAATGTCAAAAAGGACTATATTACTTAATTTTCCATGATTATTTTGGTTTATATATTTTACAAAATAAGTTTTTATATATATTTCACAGTTATATTAGTATATTTACAATCGATTAAATTATTTTTTTGATAAATTAATTCTGTACTTTTTTATAAGTTCATCGTCGGGCACCCAATTTTCCAGGTCCATGTGTCCACTTTTAACCTATTCGATAACTTATTTTTCATTAATGTTAGTTTCGAAAAAATTCTTTCTGCCGACGCACTACTATGTGGCAGAGTAAATACGTAAGTAACAAATTCATATAAATTAAGATACAAATAATTATTAAGCCTATTTTTTAAATTACCAATTTTATGCCCAAATTCTTCTGGATTTGTAATTTTAAAGATATTTTCATATGATATATCATTCATTTTGGTTTCTAATATTTTTAATTCTTATATAAATATATCAGGTTTACTTTTTCTAAAAAAGGGGAAAAAAGGGTCAAAAATCTTGAAAAGTGTCAGATTTAGTTCATTTTAGTAAGGGGGCACAAAAAGTGGCGGGGTCGCTGAAAAAGTGTCAAATTGCGACTTTAGTCGCTCAACGGTAACGCTGTGCGTATGTCTAAATCGTTTTATTTTCAATTTACGCACATATGTAGAGAACAGAAAAGTTTGTAAAATTTAGGTTATAAAGTAATGTTTTAAAGTTTGTTGCAAAAAAGGCGTTGTTGATACAAAAATTCTTAGCGCGTATTTCTACATCGTTTTACTTTAAATTTACATAATACAAAACGGAAAAGTTTGCTAAAAATTAAGATATAACTTAATTTTAAATTTAAGTCATGGAAATAATTAATTCCCATTCGACAAGGTAAGTAAGTGATTTGTTATTCATTTATACAGTAGGTCTAAGCGAAACTCCTATAGCTTAAAAAATAAAAGTGTTTATATTTTATTAGTTCATTTTATAAGTAATTTAATAAAACATAAAAACTGCAAGTTAGCATTAACAACAAAAAAAAATTTTTTTTTAACAAAAAACATAAAATAATAGTAATTTGTATGTCAAAGTCAAAATCGTACACTACATGTGATAAATGACATAAAGTACAGCACTTTTCGTACTTCAAAAATAGAAAGCTTTGCTTCAATTTCCCAAACAGGAAACTGATTTATTTTTCATGGACTAACTTTAGAATATTACGCACGTACTTGATAGCTAGCTAGACCGGGAGATGTGGGAGAAGACCTTGTTCCGTGCGTCCAATTTCGTACAACAAAACAACAAAAATAAAAAATTACATGCGATTCAAAGCCTCATTTTTGGTCAACAATAAAGAAAAACAATACACACGACTCGTCCTTGCATGTTTTTAAAGTAGCATTGTTGTTATGCTACCTCCCTGAATCCACCCTACTATGGATTTCGACTTAGGGAAAATTTGTTCCGAAAACCCCTAAAACGACTGAACCTTACCTATGCCTATAAAGTTTTACATTACAACGAAATAATTTATGTTTTTATTATATTATGAACAGCTGGTTATATTGAAATAATTATAACAAAAAAAAAAAAAAAAAAAAATAATTCTCATAGTCTTAAAATATCTAATGGATAAATAGAAATTATAAAAAACTAATTATCATGATATTAATATCACTACATGTTATCATTACAAATGATCAGTGATGACTAATGATGTAATAATGAATTTTCATTATTACAAAAAAAAAAAGAAATTGGGGATAACGAAAAAAAATTATTATAATTATAAATTATAATGGTTTTTAACTTACAGTAGGGTCTCAATTCAAAAAAATGTGTATGGAAAATCGTGTAAGTCGAAAAAATTACAAAAACTGGTATATATAGTATTTTTTTAATATAATTTTATTTGTTTTAATGTGAATAACGTAACAAAGCAAATAAAAGAAAACAATTTCATTTTATTTAACAACCAAAATAGTTATAAAATTCATAAAACTTAAAAATTAAATGCAATACAAATAAGAGAATACACAAAAATATACATATAAAAATGTTATTAGCAAAAAAATCAATACATAAACTGTTAAGCAAAAAAAAAAATAAGTTGTATCCAACCAATTTCAGTATATGTACGACAAATCTATACGACATATCTATATTTTTAAATTTAGAAAATAAAATTTTTTATATCCTTCGATTAGTTCATAACAATTAATAATATTTTTCACTTAAAATAACACACACCTGTTAGCTAAATACAGACTTAGTTGCATACATTTGAATGCACACATTAACCCATTAGAAGTCTCCGTACTCAACTGAGTACAGTTGTATTTTTTCGTGTATCCAAGCCAAACTAAAATAACAATCGTTGTACCGTTATTTAGTTTCACAACAACAATAATAAGAACTCCAGAAAAAGAATTTGTATGTAGTTTCTGTTGCTTATGCAGAACTATCAGTCAAATACAGTGTGTGGCTTAGTAAACTATTTTGAAAATATTTGAAACAATACTAAAATTTGTTTAATAGTTTTGCATTATTTTTATAAAAATAGTAACAACGAAACATACAGGCTTCATGGCTGTACTTGTTTGAGTACAATGACAGCATCCATTAGTAAGAATGCTTTATATTTTTTGTTAGATTTAAATATGAGTGGTATACGTTTTAAGGGGCAGTAGAGTTTCAAAGGGCTCCAAGAGGCCGTTGATAGCATTTTAGCTGATAGTGTAGATAAAAGAGTGAACTAACTGCCGAAGAGGAAGGTGTTGAGGATGATATGCCTTCGTCAGCCCTACCGCAAGATATTCCTGGAACAATTGATGTTTTTGTAAAGCGCAAAACTGTCGACAACGATGTCAGTGACGATGGCGATAATGAACCATTGGAATCAAAGCGTACTCGGCTAACTTCTGCAACCCAAAGAAAACCTATCTGACACAAATGTCATCCACCACAAAGCCTAGCTTCTCATCAAAACTCTGAAGTTTATGACAGAGCGCACCAAATACGTGTATTATTAATATACATATATTATATTATTTACGCTAAGGTAGACAAAACAAATCACGGCAGTCTGGGTCAATAGTTGAAGGTTTACCTCAAGATGGAGTTGGGAACTATCCCGCAAAAATAGAAAAACAGTTACGGTGCGTAATTTGACATGCCCGAGTACGTTGACAGTGCTAGAAATGCATTAAACAACTTGGTGTCGAAAAAGAATGTTTCGAAAAATTTCATACTTAAAAAGTCGGTGTACTCATTTGAGTACACCAAAAAAATTCGTTTCCAAAAAAAATTTATAATTTTTCTTTCATTTTATGTTTTTTGTGCTTGTTTTTATTAATAAATAAATCTGAAATCAAAAACTTAAAGCCGGTTTTCATTTGACCTCTAATGGGTTAATAAACGCCTTTTTCACACATAAACGGGGAATTCCCTTTTAAATATCGTTGCTAATGTAGTCAGATAGATGTTTATTATCGTTATTTTTAAAAAATAGTTAAATTACCTGTAGTAAATTTTAGAATTTATGTTGTTTAAGTACATAAACGGGGAATTCACTTTTTAATGTCATTATTAATGTTGCCAGATTAATATTTATTATCTGTATTTTAATTAAATCGTTAAATATCAGTAAATAAATGTTGTTTTATAAGCCATTTACACTACAGCGAAATCTAGTAGATTAGATTTCAAATCTTGCTCAAAATCTAGATCGTTTACACTAGATTTATTTGACAGTAGCAAGATTTCATTTTAACAACAAAAACAGCTGACTGAAATTTAAAAGAAAATAATATTTCCAAATTTAGTTTAATACCAAACAAAAATGAAAAATATAGGACATTAAGCATATATATACATATAAGCATATAAATAGGTAATAATATATAAATATTAAACCGCACTTTAATACAGGTTCGTCATGGGTCATTCTGGGAGCAAGATGTTCCTAATATTTCATATGATATGTTCATCGAAAAGCCGCCAAACTTTTCATTTGTTATGCTTAACCTCTTCAGGGACGATTTTTTATGGTGACAAAAAATGTTTAAATTTTGTTTTCTTTTTAAATTATTTAATTTTATTTAAATAGGAATTCAGAAAACAAAAACAATGAAAATTCACAAAATGGAATAACGTTCACATTTGTGGTCACTGAGCGTTAATGGTAATTTATGTGTGATATGATTTCATACATTCCGGGCATATCATGCATATATATTCTTAACATTTCTCACAAATGTAGAGAGTTCGTCTTACACAATTTTTGTCGTGACATCTGGGGGGATTTTTCAGTTCCTTGTATTTAGGATAATGACCCATACCGTCCAGTCTAATTCCAGGATTCACTTTAGTCCAGCTTTTAGATTTTTTTATATTAAATATAACTGATATTATTTTTTTTTTTCAAATATTAACGATTTCTTGATATAATCCACTAACACAGATTGCCGAAGAATTATTTCACTTTTTTGTTTATTTATCTAACTATGGGTCGGAAATAATATCATCAGTACAGACAAACGGTAAAATGTTTACTTCTGTTGTTGGAGGATTTGGTAGTCAATAACTTACTATAAAATTTTTGTTTTTTTATTATTATAATTATGATTATAAAAAATTAAACGTACACATATGTGGCCAAGGGCGTGAAGAGGTTAAAGTTTTGTTTTTAAATTGAAATGTCATTTTTTCCTGCTCTGCGTTGTATTTTTAAGTACTATTTGGCAAAACACATAGTTGCATTTCTATTTTTACTAGATTTTGAGTAGATTTTGCCGAAATCTACTAAATAAGTAGATTTTGTTTTGTATGGGAAATCTAGTTAAAATCAACTAGATTTGGCTCGAAATCTCATAAGTACTAGATTTCGCTGTAGTGTAAATGGCCTATTAGTTATTTACTTACTATAAATTGTGACGAAAGCTTGTTTTCATTTAAATAAAAAAAATCGTTCAATACGCGGTATTTTTCATCCCTCGATTTAGTTTTGCGAAACACTAAAATCTAAATTTTGTTTTGAAAATAAAACATTAAAAATGTTAAATAGTTTTTCTCCAGAAAATGTTATTTCTGGTACAACTAATAGTATAATTCCTCTGCTATAACGTTATTTCCTAATGAGAAAAAAATTATGAAAATATTAATTCGCAATTCCGTGCCCTGGCAGATCTTCCAGAAATTAAAAGTTTTAAAACGGGAAAATGTTTCAATTTGTTGGAATAAAATATCGGAAATTAAGAATGAAATGAATGAACCAATGTTTCCAGACATTTCTCGCATTGTGGGGTATTGTTAATACCACATTCGTCAGCAGCAGCTGAACGCATATTTTCAACACAAAATGCTGTAAAAACCAAAGAAAGAAACCGTTTAAATGTCGAAACTGTTTCAAGTTTGATTAAAGCTAAAGATTTATTAGGTGCTAATGATTGTTGCTGTTTTAATTATAATATTTCTAATGACCTCATAAAGTAAATTGAATTTTTTTCTTAAAAAATGAATGGAATTGTACTTTTTATTACAAATACTTTTAACTATAAGTAAGAACTGAATTTTAATTTATATTTTGTTATATTAACTAACGACCTCAATGTAATTTTCTTTATTAAAAAGAAATGAATGCAAAACTTTAATTTGAGCTAACTGAGTTATAATATACCTCTTATTTTATTAAATTTAAATTTTTAGTACGAAAATGAATTTAAATGAAAATTATTAGAAAAAAATAATTGAAAAACATTAATTTTTATTACAAATACTTTTAACCTTAAGTAAGAACTGAATTCTTTAATTTTTCTTTTTAATAGTTGAAATATGAAATATGTATATAGTATATACTAAACAATTTTGTCTGGAACAATAAAAGCTATAAATGTACCTTATTTTCATGTATAACAGAGTTTTTATGTACAGTGCACTCGTTATAAAAGAACACCCCAAAATATGAACATTTTTTCTTAATCATTGACTACTCCAAAATATGAACTTTGTACAAAGGCTTTAAAATTCGAACAGTTTTTTATTTTTAAAGCATACAAATTTCAGTTACAAAGCAATAGAAATTGGGGAAATCCCGAGTTATTTATGTTTATTTTAATATCAAATCTTAAAAAAACCACACATACATACATAAATACGTATATGCACGTTCAAGGTCTATTTTTTCGTTAGTTATTACATTTGTAAAAAGAAAAACAATGCGACCGTCGGACTACCCAAGAATGGAAAAATTTTTGCATCGATGGTTTTTGCGTATGAGAGATAAAAAGCTTGCGATTAGTGGATTGATTTTAAAAGAAAAAGCCAAAGAACTTCATTATAAAACTAAAGAATATTGTAGCTCAGATTTCAACGCCACTGATGGGTGGCTTCAAAGTTTTAAAAAGCGGTTGTAAGTACGATTTCTCAAAATTTCAGGTGAGAAGCTTTCTTCACAACCTCAGTTGGTTGATCCATTTAAAATGGCTCTAAAAGCAAAGATTGAAGAACTTGAATTAGCTAATGATCAACTTTACAACGCCGGTGAATCGGGTTTATTTTGGAAGATTTTGCCACAAAAAACTTACGTGTCGTCTCAAAAAAAATCAGCACCATTTATTTAACGAAAAAAAGAACTTTTATTTAAGCAAGAAAAGTGTTTACCTCGCAAGAAAACAACATTTTCTTCTACATTTTAAGCCATTTGTAAATATGAACAATTTCGAAAATATGAACAGGCATTGTTTTAATTAGTTCATATTATCGCGAGTGCACTGTATATGAAATAACTTTATTGTAAATATTGCAATTACTTTAAAAACGTGAATTTTTTGTTGATTTAATTTTTATAAATAAATACTTTTTAACAAAAGTACCATTTACTGCAAAAATTTACTCTTTTCGTAATAGTTCAGTACCATTTCAAAATTGTAATTTTGCAACCCTGGTGAGTGATAATAAAATCTTAATCAATTTCTAAATTAAAATTAAACAATAATTAAAAAAAATTATCATCGACAGCAGCGTTTACCATTTCATAGCACAATTGTGCTGAAAGAACTCACACGCATTCTGGTGTTTTTTTTTTATTGAGTTGTCGATCAGACCGCGACAAGAACACATGTGCGGTGGACACAGAATATACACAGAATAGAAACAAGAGTTTGACGTTTAACTTTCCATGGAGAAAGAGACAGCAAATATTACCAAAAAGTATTTCTGTCTCTCTCTGATTGTAACTCTGTTTTGTTTATTTATGTTTGTTTTAGTTTTCGGGGTGGTTTTTTAAATTGGCGAGAGTTAATAAAAAATGTAATTTTTGTCTAAAACTATTAATAAATAATAAAAACAACTAATAACAATAACAACTTTAACTTTTTCTTTCAAGAAATTAAAAAATATTGGCAACTTTCAGCAAGAAAATTTTTTTATGCGCAGTACGTCTTATTTTGATCTTGTAATATTTAGCTTCTTAATTAACTCTTGCACAAGAAACTATATTCATTGTGACCGAAAATCACACACATTTCGATTAATATTTAATTATTTAAGAATCTTTAAACTTTTCATTGAAGAAATTAAAAAATATTCCAAATTATCCCTTTTTTAACACAAAATAAATCTTTATTTACATTTAATTTTTCTACTTTAACCGCCAGTTTTCACTCTGTATATCTGTTGCTTCTATCACATTTGATTCGCAAAACATTAAAATATTTATTTTCTCCCTCTACGAGGTAGGTTAATGTGCTGCTTTGAGCGTTTTTAAACGTCAAAGGTTTCAATTCTGTGTATATTCTGTGGCGGTGGATGCTTTATCATTTTATTTAAGAATAACACTCAAAAATATTTTATGTTAAAAATGGTCTATGTCATTAGCTGGGCGTATTTATTTTTTTTATTTACTCGCATAGTATAATTTTTTTAATGCTTTGGATTGTCCGCTTTTTCTCTTTTAATAAAAAAAATGGGGTTTTTATTCTATTTATTTTTATTATTCTAAAAAACAGGGTCTAATTTTTATGCCAAAGATGAATAGCTTTATGTTCTTTTAATAAAAAACGGATTTTTTTATTTTATTTTTATTTATCTAAAATTATTAAGCCAAAGATCGATAGCTTTATGTACAAACATATGTTGATGAAATGAAAATAAAAATAGCGTATATTACTTATACTTTTCTATGGCTGTAAATAAATAAATTCTCTCAACTTATTTTCTCTCTCTTGCTCACTATGCATTAATTTTTTGGTAAACTCTGAACTAGAGCTACAGAATTCTACCCTTTAATGAATATGATGCTATCAATGCATACACAGAATTTAAAAATATTACAAGCGAGTAGACTTAAGTATAATCCAAACCATGTTCATTTTAGGATTTAATTAATTTAGTTCAAGTTCACAGTTCTGTCTCATACACGAGTTTCTATTAATAAGTCAATATACTTATGTTATACTACTGTTGCCGGATTTGCCGATTTTTGGCTTTAAAAATGACAAAGTGCGATTTGCTGATTTTGCTCCCAAAATGCCGATTTAATTAAAAGTATATGTTTGCACCACTGTTTTCATATAATTGTGTCAATATGACTTTGTTAAGAATAGAATATTTCGTATCTGAAGAAGATATGCAAAACATTGATACAGAATTTCGAGAACTTAAATTATTAGATTTCAATAGTATAATCAATAAATTCAAATGGATTCCTTTAGTTTTTGGAAACAAATTTGTGGAATGAAAACTATCGATACAAACTTTTTATTTCCAAAATTGCCAATTTTTAACTCTACCACATTCGTCCCACAGATATGTAGCCCTTGCGCTGACCAACTTCTTCCTCTTCCCTGATTTTGGTGGAACTAAGTCAGTACAACTTTGTGATATCAGAGCTACCACTCCGACCTGACATTCGTCCGCCAATGTGGAAAGGATATTTAGTCAGGTAAATATCAAAAAAATAAACAAAAAAATCGTTTAGACAATACCACAATTAAAGGAATTCTGTATACCAAAGACTATTTAAAATTAAATAAAACAAATTGTTTTAATACATTAATAAAACCTGATGTATTGCGGCAATTAAATTCCGATATATATAAATAAATGTTTAATTATATTTAATAGAACAAAGTGTAAACATAATTAACGTATAAATCTATGTATATTTAACTTTTGTACACAAATTATTAAATGATATGAATTATTTACTTATGTATATGGAACTTAGAATAAATTTCTTCAAATAAAAACAGACGTTTTACCAAAAAGAAAGATATTTTTATTTTTCCGGTTTTTTGACGATTTCGAAAATATTTTGCCAATTTTTCATCTAGTTTTGACGATTTTATACCAAATTTATCTGGCAACAGTGTTATGTATGTATTTCAAAAGGTTTAAAATTATTTTTTATTTTATTTAATTTTAGGTGACGATATGTACATGTATATGTATTTTATTTAAATATAATACTAAATAAATACTAATAACAAAACAAAACAATCAATTCACATTTTAAATAACAATAATCATAACATAACACATCAATTCATAAATAATAAAACATAAACATAAAACAAAACAATAAATTCACATTTTAAATAAATATTATTATTATTATTTTTATACTTTTCTTTATAAATTAATTTAATATTTATGTACATAAATTAACTTTGTTTTTCTCTAATTTTTTGTATTTAATTAATGCTAATTTTTTATATCTTATTGATTGTAAACATAGCACTGTCACTTATAAGATTTAGTACCTTGTTGCGCTATGTAGATCATAATAAATCAAATAAATAAATAAATAATAATTTAATAAAATTTTAATAAATAAATATGTTAATTTGACGAAGCTAATGAGAGTAAAAATAATAATCAAAATTATATAACGATTATAACGATGTTGAACTCACCTTTTTCATTTAACATTAATTGGCGTTGTGCACATATGTCAACAACTCAATTTTTAATCGGTCTTGCACCTCTTCCGACTTCTTATGGAGGCATTCGTCCAGCATTTTTAAAAACGTGCTTTGGAGCGAAAGCTGCTTCTATAGTCCCACACAACCTATCGAATCGCTCGCGCGATTCGTATACAATACGTTGCTGTTTTGTGCCTCTGACGATACTGGTGCCTTCACTGCACTGGCTAGTATTCAGTTCGGAGTATTCTACGTACTCTATTGCCTCTTCGTTTAGAGACATGGGTGGTGTCTGGCTGCAAGAAGGTGTGGTGTCACTGTTCATGTTCACCCATTGGAAATTGGAGGAGGTTCTACCAAAAAAAGTAATTACAGAGCATACATATGTACATGGTTTAAGTTTGGTTTAAAAAGTCCTTTTGCCTGGGAAAGCAGGCTAGTTTTTCATAATAAGTTTAACTTACTTTCTTGGAGTTACATGTTTCGTTAAGAATCGCATTGATTCCATATAACACCATTCCACCTTCTCTTCAGAAGCGGCACCAGACATCATTTTATTCGAAATTTCCCGCACAAATCGGTCGCGCAGCGACTTTCACATTCCTTTGCAATGATCCTCTACGTTAAAAGGAACAAATAGCAAAAACGACACGACTAATACTAAAAGAAAAAACCTACCTGACACTCCTGTTGAAGCAGCTACTGCCTGCCACGCTCGGTCTTTTAGGTATTTATTCCTAAATACTGACGAGCTCTTGTCGAACAGGCATTGGTGCATCTTCACCGCTTCAATGAGCTTCTCCTCCATTTTTTCTATAAAATAAAGTTATTTATTTGAGTCGTTTATTTTGAAAGTGGTTTAAGTCCTTTTTTAAAAAAATTTTGTTAATGATAACAATAATCACAATCCTATATAATCTTTTTTTTATAAACAATTTAAGTCTAGTATCATTAACATCGCTATGATTTGGGGCACTTGAAAATTAGCTAGTTAACGAAATGCATACAAATTTATTTTGAAACTGGTTTAAGGCCATTGAAATCCATAAAATTGGCAGTAACATGGTTGAAAATTGTACAATCGACAGAAAATAATGCAGATATTATTGACTATAAGTTTTACTATCAGGACATTCATTTTTGCCAAATGATTTTGGAGTGATAAAAATGACTGAGGAAAAATAATGTATGTCCCCCAGGGTTGCTATGAAACCATAAGAACATGTCAAAAGAGTAACAAATATTATATTATGAAAGGTGAAGATTTTTTTCTACAAAACCTCTGGAAGAAGCAATTCATAAAAGATTAAAAAACTCTAGTGGTGAACCTGTAAACTTGCTAAGGATATGTTGGATGCGATTTATAAATAAAATGAACACTAGAAAATGATTTATAAATAATCTATGCAAGTGGATACAGAGTTCGAAATACTTGATTTATTACCTTGTCGGGGAAGACCAAGGAACTTTAACAAAATAAAATTAACACCATTATACAAAAATGTACGTTCCAACTCCTAAGTATAAGGTTAACTATTTATAGGAATCACTATCACTAGTGGAGTAACTTTAAGTGAAAAAATTAACTTATTATAATATTAAACAAAGAACACAAAGTGGACTTATTCGTTTTCACAAACAAAAAAGTCATTTTATTCATTTTGTAAGTGGTTTAAGTCCATTTGAGGTTCTGAAACACAGCTTATTTTTCTAGTAAAGTTTACAAAACGTATTACGTTATATATTTTAACATGTTTAAGGTCACATAGCCATAAAAACAACTTAATACCAGTTAACAATATTTTTGAAACAATTCAAACGCAAAGCCTTAAAAATCTCAATATAAGAAAAAATGGACTTAAACCACTTTCAAAATAAACAGCTCATTTATTGAATTAAAAAAATTTTATTGGAAAAATTTTGTTACTTACGTTGACGCCAAGAAAAAATTAAAGAAAATGAAAGCAGCTGATTGTCAAAGCGCGCAAAAAGATGAGAGATGCCCAACTTTTTGCTTTGCGTTGCGTTAAAAGCACTTTATGTGACAAGTGCCATATAAACATGTACATTTATCTTAAATGTCAAAGCGAATTTGTAACGTAACGCGAAGCAAAAGTTCTATCTGACATGGCCTTAAGAATTCAGGCAGTTTGTGTGAAGACGTGTTCCGTGTGAAGAGAACCGTCATGGTTTGAAGATGGCAGGTGAAAAGATCTGCGTTGTAAGCAAAGAATAATAGCGAACAATCAATTATTGTTGTATTCGTCAAGTTGTATACGGTGGCACACAAAAGTAGTACGAACAATAAAGAGTTTAATTGTAACTAAATACATGTTTGTTTTTATTTGGTTTGCAACCGACGAACTCATATTTTCAACGTTTTTAAAAAGGTAAAAACATAACAATATGAAATACATGTTTACTGCTGCCAGCTGCTATAAATACAACTATTGTGACCATATCGTCAGGTATTACTGATTCAGCTAAGTATGTTCAGTATGTAACTCTAGATAAACGTAAGCGAAACCAACAATCATTGTGAATCACATCAACATCAAAAGGTGCTACGGTGAGTAGCCCGATTTTCCAAAATCGGTTTTTAATATGCTGGTGAATTTGCTTTCTTATCTAGTGTTTCAATATAACTATGTGAACAAAAAATAATACAATCGTTAGGGAGTTGATTTGGTCAATTGTTGAGAATTATTTCCATGCAATTCATGTGAAATGGGGGTGCAAAAGTCGGCCAAAAACAAAAAACGTAAATAACGACTTTGTAACGGACTTTGAAAAGGTGGAAAATAATTATATTTACCTCTCATACCTGTAAAGTTTTCCAGATAGTTGTTAAAAGACTCCATTATTACATTAGCCCCGAAGAAATTAAAAACAAGGTCAAAAATTTAATAAATTTTCGGTATCGAGAACCAGTCCCTCGATCCCTATTTCAAGTAGGACTAGAACCAGGCGACATTAAGCTAAAAAATATAAATTTCATCCAATATATAACTTACAGTATATAAGTATTAAGTCGCAAAGAGTTATGTATAAACATACATATGTACACCACTCTAACATTATAATGCTATATCAATTGTAATTCACTAACTCACTTTATTCTTCTTTTAACATTTTTCTTTAATTTTCATTTTTATCAAATATTTTCTTAAATATCATTTATTATGTAATACTCTTTATTTTTAATATTATCAACTATTTTCCTAATTACTAATTATCTCTTTTTACTCTTTACTTATAAATTATCAAATATTCCCTTATTGTTAATCCTATTAATCCCGTTAAATCATCCGATTTTTGTAAAGTATAAATAAGCTTTCGTTTTTAAAGATTGGTTAATTAAGAAAATATTCGTTGAATTGACAACATTAAATAAATATTGATTTTAAAAAAGATCATTCTTTTACTAAAAGCACGACAGAGGAACAAAGCAAACAATCAGCGCTTATCCAATATTAGTCTTACTAAAAGCTGCAATTAATTGATCTTCAATTCTATAGTACACGTAGAACTACATACCCCTGCACATTATAATAAAGTATGACACAAAATTTAAAAAAAAAAATGATAAAAAAAAGTGGTGGGAACCATACGACAAAATATAGAGGTTTCATTTTTTTCCACAGCTTAAATGATGAACAGATTAATGCAATTTTAATAAAAGCGACTCATTTAACATCGAATGATAACTTTATGGAAAAAATAAGACATTCACATTTCAATAAATTCTCAAAACTGATGTAAAAAAATTTGATAGGAAAACAGCGAAATATGGTAGATTTATATGGTAAGATATATCGTGCAACGCTGTTAATTTTTGTTTTAAGTTTACGTTGGCCAGTACTGTCACAATTTGCAAAAATTTCACAACCATATAGAAGAGAAGGAATATGGTAAGACAACAAAATTAATATGATTTGACCATGCAAGTCTATCATTGAATTCCCAGAGACGGACTGAACTATATCAATGCTATCTCCTTTGATATGTATCCTAACATTATCAATTTTTCTTCTCTGTTTCGAAAGAAAAATACATTTAGACTTCGAAGGATTAATACAAAGTCCATTAGCATACGCCCAGATATTTACTTTGGCCAAATCAGTATTAATTTGCATCACACAGAGATTTATGTCGTCAATACTGCGGCAATAACATAGTTGTAACTATTTTGTGAGTTTTTTATGAGCATCAATATGAATGATTTTAAGTTCGAGGGTTTTGAAAAATGGATGCATTTCGTCAGCTCTCGAGGTATAGCATGTGGAGGAGATGCAATATTTATTAATTCATGACACAAACACTATTTATGCTTCTCACGAAAACTTTCTTCAGGCTTGGTGGTTTATTCGGTTTAATTCTTTTATTCCATTATCAAAAGAAAAGAATCAATACTGAAAATTTTCTGGTTCATTTGTGCACCGTTTCCTGGAAGCAGGTGACTATAACGCCAAGCATACTTACTGGGGTTCGCGCCTATTAACTGCTAAAGCTCTAAATTTACTTAAACCTGTGAGTGAGCGTTATGATGGCTTTTAGTGGGCAACCAACTTATAGTTCTACAGGATGTGTATTCCAATAAGTTGTTGTAAAAGTGAAGAAGAAGCGTAAAAAATATCACAACACCCACTGCTGAGAAGACATTGTGTTATTTACCACATAAGATGAAGATTATCGCCAATTTCAATGACAACTTCATGCTACCCAAACAACACTTCGAAGAACTCGAAAACAATGGCAATTAAATAGAAACAAATTGAAATAATGCATTAAAAGGCTGAAAATCCTACTAGAAATACATTTAAAAAATGCGTCAGTGATTGCATACTTGGAAAATATTGATGCAATCCCGTTGTTGGAATATTAATTCTTAATACATAAGTAAATTATTCGATGGATAGTATTTTTTGCTAAACAAATTGATTCTGGAATTTCCGAAATACGATTTTCTTGTAAATGACACGTTTAACGCCGAGGGTGTTGAATTTTTTTTACAATTTTTTGTGGTTTTAAATTTATAAAATTTGTGATATTTACGGCTATAAAGCTACCAGAATATTTAGTTTGAATGCCACCCGCCATCTAGTTCTTTCGTGGCAATCGATGTCTCCACCATTTGGTAAGATGCTATGCTTACAACAATGCATCTGTGTTTATAACATATATTTAAGAAATGAAAGCTTTCACAAGTATAACCTATATTATGGGACATCAAGTGTTATTTATTATGACAAGCTTCTGGTCTAGATTTCTCCTACAAAGAGGAATAACACCTTTTTCTTGGAGAAATTTTGATTCTACAGTAACAAGCCGCAGCCACTACCACTACCTACATCGCCCGGCTTTGATACAGCACACAAATTCAGGTTAATTATAGATTACTCCAAATCAAGTTAGCAATAAGCCGTGAACAATATCAAACAGGATCTGTATATTAACATATAGTCAAATTGAGAGAACACCCCATACCATTTTTACTTTTAAACTAGCGTTAATATCAACATATATGATACAAAAAACTGATCCAAATTATAGGAATTAAGAGCAGTCTATACTTCCACAATATAATAACACTGCATGATTGTATATATAAAGCAATAAAATCTATTATCCAACTAAATTTCAATATTTTATATAAATTTGCAAAGGTATAAAATAATATAAAAATAACAATAATTTAAGCATATTGCGACCCGTGTACCTAGAAGTGTTCCTTCTAATTATGTTTACAATATATTCAGATTGCGTGACAGCGTTTATTTGTAGAAATTCATTTGAAATTAGACAGCGAACTTCCGCTGCATAATCTACTCATAAAATCACTGTTGTGCTAAGTAGTAACATTATGCGCAATGACATCGGCTTCACACATAGGAAGATTTCAAAGATCCCAAAACAAAATCTTTCGTATTATTACAGCTGCATCGTGGTGTTTTAAAACTTTTCTTAGAAGTACTTCTTAATGCTATTTCGCTCAAATCCCTTGACTCGTAACATCATGTACAACCACAGCTCTCATCCCTGCACATCATGGGGTCTTTTTTTAAACATTTTCTAGCTGTAAATTCCAATAAAAGAAAGATATCATCGATGTCAAAGAGATATCATCGAAAGTTGGTTTTTGTCAGCACTCAAGTATACGCCACGGCTTCTTTGAGTAGAATGCATTTGAAATGTCGAACTTTCCATGACTCTGTCGCAAGAATCAGTGAGGTAAGAAAACCACAAAAGAAAAAGTGTAACGGGGTCAAACTATACGGTCTCGGTGTTCGTTGCATATCACCATCACGTGAAATGATCATGCACTCAAATCTCTCATGTTCACGTACCCCCTTCATCCAAAAATGGACCTCACCGCTGAAGATGATTTTTCGATGAAAGTTAGGGCCAGTTGCAAACTCCTCTAGAGACC
This sequence comes from Sarcophaga subvicina, assembly GCA_936449025.2. Lineage (NCBI taxonomy): Eukaryota > Metazoa > Arthropoda > Insecta > Diptera > Sarcophagidae > Sarcophaga > Sarcophaga subvicina. The sequence goes on from OW388082.2 coordinate 42,099,957, forward strand.
ATTCAAGAAACACAAGTACTTGTCTATGGCTATCCACGGTGATTTTGAAAAACAGCCGCTATAAAGGACAAGCAGTCTGAGAGACTTCACAAGACAAAAAAATCTCAATTTATTATTGCTTGTTGTTCTGACTTTTTTTAATTTAAATATCCTTCCGAGCATTCTAAATTCGTTGTTCAATGCTTTAATGAAAAATAATATTTTCATTAAATATTTGTAAGAAATTCTTTAAATTCTTTATGAGAATTAATTAAGTTTAAACATTTTATGAGTTATGCAAAGTTATTCAAGTTACATTTACATTTTGCTTTACTTTTATGAACAATTGTATGTATTTTGGAATGTTTCCAACATCGACTATTGGATACAATATGCAATCATTTTACATAATATTAAAAATAGACGTTAAAAAAACTATAAAAACGAAATTTAGTAACGATTACACACATATAAATTGTGCAATTTGCTTTTGTGTTGCATTGTTTCCAGGACAGAGTACAGAAATTATTTTAAAAAAACTTTCTAATACGTCTGTTACTTATAGCAACCCAATACGTGTCGAGTTGTCCGATGCCAAACTGGTATTGCAGTTGATTACTGCAAGCTGGCAACTCAGGGGCCAACTTTTGCAACTATGACTTTGTCTTCATTGATTTTTATAATCTAGAATCTACTTGTAGTTTTGAATCTTTATTAACGTCATATAATTTGAAAACAGGTGGGGTAGTTTTTCGAATGATTTTTGTTCATCTGAGTCCAAATAAAATAATTTTTTTTTTGTTCTAATAGTCCTCGTAATTGCACTGGCAGATCCTGAGAACGCATCACATTCTCACTTTGGATAACTCCTGTTGTAACTCAATTACTTTTTAATTAGGAATGGCGACGCATTAAAAAAAGATTTTTTGCGACTTGCGGAAATTCCAAAATTCTCAGTTTCCACTCGAGTTATAACCAAATATTTTGGGCCAGTGAATAAAATTCTTATTATTTACATCCATTAAAATTTGTGAGTAGTCTTCCACGATTTGATATTTGATTAATATATTAAAAGATTTATAGGAGTTAGGTTAGGTTGAATAGGCAGCCGCCTCAATGGGCATAGCTTACTGGGGTCCTATAAAATCTTGTCGTAACACCAAAATTACATTCGGAGAGTTTTATGACAATTTTCTTCTCCTTAAGTTCCCGAACGCCGGGCAATGGCAGAGAATATTTCCTGTGGTCTATTCTGCTTCTTCGACTTTACAACTTCGCAGTCTACAGGCGTGAGCAATCAGAAGCCAGTTTCCCGATTAACTGCCATGACGTTCTTAAGATGGAATCGGGTCATGTTTAACGCATGATTTGTTCTGGTATAGCCACATTTTCGGTATGATTACAGTAATTAGGTAGTGCGAGCCACAATCTAAGATTCAGTGGTTCTGTAAAGATTCATCCAACTTTGTTGCATGATCTTGACCGTTCAGTGAATACTTGGATGAGATAATCCATTGTTCAGTTCAGTTATCGTATAATGGATCGTATATTCGTAGCAAATATATCCAAGAATGTTGTATAATCACAGTTTCTATACTTTTCGCGTTAGCATCGCCAACATGTCTGGTGGTAACCAGTTAAGGATAGTAAACAGTACTTTAGCTGATGTAGTTCTTAGAGGGCCTAATATCCCCATAAACGCAGAAAAGAAAAGCTTTATAATAGTTTTAGAAAACATCAGAGAGCGGAGCAGTCAGTAATCACATACGAGTATACAACTGAGTAGAACAAATTAGAGCCGGTCTAACTACAAAACAAACAAGTTATAATTTTTAGCATCAAAGTTAAATCCATTTAACATGCGTATCTTCTAACAAAAAAGTTGGATTTGCATTCTTCCAAGTACAATTATGTTACAGGACGCTTTATATTAATTGCAAAAATATTAGAGAGCCAATAAAGACTATTATTGGCAAATCAATTTGAATACATGAGTAAATTTTTTTTGCTTAATATGATGTATTTTAAACATCATTTAAATTAAAATCTTGTAGTTTAAGTTTGAATTTAAATTAAAGAAACAAAAATATAAACATTATTTTCATTACAATAACATCTACAAAATTCAAAGGATGTAAAAGAATCCTGTTGTACATTATCATGAAACAAATGGAAATGCAGTTCTCGAAAAAAAGTTTTTCTGTTTTTATGTGTTTGCTTTCAACGTCTCTTATGTGTTTTTACATGCAAGTTATTTATTTTTCTAATTCACAAATACCTATAAATATGTATGTATGTATGTATACATTAATTTACATGTTGATGTATATATGATGTATGCTAGTAGGGAGTTATCCTTTTGCTAACCTCCTTTACAGAATTACTTGCAAATGTAAAATTTTGAATAAAACTTAGGCAATTGATCCATTTCCTTTGGGACTTTTTTCTATTATAACAACATTTGGTCGAATAGTAAAGGAAGACTTCCCAAAAGAATATAAACAGATATGTCTGAAGCACTACAACAAACTAAGCATTTATTGGCATTGATAAAATTTGTTTCTTATTAAGGGTATGCTGAAAAAAAGAAATGTGGATTGTATTTAAATAAAAACGTAATTTACATATTGACAACCGACAGATAGCTTTTGTATTTGAATTTCCTCTAAAAGAGAAATACAAAGAAGGAATAAAAGATTGTGAAGCTTACTTTCTTCAATTGTATGCAAAGGTACAATTGGTTTTTTTAAGAAGAAGTACAATATTTTTCAAGGAACAGTGGCTTCTGGCTGATCTGCGCCGATAAATATAATTTAACGTTCGAAACACAACACGTATTTTGAATGGAAAATTCAATGATTTGTAAACCTTTTTCGTTTGTTCGTCCATTTAAAGAGTAAAAATCAATTCACGAATCTTTTTATACTGAAAAATTTACTCTGGAAACCTAAAACAAGAAAAATCATCTGCTACATATCTATGGCATATAAGAAGTCTGAAGTTATAAACATGAATTTTGATCTGTGAGTTGCCCTCTGTGATATTATGTGATTGGATTGATTGGATGCGGATAAAGAGACCCGAAATACCACCTCAGATATTAGCTGACAGGTATTTGATGCCTTCTGAATAACTTGCGAAAGATAAAAAGACTAAAACAGATATTTGAATGCCTTTAAGACGGAATTGACAAGCTTTTTTATTTTCATAAATATTGATTTTTATAAAGTAGGGCCGAGAGCTCAAACTAAAAACGAACCTTTTTCTATAAGCATCTATTGCCCTAGTTGAGGCATAGAAATCCATCCAAAAGTGCCTCTACAAACAAATAAAACAATTAGGAGGTAAATCTGCTGATAAGTTCACAGAGCAAAAGAAAAGCTCGTTCCTGCTGAGAGTACAATTTGTTTATACATTTGAAAGACCTATTGATGCCACTTTGTATGAAATATAATGTCGTCTAAATGTCAGACAAGGCTTTTCTGAGTGGAGCGGATGTGTTATGTTAAATTTCTATGACGCTGAATACTGAATTTGATAGATACCATGGTTATGCTGGCTTTGAAGACCGGTGTGGTTTACGGTCTATTCACATACATCTGCGGATCAAATCGCTCGATATCGGTGTCCACTCCACATCACCTTCATGTGAGATGAAAGATGAAATAGGTCGAGCAGAATATGCAATGCAGAATTATCTGTGTGGTACGTAGAGTTTAAAACAAATGTCGGTGTCCATATTATCCAATTAAGGCCGAAATAAGTTGGTGTTCATTGACCTATAGTGCTCCTCGTTGAAATACTTTCAAAGAAATATGGTGGTCACTCAAACGTGAAATTGATGCATTTTCCGATAAATAATCAAGATTCATCAAAAATTCTGAAATTTTTTTAACTGAATGCGTTAATTTTTGTTCTATTTTATCAAATGATATGTAAATCTCTTCACAAGAGAATGCATTTTAAGAACGTCACCACTTATTTTGTATTTTTTAACTAAAGTTCGCTAGTATGAATGGAAAAACTTATAGAAATATGAAAAAATTCGCAATTGCCAAGTTTACTTCATCAAACCTCATAAGGTATTAAGTGGAATAATACAAATATTTAAACCGTTTGAAATGTCCAACCTTCCCCTTTCTAAGAAAGTTTAAAGTTTGGACATCGGTTCAGATAATTTGGTGTAATAAAATTTGTGCGTAGTCAAAAAAAAAACAGTTTTTGTTAAACAAAACAAGTTTGGAGGGTTCAAGAAATATAAAAAAATATATTTTTGAGTTCTACTCAACAAAACTCACGAACTACACTATGTCATTAGCTAGGTGTATTTCATTTATTTTATAGTGTCGCATAGTGTAATAAATTGTAAACCTGTCACAAAATACACTCTATTGAAAGTAACCAAAAATAAAATGAAGAATAAAATTACAATGGCATTAATTTTTTTCTCACGAAATATTTATTAAACAGTGTTCACAGGAACGCATTTGATACTGCAAATTACATTTTCTTGACGCTAAGTGAACCAAACCTATCTTAACCCTTTCATACCCGAATTTTTTGGGCCAGAGCTAAAATTGTTTTAAGAACATGTGTTTGTTAGTCATGGTCTAAATATGAAGTGATATTAAATTCGGAGTCCTACGTATTCTGGTTTTACACGTTTTTAACCAAGCTTGTTTGCAAAAAAAAATGTTTTAAAAAAATTTAAAAATACGGAATTTATGAACAAAAATGTACAATGTTGCCTATAGGCAACATCGGGCATAAAAGGGTTAAAGAATATTTGTATTTCTTATACCCTGCATATATAAACGAACATTGAAACACACCTGCGAAATGAAGAAGTAAAAAAAATACCAGAAGCAAAAATTATATACCACGGTTTCTTCTCTAGATTCTCCAAGGGGATCTTATCACAACTGTTGACGCCATTAACACTTTATGTTTACAGATGCCAGCACAAATATTATTCAGTATGTGTATGTACTTACATACGAGTATATGTTTTATTTAATAAATTGTTGACATTTATGATGGCACTTCTTAAATTTTTCTTTATCAATGGCATTCAAATGAAAAAAATTTAAAAGGCTGCTATAACGTATCATTTCACCATCAAAAATTCACCATATCACATACAGAAAATTAAATTCACCAGCCCGTTACGAACACACATGCTGCTTTAGCTCTCTCCAAACCACGAGTGGCAAAAGCTTTAACATTTTTGACTGTATTGAAAGAAAAAATGTTTCTGTTCTCAGTCATAGTAATTTCACCATTACGGACGGTTTAAAATTCGCTTCCTTTGCAAAGAGTTAAATCAATTTCATAACAAAGTAACAAAAAACGTATTAACGAAATACAAACTTTGTGAACTTTTTATCGGTCATTCTCTTTCACGTCTGTCACTCTTTAAACATTGTAACATTGTAGTCCATGGGTACAAAAAAAAATTCCAAAATCACATCACAAAATTTTGAAATTCTAAAATTTCCAAGAAAGAAGGAAGTACAATTGATTGGATTGAACAACGAAGTGGTAGTACGCCTGTTGTATAAACTTAATTCAAGAAAGTACAAGAGATTTACATTTTCCGTAAAATAACAAAATTGGATAACTCCTATAATTTTTCAAAAAAGAAATAAAGTTCTCTTTTGTCACAGTTAATAAGATGTGTGAGAGGTGAAAACTAAACGGTTCGTCAATAAATCAAATTTTATACGAATTATGGAAATTGGTTTATTTCAAATAACAATACCTTGAATTTAAAAATGTTACATGAATGCATTTTTTAATTTTGAAAGATGTTCATTCTGAATTAGAAAAAAAAATTAAACACATAAATAAAATAAATGAAATATGTACATATCAACTAACAAATAGCATTTCATTCATTTGTATGAAATGAATAAATCGTCAAGGTTCTACATATTATGTTACTGTCGTAATGCGCTGCATGCTCATTTTTATCCATGATGTATGTATCATGTTTCTGTCCTAATTCGATCAGATGATCGCTTGTATGAGCCTATGTAACCTAATAAATGAGTGTGTATGAAAGTAGTATAAAGCATCATAATTTTGGCACATGTTACGCATAATTAATTATTACAATAACAAATGCTATAAGGTCGACAATAAGTATACGTCTCTTGTGCTGTTAAATTGACCAACAGCAGTCATCGATATTTACCGACAAACTTAAACAAACAAATGGACATTAATAATCGCATATGTGACAATATACATACCAGTAAATTGAATGAAAGCATTCGTGTTTTCTCAACATTCATGCATTCGTTGCTTATGTAATGCATTCATTAGACATACATTTCTATTGATATTGCTATGTTCACATTCGTTGTACTTACTGATTGTCTTTTCCATACAGTGATTTTTTACAAATGTAGATATCTTCCCATTTTGTACTATTAAAACATATTTCTTATTATTTAAACTCTTGATTTATTTTCATTTTGTCAATACATATTATTATTTTGTTTTCAATATTTTTTGAATTCTCACTGTTACAAATGTGACATTTAGTATTTCCTTCGTAGGAACACTCTTTGGAGGATTCTGAAGAATCACTGAAGAGTAAAGAGGTGAACTGCGTAATTGAGGCACCCCCCGTTAGTGGAGTATTGCATAAGACGCGGTAGGTTTAATTTTTAGCACTGTTTTACGCATTGTCATTTATTGTTTTGAAAGATATATGGGGAATTTCGTGTCAAGTTACCCAATTTTTAAAATCGATGTCTTCCGATTTGGATGATGAATTTGCACCAAGGTTAGTACTATTGGATAGTAGGCCAGACACAAATTTTCAGCTCTATCAGTCAATAATTGCCGCAGTTAGAGGTGTCCAAAGTTGTGTGTAAATTTTCACCTATTGGTCCTAGCAAAAATTTTGTTATTTAATTTAAACAAATTTTTGTTATTTTTTTTTAAATTAATTTATTTTTAAATTTTTTCAAAATGGGCCCTTTTTTTACTCAAAAGAAAGCTTACACAATTTCCTTTAAGGCCTTTATAATCGCTTAATGGGATGCGAGTGGGACATCTACCAAAAAAGTTATTTTTTAATTCAAGAAAAAGATTTTTCATTGTCGAAACTGGAATCTACCGCGAAAACCAAACAACTGCTCGTCAACTGTAACACACTCAGAAAGGTTAATATAATCAGCTCATAGCTCCGGACATCATCTCTCTGAATATAGGATGTCCCTGTTCACCATCGACTAGATTCAACATAATTAAATTTTTTAATCTAATTTTATTGTAATTGTAACTAAAACAATATACGAGTACATGTAAACTCCAGCCAGAAAAAGAACACCAATATAAGCATATCGTTAGTATAATTCGCAAAAACGCTAAGTCCACTTTTTTTTCAAAATTGAGATGTTAATGCAAAACGGTAACACTATACAAAATACATATTTTACAACAACAAAAAAATGTCATTATGTAGTTTAAAGTTGTTGTAATTTTGTGGTTTGCAAAAACGCTAAGTCCAGAAAACTACGAAAAAATTAAAAGCACGTGCTAACTCCACGAGTATTATGTATTAATTATTATTAATTTTTGATCTAGGTCCTTTAAAGAAAGCTACTTTGTAAAAATAATTGCATTTTAAAAGTTTAAAAATTTTAAAAACTGAGAAAGCTACAATGTTTTTTGTGTCTGCTGTAAAATTTGAAAAAAGGGACTTAACACATTTGCGAATTAGACTAACGATATAACAAATTTGCGTCGCTTGCGACTTAGCTTTTTCAGGTTTATGCGCGTTCGATCAGTTCAAAATTACATTCTTAATTGTCGGTGGGAAAAACGACATAAACGCAACTTTAATGTTGTTGATATGTGCTCTTATGTACCTTGGGTGCCCTGTTCCATGCGTGGATGAACAGAGTATCTGAGTTTTAATCCATTTGATCAAATTTAAAACTTTTTTCTCTTCCTTCTGATCCACAATTTTCTTCATCAAAATAATTTTTTATCACTATCAGGATACTCTTCATCCTCAGAAGCATTTAAAATAACTTCCAGATTTTTGTAGATAATATATACTCAGCCACAAAAGTATACATACGGATAACAAATTTCAGAAATTTTTTAACTAATCCGTTTTCGTTGAAAATCTTTGTAATTGTCTGACAACTTTCCTCGATTTTAAGACGGTCTTTTGCATTGGTTCAGAAATTTGTGAAATTTGTAAATCGGATGCATACCTTTGTGGGCCTGTGCAGGGCCACAATTCAGTTCAATTTCAAAAATTGTTTAACCAATGCAAAAGACCGTCTTACATCAAGGAAACTATAAAGATTTTCAACGAAAACGGATTAGTTAAAAAATTTCTGAAATTTTTTAACCGTACGTATACTTTAGTAACTGTGTGTACTTCGGTCTAGCCATATTGTCCACGATAAAGGACTGAACTTTTTCCAAGTCGACTAAATTTGCATGAAACTTCAACACTCAGCCCAGTTACCAAATATTCATTCAGTGTTTAGCCTGGCAAGAACAATGGAATTTTTAACACAGGGATGAGATAAACGTTAAGGGAGTACATGCAATGGAACGAATTAATTTTGTTGCATTCGCTTTTGAATTTCTGTGGTCTCAAGCAATAACTGTCGACGTAAGCCAAGTTTAAGTTTACAGCATCAATCAGCCCTTTTCAGGGCCACCAAATAAATTTAGCGCACAAATTGGCTCTTTTCAGGGCCACCAAAAAAATTCTTGACAAATTTTCTTATGTTCAACAGTATTTTAATAATATTTTAATTGCTGATGTAAAAACACATAAAATTATTGTAATTCATTAAACGAACAGAACAAAAATTTCAAAGAAAAACAATTCCATAAAATTTTTTGACTAAGCAACAAAAACCACCAAAAATATTTAAAAAAAAATTTCTGCATTCTAGAGTTTCACCTTAGAATTTGTTTTTTACACCATAATTTGTATTTCGGAAATAAGTTATACATTTGAATTCATCGAAAGTTGGCCTAATTGTAGGCCAAATGATTTACTAAATGCAGAAAACGTTTGGTTAATGACTCGACTTGTTTTATAAGAGTCTCAATTGCCTTATTGAATTTTTCATGTTCAGTTCATGTGCCACCCATTTTCCAGACCTTTGGGTCAGAAATTGTTTGTTGTGCATTTTTTAATAATTCTACCATTTCTGGCTCAAAGTGTCACTTCATCCAACATTGTTTGCAATTCGACATTTTCAACCTTTTTTGGTGATCGTCCACGTTCTTTATTTCTCACATTAAACTCCTTATCTCTGAATTGTAGAAACCATTTTCTATTTCCTTTCTTTAAACGAAAACAAAAAGTTGATGCTTTCCTGGTACAAAATTTGCCATCTTTAACAAGATGGAAATATATGATTTGATGTATACTAAATATATGTGATAGATGTCATCGCGAACACAGAAAAAAAAAGGTAAAACTCGTTCACAATAAATCTTCCCTGTGGAGATATTTGCATCATGCCGCTCACTTCATACCGGTACACCTAATATATATTTTTGTTGTAAATAAAGTCGCATAACATTCAATTTGCTGAATTTTCCTCACAGTGCAATTATTGTACATTCATTCAACCATGTTTCTATTATTATAACAAGATTAGAGTATAACAGTTACTTACATTAATTCAGGACAAAACTGTAGTCCAAAAATTTGTTTTAAATAAAAGAAATTCTTGTAATTTTTAATGAGCCGTTTTTGCCTATACCTTTAGTTTTTCTTAAGTGTATCTCAATTCTTTGCCGCTGAGAAAATATTCTGATATTATGATTAAGAAATGCGTAAGAATTACTTTCCAAAGTATTTTAATTTTTCACTATTTTAACAAATACTGACGAATTCAATTATTCAAAAAAAGTTCTCTTTCTACCACATTCTCCCGCGCAATATGATATTTAAAACTCATATATACATAATGTATTTATTTATTATTTACAAATTATATCCTAATTATATACGAGCGGAGTAACTTCACCATATGCTCGGTGTAGTGTCACAGACCAGAATCTCTGGTGGGAATTGAATCCACGAGCCTCATGCTAATAGTCTAGCACACTACCCACTAGACTACCATGGCACCCCATAATGTATTTAATATAGTATATATGACGTCCATAACTGTTCAATGTAAAATATAACAGTATTTTCTAGTACAATGTTCTTTATAAAAATTATTTATTCTTCATGATTTATGTATGTTTCTTACTTTTTAGCAAATTAAACCGCCTACAAAAATTAATTTTTTTAAAGAAAATAAATAAAATAAATCACTTGTGTGACGCAACGTTAATCTGCCTATTTTAGATTTTCAAACAGAAAATTTTAGTATTAAAAGTGGTCACCTTTTGCTTTAACAACTTGTTGAAGCCCTGTTAGTATATTGTTGCTTAGACTGATCAATTCTTAACTATTCTTCAGTCTATAGCTACCGAAAGCTCTTTCAGACTTTGTAGAACAGGACTTCTTATAATTTTTATTTTTTTTTTCTGTACATTCCATAAAATTTCAGTATATTCCATAAGATCCGGCGATTGTGCGGGCCAATCCAGGAATTTAATGTTGTTTTCAGCAATCCACTTAATTGTTACCCTGGCCTTATGCTTCTGTTACTTATGTGAATAGTTGTGGAAGTCACTGTATAAATATACTATATTTATGTGTACACAGCCATTCTTCTCCGTGTCGAGACAGATGCAGATGTGTACGTAGAAGAAATGAGTTCAACGTGAATGCAAAATATCTTAAGGCAAGTTTGACTTCCGTATAACATTCTATTAAATTTTCCGTAATAATTTGTTGGATACTCATTACGCAATAATTACCATTTAAAGTTGATAGCCAAAGTTAAAGGCTGACGACAAACGAACAAATGTGCCGCTATGTACATGGCACAATGAAAAGCTTTCGTATCCAAAAAAATTTTATATTCATATTCGATTTACCCAAACAAACCGTGTGCTATAGAAAAAAAGAGTTTTGAGAAAATTTTTATCTATCGACGAATCCAAATTTTGCCGATAGGGATCAGTCGGAATACGGTTGCGTCCAGCTAACCAATATCTTAATTCTAGATATACCAACAAAGCAGCGCATAGAAAATTGGAACACTTTAGTGTTTCTTTATAGTGGGATCTAACAATAGCTTTATTCTTTATCATTGACGTTTAGATGGTTGATATTCACAAAACGGATACAGGTGTCTAGCTGAATAAATCAATCTCAAGTTATTACTTTAAAGATCTCGATTCTCATATAATTTTTTATCATAAACTGCTTAGAAGGAAACAACATCATTTCAGTTCCTGCTGAACAATGTAAAACTACAATTTCAAAATTTTTAACCAACAGTTTATTAATTTAATTATATTTTTACGACTATTGCTGTTAAATAAAATTATGCCTTGTTGTACTGCATTTACTTATTTCAAGACCCAAATATTCGAAAAGAGAATGTAAATACACATATTAATATTGCAACAACCCTACGAAACTAACACGTTATCAGTAATACTTGACACACACTTAGCGTTGCTCTATTGTGGCAAAATAAATCAAGTGCACGTTTAAGTTCGATGTTTTGATATACGACGGTGCGGCAGTGATCAAAATTATTATTGTTTGCTATCGCTCATAGTGCTTTACAAAAGTTGTCCAATTTACTGCGTATTGCAGCCAGACTTTTGACCTGTATCCGACTAAGATCTTTATCAACAGACTTTATCTCTTCTAACAATTCGCGGGCCATTTTTGCTGCGAAAGCCGCATACAATATCGCAATCCAGCGACATTTTCGCAATCTCGTCTTTAATGCAATGGGTGTTAACTTCCTCTTCTGTTAAGCTCTGAGTTGGAAATCCAGTAGTAGGGTCATCATATCCAAAAAATATTCCTAAAGCAGCGGTTAACGTAAGCCTACAGTTTGTTAACTGTTTCCACTAATATGAGTGATCGCGTCCGTAAAAAAAGTACATGTCTCACATTCGGATCCAATATCTGTATTTAGGTCATAGAAGAAATTTACCGCTAACTTCATCTGTGGTGTTTCAACTGCCAAAGATTTCTTTCTTTTAGTTTTCTAAATTACTCCATAACAGCTTTACTATTTAGTAAATATATGCTCGGGGTTAGTCCGGCATAATATTCAGCACACATGAGAAATAGCATGGTGTAGGGACAATTGTTTGATTCAGTGTATATTAGAATCTGTGAGTATATTATTTGAAGTTCCCAGACAATCATACCAGAAAACGTTAAAATGAATTAAATTCTAATGATCATATTTAACAATTTTTTCTTTACATTTTTCACTTGATATTGTTGCCAAAATTTGTGGTTTTTTAAGTGTCTCATATGTACCTGATACTTTTATTTTTCCTTAATATCCGAAAATACTTCTTGTTGATAACTAAATATCTACACTTATAAGTGATATTTTTAAATTATCAATTTATTCCTTTCGCTAAAATTTGTTCTTTCAATCAATTCTAACCAACACCTTCCCATAAGTGGGTAGTGACAGAGGAAATGAAAGCAAAACTTTGAAGTTTTGTCTTTCATTTCATTTCATATTCTTTAACTGGCTTTACTTCTACCACTCGTAGAACATCAACGTTGAGATAAATAGAAGGAAATAAAGGTACTCCCTGCAAAAGCTCACAATGTTCATCCCTATACTGCTCCGATCTAAAACCCTTAAGGAGAGTCGCGTAGTAAAAAAACGCAAACATTTTGGTGCCTAGCGGTCAGTAAAAATCAACGTTGAGATAAATAGAAGGAAATAAGGGTAATCCCTGCAAAAGCTCACAATGTTCATCCCTATACTGCTCCGATCTAAAACCCGTAAGGAGAGTCGCGTAGTAAAAAAACGCAAACATTTTGGTGCCTAGCGGTCAGTAAAAATCAAACGCAAGTGTATTTAATTTTTCAGAAGAACAATGAGTGGCAATGGCCACTATTCAACGGTTCGGAACTACCAGCAAAATTTAAATAATACATCCTTTTGTTTGGTTATCCTTTTGAGGTTCCAATTTTCTGTTGCATTAATACTGCCATTTTTTTCTGTCGGTTTTCTATTGTCACAGCTCTTACAGCCATTGACAATTTTTCTGTTCTGTTTCTATTCCATTTTTTCCAATGAATCCCATGTATGCAATAAGGACCATATACATAGTACAATAAATAGCCCGGGTGATTAATGCAACAGAGAAATATTTCATTTGATTTTCTTTTATTCTGCTATTTTCCTTTATAAACTGAAATATATGTATGCATGTTTTTGTTTGTATTAGTGTTCAAGTAATCCACTGAATTGATTATATAATACAGCTGACGTAGTTTCGAATATATTTGTAAATTATTAAACACTTACGCCTGATAAAATTATTTTTAATTCGACATAAAATTTAACATCAAACTGTTGTCTAAAGTGCCTATTACACGGTAGAACTGCGCCTGCAAATACAAACTAAACAGAGAGAGAGAGAGTGTTTTCCTACTCAACTATCCAGCCAAATTAAAAATTTTTGTTATTCATCGGGATAAGTTTGCAAACACGAATTATACCCCATTACACGTGATTAACCCATTAGTGCCCAGTGGCAACTTAAGTTGCCAGCAGAGGTTGCCTTAGTTTTTATGCTCTGCGAGGAAATTGAGAGTAAAAAACAAATCGGTAACCGTTAGAAATTTTTAATAACATGTGGTTTTCTTTATTTCTTTTTATTCTGTATCGCTTGCTTTTACAGTTTGGAAGATAAAAGCTGTTAATTTTTAAGTATTTTTTTTGTCGGTTTTTAACCGAGGCTGCTGGATTCAAATGTAAGTTTATCGTATATTATAAATATGTTTGCAAAAAGAGGTATGTTTGAGATAGAAATACACCTTAGCTTTTGTTTTAAACTAAAATTTTATCAATTTGCATTTAATATTTCTTTTAATTGAATGTTTTGTGATGGTGGCATCTTAAGTTGCCACTGGGCACTTAGGTGTACTTTTTGTGTTGTGAAGTGTCAGTGAAATATCAGTGTCAATAAATTTTATCTTCGCGCATAAATAGAAATTTTTAATATGCTAGACATCGCACAAAATAACGCTAATACTTGAAGAAATTTTGGATGAGCCGGGGATTTCGGAAAATGAAGAAATACCAACAGATATTGTTTTAGTTTCCTCTATAGAAACGGCTGAACAAGATACAGATATGGATTCAGACAATTCGGATACAGAAGTAACTGGTTGGTTTCCGTTCTGAATGTTGGGCCAATGTGCAATGTTCCTTTTAAGATCATGTGGAGTACCAACATTTAAAAGAGGTAGACTATCACGTACTCAAAACGATGCAATAAATAGCCTCCGTTTAGATATAAAGGATCACATTATTATAAGAGGTGAATCGAAATACAATCGCTGAAAAGTTTGTCCTGGTCGGACTTCACTTATGTGCAAAAAATGAAACATTTTTCTTCATGCTAATTATTGTTTTCAAGTATTTCATATAAATAAATAGAAATTTATGTTTAGTTTATTATAATTTAGTGTAGTTCGAATAACTAATTTGGTTCCATTAAAAAAAATCGTGAATAAAGTTTTATGTTACAAATTAAACTGTGTGTTGTGTTTGATAGGTATCTGCTCAGTGGCAACTTAAGTTGCCAGGCTAAAGCACCCCCTTACCCCAATTTGCTCGCAAAGTCGCTGAACAAAGAGTGTTTCTTAGACCACAAGCAATACATGTTTAAAATCTGGTGCTAAAACTCCCAAAAAATATTTCGGGCATTATTGGGTTAATGTTTTGCCATTACGTACTGTCTGCAAGCGAAGTTCGACCGTGTAATAGGCATTTAAGAGTTAATTGTTAAACTGTATAACAATAGCAAAAGTTTGTAGGAATTTGATTAAAATATTAGACCAACATGATTCAAAATTTGTATAAACTAGTTATTTTCACGAGGATTTTTACTACCTTTTTGCGATTCAATACAGAATATTTTATTTAAACTAATTTACTTAGAACTAAAGTTTTTAAAATTATTCAAGAATTGATCAATCAGAATTTAATAATTGACAAAATTTAATAATTAACAAAAAGTTCATAGAAAAAGTATTAAACATAAATTGCCAGCTCAAGTTTTAAGTATTTAGCAAAAGTGCTATCATATTGCATGTACGCGTAAAAGGCAAAATAATTTGACACTGCAGTATGGGCATTCATACACTGCCGTTGATGTAATATGGGTATTCACCTTGCGTTGTTATTCATAACGTTGTTAACTTACATACATAATTGGTCATTACAATCTTCAGCCAGGATTACGACCTAGTAATTTTATATGTGAAAGACGAGACCTACAGTTTAAAGTCGACTCCGGACGACAGATTTTTGAGAAGCTTTTCATGGCAATTTTATTTTACTCTCAGAGTTTTTGCCAGAAATCTGCTGAGAGGAAGTCGCCGAAGAAATACTTTTTGTATTTTATTTTGATGTCTGGCCTGGGGCTCGAACCCTGGTTTTACGTCTAATAAGCCAACACACTACATATTTGACTACGGCGGTTACAATGCCGTTTGCTCAATTAACGGTTGACTTTTTTGCTTTGAAAAAGATTTCCGCAAATTTTTTATTCCAACGTAACAAATAGACTCGCAACCAAACAACGCTTACAAAGGATTGAATTTTATTGTCAAAATCAGTGCTGTGTGTGAAATACATTTCTATTGAAAAATTATATACAGCGACGAAGGCCCCTTCTTGGTTCAATGGGTGTGTCAACAAACAGGATTGCTAATTTTTTTGTGGCAATACGTGATGTTTTTGTGCACAGGTACAAACAAGTAAGCCACCATTTTAGCCGATATAAGATATTGTTATCGGTGTTCGCATTGAGATTATACCTGCCTTATTTATATACTTACCTTCTTATGCCGCAGCATGTTTACCTCTTTTTATCCACAATAACAAAAAAGGAAAACAACAGTAATAATTACTATACTTTGGTTGAGTAGAAAATAATCGGCAGATAAAAAGGGATTAAAATAATATTGAATGGATAATACTGCAGTCGAACAACACAATAACTGCAAAATATTAAAGCATAACAAGCATACAGCCATCTACTAGAAAAATATTTACACAACTTTCCCAAGCATCAATTATTATAACAGAGATTCGATTAAAAAGGCAATTGTTTTTAGCAGCAACACCCTTTAAAATTTATTTTATTGCAGACGAAATAGAATTCAAAATTTTAATTTAATTATAAATTAAATTATAAATGTTAATTAAATATTCAAGGTCTACACCGACAAACGATGCGCAAAATTCAACTTTGACAGGAAGTACAAACGGCGGGGCAAAGGAATACTATCTGACAGTCAGTCCGCGCTGAGCTTAATCAGCCCAAATTAGGTTGAATCGAGATTATAATAGAGATTTAAATAAGCTAGGCGGAGCTGTCGGAAATCGCAATAATAAGCAGGCAGATCAGTTTGAGAGTAGGGAAATTCCTAAAACGCTAATGAGATCAGAATCTTTCTGTAAATTAGGACTATGGGTGCGGAAGATTATGCTCAGCGATAACTGAAGAGAAGCGGACATTCTTCTCAACTCGAGCAGATTTACGGCAATCTTAACTTTTGTTGGATAATTACGAAATCGAAATCGCCATATTGGCTTATAAGACGTCAGGCCCTGGTTCAAACTCCTGCTCAGTCATCTCCAAAAATACGAAAAAGCTCTAAGACGAAATAAAATTCCCATGAAAAGTTTCTCAAAAATGTGTCACTCATAGATAAAATTAACAGATAAAACATGGATAGTAATCTTGTCGACGGTTATGCCAGTTCTTAACTAAAATGTAACGATAGTGAGGCAGCATAGTTCTACATATTATACAGTAATATTTACATGAGGATTGTTAAAGATGATGACATGGTAGAAAAAACAGAAATTTAAAAAAATCAAAATATAAAAGCATCGAAATTAGTAATTGGCAATAAAGTATTAGGATACTGTTTCGAAAGAGTGTGTCTTAAGTGAAAATAACGATCATAATACTTTGATTTAAATTTGGAATTATGAACTAATGAGTCATAGACGACACTTAACCTTCGTACACCAATTTAAATAGTAAATAACTGACGAACTTCTTATTAAAAGTTAAAATATTGAGAAACGTTCAGGTTGAAGAAACGAAAATCGTTTAAGATACATGAAATCCGATGAATTATGGCTATATCCCTTTTTCCCACTTTTGGAATGAATGCGACCCTCCTAGCTAGCCAATTTCGGCATATACATACATATGTATTTATTAGAAATGACAATAATTACTCTATACATTTTCCGAAACCTTATACAATAAAAAGGTGCTCAAAGCCCATTTTATCCTCTAAAAAATCAGAGATCAATATTAATTTCGATTAGATTGTTTGGTTGAACCTTGAATAAACAAAGATAACAATAATAAAATTGTTGGTATTTTGCAAAAAATGGTGTGAAATTAAGGTCACAATAAATATGGTCCACTTGTAAACTACTATGAAAAATAAGGGATCTGTTTCACATTCTTCTTTGGTTTTAAATTTTTTATTATTTTAACTCTTAAACAGTCAATCTTTTAATTATTGCTTAGTTTAAAATTTTAACATTTTCAGCTTCACCAAAAAGTTGATCCTTGAACACCTTAAGTTAGAAATGGTGAAAAGCAAATTATAGAAAACGTTAATAAAGCATGAACAACAGCAGAAAATAGCGTTTTAAAAATTAACTACGGGTGAGAAATAAGCCAAGAAAATATAGAAAAGGCTTTTTACGGAACCTGAAGAGAAGAGAACCTATGACTAGAGCAAGCGTTCTAAAATTGTGAGCTATATCGGCACAACATTAAAATCTATAATGTCGAATTCTCCAAAACTATAATTTTAATGGCGGATTCGCATGCAAGAATTCATTTTTAAACAAAAGAAATGAAGGATTCCGATTTTCTTTTTGGACAGTTGTCCCGAACAAAGACGAAAGCAAATATGATAAATTTGGTTGAATATATTTGAAGAAAACCCATTCAGAAAATGAACCCGAGGCAGTTATGTATGTATGTCCTACTGTCAAACATGGTGAAGGGCACATAATGGCATTGGGTACTTGTTCAAAACTGCCCTTTGGCAGATTTCAAAGTATTTTATAAATTCTGCTACGGATATGACAACAGCAATCGGCATTCATTTTTTGTGGTTGCAATTAAGACGAACTTGTATTTCGTCAATTTATTAAACGAAATGCAGACAGTCGCTTTGACAATAAAAGCAGTCTGTTCATTTTTCTTTTAATTTACTAAAAACATTTTGGACATTCCATTTTCCATCATTTATTCACTTTTTTGCAACCAATTGTTTAAGATGAGTCCTTTTGTTTTGATTTCGTTTGAAGTCTCTTGCTTTATTCATTTTTTATTTCACTTTTCCACTTTAATTTTTTATTTTAAAGTTCTCTCTACTTGACGTTTATTGATTGCAAGTTTGTCTGAAAATAATCATTGAAAATTAAATTGAAACTAAAATTATAAACCGGCTCTTGCCAGAGTAAATCAATGTGAAGACGTTTTTATTTTTATCTATATAACCTATTAATTAAAATAATTAAATTATAATTTAAACTTCAAATTGTGGGAGTGGTAGATACTCAAGCATATTTAATAAAATGTTTATTATTGGAAGATTTGTTTAAAAATAAGGAAATCATATTCACTCACATCGCTAATAAAGTAACGAGAAAACTGCCAATCACATGCAAATTCTTATTAAATTTTATTCTATAAATACAGAAGAAAATATCTTATATATAAAAATGAATGTGTGTTTATTTGTTTGTGGGTTTGTTTAAAGTCTATAGACGGCTAAACGGCTCAACCGATTTTCTTGAAATTTTCACAGTATCTTCCTGTATGTCTGGAAGGAACTATAGGCTTTAAAATTTCATGAAGGCGAGGTTGAATGTTTGTTTGTATGTACCTTATAGAATAGTAAACTATGCATTTGATCATATTATGATCTTCAGCAAAGTTATTGCGCATAAGCCGGGGAAGGTTTCTAATTTGGTATGACTAATTTCTGGCAGGTGGCGCCACTGAAAATAACTTAAAATAAACTGTGCATTATGATCTCTAGCAAAGTTACTGCGCATGAGGTTTGTAAGTTAGTATGACCAATTTCCGACAGGTGGTGTCACTGAAAATTACTCAAAATGAATTAAATCTTAAACTATGCATTCTTTAACAAAGTTGTTGCGCATGAGTCGACAAAGGTTGGTGCGACCGATTGATGGCATCAATGAAAAATATTCAAAATGAATGACAAGCAATTGGTCCAACTACATCTCAAGCACGGAAGAAAAGAGCATTACGAGCCTCAGAATCGGACGAGCATTGAGACTGAAAAATCGTCTATTATACGCCGCTGAGACCCGTTCGCATGAATCCCTTGAACAACGACAAGTGAGATTAGAAACTGATCGAATGCGTACTACTCAGGCCCGTTCGTCTGAATCATCTGGACAACTGGAAACAAAATCAATAAAATGATTCAAAATTAATTGGACATTTGTGTAATGTCTTTCCTTCAAATTTATTTTAGTTGGTGGCGCAGCAACACGCGCTGGGTACAGCTAGTACAGATATATATATACACTTTCAAAGTATGAAAAATTTCATTTCAAATATGTATGCAAATGTACAATATGCATCATTTGCTGTCATAGCTGTTGTTTTAATTGTCTGTTTTACATATTTGACTAAACATGTATGTATTTATGTACAGAAGACTTTATTAACATAGATGTCGTATGGAAAACAGTAACATTCCATGCTGCGATGTATTATTTGGCAACTAAAAACTGTTGTCAAATTTATACGACATTAAAACGGATAAATGGTATGAAAAATCTGGCTGAATAACTGTATAATACTGCATGCGAATGTTTGACTCCCATACTATTCAGTACTTTTTTCTTTTTACTGTCGTAGGAATGGTTAAAACTACGAAAGAAAATCTATTTGAGGATTCTTACAGACTGATTAAGATTACTTTACACAGCTTTCAACTTCAAAATAAATTTCCCACATTCTTCTTTCTCTTATCATCATCCAATAAAGAAATTAAATATTTCCGAGCCAAAATAATCGTGCAGTCTCGGAGTCTCGAATTAACAATTATATACACATAAATTACTGAGCTGTGCGAAATATGTGTAACATTACATCAGTAAAAATGCTGTGATAAAGTTACTAATTCTGCGGGATTACGATCCTGTATCCCAACGAAGAGTCTGGTCAGCTCGTAATAATTAAAATAGAATTTAAATTTTAATAAATAAATAACTTGAGGTGTAGTAGTACAACTATGAGTTTGATGCGCAATAACATAATGAGTATAATGTTTTTGCCACTGCAAAATGCATTGATGGCTGAAAATGAAACACGTATAAAATCATTGATTATGTGTGGACAAACATTGAATCTAACATCTTATTATGAAAATAAGTGATCACAAATCTTTCGAAATTATTGTTCTTATTAAGAAGAATAGAACAGAGGAGCTAAGTCGAAACGAAATTTATGTATGTATATATGATTACATATACAGTGGATCACAGTGAAATTGATTCACTTACACTACAAAAAAGGTCAAAAATCGATGTTAAATTCTAAAGATTTGGCCTTAATCGCTTAGATCGATTTGTGTAACTCTTAAATAAACAAAAATATGCACATTTTTAAAGTCGACAAATTCTTTTGAGAGGTTTTCGCATTTTATTTTGTTGGATATGTCTCACCTGAGGTTTGAACCGTGCCTCACGTCTTTCTTTCTTTTTAGAAAAATGGAAAGAGAATCTTTTTATGCAACGTGAAGAATGGAGCATCGTCAGTCATATCAAACTCAATCCAAGATGAAGTGATCGGAAAATGTTAGACATTGTTGCAAAACATTTTAATACAAGCTAGAATGTTAGAGGACGTGTACTTGTCAATTAAGACAAGTACAGTTCCCGGAGGTCGAATTGACCCATTGTGGAATGTCAAAGCAATGCGCCGAATTTTCCGAAAAATTGATTTTAATGGCAGCATCGCATGTAAAACAAAAGAAATAAAAAGATTCGTTTGTTGTTTACTCTTTGCTGCGTTGAGATTATTTTTCATTTTGGAAGATTGCCTTGTTTACAGACGAAAGCAAATGTCATTTTTCAGGTTCAAAATATTTGGAGAAAACCCGAGGCTCTCTGGCATTCTCCTGTTAAATATAGTAAAGGACTTGTAATGGTATGGGGTGCTTGTTCATCTGCTGGTGTTCGCAAATTTCATTTTGTTGAAGCTAGACACAATGTAGCATTTGAAAATTCTCAAATAGAAAACTAATATAAAATGCCAATACGATTGTGATAAAGCACACAGTTGATATGTACCCGAATATTGATCCCCTAAGAATACAACTGAAGTTCTTAAGAAATTACTCTTGAACAATAGTCCTCTAGTTATCGAAGCTTAATACCAACCAGAAGATTTGATCACAATCGAAAATTTGTGGCAAAAACTGGAAACCAAACTGAAATGAAAAACTCTCTTTTGCAGAAGCGGAATAAATTAAGCTCCTAATGTCATTAACCACCTACCTATCTAGGTAGCAAAAGTGTCGGCACCAGATGTGAGCAGTTAGGAGTTTATTGAGGATATAAGGAATAAGAGAGAGATTATTTAAATATTCTAGAAAACATATGCACCTAAAGTTCGAAACAATTAAGAACTCCAACCCAATGTGTTTCCAACTAATGTGAAGATGTGATTTGTCTTCCAAATTCCCCACAGGCTTAATACTTTTGCACAGTTCCCATAACACTCCAAGAAAGAACGGTATTCGCTAAACCTAAAACAAAAGTTAACTGAAAGCATTGCTCATATATGAATGGCGGCAAATATGAATTGAACACCCAAGAAAAAATTGTACATTCCATGTCAAACAGATTAAATTGAGTGCTCTACACTTTTGCGGTGTTAAAATAAGAAGTCACCAGAAACTTTTTCTTGTTTTTCTTTTGGTTTGTGAAAAAAAATTAAACATTTTTACGGTGTTCTTGTAAACTTTACCATTTTATTTCTATCCTCCATTTTTTTTAATCTAGTTTAATAACTTGGGATTGTAGATTATTTTAAAATCATGATAAAAATAAAAGGCGCGAAAGCCGCCAAACCACTACATATTTTACAACATTTATTTAATTTGCCACGTGTTTTTTCTATCAATTTTCTGTTGGAACTCTTCCTCTATATACATATATTTATCTACATACATGCATATATGGGGATGTAGAGGAATGAATTCAAGCCAGACAGCCTGAATGAATAATATCTTGAAGCATAATACCCAATGTGGCAGAAGCTGTGTGACACTAAATTCCGTCCACGAAAAAACATGATTATCCAATTCGTGTGAAAAATAAAGGTAAAATCATCGACCTTTAGAGTAACATTGTTTATAATGATGTCATGGCCAATGTCGTCCTCAGAGAAATATGGACCGATGACGCCGCCATCGGAAAATCCATATCAAATAATTACTTTTTCGGGATATATTAGATGCTGTTGGATCTCATATGAATTGGTATCAATTCACATTCCACAATTTTGTCTGTTTCCGCATCCATTCCTCTAGAAATTGGCTTTATCGCACGGTATGTTGTCCGAATTTTCATGTTGATAAAACAATTTTATTATTTGAACGTTTTGTTGAATTCTGTATCAGTCCATCGTGATTTGGCAAAATAGAGTGAATAAATGACAATTTATTTGACAGAAGTAGCTATAGTATTTTTTATGAAATAGTTACTTGCAATGTAACTGTGGTGATTCACAGGTAAAGGCTCAGTTAACCGACCGTAACGTAATGTAACATAATATAACAGTAACGTCTACTTAACGTAAAAATGTGTCGTATGTTTTTAAGTAAACAATCCGAAAACTAATATTGAATGTCATAAAATAGCAAAAACTAAAAATAAAAAATAGAGATATTGATTTAGACTTTTAAATTAGACTAAGACTTTTAATTATTTTAAATATAATTAGATAAAAACTTTTTATTTTAATTTTTTGAACAGATTTTATTTTTTATTTTCTGTAAGATAAACAATTTCAGTTTCACACAAATAAAGACACTCAATTTTTGCTTGTGTCGAAAACACAAACAAAAACACTCAATTTTGTGTTTGTGTTTCCCACATAAATAGCCAATCAAGTGAAATAGTTCATCTTACAGAAACAGTTCAGGTATTTCGGAAATCGAATTTATACGAATGTAAAAAGTTTTTTATCTTCTTTTGTAAAGGTAAATTACAAACGAAACAGGGAAAACTATACTTTTATATTTTAAAATAAAAATAAACCCTACCTATATAATGTAATAGTAAAATAGTATTTATTTTTATTTTAAACTATAAAAGTTAATAATAAAGTAAATTATAATTTGGGTTTTAAATCTGAGGTTTTATTTAAAGAGAATTCCGCATACAGATAAAGATTAATAATTTGATTTTAGCTCCAAAGTATGCACACATCGCCCGTCACTGTTATTACTAAGGTAAGATAAGGCGTAACATAGTAGATGTACTGGGAAGTGTACCTAAAATGAAATTTAAAGCTTATTTAGTAGAGCATTTCATTTACATTGAAAAGACTTTCGTGCAAATCAATACAAATTGATTATATTTTATTAATGAATTAATTTTTTTTATTATAAATTATTAAAAGTAATTATTATATGATTTGTTTAAGTATAATTATAAATAATTTTAATTATAGTTAAATAGTATTGTGAAAGAAAATTGAAATAATTTGAAAAATTAATATTTTAAAAGAAAATTTAATTTATTGTACTTTGTGTATTAGGGTTTATCAAATAAAAATTATATATAATAATTTTCTTGATTTTAAAAGAGTTAATATACTATTAATTTTTCAAACATTTTGATATTAATTTCAAATTTTAAGTTTTTAAACTTTGTTTTCACATCTTTTTTATTTATTTTACTTCTGTTAGTATGGCGCTTTTTCATTTGCTTCAATTCAACTTCTCTTTTAACAGTGTTATCTCAAATAATTTTTACATCCATTTCAACGGTGTTATGTTTATTTAAAAGTATTTTTTAAAACTTTTATGTGCTGTTTCTGTAAGGCAAACAAATTCATTTGCTGTCTGTTTGCATGGAGAACACAAACAAAAAACTCAATTTTGTTTGTCTTCCCCATATAAATAGACAAGTAAATAAAATCGTTTGTCTTATGTATTAAGTCATAACAATATCGATCACCTTTTTCCTATCGTTGTAGTTACATTCCGTTACAGTTGGCTAACTGAGTCATTATTTTTTTACATATGAAGAATATTATCTGGGTGAGTTTTCGCCGAAAGCCACCAATCTGATGACTTAGTTTCTGTAAAAGCTAAAATGTATTAATTTTATTCCATGGGTAGCTTGATCTACAGCTTAATAACTCTTAATGACAAATTTTTGGACTTTTATTTGTTCACAGAGCTTATCCCAGAAGACTGGCGAGAGAAAATGTAATGAAAAACTATATAAATCTAGGTTAATAAGCCTTAAAAAGGCACCTAATCGATATCTATAGAAGTTAGCCCATAAATGTAGGCTTCACTACAGTTAGCGTTTGAACGCACTCAATAATTTTGTGTGAAAATATAAAAAAAGTTTCTGTCAAATAAAACAAGTTTGTAGGGTTCGACGAATATAAAAAAAAATATTTTTGAGTTCTACTCAACAAAACATACAACTTACACTATGCAGTTACTCGGGTACATTTTCACTGTCGCACAGTGTAATTAATAAAAATTGAAGTCAGAAGATGCACTCACAATAAAACAGCTTTTTAAGGACGTGCAGGTCCTATATCAGCAGCTTTCACTGTACTTGCTCCTGTTATATAATATTGCTCTCTGAGAAATAATTTGCGCATAGAATTATAAGAGACATTTTAATGCGTTGACGTTTAAGGAGCATTATTATTTGAAATATAAATATGTATTATTTTTTCAACTCAAAATGTCAGCTGTTTCCTATATTTAGTGGTGAAAATATTTTGAAATAGACACATGACGGTGAGAAATAAGTGTAAATAAATACCGGCACTAAAATCATAACATTTTAATATAATAAAATACGTACATATAGATTATATGCATTATTTTGTATATAACTATTATATACATACATATAACCTTGTGTTTATATATAAAATACAATCCTCCGATATACCTACTATAAATAAACTCATGCATACATATAAATAAACTCTCGATAATATTAATTCCGAATGAGCCAACACTTGCTTAGTTGCAATGATGTTTTATTTTAATGTTTTGTATAGTATTATACTTATTTTAAATTATTGTTTTTGCTGGATTTAAAATTGATAACATTAAATTAAAAAATTACATGACTTACCTGATTGCCATTATAAATACAAAACATAATAAAAAAATGAATTTATTATATCTAAAAAATATTTTTAGCCGGTTAATCATAGCACACAACATTTGATAACATATGTATATTATACTTAAGAAATTACAGCACGCTCTAATTGAAATTTTGTCAAAAAACTTTTCTTGTGGTTTTTTTTGCTACGACATGTAGATGTTTACTTATGTAAAAATTGATATTTTCGGTGTAAAAATATGTCGCGTAAGGGTGGCTTAAGTAAACAAAAGGGATCATTTCGAACTCAACATATAGATTCTACGAAGATGGAAATTAATTATCAAAAAACATTCTTAAACCTTTGAAGCACTAATGTTTTCCAGAAGAAGACACCTGAGATAATATCAGGTACTGGGCAGAGAATTGTCGTCTTGTAAAACTTATGAGGAGAAAACAATATATCCTATTACTAAGACAATAATAACAATAATAATAATAATAATGAGACAACGTGATTTCTCTTAAAAATAATTGAAGTGTTCTGTGTTTGTTAGTATTTATATTTACTAGACATATAGACAATTATATATACGTATTATTAAATATGTATGTAAATACTTAAGATTGCGTTAAATTTTAGTTTTAAAATCATGGATTGCAACCAAAGAAATGCGTATTTATTTGGTTCCAATATCGCACTCGATATATTAAAACACGAGTATATTTTTCCTGTAAGATACCGTTAGTATTTGCGTATCTAAGTTCCATATGTAACAGACTTCTTATCAATCGCATTAAAGAGCCATACAAAATTCAAAATAAATTCAAGTTTTTGTTACATTTAATGTAAGTACTAGGGATGCCAATCGGGAAATCCCGAATCACAAAATCTCGGGATTTTCGGGATTCACAAATGCCGAATCCCGGGATTTTTTAAAACTTATCCCGGGAATTTTCGGGATTGTAAATTCGTACATATAAACTTTATAAGTAAGAAAAAAATTGAGTCTACGGCATTGTTTTTATTTAATATTACATTAAATAACACTCATGTAGTTGTATAATGCAACAATTAGGTGAATATTCTATAACATTAAACATTGCCCTCGAAGTCCAATAAAATCTGTTAATACAGCTGATGGTTTAGACAATCAACTTTCTAAAGAAATTGATTTGATTGAATCGCGTGCTGTTATAGGTGAATAGTTAGCGATCTTGAAACCTTGTGGGCAAATGTAGATTGCGAAAAATGTTTTTCAGCGAAAGGTGTTTTTGTTTGCATCAAAATTAAGGCTCTTCGATGAAATATTAGAGTCTTTGATCTTTTTAAAAATTACTTAAAACAAGGAATATAATTAATATATATATATTGGACACTAAATAGTGTTCTTAAAAGGGTAGGTATTTGTTTCTTCACTAATGTGTTTATACATATATGTATGTATGGAGACATAGATGAATTCTTTTTATTTTTGTTACTTTTTATTCTGTTTTTTCTTTTATTTTATAACATGTGTATTGTGATAAAGATCAAAAATTAATGTAATTTTTAATGAAACAATTGTTTTTAGCTTTTTTTATTAAGAGAAAATCACGAAATTCCGGGATTTTTCGGGAAATCCCGGGATATTTCGGGATTTTTCGATCCCGAATTGTCCCGAAAAATCCCGGGATTTCGGGATCGATATTTTGAAATCCCGAATCCCGGGATTTTTAAAAATCAATCCCGTTTGGCATCCCTAGTAAGT